>OX941096.1:6780000-11780000 GCA_954870635.1 Arctium minus | reverse complement strand
AGTTTACAATCATAGCAGGATAAAGATGCATGCTATGTTGAAGAAAAAGCTTGGTTGTGCACCAGATTCTGCAATGGCAAGATACTTGATCCAGAAAACTATTAATCAAAGTTTGGGGCTGAATCCTGATACAGGATTATGAGCAATGGAGTTTTGGGAGCATCTGAAGAACTTGACTTCTCTTCTCTAAAAGTCAAGTTAGGGGGAGATTGTTGGGAACTGAAGATTTTTTTAAGTATAATTACTGCTGCCAGTACAACATGGTTACTACTGCTGAGCCAAATTACTACTGCTTATAGAAATTAATACTGCTAAGCATAGTTACTACTGCTGGTGAAGATTAATACTGCTCAGAGTGTTAATGCTGCTATGACTTAATACTGCTTATGTGATAATCATGGTAAGATGCGCAGATCAAGGTTTGAAGATAATCATGGAAGGTTGAAGATAATTATGGAAGAATATACTGAAGATCTTTTTTGTTTTTGTAATTATCTTTTATTTTCAGTATATGTATAGAATTATTCAGGATAGTTTGATATACGAGTATTCTGAGTTTTTGTTTTGAGAGAGAATTGACCTCAAGGTTTACAACCCTAGTTCTAGAGAAGTAGAATTCGTCTTGTTGAGCCTGTTCATCAAGATTGAGGTTTTGTGTGAAAGCTTGTAACTTTAATCATTCAATAAAGTTTACAAGTTGTGATTTTTATTTTACTGTTACATTGATTTTTAAATATTAAAGTGTTTTTCCGCAACTTCTTTAATATTGTTTCTGAGTTTCATTATTCTTGTTAAGAATCAGATCCTGACACGCTTGTCTCAGATAAAAGAGGTTGATCTGTCAGCCGCACGCCTGAAAAGGAGCCAGTGAAAAGTGATTCTGAACCCGAAGACCCTGACAGTGACTCAGATCCAGCATACACTCAGATTAAAGAGGCAGTGTTGTTCTTATCTCAAGCGTTCCAGAAAAGGAAGTTCTTCAACAAGTCTTCATCAAACAAGCAAAGATACTCCACTACTCCTCTCAATCGACGTGATCATAAAGAGAAGTATGAAGGAAAGAGACGCATTGATGAAGGTAAGAAGACTGAGAAAAGGCATGATGAGAAAGCAAAGGAGGAGCCGATCAAATGCTATAACTGTGGTCGGTTGGGTCACTTTGCCAAAGATTGTCGAAAGCCTGTCGTGCGCAACTCAGAATACTACAAAGCCAAGATGTTGTTGGCCAAAGAAAAGGAAGCAGGTAAGGCTCTCGTGGCAGTAGAACTGATGAAAGAGAGACTTCACAAAGCTGAGCCTCAAGCTAAGCCTGAAATTCTCCAAGTTGAGAAAATCCATCTGTCGGAAAATTCCTATCCACCCTCGGACATCTCTTCCTGTAATGCCTTTTTGGGTGACTCGTCACCAAAATTTTCAAACAAAGGAAAAGAGCCTCAATCTTTAGAAACGGATCATCGTTCTGATTTTCAAAATGCTTCCGCCTATGATCCGCTTAAAGAAACAAATCCTTCCGGTGTCCTGAATCCTTCAAGTGGTAAGGCTTCTTCTGATGAGGAAATGGAATTCTCAGCCTTTCTGAATTCTGAGGTGTGCCTAGACAGTTAACTTGACCAATTTGATTTTAATCCATTACTTCCAAGTCACGTTGATTTTCTAAATTCAACTTGTGAGCCTCCGGTAAAATTTTACACGGGTGAATGTTCCGCATCTGCCCCACAAAACACTTCTGTGAACAATTCTTCAAATTCCAAAACCAAAACACGTTCACAGAAGAAGAAAAAGACCGGTCGCTCTAACAAGAAACAATCATCAAAATTCAAATCTTCTGACTATGGGTTTAACGGTATTTCAGATACTTTTGGTCGACGAAAAGAAGTCAAATACGAGTGGGTAGCTAAGAAGTCTAAGGAGAGCACGACGAAGACAAAATTATTTAATCCAGTTTTGAATTCTAGGAAAAACAATAACAGTCATGATGTTTTTAATTCTAAACCTTTGGTTGAATGTAATGGATTGTTTCCTTTAAAAGTTTATTCCATTCAACAATTACTTCAACTGTCTCATGATTGTGTTTGTTGCTCCTAGTGTGGATTGAATGATTTTGTTGATCGTAGATTTGCATCTGATTAGTTTGGTTCTTATCATGTTTCTAATTATCATTCAAAGTTTGATGCTCCCCGCCATAGAAACAGACCCAAGTCCAAACGGGTCTCCCAGTCGGGTGTTAAGTCTAATCCCAAAGGACCCATTTACGAATGGGTACCTAAAAAGCCTTAACTTGTTTTGCAGGATGGTCATGTGTGGTATTTAGATTCAGGCTACTCTAAACACATGACCGGAAGAAAGGAGCTTCTCACGAACTTTACCGAGAAGTTTTGTGGAAATTTACGCCTTGGGAATGATCATTATTCTCCAATTTTGGGTTATGGCGATATAGTTAAGGATAATCTCACCATTAAGAAAGTGTCCTACGTCAAAGGTCTTGGTCACAACTTGTTCAGCATCGGTCAATTCTGCGATAAGAATCTAGAGGTCACCTTTAAAGCAAAAAGGTGCAGCGTTCGGACTGAAGATGGAAAAGAAATCCTTGCTGGAACGCACCGCACAAATCTCTACACGATTGACCTCTCGTCTCTGAAAGCAGACAAGGAAGTTTGTTTGATATCCAAAGCCTCAGCCGAACAAAACTGGTTATGGCATCGTAGACTCTCGCATCTGAATTTCAAGACTATCAATAAGTTGGTGCTCGGTGGACACGTGAAGGGAATGCCAGATCTTAAGTTCGAAAAGATCATCTGTGTGTCGCCTGTGAAATGGGTAAGATGAAGAAGGCTTCTCACAAGCCTAAAGCCACTCCAAGTACTTCTCGGTCCCTTGAACTCATTCATATGGATTTATGTGGTCCGATGCGCATTCAAAGTATCAATCACAAGAAGTATGTCCTAGTGATGGTTGATGATTTTTCTCGCTACACGTGGGTTAGATTCCTTCGTTCAAATGATGAAACCCCCGAACTGATCATCTCTCTCCTGAAGAGCATTCAAGTAAATCTCAAACAATCAGTTCAGACCATTAGGACGGATAACGGCACAGAGTTCAAGAATCAAGTGCTCACTAGTTACCTGACTTCAGTAGGTATCACCCACACTTTCTCAGCTGCTCGTACTCCTCAGCAAAACCGGGTAGTAGAGCGCCGTAATCGAACTCTCGTAGAATCCGCGCGTACGATGTTATCCCAGTCCAAGCTCCCGCTATACTTATGGGCAGAAGTCGTTGTTACCGCATGCTACACTCAAAACTGTTCTATCATCAACAAGCGGTGCAACAAGACACCATACGAGATCATCAACAAACGCATCCCGAACATCACCTATTTCTATGCATTCGGGTGCACGTGTTTCGTACTGAATGACAAGGACGATCTCGGCAAATTTAGCCCAAAAGCGGACGAAGGAGTGTTCATCGGCTATTCACAGCAAGTTAAAGCTTACAGAGTCTACAACAAACGGACAAAGGCCATCGTTGAGAGTGTAAACGTGACTTTTGATGAGGCCGCTGATATGGTTTCTGAACACCTCAGTTCAGAACCCGCTTTAACTGGTGTGTTAGCTTCTGGACAATTAAGTTCAGGATCTACACAATCTCCAGTAAATCCAGATCAAACGTCTACGTCAAGAGCACATCTTTCAGATTTGGATTTACTTTTTGAGCATTTTTATGATGACTACTTTATTTCTAAGCCTAATGCTATATCATGTAACAAGAATGACGCTCAAGCACAAGAAGTGACACAGGTCACTAGTCCATCAGACTCAGGTGAGTCAACCTCGCCTGATCCCCCTCCAACCTCTCAAGTTCCTACTGACGCTCCGGCAACAGTAGGAGCTCCTGAACCGACCTCTGCTGAAGGTGCTCACGAAGTTCCCTCTCCGGCAATCCCGTATACTATCATAACTACATCACCCGATGAGTCGTCCTCTGCTTCACGCCCGACTCCAGCTCAGGAGCTTCCACCTCACAGGCCGTCATCCCTCGAAGCAGTTCAGGATCTACCCCCAGGTGGTTATGTGGATTCCGATACCTCACAACAGACATATCAACCTCTTCCACATGCCACCAAGTGGACACGAGCTCATCTCCTACATCAGATCATCGGTGATCCCAATACGCCTGTTCAGACTCTATCCACCACCGCGAATGACTGTCTATTCTCTTCGTTCCTTAGCCGTATCGAACCTTCAACCATCTCCGAAGCATTGAATGAACCGGACTGGGTGATAGCTATACAAGAGGAACTCAACCAATTTGAGAGCCTCAAAGTATGGCGACTTGTTCCCCGACCAAAGAATAAGACGGTGATTGGGACAAAATGGATCTTCAAGAACAAGAAGGACGAAGATGGAATCATAGTCCGGAACAAAGTGCGTCTGGTAGCCAAAGGATATCTCCAGCAGGAAGGAATAGATTATGATGAGACTTTCGCACCGGTTGCACGAATTGAAGCGATTCGCATGTTTCTTGCCTACGCCGCTCACAAGAACTTCATCGTCTTTCAAATGGATGTAAAATCCGCGTTTCTGAATGGCGTTCTCAAGGAGGAAGTTTATGTCTCGCAACCCGAAGTCTTAGTGAGTTCCGACAAACCTCACCACGTCTACTTTCTTAACAAGGCCTTGTACGGTCTCAAGGAAGCACCACGAGCCTGGTATGATGCACTCTCATCCTTCTTAGTTAAATCTGGCTTTTCCAAAGGTAAGATCGACACCACCCTATTTATTAAAAGAGAAAAGCGTGATATCATTCTTGTACAGATCTATGTCGACGACATAATCTTTGGCTCAACAAACCCCAAGTACTGTCAGAACTTCTCAGCCCTCATGAGTAAACATTTTCAAATGAGTATGATGGGTCAAATGATTTTTTTCCTGGGTCTTCAAGTTAAACAATTAGCCACAAGAATTTTCATTAATCAATCTAAGTACATCTCGGATATTCTTCGGAAATACCAGATGGAAAATTCTTCACCAATGAAAATGCCCATGTCTACTAGTATAAAGCTACACTCCGATACAGACGGAAAGGATGTGGATGCTACAACTTATAGAGGAATGATAGGTTCCCTGATGTACTTGACGGCTAGCCGACCAGACATTATGTTTTCGACATTCTTGTGTGCAAGATTTCAGTCAAAACCGAAAGAGTCTCATTTAGCTGCAGTCAAGCGTATATTTTGTTATTTAAAAGGTACTGCTGATCTTGGTTTGTGGTACCCGAAAGAGACAGGTTTTGAGCTGACAGCTTATTCAGACGCTGACCATGCCGGAAATATGCTGGACCGAAAAAGCACGACGGGACATGTCCAATTCTTGGGTGATCGTCTTGTCAGCTGGGCATCGAAGAAACAAAACTGCGTGTCAACCTCTACCGCCGAGGCAGAGTATGTAGCAGCCGCCAGTTGCTGCTCACAGGTAATATGGATGCGCACCCAGCTGAAAGACTATGGCTTCCACTACTCTAAGATCCCCATTTACGGTGAATTCAAGAGCGCCAATGCTATATCAAGCAATCACGTACAACACGCGAAGACGAAACACATTGATGTGCGCTATCACTTCATAAAAGACCATGTGGAAGAGGTACCATCGAACTCTACTTTGTTAATACAGAACATCAGATAGCTGACCTGTTTACCAAAGCCTTGGACGAAAAACGTTTTCAATATCTAGTGTCCAAGCTAGGTATGTTGAATCTGAAAGTTTGAACCTTCCGCAGACCTATACGAGTCTCATTCAATAATGAATGACTGTGACTTAATTCCCCAGTGACTCGTCTCTAGATGCTCATGTCCACACTCATTGGTTTTTGCATTTTACTCGTTAAGTTCTGTGCAAGTTTCAAACTTCTGTATTAATAAATTAGATTTCGTTCGTTTTTATTTTTCTCGTGTGTTTCCTTGTTCGTCGTGGTGTTTCATTGTCTTTTGCAGTCCATTAGTTCGATCACTTAAAGAGTATGTCGTTTGTGGTGAATTTTCGAGCTGTTCATGTGTTAGGGGGAGCACTACCGCAAGATGATCAGTAAGTTTTTCTGGTCCTCCGTTCGAGGGGGAGCAGGTAAGTTCATCGTGTATCTCGTTTCATGCCTGCTATCGTTAAGGGGGAGCGAAAAAAAAATTCTTCAGCGTAAGTGATTCCTAATTTGAGGGGGAGCCGGATTAAGTTTTGTTTTTCCCCGGTCCTTTGGTTTCTTTTAGTTTTTATTTTATTTTCTTTCTTAGGTTTTTTAAATTCCTATTTCTGTAATTTTAATTTTTATTTCATTTATTGTGGCAAAAAAAAGTGTTAGGAGGTTATTGTTTGATCCAAAAGAAACCAGACCCGGCCCAACCGGTATCCGACCCACATCCTGCCCCGTCCCGACCCAAATAGGGTCTGCCCTAATTGCGCGACCCAGGGCTTTAAATCACCCCGGGCTCTCTCTTTTCCCTCTTTCACTCTCACTATCTCTCAATCGCTCTCTCTCCCAATCCATTCTCAATCTCTCATCGCTCTCATCTCTCGCTCAATCTCTCTTGCCCCGGTCTATCTCTCTCTCCCTTGTTCGAAGGTCGATCGGCACACAGGTACAATGGCTCAGAATCCGAACCAGGATATTGACCCCATCGCTGACGTCAAACTGATTCATCCGGATCAGTTCCTTCCTCTCACTCTGAACAATTTTCATCTCGACGTCACTCAACCTGAGTGCCAATATCAAGTGATGATCGAGATCCTTCGTGGCCACCCTCTCTCCTATGCTCTCACGGAGACTGCTGACGTTCCCCACCTATACCTGCAACAATTCTAGCGATCTCTTACTCCTGTAGAGGCCGACGATGGCTTCAATATGGAGGGCCGAATTGACACAACAACTGTACTACTCACTCGAGAACTCAAATACAACTTCTGATATGTCTATTGATGGCCTCAAATCCATCCTCCTAGCCAAACTCCTCGCCCAATCTCAAATTGAGCCCACTCAAGATGCCGATCTACTTTCTTTACTACGTGCCCAAGCATCTACTCCTACCCCACCACCCCCACCCACTATATCTCCTGAAGCCTTCCAGCACCAAACAACACTCCTTCAGTCTTTGCAGCACACCGTATTTGTATTGACTGAATGAATTTTATCCTTGGAAGACACCTGCCACAGCCATGCAGAGAGGCTCAAGCGCAAATATGATGACCAGGATGATCCTGATCACCATGAGGGGGAGAAGCGCCAAAGACTATCTGAGCCGGAGACAGAACAAACAGTGGGAGCAGTACAGGTGCAAACAGAAAGGGGTTCGGGTTCAGGTACTCAAGCAGAAGGGTAAGAACAGGCACAAGAGGAGATAATGGATTTGGTTTTATACGATATTCCAACGTTTGAAAAGCCTGAGGAACAAGATGGAGGTTCATCGCTAGATCCGGAAAACTGGGCTATAATAGTTGATCCGTATTCAGATGCAGACCCGACAGAAGAACCAGTTAACACCGAAAGAGCGTTGGTAGTCTTTCAAGCCGAGATAGATGAGTTTTTCAATTCCGAATTTATGGCTCAAGATTTTCAGCTAGATGTACAACCTTCTGTCGAGGTACCACTTTTGACTTATACAACAGTTCACCCTGATTTTCCACAGTCAGATGTTCCTGAACGATCTCCTCCAGCATCACCAGTTTCGGGAACTGATCGTACTCCGCCAGTTCAGCCGTTCAAATGGGAAAGAGTTAGAATTAATGTTCCGTTTCTTGAAGAAAGTCAGAAGAAACTCTTTGCCCATTGGATTCGTAAGTATGATGAGGTCGTAGTACATGGTCTTTAGTCAATGAAAAACAGGGAGAGGCAACGCGAGCTTATGTTCGTGTACAACTATCTCAAAGATCGCTACAACCAGACAAAGCGCAGAATTAAATCGGTCGATCAGATTCACGCTTGCTACTTCAAGACCGTAAAGTATTCCTTCTTCGTGGTGACAAGAGAAGATGGTAAGCAGTGGAGTTTTTCTGAAGCTGATTTTGCACGACTTGAACCACGAGATCTTATATTCCTGCTTAGAGACTTGAAGACCAGAACTATTCGACCTGGGGAAGTTACAGATGCACTCGAAGCTGTAAAGAGATACATGAAGTGTGCTATGAAGCTTGCCTCGGTAGAAAATTTTCAGATCGGGTTAGAAAGCAATCAACCAAAGATCAATCTGCTTAAACCTGATTTGAGCATTCCATCGGACGCCTAGAATGTACCAGCTTTCACTGTTCTAAATTTTCCAGAATTTGGCATGACATATGTGAACGATAAAGGTGATATTCGTTTTATTAGATTCAGTCAGATTGCTAGATTCTGCGATGGTACTTTTTTATTGATTAGAGACAAGTTGAAGAACTCTGTTGATCAAGATGATAAAGTTATTCAGCTCCTGGATCCGAAATACAAGAGTCTTGTTCTCGAAGCACTGTGTGTTATTAAAGAACGGCTGGAATACAGAACATCAATGCGCCACTTCGAGATCAGTTTCGGATTTCGAAAAATACATGTTCCTAACTGGCGTGATTATGAACTTCTATTTAAAGGGAGAGATTGTTAGGGTACTTTGTATGTTAAATAGAAGTTCAGGGTGCATATTGTAATTATTTAATAGTTTTAATGTAATTGGGCCCAAAGCCCATTAGGCCCGTGCGCACCATATATAAGGTGTGTTTTAGTTCATTATTCAGTTTAGTCTCATTCATTATCATTCTAGTCAATAGGTTTACTTTTGCTTATCAGATATTCTCTCTGTAAACCTAAACCTTCATTGAGTATTAATCATATGACTAGAAGTTGTGGCACATTCATTGTTCATCATTGATTATTATTATTTGCTGTTGATTGCACTGTAACTGGGATCAACATGCATATATGCGCAGGTTGCATATATGAATATATAATTTACATCGAACTGCATATATGCACAGACTGCATATATGCACAGGTTGCATATGCATATATGCATAGATTAACTGTTCTAAATGACCCTATCGGCAACCTCGTGGTTCTGTGAATCCGCGTATCTCGATCTATTCGCTACAAAGCAAGCAATCCCCTGAACCTCGAGCTCGGATTTCATCCATTTACAGAACCGTATCAAGTTCGGGTTTTGGCCGTGATATCCTACGTAAACATAACAGCTTCTGAGTTTCGCATTCGCAGGCGATATCGACTCTTTCGCGAAAGAATTCCGAGGTACCAGAAAAAAAATGAGATACGCGGTGCTATCGAATTGTTATCGGAAGACGGTAGAGGAACACAGTTGACGATTTTCAGCTTCGTATTGTTGGAAAAATCGCATCTTTCCGACGTGTAGGAAGTGCTCGGGATATCGTCGTTGGGGAACCCACAGTAGGATACCGGAGTCGATGGTGAGTAAATGAAATCGGTGTGGTGGTGGTGGTGGCGCTGCTGGTGGTGGTGGTCGAGGGCGGATTCGGGTCATCTCCGGTGGCTCTCGGAGATATGTAAGGTGACTGCAGGGCGGAGACGAAGGTGGTAGACGGCGACAATATTAGAGACGGAGAGTTATATGGAGATGATGATGAAATTAAAATTAAAATTAAAATTAAAATTAAAAAGAATAATTTCAAATTAAAAAGATAACTCCAAAAAATAACTAACTTCATAATTTAAATTTAAGATTCTCCCTGATTTCATGTCGTAATTATCTTCAAAATTAATTAAAATAAATTTCAATTAAAATATAGAAGGAAATGTATTTTGACCGAAATACCCCTGTGCATACATGCATTTTATTTTTATAAACCATTTTTTATATTTTATTTTAATAAAAAATCAATTAATTGTGGACCATTGATCTCATCAATCTACAGTTGAGATTGGTTAGCACAGTTAGCACCAATGTCACGGTTAGCAAATGAATGGGCCTTTCTTTCTCTCTCTCTCTCTCTCTCTCTATATATATATATATATATATATATATATATAAGTCCATTCATTTGTTAACCACGACATTGGTGCTAACCGTGCTAACCAATCTCAACCGTAGATTGATGAGATCAATGGTCCACGATTAATTGATTTTTTTATTAAATTAAAATATTAAAAACGGTTGTAAAAAATACAATGCATGTATGCACAGGGGTATTTCGATCAAAATATAATTCATTTGAATTTGGGGAACATGCGCCTACCAAATTAAAAAACCAAATAATTAGGGATTTGATCCCCCAAAATCGTTTTATCCAACTCCAACACACACGAATATCCTTAAGGCGATGGACGAAGATCTGGCGAAGGAGGCGGAGGGAAGGCGGTGGTTATGGCTGTCAACCGGAGAGGTATTTTGGCAAGGGATCTACGAGAAATAAAGGATTCAATGGCAAAAAAATTCAGATGATCAAGAACCGGACTCACCGAAAGTGATTGAAAAGTACGTGAAACCACCGCCGGAGAATGAGACGGTGGTAGCGACGACAAGGCATTTCCGGTGACTCTTGATAGCTAGTATTAGTTGTAGTTTTTGATTAGTTCCATTTTTTTCTGAAAATTTCACTTGTTTTTTGTGGATAAAAGATGAGATGCATAGAGAGGGTTTTTGTATGTAAATGGCATCTTTTTGATTATTGATAATATTGTTGATAATGTTAATTTCACCGTAGTTTCTGATGATTAAAAAATCTGTTGTTTTAGATCTGAAGAAATCGATTTCAAGAAATTGTTTTACTCACCTAATGATCTGTTTGATAGTGCATATGTGCACACTGGTATCTAATATGCATATGTGCATATTGTGTATATGCATATGTACACATTGAGCATATGCATATCTGCACAATGGTATCTAATATACATATGTGCACACTGAGTATTGTGAATATGTACATGTTGTATATGTGGATATGTGCATATCGGCTGATCTATTCTGCATTGGTTGAGATACACACTGACATCTAGACATGCATATATGCACACTCGAAATATGGAAATACATTAAATATTAAATATTATTTTTAATATTTAGATAACTACCATATTAATAACTCCTTAAAATATGGAAATACATTAAATATTATATTTAATATTTAGATAACTACCATATTAATAACTCCTTAAAATATGGAAATACATTAAATAGGCATTAATTATGAAATGTCCATATTACCCTTTAAGGACATAAACTCTAGGATGATTCTGATTGTTTGAAAATTGGTTAACACGGTTAGCACCAATGTCGTGGTTAGCAAATGAAAGGGGCCCTATATATATATATATATGAAGGTTCAAACGAGAATGCTAACTATTTAATAAAATAAAAAAGGCAAAAAACAGTAGACCATGTACAACATCATTTGTGATTTTGCACTAACCGAAAAATTCGGACGTGGGCGATGTCAACCGCAACTCACAGATGGCGCGTATAGTCGCATGAATCATATATGATTTTGTACGTAAATCATATATGATTTTGTATGTACTCGGCTGCTTTTCGTGTTTACTTAAATAGATGATATTCCTGTTTGAACCCATCTCTCCCCCTCTCCCTCTCTCTCTTTCTCTCTCTCTTTCTCTCTCTCTATATATATATACATAGAGGAAGGTTCAAACGAGAACGCTAACTATTTAAGAAAACAACAAATCATGTAGAAAATGATATATGATTTTACATTAACCCAAAAAAAGAATGGACGCGAACGACTTTGGCCGCGATTTAAAGTCGCGGGGAAAATCGTGTGAATCATATATGATTTTGTATGTATTCAGTTGTTTTGTTGTTTCTTAAATAGATATTGTTCTCGTGTGAACTCACCTCTCTCTCTCTCTCTCTCTATATATATATATATATAGTTGAGTTCTGGTGAGAAGTTGAGGTTAACGTCAGAAGCGTGAGAAATGGTTATCAACGAATGGATGAGATGTACCATGATAAGATGCACCGAGATGCACCGGATCAATTTCCTTATAATCCGTAATTCATGGGAGGGCATTTGATGGAAAGTGATCAACAGTTCAGATCCAATTCTCACATTTCTCACGTTAACCTCAACTTCTCACACGATCCTTCGTGTGTGTGTGTGTATATATATATATATATATATATATATGAAAATTCAAATGAAAACTCAATTTTCATTGTGTACGTGAGGACGAACCTCGACCCCCCCATTTCTATTGATCCAACAACTCAGATTAAATAGAGTTTTTAATTCAAATTATTAATTAAGATGATTAGAGATAAAAATGAAAGATAATTTAAACTCACGCCTATCATATTTGACTTTTTATTTTCTTTTTTAAATAAAAAATTTTACCCACTTAAAGTTTCAAATAAATTATCTTAAAAATTATTAATATTTTAATCAAACAAATTACATCAAAAAACGAAAATTTCGTGTTTTTTCAATATGACATCCATCTCGATATAGTTTTTTGTTGTTTTAACCAGTTTTTTTACGTGAAATGTTATATATATGTGTTATATTCATTATGAATATTTATGTACGTTCAAATGTATAACACGCCTCGACAGCGTAAGTCCATAGCTCGACATCACCTTCTTCAAGACTTTTGTAACACCCCAAAAATTGAGGGTAAAATTAAACCTGGATATGATATAATGTTGATGTTTATAAAAATAGGATCACCCAAAAGGGAGAAAGAATAGAAGCGTTTACAAATTAGAAATGGAAACAATAATTGACAGCCTACTAATCTAAACCATCTAGCCTAGATTACAGACGGTTGTCATTATTGTTTTCCAAAAAGAATTCATCAAATTCTATGCACGCTCAATATTTCAAAAATTGCTATATCCAAAAGGTCGTCCTCTACGGGACTCAACCCTCCACTCAAGGCTTCTCCATCCACCATTAAAGGAACCTGATATATACATCAATTTAAGTGTTAGACTTGGAGCCTAGTGAGAACAACCAGTAAGTATAAGATAAAAAAATGATAATGCATATTAAATAACCTTTAATAACCCAACCCAAATATGAACATCAATTTGAGCTTTCAAACATAATTACTCTTATGTAAGACGGGGGAGACCTGTTCCACCATAAGTTGTGACGGAACACGAAAGTGTGGCCTAAAATGCACACATCAAGAATGGATGTTTACGGGCATTAACTCTATCCAAGGGTTTAGCCATCTCGAACATCAACTCTATCCAAGTCTTTAGTTCATTATAAACCTGGGTTCAACTCTATCCAAGTCTTTAGCCCAAAGAGTCACCAAGTTCAACCCTATCCAGGTCTTTACCTTGGGACCTCACCATTCTTGATAACATGTTCCTTTTAAGAGAATTATCATGTATTCAATACCAATCCCAATCATGTAGATATTAGCACATAATTTTGACAAACACGGTTTAACCCGACTAATCATGCCTATGGATCCACATCATTTTAGTCTAACTCACCTACTCACCACACATGCCATACCAATACCCCATATGTAATAAAACACTTGCATTTCAAGAAAGCCAATATATATATATATATATATATATATATCCAACTTTTATGAATAACTCCACATTATTCCAACTAATCACTTGGTTACCAAAACTTCATATAACTTAAGGAAATCGTTATTTATAAACATTCAACCATTTCTCATCATTATTTCCCAAAGTGTCAAAATATGTCAAAACCGTAGTTTTGACCTACTGACTCAAATAAACCCAATAAGTGAAGATGATGTAAGAGTTTCGAAAAACAGAAATGAAAGGTGTTAATATGTATATAGTTTTAGAAAAGTAAGGATGAACTAAAAATATGGGTTTTGATGAAAACCTAAAACCCTAGAACCCCGTTCTTGAAGAAGATAACAACGAAAAGTGATGAGTAGTTGATGCTAGTTTCCAAACTTGCTAAAGACACCAAGAATCTTGCAATAAATGAGTGTGGTTGAGTGTTGAATGCCCTAGGATCGATATTAATGATGGTTTGGGAGAAGAGAGAGTTTTGGATGAAATGGATGAAGTCTTAAATGAAGAGAGTGAATATAAAAGAGTTTAAAAGGGCCAGGGACCCGTCCGCGATAGTGCCCTCATGACTATGCCTTTGGCATAATCGCTGAGCATAGTCGCCCGCTTGGGGAACCCTACTGTACAAGTCCCGCGATATTGACATCACGACAGTGACCCGGGCACTATCGTTGGGCACTGTCGCCTAATGTGTACAGAAGGTGGTTTGGAGGCGCATAGTCGTCGGGCACTCTCGCCCCACCAGTACCGAAAGCTGTCTTTTGCTTTTATGCAATGCATGGTTCGATTGTTCGATAAGGAAATAAAGTAGAGGCTCAAATCAAAATATAAGGGAATGACGTCATAAAACTCACCAAATTTCCGGGTGTTACAATCCTCCCCAACTTAGAATCGATTTTGTCCTCGAAATCAAGCTTGTGCGAATAAATTGGGGTATCTCCTCTTCATGTCTTCCTCCGCATCCCAAGTCACGTTGGCTCCCCGGTGGTGCTTCCACTATACTATGACCATTGTGACTTCTTTGTGACGGAGTTTCTTTGACTTCTTTTTCAAGATGGCATCAGGTTCCTCAACGCAACGGTTACCCTCATCCACTCTTATCTTCTATAGAGGAATGACACTCTCTTCCTCCTTCAAACATTTCCGGACGTAACACACGTGGAATGTGTTATGGATTCCATTCATCTCGGGTGGAAGCTCCAATTGGTAGGCTTGAAGCCCAACCCATTTGGTTATTGTGAATAGTCCAAGGAAACGAGGGCTTAACTTCCCATGTTTATCAAATCGGACAATCCCCTTCCAAGGCGATACTTTAAGCATAACACGGTCACCCACTTGGATCTCCGCCGGTCACCTCTTCTTATCCGTGTAGCTTTTCTGACGGTTCTGGGCCACTTTCAAGCGTTCCCGAATGCCCTTAACCTTATCCGTAGTCTCTTGAACAATCTCAGGACCTGCGAATTGTTTCTCGCCCGCCTCTAGCCAACAAATTGGAATACTACACTTTCGACCATACAAAGCCTCAAACGGAGCCATTCCAATACTACAATGATAACTGTTGTTGTAGGAAAACTCCACTAGAGGTAGGTGAGAGTCTCAATTCCCGCCAAAGTCAATAACACATGACCGCAATATATCCTCAAGGGTTTAGATGGTCCTCTTGCTATAATCGTCGGTTTGTGGATGGTAAGTCGTGCTCAACTTCACCCTCGTACCCAATTCTTTCTGAAGGTCGTCCCAAAAATTGGAAGTGAAATGACTATCTCTGTCCGACACAATGGACAAGGGCACATTGTGTCTCGAAACGACTTCATCGATGTAAAGTTTGGCCGACTTGTCCATCGGGAGATTCTCTCTCATGGCTAGAAAGTGTGTGCTCTTGGTCAGACGATCCACCACCACCCATATGGTATCATAACCTCTTAGAGTTTTTGGTAGTTTGGTCAAAAAGTCCATAGTGATGTGTTCCCACTTCCATTCCGAGATTTCCAAGGATTGGAGGCTCCCGTACGGCCATTGGTGTTTGACCTTAACTTGTAGTCATGTCACACACCTCTCCACATAATTTGCTACATCCAATTTCATGAATGGTCACCAATAGCTGAGTTTTAAGTCTCTGTACATCTTTGTACTCCCTAGATGTATCGAATATTTAGACTTGTGGGCATCATCTAGGAGTAGTTCAAGATTACCTCCAATTTTGGGCACCCACACTCGTCCTTTGAAAAGTTTCACCCCACGACCGTCTTCGGTCAAGAGTAAACGTTGCTTCACCATCACTTCGCTTTTAAGATTCTCTTCTCGAAGTGCTTCGGATTCAAATGTTCTGATCTTCTCAATCAAGCTTGACACTAAGTCAATTCTAGAGAGAGAGGGGCTTGCAGACTACCACTGTATTCCTTTTGACTTAGAGCATCTGCTACTATATTTGCTTACTGGGGTGGTAGAGCAATTCACAGTCATAGTCTTTTAGTAGCTCTAGCCATCTTCTCTGTCTCATGTTCAACTCTTCTAGTCAAAGATGTGCTTCAGACTTTTGTGATCTGTATAGATGGTGCACTTAGTGCCATAAAGGTAGTGTCCCCTGTTATTCCCTGTTTTCTAGTTTCTAATCACAAACAAATCAACAAACAAGATTCAATCAAATTACCTGTTTGATTTAAACTCCAAATCTCAAGATTACAAATTTTCTCTTTCTAGAACTCTCTCTCTCTATCTCTATAGATTTCTCTCTCTACAGATTTCTCTCTCTAAATGTATTCTCTCAATTTACAACTGAATACTACTTCTTACGTACAAAGAAAAAAAGGTATTTATACCTACATCTAAAAACAAGGAAACTAAAAACAAAATACAAAAACAATACACTTTGACTTTTATTACAAAAGACTTTGACTTTCACATGAGAGTAAACTTTCTCAGCTTTGACTTCTTAAACTTTGACCTTCAGTCTTCTTGATCTTGTATCCAACATATTTTTGCTCTAACAATCCCCCCCTTTGTATTCAAGATCACTGTTGAAAGATCTAGCAATTCAGTCTTCACTTTAAGCTCTGTCAGTACAATCTCCCCTTTTCTTTGACGGTATTCTTTCCAAAAACTGTCTTCAAAGGATTAACAATCTCCTCAAAACTTTTACAAAACATTCTCAGACTTTGGAAAGAAATTATCTTCATAATCTACTTGGATTGCTGTAGCAAAATAATCTTCAAAGAAAATTTACTCAAATCTTCATAAATTCTTTGATCTTCTTCAAATCTTTACTTTGAATCTTCTGACATGGACATTTCTTTAAATCATCTCTAAAAAACTTTATCATTTCTTGATACCATCTCCCCCTTTTTGATGATTTAAGCATCTATATCATCAAAACTTTTCCAAGAAATGTCTTTGACCATTCTGATCTGTCAAACTAAGCCTCTGAGTCTATGATCCATAACCAAGTATTCATCTAGATCTTTGCAAATCCAGACAAAATAAGAACATGTAACTCCTGAATCAACAAATGAATCAGTTAAAATGCCTGTCAGTAACACGAAGTCACTGTGTGTAACAGATACACAATATAAAGGAGCTTTTTGATGTTCACTCCCCCAGGGCTTCCATCCAATCATCGAAACACCACAAAGGCAATTTCTATGAATGTTATGACAAAGAAACAAATTCTTTGTGTGTTCGTGCACGTGTAGAAAGAATTAAGCACGAATAATTGCTTTTTAAGGCTCAACATAGTGTAAACCACTGAGACAACAGTAGTATAAACACAGACTCAATGTGCATGATTGAAGTGCGAAGGTGGGGCAGACTTCCTTCTTTTTCAATATCCAGATTTTCCAAATGAAAACCAGATAGATAATGTGTTGCGTCCCCTTGAAAATGTGAAACATTTTCTTTTTTTTTTAAGAAAAAAATGAGTAGTTGGTGGGGTTTAGTCAAGAGTTGACATGGGCTATTTGTCTGTTTCAATAACGTTCACCAAAGAATTGTGAAACGCTAGTAATGTGGCTGCCCGGCTCAGAAAGTAGTTGGTGCAGAGTTCGATATTCTTTTACTCTGATCTCACACCCTCTTTCTTTTAATCATTAATCTCACTACTAACCAAACTCTCTTTTCCATTTTACCTCATCACACCCAAACTCATTTCTTTTCGACTCCTCACACTCAATCACTAAAGGATTAACTTCTTGGGTAGAAATTAATGGTTAACGTAATTCCATAGAAGTTTCAATTAAGTCCTAGCACAAAGAACCCATATAATCCTAGAAAGCATGTTGCTCAAATGGTTTAACTATAGCAGTTAAAGCTCATATACAAATGTCAGATGAAAATATGTTCAAAAAATAATCATGAAGATATGAGCATTTTTAAACATGGAAGTATTTTCAAACAAGTAAATTGAAGAAATAGGAATGAATGCAAAAGACTTGTTTGAAAATCTGACATTGTATGAAAATGATCAGAAATGAATGATATAGCAATTAAGGCTTATGGTCAAGAATAATGGATATGTGTCTATACGAAACAAAATATAGACATTCTTGAAAAACCATTTCGAAAAGAATTAACGCTCAAATTTCTTTGAAGTACAAACGAGGTGTCTTACCGTCGAAAATATGTTTCAATATGAGACATGATAAGAACAATGTGAACAAAAAGTCAAACCGGTGTGTGTGAATACTTGAAAGTATAAAGAAAAGACAATACGCAAGTATTTATCTTTGGAAACACACGGTTTGTTTATCAATTAAGCACAAAAATAAAATGAAAACATTTAAAATCACACTTCCAATTCATGAAATCTTGTTAAGAATCGGGAAGTGGTTTGAACATTTAAGCATATGTTTTCTATATCTGAAAGTTGTCCTTCTTTCAGATACATTTGAGATTAAGATAAGAAATTTACCGTTTCGCGTAATCTTAAATCTCATGAAGTCAAGATGAATTCATAAAGATATGATCTTGATAGCTTCCTCTCATTCTGCACAAGTCTCAAAGTCTAGTCAAAGCAAATTTATTCACAAATTTATTCGAATGTAAAAGACATAAAGCAATAAAACGATTAAAGTATGAGTTCTGATCTGAAGTAATCAGAAATCATCGTCTTACTCCTTTTGATATGACATATAAGCTCCCCCTAAAATCATGCATTACAAAAATTTTGTCATTTAAGTAAAATGCAGAAATTGGTTATGCTCCCCCTCAAAATAATGTAGATCATCTAAAAACTTTTCTTACTCCCCTGAGATCATGAACAAACAATTTAAGTGCAGATATCCTTCAAACATAATGATAAAGAAAATGATGAATAATAACAATACGTAACGTTATTAAGTAACAACCGATTATGTCTTAAGATTTAACATACCAAGCTTAGAGACAAGAAAATTAAATCTCTTTTCGTCTAAGGGTTTAGTAAATAAATATGCAAGCTGATAATCTGTTTTTACAAAATAAAGTTCAATTGTTCCTTTTTCGACATTATCTTTAATAAAATGATACCTGACGTCAATGTGTTTGGTTTTCGTATGCTGGACAGGATTGGCAGATATCGCGATTGCACTCTTCGAGTCACAATAGATTGGAATTTTATCAAACTTGAATCCATAGTCTCGCAGCTGTGTTCGCATCCACAGAACTTGAGAGCAGCAACTGGCAGCAGCTACGTACTCTGCTTCAGCAGTTGATGTGGAAACGCATAATTGTTTCTTTGATGCCCAGCTAACGAGCTTGTCTCCAAGGAATTGAATGTGACCTGAAGTACTCTTTCTGTCCAACATGCAACCTGCATGATCTGCATCTGAATAGGCAGTCAGTTGAAACCCAGTATCCTTAGGATACCACAGACCAAGATCTGCAGTCCCCTTGAGATACTTAAAAATCCGTTTGACAGCAGCCAAATGGGATTCTTTAGGAGCAGCCTGATATCTAGAACATAAGCATGTTGAAAACATAATATCTGGTCTACTAGATGTAAGATACATTAACGATCCTATCATACCTCTATAAGTTCTAACATCAACACTGTTACCCGAAGGATCAGTGTTAATCTTAGTACCTGGTGACATCGGGGTTCCAATTGGTTTACAATTTTCCATATTAAACTTCCGAAGAATATCCAAAATGTATTTAGATTGTTTGATGAAAATCCCCGTTGAAAATTGTTTAACTTGTAATCCGAGAAAGAAATTCATCTCTCCCATCATACTCATTTGAAAACGTGACACCATGAGGTTAGAAAAGTTTTTGAAAAATTTAGGATTAGTAGAGCCAAATATTATATCATCAACATATATTTGAATAAGGATGATATCGGATTTTTCCTTTTTGATGAACAAAGTGGTATCAATTTTACCTTTGGAAAAACCTGACTTGACCAAGAATTTAGATAGAACATCATACCATGATCGAGGGGCTTGTTTCAAACCATACAGGGCTTTGTCCAAGATGTAGACATGATCTGGCTTATCTGGATTGACGAACCCTTCTGGTTGAGACACATATACTTCCTCCTTAAGAATGCCATTCAGAAAGGTTGTTTTCACATCCATTTGATAGACTGTGAAATTCTTATGAGTTGCGTAGGCTAGAAACATGCGGATTCCCTCTATACGCGCTACTGAAGCATACGTCTCATCGTAGTATATGCCTTCCTCTTGCCGGTAACCTTTGGCAACAAGTCTAGCTTTGTTCTTTATGACGATACCATCTTCATCCTTCTTGTTTTTGAATACCCATTTAGTGCCTATCACGGTTTTACCTTCTGGTTTTGGAACTAATCTCCAAACCTTTAGGGCTTCAAACTGATTGATCTCTTCTTGCATAGCAGCTACCCAATCCGAATCAGCAAGAGCCTCTGATACTCGCGTAGGCTCTATCTTACTGAGGAATGAGTCATGCATACATTGATTAAGAGTCATTGACCTGGTTTTTACAGGCTTGTTGAGATCTCCAATTACTTGATGTAATGGATGCTCTTTGGTCCAGCGATGCTCATGAGGTAGTGGAGTAGATACTGATTGAACATGATCATCATCTAGAAATCCACTATCAAACTCTTCAGTTTGAATAAATGGAGGGGGGTTTGCAGTTGAAGTTTCAGGTGCAGAAGCATCAGTTGGAACAACAGACTCTGGCTGTTGAGTAGACAATGTATTACACCCAACTGAAACAGTTACTTCTGGCTCAGCAGTTACTTGTACATCTTCAACTGTAGGAGTAGATGTTGGAATGTGAGTTTCTGACTGAACGGGGGATACAAGTTCAGTTAAAACTTCTGAAGTGACTGGATGATTGCAACTTGTGTCTTCAGACCTGTCAGTCACAGCAGATTTAGGTACATTAGATCCTAGAAACTCATCATAAAAGAATTCAAATAACAAATCTAAATCAGATAAATGTGAAACTGAAGTAGAAGCATTATTCGAATTATTCGCTGTAGAAGCATGTTCTGGACTGATCTACCCAGAAGCTAATACTCTAGTGATAACGGGTTCTGAACTGAATTGTTCAGAAGCCATTTCTTCATCAAATGTAACATTAACGCTCTCGACAACTGTTTTTGACTTCTTCAGATAAACATGATATACTGCAGATGTTGAAGAATAACCAATGAAGATACCCTCGTCCGCCTTAGCACTGAATTTATTCAGACTCTCTCTGTCGTTAAGCACGAAACACTTGCACCCAAATATGTGAAAATACTTGATTGTTGGTGTTCTGTTGTTGATAAGCTCATATGGAGTCTTTTGAAAACGGTGGTGTATTATGGACCGATTTTGAGTATGACATTCAGTTGACACAGCTTCTGACCACAAGAATAAAGGTAGATCGGATTGGCTGAGCATAGTACGAGCAGCTTCGACTAGCGTCCGATTTCGCCTTTCGACTACTCCATTTTGTTCAGGCGTACGAGCAGTAGAGTACTGATGTGATATCCCGACCGATTCGAGATATTCTTTAACAATCTTGTTTTTGAACTCTGTGTCGTTGTCCGTTCGAAGAAACTTGACTTGTCTTTGCATATTCACCTGGGTCGTCTTTAAGAAAGTATTGAGAACTTCGGGCGTCTCATATTTTGATCGAAGAAATTTGACCCACGTGTATCTTGAGTAATCGTCCACAATAACCAACACGTATTTCTTTCCACCCAAGCTTTGTGTTCTCATCGGACCACACAAATCCATATGCAGTAACTCTAGTGGAGAACTGGTGCTTGGTTCAGGCTTCGGTTTATGTGCGGCTCTCTTCATCTTACCCTTCTCACATGCAACACATAAGTGTTCTTTCTCATATTTCAGCTCAGGAAGTCCTTTTACCAATTTTCCACTAACCAGTTATGTTGTCTTGAATGATGTCACCATATCCTAAGATTGGTGAAAGTTGATCGTTTCCAAATCTGACATTTCCACTAAATTTCTCTGTATAATTAGACAATAAAGCTTTTTGCCCAGTCATATGCTTGGAACATCCACTGTCCAAGTACCACATATGCCGGGTCTGCAAGAGAAATAAGGAAACAATAGATTTAGGTACCCATTTAAAAACGGGTCCTAACAGATTAGCACAAGATTTTGGTATCCATTTGAAAATGGATCCTCCTTTTCTTTGAAAACTTTTAAAAACGTTTGATCTTGAAGAATAAACATAATAAGATCCAAACCAATCAGAAGAATTATGAGAATAAGCAAAATCATTTCTCCGATAATGATAAGATTTAGTAGTAATAGGAGATAACTGAATCAATTGCTTTATTGAATACCGCTTGTAAGAAGTTACAAGGTTTTCTTTATGACAAGCAAGTTGATCAACTACATAATTATCACTACTAACTGATCTATTACAAGAGTTATCAGAAACTGATTCAGCTATCTCATCATCCTTCGTTTTTGGTCGCCATTCGGTTCGAGATTTCGACCTTTTCTTGCTTATATCTGAAACAAAAGATTTAGATTTATTAGGAAAATCAGATTTCTGAGATTGAGTTTTCTTTTGTGTACCAGTGTATTTCTGTTTCTGTAATCGTTGTTTCTTATGTTTCTTACCTTGAGCATAGTAATCAGCAGTTACAGAAACTGATTCACCAACCTTAGCTGACGATTCACCAATATTAAAACCACTTGGTAACACTTTTTCATTTATAATACAAGTAGAATGATCAGGAAGAAGATCATTGAAGTCAAACATATCAATTTCTTCTATGCACCCATCATCAGAATTAAGAAAGTCATTTGCAGACTCAAATAAGTCATCAAAATTATCAGACAAAGTT
This sequence comes from Arctium minus, assembly GCA_954870635.1. NCBI lineage: Eukaryota > Viridiplantae > Streptophyta > Magnoliopsida > Asterales > Asteraceae > Arctium > Arctium minus. The sequence continues at coordinate 11,757,222 of OX941096.1, read as the reverse complement.
TGAGGTGCCTTTGAAACTGTAGAACACTTTGTAAATTTAGATTGAAAAATAGTGTTCTTTAAAACTGTAGAAAACACACTTTGTTCAATATCTACCAAAATTCTTTCATCAGAAACAACATTTTCAAGCTCAACTATTTTGCTTTCAAGAATGAGTGGAGGAACATAAAAATTTGCAATTGCAGGTTTTGCCTTCATCTCAGAAATAGAATAACTAGCAAAATAGTCGTTTGAAAGAACTTTTGGTGTGTCTGAAAGATAACTATCATTTAACTTTGCATAGTTAAATGGTAGTTCCATTTTCTTTACATTCTTTCTATTTTCAATTTCTTTGGCCTCAACTTATTCTGGTAATTTGGTAACAAATTTGGGTTTTAAATGAGTATGTTTACCAGCACAAGCAAGAAAATCAAAATTATAAAGTGCTGGTTGTTTTCTGATGGCTTTCTTTAAGTAATGGGGGTTTTCAAAACCAAGTCCCCATTTTTCCTTAACATCAGCCTCTTCGTTAGGTGCATTGAGAAAAATGGTTTGATCTGTTTGGCCTCTTGCATAGAGTTTGGCTTCCAGACCATTTACCTTCTTATTCAAAAGCTTGTTCTCAACCTGCAATTTATGAATAGTTAATGCAGATTCTTTCTTCTCAAACTCAGACTTAGAAAATTTAACTTCAAACTCAGAAATCTTCTTTTCAAAACAATCTACTTGAAGTTTAGAATCAGAAGCAGACTTGCGTAAAGAATCAATTAGATCATTGATCCCAATAACTGACTTATTAAGCTCAAAAATTTTATTGTTTCTTTTAGCAACTCTGTCTTTTTCCTTTTTCAGTTTTACTTGAAGGTCTTTAAGCTCAACTATCATAGCTTCCATTTTGGTTATGAAATCTTTTTCAGTTAAGTTTAATACCTCATCAGCTGTCTCGTCATCTGACTCATCATACTTGACCTCTTTTCCCATTAGACAGAGATGAGAAGTTTCTTCTTTCTCTTTTTCATCCTCTTGATCAGAATGATCCAACCAGAATTCGTCTTCAGCCATTAATGCTATGCCAGCTTCTTGCTGTTTGGCCAATAGCAGTTTGTTCTGATAGTATTGGGAGTTTCGAACCTTTAGCTTTCGACAATCTTTAGCAAAATGTCCAATCTTGCCACAGTTGTAGCATTTAATTGGATCATTTGCTGGCTTTTCAGCAATGGTGTAATCATTCACAAACTTCTTCTTTTCTTTTGGCTTCCTTTCCATATACCGGTTCTCTTCATATCGCTTTCCTTCAACTCTTTCTCGATGCTCATGATTCTTGGAGCTTGATGAATAATATCTTTGTGAATTTGATCCCGGCTTCTTGTAGAATTTCTTTTGGAAAGCTCGGGTCAGTAAAAGCATGGCCTGTTTGAGGCTTTCTCCATCATCTCCATCTGATTCTGATTCTGATTCAGAACTAGTAAGCACTTTCTTCTTTTTCTTCTTCTCTTTCTTTTCTTTCTTCTTCTCTCCTGCTACCAAAGAAATAGGTTCAGAAACTGTCTCTGCCATCTTTTTCTCAGCTCTTTTCTCTTCCACTTCTTCCTCATTTTTGCCTCAGAGTCTCATAAACCTCATGTAACGGAATGTCATTGAGATCCTTCATTTGTTTCATCCTACGAGTATGCTTTTTCCACTCTGGTTGTAGGATACTCAGAAATTTGACATTGTTCTCAAGCTGCTTCTTTTTCACTTTGTTCTTTGACAACTCATTTAACAACAAGACAAACCGTTCATAAGTATCTTCTAAACTCTCATTCTCTTTGGCTTTGAATTCCTCGTAGCTATTGATGCAATTTGCTACTTTCATTTGATTGCCGACCTTTGAACCCATCATCATTTTCTGCAACTGATCTCACATCTTCTTAGCATTTGCCTTGTAGTTGTCTATTTTGATGTAGATATCATTCGGGATACTTTGAAGAAGAAGGGATCTTGCTTGCTTGTCTGCTTTAAAACGACTCTTTTGCTCTTCAGAATACTGAGCATATTCAACTAGAACTGTTTTCATTTTCTGTTCTCTTTCCTCAGTACCATCTTCACTATCAGATGAGTCATCATCAGGTATTTGAACTGTGATTGGTACCATAGGACCCTCCATGATGGACAAAAGAATATTTTCTCCATTTGTGTGCCGGTCCACGAAATCCAGAAATCGATCCTTCCACTGTTCGTACTCTCCTTTAAAAAGAACTGGAGGCTTTACATCAGTGCCAATGGAAAGAGCATCTTTAGAAGTCATCTTGATTAAACCTGTTTGAGAAATATATGCAATAAGAAAACTTGAACTGATCGTTAGTCCAAAATAGAAATCTCAAGAAAATTTACAGAAACATTAGCTAAGTATGAAAAATACAGAATGCGTGAAACAATTTAAACTCAAGGACAAGTTTGCGTTTTGCATATGTAACGCAAAATAGACTTTGCGCGACGGGCGTCTTGCGCAAACCAAGACTTTGCGTGACGTGCTTCTTGCGCAAACGAGACTTTGCGTGATGCGAGACTAACGCAAACCACAACTTTGCAAACCACACTTTGCGTGATGAACTGCTTGCGCAAAGCACACTTTGCGTGACACGAAGCTGACGCAAGATACACTTTGCGTGACACGAAGCTGGCGCAAACCAAACTTTGCGTGACTTGTAGCTGGCGCAAAGATAACTTTGCGTGACGAGTAGATGGCGCAAACGAAGGTTTTCGCTTCTTGTAGACGACGCAAAGCTCACTTTGCGTTTCTGGTTAAGGACGCAAAGCTCCCTTTTCGTTTCTTGTTGAAGACGCAAAGATCACTTTGCGTTTCCTGTTGATCACACAAACCTTAGAACAATCACTTGGTAAATTTCTCTCGATGAACTCACGCAAACTATGACGAACTCGCGCAAATAATGACGAACTGGCGCAAAGTTTAGATCTCACGCAAACTTTCAAAACTCATTCAGAATCACACCAAAAACCACTTTAGACCTCGAATTTCCACTCGAAACTTTGAAAATTTGCTAGTCTAAACATCTAGAACACAATTCTAGCACTTAATTTCGATCAAAAACATAAATCGATACAAATCAACTCGATTACAATTTGTGACAACTCGTGAACTCGAACTCAACAAATTCACCAAATCAAGATCAAATACAGTGCAATTGACTAATTATCCTATACAAACTCGATCGATAACACTTTTCTAATAAATCCTAATCAAATTCAACTCGAATTACACCCTGAATCTCAGAATTCGATTCAAACTTGAATAACACAGTGTCGACTCACTTTCTTCAATTGATTTCAACTTTGGATCTGCTCTGATAGCAATTGTTATTCCCTGTTTTCTAGTTTCTAATCACAAACAAATCAACAAACAAGATTCAATCAAAGTACCTGTTTTATTTAAACTCCAAATCTCAAGATTACAAACTTTCTCTTTCTAGAACTCTCTCTCTCTCTCTCTACAGATTTCTCTCTCTAAATGTATTCTCTCAATTTACAACTGAATACTACTTCTTACGTACAAAGAAAACAAGGTATTTATACCTACATCTAAAAACAAGGAAACTAAAAACAAAATACAAAAACAATACACTTTGACTTTTATTACAAAAGACTTTGACTTTCACATGAGAGTTAACTTTCTCAGCTTTGACTTCTTAAACTTTGACCTTCAGTCTTCTTGATCTTGTATCCAACATATTTATGCTCTAACATCGCCAAAGCCTTAATGCGAATAATACCGTTGCCAACTCTAAGTCATTGGTAGGATAATACTTCTCGTGCACCTTGAGTTGCCTTGATGAATAGGCAATCATCTTACCTCGCTGCATTAAGATGCAACCTAAACCCATTTCGGAGGCATCACTAAAGACCACTAAATCCTTGGATCCCTCGGGTAAGGATAGGATCGGTGCCTCACAAAGTTTCTTCTGAAGATTTCAGAAAGCCTTCTCTTAGGCATCCGTCCAAACGAATTTCACATTCTTTCTGGTAAGAGATGTCAAGGAAGAGGCGATCTTAGAGAAGTATTGCATAAATCGCCGGTAATAACCCGTGATAGTACTTTTTACACACCTACAGACATGTGATAAGTAGAACCAAAAAGCAAGTATACAAATTGGAACTATGTCGTCTTTCAAGTAATAAAATGGTAAGAACCAAGTATCGTATTCCACAGGGATAGGTATCTTAAGTTGCAAGATCTCGAGATGAAAAACTAACTTCAGATGGCGATGTTGAAGACATATTTTTGATTGGTTGAGGTTATCACAGATTCAATTAACAATGAGTAAAATAAGCGTGGACCCAAGACTTGTGGTGAGACATTACCCAAATTCCAGCAGACCTAATGCTGCAGAAATGCTGCAGACAATGCTACAAAGATGTTGCGGCATGATGTTGGCAATAATTAATTCCATTATCTATTTTGAGAATATTCCTCTTGGACTTTTTCACCATCCCGTTATTTCAGTGATTACAGACCCTCATATCTCTATGTAGTGTCCAAACCAAAGAAATAATGGGAAATGGAGTTCTAAAAATATATGGCAAAACAAATTCTCTTTGTTAAAAATACTCTCTCCCCCCATATCACTCAAGTTGGTGTTTCCAAGTAGCTTATCTCTAAGTCTAATTTATTTTACCTTTTGAAAAGATGAACACTAGTCAAGAATGAATCATTTTGAAAAACAAAAGTAACAACTCTCGTTGCAAGTAACTCTCTCGATGCCACCTATTATGTCATTCAAATTGACGTACGTATCAATGGCTTATCTCTAAGTCCATGGCATTTTAACACTTGAAAAGTGTTCAATTCGTCAAGAGGTATTATAGGCTTGATAAAACTTGAATGGCATAATAAAACATCATTATTGCCAAAACAACATCTACTTTCCTTTGGGTAACATACTCACCCTTTGTCTCACACCTAAGATAAAATGATTAACTACTCATAATGGAAATGAAATATAAAGAAATAAAGAGTACTAAAGTTAAAGACATGAAACTAAATGACTTTGAAAAGGTAAATAACGAAAAGTAAGTGCAGAAATGTAAATTGCTAAAATTAAAGACAATAAAGTAAATGCAGATAGTAAATGTGGGAATTTAAAGTACTGAAAATAAAGACAAGAAAGTGAATACGGCAAGTAAATGACTTAAAGTAAAGATGGAAAGTAAAGAAAAGTAAATGCATATGCTTGAATTAAGAAAAGAAAAAGAAAAAGATGAAGAACATGAAGACATTAAATTAAGAAAGTAGAGAGAAATTCAGAATTGATGTAGATCAATTCTTGAAGGTGTACATTTAATGGTATCCCGAGCTCCCTATTTATAGATGGGGAGAGGGACCAAAAGTGAAAATTCTAAATACACAATCAGCATCTAATGTAGCAAGTACAACCAAGTAACTAATAGTATATATGACAACTAATACCTAGTTACAACTAATTTCCAACCAAAATAATTGTCCAAGGATTAACAAAAAGAACTTTTTAAATCCAAAATAAACTAGTTTACGTCCATCTTCTTTAATTCTTCAAGCCAAGACCCATCTGACCAGTGTTGTCCTCATGCTGCAGCATGACCTGTGTGCAATATGGTTTTGCTAAAAGTTCCTAAATTAGTCCTCCAACATGGTATAAATAAGTATATCATATATTCACCTACATAAACTAAATAAATAGAAAAATGAAGTAGAAAATGACTCAAGGTTGGGATTTGGAAGACAAAATCCTATCTAAAAGCCTAAGAAAGAAGTGAATAAACACTAAAAAATGAGTGCTTATCAACCCGCTAAACCTAAGAAGCTCTGAATCTCAGACGGACGCTTCGGCCTATGGATCCACATCATTTTAGTCTAACTCACTTCCTCACCACACATGTCATACCAATACCCCATATATAATAAAACATTTGCATTTCAAGAAAGCCAATATATATATATATATATATATATATATATATATATATATATATATATAACTTTTATAAATAACTCCATATTATTCCAACTAATCACTTGGTTTCCAAAACTTCATATAACTTAAGGAAATCATTATTTATAAACATCCAGCCATTTCTCATCATTATTTCCCAAAATGTCAAAATATATCAAAACCCTAGTTTTGACTTAGTGACTCAAATAAACCCAATAAGTGAAGATGATGTAAAAGTTTTAAGAAACATAAATGAAAGGTTTTAATGTGTATATTGTAACACCCTAAAATTTAACGTAAATTTAAAATTCAAAAATTCGGCAATATGACGTCTATAAATGGAGTAAACCACCCAAATGGGTAAATGTGCAAAAGCGTTTACAAAACCTGTGGAAGAATACTAAAATTGACAACAAACTATTCTAAACAAATTACATCTAGATTATATAGGTTGTCAACCCAAATTCCCAAAAGCTATGATCTTTTGTACGCTAGGACTCCTAAAAGTATCTATCGTCAAAAAATTTCCTTAATGATCAACACTCATTCCTCAAACCTTGGGCGACCCACCGCTAAGAGAATCTGTTATACAAGTCATTTGAGAAAAAGTGTTAGGCTTAACGCCTAGTGAGAACAAACAGTTTATATAAATAATTTGGAAAAGAATTTAAATATAAATAAAAATTGTTCATTTAGTTTGCATTCATAAAGAGTAATGACAATCACACAAGGACCTTGCGGTCCAAAACATCTTGCGATGACGGGGGAGACCCGATTTTCAAGGATCGTGGCGGAACACAAAAGTAAGTCACTCTCCGAGTTGTGAGTTCAATACTTGGATCCATGTCTACGAACAACGCCGACTCGTACTCAGATGTGGGGGAGGGCACCCGAGGATCCAAGTCATACTCATTCACTAGGATTACATTTACGGCCCATGGCTAGTATCCGGTCCCACATAACCGTACCAAGTTGCCTCGGAGGACCCAATGTCTCAACTAGTTACAAGGGGGAAAACATCCCAAAATAAGTCGACTAAATACCTAATGGATCCACTAGTAATAGTCTAGGACTTGTCACATTTATATTAGTGACAAACTTTAATCACACATATAGGTTCTCATATTCATTTCCATGAAAGCAAACATTTATATAAAACACTATCATATGGAACCAAGTTCATAAGAAGGCCAACATGGACCATTACCATTTTCAAATGTAAATCATTTCCCAAACGTATAATTTTCCCAAAATATTGTGAAATCCATATATAACCAAGATGGAACCATTTCAAGAGTTTTGACCATCAATACACTAGTTTTATCACAAAATGTACCACAAATTATAAACCTCTTTGATATGTCACAAAAATGGTAAAGACCTAAAATCTCCAAAAATACCCAAGTTAGGTCAAAATGATTCAAATCAAGAATATGTAATAAAGAGGAGATCAAGAGTTCAAAACATAAGTTTTGACATGTATAGAGTTTAGAAAAGGTAGATTGAACTCACATATTAGGTTTTGTTAGAAAAACCTAGAAACCCTAGTTGGAGCTTACGGTTGAAGATGAAGATGGTGGATTGGTAGCTTCTTGAACCCTAGGCTTCCAACACCTTGAATGATGATGCAAATCTTGATGAAAGGAAGGAAATGGGGGCACTAAATGTTCTAGGTCGAAAAAAATGAAGAGGGATAAGTAGAGAGAGTTTTTTAGAAGGATTTGAGGTGGAAATGAGTTTAGGGGTCGGCTTCCTCTACTAAAAGTGTATAGTGGCCGCACACGGGTGCTGGCACGGGTGAAATCGTGTGGAGACCCGTGCAGCGCACTGGAGTCGCGCAAGAGCAGAGCCCCGCGCGGGTGGTGGCGCGGGAAACCGCGTGGAGCACTGTTGACACTTTGTCAACTTTTTCGGCTACCTCGCTCAACTTCCAATTAAGACAGAATTATAGGCAAACTAAGAGTTAAGACCATACTACGAGCGATATATATAGATTAAGGGAACAAAATGCTTACTCAAAATTCAGGGTGTTACATATATAGTTTTAGAAAAGTAAGGATGAACTCAAAAATATGGGTTTTGATGAAAACCCAAAACCCTAGAACCCCTTTCTTGAAGAAGAAGAAAATGGCAAGTGATGAGTAGTTGATGTTAGGTTCCAAACTTACTAAAGACACCAAGAATCTTGCAATAAATGAGTGTGGTTGAGCCTTGAATGCCCTAAGATCAATATTAATGAGGGTTTGGGAGAAGAGAGAGTTTTGAATGAAAAGGATGAAGTCTTAAATGAAGAGAGTGAAGAGAAAAGAGATTAAAAGGGCCAGGGATCCATCCGCGATAGTGACCTCGCGACTATAGCCTTGGCATAATCGCTGGGCAAAGTCGCCAGCTTGGGGAACCCTGTGGTAAAAGTCCTGCGATATTGGCACCACGACAGTGACCCGTGCACTATCGCCTAGCACTGTCGCCCAATGTATACCGAAGGTGGTTTGGAGGCAGCGACTATGTCCTTTGGCATAGTCATCGAGCACTCCCGGCCCACTGGTACTGAAAGCTGTCTTTTGCTTTTATGCAACGCATGGTTCGATTGTTCGATAAGGAAATAAAGTAGAGGCTTAAACACACTTCTCATAATAATCAAAATAAAGGGAATACGTCATAAAACTCACCAAATTTACGAGCATTACAACTTTCTTCAATGTTGTAAGGCATCGCTTTCTTCATCACCTTAACTCAACATCTATCCAGACGAATCGAGAACCTATCGAGTTTCGGTTGTGAAGCTGGGAACAAAAGAGAGTGTGTTACGTCTCCACACCTTTACTGGTCATTCATATATTATTCATCATGAATAATGTATCATTCAGGATGAATAATACAACATTCAGGGTGAATAATACACTATTTATGAATTTGTGTATTATTCATCCTGAATGTTGTATAGGTCATCCTGAATATTGTATTATTCATCATGAATAATGAATGAACGTTCACATTTGTTATTCATACTGAATATGGACAACAGGGGATGCGCATACATATCCATAATGAATTAAACCAAATTTTGGTTGTGAATCGAGAAACAAAAGAGAGTGTGTCATGTGTCCACACCTTCGCAGGTCATTCATATATTATTCATCATGAATATTGTATCATTCAAGATGAATAATACAATATTCAGGGTGAATAATACACGATTCATGATGAGTAATACATGAATCATGAATTCGTGTATTATTCATCTTGAATGTTGTATTATTCATCATGAGTAGTGAATGAACGTTTACCTTTGTATTCATACTGAATGTGGACACCCGGGAACATGCATACATATTCATAACGAATTTAACACACATATAACATTTCACGTAAAAGACGGTTAAAATGAAGAAAAAAGAACTATATCGAGATGGATATCATATCGAAGAGCACGAAATTCTCGTTTTTTAATGTAATTTGTTTGATTAAAATATTAATAATTTTTAAGATAGTTTACTTCAAAGTTTAAGGAGGTAAAAAATTTTTAATTAAAAAAGAAAATAAAAAGTCAAATAAGATAGACGCTGATTCAAATTTTCAGTTTTGTCCCTAATTAATTAATCTTATTATGTTTTAACCATTGATTAGTATTGTAAGTTTTGATCAATTGGTAAGATTGGTCCTCATGTGCATAATGAAAAATGAGTTTTCCTTTGAACCCACCTATATATATATATATATATATATATATATATATATATATATATATATATATATATATAGGGGCTAAATCAAATGAGAACCACAAATATGTTACAAACATGTGAGAACCGATATAAAAATATTTTTTCATATGATATATTTTCACCAATGCTTGGATTTAATATATTGCTTCACATATATTTGTTTCATAATATGATAGTTTTACATGTATTTGTTTCATCACATGAATAATTTTTACGTGTATTTTTCATTTCAGTAGGTGAATTAAAATTTCATTTTTCACGTGTAATCTTTTCACAAGGTGAACAAAAACATATATGAAACAATATCTTAAATCATAGGTTTTGATGAAAAAAAATCATGTAAATAAATATTTTTATATCGGTTCTCAAGGGTTTGTAACATATTTTTGGTTCTCATTTGATTATCGGATATATATATATATATATATATATATATATATATATATATATGGGTAGGGTCAAATGAAAAACAAATTTTCATTGTAAACATGAGGGCCAATCTTGGACATTGATCAAAATTTAGAAAACTAATCAATGATTAAAACATAATAAGGTTAATTGAGAAGTGGTTAGAGGCAAAAATGGAAGTTTAATTAAACGCCTACCTTATTTGGCTTTTTTTTTTAATTAAAATTTTTGTACCTCCTTAAAGTTTAAAATAGATTATCTTAAAAACTACTAATATTTTAATCAAACAAATTACATCAAAAAAAAAAAGAGAGAGAGAGAACTTCATGCTCTTTAATATGGCATCCATCTCGATATAGTTTTTTTTTCTTTCGTTTTAACCGTTTTTAAATGAAATTGCTATATATGTATTATATTCATTATGAATATTTATTCACATTCATATGTTTAGATCAACATTTTAATATTCATCTATTAGTATGATATTCATCATAAATATAAAATTAGTATAACATTCATCATGAATAATTATGTATTTTCACGCGTATTTAACAAATCTTCAGTATTCATACATCACTATGACATTCATCATTAATATACATTTTTACTATAACATTCATCATGAATATTTATATATGTTCACGTGTATATAACAACATTTCAACATTCATACATCAGTATGATATTTGTCGTGAATACATATTTTAACTATAATGTTTATCATGAATATATATACTATTCGACGCGGTTCCAATCTTTTTGGAGTCCCTGTTACATGCGTACTAAAACTATAGATCGTATGAACGGAGTAATAAACAAAATAATATATTAAGTTTCATATCATATTAAAAGATCTTACAAATTTAAACAACAAAAATGTTTAAAATGACAAAGTGAGAAGTATATCAAAGAGTCGTTTTTGTTTTTGATCAGCAAATTCTGAAATTAAATAGTAGTTTTTGATTTTGAAAAAAAAAATAGATATGTCTTTGTTGGGGTAGGTTTACAGATTGGGCTATATAAACCCGGGTTAAAAAAGTGCAAGTAAAATTGGGCCCCAAGTGTTCAAAAACTAAGATTTAACATTATAACAACCCAATCTTAAACAACAAGGTAGCAACTTAAATCTTAAATAATAAAACCAAACGGCCCAAAAACAACATCTTAAATACAAGATTTGCGGAAAGACAACATAGTACACAACTGAGATTCACTGCCAAGGATCTACAATGGAGGTCCTCTACTTCAGCTCCAGCTCGCATCATCTCCTAAAACTTAACCGCTCCTTCTACTGCCACTCTTTACCTGAAAAAGGGTTTTAGATTTGAAAAGAGTGAGGGTTAGACCGAAAGGTCTAGTGAGTCCCCTCTTGCAACAACTTTTAATTCAACAAAACATTCAATAATTCAACATAAAAATAAACCATTTTCAGCTTCCAGAAAACCTTTAACTTTCAGTGAAACTTCTCCGCTCACACTACCGCCACCCTAAGGTGACAGCGTGTCTGTGACTCACACTGCCTTTGTTGGGACACACCCCCAACGGCATAAACGGAACACACCCCCCGGTATGAGCACAGGCGGGCCACACCCCCCCGACTTTGAGCCTTCTCACTTAGGACCATGTATGCATACATCTCCACTTAGACAATAATAATAAAAATCATCTTTAGCATTTAAATAAATCTCGCAAGTAATTACTAAAGCAACATCATATCAAAGCTTGCATATAATTTTCATAATACTCATGCCATCATATAAAATCAAAGTTTAAAATGAAACTCTCACATGCTTTCGTTAACAGAAGGTTTTAGCTCAGAAAAACTCACATGGCGCCCTTAGCTTCAATCTGACGTCTACTCTCACGGTTTGAACCGGAACCTATAAAGGAACATCGATCGGTAAATCCTCAATCTCAACTATTTAACAAAATCAACTCTAAACCCAATAATTCTCAACGGTCTCCTAATAATTAAGAGAACCTGACCTGCTAAAATCCAATTCTTTACACGATTCACAAATCCTAAAATACAACAATATAGAATTGGACCAGACCACAACACTTAACCCAACACCAAAATATTTCAAACTATCTTAATTTAATTTACTTAGATTAGAATTTAGGCTTCGGCCCAAACATCGCAACCCTGGGTTCGGCCCATACACCAGAGCCCATGACCGAACCCAAGAGTCGACCGAGGTGGCCTAAACGACCGGCGTTAACTTCCCCTTCGCCGACCGGTGTGAATCCAAAAGATCGATCGGTGCTTAAGGAGCGACCGAAGCCCCAACAACCGGACTCCCTCGTGACCTGGTCAAACGTCGACCGGTCTCTCCCTCTCTCGACATGGTCAAACATCGATCGGTCTTTCTCTCTCTCTCTCTCGACCTGGGTTAGCCATCGACTGGTGCCAAGTCTCGATAACAAAAGGTTTTCGATAACTCCCCACTCCACAGAGGTCGGGACTCGAACGAACTACCAAATCCCTTTGCTGGAAACGATTACATCCCTAACCAAAAGATGGACTACAATCTCAAAATACTAGCAATCTATACTCATCTTTACCAAAATGAAATCCAACCGTCCCAACACCACAAAACCCTCAGGTTACATCCATTGACTCAATCTCCAAGGATTCAAAAGAAACCGATATCAAAGACTATTGATTGAAGATTGTAACTGATAATGCAAGATCGTTCTAAATCCTAGAGAGAGAAAGTAGAGAGAAAGTTTGAAGCGCAGAATGTGTTTTTCTATTGAATATGCGTCAGAGACTTACAAGACACAAAGCCACAAGGGACTTAAATACCCTTGGCTAATACATAACATATAAGCACCCTAAAACACAGTATTAGACTAAGCCTATAAATACTATAATTAATATAAAATCAGACTTAACAATCTCCCCCTTAGTAATCATTGGCGCTGTGGTCTTCAATATCCATCTTCTAAATCAACTCAGACCATCTAAGAGACTTAGTGAAGCTTCTTGAATAAAAAAACATCTTCTCAGCATCTTTCAATCTATATTGTCTTTGTTGCCTTGACAAGACTGGACCTGTTTGTAAAAATAACGAAAGAACAATCGGTTCATCAGCTTGTGCTTTAAACGACACGCCTATTTCAAATGTACTCGAATAAGCTGTGGTGGTCGGAGCTGGAACGACAAAAGAATTAGTAGCTGAGAGAATAGAATCTTGAGCGAATCTTGAGCAGCAGATAAAAGTTTGAACTCTTTGTCTCTTTAACTTCTCCTTAACTTCTCCCCCTCATGACCTTGATGATCTGGATCAACTTGGTCATGCAAATGTTGGAGACGAGACAGCTTCAGATCTGCAAAATTCAGAATAAAGGAGAAAAAGGGAAAGTTTTGCGCTACATGTTGGTGGCGCAAAGTTTGTTTTGCGCTAGCAATTGTTGGCGCAAATCTGAGTTTTGCGCTACCAACTGTTGGCGCAAAGCTGACTTGAAATCTGAAAATTTTCACCTGTTAATCTCTTTGACTCCCCCTACACAAATGCGCTAAATATGACAATTCAAGTTACCATTCACATAGAAAATCAGATACTCCCCCTCGAAATATGAGATATGATCTTTTTAGAATATTTTCCTTATTCACTCCCCCTCGAATAATGCACAGACCCATTAACACATATATGAGAACACAAAGATCGAAACATCAATGTAGAAAGAAAAATATACAGAATATGTGTTTTGAAACAACTAAATATATAAAATTTTAAACACTAAACAAATTAAATTCTACTTAGTAAAATATCAAAGATTAATCCATCAGTTGAAATCAAGTGTATGTTGTTGGATACAGATACAAGTTTCATTGCATATCAAGTTAAGACATGTTCAATTTCAAAAACTTTCATCAATCTATTCAATGTGCTAGCATGCGAACTTCGATTAGCTTCAATAAAATGCAATTCTAAAAAAATATAATAGAGAATTTTGCATGTACTCACACTAAGCCGTCAAAAATCAAGTATCATGAGATGTGTGCTCATTTGCATCTTTTAGCATTGTGCACATTGGCATCTTCACACGAGTGTGCTCTTTGGCATCTTTTAAGCTTGTGCACAATGGCATCTTTTAATCAAGAAGTTTGGTAAGTAAAGAACATGTCGTAAACGTAACTTTCTATCTGATCCTATTGCAGGATTTGGGTCAGTCGCTCCCAGACCAGTTGGCCTTAGGGGACTAGGTGTCAAGCACCCCTTGGAACTTACTCTCCCAGACCAGAAATGCTACATCAACACATCCTAAACCCATTCATACCAGTAGAACATGACTTTCGATCTGATTCTATAGAAGGATTTTGGTTCGATCACTCCCAGACCAATTGACCTTAGGGGACCAGATGACAAGCATCCCACGGAACTTACTTTCCCAAACCAGAAAGGTCACAGGTACAAACTTTGAAACTTAGAGATTTCTGTATTTTATATATATATAATTTCATCTCAATCACTCAGTTTTACATCTAAGTGCTTAGCCCATATTTTCATTACAATCCATAATTCTGACTTTTTAGGATTTCTAAGCATTGTAAACTATAAATATTCTGAATCACATAACTTTAAAGCAGAATCAAAAGTTTCAAACATGTTGTTGACCTTTCGACTTTTGTAAGACTTGAAAGTTGAACATATAAAACTTCAATATAAACAAAGCAACTTGAAAATTTATCCTAGACACACATTTTATTCAAAAGAAAGAAAAACTGTAAAACTTTTACTTTATAGAATAAAATTTGTAAAGATTTAAACTTTTAAATTCAACATGCCGAGTTTTAAAAAAAATAATTTTTCATTTAAGACAATTGTAAAGAATTCGGCAAATTGATATTTAGTCGGAACAAAATAAAACTCAATAATACCTTCTTCCACATAATGTATAATGGAATGGTGTCTCATATCAAAGTTTTGGGTTGTACAAATTCAGGTTTTGGTTGAACTTGCTCAGATTCTTGAAAAACATGAGAGAACTGGAACAACATCAAAGTTAGAGATAAATGCAGCGAAATTAAGTAGATGCACTCACAGTTTCTCATTTGTCCAGAAGCTTAAATGCATTGAAGAACGAGTCCTAAACTGACATGTTTAGAAGTCGAAGTCCATTGAAGTACGGGTTCTAAGCTGATTTACTCAGAAGCCATTGTTCTCTTACTCCCCCTTGACATTAGGTGCCTGCAACTTATAATCAATCTTTGATTTTGGTACCCACTTATATTTGGGTCCATATTTGTTAGTTGCAGTTATTATGGGAGAAAACTTGTTAGATTTAACATAGAAATCACGAGAAATATTATCAGAGAAATGAACATATTCATCAGTAGAAGACAAAGCATCATCATCTGAACTAGAATCAGAGGAAGAATATGAGACATCTTTTGAAATTTGAATCATTTTCTTTATTGAGTATTTTGAAATTTTATTACAAACAACAAATGAATCACTTTTATAGAATTTGTCTACATATCTCTCCTCATTAGTCGCAGATTCATCAGATGTCCGCTTGACCCTCCATATCTGCCTTGTAGGAGTGCTCAAAGTCTTATCTAAAATATTTGAATCACAAGAATTAGAACTGTCAGAAATGACTTTAGCTTGCTTCTTTGACTTCTTTGACCTTCTTCTTTTACGCTTTGGTTTATAATAATCATCATTTAGCGTAAAAGATTCATCAAGAATTTTTTATTTAAGATTTGAATTAGAAGAATCAATTTTACCTAAGAAACCCAACTGATCAGACAATAAACCTGAACTTGCCTCAGAGTCAGAAAAAATTTGAGAAAAGTTTTCAGATTTTAGAACTTTCTTTTTGTTTTCTTTAAAATCAGAAGAAAGACCAGAAACATAATCTTGTTTTTGAGAAATTAATTTTTCTTCAAAACTTGACGTCATGAAAGAAAGAATAACATCAGATTCAATTTCTCTTTGAATATTTTGATCTTCCATTTTATCTTCAAGATCAATGATTTTGCTTTCTAACACTAATGGAGGAATATATCTCTTAGAATGATAAGAAACTGGAGATATATTTTCTTTATTAGTGTTAGTAGCAAAGATATCAAAATAATCATCAGATAATGAAGATTTAATGGGAGAAATGTCATTGAAACTGTTTCTGTTCTTCTTTGATTTATCGGGAAAATATTTGGCATTTTCGCGTGTGTAAACAAAAGAAATTTCCTTTTTCTTGTTGTTCATTATTTTCTCATTTTCGATATCTGAAACTTGCTTTTCATTCATCCAATCAATTTTAAATTGAGGAGCATATTTAGCAAGATTTAGATAATCGAATTTATATAAAGTGGGGGATTTTTCTATAGCATTGTTTAAACAATGAGGATTTTCAAAACCAAGTCCCCATTTTTTTTTGATAGACTCATAACTCCGATGTTTGTTCAAATAAATAGTTTGTTCAGTTTGATTCCTTCAATATAATTTTTCTTCCAACTCATTTATTTTATCTGAAAAATTATCTTTTAATTTGGTCATTTCAGTCAAAGAATCAAGATAAATCTTATTTGAAATTTCCAAATCATCCAATTTCTTTTGAAAGATTTCTTTTGTATGAATCAAAATAGATTTTTCATCTTTCAAAGAAATTTTCAATTTGTCAATCAAATTTGACTTTTCTATGTTTAAATGCTTTTCAGATAATAACTTTGAGCGTAATTCATGTAAAGCAGTTATAATGATATTCATCTGTGAAGAAATAAATGTGTAATCAAACTCAGAAGGTACCTCATCTTCATTAGTTGAGGAATCATCATCATTATCATCACTCTGATCATCTCCGATGAAGCACATATGAGCAGTCTCCACATTATCAGTTTCGTTGTCGGAGTGATCAAGCCAGAATTCTTCTTCAGCTAGCAGAGTGGTTTCATTCTCTCTCTTTTCGGCTAGTTCCAATTTCTTCCGATAATATGTCGAATCTCGAACTTTCTTCACTCGACACTCTTTAGCGATGTGACCCGGCTTTCCACAGTTAAAACAATCAGCAACTTTCTTATGCTCGGGCACTTTGACCTTAGACCCTAAAGTAAAGCGAAAATAGTTGGAACCCGAATGATGTTGGAACTTCTTGTGATAGTGCTGATAGAGAAGAATCATTGCCTTCTGTAACGCCTCACCATCATTATCAGTGGTCCCATCGTAAGCATTATCAGACAATGCTTGTTCAGCCAGTTGGCTCGTGACGAGTGCAACTGGGTCCACTGTTTTCTTATTCTTCTTGTCAAGTTTAGCTTTCTTCTCCTTGACTATGCACTCATCTATCAGCAAAATCTTATACATTTCTTGGATTTGCATAGTAAATATCCGGACATCATTTCTCAATCGGTGGCAAGATTTATTCCATTATGGTTGAAGAGAGTTGAGAAACTTCAGATTATTCTCTAGCTCAGTCTTGGTCACTTTAATCTTTCGCAGATCATTTATCACACCACGGAATCTGTCGAAGACATTTTTCAAAGACTCATTGTCTTTGGCTTTGAACTCCTGAAAATTGTTCATGTAGCGCGTTTGCCGAAGTTGTGTAGCAACCGTTGAACCAAGCATAATCTTTTCTAACTGAGTCCACATCATCTTCGGATCATGCTTGAAACAATCAATTCGATTGTATATAGAATTAGGTAATGCTAACATTAGATTAGACTTTGCTTCACGATCTGCTTTTTCTCGTGTAACCTATTCAGCAGTCAAAGGAGTATCATTCTTAGGCCTGACGAATGGTCCTTCAGTAAATGACTTCATCATATTCTCTCCGTTGGCTTGACGCTCGATGAAGTTAATGAATCGATCTTGCCATTGGGTGAACTCATTTTCATTGATCAAAACAGGAGGACGAGTTTCTGTTCCTAACGACATCATAAGATCGTTCTTGTAAAACTGAGCTTGAAACGAGAACTTTGACATATCCATATCTTCATAAATCCAGAGAAAAATTCTAAGTCTTGAACATAGAGAAACTGGTGCAAACTGGAAATTTACGCGAACTGAGGATGGCGCAAACTTGCTTTTGCATGAATCGCTGGTGGCGCAAACTAAACTTTGCGTTAGACGATAGTGGCACAAATTAGTTCTGCGCGAGGTGATGGTGGCGAGAACCTGACTTTGCTAGAGCAGAAGGTGGCGCAAAAGTAACTTGTACGAGACTAAGATGACACAAACGTTCACTTTGCGCGAGATATAGATGGCGCAAAATTTATCTTTGCATGATATGTATGTGGTGCAAACTTAAGCTTTGCGCGAGAAGACTGTAGCGCAAACTTCACTTTTCGCGAGACGTAACTGGCGCAAAATATACTTTGCGCGATGAACTGTTGGCGCAAAAAGAGCGTGTGAACTAAACTTGGTTGAAACTTGATGAACAGAATTCGCGCAAAACTTTGAAGAACTTCTTGATAAAGTCGCGCAAACTTTGAGATGAACTGGATGAACTCGCGCAAACTTTGATGAACTGGCGCAAAGTTTGGATCTGGCGCAAAGATGATGAAAATCTCAGAACTCTTCTAAAAACGATTACAGAAACGAATTTGATAAAATTTTCTCACACAGGATTGTTCGAAAACAGTTTTCTAATCACTTTCAAGCAAACAAATCGATCAATAACCACAAAATCGATGATTCGTGAAACCAACAGTGCATTCAACGAACTTTTCCAGAATTTCGTAAAATCTCAAAATTGAAGATCAAAAACTGATTTTCTTGTAAAAAGATGTGAATCAAAAATGTTCTACTAATAAAATCGAATCCAACAAACCAATTTTCAAGAAAATTCGTTCAAAATACAACCCGAATTTGATGAAAAATCAAAAAATGAGATTTTCTTGAAAAAATCAAGAAAATCGATCAAATTTTCTGATTCAAACACAAATTCAGAATCGAAAAACGTTTCTCTCAATTCTGTCAGATTCAGATTAGGCTCTGATACCAATTGATAATGCAAGATCGTTCTAAATCCTAGAGAGAGAAAGTAGACAGAGAGAGTTTGAAGCACAAAATGTGTTTTTCTATTGAATATGCGTCAGAGACTTACAAGACACAAAGCCACAAGGAACTTAAATACCCTTAGCTAATACAGAACATAGAAACACCCTAAACACAGTATTAGACCAAGCCTAAAAATACAATGATTACTATAAAATCAGACTTAACAATAACTAAGAGAAAGCTTACCTTTAGGAGTAACCAAAAACTTGAATCTCGATCAATGCCCTCATCTTCACTCGATCGCCCCAACTTCGTTCGTTTTCTCTATCTCTTTCTCAGCCGCCCTATGGCAAAAGAGATGTTTTTAGGGTTAAACCCCTTTTTCAAAGTTACCTCTTATCCCCTTTTTCCTTTGAGTCTTGATAAAAATCTCCCCACTTTTACGTTATTAAAATTTGTACCCGGTTACTACAAACATGATAATAGACGGCACTGATACTATTCATCATGAATATACATATTATTCATCATGAATATTTATGTATGATCACGTGTATACAATTAACCCTCTAGTATTTATATTAGTATGATATTTATCATAAATATTAATTTTCACCATAATATTCATCATGAATATAATACAGTTTCAACTCTACATACTCTACTTTTCTTTCTTTTTCTTTCTTTTTCTTTATTGGATTATCGCTTGTTCGACTTTATTGCCATCACGAGTTCTCGTCAACCCTTGTGGAAAGTGGTGGTTTGGATTGTTTATACTTTATTTGGCTACACCAAAACAACTGGACTTTTGTTGATATTCCTACCTTTATTTAGTTGATCATATATGCAATCTTCACCTTTTGTCGTTAGTTGAATATCCAAGCGTGCAAAGAACTCCAGTCTTTCTTGGTTTTATTAGTATAACGTTAGTAGGCTTGATGGCTAATTTGTTCTCCATTTAGAGGCTGCTATAGGATTTGATGTTTGAAGTGTCTTTAAATGTGGTATTGGCTTTCGACTTCCTATTGATGTGTTTTTGTGGGCGATTCAGGTTTTGTCCTTTTTTGATGCCTGCTGACTGCATGTGTGGATGTTGAACGAGTACATTGAGCTACAATTATCTATATTTTTCTCTGCAATTGCTGCTATTCAAGTTTGTTATTGCCTGTAATTTTGCTGCTGGTTTTTCAGGTCTGTAATTTTGCTGCTGGTTTTCGGGTTTGATGATGTCCTTGGGAAGCTGGAGTCACACGTTTACTTTTAATCTTTATTGCATTATTTTCCTTCTCTTTCATTTGTTTTGTCTTGTCTTTTTTTGAGTTTTGGGGCCATACTCCTTAGGTGGTTGTGGTTCGTTGTGATTTGGTTGTTTGGTGTTGAGATTTCGGTATTGGTTTGGGTGTTCTAGTTCAGTCCTTAGTTTTGTTATGGGACATTGGTTTTTCTTTTTGATTGGTTTGATTTTGCATCTTGCAGATTACTCTGTTCAAAACTCTCTTTGTATTATTTTTATATTTTTATATTTTGTTATTATTATTATTATTATTATTATTATTATTATTTACCTTTCAATAAAAAAATGTTTATTTTGATTTACTAATCGATTTTGAAAAATAATATGATATATAATCGTTCAATTCTCGACACATCTTGTCCTTATATAACCTAGACCATTGATCTTTTGCTTGTCATTTTATATTATTTATTATGAAAAGTATAACCATCTAGAAAAAGTTGGTTTCACTAGGAAAAAAGAATATCATTAGAAGCCTTCAAATCAGAACTTTCTAATTATTTTTGGGATAATGTTGTACACATTTTTTTAAGTCAAAATAAATTAAATCATGTGTTAAAAATAAAAAAGGTAAGTTATAGTATTGATATGTATAAGTAGGAAATTAGTAGATGTAGATGCATTTAATAATATATAGAGGTGTTTTTAATCTATCCCTTAATTTAATACACGAAAGTTGTCTTGTCTAGATAATTTGTCTGTTTGATGAATGAAAGATCAATGGGTTTGAAGGAAGCAAAGAAAGAAGGGTCGATTATTTCAGGAATATTTCTAGTATTATTTTATGTGAGATGCCTTAGTGAGAATGAATGAGAGGTCCTCACTTATTCCGTATAATCATTTTCCTTAGTGATATAACGATTAAACCATAAAAATATACTCTTAAATAGTTGAGCAAGCTGATTTAAATTGTAAGTAAATATCATCTTATATTTGATAATTCTATAAACTATAACATTTCTAAATGAGAGTATGGATAGAATTTGTCTATCCATATTTCCTTATATAAATGAGAGTATGGATAGAGTTTGCCTATGTTAATTTGTAACACCCTCAAATCTGGAAATAGCAACTAATTTAAAATTTCCTAAATACATCAATAAATATTTCATATACCATCACAATTTCAAGGTTTAACCTCAACACACACAATTCATTCTCTACATAAAGTCTATAACAAGGACGGGTGCTACTAAAACCCAATAATAGTCACTATCTCCAAACTGCGGAAGACTTCACTAACTACTTACACTTGCACAAAGCTAAGTCTCAACTCTTCATAGCTGCTAGAACCAAACCCCAACTGGAACCTGATGCACATGCCGACAAAATAAAAAGGTTAGGCTTAACGCCTAGTGAGCTCAAGAGTTTTCAATATATATAAATTAATTGTTTAAAAAGAAAGAATGTAATTAAAATCATAATCTTTCAAAATGATATGCTTCACTTATGAAAACGGCTCGTTTATCAATAATTATGCATTTTAAATGAAATGAACATCGAGTTAATCGTAACCAAACCAAACTGTTTTAAAGACTAAGATCCTAATATAAATCGTCCTTTCGTAAACTTAAATTTAACCCAAAACTTGCTCAACATGAGAATATAAATCGACTCCTAATTTATGATAATGTAAATAATATGTAACACCTCGATTTCGAAATGTATTGTTTCAAGTTAATTCGGAAATCGGTAATCTTAAGGGGAAAAATAAGATATAAGAGTTTGGGCTTGAATCCTAGATTTCATAGTCTTGATGGATGGGGGATTCAATTACGAGTCCAACGGTACTTTCCGGAGCAAAATTGGAGCTATAACGAAGAAGTTATGGCCAAAACAGTGAACGAGAAGAAAATCGAGGTTTGGGCTGCCGTGAGTTGTGGCGCGACTTGGGGTCGCGGCACAAGCCGCGTAACTCACTGTTCTGAAGGAAACGGGCGACTTATGCAGCGACTTGGGGTCGCGGCATAACCCGCGAAACACGCTGTCGAGATAAAAACCCAATGTTCAGCCATTAGACCTCATTTCTCAACCTCAAACCCTAACTCTCTTCCCCTTTTCCTCTCCCAAACCGACCCCAAACCCCAAAGTCGATCCCTAACCCATTTTGAGGGTTTTCCTCCTCAAACCACATGATTCTTCATCATCTAACTAGTTGAGATCATGAACCACCTTCATCTTCATCTCCTTCACCAAGTTCTTGGGGGTTTCATCTAACCCTTTTCACCATTGGTAGATTGGAAGCTTATGGCTCATTTTGGAGATCTACAAGTGTTTCGGTTGGTGATTCAAGATATTGTTGAGGTAATCTTCTCCTTCTTCAAGTATGGAAAATTAGGGTTTTTGGTATAAGATGAAAAGTTCCTGTAAATGTTTGGGGAACATTTCTAAAAGGGTTGAATATGATTATTTATGGTTGGAAATGTGTGGATCTAGGTTGTGGAAGAATCGTGCTTGTGGATTCAAGTTTCTTCAAGGAAGCTCTAAGTGGGGTAAAATCTAGATTTAGCCTAAATATAGCAAGGTGAGTTCAAGTTGATTTGTGAAAACGTTGTACATGCCAAAATGTCTATTTTAAAGTGTTTATGTGTTCTGCATGAAATTATCAAATGTTGGTATAATGCTAATCTTTGATTATTTGAGGCATTTAACTTTACAAACTTTGTATAATACCCACATTTGGGATTCTTGGGCATTTTGATAAATGTCAAACGACTGTGTTTTGAGGTCTTATTGCATAAATAGATCTTTAGTCAAAGAAATACACTTTTAAATGTTTGTCGAGTCTTATGCATCGTCATGAAATGGAGTGTTTTATAAAGTATCACTTGCACATCTATGTGAGGTAACTTGAAAGAATGTTTATAGTCTCATTTTATGATTTTCGTTCTTATCAGCAGTTAAATTTGGAAAACGCATATTTTGTGTTATGAGTTCATTTGGAAAATGGATTGTCTCAACTAATGTTGAGTTTTGAACTAATCTCACTTTTGGTCGTGATGTTTGCATATCCGTTGGGTGAGTGCGTTTTATCGTGTTTTTATTCCATTTATTAATGAGTCAATGGGTTGCTAAGTCTGCGGCTTGGCATTGTTATTTTGATGAGGTTTTTGGACAATAGTCCAGTTTTGGTAGCTCGACTTCGAGCCTTGTTGGGCCTTATGTGTATTATTTGGCTTATTTGACGCATTGGGAGTCATGATCCCGTATTTGGTTTATTATTGTCCGGCGTTGGGACGATTAGTTTTCCACGTCGAGGCACGTTAGGCACCGGATGTGGGTGTAAGACCTTCATGCTGCACGTTAAGGTACCGGATGTGGATATAAGTCCTTCGTGCTCAAGTATTACGATATTGGATGAGGAGCTCGACCTAGCAACCCTTCAGGGTTGAACTTGAGTTTCCGTGGGTGTATGTTTAAAGCCACTGAGCCTGACATCCCTTGCGTGTACTTTTGTTTATATGACTAGTCATAACAACATAAAATGGGCTTACTTTGTGGACTGTCACATTTTATGGAATCGGGAATCCCCCGTCACCGAAAGGTGTTGTTTTTGGGTATTGAGTTTTATTATCCAAGTTTTCGGTGACGTTTTGTATATTTGGGTTTTACCCTTGATTTATGGGTTGAGTATTATGCCCCACCCGTGTTCGGGTGTTTTGAAATATAAGGTTTAACCGTACTTTCTTAAATGGAGAGTTCAAGTTATATTTACGCTTTGAGTGAGTTTTAGGTTAAAGCTAATTTATGAAGGGGCGGTTTACATTGGTGTCATTATCTTCGAAGTAGTTGGTTTTGGAAAATGTCTAAATTGGTGTTCTTTATCTAAATTGCATATTATTGGAAAATGAGTCGTTTTCTCTTGTAAGATGTATCATATTGAAGGGTTATACCTTTAACCGCATTCTTTCTCTTTTAAACGATTATTTTATATATGTCGAAAAACTCTTGATCTCACTAGGCGTTAAGTCTAACCTTTTTATTTGACGGCATGTGCATCAGGTTTCAAGGTTGGGAGTTGTTCCTAGCAATCCTATGAAGAGTTAAGCCTTAGCTTTGTGCAAATGTAAGTAGTTGGTGAAGTCTTCCGCAAGTTGGAGATAGTGACTATCTTTGGGTTTTAGTAGCACCCGTCCTTATTATAAACCATATGTATAGATTGAATGTTTGTGTATTGAAGTTGAATATAAATTGTGGTTGTCGATGATTCAATGATTGATGTATTTAGAAAATTTTAAATAAGTTGCTATTTCCAGATTTTAGGGTGTTACAAGTTGGTATCAGAGCTTAAGTTTGAGAGATTTAGGTATTGATTTTAGGATGCCTAGACTCAAGCTAGCGTTCTTATAAGCAAAGATAAGTGGAGTTTCCATTAGGTACCTTAAGATAAGATAATTTGAGGTTGACCAAGTCGTTGGAAACGGGAAACTTGTCGAGGGTCTTAAGCATGATTGTGTACTGTGCGTTCATAATGGCACCTGGCCAGTGTCATGGTGAACCTACATGCTACATATGTATACTTGATCTACCTCGGGAGGATGACCGTTGGGGTAGTGAGAAGTTCCTAAGTGAGTTAGCTAAGAAAGGATTGATGTGTATATCAAGGTCACCTGGGAGTGATAACTAAGTGCGAGGAGGTCACTAAGTTGATCATCTTGGGTCGGAAATTTTGGTTGGATTAGATTCGTGAGTTGGTAGACCGATGCTATTCAAGGAGAATTCGTAAGTTTATCATTCATTGAGATTGTGGATTTAAGATGTTTGATGCATCCGTATGACAATAGTATGTCGGGGAAATGGAGGAGTGAAGTTCTAAGATGTGAGTGCCGACCAAAATTCATGCACGAAATTTATTTCTAAAATAATTTTGCATCAATTATTTTCATGCTTTCGAAGCATAAATTGTGTTCTACTGTGAAGTCTTGATAAAACGTTAGCACTCATAAGATTTTAAACGTGAGCTTAAGCATGCATGGAAATTGTTTTGTTGCAAGTTATCGCAAATTTTTATGGAAAAATCTCCCCGTCCATGTTTTGTGTTTAACGCTATCTTTGGACATCTTAAGGTCCGCGTTTTAATGCCATGTGTGGTATTGGGCAAGTAACTATGAGATTTTAACCTAGACATTGGATCTCCTCCACATATGTCAATGGTTTTGAAGGAAAAGTTATTCCCACGCGTTGAGTCGGAATTTCTTGTGAATTTTAGTTTGTGTGAGTTTTGTTGAAATTTCATGGAGTATTGTTTTACACGATGTCTTTTTATGCGTGAGTTTTAATTTTGTTTTTTTTAGCTTGCGAGTTATTTAGCGTCGTGTCCCATGTAAATTTTGTAAAGCGCTATTTCACCTTTCATTTCAGTAAAAGGAGGAAACTCCTAGAAGTTTAATATCTTAAAAGTATTGTCGTTTTACACTTTTGTCGAGAAACGAAAGTTTGACGCCAATTGGTTTTCACGTTAGTAAGTCTTACGAAAATTCAGTTGGGTCCTTGGTGTCTCATCGTACGTCATTTTGCGTTACGTAAATAAGGTTGGAGCATGTGTTCATACATTTCTTCACGCGTCTAAATGTAGATTTACTAATCGGTGACATCCCACATGTTGTTTTGGGGAAATTCCCTTATCATGCAATTTATCTTTGGGCTTTATACAAATGTCAATCGTTGCATACTATTTGCATTTGGATTTAATTATAACGTTGGTATGAATAAATATATAAAAGATTTACATCTATTCAAACAGGACTTTTGTTTTGTTCATATTTCAATCAATTACTTTTACCGTTAGAAATTTCCGCAATGCATTTATTGAGTTAGCAATGTTTATATCGTTGCAGTTACTTTTTGGTCAAAGGTGTTTATCTGTACGATCTGATGCTTTAAACTCGATTTGAAACTTTATTTGTATTCCCACTATTTTACCAAGCCTTGAGGATTAAACTAATGCGTTTTGGATTGTTGATAATTTTAGGCCACAACGTCTTTTGGTTAAAGAGGAAGGATTTTAAAAAATTAAAAGTTGTGAATTTCTCTTTTGGAATTGTACAAACCTTTATTGCACGTGTTGTGGTGCATGAATCTATTTTCTCTTATATGGTGTAAATTGTTGCGCATGTTTTATGGTTGTCTTTACTAACATAAGTATTGAACAAACGAGTTTTTGGAAATGGTTTCATATGCGCTGTGTGGTTAATCAATTTTGAAACCTATCACATGGACGGTAGTGTATTTTTTTCCGCACGTTTAATCGTTAGGAAGCCCTTGTATTTGAAAGTTTTATAAACTCAAATTGGCATACTAGTTGAAAAACCTTGAACTCATTAGGCCTATAGATTTAAACCCTGGCGTAAGAGCAGTGGTAATTAGGGACTAAGGAAGCCCTTGGGTTTGGAAGCGTTGGATGATCCGACTTGCGGTCAGTCTTGAGTTTTGGGTTTCAGTTTTCGAATCTGTGTGCGTTTGTATTAATGCAAATAGTAGATTTAAGTCTTCTCCGCTAGTTAAGGGGTGATTTTATACTTCGGTAATCATGTGGGATAAGGTCTTATGTGACTATATGCGCTTCTTTTGGGATTCGTTGTGATGGATTGCTAGTCGGTGTCACATCATGGGTTGTGTTGTCGGCATACCGTCTTGGTGGGTTCCGCGATTAAAAGGAAATTTTGGTGATCTGTTTGTTAGAAATGCGTGATCTGGAATTTTAGCATTTTGTTAGGTGTCAGCCTTAGTGCGACGATCCGTCTGGAATGAATTTTGGGCGAGATGTCCACGTTTCGAGGTCACCGTTTAGTCTTAGATGTCGACTTGTTTTCTTGAAGTCAATGGATCTTGGAATGTTTGGAAGTATTCCGGTTGGATTATGGGAAATAATGACCTTTCGGTGATGGAAATTAAAAGAAGGTTAAGTGTTGATGTTTAAGTACCGATGGGTATAAGCATCCCCGTGGTGATAAAGATTTTGTTAAAGGAATGTTGTGTGGTTGGGGTTGGAACGGAGTTGAGTGATAGCTGAATTTGGGTTAACCAGTTACCTAAAGGACGCATTGGTGCGCCTTGGAAGGACATCTTCATCAATATTAGGAGTGGATCTGTAGGAATCTGAGGATTCATGGGATTTGGGATAATCGACTATATGTAGAGCGTAATAGTATGTTTCTGGTGGAAACACAATGCTTGGGTCTATAGAAGTGTAGGAGCACTTGCAGACATTGTGTCCGGGTCAGCTTTGAAGAACGGATTTAAAGGTTGCGATGGTTCAGACCAAACTAGTCGTTAGGAAATTTCGTCAAAGGACAATAAATCTTTAGTAATGATGATTTTGGAGACATTTGGTGGGAATGTCGAGGTGGACTTTAAGTACAAATGAATTTTGAGGAGACCTTGATGCGTCGTAATCAGAAGTATCTAAGGGAATAGTTCGGATTGGGGTATTCTTGATGGAAATGACTAGATAAGGTCGTAAGTTGCTTTCGCGGTATTATGAGAAATCTAAGGTTGGGAGGCAACCGAGAGTGATCGATTTAGAAAATGATTAATCAAGGACTCAACTTTCATCCTGGCGTCGGTGAAATATATTGAACGTTGAGATTTAGTTTGTAATGGCACGTTATGAGAAACTCAGCGAAAACCTCAACCGGAATGTAATCGGGTCTGTATATGAGGTGAAGTTTTATGAAGGCATCCCTTTGGCATAGGGAATCAATCGATCTTTCAAATGTGAATGTTGGGTGCTTGGTGATTCCAGATTTCGAGGACGAAATCTCTTTTAAGGTTGGGAGGATTGTAACACCCCGATTTTGAAATGTATTGTTTCAAGTTAATTCGGAAATCGGTAATCTTAAGGGGAAAAAAATATATAAGAGTTTGGGCTTGAATCCTAGATTTCATAGTCTTGATGGATGGGGGATTCAATTACGAGTCCAACGGTACTTTCCGGAGCAAAATTGGAGCTATAACGAAGAAGTTATGGCCAAAACAGTGAACGAGAAGAAAACCGAGGTTTGGGCTGCCGCGAGTTGTGGCGCGACTTGGGGTCGCAGCACAATCCGTGTAACTCACTGTTCTGAAGGAAACGGGCGACTTATGCAGCGACTTGGGGTCGCAGCATAACCCGCAAAACACGCTGTCGAGATAAAAACCCAATGTTCAGCCATTAGACCTCATTTCTCAACCTCAAACCCTAACTCTCTTCCCCTTTTCCTCTCCCAAACCGACCCCAAACCCCAAAGTCGATCCCTAAACCATTTTGAGGGTTTTCCTCCTCAAACCACATGATTCTTCATCATCTAACTAGTTGAGATCATGAACCACCTTCATCTTCATCTCCTTCACCAAGTTCTTGGGGGTTTCATCTAACCCTTTTCACCATTGGAAGATTGGAAGCTTATGGCTCGTTTTGGAGATCTACAAGTGTTTTGGTTGATGATTCGAGATATTGGTTGAGGTAATCTTTTCCTTCTTCAATTATGGAAAATTAGGGTTTTTGGTATAAGATGAAAAGTTCATGTAAATGTTTGGGGAACATTTCTAAAAGGGTTGAATATGATTATTTATGGTTGGAAATGTGTGGATCTAGGTTGTGGAAGAATCGTGCTTGTGGATTCAAATTTCTTCAAGGAAGCTCTATGTGGGGTAAAATCTAGATTTAGCCTAAATCTAGCAAGGTGAGTTCAAGTTGATTTGTGAAAACGTTGTACATGCCAAAATGTCTATTTTAAAGTGTTTATATGTTCTGCATGAAATTATCAAATGTTGGGATATTTGCTAATCTTTGATTATTTGAGGCATTTAACTTTACAAACTTTGTATAATACCCACATTTGGGATTCTTGGGCATTTTGATAAATGTGTTACCAACGACTGTGTTTTGAGGTCTTATTGCATAAATAGATCTTTAGTCAAAGAAATACACTTTTAAATGTTTGTCGAGTCTTATGCATCGTCATGAAATGGAGTGTTTTATAAAGTATCACTTGCACATCTATGTGAGGTAACTTGAAATAATGTTTATAGTCTCATTTTATGATTTTCATTCTTATCAGCAGTTAAATTTGGAAAACGCATATTTTGTGTTATGAGTTCATTTGGAAAATGAATTGTCTCATCTAATGTTGAGTTTTGAACTAATCTCACTTTTGGTCGTGATGTTTGCATATCCGTTGGGTGAGTGCGTTTTATCGTGTTTTTATTCCACTTATTAATGAGTCAATGGGTTGCTAAGTCTGCGGCTTGGCATTGTTATTTTGATGAGGTTTTTGGACAATAGTCCAGTTTTGGTAGCTCGACTTCGAGCCTTGTTGGGCCTTATGTGTATTATTTGGCTTATTTGACGCATTGGGAGTCATGATCCCGTATTTGGTTTATTATTGTCCGGCGTTGGGACGATTAGTTTTCCACGTCGAGGCACGTTAGGCACCGGATGTGGGTGTAAGACCTTCATGCTGCACGTTAAGGTACCGGATGTGGATATAAGTCCTTCGTGCTCAAGTATTACGATATTGGATGAGGAGCTCGACCTAGCAACCCTTCAGGGTTGAACTTGAGTTTCCGTGGGTGTATGTTTAAAGCCACTGAGCCTGACATCCCTTGCGTGTACTTTTGTTTATATGACTAGTCATAACAACATAAAATGGGCTTACTTTGTGGACTGTCACATTTTATGGAATCGGGAATCCCCCGTCACCGAAAGGTGTTGTTTTTGGGTATTGAGTTTTATTATCCAAGTTTTCGGTGACGTTTTGTATATTTGGGTTTTACCCTTGATTTATGGGTTGAGTATTATGCCCCACCCGTGTTCGGGTGTTTTGAAATATAAGGTTTAACCGTACTTTCTTAAATGGAGAGTTCAAGTTATATTTACGCTTTGAGTGAATTTTGTGTTAAAGCTAATTTATGAAGGGGAGGTTAAAGCATAAATATTTAGCTCATTTCATATATATTGATGAAAGTATTATAATGACGCATTTTGTATAAATAAGAGACACATTTTAAAACGTATTTAAGTTAATATATGATTATGTTTATTGATAAGATAATGGTGTAAAATGAAAAATGAAAAAACAAATGATATAAAACAAATTAAATACAGAGTAAATTGCAATTTTGGTCATTATGGTTTGTTGTTTTTCTCACTTTTGGTCCCTATAAAATTTTTATTGCAAGAAAAACTATGTGGTATGCAAAAGTGCTCGGTTTTGGTCCCTGAGGAGTAACACCGTTAGGTTGTCTCCATTAAAACCACTCATGTGTCTTGCAAATGAGGGAGTATTAGTCTTTCTACAAACAGCAAACCACAAGGACCAAAATTGCAATTTACTCTTTTATTATTATATCGTTTATTTAAAACATAATAATTATATTATAGTTAATAAAAAAACTATCGCTCGATTTCAAAATAACTTATTTAATAAAATGACAAAATTCTAATGAATTAATAATTTGTTTACGTTTCGTTGACTAAAATTATAATAAAACAATTTATATTTTCGTTTTTACTAAATTTTATTTTTGATAGAAAATAAATTATCCAATAAAATAAATTAAAAATGTGAAGTTTTTTTAAGAATTATGATAAGAATATTTACGAAGGAGGATAGACCAAAAAACACAAAAATGGGTTGGAGATCCTTTATATAATATTTTTATTATATAATTAATGTTGTAATCTCAAAAATAGAAAATTGTTGAAATTAAATGTAATTCTTTTTTAAATAATTTTGAATTTTGATTCTTCACTTTAATTTTTTTCTTGAATAATCTGTTGGAGTTGCTTCAAAGCTTTTTTTTGCCGCCCCTCCTATCTCAAACATTCCTAACAAAATCCATATCATTTAATCTTTCTGCACGTTACATCATTTTTAATAATCGTAGGGCATTTTATTTAAAAACTATAAAAGATAGTCGAGTTCAATAAGATGTAAATTTAGTTATAATTAGGTTTTTTAAAGGTTATTTAATATATCGTTTTAATATGTTCTAAATTTTTTATATTATATATTATATACTAATACATGGGATAATTTGAAAAATTAAATCATGTCAGAAATCTTATCTTATATATATGAATGATCATCGAAAGTATGATGCTATTTTTTCAAGCTTTTTTCCCCTTTAGAGTTGTTTTTTTTGCAGTTGGTTACAAAATATAATTGTTTTAGACAGTTTTCACAAATGATATTTTGCAAAAAAATTAATAAAAATATGAATAAATATTAAGAATTTATAAAACAAAATTTGTAATAGAACGTAAATGAAATTATGAAAAATACATAGTTAAAATTAATATGAAATTGCAAAAAGAAAATCACGACAATTTGATGATTATTTGTATCAAATCTCATACTAATTTTAACAAATTTCATAATAACCACAACACATTAATTCATATATATTTATGATATTTAATAATATAATTAAATCCAAAACTATTCAATATTAGACTCATTTCGAATGTATTGACGAATCAATTACAATGATATAATTTGTAAAAAAATAAAAATGTTTTTTAATGCATTTTAGCTCATATATATTATTTATGTTTATGATAAGATTCTAAAATGAAAAATAAAAAATAAAAAAGTTAGGTATTAAAAGTAAACAACATATCTATTTATAAGGGTAGTAAATATAAGGTATAAATTAAAAATATTGAATTAAGGAAAGATTTAAGGAGGAATGAATGTGTATATGATAAATGAACTTATAATGTAAAATGCGTCCAGACATATGTTTAGGCGGTAAAAATGAAAAAATGGGTTCACCAGAAAGCGATACGTGTCCTTCTAGTTATTTATTATATGTATAGATGTTATTTTTTATATAAATAATAAAAAAGCGCTTGTCTTTAAATTATTTTTATTGAATATTATTTAAATCAAGTGATAATTATTTATTAATTATATAATATAATTATTATGTTTTAAATAAATGGTATAATCATAAAAGAGTAAATTGTAATTTTGGTCCTTGTGATTTGTTGTTTGTAAAAAGACCAATATGCCCCCATGTGCAACTCACATTGTTGGGGGGGGGGGGGGGGGGGGGGGTTAACGGAGGCAACCTAACGGTGTTACTCTTCAGGGACCAAAACCAAGCACTTTTGCATACCATATGATTTTTCTTGCAATAAAAACTTTGTAGGGACCAAAAGTGAAAAAACAACAAACCATAGGGACCAAAATGCAATTTACTCTTAAATCTCTACTATATTATTAAAATTCTAATACAGTTAATTAGTTTTTTGAAAAGTTTTTGAAAGCCAAAATTTTAGCTCAACTTTTCTGATTCAAATTTACATTTAACACCGTTATAATTAGTTATTCATTTTATTTTATATCCCTTGTTTTTTTCCTTTTACATCTTTATCATATTAACACAAATAATCGTATATGAACAAAAAAACAATGAAAATACACTTTTTTTACAAGTTATACCATTATAATCGTCTCGTCAATACTTTAAAAACGAGTCCAATATTGAATATTTTTTAATTTAACCGCACTATTAAATATCATGAATATCTACGAATTAATTTGTTTTCTATCCATACGCTTTATTTTTTTTTCATCTTTAGCATATTAAAAACATATTTAAAAAACACGTTTCATTTTTTTATATAAATTACACCACTATTATTTGTTCGTCAATATTTTTAAAATAAGTTCATTTTTGAATATTTATTGAATTAGTACTATTATAAAATAGAATAAATATGTATCAATTTTAATATATATATATATATAGAGAGAGAGAGAGAGAGAAGATAGTATAACGATAAATATTTGTAACGGCTATTGTAGAAAAAATCATGGTATACAAATCTATATATATCTATGTTAGGTATTTTTTTTAATTAAATTAATTCAAAATTTATAAGGGAAATTAATTAAACTAGCCATTTCAGAAAATCGGCTTTATCTCCTAACCAATCTCTCCCTCAATTTATTAAAATAGCCCATAAGTTCGTGAAAGGTGTTCGTATATACGAACACATCCCTAAGTCTAATAAATTTGACATATGTTCGTAATATAGGTTCGTATTTCACGAACATAATTTAAAAACTCAACAATTTTTATTAACTTCGTGAAATGTTTCTGAGAAATTAAATCAGTTTAAAAAAATTACATTTATGACCCCTGTTCGTATTTCAAACTTACCTTTTTGGCCCCTGATCGTAAATTGGACGAGTAAAAAGAAATATTACAAATTTACAATTTTAGCCCCTGTTCGTATATATGTGATACGAATATACCGAATTTACAAGTTTGGCCCCTTGTTCGTATATAACATGTGAGTATTACGAAGATTTGGAATTTACATTTACAAGTTACAATTATGGTCCCTCATCTTTGAAACATTAATCAAATTATTTTCAATTTTGGCACATGTTCGTATATAGTGTTCGTGTATCACGAACATACATTTCCAATTTAAAGGAAAGTTACAATTATGACCCCTCAACTTTGGCCCAATTATCAAAATATTTACAATTTTGGCCCTAGTTCGTGGATCCCCACGAACATATTGGTTTCAAATAAAAGACAAGTTACATTTATGGCCCCTATATTACGAACCTATATTATGTTCGTGAAATACGAACCTATATTACGAACATATGTTAAATTTATCAGACATAGGGATGTGTTCGTATATACGAACACCTTTCACCAACTTATGGGCTATTTTAATAAATTGACGGAGAGATTGGTTAGGAGATAAAGCCGATTTTCTGAAATGGCTAGTTTAATTAATTTCCCAATTTATAATCAGGTAAATTATAAAGGTATACAACTAACATCAATATGGACCAAAATAAAACAAAAATGAAATATGATTGAAAATGCATACCAAAGTACTTCAGAGTCGATGCATGATTCACATATATGTGCACCAAACGACTCAAGCATCATGTCTTCATAGACTAAAGTATCGATAAGAACAAAGAATACAAACTTAACATAAAACGTTGTTGTCATTTTGATTTCGAGATGTTTCGCAAGCGGATACATACCCTTGTCAATTATTTCTTCGATTTCACGATTTTACGTGCCGCATCGCGCACGGGTACGTAACTATTTATATCTATATCTATACTAGTATTATATTAAAATTCTAAAACATTTAATTAGTTTTTTTTTTAAAAGGGACGGTTGTTTTGAAAGCCATATGTTCCACCTCCACGTTTTCCTCCCACGTCTCCTCTCAATCAGACTACCAGTTCACCAATCTCCTCTCCTCACTTTCGTCTCCCTCATTTCTCTACTCAACTAGGTTCTTCAATCTCCCCTTTTCCCCTAGGTTTTGATTCGTTTTTAACAAGGTTTCCAAATTCAGACAATGGCATCGCACGCGGGTTGGAAAGCTTCTCAAGCAAAAACTGTTTTGGGAAGCTTCACACACCAAAAACTGGTTCTAAATCCTTAATTGTTTTTTCCCTCAACAGTCTTCAAATCATTTTTTCTTCTCTCAGAGTCACCTGGAACACACGTCCGATTTGAAGTATCCGTACCTCGATCTCCATCCTCCCCGAGGTTTTGATTAGCTTCTTCAAAACCCTAGAGATTTCTCCCATGTATGATGTCAATTATGATTTAGAGTTCCCTTTCAATTCTAATTTCTGGGTATGCTCTTCAAAACCCTATTGGTTTTATTTCAATTTCGATTTCGCAGCTAAATGGCAAACATGTTCCATTGATTTCTCCATTTCTTTGTTTGTTGTTTCTTTTTAACTTTTTTCTAGCCTCTTGGTTTCTCTGAGATTAGTCTTTCAATCAAAGTACCAAATGCATTTGCTTTCAATCTTCAGAGTCTGGACAACTTTTATGCTTACAAATTTCACCGTTTTGGTGACGGACATATGCTTCAATTTCACATCATAGAAACTTCAAAAAATCACACATACATACGTGTATTTATCTACACTCTTTGTGATTGAATGCAAGTTTGGGGAACTCATATGAGATCATAGAAACTCTGCATTTAACAGTGTTGTTGTCATGAGAATGTGTCTATTTTACATAGTTTTTGACAATTCTACTTGATCAATTTCTTATCTTTTCATCTATAGTTTTAAAATTTGGTACAAATTTATTTTTTCTTGGGGTTATGTTTATGCATGTTTTCAGGAATTTTGTTTTTATTTTAATAGTTTGTTGCGACGACAATGATGCATCGATGGAGCAGGACCCTAGCTAATATTTACAGGGCAGGGAGATAGAGTAAATCGGATATGGCTATAGGTTTTTTTGTTTTCCCTACCGGCAAATTTCTAGGATTGTCGTCGTTGAGGTGCCTGTGGCTTCAGATGCTTCCGAGAAAAGCTATACTGCTAAATCAGAGGTACTTCATCAATTGTCGATTTTTCAGCTTGTTGGGTTTTCATGTTTTCTTGATGATGATCATAGTTTTAGGGGATTTCAACTCACTGGCTTGGTTTAGAATGGAAGCTAAATTAGCCAGACTTTCCGTTTAGAAATAGGGATTTTCATTCTAACAAGCATTATAAATACTCTCAGTTTATAAAATTCGTCAAGGTTATGGTTATATTTTATCGTTAGTGGTGAACTTCAGTACATAAGATATTTTTAAACTAAAACAGGAATCCTATTTAGAAACATGTTTGTTTCGGGTGCAAAATGGACTCTGATTGTGGAGCTGAGGTAGTACTATTTTGCATCGGAGTAAATAGGCGAGTTTTTGGGATTGTTAAGATCTTGAATATGATCATTATATGTTTGTTTTTTATTAACATTTTCCTCTAAGGCCCTCATAACTTTGGGATATTGGATGTGTAACCTTACAATAAGTTTTTCAAATAGTTTCTGGTTATTCTTATATCAAATGGGCGCTTGTCTTTTGATTCAATCTTTCTATTGTAACATCGATGGTAATTTACTGTTGAGCTATTTAGTTTTGTGAGTAAATTACCTGAATTATGAATTATTATTGGGATGCTTCGTGCCGCATCGCGCGAGACACAACCTATACTATCTTATTAAAATTGGTTGTTTTGAAAACTTTAAAATAATAACATGTTCGTACTCACTCCTCTATAAATCTCTCATTCATTCAATCTTTTTTAAATATATAAGTTACATTTAATACCCTTGTAATCAGTTGTTTAGTTTGTTTTTACTGCCTTACTTTTCAATTTTCATTTTTCGTTTTAGACCCTTGTCATATTAATATAAATAATCTGTATATGAACTAAAATGCATTAAAAATACATTTCTTATTTTACAAATTATACCATTGTAATAGTTTCGTCAATACCTTCGAAATGAACCCAATATTGAATATTATTGAATTTAATCATATTATTAAATATCATGTCCGAATTAATTTGTTTTATATTTCTTATATTTTAATTTTTCATTTTACACCCGGTTATTTTCAAGATTCAATGTTGCATTTAGCATCCTTATATATAATTAGTTATTTAATTTACTTTATATCCCTTACGTTTTTATTTTTCATTTTACACCCTTATCTTGTTAACACAAATAATCGTATATGAATAGAAATACAAAGAACAACTACATTTCTTTTTCTATAAATTATACCATTATAATTGTCTCGTCAATACCTTCAAAACGGACACATTATTGAATATTTTTTTAATTAAAACGTACTATTTAATATCATGAATATCTACGAATTAATTTGTTTATATCCTTTTGCTTTATTTTTTCACCTTTAGCATATTAAATATACATAATCATAGACCAACTAAAATATATTAAAAACACGTTTTATTTTTATTATAAATTACACTATTATTATTTTTTCGTCAATATTTTCAAAATAAGCTTATTTTTGAATATTTTTCTTGATTTAGTAGTATTATAAAATAGAATAAATAAGTACCAATTTACTATATATATCTATAACATATCGATAAACATTTGTAACGGATATTGTAGAAAAAATCAGGTATACAAATCTATACATACATATATTAGGTATTTTTTTAATTAAATTTATGCAAAATATATAACTATCTACATTGTAAAAGTATGCAACTAACATCAGTATGAACATTAAAGAAGACAAAAATGAAATATGATTGATTTATTTTTAATGGAAGATCTACAATTCTCCAGTCACACAATTCACCTTTATTAAGACTAGAACTATTAATGACATTTATAGAGTATATTCTGGATGATGTACACATATTAGATGAAAATGCATACCAAAGTACTTCAGAGTCAATGCATGATGACATATATGTGCACCAAGCAACTCAAACACCATGTTTTCATTCATGAAACATGGTTGCCATTTTGATTTCGAGATGTTTCGCGAGCGGATACATACTTTTGTCAATTGTTTTTTCGATTTCACGATGCTCTGCGCCGCATCGCGCATGGGTATATAACTAGTAAATAAATATAAGGATATAAAATATAAGATCTGGTTATTTTACAAACCAGTGAAATTTAACAAACCGTACCAACCGTATTCAACCAAGCATTTTTCCCCCACTTTTTCTTAATTATGAGGGTTGATTAGTCAAGAATATTTGAAACAATTTCATCAAGAATATATGAGGGTTGATTAATCTAGAATATATGAAAAAGTTTCATCAGAATGAGAAAATAATGAAACAATTTCATTATTACATATAAACAGAAATATATAAAACAACTTCAACAAAAAAAAGAGAATAATTATATGAAACAAATTCATCATATTAAACACTTTAATCAAACAATTTCATTCAATTAAACAATGAAAACGAGGGCTTGTACGGTTTGTTAGATTTCACTAGTTTATAAAATAGCTATGACCATAAAATATATATATTAAAAATTATTTCATACCATTTATGATATATAATAATATGATTACATCCAAATTAATTTAATATTTTGAACCCATTTTACACGTATTTTTTAACCGATTTATAACTTAATAATACATTTGACCTTTAAAAGAAACTCATTGCCAATTGATAAAATGTTCAAATACAAAATACGACAAAATACATAATAAAACTGATAATCAATCGAAAATTCTTTCATTCTTTCAAATTAAAACCACATAAATTAATAAAATAAAACCAAGAGATATATATAATAAAATTGTACTGGAGTGTATTACATGAAAACATTATTAAGAATAAACTACACTTTTGGTCTCTATGGTTTCCCGAAAGTAAAACCTTTTGTTCTTGCAGTTTCAAAATTACAATATGGCCATTGTGGTTTGCAAAAATGACCGAATATGGTCCCTATCACTAACGGCTATTAAAAGAATATGTTAGATGAGGGGTACTTTAGTCTTTTTATCTTTATCTCTTTTTTCTTAAATAAATATATAAATTAAGGGTACCAAAAATGTAACTTACTCTAACATATATATATATATATATATATATATATATATATGGGCATAATCAAATGAGACCCTATTATTTCGTGGTAACTATGAGATCCAATCTCATCCATCCATCTAATCTTTTTTTTTTGTTTTTTGTTAATTAATATGGAATGATATTTTAGTCATTTGATAAATTAAATAATATTAAAAACAAAATTGTAACTGAAAAAATCAATCATTTATAAATTAAATATATTGTTTTCTTCAATATCTCAACTAACCGATTATGAGATATTATGTTTTTGAAAATTGATTTGGTCGTATGAAATTTTAAATCCTGTATCCCAAGTATGCATCCTTTCCATCGTTCACATTGTGTTTTTTTACAGGATCCTGCAACTCTATTCATCCTTTATTCATCTCGTTCTTGTATGTCATACGTGCAGAAAACCTGTGTTACATTTTGATAATGTGAACAATTGCATTCTTGAAACTGATAAATGTCTCGTCTGGCTTGGATATGATTCTGATGTATGTGTTACACTGTGAAATTTTTGTTTCAGTGCCATATGTACCATGTAACATGTGTTACATAAACTGTGTTGTATGTGTTACATTGTGTTAACCTAAAACAGGCTTTGATTTCCCATTTGAATGGTCTCTTATTGTGCTAAATTGTGACATTCTAACATCAGTGTTTATTATGCATGACATTATGTTTCCAATAGTTAATATTCGGAACCTGTGTTACATTTTGATAATGTGATCTACTGATCTTTTGCTACAATTTCATACGTGCAGAAAAACTGTGTTACATTTTGATAATGTGAACAATTGTATTCTTGAAACTGATAAATGTCTCGTCCGGCTTGGATATGATTCTGATGTATGTGTTACACTATGAAATATTTGTTTCAGTTCCATATGTACCATGTAACATTGTGTTACATACACAACTGATTGGATATCCATGGATATGTTTCAAATTTTTGAGGTTATCACAACTGATTTACTGCCTAAATTATAGGGTGGCGCCTAAATCAGATAAAGATAAATTGTAATGTTTTTTTTGACCATTTTTCCCTTTTTTTCTTATTTAGTGGCACAAAATCATTTTTTTAAATATTATTTATATTAGTTATTTTAGACCGTTGATTAATTAAATGGATGGATGAGATTGGATCTCATAGTTACCACGAAATACTAGGGTCTCCCATGAAAGGCCCCCTATATATATATATATATATATATATATATATATATAAGGTAACATTTTAATATACAGATACAAACATACAGACATGCATCTTCTCTGGTGCCTTTTACTTCATTGGCCTCTCTTCCCCGGCGCCTTTTCTTGTGACCGCACACCCCTCCCTTCCCAAGGTGGTATCCCTGCATCTCCCTCTCATGAACACCGTACACCTCCTTCTATACCGTCGATCTTCATCAACGAAGCACAACAACAGTCGATGACCTGTGTTTCTAGACCTGTACCTGCCGATTTACACATCTGAAGACCTAGGTTTCACAATTTGCACCTCCAATTTACACCTCTAAAGATTTAGGTTTAACAAATGGCAACCAACACCACTCTCAACTAACCTGCATCTTCTTCTATTTCAACACCTCCCTCTCCCTAGATCTGCTCGTTGTTCTCCATAGATCTCGCGGCCCATCTCCACATAGTTTAATGATCAACAACAAATTCAAGAGGTTGATTTATAGGAATCGGTTTCTCCCATGAAATCTCCTTTCCTCAAGAAAAAATTTCAAAAGACCCACCATTTTGAAGATATAAGCTACTGGTTTGATTTCAAGGTAGTGGATAAGTTAGGGTTTAAATTCCCTTTGCATCTCAGATTTTAATTTTGGTTTGGTTTTTATTTTGGTGTGGATTGTAATTTTGGTTTTAGTTTTAGTTTAGATTTTGATTTTGGATTTGAGGTTTAAGTTCAGATTTTGATTTTGGATTTGAGGCCTAGATTTTGATGTTGGTTTTGACTTTTAAGGCTTGAATTTGGGTTTTGAGAGATTGTAAAACCCTAAAAATAGGGATAACAAAAATCCTAAAAACGGACATGAGGTATATAAATTGCCATAGCAAGAGCCTCCAAAAAATGGGGAAATATACAAATATGTTTAATTACAGTTGTAATTCAACGGACAATAAATAACAACCAACTAATCTAATTTCTACAACTAGAAAAGAGATTAAAAAAGGGGTGTCATTTATAGACCCAAATGTTCTTCTTCCAAAAGTATATCCAAAAGCAAGTTTTCCCCAAGCTCTCACCCAAGCAACTATGCCAGCTTAGAACCGGCGCCACTAGAACCTGAGATACACATCGACACCAAATAAGTGTTAGGCCAAAAAGCCTAGTGAGTTGAACAATAAAAAGCATGCATGATCAGTTACAATTCTTATCAGCAGTTAACCAAAGTTCAACAAATGTGGAGTCAATAGGGGAGACCCATAGCACCAATCAAGTTCCATCCAAAGAGTCGATATACCTTGATGCCATCTAACAAGAGACACCCGAAAGGCCCGACACATCCGAGGACTACAACTAAGGAAATTCCCCCAATGACGGAGGTCTAGGAACATACCAACACAATGGCGCCCAAGACTACATCCTCCTAGTGTCTACTGACTTGGTTCATCCAACATAATACATATAGGAGGTCTTGTGGTATATTTCAACCAAACATATTTCGATACCAACCATGGGTACAATATCACCATCCTAGTCATGTAGTTCACATATAACCCATATGACATCCATATACATCATGAATATACAATATTGCCCAAATGACATTCCAAGTAGAAATCATCTTAATACCAAGATATACACTTGTTAAATCATGGTAAGCTACTCATATACACATATCCATAGGAAACCCCAAATACTTACACATTTGATAGGAACATTTGAGTAATAATAATAATGATAGTAAGTAAGAGATGATGATGTGTATCTAGTTTTAACAAAGGGTAAGTAAACTCACAATCTAGGTTTTTGATTAAAACCTAGAAAAGATGGAAACCTTAGAAAATGAAGATGAGACTTGGAGATGAGAAGGTGCACTTTGAGGAACCCTAGAAATCTTCCTTGAGATGAGTTAATGCTAGCATCTATGGATTGTATTTATGAGGGTTAGGGTTTGGTAAATGGAGGAATAAGGCTGGAATGGGAGCTCCAAAATCGTCAATAAAAGAGAGGGTTTGAGAGAAATGAGGTTGAAATCTGATAAGAACTCATTTAAAGTCCCTGCACCCCAACGGCGATAGTGTCCGGCGATAGTGCCAAGGGCACTATCGCGAGTCACAATCGCGAGACCACCAAGGCACTCGCGGTACAAACCGCGCGAGAGTACTCGGCGATAGTGACAATGTCACTATCATTGTCACTATCGCGAGTCACAATCGCAAGCTCCCCCCCACTCTCGATACATCTTTCACGAGAGTGACCGGCGATAGTGACATAATGTCACTATCGCGTGGTATTCTCGTGCCATACTCAGATCAGCCCAAAAACTTAGCCAAAATTGATAACGAGCGCGAGGTTTAAACACTTATAAGATTATACTAACCAGATAACATCATAGCATTATAATAATGATCATATGCATATAAAGGCTCATATTTCCAAATAAACACTATTAACGTATTAAGGGAACAAATTGAAAGAGTAATTTCCCAATCAACCAAGCAATTCAACAATCAATATATGACAATTACAATTCTAGAGAGAGAGAGTAGAGAGAGAAAGGCTTTGTCATATATCTCACAGATGAATGTTTACAATGAAGGTTACTTCTCTCACAACACAATGTACTAAGTATTTATACTACCTACTTCTCTCATATACCTATTTCTAAGACATACAAGAAAAACTCTCATAAGCCTAAACTCTCAAGACATTCATATTGACTATATTGACTTTATAATACTTTGACTTTTCCTATTAAATCTTGGATACAATTTTATACACTAACATTCTCCCCCTTTGTATTCAAGATTTAATAAAAATTTGACAATCGTCTTCAGCACTTTGATTCTTTAAACTTTGACTTTTACATCTTTAAACTTTGTAGCTCTGAAAGTTCTTTAATCTCTGATTCATTGAAGAATCTTGAAAAGTCTTTCACATTTAGCATCTTTGGAAAATCAACAAGTCTTGAACACAAATCTGAATTCTTGATTCTTTGAAACTTTAGAAATCTTCAACTTTTGAACTTTGAGGAATCTTTGATCTCAAATCTTCATCTCTGTAATCTCTGAATCATCTTCAGAAAACCAACTTTCTTAATCATCTTGTTTTGACTTCAGAATCTTTTGAATCAAAGTTTCATTCAAACTTTCATCTGTCTTGAAGTGTCACTTAATCTTCATTTGATTTGAACTTTCTGAATTTCTTCACAAATCTTTTTCACTATATGACTTTGAAATTGAACTTTATAAATTTCTCCCCCTTTTTGATGAATTGTGAGAATCAAATCATCAAAACTTATTTAAATTTCAGCTCAGTCTTTTGAAATTTCTCCCCCTTTTAAACAATGTAGAACAGTCTTCATGATCTGAACATTCTCCCTCTTTGTGATAAACTAACATTCTCCTTCTTTAAGAAATGACAATCTACACTCTTTTGGATCTGCCTTTGACAAGGTAGGAACATTCTCCCCCAATTGATCTGATACAGAGCCGTCAATTCATGAATGTATTTATCCGAATCTTTTCAAATTCAGACAAATTATGAGGTGTAACCCTGAATCAACAAATGAAAAGTTAGGAATTCCTGTCAGTAATACAAAGTTATTGTGTACAACGAATGTACAAATTAAGAAGTTGGTTTGATGTTGACTCCCCAGGACTTCCATTCAATCATTGAAAAACACAAGGTATTTTCTATGAATGTTCTGACAGAAAAACAGATTTTCTGTATGCTCGTGCATGTGTATGAAAGAATTAAGCACAATGATTGTGTTTCACAGGGCTCAATATATGTAAACCATTGAGACAACAATGATTATACATAGACTCAATATGCATGAGAAAGGGTCGAAGGTGGGGCAACTTTCCTTCTTATTCAATATCAGTATCTTCCAAGTGAAGAACCAATAGCATATGTGCTGCTTCCCCAGAAAATGTGAAACATTCTTTTTTTGAGAAAAGAATGAGTAGCTGGTAGGGTTGTATGCAAGAGATGGCATGGGCTAGGTGCCTTTTTCAATGTCGTTCACGAAGAATTGTGAAACAACAGTTTATGTGGCTGCCCGACTCAGAAAGAAGTTTGGTGCAGAGTCTGATGTTCTTTTACTCTGATCTCTCACCCTCTTTCTTTTAAACATTAAAACTCACTTCTAACCAATCTCTCATTTCCATTTTACCTCTTCACA
Source organism: Arctium minus (assembly GCA_954870635.1). Taxonomy (NCBI): domain Eukaryota; kingdom Viridiplantae; phylum Streptophyta; class Magnoliopsida; order Asterales; family Asteraceae; genus Arctium; species Arctium minus. Next base: position 11,713,172 of record OX941096.1, on the reverse strand, counting down.
CACCAACACTCAAATCTTTTGACCCCTATCCCCTCAATCACTCAGGGAATACTTCCTGGGTAGGAAACACTGGTTATTGTGAATCCCATGTAATTGTCCTAAAAAATGTGTATCTCAATGATTTTCTTGACATTTTAGCACAATAAATCATTTGTCAGTGTATGTATGCTCATGAAGGATTAAAATGAAATATGAGCATTTTAAACATTTAAGATTTCTCAAAACTTTGTATGAATGAATAATCATGAAAGAATAGAAATGTTATGAGAATCTGACAATGATTTAAAATCATATCAAATTATCATGAAGAATTATAATAAGGGATATCAAAGACGAATGTTGTTTATATGAACAATATATAAACATTTTAACAATGAAAGCACATGTAATTATGAAATGATGTCTGATTCAAACAACATTGAATAACAAACGGGAGTATTACCAAGTTCAAGAAATATATTGCACCGGTGTGTATGAATACTTGACAGTATATAGATAAGATAATACACAAGTATTAATCTTTGGAAACACACGGTCAGTTAAACATTAAAGAAAGCGTTTTTTTTCATGCTTGAAAGTTGTTCTTCTTTCAAACAATCAGAGATCTAGATCAGAAGATACTTACATTTAAGCTCCCCCTCAAATCATGATATAATGATTTAGGTCTGATAAGCTCCCCCTGGATATTTGCAAAATATCCTTATCTTTAAACATTAAAGACCGAGTCCTAAACTGATGTGTTTAGAAGTCTAAGTCCATTAACATTGTAGTTTGGGTCCTGATCTGTTATAATCAGAAGCCTAAGTTCTATGCTCCCCCTTAAACTTTGGGTTCCTGCAACACATTTTTAGCTTTTGGTACCCACTGATATTTGGGACCTGAAGTGTTAGTTGCAGTTCTTGTGGGGGTTACATAATATGAACCATACCAGTAATTAACAAAATTATTACTTACAAAGTCATTTGCTCCACAGTAAGAACAACATATTTTCTTCTGAGCAACCCTGATCAAGTGATTAGTAGAATAAAACATATCAGGATTACCAAAATATTTACCTTTACGTGCTCTGTTATTTTTGGCATTGATTGTGGATGCAGATGCTTTGTCATTCTTCTTCTCATCCTCAGAAGAATCTTTAACTCTCCAGACCATCTGTTGTTTCTTTGATTGCTTCCCAAGAGATTTTACATAAAAGCTTGCTGAACCATCAACAAATTTGTCATAAAATAGATTTGATGGTCTGATATGATTTGATTTGACAGTTTGTAATTTGACACTTTTATTTTTCAAAACATTTTTCTCATGAATAGAACTTGAAGCGTTTGAAAGAACAGACTGATTCTGTTGAATTATCAACAGGTGATTCATCAATCACATCAGTTGTAATCCTTTCTGACAATTCGCTGTTTGCAGCTTCTAAATTCTTTATCTTTTTGGATAAAATGTTTCTTTCAGAAGTCAATGTGTCAAACTTTATTTTCAAATCAAATATTTCCATCTGTTCTTTTTGGACATCTAATGACAGAATAGATATTTTGGATATGAGCTTGGATATTTCAGATTCAAAATTTTGATGTTCTAGCTCAAAATCTTTTTCTAAGTTATTGGTTTTATCAGAAATCTCATTGAAGATCCCAACATTTCTCTTTTCATATTTCTTCTTTACAATCTCAAAAGACTTTTTCTTTTCTTGAAAAACTTGTCTTTCTTTCTCAAGTAAGTCTTGTAAAGTAGAGATCTGTTTGGGAAATTCAGAAGTTTTATCTTCAAGAACTTTTCTCTCTTTGGCAAAAGTGTCTCTTTACTTACCTTATGAATTTCCGGGTGTTACAAAGATGGTCGGAGGTTCGTTGGAGAAGATGACTAGAGGTTTTACCGACTGGAAGGGGTTCAGGGACCAAATTTATAATTTACTCGATATATTATGTATGTATGTATGTATGTATGTATGTATGTATGTATATATATTATAATTAAATTGCACATTTAAAAGAATAATTAAAAGAAAATGAAAAAAAGAAAAAAATACCCCTCATTTAACAGATTATTTTAAAGGCTGTTAGTGGCAGAGACCATATTCAGTCCTTTTTTGCAAACTATAATGGCCATCTTATAATTTGGAAACTGTAGGTACGAAAAGTGTTACTTTCGTAAAACCACAACAACCAAAAACGTAGTTAATCCATTATTAATTACACTAAGAACTTTAAAATTGTATATTGATTACAAATATTGAATGGAAAGTGACTACACTCATAATCTAGCTCATTAATTCCACATTTCAATCACGAATAAAATAATCTCTTTAGGACGTAGCACATGTGGTATACATGTATACAGATGTTGATAAGAGTTCGAGTTTGATAGGTAAGAGGTCTGTAAAATCACGGTTTGACATATGGGAAATTAATAATGGTTTGACTATAGAAGAGTTAATTGTGTCGATTTTGAAAATAAAATTCAGTTTTTCAAAAATGGAATCAAACTTGATATTTAAAATAGATATAGGGTTTGTTTGACAATGAGATAAAAAGGGATGATTTTTAAGATGAATTGACGTTGAGAAGAAAAATAAATCATGAAAAAAAAGAATCGAAATGGGAGAAAAACTAACAAAAAGTTTAGGGATTGAGTTAATGCATTGGGCCGGTCCAAGAGGCTAAAATTAAAAGATAAAGAAGTTTAAATTTTTACTTGAAATAAGTTTGAACCCATGATCTCTTGAATGTAAAGTGCTACTCTAACCATCCCACCAATGTTTAATTTCTATTATAAGTTTGATTCCCAAGTATTTAAGAGCACCCCTCAAAATCAAGCGGGTGCACCTTTTAGATGTCTAATTTTTTTTTCTCTTGTAATAATCGAGTGAGCAGGTGCGTTGGACCCCACTCCCCTCTTACTATGTGTGCCCCTGAGTGTGGGTGTTTGTGTAGAAACTAGATTTTTTAAGGACATCGAGCTCTTAAGTTAGCCATCTAATTAATAGGTAACCGTGTCACTACAATAAAATTGGGTTATATGACGTAAAAAATTCCTAGTGTCCTAATATACATATTTATAGGACCAAACAATAAAATGTTATATCTAGAAGTGTTACAATAAGTTTATAGGATACTTATGTATGTTAGCAAGTTTTAAGTACACTTTTGAAATAAAGTGTCATATTGTCTGTCCACAATAATATCAAGTTCTTATAGATAACAATACATATACGATTACCAACCTGTTTGATTAATAATCACGGAATACATATGGTTGATCGATTTCTATTTTAAGCTCTCTATGTGTTTTTCACCTTTTGTGTGTGTGTTCTTTTGTGAGTTCTGAGTTCTGAGATCTGATCTGATCTCTCTTGAGATCTGATCTCTCTTGAGATCTGATCTTAGCTTCTAAGATACATTACCTAACAACTTGCAAAACAACTTGCAATATAAAAACTATTAAACTAAACTAATCTAAATAAACTAATATAATAACTAACTTAATATCTAGATATTTAGGAACTAATAAAACTAAATACTAAAATACAATAAACAATAAAACTAACTTTGACATTTTATTACAAACGACATTAGACTTAATATCGAGAGTCGACTTTCTGGCTTTAGCTTCAGATTGGATCTTCAGATTGGATGATCTTGAATCCAATAGATATGTGATCTAACACATATTAATTTTATATATGATATTATTTCAAAAAGTGTCTTATAAAAACAAATGTCTAATATGTTAGATCAAGAGTTTTGAGTCAATTAGATAGTTTGCTTTATATTTTGTATTGTTGACTTTATGTGAGGTCAAGGTTTGTTTGACCCATATATAAGTCTTGTTTTCTTTGTGTCTTGTAAGAATGCGTAGTATGACTTTTGATTGTAATCTTGTAAGCATATGACTTTGTGAGATATATGACAAAACCTTTTCTCTCATCTATGATTCTTGAGTGTTAATTCTTGTGCATGATTTGTTTATGAATGCTTGATTTCTGGGATCACAATTGGTATCAGAGCTAAATAAAAAACAATAGCAAGATTTGAAGCATCAAATTGAAGCGGTTTGATAACAGTTTCCATTTTCGGCAAAGACATTGTTCCATTGAAATTGAAGTTTTGATTTCATGGAATTCTTGATGTGAATTTGTATCTATAGTGTTCGTACTTAATAAAGGATCATTTCTTCTTTTGGTTGATTGCTAATTGGATCAACAGAATGTCACAATTTGATCGATCTTTCTAAGTTTAGAAACTTTTCATTCTCGGACTGTAGAAGATCAATTCTCAATTCATTTGTGTATCATATGAAAATTCACTTAAGAGGGTTGTCATCGATGTTATAAAGATTGATCTTACAAAGTTTCAGAATCAAACATCGAGTTTTGAGCGTATTTTGGATGGAAAATTAGAAATTGAGGTTGAGATCAAAAGAATTCGCTACATTCATGAAGAACTCGCAACAAGAACTGGCAGAATGAAAGAATTCGCAGAATACATATTTTTGTTATTCTAAGGAGAGAATTCGCAAAGTAAGAAGATTTCGCAAAGTAAAGAATTCGCATTCGTGAAGAAGGAAAATGGCTAAGTGAAGAATTCGTATAAGTGTTCTATACGAAAAGTTAAGAATTCGCAACTATGAGAGACACGAATTCTGAAGAATTCGCATCTGTGTCTGTTACGAATTCAAAGAACTCGTATAAGCCTGATTACGAAAAGTGAAGAACTCGTACAAGCCATCTTGCGAAAAGTTCTCAATTCGTATCCTTTCTTATATCCTTCAACGAATTCTTGTCTTGCGAATTTTGTCTCTATTATGTCTTACGAATTCTTGCCTTGATTTTTTTTTTCTGTGTCTTACGAATTCTTGTTTTGCGAATTGTTTCTTGTGTGTGGCTTACAAATTCTTGCCTTAAAATTCATTTTAATTTTTTTTTTGTGTTTTTACTTTGAATTTTACTGTTTTTCTTATAAAAGATCATTTCAAGCGTAACTGCTAATAAATTTTAATCATGCCATATACTGATTAAAAGGAAATCTTTGTCTTACTAACAGGGAATGTGCATTGTCATACATGCCGGAGATTCCAAAGATTGAAGCTCAGAATGAAAAGCTCAAGAGTCAAAATTCAAAGCTCATAACAGAGATAGATACTCTAAATGTCAAACTAACAAAAGCTGAATCCCAAGTATCAACTTATGAGTCAAAAGGAAAAGAATGGATCAAGAAAGTTGATGAAAGATTCAAGAAAGAAAAAGCTGAACTGGAGAAAATCTTTAATCTGAAGTTGTCTGAACTTTCAAGGAAAGCTGAATCTGAAAAGAAAGAATTAGAAATCAGATGTGCAAAACTTTCAAAACAAGTTTCTGATTTTGAAAAGATAGTCATTACTGAAAGAGATATCTTTGACAAAGAAAGAAAGAATTCTGAAAAGAAAAATACTTTACTGTTTAAAGAAATATCTGATAAAAATCAGAACTTGAAGAAAGATTTTGAATCTGAAAGAAAACATTTTGAATCTGTAATTTATGAACTTTCACACAAATTAGCTGTCTTGTCATCAGATATACAAAAGGGACAGAAGATTAAATTTGAAATGCAAAGCAAATTTGACAAGCTTTGTAATGAAAAATCCAAGTTGAATGACAAGATCAGTCAACTTGAGAAAGCTAATGCTGATTTATCTGACAAGTTAGCATCTGAAACACCTGTATTATCTACTTATGATGGTGATGCAAGTGAGTCAGTGTGTTCTTTTTAATCAGTAGATAGCTTGTATCAGAAAATGGTTTTCAAGAAACAAAATGTTAAATCTGAAATTTTGAAACCAAATCAGATTAAACCTTCAAGTCTATTTTATGTCAAATCTGTTGATAGATATCCTTATGGATTAAATTCTTCCAAGAAAGAGAAGATGATTTGGTTAAAGGTTCTCCTGAATCAGTCAAGTATCAGAAATTATCTGCAGAAGCTGAGTTGAAGAAAAAGAACAAAGCACAGAAAGGTAAATCTTTTGCACCTGATACTATCAAGTCAAATCAACATCTGATCAAGTTAGCAAAGAGAAAACTTTGTTGTTCATATTGTTGCAGTAATGATTTTGTTCATAAAGCACATATCTATAAAAGGTATTTTTCAAAGAAGATGTTTTATGATATTGCTTATCACAGAGGTGGAAACAACTCTCAGAAGGTTTCACATACTAACCAGAATGGACCCAAACTCATCTGGGTACCAAAACTTATTCAACCTGTGATGCAGGATACTCCAATCAAGAAGGAGTAAGCAGTTAATGGCTTCTAAACACCGCAGTTTAGGACCCAATCTTCAATGTTCACAATTATGACTTCTAGACAAAAGCAATCTAGGACTCAAACTTCATTGTCAAGATACTGATAATCTTGATTGCCAAATCATATCAGGGAATATGAAGGTGGAGCATATCTGTATAACTGATCAAAAGGTCCATATAATGTCAAGGGGGAGCCTATTAGCAAAATCAGACAGTCAATAATATCAAAAGACAAGGAACAGAAGACATCAAGTAAAGGGGAGCTTAATGGTAAAATCTGAAAGGGTTGTAAAAGTGTGCTGAGTGTGTCAAATTGTTTTTGGAAATAAAACTGAATGAAAATTTCATTTTTGGAAAGTTTCCATTTATGGGAAATTTCTATTTTTGGCAAGTTTTGTGAAAAAGTTTCCAAAATTAGCAAGTTTCCTCATTTAGAATGTTTTTGAAAAATATGGAAATTTGGCTAAGTCAGGAATTCGCATACCTCACATATGCGAAATCTGAGGAATTCGCAGGTGTGAGAGATACGAATTCTTGAGAATTCGCAGATGTGAGTGTCACGAATTCTAACAATTCGCATAAGTGATTCTTGCGAAATGTTAAGAATTCGCAACATACATCTTTACGAGTTCTTGAACTTTCTTGCACAGAATTCGCAGACTTGTCCTTTGCGAATTCTCACACACTTTGTCTTAATTTTTTAAGACAATTCGCTTCAGTGTCATTTGCGAAAAGTTGGTGGTCAAATCATATCGTGCCACGTGTCCTATCATTCTTGAGTATATATAGAGTTAGTCTCTGAGAAAACATCACTTTTCTCATATTTTTTATCTTACAAATCTTTCCAGAGCACTAAACCCTCGTCTGCGACTTTTCTTATTTATCCGATTTTCTTCAATTTCTTGTTCCAAAAGGTGTTCGTTTGATCTTTGTTTATATTATAATATCGATCTTGTGTTTGATTTTGTTGCAGAAAACCCTAACTGGACTTAGAATAGGATTTTTGTCGATTCGTGGACTGATAAATCAAGAACTCGTGAACTCATCTATAATTTCTTCTTACATTATTAATTCTTGATAATTGTTTAGTGTAAATTCGATTCATAGGGATGTTTCTGTACTTACATTGAACCCAAGTCTTATACAACTTTAGACCTAAAATCATAAATTTGTGTCAATATTATTTCCAAGTACAGAATTCGTCATATTGATTCTTACGAATTCTTGAGTCACAAATTCCTTCTTAACGAATTCTTGTTTGTTTCCAAAAATTTCTAAGTACAGAATTCACAGATGTCTATCTAGCGAATTCTACACTTAGTGATTTTCAAAAAGTGGTTTTCAAGCTTAAAACTCAAAGTTTTTTGATTTTTCACTAACCCATTTGAACCTTGTTCAAATCTATTAAATCTTTTCATGTACAAATGGAGGATCAAACAGTTGATCAGCATGTTCAGATCGGTGAAACCTCACCAGAAGCACAGGAAGCTTCTGAGCAGTACCCAATGCCATCATCTCGTTCTAATTTCCAAGTTCCACAAGATGTGAATCCTGATCACTTCTTGATATCACCAGCTGAGATGAAACCACAACAACCTAACAATTATCATCTACAGTTTACTATCCGCATTGATCCATTGGTGTTGGATATCTTGAAGAATCATCCACTTCGGAATGCTCTTACTGCCCAAGCTTTTTTTCCAGAATTGTATGTTCAGCAAGCTTGGAATACTATCAAAGTTTCTCACATGGTGGAAAAAGGTGTCATAATTCAGATTTTCAAGCTGAAGATTGATCATTTCACTTCTTTTCTCACAAAAGAAAGGTTGAGATTTGTTCTAAGTCTTCCATCTACCACATCAAGAGAAGGTAGAAATATCTATGATGAGTTACCTTCTGAAGCTATATGAGAAGGTGGTTGCTAAGAAGACAAACAAAGCACCACATTCCGTATTAGAGTTTTATGGATTTAATTATCCGGAGTATGTTGAGAAGCAACAAAAATATTCCAAAGAGGATTGATCATCCAAGTGCTCCAGTAAGTGAGATGAGGTACTTGATGAGGCAAAAGAAAGAGTTTCCATTCAGTATGCCTGTGCCTGAAGTATTACTAGATTATGCAGATCCAGAAGGATAGAGTGTAACAAACTATAGAGAGTCTATGGGAAGACCAGAACCGGTCATCCCTACCCCAGGCTCAACCCATAGGAGAGTGGAGTCTGTGATGGTTTCTGAAACCGAGGGGGTTCAGAAACGGGGTGCGAAGAGGAAAAATACCGAGAGGGGTTCTGGTGGGAGTCAGAAAAAGAGAATGGAGACATCTGGGTCATGGGTTGTTACCCCACGTATAATGACACCAGTTGTCAATGGAAGTCTTGATTATGAGAGAGATCTGGATCTTGCATCTAATGATGAGGCAGGCAATGACAGAGAATCAAGTGAAATCCCATATGCTTCTAGTTCAAAAAATGGTGATGAGGAAACTGAATCAGATAGTGGTGGATCAGCTGATGGTGATACAGATGATAATGATAATGATGATGATGATAATGCTCATGATGGTGATGCTGCTGCTGTTAATGTTGAAACTGCTAAGCTAGTTGATGATACAGAAGTTGTTGAGGTTGCTGATGAATCTGCTGAGTTTGTTGAAACACAAGCTGATATTCTTGCTGATGAAGATGCATTTGCTCCATTCTATGGTACTGAAGCCATGGAAGTGGATGAGAAACGTCATGTTGATTCTATTTTGAATGCAACAATTGGAGAAATAAGGAGAAATGAGGGAGATAAAGTTGAAAATGTTGAGAAAGAGAGTGAAAGTGAAGTAAAAGAACATGGTGAGAGTGGGCGTGTGTATACCCGAACTTACTTATCCAAAAGGACAACCACATCAAGTGCTCCGTCGCATGTGTTGCGTACAGTTGCACAAGACATAAGTAGTCCACTTATGCATTCGCACACCCAGGCCACCCACTCTATTTTTTCTCAACAAGAAATAGTTTCAAGTTCTAACGGGGATATAGCATAAAGTCTACCAGGTTCTCATTTGGAGAATCAAGGTATTGAAACTAGAGAACACCTGGTTCTCAACTTCATTTTGTTCACAATCGAGTCTAGTGCCCTTTGAAATACCAATAGTTATTCCTAGGACACATTTTCTTACTGTTACCATCGAAAGTCTTTGTGACCCGATCGGAACAACCGTAGTATCTCCGCAATCTGGAATACAAGGATCGGTTGGAAGTCCTGTCATCGACACGTCTTTGCCATCGATGAACACAGGCCATGCAATTGATTCGTCACTTGTCACGAAAACGGTTAATCTATGTGATACCGGAGTTAGTAACCCTGACTTTGTGTCAAAGGAACTATTCGATGGCGCCTTAAAGGCTGTTGAAAGCAGGATTTTGTAAAAGGTGGAGAAAGAGGTTGGAGATCTGAAAAGGCTTTTGAAAGGAAAAGATCCAGTTGTTGAGCCTGAACCTGAAATTCTAAGTCAGAAATTGACAACTGTTAACCCTGCTGATTTATCCGTTGATGAGCTTAAGTCCTTGTTGTTAGCCAAATTATTGTCCCAAGCTCCGGATTCTCAACATGATGCAGATCTTCTTACCCTTCTGCAATCCCACCAAATTAATCAACCGCCACAATCTGTTCTGTAAACCCAACAGATTTGGTCAGTGCCACAGAGTTTCGTTCTTTTAAATCTGATGTCATGTTTGCTCTATCTGACCTTAAACAGGTAGTTCAAACTTCATGCAAAACCTAAGCCGCTGTTTTCTCTAACGAGCATGATCATGATTCTGATAATGATCATGAGGGGGAGATAAGAGGGAAACAGGCTGCAGAAAGCTCTGGAGGTGATATGTTGATGGAAACTAGAACTGAATCTAATGAAGGTGGTGATAAGGGAGCTGATGATATTGAAAGATCAAGGCAAAATCAGTTGCAGATAGTGATTTATGCTAAGGAGAATGTTGAACCAAGGGTTGAAAAGCCTAAGGTTGCAACTATAGAGGAGATCATGGAGTTTACAGGTGTGTCTCAACTTGTTGTCATTGTTCTTGATGATGATACTCTTGACCAGGTCCATGCTAAGTATGATCTGTACTGGAAGATGAAAGAGGAAGATCAGAAGGATATTTGTATTGATCTTGATTCAGATGACAATGAAGATGAAAGTATTTATGATATTGTCAACAGATCTGAAGAGATTCCAGTTGTTGAAGCAAGTGTTCTGGATAACTTGTTTGAAGATAGAGACTCAGATGCTCTTAATGTCATGTTTGAGCAGAGTACACCTGAAGGACTTCATCTAAGTCCTGTTCATGAGAAGATGCTAGAACCTTCTGCTGTTCAGACCATTCCATCATTTCATGAGTTTGCTTCTGATCCTAATGTATTTCAAACTTCTGAGGCTGAGCATAATGATAATCTGGAGACTGGTACAGATGCTAATGTTCAAGTTGAAGAAGAATTGCCTTACCAGAAATAGCCTGATAGTCCTTTAGTTCAAAAAGAGTTTGAAAAAGAGCCTCCAATAGTGCCAAAATTTCCAGCGGAAAAAGAGTCTTCAAGTTCTAAAGCTGAAAGTTCTATTCCTTACATTGGATATGATGAAGAAGGGATGTCCATAAAAGAAATAAAAAGGATTAGACGTATGTTACGTGTTCCTCATCTACAAGATGGAGTTAAGATTTTTGTTAGCTACATCAGAAAGCTGGATGAAGCTCAACTTTTGGGAATCCAAGATAAATCTCCTGAGTATCAAAGAGATTATATTCGGATGCTACAGATTATAGGGAGAACAAGAAAAGATGTCAAGATCAAGTCTGAAATTCTGGAGGTTGTTAAAGTTACCTTGATGAAGTTCAGGAAAATCTGCTATCCTGAATTCACTGTGCAAAGAAAGAATCTGGAGTTCTACTCATTCAATGAAGATGACTTTGCTAATCTTTATTTCAGTGACATTGAGTTCATTTTTCATGATTTCAGAGGCCGAACTATCAGACATCCAGAGATTGTTTTTGGTCTTGATACTATCAAAAGATTAATCCGGAGACATATCTACCATACTTATCTTCATGACTTCCATCTAGGCATTGAGACAAATCAGAACAAAGTTAATCTTCTGAAGCCAGACTTTTCACATCCTTTGCTTGAAGAGACACCTCTCTACACAGTGCTAAGAAAGCCAGAACTTAGTGTTGTGTATGAGAATGAGTTCAAAAAGGAGAAGAAGTTTATGAGAGCAGCTGAAATTCATAAGTTTTTTGATGGTACTCTTGAAGATGTGCTACAAAAGTTGGAAGAGTTGCATGAGGAAAGTGAGAAGAAGAGGCTAGCAGAAAATGATCATTAGCGTAGGTTGGATAGAATTTGGACTGAGAATGTAATTGATGCAATCAAGGACAGATTGAGATTCAGGACTGCCATAAGAAGGTTGGAAGGCTACATGGGGATGAGGAAGACAAGCATGAGGAGATGGACTGGTTCAAGGAAATCTAATTGATCAAAAAGGGGGAGATTGTTAGATCAAGAGTTTTGAGTCAATTAGATAGTTTGCTTTATATTTTGTATTGTTGACTTTATATGAGGTCAAGGTTTGTTTGACCCATATATAAGTCTTGTTTTCTTTGTGTCTTGTAAGAATGCGAAGTATGACTTTTGATTGTAATCTTGTAAGCGTATGACTTTGTGAGATATATTACAAAACCTTTTCTCTCATCTATGATTTGTTAATAACGATATGTCCATAGGACATTTATCAGAAAAGTCCAATAAAAGAGTTAATACAACACTTGACGCAATGGGGAAAACGCGGAAGGATCGACAAACGTCTAAACCTCAAAAGATAACGAGTCTACTAACATAGAACCCTGAAAATGAAAAAAACTCTTATAAAACTAAAGACAAAACTCTAAAGATAACTTTATTTATCAATAATAAACTGAATATTAATGAAAACAATAAAACTAGAGATAACTATGAAACTTAATTTAAAACTAATTCTAAATATAAACCATCTATAAAAGTAAATAATTAATACATCAAAGTAATTCTAATCTAATTATAAAGCTGATAAATAATAATTAAAACTAAATAATTATCCTAAACTAATTAAGAAACAAAATAATCAAATAAAGAAACCATAGCAATCTGCGCCGGACTTGTCAGTAGACGTGCACGACTTTTTCACGCGACCCAAGTCTCCAGATAAATAGCAAAAGCGACTGTGTCCCAGCTTTTGATACCAAAGTTTGGGCTTCTTTCAAGCTGGTTTTATTCCTTTCCAATGATCTGTGAAAAACCATTTTTACTCTTGAATTCTCTCTACATCAGACACCCTCACTTGAAATGAACTCGACCTCAAGTTCACTTGAATATCAACATCATTCGATTTCTTAGAGTTTCGATGTAACACCTAATCACTTACATATAATACTTTCTTCTTTAAAGTATGTTGATCCATAACTCGGTCTTTAGAATTTAGAAAGGTTGACCAATCTTCAAGTCCCATAGGATGTTGTCTTGGTTGTTTCCATTCAAGCGTTACTTTATCAAACTTGTAAAGACTACGAAACCTACATTGGGAATTGTTTGTCGAAATGGTTCGTTTGGAGTCTTGGTTGTTGGCATAATGAAATCACCACGTTCCAGGCTACCTTTCTAGATTTCTTGTGACAAAGGTTTCAACGGCTCAAGAATGTATTCTATTGGATCGCTTTCGGTTTGTTTGATGGCTCGTCCAAGATCTGATTCGAACACTTGGGTCTTAGTAAAGATTTGTTCTTGTGGCTCGGTCATGATGATGAGGGTTTTACCTACTACTAGAGAAATGGTTATACTACCCGGTTGGAAAAGTATATACTACCCAGTTATATAATCGGGTCCTATAGGGGGGCGGTAGTAATGTCACTATTATACTACCGATTGTTCAACTGGGTTGTATTTACGTAATAGAGCCCATTTTTTATTATTCCACCGGGTAGTATGTAGGTAAGAATTGGCATAATGTTGCTTAATATAACCCGGTTATTTTTAAGTAACCGAGTAGTATCTTTACCGATATGACTAATAGAACCCGTTTTTTTTAAGAAACCGGGTAGTATCTTTTCCAATATGACTAATGGAACCCGCTTTTTTATAAGAAACCGGGTAGTATCTTTGCCAATTATGGCTTATGGAACCCGGTTTTTTCAGAAACCGGGCAGTATTAGTATGTTTTTCTATTATCAAGAAGCAGAAGCATCTAATAGGATTGATACTAGAAAATCATAGATTACGTGTAATATGAAAATAAAAATTAAAAAAGACCCATAATTACACTTGGTATAACACAATAATCAACGAAATTGTAGATAAACATAACATATATGTAGATTTGTTAAGCAATTTCACATCTCAAAAAGGACAAACTTATTCCAACGTCAAAACACACTCTCTATCTACTTATACTCCCTCGTTGTAATCCAACTACATATCCACATAACATACCAATATCAGTTCACCAGATGTTTCAGATAAACACTCGAAAAGCGGGTAGCCCATGTCTTAGCTATATCATCCAACATCCTTTTTGTAAGGGGTGTTTGGTCGTTCCATGGTACCTAGATGGAAAATAAAATATATATATTATTAAGTTATAACCACAAGGTTGAGTGCAATAGACAAAATGAAAACATTAGTAACACATACATACCCTTTTCGGGAAATTTGATTGTTGATACGAGGCAAAATGGAACATGAAGTACATAACATAGTGCCCACACTCCCAACCAGATTCTTGTTGATTACACTAAATTAGAAAAACAAAAGTGTGTATTAGAGATATTCAACTACGAAAAAGGTTATATGTATGTAGAGTGAGATGAATTACATGTGAGAACTCCCATCTAAATGGACCTGATTTATCCATTTCACACGACACTCCTTCTTCATGATACCTCGTAACAGCCCTAAAAGAAACATAAACAATAATAGTGTCAAATAAAATCAAAAGAAAGGTGAATTTTATACCAACTTAACTATTTCTTACGTTTCTACAAGTTTTTTGACTATGTATGTGTCGGTTATCTTTCCTTCGGACATTAATGAATCCAGTATATAGACAATACGAAGGCGAGGGCAAATCAAAAGCAAGCTCCAATGGTTGCTAGTAATGTTTAGAATTATTATAACCTTGTAACGTATATATCGTAAGTCAATAACAATAAAGATGGTAGCATATGGTACCTCTGTAAGTATGGTGCAAGAAAAAATCGTAGTTCTCTATTGTGAGAGATCGCACTAGCAATGTTAGTTATGACAAGATCAGCGTTTGTTTGCCATAAGTCGACATAAAGCGAGGCCAGATATATGAAACCACATCTGTTGTTCGCCTTTTTTTGCATATTCTCATGTAAGAACCTACAAGACACGATGATCTGATAAAGTACAATATTTTTAGAATATAAGACTGAATATTGGTAGTATAGTAAAGATTGACTTACATTTGGTACCAAGCAATAATAGAATGATCAAGACAAACATTCTTCATTGAAAAATGTATGTCTTCACGAAAAATGGTGAAGTCAAATGATTGAGCTCCAAAGACCCCGGACGCAGCATGAACTTCAATCCCTTGTTTTGGATTCGGGCAGGACTCCCAACGTCTATAAAGTGCTTGTAACTCTTTTGGCCTCTGATTCAAATATTGCTCCGGCATCGCACTACCGGCTCGCACATGTAGTCTCTTTGGAATGCTTTTTTTCCGTGTTCCCTGTTGTGGACTCTTGGTCGGTACTAGTTGTGTGGAAGGTAAAGCGACTACCGACTTAGAAATAAGTACTATTTTAGAGGTTTGTTAACATGTTAAAAAACACAATATGTCAAGTATGTTGGTCTCTATGTATTTTAGTATATATATTATATATATGTGCGTGTGTCATCGTGCTTGGACATTTGTTGCAAGCACATTTGAAAGTGGGCATCAAATAACCTTTTTTTCTCCTCAAACTCATCATTTATGCTCTTTCGACTCTCCGCCCTGTAGGCATCCGATGACCTTCTTTTCTCCTCACACTCGACATCGAATGACCTTATTTTCTCCTCACACTCAGCATCGAATGATCTTTTCTCCTCACTCTCAACATCCAATAACCTTCTTTTCTCCTCGCACTCGACATTAAATTCCATTCTCTTTTCCTCCCAGTCTATATCCACCGGGGTTCAACTTTTTCTTTAAAATCCCCGGAATACCCTATTTCAAACCAATTGTATGCCCGACTCCTCTGGTGCGACCACCATGCTCGGGTCCTAGCACCGCTATAAGGGTATCCACTTGGCCAAGGAACCCAAAACCCTTGCGAAATCTGCCTATTTTTTTCAATCTTAACAATTTTAATAAACAATTATTTAATAAACAAATTTAAATGAAGCATATAAATAAATTTAAATATGAAAATTTCTCTTACAATCTCATCAACTAATTGTTGAAGGTGTACTGGTAACATTAACGTCCCATCAACTGTTTTAACTCTCCTAGCTAGCAGAAAATTTCTTGCCCACTCATCTTGTAAATTGTGTAATCTTGACGATTTACTTGGATCGGTCATCTCTTTTTTCCACTTAGATACCATTACACGATATGAGTGTCCGCCTAACCGTGGCGGATTAGTGTTTAGCATTGCATTCTTTCTTCCTTTTTCACTTTTTTCCTGCGTATAAGAATAGCTAAAGCAGTTAGAAACAATTCAACATAATAATAAAATGAAAATATCATTAGTTCTAACAAACCATAAATTCCTTTGTTGATTTCATGGAATAGAACTCTTCCCATGTACCCCAATCGAGATACGGGTATACATCACAAGGATTGCGATCTTTCTTAAAGACATCGAAAAGACGTCTTTTTTTTAAGTTCCTCCATGAATTATGGGCTCCTTTAAGCACTGTAACTCTGTATGTGTCATCTTGTATGTTCCAATGATTCTGTTTTTTGAAAAATAAGTATGTTAGTTGTCATTAACATATATAAATAAAACCATCACCATATGTAACAAGTATTGGATGTCATACCTTGATAGTGTGCCATAACAAATCCATTTCACTTTTATCTACCTTGTCCCAAGCCGGTTCAGTGATGGAAATTATTGATCTTGTGGTGACCCCTACCTAAGACTTGAATTTTGTATAATATTTTCCAATAGGCCCGCCATTCTTATCAAACCTGATATGCAAATCTTGCATCTTTTTATGGTTTTTCATCAATGTGACACTTCTTTTATGCCTCTCTTGTCTCGATTGTGAATCATGGATCCCTTCTATGTTGCTTGGTTGAGAACCATGGCTTGCCTCCGTGTAACTTGGTTGAGAACCTTGGCTCTCCTCTGATGATGACTCGCTTTGGTCCGACATGTCTAATAAAACCATCAATGGAACAATGTCAGTCACTTAAAGTCTATTGATGCAAACACCCTTCTTAATTCTTGAACACATCGGCTTGCAACTGTTCTTTTCATTTAAAAAATTCAAATGTTGCACTCTTTTTGTGTGAAATTTCTTAGACAATACATTTGCTGGATTTATAACTTGTCATATTAGTAGTTATTCACACCAATTTGAAATATTTATCAAATAAATTTGAAATAAATGTGTGTATGCATGTATAAAGGAGATTACCTTGGGAAGAATTTAAGATCCCCCAACACTTTTTCTTTGTAACATTCAATAAGTCAACTAGAGCTTCTTGATCCTCTATAATAACAGAAGGAAACAACAACAAACAACACCCATAACGATAATCTTAATTTAGCAGAAAACAGGCCGTAATATAGAACATAAGTTATTCAAAGAGCTGTTACAGTTTCTGCTAGAGTCCAGATTTTTGGGAAGTTACCAAAGTAAGGATGCTGGGAACTTGTCTATTCATGCTAAGGACATATTTTTATTTGACTGCACCCTTCTAGAAAGGGATTTAGGAATAGATTTCTGGGATATTCTAGAATGGAAAGGCTGACATGAAAGATGTGAATACTATGTTGTTGCTCAATAATTGCAAACTTTTAGCTTTGAACGCATTGGCAACCATGTTGCCTGTATGTGATGAAGATGTAAGTTCTCATAATCTTTATTGCTGTTCATCTTTCCCTTTGTGAGTAAAATGTTATTTTCCAAAGCCTTGGTTCAAATATCTTTATTTTGCATTTCTTTTTAATTTAATGTTTGTTCTTTATACTCAACTACCATGGTTCAGAAATTCAATCATTCTTGAAAATCATATCTTAAAAAATGTATATCCATTAATGTCATAGGCTTGGTATGATGCCACATCATATGGAGGACCGTACCCCAACCTTTCCACTACCTGATCGACCCTTTCTCCCCCAAAACTTGCTTTCACTCTATCTTTCAACCATTTTGCAAATGTTCTATTATGCTCCATAGCCAACCACCTTCCATTTCTTGATTCGTGCATCTCTTGTAACATGGTCATGTGTTCATGTACGTAGGGAGGAACAACTATCATGTTCTGTAGGACGAAAAAATGTGTCTGTTGCAATTCATCCCGGTATGGAATGATCATTTTAAATCCAATTGTCCCAAACCATCCAAGTCTACCCTCATGTCGAGATTGTGGAACACCGATATTCCTTACACCGGTCAGATAGTCTGTACAAAAATCAATCACCTATTTAAAAGCATATCCTTCAATGATACTACCTCTGGTCGATATCGGTTCCTTACATACCCTTTTAAAAATCCCATATATCTCTCGAATGGATACATGTACCATAGGAAAATAGGACCACATGCCTTTATTACTCCAACAATATGAGATATCAGGTGAACCATGATATCAAAAAAGGAAGGTGGAAAGTACATCTCGAGTTGACAGAGAGTGAGAATAATTGTAAGATCCCACATTGGTTGGGGAGGGGAACGAAAGTTGCCTTATAAGGGACTAGATACCTCCTCTACCAGACACGTTTTAAAACCGTGAGTCCAGGTGTGTGAACAAAGCGTACAATATCTGGTATGGTTGGCCCAGGATGTGTGGGCAAACCGTCACGGTGTTCCACTATCCATAGTCTCGGATAGGGATAGTCGGTTCACTTCCAAGTTTTGGGATGGATTGCAAAGAGAGTTGGGAACGAAGGTCAAGTTGAGCATGGCCTATCATCCTTAAACCGACGGGCAAAGCGAGAGGACGATCCAAACACTCGAAGACATGCTTCGGTCTTATGTCATAGACTTTGGAGGAAATTGGGACTCACACTTGTCGTTGGTTGAATTCGCGTACAATAATAGTTATCATTCTAGTATCGGAATGGCACCGTTCGAAGCACTTTACGGACAGAAATGTAGGACGCCGGTATTTTGTCTCGAAGCGGGAGAGAAACAATTTGCAGGACCGGAGATCGTACAAGTGACAACTGACAAGGTGAAAGGAATTCGAGAGCGGCTGAAGGCGGCTCAAGATCGCCAAAAGAGCTATGCGGACAAGAAACGAAGACCGGTCGAGTTCCATGTGGGTGAGCGAGTCATGTTAAAAGTGTCACCATGGAAAGGAATCATCCGTTTCGGGAAATGCAGGAAACTTAGTCCCTGTTTCCTTGGACCCTTCACTATATTGGAGAAGGTGGGGCTTCAAGCTTATCGATTGGACTTACCATCGGAGATGGACGGAATCCACCCTACATTTCATGTTTGCTACCTTCGCAAGTGCCTAGCCGAAGATAAAAGTGTTATCCCTTTGACGAAAATTCGAGTGGACAACGGTAACCGATGTGTAGAAGAACTGGAAGCCATACTAGAGTCAAAGACGAAGCAACTGAGGTATAAGGAGGTGACTATGGTGAAGGTTCAATGGAAACATCATCAGGGTACCAATGTAACGTGGGAGTCCGAGGAAGACATGAAGAAGAGATATCCACATTTGTTTAGTAACTAAGATTTCGGGGACGAAATTCTTATTAGGTGGGGAGGATTGTAACACCCGGAAAGTTAAGGTAAGTGTTTATAAATTCCAAAGTGTTCTAATTACTTTTAAATGTTGGGATTTTTGCGTTGGATTAGAAATCTTTGGTATGTTACTTTATATATTGTTACCTTAAGTGTTTACATGTTTAATTGTAGCGAAATCGTCGAAAATCAGCGAGACTGGGAGATGGGGCGACAGTGACCAACGACTATGACCAATGTCATAGTCGCGTGGCATAGTCGCGGGCCTGGGGATGGTCTCGGTACATCCCCGGAGAGAGTGCCCCGCGAGAGTGACAATGGCACAATCGCCCTGTCACAATCGCGGGCAAGGTATCGTGTGTGGTCGAGAGGGTACGACAATGCTCCCACGACAGTGCCATGGGCATAGTCGCCGGTCGGGTCTGGGCATATAAAAAGGTGTTGGCCGATTTTTCGAAGAAATATCTCATTTTATTTCAATTAGTTCACGAACTTGGGAGCATTTAGGGCGATTTTTCCTTCTCCAAGCCTCATCCGTCATTAATACTAGGGTTTGGTTGGTGAAGATCATCAAGGAGAAGTTATTAGGTGGTTGAGGAGCATTCATTGAGTTTCCTAGCAAGATTTAAAGCTTCAAGGACTTGAGCATTTCTCCACTTCTTTTATAGGGTTTTATATAAAACCTAGTTAGTGAGTTCTTTTAACCATTTTCAACTGACATACATATCTTGAATGCTTACTTAACTTTACCTCATATGCATGTATAAATCTGATCACCTGATAAGTTTGACCTAACTATGATATTTGAGATTATGGAAGTTTTGGCTTTGTGTTCATTATGTGGAAGTATTAATTATGTTTATGGGTTATGATTTTTGTATTAATATGGGATTGGTGATTATCATTATGAGAATTGCATATTTTAGGGTTTTGAACCTAAAATGGGATTGGAGGTTGTTTTTTGAAGCCGCTACCAACAGGTATGATCCCCCCTAGAACAACGTTTATGAGATCTTATGCATGTATCTTGATGATATGGATTATGTATAGAGATGGATAGTATATGTATAAATTGGAGGAACCGTGGGTATGTGCCAGGAGGATGTAGTTTGAGGTGCGACTGGAACGGTATGCGCCTAGACCTCCGCCATTTGGGGTAATGCCTGAGAGGTAGTCTTCAAGTGTGCCGGGCCTTGGGATGTTGCTCATGCGAGTGAACATCAAGGTACATTGACTTGAGGTAAAACCCATTGGTGTGATGGGTCTCCTCCATTGATTCCCGTATGGCCCATGTCGACTAAATCGTTCTATAATTGTTAATGGTATGCTCTTAAATGTTATGCCATGCTTTGTAAAACTCACTAGGCTCGTTTGGCGTAACACTTGTTTGGTTTGATGTGTATCTCAGGTTCTAGCGGCGCTACGGCCAAGAAGGTTTAACGGGCTTCTAGATGAGAGTTTGGGGATTTTTGGGATGCCACTTTAGATATGACTACTTTTGGATGTAGATGACAACCGTTTGTAATCTTACTTCTTGTGCTAGAATCTAGATTAAGAGGTTGTTATCTCTCATTTATTGTTTTTACAAACTTGTAATTAACTGACATTTATTGTTCCCCTTTTGGGGATGAGCTCGTGTTCTGGCATATTTATATACCACATTTCCTTTTCGGAAATTTTTGTTAGTCCCAATTTTTGGGGTGTTACAATAATATCTTTTTATCATGAATCCAACACCTCTTGATCAATCACTTTTGAATTTATCATGTTAAAAAACAAACAAAGCTTCATGATTGTGTGTCGGATGCGTTCTGGCAAGATTCCACGAATTGCAATAGGAATCATATGTGTCATTAGAACATGAAAATCATGGGATTTCATACCAAGCAATTTCAATTCCTTTATTGACACAAACTTCTTGATGTTCGTTGAATACCCTGATGGAACCTTAACACCGTGCAAGCATTGACAAAATCTAGTTTTCTTGGCTCTTGACAATGTATAGTAAGCTGGTGGTAGATATGTGCGACTTCCGGTCTCAATAGGAGCAAGTTGTGATCTAATTCCCATCTCAGCCATGTCATTTCGAACTTTAACCCCATCCTTTGTCTTCCCCGGGATGTTGAACAACAAGCCTAGCAGGCTATCACATACAATTTTCTCAATATGCATAACATCAAGATAATGTCGGACTTGCAAGCGCTCCCAATATGGTAATTCCCAAAAAATAGACTTCTTTTTCCAAATATTCTTAGGAGTTGTAGCAGCTTCCCGAGCACAATATTTAGATCTTGAACTCGAGAATATATGGTTGGTCCATCCAATGGTGGTTTTACCACTCCATGCTCAGTTTTTCCGTCAAATGCTTTCTTCAATTTCCGCACGGGTGACTCTTTGGAAGTGATCTTCGATGTCCCATGAACACATTTTTCATACAGTTTCTCAACCTCAATGAATGTGTGTCATCTTCACAAACAGGACATGTTTTTGCCCCTTTTGTACTGTATCCTGACAAATTGCCATACGCTGGAAAACCATTTATGGTGCAAAATATCATGGCTCTCAGTCTAAAATTCTCCATACCGTATGCATCATACACTTGGACGCCTAAACTCCAAAATTCTTTCAAGTCATCAATTAACGGGGCCAAATACACATCAATGTCGTTCCCAGGTTGTTTGGGACCTTGAATTAGCAATGACATCATAATATATTTCCGTTTCATGCATAACCAAGGTGGAAATTGTAGATGCATAGAAGAACTGGCCATGTGCTGTGTCGACTACTCATGTTTCCAAATGGATTAATTCCATCTGAACTAAGCCCGAACTGTATATTTCTAATTTCTTTTCCCAATTCTTCAAAATCAGAATCAATATTCCTCCACTGAGGAGAATCAGCCACATGTCTCATCTTCCCGTCTCTTTTACGATCTTCGACATGCCAATGTAACCGTTTTGCATCTTAGGCATTTTCAAATAATCGTTTCAATCTTCGTACGATGGGCAAATACCACAATAATTTAGCAGGGGGGCCATTCTTCATATCATCAATGTGTTCTTCCGCATGTTCTTTCCGTTTATATCGCGATGTACCACATCTTATACATTTGTGTAGGTTTGCATATTCATTTCTGTATAAGATACAATCATTTGGACATGCATGATCCTTTCAATTTCCAATCCCATTGGACACATCAATTTTTTTGCTTGGTATAAAGAAACAGGCAACTCATTACTTTCTGGAAGCATTTCATGCAAGATTTCTAATAGATTAGTAAAACTTTTATCACTCCAATTATTGCTTGCTTTTAGGTTAAACAATTTCAACACAGCAGAGTGTTTGGTAAATTTTATACAACCAAGATACAATGGTTTTTCAGAGTCGGCAAACAACTGCTGAAATTTTTCATAATCCTTATCAGCAACATTATCCTCCACATCATGCAACATGTCATTTAAATTATCATGCTATCATTGTATGAATCATCATTATCACCATCTAAATCATCATTATCATCATCATCATCACAATCACGAACAAATGTGTTACGACCATCAAAATTCTCACCATGTCGTGACCAAATTGTATACCCTTCCATAAACCCACGACGTATTAAATGCCCTTGAATTACATGATATTCCGTAAACTTATGAAAATTTTGACAATCTTTACAGGGACACCAAATATAACTTTCTCCTTTGTTCACCCGATTATTCTCAGTAACTTTAATAAACTCATCCAAATACGCCAAATATTCAACAGTAGCACGTTGTATTTTGTACATCCAAGTACTACGATCCATCTATAATGTATATATTAAATTATCAATGAAATGCATGGAATTTATTTATAGAATAAATGGTTGGTGGTCATCCTAACCCACTTTTTCAATACCTTGTCTCATATGTGAATGTGTATTAATGGATTGGGTATTTAAGTAAAATTCGACAGCATTTCTCCTTGACTCCCTAAGTATGCGTGTGATATACATACTCGTAGGAGCAATGGGAAACGCCTACCAAAATTTTCTTAAATACTCAATCCACTAATACGCATTCACATCCTAAATGATACCAAGTATTCAAAAAGCAGTCCCAAAACGGGGACTATCCGAAATTAACCTCTATTAGATTAATTCCGGACGGGTATAAACCTAAGGGCATATGCAATATACTTATAGTAAATGGAATGTTATTATGGTAATAAGAAATAAATATATATAGGGGTAAGCTCAAATGAAAACTCATCTTTCATTGTGCACATGAGGACAAATTTTAACCATTGATAACTTAGAAAACTAATCAATGGTTTATACATAATAAGGTTAATTGGGAAGTGATTAAGGACAAAATTGTAATTTTGAATCAACGCCTACCTTCTTTGACTATTTATTTTTATTTTTAATTAAAAAAAAATTACCCCTTAAACTTTAAAATAATATATCTTAAAAATTACTAATATTTTAATCAAACAAATTACATCAAAAAAACGAGAATTTCGTGCTCTTCGATAAGACATCCATTTCAATATAGTTTTTTTTTCGTTTCAACCGTTTTTTACGTGAAATTCTATATACTTGTTATATTCATTATGAATATGCATGCACGTCTTCGGGTGTCCACATTCAGTATGAATAGCAAAGGTGAACGTTCATTCACTATTCATGATGAATAATACCGTATGCAGGATGAATAATACAATATTCATGATTTTTTTTCGTTTTAACCATTTTTTACGTGAAATTTTATATACGTGTTATATTCATTATGAATATGTATGCACGTCCTTCGGTGTCCACATTCAGTATGATTAACAAAAGTGAAGGTTCATTCACTATTCATGATGAATAATACAATATTTAGGATGAATAATACACGAATCCATGATTCATGTATAATTTATCATGAATCGTGAATTATTTACCCTGAATGTTCCATTATTCATCCTGAATGATACATCATTCATGATGAATAATATATGAATGACCCGTGAAGGTGTAGTCACATGGCGCACTCTCTTTTGTTTCCCAATTCACAACCGAAATTTGGTTTAATTCATTATGAATATGCATGCGCATCCCCGGATGTCCCACATTCAGTATGAATAACAAATGTGACGTTCATTCATTATTCATGATGAATAATACAATATTCAGGATGAATTACGCAACATTCATGACGAATAATACACGAATTCATGAATCGTGAATTATTTACCCTGAATGTTGTAATATTCATCCTGAATGATACATTATTCATGATGAATAACACATGAATGACCTGTGAAGATGTGGAGACGTGACACGCTCTCTTTTGTTTCCCAATTCACAACAAAATTACTCGATAGGTTCTGGATTCGTCTTTATGGATGTTGGGTTACGGTGCTGAAAAAACGTGATGCCTTACGACGTTGAAGAAAGTGTTGAAAAAGGTGATGTCGAGTTATATACTTACGGTGTCGAGACGTTGTACAAACTTGAATGTACATAAATATTCATAATGAATATAACACATATATAACATTTCACATAAAAAACGGTTAAAACGACAAAAAAACCATATCGAGATGGATGTTATATCGAATAGCACGAAATTCTCGTTTTTTTGATATAATTTGTTTGATTAAAATATTAGTAATTTTTAAGATAATTTATTTAAAACTTTAATTGGGTAAAAATTTTTTAATTAAAAAAGAAAATAAAATGTCAAATATGGTAGACGTTTGTTTAAATTTTCTTCTATTTTTACCCCTAAGCATTTTAAAATTAAAAACTCTATTCAATATGAGTTGTTGGATCAAAAGAGATCGAGTGAGTGAGATTTGTCCTCACGTGCACAATGAAAAATGAGTTTTCATTTAAACTTTCCTCTCTTTCTCTCTATGTATATATATATATATAAAAATATATATATACATATAGCATATGCATCTTTATATTTGACAAAGAAACAAACATTTTTAAGAAATTTATGAAGAATGTAAAGATCTTGAAGAATGTGAACAATATCTTGAAGAAAGTGAGAAGAGGAAGAGAAAGAGAAAAAAAAGATGTGAATATTTTCAAATGGGTGTTTGGAGGCTAGCAAGTTAATGTTATTTCACATACTACCCGGTTGTTTATACAACACGAGTAGTATAATGAAAACATGGAACCCTAAAAAAAGCACATATTACCCGGTTGTTTGTATAACACCGGGTAGTTTATTGAATACAAGCCACACACATACTACCCGGTTGTTTGTAAAACACCGGGTAGTTTTATAAAATCATGCTATGAATTAATCAAATACTACCCGGCTATTTGTAAAGCACCGGGTAGTTTATAAAAACATGCTATCAATTAATCAAATACTACCCAGTTGTTTGTAAAGCACAGGGTAGTTTTATAAAAACATGCTACCAATTAATCAAATATCACCCGGTTGTTTGTAAAATACCGGGTAAGTTTATAAAAACATGCTACCAATTAATCAAATACCACCTGGTTGTTTGTAAAATACCGGGTAAGTTTATAAAAACATGCTACCAATTAATCAAATACCACCCGGTTGTTTGTAAAGCACCGGGTAGTTTTATAAAAACATGCTACCAATTAATCAAATACCACCCGGTTGTTTGTAAAGCACCGGGTAGCTTTATAAAAAATGCTACCAATTAATCAAATACCACCCGGTTGTTTGTAAAGCACCGGGTAGCTTTATAAAAAATGCTACCAAGTAAGCAAATACCACCCGGTTGTTTGTAAAGCACCAGGTAGTTTTATAAAAACAAGCAACTATTACTATATTACTACCCGGTTTTCTCTACATAACCGGGTTGTATTTGGAGGGTTAAATTTGCATTTTTGTAGTAGTGACCTTTGACCTTGTCCGGCAAGAATTCGTCTTCTTCGGATGGTTTTCTCGGAATGAGTGGTTGTGTAAATAGGAAAGAAATTGAATCTATAATACTGTTGTAGTTGTAGTCGCATGGAACCTTGATCGATTCCTCGTGCTTGTTCCTCCTCTAGAGGTTGCCATTGTTGGGGTTAGGTTGAAGTCGGTTAACAACCACCATCAGATTAGCGAGCGCAGTGGATAAGGCCACCTTCATCCGTGCTAGGTCTATTTTGGTAGCGACTGCTGATTTGCCATGGTTAGTGAAAATGACAAGTGAAACCTGCTCTAATACCAACTGACGCAGAGGGGAAGTGTGAAAGAATCGACAAATGTCTAAACCCTAAAATATAACGAGTCTACAAACTCTTATCTTTAGATGAAACTCTAAAGATAACTTAATTGATCAATAATAAACTAAATATTAATGAAAACAATAAACCCTATTTATAGTCTAAGCTAACTAAGAGATAACTATGAAACATAAATTTAAATCTAATCCTAATGTCAAACCAACTATAAAAGTAATTTAATAATAAAAATAAGTAATTCTAATCTAATTATAAAACTGATAAATAATAACTAAAACCAAATAATTATCCTAAACTAATTAAGAAACAAAATAATAAAATAAACAAATCATAGCAATCTGTGCGTGACTCGTCAGTAGACGCACGCAACTTTGCACGCGATCCAAGTTGTGTAAGCGATGTGTCCCAGTTTTTGATGCCAAATTTCAAGCTTCTTTTGAGCTCGTTTTCTTCCTATTTATACCCCCATGTCCCTTGTACACAATTAAGCCCTAACCCATATACAAGGCCCAATACAATTATGTTGATTACTTTACAAAACTTCTAAATAGAACATATTTATGTTCTAACATTCTCCCCCTAAGTTTTGTAAAGTAATCATTCTCTGATCAGCTCCAGATTCAACTCCTCTCCCCCTTGATTTCTTTATAAAACTTAGTGTTGCATAAACTTCAAAGCTCCTCTTGCTCCCCCTTGAAAGTAGCTCTTATCCTTGAAGTTTCAACTGAAATACCAGATCTGATGTAGACCATAACCTCGACTGAGTGCACATAAAGACAACTTTTGACTCTTGTAAACCCAACACATTTCGTATGCCCACAAGAATGATATGTGTTGAGTATTGGAATGACAACCAAGTGCAACTTCAGTGTATAACATCTGATCTGTCTTTGAACCACGAGTTGAAATAAGAATTCAACTTAAGAACTTCATCTGATCAGCTTACGGGGGGTAGCATCCGGTAGCAACACGACAAGGCAAGAGTTAGAAGGCAAGCTTTGTTCAACAACTCATAGAAGATGCTCATTTTCTGACTGCTTTCTAGAATATTGAACAATCAAACCCATAACTCCTTTCTTCACGAAACAACTGGATGATTATAAGCACTCAGGATTATGAATTACAACTCAAGCATCAGAACAATGATTGCAGTCGCTCACACTACTGATTGATCAGGTCAGAAGAATGATAAAGTGCTCTCAGCGGTCTAACTCAAGAAGCTTTCCAAACTGATGATTGCAGATGCTCAAGCAGCTAACTCAATCCGATCAGAGACCAAAACATCAAATCCAGAATCTGAAAATCTTGAAAAGCATGAGCACTCGTGAAAGAACAATCAGTTGCTAAAGATATGTGACCAACATATGATAAGAGTGATGCCACATATGCATTCCACGTATAAATCTCGGGAACTGGGCAAACTTGTATCAAACAGGGTTCAGAACAGTCAAAATTCTCAAAAAGTCACAAACTTTTCGCAAAAACACCATCAATTCGCAGATCACTATTCACGTTTGAGCACAATTCGCATGATGGACTAAGCCTAACACCATAATTCACATAGGCTTTCATGCGAATCCTTACTTCTCGCAAGCGCCTATATGCGAAAACCTCGCATTTCGCAAACCTCATATCTACGAATCCTCAGAATTCACATCACACTTACTTGCGAATCCTTAACTTTTCGCAACACTCTCATCTGCGAAATCTTTACTTTTCGCATCATACATACGTATGAATTCCACACTTAAAACAATTTCATCTTCAAAGAATGTTATCATGCGAATTCTTCAACATTTCGCAGATAACTATTGTGCGAATTCTATACTTAGGCAAAAATATCATCTTCAAAGGCTATACGAATTCTAACATGCGAATTCCTCAAACTTTTCAGCATGCGAATTCTATGATGTGACTTCTTTAAAAAAAAACTTCATTATGCGAATTCTTCAATATCTTGCGAGTTCTTCAATCATCTGCGAGTTCTTTAACTAAATCATATAAATTCTGTGGATCTGGAACAGTTTTTCAACTTTCTTCAAATTAACATTCAAAACTTCGAATTTTGAGATGTGCTTTTGAGAACAGGTTCGAAAATAACTTTGGAGCACATTTACTGTTGATGATCCAGTCTAATTTCAACTCTAAACCACCATTCGATCATACCACAGTGAATAGACATTTTCGAACAAGACTTCACAAAATCGATCCAATCAATCAAAATTGATGAAATAAAACAATGTAATTGATTCTATTAGGTTCGACTCTATCCACAGAACCAATTTGACATCAAAGAACAAACAAATTTCATCAAATCACAGAAATAAAAAATTTCATCGTGAGTGTTCTATTCAATCAAACAGATCTCGATCGTGCAAAGAATAATTTCTCTGTTAGGCTCTAATACCAATTGATAATGTCCCAATCTAATCAAGTTCTTACTAAAATTAAACAAACAAAATGACAAGAATTCAATTACTCAACCTGATTTGATTCTAATTGAAGATCTCGTATACAACAGTAAATGTTTCTCTTTCACAAACTTTCTCTCTCTAGACTCAGCGAATATTCTCAGTTCTAATTTCATCTATGTTACAACACAAAGACACAAGTATATCAAAGAAAAACTAAACAAACACACGCTTACAAGACAAACTCAAACTAACTAAGACTTTGACTTATTACATTTGACTTTGACTTCATAATGAAAGTTGACTTTCAGATTTGACTTTCTTGATCTTTGACCTTTTGTCTTCTATGATCTTGTATCCAACATATTTATGCACTAACACAATGTATCCACCAACATGTATCCAACATAACATTTACATTTGCATAAGTATAAAAATTGAAGAGTGAAACCCATTATTTAAATATTTCAACATAGGTTTGGCTCATACCATAACTCCCATCTAAATTCCACCAAATAGAAATATAACATCATTAATACTCATAAAACTAAGTTCCATGATCAAAATACCATTTTGCCCAAAATCAACAAAACCCTAGTTTTGACCTAGGTTTCCAAAATTAATCAAATAAATAGAGAAGTGAGTTAAAGCCTTTAGATAAGTGAAAATAGTTTTTTACATGTATATAAAGTTGAAGGTTTGTATATTGAACTCAAATTACTAGATTTGAATGAAAACCTGTTAATTGTATATTTAGTGTATATTGGTCTACGACCCATGGGCCTTGTTTAGGTGTCCTTTAGGGTTTCTGTCTTGTATATATAGAGGGTTCACCCTCCTAGTTTTATACATAAAAAAGAGTACTAGTTATTCTTACATGGTATCAGAGCCCTAATGGAACCCTAATCGCTGCCGCCATCGGAACCCTAGCCATCGTTGCCGGAACTCGCCGAAACCCTAGCCGCCATTGCCGAAACCCTACCTGGCTCTGTCCAGATCTGCTTTCCCCGTCCAGATCTGCCGCCGCTGTCCCAGTCCAGATCTGATGTCCAGAACTTCCGCTGCCTTTGCCTTCCAGATCTGCCGCTACCTTTGCCTTCCAGATCTGCCGGTGCCACCACCGTCCAGATTAGCCACCATCTGTAGTATTTTTCTGTCCCGAACCATCTTAGGTATTCTTTTATCATACTCTCCTGCACCGCTTTAATCCTCAGTTTGTTTTTAAACCTATAATTGTCCAATGGGAGATGAAAAGAAGACTGAATCTGCTCCAGGAAGTCAAATTGGTCCTGGTATAATCAACTTTGCTTCGGTTTTACGCATTCCTGTGAAACTCGACTCCAGTAATTGGAGTTCTTGGAGTCTATTCGTTCAGAAAGGTCTTGCAAGCGTAGACAAATCAGATCATCTGACTAAACAGCCTCCTGATCCGATTCTCCAGGAATGGTATATTGATGATAGTGGAATTCAGATGGCCTTGTGGAATGCTATGGAACCACATATACTTACCATTGCTCAAAACATTCCCACTGTGAAAGAAATGTGGGATCATCTTTCCTCATCCTTCTCAGCAAAAGAATCTCTATCTCATGCATATTTTGTGGTCCAAGCCTATAGCAGAGCCGAGAAAGGTGACTCTTCATTCACCGACTATTTTACTCGATTCTCAAAACTTCGGGATGAACTATGGACCATGTTTCTACCCACTACTGATTTGAAGATTCAGGAGGAGTGGAACAACAAGATGGATGTAATGATGTTTATTGCTGGTCTGTCACCTAAATACTCTAATGCTCGCCCCTTATTGTTGAGCAACCCTACTGCTACATCCTCTGTTGCATCCACGTATCATCTGTTAATGGGAAATGTATGGTCTGGATGCAATCACTACTGACACATCTGCCATGCATACTTCTACTGGTATGGGTACTGGACGAGGTTCTCATGTGTTTCCAAAGAAGGGTATTGGACGTGGAAGTGATATTCAGTGTAACAATTGCAAGGAATTCGGACACACGAAGTGGAATTGTCCGAATCGTCCTCTTGAATCTCAACCACCTCCTCGTCCCAAAGCTCGAATTTCCACTACTAGTGAGCTTGCTGATCAAACTCCATCCTACACTCTTAATGAGGAGGACTATCACCGACTCCAGCAACTCCTATTCTCCCAGTCGATCTCCCCTACTCCGCACGCCAACTCGACCAATTTAGGTACGTTTTCTAGTCTTGATTCATCTTGGGTTATTGATTATGGAGCTACTCATCACATGACTGGGAATCAAGGTATCCTTTCTAGCCTACATAAAGCTTTCCATCCACCCATTCGTATTGCTGATGGATCTTCATGCCCAGTTCAGGGCATTGGATCCATTAACAATTCGACAAACCTACGCCTCTCCTCTATTTTGTTTGTTCCTTACTTTCCTGATAATCTTTGTTCAGTAAGTCAAATTACAAAACAAAATAACTGCTCTGTAACCTTTTTTCCTACTCACTGTATTTTTCAGGAACTGGGGACGAACCGACTGATTGGCACAATCTTTGAATCAAGAGGTCTCTACCGTTTATCCTTACCTCCACGTCCTACAACAAACATATGTGATTCTAGTATAAGGGAGGCTCACTGCCGGCTAGGTCATCCCTCTGTAGCAGTTCTGAGACAACTGAGACCGGACTTTCCACTTTCGTCTATCAATTTTCATTGTGAGTCATGTCAGCTTGGTAAACACACCAAACGTCCCTACCCCCTAGAGTGTCTACTAGAGTCAGTTTTTCTTTTGAACTCGTGCATTCCGATGTATGGGGTCCTTGCCCTACAACGTCCACTTTGGCTTTCAGTACTTTATTACTTTTATTGATGATTATTCTCGTGCTACTTGGGTTTATTTATTAAAATCTCATCGTGAAGTATTTACCATTTTTTGCGAATTTCATTCATATATTCAAAACCAATTTAACTCATCAATCAAAACTTTACGATCCGATAATGCAAAGGAATACTTCTCTACTGACTTCTCTTTATATTTGAAAACACACAGCATTGTTCATGAATCTTTGTGTGTATATACATCCCAACAAAATGGTGTTGCTGAATGCAAGAATCACCATTTGTTGGATGTTGCTCAAACAATAATGTTTCAATCCCGTGTCCCTAAACGATTCTGGGGGGACGCGATTCTTACTGCTGCGTATCTGATTAACCGCATGCCTACACCTGTCCTTCATGGTAAATCCCCCTTTTCTGTACTCTTTCCTAATGGAATTACCTTTCCTCTTGCACCCAAATTTTTTGGATGCGTAGCCTATGTTCATGATCATCGTCCACAACTCACTAAACTTGATCCACGAGCCATTCGTTGTGTCTTTCTTGGTTACTCATGAGTCTAGAAAGGGTATCAGTGTTATAGTCCCCCTCTTCACCGCTACTTTACTAGTGCCGATGTCACCTTCCATGAGTCCTGCCCTTATTTCCTCGAACATTCCCATCCCATTTCCGATTCGTTCCTTCATCTTGACATACCCGACTCTCACCTTATTCCCACTCTTCCTGTGTCCGCTGTACCATCTGTTCCTCCGGTCTCAGACGCACCGACTCTTGCTACCACGGACCTACCGGCAGCACCTCCGTCGTTACTTTTTACATATGCTCAACATAAGGATCAAACAACAGAGCCTCTTAATTCACAACCGAACCATGACTCTGGTCCATCCTAAGTTCCACTTCCTACAAATGAGCCTGACACACCGTTACCAGATACACCCTTACCATCAACAACCATACCTAATACCACCTCTCCTATACCTGATGTTCCTATCTATGATCCTCTTGGAGCACCATTTCCCGATATACCTATTTCCTTTTGCAAAGAACCTCGACACTACACCCGTTATCCTATTCAGGATTATGTTGCCTACTCTCACCTATCCCCCGAGTCGAAAGCCTATACCATCACCCTGGATTCCTACCCAATTCCCAGAGATGTGACGACTGCTCTAGCCCACCCAGGATGGCGACAGGCTATGGAAGACGAGTTAGGGGCTCTCCAGGCTAATCATACCTGGGTTCTTGAAACACTTCCTCCGGGAAAACGTATCGTTGGTTGTCGTTGGGTATTTACAGTTAAACTACACCCGGATGGCTCCCTACATCGCCTGAAGGCTCACTAGTTGCTAAAATGTTGCTTGTCCGTATTTGTATTTCCCTTGCTTCCATTCATCATTGGCCGCTCCATCAGTTTGATGTCAAGAACGCCTTTCTTAATGGTGTTTTTGAGGAAGAGGTATATATGTAGCAGCCACCTGGGTTCATTGTCGAGGAGGAGTCTTCGAAAGTTTGCAGATTACGCCATTCTTTATATGGTCATAAGCAGTCTCCCAGGGCATGGTTTGGTCGATTTTCTAGTGTTATAGGAGAATTTGGGATGGTTCGCAGCGTATCTGATCATTATGTGTTCTTTAGACACCAGCAGGGCAAAAGGATTATTGTACTGGTTTATGTTGATGACATCATAATTACAGGGGATGATGAGGTCAGGATTGCCAAACTCAAACAGTTTTCTTCAGTCACAGTTTCAGATAAGCGACTTAGGTTGACTTCGGTACTTCCTTGGCATAGAGGTATCTCTCTCTCCACAAGGAATACTTCTCTCTCAACGGAAGTATGTTCTTTATTTGTTGACCGAATGTGGCTTACTGGGTTGCAAGCCCGTTGATACTCCAATGCTTCCTACAAGGAAGCTCCTTTCAGAGGACGAAAATCCGAGGAAGGATCCTGAGCGCTACAGACGATTGGTCGGGAAGCTTAATTATTTAACAGTCACACGACCAGATATTTTCTTTACCATTAGTGTCCTGAGCCAATTCATGGCTGCTCCATACACTGGACACTGGGATGCTGCTCTTCATGTCTTGAGATATCTCAAGACCACACCAGGTATTGGCATCTTATATTCTGATCAGGGGCATTGTCGTGTGGGTGCTTTTTACAGAAGAAGGAGATGGTCGGATATCTGGTTTTTCAGATGCAGATTGGGTAGGTTGCTCGATCTCTCGACAATCTACTACTGGGTATTGTGTATTTGTTAGAGGAAATATTGTATCGTGGAAGAGTAAGAAGCAACACACAGTATCTAGATCTAGTGCTGAATCAGAATATAGAGCCATGGCAGATGTTACATCAGAAATGATATGGGTTATACTGCGATAGTCAATCAGCTATTCATATAGCAAAAAATCAAGTATTTCATGAGTGGACAAAGCACATTAAGGTTGACTGTCATCTTATCATAGATCGAGTTGTAGGCACACAAGCAGACCCTCCATCCATTCAACCAATTCACATTAAGACAGACTTTCAGCTTGCGGACATCCTCACCAAACCTCTCCGGAAAACTCAAATAGATTTTATTTGTAACAAGTTGGGCATGATTAACATTTATGCTTCAACTTGAGGAGGAGTGTTAATTGTATATTTAGTGTATATTGATCTACGGCCCATGGGCCTTGTCTAGGTGTCCTGTAGGGTTTTTTTCTTGTATATATAGAGGGTTCACCCTCTAGTTTTATACATAAAAAAAGAGTACTAGTTATTCTTACAAAACCAAAATTTTTCTCCAAGATCTAGAACTTGGCGAGATGATGAGTGAAGAACCCTTGATCCTATCCTCTAAAAGTCTTAGTGGGATGATGGAAATCCTCAAAGTAGGATAGAAATGGAGAAGTAATTACTCATAGACGATTTTTAATGAAGAGAGAGATGAGAGGATGAGCCTTGTAATGATTTGAGTGATATGGAATGAAATAGAGTTGAAAATCAGCATTTATGGCTCCCTGCCCCCCGACCGCGACATTGCCCTGAGACTATGCCCTTGGCATAGTCGTGGGTCACAACCATGCCGCTTGTACCGAGGATCTCAGCCTCGTACGACTTAGCCCTAACGAGAGTGACAGTGTCACAATCGCCGGGCATTGTCGTCCACTTGTACCGTGAGGTATTCCTTCCCCACGATAGTGCCCTGGCGAGAGTGACATTGTCAAAATCGTCAGGCATAGTCGCCCCTCACGTACAGATGTCTGACTTTTCGAGCGATTTCACAAACGATGGCGATTCAATAGATGAGATATGCTAGAACCTTCACTTAAAACATTATTAAGATTACTACTAAGGATTTAAGACAAGGAAATCATTTTAATCACATACCGAAATTGTGGGTGTTACAATCCTCCCCGACATGGAAATAATTTCGTCCTCGAAATCCTAATTCATGCAAATAGGTTCGGGTATCTCCTCTTCATATCATCCTTTGGTTTACCAAGTCACGTTTTCCCCATGATGGTGCTTCCATTGCACTTTAACCATCATGATTTCTTTGTGGCAGAGCTTCTTCGATTTCCGCTCTAAAATAGCGTCAGGTTCTTCTACACAATGGTTTCCTTCATCGACTCTTATTTCCGATAGGGGTATCATGCGCTCTTCTTCCGGCAAGCACTTGCGTAGATAACACACATGAAAGGTGTTATGAATCCCGACCATTTCAGGTGGTAATTCCAACTTATAGGCTTGGATTCCCACCCTTGCCAAAATGGGAAATGGTCTAAGGAAACAGGGACTTAGCTTCCCATGCTTTTCGAACCGTATAATGCCTTTCCAAGGTGACACCCTCAACATCACACGGTCACCCACTTGGAACTCTATTGTCCTTCTCTTTTTTATCGGCGTAACTCTTTTGTCGGTCCTGAGTCGCCTTCAACCACTAGCGGATTCCTTTCACTTTCGTCGGCCGTCTCTTGGACGATCTTGGGACCGGCAAACTGTTTCTCTCTGGCTTGGATCCAACACACCGGAGTCGTACACTTTCGCCCATACAAGGCCTTGAAATGTGCCATCCCAATACTGGAGTGGTAACTTTTATTGTAGGAGAACTCTACAAGCGGTAGATGGGAGTCCTAACTACCACCAAAGTCGATGACATACAACCTTAACATGTCTTCCAAAGATTGGATCGTCCGTTCTCTTTGGCCATCGGTTTGGTGGTGATAGGCCGTACTCAACTTCACCCTCGTACCCAACTCATTCTGCAAGTCGTCCTAAAAGTTGGAAGTGAAACTACTGTCTCGATCGGATACAATTGACAATGGTACCCCATGCCTCGAGATGACTTCGTCGATGTACAACTTGACAAGTTTGTCCATGGGCAACGTCTCTCGCATCGCTAAAAAGTGGGCACTCTTCGTCAATCGGTCCGCCACTACCCAAATCATATCATGCCCCTTTAACGTCTTTGGCAACTTGGTCACAAAATCTATCGTGATGTGCTCCCACCTCCACTCTGGATCTCCAAGGATTGGAGGTTCCCATAGGGTCATTGATGCTTTGCTTTTACTTGAAAGCATGTCACGTACCTTTCCACATAGTTCGCCACGTCCAATTTCACAACGGGCCACCAATATGTCAGTTTCAAATCCCTGTACATTTTGTTGCTACCCGGATGGATGGAATATTTGGATTTGTGCTTATCCTGTAGGAGTAACTCCCAATTGCCCCCAATCTTGGGCACCCAAATACGACTTTGGTACAACTTCAAGCCACAATCATCTTCGTTCAGATGTGATTATTGCTTCACCGTTAATTCACTCTTGAGGTTCTCTTTCTGAGAAAAGCTTTGGGTTTTTGAATCTAGTAAGTGAGGATTTCGCATCCTACTACGTGCGAAAAGTTGAAATTCGTATTCTTCTTCGTGTGGAAAGTCAAAACTCGCATCCTTAAGCGTGCTAATTGTTCACGTTTCTCATCTTTGGCGTGCGAATTCTGTCTGGTGTTTAGGAATCATACTTCAATGTTCAAAGGGGAGAGCTTATCAGAACTATCAGAATTGAAGATTAACTGATCAATCCTAATCAGGGGGAGTAATTCAAAAGATAGGGAAATTGATTTTTCACTGATATATATTTTTAAGGGGGAGAAACGAGAAATGAGATTAATTGTTATATTCATATTGTTCCCTACTAATGATTTGACTCTTCACAGATATTAAGGGGGAGAATATTTGATGTTTTGTCAAGAGGGAACTTAATTGCTTAACTTTTGTCTTCCTGTTCTTAATTTAAGGAGGAGATAAAATATTCATTTTAGGTGGAGTTAAGAGTTCTATACTGAAGGTATATCATTCTAATTCTTAATCTCAACATATTTGAAAGAAGGACAACTTTCAGGTATGAAAATTGTTTTTCTAAATGTTCGAACCACTTTGTGTTCTCAAACGATTTTATGAATTTCGAAGTGTGACTTTAATTGATTTTTGTTTGGAACTTTCATGCTTAACTGACCGTGTGTTACCAAAGATCAATACTTGTGTATTATCTTTTCTATATATTTTCAAGTATTCATATACACCGGTTCAGTCCTTTCTATTGACTTTGTTATTACCACGTCTCATAACGAAACAATTTTTCGGTGATAATACCCTCGTTTGAATTTCAATGTTGTTGAATATCAGACATCATTTCTACATTTTATGCGTTCATTGTCGATATGTTTATATTTGTTCATATAAACAAATTCCAGTTCTTTGATACCCCAAGCTATTCATATTTTATGAAAATTGATCTGATTAATACAATGTTGGATTCTCAAAATAATTCTCTTGATTTCATTTCATTCACTAATTATTCTTGTTTTTGAGAGATCTTCAATGTTCAATAAGCTCATACATGAATGATATTTCTTTGGAGCTTACATTCAGACATTGTTATCTACTTTTAGATGATTATCTGTTAAAGATAAACTGTTGAGCAACACTATTCTTTTAGGACAAAATTCATGGGAATCAGTGTGAGAGCTTATCAAAACTTCTATGGATTAATAATAACCAGTGTTTCCTACCCAAGAAGTTATCCTCGAGTGATTGAGGGGAGAGGGGTCAAATCAGAGAGTGGGTGTGTGATGAGGTAAAATGGAAAAGAGAGTTAGGTTAGAAGTGAGCTTAAATGTTAAAAAGAAAGAGGGTGTGAGATCAGAGTTAAAAGAATATGAAAACTCTACACTAACTTTTTCTGATTCGGGCAGCCACATAATCTGTTGGTTCACATTCTTTGGTGACCTCATTGAAATATGCACTAGCCCATGCCAACTCTTGAATTAAACCCCACTAGTTACTCATATGTTTCTTAACAAAAGGATGTTTCAAATTTTATTGGGGAAGCAACACATAATCTATCTGATCTTCATTTGGAAGATTTGGATATTGAAAAAGAAGAAAAGTTTCCCCACCTTCGAACCTCTTCCATGCACATTGAGTCCATGTAATACTGTTGTTGTCTCAATGGTTTACATATTTTTGAGCCTGATGAAGCAATATTTATGTTTAATTATTTCATACACAAACACAATCACACAGAAAATTTGTTTTTTTGTCAGAATATTCATAGAATTACCTTGTGTTATTCGATGATTGAATGGAATACCTGGGGTTTGAACATCACTAAAGCTCCTTGTATAGTACATTTGTTGTACTAAGTGACTTCGTGTTACTTACAGGCATATTAACTGTATCATTTATTGATTCATGGTTACCAATTCTTAATTTGTCGGAATTTGAAAAGATTCGGATAAATGAATTTTATGAATTGACGGATACATGCTCAAATCATATCAGATGGAGTTATTCTTAAGGGGAGATTGTTGACTATCATTTTGGAGAAGATTGTCATCTTATCCTAAAGGGGAGATTGTATCAAAGACTGTGCTGAAATTGTTAAAGTTTTTATGATTCTAATATCTCATCATTCATCAAAAAAGAGGAGAGAGTTCCAAGTTCAATTTCAGAAGAAAGCAAAGCCATGTGAAAGTTAAAAAGGGGACAAATTTCAAGTGTTTCAAAGTCAAATTTCCATTTCTTTATCAAAAAAAGGGGGAAGAAAATTCAAAATTCAAATTATGAAGAAAGTTCAAGTGAAAGTGAAAGTTGAAAAGTGAGAAAGTTTGAAGATTTCAAAGTTATTTATGAAGATAATCGTGTAGGAGAATATCTTTACCAAAGGGGGATATAGATTTCAAGTTGTTGAAATATCAAAGTTTGTTCAAAATGATAAAAAGTTGAAAGATTCAAAGCTATGAAAGATATAAGTACTGAAGATTTTTCAAGAGAAAGAAGACCTGGAGATTCGTGTCAATTTTTTTTAATCTTGAATCCAAAGGGGGAGATTGTTGAGACTAAATGTTGAATTCAAGATTAAAAGGGTCTTTGTTGTAAACTTTAGTTTGCTAGTCTTGTAAAGTCAATGTTTTTGACTTTATTTGTTTTGTTTGAGTTGTAAAGTCAACAAGTTTGACTTGTATAAATAGTTTGGTCCTTGTAATCTTTAGAACACACACAAGACCACACACAATCATATTCACAGTGAGAGAGTTTAGAGAGAGAATTACTTAGACTTGTGGCACTGTGATACTTGTGATTAATTGAGAAAAATCATTGTAATCAAGTTCAAACAATGGAAGTAGCTTAAATCTGGGATCATCACATAGTCTTTTAGTAACTCCAACCAACGCCGCTGTCTCATGTTCAACTCCTTCTGATCGAACACGTACTTCAAGCTCTTGTGGCCCGTGAATAGCGTTCATTTTGTACCGTTAAGGTAGTGTCACCATAACTTCAAAGCGAACACCACGACCACCAGTTCCAAGTCATGGTTGGATAATTCTTCTCATGCTCCTTAATTTGTCTTGACACATAGGCGATCACTTTGCCCCGCTGCATCAAAACGAAACCTAAAACCATCTTGGATGCATCTCTATAGACCACGAAGTCTTCAGATCCTTCCAAAAGTGAGAGGATTGGTGCTTCGCATAGTTTCTTTTGTAAAGTTCGGAAGGCTTTCTCTTGAGCTTCCGCCCACACGAACTTCACATTCTTTCGAGTTAAGGCAGTCAAGGAGGAAGAAATTTTGGAAAATTCTTGAATAAACCTCCTATAATAGCCTGCTAAACCCAAGAAACTTCGGATCTCGGATGGTTTCTTGGGTGGCTCCCAATTCATCATCGCCTTAATTTTGGACGGGTCCACCTTCACTCCGTCACAGTTGACTACATGGCCCAAGAATTGAACTTACTTTAGCCAAAAGTCTCACTTGGAGAATTTTTCATACAATTTCTCCCCTCTCAAAACTTCCAAGACTTCCCAAAGGCGTCGTCCGTGTTGTGCCTCATCTTTGGAATAGACGAGTATAACATCAATGAACACAAGCACCGACTTGTCGAGGAACGACCGACACACCCGGTTCACCAGATGCAAGAACATATCCAGTGCATTTGTTAACCCGAATGGCATCACTAAGAATTCATAATGACCATATCGTGTCCTAAAGGAGGTTTTCGCCACATCCTCGTCTTTCACCTTCACTTGATGGTACCCTGAGAGAAAATATTTGAGAAGCATCTCGCCCCTTGAAGTTGATCGAATAAATCGTCGATCCTAGATAGTGGGTACTTGTTCTTCACAGTAACCTTGTTCAGTTCTCGGTAATCTATACACATTCTCATTGTTCCATCCTTCTTTTTCACAAATAGGACTGGAGCACCCCAAGGCGACGAGATCAGTCTCACAAATCCCTTCTCTAAAATATCTTGCAACTATGACATCATCTCTTGAATTTCAGATGGTGCCAATCGGTAAGGCGCTCTAGCGATTAGAGAAGCCCTCAGAATTAAGTCTATTCGGAATTTGACTTGCCGGTCGGGTGGTAATCCGGGAAACTCATCGGGAAACACATCCAGAAATTCACAAACGACTTTGACGTCTTCTAGCTTCTTATTTTCCATCTTGGCATCCACTACGTATGTCAAGTAGGAAGAACACCCCTTCACCAAGCACTTGCATGCTTTCACCATGGAAATGACCATTACATCCCCTTTTCTTCTTTCCCCATACACAAGCACCGCGTCATCTCCCACCAACGGAATTCGGATAAGTTTCTTTGAACAAAGAATCTCGGCTTGATTCTCCCCCAACTAGTCCATCCCGACTATCAAGTCAAATCCACCAGTGGACATCAGAAAGAGTCTTATCAGAAACTTCCTCCCCTCGATCTCCAAAACACATTCGTCAAAGACTTCGTTAACAAGGACAGGACTACCATTCGCTATTTTCACTACTAGAGCATCTTCTAATATACTAGCAGTCATAAGCAATCTTGACAAAAACAAAATTGATACGAAGGAATAACATGCACCCAAATCGAAAAGAACATGCGCAGGTACGGAGTTAACAAGGAACATACTCGACACCACATATGTCGACGCCTTTGCCTCCTCGGTTGTCATCTGAAAGGCTCTCCCCGACACTCTTGTTGAGATATCTTTCTTCTCGTGATTTCCTCCCGTCTTCAGTTTCGGGCACTCATTGCGGAAATGGCTAGGTTCTTTACACTCGAAACAGATTGGCCCTTTCATCGGGAAGTCTCTCTGAGTGTGGCCAAACTTCCCACACTTGTAGAAGGAGTCGGGCTTTGAGTGGCATGATCCTAAATGCTTACTCTTACACTTCGGGCACCATCTAACCTCTCTTCTTGAGTCATTGATTCAGTTGTTGTTGTTGTTGTTGTTGAACGGTCTCGATCTCTTCAAGGATCCAGAATTCCCTTCCACTTGCTCTTCTTACCAACTACTACTTCTTCTTCTTTCTTCTAGGCATACACATCATCCATGAGTTTTGCCTCTTCGATGGTCTCATGGAGAGTGGATGCCTTAGATTTTTGGACCATGACCATCATATCGGCCGGTAGGCCTTGATCTACTCCTTCTCACTTGGGGCCACGTGCCCCACAAGATCAACCTTTTCAATGAAGAGGCGAGTGTACTCTCTGATTGTCTTGTTACCTTTTCTGAGGGTTGGGAACTCTTCTTCAATGAGATCGGTCGCCTGCTCATTGCAATATTCTTCCATTACTTTCTTCTTGAACATTGCCCACATCAACTGAGCTAAGATTGTAGCATCAAGTGTGGACTTGGTAACGTTCCACCATCTGAGAGCAGGGCCTCTTAACATCTGTGAGGCGAACTTCACCTTTTGGCTCTCCTCGCATTCACTAGAGCCAAATGCTTGCTCGATCTCTTGGATCTCGTTCATGCAAGGGATCGGATCATTTGACCCCGAAAATTCTGGTGGTTTGCTACAAAGGAAGGTCTTGTAGGAACAAACCCTTCCGCCTATTCTAACGTCAACAACCACGTGCTCCTCAGTTCTAACCACATTTTCGGTGCCCTTGAAACCTACCACTATGTTTTAGGCAATAGTCTCGTGTGTTAGCGCATAAATCTTTTGGATACAAGATCAAGATTACTGAAGGTCAAAGTTGAGAAAGTCAAAGCTGAAGAAAGTCAAATCTCATTAAAAGTCAAAGTCTATTTGTAATAAGTCAAACTTAGTTGTATTTGTTTTGTATTTTAGTTTCCTTGTATTAGTGGTAGTATAAATATTTTTACTCTTTGTATTTTCAGTAGAGAACTTAATTGGAGAATTATTCAGTTGTATTTTAGAGAGAGAAAGTTTGAGAGAAAGAGAGAGTTCGTTGGAGAGATTGTAGAGAGAGAATCTTGTAATCTTGGAATTGAGAAATTAATCAAACAGGTATTTGATTCTTATTTTGTGTGTGTTTTATTAATCTTGATTTAGAAACTAGAATCTGGAACACACATCGTGCCTCCGAAGATTGGCATCTCTGTCATCCAACATCTTCAGGAAAGCCTCTTGTTGCTTCTCCATTACAGAGGTAACCATATGCATCACGTTTTCCATCAACTCCGTCTGAGGTTCACCTCTTGAATAACGGGGTTGAAAGAAGCCAAAGGTTACCCTTGGTATGTGCTCTATCCATCCACCAACCAATGGCGGAAAATTTGGAGGAATAGCATTCACGACCCTATCTGCTTGTTTCAGATTAGATACACTTGCTTCTTGGCAATCCGCTTCATTTGCTAATCTACTTCGTTTATTAACCATGATGGTTGCAACACACACGAGAAAGAGGGTAAGAGATTCGATCAATAGATATAAATAAATGTACTACTACATTCATCAATCATCATGATAATAGTGAATCAAGCATGCTTCCGTAATAATATATGCAAAATAGCATTAGCTAAGTGAAAATATGAACACATATTACACAAGATTCTTGTCACCATCATTACAATTCTCAATTAGTGCATTTTCGTCGACTCTAACTGTACCTTATCTTAAGAATTCTAAACAATCTCACAAATCATAACTTAATTAGTTAAGCTTAAGTCTATGTATCTTACATTCATACCTAGTTCACTTAAACTATTTCTCTGATACCAACTTTGTAACACCCTTAAAAATGAGGGTAATTTAAATCCTGGATTTAACGAACCAATTACTACAAGACATGTAATTATCACCCAAAAAGGGGAAATTGTATGAGTGTTTACAAACAAATACGAATAATGAACGACAACCTACTAATCTAGCTAGATTAAGGACGGGTGTCGCTATCATCACCAAAAATATAATTTATCCAAGTATCGCTTGCTAAACAAAAGCTATCAACTTCAAAAATGCCCATGATGGCAAAAGCACGCTCCCCTCAAGCCTAGGAAGCCCCACTGCTCAAAGGACCTAAATATACATGTCATTTAAGAAAACAAGTTTTAGGCTTTCAATTAGTGAGTTCAAACAATTATAAAATAACGTTAAGAAAATATTGATACCAATGCTTAGTATCAACAAAATTTCATGAATAGATTCAAGCTTTACTTACCTAAAGGTTTCACAAAGTAGCGAGGGAGACCCGGTTTACCATTGGGAGTGACGAAACACAAAAGTAAGTCACATTACAATGTTATGGAGCTTCTATAATAGCATCATAGGTTATCGAGTTCAACCACAGACGATCTTTAGTTCGAGCTCCCAATGGTCTAAGAAGGACTCACTTGCTAGAATTTAAGTATCATCGCATTCAACCACCAAAGCTCGAGTTTCTAATTATCAAAACCCCATGTCTAGCTAAAATGAAGAACAAC
The DNA here is from genome assembly GCA_954870635.1 of Arctium minus. Taxonomy (NCBI): domain Eukaryota; kingdom Viridiplantae; phylum Streptophyta; class Magnoliopsida; order Asterales; family Asteraceae; genus Arctium; species Arctium minus. The sequence continues at coordinate 11,669,308 of OX941096.1, read as the reverse complement.
ATCCCAATTCATATAAAACGACTAGTGCCTATGGATCAATTACACTATACTCACTCAAATGACCTTTCCAATATATCCACCAACATGTATCCAGCATAACATTTTCATTTGCACAAGTATAAAAATTGAAGAGTGAAACCCATTATTTAAATATTTCAACATAGTTTTGGCTCATAGCATAGCTTCCATCTAAATTCCACCAAATAAAAATATAACATCATTAATACACATAAAACCAAGTTCCATGATCAAAATACCATTACCCAAAATTAACAAAACCTTAGTTTTGACCTAGGTTTCCAAAATTAATCAAATAAATAGAGAAATGAGTTAAAGCTTTTAGATAGGTGAAAATAGTATTTTTACATGTATATAAAGTTGAAGGTTTGTAGATTGAACTCACATTACTAGATTTGTATGAAAACCTAGAATTTTCCCCAAAACCTAGAACTTGGCAAGATGGTGAGTGAAGAACCCTTGATCTTAGCCTCCAAAAGTCATAGTGAGATTATAGAAATCCTCAAAGTAGTGTAGAAATGGAGAGGTAATTGCTCATAAACAATTTTTATTGAAGAGAGAGATGAGATGATGAGCCTTGAAATGATTTGAGTGATATGGAATGAAATAGAGTTGAAAACAGCATTTAAGGCTCCCTGCCCCCCGACCGCGACATTGCCTGCCGACTATGCCCTTGTCATAGTTACAGGTCAAAACCGCGTCGCCTGTTCCGAGGATCTCAGCCGTGTGCGACTTAGCCCTGGTGAGAGTGACAGTGTCACAATCGCTGGACATTGTCGCCTGTTAGGCCATTGAGATCATGATTGGATTGATGATAAACAATAACAAGGAATTATAGGGAAGAAATCTGTAGAATTATTCATACGAAAAGTAAGCTACAACTACTGAGAGTAAATGAGCCATATGTCTACATTGCTAAAAATGAAAGTTATCCTAAACACACTACAAGACTCCTATTTATACCCCAAGTCCCTTGTACACAATTAAGCCCTAACCCATATACAAGGCCCAATACAAATTTGTTGATTACTTTACTAAACTTCTAAATAGAACATATTTATGTTCTAACATTCTCCCCCTAAGTTTTTGTTAGTCCAATCACATTGTATAGAAGTGTTGAAAAATAGGCTAAGTATAGGAACCACAGAAGTCTGTCGCAGAACATCCAAGTACACCGCAGAAGTTAAAATCTCAGAAGACATCTGTCGACACTCTACCAGAGGACACAACACCTGATAATGATCATCAGATCACAGAGCCTCTGTGATCACTCACAGAGCCTCTGTGATGGCTATCCTCTGGATACAGTTCGAAGGCGTGCTAACTCAGTTCAAGACAAGGTCACATGCAGATCACGTGATGCCTGCTGTACGAAGATTTCCAGATCACTTTGGAGTGGCACACAATGGTTTTACTTTCCAGGTGGCATTCCGTTTATGGAATGTCAGCCTTTGTCTTGTACTACGGGGTGCATCCTCCTTGTATATTATGGGAGCACCACCTTAGAGTTTAGTATGCGAGCACACACAGTCTGAATTAGAGATTTGTATTTTCCCTGAGCGTTTTGCACACACTTGTGCGTGTTCTTGGTGTTCTTCAGTAATCAATGAAACAGTGCTTTGAGTAATTTCTTGCAATACTTTACTAATTTGTTTATTGATTACTTTTGTGTTTACTACCTTGCATGTTCTACCTTTTCTACATATATTAAACGCTTCCGTACTCTCATTATTTCGAACCAGTGTGTAGTAAAAGGTCAATCAAGTTAAGAACATCACTAATTGGGATCAACAATTAGTATCAGAGCAGACTTTGATTCTCAATATCAAAGGATCTTGTTCTATACTTGATTCCCACGCTCCAGATAGTAGTTTGAAGTCTGTTTCTTCACCACAATCCCCACTCATAAACATACTTTGTTTTCTGGAGCTACTTAAACTAGTTTGACGTAGATTCAAAGGCAAGTGTGTTTAACTCTTTGAAGACAGATTCAAAGCTCAGTTTATTAGTTGTCACCTTTCTCATACCAGAAAATCATCCCTGCTAGACACATTTCCTATCTTTCTCTAAAGAACTCCTGATACTCTGTTTTTACTCTTCATTTAAAAAATGGCGAACCCTGTCAACTATTTCAGTGCAGGATCTCAATCAAAACCTCCCACTCTACTGAGGGATGAATATCCTCAGTGGAAGATCAGGATGGTGCACTTTCTCGAAGGTGTGGATCCTGGTCTGGTTGAGTTTCTTCACAATAATCCTTTCATCCCAATGACAACCGTTCCTCGTGTTCTTACCACTGCAAACACCCCTGAAGTACCTGAATACCAGCATCCCAAACCCGTCATTGAATGGACTGAAGAAGAGAAGGCACAACATGAACTTGCAAAGAAAGCCAAAAGATTTATCATTATGGCTATCCCAAACGATATCTTCCAGTCCCTTGATTCCTGTGAAACATCGAAAGACTTATGGTTGGAGTTGGAGAAATAGCTTGAGGGTGATGCTAAAACCCTCAAGAACAACAGGGCTCTATGCATCAATGAATATTTTGCATTCAAGGCTCTACCAAGTGAATCCATACAGAGCACATACAATATGTACAATTCCTTATTAAACAAATGCAAAAGGTATGGCATCCACAGAACTTCTGAAGAAAACAATGTCAGATTCCTTCAAAGCTTGAATGATGAATGGCTTCATCTAACCATGTCCATGAAAGCTACACTGGATCTCGATGTTTGATCTATCTCAGACCTCTTCGGGACTTTGATAAGTCAAGAAAATAGGATATCGAAACTGATGACCCCTGTCGGTGGTCCTCTAGCATTGGTGGGAAGCACCACAGAGGGTCAGGACAGAGGAAAAGAAAAGGCGACAGAGGATGCTCAAAGGAAGAAAAAGAAGAAAAAGGTCCTAGTGGCAGAAAGCGAAAGTGAGGAAGGATCGGAGGAAGAGATTGACATCGATTTGTAATTTTGATTTTGAAGAAGTTTGAGTTCACGAGTTGTCACGTACTGTATTCACATCGATTTGTATAGTTGTGTGTTTTTTTTAGATCGAAATTAGTTGTTTGTATTGTGTTCGTAATGATTAGGTGATCAAATTGTTGTAGTTTAGTGTTGAAATTTTAGGTTTAGATGAGTGTTTGGTGAATTTGATCGACTATCAAGGTTTGCGGGTTGTTCTTCAAGTTTGCGTTTCATTCAAACAGGTTTGTGGGTCATTCATCAAGATTTGAGTAAGTTCTTCAGAGGTTTGCGGGTCATTCAAAGGTTGCGGGTGTATTCAACGAGATACGCAAAGTGATATTTGCGTTTTCATCAACAACCGAGAAGCGAGCTTTGCGGGTGTATCTACAAACGCAAAGTTGGTTTTGCGTTTGTAATGTGAAACGCAAAGTTTACTGTTTATATACCGTTGACACGCAAAGTTCATGACAAACGAAAAGAAGAAGTATATCTAGAAACGCAAAGTGATTGGTTGATCAGAGAAGTAGTGGTTTGCGTTTCCTTCTTGAACCGCAAAGTGTGGTTTGCGTTCCACACTGCAAACGCAAAGTTAGGGTTTGTGTTCCATGTTACAAACGCAAAGTGTGGTTTGCGTTTCCTTCTTGAACCGCAAAGTGTGGCTTGCGTTCCACACTGCAAACGCAAAGTTAGGGTTTGCGTTCCATGTTACAAACGCAAAGTGTGGTTTGCGTTTCATACTTAGATTTTTTTTCTTTCTGAGAAATTTTCAAAAGTGTAATATGGTCTTTAATAGTGAAAGTTTTTTCTCTAGGGGCGCTGCCCCTCAACCCCACAAGGGCGTTGCCTTTTGACCCCACCCGCTAACCGGGTAGCGGGACCCCCGTGCTAAGTCTGCCTAGGGGGACATAGTTCTTTTTGTGATTAAAATTTCTGTTTTTATATTTCAAGTTTTCTGGATTTTCTTGATTGTTTCATTTGGACTAACGATCAGTTCTAGTTTCTTATTGATATATTTTTCAAACAGGTTTAAACAAAATGACATCCAAAGATGCACTTTCAATTGGCACCGATGTAAAGCCTCCTGTTCTATATAAAGGCGAGTATGAACAATGGAAGGACAGATTTTTGGATTTCATAGATCGGCATTCAAATGGAGAGAATATTCTTTTGTCTATCACCGAAGGTCCAATGGTTCCAATAATAGTTCAAGTACCTGATGTTGATTCATCTGATAGTGAAGATGGAACTGAGGAAAGAGAGCAGAAGATGAAAACAGTGATAGTGGATATTTCTCAATATTCTGAAGATCAGAAAAGCCGATACAAAGCAGATAAACAAGCGAGATCATTACTTCTTCAAAGCATTCCAAACGAGATCTACATCAAGATTGATAGTTATAAAGCCAATGCTAAGAAGATGTGGGATCAGTTGCAAAAGATGATGATGGGATCAAAGGTCGAAAATCAGATGAAAGTGGCGAATTGCATTAATAGTTATGAGGAATTCAAAGCTAAGGAGAATGAGAGTCTGGAAGATACCTATGAAAGGTTTGTATTGCTTCTGAATGAGCTGACAAAGAACAAAGTCAAAAAGAAGCAGTTGGAAAACAATGTCAAATTTCTGAGTATCCTACGCCCTGAATGGAAGAAGCATACAAGAAGGATGAAGCAGATGAAGGATTTGAATGAAATTCCATTACATGAGGTATTTGAGACATTGAGGCAGAATGAAGAAGAAGTAGAAGAGAAAAGAGCTGAGAAGAAGAAGGCAGAAAAAGTTCTTGATCCGATTGCTTTGGTAGCTGGAGAAAAGAAGAAAGAAAAGAAAGAAAAGAAAGAGAAGAAAAAGAAGATAGTTCTTACCAGTTCTGAGTGAGATTCAGTTACAGATAGTGATGATGGCGAAAGTCTGAAACAAGCCATGATACTACTGACTCGTGCTTTTCAGAAGAAATTTTATAAGAAGTCGGGATCAAATTCTCAACGCTATTCGTCATCCAGTTCAAAGAATCACAAGCATCGACAGAAAGTGGAAGGAAAGAGGTATGAAGAGGATAGATATGTGGAGAAGAAACCGGATGAGAAGAAGAAGTTCGTGAATGACTACACAGTTGTTGAGAAGCCAGCAACAGATTCCATCAAATGCTACAATTGTGGCAAGATGGGTCATTTTGCAAAAGATTGTCGAAAGCCGAAAGTTCGCAACTCTCAGTACTATCAGAACAAGTTGCTTTTGGCAAGACAACAAGAAGCGGGTGTCGCTCTAATGGCTGAAGATGAGTTTTGGCTGGATTACTCAGGAGGAGAAGAGGATGACAAGAAAGAAGAAACAACTCATATCTGTCTCAAGGGCAAAGAAGTTAAGGATGACGAGTCAGATGATGAGGCAGTTAGTGAGGTATTAAACTTATCTGAAAAAGATTTTATTACCAAAATGGAAACCATGGTGGTTGAGCTACAAAATTTACAAAATAATCTGAAAAAGGAAAAAGTAAAAGTTGCTAAAAAGAACAAGAAGATCTTTGAGCTTAATACGTCTGTTATTTCAAACAAAGATCTGATTGATTATTTACGCAAGTCTGATTTTGATTCTAAATCTAAAGTAGATGGTTTTGAAAAGAGGATTTCTGAGTTTGAAGGTAAAGTGTCTAAATATGAGTTTGAGAAAAATGAATCTGCACTAACTGTTTATAAATTGCAGGTTGAAAATAAGAATTTGAATAAGAAGGTAAATGGTCTGGAAGCAAAACTTTATGCGAGAGGTCAAACGGATCAAACCATTTTTCTCAATGCACCTAATGAAGAGGCTGATGTTAAAGAGAAATGGGGACTTGGTTTTGAAAACCCCCATTATCTTAAGAAAACCATCAGAAAACAGCCGGCACTTTATAACTATGATTTTCTTGCTTGTGTCGGTAAACATACTCATTTAAAACCCAAATTTGTTACCAAATTGGCAGAAGAAGTTGAGGACCAAGAAACTGAAAATAGAAAGAACAAAAAGAAAATGCAACTACCGTTTAACTATGAAAAGTTAAATGATAGTTATCTTTCCAAAACACCAAAAGTTATTTCAACTGACTATTTTGTTAGTTATTCCGCTTCTGAGATGAAGGCAAAACCTGCGATTGCAAAGGTTTATGTTCCTACATCTATTCTTGAAAGCAAAATAGTCGAGCTTGAAAATGTTTTATCTGATGAAAAACTTTTGGTTGATATTCAACAAAATGTATTTTCTACAGTTATAAAGATCACTGTTTTCCAAAATAAATCTACAAAGTGTTTTACAGTTTCTAAGGTATCTCAATCTTCATCTGATAATTCTGATGACTTATTTGAGTCTGCAAATGATTTTTTAAATTCTGATGATGGGTGCATGGAAGAATTTGATATGTTTGATGTCAATACTACACTTCCTGATCATTCTACTTGTCTTAAAAATGACAAAGTGTTACCAAGTGGTGTAAATACTATTGAATCATCAACTAAGGTTGGTGAATCAGTTTTTGTAACTGCTGATTACTATGCTAATGGTAAGAAACATAAGAAACAACGATTACAGAAACAGAAATACAATGGTACACAAAAGAATATTCAGTCTCGGAAATCTGTTTTTCCTAATAAATCTATATCTTATGTTTCAGATTTAAGGAAGAAAAAGTTGAAAGCTCAATCTGAATGGAGACCAAAACGGAAGGAGGATGAGATAGTCGAATCAGTTTCTGATAATACTTGTATTAGATCAGCGAGTAGTGATACTGATGTGATTGATCAAATTGCTTCTAATAATCAAAACCTTGTAACTTCTTACAAGAGATATTCAATAAAGCAATTGATTCAATTGTCTCCTATTACTACTACACCTTATTCTTATCAGAGAAATGATTTTCCTTATTCTCATAATTCTTCTGATTGGTATGGATCTTATCATGTTAATTCTTCGAGATCAAATGTTTTTCAAAGTTTTCAAAATAACAGAGGATCCATTTTCAAGTGGATACCAAAATCTTGTGCTAATCTGTTAGGACCTGTTTTTAAATGGGTACCTAAATCTATTGTTGCCTGATTTCTCTTGCAGACCCGGCATATGTGGTACTTGGATAGTGGATGTTCCAAGCATATGACTGGGCAAAAAGCTTTATTGTCTAACTATACAGAGAAATTCAGTGGTAATGTCAGATTTGGGAACGATCAACTTTCACCTATCTTAGGATATGGTGATATCATTCAAGACAACATAACGATAAGTAAAGTGAGTTATGTCGAAGGCTTGGGGCACAACTTATTCAGCATAGGTCAATTCTGCGATAAAGGGTTAGAGGTCAACTTCAAGTCTAAGAGTTGCTCAGTTCGCACTGAAGATGGAACAGAACTCTTATCTGGAAATCGAAAGACAAACCTCTACACCATCAATTTGTCCAAAGTTCAGATTGACAGTCAAGTATGCTTATTGTCAAAAGCTTCACAACAGCAAATTTGGCTCTGGCACAGACGTTTATCTCATTTGAACTTTCGTTATATCAACAAGCTGGTTCGTGGGAAATTGGTCAAAGGACTTCCTGAGCTGAAATATGAACGAGAACACTTATGTGCAGCTTGTAAGAAGGGTAAGATGAAGAGAGCCGCACACAAACCGAATCCTGAACCAAGCACTAGTTCTCCGTTAGAATTGTTACATATGGATTTGTGTGGTCCAATGAGAACTCAGAGTTTGGGAGGAAAGAAATACGTGTTGGTTATTGTGGATGATTATTCAAGATACACGTGGGTCAAATTTCTTCGTTCAAAAGATGAGACACCGGAAGTTCTCATTACTTTCTTAAAGACGACCCAGGTGAAAATGCAGCGACAAGTCAAGTTTCTTCGTACTGACAATGGCACAGAATTCAAGAACAAGATTGTTGATGAATATCTCGAATCAGTTGGGATTTCACATCAGTATTCTGCTGCTAGAACGCCTGAACAAAATGGAGTAGTCGAAAGGCGAAATCGAACGCTAGTCGAGGCCGCTCGGACTATGCTTAGACAATTGGACTTACCTCTATTCTTGTGGGCAGATTTTGTGTCGACTGCATGCCATACTCAAAATTGTTCCATGATACATCGCCGGTTTCAAAAGACTCCATATGAGCTGATCAACAACAGAACACCTACTATCAAATATTTTCATGTATTTGGGTGTACATGTTTTGTGCTTAACGACAGAGAGAGTCTGAATAAATTCAGTGCTAAGGCGGACGAAGGCATCTTTATCGGTTATTCTTCAACATTTGCTGCATATCGTATCTATCTAAAGAAGTCAAAGACAGTTGTAGAAAGCGTTAATGTCACATTCGATGAAGAGATGGCTTCTGATCAATCTAGTTCAAAACCCGTTATTACTGGAGTATTAGCTTCTGGGCAGATCAGTCCAGAACCTGTTTCTACAGCGACAAATTCGAATAACGCTTCTACTTCTACTTCACATTTAACTGATTTAGATTTGTTATTTGAATTCTTTTATGATGAGTTTCTAGGTTCTAATGTATCTAAATCTGTTGTGACTGATAGGTCTGAAGACACAACTTGCAATCATCCAGTCACTTCAGATGTCATAACTGAACAAGCATCCCCCGTTCAGTCTGAAACTCACATTCCTATTGTTTCTCCTACAGTTGAAGATGCACAAGCAAATGTTGAGCCAGAAGTAACTGTTTCAGTTGGTTGTGATATATTGTCTACTCAACAGCCAGAATCTGCTGTTCCAACTGATACTTCTGCACCTGAAACTTCAACTGCAAAACCCCCTCTTGTTATTCAAGCTGAAGAATCTGAAAGTGGATTTCTAGATGATGATCATATTCAAATTTCATCTACTCCACTCCCTCATGAGCATCGCTGGACCAAAGAGTATCCATTACACCAAGTAATTGGAGATCTCAACAAGCCTGTTCAGACTAGGTCAGTGACTCTTAACCAATGTATGCATGACTCATTCCTCAGTAAGATTGAGCCAACGCGAGTATCATAGGCTCTTGCTGATTCGGACTGGGTATCTGCTATGCAAGAAGAGATCAATCAGTTTGAAGCCCTAAAGGTTTTGAGATTAGTTCCAAAACCATAAGGTAAAACCGTGATCGGCACTAAATGGGTATTCAAGAATAAAAAGGATGAAGATGGTGTCGTCATAAGAAACAAAGCTAGACTTGTTGCCAAAGGTTACCGGCAAGAGAAAGGCATTGATTACGATGAGACGTATGCTCCGGTAGCGCGTATAGAGGCAATCAAAATGTTTCTAGCCTACGCCGCTCATAAGAATTTCACAGTCTATCAGATGGATGTGAAAACAACATTTCTGAATGGCAGTCTTAAGGAGGAAGTGTACGTGTTTCAACCAGAAGGGTTCGTCAATTCAGATAAGCCAGATCATGTTTATATCTTGGACAAAGCCCTCTATGGTTTAAAACAAGCCCCTCGAGCATGGTATGACGTTTTATCTAAATTCTTGGTCAAGTCCGGTTTTTCTAAAGGTAAGGTTGATACTACTTTATTCATCAAAAAGGAAAAAGCTGATATTATTCTTATTCAGATATATGTTGATGATATAATATTTGGTTCTACTAATCCAAAATATTGCAAAAACTTTTCTAACCTTATGGTGTCACGTTTTCAAATGAGTATGATGGGGATTTTCATAAATCAATCTAAGTACATTTTGGATATTCTTCGGAAGTACAAAATGGAAAATTGTAAACCTATTGGAACCCCGATGGCACCAGGTACTAAGATTCACATTGATCCTTCGGGTAAAAGTGTTGATGTTAGAAACTATAGAGGTGTGATAGGTTCATTAATGTATCTTACATCCAGTAGACCAGATATTATGTTTTTAACATGTTTATGTTCTAGATATCAAGCTGCTCCCAAAGAATCCCATTTGGCTGCTGTCAAACGGATTTTTAGATATCTGAAGGGGACTGCAGACCTTGGTCTGTGGTATCCTAAGGATACAGGGTTTCAACTGACTGCATATTCAGATGCAGATCATGCAGGTTGCATGTTGGACAGAAAGAGTACTTCAGGTCATGTTCAATTTCTTGGAGACAAGCTCGTTAGTTGGGCATCAAAGAAACAATTATGCGTTTCCACATCGACTGCTGAAGCAGAGTGCGTAGCTGCTGCCAGTTGCTGCTCTCAAGTCTTGTGGATGCGAACACAGCTGCGAGACTATGGATTCAAGTTTGATAAAATTCCAATCTATTGTGACTCGAAGAGTGCAATCACAATATCTGCTAATCCTGTCCAGCATACGAAAACCAAACACATTGACGTCATGTATCATTTTATAAAAGATAATGTAGAAAAAGGAACAATTGAACTTTATTTTGTAAAGACAGATTATCAACTTGCAGATTTATTTACCAAACCCTTAGATGAAAAGAGATTTAATTTTCTTGTCTCTAAGCTTGGTATGTTAAATCTTAAGACATAATCGGTTGTTACCTAATAAAGTTACGTATTGTTATTTTTCATCATTTTCTTTATTTTTATGTCTGAAGGATATCTGCACTTTAATTGTTTGCTCATGATCTCAGGGGAAGTAAGAGAAGATTTTAGATGATCTACATTATTTTAAGGGGGAGCATAACTGATTTCTGCATTTTACTTAACTGGCAAAATTTTTGTAATGCATGATTTTAGGGGGAGCTTATCAAAAGGAGTAAAACTATGATTTCTGATTGCTTAAGATCAGAACTCGTTCTTTAATCGTTTTACTGTTTTATGTACTTTTATTGTTCGAATAAATTTTGTGAATAAATTTTTGACTAGACTTTGAGACTTATGCAGGATGAGAGAAGCTGACACGATCATATCTTAATGACTACAGCTGACTTTATGAGTATTAAGATTGAGCGAAAAGGTAATTTTCTTATCTTAATCTCAAATGTATCTGAAAGAAGGACAACTTTCAGATATAGAAAATATGTTCTTAAATGTTTAAACCACTTCTCGAATTTTAAACAGATTTTATATTTTGGAAGTGTGATTTTAAATGTTTTCATTTTATTTTTGTGCTTCATTGATAAACAAACCGTGTGTTATCCAAAGATTAATACTTGTGTATTGTCTTTTCATATACTTTCAAGTATTCACACACATTGGTTTGATTTCTTGTTCAAATAGTTCTTACCATGTCTCATATTGAAACATAATTTTTTCGATGGTAAGACACTCCGCTTGTACTTCAAAGAATTTTGAGCGTCATTTCATTTCAAAACGTCATTTCAAGAATGTCTATATCTTGGTTCATATAGACAATATCCATTATTCTTGACCTTAAACTTTGATTGATATATCATTTCATTTCTGATCATTTTCATACAATGTCAGAATTTCAAACAAGTCTTTCGCATTCATGTTCATTCATTCAGTATACTTGTTTGAAAATATTTCAATGTCTAAAAATGCTCAAATTTTCATGATTATATTTTATGAGCATACATTCGTCTGACATTTGTATATGAGCTTTAACCGTTATAGTTAAATCATCTGAGCAACATTATGCTTTTATAGGAAATGTGGGTTCTTTGTTCTAGGAATTATCTGAACTTCTATGGAATCACGTTAACCAGTGATTTCTACCCAAGAAGTTAATCCATAGAGATTGAGTGTGAGGAGTCAAAAAGAAATGAGTGTGGGTTGTGTGATGAGGTAAAATGGAAAAGAGAGTTTGGTTAGTAGTGCGCTTAATGATTAAAAGAAAGAGGGTGTGAGATCAGAGTAAAAGAATATCAAACTCTGCACCAACTACTTTCTGAGCCGGGCAGCCACATTACTAATGTTTCACATTTTTTCGTGAACGTTATTGAAACAGGCAACTAGCCCATGCCAACTCTTGAATAAACCCCACAAGCTACTCATTTTCTTCTCAAAAAGAAAATGTTTCACATTTTAAAGGGGACGCAACACATAATCTATCTGATTTTCATTTGGAAAATCTGGATATTGAAAAAGAAGGAAGTCTGCCCCACCTTCGCACTTCAATCATGCACATTGAGTATGTGTTTATCTACTGTTGTCTCAGTGGTTTACACAACTTTGAGCCTTATTGAAAAGCAATTATTCGTGCTTAATTCTTTCTGCACATGAACGAACACACAAAGAATGTGTTTCTTTGTCATAACATTCATAGAAATTTCCTTTGTGGTATTTCGATGATTGGATGGAAGCCCTGGGGGAGTGAACATCAAAAAGCTCCTTTATATTGTGTATTCGTTACACACAGTGACTTTGTGTTACTGACAGGCATTTTAACTGATTCATCTGTTGATTCAGGAGTTACATGTTCTTAGTTTGTCTGGATTTGAAAAGATCTAGATGAATACTTGGTTATGGATCACAGAATCAGAGGCTCAGTTTGACAGATCAGAACGGTCAATGACATTTCTTGGACGTAAAGTTTAGATGATATAGATGTTCAAATCATCAAAAAGGGGGAGATGGTATGAAGAAATGTTACAGATTTTCAAGATTGAGGGAGATGATTTTCTCAAATGGTCAAGACAGAAAGTTCAAAGTAAAGATTTGAAGGTTTGAAGATGATCAAAGATTTTCTGAAGATTTGTGGAAATTTTCTTTGAAGATTATTTGCTAAAAGCAATTCAAGCTGATTCTGAAGATAATTTCTTTCCAAAGTCTGTAATCGTTCTATGAAAGTTTTGGGGAGATTGTTACTCGTTTGAAGATAGTTTTGGAAAGAAGACCATCAAAGAAAAAGGGAAGATTGCTTTGACAGAGCTTAAAGTGAAGACTTAATTGCTAGATCTTTCAACAATGATCTTGAATCCAAAGGGGGAGATTGTTAGCGCATAAATCTGTTGGATACAAGATCAAGATTACTGAAGGTCAAAGCTGAAGAAAGTCAAATCTCATTAAAAGTCAAAGTCTATTTGTAATAAGTCAAACTTAGTTGTATTTGTTTTGTATTTTAGTTTCCTTGTATTAGTGGTAGTATAAATATTTTTACTCTTTGTATTTTCAGTAGAGAACTTAATTGGAGAATTATTCAGTTGTATTTTAGAGAGAGAAAGTTTGAGAGAAAGAGAGAGTTCGTTGGAGAGATTGTAGAGAGAGAATCTTGTAATCTTGGAATTGAGAAATTAATCAAACAGGTATTTGATTCTTATTTTGTGTGTGTTTTATTAATCTTGATTTAGAAACTAGAATCTGGAACACACATCGTGCCTCCGAAGATTGGCATCTCTGTCATCCAACATCTTCAGGAAAGCCTCTTGTTGCTTCTCCATTACAGAGGTAACCATATGCATCACGTTTTCCATCAACTCCGTCTGAGGTTCACCTCTTGAATAACGGGGTTGAAAGAAGCCAAAGGTTACCCTTGGTATGTGCTCTATCCATCCACCAACCAATGGCGGAAAATTTGGAGGAATAGCATTCACGACCCTATCTGCTTGTTTCAGATTAGATACACTTGCTTCTTGGCAATCCGCTTCATTTGCTAATCTACTTCGTTTATTAACCATGATGGTTGCAACACACACGAGAAAGAGGGTAAGAGATTCGATCAATAGATATAAATAAATGTACTACTACATTCATCAATCATCATGATAATAGTGAATCAAGCATGCTTCCGTAATAATATATGCAAAATAGCATTAGCTAAGTGAAAATATGAACACATATTACACAAGATTCTTGTCACCATCATTACAATTCTCAATTAGTGCATTTTCGTCGACTCTAACTGTACCTTATCTTAAGAATTCTAAACAATCTCACAAATCATAACTTAATTAGTTAAGCTTAAGTCTATGTATCTTACATTCATACCTAGTTCACTTAAACTATTTCTCTGATACCAACTTTGTAACACCCTTAAAAATGAGGGTAATTTAAATCCTGGATTTAACGAACCAATTACTACAAGACATGTAATTATCACCCAAAAAGGGGAAATTGTATGAGTGTTTACAAACAAATACGAATAATGAACGACAACCTACTAATCTAGCTAGATTAAGGACGGGTGTCGCTATCATCACCAAAAATATAATTTCTCCAAGTATCGCTTGCTAAACAAAAGCTATCAACTTCAAAAATGCCCATGATGGCAAAAGCACGCTCCCCTCAAGCCTAGGAAGCCCCACTGCTCAAAGGACCTAAATATACATGTCATTTAAGAAAACAAGTGTTAGGCTTTCAATTAGTGAGTTCAAACAATTATAAAATAACGTTAAGAAAATATTGATACCAATGCTTAGTATCAACAAAATTTCATGAATAGATTCAAGCTTTACTTACCTAAAGGTTTCACAAAGTAGCGAGGGAGACCCGGTTTACCATTGGGAGTGACGAAACACAAAAGTAAGTCACATTACAATGTTATGGAGCTTCTATAATAGCATCATAGGTTATCGAGTTCAACCATAGACGATCTTTAGTTCGAGCTCCCAATGGTCTAAGAAGGACTCACTTGCTAGAATTTAAGTATCATCGCATTCAACCACCAAAGCTCGAGTTTCTAATTATCAAAACCCCATGTCTAGCTAAAATGAAGAACAACATCCCAATTCATATAAAACGACTAGTGCCTATGGATCAATTACACTATACTCACTCAAATGACCTTTCCAATATATCCACCAACATGTATCCAGCATAACATTTACATTTGCACAAGTATAAAAATTGAAGAGTGAAACCCATTATTTAAATATTTCAACATAGTTTTGGCTCATAGCATAGCTTCCATCTAAATTCCACCAAATAAAAATATAACATCATTAATACACATAAAACCAAGTTCCATGATCAAAATACCATTACCCAAAATTAACAAAACCTTAGTTTTGACCTAGGTTTCCAAAATTAATCAAATAAATAGAGAAATGAGTTAAAGCTTTTAGATAGGTGAAAATAGTATTTTTACATGTATATAAAGTTGAAGGTTTGTAGATTGAACTCACATTACTAGATTTGTATGAAAACCTAGAATTTTCCCCAAAACCTAGAACTTGGCAAGATGGTGAGTGAAGAACCCTTAATCTTAGCCTCCAAAAGTCATAGTGAGATTATAGAAATCCTCAAAGTAGTGTAGAAATGGAGAGGTAATTGCTCATAAACAATTTTTATTGAAGAGAGAGATGAGATGATGAGCCTTGAAATGATTTGAGTGATATGGAATGAAATAGAGTTGAAAACAGCATTTAAGGCTCCCTGCCCCCCGACCGCGACATTGCCTGCCGACTATGCCCTTGTCATAGTTACAGGTCAAAACCGCGTCGCCTGTTCCGAGGATCTCAGCCGTGTGCGACTTAGCCCTGGTGAGAGTGACAGTGTCACAATCGCTGGACATTGTCGCCTGCTAGGCCATTGAGATCATGATTGGATTGATGATAAACAATAACAAGGAATTATAGGGAAGAAATCTGTAGAATTATTCATACGAAAAGTAAGCTACAACTACTGAGAGTAAATGAGCCATATGTCTACATTGCTAAAAATGAAAGTTATCCTAAACACACTACAAGACTCCTATTTATACCCCAAGTCCCTTGTACACAATTAAGCCCTAACCCATATACAAGGCCCAATACAAATTTGTTGATTACTTTACTAAACTTCTAAATAGAACATATTTATGTTCTAACATTCTCCCCCTAAGTTTTTGTTAGTCCAATCACATTGTATAGAAGTGTTGAAAAATAGGCTAAGTATAGGAACCACAGAAGTCTGTCGCAGAACATCCAAGTACACCGCAGAAGTTAAAATCTCAGAAGACATCTGTCGACACTCTACCAGAGGACACAACACCTGATAATGATCATCAGATCACAGAGCCTCTGTGATCACTCACAGAGCCTCTGTGATGGCTATCCTCTGGATACAGTTCGAAGGCGTGCTAACTCAGTTCAAGACAAGGTCACATGCAGATCACGTGATGCCTGTTGTACGAAGATTTCCAGATCACTTTGGAGTGGCACACAATGGTTTTACTTTCCAGGTGGCATTCCGTTTATGGAATGTCAGCCTTTGTCTTGTACTACGGGGTGCATCCTCCTTGTATATTATGGGAGCACCACCTTAGAGTTTAGTATGCGAGCACACACAGTCTGAATTAGAGATTTGTATTTTCCCTGAGCGTTTTGCACACACTTGTGCGTGTTCTTGGTGTTCTTCAGTAATCAATGAAACAGTGCTTTGAGTAATTTCTTGCAATATTTTACTAATTTGTTTATTGATTACTTGTGTGTTTACTACCTTGCATGTTCTACCTTTTCTACATATATTAAACGCTTCCGTACTCTCATTATTTCGAACCAGTGTGTAGTAAAAGGTCAATCAAGTTAAGAACATCACTAATTGGGATCAACAATTAGTATCAGAGCAGACTTTGATTCTCAATATCAAAGGATCTTGTTCTATACTTGATTCCCACGCTCCAGATAGTAGTTTGAAGTCTGTTTCTTCACCACAATCCCCACTCATAAACATACTCTGTTTTCTGGAGCTACTTAAACTAGTTTGACGTAGATTCAAAGGCAAGTGTGTTTAACTCTTTGAAGACAGATTCAAAGCTCAGTTTATTAGTTGTCACCTTTCTCGTACCAGAAAATCATCCCTGCTAGACACATTTCCTATCTTTCTCTAAAGAACTCCTGATACTCTGTTTTTACTCTTCATTTAAAAAATGGCGAACCCTGTCAACTATTTCAGTGCAGGATCTCAATCAAAACCTCCCACTCTACTGAGGGATGAATATCCTCAGTGGAAGATCAGGATGGTGCACTTTCTCGAAGGTGTGGATCCTGGTCTGGTTGAGTTTCTTCACAATAATCCTTTCATCCCAATGACAACCGTTCCTCGTGTTCTTACCACTGCAAACACCCCTGAAGTACCTGAATACCAGCATCCCAAACCCGTTATTGAATGGACTGAAGAAGAGAAGGCACAACATGAACTTGCAAAGAAAGCCAAAAGATTTATCATTATGGCTATCCCAAACGATATCTTCCAGTCCCTTGATTCCTGTGAAACATCGAAAGACTTATGGTTGGAGTTGGAGAAACAGCTTGAGGGTGATGCTAAAACCCTCAAGAACAACAGGGCTCTATGCATCAATGAATATTTTGCATTCAAGGCTCTACCAAGTGAATCCATACAGAGCACATACAATATGTACAATTCCTTATTAAACAAATGCAAAAGGTATGGCATCCACAGAACTTCTGAAGAAAACAATGTCAGATTCCTTCAAAGCTTGAATGATGAATGGCTTCATCTAACCATGTCCATGCAAGCTACACTGGATCTCGATGTTTGATCTATCTCAGACCTCTTCGGGACTTTGATAAGTCAAGAAAATAGGATATCGAAACTGATGACCCCTGTCGGTGGTCCTCTAGCATTGGTGGGAAGCACCACAGAGGGTCAGGACAGAGGAAAAGAAAAGGCGACAGAGGATGCTCAAAGGAAGAAAAAGAAGAAAAAGGTCCTAGTGGCAGAAAGCGAAAGTGAGGAAGGATCGGAGGAAGAGATTGATATGGCTACTTTGGCCAAGACTCTTGCATTAATGACCTGACAATTCAATCGTGGTCTCAAGAAAAAGTCAGAGTACAGAGGAAGAGAGGATAGAGATGAAAGAAGCAGAGGATTTGGTGAGGTGAGAAAGTATGGAAGAAGATAGTTTGAGGAGCAGAGACAAGAAGAGAAGAGAAGCGGACAGAGACAAGATGGCAGAAGTGGTGACAGAGCCCCAAAGCAAACTGAAGGTTGCTTTAAATGTGGAAAACCAGTCCACTTTGCCGCAGAGTGCAGGTCCTCTGCCAACAAAGGGAAGCCAACTAGAGATGTTGCTTTCTACAAAAAGAAGGCAGAATACTACACACAGAGGTCCCTGATGGCAGAGCAACAAGACCTTGAGACTGATGAGTCCTCTGATGAAGGGGACAACAATGCACTCTTCTGTGCAATAGCAGAAGTCCACTCTTTTGACAACAAGAGTGACGGATCCACTTCTAACTCCTATGACTCTGACTCTGAAAACAAACTTCTTTCAATACAGAATGAGTTTCTTGCTTACAAAACCATGTGTTCAGAACTAGAAAAGAAATTGGCCTTCTTTGAGAGAGAAACAAAACTTCTCACTCAAGAAAAGGACAAGCTCTATCAAGAAAGAAAAACTCTTGTTTCTGAACATATTGGTGAAAAGAATGTGTTAAAAGAAAAGATTTCAAAACTTGACAAAACCCTGAAAGACAAGGTGAAAGAACTAAAGAATAGTGAAAGTGATCGATTAAATGTCATTTCCTTGAAAAACGTTTTTTCAAAAAGAAAGAGAAGTTCTTCATCAAGATCTGTTCGACAGAGATATCCAAATTAAGAGGTATCAGGATGCTCAAAAGGTTCATGAAAAGGTAAACACCCAGATCGGCAGAAGAGGATTAGGGTTCGAGGATATTGACCCTTACACAGGAAATAAAAGAAACAAATCTTTATCAAACATCTTCTGCCCTGGATAATTTTTAAAACCAAGTCTTCCAAACCTATTATCCACATTTAAGAGGCACAGAACCTCTGAAGGACCACATCTGAGGAAACCTCTGCAGATGGCAAATGTATGGTATGAAAACAATGATTTACCATATGCACTCTCATCAAAAAGAAAATTTATACCAAAGAAATATCTGTCTCAAAAACAGATAGGGGTCTTCAGATTTGGTCACCCAGAAACGCAAACTCAAATGGATTTTATGTGCATGATGATTCCTGAAAAGGAATTGTCAGGATCGAAATTCAAACAAGAATTTAATTCACACACACTCAGAAACAATGCTAAAGAAGTTGCGAAAAAACACTTTAACACTAACAATCAATGAAACAGTATATCAAACTCAAATCACAAGTTTATATTGATTCAACTTGATGATTAAACACAAAACCTCAATATGTTGAAAAGACTCAACAGACGTTCTATACTTCTCTATAGAAAGGATCTAAACTAGTCTTGAGGTTAATTCTCTCTAAAACAAAAACTTATGAATGAATTATTTTTTAATTACTATCAAATACTTTTATACTATATATACAAAACTAAGTACAAGATAATTATCAAAATACAATTGATCTTCAGCATCAATACCATAATTATCTTCAGTCTTATCTTCAACTTGTCTTTATTTCCAAATCATCTTTATCTTTAGAAGCAACACTAATTATCTTCAGAAGTATTAACCATCTTCAGTAGTACTAACTACTAGCAGTACTAACTCTTCAAGTAGCAGCACTAACTCTTCAAGCAGTATTAATTCTACTAGCAGTAGTAATCTTGATAGTCTGGCAGTAGTAATTACTTAGCAACATTAATCATCAGCATAAACCATACTTAGCATATTCAGACCCAACAATCTCCCCCTAACTTAACTTTTCAGAAAGAGAAGTTAAGTTCTTCATGATATGGTCTTCATGATGCTTTCAACACTTCAGTTCAGTTGCCCAAATTTGGATCCAGTCCCAGACTTTGATTGATGATTCTTCTGACTACTATTCTGGACATTTCTGAATCCTTTGAACATGTCAACTTAGCATTCAACATTGCTTGAAGTTTAGCCTTGATGTGATCATAGATCTTATCCACCAGGTAGTACTCATGATAGGCTCTGTCTACAGTGATGACATAGACTCCACATCTTTCAAATAGCATCCAATTTTCTATTCTTTGGAATTTATTCTTCAGATGCAAATCTCTGATCACATGTTGAACTTTGTTGGGATCAAACATCATGCATAAGTACTCCAAGGCTAATCTGATTAAGCTCATTTCCTCTCCTGTCAAAACCATTTCATACAGGCTCATTCCAACTTTGAACATTTCTTCTAAATCAAATCTGGAACAACTTCTGATGATTTTTCCCCAAGTAGAGTAAACCTCATACTGATCTCCCATCCTTTTAATACTGAAATATTTCTTCCTTTGATCTTCCAGGATGTCCCAAAAGATAATCTCAGGGGCTTGGACAGAAATTGGATCAACTTGTACAGGATCTTTATCTATCACAGTCATGTACAAGTCAAACTGCTCATTTGGTTGTTGATTGGACTGCTCTGGAGTCTGCTCAGGTTCTGCTGAAGGTGTAACATTAGATTCTGCTTCTGTTTCTGCTTTTTCTTCTTCAATTCTTGCCCTTTTTGCCTTTGGCTTGGTGGCAATGGATTTCTTTCTTTTGATGACTCCAATTTGCTGAGCCAAAGTCTCTTCTTTCTTTTCTTCTTTCTTTTCCTTGATAGGAGTGCCTTCTTCACTTTCAGGGAAGGGTTGTTGTATGTTGAGATCATGCCTCTCTTTCATCCTCCTTTCAGCTTCTTCCCTTTGAGTGGAGTCCCCTTTCAGATTTGACATCTCCTTTGTATACAACTCCTCTATCCTACCATAGGCCATGTTAGTAAACATTCCTTCAGGAACTCCAAGAGCTCCTTTCAGAAAGTTTATCATTTTCCTCTTTTCTTGATTAGCCAGGAAGGTCTTTGAGGGTTGTCTTTGTCTTTGATTTAATGCCAGCCTTTGCCTTGAAGCCTTGTTTGTAACTATCTTGGCAGCAGCTGCATCCTTCAGACTCTTTTGATATTCTTCATTTAGCTTTTTAGCCATATCCAGTGCAAGCTCTCTGTCTTAGGCGGATTGTATTTCTTCTTCCTTTGCCAACTCTGCTTGAAGTTGTTTGGCCACTTCTTCATCTAACTCTATCTGATTCTTTTTCTTTAAAGGTTGATCAGTTTCAACCATCTTCTCCTTTCCCTTCTTCTTTGCATCCTCCATGCTGACCTCTTTTTCTTTCTTTTCTAAACCTCCTTCTTTGATTATTACTCCCTTAGCCTTTTGAGTGGCTTTGGGAGTGTCATTCTTAGCTTTGACCAAGGTTTCTGCAATCTCCATTTCCTCTCTGGACAATGATGTTTCTGCTGCTGGTTCTGTTTCTACTTCTTTCTCAGTTACTGCTGCTGATTCAGTTTCTACTTCTTTCTTAGTTACTGCTGCTGATTTAGTTTCTGCTTCTTTGCTATTTTCTGTTTCCTTATTCAGCTCCCCCTCAAACTGAGCTTCCATACCAATAGGATTGTGTTTCTCCCCTTCATCTTGTTTCTCCCCCTTGTTGAAAGCATCTCCCCTCTTCTTCAAGACATACTGCTTTCTTTTCTATTTTTGTATCAACTTCATCACCATCTTATTCAATTTGGTAATCTGCACTTGTTGAGACATAATTACCAATTTCATCTCCTCTATATCTGAGCCTTGCTTGATGACATCAAGATTAATGTTTCCCATAGTATCAATCAATTCCTGGTAGTTATATCTGTCCTCACCTCCTTTGGGTGTGTTTACCACCCTTGAAGGATCCTTGGATCTTTTAGTAGTAGAGGTCTTCTGCCTAGCAGAAGCACCCTCTACCCCCTTGGTTTCTTGGCACCTGGGACCTTTGGATGATTGCTCACCCAAAGTTGCCATGGAGAAGGTCTTAGATATGTTCACACTGTCCTGCCCTGCACTTTGTGCAAAGTCAGTAGTGTGAGCCTTACAGCCCACATGCTCTTCCTTCTCCTTATTGAGCACCTTCTTGGGGTTGGGAGACACCCCTGTGGTTTCCTTTTGGATATTCTCCAATGGAGAATGCTTCATTAGAGGGCTTGAAGGCTGTGGGGGTGAAGCTACAAGAAGGGAAGCAACCTTCTTTACCTTTTTCCTTATATAAGTGTGAGTGATGGGTGATGTTGGCTTTTTAAGAAGGGACTGAGGGATGTTAATAGAAATAAGTGGTGTGGGTAGGTCATCAGTTTGGTTGTCAGATGAGGGCTTTGACATTGATGCCTCACCATGGGAAGGAGACACACCCATCATTGTAGAGAACAATGGTGTGTCAATACCTGAGAAGTCCTTACTAGGCCTCCTCATATTAGAAAACACCTTCCCTTTCGGGACCTTTGGTACATATACCTCATTAAAATTAGGTAAATCCATCAATTCTTTATTCAGTAAAGCTTGCACAAACCTGGGATACATATAAAAGGATTTTGTTTTGGTATCCAGGTTTGACAGTAAGTCATTGAAGATCATTTGTGAAAAAATGAACTTCCTGGAGGTTGCTAAGCAGACCATAGCATAAGCAATGGTATTGTTGAACTCATTCCAGCCAGTTGTTTTCCTTGAAATACAGTGCTGAAGGGTATGAACAAAGAATTTCCACTGTGGTGAGAATCTGTTCTTGAAAAGTTTGAAGACATCAGTGGGACCTTCATACCCCATATTACTAAGAGCTTGGAAGAGATCTTCCTTGGGTAAAGATGTTATACCTGAGGCATCATCTAGTTGTAGATGAATGCGAATAGCTCCTTCTGTGATTGTCAGGGGTTTGTCACACACCCTTGTTTGGATGACCTGATTGCCATCTTCAGTATGAATAGCAGCATTGGCCCAAAACTTCCTTTGGTTTTCCACACAGATTGTGGGATTGAAAGTTAATGCGTGGGCTATGTGTGAGGATCTTAGGAAATCCACAATCTGATGAAATCCCTCTGCTTGCTTTGGTTTGAGTAGCATTGCCAATTCATTGTGTTCATCGACAAACATCAGTTCAGCCATCTTCTTGAGCGATTGGTCGAAGCTAGGGTTATGCACTGGTAAGAGAGAATTCAAGAGAACAAGAGAGAGATAGTACACTAGTAGGAAATTCAAAGAGCCGTTTGTAATTTTGGCGGTCACACAAGGTATTTATTGGTGAAGGGAGTACGTTAGAAGCAGTACTAATTACCTTAGAAGTATTAACGAACTCGCAGTATTAACTCATAACAGCAGTAGTAACACAGACTGGCAGTACTAACACAGACTATCAGTATTAACACAGACTAGCAGTATTAACACAGACTAGAAGTACTAACACAGACTAGCAGTATTAACACATGCTCGCAGTAGTAACAATGATTAGCAGTATAAATAAGGCAAGCAGTAGTAACTTTGCACTGGCAGTATAAACCACCTAGCAGTAGTAACCATACTTAACCATTTTTGAACTATTATTATGAGTAATGCAGTGAGCCGTATTAACTGAACGAGAAGTACCAAGTATCCACTCCAAACAATCTGAAACACTTAAACACACAGGGGTTAATAGCACCAATTTAATGAAAGTAACTAAGGAGGAATCTATATAGGTAAGAGGTGAAGAGATTGTATTTATCTCTTTGGACTTATGAGAAGTTTTGTGTTGTTTGCCTTTAAGACATGCAACACAATGATCATCACATGAAAATACCTTTTGTGGTAAACCTCTTACAAGGTTGTTTTTCACAAGATTATTCATTGTTTTAAAGTTCATGTGACACATCCTTCTGTGCCATAGAGATGATTCATCAACAGAAGCTTTTGAAAATAGATAATTAAATGATGAATCATTAGATACATTCTCTAAATCCAAGCAATAAACATTGTCCTTTCTTGGTGTTCTCAGTAGTATCATATTTTCATCAACTACCTTGAACCCTTTAGCAAGGATAATACATTCAGTATCCGTAAACAATATACTATGTTTCTTGTCACAAACCTGTGATACACTTAACAGGTTGTATCTCAATTGCTCAACATAGTAGACATCCTCAAAGGTCATCTTACCCTTTGACACATTACCTTTTCCACTAATATTTCCTCCAGATGGATTATCATCAAGTGCAACATGTCCTCCATCAATTCTTTTGAAGTTTTGTAGGCAGGACTTGTTGCCTGTCATGTGCCTAGAGCAACCACTATCAATATGCCAAATGATCTTCCCTTTTTGCTGTTGGTTGCCCTGCACATAAAGTGGAACAGTTAGTTTTTAGTAGGAACCCAAGCCATAGTGGTCTTGGGTTTCCCATTCTCATCAACATATTCACAATCAGTTTTGATGAGCTTTTCAGACTGGGGAATCTTATGGCTTGAATACTTTGTCACAATAATGGGTTTGTTACTGGAAGCAGTACTAACTTGATTGGTAGTACTAACTTTGTTAGCAGTACTAACATCATTAGCAGTAATAATTAGATTAGCAGTACTAACTTCATTAACAGTACTAATTGGATTAGCAGTACTAACATTGTTAGCAGTAGTATTGCTTGCAGCAGCATTATTTCTGTCAGCAGTACTAACAGATTTCTTTACTATTGGAGCCCAAACCTGAACAAAATTTTTTGCTTTATTTTTCTTTAAGTTACTCCTTGACTTATTTGGAGTATTTTTCTTTGATTTTGCAAACTTGTTTTGAGCATGAGCTTTTAAAGGTGCTCTTTTTACATTTTCAGCCATATGATTCCTTCTTTGATTCCTATAACCAACAGGATTTTGTATATGTCTTCGAAAGTTTATCCTCTGGTTCATAGGATTGAAATAACAGTATTTGGCAATAGGGTTAAGCTTTCCACAAATAAAACAAGGTTTTGGTCTATTGATTTTACTCAGATCAACCCCTTGTTTTTGTGCCCACTAATTATTCCTGTTTCTTTTATTACCCCTTGTTTTATCATGTTTTTGGGGTTGATGTTGTTTACATGTACAGGGATTCATAATTGTGGTCTGCATATAGTGGACTCCCTGTACCTTTCCCTTTCCTCTCTTTAAGCTTTCCACCTTTTCACTCTTTGAGTTATCCACCTTTTCACTCTTGATGAATGGTTTACCTCCCCCTTCATTGGTAAGAATATGATTTTCTACAGGAATCTCTTCTGCATTCTTATTCTCAGAATTCTCTTTCTCATTCTGTTCTTCAACCACCACACTATCTATAGGATCTACTTCTGTTGCTCCTATAGGTAAGTCCTTATTTTGGTTTTCTAAGAGATCTGAAGAGGGAGGGATATAATTATTGTTATAAGGTGGAGGTGTTGCATTGTATCCTATACCACTCTTGATCTTATCATGAACTTGAGCTTTAAGCAAAGAGTCCATTGCTTTGGAAGCATAAGAAAACTTCTCAATGTCAAGCTTAGCTTTCTCATACTCACTATTTATCTTCTCACACTCCTCTTTAGATTTTTCTATTTGGATCTCTAATTGATCTTTCTCCCACTTCCAGTAATTTGTGTCATAGTAATGCTGAAGTTCATTGGCCTTGTAAGCCTTGATTTGATCTTCAAACTTCTCCACAATCACTTTATACTCTCTTATATCTCTCTCTAAACTTTTAAGGTCATCACACATGCTTTGGTTATGATCCCTGTACTTTTGAACAGTCTGAAGACACTCTTTAGTGCATAGTTTAGTTTTTACCTCTGTTGGAATATCTGTGCTTGAAGATTCTGAGACTTCTGCCATCAGTGTTTGATTCTGAACAGCTTCTTCTGCTTGATCACTCCAATCAAATCCCATTCCTTCTTGAGAAACAAGAGCTTGAGTGGAGTTTCTGTTGTTTTGGAAGCTTGAGGAATGTGCTTGCTGGTGGTTGCTGCCATATTGTTGAGGAGTTCCTCCTCTGCATTCTTTTGCAAAGTGTCCCATCTTGTGACACTTGTAGCACTCCATCTTTGACTTGTCAAACCCAGCACCATCTTCTCTCCTCTGAGAAAAGTTGTTCCTTCCAGTCCTTTTTATGAATCTCTTTACCCTCATAGTTAGCATAGCCATCTGCCACTTTATATCCATCTCCTCAAGGTCATCTGCATTAATTTGTTCAAGATCATCATTAATTAAACCAGAATTAGCATGACTAGCAAGAAAAACTTCTAATACAGAGTCATTAGATACATCCTGCTTAGATACATAAGCAGTACTAACTGATTCTGTATTAGTAGCAGAAACAGTAGAAGAAGAAGATGATAAAAGGGCAGCATTATGAGTGTATCCAGATGGTCTTTTCTTGGCTTCAACTTCATCCTCAAACACCCTTAAGTCATTATAAAGATCATCTAGTTCTTTGTCCTCCATCTTGTCATCCTGTCTGAAGGAGACAGTATACATGGTCCATTCATCTCTAAGGGACCTTAAGAACTTTTTGTTTACATCATCTTGATCAATCTGCACTCCAACAGTAGCTAGTTCACCAATCAGATTGTTAAACCTGTCAAAAGTTTGAGTCATGGACTCATTCTTAGTTGACATGAAGTTTTCATACTGTTGCTTCAGTATTGCCTTCTGATTTCTCTTGGTACTTTTGGTACCAGAGAATATCTTCTCTAGAGCATTCCAAAGCATCTGTGCATCAGTGCAGTTGCAGAATTGGTGTTGATACTCATTAGGAATAGCCAAGAGCAGTGTGCTCAAGGCTTTCATCTCTGTCTGCCTTATCTTCCTCTCTCCATCTGTCTTTGGTGGGATTCTTTTTCCATCTTCTTCAAACTTTCCTTCATTAGATGGGCCATTCTCAATGATGTCCCACATAGAGTAATCTGTGAGAAGGATGTATTGCCTGATCCTAATCTTCCACATATCAAACTCATTAGATCTGAGCATTGGAACCTTTGAGACCAGAACATTATCACTTGAACTGTCCATGATGATTGTTGTTTTTCTGAGTTTAACAATGCTCTGATACCACTTATTAGGATCGAAATTCAAACAAGAATTTAATTCACACACACACAAAAACAATGCTAAAGAAGTTGCGGAAAAACACTTTAACACTAACAATCAATGAAACAGTATATCAAACTCAAATCACAAGTTTATATTGATTCAACTTGATGATTACACACAAAACCTCAATCTGTTGAACAGGCTCAACAGATGTTCTATATTTCTCTATAGAAAGGATCTAAACTAGTCTTGAGGTTAATTCTCTCTAAAACAAAAACTTATGAATGAATTATTTTTTAATTACTATCAAATACTTCTATACTATATATACAAAACTGAATACAAGATAATTATCAAAATACAATTGATCTTCAGCATCAATACCATAATTATCTTCAGTCTTATCTTCAGCTTGTCTTTATCTCCAAATCATCTTTATCTTTAGAAGCAGCACTAATTATCTTCAGAAGTATTAACCATCTTCAGCAGTATTAATCTTCAGCAGTACTAACTACTAGTAGTACTAACTCTTCAAGTAGCAGCACTAACTTTTCAAGCAGTATTAATTCTACTAGCAGTAGTAATCTTGATAGTCTGGCAGTAGTAATTACATAGCAACATTAATCATCGGCATAAACCATAAGCATATTCAGACCCAACAGGAACTATCCTCTGATGCACCAGAGTTTGTTCCTGCCTCTGTGGAAGAAAAATTGTTTAAAAGGTTTTTGGAAAGCGACTTGAGAAGAACCTATGAAAATCATTTTCTCAACCATCCTGATCTAACCTCTGAAATAAAAGAAATCTTTAACCAAGATCTTCTAAAATGTCTTAGTGTTCCTATGGTCATTCCTTGTATCTCAAAAGATTTAAATACTCCGAAGGACACTACATATAGACAAAGAAACACATCTCCGGAAAGTCACTGGGACTTTCTTGACACAGACTCTGAATCACAATCTGAGTCCTCTGTCAAATTAGAGACAATTTGTGTGGAACTTGACATGGTCATCTGTGGTCCAGAGGATACTAAACTACCCTCTGGCATCCTTAACAGGACAATTGCTCCCAAGAGGAGAACCATAGGAATACCAATCTGCCCCGACTTCTTGGACATGTGTCTTCAAGCAAAGACTTCTTTTGAGCTTGAAAAATTGAAAAATGAAAATATCAAGATCACTCAAACTCCCAAAGTTCGAAAACCTGTCTTTGCATCAAAACCTTTTCAAGAAAAGCTCACCTGGCAACAGAAGGCAAAATGGCCCAAAATTAACAAAAATAATGTTTCTGTGGCAATGAAAGCTCAAAGGGAAGGTCGTCGAGGGAGAGTTCACAGAGAGAGCCATCCAAGTGGAATTTTTGACAAAAGGCAACCTAGATTAGACAAAGTTTTCTGTAAAAAGAAACCCGAATCTAAAATGGGTTGTTGTAAAAGTTACTCTGTACCCCTCTTTGACAATTTCAATAAAATATTTAAGAAGTTTGCTTTCAAGGTTCCTCATTGCAAATGTTTTGATCTTGTGCATGCATTAAATCAACACTTCTCTAGGCCTTCCTGTCTTGTATCTCACCCAAAGCAAATGAATGCCAAATTCAAGGGTGAAAAAGGACAAAATGGTACCTCCATTAAATAGGATAAAACCAAAATCAAAGATGTTAAGGCGTCTTTAAAGACTCCTAACAAGACTGGACCCATTTGGAAATGGGTACCTAAATCTTCTTGATCTTTCCGCAGAAGAAACAACATGTGCCCATTTGGTACCTAGACTCCGGGTGTTCAAGGCACATGACTGGCGACAGAGGGTTGCTCTCCGCCTACAAAGAAAAATCTGGAGGTGGTTCTGTAACCTTCGGTGATAATAAGAAGGGACAAATCAAAGGCTATGGAGTCATTGCCAATGGAGACATCGACGTCAATAGAGTTGCATATGTGGATGGCCTTAAGCACAACCTGCTAAGTGTTAGCCAACTCTGTGATAATAGACTCGATGTAATGTTAAAAAAGAAATACTGCGCATTGTTCAGAGAAGACACCACCACAGAGCTTCTACGGTCCAAGAGACGAGGTGATCTATACCTCATGGACTTCAAGTCCATCAATAGAGATGAAAAGCTCTGTCAGGTCTCAAGTAAGAACGAAGAAGCTTGGCTTTGGTACAACAGGTTTTGTCACTTAAACTTTCATTCTTTAGACAAACTTGTGAAATTAGAACTGGTAAAGGGGCTACCAAGTATCAAATTCGATAGAGATCATCTATGCTCTGCATGTGAAATGGGAAAACTCAAAAGAGCTGCCCATAAGACCAAAATAGACATGTCTTGCACCAGACCTCTGTAGATGCTTCATGTAGACCTTTGCGGTCCTATATCTGTTCAGAGTCTAGGTGGCAGGAAGTACATCCTTGTACTCATAGATGAATTCTCTAGATATACTTGGGTGGAATTCGTTCGAAAGAAATCGGATGTTCCTGAGGTACTAATCAGTCTTCTTAAGAGGATACAAGTTCTTTATGATTGCAGGGTTCAGAGAGTTTGAAGTGACAATGGGACAGAGTTCAAGAACTCAAAAATTGAAGCCTATCTCACGACAGAAGGCATCTCACAGAACTTCTCCACTTCAAGGACTCCACAACAAAACGGGGTTGTTGAACGCAAAAACTGAACCCTTGTGGAAGCCGCAAGAACCATGCTCACTGCCTCAGGACTTCCAATTTCCTTTTGGGCAGAAGCCATATCCACGGCATGCTTTACCCAAAATCGATCTTTGGTAGTAAAAAGACATAAAAAGACCCCTTACCACCTACTCAATCAAAGAAAGACAAACATCAAGTACTTCCATGTCTTCGACTGCAGATGCTTTGTGTTGAACGACGGAGAGCAAATTGGGAAATTTAGTCCCAAAGTTGATGAGGCCAAATTTGTTGGCTACTCATCAAACTCCAAGGCTTATCGAGTCTATGTGATCAAATCAAAACATATACTTGAAAGTATTAATGTTTCATTTGATGACTCGTTCCACGTGACTTCTGTGCAAATCAGCTCAGGACTCAAGCTCCAAGATAAGGAAACTGGTGGATCATCAAGAGCAAATGAACTTCATCGTCTATTCGAAGAGATGTTCAATGATGATAGACCCTCAGAGGATGACCACAGAGCCTCTGGAGCTGAAACCTCTGCAGAACAATCAGGTACCTCTCTGTCAGGTCCTAGCAAATCTTCACCCTCTTCCAACACTTTTGTAGGTGCAAACGTCGAGGGGGAGCACTCAGAGGCAAATACTAACCAAGGCACCAGGCTTAATGAAAAACTTGGTCATCTACAAGACATCTCTGAAGGATCAACACCAGAACATTCAGAGTTCTCTGAACAAGGAAACACATAGCTCATGACATCAACTCAGAATAACCAAAGTCTCGTGGCAAGTACAAATGATCTCCTTTCTACAGAGGGTGATCCGGTTCAAGAATCTGAACATGCTCCAGAAGTGTTCCCAGAAGGTTCATATGATCACCTACCTCGAATGACTAAGTGGACCAGAAGTCACCCACAGAGCCAAATTATAGGTGACCCCTCTAACAGAGTCCAGACTCGATCAAGCACCGCAAATTTTTGTTACTATACAAATTTTGTGAGCATTATCGAGCCCAAAAAGATCTCTGAAGCTCTTGAAGACCCAAACTGGGTAGAGGCTATGCAAGATGAGCTTCTGCAGTTTGAAAGAAACGAAGTATGGACCCTAGTGCCTTTGCCGAAAGGCAAAACTGCAATAGGGACCAAATGGGTCTTTAGGAACAAAAAGGACGAGGATGGCGTAGTTATCAGAAACAAAGCAAGGCTGGTGGCCAAGGGATACTGCCAAGAAGAAGGGATTGACTACGAAGAAACTTTTGCCCCTGTGGCTAGGCTCGAAGCAATAAGAATATTTCTTGCCTTCGCAGCCCACAGAGGTTTTAAAGTGTTTCAAATGGATGTTAAGTCGGCCTTTCTGAATGGACAAACTCAAGAAGAAGTGTACGTCCAGCATCCACCAGGGTTTGAAAGTTCCAAGTACCCAAATCATGTATATTTCTTGGACAAGGCTCTGTACGGACTCAAACAAGCCCCTAGAGCCTGGTACGAAATACTTTCAAACTTCCTTCTTGCAAATGGTTTCGAAAGAGGTACAACTGATACAACTTTATTTTATAAAAACAGAAAAGGTGAGATTCTACTTGTACAGATTTATGTTGATGACATTATCTTTGGGTCCACAAATGAATCTTATTGTAAAAAGTTTGAGTCTTTGATGAAGAGTGAGTTTGAGATGAGCATGATGGGAGAACTTACCTTCTTCTTAGGATTGCAAGTCAAACAAACCAAAGAGGGCATTTTTATAAACCAATCCAAATATGTCTCTGACATACTTGAAAAATACAAGCTTTTTGACTCTTCATCAATGAAAACCCCTATGGCCACTGGATCAAAGCTTCATGCAGACCCAGAGGGCAAGTCTGTGGAGTGTAAACTCTACAGAGGTATGATAGGGTCTCTATTGTACTTAACCGCGAGTCGACCCGATATAATGTTCGTCACATGCCTCTGTGCAATATTTCAAGCAAACCCCAAAGAATCTCATCTTCATGCTGTCAAGAGGATCTTCAGATACCTAAAAGGGACCCAAGTATCTTGGCCTCTGGTATCCGGAGAACTCTGGCTTTGATTTAGTGGCGTACACAGATTCAGATTACGGAGGATGCAAGTTAGACAGAAAAAGTACCTCAGAGAGTTGTCAATTCCTTGGAGGGAAACTAGTAAGTTGGACTTCGAAAAAGCAGAACTATGTCTCGAACTCCACGGCAGAAGCGGAATACGTTGTTGCTGCTAGTTGTTGTTCGTAAGTTCTGTGGATGAGAACCCAACTCAGAGACTATGGAGTTGACATCGAGAAAATCCCCATCCTCTGTGACTCCAAAAGCGCCATTGCGATCTCTGCCAATCCTGTTCAGCACTCTAAAACGAAGCATATCGATATCAGGTACCACTTTCTGAAACATCATGTGGAGCATGGGACAATCGAAATGTACTTCATCCCCACAGATTACCAGCTTGCCGACCTTTTCACTAAGGCATTAAATGAGAAAAGGTTCACTTTTCTTGTTGGCAAGATTGGCATGCTTAACATGAGTTGATCAACAGAGCCTCTGTACCCTTGCACAGAGCCTCTGTGAGTACATAATGTATATTCGTTCATACTCCCTTGTGTACATACTCCTTTTTGTTAAAATAGTCCTCTTGCTCTATGTCTTGCTCAAATCGTCTATTTTTAAACCCAAGCACAGATCAAGGGGGAGCTGAGATAAAGGACCTTGACACTTCAAGGGGGAGCTCGACATCTTTTGTCAAACATGTTGCTCTGCCCCTCAAAAATGTTTTCACAACTATCAAGTAATCACCAACTCAGATCATTTCCTAAATTAGAAGTTTTGGATCTCAGAGCCTCTAAGGTCCTCCACAGAGCCTCTGTGACCCTTCGCAGAGCCTTTGTACCTCACAAAGGGGTCTCTCGTCCATTACTAAATCAACTGGATCTGTGTTCGATCCCCTTGTACGCTCTTTCAAAAGTCTTGGTCATCTCAAAATATTCTAAAACCTCATGATGACCATAGAAGCTCTTGACTCACAGAGCTTCTGCCAAATTTAACTTTAATACTTTTTACCATTCGGTCATTATGTGCGGGTTATTTTTTCAAAATCACCATCATGTGGGAATAGTAACTGCCACGCGCGTGAGAATAGAGGGAGGCGCACGTACTCGATCGTGCACCACCTATCCTGACGTGGCACATTTCTATTGGTTCGTATCTGTACCATCGTTTTTGAAAACGGCCACTTATCCGTTAGCACTCATTACGGATTTCAAATTTTCATTTTTACCGCTAATTCTTTCTAAAACACCTCTACACCTTCTTTTTCTTTTTTACCTGCAATTTTGCTCTCAAGAATCCCTTTGAAAATAACTCTTCATTTTCTCTGCAATGGCTTCCCACTCAAACTCATCCAAGAACTCTAACGGCTCCAAGAACTCTAACGGCTCCAAGAACTCCAACAAGTCCCACCACTCCACAGCTCAAAAAGATGATTCGACCTCCATTGGACAAGAACAGGTGCTTACGAGCAGAATGCTCTCTTTCAGAGGCATGACTACCATCTAACTCAGATGAACAATAAGCCAAACAACCACTTTGTCACTCTTAACCCCTCTGGATTCCCCCATGAAGTCGCTCCCCTGATCAATATCCTCAAAAACCATTATCTGGTCAAAGCCCTCACAATGAAAAGAAATGACATCCCCAAATCCTACATTCAGCAGTTCTGGCTAAGCGCTCGACATGCTAATATGGAAGGATATGGACATTGCATCATTGGATATGCAACCCATCCATCGACCACCAAAATTATGGACTTAGGCATCAACCGAAGGAAACTATCTGACGTTTTTAAACTACCCACCAAGGCAGACCTCAACCTGCGCAAATTCTCAGAGGAGCCCACAGAGGAAGAAATACTGAAGTTTCTGGAATTCATTGGATACGCAGTTCCAATCACCAAATGCACAAACTTCAGAAGACAGAACCTGCCTCCTCTGTGGAACGTGCTCTTCTCAATCCTGAACAGATGCCTAACGTCGAAGGTAGGGAGCCCAGACCAGTCTAGCCACACCATTCTGGCCATCATGTATGGGATCTATTATGATCTCCCACTAGACTATGCAGGACTCATATTCAGGGATATCAAGAATGCTGTGATCTCCAAGCAGCAAGATCAAGATCGGGACACAGAGCCCAAAAACATAGTCTTTGGACGTTTCCTAGGCCTACTTCTAAGTGATGACTTGATCGGGGAGGACAAGCTGCCTGCAGAAGGTAAAATGATCAAGCTACATGAGATGAAATCTCACAAACCCACTACCCTCAAAACAGGGTACCCAAATGCAAGACCTCTGTCAACAAAGTTGTTGACATACTTGGGTAGTGAAGAGGGTGTTAAGGATTACATACGAGGGCACAGGACTCCTGAACCGAGTCCTTCAACCCCCCCCTCGCGTAGGATACCATCTAGGTGACATTGTCATTTATTTGAGAGATGAGGGAGACAGGGAGACAGAGGTTATGGCCACAGAGGCACACGTGAGTGAGAGAGAGGTAAAGCTAGTTAGAGGGGAGGAGAGAGAGAAAAAGGAGAAAAAGAAAAGTAAGAAAAAGAGAACCGAAGACGTAGAGGTTCCAAAGTCCTCTGAGAAGAAGAAATCAAAGAAAAAGAGGACCGCAGAAGAAGGAGTTCCAAAGCCAAAAAAGAAAACTGCAGAAGAGACTATAGAGGTCAAATCCTATGAGAAAAAGAAAAGGAGAAAACTGCGAACGCTTGCAGAAAAGGAAAAATCTGTTGAAGTCGTTCGGCAGGGAAGAAAAGATCTGGTAGAGGCTCTCATTGCTAGAACCAAACCTGCAGAGGGTGGCAAAAAACCTCTGCAGAAGACAAAGAGGACCCTAGTCTTTGAAGATTCTCCTGAGGATAGACCTCAGAGCCTGTTGAAATTAGCCTCTGACATAGCAAGTGAGGTCATTCTTAGGTACTCGGGGGACCTAGGTGAAACCATGAACATAGAGATGGAGGATGTGACAGGAAAGTCACGGAGTGAAGAAGAGAAAGGAGAGGATAAAAAATTGAAGGAGGAGAGAGGTATAAATGATGCCTTGGGCACACAACCAAAACCAACTCCCCGTGCAACCCACATTACTACCTCTGCAGTTCTAGTGCAGAAAGGTATTGAAGAAGGACCGCACAGTCCGATCCCTACCCATGCCATCCGGACAGAGGATATCCCTTCATCCTTTGTACCACCATCCGGGGAAACCAAATCCACCTCACCCTCTCAAAAGGGTGAAGGTGTTGTTTCTTGTGTCTATTTGCCCCAGGACATAACTCCATCACACACAGAGGCATTTGTTGCCTCTGTCACGCACACGAGTGACCACCAAACTGCTTCAGAGATGGCAGTGCGAGATAACACTGGTTCTGTGTTTCTAGAACAACCACAAAACTTATTCACTAGGACCATTGAGGAAGCCTCTAAACCCTTCCTCAAGAAGCCTACTGACAGAACTTTCATAGATGCTTCCTCTGTGGAACATCGAGGATTGGAAGGAAATCCTCCAGAGCTCAACCTAATCACAGGCTCTGAAGGTGCCAAAGACTCGTTGGATAAATCTGGAACATGTTTTGTTCCAGAGGTCACCTCGGACACCTTCGTCACAAAGGGCGAGTTTAAAGCCTTTGTTGACATGGTGCTCCAAAAATTTGACGAGTTGAAATGCTCTGTCACAAGGGAGCCCCAAGCCAAATCCAAAATCCTTGCAGAGGTTCTCCAAGCAAACACAGAGGCTCTGAAAGCTCTTGATCAGTCTTCAGTACAACATACTACAGAGATCAAGAAGCTGACAGAGAACTCTGTAACTCGAGCTAACCTTCAGGAATGCGGACGATCGATCAACATCCACACTGATGTAGTTAAAGTTCTGGGGGATATCTGCATGGAGGAAATGGGTACGTTTGCAGCCAAAGTTTTTCAGTCAGGGGTGGATGACCTGACCAAGCTTCGAGACGAAATAAAGGACATAACTCACAGTGTTATTGTGCCTTTCCAACCACAGGCGTCCACTTCTGCACCCCCACCATCAACCTCTGCCACTGACATCTCTGCCTTAGCAACCAAGAAGGAATTACAAACAATGGGGAGAATGGTTCTAAGCAACCTCAACCTCATTGGATCTGACATTTCTCAACAAGGCAAGAAAATAGCAGAAGATCTGAAGAAGACTGTAGCCACGATTAGGTTCAAGTCTGATCTGGAAGTAAACTGACTATCATTGGCTACAGAGGATGTTCTGAAGAAGATCTCCAGGCATGTTGACGAGCATCTCTGCAAGAGAAGAAAGAGGAAGGCACCTGCGACTTGCCAAGTGGAGGCATCGCAGAAGAGGGCTAGGCATGAGGATCAAGATCCTGATGCCTCTGGTCCTCATGAAGGGAAGATCATGCCATCAAAAGTGACTATCTCAGCTGAACCCCTTATCCAAGTCCCTACAAGCATAGAGCCTGGACCTCAAAAGCCAGATAAAAAATAGGCCTCTGCTGCTTTATCAACTCCCAAAATCCAAATCCCAAAAATCCAAATGAAAGCACCACCCACCCTGAAATACAAAGGCAAAGCTATTGCCACAGAACCTGTGGTAGACTTTCTATGAGCAGACTTTCTATAAGTTCGGGTGCTCAAATGAAAGCACCACCTCACGATTAAAAGAACTATGAGGGAAAAGTTACTCTTCTACAGTGTGGTAGACTTTCAGGTGGCACTTGACCTCGGGGTTAAAAAGATGAACTTTCCTGCACCAGAGGACAGTTTACCACCCTCTGCCACAATACTTCCAAACTCAATAGTCAACTCACCTTTCTTTGGCTTTGTGTACATAAATCCCAAGGGCGAAAAGAAGATATTCATGGGGATTGAAAGCCACAAGTACTCAACTCAGTCTCTGCTGCTCATCCAAGAACTCATCATCAAACACAGAGGAACACCACTCGTCCCCACAGAACCTGCAAACGTCCTTCAGAAAAATATACGTGCAACTCTTAACTTCAGGGACTTGTGTGTATTCTATTACAGAGAGCTGAAGAAGGAAGGAGGCTTTGGAAGAAAAATAGATGACTTTCCAGACGCCAAAGTATAGGCTCTGAAGAAATGTATTTTCACTTCTTTTACTTTCATGTTTTGTAATCAAATGTAATTGCCTTCTGGCACTTCTTTTAAAATGAAAGTAAGTAGACAGAGGTTGAGTTCCTTTCACCTCTTTGTGTTTCTAACTTAGCCAAACTCATATTTTTCCATTTCTTTATTATTCAATACTTAGGGGGAGATTGTTAGCTCCAATCACATTATATAGAAGTATTGAAAAATAGGCTATGTATAGGAACCACAGAAGTCTGTCGCAGAACATCCAAGTACACCGCAGAAGTTAAAATCTCTGAAGACATCTGTCGACACTCTACCAGAGGACACAACACCTGATAATGATCATCAGATCATAGAGCCTCTGTGATCACTCACAGAGCCTCTGTGATGGCTATCCTCCGGAGACAGTTCGAAGGCGTGCCAACTCAGTTCAAGACAAGGTCACATGCAAATCACGTGATGCCTGTTGTACGAAGATTTCCAGATCACTTTGGAGCAGCACACGATGGTTTTACTTTCCAGGTGGCATTCCGTTTATGGAATGTCAGCCTTTGTCTTGTACTAAGGGGTGCATCCTCCTTATATATTATGGGAGCACCACCTTAGAGTTTAGTATGCGAGCACACACAGTCTGAATTAGAGATATGTATTTTCCCTGAGCATTTTGCACACACTTGTGCGTGTTCTTGGTGTTCTTCAGTAATCAATGAAACAGTTCTTTGAGTAATTTCTTGCAGTACTTTACTAATCTATTTATTGATTACTTGTGTGTTTACTACCTTGCATGTTCTACCTTTTCTACATATATTAAATGCTTCCGCACTCTCATTATTTCGAACCAGTGTGTAGTAAAAGGTCAATCAAGTTAAGAACATCACTAATTGGGATCAACAGTTTTGTAAAGTAATCATTCTCTGATCAGCTCCAGCTTCAACTCCTCTCCCCCTTGATTTCTTTATAAAACTTAGAGTTCCATAAACTTCAAAGCTCCTCTTGCTCCCCCTTGAAAGTATCTCTTATCCTTGAAGTTTCAACTGAAATACCAGATCTGATGTAGACCATAACCTCGATTTAGTGCACATAAAGACAGCTTTTGACTCTTGTATACCCAACACATTCCGTTTGCCCACAAGAATGATATGTGTTGAGTATTGGAATCACAACCAAGTGCAACTTCAGTGTATAACATCTGATCTATTTTTGAACCACGAGTTGAAACAAGAATTCAGCTTAAGAACTTCATCTGATCAGCTTACGGGTTTGTAACATCCGGTAGCAACACTACAAGGCAAGAGTTAGAAGTCAAGCTTTGTTCAACAACTGATAGAAGATGCTCATTTTCTAACTGCTTTCCATAATACTGAACAATCAAACCCAGAACTCCTTTCTTCACGAAACAGCTGGATGATTATAAGCACTCACACTACTGAGTGATCAGAACAATGATTGTAGTCACTCACACTACTGAGTGATCAGGTCAGAAGAATGATAAAGTACTCTCAACGGTCTAACAACAAAAGAAGCTTTCCAGACTGATGATTGCAGATGCTCAGACAGCTAACTCAATCCGATCATAGACTAAATCATCAAATCCAGAATCTGAAAATCTTGAAAAGCATGTGCACTCGTGAAAGAATAATCAGTTGCTAAAGATATGTGACCGACATATGATAATAGTGATGTCACATATGCATTCCGCATATAAAGCTCGGGAACTGGACAAACTTGTATCAAACAGGGTTCAGAACAGTCAAAATTCTCAAAAATTCACAAACTTTTCGCAAAACACCATCAATTCACAGATAACTATTGACATTTGAGCACGATTCGCATGATAGAATAAGCTGAAAGACCATAATCCACATAGGCTTGCATGTGAATCCTTACTTCTCGCAAGCACCTATATGTGAAAACCTTGCATTTCGCAGACCTCATATCTACGAATCCTCAGAATTCGCATCACACTTATTTGCGAATCCTTAACTTTTCGCAATACTCTCATCTGCGAAATCTCCACTTTTCGCAACACATATACGTACAAGTTCTATAGTTAAGAAAATTTCATCTTCAAGGAATATAGTCATGCAAATCCTTAAACATTTCGCATAAGACTATTGTGCGAATTTTGTACTTAACCAAAATATCAGCTTCAAAGGCTTTACGAATTCTGGCATGTGAATTCTTATGCATGCGAATTCTATGTTGCGAAAACTTCTAAAAACCTTCATTCTGTGAATTCTTTAAACATCTGCGAGTTCTTCCTTTTAATCATGTGAATTCCATAGATCTCGAATGATTTTCCACATTTCTTCCAATAAAACCTTCAAAACATCGAATTTTGAGTTGAGCTTTTGACAGTATGTTCGAAAACATCTTTTGAGCACAATTAGTTGATGACCATGTCTAATTTCGACTCTATAGTCCAAATCGATCCAACCACAGTGAATGAAAAAGTTTCGAACAAAAGAACTCAAAATCGATCTAAACAACTAAGTTTGATGCAATTGTACAAACTAATTGATTCTATACTAATTGACTTTATCCACAGAACCAATTTAATCAACAAAGACCAAACAAATTTCATCAAATCACAGAAATCAAAAATTTCATCGTAACTGTTCTATCAATACCAATCGATCTCGATCGTACGTAGAATAATATCTTCGTTTGGCTCTGATACCACTTGTTAGGTCCATTGAGATCATGATTGGATTGATGATAAACAATAACAAGGAATATATGGAAGAAATTTGTAGATTTATTCATACGAAAAGTAAGCTACAACTACTGAGAGCAAATGAGCCGCATGTCTACATTGCTAAAATTGAAAGTTACCCTAAACACACTACAAGATTCCTATTTATACACCAAGTCCCTTGTACACTATTAAGCCCTAACCCATATACAAGGCCCAATACAATTATGTTGATTACTTTACTAAACTTCTAAATAGAACATATTTATGTTCTAACATCGCCCCACTTGTACCATGTGGTGTTCCTTCCCCGCGATAGTGCCCTGGCTAGAGTTACACTGTCACAATCGCCGGGCATAGTTGCCCCCCCCGTACCGAGGTCTGAATTTTCGAGCGATTTCACAAACGATGGCGATTCGATACAAGAGATACGCAAGAACCTTCACTTAAAACAATATCAAGATTACTACTAAGGATTTAAGACAAGGAAATCATTTTAATCACATACCAAAATTGTGGGTGTTACACTAACAAAAGTCTGATATCTCGAAAGTAGATTTTTATAAACTGGTTCGACAAAGTGCCCATAAAGTGTCCATTGTTACTAACTCTTAATCTTGCCGACTTAACTAAGTTGATAAAAATCAAGTTCTACCAGTACGATTATTTATACCCAAATCTCTTTGTGATATAAAATCTCTACCGATGTTGAACCTAAGTAAAATCATACAAAACCCGTATCTCTACGTGGTTATCAAAGACTCTCTCAAATCTTTTTGCATCACTTAAATCTTATTTCGAATCCCCCCTCTTGGGGTCAAGATCTAATATTAACACTTCAAAGTGATCAACTTATTCGCATTTAGTTTAAGCCCTGACTCAAATGACCAAGCTTAAGAGCTAGAAATAATGGCAACATCCAAGTGTCTTCTGCTAGTCTCAAATTTGACCCACACCTACACCCAAAGAGGCGCTTAGCTCATAATGATAAAATTAAAATATATAATGTAAGAAAAGAAATACTTGTTAACTACTTGCATTAAAATAAAGAGAGAAATAAACTACAAACTTAGACGAAAAATAAATGTGGAAATTAAATGCAAGAAAGTTAAAGACTAATAAACTACAAATAAAATGCAATAGAGCTAGAGTTCTACATTGTTGCTTCTTGATTCCTCCTCCATGTTCTCCATAGCCTTGTATTTATATTGGAAAATTAGACAATACCCATTGGGTAATATTGCTATTATCCAATGGGTAAAGGAGCTTCAAATATTTCAATGATATTTAAATATTCTCCCATCATTAAGAAGATACTTCAACCAACTCAAAGAAACCGAGTAAACCTTTTATCCAAAGGTCCTTCGGGTGCCTACCAAGGGAACGCCAAGCCCACTCCCAGAACAGTGACATTTTTAACCCAAAATGATGCATATAACCATAAAAACATCCTCAACAACTCCAAATGAAAATAAAATAATAAAAGGAAGAAACACAAACAAATAAAAAGGAAACACAACTAAAATGAAATAAAAACATACGCAAACGATATGTAAATAACGCTCAAAATGAGAGTTGTCAGTAGCCTAGACCACTGCCATGTGGTTTTTCGGCTTTTGTTTCGTTCCTCGTTTTAGGCTGGGTTCGAGGCATCAATTAGGGGGATTGCCTTAGGGGCTCAAATATATGGTCTTAGGATGATTTAGGTGGTTTAACACCATTCTTATGTTGTCCAATTCAGGTGTTCAATTTGATAATATTTGAATTTTAAGACGTGTGGTGAATTGCCAAAGCCAGGTGAGTTTTCTTAAACCTTCTTATGCATAAGGAATGATTTGTAAAACTTT
Source organism: Arctium minus (assembly GCA_954870635.1). NCBI lineage: Eukaryota > Viridiplantae > Streptophyta > Magnoliopsida > Asterales > Asteraceae > Arctium > Arctium minus. The sequence goes on along the minus strand of OX941096.1, from coordinate 11,628,478 downwards.
AATCACAGATTATGGTTTTAACGTTTTGGCATGAATTGCTCTCATGAATACTTTGAACAAACTTTTGATTGAAATGGTTTATTATTGGGCATACATCGTTCTATGTTGTTTATAGCATGAAATTATGAATTGATATTGGTATTGGGTGCACAGTGGGATTAGGGTACCTTCGGATTGTGGAAATCCCTTGGGGTTATATTATATCGTGTGCCTTGAACCCGTTTCATGTGCACATTGACATGGCATCTACTGGGGGCCATGGTGATTATTTGGACCCCAAGAATGGACATCATAGTGAATAAATGGGTGACTATGAACACTGTGCAAATACCCGTGGATTTGTTGAATTATTTAACTGTTAGCATTTGGGCCTTATGGCGGATTGCATATTGTTTTGGGAACTTTCGAACTATTCTTTTGAGAGGGAATTCACTAGACCTCATGGTCTAGCACTCGCTTTTCAAAATTTAAAACCATTTTCAGGTAAAAAATTGGTTGGAAGCTCTTCCAAGGGAAAAGAGAAAGCGTGAAGTCTTTAGAAGAGTGGAGGCATAGATAGGATCCTATAGTTATCTTTAGATTTTTATGCAAATGTCTTTATGAAATTTGTCTTCAAAGCCTTTATTGCATAATTGACTTATGCTGGAAAGATTACGTTTGCACCCATCAACATAGGCAACCTTTGATATCGAAGTTACACCTTTAATAATTACACCGCGACCTTTAGTTCTACCTTCGTTATTGTCTCCAAAAGTCACTAAGTTTCCATTTAGTTTGTCTTTAAATGAGGTCAAAAGACACTCGTCACCAATTATTTGCCTAGAACATTTAGAGTCTAACTACCATATTTGCACATGCTCGTGCTACAAGACAATTAATGATTTTTATGTACCAATTTTTTAATAGGTCCCTTTTTGTTAGTTATGGAATTTTGAAATGAAGATAGTTTTATTTGAAAATTATTTCATTTTTAATTCAAATAAAAAATGTGTTGCAGAACGATCTATCAAACAACTGATATCGTTCAATTTTTTAACAGGTGAAGAAGATTCTGAGCTAGGAGAAGTGTATTCATAATATTTATTTACTCTTTCCTTCTGTGTTATTTCCCGAGTATTGTGGTGAGCATTTTTATATTTCAACTCAGAATTTCCATATGTTGTGCATGTGAGGTACTTCTGAAGTTGAATTAGGAGTTCTGAACATTTGCAATCAGAATTTAAATGGTCATGAAATGATTTTGAAACATTCTTTACTTTGACATTCACAGAAGTATTAACATTTTTATTACAACCTGAATTCGAAATAGAAGATGCTCTTACAAACCTCCTATGTAATACACATGGTTTTCTTTTAAGAACTAAGGGTTTCTTCTCTTGACTCTTTTTCTTCTCTATCCATTAATTCTCCTTTGTTTACAAATCATGAAATAGATTTTTTTAGTTGAAGAATCTTTTAAGATATCTTTTCCCTTTTGAGATTTTGTAAATCGTTGCTGAATAATTTTCTTTGAAGCACTTTGATTTTTGCAATTTTGCACACACTTATTCTTTAATTCCTTCTCTAATCAGGAGAGGATTTAACTTTTAAACAAATTTCATGGACATAAGAATTGATAAGCGCATTGGGAATCTGAGCTTTAGGTTGAACCACTAAATTTAAAATTTCTTTTGTGTTATCAATTATGTTCACATTTTGCCTCACTACCTCCGCAAATGATTCTAGATACGATTCATCATTAGAGGAATCAAGAAAATCTTTAAATTTGCCATTTTCAAAAGTAGAAGCAGGTTCTAATTTCTCAAAAACTTTACCTCCCTCTCTACGCTCCTTTAAGGTCATTGGGATGGTTATTAATTTCTTCAACAAAAATATCTAAGTAGGAACACGAATTATCTTTCTATCAGAATCATAAACTTCTTATTTGAGTACTTCCTTTAAAAACGACTCATTTTATTTGGTATCATACATCCTATCAACTTTTGTTATGAACTAAGAAAATTTAGTTAATTTAGACTTCGTCATTGCTTCTAGAAGAAATTCAAAAGCTTTTGGATTAAGTAAAGACACCTCTGTTTTGTTATTCTCTAAATATAGTTCAGGAGCTTTACTTACTTTTTGAGGATTTAGTATCGTTACTATATTTAGAGACTTCTTATTTTCCTTCATCAGATTTGTGAGCTTTCAAATGATCATAATTAAAAATATAAGTAATATCCTTGCATTTATCTTATGAAGGCTCCGAGGATCGAGAGGTAGGTTGTTCAGAGGATAAACCCTTCTGGTTTACTTGTAAAGCTTTTCCCTCTTTATCTAGCCTTTATACGACCATTGATGCAAGTTCTTATACTACATTTTTATAAGCAAGATTATTTGGTTGGTCGACTCCAACCTTTCTTTTAAACGTTTTGAAAACAAAATCTTTTCTTAAAGTAGGAAACACAGCTTGTTGAGCAAAACCAATATTGAATGTAGAAGAGATGCTTGTCTTCTTATTCCCAATAAAGGTGTCAATACTAGAACTGAGACCTTGCTTATCTGTTTGGAATTGATTTTTATGTGAACATTATGAGCATCCTAATATTTGTTTTAATCAAATTTTGTTTTGATGAAGATTTCTGTGAAGAATACCTCTCTCTTTTAATTTGAAAATAATTCTTTAAAGATTCAAAGTTAAGTCTGGTAGAATTAACATCATCAAGTTTTTCAGCAAAATCCCTTTTTAGCCTCTCTAGTTCTTCCCGTTCTTTGAGCCCTTCACTTTCAACACTCTATTTTTCAACTTTTATCTTTTCCACTTCATATTTTGCTATTTTTCTTTCATTCTTTTTAAATTTTAGTTTTGCTCTTAATTTTGAAGAGTACTCAGAAAATCTGTTCACAACCATTTCAAGATCATTTACTTGATTAGAGGAAGTACTAATTTTGATCTCAAGTTTAGTAGCAAACGAGGCAGAAGCATTGCCTTGTTCAGCTGTTATTTCCATTAAACAAAAATGGGCTTGAGCAGAGCCATCTTCTGAAGAGGAGTCTGATATCCCGCTTTCTTTTTCAGCCATCAAACTTCTCTCCTTTTCATTTATATTTGTACTTTTTTTGTAATAATTTGCATCACCTACCAATTTTGTTCGCCATTCTACAGTATATGAACAAGTTTGCCACATCTATAACATCTTGAACCTAGGAACCGTCCACAGCGCTACATGTGATATATTTATAATGAATATGGAAATGTGAGTCATGATGAGTGTTATCCCCATATTCTGTCCATTGTAAAAGTATTCAAAAAGAATCTAAGTCCTCAGAGTCAGACGAGCTCTGCAGAAGAAAGCAGTTGAATGTTCAGAAGCTTTGCAATCACCAAGCACATAAGTACTTAACCAGAAGATGACCCGTAGTCCACAGAGCCTCTGTGCTATGCTCTGTGAAAGCAACCTCTGTGCAAACATCAACTGAAGATTTCAACAAATATCTCTCACAACTCAGTCATCTAATGTAGCTCTTCCACCTCAGCCTGAAACGGTTATTTCACATTTACACATGGCAGTTTCTGATTAGTGCTAGGATTGACTTTCTTGATACTCTCCTTTATATAGAAGATTTGTATAGGAGATCTTGTACGCTCAACAGACTACACACATTCAACTGCACAAAGTAGTTAGAGAGATATCCCGTGAGATATAGATAGAATTACACACATTCAGTGCATGTTCTTGGTGTTCTAATTGTGTTCATCATCTTTTCAGTCAATACATATGACTATTGTGGCTCAATCACTGTTGGTTATTTCTATTGTGTGCTCCCTTTGATTTACTACTCTTATCTACCTTTCAATCTTACAATACTTACATTGCTTCCGCACCATACTTTGATTTATTGTCAGTTTGATTATTTGTGAACTAAATTTGGGACAACAATTGGTAACAAAGCAGGCTGTTTCACTGGAATCAATTCGATAAATCTCTCGATTGTTAATTTGCTCACAGGTATTGTATTTCTTTCTAAACCTGTTTTCGGTTCATACCTGTCCCTGTTTTTCACTGATTATTTACGAGTTCAGTTTCAGTGATTCCAGTGAACTGTTCTTTGTTTATAAAGTAATTTCGCGTGTGCTTACCAAATCCATATCTCTTCTTAAATATGAGCACAAATTTCTACTCTATTTCTTCTCAAAATCATATATCGATTTCATTCATGTTTTACAATGTTTTTGTGAAAATGGCGAACATAAATGCCATATACACTATCGGTTCCCAAACCAAACCTCCCACTCTCTTGAGGGACGAATACCCTTAATGGAAGATTTGAATGATCAATTTCTTCAAGGGTATTGATAAAAATCTGTATCAAATTGTTCAAAAGAAACCTCATGTTCCTATGATGACAGTCCCTCGAGTTCCAGCTACAATAACCACTGAGGAGATCCCTGCATATGATAAACCCAAGGATTTGGCTTCCTATTCTGAGAAAGATTGGGAAAAGATTAAAGTTGATAAAAAGGACAAAAGATTGTCAATCATGGCCATCCCAATGACATTTTCTCATCACTAGATGCCTGTGATACTGCTCAAGAACTTTGGGTTGAACTAGAAAAACAACTGGAAGGAGGAGTCAGAACATAGAAGAACAGAAGATCTCAGTGTCTGAATGATTACTACAACTTTTCTGCCAAACTAGAGGAATCTTTGCGACAGACCTATGATCGATTCAATGGGTTGATCAACAAGTAAATAAAGGTTGGCATTCTGCGCACAAATGAGGAGAACAATGTTTTGTTTCTTAAAATTCTTGGTGATGAATGGCTCCAACTTTCGATGTTTGTACAGTCCAACCAAGACCTTGATGCTTGGTCTTTGCATGATATTTTTGGTACTCTAGTGGCACCGGAGAAGCATGCTCTGAAATCAAAGCCAGTGGTTGTAGGCTCTCTGGCCTTAGTCTCAGAGTCCACATAGGCTCTGGCACAAAAACCTAAAGAGAAAACCTGTAAGGGTAGTTCAAAAGGGAAGGGCAGAAGGAAAGAAAATAAGGCCTTAGTAGCTGAGAGTGATGAGGAGGGAGAAAGTGAAGAAGAATAGATTGATAGTATGAGATCAATTGCAAAATCCTTGGCTCTACTAACAAAGGAATTTGGCAGAGGTTACCCAAAAAATAAGGTACTTACAAGAAAGATCGAGAGGACAGAGGAGATAGATATCAAAGGGCTGCCCCTGTATACCAAAAGCAGTATGGACTCCCATAGTCCTATGAGCCAAGGTACTCGTACAGAGAAGATGCATATGAACCGAGGGTAGTAGAACATAATCCTTATGAGCAAAGGAAGTTTGAGCACAGAGCCTCTGAACCCAAGTACCCACAGATAGGGGTGTTCATCGGTTGACATCCAATGGATGTGAGGGGAACCGAACCGATTCAATCATCCATTGGATGTTGGATTTTCCCAATCGACCCGATCTAATCATCCATTGGATGTTGGATTTTTCCAATCCAATGGATGACTGGATCGGTTCGGTTCCATCCATTGGATGTTCTTATTGGATATCCATTAGATCAGATTGGATATCCATTGGATATTCTTATTGGATATCCATGGGATCGGATTGGATCCATCCGACATCCATTGGATGATCAGATCGGATCCATCCAACGTGTTAATTTAATGCAATGTTCTAATTAATTATTTTTAGTTTGTGTGTAAAACCAACATAAGTGAGACTAAAAAATTAAAAACCAACACAAAACAAATTTAGATTTAAGCAAATTGCAAAAAAAAAAAATGGATGATAGTTGGATGGAAAACTGGATGGTAATCAAATGGTTAATTGGATGGGTAATTAGATGTTGGTCGTTTCGGTTCGGTTAGTTTTGGTCGGTTCTGGACTGCCATCCAAGAACCGATCCAAATTGGTTGTTGAGATTTTCAATCCGATCTGATCCAATTATAATTGGATATCCAATTATGGTCGGTTGGTTCTAATTGGATCGGTCGGTTCCTATTGGATCGGTTGAATTTTTGCACACCCCTAGATACGTGAACGGTATATGTTCATAAATATATACGCAAATGTTCAAAGGAATATGTGGGAATGATATTTAGGTCGCTATGTGCATAGTACAGATAAATTGGTTATCATCAATGTAATAGTAATCGATGTCGTGTTATGTGTCAAGGTGTTATAAGTGTTGAACACAAGTCAAATTTATGGGCGTTATTAAGAAATTGTGCTGCTTAATAAAAGAATTCTTACCAGGGATCTTGGAGATGAAGTCCGAGAATGACTTTGAGTTAATTTGGCAAGTGAGTGGTTGTTCTTAGATAAGAATTCATATATATTTTGCGAATTTAATCCGGAAGTTGAGGAGCAAGGAGATTGGTTTGGTAAAGGTCCAATGGAATTACCAAAAGGGCCAAGATGCCACTTGGGAAGTTGAATCGGAAATGCGAACCAAGTACCCTCATTTGTTCGAAGAAGAGATTCCGGAGACGGAATCCTTTTAAGAGGGGGAGATTTGTAAAGACCAAAAGTGGAAAAGCTTTCCTTTTTATGAAAAGTTGGGGGTCAATTTGAGAAACTTAAAACTTGGAGGCCCAAGGTGCAATAAGCAGGAATTATATAAAGGAATTAAATCCCTAATTTCTCACATGGTTATCATTTTGTGGCGGGCGAAGGAGAGACATTTTTGGCAAGAGGAAGAAAAAATTGGAGGTTAATCATCTAAGGTAAACCCCTGTTAATTTATTGAAAACCCTCTATTGAATTTCTAAGTCTAATTCTTCTTGGTTTGGGGGATTAAGCAATGTCTTGAATATTCTTATTTGGAGGTTCTAAGCTCGATCTTTAAGAAAGTCAGATGTTGGGGGTTATAATGAGAATAAGTCAAGTATTAAAGATTTTGGTCAATGATGTTTATTGTTAATTGGTACTGTGTGTTTTCGATGTCGATTTTTTGATTGGTGTAATCGATGTGCTTCATGAAGGCTTGAACGCGGTGCGAAAAACGCAATCGTCCCAATCGAGAAAGCCACCCAGTTAGGTCACGGACTCGACCGGCGGTCGCTTCAATCGGGACTCACTCGAGAGCGATTCCCATCCGGGAGTCAACCTCACCCGGGCCTCACCTCGAGCCGGGCATACCTCCACCCGGGGGACTCTGGGGAAACTGTTGTGGAATCGAGAGGGTAGAGCCGGGCGGCCTTAGAACCGAACCTGGTCCATGTGAGCAGCCGGGCGGCCTTGGAGCCGGACCCGAGCCTTAGGAGCCGGGGAACCCGGGCCGAGTGTTGAGCGACAAGCAGCCGTGGTTCACCATTATGCCGCAAGCTGAGTTTTAGAGGTTGTCGTCCTGGTTGGTAGTAATCAAATCGAAAGTTTAACAAAATTCCTTCCCGATCTGTAGGAGGGCATCCGTCCCGGGGTAGGAGTTGTCTGTGTGTTAATCTCCTCTCAAGGTGAGTTTCCTTTAATCCCTTTTCTATCAATTGCTATTTTAAAGTTCGGGTCTTTAAAACGATATCACATGTTAGCATGTCATTTTGTTGCATATTAAACTTAGTTTACATGGACGCAATAGTTGGAGACTATGATACCTTCTGATTGGGATGCTTTTCAGCTTAATTGTGATGCATGTTATTTGTGTATGTTTATGGGGTTGGATTTGCACAATATGTTCGTTAAACTTTTGGATCGTCATGATCACTCGGTAGGGAATTTTAAACCCGTGTGCGTGAAATAAGTTTTCTGTACACGTGAGAAAAAATGAGGAGTCTGCTTGGGGCCCAGAGGCGAGAAGGGAGTCTGTTGGGCCCTAATCGCGATTGACGATTTTGTTGGACATTTGGTGATAGACTACTGTGCAAATTCCATAACCATTACGGTATTACTCGTTGGCTTTCGTATAATCTAATCGTGAGCCTGCTTTATTGTTCAACTGTTTTTAAATAGGGAAATTCACTAGACCTTATGGTCTAACCCTCGCTTTTGAAACTCAAAACCCGTTTTCAGGGAAGAACACTTGTGGCAATTCCTAAAAGGGAAAGGAAAAGGTGTAGAAGCCAAGAGCGGATCCCGGATAGAAAGCGATAATTCTGGCATTAGAAGCTTGCCTAGTCTTAGAGATTCTCGGCTGTAGATGGGACTTCCGTTGTTAAACTTTTCTTATTCATGTTTGATCTGATTGTATCGGGACCCGTATTGGGAGTTTATATCATATTTCATGTTTTAAATTTCGGGCTGTTACAATGCACATGTGAATGAGTCATTGTATTCACCTTCTTTCAATTTCTAGCCTACATGCACATATTAATGATTTGTCATATTCATCATCCTTCATTTTCTAGGTTGAATGGACAGGTTTGATGAATCAAGAAACTCATTGTCTTTCAATTTCTAGGAGGCATGCACATATGAATCAATCACTGTATTCATCGTCTTATTTTTGGGTTGCATGCACTTGTGAATGAATCGTCATATCCATCATCATATTACAATTAATGGACCGCATGCACATGTGAATGAGTCATATTCATCATTCTTCTTTTTCTAGGTTGAATGAAAATGTGAATGAATCGTTAAATTCATCGTCTTTTAATTTCTATATCGCATCAACATGTGAATGAATCGCCATATTCAACGTCCTTCAGTTTTCTGGGTTGGTTGCACATGTGAATGAATCACCGAATTCACCGTCTTTCAATTTTTGTGTTGCATGTACATCTGAATGAATCATCATATTCAACGTCGTTCAATTTTATGGGTTGAATGCAAATGTGAATGAGACACCATATTCACCATATGTAATTACTTCAGTTTTTGGGTTGCATGAACATATAAATGAGACACCATATGAACATATTCACCATGCATTCTTCCCGTGTATTCACCAAATGGGTCGTTGGCATTGTCTCCATAATATTGGATACCTTCCTCCTATCATCCCATACAAGATGCAACATCGACACACATAAAGGTTTACCTACAGTAAAAGATATTGGGAAGAATTATTCGATTGCATAGAGACAACGATGATGATCTTCAAATAAATAGAGATGATGATCTTTATTGAGAGAGAGATGTTAATTTGTTTAGAGAGAGAGAGAGAGTCAATTGAGGGAGATGAGAGAAAAGGAATAGAAGGTTACCTATTAGAGAGAGAGAGAGAGAAATTCTAAATGTTTTTAATTTAAATAAAAGGAGAAATAATGATTTTTTCCTCTTTCATTTATGCCCTCCAATGCTATACGTTTATAAATACAACTCTAAGGTCGCGTTTGGTTTGCGGGATTGGAATGGAATTGGAGGGATTTGGATTTCAAATCCATTCCAATCCTGCGTTTGGTTTGTAGGAATAGATTTCCTTGACCGGATTTGAAATCCGTTGACCATTTAAAAATCCCTTACCTGATGGATTTCAAAATCTTTTGCAATGAGCCTGGATTTGAAATCCAAATCCTGATGGATTCTAAAGCCTGATGAATTTCATTCAAACACATGAATGGATTTCAAATCCCCCCAAATCCAAATCCCCTCAAATCCAAATTTCTCCAAATCCAAATCCTTACTTGAAATCCAATCCATTCCCGCAAACCAAACATACCCTAATAATTTATTAATAATTTGGATAGCTAATACTAAAACATTTGCTAAACACCCATAAATTTTACGTTACATTTTGGTATGCTATTATTCTAAAACTCGGAAAAATATAGCAGTAAAAAGTAACGAACTTTCTACATTTTACCTTTTTATTATTGACGGGTACCGATGGTAAAACAAACTAAATACAACTTAACAAAAACTTTTGTGTAAAACTATCCCGAACTTCTTACATGCGTAACTTTTGATATGGAGATTTACAAGAACGATAATTAGGCTACAAATAAGTGTCTACTACTATTTACTACACATTGGGGCGTGACCGTTGGGCCCAAATTCCATCATATGGGTTCCAATTTCATTTGTACAAATTTAAATGCGAACAATAATTAGTTTCTATTTCTAGTTCATCAACACCATCTTTTTTTTTTTACAACCTTGTATGGTTAGCTCAATCGGTAGTAAGGTTTAGACGTTTAAGGATCATCTTCAGAGGTTCAAGTCCTGCAAGTCCACTGAAGATTTTCCTGGTTGTTCTCCAAGGCCTCTAAGATTAGTCGGGGACTCGCGATGTACACAAACTTCCTGGACACCCATGGTTAACAAAAAAAACATCTTTTTAGTCCAACAAAAAAATTATACGTATATTCTTTTTGTCAACAAAAATGGTTTAAATAAATAGCGTTACATTAAATTTAGGGGCCGTTTACCAAACGCTTACTTGGGTAAGCGCTTATCAAGTTATATTACCTTAACTGATGAATATGGTAATGACCAACAATCTTACCCTGTAAGAGCGAAAACAATGATCGAGAGTCTTACTCGTGAAGTGAGGGTGATGGCTCTTACTTGGTTAGCGCTTACCGCATAAATTTTTGTACACGGTGCCGTTTTAATGGACTAAAATCTTACGCGGTAAGGTAAGCAATAGTGTTGAATTTAACCGATAAACGCTTATCGAATAAGTGTTTGGATAAACTACCCTTAATGTTCTATTTTTCATTACACGAAACAATACATTCATCAGCAAAAGTATTGCAAAAAAATGGATCTAGTGCAAATAAATTGTGCATTTATTGGAGCCATTGGAGAAGGGCTGAAATATAAGATATCTATACTATATTGTAAAGCACGGATAAAAAACTCATAAATATAAATTATTAGGCACAAAGTACCATCATTTTATGCAAAATTTTAAATATCTCTTAATTTACAAGTATCAAAGCACAAGATACATATTAATACTAGAGACTTCTAACACCCACCAATTTGGTATGTGCAAGACCTTCCTTTTATGCAGACATTTCCATATATCACTATTAATTAATATATTATATTACTATAAATTTGTTTTAGTTATATTATTAAATATCTAATTGGTTATTTTTTTTAAATATCATTAAAATATATAAGATAATCATTGAATTCTAACAAAATACTTAATTTTTCTATATAAAAAACATTATATTATTATGCCTAAATTAAACAAATTTATAAAAAAATCATTATCACTTTCTCAAAACCATCCAAAAGCGTACTGTAAATCGACAAAAAAATAAAATGAAACACTAAAATCGTGATGTATCTCGCTGTATTGCGCGAGTACGCTTCTAGTTCATCTTAAAAGAGTATATTTCTTTTATGTTTTTTCTATTAATCATGGGTGTTCGGGTTAGTTTGCACGTACCTCGATTAATTTCAAGAGTCCTAAAGAATGTCAGGAAAGTTCCCAATAACCTTGCAAGACTCGAACCACTAATCATTGAATATGATCTCCAAAAACCGACCTTTATTGCCACTTAAGCTTTGCTGGAGCACATCTAACGTAGCTTACTTTATTAATTTACTAAACATACTCAACATCAAATTTTCACTAATTTGAGCTGTTAAAAGAATAATGTAAAATGCAAATAAAGTTGAATGGTGTTTATAATTGTTTTTGTTGTAGGATAAGTGTGTCATCGTCTAAATGATACGACGATAGATATAATGATAGAGATAGAGATAAATATATCAGAGTTAGATTAGAACTGGAATATCTCATTGCTATCTACTTGTAACTCATCCCTATTTAAAGGGATTTTGATTAATGAGAATGACAGATTTCTTCTCTCTTTATTCTATTGTTGTTCCATTCGTTTTTTTCTTTAACAAATTTTCAAATTTAAATGAATTTTATAACGATTTTTAAAATTGAATAATTTTAATAACGCTTTGTAAAGTTCAATAATCAAATTAAAATAAGTGATCTATATTATATTATAGAGTGTTTAGTTTTTGTTTTAAAGACTTTTTAATTTTGAAGAGTATAAATAAGTATAAATTATTAATGAATATAAAATTTATTAATTTCTATAATATTTTTATTTTGTCGTTTTCTAAAATATTTTGTGTGTGTAAAACATAACTTACCACTTACAACCTATCAAGAATCTATCGAGACCGATCGAGAACCCAATAAAGAAAAACTAGAGTATATAGTGTTGAAATTATAGTATATTAATGATGAATATAGTAAAAAATTAATATTTATGATGAATATCATACTTATATGAATAATGGAGATTTGTTGTATACACGTGAACATATGAATAATCATTATAAATAGTATGTATATTTTTTTTATGAATGTTATAGTAAAATTTATATTCATTATGAATATCATATTGATGTATGAATATTGAAAAGTTATTGTATACACGTGATTCATAATGAATGTTATAGTGAAACTATATATTCATGATGAATGTTATAGTGAAATGTATATTAATGATGAATATGATATTGATGTATAAATATTGAAGAGTAATTATATAAATGTATAAATACATAAATATCCATGATGAATGTGATAGTGCGTTGTATATTTATGACAAATATCCTACTGATTTATGAATATTGAATAGTTGTTGTATACATGTGAACGCACATGAATATTGTATATATATATATATATATATATAAGGTGCGTTTCTTTTGTAACTCAACCAATTTGTACAAACTATGCAAACCAATCTTATCCGTTCATCAAGTCTAATGAATATATGATTTTATTATGTTTACTAATTTAAAATCATAATTATAATGAATAAACTTAACATTTCCTAATTTAAAATCGTGATTATAATGAATAAACTTAACATTTTTCATATATATATATATATATATATATATATATATCACAATCATTACTAATGAATCATAATCATTATCCATAAATATATCTATTGTTTCATAATATAGTGTTTTGCATAGTTTGTATAAATTGTTTGAGTTAAAAAAGAAATGGCCCCTATATATATAGATAGATAGATAGTTCAATTAGAAAAAAAGATACTATATCGAGATTGATGTCATATCGAAAATAATAAATGTTTGTTTTTTTTAATTTGTTTAAGTATAATATTACTTACTTTTAAAATAATTTAATTTATAAATGAAGGAGATAAAAGTTTTAAATTAAAAAAGAAAATAAAAATATCAAATAATTAGACACGTGTAATTGAAGATTGAAATTCATTCATTTTTTCTCTAACCCCACTTTGTGTTCTAGCATGTAATTAGTTCTTTTTCAATTTTAATTAATGACCCATATTTGTCCATTAGTTTACTATGTAAATATGGTTTGCAATTGAAACAAACCCTATATATATATATATATATATATAGCTAGGTTCTTGTGAGAAATGTCATTTTATGAGAAACGTAACCTTTATACAATATATGTGAACGTAACCTTATATAATGTGAAGGTAGTGACACATTCAAGATTTTTTGACAGTGCTATCACAAAATAATTATAGTAATATAAAAAATTCAAAAGTAATTATAAAATTATTACACAAACTTCGTCTTTGGCTATTTTGGATTGGTAAATATAAATTAAACATTTAAGTCATTAAAAATTAATACACTAGGTTTTTGTTTTTCCAAATTTTTATATCTTAAAATTTTAAAACTAATCGTTTGTTGTTGCATTTTCTGTTTTCCACTTGGTGATGTTTACATCATCGAATTGAGATACAACATATTAACCTCAAATATAAACAAATTAACCCTAAGGGTTGGGTTATGGTGAGAATGAAAGTTATGGTGAGAAAAATAAGAAAGGATCTCTAACTTTGGATCAATCATAATTGAAGATCAACACTAATGAAATACACCAGATCAATTCCCACCAACACTAATGAGATATAAGTGGTAAAGGATCCAAATTTCTTCTTACACTTATCACTTTTAACTCTTATTCTCAACACGATCCTTAATTTATCTTAACTCTAAAATGTAAAAAGTTACCCATAAATATAAACAAATTAACCTAAAGAGTTAGTCACAAATTAATAAATTAACCCTGAAGTCCTAAAATTAATTCCGAATTAACTCTAAACAAATAACCCTAAATTATGTTTACATAGTTAGGGCCAAAATTACACAAAATAACTCTAAAAAGTTGGTTAACGTGTTATTATGTTAGCATTATTACACCAGTGTAAACAAATTAACCTAACTAAACAGATGCTAATAGGAAGTATGTACATGTTAAATTTTATTAAAAAAATGTTCCATCTTATTATTCAAGCAAAATTTTATTAGAAAATTTTAAAAAGGATAAATTACAAACATACATGCAAATATGTATTTAATGGAGATTAAATATAGCATTTATCATACATTTATGTCATTAACGTTAAACATATAATTAACATTCAAATATTCAATATTTGGCTAATTTAGAAGGTATCGACGAGATCTTTCTAACGGTGTAATTTGTAAATAAAAATACGTATTTTTAATGAATTTAGCAATTAATTAATTAATTATTAAGATAAGAATATAAAATAAAAAAAGAAAAAGGAAAGAAAATATATTAAAAACACTAAAATCTTTTAAGAGTCAAAAACATAACTTGCCGTGTGATTTCAATTTCTTAAATTTTCATATAAAACCCATAAAGGTTTTAATGTTTATGGTTTCACCCAAAAAATCTAATGGTTTTATCTTAAATAACTTATGGTTTCACGTTTAAAGACGTAAAATAATAACATTTTAACCCTTAAATTTTTGTGGTTTCACGGACAACCATGCCCCAAAGGTTAAGTTCACCCTTATGTGAAGGAGTATGGATGTGAATGCCTTCATAGAAACTGTAAATATATTCATTCAGATCCTGTAACCTTCACTAGCTTCACAAAATATAACGTAACATTCATACAATATAAAGATACGTTCATCACTTCTCATGGTTCTCACCAAATCTTTTTTCTCATATGATCTCAAGTCTCTCTGTAAATATATATAGGGACGGACCCAGCTTGGTGGCAACGGTGGCACGTGCCACCGTATTATTTATCCGACGAAGGGTAAACCTTTAGGTTCGTGAAATGTGTAACTGTATCGTTTTGGAAGTGCTACCGTATTATTTCGGAAACTTCAAAAAGGTGCAATTGTATCTTGTAATCAATCAAAAAACCAAAAAAAAAATACTTTTGAAATCAACTAAAAAACCGAAGAAAACCCTTGACATCAATCAAAATAACCGAAAAAATTCCATCGAAATCGATAAAAAAAATTAAAATCCGTCTAAATCAAGCAAAAAGCTTTAAAAATTCATCGAAATGGTGGAATTAGGCTAAAAACACATCAGACAATATTTAACGTCGGTAAAAAGATGAAGCCACGTCGATAACAACCGTGCTTTTTGTAATTATATATTTTTTGTCTATGTTATGTGGTGCCACCGTATGAAAAAAAAAAAAATTTGGGTCCGTCCCTGCTCACCAAATCTCTTTTCTCATATGATCTCAAGTCTCTGTAAATAAATAAATATATATGGAGAGGTTTATTTGAAAAATGGTAAATGTATGAGAAATAGAGAAGTAATCTTAGCTATTCATCTGGTGAACATTTGCGGTTTTGACCGCAAAGCACCAGATAATTCCTTGCATAGTCTATAGAAGGTAGATGAGTAGTTTCGTAAAATATGCGGGATGAGTTCATATATGAACCTATATGATTCACATACGTTCATATGTGAATCAGTTAATTAGTTCATATGAGAATCAGTTAATTAGTTCATATATGAATCACAAAGGTTCATATATGAATCAGTTAAAAGAGTTCAGATATGAATTACACTAATTCACATATGAACATATGTGAATTATACAGGTTCATATATGAACACAACCCGTGTATTTTGTAAAAATTACGAAAGTGTCCTTCTATTTTTGGAATAGCCACAACTTTTGACCAGTCAAAGCCGAAATATTTGACCAGTCAAATCCGATCTTGACCTTATGAATGGCTAGGATTAGTTATCTATTTCTCATATATTTACCATTTCTCAAATGAATATAAGGCTATATATATATATATATATATATATAGAGAGAGAGAGAGAGAGAGAGAGAGATTACAGGGTGTATTCGCCAGACAATCATCAAAGGAAAAAGAGAAACATAATAGCAAAGAGTGGACACAAAGTAGTTGTAGAGGTTTTAGTGCCAACTCCAACTTGTCTTGTAATGTGATCATATAACGTCTGGTAATTACAAGTTCACTGGATTCATTGTATATATCTATTATGGATTTTTATTACATTTTTTATATGCTACAAGACGACATACTAATTAATTGACTATTATAGACATGTACTGAGTTCGATTAAGTAGTCTCTTTGTCGGTCCATGCTATAAGCCACGTTAAGTTAAGTTTACATAGTCACGTACTTGGGTTTGTGAACATAACTGGTGATATGCTATGTAAACCCTTGTAGTTAGTTATGAAATGACTGATACTATCTCTATGATCTTCCATGTCTTTTAATATACGAACGATTTATTCTAAGGACATTCATTTTTTTAGTTTATTTGTTAAATTCTCTGAGTTTTATAAAATATTATAGAACCTATAACGTCGTTATGAATCAATATGTTAAGCATTTTTTATTATTTAAGATATTTAGAAAATGGATACAAAAATGTGTCAAACATCATTTAGTGACGACAATATGTGTAACCTTTTTAAACAACACCAATATATTATCTTAAAAACTATGTACCCTTAGATTTAAAAATTACTAGATAAAGTATTTAGTGTTATAAAATTGAAAAGTTTGTATGCTTTTTAAGCTTAGTAGTCTACTATGATGAGCAACTTAATTGACTTTAATAATCTTTAATACATACAAACATAATATATATATATATATATATATATATATATATGAAAGTTTTGTTAGGAAACCAAAATTGTTAGAAACCCGAAAACCGTCTACAACACGTCATGTGTCCCTTTCAGAATGAATATTGATCATGAATGAAACATTCATGATGAATATTGACGTGTTACTCATTGTTGTCCCATATTTAGCTCACAATCAATCATATAAACAATAAATCAAAGTATGGTACGAAAGCAATGTAAGGATTGTAAGATTGAATAACAGTAGTAAATCAAAGACAACACACAATACAAATAACCAACAGTGATTGAGCCACAATAGTCATATGTAATGATTGAGAACATGATGAAAACAATTAGAACACCAAGAACACGCACTGAATGTGTGTAATTCTCTCTTTCTCTCTCTAGCTATTGTGTGCAGTTGAGTGTGTGTAACCTGTTGAGCATACAAAATCTCCTATACGAATCTTCTATATAAAGGAGAGTATCAAGAAAGTTGAGCCTAGCACTAATCAGAAGCTGCCATGTGTAAATGTGAAATAACCGTTTCAGGCTGACGTGGAAGAGTTACATTGGTTGACTTAGTTGTGAGAGAGATACTTTTTGAAATCTTCAGTTGATGTTTGCATAGAGGTGGCTTCCACAGAGCATGGCACAGAGGCTCTGTAGACCACATGTCATCTTCTGGTTAAGTACTCCTATGCTTGGTGATTGCAGAGCTTTTGACGATTCAACTGCTTTCTTCTGTAGAAGTCCTCTAACTCTGAGGACTTGTCTTCTTTTTGAATACTTTTATAATGGACAACATCTGGGGCTAACAATCTCCCCTAAGTATTTAAAAAGAGGAAAGAAAAATTTGGAATTTATGTACTGTTAGTCTAGAAAGTAAGAGGTGTTAACTAACCTCTATAAAAAGTAATTTCAATGTAGAATTGGATTACAAGTACGAATACAACTGAAATTACTGAGGAAAATCATTTATAGGATTGGTAAAACTATCAGCTAATGTTCTGCGTATTGTAAGAATTAGGTCTCTAAACTTGAACATAACATCAATTTCTTCGATCATCTTATGTGCAGGGCCTTGTTGTACTCTGGCAGTCCCAACTCTGTGGCTAATTGTGCGCCTGAATTTCAGCAGATTGTGTCAGAGGAGTACATGTGAGCAAAAACTAGCTTGTATATCTTATTCTTGCCATCATCGTCCTTGTACACAAATCCATAGATGGACTCTATTATCAAAGAGTTGGATAAGATTTCTTCTATGACGGGTTGGGTGTCATCGGTGGCTCTGTTAGTATAGAAAAGTTGGATCCAAGATCATTTGAATACAAAGTCAAAGCCCAAGTTAAAGCCTCTTAAAACAAAGTCAAAGTCAATGCTCAAAGTGGAGAGTCAAAGTGTTTTAGTTAATTAGTTTTGTCTTCCTTTGTAATAGTGATTAGTATAAATAGGTTTTGTCTTGTTGTAAGTGTGTAGCACTTTAACAAATTTTGTATCCTAGTGAGAGAAATATTGAGAGAGAAAGAGATATACGAGTTGTATAAACTATGAATTGATTGATTGAATAGAAATGGCATTTGGCATCTAAAATTGTTGTTATCTTGATTGAATTTACACATTGTGGGACACACAATTGGTATCAAGGCAAGCTATTAATCAGAAAATATCAAGAAATCAGAAGATTTGTTGGCCGACTTTCAAGAACTCGCAGACACACCGTCCCAGGATCGATTTCGAGTTGTAGTATTGTTTTTGGAGTTGTAATTGGTTCATTTTATTCGATTTACTGTCTAAAATAAGTTTTGTGTTGATCACATTGTCCAATTCACAATTGTTTATGTGAATTTTGGACTTATTGAAATTTTTGGTTCGAACTCTGTACGTACTAATTTCTTGAATTGGGTTGTAATTTTTGTTGTTCTTTGTCAAAATATTGTATTAGAAAGTGTTCAGGTTGTAATCGTGGGCAAATTGACAAAGTTTCTTGGGAAAATTCAAGGTTTTGAATTGTTTTTAGCTGAAAAAGTTGATTACAGGCTCGAAGAACTGAAGAACTCGCAAGATCTTCAGAATTTGAAACCTTCTTATCCCAAAAACTCGCAGGGCTTGTCTTACTAAAAGTGTTAGAATTCGCAAGATCTTGGAGTGGTGAAATTTCTTAAGGATAAATTTCGCAGGTGTGAGATACGAAAAGTCCAGAATTCGCTTATAGTTGTGTGCGAAAAGCCCATAATTCACACGCTGAAGGGTGCGAAAAGTTACTGTTCTTGTTCTTTGACCTATGAAAAGCTAAAGAATTCGCATATTGAAGAGTATCTGAAATTTTTCTATGTCCACATTTCGCAAAATATTTTGTGAAAAATGATCTTTGTTTGAGGATAAAATTCTTCAAATCCAGATTCCTCAAGTCGTGGTCTGCAAAAAGCTCTAGTGGCTCTTTTGCGAAAAGTTATTCTTTGAAATTCCTCTAAGACAAGAATTCGCACATCACCACGTGCGAAAAGCTTAAGATTTCGCTCACCTCTATGTGTGAAAAGTAAGGAATTCGCAAGGCTTTATTTGCGAAAAGTGGTGTCTTTGATCTTCGAAAAGTGTTCATCTATAGTCTGAGAATTCTATACTTAGTCATATCTGACTGATTTTCAGAATTTTGAAAATTTTCTGATTTTGTGTTTAAAGATATGTGTAAACATTAAGATGGCTTCAAGAAATGCCTTATCTATCGGAACTGATGTAAAACCACAAGTCTTATTGAAAGGAGAATACGAGCAATGGAAAGACAAGTTTCTGGATTTTATAGACCGACACGAGAATGGTGAATACATCAAAGAGTCTATAGAGGTAGGAGTGATGAAGCCCATTACTACTATTGTTCTTGATGATGATGAAAATGAAAGTTTAGATAGTGGTGATGGTGGTGAGCCCAAAACCAAGGTGGTACCCATGGACATTTTCAAATATTCAGCTGAGCAAAAGAGGAGATTTAAGGCAGATAAACAAGCAAGATTCCTACTTCTACAAAGCATACCGAATGAGATCTACATCAAAATTGATAGCTACAAGGCAATGGCTAAAAAGTTGTTGGATCAATTAGAGAAGATGACGATGGGGCCTAAGATTGGAAATCAAATGAAAGTGGCTAACTACATAAACAACTATGAGGAATTTAAAGCTAAAGTTGGAGAAAGCTTAGAGGAAACTTATGAAAGATTTGGTTCTCTGCTAAATGATTTAGCCAAGAACAAAGTGAAGAAGAAGCAGATTGAAAACAACGTGAAGTTTCTGAGTGTTTTGCATCTAAAATGGAAGAATCTTACACGAAGGATGAAACAGATGAAAGATCTGAGTGAGATTCCTTTACATGAAGTTTATGAAACACTTCGACAGAATGAGGAGGAAGTTGAAGAGTAAGAGAAGAGAAGAAGAAAAGTGAGAAGTCAGTTGATCCAGTTGCCTTGGTAAGTAGACAAGAAGAAAGAGAAATAGAATAAAGATAAGAAGAAAAAGAAGAAAGTTGTGTTCACAAGTTCTAATGGTTCTGATAGTGATGAATCTGATTCTCATGATGGTGAGAATTTGAAGCTAGCAATGATATTGCTAACCCGAACTTTTCAGAAGAAATTTTATAAGAAGTCGGGTTCCAATAGCCAAAGATTTTCATCAGAATTGAGAAATTATGAATACAAGGAAAGGATTGAGGGGAGGAGATATGAAGAAAGGAAGTCTGAAGGTAGAAGGTACGAGGAGAGAAAGCCGAATGAGAAGAAGTATGTGAATAGTTATGAGTCAAAGAAAGAAGAAGAGCCAATTAAATGCTATAGTTGTGGGAAGATAATTTGTAACACCCGTAATTTTGGAAATTCCCTTGATGGTAATACGGGAGACGTTTGACTCTTGGAATGTAAAGATATTGAGAAATCAAGTAAGTTTTATAATGGAACCATTGGGAATTGATTCGGGTGCGAAAAACGCGAGAAATGGGGAGATTCGGAGGGTCCATGGGTTGGTGGGCGACCCTAGGCTGTGGCCTAGGCTGCGTAACTCGCTGGAGTGATGCTGAGGAAGCATGTGGTTTACCCCGCGGCTTCCAAGCCACGGGCCAAACCACGGGAATCGACCTGAGGATTTTATACTCGATTTTTGGGGATCTAACTTCATTTTCTCATAACTTTCTCCTCCTAAATCCGATTTTGGCGATTCTTGAACCTAGAGTCTCGTCTTTTGGAGATTTTCAAGAAAAGATAGAAAAGGATTGGTGATCTTGGGTTGATCTAAGGGTTCATGGTCAAGGTAATCTTCTCCCCTCTTCTTTTAGATACTAGGGTTTGATGTTTTCATCATCTTCCTTACATCCTTCAACATTGGTGTAATTTTGATAGCTTGGTGGTAAAGAAAACCTTGTAGAGGTGTTGGATCTAAAATCTAGGAGGATTGCTTGGAGGTTTCAAGAGATTCAAATTTTGGGGGTAAAACCTAGATTTAACCTAAATCTAGCAAGGTGAGTTCAAGTTGATTTGTGAAAACGGTGTACATGCCAAAATGTCTATTTTAAAGTGTTTATATGTTTTACATGAAATTATTAACTGTTGTGTTATTTGGCGAATCTTGATTGTTTGAAGTGTTTGATTTTATAAACTTTGTAAAACACCCACGTTATGGGTTTTGAGCATTTTGACAACTAAATTATACACATTGGTATTTTAAGGATTTATTTCATGAAGTAGAGTTTGGGTATAAATACATTTTATTGTGTATATTAGATAATTGTTTGATTTTGTATCATGGGACGTTTTTGAAGGAATAAATGATGGAAACTCACTTGGAAAATGATTTGTTCCAAACTAAACTACGTTGGAGTTATTTATATAATTTGGAGTATGGGTTTACATAAATGCGGATTGTTTACGTTTGGTTTCATTTTATGATTTTCAACGTTGAATCTTTATATTTGTTGAGCTTATGGCTCGGTTTGGATTTTTGTTGGGTTTTAAGGACACTTGTCTGATTTTAATAGCTCAATGTAGAGCGTTTGGTTATGATTTGCATTTACTGCATCTTATTTGAGAGTTACATGTTTTGAATACGTCAGTTCATTCATTTTGAGTCATGTAATGTTTTAGTTAGTGCAATGGATCCATAGGCACGGTGTTCTTTTGTACCCTTTTTGGACAAGTTCAAAACTTTGGCACCAAATAGGCATCGAGTCACCATGGTAAGTAAGGTGTGGACCTATATGGTCAGGCAACGTCCCATGGGCAGTAAGGTGTAATTCCAGTATGTGCATAAGTTCCTGTTTTGGTACTGGTTTCCCATGTTTTGGAACTTTTAAAGATAGACCTGGAGTGGTTGATTTGATGTTTTCGAGCAATAGACTTGGAGTAGTTGAGCTCGGTAGGTTTTATGCGTACAATCTATACGTTTTGGTTTTCTACATAGCTATGTGACCCACTTCGGTGTTCTATCATGTATAATGTAATCGGGTCTCCCCCGTCACCAAAAGGTGTTGATTTGGGTATTGAGTTTTATAATCTATGTTTTGGTGACGTATTGAGTACATGTGGTTATCCATGTTCTAAGGTTTTGAATATTGGATCTTATCCATGTTTTTGGGATGTTTTGGAAGTTAGGATTTATCTACGTTTTCAATATTTGATTATTAAAATGTCAGTTATGCTTTACGTGAGTTTTGGGTTTTGGATTTGTATCGAAGAGGCGTTTTGTTTTATGAAGAATGTTGAAAAAGAGATTGTTTTCAGATTTAATGTATTTCATCTTGGTTGCCTTCAAATTAAATGTATCTCATTTTGGAAATCACGATTCAAATAACATTCTTAAAGTTATTGCTTTATATATATCTAAGGAAAACTCTTGAGCTCAACAGGCGTTAAGCCTAACCTTTTTAATTGTCAGCATGTGCATCAGGTTCCAGTTGGGGATGTGGTTCTAGCAGTACTATGAAGAGATGATCCTTAGTCTTACGCAAGGGTAAGTAGTTGGTGAAGTCTTCCGTAGATTGGAGATAGTAATTGTTATTGGGTTTTAGTAGCACCCGTCTCTATTGTAGATTGTATACATAGAATGAAATGTGTGTATTGAAGCTAAACCTTAAATTATGGTTGTAGATGAACCAATTATCGATGTATTTAGAAAATTTTAAATTAGTTGTTATTTTCCAGAATTCAGGGTGTTATATTAGTCACTTTGCTAAGGACTGCCGGAAGCCAAAAGTCAGGAATTCTAATTATTACAAGAACAAGATGCTTCTGGTCAAACAACAAGAAGCAGGCAAAACACTGATGGCTAAGGATAACCATTGGCTAGATGTTACTAACTCTGAAGGTGAAAGAGATGAAACTGCACACATGTGCATTATGGGAAAGGAGGTGAAGTTTGATGAATCTGGTGATGAGACTTCTAACGATGTAAACAATATTTCTGAATGTGATTTTTTAAAGAAAATGGAAACCATGATGGTTGAGCTTCAAGACTTACAAGCTAAACTGAAAAAGGGAAAAGACAGAGTTGCTAAAAAGCGTCAAACAATTTTTGATCTCAACTAGGAAATTATTGGGAACAAAAACTTGATTGATTCTTTGAACAAAGCTGCTACTAATTTTGAAAAACAGAAAGTTTGTCTTGAAAATCAAAATTTTGAAGCAGTTTCCAAGTTCAATGTATGTGAACTTGAGAAGCAAGCGTTTGTTGTTAAACATAATAAATTGCAGTTTGAAAATAAAACTTTGATGAAAAAGATAAATGGTTTGGAAGTCAAGCTTTATGCTAGAGGCCAAAGAGATCAAACCATTCATCTCAACAAGCCAAAGGAATTTAAAGCTTTTAAAGATAATTGGGGCATTGGGTATGACAACCTACATTTTTTGAAGAAAGCTATTCGTAAGCAGCCAACTTTATACAACTTTGATTTTTTACAAGTGGCTGACAAATGCCCTCATTTAAAACCTAAATTTCTTACTAAATCATCTAATGAAGTGGAAGCTAAGGAAGATGAAAAATAGGAAGAACACAACAAAAATGCAACTACCATTCTGCTATGATAAGTTGAATAATAGTTATCTATCTGCACAACCTAAGTTTATTTCTAACGATTATTTTCAAAGCTATTCTACTGAGGAAATGGAGGCAAAACCAGTTGAAGATAAAATTTATGTTCCTCCACTCATCTTGGAAAGTATAATTTTTGAGCTTGAGAACACCTTAGTTGATGAGAGAATTTTGGCTGATCTAGAAAAGATTGTGTTTTCCACTTTGCTTTTAAACACTGATTTAAAATCTGAAGTTACAAATGATAAGTCGGAGTCAGAAAGAGTTAGTGAAAACAACTCTACTGATTCAGATAGTTCATCTTGTAAACTCTTCATGAGTGATATTTTTCTTGATCTAAAACTTTCAGATTTTGATCAGACACCCTCTCAAAAGCAGTTTACAAAAGAATTTAATGAGTCTATGTTTCCAAATGCTTCCAAAGCTCCTCAATTTAATGATGATCATGATGACTTATTTGAGGATGAATTTGATTTTTTAAATTTCGATGGATGTGTGGATGAGTGTGTTAAGAAGTTTGACTTCAATGCTAAACTTCCAGATCATTCTGCTTTTGTGATTAAATATGAGATTTTACCAAGTGTCGTCAACTAAAGTTGATGACTCAGTTTCTGTGTATACTTACTATGCTAAGTGTAAGAAGCAAAAGAAGAAGCGTTCACATAAACGGACCAACACTGGTAAGTCCGGAAAAAGACAAACTCTAAAATCTCATAGTTCTTAAAAATCTAAATCTTTTGTTTCAGAAATGAGATGGAAAAAGTCTGAAGCGAGACTAGAATGGAGACCAAAGAAGAAGATTGAAGAGACTACAAAATCATTTTCTGATTCTGAATGTAATAGGGATACTGATAGTGTTTCTGATGTATTTGGTCAATGTGCTTTTCATAAAACAAAACTTGTAACTTCTTATAAGACTTAGACAATAAAGTAATTGATCCAATTATCTCATTTAACTACTTAGTATTCCGCATACGGTCGAAATGATTTTGTGACTCGACAATATTCTGATAAATGGTTTGGTTCATATCATGTTCATTCTTATAATCTTTTTCAAAAACAAAGAGGACCCAACTTCAAATGGGTGCCAAAATTTGATGCTAACTTGAAGGGACCCATCTATAAATGAGTACCTAAACCAATTGTTGCTTGATTTCTCCTGTGCAGACCCGTCATATGTGGTACTTGGATTCAGGCTGTTCCAAGCATATGATAAGGCAGAAAGAGATTTTATCTAATTAAACAGAGAAATTTTGTGGCAACGTCAGATTTGGGAACACACAGTTTTCACCAATACTTGGTTATGGAGATGTCGTGCAAGAGAACGTAACGATTAAGAATGTGAGCTATGTTGAAGGACTAGGACACAATCTTTTCAGCATCGGACAATTTTCTGACAAGGACTTAGAGGTAAATTCAGAGCCAAGAGATGTTGTGTGAGAACTGAAGATGGAAAAGAACTCTTGGTAGGCACGAGAAAGTCAAACCTCTATACTATCAACCTGTCCAATGTCAAGACGGATAATGTTATGTGTCTACTCTCTAAAGCCTCTATGTAACAGAGCTAGTTATGGCATACAAGGCTGTCTCACCTCAACTTTCGATACATTAACAAGTTGGTGACTGACAAATTGGTCAAGGGTTTACCAGAGATGAAATATGAGAAAGAACATCTATGTGATGCATGCGAGAAAGGAAAAATGAAGAGAGCTTCACACAATCCCAAGCCTGAGCCTAGTACAAGCGTTCCTCTAGAGTTGTTGCATATGGATCTCCATGGTCCTATGCGAACACAAAGCATTAATGGCAAGAAGTATGTCCTAGTAATTGTGGATGATTGTTCCAGATACACTTGGGTCAAGTTTTTTAGATCAAAAGACGAAACGCCGAAAATTGTTATATCGTTTCTCAAGACAGTCCAAGTGAACATGCAGATGACAGTCATGATGATCAGAACAGATAATGGCACATAATTCAAGAATAAATTTGTTGCACACACGATGCACAACCAGTCAGACTTAGCTCTATTCTTATAGGCAAACGTTGTGTCTACTGCATGTTATACACAAAACAGATCTATCATCCATCGTCGCTTCAGTAAAACGCCTTATGCTTTGATAAACAACAGAACACCAAACATTAAACACTTTCACATTTTTGGATAGAGATGTCATATGCTGAATGATAAGGAGAGCTTAAACAAGTTCAGTCATAAAGCTGAAGAAGGGATCTTCATTGGCTACTCTCAGACATCAACATCATATAGAGTCTACCTGAAAAATTCAAAGATCGTAGTGGAAAGCGTAAATGTTAAATTTGATGAAGTAATGGAGATGACTTCTGAGCACATTAGTTCAGAACCCGTTATAACAGAAATATTATCTTCTGGACAAATCAGTTCATAACCTGTATCTAAAGTTTCTAATTCTGATAATGCTTCTACTTCTACATCGCATTTAACAGATTTAGATTTATTATTTAAATACTTCTATAATGAGTTTCTTGGATCTAAAGTGTCTAAACCTATTATGATTGATAGATCAGATGATTCAAGTGATAATCAACCAATCACTTTAGATGTCTCGACTGAACCAACCTCCCAGGTTCAGACAGAAACTCAAGCTCAAATACCTACTCACTTAGTTGAAGTTGCACAATATAGTGAAGAGCCTGAAGTATCACATTTAGTTGGTTGTACATCAGTGCTTATCCAACAGACAACGAGTGTCTCACCAACTGAAGCTTCAACACCTACTACTTCAACTGAACGCCAACAAGAATATACTGGATATTTAGATGATCAACATGATCAATCTATATCTAATCCACTCCCTCACATTAACAAGTGGACCAAAGAGCACCCGATTCATCAAATTATTGGATATCCATCAAAGCCGGTGCAAGCTAGGTCTGCTACGACAAATGAGTGCATGTTTGATTCCTTTCTGAGCAAGATAGAGCCTACCCAAGTATCTGAAGCTCTAGTAGATCCATATTGGATAATAGCCATGCAAGAGGAACTCAACCAATTTTAAGCGCTCAAAGTCTAGAAACTTGTGCCTCAACCGGAAGGAAAAACCATTATCCACACGAAATGGGTATTCAAGAACAAGAAAGATGAGGACGGTATCATGGTCAGAAATAAAGCTTGACTTGTAGCAAAGGGATAACGACAAGAGGAGTGGGTAGACTACGACAAGAAATATGCTCCAGTTGGGCGTATAGAGTCCGTAAGGATGTTCTTAGTCTATGTTGCACATAAAAACTTCACCATCTACCAAATGGACATGAAAAATGCGTTTCTAAATGGAATACTGATGGAGGAGGTGTATGTCTCACAACCAGAAGGGTTTGTCAATGCGAAAAAACCAGATCATGTCTATATCCTTGACAAGGCCCTCTACGGCTTAAAACAAGCTCCTCGAGCCTGGCACGATGTCCTTTCCAAGTTTTTAGTCAAGTCAGGATTCTCGAAAGGTAAAATCGATACCACTCTCTTTATTAAAAAGAAAAAAAGCTGATATCATTCTTATTCAAATATATGTCGATGACATAATTTTCGGTTCAACAAACCCGAACTATTGTAAGAACTTTTCTGCTCTAATGGTGTCCAGAATTCAAATGAGTATGATGGGAGAGATGAATTTCTTTCTCTGATTACAAGTTAGAAAATTTTCTACTTGGATTTTTATAAACCAATCAAAGTACATTTCTGATATTTTGCATAGATTTAAAATGGAAATTTGTACTCCTATTTCAACCTCGATGGCACCGGGAACTAAGATTGGAGCTGATCTTTCGGGAAAATTTGTCAATCTTAGAACCTATAGAGGAATGATCGGTTCTTTAATGTACTTAACGGCGAGTAGACAGGACGTTATGTTCTCTACATGTTTATGTGCTCGATATCAGGCTTCGCCTAATGGATCCCATCTCTTGGCGGTAAAGCACATATTTAAATATCTGAAGGGGACTTCATACCTTGGTTTGTAGTATCCTAAAGATACTGGTTTTTAGCTAACAGCGTATTCAGACGAAGATCATACAGGGTGTATGCTCGACAGGAAAATCATATCAGGCCACATTCAATTTCTGGGAGACAAGCTCGTTAGCTGGGCGTCAAAGAAACAATTATGTGTTTCTACATCAACCGCTGAAGTAGAGTACGTAGCTGCTGCAAGTTGCTGCTCTCAAGTATTGTGGATGCGTACACAACTTCGAGACTATAGATTCCACTTCAATAAAATTCCTATATATTGTTATTTGAAGAGCACCATCGCGATACCGGCTAATCCTGTTCAACACACAAAAACAAAGGACATAGACGTGCGATAGCACTTCATCAAAGATGATGTCGAAAAGGTACAAATGTACTTTAATTTGTAAACATAGATTATCAACTTGTTGATTTATTCACCAAACCTTTGGTCGAAAAGATATTTAATTTTCTCATTTCGAAATTAGGTATGTTGAATATTAAAACATAATCCGTATTTACCTCGTACAATTTGATTTATTATTTTTCTTCATTTCTTTATTCTTTTCTCTAAATGATATCTGCACTGAAGGTTTGCTAATGATTTCAGGGGGGAGTGAGACAAAGATTAGGTAATCTACTTTCTAACTGTCAGGATAGTACACTGTTTACTTTATGGTCCTATAAATAGGACCATCACTCCATTGACAAAAGTGTGCTTTTTGAAATCTTGTATCTGATAAATCGTTTGAATATATTTCAAAGAAGATCTTGTACTTTCTACATATTTGTTTATGAACTGTGATATTTGAATCTGCTTTTGATATTAAACTATATTGCTTCCGCTGTTCTTATTCTTGTTATTTATATCATTATTGTAAGATTAAATCTGGGATCCAACAATTGGTATCAGAGCCTCCTTTGTTTTCTAAATAAAGAAAGATCATATCTGCATACTCGGATAGATTTATATCTTACTGATTCAAGTTTTCATTAACTGTGCATGTTCATATAAACCTTGGTTTATTAAAGAGAACTTCATATGCTCTAGATTTGAAAGTAAATCACAGGTTCATTCCTTCATAAAAGATTTTCATAGAAAAGTATCAGTTCTTCAAATCTTCATCTTTTCTTCACAAAATGGCAAACTCAAGTGTAAGTGCCATTTATACAGCTGGATCATTAACCAAACCTCCTACACTCCTAAGGGATGAATATCCTCAATGGAAGATTAGAATGATAAATTTCTTCGAAGGTATGGACAGGGATCTTTTAAGATCAGTGAACGATGGACCTCACCAACCAATGGTGTTGGTACCAAGAGTTCCAGTAACAAAAGATACTGCTGAATTACCTGCATACTATGAAAAGAAAACTTCAAACTTTACTGAAGAAGAAACTAAAATGATGGAAAATGACTCAAAAGATGTTAGATTACTTATTATGGCCATTCCCAACGATATATTCCAAGAACTTGATTCTTGTGTAACTGCAAAAGAGATATGGGATCAGTTGTTAAATCAACTTGAAGGTGGCCTACAAACTCAGAAAAACAGAAGAAATCTTTGCATCAATGAGTATCATGATATTCATGCATTACCTGAAGAAACCTTGCACCAAACATACTCAAGGTTCAACATTCTCATCAATAAATGCAGAAAATTTGGAGTTATGAGGACAAAAGAAGAAAACAATGTTCTTTTTCTTAAAAGTTTAAATGAAGAATGATCACAACTGTCCATGTCAATACATGCCAATCAAAATCTTGAATCATGGTCATTGACTGACATTTATGGCACTCTTGTAGCACAGGAAAAAGAAGTTGTTAAACAAAAGTCAAAAACCTCTTTAGGTGAACCACTTGCACTCATTTCAAAACAAAAAGGTGTATCACAAGAAGACAGAAGTGCAGAAACAAGGAACTGTTTGAAAAAGGAATCTAAAAGGAAATCTAAAAAGGTTTTAATGGCTGAATAAGATGAACACTTAGACTCAGACTCAGACTCAGATGATGACATCAATGCATTTACCAAAGTATCCTCAACCTCAGAGATACTTTCAGCCCCAACCACAAGCTCAGAAAACATAAACTGTTGTTGCTCTTCCACCAAATCAAAATGATGGAAGATGCTTTCATTTCTCTGCAAACTGCAGAGGTAGGCTTGTTAAAGATCAAGACTACTACAAGAACAAATACAAGTACAATGTCAAAGAAAGAGTACTTGTTGCAGAGATGGAAGATTGGCTGTCAGACTCTACAAGTGATGGAGAGGAAGAACCCACTAATCTCTGTGGTATGGCTTTTGCTGATGACCAATCAGATGAATTGTCAGAGGACTGCTCTGAAAAGGTAAATTCTCCTTACACCTCTTAAAGTGAACTTGAAATAGATGTTCTTAAGTTAACAGATGAGTTTCAGAGCTTAAAGCAAAAACTCTTTGAGGAAAAAGAAAAGAGAAGGCAAATGACAAAAGATCTAAGTTTTTATAAAAGGGAAAAGAATCTTCTTGAGTCAAAAAAGAGAGAAATTTTTGTTGAAAAAACTGAACTTGAAAAAGCTCAGAAGCAAAATGAATTTTTTTTTTCAGAAAAATTCAAAGAACTTGAGAAAGTTTTAAAAGTTAAAAAAGAAGAAGTAAAAAGATCTGAGAATGAAAGACTCAATTCTGTTGCCTTAACTAACTTTTTTCAAAAGAAAAGAGAAATCCTACATCAATCTCTGGAAAAGAAAGAACTTCAAATCAAAAGGTATCTAGATGCTCAAGATGTACATATAAAGATAAATTCTCAAATGGACACTCAAGGATTGGGATTCAATTAATTGGATCTATTCACTGGATAGAAGAAAACTTCACTTTTTTCCACTTTCTGTATGGGTCCAAAGCTCTGCCTGTCCATCTCTGAACAATTTCAAGAGAACAAAAACCTCGGAAGGATCAAAAGCAAGAGCTTTGAATTTTAAAAATGTTTCATTCTCTGAAGTAAAAAACTTTTCAGAACCTATCTTAAAGATAGAAAAAAAAATTTCAGAGGTACATTTCACAAAACCTCAAAGCAATGATCCCAGAGAAATTTTCAAGTTTGATGCTTTTTATCATAAAACAATCAGAGACATCTAAAACAAGTACCTCTGAAACAAGTACTTCTGAAGATGAACCTTAGAGTTCACTTAATCCAGATACCCCTCTATATTCACCAATCACAGATGAATGCATCAGAACTACATTTGAGGATGACATTAAAAGAATGTATAAAGAAAATGTCACAGTTGATTTAAAAAAGAAAGAAAGCATGAAAAGAATCATTAAAGTCTCTAGACCTAAGGAAATTAAGAAAACTACAGAGGTAGTTATCTCTGACAAGGCTAAAAGAGACTTTCTTGACTCTGATTCTGAATCTTATCCAGAGGTAGATGAGAAGATATTCTATAGACCAGAGGAAGTAGTTCATAAAAGCACAAAGACTGTTGGTTTTGGAATTTTGAACGTTCCTATTCCTATCTTAAAAATTAAACCCAGAATACCAATATGTCCTGATTTTGCAGACATATGTTTATAGGCAAAAACTTCTCTGGATCTTGAGAAAGAGTTAAAAGAAAAGGCAAAGAATAAAACTAACACTTCTCAACTCTACACTTATAAACCAATCAAGTTTACTCCTGAACAAAAAGCAAAATGACAAGAAATTAACCATTCTGATCCTGTTTGAGCAGTGAGCAATAAAGAGAAGAAGATGTTTTTGAACAAGAAAAGACAACTTGAAAAGAAGGTTGTCTTTCAAGCTAGAAGAAAGGAAGTAGTTAGGAATACTTGTAATATTCCTAGTACTAATTTGAAAAAGAATCAAAATGTATCAAATGCATTTAATGAAATGAAAAGTTATGCTCCTAATTCTTCTTGTTCTGTAAATTGCAAGTGCATCCAACTCTTGGTGAAACTGAAAAATCATTTCAGAGGTTCTCATTGCATCCTGAATCAATCTCTAAATAAATATTCAGAGATAAAGCCTCAAAAGAAAAAGAACAATTCTGCCAAAACATCAAAAGATGAAATGGCAAATGTTCATCAAAATCCTCAGAAATCTAACAAGAAAGGACCCATAATGATATGGGTACCTAAGAAACTCTAATCTATCTTGTAGAAACAGTCTATGCCCATCTGGTACTTGGATTCTGGATGCTCAAGGCATGTAGCTAGAGATAAGAAGTTGCTACCCTCTTACAAAGCTAAATCAGGAGGAGCAGTAACTTTTGGAGACAATATGCAAGGTCAGATTAAGGGTTATGGTGAGCTATCAAGAGGTAATGTTTCTATATCAAAGGTTGCTTATGTTGATGGGTTAAAACACAAATCAGCATAAGTCAACTTTGTGACAATGGTTTTGATGTAAAATTTCAAGAAAAACATTGTTCACTTCTTCACTCAAAAACAGGTCAAGAAATGCTCAGAGCAGACAAAAAGGGTAACTTATATAAAATGAATTTTACCAAACACATAAAAACTGACTTAGAGAAACTTTGTCTAGTATCTCTGAATAGTGAAGATGTCTGCCTCTGGCATAAAAAGTTCTCTCATCTAAAATTTTCTTCACTTGATAAATTGGTCAAACTAAATCTAGTTAAGGGATTACCATATCTGAAGTTTAACAAAGATCATCTTTGTTATTCTTGTGAAATGGGAAAAATGAAAAGATCTTCCCATAAGACCAAAAGTGATAATAACTGTCCAAGACTTATGCATATGCTACATGTGGACCTCTGTGGTCCTATCTTTGTGCAGAGTCTATCAGGTAAAAAGTATATTCTAGTTCTGATTGATGAATACTCTAGATATACTTGGATAGAATTCATCAGAGCCAAGTCTGATGTACCTGATATTTTAATAAGGTTGTTAAACAGATTGTAGGTTCTGTTCAACAACAAAGTTCAGAAGTTGAGAAGTGATAATGGGACAGAGTTCAGAAATGCCAAAATCAACTCATAT
Source organism: Arctium minus (assembly GCA_954870635.1). Classification (NCBI taxonomy): domain Eukaryota; kingdom Viridiplantae; phylum Streptophyta; class Magnoliopsida; order Asterales; family Asteraceae; genus Arctium; species Arctium minus. The sequence continues at coordinate 11,595,677 of OX941096.1, read as the reverse complement.
CTTTCAGAAGAAGGCATAACTCCCAACTTCTCTGCAGCAAGAACCCCTCAACAAAATGGTGTTGTTGACAGGAAAAATAGAACACTTGTTGAAGCTGCAAGAACAATGCTTGCAGAATCTGATCTTCCAACAAACTTTTGGGTAGAGGCAGTAGCTACAACATGTTTCACTCAAAACAGAGCAACCATTGTTAAAAGATTCAAGAAAACATCTTATGAACTCATTAACAATAGGAAACCTAATGTTAAACATTTTCATGTTTTTGGATGCAGATGTTATATTCTGAATGATAGAGAGTCTCTTGGAAAATTTGACAAGAAAACAGATGAAGGCAAATTCATTGGATAGTTATTAGCCTCAAAAGCCTTTAGAGTGTTCAATATAAGAACAAGAACAATCTAAGAGAGTATCAATGTCGTCTTTTGATGATGACAAAAGTTTTGCCACCAAAGATATCAATCCAAATGCTAAAAGTATCTCTGAATCATCAAAGATAAGAGAATCTGAACTAAACAAAATATTCGAATATTTATTTGATGATGAAAACTCAGAGTTTCTTTTCAGAGATATTCACATAGCAACTTCAGAGGAACCTCAAAACACAGGTACAACTCAAAACACAGGTACAACTCAAAACACAGGTACAACTCTCTCTGGTCCCTCTGAAGTCACAACTTCTGCTTCCTTAAATGCAGGTCCAAGAAATGAATCAAGACAAACTGAAGGACAATTCTCTCCAGAAGCAGAAGATGAACAAGAGACATCTGAAGAATTTTCAGAGACATCTCTTAAAGAGACTTCAGAGCCTGCTTCACCGTTCTGGAACCCACTTCAGAGCCTCTAAACAGTACAACAGAGATGTCACCAGCTGCCATCTCTGAAGCTCAAACTTCACCTCATATTCATGCTCCAATCACAAGATGGACAAAGGATCATCCTCATGATCAGATCATTGGATCACCATCAGAAGAAGTCAAAACTAAATCTGCTACAATCAATGAATGTTATTTTATAAACTTTTTGAGCATCATTTAACCAAAGAAGGTAAATGAAGCTCTTGAATATCCTCATTGGATCTCTGCCATGCAGGATAAGCTTCAAGAGTTTGAAAGAAACAAAGTCTGGACCCTAATTCCCCTTCCTAAAGGAAAATTTGCAATTGAAACTAAATGGGTCTTCAGAAATAAAAAGGATGAGGATGGCATTATAATCAGAAACAAAACTAGGTTGGTTGCAAAGGGATATTGCTAAGAAGAGGGTATTGATTATGATGAAACATTTGCACCTGTTTCCAAGCTAGAATCAATTAGAATCTTCTTAGCCTATGCAACACACAAAGGGTTCAAAGTATATAAGATGGATGTTAAATATGCCTTTCTAAGTAGTAAATTAAATGAAGAAGTTTATGTCCAACAACCACCTAGATTTGAAAGTACAAAGTTTCCTAACCATGTTTATTATCTTGATAAAGCCCTGTACGGACTTAAACAAGCTCCAAGAGCTTGGTATGCTACTCTGTCGACATTTTTGATTAATAATGGTTTTGAAAAAGGTACAATTGATACAACTTTGTTCATCAAAAGTTACAAAAATGAGATGCTTTTAGTACAGATATATGTCGATGACATTATCTTTGGTTCTACAAATCAAAAGTATTGTGACAGGTTTTCAGAGTTGATGAAGAGTGAATTTGAGATGAGTTTCATGGGAGAATTAATATTCTTTCTGGGCTTACAAGTAAAACAAACTTCAGAGGGTACTTTCATAAGTCAATCTAAGTATGTCTCTGACATTTTGAAAAAGTACAAGCTCAATTATTCAACTTCTATGAAAACACCTATTGCCACAGGAGTCAAACTTGACTCTGATCCTTCAGGAAAATCTGTAGATGTCAAGACTTACAGAGGCATGATAGAATCACTTATATACTTAACTGCCAGTAGGCCTGATATAATGTTTGCAACATGTCTCTGTTCTAGATATCAAGAAAATCCAAAAGACTCTCATTTATCTGTAGTAAATAGAGTTTTTAGATACCTCAAAGGCATACCCTCTTTGGGTTTCTGGTATCCAAAACATTCTAGTTTTGATTTAACAACTTATATTGATGCAGATCATGCAAGGTGCAAACTAGACAGAAAGAGTACCTTTGTATACTGTCAATTATTGGGTAACAAGCTAGTGAGTTGGTCATCCAAGAAGTAGAACTGTGTTTCAACTTCTACTGTAGATGCAGAATATGATGCTGCTGCTAGTTGTTGCTCTCAAGTAATTTGGATGAAGACTCAGCTTAGAGACTATGGCTTACATTATGATATAATTCCAATTCTGTGTGATTCCAAAAGTGCCATAGCCATCTCTCCCAATCCAGTACAACATTCCAAAACAAAGCACATTGATGTCAGGTATCATTTTCTGAAGGATCATGTTGAGAAGGGAACAATTGAGATGTATTTTGTAGCAACTGATCTACAACTTGCTGATATTTTCACAAAAGATTTAGATGAACGAAGGTTAAATTTCTTAATTAGCAAGTTGGGGATGTTGAATATGTCTTTCTAAACACAGAGAAGAATATTAGAGTCTCTGATCAAACACATCAGAGCCTCTGACATGAGTAGCATGTCTGACACCCGTGTCTCTGAGATTGGTTTCAGAGACTCTGGATTTTTCACCAATGGTCAAAATCATTCTTTTGTGTCTCTAAGCACCTGTTAAGGGGGAGAAGATAAAAAGGAAACATTCTTTTGTCTAGGGGGAGCAAAAGAAAATACTTTTCATTAGATCAGAGGGAGCTTCAGAACTATGGAAGCATCAGAGTCTTTGATCTTCTCTCTGATAACTCATATCAGAGTCTCTGAACGTTTCTCAAATATTCACCATTGTTTTCTAAAATAATCAATGCATCATTTAAGGGGGAGTAAATCAAGTTCTTTTTCACACTTATCATTCAAAAGGAGGATTCTGAATCCTTTTACCTGTTCAACAATCTTTAATATCATTTGAAATTGAAAATTCAGATTCTCTGAATCCTTTTTCACACTTATGATATCTTAGATTACTTCACATTCAAATTATTCTTTCAGACAACAAGGTGAACGGTCTGTCTAATCAGCACCAATAACCAAAGGGTCTAATCACTGTCGTTTCACCTTATGCACTCGAGTGTAATTTTTCTAAATATGGATATAAAAACAATTTTAAATCCGGATATCCATTTTTACAAATTACTCTCGAACACTTTTTCTCTCTCTCTCTCACTAAGAACTTGAACTTCATCTTCTTTGCTCCAAGTCTCAAAATGGCGTTTTCAATGCAATGGTGCAAGATTTTTCCCAAAACTGGTGAGCCTTCAAGAGTGTATCGTTTTCCGATAAAAGAAAACAATCAAACGATACAACTTGATTCTCCCAAATTCGAGGAACAATACAGAATCATATGTGAGTTCTTCTCAAAATGTGAACTAACTCAAGCCCTCATCGCCTCCACCACTGATTGCCCCCTCACATTTGTTCAAGAATGGTACTCCTCCAGCTACTACAATGATGACCACCATGGAATCATCATAGAGTTTGACATCTCTCAAACTATGAAATGTAGGGTGCTCATCTATCCTACTGTTCTACAAGAAGTTATTCCATTTCTCACCACTGAAGAACTTCAAATCCCTCGATTTGAAAAACGCCCATCTTCTGAAACCCTACTCCAGTTCATTCGTTTTGCTTGGTTACAATACTGATATCACCAGGCTGAGCAATTTCAGACGACAACACCTACCCCAATATGGAACTTTATGTTCTCTGTACTGAACCGTACCCTAACATGTAAACTGGGAAGCATGGACCAAGCCACACCCAAATTTCTGTCTATCATGTATGCCTTATTATTTAATCACAACATTGATATGGCCGGAATAATCTTTGAACTCATTCTGACCTCCATAGAAAAGAAGAACAAGTGTTTAACCAAGGACCCTGAACAAACAACACCATCCTCCAAAGTTCCTTCAATCACTTTTCCAAGATTTATTGCTCTGATCATCCATGTTGCATTAGAGAAACTTCACATTCTGACCCACTCTGATCAACCCAAGACTCCTTTCTACATTATGAACAACTTCAAACCGACCATTCTCTCTAAAGGCTATCCAGGAGCACGAAGGATCCCTCACCACATGCTTGATCTGGTAAATCCTAAATCTGTTGCCCTAGCTTCTTATCTCCGTGTTGCCCAAGGACTAGAGCCAGTCCTGGGAATCCCAACACACTTAGGTCCTATGCCCCAAATGGAGAGTCAGAGAAACTCTACTTCAGAGGGATCAGAGGACCCTGAAGTTCAGAGTTCTCTGAGGAGTGAACCAGAGGGTACTTCTATCAGAGAAGCCGAAGTACAGAGAGATGACAACGCACCAGAAGGGACTGTCAACGAGGGAGAAAAGGAAGATCCCTCAGATGCTAATGAAGAGAATCTCTTTACTAGCTCTGAGGCAAGTGAGGATGAATCTTCAGAGTCTAGATCTGAAGATTCTCAAAGTGAGAAGAGCGAGACCCCTAAGGATATAGAAAAACCAGAGAATTCTCACCCATCCTCTCAAAAAGATGCCCAAAGGCACATCTATTTTAGAACTCCTACCCCCTCTCCAAGTGCAACTACACAATCTAACCATCCTGATCCAGAGGCAATGGTTATTGAAACAGAGGTGCACACCTCAAACCCATCCCAACAAGCTACTTAAGAGGTGCCTTTTTCTACCTCTGAAGTTCACAAACCGGAGAAAACCCAATTTCTGGATAAGTCCTCTCAACAGGACTTAGCCAATGTGATAAGTACTCAGTTGCCTCAAAGTACGACAAATATTCCTACACACGATGATGTCTCCGTGGCTCATCTCTCACCCTTTAGATTATCCCGTAGGAGCTGTCCAACTCAGGGACATTGGCTTAACCTTAAGGCACAATGATTGACTTGCCTGGATCGCAAACTCAACTCCCACATTCACTTCTAGTCCTCTGAATATGAGAAGGAGGGCTTGGTTGAGAACAGAACGCTCAGAGATGATTCTCCGGAACATCGAGGACCGAGCAGAAGTTCTTCCAGAGACAACATACAACCATCTCTGAAAGAAGGTTCCTCTGGACTCGAGGACAAATTGGCAACATGTGTTGTTACCAATGTACCCATCTCTGATCTTCTCACAAAATCAGAGTTTAAAATATTTTGTGAGGAAGTCAAAGGCTCCATGAATGAGCATAACTTTCAAAGAATTGACGGTTCAGAGACCTCTGCTCTACGCTCTGAAAATAACAACCTCAAAATAGAGGTTTACACTCTGAAGACCCAACTTATGGATTCCACTAACAGAATTCAGGGGCTGGAACAAGAACTGTTTCAGCAAAAGGCAGTTTCATCTCTGGAGATTGCAGCTTTTATAGCCCAGATTGCTACCCTTTAAAATCAATCCTCCACAGTTGCAGATGTTCAGAGAGAGCTAAAGGACATCAGGGAAGAGGTAGTGGCCACCAGATCGCCTTCACTCTCATCAGAACAATTGGCCTCTATCTCTGACCTCATCAAGTCAGCCATTCAAGCTTCTCTTCCTTCAGAAGCCACACCTTCAGAGATCCCTATTTCACCCGTCAGAACAACTGAAGACCTCATCACCAAGAGTGATCTGGCCTTCTTCAAGAATGCAATAATGAGTAGAATGCTGACATGCTCGTCAAAGATCTCTACTATTGCCCAAAAATAGGTTAAAGCTACTCTAGAAGTTCACAGATTTAATACAGAGAATCAGGTAGCTGAAATCCTTAGTGCCGCTTCAGAGGCAATAGCATCAATTCAGCAAGTTGTACTTGACCCCAAGGGAAAGGGGATGGATGCTCCAGGATCCCCAAAATATAAACGAAAATTCGGAGGTGACACTTGCAACGAGGCGGCCAAGAAGTTCAGGTTTGATGATTCAGAGAGCTCTGACGAGAATGGAGCCTCTGAATCTCAAAAGGGGGAGATCAGAGAAGCAACAGGACATCCCTCTGAAGTTGCACCCTCTGAACCTGCAAATACAAACAGCTCTGCTCATCCAACATCAACCAACAGGGGAGTTCAAGAGAAAGAACCAGAGAGGAATACCATCTCTGCTGATGACAACCAAACACTTCAAGCACCTTCTGCACCTATTATCTTCTTAGCTCCATCAACTTCAGAGGCTCCAATCATTCCAATTGTGAACGCTAAACCAGAGACGATTGGGCCTCTGAATGAAGATGAAGATGAACAACTGGTGGACTTCTAAACATCCGAAGATACATTCTCATCACCAAAAAGACCATATATTGTGATGAGAGATGGCTTTGGATCAGAATCTGAAGAAAAAGAAAATTCTAATTCTGAAAGAGAAGAAGGAGGTGCTGAGGAAGAATAAGTTGAAGTAATTGATGTTGAAGAATATGTATACAAGAATGCCCAACCACTTCATACTTCAACGGAAGCCGAGTTAAGAGAATCGCCAGAGATTGATGGTTATATCTCTGAACCCACTCCACAAATTCATCAATCACAGGTGAAGGAACCAGAGACAACACAATTGTCTGCTGAAGAAACAACCATGGTTGTCGATGAACATGCTCCTCCAGAGGATCTGGTTGAGAAGGAAAGCATTGGTTTATCAGCTAAAGTCTTCACTCAACCTCCCACATTCCTTGCCTCCAAGCCCAAAGCTTCTATAGAAGATCACTTTCGATACATTTACTGTGAGTTCAATCTGGAAGATACGCTAGTCATTCCTCTGAATCCAAGAATCAGAGAGAACATGCCAGACTACGAGCGAAGATTCATCAGAGATAAGACAACTCAAAGAGTAAAGGTTCTCTCTGATGATCCAATAATAAAAGTTAACAAAATCTCTGAAAGGAAATTTGCCTATAACAAGATCATCTACAGGCAGTATGAGGTGATTCTCCCTAATCAACAGGTTTACGAGTTCAATGATAATGATCTCGTAAATCTAAATCCATATGATCTACCTCATTTGTATGCTTACTGCTCTGCAAGATACGATCAAGGAAGGCAATTCATAATGGGCATATATGAAGTCATACATGCAATGCAAGCGTATATCAAACTCAGAGCAAGACTAGACTTCTAGATTGCTCTGAACCTGGGCGAAGAAAAATTGGGAGTGACTGAACCTGTGGAGAAGATCGAGAATCTTGATAAGCAGAAGACAGGATCAATAATTGCAGAGCCTTTGGGGTTCGTCTACAGAGTGAACCAAATCTAGAAAATCTTTCTAGTTTCAGAAGTATCGAAGTACTCTGATGAAACCTTAAGAGGGGTGTAGAAGATGATTCAGGTGAAGGAAGAACGACACAGAGTCGATCTTTTGGTGAAACTGGACTTAGAGATTGGCTCAATGATTAACTTCAGAAAGCTTATTATGAAGTTTCATGGAATCTGTTATAGTGATAGGTGCTAGTTTATTTCCTTATTTTTGATTCTTACATTCTCTAGTTTGTAATTCCAAATGTTTTGAGAAGTAATTTTTTAAATAGGATGACTTTCTCCTCTTGGCTTTCTAGATTAAAATTCTCTGATTTCTTGCAATTTTTATTTTCAATACTTAGGGGGAGATTGTTATCCCCAATTCTCAATTGTAAAAGTATTGAAAATAGCTTAAGTCTTCCTCTGAAGATATCCAGAGGTATCAGCGGAGAAAGCCAAGTCCAACTCTGAAGTTAGTTCAGAGACAGACTCCTTAGACGGGAAGACATTATAGATAGCTTCATCAGAGATCTAAGTCAGAGCTCTGAAGATGTTCTATCTAAAGATCAAGAGAGTTTTATACAAGTGTTGACAGAAGAACATATGACATGTCACTTAGTGATAAGATTTTATTTATAGAGTAGGTCACTGTTCAAGCATGTCTTGAGCTTACCCATTAGGTTAGACACTGTTCAAGCATGCTTCTAATTGTCAGGATAGTACACTGTTTACTTTATGGTCCTATAAATAGGACCATCACTCCATTGACAAAAGTGTGCTTTTTGAAATCTTGTATCTGATAAATCGTTTGAATATATTTGAAAGAAGATCTTGTACTTTCTACATATTTGTTTATGAACTTTGATATTTGAATATGCTTTTGATATTAAACTATATTGCTTCCGCTGTTCTTATTCTTGTTGTTTATATCATTATTGTAAGATTAAATCTGGGATCCAACACCTTAATCTCATAAATGTTTGAAAGAAAGACGACTTTCAGACATGAAATCAATTTTCTTCAACGTTTAAACCACTTCTCGATTCTTAAACAGATTTCATGAATTCAGAAGTGTGATTTTAAATGTTTCCATTTTATGTGCTTTCATGATTAACTAGACGCGTGTTTCCCAAGATAAATACTTGTGTATTATCTTTCCCATATACTATCAAGTATTCACACACACAAACACACACACACACACCGGTTTAGTATTTTTGTTGATTTTGTTCTTACCATGTCTCAAAATGAAACTATTTTTCGATGGTAAGACACTCCTTTTTGAACATTCAATGTTTGTTGAGTGTCAATTCTTTCCAAGCGTTTCTTTCAGGAATGTCTATACTTGATTCATATAGACAACATCCAATTTGTCATGACCTAAGCTTTTATTTATATATCATTCGTATTTGATCTTTTCCATACATTGTCAGATTCTCAAAACTTATCTATTGATTTCACCCCGTTCATTTAATTTCTTTGTTTTGCGAAAATCTTCCATGTTTAGAAATGCTCAAATCTTCATGATTATCTTATTGAGCATACATATATCTGACATTGTACTTCATTTTATTGTGATTTCACTATTAAAGTTAAACGATTGAGCAACATTGTGCTTATTAGGACAACTTACATGGGATCAGTGTGAGGACTTAACAGAACTTCTATGAATTCACGATAACCAGTGTTTCCTAGCCAAGAAGTTATTCTGAGTGATCGAGAGGTGAGGGGTCAATATTAGAGTATCGGTGTGTGTTGAGGTAAAATGAAAGAGAGTCTGGTTAGATGCGAGCTTAAATGTTAAAAGGAAAGAGGGTGTGCGATCAGAGTTAAAAGAATATGAAAACTCTGCACCAACTTTTTCTGAGCCGGGCAGCCGCATTACTATTTGTTTCACAACTTTTTCATTAACATCATTAAAACAGGCAGTGAGCCTATGCCAAATCTTGCTTAAACCCCACCAACTATTCATCTTTTTCTCAACAAAAAGATGTTTCATATTTTTTTCTGGGACGCAACACATATGCTATCTCATGTTCATTTGGAAGATATGAATATTGAAACAGAAGGAAGTTTGTCTCACCTTCGTTTTTCGATCATGCATAATTGAGTCTGTGTATTACTATTGTTGTCTCAGTGGTTTACAAATTATGAGCCTATTATAGCACAAAATGCTTAAATTCTTTCATACACAACCACGTACATACAAAAATTTGTTTTTCTGTCAGAACGGTCATAGAATTACCTTGTGTTATTCGATGATTGCATAGAAGACCTGCGGAGTGAACATCAATAAAACTCCTTGTACAATAGATTTTTTGTACTAAGTAGCTGCGTGCTGCTTACAGCCATTTCTAACTGATTCATTTGTTGATTCAGAGTTACATTCTTATCTGTCTGAATTTGAAAAGATTCGAATAAATACATTTATGAATTGACGGATGGTTTGGTAATTTTAAGGAAAGATCAGATATGGAAAGAGGTTAGAAAATGGCACATGATATTTATTGGATAAAGTTTTGATGATTTCTATACTCTACATCATCAAAAAGGGGAGGATATAATTTCAAGAAATGTTGTCTGGAGAACAGATTATGATAGTTACAGGAAAGTAATTAGGAGATGACAGAAATTTGAAAGGTCAATTTCAGAAAAATGGGTAGAATGTTCAGAATGAAAGAGAAAGTTCAAAAAGTTCTGAAAGATTGATGAAATTTGTTGAAATTTTCTTTGAAGATTATTTGCCGAAGCAATAAGTTGGGGAGAATACTGCAAACATGAAGAGTTTTTCAAAGAAAGAAAGTGGTTGTTACAAACTTTGAAGATGATCAATATTAATTTTTAAAAGAGGAAGATTGTTTGTCAAGACATAAAGAGGAAGATTGTTCTTTGATGCTGAAATTCGTCTTGAATCAAAAGGGAAGTTTAAATGCTTATCTTTGTGAAGATGCTAAAGTGAGGGATTTAGTTTGTTAAAGATCAAAAAAGGGAGAGATTGCTCGTTAATGCTAAATTTCTTTTTGAAGATTATCTTGAATCTAAAGGGGGAGATTATTAGTACATAAAAGTTGGATCCAAGATCATTTGAATACAAAGTGAAAGCCCAAGTCAAAGCCTCTTAAAACAAAGTCAAAGTCATTGCTCAAAGTGGAAAGTCAAAGAGTTCTTCAAAGTGTCAGCAAAGGCCTGGAACTCGGCCTTAGTAACATACTTAGAAGTTGGTGTAACCTCTGGTTCAACACATGAACCAGGTTCAGTCATTTGTTCCTAGGACACCTTCAGACCTTATTTATATGATGGGATCATCAGAATTTTCTTTTGATCCTTGAGTACCATCCGAAGATGAAGACTCTTCAGAAGTTCTAGAAATAATATTACCTTGTAGAGATCCAAAGTCTTCCACCATTGTGATGTTGGGTTGACTAGAGGTTGGTCTAGAACCTATTCGTTTTTGTGCTCACTCACTGATTGCTCTAGACAATCATATGATGTACGCTCTATAGTGACAGACGCAACACATACCTCTGTGTGAGGTTTTGTCGTACTGATGGGCAATGCATTACTTATTTCTGCAATAACATCCTTTTGGGAGGATGAAGGAATTTCCACTGTCTGGTCGGTTAGGTCAAGGTTCGAGACTAGGAGGGTCAGAAATGTGGGAAGCACTGGGAAAGGGGTTTGTTTTTATGCACTCAGAGGAATCTTTTTTGACATTCTCCTTCTCCGAAGTTTTATCCAGAATCTCATCTTCACACTCTTTAACCAGGGGAGAGAGCCCATCTCCTACCCTTCACTCTCTGAAGTCTTGAACTTCAGTAGAGGGACCCATAACCTTTGTAGTCCCAACCAAAGGCTCTGAAGACACCTCTGGTGGACTAGGAGAATCTTCGTAAGTATTGGACAAAGTAGCTAGAGCTTCTGGTAGTATTTCGTGATGTTGTTCCTCTTGTGGTTGTCGGCTCAAGTGCTACACCACATCTTTGGCAATGTCAACTGTCAGTTTTATTGGATTCTGGGATCATGTGGTTCTGCCACAACTGGTTCTTTAGTAACCAAATTTATCTCTTGTTCCTCCACCACAATTTTTCTTAACCTCCGTCTTCTCCTCTATAGAGGTTGTTGCTCCTCCACCTCTGCAGGTCCGATACTTATGATTTCAGGCTCTTGAACCTCTAGAGCACTAGGTTCTGCGATTCTACCACCTTGGCTTCTTCTTCTACTGCCCTTTTCTATGTTATCTGTTATCTGTTTTCTCTTCTTATCTCTTTTTTCTTTTCTCACAACTCCCTCTTCTATTACTCTCTCCTTTGCTACTCCCTCTTCTCTCCTTTGCACCCCCTTGTGCACCCTCTGGCAAATCCTCTTTAAACCTAACCACTGGCTCACCTAAGGCAAGTCCTATGCACGGAGGGGTTGCAGGACTTTATTCTGCAATCCTGTTATTGTGTCTGTATGCTTTCTTGACCTCTCTATCCTTAATATAAGCCATTAACCACTCTGGCAGAGGCCTCACATTCAGATATCATGTGGCAAGAACGGTAGGTTTGTGTGTTGTCATGACGTGTGTCTTTATGGGGTTTCCATGCAGAGGTAGACTTTTATCTATAATCAAATCGCCTAGAAGTACGGCGATGTATTTGTGGAACATCAGAGATGGTAGAGGCTTGGTTATGTCCTAGTCCTGCCTCTTTTTCACAACTGCTCCGACCATCTCCCTCAAAATTAACCTTGCATAGTCTAGAGGGAGATCAAAATATATGCCATACATGACAGAGAGGATGTTGTAGCTGGTTTGATCAGGGCTCCCAATCTTTCCTGTCAGAGTTATGTTCAAAATGGAGAAAAGCACATTCCACAGAGGAGGTAGGAATTGCCTTATGAAGTCTGTCATTCTAGAGATGGATTTCCCATAGCCAATGAAAGTTAAGAAGTCGACCAACTCATCATTTGTTGGCTCTACCACATACTTTACTATCTCTAGCTGAGTTCTTGTGGGTAGTACAAAGATAGTAGAGATGAGTTTCCGGTTAATACCATGTTCTAGAATATGGGTTCCATCTTCAGTAGCACATACCCTTTTCCAGTACTGTTGAACATATTTCTCAGGAATATCATTCCTATTCATGGTTGGGGCTTTGTTCAGAAAATGGTTCTATAACATGATTATTAGGGGTTCGTAGTCTCTTGCAAAGGCTTGTGTGTTCAGGACCATGTAGTGGTTATTAGGTTTCAATAGGAGTAAAAAAAGATGAAATCCAGCATTGATGAACGATTGGACTAGACTCACAGTAGAGTTTTGGGATTCGGCATTGTTGGAATGTTATTCTTCATCACTCCTTGGTGGGAGTGGGGTGTTTTCAGCTGATTCAGAGTGGGAAGCCATGGATTCAGAGTAGAAAGAAATAGAGTTGTAGGTTTGTGTTCATGGAGAGTTCTTGAAGGTTCAAAGAAGATGACGTAAGCATAAAAGAGAAAATGAGGGAAAATGGGGGTTTTTAAATGGCGGATTTGAAATCACTCAAGTGAAAACCCGTTCCCCGAATCACACCCAATGAAAGACAGACACCCAGCCAAAAACGTTTCAGAAATAAGGACGTGTGTATATGTCATGGACCACACGTGTGAGATTAATTGCAATAACAGGGATGTGTCTTTCAAGAAATAACCCGCATTTTAGAAGATAATAAAATAGACAAGTATAATATTCATAGAGGAGGCTCTATACAAATAAAACCTCAGAATCTAAGACCGAGACCTCTGTCCACATTATTACACCTTTTTATACCTAAATGTTTGCAAATTAGTGAAATGGTCGAGAATGAGTGTCACAGACGATGGAATCAAAGGCTCTACAGATAAGTGTAGAGGCTCTTAGACCAAAAATAGTCCTCTAAAGACACTTAAACATAAAGATTTTGACCAATCAAAGTTTTTTAGGTGAAATCACATTTGGAGGATTTAGGTTAGGATAACATACCTGATTGTTGCATTTGACTTTGCTCCCCCTCAAGGATAGGGTAATCTGCTCCACCTTGGGCTATGCTTAGTTCATAAAAGATAAGAGTTGTACAAGCCATAGAACAAGTAGAGACTCTGTGACCTAGTGTAGAAGCTCTGACTAGGTGGGTAGAGACTTTGATGACTAACGGATAAATAGACAATATGCTTTGGAAGAAAATGAATGAATAAGTACCGTAATGAGTAGAGCTCTGTTTATTTGTCACAGAGGCTCTGAACCAAAGTGCAGAGGCTCTGTGCACCTAAACGCATTCAATTAAGTTGAGCATACCCAACTTGCTGACCAAGAAATTGAATCTCCTTTCATCAAGAGATTTAGTGAATATGTCAGCAAGCTGGTAGTCTGTGGGCATGAAATACATGTCAATGGTGCCTTTCTCAACATGGTCTTTAATAAAAGGGTACCTCACATCAAAATGTTTAGTCTTGGAGTGTTGCACTGGATTATCAGAAATGGCTATAACACTTTTGGAATCGCAGAGGACAGGGCTCTTGTCAAACTCAAAGTCATAATCTTTGAATTAAGTCTTCATCCAGATGACTTGTGAGCAACAACTTGCGGCAACCACATATTCGGCTTCTGCGATTGATGTTGATACACAGTTCTATTTCTTCGAAGTCCAACTCACCAACTTGTGCCTCCATATCTGCATATATATAGGTTATTAGCTCAAAGCCAGAGTCTTTAGGGTACCATAGGCCAAGGTGTTGGGTCCCCTTAAGATACCTAAAGATCCTCTTGGCTGCAATCAAATGAGACTCCTTTGGCTTAGACTGGAATCTAGCACAAAGGTACGTAGCAAGCATGATATATGGTCTACTTACGGTTAAATATAAAATTGAACCAATCATGCCTTTGTTGAGTCTTTCCTCTACAGATTTCCCAAAGGTATTAAGGTAAAGTTTGGACCCTATGGCCATTGGTGTTCTCATTGAGGAAGAGTCAGAGAGCTTGTATTTTGCTAAGATGTCAGAAATATACTAGGCTGGTTTATAAATATGCACTATGTGGTTTGTTTTACGTGAAGCCCGAGGAAGAAAGTTAATTCTCCGATCATGCTCATTTCAAACTCTCTTTTCATCAACTTAGAGAAATTACACAATAAGAAGGATTAGTATAACCAAATATAATGTCGTCCACATAAATTTGAACTAGAAGTATGTCATTCTTGTGCCTCTTAATGAATAAAGTTGTATCGATGGTACCTTTTTCAAAGTTATTCTATAGCAAAAAGGAAGAGACACTCATACCATGCTCTTGGTGCTTGTTTTAACCCATATAAAGCTTTATCAACAAAATACACAAGTTTTGGATGCTCTAAGCTCTCGAATCCTGGTGTTTGCTGGACATAGACTTATTCTTGTAATTTACCATTTAAGAAGGCTGACTTTACGTCAATCTGATAGACTTTGAAACCCTTGTGAGCAGTAAAGGCCAAAAAGATTCGAATGGCCTCTAGCCTTGCGACGGGTGCAAAGGTTTCGTCATAATCTATGCCTTCTGCCTGGCAATATACCTTAGCAACTAACTGATCTTTATTTCTAATTACTATACCATCCTTGTCTTTTTTGTTTCTGAACACCTACTTAGTCCCTATTGCAGATTTACATTTGGGCAAAGGGACTAAGGACCATACCTTGTGTCTTTCAAAATGCAGAAGCTCCTCTTGCATAGATTCTACCCATCTTGGGTCATCAAGGGATTCATAAACCTTGTTGGGTTCAACCATTATAAAGAAAATTCACGAAGAAAGCTTCATTAGCAGTGGCCGACTTGGTTTTTACCCTTTCAGAAGGATCACCAATAATTTGGCTCGAGGGGTGGTCTTTCGTCCACTTAGTCATCTAGGGTGCATGTTCATAAGGAGTTATATCTTCTGGATTAGACATTGTAAGTATGTCTAACGTTGTGCTATGGATCGGAGAGGTAGATTATGCGCCCTCCCCTTGACAAAGTGACCTGCAGGAGTAGTCATAGAGGGTAAATCAAAAGATGGTCCAGCAAACGTACCGAATTCTGGAGCCATAGCGGCTTCTACCGCATAAGCTTTGCAATGTTTTGTATAAACTTCTTCATCGTCAATGATATCTTCAAATAAGGTTGCAAGCTCTGCAACTCTTGTAGACGATGAACCTTTTGTGGTCTGTTAAAGATCTAGTCTTAAGCTAAATGAAGACTCTGTAGGCCTTTGAGGTTAGTGATTAACCAACAAACTTTGCCTCATTTTCCTCTTTATTGAACTTTCTAAGCTGATCTTTGTCGTTAAGTACAAAACATCTGCAACCAAAGACATGAAAATATTTGATGTTAGGTTTTCTTTGGTTCAAAAGTTCATAATAGGTCTTCATCTGTCTTTTTACTATCACTGATCTGTTCTGAGTGAAGCATACAGTAGAAACAGCTTCAGCCCAGAAGCATGTGGGTAATCCGGATGCTGCTAGCATGGTTCTTGCAGCCTCGACTAGTGTTCTGTTACGTCACTTAACAACCCCATTTTGTTGAGGAGTTCTGGCTGCTGAGAAGTTCTGAGAGATGCCCTCATTGGTTAGATATTCATCGATTTTGGCATTCTTGTACTCTGTCCCATTATCACTTCTTAGTTTCTGAACCTTGCTATCATGCAGAACCTAGATTCTTTTTAAGAGATTGATTAGTAGTTCAGGGACATCAGACTTCTTACGAATAAATTCTACCCAATTTTATCTGGAGTATTCATCAATAAGTACCAACATATACTTCTTAACAGACAAGCTCTGTACTGCAATAGGACCATAGAGGTCTACATACTGCATTTGCAGAGGTCTTGTACAGAAGATGTTCGATTTGGTTCTGTGTATGTCTCTTTTAGATTTTCCATATTCACACGCATAACACAAATGGTCTCTATCAAATTTAATGGAGGGTAGACCACTTACTAAGTTATGTTTTACAAGTTTATCAAGTGTATCAAAATTTAGATGTGAGAACCTGTTGTGCCAGAGCCATGCTTCCTCGTTTTTCTTTGAGATAAGATAGAGCTTCTTTGTGTTGCTCATTGCATTAAATTTCATGAGGTAGAGGTCACCTTTTCGGTCGGCTCTGAGCAGTTCTTCACCTGATTATGTGAGTAGTGAGCAATACCTCCTCCTAAACTAAACATGAAAGCCACTATCACAGAGTTGACTTATGCTTAAGAGGTTATGCTTTAAGCCATCGACCTAAGAAACATTTGACACAACTACATATCCTCTCGTAATGGCTCCATAGCCTTTGATTTGACCCTTCTTGTCGTCATCGAAAGTCACTAATCCTCCATATTTGTCATGATATAAGGATATCAACTTCTTATTACCAGCCATGTGCCTTGAGCACCCAGACTCAAGGTACCACACAGGCACATGCTGCTTCTGCAAAACCGATTAAACAATTTTAGGTGCCCATATCCAAATGGATGCTTTAACATTAGGAGCTTTTGTTTTGACCTCTGTGGCCTTCGGCTTTTTAGTTTTCATAGAGGTCTTCTGTGGTTGATTTTGGCCCATAGATTTTCCATTCTTGTTGGGCCTCGAGAGGAAATAGTTGGGGTTTGAGAAATGTTTCTTTCATTGATGCAGTAAATTAATACAATGATAGGTATGCATGCAAGAATGTTGCTTAAGCTTTTCATTAAATTTCTCAAAAACAGGTACATAAGATTTATGAGTATCCTTCCTAGCATTAGAGGTTTTGGAAAACTTTCTATCTAGTTTGGATTTATTTTCAAAGGTCTTGTTTTCCTGCAGAGGTTTCTGCTCTAACCTCTTCCCCGTATCCACATAATTTACTGTCGCAGAAGGATCAGATTTATCAATTGCAATCCACTTTCCCTTCTGTTCCCTGGTGAACTTGATTAGCTTGAATACGTATGGTTTAAAAACTTGAGGAGTCACGATAGAAGTCTTCTCTTTTTGCTCCTTTTCAAGCTCTAAGGATGTCTTGGCAGTTACACACATATCTAGGAAATCAAGGCAGACAGGAATCTTTGGTACATATTTTTTAATTGAAATAATTTTGTTCAATATTCCAGAAGGAAGTTTAGTTTGCTCTGAACCATTTGCAATTATATTTGGTGCTTGTTTAGATGACATAGGTTCAATGATGCCAAAAGGATTTTCATTCATAATAATTTCCTCATCCACAAAGGAGGAATCATCTGAACCATAACCACTCTCATTAAGGTTTTTCTGATATTCTTCTGATAGTTGCCTTAAAACATATGCACGAAGCTCTTATGAATCATCATTTTGACCTGATCTCTTAATATTCTGTGGAATGACTTCAGGTTCGATTGAACGAGAGCTTCCAACTATCTCTGGCTCGTCAAAGCCAGCCTCTGGAGTGACATAGGAAGAATCATCCTTAGAATCTGAGTCTAAATCAAGAAATTCTTTTTGTTTAACTTCAAAGGCTTTATTTCTATATGTCAAGACTATCAACATTTTTTTCCTTTGTTTCGTTTACCATTGTCATTGTGCAAGGCACACTTCAGGTTTTATTGAATTACTATGCCTCAAAACCTCCAAAAGATCATCTTAAGAAACAATTTCCTCTTCTGCCTTAGAGGGGACAAATTCAGTAACCACTACATTAAGTGCAGAGGTAGCTTGCTTCTGTGTATCTGGATGGCTAAACATGAACAAGACATTTTCTTTAATCTTTGCAATGATTTGTATCTCAGAGGAATAGATAATGTTTTCAAACCTCTGTAGGTTTCTTGTCTTTGTGCCATCAGAAGTTCTCAGTCTCTTAAAAACAAAAGGCATAACAGGAAATGATGGTATTTGAGTTTTTCCAATGCAGAAGGTGGACACCAAAGGATCTTTCTTCTTGCTAGTGAAGGGATCAGTGTCACTAAATCCCAACCCTTGCGTATCCATTTGAGAATTAATCTTTGTATGCACATCACGTGCATCTTGATATTTATTAATAATGATCTCTTTCTTCTGTAAGTCTTACTGCAAGAATTCTCTTTCTTTTTGAAAAAAACAATTTTAAAGCAAGAGTGTTCATTATGTCCGACTCCGACTCTTTAAGTTTCTTCTTTGTACACTTCAAGTCTTTTCAAGTTCCTCAACCTTTTTCTTGAGCAGAATTTCTTTGGAGCTTTTGTTTTTAATCAAGCTCTCATTTTCTATGAAAGTCTCATATTTTTTCCAGAAGCTCTTTCTCCCTTTTGTAAAAATCTAACTTTTTTTGTTCTCAAAGAGATTTTGTTCCATGCATTTAAGATTTCCCTGTAAAGAATTAACAACCTCTGAACATGGTAAAATAGAAGGATAAAAAGTAGAAGGTACCTGAGAATCATCACCAGAATCGGTCCTGCTAACTTCGGCCATGCCACAGAAAAGGGCTTGTCTGCAATCCTCATCAGAGGTGTCATCTAAAATCCATTTATCTTGCTCTACCATAAGGCTTATCTGAGCATATAATTCATCTTTCCTCTTGTAGAAGGAAACATCTTTCCTATGTGGGATTCTGAGATCTCTCACCCTTTCCATCATCCTTCTGAACTAACTTCTGTGGGTACTTGGGTTCAAAGGCTCTATGCTCAAACTGCCTTTACTCATAAGGCTTCTGTTCTTCTACCCTCGGTTCATATGCATCTTCTCTGTACGAGTACCTTGGCTCGTAGGACTATGGGAGTCCATACTGCTTTTGGTATACAAGGGCAACCCTCTGATATCTATCTCCTTTGTCCTCTCGATCTCTCTTGTAAGTACCTTGCTTTTTTGAGTAACCTCTGCCAAATTCCCTTGTTAGTAGAGCCAAGAATTTTGCAATTAAGCTCATACTATCCATCTGAAACTGAAACTGAACACGTCAATAACCAGTGAAAAACAGGGACAGATATGAACCGAAAACAGGTTTAGAACGAAATAAAATACCTGTGAGCAAATCAACAATTTAGAGATTGATCGAATTGATTCCAGTGAATCAATCTGCTTTGTTACCAATTGTTGTCCCAGATTTAATTCACAAACAATCAAACTGACAATAAATCAAAGTATGGTGCGGAAGCTGTTATTCCCAGATTCTAGTTTCTAAATGCAATTAATCAAAACAAACACAAACAAGAATCAATTACCTGTTTGATTTCACTTTCAAATTCAAGATTACAAACTTTCTCTCTCTAGAACTCTCTCTCTCTCTCTACAAATTTCTCTCAAACGAACTTTCTCTCTGATTATAATCAGACAACTTCACGTATTGCTAAACAATACAAGATAAAAACTATTTATACCAACTTCTAATACAAGGAAAATAAAATACAAAAAAAAAAAAAAAACAAATACAAAGACACTTTGACTTTTATTACAAAAGACTTTGACTTTAATGAGATTTGACTTTTCCAGCTTTGACTTTCTTGACCTTTGACCTTCAATCTTCTTGATCTTGTATCCAACAGATTTATGCTCTAACAATCTCCCCCTTTGGACTCAAGATCACTGTTGAAAGATCTAGCAATTCAGTCTTCACTTTTTAAGCTCTGTCAGTAAAATCTCCCCTTTTTCTTTGACTGTAATCTTTCCAAAAACTGTCTTCAAACGATTAACAATCTCCCCAAAACTTTCACAAGACACTTTCAGATTTTGGAAAGAAATTATCTTCAGAATCAGCTCGGATTGCTTTAGCAAATAATCTTTAAAGAAAATTTCCTCAAATCTTCAGAAATTCTTTGATCTTCTTCGAATCTTTACTTTTGAATCTTCTGACTAAGACATTTCGGAAAAATCTTTTCTCAAAACTTTATCATTTCTTAATACCATCTCCCCCAAACTACAAAACTTTAACATTTCTTGATATCATCTCCCCCTTTTTGATGATTTGAGCATCTATATCATCAAAACTTTTCTCCCAAGAAATGTCTTTGACCATTCTGATTTGTCCAAGAGCCTCTGATTCTGTGATCCATAACCATGTAATCATCCAGATCTTTTCAAATCTAGACAAAAATAAGAATATGTAACTCCTGAATCAACAAATGAATCAGTTAAAATGCCTGTCAGTAACACGAAGTCACTGTGTGTAACGAATACACAATATAAAGGAGCTTTTTGATGTTTACTCCCCCAGGGCTTCCATCCAATCATCGAAACACCACAAAGGCAATTTCTATGAATGTTATGACAAAGAAACAAATTCCTTGTGTGTTCGTGCATGTGTAAAAAGAATTAAGCACGATGATTGCTTTTCAATAAGGCTCAAAGTTGTGTAAACCACTGAGACAACAGTAGATAAACACAGACTCAATGTGCATGATTGAAGTGCGAAGGTGGGGCAGACTTCCTTCCTTTTCAATATCCAGATTTTCCAAATGAAAACCAGATAGATAATATGCTGCGTCCCCAGAAAAAATATGAAACATTTTCTTTTTAAGAAGAAAATGAGTGGTTGGTGGGGTTTAGACAAGAGTTGGCATGGGCTATTTACCTGTTTCAATAACGTTCACCAAAGAGTTGTGAAACACTAGTAATGTGGCTGCCCGGCTCAGAAAGTAGTTGGTGCAGAATTTGATATTCTTTTACTCTGATCTCTCACCCTCTTTCTTTTAATCATTAAGCGCACTACTAACCAAACTCTCTTTTCCATTTTACCTCATCGCACAACCCACACTCATTTCTTTTTGACTCCTCACACTTAATCTCTATGGATTAACTTCTTGGGTAGAAATCACTGGTTAACGTTTCATAGAAGTTCAGTTAATTCCTAGCACAAAGAACCCATATTTCCTATAAAAGCATAATGTTGCTCAGATGATTTAACTTTATCAGTTAAAACTCATATACAAATGTCAGATGAATGTATGCTCAGAATATAATCATGAAGATATGAGCATTTTAAAACATTGAAGATATTTCAAACAAGTTAATTGAATGAATGAACATGAATGCAAAAGACTTGTTTGAAAATCTGACATTGTATGAAAATGATCAGAAATGAATTATATAACAATCAAGGCTTATGGTCAAGAATAACGGATATTGTCTATATGAACCAAGATATAGACATTCTTGAAATGAACGTTTAGAAATGAAATAACGCTCAAAATTATTTGAAGTACAAGCGGGGTGTCTTACCATCGAAAAAATTGGTTACAATATGAGACATGGTAAGATGATTTTGAACAAATTCAAACCGATGTGTGTGAATACTTGAAAGTATATATAAAAGACAATACACAAGTATTAATCTTTGGATAACACACAGTTTGTTTATCAATGAAGCACAAAAATAAAATGAAAACATTTAAAATCACACTTCCAAATTATAAAATCTGTTTAAAATTCGAGAAGTGGTTTGAACATTTAAGAACATGCTTTCTATATCTGAAAGTTGTCCTTCTTTCAGATACATTTGAGATTAAGATAATAAATTTACCTTTTCGCTCAATCTTAATACTCATAAAGTCAGCTGAAGTCAAAAATGATATGATCGTGTCATCCTCTCTGATCCTGCATAAGTATCAAAGTCTAGTCAAAATTTATTCGAAAATGAAAATAAAAATAAAAGACGTAAAGCAGTAAAACAAGTAAAGTACGAGTTCTGATCAGAAATAATCAGAAATCATAGTCTTACTCCTTTTGACATGACTTATATGCATGCTCCCCCTAAAATCATGCATCATGAACAAAATTTGTCAGTTAAAGAAAAATGCTGAAATTAGTTATGCTCCCCCTCAAAACAATGTAGATCATCTTACAAATGCATCTCACTCTCCCCCTGAGATTATGAACAGTCATGTTAAAGTGCAGATATCCTTCAGAAATAATAATAAAGAAAAATGATGAAAAACAACAATACGTAACTTTATTAGGTAACAACCGATTACGTCTTAAGATTTAACATACCAAGCTTAGAGACAAGAAAATTAAATCTCTTTTCATCCAAGGGTTTGGTAAATAAATCTGCAAGTTGATAATCTGTTTTTACAAAATAAAGTTCAATTGTTCCTTTTTCTACATTATCTTTGATAAAATGATACCTGACGTCAATGTGTTTGGTTTTCGTATGTTGGACAGGATTAACAGATATTGCAATCGCACTCTTCGAGTCACAATAGATTGGAATTTTGTCGAACTTGAATCCATAGTCTCGTAGCTGTGTTCGCATCCACAGGACTTGAGAGCAGCAACTGGCAGCAGCTACGTACTCTGCTTCAGCAGTCGATGTGGAAACACATAATTGTTTCTTTGATGCCCAACTAACGAACTTGTCTCCAAGAAATTGAACGTGACCAGAAGTACTCTTTTTATCCAACATGCAACCTGCATGATCTGCATCTGAATAGGCAGTCAGTTGAAACCCAGTATCCTTAGGATACCACAGACCAAGGTCTGCAGTGCCCTTCAAATATCTAAAGATCCGTTTGACAGCAGCCAAATGGGATTCTTTGGGAGCAGCCTGATATCTAGAACATAAGCATGTTGAAAACATAATATCAGGTCTACTAGATGTAAGATACATTAACGATCTTATCATACCTCTATAAGTCCTAACATCAACACTTTTACCCGAAGGATCAGTGTTAATCTTAGTACCTGGTGCCATCGGGGTTCCAATTGGTTTACAATTTTCAATTTTGTACTTCTGAAGAATGTCCAAAATGTACTTAGATTTGTTAATGAAAATCCCCGTAGAAAACTGCTTAACTTGTAATCCGAGAAAGAAATTCATCTCTCCCATCATACTCATTTGAAAACGTGACACCATGAGGTTAGAAAAGTTTTTGCAAAATTTTGGATTTGTAGAACCAAATATTATATCATCAACATAAATCTGAATAAGAATAATATCAGGTTTTTCCTTTTTGATGAATAAAGTGGTATCAACCTTACCTTTAGAAAAACCGGACTTGACCAAGAATTTAGATAAAACGTCATACCATGCTCGAGGGGCTTGTTTTAAACCATAGAGGGCTTTGTCCAAGATATAAACATGATCTGGCTTCTCTGGATTGACGAACCCTTCTGGTTGAGACACGTACACTTCCTCTTTAAGAATGCCATTCAGAAAGGCTGTTTTCACATCCATCTGAAAGACTGTGAAATTCTTATGAGCCGTGTAGGCTAGAAACATGCGAATTGCTTCTATACGCGCTACTGGAGCATACGTCTCATCGTAGTATATGTCTTCCTCTTGCCGGTAAACTTTGGCAACAAGTCTAGCTTTGTTCCTTATGACGATACCATCTTCATCCTTTTTATTCTTGAATACCCATTTAGTTCCTATCACTGTTTTACCTTCTGGTTTTGGAACTAATCTCCAAACCTTTAGGGCTTCAAACTGATTGATTTCTTATTGCATAGTAGATACCCAGTCCGAATCAGCAAGAGCCTCTGATACTCGCGTTGGCTCAATCTTACTGAGAAATGAGTCATGCATACATTGATTAAGAGTCGCTGACCTCGTTTGTACAGGCTTGTTGAGATCTCCAATTACTTGATATAAAGAATGCTCTTTGGTCCAGTGATGCTCATGAGGGAGTGGAGTAGATATTGATTGAACATGATCATCATCTAGAAATCCACTATCAGAATCTTCAGTTTGAATAACAGGAGAGGGGTTTGCAGTTGAAGTTTCAGGTGCAGAAGCATCAGTTGGAACAACAGACTCTAGCTGTTGAGTAGACATTGTATTACACCCAACTGAAACATTTACTTCTGGCTCAGCATTTACTTGTACATCTTCAACTGTAGGAGTAATTGTAGGAATGTGAGTTTCTGACTGAACAGGGGATACTTGTTCAGTTATGACATCTGAAGTGACTGGATGATTGCAACTTGTATCTTCAAACCTGTCAATCACAACAGATTTAGGTATATTAGAACCTAGAAACTCATCATAAAAGAATTCAAACAACAAATCTAAATCAGTTAAATGTGAAATAGATGTAGAAGCGTTATTCGAATTATTGGCTGTAGAAGCAGGTTCTGGACTGATCTGCCTAGAAGCTAATACTCCAGTGATCACGGGTTCTGAACTGAGTTGTTCAGAAGCCATCTCTTCATCGAATGTTACATTCACGCTCTCGACAACTGTCTTTGACTTCTTTAGATAAACACGATAAGCTGCAGATGTGGAAGAATAACCGATAAAAATGCCTTCATCCGCCTTAGCACTGAATTTATTCAGACTCTCTCTGTCGTTAAGCACAAAACATTTACACCCAAATATGTGAAAATACTTGATTGTTGGTGTTCTGTTGTTGATCAGCTCATATGGAGTCTTTTGAAAACGACGGTGTATCATGGACCGATTTTGCGTATGTCATGCAGTCGACACAACTTCTGCCCACAAGAATAGAGGTAGATCGGATTGGCTAAGCATAGTACGAGCGGCCTCGACTAGCGTCCGATTTCGCCTTTCGACTACTCCATTTTGTTCAGGCGTACGAGCAACAGAGTACTGATGTGATATCCCGACCGATTCGAGATATTCTTCAACTATCTCGTTTTTGAACTCTGTGCTGTTGTCCATTCGAAGAAACTTGACTTGTCGCTGCATTTTCACCTGGGTTGTCTTTAAGAAAGTAATGAGAACTTCCGGCGTCTCATCTTTTGATCGAAGAAATTTGACCCACGTGTATCTTGAGTAATCGTCCACAATAACCAACACGTATTTCTTTCCACCCAAACTCTGAGTTCTCATTGGACCACACAAATCCATATGTAACAATTCTAACGGAGAACTAGTGCTTGATTCAGGCTTCGGTTTATGCGGAGCTCTCTTCATCTTACCCTTCTCACATGCAGCACATAAGTGTTCTTTCTCGTATTTCAGCTCAGGAAGTCGTTTTACCAATTTCCCACTAACCAGCTTGTTAATGTAACGAAAATTCAGATGTGATAGTCTTCGGTGCCAAAGCCAACTTTGCTTCATCGAAGCTTTTGACAATAAGCAAACGTGACTGTCATTCTGTACCTTTGAAAGATTGATGGTATAGAGGTTCGTCTTTCGATTTCCGACTAAGAGTTCATTGCCGTCTTCAGTACGAACCGAACATCTCTTAGCTTTGAAGTTGACCTCTAACTCTTTATCACAGAATTGACCGATGCTAAACAAGTTGTGCCTTAAACCTTCGACATAACTCACCTTCTTAATCGTTATGTTGTCTTGAATGATGTCACCATATCCTAAGATTGGTGAAAGCTGATCGTTTCCAAATCTGATATTTCCACTGAATTTCTCTATATAATTAGACAATAAAGCTTTTTGCCCAGTCATATGCTTGGAACATCCACTGTCCAAGTACCACATATGCCGGGTCTGCAAGAGAAATCAGGAAACAATAGATTTAGGTACCCATTTAAAAACGGGTCCTAACAGATTAGTACAAGATTTTGGTATCCATTTGAAAATGGACCCTCTGTTCTTTTGAAAAACTTTAAAAATATTTGATCTTGAAGAATACACATGATAAGATCCAAACCAATCAGAAGAATTATGAGAATAAGCAAAATCATTTTTCCGATAATGATAAGATTTAGTAGTAATAGGAGATAATTGAATCAATTGCTTTATTGAATATCGCTTGTAAGAAGTTACAAGGTTTTGTTTATGTGAAGCAAGTTGTTCAACTACATCATTATCACTACTAACTGATCTATTACAAGAGTTATCAGAAACTGATTCAACTATCTCATCATCCTTCCTTTTTGGTCGCCATTCGGCTCGAGCTTTCGACTTTTTCTTGCTTATATCTGAAACAAAAGATTTAGATCTATTAGGAAAAGTAGATTTCTGAGACTGAGTTTTCTTTTGTGTACCAGTGTGTTTCTGTTTCTGTAATCGCTGTTTCTTATGTTTCTTACCTTGAGAATAAAAATCAGCAGTTACAGAAACCGATTCACCAACCTTAGTTGATGATTTAGCAGTTTTAAGAACACTTGGTAACACCTTTTCATTTAAAAGTCAAGTAGAATGATCAGGAAGAATAACATTAAAGTCAAACATAACAATTTCGTCTATGCACCCATCATCAGAATTAAGAAAATCATTTGCAGACTCAAATAAGTCATCAAAATTATGAGACGAAGTTTGAGGTGCCTTAGAAATTTTAGAACACTTTGTAGACGTAGATTGAAAAATCGTGTTCTTTAATACAGTAGAAAATACACTTTGTTGAATATCAACCAAAAGTTTTTCATCAGATAAAACATTTTCCAACTCAACTATTTTGCTTTCAAGAATGAGTGGAGGAACATAAACCTTTACAATTGCAGGTTTAGCCTTCATCTCAGAAACAAAATAGCTAGCAAAATAATCATTTGAAAGAACTTTTGGTGTTTCTAAAAGATAACTATCATTTAACTTTGCATAGTTAAATGGTAGTTGCATTTTCTTTACATTCTTTCTATTTTCATTTTCTTTGGTCTCAACTTCTTCCGGTAATTTGGTAACAAATTTGGGTTTTAAATGAGTATGTTTACCAGCACAAGCAAGAAAATCAAAATTATATAATGTTGGTTGTTTTCTGATGGCTTTCTTTAAGTAATGGGAGTTTTTAAAACCAAGTCCCATTTTTCCTTAACATCAACCTCTTCATCAGGTGCATTAAGAAAAATGGTTTGATCTGTTTGTCCTCTTGCGTAAAGTTTGGCTTCCAGACCATTTACCTTCTTATTCAAAAGCTTGTTCTCAACCTGCAGTTTATGAACAATTAGTGCAGATTCTTTCTTCTCAAACTCATATTTAGAAACTTTAACTTCAAAGTCAGAAATCTTCTTTTCAAAACAATCTACTTTAGATTTAGAATCAGAAGCAGACTTACGTAAAGAATCAATCAGATCTTTGTTCCCAATAACAGACTTATTGAGTTCAAAGATCTTATTGTTTCTTTTAGCAACTCTATCTTTTTCTTTTCTTCAGTTTTACTTGAAGATCATTAAGCTCAACCATCATAGCTTCCATTTTGGTTACAAAATCTTTTTCAGTTAAGTTTAATACCTCATCAGCTGTCTCGTCATCTGACTCATCATACTTCACTTCTTTTCCCATAAGACAGAGATGAGCAGTTTCTTCCTTCTCCTCATCTTCACCTTCGGAATGATCCAACCAAAATTCGTCCTCAGCCATTAAAGCTATTCCTGCTTCTTTCTGTTTTGCCAATAGCAATTTGTTCTGATAATACTGAGAATTACGAACTTTTGCCTTTCTACAATCTTTTGCAAAATGACCAATCTTGCCACAGTTGTAGCATTTGACTGGATCACTTGTTGGCTTTTCTGCAACAGTGTAGTCATTCATGAACTTCTTCCTTTCATCAGGTTTCTTCTCAACATATTTGTTCTCTTCATATCTCCTTCCTTCCACCCTTTCTCGGTGCTCATGATTCTTTGAACTTGATGAAGAATACCTTTGAGAATTTGATCCCGGCTTCTTGTAGAATTTCTTTTGAAATGCACAGGTCAGTAAAAGCATGGCTTGTTTCATACTTTCTCCATCATCAACATCTGATTCAGATTCAGACTCATAACTTGTAAGCACTTTCTTCTTTTTCTTCTTCTCTTTCTTTTCTTTCTTTTTCTCTCCGGCTACCAATGCAATAGGATCAGGAACCTTTTACGCCTTCTTTTTCTCAGCTCTTTTCTCTTCCACTTCTTCTTCATTCTGCCTCAAAGTCTCATAAACCTCATGTAACGGTATGTCATTCAGATCCTTCATTTGTTTCATCCTACGCGTATGCTTCTTCCATTCAGGTTGTAGGATACTTAGGAATTTGACATTATTCTCCAGCTGCTTCTTTTTCACTTTGTTCTTTGTCAGTTCATTCAGAAGCAAGACAAACCGTTCATAAGTTTCTTCCAGACTTTCATTCTCTTTGGCTTTAAATTCTTCATAACTGTTGATGCAGTTAGCCACTTTCATCTGATTCCCGACCTTGGATCCCATCATCATCTTTTGCAATTGATCCCACATCTTCTTAGCATTTGCTTTGTAACTATCAATCTTGATGTAGATCTCATTCGGAATGCTCTGAAGAAGTAAGGATCTTGCTTGTTTATCTGCTTTGTATCGGCTTTTCTGTTCTTCAGAATACTTAGAGATATCCACTGCCACTGTTTTCATCTTTTGATCTCTTTCCTCAGTACCATCTTCACTATCAGACGAGTCATCATCAGGTATTTGAACCGTGATTGGTACCATAGGACCTTCTGTGATTGACAACATAATATTCTCTCCATTTGCATGTCTATCTATAAAATCAAGGAATCTGTCTTTCCACTGTTCGTACTCTCCTTTGAACAGAACAGGAGGCTTGACATCAGTGCCAATGGAAAGTGCATCTTTAGAAGTCATCTTGATAAAACCTGTTTAAGAAATATGTGCAATAAGAAACTGGAAACTGATCATTAGTCCAAATGAAACAATCAAGAAAATACAGAAAACTTGAAATCTAAAATCAGAGATTTTGATCACAATCAGAACTATGTCTCCCTTCGCAGACTTAGCACGGGGTCAAGGGGCAGCGCCCCTAGAGAATTTTTTTTCACTATTAAAGGCCATATTACTATTTTGAAAAATTTGTCTAAGTCCTCCACACTTTGCGCTTCAAGTGCGATGCGCAAACCTTTACTTTACGTTTCAAGTGCGATGCGCAAACCTTTACTTTGCGTTTTAAGTGCGATGCGCAAACCTTTACTTTGCGTTTCAAGTGCGAATCACAAACTTTTACTTTGCGTTTTAAGTGCGAAGCGCAAACTTTTACTTTGCGTTTCAAGAGGCGTACGCAAAGTATACTTGTCTGATTCCAACTTTCAGCTTTTCATTTCACTTTGAATACGCAAATCTTTCTTCTCGTTTCTTGTTGAAGACGCAAACATCACTTTGCGTTTCTCATTGAAGACGCAAACCTTGATGAATGAAACGCAAACCTTGATGAATGAAACGCAAACCTCGATGAATGAAACGCAAACCTCTAAAACAAACAAATTTTCACCAAAAAGACATCTAGACCTCGAAATCTAACTCGAAACTTCGACAATTTGATCGTTTAATCATCTAGAACACAATCTTAACAACTAATTTCGATCAAATACACAAAAATGTATAAATCGACTCAATTACAGTGCACAAGACCCGTGAACTTTGAACTCAACTAAAATCAAAATTAACGATCGATTACAATGCAAATTGATCTAAAACTTATACAGACTCGATCGATAACACTTTTCTAACAAAACCTAATCATTTAGAACTCCAAAAACACACTAAAACTCAAAATCAACCTGGACATCGAAGAACACAGATACGAACATTCTGATTTTCTTGATTTTTCGATTTGGATCTGCTCTGATACCAATTGTTATTCCCAGATTCTAGTTTCTAAATGCAATTAATCAAAACAAACACAAACAAGAATCAATTACCTGTTTGATTTCACTTTCAAATTCAAGATTACAAACTTTCTCTCTCTAGAACTCTCTCTCTCTCTCTACAAATTTCTCTCAAACGAACTTTCTCTCTGATTATAATCAGACAACTTCACGTATTGCTAAAGAATACAAGATAAAAACTATTTATACCAACTTCTAATACAAGGAAAATAAAATACAAAAAAAAAACAAATACAAAGAAACTTTGACTTTTATTACAAAAGACTTTGACTTTATTGAGATTTGACTTTTCCAGCTTTGACTTTCTTGACCTTTGACCTTCAGTCTTCTTGATCTTGTATCCAACAGATTTATGCTCTAACAGAAGCAATGTAAGGATTGTAAGATTGAAAGGTAGATAACAGTAGTAAATCAAAGGGAGCACACAATACAAATAACCAACAGGGATTGATCCATAATAGTCATATGTATTGACTGAGAAGATGATGAACACAAATAGAACATTCACTGAATGTGTGTAATTCTCTCTCTATCTCACGGGATCTCTCACTAACTACTTTGTGCAGTTGAGTGTGTGTAATCTGTTGAGCGTACAAGATCTCCTATACAAATCTTCAATATAAAGGAGAGTATCAAGAAAGTTAAGCCTAGCACTAATCAGAAGCTGCCATGTGTAAATGTGAAATAACCATTTCAGGCTGACGTGGAAGAGCTACATTGGTTGACTGAGTTGTGAGAGAGATATTTGTTGAAATCTTCAGTTGATGTTTGCACAGAGGTGGCTTCCACAGAGCATAGCACAGAGGCTCTGTAGACCATGGGTCATCTTCTGGTTAAGTACTTATGTGCTTGGTGATTACAGAGCTTTTGAAGATTCAACTGCTTTCTTCTGCAGAGGTCCTCTGACTCTGAGGACTTTTATTCTTTTTGAATAATTTTTACAATGGATAGAATATGGGGCTAACACTCATCATGACTCACATTTCCATATTCATTATGAATATATCACATGTAGCGTTGTGGACGGTTTCTAGGTTCAAGATGTTATAGATGTGGCAAAGTTGTTCATATACTGTAGAATGGCGAACAAAATTGGTAGGGGATGCAAATTATTACAAAAAAAAAGTACAAATATAAAAGAAAAGGAGAGAAGTTTGATGGCTGAAAAAGAAAGCGGGATATCAGACTCCTTTTCAGAAGATGATTCTACTCAAGCCCATTTTTGTTTAATGGAAATAACAGCTAAACAAGGCAATGCTTCTGCCTCCTCTGCCATTAAACTTGAGATCAAAATTAGTACTTCCTCTAATCAAGTAAAGGATCTTGAAATGGTTGTGAACATTATTTTTGAGGACTTTTCAAAATTAAGAGCAAAACTAAAATTTGAAAAGAATGAAGGAAAAAGAGCAAAATGTGAAGTGGAAAAGTTAGAAGTTGAAAAATAGAGTGTTGAAAGTGAAGGGATCAAAGAAAGCGAAGAACTAGAGAGGCTAAAAAGGGATTTTGCTGAATAACTTGATGATGTTAATTCTACCAGACTTAACTTTGAATCTTTAAAGAATTATTTTCAAATTAAAAGAGAGAGGTATTCTTCACAGAAATCTTCGTCAAAACAAATTTTGATTAAAACAAATATTAGGATGCTCATAATGTTCACATAAAAATCAATTCCAAACAGACAAGCAAGGTCTCAGTTCTAGTATTGACACCTTTATTGCGAATAAGAAGACAAGCATCTATTCTACATTCAATATTGGTTTTGCTCAACAAGCTGTGTTTCCTACTTTAAGAAAAGAATTTGTTTTCAAAACTTTTAAAAGAAAGGTTGGAGTCGAACCACCAAAGAATCTTGCTTATAAAAATGTAGTATAGGAACTTGCATCAATGGTCATATAAAGGCTAGACAAAGAGGGAAAAGCTTTACAAGTAAATCAGAAGGGTTTATCCTCTGAACAACCTACCTCTCGATCCTCGGAGCCTTCATAAGATAAAGGCAAGGATATTACTTATATTTTTAATTATGATCATTTGAAATCTCACAAATCTAATGAAGTAAAATAAGAAGTCTCTAACGATACTAAATCCTCAAAAAGTAAGTAAAGCTCCTGAACTATATTCAAAGAATAACAAAACATAGGTGTCTTTACTTAATCCAAAAGCTTCTGAATTTCTTCTACAAGCAATGACGAAGTCTAAATTAACTAAAGTTTCTTCGTTCATTACAAAAGTTTATAGGATGTATGATACCAAATAAAATGAGTCGTTTTTAATGGAAGTACTCAAATAAGAAGTTTCTGATTCTGATAGAAAGGTAGTTCGTGTTCCTACTTAGATATTTTTGTTGAAGAAATTAATAACCATCCCAATGACCTTGAAGGAGTGTAGAGAGGGAGGTAAAGTTTTTGAGATATTAGAACCTGCTTCTACTTTTGAAAATGGCAAATTTAAAGATTTTCTTGATTCCTCTAGCGATGAATCATATCTAAAATCATTTCCGGAGGTAGTGAGGCAAAATGTGAACATAATTGATAACACAATAGAAATTCTGAATTCAGTGGTTCAACCAAAAGCTTAGATTCCCAATGTGCTTATCAATTCTTATGTCCTTGAAATGTGTTTAAAGTTAAATCCTCTCTTGATTAGAGAAGGAATTAAAGAATAAGTGTGTGCAAAATTGCAAAAATAAAAGTGCTTCAAAGAAAATTATTCAAGAAAGATTTACAAAATCTCACAAGGGAAAAGATATCTGAAAAGATTCTTCAACTGATAAAATCTATTTCATGATTAGTGAACAAAGGAGAATTAATGGATGAAGAAGAAAAAGAGTCAAGAGAAGAAACCTTTAGTTCTTAAAAGCAAACCATATGTAAAAGCTCATTTAAGGTTATTTTCCTAAATGACCCATTACATAGGAGGTTTGTAAGAGCATCTTCTATTTCGAATTCCGATCGTAATAAAAATGTTAATACTTCTGTGAATGTCAAAGTAAAGAATGTTTCAAAATCATTTCATGACCATTTAAATTCTGATTGCAAATGTTTAGAACTCCTAAATCAACTTCAAAAGTACCTCACATGCACAACATATGGAAATTCTGAGTTGAAAAAAATGCTCATCAAAATACTCACACTCCATAAAAATGCTCATCACAATACTTGAGAAATAACACAGAAGGAAAGAGTAAATAAATATTCTGAATACACTTCACCTAGCCCAGAATCTTCTACACCTGTTAAAAAATTGAACGATATCAGTTGTTTGATAGATCATTCTGCAACACATTTTTTTATTTGAATTAAAAATGAAATAATTTTCAAATAAAACTATCTTCATTTCGAAAATTCCATAACTAACAAAAAGGTACCTATTCAAAAATTGGTACATAAGAATAATTAATTGTCTTGTAGCAAGAGCTTGTGCAAATATGGTAGTTAGACTCTAAATGTTCTAGGCAAATAATTGGTGACAAGTGTCTTCTGACCTCATTCAAAGACAAACTAAATGGAAACTTAGTGAGTTTTGGAGACAATTACGAGGGTACAACTAAAGGTCGCGGTGTAGTTACTAATGGTGTAACTTCGATATCAAAGGTTGCCTTCGTTGATGGGTGCAAACGTAATCTTTCCACCATAAGTCAATTATGCCAAAAAGGATTTGAAGTCAAATTTCATAAAGATATTTGCATAAAAATCTAAAGATAACGATAGGATCCTATCTATGCCTCGCCTCCTCTAAAGACTTCACGCTTTCTCTTTTCCCTTGGAAGAGCTTCCAACCAATTTTTTTACCGGAAAATGGTTTTAAATTTTGAAAAGTGAGTGCTAGACCATGAGGTCTAGTGAATTCCCTCTCAAAAGAATAGTTCGAAAGTTCCCAAAACAATATGCAATATACCATAAGGCCTAAATGCTAACAGTTAAATAATTCAACACATACACAGGTATTTGCACAATGTTCATAGTCACCCATCTATTCACTATGATGTCCATTCTTGGGGTCCAGACGACCACCATGGCTCCCAGTAGATGCCATGTCAATATGCACATGAAACGGGTTCAAGGCACACGATATAATATAACCCCAAGGGATTTTCACAATCCTAAGGTACCCTAATCCTACTGTGCACCCAATACCAATATCAATTCACAATTTTATGCTATAAACAACATTGAACGATGTATGCCTAACAATAATCCATTTCAATCAAAAGTTTGTTCAATGCATTCATGAGAGTAATTCATGCCAAAATGTTAAAACCATAATCAGTGAGTGAAGTTTTACAAATCATTCCTTATGCATAAAAAGGTTTAAGGAAACTCACCTGGCTTCGACAATTCACCACACGTCTTAAAATTCAAATATTATCAAATTGAACACCTAAAGTGGACAACATAAGAATGGTGTTAAACCACCTAAATCATCCTACGACCATCTATTTGAGCCCCTAAGGCAATCGCCCTAATTGATGCCTCGAACCCAACCTAAAACGAGGAACGAAACAAATGCCGGAAAACCACATGGCATTGGTCTAGGCGACTGACAACTCTCATTTTGAGCGTTATTTACATATCGTTTGCGTATGTTTTTATTTCATTTTAGTTGTGTTTCCTTTTTATTTGTTTGTGTTTCTTCCTTTTATTATTTTATTTTCATTTAGAGTTGTTGAGGGTGTTTCTATGGTTATATGCATCATTTTTGGGTTAAAAACGTCACTGTTCTAGGAGTAGGCTCGGCGTGCCCTTGGTGGGCACCCGAAGGTCCTTTGGATAAAAGGTTTACTCGGTTTCTATGAGTTGGTTGAAGTGTCTTCTTAATAATGGGGGAATACTTAAATATCATTGAAATATTTGAAGTTCCTTTACCCATTGGATAATAGCAATATTACCTAATGGGTATTGTCCAATTTTCCAATATAAATACAAGGCTATGGAGAACATGGAGGAGGAATCAAGAAGCAACAATGTAGAAATCTAGCTCTATTACATTTTTTTTGTAGTTTAATTTAGTCTTTAACTTTCTTGCATTTAATTTCCACATCTATTTTCCGTCTAAGTTTGTTTATTTCTCTCTTTATTTTAATGCAAGTAGTTAACATGTATTTCCTTTCCTACGTTATGTATTTTAATTTTATCATTATCATCTAAGCGCCTCTTTGGGTGTAGGTGTGGGTTGAACTTGAGACTAGCAGGCGACACTTGGGTGTTGCCATTATTGCTAGCTCTTAAGCTTGGTCACTTGAGTCAGGACTTCAACTCAATGCGGATAAGCTTATCACTTTGAACGTTAATATTAGATCTTGACCTCGAGAGGGGGGAATATTCGAAATACGATTTAAGTGATGCATAAAGATTTGAGAGAGTCTTTGATAACCACGTATAGAGATACGGGTTTTGTATGATTTTACTAAGGTTCAAACGTCGGTAGAGATTTTATATCACAAAGAGATTTGGGTATAAATAATCGTACTGGTAGAACTTGATTTTTATCAACCTAGTTAAATCGGCAAAACTAAGAGTTACTAACAATGGACACTTTATGGGAACTCTGTCGAACCGGTTTATAAAAATCCACTTTCGAAAGATCAGACTTTTGTTAGTGTAACACCCACAATTTTGGTATGTGATTAAAATGATTTCCTTGTCATAAATCCTTGTAGTAATCTTGATATTGTTTTAAGTAAAGGTTTTTTGCGTATCTCTTGTATCGAATCGCCATCGTTTGTGAATCGACCAAAAATTCTGACCTCGGTACGTGGGGGCAACTATGCCCGACAATTGTGACAATGTAACCCTCCCCAGGGCACTATCACGGGGAGGGAACACCACATGGTACAAGTGGGGAACAATGTCCAGCGATTGTGACCCTGTCACTCTCACCAGGGCTAAGTCGCATACGACTGAGATCCTCGGTACAGGCGGCACGGTTGTGACCCGCAACTATGACAAGGGCATAGTCGGTAGGCAGGGAGCCATAAATGTTGATTTTCAACTCTATTTCATTCCATATCACTCAAATCATTTCAAGGCTCATCCTCTCATCTCTTTCTTCATTAAAAATTGTCTATGAGCAATTACCTCTCCATTTCTACCCTACTTTGAGGCTTTCTATAATCTCACTAAGACTTTTGGAGGCTAGGATCAAGGGTTCTTCACTCACCATCTTGTGAAGTTCTAGGTTTTGGGGAAAATTCTAGGTTTTTATACAAATCTAGTAATGTGAATTCAATCGACAAACCTTCAAGTTTATATACATGTAAAAATACTATTTTCACTTATCTAAAAGCTTTAACTCATTTCTCTATTTATTTGATTAATTTTGGAAACCTAGGTCAAAACTAGGGTTTTGTTGATTTTGGGTAAAATGGTATTTTGATCATGGAACTTGGTTTCATGAGTATTAATGATGTTATATTTTTATTTGGTGGAATTTAGATGGGAGTTATGGTATGAGCCCAAACTATATTGAAATATTTAAGTAATGGGTTTCACTTTTCAATTTTTATACTTGTGCAAATGTAAATGTTATGTTGGATACATGTTGGTGGATATATCGGAAAGGTCATTTCAGAGACTATAGTGTAATTGATCCATAGGCACTAGTCGTTTTATATGACTTGGGATGTTGTTCTCAATTTTAGCTAGACATGGGGTTTTGATAATTAGAAACTTGAGCTATAGATCGTGGGTGGTTGAATGTGATAACCTTGTGTCCCATGATACTTAAATTCTAGCAAGTGAGTCCTTCTTAGACCATTGGGAGCTCGAACTAAAGACCGTGGGTGGTTGAACTCGATAACCTATGATGTTATAATAGAAGCTCCATAACATTCTAATGTGACTTGCTTTTGTGTTCCGTCACTCTCAATGGTAAACCGGGTCTCCCCTGATACTTTGTGAAACCTTACTCCCTTCCAAGTTAAGTAAAGCTTGAACCTATTAATGAACTTTTGTTGATACTAAGCATTGGTATCAATATTTTCTTAACGTTATTTTATAATTGTTTGAACTCACTAGGCGAAAGCCTAACACTTGTTTTCTTAAATGACATATATATTTAGGTTCTTTGAGCAGTGGGGCTTCCTAGGCTTGAGGGGAGCATGCTTTTCCCATCTTAGGCATTTTTGAAGTTGATAGCTTTTGTTTAGCAAGCGATACTTGGAGAAATTATATTTTTGGTGATGATATCGACACACGTCCTTAATTTAGCTAGATTAGTAGGTTGTCATTCATTATTCGTATTTGTTTGTAAATGCTCATACAATTTCCCCTTTTTGGGTGATAATTACATGTCTTGTAGTAATTGGTTCGTTAAATCCAGGTTTTAAATTACCCTCATTTTTAGGGGTGTTAAAAAGTTGGTACCAGAGCAATAGTTTAAGTGAACTAGGTATGAATGTAAGATACATAGACTTAAGCTTAACTAATTAAGTTATGATTGGTGAGATTGTTTAAAATTCTTAAGATAAGGTAGGGTTAGAGTCGGCAAAGTTGCACTAATTGAGAATTGTAATGATGGTGACGAAAATCTTGTGTAAGATGTGTTCATATTTTCACTTAGCTAATGCTATTTTGCATATATTATAACGCAAGCATGCTTGATTCACTATTGTCATGATGATTGATGAATGTAGTAGTACGTTTATTTGTATCTATTCATCAAATCTCTTAGCCTCTTTCTGGTGTGTGTGGCAACCATCATGGTTAATACACGAAGTAGATCGGCAAGTGAAGCGGATGGCCAAGAAGCAACTATATCTAGTCTGAATCAAGAGGATAGGGTCGTGAATGCTATTCTTCCAAACTTGCCGCAATTGGTTGGTGGACAGATAGAGCACATACCAAGGGTAACATTGGCTTCTTTCAACCCTGTTATTCAAGAGGTGAACCCTCAGACGGAGTTGATGGAAAATGTGATGCATATGGTTATCTCTGCAATGGAAAAGCAACAAGAGGATTTCTTGAAGATGTTGGATGACAAAGATGTCAGTCTTCGGAGGCACGAGAACTCGCAAGTAGAACTCGCAACATTCATGAAGAACTCGCAAGTAGAACTCGCAGAGTGAAAGAATTCTCAGACTAAAGAATTCGCAGACTGAAGAATTCGCATCCATAGAGAAGAAAAATGGCTAAGTGAAGGATTCACAGAAGTGTTGTCAAGAACTCGCAAGTGTGAGACGCGAATTCTGAGGAATTCGTAATTGTGTCTATTACGAATTCAAGAAACTCGCACATGCCTTCTTGCGAAAATTGAAGAACTCGCACAGGCCATCTTGCGAAAAGCTCAGAATTCGTATCATTACATATATCCTTCTTGCGAATTGTACCTTACGAATTCTATACTTGTGAATTTTCTGTGTGTGCTTTGCGAATTGTGGTACACACAGGCGATCTGTGTGTACTTAGCAGGACCCCCGTGCTAAGTCTGCGTAGGGGTACATATTTCTTAGTGTGATTAAAGTTTCTGATTTTTCAGTATTTTTTTTTTGATATCATCATGCCTTACACAGATGAAAAAGGATATCTGGTGCTAACCAACAGAGATTGTGCTTTAGCGTATATGCCAGAGATTCCGGCTATGGAAGCTGAAATCAAGAATCTGAAAATTCAAAATTCATCTCTTCTTAATCAAATTACTAAATTGAAATATTCTAAAGATTTAAAGAAATATTTTTTTTGTTCAGAATGTATTTTTAATTCAAAGATTAATTTTGCAGGAATTATTGATTTGAAAGAGAAAGAGATTTCATATCTTCGAGACAAGCTGAAAAGATCTGAAAGTATTAATTCTAGCTCTACTTGGTCTAAAAAGGAACAAATGCAAAGAGAGCTTGATGATCTTAGAAGGAGAGCTAACATTGTTGGAGATACATCTGATGAGCTGAGAAAGACAAATTCTCAAATATTTGCTGAAAGAGATAAGCTGAAAGATAAAGTCTTCAGTCTTGAGGTTGAGATAAATATGATGACGGAAAAAGAAACTCAAGACATAGACAACACAAAAGCTCAAGATGAGATGAAAAAGATTGAGAAGAAGAGAAAAGAAATTGAAAAAGATAATGTTGAATTAAAGAAGAAGAATACTGAACTGAAAGAACATATCTCTCTAGATGAAAAGCAAATGGAGAGAGAAAGAAAAGAATTTGCAAAGAAGTTTTCTGAATTCTCCAAATAAGCTTTTGAAGAGAAGAAAGTTGTGGAACTGAAATGCATAAAGATTTCTCAATAAGTTTCAGACTTCGAGAAAGTAATCATCATGGAGAGAGAGAAATTTGAAAAGGAGAAGAAGAAAGCTGAACAGAAAAATGTTGGTATATTCAAGGAGATTTCTGGACAGAGAAATAATGTTGAAAAAGATTTTGATGAAGAAAGGAAAGTATTTGAGTCTGAGATTGCAAAGCTTAACAAGAAACTATCTGAGTTGTCAACAAACATTCAGAAGGAGAAGAATGCAAAATCTGAGTTGCATAAGAAGTATAATATACTGTCAAAGGAAAGAAACTATTTGTCTACAAAGATCAAAGAACTTGAGGAGATAATGTTCAAGGTGAAGTTGACTGAGCACAAGATGCCAGAATCAATTGCTCAATCACCAAGAGATGATCCAGCTGCATCCGAATGCTTATTCAAATCAGCTGCAAGTTCAATTTTCACACATGTTTCTATTAATCATTTATTTGATTCAACTGACATTCATACTTCTAAATAAAATGATCAGATTCGTCCTTCTAACCTTTTCTATGATAAAAATGTTGATCTTTCAGATAACAACTAGAGGAATAAATCTCAGAAGAAAATGAATTGGAGAAAGATAAAGAGAATTGGGTTTGGAGAATTAAAGGATCTTCGGAGGAGAAGAAGAAAGAAGATAAATCATTTGAGCATACACTAAATGCTAAAAGGAACTATGCTTCGAAAGGTAAAACTTTTGGCAAACTTGATCTGGTTTACACTGTTAATCAACTGATCAGGTTAGCTCAAAAGAAAATTAGTTATTCCTACTGCGGTTCAAATGATTTTGTTAACAAAAATTATGAAAATAGCTGGTATGGTTCTTACTATATCTCTCCTACTAAAACTGCAACTAACAAATCTGGATCCAAATACAAGTGGATACCAAAAGCTAAATTTGTGTTGCAGGCACCCAAGGATTAAGGGGGAGAAAGAACCAAGGCTTTTGAATAAATCAGTTCTGAAATAAGGTCAGATGAAATGTTTACATCAGAATTGGGGAAATAAATCAGTGTTCAAGATCAGATGATTAAAACTTGTATCAAGAAATAGTGACAGTTGTTTTTCAATGTCAGGTTGAAAGCTGATGTAACGATTGTAGTAAAGGGGGAGATTGAAGTTAATAGTTGTTTGAATCAAGTGATTTTAAAGTCAATGTTTGATGACTTGTTTAATTAAGAAGATGAGTGTCAAAGTTTTAAAGAGCTAAAGCTAAAAAAGAAGTCAAAGTTGAAGATTATTCTGAAGATAAGAAGACCTGAAGATTATTGTAATTTTTTTTAATCTTGAATCCAAAGGGGGAGATTGTTAGACTAATATTGTATTCAAGATTAAAAGTGAGGGTCTTTATTGTAATTGTTGTATAATTTGAGTGTTTGGTTGTAAAGTCAACGAATGTTGACTTAGTATAAATAGTGAGTCTTTGTGTTAGATTTGTAGACGTGCTCATTGTAGAAACACAAGTCAAGCACTTAGAGAGAACACAGATTGAATTCGTATAGATACATAGTGAGATCTGTGACACTTAGACTTGTGATTTCGTTGTAATCTTGTGACTTTAATACAAGTGATTGTTTGATAATCTGTGTTGATTGAATATATGCTAGTAAGTTGGGATCACACAAATGTATGTAAGCTCCAAAGAAATATCATTCATGTATGAGCTTATTGAATATTGAAGATCTCTCAAAACAAGAATAATGAGTGAATGAAATGAAATCAAGAGAATTATTTTGAGAATCTGACACTGTATTAATCAGATCAATTTTCATGAAATATGAATAGCTTGCGGTATCAAAGAACTGGAATTTGTTTATATGAACAAATATAAACATATTGACAATGAACGCATAAAACGTAGAAAAGATGTCTGATATTCAACAACATTGAAATTCAAACGGGGGTATTACCACCGAAAAATTGTTTCATTATGAGACGTGGTACTAACAAAGTCAATAGAAAGGACTGAACCGGTGTATACTTGATAGTATATAGAAAATATAATACACAAGTATTGATCTTTTGAAACACACGACTAGTTAAGCATGAAAGTTCCAAGAAAAAATAATTTAAAGTCACACTTCGAAATTCATAAAATCGTTTGAGAACACGAAGTGGTTTGAACCTTCAGTATAGAACTCTTACTCGAAATGAATATGTGTGTCCCACAATACGTGCAAATCAAGATCAAGATGACTCAATCAATTATCAAACAGTTTTCATTCAATCTTCACTTTTGATTATAAGGAAGCTCTCATTATTTTTCTTTCTAAACACGCATACACCTCTAGCTAAATGTGAGCATCTCACCTAATGATTCTACAAACAAAAACAATTTATAACCTCTAAGACTTACAATACAATACAAAACACTAAGACTTTGACTATCTTTATTACAAAAGACTTTGACTTTAGCTTGAGACTTGACTTGAGCTTTTGACTTGACTTTCATCTTTCATCTTTCATCTTCATGATTTTGTATCCAACATGTTTGTGCACTGACAATCTCCCCCTTTGGATTCAAGATCATCTTTAAAAAGATATTCAACACAATCTCCCCCTTTGTTAAGAATCGTTAACAAAACATAATCTTCCTCTTTGGATATAACACTGATCATCTTCAAAGAATAATGTCTCGAGCTCCCCCTTTCAGAATAAATTTCAACATCATGGAACAAACTCCCCCTTTCTGAAAAACTTGTACTTCTCTTCAAATGAATTTTATCTTTAAAGCACGTTCTCTCTTTTTCAAGAACATTCTCCCTCTTTTGTTCTCTTTGAACTGTCTTCAGAACTTTCTGTTATCTCTTCCAAACTCTGTGAAAAATACTCATCAACAACTATTACAATCTCCCCCAAGTTGATAAAAACTCTCAAACTTCATAAAGCAAATTATCTACAGATTTAGCTTAGTTTTCTTCAACAAAACCAACTTCAAAGAAAATTTTCTAAAATCTTCAGCAAATGTTCTGAACCCTTTGAACTTTCTTTCAAATCTTGAACAAACTCCCTATAACAAGTACAAACTTGTTCATCATACAATTTCTTGAAGTAATTTCTCCCGTAACTTGATTTTCATTTCTTGACTTTCTCCAAAACTGTTACAGAATGTTCTTCAACCAACATTTCTTAAAATTAATTTCTCCCCCTTTTTGATGATGCAAAACAGAGAAATCATCAAAACTTTCTCAAGAAATGTCATGAACCTTTTCTGACCATTGATTTTTGCCATAGAGCCACTGAACATTCGTCAATTCATAATATATTCATCTGAATCCTTTGAAATTTAGACAAATAAAAATGTAACATCTGAATCAACAAATGAATCAGTTAATAATGTATGTCAGTAGCACGAAGCCACTGTGTGTAACGAATACACATTGGAAAGGAGCTTTTTGATGTTCACTCCCCCAGGTCTTCCATTCAATCATCGAATAACACAAGGTTAAACCATGAACGTTTAGACAAAAAAACATATTTTATGTGTGTTTATGCTTGTATATGAAAGAATTAAGCATATTATTGCTTTTAATTGGCTCAAAATGTGTAAACCATTGAGGCAACAATAGTATTACACAGACTCAATTGTGCATGATCAAAGTGCGAAGGTGGGGCACACTTCCTTCTTTTTCAATATCTACATCTTCCGAATGAAGAAAAGATATATTATGTGCTGCATCCCTAGAAAAATTGAAACATTTCTCTGTTTAGAAAGAAATGAGTAGCTGGTGGGGTTTAAGCAAGAGTTGGCATGGGCTAGTTGCCTTTTTCAATGATGTTCACGAAAGAATTGTGAAGCAGCAGTAATGTGGATGCCCGACTCTGAAAATGTTGGTGCATAGTTTGATATTATTTTACTCTGATCTCTCACCCTCTTTCTTTATAATATTGAGCTCACTTCTAACCAAACTCTCTTTTCCATTTTTCAGCTCATCACACACCCACACTCAGATATTGACTCCTCGCCACTAGATCACTCAAGGTTAACTTCTTGGGTAGGAAACACTGGTTAAGGTGAATCCATAGAAGTTCTATTAAATTCTCACACAATGAACCCATGTTTTCTTATAAGCAAAGTGTTGCTCAATTGGTTTAACTTGAATAGTTAAAGCACAGTATGAAATACATGTCAGATATATGTATGCTCAGTGAGATAATCATGAAGACTTGAGAATTTTAAACATGAAAGATTCTCTCAAAACAAAGAAATTGAATGAACAAAGTGAAATCAATAGATGTGTTTTGAGAATCTGACAATGTATGAAAGATCAAATATGAATGATTTATCATGAAAAGTTTAGGGCATGAAAAATTGGATTTTGTCTATACGAATCAAATATAGACATTCTTGAAAGAAACGTTTTGAATGAATCAACGCTTGAATATCAATGAAGTTCAAACGGGGTGTCTTACCATCGAAAATTGGTTTCAATATGAGACAAGGTAAGAACATATCAACAAATATAGCAAACCGGTGTGTGTGGATACTTGACAGTATATAAAGGTAATACACAAGTATTTATCTTTGGAAACACACGGTTCTATGTTTAACATTGAAGATCATAAAATAAAAACATTTAAAATCACACTTCTAGATCCATGAAATCGTTTTGAGAATCAGAAGTGGTTTGAACGTGTAAGAACATGTTTTCATAGTTTGAAAGTTGTCCATCTTTCAATCATGTATGAGATTAAGATTAGAATAATCATTATGCTCAGTTTGAATCTCTTAAAGTCAACTCAAAAATCATGATTGATATGATCATGTAAGCTCCCTCTCAAAATCTGCAATCAGACAAAAAGACGTCAAAGTACAAAGTCTTATTCACAAACTTTATTGAAAATTAAAGACATGAAAACAAAAAAACTTTTTAAGAACGAGTTCTTCTTAGATATAATCATAAGTCATTGTTCTTACTCCCCCTGAATATATGCATCATAAAATATGTCAGTATATGATATAGGCAAAATTCTCTAACTCCCCCTAAAATGTAGATCATCTTATCTTTGTCTCACACTCCCCCTGAAATCATGATCAACCTTTAGTGCAGATATCTTTCAGATTAATAATAAAGAAATGAAGAAAAGCAACAAAAACAAACGGTACTAGGTAACAACAAATTAAGTCTTGAGATTTAACATACCAAGTTTTGAAATGAG
This sequence comes from Arctium minus, assembly GCA_954870635.1. NCBI lineage: Eukaryota > Viridiplantae > Streptophyta > Magnoliopsida > Asterales > Asteraceae > Arctium > Arctium minus. Next base: position 11,551,656 of record OX941096.1, on the reverse strand, counting down.
AAAATTAAATCTTTTTTCGTCTAATGGCTTGGTAAACAAATCTGCAAGTTGATAATCTGTGTTTACAAAGTAAAGTTCAATTGTACCTTTTTCGAAGTTATATTTAATAAAATGATATCTCACGTCAATGTGTTTGGTTTTCGTATGTTGAACAGGATTTGAAGATATAGCGATAGAGCTCTTTGAATCGCAGTAAATCAGGATACTGTTGTACTTGAAGCCATAATCTCTTAGTTGTGTTCACATCCATAGCACTTGAGAACAACATCTAGCCGCAACTACGTACTCTGCCTCAGCTGTTGAAGTAGATACACACAGTTGTTTCTTCGAAACCCAACTTACGAGCTTATCACCTAATAATTGTATGTGTCCCGAAGTACTCTTCCTGTCAAGCATACAACCTGCATGATCCGCGTCTGAAAACGCTATGAACTCAAAACCAATATCTTTTAGATACCACAAACCAAGATCTGCAGTTCCCTTCAAATACCTAAATATACGCTTAACCGCTGAAAAATGGGATTCTTTGGGCGAAGCCTAATATCTAGCATACAAGCATGTAGAAAACATAATATCTGGCCGACTAGCCGTCAAGTACATTAAATAACCAATCTTTCCTCTATAGGTTCTAACATCGACAACTTTTCCCAAAATATCAGTTCCGATCTTAGTTCCAGGTGCCATCGGGGTACCAATCGGGGTACCAATCGGAGTACAATTTTCCATCTTCAATTTTCTTAGAATATCATAAATGTACTTCGCTTGATTAATGAAAATCCCCGTAGAAAAATGTCTAACTTGTAATCCAGAAAAGAAATTCATCTCTCCCATACTCATCTGAAATCGTTACACCATGAGGTTTGAAAAATTCTTACAATACTTTGGATTAGTTGAACCAAATATGATGTCATCCACATTAATGAAGAGAGTAGTATCGATTTTACCTTTAGAAAAGCCAGACTTGACTAAGAATTTGGATAGAACGTCATACCAAGCGCGAGGGGCTTGTTTCAAACCATAAAGAGCCTTGTCCAAAATGTAAACATGATCTGGTTTATCAGGATTGACAAAACCTTTAGGTTGAGAGACATAGACTTCCTCCTTTATAATGTCATTCAGAAAGCCAGTCTTCACATCCATTTGATAGACTGTGAAGTTCTTGTGTGCATTGTAGGCTAGAAACATTCTCATTGCCTCTATACGCGCAACTGGAGCATAAGTATCGTCGTAATCTATTCCTTCTTCTTGCCTATATTTTTTAGCAACAAGTCTTGCTTTATTTCTTACTATGATACCATTCTCATCTTTCTTGTTTTTGAATACCCGTTTCGTGCCTATTATAGTTTTTCCTTCAGGTCGGGGCACGAATCTCCAGACTTTAAGAGCTTCGAATTGATTAAACTCTTCTTGCATTGCAGTTACCCAATTTGATAAGCTAGAGCTTCAGATACTCGTGTAGGCACTATCTTACTCAGAAATGAATCATGCATGCACTGGTTTAGGCTTGGACGAATCTCCAATAATTTGATGTATTGGGTGCTCTTTGGTCCACTTATGTTCATGAAGGAGTGGATTAGATGTAGACTAATCATGTTGATCATCTAAGTATCCACTATCGTCTTCTGGTTGGTGTTCAAATGAAGTAACAAGTACAGAGGTTTTAGTTGATTGGACATTTGCTGTCTATTGAGTAGGCATGATAGTGCATCCAACTGATGTGCAACCTCTGGCTCTTCATTAGCATGTACAGCTTCAACTGATTGAGTAGGCGTTTAAACTTGAGTTTCTTCTTGAATCGGTGTTTCTGATTTAGTAGATACCTCTGATGTGATTGGTTGATTGTCGCTTGATTCTTCTGATCTATCAATCACAACAGGTTTAATCACTTTAATACCAAAAAACTCATCATAAAAATGTTCAAACAATAAATATAGATCTGATAAATGTGATGTACACGTTGACAGTTTATCAGAATTAGAAACGTTAACCGCAGGTTCTGGACTGATTTTCCCAGAAGCTAATACTCCGGTTATCACGGGTTATGAATTGCTTTGAACAGAAGCCATCTCTTCATCGAAAGTTATGTTTACGCTCTCCACAACTATTTTTGACTTCTTCAAATACATTTTGTATGCTGCAGATGTCTGAGAATATACAATGAAAATGCCTTCATCAGCTTTCGGACTGAACTTGTTCAAGTTCTCCTTGTCATTCAGCACAAAACACCTGCATCTAAAGATATGAAAATGTTTAATGCTAGATATTCGATTATTAATCAAAGAATATGGTGTTTTACCAAACCGGCGATGAATAATGGAACGATTTTGCGTATAGCATGCAGTTGATACAACATCAGCCCACAGAAGTAGAGGTAGATCAGATTGACTCAGCATAGTGCGAGCATCCTCGACTAGAGTTCTGTTTTGACTTTCTACTACTTCATTATGTTCTGGTGTTCTGGCAGCAGAAAATTGGTGTGTTATCCCGACCGATTCGAGATAATCATCTACAATCTTGTTCTTGAATTTTGTGGCATTGTCAGTTCTTAGAAGCTTAACTATCTTTTGCAAGTTCACTTGAGTGGTGTTTAATAATGAGATGATGACATCGGGCATCTCATCTTTTGATCTTAGAAATTTGACACAAGTGTATCTTGAATAATCGTCTATAATTACTAACACATATTTCTTGTCGTTTATGCTTTGAGTTCGCATTGGACCACAGAGATCCATATGCAACGGTTCCTGTTAGCCCTAATTCTGAATTGTAAAAGTATTGAAAAAGAGCTCTGAAGGCGTTCTCTCTGAAGATCGAGACTGAAGTTTTGTACAAGTGTTGACAGAAGAACAGATGACACGTCACGTAGTGATAAGGTTTACTTTGTAGAGTAGGTCACTGTTCAAGCATGTCTTGAGCTTACCTTTTAGGTAAGACACTGTGCAATAATGCTTCTAATGTAAAGATAGTACATTGTTCACTTTATGGTCCTAAAAATAGGACCATCACTCTATTGACAAAAGTGTGATTTTTGATATATCTTGTATATGAATCAACTTTTAATATACTGGAAAGTATTCTAAAAATGATCTTGTGCGATTTATATTGTTAGAGCATTAATATGTTGGATACAAGATCATGAAGACCAGAGGTCAAAGTACAAGAAATCAAAAGCTGGAAAGTCAACTCTCAGTGAAATTCAAAGTCTCTTGTAATAAAAGTCAAAGTCATTGTTGTAATTTTGTTTGTCATTGTGTTGTGCGTGTTTTAATTGTGTGTGTGTTTAGCACCATGAACATTTCTATCTTTTGTATAAATAGTTTTTTTTTGGTACCTTGTTGGTAGTAGTTCAAAGAGATGAGCTAGTAGTGTGAGAGAACTGAAGTTAGAGAGAGAAAGTGTTGTGAGTATATTGTGATTTGGATCTTGTGATTAATAAAAGTGTTTGAATTGGAAATTGATTGTTATAATCTTGATCTATACATATTGTGGGACACACAATTGGTATCAGAGCAGCCAAGATTCAGAAAAAACAAGGATCAATTTTGAGTTTTTGAACCTGAAACTAGACGAACTCACTTGGTGAACTGTGGACAATTGAATTTTGAATTTCAGTGATGTGTTTGATTCGAATTTTGTTTCATTATGTTTGATTTTACATCTAGATTGAATTCTGTTTGAATAGCTTTGTCTAATTGACACTAGATCGAACTGAATTTTGAAATTTCATGAATTTTTGTTCGAAGTATTAGTTCGTACTGTAATATAACCAAAATGTATCAATTTGTATTTTTGGTTGTAATAGATTGATAGGATTGTGTTCGAAATATGTCCATAATCATCTCTGTAAATTTTCGAGCAAATTGGTGAAGAATTGGTTCGAAATCGATGGAAAATTTGAAGTTTTTGTTCGTGAAAGACAAGAACTAGCTAGATCTATAGAACTCGCAGACGAAGAACTCGCTAAGAAAATAATTCATAAACATCAAAGAACTCGCAGAAGAATAATTTTGGTTTTGAAGTAAAGAACTCGCAAACAGAGACATGCGGGAAGCTAAAACATGCACGACCCTAGGTGCGAGTTTCTACTGTTCAAAGTCTTCTTTGTGCGCGAAGTGGTCTCTACGAGAAGTGTGTACCGTGCGTGTTTACTTTTTGCATGAAGTATCCTTGCTTAATTTTTTTCTAAGTCTAGAACTCCCAAGTCCCTGTTCTTGCACGTTTGTATTTAGCGAGAAGTTTTTCTTAGAAAATATTCTAAGTCTCGAACTCGCAAAGGTCTTGTGAGAAGTTTCAAAACTCGCACATTGTGGTGTGCGAGAAGTAGAAACTCGCAGAGTACACGTGCGCGAATCTTGGTTCTCGCAAGTAGTGTTATGCATGAAGCACAAAACTTGCACAACATTGTGTGTGAGAAGTGACTTCACACATCGTTCCTTGTGCGCGTTTCTCAAACTCGCACGAAGGCATTTGTGAGTTTGTTTTGGTTTATTTGGTATGAGAGTTTCATACTTAGTCAATTTTTTCTGAATTTTTCTGAAATTTAAATAAGTTTGATTTGTGTAGATCCAGTTTGTTATCTGAATTTTGACGATCATAAGAAGTTGTATAGATCAAAGATGACTTCCAGTGAAGCTCCTGCAATCAGTATGGATGAGAAGCCTCCAGTACTTTTCAGAGGAGAGTACGAACAATGGAAAAATCAGTTCTTGGATTTTATTGACCAACATGAATTGGGAAAATATATTAGAAAATATTTGAAGAATGGAAATATGAAAACTCTAACAAAGATTTATTCTTTTACGGGAGCAGATGGATACACAGAAAGAGAAGAGTTTCCAATATCACTTAAGGAATACTCAGATGAGCAAAGAAAGAGATATGAAGAGGATAAATTAGCCAAAGTTTTTATTTTGCAAGGAATTTCAGATGGGATTTCTATTCAATTAGATAGCAAAAAGGCTACAGCAAAACAGTTGTGGGATCAGCTTGAAAATAAATCAAAGTTGTCTTCAAGAGAAAAAGTAAAGATTTTGGAATCTGAGAATTCTGAGCTGAAAAGAAAGATATCTGATTTGTAAATTCAGATTATCCAAATCCAACAAGAAGCATCTGTTGAAAGTAATGAGAAAAAGATTAATAGTTTGGAAGATGCTAATGCTGAGCTTCTAAAGAAAATATCTGATTTGGAACAAAAGATGGTCAAAGAAAAAGGTGTTTTTGAGAGTGAGAAGAAAGAGTTTGCTAAAAAGTTCTCAGATTTTTCAAGAAAATGTGCTGATGAGAAGAAAGCAGTTAAGCTGAAATGTATAAAGCTTTCTCAACAGATTACTGATTTTGAGAAAGTAATCATCCTGGAAAGAGAAAATTTTGCAAAAGAAAAGAAATCAATTGAACAAAAGAATGTTGGAATCTTCAAAGAGATATCCGGTCAGAGAAAGGATGCTGAAAAGGACTTTGAAGAAGAGAGAAATATCTTTGAAACTGAGATTAAGAAGCTGACTGAGAAGCTATATGAACTATCTACAAATGCACTGAAAGAGCAGAAAGCGAAGTCTGAGTTAAAGAAAGAAATTGACTTACACATCAAAGAAAAGAACAGTTATTTTTCAAAGATAAAAGATCTTGAAGAGATTGTTTCCAAGGTGGTGGTGACTGGGCAAACGACTCCAGAGTCACAAATCCATACACCTAGAAATAATTCAGCTGACTTCAAAAAGACAACCTCAAGCTCACATCAGAAAACTTTTTCTACAAGAAGGTCAGTTAATTCATTTGATCAGATTCATACAACTAACATTTTCTTCGATAAATATGTAGATGGTTCAGGTGTACACAGAAGAAGAAGAAGATACAAAGAAGAAGAACTGGTATGGAAAGTGAAACCAGTTGAAGAAGAAAAGAAAGATGAGAAGAAAGTTGAGAAGAAAGAAAAGAAGACATGTGTACATAAGACTAAAGCCAAGAAGAACAATGTGCGAAAAGGTAAACCTGATCATGTCTACTCAAGAGATCAGTTAATCAGGTTGTCAAGTAAGAAATATTATTGTTCTTATTGTCGTACACATGATCATGTTCACAAAGCTAGTGATCATTACTGGTATGGTTCTTACTCTATTGCTCGTATTCGAACTGCAACTAACAAATATGGACCCAAATACTAGTGGGTACCAAAACTGAAAGATGAATCTGTGTTGCAGGCGCCTACAATTAAGGGGGAGTAAGAGAACCAAGGCTTCTAAATACTACAGTTCAGGACCCGTACCTCAATGATAAGGAGTTTGACTTCTAAACACAATAGTTTAGGACTCGTACTTCAACGATGAAAGAAATGATATTCTCGGGCTGATAAGAAATTGTACTTCGATACTCAGATGAGGACATCAACCTTCAAAGGGGAGTACATATGTTTCTGGAAATATGTATTCGGAAGATATGACAAACTACACTTCAAGGGGAGTTGTAGATCTTTATCATGTGTTTTTTCACTAACAAATTACAGATGCATATTTTCAGGGGGAGTATGGATAATGACTTCTGATTACTTCAGATCAGAACTAGTTCATTCAATGTTTTACTGCTTTATGTCATTTTTACTTTTCAATAAATTTGTGAATAAAGTTACTTTGACATGGATTTGAGACTTTTGCAGATTGAGAGAAGCTATCGAGATCATATCATTATGATTTTCAGCTTGACTTCATTAGATTTAAGACTGAACGATAAAGGTTAAATTTCTTATCTTAATCTCATATGTGGTTGAAAGAAGGACGACTTTCAATCATAGAAAATATATTCTTAAATGTTCAAACCACTTCCCGATTCTTAAACAAATTTCATGAATTGGAAGTGTGATTTTAAATGTTTTCATTTTGTTTGTGCTTAAGTGATTAACAAACCATGTGTTTCCAAAGATAAATACTTGCGTATTGTCTTTTCTATATACTTTCAAGTATTTACACACACCGGTTTGATTTATTGTTCAAATTGTTCTTACCATGTCTCAAATTTGAAACATATTTTTCGATGGTAAGACACCCCGCTTGTATTTCAAAGAACTTTGAGCGTAATTTCATTTCGAAACGTTCATTTCAAGAATGTCTGTATTTTGATTCATATGGACAATATCTATTATTCTTGACCATAAGCTTTAATTGATATATCATTTGATTCTGATCATTTTCATACAATGTCAGATTTTCAAACAAGTCTCTTGCATTCATGTTTATTCATTCAATTTACTTGTTTGAAATATCTTCAATGTTTAAAATGCTCATATCTTCATGATTATATTCTGAACATACAAACATCTGACTTGTATTTGAGCTTTAACTGACAAGTTAAACCATGTTGAGCGACATATGCTTTATAGGAAAATATGGGTTCTTTGTGCCAGGACTTAAATGAACTTCTATGGATTCACGTTAACCAGTGTTTCCTACCCAAGAAGTTAATCCATATTGATTGAGTGTGAGGAGTCGAAAAGAAATGAGTGTAGGTTGTGTGTTGAGATAAAATGAAAAAGAGAGTTTGGTTAGATGTGAGCTTAATGATTAAAAGAAAGAGGGTGAGAGATCAGAGTAAAAGAATATCAAACACTGCACCAACTACTTTTTGAGCCGGGAAGCTACATTACTAATGTTTCACAATTTTTGGGGAACATTATTGAAATAGGCAACTAGCCCATGCCAAATCTTGACAAAACCCCACCAACTACTCATTTTCTTCTTAAAAAGGAAATGTTTTAATATTTTCTGGGAACGCAACACATAATCTATCTGATTTTCATTTTCCATTTTCATTTGGAAAATCTGGATATTGAAAAAGAAGGAAGTTTGCCTCACCTTTGCACTTCAATCATGCACATTGAGTTTGTGTTTATCTATTGTTGTCTCAATGGTTTACACAATTTTGAGCCTTTATAAGCAATCATCAAGTGCTTAATTCTTTCTACACTTGCACGAGCACACAAAGAATTTGTTTTCTTGTAACAACGTTCATAGAAATTTCCTTCGTATTGTTTCGATGATTGAATGGAAGCCCCGGGGGAGTGAACATAACAAAAGTTATTTCCATTGTGTATATGTTACACACAGTGACTTTGTGTTACTGACAGGCATTTTTAATGGATTCATTTGTTGATTCAGGTGTTACACGAATATCTTGTCTGGATTTGAAAAGATCTAGATGAATACATGGTTACGAATCAACGAATCAGTGGCTCTTGAACAGATCAGAAGGGTCAAAGACATTTCTTTGGAAAGTTTTGATGTTATAGATGCTCTATTAATCAAAAAGGGGGAGATGAATTACAGAAATGTCGGATTCAGAAATTTCAAAGTTAAAGATTTGAAGAAGATAAAGTTCAAAGATTGAAACTTTGAAAGATTGTACAAGCTAAGTCAAAGATTTCTGAAGATGTGCTGATTTTACAGAAATTTTCTTTGATGGTTAATTGATAAAGCAAACAGAGCTGAAAATGGTGATAATTTCTTTCTGAAGTCTGAAAGAGGTTTCTTATAACCTTAAAGAGATTATTGAAGATCGTTTATATCATATTTGTGGGAGATTGTTAATATATTTCAAAGAGACAGACTTGGGAAGAATAAAGTCAAAGAAAGGGGAGTTTGTGGAAATGAAGTCTAAAGAGAAGAATGAATTGCAAAATCTTTCAAATATGATCTTGAATCCAAAGGGAAGGTTGTTAGAGCATAAATATGTTGGATACAAGATCATGAAGACCAGAGGTCAAAGTACAAGAAGTCAAAAGCTGGAAAGTCAACTCTCAGTGAAATTCAAAGTCTGTTGTAATTAAAGTCAAAGTCAATGTTGTAATTTTGTTTTTCATTGTGTTGTGCGTGTTTTAATTGTGTGCGTGTTTAGCACCATGCGCGTTTCTATCTTTTGTATAAATCGTTGTTTTGGTACCTTGTTGGTAGTAGTTCAAAGAGATGAGATAGTAGTGTGAGAGAACTGAAGTTAGAGAGAGAAAGTGTTGTGAGTATATTGTGATTTGGATCTTGTGATTAATAAAAGTGTTTGAATTGGAAATTGATTGTTATAATCTCGATCTATACATAGTGTGGGACACACATATATATCTTATTATCAATTGTGATATTAAATATGCTTTGATATTTAAACTATATTGCTTCCGTTGTTCTTATATTTATCTTTGTTTATATCATTGTTATAAGATTAAATCTGGGATCCAACAATTTGTATCAGAACCTTCTTTGTTATTAAAACAAACAAGATCATATCTGCATACTCGGATAGATTTACATCTTACTGATTCAAGCTTTCAAAAATATGTGCATGTTCATATAAACCTTGGTTTATTTAAAGGAACTCCATATGCTCCAGATTTGAAAGTAAATCACAGTTTCACTTTTTGATAAAAGATCTTCTTAGAAAAACATCAGTTCTTCAAAACTTCATCTTTTCTTCAAAATGGAAAACTCTAGTATAAGTGCCATTTATACAGCTGGTTCATTAACCAAACCTCCTACACTTCTAAAGGATGAATATCCCCAATGGAAAATAAGGATGGTAAATTTCTTGGAAGGTTTGGACAGGGATCTTTTAAGATCTGTGAATGATGGACCTCACCAACCAATGGTGTTGGTACCAAGAGTTCCAGCAACAACAGATACTGCTGAAATACCTGGATACTATAAAAAAACTTCAAACTTCACTGATGAAGAAACTAAAATGAGGGAAAGGGACTCCAAAGCTGTTAGATTACTAATTATGGCCATTCCCAATGATATCTTTCAAGAACTTGATTCTTGTGTAACTGCAAAAGAGATATGGGATCGTTTGTTGAACCAACTTGAAGGTGGCCTACAAACTCAGAAAAATGGAAGAAATCTTTGCATTAATGAGTACCATGACTTTCATGCACTACCTTAATAAACCTTGAACCAAACATACTCAAGATTCAACATTCTCATCAATAAATGCAAAAAGTTTGGAGTTATGAGGACAAAAGAAGAAAACAATGTTCTTTTCCTTAAAAGCTTAAATGAAGAATGGTCACAACTATCCATGTCAATACAGGCCAATCAAAATCTTGAATCTTGATCATTGACTGATATTTATGGAACTCTTGTTGCTCATGAAAAATAAGTTGTTAAATAAAAGTCAAAAACTTCTTTAGGTAGACCACTTGCCCTCATCTCAAAAAACAAGGGTATGTCAAAAAAATGTCATGATGATGAAACAAAGAACTCCAAACAAAAGCCTTTGAAAAAGGAACCAAAAATAAAATCTAAAAAGGTTTTAATAGCTGAAGAAGATGACCATTCAGACTCAGACTCAGATGATGACATCAATGCCTTTGCCAAGTCTCTTGCATTAATAACTCACCAATTTAACAAGAAATTTGGCAAGAAAATCTATGAAGGCAGGAGAGATGATGAAGAAAGGAGAAATCTAGAGAGAAGACTTCAACAAGAGCCCAGATTCACTCCATATAGTGATCAAAAGGGTGCTAATTTCAACAATCATGATGTTGCACAACAATCAAGAACTCATCAACCTTTCCAACCCAAGTATCCTCAACCTTAGAGATACTTTCAGCCTTAACCATAAGTTCATAATACAGAAACTGTTGTTGCTCTTCCACCAAATCAAAATGATGGAAGATGTTTTAGATGTGGAAAACCAAGCAATTTGTTAGTGCATTAGTTATATACAAGATTTAATTGAGAAAGCTTTATAAAAAGCCTTGTATTTGAGAAGTCAATGAAAGTCAATGATTGTCAAATAGTGAGAAAGTCAACATTAGTTTTAGAGGTGCTTAAGTACTTGAGTGTTTAAGTACTTGATAGTTTGAGTGGATCATTATTCAAGTTACTTGAGTGTTTCATAGAGGGTATAAAAAGGTTTCTTACTTGTTTTTTTGCAAGAGCTTTACACTGTCAGATTTATGAATACGAAGAATATTTCTCTCTCTACTCTCTCTCTCTAGATCATAATAGACTGTTATATTTTAGATCTTGATTGTAGATTGTTGATTTGCTTGATTGTAATCTGGGAATTCATTTTCAATTGGTATCAGAGCCGTACCAAACTGATTCAGAGAGACTTGTACAGAAAAACAAGATCGAAATCTGGAATTTTGGATCACAAAGTCAAATTTTCTTGAAAATTTCAAGAACACAGATTGAACATTGATGAATCAAATTTTTCTGTGATTGATTGTTGTTAGATTGCAAAATATTCATTCTAGTTCACAAGAATCTACAAGATTAATCAATAATCAGAGTTGAATTAATCTAGATCTGGATTGATCGCTGGAAGTTTCATAGAACACAGTCAATTTTTATGTTCACTCTTGAATGAAATTCATAGTTGATATTCAGTTTTTGAATTGAAAATTGGTTTCATGGAGTTCGTTTATTGTTCTAGAATGATTCTTGTTCACAAATTTTCACAGATTATCAACAAGATCAGATTCAATGTTGAGATTTTTGGATTTTGTTGTTAGAAAATATCGAACACTGCTTTTGATCATTGCACTGTAATTTCGTGAGTCTAGTATTTTAGTGTGATTGAAAAATGTTTAGATTTGAAGTTCGATTGTATTGATACTATTTTGAGAATTAATTTGCAGGATGAACTGATTTGTGGATCGATTTGTGAAATCAAAATTGAAGAACATGCAAACATGATGAACACGCAAACAACCTGCGAGTTTATGAAGAACACGCAAGACATTGGATCGATTTTGTAATTCAATTTGCGAGTTCTGATTGATTGGTTGCTGACACCATCATGGGTCGGTGATTGAAATCTTGATGGTTTGTGGTGGAATCAAATATTGGCCGGCGAGATGTTGATTAATTTTTGTGGTCGGCTACTGTCATAAATGTTTGATGATTCAAGTGACATATTTTGCGAGTTCATGAAGAAACACGCAAAACACAGAGTTCATGAAGAAACACGCAAAGCATTGAGTTGAAAACATTCCTTTGATCTGCAAGTTTGAGAAAACACGCAGATAAGAATCTGCGCGTTCTGCAAACCCGCAAGGCATTACATGCGAGTTCCAGTTCATGATTTCATGTAGCCTGCGTGTTTATAAAGTATGCGTGTTTTAGATTCAATTCAGTCTGCAGTCTGCGAGTTTAGTAAATTCTTAAACTACAACTTGCGAGTTTCATGAACACAGCCTCACTTCTCGTGCCAGTATCAGAACTATTTTTTAAAATTTTGTTTCAATCTTGATGTCATTCAAGTGGGTCTACATAATCATTGTTTGTATTCGATTTAATCTGTTCTAATCTCTTCTCCTTGTGTTTTAGAGCACAACACCGCTTTCAAAATAAATTTTGGTCGAGAATGGAACAAGATATCGAGGTTTGAAGTTTCGCCGGAAAAACGTTTTTCGCCGGAAATTGTTTTTGGTCAAGCTTTCGGTGTATTAACTTCATAATCTCGTTGTTTAACTGAATTACACTATTTTGTAGTTCATTGCAGCTATTAAAACGCGAAAAGAATGTCGCCGAAAACTTAACTTCGCCGGAGTTTCATCACGTCGAGATACCGTTCACAACTCGTTGCATGAGTGATATTTTTTCGTCAGAGTCGATTTAGTTTTCATCAACGATCGTTTTGCAACAAATTTCATCGAGAAATGAAGGAGATATCGAGCCTTGAAATTCACAGTTTGTTTTTTTTAAGATGATGAACAGTGACTTAACAGAACTCCGTTAGTTCTGTTAAGTTTATGACATTTTAGTCCTAGATTGTTAGTTTCGTTAGTTTTCATTACATTTTTAGTCCATTTCTTAGTTAGTAGTGTTAGTCTAGTTAGTATCTTTTAAAGTTTGTCTTTTTCGGTCCCTATAGTTGACTTGGTTAGGTTTTCTGTTAAATGTGTTACATTTTTAGTCCTTTTTCGTTAGATTTGTTAGTTTTGTTAACTAGTTTTTAGTTTTGGCAGATTTAGTCCCTGTAGTATTAGTTTAGGGGTTTGACAAATCTGGTCCCTCAAGTTCTAACTTTGAGAAGTTGACACCTTTAGCCCCTGTAGTTTTTATCTTTTAGGTTTTTACATTTTCAGTCCCTCTAGTATTTAGTTTGTTCTTTTGTCATTTTTTAGTCCTTCTAGTTTTATAAGTTTTGTGTGTTTTCGTTTTTAGTCCCTAGATTTTATATTTTGTGTTTTTGTCATTTTAGTTCTCGTTTTTCGTCGAGTCTTAGTATTTTTTTTTCAATTTTAGCCCTCGTTTTTCGTATTAGTTTCGTATTTTGTCGATGTTAGTCCCTATTTTCATATTTTTTTTTTCATTTTTGGTCTGTTTTTTTATCGTTTTTGAGCCTATCTGATATTATTTTTTTTGTGTTAATCCAAGTTTGACTTTCAGTCAAATTTTCTGAACTGTTTGGGAACGATCTTTCATAATCAAGCTAATCATTCAAGATATCTTCTACAGGCAAACATTCTATAGAGAGAAAGCGGATGATCAACAACAAGGATTTGGAGCCTATTGTTTTAATTCCACGTATAATTGAGATGTATGGTGAAACAGGGACTACTTCAGTGACATCAGGAAATGAATCTAATACTACGTCAATCGTTTCTGATTCATCTGAAATAACAATTACATGTCCAATTATAGTGGATGGAAATGAAATTGTGCCTGAGATACCAAGAAAAGAAGCTGAGCGGGATAGACTGAAAGATCAGAATTCAGAGCTTCTTAAGCAGATACAGGGGTTTAGGCCTAAATTGTCAAATTCTGATAAAACTCCTGTTTGTACAAAATGTACTGACCATGTTAAATCTAATTCTGCAGGTATCATCAGTGCAAAGGAGAACGAGATAAGAGAGAAAGAGAAAGACATAAGAGAGAAAGAGAAAGAGATTAAAGAAAGAGAGAAAATCATTGTTCTAAAAGAAAAAACAATTGTCACATGTGAAAAGGAATTAAAATTGAAAGAGAAAAAGATTGAAAAACTTCAAAGCCAACTGAAGAAAACTGAACAGAAATCATCAGAGCTGAAAGGTGAATCAGTTGAGGTTCAAAACAAGTTTAAGGCTTTCGAAGAGAAGATATCTGCCTTGGAAACACAAAATGCTGAATTGTTAAAACGCATCCAAGCAGATAAAGAAAAATCAAAACTGGAGACATCTCAATTCAACAGATGTCTGATTTTTCAAAGAAAACACTCCAAGAAAAAAAGGATCTTGAGCTGAGATGTTCAAAACTTTCAAAGCAACTGTCTGATTTTGAAAAAGTTTTTATTACTGAAAGAGACACATTTGCTAAGGAAAGAAAAGTTCTTGAAGACAAATCAACTGAACTTCCCAAACAGATCTTTGTTCTTCAAGACTTACTTGAGAAAGAAAGAAAAGCTTTTCAAGAAAACAAAAAGTCTTTGGAGATTGAAAAGAAGAAATATGAAAAGAGAATTGTTGGGATCTTCAATGAAATTTCTGATAAAACCAAGAACTTACAAAAAGATTTTGAGCTTGAACGCTTACATTTTGAATCTGAAATATCAAAGCTCATATCCAAAATCACTGTTCTATCATCAGATGTGCAAAATGAAAAGAACAAAATCTGATTTGAAACAAAAGTTTGACACACTGAATTCTGAAAGAAACATTCTATCCAAAAAGATAAAAGACTTGGAAGCTGCAAACAGTGAAATGTCAGAAAAGATTACAGCTGATGTGATTAATCAATCACCTATTGATAATTCAACAGAATCAGTCTGTTCTTTCAAAACAGCTTGAAGTTCTATTCATGATAAAAAAAAATTTAAACAGAACTGTATCAAACCTAAAATTGTCAAATCAAGTCAGATTCGACCATCAAATCTATTTTATGACAAATCTGTTGATGGACCAGCGATCTTCTACGTTAAATCTCTTGGAAAGCAATCGAAGAAAAATCAGATGATCTGGCGAGTTCTTCAGAAGAGAAGAAGAAAGACAAAGCATTCGCATCCACATCCAAAGCCAAAGAGAACAAAGCTTATAAAGGTAAATCTTTTGGTAATTCTGATATATATTACTCGACTAATCATTTGATCAGGGTTGCTCAAAAGAAGATTTGTTGTTCTTACTGTGGAACGAATGACTTTGTAAGTAATAACTTTGTTAATTACTGGTATGGTTCTTATTATGTTACCCCCACAAGAACTGCAACTAACTCATCAGGACCCAAATACTAGTGGGTACCAAAAGCTAAAATTGTGTTGCAGGCACCCAAGGTTTAAGGGGGAGCATAGAACATAGGCTCTTGGATAATACAATTCAAGACCCGTACTTCAATGTTAAGAACTAAGGCTTTTGAACAAAACAGTTCAAAATCCGAATTTTAATGTAAAGACTGTGGCTTCTGATCATATGACAGATCAGGACCCGTTCTTTAATGTTTAAAGATATGAATATTGTGCAAATATCCAGGGGGAACTTAATAGACCTAAATCATTCTATAATGATTTGAGGGGGAGCTCAAAGGTAATTATCTTCTGGTCTAGATCTCTGATTGTTTGAAAGAAGAACAACTTTCGAACATGAAAAACAATTTCTTAAATGTTCAAACCACTTCTTGTTCTTAAAAGATTTCATGAATTTAGAAGTGTGACTTTAAATGTTTTTCATCATTTGAGCGTTAATGTTTAACTGACCGTGTGTTTCCAAAGATCAATACTTGCGTATTATCTTGTCTATATACTGTAAAGTATTCACACACATCAGTTCAGTACTTCATTTTAATTTGTTATTACCATGTCTCATAATGAACCAATTTTTCGATGGTAATACCCTCGTTTGCTTTCAAATGTTGTTGAGCATCATTCATCATTTCAATATTTGTGCTTTCATTGCTATAATTATTTATATTCGTTCATATAAACAAACTATCCAATTCTTTGATACCCTAACCAATTTTATTTGATCTGATTGATACATTGTCAGATTCTCAAAACAATTCTCTTGATTTCATTTCATTCATTCAATATCTTTGTTTTCAGAAATCTTCAAAGTTCAAATGCTCAAATTTCATTCATATTTTTCATGAGCATACATTTTGACAATGTCATCATACATTTTTGAGCTTAACTGTTAAAGTTAAACTGTTGAACAACCATTCTTTTAGGACAACTTACATGGGATTCGTGTGAGAACTTATAAGAACTTCCATGGATTCACGTAAACCAATGTTTCCTACCCAGGAAGTAATCCTTGAGTGATTGAGGAGTGAGGGGTCAAAATCAAAGAGTGGGGGAGATAACTCATCCGGTTGAGTTTTTCTCATTGTGTGGAGCGGAAAAATGGAAATGAGAGTTTGGTTAGAAGTGAGCTTTAAATGATAAAAAGAAAGAGGGTGTGAGAACATATAGTTAAAAGAATATGAAAACTCTGCACCAAACACTTTCTGAGACGGGCAGCCACAAAATCTGATTGGTTCACATTCTTTGGTGACCATCATTGAAACAGGCATTGAACCCATGCCAACTCTTGCAATTACCCCACCAGCCACTCGTTTCTTTCCCGAAAAAGAAATGTTTCATTTTCTTAAAGACGCAGCACATCTGCTATCTGGTCTTCACTCGGAAGATTTAGATATTGAAAAAGAAGGAAAGTTGCCCCACCTTCGCACCTCTTTCATGCACATTGACTCCGTGTAATATATGTTGCTGTCTCAATAGTTTACACAATTTGAGCCTGGTCAAGCTAAGTAGCTTCAATCATTTCTACACTTGCACGTACACACACGGAATAAGTTTTCTTATCATAACATTCATAGAAAATTCCTTGTGGTTTTTCGATGATTGAATGGAAGCCTTGGAGGAGTGAACATCACTAAAGCTCCTTTCCAATGTACATTCGTTGTATAAAGTGGCTCCGTACTACTTACAGGCATACTAACTGTTTCATTTGTTGAATCAGGGTTACCACGTTCATTATATCTGAATTTTCAAAGATTCGAGTATATACAGTTCATGATTCAGCTATTCAGATCAAAGGGCAGAGAATGTCAAATGTATCTCAAAGGGGGAGAATATTTGTAAAAGGGGGAGATTCAAAGAAAGTGCTGAAATTGAGAAAGTTTTGATGATTATGATGCTCACAATCATCAAAAAGGGGGAGATATCTACAAAGATCAATTTCAAACAAAGACTTGGAGAGAAATGCTTCAAAAGTCTTTCTGATGAAAATGGTGAAGATAATTCTGAAAGTCAAAGCCAGATGAAAGTTTTAAAAGATTCTGAAGAAGATTCGTGAAAGTTTGTTTTTCCGAAGACGGTCCAGAGATCACAAAAGATGAAGATACATGATCAGAGATTTCTCAAAGTTCAAAGATGATTTTTTCAAAGAAGTTTCAAAAGTTTCAAAGATGATTTTTTCAAAGAAGTTTCAAAAGTTTCAAAGATTCAAGGAATTTCAAAAGTTTCAAGAGTTTCAAAGATTTGTTCAAGACTTGTTGACTTTTCAAAGATACAAAGTGCAAAAGATTTTTCAAGATTCTTCAAAGATTGAAAGACTGAAGACTGTTAAAGCTTCAAAGTTTTAAAGATGTCAGAGACAAAAGTTGAAGAATCAAGCGCTGAAGACTAATGTCAATTTTTTTAAATCTTGAATACAAAGAGGGAGAAAGTTAGTGCATTAATTGTTTACAAGATTTAATTAGGAAAGTCTTGTAAAAAGCCTTTGTATTTGAGTAGTCAATGAAAGTCCATGTAAGTCAAATAGTGGAAAGTCAACATAAGACTTAGAGGGTTTTAAGTACTTGAGTGTTTAAGTACTTGAGAGTTTGAGTGGTTCCATATTCAAGTTACTTGAGAGTTTTTTATAGCCTTGGTATAAATAGTGTTTGTTTGTAATCATGTAACACAACTAAGAGCTTTACACTGTTAGATTTATGAATACGAAGAATATTTCTCTCTCTACTCTCTCTCTCTCTAGATCATAATACACTGTTATATTTTAGATCTTGATTATAGATTGTTGATTTGCTTGATTGTAATCTGGGAATTCATTTTCACCATTACTCTGCAAACTGCAGAGGTAGACTTGTCAAAGATCAAGATTACTACAAGAACAAGTACAAGTACAATGTCAGAGAAAGAGTACTTGTTGCAGAGATGGAAGATTGGTTATCAGACTCTACAAGTGATGGAGAGGAAGATCCTACCAATCTCTATGGTATGGAATTTACAGATGGTGATCAGACTGATGGATCATCAGAAGACTACTCTGAAAGAGTAAACTCTCATTCCACCTCTGAAAGTGAACTTGAAATGGATGTTCTTAAGTTAACAAATGAGTTTCAAAGTTTAAATCAAAATCTCTTTGAAGAAAAAGAAAAGAGAAAGCAAATGACAAAAGATCTAAGTTTTTATAAAAGAGAAAAGGATCTTCTTGAGTCAGAAAAGAAAGAAATTTTTGTTGAAAAATCTGAACTTGAAAAATCTCAGAGACAAAAGGAAAAATCTTTTTCTGAGAAATTCAAAGAATTAGAAAAAGTGTTAAAAGCTAAAGAAGAAGAAGTTAAAAGATCTGAGTATGAAAGGCTCAATTCTATTGCCTTAACTAACTTTTTTCAAAATGAAAGAGAAATCCTACATTAATCTCTGGAAAGGAAAGAACTTCAAATCAAAAGCTATCTAGATGCTCAAGATGTGGATATAAAGATAAATTCTCAAATGGACACTCAAGGACTGGGATTCAATGAATTGGATCCATTCACTGGATTAAAGAAAACATCACTTTCTTCCACTTTCTGTATGGGAATGGTCCAAAGCTCTGACTGTCCATCTCTGAACAATTTCAAAAGAACAAAAACCTTAGAAGGATCAAAAGCAAGAACTCTGAATTTTAAAAATGTCTTATACTCTGAAGCAAAAACATTTCCAGAACCTATCTTAAAGATAGAAAAAGAAACTTCAGAGATATTCTTTACAAAATCTCAGAGCAGTGATCCCAGAGAAATTTTTAAGTTTGATGCTTTTATCACAAAAGAATCAGAGATATCTGAAACAAATACCTCTGAAACAAGTACTTCTGAAGATGAACCTCATAGTTCACTCAATCCAGATGCACCTCTGTATTCTCCAATATCAGATGAATGCATCAGAACTACATTTGAGGATGACATTAAAAGAATTTATAAAGAAAATGTCATGGCTGATTTGAAAAAGAAAGAAAGCATCAAAAAAATCATTAAAATCTCTAGACCTAAGGAAATTATGAAAACTACAGAGGTAGTTATCTCTGACAAGGCTAAGACAGACTTTCTTGACTCTGATTCTGAATCTGATCCAGGGATAGATGAACATATATTCTATAGACCAAAGAAAGTAGTTCATAAAAATATACAAACTGTTGGTTCTGGAATTTTGAACACTCATGTTCCTGTTTTGAAAAACAAACCCAGAATACCAATATGTCCTGATTTTGTAGACATGTGTCTACAAGCAAAAACTTCTCTGGACCTTGAGAAAGAGTTAAAAGAAAAGGCCAATAATAAAACTAACCCTTCTCAACTATAAACTTATAAACCAATCAAATTCACTCCTGAACAAAAAGGCAAATGGCAAGAAATTAACCATTATGATCCTGTTTGTGTTGTGAGCAACAAAGAGAAGAAGATATTTTTGAACAAGAAAAGGCAACTTGAAAAGAAGGTTGTCTTTCAAGCCAAAAAGAAGGAAGTAGTTCGGAATACTTGTAAAATTCCTAGTGCTAGTTTGAAAAAGAATCAAAGTGTACCAAATGCATTCAATGAAATAAAAAACGTTTCTCCTACTTCTTCTTGTTCTGTTAATTGCAAGTGCATTCAACTCATGATTAAGCTGAAAAATCATTTTAGAGGATCTCATTGTTTTCTGAATGAGTCTGAATAAAAATTCAGAGACAGAGCCTCAGAAGAAAAAGAAGAGCAATTCTCGCAAAACATCAAAAGATGAAATGCTAAATGTTAATCAAAATCCTCAAAAACCTAAAAAGAAAGGACCCATAATGAGAAGGGTACCTAAGAAACTTTAATCTGTCTTGCAGAAACATTATATGCCCATCTGGTACTTAGATTTTGGATGTTCAAGGCATATGACTAGAGATAAGAAGTTGGTATCCTCTTTCAAAGGAAAATCTGGAGGAGCAGTAACTTTTGGAGATAATATGCAAGGTCAGATTAAAGGTTATGGTGAGTTAACAAGAGGTAATGTTTCTGTTTCAAAAGTTGCTTATGTTGATGGGTTAAAACACAACTTAATAAGCATAAGTCAACTACGTAACCATGGTTTTGATGTGAAGTTTCAAGGAAAACATTGTTCACTTCTTCACTCAAAAACAGGTCAAGAAATGCTTAGAGCAGACAGAAAGGGTAACTTATATAGAATGAATTTTACCAAACATATAAACACTGGATCAGAGAAATTATGTTTAGTATCTCTGAACAGTGAAGATGTCTAGCTCGGGCAGAAAAAGTTCTCTCATCTAAACTTTTCTTCACTTAATGAGTTGGTCAAACTCAATCTGGTTAAGGGATTACCATCTTGGAGGTTCAACAAAGATCATCTTTGTTCTGCTTGTGAAATGGGAAAAATGAAAAGATCTTCCCATAAAACCAAAAGTGATAATAACTGTCCTAGACCTCTGCATATGCTTCATGTGGACCTCTGTGGTCCTATCTCTGTGTAGAGTCTATCAGGTAAAAAGTATATTCTGGTTCTGATTGATGAATACTCTAGATATACTTGGATAGAAAATCATTAGAGCCAAGATTGCAGGTTCTGTTCAACAGCAAAGTTTAGAAGCTTAGAAGTGATAATGGGACAGAATTCAGAAATGTCAAAATCAACCCCTATCTTTCAGAGGAAGGCATAACGCCCAACTTCTCTATAGCAAGAACCCCTCAACAAAATGGTGTTGTTGAAAGGAAATATAGAACACTTGTTGATGCTAGAAGAACAATGCTTGCAGGATCTGATCTTCTCACCAACTTTTGGGCAGACGCAGTGGCAATAGTCTGTTTTACTCAAAACAGAGCCACAATTGTCAAAAGATTCAAGAAAATATCTTATGAACTCATTAACACTAGGAAACCTAATGTCAAATAGTTTCATGTTTTTTGATGCAGATGCTACATTCTGAATGACAGAGAATCTCTTAGAAAATTTGACAAGAAAATAGATGAAGGCAAATTCATTGGTTATTCATTAGCCTCAAAAGCCTTCAGAGTGTTCAATTTAAGAACAATAACAATCCAAGAGAGTATTAGTGTGTCTTTTGATGATACCAAAAATCTTGCCAATAGAGATATCAACCCAACAGCCAAAAATATCTCTGAATCATCAAAACTAAGAGAATCTGAGCTAAACAAATTCTTTGATGATAATGATGACTCTGAATTTGTATTTAGAGATGTTCACAGAGATGTTTCAGAGGAACCACACCACACAGGAACAACACTTTCTAGTCCCTCTGACGTCAATCCCTCTGCTTCCTTAAACATAGAGCCAAGCAAGAAATCAAGACAAACTGAAGAACAAGTATCTTCAGAAGTAAAAGATGAACAAGAGACATCTGAGGAAACTCCAGAGACATCTGTTGAAGAGACTCAAGATCATGCTTCACCTACTCTGGAACAAACTTCAGAGCCTCTGAATAATACAACAGAGATGTCACCAACTATCATCTCTGAAGCTCAAACACCACCCTACATTCATGCTCCCATGACAAGATGGACAAGAGATCATCCCCATGATCAAATCATAGGATCTCCTTCAGAAGGAATCAAGACAAGATCAACTACTGTCAATAAATGCCTTTTTGTAGATTTCTTAAGCAAAATTGAACCCAAGAAGGTAATTGAAGCTCTTGATGATCCTGACTAGATCAATGCAATGCAGAATGAGCTTCAAGAGTTTGAAAGAAATAGAGTTTGGACCCTAGTTCCCCTTCCTAAAGGAAAATTTGCTATTGGAACTAAATGGGTTTTCAGAAACAAAAAGGATGAAAATGGTATTATCATCATAAACAAAGCTAGGTTGGTTGCTAAGGGATATTGCCAAGAAGAGGGTATTGATTATGATGAAACCTATGCACCTGTGGCGAGGCTAGTAGCAATTAGAATCTTCTTAGCCTATGTTGCACACAAAGGGTTCAAAGTATATTAAATGGATGTTAAATCTGCCTTCCTAAATGGCAAATTGAATGAAGAAGTATATGTCCAGCAATCACCTGGGTTTGAAAGTACAAATTTTCCTAACTATGTTTATCATCTTCATAAAGCTCTGTATGGACTTAAACAAGCTCCAAGAGAATGGTATGCTACTTTGTCCACATTTCTGATTAATAATGGGTTTGAAAAGGGTACAATTAATACAACCTTGTTCATCAAGAGGTACAAAAATGAGATGCTTTTAGTACAGATATATGTTGATGACATTATCTTTGGCTCTACAAATCAGAAGTATTATGACAAATTTTCAGAGTTGATGAAGAGTGAATTTGAGATGAGTCTCATGGGAGAATTAACATTCTTTCTAGGCTTACAAGTAAAACAAACATCAGAGGGTACTTTTATAAGTTAATCTAAGTATGTCTCTCACATTTTGAAAAAACAAGTTCAATGATTCAACTTCTATGAAAACACATATAGCCCCAGGAGTCAAACTTGACTCTGATCCTTCTGGAAAATCTGTAGAGGTCAAGACTTACAGAGGCATGATAGGATCACTTCTTATATAATTTTTGCAACTTGTCTCTGTTCTAGATATCAAGCAAATCCAAAATAATCTCATTTATCTACATTTAAGAGAGTGTTTAGATACCTAAGAGGCACACCCTCCTTAGGTCTCTAGTATCCAAAACTCTCTAGTTTTGATTTAACAGCATATACTGATACAGATCATGCAGGATGTAAGCTAGACAGGAAAAGTACCTCTGGATGTTGTCAGTTATTGGGTAACAAGCTTGTGAGTTGGTCATCCAAGAAGCAGAACTGTGTTTCAACTTCTACTGCAGAGGCAGAATTTGTTGTTGCTGCTAGTTGTTGCTCCCAAGTGATTTGGATGAAAACTCAACTCAGAGACTATAGATTACAATATGACAAAATAACCATTCTGTGTGATTCCATGAGTGCCATAGTCATCTCTGCCAATCTAGTACAACATTCTAAGACAAAGCACATTGATGTCAGGTATCATTTTCTAAAAGATCATGTTGAGAAAGGAACAATAGAGATGTACTTTGTACCCACTGATCTCCAGCTTTATGACACTTTTACAAAAGCATTAGATGTACGTCGATTCAATTTTTTAATCACCAAGATGGGCATGTTAAATATGTCTAATTAGTTGAAGTTCAGAGACCTCTGAGTCTAACTTCAGAGCTCTGACAAATCACTTTAGCATATCTCTAGTATTGGGGTCTCTCATATCTCCTTCAGAGCTGCTGATATTTATGATAGCATGTTTTCAAGGTACCAATGCATTATTCAAGGGGGAGAGTGAACTTCAGACCATCTGTTGTCAAGGGGGAGAGAATAAAAGTTTAGAGAAGACTATCTTTAGTCGAGGGGGAGTAAGAAAATAACAAGGAATCTAAACATCAGAGCTTCTGAATCTTTCTACTTGTTTAAGCAATCTCTAATATCATTTGGCATGAAAACTCAGATTCTATGAATTCTTTCAACACTTGTGATATCTTAGATTACTTCACACTCAAAATATTCTTTCAGAAAACAAGGTGAAAGGTTTGTCTAGTCAGCAAAAATAACTATTAAATTCAAATATTCACAACTGACACCCATTCCTATTTTATTGGCAACTAAACACTTATGTGCAACAGTTACCAAGAACACGTGTCCCCACAGGGTTGAGTGAAAGGTCAAATGGCATCAACCAAAAGGTCTAATCACTACCGTTTCACCTTATGCACTCGAGGGTAATTTTCTAAATTTGGATATAAAAGTATTTTACATCCGAACATCCATTTTTATACAATCAAATTACTCTCGAACAGTTTTTTTTCTCTCAAATAACTTGAACTTCATCTTCTTTGTTTCAACTCTCAAATGGCTTCTTCAATGGACTGGTGCAAACTATTCCCCAAAACCGGTGAATCTTCAAGAGTGTATCACTTTCCAATCAAGGACAACAACCATATGGTACAACTTCATTATCCCAAGTTCGAGGAACAATACCGCATCATCTGTGAGTTCTTCACAAATTGTGAACTCACTCAAGCCCTAATCGCATCCAGCACTGAATGCCCTCTCACATTCGTCCAAGAGTGGTTTTCTTCCAGTCAATACAGTACAGACCGTAACAGTATCATTGGAGAGTTTGAGAACTCTCAAATAGTGAAGTGTCAAGTCATCATCAACCCTGTTGTTCTCCACAAAGTAATTCCATTCCTCACAACTGAATAACTTCAAATCACTCGATTTGAGAAACGCCCCTCCTCTGAAACCCTACTTCTGTTTGTAAGGATGCTTGGGTACAACACTGAAGTCATGTTCTCTGTGCTTAACTGAACCCTTACCTGCAAATTGGGAAGCACGGATCAAGCCACACCAGAAATACTGTCTATCATGTATGCTTTATTTTTCAATCGCAACATTGATATGGCAGGTATTATCTATGAACTGATTCTGGCCTCTATTGAAAAAAAGAACAAGTGCATAACCAAGGACTCAGAGCAGATCACCCCATCTTCCAGAGTTCCTTCTTTAACATTCCCACTATTTCTTGCCTTGATCATCAAAGCTGTAATTGACAAACTTCGGATTCTGACCAACCCGTATCAAAGCAAGACTCCATTCTACATCATGAACAACTTCACACCAACTGTCCTCTCTGAAGGATACCCAGGTAAATTCTAACTCTGTAGCCCTAGCTTCTCATCTTCGTGTTGCCCAAGGACTAGAGCCAATCCTGGGAACCCCAACAAACTTAGGTCCTATACTTGAGATGGAAAGTCAAAGTAACACTACTTCAGAGGGATCAGAGGATCCTAAAGTTCAGAGCTCTCTGAGGAGTGAACCAGAGGGTACTCCTATTAGAGAAGTCGAAGTTCAGAGAGATGACAGTGCACCTAAAGGGGCTGTCAATGAGGGAGAAAAGAAAGTCCCTTCAAAAGCTAGTGAAGAGACTAGCTCTACTAGCTCTGAAGAGAGTGAGGATGAATCTTCAAAGAATAGCTCTGAAGATTCTCAGAGTGAGAAGAAAGAGTCCCCTATGGACTTAGAGAAACCCGAGAGTTCTCACCCCTCCCCTGAAAAAGATGCCAAAAGGCACATTTACTTTAGGTCTCCCATACCAACTCCCAGTGCATCCACATCATCTAACCATCCTGATCTAGAGACAATGGTTATTGAACTAGAGGCGCACACCTCGAACCCAACCCAGCAAACCACTTCAGAGGTGCTTCTTTCTACCTCTGAAGTACACAAGCCTGAGGAAACCCACATGCTGAATGATTTCTCTCAACAGGACTTAGTCAATATTATAAGTACTCAGTTGCCTCAGAGTATGACACACATCCATACACACGATGATGCCTCTGTGGATCATCCCTCACCCTTTAGGTTTTCCCGTAGCAAGTGTCCAACTCAGGGACATTGGTTGAACCTTCAAGCATAAGGATTGACTTTCTTGGATCGCAAGGTCATCTCTTACATTCACTTCCAGTCTTCTGAATCTGAGGAGGAGAACTTGGATTTGAAAAGAACGCTCAGAGATGATTCTTTGGAACATCGAGGACCGAGCGGAAGTCCTTCTGGAGACAACATTCAAACATCTCTTAAAGAAGGCTCCTCTAGACTCAGGGACAAATTGAAAACATGTGTTGTTGCCAATGTACCCATCTATGATATTCCCACCAAGTCAGAATTTGAAAGACTTTGTGAGGAACTCAGAGGCTCCTTGAACGAGCATAAACTTCAAGGAATTGACGGTTCAGAGGCCTCTGCAGTCAGCTCTGAGAATGACAAACTCAGAGCAGAGGTCTCTACTCTGAAGACCCAACTTCTGCATCCTAATAATAGGATTTGGGGTTGGAGAGACAGCTGTTTGAATAGAAGACTGTTTCTTCTCTGGAGATTGCGACTCTCAAAGCTCAAGTTTCCGAACTACGAAGCCAATCCTCCACAATTGTAGATATTCAGAAGGAGGTCAAGGATCTCAGTACAGAGGTAGTGTTAACAACAAATCAACTTCATTATATTCAGAACAAATGGCCTCTATGTCTGAACTAATCAAGTCTACCATTCAAGCCTCCCTTCCAACTACAGTAACGACTTCAGATCTTCCACCTACACCTCCCAAAACTGCTGAAGACCTTGTCACTAAGAGTGATTTGGCATCCTTTAAGGAGGGAATAATGAGCAGAATGTTGACCTGCTCATCCAAAATCTCCTCTGTCGCACAGAAAAGAATTCAGGCTACACTTGATGTCCACAGATTCAATACAAAGGATCAGGTAGTTGAACTTATTCAAGCAGCTTTAGAGGCAATTGACTCCATCAAAAAGGCTACAGTCGACCCCAAGGGCAAAGGATTCGCTGAACCAGAGTCTCCAAAGTACAGAAGGAAAAGATCCATTCTCAAAGAAGGAAAAGATCCAGTTGTCCTTTTTGCACCAACAACTTCAGATGCACCTATAATCCAGGTAGTAAATGCTACTCTAGAAACTATAGGTGCTCTGGATGAAGAAGAAGAAAAAGATGAATAGCTAATTGACTTCTCCAACTCTGAGGATGCATTCTCTTCTCCAGAAAGACAACACGTAGTCATAAGAAATGCATTCGGCTCAAACTCAGAGGAAGAAGAAGCAGCAACAGTCGAGAACATTCGAGAAGAAGAAGTTATTGATGTGGATACCTTTGTCTATAAAAATGTCCAACCACATCATACTTCAACCGAAGCTGAGCTGAAAGAAACTCCAGAGCTTGACACTTTCATCTCTGAAACCACCCACGAAATCCCTCAATCATCTTCAGAGGCACAAGCGAAGGAACCAGAGACAAATCAATTGTCTGCTGAAGAACGGACCATGGTTGTCGATGAACAGGCTCCTCCAGAGGATCTTGTTCAGAAGGCAAGCATTGGTTTAACAGCGAAAGCCATCTTTACTCAACCTCCAACATTTCTTGCCTCAAAGCCAGAGACTTCTATAGAGGACCACTTCGATTATATCTACTGCGAATTCAACCTAGAAGATACCCAAGTTCTTCCTCTGAATCCAAGAATCAGATAAAACATGGAAGAATATGAGCGGATATTTATCAGAGATAAGACTAGTACAAGGGAAAGTATTCTTTCAGATTTTCCTATCACAAAGATAAACAAAGTCTCTGAAAAGACATTTGCCTACAACAAAATCACCTACAGGCATTATGAGGTGATTTGCTCTGATGGGAAGGTTTATGAGTTCAATGACAATGATCTCGTAAATCTAAACCCCTATGATCTGCCTCATCTCTATGCCTACTGCTCAGCCAAATAAGAACGAGGAAGAGCATTCAGAATGGGTCTTTATGAAGTCAGACGCGTAATGGAAGCTTATGTCAAACTCAGGGCCAAACTTTTCTTTCAGATTGCTCTAATGCTGGGAGAAGAGATATTGGGGGTAACTGAACCTATGGAGACTATCGAGAATCTTGAGAAGTACAAGACTGAATCAATAATCGCTGAGCCTCTGGGTTTTGTCTACAAAGTCAACTTCATCAAGAAAATTTTCCTGGCTTCAGAGGTATCCAAGTAGTCAGATGAGACTTTGAGAGGTGTACTAAAGATGATACATGTGAAGGAAGAACGACACAGAGTTAATTTATTGGTGAAACTAGACTTAGAAATTAGCTCAATGATTAACTTCATAGAGCTCATTATGAAATTCCATAGGATCTGTTGTAGTGATAGGTGTTAGTTCTTTTCTTTAATTTGTTGTTACATTCTCTGTTTGTAATTTATAATATTTTAAGAAGTAACATTTAAGAGGATGACTTTCTCCTCTATGCTTTCTAGATTAAATTTTTTGTTATATTGCATTTTTTATTTTCAATACTTAGGGGGAGATTGTTAGCCCCAATTCTGAATTGTAAAAGTATTGAAAATAGCTCAAGTCTTCCTCTGAAGACCTTCAGAGACATCAACAGAAAAAGCCAAGTCTAACTCTAAAGTCAGTTCAGAGAGACTCTTCAGACGGAAACATATCAGAGATAACTTCATCAGAGATCTAATTCAGAGCTCTGAAGGCGTTCTCTCTGGAGATCAAGACTGAAGTTTTATACAAGTGTTGACAGAAGAACATATGACACATCACTTAGTGATAAGATTTACTTTATAGAGTAGGTCACTATTCAAGCATGTATTGAGCTTACCTTTTAGGTAAGACATTGTTCAAGCATGCTTCTAATGTCAGGATAGTACACTGTTCACTTTATGGTCCTATAAATAGAACCATCACTCCATTGACAAAAGTGTGCTTTTTGATATATCTTGTATATGAATCAACTTTTAATATACTGGAAAGTATTCTAAAGAAGTTCTTATACGATTTATATATATCTTATTATCAACTGCGATATTGAATCTGCTTTGATATTTAAACTATATTGCTTCCGCTATTCTTATATTTATCTTTGTTTATATCATTGTTATAAGATTAAATTTAGGATCCAACAGTTCCAAAGAAGTACTTGTGCTCGGTTCAGGCTTGGGCTTATGAGAAGCCCTTTTCATCTTGCCCTTCTCACACGCAGCACACAGATGTTCTTTGACATATTTCAGCTCTGGAAGTCCTTTTACCAAATTACCACTCACCAACTTGTTGATGTATCGAAAGTTGAGATGAGATAGCCTTCTATACCATAACCAACTTTGTTGCATAGAGGCTTTTGAATGTAGACATACCTCATTATCAGTCTTGACTTTTGACAAATTGATCGTGTAGACATTTGACTTCTGCGTCTTGACCAAGAGTTCTTTACCATCTTTAGTTCTAACACAACAACGCTTGGCCTTAAAATTCACCTCTAAGTCTTTGTCACAGAACTGACCAATCCTGAATAGGTTGTGTCCTAATCCTTCAACATAGCTCACCTTCTTAATCGCCACATTCTCTTGCACAACATCTCCGTATCCAAGAATTGGTGAAAACTGGTCATTCCCAAATCAAACGTTCCCGCAGAATTTCTCTCTATAATTATAAAAATATCTTTTTGTCCAGTCTTATGCTTGGAGCAACCAGAATCCAAGTACCACATATGACAGGTTTGCATAAGAGAAATCAAGGAACAACAGGTTTAGGTATCCATTTATAGATGGGTCATATCGTGTTAACACATGATTTTGACATACATTTGAATTTGGACTCTTTGATCTTTTGAAAAACTTTTGAAACACATGAATTATATACATGATATGAACCAAACCAATCATCAGAATATTGTCGAGTCACAAAATCATTTCGACCATGTGTAGACAACTGAGTAGTAAACGGAGATAATTGGAACAATTGCTTTATTGAGTAAGTCTTGTAAGAAGTTACAAGATTTGTTTTAGAAGAAGCAGTATTACCAAGTACATCAATAAAACTATCAAAAATCCTATGACATTTAGAATCAGAAAATGATTTTGTAGCCTTTTCAATCTTCTTCTTAGGGTCGCCACTCCAGTCTTGCTTCAGACTTTTTCCATCTCAATTCTAAAACAAAAGATTTAACTTTGTTAGGAACATGAGATTTCTGAGTTTGTCTTTTTTTTTTCTTTTGCTTAACTGTGTTGGTCCGTTTCTGTGAGCACCTTTTTCTTTTGCTTTTTACCTTTAACAGGTGTAGGTACTCATTTATAGATGGGTCCTATCGTGTTAGCACATGATTTTGACATACATTTGAATTTGGACCCTTTGATCTTTTGAAAAACTTTTGAAATACATGAATTATATACATGATATGAACCAAACTAATCATCAGAATATTGTCGAGTCACAAAATCATTTTGACCATGTGTAGACAACTGAGTAGTAAACGGAGATAATTGGAACAATTGCTTTATTGAGTAAGTCTTGTAAGAAGTTACAAGATTTGTTTTAGAAGAAGCAGTATTACCAAGTACATCAATAAAACTATCAAAAATCCTATGACATTTAGAATCAGAAAATGATTTTGTAGCCTTTTCAATCTTCTTCTTAGGGTCGCCACTCCAGTCTTGCTTCAGACTTTTTCCATCTCAATTCTAAAACAAAAGATTTAACTTTGTTAGGAACATGAGATTTCTGAGTTTGTCTTTTTTTTTTCTTTTGCTTAACTGTGTTGGTCCGTTTCTGTGAGCACCTTTTTCTTTTGCTTTTTACCTTTAACAGGTGTAGGTACTCATTTATAGATGGGTCCTATCGTGTTAGCACATGATTTTGACATACATTTGAATTTGGACCCTTTGATCTTTTGAAAAACTTTTGAAATACATGAATTATATACATGATATGAACCAAACTAATCATCAGAATATTGTCGAGTCACAAAATCATTTTGACCATGTGTAGACAACTGAGTAGTAAACGGAGATAATTGGAACAATTGCTTTATTGAGTTAGTCTTGTAAGAAGTTACAAGATTTGTTTTAGAAGAAGCAATATTACCAAGTACATCAGTAAAACTATCAGAAATCCTATGACATTTAGAATCAGAAAATGATTTTGTAGCCTCTTCAATCTTCTTCTTAGGGTTGGCACTCCAGTCTTACTTCAGACTTTTTCCATCTCAATTCTAAAACAAAAGATTTAGCTTTGTTAGGAACATGAGATTTCTGAGTTTGTCTTTTTTTTTTTTTTTTGCTTAACTGTGTTGGTCCGTTTCTTTGAGCACCTTTTCTTTTGTTTTTACCTTAAGAATAATAGGTACTCACAGGAACTGATTCATCCACCTTAGTTGATGATTCACCTATCCCAAACAAATTAGGTAAAGCATCAGAATTGATAATAAAATCAGAATGATCTAGAAGTTTTGCATTGAAATCAAATTTATCAACACTTTCATCAACACAACCATCAGAATTTAAAAAATCATTTGCATCCGCAAATAAGTCATCAACATCATCATCAGAAACTTGAGGTGCCTTCGAAGAATTTGAACACATCTTTTGATAAAAAAAATTTAGCTTCAGATTTAAAATTAGTGTTCTTCATAACTGTAGAAAACACAAATTTCTCAAGTTCAACCAAAATTCTTTCATCATCTAAAATGTTTTCAAGCTCAATGATTTTGCTTTCTAACACGAGTGGAGGAACATAAATTTTGGCTTTAACAGGTTTTGCCTCTAACTCCTTAATAGAATAACTTTCAAAATAATCATTTGACAAAAAATTTGGTTGTACAGAAAGATAACTATCATTCATCTTTTTATGGAAGAATGGTAGTTGCATTTTGGTTGTGTTCTTTCTGTTCTCGTCTTCCTTGGCCTCAACCTCATCAGTAGATTTGGTAACAAATTTGGATTTCAAATGATGATGTTTGTCAGCCACTTGTAGAAAATCAAAATTGTATAAAGCTGGCTATTTTCTAATTGCTTTCTTCAAATAGTGTGGATTATCGTAACCGATACCCCACTTTTATTTAAAATCATAATCTTCATTTGGTGTGTTTAGAAAGATGGTTTGATCCGTTTGACCTCTAGAATAAAGTTTTGCTTCCAAACCATTAATCTTTTTCTGCAAGTTTTTATTATCAATCTGTATGTTGTGAACGTTTAGAACAAACTCTTGTTTCTCACATTCAAATGTATTCAATTTTGAAACAGTTTCAGAAATTTGAGTTTCAAGACAAGCTTTTTGTTTTTCAAAAACAGCAGTAGATTTGTTCAAAGAGTCAAGCAAGTTTCTGTTTCTAACAATTTCCTTGTTAATATGAAACATTGTTTGACGCTTCTTTGCAAATCTACTTTTTTCCTTTTTAAGTTTAGCTTGTAAGTCTTGAAGCTCGACCATCATGGTTTTCATTTTCTTTACGAAATTAGATTCAGAAAAATTTTGTACCTCATCGGAAGTTTCTTCATCAGATTCATCATATTTCACTTCCTTTCCCATTAGGCCCATGTGAGCAGTCTCACCTTTTTTCCTCATCATCTAAATGGTCTAGCCAGTAGTCCTCCTCAGCCATCAATGCCTTTAATGCCTCTTTTTGCTTAGCCAGAAGCATCTTATTCTTGTAATATTCTGAATTCTTCACAATCGGCTTCCGACAGTCCTTTGCAAACTGGCCAATCTTTCCGCAAATATAGCATTTGACTGGCTCTTCAGACTTCTTCTCTCCATAATCATTCACATACCTTCGTTTCTCTTCTGGCTTCTTTCCTTCGGATCTTTTATTATCAAATCTTCTCCCTTCAATCTTTTCCTTGTGATCATAATTCCTAGATCCTGATGAGTATCTCTGACTATTAGACCCTGGTTTCTTGTAGAACCTCTTCTGAAACGCTCGGATCAGCAATAGCATAGCTTACTTTAAGTTTTCACCATCGTCAGAATCAAAATCATCACCATCAGAATCATCATAACTGTATATGACAACTTTCTTTTTCTTTTTCTTGTCCTTCTTCTTGTTCTTTTCTTTCTTTGCAACTACCAAGGTGTTAATCATAAAATCCCAAAAAATCAAGCAATTACTCAAATATGATCAAGAACTAGAGAGAGAAAGTAGATCTTTAATAACCATATGTCATATATCTCACAATGCTGAATGTTTACAATGACGTGCTTCTATGATTCTTCCCCCAAACTTTCTACAAACAAACAAAGCAAACCTATTTATACCATCTATCTATTACAAGAACTTAATAACTAAGCAAACTCAACACCATTGACTAACTATTACAAAGACAATGTTGACTTTTACATCTTTGACTTTCCTATTAAATCTTGGATACAATATTTAGACTTAACAATCTCCCCATTTGTATTCAAGATTTAATAAAAATTTGATACAGATCTTCAGCTCTTGATTCTTCAGCTTTTGCCTCTTTAACTTTGAACTTTGAAGCTTTCACAGTCTTTACTTTTTCAGCCTTTGAAGAATCTTGAAAAGTCTTTTGTACTTTGTAGCATTGAAAATCAACATGCCTTGAATGCGAATCTGAAATCTTGAAACTTTTGAAAAAATTTGACAACTTTGAAACAACTGTTCTTCGAACAATGAAACAACTTTGAAAACTTTATCTCTGAAATTTCTTTCATCTCTGAGAAAAATTGTATGTTCATCACTTTGATCTCTGGACTGTCTTCAGAAAACAAACTTTAACAAATCATCTTGATTTAACATTGAACAAACTTTCTTCAGAATCTTTTGACTTTGAAATAGCAGAAGCATTTGAATTGACTTTTGAACTCTCAGAATTTCTTCACAAGTCTTTTCACTTTGACAACTCTTCATAGCTTTGAAATTGATCTTTGTAAAATTCTCCCCCTTTTTTGATGATTACGAGCATCCTAATCATCAAAACTTCATCAATTTCATCACAGTCTTTGATCACCCCTTTGTATTTGAAAAACAATCTCCCCCTTTCTATGATAAATTGACAGTCGCCGCGCTTTGATCTGAGTAACTGAATCATGAACTGTATATACCCGAATCTTTTCAAATTCAGATATAATGAACGTGGTAACCCTGATTCAACAAATGAAGCAGTTAGAAATGTCTGTCAGTAATACAAAGTTACTGTGTACAACGAAAGTACAATTTAAGGAGCTGGCTTGAAGATGAATCCCCAGGACTTCCATTCAATCATTGAAAAAACACAAGGTTTATCTATGAATGTTCTGACAGAAAAACAAATTTTATGTGTGCTTGTGCTTGTGTATGAAAGAATTTTAGCACAATGATTGTGTTTCATAAGGCTCAAATTGTGTAAACTGTTGAGACAGCAACAAATATTACATGGACTCAATGTGCATGAAAGAGGTGCGAAGGTGGGGCAACTTTCCTTCTTTTTCAATATCTAAATCTTCCGAGTGAAGATTAGATAGCATATATGCTGCGTCCCCAAATAAAATAAAACATTTCTTTGTTAAGAAAGAAACGAGTGGTTGGTGGGGTAATAGCAAGAGTTGGCATGGGCTCACTGCCTGTTTCAATGATGGTCATCAAATAATGTGAACCAATTAGATGTGGCTGCCCGGCTCAGAAAGTGGTAGGTGCAGAGTTCTGATATTCTTTTAACTCTGATCTCACACCCTCTTTCTTTTTAACATTATGCTCACTTCTAACCAAACTCTCTTTTCCATTTTTCCGCTCCACACAATGAGAAAAACTCAACCGGATGAGTTATCTCCCCCACTCTTTGATTTTGACCCCTCACCCCTCAATCACTCAAGGATAACTTCCTGGGTAGAAAACACTGGTTGACGTGAATCCATGGAAGTTCTGTTTAAGCTCACACACGAATCCCATGTAAGTCCTAAAAAGCATGGTTGCTCAACAATTTAACTGAACAGTTAAGCACAAAGATAACAATGTCAGAATGTATGCTCATTTAAACTTATGAATGAAATTTGAGCATTTGAACTCTGAAGATTTCTCAAAACAAAGATATTGAATAAATGAAATGAAATCAAGAGAATTGTTTTGAGAATCTGACAATGTATCAATCAGATCAAATGAAATGGCTAGGGTATCAAAGAATTGGAAATTTTGTTTATATGAACGAAATATAAACAATTTTGACAATAAAAGCACAAAGATTAGAAATAATGCATGATGTTTAACAACATTGAATTTCAAACGGGGGTATTACCATCAAAAAAATATGTTTGATATGAGACATGGTAATAACAAATCAAGTGAAATACTGAACCGATGTGTGTGAATACTTTTACAGTATATGGAAAAGACAATACACGAGTATTGATCTTTGGAAACACACGGTCAGTTAAACATTAAGCTCAAAATTTGAAAAACATTTAAAAGCTCACTTCTGAATTCATGAAATCTTTTGAGAATAAGAAGTGGTTTGAACATTTAAGAAACTGTTTTTCATGTTCGAAAGTTGTTCTTCTTTCAAACAATCAGAGATCTAGGACAGAAGATATTTACCTTTTCAGCTCCCCCTCAAATCATGATATAATGATTTAGGTCTTTTAAGCTCCTCCTGGATATTAGCATAATATCCTTCTTTGATCATTGAAAAACGGGTCCTGATCTGTCATGTGATCAGAAGCCACTTTATTCACATCATTTATTCAAAAATAAAATGACAGAAAGCAGTAAAATATTTTTATAGTATGAGTTCTGATCTGAAATAACCAGAAGTCATCACCTATACTCCCCCTTAAATTAAGCATCTGAAATATGTCAGTTAAAACAGGATAGAGATCAGACAGTCCCTTTTGAATTGTAGACCATCATATCAGTAAAATCTATAAGTGAAAAAGTAGAGGATAGAGATCACATCAATTCTCTTGGGATGTAGACCATCATATCCATCGGATGCAAAAACAGGAGTAAGGTCTTTTGATCGTTGAGGTCCGAGTCCTAAACTGTTGTGTTTAGAAGTCAAACTCCTTTGAAGAACGGGTCCTAAGTTGTGTACTTAGAAGCCATAATCTTGACATTGAAGTCCGGGTTTTGAACTGCTGTGTTCAAAAGCCATGATTCTCTTATTCCCCTTTGACTTGAGGTGCCTGCAACACAGAATCAGTTTTCTTCTTTGGTACCCACTGGTATTTGGGTCCAGAAATGTTAGTTGCAGTTCGTGTGGGGGAAATAGAGTAAGAACCATACCAGAAATGATCATTCGTCTTGTGATTATGATCATGTGTACCATAATAAGAACAATAATAGTTATTACCTGAAAACCTGAGTAATTGATCTCTTGAGTATATATGGCCAGGTTTACCTTTATGAGCTTTGTTCTTCTTGGCTTTGTGAATATGTATACATGATGTCTTTTCATTCAACTCATCTTTCTTCTTATCTTCAACTAGTTTTTCTTCCAGACCAGTTCCTCTGACTTGTAACTTCTTCTTCTTTGAGATGTATCTGAACCATCTAAATATTTATCATAGAAAATGTTAGTTCAACGAATATGATTAAAAGATTTAACTAACCTTTGTGAAGAGACAAATTTCTGATTTGAACTTGAAACAGACTTTTCAAGCTCTTTGATCTTTAAAGCAAAGGTGTCTATTTCTTTCACAAGCAGGTCAATCTTTGTCTTGAATTCAGACTTCGTTTTCTGCTCTTTAAGCGCAGTAGCAGATAGTTCAGATAACTTTGAAGTCAGTCTTTTGATTTCAGTCTCAAAGATGGATCGTTCTTCTTCAAATCCTTTCTCTGAATTGTTTCTCTGGCCTGATAATTCTTTGAAGAATCCCACACTCTTCTGTTCAATAGCCTTCTTTTCTTGAGCAAACTTCTGTCTTTCCAAAATAAGTACTTTCTCAAAATCAGAAATTTGTTGAGAAAGTTTTATGCATTTAAGATCCACTGACTTTTTCTCTTCAAAACACTTCTTTGAGAAATCTGAGAACTTCTTTGAAAACCTTTTCTTTTTCAGTATCAAAAACAGCTTTATTTTCAGCAAGCTTTTGCTCCAAAT
Organism: Arctium minus; assembly: GCA_954870635.1. Classification (NCBI taxonomy): domain Eukaryota; kingdom Viridiplantae; phylum Streptophyta; class Magnoliopsida; order Asterales; family Asteraceae; genus Arctium; species Arctium minus. The sequence goes on along the minus strand of OX941096.1, from coordinate 11,515,098 downwards.
CAGATATGTTCTTTCTAAGCTCAGCATTCTCATATTCCAATTTCTTAATCTTCTCATTATTCAACCCAGAAGATCTTTTCAGAAGATCTTCATTGAGAGTCTTTAAAGTACTAATTTCTTCTTTCAGTCTGATGCTTTCTTCATAATACTCTTTTGACTTTTGCGAGTGAAAGTCAACAACATAACCCAGATTAACTTTTTCTAATTCCAGCTTTCTATTCTTCTCTTCAAGATCTGTAAAAAATCCCATGATTAATGAGTAATCAGCTTAATATGAATGATCGTTCCAAACTATATATCAGAAAATCAAAAATCAGATTAAATTGAAATCTTTTGTAAAAATTAAAATTTGAACACTAGATATGGCGCAAAGTCGAGTTCTGCGTGAACTGTGTATGGCGCAAAGGTAGCTTCTCGTGATCAGCGTGAGACTCAAAGTAAGGTTCTCGTGAACCGCAGAAGACGCAAAGTAAACTTCTCGCGAGCAATGGATAACGCAAAGTACGATTCTCGTGAGCACCGTAAGACGCAAAGTAAGCTTTTCGCTATCAGTGCAAGGCGCAAAGTAGACTTCTCGCGACCCACTAAAGACGCAAATGTAACTTTGCGTGAGTGACTTGAAACGCAAAGTGAACTTTGCGTGATAGTCTTGAAGCGCAAAATGAAGTTCTCTTGATCCTTGTAAGGTGCAAAGTTGATTTGCGTGAGCCTTTGTTTTCGTGACCAGCTAGAAATCTGCAAATTTGATCTCAAGAACTTATCAGAATCATCGAAAAACACTATGAAACACAAATTTACAAACAAATTTCGATTAAAAACAACAATTCACACATTTTCGATGAAGAACAGTGTTCGAACAAAAATGTCAAGAAAAGTTCAAAAATCGAAAATTGGGATCGAAATTGTTCGTATTTTGAGATGTAATCAATACAAGAATCAATCAACAACACAAATCGTATCCAATGAATCCATTTTCTTGCACTAAAAACGATTTTTCACACAAAATTCGGATGAACAATGAAAAACACGAGTTCTTGAAAAAATTTCAGAAAATCAAATTTTCGATCTAAAAACTCCAGATTTCAATTCAAACTTTGATCAAATCATTTCTGAAAAGTTTGGTTCAGCTTTGATACCAATTGTAAATCATAAAATCCCAAAACAATCAAGCAATTACTCAACTATGATCAAGAACTAGAGAGAGAAACTAGAGAGAGAAAGTAGATCGTTCATAACCATATGTCATATATCTCACAATGCTGAATGTTTACAATGACGTGCTTCTATGATTCTTCCCCCAAACTTTCTACAAACAAACAAAGTAAACCTATTTATACCATCTATCTATTACAAGAACTTAATGACTAAGCAAACTCAACACCATTGACTAACTATTACAAAGACAATGTTGAATTTTACATCTTTGACTTTCCTATTAAATCTTGGATACAATATTTAGACTTAACACAAGGCAATCGGATCCGATACTGTCTTCTCATTTTTCTTTTCTCCTATCTGTCCTCTATAACTTCCTCTTCATTCTGTCTAAGTGTTTCATACACTTCATGTAGAGGAATCTCACTTAGATTCTTCAACTGTTTCATCCTTCGTGTGTGCTTCTTCCACTCTGGTTGCAACACACTCAGGAATTTTACATTCTTCAGTATTTGCTTCTTCTTGAACTTGTTCTTAGTCAACTCATTTATCAAAGATACAAACCTATCATAAGTGTCTTCAAGACTCTCTCCAAGTTTGGCTTTAAACTCCTCATAACTGTTTATGCAGTTTGCAACTTTCATTTGGTTGCCAACTTCAGAACCCAACATCATTTTCTCTAATTGATCCCACATCTTATTAGTTGTTGCCTTGTAGCTATCTATATTGATGTAGATCTCATTTGGTGTGCTTTGAAGGAGTAGAGATTTAGCTTGCTTGTCAACCTTAGGTATTGTCTTTGTCTTTTGTTCTTTTTCCACATTTCCATCTTCACTATCAGAGGATCCATCATCGTCTGGAATTTCCATAGTAATTGGAATCATTGGACCTTCGTCAATGGACATATTAATGTTGTCTCCATTGGCATGTCTGTCTATAAAGTCCAAAAATATGTCTTTCCACTGCTCGTATTCGCCTTTGAAAAGAACAGGTGGTTTGACATTTGTACCAATAGCAAGTGCATCCTTGGAAGTCATCTTGAACTTTGCACTGATTTGATCGTCCAAAAATTCAGAATTAATCTTGGCTTTAAAAGTCAAACTTGGTCAACGCTTGAAAAACTCAAAAAAAATTCTAAGTGTTGGAACTCGCAGAACAAAGGAACTGAAACTTCGCGCAGATAGTACTATGTGCGTTTAAGGTTCGCGCAGGAAGAAGGATGCGAGTTCTGAGGTTCGCACAGAAAGAACTTAGCAAGTTCTTGGTTCGCGCAAAACAAAGGTTACGCGTTCTAGCTTCGCACATAAAGAGTCTTGCGTGTTTTGATGGTTCACTTCGCGCAATCATGTTGCGTGTTCTGACACTTAGAAAAATTTTCCAATTTTAACTTCGCGCAAACAAAGCACTTCTCGCAGAACAAAAGAACCAAATAACACAAACTCGCACACAATGATGTGTGCGTTTCTACTTCTCGCAAGCTTAGTCTTGCGAGTTCTTCACCCTTTGCATGATTTAACCCTGTGCCTGTTCTTGACTAAGCACCCTGCGTGTTCTTCAGATCTTGCGCGTTCTTCATCTCTTCGACCAAAAACTAACTTTTTCCAACTGAATTCTATTCAAACCTTCAAAAATCAACCTGTAACTTTGCAGATTTGCTCTACACCATATCTCGAACAGGTTACAAGCAATTGATTACAATCAAAAAACACCAAAAATTACAGATTGATCAAGATACAATACATATGAAAAACTCGAACAAAAATATAATGAAATCCAAAATTCAGACCTAAATGTTGTGAATTAGGCAATACAATACAAATCAAATGTATTCTATACACATAAACGAATACAACAAAACCAAAATCAGATCAAAAACATAAAAATACTATGAAATTCGAATCTACACAGTGTCTATGCGAGTTCTTGAAAATGTCGACCAAAAGATCTTGATTCTTAATTCTTGTATGCTCTGATACCAGTTGTGTGTCCCATAATACGTGCAAATCAAGATCAAGATGACACAATCAATTATCAAACAATTTTCATTCAATCTTTAATTTTGATTACAAGGAAGCTCTCAATATTTTTCTCTCTAAACACGCATACACCTCTAGCTATATGCGCACATCTCACCTAATGATTCTACAAACAAAAACAATTTATACCCTCTAAGACTTACAATACAAAACACTAACACTTTGACTATCTTTATTACAAAAGACTTTGACTTTAGCTTGAGAGTTGACTTGAGCTTTTGACTTGACCTACATCTTTCATCTTCATGATCTTGTATCCAACATATTTGTGCACTAACAAAATATTTTATCTCCCCCTTCAATTAAGAACAGTAATACAAAAGTTAAACAATTAAGCTCCCTCTTGACAAAACATCATATATTCTCCCCCATAATATCTATAAAGAGTCAAATCATTAGTTGGGAACAATATGAATAAAATAATTAATCTTATTTCTCGTTTCTCCCCCTTAAAAATATATCAGTGAAAAATCAATTTCCCTATCTTTTGAATTACTCCCCTTGATTAGGATTGGTCAGTGAATCTTCAATTCTGATAGTTCTAATAAACTCTCCCCTTTGAACATTAAAGTATGAGTCCTATACACCAGACATAATTTGCACGCCAAAGATCATAAATGTGAACAATTCGCACGCTTAAGGATGCGAGTTTTGACTTTTCGCACGAAGAAGAATGCGAAATTCATCTTTTCGCACGTAGTAGGATGCGAAATCCTCACTTGCTAGATTCAAAAACTCAAAGCTTTTCTCAGAATAAGAACCTCAAGAGTGAAGCAATTGTGAAGCAACAATCACTTTTGAACGAAGATGACCGTAGCTTGAAGTTGTACCATGGTGGTATTTGGGTGCCCAAGATTGGGGGCAATTGGGAGTTACTCCTAGAGGATAAGCATAAATCCAAATATTCCATCTATCAGGGTAGCACCAAAATGTACATGGATTTGAAACTGACATATTGATGGCCCGTTGTGAAGTTGGACGTGGCGAGCTATATGGAAAGGTACGTGACATGCTTGCAAGTAAAAGCAAAATATCAACGACCCTATAGGAGCCTCCAATCCTTGGAGATCTCGGAGTGGAAGTGGGAGCACATCACGATGGATTTTGTGACTAAGCTGCCAAAGACGTTGACTGGGCATGATACAATTTGGGTAGTGGTGGACCGATTGACGAAGAGTGCCCACTTTTTAGCAATGCGAGAGACGTTTCCCATGGAAAAAAATTTCAAGCTGTACATTGACGAAGTCAACTCGAGGCATGGGTTACCATTGTCAATCGTATCCGACCGAGACAGTAGTTTCACTTCCAACTTTTAGGACATATTGCAGAATGAGTTGGGTACGAGGGTAAAGATGAGTATGGCCTATCACCCCCAAACCGATGACCAAAGCGAATGGAAGATCCAAACTTTGGAAGACATGTTAAGGTTGTGTGTCATCGACTTTGGTGGTAATTGGGACTCTCATCTACCACTTGTAGAGTTTTCCTACAACAACAGTTACCACTCCAGTATTGGGATGGCACATTTCAAAGCCTTGTATGGGCGAAAGTGTAGGACTCTGGTGTGTTGGATCGAAGCCGAAGAGAAAGAGCTTGCCGGTCCCGAGATCATCCAAGAGACTGCCGACGAAAGTGAAAGGAATCGACGAGCGGTTTAAGGCGACTCAGGACTGATAAAAGAGTTATGCCGATAAAAAGAGAAGGCCAATAGAATTCCAAGTGGGTGGTCGTGTGATGTTGAAGGTGTCACCTTGGAAAGGCATTATATGGTTCGAAAAGCATGGGAAGCTAAGTCCCCGTTTCCTTAGACCATTTCCCATTTTCTCAAGGGTGGGAATCCAAGCCTATAAGTTGGAATTACCACCTGAAATGGTCGGGATTCGTAACGCCTTTCATGTGTGTTATCTACGTAAGTGCTTGGAGGAAGAAAGCGCGTGATACCCCTATCGGAAATAAGAGTCAATGAGGGAAACTGTTGTGTAGAAGAACCCGACGTAATTTTAGAGCGGAAATCAAAGAAGTTCTGCCACAAAGAAATCATGATGGTTAAAGTGCAATGGAAGCACCATCATGGGGAAAACGTGACTTGGGAAACCAAGGATGATATGAAGAGGAGATACCCGAACCTATTTGCATGAATTAGGATTTCGAGGTTGAAATTATTTCAAAGTCGGGGAGGATTGTAACACCCACAATTTGGTATGTGATTAAAATGATTTCTTTGTCTTAAATCCTTAGTAGTAATCTTAATATTGTTTTAAGTGAAGGTTCTAGCGTATCTCGTGTATTGAATCGCCATTGTTTGTGAAATCGCTCGAAAAGTTAGAAATTTGTACGTGGGGGCGACTATGCCTGACGATTTTGACAATGTCACTCTCGCCAGGGCACTATCGTGGGGAAGGAACACCCCACGGTACAAGTGAAGTGACAATGCTCGGCGATTGTGACACTGTCACTCTCGTCAGGGCTAAGTCGTGCGGTGCTGACATCCTCGGTACAAGCGGCACGGTTGTAACCTACGACTATGCCAAGGGCATAGTCACCGGGCAATGTCACGATCGGGGGCAGGGAGCCATAAATGCTTATTTTCAACTCTATTTCATTCCATATCACTCAAATCATTTCAATGCTCATCCTCTCATCTCTCTCTTCATTAAAAATCGTCTATGAGCAATTACTTCTCCATTTCTACCCTGCTTTGAGGATTTCCATCATCTCACTAAGTCTTTTAGAGGCTAGGATCAAGGGTTCTTCACTCACCATCTTGCCAAGTTCTAGGTTTTGGAGAAAAAAATAGGTTTTCATACAAATCTAGTAATGTGAGTTCAATCTACAAACCTTCAACTTTATATACATGTCAAAATACTATTTTCACTTATCTAAAGGCTTTAACTCCCTTCTCTATTTATTTATTAATTTTGGAAACCTAGGTCAAAACTAGGGTTTTGTTGATTTTGGGCAAAATGGTATTTTGATCAAGGAACGTAGTTTTATGAGTACTAATGATGTTATATTTCTATTTGGTGGAATTTAGATGGGAGTTATGGTATGAGCCAAACCTATATTGAAATATTTAAATAATGGGTTTCACTCTTCAATTTTTATACTTATGCAAATGTAAATGTTTTGTTGGATACATGTTGGTGGATATATTGGAAAGGTCATTTGGTGACTATAGTGTAATGGATCCGTAGGCACTAGTCGTTTTATATGAATTGGGATGTTGTTCTTCCTTTTAGCTAGACATGTGGTTTTGATTATTGGTAACTCAAGCTATAAACCGTGGTTGGTTGAATGTGATAACCTTGTGTCCCATGATACTTAAATTCTAGCAAGTGAGTCATTGTTAGACCATTGGGAGCTCGAACTAAAGACCGTGGGTGGTTGAACTCGATAATTTAACTAGATTAGTAGGTTGTCGTTCATCATTCGTATTTGTTTGTAAATGCTCATACAATTTCCCCTTTTTCGGTGATAATTACATGTCTTGTAGTAATTGGTTCGTTAAATCCTGGTTTTAAATTACCCTCATTTTTAGGGGTGTTACATATAGACACTTTGTGCTACAAAGTGACTAACCATTTTGTTACTACGTATATCTCGAGGAAAACGTATACCCATACCCATTTTTATTTATTTGTTTAGTTTTTGTTGTTAAAAACCCAAAACTCGCTCAAAAATATTTTCTTCTTCTATCATTGAAATTGGTGTATTCTCGACTTAGGACACGAAAATTTGAAGTCCAATCTCTGTGGATACGATCTCGGTATATTTACCACTTTATTATTTGTAGCGACTATAGTGTCAGTGTATACTTGTACCGCCATTGTGGCCACTTTGTGGACCTATACGGTTTTTCGCTACTAGCGACTTCCACGCAACCACACTTGCTTGGAGGTCGCTTTAGAGACTGCCATGACCTGCACCGTCATTTTAGCAGGACTCCAAAGGACTCTCATGTTGAATCCTTCCCAAATCGAATTTAAGCCTCAACAATGGTAGAATCAATGTTTTAAGCCTTTTTAACCAATAAACTATCATCAAAACATCATTTATTATAATCAAAATTTATCTCTTAATTTATAATTTAAACCAAAAACTCAAATCCTTGACATCCTTGGGGCTACCATTGAAATAGTAATTAATTTGAATGAAATCAACTAAAAGACTATCAAAACCAATCCAAATCAAGCTTATACTAGGATTTTCAACCCAACAACTTAGAAAATATGGAAACCCACATTTTCAATCCAAAACTCCATTAATGGAGGCATAGGCTTGAGAGAGTGAAGATACTTTAGAGAAGATGACCCCCTCTCTTTGTTTTCGTTCAATTCCTTCAATAATACACCAAGAGCTCATAATCTTCAAGTCTCCATCATTTCTTTCTGATTTCTCTCCAAGCAATCATTCATCAAATGAGGATGAATAAAGGGTTTCCCCTCTTTAACCTCTTATTTGATAAATAGTCCCTGAAAGCATTTGAAATTACATTTACCCCCTCAAACTTGTTGTAGCCCAGTGGTAAGGTAACATTCTGGGGGGGTCAGTGGATGGTATCCCTGACTACCCAGGTTCGAACCTCGTGGTGAGCATCCTGTGACATCCATGATCATGGGTCTGCCACATAGTGGTACCCTTAATTGGGCTGGGTCGTGGTCGACGGGGATTAGTCGGGTGGCACCCTTAAGTGGGAGCCCGGATACCCCGAGAATGTGTGTGTGTGTAAACTTGCCGTTCAAAAAAAAAAACTTCTATAAAATTCAGATATTTAGGTTTAAGGTTATTACAATTATCAATATATATATGCTTGATGACCAAAGTTGCAAGAATTTTATCCTCTGAAGTATATTTTCATTTATGACCCATCAACCACAACATTACTAATAGGAAATTCATTCTTTGACCAATCTTACATATCATATTACACCCTCTAATATTTGTTGCAAACAAAGGGTAAATAGATAAATTGATGACACTATAACAAATTAGATTTATAAGACTTCAACTTTTTAATCGTCTTAATAGATTGTTTTTAATACTTTATTTATAAGTTGAAAAAAAAATGTCCTAATAAAGGCGGTAATAAATTTATAGGATATTTTTGGGTGTTGCAACAAGTTTCTTAAGACATATTTATAAATAAAAAAAAAAACGTCATATTAGTTATTTTATAGGACACTGTTTCAAAATTTGTTTTATAAAAACAAGTGTCCTATAAAAATATTGGTTTAGAAGACACTTTCTCAAAAGTGTCCTCTAAACATAACTAATGCAACATTTTGTATTAAAAATGTTTTAAAAACTTGTTAGAATATCAAAAAGCATTATATAAACTTATTACAATGCCTTTAGACATGACACTTTATTTTTTAGTCATATATATTAATTTTAGAAATAATTTATTAGGACAATTAGAAGTTGATGGCTTGCTGTAAATTCAATTTTGTTGTAGTATGAAATTCGATTAGAATATAATTAAAATGAAATAGAACACTTTTTCGTTTTTCATCATAAATTGAGCAATTATTTCACCATTTTCGTTTACACACAACTTGTTCGTATTGTTTAAAATTAAAAAAGCATAATGTTACACTAGCCAACATACATGTTTACGTTAGATGAGCATGCAATTATAATTAGTTTTGTTAGTTAACCATATTGGCTATACTTGAATTATTCTCATCATATGTATAGGAACATCCCTTCGTTTGTAAGGGCTTTTTAGTTTAGACATTAATCTAATTGGATTCTACATATTCTCATATAAAATCAAAACCAAACTCTACCACTCTAGGACCTCAACACTCTAGAGTGTGTAAACCTGTGTAGCCCCCTCTCGACATGTTGGACAATGTGCCCTTCTACCCTTCTTTGAAGGAGGCATGTTCTAGCTTCCAGTCTATATAAAACGTAGTTAGCAGAGGTCAATCTTTCTGGCATTCCTTCGCGTCAAGGTACGAATTGTAGGAACCAGGGTCTGCACAGTAACAAACCACTCAATACGTAAAGCACAAATAACAGAGACTTGGTATTGGGGCAATTTTATGGACTTTATTTCTTGACTGAAAATTACAAAATTGCATGATGAAAAGGAGAACAACTATTCCTATTTAAAGCTGCAAACAGTCCTAACAAACTAGAAATAAAGAAGAAAACAATAACCCACTTATTCCTAGACTATAGGTAACCCACTACCCATGATTCTCCACCAGACTTGGTCAACACAACACCAAGTCATAAAACCCGATTAACCAGATACCGACCCGTGACCCGCTAACCCGTAAACCATACCGATTAATCCAACACGAATGGGATGGAGAAGTTCTTCCTTTTTTGGGTGCATTTGGAGTCTCATATCAGCTACACTTGAACCGCTTGTCCATCATATATGGTTGGAACACCCTTTATCTCCTTAAAGTCTCTTCGAAAAGTAATGTGAGTCGATATATTCTTACATGTATATTGTTAGGTTACGTCCTTTGGGAAACCTTCAAAACCATCGTTTTACGTACCTTATTTATACAATTACTCTAATTCGCTAGTGAAAATTGAAAATACACTTTAAAAAGCTTTTCATCATTACTTTCTTTCCTAGAAACGTGCCAACATCCATACCTCTCAATCATATATATATATATATATATATATATATATATAGGGAGAGGTTCATTTAAGAAATGGTAAGTATATGATAAATAGAGAAGTAATCTTAGTCATTCATCTGGTCAACATTTGCGGCTTTGACCGCGAAGCACCAGATAATTTCTTGTGTGGTCTATAGAAGGTAGAGGGGTAATTTCGTAAAATACACGGGATGAGTTCATATATGAATCTGTATGAATCACAAAGATTCATATATGTATCTGTTAATTAGTTCAACTGATTCATATATGAATCTTTGTGATTCATACAGATTCATATATGAATCTTTGTGATTCACAAAGGTTCATATATGAATCTTTTTGATTCATACAGATTCATATATGAATCATTATATGAATCATAAAGGTTCATATATGAATCAGTTAAAAGAGTTCAGTTTTGAATTGCACTGGTTCATATATGAACATATAGTTCATATGTGAATTATACATGTTCATATATGAACACAGTCCGTGTGTTTTGTAAAATTTACGAAATTGTCCTTCTATTTTTGGGATAGCCGCAACTTTTGACCAGTCAAAGGCACAACTTTTGATCGGTCAAAGCCGCAATATTTGACTAGTCAAATCCGATCTTGACCATATGAATGACTAGGATTACTTCTCTATTTCTCATATATTTACCATTTCTCAAATGAACCAAACACTATATATATATATATATATATATATATATATATATGAATGGTTTGAGTTTTCCATAAAATATGGAAAACACCCATGCCACCTTTTCCCATTAACTACAGTATTCGTTTAGTTGACCATTGGAATTTAGATAGTGCCAACTCTTGGTACGGGTGGTATGTGAGTCATTTACCTATCCACTGCTCCTGGAAATTCAAATGAGCTGCAGTGTTGAAATGTGATTTGTGTTTTAGTGAGGTTTAAATCAAATACATATTATATAAAAATTAGGTTTATAGGACATTAAAATAAACCAAAGAATCTTATAATATACTGTTTTATAGGACTTAAATTATAGGACCAAATAATAAAACGTTTAGAGAATGTTTTGAGCGTCTTAAGAAACTTTTTAGAACATGTTTATTGTAAAGTGTTGATGTACAGAGAATTCAAGAGTTAGAATGGTTTTTCACAGTTGGAAAGGAAGAAAACGAGCTCAAAAGAAGCTTGAAATTTGGCATAAAAAACTGGGACACATCGCTTACACGACTTGGATGGCGTGCAAAGTTGCGTGCGTCTACTGACGAGTCACGTACAGATTGCTATGATTTGTTTATTTTATTATTTTGTTTCTTAATTAGTTTAGGATAATTATTTGGTTTTAGTTATTATTTATCAGTTTTATAATTAGATTAGAATTACTTATTTTTATTATTTAATTACTTTTATAGTTGGTTTGACATTAGGATTAGATTTAAATTTATGTTTCGTAGTTATCTCTTAGTTAGCTTAGACTATAAATATGGTTTATTGTTTTCATTAATTTTTAGTTTATTATTGATCAATTAAGTTATCTTTAGAGTTCCATCTAAAGATAAGAGTTTGTAAACTCGTTATATTTTAGGGTTTAGACGTTTGTCGATTCTTTCACACTTCCCCTCTGCGTCAGTTGGTATTAGAGCAGGTTTCACTTGTCATTTTCACTAACCATATCAAATCAGCAGCCGCTACCAAAATAGACCTTAGCACAGATGAAGGTGGCTTTATCCACTGCGCTCGCTAATTTGACGGTGGTTGTTAACCGACTTCAACCTAACCCCAAAAATGGCAACCGATGGAGGAGGAACAGGAACGAGGAATCGATCAAGGTTCCACGCGACTACAACTACAACAGTATTATATATTCAATTTCTTTCCTATTTACACAACCACCCATTCCGAGAAAACCATCCGAAAAAGACGAAGTCTTACCGGACAAGGTCAAAGGTCACTACTAAAAAAATGCAAATATAACCCTCCAAATACAACCCAGTTATAGAGAAAACCGGGTAGTATTATAGTAATAGTTGCTTGTTTTTATTAAACTACCTGGTGCTTTACAAACAACCGGGTAGTATTTGATTACTTGGTAGCATGTTTTTATAAAACTACCCGGTCCTTTACAAACAACCGGGTGGTATTTGATTAATTGGTAGCATGTTTTTATAAAATTACCCGGTGCTTTACAAACAACCGGGTAGTATTTGATTAATTGATAGCATGTTTTTATATAACTACCCGGTGCTTTACAAACAATCGGGTGATATTTGATTATTTGGTAGCATGTTTTTATAAACCTACCCGGTGTTTTACAAACAACCAGGTAGTATTTGATTAATTGGTAGCATGTTTTTATAAAATTACCCGGTGCTTTACAAACAAACGGGTAGTATTTGATTAATTGATAGCATGATTTTATAAAATACCCGGTGCTTTACAAACAACCGGTTAGTATATGTGTGGCTTGTAATCATTAAACTACCCGGTGTTATATAAACAACCGGGTAGTATATATGTGCTTTTTTTAGGGTTCCATGTTTTCATTATACTACCCGGTGTTGTATAAACAACCGTGTAGTATGTGACATAACATTAACTTACTAGCCGCCAAACACCCATTTGATGAAATTAACATATTTTTTCTCTCTTTCTCTTCCTTTTCTCACTTTCTTCAAGATATTGTTCACATTATTCAAAAATTTCTTAAAAAGGTTCGTTTCTTTGTCAAATATAAAGATGCATATGCTATATATATATATATATATACATATCATAATAAGAAATACATATGAAACAAGTTGATGATGAACGTGTGTGTGTCTATATATATATATGTTCACGAATTGTTAATTAAAATTTGTGTTGGTCTTACATTTTATAGAATGGTTTGAGCAATCGGAGGTCAAGGATTACTTTGTTCATTTGATTAATCGAATCGACGATACACGGTAATTTTTTGTCATTTCAACTTTTTGTTCTTTTATTAGTAATCATATATATATATATATATATATATATATATATATATATATATATATATATATATTTCTTATTACGATAATAACATTCATTTACTATAAGTATATTGCATATGCCCTTAGGTTTATACTCGTCCGAAATTAATCTAATAGAGGTTAATTTAGGATAGTCCCCGCTTTGGGACTGCTTTTTGAATACTTGGTATCATATAGGATGTGAATGCGTATAGTATTAGTGGATTGAGTATTTAAGAAAATTTTGGTAGGCATTTTCCATTGCTCCTACGAGTATGTATATCACACGCATACTTAGGGAGTCAAGGGGAAATGTTGCCGAAATTTTCTTAAATACCCAACCCATTAATACACATTCACATATGAGACAAGGTATTCAAAAAGTGGGTTAGGATGACCACCAACTATTTATTCTATAGATAAATTCCATGCATTTCATTGATAATCTAATATCTACATTATATATGGATCGTAGTACTTGGATGTACAAAATACAACGTGCTACCGTTGAATATTTGGCGTATTTGGATGAGTTTATTAAAGTTGCTGAGAATAATCGGGTGAACAAAGGAGAAAATTATATTTGGTGTCCCTGTAAAGATTGTCAAAATTTTCATAAGTTTATGGAATATCATGTAATTCAAGGGAAGTTAATACGTCGTAGGTTTATGGAAGGGTATACAATTTGGTCACAACATGGTGAGAATTTTGATGATCGTAACACATTTGTTCGTATTGTGATGATGATGATAATGATGATTTAGACAATGATAGCCATGATAATTTAAATGACATGTTGCATGATGTGGAGGGTAATGTTGCTGATAAGGATTATGAAAATTTTTAGCAGTTGTTTGTCGACTCTGAAAAACCATTGTATCCTGTTTGTATAAAATTTACCAAACTCTCTGTCGTGTTGAAATTGTTTAACCTAAAAGCAAGAAATAGTTGGAGTGATAAAAGTTTTACTAGTCTATTAGATATCTTGCATGAAATGCTTCCAGAAGGTAATGAGTTGCCTGTTTCTTTATACCAAGCAAAAAAATTGATGTGTCCAATGGGATTGGAAGTTGAAAGGATACATGCATGTCCAAATGATTATATCTTATACATAAATGAATATGCAAACCTACACGAATGTATAAGATGTGGTACATCACGATATAAACGGAAAGAACATGCGGAAGAACACATTGATGATATGAAAAATGGCCCCCCTGCTAAATTATTGTGGTATTTGCCCATCATACCAAGATTGAAACGATTATTTGCAAATGCCAAAAATGCAAACTGGTTACGTTGGCATGTCGAAGATCGTAAAAGAGGCAGGAAGATGAGACATGTGGCTGATTCTCCTCAGTGGAGGAATATTGATTCTGATTTTGAAGAATTTGGAAAAGAAATTAGAAATATATGGTTCGGGCTTAGTTCAGATGGAATTAATCCATTTGGAAACATGAGTAGTCGACACAGCACATAGCCAGTTCTTCTATGCATCTACAATCTTCCACCTTGGTTATGCATGAAACGGAAATATATTTTAATGTCATTGCTAATTCAAGGTCCTAAACAACCTGGGAACGAGATTGATGTGTATTTGGCCCCGTTAATTGATGACTTGAAAGAATTGTGGAGTTCACGCGTCCAAGTGTATGATGCATACGGTATGGAGAATTTCAGACTGGGAGCCATGATATTTTGCACCATAAATGGTTTTCCAGCGTATGGCAATTATATCAGGATACAGTACAAATGGGGCAAAAGCATGTCCTATTTGTGAAAATGGCACACATTCATTGAGGTTGAGAAACTATAAGAAAAAATGTGTTCATGGGACATCGAAGATCACTTCCAAGGAGTCACCCATACCATAAATTGAAGAAAGCATTTGAAGGAAAAACTGAGCATGGAGTGGTAAGACCACCATTGGATGGACTAACTATATATTCTCGAGTTCAAGATCTAAATATTGTGCTCGGGAAAACTGGTACAACTCATAAGAATATTTGAAAAAATAAGTCTATTTTTTGGGAATTGCCATATTGGGAGTGCTTGCAAGTCCGACATGGTTGAGATGGGAATTAGATCACAACTTGCTCTTGTTGAGACCGGAAGTCGCACATATCTACCACCAGCTTGCTATACATTGTCAAGAGACGAGAAAACTAGATTTTGTCAATGCTTGCATGGTGTTAAGGTTGTATCAAGGTATTCAGCTAACATTAAGAAGTTGGTGTCAATGAAGGAATTGAAATTGCTTGGTATGAAATCCCATGATTGTCATGTTCTAATGACACATATGATCCCTATTGCAATTCGTGGAATCTTGCCAGAACGCATCCGACACACAATCACGAAGCTCTGTTTGTTTTTTAACATGATAAATTCAAAAGTTATTGATCATGAGGTGTTGGATTCATGGAAAAAAGATATTATTCTCACTCCCTGTCAACTCAAGATGTACTTTCCACCTTCCTTTTTTGATATCATGGTTCACCTGATATCTCATATTGTCGGAGAAATAAAGGCATGCGGTTCTGTTTTCCTATGGTACATGTATCCATTTGAGAGATATATGGGATTTTTAAAAGGGTATGTAAGGAACCGATATCGACCAGAGGGTAGTATCATTGAAGGATATGCTTCCGAAGAGGTGATTGATTTTTATACAGACTATCTGAGCGGTGTAAGGAATATCGGTGTTCCACAATCTCGACATGAGGGTACAATTGGATTTAAAACGATCATTCCAGACCGGGATGAATTGCAGCAGGCACATTTTTTCGTCCTACAGAACATGACAGTTGTTGCTCTCTACGTACATGAACACATGACCATGTTACAAGAGATGCACAAATCAAGAAATGGAAAGTGGTTGGCTATGGTGCATAATAGAACATTTGCAAAATGGTTGAAAGATAGAGTGAAAGCAGGCTTTGGGGGAGAAAGGGCCGATTAGGTAGTGGAAAGTGTTAAAGCACATATTTATTGGATTCAAGATCATAATTATCTGAAGATGGAAATCTGAAGTCAAAGCTGATAAAGTCGTCTCAACAAATAGTCTAGGGTCCTTTTGTAATAAATAGTCAAAGTTTGTTTACGTATTTTATTTATTAGTTTGGTTTATTATTAAGTTAATAGGTTGTTTTAGTTGTTGGGCCCAAGCAAGCCAAGCCGATTAGGCTTATGGCCTAAGTATAAATTAGATTAGGTTAGTTGTAATTAGGGTTAAGGAACTTAATTAGAAAATATCAATTAGAGAGGAGGTTGTGGTGGTGGTGTGCGCCGTGAAGAACAAGAAACAGAGTGGTTTCGATTTCAAGCTTGTAATCCTTTGAATCAATTGAATAATCATATCAGGTTTGCATTATCGTTATTGTTTATTGATTTACTTGATTGAATGATTGCATTTTGGGACACATAATTGGTATCAGAGCGAAACAGATTGAATTGAATAAGTTTTTTTTGTTCAGTTCTATTTTTCTGTCAAAGATTCATAATTTTTATTGTGTAATCGTTCATTCAAGTTGTTATTGGTTGGATTGTGTTTGTTTTCTCTATTATCATGATTGGGTATTGGTTGATTTGATTATTGCATCGATTTTGATTATCAATTTGGTGTTTTTGGCAATTCTGGGTTCGTTCTTGTGAAGTCACTGTTTCATAAATCAAGATTCATTGTTAATGGTTTTTAATGAAATTAATTGATTGTAATATGTTCTAGTTGGTAAATTGATCGTTTTAGCAAAGTTTGGTTGTTCAATTTTGAGTTTTGATTCGTTTTCTGAGCTGATTTTGGTTTCTGGGTCGATACTGCATCAAGAACATATTGGTCTTTGCTCTTCCGTTCAAACTCTTTTCTATCGGTGTATTGCATTCGACCGACACACTCACAGTTCACCCGATCTAAGTTTTTATATGTCGAATACCTTTTTATCGGTCTATAGCATTCGACCGGTACACTCACAGGTTACCCCGGTCTAAGCACATTATCGGTCAAACTATATCGGGCCTTTCACTTCCGGTCGAATATTTTTTTTTATCGGTCTATAGTATTCGACCGGTACACTCACAGTTCACTCCAGTCAAAAACAAGTTACCGGTCGAATCAATTTTACCGGTCGAACAAGTTCCGGTCTTAGCTTTCTACCGGTCTTTGCACTTCCCCAGTCGAACAAGTTCCGGTCTTAGCTTTCTACCAGTCTTTGCACTTCCCCGGTCGAACAAGTTCCCGGTCGAACTCTCTACCGGTCTTACAATTCTCCGGTCGACTCAATACCGGTCGAAGCTCATCCCCGGTCGATTTTTGCAAACTGTAATAAGGCATCTAAATGTCAAAAAAAATTCTCTAGGGGCGCTGCCCCCATACCCCCGCAAGGGCGTTGCCCCTTGACAAAGTTCTATTCGTGATCAGATTTTTCTGAATTTCATTCTAAGATTGTCAGTATTGTGTGATTTTATCTTAACTAACGGTCATTTTTCAAGTTCTTATCTTAATCTATCAGTATGACTTCCAGCAAAGCTCCTTCAATCAGTACGGATGAGAAGCCACCAGTACTCTTCAAAGGAGAGTATGATGCATGGAAAAATCAGTTCATAGACTTCATCGATCGAAATGATTTGGGAGATTATATCAGAAAATCTCTGAAAGAAGGAATCATGACACCTCCAACTAAACTTCTCACCGTAGCTGGACAAAATGGTCAAGATGAACAAAGAGAGTATAAATTACCTCTTGATATGTACTCAGACGAGCAAAGAAAAAGGCATGAAGCTGACAGATTAGCTCGATCTTTCCTAATGAAAGGAATGTCAAAAGAGATTTCAAAAGAGATTTTCTTTACATTAGACAGTAAAAATGCTACAGGAAATCTATTATGGGAACATATTGAGAAGATTGAGACAGGACCAAAGTTGTCTTCAAGAGTAAAGTTTCTGGAATTTGAGAACTCTGAACTAAAAGAAAAGATTTCTGCTTTGAATGCTCAAATCCAGAAACTAGATTCTGTTGAGAACAATGAGAAAGTTATTGATTTGGAGAGTGCAAATGCTGAGCTTCAAAAGAAGATATCTGATCTGGAGAAAAAGATGGCCAAAGAAAGATCTGAGTTTGAGATTGAAAAGAAAGCATTTGTAAAGAAATTTTCAGATTTTTCGAGAAAATATGCAGACAAAAAGAAAGCAGTTGAGCTGAAGTGTATCAAGCTTTCTCAAAAAGTTTCTGAGTTTGAGAAAGTAATAATCTTGGAAAGAGAAAAGTTTGTAAAGGAGAAGAAGGAGATTGAGAAGAAGAATGTGGGATTCTTCAAGGAAATTTCCGGCCAGAGAAACAATGCTGAGAAGGGCTTTGAAGAAGAAAGAAGCATATTTGAGGCTGAGATCAAAAAGCTTACTGAGAAGCTATCTGAACTATCTGCAAATGCATTAAAAGAACAGAAAACGAAGTCTGAATTCATGAAGAAGATTGACCTGCTTGTTAAAGAAAGAGACAACTTTGCTTCGACGATTAAAGTGCTTGAAAAGTCTGTATCAAGTTCAAATCAGAAATCTGTCTCTTCACAAAGGTCAGTTAAATCTTTTAATCAGATTCGTAGTACTAACCTTTTCTATGATAGAAATATAGATGGTTCAGATACATTCAGAAGAAGAAGAAGATACGAAGAAGAAGAACTAGTCTGGAAGAAACCAGTTGAAAATGAGAAGGGAAAGAAGTCATGTGTACATAACCATAATGCTGAGAAGAACAATGTGCATAAAGGTAAACCTGAACATATCTACTCGAGAGATCAATTAATCAGGTTGTCAGGTAAGCAATTCTATTGTTCTTACTGTCGTACACATTATCTTGTTCATAAAACAAGTGATCATTTCTGGTATGGTTCTTACTCTGTTATTCCCATAAGAACTGCAACTAACAAACATGGACCCAAATACCAGTGGGTACCAAAGAAAAAGGTTGAATCTGTGTTGCAGGCACCTATTGTGAAGGAGGAATAAGAGAGCGAAGGCTTCTAAGTAAATCAGCTTAGGACCCGTACTTCAACGGAGTTTGACTTCTAAACACAACAGTTTAGGACTCGTACTTCAGTGATTAAAAGACCTTACTCCTGTGCTGATAAGAGATTGTACTCCAATACTCCAATGAGGAAATCAACCGTCAAGGGGGAGTACATACTTTTCTGAAATTTTATGTATCTGTCAGATATGATAATCAACATTTGAGGGGGAGTCAATGTTTATATTTTTCACTGATAAGGTTTCTGATGCATAATTTCAGGGGGAGTAAAGGTGATGACTTCTGATTATTTCTGATCAGAACTCGTACATCAATTGTTTTACTGCTTTATGTTATTTCAATTTTCGTGAATAAAGTTACTTTGACTAGACTTTTAGATTTTTGTAGGTTGAGAGATGCTTCAAAGATCATATCTTTATGACTTTAAGCTTGACTTCGCGAGATGTAAGACTGTACTCGAAAGGTATAATTTCTTTTCTTCATCTCATTCATGGTTGAAAGAAGGACAACTTTCAATCATAAGAAAACATGTTCTTAAATGTTCAAACCACTTCCCGATTCTCAAACAGATTTCTTGATTTGGAAGTGTGATTTTAAATGTTTTCTGATTCATCTTTGAGCTTTAACTGATAAAGTTAAACTATCTGAGCATCATGTGCTTCATAGGAAAATATGGGATCAGTGTGCTAGAACTTAAAAGAAACTTCTATGGATTCACATTAACCAGTGTTTCCTACCCAAGAAGTTCATTCTTTAGTGATTGAATGTGAGGAGTCAAAAGAAATGAGTGTGGGATGTGTGATGAGAGAATATGTCAAAAGAGAGTTCGGTTATCTGTGAGCTTAAAGATTAAAAGAAAGAGGGTGTGCGATCAGAGTAAAAGAATTTTATAAACTCTGAACCAACTACATTCTGAGTCGGGCAGCCACATTTCTAATGCTTCACAATTCTTGGTGAACATTATTGAAACAGGCAACTAGCCCATGCCAACTCTTGACATTACCCCACCAGCCACTCATTTTCTTCTCAACAAGAAAATGTTTCATTTTCAAAGGGGACGCAGCACATATGCTATCTGATTTTCATTTGGAAAATCTGGATATTGAAAAGAAGGAAGTCTGCCCCACCTTCACACTTCGTTTATGCACATTGAGTCTGTGTTTCACTACTTGTCTCAGTGGTTTACACTTTTTGAGCCTTATAAGCAAACATCATATGCTTAATTTATTCTATCACTTGCACGAACACACAAAGAATTTGTTTCTTTGTCATAACGTTCATAGAAATTACCTTTGTGGTTTTTCGATGATTGAATGGAAGCCCTGGGGGAGTGAACATCATAAAAGCTCCTTTATATTGTGTATTCGTTACACACAGTGACTTTGTGTTACTGACAGGCAATTTTAACTGATTCATTTGTTGATTCAGGTGTTACACTTCATTTTCTAATTTGTCTAGATTTGCAAAGATCTGGATGAACATCTTAATGAATTGACGATAATCAGTGGTTCTGTTTGGAAGCTCAATGGTGGAAGAAATTTCTTGAAGACATGTTTTGATGAACTCTTTGCTCTTTTCATCAAAAAGGGGGAGAAGCGTTAATCAAGAAATGGAAGATAGTCTGAAGATATGCTGAAATGAAGAAGAAATTTTCTTTGAAGATGATTTGCTGAAGCATTCCGAGCTGAAACTGGAGATAATTTCTTTCCAAAAGATATTCTCATTGATTGGGGAGATTGCTACATTCTGAAGACAAAGAGGAAGATTACATTTTCTGAGCTTAAAGAATGATCTTGATCCAAAGGGGGAGATTGTTAAAGCACATATTTATTGGATTCAAGATCATAATTATCTGAAGATGGAAATCTGAAGTCAAAGCTGATAAAGTCGTCTCAACAAATAGTCTAGGGTCCTTTTGTAATAAATAGTCAAAGTCTGTTTACGTATTTTATTTATTAGTTTGGTTTATTATTAAGTTAATAGGTTGTTTTAGTTGTTGGGCCCAAGCAAGCCAAGCCCATTAGGCTTATGGCCTAAGTATAAATTAGATTAGGTTAGTTGTAATTAAGGTTAAGGAACTTAATTAGAAAATATCAATTAGAGAGGAGGCTGTGGTAGTGGTGTGCGCCGTGAAGAACAAGAAACAAAGTGGTTTCGATTTCAAGCTTGTAATCCTTTGAATCAATTGAATAATCATATCAGGTTTGCATTATTGTTATTGTTTATTGATTTACTTGATTGAATGATTGTATTTTTGGGACACACAGAAAGGTTGGGGTATGGTCTGCGATATGATGTGGCATCATACCAAGGCTACGATATTAATGGATATACATTTTATAAGATATTATATTAAAAAATGATTGGCTTTATGAACCATGGTAGTTGAGTATATAGAACAAACATTAAATTAAAAAGAAATGCAAAATAAAGAATATTCGAACCAAGGCTTTGGAAAAGAACAGTTTACTCACATACATCTTCATCACATACAGGCAACGGTTGCCAATGCCTTTAAAGCTTAAAGTTTGTAACTATTGAGCAACAACATAGAATTCACATCTTTCATGTCAGCCTTTCCATTCTAGAATATCCCATAAATCTATTCCTAAATCCCTTTCTAGACGGGTGCAGTCAAATAAGAAGATGTCCTTAGCATGAATAGACAAGTTCCCAGCATCCTTACTTTGGTAACTTTCCAAAAATTTGGACTATAGCAGAAACTGTAACAGCTCTTTGAACAGCTTATGTTCTATATTACGGCCTGTTTTCTGCTAAATTAAGATTATTATTATGGGTGCTATTTGTTCCTGTTTCCTGTTGTTATTACAGAGGATCAAGAAGCTCTAGTTGACTCATTGAATGTTACAAAGAAAAAGTGTTGGTGGATCTTAAATTCTTCCCAAGGTAATCTCCTCTACACATGCATACACACATTTATTTCAAATTTATTTGATAAATATTTCAAATTTGTTCAAATTGGTATGGATAACTACTAATTTGACAAGTTATCAATCCAGCAAATGTATTGTCTAAGAAATTTCACACAAAAAGAGTGCAACATTTGAATTTTTTAAATGAAAAGAAAAGTTGCAAGCCGATATGTTCAAGAATTAAGAAGGGTGTTTGCATCAATAGACTTTAAGTGACTGACATTGTTCCATTAATGGTTTTATTAGACATGTCAGACCAAAGCGAGTCATCATCAGAGGGGAGCCAAGGTTCTCAAACAAGTTACACGGATCCAAGCCATGGTTCTCAACCAAGCAACATAGAAGGGATCCATGATTCACAACCGAGACAAGAGAGGCGTA
This sequence comes from Arctium minus, assembly GCA_954870635.1. Taxonomy (NCBI): domain Eukaryota; kingdom Viridiplantae; phylum Streptophyta; class Magnoliopsida; order Asterales; family Asteraceae; genus Arctium; species Arctium minus. The sequence continues at coordinate 11,492,976 of OX941096.1, read as the reverse complement.
AAAGAAGTGTCACATTGATGAAAAACCATAAAAAGACACAAGATTTGCATATCGAGTTCGATAAGAATGATGGGTCTGTTAGAAAATATTATACAAAATTCAAGTCTTGGGTAGGGGTCACCACAAGATCAATAATTTCCATCATTGAACCGGCTTGGGACAAGGTAGATAAAAGTGAAATGGATTTGTTATAGCACACTATCAAGGTATGACATCCAATACTTGTTACATATGGTGATGGTTTTATTTATATATGTTAATGAAAACTAACATACATATTTTGCAAAAAAACAGAATCATTGGAACATACCAGATGACGCATACAGAGTTCAAGTGCTTAAAGGAGCCCATAATTCATGGAGGAACTTCAAAAAAAGACATCTTGCCGATTTCTTTAAGAAATATCGCAATCCTTGTGATGTATACCCGTATCTCGATCGGGGTACATGGGAAGAGTTCTGTTCCATGAAATCAACAAAGGAATTTCTTGTTTGTTAAAACTAATGATATCGTGTAATGGTACCTAACTGGAAAAAAGAGATGACCGATCCAAGTAAATCTTCAAGATTACACAATTTACAAGACGAGCGGGCAAGAAATTTTCTGCTAGCTAGGAGAGTTAAAACAGTTGATGGGACGTTAATGTTACCAGAACACCTTCAATAATTAGCTGATGAGATTGTAAGAGAAATTTTCGTATTTTAATTTACTTATATGCTTCATTTAAAATTGTTTATTAAAATTGTTAAGATTGAGAAAGATAGGCAGATTTCGCAAGGGCTTTGGGTTCCTGGGCCAGGAGTGGATACCCTTATAGCGGTGCTAGGACCCAAGCATGGTGGTCGCACCAGAGGAGTCGGGCATACAATTGGTTTGAAATAGGGCATTCCGGGGATTTTAGAGAAAAAGAGAAAAAGTCGAACCCCGATGGATATAGACTGGAAGGAAAAGAGAATGTAATTTAATGTCGAGTGCGAGGAGAAAAGAAGGTTATTGGATGTTGAGAGTGAGGAGAAATGAAGATCATTCGATGCCGAGTGTGAGGATAAAAAAAGGTTATTTGATGCCCACTTTCAAATGTGCTTGCAACAAATGTTCAAGCACAATGACATACATGTTGGAAGCTCATGGATAAAGAAGAGTAGCAGTGGCTCGGTGCATTGTTTCGACGAACTTGATGGCGCAAAGGTAATTGATACATACACACGCACATATATATAATATATATACTAAAATACATAGAGAACTACATACTTGACATATTGTGTTTTCTAACTTGTTAACAGACCTCAAAAATAGTACTTATTTCTAAGCCGATAGTCGCTTTACCTTCCACACAACAAGTACTGACCAAGAGTCCACAACGGGGAACGCGGAAAAAAAGCATTCCAAATAGACTACATATGCGAGCCATTAGTGCAATCCCGGAGCAATATTTGAATCAGAGGCCAAAAGAGTTACAAGCACTTTATAGACGTTGGGAGTCCCGCCCAAATCCAAAACAAAGGATTGAAGTTCATGTCGCGTCTGGGGTCTTTGGAGCTCAATCATTTAACTTCACCATTTTTCGTGAGGACATACATTTTGTAGTGAAGAATGCTTCGCTTGATAATTCTATTATTGCTTGGTACCAGATGTAAATCAATCTTTACTATATTACCAATATTAAGTCTTATATTCTAAAAATATTGTATTTTATCAGATCATCGTGTCTTGTAGGTTCTTACATGAAAATATGCAAAAAAAAGGCGAACAACATATGTGGTTTCATATATCCGGCCTCGCTTTATGCCAACTTATGCCAAACAAACGCTGATCTTGTCATAACTAACATTGCTATTGTGATCTCTCACAATAGAGAACTATGGTTTTTTCTCGCACCATCACCATGGCAAAGGCGCGCAAGTGCTTGGTGAAAGGATGTCCGTCCTTCCTAGCCTACGTGATCAACGCCAAGCTCGAGAAGTTAAAGCTTGAAGATGTAAAGATAGTGTGGGAGTTTCCCGACGTCTTTCAGAATGACTTGCCTGGGTTACCACCCGATCGTCAAGTGGAGTTTCGGATTGATCTCGTGTCGGGAGCGGCTCCTATTGCTAGAGCTCCTTACCGGTTGGCGCCATCGGAGATGCAAGAGATGATGGCTCAACTCCAAGAGATTTTAGAGAAGGATTTCATAAGACCGAGCTCGTCGCCTTAGGGAGCTCCGGTCTTATTTGTCAAGAAGAAAAATGGCACGATGAGAATGTGTATCGATTACCGTGAGTTGAATAAGGCAACGGTGAAGAACAAGTACCCGCTTCCGAGAATAGACGAATTGTTCGATCAACTTCAAGGAGCGGGGTGTTTCTCCAAGATCGACTTACATTCGGGTTACCATCAAGTGAAGGTGAGGGAAAAAGACGTCTCAAAGACGGCCTTTAGACCGCGTTACGGCCATTACGAATTCCTCGTAATGTCGTTTGGCCTAACGAACGCACCGGCGGTTTTTATGGATTTGATGAATAGGGTGTGCCGACCATTCCTCGACAAGTCGGTCATCGTATTCATTGATGACATACTCGTATATTCCAAGAGCAATTTGGAACACGAGCAACATCTTTGTGAAGTTCTAACTGTGTTGAGAAAAGAAAGATTGTACGCCAAGTTTTCTAAGTGCGATTTTGGGCTTGAAGAGGTGCAATTCTTGGGTCATGTTGTCACTCAAGACGGAGTGAAAGTGGACCCCTCCAAAATTGAAGCCATGATGAATTTGGATCCTCCTAAGAGTCCGTCCGAGATTCGAAGCTTTTTGGGATTGGCGGGATATTACCGAAGATTTATTCAAGACTTCTCAAAAATTTCTTCTTCCTTGACGGCCTTAACTCGGAAGAATGTGAAGTTTGATTGGACCGAAACGCAAGAGAAGGCGTTCCGAATTCTACAAAAGAAGTTATGTGAAGCTCCAATCTTGTCTCTACCCGAAGGGTCGGAAGACTTCGTGGTTTATAGCGACGCTTCGAAAATGGGGTTAGGATGCGTGTTGATGCAAAGAGGCAAGGTGGTCGCCTACGCATCGAGACAACTCAAAATTCACGATAAGAATTATCCTACCCACGATTTAGAGTTAGCGGCGGTGGTGTTCGCCTTGAAGCTTTGGCGGCATTACCTCTATGGCACGAAATGTACAGTCTTCACGGATCATAATAGCCTGAAGAATGTCTTCGATCAAAAAGAGTTGAACATGAGACAAAGACGATGGCTTGAGTTGCTCAAAGATTACGATTGCGAGTTGCTTTATCATCCCGGTAAGGCGAACGTGTTGGCCGATGCGTTAAGTCGGAAGGACTATAGCGGAGGTATTAGGGCTACTATTTCGAGAATCGAGTTAGTGTCGAGTCTTGTTGAGAAAATCAAGATGTCTCAAATGGAAGCATTGTTGGAAGAGAACCTCAAGGATGAAGTTATGACAAAGAAACATTTACTCTTCACGGAAGATAGCCGTGGAGTTAAACTGTTCAACGGTCATGTATGGATGCCCAAAGTTGGGGGTAATCGTGAAATACTTCTTGAAGATGCCCACAAGTCCAAGTATTCCATTCATCCGGGAAGTACAAAGATGTACCGGGACTTGAAGTTGCATTATTGGTGGCCGGTAATGAAACTTGATGTAGCGCGTTACGTGGAGCATTATGTGACGTGCTTACAAGTTAAGGTCGAACATCAACGACCGTATGGGAGTCTTCAGTCCTTAGAGATTCCCGAGTGGAAGTGGGAACATATTACCATGGACTTCGTGACGAAGTAGCCTAAAACTTTTCGAGCTCACGATACCATTTGGGTAATAGTCGATAGATAGACAAAAAGCGCTCACTTTCTGGCTATGCGCGAGACCTTACCGATGGACAAGTTGGCAAAACTCTTCATCGACGAAGTGATCTCAAGGCATGGGGTGCCCTTGTCGATCGTGTCGGATCGTTATAGTCGGTTCACTTCACATTTCTAGGATGGTTTTCAGAAGGAGCTAGGTACGCGAGTGAAATTGAGTACGACTTACTGTTGAGTCATATTTTCTAGTGATCATTGTATTTATCTGTCTTGGCTAATACTGTGTTTAGTTAGCTTTATCTGTTATATTGGCCAAGGGTATTTAAGTCCCTTGTGGCCTTTGTGTTTTGTAAGAAACTTTTGCAACTTCATTTGAATACACCTGATTACATTTGGCGCTCCTACTTTCTCTCTCTACTTTCTCTCTCTAAAGATTTAGAGATTCTTGGACTTTCAATTGGTATCAGAGCATACTAGATCTTGAGAGGATTGAGAGAAATTTTTTTTAGATACTGAATTTGTAGAATAAGTAGAGAATTTGATTGATTTTCTTGATTTTTCAAGAAAAATCTCATTTTTTGCTTGATTCATGAAAATTGGATAGGTTTCTGATTGAATTTGTGCGTTTTTTATTTCTTTAGTTGCGTTTGTGATAGCCGATCATATTTGATTCACATTAGTTTGCATAAAAACCATGATATGTTCTTTAATTTTGTGTTTTTGTGATTTTCTGAAAACTCGAAGTTCACATACTGTTTCATTCAAGTTTTTGAGTTTTTATAGTTTTTAATCGAATTTGTTAGTTGAATTGTGTAAGAAAGTTGTTTTTGTTCATCATTGTGTGATTTACTTGTTTGAATTTCAGTGTTTTAATCGATCTTACGCATTATATTTGATTTTCCGTGGTTTGCGCATCATTCTTGTATGTTTGCGCATCATTCATATAGATTTGCCCATCATTCATTTTGATTTGCGCAAGTTCACTGTTCTTCTAATTTTGGTGTTAGTGTATTTCAGGTTTTCGCATCAAGTTACATACGCAAGACTTATTTTGTGCACCAAGTTTAATACGCAAAGCTTAGTTTGCGTATTCTGTTAGATACGCAAACCTCAGATCGCGCACCCTTGGTGGTCCGAAAACCTCATCTTGCGTATCCTCAGTGGTCCGAAAACTTCAAGTTTGTGCATCCTTCGTTATCTTAAGTCTGGTACTCGTACCACTTAGTTTGCGTACCTCCCTGCTTACGCAAAGCCAAGTTTGCGTACCTCTCTGCATATGCAAAGTATACTTTGCGCACCCCACTGAATACGCAAACCTTCTGCTTGCGCAAGCTCCAGACTTAGAATCTTTGTCTGAAATTTCTATTTTTCTCAAAAGATGTCTTTGCAAGCACAAATCTACAATAATGAGCTCATGATGTCATTGGGGTCTGATACACGTCCACCAGTTCTGATCAATGAGAACGAATTTGAACAGTGGCAGGATCGGTTTATCAACTTTATTGAAAGGCAACCGAATAGGGACAATATGATGAAGTCTTTGACTAAAGGTCCAATGGAAAGGCCAATGAAGGTTATTCCTGCTACTGCAACCTCTGATGCTTCAACAGTAGAAAAAGCATTAATAGAATATGATGCTGATGAGCTCCTTCGTTATCAAGCTGACAGTCAAGCTAAGTCAAATCTGATTCTTGCTCTTCCAAACTACATTTATAACAGAATCGATTGCTTCAAACATAATCCAATGCTGATGTGGACTCAACTTGAGAATATTATGCTTGGTACTGCAATGTCTACTCAGTTGCGTCAGACTAGGTACATGAACAACTTTGAAAAGTTCAAGGCTAAGGATGGGGAAAGTTTGAAGAGTGTGTTTGATCGATTCTAGGCTGTCATCAACGATCTTTACAAGATTAAAGTTATTAAGACTGAGTTGGAAGCTAACTTGAAATTCCTGAACGCATTACAACCAGAGTGGAACAAGTCAAGCCACAGAATGAGAAACGATGTCAGAATCTCAACCATGCCAATTCAGGAGTTATACGAAATCTTGATGACAGATGAATCTATGGTAATGGAGAAGAAGGAGAAAATGGATAAAAAGAACAAGCCTCTGTCAATAGATCCCATTGCTCTTATAGCTAGCCAAATGGCTGAGCAAGCTTTGACCGAATCGACTTATGATGGATCTACAGATGATGATGGCGAAGCTCTCGAAAAGGCCATGATTCTTTTAACTCAGGATTATCAGAAACAATTCAAGCACAGATCTGGGTCGAACAACCTGCGGTTTACTTCTGGTTCTAAGAAGATAGAACCTTGTGCTCCTTCAAAGACATACACTCCAAAGTATGAACCGACTAAGGTAGTTGACCAAAAGAAAGATGACAAAAAGGTGATGAATTGTTTTAACTGTGGGAAGCCTGGACATATGGTTAAGGATTGCAGAGTCAAAGTGGTAAAGGATGCTGCTTTTGTTGGGAACTGAAGATTTTACTAAGTGTAGTTACTACTGCCAGAACAAGTTGAAGATTAATACTGCTGAGTGTTACTACTGCTAGTGTTAATTAACACTGCTAGTCAAAGTTAGTACTGCTTGAACAAAGTTAGTACTGCTTAGCTAGTTAGTACTGCTAGTGGTTAGTACTGCTTGCAGTTAATGCTGCTATATGAAGTTAATGCTGCTGAGCATTATTAGTGCTGCTAAAGAGATCCGGATGGAAAGTAATACAGCTGGATATACTGAAGATATACTTAGAAGATATACATGGAAGATATACTGAAGATTTGTTTATTCTTTGTAATTATCTTTTTATTAGTATATGTATAGATTGTTTAGAATAGAAAAAAGGACTTTTGATAATTGTTTTTTTCGAGAGAGAAATCAACCTCAAGGCATAGATCCTAATTCTAGAGAAGTAGAATTCGTATTGGTGAGCCTGTTCATCAATATTGAGGTTGAGTGTGTAACCTTGTAGCTTTAAGCATTCAATACAAGTTTACTGTTTGATCATTATATACTGTGTTTGATTACTGTTTTATTAAATATCAAAGTGTTTTTCCGCAACTTCTTTGATATTAGTTTCTGAGTATTAATTCTTGTTAAGAATTCGATCCTGACAAGTGGTATCAGAGCTTAATTCTCTCAGAAACAGTTTTTCATCATGGAAAATCTTACAGAATCAAGCAGTACTTTGGTCTCAAAAGTTCCAATGCTCAGATCCAATGAATTTGACATGTGGAAAATCAGAATCAAGCAATATATTCTCCTCACAGATTACTCTATGTGGGACATCATTGAGAATGGCCCATCTGATGGAGGAAAGATTGGTGAAGATGGCAAAAGAACTCCTCCAAAGACTGATACAGACCGGAAATCAAGACAGACAGAGATGAAAGCCTTGAGCACACTGCTCTTGGCCATTCCAAATGAGTATCAACACCAATTCTGCAATTGTACTGATGCACAGATGCTCTGAAATGCTCTAGAGAAGAGATTCTCAGGTACTAAAAGTACCAAGAGAAATCAAAAGGCAATCTTAAAACAACAGTATGAAAACTTCATCTCAACTAAGAATGAGTCCATGACTCAAACTTTTGACAGGTTTAATAAACTAATTGGTGAACTAGCTACTATGGGAGTACAGATTGATCAAGATGATGTGAACAGAAAGTTCTTAAGGTCCCTTGGAGATGAATGGACCATGTACACTGTGTCATTCAGACAGAATGATCAGTTGGAAGACAAAGAACTTGATGATCTGTACAATGATCTTAGAGTTTTTGAAGCTGAGGTGGAGGCAAAGAAGAAGCCTTCTGGATATGTTCATAATGCTGCACTCTTATCAGCATCAATTGATTCTACTGCTAACTCTGAATCAGTTAATGCTACTAATGGATCAAATCTAGATAAAGGCACTGATTATGCATTTGAAGCTCTTCTTTCTAATCATGGAAATTCTTCTTTGATCAATGATGACTTAGAACAACTTCATCCTGATGATCTGGAAGAGATGGATATTAAATGGCAGATGGCCATGCTCTCCATGAGGGTTAAGAAGTTTATAAAGAGGACTGGAAGAAACAACTTCTCACAAAGAAGAGAAGATGGAGCAGGGTTTGATAAATCAAAGGTAGAATGCTACAAATGTCATCTTAAGGGACATTTTGCTAGAGAATGCAGAAGTGGAATGTCTCACAACAACAACCATCAACAAGCTCAATCTGGAAGCTTCAATAACAATAGAAACTCTGCTCAAGCCCTTGTTTCTCAACAAGGAATGGGGTTTGATTGGAGTGATCAAGCAGAAGAAGCTATTCAGAATCAAGCTCTTATGGCTAAAGTATCTGATCTCCCAACTGAGGTAAGTTCTAATCTCTGCTCTAAAACTTGCATAGACACTGTTAAAAGGTACAGGGATCACAATCAGAAGATGAGTGATGACCTGAAGAGACTAGAAAAGGATATAAAAGACTATGTGAGGATAGTAGAGAGGTTTGAAGATCAAATCAAAGGTTTTCAAGCCAATGAACTACAACACTCATATGACACCAATTACTGGCAGTGGGAGAAAAAGGATTTAGAACTTAAACTGACCAAATCTAAAGAGGAAAGTGAAAAACTGAAAGAGGAGTTAACCAAGGTTAAGCTTGATGTAGAAAAGTTTTCCAATGCTTCTAAAGCAATGGACTCCTTACTGCAAAATCAGATTCATGATAAATTAAGAAGAGGAATTGGGTATAATGCCACACCTCCACCATATAACAACAATTACATTCCTCCTACTTCAGACCTGTTAGACACCAAAGATAGGAAGGACTTGCCTGAGGGAGCCACTGAAATAGATCCCTTAGATGAGGTAATTGTTGAGGATAAGACTGAGAAAGAGGTTGGCAAGAGTAAGAAGAACAAGGTGAGTGGTGAGATTTCTATAGAAAACAACATTATCACCAATGAGGATTGTGGAAGGGTTTGGATCAAATCCAAGAACATAGAGAAGACAGAGGAAAAGTCTGATAAGGTCCATTATAAACAGACCACAGTTGTGAATCCAGGTCCTAGCAAACAGTGTACTTGTAAGAAGAATGAACCCCAAAAACAGGACAAAAAGAGGGGAAATCAAAGAAACTGGAATAATCAATGGGCACATAAACAAGGGGTTGATCTGAGTAAAATCAATAGACCAAAACCTTGCTTTATCTGTGGCAAATTGAATCATCTTGCAAAATTCTGTTATTTCAATCCTATGAACCAAAGAATGAATTTCCAAAGATCCATGCAAAAACCCTTTGGTTATAAGAAAATTGAAAAGAACCATGTGGCTAAGAAAAATGTTAAAACTAAAAGCCACATGAAGAAAAAGTATTCTGTTAAAGAAAGTGTCAATATGTGGATTCCTAAAAGCACTAAAACTGTTAGTACTGCTACCACAAATAGTGCTGCTAGAAGTAATACTACTGCTAACAATGTTAATGCTGCTAACAAGGTTAGTACTGCTAAACCTGTTAGTACTGCTCCACCTGTTAGTACTGCTAACACTGTTAGTACTTCTAAGATTAGTACTGCTTCCAGTATTGATTCTGCTAAGCCAATCATATTGACAAAGTACTCTAATAAAGAGTGCTCTGAGTTTAAAAACCTCATTAAAAAGGAATGTAAATACTTTGATGAGAAAGGCAGACCCAAGATCACTTTGGCTTGGGTCCCCAATCATACTAATTGATTTATTAAATGTGCAGGGCAACCAACAGCTCAAGGGAAAGAGCATATGGCATGTTGATAGTGGTTGCTCTAGGCACATGACTGGCAACATGTCATGCCTTCAGGATTTCAAGCAAATTAATGGAGGACATGTTGCATTTGGAGACAATCTTACTGGTGGTAAGATAAGTGGAAAAGGTAATGTCACCAAAGGTAAGATGAAGTTTGAGGATGTCTACTATGTTGATCAATTAAAGTACAACCTGTTAAGTGTATCACAGGTTTGTGACAAACAACATAGTATATTATTTACTAATACTGAGTGTATGATTCTTGCTCCAGGGTTCAAGGTAGTTGATGAAAGCATGATACTACTTAGAACTCCAAGGAAGGACAATGTTTACTGTCTTGATTTGGACATTGTTGATAGTGATTCATCTTTAAATTGTCTTGTTTCAAAAGCTTCTATAGATGAATCCTCCCTTTGGCACAGAAGGATGTGTCACATGAATTACAAGACTATGAATAATCTTGTTAAAAATAACCTTGTAAGAGGTTTACCTTCAAAAGTCTTTTCATGTGATGATCATTGTGTTGCTTGTCTCAAAGGCAAACAACACAAAACTTCTCATAAGACCAAAGAGTTAAATTCTGTTTCTTCTTGTCTCCAGTTATTGCATATGGATCTGTTTGGTCCTACAAATGTTATGAGTTTAGGCAAGAAATCCTACTGCTTGGTTATTGTTGATGATTACTCCAGGTTTACTTGGGTATATTTTCTAAGGACTAAGGATGAAACAAGTGATCTTATCAAATCCTTTATTCTAAGAATTGAAAACCAAACTAATCAAAGAGTAAAAGTCATTAGATCAGATAATGGAACTGAATTTAAAAATCATGATTTAAACTCTTTTTGTGAAGGAAAAGGTATTGAGAGACAATATAGTGCTCCTAGAACTCCTCAACAGAATGGTGTTGCTGAAAGGAGAAATAGGACACTAATAGAGGCTGCTAGATCTCTGTTGGCTGATTCAAAATTGCCAATTACATTCTGGGCTGAAGCAGTTAATACTGCTTGTTATGTTCAAAACAGAGTTCTAGTGGTCAAGCAAAAGAACAAGACCCCATATGAGCTTTTAAATCAAAGAAAACCTTTTATTGGTTTCTTCAAATCTTTTGGGTGTCCGTGTACAATTCTAAATACCAAATCTCACTTAGGTAAGTTTGATAGCAAAGCAGATGATGGATTTCTTGTTGGATACTCATCTCAGAGTAAGGCCTACAGAGTTTTTAACTCTTCTTCTAGAATAATTGAAGAAAGTGACAATGTCAAATGCAATGAGAACACACCAAATCCTGTTGGGTCTGGACCTCAATGGCTATTTGACATTGATTCACTAACTAACTCTTTTGGTTTTAGTAATGAATATACAGAAACAGATGGTGGAGAATCAGAGATCACACAAGTTCAAGAAAGTATATCTAAATCTGTGATTTTTCCCATACCCACAGTAAATGAAGACTGTGAAAAGGAATCATTTACTGAACCAAGTCAGAGTGAAGAAGACACTAGAGATGAGGAGACTCAAGAATCAGAAGTGACATCTGAAGACACTTCAGTTGAATTGCATGACTCTAATCTAGAGGCTGGACTGAATGTAGAACCTAGTCATAACACAAGAGTTCAAAAGAATCATCCTCCACAGTTGATAATAGGTGATGTCTCTTCTCACATGATGACCAGACATCAAAGCAGGCTTCAGGAAGTGCAAGATCAACAGCATACAGTGCTCTCATGTTTTCTATCCCAGCTTGAGCCGAAAAAGGCACATGATGCTATGAAAGAATCTAGCTGGATAGAAGCAATGCAAGAAGAACTGTTACAGTTCAAGCTACAAGATGTGTGGGATCTAGTAGACCTTCCTAAAGGTCACAGAGCAATTGGCACAAAATGGATCTTCAGAAACAAGAGAGATGAAAGAGGTATTGTTATAAGAAACAAAGCAAGGCTGGTAGCTCAAGGCTACACTCAAGAAGAGGGCATAGATTATGAAGAAGTTTTTGCACCTGTAGCTAGGATAGAAGCAATCAGACTATTCCTAGCCTATGCTTCTTACATGAACTTCAAAGTCTACCAAATGGATGTAAAAAGTGCTTTTCTCTATGGGTCAATTGAAGAAGAAGTATATGTCTGTCAACCACCAGGGTTTGAAAACCCAAGCTATCCAGACAGAGTATACAAATTAAAGAAAGCACTTTATGGACTACATCAAGCCCCAAGAGCATGGTATGACACTCTGTCATCCTATCTCTTGGAAAATGACTTTGAAAGAGGAGTCATTGACAAGACTCTATTTATCAAAAGAAAGAAGAAGGATATCTTGCTGGTCCAAATATATGTTGATGACATTATTTTTGGTTCTACAAGAAACAATATGTGCAAGGAGTTTGAGGATTTAATGCATCAAAGGTTCAAAATGAGTTCCATGGGGGAACTTACTTTCTTCCTTGGACTCCAAGTTCAACAGAAGTTAGATGGCATTTTTATATGTCAATCCAAGTATGTGCAGGATATTCTAACCAAGTTTGGTTTCTCAGAATCAAAACCTGCCAGCACACCTATGGAAACACACAAGCAGATCACAGCAGATCTTGAGGGGGAGGATATGGATGTGCATCTTTATAGATCCATGATTGGCTCTCTCATGTATCTCACAGCATCAAGGCCAGATATTATGTTTCCAGTCTGTGTATGTGCAAGATTTCAAGTTAGGCCAAAGCAATCTCACTTTCAAGCTGTTAAGAGGATATTCAGATATCTCAAAGGGCAACCCAGATTGGGACTTTGGTATCCTCATAACTCACCTTTTGACCTAATAGCATACTCAGACAGTGATCTAGGTGGGGCAAACTTGGACAGAAAATCTACTTCTGGAGGATGTCAGTTTTTGGGTGCTAGACTAGTCTCATGGCAGTGCAAGAAACAAACCACAGTATCCACATCTACAACAGAGGCAGAGTACATAGCAGCTGCAAGTTGCTGTTCTCAAGTCTTATGGATTCAGAATCAAATGCTGGATTATGGGGTAACCTTTCTACATACTCCAATCTTTATTGACAACAGCAGTGCTATTAGCATTGTAAATAATCCAGTCAAGCACTCAAAGACAAAGCACATTGAAATCAGGTATCACTTTATAAGAGATTGTAATGAAAAGAAACTTATTCAAGTTGTCAAAGTTCACACTGATAATCAGGTTGCTGATCTATTCACTAAAGCTTTTGATGTGGGTAGATTCACTTTCTTGGTAACAAGTGTGGGAATGATAAACTTTGAATAAACTTCTTCTCAAAAAGTGAGTTTATACCTGTATATTGTTATTCTTGGTGTTACTAATCTTCTTTTCAGGATATACATAGCAGTACTCAGTATTTAACAAGTTTAAAAAGAAGTAAGACTAGTTAATACTGCTAGTTCAGTTAATACTGCTAGTAGTTAATACTGCTAGTAGTTAATACTGCTAGTAGTTAATACTGCTAGTTCAGTTAATACTGCTAGTAGTTAATACTGCTAGTGGTTAATACTGCTAGTAGTTAATACTGCTAGTAGTTAATACTGCTAGTTCAGTTAATACTGCTAGTTCAGTTAATACTGCTAGTGGTTAATACTGCTAGTAGTTAATACTGCTAGTAGTTAATACTGCTAGTTCAGTTAATACTGCTAGTTCAGTTAATATTGCTCTAGGTTAATACTGCTTATATTCCGAATACTATAATAACCTTTTGCCCGCCTAAAAGTTCATAACGACTCTTTGCATACTGTTCTCTTGCGCTCAAAACCTTTTCTCTCTCAAGTTCGAAGTTTTCAGGCAAGTTTTCACTAATATCAATGGCATCCATGACATTCATCGACGAGCACAACGAGATTGCGATGCTACAAAAGCCAAAACAAGCTGAAGGTTTTCATCAGATAGTCGACTTTCTGAAGTCGAGCCACATTGCTCATGCTCTTACTGTATCACCTACAATATACATTGAGCACCAAAGGCAGTTCTGGGCTAATGCAACCATTGTTGTGGAAAATGGGGTGCAAATGATCAAGACAAGAATCTGTGATCACTCACTTACAGTTACTGAAGAAGTCATTCGCATCAGTCTACGTCTAGACGATGCCTCTGGTATAATGTCTATCTCTAATGATGAACTGTTTTCTAATCTTACTAGAATGGGGTATGGAGGCCCATTGGGTGTTTTCAAATTCTCAAAAGCAAAGTTTTCACCCCAATGGCGTTTTCTTGTTCATACCCTGATGCATTGCATCTCCAAAAAGACCACTGGATGGAGTGAGTTCAGCAGTCCAATTGCATATGCTTTGGTATGCTTGGCTACATCCAGAAGGTACAATTTCTCAAAAATGATTTTCTGTGATCTTGTATCAAATATGGGAAACAAAAAGAGTTTCTTTATGTATCCCAGATTTGTTCAGGAAGTAATTAACCATGAATTGACGGATATACCTCAACCTGTTGGGGTATATGTACCTAAACCCCCAAAAGGCAAGGCTTTCTCAAATATGAGAAGATCTGCTGGGGACTCGGAAGGAGTTGACACACCATTGTTCTCTACAATGATGGTGGTGTCCCAAAACACTGAAGGTATGGCAGCAGGGTCAAGGCCCTCATTAGACCATCCCACTGCTAGCCAAGCCCAACCTTCTCACTCAAAAACAATTCCCCAGTCCATTCTTACAAAACCAACCTCTCCAATTACCCAAACTTATCAAAGAAAACAGGTAAAGAAGGCTCCTTCCCTTCTTGTACCATCACCCACACAACCTTTAAGCCCTCTAAGGGAGAATTCTCCCCTAGAGAATATCCAAAGGGAAACCACAAGGGTGTCTCCCAACCCAAAGGAGGTGCTCTCTGAGGAGGAGGTAGAGCATATGGGAGATGAGGCTGCCACTACTCCTGCTACCACAGAGGAGGAAAGTGGTAACATCAATAAGACCTCCCCCATGGCAACTTTGAATGAGCAATCATTTGAAGGTCCCTGGTGCCAAGAAACCACAGGGGTGGATAGTGCTTCTGCTAGGCAGAAGACTTCCACTACTAAAAGATCCAATGATCCTTCAATAGGGGGTAACACTCCTGGAGAAGGTGAGGACAGATATAACTATGATGAATTGATGGAGGCAATGGGCAACATCAACATGGATGTACTCAAACAGGGCAAAGACATAGAAGAGCTAAAACTCATAGTACTGTCACAACAAGAACAAATCATCAAGTTGAAGCAAATGGTAAGGAAACTGATTTTGCAAAAGAAGAAGAAAAAATTTGTGCTCAGAAGGAGGAAACCAGAGACTGATGCTCCCAAAAAGGGGGAGATCAACATGGAAGAAGCATCAAGGGAAGGGGAGATTGATAAAGAAAGAGTAGAAGTTGAGGGGGAGAAGGAAGCAGAAACTGTTAATGCTGCTGAAACCTCACAAGCAGCAGTAACAGAGTTAACACCAACAGAAATTGAAGTAGCTGAAGTGCTAATCAAAGCTAAGAATGACACTCCCAAAGCAAAGGGAGTGGTCATAAATGAAGGGAGAGACAAGAAATCAGAAAAGAAAGACATGGCTGCAGATATAAAAAGAAAAGGGAAAGAAAAGATGATAGAATCTGATCAACCATCTAAAAAGCAAAAGATGATTGAGTCAGATGAAGCATTAGCAAAGAAAGTGCAAGAAGAGTTAGATCTAGCAGAAAAGGAACAGGTTGAAAAAGACAGATAAATGGCCAGAGCACTAGCAAATGAGTTAAATGAAGCATTCCAGAAAGGGTTGGAAACAGAGAAAGCCAAGCAAAGAGCAATAACCTTGAGAAAGGCTATGATGGCCAGATCAAGTGCAAAGAAAAGAAGACCTTCACAAACTTACCTTGCCACTCAGGAAAGAAACAAAATGATAACTTTCTTGAAAAGTGCAATTGGGGTAAAGAAAGAAATGTTTGTGAAGATGAATTTTGATCAAATCAAGGATCTGTATGAGAAAGAAATGGAGAAGCTGAAGAGCAATGAAAAGGATAGAGTGGAGTTTGAAAAGAAGGCAAAGGAGAGACATGAT
Source organism: Arctium minus (assembly GCA_954870635.1). Lineage (NCBI taxonomy): Eukaryota > Viridiplantae > Streptophyta > Magnoliopsida > Asterales > Asteraceae > Arctium > Arctium minus. The sequence goes on along the minus strand of OX941096.1, from coordinate 11,477,359 downwards.
ATAGATATGAATCAACCATTCCCTGAAAGTGAAGAGGGAACTCCTATAAAAGAAATGGAAAGAGAAAAGGAAGAAAAGAAGAAGGAAGCTACTCTAGTACAGGTTCAAAAGACTTTGAAAAGAACCAAGATGATGGCCAAAAGAAAGAAAGATAAGAAGTCTAGAATAGAAGAAGAACAAAATGTTGCTGAAGAAGAAGTGGCACCTGAGTCATCAAGCCAGCAAGGGTCATCAATCAAAGATGATGTAAGCTTATATATGGTAGTGATGGACAAAGTGCCTGAACCAATTTCTGCAGAACCTGTTGGAGTTAAGCCACCAGAGATCATTCACTGGGATGTACTGAAAATGGATGGAAAAGACTACATCAGACTAAAGAGGAAGGGTGATAAGTATGAAATATTCAATACTTGGATCAAGATTGTCAGAACATGCTCTAGATCTGATATAGAAGAGATGTTTGACATAGGAATTAAGCTGTATGCAGACCATCTGAATACTCCAGGAATTTCTCTTACAAAACTGGTGATGGAGTATCTATGCATGATGTTCAAACCTGAAGAAGTGAACCAGGTCATCAAGAGTGTGTTTAAAGAAGTCACAAGTTGGACTCTATATGAAACTAGTGGAGTATATGCAGTGACTTTGGATAGAAATCACACATAATACTTCCTAGTGGATAGAGTATATAATCACACCAGACTGAAGGTTCATGCAATGCTAAAGAAGAAGTTGGGTTGTGCACCAAATTCAGAAATGGCCAAGTATCTCATTCAGAGGATAATCAATCAGAGTTTGGGACTGAATCCAGACTTAGCAGCGTGATCTTGGAAGTTTTGGGAGCATTAACAAGAGAATCTGGAAGAATATCTGAAGAACTTGACTTCTCTTCTAAAAGTCAAGTTAGGGGGAGATTGTTGGGAACTGAAGATTTTACTAAGTGTAGTTACTACTGCTAGTAAAATGTAGTTACTACTGCCAGAACAAGTTGAAGATTAATACTGCTGAGTGTTACTACTGCTAGTGTTAATTAACACTGCTAGTCAAAGTTAGTACTGCTTGAACAAAGTTAGTACTGCTTAGCTAGTTAGTACTGCTAGTGGTTAGTACTGCTTGCAGTTAATGCTGCTATATGAAGTTAATGCTGCTGAGCATTATTAGTGCTGCTAAAGAGATCCGGATGGAAAGTAATACAGCTGGATATACTGAAGATATACTTAGAAGATATACATGGAAGATATACTGAAGATTTGTTTATTCTTTGTAATTATCTTTTTATTAGTATATGTATAGATTGTTTAGAATAGAAAAAAGGACTTTTGATAATTGTTTTTTTCGAGAGAGAAATCAACCTCAAGGCATAGATCCTAATTCTAGAGAAGTAGAATTCGTATTGGTGAGCCTGTTCATCAATATTGAGGTTGAGTGTGTAACCTTGTAGCTTTAAGCATTCAATACAAGTTTACTGTTTGATCATTATATACTGTGTTTGATTACTGTTTTATTAAATATCAAAGTGTTTTTCCGCAACTTCTTTGATATTAGTTTCTGAGTATTAATTCTTGTTAAGAATTCGATCCTGACAGCTTTTTACCGAAAGAAGTTGGCTCTAGCTAAAAAGAAGGAAAGTGGAACTATCCTGTTGGCCGAAGAAGAATACTGGTTGGATCATTCGGACAACGAGGCTGAAAATGAGGGGACTGCGGCTATGTGCTTTATTGGTGACGATAAAAGTGATGATGAGGAAGAGGATACCTCATCTGATGGTTCTGAGGTAATATCTGCGTTTAACTATGATTTCTTTTTTTCTCAAATGAATGTTTTTATCACTGCTTTGCATGATTTGCGCTCAAAGTTCGTTTCTGAAAAGTTTAAAAATCAAGAAAAGTCTGATTTAATCGATAAACTGCAAATTTCTCTAAAAGATGAAAAGTCAATTTTAATTGATACAAAAGAGAAATGTCAAAAGCAGTTAGTTGATCTAGAAATTTCAAATCAGACTTATCATGATTCGTTGACTGAACTGACTTCTTCAAATCAAAATCTTTCTGAGAAAATAATTGTTTTAGAAAGGAAATTATATAAAATAGAACAATCTGAGCAAACCATTTACATGAACAAACCAAGGAGTGAAGAAGCTATAAAGGAAAAGTGGGGACTTGGTTTCGAATACCCGCATTTTTTAAATCATGCTAAAAATGAAGTTCCTAATTTATATGAATATGATCATTTTACTCTTGCAAGATATGCTCCTCAGTATAAATTCTTTTGGACAACTGAGAAACAAATTTTGGAAGATGAACATGTGAAAAGAAAGAAAAACAAGAGGATGGAAATGTCATTTGTTTACACCTTTGAAAATGCAAAGTATTTTCCTGATCAATCTAAGAAATTCAGAAATTTTCAAAATATTTTCAATATCAAATCTTCCAATAAATCTTCATTATCAACAGATTTTGTTGATATATTTGCTAACACTGATAAGGAAAATGTATCTTCGGTGTCTTTTGATAATAAGAAATACATTCCCCCATTAGTGTTAGAAGAAAAAATTGTTGATCTTGAAGATCGATTGGAAGAACAAAATCTTCAAACTAGTTTAGAAAACGATATATTTCTTTTAATAATAAAAACAAGTTTTGAAGATAAAAGTTCTACTAAATTTTCAAAAGATTCAAAGGAAAATGCTAAAGTTTTGAAAAACAATGAGCATTTGCGTTCCATGTTGGAAACGCAAACTGAAAGTTTGCGCATACAGTTGGACGCGCAAAGCTCAGTTTGCGCCTCCAATGGGAAGCGCAAACCTCCTCCAGACTTATGCATTTTTGAAAATTTTCACTCCGAGACTAGTTCTTCAATATCAAATGCTAAGACTGATTTCTTTGATAAAGTTTCTTCTTCTGATTCAATTATTGATGATTCTTTACTGCTAAATGCTCAATTTTATAAAGAGAAGCGTAAAAGAAGAAGATCAAAGAAGTTAAAGAAACATGATACTGTCTTATCTGAAAATTCTAATGTTTCTGATTTTTCTTCTTCAGATCGGATTGTGAGGAAGTCACCAAGGCAAATTTGGAAGATTAAACAGCAATCACCAGAATCTAAACTGTTAGGAGTTAAATATGTAGACACTCTTTGTGATACTGATACATTTGCTTCATGTAATAAAAACCCAAAATATTCTTTTCAGCAAATGATTGATATATCAAAGAATATCTCATATGCTTCTTCTAGTTCTGATTCTGATGATTGTGTTTTATGTTCAATTGATAATTGCTTTTATTCTTGCATGAAAAATAAGACTGTGAAAAATAAAAGACATAAATCTAACAAGGGACCCATAAGCATATGGGTACCTAAAAAGGTGTAGTTTCTGTGTATACAGCTAAGTCGATTATGGTATCTGGACTCGGGTTGTTCAAAACACATGACTGACAACAAATCACTTCTGTCTAATTTTAAAGATAAATGTTGCAGTTGTATGAAATTTGGCAACTGTGAGACAACTCCGATTCTTGGTTATGGCGATCTAGTTCAAGGAAACATAACTGTCAAAAGAGTAAGCTATGTCGCGGGTCTAAGTCACAACTTGTTCAGCATCGGCCAATTCTGCGATAAAGATCTTGAAGTCAACTTCAAATCAAAAAGGGTTGCTGTAAAGAACGATAGTGGCAAAGACTTAATGGTTGGAAAGAGAAGATCTAATTTGTATACAATTGATCTTTCCAAAGTTAAGATCTCATCAGATATGTGTTTACTATCCAAAGCCTCTATCAATGAAAGTTGGATTTGGCATCGTCGACTAGCTCATCTTAACTTCAAGTATATGGATCGCCTGGTCAAGAATGATTCAGTGAGAGGTCTTCCAGTTCTTCGTTTCCAAAAAGACCATCTATGCCAAGATTGTGAGAAAGGAAAAATGAAAAAAGCTCCTCACAAGCCTAAGCCTGAACACTGCACTTCCGCTATTCTTGACCTTTTGCATGTTGACTTGTGTGGTCCGATGAAGACGAAGAGTTTAGGACATAAGAAATATGTTTTGGTGATTGTTGATGATTACTCCAGATATACATGGGTAAAGTTTCTGAAGTAAAAAGACGATACTCCCGAAGTTCTTATCAATCTCATCAAGACAACTCAAACGAATCAGCAGAAGCAAGTCAAAGTGGTAAGATCTGATAATGGCACTGAATTAAAGAATAGTTCTCTTCAGACCTTCTATGATTCTCAAGGTATACAACAACAATTTTCTGCTGCCCGTACTCTGCAACAGAACGGCGTTGTTGAAAGAAGAAACAGAACACTCGTTGAGCCCGCCAGATCAATGCTCGCTTATTCAGGGCTACCTTTGTCTTACTGGGCTGAAGCAGTATCAACTGCCTGTCATACACAGAACAGATCAATTCTGCATCGTCGCTTCAATAAAACACCGTATGAACTTATGAACAGGATCAAACCGAACATCAAGTATTTCAAGCCATTCGGGTGTAAATGCTACGTGTTGAATGACAGGGAGAATCTCAACAAGTTTAGTCCAAAGGCAGACGAGGGTGTATTCTTGGGTTATTCTTCAAACTCTGCTGCTTATAAAGTTTTTCTGTTCTCTGCAAGAAAGGTCATAGAGAGTGTCAATGTAAAATTTGACGAAGCTGCTAATTTGGTTTCTAGTCACTCAGACTCAGAACCCGATATTACTGAAAATTCAGTTTCTGAACAAATCAGTTCAGAACCTGCTCTTTCACCGGATAACCAGGATTCTTCTACTCCCTCTCCTAATCTTTCTGATCTTGTTTTTTTGTTTGAAAATTTTTATGATGATGTGCCTAGATCTAATTCTGAAAAGTTTCTAATGTTTTGAATCAGGAAACTGAGAGTTCATCTATTCCAAATTCCGCTGCATCTATCTCTGACAATGATGCTGCTTCAGTCTCTCCTATTCAACAAGAACTGGCACAACAAGAATTTGTTCAATCAGACAATGTTCAATCAGAAACTGAGCCTATTCTTGAAGAACCTATTCAAGAAGAGTCTATTCAAGATCAACATGTTCAAGAGGAATCACTTCAGGAAGAAGTACAGAATGATGTTATTCAACATACTGTTCCCGAATATGATTCAGAGATTGTTGATATACCTCCTCCTCAAGTTGAAACTATTTCTATCTCTTCATCTGATGTAGAAGTTTATGAACCTCCCTCTCAACAATTAGAAGTGGTTCAAGAAATCATTGATCCTCTCCCTCATACCACAAAATGGACAAGATCTCACCCTCTACATCAATCTATTGGAGATCCTCAAGCCAGTGTTTCTACACGCTCCAAGTCGGCTACTTCCAACGAATGTCTCTTCACTTGCTTCCTAAGCAAGATTGAACCTATAAAAGTTTCTGAAGCATTGGAGGACCCGGATTGGATTATTGCTATGCAAGAGGAGCTTAATCAATTTGATGCGCTCAAAGTATGGAGACTTGTACCGAGGCCGAAAGGAAAAGGCGTTATTGGCACTAAGTGGATTTTCAAGAACAAAAAGGATAAAGATGGTATCGTCGTGCGAAACAAAGCAAGGTTGGTAGCCAAAGGATATCGACAAGAAGAAGGTATTGACTACGATGAAACATTTGCACCCGTTGCCAGATTGGAAGCTATCCGGATGTTTCTTGCCTTTGCTGCTTATCGCAACTTCACAGTATATCAAATGGACGTCAAGACAGTATTTCTCAATGGCAAGCTGAAAGAAGAAGTATATGTATCTCAGCCAGAGGGATTTGTTGACAAAGATCGTCCAAATTATGTATATTTTCTCGATAAAGCATTGTACGGCTTGAAACAAGCTCCAAGGGCGTGGTATGACGAATTGTCAGCTTTCTAAGTCAAATCCGACTTCACCAAAGGCTCGATCGATACTACTCTTTTTTATATCATTCGAACTTGGATATTTGCTTAGTACAAATTTATGTTGATGATATTATTTTCGGTGCTACTAACAAATATTTGTGTACATGGTTTTCTGATCTAATGACCTCTAGATTCCAGATGAGCATGATGGGAGAAATCAATTTCTTCCTCGGCTTACAAGTGAAGCAGCTTCCTGATGGTATCTTCATCAACCAGTCAAAGTATGTATTTGACATCTTGAAGAAGTTCAAGATGGACAAATCTACTTCAATCGGAACACCGATGGCTCATGGTGCCAAAATTGGACTCGATCCAGATGGAAAAGCTGTAGATCAAAAGACATATAGAGCAATGATCGGATCACTGATGTATCTAACTGCAAGTCGCCTGGACATAATGTTCTCGACATGTTTGTGTGCCAGATTCCAAGCCAAACCAAAAGAATCTCATATACTCGCAGTCAAGCGTATTTTTAGATATATTAAAGGAACTCCTTATTTAGGTTTATGGTATCCTAAAAGTTCTGACTATAAATTGATTGCTTATTCAGGTGCAGATTTTGGCGGTAATCAATTGGACCGGAAGAGCACCTCAGGTCACCTTCAGTTTCACGGAGACAGACTGATAAGCTGGGCGTCGAAAAAGCAAAATTGCGTGTCAATATCAACAGCCGAAGCTGAATACGTCGCTGCAGCTAGTTGCTGTGCTTAAGTACTTTGGATGAAAACGCAACTTCGGGATTACGGGATGCTGTACAAGACAGTGCCAATATATTGTGACAGCAAGTCCGCAATTGCCATTTCAGTCAATCCGGTCCATCATACTAAGACCAAGCACATAGACATGTGGTACCATTTCATAAAACATCATGTGGAAGAAGGTACTATTGAATTATATTTTGTACCAACTGAATATCAACTTGCTGATATCTTTACAAAAGCCTTAGACGAAAAACGTTTCAATTTTTTGCTTTCAAAATTAGGCATGTTGAATTTAAAAGTTTAAATCTTTACAAATTTTATTCTATAAAGTAAAATTTTACAGATTTTCTTTCTTTTGAATAAAATGTATGTCTAGGATCTTTTACAAGTTCTTTGTTTATATTATAGTTTTATATGTTCAAATTTCAAGTCTTACAAAAGTCGAAAAGTCAGCAACATGTTTGTAGCTTTTGATACTGCTTTAAAGATATGTGAGTCGGAATTTTTATAGTTTACTTTGCTTAGACGACCTAAATGATCAGAATTATAGATCGGAATGAAAATATGGGCTAAGCATTTAGACATTGATCTAAGTGATTGAGATGAATTATAAATTCTTAAAATACAGAAATCTCTGAGTTTAAAAGTTTGTACCTGTGACCTTTCTGGTTTGGGAAAGTAAGTTCTGTGGGATGCTCGTCATCTGGTCCCCTAAGGTCAATTGATCTGGGAGTGATCGAACCCAAATCCTTCTATAGAATCATATCGAAAGTCATGTTCTACTGGTATGATTGGGTTTAGGATATGTCGATGTAGCCTTTCTGATCTGGGAAAGTAAGTTCCAAGGGGTGCTTGACACCTAGTCCCCTAAGGCCAACTGGTCTGGAAGTGGCTGACCCAAATCCTGCAATAGGGTCAGATAGAAAGTTACGTTTACGGCATGTTTTTTTACTTAATGAACTCTTTGATTAAAAGATGCCAAAGTGCACAACGCTTAAAAGATGCCAAAGAGCACACTCATGTGAAGATGCCAATGTGCACACTGCTAAAAAGATGCCAATGAGCACACATCTCATGATACTTGGTGATATGTTTGAGTTGTGATAAACCTGTAAATTTGTGAAAGTCTTAATTTTTGATGACTTAGTGTCAGTACATGCACAGTTTTCTATAATAGTTTTTGAATTGCATTTTTCTTGAAGCTAATTGAAGTTCACATGCGAGCACACTGAATAGACAGATGGAAGTTGTTGAAACTGAACATGTCTTAACTTGATATGCAATTATACTTGGTCTTGTATCCAACAACATATGCTTGATTCCAAATGATTGATAAATCTGTGATATTTTACTTAGTAGACTTTAATTTGTTTAGTGTTTAAAAGTTTATATATTCAGTTGTTACAAAATTTATATTCAATATGATCATCTTTCATACTGATGTCTTTATGTTTGAGTATCTGTGTTTTTGTATATGGTCTATGCATTTTTCGAGGGGGAGAGATCATCTGATTGTCAAATCTGACAACATTCTGTTTTTTAGGGGGAGTGATCATAACTGATAAATTTTTTCACGTACTAATCAGAAATTTATCAGGTAAGTTTTCTAATATTTTTACACATTTGGTATACTGATATGTTAATTTTTTATGCATTTGTGTAGGGGGAGTAAAGGAACCTGACAGGTAAAATTTTCAATTAGCTGTATTTTTTTTAAGAATATTTTTTTTAGGAATATTATTTTTTTAAGTGTATTTTTTATAGTGTTATTTTTTTTAAAGTTTAGTATAAATAGAGGTTAGTATGTGACTATTCACTTTTATTGCTTCCTTTATCTTTTTGAACCTTGAGAATTGTTCATCTTCTTCCCTCCTATTCTCTGTGCGCCGAACTTATATTTTTTTCCATTGCTTTTAGATTGTTGTTCATTTCGATCAGGTATGTGTTCTCCTTTTATTTTGATTTGTTGTTATGATTAGCTTAGCATTGTTCTTATTCTGATTTTGATTTCGTGTTCGATTTCTTACTGAATGTTTCTCGTTTTTACTGTTCATATGTTCTAAATCTTCAGATTCGATCTTTATTAGTTCGAATTAGGTATTGGGTTGTGTTTAGAATCGATTTTCGTTCCTCAGGTATGTTTCCTTTTACTCTATTTTCTTGTTTTTTAGCTTTAATTTTGTCTTTTTTGTTTTTCGGTTCGAACACCCGAAAACTAGGGTTTTTCGCATCAAGTATGATTGTTACGCAAAGTATACTTTGCGCATCTACTTAGAAACGCAAACTGTGATTTGCGCATCTAACTAGAAACGCAAAGTGTGCTTTGCACTTCTAACTGAAAATGCAAAGTGTGGTTTGCGCATCCAGTTGGATACGCAAAGTATATTTTGCGCATCATACTTGTTATGCAAACCTGTTGTTTTTGTGTTTGTTCTTGTTAAGTGTAGTTTACGTATCAATAAGGACACGCAAAGTCTACTTTGCGTATCCTCTTTGATACGCAAACCCTCTTTTTGTTTGTGTTTGTTTGTTTTCGTATCATGTTGTACGCAACGTCTACTTTGTGCAACCAACAGGAAACGCAAAGTTTAGTTTGTGTATCCCGTTGGACACGCAAAGTGTACTTTGCGCATCTTTCTTTATACGCAAACCTTCTTGTTTTGAGTTTTTCTTTTCCAAGTCTTGTTTTCGGATCTAGTTAGATACGCAAACCTATCTTTGCGTATCTTGTTCAATACGCAAATCTTGGTTTGCGCATCTAACTTGGTGCGCAAACCTGTCTTGTGAATTCTGTGTTTTTTCCTGTTTTGTCTAATTCTTCTTTGTTTTCATTTTTTTAGGTATAAAATGTCTTCTAAAACCAATACAGATCCAATGATTCAAGACGAGAATGTACTTCTCGAGGATCCTTCTGATCAAGCATCACTTGATATGTCGATGCCTTCTGTTCCTTCAGTCGGGGCTAATCTTTCTGCATCTCGCCGAACGCCGAACGATGTCTTCCCTTCTTTGATGTATATTTTTCCTTACAAGCCCAACAATTATTTTGTGGACTTCGACAGAATCAACATACATCCGGTGATTTGTGCAATTCTTCGAGGACATCCACTTGCTCAGGCTCTTTCATCGTGTGCTGAAGTTCCAGAAGTATACATTTAGCAAGCCTAGAATACAATTACAAAGAATGAACTGGCTTGTCCGCATCGCTTTGAGCTTCAAATAGATCAGTATGATTCTTATCTTTCATACAAGCGTCTCAGACTTATACTGGAGCTTCCTGAGCCTAATTCCAGACCCGGTCGAACTACATATGACAACTTTCCATCTGAAGAGGAAGTATTTGAAGGGATAAGGAATCTTGGATATGTTGGGACATTGGACAAAGTGCGTGATTTTGATAAGTCTAAATTACCTCCAGTTTGGTATGCTTTCTTCTCTGTTATCATCAGGTGCTTAACGTCAAAACATTCCGGCACGGACAGTACAAGTCTACTGTATCTCCGTTTGTTCCATGCAGTCGTCTATGACTTGCCTGTCGACTACACATTCATTTTCTGGACCGAACTCTCGGAGGTGGTGCATGACAAGCTTACCAACAAGAAACGCAAGTTTATTCCATTCATTCGATTCTTGAAGCTTATCATCAGAAGCATACTCAGAAGCAATCCGGATATTCCTCGAAGATTATCTTAGCCAACAGTTCCTGATACAGAAATGACTTACATCCAAAAGGTAAAGCGGACTTTTGACTATTCGATGCCCATTCCTTCGAAGCTTATTGTGAATTATGCAGATCCTTCAGATGAAAGTATTATCGAATATTGCATGGACAATGAAATACTTCTGGAAGCTGATCAAGAAGTTGAAGTTCCTGCTGATCAAGAAGTTAAAGTTCCTGCTAATCAAGAAGTTGAAGTTGAAGTATCTGTTTCTGAACAAGAGGTTAACAAAGTTGTTGAACAAGAAGTTGAGGTAAATATTGAACATCAAGAAGTTCAAGTAGATGTCGCTTCTCAACAAATTGAAGATGTAATTGCTCAAATTGCTACTGACTCCCCGATTCATGATACTTCTGATGCTGCTATTGATGTTTCTGATAATGATGGTAATCAAGATGAAGATGTGCATGATGATGATTCTGGGGATGATGATAATGATTCTGGTGATGATGGTGATGATGGTGATGATGCTGATCAACCGAGTATTCGGATTTATGAAAGAAAGAACAGGACACCGGAAGTGGTTGTTTTAACATAAGTTGTTTCTGAAGATGACTCTGTTCCTGTTAATCCTTCTGTTGCACATCTTCAAGTAGATGAATTGGATACAACATTTGATCAAGCCTCAGCTTCGGTACAAAGTAAAGTTCCAGCAACTTCGCTTGCGGCTATTCAGTCTTCAACAGTTCCAGCTGTAGAGCTTACTTCTGATCAAGCTCGGGTGTCTTCCGACAAATTCTCTACTTTGAATGATGTCATTCGTCAGTTATCAGAGAAAATGGATGCAGAAAAGGAAGCACAAATTCTGAAGTTGAAGACTTTCTTCAAAGGCAAGATGCCTGAGATTGATACGTCTGTTATTCCTCCAGAGATTCCTTTCAGACGACCAAATGGGGTAGTTCTTCGTGAACCTTCTTCTGCTGTGACTTCAACTACTTCTCCGATTGTTTCTCTTCCGTTTCCTTCGGTGGTTTCTATGTCTGCGGGAATTTCTATGTCTACTCCTTCTGGTACATCTTCAAGGTCTTCTTTTCATGAACTTCCTATTTCTAAGTTGACTGATCTACTATATGCGCGTCTACTGTCTATGTCACCGCTACAACATCAGGATCAAGATCTTTTTTCTTTGCTATGGAACTTCCAACCTACGCCGCCTCCAGTTACTACATCTGATTCTGCAAGACTTACTGCTTTAACTGATGAGTTCCATGCGTTCAACTCTGAAGTTAGAACAAGTTTTGTGGATCTTAAGTCTTTCATGACTCAAGCATTTTCTGATCTGTCTAACAGGTTTGTTATTCATGAACAAAGTTACAGATCTGAGGCCGGTCCGTATCTTAAACCCCGACATGACCAAGATGATCCCGATCCTCAAGGTTATGAGGGGGAGATGAATAAGAGACAGAGAGTGGAAGGATCTTCCTCAGCTAGAGAAGATCAGTTACAAGAAGAGGCAGATGATAAAGAGAAGAGTACTGATAATGTCCAAGATTGCAGTGTCAATGATCTTGTGAATGTGATGATTGAAAATATCAATTTCTCTTCTATGTCTAATGTACTAAACATTTTTGAGCAAGATATAGAGGATAGATTGTTGTGTATGTTGATCCTGATGTTGCAGAAAGGCCTATTGAGATTGAAGAATCAAAAGCAGCAAATGATATGAGGTCATTCTTTGCAAATTTTATAGAAATTAACTCAGAGGATGATGATGACACGAGATTTGAGAAGATCTTCCATATTAAAGAAGAAGATTGTGATGACATAGTTATTATCTCTGATACTGAAGATGATTCTGTATTCTTTGATGCTAAGGATGAAGAGATTACAGATATGTTGTACATAGATCTTCCTTCTCAAGATGAAGTTTCTGAAACTGTTCCTGATTCTGCTCCAGTTTCTACTCCTGTTGTCAGTACTACTCCGACTACCTCTGCTTCTTCAGGAACATTTGAAGTAGGTCAGTCGCCTAGAGCACAAGCTAAGGTTCCTTCTGAATTTGTGGTTCCCACGAATATTCAAGAAGAAGGACCAGACTTGACAAGACAGCAGAGGCAAAGAAATCTTCAACATCGGTATATGGAATCAAGGCTAAAAATTGCCTTTCTAGAAGATTCTCATAGAAATATCTTTGTTTTTAGAAGAAGGCCGATCAACATTTATGCAATACTTGGTGTTGAAAAGGAGTCAGAAGCATATTAGTATGAATACTTGATGCTCATCAAGTGCCAGCGAAAAAGTAATGATCTTGTTCATTCTCCACACTTGATTGTTAGAGTTATCAGTGTTACGATCAACAAGCTAGTTAATCTTTGGTATCCAGAGTTTGAAGTTGAAAGAAGAGATTGCAAGAGATATATATTTTCAGAAGCAGACTTCACTGATCTTTCTATTGATGATATTGAGTTCTTATATGATCATTTCAGAAATCTTTATCACAAAGATTTAAAAGATTTATTCGACGGCAAATCCGATTTTTCAGAGTGTTTGACTTTCAGATGGCTGTCGAAAGTTTTCAACCAGTTGTTAATCTTCTAAGGCCCAACCGAAGCTTGCCAAACTTAGAGTCATATCATATTCTCACCATTGTTGAAGATCCATATGGATTTGTGTACAAGAATGGCTCGAATGAAAAATGTTTTCTTAGATTTGAAGAAATTGCACATTACTCTGATGGAACTTTGAAGGTGATCAAGCTTCAGTTGGAGCAACGACTGAAAGAATCTCAAAGAAGACTTTTGGAAACAAGAAAAGAAACATTTATGTTTGAAAATGATGAAATTCGTCTTCTCAAGAAGACATTGTATACTATTCAAGAGAGATTGAATTTTCGCTCCACTCTGCGACGCTTAGAAGTTTCAGTTGGTTTGAATAGACTTCGTCAAAGAGAAGAGCGTCAATGATCACTAAGGGGGAGATTTTTGAGTCATATTTTGTAGTGATTGTTGTATTTATCTGTCTTGGCTAATACTGTGTTTAGTTAGCTTTATCTGTTATATTGGCCAAGGGTATTTAAGTCTTTTGTGGCCTTTGTGTTTTGTAAGAAACTTTTGCAACTTCATTTGAATACATCTGATTACATTTGGCGCTCCTACTTTCTCTCTCTAAAGATTTAGAGATTCTTGGACTTTCACTTACCATCCGTAAACCGACGGTCAAAGCGAGAGAACGATCCAAACGCTAGAAGACATGTTGAGGTCTTGTGTCATCGATTTCGGGGGTAGTTGGGACTCTCAACTACCCTTGGTGGATTTCGCGTACAAAAATAGCTACCACTCGAGTATTGGGATGGCACCATTTGAGGCGTTGTACGGACGAAAGTGCCGAACTCCCGTGTGTTAGCTTGAAGCGGGTGAGAAGCAATTCGTCGGACCTGAAATCGTGCAAGAGACAGCCGATAAGGTCAAAAGCATTCGGGAAAGATTGAAAGCTGCTCAGGATCGGCAGAAGATCTATGCCGATAAGAAGAGGCGGCCGATGGAGTTTCAAGTGGGCGACCGAGTGATGCTCAAGGTATCGCCATGGAAGGGCATTATCAGGTTCGGAAAGCGTGGGAAGATGAGCCCCCGCTTCCTTAGACGTTTTAAGGTGCTTAAGCGGGTGGGTTTTCAAGCCTACCAATTGGAACTGCCGCCGGAGTTGAGTAGAATCCACAATAGGTTCCATATATGTTACCTTCGGAAGTGTTTGGCAGATGAGGATAGCGTATTTCCTCTCTCCGAGTTAAGAGTGGACGAAGGTAACCGTTGTGTTGAAGAACCCGATGCCATCTTAGAGAAGAAGTCTAAGAAATTGCGTCACAAGGAGGTCACTATGGTCAAGGTGCAGTGGAAGCATCATCGGGGAGCCAATGTGACGTGGGAAGCTGAGGAGGATATGAAGCGAAGATATCCTCATCTTTTCGAGTAGTTGGGATTTCGGGGACGAAATCATTTCCAAGTTGGGGAGGATTGTAACACCCCAAATTTTTGGTATGTTAATTCTAGCGTTAAGACTTCTAACCTTGGTTATCGTTAAATCTGGTATTCTGGTGTTTAGATTTTGTCGTTAGCACCCCGTTTTGTAACAAGTTTGAGTATTTGGGTTTTGGTAATGTTGGTAAGTCACAGGGACTTACGCGGGTTATACCGCGGCTTGCAAGTCGCGGCACAAGCCGCGTAATCCACTATCCGTTTCCATTTCAGGAACACGGGCGACTTATGCCGCGACCTTATTTTCTCATTTATGTTTCTCATTTATTTATTTAACCCGCGAGAGCCCCCTGATCGCCCAAATACGGGTTCTTTCCTCATTTTCTCATTTATGTTTCTCATCTACCTTATTACCTCTCTCTAAACCCTCATAACTCTCCTCATCCGAAGATAGGGTTTCACCAACCTAAATTTGCATCATTTATTATTAGAAGTGGAGTATAGAAATCAAGGTTTCAAGTTTGAGCATTGAAGTCTCCACCTCCATTGTTGTCTTCTCCAAGGTTCAATTTAGGGTTTGGGTTTTCTCCAAAAACCCATTTGGTGAGTTCCTACTATCATTTTCTAAACCTTATACATACCGAAGCTACATTTTGAACACCTATATATCTCCTTGGTTTTGGATTAAAGTTTATTACATTTTTTACCTAACTTGAGTTTTAGGAGATTCTAGGGTTTCCACTCATTTTCAACTAAAATAAATGGTTCCATCTTTTATGAGGTAAAAGGGAGTTTTACTTAAATTTTATGTGAGTTACTTGAAGGAATGTATATAATATCATTTTTATAATTCTCATTCTTATCAGCAGTTAAACTTGAAAATGCATTTTGGGATATAAATGATGTTGAAGGCTATATGTTTAGCTTTGGTTATTCACAAGTGAAATTGTGACAAGTCTAGATCATTACTAGTGGATCCCTAGGTATTGAGTTGGCTTATCTTTTGGGATGTTATACCCCTTGTAGCTATGGATGCATTTGATCCTTAAGTGCCTTTGGTACGGTTATATGGGACCGGTTACTAGCCATGGGTCATAATGTAGTCCTAGTGAACGAGTATGACTTGGTTTCCTCGGGTGCCCTCCCCCACATCTTAGTACGGACCGGCGTTGTTCGTGGCCATGGATTCCAAGTATTTAGCTCATAACTCGGATTGTGGCCTACTTTTGTGTTCCGCTACAATCCTTGGTAAATCGGGTATCCCCCGTCATCGCAAGATGAACTTTTGGACCGATTGTCCTCATGTAATAAATATTTTCAATTGTAAACTAAACTTTCTAGAAAAGACTTCCTTTTGTTACTTTTGTCTTTATTTTTGAAAGTATAAACTGTATGTTCTCACTAGGCTTTAAGCCTAACACTTTTTCTCAATGTTATGTATAACAGGTTCCTTTAGCGGCGGGGTGCCGAGGGTTTGAGTGTCGAGTGCGGACTCGAGGCAATTTTTGAGATGATTAGTATTGGACGTTGGGCATTTGATTAGTTCCTTATTTTTGGTGATTTGGTTTGACAACTGATGTAATCTAGATGGAATATGTTTAGATTAGTTTGTTGTTGATTTCCATTTCCATACGCAGGTTTTGTAAATGCTTTATACATTTACCCCTTTTTTGGTGGTTACTCCAAATACAAACGTCATTTTGCCAAATTTTCGAATTTTTAAATTATCCTAAATATTTAGGGTGTTACAAGGACGGTCGTGTGAAATGAATAAATCAGGGCCATTTAGATGGGAGTTCTCACATGTAATTCATCTCACTCTACATTCATATAACTATTTTCGTAGTTGAATATCTCTAATACACACTTTTGTTTTTCTAATTTAGTGCAATCAACAAGAATCTGGTTGGGAGTGTGGGTACTATGTTATGTACTTCATGTTCCATTTTTTCTCGTATCAACAATCAAATTTCCCGAAAAGGGTATGTATGTGTTAATAATGTTTTCATTTTGTCTATTGCACTCAACCTTGTGGTTATAACTTAATACTATATATTTTATTTTCCATTTAGGTACCATGGAACGACCGAAGACCCCTTACAAAAAGGATGTTGGATGATATAGCTAAGACATGGGCTACTCGCTTTTCGAGTGTTTATCTGAAGCATCTGGTGAACTGATATTGGTATGTTGTTCATTCATGATTAGTTTGTGGAGGTATGTTATGTGGATATGGTAGCTGGATTACAACGAAAGAGTATAAGTAGATAGAGAGTGTGTTTTGACGTTGTAATAAGTTTGTCCTTTTTGAGATGTGAAATTGCTTAACAAATCTACATATATGTTCTGTTTATCTACATTTTCGTTGATTATTGTGGTATACCAGGTGTAATTATGGGTCTTTTTTAATGTTTATTTTCATATTACACGTAATCTGTGATTTTCTAGTATCGATCCGATTGGATGCTTCTGCTTCTTTGATAATAGAAAAACATACTAATACTACCCAGTTTCTGAAAAAACCAGGTTCCATTAGTCATAATTGGCAAAGATACTACCCGGTTTCTTATAAAAAAAGTGGGTTCCATTAGTCATATTGAAAAAGATACTACCCGGTTTCTTAAAAAAATTGGGTTCTATTAGTCATATCGATAAAGATACTACCCGGTTACTTAAAATGAACCGGGTTATATTAAGCAACATTATGCTAATCCTGTTGATCCAAACTCTCTCAGTGATTTGATAACGACTCTCTTTTATACTTAGTGAAAATTACGTTTAATATGTATTAGTGTTTCATCATCAGCGATCAGACTGAGTCTGTTCAATTATCGCTGATAGTCTTTCTTACAAACATTTATATGTATTAGTGTTTCACTATCAGTGATCAGACTGAGTCTGTTCAGTTATCGCTAATAGTTTCTGATGTACACAGTAACGTAATCTCTGAAGTCAAGTCTCACGTCAACAGATGCTCATAGCTGAATCGAAGACAAAGCTGCTGAACAAAGACAAGTCTACTAGTGACCTGATGCGGATATCAGTGAAGCAAAGACGAATCTACTTATACGCGAAGGAACATGATGAAAAGCTTCAGCGACAGCTGAACCTCTTTATATCTCTGAAGGAAGAGATATTCAGCGATCAAACGATCACAAAGCTTATGCCTCAAGTCTCCTTTTGTCTTACCTTGCACAACCAGTACGATGTGTCAGAACGGACATACCTCTGCCACAATTCGTTCAACAACTCTGTCAACTACACTGTTCATGATACGGCCGAAAGCATGTTTCCCAAAGTCAGACTCTCTCAGCCAATCAATGAAGGACACGTGTAAAGTGCCCTGCCATGAATTTAATGCATAGGGTATAAATAGAAAGATTACCTCTCCATCTGAAGGTGTGCTCACCTTTGGCCTTCATCTTTCTACATTATAGAAACCCTTGTTTTCTATACTCTCAATCCCCCATTCTCTATATTCTTGTGCAACCATTTTAGTGTTTCTTAAGTTTGTTTAGATTGAGTCTGTCTTAATCTTTTTCCGCAACAAACTTGTAAATTGTGTTTGATTTATCAGTAAACAATTTATTAAACTTTAAATTATGTGTTTGTATTCAACCCCCCCCCCCCACCCTTTCTACAAACTTGTTAAGCACCTCCGGGACCAACAAGTGGTATTAGAGCAGACTGTTTAATCTGATAAACAAGATCTTGCTTTATTCTCTTCCTTTCTATTCTAACATGGCACTTAACACAAACACAAACTACTATGATAGTGGTTCACTTTCCAAACCTCCTCGATTTAGTAGAGATAACTTCTCTCTGTGGAAGAATCGAATGATGTTATTTCTTGAAGGTGTAGATCCCACTATACCTGAGTACGTAGCAAACGGACCATATGAACCTATCTAAATCATAGCTGTCGTTCCAGCTACTGCTACCACTCCATTTATTCCTTAACGCTATATTGCTAAGGAAATCAGACAATCAAATGATGAGGACAAAAAGAAGGTTGGTATTGATGCAAGGGCAAAGACCATTATCTCTATGGATCTGCCTGATGAAGTTTTCCATTCCATCATGCATCTTAAAACTTCTAAAGAAATGTGGGAAACAATATGTGTTCAATATGAAGGCACCACTGAAATCCAAGAGACTCGAAAGATTAACTTGGTAAGACATTATGAAAGTTTTATCGCTGGTAAGAGTGAATCTCTCTCTGATGTTCATCAGCGGTTTAACTGCTTAATCATTGATCAAAGAACCGTTGGTAGGACCTATTCTAATTCTGAGGTCCTAACAAAATTTTTGGAATGTCTTCCTGAATGCTGGGACAGTTATTCAATATGTCTCAAGCTGACAAAAGACTTAAACTCTCTTTCTCCCAGTACCTTGTATGGAATATTGTTTAACTATGAGCAATCAAACCTGTTGAAGAAGAATATTATAAAAGATTCTAAAGACTCCAAAAGCACTCTTGTTGCTTTAGTCTCTTCAGAGATAATTCCATCTCAGCGATCTACTCTCACCATCACTGAGTTAGATTCTGAATCTGAGGATCTATCAGACACTGATCTTTCAGAGTTTGATGAGTCCTTAGCACTCTTGACAAACTCTTTTAAGAGATTTGCAAGAAAGAGCAATTTTAGAAGAAATAAGCCTCTCTCTCTCACTGACAAGCCAAAATCAACCCCTGGTGATAAAGCTACTGCTACTTGCTTTAACTGTGAAAAGATTTGACACTTTGCAAGTGAGTGCAGGTCGATGAAAGTCTTTAAACCTTCTACCTCAAGAAGATCCAGGAATGACAAATACCTAAAGTTGAAAGACAAATATCAAAAGCTGAAAAGCTACAAGCAAAAAGGTAAAGGTCTCATTGCTGAAGAACATGACTGGGCTGAATCATAAGAATGAAGTTCTGATGAAGAATAAGTCGCTAATCTTTGACTCATGGCTGAGATTAAAGAAGAAGTAGAAGAACCAGCTGAAACTTCTATGAGTTATATATCATCTCAGGTATCTATCTCTACTAATCCCTCTCTACCTGAATCAGAGAGAAGTCACGCAGTTGATGTGCTGACGATTGATCTTTAAAATGCTCTAAACGGAAAATCTCTAGCTAAAAGCAAAAACAATGACTTAACTGAACAGTTGGAAAAATGGCATGAAAAGATCAGAGAACTAACTCTTTTAGAGGAAAGTTTGAAAGATCAAGTTGTTGTAAATAAAATCATCAGCATAGAACGCGAACAAGCCATCGCTGCTCTAAAAGCAGAAAAGGCTACTGTTGAAAAATGGTGCAATTCTTCAACAAAGATAACTGAGATAATAAATTCTCAAACTACTGGTGGTGATAAAACCGGTCTTGGTTTTTGGAAACCACAGGATGAGCCTAAAGAAGACTGTTCCATGCTTAAGTTTGGAACATTTGTCACTTCTATCTCTGACACTTCTTATAATCAGTTTTATCCTTCTTCTTCTAATTCTATCCCTGAGGAAAAATCCAAAGGCTCTAAGTCTGAGGATAAAGGAAAATTCATTCTTCGTCCTCAGAAGGCTTCCAAGAAAGCAAAGCTAAAAGTTCCCTCTAAACCTTCAGCGAATCAATCCTCTAGCTCTATGATAGAAATCTTTGATCTCTGTCCTCCAAAGCTAAATATTGATCTCAAGCCTAAGAGATCTGAAGAAATCAAAATTCCTCCCAGATCTCATGCTAAAAGCATTCTTGGACCAGGCCTTGCTCATCTTAAAATCTCAAAACCTTTCACTACTGATCCTAAAACCACATTCAAATATAGAAAATGCTATAATTGTGGCTTTACTGACCATATTGCAAGCAAATGTCCAACTGCCACTAAAGCTGATAAATCAACCAAAGTGAAGATGAATGCCTCGAAGGCTGAGAAAGCTGAAAAAATGACCAAGGTGAAGAATACCACTAAAGTTAAGAAATTAACCAGAGTAAAGATTACCACTGAAGTTGAATCTTCAGCTGCTGTGAGGATTACTGAACCTTCCATCTCCACTAACCCCAAAGGACCCATTGAAAAGTAGGTACCAAACAAAGCTTAATTTTTCTTATGTGTACAGGTATCAAAGGGCATCTGGTATCTCGATAGTGGATGTTCTCGTCATATGACTGGTCAAAAGAACCTGCTCACTGAATACAAGGAAGAGAAAGGTCCCTCTGTGACCTTTGGTGGAAATGTAAAAGGATATACCCGAGGGTTTGGTGTCCTCAGCAATGGGACAACTACCTTCAGAAGAGTCGCTTATGTAGATGGACTGAAGCATAATCTTCTAAGCATCAGCCAGCTATGTGACAAAGACTATGAAGTTCGCTTTTCTAAGAAAGCATGTTCAGTGGTGAATAAGAAAGGAAAACTGGCTCTCAGTGGTTTTCGTAAAGAAAATGTCTATGCAATAGATATGGACTCTACTACCACTGAGAACGTTTGTTTTCTCTCTAAAGCCTCGTCTGATGTCAACTGACTATGGCACAAAAGGCTCTCTCATCTAAACTTCAAAACCCTGAATTCTCTCTCTTCTAAGGAACTGGTTTCTGGTCTCCCTCAGCACTCATATGCTAAAGAATCTCTCGGTTCAGCATGTGAAAAAGGAAAACAGACAAAAGCTAGTTTCAAGTCTAAACAAGTTTCCTCAGTGACAAGTCCTCTTCTACATATGGATCTGTTTGGCCCTGTCAACATCCAATCAATAGCTGGAAAGAAATATACGCTTGTCATTGTAGATGAATACTCTCGCTACACCTGGGTTATCTTTCTTCGCTGCAAGAGTGATACTCCAGAAGAACTAAGATCCTTCGTTAAGAAGATGGAAGTGCTGAATAACCTTACTGTTCGTTCAATAATAAGTGATTATGGAACTGAATTCAAAAACAGTTCTGTGAGCAATTTCTTTGAGAACAAGGGAATTTCTCACAACTTCTCTTCAGTAAGAACACCTCAGCAAAACGGAGTCGCTGAAAGAAGAAACAGAACGATCATTGAAGTTGCTAGGTCAATGCTCAGCGATTCTCATCTCCCTACTCAATTTTGGGCTGAAGCTGTAAACACTGCATGTTTTACTCAAAACAGATCGCTGATCGTAAAGCGATTTGTAAAGACAACTTATGAACTTTTTCATGGAAGAAAGCCCTCTATCAGCTTTCTTCATATCTTTGGTTGTCAGTGCTTTATTCTAAACAACAAATATCAGCTTGGAAAATTCGACCCAAAAGCTTATGATGGAATATTTCTAGGATATTCCTCCATCTCCAAAGCCTACAGAGTTTTCAACAAGAGATGACAATCTGTGGAAGAAACAATTCATGTCACTTTTGATGAAACTCGCTCAGCGAACTCTAAACCAATCGCTGACAATGAAGAACTAAATGCTTGGATGTTTTCTCACTACAGAGAAACAGAACCCTACTTCTCAAACCATCAGCATTCAAATCCTCCAATTATTGATGATGATCTAAACATCATACCTCCTAACGCTGAATCCAACTCATGGATCTTAGCAGAGCCTTTAAACACACTTCTACCATCAGTACCATCTTTGTCTGAACATCTCTCAGAAAACAATGGCATGTCTGAAACTAAACAGTTGATCGCTGATGAGCCTCAAGCTTCTTCATCAGTGAACATTCCTATTGTTGATCAAATCTATGAAGTAAGCGATCATGCTCCTGCTTAGCGATGGACCAGAGATCAACCCATTGATCAAATCCTTGGTGATCCCGATGCAGGTATTCAGACACGAGGAAGTTCAGGTAATATCTATCTCTTTGTTAACTTTATTTCTTTAATAGAACCAAAGAAGGCTGATGATGCCCTCAAGGATCCAAACTGGGTCAGCGCTATGCAAGAAGAGATGACTTAGTTTACTCATAACAAAGTTTGGAATCTCATTCCTAGACCATCTGACAAAACTGTTATAGGCATCAAATGGGTGTTTAGAAACAAGTTAGATGAACATGGAACTGTAACCCGCAAAAAGGCTCGACTTGTTGCTCAGGGATACAGACAAGAGGAAGGCATAGACTATGATGAAACATTTGCCCCTGTAGCTAGTCTCGAAGCAATTCGACTATTCTTAGCTTATGCAGTCTATAAAGACTTCATTGTGTATCAAATTGATGTAAAATCAGCGTTCCTAAATGGAAAGCTGAATGAAGAAGTCCATGTAGAACAACCTCCAGGGTTTTATGACCCTAAGTATCCAAATTATGTTTATAAATTGGATAAGTCTCTCTATGGTCTCAAACAAGCCCCTCGTGCTTGGTATGACACTCTCTCATCCTTTCTTATCTCTGAAAATTTTGAACGTGGCAAAATTGATAATACTTTATTTTTCAGAAAGATAAAAGGTCATATTATTCTTGTATAAATATATGTCGATGACATCATATTTGGTTCTACTAACCCATCGTTGTGTACTCGATTCGCTGAAAGAATGAAGAAAGAATACAAAATGAGTATGATGGGTGAGCTGACATATTTTCTTGGTCTTCAGATCAAACAATCTGACAAAGGTACTTTTATCAGCCAAGGTAAGTATGTTAAAGACATGCTGAAGAACTTTGATTTAACACAAACTTCAGCAATGAAGACTCCTATGGCACCTCCCCTGACACTTAACAAAGATCCGTCTGGAAAACCTGTTAATGTCACTGCCTATAGAGGAATGATAGGCTGCCTGATGTACCTTACAGCGAGCTGACCTGACATCATGTACTCTACTTGTTTATGTGCACGCTATCAATCTGAACCCAAGGAATCTCATCTGATCGCTGTTAAGCGAATTTTCAGATATCTGAAAGGGACTCCTAATCTCGGTCTTTGGTATCCCAAAGACTCAGGGTTCGATCTAACTGGATATTCTGATAGTGATTTTGCAGGTTGTAAACTCGATAGAAAGAGCACCACGGGTGGATGTCAACTCCTAGGAGGAAAGCTGGACAAGCAAAAAGCAAAATTCAGTGTCCACTTCCACAGCTGAAGCTGAATACGTAGCCGCTGGAAGTTGTTGTGCTCAGGTCTTATGGATGAGAAATCAACTATTAGACTATGACCTTCAGTTATCAAAGATTCCAATCTATTGCGACAGAACTAGTGTTATCGCTATAGCAAACAATCCAGTGCTACATTCAAAGACTAAACACATAGAGATCATATATCATTTTATCACAGATCATGTGATGAATGGTGATATTGAACTTCATTTCATCCCTATTGACTATCAGCTTGATGATTTATTCACCAAACCTCTTGATGAGACAAGGTTCAACTTTCTCATCAGTGAGCTTGGAATGCTGAATCTCGAAGCGTAAATCTTCAGTGTTCATGCATTAAGTCAGTGATTATAAGTTCCCCATTATCATTCAATCTCTGATTAAAACTCTGACTCTCAGGTATGTTCTCTTACTTTCAATCACTGAATCTTCAGTCAGTAAGACGTTTTAAATAAAACTTTGATCACTGAAGTTTTTCTTCAAATGATTAAAAGCTTTTTGAAAAACAAAATCTATCACTGAGTTTTCTCTTCAGTGATCCTTCTAAAATAAAAATCAATCTCTGAATTTTTATCAGGGATTCTTTCAAAGGAAAAACCTATCTCTGACATTTCTTCAGAGATAATTTCAAAAAAGACAAATGAAACGTTTTTCTCTCTCCTATGACGTCATGTCAACCGACAATCCACGACATGCCTTTTTCTGACACGTTCGTCCGTTGCCCTTCTATCCAATCAACTTCGTGGGACGTGTCCATGTCCTGATGAATGTTTGTATTCCCGCCTCTTTCTCTCTCCTACTCTCTACGTATAAAAGGAATGTTTCTTTTCATTCGTATCTTTTACGCTCTCTAGAAATCCTTTTCAAGCAAGAACTCTCTCAAAGCATTTGCAATAACATCTTTCAAATCATTTGCATCTTCTTCCTTAAGGATTAACAGGTTATTTTGATATTCCTTTTACTTAAATCTTGTTACTTAATCCTACTTATGTTCCATCATTATGGATTTTTATAAGATTTCTACTCACTAAAATCATTCTTTTTTATTTTATTTTTTCAAAACCTTTGGTTTTCTCATTGTTCATCTTTCTTAAACTAAGAACAATGTCTTAATCTTCAAATTTTTTTGTTTTTATCTTAATCTGGTAAAAACTTTTTTATTTTTAGACTTTAATCCTTCCCTTCTATTCTTTATTTCTTTCCTTAATTCAGCAATGGCACAGTCAACACTTGTTTCCTCCAAGAACGTCAAGTTCGCCCTCACTGACTCTGAAGTCCCCAAGAACAACCATCTTGGATGCCTTGACTTCGATGGAATCAAATACCCACACCTAGTGGATACTGCTAAATTCCTGAAGCAATCTTGCATTGCTTACGCTCTCACTGTTGATCCAAAACCCTCCAAAACTCTACTTCAACAGTTTTGGTTCACAGCTGAAGAATCGACCATCACCAACAAGAAAGGTGATCAGGTCCCTGCCATTTCTTTCTGCACTAACCTCGGCAAAGGAATGATGACCGCTTTCAGCTTAAGAAAGGCTCTCAGGTTTCCTGACAAACCTAAGGGTGGCTTTGAAGCTCTGCCTACTGACGTTGAACTCATCCGGTTTCTGGATGATATGGAGTACTGCTGGGACAACAAGCCCCGCTCCACTATCCCCAACAATAAGATGACTCTCATCAAGAAGGCGAACATGCCTTCTCAGCTGAACTATATCTTTTCTCACTTCATTCAATGCATGAGTGGGAAAAGTGGTTCCCTTGATCAGGCCAGCAAGGTACAACTCCAGATGGCCTACTCGGTAATCGTTGGCAAAAACTTTGAGTTTGCCACTGCTATCTTTGACGATCTAAGATCAAAGATATAGAAGACGGAGAGGGATCCCAAGATCCTATATGTACGATTTATCTGTGCATATCTGAAGTTACTCTACGCCAACGCCTACCCCACTACTGTTGATGGCTCCTTCGCCAAAGTGGGTCAGCGTTCACTGGAGGTCAACCCGCTGGCAAATGAGGTAAGTATCTCTACCCTACGCTCCCGAATCTCTCTCCATACTTCTTCTACTTCAGCGGCCACGCAGGCGATTCATTCTTCTGCTAACCCTGCCGCTACCACTCGTTCCAAACGACCATCTGTTAGTTCCTTTGGCCCTTCGAAAAAGGCAAAGTTACTAAGGAGACGCCAACCACTAGTTCAAGGCCTGAGGAAGTTTCTCGACAAATTTCCTTGGATGATTTCGTGGTCCTCTCCTCCACATCTGCTGCTGTAATAACATCAACCGTGCCAGCGACCTCGATCGCTGTCACAACAACAGTAACTTAACCTGAACTATTAGTTCTTCAATCAACTGAGGTAACTTCTCAACCCCAAACTTCTTCTATCCCCATCTCTATTCCCTCTATTTCTTTGGTCTCTGACCCTCCTCTCATGCAGCAACCTCATCTTGCATTTTTAGGACCTGATTCTCAAATGTTTGAAAGAGACATGCAATTTTTCAACATGTTTGAACGATCAGGTATACCTAAACACACCAATACACCTTCCTTCTCCACATCTATGCCTGTTACTCAGAAGCTAACTTTTCTTTCAGGTCCTAGTTTGGCAACTGTTGACGTGAATGTCAACAGTTTGGGTGAAAAGATGGTTTCTCACACCGCCGTTGTCAACGAAACCACCAGCGCAGTCAATACCGCTGGTAAAGAACTGAAGACTTTGACAGCTACCTGCTCCACCAAAGCTGAAGCCTCTCAATTCTCCACTCTTCATGAAGAGATTATCAGAGTGAAAGAGGATACTCAGCGACAGATGGATGCTCTATCCACCAAAGTGGATTCCTGCACATCTCTTATTCAGCAAGTCCTTGACAAGCTGAATGAACCATCTCCGACTCTTTCTCCTTCCTTCACATCGGATGATCGCACCCAACTCCACATAGCTGTTGAATTTATTCATCAGGCTACTTCAGATATCCCGGTGATTGAAGGACAGCTAGACAGTCTGGAGGCTGAAGTCCGAAAGTTGGCCTCTGCACAACCTTCCTCTCCTTTCGAAGATCTCTCCCTCGATGATAATGACAAAGAGGGGGAGAAAGCAGCTGAAGAAATTAAAGAGGGGGAGACAACAGCTGAAGCTACTGAGGTTCAACTTGAAGAACCTCCCTCTCATGTTAAGGGGGAGAAGGTTGCTGACCAAGTCTCTCCTTTCAAAGACTTTGTCGAAGAAGAAGAAGAGGAGGATGAAGATGAAGATGAAGATCTTGATCTTGAAGATCAAGAGGAAGAGCAACCTCATCAAGAAGATGATAATGATGAAGATGAAGAAGATCAGTTCTTTTGCAGCCATCACATCTTCAGTGATACCTTTGAAAGAAGTTGTCACAGCAGGGGGGAGTCATGGAACATCCTCAGGAACCCTTTCCCAAAGCAAATCCAAAGGTGCGGTTGCTGAGGGAAACCTGAAGACAGTTTCACTATCTGAGGAGAATCCTTCTCAGGTATGCCTCTCACTTGTCCCTGTTTCTTTCTACAAACCCTCTATATCTTTCTAGCCTCTATCTTCTCTCTTCCCAAAACATACACTAACTCCTTTCCTTCTATTTTCTGACCAGATAGTTCTCTCCCCTGCTTAAGGGTAAAGAACTACAAATAATCCCAGCTCCCAAAGCTGGTGAAGAAATAATCCCAATCTCCGTAAGAGAGATTGATGAAGAAGAAGAAGAAGAAGAGTCCCTGCAACATCCAGGAAGGCCCTCTAGACCATCTCACTGGTCAGAGGAAGAGATGAAGAGACGAACAGTGATGATCTATCATATAGAGAAACAACGACTGAAGATCCCCACTCAATAAACAGATCTAGAGTTCCTGACTGAAGCTGAAATCGAAGAATCTGTCAGGGCTGAAAAGCTGTTAGCTGATTGTCAAAGAGATGCCTCTCTTGCTCTCAAGATTCAGTCCTCTCAAGTCAAAGACAAGAAGCTGAAGAAGAAACTAGTTGAAGTCCAGACTGCTCTCTTGAAATAGATTGAAGAGGAGCGCTCAAAAGAACTAGCGGTCAGCGATAACACAGTCGACTGGTGCAAGCATAAAATCGATTATCGTTCTGACCCAATGAAGATCGTAGCAGTTGTCATCTCTAGGAGAAAGAAGAAGGACAAAGTTTCTGTCACTATGGAGATTAACAGAGAGGATGGAAGTTGCAAGGCTATGTACGTTTCAAAGATGGAAAGCTTCGGCTACATGGAATGGCTTGAGTTCAAAGATGCGCTGAAGAAATCAAAGTCAATCTACAGAGGCTATGTTGAAGGGATAAAGGATGCTCTCATCAACAGAGTCGTTGCAGTCCTAAAAGTGCCATCTGCTCTTCCTTCTAAGTCAAAGAAATTCAAAAGAAAGCCTATCTCCTCCTCGTCTGAAAATGTCGCAGTGATCAGAAATGAAACCTCCATCAAGTTCTCAAGAGAAGCTCTGTTCGGTCCCCCACCTGATCTCTCAGTTCTCGATCTATCTCTGCCCCCTGGTGGACCATATGTTGCAGGGAAAGTACTCAAAGAACCTTTTGGAATCTTCTTCAGAGATGATGAGGAAGAGCTCAGATTTCAAAGAGTATCTGAAATTCCTATATGTCCCCTCAGTCATCTCAAGGATCTCTTGTGCTTATGGTGTGACTTCTCTCCTTCTGCTGAACCGATCAAGGCAATCATCTCTCAAGAATCTTCAGATCGAAGGCAAAAAGGAGAAGAAATACCTGAGTATATGATCAATCCTCCTAAGTCTTCTTTTGATAGTTGATAGATTAGCTTCCTATTTCTTGTAATCTATTAGTAAAACTTACAGTAGTTAGTTCCTCACTTGTACTTGTAATTTTCATACCTTGTAATTCTATCTTTGAATTAGTGAAAATTTCAGTGAAGTACTTAACTCTATCAGTACTGTAAAAGATCCCTCAAAATAGTAATTGGGACATGTATGTTATGAGTCCTGATTATTCCTTATTTTGAACTATAAAGTAATTTTCTTTAGTTACTTTGTCATTATCAAATAGGGGGAGATTATTGATCCAAAATCTCTCAGTGATTTGATAACAACCCTCTTTTATACTTAGTGAAAATTACGTTTAATATGTATTAGTGTTTCATCATCAGCGATCAGACTGAGTCTGTTCAGTTATCGCTGATAGTCTTTCTTACAAACATTTATATGTATTAGTGTTTCACTATCAGTGATCAGACTGAGTCTGTTCAGTTATCGCTGATAGTTTCTGATGTAAACAGTAATGTAATCTCTGTCAAGTCTCACGTCAACAGATGCTTATAGCTGAATCGAAGACAAAGCTGCTGAACAAAGACAAGTCTACTAGTGACCTGATGCGGATATCAGTGAAGCAAAGACGAATCTACTTATACGCGAAGGAACATGAGGAAAAGCTTCAGTGATAGCTGAACCTCTTTATATCTCTGAAGGAAGAGATATTCAGCGATCAAACGATCACGAAGCTTATGCCTCAAGTATCCTTTTGTCTTACCTTGCACAACCAGTACGATGTGTCAGAACGGACATACCTCTGCCACAATTCGTACAACAACTCTGTCAACTACACTGTTCATGATACGGCCGAAAGCATGTCTCCCAAAGTCAGACTCTCTCAGCCAATCAATGAAGGACACGTGTAAAGTGCCTTGTCATGCATTTAATGCATAGGGTATAAATAGAAAGATTACCTCTCCATCTGAAGGTGTGCTCACCTCTGGCCTTCATCTTTCTACATTATAGAAACCCTTGTTTTCTATACTCTCAATCCCCCATTCTCTATATTCTTGTGCAACCATCTTAGTGTTTCTTAAGTTTGTTTAGATTGAGTCTGTCTTAATCTTTTTCCGCAACATACTTGTAAATTGTGTTTGATTTATCAATAAACAATTTATTAAACTTTAAATTCTGTGTTTGTATTCAATCCCCCCCCCCTTCTACAAACTTGTAAGCACCTCCGGGACCAACAAATCCTTACCTACATACTACCCGGTGGAATAATAAAAATCGGGCTCTATTAGGTAAATACACCCAATTGAACAACCGGGTAGTATAATAGTGACATTACTATCGCCCCCTTATAGGACCCGGTTATATAACCGGGTAGTATATACTTTTCCAACCGGGTAGTACAACCATTTCTCTAGTAGTGAGTAAAACCCTCATCATCATGACCGAGCCACAAGAAGAAATCTTTACTAAGACCCAAGTGTCCGAATCGGATCTCGGACAAGCCATCAAAGAAACCGAAAGCGATCCAATAGAAGACATTCTTGAGCCGTTGAAACCTTTGTCACAAGAAATCTATAAAGGTAGCCTGGAACGTGATGATTTCCATATGCCAACAACCAAGACTCCAATCGAACCATTTCGACAAACAATTCCCAATATAGGTTTTGTAGTCTTTACAAGTTTGATAAAGTAACGCTTGAATGGAAGCAACCAAGACAACATCCTATGGGACTTGAAGATTGGTCAACGTTTCTAAATTCTAAAGACCGAGTTATGGATCAACATACTTTAAAGAAGAAAGTATTATATGTAAGTGATTAGGTGTTGCATCGAAACTCTATGAAATCGAATGATGTTGATATTCAAGTGAACTTGAGGTCGAGTTCTTTTCAAGTGATGGTGTCTGATGTAGGGAGAATTCAAGAGTTAAAATGGTTTTTCACAAATCATTGGAAAGGAAGAAAACGAGCTTGAAAGAAGCCCGAAATTTGGTAACAAAAGTTGGGACACAGTCGCTTTCGCGACTTATCTCGAGACTTGGGTCGCATGAAAAAGTCGTGCACGTCTACTGACGAGTCCCGCGCAGATTGCTATGGTTTCTTTATTTGATTATTTTGTTTCTTAATTAGTTTAGGATAATTAATTAGTTTTACTTATTATTTATCAGCTTTATAATTATATTAGAATTACTTTTATGTATTAATTAATTACTTTTATAGTTGGTTTATATTTAGAATTAGTTTTAAATTAAGTTTATAGTTATCTCTAGTTTTATTGTTTTCATTAATATTCAGTTTATTATTGATAAATAAATTTATCTTTAGAGTTTTGTCTTTAGTTTTATAAGAGTTTTTTTCATTTTCAGTGTTCTATGTTAGTAGACTCGTTATCTTTTGAGGTTTAGACGTTTGTCGATCCTTCCGCGTTTTCCCCATTGCGTCAAGTGTTGTATTAACTCTTTTATTGGACTTTTCTGATAAATGTCCTACGGACATTTCGTTTATTAGAAATTTGTTTTTATAAGACAATTTTTTAAATAATATCATATATAAAATTAATATGACACTTTATTTCAAAAGAGTACTTAAAACTTGCTAACATACATAAGTATCCTATAAACTTATTGTAGCACTTCTAGATGTGACGTTTTATTGTTTGGTCCTATAAATATGTATATTAGGACACTAGACATTTTTTACGTCTTATAACCCAATTTTATTGTAGTGACATAGTTACCTATTAATTAGGTGGCTGACTTAAGAGCTCGATGTCCTTAAAGAATCCAGTTTCTACACAAACTCCCACACTCAGGGGCAGACATAGTAAGAGGGGAGCGAGAAAAAAAAATTAGACGTCTAAAAGGTGCACCTGTTTGATTTTGAGTGGTGCTCTTAAATACTTTGGAATTAAACTTATCATAGAAATTAAACATTGGTGGGATGGTTAGACTAGCACTTTACATTCAAGAGATCATGGGTTCAAACTTATTTCAAGTAAAAATTTAAACTTTTTTATCTTTTAATTTTAGCCTCTTGGACCGGCCCAATGCATTAACTCAGTCCCTAAACTTTTTGTTAGTTTTTCTCCCATTTCGATTCTATTTTTTTTTTTATGATTTATTTTTCTTCTCAAAAAATCATCATTTTTTATCTCATTGTCAAACAAACCCTATATCTATTTTAAAGATCAAATTCGATTCCATTTTTGAAAAACTGAATTTTATTTCCAATATCGACACAAT
Organism: Arctium minus; assembly: GCA_954870635.1. Taxonomy (NCBI): domain Eukaryota; kingdom Viridiplantae; phylum Streptophyta; class Magnoliopsida; order Asterales; family Asteraceae; genus Arctium; species Arctium minus. Next base: position 11,446,113 of record OX941096.1, on the reverse strand, counting down.
TAACTCTTTTATAGTCAAACCGTATTGATTTCCCATAGATTAAACTGCGATTTTACAGAACTCTTACCTATCAAACTCGAACTCTTATCAACATCTGTATACATGTATACCACCTGTGCTACGTATTATTTTATTCGTGATTGAAATTTGGAATTAATGAGCTAGATTATGAGTGGTCACTTTCCATTCAATATTTGTAATCAATATACAATTTTAAAGTTCTTAGTATAATTAATAATGGAGTAAACTACGCTTTTGGTTCCTGTGGTTTTATGAAAGTAACACTTTTCGTCCATGCAGTTTCTAAATTACAATATGGCCATTGTGGTTTGCAAAAAACGACTAAATATGGTCTTTGTCACTAACAGTCGTTAAAAGAATCTGTTAGATGAGGGGTATTTTAGTCTTTTTTTCATTTTCTTTTAATTATTCTTTAAAATGTGCAATTTAATTATCTATACTATATTATAAAGCAAGAATAAAAAACTCTTAAATACAAATTATTAGGCACAAGGTACCATCATTTTATGCAAGATTTTAAAAATCTCTTAATTTACAAGTATCAAAACACAAGATACTTATTACTACTGCAGGCTTCTAACACCCACCAATTTGGTATGTACAGGGCATTTCTTTTATGCAGACTTTTCCATGTATCACTATTAAGTAATATATTATATTACTTTAATTTTGTTTTAATTATATTATTAAATATGTAATTGGTTATTTTTTCTAGATGTCATTAAAATATATAAGATAATCATTGAATTCTAACAAAATACTTAATTTTTTTTATATAAAAACATTATATTATTAAGCCTAAATTAAACAAATTTATAAAAAAAAACATTATCACTTTCTCAAAACCATCCAAAATCGTACTGTAAATCGACAAAAAAATAAAATGAAACATTAAAATCGTGATGTATCTCGCTGTATTGCGTGAGTACGCTTCTAGTAATATATATATATATATATATATATATATATATATATATATATACATACATACATACATACATACATACATAATATATCGAGTAGATTACAAATTTGGTCCCTGAACCCCTTCCGGCCGGTAAAACCTCTAGTCATCTTCTCCAACGAACCTCCAACCATCTCTCAAAACCCAAATTCAAGTCTTAAAAGTCAAAACCAACATCAAAATCTAGGCCTCAAATCCAAAATCAAAATCTAAACTAAAACTAAAACCAAAATTACAATTCACACCAAAATAAAAACCAAACCAAAATTAAAATTAAAATTAAAATCTGAGATGCAAAGGGAATTTGAACCCTAACTTATCCACTACCTTGAAATCAAACCAGTAGCTTATATCTTCAAAATGGTGGGTCTTTTGAAATTTTTTCTTGAGGAAAGGAGATTGCATAGGAGAAACCGATTCGTGTAAATCAACCTCTAGAATTTGTTGTTGATCATCAAACTATGTGGAGATGGGCGGCGAGATCTATGGAGAACAACGAGCAGATCTAGGGAGAGGGAGGTGTTGAAATCGAACAAGATGCAGGTTAGTTGAGAGTGGTGTTGGTTGCCATTTGTTAAACCTAAATCTTTAGAGGTGCAAATTGTGAAACCTAGGTCTTCAGATGTGTAAGGCATTGTTTGGCATAAAAAAACTAGATTATAAGCTAGCTTTTTTTTTTGTACATGTTTGGATGACCATAAACTAGCTTATAAGCTAGCTTATTGAAAAGCTACTCATAGTAGCGTTTTGAAAAGCGAGCTTATCAGCTACCAGCTAGCTTATCAGCTAGTTTGCCAAACATAGCCTAAATCGGCAGGTATAGGTCGAGAAACTTGGGTCATCGACGGCTGTTTGTGCTTCGTTGATGAAGATCGACGGTATAGGAGGAGGTGTACGGTGTTCATGAGAAGGAGATGCGGGAGACCACCTTGGGAAGGGAGGGATGTGCGGTCACAAGAAAATGCGCCGACAAAGAGAGGCCGATGAAGTAAAAGGCATCGGAGAAGATGTATGTATGTATATATGTATGTTTGTATATCTATATTAAAATGTTACCTTATATATATATATATATATATATATATATATATATATGTTAGTAAGTTACATTTTTGGTCCCCTTAATTTATATATTTATTAAAGAAAAAAGAGATAAAGATAAAAAGACTAAAGTACCCCTCATCTAACATATTCTTTTAACAGCCGTTAGTGGTAGGGATCGTTTTTGCAAACCAAAATGGCCATATTGTAATTTTGAAACTGCAAGAACAAAAAGTGTTACTTTCGGGAAACCATAGAGACCAAAAGTTTATTCTTAATAATGTTTTCGTGTAATACACTCGGTACAATTTTATTATATATATCTCTTGGTTTTATTTTATTAATTTATGTGGTTTTAACTTTAATTTGAAAGAATGAAAGAATTTTCGATTGATCATCAGTTTTATTATGTATTTTGTCGTATTTTGTATTTGAACATTTTATCAATTGGCAATGAGTTTGTTTTATTACATATATTCTTAATCGTTTGTTGTTATGAGTTTGTGCAATAATATTATTGGTAATAGTTTTGTATTATATTATTTAAAACTCAAACGACATGTCTCACAACATATCACTATTATTGAAATAATTATAAATATGAACATACGTTTTTACAGATTTTGCAATTTTTCTGAAACCTCCTCAACAACACTTGACAATCACTTTGAACGTATAAATCTGTAGATTAATTAACAACATTCAACCAATATCAAATATGACAAAGAAAATATATGATTTCTATCTTTTGTAACCGGCAACTCAACTGGTATAGTTCAAATTCACTCAGTACCACTTGAAAATTTATCTGACTATTGAATTCAAACCCTCATACTATTAGTTGATAAAAATAAAGATATGTATATATATCTTATTCCCCTACTTCGAAAAATATGATTGTGGGTTTTGAAAAATATAAACAAATCCTGAGTAAATAAAATAAAATATAAAAAAGTAGTTTTTCAAAGAAACAAAAATATAGTGCAATACATTTTGTTCAGTTGCAGGTTCCGCTATTGACACCCGACCGTTCATCTTCTTCTTCTACTCGAATGATACATAGAGAAGCTATATATATTTATAGTGAATGTAGAGAATATTTTAAAATCTTTTATTTTCATTTTCGATTTTACATTTAAATGTAAATATATTAAAAATATGAAAGAATATTTTTATATTTACATCGTTTCTATTTTATTTTCTTTACAATTGGTTAATTTGGAAAGTATTGCGGAATATTTTTATTTTAAAGAATACGATAATTTATTAGTGTATCTCGTTATTTTTTATTTTTAATTCATATCAACCTTTTTTTTTCTTTTTTTAATGCTCATGAAAAAAAATACGTGTAGATTTTATATTAGCAAAAAAAATACGTGTAGATTTTATATTATGCTAATATAAAATACGTGTATATTTATAAAATAAAATAGATTTTATATTAGCAAAAAAAAATACGAAAGAAAAAAGAGTTTATATTAAATCTCATTATGTAAAAAGATTTTATAAAATAAAATATGGAAAAAGATTTTATAAAATAAAATATGGAAAAATCATTATGAGATGTAATATAATAAAATATGGAAGAAAAAAGATTTTATATTACATCTCATTAATATAGATTTAAATGTAAAATCTACATTTAAAATAGATTATGCTAATATAAAATCTATTTTATAAAATTCTCCACCAAAAAAACAAATATTTATATTAATAAATGAGTATCCATTCCACAAATAGATGATTATGTGAGAAACTGTGCTTGGAAAGGTTGTACCAAAGCATTAAAAAATTGTAAATTAAGTAATTGGCTTTAATTAGTTGTACATTGTGCTTAAAATGTTGTAATTAAGAGTTTTTTATGTCGTTTTTATAATATAGTATAGATATAGATATTTTATGGCCATGACTATTTTACAAACCAGTGAAATCTAACAAATCGTACAAGTACTCGCTTTCATTGTTTAATTGAATGAAATTGTTTCATGAAAGTGTTTAATATGATAAATTTGTTTCATATAATTCTTTTTTTGTTGAAATTGTTTTATATATTTCTGTTTATATGTAATAATGAAATTGTTTTATGTATTTTCTCATTCTGATGAAACTTTTTCATATATTCTTGATTAATCAACCCTCATATATTCTTGATGAAATTGTTTCAAATATTCTTCACTAATCAACCCTCATAATTAACAAAAAGTGGAAAAAAAATATGATTGGTTGAATACGGTTTGTTAAATTTACTGGTTTGTAAAATAACGAGACCCTATATTTTATATCCTTATATTTATTTACTAGTTATGTACCCACGCGTAATGCGGCGCGAAGCATCGTGAAATCGAAAAAACAATTGACAAAAATATATGTATCCGCTCGCGAAACATCTCGAAATCAAAATGGCAACCATGTTTTATGAATGAAAACATGGTGCTTGAGTCGCTTGGTGCAAATATATGTGAATCATGCATTGACTCTGAAGTACTTTGGTATGCATTTTTATCTAATATGTATACATCATCTAGAATATACTCTATAAATGTCATTAATAGTTCTAGTCTTAATAAAGGTAAATTGTGTGACTTGAGAATTGTAGATCTTCTATTAAAAATAAATCAATCATATTTCTTTTGTGTCTTCTTTTTGTCCATACTGATGTTAGTTCCATACTTTTACAATGTAGATAGTTAAACATTTTGCATAAATTTAATTAAAAAAATACCTAATATAGGTATATATAGATTTGTATACCTGATTTTTTCTACAATAATCGTTACAAATGTTTATTGATATGCTATAGATATATATAGTAAATTGGTACGTATTTATTCTATTTTATAATACTACTAAATCAAGAAATATTCAAAAAATAAGCTTATTTTGAAAATATTGACGAAAAAATAATAATAGTGTAATTTATAATAAAAATGAAACGTGTTTTTAATATATTTTAGTTGGTCTATGATTATGTATATTTAATATGCTAAAGGTGAAAAAAATAAAGCGTATATTTATGATATTTAATAGTACTGTTTAATTAAAAAAATATTCAATACTGTGTCCGTTTAGGGTTTAGGGTTTATATTCAATAGTACGGTTTAATTAAAAAAATATTCAATACTGTGTTCAATACTGTGTCCGTTTTGAAGGTATTGACGAGACAATTATAATGCTATAACTTGTAAAAAAAGAAACGTATATTTTCATTGTATTTTTGTTCATATACGATTATTTGTGTTAACAAGATAAGAGTGTAAAATGAAAAATGAAAACGTAAGGATATAAAGTAATTAAATAACTAATTATAAGGATGCTAAATGCAACATTGAATATTGAAAATAACCGGGTGTAAAATGAAAAATTAAAATATAAGAAATATAAAAGAAATTAATTCGGACATGATATTTAATAATATGATTAAATTCAAGAATATTCAATATTGTGTTCATTTCGAAGGTATTGACGAAACGATTACAATGGTATAATTTGTAAAATAAGAAATATATTTTTTAATGCATTTTAGTTCATATATAGATTGTTTATATTAATATGACAAGGGTCTAAAATAGAAAATGAAAAAGTAAGGTATTAAAAACAAACTAAATAACTTATTATAAAGGTATTAAATGTAACTTATATATTTAAAAAAGATTGAATGAAGGAGAGGTTTATGGAGGAGCGAGTACGAACATGTTATTATTTTAAAGTTTTCAATACAACCAATTTTAATAAGATAGTATAGGTTGTGGCCACGCGCGATGTTGCGCGAAGCATCCCAATAATAATTCATAATTTATGTAATTTACTCACAAAAATAAATAACTCAACAGTAAATTACCACCGATGTTACAATAGAAAAATTGAATCAAAAGACAAGCGCCCATTTGATATAAGAATAACCAGAAACTATTTGAAAAACTTATTGTAAGGTTACACATCCAATATCCCAAAGTTATGAGGGCCTTAGAGGAAAAAGTTAATAAAAAACAAACAAATAATGATCATATTCAAGATCTTAACAATCTAGAAAACTCGCCTATTTACTCCGAGGCAAAATAGTACTACCTCAGCTCCACAATTAGAGTCCATTGTTTTTGGTAATCGTGGGTTTCCGGGCCCGCTTACGCGCACCGACTAATCCCCGGGCGACCACAAATGGCCTAGAGTCATCGCAGGTGAACCTCCATGGCCACAAGGGCTTTGGCAGCGCCTAGATTTGAACCGTGGGTAGATGAGATTTTCCACTACATCCCCCAAAGGCTTTACCAGTGCACCACAACCCAAGTGGTTAATTAGAGTCCATTTTGCACCTGAAACAAACATGTTTCCAAATAGGATTCCTGTTTTAGTATAAAAAATATCTTATTGAAAGTCCAAGAATCACTAAATCTTCTAGAGAGAGAAAGTAGAGAGAGAAAGTATACGCTCCAAGTAAACTGATATTCAAAGTGTAAGGTTCCAAGGTTACAAAACAAAGACTAGAAAGGGACTTAACACAACAGATAACACCACTAAACACAGTTTAGACAAAGGAAATAAATACAATGATTACTACAAAATTAGACTTAACAATCTCCCCCTTAGTAATCATTGATGCAGTGGTCTTCAAAAATAATCTTCTGAATCAGCATTGACCGACTAAGCGACTTTGGAGAATTATTGACGCTCTTCTCTTTGACGAAGTCTATTCAGTCCAATTAACACTTCCAAACGTCGCAGAGTAGAGCGGAAATTCAATCTCTCTTGAATAGTACCCAAAGTCTTCTTGAGGAGACGAATTTCATCATTATCAACCAGAAATGTATTACTTCTTGTTTCCAAAAATCTTCTTTTAGCCTCTTTCAAACGTTGATCCAACTGAAGCTTGATCACTTTTAAGGTTCCATCAGAGTAATGAGCACTTTCTTCAAATCTGAAAAAGCAATTTTCATTTGAGCCATTTTTGTAGACAATTCCATAAGGATCTTGAACAATGGTGAGTAGAGGATAAGACTCTAAGTTTGGCAAGCTTCGATTGGATCTTTGAAGATTTACAACTGGCTGAAAACTTTTAACGGCCATCTGGAAATCAAAAACTCTGAAGAATCGGATTTGACGTCGAATGAATCTTTTTATAATGAACAATGCCTGAGAAACATCCTGATTTCTATGATAGAGATTCCTGAAATGATCATATAAGAATTCAATATCATCAATGGAAAGATCAGAAAAATCTGCCTCTAGAATTTATACTGCCTGCAATCTCTTCTTTCAACTTCAAAGTCAGGATACCAGATATTCACAAACTTGTTGATCGTGACACTGATGACTCGAACAATCAAGTGTGGAGAAGAAACGGTATTATTCCTTTTGCGCTGGCACTTAATGAACATTAAGTATTCATACTGATAGGCATCTGACTCTTTCTCAACTCCAAGAATTGCATAAATGTTGATCGGTCTTCTTCTAGAAACAAAGATGTTACTCTGAGTATCTTCTAGAAAAGTTGATCTTTGCCTGGAAGCTAAATATCTACGTTGTAAACTTCTTTGTCTCTGTTGTCTGGTCAAAGCTGGTCCTTCTTCCAGGATAGTCGGTGGAATCACTGGTTCAGAGAGAGGAACATCAGCTTGTGCTCTAGACGACTGACCAACTTCAAATGAGCTTGAAGGAACGGTGGTAGTCGGAGCTGAACTAACAACAGGAGTAGAAGTAGCTGCAGTTTCATATTCTTGAGTTGCTTCAGTAATTGGAGATGATTCAAGAACCTCATCATGAGTAGAAAGATCACTGTACAACATGTCGGCAATTTCTTCATCCTTAGCATCCAAAAACACAGAATCATCTTCTGTATCAGAAATGACGATTAAGTCATCACACTCCTTTTCTTTGACTTGGCAAATTTTCTCAAGTCTGACATCTTCATCATCGTCTGAATTTATTTCTATGAAATTCGCAATGAATGATCTCATATCATTAGCTGCCTCTGAATCTTCAATCTCTTGATCCCTTGCTGAAACATCTGGATCCACATACACAACAATCTGCATGTTATTTTCAATATTGTGCTCAGAGATATTCAGTACATTAGGTATAGAAGACAAGTCAGCATTTTCTATCATAACATTCATAAGATCTTGAATGCTACAGTCTTGAACGTTATAAGAACTCTTCTCTTTATCAACTGCATCTTCTTGTGACTGATCCTCTCTAGCATACAAACCTTCCACCCGTTGTCTCTTATTCATCTCCCCCTCATGACCTTGAGGATCGGGATCATTCTGCTCATGTCGGCGTTTAAGAGACGTACCTGCCTCAGTCCTGCAATTCTGTTCATGAATATCAAACCTGTTAGATAGTTCAGAAAAGGCTTGAGTCATGAAAGATTTAAGATCAACAAAGCTAGTTTGAACTTCAGATCTGAAAGCATGAAACTCGTCAGATAAAGCAGTAATTCTTTCAGAATCAGTCGAAGGAACTGGAAGCGGCATAGGCTGGAAATTCCTTAGAAGAGAGATCAAATCTTGATCTTGATGTTTAGGCCGTGACATCGAAAGAAGGCGAGCATAGAGTAAGTCTGTCAACTCGGTAATAGGAAGATCATGAAGAGAAGATCGGGAAGATGAACCAGGAGGAACTGTAGTAGATCGTTGAGGCATAGAAGTCGATGCAGAAATACCAGCTGTCTGAGTAAATGGTGGAGGCGGAGGAATAGACATGATTGCAGGATATGTGGTGACAGTAGAAGATGGTTCTCGTAAAACTACCCAGTTGGTCTTCTAAACGAAATCACTTCAGGAATCGAAGAGGTATCAATTTCCGGCATTTTACCCTTGAAGAAAGCACGCAATTTCTGAATTTCCGCTTGCTTGTGCTATTCAAACTGCTCATTCATCTTATGAATCAACTAATTCAAAGAAGAGAATTTAGCCGTTGTATCTCGTACCTCGACAGAAGAAGTCTCGACGCTAGAAGTAAAAGATACTGATGTATGTTGAACTTGATGTGAAGTTGAAGCATTGGCAAATGCTAAGTCAAGTTCATCAACATGAACATTTGAAACTGCCGCGTTAATCGGAACAGACTCGTCATCAGACTTAACCTCTTCTTGAACAACCATTTCTGATTCCCTGAATTTTCTTTCATAAACCTGAAGACTCGATTGATCAGCATTATCACCATCATCATAATCATTATCACTCTGATCATCATGAGTATCATCAGCAGCAATTCTATCGTTATCTTTATCAGCACTAACATCAGCATTAGCAGCAGTATCATCATCATTAACATCATCCTCAATGATAATAGTAGCAGTAGGACTAGCTTCAGGATCAAGACCAGCAAGAACTTCATCAATTTGTTGAGTAGCAACAGCTGTTTGAACCTCTTGATCGGCAATATTTACTTCAACTTCTTGGTCAAAAACTTTTTCAACTTCAACCTCTTGAGTAGCAGCAGCTTGTGTGTCATGAGATGGCTCATCTTGTGCAGCCTCCATAAATTCATTCTCCATGCAGTATTCTATGACGTTATCATTAGTCATGTCAGCGTAGTTTGCAATTAAAGCATATGGGATAGTCATGGAGTAGTTGAATGACTGCTTCTGTTTCTGAATGTAGAGCATCTCTGTGTCTGGAACCTGCGGCCAAGATAATCTGCGAGGAATGGCTGGATTGCTTCTGAGTACACTTATAACAATCAGCTTCAATAATCTGATAAAAGGAATGAATTTGCGCTTCTTGTTTGTAATCTTGTTTTAAACCCTCTCCGAGAGTTCTGTCCAGAAAATGAAAGTGTAGTCGACATGCAAATCATAGATGATTGCATGGAACAATCGGAGATAGAGTAGACTGGCGCTGTCCGTTCCAGAATGTTTGGCCGTAAGGCACCTGATAATAACAGAGAAGAGAGCATACCAAACTGGAGGAAGATTAGACTTATGAAAATCACGAACTCTGTTCAATGTACCAACATAGCCAAGATTTCTTATTCCTTCAAAAACTTCCTCTTCAGATGGAAAGCTGTCATATGAAGTTCGGCCTGGTCTGGAGTTGGGCTCAGGAAGCTCCAGTATCAGTCGTAAACGCTTGTAAGAAAGAAATGATTCATATTGATCAATCTGCAAATCAAATCTGTGTGGACGAGCCAGCTCATTCTTTGTAATAGTGTGCCAGGCCTACTGAATATAAACCTCTGGAACTTCAGCACATGAGGTAAGAACCTGTGCAAGTGGATGACCTTGGAGAATAGCACGTATGACTGGATGAATTTTGATTCTGTCAAAATCCACATAGTAGTTGTTCGGCTTATAAGCTAGGATATACAACAATGATGGAAAGACGTCGTTCAGCGTAATGCAGACAGATTTGCCCCTACTGAGGGAACAGACGGCATCGGCGTCTCATGTGACGCTTGATCAGATGGATCCTCGAGAATGACATTCTCGTCTTAGATCATGGGATCAGTATGGGTGTTAGAAGACATTTAGGGACCTGAAAAAGAAAAACAAAGAAAAGTTAGACAAAGTAAGAAAACTGAAAAATTGAAAATTTTTCTAAGTCTGGTTTGCGCATCTAGTTAGAAACGCAAAGTGAGGTTTGCGCAATGAGCGTGATACGCAAAGGACGGTTTGCGGATCAGACATGATACGCAAACTGAAGTTTGCGTATTTAGTTCATTACACAAACTAAGGTTTGCGTGTTAAACATGTTACGAAAACTAGACCTGAAAAAATTTTCAACACAACACAAGGTTTGCGGGACATGAAGGTTACGCAAAGTAGACTTTGCGTATCCTAAGTGTTACGCAAACTAAACATAAAGCAAACAAACTAAAACAACAAGGTTTGAGGAACTAGAAGGTTACGCAGAGTACACTTTGCGTGTCCAACAGGCTACGCAAAGTAGACTTTGCTTATCCTAAGAGTTACGCAAACTTAACTAAACGAATAATCTCAAAAACAACAAGGTTTGCGTATCAAGTAAGATACGCAAAGTACACTTTGCGAGTCCAACGGGATACGCAAACTGGACTTTGCGTGTCCTGTTGGTTGCGCAAAGTACACTTTGCATACAACCACTTGATACAAAAACCCTAGGTTTTTGGGAGTTCAAAACACAAAAACTGAAAATTAAAGCTAAAAAACACAAAATTAGAGAGTAAAAAATCATACCTGAGGTTCGAAATTACGAACAAATCAAAACCTAATATCCAATTTTGAGTAAAAATACTAGAATCTGAAGAGTCAGATACGATGAACAGTAAAAAAACGTAATAAGAAACGAGAATGAAATGAAGCTTATCGACAAACAAATCTAAACTAGTTATAACTACAAAATAACAATGAAAACTTCATAAGAACAAACCTGAATCGAAGCACACTCAAACTGAATTCAATGGTAGAGTGGAATTGGCGCACAAGGAGATGGAGAAGATGAACAGTGAAAAGAGAGAGAAGACACAAGCGGGAAAACAAAAAAAATGAAAGAGAAAACACTATTTAAGCCAAGAAAACTAAAACTAAACTAAAATTAAAAAAAAAACATAAAGAAATGCCTAAAAAAATAATACTCTAAAAAAATAACACTTCATTAAAAAAAAATATCAGTAAACGAACCTATCAAGTTCTTCTACACAAATGCACAAAATTTATCGAATCAGATCAGCATTTGCATAGAAATCTCAGAAAATACTTACCTGAAGAATTTATGATCAGCACGTGAAGAAATTTATCAGCTATTTTCACTCCCCCTCAAAAACAGACTGTTGTTCAAATATTCTTTGCAGATTGGCTCTCCCCCTCGAAATATGCACAGACCATTTAACAAAAATATGGATACACAACCATATAAACATCAGTGTAAAAAGAAAAATAATACTGAATATAAATTTTGAAACAATTGAACATATAAAATTTTAAACACTAAACAAATTAAAGTCTACTCAGTAAAATTTCACAGATTTATCAATCAGTTGAAATCAAACGTATGTTGTTGGATACAAGAACATGTTTCATTGCATATCAAGTTAATACATGTTCAGTTTCAAAAACTTCCAGCTATCTATTCAGTGTGCTCGCATGTGAACTTCGATTAGCTTCAAGAAAAATGCAATTCTAAAAATATTATAGAGAACTTTGCATGTACTGACACTAAGTCATCAAAATTTAAGACTTTCACAAATTTACAGGTTTATCGCAACTCAAACATATCACCAAGTATCATGAGATGTGTGCTAATTGGCATCTTTTTAGCAGTGTGCACAATGACATCTTCAAATGAGTGTGCTCTTTGGCATCTTTTAAGCATTGTGCACTTTGGCATCTTTTACTCAAAGAGTTCGGTAAGTAAATAACATGTCGTAAACGTAACTTTCTATCTGACCCTATTGCAGGATTTGGGTCAGCCGCTCCCAGACCAGTTAGTCTTAGGGGACTAGGTGTCAAGCACCCCTGGAACTTACTTTCCCGGATCAGAAAGGCTACATCGACATATCCTAAACCCATTCATACCAGTAGAACATGACATTCGATCTGGTTCTATAGAAGGATTTGGGTTCGATCACTCCCAGCTCAATTGACCTTAGGGGATCAGATGACGAGCATCCCTCAGAACTTACTTTCCCAAACAAGAAAGGTAACAGGTACAAAATTTTAAACTCAGAGATTTCTGTATTTTAAGAATTTTTTATTCATCTCAATCACTCAGATCAACGTCTAAATGCTTAGCCTATATTTTCATTCCGATCTATAATTCTGATCATTTAGGTAGTCTAAGCAAAGTAAACTATAAAAATTCCGACTCACATATCTTTAAAGCAGAATCAAAAGCTACAAACATGTTGCTGACTTTTCGACTTTTGTAAGATTTGAATGTTGAACATATAAAACTTTAATATAAACAAAGAACTTGTAAAAGATCCTAGACACACATTTTATTCAAAAGAAAGAAAATTTGTAAAAGATTACTTTATAAAATAAAACTTGTAAAGATTTAAACTTTTAAATTCAACATGCCAAGTTTTGAAAGCAAAAAGTTAAAACGTTTTTCATCTAAGGCTTTAGTAAAGATATCAGCAAGTTGATATTCAGTTGGTACAAAATATAATTCAATAGTACCTTCTTCCACATGATGCTTTATGAAATGGTACCGCATATCTATGTGCTTGGTCTTGGTGTGCTGGATCGGATTGACTGAAATGGCAATTGCGGACTTGCTGTCACAGTATATAGGTACGGTTTTGTACAACATCCCGTAATCCCGTAGTTGTGTCTTCATCCAAAGAACTTGTGCGCAACAACTGGCTGCAGCGACGTACTCTGCCTCAACAGTTGATATAGAAACACAATTCTGCTTCGTCGACGCCCAGCTAATCAGTCTGTCTCCCAAGAATTGAAGATGTCCTGAGGTACTCTTCCGGTCCAATTGATTACCGCCAAAATCTGCATCTGAATAAGCAATCAACTTATAGTCAGAACTTTTAGGATACCATAATCCTAAGTAAGGAGTTTCTTTAATATATCTAAAAATATGCTTGACTGCTAATAAATGAGATTCTTTAGGCTTGGCTTGGAATCTGGCACATAAGCATGTAGAGAACATTATGTCCGGGCGACTTGCAGTTAGATACATCAGGGATCCGATCATCCCTCTATATGTCTTTTGATCCACAACTTTTCCATCTGGATCAAGTCCGATTTTGGCTCCATGTGCCATAGGTGTGCCGATTGAAGTACATTTGTCCATCTTGAATTTCTTCAAAATGTCAAATACATACTTTGACTGATTGATGAAGATTCCATCTGGAAGTTGCTTCACTTGTAAGCCGAGGAAGAAATTGATTTCTCCCATCATGCTCATCTGAAATCTAGAAGTCATAAGATTAGAAAACCAAGTACATAAGGATTTGTTAGTCGCACCAAAAAATAATATCATCTACTTATATTTGTACTAAGAAAATATCCAAGTTAGATCTATATATGAAAAGAGTAGTATCAATGGTTCCTTTGGTGAAGCCGTATTTGATCAAGAAGGCTGATAGCTCATCATACCATGCGCGCGGTGCTTGTTTTAGGCCGTACAGTGCTTTATCGAGAAAATAGACATGATCTGGATGATCTTTATCAACAAATCCCTCTGGCTGAGAAATGTAGACTTCTTCTTTCAATTTCCCATTCAGAAAAGTTGTCTTCACATCCATCTGATATACGGTGAAGTTCCGATAAGCAGCGAACGCCAAAAACATACAAATAGCTTCAAGTCGAGCTACCGGCGCGAATGTCTCGTCGTAGTCAATACCTTCTTATTGTCTGTATCCTTTGGCTACCAGTCTTGCTTTGTTGCAAATCACGATACCATCTTTGTCTTTCTTATTCTTGAATATCCACTTGGTAACAATTATGCTCTTTCCTTTCGGCCGTGGTACAAGTCTCCAAACTTTGAGTGCGTCAAATTGATTGAGATCCTCTTGCATTTCTATAATCCAATCTGGATCTTCCAATGCTTCAGATACTTTGGTTGGTTCAATCTTGCTTAGGAAGAAAGTGAAGAGATATTCGTTGGAAGTAGCCGTCCTGGAACGTGTAGACACACTAGCTTGAGGATCTCCAATAATTTGATGAATTGGATAAGATCTTATCCATTTTGTTGTATGAGGGAGAGGATCGATAGTTTCTTGAACAACTTCTAATTGATGAGGGAGAGGTTCAGGAGCCTCTATTTCAGATGAAGATATGGATACTGTCTCGACAGGAGGAGGGGGAAGTTCAACAACTTCAGAATCAGATTCTGGAAGTGATGGTTGAACATTAGCAGTTTGATCTTCATTATGAACTTGTTCTTCTTGAACAGATTGATCTTGAGCAGATTCTTCTTGAATAGGTTCAGTGTTCACATGATCCGGTTTTGATTGCTCATTTTCTGATTGTACGGGATCAGATGCAGAAATACTGGTTTGAATGACATGAGGGACTGGAACAACATTAGTGTCAGAGATAGTTGCAGCAGAATTGGATGTAGATGTGCTCGCATTATCCTGATTCAAAGCATTTGAAACATTATCAGAATTAGACTTGGGAACATCATCATAAAAATTCTCAAAGAGAAAATCTAAATCAGAAAGATTAAGAATAGAAGAAGAAGAATCCTGATTGGTCTGTTGAAGTGCAGGTTCTGAACTGTGTTGTTCAGAAGCTGAATTTCCTGTAAGAACGGGTTTTGAGCCTGGTTGACCAGAAACCAAATCAGCAGCTTCGTCAAATTTGACATTTACGCTCTCTATCACTTTTCTTGCGGAGATCAGAAAGACTCTATAAGAAGCAGAGTTAGAAGAATAACCCAGAAAGATACCCTCATCTGCCTTCGGGCTAAACTTGTTCAAATTGTCTCTGTCATTCAAAACGTAGCATTTACACCCAAATGACTTGAAATATTTGATGTTCGGTTTGATACCGTTCATCAGCTCATATGGTGTTTTGTTGAAAAGACGATGCAGAATTGAGCGGTTCTAAGTATGACAGGCAGTTAACACAGCTTCAGCCCAATGAGATAAAGGAAGACCTGAATAAGCAAGCATTGATCTGGCAGCCTCTACAAGCGTTCTGTTTCTTCTTTCAACAACCCCATTCTGTTGCGGTGTTCTGGCAGCAGAAAACTGTTGTTGTATACCTTGATCCTCGTAGAATGCTTGAAGAGTGATGTTCTTGAATTCAGTGCCATTGTCTGATCTGACCACTTTAACATGCTTTTGCTTATTTGTCTGAATAGTTTTGATGAGGTTGATGAGAACTTCAGGAGTCTCGTCTTTTGACTTGAGAAACTTTACCCATGTATATCGAGAGTAATCATCAACAACGACCAAGACATATCTTTTCTTACCAATGCTCTTTGTCTTCATCGGTTCGCATAAATCAACATGCAAAATATCAAGAATGTTCGACGTGCTGGGTTCAGGCTTTGGTGTATGAGATGCTTTCTTCATCTTTCCTTTCTCACAATCCTGGCAGAGGTGGTCTTTCTGAAAACGGAGAACTGGAAGACCTCTCACTGAATCATTCTTGACCAAGCAATCCATATATTTAAAATTGAGGTGAGCTAGACGTTTGTGCCAAATCCAACTTTCATTTACAGAAGCTTTAGAAAGCAAGCAGATATCTGAAGGAATTTTGATCTTGGAAAGATCAATGGTATATAAGTTGGATCTTCTTTTTCCCACCAGTAAATCTTTGCCACTATCATTCTTCACAGCAACTCTTTTAGATTTGAAGCTAAATTCAAGATCTTTATCACAGAACTGCCCGATGCTGAATAAGTTGTGACTTAGGCCTTCGACGTAGCTGACTCTCTTGACAGTTATATTACCTTGAACAAGATCACCATAACCAAGAATCAAAGCAGTCTCACAGTTTCCAAACTTAACACGACCGCAACATTTTTCTTTATAATTGGAAAGTAAAGATTTGTTGCCAGTCATGTGTTTGGAACACCCCGAGTCCAGATACCATAAATGACTAAGCTGCACATACATAAACTACACAGATTTAGGTACCCATATGCTTATGGGTCCCTTCTTGTTAGATTTGTGTCTTTTACCTTTTGAAAATTTATTTTTATAATTCTCATGAAAGCAATCATCAATAGAGGAATAAACATAATCATCAGAATCAGAACTAGAAGAAGATGAAACATGCTTTGCAATGTGAATCATTTTCGGAATTGAATATTTTGTATTTTTATTACAAAAAGCAAATGTATCATTGTCACAAAGATTCACTACACAAGTATCTTCTAACAATTCAGACTCTATAGATTTCTGCTTTATCCTCCATATCAGCTTTTGTGATCTCTTCACAGTCCGATCTGAAACAGAAGAATCAGAAGAATTAGAATTTTTAGATAAGACACTATCATGTTTCCTTGATTTCTTTGACCTTCTTCTTTTACGCTTTGTTTTTGTTTTATAATACTGATCATTTAGCGTGAAAGAATCATCAACAATTGAAGTAGAAGAAGAAACTTTATCTAGGAAATTAACGAGAGCATTCGACATAGATGAACTTGCCTTGGAGTGAGAATTTTCAAAAAAACACAAGTCAGGAGGAGGTTTGCGCAACGCATTGGTTGCGCAAACTGAACTTAGCGCGATAAACTGCTTGCGCAAAGTGTCGGTTTGCGTAACCAACTGGTTGCGCAAATGCACATTATTTTTAGAAACTTGAGTATTTTCCTTAGAATCTCTAGAAAAACCAGAAGAAATTTTGTCTTCAAAACTTGTTTTCATTATAAAAAGAAATAAATCGTTTTCTAAATCAGTTTGAAGACTTTGTTCTTCCAATTTATCTTCAAGATCAACTATTTTGCTTTCTAACACTAATGGGGGAATGTATCTCCTAGAATCATATGACACTGAAGATGCATTTTCTTTATCAGTGTTAGCATATATATCAACAAAATCAGTTGATAATGAAGATTTATTGGAAGATTTAACATTTAAAACATTTTTGAAATTTCTGGATTTCTTCATTTTCTCAGGAAAATACTTGGCATTTTCAGATGTATAAACAAATGGCATTTCCATCTTCTTGTTATGCATCCTCTTATGATTTTCAATTTCTAAAACTTGCTTTTCATTCAACCAGTCAATTTTAAATTGAGGAGCATAATTCGCAAGAGTTAGATAATCAAAATTATATAAGGTTGGGGTTTTTGAAATAACATTGTTTAGACAATGAGGATTTTCAAAACCAAGTCCCCACCTTTCTTTTATAGCCTCGTCACTCTTAGTCTTATTCATTTAAATAGTCTGCTCAGTTTGATTTCTCTTATACAATTTTTCTTCTAACACAATTATTTTATCAGATAAACTTTTGTTCAAATCAGTCAATTCAGTCAATTCAGTCAAAGAATCACGATAAGTCTGATTTGATAATTCTAAGTCATTCAAATTCTTTTGAATCAGTCAATTCAGAGAAATTTTCAACTTTTCAATCAAAACAAACTTTTCTTGATTATCAAGCTTTTCAGAAATGAACTTAGAACGAAAATCATGTAAAGCATTGACAATAACGTTCAATTGAGAAGAAATGAAATTGACATGAAACTCAGAAATTACCTCAGAATCATCAGTAGAAGTATCATCTTCTTCATCATCACTTTTGTCATCACCTATGAAGCACATTGCTGCAGTCTCTTCATTCTCAGCCTCGTTATCAGAATGATCCAACCAATACTCTTCCTCAGCCATCAGAATAGTTCCGTTTTCTCTCTACTCATCCAGTTCCATCTTCTTTCTGTAGAAAGTTGAATCCTTTACCACTTTAACTCTACACTCCTTAGCTAAATGCCCGGGCTTTCCACAGTTGTAGCAGTTCATAACCTTCTTTTCATCCTTTTTCGGTTCTACTACTTTTCCAGGCTCAAACTTTGGGACGTAAGGCTTTGATAAAGCACCAGGTTCAATCTTCCAGAAGTGAAACAGAAATTGTTGGATCCTGTTCTACGCTGAAATTTTTTCTGATAGTGTTATGATAGAAGTATCATTGCTTTCTCCAAAGCTTCACCATCATCTTCTGTGGAACCATTATAAGCATCATTTGTCAAATCCTGTTCAGCTAACTGACTAGCCAGGAGAGCAATCGGATCCACAATCTTTGGCTTATTCTTTTTATCCAACTTTGCTTTCTTCTCTAGAACCATGGATTTATCAGTCATCAGAATTTCATACAATTCCTGAATGGGCATAGTAGAAATCCTGACATCATTTCGCATCCTATGACAGGACTTACTCCATTCAGGTTGGAGTGCATTCAGGAACTTCAAGTTGGCCTCCAATTCAGTCTTGGTAATTTTGATTTTGTACAGATCATTGATGACTGCCCAAAATCTGTCAAATATGCTCTTCAGACTTTCTCTGTCTTTTGCCTTGAATTCTTCAAAATTATTCATGTATCTGGTCTGACGCAGTTGATTTGACACAACTGTACCAAGCATGATCTTTTCCAATTGAGTCCACATAAGCCTAGGATTATGCTTGAAACAGTCAATTCTGTTGTAAATGGAGTTTGGCAGTGCAAGAATCAGATTTGATTTTGCCTGACTATCAGCTTGATATCTTAAGAGCTCATCAGCTTCATACTCTCTTAAAGATTTTTCAACTGTTGTAGCTGGAGTAGTAGCAGTAGCTGGAATTACTTTCATCAGCCTCTCCATAGGACCCTAATTCAGAGATTTCATCATGTTATCCCCATTCGGTTGTCTTTCAATGAAGTTGATGAATCGATCCTGCCACTGTTCAAATTAATTTTCGTTGATTAATACAGGAGGACGTGTGTCAGACCCCAATGACATCATCAGGTCATTTTTGTAAACTTGAGCTTGCAAAGACATCTTGACAAAATCAGAAAGTCAGAAAAATTGTAAGTCTGGAACACACGCAATCTGAAGGTTTGCGTAATAAGAGAGATCCACAAAGTGTACTTTGCGTAAGCCGAACGATACGCAAACAGGACTTTGCGTAATACGAGAGATGCGAGAACCAGACTTTTCGGGTCAAGAAGGTTGCGCAAACTACGCTTTACGTAAGTAGAAGGATAGGCAAACTAAGCTTTGCGTATGTCGAAGGATACGCAAACTAAGCTTTGCGTAATAAACTTGAACAGAGAAGTGAGCTTTTCGGAATCTTGATGATACGAAAACTTTGTTTCTCGGATAGCACTTGATACGCAAACGACGGTTTGCGTAATCAGCCTAATACGAAAACCTGAAACACTACACAAAAATTAGAACATGATATGAACTTTGCGCAATCCAATATGAATCTTGCGTAAACCTATATGAATGTTGCGCAAACCTATATGAAAGTTGTGCAAACCTATATGAACTTGCAAAACTGCAGAAAATCAAATAGAACACGCAAGATCGATTATAACAATAAAATTAAGCCAAGAAAAACACACACTGATTATCGAAAACCACTTTTTAACAAATTTCAAACAACAATTTCGATTAAAAACCTCTAAAACACAAATTCGTTGATGAAACAGTACAAGAACGCGTGTTTTTCAGAAAATCACAAAATCGCACAATCGGAGATCAAAAACTGAATTTTATGCAAAATAATGTGAAGCAATTATGATCGATTACTCAAAACGATATAACAAAACAAATTTCACACAAAATCGTCTAGAAAACTATCCAAATTTTATGAAAAATCAAGAAAACGAGATTTTCTTGAAAAATTCAAGAAAATCGATCAAGTTTTCGATTAATCTACAAATTCAGTATCGAAAAACGATTTCTCTCAATCCTCTCAAGATCTAGAAAGCTCTGATACCAATTGAAAGTCCAAGAATCACTAAATCTTCTAGAGAGAGAAAGTAGAGAGAGAAAGTATACGCTCCAAGTAAACTGATATTCAAAGTGTAAGGTTCCAAAGTTACAAAACAAAGACTAGAAAGGGACTTAAATACCCCTAGTCTTAACACAACAGATAACACCACTAAACACAATTTAGACAAGGGAAATAAATACAATGATTACTACAAAATTAGACTTAACACTTATGTACTGAAGTTCACCACTAACGATAAAATATAACCATAATCTTGACGAATTTCAGAAACCGAGACTATTTATAATGCTTGTTAGAATGAAAATCCCTATTTCTAAACGGAAAGTCTAGCTAATTTAGCTTCCGTTCTAAACCAAGCCAGTGAGTTGAAATCCCATAAAACTATGATCATCATCAAGAAAACATGAAAACCCAACAAGCTGAAAAATCAATAATTGATGAAGTACCTCTGATTTAGCGGTATAGCTTTTCTCGGAAGCATCTGAAGCCACGAGCACCTCAACGACGACAATCCTAGAAATTTGCCGGCAGGGAAAACAAACAAATCTGTAGCCATATCTGATTTACTCTATCTCCCTGCCCTGTAAATATTAGCTAGGGTCCTGCTCCATTGAGGCATCATTGTCGTCGCAACAAACTATTAAAATAAAAACAAAATTCCTGAAAACATGCATAAACATAACCCCAAGAAAAAATAAATTTCTACCAAAATTTAAAACTATAGATGAAAAGACAAGAAATTGATCAAGTAGAATTGTCAAAAACTATGTAAAATAGACACATTTGCATGTCAGGTGTAATGGACTTGACATAAACAATGCACATTCTCATGACAACAACACTGTTAAATGCAGAATTTCTATGATCTCATATGAGTTCCCCAAACTTGCATTCAATCACAGAGAGTGTAGATGAATACACGTATGTATGTGTGACTTTTTTAAAGTTTCTATAATGTGAAATTGAAGCATATGCCCGTCACCAATCCAAATGGTGAAATTTGAATGCATAAAAGTTGTCTAGACTCTGAAGCTTGAAAGCTAATGCATTTGGTACTTTGATTGAAAGACTAATCTCAGATAAACCAAGAGGCTAGAAAAAGTTAAAAAGAAACAGCAAACAAAGAAATGGAGAAATCAATGGATTCAGCATACCTCGTTTGAAAGCGATGGAGAAATCAATGAAACATGTTTGCCATTTAGGTGCTAAATCGAAATTGAAATAAAATCAATAGGGTTTTGAAGAGCATACCTAGAAATTAGAATTGAAAGGGGAATCTAAATCATAATCGACATCATACCTGGGAGAAATCTCTAGGGTTTTGAAGAAGGTAATCAAAACCTCAGGGAGGATTGAGATCGAGGTCCGGATACTTCAAATCGGACGTCTGTGTTGGAAAATTTTAGTGAAAATGTGATTTTTTACTAAATTTGGACACAAATAAATACATGTATATGTATTGTATAAATCTAACTCTTTGTGGGTTTGTGTTCTCCTATATGAGAGCTTCGAAACGATATATTATGTGTCAAAAACAGAATATGTGTAAATGAGATATCGATGCTCAAAGCTGAGTGTTTGGGATGAAAAATTGGCAAAACCAAGTGGGTGTGGGAACTTGTCCCACATAGGAAGGAGAACCAAATCTTTTGAGGTTTATAACCTTGGATGTGGAAGGAGCTTACAAGCTCTTAGTTTGGTTTTACTCCATCACCTACCCGCGCGCAGGGGGGGTGCCGATTGTGACTTTCGTAGGCTAAAATCGGCGAACTTGTGCATGGGCGCGACCTGCAGACACGAATGCCGCTCCGAAATCTTGTGCTCGCGCAGAGTAGTTTTTGCGAATTTTTTGGTTTTGATCCAGTGCTGTGCGTGGCTTTTGGCGCGGGTGAACCCACGCAGCCAACCGCGCCAAGCACTGGAATGTGACCCAAATAGTGTCGGGTGCGGGTCATGGCCCTGGAATGGTTTCGAGGATGGTTACGAGACAGTGTCTCGCGCTGGTGAATCTGCACAGCCAACCATGCGGATATCTGTTTCAAATCGATTTGTAACCCCCGATATCATGTATATTGACTACTGAAATAAATATTTTAATTATCAATAATCAAAATATTAAGTGTGGATTTCGGTTTTGTCAATATAAAAGGGAGACTAGAGTTGTTATTCAAACACACGAACGACACACATCGAATACCGAAAAAACCACCGATATCTCTCAAAAGGCTTCTACATACAAGTATTTTCCGGGATATTTTCAGGCAAGTTATCATATCCGGCAGTTCAACTGCTTATGCTGTTGTACCCTGGGAACAGACGGCGAATCTGTTTAAGGGAATCGTGTCCAACACGAGCCTCATCATCGTTGAATTAATCTACGGTTTATTCGTTTAATCCTTTTGTCGATTCCCTTTACGTTTGAGTTATTTTAATCATTTGTTGATTATATTTAGTCTTATTTTATCTTCGGTGTAATTTTATATGTATTTTAAAATACATATACTGGGAAATAACCAACAATCTTAAACAGATTTGAATCGAGTTTGTCTCGATAATTTTGATTATCTGTTTTTCGTAAACAGATAGATATTGTGGTATCATTTTCTGTTTTGTGTAAACAGATTGTTTCCGTGGTACTAACTGTACACGTGAATCAAATCGAGTTTAGCTCAATTCAATTGGTTATCTGTTTTGTGTAAACAGACTGTATATCGAATTTATTTCGATTTGTTACGAATCGAGTTTTGTCTCGATTTAAGGGTACAAACGGATTGAGAATCGAGTTTGTTTCGATTAACTCGTTTTATGAGAAAAAGAATTTCTATAGACTATTGGTTCGATTTAATTATTTATATTGTTAGAGCAAAAATATGTTGGATACAAGATCAAGAAGACTGAAGGTCAAAGTTCAAGAAAATCAAAGCTGAGAAAGTCAACTTTCATCAAAGTCAAAGTCTTTTGTAATAAAACTCAAATGTATTTGTATTTTGTATTTTAGTTTCCTTGTATTAGGAATTGGTATAAATAGATTTTATTTTTCAGTTTTGTTGAGTGAGTTAACAGAGTTAAGAAGTCAGATTGTAATATCAGAGAGAGAGAGATTCGTAGAGAGAGAGAGGGAGTTCTAGAGAGAGAAAGTTGTAAATTGTGAATTGAAAGTG
This sequence comes from Arctium minus, assembly GCA_954870635.1. Lineage (NCBI taxonomy): Eukaryota > Viridiplantae > Streptophyta > Magnoliopsida > Asterales > Asteraceae > Arctium > Arctium minus. Next base: position 11,422,599 of record OX941096.1, on the reverse strand, counting down.
AAATCAAAACAAGTAATTGATTCTTGGTTATGTTTTGTTTTGATTAATTGATTAGAAACTAGAATCTGGAACACACAATTGGTATCAGAGCTGATTCAAAAGGGGAATCAGATCAAGAAAAGTGTTGACTATGTGTTCTTGAACGAGAGATTTGATTTTGGAGTGTTAGTGCAATTTTGTTGATGAAATTGATTAGGATTTGTTTGGAAAGTGTAATAGATCGAGTCTATGTACTTTATTTTCTGAATTGCAATGTAATTCTCACGAATTTGTGATTTTTGTTGAGTTTTTGTTCACGAGTCGATATTCACTGTTTCATCATTCATTTTGTAGTTTGAATGTTTGTTTGTGAAATTCTTGAGTTGTAATCTGTTCTATTATTGTAATCGAGCATCAATACAAAGTTTCAAGACAATTGGACAGAGTTTGGATCGATTTCAGTGAGAACAGTTGATATTTGGTCGATATTCTGAAGAACGCGCTAGATCTCCAGAACGTGCAAGTTCATCGTTCAAACGCGCAAGTTTCATCCGTTAAAACGCGCAAGTCGAAGGATTGATTTTGGCCTCAAACGCGCAAGGCATTATCTGCGAGTTCTAGAAACTCGCTGATCGAAGTCTGCGAGTTTGGAAAAGTTGGAAAATTTTCTAAGGATCAGAACGCGCACGTAGTGGTTAGCGAGTTCTTCAAACGCGCTAATCGAAGGGTGCGAGTTTGAAGAGGAATAGTGGTTTGCGAGTTCATTCGACGTGCGAGCCTGAATTTTCAAGAAAAAGTTCTAAGTGTGGAAACGCGCAAGTATATCTAGCGAGTTTGTTCAAAACGCGCAAGCTTTGACGAGCGAGTTTTGAAAACGCGCACACCTCAGTTAGCGAGTTTTAGAGGAAATAGTCACTTGCGAGTTTCAACGGCCTACGAGTTTGGTTGATCTGCGAGTTTATCAGAACACGCAACCCTTTGCGTACGAGTTTCACAAACGCGCAAGCTTAAGTCTGCGAGTTTCACTCTAAATAGTTGTTTGCGAGTTTCTCAAACGCGCAAGTCTCGATCTGCGTGTTTCTCAGTGTCTGCGAGTTTCACTATAAATAGTTGTTTGCGAGTTTCTCAAACGCGCAAGTCTCGATCTGCGTGTTTCTCAGTGTCTGCGAGTTTCAGCGATTGCGAGTTATATAGTGACTTGCGAGTTTTGATACTTAGTCAAAATTTTCAGAATTTCTGATTTTTCTAAATTTCAAGATTTTTCTTGTGATTTCATATTTTGGACTAACGATCAGTTCTAGTTTCTTATTGGATATATTTTCAAAACAGATAATTCAAGATGGGATATTTTTCTGATGATGATGAAAAGAAGATTGAAAAGCTCAAATTAGAGAACAAAAATCTTGCTTCTTTAGTTGATCACTACTCAAAGAGGTCAAAACGATATAATGATGAAAGGAAGCTACTGAGAGAAGAAGTCAGTGCGTTAAAGAAAATAAATGAAGATCTGCTAAAACAGACTTCTGGGCTTAATGATGAAAAGGTCTTGTTTTTGGAAGCTGAAAACACTGAGTTAAAGAGCAAGATCTCAGAATTAGAAGATCACATTGTCAAATTTCAGCAAACATGGTGTGCTAATGAAAAGAAGATCTTTGAATTAGAATTTCAAATTGTTGAAGAAAGATCAGTTTTTGAGAAAGAAAAGAAAGAGTTTGCTAAGAAGTTCTCAGATTTTTCCAGAAAATGTGCTGACGAGAAGAAGACAGTTGAGCTAAAATGTATAAAACTTTCTCAACAAATTTCTGATTTTGAGAAACTAATCATACTGGAAAGAGAGAAATTTGATAAAGAGAAGAAGATCATAGAACAGAAGAATGTTGGGATATTCAAAGAAATATCTGGTCAGAGGACAAATGCTGAAATGGGCTTTGAGGAAGAAAGAAGCTTATTTAAAGCAGAGATAAAGAAGCTAACTGCAAAGCTATCTGAGCTATCTGAAAGTGCATTGAAAGATAAAAAAGCGAAGTCTGAGTTTAAGAGAGAGATTGACCTACTTGTCAAAGAAAGAGACAGTTATTCGTCAAAGGTTAAAGAGCTTGAAAAGATTGTTTCCAAGGTGTTGGTGACTGAGCAAACGACTCTAGAGTCAAAAATCCACACACCTAGAAATAGTTCAGTTGGTTCTAACAAGTCAGCCTCAAGCTCACATTTGAAAATTGTTTCTTCAAGAAGGTCAGTTAATTCATTTGATCAGATTCGTACTACTAATATTTTCTATGATCAAAATGTAGATGGTTCAAATACACAAAGAAGAAGGAGAAGAAGAAGATATAAAGAAGAAAAACTGGTATGGAGAGTGAAACCAGTGGTTGAAAATGAGACGAATGATGAGAAGAAGAAAGAAAAGAAAGGAAAGAAGGAACAGAAGACAAGTAACAAATCATGTATACATGCATCAACAGCCAAGAAGAACAAAGTGCTGAAAGGAAAACCTGATCTTGCTTATTCGAGAGATCAATTGATCAGGTTATCTAAAAAGAGATATTGTTCTTACTGTCGTACTTATGATTTTGTTCATAAAGCTAGTGATCATTACTGGTATGGTTCTTATTCTGTTACTCCCATAAGAACTGCAACTAACACGCATGGACCCAAATACCAGTGGGTACCAAAACCAAAGACTGATTTTGTGTTGCAGGCACCTACAGTCAAGGGGGAGTAAGAGAACCAAGGGTTCTAAGTAAATCAACTTAGAACCCATACTTCAACGAAGTTTGACTTTTAAACACAACAGTTTAGGACTCGCTCTTCAATGATGAAAAAGAAATGCTACTCCCGGGCTGATAAGAGAGTGTATTCAGATACTCAGAAGAGGAAATCAACCTTCAAGGGGGAGTACATAAATTTTTTCTGGAAATATGTATTCGGAAGATATGATGAACTACACTTCAAATGGAGATGTAGATCTCTATCATGTGCCTTTTACTGATAAATTTCAGATGCATATTTTTAGGGGGAGTAAAGAATCATGATTTCTGATTATTTCAAATCAGAACTCGTACTTTATTCATTTTACTGCTTTATGTCATTTTATTTTCAAATAATTTTGTGAATAAAGTTGCTTTGACTAGACTTTGAGACTTATGCAGAATAAGAGAAGCTGACACGATCATATCTTAATGACTTCAGCTGACTGACTTTCTGAGAATTAAGATTAAGTGAAAAGGTAAATTTCTTATCTTAATCTCAAATATATCTGAAAGAAGGACAACTTTCAGATATAGAAAACATGTTCTGAAATGTTCAAACCACTTCCTGATTTTTAAACAGATTTTATAATTTGGAAGTGTGATTTTAAATGTTTTCATTTTATTTGTGTTTAAATGACTATAAATAGTGTGTTTCCAAAGATAAATACTTATGTATTGTCTTTTCTTTATACTTTCAAGTATTCACACACACCGGTTTGACTTTTTGTTCACATTGTTCTTACCATGTCTCATATTGAAACATATTTTCGATGGTAAGACACCTCGCTTGTAATTCAATGAATTTTGAGCGTCATTTCATTTCGAAGCGTTTAGTTCAAGACTGTCTATATTTTTGTTTCATATAGACTATATCCGTTGTTTTTAATCATAAGCCTTGATTGCTATATCATTCATTTTTGATCATTTTCATACAATGTCAGATTTTCAAACAAGTCTTTTGCATTCATATTCATTCATTCAATATACTTATTTGAAAATACTTCAATGTTTTTAAAATGTTCATATCTTCATGATTATATTCTGAGCATATATACATCTGACTTGTATTTTGAGCTTTAAATGATAAAGTTAAACCATATTGAGCACCATTATGCTTTCATAGGATTACATGGGTTCTTTGTGCTAGGACTTCAATGAACTTTTATGAAATCACGTTAACCAGTGATTTCTACCCAAGAAGTTAATCCTTTAGTGATTGAGTGTGAGGAGTCTAAAAGAAATGAGTTTGGGTTGTGTGATGAGGTAAAATGTAAATGAGAGTTTGGTTAGTAGTGAGCTTAATGATTAAAAGAAAGAGGGTTGAGATCAGAGTAAAAGAATATCAAACTTTGCACCAACTACTTTCTGAGCCGGGCAACCACATTACTAATGTTTCACAATTCTTGGTGAACATTATTGAAACAGGCAAATAGCCCATGCCAACTCTTGTTAAAAACCCCACCAACTACTCATTTTCTTCTTAAGAAGAAAATGTTTCACATTTTTCAAGGGGACGCAGCATATAATCTATCTGATTTTCATTTGGAAAATCTGGATATTGAAAAAGAAGGAAGTCTGCCCCACCTTCGCACTTCAATCATGCACGTTGAGTCTGTGTTTATCTACTGTTGTCTCAGTAGATTACACAATTTTGAGCCTACTACAAGCAATCATCAAGTGCTTAATTCTTTCTATCACATGCACGAACACACAAATAATTTGTTTCTTTATCATAACATTCATAGAAATTGCCTTTGTGGTGTTTCGATGATTGGATGGAAGCCCTGGGGGAGTGAACATCACAAAACCTCCTTTATATTGTGTATTTGTTACACACAGTGACTTCGTGTTACTGACAGACATTTTAACTGATTCATTTCTTGATTCAGAGGCTCTTGGACAGATCAGAATGGTCAATGACATTTCTTGCTGAAAGTTTTGATGATATAGATGCTCAAATCATCAAAAAGGGGGAGATGGTATCAAGAAATGTTAAAGTTTTGAAGTTTGGGGGAGATGGTATCAAGAAATGGTCAAAGACATTTTATCTGATAGATGATTTTCAGAAATGTCCAAGTCAGAAAAGTTCAATTTGAAGATTTGGAGAAGATCAAAGAATTTTTGAGGATTTGCTGAAATTTTCTTTGAAGATTATTTGCTAAAGCAATTTGAGCTGATTTTGAAGATAATTTCTTTCCAAAGTCTGAAAGTATCTTGTGAAAGTTTTGAGGAGATTGTTCATTGTTTGAAGATATTTTTGGAAAGAATATAGTCAAAGAAAAAGGGGAGATTGTACTGACAGAGTTTAAGAGTGAAGACTAAATTGCTAGATCTTTCAACAAGTGATCTTGAATCCAAAGGGGGAGATTGTTAGAGCATAAATATGTTGGATACAAGATCAAGAAGACTGAAGGTCAAAGTTCAAGAAAATCAAAGCTGAGAAAGTCAACTTTCATCAAAGTCAAAGTCTTTTGTAATAAAACTCAAATGTATTTGTATTTTGTATTTTAGTTTCCTTGTATTAGGAATTGGTATAAATAGATTTTATTTTTCAGTTTTGTTGAGTGAGTTAACAGAGTTAAGAAGTCAGATTGTAATATCAGAGAGAGAGAGAGATTCGTAGAGAGAGAGAGAGAGAGAGAGAGAGAGAGTTCTAGAGAGAGAAAGTTGTAAATTGTAAATTGAAAGTGAAATCAAAACAGGTAATTGATTCTTGGTTATGTTTTGTTTTGATTAATTGATTAGAAACTAGAATCTGGAATACACATATATGTTTTGTGTAAACATATTTTAAATCGTTGTTAATCATAAAATCCCAATATATCAAGCAATTACTCAATATTTAGAACATTTAGGAACAAGAATTAGAGAGAGAGTCTAGAGAGAGAAAGTAGATCTTGTATTCATATATCTCTGAATTACAATACAATCACAGCTCTCTAGCGTTGTTACAAGATTAAAAGACAAACCTATATATACACTACCTATCTATTACAAAGCCTTAAAGGCTAAGGAAACTAACCAAGCTTTGACATAGACAATGTTGAATTTTACATCATTGACTTTCCTATAAAATCTTGGATACAATATTTAGACTTAACAATCTCCCCCTTTGTATTCAAGATTTAATAAAAATTTGATATAGATCTTCAGCTCTTGATTCTTCAGCTTTTATCTCTTTGAAGCTTTCACAGTCTTTACTCTTTCAGCTCTTGAAGAATCTTGGAAAGTCTTTTGCACATTGAAGCTTTGAAAAGTCAATAAGCCTTGAACAGGAAACTTAATTCTTGAAACGTTTGAAAACTACTTTGAAGAGACTTTCTTTGTAAAAACAAACTTCTTTGAATCTTTGAATTTTCTTTACAGAAACTTTTCACTTTGAATCAGCGGAAGCATTTTGAATTTCTGACTTCAACTTTGAACTTAAACTTTGAAATTGAATCTTTATAATTCTCCACCTTTTTGATGATGAGAGCATCATGATCATCAAAACTTCATCAATTTCAGCTCAGACTTTGATTTTCCCCTTTGTGATCAACTAACAATCTCCCCTTTGACAGATGTCGCGCTTTGTTCTGAGAGCCGTTAATCCATGAAAGATATATATCCGAATCTTTTCAAATTCAGACATAATGAACGTGTAACCCTGATTCAACAAATGAAACAGTTAGAAGTGCCTGTCAGTAACACGGAGTTACTGTGTACAACGAATGTACAATATAAGGAGCTGGTTTGATGAAGACTCCCAGGACTTCCATTCAATCATTGAAAAACACAAGGTAATTCTATGAATGTGTTGGATCATAAATTGTATTCAAGATTAAAGTTAAAGTTAAGGGTTTAAACTGCAATTGTGATAAAGTTAATTAGAGGGTTTATTATGTAATAATCTAATAGTTGTTAACTATTGGCCCTCAAGCCCGTTAAGCTTTTAGCTAAGCCCGTTAGGCCTAAAGCCTGGGTATTTGATGTTTTGATTAGTTTAGTTTTAGGTAAGAACTCTGATAATTTTCTAAATAGTCGCTGTAAGTTTTCTCTGTATTCAAAGGGTATCAAGAACACTCAAGGGTTTCATTGTTTATTCAAGGGATTGGTACGTTATTATTAATATTTATATCTCTTGATTATTATTGTGTTGCTTGATTACTTGATTAATTGTTTACCAACTAGATTAAATCTGGGCTAACAATTGGTATCAGAGCCTAAAGAATCAAGTTTTAGGATTAAATCTATATTTTTTTTTCGAATTTACTGTTCATCGAAAAATTTACTGTTCATCGAAAAAAAAAAAATACTGTTCATCCGATTTTATGAATCTGTTATCGCATCCGGTCGATTAGTAATTGATTATTTGTGTTTTTGTGTTTCATTCGATCGAAGTTTCTGTGGTTTTTGTGTTTAATTGTGTTCATCGGTCGTTTCAATTTTCTGGGTTTGGTTTCGGTCGAATCCAGAAATTCATCGTGTTCTTCGGGCTTATCAGTTATCCGATCTTATCAAGTTTAACGTATCTGATAGTCTTTCGAACTGAACTTTCGACCGGGTACTTGCTCAATCCGGTCTTCGTCCTTCGACCGGATACTTGTTAATCCGGTCTTGCACCTTCGACCGAATAGTTGTGATCTCCGGTCATTCCTTCGACCGGACCTTAGTATTCTCCGGTCTTTCCTTCGACCGGATAGGAGTATCGACCGGACCTTAGTGATTTCCGGTCTAGTATTCGACCGATACTTTGTTACTTCGGTCTTCGTCCTTCGACCGGATACTTGTTAATCCGGTCTTGCACCTTCGACCGGATACTTGTTAATCCGGTCTTGCACCTTCGACCGGATAATTGTTTCTCCGGTCTTCCCATTCGACTGGATAATTGTTTCTCCGGTCTTCCCATTCGACCGGATAATTGTTACTCCGGTCTTGCCATTCGACCGGGTACTTGCATACTCCGGTCTTTCCTTCGACCGGTACAGTTCATTCTTCGAAGCACATCCCCGATTGATTTTTTGCAAACTGTGATAGGGTATCTAATTGTCAAAAAAAAATTCTCTAGGGGCGCTGCCCCCATACCCCCGCAAGGGCGTTGCCCCTTGACCCCAAGGTCTCTAGCGGGACCCCCGTGCTAAGTCTGCGAAGGGGGACAAAAGTTTTGTGCTTGATCAAAATCTTCCTAATTTTTCAGTATTTTATTCATAGATATTAGTGCTTTATACTGTGAGCGAGGACTGCATTTGATTATTTTTGGAAATTTATTTTTTTTCTGAAAATTTTTGAGTGTAGTCTTTACTTTTGATTCTAACGATCTCATCTAGTTGGTTGTCTTGGTACAGAAAAGTCTATTTACTAACCATACAGCTAAGATGTCGAATCAGCTTCTCTCGATGGGTTCTCAAATCAAACCTCCTGTCCTCGTGGCAAATGAGTATCAGCAGTGGAAGACAAGAATGATTCAGTTTCTGAATCACAAGAACAGAGAGTTCATGACAATAATCATTGAAGGTCCCAAAACTCCAATGATCACAGTAAAGGGTCAACCTGCTACAGATTCCTCTCCTGAAATCCCTGACAGAGATATTCCTAAACCTGTTCAGTTCTACACTGAAAAGCAGAAAGACCAGCTCAAGTTAGAAGAAGAAGCTCTAATCTATCTGACGATGGCAATTCCAAACGACATCTACAATCGTGTCGACAGTCAGAGTACTGCTAAAGGAATCTGGGATGAACTAGCAAGGCAGTTTGAAGGAAGTGAAGCTTCTATTCAAGCTAAGCAGAATATGTGCATAAATGCTTACGAGGGATTTCATGCCAAAGAAGGAGAGCTGCTTTTAGATACCTATAATAGGTACAACATTATTCTCAATGACTTGCGGAGGAACAAAATCGCCAAATCTGCTTCTGAGATAAAGTACAAGTTCATCAAGAATCTGAATCCAGAATGGAAGAACTTTGCTATCAACCTCCAGATGTCGAAGAATATGGCTCGAGAAAATGTCACCGATATCTTCTCTACTCTTGCTCAACATGAGGATGAGGTGAGATCTATGAATAATGAGTCTAATCAATGAAGGATTCTGTGGCTCTCATAGCCGGCAAAGGTTCTGTATCCTCTGCAAGGTCGAAGAAAAAGGCGTCCAAAGCTTTAGTTACCGAAGTTACTGACTCTGACTCTGTTTCAAGTGATGAAGAATTGGAAGTTGATTCAGATCCTGATATTCAAAAGTTCTCTGAATACTTGGCTCTCATTACGAGACGATTCAAGAAGATCTTTGGCAAGAAAAGATTTTACTCAAAGCCAAAGTATGATGAATACAAGAAAGAGAAGTCTGAGATGCGATACAAGCCGAGGCATGGAAAGAGAGAGGAAGGACGAGAAGATCGGAAGGAAGATAGAAGAGAAGGAAAGAGAGAGGAGAAGCGAGAAGAGCGAAAGGATGAACCAGGAAGATGCTACAACTGTGGCAAATTTGGGCACTTCTCAAGGGACTGCAAATTCAAGAAAGTGAAGAACTCAGAGTACTACTCAAGAAAGTCACTAATTGCCAAGAAAGCTGAAGAAGGAAAAGTACTAATGGCTGAAGAAGAGAACTGGCTGTTCCAAAGTTCTGATGACGAGGAGCAAGCACATTTCACCCAAGTTTCTTACATGGAAAAGCTGGAAGGTGACGATGAAGACTCTGAGACACAATCCGAAGAAGCAAACTCTGAGGTAAGTGAAAATTCTGAACTTATTGAATCTTTAATGGCCCAAATACATGGCATGAAAGATGAATTTGCTTTACTGAAAGGCAAACTGAGCTCTGCACATCAATCTGTTTTAAGCTTTCGTGATGAAAATGCTATTTTAAAAGTTGTTGTGGAAGAAAAGGAAAAGGAAAAAGATGATTTAAAAGCTGAAAAAGAGTCTTTAAAAGAAAAAATATCTGGTTTAGAAACAGATCTCGTGAATCTTAATGCTGAAAAGGGTGAGTTTCAAATCAAATTTGAAGTTTGTTATAAAGAAAGAAATGAAGCTTTCACCAAAATAAAGCAACGGGAGGACATTAACATGAAACGAGGTCAGACTGAATAGACATTAAATCTGTTGACCAATAAACTCCAAGACGAAAGGTTTTACAAACTTAAACCAGGTTTGGGTGTGCCAATTAATGAAATTTTGAAAAAGGCACCGGAGCACCTATATAATTTTGATAAATTTGGATCCGCAATAAAACCCATTCCTGACATTCGCGCTACTTTTGTTGAAGCAAGTTCTCTTAAACCTTCTGAAGAGACCAAAGGTCAAGAAGAAATGAGAAAGAACAAGTCTGGTGACACTGATTCTCAAAATCTTTTTAAATCTGTTGGTTTTACATATGGTGATTTGAACGAAAGCTATGCAACTCGAAAGATCGAATTTACTGAGTTTGAATCACTATTTACCACACCTTCTAAAGAATCAGTGAGCACCAACACAGTTCTACCTGAGACTGCATGCAAAATTGATGAGTATGAATCGGATGTTGATCCATCTACTATACCATCAGTCTCAACTCCCATTGCTTCTAAACCTTTACTTCCTGAAGAGGTTGAAGAAGTTACTGCTACCGCGGATGAATCTTGTGTTCAAAATGATAAAACGGAGTTTATTGAGTCCATGACTGAAGAGATATTCTCTGATATGATGAATGCATCAGACTCTGATCCTGTTTCTGATTTAAAGGGATCAAATTCTGTGGATGGTAATACATCTGAATTGATAAAGCAAATTGATATGTTGCAACAATCTCTTGATGAGGTTGAAGATGAAAACTTTGATCTCAAACATAAACTTGAAAAGTCTTTAAAAATAAATCAAGAGCTTTGCACTGAGATCAATGATTTGAAAATTACTTTGTTTAAAAATGCTTTAAATGAAAAACAGATGTTAAATGATCCAAGCTGGAAGGTAAGAACCAATCCAGAATTTGATGCTCCTGTAAAACCTACAGTTGCTTACTCTGATTGTCCTGAATATCCTCCAAGTATTTTTGAAAAAGGGTGAGACTTCAAAGAGCACTAGAAAAGAACCACCTTCTAAGTTAGAGACTAACAAGGTTCCTGTTTCTGTTTCAGATATAAGAGGAAATGGAGTTGGGAAGAGTAAGAAGAATAAAGATCTTAGTTTGAATAAAAAGAATAGTTTGAATTCTAGTAGTTGTCCTACAGACAGAGTTATTTTGAATAGTACTTCTTTTGATAAACATGAATGTAAGATTTGTTCCGATAAATCTAAGTTTATGAATTTTGCTCGAAAGAATCTTTATTGCAAACACTGTTGGGATAATTCATTCAAATACTACTCCCCTCCTAAGTCCAAAAAGAGTAAAAGCAAAGCTAAGTTGAACTCTAAGTCTAATTCTAATTCTGATTCTTCTACACAACCAAAAGTGTATCGTGCTAAGGTTGCCAATCCTACTTCTAAAAAGCACTTTCAGGAATTGAATGTTAAGATGGTTTGGAAATGGGTTCCAAAACCGCATTATGAATGGAGAGTAAAAGTCAAACCTGAGGATATTCCTGAATTGCTTGATGCTAACCGCGAAGGACCCATCTTGATATGGGTGCCTAAGCAAAACTAATTGTCTCTTTTGCAGGCCTGTTGTCACACCCCGCTAAAGCGGAAACACGGGGTATAACAGTTTCCGATAAACAATCCACAAGCATAAAGTTCAACCATCATACATTTAATAAAAATACATTACAAAATTTAATAGTAGAAAGTTTATCGTGAAATTACAATCCCGAGATAATTCAAGATAGCATTGTCCAAAAGTTTGTACATCCCCCAAGCATATTCATGTTATACGCAGAACGACCCTTAAAATTTACCTTCTTGATTACCTGAAAAGCATGTACAAAAATATGGTCAACTACAAGAGTTGGTGAGTTCACAGGTTTTAATTATGCACAAAACATTTTATATGCAAGATTTGATAGTTGGAGCATATTCATGCTCAAAAGCTTAACTTGAATACTTGGAGCATATGCGTGCTCAAATACTTGGAGCATATTCGTGCTCATTAGCTTAACTTGAAAAATTTCATGAGTATTGCTTTACGTATGACTTGAGTCGGTATAACTTAAACTTGGTTGAGCCACTACTAAACCGTCCCGGACCCTTGTTTTTGCCCCGTGTGCCTTGACTCAGAGGTGGTCTCAAGCGCCACATGTTCAATCACTTCTCTAGTATAGTGCACTCCTAGCTCGTCAGCTGTAAGAAGTGGGGTTGGTCAAGCCCAAATAGCGCTATCCACTAATACTATAGGCCCAATTTTCTAGGTTAATAGTAGTGTCGTCTGGGGACTAACTCTTAAATACTCAACATACCAACTATTTAACGTCATACATCTTACTTTTTAAAATGCTTGAAAACAAGCCTTGGCGACTTAACAGCGCAAAACATTTCAATTAACTCATGAATCATTAAAATCGTACTTAAGCATGCTTTTCACCCCAAAATACGTAAAACGATAAAAGAGGGGCTGTGAATATTCACCTTGAGAGTGACTTGGAAACTTAACGATAGTGCTCAAAATAGGTGCCGCTTCCTTGGTTTCCTATAGTGAAGGTTTCCATAGAGGAAATACGTTAATACCCGTTCCTATGTCCAAATGACCCGTCCAAATAACTTATGATATGCCATTAAGTAGGTGTCAATATCCAAAACCATATTTAGATCAATTATAGTCTTATTATGCCTTAACACTAGTCTAGATCTCATTATGATCACTTTTCTGAAAATTCAGCAGTAGCTGTCCAGAATTTTAGTCAACAAAACCACTATAGAAACATATCTTCCCAAAGTAATGAATTTACCAAAATTTTTGTGGTAATACTATAGTGTGTAAAGAGTAAATCTGCACTTTTTCATAATTTTTGGATGAGTTTTGATACCTGAAATAATTTCCACAAAGCAGTGTGTCACTGATTTCCGGATCAGTGACATACCTCACTTGTAGCATGCTTTTGGGGTATCAATTCTTTGAATTAGCCAATAATACTTATATGGGTGTAAACCTAACTCAAAATACTATCATTTGGAAAAATATTCACTTAATTTGGGATAAGAAATGAGGAAGTTATGGCCTCCACAAGATAGGTGTATGAATCTGTCTTCACTGGACAGATTGCACCATTTTCTTGTAAAATCCATTTAAGTGCTCAAATCATCTCCAAAATTAGTGTTTTCGGACTTTTTAGAAAGCTAACACCCTAAATTAAAGTCTATAAGCAAAAATCCCAAATTTTGACATGTAGAACATGATTTATGCATGTTGGAAGTAGGTCCATTTTCTGGACAGCAAATCTGCAGTAAGTTAAGATTATGAAATTTTGAAATGGTGATCATTTTACAATTGGTTTAATGAAATAACCATATGTTATCACACCATAATCAATCATAACATAGTCTTGATATGATAACCTTTTGATTTATGGACTCATAGCAATCTTTAGATGCTCATCCAACACCCATATGAACAATCTACTAACTAAAGTGATATAAATATCACTTTTATGTTCTTAATCATTTGGATTTGAGAATTTCCATCTTAAGAACATATGTAAGCTAAACTATTCTTCATGCAAACATAATCACTATACCATTATCATCAATATTTCGAGCTTTATATGCATGTATTCTTTAAGTGAAAGAATAAGCCACTAATGTATCAAAATTCCTTATGCATGAACATCAAACCAAGATTCTTGATGAAAAAAACCAATTTCTTTCTTTGAAATTGTAATCAAAACTTGCAACATAACATTGTATCTACCAAAAGTAATCCATTTCATGAACAAAAACCCAATTTTCATAACCACATTATGCATAATTTCAATATTTCAAGTTAAAACCAAAAATACCTAAGTGTGGACAAAAAGGTAGGTTTTTGGATGATACCTTGTGAAATAGATGTGCAAACTTTGTTCTAATCTTCAAATTCATGTCCACTTTCTTGATTTCACTCTTGATTTAGCTTAAATTTTGAAAATGATATGGATATGGGGGTGGTGGTGGTTCGGCCGAAAGGGAGGAGAGGGAGAGGGAGATGAAGGGTGTTTTTGATTAAAATGATATAATAAGCTCCTTTCTTGTTTTAAATAAAATGGTTTTAAAAAAAATAAATATATAATGACTAATTTTTATTGTCATGACAAGTGTCCATGACTAATCAAAGAAATAATTAAAAAATTAATTAAAATACTTAATCTATTTCATTAAAGTATCAGATATATTCGAGAACCGGAATACCCGATTCTCAATTTTTGCTTAAAACAACTTTTATGAAAAAATGAAAATATTTCAACTAAAATAATATAACTTTATAACTTTATATATTTTGGACCTTAATCAATATTTTTGGCATTTCTGAATTGTGACGGTCAGTTACTGGACTGTTCCGGGCATTCTACGCAACCTCCTAAATTTTTAGGAAACTTTTATCTTAAAAATTTTATACAATTTAAGGAGTGGCAAATACTTAAATCTTAATTTTCATTAACTTAGAAATTAACCTGAGCACTAATCTTGACGGTTGTCACACCTGTCGATTGTGGGTAATAGATTCCGGATGTTCACGCCACATGACAGGATTCAAGCACCTCTTGCATAACTATGTGGAGGAGCCTGCCGGAGCAGTTAGATTTGCAAATTCTGAAGCCTAAGGCCACGTCAGAGGATATGGAATGCTCGATAACGGTGTTGTGAAGATTCAAAAAGTGTTATATGTTGAAGGACTTGATCACAATCTGTTCAGTACCAGTCACTTCTGTGACATGCAATATCAAGTCCGCTTCACAACCACTCATTGCTATCTAGAAGATCACGATGGTTACGAAGTCTTCAAAGCTGAGCGCCATGGAAATCTATACTATGTAGATTTCCCTACACTGTCTGCCACACGTCCAGTATGTCTACTAGCCAAAGCTTCTAAAGCACAATCATGGACGTGGCATCGACGCTTGTCTCATCAAAATTTCCGATCTATAGCGAAGCTACAAAGACAAGGTCTGGTCAAAGGTCTACCAGAAATGAGGTTCGAAAAAGACTCACTCTGTTCCGCATGTGAGTTGGGCAAAATGAAGCGTAGCTCCTTCAAGTCCAAAGCTGAATCATCGACCTCATCAGCACTGGAACTTCTTCATATGGACCTTTGTGGCCCAATGCGCACAACATCTATCAACGGAAAGAAGTATGTGTTGGTAATGATAGATGACTACTCAAGGTATACATGGCTCGAGTTTCTTCGCAACAAGTCAGATGCGCCAGAGTTGATTATTGCTTTCATCAAGCGTATTCAAGTACGTCTTCAACTGCCAGTAAGAACCATTCACAGTGATAATGGCACGGAGTTCAAGAATGACACCCTGAAGAGTTATCTTACTTCCGTGGGTATTTCACACAACTTCTCCGCAGCCTACACTCCACAGCAAAACGGAATTGTTGAACGGAAGAATCGCACTCTGGTTGAAGCAGCTCGTACTATGCTTGCTTACTCAGATCTCCCCATGTACCTTTGGGCCGAGGCAGTCGCTATAGCATGTTTTACACAGAACCGTACCATTGTGGTCAAGCGATTTAATAAAACAGCATATGAGTTAATCAACAATCGTACACCTAACATCAAGTTCCTTCGTGTTTTTGGTTGCAGGTGTTACATTCTAAAAGAGCGTCAAGGATTATCAAAGTTTGATAAGAAAGCGGATGAAGGATATCTCGTTGGATACTCTCTGACATCCAAAGCTTATCGAATTTACATTATTCGAACAAAGACGGTTGTTGAGAGCATGAATGTCTCCTTTGATGAGAATTCAACAAGGACTTCTGGACACAACAGTTCAGAACTCGGTCTTAACGACAAAGCTTCTATTCAAGCAAGAATAGAACCAGCTATAACAGGATCATCTTCTTCAAACTCTAACTCTACTTCATCTGAGTTAGATTTATTGTTTATTGATGCCTTTGATGATATATGTGTAGATTTTGAAAAAGGCATATCAATATCAATAACAAGTGGTACAAACTCGGAGGTCCCTACTATATCTGAAGACATGCCTGGACCTTCCGACGAAGTCACTGACACTTCAACTCCATCAGGTACAACTACACCGTTAGTTTCTGACTCTACTAATACTGAATCTGTCTCTACAGATAGTTCATCTGGAAACGAAGTCCCGAGCACTTCAACCGCTAGTCCAGAAGCTTCAGTGTCAGAAACACCAGTACAAGATGTCCTGAGTACATCTGTGGAGCAACCTGCCGTACAAGATGACAACGATGCATCAAATACGCAACAAGCAGTTGATGCACTACCAAGCACACATCGTTGGACTAAGGATCATCCCCTGGAAAACGTGATAGGTGACGTACAAGCTGGTGTAACAACAAGATCTGCAACAGCTAACTTCTGCATGTTTTCAAGCTTCCTCAGTTCCTTAGAGCCAAAGAAAGCGGCTGAAGCTCTACGTGATCCTTTCTGGATTTCTGCTATGAAAGACGAGCTTCTACAATTCGAAAGGAACAAGGTATGGCGCTTGATACCACTACCTAAAGATAAATCCGTTATTGGAACAAAGTGGGTGTTCAGAAATAAGAAAGACGAAGCTGGAGTAGTCGTGAGAAACAAAGCTCGTTTGGTCGCCAAAGGGTATTGTCAACAAGAGGGCATTGACTATGATGAAACATTCGCCCCGGTTGCAAGGATCGAAGCCATCAGAATCTTTCTAGCCTATGCAGCGCACAAAAACTTTACAGTCTATCAGATGGATGTAAAGTCGGCTTTCCTGAATGGCGTTCTGCATGAGGAGGTCTACGTGGCTCAACCTGAAGGTTTCGTTGATCCTCATCACCCTGATCATGTCTATGTTTTAGACAAAGCGCTTTATGGTCTTAAACAAGCACCGCGAGCCTGGTATGAAACTCTCACTAAATTTCTACTTGCTTCTGGTTTCAAGAAAGGTACAGTAGATACAACCTTATTTCTTAAAAGGCAAGGTGATGACTTGATTCTTATTCAGATTTATGTTGACGACATAATATTTGGGTCGACAAATCCAAAATTTTGTAAGAACTTTTCAAAGATAATGGAAACAAAGTTTGAGATGTCGATGATGGGTGAATTAAATTTCTTTCTTGGTCTACAAGTAAAGCAATTACCCGAAGGCATATTTATTAATCAAGCTAAATATATAAAAGATATTTTGAAAAAGTTCAATATGTCAGATAGTTCAGTCATGAAAACACCAATGGCTACTGGTACACTCTTAGACGCGGATCCCTCCGGGAAACCTGTTGATCAAAAGGTGTATCGTAGCATGATTGGTTCTTTACTTTATCTGACCGCCAGTCGCCCGGATATAATGTTTGCCACATGCTTTTGTGCGAGATATCAGTCTAATCCTAAAGAGTCGCACTTAACTGCTGTTAAGCGAATCCTTAAATATCTCAAAGGTTCTCCTAATCTAGGCCTTTGGTATCCAAAGGATTCTCGTTTTGAACTAACTGCCTTTACAGATGCTGATCATGCTGGTTGTAAGCTAGACCGAAAAAGCACCTCTGGATCATGTCAATTCATAGGTGACAAACTTGTGAGCTGGACTTCAAAGAAACAAAACTGTGTTTCAACATCCACTGCCGAGGCTGAGTATGTAGCTGTTGCTAGCTGCTGTTCTCAAGTCCTCTGGATGACGACACAGTTAAGGGACTTTGGATACAACTACAAGCGCGTTCCGATTTATTGTGATTCCAAGAGTGCAATATCTATAACTGCTAATCCGGTACAACACTCGAAGACCAAGCATATAGATGTACGCTATCATTTCATCAAGGATCATGTAGAAAAAGGTAATATTGAAATGCACTTTGTTCAAACTGACTTCCAGTAAGCTGATCTTTTCACCAAGCCATTGGATGAAAAGAGATTTCAATTTCTAATCAGCAAACTTGGTATGTTGAACATGTCTTAAACCTTACTCATGATTCAAGGGGGAGTATTACAAATCTTGATAGTGTGTTATTTTCCAACTGTTGTTAACGAGAAAGGAATCATTTTCATAAATGATTACCATTGTTTCTTTCACTTATGCAGGTTGGTTCAAGTGATTATGGCTTCTAATCACATCGGATTAGAACTCGCACTTCAGTGCTCTATCTATTTTTTATATGCTTTATTTCCTTATTTATTGTTTAAAAAAAAAAAAAAAAACCCAATAGTGATTTAAGGGGGAGAATATCTGTGATATTAACAGATTTTTGGATACTTAAATGCTTATCTGACCGTGTGTTCTTAAAGATAAATACTTGCGTTTTATCTTGTCAATATACTTTGTCAAGTATTCATACACTTAACGGTTCAGAACATTCTATTTGACTTTGTTATTACCATGTATCAAAAGTTAAATCTTTCTATGGTAATACTCACGTTATTTGTATTCACTGTTGATTGAATCAAACGTCATTTCATGTGCTTTCATTGAAAATATGTTTATATATTGCTCATATAAACAACATTCGTTTTTGATTCTTCAACATATTGTTCTTCATGACAAAACTCCTATGAGCTTAATTGTCAAACTGTTTTAGTTTGAGGGGGAGAATTGTATCGTCAAACATCTTCTGTTTTGACATCTCCGAATATTTTATTCTTCATGTAACAAGTGGTATTTGTGCTTACATGTACAATAGCCTGTTGAACAACATGTTCTTTTTAGGAAAATACATGGGATTCAGTGTGAGAACTTATCAGAACTTCCATGGATTCACGATAACCAGTGTTTCCTACCCAGGAAGTATTCCCTGAGTGATTGAGGGGAGAAGGGTAAAAAGAATTGAGTGATGGTTTGTGAAGAGGTAAAATGAAAAAGAGAGATTGGTTAGAAGTGAGAATTAAAAGAAAGAGGGTGAGAGAACAGAGTAAAAGAATATTAAACTCTGCACCAAACTTCTTTCTGAGCCGGGCAGCCACATAATCTGATTGGTTCACATTCTTTGGTGACCATCATTGAAATAGGTACCTAGCCCATGCCATCTCTTGCATACAACCCCACCAGCTACTCATTCTTTTCTCAAAAAGAGAATGTTTCACATTTTCTGGGGACGCAGCACATACGCTATTGGTTCTTCATTTGGAAGATACTAATATTGAAAAAGAAGGAAAGTTGCCCCACCTTCGAACCCTTTCTCATGCACATTGAGTCTTTGTATAATTTGTTGTTGTCTCAACAAGTTTACATACTTTGAGCCTAAAATGAATAGCAAACATCTGTGCTTAATTCTTTCATACACATGCACAAGCACACAGAAATATGTTTTCTGTCAGAACGTTCATAGATAACCATGTGTTATTCGATGATTGAATGGAAGACCTGGGGAGTCTACATCAAACCAGCTCCTTATATAGTAACTTTGTGTTACTCAGTGACTTTGTGTCATTGACAGGCATTCTAACTGAGTCATTTGTTGATTCAGGGTTACACTTATTAACTGTTTGAATTTGAAAAGATTTGAATGGTTACTACTTTTTATTTGAATCTGAAAAGATTGAGATAATCACTCTTTCCATCTGGGAAGACTGTTCTTATTTCATACAGGGCTCGTTACATGATGAAGACTATGCTTACATGATGATCATACACAAAGGGGGAGATTGTCTTGAAAATGGGGATATTGTTTTGCCAAGTTTTGATGATGTTGATTCTCACCACTCATCAAAAAGGGGGAGAAGATATAAAAAGGGGGAGAATATACAAAAAGGGAGAATACAATCTGAAGATCTGAAGATTTTCAAAATTTTAAAGATTTGAAGATTATTTAAAGATATCAAGTTTTGAAGTTTTGAAGCTATCAACGACATATCTGAAGAAAAGTGAAGACCCGAAGACAATTGCAATTTTTTTTTTAATCTTGAATCCAAAGGGGGAGATTGTTGGATCATAAATTGTATTCAAGATTAAAGTTAAAGTTAAGGGTTTAAACTGCAATTGTGATAAAGTTAATTAGAGGGTTTATTATGTAATAATATAATAGTTGTTAACTATTGGGCCTCAAGCCCGTTAAGCTTTTAGCTAAGCCCGTTAGGCCTAAAGCCTGGGTATTTAATGTTTTGATTAGTTTAGTTTTAGGTAAGAACTCTGATAATTTTCTAAATAGTCGCTGTAAGTTTTCTCTGTATTCAAAGGGTATCAAGAACACTCAAGGGTTTCATTGTTTATTCAAGGGATTGGTACGTTATTATTAATCTTTATATCTCTTGATTATTATTGTGTTGCTTGATTACTTGATTGATTGTTTACCAACTAGATTAAATCTGGGCTAACAGAATGTTCTGACAGAAAAACAAATTCTCTGTGTGCTCGTGCTTGAAAGAATTAGCACAATGATTGTGTTTCATAAGGCTCGAAGTATGTAAATCACTGAGATAGCAATGATTGTACATGGACTCAATGTGCATGAGAAAGGGTCGAAGGTGGGGCAACTTTCCTTCTTTTTCAATATCAGTATCTTCCAAGAGAAGAACCAATAGATTATGTGCTGCTTCCCCAGAAAATGTGAAACATTATCTTTTTAAGAAAAGAATGAGTAGATAGTGGGGTTGATGCAAGAGATGGCATGGGCTATTTGCCTATTTCAATGATGGTCACCAAAGAAATGTGAACCAATCAGTAATGTGGCTGCCCGACTCAGAAAGATGTTTGGTGTAGAGTTCTGATATTCTTTTAACTCTGATCTCACACCCTCTTTCTTTTAAACATATAAGCTCACATCTAACGAAACTCTCATTTCCATTTTACCTCAGATCACTCCCACACTCAATTCTTTTAGACCTCTCTCCCCTCAATCACTCAAAGGATTTCTTCCGGGTAGGAAACACTGGTTATCGTGAATCCATAGAAGATCTATTAAGCACTCACACTAAATCCCATGTTCCTAAAAGTACATGCTGGTCAATGATTTTCTTGACATGTAAATCACAAGAAATCATATGTTAGTGTATGTATGCTCATCAAAAATCAGAAATGAAATTTGAGCATTTGAACTTTGTAGAATTCTCAAAACAAGAATATTGAATGAATGAAATGAAGTCAAGAGAATTGTTTTGAGAATCTGACAATGAATTAAACAGATCAAGTCAAATGGTTAGGGTATCAAAGAATTCGATATTTGTTTATATGAACAAATATAAACAATTTATCAATGAAAGCACAAATATATATAAAAAAAAATGAATGATGCTCAACAACTTTGAATTTCAAACGGGGGTATTACCATCGAAAAATTGTTTGAATTTGAGACTTGGTAATAACAATTTCAAATAAAATACTGAACCGGTGTGTGTGAATAGTTGACAGTATATGGACAAGATAATACACAAGTATTGATCTTTGAAAACACACGGTCAGTTAAACAATAAGCTCAAAAATTTTAGAAAAACATTTAAAAGCACACTTCTAAATTCATAAAACTTTTGAGAATAGAGAAGTGGTTTGAACATTTAAGAAAGCGTTTTTCATGCTTGAAAGTTGTCCTTCTTTTAAACAATTAGAGATCTAGATCAGAATATTTTTTACCTTTTCAGTTCCCCTTCAAATCATGATATAATGATTTATGTCTTTTATGCTCCCCCTCGATATTATGTTGGGAACTGAAGATTTGTTCAAGTATGGTTAATGCTGCTAGTACATCATGATTACTACTGCTAGTAGATTTAATACTGCTTGAAAAGTTAGTGCTGCTATTTCAATAGTTAGTACTGCTTGGAGGGTTAGTACTGCTAGTAGTTAGTACTGCTAAGGGATTACTACTGCTAACATCATTAATACTGCTGAGGTGTTTAATGCTGCTGAAGATGATTAATACTGCTGAAGAAGGTTAATGCCGCTTATGAGATGAAGACTCAGAATGGAAGGAAGACAGCTGTATAGAAGACTTGCTAAAGTAAAGGAGATAATTATGGACTGAAGATCAATTGTATTTTGATAATTATCTTGTAATATGTCTTGTATAAATAGTATAGAATAGTTTGACAGAAGAAAATAATTATGAATTTTTTGTTTTCATATAGAGAATTAACCTCAAGGTTTAGAACCCTAGTTCTAGAGAAGTAGAATTCGTATTGGTGAGCCTGTTCATCAATATTGAGGTTTTGTTTGAAATCTTGTAACTTTAATCATTCAATAAAGTTTACAAGTTGTGATTTCTGATTCACTGTTACATTGATTGTTGAATATTAAAGTGTTATTCCGCAACTCCTTTAATATTGTTTCTGAGTTCATTATTCTTGTTAAGAATTAGATCCTGACAAGTGGTATCAGAGCAAGTATTCTCAGAAACCTTCATTCATCATGGAAAACACAGTTGAATCAAACAGTACTCTTGTCTCAAAGGTTCCAATGCTCAGATCTAATGAGTTTGACATGTGGAAGATTAGGATCAAACAATACATTCTTCTCACAGATTCCTCCATGTGGGACATCATTGAGAATGACCCATCTGATGAAGGAAAGATTGGTGCAGATGGAAAAAGAATCCCACCAAAGACGGATGCAGAAAGGAAGACAAGGCAGACAGAGATGAAAGCCTTGAGCACACTGCTCTTGGCTATTCCCAATGAGTATCAACACCAATTCTGCAATTGCATTGATGCACAAATGCTTTGGAATGCTCTAGAGAAGAGATTCTCTGGTACCAAAAGTACCAAGAGAAATCAGAAGGCAATATTGAAGCAACTGTATGAAAACTTTATGTCAACTAAGAATGAGTCCATGACTCAAACTTTTGACAGGTTTAACAAGCTGATTGGTGAACTAGCTACTATGGGAGTACAGATTGATCAAGATGATGTAAACAGAAAGTTCTTAAGGTCCCTTGGAGATGAATGGACCATGTATACTGTTTCATTCAGACAGAATGAACAATTGGAAGAAAAGGAACTGGATGATCTGTACAATGATTTGAGAGTGTTTGAATCTGAGGTGGAAGTAAAGAAGAAGCCTATTGGATATGTTCATAATGCTGCACTCCTATCAGCATCAATTGATTCTACTGCTAACCCTGAATCAGTTAATGCTGCCAGTGGAGTAAATCAAGAAAAAGGCAATGAATCTGTTTTTGAAGCCTTTCTTTCCAGTCATGGTAACTCTTCTTTAATCGATGATGACTTGGAACAACTTCATCCTGATGATCTTGAAGAGATGGATATTAAATGGCAGATGGCCATGCTTTCTATGAGGGTGAAGAAGTTAATCAAAAGGACTGGGAGGAACAACTTCTCCCAAAGAAGAGAAGATGGTGCAGGCTTTGATAAGTCAAAGGTGGAGTGCTATAAATGTCATCTGAAGGGACACTTTCCCAGAGAATGCAGAAGTGGAGTGTCTCACAATCACCAACAAAATCAGACTGGAAGCTTCAACCAGAACAGAAACTCTGCTCAAGCTCTTGTTTCTCAACAAGGAATGGGGTTTGACTGGAGTGATCAAGTAGAAGAGGCTATTCAAAATCATGCTCTCATGGCAGAGGTATCTGATCTTCCAACTGAGGTACTTTCTAATCTCTGTTCTCAAACTTGCATAGATACTGTTAAAAGGTACAGGGATCACAACCAGAATATGAGTGTTGATCTTAAGAGATTAGAAAAAGATATAAAAGACTATGTGAAAATTGTTGAGAGGTTTGAGGAACAAATTAAAAGTTTCCAAGCCAATGAACTGCAACACACATATGATACAAATTACTGGAAGTGGGAGAAAAATGATCTAGAAATCCAACTGACAAAGTCTAAATAGGAGAATGAAAAGTTGAGAGGAGAGCTAGCCAAAGTTAAGCTAGATGTGGAAAAGTTTTCCAATGCTTCTAAAGCAATGGACTCTTTACTACAAACCCAGTTTCATGACAAACTGAGAAGAGGAATTGGGTACAATACCACACCACCACCATACAACAACAACTACATCCCTCCTACATCAGACTTACTAGAGACCAAGGATAGGAAGGACTTGAATGAGGGAGCCACTAAGATAGATCCCTTAGATGAAGTAGTTGTTGAGGACAAGACTGAGAAAGAGGCCAGTAAGAGTAAGGACAATACTGTGAGTGGTGAGATTCCCTTAGAGAATAACATTATCACCAATGAGGATTGTGGAAGGGCTTGGATCAAATCCAATGACATAGAGAAGACTGAGGGAAAGTCTAAAAAGGTCCATTACAAGCAGACTACAGTTGTGAACCCTGTTCCTTGCAAACAGTGTGCATGTAATAAGTCTGAGCCTCTAAAACATGATAAAAGGAGGGGCAATCAAAGGAATTGGAATAATCAGTGGGCTCAGAAACAAGGAGTTGATCTGAGTAGAATCATCAGACCAAAACCTTGTTTCATATGTGGCAAATTCAATCATCTTGCCAAGTACTGTTACTTTAATCCTATTAACCAAAGGATGAATTTTCAAAGAGCTATGGAAAAACCCTTTGGTTATAGGAAGGATGAAAGGAACCATGTGACTAAGAAACCTGTTAAATCTAAAAGCCACATGAAGAAAAGGACTGTAAAAGAGAATGTCAAGATGTGGGTTCCTAAAAGCACTAAAACTGTTAGTACTGCTAGCACAAATAGTGCTGCTGACAAAGATAGTGCTGCTAGAAGTAATACTGCTGCTACCAATGTTAGTGCTGCTGAGAGTATTAGTATTTCTAAAACTAACATTGTTAGTACCTCTTAAAATGTTAATACTGCTAACTCTGTTAGTACTTCTAACAAGGTTAGTACTGCTAAACCTGTTAGTGCTTCTAACTCTGTTAGTACTTCTACAATTAGTACTGCTTCTAGTGTTTGTGCTGCTAGACCAATCATCTTGACAAAGTACTCCAGTAAAGAGTGCTCTGATTTTAAAAATCTCATCAAAAAGGGATGTAAATACTTTGATGAGAAAGGGAGACCCAAGACCACTTTGGCTTGGGTTCCCAATCAATACTAATTGATTTATCTTATGTGCAAGGCAATCAGCAGCTCAAGGGAAAGAGCATCTGGCATGTTGATAGTGGTTGCTCTAGGCACATGACAGGGAACATGGCTTGCCTCAAGAATTTCAAGAAAATTGATGGAGGACATGTTTCCTTTGGTAATACTCCAGATGGAGGTAAGATTAGTGGTAAGGGTGATGTAACAAAAGGTAAGATGACCTTTGAGGATGTTTTCTATGTTGAGCAGTTAAGGTACAACCTGTTAAGTGTATCACATGTTTGTGACAAACAGCTAGTATATTATTCACTAATTCAGAATGCATTATCCTTGCCCCTGCATTCAAGGTAGTTGATGAAAAGATGATACTACTAAGAACTCCCAGAAAGGATAATGTCTATTGCTTGGATATGGAAAATGTATCAACTGATTCATCCCTAAATTGTCTTGTTTCAAAAGCATCTCTGGATGAATCATCAGTTTGGCACAGAAGGATGTGTCACATGAACTTTATGTCAGGATCGAATTCTTAACAAGAATAAAGTCTTAGAAACAATATCAAAGAAGTTGCGGAATAACACTTTGATATTCAATATAACAGTAAACAAACAGTATATGATTAACAACTTGTAAACTTGTATTCAATAATCAAATCACAAGATTACACACTCAACCTCAATCTTGAAGAACAGACTCTTTCAAGACGAATTCTACTTCTCTAGAATTAGGATCTATATCTTGAGGTTGATTCTCTCTAGAACATTAACTTAGAATGAATTCAATTAAAAGTTATTTCACTCTTCTAAACTATACAATATATATACTGAACGAAAAGATAATTACAATAAATAGAATATCTTCAGTATATCTTCCATGAATATTTTCAGAATATCCAGCTGTCATTCTTCTAATTCAAATCTTCATCTTATAAGCAGCACTAATCGGCTTGGCAGTATTAACTACTAAGCAGCACTAACCACTAGCAGCACTAACTAGCTAAGCAGTACTAACTTTGTTCAAGCAGCACTAACTTTGACTAGCAGTATTAATTCTACTAGCAGTAGTAATACTCAGCAGTATTAACTATTGAAGTCCTCTGGCAGTAGTAATCTTGTACTGGCAGTATTAACCATACTTGGTAAATTCTTCAGTTCCCAACAATCTCCCCCTAACTTTACTTTTAGGAAGAGAAGTCAAGTTCTTCAGATCTGATCTTCAAGATGCTTTCAACACCTCAGGTTCAGTTTCCCAAATTTGGATCTAGCCCCAGACTTTGATTTACAGTTCTTCTTACCACAATTTTAGCCATCTCTGAATCCTTTGTGCATACCAGTGTAGCTTTAAGCATCCCTTCTAGCTTCTCCTTGCTATGCTCATAGATTTTGTCCACCAGGTAGTATTCATGATAACAGTTGTCAATGGTAATCATGTATACTCCACAGTTTTCAAATAGTATCCATTTATCAATCTTCTTGAATATAAACTCATGATTATGATCTTTAATCCTATAAGCCACTCTTTCTGGATCAAACATCATACATAAGTATTCCATTGTTACCTTGAGAAGATTTTCTTCAGTACATTTCAACACAGGCTCATAGAGTTTCATCCCCACTTTTTACAATTCTTCTATATCAGTTCTTGAACAACTTCTGATAACTCTCCCCCATGTTGAATATGCTTCAAATGAACCATCATTTCTTTTGAGTCTAAAGAAATCCTCTCCATTGTCTCTTAGAATATCCCAAAAGATGATCTTTGGAGCTTTCATGGAGATTGGAACAGCCTGTACAGGTTTTACTATAGTCATGTACAGCCCCATATGCTCATCTGATTGCTCTTTGGACTGTTCTGGGCTCTGCACAGGTTCTGTTGGAGGTGTGACTGAAGGTTCTGCTTCAGTTTCTGCTCTTTCTTCCACTCTTGGCTTTTTAGACTGCCTTTTTGAAGCAATTGTCTTCACTCCCTTTCCAGATTTTGCTTCTTCACCAACACCCTCATGCTCTTCTTTCATCTCTTTAGTTTTGTCTTTTGAGGGAGTGGTCTCCTCAGGGAATGGTCTTTGTATGTTCAGGTCATGCCTTTCCTTCATTCTTCTCTCAGCCTCTTCCCTTTGGACTGAATCCCCTTGAAGCTTGAGCATCTCTTTCTGATACAACTCCTCAACCTGAGTGTATGCCATGTTGGTGAACATCTCCCCCTTGACACCAATTGCACCTTTCAGGAAATCTATCATCTTTCTTCTTTCCTGATTGGCCAAAAATGTTTTGGAAGGTTGTCTTTTCTGTTTTTGAATTGGCATCTTTTTGACTTGAAGTTTCTTGGCTTGAGCTGCTTCTTTTATGCTTTTCTGATATTCTGCATTCAACTTTCTGGCCATGATCTTTGCCAGTTCTCTATCTGTTTCTGTTTGAATTTGCTCCTCCTTTTCCAATTGATCTTGAAGCTGCTTTGCTATTGCCTCATCTATTTCAATCTGAGTCTTCTTCTTTGCAGGCAGTTCAACTTCTTCAACCATCTTTTCCTTTCCTTTTCCCTTTATATTCTTCAAGACTTCCTTCTCTTTTTTCTTCTTTGAGATCCCTCCTTCATTGATGACTACTCCCTTGGCCTTTTGAGTAGCCTTAGGAGTATCATTTTTGGCTTTAACCAAAGTTTATGCTATCTCCATTTCCTCTAAAGAGAGCCCTGTTTCTTCTGCTTCTGTTTCTGCTGCTTCTTGTATTTTAGCAGCATTAAGTGTTTCTTCTGTTGTAGCAGCATTAACAGTTTCTGCTGTTGTTCCATGTTCGGTCTCCCCCTCAACTTCAACTTCCTTTACAGCTGAGCTTTCTTTCTCTGTTTCTCCCTCTGGCTTCTCCCCCTTGTTGAAAGTATCTTGAACATTTGCCCTCTTCTTCAGCACAAATTGCTTCTTTTTCTTTTTAAGTACCAACCTCTTCACCAGCTTCTTGAGTTTGGTAATTTTCACTTGTTGGGACAAAATTACCAGCTTCATTTCTTCTATTTCTTTCCCTTGTTTAAGAACATCTTGATTGATGTTGCCCATTGTTTCCATCAATTCATAGTAGTTATATTTGTCTTCACCTTCTCCAGAAGTGTTACCCTCTATTGAAGGATCATGGGATCTTTTAGTAGTGGAAGTCTTTTGCCTAGCAGAAGCACTATCCACTCCCTTGGTTTCTTGGCACCTGGGACCTTTGAATGATTGCTCATTCAAAGTTTCCATGGGGGAGGTCTTATTTATGTTACCACTGTCCTTCTCTGTGCTAGCAGAAGTAGTGGCAGCCTGCTCACCCATATGCTCATCCTCCTCCTCAGAGAGCACCTCCTTGGGGTTGGGAGACACCCCTGTGGTTTCCCTGAAGATATTCTCTAAGGGAGAATCCTCCCTTAGAGGGCTTAAAGGCTTAGAGGGTGAAGGTACAAGAAGGGAATGAGCCTTCTTTGCCTGTTTCCTTTTGTATGTTTGGGTGATTGATGAAGTTGGTTTATCAAGAAGAGACTGGGGAATGGATTTAGAGTGGGAAGGTTGGGATTGGCTAGCAGTGGGATGGTCTAATGGGGGCCTTGACCCTGCTGCCATACCTTCATCAGTGTGGGACACCACCATCATTGTAGAGAACAATGGGGTGTCAACTCCTTCCGAGTCCAGAGGGGATCTTTTCATGTTTGAAAAGACCTTACCTTTGGGAATTTTTGGTACATATACCCTATCAAAATGAGGTATATCCGTCAATTCATGGGTTATTACTTCTTGTACAAACCTGGGGTACATATAAAAACTCTTTTTACTTCCCAGGTTTGAGACAAGATCATTAAAAATCATTTGGGAAAAATTATACTTTTTGGCAGTGGCTAAGCATACCAAAGCATTAGCAATGGTGCTACTGAACTCACTCCAGCCAGTAGTCTTTTTAGAGATACAGTGCATAAGGGTATGGACGAAGAAACGCCATTGAGGTGAAAATTTTGCTTTTGAGAACTTGAACACACCCAATGGGCCTCCATACCCCATTCTTGTAAGAGTAGAAAACAGTTCATCATTAGAGATAGAAGTTATACCAGAGGCATCATCTAGACTTAGACTGATGCGAATTACCTCTTCAGTAACTGTCAAGGGTTTGTCACACACCCTTGTCTTGATCATTTGCATACCATTCTCAGTAACAATGGTGGCATTTGCCCAGAATTGCCTTTGATGCTCGATATAGATGGATGGCGACACAGTGAGAGCATGGGCAATATGGCTTGTCTTGAGGAAATCCACAATCTGGTGGAAACCAGCGGCCTGTTTGGGCTTCTGTAGCATCGCGATTTCATTGTGCTCGTCTATGAATGCCATTGATGCCATTGATCTTGAAGTTTCTTGCCTGAAAACTTTGAACTTGAGAGAGAAAGGGTTTAGAGCGCAAGTGAACAGTATGCAGAGAGTCGTTATGAATTTTTAGGCGGGGAAAGGGTATTTATAGTATTCGGGACATAAACAGTATTAACTGAGAGCAGTATTAAATGAGAGCAGTATTAACTGAGAGCAGTATTAACTGAGAGCAGTATTAACTGAGAGCAGTATTAACTGAGAGCAGTATTAACTGAGAGCAGTATTAACTGAGAGCAGTATTAACTGAGAGCAGTATTAACTGAAATCAGTATTAACTGAAAGCAGTATTAACTACTTAGCAGTATTAACTGTGCACTGGCAGTATTAACAATGCACTGGCAGTATTAAAAATGCACTGGTAGTATTAAAAATGCACTGGCAGTATTAACAATGCACTGGCAGTACTAACAATGCACTGGCAACATTAATCATACTTACACTTTTAAGCTTTGTGAAGAACTGAGTACTGCTATGTATTCCCTGAAAAGGAAGATTAGTAATACAAAGAATAAATAATATACAGGTATGTAACCACTTTTTGAGAAGGAGCTTATTCAGAGTTGATCATTCCCACACTTGTTACCAAGAAAGTGAATCTACCCACATCAAATGCTTTGGTGAATAGATCAGCAAACTGGTTAGCAGTATGAACTTTTACAACTTGAATAAGTTTCTTTTCATTGCAGTCTCTTATGAAGTGATACCTGATCTCAATGTGCTTTATCTTTGAGTGCTTGACAGGATTATTCACAATGCTAATAGCACTGCTATTATCAATAAAAATTGGAGTGTGTAGAAAGGTTACCCCATAGTCCAGCATTTGATTCTGAATCCATAAGACTTGAGAACAGCAACTTGCAGCTGCTATGTACTCTGCCTCTGTTGTAGATGTGGACACTGTGGTTTGTTTCTTGCACTGCCATGAAACTAGTCTTGCACCCAAAAACTGACATCCTCCAGAAGTAGATTTTCTGTCCAAGTTTGCTCCACCTAGATCACTGTCTGAGTATGCAAGTAAGTCAAAAGATGAGTCATGAGGATACCAAAGCCCCAATCTGGGTTGCCCTTTGAGATATCTGAATATCCTCTTAACAGCTTGATAGTGAGATTGCTTTGGCCTAACTTGGAATCTTGCACATACACAGACTGGAAACATTATATCTGGCCTAGAGGCTGTAAGATACATGAGAGAGCCAATCATGGATCTATAATGATGAACATCCATATCCTCCCCCTCAAGATCTGCTGTTATTTGCTTGTGTGTCTCCATAGGTGTGCTGGCAGGTTTTGAATCTGAGAAACCGAACTTGGTTAGAATGTCCTGCACATACTTGGACTGACAGATAAATATTCCATCTGACTTTTGTTGAACTTGGAGGCCAAGGAAGAAAGTAAGTTCCCCCATGGAACTCATTTTGAACCTTTGATGCATTAGTTCCTCAAACTCCTTGCACATGTTGTCTCTTGTAGATCCAAAGATGATATCATCAACATAGATTTGGACTAGCAAGATATCCTTCTTCTTTCTCTTGATAAATAGAGTCTTATCAATGACTCCTCTTTCAAAGCCATTTTCCAAGAGATAGGATGACAGAGTGTCATACCATGCTCTTGGAGCTTGATGCAGTCCATAAAGTGCTTTCTTTAATTTGTATACCCTGTCTGGATAGCTTGGGTTTTCAAATCCTGGTGGTTGACAGACATATACCTCTTCTTCAATTGAGCCATAGAGAAATGCACTTTTTACATCCATTTGATAGACTTTGAATTTCATATAAGAAGCATAAGCCAGGAATAATCTAATTGCTTCTATCCTGGCTACAGGTGCAAATACTTCTTCATAATCTATTCCCTCTTCTTGTGTATACCCTTGAGCCACCAGCCTTGCTTTATTCCTTATCACTATGCCTCTTTCATCTCTCTTATTCCTGAAGACCCATTTTGTTCCTATTGCTCTTTGGCCTTTAGGAAGGTCTACCAGATCCCAAACATCTTGCATCTTGAATTGCAGTAGCTCTTCTTGCATTGCTTCTATCCAACTGGACTCTTTCATAGCATCATGTGCCTTCTTAGGCTCAAGCTGGGATAAAAAGCAAGAAAGCACTGTGTGCTGTTGGTCTTGCATTTCTTACAGCCTGCTTTGATTTCTAGTCATCATAGGAGAGGATATATCTCCTATTACCAGCTGTGGAGGATGATTCTTTTGAATTCTGGTGTGATGATTAGGTTCTTCATTAAGTCCCACCTCTAGATTGGAGTCATTAAACTCAACTGAGGTGTTTTCAGCAGCTACTTCTGATTCTTTATTGTCTTGAGTCTCCTCATCTCTACTTTCTTCTTCACTCTGACTTGGTCCAGTAGGTGGTTCCTTTTCACAGTCTTCAACATGATCCACTGTGGGTATGGGAAAGATCACAGATTTAGATATACTGTCTTGGACTTGGGTAGTTCCTGATCCTCCACTTCTTGAACCTGCATAATCATCACTACTGAAACCAAAGGAGTTAGTTAGTGAATCAATGTCAAATAGCCACTGAGGACCAGACCCAATAGGATTTGGTGTGTTCTCATTGCATTTGACATTGTCACTTTCTTCAATTATTCTAGAAGAAGATTTAAAAATTATGTAAGCCTTACTCTGAGATGAGTAACCAACAAGAAATCCATCATCTACTTTGCTATCAAACTTACCTAAGTGAGATTTAGTATTGAGAATTGTACAAGGACATCCAAAAGGTTTGAAAAATCCAATAAAGGGTTTTCTTTTATTTAAAATCTCATATGGGGTCTTGTTCTTTGGCTTGACCACTAGAACTCTGTTTTGGACATAACAGGCAGTATTAACTGCTTCAGCCCAGAAGGTAATTGGCAGTTTTGAATCAGCCAACAGAGATCTAGCAGCCTCTATTAGTGTCATATTTCTCCTTTCAGCAACTCCATTCTGTTGAGGAGTCCTAGGAGCACTATATTGTCTCTCAATTCCTTTTTCTTCACAAAAGGTGTTTAGATCAAGATTTTTAAATTCAGTCCCATTATCTGATCTAATGACTTTTACTTTTTGATTAGTTTGGTTTTCAATTCTTAGAATAAAGGATTTGATCAGTCCACTTGTCTCATCCTTAGTCCTTGGAAAATATACCCAGGTAAATCTAGAGTAATCATCAACAATAACTAAGCAGTAAGATTTCTTGCCTATACTCATGACATTTGTAGGACCAAACAGATCCATATGCAATAACTGGAGACAAGAAGAAATTGTATTTAACTCTTTGGTCTTATGAGAAGTTTTGTGCTGTTTGCCTTTAAGACAAGCAACACAGTGATCATCACATGAAAAGACTTTTGATGGTAAACCTCTTACAAGGTTGTTTTTAACAAGTTTGTTCATAGTCTTGAAATTCATGTGACACATCCTTCTGTGCCAAAGAGAGGATTCATCCACATAAGCTTTTGAAACAAGACAGTTCAGGGATGAATCACTATCTACATTTTCCATATCTAGACAATAAACATTTTCCTTTCTTGGAGTTCTAAGTAGTATCATGCTTTCATCAACTGCCTTGAACCCTGGAGCAAGGATCATACACTCTGTATTAGTAAATAATATGCTATGTTGTTTGTCACAAACCTGTGATACACTTAATAGGTTGTACTTCAATTGATCAACATAGTAGACATCCTCAAATGTCATCTTACCTTTTGTAACATTACCTTTTCCACTTATTTTACCTCCAGTAAGATTATCTCCAAATGCAACATGTCCTCCATTGATATGCTTGAAATCCTGAAGACATGTCATGTTGCCTGTCATGTGCCTAGAGCAACCACTATCAACATGCCATATGCTCCTTCCCTTGAGCTGTTGGTTGCCCTGCACATAAGATAAATCAGTTAGTATGAATTAGGAATCCAAGCCAAAGTGGTGTACCCCTTTCTCATCAAAATACTTGCATTCTTTCTTGACAAGATGTTTAAACTTTGACTCCTCATTTCTGGAGTACTTTGTCACAGTGATAGGCTTGGAAACACTTTTGCTAGAAGCAATACTGGTTTTAGAAGTACTAACTTGTCAGGATTGAATTCTCAACAAGAATTAATTCTCAGAAACAATATCAAAGAAGTTGCGGAAAAACACTTTGATATTTAATAAAACAGTAATCAACCACAGTATATAATGATCAAACAGTAAACTTGTATTGAATGCTTAAAGTTACAAGATTACACACTCAACCTCAATATTGATGAACAGGCTCACCAATACGAATTCTACTTCTCTAGAATTAGGATCTATGCCTTGAGGTTGATTTCTCTCTTGAAAAATAATTATCAAAAGTTCTTTCTATCTATTCTAAACATTCTATACATATACTGATAAAAAGATAATTACAAAGAATAAACAAATCTTCAGTATATCTTCCATGTATATCTTCTAAGTATATCTTCAGTATATCCAGCTGTAGTATTTTCCATCCGGATCTCTTTAGCAGCACTAATAATGCTCAGCAGCATTAACTTCATCTAGCAGCATTAACTGCAAGCAGTACTAACCACTAGCAGTACTAACTAGCTAAGCAGTACTAACTTTGTTCAAGCAGTACTAACTTTAACTAGCAGTAGTAATTCTACTAGCAGTAGTAACACTTAGCAGTATTAATCTTCAACTTGTTCTGGCAGTAGTAACTACATTTATACTAGCAGTAGTAACTACACTTAGTAGAATCTTCAGTTCCCAACAATCTCCCCCTAACTTGACTTTTAGAAGAGAAGTCAAGTTCTTCAGATATTCTTCCAGATGCTCTTTTTGATGCTCCCAAAACTTCCAAAATCATGCTCCTAAGTCTGGATTCAGTCCCAAACTCTGATTGATTATCCTCTGAATTAGATACTTGGCCATTTCTGAATTTGGTGCACAACCCAACTTCTTCTTTAGCATGGCATGAACCTTCAGTCTGGTGTGATTATATACTCTATCCACTAGGAAGTATTCTGTGTGATTTCTATCCAAAGTCACTGCATATACTCCACTAGTTTCATATAGAGTCCAACTTGTGACTTCTTTAAACACACTCTTGATGACCTGGTCCACTTCTTCAGGTTTGAACATCATGCATAGATACTCCATCACCAGTTTTGTAAGAGAAATTCCTGGAGTATTCAGATGATCTGCATACAGCTTAATTCCTATGTCAAACATCTCTTCTATATCAGATCTAGAGCATGTTCTGACAATCTTGACCCAAGTGTTGAATACTTCATACTTATCACCCTTCCTCTTGAGTCTGATGTAATCTTTCCCATCCATTGTCAGTACATCCCAGTGAATGATCTCAGGTGGCTTAACTCCAACAGGTTCGGCAGAAATTGGTTCAGACACTTTGTCCATCACTACCATATATAAGCTTACATCATCTTTGATTGATGACCCTTGCTGGCTTGATGACTCAGGTGCCACTTCTTCTTCAGCAACATTTTGTTCTTCTTCTACTCTAGACTTCTTATCTTTCTTTCTTTTGGCCATCATCTTGGTTCTTTTCAAAGTCTTTTGAACCTGTACTAGAGTAGCTTCCTTCTTCTTTTCTTCCTTTTCCTTTGCCATTTCTTTGATAGGAGTTCCCTCTTCACTTTCAGGAAATGGTTGATTCATATCTATATCATTACTCTCCTTGGCCTTCTTTTCAAACTCTACTCTTTTCTTTTCATTGCTCTTCAGATTCCCCATTTCCTTTTCATAGAGCTCTCTTATTTGATCAAAACTCATCTTCACAAACATTTCTTTCTTTACCCCAATTGCACTCCTCAAGAAAGTTATCATTTTGTTTCTTTCCTGAGTGGCAAGGTAAGTTTGTGAAGGTCTTCTTTTCTTTAGACTTGTATTAGCCATCATAGCCTTTCTCAGACTTATAGCCCTTTGTTTAGCCTTTTCAGTTTCAAGCCCCTTTTGATAAGCTTTATTTAGCTCAGCAGCTAAAGCCTTTGCCATTTCCCTGTCCTTCTCCACCTGAGCTCTTTCTTCTTTTTCCATCTCCTTCTGCATTTTCCTTGCTAAAGCTTCATCTGATTCAATCAACCTTTGCTTCTTGATTGGTTGATCAGATTCCACTATCTTTTCTTTTCCCTTATTCTTTGATTCTGCAGCTTTGTCTTTCTGTTCTGATTTTCTGTCTCTCCCTTCATTTATGACCACTCCCTTTGCTTTGGGAGTGTCATTCTTAGCTTTGATTAGCACTTCAGCTACTTCAATTTCTGTTGGTGTTAACTCTGTTACTGCTGCTTGTGAGGTTTCAGCAGCATTAACAGTTTCTGCTTCCTTCTCCCCCTCAACTTCAACTCTTTCTTTATCAATCTCCCCTTCCCTTGATGCTTCTTCCATGTTGATCTCCCCCTTTTTGGGAGCATCAGTCACTGGTTGCCTCCTTCTGAGCACAAATTGTTTCTTCTTCTTTTGCAGAATCAGTTTCCTTACCATTTGTTTCAACTTGATGATTTGTTCTTGTTGTGACAGTACAATGAGTTTTAGCTCTTCTATATCTTTGCCCTGTTTGAGTACATCCATGTTGATGTTGCCCATTGCCTCCATCAATTCATCATAGTTATATCTGTCCTCACCTTCTCCAGGAGTGTTACCCCCTATTGAAGGATCATTGGATCTTTTAGTAGTGGAAGTCTTCTGCCTAGCAGAAGCACTATCCACCCCTGTGGTTTCTTGGCACCAGGGACCTTCAAATGATTGCTCATTCAAAGTTGCCATGGGGGAGGTCTTATTGATGTTACCACTTTCCTCCTCTGTGCTAGCAGGAGTAGTGGCAGCCTCATCACCCATATGCTCTACCTCCTCCTCAGAGAGCACCTCCTTTGGGTTGGGAGACACCCTTGTGGTTTCCCTTTGGATATTCTCTAGGGGAGAATTCTCCCTTAGAGGGCTTAAAGGCTTAGTGGGTGATGGTACAAGAAGGGAAGGAGCCTTCTTTACCTGTTTTCTTTGATAAGTTTGGGTAATTGGAGAGGTTGGTTTTGTAAGAATGGACTGGGGAATTGTTTTTGAGTGAGAAGGTTGGGCTTGGCTAGCAGTGGGATGGTCTAATGAGGGCCTTGACCCTGCTGCCATACCTTCAGTGTTTTGGGACACCACCATCATTGTAGAGAACAATGGGGTGTTAACTCCTTCCGAGTCCCCAGCAGATCTTCTCATATTTGAGAAAACCTTGCCTTTTGGGGGTTTAGGTACATATACCCCAACAGGTTGAGGTATATCCGTCAATTCATGGTTAATTACTTCCTGAACAAATCTGGGATACATAAAGAAACTCTTTTTGTTTCCCATATTTGATACAAGATCACTGAAAATCATCTTTGAGAAATTGTACCTTCTGGATGTAGCCAAGCATACCAAAGCATATGCAATTGGACTGCTGAACTCACTCCATCCAGTGGTCTTTTTGGAGATGCAATGCATCAGGGTATGAACAAGAAAACGCCATTGGGGTGAAAACTTTGCTTTTGAGAATTTGAAAACACCCAATGGGCCTCCATACCCCATTCTAGTAAGATTAGAAAACAGTTCATCATTAGAGATAGACATTATACCAGAGGCATCGTCTAGACGTAGACTGATGCGAATGACTTCTTCAGTAACTGTAAGTGAGTGATCACAGATTCTTGTCTTGATCATTTGCACACCATTTTCCACAACAATGGTTGCATTTGCCCAGAACTGCCTTTGGTGCTCAATGTAGATTGTAGGTGATACAGTAAGAGCATGAGCAATGTGACTTGACTTGAGGAAATCCACAATCTGATGAAATCCTGAAGCTTGCTTTGGCTTTTGTAGCATCGCAATCTCGTTGTGCTCGTCGATGAATGTCATGGATGCCATTGATCTTAGTGAACACTTGCCTGAAAACTTCGAACTTGAGAGAGAAAAGGTTTTGAGCGCAAGAGAACAGTATGCAAAGAGTCGTTATGAACTTTTAGGCGGGCAAAAAGTATTTATAGTATTCGGAATATAAGCAGTATTAACCTAGAGCAGTATTAACTAACTAGCAGTATTAACCGCAAGCAGTATTAACCACGAGCAGTATTAACTGAACTAGCAGTATTAACTACTAGCAGTAGTAACTAACTAGCAGTATTAACCGCGAGCCGTATTAACTGAACTAGCAGTATTAACTACTAGCAGTATTAACTAACTAGCAGTATTAACCGCGAGCAGTATTAACCACGAGCAGTATTAACTGAACTAGCAGTATTAACTACTAGCAGTATTAACTAACTAGCAGTATTAACCGCGAGCAGTATTAACCACGAGCAGTATTAACTGAACTAGCAGTATTAACTACTAGCAGTATTAACTGAAAGCAGTATTAACTAGACTTACTCCTTTTAAACTTGCTAAATACTGAGTACTGCTATGCATATCCTGAAAAGAAGATTAGTAACACCAAGAATAAAAATATACAGGTATAAAACCACTTTTTGAGAAGAAGATTATTCAGAGTTTATCATTCCCACACTTGTTACCAAGAAAGTGAATCTACCCACATCAAAAGCTTTAGTGAATAGATCAGCAAACTGATTATCAGTGTGAACTTTGACAACTTGAATAAGTTTCTTTTCATTACAATCTCTTATAAAGTGATACCTGATTTCAATGTGCTTTGTCTTTGAGTGCTTGACTGGATTATTTACAATGCTAATAGCACTGCTGTTGTCAATAAAGATTGGAGTGTGTAGAAAGGTTACCCCATAATCCAGCATTTGATTCTGAATCCATAAGACTTGAGAACAGCAACTTGCAGCTGCTATGTACTCTGCCTCTGTTGTAGATGTGGATATTGTGGTTTGTTTCTTGCACTGCCATGAGACTAGTCTAGCACCCAAAAACTGACATCCTCCAGAAGTAGATTTTCTGTCCAAGTTTGCCCCACCTAGATCACTGTCTGAGTATGCTATTAGGTCAAAAGGTGAGTTATGAGGATACCAAAGTCCCAATCTGGGTTGCCCTTTGAGATATCTGAATATCCTCTTAACAGCTTGAAAGTGAGATTGCTTTGGCCTAACTTGAAATCTTGCACATACACAGACTGGAAACATAATATCTGGCCTTGATGCTGTGAGATACATGAGAGAGCCAATCATGGATCTATAAAGATGCACATCCATATCCTCCCCCTCAAGATCTGCTGTGATCTGCTTGTGTGTTTCCATAGGTGTGCTGGCAGGTTTTGATTCTGAGAAACCAAACTTGGTTAGAATATCCTGCACATACTTGGATTGACATATAAAAATGCCATCTGACTTCTGTTGAACTTGGAGTCCAAGGAAGAAAGTAAGTTCCCCCATGGAACTCATTTTGAACCTTTGATGCATTAAATCCTCAAACTCCTTGCACATGTTGTTTCTTGTAGACCCAAAAATAATGTCATCAACATAGATTTGGACCAGCAAGATATCCTTCTTCTTTCTTTTGATAAATAGAGTCTTATCAATGACTCCTCTTTCAAAGTCATTTTCCAAGAGATAGGATGACAGGGTGTCATACCATGCTCTTGGGGCTTGATGTAGTCCATAAAGTGCTTTCTTTAATTTGTATACTCTGTCTGGATAGCTTGGGTTTTCAAACCCTGGTGGTTGACAGACATATACTTCTTCTTCAATTGACCCATAGAGAAAAGCACTTTTTACATCCATTTGGTAGACTTTGAAGTTCATGTAAGAAGCATAGGCTAGGAATAGTCTGATTGCTTCTATCCTAGCTACAGGTGCAAAAACTTCTTCATAATCTATGCCCTCTTCTTGAGTGTAGCCTTGAGCTACCAGCCTTGCTTTGTTTCTTATAACAATACCTCTTTCATCTCTCTTGTTTCTGAAGATCCATTTTGTGCCAATTGCTCTGTGACCTTTAGGAAGGTCTACTAGATCCCACACATCTTGTAGCTTGAACTGTAACAATTCTTCTTGCATTGCTTCTATCCAGCTAGATTCTTTCATAGCATCATGTGCCTTTTTAGGCTCAAGCTGGGATAGAAAACATGAGAGCACTGTATGCTGTTGATCTTGCATTTCTTGAAGCCTGCTTTGATGTCTAGTCATCATGGGAGAAGAGACATCACCTATTATCAACTGTGGAGGATGATTCTTTTGAACTCTTGTGTTATGACTAGGTTCTACATTCAGTCCATCCTCTAGATTAGAGTCATGCAATTCAACTGAAGTGTCTTCAGATGTCACTTCTGATTCTTGAGTCTCCTCATCTCTAGTGTCTTCTTCACTCTGACGTGGTTCAGTAAATGATTCCTTTTCACAGTCTTCAATTACTGTGGGTATGGGAAAAATCACAGATTTAGATATACTTTCTTGAACTTGTGTGATCTCTGATTCTCCACCACCTGTTCCTGTATACTCATTACTAAATCCAAAAGAGTTAGTTAGTGAATCAATGTCAAATAGCCTCTGAGGTCCAGACCCAACAGGATTTGGTGTGTTCTCATTGCATTTGACATTGTCACTTTCTTCAATTATTCTAGAAGAAGAGTTAAAAACTCTGTAGGCCTTACTCTGAGATGAATATCCAACAAGAAATCCATCATCTGCTTTGCTATCAAACTTACCTAAGTGAGATTTGGTATTTAGAATTGTACAAGGACACCCAAAAGATTTGAAGAAACCAATAAAAGGTTTTCTTTGATTTAAAAGCTCATATGGGGTCTTGTTCTTTTGCTTGACCACTAGAACTCTGTTTTGGACATAACAGGCAGTATTAACTGCTTCAGCCCAGAATGTAATTGGCAATTTTGAATCAGCCAATAGAGATCTAGCAGCCTCTATTAGTGTCCTATTTCTCCTTTCAGCAACACCATTCTGTTGAGGAGTCCTAGGAGCACTATATTGTCTCTCAATACCTTTTCCTTCACAAAAAGTGTTTAAATCATGATTTTTAAATTCAGTTCCATTATCTGATCTAATGACTTTTACTCTTTGATTAGTTTGGTTTTCAATTCTTAGAATAAAGGATTTGATAAGACCACTTGTTTCATCCTTAGTCCTTAGAAAATATACCCAAGTAAATCTGGAGTAATCATCAACAATAACCAAGCAGTAAGATTTCTTGCCTATACTCATAACATTTGTAGGACCAAACAGATCCATATGCAATAACTGGAGACAAGAAGAAACAGAATTTAACTCTTTGGTCTTATGAGAAGTTTTGTGTTGTTTGCCTTTAAGACAAGCAACACAATGATCATCACATGAAAAGACTTTTGAAGGTAAACCTCTTACAAGGTTATTTTTAACAAGATTGTTCATAGTCTTGAAATTCATGTGACACATCCTTCTGTGCCAAAGGGAGGATTCATCTATAGAAGCTTTTGAAACAAGACAATTTAAAGATGAATCACTATCAACATTGTCCAAATCAAGACAGTAAACATTGTCCTTCCTTGGAGTTCTAAGTAGTATCATGCTTTCATCAACTACCTTGAACCCTGGAGCAAGAATCATACACTCAGAATTAGTAAATAATATACTATGTTGTTTGTCACAAACCTGTGATACACTTAACAGGTTGTACTTTAATTGATCAACATAGTAGACATCCTCAAATGTCATCTTACCTTTGGTGACATTACCTTTTCCACTTATCTTACCACCAGTAAGATTGTCTCCAAATGCAACATGTCCTCCATTAATTTGCTTGAAATCCTGAAGGCATGACATGTTGCCAGTCATGTGCCTAGAGCAACCACTATCAACATGCCATATGCTCTTTCCCTTGAGCTGTTGGTTGCCCTGCACATTAAATAAATCAATTAGTATGATTGGGGACCCAAGCCAAAGTGATCTTGGGTCTTCCTTTCTCATCAAAGTATTTACATTCCTTTTTAATGAGGTTTTTAAACTCAGAGCACTCTTTATTAGAGTACTTTGTCAATATGATTGGCTTAGAAGAATCAACACTGGAAGCAGTACTAACCTTAGAAGTACTAACAGAGTTAGCAGTACTAACAGGTGTAGCAGTACTAACAGGTGTAGCAGTACTAACAGGTTTAGCAGTAGTATTACTTCTAGCAGCACTATCATTGTCAGCAGCACTATTTGTGGTAGCAGTACTAACAGTTTTAGTGCTTTTAGGAATCCACATATTGACACTTTCTTGAACAGAATACTTTTTCTTCATGTGGCTTTTAGTTTTAACAGTTTTCTTAGCCACATGGTTCTTTTCAATTTTCTTATAACCAAAGGGTTTTTGCATGGATCTTTGGAAATTCATTCTTTGGTTCATAGGATTGAAATAACAGAATTTTGCAAGATGATTCAATTTGCCACAGATAAAGCAAGGTTTTGGTCTATTGATTTTACTCAGATCAACCCCTTGTTTATGTGCCCATTGATTATTCCAGTTTCTTTGATTTCCTCTCTTTTTGTCCTGTTTTTGGGGCTCATTCTTCTTACAAGTACACTGTTTGCAAGGACCTGGATTCACAACTGTGGTCTGTTTATAATGGACCTTACCAGACTTTTCCTCTGTCTTCTCTATGTTCTTGGATTTGATCCAAGCCCTTCCACAATCCTCATTGGTGATAATGTTGTTTTCTATAGAAGTCTCACCACTCACCTTGTTCTTCTTACTCTTGCCAACCTCTTTCTCAGTCTTATCCTCAACAATTACCTCATCTAAGGGATCTATTTCAGTGGCTCCCTCAGGCAAGTCCTTCCTATCTTTGGTGTCTAACAGGTCTGAAGTAGGAGGAATGTAATTGTTGTTATATGGTGGAGGTGTGGCATTATACCCAATTCCTCTTCTTAATTTATCATGAATCTGATTTTGCAGTAAGGAGTCCATTGCTTTAGAAGCATTGGAAAACTTTTCTATATCAAGCTTAACCTTGGTTAACTCCTCTTTCAGTTTTTCACTCTCCTCTTTAGATTTGGTCAGTTTAAGTTCTAAATCCTTTTTCTCCCACTGCCAGTAATTAGTGTCATATGAGTGTTGTAGTTCATTGGCTTGAAAACCTTTGATTTGATCTTCAAATCTCTCTACTATCCTCACATAGTCTTTTATATCCTTTTCTAGTCTCTTCAGGTCATCACTCATCTTCTGATTGTGATCCCTGTACCTTTTAACAGTGTCTATGCAAGTTTTAGAGCAGAGATTAGAACTTACCTCAGATGGGAGATCAGATACTTTAGCCATAAGAGCTTGATTCTGAATAGCTTCTTCTGCTTGATCACTCCAATCAAACCCCATTCCTTGTTGAGAAACAAGGGCTTGAGCAGAGTTTCTGTTGTTATTGAAGCTTCCAGATTGAGCTTGTTGATGGTTGTTGTTGTGAGACATTCCACTTCTGCATTCTCTAGCAAAATGTCCCTTCAGATGGCATTTGTAGCATTCTACCTTTGATTTATCAAACCCTGCTCCATCTTCTCTTCTTTGTGAGAAGTTGTTTCTTCCAGTCCTCTTAATAAACTTTTTAACCCTCATGGAGAGCATGGCCATCTGCCATTTAATATCCATCTCTTCCAGATCATCAGGATGAAGTTGATCTAAGTCATCATTAATCAGAGAAGAATTTCCATGATTAGAAAGAAGAGCTTCAAATACATAATCAGTGCCTTTATCTAAATTTGATCCATTAGTAGCATTAACTGATTCAGGGTTAGCAGTAGAATCAATTGATGCTGATAGGAGTGCAGCATTATGAACATATCCAGAAGGCTTCTTCTTTGCCTCCACCTCAGCTTCAAATACTCTAAGATCATTGTACAGATCATCAAGTTCTTTGTCTTCCAACTGATCATTCTGTCTGAATGACACAGTGTACATGGTCCATTCATCACCAAGGGACCTTAAGAACTTTCTGTTCACATCATCTTGATCAATCTGTACTCCCATAGTAGCTAGTTCACCAATTAGTTTATTAAACCTGTCAAAAGTTTGAGTCATGGACTCATTCTTAGTTGAGATGAAGTTTTCATACTGTTGTTTTAAGATTGCCTTTTGATTTCTCTTGGTACTTTTAGTACCTGAGAATCTCTTCTCTAGAGCATTCCAGAGCATCTGTGCATCAGTACAATTGCAGAATTGGTGTTGATACTCATTTGGAATGGCCAAGAGCAGTGTGCTCAAGGCTTTCATCTCTGTCTGTCTTGATTTCCTGTCTGTATCTGTCTTTGGAGGAGTTCTTTTGCCATCTTCACCAATCTTTCCTCCATCAGATGGGCCATTCTCAATGATGTCCCACATGGAGTAATCTGTGAGGAGAATATATTGCTTGATTCTGATTTTCCACATGTCAAATTCATTGGATCTGAGCATTGGAACTTTTGAGACCAAAGTACTGCTTGATTCTGTAAGATTTTCCATGATGAATAACTGTTTCTGAGAGAATTTAGCTCTGATACCACTTGTCAGGATCGAATTCTCAACAAGAATTAATTCTCAGAAACAATATCAAAGAAGTTGCGGAAAAACACTTTGATATTTAATAAAACAGTAATCAACCACAGTATATAATGATCAAACAGTAAACTTGTATTGAATGCTTAAAGTTACAAGATTACACACTCAACCTCAATATTGATGAACATGCTCACCAATACGAATTCTACTTCTCTAGAATTAGGATCTATGCCTTGAGGTTGATTTCTCTCTTGAAAAATAATTATCAAAAGTTCTTTCTATCTATTCTAAACATTCTATACATATACTGATAAAAAGATAATTACAAAGAATAAACAAATCTTCAGTATATCTTCCATGTATATCTTCTAAGTATATCTTCAGTATATCCAGCTGTAGTATTTTCCATCCGGATCTCTTTAGCAGCACTAATAATGCTCAGCAGCATTAACTTCATCTAGCAGCATTAACTGCAAGCAGTACTAACCACTAGCAGTACTAACTAGCTAAGCAGTACTAACTTTGTTCAAGCAGTACTAACTTTAACTAGCAGTAGTAATTCTACTAGCAGTAGTAACACTTAGCAGTATTAATCTTCAACTTGTTCTGGCAGTAGTAACTACATTTATACTAGCAGTAGTAACTACACTTAGTAGAATCTTCAGTTCCCAACATAACTGCCTTAGCAACACTTGCATGCTTAGCAATACTAACCTTGTTAGAAGTAGTAACTGTGTTAGCAGCAGTAACTGTGTTGGCAGTATTAACCTTTGAAGAGGTACTAACAGTATTAGCAGCATTAATATTTTCAGCAGTACTAACACTGGTAGCAGCAGTAATGCTTCCAGCAGCACTATCCCTGTCAGCAGTACTAACAGTTTTAGTGCTTCTAGGCACCCACATTTTAATACTTTCTTTTAAAACCTTTTTCTTTATAGGGTCTTTAGTTTCAACAGATTTCTTCATCACATGTTTCTTTCCAGCCTTCCTATAACCAACAGGTTTTTGCACAAATCTTTGAAAGTTCATCTGTTGGTTAATAGGGTTAAAGAAACAGTACTTAGCCAAATGGTTTAAATTTCCACATATGAAACAAGGCTTTGGTCTATTGATTTTACTCAGATCAATGCCTTGTTTTTGTGCCCATTGGTTATTCCAGTTTCTCTGATTTCCCCTTGGTTTATCATTTTTTTGGGGCTTAGATTTATTGCATGCACACTGCTTGCAAGGGATAGGGTTCACAACAGTGGTCTGCTTATAGTGAACCTTCTTGTGCTTTCCCTCAGTCTTCTCTGTCTCATTGGACTTGATCCAATGCTTTCCACATCCATCATTGGTGATTATGTGGTTTTCTATAGGAAT
The DNA here is from genome assembly GCA_954870635.1 of Arctium minus. Taxonomy (NCBI): domain Eukaryota; kingdom Viridiplantae; phylum Streptophyta; class Magnoliopsida; order Asterales; family Asteraceae; genus Arctium; species Arctium minus. Next base: position 11,377,770 of record OX941096.1, on the reverse strand, counting down.
CTCACCACTCACAGTGTTGTCCTTATCCTTGAAAACTTCTTTCTCAGTTTTATCCTTAACAACTACTTCATCTAAGGGATCTATCTCAGTGGCTCCCTTAGGTAGGTCCTTCCTATCCTTTGTTTCTAACAAATCTGAACTAGGAGGGATGTAGTTGTTGTTATAGGGTGGTGGTGTGGTATTGTACCTTATTCCTCTTCTCAGTTTATCATGAATCTGAGTTTGTAGCAAAGAATCCATTGCTTTGGAAGCATTGGAAAACTTTTCTACATCTAGTTTGACTTTAGCTAGCTCTCCTCTTAGTTTTTCACTCTCTTCTTTGGATCTGGTCAGTTGAAGTTCTAAGTCATTCTTCTCCCACTTCCAGTAGTTTGTGTCATAAGAGTGTTGAAGCTCATTGGCTTGAAAACCCTTAATCTGCTCTTCAAATCTCTCAACTATCCTCACATAATCTTTTATGTCCTTTTCCAATCTCTTAAGGTCATCACTCATGTTCTGATTGTGATCCCTATACCTTTTAACAGTGTTAATGCAATTTTGAGAACATAGATTGGAAGTTACCTCTGTTGGGAGATCAGACACCTCTGCCATTAGAGCTTGGTTTTGAATTGCCTCTTCAGCTTGATCACTCCAATCAAACCCCATACCTTGTTGAGAGACAAGGGCTTGTGCAGAGTTTCTGTTATTATTGAAGCTTCCAGATTGAGCTTGTTGGTGGTTATTATTTTGAGACATTCCACTTCTGCATTCTCTAGCAAAGTGTCCCTTCTGATGGCATTTATAGCATTCCACCTTTGACTTGTCAAATCCTGCTCCATCTTCTCTTCTTTGAGAGAAGTTGTTCCTCCCAGTTCTTTTGATGAACTTCTTAACTCTCATAGAGAGCATGGCCATCTGCCATTTAATGTCCATCTCTTCAAGATCATCTAGATGGAGTTGTTCCAAGTCATCATTAATAAGATAAGAGTTTCCATGATTGGACAGAAAGGCTTCAAATACAGTTTCAGTGCCTTTCTCTTGATTTGCTCCATTGGCCGCATTAACTGATTCAGGATTTGAAGTAGAATCAATTGATGCTGAAAGGAGTGCAGCATTGTGAAATCCAGAAGGCTTCTTCTTAGCCTCTACCTCAGATTCAAAAACTCTTAGATCATTATATAGATCATCAAGTTCCTTTTCTTCCAGTTGATCATTCTGTCTGAAAGACACAGTATACATGGTCCATTCATCACTCAGGGACCTTAGGAACTTCCTGTTTAGATCATCTTGATCTATTTGTACTCCCACTGTAGCTAGTTCACCAAGAAGCTTGTTGAACCTGTCAAAAGTTTGAGTCATGGACTCATTCTTGGTTGACATAAAGTTCTCATATTGTTGCTTCAGAATGGCCTTCTGATTTCTCTTGGTACTTTTGGTACCTGAGAATCTCTTCTCTAGAGCATTCTAGAGCATCTCTGCATCAGTGCAGTTGCAAAACTGATGTTGATATTCATTGGGAATAGCCAAGAGCAAAGTGCTCAAGGCTTTCATCTCTGTCTGTCTAGTCTTTCTTTCAGCATCAGTTTTTGGTGGAGTTCTCTTTCCATCTGCACCAATCTTTCCTGCTTCAGAAGGGCCATTCTCAATGATGTCCCACATAGAATAGTCAGTGAGGAGTATGTACTGCTTGATTCTGATCTTCCACATATCGAATTCATTGGATCTGAGCATTGGAATCTTTGAGACCAGAGTACTGTTTGATTATGCAAAGTTTTCCATGATGAATGAATAGATGTTTCTGAGAGAACTTGCTCTGATACCACTTGTCAGGATCGAATTCTTAACAAGAATAAAGTCTCAGAAACAATATCAAAGAAGTTGCGGAACAACACTTTGATATTCAATATAACAGTAAACAAACAGTATATGATTAACAACTTGTAAACTTGTATTCAATAATCAAATCACAAGATTACACACTCAACCTCAATCTTGAAGAACAGACTCTTTCAAGACGAATTCTACTTCTCTAGAATTAGGATCTATATCTTGAGGTTGATTCTCTCTAGAACATTAACTTAGAATGAATTCAATTAAAAGTTATTTCACTCTTCTAAACTATACAATATATATACTGAACGAAAAGATAATTACAATAAATAGAATATCTTTAGTATATCTTCCATGAATATTTTCAGAATATCCAGCTGTCATTCTTCTAATTCAAATCTTCATCTTATAAGCAGCACTAATCGGCTTGGCAGTATTAACTACTAAGCAGCACTAACCACTAGCAGCACTAACTAGCTAAGCAGTACTAACTTTGTTCAAGCAGCACTAACTTTGACTAGCAGTATTAATTCTACTAGCAGTAGTAATACTCAGCAGTATTAACTATTGAAGTCCTCTGGCAGTAGTAATCTTGTACTGGCAGTATTAACCATACTTGGTAAATTCTTCAGTTCCCAACACTTTAAAACAATGAATAAACTTGTCAAAAACAACCTTATAAGAGGTTTGCCTTCAAAAGTCTTTTCATGTGATGATCACTGTGTTGCTTGTCTCAAATGCAAACAACACAAAACTTCTCATAAGTCCAAAGAAGTGAACACAATTTCTTCTTCTCTTCAGTTGTTGCATATGGATCTGTTTGGACCTACAAATGTTATGAGTATAGGTAAGAAATCATACTGCTTAGTTATTGTTGATGATTACTCTAGATTTACTTGGGTATATTTTCTAAGGACTAAGGATGAGACAAGTGGACCGATCAAATCCTTTATTCTAAGAATTGAAAACCAAACAAATCAAAAAGTAAAAGTCATTAGGTCAGACAATGGTACTGAATTTAAAAATCTTGACCTAAACACCTTTTGTGAGGATAAAGGAATTGAGAGGCAATACAGTGCTCCTAGGACTCCACAACAAAATGGTGTTGCTGAGAGAAGGAATAGGACACTGATTGAAGCTGCTAGATCTCTGTTAGCTGATTCAAAACTTCCAATTACTTTCTGGGCTGAAGCAGTTAATACTGCTTGTTATGTCCAAAACAGAGTTCTAGTAGTCAAACCTAAAAACAAGACACCATATGAGCTTTTAAATAAAAGAAAACCATTTATTGAATTTTTCAAACCTTTTGGGTGTCCTTGTACCATTCTCAATACCAAAACTCACTTAGGAAAGTTTGATAGCAAGGCAGATGATGGTTTTCTTGTTGGTTACTCATCTCAGAGTAAGGCCTACAGAGTATTTAATTCTTCTTCTAGAATAGTTGAGGAAAGTGACAATGTCAAATGCAATGAGAACACACCAAAACCTATTGGTTCTGGTCCTCAGTGGTTGTTTGACATTGATTCACTCACTAACTCTTTTGGTTTCAGTAGTGATGATCATGCAGGTTCAGGAAGTAGAGGGTCAGGGGAAGAACAAGTACAGAATAGTATTCCTCAGTCTATGATCTTTCCATTACCTACAATGGACCCTGTTGAAATCTGTGAAAAGGAAACTGTCACTGAACCAACTCAGAGTGAAGAAGAAAGAAGAGATGATGAGAATTTAGAGCATGAAGAGCCAGAAGCATCTGATGAGACCCCCTCAGTTGACTTAAATGATTCCAATCTAGATGTTGGAATTAATGAAGAACCTAGTCACCAGACAAGAACTCAAAAGAATCATCCTCCAGAGCTGGTAATAGGAGACATCTCTTCTGCTATGGTAACTAGGAATCAAAGCAGACTTCAAGAGATGCAGGATCAGCAACATACAGTACTCTCTTGCTTTCTATCTCAGATTGAGCCTAAGAAGGACTATGATGCAATGAAAGATTCAAGTTGGATAGAAGCCATGCAAGAAGAGTTGCTACAGTTTAAGTTGCAAGATGTTTGGGACTTGGTGGACCTTCCAAAAGGTCATAGAGCTATTGGCACCAAGTGGATTTTCAGAAATAAAAAGGATGAGAGAGGAATAGTAATCAGAAACAAAGCAAGGCTAGTGGCACAAGGGTACACTCAGGAAGAAGGCATAGACTATGAGGAAGTCTTTGCTCCAGTTGCAAGGGTAGAGGCAATTAGGCTGTTTCTAGCCTATGCTTCATTTATGCAGTTCAAGGTATATATCAGATGGATGTAAAGAGTGCCTTTCTTTATGGAACAATTGATGAAGAAGTATATGTCTGTCAGCCCCCTGGATTTGAGAATCCATCATATCCTGACAAAGTATACAAACTTAACAAAGGACTTTATGGTCTACATCAAGCCCCGAGAGCATGGTATGATACTCTGTCTACCAATCTGTTGGAAAATGGGTTTGAAAGGGGAATAATTGACAAGACCCTTTTTATCCAAAGAAGAAAGAAGGACATCCTACTAGTTCAGATCTATGTGGATGACATCATCTTTGGATCTACAAAAGAACAGATGTGTAGAGACTTTGAAGAATTGATGCAGAAGAGCTTCAAAATGAGTGCAATGGGTGAACTCACCTTCTTCCTTGGGCTTCAAGTGAAATAGCAGAAAGATGGGATTTTCATAAGTCAATCAAAGTATGTGAAAGACATCCTGGACAAATATGGTTTATCAGACTCAAAGCCAGCAAGCACACCAATGGAAACACACAAACAGATCAATGTTGATCTTGAGGGGGAGGGTGTTGATGTCCATCTTTATAGATCAATGATTGGATATCTCATGTATCTCACAGCCTCAAGACCAGATATCATGTTTCCAGTGTGTGTTTGTGCCAGATTCCAAGTCAAGCCAAAGCAGTCACATCTTCAAGCAGTTAAAAGGATTTTCAGATACTTAAAAGGGCAACCTAGATTAGGTCTTTGGTATCCCTATGAATCCAACTTTGATTTGATTGCATATTCAGACAGTGACTTGGGAGGTGCTAATATGGTTATAAGGTCAACTTCAGGGGGATGTCAACTTTTGGGTGCAAGACTAGTATCTTGGCAGTGTAAGAAGCAAACCACAATGTCCTTATCCACAACAGAAGCTGAGTACATTGCTGCTGCAAGTTGCTGCTCTCATGTTCTATGGATTCAGAATCAAATGCTGGACTATGGGGTAACCTTTCTGCACACTCCAATCTTCATTGACAATAGCAGTGCTATCAGCATTGTTAACAATCCAGTCAAGCACTCCAAAACAAAGCACATTGAGATCAGGTATCACTTTATTAGAGACTGTAATGAAAAGAAGCTAATTCAAGTTGCTAAAGTTCATAATGACAACCAGTTTCCTGGTCTATTCATCAAAGCCTTTGATGTGGGTAGATTCACCTTCTTGGTCACAAGTGTGGGCATGATCAACTCTGAATGAGCTCATGTTTAAAAAGTGCTTGTATACCTGTTATTTGGTTATTTTTGGTGCTACTAATCAATCATCTTTCTCAGGAAGTGTATTGCCTTGCTCAGACTAACACAAGATTCAAAAAGTGTAAGTATAGTTACAACTGCTAGTGCAGTTTTAATGCTGTCAGGGCCAAGTTCATACTGCTAGTTAGTTAATACTGCTAGTGGTTAATACTGCTCTGAGTTAATACTGCTAGTTAGTTAATACTACTAGTGGTTAATACTGCTCTCAGTTAATACTGCTAGTTAGTTAATACTGCTAGTGGTTAATACTGCTCTCAGTTAATACTGCTAGTTAGTTAATACTGCTAGTGGTTAATACTGCTCTCAGTTAATACTGCTAGTTAGTTAATACTGCTCTGAGTTAATACTGCTTCTTTCCCGAATCATATAAATACCCTCTTTGCCCGCCAAAAAGCTCATAACGACTCTTTGAATACTGTTCATCTTCTCTCTAACCTTTTTCTCTCAAGCACCTAGTGAATTTCAGTCCAGTTTACTCAAGCTTGATGGCTTCAATGAAGTTTATTGATGAACACAACGAGATAACAATGCTTCAAAAGCCTAAGCAGGCTACTGGATTTCATCAAATAGTCGATTTCCTCAAGTCCAGCCATATCACTCATGCTCTTACAGTGTCACCATCAATCTACATTGAGCACCAGAAGCAATTTTGGGCCAATGCCACTCCTATTACTGAAAATGGTGTTAAGGTAATCAAGACAAGGGTGTGTCACAAACCCTTGACAGTTTCTGAAGAGGTAATTCGCATCAGTCTACGTCTAGACGATGCCTCAGGTATCACATCTATCTCTAATGATGATCTGTTTTCCACTCTTACTAGAATGGGGTATGGAGGCCCATTGGGTGTTTTCAAGTTCTCCAAAGCTAAATTTTCTCCCCAATGGCGTTTCTTTGTCCATACCCTTATGCATTGTATTTCTAGAAAGACTACTGGATAGAGTGAGTTCAGTAGTACCATTGCTTATGCTTTGGTCTGCTTGGCCACTGCCAGAAAGTATAATTTTTCAAAAATGATTTTCAATGACCTTGTGTCAAACTTGGGAAACAAAAAGAGTTTTTATATGTACCCAAGATTTGTCCAGGCAATTATAACCACTGAATTGACGGATATGCCTCAATTTGATGAGGTATATGTACCTAAAATCCCCAAGGGCAAGGTCTTTTCAAATATGAAGAGATCTGCCATGGACTCGGAAGGAATTGACACCCCATTGTTCTCTACAATGATGGTGGTGACCCACAATCAAGAAGGTATGGCTTCAGGGTCAAGTCCCTCACTAGACCATCCCACTGAAAGCCAATCCCAACCTTCTATAAGTATATCAATCCCTCAGTCCCTTCTTCAAAAACCAACTTCATCAATCACCAATACTTACATAAGGAAAAAGGTAAAGAAGGCTCCTTCCCTTCTTGTACCTTCATCCACAAAGCCTTTAAGCCCTCTAATGGAGAATTCTCCATTAGAGAATAGCTATAGGGAAACCACAGGGGTGTCTCCCAACTCCAAGGAGGTGCTCACTGAGGAGATGCATGAGCATATGGGTGAGCAGGCTGCCACTAGTCCTGCTAGCATAGAGGAGGACAGTGGTAACATCAATAAGACCTCCCTCATGGCAACTTTGAATGAGCAATCATTCAAAGGTCCCAGGTGCCAAAAAACCAAGGGGGTGGAGGGTGCTTCTGCTAGGCAGAAGACTTCCACTACTAAATGTTCCAATGATCCTTCAAAAGGGGTAACACTCCTGGAGAAGGTGAGGATAGATATAACTACCAAGAATTGATGGATACAATGGGAAACATTAATCTGGATGTTATCAAACAGGGAGCAGACATAGAGGAGATGAAAATGGTGATTCTGTCTCAACAAGTACAGATTACCAAATTGAAGAAGATGGTGAGGAGATTGGTGCAGAAAAAGAAGAGAAAGCAATATGTTCTGAAGAAAAGGAAAGATGCTTTCAAAAAGGGGGAGAATCAAGAGGCTGAAGTAGAGAAGGAAAGTACATCTGAGATGGGATTTGATTTTGAGGGGGAGAAAGCAGCAGAAACAGATAAGGTTCAAGCAGCAGTACAAACAGAATCAAAAGCAGTAGAAACAGAATCAAAAGCAGTAGACACAGAAACAGAATTTGCTCAAGCAGCAGAAACAGTTAATGCTGCTGAGATAAATGAAGCAGCAGCAACAGGGCTATCTGTTGAGGAGTTAGGAATTGCATAAACTTTGGTAAAAGCTAAGAATGACACTCCTAAGGCTACTAAAAAGGCCAAGGGAGTGGTCATTAAGGAAGGAGGTATTGAAAATAAAAGAAAAGAAATCAGTGAAACAGGTTTGAAGGATGCAAAGGGAAAGGCTAAGATGGTTGAACCTGAACAACTTTCAAAGAAGAAGAATCAGTTGGAGTTAGATGAAGAAGTGGCAAAACAGCTTCAAGCTGAGATGGAAAAGGAAGAACAACTCCAATCTGAAAAAGACAGAGAGCTTGCACTGGAGATGGCTAAAAAGCTAAATGAAGAGTATCAACAGAGCATGAAAATTGCAGCTGAGGCCAAGAAAATATCAGTGAAAGCATCCAAGCAAAGAATGCCAGTCAAGAAGCAGAAAAGACAACCTTCTAAGACATTTTTGGCTAATCAAGAAAGGAGAAAAATGATCAACTTTCTGAAAGGCTCAATTGGTGTCAAAGGAGAGATGTTCACTAACATGGCATATAGCAAGGTTGAGGAGCTATATAAGAAGGAAATGGCTAAGCTTCAAGGGGACTCCTCTCAAAGGGAAGAAGATGAAAGAAGGATGAAAGAGAGGCATGATCTCAACATCCAACAACCCTTCCCTGAGGAAGTCACTCCTACAAAAGAAAAGGCTGAAGATACTAAAGAAGAGAATGTTGATGTGGAAGCCAAATCTGCAAAAAGAGTAAAGACCATAGCCTCCAAGAAACAATCCAAGAAGCCAAGGATTGAAGAAGAAGAAAAAGAGGCAGAATCTTCTGTTCCACCTTCAGCAGAACCAGAGCAGAATCCAGAACCATCCAATCTGCAATCAAATAAGCAGGTTGATTTGTTCATGACTGTAATAGAACAAGTACAGGTTGTTCCCATTTCTGTGAGGCAACAGAAGTCATCTTTTGGGATATTCTGAGGGACAACAGAAAGGAGTACTTCAGACTCAAAAGAGTTGGTGATGTGTTTGAAGTCTACTCAACTTGGGGTAAAGTGATCAGAAGTTGTTCAAGGGCTGATTTAGAAGAAATGCACAAGGTGGGAATCAAGCTATATGAGACTGTGATGAAAGGAACTGAAGAAAGTCTACTCAAGAGTGTTTGAACCAGAAAAAATGGTGCACAGGATAAAGGATCTACATCATGAGTATGGGTTTAAGAAGATTGATAAGTGGATGCTATTTGAAAACTGTGGTGTATACATGATTACAACAGACAACTTCTATCATGAGTATTTTCTAGTGGACAAAGTATATGATCATAGCAAGGTGAAGCTAGAAGGAATGCTGAAAGCCAAGCTAGTGTGTGCAAAAGGATCTGAAATGGCCAGAATTGTGATAAGAAGGACAATCAATTAAAGTATGGGGCTGGATCCAAATTTGGGCAACTAGGCTGAAGTTTTGAAAGCATCTTGAAGACCACATCTAAAGAACTTGACTTCTCTTCTTTAAAAGTCAAGTTAGGGGGAGATTGTTGGGAACTGAAGATTTGTTCAAGTATGGTTAATGCTGCTAGTACATCATGATTACTACTGCTAGTAGATTTAATACTGCTTGAAAAGTTAGTGCTGATATTTCAATAGTTAGTACTGCTTGGAGGGTTAGTACTGCTAGTAGTTAGTACTGCTAAAGGATTACTACTGCTAACATCATTAATACTGCTGAGGTGTTTAATGCTGCTGAAGATGATTAATACTGCTGATAAAGGTTAATGCTGCTTATGAGATGAAGACTCAGAATGGAAGGAAGACAGTTGTATAGAAGATTTGCTAAAGTAAAGGAGATAATTATGGACTGAAGATCAATTGTATTTTGATAATTATCTTGTAATATGTCTTGTATAAATAGTATAGAATAGTTTGACAGAAGAAAATAATTATGAATTTTTTGTTTTCATAGAGAAAATTAACCTCAAGGTTTAGAACCCTAGTTCTAGAGAAGTAGAATTCGTATTGGTGAGCCTGTTCATCAATATTGAGGTTTTGTTTGAAATCTTGTAACTTTAATCATTCAATAAAGTTTACAAGTTGTGATTTATGATTTATTGTTACATTGATTGTTGAATATTAAAGTGTTATTCTGCAACTCCTTTAATATTGTTTCTGAGTTCATTATTCTTGTTAAGAATTAGATCCTGACATATTAGCACAATATCTTTCTTTGAACATTGAAAAACGGGTCTTGATCTGTCATGTGATCAGAAGCCACTTTATTTACATCATTTATTCAAAAATAAGAGACAGAAAGCAGTAAAACAGTTTTATAGTATGAGTTCTGATCTGAAATAATCAGAAGTCATCACCTTTACTCCCCCTTAAATTAGGCTTCTGAAATATGTCAGATAAAATAGGATAGAGATCAAACACTCCCTTTTGAATTGTTAGACCATCAATATCAGAAAAAATCTAGCAGTGAAAAAGAATAGGATAGAGATCAGATCAATTCACTTGGGGTGGAGACCATCAATATCCATCGGATGCAAAAACACAGGAGTAAAGTCCTTTTTGATCGCTAAGGTTCGAGTCCTAAACTGTTATGTTTAGAAGTCAATCTGACTTTGAAGACCGGGTCCTAAGCTGATATGCTTAGAAGCCATTGTCTTGACATTGAGGTACGGGTCTTGAACTGTTTTATTCAAGAGTCATAATATTGACATTGAAGTCCAGGTCTTGAGCTGAGTTACTCAAGAGCCAAAATCTTTCTTACTCCCCCTTGACTTGTGTTGTCTGCAACAAAGAATCAGTTTTCTTCTTTGGCACCCACTGGTATTTGGGTCCAGAAATGTTAGTTGCAGTTCGTGTGGGGGTAACAGAGTAAGACCCATACCAGTAATGATCACTGGTCTTGTGGATATGATCATGTGTACAACAGTAAGAACAATAAAATTTATTACCTCAAAACCTGAGTAATTGGTCTCTTGAGTATATGAGGTCAGGTTTACCTTTATGCTCTTTGTTCTTCTTTGCTTTGTCAGAATGTACACATGATGTCTTTCCATTCAGCTCATCTTTCTTGTCATCTTTGACAGATTTCTTCATCCAGACCAGTTTCTCCTTCTTGTAACTTCTTCTCCTTGGATATGTATCTGAACCATCTATATATTCATCAAAGAAAATGTTAGATCGATGAATCTGATCAAAATATTTAACTGGACTTTGTGAAGAGACAGATTTCTGATTTGAACTTGAAGCAGACTTTTCAAATTCTTTGATCTTTGATGCAAAGTTGTCTCTTTCTTTCACAAGTTGGTCAATCTTCTTTGAAAACTCAGACTTCGTCTTCTGCTCTTTCAACGCAGTAGCAGACAGTTCAGATAACTTGGAAGTTAGCCTTTTGATTTCAGACTCAAATATGGATCTTTCTTCTTCAAATCCTTTTTCTGAATCATTTCTCTGGCCCGATAGTTCTTTGAATAATCCTACATTCTTTTGTTCTATGGCCTTCTTTTCTTTCTCAAACTTCTCTCTTTCCAAAATCAATACTTTCTCAAAATCAGAGATTTGTTGAGAAAGTTTTAAGCATTTAAGCTCCACTATCTTTTTCTCTTCAAAACATTTCTTGGATAAATCTGAGAATTTCTTTGAAAAGCTTTTCTTTTCTTTTTCAAAATCAGCTTTATTATCAGCAAGCTGTTGATCCAAGTCAGATATATTCTTTTTAAGATCAGTATTCTCAGATTCCAATACAGAGATATTTTCCTTGAAAGCCTTCAACTTGTTTTGAAGTTCAACTGATTCTGCTTGTAGCTCAGGTTATTTCTGTTCAGATGTCTTCATTTGGCTTTGAAGATTCACAATCTCTCTTTCTTTTTCTTTTATCTCTTTCTCCTTTTCATAGAGAATACCTACAAAATTAGATCTAGTTTTAGTACAATTTATACATTCAGAAGTTTTAACACAATTGAACAATTTGAGTTCCAACTCCTGAATCCTTCTAAGATACTCTGAATTTTTAAATTGGAGAGTCCTTCGTTCAACTTCTATTACAGATATATCAGGCTTGTACAAAATTGACATCTTGAAAAAGTAATCAGCTTGATGTGAATGACCGTTCCAAACTATATATCAGAAAATCAGAAATCAGATTGAATTAAAAAATTTCGTAAAAAATGAAAATTTGAACAACACTTGAAGATGCGCAAAGTAGAGATTCTCGTGTAATAGTGATGCGCAAAGTAAGGTTTTCGGATCCAACTAGATGCACAAAGAATGGTTTGCGTGTCAGCCTTGATGCGCAAATGAAGGTTTGCGTGCCAGCCTTGATGCGCAAAGGAAGGTTTTCGGATCAGCCTTGATGCGCAAATGTGAGCTTTGCGTACACTGAGTGATGCGCAAATGTGAGCTTTGCGTAATCAACATGATACGCAAAGTAGGTTTGCGTAATGGGCTCGATGCGCAAGATGAGCTTCGCGCAATGGTCTTGAAGAGCAAGATGAGGTTTGCGTAATAGGCTGGTTGCACAAACTGAGCTTTGCGTAACAGCCTTGAAACGCAAATGAAACTTGAGCCTAAAAACCGAAAATCTTGCACAAACCGTATGAATCTTGCGCAAATGACTATGAATCTTGCGCAAAGTGTATGAACTTGCGCAAACCGAGTTCTTTGGCTGAATTTTTCTCAAATTGAATCAAACCTGCAAACTTGATCTCGAGAATATATCAGAATCATTGAAAAACACATCGAAACACAAATTTGCTATCAAATTCAGATTAAAATCAACAAATTGAACAAATTTATTCAAGAATAGAGGTCGAACAAGTTTTCAAGAAAACTTCAAAAAATCAAGAATTGACAATGAATTTGAATGAATTACAGAATAGAATCAAAACAAGAATGAATCACCAACATAAATCGAACTCAATGATTCCATTTTCTTGCAATAAAACTGATTTTTCACAAAAAAATCGGATGAAACAGTAAATATCACGAGTTCTTGAAAATTTTCAGAAAATTTCAAATTTTCGATTTAAAACTTCAGATTTCAATTCAAACTCTGATCAAATCATTTCCGAAAAGTTTGGTTCAGCTTTGCTACCAATTGTTAATCATAAAATCCCAATATATCAAGCAATTATTTCAAAATTTAGAACATTTAGGAACAAGAACTAGGGAGAGAGTCTAGAGAGAGAAAGTAGATCTTGTATTCATATATCTTTGAATTACAATACAATCACAGCTCTCTAGCGTTGTTACAAGATTAAAAGACAAACCTATATATACACTACCTATCTATTACAAAGCCTTAAAGGCTAAGGAAACTAACCAAGCTTTGACATAGACAATGTTGACTTTTACATCATTGACTTTCCTATTAAATCTTGGATACAATATTTAGACTTAACAATCGTATTTGTCGATTTAAATAATTACTGTTTGTAAACAGTTTATAAAATCGAGTTTATTTCGATTTTGTGGAAAAAGGTTATAAATCGAATTTATTTCCATTTTGTGTTTACAAATTCTAAAAGTGAATTTGTTCTGATTTAAACCCTTTCTTCCTGTTTGTATAAAAACGACTATCAATCAAGTTTGTGTTTGATTTGATTCTTTTTCCTGTTATACGTAAACATATTGATATTGTAGTACTAAAACATTCACGGGAATTTGTTTTCCACAAATGGTGAACGAGTACATTGTGGCAATGATCACGGATCTCACGGCCATGGACTCGGAAGTGAATGTGATTGGTGCAAGATCTAAAGAATGGTGGATTGATACCGGAGCGATCCGTCATGTGTGTCATGACAAGAGAAACTTCAACACCTACAAGGATGTTGATCTTGGGCAAAAACTCTATATGGGAAATGCCGCCACCGCCAATGTCAAGGGTATTGGAGACGTTATTTTGAAGATGACTTCCGGGAAAGAGCTTAAGCTTAAAGATGTTTTGTACGTCCCGGAACTTCGAAAGAACCTCGTTTCGGGTTGGTTGTTAAACAAGTTTGGTTTCAAACTAGTGTTTGAGTCGGATGAATTTGTTTTGTCCAAAAATGGTATGCATGTGGGTAATGGAAATGCTTTGAATTGTATGTTTAAGTTAAATACAATAGTTTTCAATGAAATGAATAAAACTGTTTCAAGTTCTGTTTATTTGCTTGAATCTCTAAATGTTTGGCATGGACGTTTAGGACATGTAAATTATAATTCCATTCGACGTTTAATTAAATTAAACTGCATACCAAAATTTGTTTTTGAATCAAATCACAAGTGCCCCACATGTGTAGAATCCAAACTTACTAGAACGTCTTTCAAATCGATTGAAAGAAAAACCGAACCCCTAGATTTAATTCACACCGATGTGTGTGATTTAAAATCGATTCCTACCAGAGGTGGGAACAAATACTTCATCACGTTTATCGGTGATAGTACGAAATATTGCTATGTGTATTTACTTAAGAGTAAAGATGAAGCAATAGACAAGTTTGTCTTGTATAAAAATGAAGCTGAAAATCAACTTAACAAGAAAATCAAGGTCGTGAGAAGCGATAGGGGAGGTGAATATGTTTCACCGTTTGCTGAATTTTGTTCTAACAATGGAATTCGACATGAATTCACAGCACCCTATTCACCTCAGCAAAACGGTATTGCTGAAAGAAAGAATCGCACCTTGAAAGAAATGGTGAATGCCATGTTGATCAGCTCTGGCCTAAGTCAGAACATGTGGGGGGAAGCTATTTTGTCGGCTAATTATCTTTTAAATAAGATACCCCGCAAGGAAAAAGATGAGACCCCGTATGAACTTTGGATGGGTAGAAAACCATCTTACAAGTACTTACGAGTGTGGGGGTGCCTAGTTAAAGTGGTTGTACCTCCTCCTAAGGTACAAAAGTTAGGACCTAAAACAGTGGATTGTGTATTCATTGGATATGCACAAAATAGTAGTGCTTATCGGTTTCTTGTGTATGAATCTAAAAATCCCGAGATACACAAGAATACAATTATGGAGTCAAGAAATGCTTCATTCTTTGAAGACGTATTTCCTTGTTTGAACAAGGAAGATCAAGCGTCATCTTCTAAAGGTAAAGAAATTGTTCAAGAGGATGAACAAATTCTATCTGATGAAGAAGATGTGGAACCTAGAAGAAGTAAACGAGCTCTGGTTGAAAAATCGTTTGGTCCCAATTTTCTCACCTACGTGGTGGAAAGTGAACCTAAAATCTATCGTGAGGCGGTCACGTCTTCGGAGGGACCTCAATGGAAAGAAGCCATCAATAGTGAGATAGAATCTATCTTACAAAATCATACATGGGAACTAGTGGTCCAACCACCGGGTTGTAAGCACTTGGTTACAGTTGGATCTTTAAAAGAAAGATGAAAGCTGATGGCAGTATTGACAAATACAAGGCGAGATTAGTTATCAAAGGATATAGACAAAAGGAAGGTCTAGATTATTTTGATACTTATTCGCCGGTGACAATAATAACATCCATTAGATTGGTGTTAGCAATTCCATCCATTAGAAATCTGCAAATTCACCAAATGGATGTAAAAACTGCTTTTCTAAACGGAGATTTAGAAGAAGAAATCTATATGGACCAGCCTGAGGGATTTGTTGCCCTGGGACAAGAGAAAAAGGTTTGTAAACTTATTAAATCCTTGTATGGCCTAAAGCAAGCTCCAAAGAAATGGCATCAAAAGTTTGATCAATCCATGTTAGAAAGCGGTTTTAAGATAAATGAGTGTGATAAATGTGTTTACATGAAAGACACCACTCATGGATATGTCATCTTGTGTTTATATGTTGATGATATGCTTATCATTGGTAGTGATGACAAAATGATAAAGTCCACAAAGGATATGTTGAAATCTAAATTTGACATGAAAGATTTGGGTTTAGCGGATGTAGTTCTTGGGATAAAAATCACAAGAACCCAAAATGGTATGGTGTTAAATCAAACACACTATGTGGACAAGATTCTTGAGAAATTCAATGAAGGAGATACTAGTATAGCTAGAACTCCAATTGATACTAGTCAACATCTATCTAAGAATAGAGGGGAAGGTGTTGAACAAGTAGAATACTCAAGAATAATTAGTAGTCTGATGTATCTTATGAGTTGTACTAGACCTGACTTAGCATATGCAGTGAGCAGGCTAAGTAGGTATACTAGTAATCCCAGTTTAGAACACTGGAAGAGTATTACTAGATTGTTAAGATATCTAAGATACACACGTGAATATGGACTGCATTATGGAAAATATCCAATGGTAATCGAAGGTTACAGTGATGCAAATTGGATATATGATATTAAGGATTCCAGATCGACAAGTGGATATGTGTTTACACTTGGAGGTGCGGCTATATCTTGGAAATCGTCCAAGCAAACTGTTATAGCCAGATCCACGATGGAATATGAATTTATTGCCTTGGATAAATGTGGTGAAGAGGCAGAATGGATACGTCAATTCATGGAAGATATTCCCAAATGGCCTAAGCCGGTAACGGCCATATGTATACATTGTGATAGCCAATCGGCAATTGGTAGAGCTCAAAGTACAATGTATAATGGGAAATCTAGACATATTAGACGTAGACATAATACGATTCGACAATTACTCTCTACTGGAGTTATCTCGATTGACTATGTGAAGTCAAAGGATAACATTGTGGATCCGCTTACGAAAGGCCTAAGTAGAGATTTTATGTATAAGGCGTCGAAAGGAATGGGACTGAAGCCCTTGAATGAGTAATTCATGCAAAGGAAACCTTACCCAGAAGACTGGAGATCCCAAGATCTGGGTTCAAAAGGACAACCTAGTTGTATGAATAAGGGAGGTCACTGTGGGGGGGAGTTGATAAACTTCTTATTCCAATTTTGGAATCAGTGATAATGAGGCTAAGCCTATGGCTTTTAATGATTATTGAAAATCACCTATGTGAGAGAGAAGTGGGGTCGCTTCGAAGGGAATTGTAGGGGCTCAATTCCTATCAGCTCTCGCCGAACCAGGCTAGTGTTCATGACCATAACGAACACGACTATGAGGATATGACCTTGTTAGGAAGAGTTTTGTGTGAAATGTATTGTCGCCTACATAAATGGTAGTTCAGTTCAAGGACATCGAGTCTACTGACAGCTAGGAGGCTAAGTGTGTTTGACAAGGGAAGGTTCAAAGAATAACACCTACCTATCCTATGCAAGATTCGACCATTGGAAATTTCGTAGGAAAAATTTCGTATGCAAAGATCGATCTCCATTCATGTGGGGGATTGTTGGAAAATTTTAGTAAAAATGTGATTTTTTACTAACTTTGGACACAAATAAATACATGTATATGTATTGTATATATCTAACTCTTTGTGGGTTTGTGTTCTCCTATATGAGAGCTTCGAAACGATATATTATGTGTCCAAACCGGAATATGTGTGAATGAGATATCCATGCTCAAAGTTGAGTGTTTGGGATGAAAATTTGGCAAAACCAAGTGGGTGTGGGAACTTGTCCCACATAGGAAGGAGGACCAAATCTTTTGAGGTTTATAACCTTGGATGTGGAAGGAGCTTACAAGCTCTTAGTTTGGTTTTACTCCATCACCTACCCGCGCGCAGGGGGGGTGCCGATTGTGACTTTCGTACGCTAAAATCGGCGAACTTGTGCATGAGCGCGACCTGCGGACACGAATGCCGCTCCGAAATCTTGTGCTCGTGCAGAGTAGTTTTTGCGAATTTTTTGGTTTTGATCCAGTGTTGTACGCAACTTTTGGCGTGGGTGAACCCACGCAGCCAATCGCACCATGGCGCGGATGGATCCAAACAGTGTCGTGCGCGGGTCATATAGCGGATGGATCCGCGCAGCCAGCTGCGCCGAGCCCTGGAATGGTTTCGAGGATGGTTACGAGACAGTGTCTCGGTTTTGTCAATATAAAAGGGAGACTAGAGTTGTTATTCAAACACACGAACGACACACATCGAATACCGAAAAAACCACCGACATCTCTCAAAAGGCTTCTGCATACAAGTATTTTCCGGGATATTTTCAGGCAAGTTATCATATCCGGCAGTTCAACTGCTTACGCTGTTGTACCCTGTGAACAGACGGCGAATCTGTTTAAGAGAATCGTGTCCAACACAAGCCTTAGCATCGTTGAATTAATCTACGGTTTATTCGTTTAATCCTCTTGTCGATTCCCTTTACGTTTGAGTTATTTTAATCATTTGTTGATTATATTTAGTCTTATTTTATCTTCGGTGTAATTTTATATGTATTTTAAAATACATATAGTGGGAAATAACCAACAATCTGTTGGAGGTGTGTAACAGCCGGAAATTTATAAGGTAAGTAAGTGTTTCCCTTAAATACATTAATTGTGATTATTTGAGAATATGAGGCCTTTTATATGCGCATGATCATTGTTATTGAGAGTTCCAAGATCACTGATTCTTTAGAGAGAGAAAGTAGAGAGAGAAAGCTATTGAAGCGCAAAGTATGTTTCTATTGAAGTATGCGTGTATTTCTTACAACAAACCAAGACCAAAGGGACTTAAATACCCTTGGTCAATACAACACAGATTAGACTCTAAACACAGTATTTGACCAAACCCTATAAATACAATGATTACTATAAAATCAGACCTAACAATCTCCCCCTTAGTAATCATTGGCGCTTTGGTCTTCAAAAATCATCTTCTATAACAACACGGACCAACAAAGCGACTTTGAGAAGCTTTCTGACTTTTAAGAAAAAATTTCTTCTCAGCATCTTGCAGATTGAAATTTTCTTTGCTGCTTAAGCTCAAGATGATACACCTCTTTTGAATGATCTTGAATGAACTGTGATGTTCGGAGCAGGAACAACAAAAGAATTGAAATGGCTGAGAGGATAGAATCTTTGAGCAAATCTTGATCAGTAGATAAACATTTGAGCACTTTGTCTCTTAAACTTCTCCTAGACTTCTCCCCCTCATGACCTTGATGATCTTGATCAACTTGGTCATGCAAATGTTGGAGGCGAGACAGCGTAAGATCTGCAAAATCAAAGAAACAGAGAAAACAGAGGAGGTTTGCGCTTCATGTTGGATGCACAAACCAAGGTTTGCATTTCATGTTGGACGCGCAAACCAAGGTTTGCGTTTCATGAAGGGAGCGCAAATCAAAGTTTGCGTTTCATTTGGGACGCGCAAACCAAGGTTTGCGGGTCATGCTGAAAGCGCAAAGCTGACTTAGAAAAATTTTTATCTTTTGAAACCCTTTGACTCCCCTACACAAATGCACTAGATATGACAATTCAGATTAGCATTCATATAAAGAAAATCAGATACTCCCCCTCAAAAACAGATATAATCTTTGAAAAATAATTTCTTTGTTCACTCCCCCTTGAATAATGCATTAACCCATTAAATTATATTTATGAGAACACAATGATCAAATATTAATGTAGAAAGAAAAATATACTGAATGTAAATTTTGAAACGACTAAACATATAAAATTTTAAACACTAAACAAATAAAATTCTACTTAGTAAAATATTACAGATTTATCAATCATTTGAAATCAAACATATGTTGTTGGATACAAGAACAAGTTTCATTGCATATCAAGTTAAAACATGTTCAGTTTCAAAAACTTCCATCAATCTATTCAGTATGCTCACATGCGAATCTTCGATTAGCTTCAAGAAAATGCAATTCTAAAAATATAATAGAGAACTTTGCATGTACTAACACTAAGTCATCAAAAATTACGACTTTCACAAATTTACAGGTTTATCACAACTCAAACATATCACCAAGTATCATGAGATGTGTGCTCATTGGCATCTTTTTAGCAGTGTGCACATTGGCATCTTAACATGAGTGTGCTCTTTGGCATCTTTTAAGCTTGTGCACTTTGGTTTCTTTTGATCAAAAAGTTTATTAAGTAAAGAGCATGCCGTAAACGTAACTTTCTATCTGACCCTATTGTAGGATTTAGGTCAGCCGCTCCCAGACCAGTTGGCCTTAGGGGACTAGGTGTCAAGCACCCCTTGCAACTTACTCTCCCAGATCAGAAAGGCTACATCGACATATCGTAAACCCATTCATACCAGTAGAACATGACTTTCGATCTGATTCTATTGAAGGATTTGGGTTCGATCACTCCCAGATCAATTGACCTTAGGGGACCAGATGACAAGCATCCCGAGGAACTTACTTTCCCAAACCAGAAAGGCCACAGGTACAAACTTTTAAACTTAGAGATTTTTGTATTTATGAAATTATAATTCATCTCAATCACTCAGTTCAACATCTAAGTGCTTAGCCCATATTTTCATTCCGATCTATAATTCTGATTAATTAGGTAGTCTAAGCAACGTAAACTATAAAAATTCCGAATCACACAACTTTAAAGCAGTAATAAAAGTTTCAAACATGTTGTTGACTTTTCGACTTTTGTAAGACTTGAAATTTGATCATATAAAAACTTTAATATAAACAAAAGAACTTGAAAATTTATCCTAGACACATATTTTATTCAAAAGAAAGAAAAAAATGTAAAACTTTACTTTATAGAATAAAATTTGTAAAGATTTAAACTTTTAATTGATATTTAGTTGGAACAAAATAAAATTCAACTATTTCATCTTTCACATTTAAAAAAAAATTTGTGTCTCAAATTAAAAAAAAAATTGGGTTATACAAAATTAAGAAAAAGTTGAACAAACTCAGATTCTTAAAACATTGAGAAAAACTGGAATAACATCATATACAAAGATATATGCAGCAGAAATAAAATTGATGTACTCACAGTATCTCATATAGTCAGAAGCTTAAAAGCTTTGAAGAACGAGTTCTAAACTGATTTGTTTAGAAGTCCTAGTCTATGAAGTACAGGTCCTGAGCTGAAATACTCAGAAGCCAATTTCCCTTACTCCCCCTTAACATGTGATGCCTGCAACTTTGAATCAGATAAAGATTTTGGGTACCCACTTGAATTTGGGCCCGTGTTTGTTAGTTGCAGTTCTTGTAGGGAAACAATAAGCATATTTGATATGAGAAGCATGAAGAATATCATCAGAATAATAAGCACAATCATCAGAAAAGAAAGCATAATCATCTGAACTAGAATCAGAAGATGAATATGAGACATTTTTAGAAATTTGGATCATTTGCTTTATTGAATATTTGGAAATTTTATTACACACAGCAAATGAATCACTATGATAAAATTTGTCTACATATCGATCTCCCTCAAACTTAGAATCAGTAAATTTCAGCTTCGCTCTCCAGATCTGCTTCTTTGATCGAGCACTCAAAGCCCTATCTGTAAGAAATGAATCGGAAGAATTAGAACTGTCAGAAAGAACTATATTTCGTTTCTTTGACTTCTTTGACCGTCTTCTTTTACGCTTAGGTTTATAATATCGATCATTGAGTGTAAAAGAATCATCAAGAATTTTAGACTTAATATTTAAATCAGAAGAAATAAATTTATCCAAGCAACCAATCTGATCAACTAATAAATCTGAATTAGCCTCGGAATCTGAAGAATTTTGAGAAAGGTTTTTAAAATTTGAAACTGCCTTTTTGTTTTCCTTAGAATCATAAGAAAGGTTAGAAATAAAATCTGATTTTTGAGAAAATAATTTTTCTTCAAGACTAGACGTCATGAAAGAAAGAATAATATCAGATTCAATTTTCTTCAAAATATTTTGATCTTCTATCTTGTTTTCAAGATCGATGATTTTTCTTTCTAATACTAATGGAGGAGTATATTTCTTCGAATTATAAATGATTGGAGAAATATTTCCTTTATCAGAATCAGGTGCATGAGGAGCAAAATCATCAGACATTGAAGATTTGATAGGAGATATATCATTTAAAACTCTTCTACCTCTCCTTGATTTTTCAGGAAAATATTTGGCATTTTCAGACGTATAAACAAAAGGAATTTCATTTTTCTTATTATTTATCCTTTTCTCATTTTCGATTTTTAACACTTGCTTCTCTTTCATCCAATCAATTTTAAATTGAGGAGCGTAATGAGCAAGAGTCAGATAATCGTAATTATATAAAGTTGGGGATTTTTAAATCGCATTGTTTAAACAATGAGGATTTTCAAAACCAAGACCCCATCTCTGTTTTAAAGCCTCTTCACTCCTTGGCTTGTTCATAAAAATTGTTTGTTCAGATTGGTCTCTTCGATAAAGTTTTTCTTCTAACTTATTTATTTTATCTGAAAAATCATCTTTTAAATTAGTCATAACCGTCAAAGATTCAAGATAAGTTTTATTTGAATTTTCCAAATCATCCAATTTCTTTTGAAAGATGTCTTTAGTATTTTCTAAAATGGATTTTTCATCTTTCAAAGAAATTTTCAGTTTGTCAATCAAATCTGACTTTTCAGAATTTAAATTCTTTTCAGATAAAATCTTTGAACGCAAATCAGATAAAGCAGTTATCATGATATCAAACTGAGAAGTAATAAATTTGTAATCAAATTCAGAGTATACCTCATCCTCATCTGTCTCAGAGTCGTCTGACTGGTCATCTCCGATGAAGCACATCTGAGCGATCTCGACATTTGAAGCTTCATCATCAGAATAATCCAACCAGAATTCTTCTTCGGCCAATAAAGCAGTTCCTTTCTCTCTCTTTTCTGCTAGTTCCATTTTCTTTCGGTAGTAGGCTGAGTCCCTAACCTTCTTTGCTCTACATTCCTTTGACATGTGACCCGACTTTCCACAGTTGTAGCAAGCATTAGTCTTTGGCTCGGGTACTTTGGCTTTGAAACCTGAAGTGAAGTGTGAAGAGTTGGAACCAGATCTAGGTTGGAACTTCTTCTGGTAATGATGAGAGAGAATAATCATGGCTTTCTGTAAGGCCTCTCCATCATCATCAGTTGACCCGGTGTAAGCGTTATCAGACAACGCTTGTTCAGCTAGTTGCTTCGTGAGAAGAGCAACCGGATCAACTGCCTTCTTGTTCTTTTTGTCTAGCTTGGCCTTTTTCTCGATCACAAAGCTCTCATCAGTTAGCATAATCTCATACAGCTCCTAAATCTGCATCGTGGAAATTCTGACATCGTTCCTCAGTCTATGACATGATTTGTTCCACTCTGGCTGAAGAGAATTAAGGAATTTCAGATTCGTCTCAAGAGCAGTCTTTTCCACTTTAATCTTTCTAAGATCATTAATCACATCGCAAAACCGGTCAAAGATAGCCTTCAGAGATTCATTGTCCTTCGCCATAAATTCCTCAAAGTTGTTCATGAAGCGAGTCTGGCATATTTGAGTAGCAACTGATGATCCAAGCATGATCTTTTCTAACTGAGTCCACATCATGTTTGGATTATGTTTGAAACAATCAATTCGATTGTAGATTGAGTTAGGCAGTGCTAGCATCAAATTGGACTTTGCTTCTCTATCGGCTTTTTCACGTTTGATTTCATCATCAGTCAAAGGAATGTCATTTTTCGGTCTGATGAATGGTCCTTCAGTAAACGACTTCATCATATTTTCTCCATTTGTCTGACACTCAATGAAATTTATGAACCTATCTTGCCATTGTGTAAACTCTTCTTCGTTGATTAAGACCGGTGGACGAGTATTTGTTCCCAATTGCATCATCAGATCATTTGAGTAGAACCTAGCTTGGAAAGCAAACTTGGCAGAATCCATTGCAATTGAGAGTTCCAGAAAATCAAAGATGAGATTGAATTAAAAAAATTCGAAAAATATTAAAAATTGAAAATTTGAAAAACACTTGATATGACACAAAGTTTAAAAAAATAAAGATGACACACAAAAAAAAATTCAGAAGACCCGCAAAATGGAGGTTTGCGTTTGTAGTGGGGAACGCAAAGTAGGCTTTGCGGGTGAAGGAGGATACGCAAAGTGGAGGTTTGCGTTTGAAGATAGACCCGCAAAATAGAGTCTTTCGGGTGACAAAGGAAACGCAAGATGAGGTTTTCGGGTGTAGTGGGAAACGCAAAGTGGACTTTGCGTTTGTAGTGGGAAACGTAAACTAGAGATTTGCGTTTCCTTGTTGATCCGAGAAATTGACTTTGCGTGTGAAACTAGAGACACAAACTAAACTTTTGCGTATGTAATATGAACCGAAAACCTGAAACACAAAAGCAAAGTAACTTGAATGAAGCGCAAACCGATATGAATGAAACGCAAAGTCTATGAATGAACCGCAAACTATGGAAGAACACAAAATCTTCAAATACTTGATTATAACACAGAATTTGATGAAAATTCCTTTTACAAACTTGATCCAAAACAAATTTTCAACACATTTCAAGCAAAGATTTCGATTAAAACCCACTAAAATTCAAATTCGTGAATGCAACAGTACCGAAAACCGCTTTTTCAGAAAATCACAAATTCGCAAAATTGAAGATCAAATCATTGTTTTTATGCAAAAACATATGAATCAAATATGATCGACTACTCAAAACGAAACTAATCAAATCAAATTTGCACAAAATCGATCACAAACAGATCCAAATTTTGTGAGAAATCAAGAAAACGAGATTTTCTTGAAAAATCAAGAAAATCGATCAAATTTTTGATTTCGATCACTAATTCAGATTCAGGAAATCAATCTCTCAATTCTCTCAAGATTCAGTTGGCTCTGATACCAATTGAGAGTTCCAAGATCACTGATTCTTTAGAGAGAAAAGTAGAGAGAGAAAGCTATTGAAGCGCAAAGTATGTTTCTATTGAAGTACGCGTGTATTTCTTACAACAAACCAAGACCAAAGGGACTTAAATACCCTTGGTCAATACAACACATATTAGACTCTAAACACAGTATTTGACCAAACCCTATAAATACAATGATTACTATAAAATCAGACCTAACAGTTATAATGTTATATGAATTGTATAACCTTTTTTAAATGCCTAAACCTCGCGCTCGTTATCGTGTTAGACTGAGTTTTTGGACTATTGGGGGAATGGCGCGAGAGTTCCACGCTATAGTGACATTGTCACTATCGCATATAACTCTCACGGAGAAGGTACCGTGAGCACCAAGTTGCTCGCGATTGTGACACGCGATAGTGCCCATGGCACTATCGTTGGGCACTATCGCTATCGGGCCTTTTGACTTAAATGAATCCTTTGGCCGATTTCAACCTCATTTCTAACATTTCCACTTTTCTCTTTGGCGATTTTGGAGCCCCCAAACCAGTTCCATCCACCTCCAAACCCTAACCCTCTTTAATACCAATCATTTTGGTAGTTGGGGTTGATGATCTTGCATTTATTATCTTCAAAGGAGCTTTTCTAGGGTTTCTCAAAGATTCAACTCTTCTCTCCAAGACTCAACCTTTTCAAGCCAGGGTTTCCAATTTTCTAGGTTTTGGTCAAAAACCTAGATTGTGAGTTTACTAAACCTTTGTTAAAACTAGATACGCATCATAATCTCCTACTTGTTATTTTTGTATCTTTACTTGAATTGTTCATCTCTAAATGTGCAAGTATTTGGAGTTCCTCTTGGAAATATGTTTATGTGTGACTTATTATGATTAAATGTAAGCTTACCTTGGTATTATGATAATTTCTACTTGGGTTACCTTTTTGGGTGATTTAATATCTACATGATGAAAATCCTTGTGATACGAGTCTTATGTAGGACTTTACATTGATTAGGATGGTAATATTGTACCCATGGTTGGTATGGAAATATGTTGGGTTGAAATATGCCTAAGGACCTCCTATATGTTATGGTGGACGAACCAAGTCAGTAGACACTAGGAGGATGTAGTCTTGGGCGCCAGCGTGATGGTATGTGCCTAGACCTCCGCCATTCGGGGTAATGCCATGGTTGTAGTCCTCGGGTGTGTCGGGCCTTTCGGATGTCACTCTTGTTAGTTGGCATCAAGGTATATTGTCTCTTTGGGTGGAACTTGATTGGTGCTATGGGTCTCCCCTATTGACTCCACATTTGTTGAACATTGGTTAACTGCTGATAAGAATTGTAATTGATATTATATGATATTTATTGTTCAACTCACTAGGCTTTCTGGCCTAACACTTGTTTGGTGTCGATGTATATCTCAGGTTCTAGCGGTGCCATTTCTAAGAAGGCATAGTTGCTTTGTGTGAGAGCTTGGGGAATCTTTGCACTTGGACTTATAATTTTTGGAGAAGACGTTTAGGTTTATAGATGACACCCTTTTTGTAATCTCTTTTCTAGATATAGAAATTAGATTAGTTAGTTGTTATTTATGTGGCCGTTAAATTACAACCGTAATTAAACAGGTTTGAATATTTCCCCATTTTTGGGAGGCTCTTGCTATGGCAGTTTTATGTACCATATGTCCGTTTTTCGGATTTTTGTTATCCCTATTTTTAGGGTGTTACAACTTGGTATCAGAGGTTTAGTTTAAGTGAACTAGGTATTGTGTTAGCATATCTAGACTTAAGTTTTAGACATTATTGCTTCATTGTCCACTTGGGGTAGAAATCCTAGGTGGGGAGAGCGTTAGGATTTATGGAATTACACTAATTAAGAGTTGTGATGATGGTGGCAAGAATTCTTGTCTATGATCGTTCATAATTTCACTTAGCTACTGCTATTATGAATGTGTTATTACGTAAGTGTACTTGATTTGCTATTATTATGATAATTGATGAAGGTATTAGTACATACAATGAGTTCAAACTCACTTAGTCTTTTCTCAATCTCTTTCTCGTTCATGGATAGCAGATAGTGATGGTAAATACTCGGAGCAGGTTACCCAATACGCCAGAGGGCCACATGGAAGTGGAATCTACAGCGGACCGACCTCCATTGGTCATAACCCCCGAGGGACCTCCTGTAAGACCCGTTTAAAAAAGAACGTGTAATTATTTTTACCCAAATTGAACCATAATTAAATATGACAACCAAATATAGTTGAGGGGTTAAACCCGTCAATTAACTAAACTCATTATAATTACTAAAATAATAATAATAATAATAATAATAATAATAATAATGTATATGTAATTTAGATTGGCAATGAGTAAATTACAAATCTATCATATGGGTAAACTACAATCTCACGTCCCTATGGTATTCCTCTTCACCGCCATAACTTCCTCTTTCTCTCTCTCTCTCTCTCTCTAATCTCAATCTTCTCTCTAAAATTGCTATCGAATTGTTGATGGAAACAACGAAATATTTACGTATTCGGAATCTACTCTTCGAACCCTTCTTAGAGGTATAAACTTCTTCTTAAGTTATTTAAGTTGGTAGATTATGTTGTGTTATTGTAAAATTATGATTAAATATATGTTTAGGAATGTTGTTTTTGTCAAAATTACAAACGGGTAAAGGTTAGAATCAAAATGGTGATATCTATGTCTAATCTAGATTTTTAACCGCACACCAAGTGATCGGTTTAATGTCTAAGAGAATATAATTTCGTGATTAAGCTTAAGATAATAACTATTAAGTTTTATGTTATGTGAGTAATAGTAATTTGTGGTTTAAATTGGCAATCGATCGTGTTAAGCTTCGTCGTGAGTCTCGGTTAATCGCGTGTTACGTCTCAATTTGGTTAAGGTATGGATTTCAATTCTTTTGAATCGTGGGCAACTAATTGTTGTAGTTGACCCTTCCTAAAGGTGGTTCACCACCTTGTGATTGATCTACCGAACGTGATCAACAAATACGAATTTGTACACACACATACACATTGATTTTGGTTTATTGAATCAATTGTTTGAACATTTTGATGTTTTATTAAAATGTGTCTCGTATGAGATTGTTTATGAAAAATGTGAAGTATATAGACTATAATTTCTATGATCGCCATTTGGGTAAGTGGCATTTGTTTAGTTTTCGTTGATTTTAGAATAACCCAATAAATGGGCACATTATTTGGGATGCCTTCTATGGCGGCTTTGTTGTCATGGCGTCCTGCAGATGACGGTCCACCAGTGTTAAGCCTATGACAGGATTGAAATTCAAACAAGATCTTAATTCACACACACTCAGAATCAATGCTAAAGAAGTTGCGGAAAAACACTTTAACACTAACAATCAATGAAACAGTATATGCACTTAAATCACAAGTTATATTGATTAAACTTGATGATTACACACAAAACCTCAATTTGTTGAACAGGCTCAACAGACGTTCTATACTTCTCTATAGAAAGGATCTAAACTATTCTTGAGGTTAATTCTCTCTAAAACAAAACGTATGAATAATCATTATTTCTATCAAAGACTTCTATACTATATATACAAGTCTGATTACAAGATAATTATTAAAATAAAATTGATCTTCAGTCCATAATTATCTCCTTTACTTTAGCTTCAATCTATACAGTTGTCTTCATTCTCATACGGAGTCTTCATCTCATAAGCAGCACTATCTTCATGAGAAGTAGTAATTCTGAACTAGCAGTATTAATCTCAGCAAGCAATATTAATTTTGTCTCAGCAGCATTAACTCCTTCAAGCAGTAGTAATTGTGATCTGGCAGTATTAACTTCCTCAGGCAGTTGTAATAGTCATATCTAGAAGTAGTAACCATCCTTAGCACATTTCAGACCGAACAATCTCCCCCTAACTTAGCTTTTCAAAATGATAAGTTAAGTTCTTCAAAAACTGGTCTTCATGATGCTTTCAAAACCTAAGTTTACACCCCTAGGTTAGGATCCAAACCTAAGATTTGATTGATGATCCTGCTAACCACAATCCTTGCCATTTCTGAGCCTTGAGAACAAATTAGTTTGGCTTTCAGCATCCCCTGTAGCTTGGCTAGGCTGTGGTCATATATCTTATCCACCAGGTAATATTCATGGAAGCTTTTATCTATGGTCAAGATATACACCCCACACCTTTCAATAAGCATCCAGTTGTCCACAGACTTGAAGACATCTTTGATGACATGCTTAACAAGATCTGGACTAAACATCATGCATAAATACTCCATTGCTAGTTTCTTGATGTTCATCCCTGGAGTCTTCAGCACATCCCCATACAGAGTTATTCCTACTTTGAACATTTCTTCGAAGTCTGGCCTTGAACAACATCTGACTATCTTCCCCCAAGTAGAATAGACTTCAAAGTGATCACCCATTCTTTTGATTCTGAAATATTCTTTGCCTTGATCTTCAAGAATATCCCAGTGGATGATTTTTGGGGCTTGGACTGAAATGGGATCTGCCTTCACTGGATCATTATCTGTTACAGTCATGTAAAGTTCAAAATGCACATCAGATTGACTTGGTTGTTGTGCACTTTGACTTGATTGCTCATTTTGACCTGTAACAGATGATTCTGTTTCTTTCTCAGCTTCTGCAACCCTTGGCTTCTTAGACAGTTTCTTGGAAGCTATTGTCTTCAACCTTTTAACAGATTTGACTTCTTTAGTAGTAGCTTCCTCTTTCTTTTCTTCAGCCTTAGGGGTGGTCTCCTCACTCTCAGGGAAGGGTTGTTGAATATTGAGATCATGTCTCTCTTTCATTTGTGTTTCAAATTCTATCCTTTGAGTGAAGTCCCCTTGAAGTTTTGCCATTTCCTTCTTGTATAGATCTTCAACTCTTGAGTAGGACATATCAGCAAACATTTCTTCCTTAACCCCCACAGAGCCTTTCAGAAAGTTGATCGTCTTTCTCCTTTCTTGATTGGCCAGGTAAGTTTTAGAAAGTTGTCTTTTCTGCTTCTTTGCTGGCAGTCTTTGTATGGAAGCTTTCACAGTGCTTTTCTTGGCCTCAGCTGCAGCCCTTAAGCTTTCTTCATATTCCTCATTCAGCTTAGTGGACAGATCTAGAGCAATCTGCCTATCTTTGGCCTTCTAAGTTTCTTCTTCTTGTTGTAGCTCAGCCTGCAGCTTCTTAGCCAGTTCCTCCTCTAGTTCAATCTGTTTTAGCTTCTTTGGTGGCTTTGTAGATTCATCCACCTTTGCCTTTCCTTTCCTCTTCAGTTCAGCCTCACTGATTTCTTTCCTTTTTAGCTCAGGGCCTCCCTATTTGATTTCCACTCCTTTGGCCTTTTAAGTGGCTTTGGGAGTGTCTGTTTTGGCCTTTAGAAGAGTTTCTGCTATCTCTATTTCTTCAACAGAAAGCCCTGTTACTGCTGCTGCCTCTGGTACTACTTCTAAGCCAATTGATGATGCTTTCTTGAACGTTTCTACTGCTGGCTCTGTTTCTACTGTTGTACTGGTTTCTTCTTCTTTGCCCTTCTCCCCCTCAAAAGTAGAGTCCATTCCAACAGGACTCTGTTTCTCAAATTCAACTATATTCTCCCCCTCTTTGGAATCATAATGAGGGATGCTCCTCTTCTTCAGTATGAATTTTGTCCTCTTCTTCTTTTGCACATGCTTGAGGACCATTTTCTTGAGGTTGGAAATCTGGACTTGTTGGGATAAGATCACTTGTTGCAGTTTCTCAATAAGTTTGCCCTGATATTGGACATCATTATTGATATTGGCAATAGTTTCCATCAATTCATCGTATGTATATCTATCCTCACCACCTTTAGGTGTGTTTACCACCCTTGGAGGATCACTGGAACTTTTAGTAGGGGTCCTCTGCCTAGCAGAGGCACCTTCTACCCCCATGGTTTCTTGGCACCGGGGACCTTTGGATAATTGCTCACCCAAAGTTGCCGTGGGGAAGGTCTTAGAGATGTTCACACTGTCCTGTCCTGTCCTGCACTTTGTGCAGAAACAGTAGTGTGAGCCTTTCTTCCCACATGCTTAACCTTCTCCTTAGTAAGCACCTTCTTGGGGTTGGGAGACACCCCTTTGGTTTCCCTTTGGATATTCTCTAATGAAGAATGCTCCATTAGAGGGCTTGTAGGCTTAGAGGGTGTTGGTACATGAAGGGAAGGATCCTTCTACACCTTATTTTTAGTGTATAATTTGGTGATGGGAGGGGTTGGTCTGTTTAGAAGGGACAGAGGAATTTTTTTTATGGTGGAAGGTGTGGGTAGGTCATCAGTGGGTTGGTCCAATGAGGCTTGGGACCCTGATGCCTCACCTGTAGAGTGGGACACAACCATCATTGTTGAGAATAATGGTGTGTCAATACCTGAGAAGACCTTACAAGTCCTCCTCATATTAGAAAACACCTTCCCTTTCGGGACCTTAGGTACATATACCTCATTAAAATGAGGTAATTCCGCCAATTCCTTATTCAATATAGCTTGTACAAACCTGGGATACATATAAAAGGATTTTGACTTGGTATCCAGGTTTGAAAGAAAATCATTTAAGACCATTTGCGAAAAATTGAACTTTCTGGAGGTTGCTAAGCAGACCAAAGCATAAGCAATGGTACTGTTGAACTCACTCCAGCCAGTTTTTTTCTTTGAAATGCAATGCTGAAGAGTATGAACAAAGAATCTCCACTGAGGTGAGAATTTGTTCTTAAAGTACTTATAAATCTCAGTGGGACCTTCATATCCCATTCTTCTTATATTTTCAAAGATCTTCCTTGGGTAGATATGTTATACCTGAGGCATCATCTAAAAGTAGATGAATGCGAATGGTCTCCTCCAAGATGGTCAGGGGTTTATCACAAACCCTTGACTTGATAACCTGTGTACCCTCTTCATTATGGATAGTGGCATTTTCCCAGAACTGTCTTTGATGCTCCACATAGATTGTGGGATTGACCGTTAAAGTGTGGGCGATATGTGTGGATTTAAGGAAGTCCACAATCTGATGAAATCCTTCGGCTTGGTTGGGCTTATTCAGCATTGCCAACTCATTGTGGTCATCAACAAATACAAGACCTGCCATTTGAGAGAGATTTGACTGCGAACTAGGGTTAAGAGCTTGAAGAGCAAGAACGTTAGCGAGAACGAGAGAGAAAGAAGATAAATAAGCGCAAGAGATTCAAAGATCCGTTTTGATTTTTGGCGGACTAAGGGGGTATTTATACAATCAGTGAAGTTGCGGAAAAAACACTTTAACACTGACAATCAATGAAACAGTTAAGAGCAGTACTAATTTACATTAGCAGTAGTAACTGATCCCCGCAGTAACAACTCTTTGAAGCAGTAGTAACACTAACTAGCAGTAGTAATACAGACTAGGAGTAGTAATACATACTAGCAGTATTAACACAGACTAGCAGCATTAACACAGACTGGCAGTAGGAAAACGAACCAGCAGTAGTAACACAAACTAGCAGTGGTAATACAGACTAGTAGTAGTAATACATACTAGCAGTATTTACTGTACTTCACTTTTGTTTGGCCATTCATCCTGAAACACTTAAGCACACAAGGGTTAATAGCACCAATTTAATGAAAGTAAATAAGGAGGAATCTATATAGGTACATAAAGAGAATGAGAATATACTTATTCATTGTTCATCATGCCCACACTTGTGACCAAGAATGTGAATCTACCAACATCAAAAGCTTTTGTGAATAGATCAACAAACTGGTTACTTGTGTGTACTTTCTGAACCTGAATTAGCTTCTTCTCATTACAGTATCTGATAAAATGGTACCTTATTTCTATATGCTTTGTTTTTGAATGCTTGACAGGATTATTAACAATGCTAATAGCACTGCTGTTGTCTATGAAAATAGGAGTGTGAAGAAATGTCATACCATAGTCCATCATTTGATTCTAAATCCATAGCACTTGTGAGCAGCATCTTGCAGCAGTTATGTATTCTGCTTCTGTTGTTGAAGTGGACACTGTGGTTTGCTTTTTACACTGCCATGATACTAGTCTTGCACCCAAAAACTGACATCCTCCAGTTGTAGACTTTCTGTCCAAGTTAGCTCCACCCAAATCACTATCTGAATATGCAAGTAGGTCAAATGGTGAGTCATGAGGATACCAAAGGCCTAATCTGGGTTGACCTTTGAGATATCTGAATATCCTCTTGACTGCTTGAAAATGTGATTGCTTTGGCCTAACTTGAAATCTTGCACACACACAAACAGGGAACATGATATCTGGTCTAGAAGCTGTGAGATACATGAGAGAGCCAATCATGGATCTATAATAATGAACATCCATATCCTCCCCCTCAAGATCTGCAGTGATCTATTTGTGTGTCTCCATGGGTGTGCTTGCAAGCTTTGAGTCTGAGAATCCAAACTTATTAAGAATGTCCTGCACATATTTGGATTGACTTATAAAAATCCCATCTTTCTTCTGCTTAACTTGTAGCCCTAGGAAGAAGGTAAGTTCACCCATAGAACTCATCTTGAATCTCTTATGCATTAATTCTTCAAAATCTATGCACAATTGATCTTTTATGGATCCAAAGATGATGTCATCCACATAGATTTGCACTAACAGGATTTCCTTCTTCTTCCTTTGAATGAACAGAGTCTTGTCAATGATTCCTCTCTCAAAACCATTTTCCAAGAGATAGGTAGACAATGTGTCATACCAAGCTCTTGGTGCTTGATGTAGTCCATACAGTGCTTTCTTCAATTTGTATACTCTGTCAGGGTACTTGGGATTTTCAAATCCTGGAGGCTGACAGACATATACTTCTTCTTCAATTTTGCCATATAGAAAAGCACTTTTCAAATCCATTTGGTAGACTTTGAACTTCATGAAAGAAGCATAGGCTAAAAACAGCCTAATTGCCTCAATCCTAGCCACTGGTGCAAAAACCTCTTTATAATCAATTCCTTCTTCTTGAGTGTACCCCTGTGCTACCAATCTAGCCTTGTTCTTGATCACTATCCCTCTCTCATCCTTCTTGTTTTTGAAAATCCATTTTGTCCCTATATCTCTGTGTCCTTTAGGCAGTTCTACCAAATCCCATACATTTTGCAGTACAAACTGCAGCAACTCCTCTTGCATTGCTTCTATCCAGCTTGGATCTTTCATTGCATCATGCGCCTTTTTGGGCTCAACCTGAGATAGAAAGCAAGATAGTAAGCCTGATTGTATGTCTTTTAATCCTCCCAACTTACTCTGATTCCTTGTGATGATTGGAGAATTGATGTCACCAATCACCAACTGAGGAGGATGATCTTTATGCACTTTTGTTTGATTAATAGCCTCTTCATTAATCTCTGCATCTAGATTAGAGTCATTCTTTTCAGGAGAGCTGCCACCAAACACTGAGGAGTTCTCATCATCAGTATCATCTTCTGCCAATACAGGCATCTCAGGTTCTAGATGTTCTGAAGTCAAAAGTTGATCCTCCTTTTCACCTCTCTCTCCTCTTCATTCTGAGCAGTTTCAGTATCCTTTGAATCTGAAGCATCTTTCTTCTCTTGAACACAGAGTTCAATAGGATTTGCTGTAGAGATTGGGAACAACACAAACTCTTGTCTTTTGTCTTGTACTGATTCTGTCCCTGTTCTTGTATTATTCTCATAACTGAAACCCAAAGAATTAGATAGTGAATCAATGTCAAAAAGCCACTCAGGGCCTGTACCAAGTTTATTTGGTGTGCTCTCATTGCATTTGACATTGCACTTTCCTCAATTATTCTAGAAGAGGTATTAAATACTCTGTAAGCCTTACTTTGGGATGAGTAACCAACCAGAAATCCATCATCTGCTTTGCTATCAAACTTGCCTAAGTGAGTTTTGGTATTAAGAATTGTGCAAGGACACCCAAAAGGTTTGAAAAATCCAATAAAAGGTTTCTTCTTTTTAAACAGCTCATAGGGTGTCTTGTCTTGGAATTTTACTACTAGAACTCTGTTTTGAATATAGCAGGCAGTATTAACTGCCTCTGCCCAAAAAGTAATTGGAAGTTTTGAATCTGCTAACAGAGATCTAGCAGCTTCTATCAGAGTCCTATTTCTCCTTTCAGCAACACCATTCTATTGAGGAATCCTAGGAGCACTGTATTGTTTCTCAATGCCTTTTTCCTCACAAAAGTTGTTTAGGTCATTATTCTTAAATTCAGTGCCATTATCAGACCTAATGACTTTAACTCTTAGATTTGTTTGGTTTTCAATTCTAAGAACAAAGGATTTGATTAGTACACCTGTCTCATCCTTAGTCCTCATAAAATAGACCCAAGTGAATCTAGAGAAATCATCAACAATAACCAAGCAGTAGGATTTCTTACCAATACTCATCACATTTGTAGGGCCAAACAGATCCATATGCAATAAAGTAAGAGGTGAAGAGATTGTATTTTTCTCTTTGGACTTATGAGAAGTTTTGTGTTGTTTGCCTTTAAGACATGCAACACAATGATCATCACATGAAAATATCTTTTGTGGTAAACCTCTTACAAGGTTGTTTTTCACAAGTTTATTCATTGTTTTAAAGTTCATGTGACACATCTTTCTGTGCCAAAGAGATGATTCATCAACAGAAGCTTTTGAAAATAGACAATTAAATGATGAATCATTAGATACATTCTCTAAATCCAAGCAATAAACATTGTCCTTTCTTGGTGTTCTCAGTAGTATCATACTTTCATCAACTAATACATTCAGTATCATTAAACAATATATTGTGTTTCTTGTCACAAACCTGTGATACACTTAACAGGTTGTATCTCAATTGCTCAACATAGTAGACATCCTCAAAGGTCATCTTACCCTTTGACACATTACCTTTTCCACTAATCTTTCCTCCAGAAGGATTATCACCAAATGCAACATGTCCTCCATCAATTCTTTTGAAGTTTTGTAGGCAGGACTTGTTGCCTGTCATGTGCCTAGAGCAACCACTATCAACATGCCAAATGCTCTTCCCTTTTAGCTGTTGGTTGCCCTGCACATAAAGTAGAACAGTTAGTTTTTAATAGGAACCCAAGCCAAAGTGGCCTTGGGTTTCCCATTCTCATCAACATATTCACAATCAGTTTTGATGAGCTTTTCAGACTGGGGAATCTTATGGCTTGAGTATTTTGTCAGGATAATAGGTCTTGCAGTACTAACACTAGAAGCAGTACTAACTGAATTAGCAGTACTAACTAGGTTAGCAGTACTAACTCTGTTAGCAACAATAACATTGGTAGCAGCACTATTTCTGTCAGCAGTACTATTTGAAATAGCAGTACTAACAGCTTTCTTTATTTTTGGAACCCATACCTGGACAAAGTTGTTTGCTTTCTTCTTCATTAAGTTACTCCATGACTTGTTTGGAGTATTTTTCTTTGATTTTGCAAACTTGTTTTGAACATGAGTTTTTAAAGGTGCTCTTTTTACATTTTCAACCATATGATTCTTTCTTTGATTCCTATAACCAACAGGATTTTGTATATGTCTTTGAAAATTTATCCTTTGGTTCATAGGATTGAAATAACAGTATTTGGCAATATGATTAAGCTTTCCACAAATAAAACAAGGTTTTGGTCTATTGAGTTTACTCAGATCAACCCCTTGTTTTTGTGCCCACTGATTATTCCAGTTTCTTTGATTACCCCTTGTTTTATCATGTTTTTGGGGCTGATGCTGTTTCCATGTACAGGGATTCACAACTGTGGTATGCATATAGTGGAATCCCTGTACCTTTCCCTTTTCTTTCTTTGAGCTATCCACCTTTTCACTCTTGATGAATGGTTTACCCCCCCTTTCATTTGTAAGGATATGATTTTCTACAGGAATCTCTTCTGCATTCTTACTCTCAGAATTCTCTTCCTCATTCTCTTCTTCAACCACCACACTATCTATAGGATCTACTTCTGTTGCTCCTATAGGTAAGCCCTCCTTATTTTGGTTCTCTAAGAGATCTGAAGATGGAGGGATGTAATTATTGTTATAAGGTGGAGGTGTTGCATTGTATCCTATACCACTCTTGATCTTATCATGAACTTGAGCTTTAAGCAAAGAATCCATTGCTTTGGAAGCATAAGAGAACTTCTCAATGTCAAGCTTAGCTTTAGTCATACTCACTCTTTATCTTCTCATACTCCTCTTTAGACTTTTCTATTTGAATCTCTAATTGATTTTTCTCCCACTTCCAGTAATTTGTGTCATAGTAATGTTGAAGTTCATTGGCCTTGTAAGCCTTGATTTGATCTTTAAACTTCTCAACAATCACTTTATACTCTCTTATATCTCTCTATAACCTTTTAAGGTCGTCACACATGCTTTGGTTATGATCCCTGTACTTTTATACAGTCTGAAGACACTATTTAGTGCACAGTTTAGTTTTTACCTCTGTTGAAATATCTGTGCTTGAAGATTCTGAGACTTCTGCCATCAAGGCTTGATTCTGAACAACTTCTTCTGCTTGATCACTCCAATCAAATCCCATTCCTTCTTCAGAAACAAGAGCTTGAGTGGAGTTTCTGTTGTTTTGGACGCTTGAGGAATGTGCTTGCTGGTGGTTGCTGCCATGTTGTTGAGGAATACCTCCTCCGCATTCTTTTGCAAAGTGTCCCATCTTGTGACACTTGTAGCACTCCACCTTTGACTTGTCAAACCCAGCACCATCTTCTCTCCTCTGAGAGAAGTTGTTCCTTCCAGTCCTCTTTATGAATCTCTTGACCCTCATAGTTAGCATGGCCATCTGCCACTTTATATCCATCTTCTCAAGGTCATCTGCATTAATTTGTTCAAGATCACCATTAATTAAAACAGAATTAGCATGACTAGCAAAAAAAGCTTCTAATACAGAGTCATTAGATACATCATGCTTAGATACATAAGCAGTACTAACTGATTATGTATTAGCAGCAGAATCAGTAGAAGAATAAGATGATAAAAGATCAGTATTATGAGTGTATCCAGATGGTCTCTTCTTGGCTTCAACTTCAGCCTCAAACACCCTTAAGTCATTATAAAGATCGTCTAGTTCTTTGTCCTCCAGCTTGTCATTCTGTTTGAAGGAGACAGTATACATGGTCCATTCATCTCCAAGGGACCTTAAGAACTTTCTGTTTACATCATCTTGATCAATCTGCACTCCAATCATAGCTAGTTCACCAATCAGTTTGTTAAACCTGACAAAAGTTTGAGTCATGGACTCATTCTTAGTTTACATGAAGTTTTCATACAGTTGCTTCAATATTTCCTTCTGATTTCTCTTGGTACTTTTGATACCAGAGAATCTCTTCTCTAGAGCATTCCAAAGCATATGGGCATCAGTGCAGTTGCAGAATTGGTGTTGATACTCATTAGGAATAGCCAAGAGCAGTGTGCTCAAGGCTTTCATCTCTGTCTGCCTTATCTTCCTCTCTTCATCCGTCTTTGGTGGGATTCTTTTTCCATCTGCTCCAATCATTCCTTCATTAGATGGGCCATTCTCAATGATGTCCCACATAGAGTAATCTGTGAGAAGAATGTATTGCCTGATCCTAATCTTCCACATGTCAAACTCATTAGATTTGAGCATTGGAACCTTTGAGACCAGAACGCTATCACTTGAACCGTCCATGATGATTGTTGTTTTTCTGAGTTTAACAAAGCTCTGATACCACTTGACAGGATCGAAATTCAAACAAGAATTTAATTCACACACACTCAGAATCAATGCTAAAGAAGTTGCGGAAAAACACTTTAACACTAACAATCAATGAAACAGTATATGCACTTAAATCACAAGTTATATTGATTAAACTTGATGATTACACACAAAACCTCAATCTGTTGAACAGGCTCAACAGACGTTCTATACTTCTCTATAGAAAGGATCTAAACTAGTCTTGAGGTTAATTCTCTCTAAAACAAAACGTATGAATAATCATTATTTCTATCAAAGACTTCTATACTATATATACAAGTCTGATTACAAGATAATTATCAAAATAAAATTGATCTTCAGTCCATAATTATCTCCTTTACTTTAGCTTCAATCTATACAGCTGTCTTCATTCTCATACGGAGTCTTCATCTCATAAGCAGCGCTATCTTCATGAGCAGTAGTAATTTTGAACTAGCAGTATTAATCTCAGCAAGCAATATTAATTTTGTTTGAGCAGCATTAACTCCTTCAAGCAGTAGCAATTGTGATCTGGCAGTATTAACTTCCTCATGCAGTAGTAATAGTCATGTCTAGCAGTAGTAACCATCCTTAGCACATTTCAGACCCAACAACCTATGTGGCTTACGTGAACCCACTCTGGGGGGACTTGTCTGACTTTGTTGGCTCTAGGGTAGATGAATCGATTCTAGAAGTTTACCCACAGAATATGTGACCGTGGTTAAATTCACGGGGGACTCGTTGTGTGTGCCCACATGCCGACCCAGTTCGTGTGGCTGATCACCCCAGGAACTCGACAGGAATTGACGGACTTTATTTATATTACGTTTTAAAATTATAGTGTGAACCGTTCTTGAAATTATTGTCTTTGAAAATTATTGAACATTTCTTTTGCTATGAACTTGAATTTCAAGAACATTCTTAGAAATAAATTTTTAAGTCTTCCGCTTCATTATCGATGTTTTCATTATTATTTACGAATTTATATTATAATTCATTCACTGAGCCCTGTGCTCAGCCGTGTTTTTGTTTTCTGACACGGCATGTTCGAAGTGACGTTTACGGGGACGGGACTTGAGATCGAGCGTGAAAATTTTGGAGTTCTTAGATTCGCATTATTATATAAACGTTCTAAGTTTATAAACACTTTTTGAAGTGTAATATTTTTGGACTGTAACATGTTTAGAGTTTATTAGTAGCTCTGATTTAGTTGTGTAATTATGTTTAGCCCCGTTCGTGACATCACCCGTTCCAAACCACGGGGACGGGGGATGTTACAAATATGGTATCAGATCATAGGTATCGACTTGTAGATTAAATAGGTTTGACCTGTGAGGATTGGGTAGACATAAGAATGGGTAGACTAGAAATTACTTCTATTAATGATTTTGAATCCGTAACTGTTTTGAATTCTGATCTTGATATTGTTCTGTATTAGAATGATGAGACATAGTCACCCACGAAAATCCAGATATCAACTTGAGGGTAACCCAAATCCCAACCCTGTGAGGGGTACAAGTGAGCCTAATATTGCTGATGTGGTCCACCAGACCATGTCAAGTATGATGCCTAAATACCTTGAGAAGGTCATGTTAACTTAATTGATTTATCTGTTTCTGCCTTGTTTGATACCGGAGCAACACACTCTATTCTTTCTGAACAATTTGAATCCCGGTTAAAACCTTATGAGCATACCACCGAATTTCCAGTTGTGATATCTACCTATATGGGTGGTTCAATTTGTGTGTTAACTCGATTTTCAAACTGTCTGTTATTTATTGGAGATCGCATACGGGAGGTCACTCTACTTCCAATGCATATGTTCCACTTTCAATTAATATTGGGGATGAACTAGTTATCACACCACCATGCAACTATAGACTGTAATGCCAAACAAATATTGTTTGAGGATACTGACAAACCAGAGGCAATCTTCCAAGGAGGTACTCTAAAAGAAGATGTTAGTGCTTTAACCTCTATTACTGTGAAGCAGTATACTTGGCAAAGTAACAAAGGTTTTCTGGCCTCGTTACAAGATCCCGAACAGGTAATCCCTACTTCTGCACCCAGACCTGTTGTTTCCGAATATCTTGATGTTATTCCCGACGATCTACCGGGTATACCACCACTCCGGAAAGTCGAATTTACCATTTATCTAGTCCCGGGAGCTTCTCCTATTTCCAAGGCTCCCTATCGAATGGCTTCAACTGAAATGAAGGAATTCAAAACTCAACTTGACGATTTATTGAAGAAAGGTTTCATTCGATCCAGTGTCTCACCCTGGGGAGCTCCGGTTCTCTTTGTCAAAAAGAAAGATGGTACAATGCGTCTTTGTATTGATTACCGGGAGCTTAATAAAGTAACGATTCGTAACAAGTATCCGTTGCCGAAAATCGACGATCTGTTCGATCAATTACAAGGGGCACGATACTTTTCCAAAATTGATCTTCGGTCCAGGTACAACCAACTTCGTATCCGAGATTGTGATATTCCAAAAACCTCATTCAGAACTCGCTATGGGCACTACGGATTCTTAGTAATGCCTTTCGGGCTAACTAATGCTCCAACGGTCTTTATGGATCTTATGAATCAAGTTTTCAATATTATCTCGACGACTTTGTTATCGTATCTATCGATGACATATTGATATACTCAAAGTCAAGAGAGCAACATAATCAACATCTTCAAATCGTTTTGGAAATTCTTCGAACGAAAAAGTTATACGCAAAATGTTCCAAATGTGAATTCTGTCTTGATCAAGTATCTTTTCTCGGACACATAATCTTTGCGGAAGGTATTAAAGTCGATCCAACGAAAATTGAAATCGTTACTAAATGGCCTATACCTACGAACGTATCTGAAGTTTATGGTTTTCTGGGTCTGGTTGGTTATTATAGACGATTTGTTGAAGGACTCTCTAAAATATCTCTACCATTAACCGATTACTCCGAAAAGGAGTGAAATTCAATTGGAGTTCCGAACAAGAACCTAGTTTCGAGGAACTGAAAAATCGGTTGGTTACCGCACCTGTTCTTGTATTTCCGTCTGGCACCGACGGGTTTCAAGTTTACAATGATGCTTCAAAGAAAGGTCTCGGTTGATTTCTTATGAAAAACGGTATATTGATCGCATATGCTTCACGTCAATTAAGGCCTTATGAGGTCAATTATCCGACTCACGATCTCGAATTGGCTGCGGTTATCTTCGCACTCAAAATTTGGCGTCATTAATTGTACGGTGAGACATGTGATGTTTTCACCGACCACAAGAGCCTTCAATATATATTTACTCAAAAAGAGTTAAATATGTGTCAGCGGAGGTGGCTCGAACTTCTAAAGAATTATGATGTTGATATATACAGTATCATCCGGGTAAGGCTAATGTAGTCACCGACGCCTTAAGTCGTAAAGCCGTGGAACATGTTTCTTCTTAATTGTTCCTACAAAGTTGGCTTTGGAGATCGAACGGTTCGGACCGGAAATCTATCCGAGTTCGCAAATAGAAATTCTATCGAATCTAATGGTAGAACCGACTCTAATTTCTCGGATCAAGAAGCCCAACATGATGACGGTGAATTGTGGGCAAACTTCCAGCAAGCACAAGAGAATGTTAATTCGGAATTCAGGATCGATGGTGATCATGTGTTGTGGTTTCGGGATCGTCTTTGTGTTCCGAATAACTCGGAGCTTAAAGATCAAATTCTGATCGAAGCTCATAACTCTATGTTTTCTATTCACCCGGGTACAACAAAAATGTATTGTGACTTACAAACCCATTACTGGTGGGTTGCAATGAAGCGAGATATCGCCGATTTTGTAACTCGTTGTCTCACTTGTCAACAAGTTAAAAGTGAACATCAACGTCCGGGTGGTCTTCTCCAATCGCTGAACATTCCCGTAAGGAAATGGGAACACGTAACTATGGATTTTGAAGTCGAACTACCCCGCACG
Source organism: Arctium minus (assembly GCA_954870635.1). Taxonomy (NCBI): domain Eukaryota; kingdom Viridiplantae; phylum Streptophyta; class Magnoliopsida; order Asterales; family Asteraceae; genus Arctium; species Arctium minus. The sequence goes on along the minus strand of OX941096.1, from coordinate 11,335,996 downwards.
ACCTTGAAACACGATGCAATTTGGGTAGTGGTTAACCGACTAATGAAATTAGCTCATTTTCTTCCAATCCGACAAACTTGGTCAATTGATAAATTGACAGAAGTATTCCAACGTAAGATTGTACGTCTCCATGGCACTCCTTTATCGTTTACCTTCGATCGAGACCCACGTTTTACATTTCGATTTTGGGAAGGTTTACATAAATGTTGGGGCACACGTTTGAATTTTAGTTCAACCTTTCATCCGCAAACTGATGGGCAATATGAACGTACGATTCAAACATTGGATGATATGCTCCGAGCATGTGCGTTGGAATGGCATGGAAATTGGGATAATTACTTGTACCTGATTGAGTTCTCCTATAATAATAGTTGGCAGTCGAGTATCGGCATGGCCCCGTATGAAGCACTTTATGGCCAAAAATGTCGAACACCGACTTGTTGGAATGAAGTCGGAGAACGTATTCTCGAAGGCCTAGAATTGGTTCAAGTTACTACCGAGAAGATCGAAATTGCGCGTCAAATGATGAAAGAGGAACATGCTCGTCAAAAGAGCTACGCCGACAAGTGACGACGACCTATCGAGTTCCAACCAAGAGATAAAGTTTTCTTGAAGGTTTCTCCAACTCGCGGTAGTTGACGTTTCGGTCTCAAAAGAAAGTTGAGCCCGAGATACATTAGTTCCTTCGAAATTCTAGAAAGGGTCGGAGTTGTGGCATACCGGTTAGCTCTACCGCCGCAATTATCTCATATACATAACGTATTTCATGTTTCTTCACTTCGAGGGTAGAACTATCATCCCCTACACGTCATTGCATATCCCTTTGAGCACATAGAACTTGGTCTTTCTTATCACGAGGAACCTGAAGCGATTCTTGATCGTCATGAGAGAGGTACACGGAAGAAAGTGATTCCTTTCGTAAAAGTTTAATGGAAGAATCATTCGGAACGTGAGGCGACATGGAAAACTAAGGAACATATGAGACGGGAGTACCCCGAGTTCTTTAATAGATGTAAGTTTCTTGTCTAAATTCGATTTCGGGGACAAAATCTCTTTTAAGGGGGGAATAATTGTAAGACCCGTTTAAAAAAGAACGTGTAATTATTTTTACCCAAATTGAACCATAATTAAACATGACAACCAAAGATAGTTGAGGGGTTAAACCCGTCAATTAACTAAAATCATTATAATAATAATAATAATAATAATAATAATGTATATGTAATTTAGATTGGCAATGAGTAAATTACAAATCTATCATATGAGTAAACTACAATCTCACGTCCCTATGGTATTCCTCTTCACTGCCATAACTTCCTCTTTCTCTCTCTCTCTCTCTCTCTCTCTCTCTCTCTCTAATCTCAATCTTCTCTCTAAAATTGCTATCGAATTGTTGATGGAAACAATGAAATATTTACGTATTCGGAATCTACTCTTCGAACCCTTCTTAGAGGTATAAATTTCTTCTTAAGTTATTTAAGTTGGTAGATTATGTTGTGTTATTGTAAAATTATAATTAAATATATGTTTAGGAATGTTGTTTTTGTCAAAATTACAAACGGGTAAAGTTTAGAATCATAATGGTGATATCTATGTCTAGTCTAGATTTTTAACCGCACACCAAGTGATCGGTTTAATGTCTAAGAGAATATAATTTCGTGATTAAGCTTAAGATAATAACTATTAAGTTTTATGTTATGTGAGTAATAGTAATTTGTGGTTTAAATAGGCAATCGATCGGGTTAAGCTTCGTCGTGAGTCTCGGTTAATCGCGTGTTACATCTCAATTTGGTTAAGGTATGGATTTCAATTCTTTTGAATCGTGGGCAACTAATTGTTGTAGTTGACTCTTCCTAAAGGTGGTTCACCACCTTGTGATTGATCAACCGAACGTGATCAACAAATACGAAATTGTACACACACATACACATTGATTTTGGTTTATTGAATCAATTGTTTGAACATTTTGATGTTTTATTAAAATGTGTCTCGTATTAGATTGTTTATGAAAAATGTGAAGTATATAGACTATAATTTCTATGATCGCCATTTGGGTAAGTTGCATTTGTTTAGTTTTCGTTGATTTTAGAATAAGCCAATAAATGGGCACATTATTTGGGATGCCTTCTATGGCGGCTTTGTTGTCATGGCGTCCTGCAGATGACGGTCCAGTAGAGTTAAGCCTATGTGGCTTACGTGAACCCACTCTGGGGGACTTGGCTGACTTTGTTGGCTCTAGGGCAAATGAATCGATTCTAGAAGTTTACCCACAGAATATGTGACCGTGGTTAAATTTACGGGGGACTCGTTGTGTGTGCCCGCATGCCGACCCAGTTCGTGTGGCTGATCACCCCACGAACACGACAGGAATTGACGGACTTTATTTATATTACGTTTTGAAATTAAAGTGTGAACCATTCGGGAAATTATTTTCTTTGAAAATTATTGAACATTTCTTTTGCTATGAACTTGAATTTCAAGAACATTCTTAGAAATGAATTTTTAAGTCTTTCGCTTCGTTATCGATGTTTTCATTATTATTTATGAATTTATATTATAATCCATTTACTGAGCCCTGTGCTCAGCCGTGTTTTTGTTTTCTGACACAGCAGGTTCGAAGTGACGTTTACGGGGACGGGACTTGAGATCGAGCGTGAAAATTTTGGAGTTCTTAGACTCGCATTATTATATAAACGTTCTAAGTTTATAAACACTTTTTGAAGTGTAATATTTTTGGACTGTAACATGTTTAGAGTTTATTAGTAGCTCTGATTTAGTTGTGTAATTATGTTTAGTCCCGTTCGTGACATCACCCGTTCCGAACCTCGGCGACGGGGGATGTTACACCTCCCATACCCAATATCTTGGTTGTAGGACCCGAACAGATTCCGCACAGGAATATTGCGACTGGCAATGCTATTATGGAAGAGGTGACTATGGAGACCAGGATCAGAGATAGTATGATGTTGGCCATGAACTCGGCCATGGCCCAACAGCAAGAGTTCTTCATGAAGCTTCTGGAAGATCAAGATGTCAGTCATCGACAACCTGAGACGATGGCGGAAAACATCGTAATGGGGTCCGGTGGTGGACCGACCGTTGTGTTGATTGAAGACCAGGTGGAGAACGAGAGCAAGGGAAAAGCCAAGGGATGCACCTACAAAGCTTTTCTGGGGTGCAACCCGAAGGAGTTTGCTGGTTCTGACAACCCAGTTGCTTGCATGTATTGGCTCAAAGAGGTGGAAATGGCCTTTGAGTCTTGTGATTGTGACACCTCGCAACGGGTCAAGTTCGCTTCTCAACTGCTCAGGGGAGAGGCATTGATCTGGTGGAATCTCACTCGATTCTCCCTCACTCCTGAAGTTTTAGCCAAGTTAACTTGGCCGGTTTTCAAGGAAAAGATTATGGACAAGTATTGCAGCGAAAGGTCGCTGGACAAACTGGAACGGGAATTCAGAGATTTGAAGAAGGGGACTTTGTCCATTACCGACTACTCCAAGCGATTCTTGGAAAAGTTGAATTTGGTGGGATATCTGGTCCCCGATGAGAAGTCGAAGATTAAAGCTTACCAACAACGATTACCGGCCGACATGAGGACGGCGGTGAGAAATGATAGGGGATAGACATTGCAAGAGGTCATCGAAGAGTCCTTGCTCATAGAGGACAACATGGTGGCGGAGAAAGAAGAAAGAAGGCAGGTTGGAGAGAAACGGAAATGGGAAATGCCATTTGGGCCTGTTCAGCAGTCTAAGCCGTTTATGAGTGGAGGAGTTGTCGGCAATCGAAAGGAAGATCGGTGGTGCCACAAGTGCAAGACCAAACACTCAGGCTTGTGCAAACCAAGAACCTACTCGGATCCAGTCGGTTGTGCCAAGTGCCGCAAGAAGGAGCACGCGACTCGAGAATGTCCTATCCGAGGACCAGTGTGCTTCGAGTGTCAGTAACCGGGCCATATGAGGAAGGATTACCCGAAGCTAGTGGGTGTCAACCGTCAGAATTCCTTTGGATCATCGGCCAAGTCGACCAACCGTCAAGGGCACCAAGCCGAGCTTTCCGGATGACTACCGAGGAGGAAAAGGAGGCCGCCAATGTTGTTTCGGGTACGTTCCTAGTAAACTCCTTGCCCGCTCGGGTATTGTTTGATTCGGGTGCTACGTGTTCCTTTGTATCGGATATTTTCTGTAAACAGTTCGTCACTCCTAGTAGTGTTCTTCCTGATGCTTTAGTAGTAGAAGTAGCAAATGGAAATCAAGTGATCATCCGAGTTTGTTTTTGTGATTGTTCTATAGAGATCAATGGGAATCCATTTGGAGTAAACTTACAACCTATGACTATAGGGGGGGTTCGACGTAGTCATAGGCATGGATTGGTTGTCAAGGCATAAGGCCGACATATTTTGCTCTAAGAAGATGATCCAAGTACCGTTGTCGGGAGGCGGAGTGGTTACCATCTACGGGGAGAAAGGGAAGGGTAACAACCTTATCATCTCCTCTCTTAAGGCTCGCAAGTTCCTAGAGAAGGGTTACCCTTCGTATCTGGATGATGTGGTGGACGCGAAGAAAGAGAAGAAGTCGGTGGAAGATGTGAAGGTCGTGCAAGACTATCCGGACGTCTTTTCGGAAGACTTACCCGGGTTACCGCCGGAACGACAAGTGGAGTTCCAAATCGACCTCACTCCGGGAGAGGCTCCGATAGCCCGTGCTCCCTACTGATTGGCGCCGACGGAAATGAAACAGATAATGACGCAACTTCAAGAGCTGTTGGAGAAGGGTTTTATCCGACCGAGCTCATCACCTTGGGGAGCACCGGTTTTGTTTGTGAAGAAGAAAGACGAATCCATGCGGATGTGTATCGACTACCGAGAGTTGAACAAAGTCACGGTAAAGAACAAGTATCCTCTACCGCGCATCGACAATATTTTTGATCAACTCCAAGGCGCGGGATACTTCTCAAAGATTGACCTTCGGTCAGGATACCATCAAGTGAGAGTGAAGAAGGAAGACATTCCGAAGACGGATTTCCGAACGCGATACGGTCACTACGAGTTTTTAGTGATGCCTTTCGGTTTGACCAACGCTCCGGCCGTATTTATGGACTTGATGAACCGCGTGTGTCGCCCATTCTTGGACAAATCCGTGATAGTCTTAATCGACGATATTTTAATCTACTCAAAGGACGAATCCGAACATGGGAAACATTTACGGGAAGTGTTGGAGGTCCTAAGAAGGGAAAAGTTGTTTGCAAAGTTCTCGAAGTGCGAATTCTGGCTCCAAGAAGTGTAATTCTTGGGGCATGTGGTGTCTAAAGACGGAGTGAAGGTAGACCCGGCAAAGATCGAGGCGATGATGAGTTGGGAGCCGCCAACGAGTCCGACGTAGATTCGAAGTTTCTTGGGTTTGGCGGGCTATTATAGACGTTTCATTCAAGATTTCTCCAAGATATCTACGCCGCTCACCTCACTCACAAGAAAGAACGTCAAGTTTCTTTGGACCGATGTGCAAGATCGAGCTTTCCAAACGCTCAAGAAAAGATTGTACGAAGCTCCGATCTTATCCTTACCCGAGGGGTCGAAAGACTTCGTAGTGTATAGTGACGCTTCCAAGATGGGGCTTGGGTGTCTACTAATGCAACGGGGGAAAGTAATAGCATATATATCATGACAACTAAAAGATCATGAGAAGAACTATCCGACTCATGACTTAGAATTGGCGGTGGTGGTTTTTGCGTTGAAGTTGTGGCGACACTACTTATATGGGACAAAGTGCACTATCTTCACTGATCACAAGAGTCTTAAGTACATCTTCGATCAAAAGGAACTCAACATGCGGCAAAGAAGGTGGCTTGAGCTTCTGAAGGATTACGATTGTGATTTACTCTACCATCCCGGTAAGGCCAACATGGTGGCAGATGCATTGAGTCGAAGGAGCCATGATGGTAGTGTCAAGTTGTCCCTTACAAGGATCAACGTGGTATCGAGTTTGTTGGAAAACATCAAGACGTGTCAAATGGAAGCGCTCAAGGAGGAAAATCTCAAATCCGAGATCATGGTGAAGCAAAGAGAAACGTTGATGGGGGACAGTCGTGAACTTAAACTCTTTCAAGGGCGAATTGGGGTGCCAAAGTTGGGTGGAAATCGGGAGCTACTTCTTGAAGAAGTACACAAATCAAAGTATTTAATACATCCCGGTAGCACCAAAATGTATAGGGACATGAAATTGAACTATTGGTGGTTGGTGATGAAATTAGATGTGGCCAATTACGTGGAGAGATGTGTCACGTGCCTCCAAGTCAAAGCGGAACATCAAAGACCGTACGGTATTTTGCAACCGTTGTTCATCCCCGAGTGGAAATGGGACAACATCACCATGGATTTCGTGACGAAACTACCAAAGACCTTGCGAGGCCATGACACTATTTGGGTAATTGTTGACAGGCTAACCAAGAGTGCGCACTTCCTTGCAATGCGGGAGACTTTACCAATGGAGAAATTAGCCAAACTTTATATCGATGAGGTGGTGTCAAGACATGGGGTTCCGGAATCCATCGTGTCAGACCGGGACAGTCGGTTCACATCAAATTTTTGGGCTAGCTTATAGAAAGAGTTGGGCACTAGATTAAATCTGAGCACGGCATACCACCCTTAAACGGACGATCAAAGCGAAAGGACGATCCAGATGCTAGAGGACATGTTGAGGTCGTGTGTCATAGATTTCGGAGGAAGTTGGGATTTGCATCTACCTTTGGTGGAGTTCGTGTACAACAACAGTTACCATTCTAGTATCGGAATGGCACTGTTCGAGGCGTTGTATGGAAGGAAGTGTAGAAATCCTATTTGTTGGCTAGAAGCGGACGAAAAGCAATTCGTCGGACCTGAAATAGTTCAAGAGACGACGAACAAGGTGAAAGAAATTCGAGATGGATTGAAGGCGGCGCAAGACCGACAGAAGAGTTATGCGAACAAGAAGAGGAGACCGGTTGAATTCCAAGTGGGCGATCGTGTCATGTTAAAGGTGTCTCCATGGAAGGGGATTATCCATTTTGGGAAGCGCGGAAAACTTAGTCCTCGTTTCCTTGGACCCTTCGTCATTCTAGAAAGAATCGGATTACAAGCCTACCATTTGGACTTGCCACCGGCAATGAATGGGATACATTATATGTTCCACGTGGGTTACCTTCGGAAGTGCCTAGCGGAGGAGGAAAGTGTGATTCCCTTGACGGAGATCCGGGTAGATAATGGGAATCGTTGTGTGGAAGAACCGATGGCAATATTAGAGTCGAAAGTGAAAGAGTTGTGGCACAAACACATGGTCATGGTGAAAGTTCAATGGAAGCATCATCGGGGTGCTAACATTACTTAGAAGTCTGAAGATGTTATGAAGAAGCGTTATCCTCAATTTTTTAATTTAGGATGAGATTTCGGGACGAAATCCCAATTAGGTGGGGAGGATTGTAACACCCGGAAATTTATAAGGTAAGTAAGTGTTTCCCTTAAATACATTAATTGTGATTATTTGAGAATATGAGGCCTTTTATATGCGCATGATCATTATTATAATGTTATAATGTTATATGAATTGTATAACCTTTTTTAAATGCCTAAACCTCGCGCTCGTTATCGTGTTAGACTGAGTTTTTGGACTGTTGGGGGAGTGGCGCAAGAGTGCCACGCGATAGTGACATTGTCACTATCGCAGGTCACTCTCGTGGGGTTTGTACCGTGATTATTGAGGCTGGTGCGATTGTGACCACGCGACAGTGACACTGTCACTATCGTAGGTCACTCTCGTGGAGAACGTACCATGGGCACCAAGTTGCTCGCGATAGTGCCCATGGCACTATCGTCGGGCACTATCGTCGTCGGGCCTTTTGACTTAAATTAATTCTTTGGTCGATTTCAACCTCATTTCTAACATTTCCACTTTTATCTTTGGCGATTTTGGAGCCCCCAAATCAGTTCCATCCACCTCCAAACCCTAACCCTCTTTAATACCAATCATTTTGGTAGTTGGGGTTGATGATCTTGCATTTATTATCTTCAAAAGAGCTTTTCTAGGGTTTCTCAAAGATTCAACTCTTCTCTCAAAGACTCAACCTTTTCAAGCTAGGGTTTCCTATTTTCTAGGTTTTGGTCAAAAACCTAGATTGTGAGTTTACTAAACCTTTGTTAAAACTAGATACACATCATAATCTCCTACTTGTTATTATTGTATCTTTACTTGAATTGTTCATCTCTAAATGTGCAAGTATTTGGAGTTCCTCTTGGAAATATGTTTATGTGTGACTTATTATGATTAAATGTAAGCTTACCTTGGTATTATGATAATTTCTACTTGGGTTACCTTTTTGGGTGATTTAATATGTACATGATGAAAATGCTTGTCATACGAGTCTTATGTAGGACTTTACATTGATTAGGATAGTAATATTGTACCCATGGTTGGTATGGAAATATGTTGGGTTGAAATATGCCTAAGGACCTCCTATATGTTATGGTGGACGAACCAAGTTAGTAGACACTAGGAGGATGTAGTCTTGGGCGCCACTGTGATGGTATGTGCCTAGACCTCCGCCATTCAGGGTAATGCCGTGGTTGTAGTCCTCGGGTGTGTCGGGCCTTTCGGATGTCGCTCTTGTTAGTTGGCATCAAAGTTGTGACACCTCGAGTTTTCGATATGTTAAATTTTAGCATTTAGACTTCCAGTCCTGTGAATCGTTAATCTAGGTGTTCGAGTGTTTAATGTTGTCGTTAGCACCCGTTTGGTATCGTGCTTGGGTATTTGAGTTTTGATTGAAATGTTGCATCACAGGGGCTTACGCGAGTTACATCGCGACTTGCAAGCCGCGACACAACCCGCGTAACCCACTGTTGGAAATTTATCTTAGGTAAGCGGGCGGCTTATGCCGCGACTTGAGGCTGCGACATAACCCTCGGGAGTCTCCTGATCACCCAAATACGGGTTTCTTCCCATTTTTCTCATTTATCTCAAATGTGGAACTAAGGAGGACGATTTTGGAGCCCTAGGGTGATCATTTCGGGAAACTAACTTGTGTCATCATCTCAAGTCTTCAGCTCTCTATATCCTCTTCTAGGGCTTTGATTTTTGGAAGAAATCATCAAGGTGAGTGTATTTCTTGATTCTCCTACTTTTATACATGTCCAATAATGTGCTAGTAATTATATGCACTTGTCTTATCTATTTATTTGATTATGTGAAACTAACCTAAAATCCCACTTATGGGTGAAGTTTCAAAGGGAGAATATTAGAGATAATATTTGACCTAAATATGTAGCACAAGTTATATGAGGCTAGTAATTCATATGGTTGGTCATGTTGGGGTTTATGTGATTCATAAATTTCGGCTTGAGTTGCCGTCAGCGATAGACTAAAGACCCGGTTTGGGTTGAGGTCACAAATAAACTAAAGACCCGGTTTGGGTTGAGGTTACAAATACACTAAAGACTCGGTTTGGGTTGAGGTCACAAATAGACTAAAGACCCGGTTTGGGTTGAGGTCATATATAGACTAAAGACCCGGTTTGGGTTGAGGTCATAAATAGACTAAATACTCGGTTTGAGTTGATTGTTAATTAGGCTAAAGACTCGATTGGAGTTGATGTCATATATAGGCTAAAGACCCGGTTTGGGTTGAGTGCCCAAGTAGCTAAAGATCTTGTTTGGGTTGATGCTAATCCAGTTAAATGACGTGGGAGGTTATATTATGTTCTCCTGTTTAATAACAGGTGAATCAAATTGGTAGAGTGTTGTGAAGAATACAATGTCATTGTGTCGTGATTTCATTCTATCATTTATTTATTATTATACGTTCTCACTAGGCTTTAGCCTAACACTCGTTTCTTTGGTTGTCATATATGACAGGGAATCCTAGTGGCGGGAACCTTCGGGAGTGAGTGGTCGATCGTGTGATCGAGAGCGGTCCTTTTTGGGAGATCTAGAGACCGGTGAACATGATTAGTAGATATCATTTTTGGAAGAATAGCGACACCCGACTATAGTCTAATAGAATAATCTAGATTACCTAGGTTGTCGTATATCTATTCTTCATACAATGAGTTTGTACACATTATACTATATTCCCCGTTTGGGAGATACTTTGGGATTACCTTGTCAGGTTCCTGTACAAACAGGTTTTATCAAATTACAGTCGTCATATTGCCAAAAATTTTAAGTGTTAATTTACCCCAATTTTTAGGGTGTTACAAAGGTATATCGTCTCATTGTGTGGAACTTGATTGGTGCTATGGGTCTCCCCTATTGACTCCACATTTGTTGAACATTATTTAACTGCTGATAAGAATTGTAATTGATATTATATGCTATTTATTGTTCAACTCACTAGGATTTTTGGCCTAACACTTGTTTGGTGTCGATGTGTATATCAGGTTCTAACGGTGCCGTTTCTAAGCAGTCATAGTTGCTTTGGGTGAGAGCTTGGGGAATCTTTGCACTTGGACTTATAATTTTGGGAGATGACGTTTGGGTTTATAGATGACACCCTTTTTGTAATCTCTTTTCTAGATATAGAAATTAGATTAGTTGGTTATTATTTATTTGTCCGTTAAATTACAACTGTAATTAAACAGGTTTGAATATTTCCCCATTTTTGGGAGCCTCTTGCTATGGCAATTTTATGTACCATATGTCCGTTTTTTCGGATTTTTGTTATCCCTATTTTTAGGGTGTTACAAGATGAGACTCTCAGAGAAGAAAAATCGATTTGAAGACTGTTGAGGGAAAAAACAGTTTAGGATTTAGTACCAGTTTTTGGTGTGTGAAGCTTCCCAAAACAGTTTTTTCCTGAGAAGCTTTCCAACCCGCGTGCGATGCCATTGTCTGAATTTGGAAACCTTGTTAAAAACGAATCAAAACCTAGGGGAAAAGGGGATATTGAAGAACCTAGTTGAGTAGAGAAATGAGGGAGACGAAAGTGAGGAGAGGAGATTGGTGAACTGGTAGTCTGATTGAGAGGAGACGTGGGAGGAAAACGTGGAGGCGAAACATATGGCTTTCAAAACAACCGTCCCTTTTCAAAAAAAACTAATTAAATGTTTTAGAATTTTAATATAATACTAGTATAGATATACATATAGATAGGTACGTACTCGTGCGCGATGCGGCGCGAAAAATCGTGAAATCGAATAAACAATTGACAAGGGTATGTATCCGCTCGCGAAACATCTCGAAATCAAAATGACAACAATGTTCTATGTTAAGTTTGTATTCTTCGTCCTTATCGATACTTTAGTCTATGAAGACATGGTACTTGAGTCGTTTGATGCACATATATGAGAATTATGCATCGACTCTGAAGTACTTTGGTATGCATTTTCAATCATATTTCATTATTGTTTTATTTTTGTCCATATTGATGTTAGTTGTATACCTTTATAATTTACCTGGTTATAAATTTTGAATTAATTTAATTAAAAAAATACCTAATATATATAGATTTATATACCTCGTTTTTTTCTACAATAACCGTTACAAATATTTATCGTTATGCTATCTTATATATATATATATTAAAATTGATACGTATTTATTCTATTTTATAATAGTAGTAAATCAATAAATATTCAAAAATGAACTTATTTTAAAAATATTGACGAACAAATAATAGTGGTGTAATTTATAAATAAATGAAACGTGTTTGTTAAATATTTTAGTTGGTCTATGATTATGTGTTTTTAATATGCTAAAATGAAAAATAAATAAAGCGTATGGATAGAAAACAAATTAATTCGTAGATATTCATGATATTTAATAGTATGGTTAAATTAAAAAATATTCAATATTGGACTCGTTTTGGAGGTATTGACGAGACGATTATAATGGTATAACTTGTAAAAAAAGAAACGTATATTTTCATTGTATTTTTGTTCATATACGATTATTTGTGTTAATATGATAGGGTGTAAAATAAAAAATGAAAAAGCAAGGGATATAAAGTACATTAAATAACTAATTATAAGGGTGTTAAATGTAAATTTGAAAAGTGGAAGAAACTTGGAACTAAAATTTTAGCTTTCAAAACTTTCAAAAAACTAATTAATCTTATTAGAATTTTAATAATATAGTAGGGATTCAAGAGTAAATTGCAATTTTGGTCCCTATGGTTTGTTGTTTTTTCACTTTTGGTCCCTACAAAGTTTTTATTGCAAGAAAAATCATGTGGTATGCAAAAGTGCTCGATTTTCGCCGCTGGAAAGTAACACCGTTAGGTTGCCTCCGTTAACACCCCCCCCCCCACCCACCCACCCCACCCAATGTGAGTTGCACATGGTGGCATATTGGTCTTTTTACAAACATCAAATCACAAAGACCAAAATTGCAATTTACTCTTTTATGATTATACCATTTATTTAAAACATAATAATTATATTATATAATTAATAAATAATTATCACTTGATTTATATAAATATTAATAAAAATAAGTTAAAGACATGCGCTTTTTGATTATTTATATAAAAAATAACATATACAATATATAATATAAAAAATTTAGAGCATATTAAAACGATATATGAAATAACCTTTAAAAAAATAATTATAACTAAATTTACATCTTATTGAACTCGACTTTCTTTTATATTTTTTTTAAATAAAATGCCCTACGATTATTAAAATGATGTAATGTGCAGAAAGATTAAATGATATGGATTTTGTTAGGAATGTTTGAGATAGGAGGGTGACCAAAAAACCTTTGAAGCAACTCTAACAGATTATTCAAGAAAAAATTTGAAGAATCAAAATTCAAAATTCTTTAAAAAAAATTACATTCAATTTCAACAAGTTTTCTACTTTTGAGATTATAACATTAATTATAGAGTCAAATATGTTGGTGGTCCCTGTGGTTTGCTCAAATTTTGGATTTGGTCCCTAAAATAAACTATCAACCCTGATGGTCCCTAACTTTTCAATTTCATAACACTCAAGGTCCCTTGAGTTAACATCGTTAGTGAGCAATCGTTAAAAGGGACAAATAATTATTTGGATAAACTACAGGGACCAATAGTGTAATTCACTTTAATATATACACATATGATATGAATTTTATAGACACCGAACCTTCCTCTCCTTCATCTCTCTCACCGTCGGCAGTTACCGTCGGCAATCACACCTTACCGCCACAGTCACCCTACCGCCGGCAGACCCCCCCGGGTCATCTTCGGCTCCGACAACTACATCAACATCGATCACCTCGATCATCGTCGGTACTCTCTCTACCTCTTATCCATGCTCCCCCTCACTCACTCTCTCTGCCTCTCTCTGCTACCGCCAGCAGTCACTACCCTTCGGTCATCTTGAACCAAATTTGTGTGTAGCGTGAAGGGAGCAGATCTCCACCACTATGTCACTAGTTATGCACCATCGTTCTATCACGATGTAACATCCCGTTGAAAACGCTCCACCGGATCCAACTTCTGTTGTTGATTTTCTTGAGAATAGCTTCTAAGTTTGTATTATTTTGGGTCCATGAGAATAATTTCTGAGTTTTTTTTCTTAAAAAGAACTCCATTAATGTACATTGTTGAATTCTGGGTGTTTTTAACACCAACTGATATCCACACTTTGGGGCCAAGTCGGTTGACGATCACCAGACGCGACAAAGTGAGGAGGATCGGCACCACCCTTTTCATAAGCTTAAGAAGAACCAGGTATCCGGTAAGGATCGTGTGCAACATTTGCGACATGGAAGTGATTATTTGATACTCAAAAAGTTAAATGTTCACTTATTTGAAAGGAGGGAGTGATTATTGTGAAACAGGACATAGTTGCAATTGGTTCCAGGAATGGTGTTCTCTCCAGTGTAAATCTACTACTTACTCAAGTTGTTCGCACACATCCACATCCTTTAAATTTTCGTAAAAACAAACTCTAATCTCGACAAGATGAAGAACCAAAAACCAAATGAAATTAAGTACAATCGAATCATAGAAATAACAGATCCGCGGTCGAACTAATATTACTTAAAAACATCAAGCGGAACTCATGAAACAAGAGTATCGAGATAATACCGTAAACGTTCGTGTTGAACGTCTGTTCAACTGAAGAAAGAGGCATTTCTGCCAGAGGACTGATACATTAAACACCAACATTATTAACAACAAAATCAATACGCCTAAACTTATCGATTACATTAGCAACAACTTCTCGAACGCTCAGATCCGATAACACGTCAAGTTGTTGAAGAAAAAACACATCCATTAAGAACCAGTTGAAGACTAATCGGGGATTCGATGGGAGGGGATTGGATTCATCTCCTCCATGTTTGCATAAGCACGTGGAATATGTGAATTTACTAAATATCGATTGTAAGGAGCAGTAGTAGAAGAACACGAAAATTCCTCCAACTTTAATGGACTTCATTCTTCTGAGTTTGTAATTTATGAGTCCTGCACCACCGTCCACCGCCTTCATCTTCTGCAGTTTGCACCATCGATTTAAATGGGGTATGATTTTTGAGTTTTGTATCACAATTATTGAATAATTTTAACACAATTATTAGTAATGCTCTTGATATATTGTTGATGTTCTTTATATTTTTGGGTGATTGATTTAGAGTTAAATATGTAGATTAGATTTTTGATTTTAGGGTTTAGATTACATTCTTTATTTTAGGGTTCAGTATAGATTTCCACATTTTTACATTGTTTCTTAATCATAAATAATTTTAGAGTGCATTACAACTTTGGCCCATGTAGTTTACCCAACTAATGGTTTCTTCCTTCTAATGGTAGTTAACTGATACAGTTAACTTGAAGAACCTTGAGTGTTAGGAAATTGAAAAGTTATGGACCATCAGTGTAGATAATTTGCATTTAATGACTCGAAAACTTCCAAAAATTAAACATAATTGATTAATATGAATTCATGTCAAGACGGCCCCAAGTCTACATTAAGATTTCAAGGTTTGCAATAAAGTAACCTATTAAACAACTAACTATCAGGAAGTCTTCTAGAATCGGGCACCACTCACACGTTCTCTTTGCCTTTACTGGATCCTCCTATTTCGCGTCTACCTGAAAAGGTTTTTAGTTTTGAAAAAGCGAGGGTTAAACCATGAGGTCTAGTGAGTTCCATCTAGTAACAACATTCACATCAAAAATAATGTTTAAAACATTTTGATGGCGTTTATAAACAATTATTCACTTTAAAACATTCAAACTTTTACTTACAAACCATATACGTAATCGGCACACTAAAGTCACGCCACTCGTGACCGCGTGTCAGTCTCACACTGCCTTAACTGGAACACATCGTGTCAGTCCCACGCTGCCTTAACTGTAACACACCCTCCATGGCATAAACGGGACACACCCCCCGATGTGATCACTGGTGGGACACACCCTCCATGGCATAAACGGGACCCCCCCCCTGACGTGAGCACTGGCGGAACACACCCTCCGACTTAGTCGTTACCCACCCACACCGAAATGTTTGCATACCACCATTCAATTATTACACATAGCAAAACATGTGGTTCATATATCTCATAACATTTCATGCGTTTAATATTAAAACACAAGTTACCACACTTTCAGTTAGAAAGACTCCCATTTAATTTAATCTCGTATGCATAAAAGTAGCAGGAATCCCAACGGTAATTTAATAAACTTCACATGCGTACAGTAGTATAAACAAGAGGAAGTCTATGGTTATAAAACTCACCTGGCCGCTTGCTTGACTCTTCACACTTACGCTATCGATCGGGTACAATCCTTCCCTATGAAATAAATACATATGACGGAACGATAAATCAATTTGTTACCCACAATCATAGACAAATCCCTCCCAAGGCCCGAAAACTAAATTCACTTCTAACACTTCTCAACGACTATACCTCTTCTCGAAACTCATAATTCTCGAACCGAGAGACGGAAGGTTTTGGTTAAAAACACTCAACTCAACCGGTCACCACATACTCGGGGTTGTCCGGTCATAAGAGACCCGAGTCGCCCGGTTCGTAACCTTCCCGGGATCGCCCGCCTTAAATCTCTCGGGGTCACCCGGTCGATGCTTGCCCGGGGTCACCCGGTGCTTGGCTCACGACTTAGCCTTCCCCAAGTCGCCCGGGGGAGGGATTCCCGGTGTCGCTCCACCGGTGTCTACAGACCAGCACCACAGAGGCCTGGGCAATTCCCTTCTCTCGAGGGGTTTTCTCGAGTCTACCCAACAGCTCCCAAATCACAGGGAACGAACCACAAACAAAAGTCCAAGCTTCCCATAATCGATAAGAGGAACATTAATCCACAACATCCTATTAATCTCCCAAAAGTTAAGAAACCTATAACTCTCTCTAGAGATGGAAACAGTGGGATCAAACTATAAACTGGGTTCCAATAAACCAACCCAAACCTCCCATTAAGGATAAACATCAAGAAAGGATAATTATAACTTACCTTGAACGATTGCCATAATTTGCTTAGAGTTCTCATCCTTCTCAAATTCTGATATAATCCTCTTTTTCTCCCCCAAGCTAGGGCAACAAGTCTTAACCCTTATTTCCATAATTTGCAACTCGGTCCTTCCTCTAATAAAATTTAAGCAATTCACCCCCAACTTCCATTATTAGCAATTTAGACCCGGTTAATACAAGGTAGAGGATAGGATAAAAAGAAAATACATTCAGCTTCAAATTAATTTGGTTACGGTTATTACACTTTAGGGACCAAATCCAAAATTTGAGCAAACCACAGGGACGCCCAGCGTAATTCACTCTTAATTATATAATAAAAATATTATATAAGGGATCTCCAACTCATTTTTGTGTTTTTTTGGTCGATCCTCCTTCTTAAATATTCCTAACATAATTCTTAAAAAAAACTTCATGTCTTTAATTTATTTTTATTGGATAATTTATTTTCTATCAAAAATGAAATTTAGTAAAAACGAAAATATAAATTATTTTTTTTATAATTTTAGTCGACGAAACGTAAACAAATTATTAATTCATTAGAATTTTGTCATTTTATTAAATAAGTTATTTTTTAAATCGAGCGATAGTTTTTTTATTAACTATATAATATAATCAATGTTCGAAAAAGCTCTCCACAACAACCGCCATGGCGCGTCGTGGCTCAAGGATTGTGTCTTACGCCACGTTATGCCTGAGGCATGCCACGGCGTAATGCGCGGTTTTTGTAACACAATTTTTGATTATACTTATCTTTTTAATGTCTTATTTGTTAGTTTTTAATATATATAACTTAATTTAAATTGCTTAGTATCATTGATTTATTGAGTAATAGTAGAAAACATATGTTTATGTATATAATTTTATATATAATATACAAATTTGCCGCCATAAGTCACGCCTTGAGAAACGTCGTGTCTTCGCAGTGGCTTCCAAAGCTTGAGGCTTGACCTAGCCGCCACGCCACGCCTCAGGCTATTTAGAACCTTGAATATAATTATTATGTTTTAAATAAATGGTATAATAATAAAAGAGTAAATTGCAATTTTTGTCCTTGTGGTTTGTTGTTTGTAGAAAGACCAATACTCCCTCATGTGCAAGACACATGGGTGGTTTTAACGGAGGCAACCTAACGGTGTTACTCCTTAGGGACCAAAACCGAGCACTTTTGCATACCACATAGTTTTTCTTGCAATAAAATTTTGTAGGGGCCAAAAGTGAGAAAAACAACAATCCATAGGAACCAAAATTGCAATTTACTCTGTATTTAATTTGTTTTATTTTTCATTTTACACAATTATCTTATCAATAAACATAATCATATATTAATTGAAATACTTTTAAAAATGTGTTTCTTATTTATACAAAATACGTCATTATAATCCTTTCGTCAATATATATAAAATGAGCTAAATATTAAATATTTTTAATTTAATCATATTAATAGATTTTATAAATACGTAATTTATTTTATATGTATATTTTTTAAATTTCACTTTATACTCTTATAATTATTTATTTAATTTGTATTATATCCCTTATCTTTTCATTTATTATTTTACATCCTTATTTTATCTTATTAAAATACATAATTATTATATATTAACTAAAATACGTTTTTTTACAAATTACACAATTATAATTCTTTCGTATACTTTTAAAATAAGCCTAATATTTATTATTTTAGGATTTATTTATAGTCGTAAATATGATTAAGGGTGTAAAATAAAAAATGAAAAAACAAGTAAAGAAATTTAATAAAAATTTATAATCAAAGTTTTACTTATGATTTGAAGCATTTAATCAACTCAACTCAGTTATGGTGGTCTGACAAAAAGTCTCAGCCCAAACTCAATTTGTTACAAAGTGTAATCCAACCCAACTTTTACGGATTGGATTGGGTTAGCTGTAGAGATGGACAAATGGGCTAGGCCCGGGACCGGCCCGACCCGATGGTTCGTAACCAGTTTTGACTTTTATGAAATTTCACGGTCTAACCCGGGACCGGTTATGCTACTAGGACCGATTATACATAGGCCCCACTTTTTAAAAAAAAGTAAGGTGGTGTTTGTTTTTTAAGTGGTGCTGAAGTCTGAAATCTGATTTCACTTCTGAATTTTAAGTGATGGTGCTGAAGTCTGAAATCTGAATAAAAAAGACTGTTTGTTTTTTAAGTAGTGGTGCTGAAGTCTGAAATCTGAATTAAAAAGACTGTTTTTTTTGTAAGCTGAAAACGTTTGAATATACACTATTGTCTATTCTATCCCTGAAAATGTGATATTATCGAATTTAAATAATTGAAAGGATGCTTATGAATAACATATACTACGATTACCATTCTAACATACCTGTCATTTAGAGCTATAGTCAAATTAGAAAAAGTTCTCAAACTCACGAGTACATTTATGGCATAAGTTGCAAAAAGGAAATATAGTGAAGGGAAGACAATTGCCATCCCCAGTTCCTAAAAACATAATACACGACTAAATCATATTCCAATTTGCAGATAAATTTAGGAAAGATTACCTGCCAAGTCAAATTGATGCACTTGCTTGTTCTATCAAGCATATAAAAGAGCACACACCCTACAAGCAGTTCTTCCCAAAAGGTAAAACTCATTCAAGTACATTACAAACACAGATTTCATGCAATCAGCTAGAAACACAACTTCTTCCATCTACTAAACAAAAGACGGCCAGAAAATTAACAAAACCCAACTCTCTGGTCTCAACAGGGTATGCCTTCAACTACTGTTTAACATAAAAAGAAGAAACACGTTATGTTACTATTAAAGGGGTAGTTAAAATATTAAATCCTAAAACATTTGACCATAATCAATTAAATCCTAATATATGGTTGTCTTTTTTCCTTGTTTAATCGAATAGAAATCCATTCAAACTGAAGCTTTTCCATTCAAACAGAGGTTTCCCCATTCAAGTGTGTCGTGATTTTAATCCAATAGAAATCCATTCAAGCTTTTTCCAATAGAAACATAAGATGAAATCCAACAAATAAAATTCAAATAGAAACATAAGATGAAATCCAACAGATAAAACTCAAATAGAACCTTAAAATTCAAACTTCGGTATGCCTATGATTCATGGTGTGACGACTTAACCACAGATTTCAAGCCAAGAAAAGCACGATATTTTTGTTTTCTGCATTCACAAAACATTACAAGGTATCTAACTGATTGATAGAAGCAAATCGAATCATAAAAGGTCTGATAAAATAGAAGCAAATTGTAACACCCCAAAAATCGGGATAAACAAAAATTTCCATAAAAGGGAAACATGGTAATTAATATGCCATAGCATGAGCTCTTCCCAAAAAGGGAGACAATAACGTCTGTTAAAATTACAAGTTTGTAATGAATAACAATCTAAGGGAACACAATCCTTTAATCTAAATCCTAACTAGGAACAAGATTAATACAAGTTGTAATCCAATCCAAAATAAGCTTTCTAAGCAAGGCATCCCAAAAATGTCCCCAAACTCGCATCTAGGCATCTATACCTTCTTGGCAGTCGCACCGCTAAAACCTGAGATACATATCAAACCAAACAAGTGTTAGGCCAAACGGTCCTAGTGAGTTGTACAAAAGCATGGCATGACATTCGATAAACATGAGATAGCATAATTAACGACTCGGTCCACATGGTCATACTGGAATCAATGGAGGAGATCCATCACACCAATGAGTTTTACCTCAAGTCAATGCACCTTGGGTGTTGTTCTTCCTACAACACCTAAAGGCCCGCAACACCGTCCCGGTGGCGGGGGCATTAGGCGCATACCGTCCCGGTGGCACCTAAGGCTACATCCTCCTGGCACATACTCACGGTTCCTCCAACATACATATATATATATATATTCCATTTCCGTACATATCTAGTATCAACAAGATATATACACATATTAACCATCCTTATACATATCTCGCATCAGCAAGAAACATATATAAGGATTTGAATAACTTCAATCTCATGTTAGGCCCAAAACACCCAAACATGTAGGTTTAATCAACAATCTTCACATAATCTATGATATTAACCATCATAACCAATAATAACGATGTTAACAACACAATGACTTCATATATATATCTCAACAGTCAAAACCCCCAAATACTCATGAAAATAGCATTTAGGTCAAACTTATCAGGTGATCAGATTTGTGCATACATAACATGTAGTACAAGTAAACACTTAAGATATGTATCCCATTTAAAGATTTTGGTAAAGAAAACTCACTATCTAGGTTTTATAGCAAAACCCTAGAAAACTTGGAAGGAACCTAGAATCTTAAATGATGAAGATGATCTTGAAGCTTGAGACCTTGGTTTGAAATCTTTGCTTGGAGGTTGCTTGATTCTTGCAATAAATGAGGAAGATTGGTGGTTGAAAGGGTTAGGGTTCGGTTTTAGGAGGGAGTAAATGAAGAGAGAGTTTGAGAGAAAAGAGATTGAGGAGTAAATGAGAAATGGGGCTGAAAACTCTATTAAATCCGTCTGGCTAATTTCACGGGTTGTGCCACGGGTCTAACTCGCGAGCCACTCGCGAAACTCACTGCTTCTTCCCACGGACAGAACATTACGCGGGTTGTGCCGCGGGTCTAACTCGCGAGCCACTTGCGAAACTCACTGCTTCTTGCAATAACCAATGTACCGAAATTTAGAGTGTTCCAATCCTCCCCACCTAATAAGGATTTTGTCCCCGAAATCACGACTGATCAAACAACTGAGGGTACCTCCTTTTCATATCTTCCTCTGACTCCCACGTCACGTTCGTTCCCCGATGATGTTTCCATTGGACCTTTACCATAGTCACTTTCTTGTGTCGTAATTGTTTCGTCTTAGACTCTAGTATGGCTTCCGGCTCCTCCACGCATCGGTTTCCGTTGTCCACCCGAATCTCTGATAATGGTATAACGCTCTCCTCTTTCGCCAAGCATTTACGAAGGTAACATACGTGAAAGGTAGGGTGGATCCCGTTAATCTCCGGTGGCAATTCTAGTCTATAATCTTGGAGCCCAATCTTTTCCAAAATTGTGAAGGGTCCAAGGAAACAAGGACTAAGCATCCCGCGCTTCCCTAATCGAATGATCCCCTTCCATGGTGACACCTTCAACAAGACCCGTTCTCCCACCTGGAACTCGACCGGTCTCCTTTTCTTATCCGCATAGCTCTTTTGTCGATCTTGTGCCGCTTTCAAACGTTCTCGAATGCCTTTGACCTTGTCCTCCATTGCTTGAATTATCTCCGGTCCCGTAAACTGCTTTTCTCCCGCCTCGAGCCAACACACCGGGGTCCGGCATTTTCGCCCATAGAGTGCCTCGAATGGTGCCATCCCAATGCTCGAGTGATAACTATTGTTGTAAGGGAATTCCACTAATGGCAAGTGGGAATTCCAGCTTCCTCCAAAGTCTCTGACGCAAGACCGAAGCATGTCCTCAAGAGTTTGGATGGTCCTTTCACTTTGTCCGTCGTTTTGAGGATGATAGGTCGTGCTCAACTTGACTTTCGTACCCAATTTCCTTTGCAATCCATCCCAAAACTTAGAGGTGAACCGACTATCCCGATCTGAAACTATGGATAATGGAACACCATGCCGCGATCTCACCTCATCTATGTATAACTTGGCCAATTTATCCATGGGCAACGTCTCCCGCATTGCTAAAAAGTGTGCGCTCTTCGTGAGTCGATCTACTACCACCCAAATAGTATCGTGACCTTTCAAAGTCTTCGGCAATTTGGTGACGAAGTCCATTGTGATGTGTTCCCACTTCCATTCTGGGATGGCCAAAGGTTGTAAACTTCCATAAGGCCTTTGTTGTTCCGCCTTGACTTGAAAGCATGTGACGCACCTCTCCACGTACTTGGCTACGTCGAGCTTCATTACCGGACACCAATAATGAAGTTTTAAGTCCCTATACATCTTAGTACTACCGGGATGTATGGAGTACTTGGTCTTGTGAGCTTCCGCCAAAAGTAGCTCTCGATTCCCTCCAATTCTCGGAACCCAAATCCTCCCTTGGAAAAGTTTAAGGCCGCGACTATCTTCCGTTAATGTTTCCCGTTGTTTCACCATGACTTCGTCTTTAAGGTTTTCCTCTCGAAGTGCCTCCCCTTGACTCCTCTTGATATCCTCCACTAGACTCGACTTCACGTCAATTCTAGTAAGAGTTATTTTTGTTTCACCCCCGTAATTCTTTCGGCTCAACGCATCCGCCACTACATTGGCCTTACTGGGATGGTACAACAACTCACAGTCATAATCTTTCAAAAGCTCTACCCACCTTCGTTGCCGCATGTTGAGGTCCTTTTGGTCAAAGATGTACTTCAAGATTTTATGGTTGGTAAATAGGGTACACTTCGTCCCATAAAGGTAATGTCGCCAAAGCTTTAAGGCAAATAACACCGCCGCTAGTTCCAAATCGTGCGTAGGGTAATTCTTCTCGTGATCCTTGAGTTATCGTGAAGCGTACGCGATCACTTTTCCCCTTTGCATCAATACATAACCAAGACCCAATTTGGAGGCGTCGTTATATACCACAAAGTCTTCGGAACCTTCGGGCAAGGATAGGATCGGTGCTTCGCATAATTTTCTTTGGAGGGTCCGGAAGGCCCTCTCTTGAGTTTTGGTCCACAAGAACTTAACATTCTTCCTTGTCAGCGACGTGAGCGGAGAGGCAATCTTCGAGAAGTCTTGAATAAATCGTCGGTAGTAGCCAGCCAAACCCAAGAAACTCCTTATCTCTGATGGGCTCATCGGTGGTTCCCAATTCATCATTGCCTCGATCTTTGCCGGATCCACCTTTACCCCATCCTTTGACACCACATGGCCCAAGAAATGGACTTCTTGCAACCAAAATTCGCACTTCGAAAACTTTGCGAACAACTTTTCCTTTCGAAGAACTTCCAAGACCTCTCGCAAGTGTTGTCGGTGATCCGCTTCGTCACGAGAGTAAATCAGAATATCGTCGATGAAGACTATGACAGATTTGTCCAATAGAGCTCGGCATACACGGTTCATCAAGTCCATGAAAACGGCCGGTGCATTAGTCAACCCAAAAGGCATGACTAAGAATTCGTAGTGGCCATATCTAGTCCGGAACGCCGTCTTTGGAATATCGCTCTCCTTCACCCTCACTTAATGGTAACCCGATCGCAAGTCTATCTTAGAGAAGCATCCCGTTCCTTGGAGTTGATCGATGAGGTCGTCGATCCGGGGAAGTGGATACTTATTCTTTACAGTGACCTTGTTGAGTTCGCGGTAGTCGATGCACATCCGCATCGACCCGTCCTTCTTCTTCACAAATAGGACTGGAGCTCCCCACGGCGACGAGCTCGGTCGTATGAATCCCTTCTCGAGAAGTTCTTGAAGTTGCGTCATCATTTCTTGCATTTCTGTCGGGGCTAAACGGTAAGGAGCACGAGCTATCGGAGCTGCTCCCGGAATGAGGTCGATGTGGAACTCTACCTGACGCTCCGGTGGTAGTCCGGGTAGGTCTTCCGGAAAGACATCCGGGTATTCTCGCACCACGTCCACATCTTATACCTTTCTCTTTTTCAACTTCGCGTCGATTACATAGGACAAATACGATGCACATCCCTTGGCTAGGCTCTTTCGTGCCTTGAGGGACGAGATGATCATACTGGCTTTTCGGTTCTTCTCCCCGTAGATAATCACCTCGCCACCAAACGGCAAGGACACTCTTATTAGATTTTTGGAACAGAAAATACCGGCATCATTCTTGGATAACCAATCCATCCCGACAATTACGTCAAACCCCCCGATGTCCGCCGGTAACAGGTCTATTTCAAAGGACTCACCATCTAAACTTAAGGTACACCCAAAGTAGCATTCCCGAACTAACAATTGTTCCCCGTTGGCTACCTCTACTACTAACGCATCACGCAACAAATTAGGAGGTGTAGTGAATTTCTTGTAGAAAGATGAAGATACAAATGATCGGTTCGCACCAAAATCAAATAAAACACAGGTAGGTAGAGAGTTTACTAAGAACGTACCCGACACTACATCCGCCATCTCCCTCGCCTCATCAGTCGTCATTTGGAAGGCCCGACTTGGCGCCTTTGGTTGGGTTTCCTTCTTCGGTATTGACACCCCCGGAGCTCCTTGACGACCCATTGCTAATTTCGGGTAATTCTGCTTGAGGTGCCCCGGTTCTTTACACTCATAACAGACTCCTTGTCAGGAATAACAATCCTTACTCAAGTGGCCTTTTCGACCACAGTTGGAACATTCGATGGAGTTGGGCAAGGATCTCTGACTGCAAGGCCCGAAATGTTTACACTTACACCTAGAGAACCACTGTCCCTCGCATTTTGGCTCTCACTCCTTCCCCCGATGAAGGGTTTGGATGGTCGCACGGGCCCGGTCGGCCCTTCCCATTTCCTCTTCTCTTCTTGTTGTTTCCTCTCCTCCTTGTCTTCCATCACGTCATCCTCTACCTGCTGGGAGGCCTCGATCACATCTTGCAATGTGGTCTTGTGGGTGTTTCTCACGTCCGTCTTCATATTCGCCGGTAACCCCCTCATGAACCACTTTATATTCTCCTCTTCATCTCTTGCCACGTGCTCCACCAGGCCGAGCTTGTCCATAAATTATTTCCCATAGTCGGCAACGGTCAGGTTTCCCTTTTTTACATTTTGGAGCTCTTCTTCTATCTTATTGAGCGCTCTCGCATTGCAAAATTTCTCCATAAGCTTCTTCTTGAAGGTTGGCCAAGTGAGCTTGGCCAAAACCTCCGGTGCCATCACCCTTCTAGTGACGTTCCAGCAAGTCAGCGCGTCCCCTCGGAGTAGTTGGGACGCAAACTTGACCCGTTGAGTATCCGCGCACTCACTCGCCTCGAAAGCCATTTCTATTTCTTGAATCCATTTCATACACGCAAGCGGATCGGTTGTCCCGGAAAATTCCGGAGCTCGGCTACATAGGAATGACTTGAAGGAACAACCCCCTTCCTTCTTCTTCTCGGCCCGGATAGCATGTTCTTCCGTCCCAACTTCATTGTCAGCTCCGCCCGATCCCATCACTGCATTGTCCCCCACCGTCTCATGCCTCCGATTGCTTGCATCCCTATCTTCTAAAACTTTCATCAATTTCTCATCCCGTTTGTCCATTGCGGAATTCATCATCTGCATGATGCTTGCCAATAGAACTGACTGGGGGTCCGCTTCTTGAATGACCGGATCCTCGGTTTCCAAGTTTACTTGAGGAATTTCGTCTACGATCCCCGCCAGCATTCTGGGAATCGGTGGAATAACTTGGTTTACTGTCGGGTTTGCTTGCCTCGTAGTTCCCGAGGCGGTCACACTCGCCTCATTCGCATCATCGGCCGTTCCAACCCGACTCCTTGTGTTTACCATGGTGAATTGTCACACACGATGAGAGTCATACCGGTTAATTCTTTAAAAGATAAGTGTTCACTACGTACTACTACAATGATTAATCATCATAACAACAACTTCAAGCATACTCATGTAATCATAAATTCATAACAACACTGGCCAAGTGAGATTGTGAACGTATCTTACATAAGAACTCTCGTTGCCATCGTCATAAATTTTAATCAATGCAATTCCGTAATCCTAATACTCTCCCCACCTAGAAATGCTCTACCCATATGGATAGTGATACTAAAGGCTCAACCAGTTTAAGTCTAGGTATGCTACAGTCGACACCTAGTTCACTTAAACCAGAGCTCTGATACCAACTTGTAACACCCCAAAAATTGGGATAAACAAAAATTTCCATAAAAGGGAAACATGGTAATTAATATGCCATAGCATGAGCTCTTCCCAAAAAGGGAGACAATAACGCCTGTTAAAATTACAAGTTTGTAATGAATAACAATCTAAGGGAACACAACCCTTTAATCTAAATCCTAACTAGGAACAAGATTAATACAAGTTGTAATCCAATCCAAAATAAGCTTTCTAAGCAAGGCATCCCAAAAATGTCCCCAAACTCGCATCTAGGCATCTATACCTTCTTGGCGGTCGCGTCGCTAAAACCTGAGATACATATCAAACAAAACAAGTGTTAGGCCAAACGGGCCTAGTGAGTTGTACAAAAGCATGGCATGACATTCGATAAACATGAGATAGCATAATTAACGACTCGATCCACATGGTCATACTGGAATCAATGGGGGAGATCCATCACACCAATGAGTTTTACCTCAAGTCAATGCACCTTGGGTGTTGTTCTTCCTACAACACCTAAACGCCCGACACACCGTCCCGGTGGCGGGGGCATTAGGCGCATACCGTCCCAGTGGCACCTAAGGCTACATCCTCCTCGCACATACTCACGGTTCCACCAACATACATATATATATATATATATATTTTCCATTTCCATACATATCTAGTATCAACAAGATATATACACATATTAACCATCCTTATACATATCTCGCATCAGCAATAAACATATATAAGGATTTGCATAACTTCAATCTCATGTTAGGCCCAAAACACCCAAACATGTAGGTTTAATCAACAATCTTCACATAATCTATGATATTAACCATCATAACCAATAATAACGATGTTAACAACACAATGACTTCACATATATATCTCAACAGTCAAAACCCCCAAATACTCATGAAAATAACATTTAGGTCAAACTTATCAGGTGATCAGATCTGTGCATACATAACATGTAGTACAAGTAAACACTTAAGATATGTATCCCATTTAAAGATTTTGGTAAAGAAAACTCACTATCTAGGTTTTATAGCAAAACCCTAGAAAACTTGGAAAGAACCTAGAATCTTGAATGAAAAAGATGATGTTGGAGCTTGAGACTTTGGGTTGAAATCTTTGCTTGGAGGTTGCTTGATTCTTGCAATAAATGAGGAAGATTGGTGGTTGAAAGGGTTAGGGTTCGGTTTTAGGAGGGAGTAAATGAAGAGAGAGTTTGAGAGAAAAGAGATTGAGGAGTAAATGAGAAATGGGGCTGAAAACTCTATTAAATCCGTCAAACTAATTACGCGGGTTGTGCCGCGGGTCTAACTCGCGAGCCACTCGCGAAACTCACTGCTTCTTCACGCGGATAGAACATTACGCGGGTTGTGTCGCGGGTCTAACTCGCGAGCCACTCGCGAAACTCACTGCTTCTTGCAATAACCAATGTACCGAAATTTAGAGTGTTACACAAATTGAATAGAAGCAAATCGACAGAAGCAAAGCGAATCATAAAATAGAAGCAAAAACATGATGTAGGAACAGAGATGAAGCACAAATAGAACCATAAAATCGAGCAGAAGCATAAAATCGAACCAAAAAATCGAACCTTGCAAGTCTCGATTTGAGAAGCGGTCGTTCGATTTGTAGAGGAGAATTCGTCGATTTGGAGAACAAGAAGCAGTCGTTCGATTTGAAGAGGAGAAACCGTCGATTTGGAGAGCAAGAAGCGGTCGTCGATTTGGGAGGACAAGTCATCGGTTGTCGATCTGGAGAGCGTGGTCGTTGATCTAGAGAAAAGAGGCGACTTGGGAAATAAGTGAAAAAAAGTGATAACCTGTTCACTTTTTCGGTCAGTGCATATTAAGTGATAAGTGGA
Organism: Arctium minus; assembly: GCA_954870635.1. NCBI lineage: Eukaryota > Viridiplantae > Streptophyta > Magnoliopsida > Asterales > Asteraceae > Arctium > Arctium minus. Next base: position 11,307,958 of record OX941096.1, on the reverse strand, counting down.
TCTGATTTAATGGAGATAACAAACGCACTTATTTTTAGAAGGTCTGACCGAAAAAGTGAAAATAGGCAATTAAGTGCTGAAAATAGAAAAACAAACAACCTCTAAGTTTTTATAAATTATATATCACGTTTTTTCAAGATTTTTACCAAAAACTTCAAGTTTTTTTTAAGTTTTCGAAGTTCTTTTTAACGTTTTTCATGTTTTTTGTAAGTTCCAATACTAAGGGGTCGTTTACCAAAATGCTTACCGGGTAAGCGTTTATCAGAAATGATATTATTTTCACTTACCTTATCGTATAACATTCTCAACCATCAAAATTGATTGTTGGTAAACGTCTTAAACCCGGTAAACACTTACCGAGTAAGAGTCATTTCCCTCCCTTACCGGGTAAGACTCTCGGTCCTTGTTATCGCTCTTATCGGGTAAGATTCTAGTTAGTTTATTTGCTCATTAGATAAGGACCGTAAGGTAAGTGATATCGGTAAGCATTTACCCGAGTAAGTATTTAGTAAACGGCCCCCTAAATCTCAAAAATCACAATTATAAAAACATCTATAACATTTTTCTATAAGAAAGATTTAAAAAATATTTTTAAAGTGTATTTGAAAAAGGTATTTTTTGTTGTCCAAATTAACATAAGCAAATTCTATCCATAATAATTAACATAGGCAAACTCTATCCATACTCTCATTTATATAAGGAAGTATGGATAGACAAATTTTATCCATACTCTCGTTTAGAGATGATATAGTTTATAGAATTAACAAATATAAGATGATATTTACTTACAACTTAAATGAGCTTGCTCAACTATATAAGAATGTATTTTTATGGTTTAATCGTTATATCACTAAGAAAAATGATTATACGGAATAAGTAAGGACCTCTCATTCATTCTCACTAAGGCATCTCACATAAAATAATACTAGAAATATTCTTGAAATAATCGAGCCTTCTTTCTTTGCTTCCTTCAAACCCATTGATATTTTCATTCCTCAAACAAACAAATTATCTAGACAGACAACTTTACGTGTATTAAAATTAAGGGATAGATTAAAAACACCTCTATATCTATATCTATATTATAAAGCACGGATAAAAAACTCTTAAATGCAAATTATTAGGCACAAGGTACCATCATTTTATGCAAGATTTTAAAAATCTTTTAATTTACAAGTATCAAAACACAATATACATATTACTACTGCAGGCTTCTAACACCCACCAATTTGGTATGTGCAGGGCCTTTCTTTTATGCAGACCTTTCCATGTATCACTATTAATTAATATATTATATTACTATAATTTTGTTTTAATTATATTATTAAATATGTAATTAGTTATTTTTCTAGATGTCATTAAAATATATAAGATAATCATTGAATTCTAACAAAATACTTAATTTTTTTATATAAAAAACATTATATTATTAAGCCTAAATTAAACAAATTTATAAAAAAAACATTATCACTTTCTCAAAACCATTCAAAATCGTACTGTAAATCGACAAAAAAATAAATAAAATAAAACATTAAAATCGTGATGTATCTCGCTGCATTGCGCAAATACGCTTCTAGTATTATTAAATGCATCTATATCTACTAATTTTCTTACTTATACGTATCAATACTATAACTTACCTTTTTTATTTTTAACACATGATTTAATTTATTTGACTTAAAAAAATGTGTACAACATTATCCCAAAAATAATTAGAAAGTTCTGATTTGAAGGCGTCTAATGATATTCTTTTTTCCTAGTGAAACCAACTTTTTCTAGATGGTTATACTTTTCATAATAAATAATATAAAATGACAAGCAAAAGATCAATGGTCTAGGTTATATAAGGACAAGATGTGTCGAGAATTGCAATGATTAGGGCATCCACAATGGTCAAGTCTTTTAAAGACTTGATCTATTTGACACGTCATCAAAAAGTCATCTTCAAATTACTACTCCAATGATCAAGTCTTACAAAAGTTTTTTTATGCATTTTTAATTCATTTTTAATATATATACATAAACTATCCTCATCTATTTGAAATGTTTTATAAAACTCCTTCCATTATTTGTCGCTATTTAAAGCACAAATACGTGAGAATGAGATGATGATATAAGAATAGGATATGAGTGTCCATAAATAATGTATTTTGTTAATAATAATAATAATAATATTTTATATATTTAATAAATGAATTATTATTGAATGAAAGTGTAAAATTAAAAATGTAAACCTATGATTGTTGAGGGATCAAATATAAACATTCTATAAATCCTCAAACACTTGACATCCACCAAGTCATTGGATGTCAAACTATTCTTCAAGTTTTTGCTCCAATAGTGAAATTTGGCATCAAGTCTTCATCAAGTTATTCATCAAGCTATTAAATTTACCATTGGAGATGCTCTTATATATCATATTATTTTTCAAAATCGATTAGTAAATCAAAAAAACATTTTTTTATTGAAAGGTAAATAATAATAATAATAATAATAATAATAATAATAATAACAAAATATAAAAATAATACAAAGAGAGTTTTGAACAGAGAAATCTGCAAGATGCAAAATCAAACCAATCAAAAAGAAAGACCAACGTCCCATAACAAAACTAAGGACTGAACTAAAACACCCAAACCAATACCAAAATCTTAATACGAAACAACCAATTCACAACGAACCATAACCACCTAAGGAGTATGGCCCCACAACTCAAAAAATGACAAGACAAAACAGATGACAAAGAAGGAAAGTAATGCCATAAAGATTAAAAGTAAACGTGTGACTACAGCTTCCCAAGGACATCATAAAACCCGAAAACCCGCAGTAAAATTACAGGCAATAACAAGCTTGAATAGCAGCAATTGAAGAAAAAAATATAGATAATTGTAGCTCAATGTACTCGTTCAACATCCACACATGCAGTCAACAGGCATCAAAAAAGGACAAAACCTGGATCGCCCACAAAAACACATCAATAGGAAGTCGAAAGCCGATACCACATTTTAAAGACACTTCAAACATCAAATCCTTATAGCAACCTCCAAATGGAGAACAAATTAGCCATCAAGCCTATTAACGTTATACTAATCAAACCAAGAAAGACTGGAGTTCTTTGAACGCTTGGATATTCAACTATACGACAAAAGTTGAAGATTGTATATATGATCAACTACATAAAGGTAGGAATATCGACAAAAGTCCAGTTGTTTTGGTGTAGCCAAATAAAGTTTAAAACAATCCATACCACCACTTTCCACAAGGGTTGACGATAACTCATGATGGCAATAAAGTCGAACAAGCGATAATCCAATAAAGAAAAAGAAAGAAAAACAGAGTATGTAGAGTTGAAACTGTATTATATTCATGATGAATATTATGGTGAAAATTAATATTTATGATAAATATCATACTAATATAAATACTAGAGGGTTAATTGTATACACGTGATCATACATATATATTCATGACGAATAATATGTATATTCATGATGAATAGTATCAGTGTCGTCTATTAGCATGTTAAATCTTGGTTTTTGAACAGAGCTCCGAAATATTCGGGGCCCAATTTTACTTGCACTTTTTGAATCCGGGTTTATATAGCCCAATCTGTAAACCTACCCCAACAAAGACATATCTAATTTTTTTTTTCAAAATAAAAAACTGTTATTTAATTTCAGAATTTGTTGATCAAAAACAAAAAACGACTCTTTGATATTCTTCTCACTTTGTCATTTTAAACATTTTTGTTGTTTAAATTTGTAAAATTTTTTAATATGATATGAAACTTAATATATTATTTTGTTTATTACTCTTTTCATACGATCTATAGTTTTAGTACGCATGTAACAGGGACTCCAAAAAGATAGGAACGACCCCGAATAATATATATATTCATGATAAATATTATAGTTAAAATATGTATTCACGACGAATATCATACTGATGTATGAATGTTGAAATGTTGTTATATACACGTGAACATATATAAATATTCATGATTAATGTTATATTAATGATGAATGTCATAGTGATGTATGAATACTGAAGATTTGTTAAATACACGTGAAAATACATAACTATTCATGATGAATGTTATATTAATTATATACTCATGATGAATATCATACTAATAGATGAATATTAAAGTGTTGATGTAAACATATAAATGTGCATAAATATTCATAATGAATATAACACATATATAATAATTTCATTTAAAAACGGTTAAAACGAAAGGAAAAAAAGCTATATCGAGATGGATGTCATATCGAAGAGCATGAAATTCTCGTTTTTTTTTATTAAAATATTAGTAATTTTTAAAATAGTTTATTTTAAACTTTAAGGAGGTAAAATTTTTTTAATTAAAAAAAATAAAAAGTCAAATAAGGTAGGCGTTTAATTAAACTTCCATTTTTGCCTCTAATCACTTCTCAATTAACCTTATTATGTTTTAATCATTGATTAGTTTTCTAAATTTTGATCAATGTCCAAGATTGGTCCTCATGTTTACAATGAAAATTTGTTTTTCATTTGACCTTACCCCCCCCCCCATATATATATATGTATATATACACGGGTGGGTTCAAAGGAAAACTCATTTTTCATTGTGCACATGAGAACCAATTTTACCAATTGATCAAAATTTACAAAACTAATTAATGGTTAAAACAGCCAAAGAAGTAGTACTGCCGGAGATGACCACTTGCCTTGAAATCCACCAGATTTATCGTATGCACTAGAAAGTTTCAGAGAGAGTGATGTGTGAGTGTCTTTCGTTATATGGGATGTCGTCCTCTGTTGTGTCATTTGAATGTAACCAACCCTCCTTTTAATATTGAAAACCGAAACCGACAACATTAATACGTAATTAACCAATAATTAAAGAATTAATCTTTAAAACCGACAAGATTAATTCGATAATTAAATGGTAATTAAAATATTAATTATCAGAATTTAATACGTTTGATTTGGGGTTACAAAATCCAAAACAGTACACGGCGCGATTTACCGCACGAGTTAGCCCGCGACACAACCCGTCAGGGACACTGTTTCGTGTCTGCATTCCAGTGCATGGCGTGGGTAGCCGTGCGAGTTAGCCTGCGACACAACCCGCCCGGGCCACTGTTTGTCACAACATTCCAGTGCACGATGCGGGTAGCCGTGCTGGTTAACCCGCATCACAACCCGCCTGGGTTACTGGATCAAAAATTTAGCAAAAACCAAGTTGCACGAGCCCGAGATTTCAGAGTTGCATTCGTGTCCGCAGGTCGCGCCCACGCACAAGTTCACCGATTTAGCCTATGAAAGTATCAACCGGCACCCCCCTGCGAGCGGGTAGGAGTGGGAGTAAAACCAATCAAAGGAGCTTGTAAGCCCCTCTCACATTCATGGTTATAAACCATTCAATGTTTACTCCTTCTTCCTATGTGGGACATATTCCATGTAATATCCGGATCCGAAATTTTTATTAATTTTGGAAGTTGGGTGAAAAGTTAAGCGAGACACAAAGTTCAGGGGGTTATTTGAAACCTTTGTTATATATAATCATAATCCTTAGATATTTGTTTTCATAACAAATACTGTGAAAAGTTTGAAGAAATAGAGCATAGTGAGAGCAGGGAGAAGAAGAAAGAGGTTTTCAAGAATCGATCGGTTTTTGTCAAATAGAGGTATGATTCTAGCTTAATACTTCTATCTGCATGTTAAAGTCGGTAAATAGTCTTGTTATTCAAGCTTTTAATCGTATATTTGATCGATTTAATGATCTGAGGTTTTCTAGGTTTTGAGTCGCCGACTCTGTATGAACGTCGACCGGTATGTTCTTGTAGACCGGTGCGGGTCTACCGGTATTTTGATGTCCGGTACGGGTCTACCGGTGTGGACCCTTGTAGACCGGTACAGGTCTACCGGTATGATGAACGATCGGTATCGACCGTACCCTTGTGGACCGGTGCGGGTCTATCGGTGTGGACCGGTGTGGGTCTACCGGTGTAGACCGGTGTGGAACGACCGGTGTAATCGACCGGTAAGGTGTAATGGACCGGAACCCAGTGTGACCGGTATTGTCAACCGATATGTTGTAGTCGACTGGTATAATGTCGACCGATATTTATGTAGCGACCGGTAAGATGCATCAGGGTAAGTCGACCGGGAGAAGTTTTGATCGGTCGGACAGTGTGTTGATTTATTTAGAGAAGGAAAGAATGTTAGTCACAAGTTAGCTTACCTTTGTATTTTGATACCATCGTAGCTGGTGTTAATCGTTAGAAGACAGAGTTAAGCAAGAAGAATTAGAGGTGAGTCTTTCAAGCTAAATCTTTTATGATTTTGATAGTTATTTGATAAATGTAGGTTTTATAAACTGCACGTTTATAGTATTGAAAGTTATGCAGATTTATTGAAAAAGGTTGGTTTAATCAGTTTGGCATTTTATGCTAAGTCGGGAAGTGTGACCCGCCTGCTCGTATCGGGGAGTGTAGCCCGTTTATGCCATTAGGGTGTGTCCCTAAAAGAAGGCAGTACAAGACAGACATACCGTCTTTGACGACAGTGTTGGTCAGTAGCTTAAGGTACGCTTGCGAAGCGTAAAGAGTGGTTAGTGATGGCCAGTAGATTGAGTTATGCTTGTGAAGCGTAAAGTATGTTTAAAGTTTGATTAAAAGAGCAAGTTATGTTTTAAGATATAAAACTTTGTTTAAATGTTTTAAATAATATTTAAACTGTTGTAGTAGTGATTGGAGGGGACTCACTAGACCATTGGTCTAACCCTCGCTCTTTCAAAATTATAATCCTGTTTCAGGTTTTCGAAAGATAACAGGTACAAATAAGGGTAAAGAGAATATGTGAGCTATTTCCAGGAGCTAGAAGACTTCCTGCAATAGTTTACTTTTTGACTCAGTTGTGTAATAGGTGATAGTTGTAAACCTTGTACTCTGAAATGTAAGCCTGGGGCAGTTTTTAGACAGAAATGTTATTTTGATATATGTATAAAGGTACAGGTTGTTACAATTGGTATCAGAGCATTAGTTTAAGGGATCTAGGTAACCAGATGGGCCTAGACTTAAACTAAGAGAGTAGAAGCACAACTGAGCAGTAGGAAGACCGTAGAAAGTTAACATTAAGGTAGTAAGGACTAGCATGTAAGGTAAATTTGGAATTTAATCTGGCCAGTGTAATTATGAATTTTCAAGTACATGCTTGTGCTTAACTTTCCGTAATGTGTAGCATGTTAGATTGAATGTCTTATGTTTTTCTTATCAGAAGTATGTCTGAGCGAGTGACAAGGAGTAGGTCTATGCCGAATCCTGAAATTGAGGAAAGAGCGAACGACTGCGGTCAACTCGACTGCTATCCGAGGAAAGAGTCGTGGTCGACCTAGAGGTAAGACAATTCAGAAAACAACTACTCAGGCAAGGGTTTCCACTGTGGGAACTCGAGGCGGGAAGACGACTCGTGGTATTCGTCAAGCTGAAAGTGTAGAGGTAAGATCTCAACAAGAAACTTCTCATCAAGAAAGTTCGGCTTCTGTGAGGGGTCGAAAGCATATAGGAAACCGTGGTGGAGGTAGAACTCAGGGTTTTGTTACCCAAGAAACCTTCACTGCAGAAATGGGAAAATTACAAGAAACGTTGAATGCTTTATTAGCTCAACGTACTAATGAGGTTTCGTCAAGCAAAGAAAAGAGTGAAGATAAAGTGGAGACAGAGGTAGCAGAATAACCAGTAACTGTAGTGGGTAGCCACCCTCAGTCAAACCCCATTGTGACCACTAAAGCGGTAGTGGGGAGAGGATGTAGTTTTAAGGAGTTTGCTGCTTGCAAACCTCCTACTTACAAAGGGGAATGTGATCTAGTGATAGCGTTAAGATGGGTAAAAAGTATGGAGTTAGCATTTGATACTAGTAAGTGTGCCGATGAAGATAAAGTAGTTTATGCTTTGTCAATGTTGAAAGATGAAGCGGTAATGTGGTGGGATGTTGAAGTCGGAGGACAAAATTCGGTTGTAGCCAAAGAAATGTTTTGGGGTGAGTTTGTGAAAAGATTTAAAGCACAGTTTTGCCCTCTGGCGGCAGTTAAAAAGTTGGAAGAAGAGTTTTTGAGTTTAGAGCAGAAAGGGATGTCAGTTCGAGAATATACTACAAAGTTTATTGAAAATTCTCGATTTGCAGAAATTTATGTGCCTAATGAAGGAAGACGAGTAGAACGTTTCGTCTTTGGGATGAGAAGTGATATTCGAGAATTTGTCTCGAACAAGGAACCGTCTACGTTTCAAGTGGCGGTAAATGCAGCTGAAATGAGAGATAAGTAAAAGAATCGGCAAGCTACTGAAAGAAGTGGAGATAAAAGGAAATGGGACGGAACGGTCCGTGACTCCAAACCGTTTAAAGCTGCAAAGTTTGATTAGCGTTCTGTTAATAAGTTTGAAAGTAAGCCCTGTAGTAAGTGTAACCGAAGGCATAAAGGAGAATGTAAGATTGATCAAGAGGGTTGTTATAAATGCAGATAGATGGGGCATATGGCTCGGGATTGCCAGAGTTCAAGATCTTGTTATCAGTGTGGATCTCCTGATCATATCAGGACTAATTGTCCACAGTTGAAAAAGGGATCGGTCGGAGGATATGTAGACAAGGGAGGTGAGAAAAAGGTGGAGCCAGCTAAAGCAAGGGCTATAGTTTTCAATATGACGGTAGAAGAAGCGGCGGAGATACCGGATGTAATGACAGGTACTTTCTTTATAGATTTGAATTATGCAAAAGTATTGTTTGATTCAGGCGCAAATCGTTCGTTTGTGTCTCCAAATTTCGTGCATAAATTGAATGAGAAACCCAAGAAGCTTAAGCGTGAATTGAAAGTAGAAGTGGCCGATAATAGTCAAATCTTAGTGGAGGAAGTGTATGATGGGTGTAGTATTGTCATCAATGGGCAGTCATTTCTACTTCGATTGTACCCGATGGGTATGGGAGAATTTGATGTTATTGTGGGAATGGACTGGTTGGCTTCTAATGATGCTCATATAGTATGCAATAAGAAATTAATTCGTATAGTGCAACCAGGTAAAGAAGAGATAGTAGTGTTTGGAGATCGGAGAGATAGAAAGTCGTGCTTGATTTCAATGATTAAGGCTAAGAGATGTTTAGTAAAAGGGTGTGTGGGGTTCTTAGCTTATGTAATAGATGCTAAGAAGGAGAAGAAAGGATTAGAGTTAGTTCCGGTGGTATGTAAATATCCAGAAGTATTTCCGGAAGATTTAACCACTCTGCCTCCTGATCGGCAAGTGGAATTTCGTATTGATTTAGTACCTGGAGCGGCGCCAATTACAAGAGCACCGTATAGATTGGCACCGCCAGAAATGAAAGAAATGATGACTCAACTGCAGGAGTTACTCGACAAGGGGTTTATTCGTCCTAATACCTCACCATGGGGAGCGCCAGTATTGTTTGTTAAGAAGAAAGACGGGTCTATGAGAATGTGCATAGACTATCGTGAGCTCAATAAGGTGACTGTCAAGAATAAGTATCCGCTTCCCAGGATTGACGATCTTTTTGATCAACTTCAAGGAGCGAGTTACTTTTCGAAAATAGATCTACGATCTGGTTATCACAGTTGAAAGCGAGGGAGGAAGATGTACCTAAGACTGCATTTCGTACAAGGTACGGACACTATGAGTTTCTAGTTATGCCATTTGGTCTGACCAATGCGCCAGCAACTTTCATGGATCTGATGAATAGAGTGTGTAGTCCGTTTTTAGACAAGTATGTCACAGTTTTTATAGATGATATATTGATTTATTCACGGTCCAAAGAAGATCATGAAACTCATTTGCGAGCGATTTTAGAATTGATTAAGCGCGATAAATTGTACGCCAAGTTCTCAAAATGTGAATTTTGGCTGAAAGAAGTTCAGTTTCTAGGTCATGTGGTGTCGAATGATGGGATTAAAGTTGATCCGCTAAGATTGAAGCCATTAAAGGGTGAGAAGCACCAAAAACACCATCAGAAGTAAGGAGTTTTCTAGGATTGGCGGGTTATTATAGAAAGTTCATCCAGGACTTTTCAAGGATAGCTATGCCATTAAAAGCGTTGACTAGAAAGAATGTCAAGTTTGTATGGGCTGAAGCTCAGAAAGAAGCGTTCAGTAAATTTAAAGAGAGTCTAAGTAGTGCTCCTGTCTTGTCTCTACCCAATGGAACAGAAGGATTCATAATATTTAGTGATGCTTCAAAGTTGGGTCTGGGATGTGTGTTAATGCAAGAAGGTAAAGTGATTGCATATGCATCTCGTCAGTTGAAAGAGCACGAAAAGAATTACCCAACGCATGATTTAGAGTTGGCAGCAGTAGTCTTTGCTTTGAAAATTTGGAGACATTATTTATACGGGACTAAGTGTCAGATTTACACAGATCATAAGAATCTTCAATACATTTTCAAACAGAAGGAGCTCAATATGAGGCAGCGTAGGTGGATGGAGTTGTTGAGCGATTACGACTGTGATATTCTGTATCATCCGGGCAAGGCCAATGTCGTGGCGGATGCTCTAAGTCGTAAGAAATGTGGAGAAACAACAAAAGTGGTAGCCTATCGAGTTGATGTTGTTTCCGATTTCTTGGAAGAAGTCATAAAGTACCAAGAAGAAGCGGCGTCAAAAGAAAACTGGAAGAGTGAAAGAATAGTTGGAATTGTTAATTCGTTAGTCGTTGATAATCGTGGGGTGAAGTGATTCAATAAGAGAGTGTGGATTCCAAAAGTAGGAGAACTGCGAAAGAGAATATTAGAAGAAGCGCATAAGTCACGTTACTCAATACATCCAGGAACCAACAAGATGTATAAAGATCTAAAACAAAGTTATTGGTGGCCAGGTTTAAAGAAAGATATTGCTCACTTCGTTGAGCGATGCCTGACATGTTTGAAAGTTAAAGCTGAGCATCAGTAACCTTATAGAGAGCTTCAATCATTAGAAATTCCAGTTTGGAAGTGGGACGAGATTACGATGGATCTTGTTACCGGGTTACCGCGATCACCTAAGGGGCATGATGCCATTTGGGTGATAGTGGATCGACTCACAAAGTCAACTCACTTTCTACCCATTAGGGAGACGTACTCACTAGAGAAATTGGCTCGATTATATATAGGCGAGATAGTAACCAGACATGGAGTATTGTCGTCAATTGTGTCAGACAGGGATGCTCGTTTTACATCAGCTTTCTGGAGAAGTTTGCAAAGGGAGTTAGGCTCTCAACTTAAGTTGAGTATTGCCTATCATCCACAAACTGATGGTCAGAGTGAGAGAACCATACAGACATTGGAAGATATGCTTCGTGCATGTGTTATTGATTTCAAAGGTTCGTGGGAAATTCATTTGCCGTCAATTGAATTTTCTTACAACAATAGTTATCATGCTAGTATACAAGCGGCCCCGTTCGAAGCATTGTATGGTTGTAAATGTAGAACACCTTTATGTTGGAATGAGGTGGGTGAAAGACAACTAGCGGGACCGGAAATCGTACAGGTTACATCTTATAAGGTAAACCAAATTCGAGAAAGATTAAAGATTGCTCAAGATCGTTAGAAAATGTATGCAGATAAGAGGAGGAAACCGATAGAGTTTCAAGTAGGAGACAAAGTAATGTTGAAAGTATCGCCCTGGAAAGGGGTAGTCCAATTCGGAAAGAAAGGAAAATTGAGACCAAGGTTTGTTGGACCATTTATCATCACGGGGCGTGTTGGTGAAGTGGCCTATGAACTTGATCTACCAGAAAGTTTGCGTGGGATTCATCCCACATTTCATGTGTCAAACTTGAAAAAGTGTTTGGCAGAAGCAGATGTAGTAGTTCCTTTAGAATACATTCAGGTAGATGAAAAATTAAGTTATATTGAGGAGCCCGTAGAAATTTCGGACCTCAAAGTAAAGTAGTTGAGAAACAAGGAGATCCGATTAGTGAAAGTCTAGTGGAAATTTCACAAAGGACAAGAGTCCACATGGGAAGTTGAGGCGGACATGAGATCTCAGTATCCCCATTTGTTTAGCGATGGAATTCCGGGGACGGAATTCTCTTAAGGGGGGAAGATTGTAATATCCGGATCCGAAATTTTTATTAATTTTGGAAGTTGGGTGAAAAGTTAAGTGAGACCCAAAGTTTAGGGGGGTTATTTGAAACCTTGGTTATATATAATCATAATCCTTAGATATTTGTTTTCATAACAAATACTGTGAAAAGTTTGAGACTGACTCAAGAAAGAGAGCAGAGCGAGAGCAGGGAGAAGAAGAAAGAAGTTTTCAAGAATCGATCATTTTTTGTCAAATAGAGGTATGATTCTAGCTTAATACTTTTATCTGCATGTTATAGTCGGTAAATAGTCTTGTTATTCAAGCTTTTAACCGTATATTTGATCGATTTAATGATCTGAGGTTTTCTGGGTTTTGAGTCGCCGACTCTGTATGAACGTCGACCGGTATGTTCTTGTAGACCGGTGCGGGTCTACCGGTATGTTGACAACCGGTATCGACCGGACCCTTGTAGACCGGTGCGGGTCTACCGGTATGTTGACGACCGGTATCTACCGGACCCTTGTAGACCGGTACGGGTCTACCGGTATGATGAACCGGTGCGGGTCTACCGGTGTGGACCGGTGCGGGTCTACCGGTGTGGAACGACTGGTGTAATCGACCGGAACCCAGTGTGACCGGTACTGTCGACCGATATGTTGTAGTCGACCGGTATAATGTCGACCGATATTTATGTAGCGACCGATAAGATGCATCGGGGTAAGTCGACCGGGAGAAGTTTTGACCGGTCGGACAGTGTGTTGATTTATTTAGAGAAGGAAAGAATGCTAGTCACAAGTTAGCTTACCTTTGTATTTTGATACCATCGTAGGTGGTGTTAATCGTTAGAAGACAGAGTTAAGCAAGAAGAATCAGAGATGAGTCTTTCAAACTAAATCTTTTATGATTTTGACAGTTATTTGATAAATGTGGGTTTTATAAACTACACGTTTATAGTATTGAAAGTTATGCAGACTTGTTGAAAAAGGTTGTTTTAATCAGTTTGGCATTTTATGCTCAATTTATATAAACTTGTTTTATATATAGTCAGGACTAAGTGTATGCATACATTTGAGTCAGAAGTCTGACCTAAGTCGGGAAGTGTGACCCGCCTGCTCGTATCGGGGAGTGTGGCCCGTTTATGCGATTAGGGTGTGTCCCTAAAAGAAGGCAGTACGAGACAGACATACCGTCTTTGACGACAGTGTTGGTCAGTAGCTTAAGGTACGCTTGCGAAGCGTAAAGAGTGGTCAGTGATGGCCAGTAGATTGAGTTATGCTTGTGAAGCGTAAAGTATGTTGAAAGTTTGATTAAAAGAGCAAGTTATGTTTTGAGATATAAAGCTTTGTTTAAATGTTTTAAATAATATTTAAACTATTGTAGTAGTGATTGGTGGGGACTCACTAGACCATTGGTCTAACCCTCGCTCTTTCAAAATTATAATCCTGTTTCAGGTTTTCGAAAGATAACAGGTACAAATAAGGGTAAAGAGAAGATGTGAGCTATTTCCAGGAGCTAGAAGACCTCCTGCAATAGTTTACTTTTTGACTAAGTTGTGTAATAGGTGGTAGTTGTAAACCTTGTACTCTGAAATGTAAGCCTGGGGCAGTTTTTAGACAGAAATGTTATTTTGATATATGTATAAAGGTACAGGTTGTTACATTCCACACCCACTTGATTTTTGCCAATTTCATCCCAAACACTCAACTTTGAGCATCGATATCTCATTCACACATATTCCGTTTTTGGACACATAATATATCGTTTCGAAGCTCTCATATATGAGAACACAAACCCACTAAGAGTTAAATATATATAATACATATACATGTATTTAAATGTGTCCAAAGTTAGTAAAAAACCATATTTTTACTAACATTTTCCAACAATCCCCCACATGAATGGAGATCGATCTTTGCATACGAAAATTTCCTACGAAATTTCAAATGGTCGAATCCTGCATATGATAGGTAGGTGTTACCCTTTGAACCTTCCCTTGTGAAACACAATTAGTCTCCTAGCTGTCAGTAGACTCGATGTCTTTGAACTGAACTGCCATTTATGTAGACGACAATACATTTCACACAGAACTCCTCCTAACAAGGTCATATCCTCATAGTCGTGTTCGTTATGGTCATGAACACTAGCCTGGTTTAGTGAGAGTTGTCAGGAATTGAGCCCCCACAGTTCCCTTTGAAGCGACCCCACTTCTCTCTCACATAGGTGATCATCAATAATCATTAAAAGCCATACGCTTAGCCTCACTGTCACTGATTCTAGAATTGGACTAGGAAGTTTATTAACTCCCCCATAGTGACCTCCCTTATTCATACAACTAGGTTGTCCTTTTGAACCCGGATCTTGGGATCTCCAGTCTTCTGGGTAAGGTTTCCTTTGCAAGAATTACTCATTCAAGGGCTTTAGTCCCATTCTTTTCGACGACTTATAAACCAAATCTCTACTTAGGCCTTTCGTAAGAGGATCCGCAATGTTATCCTTTGACTTCACATAGTCAATCGAGATAACTCCAGTAGAGAGTAATTGTCGAATCGTATTATGTCTATGTCTAATATGTCTAGATTTCCCATTATACATTGTACTTTAAGCTCTACCAATTGCCGATTGGCTATCACAATGTATACATATGGCCGTTATCGGCTTAGGCCGTCTGGGAATATCTTCCATGAACTGACGTAGCCACTCTGCCTCTTCACCACATTTATCCATGGCAATAAATTCAGATTCCATCGTGGATATGGCTATAACAGTTTGCTTGGACGATTTCCAAGATATAGACGCACCTCCAAGTGTAAAAACATATCCACTTGTAGATCTGGAATCCTTTATATCAGATATCCAATTTGCATCGTTATATCCTTCGATCATAACTGGATATCTTCCATAATGCAGTCCATACTCACGTGTGTATCTCAAATATCTTAGTAATCTAGTAATACTCTTCCAGTGTTCATAATTGGGATTACTAGTATACCTACTTAGCCTACTCACTGCATATGCTAAGTCAGGTCTAGTACAACTCATAAGATACATCAGACTGCCAATTATTATTGAGTATTCTACTTGTGCAACACCTTCCCCTCTATTCTTACATAGATGTTGACTAGTGTCAATCGGAGTTCTAGCTATACTAGTATCTCCTTCATTAAATTTCTCAAGAATCTTCTCCACGTAATGTGTCTGATTTAACACCAGACCATTCTGGGTTCTTGTGATCTTGACCCCAAGAATCACATCCGCCAAACCCATGTCTTTCATGTCAAACTTGGATTTCAACATATCCTTTGTGGACTTTATCATTTTGTCATCACTGCCAATGATAAGCATATCATCAACATATAAACACAAGATGACATAGCCATGAGTGGTGTCTTTCATGTAAACACATTTATCACACTCATTTATCTTAAAACCGCTTTCTAACATGGCTTGATCAAAATTTTGATGACATTGCTTTGGAGCTTGCTTTAGGCCATATAAGGACTTAATAAGTTTACAAACCTTGTTCTCTTGTCCCGGGGCAACAAATCCCTCAGGCTGCTCCATATAGATTTCTTCTTCTAAATCTCCGTTTAGAAAAGCAGTTTTCACATCCATTTGGTGAATTTGCAGATTTCTAATGGCTGCAATAGCTAACACCAACCTAATGGATGTTATTCTTGTTACTGGTGAATATGTATCAAAGTAATCTAGACATTCCTTTTGTCTATATCCTTTGATTACTAATCTCGCCTTGTATTTGTCAATACTGCCATCAGCTTTCATCTTTCTCTTAAATATCCAACGGTAACCTAGTGGCTTACATCCCGGAGGTAGATCCACTAGTTCCCATGTATAGTTTTGTAAGATAGATTATATCTCACTCTTGATGGCTTCTTTCCATTAAGGTCCCTCCGAAGACGTAACCGCCTCACGATAGGTTTTGGGTTCACTTTCCACCACGTAGGTGAGAAAATCGGGACCAAACGATTTTTCAACCCTAGCTCGTTTACTTCTTCTAGGTTCCACTTCTTCTTCCTCAGATAGAATCTTTTCATCCTCTCAAACAATTTCTTTATCTTTAGAAGATAAGGTTTGTTTTTCCTTGTTCAAACAAGGAAATACGTCTTCGAAGAATGAAGCATTTCTTGACTCCATAATTGTATTCTTGTGTATTTCAGGATTTTTAGATTCATACACAAGAAACCGATAAGCACTACTATTTTTTGTGCATATCCAATGAATACACAATCCACTATTTTAGGTCCCAACTTTTGTACCTTAGGCGGAGGTACAACCACTTTAGCTAGGCACCCCCACACTCGTAAGTACTTGTAAGATGGTTTCTTACCCATCCAAAGTTCATACGGTGTTTTATTTTGTTTCTTGCGGGGTATCTTATTCAAAAGATAATTAGCCGACAAAATAGCTTCCCCCCACATGTTTTGACTTAAACCAGAACTAATCAACATGGCATTCACCATCTCTTTCAAGGTACGATTTTTTCTCTCAGCAATACCGTTTTCCTGAGGTGAGTAGGGTGCTGTGAATTCATGTCAAATTCCATTGTTAGAACAAAACTCAACAAACGGTGAAACATATTCACCTCCCATGTCACTTCTAACGACCTTGATTTTCTTGTTAAGTTGATTTTCAACTTCATATTTATACAAGACAAACTTGTCTATTGCTTCATCTTTACTCTTAAGTAAATATACGTAACAATATTTCGTGCTATCATCGATAAACGTGATAAAATATTTGTTCCCACCTCTAGTAGGAACCGATTTTAAATCACACACGTCAGTGTGAATTAGATCAAGGGGTTCGGTTTTCCTTTCAACCAATTGGAAAGAAGATCTAGTAAGTTTGGTTTCTACACATGTGGGGAACTTGTGATTTGAGTTAAAATCAAATTTCGGTATGCAATTTAATTTAATTAAACGTCGAATGGAATTAAAATTTAGATGTCCTAAACGGCCATGCCAGACATTTTGAGATTCAAGCAAATAAACATAACTCGAACTTGCTTTATTCATTTCATTGAAAACCATTACATTTAACTTGAACATACCATTCAAGGCATATCCTTTACCCACATGCATACCACTTTTGGACAAAACAAACTCGTCCGACTCAAACACTAGTTTGAAACCAAACTTGTTTAACAACTAACCCGAAACGAGGTTCTTCCAAAGCTCTGGGACATACAAAACATCCTTAAGCTTGAGCTCTTTCCCGGAAGTCATCTTCAAAATGACATCTCCAACACCCTTGACATCAGCGGTGGAGGCATTCCCCATGAAGAGCTTTTGTCCATCATCAACATCCTTGTAGGTGTTGAAGTTGCTCTTGTCATGACACACAGGATGGGTTACTCCGGTATCAGTCCACCATTCGCTAGAGTTTGCATCAATCACATTCACCTCCGAGACCATGGTCGTGAGATCCGTGATCATTGCCACCACATACTCGTTCACCATCGTGGAACAAATTTCACGTGAACGATTTAGTACCGCAATCTCAATCTGTTTACACAAAACAGAAAAGGAATTAAATCAAATACAAACTTGATTGAGAATCCTTTTATACAAACAGAAAAGGACTTAAATCAAAACAAACTCATTTTAGAATTTTCTTACAAAATCGAAACAAATTCGATTTAGAACCTTTTCCACAAAATCGAAACAAACTCGATTTTATATTTTGTTTCCACAAAATCGGAACAAAATCGAAACAAACTCGATTTTAGTAATATTTTTCCACAAATCAAAACAAGCACGATTTAGATTCCATTTCCAAAAAATCGAAACAAAATCGATTTAGATTCTATTTCCACAAAATCGATACAAAATCGATTTAAATTCTATTTCCACAAAATCGATACAAAATCAATTTAGAATCTTTCTCCACAAAATCAAAACACACTTGATTTTAGATTCTATTTCCACATAACAGAAAATAATTAGAACGAAACAAATTCGATTTATAATCTGTTAACTAACATCGAAAAAAATTCGATATAAACTGTTTACCCAAAACTTAGAAGAATTAAATCGAACCAAAGTCGATAGAAATTATTTTTAACATAAAACGAATTAAATCGAAACAAACTCGATTATCAATCCGTTTATTCAAACATATACTTATACCCTTAAATCGAGACAATACTCGATTCGTAACAAATCGAAATAAATTCGATATAAAAATATGTTTAAGATTGTTGTTTTTTCTCTATGTATTTTAATAATACATATAATAAATAAAATTAATCAACGAATGATTAAGAACTCGGAAAGAATTCAACTAAAGATTTTTAGGACAACGATAAAGAAAATATAAGAGGATATAGAAATGAGGTTGAGGCTCGTGTTACACGATTCTCTTAAACAGATTCGTCGTCTGTCCCCAGGGTACAACAACAAAAGCAGTAGTACTGCCGGAGATGACCACTTGCCTTTAAATCCACCAGATTTATCGTATGCACTAGAAAGTTTCAGAGAGAGTGATGTGTGAGTGTCTTTCGTTATATGGGATGTCGTCCTCGGTTGTGTCATTTGAATGTAACCAACCCTCCTTTTTATATTGAAAACCGAAACCGACAACATTAATACGTAATTAACCAATAATTGAAGAATTAATCTTTAAAACCGACAAGATTAATTCGATAATTAACTGGTATTTAAAATATTAATTATCATAATTCAATACGTTTGATTTTGGGTTAAAAAATCCGAAACAGTACACAGCGCGGTTTACCGCGCGAGTTAGCCCGCGACATAACCCGTTGGGGACACTGTTTCGTGTCTGCATTCCAGTGCATGACGCGGGTAGTCGTGCGAGTTAGCCCGCGACACAACCCGCCCGGGTTACTGGATCAAAAATTTAGCAAAAACCAAGTTGCGCAAGCCCGAGATTTCAGAGCTGCATTCGTGTCCGCAGGTCACGCCCACGCACAAGTTCGCCGATTTAGTCTATGAAAGTCTCAATCGGCACCCCCCTGTGCGTGGGTAGGAGTGGGAGTAAAACCAATCAAATGATCTTGTAAGCCCCTCCCACATTCATGGTTATAAACCACTCAATGTTTACTCCTTCTTTCTATGTGGGACATATTCCACACCTACATGGTTTTTGCCAATTTCATCCCAAACACTCAACTTTGAGCATCGATAACTCATTCACACATATTTCGTTTTTGGACACATAATATAGTGTTTCGAAGCTCTCATATATGAAAACACAAACCCACTAAGAGTTAAATATATATAATACATATACATGTATTTAAATGTGTCCAAAGTTAGTAAAAAATCATATTTTTACTAACATTTTCCAACAAATAATACATGAATGACCTGTGAAGGTGTGGAGATGTAACGCGCTCGCTTTTGTTCCCATCTTCACAACCGAAACTCAATAAGTTCTCGATTCATTTCGATGGATGTTGAGTTAAGGTGATGAAGAAAGCGATGCCTTACAACGTTGAAGAAAGTTGTAACGCTCGGAAATTTGGTGAGGTTTATGACGTCATTCCCTTTATTATGATTATTATGAGAAGTGTGTTTGAGACTCTACTTTATTTCCTTATTGAACAATCGAACCATGAGTTGCATAAAAGCAAAAGACAACTTCCAGTACCGGTGGGGTGAGAGTGCTCGACGACTATGCCATAGGACATAGTCGCTGCCTCCAAACCACCTTCGGTACACATTGGGTGACAGTGCCAGGAGATAGTGCCCAGGTCATTGTCGTGGTGTCAATATCGCGGGACTTGTACCACAGGGTTCCCCAAGCTGGCGACTTTGCCCAACGATTATGCCAAGGCCATAGTCGCGAGGGCACTATCGCGGACGGATCCCTGGCCCTTTTAATCTCTTTTCTCTTCACCCTCTTCATTTAAGAATTCATCTATTTCATTCAAAACTCTCTCTTCTCCCAAACCCTCATTAATATCGATCCTTGGGCATTCAAGACTCAACCACACTCATTTATTGCAAGATTCTTGGTGTGTTTAGTAAGTTTGGAAACTAGCATCAACTACTCATCACTTTCCATTGTCATCTTCTTCAAGAAAGAGGTTCTAGGGTTTTGGGTTTTCATCCCATATTTTTGAGTTCATCCTTACTTTTCTAAAACTATATATGTAACACCCCGAATCATGAGTAAGCATTTTTTTTTCCTTAATCTATATATATCGCTCGTAGTATGGTTTTAACTCTTAGTTTGCCTAGAATTTTGTCTTAGTTGGAAGTTGAGCGAGGTAGCCGAAAAAGTTGACAAAGTGTCAACAGTGCTCCACGTGGTTTCCCACGCGACCCGAACCGCGCCACCACCCGCGGGGGGCTCTGCTCTTGTGCGACTCCAGTGCGCCGCACGACTCTCCATACGAGTCCACCCGCGCCAGCACCCGCGCCAGCACCCGTGCGCGGCCACTATACACTTTTAATAGAGGAAGCTGGCCCCCAAACTCATTTCCACCTCAAACCCTTCCCAAAAACTCTCTCTACTTCTCCCTCTTCATTTATTTCGACCTAGCACATTTAGTGCCCCCATTTCCTTCCTTTCATCAAGATTTGCATCGTCATTCAAGGTGTTGGAAGCCTAAGGTTCAAGAAGCTACCATTCCACCATCTTCATCTTCAACCTCAAGCTCCAACTAGGGTTTCTAAGTTTTTCTAACAAAACCTAATATGTGAGTTCAATCTACCTTTTCTAAACTTTATACATGTCAAAACTTATGTTTTGAACTCTTGATCTCCTCTTTATTACTTATTCCTGATTTGAACCATGTTGACCTAACTTGGGTATTCTTGGAGATTTTAGGGTTTTACCATTTTTGTGACATATCAAAGAGGTTTATAATTTGTGGTATATTTTGTGATAAAACTAGTGTATTGATGGTCAAAATTCTTGAAATGGTGCCATCTTGGTTATATGTGGATTTCACAATATTTTGGGAAAATTATACTTTTGGGAAATGATTTACATTTGAAAATGGTAATGGTCCTTGTTGGCCATCTTATGGACTTGGTTCCATATGATAGTATTTTATATAAATGTTTTCTTTCATGGAAATGAATATGAGAACCTATATGTGTGATTAAAGTTTGTCACTAATATAAATGTGAAAAGTCCTAGACTATTACTAGTGGATCCATTAGGTATTGAGTCGACTTATTTTGGGATGTTTTTCCCCCTTGTAACTAGTTGAGACATTGGATCCTCGGATGCAACTTGGTACGGTTATGTGGGACCGGATACTAGCCATGGGCCGTAAATGTAATCATAGTGAATGAGTATGACTTGGATCCTTGGGTGCCCTCCCCCACATCCGAGTACGAGTCGGCGTTGTTCGTATACATGGATCCAAGTATTGAGCTCACAACTTGGATCCATGGAAATTGGGTCTCCCTTGTCATCACAAGATGTTTTGGACCGCAAGGTCCTTGTGTGATTGTGATTACTCTTTATGAATGCAAACTAAATGAACAATTGTTATTTATATTTAAATTCTTTTCCAAATTATTGATAAAAACTATTTGTTCTCACTAGGCGTTAAGCCTAACACTTTTTCTTAAATGACATGTATAACAGGTTCCCTTAGCGGTAGGTCGCCCAAGGTTTGAGGAATGAGTGTGGGTCATTAAGGCAATTTTTGGACGATAGATACTTTTGGGAGTCCTGGCGTACAAAAGATCATAGCTTTTGGGAATTTGGGTTGACAACCTATATAATCTAGTTGTAATTTGTTTAGATTAGTTTATTGTCATTTTAATATTCTTCCACAGGTTTTGTAAACGCTTTTGCACATTTACCCATTTGGGTGGTTTACTCGATTTATAGACATCATATTGCCGAATTTTTGAATTTTAAATTTACGCTAAATTTTAGGGTGTTACAATATACACATTAAAACCTTTCATTTATGTTTCTTAAAACTTTTACATCATCTTCACTTATTGGGTTTATTTGAGTCACTAGGTCAAAATTAGGGTTTTGACATATTTTGACATTTTGGGAAATAATGATGAGAAATGGTTGGATGTTTATAAATAATGATTTCCTTAAATTATATGAAGTTTTGGAAACCAAGTGATTAGTTGGAATAATATGGAGTTATTTATAAAAGTTGGATATATATATATATATATATATATATATTTTTTTTTGGCTTTCTTGAAATGCAAATGTTTTATTATATATGGGGTATTGGTATGGCATGTGTGGTGAGGAAGTGAGTTAGACTAAAATGATGTGGATCCATAGGCCGAGGCATTCGTCTGAGATTCGGAGCTTCTTAGGTTTAGCGGGTTGATAAACACTCATTTTTTAGTGTTTATTCACTTCTTTCTTAGGCTTTTAGATAGGATTTTGTTTTCCAAATCCCAACCTTGAGTCATTTTCTACTTCATTTTTCTATTTATTTAGTTTATGGAGATAAAGATATGATTTACTTGTTTATATCATGTTGGAGGACTAACTTAGGAACTTTTGGCAAAACCATATTGCACACAGGTCATGCTGCAGCATGAGGACAACACTGGTCAGATGGGTCTAGGCTTGAAGAATTAAAGAAGATGGACGTAAACTAGTTTATTTTGGATTTAAAAAGTTCTTTTTGTTAACCCTTGGACAATTATTTTGGTTGGAAATTAGTTGTAACTAGGTATTAGTTGTCATATGTATTATTAGTTACTTAGTTGTACTTGCTACTTTAGATGCAAATTGTGTATTTAGAGTTTTCACTTTTGATCCCTCTCCCCATCTATATGTACACCTTCAAGAATTGATCTACATCAATTCTAAACTTCTCTCTACTTTCTTAATTTAATGTTCATCTTTTTTCTTTTTCTTTTCTTAATTCAAGCATATGCATTTACTTTTCTTTACTTTAAGTCATTTACTTTTCGTATTTACTTTCTTGTCTTTATTTTCAGTACTTTAAATTCCCACATTTACTATTCGCATTTACTTTATTGTCTTTAATTTTAGCAATTTACATTTTCGCACTTACTTTTCGTTATTTACTTTTTCAAAGTCATTTAGTTTCATGTCTTTAAGTTTAGTACTTTTTATTTCTTTGTATTTCATTTCCATTATGAGTAGTTAATCATTTTAGCTTGGGTGTGAAACAAAGGGTGAGTATGTTACCCAAAGGAAAGTAGATGTTGTTTTGGCAATAATGAGGTTTTATTATTTCATTCATGTTTTATCAAGCCTATAATACCTCTTAACGAATTGGACTTAGAGATAAGCCATTGATATGTACGTCAATTTGAATGACATAAGAGGTGGCATCAAGAGAGTTACTTGCAACGAGAGTTGTTACTTTTGTTTTTCAAAATGATTCATTCTTGACTAATGTTCATCTTTTCAAAAGGTAAAATAAATTAGACTTAGAGATAAGCTACTTGGAAACACCAACTTGAGTGATATGGGGATTATATCAAGAGAGTAATTTTTAACAAAGAGAATTTGTTTTGCCATATATTTTTAGAACTCCATTTCCCATTATTTCTTTGGTTTGGACACTACACAGAGATGTGAGGGTCTGTAATTACTGAAATAACGGGATGGTGAAAAAGTCCAAGATGAATATTCTCAAAATAGATAATGGAACTAATTATTGCCAACATCATGCTGCAGCATCTTTGTAGCATTATCTGCAGCATTTCTGCAGCATTAGGTATGCTAGAATTTGGGTAATGTCTAACCACAAGTCTTGCATCCACGCTTCTTTTACTCATTGTTAAGTGCATTTGTGATAACCTCAACCAATCAAAAATATATCTTCAACATAGCCATCTGAAGTTAGTTTTTCATCTCGAGATCTTGCTACTTAAGATACCTATCCCTGTGGAATACGATACTTGGTTCTTACCATTTTATTACTTGAAAGACGACATAGTTCCAATCTGTATACTTGCTTTTTGGTTCTATTTATCACATGTCTGTAGGTGTGTAAAAAGTACTATCACGGGTTATTATCGGCGATTTATCCAAGGCTTCTCCTCTAAGATCACCTCTTCCTTTACATCTCTTACCAGAAAGAATGTGAAATTCGTTTGGATTGATACCTAAGAGAAGGCTTTCTGAATTCTCTAGAAGAAACTTTGTGAGGCACCGATCCTATCCTTACCCGAAGGATCCGAGGATTTCGTGGTTTTTAGTGATGCCTCCAAAATGGGTTTGGGTTGCGCCTTAATGCAGCGAGGTAAGGTGATTGCTTATGCATCAAGGAAACTCAAGGTGCACGAGAAGTATTATTCTACCAATGACTTAGAGTTGGCAGCGGTAGTATTCGCATTAAGGCTTTGGCGACACTACCTTTATGGCACTAAGTGCACCCTCTATACAGATCACAAAAGTCTGAAGCACATCTTTGACTAGAAGAGATGAACACGAGATAGAGGAGATGGCTAGAGCTACTAAAATACTATGACTGTGAATTACTCTACCACCCCGGTAAGCAAATGTAGTAGCAGATGCTCTAAGTCGAAAGGAGTACAGTGGTAGTCTGCAAGCCTTTCTCTCTAGAATTGACTTAGTGTCAAGCTTGATTGAGAAGATCAAAACATTTGAAGCCGAAGCACTTCGAGAAGAGAATCTTAAAAGCGAAGTGATGGTGAAGCAACGTTTACTCTTGACCGAAGACGGTCATGGGGTGAAACTTTTCAAAGGACGAGTGTGGGTGCCCAAAATTGGAGGTAATTGTGAACTACTCCAAAATGATGCCCACAAGTCTATATATTCGATACACCCAGGGAGTAAAAAGATGTACAGAGACTTAAAACTCAGCTATTGGTGGCCATTCATGAAATTAGATGTAGCAAATTATGTGGAGAGGTGTGTGACATGCCTACAAGTTAAGGTCAAACACCAATGAGCGTATGGGAGCCTCCAATCCTTGGAAATTCCGGAATGGAAGTGAGAACACATCACTATGGACTTTTTGACCAAACTACCAAAAACACTAAGAGGTCATAATACCATATGGGTGGTGGTGGATCGTATGACCAAGAGTGCACACTTTCTAGCCATGAGAGAGAATCTCCCGATGGACAAGTTGGCCAAACTTTACATCGATGAAGTTGTTTCGAGACACGGTGTGCCCTTGTCCATTGTGTCGGACACATATAGTCATTTCACTTCCAATTTTTGGGACGACCTTCAGAAAGAATTGGGTACGAGGGTAAAGTTGAGCACGACTTACGATCCACAAACCGACGGTTAAAGCGAGAGGACCATCCAAACCCTTGAGGACATGTTGCGGTCATGTGTTATTGACTTTGGCGGGAATTGGGACTCTCACCTACCTCTAGTGGAGTTTTCCTATAACAACAGTTACCATTCTAGAATTGGAATGGCTCCGTTTGAGGCTTTGTATGGTTGAAAGTGTAGGATTCCAGTTTGTTGGCTAGAGGCGGGCGAGAAACAATTCGAAGGTCCTGATATTGTTCAAGAGATTGGGGATAAGGTTAATGGCATTCGGGAACGCTTGAAAGCGGCCCAGAACCGTCAGTAAAGCTACGCGGATAAGAAGATGTGACCGGTAGAGTTCCAAGTGGGTGACCATGTTATGCTTAAAGTATCGACTTTGAAGGGGATTATCCGGTTTGGTAAACATGGGAAGTTAATCCCTCGTTTCCTTGGACCATTCACAATAACCAAACGGGTCGGACTTCAAGCCTACCAATTCGAGCTTCCACTCGAGATGAATGCAATCCATAACACATTCTACGTGTGTTACGTCCGGAAATGTTTGGCGGAGGAAGAGAGTGTCATTCCTCTATAGGAGATAAGAGTGGATGAGGGTAACCGTTGAGTTGAGGAACCCGATGCCATCGTGAAAAAGAAGTCAAAGAAACTCTGTCACAAAGAAGTCACAATGGTCAAAGTACAGTGGAAGCACCACCGGGGAGATAACGTGACTTAGGAGGCGGAGGAAGACATGAAGAGGAAATACCCCAATTTATTTGCACAAGCTTGATTTCGAGGACGAAATCGATTCTAAGTTGGGGAGGATTATAACGCCAGAAGTTTGGTGAACAATCGAACCATGCGTTGCATAAAAGCAAAAGACAACTTTCGGTACTGGTGGGGTAAGAGTGCCCGGCGACTATGCGCCTCCAAACCACCTTCGGTACACATTGGGTGTGTTGGTTCCGAAGGTGCTTAACAATTATGTATAAGGGGGGGGGGGGGTGTTGAATACAAACACAAGATTTAAAATTTAATAAATTGTTTATTGATAAATCAAAATATAATTTACAAGTTTGTTGCGGAATAAGATTAAGTAAGAACCTAATCTAAACAAACTTAAGAAACACTAAGATGGTTGCACAAGAATTAGAGAATGGGGATTAAGATAGTATATAAAACAAAGGTTTCTATATTTTACAGAAAGATTGAAGGCTGAAGGTTTAGGGCAACTCTCAGATAGAGTTGTGATCTTTCTATTTATACCCTTTGCATTAAATGCATGGTAGTGTACTTTACACGTGTCCTTCTCTGGTTGGTTGCATGACTCTGACTTTTAGAGACATGCTTTTGGTCGTATGATGAACAGTGTAGATATCAGAGTTGTTGTACGAATTATTGCAGAGGTATATCTTTTCTGACACTCGTACTATGTGTGCATAGATAAGACAACAGAGACTTGAGGTATAAGCAAAGTGATCATCGATCGCTGAATATCTCTTCCTTCTCAGAGATAGAAAGAAGTTCAGCTATCGTTGAAGCTTTTCCTCAGGCTTCTTCGCGTGTGAGTAGACTTGCCTTGTTTTCGCTGATATCCGCATCAGGTCATGAGTGGACTTGTCTTTTATTCAACAGCTTTGTCTTCGATTCAGCATTGAACATCTTTTGTTGCGAAACTTTTCTTCAGGGATTACGTCTAACTGTTTACATGAGAAATCATCAGCGATACTGAACATACTCAGTATTTGATCGTTGATGGTGAAACACTAATACATACATATGTTAAACGTAATTTTCACTAAGTATTATAAAGGGTCATTATCAAATCACTGAGAGAGTTGGATCAACAATCTCCCCCTATTTAATGATGACAAAGTAACTATGAAGAAAATTACTTAAGTCAAAATAAAAGGTAATCAGGACTCATAACATACATGTCCCAATTACTATTTTGAGGGATCTTTTACAGTACTGATAGAGTTAAGTACTTCACTGAAATTTTCATTAATTCAAGGAAAGAATTACAAGAATAGATATGCAAATTATAAGTACAAGTGAAGATCTAACTACTTTAAGTCTAACTAACATATTACAAGGAAAAAGAGAATCTATCAGCTATCTAGATAAGACTTCAGGACCTTGATCATATAATCTGGTACTTCCTCTCCTTTTTGTCTTCGATCAGCTGATTCTTGTTGAATGAGAGTCTTGATTTGTTCAGCTGAGGGAGAGTAGGTACACCATAAGCACAGAAGGTCCTTGAGATGATTTAGAGGGCAGAGAGGGATTTCAGAGACTCTTTGGAATCTGAGTTGACCTTCATCATCTCTGAAAAAGATTCCAAAAGGGTTCTTCAAAACTTTCCCTGGGATGAATGGACCACCAGGAGGCAGAGATTGATCGAGAACTGATAGATCAGGAGGAGGCCCGAACAGTGCTTCTTTTGAAAATTTGATGGAGGTGTCGTTCTTAATCACTGCGACTTTATCAGAGGAGGAGGAGACAAGCTTTCTTTTGATTTGCTTTGTCTTTGGTGGAAGAGTTGAAGGCACTTTCAAAATTGCAGCGACTTTGTTGATTAGAGATCCAACGACACCTTCAACATAGCCTTTTATACGTTGATTTCAATTTCTTCAGCGCTTCTTTGAACTCTAGCCACTCAACGTAACCAAAGTGTTCAAGCCTTAATAGGAACATTGCTTTTGAGCTTCCATCCTCTCTGGTTATATCCATAGTCACTGATGTTTGGTCCTTCTTCTTTCTCCCAGAGATAGTAACAGCAACGATCTCCATTGGGTCAGAGCGATAGTCTATCTTTTGTTTGCACCAGTCTAGACTTATATCGCTGATGTCTTTTTCTTTTGAGCGGTCCTCTTCAATCTCTTTTAATATAGCATCTTGAACTACAACTGCATTCTCCTTCATCTTGTTGTCTTTAAACATGGATGCATGTACCTTGAGAGCTAAGTCAACATCTTTTCGGCAGTCAACGAGCAGTCTTTCAGTTCTGACAGATTCTTCATATTCAGCTTCAGAGAGAAAGTTGAGTTCTTCTGGTAGAGATTGAGGAGGGATCGTTAATCGTTGACTCTCTAGATGAGATATCATCTATGTTCTTCTTTTTAGATCATCCTTTAACCATTGAGGTGGTCGAGAAGGCCTTCCTGGATGGTTCAGGGATTCATCTTCTTCTTCATCTTGTTTATCAACCTCATTGAAGGAGGTTGGGATTATTTGTTCATCAGCTATGATAGCTGGGATTATTTGCAGAGATTGAGCTCCCTTAAGCAGGGGAGAGAACTGTCTGATCAAAAATATCAGGGAGTTAGTGTATAATATAGGAAGTGAAAAATAAAGGTTTAGAATGAAAGTGGTGATTGGTAGGAATAGAAGGAGAGAGGGACAATGGATAGGCATACCTGAGAAGGTTGCTCCCCCTCAGATAGTGATAGTAACTTCAAGTTTCCTTCGGCAGCGATCCTCTTCTGCTTGCCTTGAGAGGAGGAAACTGGAGAACTATCCTTTGGTCTCCCCCCTACTTCATTGATGACAACGCCTTTAGTCTGAGGTGTTGATGTTGCTGAAAAGCAAAGAGAGGGGTCTTCATCTTCATCATCATCATCATTAGCTGCGTCATTATCTTCTTGATCTTGAAGATCAAGGTCTTCCTCGTCTTCTTCTTCTTCTAAAGCTTAAGAAGAAGAAGGAAGTACCTGAACTTCAATGGCTGAAACCTCAACAATCTTCTCCCCCTCAGATTGAGAAGGAGGTTCTTCCGCATCTACCTGAGCATCAGTCGCTATATTTTCTTCAGAATTTATCTCCCCCTCTTTGTCATCATCACGGGGGAGGTCAGCGTTTTTAGGAGCAGCAGCATCAGCGATAGGTGTCCGGCGAGCATCATCCTACAGCTTGTCCAATCGTCCTTAAATATCAGGAATAACTGAAGTTGCTTAATGAATGAAATCAACAGCAACAATCAGTGACATCCGATCGTCATGCGTAAAGAAAGGAGTGGGAGCAGGAGTTGGTCCATTCAGTTTAGCCAACAACTGAGAGATCAGCTGATTGGGAGACTTCATCTTGCTGTTGAGAGCGCGGACTTCGCTAGTCAGGTGATCAACATGGCCGGTGAGGAATTGGAGTTGGTTTGTGTTGCGGGTCATGTTGTCCTTCAGTTGATGGATCTTGTGTTGAAGGGAGCTCAGATGAGAAGCGTCAGCTTTAGTTGCGGTTGCTGAGGCTAAAGTCTTCAGCTCTTCACCTGCCTGATTATCGACAGTGGTTTTGGTGTCGAGAGAGGCAGCGAGACTTTCCACCTTTTCAGCGAGCTTGTTGACGTTGGCGTCAACAGTTCCCAAAGTAAGACCTTAAAAAGAAGTTAGTAGTTGAGCGAAATTATGCTCAGGCTTATTTAGAGAGGTGGGAGAAGTGTATATGGTTTTGGGTTTACCTAAAGTGTCAAACATGTTGAAAAAGTTTAAGTCCCCCTCAAATTGAGAGAAGGGCTGAGATGTTTGAACAACAACAGGTCCTGTATTAGCAACGACAGAAGTTGGCTGCTGTAAAAATGAAGGGTTAGGGACCAAAGAAATAGAAGGAGAAGTAATGAGGATAAAAGGAGAAACATTGGTGTATATTGTTACCGGAGGAGTTGGATGGATCACCGGTGGTGTAATAGCGATTGTTGTCACTGGTACGGTTGTGGTGGTTGCTGATGTGGAGGAGCAACCCACAAAATCATCTAAGGTAGTTTGTTGAGAGACCACCTCAGGTTCTTTCAGCGAGGGGGTTGACTCCTTAGTCTTCTTGGCCTTTTTAGAGAAGCCAGGAAGAGCTGATGACTGTCTTTTGAGAGAGGTGGTAGTGGTAGGGATAGCTGATGAATGAACCATCGGCGTGACCACTGAAGTAGAAGATGTGGAGGAGAAACGGAGGCGTAAGGTCTGAAGACTTACCTCGTTATCAGCAGGCTTCACCTCGAGGACGCGTGGACCAACGTTGGAAAAGCTGCAGTCACCTTCAGTGGGGTACTTCTCCCTGAGGAAGAAGTGAATAATAGCAGAGATGAATCGGACGTAGGGAATCTTTGCATCCCATGCAAGCTTCTCAATCTTTGACATGAGATCGTCAAAGATTGCTCCGGCGTAGTCGAAATGCTTTCCAGCTAGCAGCGAGTAGCCCATCTGAAGTTGGATTTTGCTGGCTTGGTCCAGGGATCCAATCTTTCTACTCATGCTCTGGATGATGTGAGTGAAAATGTAGTTCATCTCTGAAGGCATGTTTGCCTTCAGGATCTTCGTCAGCTTATTGTTGGGAATGTTGGTGCGAGTCTTGTTGTCCCACTGATACTCCATGTGATTCAAAAACTGAATCAGTTCAGCGTCAGAGGGTAGAGGGTCGAAGCCATGAGCAGTCTTGGAAGGGAAACGCAACGTTGTACGAACAGCCAATGCAGTAATGTTCCATGGGCCATGTTGAGTAGTGAAGGAGATGGCAGGGATGGATTCACCTTTCTTGTTTACCATTGATCCCTTGTCAGCAGTGAACCAAAATTGCTAAAGAAGAGCCTTGTTGGGCTTGGGATCCACTTACAGTGCATTGGAGAGGCAGGATTGCTTCAAAAAGTTGGCAACTTCAACCAGATGAGGGAATTTTTCAGCATCAAAAGTCAACCTTGCGAGATGGTTGTTCTTTGGAATTTCTGAGTCAGCGAGGGCGAACTTGACGTTCTTAGAAGCAACAAGAGTAGATTGGGTGGCCATTTCTAGAATAGAAAGGAGTAGAATAGAATAGAAAGTTTAGTGTCTAAAAAAATGATAAATTATTTTACCAGTTTCCCTTACACGTGTTTTTATTAAGAAAAAGATGAAGAACAAAAACCTGAAAGTCTTGAGGATTTGAAGATTATGAAGTTTTCTTTTGTTTGCTTGAATGCCTTGAGTACTTTTCTTTCCTTGGAAGTTTTTGAGAGCGTAAAAGGTAAAAATGTAAATGGCATTCCTTTTATATGAGGAGAGAGAAGGAATTTGGAGCGGGAAAAGGTCATCATGACACGGACACGTCCCATGAAATTGATTGGACATGAAGTGCAACGGACGAACGTGTCAAAAAAAAGGCATGCCATGGATTATCGGTTAAAGTGATGTCATAGGAGAGAGAAAACATTTCGTTTTTAGAATTATCACTGAAAGAAATTCAGAAATAATTTTTCTTCTCCAAGAATCACTGACGAGAAATATCAGTGATAAAATTTGTTTATCAAAAAGCTTTTAATAACTTGAAGAAATTCAGTGATTGAAGTTTTGATTTTTGAAAACGTCTTACTAAATAAGATTCAGCGAGAGAGAATGAGAAAACATACCTGAGAGTTAGAAACATTTAGTCAGAGATTATATGATGAGGTGGAACGTGTTATCACTGACATAATGCATGAAAGCTGTAGATTTAATCTTCAAGATTCAGCATTCCAAGCTCACTGATGAGAATGTTAAACCTTGTCTCATCAAGAGGTTTGATAAAAAGATCAGCGAGCTGATAGTTAGTAGGGATAAAGTGAAGTTCAATATCACCATTCATCACATGATCTCTGAAAATATGATATCTGATCTCTATGTGTTTTGTCTTTGAGTGTAGCACTGGATTGTTTGCTATAGCGATGGCACTAGTGCTGGTGCAATAGATTGGAATTTTGGATAGCTGAAGGTTATAGTATAATAGTTGATTTCGCATCCATAAGACCTGAGCACAACAACTTCCAACTGCTACATATTCAGCTTTAGCTATGGAAGTGGATATTGAGTTCTGTTTTTTTACTTTTCCATATTACCAGCTTTCCTCCAAGAAGTTGACATCCTCCAGCGGTGCTTTTTCTATCAAGTTTGCAACCTGCAAAATCACTATCTGAATAACCAGTGAGATCGAATCCTGAATCTTTGGGATACCAAAGACCTAGGTTAGGAGTCCCTTTAAGATATTTGAAGATTCGCTTTACAGAGATCAGATGGGATTCCTTGGGTTCTGATTGATAGCGAGCACAGAGACATGTAGAGTACATGATGTCAGGTCGGCTCGCTGTAAGATACAGCAGGGAGCCAATAATTCCTCTATAGGAAGTGACATTTACAGGTTTTCAGCTGGATCCTTGTTTAATATCAGCAGAGGTGCCATAGGAGTTTTCATTGCTGAAGTTTGAGTGAGATCAAATTTCTTCAGCATATCTTTAACATACTTTCCTTGATTAATAAATGTACCTTTGTCTGTTTGTTTGATCTGAAGTCCAATGAAGTAAGTTAGTTCACCCATCATACTCATTTTATATTCTTTCTTCATTCTTTCAGCGAAGCGAGTACACAGAGATGGGTTAGTAGAACCAAATATAATGTCATCAACATATATTGTACAAAAATAATATGACCGTTTATCTTTCTTAAAAACAAAGTGTTATCAATTTTCTCACGCTCAAATTTTTCAGAGATAAGAAAAGAAGAGAGAGTGTCATACCAAGCGCGAGGAGCTTGTTTTAGACCATAGAGAGCCTTATCCAACTATATACTGTAACGCACGAATTTTCGGTAAGAATAACCCACTTGTGATTTATGTGTGTATTTGTGTGAATGTGACCCCTAAGTGGTAAAAAGGTTAAAGGAGAAACTTTGTCCCACATAGGAGCCAAAATAAAAATTAGAACACTTAATAAACTCCAATCATTGAGCATTAAATGAATCATTTAATTGTTTGGGCCTTGGAGTGTAGTGTTCTTAGTGGGCTCTCTTTGACATAAAATACGCATATTAAATGTCAAAGATAGGGCTTTGAGCCTTGGGGCTCTTGGGGTCTCGATGGGGTCGAGATCACTGAAACTTTCGGATTCGATACCTCCAGGACAAGAGTGCCCGACAACTATGCCCTGGGCATAGTCGCGGTGTCACAATCGCTACCTAAGAAGGGGTTGCGGTACATGTTAGGCGACAGTGTCAGGCGATTATGCCCGGGTCACTGTCGCGTTTTTCAGGCAATTTTGTGCCCTAGGTGAGTTCCTCCTCACCTCTCTCTTCATTTACTCCTAGTTGTTGTGTCCTAAGATCATTTACTCCTCTTCTAGGTTGTCAAGTGATCATTGTGAAGATCTCGAGGTCCTCAAGTGTTAGTTCTCTTCAACTAGAAATTGCTAGGTTTTGGAATATACCCATTGTGAGTTCATACTTCTCTTTTATTTAACTTTATACACATCAAAATGCATATTTTAAACTTCTAAACATCTCCTTGTTTAATATTTTCACCTTTAATGAGATTTGACCTAACTTAGTATTTTGGGAGATTTTTAGGGTTTCTTACTATTTTGTGAAACCAAGATATAATCCATGAATGGAAGCTACACATATGAATGTTATCTCCTTTTGTTGAGTATGTGTTAAATATTTGGCATTTTAACCAAGTTTATGTTTTATGCATATTGTGGGTATTTTTGGTGGAATGGAGACAAATGGTTTAAAATATGAAGAAGTCCATGTTTCAATAAAATGGTTTCTACTTTGGAAAGGTTTATTTGGTAAAGAAGTATTTTGGGAATTGAGATGGTAGCCTCGTGTTTTATATATGGGCTTTGTATTTCTTATCAGCAGTTAACCATCAAAATGTGATTTGGGAACTTCATGGCAATATGAACTATATGTTTGATTATAGTTGGTCACAAGTGTATTGTGACGAGTCTAGACTATTACAAATGGATCCATAGGTATTTAGTTGACTTATTATTTGGGGGTAACTCCCGTATGTAGCTAGTTGAGACATTGGACCCTAGAGGGCAACTTGGTACGGTTATATGGGACCAGTTACTAGCCGTGGGTCATAAATGTAAATCCTAGTGAATGAGTATGACTAGGATCATCGGGTGCCATCCCCCTACATCTTTATTTGAATCGGCGTGTTCACGGCCTTGATCCTAGTATGGTGAGCTCAAAACTCGGAAAGTGGCTTACTTTGTGTTTTGCCACAATCCTTGGAATTCGGGTTTACACCCATCATCGTAAGATGAAGTCTGGACCGAAAGGTCATTACGTGTTTACCAAACCATTTATAAGGATGTTGATGAAAACAATTTATTTTTATTGCAACTAATTCCTCACTGTCTTTCATATAAACTGTATGTTCTCACTAGGCTTTAAGCCTAACACTTTTTCTCAAATGATGTGTATAACAGGTTCCCTTAGCGGCGGGTCGTCAAGGGGTTGAGAGAAGAGCGTGTTCTCTTGAGGGCATTTTTGGATAATAGTTATTTTGGAAGCGTTAGCATTTAAAACAATTATTGTTTTTGGTATTAGGATGATAACCAATGTAATCTAGCTTGTTGTAGTTTAGATTAGTTTGTTGTCATTTCCCTACATATTATTACAGGGTTTTTTTTGTAAATGCTTACTCTTCGCCCATGTTGGGTGGTTTGCCCTATTTATAAATGTTATATTGCCGAATTTTCAATTTTCAAAATTACTCGAATTTTTAGGGTGTTACAAGTTGGTATCAGAGTTCAAGTTTAAGTGAACTAGGCATGAATGTAAGATGTCTAGACTTAGACTGAGTATGTTAGGCAATGATTGGTGAGTCGGGTAGAACTTCTAAGATGGGTTAGTCTTAGAGTCGATGGAAGTTATGTTCATCAAGCGTTGTGATGATGGTAACAAGAACCCTTATGTGTTATATGTTCATAATCTCACTTAGCTAATGTTATTATGAGGATATTTTACGTGAGTGTGCTTGGCTTGCTAATGTTATGACATTTGGTAGATATAGTAGTACGTTTATTTCGTGTTCAATTCCGTTAACCTCCTTCTTACTCTTTCTCGTGCGTGTATGGCAGCCATTATTCTGGTATGGTGAACACTCGTAGTCGACCATTAGTCGATGGGGATTTGCATGAAGATAGCTCGCCTGAGCGGAACCCGATGGTTAGGACGGCGACCGTCATTCCTCCGGGTATGCCACCTATATTCACGGGTGAGGTGGAACAAGTGCCGAGAGTGGAGTTGGCATCCACAAACCCGGTGGTTCAGGAGGCGAACCCTCAAACCGACATGATGGATAGCATCATGCAAATGGTATCGACGGCGATGGAAAAGCAGCAAGAAGCGTTCATGAAGATGTTGGAGGATCGTGATGCCAGCCTCAAGAGAAATGAGGCGGTTGCTGAGAACGTTGTGGTTGGTTCTGGTGGCACCGGTCCGGGTATCCGAACGGAAGAGCACAAAGTTGTGGGTGCTCAGAAAAGTGGGAGAAGTTGTTCATACAAATCCTTTCTGGGATGCGGGCCGCCAGAGTTCTCTGGTTCTGACGACCCAATTTTATGCGTGAAGTGGATTAGAGATGTTGAGCAAGCTTTTGGCTCCTCGGAATGTGGAGACGATCAGAGAGTGCGGTTTGGCACCCAACTGCTGAGAGATTCGGTGCTCACCTGGTGGAATGTTAGTCAATCCACTCTCTCTCCTACCGTTTTGGCTCAGTTGTCTTGGGCCGAGTTTAAGAGGAAGCTTATGGAAGAGTTCTGTAGCGAGAGATCTATGGACCGCATCGAAAAGGAGTTTCGATCTCTCGTAAAGGGGAACTTGACGGTGAGGGAGTACACCCGTCAATTTATGGAAAATCTTGATTTGGTGGGACATGTGGCCCCAACGAAGAAAGAAAAGATAAAAGTGTTGATCCAAACTCTCTCAGTGATTTGATAACGACCCTCTTCTATACTTAGTGAAAATTACGTTTTAATATGTATTAGTGTTTCACCATCAGCGATCAGACTGAGTCTGTTCAGTTATCGCTGATGACCTTTCTTGTAAACATTTCATATGTATTAGTGTTTCACTATCAGCGATCAAACTGAGTCTATTCAGTTATCGCTGGTAGTCTCTGATGTAAACAGCAACGTAATCCCAAAAGACATGTCTCGCGTCAACATATGTTCATAGCTGAATCAAAGACGAAGCCACTGAACAAAGACAAGTCTACTAGTGACCTGATGCGGATATCAGTGAAGCAAAGACGACTCTACTTATACACGAAGGAACATGAGGAAAAGCTTCAGCGATAGCTGAACTTTATATCTCTGAAGGAAGAGATATTCAGCGATCAAAAGATCACGTAGCTTATGCCTCAAGTCTCCTTTTGTCTTACCTTGCACAACCAGTACGATGTGTCAGGACGGACACGTGTCTGCCACAAATCGTACAACAACTCTGTCAACTACACTGTTCATAATACGGCCGAAAGCATGTCTCCCAAAGTCAGACTCCCAAAGCCAATCACTGAACGCCACGTGTAAAGTGCCCTGCCATGCATTTAATGCATAGGGTATAAATAGAAAGATTACCTCTCCATCTGAGAGAGTGCTCAATCCTTGAACTCCATATAGAAACCCTTGTTTTCTATCTCTCTTAATCCCCCATTCTCTGAATTTCTTGTGCAATCATCTTAGTGTTTCTTAAGTTTGTTTAGATTGAGTCTGTCTTAATATTATTCCGCAACAAACTTGTAAATTGTAGTTTGATTTATCAATAAACAATTTATTAAACTTTAATTTCTGTGTTTGTATTCAACCCCCCCTTCTACAAACTTGTTAAGCACCTTCGGGACCAACAAGTGGTATCAGAGCAGTTTGTTTAATCTAATAAACAAGATCTTGCTGTATACTCTTCCTTGCTATTCTAAAATGGCACTAAACACAAACACAAACTACTATGATAATGGTTCACTTTCTAAACCTCCTCGATTTAGCAGAGATAACTTTTCTCTATGGAAAAATCGAATGATGCTATTTCTTGAAGGTGCAGATCCTACTATACCTGAATATATAGAAAACGGACCCTATGAACCTGTTAGAATTATAGCTGCGGTTCCCGCTACTGCCACCACTGAAGCTGTCCCTGAACGAAATGTCGTTAAGGAAATAAGACAGTGGAGTGATGAAGATAAAAAGAAGGTAGGAATAGATGCAAGAGCAAAAACCATTATCTCAATGGCTCTGCCTGATGAAGTTTTCCATTCCATCATGCATCTGAAAACTTCTAAAGAAATGTGGGAAACCATATGTGTTCAATATGAGGGCACCACTGAAATTCAAGAGACTCGAAAGATTAACTTGGTAAGACAGTATGAAAGTTTTATCGCTGGTAAGAATGAATCTCTTTCTGACATTCATCAGCGGTTTAACTGCCTGATCATTGACCTAAGAACTGTTGGAAGGACCTATTCTAATTCTGAGGTCCTAACAAAATTCTTGGAAAGTCTTCCTGAAAGCTGGGACAGTTATTCAATATGTCTTAAGCTGACAAAAGACTTACATACTCTCTCTCTAAGCACTCTGTATGGAATATTGCTCAACTATGAGCAATCTAATCTCTTGAAGAAGAATCTTGTTAAAGATTCTAAAGACTCCAAAAGCACTCCTGTTGCTTTAGTCTCGTCAGAGATAATTCCATCTCAGCGATCTACTCTCACCATCACTGAGTTAGATTCTGAATCTGAGGATCTATCAGACCCTGATCTTTCAGAGTTTAATGAGTCCTTAGCACTCTTGACAAACTCTTTTAAGAGATTTTCAAGAAAAAGTAACTTCCGAAGAAGTAAACCTCTCTCTCTTACTGAAAAGCCAAAATCAACTCCGGTTGATAAGGCTACAGCCACTTGCTATAACTGCGAAAAAATTGGACATTTTGCTAGTGAGTGCAGGTCGAAAAAGGTCTTCAAACCTTCTACCTCAAGAAGATCCAGTGATGACAAATACCATAAGCTGAAGAACAAATATCAAAAGCTGAAAAGCTATCAGCGAAAAGGTAAAGGTCTCATCGCTGAAGAACATGACTGGGCTGAATCAGAAGAATCATCTTCTGATGAAGAAGTCGCTAATCTTTGCCTCATGGCTGAGATTAAAGAAGAAGTAGAAGAACCATCTGAACCTTCTATGAGCTACATATCATCTCAGGGATCAAAGGGCATCTGGTATCTCGATAGTGGATGTTCTCGTCATATGACTGGACAAAGAGACCTGCTCACTGAATACAAGGAAGAGAAAGGTCCCTCTGTGACCTTTGGTGGAAATGGAAAAGGATTTACCCGAGGGTTTGGTGTCCTCAGCAATGGGACAACTACCTTTCGAAGAGTCGCTTATGTAGATGGACTGAAGCACAACCTTCTAAGCATCAGTCAGCTATGTGACAAATAATATGAAGTTTGCTTTTCTAAGAAAGCATGTTCAGTGGTAGATGAAAAAGGAAAACTTGCTCTCAGTGGTTATCGCAGAGAAAATGTCTATGTAATAGATATGGACTCTACTATCACTGAAAACTTATGTTTTCTCTCTAAGGCCTCTTCTGATGTCAACTGGCTATGGCATAAAAGGCTCTCTCATCTAAATTTCAAAACCCTGAATTCTCTCTCTTCTAAGGAACTAGTTTCTGGTCTTCCTCAGCACTCATATGCTAAAGAATCTCTCTGCTCAGCATGTGAAAAAGGAAAACAAACAAAAGCTAGTTTCAAGTCGAAACAAGTTTCCTCAGTGACAAGTCCTCTTCAGCTCTTGCATATGGATCTATTTGGCCCTGTCAACATCCAATCAATAGATGGAAAGAAATATACGCTTGTCATTGTAGATGAATATTCTCGCTACACCTGGGTTATCTTTCTTCGCTGTAAGAGTGATACTCCAGAAGAACTAATATCTTTTGTGAAAAAGATGGAAGTGCTGAACAATCTTACTGTTCGTTCAATAAGAAGTGATCATGGAACTGAATTCAAAAATAGTTCCCTGAACAATTTCTTTGAGAACAAGGGAATCTCTCACAACTTCTCTTCAGTAAGAACACCTCAGCAAAATGGAGTCGCTGAAAGAAGAAACAGAACGATCATAGAAACTGCTAGATCAATGCTCAGCGATTCTCACCTCCCTACTCAATTTTGGGCAGAAGCTGTAAACACTGCATGTTTTACTCAAAACAGATTGTTGATAATAAAGCGATTTGGGAAGACAGCTTATGAACTTTTTCTTGGAAGGAAGCCTTCTATCAGCTTTCTTCATATCTTTGGTTGTCAGTGCTTTATCTTAAACAACAGAGATCAACTTGGAAAGTTCGACCCAAAAGCCGATGATGGAATATTTCTAGGATATTCCTCCATCTTCAAAGCCTACAGAGTTTTCAACAAGAGAAGACAAACCGTAAAAGAAACAATTCACGTCACTTTTGATGAAACTCGCTCAGCGAACTCTAAACCAATCACTGACAATGAAGAGTTAAATGTTTGGATGCTTTCTCACTACAGAGAAACATAACCTTTCTTCTCAAACCATCAGCACTCTGATCCTCCAACCGCGGATGATGATCCGAACATTATACATCCTACCGCTGAATCCACCTCATGGGTCTCAGCAGAACCTCTAAACACATTACTACCATCAAATCTGCCTTCGTCTGAAAACCTTTCTAGTGAATCTACTCAACAGTTAATCGCTGATGAACCTCAAACGTTCTTATCAGTAAACATTCCAATTGTTGATCCAACCTCTGAGTTAAGCAATCATGCTCATGCTCAGCGATGGACCAAAGATCACCCAATACATCAAATTGTTGGTGATCTCGAAGCAGGTATTCAGACACGACGAAGCTCAGGTAATATCTGTCTCTTTGTAAATTTTCTCTCTTTAATAGAACCAAAGAAGACTGATGATGCCCTCAAGGATCCAAACTGGATCAGCGCTATGCAAGAAGAGCTGACTGAGTTCTCTCGAAACAAAGTTTGGAATCTCGTTCCTAGACCATCTGATAAAACTGTAATAGGCACCAAATGGGTGTTTAGAAACAAGTTAGATGAACATGGAACTGTAACCCACAACAAGGCTCGACTTGTTGCTCAGGGATACAGACAAGAGGAAGTCATAGACTATGATGAAACCTTTGCCCCTGTGGCCAGGCTCGAAGCAATTCGACTATTCTTAGCTTATGCAGTCTATAAAGACTTCATCGTTTATCAAATGGACGTAAAATCTGCGTTCCTAAATGGAAAGCTAAATGAAGAAGTCTATGTAGAACAACCACCAGGGTTTTATGACCCTAAGTATCCAAATTATGTTTATAAACTGGATAAGGCTCTCTATGGTCTAAAACAAGCCCCTCGTGCTTGGTATGACACTCTCTCATCTTTTCTTATCTCTGAAAATTTTGAACGTGGCAAGATTGATAATACGTTATTTTTCAGAAAGATAAAAGGTCATATAATTCTTGTACAAATATATGTCGATGACATAATATTTGGTTCTACTAACCCATCTCTGTGTACTCGCTTCGCTGAAAGAATGAAGAAAGAATATAAAATGAGTATGATGGGTGAGCTGACATATTTTCTTGGTCTTCAGATTAAACAATCTGACAAAGGTACTTTTATCTGCCAAGGTAAGTATGTTAAAGATATGCTGAAGAAGTTTGATCTCACACAAACTTCAGCGATGAAAACTCCTATGGCACCACCCCTGACACTTAACAAAGATCCTTCTGGTAAACCTGTTAATGTCACTGCCTATAGAGGAATGATAGGCTCCCTGCTGTATCTAACAACGAGCCGACCTGACATTATGTACTCTACTTGTTTATGTGCACGCTATCAATCTGAACCCAAGGAATCCCATCTGATCGCTGTAAAGCGAATTTTCAGATATCTGAAAGGAACTCCTAACCTCGGTCTTTGGTATCCCAAAGACTCAGGGTTCGATCTAACTGGTTATTCTGATAGTGATTTTGCAGGCTGTAAACTTGACAGAAAGAGTACCACTGGTGGATGTCAACTCCTGGGAGGAAAGCTGGTAAGCTGGACAAGCAAGAAGCAAAATTATGTGTCCACTTCCACAGCTGAAGCTGAATACGTAGCGGCTGGAAGCTGTTGTTCTCAAATCTTGTGGATGAGAAATCAACTATTAGATTATGACCTTTAGCTGTTAAAGATTCCTATCTATTGCGACAGCACTAGTGCTATCGCTATAGCAAATAATCCAGTGCTACATTCAAAAACGAAACAC
Source organism: Arctium minus (assembly GCA_954870635.1). Classification (NCBI taxonomy): domain Eukaryota; kingdom Viridiplantae; phylum Streptophyta; class Magnoliopsida; order Asterales; family Asteraceae; genus Arctium; species Arctium minus. The sequence goes on along the minus strand of OX941096.1, from coordinate 11,266,671 downwards.
ATTGAGATCAGATATCACTTTATCAGAGATCATGTGATGAATGGTGATATTGAACTTCACTTTATCCCTACTGACTTTCAGCTTGCTGATTTATTCACCAAACCTCTTGATGAGACAAGGTTCAACTTTCTCATCAGTGAGCTTGGAATGCTGAACCTCGAAGAATAATTCTTCAGCGTTCATGTATTGTGTCAGTAATCAAAAGTTCCCCTCTCATCATTCTCTCTGATAAACATTCTGACTCTCAGGTATGTTCTCTCCTTTCCCTCAAAAGATGTTTTTCTTCAAAATATAAACTTTAATCACTGAACTTTCTTCAAATGATTAAAAGCTTTTTGAAAAATACATTAATCACTGATATTTCTAGTCAGTGATCCTTTAAAAGGAAAATCTATCCCTATATTTACAATCAGGGATACTTTTAAAAAGGAAAATCTATCGCTGACTTTTCTTCAGTGATAATTTCAAAACGGACAAATAAACAGTCTCTCTCTTCTATGACGTCATTTGAACCGACAATCCACGACATGCCTTTTCTGACACGTTCGTCCGTTGCTCTTCTATCCAATCAACTTTGTGGAACGTGTCAATGTCATGATGATCCTTTCTTTTCCCGCTTCATTCCTACTCTCTCTCTTATCTCTCTTCGTATAAAAGGAATTCTTCTCTCCTTTATACGGTTTACGCTTTCAAAACTGTCAACGCAAGAAACATTTTCTCTCTCAAGAACACTCAAGCAAGTAAACCCAGAATATTGAACCTGCAACTCTTCTTCTTCAAAATAAACAGGTTTATTTCATGTTTATGTGCATTGTTCGTATCCTTTCTATTCTTTTTTAAATCCTACTCGTTCTTGTTCTTCATGGATTTTATAAAACGTTTTTTAAAAAAAACTAAAGATCATTCTTTCTGATTTTATGTTTTTCAATAAAAACCTTTTGGTTTTTAAAGTGTTCTTCATTCTTTCTACCCAGAACACTATTTTTCTATTCCTAAAAATAACTTGATATTTTTCCAGTTTCCCTTCTTCTATGGCAACTGGTAATCATATTATTTTTAATCTAAATCATTTCTTCTATTATGCTTCTTTCCATAACAGAAATGACACAGTCTTCAATCGTTGCTTCCAAGCATGTACGATTCGCTCTCACTGAAGTTGAGATTACTAAATGTAATCATTTGGCAAGACTCGTGTTCAAAGCTGACAAATACCCACATCTGGTGGAAGCTGCTAAATTCCTCAAGCAGTCATGTATAGCTTACGCGATCACTGTGGATCCTAAGCCTTCCAAGACTCTACTCCAGCAGTTCTGGTTCACTGCTGATGCAACTGAACTCACCAACAAAAAAGGTGAACGAGTCCCTGCTATCTCTTTCAGCACGGACTTAGGGCCAGGGAGCATGACCGCTCTTAGCCTCAGGAAATCTTTAAGATTCCCTGACAAACCAAAGAGTGGGTTCGACGCACTCCCCACTGATGATGAGCTGATATCATTTCTGGACGCAATGGGTTATTGTTGGGAAAACAAACCAAGATCTTCTATTCCCAACAAGAAGCTCACCAAGATCCTCAAAGCCCAGATGCCCTCACAACTGAACTTTATCTTCTCGCACATAATTCAGTGCATGAGCGGGAAGAGTGGTTCGCTGGATCAAGCCAGCAAAACACAACTGCAGATGGCCTACTCCGTTATCGCTGGTCAAAACTTTGACTACGCCACAGCAATCTTTGAAGACCTGAGGTCGAGATTAGAGAAGCCTGAACGAGATCCCAAGATCTCGTACGTACGTTTCATATGTACGTACATCAAGTTCCTCTATCCCAACACCTATCCCACCAAAGATGATGGCATCTTTGCCAGGGTAGGTCAACGATCACTGGAGGTAAAGCCACTCGCCGACGAGGTAAGTATCTCTCTCCTTCGCTCTCGTCTCTCTCTCCATTCTTCTTCATCTTCAGTGACCACGCAGACGGTTCCTTCGTCTGCTATCCCTGTCGCTACCACTACTTCTAAACGACCATCAGCTAGTCCGATTGGTCCTTCCAAAAAGGCCAAAAAGACTAAGGAAAGTACACCCTCTAGTACTATACCTGAGGGAGCTTCTCAACAAGCTACCTTCGTTGCATTTGTGGGTCTTTCCTCCACAACTTCAGCAGTCACTCATACTGCCGTGTCAGCGATCTCGATCGCTGTCACATCATCAGTGACCCCACCTACTATCTCATTCGCTGAGATTAATCCCATCCCTACTTCTATCCCCAAAACTCTTCCCTTTTCTACTCATTTGGTCTCTGAACCCGCTACCTCTTCTTTCCCTATAGGACCTGAACATCAAACTTTTGAGGAATCTATGCAGTTCTACAAAATGTTTGATACGTCAGGTACACCTATAGGATTAAACACTTCTTTCCCCACCTCTCCAAATAAGCCCGTATCTGAACTAACATTATTTTCAGGTCCTAGTTTGGCGTCTGTTGACACGCATGTCAACAGTCTGGGAGAGAAGGTGGACGCCCTCACCAACACCATCAACGACACCACCAGCGCCGTCAATCAGGCTGGCGAGGAGCTGAAGAAGTTGACCGCGACCTGCTCATCTAAAGCTGAGAACTCACAACTTTCAGCTGTTGAAGAACAAGTCGTCCAACTCAAAGAGTCCTCTCAACTCTTTCAGGGGCGATTTGAGTCTCTTACCGCTGAAGTTCGGGGTCTCTCTTCAAAGGTTGACCTCTGCACGTCCCTTCTTCAGCAAATTCTACAAAAGGTGAATGCACCAGCTCCAGCGCTGCCTCCCTCCTTCACTGAAGTTGATCGGACCAACCTCAACATCGCTATGGAATTCATCCATGATGCCACGTGCGATATCCCTGCGGTTGAAGACCGGGTCAAGCGTCTGGAGGCTGACGTCCAAGTGCTAAAACCTTCAACAGCAACTCCGGCAGCTGAGCAACCCCCCACCGCTGATAATGACAAAGTGGGGGAGAAAGATGTAGAAACATCTATCGTTGCTGCTGGGGAAGCTAAGACTCCAAAGAAACCTCCCTCTCAATTTGAGGGGGAGAAGGTAAAAGAATCCTCATCTATTCATTCTATTCTCTTTGAAGATGATGAGGAAGAAGACGATGAAGAGGAAGATGATCTAGATCTTGATAATCAAGAAAAGGATCAACCCTCCGATGACGATGACGACGATGAAGAAAACCAATCTATGTGGTTCTCCATGCCGAACGTCGCATCAGGGACAACTTCGCAAGAGGCTGTCAAAGCAGGGGTGAGAGGTGATACATCTTCAAGCGCTCCTTCGCAAAGCAAAGACAAGCAACCAATCGCTGAAGAATGCTTGAGGACTGGATCACAATCTGAGGGGGAGCATCCTTCTCAGGTATGTCTTTCAATTGTACCACTCTCCTACTCTTTCCAAACCCCTATTTCCTTCTAGCCTTTATCTCTATTTTTCTAAAAATATACACTTATCCCTTCTTTCCTTCATTTTCTATCCAGACAGTTCTCACCACTGCTTAAGGGTTCTGAACTACAAATAATTCCAGCTACTATCGCTGAAGAAATAATCCCAATCTCTATCACTGAGATTGATGAAGAAGAAGAAGAAGAATATTCCCTGGTCCATCCAGGAAGGCCCTCTCAACCATCTCATTGGTCAGAGGAAGTGGTGAAGAAAAGAGTTGAAATGATCACTCAACTAGAAAGTCAACGGCTGAAAGTCCCTCTTCAAACATCCACAGAGCTCGACTTTCTCACTGAAGCCGAAAGAGAAGAATCTGCTAAAGCTGAGAATCTGATCGCTAAATGCATACAAGATGCCCAACTCGCTTTAAAGATTCAATCTTCTCTAGTCAAGGACAAAAAGCTGAAAAACAAGCCTGTGGAAGTTCAAGCTGCACTGCTGAAAGAAATTGAAGAGGAACGCTCCAAAGAACAAGAGATCAACGATAGGTCTATCGAATGGTGCAAACAGAATCCGATATCAGCCGTGACTATCTCTGGTCGCAAGAAGAAGGATCAACTCTCAGTGACCATGGAGATTACCAGAGAGGATGGAACCCAAAAAGCTATGTACGTATCCAAACTTGAGAGCTTCGGATTTACGGAATGGTTAGAGTTCTGGGATGCGCTAAAGAAATCCAAATCTACATACAGAGGCTACGTTGAAGGACTTCTTGAATCCCTCATAAATAGAGTCGCTTCTGTACTAAAGCTGCCATCTTCTCTTCCTCCCAAATCTTTGAAACTCAAGAGAAGAATTGGGTCATCCTCCTCTGAAGACATCGCCATCATCAGGAATGAAACTTCTATCAAATTTTCAAGAGATGCACTGTTTGGTCCTCCTCCCGATCTTTCAGTTCTAGATCTATCTCTGCCTCCTGGTGGTCCTTTCCAAGGTGGTCAAGTAATTGACGATCCTTATGGAGTGTTCTTCAGAGATGATGATGAGGAACTCAGATTTCAAAGAGTCTCTGAGATTCCTATCTGTCCTCTGAATCATCTCAAGGATCTCTTATGCTTATGGTGTGACTTCTCCCCTGCTGCTGAGAAAATCAAAGAAATTATCAGCCAATAATCTTTGAAATGAAGACAGAAAGGAGAAGAAATACCTGAGTATATGATCAATCCTCCTAAGTCTTCTTTTAATAGCTGATAGATTAGTTTCCTTTTCTGTAATCTATTAGTTATACTTACAGTAGTTAGTTATTCACTTGTACTTATGATTTTCATCTTGTAATTCTATCCCTGAATTAAATGAAAATTGCAGTGATGTACTTAACCCTATCAGTACTGTAAAAGATCCCTCAAAATAGTAATTGGGACATGCATGCTATGAGTCCTTTTTATTCCTATATTTTGAATCATAAAGTAATTCTCTTTAGTTACTTTGTCATTATCAAATAGGGGGAGATTGTTGATCCAAACTCTCTCAGTGATTTGATAACGACCCTCTTCTATACTTAGTGAAAATTACGTTTTAATATGTATTAGTGTTTCACCATCAGCGATCAGACTGAGTCTGTTCAGTTATCGCTGATGACCTTTCTTGTAAACATTTCATATGTATTAGTGTTTCACTATCAGCGATCAAACTGAGTCTATTCAGTTATCGCTGGTAGTCTCTGATGTAAACAGCAACGTAATCCCAAAAGACATGTCTCGCGTCAACATATGTTCATAGCTGAATCAAAGACGAAGCCACTGAACAAAGACAAGTCTACTAGTGACCTGATGCGGATATCAGTGAAGCAAAAACGACTCTACTTATACGCGAAGGAACATGAGGAAAAGCTTCAGCGATAGCTGAACTTTATATCTCTGAAAGAAGAGATATTCAGCGATCAAAAGATCACGTAGCTTATGCCTCAAGTCTCCTTTTGTCTTACCTTGCACAACCAGTACGATATGTCAGAACGGACACGTCTCTGCCACAAATCGTACAACAACTCTGTCAACTATACTGTTCATAATACGGCCGAAAGCATGTCTCCCAAAGTCAGACTCCCAAAGCCAATCACTGAACGCCACGTGTAAAGTGCCCTGCCATGCATTTAATGCATAGGGTATAAATAGAAAGATTACCTCTCCATCTGAGAGAGTGCTCAATCCTTGAACTCCATATAGAAACCCTTGTTTTCTATCTCTCTTAATCCCCCATTCTCTAAATTTCTTGTGCAATCATCTTAGTGTTTCTTAAGTTTGTTTAGATTGAGTCTGTCTTAATCTTATTCCGCAACAAACTTGTAAATTGTAGTTTGATTTATCAATAAACAATTTATTAAACTTTAATTTCTGTGTTTGTATTCAACCCCCCCTTCTACAAACTTGTTAAGTACCTTCGGGACCAACAAAAAGCCTACCTCAATGGCCTACCGGCGGACATGTTGTCCATGGTCCACAACTCCAAGGCTTCCAACCTTCGTGACACGATTGAGGAAGCTCAATTCATGGAAGAAATCTTTGCGAGAAGCAAGGCGAAGAAAACAGTAGTGGTTGGGGACAAGAGGAAATGGGAGAGCAACTCTGCACCTCCTAGGTGGAATCAACCTTTTGTTGGGAATAGGAGTTTCAACAACCGACAGGAGGCAAGATGGTGCCAAAGATGTAAGAGCAAGCATTTCGGCAACTGTAATTCTAGTTCCATATCTTGTGCCAAATGCAGTAAGATCGGTCATCTGGTTAAAGATTGCCCGATCAAGGGAATTGTTTGCTTCTAGTGTAAGATGTCGGGGCATTTTCGAAAAGATTGTCCAAAGTGGATGGCGGGGAGTGCCCCGGAGAAGAGAGAGAACCCTCCCCGAGTTCCTGGCCGAGCTTTCCAGATGACGGCCGAAGAGGCAAAGGCATCCGCTGATGTAGTATCGGGTACGTTTCTCCTAAACTCCGTACCTGCTAGTGTGCTATTCGATTCGGGTGCCAGCTTCTCTTTCATATTTGTTGCGTTTCATGAAAAACTTGCCATGCCCACTAATAGTCTAGAGAATGCTTTAGTGGTAGAGATAGCTAATGGTGAGCAAGTGTTAATCCGTGATGTCTTGAAGGATTGTAACCTTAGCATTGAAGGAAAGAAGTTCCTAATCAACTTGATGCCAATGGTCATTGGTGGATTCGACGTGGTGGTCGGTATGGATTGGTTGGCGGACAATCATGCCGAAATCTTATGCTCCAAGAAACTAATCCGACTCCCTATATCGGATGGTGACTTGGTGGTAGTTTATGGCGAGAGAAGGAAAGGTGATGTGACGATTATCACCATGGCTAAGGCACGAAAATGTTTGGTGAAGGGATGTTCGTCCTTTCTAGCTTATGTGTTAGACGCAAAACTCGAGAAGAAGAAGCTCGAGAACGTGAAGGTGGTGTGTGAATTTTCCGACGTCTTCCCGGATGATTTGCCCGGTTTGCCACCCGATCGTCAAGTTGAGTTCCGGATTGATCTTATACCGGGGGCGACTCCAATTACGCGAGCTCCTTACCGGTTGGCGCCATCGGAAATGCAAGAAATGATGGATCAACTCCAAGAACTCCTAGATAAGGGATTTATAAGGTCTAGTTCATCGCTTTGGGGAGCTCCGGTCTTGTTTGTCAAGAAGAAAGATGGCACGATGAGGATGTGCACCGATTATTGGGAACTGAATAAGGCCACAGTGAAGAATAAGTATCCATTCCCGAGGATCGACGACTTATTCGACCAACTCCAAGGAGCAGGTTGTTTCTCGAAGATCGATTTGCGCTCGGGGTATCACCAAGTGAAGGTGAAGGAAGAAGACGTTCCGAAGACGGCTTTTATAACGCGTTACGGTCATTACGAATTCCTTGTTATGCTGTTTGGTCTAACTATCGCACCGGCGGTGTTCATGGATTTGATGAATAGAGTGTGCCGACCTTTCCTTGACAAGTCGGTCATTGTGTTCATTGATGACATACTCGTGTATTCCAAGAGCGAATCAGAACATGAGCAACACTTACGTGAACTCCTAGAAGTGTTGAGAAAAGAAAGATTGTATGCCAAGTTTTCCAAGTGCGACTTTTGGCTTGAAGAGGTTCAATTCTTGGGTCACGTTGTCACTCGAGACGGAGTGAAAGTTGACCCCTCCAAAATTGAAGCGATGATGAACTGGGAGCCTCCCAAGAGTCCGTTCGAAATCCGAAGTTTCTTAGGTTTGGTGGGCTACTATCGTAGATTCATACAAGACTTCTCTAAGATCGCTTCTTCCTTGACGGCTTTGACGAGGAAGAATGTGAAGTTTCTTTGGACCGAAACGCAAGAGAAGGCGTTCCGGACTTTGCAAAAGAAGTGGTGTGAAGCTCCAATCTTGTCGCTACCCGAAGGGTCGGAAGACTTCGTGGTTTATAGCGACGCTTCAAAGATGGGTTTGGGTTGTGTGTTGATGCAAAGAGGCAAAGTAACCGCTTACGCATCGAGACAACTCAAGATTCACGAAAAGAATTACCCTACCCATGCTTTGAAGCTTTGGCGACACTACCTCTATGGCACAAAGTGTACCTTGTACACAGATCATAAGAGTTTGAAGTATGTTTTTTATCAGAAAGAGTTGAATATGAGGCAAAGGCGGTGGCTTAAGTTACTCAAGGACTATGATTGTGAGTTGCTTTATCATCCCGGTAAGGCAAATCTAGTGGCCGATGCGTTGAGTCGGAAGGACTATAGCGGGAGCATTCGGGCCACCCTCTCAAAAATCAAACTCGTGTCGAGTCTCATTGAAAAGATCAAAACATCTCAAAGGGAAGCATTGTTGGAAGAGAATCTCAAGGATGAGGTCATGATAAAGCAACGTTTGCTCTTAACGAAGGATGGTCGTGGGGTGAAGTTGTTCAATGGTCGTGTGTGGGTGCCCAAGGTTGGGGGCAATCAGGAACTTCTTCTTGAAGATGCTCATAAGTCCAAGTATTCTATTTATCCGGGTAGTACAAAGATGTACCGAGACTTGAAGCTACATTATTGGTGGCCGGTGATGAAGCTTGACGTGGCACGTTACGTATAGCGTTGTGGGACATGTTTGCAAGTAAAGGTCAAGCACCAATGACCGTACGGGAGTCTTCAGTCCTTGGAGATCCCCGAGTGGAAATGGGAGCATATTACCATGTACTTCGTGACCAAGTTGCCCAAGACTCTTCGAGGTCACGATACCATATGGGTGATAGTTGACCGATTGACCAAGAGCGCTCATTTCTTGGCCATGCGTGAGACACTACCGATGGACAAGTTAGCAAAGCTTTACATCGATGAGGTGGTTTCGAGGCATGGAGTACCCTTGTCTATTGTTTCAGATCGTGACAGTTGGTTCACTTCCAATTTTTGGGATGGCTTGCAGAAGGAGCTTGGTACGCGCGTGAAGTAGAGTACGGCTTACCACCCTCAAACCGACGATCAGAGCGAGAGAACGATCCAAACGCTTGAAGACATGCTAAGGTCTTGCGTTATCGACTTTGGGGGTAGTTGGGACTCTCACTTGCCTTTGGTGGAGTTCGCTTACAATAATAGCTACCACTAGAGCATCGGAATGGCTCCGTTTGAGGCCTTGTACGGGCGGAAGTGCAGAACTCCCGTATGTTGGCTTGAATCGGGAGAGAAGCAGTTCGTCGGACCCAAAATTGTGCAAGAAACGGCCGATAAGGTAAAGGGAATTCGGGAGCGACTTAAAGCAGCTCAAGATCGGCAAAAGAGCTACGCCGATAAGAAGAGGCGACCGATGGAGTTCCAAGTGGGTGACCGTGTGATGCTTAAAGTGTCACATTGGAAGGGAATTATCCGGTTCGGAAAGCGCGGGAAGTTGAGTCCCCGTTTCCTTGGACCATTCACGGTACTTAAGCGTGTGGGTTTGCAAGCCTACCAATTGGAACTTCCACCAGAAATGAGCGGGATCCACAACACATTTCATAATTGTTATCTCCGAAAATGTTTGTCCGATGAGGAGAGCGTCATTCCTCTTTCGGAGATAAGAGTGGATGAAGGGAATCGTTGTGTGGAGGAACCCGAAGCTATCCTTGAGAGGAAATCCAAGAAACTTCGCCACAAAGAAGTCATCATGGTCAAGGTGCAATGGAAACATCATCGTGGAGCCAACGTGACGTGGGAAGCCAAGGATATGAAGCGGAGATATCCTCACCTATTCGAGTAGTACTGATTTCGAGGATGAAATCGTTTCCAAGTTGGGGAGGATTGTAACGCCCGAATTTTCGGTAAGAATAACCCACTTGTGATTTATGTGTGTATTTGTGTGAATGTGACCCCTAAGTGGTAAAAAGTTAAAGGAGAAACTTTGTCCCACATAGGAGCCAAAATAAAAATTAGAGCACTTAATAAACTCCAATCATTGAGCATTAAATGAATCATTTAATTGTTTGGTCCTTGGAGTGTAGTGTTCTTAGTGGGCTCTCTTTGACATAAAATACGCATATTAAATGTCAAAGATAGAGCCTTGGGCCTTGGGTCTCGATGGGGTCGAGATCACTGAAACTTTCGGATTCGATACCTCCAGGGCGAGAGTGCCCGACGACTATGCCCTGGGCATAGTCGCGGTGTCACAATCGCGACCCAAGAAGGGGTTGCGGTACATGTTGGGCGACAGTGCCTGGCGATTATGCCCGGGTCACTGTCGCGTGTCAATGTCGCGAAGGTGGTACCATAGGGTCCCTTGCGCGGGCGACTATGACCGGCGAGAATGCCCATCTCATAGTCGCAGGGCAAAGTCGCGATCGGGGTGTTTGGGTATAAAAACGACCCAACTATTTCCTTTCTCATTTATTGCAAGTGTGGAGCTTGGGTGGTGCGTTTTTCAGGCGATTTTGTGCCCTAGGTGAGTTCCTCCTCACCTCTCTCTTCATTTACTCCTAGTTGTTGTGTCCTAAGATCATTTACTCCTCTTCTAGGTTGTCAAGTGATCATTGTGAAGATCTCGAAGTCCTCAAGTGTTAGTTCTCTTCAACTAGAAATTGCTAGGGTTTGGAATATACCCATTGTGAGTTCATACTTCTCTTTTATTTAACTTTATACACATCAAAATGCATATTTTAAACTTCTAAACATCTCCTTGTTTAACATTTTCACCTTTAATAAGATTTGACCTAACTTAGTATTTTAGGAGATTTTTAGGGTTTCTTACTATTTTGTGAAACCAAGATATAATCCATGATTGGAAGCTACACATATGAATGTTATCTCCTTTTGTTGAGTATGTGTTAAATATTTGGCATTTTAACCAAGTTTATGTTTTATGCATTTTGTGGGTATTTTTGGTGGAATGGAGACAAATGGTTTAAAATATGAAGAAGTCCATGTTTCAATAAAATGGTTTCTACTTTGGAAAGGTTTATTTGGTAAAGAAGTATTTTGGGAATTGAGATGGTAGCCTCGTGTTTTATATATGGGCTTTGTATTTCTTATCAGCAGTTAACCATCAAAATGTGATTTGGGAACTTCATGGCAATATGAACTATATGTTTGATTATAGTTGGCCACAAGTGTATTGTGACGAGTCTAGACTATTACAAATGGATCCATAGGTATTTAGTTGACTTATTATTTGGGGGTAACTCCCGTATGTAGCTAATTGAGACATTGGACCCTAGAGGGAAACTTGGTATGGTTAAGTGGGACCGGTTACTAGTCGTGGGTCGTAAATGTAAATCCTAGTGAATGAGTATGACTAGGATCATCGGGTGTCATCCCCCTACATATTTATTTGAACCGGCGTGTTCACGGCCTTGATCCTAGTATGGTGAGCTCAAAACTCGGAAAGTGGCTTACTTTGTGTTTTGCCACAATCCTTGGAATTCGGGTTTACACCCGTCATCGTAAGATGAAGTTTGGACCGAAAGGTCATTACGTGTTTACCAAACCATTTATAAGGATGTTGATGAAAACAATTTATTTTTATTGCAACTAATTCTTCACTGTCTTTCATATAAACTATATGTTCTCACTAGGCTTTAAGCCTAACACTTTTTCTCAAATGATGTGTATAACAGGTTCCCTTAGCGGCGGGTCGTCAAGGGGTTGAGAGAAGAGCGTGTTCTCTTGAGGGCATTTTTGGATAATAGTTATTTTGGAAACGTTAGCATTTAAAACAATTATTCTTTTTGGTATTGGGATGACAACCAATGTAATCTAGCTTGTTGTAGTTTAGATTAGTTTGTTGTCGTTTCCCTACACATTATTACAGGTTTTTTTTCTAAATGCTTACGCTTCGCCCATGTTGGGTGGTTTGTCCTATTTATAAATGTTATATTGCCGAATTTTCAATTTTCAAAATTACTCGAATTTTTAGGGTGTTACATATACATAATTTGGATGCTTAGGGTCAAAGAACCCTGGGGGTTGTTCAACATAGACTTCTTCATTCAGTTTTCCATTTATGAACGTTGATTTGACATCCATTTGATATACTCTGAAGCCTTTCTAAACTGCATAGGCTAAGAATAATCGAATTGCTTCGAACCTGGCCACAAGGGCAAAGGTTTCATCATAGTCTATGCCTTCCTCTTGTCTATATCCGTGAGCAACTAGTCTAGCTTTGTTGCGGGTTACAGTCCCATGTTCATCTAATTTGTTTCTAAACACCCATTTAGTGCCTGTAACAGATTTATCAGATGGTCGGGGAACGAGATTCTAAACTTGGTTTCTAGAAAACTCAGCCAGCTCTTCTTGCATGGCGCTGACCCAGTTTGGATCTCTGAGGGCATCATCATTCTTCTTTGGCTCTGTAAGAGAAAGAAAGTTAACAAAGAGACATATGTTACCTGAACTTCTTCGTTTCTGAATACTTGCATCTGGATCAACAAGAATTTGATCTATGGGGTGATCTCTGGTCCATCGCTGAGCTGGGGCAAGATTGCTTACCTCAGGAGTTGGATCATCAATAGGAATGTTTACTGATGAAGAAACTTGAGGTTCTTCAGCTAAGAGATGTTGAGTGTCAGATAAACCGTTATTTACTGAGAGGTTTTCAGAAGAGGGAAGTTTTGGGGCACCAAAACACCTCTTTAAATCATAAAATTTTGCAGATTAGTACATAACTCAGTATATTAATTTCTGTAAAAATATGGTTATTTTTGGTATTTGGGAAATGTCATTTTGAAACTCATTTTGAGATCACAAATTTTGGACAACAAGTGCTGAATCCAGAAAGTTGATCTTAAAGCTTTAAAAGCTTATGTTTTGGTGATTAGTTTGGTATTGTAATTCTAAAATTTTATTTTAGACAATAAGTTAAACATAATGGCATATGTATATATATATATATATATATTGAGATGTAAGAATGGTCGAGATAGGATTGAGGATGGGTATTGACGTTTGGTATCTTTTGGTGCAAATTACTCTATAGGGATTAAAGATCCGGGATAGAGAATTGTGTTGTTTTATTTTCGCATCATCATACAAGGTGAGTATTCACAACCCCTCTTTTACTGTTTTATATGTTTTGGGGTGAAAGGCATGTTGTTTATTTCAATAATTCACGAAGTTTGTTTATGATTATCATGGATGATTTTGGTCGCTTTGGTGATAAAGCGTTTGTTTTGGATATTATATGACATATATGCGGAAATTAGTATGTTGGATTGTTTCTTTAAGTCCCCGACTCTACTAGTTAACTCCTGCGGGAGCCTATAGTCTTAGTGGATAGCGCTATTTGGTGTGACAAGCCCACCTTATACTGACGAGTAAGGGTGCACTAATTCTAGAGAAATAGGGGCTATCTATATGATTCATGACCACAGCGGTAGTTCTTTTTGGGGCATATTTGTTTGGTCAGTGGACGGTCTAGTAGAGGTTCAACATACAAAATATTATTGAGGCATATTTTCTGTCATATAATTTAAAGTTAATAATCGTGAATTATGGTCCAAAGGGTTGATTTGATAATATGTTTTTAATTGGTCATTTATGCATATAAAATTTGTTTTTGTGCATCTTTAAAACTTGTGACTGATTTTCAGATCAGTGACAGAAGTTCTGATGGAGGAAGTGTGTTTAGAGGAACAGTTGAAACCCAAGAGGCGGATTCAGCATCAGGAAGTATGATGTTTGGATCTTCATCAACGTTAGGAGAGTTGGAATGCTAATGAGTGTTGAAAAGAGGTTATGTTTCTCTATAATGAGAGAGCATCCAAGCATTCAGTTCATCATTGTTAGCGATAGGTTTAGAGTTCGATGATCTGGATTCGTCAAAGGTGATGTAACACCCTAATAATCAGAGTAAATTAAAACCTGGAAAACCTGGCAACATGACATTCGTATTGATATAAACCTCCCATAAAGGGGATCAGTCCTTGAGACTTTACAAAACATGTACAGATATAGGGTTCATCAACAAACTAATCTAGACACCTATATCAAGATTACATCAGTTGACAATCCATAATTCACCAAAAGAATGGGACTTAACAAATGCCCAGATACAATACTAGTCATCTCAAAATGCCTCGAGACTAAACTCGTCTCTCCAAAACCCCGGCAACCCACCGCTAAGGGAAACCTGTTATACACATCATTTGAGAAAAAAGTGTTAGGCTTGAAGCCTAGTGAGAACATACAGTTCATAAATCTCAAGAGATATAATCAAATGCATCAAAGTAAATCTTTTCAAAGGTTTAGTTATGCAAAATACAGTTCTTTGATAATAAATGGACAACCGGTCCAAAACACATCTTCCGATGACGGAGATTACCCGATTTACCAAGGATTATAGTGGAACACAAAGTAAACCACAAATCCAAGTTATGAGCTAAATACATGGAACCATGGCCACGAACGCTTCGGTCCGTACTACGATGTGAGGGAGGCCCCCAAGGAACCAGTCATACTCGTTCGTTAGACTACATTTGACCCATGGCTAGTAACCGGTCTCACATAACCGTACCAAGTGCCCCCGAAGATCAAATGTATCTAACTACAACAGAAGGGGCATATCCTTCCCAGCCATAAGCCGACTCGATACCTAGGGATCCACTAGTATAGTCATGACTTGTCACAATATTTCATGCGACCATCAAAGCTAGATAAATAGCTATCAACACATTTATATTTCAAAATGCCATTTTCCATACCAACTGCTGGTAAGACAGATAATCATAAAACCAGTTTATATACATTCTTTCGATAAGCCACAAACATGAGCAAGTAAACATCATTTTACTTCTAATAAGGCGGAACCCGTCATTTTAGTCAAAACTGATCGGGAACCCCGAAAATCACCAAAAACTTCATTTATATCAAAATGTAGAGAACATGAAATCATACCGTAGAAATACTTCGGATTTCGCAAATAAGAGTTTTGACATGTATAAAGTTTGTAAAATGGTAGTAGGAACTCACCGGTAGGTTTTTAGAATAAAACCCGGAAAACCAGATAACGATCACGACGTAGAGGTGAAGCTTAAAACACCGACCCCTTGCTAGAAACACCGCAAACTAGCAACCAAACGAAGCCTCGATGATTGAAAGAAGAAAAAGGAGAAAGAGAAAAGGAGAGACTGAGATCTGAGATTTTTATAAACAAAACAATCAAAATGAGATATTTAAAAAAATATCTCATCAGTCCCAACACAGCGCACGACCCGTTCGTTTTCAAAGAAGGGAGGGCGCACGACCCGTGCGAAAAGCCACTGCCGAGCCCCTGACCCTTGCGCATAACCCGTGCGAAAATCCTGAAGGAGGGCGCACGGGTAGACCAGCACAGAAACCTCCTTTTTCTCTATTCTTGTTCGCAAAAGACCAAACGAAATTCGGGGTGTTACAGGTGACATGAATTGTTTCTTCTACAGTTTGTCTTCTCTTATTGAAGACTCTGTAGGCTTTGAAAATTGAGGAATAACCAAGAAAGATTCCATCATCAGCTTTTGGGTCGAACTTTCCAAGAGCGTCCTTGTTGTTTAAAATGAAACACTGACAACCAAAGATGTGAATAAAGCTAATAGAAGGTTTTCTTCCATGAAAGAGTTTGTAGGTTGTTTTGTTGAAACGTTTAACTATGAGAGACCTGTTTTGAGTAAAACAAGCAGTGTTGACAACTTCTACCCAAAACTGAGTTGGAAGATGAGAATCGCTGAGCATTGATCGTACAGCTTCAATGATCGTTCGGTTTCTTCTTTCAGTGACACCATTTTGCTGAGGAGTTCTTACAAAAGAGAAATTGTGAGAGATTCCCTTACGCTCAAATAAATTGTTTAGAGAACTGTTTTTGAATTCAGTTCCATGGTCACTTCTTATTGAGCGAACAGTTAGATTATTCAGCACTTCCATCTCTCTAACAAAAGATATCAGTTCTTCTGGAGTGTCACTTTTGCAGCAAAGAAATATTACCCAAGTGTAGCGAGAATATTCATCTACAATGACAAGTGTGTATTTCTTTCCAGCTATGGATTGAATATTGACAGGGCCAAATAAATCCATATGCAGGAGTTGAAGAGGACTTGTCACCGAGGAAACTTGTTTTGATTTGAAACTATCTTTAGTCTGCTTTTCCTTCTCACATGCCGAACAAAGAGATTCCTTGGCATATGAGTGCTGAGGAAGACCGGAGACTAGTTCTTTTGAGGACAGAGAATTCTGTGTTTTGAAGTTGAGATGAGATAGCCTTTTATGCCATAACCAGTTGACATTTGAGGAGGTTTTAGAGAGAAAACAAACGTTTTTAGTGGTAGTAGAGTCCATATCTATTACATAGACATTTTCCATACGATAACCACTAAGAGCGAGCTTTCCTTTTTCATTCATCACTGAACATGCTTTCTTACAAAAGCGAACTTCGTAGTCTTTGTCACATAGCTGACTGATGCTTAGAAGGTTATGCTTCAGTCCATCTACATAAGCGACTCTTATGAAGGTAGTTGTTCCATTGCTGAGAACACCAAACCCTCTAGTATAGCCTTTTCCATTTCCACCAAAGGTCACTGAGGGACCTTTCTCTTCCTTGTATTCAGTGAGCAGGTCTTTTTGTCCAGTCATGTGTCAAGAACATCCTCTATCTAAATACCAGATGCCCTTCGATCCCTGCAAACATAAGGAAGATAATTTTTGATTGGTACCCACTTTTCAATGGGTCCAACAGTGTTAGTGGAGATGGAAGGTTCAGTAATCTTCATGGCATTTGAAGATTCAACTTCAGTGGTAACCTTCACTTTGGTTGTTTGTTTAACCTTAGTGGCATTTTTCACCTTAGCAGATTTCTCAGCTTTGGTGACCTTCTTAGCTTTGGAGGCAATCATCTTTACTTTAACTGTATTTTCAGCTTTTGTGGCAGTAGGACATTTACTAGCGATATGGTCAGTAAGTCCACAGTGATAGAATTTTCCACAGAGCTGGAAGTTTGACTTACTGAAGGTTTAGAAGGAACTTTCAGTTTTGCTTTCTTGGTAGCCATCTGAGGATGAGAGAGAGATTTCCCTTTATCAGTGAGCTTAGAGCTTTTTGATAAGTCCTCAGGAATAGGTTTGGAAGATGAAGAGCATTGAGTAGAAGAGATGTTAGGGATGGAAGAGATAAACATTCCAAACTTGAGCATGAAACAGTCTCTGCTAGTTTCATCCTTTTCAGGATGATAACCGAGACCAGTTTTGTCATTAGCAGGGATTTAAGCCCTGATGATTTCAGTGATCTTGGTTGAAGATTTACACCATCCCTCAACTGTTGCCTTTTCTTCTTTTAAAGAAGCGATGGCTTGTTCGCGTTCAATGTTGATAATTTCATTGACAATGACTTGATCTTTTAAACTTTCCTCTAGAAGGGTTAGTTCTTTGATCCTTTCATGACATTTTTCTAGTTGATCAGTTAAGTCAATGTTTTTGTTTTCAGCTAGAGTTTTTCCATTGAGTGCATTGTATAAGTCTATTGTCAGCACATCTACTGTGCGACTTCTCTCAGCTTCAGAAAGAGAGGGATTAGTAGAGATTGATACCTGAGAGGAGATATAGCTCATGGAAGTTCCTGTTGGTTCTTCCACTTCTTCTTTAATATCAGCCATAAGACAGATATTAGCAACTTCTTCTTCATCAGAATTAGATTCTTCAGATTCAGCCCAGTCATGCTATTCAGCGATAAGACCTTTACCTTTTCGCTTGAATTTTTCAACTTTTGATATTTCTATTTTAGCTTAAGGTATTTGCTATCGCTGGTTTTCCTGGAGGTAGAAGGTTTGAAAATTTTATTTGACCTGCATTCACTTGCAAAATGTTTTTTCACAGTTAAAGCAAGTAAAAGTAGCTTTATCAACACGGGATGATTTTGGCTTGTCAGTTATAGAGAGAGGCTTATTTCTTCTAAAATTGCTCTTTCTTGCAAACGTTTTGAAAGAGTTCGTCAAGAGTGCTAAGAATTCATCAAACTCTGAAAGATCAGTGTCTGATAATTCATCAGAATCAGAATCTAACTCAGTGATAGTGAGAGTAGATCGCTGAGATGGAATGATCTCTGAAGAGACTAAAGCGACAGGAGTGCTTTTGGAGTCTTTAGAATCTTTTACAAGATTCTTCTTCAGAAGACTTGATTGCTAATAGTTGAGCAATATTTCATACAAGGTGCTAAGAGAGAGAGAATTTAAGTCTTTTGTCAGCTTAAGACACATTGAGTAACTGTCCTAACTTTCAGGAAGACATTCCAGGAATTTAGTTAAGACCTCAGAGTTAGAGTAGGTCCTACCAACAGTCCTTAGATCAATGATTAGATAGTTAAATCTCTGGTGAACATCATATAGGGATTCATTCTTACCACAGATAAAACTTTCATATTGTCTTACCAAGTTAATCTTTCTGGTTTCTTGGATTTCAGTGGTACCTTCATCTTGAACACATATAGTGTCCCACATTTCTTTAACAGTTTTTAGATGCATGATGGAATGAAAGGCTTCACCAGGCAGAGCCATAGAGATAATGGTTTTTGCCTTAGCATCTAAACCGACTTTCTTTTTATCTTCATCATTTCATTGTCTTATTTCCTTAATAGCATATCTTTCAGGGACAACAGGAGTGGTGGCAGTAGCTGGAACTGCAGCTATGATGGTGAAGGGTTCATAAGGACCATTTGCTACATATTCAGGTATACTGGGATCTACACCTTCTAGAAATATCATCATTCGATTTTTCCAGAGAGCAAAGTTATCTCTGCTGAATCGAGGAGGTTTTGAAAGAGAACCATTATCATAGTAGTTAGTGTTTGTGTTTAGTGCCATATTGAGAATAGCAAGGAAGAGAATAAAGCAAGATCTTGTTTATGAGATTAAACAATTTGCTCTGATACCACTTGTAGGTCCCGAAAGTGCTTAACAAGTTTGTAGAAGGGGGGGGGGGGGTTGAATACAAACACAAGATTTAAAGTTTAATAAATTGTTTATTGATAAATCAAAATACAATTTACAAGTTTGTTGCGGAATAAGATTAAGCAAGAACCTAATCTAAACAAACTTAAGAAACACTAAGATGGTTGCATAAGAATTAGATAATGGGGATTAAGAGAGTATAGAAAACAAGGGTTTCTATATTTTACAGAAAGATTGAAGGCTGAAGGCTTAGGGCAACTCTTAGATAGAGTTGTGATCTTTCTATTTATACCATATGCATTAAATGCATGGCAGGGTACTTTACACGTGTCCTTCTCTGGTTGGTTGCATGAGTCTGACTTTTGGAGACATGCTTTTGGACGTATGATGAACAGTGTAGATATCAGAGTTGTTGTGCGAATTATTGTAGAGGTATGTCTTTTCTGACATTCGTACTATGTGTGCATAGATAAGACAACATAGACTTAAGGTATAAGCAAAGTGATCATCGATCGCTGAATATCTCTTCCTTCTCAGAGATAGAAAGAAGTTCAGCTATTGTTGAAGCTTTTCCTCAGTCTTCTTCGCATGTGAGTAGACTTGTCTTGCTTTCTCTTATATCTGCATCAGGTCATGAGTAGACTTGTCTTTTGTTCAGCAGTTTTGTCTTCGATTCAGCATTAAACATCTTTTGTCGTGAAACTTGTATTCAGAGATTACGTCTAACTGTTTACATGAGAAATCATCAGCGATACTGAACATACTCAGTATTTGATCGCGGATGGTGAAACACTAATACATACATATGTTAAATGTAATTTTCACTAATTAAGTATTATAAAGGGCCATTATCAAATCACAGAGAGAGTTGGATCAACAGGGCGATAGTGCCCAACGATAGTGCCCGGTCACTGTCGCGATGCCAATATCGCAGGACTTGTACCGCAGGGTTCCCCAAGCAGGTGACTATGCCCAGCGATTATGCCAAGGGCATAGTCGCGAGGTCACTGTCGCGGACGGTTGCCTGGCCCTTTTAATCTCTTTTTCTCTTCACTCTCTTCATTTAAGACTTCATCCATTTCATCCAAAACTCTCTCTTCTCCCAAACCGTCATTAATTTCGAGCCTAGGGCATTCAACACTCAACCACACTCATTTATTGCAAGATTCTTGGTGTCTTTCGCAAGTTTGGAAACTAACATCAACTACTCATCACTTTCCATTATTATCTTCTTCAAGAAAGGGGTTCTAGGGTTTTAAGTTTTCATCAAAACCCACATTTTTTAGTTCATTCTTACTTTTCTAAAACTATATACATATTAACACCTTTCATTTCTGTTTTTCGAAACTCTTACATCATCTTCACTTATTGGGTTTATTTGAGTCACTATGTCAAAACTAGGGTTTTGACATATTTTGACATTTTGGGAAATAATGATGAGAAATGGTTGGATGTTTATAAATAACGATTTCCTTAAGTTATATGAAGTTTTGGAAATCAAGTGATTAGTTGGAATAGTGTGGAGTTATTTATAAAAGTTGGATATATATATATATATATATATTGGCTTTCTTGAAATGCAAGTGTTTTATTATATATGGGGTATTGGTATGGCATGTGTGGTGAGGAAGTGAGTTAGACTAAAATGATGTGAATCCATAGGCATGATTAGTCGGGTTAAACCATGTTTGTGAAAATTATGTCTTAATATCTACATGATTGGGATTGGTATTGAATACATGATAATTTCTTTAAAAGGAACATGTTATCAAGAATGGTGAGGTCCCAAGGTAAAGACCTGGATAGGGTTGAACTCGGCTACTATTTGGGCTAAAGACTTGGATAGAGTTGAACCCAGGTTTATACTGAACTAAAGACTTGGATAGAGTTGATGTTCGAGATGGCTAAAGACTTAGATAGGGTTGATGCCCGTAAACACCCTATCTTGATGTGTGCATCGTATGTGTTGTGGCCTACTTTCGTGTTCCGTCACAACTTATGGTGGAACAGGTCTCCCCCGTCTTACATAAGAGTAATTATGTTTGAAAGCTCAAAATTATGTTCTTATTTGGATTGGGTTATTAAAGGTTATTTAATATGCATTGTTTTTTTTTTAATCTTATACTTACCGGTTGTTCTCACTAGGCTCCAAGTCCAACACTTAAATTGATGTGTATATCAGGTTCCTTTAGCGGTGGGATGGCGAAGCCTTGAGTAGAGGGTTGAGTCCCGTAGAGGATCAAACGAGAACAATAACTATTTAATAGAACACGAGAACGAACAAAATCATTAGTGAATTTACATTAACGCACAAAAAAGGCATGCGGACCAAAAATCGTGGCCAAAGTCCTTTTTTCGTGTGTTAATGTAAAATCACTAATGATTTTGTTAGTTCTCGTGTTCTTTTAAATAGGTATTGTTCTCGTTTGAACCCGACTCTCTCTCTCTATATATATATATAGAGAGAGAGAGAGAGAAAGAGAGAGAGAGAGAAAGAAAGAGAGAGAGAGGGAGAGAGAGAGAGATGAGTTCAAACGAGAACATCATCTATTTAAGAAAACACGAAAGCAGCCGAGTACATACAAAATCATATATGATTTACATACAAAATCATATATGATTCATGCGACTATGCGCGCGACGTGTGAGTCGCGGTTGACATCGCCCACATCCGAATTTTTCGGTTAAGGCAAAATAACAAATGATTTTGTACACGATCTACTGTTTTTTGCCTTTTTTTTATTTTATTAAATAGTTAGCATTCTCGTTTTGTTAGCCCCAAATATGAACCAATGAAAGTATTGAAAATAACTAAGTCTTCATCTAAAGACTTTCAAGGGACATCAACAAGTCTGTCTCTGAAGTCAGTTCAGAGTCAGTCTGAAGAAAGCAAGTCTGTCTCTGAAGTCAGTTCAGAGTCAGTCTGAAGAAAGCAAGTCTATCTTTGAAGTCAGTTCAGAGTCAGTCTGAAGAAAGTATGTCTGTCTCTGAAGTCAGTTCAGAGACAGTCTCACAGAAAGACATCAGAGAGCCCCTCATCAGAGATCCTACTTCAGAGCTCTGAAGATATCCACTCTGAATTTCTTGACAAAGAAGAACAGATGACACGTCACCTTGTGATAAGATTTACTTTCTAGAGTAGGTCACTGTTCAAGCATGGCTTGATCTTACCTCTTAGGTAAGATACTGTTCAAGCATGCTTCTATTTGTCAGATAAGTACATTGTTTACTTTATGGTCCTATAAATAGGACCATCACCTTATTGTTCAAAGTGTGCTAAAGAAGTCTTATAACTGATAATATAAGTTGAATATTTTATTCAAATAATATCTTGTTTATCTATTATTTGCTTTATGAAATGTGATATTTGAATCTCCTTTGATATTAAACTGTACTGCTTCCGCTGTTATTACTCTTATTGTTTATATCATTGTTGTGAGATTAAATATGGGATCCAACAATTGGTATCAGAGCCATCTTTGTTTTCTAAACAAAGTAAGATCGCATCTGCATACTCGGATAGATTTACATCTCATTGATTCTAACTTTCAATATATGTGCATGTTCAAATAAACCTGGTTTATTAAAGAACAACATATGCTCAAGATTTGATAATAAATCACTGTTCAATACAAAAAGCATCTGTTCTTCAAATCTTCTTCTTTTTCTTCAAAAATGGCAAACTCAAGCATAAGTGTCATTTATACAGCTGGGTCATTAACAAAACCTCCTACACTTTTAAGGGATGAATATCCCCAATGGAAGATAAGGATGGTAAATTTCTTAGAAGGTATGGACAAGGATCTTTTTAGATCAGTGAACGTTGGACCTCACATTCCAATGGTGTTGGTTCCAAGAGTTCCTGCAACAGCAGATACTGCTGAAATCCCTGCATATTATGAAAAGAAAATCACAAACTTCACTGATGAAGAAACTAATATGATGGATAATGACTCAAAAGCTGTTAGATTACTTATAATGGCCATTCCCAATTATATCTTTCAAGAACTTGATTCTTGTAAAACTGCAAAAGAGATATGGGATCAGTTGTTAAATCAACTTGAAGGAGGCCTACAAACCCAGAAAAATAGAAGAAATCTATGCATCAATGAATATCATGATTTTCATGCTCTACCAGAAGAAATATTACACCAAACTTACTCAAGACTCAACATTCTTATCAACAAATGCAGAAAGTTTGGAGTGATAAGAACAAAAGAGGAAAACAACGTTCTTTTCTTGAAAAGCTTAAATGAAGAATGGTCACAACTGTCCATGTCTATACAAGCCAATCAAGATCTTGAGTCATGGTCATTAACTGACATTTATGGCACTCTTGTTGCACATGAAAAGGAAGTTATGAAGCAAAAATCAAAATTTTCTTTAGGTGGACCCCTTGCACTTGTTTCAAAACAAATTTCGAAAGAAAACAACTGTGAAGAGTCACAAAAAAGTTTGGAAACAAAAAGAAGATCCAAAAAGGTCCTAATGGCAGACTCAAAAGATGATATCAATGCCTTCGCCAAATCTCTTGCATTAATAACTCATCAATTTAACAAGAAATTTGGCAAGAAAGTATTTGAAGGAAGGAGAGAGAATGAAGAAAGAAGAAATCCTGAAAGAAGATTTCAACAAGACGGTGTCAGATTTCAACAAGAACCCAGATTCACTCCATATAGTGATCAAAAGGGTACAAACTTCAACAACAATGATGCAACTCAACAATCAAGACCTCAACAATCATTTCAACCAAGGTATCCACAGCCACAGAGATATTTCAAACCTCAAGAACAGAAGCCAGAAACAAGTACTGCCACTCTTCCAACAAATCAAAATGATGGAAGATGTTTCAGATGTGGAAAAATAGGCCATTTCTCTGCAAACTGCAGAGGAAAACTTGTCAAAGATCAAGATTACTACAAGAACAAATACAAGTACAACGTAAAAGAAAGAGTTCTTATAGCAGAAATGGAAGACTGGCTATCAGACTCAACAAGTGACGGCGAGGAAGAACCTACCAATCTCTGTGGTATGGCTTTTTCAGATGGAAATCAAACTGATGGAGCATCAGAAGACAACTCTGAAAATGTAAACTCTCTTTACACTTATGACAGTGATCCTGAAATAGATGCTTTTAAACTAATTAATGAACTTCAGGATCTAGAGCAAAAGTTTCTTGAAGAGAAAAAGAAAAGAGAGCAAGTGACAAAAGAGCTCATTTTTTTCAAAAGAGAAAAGAATCTTCTGGAATCAGAAAAGAAAGAATTTTTTCTTGAAAAAACCAAACTTGAAGACACTCACAAGCAAAAAGAAAAATCATTTTCAGAAGAAATAAGAAAAATTGAGAAAGTTTTAAAAGGAAAAGAAGAAGAAGTAAAGAAATCTGAGTATGAAAGGCTCAATTCTATTGCCTTAACCAAATTTTTTCAAAAGGAAAGAGAAATCCTACATCAATCTCTAGATAGAAAAAATCTTCGAATCAAAAGCTATGTCAATGCACAAGGTGTTTTCGACAAAATAAAAACTCAAATGGACTCTCAAGGGCTGAGATTCAATGAGTTGAATTCATTCACTGGATTGGAGAAAGCTTCACTTTCTTCCACTTTCCATATGGGAAAGATCCAAAGCTTTGAAGGTACATCTCTGAATAATTTCAAAAGAATGAAAACATCAGAGGGATCAAAAACAAGAGCTTTGAATTTCAAAAATACTATATACTCTGAAGTAAAAAACTTTCAAAAGTCTGTGTTACAGATAAAAAGAGAAACTTCAGAGGTACTCTTCACAAAACCTCAAAGCAATGATCCCAAAGAAATTTTCAGATTTGATGCTTTCATCTCAAATGAAACAGAGACATCGGAACCAAGTACCTCTGATACAAGTACTTCTGAAAATGAATCTCAGAGTTCACTTAATCCGTATGCCCCTCTGTATTCACCAAAGTCAGATGAAAACATCAGAACTACATTTGAAGATCATGTTGAAAGGGGAACAATAGAAATGTATTTTGTACCAACTGATCTCCAACTTGCTGATATTTTCACAAAAGCTTTAGATGAACGAAGGTTCAATTTTTTAATTAGAAAGTTAGGAATGTTGAATATGTCTACCTAACAAAGAAGAAACTCAGAGTCTCTTGATCAAATAATCAGAGCCTCTGAACCAAGTAGCATATATCAATATAAGTCTCCGAATGTTCTCCAAACACATGACAAGGGGAGAAAAATAAAAAAGTTGTTCTTTTGTCAAGGGGGAGAAAAAGAACTTTTCAGAAGATATCTCAGAGTCTCTGAATTTCATCTCAGAGTCTCTAAAATTAAAAAAAAAAAAGAGAGAGAACTTTTCAGAAGACATCTCAGAGTCTCTGAATTTAATCTCAGAGTCTCTGAAAATGAGAATTTTTCAAGTGTCAACTCAGAATCTCTGAATTTTGTCTCTGAATCAAATTAAATTTATCTCAGAGTTTCTGAAAATGGTCTCTGAAGTCTTCTCAGAGTCTCTAAAATTAATCTCAGAGTCTCTGAAATTGAGGATTTTTTTTTCACAAATCATCTGTCAAGGGGGAGTCAACAACTTTCAGACCAAGTCATTCCTCAAACAAGAACTTTTTAATTAATAAGCAATTTTTGATATCATTTGAAATTAAAATTTCAGTTTAACTGAACATTATTATTACAAGTGATATCTTAAATTACTTCTTAAGGCGAAAGGTTTGTCTAGTCAGCACAAAGAAGTTATTCAATTTTTTATTGAAAAATGGCGCCCCTTTCCTATTTTCTTGGAACCTACATTCGTAGGTACAACAATTTTCAAGGCCACGTGTCACAAAAAGGGATGAGTGAAAGGCCAAACGGCTTTATCCAAAGGGTCAAATCACTGTCGTTTCACCTTATGCACTCAAGTGTATCTTTTTCTAAATTTGGATACAAAAACAATTTTACATCCGGATATTCATTTTTACAAATTACTCTCGAGCACTCACTCTCTCTCTCTCCAAAAAGAATTTGAACTTCATCTTCTTCACTACAACTCAACAATGGAGTCTTCAAATGAATGGTGCAAGCTTTTTCCCAAATCTGGCGAACCTTCAAGATTGTATCGTTTTCCAATCAAAGACAACAATCACATGATTCAGCTTGATTCTCCCAAATTTGAGGAACAATATGGAATAATTTGCGAGTTCTTCTCAAACTGTGAACTGACTCAAGCCCTAATTGCTTTTACCAATGAATGTCCACTCTCGTTTGTTCAAGAATGGTATTCTTCAAGTCACTACAGCGATGCACATAACGGAATAATCGGCGAGTTCGACATATCTCAAGTCGTAAAATGTCGGATACTCATCAATCCTACTATTCTAAGAGAAGTTCTCCCACTCCTAAAAACTGAGGAACTTCAAATCACGCGTTTTGAAAAACGCCCAACTTCTGAAACCCTACTCCAGTTCATTCGAATGCTAGGTTACAACACTGAAATCACCAGATTGAGCAACTTCAGACGACAACACCTACCACCAATCTGGAACTTCATGTTCTCTGTCCTAAACAGAACTCTCACCTGCAAACTGGGGAGCATGGATCAAGCAAAACCAGAAATACTGTCAATCATGTATGCCCTATTCTTCAATCGCAACTTGGACATGGCCGGCATAATCTTTGATATGATTCTGACATCAATAGAGAAGAAGAAAAAATACTTGGCAAAGGACCCTGAACAAACGACCCAATCATCCAAAGTTCCTTCAATAACATTCCCAAGATTTCTGTCTTTAATCATCCATGCGGCGATCGAGAATCTTCATATTTTGATTGCCACTGAACAACCCAAAACTCCTTTCTACATAATGAACAACTTCAAACCGACGATTCTATCTGAAGGCTATCCAGAAGCAAGGAGGATCCCTCCCCACATGCTGAATCAGGTAAATCCTCAATCTGTAACCTTAGCTTCTTATCTCAGTGTTGCCCAAGGACTAGAACCAGTTCTGGGAACCCCAACACACTTAGGTCCTGAACCTGGAATGGAGAGTAAGAGCATCTCGGCTTCAGAGGGATCTGAGGACCTTGAAGTACAGAGCTCTCACAAGAGTGAACCAGAGGGTAGTCTTGCTAAAGAAACCGAAGTTGAGAGAGATGACAGAGCACTTGAAAGGGCTGTCAATGAGGAATTAATGGAAGAAACCTCATCTGCTAGTGTAGAGGATAGCTCGACTAGCTCTGAGGAAAGTGAGGATGAATCTTCAGAGACTAGCTCTGAAGATTCTCAGAGAGAAGAGAGCAAGTCTTCTAAGGACTTGGAGAAACCTGAGAGTTATTCCCCTTCCATACAAAAAGATGCCTCAAGGCACATATATTTTAGGACACCAACCCCATCTCCCAGTGCAACCACAAATCTAACATACCTGATCCAGAGGTAATTGTTATTGAATCAGAGGTGCACACCTCGAACCCAAACCAGCCAGCCACTTCAGAGGTACCTTTTTCCACCTCTGAAGTTCACATAACTAAGGAAACTCAAATTCTGGATAAGCCCTCTTCACAGGACTTAGCCAATACTTTAAGTACTCAGTTGCCTCAGAGTACATCCGGAAATCCTACACATAATGATGCCTCTGTGGCTCGTCTCTCACCCTTTAGGATATCCAGAAGTAGTTGTCCAACTCAGGGACAATGGCTTGACCTACAAGCACAAGGATTGACTTGTCTGGATCGCAAGCTCAACTCCCACATTCACTTTCAGCCCTCTGAATCTGAGGAGGAGGACTTGGTTGAGAACAGAACACTCAGAGATGATTCTCCGGAACATCAAGGATTGAGTGGAAGTCCTTCCAGAGACAACATCAAAACAGCTCTGAACGAAGGCTCCTCTGAACTCGAGGAAAAATTGGCTACATGTGTTGTAACCAATATACCCCTCTCTGAACTTCTCACAAAATCTGAGTTCCAGAGATTCTGTGAGGAAGTCAGAGGCTCCATGAATGAGCATAACTTTCAGAGAATTGACGGTTCAGAGACCTCTGCTCTTCGCTCTGAAAACACAAACCTCAGAGCAGAGGTTTCCACTCTGAAGACCCAACTTGTGGACTCCTCAAACAGAATCCAAGAGTTGGAACAAGAACTGTTCAGATAGAAGGCTCAATCATCTCTGGAGATAGCCAATCTTAAAGCTCAGAATGCGTCTCTTCAAAGTCAACCATCTACAACCATCGATGTCCAAAAGGCTCTATAAGAACTGAGGGATGAGGTAGTAGCCACCAGATCATCTTCACTCTCAACAGATCAAATGGCCTCTATCTCTGACCTCATCAAAACCACAATTCAAGCCTCTGTACCAGAAGTCACCGCACCATCAGCAACACCACAGCCGCCACCACGAACTTCTGAAGACCTCATCACTAAAAGTGATTTGGCCTCTTTCAAATCCGCAATCATGAGTAGAATGTTGACTTGTTCTTCCAAGATCTCTACCATTGCTCAGAAGCAGGTCAAAGCTACTCTGGAACTTCATAACTATAAATCAGAATCAGAACTGCGGCTTCAGAGGCAATCGAATCCATTCAGAAGACACTTCTGGATCCCAAAGGAAAAGGAATAGCTGAACCTAACTCTCCCAAATACAAACGTAAGTTTTCTGGTGGGACTTGTAGTGATGCAGTGAAGAAAGCCAGATTTGATGATTCTGAGGATTCAGATGATGATGAGAACTCTGAATCTCAAGATAGGGAGATCAGAGATACAACCGCGCACACCTATAAAGCTGCTCCCTCTGCACCAGTTCAAGAGAAGGAACCAGAGAGGAACACCACCTCTTCTGATGAAAACAGAACTTTGCAAACATTCACAACACCGGTGATACTTTTTGCCTCATCAACACCAGGTGTTCCAATTACTACAGTTACCGATGCAACTCCAGAGAAAATTGGAGCTTTGGAAGAGGAAGAAAACGAACAATTAGTAGATTTTTCTACATCCTCTGAAGATGCATTCTCATCACCCGAAAGACAACCAATGGTGATGAGAGATGCCTTTGACTCAGAGTCTGAGAAAGAACAGAAAGATTCTGACAGAGAAGAAGAAGCTGCTGGAGATGAGATCGAAGTAATTGATATCGAAGAGTATGTTTTCAAAAACGCTCAACCTCATCATATCTCAACAGCTTCAGAATTAAGAGAATCTCCAGAGATAGATGGATATATCTCTGAACAGCCTTCAGAGATAACTCAGTCACAGCTCAAGGACAAAGAAACCATGGTTGTTGATGAACAGGCTCCTCAAGAGAATCTTGTTCAGAAAACAAGCATTGGTTTACCAGCCAAGGTCTTCACTCATCCTCCCACATTCTTAGAATCCACTTCTGAAGCATCGATAGAAGATCACTTTCGGCATATATAATGTGAGTTCAATATAGAAGACACTCAAGTAATCCCTCTGAATCCAAGAATCAGAGAGGATATGCCAGACTACGAACGAAGATTCATACAGTCAAAGACATCACCAAGAAAGGCGGTTCTCAACGATGCTCCAATAATAAAAGTTGAGAAAATCACTGAAAAGACATTCGCCTTCAACAAAATCATATATAGGCATTATGTGGTGACTCGATCTGATCAAAAGATTTACGAGTTCAATGATAATGATCTTGTAAATCTAAATCCTTATGATCTCACTCATCTCTATGCCTACTGCTCTGCAAGATACAATTCAGGAAGAAGGGAGATAAGAATGGGCATGGTTGAAGTAAGACGGGCAATGGAAGCTTACATCAAACACAGAGCCAAACGTGACTTTCAAATTGCTCTGAACTTGGGTGAAGAAAAGCTCGAAGTGACTGAACCAGTGGAAACCATCGAAAACCTGGACAAACAGAAGACTGGATCAATCATTCAAGAACCTCTGGGTTTTATCTACAAAGTGAACCAAGAGAAGAAAATCTTTCTAGCTTCGCAAGTAGCGAAGTATTCTGATGAAACCTTGAAAGGCGTACAAAAGATGATTCATGTAAAGCAAGAACGGCACAGAGCAGACCTACTGGCGAAACTAGACTTGGAAATTGGCTCAATGATTAACTTCAGAGAGCTAATCATGAAGTTTCATTGGATATGTTCTAGTGATAGGTTCTGAATTTTTTTTTGAATATTATTCTCTTGTAATTCCAAATTCTTATGAGAAGTAATATTTAAAGAGGATGACTTTCTCCTCTTCGCTCTCTAGTTAAATGTTCTATGTGTTCTTTATTTATTTTCAGTACTTAGGGGGAGATTGTTAGCCCCAAATCTGAACCAATGAAAGTATTGAAAATAACTAAGTCTTCATCTAAAGACTTTCAAGGGACATCAACAAGTCTGTCTCTGAAGTCAGTTCAGAGTCAGTCTGAAGAAAGCAAGTCTGTCTCTGAAGTCAGTTCAGAGTCAGTCTGAAGAAAGCAAGTCTGTCTCTGAAGTCAGTTCAGAGTCAGTCTGAAGAAAGTATGTCTGTCTCTGAAGTCAGTTCAGAGACAGTCTCACAGAAAGACATCAGAGAGCCCCTCATCAGAGATCCTACTTCAGAGCTCTGAAGATGTTCACTCTGAATTTCTTGACAAAGAAGAACAGATGACACGTCACCTTGTGATAAGATTTACTTTCTAGAGTAGGTCACTGTTCAAGCATAGCTTGATCTTACCTCTTAGGTAAGATACTGTTCAAGCATGCTTCTATTTGTCAGATAAGTACACTGTTTACTTTATGGTCCTATAAATAGGACCATCACCTTATTGTTCAAAGTGTGCTAAAGAAGTCTTATAACTGATAATATAAGTTGAATATTTTATTCAAAGAATATCTTGTTTATCTATTATTTGCTTTATGAACTGTGATATTTGAATCTCCTTTGATATTAAACTGTACTGCTTCCGCTGTTATTACTCTTATTGTTTATATCATTGTTGTGAGATTAAATCTGGGATCCAACACGTTTAAATCTTTATATATATATATATATATATATATATATATATATATATATTTCCATCTTTAGCTACAAAAATAAAACTTGTCGGCCTCCATTAACCCCACATTTTCCAAAAATACCAAAAGAAACTTAGGGCACGTTTGGTTTGCGGGAATGAATTGGAATGGATTGGATTTTAAGGAGGGATTTGGATTTGGGGGGATTTAGAATCCCTTTATGTGTTTGGTTTGTAGGATTTGGAATGGATTTGAAATTCATTCCTTTATAAATCTTGTTTGGTTTGTAGGATTTGGATTTGGATTTGGATTTGAATTGAGATTTTTTTGTTATTATTTGTTTGTATTATAAAGAATTTATTTTTATTGGTAAATTAGTTTTTTATCGATTATTTTTATTTGTGATGACCGTTTTCCCATTCCCATCCCCTATGAACATTAAATTCGTCTTCTTTCTCCCAAAATTTTAAATTATTTTCCTCATACCTACATCCATATATCCATCATAATTATGTATTTGAATTTAATATTATTTAAATTTATATTAAAGCATAAAAAGATGACAAACGATGTGTGAATGAAATCTATGATGCTTGAATAAAATCCATTTGGATTTGGATTTGGATTTCAAATCCATGCCCATTCCAAAGGATTTTCAAATCCATCATATGAGGTATTTTAAAGTGGTCAAAGGATTTTAAATCCGGTCAACGAAATCTTTTCCTGCAAACCAAACACAGAATTGAAATGGGTTTGAAATCCAAATCTCTCCAAATCCATTTCAATCCCGCAAACAAAACGGGACCTTAAAAATTAATGTTAACCAAATTGTAAACTTGATTGCAAATAATAGTTTTTTTTATATATCTACATATATACATTTTATTTATGTTCAGATGATATTTTTAAATGAGATATACAAAATACGGATGGATTGGTTTTTCATTTTGATAACGGAAAATCAACACACATTTCTTTTCTTTTTTTTTGCAAATAACTATTGAGTTAGGGGTCGTTTACAAAATGCTTACCCAGTAAGTGCTTACCGAGGAATTTACTATAGCGGATGAACAAGACAAGAGGATAGGATCTTACCCGGTAAGAGCGAGGATAACGATGAAGAGTCTTACCCGGTAAGAGAGAGTGACAACTCTTACCCGGGTAAGCGCTTACCGGGTAAATTGTTGTATAAGATACCATCGTGATGATTAAAATCTTACCCGGTAAAGCAAGTTAGTGTGTCGAGTTTTATTGATAAGCACTTACCGGGTAAGCATTTGGGTATTCAGTCCCTTAGTGGTTGTTTTGCTAATTTGAAGTCAAATCATAATTATTATTTGTCGTTTTCCCTTCTTTATACACACAACAAATGTGGATATTTTTAAATAAAATGTATCAGTTTAGCATACATATAAGGTTGTTCATATCAAAACCAACCATGGAAACTGCCTACCAAGGTTCATGAACCTAAAGCACCCACTCCCCCACTCAAAAAAAAAAACATTCCTGGTCTACAATTTTATATTATTTATATCATAAAATAAATATAATATTCTTTACTCAATTAACATATGATTTGATAATGGAACCATGTAGATGTTACATTTTGTCTTCCAATAAACATGGCAAGAGATAGAAATTTTATCCTAATGACTTATAGCTTATTTTGGGATTGCTTATTTTAACTCTTTATTGATTTATAGTTTTTCCTCACCAGCCACCGTTAATAAGCTATTTTTAGTGTTTGGGTTGGAAGAAAAAAAAAAAAAGTGCTTATAGCTTTTTCCACACCGCTAATAATGAATTTTTGATAAGTTAAACCATTCTGACTTATCAACTTATTTGAAATAACTTATGAATTTTTTGGTTATTTTACATGTATAAGCAATCCCAAACATCCCTAAATAACAACTTATTAACTTATTACGTTTTGGTACCACAATAAGCTAATCCAAACACTTTTTATAAAACTATTTTTTGTCACCATATAAGTTGATAAGCACTTTAAAAAAAACATAAGTTGTTTTAAATAAGCAATCCCAAACACCCCCTAAATGTATGCATATAATGTGTGTATAATAAATAACGATATTGGTAATTAATGTAATAACAATTTATTAAATTATTAATTTTAAAATACATTGTTTTTTTTATTGTTTTTTGAAACGGGTACTCAGCGGTTCCCGAAACCCGCCAGGGATTCCTTCCCCCCGAACCCGTCGGGGATTAATCGGGGGTTGGGGTCGGGGCTAGGGACAAAGAATACATTACCCACCTAATACCCGCCCCGTTTCCATCCATTTTAAAGAAGTAGTCATGTCTAACAGTAATAAATATAAAACATTTATAAAAAAAAATTATTAAATTCTTTTTTAACATAATAAACTTGTGGAATCCGGTCAAAGTCTAGTCCATATGGGATTTTAACATTGCCCACTCCAACAAAGGTTATACATGTACATATGCCCCGAAGTGAATGAGTTACTTAGTGGTTGTCTATTAACACTACCTCTTTTAACTGAACACTTAGGGGCC
Organism: Arctium minus; assembly: GCA_954870635.1. Taxonomy (NCBI): domain Eukaryota; kingdom Viridiplantae; phylum Streptophyta; class Magnoliopsida; order Asterales; family Asteraceae; genus Arctium; species Arctium minus. Next base: position 11,233,411 of record OX941096.1, on the reverse strand, counting down.
GTTTACCCAAATGCTTACCCGGTAAGTGCTTACCGGTAAAAATTAACACTTTCATTTGCCTTCTCGCGTAAGATTTTAGTTCATTTAAACAGCATCGTATGCAACAATATACCTTGTAAGTGCTTACCCGGTAAGACTTGCCATCCACACTTACCGGGTAAGACTTTTGGCCCTTGCCGTCGTTCTTACTGGGTAAGATTCTCGATAGTTGTAATGTTCATCCGGTAAGGTAAGTGACTTGGTAAGAGCTTACCGGATAAGCGTTTGTTAAACGACCCCTTACTATCTTATTGAGACGCTTACCCGGTAAGAAATGATGGTACTTACCAATAATCTTGTTGTGTCCGTTTTCTAACAAAAAGTCTTACCCAATAAGGTAAGTACGAATGGTGACTTTTTAGCACACGAGATAGGTACCTTATCAGTCTGTATTGGTAAACAACACCTTAGAATGGTAGAGTATGTCTCCGATACAACGGGGTATATGTGCAACTTTAACAATTTACTTTTTGAAACAACTCTTGATGAAAAAATGGGGTTTAAAGATATATTGATATAGAAATGATTTAAGTATAGCAGAACTTTTGAGAAACAAAAGGGAGTTTCAAGATATATTGATAAAATGGTTCAAGTCGAGTTGCGTAGGACTTTAATATAACATTGTGATATTTATAACTTTATAAAATCAAAATCATTTTATCTTTTAGGATGTTTTGATATGTACATCAATTTATATTTAAATCAGATCAAGTCAGACAATGAAAATATAAAACGTAATTAATTGATTTTGATTTTGATTTATGTAACTGGAGGTTCTTAGAATAACTGTCATTGGAGAGTGTTATTTTAAGTTACATTTCTAGAGTTCTTTTATAAGAACTTTGGTTTTACTTTGAATTTTGTGTGAAATGATATTTTATTAGTTTTTTTTATATATGTATATTATTGATGTTAAAATAATACATGAAACATAAGTATGAGGTTTTTATTCGGTGAATTCTATCCTTACCCCCCTCCTATAGGGGGTATGTGAGTGAGGTAGGAGGGGATATATGTGTGAGATAGAAGGGGGTATGAGGGGTTTTGTGAGTGAGGAGAGGGTAGGGATAACAACAACCTTTTATTTAGGTGATTAGGCATTGTTTAGCAAACTAGCTTATAAGTTAGTTGGTAGCTGATAAGCTAGCTTTTCAAAACGCTACTATGAGTAGCTTTTCAATAAGCTAGCTTATGGTCATTCAAACATGTACCAGGAAAAAAAGCTAGCTTATAAGCTAACTTTTTTTTTTTTTTTTGCCAAACATAACCTTATTTTGAAGTTTTATCATTGAGTTAATGATGATAAGAACAAAAGTAGTGCAAAAAGAAAGTTGTTATAAAGCCACGGAGATCTACATTTAAAAAACAAAAATAAAAACAAATAGCATGATTATGTTTCATAAAACACCATACCTTAATGAGGTTTAGAGACTTTTTGGTTGGTTTTTCGTTAAGTCTTGTATGAATAAAATTGTTTGTATTAATTAATCTATTTGTATTAGTTGGGAACGTTTTTATTTTGGAGGATTTTTCATTTATGGAAGGATCATGCTTGTTAATCCCGAAGGGTGTCTTTAGGAAACACTTATGTTTCTGCATGAAGCTATTCCTTATAAGTTTACTGAATAAGTCATTTTCTATATCATTAAGGGGTTGTTTACTTACAACTTAACGAGCTTAATGGTCTGGACGATTTATGTGCTCAACCATACAAAAGTGTTTCTTTACGACTTAATAGTTAAGCCCATAAGCTAAAATGGTTATATGGAAGAAGTCAGGACTCCTCACTTGTCCCCATTAAGCCACCCTAGAGAAATTCGAGAAATAATCCAACTCTATCCATTGGTGTATCATCCCTCGTCCAGACCAACAAAAAAAAAAAGTAAATTGCTCCTAAGTCAGTGATTTAAACACTTATATATAACTCCGTGAATAAGTTGTTTGTTTAATTCATTATGCTACAGGTGTTGCTGAAGGGCTTGGATTCTATAAATACCAAATCAAATCCAACCTTTTCTTTCACAAACCCAAACAGACTGTAACTTCATTCCTCCTCTGACTCGAAATACTGAAACAAAGAAAGAAACTATGCCTTCATCATCATCATCTTCTTCTTCTACAACTGCAACTGGTTCAGTTGCCATAATCTCCAAATGCACAGTTTATCCAGAAAAAACCTCCATAACCAAATCCTTAAAGCTCTCGGTTTCTGATCTCCCCATGCTCTCTTGCCAATACATCCAAAAGGGTGTTTTGCTATCCCAACCTCCGATGCCTTCCAACCACCTCATTTCCCTCCTCAAACTCTCCCTCTCTAAAACCCTTTCCCACTTCCCCGCCATCGCCGGCCGCCTCTCCACCGATGCCCACGGCCATGTCCGCATCATCTGCAACGATTCAGGGGTGGAGTTCATCCACGCCACCGCCACCCACCACCAAACCCACCAAATCCTACTCCCCAATTGCGATGTTCACCCATGCTTCAAGACGTTCTTCGCTTTTGACAACACGTTGAGTTACGCCGGACACCACCAACCCATCGCCGCCGTGCAGGTGACGGAGCTTGGCGATGGGGTTTTTATTGGGTGCACCGTCAATCACGCGGTGGTCGATGGGACGTCGTTCTGGAACTTTTTCAATACGTTTGCTGAGATCTCTAAAGGAGCCAAGAAAGTAACGAATTCACCGGACTTCTGCCGGGAAAATGTTTTTATTTCTCCGGTGGTCCTCCCGCTTCCCGCCGGTGGTCCTTCGGCGACGTTCTCCGGCGACGAGCCGGTGCGGGAGAGGATCATCCATTTTAGCAGAGAAGCAATTTTGAAGATGAAATTCAGAGTCAATAATCCGCTATGGAATCACCAAAATTCGGATTCGAATGATTCAGAGATTTACGGGAAGGCAAGTAACGATGTTAACGGAATACTTAACGGCGCGTTAAAGCCTAAAAGCGAAATTTCGTCCTTCCAGTCTTTGTGTGCCCAACTATGGCGTGCCGTCACGCGCGCTCGTAAATTTCCCGAAACGAAAACGACAACGTTCAGGATGGCGGTGAACTGCAGACACAGGCTAGACCCTAAGGTGGACCCCCACTACTTCGGGAACTTGATCCAAAGCATCCCGACCGTTGCTTCCGTTGGGGACCTGCTGTCACATGATTTGTCGTGGGCAGCCAATCAGCTCCACCAGAACGTAGTGGCGCATGATAACGCTATTGTGTGCCGAGGTGTGAAGGATTGGGAGAGCAATCCGAAGCTATTTCCGTTGGGGAATTTTGATGGTGCGATGATCACCATGGGCAGCTCCCCTAGGTTCCCTATGTATAATAACGATTTCGGGTGGGGGCGGCCGTTGGCGGTTCGCAGCGGTAAGGCTAATAAATTCGATGGTAAGATTTCGGCTTTTCCGGGAAGGGATGGTGATGGAAGTGTTGATCTTGAGGTGGTTCTGGCTCCCGAAACCATGGCGGCTCTTGAACATGACCAAGAATTTATGCAATACGTGTCCTAAACATTGTTTTTTCATCGATTTCCATCAAACTTTTGATTGTCGATTGATTTCTTCTAGCATATGATTCTATAAATATGTTAAATAATAGCGATTACAAATGAGCAATTGGATTTTGTTAGTACTCGAACTTACTTGGTTTTCTATGAAATATGAATCAAAAGAGAACTTCAAAAATATCGAGAATCAATAATCATGTGTTGATGTTTCACATTTTGAAACAGTACATGTAAAAGTATGGTGTTGTTCCATTACATGAAACAGAAAATACATATGTTAAAACAACACTTGATTTTCACAAGCATTGTTTGAAAATGTAAATTTTCATATGATTATTGGTTTTCAACATTTTTATGATTCTTATATATATACATATATACACGCACATATCACAAGCGTTGCGTGTCCCTCTTAAGAATGAATATTCATGTTGTATTATATAGGTGTGTTATTTATTATGATTAATATGTTACAACATTCATGATGAATTACACATCTATAATCCTGATGAATATGTCACGTGTTGCACTATGAATAGTTTCTAATGGAACCGACCCACACACACACACACACGCATATATATATTAATATATATATATATATATTCTATAAAGTTTTAATTTGTTTTTTAATTTATGTGGATCGATAATCGTTATCATACAAGATATTAAATAATACAAATGGATTGAGTCGAAGAAGGTAGGCCATCTTAGGGGATAGGATTTCTGGATAAGAATATTCATAGCTTGTGTTTTGTTTTTAACCGCATGGAATTTTCCATAACAAGACTTAAACGTTTAATATGAACCCTACATTACGGATTTGTCTAGTAAATCTCGATAGATCCGTCATATGGATGAATAGTAAAAGCTTTTCTATTTTCATTTATTTGGGTTTGAGTCGGGGTTTTCTTCGTTTATCAAGAATAAATTACATCAAAAAGAAAGAAATTTGTTCTGATTCTTATTTTTGGAAAATATGTTTTCAAAAGCTATTTTGAAATACAAAAACATGTCAATAAGAAATTTAAAATAAAAGTTTTTTTGTCTACAAACCCAAATAATAATACATTTTTTGTTCATCAAGACTTTTTTAAAATAGAAAACATCATTTTTTCCTTTAATTTTATCAAATGTAGAGTACATTCCAAAAATGTAATTTTTGAAATTAGTTTATGCCAAATTAGAACCAGAACAAAGTTTGCACTAGTAAGTAGGCAAGCCCCTCCCCAATTGTTAGCCAAAACAATGTAAAGATATATTAAAAAGCTGGCTCACACTCCGCAGTCCCCTAAATCTCGTCTCGACCCCTTTTCCTTCTGGGCCACATCCGTAATTTTGGTAAGTAAAGATCACCCGAACATTTTTACAACTTGTAAATGGTGGACTTTATGTTGGGAAATATTATTTTGAGTCCCTTAGAGTATCAGGAGTGTTGGCGTTGAAAAAATCGGATTTCAGGACTTGGTACGGGCCCAACTACGATGTCCGACAACTGTGACAGTGTCATAGTCGCACATGGCAAAGTCCCAGGCAAGTTTCAGTTCATGGTACATACTGAGTGACTATGCCATGCGACTTTGACATGTCATTATCGCGTGGCAATGTCGCCAGGTGTACCAGACTTGTTAAAGTCGCGATTTTCAGCCTCATTCATCATTTCTTCAAATTTTTCTCATTTATACTCCGTTTTTGGTGATTTAAAGTGCTATGGTTCCGTTTTTTAGATCTTTTCAAGGATATATTGTTAATTTTGGGGATATTCAAGAGTATTTGGTGGTGAAGTGGAAGCAAAGATCAAAAACTCATCATCATCATCTCCATCTTCAAGAAATTTAGGGTTTTCTAGGTTTTCACCAAAATCGAAGCGGTGAGTTTATCCTCTTAGTTTCTAAACTTTATTATGAGTTGTAAATCCTCCATTGATGACTTACTAGTGTTTATGTTTCTCAAATTTCGGTTTGCAGGATTTTAGGGAAGTTAAGTCAAAACTAGGGTTTTGGTCAAAATAGAGATTTTGATATAAGATGTTTGGGGAATAATTCTAAGTGTTTGGATATGTATATTTATGTTTGGAAAACTTGTGAATCTAGGGTTTGGAGGAATTTCTTGTGGATTCAAGTTTCTTCAAGGAGCTTATATTGGGGTAAAATCTAGATTTAGCCTAAATCTAGCAATGTGAGTTCAAGTTGATTTGTGAAAACATTGTACATGCCAAAAATGTCCATTTTAGAGATTTATGTGTTTTACATGATTATTATCAAATGTTGAAATCTTTGATGAGTTTTTTTATTTGAACTAATAAGATTTTATAAACTTGTGAAACACCATATTTGGGATTTTTGGACACTTTGAGAAATAAATCATAAATGAATGTTTTTTGATGATTTATCTTATATATGGAGAGTAATTGGTAGAAATGCACTTCTAACGTATGTTATGAGACGTTTTGAAAGTGTAAATGGTGTGAGTTCCTTTGGAAAAAGGGTTTGTCCCAACCCAATGTTGTGTTTTGGGTTATTCATGAGTTTAGGGTATATGTTTGCACAAACGTAGGTTGTTTACGTTTTATCGCATGCCATAGATTTTAGCATATGGTCATTTGATTGGTTGAGCTTAAGGCTTGGTTTTTGTCTTTATCGGGTCTTGGGGACATTTGTCCAGTTTTAATAGCTTAATATGGATATTCGGGTGTGAGTAGCATTTATTGCACTTTATTTGGAGAATGCTTGTTTTGAGTGTGTGTGTCATTCATTTGGAGTCATGTATTTTAGACTGTAAAACATTGGATCCATAAGCATGTAAGCCAGTCATATTTAAAAGTGATGAGTCTTTATATTCTCAGTTTGGGAAATATGTCATGTTAGCATTGTTGTTATATCGGTTTTTGTGAAGATGAACCTTTATGGTTTGTACTCCGGGACCATGGATTTTGTGGTTTAGATGCTCTAACTCTTGTGCACGAGGGTTAAACATCTTGAGGTCATCAAGTAAGGAGTTTGAGACTCCTCTCTTGAATGCTAGTAAGTATATACTAAAGGTCTATTGGGAACCTAGAGGTTGTAACTTACTAAACAATGAACACGCAATAAGATCGTGTATCTTTGAGGTGTAGCTTGGCAAAGCAGACAATAAATGATACAACGTCATTGGGGACTTGAGGTGTAGCTTTTTAAAGCAGACAATAAAGTCACGATCTGAGGTGTAGTTCATAACATAGATACGTGGCTTAACTTTGTGTTATGCCACATACAATGGAAGCGGGTCTCCCCCGTCATCGAAAGGTGTTGTTTGGATATTTAATTTTATTATGCATGTTTTTTGTGACGTTATATATATATATATATATATATATATATATTGTTATATATGATTTATAGGTTGAGTGTTATGCCCTATTCGTGTTTGGATGTTTCAAGATATAAAGTTTTGTCCACGTTTTCATAACTTGGGAATCCATGTACTATTCATGTTTTGGGTGAGTTTAATTTACGAAGGAATGTTTTATATTGGGGTTTTAGTCTTTAAAATTGTGTGTGTTGAAAAACGTTTATATTAGTGTTTCCATCACCTAAAATGCACGTTATTGGAAAACGAGTCGTTTTCATATTTAAAGTAAATTATTTTGGAAATCATGATTCAAGTTTCACTCGTTCCTTTTAACGATTTATATAATCATGATGAAAAATCTTGAACTTACTAGGCGTTAGCCTAACCTGTTTATTTGTAGGCATGTGCATCAGGTTCTGGTTGGGGATTAGTACTAGCGACACTGTGAAGAGATAAGTGTTAGTTGTATGCACGAGAATTGATTAGATTGGTGAAGTTTTCCGCATTTTGGGAATAGCAATTTGTATTGGGTTAAGTTAACATCCGGCCTTATGTAGTCTTGGTGTAAGATCTAAGTTAATAAATGTTGAAGTTATTTATGTTTTAAAGTTAAAGTATTTCCAATGATGGATTTGTAGAAATGATTTTATCCTTATTTGGTTATTTTATCGAAGTTTTATTTAGTTGCTCTTTCCAAATTTGAGAGTGTTATACTTACCTATTTTGCTCTCATCTGCATCCTACTCCCCGCCTCCCTACTACAATGTTCCCCCAGTCCCTACTCTAGCCCTTGGCGCTCCCTAGCCTCCCGCTCTGAAAAAAACTTCTACAATATGCTTGTCCAGAGGTAATCAAGTAATAAAGCAATATAATGTAATAATATATACTATATGTTTCTATTCGTGAATATTTATCATCTTTGGATATATTCTTAGACTTTTAGTCAATAATCGGTTTAGGAACTAGTGACTAGTTAACATTGTTTACTTGTTTTGTTGTCCAAAAGATACTCGTAGTTTAGTTGAATGTTGATGTTGGGATATTGTAATTTATTTTGAAACTTCAATTGCGTATATGTAAATTGTAATTTGTTTGAATACCTATATTTTGACGTTGAAACAATTAACCAGTACATATAGAAGTTTGTATATTGTATTGAAAGATGTTGTTCTTGTAATCTTAGGTTGAATCATGAGGAATAAAAGAACCATTGATTTCATTTTTCAAGCGTAATGAAGACATTAATGACCTACAACCACATCCTTATGGTTATAGCATAGTGGTTGAGGCCCTAGGGGATGTGGTGGAATATCCCATCTGTCTAGGGTTCAATTCCAGACGTAAACAACAATTGTGGCCACTGAGTTTATTAGGGCTAATTTCTTACAGTTAAAATTTGTCGGGATTAGTCTAGGCATAGCCTGGGACACCCTTCCAAAAAAAACACATCCTTATGATGATAATTTTATGTAAGATGTTCTTCATATGGAGGAGTCTATAAGAGTTGAATCTGAAAAGATTGATATGCCAAATTTAAGGGAAGTCAAACGTAATTTTTTTGTGTTCATGATCCATACACACAACTTTCAATCATAAGGTAGGCAAGCGACCAACATGATAAAACTACGCCAGCATGTATTAAACTTAGACCATATCAACTTCATAAACCAAAGTACCTTTTTCATTACAGGTCCTTATAGTAATGCACATAGTTTTCAAGAAGCACGTTTTAAGAATCTTTTATGGTTGGAATATTTTGAGAAAAAATTTGAGAAAAATGATGCTCCATTTTGCTTTCATGTTATCTTTTCAGTAAAAAGCATATTGGATGAGTTAGATTTGATAGATTTACCATAATACTGTATTATAAAAGGAAAAAAGTGAATTATGGAAAAGATTACTTTTTCGTCATTCATGAAGCTAAGACTCCGATCTCAGTATGTAATTTTAAAATTAGATGTTATGAAGATTTAAAAGATCAATTATCACATAAAAATCTTATAGAAAAGCAAAAGGAGTTAACAAGTTTTGGATACTAAACTATCCCTTAAAACTACTATTGAGGCATGTGTGCTTTAAGGTGCTATCATGAACGACCTAATTCAAGAAATCAAGATAATTTTATTGAAATGATACACTTTATTATATCTTATAACAAGAGTGTTGATGATATCGTTTGGGAAAATGCTCCTCAAAACGTAAATTACACATCATCGAATATTCAAAAAGAAGTATTACATGTTTTGGTAAGAAATGTACTAAAAGCGATCATTGGTGAGTTTGCTACAAATGTACAAATCTTTGTTTGGTGTATGTAGCAAAGTTCTTTATTTCAAGTAGATTAGTTCATGATAAAATGGATTGGAAGTGCTTATGGCAATTGTAAAACATTTGAAGATTGATTTTTGCAAAACTCGTATGTTGGTGTGAGATGTTACTTTATTTTATTTTAAATAATTTTTATTGTTAATTTCTATTCCAAATCATGAGATTTTATGAAGTTGTGTTCCAATTTGATACATTTTGATTGTTTTCAAAAGAAACTAGAGGTGTAAAATTCGACTTATCTATATTATAAAATATTTAAATTATATTTGTGTTGATTAGCTAACTGATGACTGATAAGCTAGGTGTTGGCTGATAAGCTAACTGATGAACTAATTATATTTGATAAAAACTAGTTGATAAACTAGATTAAAAATGTAAAATGACCAAAAAGGACATCTTGAAAAATTAGTTAATTACAACATTTAATAGTACAATTAAAACAAATCACTAATAATATAGTATGCTATTTAAATATCAACAAGATATTAAAGAAGATGCTGATTAAAATAATTTCAAATTGATTATTATTATTATTATATATATAATATACATTTTGGATTTTGGATTTGTTAAAACAAAATTTATAAACAAATCTACATTAATTTATGATTTTAAATAACCATTACAAATAATATGAATAAAAATAAATTGGCCAACCTCACATATCATAATTAATTACTAATTTTTCAAAAAATATAGTTAAAGTAATTAAATTAAATATTTTATTAAAATCAATTATCCCAGTTGTATTATCTATGAAACAAAATAAATATAATTTTTATTTTTATTTAACTTACATAAACATTTTTAGAATTGTTATTTTTGCTTTTTGATAACTAAATATATCGAATAATAATTAAAAAATTGTTGTAGGAATATAATATTTTTGTATTATGTCCTTAGCTTTATGATGGTCACATTTGTCTTAGCTAAGGATCAGGGTATACAAAAATTTTAGGTATTCGAGAGGCCATATTATGATGGCGGTGTTGTTTCTTATGCTGCAGAAGTCAACAGTTGCCATTTGCTTCATTTTGCCTTTCACTCGAAAGAGAATGTGTCTATGTGTATTTTGCAATACACGAATCATTGTCATGACCATGGTGTCCCACGTGGTCATGTCGAAACATATATGTGTCATTGTCCAAAAGTTCTTTATTGGTGACAAAATATGTTTAATGAACTAGATAATCCACTAATTTGACACGTTAATTTCTCTAATATATGTTCATTTCAAATCATAGAGTTGATGTATATATACCCATTTCCATTCTTATATTATGATTTCCAGTTTATAGGAATATCTTAACAAAGTTTATATTAATATAGTGCTTTAGTGACTATTAATCTTGTACCAACAAGAAAATAACAGTACATCGTCTAAGTATTTTGGTTGGACGAATTTTTTTAGTGTCTCTCTCTTTAGATTGTGTGAAATGTCCTACAAAAAACTCAAGTTCTCCTCGATATATTCCTACACGGAACGGAGAATATTGAGAGTTTTGTATTTATTTTGATGTATTTTTTTTATAATTGTTATAAACGAAGGTGTATATTTGCAGAAGCAATTAGTTTGATAGTTAAAACACATTCAAATATAATTATATTCAACCAATAGATATGATATAGTTCATTTTCAACTTGTTTCCTTTTCGAAATGACTGGTAATTAATGTATTTCTTCTTTGACTATCCAATATCAACTGGGCAGTAGTTGCATCTCTGCCCAAGGATTGAAAAATCCTTCCAACTATTGTCATGGCTCTGACCCTTTCCATGGTCTTGTCCACGTGGTACATAGATGCCACGTGTGAGAAATTGTCTTTCCTTTACTATTCTTTAGAGTTGTTTCCACCTCTAATACTTTCATTATTGATCTCGGAAATTTTCTTTGTCCCGTCATATCTGGTATTGTTATTTGAAAGAACCTTGGTGTGTATCTCAACCACTTATAGTAGGTTGATGAGTTTGTCTAAAGGTTACATTCAAACTTATACTAGTTCATTAATATTTACTGATATATGAAAGGTGGAAATAATGTTAGGAATCATGTCATCTTCTATGAGTTCCTTGCCACAGAGATTGAGACGCGTTTTGGATATAACATTTCTTTGTTGAAATCAATTACCTTTTAGTAATCGAGTAAGTGGGTTTCATTCCACTATACGATTAGTTCGGGAAGTACATATTCATGAATACTCTTGATTCTCCCTTTCGGGACATCCCACAGTTCTTTGGGGGTTTATAGTAAAGGTATTCCTGTGAAAGTTAGGATTTATATGTCGTCTCAAAACACGAGGGTATTTGCTTGTACATTTTCAAGAGGTTGGTTTTAGGGTCAAAGGGAGTTGATGGACTTTAGGTATTTTCTTGTACCTTTCAAAAGAAGATTTATATACTCATTTATGGTACTCAGATTCTTTTGAGTTTACGACGTTGATTTCGGGATGAGTTGTTTCAACCATTTACATATATAAGGGATAATATATGATTTTCTGTTTGATAAAACTGTGGATTGTTGTTATAATTATTATTTTAAATATGAAAATTCATTATCATAACAATATTGGATTTTTGTATGCTTACATTTTGTTGATAATAATTCATCAAATTTTCAATTTACGAAAAAGAAATCACTCATTCTATTGGATTTCCAGGTAGTAGGGGAATCACATGGATTTCTTATGTAACACCCTGAATTTCGATACGTTTGGTTATCTTTCCTTCCCATTTAAGCTACGTTTACGCATTATTGTTGGTATATTAGTTGCTTTGGACGCCAAGCTAATTGAGAGCGGAAAAAGTCGAATTTCCAGGGTTTGGGGTACCTGGGCGATTGTGCCAGCGAGAGTGCCAGAGGGGCACAATCGCTTGGCACTCTCACCGAGCTATTTTGGGCCGCGGTACAATCTAGGCGATTGTGCCAACAATAGTGCCACTAACACAATTTCTTGGCACTCTCATTGAAAGGTGCCAATGGGTTAAAAGTCGCGATTTTCAGCTTTTTACCTCATTTCTCACTTCTCAAATCCAACCCTTTCTCTCCCAAACCGATTTCCATCCTATTAGTTCGAACCCCAACCATTCCTATGGCCATTTACTTTGAACTTGAAGCATTCCATCATCATCTAAGGTCTTGGAAGTCTAGGATTCAAGGAGCTACCATCCCACCATCTCCATTGTTGTCTCCTTCGAGGAAATTATAGGGTTTTGAGTTTTATCAAAACCCACCATTGTGAGTTCATCTGCTTCTTTCTAACACTTCAATCAAGTTATGAATGCTTTATTTATAACTTCCTAGTGCTTTATTTCTTAAGTTTTCAGTTTGGGTGATTTTGGAGAAATTAGGTCAAAATTAGGGTTTTTGGCCAAAGTGGGATTTTGATGTAAATTATTTGAGGAACGATTCTATATGATTGAATATGAATATTTATGGTTGAAAATTTATGGTTCTAGGTTTTTGGGAGTTTTGTCTTGAAGATTCGAATTTTTTCGAAGGAGCTCAAGTTGGGGAAAATCTAGATTTAGCCTAAATCTAGCAAGGTGAGTTCAAGTTGATTTGTGAAAACGGTGTACATGCCAAAATGTAAAATTTAAATGTTTATATATGTTACATGAAATTATCAACTGTTGTGTTATTTGATGAGTTTGGATTATTTGAAGTGTCTAACTCTATAAACTTTGTAAAACGCCCACTTTGGGGATTTTTGGCATTTTGTCAAATAAATCACAAGTATTTGTGTTTTAATGAGTTATTTTGTGGAAGTAGATATTTTGAGTATAAATGTACATTTAGTGTGTGTTTTGGAGAATGATTTTCCCCAATCTATATTGCGTTGGAGTTATTCATGTATTTTGGAGCATGTGTCTGCATAAACGATGGTCGTTGAACTTTATTACGTTTTGGGGATTTTTAACTTATGGTCACTTGATTTTGGGCTAAAAGCTCGGTTTCCGTCTGTGTCGGGTTTTGAGGACACTTTTCCGGCTTTAATAACTTAACGCGACATTTTGGTGTGAGTTGCATTTATTGCACTTTATTTTGGAGAATACATGTTTTGAGTGCGTGCGTCATTCATTTGGAGTTATGTGTTTAGACTGCAATGCATTGGATCCATAGACATGTAAGTCAATCATATTTAAGAACGAGGAGTCTTGACATTCTCACATTGGGAATTTTGTCGTGCTGGCATTGTTGTTGCCTCGATTGTTTTGCGGAGTGGAACCTTTATGGGTTGTACTTCGGGACCATGGGTTTTGGGATTTGATGTTCTAATTCTTGTGCACAAGGGTTAGACATCATTAGTTATCAAGTAAGGAGCTGAGGCTCCTGTCTTGAATGCTAGGGAGTAGGCACTAAGGGTCGAATGAGTACCCTGAGGATGAAACTCCACTAGAGAACGAACATGCAATAGGATCGCGTATATTTGAGGTGTAGCTCGACGGAGCAGACAATAGAGGATACGGTGTTTAGGACTTGGAAAACAGTCCGACTGGAGGTGTAGCTCGGTAGAGCAGGCAATACAGTTACAATTCGAGGTGTAGTTCGACAACGTGGCTATGTGGCCTAACTTTGTGTTCCGCCACGTACAACGGAATCGGGTCTCCTCCGTCACCGAAAGTAGTTATTTGGGTATTAAATTATGTTATTTTATTATCCATGTTTTCGGTGACGTTTTGCACTTATGGTTATTATTCAAGATTTATGGGATGAGTATTAAACAATTTTACAAATATATGAAACAATTTTATCAACAAAAGAATTATATGACACAACTTCATCAAATTAAACAATTTCATGAACCAATTTCATTAACTTAACCAATGAAATCGACGGTTTCCATGGTTTGCAAAATTAAAGTGGTTTCCATTTGATATCTTCCCTATATATATATATAGGCATGGGATCATGTGAGAAGTGCCATTTTTGGTGAGAAGTGTGAGAAGTACTTTTAAACCGTTGATCACTTTAATCAAATACCTTCCCATGAATTGCGGCTTAAAAAGAAATCAATCTGGTGCATCTCGGTACATCTTATCTCAGTGCATCTCATTCTAATGTCCATCCATTCCTCATCCAACGGTTGATAACCACTTCTCACGCTTCTCACCAAATTTGGCACTTCTCACGGGAACCCAACCCCTATATATATATATATATATATATATATATATAGGGAGGGGTTTAAACTAGAACACCCATGTTCTACGAAAATGCGACAACATTTATGGCCTCCAAATTATTTAACCCATGATAAAGAGAAGAAAGTAAACAATTAAAAATAATAATGTGATTTCGTATTTATCTATAATCTTTGTGACTTCATTATAAAATCACGTACATATAATATTCTCATCGATCACAATGTATCACATGTGATAAATATGTTGGTTATGCATGCAGAGTTGTTAACCAGAATAAAATGTAGTATTACACATGTATCACATATGATAACCCAGGTTTTATATGACGATGGTTAAATTATCACCTATAATGTTGAAAGAAAGGACCAAGGCTTAGGTTATCACCTATAATGTTGAAAATAAATGATATAACCAATTCGTGAGTATTCCAATTTTGGTTCAACATCAAATTATCCATGTTTCATTTGCATCACATGTGATTCACATTCAACAACCAATTGAAGACTGTTAGAGCATAGATTGTTGTCTTCAAGATCATCTAGATTGAAAGTCTAAAGCTCAAGTCAAATCCTCAAGATTGCAAGTCAAAGTCAAAGTTGTTTAAAGTGGAAAGTCAAAGTCAACCAAAGTCAACATGTTTAGTTAGTTTTGTTAAGTGTTACTTGCTTGTATCAAGATATAAATATCTTTTGTCTTTGTAGTTGAGAGTGTGGAACTTAGACGTATGCATATTGAGAAATCATTCTACATATTTTAGAGAGAGAGAGAGTTTGTAAACTGATATCTTCATATCAATCACATATGAAGTTTGAATTGAATTGTTTATTCATCTTGATAATCTTGCATTAAACTGGAATCACAATTGGTATCAGAGCAGACGAAAATCAGAAATCAAGATCAAATTTGAAGATTTTTGTTGAAATTTTCAAGAACTCGCAAAAGTCACTGTGCAGATTCGTATTTTGCAGAATAGTGATGTTTTTGATCTGAAATTGATTCATTTGTACTCGATTTTAAGTTTGGAACAAGTTCTGTTTGAATCACTTTGTCCAATTCACAACAGTTTGTGTGAATTTTGGATTTTAGTTGAGTTTTTGTTCGAACCTGTAAACGCACTGTATCCTAATCAATTTTGTAATTTTTGTTGATCTGGTTGTAATCAATTAATTGTAAAGTGTCCAGATTGTGTATAAGGTCAAATTGACAAAGTTTCATGGTCTAATATGAAGTTTTGGATCGACTTTGGTTGAATTTTTGAAGTTTTGGGCCGAGATCTACAAAATTCGCATAACAAGTGAAGAACTCGCATGATGATGAATAACTCGCATGATGTCAAGAATTCGCATGGCATTGATTTTTGAAAAAGTCTATGTGTGAATTTCGCATAGCTTTATGTATGAGAAGTAAGAAATTTGCATCATCTTACGTGCGAAAAGGATTCGCATCACAGAGGATACGAGAATTGAGGAATTTGCATCGTACGATATACGAATTTCTGGAATTCGCATCTCTCATCACACGAAATATGAGGAATTCGCATATTAAAGTTGAAATTTTTCTAAGTCCATAATTCATATCGATACGAAAAGTTTGTGTATGTGAAATTTTCTAAGTATAGAATTCGCATAAGGTCATCGTGCGAAAAGTCAAGAATTCGCACACAGTTGACTGCAAATAGTTAGAATTCTCATCACAAAGTGTGCGCAAAGAGGGAATTCGCATAGAGAGGCGTGCAAATTTCTTTCCTTGTGCGAATTTCGAACTACTTGGCATGCGAATTCTAAGTAGTGTGCGAAAAGTTATTTTCTTTGGTGGGCGAATTGTGTGAGTTGTGCGGATCGTTTTCATAGTTGTGTGAGAATTCCCTACTTAGAAAATTTTGACAAGCTGAAATATGATTTTTCAATGTCAAAATTGTTTTCTCTCAATGCGTTGGTCCTAGACCCCGCAAGGGCGTTGCCCCTTGACCTCACCCGTTAACCAGGTAGCGGGAACCCCGTGCTAAGTCTGGGAGGGGGAACAAATTTCTCATTGTGATCAAAGTTTCTGATTTTTGTTAACGGTCGGTGCAAGTGTTATCAAGATAGGATATTTTGATGATGAAGAAGAAATTGCAAAACTCAAAAAGAAGAATGAACTACTTACTTCATCTGTTGATTATTATTCAAAGATATCAAAGAAATATCATGCAGAAAAGAAAGTGCTATGTGAAGAAGTAAATGAGTTAAAGAAGACGAATGAGCATCTTTAGACGCAGATTTCTAATTCTCAACAATTAAAAGATGGTAAGAGCAATGAAGAGAAATAAAAGTCTTTGGAAAAAGAAAATATTGAGTTGAAAAGTAAGATTTCAGATCTGGAAGCTCAAATTGTCAAAATCCAGCAAGAAGATTATGTCAGTAAGAATGAGAAGACATCTAAGAGTTTGGAAAGTGCTAATGTGGAGATGAAAAAGAAGATTTCAGATTTGGAACTGAAGATTATCAAAGACAAAGATGAATTTGAAAAGGAAAAGAAAGGGTTTGCATATAAATTTTCTGAATTTTCAAGAAAGACTTTCGAAGAGAAGAAAGTTGTTGAGCTTAAGTGTGCAATGCTCTCAAAACAAGTATCGGATTTTGAGAAGGTAATAATTTTTGAAAGAGACAGGCTTGAGAAAGAGAAAGTTGAATTTGGCTCTGAAGAAAAACCTCTCAAAGGAAATATTTCTGAGTTAGAAAGCCTGTTGGAAAAAGAGAGAAAATAGTTTGAGAAGGATAAGAAGGTAGTTGAGAAGAAAAATGTTGGATTTTTCAAAGAATTATCTGATCAAAGAAAGAATGTGGAGAAGGATTTTGAAGAAGAAAGGGAGATATTTGAGACTGAAATTAAGAAGCTTACAAAGAAACTGCCTGAACTGTCAACAATGGCAATTAAAGAGCATAACACGAAGTCTGAATTTCAGAAAAAGATTGACATGTTCACCAAGGAAATAAACAGTTTATCTTCCAAGATAACAGAACTTGAAGAAATTGTCTCTAAGGTGATTCTGATTGAGCAGAAGACTCCAGATTCAATTCTTCAAACATCTAGAGATGATTCAGTTGACTATGAATGTTCATTCAAGAAAACATCAAGTTCACCTCATACAACTGTTTCTACAAAGAGGTCAGTCAATTCAAATGATCAGATTCGTACTACTATCCTTTTCTATGATTGAAATGTTGATGGTTCAGGTACATTTAAAAGAAGAAGAAATGGTAATGAGAAGTTTGAATGGAGAGTGAAAGCAGCTTCTGATGATAGGAATGATCAAAAATCATTTGTGTATACACCCAATGCCAAGAAGAACATTGTGCATAAAGGTAAACCTGATCTTGTTTATTTTATAAATCAATTAATCAGGTTAGCTAAAAACAAAATTAATTGTTCTTATTGTGGCTCAAATGATTTTGTTGGTAAAGATTATGCTAATTACTGGTATGGTTCTTATTATATTACTCCTAATAGAACTACAACTAACAAACCTGGACCTAAATACCAGTGGGTACCAAATCCAAAAGATCCATCTGTGTTGCAGGCACCTCAAGTCTAGAGGGAGTAAAGGAATCATGGCTTTTAGACAATACAGTTCAAAACCTGCACCTCAATGTTAGGAAGTTAGACTTCTGAGTAAATCAGCTCAGGACTCGAACTTCAATGTCAAAGAGTTTGACTTTTAAACACAACAGTTTAGGACATACTTCAACGATCAAAAGAAAGTGTACTCCGATGCATCAAAAGAGATGATCAATCTTTAATGGGGAGTATACATATTACCTCTACTGATAATATTGTGAATGCATATTTTTAGGGGGAGTAAATGACTTCTGATTAATTTAGATCAAAACTCGTATTTCAAAGTTTTCTTTGACTAAGATTTTGTTGCTTTGACGACTTTTTGACTATTTGCAGAATTTGAGGGGGAGCTTACATGATCATATCAATCTTGACTTTGGAGCTGACTTTATGAGATTAAAGCTGAGTGTAAGGATTATTCTAACCTTAATATCATACATATTTGAAAGATGGACGACTTTTTGATATGAAAACATGTTTCTTTAAACGTTCAAACCACTTCTCAATTCTTAAAAGTTTTCATGAATTCTAGAAGTGTGTATTTTTAAATGTTTTTCATATTATAAGATTTAATGTTTAACAAACTGTGTGTGCCCCAATCTATGTGCAATTAATCAAGATGAACAAGAAATTCGATCAAGAAGTCACATGTATTTCTCAAATCAACCAATTACAAAAATGCTCTCTAACTCTCAATATTTCTCTTACTATGATTAAGCTATCTCTTAGTCATATGAGTCTACTAACATAAAAGAAACTATTTATATCCCTATCAGTTACAAAGACAAAACTAAACACTAACTAAACTATTTGACTTTAACATGCTTGACTTTGACTTTCCTCTTTATGTAACTTTGACTTTGCAATGAGGATTTGACTTGAGCAATTGACTTTGACTTTCATCTTCATGAACTTGGATCCAACATATTTGAGCATTAACAATATCCCCCTTTGGATTCAAGATCATCTTCAAAAGAATAAGCATTGAAGCTCCCCCTTTAGATTCAAATTAAATTTCAGCATTCACGAACAATCTTTTCCTTAGTTTGAAATTATGTTCTTCAAGAACTTTAACAATCTTTCCCTTTCTTCTTTATCTGAAAAACAACAACTTTAGCAATCTTCCCCAAGGTTTACAATCATCTCTTTCAGACTTTGCAAAATAAATTATCTTCGGATTTAGCTCATTTTGCTTCAGCAAATCATCTTCAAAGAAATTTCAGCAAATCTTCAACAAACTTTCCGAATCTTTGAACTTTCTTTCAAATCTTGAACAATCTCCCTATAACTCGGACAATAAATCTTTCAAACTTTCACCATCTGAACTTTAGTTATCATTTCTTAAAAAAATTACTTCTCCCATATTCCAAACATTTCTTGATCATCTCCCCCAAAACTATTACAAATTTGTTCACGATACAACATTTCTTGAAATTATTTATCCCCTTTTTTGATGATGTAGAGCATAGAAATCATCAACACTTCTTTAAGAAATGTCATAATATTATGACCAAAATCCTTTCATATGAGCCTCTGATCATCCGTCAATTCATAATGTATTCATCCAAATCTATTCAAATTCAGATAAATAAGAATGTAAACCTGAATCAACAAATGAATCAGTAAATATGCCTGTAATTAACCCAAAGTCATTTAGTACAACGAATGTACTGTACAAGGAGTTTTATTGATGTTCACTCCCCAGGTCTTCCATTCAATCATCGAATAACACAAGGTTAAACTATGAACGTTCCGACAAAAAACAAATTTTCTGTGTGTTCGTGCTTGTGTATGAAAGAATTAAGAATATGATTGCTTTTAATAGGCTCAAAATGTATAAACCATTGAGACAACAACAGTAATACATAGACTCCATTATGCATGATCGAAGTGCGAAGGTGGGGCAGACTTCCTTCTTTTTCAATATCCACATCTTCCAAATGAAGACAAGATAGATTATGTGTTGCATCCCCAAGAAAAATGAAACATCTATTTGTTGAGAAAGAAATGAGTAGCTGGTGGGGTTAAGCCAAGAGTTGGCATGGGCTAGTTGCCTGTTTCAATGATATTCACGAAAGAATTGTGAAACATCAGTAATGTGGCTGCCTGGCTCAGAAAAAGTTGGTGCAGAGTTTGATATTATTTTACTCTGATCTCTCACCCTCTTTCTTTTTAACAATGAGCTCACTTCTAACCAAACTTTCTTTTCATTTTATCTCAGCACACACCCACACTCAGATATTGACACCTCGCCTCTCAATCACTCAAGAATAACTTATTGGGTAGGAAACACTGGTTATCATGAATCCATAGAAGTTCAATTAAGCTCAAACAATTCCCATGTATGTTGTCCTATAATCAAAATGTTGCTCAATTGGTTTAACTTTTCAGTTAAAGCACAAAATGAAATACATGTCAGATATATATATATATATATATATATATATATATATATATATATATATATATGCGCAGTAAGATAATCATGAAGATTTGAGCATTTTAAACATGAAAGATTTTCTCAAAACAAGGATATTGAATGAATGAAATGAATACAAAATACTTGTTTGAGAATTTGACATTGTATGAAAAGATCAAATTTGAATGATTTAGCATTAAAAGCTTAGGTTATGAAAAATTGGATGTTGCCTATAAGAACAGTTATAGACAAATCTTGAAAGAAACGCTTTGAATGATGTAACACTCAACAAACTTTGAATATCAAACGGGGTGTCTTACCATCGAAAATTATGTTCAATTTTTAGACATGGTAAGAACTTAGTCAATAATAATACTAAACTGGTGTGTATGAATACTTGACAGTATATGGAAAAGATAATACACAAGTATTTATCTTTGGAAACACACGGTTAGTTAAACAATGAAGCTCATATCCGAAAACAATTAAAATCACACTTCAAAATTCATGAAGTCTTTTTAAAAATAAGAAGTGGTTTGAACATTTAGAAACATGTTTTCATGTCTGAAAGTCGTCCACCTTTCAAACATTTTATGACAATAAGAATAGAATTATTTCTTACGCTCAACATTAATCTCATGAAGTCAGCTCCAAAGTCATGATTGATATGATCATGTAAGCTCCCTCTCAAAATCTGCATTTAGTCAAAAAGTCGTCAAAGTACAAAGTCTTATTCAACAACTTTATTGAAAAAATAAAGACATGAAAGCAGTAAAACAATTAAGAACGAGTTCTGATTTGATTTAATCATGACTCCTTTCTGAGCAAGTTCGAGCCAACTCGCGTATCAGAGGCACTTGCTGATCCAGAATGGGTGATTTCAATGCAAGAAGAGCTGAATCAGTTCGACACACTTCAAGTCTGGAGACTCGTACCAAAACCTCAAGGTAAAACCATTATAGGTACGAAATGGGTTTTCAAGATCAAGAAAGACGAAGATGGTACCGTTATCAGAAACAAGGCAAGACTTGTAGCCAAAGGATACAGGTAAGAGGAAGGAATAGACTACGACGAGACTTATGCTCCTGTGGCGCCTTTAGAGGCAATTTGAATGTTTCTAGCCTACGCAGCCCACAAGAACTTCAGTCTTTCAAATGGACGTGAAGACTGCCTTTCTGAATGGCATTCTGAAGGAAGAAGTCTACGTCTCTCATCCAGAAGGTTTTTTCAATCAAGAGAAGCCGAATCACGTCTACATTCTCGACAAAGCACTCTATGGACTGAAACATGCTCCTCGCGCCTGATATGATGTCCTTTCAAAATTTCTAGTCAAGTCTGGTTTTTCAAAAGGTACGGTAGATACCACTTTGTTTATCAAAAAGGAAAAATCCGATATCATTCTTATTCAAATCTATGTGGATGATATTATTTTTGGCTCTACAAATCCTAAGTACTGTAAGAATTTTTCAAACCTTGTGGTGTCAAAATTTCAGATGAATATGATCGGAGAGATGAATTTCTTTCTCAGATTACAAGTCAAACAATTTTCATCGGGGATTTTTATCAATCAATCAAAATACATTCTTGAAATTCTTCGGAAGTTCAAAATGGAAAATTCAAAACCGATTGGTACCCCAATGGCACCAGGTACTAAGACTGGCACCGATCCTTCTTGAAATTCTGTTGATGTTAGGACTTACAGAGGGATGATAGGTTCTTTAATGTATCTTACTTCTAGTAGGCCAGATATAATGTTTTCAACATGCTTATGTGCAAGATATCAGGCCAATCCCAAAGAAATCCATATGTCTGCAGTTAAGCGCATATTTAGGTATCTGAAGGGGACTGCAGATCTTGGTCTGTGGTATCCTAAAGATACTAGTTTTGAACTAACAGCGTATACAAATGCAGATCATGCTGGTTGTATGCTAGACATGAAGAGCACGTCAGGACATATACGGTTCCTCGGTGATAAACTCGTAAGTTGGGCATCGAAGAAGCAACTTTGTGTTTCAACTTCAACGGCCGAAGCAGAATATGTAGCTGCTGCTAGATGCTGTTCTCAGGTCTTATGGATGAGAACACAATTAAGCGACTACGGTTTCCACTTCAACAAAATCCCGATCTACTGTGACTCTAAGAGCGCCATCGCAATAACAGCGAATCCTGTTCAGCACACAAAGACCAAACACATAGATGTCAGGTATCATTTTATCAAAGATAATTTAGAGAAAGGAACAATTGAACTTTTCTTTGTAAAAACTGATTATCAGCTTGCCGATTTGTTTACCAAACCTTTAGACGAAAAGAGGTTTACCTTTCTTGTCTCTAAGCTTGGTATGCTAAATCTTAAGGTATAATCAGTAGTTACCTATCAAAGTTTTCTAATTGTATACTTTTTCATCATTTCTTCATTCTTAATTCTGATTGATATCTACACTTCTATATTCTGCTCATGATCCAAGGGGGAGTACAAGAAGAAATTTACAGTTGGTCAATCTTATTTTGAGGGAGAGCTCATAAGATTTCTGAGAGTCCAAGATCTCTGAATCGTTAGAGATAGAAAGTAGAGAGAGAAAGTGTGAAGCACAAAGTAACATATGTATTGAATTGTGCGTGTCTGAATTGTTACAAAACAAAGGTGCAAAGGGGACTTAAATACCCCTAGCCCTTACAAACAGAATACACTACTAAAAGCATTAAAAGCTATAAAATAAATACAATGATTACTACAAAATTAGACTTAACAATCTCCCCCTTAGTAATCATTGGCGCCGTGGTCTTCAAAAACAATCTTCAATAGCAGCATAGACCATCTAGGCGACTTTGTAGAATTACTGACGCTCTTCTCTTTGACGTAATCTATTCAACCCGAGTAACACTTCTAATCGTCGCAGAGTAGAGCGGAAATTCAACCTCTCATTGATTTTATCCAATGCATTCCGTAGAAGTTGAATCTCATCATTTGTTATCAGAGCCCTGTTTGTTCGTGTCTCCATAAATCTTATAACAGCATCTTTCAATCTTTGATCTAACTGTAGCCTGATTACTTTCAAAGTTCCATCGGAGTAATGACTTATCTCTTCAAATCTGAGGAAGCACTTTTGACCTGATGCATTCCTGTATACAAATCCATGTGGATCCTGAAGAATAGTGAATAATGAGTAAGAATCAATGTCTGGCAGGCTACGGTTAGGTCTTAGCAAATTCACCACTGGCTAAAAGCTTTCGGCTGCCATTTGAAAATCGAAAACCCTGAAGAACCTGATCTGACGCCTTATAAACCTTTTGATTACAAATAAGGTTTGAGAGATATCATTTGTCCTGTAGTACTGATTCCTCAATTCATTGTACAGAAGCTCAACATCGTCAATGGATAAATCATTAAAGTCAGCCTCAGAGAAGATATAACGGTTGCAGTCTCTTCTTTCAACCTCGAAAACTGGATACCAGATATTAACCAACCTCTGAATTTCAATTTTGATAATCCGAACTATCAGATGAGGAGAAAAAAACCAAATCCCTTCTACGACGTTGACATCTGATAAGCATTACATACTCATATTTAAAAGCACCTGATTCCTTTTCTACACAAAGAATGGCATGGATATTGATCGGTCTTCTTCTTGAAACAAAAATATTGCTTTGGGAATCTTCAAGGAAGGCAGATCTTTGACGTGAATCCATATAACGTTGTTGTAAATTTCTTCGTCTCTCCCGTCTTGACAAAGCTGGTCCTTCTTCTAAAATACTTGGAGAAATTACAGGTTCAATAGGAGGATCAACAGCTTGTTCTCTAGATGACTGACCTACTTCAAATGTATCTGAAGGAGCAAAGGTAGTCGGAGTATTAGCAACAACAGGAGATGAAGAAACAAGAGTAGCTTCAGGAACAATAGATTCAGGAACAGTAGATTCAGGAATAGTAGCTTCAGGAAGATCTCTGTACAACATATCTGATATCTCTTCATCCTTAGCATCCATGAACACTGAGTCATCTTCTGTGTCTGATATGATGATGATGTCATCACAGTCCTCTTCATTTACTTGACATATCTTTTCCAATCTGACATCTGCATCATCATCAAAATTAATCTCGATGAAATTAGCGAAGAATGATCTCATGTCATTTGCTGCTTCAGATTCTTCAACTTCATGAATGCTAGGAGAAACATCTGGATCCATGTAGACAACAATTTTCATATTATCATTAATGTTGCTTTCAGAAAAGTTCAGTTCATTATGCAAAGAAGACAGATCAACATTCTCAATCATAATATTCACTAAGTCCTGAATGTTTCAATCTTCAACAGATCCTCCACTCTTTCCTCTATCACCAGTTGCTTCTTCCTGAATATCCTCTCTTGCTTCAGAAGATCCTTCAACTCTTGGTCTCTTTTCCATCTCCCCCTCATGACCTTGATGATCAGGATCATCTTGGTCATTTCGACGTTTAAGAGACGGGCCGGCCTCAGATCTGCAGCTTTGTTCGTGAATATCAATCCTGGAAGATAGATCAGAGAAAGCTTGAGACATAAACGATTTGAGATCAGCAAAACTTGATCGGACTTCTGATCTGAATGAATGAAACTCATCAGATAAAGCAGTGATCCTGTCAGAGTCAGACGAAGGAACTGGAGGCGGCGTAGGTTGGAAGTTCCGAAGCAGAGAAAGAAGATCTTGATCCTGATGTTCTGGTGGCGACATAGAAAGAAGTCGAGCATAGAGTAGATCTGTTAACTCTGAAATAGGAATATCTGATACTGGAATGTTAGAAGAAGACACAGGAATTCGGGTAGATGAAGAAACACCAGTTGACTGTGTAAACAACGGAGATAGAGGAATAGACATGATCGCTGGAGCAGAAGATTGAACAACAGAAGACGGCTCTCTTAGCACAACCCCAGATGGGCGTCTGAACGAAATCTCTGTAGGAATCACTGAAGTATCAATCTCTGGCATCTTCCCTTTGAATAAAGCTTTTAACTTCAGAATCTGTGCTTCCTTTTCGGCATCCATTCTCTCCGATAACTGCCGAATTACATCATTCAAAGTAGAGAATTTGTCAGTTGAAACCCGAGCTTGATCAGAAGTAATCTCTACAGCTAATGAAGTAGACTGAATAACTGCAAGAGTAGTTGCTGGAGCTTGACTTTGAACCGATACTGTGGCTTGATCAAAAGCTGTATCCAATTCATTTACTTGAAGATGTGCAACTGAAGGATTAACTGGAACAGAATCATCATCAGAGATAACTTTTGTTGAGACAACCACTTCCGGTGTCTTGGACTTCCTTTCATATACCTGAATACGCGATCGATCAGTATGATCACTATCATCATCATCAGAATCACTTTCATTCTCATCTTTATCACTAGCAAGAATATCATCAGCAACAGTATCATCTACATCTTCAAAATCAAAAACAATAGCATCAGAAGCTACAGTTCCAATATCATCAATAACATTCTCAATTTGTTGAGAAGCAGCATCCTCCTGAACTACTTCTGTTTCAACAATAACCGCAACTTCTTGAACATCTTCAGCCTCTTGTTCAACTTCACGTTCTTGTTCAGGAATAGTTGCTTCAATTTCAACATCTTGTTCAGTAGCTTGATTATCATGAGAGGGCTCTTCTTGTACAACTTCCATGAATTCATTGTCCATACAATATTCTATGACATCCTCATTTGCAACATCAGCGTAGTTTGCAATAAGAGCGTATGGAATAGTCATAGAATAGTTGAACGTCTTCTTTTGCTTCTGAATGTATTGCATTTCCGAGTCTGGAACCTGTGGCCAAGACAACCTGCGAGGAATAGAAGGATTGCTACGGAGCATGCTTCGAACAATAAGCTTCATAAATCTGACAAACGGAATAAACTTTCTTTTCCTGTTGGTGAACTTGTCATGTACTACCTCCGAGAGTTTTGTCCAAAAGATAAACGTATAGTCGACATGCAAGTCATAGACGACTGCATGGAACAGTCGGAGATACAGTAGACTTGCACTATCAGTGCCAGAATGTTTCGATGTCAGGCACCTGATGAGAACAGAGAACAGTGCGTACCAAACTGGAGGTAGATTTGACTTGTCAAAATCTGTAGGTTTGTTCAAAGTACCCACATATCCAAGATTCCGAATCCCTTCATAGACTTCCTCTTCAGATGGAAAAGTGTCATATGTATTTCTGCCTGGTCTGGAGTTCGGCTCAATAAGATCCAATATCAATCTCAGTCTTTTGTAGGTAAGGAAAAATTCAAGCTGATCTACTTGAAGCTCAAAGAGATGCGGACGAGCCAGTTCATTCTTTGTTATAGTATTCCAAGCCTGCTGTAGATATACTTCAGGAACATCTGCACAGTATGAAAGAGTAGGGGCAAGAGGATGTCTTTTGAGAATTGCTCGTATCACGGGATGAATCTTGATTCTGTCAAAGTCCACGTGATAGTTGTTTGGCTTGTATGGCATGTACATGATGGTTGGGAATACATCATTTGGTGTACGTCTAGAAGCAGAAAGATCGGCCCCTACAGAAGGATGTGACGGCATTGGAGTATCATGAGAAGCTCGATCAGATGGATCATCGAGAATGGCATTCTCATCTTGAATCATGGGATCAGTATTAGTTTTGGAAGCCATAAGAGACCTGGAAAACAAAATGAAAAAGAATTAGAAGAAAAGAAGAAAGAAAAAAAAAATTCTAAGTATGGTTTGCGGGTCACGTTAGAAGCGCAAAGTTGACTTTGCGTTTCTAGTTAGACGCGCAAAGTACACTTTGCGTTTCTAACTAGACTCGCAAAGTTGACTTTGCGTTTCTAGTTAGACACGCAAAGTAGACTTTGCGGGTCTAACATGATCTGAACACTATACTTGGAAATTCAAAAGAAAAACAAACACTAAACAAGAAGGTTTGCGTATCAAGTTAGAATCGCAAAGTACACTTTGCGTTTCTAGTTAGACGCGCAAAGTACACTTTGCGGTTCTAACTAGACTCGCAAAGTTCACTTTGCGTTTCTAGTTAGACACGCAAAGTACACTTTGCGGTTCTAACTAGACTCGCAAAGTTCACTTTGCGTTTCTAGTTAGACACGCAAAGTACACTTTGCGTTTCTAACTAGACTCGCATAGATCACTATGCGGGTCAAACATGCTTGACACAAAAACCTTAACAAAAAACCAATAAAGAAACACAAGATAGAATCGCAAAGTAAACTTTGCGTTTCTAGTTAGACCCACAAAGAATAATTTGCGTTTCTAACTAGACACGCAAAGGTCACTTTGCATTTCTAGTTAGACCCGCAAAGTTAACTTTGCGGTTCTAACTAGACGCGCAAAGTAGACTTTGCGGGTCTATCAACCTTACAAAAACCTAGGGTTCGCGAATCTCAGACCCGAAAACCACAAAAACACAAAATTAAAGCAAAATACAAGAAATTAAACCAAAATAGAACATACCTGAGTGTCGATTAATAGATATAAACAAAACCCAATATGTAAATCGATCAAAAACAACACAAATCTGGAGTTTTAGAGATC
Source organism: Arctium minus (assembly GCA_954870635.1). Lineage (NCBI taxonomy): Eukaryota > Viridiplantae > Streptophyta > Magnoliopsida > Asterales > Asteraceae > Arctium > Arctium minus. The sequence goes on along the minus strand of OX941096.1, from coordinate 11,205,512 downwards.
GATGAACAGTAAAAGAACGCAAGTTAGATAAAAACACGAACAGAGGATGAAAACAAAACAAAGAAATAGTATACTAACAAACAACAATCATAGAACGAAAAACACATACCTGAAATTCCAAAATAGCAATCTGAAAAAGAATCAGATGAGAATTGAAGAAGAAGAACACGCAGAATTATTGGAGGGAAAATGAATAGTCAAACAAGTTCAAATGGAATAAGGAAAAGAAAAAAATACACACTTTTACTTCTATATATTCTAAAAACACATAAAAAAATAACTATGAGAAAATTACCTGATAAGCCCCCATTACCCCCCCTACACAAATGCACAAAGTTTATCAAATTAGTTTAGCAGTTGCATAGTAATTTCAGAAATACTTACCTGATGAATTTCTGATCAGCACAAGAAGTAATTAATCAGAATCATTCACTCCCCCTCAAAAATAGAATATTCTCAGATAAAGAACCCAGATATACACCCCCTTGAAAAATGTACAGACCATATAACAAAAACACAGACAACAAACATAAAGACATCAATATTAAAGATGATCATATTGAATATAAATTTTGTAACAACTGAATATATAAACTTTTAAACACTAAACAAATTAAAGTCTACTCAGTATAATATCCCAGATTTATCAATCAGTTGAAATCAAACAGGAGTTGTTGAATACAGAAACATGTTTTATTGTATATATCAAGTTAAGACATGTTCAGAGTCAAACACTTGCAGGTATCTATTCAGTGTGCTCACATGCGATCTCTGATTAGCTTCAAGAAAAATGTAATTCTAAACATAAAATGAAGAACTTTGCATATACAGGCACTAAGTCATCAAGAATTAAGATTTTCACAAATTTACAGGTTTATCGCAGCTCAAAATATATCACCAAGTATCAAGAGATGTGTGCTCATTGGCATCTTTTAGCTGTGTGCTCATTGGCATCTTCACATGAGTGTGCTCTTTGGCATCTTGTAAGCGTTGTGCACTTTGGCATCTTTTAATCAAAGAGTTCATTAAGTAAAGAACATGCCGTAAACGTAACTTTCTATCTGACCCTATTGCAGGATTTGGGTTAGCCGCTCCCAGACCAGTTGGCCTTAGGGGACTAGGTGTCAAGCACCCCTTGGAACTTACTTTTCCGGATCAGAAAGGCTACATCGACATATCCTAAACCCATTCATACCAGTAGAACATGACTTTCGATCTGGTTCTATTGCAGGATTTCTGTTCGATCACTCCCAGATCAATTGACCTTAGGGGACCAGATGTCGAGCATCCCTTGGAACTTACTTTCCCAAACCAGAAAGGTCACAAGTACAAACTTTTAAACTCAAGGATTTCTGTATTATAAAAGCTTAAAAATAAAATCATCTCAATAACGTAGATCTATATTGAATAGCTTAGCCCATATTTTCATTACGATCTACAATTTTGATCACTTAGGTTGTTCAAGCAAAGTAAACCATAAATATGCCGACTCACATATCTTTAAAGCAGTATCTAAAGCGTCAAACATGTTGCTGACTTTTCGATGTTTGAAAGATTTGAACGTTGAACATATGAAACTTTAAATATAAACAAGGTGACTTGTCAAAGATTCTAGACACACATTTTATTCAACTGAAAGAAAATCTGAAATATTAAACTTTATAGAATAAAATTTGTAAAGATTTAAACTTTTAAATTCAACATGCCAAGTTTTGAAAGCAGAAAATTAAATCGTTTTTCATCTAAAGCTTTTGTAAAAATATCAGCAAGTTGATATTCAGTTGGTACAAAATATAATTCAATAGTACCTTCTTCCACGTGATGCTTTATAAAATGATATCTCATGTCTATGTGCTTGGTCTTGGTGTGCTGGACTGGATTGACTGATATAGCAATTGCGGACTTGCTGTCACAATATATTGGCATTGTCTTGTACAGCATCCCGTAATCACGAAGTTGCGTTTTCATCCACAGCACTTGAGCACAGCAACTAGCTGCAGCGACGTATTCAGCTTCGGCTGTTGATATTGACACGCAATTTTGCTTTTTCGACGCCCAGCTTATCAGTCTGTCACCCAGAAACTGGAGATGACCAGAAGTACTTTTCCTGTCCAATTGATTACCACCATAATCTGCATCAGAATAAGCAATCAAACTATAATCAGAACTTTTAGGATACCATAATCCTAAATAAGGAGTTCCTTTAATATATCTAAAAATGCGTTTGACTGCTAAAAGATGAGATTCTTTTGGTTTAGCTTGAAAACGGGCACACAGGCACGTTGAAAACATTATGTCCGGGCGACTGGCAGTAAGATACATCAGTGATCCGATCATCCCTCTGTATGTCTTTTGATCCACAACTTTTCCATCTGGATCCAGTCCGAGTTTGGCACCGTGAGCCATAGGCGTGCCGATTGAGGTAGACTTGTCCATTTTGAATTTCTTCCAAATGTCAAAGACGTACTTTGACTTATTGATGAATATTCCATCTGGAAGCTGCTTCACTTGTAAGCCGAGGAAGAAGTTGATTTCTCCCATCATGCTCATCTGAAATCTAGAGGTCATTAAATCAGAAAACCAAGTACACAAAGATTTGTTAGTCGCACCGAAAATAATATCATCTACGTATATTTGTACTAAGCAGATATCAAGATTAGATCTATAAATGAAAAGAGTGGTATCTATGGAGCCTTTGGTGAAGCCGGATTTGACTAAAAAGGCTGACAACTCGTCATACCATGCTCGTGGAGCTTGTTTCAGACCATACAAAGCTTTATCGAGAAAATAAACATAATTAGGACGATCTTTGTCAACAAATCTCTCTGGCTGAGATACATATACTTCTTCTTTCAATTTGCCATTGAGAAATGCTGTCTTGACATCCATTTGATATACGGTGCAGTTCCGATAAGCAACGAAGGCAAGAAACATTCTGATAGCTTCCAATCTGGTGACGGGTGCAAATGTTTCATCATAGTCAATACCTTATTCTTGTCGATATCCTTTGGCTACTAACCTTGCTTTGTTCCGAACGACGATACCATATTTGTCTTTTTTATTCTTGAATATCCACTTGGTACCAATTATGCTCTTATTTTTCGGCCTTGGTACAAGTCTCCACACTTTTAGCGCGTCAAACTGATTGAGTTCCTCTTGCATTGCTAAAATCCAGTCCGGGTCTTCCAACGCTTCAGATACTTTGGTAGGTTCAATCTTGCTTAGGAAGCAAGTGTACAAACATTCGTTGGAAGAAGCTGTTCTGGAGCGAGTAGCAACACTTGCTTGAGGATCCCCAATAATTTGATGGATTGGATGAGATCTTGTCCATTTTGTTGTATGAGGGAGAGGATCAATTACTTCTTGAAACACTTGTAATTGATGAGAGGGAGGTTCATAAACTTCTACATCAGAAGATGAAATAGAAATAGTTTCAACTTGAGGAGGAGATATCTCAAAAATCTCTGAATCAGATTCGGGAACAATTTGTTGTATAACATCATTTTGTGAGCAGATTGATCTTGAATAGATTCTTGAATATATTCTTGCTAAAATCCAGTCCGGGTCCTCCTGAACTGATTCCTCTTGAGCAGATTGATCTTAAATAGATTCTTCTTGAATAGGTTCTTCAAGAATTGGCTCAGTTTCTGATTGAACATTGTCTGATTGATCCAATTCTTGTTGTGCCGGTTCTTGTTGAACAGGAGGGACTGGAGCAGCATCATTGTCAGAGATGGATGCAGCGGAATTTGGAATAGATGAGCTCTTAGTTTCTTGATTCAAAACATTAGAAACATTTTCAGAATTAGTTCTAGACACATCATCATAAAAATTTTCAAATAGAAAATCAAGATCAGAAAAATTAGGAGAGGGAGTAGAAGAATCCTGGTTATTCGGTGAAAGAGCAGGTTCTGAACTGATTTGTTCAGAAACTGAATTTCCAGTAAGTGCGGGTTCTGAGTCTGAGTGACTAGAAACCAAATCAGCAGCTTCGTCAAACTTTACATTGACACTTTCTATGACCTTTCTTGCAGAGGTCAGAAAAACTCTATAAGCAGCAGAGTTTGAAGAATAACCCACGAATACTCCTTCGTCTGCCTTTGGACTAAACTTTTTGAGATTATCCCTATCATTCAGAACGTAGCATTTACACCCGAATGACTTGAAAAACTTGATGTTCGGTTTGATCCCGTTCATAAGTTCATACGGTGTTTTGTTGAAGCGACGATGCATAATTGATCTGTTTTGTGTATGACATGCAATTGACACTACTTCAGCCCAGTAAGACAAAGGTAGACCTGAATAAGCGAGCATTGATCTGGCGGACTCAACAAGCGTTCTGTTTCTTCTTTCAACAACGCCGTTCTGTTGCGGAGTACGTGCAGCAGAAAATTGTTGTTGTATTCCTTGAGACTCATAGAATGCCTGAAGAATACTGTTTCTGAATTCGGTGCCATTGTCAGATCTTACCAGTTTCACTTGCTTCTGCTTATTTGTCTGAGTTGTCTTGATAAGATTGATGAGAACTTCAGGAGTCTCGTCTTTTGACTTCAGAAATTTTACCCAAGTATATCTAGAGTAGTCATCAACAATCACCAGAACATATTTCTTATGTCCTAAACTCTTTGTCTTCATTGGACCACACAGATTAACATGCAAAAGATCAAGAATAGCCGATGTACAGTGTTCAGGTTTAGGCTTATGAGGAGCTTTCTTCATTTTTCCTTTCTCACAATCTTGGCATAGATGGTCTTTCTGGAAACGGAGAACTGGAAGACCTCTCACTGAATCATTCTTGACCAGACGATCCATATAGTTGAAGTTAAGATGAGCCAGTCGACGATGCCAAATCCAACTTTCACTGATAGAGGCTTTGGATAGTAAACACAAATCTGATGAGGTTTTAACTTTGGAAAGATCAATTGTATACAAATTAGATCTTCTCTTTCCAATCATTAAGTCCTTGCCACTATCATTCTTTACAACAACCCTTTTTGATTTGAAGCTCACTTCAAGATCTTTATCGCAGAATTGGCCGATGCTAAACAAGTTGTGACTTAGACCCTCAACATAGCTTACTCTTTTGACAGTTATGTTTCCTTGAACTAGATCGCCATAACCAAGAATTGGAGCTGTCTCACAATTACCAAATTTCACACGACCGCAACATTTATCTTTAAAATTAGAAAGAAGTGATTTGTTGCCAGTCATATGTTTTGAACATCCCGAGTCCAGATACCATAATTGACTAAGCTCTGAACCATCAGATGATGTATCCTCTTCCTCATTATCAGAATTGTCATCACCTATAAAGCACATGGCTGTTGTTTCTTCATTCTCAGCCTCATTGTCCGAATGATCTAACCAGTACTCTTCTTCGGCCAACAGAACGGTTCCACTTTCCTTCTTTTCAGGGAGAGCCAACTTCTGTCGGTAAAAAGCAGCATCTTTTACCACTTTGACTCTGCATTCTTTGGCAATATGTCCAGGCTTTACGCAGTTAAAGCAATTCATCACCTTTTTCTTATCCTTCTTTTGTTCAACCACTTTAGCTGGTTCATACTTTGGAGTGTATGGCTTTGAAGGAGCACCAGGTTCTATCTTCTTAGAACCAGAAGAAAACCGCAGATTATTAGAACCAGATTTGTGCTTGAATCTTTTCTGATAGTGCTGATTCAAAAGTATCATGGCCTTTTCAAGTGCTTCGCCATCATCATCTGTTGATCCATCATAAGCTGATTCAGTCAAAGCTTGCTCAACAAGTTGACTAACTAAAAGTGCAATGGGATCTACTGACAGAGGCTTGTTCTTCTTATCCATTTTCTCCTTCTTCTCCATAACCATAGACTCATATGTCATCAGTATTTCGAATAACTCTTGAATAGGCATGGTTGAGATTCTGACATCATTTCTCATTCTATGGCATGACTTGTTCCACTCAGGTTGTAAAGCATTCAAAAACTTCAAGTTTGCCTCCAACTCAGTCTTGGTAACTTTGATCTTGTATAAATCGTTGATAACAACCCAGAATCGATCAAATACATTCTTCAAGCTTTCTCCATCCTTAGCCTTGAACTTCTCAAAATTGTTCATATATCTAGTCTGATGCAACTGAGTTGACATAGCAGTACCAAGCATGATCTTTTCAAGTTGAGTCCACATCAGCATAGGATTATGTTTGAAGCAATCGATTCTGTTATAAATGGAGTTGGGAAGAGCAAGAATCAGATTTGATTTGGCCTGACTATCAGCTTGATGTCTTAACATCTCATCTGCATCATATTCCCTTACTTCTTTCACAACAGTGGTAGCAGGTGTAGTAGCAGTAGCTGGGATCACTTTTCTTGGAGTTTCCATAGGACCCTGAGTCAGTGATTTCATCATATTCTCCCCATTTGGTTGTCTTTCAATAAAGTTGATGAATCGATCCTGCCATTGTTCAAATTCATTCTCATTGATGAGAACAGGTGGACGAGTATCGGACCCCAAAGACATCATGAGGTCATTCTTGTAGATTTGAGCTTGCAAAGACATCTTGTGAAAAAGTCAGAAAAATTCAGAAAAAAATTTCTCAGTAAGAAAGGCCCGCAAACTGATGGTTTGCGTTTGTAAAGAGGAACGCAAAGTGAGCTTTGCGGTTGCTTCGTGAGACGCAAGGTGATCTTTGCGTTTGCTTAATAGAACGCAAACTGAGCTTTTCGTTTGTAGAACATAATGCAAACTGAGCTTTGCGTTTGCTTTGTGAAACGCAAAGTAATTCTTTGCGTGAGAAAACCTCTCGAGTGAGATACTTCGCGGGTCAGAGACTTCGCGGGTCAGAGACTTCTCGGTTTACTTAAGAAACGCAAACAGATGGTTTGCGTGTTAGACTAGAACCGAGAAACAATCTTTGCGTTTCCAGAGAGAACCGCAAACCTGAAAAAATTTTCTAACACAAAAGTTAGATCATCATATCTAAGAGTGAAAGAATGAGACGCAAAGTATAAAAATCATACCCAAACATGTTTGAATGACACGCAAACTCTCAAGTATAAAATGCAAACTGAATCATGCAAACTATGATAGACACGCAAAATTCACATGAATGACACGCAAAGAATGACATGTAAACTATGAATAACCCGCAAAGTTCTTTGAATTAAACTCAAATAACTTTGAATGACACGCAAACTAACAAGAGTAAACGCAAACTTCATAAACTCAAACCAATCAAGCAAGATCAGCTACAACTTCGAAATTAATCCAAGAAAAGCATACACTGAACTTCGTAAACTATATTCTAACACATTTTATCAATCAATTTCAATCAAAAACAACAAAATCTAAAAATTCGACAAGAACAGAACGAGAAAGTCGTTTTTCCAGAAAATGTAAAATCTGCAAATTGAAGATCTAAACAAGATTTTTATGCTAAAATCAAAGAAACAATTATGATCGATTAGTAGAAACGAAACAATTAAGCCCAAAAACAACACAAATTGATCAACAAACAGTCCGAATTTGATGAATAAGCAAAAAACGAGATTTTCTTGAAAAATCAAGAAAATCGATCGAGTTTTCTGCTTAAATTCACAAATCCAGAAACAAAAACACTAATCTCTCAGTCTCTTAGGATTCAAATTGCTCTGTTACCAATTGAGAGTCCAAGATCTCTGAATCGTTAGAGAGAGAAAGTAGAGAGAGAAAGTGTGAAGCGCAAAGTAACAGATGTATTGAATTGTGCGTGTCTGAATTGTTACAAAACAAAGGCGCAAAGGGGACTTAAATACCCTTAGCCCTTACAAACAGAATACACTACTAAAAGCATTAAAAGCTATAAAATAAATACAATGATTACTACAAAATTAGACTTAACAATTTCTGCATTTACCTTTTGTGTAATTTTTTTTTTGTAATGCATGATTTTAGGGGGATCTCTTCAAATCAAAGGAGTATGGATATGACTTCTGATTATTTCTGATCAGAACTCGTACTTTCATAGTTTTACTGCTTTTTGTCTTTTCAATATAAGTGAATAAATTTTGCTTTGACATAGACATAAGAGTTTTGCAGATTTTTGAGAGATGCTTACAAGATTATACTCATCTGAAAACGTGACACTATGAGGTTAGAAAAATTCTTACAGTACTTTGGATTAGTTGAACCAAATATGATATCATCCACATATGTTTGAATTAAAATGATATCAACCTTCTTCTTTTTAATGAATAAAGTGGTGTCGATTTTACCTTTTGAGAAACAGGACTTGACAAGGAATTTGGATAACACGTCATACCAGGCTCGAGGGGCTTGTTTGAGTTTGTAAAGTGCTTTGTCTAGAATATAGACATGATCAGGTTTGTCGGCACTTATAATCCTTCAGGTTGAGAAACGTACACATCTTCTTTTAACAATCCATTCAGAAAGGCTATCTTGACATCCATCTGATAGACCATAAAATTCTTATGTGCAACATAGGCTAGGAACATCCTAATGGCCTCAATACGCGCAACTGGTGCATACGTCTCATCATAATCAATGCCTTCCTCTTGTCTGTATCCTTTGGCTACAAGTCTTGCTTTATTTCGAATAACAACATCATCTTCATCCTTCTTATTTTTAAATACCCACTTGGTGCCAATAATTGTCTTTCCTTCAGGTCGGGGCACCAATAGCCAGACTTTAAGCACTTCAAATTGGTTGAGCTCTTCTTGCATGGATGTAAACCAATCTAGATCATGAAGAGCTTCTGAAACTTTTGTTGGCTTTATTTTGTTCAAGAAAGAATCAAATAAGCATTCATTTGCTGTTGCAGACCTAGTTCACACCGACTTTGATGTATCTCCAATAATTTGATGAACCGGGTGCTCTTTGGTCCACTTGTATACATGAGGAAGTGGATTAGATGTAGATTGATCATGTTGAACATCCAGATATCCACTTTCTTCTTCTTGTTCAGTATGGGGTTCAGTTGAAGTAATCGGTACAGAAGTTTTAGTGGATTGGACATTTGATGTCTATTGAGTAGGCATTACCGTACATCCAACTGAATGTGTAACTTCTAGCTTTGCAGTTTCATTAGCAACTTCAACTGATTGAGTAGGTGTTTAAATCTGAATTTCTTCCTGAATTGGGGGATCGGATTCAGTTGAGACATCTAATGTGATTGGATGATTACTAATTGAATCTTCAGATCTGTCAATCACAATAGGTTTAGTCAATTTAGTACCAAGAAACTCATCATAGAAAAATTCAAACAATAAATCTAATTCTATTAAGTGAGATGTAGACGTTGATGCTTTATCAGAATTAGAAACATTAACCGCAGGTTCTGGACTGATTTATCCAGAAGCTAATACTCCTGTTATCACGGGTTCTGAACTGATTTGATCAGAAGCCATTTCTTCATCGAATGTGACATTTACGCTCTCCACCACTATCTTGGATTTCTTCATGTAAACTCTATATGTTGCAGATGTCTGAGAATATCCATTGAAAATGCCTTCATCAGCTTTCGGACTAAACTTATTCAAGTTATCCTTGTCATTCAATACAAAACACCTGCATCCAAAGATATGAAAATGTTTAATGCTAGGTATTCTATTATTAATCAAAGCATATGGTGTTTTACCAAACCGACGATGAATGATTGAACGATTTTGCGTATAACATGCAGTTGACACAACTTCAACCCATAGAAATAGAGGTAGATCCGATTGGCTAAGCATAGTGCGAGCAGCCTCGACTAGAGTTCTGTTTCGCCTTTCTACTACTTCATTCTGTTCTGGTGTTCTGGCAGCAGAAAATTGATGTGTTATCCTGACCGATTCGAGATAATCGTCAACAGTTTTGTTCTTGAATTCTGTGCCATTATCTGTTATGAGAAGCTTAGTTGTCTTCTACAAATTCACTTGAACGGTCTTTAAGAATGAGATGATAACATCGGGCGTCTCATCTTTCGATCTTAGAAATTTGACCCAAGTGTATCTTGAATAATCGTCCACAATCACAAGTACATATTTCTTGTCATTTATGCTTTGAGTTCGCATTGGACCACAGAGATCCATATACAACAATTCTAAAGGAGTACTTGTGCTCGGTTCAGGCTTAGGCTTATGAGAAGCTCTTTTCATCTTACCTTTCTCACACGCAACACACATATGTTATTTTTCATATTTTAGCTCTGGAAGTCCTTTCACCAAATTACCAGTCACCAGTTTATTGATGTATCAGAAGTTGAGGTGAGATAGCCTTCTATGCCATAGCCAACTTTGTTGCATAGAGGCTTTAGAAAGTATACACATAGCATTATCAGTTTTGACTTTAGACAGATTAATCATGTAGAGGTTTAACTTCCACGTCCCGACCAAGAGTTCTTTACCATCTTCAGTTCTAACACAACATCTTTTGGCCTTAAAATTGACCCCTAAGTCCTTGTCATAGAACTGACCTATGCTAAACAGATTGTGTCCTAATCCTTAAACGTAGCTCACTTTCTTAATTGTTACATTTTCTTGCACGACATCTCCATATCCAAGTATCGGTGAAAACTGGTCATTCCCAAACCGCACATTGCCGCAAAATTTCTCTGTATAATTAGATAAAATATCTTTCTACCCAGTCATATGCTTGGAGCAACCAGAATCCAAGTACCACATATGACAGGTCTGCACAAGAGAAATCAGACAACAACCGGTTTAGGTACCCATTTATATCTAGATCCCTTCATATTAGCACAAGATTTTGGCATCCATTTGAATTTGGACCCTTTGATATTTTGGAAAGATTTTGAAACAATGTTATTAGAATAGACATGATATGATCCAAACCAATTATCAAAATATTGTCGAGTCACAAAATCATTTCGACTAGAAAACTGAGTAGTAGACGGAGATAATTGGATCAACTTCTTTATTGTATAAGACTTGTAAGGAGTTACAAGGTTTGATTTATTAGAAGCAACTTGACCAATTACATCATGAAAACTATCAGACGTCCTATTACATTTTGAATCAGACAATGATTTTGTCAACTCTTCAACATTCTTCTTAGGTCGCCATTCAACCTTTGCCTCAGACCTTTTACCTTTCAAATCTTAAATAGAAGATTTAGATTTGTAAGAACCATGAGTTTTAAGAGTTTGTGCTTTCTTATGTTTACCCGTGTTGATCTGTTTCTGTGAGCGCCTTTTCTTTTGCTTCTTACCTTTAGCATAATAGGTACTCACAAGAACTGATTCATCAACCTTAGTTGATGATTCACCTTTTTCAAATACACTGGGTAAAGCATCAGTATTAATCATAAAAGCTGAATGATCTGGAAGTTTAGCATTGAAATCAAATTTCTCAACACTTTCAGCAAAACAACCATTAGAATTCAAAAAATCAGTTTCATCCTCAAATAAGTTTACACCATCATCATCAAATTTATAAGCCTTAGAAGATTTTAAATCTGCATTAAAAAACACAGTAGAAAATACAATCTTTTCTAAATCAGCCAAAATCCTTTCATCCACTAAGGTATTCTCAAGCTTAGAAATTTTACTTTCCAAGATGAGTGGAGCTACATAAATTTTAGCCTCAACAGGTTTAGCCTCCAATTCCTTAGTAGAATAACTGTGAAAATAATCATTTGAAAGAAATTTAGGTTGTTCAGAGAGATAACTATCATTCAACTTGTCATAGCAAAATGGTAGTTGCATTCTCGTTATGTTTTTCCTATTTTCATCTTCCTTAGCCTCAACCTCATCAGATGATTTTGTAACAAATTTGGGTTTCAAATGAGGACATTTGTCAGCCACTTGTAAGAAATCAAAATTAAATAAAGCGGGCTGCTTTCTTATAACTTTCTTCAAACAGTGAGGGTTATCATAACCAAGACCCCACTTATCTTTAAAATATGTTTCTTCGTTTGGTGTGTTTAGAAAAATGGTGTGATCCGTTTGACCTCGAGTATAAAGCTTAGCTTCCAAACCATTAATCTTTTTAAGCAAAGATTTGTTTTCAAATTTCAAATCATTATATTGCACAACAAACTCTTGTTTCTCAAGTTCACATTTTTTGAACTTGGACACTGCCTCAGAAAGTTGATTTTCAAAAAAAGATTTTTGTTTTTCAAAAACAGTAGCAGCTTTGTTCAAAGAGTCAATCAAGTTTTTGTTCCCAGTAATTTCCTTGTTGAGATAAAAAATTGTTTGACGCTTCTTTGCAACTCTACTTTTCTCCTTTTTAAGCTTAGCTTGTAAGTCTTGAAGCTAAACCATCATGGTTTCCATTTTCTTTAAAAAATCAGATTCAGAAAAATTATTTACCTCATCAGAAGTCTCCTCATCAGATTCATCATACTTGACTTCCTTGCCCATTAAGCACATATAAGCAGTCTCTTCTTTATCTTCATCATCAGAATGGCACAACCAGTAATCATCCTCAGCCATCAGTGCTTTGCCTGCTTCTTTTTTCTTATCTAGAAGCATCTTGTTCTTGTAGTAATCCGAGTTCCTTACAATTGGCTTCCACAGTCTTTGGCAAAATAACCTAACTTGCCACAATTGTAGCACTTGACTGGCTGATCAACTTTCTTTTCTCCACAATCATTCAAATATCTCTTCTCTGGCTTCTTCTCTCCAAAATTCTTCTCATCAGACCTCCTACCATCAAATTTATTTTCCTCATACCTTCTGCCATCCAACCTTTCCTTATGTTCAAAATTTCTCGACCCTGAAGAATACCTCTGACTATTAGATCCCGGCTTCTTGTAAAATTTCTTCTGGAAAGCTCTAGTCAGCAAAAGCATAGCTTGCTTCAGGTTTTCTCCATCATCAGAGTCAGTGTCATCACTATCAGAATCAACAGATTCAGAAATCACAACTTTCTTCTTCTTCTTCTTCTTATCTTTCTTCTTATCCACCACAAGATCAACAACAGGCTTCTCACTCTTTTTCTTCTCTCCTCCTTTCTCTTCAACTTCCTCCTCATTCTGTCTTAGTGTCTCATATACTTCATGTAAAGGAATGTCACTAATATCCTTCATCTATTTCATCCTCCTTGTGTGTTTCTTCCATTTCGGCTGAAGAATGCTTAAGAACTTGACGTTGTTTTCAATCTTCTTCTTCTTGACTTTATTCTTAGCCAGCTCATTTAGCAAAGAGACAAATCTCTCATAAGTTTCCTCCAGGCTTTCATTCTCCTTGGCTTTGAATTCTTCATAATTGTTGATGCAGTTAGCCACTTTCATCTGATTTTTAATTTTATAACCCATCATCATCTTCTCTAACCGATCCCACATTTTCTTTGTTGTGGCCTTGTAGCTATCTATCTTGATGTAGATTTCATTAGGTATGCTTTGAAGAAGTAATGACCTTGCTTGTTTATCAGCCTTATATATCTTCTTTTGCTCAGGTGTATAACTTGCAACATCAACAACAATCTCTTTGGTCTTGGGCACTCGTGGTTCCATACCATCTTCACTGTCAGAACTCTCATGTTCCTCATCTGGTACAATAGCTATGACAGGTTTCATGAGACCTTCATTAATAGACTGTTTGATGAATTCTCCATTGTCGTGTCTATCAATGAAATCCAGAAATCTATCTTTCCATTGCTCGTATTCCCCCTTGAATAAGACAGGTGGTTTGACATCTGTACCGATAGCAAGAGCATCTCTAGAAGTCATCTTGAACTTTGCACTGATTTAAAGTGATCGCCCAAAAAATTCAGAAATAAACTTGACTTGAAAAGTCAAACGTGGTCAACACTTGACAAACTCAGAAAAAGTTCTAATTTTCCGAACTCGCAGAACAAAGAAATTCACTTCGCGTAGAAAGAGGCCTAAGCGTTCTTGGTTCATGCAGAAAGAGGCCTGCGCGTTCTTGATTTGCGCAGAAAGAAGCTTGCGAGTTCTGAAGGATCACTTCGTGCAATCACTCTGCGCGTTCTATACTTAGAATATTTTTCACAATTTTACTTGTCGCAAGAACACTTCACACAGATCAAGAACTCACAGATCGTATATAGGCCTTTGCGTGTTCTCACTTCCCGCAAACAGTACTCTGCGCGTTCTTACTTCACACAAACAGAACCCTGCGCGTTCTATCCTTATAAAGATTTCGAGAACAATTCAATAAACTTGCGCGTTCTTATCAAGAACTTGCAGAAGGCACAAAAACACAAAACACTTCAGTCTGTGCGTTCTTCCAGGCTTGTGTGTTCTTCAGTTTGCATGTTCTTCAGGATGATGCTTGCGCAAAATTCAGATCTTGCGTGTTCTTCAGAAACACACAAGGAATCCGACCAATTTCTTTAATTCCTGCAATTACAACTTGATTTTCCACAGGATTGATCGCACTTACAAGTAGAACAACTTTCTAATACAATAAAACAACTAAAAACAACAAGATTACAGTGAATCGATGTGATACAGTGTTCAACATTTTTCAACCAAAAACTCACAAAAATCCAAAATTAAGAGTGAATTAGTGTGAATTAGATGAAGAAATCTAAACAAGAAAGTTTCAAAAACACTAATCGATCACTATGGTGCCATTTTCTTGCATTAAAAACGATTTATCAAGAAAATTGTGAATCAAATAGTAAGTTTCTAAACCGGTCCTGCGTGTTCTTCCAAAAATGGAAATCTATGAAATTTGACCAAGTAATTTGAATTGATTGGTTTGCTCTGATACCAATTGTGTGTGTCCCAATCTATGTGTAATTAATCAATATGAACAAGAAATCCGATCAAGAAGTCACATGTATTTCTCAAATCAACCAATTAGAAAAATGCTCTCCAACTCTCAATATTTCTCTCACTATGATTAAGCTCTCTCTTAGTCATATAAGTCTACTAACATAAAAGAAACTATTTATATCCCTATCAATTAAAAATACAAAACTAAACACTAACTAAACTATTTGACTTTAACATGCTTGACTTTGATTTTCCTCTTTATGTAACTTTGACTTTGCAATGAAGCTTTGACTTGAGCAATTGACTTTGACTTTCATCTTCATGATCTTGGATCCAACATATTTGGGCATTAACACAAACCGTGTGTTTCAAAAGATAAATACTTGCGTATTATCTTTTCTATACACTGTCAAGTATTCACACACACCGGTTTAGTATTTTTGTTGACTTTACTATTACCATGTCTCAAAAGAAACAATTTTTCGATGGTAATAAACCCCGTTTGAACTTCATTGATATTTGAGCGTTGATTCATTCAAAGCGTTTCTTTCAAGAATGTCTATATTTGCTTCATATAGACAACATTCATTTTTTCATGACCTAAGCTTTTATTGTTATATCATTCATATTTGATCTTTTCAATACAATGTCAGATTCTCAAAAAGTCTTTTGTATTTATTTCATTCTTTCAATATACTTGTTTTTGAGAAAATCTTCCATGTTTAAAATGCTCAAATCTTCATGATTATCTTATTGAGCATACATCTATCTGACATGTATTTCATATTGTGCTTTAACTGTTAAAGTTAAACTATTGAGCAACTTTGTGCTTTTAAAACAAAATACACGGGATTATTTTGAGGACTTTAAAAGAACTTCTATGGATTCATGATAACCAGTGTTTCCTACCCAAGAAGTTATCCTTGAGTGATCGAGAGGCGAGGGGTCAATATCTGAGTGTGGGTGTGTGATGAGATAAAATGAAAAGAGAGATTGGTTAGAAGTGAGCTCAATGTTAAAAAGAAAGAGGATGAGAGATCAGAGTAAAAGAATATCAAACTCTGCACCAACCGCTTTCTGAGTCGGGCAACCACATTACTGTTGTTTCACAATTCTTCCGTGAACTTCATTGAAATAAGCATTAGCCCATGCCAACTCTTGTTTTAACCCTACCAGCTACTCATTTCTTTCTTAACAAAGAAATGTTTCAATTTTTCTTGGGGACACAACACATAATCTATCTCATCTTCATTTGGAATATGTGGATATTGAAACAGAAGGAAGTCTGTCCCACCTTCGCATTTCGTTCATGCACAATTGAGTTTGTGTATTACTATTGTTGTCTCAATGGTTTACACATTGTGAGCCTATTTGAAAAGGCTAAGTAGCTTCAATCATTCTACACTATGCACAAACACACAAGGAATAAGTTTTCTTATCTTAACATTCATAGAAAATTTCTTTGTGATTTTTCGATGATTGAATGGAAGCCCTAGAGGAGTGAACATCAAAAAGCTCATTTCCAATGTTCATTTGTTGTACAAAGTGGCTTTGTGCTACTTACAAGCATTTTAACTGATTCATTTGTTGATTTAGGGTTACATTCTTGTTTGTCTGAATTTGAAAAGATTCAGATGAATACATTATGAATTAACGGATGTTCAGAGGCTCATTTAGAAAGAACAGTGGTCAGAAAACGGTTCATGACATTTCTTGAAGATGTTTTGATGATTTCTATGCTCTACATCATCAAAAAGGGGGAGACATTCAAGAAATAACAAAGTAGTTTTGGAGAAAGTCACGAAATGGAAAAGAAGCTATGGGAAATTCAAGAAATGAGAAAGAAATTGTGAATAAAGTTCAAGATTTCAAGAATGTTCAAGAAATTTTCTTTGAAGATTATTTTGAAAGAGAAAAGTGAGCTACAACTGAAGATAATTTCTTTGATGAAAATGATGATGTTTGTCAAAGTCTTTGAGGAAGAATGTTATAGTTCAGAAGAAGTGAAGATTACCAATTTTCATCTCAATAGGGGAAGAATGTTGATTGCCTGAGAAGATTAGTTTTTGTCCCAAAAGGGGAGAATGTTCTTGAAAGGGGGAAAACGTGCTTTAAAGATGAAATTCATTTGAAGATAAATGCAAGTTTATCCAAAGGGGGAGATCACTTGTTTCTGAATCAAAGAGGGAGAATTTGTTTTGAAGATAAATTTGTTTTTGAAGATGATATTGAATCCAAAGGGGGAGAATGTTAGAGCACAGATTGTTGTCTTCAAGATCATCTAGATTGAAAGTCTAAAGCTCAAGTCAAATCCTCAAGATTGCAAGTCAAAGTCAAAGTGGTTTAAAGTGGAAAGTCAAAGTCAACCAAAGTCAACATGTTTAGTTAGTTTAGTTATGTGTTACTTGCTTGTATCAAGGTATAAATACCTTTTGTCTTTGTAGTTGAGAGTGTGGAACTTAGACGTGTGCATATTGAGAAATCATTCTACATATTCTAGAGAGAGAGAGTTTGTAAACTGAGATCATATCAATGACAAATGAAGTTTGAATTGAATTGTTCATTCATCTTGATAATATTGCATTAAACTGGAATCACAAACACCCAATATAAAAGAACTGATAATTTTATTTAAGTCACGTTGTAGTGTCATAACCTTAGAATTTTGAAGATGATCCTAAAATAAACTCAATATATCTCATGTGATAAGTATGCTGGTTATGCGTCTAGAGTTGTTAACACGGAGAAAATGTAGTATTACAAATGTATCACATATGATAACCTTGGTTTTATATGTTGGTGGTTCAATGCCAAATTGTCTATGTTTCATCTTTATCGTGTAAGTATCATCACATGTGATCCACGTACAATATTGAAAGAATATGTTGGTGGTTCAATGTCAAATTGTCTATGTTTCAACCACTTTTCTGCAGATGCATTTCTTATTTACTCTAAATTGGTTGCTTTGAGGAAGTTATTGATTTAGATGTAAATATTTAGATTCACAGGTTTAGTTTTTTTCATTTTAATTACAAATTTGTTGTTTATCTTGTATTTTGTATAAACTTTTCTGAACGAATTCTAATATGTATCTATTTTCTTTCTTGTATTTGTATTAGATTTTGTAGGTAAAATGGATTGATGTTTATGTTATATTTAGAATTAAAGATTCAGATTCATGTTTATGTGTTCTTAATAATCATGTGGGTATCAATTGTTTTCCAGAATTTTGATTCTTTTTGATATCATGATTTAGGAAGATTAGTTATCTATAGAATGATATTAAATTTTAGTTGTCAAATAAAAAAAAGTTATTAGTCATGTTATATCATCAATGCCATGTCATTGTTTCAAATGTAATGTTATTTAAATTTTAAACATGACATAGCATATAATTGGTATTGACCTGAGCCATGTCATCGTTAACAGATTATTAGGTAAACCAGACCCTTAAATAAACATAAAGTTTGATTTATACCCTAAAATGACGATTTTAAAAGTTCGTTCCCCAAAATAGGAAGAAAGTAAAAGTTGGTTCCATTTTGATGCAATTTTCCATTTCTAATTGATCAAATAAGTCGGATTAAAAGTCTAGCTTAAATTCAAATTAAAAGCCTCCTGTCCACAAATCTTTTAGCTTTTACTCTTGAATTTGGGAAGTGGACTCACAAACCGAATAAAACATAACAAAAATGGTTTTGGTAAATAATGGCTTTCATGGCCTTTGTAAAATAGGTAGTTATATTTTGCTAATTTGAAAAATATTGGTCATTTAGCAAACATCTTTAAAAATATCACATTGTTATTTTGATAATATATTTTGATAACATTGCAAAAGGTATTTGTTTGTATAAAAATATCCATCCTAATATATTTAGTATATCGGTGTATTATTTTTTTTTTGAACGACAAGTTAACACACGCACATGTTCCCGGGGTATCCGGAATCCCACTTAAGGGTGTCACCCGACTAATCCTCGTCGATCATGACCCAACCCAATTAAGGGTACCACTATGTGGCAGACCCATGATCATGGATGTCACAGGATGCTTACCACGGGGTTCGAACCTGGGTAGTTAGGGATACCATCCACTGACCCCCCAGGATGTTACCTTACCACTAGGCTACAACATGAAGGACTATATCGGTGTATTATTGTTCTTTTTAGAATTAACCATATTTTCAAAATTTTGATTACGGATATATACTCATATGATGTATTTTTTTTCTTCATAATTTAATCATATATTCTCAAAATTTCGTTCATGAGTATACATTTAAGTATATTCATACTAATATAATGGGAGGTCAAAATTAAAAGGCTAAATATTATTAGAAAGTAAAAAAACAGAATGTTAAGGGAAGATTTATACGTGAATTATTAAAGAAATTTATTTGAACATTTGTATATGAACGTATACGAATAATATGTAACTCCAGTTCACATATGCATTTTTAGATATAATTTTTTCAGATTTTTTCAGTGATTAATATATAAACCTTCTTTTCTCATATTCTCACGATATTTAGCTTTATTATTTGAATCGCACCATACTAGTATATTTAGCATATTATAAAACAATTACCTCATGTTCTTTAAAATCTTCTAATAATTAAGGTGTACACCTTATTAATGTCTCTACATACAACTTTTTAAAACTTTCTATTTGAATTCAATAATATTAACTAATAAATAATTGATAAACATATTTAAATAAAATATAAGTACTCAGATCTATTAATACGTTAGAATATTGCCAACCAGAAACTCTTTGATTTTTTTAAAAATGCAAAAAAAAAAACTGAAAAAAAACTATAAACAAAACAAAATAGTTATTACTTCATTCGTCCCAAAATAAATGTCTACAATGAAAAAGGCATCCAATTTTAGAAGTATGTAATTATTAGACTTTTTAGTTAATCAAATTACAATTTTACTCTTAATTATAGAGAGAAAAAATTTCTCTATCACATAATTAAGGGTATAATAGGAAAGTATACAATTATTTTTGAAAGTGTACACTTATTTTGAGGCAAACTAAAATAGTAATTTAGACACTTATTTTGGGACTGAGAGAGAGAGGCATAATAAGGATTCAGATTCTCAACCTCAAAATCAAAACATAACACACTACATATGTACACTTCTGGTTTAAAATGGGTTGGATTTTGATGAGAAATTGAGGTTAAAGTGAGAAACGTGATAAGTGGTTATCAACCGTTTGATGATAAATGAATGCGCATTAGGATGAGATGCATCGAGATGCACTGGAACAATTCCCTTCTAAGTTACAATTCATACAAGGATATTTGATTAAAAGTGATCAACGATTTAGATCCATTTCTTATATTTCTCATGTTAATCTCAACTTCTTACATGATACTTGACAAGTTTAACATTAGAAATAATGTGAAATAGATCTAAAAGCAAAACCCTTTTAACATTTCTTCTATCATTATGAAGCCTTAGAAACATAAAGCATGTGAGATCCAAAATATCATTTAAGGAGTTTCGTATGGCCTAGACATTTGGGGTCCACTACCAAAGAGAAAAAGGTTTTTATAAAATTAAACCAAAAAATTAATGTTTATTATAAATATTAAAATATATTTTGAAGTATGGGTTGTGGATGTAAATTTCAATTCTCATGTCCAATCAACAATCAAGTTGTTGAATAATTATCCATGTAAATCATGTAGATGAATAGAAGATTATATAGTATAAATACCTCCTTTTGTAATTGTAAAAATGCACATCAATACTTGCATAAGTATTTCATTCTCTCCAACTTCCTTACTTTCTTTCTCTATAAATCTCTTAATCCATTATCAATCTAGTGGTAATCTTGGTTATTTATAACACGTTATCAGCACGAGAGTTCTAATAAAGATATACATTTCCTTAATACTATAAGTTAAGAAGGTAAAATAACCAAAATAAATAACATGAAAGTTGATGACTTCTTATTATAGATATTATGACTACTAGAGGAGCTATCAAATGCAAACCACCTCTATTTTTACAAACTTACAAACTAATCTCAGTCGTTCATCTTCTATAATGAATATCTAATTTTATTTTGTTTCCTTAACCAATGTCATGATTATAATAAATGAACTTTATCATTTTCCATATATATATATATATATATATATATATATATATATATATATATCAATCATATTTAATAAATCATGATTATTATCCATAAATATCTCAATTATTTCCTAATATAATGGTTTGTATGGTTTGTACAAATGTCTTGGTTTGCACTATAACACATCCCATGACTACTAATACTCTAACTTTTATTTATGCATATACTAATCTTATTTATGTTTTCATGCTTATACTAACTTTTATTTATGTGTACTTAATTTTATTGTCATACTAATCTTTCAAAATTTATTTATGCATATGTTTATTATCTTGTTAATTTTTATCTAAGCATACTAACATTTATTTATTTTCCTTATTTTATATCACTGATTATATCTACCATCACTGATATTATATTCTTTACTGATTTTATGTATTAATTATCATTTTTATTTACAAAGTTATTTGCAATGCCTATATATATAACGGTAACAAACATTTACAACGACTATATTTTACACTATAAATCAACCATTAAGTTCTTCTCAACATATTTACTCTTCTTTCTCCGGTTCATCTAATCAAGAAATTTTTTTCGATGATGTTACATCCAGTTCTAATTCTCGTTATTATAATGCTTATATTACTAGTCATTCCTTTCAGCAATCTCCCACCTGATGAGTTTTATTTTTTTTTAAGCATGTTTGTTATAACAACCTGGTTTCCAAAAATCACTTCAAAAACCATAAATCTACCTCAAATACAGGAAACCAACCAATATGTTATTCAAAAAGGGTCGACTAAAATAATCTTCCCAGAATCATCTTAAATACAACGACGGAAAGAATATTTCTAACCGCAATAATAAGTAAAATACTTACTAATCGATCCGACAATGATCATTTAACATAAAAAAATTCAAAATCTTTACAATCCCGCAACAACGGAAGTAAATAAACTCAACGGTACATTTAATTTCTTACCAATTTATAATGACCAGAACCTTTAACCGAAAATATCATTAACCCGATAATATTAATAATCCGATTTTTGGAGACAACCTTCACCACAATAATTACTGTTTACCTTTTTTCCCAGGCTAGCATTCCAATATAAAGTTCACCTGAAATACATATTTTTGAAAATAAAATGAGGGTTAGACCATACGGTCTAGTGAGTAAATCCCTGTCAGATAAATAATTCAGTAAAATCACTGACATAATGCCATAAATCATGTAGTCATAAAGTAGGCTTTCAGGCAATACAAAATCAATTATAAATAAATTGGCACTCAGGCACAATATCTCACTCAGGTAACTAACCACAACAGTCGTCACAATTTAATCGCACACACCCCGATAAGATCGTAATCATTATCGGTCGTGGCCTACCACACGAAACAAATTCGTGGGCACTATATATATAACCATTTGTTCGGATCATCACAGTCCTAACACACCGACTTCTGTTGTGATAATCCATTTATCCCAAAAATTTATAAACCAACCACATGTGTTAATAATAAACAACATGTAATAAAAATCGTATCACAATTAACGATAATAATTCAAACATACCAATCTGGTATAACATTGAAATAATAACCATTTGTCAATATATGCATTTCAGTTAAAAAATGATTAAACGAAAACTCACCTCGGGTCCAATTATTTCACCCCAAGTCTACGATTAAAGTTGTTCAAACCGAACACCTTAAAAAGAATAACCGTAATTCTCTCTTTAATTTCCAAAAGCTTCATCTCTATGAAAGCTTTCTCTCTATTTTTTTTTCTTTCTAAATCGCACAAACAAATTGATGATGAGGAGAAAACAAAGTCGGCAGAATGCTTGAAAATGGAAAGACTAACTCCTTTTTATACCTCCAATTTTTCATAAATGGCCCCTTAAAATAAATAAAATTACAAAAATCACCCCTAAACATTTCATTTTATCAACATTAAAAATTGGGTTATTACATTTGTACTTATGGTTCTCCCACTTCTTTGTATTTCGATATTTATCGACATAAATGGATTCTAATTTTTTTTTTCTCGTTGTTTGATAGTTACAATATGTCAAATCTTGCAAAGATTGAGTTTACGACTCTTGATGTAAATGGAATGAGCTATATGTCCTGGATTATGGATGTCATAATGCACCTTGTAACAACCCAACCAGAAACGACAATATGGCAATTTAAATCTTAATAATAGAATAAAAATTCATGCCGAAACGGCTCCAAGCTTCCAATAAAATTTCAGGGTTTTTAAAGTCAACCTACACAACTGAGATAATATATATATATATATATATATATATATATATATATATATATATATATATATATATATAGGGGTGGGTTCAAACGAGAACATAGTGTGTTTAAAAGAATAAAGGGACAATTCTCAGCCAATCATTTTTTAAATTAATTCCAAAAATAATAGTTTCTAAAATTAAGAGTAAAAGGGCAATAAAGTCATATTACGTTATGAATAATTTAGGACAGTATTAACTTCCAAAAAAAAGGGATTATAATATTTAATTCAAATAAAAAAAGAAATCCTTCAAAATTCGTTTATCATGGTAAGCACAAGTGATTCGCTGCTATAATGAATTCAAATTTGGTTTATCATGTTAATCACAAATGATCTGCTGCTATAAAATTCAAAATTCGTTTATCATGGTAATCATAAGTGATTCGCTGCTATAATGAATTCAAAATTGGTTTATCATGTTAATCACAAGTGATTTCGTACTAAATAACTTGAATATAATATTTGATACCAAAATCACATGTGATTTTGTTCTAAATACTTAACACCAAATTAATAATTAACACCAAAATCATATATGATTTCGTACTAAATAACTTGGCTATAATTCTTAACACCAAAATCATATGTGATTTTGTTCTAAATAATTAACACCAAATTTATACTTAACACCAAAATCATATATGATTTGTACTAAATAGGAAGAAAAGTTGATTAGTTCAAATACGAACTATACATAATTAATATACATATGAAAAAATTGTGGCCACTATAGTAATTGGCACATAGTATAAGCAGCACCGGCAACCGGCGGCATCAAAGCAGCACCGTAGTCAGCAGCACCGGCCACCGGCGGCAGCATCGCAACACCGTAGTCAACAGCACCGGCCACCGGCGGCATCGAAGGAGCGCAGCAGTAGGTTTCTCGAATTCACCTGAATGATAATGATGATGATTAGTGTTGTTGTAATTCTTCGATTTCCACCCGTCCGACGAGATTTGGAAGAACATCTTCTTTACCACCGGATAACACCACATGTTGGTGTTGGTGTTGGTGGTGGTGCGGTGGTGGTGAGTATAACCCACCGCCGCTGACAGTCACATGTTGGTGCGGTGGTGGTGGTGGTGCGGTTTTGCAGCGGCTGTGGCGAAGACACATGTTGGTGTTGGTGTTGGTGGTGGTGCGGTGGTGGTGAGTATAACCCACCGCCGCTGACAGTCACATGTTGGTGCGGTGGTGGTGGTGGTGCGGTTTTGCAGCGGCTGTGGCGAAGAAGACGACGTCGGAGACGTCAAATTCACCATTCCCGCCGGGTAATTTTGATGGAGGATTGAAGGGTGAAGAGGATTGAAGGGTTGAGAGAAATATGGAAGGGTTGAAAGAAATATGGAAGGGATGAATCAAGAATCCCATTAAATTAGGACTTGATTTTACTAATTTCTTAAAATAAAAATTACTAATGAAAAATGACATTTATACCCTTTTTTATTAAAGTAAACAATTTAAATCAACAGATTTATAAGCACATAAAGATAAACACGCTACTGACCACACGACCGTCAATGACGATGTGTCTAACTCGCACTGCCTTAATTTTGGGACACACCCCCAATGGCATAAACGGGCCACACTCCCCGGTACGAGTAGGCAGGTCACACTCCCCGGTACGAGTAGGCGGGTCACACTCCCCGACTTAGGTCACAATCACCACATATAATGTATGCATACATTTAAACATCAACAATTTATAACATACTTAAAAATCATCTCATAATAATCATGCCATCGTAAATAAATCAAAGTTTGAAATTAAACTTCACATGCTTTCGTTACCAAAAAGGTTTAGTTCAGAAAAACTCACCTGACGTCCTTAGCTCGAATCTCGCGCCTACTTCTATAAATCAGTCCGAAACCTATAAAGGAAACATTATTTTAGCAAGTTTGACCTTAACACCAAAATCCCAACTTCACCAACTCTAAAAGTATCCTCGGCTCACAAGAAAAATAACTCGAGACAAAGCACCTAGGTTCCAAGAAATAAACTAAATGACGATGGGCCTTCTAGAAAACAAAGCCCAAACATGAAAACCCCATTAAAACAACATGTGGGCTTCGGCCCAACACATAGTCCGGGAACCGGAACCAAGTCCGCCCGGGGTGAACATGGACCGGGGTCCCCCTCTTTTCTCGACCGGGGTCTCCCCCTATTGTCATGACCGGGGTCTCCCCCCTCTTTCGACCGGAGTGAACTGACCGGGGTTTCATTCCCCGGTGACCGGGGTGCTACACAACCAAGTTCGAAAAGCGACCGGTACCTAACTCCTTGACCGGAGTCTCGACTGGTGCCAAACCTCTTTGACTGGATCCGTAACTTCGACCGGATTACCGAACGGAAAAACCCCAGAACTCGAATACAGTGACATCGTTCGCATTTTAATCCCCCAAATCGACAACAAACACTCCCATAACCTACAAATAGATGTAGAAATTCTATTTCATTGAACAATCCACTATCCACATTTATTTCTATAACAGGTTCTAATTATCTCAAGATCTCAACTCAACCCAGAATTCCAACTTCAGGAAACTGCCTTTAGATGCAAACTCCCATTAACAAATTTGGAAATAAATACTAGACTCTTACTACTAATAAGATTAGGATTTAGAATTTACCTTATATAATCGAAGAACACCGATTTGCCGCTTCATTCGCTTCCTCTCGATCGAATCGCCCTCAAGCCTTCCCTATCCCCAAAACTTGTCAGCCGCCCAAAGTCTAAAAATTGAGAGATTTTAGGGTTAAAACCCTTTTTATTCAATGATACTCCCTTACCCTTTCATCTTTGAATAATAACCAAATAAACCCTCAAATTTTCGATATTAAAACTTTATACCTGGTTATTACACATCTTGAGTCTATGGGTATTTTAGACACTTTAAATGAAAACAATCAATGCTCGTCGCAAGACAGAGTAAAGGTCAACATTTTTCTTTGAAAACATGTTAACGACATGTTAAAATTTGAATATCTCAATATAGTGATCCAAGCATTATGTGGAAAGACCTGAAAGATAGGTTTGATCACCAAAAGGAAGTCTTACTTCCGGCTGCCAGAGATGAGTGGAGAACTTTGAGGTTCCAAGATTTTAAAAAAGTGAATGACTATAGTTCTGCATTGTTTAGAGTATATTCACAACTTAGGTTTTGTGGAAAAAGTGTTACTGATGCGGATATGTTGGAGAAAACATACTCTACTTTCCATGCATCAAACATTACTTTGCAACAACAATATCGAATGTAGAAATTCACAAGATATTCTGAGCTTAATTCATGTTTACTTGTTGCAGAACAAAATAGCGAGCTCTTAATGAAAAACCATCAATCACGTCCGACAGGTTCAGTAGCATTTCCTGAAGCAAATGCTATAAACAATGATAGTCCTAGAAATAATTTTCGTGGAAGGGCACATGTAGGTGATCGTGGTCGTGGACGAAGTCGTGGTCATTTTGGCCAAAATCATTTTTATGGTCGAAACTATAATTTTGGTCGAGGCCACCCTTACGATCGGGGTCGTAGTTTTAATCGTGGTCGTGGGTAAAGAGCAAATAATCATCATGCTCCACAAGGCTACAAGACCCAACCACAAAATGAGCTCAAAATGTCAAAACATGATGTAGGAACAAGTCATACTCAGAATCCTGAAGGTTCTTGTTACAGATGCGGTAGCACAGACAATTGGTCAAAGACATGCCGTATACCTCCACATCTCTGTCAGCTCTATAAAGAATCTCTCAATGGAAAAG
The DNA here is from genome assembly GCA_954870635.1 of Arctium minus. Classification (NCBI taxonomy): domain Eukaryota; kingdom Viridiplantae; phylum Streptophyta; class Magnoliopsida; order Asterales; family Asteraceae; genus Arctium; species Arctium minus. The sequence goes on along the minus strand of OX941096.1, from coordinate 11,178,670 downwards.
AGAAGGAAGTAAACCTTAAGGACAACTTGGAGTTGTCAAACACTGAGCTAAATGTTTCTGATTTCCTTAACGATATCGACCTTTGATTTATATAAATGTTGTTGGTCTTTTTATTCTAATAAATATGTATTTCCGTTTTTGTAACTACGTATTCTCTTTTTATGTTATATGAATCTGATGGTCTTCTTATTCTAATAAATATGTATTCCATTTTCCATAACTGTAACACCCTAAAAATTAGGGAAATAAAATTCGAAATTTTGACAATATGACAGTTGTAAAATGTAAAACTTGGGTAGATAAAACCTGTCAAATTCATCCTAAAAATATCATCTCGTAATGGGAAACAAAGTTGTGACAGTTACAAGAATTAAATCAAATGAAGAATGATTTCAACAACCTAATAATCTAACTTAGACAAGGAAGACTAAGGTCGGGTGTTGCTATTCTTCCAAAAGTATATTCACTACTCATATGCACCGGTCACTAAATCTCCCAAAAAGACCGTTCACGACCCCAAGCCGCCTACTCAATCCCGACGAATCCCACCGCTAGCCTAACCTGTTATACATGTCATTTTAAGAAAAAGTGTTAGGCTAAATCCTAGTGAGATCAAACATTTGCAATTCGAAATAATTAAATCTGAATGTAAATAAAAGAATTGAGTTTATAATAATAAAGTTAAGATTCTTTACCATAGCAATTACCTCTTGGGTTAACGGGGGAGACCTGCTTACTAACACAAGTGACGGAACACAAAAGTAAGCCACTTGACAAGTCAGTAAATCCAATACACATAAAAAGTACACGCAAGGGATGTCAGACTCAGTGGCTTTAAACATACACTCACGGAAAGTCAACTTCAACCCCGAAAGGACCTTACGTTGAGATCCTCATCCAATATCGTAATACTCAGCACGTAGGACTTATAACCCAATATGATGCCTAAACGTGCCTCGACGTGGAAAACTAATGTTCCAACGTCGGACCAAAGGTTACAACAAATATGGGGTCATGACTCCCAAATGCAAGCAATTAAGCCACATAATGCCCGTAAGGCCAAATGAGGAATTCAACATTTAATGAAGTGCATAAGATAATATAAGAGGTGGTTTTCATAAAAGCATTCCACATTATTTACCAAAAGGTCAATAGTTGACACATAAATAATCTTTACATGCCTCGATTGCAAAACATGTTGAAACCCAAAATACAACTTATTAGCAGTTAACTATAAGTTCACCTTTTCTAAATCCATAATTTTACATGATCAAGGCCATCCATTTAAATACATTTCCCAAGTTTAAATATGTTAATAGAAACATTATCAAGGCTTATTCACCTCCATTCCATACTATTATCATAAACCCTAAAATCTCCAAAAGGTAGATTTGATACAAAGTTTTCACAAATCAAGTATATGAAAAAGAAGATGTTTAGGTATTTAAAATCCACATTTTGACATGTATAAAGTTTTATAAAGTGGATGAACTCACAAGTTAGGTTTTTGGTGAAAAACCTAGAAAACCAAGTATTGTGAGAAAAGAGTGAAGATCTTGACTATCCAAGCTAGCCCCTTCTTGAATCTTGAGGCAAAAGGGTGAGTAAATGCTCCTCCAACTTGAATATGAACACCTAGGGTTCCTAATTTCGAATTTACGAAGAGAGACAGATAGAGGAGAGTAAAATGAGGACAAATGAGTGGAAACCCGTCTATAAGGTTTGCAGAGGGTTTCCCGCGGCTTTGGCCGCGGCTTAGAGCCCTCGGCGTAACCTGCACGTGCTACTGAAGTCATAAAACTCAGTGAGTCCCGCGGTTTTGACCGCGACTTCTAGGCCGCGGCCTAGCCCGCGCAACTCACTGTTTTTCAGCCAGAATCCTATCTCAAATTCCATACCTAAGCATGATACCAAATTTCGCAACTCCAACAGAATCTATATTAACAAACTTCCTAAATTTAACAATTTGGCTCATAAGTAAGACTCCTAACATAATTTAGATTTTACGGGCGTTACAATAACTATCTATTCTCTTTTTCATATAAAATATTTCTATAATAACATTGTCCTATTATTACGATTCTTATTTTTATTATTATAAACTTACAGTCTGTTTCATATTTGAAGTTTGATATGAATTCCATTGGAGCACAAGATCAAGCAAATGTTGGAGACTTATGTATACCGGATAGTGGTACCACACACACCATCCTAAAAGCGAAGAAATATTTTTCTACATTAAAACCAACAAAATGGACCATATGTACTATATCAGGTCCTACAGACATGATAGAAGGAATAGGAATAACTCATTTACTATTACCGAATGGTACAAAGTTCCTTAAATAATGCTTTGTTTTCTCCAAAATCGAAAATAAATCTATTAAGTTTCAATGAAGTATATCTTAATGGATATGATACTCGAACGGTAACCTCAGGAAATGAGAAATATATGTATATTACTGAGAAGAACCATGTATTAGAAAAACTACCAATACTCCATTCTGGTTTACATTATACATATCTAAATGTGATTGAAACAAATATGGTAGTTAAAGAAAAATATTGTGATACTGCGATATTTAGTTTATGGCATGACAGTTCCATCCAGGACTGACAATGATGCGCAGGATAATTGGAAGTACACATGGACATCAATTGAAGGACCAAAAGCTCCCTCAAACAAGTAAAGTTACTCCATGTACATCTTGTTCACTTGGAAAATTAATTGTGAGACCTTCACCATCTAAAATTGAAAAGGAATCACCTATGATTCTTGAAAGAATTCAAGGTGATATATGTGGACCAATTCATCCACCATGTGGACCATTTAGATACTTCAAGATCTTAATAGATGCATCAAGTAGATGGTCTCATGTTTGCCTCTTATCAACTCGTAATGTGGCATTTGCAAATTTTTTGCTCAAATTATTAAATTAAGAGCACATTTTCTAGATTATTCTATTAAAAAAATGAGACTTGATAATGCCGGTGAATTTACATCTCAAGCATTTAATGACTATTGCATGTCTGTAGGAATTGTTGTTGAACATCCAGTAGCTCATGTTCACATACAAAATGGTTTAGCTGAATCATTAATTAAACATCTCCAACTAATAACTAGACCATTAATAATGAGAACAAAACTTTCAATTTCTATATGGGGTCATGCAATTTTACATGCTGCATCATTAGTTCGCATGAGACCGAGTGCATATCATACATACAACCCTATACAACTTGCTTTTGGTCAAAAGCCAAATATTTCCCACCTTAGAATTTTTGGATGTGCAGTATATGTCCCTATTGCACCACCACAACGCACAAAAATGGGTCCTCAAAGAAGGTTGGGAATATATTTTGGATATGAGTCATCTTCTATCATAAGATATCTTGAACCACTAACGGGTGATGTTTTTACAGCACGTTTTGTTGATTGCCATTTTAACGAGACAATGTTCCCAACATTAGGGGGAGAAAAGAAAATCCATGAAAAGGGTGTTTCATGGCGTGAACCGTCATCGTTGTATCTTGATCCTCGTACGAAACAATGTGAAACAAAAGTGCAAAAGATAATGAATTTACAAGAAATTGCAAATCAATTACCTGATACATTTACTGATACAAAAAGAGTGACTAAATCTTATATACCAGCTGTAGATGCTCCAGCTCGAATTGAAGTCCCAGTTGGACAAACAAATAATAAAGTCACTGAAGAGTCTAAATCACTCCTGAAGCGTGGAAGACCATTGGGATCTAAATATGAAAATCCCCGAAAGATAAAAGGAACAGAAATTGCAATTGGTAACGAGGAAAGTGTTCCCGAAGAGATACAAAATATCAAAAATTCCTAGAAGAGGAAATGAATGATATCAATAAAGAGGTCGCAATCAATTATGGGTATACGAAAAGGTTATGGAACAAAAATGAAATGAGAAATATCGATGATATATTTTCTTATGCTGTTGCATGTGATATTTTTGGAAATGATGACCCTGAACCAATGTCTATCATCGAATGTCAAAATAGACATGACTGGGCTAAATGTAAAGATGATATTCAGGTTGAATTGAATTCCCACAATAAGAGAAAGGTTTTTGGACCCATCGTTCTCATGCTAGAATCCGTGAAATTGTACGGAAAAGAAATGAGAAAAATGAAATTATGAGATACAAAGGCAGACTTGTGGCACAAAGTTTTTCTCAAAGACCAGGAATAGATTATGAAGAAACATATTCTCCTGTTATGGATGCAATTACTTTTAGATATTTAATAAGCCTAGTTGTCTCTGAGAATTTAGAGATGCGTCTTATGGATGTTATTACAACATACTTGTATGGATCACTTGATAGTGATATCTATATGAAAATTCTTTAAGGATTTAAAATGCCTGAAACATTAAGTACAAGAACCAAATAAATGTATTCGATTAAGTTACAAAGATCTTTATATAGTTTAAAGAAATCTGGACGCATGTGGTATGATCGTTTAAGAGATTACTTGATAAGTAAAGGTTATACAAATAATCTTATTTGTCCATGTGTCTTTATTAAGAAAACAACATCTGGATATGTAATAATAGCTGTTTATGTTGATGATTTGAATTTGGGACAAATAAAGAGATCCATGAAGTGATTGTGCTTTTGAAGGAAAATTTTGAAATGAAAGACCTTGGAAAAACCAAATATTGTCTTGGTTTACAAATTGAGCACATGCACAATGGAATTCTTGTGCATCAATCAAATTATGTTGAAAAGGTCTTAAGACGTTTCAATATGGACAAAGCAAATCCTTTAAGCAATCCATTGGTTGTTAGATCACTCAATATCGACAACGATCCATTTCGTCCTTGCGAAGAAAATGAAGAGGTTCTCGGTCCAGAGGTACCATACCTTAGTGCAATTGGAGCTCTTATGTATCTTACTAACTGTACTAGACCTGACATTTCTTTTGCAGTGAATTTGTTAGCAAGATTCAGTTCATCTCCCACAAAGAGACATTGGAACAGAATCAAACATATATTCCGATACCTTCGAGGAACTGTTGATTTAGGTCTATTTTATTCTAACAAGTCAAAAGAAGGTTTGATTGGTTATGAAGATGCATGTTATTTGTCTGATCCTCATAAAGCTAGATCTCAAACTGGATACGTGTTCATGAATGGAGGTACTACTATTTCCTGGCGTTCTCAGAGACAAACACTTGTTGCCACGTCTTCAAATCATGCCGAAGTTATTGCACTTCATGAAGCTAGTAGAGAGTGTGTTTGGTTGAGATCAATGACACAACTCATTTTGACTTCGTGCGAAATAGAGAAGGACAAAATTCCAACTTTGATCTATGAAGATAACGCCGCATGTGTCATACAAATGAAAGAAGGATATATCAAAAGTGACCGGACAAAACATATCCCTCCAAGGTTCTTCTCATACACTCAAGATCTTATAAAAGATAATCAGATTGAAATGAAATATATTCAATCGAGCAACAACGTTGCAGATCTTTTCACAAAGCTACTACCTACTGCAATTTTCAGAAAACACGTTCACAGTATCGGTATGCGACACGCGCATAATATCTGATGATTTGTAGATGTCAACATCAGGGGGAGTCAACTACCAACTGCACTCTTTTTCCCTTAGCTAAAGTTTTTTCCCATTGGGATTTCTTTAGCAAGGTTTTTAATGAGGCAGTACATCAAGGTTGAACTCCGATTTGAAATTGTCATCCAAGGGTGAGTATTGTAAATATTAAATATATTATGAAGTATGGGTTGTGGATGCAAATTTCAACTCTCATGTCCAATCAACAATCAAGTTGTTGAATAATTACCTATGTAAATCATGTAAATGAATAAGAGATTATGTAGTATAAATACCCCTTATGTAAATGTAAAAATGCACATCAATACTTGCATAAGTATTCCATTCTCTCCAACTTCCTTACTTTCTTTCTCTATAAATCTCTTAATCCATTATTAATCTAGTGGTAATCTTGGTTATTTGTAACAATGTTGATATATTTAAAAGAGTAAACTTCAGTTTTGGTCCTTCTAGTTTTATCGAAAGTAAGAAATCCGTCTTTATGTTTTGATTAATAAGTATAAAAATTGTCCATAGATTTTTGACTCTGAAACGAATCATTTTCCATAACACCAGCAGTTACTTGCCATTAAATGCACTATGTGACCCTTACGTGAAGGGCATTTGAGTCACTTTCTTAAAAGTGATGTGACATTATATTAGTTTCTCTAGTAGACAACTATGAACCTCCACCCATAAGGAAATATTTGGGCCTGTTTAGTTGTCAATCTTAACTCCAATTCCATACACTTTCTTCGAAGATATTCCATATCCCATTGCATATGATTAAATCTCTCTTTTGTCGAAATAATTTGCTATTGTTCTCTTTGCTTCTCTTACTTATTGTTTCAAGTTCCATTTCCAAAGTTTTTGCCTGCAAAAAAGGTATACCAACTATATAAAACTAGGTGGATTTCAGAGCTGTTGAGGGAGGTTTTGAAGCTACTAATAGATCAAGAAGGGGCTTACGATTTGTTTATTATTTTGTTGAATATCAATCACGCCTGCTAAATTTGTTTCTGATTTTGTTGCTTTTGATATTACTAGGATTCACCATTCCATTTTTTCCTTCTCTAAGAATTCACTCACATTTGTTTCTGTTTTTTTTTGGAAGGGTGTCCTAAGATATGCCTAGAGTAATCTCTTAGCAAATTATGACTATAAGACATCAACCCTGATTAAACCTCAGTGGCCACAATTGTTGTGTACGCCTGGATTCGAACCCTGGGCAGATGGGATATTCCACCACATCCCCAGGGCCTTAACCAGTACGCTACAACCCTTGTGGTTTGTTTCTGATTTTGTTTCTTTCAATATTACTTGGATTTACCAATGTCTTCTTTGCCCTTTCTAAAATTTTACTTTAATGAAGTTGAAGGAGAGAAGGATGGTGGTGAAGATAGAAAGTGAACATCGATGGTTGTTAGGTCCCGATAACACTAAAAAGGTGTAGGGAGTAAATGTACTTTTTTGACACTGATTGAACCCGATCTTTAGAAGATTAAAAATATGGATATATTGATAATCAACGAGCGAACAAATTACAACTATTGGTGCAGAAGACAAATAGACATCTAAACCCCATAACAATGAAGTGGTTACAATTGAGAATAGAAAATTAATTAGGTCTAATCCTCACTCAGTTGAAATCTCAAATGGTGTTTCACTCATTCTGTGTATATTGCTATCTCACTGTGTGTTCTTCATAGCCATCAATCTATGTAAATCTTGATAAGATTGTTTTGTAATAAGGAATTTGAAACTCATACTTATAGTGGATTTTGAGAAGGAATTAGGTTGGTAGCCTCATGCAATCTTCACTACTGACGTGTCTTCAAATATGTTAAAAGATCTAAACATGCATCTTGAGCTTTGTGTTTCATTAGTCCATGTGTCCAGTCTGTTGAAGTCTTCTAACCAACTGAAAAAATCTAGCACTTTAGGAAGCCATAAATCTTTGTCTCAGAAAGCAAGCCTTTTAAGAGCATCTCCAACATATCCTCTAAATTTTTTCTAAAATGGAGAACAAAAGTTCAAAATCTTTAACAAAAATTGCATTCATCTCCAACAGATTCTCCATTTTGGAGATGACATCATTACTTATATTATTAAAATAATGTATATATCTAATAAAATATTATTTCTCTCTCTTACATATTTTATTTCAAGATTTCTTATTGGTAGAATATAATAAAAAACAATTTCTCTCTCATGGTAATCATTTTTGGAGAGTTCTCCAAACTTGGAGAAAATTACATTCTCTCTCCTACTTTCTCCATTTTGGAGAGATTTGGAGAATCTATTGGACCAAAAAAATGCCAAAAATCCCCATTTCCTCCATTTTGGAGAAGCTTTTGGAGATGCTCTATGGTCTTGTTTGAACAACCTTCTAAAAAGTCCCTTAGTCTTAAACATCTTTGGAAGTCGAAACCCTTTTTTGATAAACATGATCATCTAAAATCTTCATTATGAACAATTGATATCGTCATCGCTAAGGTCTATAGAAAGTTAATCAAGTCTTTAACAATCATTGGATCTCATGTTGCTTTGCTTGACCATGTGTCATTACAATATTGGCCCTATGCTTATACCTTGTAAGAAGCTTCATTTGTCTTCTGAACATTTTTCAGAAGAGCATATGCCTTCTAAACTTACAAAAAAAAGTTACTTACAGACCCAAAAATATTCAACGTATAAAGTTGCTTTGTCATCAGTCAAATCTAATAACTAGAGACCAACAGTCTCTCTCTATTTGATGATGACAAACCCAGTCCAAAAAGATGATACTTATATATTACAAGTACAATTACAACCATAAGAATCGTAAAGTACAATTACGAAGCAATGTTTTAAGAAACTAAAAAAAGCGTGACTCTTGGAATGTTTTGGGTTCTTTTGGATGACTGAATTAAACATACATTAAACAATTACAATCAAAAGGAAATACATACAAAAATTTACATTCCAACAAGAAAATTATAAGCAAAGAATTAGTTTTGGGTCACTTCGTTTTTAGCATATCTGGATTTCTGGGTCCTCTGACTTTTCAGTCCTCACATGTTTTCAAATGAAATCCTTGTTTCCTACCACCTTCTTGAATTCCTTGTTACATCCTTGCTTCTGACAACTTTATGGGAATACTTGGTTAAGAGATCCTGGTTCTGATCACTTTCTAGGGTTCAGAACTCTCATCTTTTCCAAGGTTTTTGTTGGTTTTTTCATTTGAAATTTCTTTGTTGAGACTCTGTGTGTGTGTGTGTGTGTGTGTTATGATCTTTCCCATTGAGCTTTGATTCAAACCATCTTCAAAGTACTTCAAGAGCAAGATTTTGAACCTTTTTTTCCCCGTCATCGTCACAATAGATGAACTTGACTTTGTGCAAAATGCATCAAATTGTTACAAAGTTCCATTTTTTTATATTTATTGTAACAATTAGTTTTTTCTCAATCAAAGTAATAAAGTCTCCTATTATGATAGAAAATTACCTGATCATCAAGTTGCACCCTGTGTGAATCGGTACTTGTTGATGTGGGAAATGCATATATTTTTAAATAACATTTAATCACTAAAATAAAAATAAAATAATTTGATGGGTCATATGTTTAAATAAGAAAACAAAATATAAAACAAAAAACTTGCATCCCTTCCCGTACCAATCTCGTCGCCTTTTTTGGTATATGCTTATTCAACCACCCCCCTGCGCCTCTATTTGAATGTTTTATGGTTCCCCCTATTATACATATTATTGCTGGCAGAACCAACACATGAGGGTTAAGAATACCTTTAGATTTAGTTAGTACTTTATTCAAAACCACAAGTTTAACAAAATTGAGTTTGTGTTTCTAATATCTAAACATCGTAATTCACAAAGCTACCATCGATTTCAAAGGTCAAAGAAACTTATACCTCTCGACCACTACGCAAAATCGAAGCTTTATGTCAGAAATTCTCATTCAATGTGAACTAATTGGGAAAAAGTTTGTTTCTTAATAGGGATGAAATCAAATTGTTTAGGTGTGTTAAAACACATATTATCACTATTAAACTGATTTATTGCAAATACAACACAAAAGAAATAACCCTAACTCTAGAGAGAACAATACAAAGTTATGAATATGAGAGAAAATGAATTGTGCGTCTGATCGAGAAAAAGAGAGAGAGAGAGAGCTCTTTTATATTCACAGAATTTACAAAACAAGTCCTTCTAATATCTTGAAACATGCTCCGCTAACCTCCAGCTTCACCAGAATTGCACCATAGCCCCTCAGCTTTATTTCCACAGACCACAAGCATAATAACTATTTTAACCTAACAAAACAACAAGGAGAAAGTCAAGATTGATAGAAATTTAACATATTTCAACACCCGCCCTCAATCTTGACTCTTGAATAGTTAGGTTTGAGCAAAGATAATTATGTGGATTTATTCCAAGAGATTTTGTAAATATATCAGCAGTTTGTTCAGTAGAAAGAATCTTCAACACCTTTAACATGTTAGTACTAACCTTTTCTTGATCTTGATGAATATCAATTTCGATGTGCTTAGTACGTTCATGAAAAACAGGATTATTGGCTACCTGAATAGCCGACTTATTATCACAGAACATATTTAAAGGAAGTAAATCATTAACTTTTAAATCACTTAAAATTTTAATAACCCAAATAATCTCACAAGTAACAGCAGCCATAGCTCTATATTCAGATTCAACAGAAGAACGAGAAACAGTAATTTGTTTCTTGCTCCTCCATGAAATCATTGAACTACCAAGAAACAAACAATAACCAGAAACAGACTGTCCAGTTGTAAGACACTTACCCCAGTCAGCATCAGCATAAGCAGTTAAGCGAAAATTATCTGGCCTTGTAAAACTAACTCCTTTACCTCGAGACATCTTCAAATATCTGAGAACTCTGAGAGCTAAATTTAAATGAGACTGTTTAGGCGAGTGCATAAACTGACTAAGACAATGTACTGCAAAAGCAATATCTGGACGAGTAGCTAACAGATAAATCAGTCTGCCAATAAGTTTCTAATAACCATTAAAGTCAGACAACATAGGATCTTTTAAACTAGAACTAGCCGAATCAGTAACAATTAAATTCATATCCATGGGAGTACTAAAAGGCTTACACCCAAGATATCCAAAATCATTCAACAGTTCTAAGCACTACCTCCTTTGAGACATGCATATGCCATTACCATAGTCTAATATTTCAATTCTCAAGAAAAAAATTAACTTCCCTAGATCTTTAATGAGAAATTTACCTTTCAAGTAATCTTTAACCTTATTAACTTCTATCATATTATTACCGGTTAACACAATGTCATCAACATAAACCAATAACACAATAAACACAGAGTCAAACAATTTTGTAATCAGAGAATAGTCACTAATACTCTGACCAAAACCATGATCAATTAAACAAGAAGAAAGCTTAACATACCATTGACGAGGAGCCTACTTTAAGCCATAAAGGGACTTGAGAAGCTTACACACACGTTTGTCCCCTGGAGAATAATACCCTTCAGGTAATGACATATAAACTTCTTCGGATAAGTCAACATACAAGAAAGCATTATTGACATCCAACTGACACAAACTCCAACTATATTGAACAGCTAAAGCAATAATGCACCTTACCGTGACCATTTTTACTACCGGAGAAAAAGTTTCCTCATAATCAAGACCTTTTGTTTGGTTATACACTTTTGCGACAAGTCTTGCCTTGTGTCTTTCTATTTCTCCGTTATACTTATACTTAATTTTATAGATCCATTTACAACCTATAGGTTTTCTACCGGGAGGTAAGTCAATAATTATCCAGGTTCCATTTCTATGTAAAGCTTCCATTTCATCATTTATAGCAATCACCCAACTATTATCAACAAAGGCTTCTTGAAAGTTCTTAGGTTCAACAGATTTGTTTAAGCTAGATACAAAACAGAAGTTTTCAAAATTTAGACAAGATTAATTCACCACCTTTTCTAACCCATATTTAACCTTTCCTTCAACAATAAAATCATCAAATTTTCAAGGAAAGTTGGATGTTCTAGTAGACCTTCTAGTAGACCGAGATGATGAAGGTAAATCTTGGTTACCCTCAGAGTTGAGACCCAAATTTTTATGAGTATCACTATTATCTCTAGCATCTCGTTGCCCACTGGCAGCCATCTCAGAGGTGCTCAATGGCAACCAACTGGCAGCTCGATTGTGATTGTCATTTTGAGAAAATTCATGATTATGAGGAACATTTGAGCTACCTAGAGGTTGCCCATTGGCATCTCTATTTGGACTTCCAGGCAGATTACGGTCACTAGGGCCAGTAATAGAATGGTCAGACTCCTCATGAGGAGGATGGTCTTGTATCTCATCATCGGGTGGTGAAATTGAAAACTCATTATAAGGACCAAGAATAGAGTCAAAAAAACTTAAAGAATTAACATCATTGAAACTAGATTTGTCTGAATTGTTTTCACTCATTTTAAAAGAGAAATCATTTTCGTAAAACTTAATATCACGAGACACAAAGATTTTGATAGAATCCAAACTGTAAAGTCTGTATCCCTTTTGAGAATTAGCATATACAAGAAGTACGCATTTTTCAGATCTAGAAAGAAATTTATTCGTGACATTAGGTTTGATAGCAAAACATAAACAACCAAAATTTCTAAAATGGGTGAGAATAGGTTCAAACCTAAAAACAATCTCATAAGGGCACTTGTCATTAAGAATAGAAGAAGGGGTCCTATTTATAAGATACGTGGCAGTGAGAATACATTCACTCCACATGTTCAAAGGAATACCTCCCTGAAACATAAGAGCCCTAGCTACATTAAGTAAATGAAGGTGTTTCCATTCTACAACCCCATTTTTCTGAGGTGTGTGGACACAAGAGGTTTGATGAACAATCCCTTTTAATTTAAAAAACTCCGATAGTTTCAAGTTTGTGAATTCAGAACCATTATCACTTCGAAAACATTTAACATTCTTGTTAAACTGAGTATCCCACATATTGTAAAAGTTCGTAATATTTTCCACCACTTCATGTTTACCTTTTAATAGATAGACCCAGACATTGCGTGTATAGTTATCAACAATGGTAAGGAAATATTTATATCCTTCCTTACTTTGGATATGATAAGGACCCCAAACATCTAAATGGATCAAATCACCAAGACATTTGGATTTACGGTCACTTAATTTGAATTTATCACGAGAATGTTTTGCCTTATGGAAACTTTCACATGGGGTTACAAATAGCACTACTAAGTTTGAGTTGGTTTTTTGAGGATCTGAAGGGCTTGGTCCGCAGGGTGACCAAGTCGACTGTGCCATAGTTGGGCACTAACAAAACAAGAAACAACAAAGTTAGTGGAAGGAGAGAGTGACTTAACCTTTTGATTTTCATCAAAAAAATACAAGCCACCTTCCTGACTACCAGTCCCCACAACATTCTTTCGAAGAGAGTCCTGAACATAGCATCCATACTCATCAAAGCCCACAGACAATTTATTATCCCTAGCTAGTTTATGAACGGACAATAGGTTGACATTAAAATCTGGTACAACTAGGACATCAAACAAAGTTAAATCATTTGTAAGTTTAAAATTCCCAATCTTTTTAATCTTGGCCTTATATCCATTTGAGTGGTTCACCCTTAGATTTATATCGACCACATCAACAACATTTTCAAGATTAAACGTGTTTGATGTCATATGTTGAGTTGCACCAGAGTCAATAATCCAACCAGATCGTTGAGGTTTTGTTATACCTGCCATATTGACATTGACCCCCTCCGAAGATGATTTTTCATCAATTAGTTCTAAAATCTTTGCAACTTGATCATCAGAAAACGGAAATGACTGTTTAGATGAAGGTTGATCAGTTGTAGGTGGTTCAGATACACGAACATTGTTGGTTGAGGTTTTAAAATTTTGGTTTTGGGACTTAGGCCTACTTTGAAAATCTTTTAGAAACCCTATGAGTTTAAAGCACATTTCAATAGTATGACCAGAAACACCACAATGCTTGCACACAAGGGTGGAGGGTCTGCCAAACCTCCTTTTATTTTCAGTCGCTTTGCTAAAAAAGGTAGAGTTTTGTGATTTAGTTTGGTTGGAAGATGTACTTCCACCACGATGAGACTCTTCTCTAGAGACAAGAGAGAAAGAAGTTTTAACAAAGGGCAAGGGATCCCTCATAAGAATGTTGCTCCTAATAGGTTGATAAATGTAACACCCCAAAAATGAGGATAACAAAATTTCGAAAAAAACACGGAAATATGGTATATAAAATTGCCATAGCAAGAGCCTCCCAAAAATGGGGAAATGTGTAAACCTGTTTAATTATAGTTTGTAATTTAACGGTAATAAACAACAACCACTAATCTAATTTCTATAATAGAAATAAGATTACAAAAAGGGTGTCGCCAATAAACCCAAAAGAATCTTCACAAAAAGTGCACCCAATAGCACTATCCCCAAGCTCTCACCAAGTCCGCCTAGACCTACTTAGGCGCAACGCCACTAGAACCTAAGATACACATAAACATCAAATCAAGTGTTAGGCCAAAAAGCCTAGTGAGGTTGATGTACAAGTAATACATGCATGATTATCAGTTATATAATTATTTACCAACAATGATTTATCGAATCCAGAATCAATGGGGGAGACCTATAACACTAATCAAATTTCAACCAAGAGTCGAGATACCTTAGTGTCCACATCTACGAGTGACACCACAAGGCCCGACACATATGGGGTTACAACACGGCGTTGCCCCAAATGGTGGGGGTCTAGGTACATACCAACACGGTGGCACCCAAGACTATGTCCTCCTAGTACCTAATTGACTTGGTTCATCCATGAAACTCACTTGTGACCAAAGGAGTAATTCCATCCTTATAAGGTGCAAATAAAACCAATATCCTCATCTCGTCCATATACACATATTCATGAAACAAGTAATGCAAGAATTGTAACCTCTTTCACATCATTCCTTTTTAGACATTTTCATCATAAATAGAGTCCCTTCACAATGTGGATATTTTCCCTTCATTTTAGTTAACCATACCACATTGTTGTATGAGGGTAAATCTCATCCCCTCCACTTACTCATAACATCAACACATACATATTTCCATATATCGAGATTAACCATTCATATCATATAGCAATAATAGAGAAAATTAGTAACATGTGAAAACCCTAGTTATACATGTTAAGAAGATCAACATTTATGCAAGTAAATATATGTATCTCATTTATAAAGGTTTAGAGCACTCACAATCTAGGTTTTATATAAAACCTAGAAAATAGTAAACCCTAGGTTGAAGAGATTAAAAACTTGGAAGTGAAGGCTTGTTGACTTGAGAATCTTCAATAAATGTCTCCTTGATGTGTAATGAATGCAACAACAAAACACCAACCACCCTAAGGTCGATATATATGAGGGGTGAGGCTTGAGAGGAAGAAAATCGCTCTCTAGGGTACCAAAATCGTCCAATAAAACAGGAGAGGATGAGAAGTGAGGTTAAAATCTGTCAAGGGTTCCATTTATACACCCAGCCCCCCAATTGCGACTATGTCCAGCGACATTGCCAAGGGCATAGTCGCTAGGTCACAGTCGCTCTCGCTCCCCCACATACGGTACCACCCAGGCGAGTATGCTCGATGACTTTGCCTTGGGCAATGTCGCTGTCTCAACACCACCTGCGGTGCATACCTAGCGACTATGTCAGGCGACTTTGACCTTGGGCATTGTCGCCGGCAAGGTCACCTTCTACCTGCCAGGACCTGTTTTCTTCCCTGATTTCCATCCAGCTCACTCGAGGTTGCAAAACTTCACATTGGGTAAAATATGAGAGGCACACAACGGTAAAGTACACATTCATAACTATCAAAAGATAAGGGTAATGTACCTTAACTAGGTAACCGTTTTTTGGGTGTTATAATCCTCCCCACCTTAAATAGGATTTTGTCACCGAAATCCCATCCTAAGGAAACAAGTGAGGGTATCGTCGCTTCATGTCCTCCTCCGATTCCCAAGTTACATTGGCACCACAATGGTGCTTCATTTGGACTTTAACCATTGCCACCACTTTGTGACGAAGATTTTTCGTCTTGGACTCTAGTATCCCCTTCGGTTCTTCTATACACCGATTCCTATTATCCACTTGTATTTCTGTCAATGGAATGACGCTTTCTTCCTTGACCAGACATTTACAGAGGTAACACACGTGAAAAGTAGGATGTATCCCATCCATTTCTGGTGGTAAGCCGAGCTGGTACGATTGGAGTTCAATCTTCTCTAAGATAACAAAGGGCCCAAGGAAACGGGGACTAAGCTTCCCATGTTTCCCAAAACGGATTATCCCTTTCCATGGTGACACCTTCAACATTAGTCGGTCACCTACTTGGAACTCGATCGGTCTTCTCTTCTTGTCCGCGTAGCTTTTCTGTCGGTCTTGAGCCGCTATTAGACGCTCTCTGATATCTTTCACTTTATCCGCGGTTTATTGAACGATTTCTGGTCCGACAAACTATTTCTCCCCTGCTTCGAGCAAACAAGTCGGGGTCCTACATTTTCGGCCGTAGAGAGCTTCAAATGGAGCCATCCCGATGCTCGAATGGTTGCTATTATTATAGGCAAACTCCACTAATGGTATATGCGAGTCCTAATTTCCCTCGAAATCGATAACGCACGATCTCAACATGTCTTCAAATGTCTGAATGGTCCTCTCACTTTGTCCGTCTGTCTGGGGATGGTAGGTCGTGCTCAACTTAACCTTTGTACCCAACTCTTTTTGTAGCCCGTCCCAAAACTTCAAAGTGAACTGGCTATCTCTGTCCGATACGATAGATAATGGAACACCATGTCTCGACACAATTTCATCAATGTAAAGCTTGTCAAACTTGTCCATTGGCAACGTTTGTCGCATCGCCAAGAAGTGTGTGCTTTTGGTGAGTTGGTCCACCACTACCCAAATCGTGTCGTGACCTTTCAAGGTTTTAGCTAGTTTGGTGACAAAGTCCATTGTGATATGTTCCCACTTCCATTCTGGAATTGACAAAGGTTGCAAACTATCGTAGGGTCTTTGATGCTCCGCCTTAACTTGCAAGCAAGTAACACATTTCTCCACATAGTTGGCCACGTCAAGTTTCATTACCAGCCACCAATAGTTTAACATGAGGTCTCTATACATCTTCGTGCTACCGAGGTGTATGGAGTACTTAGATTTATGGGATTCTTCTAGGAGAAGTTCACGGTTTCCTCCCAACTTTGGTACCCAAACTCGGCCTTGGAATAACTTCAAACCGCGATCATTTTCCATTAATAAATCTTGTTGCTTTACCATAACCTCGACTTTGAGGTTTTATTCTCGAAGTGCTTTTGATTGACACCTCTTGATGTTCTCAACTAGGCTTGACACAACATCAATCCTAGTAAGCTTCAAAATGACACCGCTTTCATGACTCCGTCGACTCAAAGCATCCGCTACCACGTTAGCCTTACCCGGATGGTAAAGCAATATGCAGTCATAGTCCTTTAGTAGCTCGAGCCATCTTTTTTGTTGCATGTTGAGCTTCTTTTGATCAAATATGTACTTCAAGATCATGTGATCGGTGAATAGTGTATACTTTGTTCCATAGAGGTAGTGACTCGACAACTTCAATGCGAATACCACTGCTGCTAGCTCCAAATCGTGGGTTGGGTAGTTCTTCTCGTGATCTTTTAGTTGACGTGACGCGTAGGCTATTACTTTCCCTCTTTGCATAAGTACACATCCGAGACCCATCTTGGAGGCGTTACTATAGACAACAAAATCATCTGATCCCTCGGGTAGGGATAAGATCGGTGCTTCACAATGTTTCTTTTTGAGAGTACGGAAGGCTTGCTCTTGAGCGTCTGTCCATAGGAATTTGATATTCTTCGTTGTCAACGATGTAAGTGGTGAAGCGATCTTTGATAAGTCTTGAAAAAATATTCTGTAGTACCCGGCCAAACCCAAGAAACTCTGAATCTCCGGCTCGTTGGCGGTTCCCATCCCATCATTGCTTCGATCTTGGCCGGATCGACTTTTACTCCGTCTTTAGGCACCACGTGGCCCAAGAATTGGACCTCTTGCAACCAAAATCTCATTTCGAGAACTTCGTGAATAACTTTTCTTTCCGAAGGACTTCCAATACTTCCCTCAGATGATTACCATGCTCCACCTCGTCTCGTGAGTAGATTAAGATGTCATCGATGAAGACTATCACGACTTGTCAAAGAAAGGTCGGCACACCCGGTTCATTAGGTCCATGAACATGGCGAGTGCATTCGTTAACCCAAATGGCATTACTAAAACTTCGTAATGTCCATATGTTGTTCGAAAGGCTGTCTTCGGAATGTCGTCGCCCTTCACTCTCACTTGATGATATCTCGACCGCAAATCAATCTTCGAGGACCGTCCCGCCCCTTGCAGTTGATCGAAAAGGTCTTCGATTCTAGCGAGGGGGTACTTTTCTTCGCCGTAACTTTGTTTAACTCTCGGTAGTCGATACACATCCTCATCGACCCACCTTTCTTCTTCACGAACAGAACGAGAGCTCCCCAAGGCGAAGAACTCGGTCTGATAAAGCCTTTCTGTAATAGTTCTTGTAGTTGGGACATCATTTCTTGAATTTATGTCGGCGCCATACGATAATGAGCATGGGCTATCGGGGCCGCTCCCGGAGTGAGATCGATCTGAAACTCCACTTGACGTTCCGGATGTAAACCTGGTAGATCCTCCGGGAAGACATCCGGATAATACCGAACGATTTTCACATCTTCCACCGACTTATTTTCCAATTTTGCATCCACGATGTAGGCTAAGTACAACGAACATCTCTTAGCTAGGTGCTTGCGAGCCTTTAAGTAGGAAATCACAGGAGTAGATCCCTTCCTCTTCTCTCCATAAATGGTAACCGTGTTGCCATTTGCCCCAGGCACCCTAATCATCTTCTTAGAGAAAATAATGTCGGCACATTTCTTGGTCGAACAGTCCATACCTATCACGACGTCAAAACCCCCAATCGCCATCGGTAACAAGTCCACTACGAAACGTTGACTATCTAATTCTAAAACACAATCACAATAGTGTTCTCGAATCAACACTTGTTCCCCATTGGCCACTTCAACCACTAAGGCATCGGATAGGGTACTGACGGGAGTAGAAAACATTGCACAAAAAGAATTTGACACGAACGACCGATTTGCACCCGAGTCGAATAAGACATGAGCAGGCAAAGAGTTTGCAAGAAACGTACCCGATACAACATCGACGGTCTCCCTTGCCTCCTTGACGGTCATCTGGAAGGCTCGGCTCGGCACCCTTGGTGGGTTCTCTTTCTTCGGGGTTGGGCCGCTTGAGAATCCGCGGTTACTCCCAACCAGTTTTGGGCACACTCTCTTCATGTGCCCCGACTCAGGACACTCATAGCAAATGAGTCCTCGGATAGGACAATCACGGGTCATGTGATGCTTCTTCCCACATTTAGCACACTCGGGAGGGACCGAGTAGGTTCTTTGATTACACATGCCACTATGCTTGCTCTTAGATCGGTGGCACCATCTCACTTCCCGTCGGGAGTCGGTTCCCCTTCCCTCGAAGGTTGGTTTAAACTGTCGGGTAAGTCCGGATGACCCTTCCCATTTCCTCTTCTCGCCCACTTGCACCTTCTCTTCCTTCTCCGCAACCAAATCATCTTCCACCAACAAGGACTCTTCTATTACCTCTTGCAATGTCGTTCCTCTAGCGTTCCTCCCCACAGTCCTCATCTCGGCCGGTAACCCACGCTGATAGGCTTTGATTTTCGATCGCTCATCAGGAGCCAGATGCCCCACTAGGTTCAACTTCTCCAAGAAAAGCTTCGAGTAATCAGTGACAGACAAAGTCCCCTTCCTCATGTTTCTGAACTCTTCTTCAATCTTATCTAACGTCCGTTCACTACAATATTTGTCCAGAATCTTCTGTTTGAAAACTGGCCAGGTCAGCTTAGCCAGAACTTCGGGGATGAGGACGGATCGGGTGAGATTCCACCAAATCAAGGCCTCACCTCTAAGCAGTTGAGAGGCGAATTTGACTCTTTGCGAGTCTTCGCATTCGCTTGACTCAAAGGACATTTCCACCTCTTTAAGCCAATACATACAAGTAACCAGATTTGTGGAACCCGAAAACTCCGGTGGGTGGCTCCCTAGAAAAGTCTTGTAGGTGCACCCTTTGCTCTTTCCCTTGTTTCCGACTACCACATGTTCTTCGGTGTCGACGCCATTTCCACCACCTCCCGACCCAACCACGGCGTTTTCCGCCACCGTTTCAAGTCAGCGGTGACTGGCGTCGCGATCTTTCAAAAGCTTCATAAAGAACTCTAGTTGTTGTGCCATGGCCGCGTTCATGGCTTGCATTATGCTACCCATCATTCAGCTCTCAAGGGTTACCTCCTCGATAATTAGATTGGCGGAGGCAAGATCTACTCGCGGAATGTGCTCGGGTCCCCCGTCCAAAGCAGAAGGTATGGGAGGACCCATGGGAGTCACCACCAAAGGAGGTTAGTCGGCGGTAGACTCGTCTTCCACTTGACCCTCTCGCGGGTTTTGTAATCTGTTCCGAGTGTTCACCATAATGGTCTGCCACACATACGAGAAAAACATAAGTGATAGACTAAATATACGTATTACTGCATTCATTAAGTATCATAACAACAATGACTCAAGCATGCTCACGTAACAATATACTCATAATTACAATAGCTAAGTGGAATTATGAATATATTATACACAAGGATTCTTAATATCGTCGCAACAATTCTCAAGTCATACAATTCCGTAAGTCCTAACGCTCTCCCCACCTAAGAATTTTACCCATGGGTAGGTGTCTCACTAAAACACTTACAGTCTAAGTCTAGGTATGCTAAGGTCAATACATAGTTCACTTAAACTAGAGCTCTGATACCAACTTGTAACACCCCAAAAATGAGGATAACAAAATTCCGGAAAAAACACGGAAATATGGTATATAAAATTGTCATAGCAAGAGCCTCCTGAAAATGGGGAAAAATGTAAACCTGTTTAATTACAGTTTGTAATTTAACGGTAATAAACAACAACTAACAAATCTAATTTCTATAATAGAAATAAGATTACAAAAAGGGTGTCACCTATAAACCCAAAAGAATCTTCACAAAAAGTGCACCCAATTGTACTATCTCCAAGCTCTCACCAAGTCCGCCTAGACCTTTATAGGCGCGGCGCCACTAGAATCTGAGATACACATAAACACCAAATCAAGTGCTAGGCCAAAAAGCCTACTGAGGTTGATGTACAAGTAATATATATATGATTATCAGTTATATAATTCTTTACCAACAATAATTTATCGAATACGGAATCAATGGGGGAGACCCATAACACCAATCAAATTTCACCCAAGAGTCGAGATACCTTAGTGTCCACATCTACGAGTGACACCACAAGGCCCGACACATCCGAGGGTATAACACGACATTGCCCCAAATGGTGGGGGTCTAGGTACATACCAACACGGTGGCACCCAAGACTATGTCCTCCTAGTACCTATATGACTCGGTTCATCCATGCAAATCACTTGTGACCAAAGGAGTAATTCCATCCTTATAAGGTGCAAATAATACCAATATCCTCATCTTGTCCATATACACATATTCATGAAACAAGTAATGCAAGAATTGTAACCTGTTTCACATCATTCTTTTTAGACATTTTCATCATAAATAGAGTCCCTTAACAATGTGGATATTTTCCCATCTTTTTAGGTAACCATACCACATAGTTGTATGATAGTAAATCTCATCCC
The DNA here is from genome assembly GCA_954870635.1 of Arctium minus. NCBI lineage: Eukaryota > Viridiplantae > Streptophyta > Magnoliopsida > Asterales > Asteraceae > Arctium > Arctium minus. The sequence continues at coordinate 11,157,229 of OX941096.1, read as the reverse complement.
TCCACTTACTCATAACATCAACACATACATATTTCCATATATCGAGATTAACCATTCATATCATATAGCAATAATAGAGAAAATTAGTAACATGTGAAAACTCTAGTTATACATGGTAAGAAGATCAACATTTATGCAAGTAAATATATGTATCTCATTTATAAAGGTTTAGAGCACTCACAATCTAGGTTTTATATAAAACCTAGAAAATAGTAAACCCTAGGTTGAAGAGATTAAAAACTTGGAAGTGAAGGCTTGTTGACTTGAGAATCTTCAATAAATGCCCCCTTGATGTGTAATGAATGCAACAACAAACCACCAACCACCTTAAGGTCGATATTTATGAGGGGTGAGGCTTGAGAGGAAGAAAATCGCTCTATAGGGTACCAAAATCGTCCAATAAAACAGGAGAGGGGGAGAAGTGAGGTTAAAATCTGTCAAGGATTCCATTTATACACCCAACACCCTGATCGTGACTATGCCCGACGACATTGCCAAGGGCATAGTCGCTAGGTCACAGACGCTCTCACTCCCAAACATACAGTAGCACCCAGGCGAGTATGCCCGACGACTTTGCCTTGGGCATTGTCGCAGGGCAATGTCGCTGTCTCAACACCACCTACGGTGCGTCCCTAGCGACTATGCCAGGCGACTTTGCCCTTGGGCATTGTCGCCGGAAAGGTCGCCCTCTACCTGTCGGGACCTGTTTTCTTCCCTGATTTCCATCCAGTTCACTCGAGGTTTCAAAACTTCACATCGGGTAAACTACGAGAGGCACATAATGGTAAAGTACGCATGCATAGCTATCAAAAGATGAGGGTAATGTACCTTAACCAGGTAACAGTTTTCCGGGTGTTACAATAAATATCATCAAGGCCCATTAAAAATTGCATTAGCTTGATGAGTTGGCTATGTTCAAAAAAATCGTGAGAAGCATTACATGTGCAAGATGGTAGTTTAACAAGTGCATCAAATTGTTTTCATAACGAGTTAAGTTTGTGATAATATTCTGAAACAAACATGTCGTTTTTACTAAGGGAATTAATTTTCTGATGCAAATTAAAAGTAACTGAACCATCTACTTTATCGTATGTTTCTTTTAATCCTTCCCACACTTTAGATGACTCTTTTGAAAACACTTGTCCCAAAAATAGATCCTCGGTCATGGAACCTAATATCCACGATAAAACCAAAGAATTACATTGATCCCACTGTTTGTGAAGGACAGGGTCATTTTTAGGACGGGGACAAGATCCATCAATAAAGCCAACTTTATTTTTTGTTTCTAAGGCCAAGCTCATTGCACAAGCCCAAATTCTATAATTTTCGATACCACTTAGCTTGAAGTTTAACAAAGGGGCTCCACTGGTGTCACTGGGATGAAGATACAAAGGATCTCCAAAGTCAAGTTTGGCAACTTTGGATTCCCTTGTATCTCCGGTGGCAACAGATGTAGACAGAATATTGATGAGAAAAGCAAGAAGCACACAAGGTAAAAAACTGAATAGAAGAAAGCAGGATTCCTAAAACACTCTTGGTACTAGGTCAAACCAACTATTCAGTTACCAAAAAAAGGGAAAAGAAAAAAAACAACAGAATAGGCCACAAAAATAAGAGCAACACAAAGAATATCAACAAAACTAAAAAAAATTAGAGAAGGAACAAGAACACAAAATAAAACCACACAAGAGCAGATTCAAGGATAGGGAAAGAAGACTTACAACGCTTCTTAACAAAGAACAACGGAAGAGAATGTAGTTAACAATTATAGAAGGATGTAGAAAATACCATAAACCAACCAGACACTCTTTGAGATTTAACCGTAGTTGAATCACGACGATCAACAACATGGACAAAGATAACACGCATGTTCTTCAAAGAGGAGAACTGATTGACAACCACACGGATTTGAGAGATAGGGCCAGATCAGGACCAGATCAGTAAGAGAAGAACAAAAAAAGAACGCAAGAAATAAAGGGAAAATAGATCTAATATTTCCTTACTACGAATCTGAGAAAACTTAGGACCAAATCAGTGAGAAGGAACAAAAGACTTAGTTACTCACAGATCTGAGAACGTAAGGACCAAATCAATGAAAAACAAGCTACAATATCAGATCTAAAGATTACTTACGGGTTTGAGATGGATAGAACCAGATCTAAAGGTTACTTACGGATCTGAGATGGATAGGACCAGATCAGTGAGTAAGGCAAAGCAGAAAAAAAATATTTACGGATCTGAGATGGAACGGACCAGATCAGTGAGTAATACAAACCGATTAAACCACAAAAGAGTGATTTAATAAATAAGAACAAGAAAAACACACAAATTCTAGATCTGATAAAAATGGGAAGCACGTCACAAGATCTGTTAAGATCTCGTGATTTTCCACAAGAAACAGGGCTGAAGTTTGTGCGACAAGGCGAAACGAGGTCAACGATAAAAACACAGATCTGTTACGATCCGTGAGCGATAAGGCCAAAAAAAAGAACAAAAAACCAAAAGAAAAAACCAACTCCTTCGAGATGGAGCAAACGAAAGTAGCAGCTAGCATAGAGGTTAACAGATCGGTTTTAAAAAATGAGAATCATAACTCTCATGAACCGATGGATGTACGATGGTGATGGTGACACAGATATGAAGATCTCGTTGAACCAGATACAAGAAATGATACAAGTAATCGATTCAGGAATCTGATTTTCATATTACAACTTTGCACCAAAAAAAAAGATAGAGAGTTAGGGGAAACAAGTCAGAGAAAGAGGGATACAACCTGATCGATGAGAAGAGCGAAGATGCTACAAATCTGATGCGAAGAATGAGGCAGATCGAAGAAGGAAACCTTCGTAGATCGAATCCTTAATGCTCTGATACCATGTTCAAACACACATTATCACTATTAAACTGATTTATGAAAAATACAACACAAAAGAACTACAAACCCTAACTCTAGAGAGAACAATGCAAAGCTATGAATATGAGAGAAAATGAATTGTAAAATGAATTGTGCGTCTGATCTAGAAAGATAGATAGAGAGAGAGAGAGATCTCTTTTATATTAACAGAATTTACAAAATAAGTCCTTCTAATATCTTGAAACATGATCCGCTAACCTCTAACTTCACCAGAATTGCACCATAGCCCTTCAACTTTATTTCCATAGACCACAAGCATAATAACAATTTTAACCTAACAAAACAACAAGGACAAAGTCAAGATTAATAGAAATTCAACATATTTCAACAAGGTGGTTACCACCATAACTGACGGACAAAAAATGAATGGGGATGTACCTCCTCTCTCTCAATGTTTCAACAAAAATGAAAGACATCATCTTCAACTTTATGAGATCCATAATGTTAGGGTTTAATCACCTTGGAAACCCCTACTATTGGGCCTCTTCGAAAAATTAAGATTTTAGATTGTTGGGACTAGTATCATCTCCTCACCACCTTCTCAGGAAACATCTGTGACTAAATTCCGAATGTAGTTGTGACCTCCCTTAACCTCCACTGAAGAAATTCTCATCGACGATGACTTAACTTGACCACTTGACGATTGAAAATGATTTGGCATCTGATTCATCAACAATTACAATTTAACACCACAACTTGACATCCACTTCTTCGATTGTTACAATTCTACTAGTTACATCGGGTACAAAATAGGAAATTCTAAAAAGTTTGTTACATGATTGAGAAAAAAATTGTTTGTTACACTAAATAAGAACTAAACCAAACCTTCTTGCATTTTGATACTTGTTAGCTACACAAGTGAGATTGACATATTGTGTTAACATCATCAGTGGGAGAGACATATTGATATGATTTTCATCATCTTCATCAACGTGCTGAGAGGGTAATGATGGATTAATACACGTATATCCAAAAAATAAAACAAATCCATGTAAAGACGTTCTTGAGTGGATGGTTAGGGTTGGCAACAATTTCCTCAAGTTATATGTTCATATTTCATCCAATAGACTAAAATTTTGGTCACTAACTGAACTTTTTGTTGTAGTGGAGTGTTCACCAGAATGTGTTATTCCTCATAGTTTTTGCAGGAATCCAGTGACATCCAGTCTATTGGATGAAATATGTGTAGACATGTCGTTTGAATCTGAAAGAGATGTTAAATAATTGGAAGAGATGCTCAGTTTTGAATATTTCATTGACCTATAGAAACAATCATCATCAAAGAGTAAGAGCATCTCCAACATCATTGCTAAAATAGAAAAAAAAAATGGGTTTTTGTTTTCTATACTTCTCCAATAAATTGCTATCTTGTTTGTTATAATAGGGAATCATGAAAAAATCTCTAAATATAGAGAACTCTCTATAATTTTCTAAATAGGAGAGATAAATATTATTTTATTTCATCCCACCAATGAGATTCAATTCTTATCATTTTATATTAAGTTTTTTTAAAGTGTATTGTGATGATAAATTAGAGAATATTATAATAATATAAGTTGTTTTAAAATTTCTAAAATAGCAAATCTGTTGGGGTTGAATATAATATTTTTTTTAGAGATTTTCACTTTTGGTTCTATATTTTAGAGAAAAATATAAGAAAGATGTTGAAAATGCTGTAAGGGATTAATTAGATCGAATTAGTAATCATAGATGTAACATGCTTAGAGTTTGAGACTGATCATTTACATATAGAATGACATTTTACATATAAACCATGTGTTTCAATTATACTAGTGATTGAGAAAATAAACAGTAGTTCAAGGAATATGAATCATTTGGATATGCAACAAGGGATAGTATTAACAAAAATGTTAAATATGCTCAAAGAGTATGCTTATATTAAGGCATTGTTTGGCAAACTAGCTTATAAGCTAGCTTGTAGCTGATAAGCTAGCTTTTCAAAACGCTACTTTGAGTAACGTTTCAATAAGCTATCTTATACAAGCTAGCTTATGGTCATCCAAACGTGTACGCTAGCTTTTTTTTGCCAAACATAGCCTAAAAGAAAAGGAAAGGAAAGGTTTATACAATCAATTGATAACTACGTAATTTTTGAGTAAAGCAGTTATGAAGATGAAGCATGCCATAAGAACAAACAATCTATTTATGGTGTGGCGATATGATTGGAAAGTGTATAAAGAAAAGAAATTATGGAAATAGAAGCTGCTAAAGATATGGTTTTGTCATTAATGACGTGTCGGTTTCTCATTAGAGAGCAAAGATAATACATCCTAAGATGTGTTATTAAAAAAAGGGAAAAGTTTAAAAAAAACCCAATAAACTATCATATTTTGAATGATTAAGTCCCTAAACTATTTTTTTGAATGTAAAAGCCATTAAACTTTCTCATTTTGAATGATTAAGTCCCTTAACTATTTTTTCGAATGAAAAAACCATTAAACTTTCTAATTATGAATGATTAAGTCTCTAAACATTTTTTTTGAATAAATAGACCATCAAACTTATAAAAATTAGTTACCTTTTTTAAAGGCACCTCGAACTGAATATGAATGTTTTAATGTAAAAACAAATATAAATCAATTTTACTGATCTCAATATATACAACCACTAAAACCTCTCACATACAATTGTATTGCTCAGCCTCGTCGGTCCCCGTTGCACTAACGTTATTCGTTCTCCGTATCGCCTAATACGATGTTGTCCCTACCATCCATCTCCCTATTTTTGATCTATAAAAAGAGGAAGAATCAAAAGATAACCGATTACAGGTAGTTTTTTGGGTTAAAATGATCTAAGTAAGCAATTTTTAGAAGTTCGATGATTTAATTTATTGAAAAAAAATGTTTGGGACTTAATCATTCAAAATAGGAATATTTAATGGTTTTTTCATTCAAAATGAGAAAGTTTAACGTTTTTTCATTCAAAAAAAAGTTCAAGGACTTAATCATTCAAAATTAGAATGTTTAATGGTTTTTTCATTCAAAAAATTAGTTCAGGAATTTAATAATTGAATTGAAATAGTTTGTTGGGTTTTTATGAACTTTTCCCTTATATAAACTGTGAGAGACGTAGACACTATTCGTGCCAACACGTGGCAGTCTGAAATTGGGACGAACAGAAGTTGAAAGACCCTACTCTAACAACATTTTAAATGGAGGATCTTATAAGAACATCCTTTTTGTATTTTTTTTGTTGCTAACTCATCTCCAACTCATTAAATTAGTAATTCTCTTAAAAGTCCACAATGATATTTCTTATTATAAGAGCATCTCCAACAGTTATGCTATATTTTTTCTAAAATAGAATATCAAAAGCCAAAATCTTTATAAAAAAATCAATTCCAACTACAACAGCGATTCTATTTTAGAGATTGTAGCATTGATTATATTATTAAAATAATTAATACATTAATAAAATATAATTTCACTCTCCTAAAGATTTTACTCAAATGTCTCTTATTGGTAGAAAGATTATAATATTATTTTCTCATTTTTAAAAAGTGAGATTTAGAGATTTTCCAAATTTGTAGATTTTTATTTTCTCTCTCATCTTTTCTTTATTTTAGCATACAAGATATCATAGCTGTTTGAGCAAAAAAATTGCTAAAATCTCATTTTTTTTCTATTTTAGCATAACTGTTGGAGATGCTCTAAGAACCTCCTTTTTGTGGGTCCTATTGATTCTTTCAACATCAATAATAATTAAATAAGTTATATCAAATATATTAATAATTATAAAGTCACGAAAATAATATAAAAAATAAGGAAAAAGTTATTTCTCACAAACTTCATGGTAAGAACTAAGGTTCTTATTTTAAGAACCTAAAGGAGTTTGAGTTCTTATAGTTCTTATAAGAACTCTCCACAATGTTAGTTCTTACAATCCACTACACTTTTTGATTGTAAGAACTGTACATTAAAATAAGAACTTATATAAATGTCTACAATGATAGTTCTTATAAGAATCTCTTTTTGTGGATCTCATACATTCTTTTCAACTTCAATAATTATTATAAAGTCAAGAAAATAAAATAAAAAAAATAAGGAAAATGTCACATCTCACAAATTTCATGGTAAAAACCAATGTTTTTATTTAAGAACCTAAAGGGGTTTGGGCTTTTATAAGAACTTTTCACAATGCTAGTTCCTACAAGTCATTACATTTTTTTTCTTATAAGAACCTTGTATTGAAGATACTCTAAGAGCATCTCCAATGCAAGTTCTTATAAGAACATCCTTTTTGTACTTTTTGGTGTCACCTTATGTCCACCTCATTAAATTAAAAATTCGCATAAAAGTCCACAATGGTAGTTCTTATAAGAACTTATTTTTGTGGGTCCCATATATATAAGTTAAATATATATAATATTAATAATTATTATAAAGTCGAGAAAAAAAATAAAGATAATATTACATCTCACACATTTCATGATAAGAACCAAGGTTCTTAAATAAGAACTTAAGAACCTTGAGAGATTTGGGTTCTTATAAGAACTCTCCACAATGCTAGTTCTTACTAACCACTACACTTTTAGCTTATAAGAACTTTGCATTGGAGATTCTCTAAGTATCCAATAAACATTTAAAATTATTGGATGAAAAACTCAGCACGTCAAATTTTAAACGTTTATGGATGAAGGCTTTTTAAATATTTTACTTAGAAATAACTTTATGAGTAAACCACAAGGGTTGTGGCGTACTGGTTAAGGTCCTGGGGGATGTGGTGGAATATCCCATCTGCCTAGGGTTCGAATCCAGACGTACACAACAATTGTGGCCACTGAGGTTTAATCAGAGCTGATGTCTTACAGTCATAATTTAGCAAGGGATTAGTCTAGGCATAACCTAGGACATCCTTCCCCAAAAAAAAACTTTATGAGTATGATTTCTAAAGCATAGCTTTCGGACGCATACATTGTATGACTATGTATTTTAGAAGATGATAATAATTTTAGTCCATGTTCAACATACCCGATTTTCTAACCAGAAAATTGAATATCGACTCATCAAAAGGTTTTGTAAATAGGTCAGCTAGTTGGTAGTCCGTTGAAATAAAAACTAATTCAACATTACTTTTCTCAACATGATTCTTTATGAAGTGATATTTGACATCGGTAAGTTTAGTATTGGAATACATGACAAGATTATTAATGATAGGTATGAAGCTCGTTGCAAAACAGAATATAGCAAATTGATTCTTCATCCACAGGCTTTGGCAACGATAACTTCCCGTAACTACATATTCAACTTTAACACTTAATAATAATAATTATAAAACTTCAAAATTCACAACACAAAATTATATTACATGCTTCATCATCAACAGTAGCCAAAACAAAGAAGTTCTGGGGGCTTGATTTTTTTTTTTGCAAAACTTCAAATTCATTTTCGAGTTCTTAATATTCTTCGAGTTCTTTTTGTTAATTTTTTTTCAAATTGTTCATGTTCATCGAGTTTTTCATGTTATTTATGTTCTTTGACTTCTATTTCTGACAGTTGCTCTTGACGTTGTCTTTGTTCATGGGAAAAAGTTATGGCGTCTTTGTATTGCATCGCATATGAACAACAACGAATAACTTATTTCGCTGTTCTTGATCTCGTATTGTTTCATTCTTGTGTTGTTGCAATAGTTTTCTTTGTACTAGCTTCCTTTTTGTGTTTTTTTTGTTATACTTTTGTTTGGGTGTAGATGTTTGATAATGTGGTTGAATTTTAAATGATGAACATGCAAAATTTGAATATGTTAATAAAGGTAATTGAATTAAATATTTAATGAATTATAAATCATGGGAATTAATTGAGACGTGACAATTTACTTACTTGTCCTTGTTGAATTATATATGGAATATTTATTATAGTAATAGGATGAAAGCTATTGGGTGAATGAAATTGGTCTTGACAATCGTCAATCTTTTTAATGGTTCTCATTTGATTATGTATATAAAGGGTTCGAACGATGAACAATGACCAAATTAGAAAACACAAGAATAACTGGATCACATGTGATTTTTGTCATGAGGTCTATACAACCTCAAGATTCAAACAAACAAATCTCAATGAAAGTATACATCTTGATCTATTTTCGTCTTTTAGCAAATATCGATCCACATGGAGGACTTGTAAAAGTTTTCAAAAGTCCAATCTTTAAAAGCCAATTTTAGATGGTGAAATCGTCGAAATTGTTTGTTGAGTGAGTTATCATCTAAGAAATCGGTAATAAAAAGAAGCAAACGATGTCAAAGTTTGTTGAGACAAAAACAAATGATCCGACAGATAGATGTTATAGCACCACTAGAGGGATCCTACAAGACTGCTACAGTTTTCCTCATACAATCCCACTACTATCAATACGACATCATTTATGTTAAACGTCGAGAATCCTTATGCAACACAATATTACCTTCCTACATCGTATGAGTATAACATTTGTCAGGTAATATAGCTCTCTATAACCTTCTCATACCAAAACAAGTTTTCATAGTGCTGACAAATTATCTACATACAATTAGTTATCAATTAATCATTATGTAATATTCAATAAAACATTATTAATCTGAATGAGTAACTAGAGGAAAATACTATAATGGAAGCACCCTCTACTTTCACATCTGTTTCAGTCTTAACTTTCCTTTACATCCCAAGCTAAGACGATTAACCCATCATTGCTCGGTTTTTATTTTTAATGAAAGGTGTAAGGACTGAAAGGTAAATGATTAAAATGGAAATTACAAAATGTAAAGTGCATAAATTAAATGACAAGAAATGAAACTTGTAGAAGAAGTAATAGTGTTGTAGGAATGTAAAGGACTGAAAGTAAATTGCTTGGAATCATAAATGAGTGAATGTAAATTGCATATATTAAATTGCTAGAAAGTAAATGACAAGAATGTAATGCTCGAATGTAAAGATCAAAGCAATAAAAGGGGAGTTGAGGGAAGAGGGGAAAATTCTTGAGAACTTTAATTATGGAAAGTAATTGCAAACACGAAGTATTTGAGAACTTGAAATTACAAACTACTGATCACAACCTTGCTACCACAACTAAAATAGTAAAGACTAAACTTGCAAAATAAATACTAACTTCCAGCTCCAAACTAACCCAAAATCTAACTTCAAAGACTAAACAAAAATACAATTTCAAGACCAGCCTCTTAAACAAATGGAGTACCTTCTTTTATAAGGGAGGAAGAGTGACTCCAAGCTATCAAGCCTAAAAGGAATAAAAGACAAAAATATCAGCCAAAAGCCTAACAGTCCGACCCAACATCAACAAAACTTGTCTACCAAGCAACAAGCTTTCATGGTGCTACAACATCAAAACACTTTATGCTTAAATTACTCGTCTAGAACCACATATCAGTGCTATAAGGTCGACCCATCTAGGAGAAATCTCTATTTTAGCAAAATTAAAAATAATACTCATAAAATGCTCAATTTTGTTCCTAACTTCATAAACAACAAAAATGTAACATAATATAATAAAAGACTCAAATATTGGATTTTGAGAAAGTAAGAGTAAAGAGAAAAGATGGAAAAAGTTGTGTTGTAGGGTCATAACTAGATTCTTATCAATTTTACACTAAAATCACACGTAAAATCACATGTGACTTGCACGACTTTGGCCACATGGTCACGTCGTCCGTACGCCCTACCTTGCGTTGGTCGTGTTCCATAATCACATATGATTTCAGTGTAAAATCACATGTGATTTGACATTCTTGTTTGAACCTACCTACATACACACATATATAAAGGGAAGTTCCGTTAGGAACCCCAAATTGATTAGGAATTTGAGAATGGCCTACAACGCGCCATATGTCCGGATAAATATTCATAATGAATAACACATTAATGATGAATATGAACGTATTATTCATCATGAATCACACATTCATGATGAATAACACGTCCATATTCCTAATTGATATTGTACGTGTCGCACTGTGGGTGGTTTATGGGTTCCTAATCAATATTTGGTTTTAACGGAATCTATCCACACACACACACACACACACACACACACACACACACACACACACACACACACACACACACACACACACATATATATATATATATATATATATATAAGGGTAAGTTCAAATGAAGACCACGTTTTCATCGTGAACATTAGAACCAATCTTGGCCATTGATCAACATTTAGAAAACTAATCAATGGTTAAAACATAAAATGGTTAATTGAGAAGTGATTAGCGGCAAAAAATGGAAGTTTGAATATATGCCTACCATATTTGACTTTTTACTTTTATTTTAATTAAAAAAAAATTCCCCCTTATTTTTTTTTCTAAATTATCTTAAAAATAACTAATATTTTAATCAAACAAACTACATAAAAAAACGAGTATTTCATTGTCTTCAATTTGATATCCATCTCGATATAGTTTTTTTTTTGTTTTTACCGTTTTTTACGTGAAATGGTATATCTATTTGATATTCATCATGAATATTTACGCACATTCATATGTTCACAACACAGCTTTGATATTCATACATTGGTATGATATTCAACATGAATATACAACTTAGTATAACAGTCATCATGAATAGTTATGTATTTTCACGTGTATTCAACAAATTTTCAGTACATCACTATGATATTCATCATTAATATACATTTTCATTATAACATTTATCATGAATATACATACTATTCATCATGGATATACATATTATCCATCATGAATATTTATATATGGTCACGTGTATACAACTTTTCAACATTCATACATCAGTATGATATTCGTCATGAATATACATTTTCACTATAACATTCATTGTGAATATACATACTATTAATCATGAATATACATATTATTTTGAATATTTATATATGTTCATGTGTATACAACAACTTTTCAACATTCATAGATCAATATGGTATTCGTCATGAATATACATTTTCACTATAACATTCATCATCAATATACACATTATTATCATGAATATTTATGAATGATCACATATATAAAATAACTCTCTAATATTTATGTTAGTAAGACATTTATCATAAATATTACTTTTCACCATAACATTCATTATGAATATATACTACAGTTTCAACTCTACATACTATAGTTTTTCTTTCTTTTTCTTTGTTGGGTTCTCGATTGATCTTGATGATTTCCTGATTCATCTCGATGGATTTCCTGATCTATCTCGATAAAAATTAAAAGTGGTAGGTTATGATTATACATAAACAAACATACAATAAATTAATCAATAGATTCTCAATCGGCTCAACGAAAAAATGAAGTTGTTATGTTATGATTTTAACACAACCACAAACCAAGTCAAAGGATGGGTTTTTGAGTAGTCTCGATTGGTGTCGATCAGTGCCGATTGGTTGTCAATCGATCTTGATGTGTTCTTGATTGATCTCGATGGTTCCCGATCCTTCTCGATAAAAGCTGAAAGTGGTAGCCTATGGTTTTACACACACAAACATATAATTGATCATTGGTAGGTTCTCGATGGAAAATGAAGGTGGTAGGTTATTGTTTAACACACATAAAAACATAAGTCAGGGATTCTCGACTTTTCTCGATAGGTTCTCGATGGATTCTCGATCGGTCTCAATATGTTTTCGCTCGATCTTGATGGGTTCTCCATTGTTCTCGATGGGTATTGGATCACGGTAATGAAGAAAGCGATACCTTACGACGTTGAAGAAAATGTTGAAGAAGTCGATGTCGAGTTACGAATTTATAGTGTCGAGAGGTGTTGTACACAATTGAACCTACATAAATATTCATAATGAATATAACACATATATAGCATTTTCCATAAAAACACTTAAAAAAACTATATCGAGATGGATGTCATATCGAAGAGTATGAAATTCTCGTTTTTGATGTAATTTGTTTGATTAAAATATTAGTAATTTTTAAGATAATTTATTTAAACTTTACGCAGGTAAAAGTTTTTAATTAAAAAGGAAAATAAAAAGTCAAATAAGATAGACATGAGATAGAAATTAACTTCTTTTTTTACCCTAATTATCTTAATTAATAATTTAAATTGTAAACTCTATTTTTTTGGAACAACAGCAACCAAGATTTTATTAAGATCAATCAAAAAAGTAATATGAGTTGTTGGATCAATAGATGTAGATGATCGAGATCAAGCATCATATTCACAGTGAAAAATGAGTTTTTAAATAAACTCTTCTCTATATATCATACTTGCAATATAATATTAAATTTTGAGTTATATGTGTATTAATAATATACTCTTATTAAACAGCGTAAAAGATTCATTTATTTGGAAAATATTTAAGTTAACAATTCAATAATAGTTTGGTACTTGAATAATGAGTAGTATGATGCTCTCTCCTTATTAATACAAAGTTTATATTTTAATTTGAATATAATATTTAAATTCAAATATAATTTAATAAAATTTTGTATTATTGAGGTTAAGTATTTGAGATACTTTTTAATAAAAAAACAAGAAAATTATGAACTAATTTTAAGTAATGATCATTACAAGACAAAAAGAGAGAGTAAAATAGGTTCTAAAGTTATGTACAAATAAATATCTTAATCCATTTTTTTAATATTTCTTAAATAATGGCATTTCATTTAATGGACTACAAGTTCTATTATGTTACCAATCAAACAACTATTAAATAATGATTCATTATTATTTAATTATATTTGATTTTAATTTTAATATACCATTAAAGTAGAACAAGTTTGCTCCAATTTCTATAACTATAATCAATTTTTGAAAGCTATATTTAAAATGCAATTGTTACAAATATTCAGATTCCTAAGTGTGTATATATATCTATATATATAAATATATATGTAATATATAATTTTGGGAAATTGGCTGAAATAGCCATATTACACAACCTATTTCACCTCCTAGCCATTTCTCTACCCGATTTACCAAAATAGACCTAGGTCCGCAATGGCGAACCTGCAGGTCCGCAATGGGTCCCTAAACGACAAAAGTACCTGGCAGCTCTACCCAGGTCCGCAATGGGTCGGGTCGGATAGGTCCGCCATACGCAATATAGACACGTGGCATGCTCAGGAAACGCTAATGCAGGTCCGCCATTAGGGTTGCAGGTCCGCCATGGCGGACCTGCCGTTTTTTCGTTTTTTAATTAATTCAATTAATGTCACACGGTTCCCCTCCCCACCCCAACCACCCTTTTTTATATAAAAACCAGACCAATGGTCCCCTCATCCATACCCTACATCAAATATTTTAAAGGAATACATTCTTAAAGCTCTTTTTTTTGTCGGATCTAGGTTCGTGCTTCCCCAAATCAACACGTGTGAACAATGGCACCAAAGGTAAGTCTTCTAAACGGCAATGAACCACTTCCGCCACCACCAATGCACCACCTCCGCCACCACTACTGCACCACGTCCACCACCACCTCCGCCACCACCACTTGCGGACTTGGCGGACTGGCGGACCTGTTGTTTTTTTTTCTTTCGATTATATTAGGAATTATGTATATATATTAATATTTTTTTTTTCTTTCGATTGTATGTATGTTTAATGTTTATTAACATTGTTTGAATATGATTTTTGTAGTTTATTAACTTTAATGTAAATTTAGGTCCCTAGACTTGAAGTACACATTAAACCATAATTTTAGAATCATTAGATCCCTTAACTTTAAAATATGACACTTTAGGTCCCTAAACTTTAAATTTTGACACTTTTGGTTCCTTAACTTTTATTTTAGACACTTTAGGTCACTAAACTTTAATTATTGACACTTTAGGTCCCTAAACCTTAGTTTATGACAATTTACGTTCCAATTTTAATAAATTACGCTTTAGGTCCTTAAACTTTAAAAAATACCATATTAGGATCCTTAACATTAATTTATGACACTTTAGGTCCCCTAAACCTTAATTTATGACACTTTAAGTCCCTAGACTTTGATATATGATTCTTTAAGTCCCTAAAATTAAAATATGACACTTTAGGTCCTTAAACTTTAAATTTTGATACTTTTGGTTCCTTAACTTATATTTTAGACACTTTAGGTCACTAAACTTTAATTATTGACACTTTAGGTCCCTAAGTTTATGACAATTTACGTTTCAACTTTAATAAATTACGCTTTAGGTCCCTAAACTTTAAAAAATCCCATATTAGGATCCTTAACATTAATTTATGACACTTTAGGTCCCCTAAACCTTAATTTATGACACTTTAAGTCCCTAGACTTTGATATATGACTCTTTAGGTCCCTAAAATTAAATTATGACACTTTAGGTCCCTAAACTTTAAATTTTGATACTTTTGGTTCCTTAACTTTTATTTTAGACACTTTAGGTCACTAACTTTTATTTTAGACAGATTAGATCCCTAGATTTGCATTTATGAAACTTTAGGACCCTTAACCTTAAAATATGACTCTTTAGGTCCCTAAACTTTAATTTTTTACACTTTTGGTCCCTTAACTTTAATTTTAGACACATTAGATCCCTAGACTTGCATTTATGTGCCAACTTTAATAAATTACACTTTTGGTTCCTTAACATTAATTTATTGACACTTTAGGTCCCTAAACCTTAATAAATGACACTTTAGGTTCCTAAACTTTAAAAAATACCACATTAGGATCCTTAACATTAATTTATGACACTTTAGGTCCCTTAGCTTTAATTTTTTACACTTTATATCCCTAAACTTTGATACATGGCTCTTTAGGTCCCTAAACTTTAGTTTATTATAATTTATGTGTCAAACTTTAATAAATTACACTTTAGGTTCCTTAACATTAATTTATTGATCCTTTAACCTTAAAATATGATATATTATCTCCCTTAAATTTATTTTTAACCACTTTAGGTTCTTTAACTTTAAATGTTGACATTTGAGGTCCTTTAACTTTAATATTTGACAATTTAGGCACCTAATTTGACGTTGAGGTCAAAGTTGACCGTGGTTGAGCAAATTAAGAGTAAGTTGAGCCCACGAAGGCTGGAGATCTTGCGTTAGACGGTTTTTGGTCATTGGTTGCTGATGGAGGACTACTCCTATGACCCATTACTCATGCACATCGTTTTACGGATGAAGATTTTCCCGGAGAATGATGTGGAGTACAATATGTTCTTCGAGGTGGGAGGATATGTGTTGATATTTGGGCGGGAGGAGTTCTGCCTCGTGACAGGACTCCGCTTTGGAGGGATTCCGTTATTACCAGAGAGGCAGGCGCAGAGGTCCTCCGGTTTTATCCGTCGGGTTTTCGGTGATGTGGACAGGTTGCTGATTCGCCAGGTAGATAGTAGATTTTCATCACTGGAGATGGAGATCGGCTAACGGACGATGATGCTGTCCGTGTTTGCTTGATCATGATGGTGGAGGTCTTCTTTCTTGGCCGACAGGGCCATTTACCCGTTTTCGCCACCGTGCTTACTGTAGCACTGGATTATCGTTTTTTAACCGATTTCATTGGGGTTCTTATGTCTGGGAACCCACCTTTCGGCAGATGTCCGGTGCCATCCAGAGGCGTACACCGGACCAGCCGAAGTTGACACTTACAGGGTTTTTACATGCGTTCAAGATTAGTTGATTTACTATTACTAAACTTATATATGGTTAATGCATTCCATATTTTAACAACTTGTAACTCCCAGGTTTGGATCTTGGAGACATTTCCTGCCGCTTCCCGGTTTTTTACGAGGCATCCCAGGATTCCTAGGGGTGTTCGTTGGACTAGGATGATTATCCTTGATAGTAGACATATCGCGGTTATACTTAATGTGTCACAGGTACGTATTTTTAAATAACTTAAAATATTAATTATGTTAATGTTAAAATCTAACATTATAGATTATGAATATTAGGAGGGTCGGGCACCGATTGGCCTTCTTATGGATACCCCTGAGGAGGAGGCATTACAGTGGTATCAGATTAGCCACCAATTTTTCCAGGGGATGGAGGAGCAGGAGATAAAGAGGACGAGAGTCGACGGTGACGGAGACAATGACGATGACGACGATGATGACGACGAGTATGGTGGTGACGGTGCTGGTGGTGATGGTGGTGACAGTGTTGGTGTCCACCACGATGGTGGTCGTGGTGTTGGTTTCCACCACGACCTTAGTGTGTTTGTGTGGGGGGGGGGGACCTTCCATCAGGCATCCCCACATGAGTCCCCCATATGAGCATGCCACCTAGTGATCCTTATACTGCATATTGGGATCGTTTGACCACCGTGGAGGGAAGGACATATCGTCTAGAGGGGTTTGTCAATGATATAAACGTGTGGCGGGGTGGTCATCAGGATATGTATATTCATATGCAGGATATGTACTGTGAGATGCAACAGTGGCATGTAAGTATTTAATTTTAATTTAATTATGTATTTAATTTTACACTTATTAACAATTAGTATTTGTGCGTAGCTTTACGCTCGTCCACCACAACGAGCCTCAAGCATGGACACCTGGGTTTCATCACCCACGATGCCCGATCCATCGTACGACCACTCCCCCTCCCATGCGCAGGAGGTAAGTCTCATCAATCGGTTAATGTTTAATTTATTTTTTTCTTTGATATTGTACCGTTATTTATTTATTCGTTATTAAGGGAGTGTCAGGTACGACCGATAGCGGTGGCCCAGACATGACAAGGGCGTTCGATATGGTTAGCCCAGACATGCCTGGGCCGCTCTTTATGGGTGGGGCAATGGTGGGAGGGGGGTACGACAGTCCCCAGTTCGTTACTCTTAGACCTCCCCCACCGTATATCATAGACCGCCTACCTCTGTGGCTCAGAGATCACCTCCGCAGGAGGACCTTGGGAGGGGGGCACGCGTATGACATCCTTCGTATCTCCAGGTCTCTCCATACACCGTCCATCTTGATTCTACACCCCCAGCTCCCCGACATAAGAAAGGGAAAGGTAAGGCGGCTTCCACGACTGGGAGCGCCTCTATATTGGTGGAGCGCATGTATCGGGATCGGACGTTGACTTCTCAGGAGCGACTTACAGTTCTACCAGTCCGTCTCGTAGATCGTGCATTTTGGGGAAAACTATTGGGGTTGGAAGATAATGAATATTTTGATACCGAGGTTAGTGGCTTAATTTTTTATTTTAGTACTACAATTTTATTAATAATAATTCGTAGCTAATGCTTAACATGTAGTTGTTTATTAATATCACGTGGAGGTATGGGTACAACTTCACTTGGATGCACGCTCTTGCCACGCTAATTGGACGATGGTGCTCCCGGACTTCATGTATTACATCGATGCGAGTGACGATCTTTCATACATGAAGGGGCAGTGTGATAGTTCACAGTGAGAGAGTGGTTTTCCAGCGTGGGGCACCGTGAGTCGGGTATGGAAATAAGTTTCATAAATACTATTTAAGAAATTACCGATTTATATAATTGACATGAAAAACATCTAACTTTTTATGTTTTAGGTGTTCATCCCCATATGTATAGTTGATAGGCACTGGTTGCTTGGGCACTTCGATATGGATTCCATGGTGATGACCATATACGACAGTCTCAAGTTCCCAACCTTGCAGCAACCACTCATAGACATGATGGATAAATTCAACAGGAAGATGCCACAATTGTTTACGAACCTGGGTGAAGGTCATCGAGCAGCTATGTTTATCTCCTCCCACACTTTCCAATACGCGTTGGATGTGCCACAGCAGGCCGGACCGCATGGAGACTGTGGTCCATGGGTATGTAAATTTATCGATGACTTGGTGGAAGGGCGACATCCAACTAGCACTGATACATCCGCAGACTGCAAACGGTGGCGGCAAGAGATGACATATATTATATGGTCTTTGAGGGAGGCTGGACCGAATGACATGTAGTACATAGTTTTAAAATGTAACAGTCTGTACAAACTATTTTTGTATTGAGCATGTTACTTTTACTTGTAGTACCTATTATACATCTTTTACAAATTTAACTTAACTTAAAAACAACATTACAAAGGCATTAATAACATTTACAACTCATCAAAACACATAAAATACGAAACTGTTTTATTCACGAACAAAGTAGAACATCGGACAGGTCCGAAACAGTTAAATAGAAATCATAGGTACAAAGCATAAACATACAAAGTCCAGATACCAAACCAACAATAGTAGCACCATTTAAGGATAAAGTGTTTTACATTGATCAATCCAATTTTGTTTTTCGGTTATCTCGGCTTGCATGACTGCGAACTCTTGGATAATCTTGTTGGCTCGTTCGTTGTCGTAACGAATACGGTCTTCCTTATCTTTTATCTCTCACTTCTACCTTTTTATCTCTTCCCTGTCTGCGTCTATCCTTCTCAAGTACCCTTCCTTCTTGGAAAAAATTTCTTTCCACCTTTGACTGAGTTCCTCGATCCTTGCCTCAGCTTTTTCTACGGATTGTCTCATCCGTTCCGACATTGTTTGTGAGGAGGGGGGGGGTTTGAAGAAGAGGCTCGGTTTCCAGGCATGTGATATAAGTTGATGGAAAATGGTGTATGGATGGTGTGACTTGTAAGATGGAAATAACGTGAGTATTTATAGCCAAAAAACTAGTGCAGATCCGCAATTGCAGACCTAGATTTGGTCATTGCGGACCTAGATTTGGTCAAGATAACCTGCACCTTTTCAGGCGAATCTTGCAGGGGAATCTTGCAGATTCGCAATGGCATACCTAGTGCACCTCCGCAATTGAATACCTAGTGCACCTCCGCAATGGAGGACCTGAATGACTATAAGTACACCATGGTTGAGTGGTTGTAAACCATAGAAAAACAAACACAATGTGAATCATCAGAGTAATTGATCAATTTCTTCTTACATGGAGCCACCTAGAAGACACTACTTCTGTGGTCTAGAAATCTATGTTGATATGTTAGATGTCGACAATCTTTCCATGCAACTATTTCACCAGATCATGAAAGATCTAGGTTACGACGAACCGGAATATTATAAGTTGTATTTCAAAAGGCCGAATGGAGACTTATTGACTGAACTGGAAGCATTGGCTACTGATGAAGATGTAGCCAATATACGTCAGTACGTTGATGGCCATACCGTAATTGAAGTGTACAGCAAGAGAGTGGAGGTTAACACTTCCGGCGTATCACCAGAGCATATTAGAAGTCGGTGGGGATTCTAGAAAAACCAAGCATCGTGTAGCCGTACATTGACATTTAAATGTCCGTGCATGTTTGTAAAAGCAAGTTTGAAACTATAATAAAAGGCCGAATGAGAACGTGTTTATGATATGCTCTTAAATAATATTGTCTCCGATAATTGTTTTCTAGTAGTATAAAATATAAACTGTTCAAACCATAAATTATATTAGACAGATGTGTAAGCCTTATCAGGCCAATCTTCCTACACATTTTCAGGCGAATCTTTCAGTCGAATATTACAGACGAATCTTGCAGATCCGCAATTGCGGACCTATTGCACCTCCGCAATGGCGTACCTAGTGCACATCCGCAAT
Organism: Arctium minus; assembly: GCA_954870635.1. Lineage (NCBI taxonomy): Eukaryota > Viridiplantae > Streptophyta > Magnoliopsida > Asterales > Asteraceae > Arctium > Arctium minus. The sequence continues at coordinate 11,136,828 of OX941096.1, read as the reverse complement.
GGAGGACCTGAACGACTATAAGTACCCCATGGTTGAGTTGTTGTTAACCATAGAAAAACAAACACATTGTGAATCACCAGAGTAATTGAACAATTTCTTCTTACATGGCTGGAACTTCCCGTTTGCATCAACCATTGATGGATGGAAGTTCAAGGATAGGTTGGAAACCACCCCAAACCGAGGAGGAGTGAAGTAACTTTGGAAAAACTCCAGCCGATTATCCAATAATGGAGGAGCAGAAAGAGGAATTTAACGACGCATATGACTGGTATGTAGAGACACATGAATACGAAGGCCACCCTCTCGTAACCATACAACTTCTCAAAGGGACGAAGGAATCCATACGACAAGCAGAGATAGAAGCAGTCGGTGATGGTGGTGCAGAGAGAGATCAGGGAAGACGAGAACAAAATAAATAATATCAAAGAAAACTATCCCCGCATAGAGGAAATGATCAATGAAATGGCTGATTTGATCATTAGATGTAAAGCTCTCTACCCAAAGGGATACTAGTTTACCTTTTGGTTCTATCGTTTTGTGTTTGAATGTTCATGTTTCGAACTTTGTTTAAATTAACCTTGTCATGTAGTAGTCGATAGACTTCCCTTGTTCGGTTCTATCCTTGGGTTAAGTAATAAAGTGTAACATTTTTTTACTATCATGATACACGAACATTATTCATTATAATCAATATGTTCATTACATACATTGTTACTCGTTCAGATCAACATTTAAATTAAAAGTTTGATGTCTATAAGTGCCTCCATAATCGTCGGTAGGCATTGGTTGAGTAGTGCGGCTACCAGATGCTCTTTGGCTTCCACGATTCACTGGTGCAGGCGCCTGACATTGAGTCCGAGTATGTTTGATTTCTCCACATCGAGTACATCTCCTCGGTGTGGGATTCTCACCACGAGATGGGATACGATCATGGTTACTCAGTCTTCCGGTGCGTCTATTGTAGACCAGTGGTTTAACGGTCATAAGCGGACTGTCTGGAACAACCCATGTATCAGGATGCCCAGGCGGATGTATGAGCTCTGAGTATGTGGCTAAAAAAATATCAGCTTTGAAGTAAGGCGATACCATGTGGATGACATCTGTACACCGTTCATGCTTGGCAACGGCGATTGCATGACTGCAAGGTAAACCGGATATCTACCATTTCCTACAAGAGCAACTATAACGATGGTAATCCACTTTCGCCGCCCTACGGGAATCTTGAACTTCGTATAGGCCATGACCTATTTCATGGACAATAAACCTTTCCGACTTCACCTGTCTCCTTCTAACAATTTTTTTTATTTTTGGGGGGAAAGCATTTACCCATCTCGCTGCAGAAAAACGAAAGATTAAAATATTGCAAATATGTTGTGAATTTTTGTGACAAACAAAAATAAAGTGGATAAGTGTGACTATGAAAACCTGCTTTGTTCCGACGAATTGAATACCAGTCTTGTTGAAATTCTCGGAAGTAATCCATAAGGGACACGATAGGAAGTTTCCGAGCAAAATGAGACAGTGCATTGACCGACTCGGCACTGTTTGAAGTCATAATGTTGTAATCCATTCGAGGGAAATAGGCCCGTGACTATTTCTCCTTGCCAACCGCGTCCATAATTGACGCTCCTACAGGTGTAACGCGTCGTAGAGCTTCCATTTTACGTTCAAAATCCTCCTCCGTGTACGCTTTACACGTCTTCCAAAACATACCCTTCCGAAACTTGGCCTTACTATCCCTGCTTTCTACGTTCATCAGCAAATGGCGACAACACAAACCATGATGAGCATTTGGGTACACTGTGTTGATAGCTTGGCTTATGGATAAAGCCCTGTCGGATATGAACACCAACCCTTCTGGTTCTTGGATACATTCCTTCAACATCGTCAAAAACCAAGTCGACGCCTCCCCACTCTCAAACCTACCCACTCCGAAAGAGATCGACACAATTTGGTTATTGGCGTCCATAGCAACGACTAAGAACATTGTGCCCAAGTGAGGACCATTCATATGAGCCCCGTCTATTATAAGGACACGACGCAAGTGTCCCAGAAATGACCGAATCTACATAAATTACGTGGTTTAAGCATTAGAAAATTACATACAATATCTATTAATGCAAAAAAAATATATTGTTCGAGGTAAAACATTAGAAAATATGTACTGAGCAACCAAGGGCAGCAAAACACATCTCAAAACGTCCGGTACTATCTGTCTTTATTCGGGTGAAAGTTCCAGGATTATTAAGGTCCAAGTTATAGAAGAACGCAGGCAGTCGGCTAAAAGATTCCTGGGGTACCCTGCACAAGGGCTAGCGCATAAGCCTTCGCACGCCAAGCTTGCCAATACGATATATTTAGGTGCATGTCCACCTTCATGTCATTCACAATGTCTTTTCCACGTATTCTCTGGCTTTCATCACTCACTTTAGGCAAAATTATGTGTCCCAATACTCTGCTATTGGTGTTACGATGGTTGGGATTCATCTGGGTCCTTGAACAAGTGTGTACGTCATTCATAATTCGTACGTGGAACATAGTGGTATTCTATATGCCCACAACATAAATACGCCAATTACAGTTAGGCTGTACACATCTCGCATCGTATCGGGATTTTGAAGATATTTCAACTCTAAACTAGAAACCATCTTCAAGGGTCTTCCTCCTGATAGCGAGGGTCATTTCATCTTTCGTTTGAAAAACATCCCCTACATTCACTCTTCTACTACAGGTATAATGTACGGGTGCTTCGTTTGGTGTGATGACGGGCTCTCGATCTTCTGGAACGGGAGGATTCCAAAAAATCATTTATCCCACCATATGATTTAACAGGACTAGGTTCAGACGTTTCTTCTTCTTCTTCTTCTTCTTCTTCTTCTTCTTCATCCGTATGAACATCAGAAAGACCCATGTCATAAACATGAGATTCATCGGGGTCTTGATGAAAATTTTCATCGGATTCGTCTTCCTAATCTTCTCGTTCGTCTACCAGTTCTTCTATCTCAGGAACAACATCGGGGTTATAGTCACTCATACCATAACCATGTTCATGAAGAAAAGCGATATCAAACTGAGGCCTGTAAGATGTTTGATTCTGCTCGGGGAACTGAGGCATGTAAGATGTTTGATTCCGCTCGGGGAACTGAGGCATGTAAGATGTTTGATTCTTCTCGGCGTACACATCAGGAGTGCCTCCGGTGTTCGAACCACCACCAACGTTCCTGTTGCCCGCCATCGTGTAATTGTCGTAAACGTAAAGTGTTGGCGGATTTGTTAAAGCCATAGCATTTTGCAGGAAACGCAAAACATCGACATTGTCTCTTAACTCAACGATTTGGCCAGAATATTTGTAAATAAGTTTAGTGGTACCAACAATAGAGTCCATACCACATTTCTCTCGAACATAATTAACTAACCTTTGATGCGTGATAGTTGCCGGAACCATGACGCGAACCATCGGTCGATCAGTAAAATAATCCCACTCTTGATCATTTTGTTAAAAGTAACCTCCACCCAAAATACGTAACTTTAGTTTTTGAAAAACATAACTCATCTTCAAGAAAACACAGATTAAACATATGAAAGAAAATCAAGAAAACACAAATTTTTCTCGGATTGCAAAACTACTTACCTTCCCTTTTCAACCTTCCTATTCTTATAGAAAACTTCGTGGTTTCAAAATTGTTCAAAAGCATTCAATAGATACACCCACTCAACTGTACAACTGACAATTATTGAGGGAAAAAATAATGCAAATCCGCAACGAAAACGTACGTCAAAATCTAGAAAAACACAAAGAATAAGGAAGAATAGCGGACCTAGCCTAGGTCCGCAATCGTGGACCTGTATTAGGGTTTCTCTGAGCATGCCACGTGTCTATATTGCGGATGAAGGACCTACCCAACCCGACCCATTGTGGATCTGGGTAGAGCCGCCAGGTACTTTTGTCATTTAGGGACCCATTGCGGACCTAGGTCTATTTTGGAAAATCGGGTAGAGAAATGGCTAGGAGGTGCAATTGGTTGTGTAATATGGCTATTTCAGCCAATTTCCCTATAATTTTTCATGTTATTTTGTAGTGTAAGGCCCGATGTAACGGTAAAGTCAAACTTCAAGCCTTATAAGCCATGACGAGGCCATATCGTTTTTCATTTAATGTGTGATTTACGGCGACAAGTTTTATAATATATATATATATATATATATATATATATATATATTTGTGTGTATATAATTATAGGGGCAGATTCAATTGCGAACTAACCTGATAGGGACTTCTTTCTCTTTTGCTTGAATGCTAACTAACTTTTATGTTTTAAGTTGTGAACCGAGGGACAAAGGAGAACGTGCCACGTGTCTCATACATTCACGGATTATTTATCATGAATGGTATCATTCATCAGAATGACGTATCAATTTACCATGAATCATGAAGGGTGTATTATTTATCATGTATGTTATATTATTCATTATGAATGGTATATCATTCATCATGAATAGTTCACGAATGTTCACCTTCATTATTCATGATGAATGTAGATATCCTGGGACACATGTCGTGCTCTTCTTTTTCCCGTAGTAAACAACCGAAAATCAGTTTGCAACCAAACTTTTCTGTGTAATTATATATTTAGATACATATGTTTCTAGTCTTACCCAATGTATTAAACAATTTAAATTACATTATATGCTAAAAACTAAATAACAAAACACTAAATAGGTATAGAAAAATCAAATAACACTTTACGAAAACCACGCATTGAGCAATGACGTGCTAGGAGCTTGACGTGGCGTCAAAGACGAGCCTTGAGCCACGTCACGCCAAGACGACTGCCATGTCCCGCCTTTTAGAACATGGGTAAAATCAAGGATTACGATTACATATATTAATAAATCATTACTGAGGTTATGTTTGATAACTAATAGACAAAGTAGCCGGTGGTTGAAAACTTGTGGCTCAAAAGTAAAAGTTAATCAAATTTGTCAGGCATAGGTCTTGAGTTCAAGTTTCATATTTTTATATTGTCAAGTGAAATTATCAAAAATGAATCAAGAAATAAATTATAAAATTTTCAAGATTTTGTTACAAATATATATATATATATATATATATAAATATATATATAGGGAGAGGTTCATTTGAGAAATGGTAAATGTATGAGAAATAGAGAAGTAATTTTAGCCATTTATCTGGTCAACATTTGTGGCTTTGACCACGAAGCACCGGATAATTCCTTGCATGGTCTATAGAAGGTAGAGGGGTAGTTTCGTAAAATACGCGAGATGAGTTCATATATGAACCTATATGATTCACATATGAACTATACGTTCATATGTGAATCAGTTAATTAGTTCATATAAGAATCAATTAATTAGTTCATATAAGAATCAATTAATTAGTTCATATATGAATCACAAAAGTTCATATATGAATCTGTTAATTTGTTCAACTTATTCATATATGAACTTACAGTTAATTAGTTCATATATGAATCACAAAGGTTCATATATGAATCAGTTAAAAGAGTTCAGATGTGAATTACACTGATTCACATATGAACATATAGTTCATATGTGAATTATACATGTTCATATATGAACATAACCCGTGTATTTTGTAAAAATTACGAAAGTGTCCTTCTATTTTTGGAATAGCCGCAACTTTTGACCAGTCAAAGCCGCAACTTTTGACCAGTTAAAGTCGAAATATTTGACCAGTCAAATCCGATCTTGACCGTATGAATGATTAGGATTATTTCTCTATTTCTCATATATTTACCATTTCTCAAATGAACATAAGGCTATATATATATATAGATATATATATATATATAGAGAGAGAGGTGGTTGCATTTGCAAACCACCCTTATGTAGAAAACTATAAAACCCATCTGTCGGTCCACAATATATCAAGTTCTTATCAAAAACAACGACACAAATGATTTACCAACCTGTTTGAATAATAACAAGGATTACAAAGGTTGATGTTTGTTCGGTTTGAAGCTCTCAACTTTTTCTCTCTGATTTACACCGTGAGTGTGTGTGTTATCTTATTCTTCTCTATTCTAACACACTAACATAATATCTAAAGAAATATATTATATTAACTAAATAAACTAATAAATATCTAAACATAATATCTAGATATTTAGGAATAATAATAAAATACTAAAAACTAAACTTTGACATTTTATTACAAACGACATTAGACTTATTTTAAGAGTCGACTTTCCGTCTTTAGCTTCAGATTGGATCTTCAGATTGGATGATCTTGAATCCAATAGATCTGTGTGCTAACAATCTCCCCCTTTGGATCAAGATCATGACTAAAAAGATTTTAGCAATTCAGTCTTCTTTTTCAGCTCAAAAGATGCAATCTCCTTCTCTGTCTTCCATATGTAATAATATCCAGGTTTTAGCTCAGAATGCTTTAGCAAAGTATCTTCAAAGAAAATTTCTCTAAAATCAGCATGTCTTCAGAATACTTTGATCTCTCGCATTTTTTTGTCAAAGTCACTGTGTGTAATAAATACACATTGGAAAGGAGCTTTGTGATGTTCACTCCCCCAGGGCTTCCATTCAATCATCTAAACACCACAAAGTAAATTCTATGAACGTTATGACAAAGAAACAAATTCCTTGTGTGTTCATGCTTGTGATAGAAAGAATTAAGCACTTGATGATTGCTTATAGGCTCAAATTTGTGTAAACCACTGAGACAACAGTAAGTTAAACACAGACTCAATGTGCATGAGTGAAGTGCGAAGGTGGGGCTGACTTCCTTCTTTTCAATATCCACATTTTCCAAATGAAAATCAGATAGCAAATGTGCTGCTTCCCCTTTGAAAATGAAACACTTTCTTTTTAAGAAAAAAATGAGTAGTTGGTGAGGTTTGATCAAGAGTTGGCATGGGCTAGTTGCCTGTTTCAATAATAATCACCAAAGAATTGTGAAACACTAGAAATGTGGCTGCCCAACTCAGAAAGTAGTTGGTGCAGAGTTCTGATATTCTTTTAACTTTGTTCTCACACCCTCTTTCTTTTAAACATTTAGTTTACTCTCTTTTTCTATATAACTCATCACACAATCCACACTCATTTCTTTTCAATTTCTCACACTCAATCACTATGGATTAACTTCGTGGGTAGAAATCACTGGTTAAGGTGATTCCATAGAAGTTGTGTTAAGTCCTAGCACAATGAAATCATGTTTTCCTAGAAAGCATGTGATGATCAGATTGGTTTAACTATTTCAGTTAAAGCACAATGTAGATCTTGAAAACATTTAAAATCACACTTCCAAATTATAAAATCTGATGAAGAATCGGGAAGTGGTTTGAACATTTAAGAACATGTTTTCAATGATTGAAAGTTATCCTTCTTTCAACCATATATGAGATAAAGATAAAGGATTATACCTTTACGTGCGATCTTACATCTCATGAAGCTAAACTTAAAGTCATAAAGATATGAACATGTAAGCATCTCTCAAAAACTGCAAAAGTCTTATATCATAGTCAAAGCAAATTTATTCACTTAAATTAAAATGACAAAAAGCAGAAAAACAATGAAAGTATGAGTTCTGATCTGAAATAATCAGAAGTCATATCCTAACTCCTTTGATTTGTAAAACTCCCCCTAAAATCATGCATCACAAAAATTTGACATTAAAAAGGTAAATGCATAAATTAGTGAGTCTTCTCCTCAAAATAATATTGACCATCTGTCAATTTATTCTTATACTCTCTTTTGGATTATGAACAAAATATTTGAAGTGCAGATATCATTAAGAAATAAGAATGAAGAAATGATGAAAAAGTATACAATTAGAAAACTTTGTTAGGTAACTACTGATTATGTCTTAAGATTTAGCATACCAAGCTTAGAGAGAAGAAAATTGAATCTCTTTTCGTCTAAGGGTTTGGTAAACAAATCAGCAAGCTAATAATCAGTTTTTACAAAGAAAAGTTCAATTGTTCCTTTTTCGACATTATCTTTGATAAAATGATACCTGACATCTATGTGTTTGGTCTTGGTGTGCTGAACAGGATTCGCTGTTATCGCGATGGCGCTCTTTGAGTCATAGTAGATCGGGATTTTGTTGAAGTGAAAACCGTAGTCAGGCAGTTGTGTTCTCATCCATAAGACCTGAGAACAGCAACTAGCAGCAGCTACATATTCTGCTTCGGCCGTAAAAGTTGATATACAAAGTTGCTTCTTCGATGCCCAACTTACGAGTTTATCACCGAGGAACTGTATATGACCTGACGTGCTCTTCCTGTCTAACATACAACCAACATGATATGCATCTGTATATCTTGTTAGTTCAAAGCTAATATCTTTAGGATACCACAAACCAAGATCTGCAGTGCCCTTCAGATACCTAAAAATTCGCTTAACTGCAGACAAATGGGATTCTTTGGGGTTGGCCTGATATCTAGCACATAAGCATGTTGAAAACATTATATCTGTCCTACTAGAAGTAAGATACATCAAAGAACCTATCATTCCTCTGTAAGTCCTAACATCAGCAGCCTTTCCAGAAGGATCGGTGCCAATCTTAGTACCTGGTGCCATTGGGGTACCAATCGGTTTAGATTTTTCCATTTTGAACTTCCGAAGAATATCAAGAATGTATTTTGATTGATTGATAAAAATCCCCGATGAAAATTGTTTTACCCGTATTCCGAGAAAGAAATTCATCTCTCCCATCATATTCATCTGAAATCTTGACACCATAAGGTTTGAAAAATTCTTACAGTACTTAGGATTTGTAGAGCCAAAAATAATATCATCGACATAGATTTGAATAAGAATGATATCGACTTTCTCCTTTTTAATAAACAAAGTGGTATCTACTGTACCTTTTGTAAAACCAGACTTGACTAAAAATTGAGATAGGACATCATACCAGGCGCGAGGAGCTTGTTTCAGTCCATAGAGTGCTTTGTCGAGAATGTAGACATGATTCGGTTTCTCTTGATTGACAAAGCCTTCTGGCTGCGAGACGTAGACTTCTTCCTTTAGAATGCCATTCAGAAAGGTGGTCTTCACGTCCATTTGAAAGAAAGTGAAGTTCTTGTGAGCAGCGTAGGCTAGAAACATTCGAATTGCCTCTAAACACGCCACAAGAGCATAAGTCTCGTCGTAGTCTATTCCTTCCTCTTGCCTGTATTCCTTGGCTACAAGTCTTGCTTTGTTTCTGATAACGGTACCATCTTCATCTTTCTTGATCTTGAAAACCCATTTCGTACCTATAATGGTTTTACCTTGAGGTTTGGGTACGAGTCTCCAGACTTTAAGTGAGTTGAACTGATTCAGTTCTTCTTGCATTGCAGTTCCCCAGTCTGAATCGGCAAGAGCCTTTGATACGCGAGTAGGCTCGATCTTGCTCAGAAAGGATTCATGCATACACATATTCATTGAAGCTGACCTAGTTTGCACCGGTTTTGTTGGATCGCCAATGATCTGGCTTATCGGGTGCTCTTTGGTCCATTTATGTTCATGAGGTAGTGGATTATATGAATATATATCAATATTATCATCTATGAATCCATTGGTACCTTCTTCTGGTTGTTCAGGAGGAATGGTGATTGTAGTTGAAGTAGTAGGTGCATAAGTCTCAGTAGGTACAACTTATTTCGGCTGTAGATTAGTCTGTATAGAACATCCTACTGATACAGCAACTTCTGTCTCTTCATTATTTGTCACAACTTCACTAATGGAGTCTGCATTTGAACTGGAATTTCTTGCTGAATCGAGGAGTTGGATTTAGTAGAGATATTTGAACTGGTTGGATGAGTAGTCGTTGAGTCTTCCATCCTGTCAACCACAACAGATTTCTTCACATTAGATCCAAGAAATTCATCAAAAAACAATTCAAATAATAAATCTAAATCAGATAAATGATTAGTAGACGTTGATGCTTCATCTGATTTGTTCGCTTGAGACGCAGGTTCTGGACTGATTTGCCCAGAAGCTAGTACTTCGGTTATCACGGGTTCTGAACAGACGTGTTCAGAAGCCATTTCTTCATCAAAAGTAACGTTGACGCTTTCAATAACTGTCTTTGAATTCTTCAGATATACACGGTATGCAGTTGATGTAGATGAATAACCAATGAAGATGTCTTCGTCCGCCTTGGCACTGAACTTGTTCAGACTCTCTCTATCGTTTAGAACGTAACACTTACACCCAAATATATGGAAATATTTGATTGTCGGTGTTCGGTTGTTGATTAACGCATAAGGAGTCTTCTTGAATCTGCGGTGTATCATGGATCGATTATGAGTGTAGCACGCAGTCGATACAACTTCAACCCACAGAAATAGAGGTAAGTCAGAATGACTTAGCATAGTACGAGCAGCCTCGACTAGCGTACATCTTCTTCTTTCGACAACTCCATTCTTTTGAGGCGTACGAGCAACAGAGTATTGATGTGATATCCCGACCGATTCGAGATATTCTTGAACTGTTTTGTTCTTGAACTCTGTGCCGTTGTTTGTTCTTAGAAGCTTGACCGGTTTCTGCATATTTACCTGGGTCGTCTTCAGGAATGTAATGAGAACATCTGGTGTCTCATCTTTTGAACGTAGAAATTTGACCCAAGTGTGTCGTGAGTAATCATCCACGATAACTAGTATGTACTTCTTTCCGCCTAGACTTTGCGTTCGCATCAGACCACAGAGATCCATATGCAACAACTCTAATGGAGCACTTGTACTCGGTTCAGGCTTTGGTTTATGAGAAACTCTCTTCATCTTTCCCTTTTCAGATGCTGCACACAGGTGTTCTTTTTCATACTTCAGCTCTGGAAGTCCTTTTACTAACTTTTGTTGGTCCCGAAGGTGCTTAACAAGTTTGTAGAAGGGGGGGGGGGGTTGAATACAAACACAGAAATTAAAGTTTAATAAATTGTTTATTGATAAATCAAAATACAATTTACAAGTTTGTTGCGGAATAAGATTAAGACAGACTCAATCTAAACAAACTTAAGAAACACTAAGATGGTTGCACAAGAAATTCAGAGAATGGGGGATTTTTAGAGAGATAGAAAACAAGGGTTTCTATTTTGGAGTTCAAGGATTGAGCACACTTTCAGATGAAGGAGTGAGCTTCCTATTTATACCCTATGCATTAAATGCATGGCAGGGTACTTTACACGTGGCATTCATAGATTGGCTTTGGTAGTCTCACTTTTGGAGACATGCTTTTGGCCACTTTATGAACAGTGTAGTTGACAGAGTTGGTGTACGATTTGTGGCAGAGACTTGTCCGTTCTGAGTTCTGACACATCGTACTGGTTGTGCAAGGTAAGACAAAAGAAAACTTGAGGCATAAGCTTTGTGATCGTTGATCGCTGAGTATCTCTTCTTCTAGAGATAAAGAAGTTCAGCTATCGCTGAAGCTTTTCCTCAGGCTTCTTCGCGTAAGTAGATTTGTCTGGTCTTCGCTGATATCCGCATCAGGTCACTAGTAGACTTATCTATTGTTCAGTGGCTTCGTCTTCGATTCAGCTATGAACTATGTTGACGCGAGACTTGTCTTCAGGGATTACGTTAACTGTGTTACATAGGAAACTATCAGTGATAACTGAACAGACTCAGTTTGATCGCTGAAAGTGAAACACATACATATTAAATGTTTACAGAAAGGTCATCAGCGATAACTGAACAGACTCAGTCTGATCGCTGATGATGAAACACTAATACATATAATAACGTAATTTTCACTAAGTATAAAAGAGGGTCGTTATCAAATCACTGAGAGAGTTTGGATCAACAATCTCCCCCTATTTGATAATGACAAAGTAACAAAAGAAAATTACTTTATGATTCAAAATATAGGAATAAAAAGGACTCATAGAATGCATGTCCCAATTACTATTTTGAGGGATCTTTTACAGTACTGATAGGGTTGAGTACATCACTGCAATTTTCATTTAATTCAGGGATAGAATTACAAGATATGAAAATCATAAGTACAAGTGACTAACTAACTACTGTAAGTATAACTAACAGATTACAGATAAGAAAACTAATCTATCAGCTATAAGAAGATTTGGGAGGATTGATCATATACTCAGGTATTTCTTCTCCTTTCTGTCTTCGTTCCAAAGATTCTTGACTGATAATTTCTTTAATTTTTTCAGCAGCAGGGAAGAAGTCACACCATAAGCATAAGAGATCCTTGAGATGATTCAGAGGACAGATAGGAATCTCAGAGATTCTTTGAAATCTGAGTTCCTCATCATCATCTCTGAAGAATATTCCATAAGGCTTGTCGATTACTTGACCAGCTTGGAAGGGACCACCAGGAGGCAGAGATAAGTCCAGAACTGAAAGATCAGGAGGAGGACCGAACAGTGCATCTCTTGAAAATTTGATAGAAGTTTCATTCCTGATGATGGCGACATCTTTAGAGGAGGAGGACCCAATTTTTCTCTTGAGTTTCAAAGATTTGGGAGGAAGAGGAGATGGCAGCTTTAGTACAGAAACGACTCTATTTATGAGGGCTTCAAGGAGTCCTTCAACGTAGCCTCTGTATGTAGATTTGGATTTCTTCAGCGCATCCCAGAACTCTAACCATTCCGTAAATCCGAAGCTTTCAAGTTTTGATACGTACATTGCTTTTTGGGTTCCATCCTCTCTGGTAATCTCCATGGTCACTGAGAGTTGATCTTTCTTCTTGCGACCATAGATAGTCACGGCTGATATTGGAAGAAGATCAGAACGATAATCCATCTTTTGTTTGCACCATTCGATAGACTTATCGTTGATCTCTTGTTCTTTGAAGCGTTCCTTTTCAATTTCTTTCAGTAGTGCTGCTTGAACTTCCACAGGTTTGCTTTTTAGCTTTTTGTCCCTAACTTGAGAGGATTGAATCTTTAAAGCGAGTTGGGCATCTCGTTTGCATTCAGCGATCAGCTTCTCAGCTTTGGCAGATTCTTCTCTTTCAGCTTCAGTAAGGAAGTCGAGCTCTGTGGATATTTGAAGAGGGATTTTCAGCCGTTGACTTTCTAGTTGAGCGATCATTTCAACTCTTTTCTTCACCACTTCCTCTGACCAATGAGATGGTCGAGAGGGCCTTCCTGGATGGACCAGGGAATCTTCTTCTTCTTCATCAATCTCAGCGATAGAGATTGGGATTATTTCTTCAGCGATAGCCGCTGGTATTATTTGTAGTTCAGAACCCTTAAGCAGGGGTGAGAACTGTCTGGTTAGAAAAAGAAGGAAAGAAGGGATAAGTGTATTTTTAGAACGAGAGAGATAAAGGCTAGAAAGACATAGGGGTTTGGAAAGAGTAGAAGAGTGGTACAATTGAAAGACATACCTGAGAAGGATGCTCCCCCTCAGATTGTGATCCAGTCCTCAAGCATTCTTCAGCGATTGGTTGCTTGTCTTTGCTTTGCGAAGGAACACTTGAAGATGTATCACCTCTCACCCCTGTTTTGACAACCTCTTGCGAAGTTGTCCCTGATACGACGTTCGGCTTAGAGAACCACATAGATTGGTCTTCATCGTCGTCGTCGTCATCGGAGGGCTGATCCTTTTCTTGATCAACAAGATCTAGATCATCTTCCTCTTCATCATCTTCTTCCTCATCCTCTTCAAAGAGAATGGAGTGAATCGATGAGGATTCTTTTGCCTTCTCCCCCTCAGATTGAGAGGGAGGTTCCTTAGCTTCCCCAGCAGCAATAGAGGTTTCTTCAGTTTTCTCCCCCACTTTGTCATTATCAGCGGTAGGGGATTGTTCAGCTGCTGGAGTAGCTGTTGAAGCTTTTAGCACTTGAACGTCAGCCTCCAGACGCTTAACTCGGTCTTCAACCGCAGGTATGTCGCATGTGGCATCATGAATGAATTCCACAGCGATGTTGAGGTTGGTACGATCATCTTCAGTGAAGGAGGGAGGCAGCGCTGGAGCTGGTTCATTCACTTTCTGTAGAACTTGCTGAAGAAGGGACGTGCAGAGGTCAACCTTGGAAGAGAGACCCTGAACTTCAGCTGTAAGAGACTCAAATCGTCCTTGAAAGAGTCGAGAGGACTCTCTGAGTTGGACGACTTGTTCTTCAAGAGCTGAAAGTTGAGAGTTCTCAGCTTTAGATGAGCAAGTGGCGGTCAACTTCTTCAGCTCCTCACCAGCCTGATTGACGGCGTTGGTGGTTTCATTGATGGTGTTGGTGAGAGCATCCACCTTTTCTCCTAGACTGTTGACATGCGTGTCAACAGTCGCCAAGCTAGGACCTGAAAATAATGTTAGTTCAGATATGGGCTTATTTGGAGAGGGGGGGAGAGAAGTGTTTAGGAGTATAGGTGTACCTGACGTATCAAACATTTTGTAGAACTGCATAGATTCCTCAAAAGTTTGATGCTCAGGTCCTATAGGGAAAGAAGAGGTGGCAGGTTCAGAGACCAAATGAGGAGAGAAGGGAAGAGTTTTGGGGATAGAAGTAGGGATGGGGTTAATCTCAGGGAATGAGATAGTAGGTGGGGTTACTGATGATGTGACAGCTAGTGAGATCGCTGACACGGCAGTATGAGTGACTGCTGAAGTTGTGGAGGAAAGACCCACAAAAGCATCTAAGGTAGCTTGTTGAGAAGCTCCCTCAGGTATAGTACTAGAAGGTGTACTTTCCTTAGTCTTTTTGGCCTTTTTGGAAGGACCAATCGGACTAGCTGATGGTCTTTTAGAAGTAGTGGTAGCGACAGGGATAGCAGACGAAGGAACCGTCTGCGTGGTCGCTGAAGATGAAGAAGAATGGAGAGAGAGACGAGAGCGAAGGAGAGAGATACTTACCTCGTCGGCGAGTGGCTTGACCTCTAGTGATCGTTGACCAACCCTGGCAAAGGTACCATCATCTTTGGTGGGATAGGTGTTGGGATAGAGGAACTTGATATACGTACATATGAAACGTACATATGAGATCTTGGGATCTCGTTCAGGCTTCTCTAATCTCGACCTCAGATCTTCAAAGATGGCTGTGGCGTAGTCACAGTTTTGACCAGCGATAACGGAGTATGCCATTTGCAGTTGTGTTTTGCTGGCTTGATCCAGCGAACCACTCTTCCCACTCATGCACTGAATTATGTGCGAGAAGATAAAGTTCAGTTGTGATGGCATCTGAGCTTTAAGAATCTTGGTGAGCTTCTTGTTAGGAATAGACGATCTTGGTTTGTTTTCCCAACAATAGCCCATTGCGTCCAGGAAGGATATCAGCTCATCATCAGTGGGGAGTGCGTCGAATCCACTCTTTGGTTTGTCAGGGAATCTTAAAGATTTCCTGAGGCTAAGAGCGGTCATGCTCCCTGGCCCTAATTCCGTGCTGAACGAGATAGCAGGGACTCGTTCGCCTTTCCTGTTGGTAAGTTCAGTTGCATCAGCAGTGAACCAGAACTGCTGAAGTAGAGTCTTGGAGGGCTTAGGATCCACAGTGATCGCGTAAGCTATGCATGACTGCTTGAGGAATTCAGCAGCTTCCACCAGATGTGGGTATTTGTCAGCTTTGAAGTCGAGTCTGGCCAAATGATTACATTTAGTAATCTCAACTTCAGTGATGGCGAATCGTACATGCTTGGAAGCAACGATTGAAGACTGTGTCATTTCTGTTATGGAAAGAGGCATAATAGAAGAAATGATTTAGATTAAAAATAATATGATTGCCAGTTTCCATAGAAGAAGGGAAACTGGAAAATTATCAAGTTATTTTTAAGAGAAAAAAAAATAGTGTTCTGGGTAGAAAGAATGAAGAACACTTTAAAACCAAAAGGTTTTTATTTAAAAACATAAAATCAGAAGGAATGATCTTTAGTTTTTACAAAGAAAACGTTTTATAAAATCCATAGAAAGCGATTAGGATTTTAAAAGAATAAAAAGCATATGAACAAAGCATATAAACAAGAAATAAACCTGTGTATCTTGAAGAAAAAGAGTTGCAGATTCAATATTCAGGATTTACTTGCTTGAGTGTTCTTGAGAGAATGTTTCTTGCTTTGAAAGTTTTGAAAGCGTAAACCGTATAAAGGAGAGAAGAATTCCTTTTATACGAAGAGAGAGAAGAGAGATAAGAGAGAGAATGAAGCGGGAAAAGAAATCATCATGACATTGACACGTTCCACGAAGTTGATTGGATAGGAGGGCAACGGACGAACGTGTCAGAAAAGGCATGTCGTGGATTGTCGGTTCAAATGACGTCATAGAGAAGAGAGACTGTTCATTTGTCCGTTCAAATGATCACTGAAGAAAAATCAGTGATAGATTTTCCTTTTTAAAAGTATCCCTGATTGTAAAGATAGGGATAGATTTTCCTTTTAAAAGATCACTGACTGGAAATATCAGTGATTAATGTATTTTTCAAAAAGCTTTTAATCATTTGAAGAAAGTTCAGTGATTAAAGTTTATATTTTGAAGAAAAACATCTTTGAGGGAGAGAGAACATACCTGAGAGTCAAAATGTTTATCAGAGAGAATGATGAGAGGGGAACTTTTGATTACTGACACAATACATGAACGCTGAAGAATTATTCTTCGAGGTTCAGCATTCCAAGCTCACTGATGAGAAAGTTGAACCTTGTCTCATCAAGAGGTTTGGTGAATATATCAGCAAGCTGAAAGTCAGTAGGGATAAAGTGAAGTTCAATATCACCATTCATCACATGATCTCTGATAAAGTGATATCTGATCTCTATGTGTTTTGTCTTTGAATGTAGCACTGGATTATTTGCTATAGCGATAGCACTAGTGCTGTCGCAATAGATAGGAATCTTTGACAGCTGAAGGTCATAATCTAATAGTTGATTTCTCATCCATAAGATTTGTGAACAACAGCTTCCAGCGGCTACGTATTCAGCTTCAGCTGTGGAAGTGGACACAGAATTTTGCTTCTTGCTTGTCCAGCTTACCAGCTTTCCTCCCAAGAGTTGACATCCACCAGTGGTACTTTTTCTGTCAAGTTTACAGCCTGCAAAATCACTATCAGAATAACCAGTTAGATCGAACCCTGAGTCTTTGGGATACCAAAGACCTAGGTTAGGAGTTCCTTTCAGATATCTGAAAATTCGCTTTACAGCGATCAGATGGGATTCCTTGGGTTCAGATTGATAGCGTGCACATAAACAAGTGGAGTACATGATGTCAGGTCGGCTTGCTGTAAGATACAGCAATGAGCCTATCATTCCTCTATAGGCAGTGACATTAACAGGTTTTCCAGATGGATCCTTGTTAAGTGTCAGTGGTGGTGCCATAGGAGTTTTCATCGCTGAAGTTTGTGTTAAATCAAACTTCTTCAGCATGTCTTTAACATACTTACCTTGGCAGATAAAAGTACCTTTGTCAGATTGTTTAATCTGAAGACCAAGAAAATATGTCAGCTCACCCATCATACTCATTTTATATTCTTTCTTCATTCTTTCAGCGAAGCGAGTACATAGAGATGGGTTAGTAGAACCAAATATTATGTCATCGACATATATTTGTACAAGAATTATATGACCTTTTATCTTCCTGAAAAATAACGTATTATCAATCTTGCCACGTTCAAAATTTTCAGAGATAAGAAAAGATGAGAGAGTGTCATACCAAGCACGAGGGGCTTGTTTTAGACCATAGAGAGCCTTATCCAATTTATAAACATAATTTGGATGCTTAGGGTCATAGAACCCTGGTGGTTGTTCTACATAAACTTCTTCATTCAGTTTTCCATTCAGAAAAGCTGATTTTACGTCCATTTGATAAACGATGAAGTCTTTATAGACTGCATAAGCTAAGAATAGTCGAATTGCTTCGAGCCTGGCCACAGGGGCAAAGGTTTCATCATAGTCTATGCCTTCCTCTTGTCTGTATCCCTGAGCAACAAGTCGAGCCTTGTTGCGGGTTACAATTCCATGTTCATCTAACTTGTTTCTAAACACCCATTTGGTGCCTATTACAGTTTTATCAGATGGTCTAGGAACGAGATTCCAAACTTTGTTTCGAGAGAATTCAGTCAGCTCTTCTTGCATAGCGCTGACCCAGTTTGGATCTCTGAGGGTATCATCAGTCTTCTTTGGTTCTATTAAGGAGAGAAAGTTTACAAAGAGACAGATATTACCTGAGCTTCGTCGTGTCTGAATACCTGCATCTGGATTACCAAGAATTTGATCTATGGGGTGATCTCTGGTCCATCGCTGAGCAGGAGCAAGATTGCTTATTTCAGCGATAGGATCAACAATAGGAGCAGTCGCTGATGAAGATGCTTGAGGTTCATCAGCTAGTAATTGTTGAACATTAGATACACCAATGCTTTCAGAAGGGTTTTCAGACGTAGATGGATTTGATGGTAGAAGTGTGTTTAGAGGTTCAGCTGAAATCCATGAGTTGGATTCAGCGGTGGGAGGTATGATACTTGGTTCTTCATCAGCAGCTGGAGCTTCAGTGTGCTGTTGGTTTGAGAAGAAAGGTTCAGTTCCTTTATAGTGAGAGATCATCCAAGTATTCAGTTCTTCATTGTCAGCGATTGGTTTAGAGTTCGCTGAGCGCGTTTCATCAAACGTGACATGAATGGTTTCTTCTACGGTTTGTCTTCTTTTGTTGAAAACTCTGTAGGCTTTTGAGATGGAGGAATATCCTAAAAATATTCCATCATCGGCTTTTGGGTCGAACTTTCCAAGCTGATCTTTGTTGTTTAAGATAAAGCACTAACAACCAAAGATATGAAGAAAACTGATAGAAGGCTTCCTTCCAAGAAAGAGTTCATAAGCTGTCTTCCCAAATCGCTTTATTATCAGCGATCTGTTTTGAGTAAAACATGCAGTGTTTACAGCTTCTGCCCAAAATTGAGTAGGGAGGTGAGAATCGCTGAGCATTGATCTAGCAGCTTCTATGATCGTTCTGTTTCTTCTTTCAGCGACTCCATTTTGCTGAGGTGTTCTTACTGAAGAGAAGTTGTGAGAGATTCCCTTGTTCTCAAAGAAATTGTTCAGGGAACTATTTTTGAATTCAGTTCCATGATCACTCCTTATTGATCGAACAGTAAGATTATTCAGCACTTCCATCTTTTTGACAAAAGATATTAGTTCTTCTGGAGTATCATTCTTGCAGCGAAGAAAAATAACCCAGGTGTAGCGAGAATATTCATCTACAATGACAAGCGTATATTTCTTTCCAGCTATTGATTGGATATTGACAGGGCCAAATAGATCCATATGCAAGAGCTGAAGAGGACTTGTTACTGAGGAAACTTGTTTCGACTTGAAACTAGCTCTTGTTTGTTTTCCTTTTTCACATGCTGAGCAGAGAGATTCTTTAGCATATGAGTGCTGAGGAAGACCAGAAACCAGTTCCTTAGATGAGAGAGAATTCAGGGTTTTGAAGTTTAGATGAGAGAGCCTTTTATGCCATAGCCAGTTGACATCAGAAGAGGCCTTAGAGAGAAAACATAAGTTATCAGTGATAGTAGAGTCCATATCTATTACATAGACATTTTCTCTTCTATAACCACTGAGAGCAAGTTTTCCTTTTTCATCTACCACTGAACATGCTTTCTTAGAAAAGCGAACTTCGTAGTCTTTGTCACATAGCTGACTGATGCTTAGAAGATTGTGCTTCAGTCCATCTACATAAGCGACTATTCGAAAGGTAGTTGTCCCATTGCTGAGGACACCAAACCCACGGGTAAATCCTTTTCCATTTCCACCAAAGGTCACAGAGGGACCTTTCTCTTCCTTGTATTCAGTGAGCAGGTCTCTTTGTCCAGTCATATGACGAGAACATCCGCTATCGAGATACCATATGCCCTTTGATCCCTGCATACATAAGGAAGATTAAGCTTTGTTTGGTACCCACTTTTCAATGGGTCCTTCAGAGTTAGTGGATAAGGAAGATTCAGCTTCAGTGGTAATCTTCACTTTGGTTAATTTCTTAACCTTAGTGGTATTTTTCACTTTGGTGACTTTATTTGCCTTAGAGGCATTTTTCTTCACTTTGGCTGTTTTATCAGCTTCGGTGGTATTTGGACACTTGCTCGCAATATGGTCAGTGAATCCACAGTGATAACATTTTCTATATCTGATGGTGGATTTATAACCAAAAGGTTTTGAAAACTTAAGATGAGCAGGTCCAGCTCCAAGAATGCCTTTAGCACGAGATCTGGGAGGAATTTTTATTTCTTCAGATTTCACGGGCTTTAGATCAACCTTCAGCTTTGGAGGACAGATATCAAAGATTTCTGTCACTGAGCTAAAAGGTTTATCCACTGAAGGTTTGGAGGGAACTTTCAGTTTGGTTTTCTTGGAAGCCTTCTGAGAGAGAATAGACTTTCCTTTATCTGCAGGCTTAGGTTTTGCAGATATCTCCTCAGGGATGGGATTAGAAGAAGAACAGGGATAGAATTGATTATAAGAAGTGTCAAAGAAAGATGTGACAAAAGTTCCAAACTTAAGCGAGGAACTTTCTTCTTTAGGATCATCCTGTGGTGTCCAAAAACCAAGACCAGTTTTATCACTTTCAGGAGTTTGAGCATTTATTATCTCAGAGATCTTTGTTGATGATTTGCACCATTTTTCAACATGAGCCTTTTCTGCTTTTAGAGCAGCAATGGCTTGTTCGCGTTCAATGCTGATGATTTCATTTATAATGACTTGATCTTTTAGCTTTTCTTCTAAAAGATTTAGTTCACTGATCTTTTCATGACATTTCTCTAGCTCTTGTGTTAAATAAACATTTTTATTTTCAGCTTGAGTTTTGTCGTTTAGAGCATTATAAAGGTCAATCGTCAGTACATCAACAGCGCGACTTCTCTCAGCTTCAGGCAGAGAGGGATTTGTAGAGATAGATACCTGAGATGATATGTAGCTCATAGAAGGTTCAGATGGTTCTTCTACTTCTTCTTTAATCTCAGCCATGAGGCAAAGATTAGCGACTTCTTCTTCATCAGAAGATGATTCTTCTGATTCAGCCCAGTCATGTTCTTCAGCGATGAGACCTTTACCTTTTTGCTGATAGCTTTTCAGCTTTTGATATTTGTTTTTCAGCTTATGGTATTTGTCATCACTGGATCTTCTTGAGGTAGAAGGTTTGAAGACCTTTTTAGACCTGCACTCACTAGCAAAATGTCCAATTTTTTCGCAGTTATAGCAAGTGGCTGTAGCCTTATCAACCGGAGTTGATTTTGGCTTTTCAGTAAGAGAGAGAGGTTTACTTCTTCGGAAGTTACTCTTTCTTGCAAATCTCTTAAAAGAGTTTGTCAAGAGTGCTAAGGACTCATTAAACTCTGAAAGATCAGGGTCTGATAAATCCTCAGATTCAGAATCTAACTCAATGATGGTGAGAGTAGATCGCTGGGATGGAATTATCTCTGATGAGACTAAAGCAACAACAGTGCTTTTGGAGTCTTTAGAATCTTTTACAAGATTCTTCTTCAGGAGATTAGATTTCTCATAGTTGAGCAATATTCCATACAGAGTGCTTAGAGAGAGAGTATGTAAGTCCTTTGTTAGCTTAAGACATATTGAATAACTGTCCCAGCTTTCAGGAAGACTTTCCAAGAATTTTGTTAGGACCTCAGAATTAGAATAGGTCCTTCCAACAGTTCTTAGGTCAATGATCAGGCAGTTAAACCGCTGATGAATGTCAGAAAGAGATTCATTCTTACCAGCGATAAAACTTTCATACTGTCTTACCAAGTTAATCTTTCGGGTCTCTTGGATTTCAATGGTGCCCTCATATTGAACACATATGGTTTCCCACATTTCTTTAGAAGTTTTTAGATGCATGATGGAATGGAAAACTTCATCAGGCAGAGCCATTGATATAATGGTCTTTGCTCTTGCATCTATGCCTACCTTCTTTTTATCTTCATCACTCCACTGTCTTATTTCCTTAACGACATATCGTTCAGGGACAGCTTCAGTGGTGGCAGTAGCAGGAACCGCAGCTATAATTCTAACAGGTTCATAGGGTCCGTTTTCTATATATTCAGGTATAGTAGGATCCGCACCTTCAAGAAATAGCATCATTCGATTTTTCCATAGAGAAAAGTTATCTCTGCTAAATCGAGGAGGTTTAGAAAGTGAACCATTATCATAGTAGTTTGTGTTTGTGTTTAGTGCCATTTTAGAATAGCAAGGAAGAGTATACAGCAAGATCTTGTTTATTAGATTAAACAAACTGCTCTGATACCACTTGTTGGTCCCGAAGGTGCTTAACAAGTTTGTAGAAGGGGGGGGGGGGTTGAATACAAACACAGAAATTAAAGTTTAATAAATTGTTTATTGATAAATCAAAATACAATTTACAAGTTTGTTGCGGAATAAGATTAAGACAGACTCAATCTAAACAAACTTAAGAAACACTAAGATGGTTGCACAAGAAATTCAGAGAATGGGGGATTTTTAGAGAGATAGAAAACAAGGGTTTCTATTTTGGAGTTCAAGGATTGAGCACACTTTCAGATGAAGGAGTGAGCTTCCTATTTATACCCTATGCATTAAATGCATGGCAGGGTACTTTACACGTGGCATTCATAGATTGGCTTTGGTAGTCTCACTTTTGGAGACATGCTTTTGGCCACTTTATGAACAGTGTAGTTGACAGAGTTGGTGTACGATTTGTGGCAGAGACTTGTCCGTTCTGACACATCGTACTGGTTGTGCAAGGTAAGACAAAAGAAAACTTGAGGCATAAGCTTTGTGATCGTTGATCGCTGAGTATCTCTTCTTCCAGAGATAAAGAAGTTCAGCTATCGCTGAAGCTTTTCCTCAGGCTTCTTCGCGTAAGTAGATTTGTCTGGTCTTCGCTGATATCCGCATCAGGTCACTAGTAGACTTATCTATTGTTCAGTGGCTTCGTCTTCGATTCAGCTATGAACTATGTTGACGCGAGACTTGTCTTCAGGGATTACGTTAACTGTGTTACATAGGAAACTATCAGTGATAACTGAACAGACTCAGTTTGATCGCTGAAAGTGAAACACATACATATTAAATGTTTACAGAAAGGTCATCAGCGATAACTGAACAGACTCAGTCTGATCGCTGATGATGAAACACTAATACATATAATAACGTAATTTTCACTAAGTATAAAAGAGGGTCGTTATCAAATCACTGAGAGAGTTTGGATCAACAACTTTCCACTGACCAACTTGTTGATGTACCTAAAGTTGAGGTGAGAGAGTCGTCGATGCCATAGCCAGCTTTGCTGCATCGAGGCTTTAGAGAGTAGACAAACCTGCTTGTTAGTCTGGACGTTTGACAAATTGATTGTGTAGAGGTCGGACTTTCAAGTGCCAACCAAGAGTTCGTTGCCTTCTTCAGTGTGAACAGAACACCTCTTGGCTATGAAATTGACCTCTAAGCCTTTGTCACAGAACTGACCTATACTGAACAGGTTGTGTCCTAAGTCTTCAACATAGCTCACCTTCTTGATCGTGACTTTGTCATGTACCATATCACCATAACCTAGAATTGGTGAAAACTGGTCGTTGCCGAATCTAACTGTTCCGCAATACTTCTCTGTAAAGTTGGTCAACATACCTTTTTGTCCAGTCATATGCTTTGGAACATCCGCTATCAAATTACCACATATGACGAATCTGCACAAGAGAAATTACGAAACAAGAGATTTGGATATCCATATAACAAAATTGGAGTAAAAACTTTTGAGCATTGAAGTGCTGGTCTTGAACTGTTTTGTTCAAAAGCCTAAATTCTATGCTTCCTCTTAAACTTTGAGTTCCTGCAACACAGATTTAGCTTTTGGTACCCATTGGAATTTGGGTCCAACTGTGTTAGCACATGTTTTTGGTACCCATTGAAGTTTGGGTCCGTTTTTCAATTGAAATTCATTGGAAGCATTAGAATGATAAGAGTGCACATGATAAGTTCCAAACCAAACATCATAATCTTTACGAGAAGCATAAACATGTGTATCATAATTGGAAAACTTTCTAGCAGATAAAGATAACTCGAATAATTGCTTCATAGAATATTTCTTGCGATAAACGACAAGTTCTGGTTTCAAAATAGTAGCAACATTCGCATTCAAAACATCTTTACTAGGCATAGTCTTATTACAATTAACACTTGAAAAAGATTTTGCATTCTCGTCTATCTTCTGTTTTGGTTGCCATTCAGACTTAACTCCCTGCCTTTTTCTGGCTCAAATCTGAAACATTTGAAACTTGTGAGTTAGACTTTTGAGCAACAACTGAATGCTTCTTCTTTGGCTTTCCAGTAATGATCGGTTTTTGTGAATGCTGAGATTTATTCTTACCTTTCGCATTCTTAGTTTTCACAGAAACTGTTTTATCAACTTTCGTTGATGATTTGCTTTTCACAAACTTACTGGATAATCCAATGGATTTCACAACAAAAGATGAATGGTTAGGAAGTTTGGCATGAAAATCAAATTGATCAAAACAATCATCCAAACCACCGTCAGAGTTTAGAAAATCATACCCTTCATCAGTTGAACCAAACATGTCATCAGATTTTGAAGCCTTTGATGATTTAGAAAGAACAGTACTCTTTAGCACTGTTGTAAAACTTTTTGTTCAATATCAATAAAAAATCTTTCATCTGTTAAAGATGTCTCAAGTTCAGAAATTTTACTTTCCAACACGAGAGGAGGGACGTAAATTTTACCTTTAATAGGTTTCGCCTCTGAAAGAAGTCATTTGAAAGAGATTTCTTTTGATATATTGGATCATCATTATAATTATTATTCACCTTCGCATAACGAAATGGAAGTTGAACATTAGATGTGTTCTTTCGTTTTTCTGTTTCCTTGGCTTCATCCTCTTTTGACAGTCCAGTCCAGAAAACTTTAAGCTCAGGGATTCGTCGAGCTAGTTTCATAAATGTAAAATCATAAAGTGCAGGCACTTCAGATTTAGCATTTTTAAAGTTTTGAGAAATCTTAAATGCTTAGAATGCTCAAATTTAATTCTTATCTTCATGAGCATAGATACACTGACAATTGATTTCTTGTGCTTTAATGTCAAGAAAATCATTGAGGCAATACATTCTTTTAGGACAAAAATACATGGGATTCAATGTAAGAACTTAAAAGAACTTCCATGGATTCACGATAACAAATGTTTCCTACCTAGGAAGTATTCCCTGAGTGATTGAGAGGAGAGGGTTAAAAATATTGAGTGTTGGTGTGGTTGTATGCAAGAGATAGCATGCGTTACAAGGAGTTGGCGCAAATATCAACTTTGCATTATGAGGTGTTGGCGCAAAAGTGACTTCTGGCAAAGTTTACGTTCTAAGTTTTGCACAAGATGCAGGTGGCACAATCTGAGTTTTGCGCGAGTCGAAGGTTGCGCGAAAGAACTTTTGCGTGAGATGTTGATGGCGCAAAAGCGAACTTTGCGCTTAAAGTTGTTGGCGCAAAGTGGAGTTGCTCGTCCGATGTGGACCGGTGTCGACCAGAGTCTTGAATGGCGCAAATGAAGGTTTGCGCGAGACGAAGCTGGCGCAAAAGAAGTTTTGCGCGAACAGCGTGTGGCGCAAAAGATGAGTTTGCGCGAACTGAACGTGGCGCAAGACTCTCTATGAACTGGAGCAAATCTACAACTCTCGCGAGTTCGTCCCTGTGCTTCGAAAAATCGACTCTGATCATTCAAATAAACCTGTTTGACAACGATTAGCAGTCCCAAATTCTAACAAATGACCACAATCACTTCTAGAACAGATTTCTAGCCTTTGAACTCAATAAAAATCACTTTTTGAAAATAAGATCGATGGAACAGTGAGTTTTTGAACTCGAGAACTCAGACACATAAATCATGAAATTGAAATCAATTAAAGCTCTATAATGAAATTAAACAACACCTAAACGATCTAGACCACAAATCGATCACAACCTGATCGATTTCAACTCCTAAAACACTCTAAAACTCAAAAATGATTTTGAAATGAAGAACATAGAGTCGTTCTTTTTTTTTTAAATTTGATTTGAATCTGTTTTCAGGCTCTGATACCAATTGTCGGTCCACAATATATCAAGTTATAAAAAACAACGACACAAATGATTTACCAACCTGTTTGAATAATAACAAGCATTACAAAGGTTGATGTTTGTTCGGTTTGAAGCTCTCAACTTTTTCTCTCTGATTTACACCGTGAGTGTGTGTGTTATCTTATTCTTCTCTATTCTAACACACTAACATAATATCTAAAGAAAGATATTATATTAACTAAATAAACTAATATAATATCTAAACATAATATCAAGATATTTAGGAATAATAATAAAATACTAAAAACTAAACTTTGACATTTTATTACAAACGACATTAGACTTATATTAAGAGTCGACTTTCCGGCTTTAGCTTCAGATTGGATGATCTTGAATCCAATAGATCTGTGCGCTAACCCCATCTTTTCACCATAGATTAAATTCATCAACGGTTAAGATGCATTTGTTGTAATTATGGTAACAATTAACTTATTTCCATTTTTTTAATGTAAAAGAAATTGATGAAAGGACAAACTTGTCAATTGGCATCCCATCTCAATTTGGCATCCCATCTCCGTTATGTACGTGTTTCGATTTAGAGTACTATATATAATCTACTAAAAAAGTTTGAATTCATTAACTTTTAATGATTATCTAATTAATATAAAAAGAAAAAGGGAGATGAACAAATATGACCGACGATAAAAGGAGATGAAACAGAAATGAACGGAGATGTAACGGAGATGAAAGGCGATGAAACATAGATGACACAGAGATGAATGGCGATGAAACGGAGATGTAACAAAAATGAACGTCAATGAATCGGAGATGAACGGAGAAAAAACGGAGATGAACCAACTTTTGGTTTCCATCTGATCCAACTTTTCTGAATCTATCTGGACGAAATAGATGCAGTACTCGATGTCGGATGAGACGAACCGGTGTTGGTGCTTATCATGGGAGGATCATAATCCATGGGAGCATGCTTATCATAATCCACTGCAGTAGAATCGTAATCCATGGGAGCAAGCTTATCATGGGAGGATCTAGGAACAAGCTTAGGCAATAGATCTGTGAAGAAAAATTTGATGAGTTGCAGTTGTTGGATCAGTAATTGTATTGAAGATTAAATTAAATAAGGGGTCTAGTTTGTAATAGTGTTTGATACCTTAGGGGGTATTTTAGCAATAAGTAAATAATAGGTATTTTAGCAATAAGTAAATAATAATTAGGTCATGTTGACCTAGGTATAAATAGGTTTTATTTATTAGTTTTAGGGTTAATCCTCATAATCATAATTATTGTAGAGGAGGCCGTATTCTGTATTGTTCACGCACAAGGTACACCAAGAACACACACGTATTCATTGATTAATCAAGAGATCGTTGGTATGTTTATCTGATTTATTTTATCTCTTGATCTTTATTGTGTTGTGGTAATTTATCAACTAGTAATCTGGGTTTGACAAGTGGTATCAGAGCCAAAGAATCAAGATTTTTTGGATTAAACAGTACTATCGACACCTTATCTGTGTGAAAATCGATTCTTTGATTTAAAGAGTTTTTGAAGCTGAAAATCATTGATTTAGGTGCGGTTTATGTTATTGAATATTACCTGATACTTTAATTGCACTTTAAAGCATTAATCGATTGTTTTTGTATGATTTTTGTATACTGCGTATGTGAAACTGTCGAGTACTGCTTCTATCAAATTGGGTGATCAATAGTTATTTTTAATTATTGTTTTTGATTGTGTTTTGATCGATATATGTTTTTGATTCTGTGTTTGAAGTGTTTTCTGGGTTGAAAATCGGTCACAGGGTCGAACTGTGACGAACTAGCGCATTTGTCACTTTTGCGTCAGTTCATAGTGGTCTTTTGCACCAGTCCTTATTAGCGCACAAGTATACTTTGTGCCACCCTCTTTTCGCGCAAAACTCAGTTTGCGCCACGCACTTCACCGGTCAACATCCATCCACCCCGGTCGCCGAACACCGGTCGCTCTACACCGGGCGTAACACTGGTCCGGTCGGTCTGGACTCCGGTCGAGGACACCGGTCGCACAAAATACCGGTCGAGCAAAATCGAAGCAAGACACCGTTCGACCGCATCACACCGGTCAAGCAAGATACCGGTCGTGATACTTGGTCTCTTTTGCGCCATCTATTGTTCGCGCAAACCTCACTTTTGCGCCATCGCCTCTTCGCGCAAACATCTCTTTGTGCCACTTTCTAGTCGCGCAAAACTAACTTCTCGCGACCCAATTCTCACGCAAACCTCTTAGCGCGAGTTGACTTTTGCGCCAGACTCCTTTAGCATAAAACTCTTTTCTGCCAGGTTCACTTAGCGCAAAGTTGTCTTTTGCGCCGCTGTGCTTTAGCGCATGTCTGTGATTTTCGCTAGTTAATATTGTTTGCGATATCTGCATTTGATTATTTTTGGAAATTTATTTTCTGAAAAATTTTGAGTGTAGTTTTTATCCAATTCTTGATTCTAAAGATCTCATCTAGTTGATTCTCTTGGTACAGATAAGTTTGCTTTCTAACCATACGACTAAAGATGTCAAACCAACTTCTCTCAATGGGCTCTCAGTCCAAACCTCCTGTCCTCATGGCAAATGAGTATCAACAATGGAAGAAGAGAATGATCCAGTTTCTGAATCACAAGAAAAGAGAATACATGGAATAAATCTCTTCTGGTTTAGTAAATCCAATGATTAGAGTACCTGCTCAAGCAGAAACTGAAACCTCTCCAGAAATCTCTGACAGATTTGTTCCTAAACTGTATTAGTACTTCAGTGAAAAGGAGAAAGATCTGTACAAGATAGATGAAGAAACTCTCATTTACTGACGATGGCTATCCCAAATGACATCTACAATCGGGTAGACAGTCGAAATTCATCTAAAGAAGTCTGGGATAAACTAGCAAGACAATTTGAGGGAAGTGAAGCTTCAATTCAGGCCAAGCAGAATTTATGCATAAATGCCTATGAGGGGTTTCACGCAAAAGAAGGAGAGACGCTGCTAGATACCTACAACAGATACAATATCATTCTAAATGACTTGCGGAGGAACAATATCTCTAAATCTACTTCAGAGATAAATTATAAGTTTATCAAGAACTTGAATCCTGAATGGAAAAACTTTGCCATCAACTTTCAGATGTCAAAGAACATGGCTCAGGAAAACGTCACTGATATCTTCTTCACTCTTTCTCAGCATGAGGATGAGGTGAGAACTATTAATAATGAGTCCAATAATCTGAAGGTTCCGTGGCTCTCATAGCTGGCAAAGGAAAGAGTTCAATTCCTATATCCTCTGCAAGGATAAAGAAAAAGGTGTCTAAAGCTCTTGTTACGGAAGTTACTGAGTCTGATTCTGCTTCAAGTGATGAAGAACTGGAGATTGACTCTGATAATAATGTACAGAAGTTCTCTGCGAACTTGGCCATGATAACTCGTCAATTCAAGAAGAGCTTTGGCAAGAAAAAGTAATACTCAAAGCCAAAGTACGAAGGGCACAAGAAAGAGAAGTCTGAAATGAGATACAAGCCAAGGCATGGAAGGAGAGAGGAAAGACGAGAAGACAGGAAGGAAGATAGAAGAGAAGAAAAGAGAGAGGAGAAGAAAGAAGAGAGAAAAGATGAACCCGACAGATGTTACAACTGTGGCAAATTTAGGCACTTCTCCAGAGATTCCAAGTTCAAGAAAGTAAAGAACTCAGAATACTATGCAAGGAAGTCACTCATTGCCAAGAAAGCTGAAGAGGGAAAGGTGCTTATGGCTGAAGAAGAAAACTGGTTGTTCCAAAGTTCTGATGACGAGGAGCAGGCGCACTTCACCCAAGTATCCTACATGGCAAAACTGGATGGTGACGATGAAGCTTCTGAGGCACATTCCGAAGATGCAAACTCTGAGGTAAGTGATAATTCTGAACTTATTGAATCTCTGATGTCTCAAATACACAATATGAAAGATGAATTTGCTTTGTTGAAAGGTAAACTGTTGATCCCAATAATGATGTTCTTAACTTGATTTGACTTTTCACTACACACAGATTAATTAAGTAGAGTGCGGAAGCGTTTATATAGTGTATGAAAAGTAGAACATGCAAAGGTAGTAGACACACAATGTAATCAATAAACATAATAGTAAAGTATTGCAAGAAATTACTCAAAGAACTGTTTCATTGATTACTAAAGAAGACCAAGAACATGCACAAGTGTGTGCAAAAAGCTCAGGGAAAATACAAATCTCTAATTCAGACTGTGTGTGCTCGCATTCATGAAACTCTATGGTGGTGCTCCCATAATATACAAGAAGGATGCACCCCTTAGTACAAGACAAATGCTAACATTACAAAAACGGAGTGCCACCTGGAAAGTAAAACCATCGTGTGCCGCTCCATGGTGATCTGGAAATCTTCGTACAGTAAGCATCACGTGATTTGCATGTGACCTTATCTTGAACTAAGTTTGCACATCTTTGAACTGTCTCCAGAGGTTAGCCATCACAGAGGCTCTGTGATCTGATGATCATTATCAGGTGTTGTGTCCTCTGGTAGAGTGTCGACAGATGTCTTCTGAGAATTTAACTTCTGCGGAGTACTTGGATGTTCTGCGACAGACTTCTGCGGTTCTTATACTTAGCCTATTTTTCAATACTTCTATACAATGTGATTGGAGCTAACAATCTCCCCCTAAGTATTGAAAAATAAAGAAATGGAAATATGAGTTTGGCTAAGTTAGAAACACAAAGAGGTGAAAGGAACTCAACCTCTGTCTACTTACTTTCATTTAAAAGAAGTGCCAGAAGGCAATTACGTTTGATTACAAAACATGAAAGTAAAAGAACTGAAAATACATTTCTTCAGAGCCTATACTTTGGCGTGTGGAAAGTCATCTATTTTTCTTCCAAACCCTCCTTCCTTCTTCAGCTCTCTGTAATAGAATACACACAAGTCCCTGAAGTTAAGAGTTGCACGTATATTTTCCAGAAGGACGTTTGCAGGTTCTGTGGGGACGAGTGATGTTCCTCTGTGTTTGATGATGAGTTCTTGGATGAGCAGCAGAGACTGAGTTGAGTACTTGTGGCTTTCAATCCCCATGAATATATTCTTTTCGCCCTTGGGATTTATGTACACAAAGTAAAAGAAAGGTGAGTTGACTATTGAGTTCGGAAGTATTGTGGCAGAGGGTGGTAAGCTGTCTTCTGGTGCAGAAAAGTTCACCTTTTTGAACCCGAGGTCAAGTGCCACCTGAAAGTCCACCACGCTGTAGAAGAGTAACTTTTCCCTCATAGTTCTTTTAATCATGAGGTAGGCTTCTTAGTACTCCCTCTTCCACCCGAACTTGTCTTATGTCCATTTGAGCATCTCTGGGAGATCGTGGGGATGGAGAGTTGTCAGATCTGCATCTGTGAATGTCCATATCTGTCCATCCTCTCTCTTCACGGTATACGCGCAGAACCAGAAGTTTTTGCATTTTGTGTGGCTAAGTTTTATTGACAGAACCTCTGCGCTTTTGAACATAGAGAAGACTTGGTCCCTTGGTTTGGATTTATCTTTGTAGAATCTCCTCCTCTCTTCTGAGATGATTTCCTCTGAGAGTTTGAAAGAAGGCTGATCATGGACCCCGCGGCTGTAGAGATACTTGTGGACATCTTCTTCTATGCTCTTCTTTTGAGGAATGGGGAAGGGTCTTCTCAAGCTCTCGAAGCCTTGTATTACCTCTGCTACTCTGTCCTTTGATGATTTTTCAATAGGGTCAAGGATGGGGAGTTCAGAGAGGGGTTGCAAGTCAAATGCCCAGTCTTCTTCTTCAGGTTTTATACCTCTCAGAGCCTTACTTCTGATGGCATCCATGGAGCTTTGGAGGAGCTTCTCTGTGCTAGGAGGTGCCTTCTTCTTCAGAGGTTCCGTGGCAAAAGCTTTGCCTTTATCTTTCAGGGTAGGTGGTGCTTTCATTTGGATTTTTGGGATTTGGATTGTGAGAGATGATAAAGCTGCAAAGGTCTGTTTTTGATCCAGATTCTATGGTACAGGCTCTGAGCTTGTAGGGACTTGGTTAAAGGGATCCGCTGAGATAGTCACTTTTGATGGCATGATCTCCCCCTCATGAGGACCAGAGGCATCAGGATCCTGGTCCTCATGCCTAGCCCTCTTCTGCGATGCCTCCGCTTGGCAAGTCGCAGGTGCCCTCCTCTTTCTTCTCTTCCAGAGATGCTCGTCAACATGCCTGGAGATCTTCTTCAGAACATCCTCTGTAGCCAACGATAGTCTGTTTACTTCCAGATCAGACTTGAACCTAATCGTGGCTACAACCTTCTTCAGATCTTCTGCTATTTTATTGCCTTGTTGAGAAATGTCAGATCCAATGAGGTTGAGGTTGCTTAGAACCATTCTCCCCATTGTTTCTAATTCCTTCTTGGTTCCTTCTTGGACGCCTTTGGCTGCAAACGTACCCATTTCCTCCATGCAGATATCCCCCAGAACTTTAACTGCATCAGTTTGGATGTTGATCGATCGTCCGCATTCCTGAAGGTCAGCTCGAGTTACAAAGTTCTCTGTCAGCTTCTTGATCTCTGTAGTATATTGTACTAAAAACTGATGAAGAGATTTCAGAGCCTCTGTGTTTGCTTGGAGAGCCTCTACAAGGATGTTGGAGTTGGCTTGGGACTCCCTTCTGACAGAGCTTTTCAACTCGTCAAATTTTTGGAGCACCATGTCAAGAAAGGCTTTAAACTCACCCTTTGTGACGAAGGCGTCCGAGCTGACCTCTGGAACAACACATGTTCCATATTTAGCCAATGATCCTTTGGCACCTTCAGAGCCTGTGATTTGGTTGAGCTCTGGAGGATTTCCTTCCAATCCTCGATGTTCCACAGAGGAAGCATCTATGAAAGTTATGTCAGTAGGCTTCTTGAGGAAGGGTTCAGAGGCTTCCTCAATGGTCCTAGTGAATAAGTTTTGTGGTTGTTCTATAACCACAGAACCAGTGTGATCTCGCACTGCCATCTCTGAAGCAGTTTAGTGGTCACTCGTGTGCGTGACAGAGGCAACAAATGCCTCTGTGTGTGATGGAGTTGTGTCTTGGGGCAAATAGACACGAGAAACAACACCTTCACCCTTTTGAGAGGGTTAGGTGGATTTGGCTTCCCCGGATGGTGGTACAGAGGATGAAGGGATATCCTCTGTCCGGATGGCATGGGTAGGGATCGGACTGTGCGGTCCTTCTTCAATAACTTTCTGCACTAGAACTACAGAGGTAGTGATGTGGGTTGCACGGAGAGTTGGTTTTGGTTGTGTGCCCAAGGCATCTTTTATACTTCTCTCCTCCTTCGATTTTTTATCCTCTCCTTCCTCTACTTCACTCTGTGACTTTCCTGTCACATCCTCCGTCTCTATGTTCACGGTTTCACCTAGGTCCCCCGAGTACCTAAGAATAACCTCTCTTGCTATGTCAGAGGCTATTTTTAGTGGGCTCTGAGGTCTATCCTCGGGGGATTCTTCAAAGATTAGGGCTCTTTTTGTCTTCTGCAGAGGTTTTTCGCTCCCCTCTGCAGGTTCAGTTCTAGCACTGAGAGCCTCTATCTTGGCTTCAGCAGATCGTTCCTTCTCTACAAGCGTTCTCAGTCTTCGCTTTTTATTTTTCTCAGAGGATTTGACCTCTGTAGTCTCTTCTGCGGTTTTTTCTTTTGGAACTGCTTCTGCGGTCCACTTTTTCTTTGATTTCTTCTTCTTAGAGGATTTTGGAACCTCTACGTCTTCGGTTCTCCTTTTCTTACTTTTCCTTTTCTCCTTTTTCTCACTCCCCTCCCCTCTAACTATCGCTTCCTCTTTTACACTCTCTTGTGCCTCTACGGCGACAACCTCTATCTCCTTTTCTCCCTCTTCTCTCAAGTGAATAACTATATCACCTACCTGGAATCCTATGCGAGGGGGGGTTGTAGGACTCGATTCAGGAGTCCTGTGCCCTCGTATGTAATTCCTAGTACCCTCTTCACTACCCAGATAGGTCAACATCTTTGTTGACAGAGGTCTGGCAGATGGGTAACCGGTTTGGAGAGTGGTGGGTTTGTGGGACTTCATTTCGTGCAGTTTGATTGTCTTTCCCTCTGTAGGCAGCTTGTCCTCCCCTATCAAATCATCACCCAGTAGCAAGCCCAGGAATCATCCAAAAACAATGTTTTTGGGCTCTGTGCCCCTGTCTTGGTATTGCTGTTTGGTTATGACGACATTCTTGATCTCCCTGAATATGAGCCCTGCATAGTCCAGTGGGAGATCATAGTAGATCCCATACATGATGGCCAAAATCGTGTGGCCAGACTTGTCTGGGCTTCCTACCTTTGACGTTAGGCATCGGTTCAGGATTGAGAAGAGCACATTCCACAGAGGGGTAGGTTTTGTCTTATGAAGTTTGTACGTTTGGTGATTAGAACTGCATATCCAATGAACTTCAGAAACTCCAGTATTTCTTCCTCTGTGGGCTCCTCTGAGAATTCCGAAAATTGAGGTCTGCCTTAGTGGGGAGTTCAAAAACCTCAGATAATTTTCTTCGGTTGATGCCTAAGTCCAGGATCTTTGTTGTCGATGGATGGGTGGCATAGCCAATGATACAATGACCATATTTTTCCATCTTCACATGACAAGCACTCAACCAGAACTGTTGAATATAAGATTCAGGGATGTCGTTTCGTGTCAGGGTTAGGGCTTTGACCAGAAAGTGGTTCGTGAGGATATTGATCAGGGGAGTAGGTTCAACAGGGAATCCAGAAGGGTTCAAGGTGACGAAATGGTTGTTCGGCTTGTTGTTCATTTTAGTTAAGTGATAGTCATGTCGAGTGAAAGAGAGCATTCTGCTCGTAAGAACCTGTTCTTGTCCAATGGAAGTTGAATCAGCTTTGTGAGCTGTGGAGTGGTGGGACTTGTTGGAGTTCTTGGAGCCATTAGAGTTCTTTGAAGAGCTTGAGTGTGAGGCCATTGCAGAGAAAATGAAGAGTTATTTGCGAAGGGATTCTTGAGAGCAAAATTGCAGGTAAAAAAGAAAAAGAGGGTGTAGAGGTGTTTATATACTTGGGGGGGGGGGTTAGAAAGAATTAGCGGTAAAAGATAAAAATTTGAAATCCGTAATGAGTGCTAACGGATAAGTATCCGTTTTCAAAAAACGACGGTACATATACGAACCAATAAGAATGTGCCACGTCAGTATAGGCGGTGCACGATTGAGAATGTGCGCCTCTCTCCATTCTCACGCACGTGGCAGTTACTATTCCCACGTGACGGTGATTTTGATAAATAACTCGCACATAATAACCATGGTAAAAATGTTGAAGTCAAAATTGGCAGAAGCTCTGTGGGGCAAGAGCTTCTGAGGTCATTATGAGGTTTTAGGATACTCGAGATGACCAAGACTTTCAAAAGAGCATACGAGTTGATAGACCACAAATCCAATTGAGTAATGGATGAGACCTCTTTGAGGTATAGAGGCTCCGTGAAGGGTCACAGAGACTCTGTGGAGGACCTTAGATGCTCTGAGATCCAAAACTTCTAATTTAGGAAATGATCTGAGTTGGTGATCACTCGATAGCTGTGAAAACATTTTTGAGGGGTAGAGTGACATGTTTGACAAAAGATGTCGAGCTCCCCCTTGAAATATCAAGGTCCTTTATCTCAGCTACCCCTTGATCTGTGCTTGGGTTTTAAAATAGACGATTTGAGCAAGACACAGAGCAAGAAGACTATTTTAACAAAAATGAGTTTATTCACAAGGGAGTAAAAATGAATATACAGTATATACTTACAGAGGCTCTGTGGATCAACTCATGTTCAACATGCCAATCTTGCCAACAAGAAAAGTAAACCTTTTCTCATCTAATGCCTTCGTGAAGAGGTCGGAAAGCTGGTAATCTCTGGGAACGAAGTACATCTCAATCGTCCCATGCTCTACATGATGTTTCAGAAAGTGGTACCTGATATCGATATGCTTCGTCTTAGAGTGCTGAACAAGATTGGCAGAGATCGCAATGGTGCTTTTGGAGTCACAGAGGATGGGGATCTTCTCGATGTCAAATCCATAGTCTTTAAGTTGGGTTCTCATCCACAGAACTTGCGAACAACAACTAGCAGCAGCAACGTATTCCGCTTCTGCCGTGGAGGTCGAGACACAATTCTACTTCTTCGAAGTCCAACTTACTAGTTTCCCTCCAAGGAATTGACAACTCCCAGAGGTACTTTTTCTGTCTAGCTTGCATCATCCGTAATCTGAATCTGTGTACGACACTAAATCAAAGCCAGAGTTCTCCGGATACCAGAGGCCAAGAAACTTGGTCCCTTTTAGGTATCTGAAGATCCTCTTGACAGCATGAAGATGAGATTCTTTGGGGTTAGCTTGAAATCTTGCACAGAGGCATGTGGGAAACATTATATCGGGTCGACTCGCGGTTAAATACAATAGAGACCCTATCATGCCTCTGTAGAGTTTACACTCACCAGACTTGCCCTCTGGGTCTGCATGAAGCTTAGATCCAGTGGCCATAGGGGTTTTCATTGATGAGGAGTCAGAGAGCTTGTATTTTTCAAGAATATCAGAGACATATTTGGATTGGTTTATAAAAATGCCCTCTTTGGTTTGTTTGACTTGCAATCCTAAGAAGAAGGTAAGTTCTCCCATCATGCTCATCTCAAACTCACTCTTCATCAAAGACTCAAACTTTTTGCAATAAGATTCATTTGTTGACCCAAAGATAATTTCATCAACATAAATCTGTACAAGCAGGATCTCACCTTTTCTCTTCTTATAAAATAAAGTTGTATTAGTTGTACCTCTTTCGAAACCATTTGCAAGGAGAAAGTTTGAAAGTCTGTCATACCAGGCTCTGGGGGCTTGCTTGAGTCCGTACAGAGCCTTGTCCAAGAAGTACACATGATTTGGGTACTTAGAGCATTCAATCCATGGTGGTTGTTGGACGTATACTTCTTCTTGAATTTTTCCATTCAGAAAGGCTGACTTGACATCCATTTGAAATACCTTGAAACCTCTCTGGGCTGCGAATGCAAGAATAATTCTTATTGCTTCGAGCCTAGCCACAGGGGAAAAGGTTTCTTCGTAGTCAATTCCTTCTTCTTGGCAGTATCCCTTAGCCACCAGCCTTGCTTTGTTCCTGATCACCACACCATCCTCGTCCTTTTTGTTTCTAAAGACCCATTTGGTCCCTATAGTGGGTTTACCTTTTGGTAGAGGCACCATGGTCCATACTTCATTTCTTTCAAACTGGAGAAGCTCTTCTTGCATAGCCTCTATCCAGTTTGGGTGTTCAAGAGCTTCAGAGATCTTCTTTGGTTCGATGATACTCACAAAATTTGTATAGTAACAAAAATTTGCGGTATTGGATCGAGTTTGGACCTTGTCAGAGGGGTCACCTATGATTTGGCTCTGTGGGTGACTTCTGGTCCACTTAGTCATCCGTGGTAGGTGATCATTTGAATTTTCTTGGAACACTTCTGGAGCATGTTCAGTTTCTTGAACCTGATCACCCTCTGTGGAAGGGTGATCATTTGTACTTGTCACAGGACTATGGTCATTGTGAGTTGATGTCTCGAGCTTCATGGTGCCTTGTTCAGAGTTCTCTGATTGCTCTGGTGTTGACCCTTCAGAGGTATGATGAAGTTGACCATGTTCTTGATTAAGCGAGGAGCCTTGGTCAAGATTTCCCTCTGAGTGCTCCCCCTCAACATTTGCGTCTGTAAAAGTCTTGGAAGAAGGTGAAGTATTGCTAGGACCTGACAGAGAGGTCCCTGATTGTTCTCCAGAGGCTTCAGCTCCAAAGGCTCTGTGGTCATCTTCTGAGGGTCCATCATCGTTGAACATCTCTTCAAATAGATGATGGAGTTCATTTGTTCTTGATGATCCACCAGTTTCCTTATCTTGGAGCTTGAGTCCTGAGCTGGTTTGCTTAGAAGTCACCTGAAACGAGTCATCAAATGAAACATTAATACTTTCAAGTATATGTTTTGATTTGAGCACATAGACTCGATAAGCCTTGGAGTTTGATGAGTAGCTAACAAGTTTGGCCTCATCATCTTTGGGACAGAATTTCCTTATTTGCTCTCTGTCGTTCAACACAAAGCATTTGCAACCGAAGACATGGAAGTACTTGATGTTTGGCTTTCTTTGATTGAGTAGGTGGTAAGGGGTCTTTTCATGTCTTTTTACTACCAAATATCGATTTTGGGTAAAGCATGCCGTGGATATGGCTTCTGCCCTAAAGGAAATTGGAAGTCCTGAAGAAGTGAGCATTGTTCTTGCGGCTTCCACAAGGGTTCGGTTTTTGCGTTCAACAACCCCGTTTTATTGTGGAGTCCTTGTAGCGGAGAAGTTCTGTGAGATGCCTTCTATCGTGAGATAGGCTTCAATTGTTGAGTTCTTGAACTCTGTCCCATTGTCACTTCGAACTCTCTGAACCCTGCAATCATGAAGAACTTGTATCCTCTTAAGAAAATTGATTAGTACCTCAGGAACATCTGATTTCTTTCGAACGAATTCTACCCAAGTATATCTAGAGAATTCATCTATGTGTACAAGGATGTACTTCTTTCCACCTAGACTTTGCACAAATATAGGACCGCAGAGGTCTACATGAAGCATCTATAGAGGTCTGGTGCAGGACATGTCTGTTTTGGTCTTATGGGCAACTCTTTTGAGTTTGCCCATTTCACATGCAGAGCATAGATGATCTTTGTCGAATTTTATACTTGGTAGCCCCTTTACCAGGTCTAATTTCACAAGTTTGTCTAAAGAATGAAAGTTTAAGTGACATAACCTGTTATGCCAAAGCCAAGCTTCTTCGTTCTTGCTTGAGACCAGACAGAGCTTTTCATCTCTGTTGATGGACTTGAAGTTCATGAGATACAGATCACCTCGTCTCTTGGCCCGCAGAAGCTCTGTGGTTGTGTCTTCCTTTAACAGAGAGCAGTATTTGTTTTTAAACATCACATCGACTCCATTATCACAGAGTTGGCTAACACTTAGCAGGTTGTGCTTAAGGCCATCCACATATGCAACTCTGTTGACGTCGATGTCTCCGTTGGCAATGACTCCATAGCCTTTGATTTTCCCCTTCTTATTGTCTCTGAAAGTTACAGAACCACCTCCAGATTTTTCTTTGTAGGTGGAGAGCAACCCTCTGTCGCCAGTCATGTACCTTGAACACCCGGAGTCTAGGTACCAAATGGGCTCATGCTGTTTCTTTTGTGGACAGATCAAGAAGATTTAGGTACCCATTTCCAAATGTGTCCGAGCTTGTTAGGAGTTTTTAAAGATGCCTTAACATCTTTGATTTTGGTTTTATCCTCTTTAATAGAGATACCATTTTGTCCTTTTTCACGCTTGAATTTGGCATTCATTTGCTTTAGGTGAGATATAAGACAGGAAGGCCTAGAGAAATGTTGATTTAATGCATGCACAAGATCAAAACATTTGCAATGAGGAACCTTGAAAGCAAACTTCTTAAATATTTCATTGAAATTGTCAAAGGAGTGTACAGAGCAATTTTTACAACAACCCATTTTAGATTCGGATTTCTTTTTACAGAAAACTTTGTCTATTTTAGGCTGTCTTTTGTTAAAAACTCCACTTGAATGGCTCTCTTTGTGTACTCTCCCTCGACGACCTTCACTTTGAGCATTCACTACCACAGAAGCATTATTTTTGTCAATTTTGGGCCAATTTGCCTTCTGTTGCCAGGTGAGTTTTTCTTGAAAAGGTTTTGATGCAAAGACAGGTTTTTGAACTACGAGAGTTTGAGTGATCTTGATCTTTTCATTTCTCAATTTTTCAAGTTCAAGAGAAGTTGATGCAGATTGGTATTCCTGTGGTTCTCCTCTTGGGAGCGATTATCATGTTAAGGATTCCAGAGGGTAACTTATTTTCCTCTGGACCACAGATGACCACTTCAAGTTCTACAAAACTTGTCTCTGTTTGGACAGAGGCCTCAGATTCTGATTCAGAGTCTGTGTCAAGAAAGTCCTTGTGAATGAGATCGTGACTTTCTGGAAATGCGTTGCTTTGTCCATATGTAGTGTCCTTTGAAGTGTTTAAGTCTTTTGAAATGCATGGAATAACCATAGGAACACTAAGACAACTTTGAATATCTTGCTCAAAGGTGTCTCTTATTTCAGAGGTTAGATCATGATGGTTGAGAAAATGATTTTCATAGGTTCTTCTCAAGTCGCTTTCTAAAAACCTTTTAAAAAGTTTTTCTTCTACAGAGGCGGGAACAAATTCTGGTGCATCAGAGGATAGTTCCTTTTCAGGGACCATCATGCACATAAAAGCCATTTGAGTTTGGGTTTCTGGGTGACCTAATCTGAAGACCCCTATCTGTTTTTGAGACAGATATTTCTTTGGAATAGATTTTCTTTTTGATGAGAGTGCAGATGGTAAATCATTGTTTTCATACCATACATTTGCCATCTGCAGAGGTTTCCTCAGATGTGGTCCTTCAGAGGTTATGCGCCTCTTGAATGTGGATAATAGGTTTGGAAGACTTGGTTTTAAAAATTGTCCAGGGCAGAAGATGCTTGATAAAGATTTGTTTCTTTTATTTCTTGTGTAAGGGTCAATATCCTCGAACCCTAATCCTCTTCTGCCGATCTGGGTGTTTACCTTTTCATGAACCTTTTGAGCATCCTGATACCTCTTAATTTGGAGATCTCTGTCGAACAGATCTTGATGAAGGACTTCTCTTTCTTTTTGAAAAATGTTTTTCAAGGAAATGGCATTTAATCGATCACTTTCACTGTTCTTAAGTTCTTTCACCTTGTCTTTCAGGGTTTTGTCAAGTTTTGAAATCTTTTCTTTTAACCCATTCTTTTCACCAATATGTTCAGAAACAAGAGTTTTTATTTCTTGATAGAGCTTGTCCTTTTCTTGAGTGAGAAGTTTTGTTTCTCTCTCAAAGAAGGCCAATTTCTTTTCTAGTTCTGAACACATGGTTTTGTAAGCAAGAAACTCATTTTGTAGTGTAAGAAGTTTGTTTTCAGAGTCAGAGTCATAGGAGTTAGAAGTGGATACCTCACCTTTGTTGTCAGAAGAGTGGACTTCTGCCATTCCACAGAAGAGTGCGTTATTGTCTCCTTCATCAGCGGAGTCATCAGTCTCAAGGTCT
Source organism: Arctium minus (assembly GCA_954870635.1). NCBI lineage: Eukaryota > Viridiplantae > Streptophyta > Magnoliopsida > Asterales > Asteraceae > Arctium > Arctium minus. The sequence goes on along the minus strand of OX941096.1, from coordinate 11,095,728 downwards.
TGTTGCTCTGCCATCAGGGACATTTGTGTGTAATATTCTGCCTTCTTTTTGTAGAAAGCAACATCTCTAGTCGGCTTTCTTTTATTGGTAGAGGACCTGCACTCTGCAGCAAAGTGGCCTGGTTTTCCACATTTAAAGCAACCTTCAGTTTGCTTTGGGGCTCTATCACCACTTCTGCCGTCTGGCCTCTGTCCGCTCCTCTTCTCTTCTTGTCTATGCTCCTCGAACTCTTCTCTCCATACTTTCATCTCTATCCTCTCTTCCTCTGTACTATGGATTTTTCTTGAGACCATGATTGAATTGTCGGGTCATTAATGCAAGAGTCTTGGCCAAATCATCCATATCAATCTCTTCCTCCGATCCTTCCTCACTTTCGCTTTCTGCCACTAGGACCTTTTTCTTCTTTTTCTTCCTTTGAGCATCCTCTGTCGCCTTTTCTTTTCCTCTGTCCTGACTCTCTGTGGTGCTTCCCACCAATGCTAGAGGACCACCGACAGGGGTCATCAGTTTCGATATCCTGTTTTCTTGACTAATCAAAGTCCCGAAGAGGTCTGAAATAGACCAAACATCGAGATCCAGTGTAGCTTGCATGGACATGGTTAGATGAAGCCATTCATCATTCAAGCTTTGAAGGAATCTGACATTGTTTTCTTCAGAAGTTCTGTGGATGCCATACCTTTTGCATTTGTTTAACAAGGAATTGTACCTATTGTATGTGCTCTGTATGGATTCACTTGGTAGAGCCTTGAATGCAAAATATTCATTGATGCATAGAGCCCTGTTGTTCTTGAGGGTTTTAGCACCACCCTCAAGCTGTTTCTCCAACTCCAACCATAAGTCTTTCGATGTTTCACAGGAATCAAGGGACTGGAAAATATCGTTTGGGATAGCCATAATTATTAATCTTTTGGCTTTCTTTGCAAGTTCATGCAATGCCTTTTCCTCTTCAGTCTATTCGATGATTGGTTTGGGATGCTGGTACTCAGGAACTTTAGGGGTGTTTGCAGTGGCAGGAACACGAGGGACGGTTGTCATTGGAATGAAAGGAGGATTGTGAAGAAACTCAACCAGACCAGGATCCACACCTTCGAGAAAGTGCACCATCCTGATCTTCCACTGAGGATATTCATCCCTTAGTAGAGTGGCAGGTTTTGATTGAGATCCTGCACTGAAATAGTTAACAGAGTTCGCCATTTTTTAAATGAAGAGTAAAACAGAGTATGAGGAGTTGTTTAGAGAAAGATAGGGAATGTGTCTAGCAGGGATGATTTTCTGGTATGAGAAAGGTGACAACTAATAAACTGAGCTTTGAATCTGTCTTCAAAGAGTTAAACACACTTGCCTTGGAATCTACGTCAAACTAGTTGAAGTAGCTCTAGAAAACAAAGTATGTTTATGAGTGGAGATCAAGATGAAGAAACAGACTTAAAGTATAGAACAGGATCCTCTGATACCAATTGTTGATCCCAATAATGATGTTCTTAACTTGATTTGACCTTTCACTACACACAGGTTAATTAAGTAGAGTGCGGAAGCGTTTATATAGTGTATGAAAGGTAGAACATGCAAAGGTAGTAGACACACAAGAAATTACTCAAAGAACTGTTTCATTGATTACTGAAGAACACCAAGAACACGCACAAGTGTGTGCAAAAAGCTCAGGGAAAATACAAATCTCTAATTCAGACTGTGTGTGCTCGCATTCATGAAACTCTAAGGTGGTGCTCCCATAATATACAAGAAGGATGCACCCCTTAGTACAAGACAAATGCTAACATTCCAAAAACGGAGTGCCACCTGGAAAGTAAAACCATCGTGTGCCGCTCCATGGTGATCTGGAAATCTTCGTACAGCAGGCATCATGTGATTTGCATGTGACCTTGTCTTGAACTGAGTTTGCACATCTTTGAACTGTCTCCAGAGGTTAGCCATCACAGAGGCTCTGTGAGTGATCACAGAGGCTCTGTGATCTGATGATCATTATCAGGTGTTCTGTCCTCTGGTAGAGTGTCGACAGATGTCTTCTAAGAATTTAACTTCTGCGGAGTACTTGGATGTTCTGCAACAGACTTCTGCGGTTCCTATACTTAGCCTATTTTTCAATACTTCTATACAATGTAATTGGAGCTAACATAAACTTAGCTCCGCACATCAAACTGTCTTGAGTTTTCGCAATGAAAATGCTTTGCTAAAAGTTGTTGTGGAAGAAAAAGAAAAAGAAAAGGATGGTATAAAAGCTGAAAAGGAATCTTTAAAAAGAAAAGTATCTGGTTTTGAAAAGGATCTTGTAAATCTCAATGCTGAAAAGGGTGAATTTAAAATCAAATTTGAAGTCTGTTTTCAAGAAAGAAATGAAGCTTACACCAAAATCAAGCAATTGGAGGATATTAACATGAAACGAGGTCAGACTGAGCAGACATTAAATCTGTTGACCAATAAACTCCAAGATGAAAGGTTTTATAAGCTTAAACCTGGTTTGAGTCTGCCAATTAACGATGTTTTGAAAAAGGCACCAGAGCACTTATATAATTTTGATAAACTTGGCTCCACAGTCAGACCCACTCCAAACATTCGTGCAACTTTTGTTGAAGCCAGTAATTCTAAACCTTTTACAGAGACCAAAGGTCGAGAAGAAATGGGAGAGAACAAGTCTTGTGGCACCGATTCTCAAAATTCTTTTAAATCAGTTGGTTTTAAATACAGTGATTTGAACAAAAGCTATGAGACTCGAAAGATCGAATTTGCTGAGTTTGAATCAATGTTTACCACATCTTCAAAAGAATCATTCAGCAATAATACGGTTCCACCTGAGACTGAATTAAAAATATGATGAGTATGAATCGGATGTTGATCCATCAACTATATCATCAGTCCCAAATCCCATTTCTTCTCAACCTTTACTTGTTGAAGAGGTCGAAGGAGAAATTGCTATCACGAATGAATCTTGTTTCAAAAATGATAAAATGGAGTTTATTGAGCACATGACTGAAGAAAGGTTTTCTGAAATGATGAATGCTTCAGACGCTGGTCCAGTTTCTAGTTTAAAGGAGTCAAATTCTGAGAGTGATCATACATCTGAATTGATGAAACAAATTGATTTGTTGCAACAGTCTCTTGATGAGGTTGAAGATGAAAACTTTGATCTCAAACTTAAACTTTAAAAATCCTTGAAAGAAAATCAAGAGCTTTGCATAGAGATCAATGATTTGAAAATTACTTTGTTTAAGAATGTTTCAAATGATAAACAGATGTTCAATGATCCAAGCTGGAAAATAAGAACTAATCCAGAATTTGATGCTCCTGCAAAACCTTCAGTTACTCTGATTGTCCTGAATATCCACCTAGAATTTTTGAGAAGGGTGAGACTTCAAGTAACTCTAGAAAAGAATCACCCTCTAAGATAGAGACTAACAAGATTCCTGTTTCTGTTTCAGATATAAAAGGAAATGGAGTTGGGAGGAGTAAGAAGAATAAAGATGATAGTTTGAATAAAAAGAATAGTTTGCATTTTAGTGAAACTTATGTTCCAAATAGTTGTACTTTAGACAGTGATGTTTTGAAAAGTAATTCTTTTGATGGACATGAATGTCAGATTTGTTCCGATAAATCTAAATTTATGAATTTTGCTCGAAAGAATTTATATTGAAAACACTGTTGGGATAACTCTTTCAAATACTACTTCACTCCTAAGTCCAAAAAGAGTAAAAGAAAAGCTAAACTGAACCTTAATTCTAATTCTTCCACACAACCCAAAGTGTTTCGTGCTAAGGTTGCCAATCCTAGATCTAAAAAGCATTTTTAGGAATTAAATGTTAAAATGGTTTGGAAATGGGTTCCAAAATCCAGATATGAATGGAAAATGAAAGTTAAACCTGCTGATATTCTTGAATTGATTGAAGCTAACAGCAAAGGACCCATTCTGATATGGGTACCTAAGCAAAACTAATTGTTTCTTGTGCAGGCCTGTCGATTGTGGGTGATAGATTCCGTATGTTCACGCCACATGACAGGATTCAAGCACCTCTTGCATAACTATGTGGAGGAGCCTGCCAGAGCAGTTCGTTTTGCAAATTCTGAGGTAGAAGGACACGTCAGAGGATATGGCATGCTTGATAATGGAGTTGTGAAGATTCAAAGGCTGTTATATGTTGAAGGACTTGATCATAATTTGTTTAGCACCAGTCACTTCTGTGACATGAAATATCAAGTTCTCTTCACAACAACTCATTGCTACCTTGAGGATCCCGATGGTTACGAAGTCTTCAAAGCTGAGCGCCATGGAAATCTATATTATGTAGATTTTCCAACACTGTCTGCCACACGTCCAGTATGCCTATTAGCCAAAGCCTCTAAAGCACAATCGTGGACGTGGCATCGCCGCTTGTCTCATCAGAATTTCCGATCAATAGCTAAGCTACAGAGACAAGGTTTGGTCAAAGGTCTACCAGAAATGAGGTTTGAAAAAGACTCACTATGTTCTGCATGTGAGATGGGCAAAATGAAGCTAACCCCATTTAGGTCCAAAACTGAATCATCAACCTCATCTGCACTGGAACTTCTTCATATGGACCTTTGTGGCCCAATGCGAACAGCGTCTATGAACGGCAAGAAATTCGTCTTAGTAATGATAGATGACTATTCACGGTATACATGGCTCGAGTTTCTTCGCAACAAGTCAGATGCGCCAGAATTGATTATCGCTTTTATAAAGCGCATTCAAGTACGTCTTCAATTGCCAGTTCGAACTCTTCACAGTGACAACGGCACGAAGTTCAAGAATGACACCTTGCAGAGTTATCTTATCTCTGTGGGAATCTCACATAACTTCTCTGCATCCTACACTCCACAGCAGAATGGCATTGTTGAACGAAAGAATCGCACTATTGTTGAAGTTGCTCGTAATATGCTTGCATATTCTGATCTACCCATGTATCTTTGGGCTGAGGCAGTCGCGACAACTTGCTTTACTCAGAATCGTACCATTGTGGTCAAACGTTTTGACAAAACAACATATGAGTTGATCAACAATCGTAAACCTAACATCAAATTCTTTCGTGTTTTTGGTTGCAGGTGTTACATTCTACGAGAGCGTCAAGGACTATCAAAATTTGATAAGAAAGCGGATGAAGGATATCTCGTTGGATACTCGCTGACATCCAAAGCTTATCGAATCTACCTTATTCGAACCAAGACGATTGTTGAAAGCATGAATGTATCGTTTGATGAGAATTCTACTCGGACTTCTGGACACAACGGTTCAGAACTCGGACTTAAGAACAAAGCTTTTATTCACTCCAGAATAGAACCAGCGTCTAAAGAATCTACTTTTTCTATGACTAACTCTACTTCTTCTGAGTTAGATTTGTTGTTTATTGATCCCTTTGATGATATTTTTGTACACTTTGACAAAGGCATATCTACATCAATAACAAGCTCGGAGGTCCCTACTATTTCTGAAGACATGTCTAGACCGTCCGAAGAAGTCACTGAAACTGCATCCGCATCAGGTACAACTAAACCGTTAGTTTCTGACTCTACTAATGCTGAATCTGTCTCTGTAGATAGTCCTTCTGGAAATGAAGTCACGAGTACTTCAACCGCTAGTCCAGAAGTTTCAGTATCAGAAACTTCTGTACAAGATGTCCCGAGTACATCTGTGGATCTACCAGCAGTGCATGATGAATATAATGCATCAAATACGCAACAAACAGTTGAATCCTTAACAAGAACACATCGTTGGACTAAGGATCATCCCCTTCATAACGTGATAGGTAACGTACAATCTGGTGTCACGACACGGTCCGCATCAGCTAATTTCTGCATGTTTTCAAGCTTCCTTAGTTCCCTAGAACCAAAGAAAGCATCAGAAGCTCTACGTGATCCCTTCTGGATTTCTGCTATGCAAGACGAGCTTCTTCAATTCGAACGGAACAAGGTATGGCGCTTGATCCCACTACCTAAAGGTAAAAATGTTATTGGAACAAAGTGGGTATTCAGAAACAAGAAAGACGAGGCTGGAGTAGTTGTGAGAAACAAAGATCGATTGGTTGCAAAAGGGTACTGTCAACAGGAGGGCATTGACTGTGACGAAACATTCTCCCCTGTCGCAAGGATCGAAGCCATCAGAAACTTCTTAGCATATGCAGCGCACAAAAACTTTACAGTCTATCAAATGGATGTAAATCCAGCTTTCCTAAATGGCGTTCTGCATGAGGAGGTCTACGTGGCACAACCTGAAGGTTTCATTGATCCTCATCACCCTGATCATGTCTACGTGCTAGACAAAGCACTGTATGGTCTTAAACAAGCACCAAGAGCCTAGTATGAAACTCTAACTAAAATTCTCGTAGCTTCTGGTTTCAAGAAAGGTACGGTTGATACCACCTTATTTCTCAAAAGGCAAGGTGAGGACTTGATTCTCATTCAGATTTATGTTGACGACATAATATTTGGGTCGACAAATCAGAAATTTTGCAAGAACTTCTCTAAAATCATGGAAACAAAGTTTGAAATGTCGATGATGGGTGAGTTAAATTTCTTTCTTGGTTTACAAGTAAAGCAATTACCCGAAGGCATTTTCATTAATCAAGCTAAATATATAAAAGACATGTTAAGAAAGTTCAATATGTCAGATAGTTCAGTCATGAAAACACCAATGGCTACTTGTACACTTTTAGATGCAGATCCTTCTGGTAAACCTGTTGATCAAAAGGTGTATCGTAGCATAATTGGTTCTTTACATTATCTGACTGCCAGTCGCCCAGATATAATGTTTGCCACATGTTTTTGTGCGAGATATCAGTCTAATCCTAAAGAGTCTCACTTTAATGATGTTAAGCGAATCCTTACATATCTCAAAGGCACTCCTAATTTAGGCCTTTGGTATCCAAAGGATTCTCGTTTTGACCTAACTGCCTTTACAGATGTTGATCATACAGGATGTAAGCTAGACCGGAAGAGTACCTCTGGATCATGTCAATTTATAGGTGACAAACTTGTAAGTTGGACCTCAAAGAAACAAAACTGTGTTTTAACATCCACTGCTGAGGCTGAATATGTAGCCGCTGCTAGCTGCTGTTCACAAGTCCTCTGGATGAAGTCACAGTTAAGGGACTTTGGGTACAACTACAAGCGAGTTCCTATTTATTGTGATTCCAAGAGCGCAATCGCCATAACTGCTAACCCGGTTCAACATTCGAAGACCAAGCATATAGATGTACGCTATCACTTCATGAAAGATCATGTAGAAAAAGGTGATATCGAAATGCACTTTGTTCATACTGATTTCCAGTTAGCTGATCTTTTCACCAAGCCGTTGGATGAAAAGAGGTTCCTTTTTCTAATCAGCAAACTTGGTATGTTGAACATGTCTTCTTAGACCTTACTCATGATTCGAGGGGGAGTATTCTGAATCTTAATCTTGTGTTTTATTCTTCAACTGTTGCTAACGATCGAGGAATCATTTTACAAATGATTACCATGATTTTTTTTGTGTGCAGGATAGTTCAAGTGACAATGGCTTCTAATCACATCTGATTAGAACCCGCACTTCAGTGCTTTGTTTTCTATTTGTTTTCTATTTATGTTAAAAAAATATTATTAAGTTGAGGGGGAGCTTAATTGTCAAAGAGCTTAATTGACAAACTCTTTTAGTTTGAGGGAGAGAATAGCATTGTCAAAAACACTTATGTTTTGACTTCTCCAAATTTTTATTTTTCATGTTTCATTGTAAACCTATGTGCTTACATGTACAAAAGGTTGTTGAACAACATGTTCTTTTAGGAAAATACATGGGATTCAATGTGTGAGCTTAACTGAACTTCCATGGATTCACGATAACCAGTGTTTCCTACCCAGGAAGTATTCCCTGAGTGATTGAGGGGAGAGGGGTCAAAAGATTTGAGTGTTGGTGTGTGAAGAGGTAAAATGAAAAAGAGAGATTGGTTAGAAGTGAGATTTAAAAGATTAAAAGAAAAAGGGTGAGAGAACAGAGTAAAAGAATATTAAACTCTGCACCAAACTTCTTTCTGAGTCAGGCAGCCACATAATCTGATTGATTCACATTCTTTGGTGACCATCATTGAAATAGGCACCTAGCCTATGCCATCTCTTGCATACAACCCCACCAGCTACTCATTCTTTTCTCAAAAAGAGAATGTTTCACATTTTCTGGGGACGCAACACATACGCTATTGGTTCTTCATTTGGAAGATACTAATATTGAAATAGAAGGAAAGTTGCCCCACCTTCGACCTTTTCTCATGCACATTGAGTCTTTGTATAATTTGTTGCTGTCTTAGCAAGTTTACATACTTTGAACCTAAAATGAAAACAAATCATCGCTGCTTAATTTCTTTCATACACATGCACGAGCATACATAAATTTGTTTTCTGTCAGAACGTTCATAGATAACCATGTGTTATTCGATGATTGAATGGAAGTCCTGGGGAGCCAACATCAAAACCAGCTCCTTATATAGTAACTTCGTGTTACTCAGTAACTGTGTGTTACTGACAGGCATTCCAAACTGAGTCATTTGTTGATTCAGGGTTACCACATTTATTTTAATTAAATCTGAAAAGATTGAAATAATCACTTTCTCCATTCAGAAAGACTGCTCTTATTTCCACACAGGGATCTATACATGAAGACAACGCTTAATTGATGACTATAAAAACAAGGAGGAGATTGTTTTGCTATCTTTTGATGATGATGATTCTCACCACTCATCAAAAAGGGGGAGAATACAAAGAAAAAGAAAGAATTTTTGATTGAAGATTGCTTAAGACTTCTGACTGAAGATGATCGTCAGAAGGACACTTCATTTAAAGAAAGAAGACTCGATGAAGACTGTGTAAAGCTACAAGTTCTGAAGCTACTAACGTCAAATCAAATACAGTTTTCAAAAGAAGAGAAGACCCGAAGACTATTGCTAAATTTTTTTTATCTTCAATCCAAAGGGGGAGATTGTTGGATCAGTAATTGTATTCAAGATTAAATTAAATAAGGGGTCTAGTTTGTAATAATGTTTAATACCTTAGGGGGTATTTTAGCAATAAGTAAATAATAATTAGGTCATGTTGACCTAGGTATAAATATGTTTTATTTATTAGTTTTAGGGTTAATCCTCATAATCATAATTATTGTAGAGGAGGTCGTATTCTGTATTGTTCATGCACAAGGTACACCAAGAACACACACGTATTCATTGATTAATCAAGAGATCGTTGGTATGTTTATCTGATTTATTTTATCTCTTGATCTTTATTGTGTTGTGGTAATTTATCAACTAGTAATCTGGGTTTAACAGCAGTGGTGTTCATGAGATGTAACACCCCGGATTTTTGGTATGTTTAATTGGTAACTCCGTCTATTTCGTGCTTGTTATCTGTGCGAATCCGTAGGAAAATGGTTTACCTTGAACTCTGGTTTGTGTCGTGAGGAGTTCGGGAGTTTTTCGATCAATTTTCGACTTCGGTACCGCTGGGGCGACAATGCCTTAGTGCATGGGCGTTCTCGCCGTGTCACTATCGCCGAGGTAGAGAAGCACACAGTACGTGGGTGGCGAGTATGCCCTGCGAGAATGTCATGGGCATAGTCGCCGAGTCATTCTCGCCGATGGGCTGCAGGGGGTTAAATACTCCTTTTTATCATTTAATTCTCATTACTCTCTTCACCCATTCAAGCATTAATTGGTGTTCCAAGATCCGTCAAGACATCAAATCATGAGGTTCCAAGTGATTCTTCATCATCCATCTAGGGTTTCAAGTCAAGATTTAAGGGCTCTTCTCTACTCTACACCTCCTAGTTCTCCCCCATTTACTTCAGGGGTTTTAGGGTTTCATCCAAACCCTAGATTGTGAGTACATTCTCCAATTTTAAAACTTTATACATATCAAAATGATGATTTTAAACTCATAAACATCTCCTTGTTCAAAATAATTTTGACCTAACTTACTATTTTTGGAGATTTTTAGGGTTTCTAATATTTTTTAAATATGATAAAGAGCTTTTATATTTGAGTTAAAATGTTATTAGTTCACATATTTGAGATTGGATACTTGGATGAACTCATGATAGTCATCTTCATAATTCTCTATGTGGTGAGTTTTACTTGGAAAATATGAGTACTTTGGAATATGAAACATGTGAGTATCATAATTGTGCTAAAATTGGTCTCCTTACATTTATGTGATTTTTGGCACACTCATCTTATGATAGACCTACTTGGAAGATAAAACTTGATATGGTCATAGTTAGACCTTTAAATTGAGTTGGTTCCATCTAGACATCTTTAATGCAAATAAGTAAGTCTTGATGGAAAACTTGTTTTGAAAATTGTATATGTGAATATAGTTTGGCACAAATGTAATTGTGACATGCCTTAGACTGTACTAGTGGAACCATAGGTATTGAGTCGGTTTATTTTTGGGATATTTTCCCCTTTGTAACTAGTTGAGACATTAGGCCCTCGGGGGCAATTTGGTACGATTATGTGGGACCGGTTACTAGCCATGGGTCGTAAATGTAATCCTAGTGAATGAGTATGACTTGGATCCTCGGGTGCCCTCCCCCACATCTGAGTACGAGATAGCGTTGTTCGTGGCCATGGTTCCAAGTATTGAGCTCATAACTCGGAGAGTGGCTTACTTTTGTGTTTCGCCACGATCCTTGGAAATAGGGTATCCCCCGTCATCGCAAGATGTATTTTGGACTGAAAAGTCACCATGTTGATGTTATTTCATTTGTAAACTCAACTCTTAGGAAAAGATTACTTATTGTTGTAATTAAATTGTTTCCCAACCATTATATAAACTGTATGTTCTCATTACTGTTAAGCCCAGATATTAGTTGATAAATGTTTACATAACACAATAATGATAGGAGATCAAGAAGAATCAATCAAAATAGCCATATATCTCTTGTACCACAAGTCTAAGTGTGAATGTGTGTTCTTGGCGTAATCACTACCTTGTGTGTGAAATAAGTCAAATGAAGCCCTAGGGATTCTCAAAGAAACATTGCCTTATATATGTCAACATGACCAAGGCATGGTCAAACCTAGATAACTACATCTTACCCCCTAGGAAATTATAGACAATTACAATTAAGACCCCTTTATACATTTGAATCTTGAATACAACTAATTATCCAACAATCTCCCCCTTTGGATTCAAGATTAAAAAAAATTTGGCAATTTTCTTCGGGTCTTCACTTCTCTTGAAAACTATAGCAGATATGTCGTTAACAACTTCAAAACTTGTAGCTCTTCACAGTCTTCATAACTTTGAGGAAACTGTAACCTTCCCCTTTTTGCTGAAATTGGAATGAAGTGTCCTTTTGACGATCATCTTCAGTCAGACTTTTGATAATTCAGATAGATTTAGACACTTTGAAATCTTTGAAAAAAACTTGAATCCTTCAGCAATCTTTAACAAACTTTCTTTCTTGAACATAGTAACTCAGATCTGACTTTGAAATCCTTGAATATTCTCCCCCTTTTGATGAATGTTGAGAATCAACATCATCAAATAATTTCAAAGCAGGTCAGTCTTGGAATTATCTCCCCCAAATCAACATTTAAGCTCAGTCTTCATGAATATCTCCCTCTTTGGAAATAATAGCAATCTCCCCCAGATAGAGAAATATACTAATATCTTCAAAATACGATTTGAATCTGATTCGACCGTCAATTAATAAAATGTAATTATTTGAATCTTTGCAAATTCAAACAATTTAGGAGTTGTAACCCTGAATCAACAGATGAAACAGTTAGAAGTGCCTGTCAGTAACACAAAGTTACTGAGTAACACGAAGTTACTATATAAGGAGCTGGTTGTGACATAGACTCCCAAGGACTTCCATTCAATCATCGAATATCACATGGTTATCTATGAACGTTCTGACAGAAAACAAATTTATGTGTGCTCGTGCATGTGTATGAAAGAATTAAGCACAGATGATTGCTTTTTAACTTTGGCTCAAAGTATGTAAACTTGTTGAGACAACAACAAATTATACAAGACTCAATGTGCATGCGAAAGGGTCGAAGGTGGGGCAATTTTCCTTCTTTTTCAATATCCAAATTATCCAAGTGATAATCAGATAGAGTATGTGTAGATCCCAGTACAGTGCAATCATGAACAGTTATATCAATGAAGAACAATAATATAGCCACAACCTCTAGTCATATGATTAATATTCAATGAAAGGGTTTAGGTTTACAGAGAGAATATCTGATCAGAGAAAGTAAACCTATTGACTAGAGAATTATGAATTGAGACTCAACTAATAATGAAACTAAAACAGCCTTTATATACTTAGGCTTACAAGATAATGGGCTTATGGGCTTATGGGCTTTAGGCCCAACAAGCTAATAAAACTATTAAATAATTACACATTACACCCTTAACTTCTATTTAACCAATAAAACACCTTAACAATCTCTCCCTTTAAATAGAAGTTGGTAATCGCGCCAGTTTGGAACATATATCTTTCGAAACCCAAAGTTGATCAGCGCATTTGCGTCCTGTACTCCAGTCGTTCTTCAATAACACCCATTGCTTCGAGAACAAGTGGCTTGTATTTAGGATCCAAAGGTTGAACCCCTTTTTCATCTTGACCAATTGCACGCTTCAACTTGTCTTTAAGCAACATCAAAGTACCATCGCAGAATTTGGCTATCTGACTGAAAAGAATAAAACGCATTTCACCTTTGTTGTTCACGTAAGTCATGCCGAATTCTGGAAACTTTAGAACTGTGAAGGCTGGTACAATCTAGGCATCAGAAGGAATACTCATATCAGGTTTAAGAAGATTTATCTTCGGTTGGTTGCTTTCTAACCCAATCTAAAAGTCTTCTACCGAGGCAAGCTTCATTGCACATTTCATGTATCTCTTGACAGTCTCGAGTGCATCTGTAACTTCCCAAGGTCTGATAGTTCTGGTCTTCAAATCTCTAAGTAGGAACAACAGATCTCTAGGTTCAAGACGCGGAAAATCAGCTTCAGAAAAATAATACTTTTCACCATCTTCTCTAGTTACCATGAACTGTGAATAATTTACACCCATGAAGAAGTCAGATTGAATCTGATCGACTGATGTAATTTTGAGCTTTGTCTTGTTGTACTTGTCTTGAAAGTAGTTATACAGAAATATGATCTCACACTGCTTTTCCTTGTTTTTCATCGACTGTAAACCATGAACCACGACTTTATCATTTGCACGAATCCAATGGGCAAAAATATTCTTCTGAGTTTCTTCAAGAAATGGAACTTTGATTCTGACTCTTTCCCACTTGGACGGCGGAACTGGCGGAGTACTATCTGTTCTCATAACTGGTGATGCTGGAGGAGATCTAACGGGAATATCTTGCTGAGGAAGATTAGGGTGATTACCAGGATATGTCAAAAGCGGAACCTCGACAGAAGACTGTATGACTGGCTGATAATCTTCAGAATTGATAAGGCCATCAATCTCGACTTGAAGTACTACCAGTGCTCTTTCGGTGTTGGCCTGTTCTTCTGTCAGGTCTGAAACATCATAAGGATCGACAATCAAAGCCTAGTTTTCTGGATATATCGGTGAACCTTCATCTTGTTCCTCTGGCTTTTCAACCGTTGGAATGTCGTATAATACCAAATCCAAAGTCTGATCCCTAACCTGTCCTTGCCCTTTCCGTTTCCACCTGTACTGATTCCACTATCTGTGTCTCTGGCTCGGATAAACGTTCGTGCTTCTCCCCCTCATGGTGATCAGGATCATACTGGTCATCATGCCAGTGCTTGAGCCTTTCTGCCTGGCTTCGGCAGGTGTCTTCCACTGATGATAGGCGTTCAGTCAATACAGCCACTGTTTGCTGCAAAAACTGAAGTATGGCTTGTTGTTGCTAGAAGGCTTCTAGAGATACAGTGGGTGGGGGTGGTGGGGTAGGTGTAGATGCTTGGTCACGTAAGAGCGATAGTAGATCGGCATCCTAGGTGGGTTCCACTGAAGATTGGGCAAGTAATTTGGCAAGAAGGATGGACTTGAGGTCATCGATAGACATGTCGGCAGCAACAATAGAGGGTTGTGGTGTAGGAGGTAGTGGTTCAGGCTCAGTCGCTGGACCTTTGCCTTTGATAAGTCTTTTCAGCGCATCTACCTCCTCCCTCATTTCAGCTCGCATGATGGTGCAGATAGCCTTTAGGGTGTCGTCCATAAATTCCCTTGAGACGAACTCTGGGTGAGTAACACCTGGGTCACTCAGACTTCCAGTTGTGGTTACGACTGTAGAAGTCGAACTGCCTACGTTCACAACTGGCGTGATTATAGCTGTGGTAGGACTTCCACCCAATCCTCGTAAACCAACCGAAGTTGGAATTACTATAGGTGTTCCGGCCGGGCCACTAAGGCCTCCGGTAGTAGCCGAGAATGGAACCTGTGTCCTAGGAGTAGGAGATATAATGTCAAATGGCTCTAGACTCTGTGCACCTAAAGAAGTCGAGAACGGGGGCTGATGTTCTCTTGTTTCAATACCGGAACTCTCCAAGTGAGAGATCGGTAGCGTTTGTGCTAATTCCCCATGAGAAATTGAAACCACCATCTGTTGAGAGATGGTGGAGTGGCTCGGGGGTTTGCAGTTGCGTCGCTAGGTCCACGATGGCACCTTCAATACCCTGTCTCAACACATGAGACTGGGTAGCAGATGTGGCTACCTGGCTAGATGTAGGCTGGTGGAGGTCAACCGTAGATGGTTGCCTCATCACTCCTGTATGCTCAGTATCAAATTTTCTCTTCCTTTCCCTCTTTCTGCTCACACTAACATGTTCGACTACAACTCCCTCCGCTCTCCTTGTCTCTCCAGGTGAGGGCTCATCATCGTCACCATCAGAGTCAGAAGACTCATCACTTGATCCCGATGCTTCGATGGCGGAATCCGACTAAGTGCCGGATTGATCTGTCGTTTCCTCAGATTCGGTGGCAGAAGAGGACTGAACATGTGCGAGTTCAGTAGCTGTGTCCTCTTCCACCATCTGAGTGGCTGTCGGTGAAGGTATAGGTGATTGTCGAGAAGTACTGGTCTGACTTTGTCGAACGGCGTTGCCCACTCCAGATCCCCTCACAATGTTTTCTCTACGCACACCCTGTCCGGGATCCCCAGCCCTCCGGACGCTACCGCCTCTCATACGTGGACCCTCACGTCGCTCTGGTCTTGCTCCCTGGGGAGGTCCTTCCAGTTCTGGATGGACCATAGGAGCTTGTAGGTTGTGTGTGCGCCTATAATCTATCACACTCAGCATCGTAGGACTAGCGTAGGCCAGTAACCCGTCTGGAATAAGTCTTGTGACAAGACCCTGTGGATCAGGGCGGGTCGGGATCTTGTGAGTTTGGTTTTGTGGACATTTCGGGTGCGAAGATTGGCGTGCAATGGTAGGATAAAGAACCATGAAGCTGCGGATGATAAGCTGGAGAAATCGCAAGAACGGAATGAAGTTCCGTCTTTTTGTCGCGTTTTCTCGTACTTTCTGAACGGGCTCGTACCAAAGGAAATCGGCGTAGTCAGCATGGCGGTGGAACGCCACAGCGTGGAATAGGCGTAGAATTTTGATACTTGATTGGTCGATGCCTTTCGTGATAGCCGAAAGGCACCGATTTAGGTACATGAAGAGCGTGTACCAAATCATTGTGAGATTCTTCCTGTTGAACCCAGATGGAAGTCGTAGATTCGGTCCATAACCAAGGGACTGGATATCGGAGCATAGGATTGCGTCGGGCACGATTGGGTTAAAATTATCTCTCCCTGGAAATGCAGTGGCGGTCGGTAGGTGAAGGAACTGTCGGAAAAGATCACGGATGAAAAGCACGGGCATGTGGTCAATCCGACCCTCCAACTGGAAGCCGTCGTCGGCCTCCAGAGCAGTCAGTAAACGCCAGAACTGTTGCAGATAAAGGTGGGGCACCTCAGCAGTCTCCGTGAGTGCATAGAAGAGAGGATGCCTAATGAGGATCTCGATCATCACCTGATATTGGACTGCAGGTTGGGTGACGTCGAGATGAAAGTTTTTGGGCATGAGTGGAAGGAACTGATCCTCGGGAATCAGTTCGGCATCGACTATGGGGTCAATCTCCTGATTTGGATTTTGCGCCATTGTACCTGTTAAGAAAGAACATGTTAGATCATAGGTATATTGAAACAAGATATCTTTGGAGTTTAATGGTCCATGGTTTAAACCATAACCACTTAAAACTCCAAGTCATTGGGCAATACCGACCCTAATCCGTGAACTAGGGTCAATAACCAAGATAATTCAACCATATGAGGTTTTGAAATCCAACTTTCATCACATACTCAGGTGTGACAATAAAGCACATAAGAAAAAGAAAGGTCCCAACAAACAGTTTGCAAACAGTAACACCAAACGGACCGATAGGTTGCACCGACCGGTAGGTTGCATCGATCGGTATGATGTTTCGACCGGAATGGCTTTCGACCGGTAAGGTCTTCGACCAATATTTAACCTAAGTGACCGGTGTCATGTCGGTCGACCGGTGTCACACCACGAACCGGTATTGACCTCTGTCGACCGATAAACTTAAAACCCGATGGAAATTTATGTTAAGCATTAAAGATGTACCCAATAAAAGCAAGACACCATCGATAAATCGTATCAATAACACCCCACTATCGATTAGATAAGATCGAATCCAAATCTTTCCAACCCCGGGGACCAAACCGACCGAGGATAACAGTGAAGAGGTCGGGGGTATTATCATCGACCGGAAGTCGATTGATCGTAGGTCGACAGAGAGAGTAAGTGTGAGAGAGACATACCTGAGGTCGTGTGCTGGTGAGGAAAAGATGGTGAGAGACGCAGACCAAGAGCGAGATCGAGAGAGAGGGAGAGATTGAGAGATAGAATGAAAGATCGAGAATGAGGGAAAGAGGGAGACCGGGGTGTTGAAACCTCCGGTCGTGGGATGGGCCGGTCGATAATAAACAGATAAACACAAACAGATAACACATAATACGATTAATCAGATAAGACCGATAAAATCATGTTGATAACAAATATACTCCCGATAAAGTCGATGAATTCTTGAAATCGATCGAGACCAAACCCAGAAAACTCAATCTATCAAGAAATCGACCGATAAAAAAAATTTATCAAAATAATCGACCGATAAAATCGATTAACAGAAAGTCGATCGATCTCCTGATTTTCCAGAAAACAGTAAGGCAAAAACTCAGTTTAAATCGATAAACAAATACCAATCCAGAAAATAATCACTCGACACAAAACAGACTAGTGATCAAGAGTTTCAGACAAACCTTTTTGGATCAAACCTCCAGTCTCTTTGCTCTGATACCAATTGTAGATCCTAGTACAGTGCAATCACGAACAATTATATCAATGAAGAACAATAATATAGCCACAACCTCTAGTCATATGATTAATATTCAATGAAAGGGTTTAGGTTTACAGAGAGAATATCTGATCAGAGAAAGTAAACCTATTGACTAGAGAATTATGAATTGAGACTCAACTAATAATGAAACTAAAACAGCCTTTATATACTTAGGCTTACAAGATAATGGGCTTACGGGCTTTAGGCCCAACAAGCTAATAAAACTATTAAATAATTACACCCTTAACTTCTATTTAACCAATAAAACACCCTAACAGTATGTGCTGCTTCCCCGTTCAAATATGAAACATCTTCTTGTTGAGAAGAAAATGAGTAGCTGGTGGTGTTATATGCAAGAGGTGGCATGGGCTAGTTGCCTGTTTCAATATTGTTCACCAAAGACTGTGAAACAATAGATTATGTGGCTGCCCGACTCAAAAAAGATGTGGTGCAGAGTTTATTTTTCCTTTACTCTGATCTCTCACCCTCTTTCTTTTAAATCAATTGAGCTCACTTCTAACTAAACTCTCATTTGCATTTTAACTTAACACTCTCCCCATCTCTATTTTTAATGAGCTCCTCTCCCCTCAATCACTCAGGATTACTTCCGGGGTAGGAAACACTGGTTAGTGTGAATCCATGGAAGTTCTGATAAGCTCACACTGAATCCTGTATTTTCCTAAGAGAACATGTTGTTCAACAGTCATTTGTACATGAAAGCACAATAAATTAATGTCAGTAAATGTATGCTCATGACAAGATAAGAATGAAATTGGAGCATTTAAAACATTTAAGAAATCTCAAAACAACTAGAATGAAATCAAGTGTTTTGAGAATCTGACGATGATTCCTTTAAGAGCTGAAGCTAAAAAGGATGATTCCTTTACAATCAGATCTATTAATCATGAAGAACAAATATTTGAAAGACCAAAGACATAAGGTGTTTATACGAACAGTGTATAAACATATTGGCAATGAAAGCACATGAAAATGAAATGATGTCTGATTTTCAAACAAACAATGAAATTTCAAACGGGAAAATTACCATCGAAAGATTTATCTTTTGAGATGTGGTAATCACAAAGTCAAGAAAATGAGTGTATTGACCAATGTGTGTAAGAAAATATTTTTTTAAAGCTTCCATCATTCTAGAAGTTTTTTGCTTTGAGGTGGAGCTTAACTGTCAAATATTTTTGTTTTGAGGGGGAGAAATGTTGCATATGCTAAGAAGATTCTGATTTCTTCGATCCTCATAACAGGGGTGAACGTTTCATCGTAATCAATGCCCTCTTGTTGACAGTACCCTTTTGCTACCAAGCGAGCCTTGTTTCTTACCACTACTCTTGCCTCGTCCTTCTTATTTCTAAACACTCACTTAGTTCCAATAACTGATTTATCTTGAGGTAGTGGGATCAAGCGCCAAACCTTGTTCAGTTCGAATTGCAGAAGCTCATCTTGCATAGCAGAAATCCAATCTAGATCGCGTAGAGCTTCTGATACTTTCTTTGGTTCTAGGGAACTAAGGAAGTTTGAGAACATACAGAAATTAGCTGACGCAACATGTGTCTTAACACCAGATTGTACGTCACCTATCACGTTGTGTAGGGGATGATCCTTTGTCCATCTGTGTGTGCTTGGCAAAGACTTAACAGTTTGTTGTGTATTTGTCTCATTATATTCATCATAAACTGCAGGTTGATCCTCAGATGTTCTCGGGACATCTTGTACAGGAGTTTCTGATACTGAAGCTTTGGGAATCGCAGCTGAAGTACTTGGGACTTCATTCCCAGAAGGAATATATGCAGGAGCAGATTCAGTACTAGTCAGATCAGAAACTATCGGTGTGGTTGTACCTGATGGGTTGCAGTTTTAGTGACTTGTTCAGAAGGTCCAGATATGTTTTCAACAAGAATAGGAACCTCTGATATTGGTGTTGACGTTATTATGCCTTTATCAAAGTCTGCAAAAATTTCATCAAAGGCATCAATAAACAACAAATCTAACTCAGATGAAGTAGAGTTTGAGTTAGAAGAAGTAGACGGCTTGGAAACTGGTTCTATTCTGGGTTGCATAGAAGCTTTGTGCTTAAGTCCGAGTTCTGAACGGTTGTGTTCAGATGTCCGAGTAGAATTCTCATCGAAGGATACATTCATGCTTTCAACAACCGTCTTGGTTCTTGTATTGTAAATCCGATAAGCTTTGGATGTCAACGAGTATCCAACAAGATAACCTTTATCCGCTTTCTTAACGAATTTTGAAAGACCTTGATGCTCTATTAAAATGCAACACTTGGTATTTCATGTCACAGAAGTGACTGGTGCTGAACAGGTTATGATCAAGGCCATCAACATATAACACCTTTTGTATCTTCACAACTCCGTTATCAAGTGTTCCGTATCCTCTGACATGTCCTTCTATTTCAAAATTGGCAAAACGAACTGTTCCACCAGGCTCCTCCACATAGTTATGCTATAGGTGCTTGAATCCTGTCATGTGGCATGAACATCCTGAATCTATCACCCACAATCGACAGGCCTGCAAAAGAAACAATTAGTTTCGCTACAGTACCCAAATCCAAATGGGTCCTTTGTTGTTAGCTGCAAGCAGTTCAGGAATATCAATAAATTTGACTTTTACTCTCCATTCATATCGTGTTTTCGAAACCTATTTCCAAACCATTCTAACATCTAATTCCTGAAGTTGCTTTTTAGATCTCAGATTAGTAATCTTAGCACGAAAAACTTTAGGTTGCATGGAAGAATTGGAATTAAAGTTCATTTTAGCTTTCTTTTTCCTTTTCTTGGACTTAGGAGTGGAGTTGTGTAGTTCCAGTTTCAAGCTCTTAATCACAGATTAATCAAAATACATTGAATCACTAGTCATGATTATTGATCATCAAATCTTACAATGCGTACAATGATCTTCCTCTCACTGTGTACAATTTCTCTCTCTAGATATGTCAATCTGTTGTGTGTGTGTCTACAAATATAACAAAACAAGCCTATTTATATTAAGTCAACTTTAGTTGACTTTTACAACTCAAACCTTTAAACTTTCAACCAATTACAACTTTGACCATCTATTTTAATCTTGAATACAATTCTAGTCTAACAATCTCCCCCTTTAGATTCAAGATTAAATTTTTTTTGACAATAATCTTCAGGTCTTCTTATCTTCAGAAATATCTTCAGCACACAATCTTTATCAAGTTTGAAACTTGAAATCTTTGAAACTCCGTATGAACTTTAATATCTTGAACATCTGAAATAAATCTCCCTCTTTGGCTTTTTCATCAACTTGTCGCTTTGGTCAAACTTTAATCTCCCCCTTTATCTTAAACAAAAACACATTATCTTCAGAAAACTATTCTTCAAACTCAGACTTTGATTCCGTTTTCAAAATTATCTTTGAAATAGTCAAGCATCTGACTTTAACATCTCCTCCTTTGAATCAATTTGAAATCTAACTTCGTCTGAATTTGAAACTTTATATATCTCTCCATTTCTGAAATCTGACTTTAAACATCTTCTCCTTTCATCACATCTCCTTTTGACACTTCTTTCGCTTTGCCCTTCTTGATAATATTAACTCTAATCTGACTTTGAAAACTTGATATTTCTCCCCCTTTTTGATGAATTGTGAGATTCAAAATCATCAAAACTTTTTCAATGTCAGCACAGTCTTTGAATGATCTCCCTCAAAACATCTGATAAGCACCGTCTTCATGATTAATAATCTCCCCTGTTAGTAGAATATGAATATTCTCCCCCAACTAATCTGATAATGAGCTGTCAATTCATGAAAGTATTTATCCGAATTTTTTCAAATTCAGACAAATTATGAGTTGTAACCCTGAATCAACAAATGAAACAGTTAGGAATGTATGTCAGTAACACAAAGTTACTGTGTACAACGAATGTACAATGTAAGGAGCTTGAGGTGATGTTCACTCCCCAGGACTTCCATTCAATCATTGAAAAACACAAGGTATTTTCTATGAATGTTCTGACAGAAAAACATATTTTCTGTGTGCTCGTGCTTGTGTTATGAAAGAATTAGCACAATGATTGTTGTTAAGGCTCAAAATTATGTAAACCATTGAGACAACAATGATTATACATAGACTCAATGTGCATGAGAAAGGGTCGAAGGTGGGACAACTTTCCTTCTTTTTTCAATATCAGTATCTTTCGAATGAAGACCCAATAGAGTATGCGCTACTTCCCTATAAAATGTGAAACATTATCTTTTTAAGAAAAGAATGAGTAGCTGGTGGGGTTGTTTACAAGAGTTGACATGGGCTAGGTCTCTGTTTCAATGTCGTTCACGAAGAATTGTGAAACAACAGTTTATACGGATGCCCAACTTAGAAAGATTTGGTGCAGAGTTCATTATTCTTTTACTCTGATCTCACAACCTCTTTCTTTTAAACATTGAATCTCACTTCTAACCAATCTCTCATTTCCATTTTACCTCATCACACACCAACACTCAAATCTTTTGACCCCTCTCCCCTTAATCACTCAAAGGATTACTTTCGGGGTAGGAAACACTGGTTATCATGAATCCATGGAAGTTCTTTTAAGCTCACACATTGAATCCCATGTATTTGTCTTAAAACATGCGTTGCTCAATGATTTTCTTGACATTAAAGCGCAATAAATCAATTGTCAGTATATGTATGCCCATAACATATAAGAATAAAATTTGAGCATTTTAAGCATTTAAGATTTCTCAAAACTTTGAATGAATGAATGAATAATCATGAAAGAATATAAATGTTTTGAGAATCTGACAATGATTTAAATCAGATCAAATACACATGAAGAATAATAAGTTGGGATATCAAAGACGAATGTTGTTTATATGAACAATATATAAATATTTTAACAATTAAAGCACATTTCAGTATAGAAATGACGTCTGATTCAAACAACATAGAATACAAATGGGAGTATTACCATTGAAATATTTATCATTTGATACATGATAAAAACAAATTCAAGAAAAAAAATGTACTGAACCAATGTGTGTAAGAATACTTGACAGTATATAGACAAGATAATACACAAGTATTTATCTTTTGAAAACACACGGTCAGTTAGTCATGAAAGTATCCACATGAAAATCATTTAAAATCACATTTCAAAATTCATGAAAACATTTTAAGAATATGAAGTGGTTTGAACATTTAAAAACCATTTTTCACAAGTGAAAGTTGTCCGTCTTTCAAAAAGTGATAGAGTGTAAGGGAAAGAAAATATACCTGCAATCTCCCCCTAAAATGAATATTCACATTTAAGCACACTTTAACAAAACATCAGATATCCTCCTCCTCAATATCTATAGAAATTCAAGTTATCAGAAAAATATAACAATGAAAGTACAACTAGCTATTATCTCCCCCCCCCCTAAAAGATATAATAGTGTAATTTACTAACTCCCCCTCAAATGAAAAAAACTTCTTGAAAATATATTATCTTTTGAGCATCTTTTAGAAGAAAAACTTTTAAGATCGGGTTCTGAACAGTGGTATTCAGAAACCATGATTACATATTCTCCGATTAGAATAGTAATTTACATATTTACCAATTAAGAACCGGTCCTGATCTGATGTAACCAGAAACCATAGTCACTTGAAACATTGAGGAACGGGTCCTGAACTGTTTTATTCAAGAGCCATTGTTCTTTGAAGAACGAGTTCTGAATTGTTATATTCAGAAGTCTTAGTTCTTTCTCCCCCTTAGTCTTTATTTGCTTGCAACACAAGTTTAGCTTTTGGTATCCACTGGTATTTGGATCCTGAATTATTAGTTGCAGTTCTAGTAGGAGAGATATAATAAGAACCATACTAGTTATTTTCATAATTTTTATTTATAAAATCATTTGAGCCACAGAAGGAACAACTAATTTTCGTTTGAGCTAACCTGATCAATTGATTTATAGTGTAAACCAGATCAGGTTTGCCAAAAGTTTTACCTTTCGAAGCATAGTTCCTTTTAGCATTGAATGCATGCACAAATGATTTATCTTCTTTCTTTTTCTCCTCTGAAGATCCTTTAACTCTCCTAAACCAATTCTCTTTATCTTTCTCATCTTTCTTTCTCCAGGTCATTTTCTGCTTAGTTTTAGTCCTTTTGATGTGACCTGAACCATCAACATTTTTGTCATAGAAAAGGTTAGAAGGACAAATCTGATCATTTGATTTAGAAGTATGACTGTCAGTTAAATCAAATAAAGGATTAATAGAAACATGTGTGAAAATTGAACTTGCTGCTGATTTGAATGAGCACTCGGATGCACCTAGATCATATCTTGGTGATTGAGCTATTGATTCTGGAGTCTTTGACTCAGTCAGCTTCACCTTGAACATGATCTCTTCAAGTTCTTTGATCTTTTTAGACAAACAGTTTCTTTCCTTTGACAGTTGATCAAACCTCTTATGCAACTCAAATTTTGCATTTTTCTCCTTCATAATGTTTGTTGACAACTCAGATAGTTTTCCATTCAGCTCCTTTATCTCAGCTTCAAATACTTTTCTCTCTTGTTCAAAATCTTTTTCAACATTATTTCTCTGTTCAGATGTCTCCTTGAATACACCAACAGTGTTCTGTTTAGTTTTCTACTTCTCCTTTTCAAACTTATCTATCTCCATGATGATTACTTTTTCAAAGTCTGAAACTTGTTGAGAAAGCTTTACACATTTAAGCTCCACTGATTTCTTCTCTTCAAAATCTTTTCTTGAGAATTCAGAAAGCTTTCGAGCATAAAATTTTCTTTCTTTCTCAAAATCAACTCTTTATTTCTTCTCTTTATCCATTTGAGCTTCTAATTTAGATATTTTCTTCTTCACCTCAACATTATTTCTCTCAATTTCTTTTCTTTTCTTGTTAGTCTTCTTCAGCTCATCTTGATCTGTTGAAATTTTCTTCTCTTTAATCGCTTTCTCTTTTTGCATGTTTATCTCAACTTCAAGACCGAAAACTTTATCTTTAAGTTTGTCTCTTTCAGCATAGAGTAAAGAATTTGACTTTCTAAGTGCATCAGATGTCTCACTAGCGATATTAGCTTTCCTTCTGTGATCATCAAGCTCTCTTTTCATTTGTTCCTTTTTAGACCAAGTAGAGCTTGAATTAAAACCTTCAGACCTTTTCAGCTTGTCTTGAAGATTTAAGATCTCTTTCTCTTTAGATTCAATAATCCCTGCAAAATTAATCTTTGAGTTAGCTACACAGTCAGAGCAAATAAAATCTTTCTTAAGATCTTTATCATTTTTCAATCTATCAATTTGAACAAGAAGAGATTCATTTTGAATCTTCAGATTCTTGATGTCAGCTTCCATGGCCGGAATCTTTGGCATGTTATGCTAAGGCACAATCTCTTTTCGTCAGCACAATATTTCCTTTATCATCAATGTATGGCATTTTGATATCTGCAAAAATATACGCTTGAAATAATCGTTAACAAGAATCAGAAACTTTAATCACAGTAAAAAATATGTACCCCTACGCAGACTTAGCACGGGGGTCCCGCTAAGTATTAAATCTCATATTGCAACTTGAAATTTTTTGACTAAGTATAGATTTCGCAGGCTGAAGAACTTTTCGCATACACACTAGAATTCGCACACCATGAGAAATTCGCACGACTTGATATGCGAATTCTATGAAATTTGCACGCTGCTTTATGTGAATTCTGAGCAATTCATATCACTCTTATATGCGAATTCTGCACTTTTCGCACACAGGCGTATACGAATTCTGAACTTTTCGTATATAGGCCTATGCGAATTCTTCACTTTTCGTTCAACACTGTTATGCGAATTCTGAACAATTCGCACAAAACCTTATACGAATTATTTCCTTAGCTTTTTCACCAACTCAGTTCTATGTGAATTCTTATCATTGTGCGAGTTCTTCATTTTCCATTCGAATTCTTGAGATCTCGGCCTAAAAACATCAAATTCAACCCAAAAACGATCCAATACTTTGAATTAGGCCATGAAACTTGGTCAATTTGATCTCGATCACACCTAGAACTGATTAGAAACAATTAATTTCAACAAAATCAACAAACTTACACTTTTGATCTAGGACACAGTACGTTTACAAGTTCGAACAAAAACTACATCAAATCCAAAATTCACACAAATCGGTTGTGAATTAAACAATCTGATCAGAACAAAACTTGTTCTAGTACATAATATGAATCTAATACAACCAATTTCCAAACCAAAACACTACAATATCAATGAAATCGATTCTGGACAGTTGACTTTTGAGAGTTCTTGAAAAAATCTTCAAATCTCCAAATTTGATCAATCTTTCTGATTCTTGTCTGCTCTGATACCAATTGTAGTTCCAGTTTCAAGCTTTTAATCAAAGATTAATCAAAATACATTGAATCACTAGTCATATTTATTGATCATCAAATCTTACAATGCGTACAATGAACTTCCTTTCACTGTGTATAATTTCTCTCTCTAGATATGTCAATCTGTTGTGTTCGTGTCTACAAATATAACAAAACAAACCTATTTATACTCGGTCAACTTTAGTTGACTTTTACAACTCAAACCCTTAAACTTTCAACCAATTACAACTTTGACCCTCTATTTTAATCTTGAATACAATTATAGTCTAACAAGTTGTATTTAAAATAATTGTCCCTACAGTGTTTGCAATATAAGTTCTTTCGAGCAAATGACATAAATTTAGATTTATCGGAACAAATATGACATTCATACTCATCAAAAGAAGTACATCTCAAATCACCACTGTCTTGGGTACAACTGTTTTCAACATCAGTTTCACAAACATTTAAACAATCATTTTTATTCATCGTTCTCATCCAAACTCCATTACCATTCAAATCTGAAATAGAAACAGAAACCTTGTCAGTCTTTTTCTTAGAAAGCAATCTTTTTCTTGAAATACCTGAAGTTTTACCCTTCTCAAAAATACTTGGTTGATA
Source organism: Arctium minus (assembly GCA_954870635.1). Taxonomy (NCBI): domain Eukaryota; kingdom Viridiplantae; phylum Streptophyta; class Magnoliopsida; order Asterales; family Asteraceae; genus Arctium; species Arctium minus. The sequence continues at coordinate 11,069,366 of OX941096.1, read as the reverse complement.
CTCAAGGCATTAAGAATAAATGACTGGAGGTTTTGTAGACTCATCAAATTCTGGATTAGATCTTTCCTTCCAGCTTTGATCATTAAGCATCTATTTATCATTTGAAACATTTTTAAGCAAAGTGACTTTCAAATCATTGATCTCTTTGCAAAGCTCTTGATTGTCTTTCAAAGACTTTTCAAGTTTAAATTTGAGATCAAAATTTTCATCTTCAATTGCATCAAGAGACTTTTGCAACATATCAATTTGTTTCATCAAATCAGATGTATGATCACCCACATAATTTGACTCTTTTGAAATAGAAACGGGATCAGGGTCTGAAGCATTCATCATTTCAAAAAATATTGCTTCAGTTATGTTCTCAACAAACTCCGTTTGATCATTCTTAAAACAAGATTCATTCGTGACATTGGCCTCTTCTTCAACCATTTCAACAAGTAAAGGTTCAGGAGTAATAGGGTTTGAAACTGATGTTATAATTAATGGATCTGCATCCGATTCATATTCATCGTATTTGCATTCAGTTTCAGGCAGGATTTTGTCATTGTTGACTGATTCATTTCAAGGTGTGGTAAATATTGATTCAAACTCAATGAATTCAATCTTTCGAGTCTTATAACTCTTGTTTGAATCATTATATTTAAAACCAACCGATTTAAAATAATTTTGCGAATCAGTACCACTAGACTTATCCTCTCCTATTACTTCGTTACCTTTGGTCGGTTTATAAGTATCAACTTTAACAAAAGTCGAACGAATGTCAGAAATGGGTTTAACCGTGGAGCCAAGTCTGTCAAAGTTATACAAGTGCTCCGGGGCCTTTTTCAAAACTTCATTTACTGGCAAACCCAAACATGGTTTAACTTTATAAAATCTTTCATCATGGAGTTTATTGGTGAACATATTTAATGTTTGCTCAGTCTGACCACGTTTCATGTTTATGTCATCCAGTTGTTTAATCTTAGTGTAAGCTTCATTTCGCTCATGAAAACAGACTTCAAATTTAATTTTAAAATCACCTTTTTCAGCGTTAAGATTAACAAGATTCTTTTCCAAATCAGATATTTTTCTTTTTAAGGTTTCTTTTTCAGCTTTTAAATTATCTTTCTCCTTTTCCTTTTCTTCCACGACAACTTTCAGCAGAGCGTTTTCATCACGAAAACTGAAAGTTGTTTGTCGTTCTGAGCTAAGTTTACCTTTTAACAGTTCAAATTCATCTTTCATGTTGTGGATTTGGACCATAAGTGATTCAATAAGTTCAGAGTTTTCATTTACCTCAGAGTTTTCGTCCTCAGAATGAGCCTCAGAAGTCTCATCATCATCATTAAGCTTTGTCATGTAGGAGACTTGAGTGAAGTGTTCTTGCTCCTCCTCGTCCGAGATTTGAAACAGCCAGTTCTTCTCCTCGACCATGAGTACCTTCCCTTCCTCCACTTTCTTGGCAATCAAAGACTTCCTTGCGTAGTACTCCGAGTTCTTGAATCTTTTAAACTTGAAGTCCTTAGCGAAGTGTCCAAACTTTCCACAGTTGAAGCACCTTCCTGGTTCATCCTTCTTTTCTTCCTTCTTCTCTTCTCTTATGTCCTCTCTCTTCTCATCTCTCCTTCCATACTTGGGCTTGTACCATAGCTCAGACTTGTCCTTCTTGTACCCTTCATACTTCGGCTTCGAATAGTACTTCTTTTTGCCAAAGTTTCTTTTGAATTGGCTCATAATCAGGGCCAAGTTTTTAGAAAATCTATGTATATTGTCATCAGAATCGACCTCCAGTTCCTCCTCACTAGTAGCAGAGTCTGAATCAGTAAGCTCAGTGACAAATGCTTTCGACACTTTCTTCTTTGATTTTGAAGAAGAAACAGGACCAGAACTAGAACCTTTTTCTTTCCCATCAATAAGAGCCACTGAGTCCTTCAGATCATTGGACTCATTATTGATTGATCTAACTTCATCTTCATGTTGAGAAGGAGTGGAGAAGATGTCAGTCACATTCTCTTGGGCCATATTCTTTGACATCTGAAGATTGATGGCAAAGTTCTTCCACTTTGAGTTCAAGTTCTTAATAGCTTATAGTTTATTTCAGAAGCAGATTTGGTAATGTTGTTCCTCCTCAAATCGTTCAAGATGATGTTGTATCTGTTGTAAGTGTCCAGCAGTGTCTCCCCTTCCTTAGCATGAAATCCCTCATATGCATTGATGCACATATTTTGTTTAGCTTGGATTGAAGCTTCACTACCCTCGAATTGTCTTGCCAGCTCATCCCATATCTCCTTTGCAGAACTTATGTTGTCTACACGATTATAGATGTCATTAGGAATGGCCAATGTCAAAAAGATGAGAGCTTCTCCATCTATTTTGTACAAATCTCTCTCCTGTTCAGTGAAATATTTATATGGTTTTGGAACAAATCTGTTAGGAATCTTAGGAGAGGTAGGTGTAGCAGCTTGACCAGTCACTCTGATCATGGGGTTCACAGATGTAATCCCTACTCTTATGATTCAGAAACTAGATCATTCGTTTCTTCCACTGTTGGTACTCATTGGCTAACAAGACTGGTGGTTTGGACTGAGAGACCATGGAAAGGAGTTGATTCGACATCTCTAGCAGTTGGATTAGTATGCAAACTTATCTATACAATTTAAATCAACTAATAAGATCTTTGAACCAAGAATTGGATAAAATCTACACTAAAAAATTTCCAGAAAAATAAATTTCTAAAAATACTCAAGTGTAGAATTTGCAAACAAGCTTTCTGCGAAACCTAGAATTCGCAAACAGTAGACCTGCGAAACCTTAGCAATTCGGAAAGCAATACTTAGCGAATCCTTGCCTTAGAATAATTTCAGAATGCTAGCTTTCGCAAGTAGAATTCACAGAGTATAGAGTTGCGAGTTCTATACTTAGAAAATATTTCAGGTTGCAAGTTTTCCCAAACAACAAGGAGAAATCACTTTTAAGATCTTGCGAGTTTTGGACTTAGAAAAATTCAAGAAAGTTTTAACTTTCACAAATATGCTTTTGCAACCTGAATAGAGTTATGATTTTTATGAACCTTCGAAAATCTTCAAAATAGTAATCTATTGATGTTTTTAAATGAAATCAGGAAATCTTATGATGTTCTATAACCTTATGCGCACCTAATCAAATCATTTTTAGGCTCAGGAACACAATAAATATCAAAAATGATTTTCACATAGTGAAGTTTTCGAAAAAGCACTTTTCAATCCAAAAACCTTGATTCTTTGCTCTGATAACAAATGTTAAGCCCAAATATTAGTTGATAAATGTTTACAAAACACAATAATGATAAGAGATCAAGAAGAATCAATCAAAATAGTCATATATCTCTTGTGTCACAAGTCTAAGTGTGAGTGTGTGTTCTTGGTGTAATCACTACCTTGTGTGTGAAATTATTCAAATGAAGCCCAAGGGATTCTCAAAGAAACATTGCCTTATATAGGTCAACATGACCAAGGCATGGTGAAACCTAGATAACTACATATTACCCCCTAGGAAATTATAGACAATTACAATTAAGACCCTTTCTACATTTTAATCTTGAATACAACTAATGATCCTAGGCTTTAAAGCCTAACACTTTTTTCTCAAATGATATGTATAAGAGGTTCCCTTAGCGGTGGGTTGCCAAAGGTTTGAGTGATGAGCGCGGACGTTTGAGGCATTTTTGAGATAATAGAGATTTGGAGTCTTGGCGTTTAAACAACTTTAATATTTTGGAAATTTGGGTTGACAACCAATGTAATCTAGATAGAATTTATTTAGATTAGTTTGTTGTTGATTCCCATATTCATTCACAGGTTTTGTAAACGCTCTCTGACATTTACCCATTTGGGTGGTTTACTCCAATTTCAAATGTCATATTGCCGAATTTTTCAAAATTTTAAATTACTCTAAATTTTAGGGTTTTATAAGTTGGTATCAGAGCTCTAGTTTAAGTGAACTAGGCATGAATGTCAGATGTCTAGACTTAAGCTGAGATTTTAAGTAACGATTTGCGAGATTGGGTAGAATGTCTAAGCGGGGTTGGTCTTAGAGTCGACGTAAATTATGTTAATCAAGCGTTGTGGTGATGATAACGAGAATTCTTACGTATTATATGTTCATAATTTCACTTAGCTAACGTTATTATGAAGATGTCTTACGTGAGTGTGCTTGGTCTACTGTTGTTGTGACAATTGATAAATGTAGTAGTACGTTAATTCGTGTTTGCTTATTTCAATCCCTTTCTTACCTTTCATTCTCTGTGTGGCAGATTAGGAATGGTTAGTACGCGTAGGAGACCGCGTACACGTATGGAAAGTGTCGAGACTACTGCTTCAACGACTGATCAACCGGAGAGGTTGAGGCCGCTGAACGCCCACCTATCCAACCAATGCTAGGCGGAGGGCCTGAGATCATTCCCCGGGTGGACCTGGCTTCGTCCAACCCGATTATACGAGAGGTAACTCCCCAATCTGAGATGATGGCAAACCTGATGCTGATGATGAATGAGGCAATGGTCAAGAAACAAAAGTCTCTTATGAAAATGATCGAAGACCGTGATGTGAGCAATCGGAGGCATGAGATGGTTGCGGAGAATGTTGAGATGATTGGATCCGGTGGTACGGGTCATGTGAACCGAACTGAGGAACCAATAACGGTTGATGTGGGGCAAAGCAAGAGATCTTGCACGTATAAGTCCTTCCTAGGTTGTAGGCCACCGAAGTTCTCCGGTTCTGAAAATCCTGTTGCTTGCATGAAGTGGATTCAAGGGATCGAGTAGGACTTTGACTCGTACGAATGCGGGGAGGGTTAGAAAGTAAAGTTCGGTTCCCAAATGCTCAGGGACACGACACTCACGTGGTGGAACGTCACCAAGTCCACCCTCTTTCCTACTGTTTTTGCCCAACTAACTTGGGTTGGGTTCAAGATGTAACAACCCACAAAATCCACATAACATAGAACATGGAATTTATATAAAACAAACCACATTGAGGCTACACATTGGGTCCCTTTCTACAAAACTATTCAACTATCTGAAATAGCATACAAAATTTTCGCTAATAACATCTTCATACCAAAAGCTTCAAATAGCATGAAGATCGAAATCAAACTTTCATAAAATTTCTCAACAGGCTTCGCATGAAAACATCCAAGCAGATAAAAACACATCGAACGACTTTACAGGCCTTTAATATACCTTAAAGGTGCCCTAACCAGGAAATTTTTTTTGGATCCGCCACTGGGTTCAAATGAAAACTCATCTTTCATTGTGCACGTGGAGACATATCACTGCCGTTGATTAAAAAACGGTAAGTAGATCAAAGGTTTAAAAACGCGGTGGCAATTTTGTAAATAAGATCAAAACTTTCTCCATGGCTTAATTAATATTTAGCGCATAGGGGTAATATTGAAAAAATTCATTGACGATTCAAAATCCGATATAGGCCATAATCACAATGCATACAAACTCCAATACGGATTCTTCATAATTTCACGCCGCACATTCTCTCACTAAAAACCGCCATTATCGATGAAAATTCTCTCACTAAATCCGCCATTGTCGTCGATCATTTACGCAAAATTCTTACTAAAAAAAGAAACAAATATGAGCGAATCAAGTGAAAAACAACAAGATAACATTCCGATTGCACATGTTTTTAGAACAGGTAACTTTTAATGTTTAGAAATTTGTCTATACTAAATAGTTAGGATTTGTATTCAAGTTTTACTGATTAAGGATTAGTAGATAAAGTTGGAAGTGAAGCAATAATAAAAGCAAAATCTCATTCGAAAAACCCTAAAACGGAAAAAATGAAGAACACAATAGATTTTACTGGTACAATAGACATCTGTTTATGAGAAGATATATTGTTAGATATTGTTACATTTCATGAATAAATGCTTCAAATGAAGAGTAATAATTATGAATACAAAATACTTTATTATAAACAAATAGATTATCTGGAAATATGATTATTAGAAACATTATTCAAGGAAATTTCTACTAAAAAACAGAGATATATTGTTAGATCTTGTTACATACTAAATAAAGGTAGATATTCAAAATGAATATCACTTCAACTTTTAATCTAAACATTTTATTCAGGCCAAATAAAACAAATAAAATATGATTGACTATCACTGCTAAAATATTGTTATCACTTCAACTTCTAATCTAAACATTTTATTCAGACTGAATAAAACAAATAAAATGTAATTGATTATCACTGTTAAAACGTTGTTATCATGCTTGAGAAGAGTTATATTCATTTTGAATATCTACCTTTATTCAGTGTGAATAAATGAATAAAGGTAGATATTCAAAATGAATATCACTTCAACCTTTAATCTAAGCATTTTATTCAGACTGAATAAAATAAATAAAATGTGATTGATTATCACTTCTAAAACGTTGTTATCATGTTTGAGAAGAGTTATATTCATTTTAAATATCTACCTTTATTCAGTTTGAATAAAGGTAGATATTTAAAATGAATACGACTTCAACTTTAATTTAAACATTTTATTCAGACAGAATAAAATAAATAAAATGTGATTGATTATCATTGCTAAAACATTGTTATCATGTTTGAGATGAGTTATATTAATTTTGAATATCTACATCTATTTAGTCTAAATAAAGGTAGATATTCAAAATGAATATCACTTTAGCCTATAATCTAAACAATTTATTCAGACTGATTAAATTATATATTTAGTAACTGTCTTAATTTAAATACAATAGGAACAAAAAAGAAAAATGAATGTGAAATATCTTCATCAAAAAAGAGAATTAGAGAAGATCAAAAAGGTATTATTACGATTCATTTTTCAGATATTGTTAAAATTAACAAAATGCATATTTTAATCATTTTGTTGTGAATATCAAAAATGTTTATAGGTAAAAATAAGAAGGAAACTTCTTCTTTATCATTAAAAAAGAAGAAGAAAGATGAAGGTAGCAGCACAAAGAAGTAAAAAAAGAAGGATGAAGAAGACATTAGCAACAAAAAGAAGAAGAGAAAAGCTAAAGAAACTAAAGCTAAAGAAAAGGGGAAGAAGATGTTAGAACACATAGCTCTTTCAACAAGAACAACTCCAAAAAATTTAATGCTGGTAACTGGGAAGATAAGAATTCCCCAAATCAACTGCATAAAACAGATGGATTCAAAAGCCTCTTAGATATAAAGATTGATTCAATTCCAACAAAGTTGGCACATCACATTGTGGACAATTTTGACCCAGTACACATGGTGACCAGAACAAGTAAAGGTCCTATTCAGATTACAAAGGAGTTAGTGAATCACATTCTAGGACTCAAAGATGAAGGAGTTGATATTAAGGAAATTAAGACATACATGGAGTGAGATGGGTTTTGAAAAGATTGGAGAGAACAATTTGAGAAACCCTTTATGTGTCCCCAATCAATGTGCAATCAAGATGAACAACAAGATTTTAATTCCAAATGCCATATTAGTGAAATCAAATCTCACGGATTACAAAATGCTCTTCAAATGAAATATTTCTCTCTCTACAAATGTACTTCTCTCAAAGTTATTTGTCAAGGTGCTACAAGATTACAAGAAAACAAAACCTTTTATAACTACATGTTTACAAAGGAAACTAACAAAACTAACAGTAGTTGACTTATTACAATGACTTTGACTTTCCTTTATTATACTTGAGTTTGACTTTTGCTTTAACAGGATTTGACTTGAGCTTTGAATTTGATTCTCATTCTTCATGATCTTGGATCCAATATATTTATGCACTAACAATCTCCCCCTTTGGATAAACAAAAGCTAATTTAAGTAATCACAAACAATATTCCTCTTTTGTAGATCTTTGATAATTTCAACCTCTCACTTTTAATATCTTCACAAAGATAAGCATTTCATCTTCCCTTTCTTTGAACTTTCTTCAAACTTTCAGTAATCTCCCCCAAAGTCTGTGATTATCTTCTTCAATAAGTTTAACAATCTCCCCCAAGGTTATACGAATCTCTTTCAGACTTAAGAAAAGAAGTTATCTTCAGATTCAGCTTACTTTTGTTCTTAGAATTCCTTGAACTTTCTCTATTATTCTGACCATTCTCCCTATAACTCGGAAAATAAATCTTTCAAACTTTGTCATTTATTGATTAATTTATCCACATAATCTTCACAATCTGATCTTTAGACATCATTTCTTGAAATTAATTTTCCCCCTTTTTGATGATGTAGAATGAACAAATCATCAAAACTTCTTCAAGAAATGTCATGAATCTTTTTCTGACCACTGATCTTTCCAAAATGAGCCACCGACCATCCGTCAATTTACAAAGTATTCATCAAAATCTTTTCAAATTCAGAAAAATAAGAATGTAACCTTGAATCAACAAATGAATCAGTTAAGATGTCTGTAAGAAGCACGAAGCCACTTAGTACAACAAATGTACTGTACAAGGAGTTTTAATGATGATCACTCCCAGGTCTTCCATTCAATCATCGAATAACACTAGATTATTCTATGAACGTTCTGATAGAGAATCAAATTTCTTGTGTGTTCGTGCTTTTGTATGAAAGAATTTAAACATGAATGTTTATAAAATGCTCAAAATGTGTAAACCATTTAGACAACAACATAATTACATGGACTCGATTGTGCATGATCGAAGTGCGAAGGTGGGGTAGACTTCCTTATGTTTTAATATCCAAATCTTCCAAATGAAGAAAAGATAGATTATGTGTTGCGTCCCCAAGAAAAATTGAAACATCTCTTTGTTAAGAAAGAAATGAGTAGCTGGTGGGGTTTAAAGCAAGAGTTAGCATGGGCTAGTTGTCTGTTTCAATGATGGTCACCAAAGAATGTGAACCAACAAATTATGTGGCTGCCTGACTCAGAAAAATTTGGTGCAGTGTTCTGATATTCTTTTAACTCTGTTCTCACACCCTCTTTCTTTTTAACATTGAGTTCACTTCTAAACAATCTCTCTTTTCATTTTATCTCATCGCACACCCACACTCATATATTGACACCTCGCCTCTCGATCACTCAGGATAACTTCTTGGGTAGGAAACACTGGTTATCGTGAATCCATAGAATTTCTTTTAAAATCTCACACAATAATCCCATGTAATTGTCCTAAGAGCAAAAAGTTGCTCAATAGTTTAACTTTTTCAGTTAAATCACAACAATATGAAATACATGTCAGATAGATGCATGCTTAGTAAGATAATCATGAAGATTTGAGCATTTTAATCATGAAAGATACTCTCATAACAAGTATATTTGAATGAATGAAATGAATACAAAAGACTTGTTTGAGAATCTGACAATGTATGGAAAAGATCAAAATTGAATGATTTATCCTTAAAAGCTTAGGTCATGAAATAATTGGAATATGTTTATATGAACAAATATAGACATTCTTGAAAGAAACGCTTTGAATGAAGCAACGCTCAACAAACTCTGAATTTCAAACGGAGTTTCTTACCTTCGAAAATTAGTTTCAATTTGAGACATGGTAAGAACATTGTCAATAAAGTACTAAACCGGTGTGTATGAATACTTGACAGTATATGGAAAGGATAATACACAAGTATTTATCTTTTAAAACACATGGTTAGTTAATAATAAAAGCCCATGTAAGAAAACATTTAAAATCACACTTCTAAATTCATGAAATCTGTTTTGAGAATAAGAAGTGGTTTGAACATTTAAAAACACGTTTTCATGTCTGAAAGTTGTCCATCTTTCAAACACATATGAGATTAAGATTAGAATATTCCTTACACTCAGCATTAATCTCATAAAGTCAACTCTAAAGTCATGATTGATATGATCATGTAAGCTCCCCCTCAAATTCTGTAAATAATCAAAAAGACGTCAAAGCAACAAAGTCTTATCACCGATTTTGAATAACAAACAAATACAACAGTAAGACACCCCTACAACATTGAATAATGAGTCATGATCTGAAATAATCAGAAATCATTTACTCCCCCTGAAATATTGCATTCACAATATTATCAGTAGAGGTAATATGTATACTCCCCTTTGAAGGTTGATCATCTATTTTGATGCATCGGAGTACACTTTCTTTTGATCGTTGAAGTATGAGTCCTAAACTGTTGTGTTTAGAAGTCAAACTCTTTGACATTGAAGTCCGAGTCCTGAGCTGATTTACTCAGAAGTCTAACTTCTTAACATTGAGGTGCGGTTTTTGAACTGTATTGTCCAAAAGTCATGGTTCCTTTACTTTTAGGTACGAGTTCTGAACTGATGTATTCATTAGTCTATGATTTTTTACTCCCCCTTGACTTGAGATTCCTGCAACATAGATGAATCTTTTGACTTTGATACCCACTGGTATTTGGGTCTAGGTTTGTTAGTTGAATTTATGTTAGGAGAAATATAATAAGAACCATACCAGTAATTAGCATAATTTTTTCTAACAAAATCATTTGAGCTACAATAAGAACAGTTAATTTTGTTTTTAGCTAACCTGATTAAAATCAGGTTTACCTTTACGCACAATGTTCTTCTTGGCATTGAGTGTATGTGAATTTAGAAGCTGCTTTCACTCTCCATACTAGCTTCTCATTTCCATTTCTTCTTCTAAATGTACCTGAACAATCAACATTCCGATCATAGAAAAGGTTAGTAGTACGAATCTGATCATTTGAATTAACTGACTTTTTTGTAGAAACAGTTGTAAGAGTTGAACTTGTATCTGTCTTGAATGAACATTCAGAGTCAGCTGAATCATTTCTAGGTGTTTGAAGAATTGAATATGGAGTCCTCTGCTCAGTCAAAATCACCTTAGAAAAAAATTTCTTCTTCGAAGATAAACTGTTTCTTTCCTGGATGAGTAGGTCAATCTTTTTCTGAAATTCAGACTTCGTGTTCTGCTCTTTCATGACCTTTGTTGATAGTTCAAATAATGACTTTGTAAGCTTACTGATCTCTGACTCAAAAATCTTCCTTTCTTCCTCAATATCTTTCTCAACATTCTTTCTTTGATCAAATATTTCTTTGAAAAATCCAAGTTTCTCTGTTCAACTATCTTCTTCTCTTTTGCAAACTTGTCCCTTTCCATGATGAGCACTTTCTCAAAATCCAACACCTGTTGAGAAAGTTTTGCACACTTGATTTCAACTACTTTCTTCTCTGCAAATGAATTCCTTGAAAACTCGGAGAATTTATGTACAAATGTCTTTCTTTCATTCTCAAAACCTTCATTTTTCTTGTCAAACTCTGCTCTGTCTTTAACAATCTGTTGTTCCAAATCTGAAATCTTCCTTATCATTTTAGTATTGTCCAATGAAATCTTTTCCTTGTCATTATCTCTTTTCAAAGCTTCAAGAATTTCTCTTTTAAGTTCTTTTATCTGCTTTTTGTATTCAGCAAAGAATTCTGAATAATTACCAGAACTAATTGCCTTTTTCAGATCTGCAATATGTAGGTGGAGCCACTCATTATATTTCTTGACAGAAGCAATTTGTTCAATCATTTCCTTCTCATAGCAATTAATCTGATATACGTATCCAGCAAGAGTTTTGTGATAGCTTTCACGCTTTTGTACAATCTTTTCTTCCAGAGAGACAATCTTGGCCTTGAGTTTAACATTCTCTTCTTTTGAAGACATTGTGTACCAACTTTTATAAAACTTGCACTGATCTTTAAACACAGAAACATAAATTTTCCACAAATTCTGAAAATAGCCAAAAATTGACTAAGTACAGAAGTCGCAGACCTCAACGAACTACTTGTCGAAAAACCCTAAGAACCCACTTGTCGCAAACAGTTACACCAAATAAGTGAGGAACTCGCAGAATAAAGCTTGCAAGTTCTTACTTGTCCCAGGTTGAAGCTTGCGAGTTCTGAGCTTGTCGCAGGCTAAGGCTTGCGAGTTCTGAGCTTAAAACTTCTTGCGAGTTCTACACTTAGAAAATTTTCGAGCAAATAACTTGTCGCAATGCGTCTGCGAGTTCTATACTTAGAAAATTTTCAATCAATTTACTTATCGCAAAAAGAACACTTGTCGTAAGCCTTGACTTGCGAGTTCTTGAACTTGACGCGTAAAACTTATTTAGTGATATGAATAATATATATGATATAAATATAATGTAGCAAAAACTGTTTATCAAGTACCTGGAAAAACTTGGAGATGGAAGATCGAAGAAGTTCAATCGAATAGTGCCTAAACGAGAAGCCATGGAATGGAGAACGAAAGAAAATCACAAAGATTGTGCTATATTCATGATGAGACACATGAAGACCTTCTTGGGAGGACCGGTAAAGAACTGGGATTGTGGATAGGAGGAGGAGTCAGCATCACAAAGATCGCTGTTGAGAAAACTACGCGACAAATATGTGACAAAAATGCTTTTGTCAGATATAAATGAAAGAAAAGAATGGGTGAAGAAGGAGGCAAATGCATTTGGAGAATTGCCACAAGATAAGCTCAAACAGATACAAGATAATGTAGAACAGAAGAAGGAAGAACGCCTGAGCAGCATAGTATAGGCGTTAAGAAGATGGATGAAGATTGGTAAGGTTATTTAAACATTTGGTTTTGGTTGTTTTAATGGCTTGAACAATTATTCTGTGGGTTGGTATCATATTTGTCGGTATGATATTATTCGGTGGTTTGGTATGATATTAATCGATGGGTTGGTATGCAAGAACACTTATGTCGTTTTTTTTGGTTGAAAAATAGTCGTAGTTTTTGGTTGGATTGATGGGTTGTTTAAATGGGCTGGAACAATTAAACAATGGTTGTTTTCATGGATTGTAGAAATATAACAATGTTGATGTTGGTTTTGGTTGATTTCATATATTTAGATTCACAAATATAAATTTGTTATTGATGTGATGATTATTTGTTACACATACTATCATATATAAACATGAAGGTTTGAGTTAGAATAATATTCAAAATGAATATAACTTGTTAGGACTGAATAAAGATATATATTCATGGTGAATAAATATATTACATTCATAATGGAAAAACATGTAAGTTAATTCATTCTGAATAATAGACATTGCCTTTTATTCATGGTGAATAAATCTATTAATTTCATATTGAAAAAAACATGTAATTTTATTCACTCTGAATAATAGTTAATATTCTGTAACGACCCAAAAACGACAGAAATAAAGTAGCATAAATTCAATCCCTCAAACGGGTCCCAAAACAACATTCAAATTTTAAAGAGCAACATACACCCGATAGTCAGATCTATTACAACCGAGAATCTAGATCATACGCAACTACACCGCAACTAAGGCGAACTCTTCCGACCTGCTAGCTCTTAAACACTTCTCTTTTTTTTTCTCTAGAGGAAACACCAACAGACTCCTTCCCTAAAAATGGGTTTTTAAGACAAAAGAAGCGAGGATTAGATCGGAAGGTCTAGTGAATTCCTGAACTCGGCTCAACGATAAAATTAATTTTGAGTTATTGAAATAAAATGATAAATGAAATGATTGTATACCGCATGTAGCAACATATCAAATAATACCGCACACAAAACTCGTAACTTAAAATATATATATCACTGAGCATTCGGGGCCCCCAGTAGATCCCTATTCGGCCCCCTCGTAGATGTCGTCGCCCGTATACATAGGAAACGAATTACAAGCATACGGACCAACCATACCCGATGGTTATAAGTAGCCATGGCCAACAACTAAAATATTCTTAATGCAAAAATCCACATATATACGATACATATAAGTATAACCATATATTTATCTCAATTATATGATCATTGTATCCAACGTAACGGGTGTATACACGAGATAGGAAACAAGTTTATGTCGAACACCAATTTCGATATAGAAACTTTTAAATAAGGGAACTCACCGATTGGATGAAACTCGACACACACGAACCACTACCCTCAGATGGGTCGAATTCCTACATTTCAAATTAATGTCGTAATTAAAAAGAATTCCGGGTAAAGTCTTATGAGTTTCTTTGCTCACAAACCGATCGACAATGGGTAAGCTTCAGTTTGAAAATTTAAAGGAAATGGGCCACGACCCAGGACGGTCACGACAGACCCCGGGCGCCCCAGTTCGCATACACCCCGGGTGACCCGGGTCGATGGTACACCGGGTGACCCCCGGTCGAAGGCACACCGGGCGACCTCGGTCGAAGGCACATCGGGTGCCCCGGTATATGGAACTCCGGGCGATTCCGGCCCAAGGAGAAACTCTCGATATCGAGGGTGGGAGCGCACCCCTTTTCACGACGATATTACACGATAAACAGTGACCGATAGGGACTATAATCAATAATCAAACCCTAAATCCATTTTCACCTTAAATCCCAAAACACCCAACCCAAGCGATTCCAGATTGAAAAATATTCTTAACTTCCAGACTATTACCCAACCAAAAATCCTTAATGACAAAGAAAAGAGTTTCTAGCTCTTAACAAAGATTAGATGCTTACCTCTTGAAGAAGAAATCCCACCAGATGGCACCTTGATTTAACTAGAACATATTTCTCCCCAAAGGACTTCAATCAGCTCCCCTTCCTCTTTATCTTGTGCCGCTCACACCAAAAATATTCCAAATGAGGAAACAACTTAGGGTTTTAGGTCTTTATTGACTACATTTTCGATGAGGTCCTCCAACTTTCTTATTTTTCCCTTTTTACACCACTTTATTTTCTCTACATAAAACGAAGAATTAACGATTGTTACAACACTCCCTCCCCCACTTTAGAGGAATTCCGTCCTCAGAATTTCTTTGTCGAAAAGGTACGGATATTTGGACATCATATCCGATTCTAGTTCCCACGTTGCTTCTCGCCTCTTGTGGAACTTCCATTTGACCTTTACTAAATTGATATCCTTTGTCCTTAAGCGCTTAACCTTACAATCCACAATAGATTCTGGTTGCTCGACGAAGTTCAATTTCTCATCCACCCGCACGTCCTGTAAAGGCACCGCCATATCAACTTCTGCTAGACACTTTCTCAGATTTGAGACGTGAAAAGTATAGTGAATACCCTTCAACTCTTCGGGTAATTCCAACTTGTATGCCGCTTCTCCAAGTCGCCCAATGATTTTGAAAGGACCAATATAACGTGGGCTTAATTTCCCATTCTTCCCAAAGCAGATCACACCTTTCTAGGGTGATACCTTCAACATTACTCTATCGCCAATCTGAAGTTCTATGTCCTTCTGACGTTTGTCCGCGTAACTCTTTTGAATGTCATGCACCACCTTCAATCTCTCCTATACCTGATCATATTTTTCTGCTGTCAATTGTACTAACTCCGGTCCAACCAATTATTTTTCACCAACCTCATTCCAACATAAAGGCGTGCGACATTTTCTACCAAAAAGCATCTCATACGGGGAAACTTTGATGCTTGCATGATAGCTGTTGTTGTAGGCGAACTCAATCAATGGTAGATGGATTCCTCACGAACCTTGGAAGTCTAGAGCGCAAGCTCTCAACATATCCTCCAAAGTCTAAATGGTTCGCTCACTCTGACCGTTGGTTTGCGGGTGGTACGTCGTACTCATCTTGATTTTTTATCCCATTTCTTATTGGAAACTCTTCCAAAATGTTGACGTGAACCGACTATCACGGTTGGACACAATCGATAATGGTAGACCATGGTGAACGACAATTTTGTCGATATACAATTTCGCTAGTCTCTCCATCTTTTAGGTCTCTTTAATAGGTAAGAAATGCGCCGATTTCGTAAGTCGATCGACGATGACCCAAATTGCATCGTAACCTTTCGGGGTCCTTGGCAACTTGGTCACGAAGTCCATCGTGATCTGCTCCTACTTCCAGAACGGAATGTCTAGCGGTTGCAGTTTCCCGTACGATCATTGGTGTTCCACTTTTACACGCAAGGAAGTCAAACACCTCTCCACAAAGTAAGCTATGTCCTTCTTTAGTCCCGTCCACCAGTAGTCCTGTCTCAAGTCCCCATACATCTTGTTAGTTCATGGGTGAATCGAATACTTCGACTTGTGTGCTTCTTCTAGTATAACCTTCCTCAGCTCCCGGAGTCTAGGGATCCAAATTCTCCCGTTGAAACATATTGTCTTCCACCAGCGAGTTTACTAAGCCAACTATCTTCTCCTTCTTGAGATTCTCAGGCTTCAAAGCTTGTTTTTGAAACTTCTTTACCTTCTCCAATACAACTGGAGTTACCACCGCTCTCATTGCTACCATCATTGGACTTTCACCTCTCTCCTTCCGGCTCAAGGCATCGGCCACCACGTTCGCTTTCCCGGGTTGATATTCGATCTTACAATCGTAATAAGTTAGCAACTCCATCCATCTTCGCTGACGCATATTCAACTCCTTTTGGTCAAACAAATGGCGTAGACTTTTGTGATCCATGAATATCTGGCACTGTGTTCCATAAAGATAGTGTCTCCAAATTTTTAGCGCGAAGACAACGGCGACCAACTCTAAATCGTGAGTAGGGTACCGCGATTCGTGATCTTTCATCTGGCGTGATGCATAAGCAATCACCTTCCCCCGCTGCATAAGAACACATCCTAAACCCAGCCTCGACACATCTCTATACACTACGAAATCTTCCATGCCATCCGACAAGGCTAAGATTGGAGCGCTACTCAGCATATCTTTTAGTTTCTAAAAAGCCTCTCTCTGAGCTTCCGTCCATGTGAACTTTACACTCTTCTTCGTCAACGAAGTCAACGGAGCAGCGATACGATAGAAGTCTTTGATAAACTTCCGGCTTGAAAATGAGACCCTAAAGAGTTGCATGAAGGAGGTGCTCGACGAGGCCTCTGTCGATCATTTGGAGTTGGATACCACCAAGATGATCTCGGCTACGACTGCAAAAAAAAAAAACCGAACTCTTGAAGTTTGAGCAGGACCTGGTCCGCCGACGAGTGGACGAGGTTGAGGAAAGAGAGTCATCCGTTGAGGCGTTCACTCATCTTAAATTTCGTGCAGCCATGATTAGGCATTGTGGAAGAGGAGAAGATCCTCTAGCTTCGAGAGAAGGTAACTTAGATTTTTTCTTGAAGCTCGTCGGTAACAAGGAGGATCTCGACTCGGAATACGAGCATGATCATGAGCTGCTTGAGGAGAATCCTCAAGATGACGCCGCTGAGGTCGTGGCTAAGGAGGGTCAGGAGCAGCTGGCTCCTTAATTTAGTTTTTAAATTTTTTGTTTCTTAATCGGGAGACTGTTGGTCGTCGTGTCGCGTATTGTAATACCTTCTGCAGTATTAATGAAAGTCCTTTTGAACAGATCGAACATTCACAACAATTTATACCTTGTCGAAAAAAATAACAAAGTAATTGCATAAGTAACTTATGACAGACATAAGGGAATTAATCTAAAGATAAGCAAGATTTAATGAAAATCTAAGCAATCCAAGATAAATATAAGAAAACGATCGTAAGATAACAAACATTAAATGAAAATCTAAGTAATTCACGACAAGCAAAAATAAGAAGTATGAAGTACCCCAAACATTTTCGAAGTAAGATCGAACGTTAGTCGAGCTTATGATTTTAAGCAAGTACACAAGGAACTTGAGTCTCGACACAAATTGATTAACATGTTATTGGAGATAATTCTGCAAAGGATTTACGATTGTTATAAGGTTTTGACCTCAGATCCTTTAGGTCATACGATATGATCGTGAGATAACCGTAAGGCATAAATGTAGTCGAATGATCGACCATTCCTGCAATAACTTCATAGGGGGTCGTTGGCATGACCAACGAATCTTGGATGCTTAAGTCAGTAAGGTTTGTAGAAAGTTAATCGTAAGGAAAGAGGAAATAGGTTTTAGAAGAAATACCTCTTTAGGTGTACCACATTCCAACTTCGGGAAATGTCATGACCGTCGAGGGTTTGTAGTCGGTAAGCTCCCTTTCCGACAACCTCCGTTATTCGATACGGTCCTTCCCACTTGGTGGATAACTTACCTGAGGCTCTTGTGTGTTTTGAAACACTCGTCGTAGGACATCATCACCTGTTTGGAAGATTTTGGCCTTGACATTTTTATTGAAGTGTCATTCAACCAATTGTTTCTAAGAAGCCATTCTAAACAATGTTGACTCTCGCAATTCTTCTAGTGCATCGAGGTCATAACTTAGATCGACTAATTTGTGATCGACCGTCGAATGTCGTGAGGTTGGAATTTGAGTCTCGACAGGCAAGACTTCTTCGCAACCATAGACAAGAGAGAATGGAGTTTGTCATGTAGATGTACGAGGTGTCGTACAATTAGCCCAAAGAACTATCAGAAGTTCTTCAACCCATCTGCCTTTTGCTGTCTTGAGTCTCTTCTTAATTGAATTGATAATCGTTTTGTTGCTTGACTCGGCAACTCTATTGGATTGAGGATATCTGGGTGTCGAAGTCGTAAGCTTGATGTTACGATCCTCACAGAACTGTTGGGTTCTGTCGCTTATGAATTGTGACCCGCTATCATATGCGATTTCAGATGGAATTCCAAACCTGCAAATGATATTAGTCTGGATAAAGGAAATGACTTCCTTGTCCCGAACTTAGGAGAAAGTTGCCGCTTGTATCCATTTTTGAGAAATAATCTATAAGGACTAGAAGGTATACCTTTTGTCCGGGGGCTGGAGGTAACTTGCCGACTATATCCATTCCCCATCGCATGAAGGGCCATGGAGTTAAGGTCGAATACAAGGGTTTCGAGGGTTTATGGGACATACCTGAATGTCACTGACATGCGTCACAACTTTAGACGTACCTTGTTGCGTCTTGTCGCAAGGTTGGCAAGTAGTACCCTTGTCGGGAGGCACGATTAGCCAAGCTGCGACCTACTGAGTGGTTGCCACACTTTCCATCGTGCATTTCTCGCAGAATGCTTTAGACTTGATTTTTGTTGGTAACACATCGCAAGTTTAGTCCTGTCAATGATCGTCTGTAGAGTTGATCTCTGATCATAATGTATTTGGATGTCTTACATAAAAATTTTCTGTCTTCCGTTTTGTCTTCAGGAAGTTGGTCGTGTATTAGAAATTTTCTGATATCGCTCGACCAATTGTCTTCCTTTTCGATCATATGTACATATTTTCTTTTGTCGATGGATGATGTCGCTAGATGAATTATGGGAATGGTAGCGAATAGATGATACCTAAGTGTCGACCCAAGGTTGGCTAATGCATCGGCTTGAGTATTCTAATCTCTTGGGATCTGTGAAATAGAAAATTCTTGGAATTCCTCATATTTGTGTTTTGCTATGTTGAGATAAGCCGTCATTCTGGAATCTTTAGCGGCAAAATCTCTATTCATTTGATTCATGACCAAAAGTGAGTCAGTTTTGACGTGAAGTTTTGTTGCCCGCAAGTCGTGGGCCATATTGAATCCTACTATCAAAGTTTCATATTCAGCCTAATTGTTGGTAGCTTTGAAGTCACATCGTATGGAGTACACCATCTTGTCCCCTTATGGCGACTTGAGGACGTTGGATGATTCGTCGACATGTAGAGTCCATGTTGGGTCGGCGAGAGTTGACACAGTATCTGTCGATACTTCCAGTTCTGGACTAAAATCCGCGATGAAGTCAACTAATGCTTGCAATTTGATCGTAGCTCTTGGTTTATACTCAATGTCGTAACTAATAAGGTAGATGCTCCATTTTGTCACCCGACATGTCAACTTCGGTTTTCTTAAGACAGACTTAAGAGGAAAGTTATCCACGACAGTAATAGGGTGTGATTCGAAATAATGACGTAACTTTTTCGTTGTAGTGATCAAGGCTAATAAGAGTTTTTCCATGGAGGAATACCTGGTTTCCGCGTCGAGAAGTGACTTACTCACATAATATATTGGTCGTTGGTGTTAGTCATCTTCTCGAACGAGGACGACATTTACAGCGTTTGGGTTGACTGCTAAATATAGATGGAGGATCTCGTGATCCTCAAGTTTCGATAGTAAAGGTGGGGACGCCATGTACTTTTTAAGCTCTTGGAGTGCGTTTTCGTAATCGTCCGTCCACTCGAAACCCCTATTTTTTCGCAAGACATTGTAGAATAAACATCATTTGTCTGAAGATCGAGAGATAAACTTGTTTAGTGTTGCGACATGGCCTGTGAGTCGTTGGACCTCTTTGATATTGCATGGAGATTTGACATCCAAAATGGCTTTTATTTGATCAGGATTAGCCTCGATCCCTCGTAAGGTGACCATATATCCTAATCATTTTCCTGCGCTTACTCCAAAGGAGCATTTTGTAGGGTTAAGCCTCATTTGATATTGTCTAAGGATATCGAACGACTGTCTTAAGTGATCGATATGATCGATCGCATTCTTTGATTTGACCAATATGTCGTCGATGTATACTTCTATTGTGTCTCCAAGACGTTATTTGAACATCCTATTGACTAATCGTTGATATGTTGATCCTGCATTCTTGAGACCAAAGGGCATAACTTTATAACAGTAGATCCATTTGTCTGTCATGAATGCCGTCTTCTCTTGATCGTATCAATGCATCAGAATTTGGTTGTATCCCGAGTACGCATCCATAAATGTAAGTAAGGGGTTGTTTGGCAGTTGTTGAATGGTTTAGTGCAGAATGATTAAGTGGTTTGAATGATTAAGAGGTTTTTATGATATAGTGTAAAATGAAATATGGTTGTTTGCTAATTGTTCATAATAAAATCAGGGCTCTTAATGGTTAAGGGAGGGTCAGGATACAAAATCATTAAGTGGATTTTGGAACCATTAAGAGGCAACACTTTTTTTTGCCAAACAAGATTTACCTCTTAGCGATTCAGATGTTGCCTCTTAATGGAACCATTAAGATGTAAACAAACATCCCCTAACTCATGTCCAGCAGTTGCGTCGACCATGGCGTCGATGTGCGGTAAGGGGAATGGGTTTTTTGGACAGGCATTGTTGAGATCTGTGAAATCGATACACACTTTCCATTTCCTATTTTTCTTTTGCACGACCACGACGTTGGCCAGCCAATCATGATATTTGACTTCCCGAATTTTTCCTGTCTTGAGCAAGTTATCAACTTCGTCGTTGATTACTTTGTTGCATTCTGGGGTGAACTTGTGACGCTTCTGTTTAATAGGTTTAAACGAAGGATCAACATTGAGTCGATGTGTGATGACCTCTGGTTCGATGCCGACCATGTCTTCACATGTCCATGAAAAACAATCGGCATATTCCTACAAAAAATAAATCAGTGAACCCTTTAAGGTAGGTTTAAACGACTTACCGATGTAGACCAATCTGTCAAGTTTCTCCTGATCCAGGACGACTTCTTCCAATTGATAGTCGTTGGCAGTTTCAGGATCTTCCTGGATCTGTAATTGCTAGATGATCTGCTTTCTAGGCTTCATAAAGATTTTGTAACACTCGCGAGAGATCTTCCGCTCACTCTTGATTTCTTGGACGCCCCAAGTTGTAGGAAACTTGATCGTTTGATGGTACGTCGTAGGCACAGCTTTCATGTCATGTATCCAGGGTCGCCCCAAGATAATGTTGTATGAAGATGAACATTCGAGGACGTTGATTTTAGTTTGTTTGTTGACACACTTTGCGAATACCGGGAGTATGATTTCCCCAATGGTGTTAGCCATGTCGCCATTGAATCCCACAAGGACCGTCGAACGTCGTACGATCTCGGATGTATCGATTCCCATTGCTTTGATTGTGTCGAGGAAGATAATATTAGCAGAACTTCCACCGTCGACCAGGATTCTTTTCGTCGAGCAATTACCGATCGTGAGTTGTATTATTAAGCCGTCATGATGCTTCTGCCACTGATCACCAAGATCTTCTTGATCAAAGGTAATGGGCATAGCTTCTAATTCCAAATCTTGTTTAGGACGTGACGTCCGTGGAACAGAGGATTCTCCGGATCCTTGGCTAGCATGGCACTTTGCTTCCGCATAGATTAACCCGCAAACATCAGATCCTCCGGTTATGCAATTGACAACCTTTGTATGTTCAGGTGAAGTTGGTCGCGTGTTTACACCCAATAAATCCTGCAAATGACCTTTGGGGACGATCCTAGCCAATTCTCGCCTTAGAGCAATACAGTCGTCCGTCACATAACCATGATCGTTGTGGAAGTCACACCACTTGGACTTGTCTTTCTTGGCATCGTGTTTTTCACTCTTTGGTGGTCATTTGACGTTAGTTTGAACATTCTTAAGAGCTTCGACGATATCTTTGGACGTTCCCTTAAACCCGTAAGAAGAGATCTTGGGATGCTGGGGGAATTTATTTGCTGGAGCAACTTTATTTTTGTTGAATCTCATGTTTGAGACTTGTTTAGAAGTCTCGACACGAGCAGTTGACCTTGCTTTTAAGTCTGGCTTCTTGACGCTCAACTCTTTCTTGTCACCTGAGTGCTTATGAAGGAAAGTTGCATCATCCTCGACTCGCATATAAGCTAACGTGCGAGCTCGTACATCTTCAAAGTTTTAGGGGGGATACTTTGTCAAATCCATGTATAGATCAGAAATGTCTTCGAGACCTTGCTTGTACGCCTCGATTGCAGTTCGAACATCGAAATTCTGTACGTTGATCATCTCAGAGTTAAAACAATTGAAATAGCTTCGAACTGATTCACCTGTCTTCTGAGTGACGTAATAAAGGTCACTGGTTTGCTTCTCCATGTTGCGACTGCTGGCGAACTGCTGGAAGAATTGGTTGACCACTTCGCGAAATTGCCGATAGACTTGGGTCGCAAGTTAATCAACCATTGCAAGGCTTCTCCAGTGAGGGTCACACCGAAACTTTTACACATGCAGACTTCTTGATACTGGTGATGTATCAACACGGTCCACATTAGTTGCTTATACTGTGCAATATGCTCCGTTGGATCGTTGATTCCTGAATATTTTGGCATGAATGTCGGGATGATATACTTTTTTGGCACCTCGACCAGAGCAATCTCGTCGACAAAAGGTGACACCTGAAATCTAATTCTTGGTTCGACATCTACTGGCACAACAACCCCAGGTAGCTTTGTAAGCAGTGATAGCATCTTTTCATTCTGGTCTTCCAACTGTTTTAAGCGTCATGCGACAGGATCGTCTGGATTGACACCGTTGCTAGGCATGAATCCAGAGTCTTGAGACGTAGGACCTATATTGGGAAAAAATCCATTGTTTCGTGACGTGCCCCCATTATCTCTATTCATTGGTGCATGCATGTAAAGCAAGGTTACTGATGGAAACGTTGTTACAAGTGGTGGCATCGTAGGGATTGTTGGGATGGAGAAAGTAGTGACTCTAGTAGTTGCTCACATACCTTGCGTTGGCTTAGGGTATGGAGGAGGTGGAGGTGGAACACTTGCAAAAGACATGTTAAAGGGAGGTCTTGGACCAAACGGAGGTCCAAATTGGTTACCTATGTTTGGATTTCTCATTGTTGGATTTCTTATAACGGAGAGTTCCTCGTTAGCCTTGCGATTTTGCCTGTCCAAAGTATGAATTTGGTTGCGAGCAGCGTCGAGTTCCATGCGCATTTGAGCGATGATACTAGCTTGAGTTCCTAGTGCTGCCATGATCCTTTCAAACAAGAATCGTGCACTAAATTCGTTAGTAAGTCGCACTTTTCTGCCGAGGATGTTACTCTAGTTGGGGCCCCACGGTCGGCGCCAAACTATTAATGCCAAAAATCGTACAAAGGAAGATCTAAGGTCGGTGTACATCTTTAACAACTAAAGTAGGCAATCACTCGACAAATCGTACGACAATGACATAAAGTAAATTGAACATAGAGATTTGGTGACGCGGAAAACCCCTTCGAGGGTAAAAACCGTGGACAACAGTGACGATCGCGAAGTGCACTATGGACGTCAAGCAGGGACGTCGTCCTTTAGAAGGAGTGATTGCAAGTACAAATGACAAAGTTACAATAGAAAATAATGTAATCATGCATCGTATGCTAAATGTCATGCAATGGAACACTTTTGTCGAGAGATTCTGCTTGAAAGAATGCGTGAGAGTTGTATCTTCGTAGTTGCTTGTTATCAGATGTTGATCTTGTCCTTGTATTGATATTCAAGGTTGTATATATAGCTTTGGTTGCCATAAATGAGCATTAATTGTCCAACGATACTGATATTGATTGATCTTGATTGCGATCGTCCGTTATATCCGTTAGTCATTATGTGCATTAAACCTGTAATGAAATATCCACAAAGGAAAAATGGTTGTGTGCAATGAATTATCAATGATCGTTAGTAACGTTACATAGATCGTAAGATATAAGCCTGTCAAGTGATTCTTGTTAGTCGTGGACATGAGAAGCTCACGACGATATTCGTCGAGGACGACGATGTCTACTGTCGTACATTGTCGGTAGGATCTTATCTTAATACAAGATTGGTCACTAGACTGGAGACGTTTGGTTTTCTTTCGTCGGTCGTGACTTGTGAAATTTTACCCAAACAGTTTGCCCCCAAAATTCGGAAAGTTAGACGATAGGTCGTTTTTTCGAACTTTGTGAAATTTTACCCAAACAGTGATAACAAATTGCATTTGAACATGGGGAAGCCTGACATTAGATTGTGCATGCATCATAGTAGTTTATAGTTGCATTTTGCATTTAGTTTACTTGTTTGCACGTAGATTTTATTATATTTTTATTTAGTTTTTGTTTAATTATCGATTGGGGATATTACATTGGCATTTTTGTGTTTTCATCGCTTTTGACAGATATTTTACCCTGAACCATGGACATAGTTGAAGATAGATTTGTGGAACATTTGATCAATTTTTATGTGGTGGATAAATTCAAGAAGTTTGGAGAAAGTTGGCACTATATTAAATCAAGTTTGAAAGAATATAAAGTAAAAGAATCATATTTGAAAGTGATGCAAAGTTGAGGGGGATGAATTGAAATTTCTTTTATTTAAATTGAATTTGATTTTAGGGTTTTACAAACTTCTTCTTCCTCCTCCATACGGCAGGTGCCGTTTTCTCTTCCTTTTCCCTTTGTTTTTTTTCCCTTTTAGTTTTGGTTTTAGTCTTTTGTTTTGTTCAATCATAAATTGTTAGGATTTAGCTTTTCTTTTTCTTGTAAGTTCTTTACTTTAGATTTTAGGTTTTTTGTAGTTTTTCTTATTTATTTGTAATCATTTGCTTCTTGAGTCGATGAAGATATGAAGATGATGCAATGTTTCGACGGATCGAAGATGAAGATAGAATGTGGCAGATTCCTATTCAACATTCAACACCCGTTGTAACGTTTCATTTCTCCATATTTTTTTATATTTATGTTTGGATTTATTATTTTTACCATTTATCTATTGCTAACGTTCTTCTCCTTATATTTATTTTGCGTTCTTTTTAATTTTTTGCACCGTTCTTAATTTATTTTACTGCTTTCTTAGGTTATAAACGATTCTTGGAGAGCGACACTCTTTGGATCGATCTTTACAGTTTGCATAGATTAATTTTATTGTTTTGTTTAGATTTATGTTTACGTTTAGTTTCGTAGTTTAACTTTCGTTCATTTGGGTAATCGTCTCTTTAGATCGAAAGTCTTGGTATTAATTAATTGTTTTTAAAATGGATGTTGAGTTTTAATCCATTTCGATATTAATGAAAGTTGAAATTGATTTAATTGGATTTTAACAAATCATTTAGTTAATTCGATTGGTTTTTGATGAAACAAAAGTTTGGCCTTTTACTTTGATCAAATTGATCAATGACAAGTGTCCTAACATGTAAATAGTTAGGGACGTTGATTGGGAAATATATTCATTTTAAGTCCCAAGGTTTCTTCCCAATGGGTACATATTGCGAAAGTATGTATCTTGGTTAGAAAAGCTTTTCCACCTCGAGAGAGGGTTGAAGTATTTTTGAAAAATGAATTCCCACCATTACCGAAAGTTTGAAGTTGACATTACCCAGTGTCCGGTCTTAGTTGTTTTATGTTTTTCTTGTTTTTTTTTGTTTATTTATTTTATGTTTACTTGGTTAAAAATATCAAATTCAAAATATTAATAATTCCCGTAGCTAGGCCATAGTCTAGAACGAGTCCGTCTTTAGTCCATTGCCTCCATGTGATCGACTCGTATCCTACACATCCATACGCTTACGGTTATAAATTTTAAAACACATCAATCAGTGTACGAAATTGTGACGTCAGAACTGCGATCGAGGCTTACAAGCGAGGTCTCGACGACAGTTCGGACCTATATATGGATCTGACAAAGTATCCACCGGAGAATTTCGAAGACGTTCGAGCTCGGACGTTGGCTTACATACGGGTGGAAGATGATGCAGCCTTCTAACGCAAGCATTCCAACGATGAGAAAGCATTAAGCGTTAAGAAGACCAACTTCAAGACTAAATCGACCACCAAGGTCGAGACATCCAAACAGATCTCAAACGTGAGATTTGACAAGAAGAAGAATGCCCCAGCAAACAACTTCCCTCAGCATCCCAAGATCTCATCCTATGGATTGAAGGGAACATCTAAAGAAGTGGTCAAAGCTCTGAAGAATGTTCATACCAACTTTAAGTGGCCTCCGAAAAGCGAAAGAGACGATGCTAAGAAAGACAATTCAAAATGGTGCGATTTCCATAGCGATCATGGTCATACGACAGACGACTATATAGCATTAAGACGAGAATTGGCTTGGCTCATACCAAAAGGCCACTTATAAGATCTGTTAGGCACGAACGTACGACCAGCTGTTGTTCCAGTTTCTAGCTATTAAAAAAATACTCGGATTATCAAGAACACTTTATTTTATTAATCATAACACCTAAATAAATCCATATCCCTATTTGTTGCAATTTACAATATGTTATGTGTGTGTGTGTGTGTGTTCTACGGTGTTCTTACTCTGTATGTGTATGTGTTCCTTATTACTAAAACAACACTATGACCTTCTATTTATATGGTCAACATGACCTTAGCATTTGGTCAACACTTTACAACAATTACAATATCAACCCACACACTATTCAACAAATGCAATAAAGACCCTCCTTTTAATCATGAATACAATTTAACTCTAACAATTTCCCCCTTTGGATTCAAGATTAAAAAAAAATTGATACTAATCTCTAGTTCTTCTTCCTTCAGAAAAATCTTGAACAAATAATCTTTCACAGCTTTGACATCTTCAAATCTTTGAAGCTTTGATTATCCTTTGATAGCGCTTTTAAACAATCTTCCCTTTGGATTTCAACAACTTTAACAATATTCACAAAACTTTGAAGTCTTCAAAACTTTAACACTTTTTAATCTCTCCCTTTGAGTAAAAATGCAATTTCAGATAAGCTCAACAACTTGAGAATCTTCAGACTTCACTTTGAAACATTTCTTGACTTTAATTTCTCATCCTTGTATTCTCTCCCTTGTAACATCTTGCTTGACTTTAGCTTTAAAACGGATCTGACTTTGAAATCTTGAACTATCTCCCCCTTTTTTGATGAATTTTGAGAATCAGAATCATCAAAACATTTCAAGGTCAACTCTGTCTTTGAAAATATCTCCCCCAAATAGAAAATAAGCACAGTCTTCATGAACAATCTCCCCCAAGTAGGAAAATATTCAATCTCCCCAAAGATTGTTATGAACAAGCTATGTCTGATCTGATAGGATTCTACCGCCAATTCATGAATGTATTCACCCGATTCTTTCCAAATTCAGAGAAATTATGATTGGTAACCCTAAATCAACATATGAAACAGTTAAAATGTCTGTCAGTAACACAAAGTTACTAAGTACAACGAATGTACTATATAAGGATCTTGAATGATGTTCACTCCCCAGGACATCCATTCAATCATTGAAAAACACAAGGTTAATCTTTGAACGTTCTGACAGAAAAACAAATTTTCTGTGTGCTCGTGCTTGTGTATGAAAGAATTTAGAAAAATGATTTCTTTAATAACGATTAAAATAATGTAAACCATTGAGACAGCAACAGTTATACATAGACTCAATGTACATGAGAAAGGGTCGAAGGTGGGGTAACTTTCCTTTTTTTCAATATCAGCATCTTTCAAATGAAGATCCAATAGATGATGTGCTGCTTCCCTAGAAAAATATAAAACATTCTTTTGTTGAGAAAATAATGAGTAGCAGGTGGGGTTATATGCAAGAGTTGGCATGGGCTAGTTGCCTTTTTCAATGAAGGTCACGAAGAAGTGTGAACCAACAGATTATGCAGCTGCCCGGCTCAGAAAAGGTTTGGTGTAGAGTTTGATATTCTTTTACTCTGATCTTGCACCCTCTTTCTTTTAAACATTTGAGCGCACTTCTAACCAACCTCTCTTTTACATTTTACCTCAGCACACTCTCACACTCAATTCTTTTGACCCCTCTCCCCTCAATCACTTAACGATTACTTCCAGGATAGGAAACACTGGTTATTGTGAATCCATGGAAGTCTTTTAAGCACTCGCACTGAGTCCCATGTATATTGTCCTAAAAATAATGAGTTGCTCAACAGTTATCTTGACATTTAAGCACAAGATATCATAGTCAATATATGTATGCTCATCAAAAATAAGAATGAAATTTGAGCAATTTGAACAGTTAAGATCTCTCAAAACTTTGAACATTTATGGTCATTCAATTTCATTGTTTTAAGAATCTGACAATGATTTAATCAGATCAAATATCATGAAGAAAAATGTAATGGGGTATCAAAGAACGGACATTTGTTTATATGAACAGAATATAAACAATTTAACAATGAACGCACATTTAAAGAAGAAATGATGTCTGCTCTCAAACAACATTGAATTTCAAACGGGAGTATTACCATCGAAAGATTTATCTTTTGAGACATGGTAATAACAAAGTCAATAAAAATGTATTGAACTGATGTGTGTATGAATACTTGACGATATATAGACAAGATAATACACAAGTATTTATCTTTTGCAAACACACGGTCAGTTAGTCAGTAAAGCACTGATATGAAAAACGTTTAAAATCACACTTCTCAATTCCTGAAAACATTTAAAGAATAAGAAGTGGTTTGAACATTTTAAGAACACATTTTACACATCCGAAAGTCGTTCTTCTTTCAAAATGTGGTGGAGATTAGGAATCAGAATTATATACCATCGGTGTAGAATTCTTAACTTCCCTTTATATGAATATTATCTCTTTAGCATCCTTGACAAAACAACATATACTCCTCCTACGTATCCGTAAAAAGTCAATTCATTAGAAAAATATGACAGTTAAAGTAAGTAACTTTGCTCTTATCTCCCCCTTAAAGATATAACAATGAAAATTTCATAAACTCCCCCTCAAAGGAAAACTCCTTTTGAAAGATGTTATCTATTAAGCATCCTGAAGAAGAAAAACTTTTGAGAACAGGTTCTGAACTGAGTTATTCAGAAGCCATCATCACGTATTCTCCGTTGAGAATAGTAACTCCTCCTAAAAGTAGTAATGAATTTATCATTTAATCTCTTCCTGAAAAATCAGAAAATGTATCAGTAAAAATATAAAAAATATAAGCTCCCCCATAACATATGCATAATTCTTAATCATTAGATCGAGTTCTGAATTACTAAGATTGAAGTAAATTCAGAAGTCAAACTACCCCTAAAAATTTGTATTCACAATTTTATTAGAAGAAATACTATGTACTCCCCCTTGAAGATTGATCATCTTTTATGTTTCGAAGTACAGTCATTTGTCATTGAAGTCAGAGTCCTGAGCCGCTTTACTCAGAAGTCATCATTCTTTGACATTAAATTACAAGTCCTAAACTGATGTGTTTAGAAGTCATTTTTCTTTGACATTGAGGATCGGGTCCTGATCTGTTGTAATTAGAAACCATTGTTCTTTCTCCCCTTAGTCTTTAGGTGCCTGCAACACAGATTTAGTTTTTGGTACCCACTGGTATTTGGGTCCTGGTTTGTTAGTTGCAGTTTTATTAGGAGAGATGTAGTAAGAACCATACCAGTTATTCACATAATTTTTGCAAACAAAATCATTTGTACCACAGTAAGAACAATTAATTTTCTTCTGTGCTAACCTGTTCAATTGATTAACAGTATAAACAAGATCAGGTTTGCCAAAAGTTTTACCTTTAGGAGCATTGTTCCTTTTTGCATTGGATGCATGCACAAGTTATTTTTGTTCCTTCTTCTCATTTGTGGATCCTTTCACTCTCCAAATCCACTTTTCTTTGTCATTCTCATCTTTCCTTCTCCAAACCATTTTCTTCTGAGACTTGTTCGTTTTGATGTTACCTGAACCATCAACAGATTTGTCATAAAAATTGTTAGAACAAGTCAAAAAAAGTTGTCGACCTTGTCAGACATCTCCGACAATCGTTCGACATTCTCAGAAAATACCATATAAAGTTGAACCCGACCAAGTGTTCCTATGGGGTAAGTGCAGGGAAATTATTGGGATATATGGTGACTCGACGAGGAATCGAAGCTAGTCCTGGTGAAATTAAAGCCAAGTCGAGATCAAATCACTGAGGAATTAAAGCCATCGTCGTACAAATGTCACTTATTCTACAGTGTCTTGCGAAAAAACAATGGCTTTCAGTGGACGGATGATCATGAACTGGCATTATAGAAATTAAAAGAATACATGGCATCGCCTCCATTGCTATCGAAGCCTAAAGACAATGAGGTCTTAAAACTTTATCTGGTCGTCAGTCCCAATGCGGTAGGTGTAGTCGTGGTAAGAGAAGACGACAAACAACAGTTGCCTATCTAATACGTAAGTAAATCTCTACTCGATGCTGAGACCAGGTACTCCTCCATGGAAGAATTATTATTGTCATTAGTCACAACCGCTAAAAAGTTGCTACATTATTTCGATGTGCATCCCATAACTGTCGTTACTAACTTTCCACTTAAGTCGGTTTTGAGAAAACCAGAACTAACAGGTCGACTAGCAAAATGGAGTATATAACTCAACAACTATGACATTGACTTCAAGCCCAGGATCGCGATCAAATCTTAAGTCTTGGTAGATTTTATCGTCGATTTTAGTCAGGAACTAGAAAAATAAGCTCAAGAAGAGACTCATTAGGTGGCGACTCTCGACGACAAACCCTAAACTTTACATATCGATGAATCGTCCATGCTAGAGGAACAGGATTCGGTGTCGTCTTAAAGTCGCCACAGGGGGGCAAGATGGTGTACTCCATACTATGTGATTTCAAAGCAACCAACAATGAGGCAGAGTATGAAGCCCTGATCACGGGAATGAACATGGCACACGACTTGGGGGCGAAAGGGTTACACATCAAGAGCGACTCCCTCCTTGTCGTAAACCAAATGAATGGAGAATTTGCGGCAAAAGATTCTAACATGACAGCATATCTCCAAATAGCCAAAACAAAGTCAGAAAATTTCAAGCCATTCTCGATCGAACAAATGCCAAGATACCAAAATACTCAAGCTGGCGCCCTGGCCAATCTTGGGTCGGCACTCAGTAAACCTTTGTTCGATACAATACCCATGATCCACCTCGTGACATCATCCATCGACCAGGACAACATTGTCCAGGTCGATAATATAGAAGAAGATTGTTCGGTAAGCTACCACCTGCCTCGGGTAAAAGGTATTTTTACTTGTACTTACGGATTATTTCTCTAAGTGTATAGAAGCAACCGCTTTTTCCCAAGTCCGGGACAAAGAGGTCATATCTTATATTCTGACTTACATTATATGCATGTTTAGGATACCATCCGAAATTGTTTGAGACAATGGATCCCAATTTATAAGCGAAATGACTCAACAATTATGTCAGGATCGCAACATAAAACTAACGACCTCGACGCCACAATATCCCCAATCGAATGGACTTGCATAATCTAACAACAAGGCCATCATCAACTCGATCAAGAAAAGGCTAAAAGTTGCAAAAGGAAAATGGGTCGAGGAACTCCCCTCAGTTCTCTGGGGAAATCGTACGACTCCACGTATGTCCACAGGACAAACTCCTTTTTCCTTGGTCTATGGTTGCGAAGTAGTTCTACCTGTCGAGGTCTGACTCCCAACATCGAGACACGACTCGGTCGACCAAAACCTATTCGACCTAAGTTATGATCTCGACGCCCTTGAAGAAATGAGAGAATCAGCATTGATCAGAATGGCGTCTCAGAAACGATTGATCGAATGTCTTTTTAATAAAAGCGTAAAGACCAAAGTCTTCCAAGAAGGCGACCATGTCTTACGACGAGTGTTTCAGAACACATAAGAGCAGAATGCAAGTAAACTTTCCATTAAATAGGAAGGTCCCTATCGAATATCTACAGTCGTAGAAAAAGGTGCCTACAGGCTCCAAACCCTCGACGAGAAAGATATCTCTCGTAGTTGGAATGCAACACATCTTAAGAGGTATTTCTTCTAAGTCCCTTATTCTCTTTTCTCACGATTATTTATCATGACCAATACTGACTTAAGCATCGAAGGGTCGTTGGTTAGCCAACGACCAACCTCTAACATTATTTTATTGCAGGATTGCACGACATAATAAGAAGTCTAAGTCTATTACACGACTTGGTCTAATAAACCAAAAGTCTTATGATCTATACTTAGAAAAATTTACCATGTTTTGGATAAATGCCATGGTCGCAAGTATCTTTGAGCGAAATTATTTGAGTTGTGTTAAACGTCATTTGCTTGATCGAACGATTCTCAGAGATTTAAAGTTCTAGGTATTTTGTATCACAAGTATTCTGTTGATTGGTTTATGCATCATAATTTGTCATAATTTATTGTACATTTACTTGATCGTTTTATGATGTGTAAAAGCATTCGACAGAAAAATCATAAGATAAAAACTATTTGCATTAAAACCGAATGTAAACGGTTACATGGTAGGGCTCGACCACCAACGGTCGACCACTAAAAACAAAAAGACTAAAGATAAAATATCAAGGCTACAGAGAATCATCTGTTTGCTTCAACCCCGAAGCTTCACCGTGGGGGGTCTCGTCTTCCACCTACAAACCTTCCTCATCCTTGTCGTCTTCAGAATCCATATCCCTTTCATTCCCGACACCCGACAAGTAGAGCTCCAGTTCTTCCGAGGCGTTGGCAAGAGGGTTCTTCCCCGCCAGATGTCTCCTCATGATCGCCGCCTTGGTGGTCAACCGAGTAAAATCCTCGATCGACCTGAACTCTTCCTTCAACTCCTCCACCTTCTCCTTGAGCTCCATCTCCCTTGCCTGGGAGTCCTTGACCTCTTTTTCTCTCTCGGCCAAGGACCCCTGAGTCCTCTCTAGATCTGCCCTCGACCCCGCCAACAACTCAAGCGATTGGTTCAGACGATTCTGCAGGTCGGCCCTATCACGTCCGGTGACCTCTAAAACGTTCAGAGCATCGTCAAGTCGCTCGGACAGGGAATTTGCACGTTCCGTAACTGCCTTTTCCTTTGTCAAGGATGCTCTCTCCATGGCCAGATCCGCCTTCTCTCTTTCAAGGGCCACCGAAACTATACGCCGTACTTTCTCCATCTAAGAATAGTGGCTAAGAGCGACTTGGAACGTCTGAAGAAAAAGTGCATGACTATTAGAAAGAGACAAATAACAAAATATAGAAAAATGAGTCACGATACTTACCATGAAAGCAAGTCTGGCGACGTTGGATCTAGTGTCGTCAACCGTCATACCCTCGAAACACTCCTTGAAGGTAGGAAGATGATATTTCCCCAGATGAGGAAAAATCTTTGCCCTATCAATGTAAAGTTACCGTCGTGACTTCGGCAGGGACTTTCCCTTGGTCGACTGACGAGGGAGTCAAGGCAATAGTCGGTGAAGCCCGTTGGGTCACCGGTGAAGCCTGGGCATCGTCCGCAGTCGATGGCTTCGCAGGTGAGTTTCCTAAAAAGATAAAAATTAGAAAAACTAGACGACTTAAAAGAAATAATGAAGAAGAGTCGAGTATCTTTTCTTACGGGCCATCTCTTCTTTGCTCTCTTTCTCTTCCTCTTCCTCCTTTCCCTCTTCTTCTCGTTGACCCTCCTCGACTTCGACCCCAGAGGGTTCGACGATGGTCACGTCTTCGTCGTCGTCGTCGTCCACCAGATGTCGAGAGAAGAATGATCGCTCGTCATCACTGTGCTCCAAGAAGCGGGTGATCTTAAGAACAAAATCGTTGTTCGGCCTCACTTTGTCGAACTTGATGGCTAATAAACATAAAGACAAAAGATTGTTAGAAACCAATGTGCTCCAAGAAGCGGGTGATCTTAAGAACAGAATCGTTGTTCGTCCTCACTTCATTGAACTTGATGGCTAATAAACATAAAGACAAAAGGTAGTTAGAAACCCATTAAAAACAAACAACGTACGACAAAGCTAGTAAAGGTCCTTCCTCGATGTATTCAAGTTTGATTCCAACCTATCACTGTTTGGACCCAGTGAGGCTATACACACGAATGCATACCTCGTCTTCCACTTGCGGTCATTAACCGCAGTGTTTAGGACCAAGGTACAATCGTCTCGGTACTTGGAAAAAAGGCTATATCGGTGGAATCCATCATCCTTAACCTGTTACGCCATCAGGAGGTCATTCACATCAAATGGCGACCCCCAACCCTCTGTAAGTCGCTTGATGACTAAGACGACTCTCCAGAATTGGGGCATGAGTTGCTCTGGCGCAAGACTGAATGTCATCATAAACAACCTCGACAGAGGCGAATATGGCCACTTAAAGCCAATCTTGAAGGGATACTCGTAAATCACGAAATACCCCTCCGGACACATGTAAGAACGAATCTGACTGGGGGTATTTAGATGGATAGTAGAGGGAATGTGCGCTAATCGCCTAAACGCATCTAGATCATCTTGATCCCTAATTGAACTTGCCGACTCTTTTGACATTGCTAGACCTGACAGAATTATTATCAACTCGGAGAGACCTTAGTATCCCAGTCCTTCCTAGGTTTCCTATATAAAGTCTTCAATTGCATAAAAGAGTAATAGAGATCGTACCTTATATCACTTTAAACCTCGAACTAATGGTAAAGATTTTGCAGGTTTTTGGAAAGGATTCGTGAAGATGATCAGGGAAATCTCTCTCTAAAAAATGTTTGAAAGCGTAAAATGAAACAGACCCCTGGATACCTCTATTTATATGCTTAAACATATCAATTCGAGTCGCTCAATGATCGACACGTGTCGATCGACTTTTTGTGTACACCGCTGGATCGTTGACACCTGTCTTAACAATTGTCACGCATGCGGATACACGCCACCATGACATCACATGTGTCAGTTAAACCATCATGGGTCTAGTTGGAAATGAACTGATTCAGTTCTGAAGTGACTAGAGTCCCTCCCCAAATGACACGTGGCGACCGCCAAAAAAATTTCGACAAATTTAAAATTCAAAAGTTGTCGGCTCATTTTAAATTTTGGGGGCAAACTGTTTGGGTCAAAAATCCACGACCATGACGAGAAACATTAATGATAAGCTTTATACACGATTGATCTTGTATTAAGATAAAATCTTGTTGACCATGCATATTTACAACACTCTTCGACACTTTTGTGGGTGACAGTCGAGCGTTAGTCGCACGACTATCACAAGATTATACTCAACCACGATTATACTATCGTATAATCAAACGTTTATTTCTTGTTTATTCAATACAAGTTTAATGATCTTAAAAGCCAATGGCTATAACCAACAGAGAACATTAAGATCATTGAATGAGCTTCGACCGTTACTCTAGGATTCAATGACACAGTAATGACAATCAAGATTATAAATACCAACGACATATACATCATTGGGAACACACGAGAACTCATAGATTACAAGCTACGCAAAGAATTCTTACAACTTTCCTTCTTTAAACACACGACCAAAGTGCAATACGCACGACCGAAGTGTTTTACACACGACATTCGACTATTACTTTTTTCTGCATTTGTTTCTTGTATTTATCCTGTGAAACATTGTAGTACATAAGGATGTCGCCCCTGTTTGGCGATCATAGTGAACTGAAGACTTTTCTTTGTCGTCTGCAGTTTTTTCCTCGTTGAGGTTTTTCCGCATCACCAAATCCTTTATCTCTTTATTTTTATCTTTATCGCACGTCTTGTCACCTGGTTACATTCTTTAGTTGGATAAAGCTCCACATCGACCTTAAGTTATCCTTGGGTAATTTTTGGCATTAACAAGCAGGTCTTGGTGTCGTCCTCAAATCACCACAGGAAGGCAA
This sequence comes from Arctium minus, assembly GCA_954870635.1. NCBI lineage: Eukaryota > Viridiplantae > Streptophyta > Magnoliopsida > Asterales > Asteraceae > Arctium > Arctium minus. Next base: position 11,033,221 of record OX941096.1, on the reverse strand, counting down.
GATGGTATACTCCATACTATGAAGCTCTAATCGCAGGAATGAACATGGCTCACGACCTGCGGGCAGCAAGACCCCACGTCAAAAGTGACTCCCTCTTGGTCATCAATCAAATTAATGGAGAATTCACTGCGAAAGACTCAAAAATGACAGCTTACCTCAGAGTAGCCAAAGCCAAATCTGAAGTTTTTCAACATTTCACCATCACACAGATCCCAAGGGACCAAAATACCCAAGTTGACGCATTAGCCAATCTTGGGTCGGTACTTGGACAATCCCCATTTGATGTTGTCCCAATAATTCATCTGGCAACACCATCCATCGAAAACGAAAATCACGTCCACGTGATAGCTGAGGAAGATAACTGGTCGAATGATATCAGAATATTCTTGACATACGACCAACTTCCCGAAGACAAGATGGAAGCCTAAAAATTCATATTCAAGGCATCCAAATACACTCTAATCAGGACAACTCTATCGTCGATCGTCAACAAGACTAAACCTTTGATGCATCGTCGATAAAAACCAAGTCCAAAGCATTTTACTAGAAATGCATGACGGAGAGTGCGGCAACCACTCGGGTGGTCGTAGTCTATCAAACAGGATCTCTCGGCAAGGATATTATCGGTCGACCTTACGATAGGATGCGATAAGGTATGTCCAAAGTTGCAACGCATGTCAGCGACACTCATGTATGTCTCATAAACCCTCTGAACCCTTACACTCGACTCTAACTTCATGGCCCTTTATGAGATGGGGAATGGATATTGTCGATAAATTACCTCTGACCCCCGGGCAAAAGGTATTTCTACTAGTCCTTATGGATTATTTTTCAAAATGGGTAGAAGCGGTTGCTTTCTCCCAAGTTCGGGACAAAGAGGTCATCTCTTTTATCCAGACTAAAATTATTTGCAGGTTTGGAATCTCATCTGAAATTGTATGCGACAACGGGTCACAATTCATAAGCACCAGGACTCAGCAGTTATGCGAGGATCGTAACATCAAACTTAGGACCTCGACACCTTACTACCCTCTATCGAACGGGCTCACCGAATCGAGCAACAAACGATCGTCAGTTCGATCAAGAAAAGACTCAAAACAGCAAAAGGCAAATGGGTCGAAGAACTTCCAATAGTTCTTTGGGCCAATTGTACGACACCTCGTACCTCCACAGGACAGACTCCTTTCTCTCTGGTCTATGGTTGTGAAGCGGTCTTGTCGGTCGAGAACCGAGTTCCGACCTCACGACACATGCCGATCGATCACAACTTAGTCGACCTAGGTTACGACCTCGACGCATTAGAAGAACTAGGGGAGTCTGCATTAATCAAAATGGCATCCCATAAACAATTGGTCGAACGACACTTCAACAAGAATGTCAAGTCCAAGATTATCCAAGAAGGTGATTACATCTTACGATGAGTGTTTCAAAACACCTAGGAATTAAATTCAGGTAAGCTATCAATCAAATGGGAGGGTTTGTACCGTATAACTGAGGTCGTCGGAAAAGGAGCCTACCTATTGCAAGCCCTCAACAGTCATGACATTCCTCGAAGTTGGAATGCTATACATTTGAAGAAGTATTTCTTTTAAACCCATTACCTTTTTCCTTTTGATTATCTTATCATAACTATTACTGACTTAATCATCGGAGAGTCATTGTCCTAGCCAAATACCCCCTCTAATGTTGTCTCATCGCAGGATTGATCGAACTCTCGACTTTACTTAAAGGCTATATGATCACATCGTGACCAAGTCGTTCGATCTATCACTTGGTTTCAAGAAATCTTGCCTTGATCGCAAGTTCTTAATTCCATTCTTTTGGGTTGACATTTATTATTGATTATAGATAATAATCCTTTTGACTTAAGGACGATTTAGTCATCTAACAGGTTTATAACTTGCTCCAGTCGCAAGTCCTCTATTGGTTGACAGGTTTATAATTTGCGTCAATCGCAAGTTCCTTGGTGAAATTATTTACTTGCCCAGTTAAAAGTTCATTGATTTATGCTTGATCATATTGTGATGTCGTGAGTTACTTAGAAAGATTTCAATTAATCTCTATTATCTTTCGATTATCCTTTTTATGTTTGTCGTGAATGACTTATGTAATTACTATAGTGATTATTACGACAAAATAAAGCTCCGACAATTTGAATCTGTTCAAAAGATTCATTCTATTTATATCAAGAGGAGTACAAAACAAGGCACGACCACCAACGATCTTCCCACTAAAAGAAACAAAAAATTACAAGGACCTAAACTAAGGAGCCGGTGGGGGTCGATCGCAGTATCTGCACCCTCGAGGGCGTCATCCCCCGACTCGACCTCCTGCTCATCCTCAGAGTCGAGATCTTTCTTGACCCCGATCGATCCTAAGAAAAAGGCGAGTTCGCCTTCGCCGATGCTAGGGGATTCTGGTCTCTAAGGTGGCGTCTCATTAAGGCCGCTCGAATCTTGAGATGAGTGAAATCCTCTACCGACTTCACCACTTCCTCAAGGTCGGCGGCCAACTTCTTCGTCGCCCCCAGCTCAGCCCTAAGGGTCTCGATCTCTTTTTCATTAAAGGTCGAGGCTTCCTTAGTCGTCTTCAGCTCCGCTTCCTCTGCAGACTCTAGACCTAGGGCCTCCCTCATATGTCCTTGGAGTTCCTCATTCTCATGACCAACGACCTCAACATGATTGAGGGCGTCGTCAAGTCGGACGGAGTACTCTTCTCTCTTAGCCTCCGCCTCCTTGATTCTGGCCTTCGCCTCGATCTTCCTGGCCAGAGCCGCCTGCTCCTTTGCCAAGGTGGTAGGGACTAGCCTCCTCACCTGGTCCATTCGGGTGTTGAGGACTAAACCCACTTCAAGTTCCTGCACAATCGTACGATCAATGGTTAGATTGTAAAACAAAAAGCAATCGGAGAGAAAAATCTTACGACTGGAAAAATTATACTTACCTCGGGGCCACTGTCCTTTGAAGACGTTTCCCTCAGGACCGTCTTCGGCTTCTTGACCCCCAACCCAGATGTCGGGGGAGCCTTTCTTTTGATATCTCGCCTTTTTTGGGCGAGGGCCTCTCTCTTTGAGATACACGTCGATGGTTTCATGGGGGTCGATCCTCCTAAAAAAGATAAAACACACATAAGAAACATAGACAAAAGAACAAGTAAGTGGCTTCTTTCATAAGACTAGACCTTACAAGATCTTACGATCCAAAGGTGACGTCTTACGACTAACCCTAAGTAATCTTACGACCAGTAGGTGATGTCTTGTGACTATACCCCACAAAAAGTCTTTCGACCAGTGTTGACGTCTAAACGACTAGACCTACTAATACTACGACTAATGGGTGACGTCTTTTTTGAATAGACCCCATAAGGTCTTACGACTGATAGGTGACGTCTAATGACTAGACCCTATAAACTAAGCTAAATGTGAGAAGGACTTACCCGTCATCTCCTTCTCTGGAGTCTCCCCGTCGGACTCCTCTTCTCGTTCCTCCTTCTCCTCTGTAGGAGAAGCGACCGACGTCCCGACGTATTGTACGTCGTCGTTCTCCTCGTCCCAGTCGGCGGTAGGACGGACGGTGAAGAAAGAGCGTTCCTCAAAGTTGAACTCGAGGAACCTCTCGACCTTGCAGGCCAAGTCGGCAGAGGGAGCGGCTACCGAGAAGTCGATCAATAGCAAGGAAAAAACAAAATAACATTAGCAAAAAAACTATCGACAAGTAATCTAACGACAAATTAAAGAAACTCTTACCTTTGGTATTCCACCCCGTGGTGAGCCATTGGACGTCGCCGTCGAGCGACGCCAAGCGACCAAAGATGTCCACTTGCGGTCGTTGACCGCGGTCGCCTGAACCAAGGTACAAGGCCCTCTATATCTCGATAAGAGGTTGTACCGATGGTTCGCCTCCGCCTTGACCGTATAGGCCAAGAGGAGGTTATAAACGGAAAATGGTGACTCCCATTTATCCGTCAATCATTCAATCACTTGAACGATTCTCCTGAACTGGGGCATCATTTGCCCCGACGACAGGTCAATGATCATAAGGAACGATCTCGACAGAGGAAAATATTGCCAGGTAAACCCTATTTTGAACAAATACTTGTATATCATGAAGTACCCGTCCGGGCATTGCTCTGGACGGAGAAATACTAGAGAACAAAGACTCACGTCCGTCGGAAACGCGGCTAACAGTCGGAGAGACTCAACATCTTCCTCTTCATTGAGGGTGCTAATGGGGTCTAGCGACATTACGAACTCGGGGTCGTGAATGGTCACTATGTAAAATCCAAACACATCACAGTTTCTCCTAGGCTTACGGGCTTGGGTCTTAAAACGCATAAACAAGGGTAGGGGAGATCGTACCTTAAATACTGCTCTAACCTCGATCGACTTTTGGCAAATAATTTCGATATTGCCGGTTTTTCGCAAGGATTTGAAGGTCTCTTTGTCTCTAAACTCATAAATCACATATAAAGGAAAGGATCCAGCGAGGATCGCTATTTATATGGGATATGGTGACAGGTCGGGTCGTCAGATGATCGACACCTATCATCAACCCTTTGCACGCCAACCATCGGATGAACGACAGTTGTCCCTATACCTGACACCATGCGCCCCACGTCGCCATGACGTCACGACCGTTAAACGGCTATATTCTTTCCCTCACAATCGCTTCGGTTTTCAAGGAACCGATTCGGTTACAATTGTCAACACGTGTCCAATCTGGTTACAAAATTCGAAAAGTCGACTTGCCTCCCAATTTTCGAATTTTGGGGGCAAACTATTTGGGTAAAACTTCACAAGTCACGAACGACGCAAGAAAACCAAACATATCCAATCTTAAGACCATTCTTGTATTAAGATAAGGTCCTGAAGATCACATACACTGAGAGTTATGGTCATCACTTATGACGACGGTGGTAAGTTTCTTACGACCATGATCGAAGAGTCTCTCGACGACTCATACCTTACGATCTTTATAACGTAACTAACAAATAAGTTTTTTTTATTACCTACGACCCTTTATCTTTATGACACTTTATTACAGGTTCTACGACCCTTTATCTTTATGACACTTTATTACAGGTCCATCAAAGTCATTCAATATAGGGACCGTTGGGACATTAAACGCGCATTTATGAAGACCAAAGCTATATATACATGCTTGAAGAATCATTTTGGGGACAAAACTGATTTGGCATACGCGTCACTCAAGAACACTCAACTTAGTTTCTCTCCAACAAGAACTCTCGACGAAGTGCTTGATCGCACGACGAACATCGCAAACTTACGATTTGTTTATTTATACTTGTAATATTGTCATTTGTACTTTCGATCATTCCTTCTAAAGGACGACATCCCTATTTGATGTCCATAGTGAACATGACGATCTCTGCTATCATCCGCAGATTTTACCCTCGACAGGATTTTCCGTGTCACCAAAATCTCTGTCCCTCATTTATTTATTTCCCCTGTCGTACAATTTATCGATCGATCGCTTACTTTAGTTGTTTAAGCTCCACACCGACCTTAAGTCATCTTTAGGACGATTTTTGGCATTAACATGTACAGTGACTTTCGGTGATTCAAATTTCAAATTATGAGATTTAGAGCTCAATTGGATGATCGCTGATGCTAGATTGGTTCGATGATCATTGTTGAATCAATTGGAATCAATCACCATGATTAATTTCAACAAATTTTGAAGATTTAGTCGGATTTTTGAGATTTTTTGTTTGAAAAATGGCATCCACTGTGTTGAGATCGATTTCTGATTTTTAGTGGTTTTTAGACAAGATCATCAACAACAAACTTGTTCAGAATCATTTTTCGAGTATGCTCACCAAGTTTCATCTCAAAATTCGATGTATTTTGCTAGATATCATGATTTTTCAGTGTTTAAGGTTGTTTGACGCAATATCTGGGGTTGACAAAGTTCATCATGGTTGACGCAACATTCATGAAGTTGACACAAGATTTGTGGTTATCGCAAAATTTCAGGTTTTTTAAGGGAGCTTGACACAAGTCGTTGGTTGCGTCAAGTAGAGTTATCATATGAAGGCTCTTGCGTCAAGTGAAAGTTATCGCAAGGTGAGGCCTGCGTCAAGTGACTTGACGGGTCAAGGCCATTGCCTCAAGTTGACTTCTTGGATGATGCCCCTTGCGAAAAGCATGGTCGACGCATATAGGCGGTTGCGTCAAGTGAGGTTGACGCATGAAGAGCCTTGCGTCACGTAAGGTTGACACATGTAGTTGTCTTCATCAAGTAGCTTCTCGGCTCATGCCACTTGTGTCAAGTGACTTTCATGGTTTAATGGCTTGCAACAAGTGGGTCTGCAACAAGTTGAGGTTGTTTGGTCTGAGTCAAGTTACTATACATGTTCAAATTTGCAACAAGTTTGTCCTATGAGACTTAAGTGTTAAAAAAAATCTCTCGGGGAGCTGCCCTCATACCCCGCAAGGGCGTTGCCCCTTGACCCCACCCACTAACTAGGTAGCAGGACCCCCGTGCTAAGTCACAGGAGGGGGACAATCGTTCATGGGATTCTCGCGTAAAGCATATGTGACATCATTCTTATCTTCAATCTGTCACATATTTCTAAGCAACTGACCAAGATTCACAGTGCTCAAGTTTGTCAAGATTTTCAGATATTAGGTGTTTGGATTTAGTCTTTGGTTAGATTGGATTAGAATTTTGTGTATTTGCAATCATTATTCTAGAGTTGTTTTTTGACAATGTTGGACCTTTGAGTGCTCTTAATCATTTTTCTGACCTGATCAATCAGAATTGTGAGTGCTTGCAATCATTGTTCTGGTGCTTTGGTTGTGATCCAGACTTTTGAGTGCTTATAATCATTCAGCTGATTTGTGAAGATTGGAGTTCTGGGTATATTCATTCAGTGTTCTAGAAAGTGTTTTGGAAATGAGCATATTTCTTAAGTTGTTGAACAGTATTGTTGATTGATTCTTCTAACCCTTGCCAAGTAGTATTAGCTACAAGATGTTTCCTCCTACGAGCTGATCAGAATAAATTCTTAAGCTGAATTGCTATTCAACTCGCAGTTCAAAGACAAATTCTCTGTTACAAACTGAAGATGCATTGTGTTGAGTTTCTAAAGATAAAGTTGTCTTTAGTGCACTCAGTTGAGATTATTGCACATTGAATCTGGTTTTAAAGTTGAAACTTTGAAGGATAAGAGCTTCATTCAAGGGGGAGCCTGAAATGTCTTGAAGATGTGCAACACTAAAGTTTTTCAAAGAAATCAAGGGGGAGAAGAGTTGGAGCTTAAAAGATGATGATTCATTTACAAAACTTTTGGGGGAGAATGTTAGGACATAAAATTTCCTAAGTTTTTTAAAGTGCCTTAATATTGTATTTAGGCATTATCATATTGCATATTCGGCTTAGGCTTACATGTTGTACAAGGGATGCTTGGGGTATACATAATGGCATGATTGTAATTGATGTAGGTAAGTGAGACCCAATGTAGACGTTTGTTTGAGAGAGTTTCTAGAGAGTGAAACTTCTTTCTCTCTTTAGATTGTGTGTAATAGCTATGTGAATAAATCAAACATGATTTCCCTCCCAATTCATATCTTCTCTTATCAATCTACATTGAATCATGTTGTAAGTTGTGGACTAACAAAAAAATAATGTCATAATATATCAAACATGAATACTTTGAATATTCAGTAAGAATAAAGATAATATGCATGTAATTTGATAGAACAGAGAATTCTTGTTAATTGAAAATAGATGAAAATGAGAAAATGAATACTCTCACTATTCAATCTGAATAAAGATGATATGCTAGTTAATTCATAGAAGATATATTGCATTCAACATGAATAATTAAACTATTTCGTATGAATAAAGATGATATGCTTGTTAAGTCATAAAAAATAGAATACAGTTATTATTCAAAACAAATAAACATGATAGAAAATGATATAGTTGTTAACTGATAGAAAATGAAAAACTGAAGATGGGATGTATTATTCAGTATGAATAATACACTATTATTCAGTACGAATAATGATGATATTTATTATTCAGTATGAATAATGATGATATTTATTATTCAGTATGAATAATACTTTCATAATTAAGTATAAATGATAATATGAAATTCCAATAAAAATAAAAGAACTACCTTCAAAGACAATTTTGTACTAATGTGCCACATACAAAACCGGTGTCTTGACTCTAGGAAGACCTCATAAACAACTTGCTTAATAGCAGGACACTGATCAGTAACAACAAACTTTGGTTGCCTCCCAAAACATTTTAAGAAAGAATGAAGCAACCATTTATAAGCATCGATATTTTCGCCATCAAGAAGACCAGCACCAAGAGTTACACAATTCTTGTGATTGTCAATTCTTGTGATTGTCAATTCTTGTGACTGGGACGAATACAATACAATACCTAAAACACATATCGTTAATACAAGATATAAAGAAAAACAAATACTAAAAGAAATTATAAAAAAAAAACACTAACTTATTTGTTCGAAAGGTTGCATCAATGAAACAATGTCACCAAACTCTTCAAAGTTGCATTTAGCTATCTGATTAGCCCAAAAAACATAATTCAATACACCTTCATCGCATTTATATTCAAACGAATAGTTTGGCACATACAACTTCATATTATTCATTTTCCTAACAAATAAATTTGCATCGGTATCACCAATGAAACAATTACGGTCCCGTTGAAAATGTTTATACTCAACCTTAGTACCACCTACCATTTCATACTCACCCTTCAACTAACAAAGAATGTTATAGGCTTGTGTGGCACCAATATTTGCATTTGACATCTTAAGAAACCACCTTTGTTGAGAATAGTATAATTTGCGACTACTTTTCAACAAGTGCTTCGAAGCTTCATCAAATAAACAATGATTATGTTTCTCTTCAAATGCATATAATCTAAAAGACCTCACTCCTGGAATAACCTTGAACTTCACACACTCTTCAAAACTAGTTCTATGAATGTTACTACTTCTAATTTTCTTCTTCGATCGATCCAATGTATCTGCCTGCACAGAATCTGGAGAATCAACTCATTTGCATACAACATACCTCAAAACAATCATCGAATATGCATTTCTTTTCACATAAGATAGTCTAACATCAAATCCTGCTTTAGCAGCACAATTCTTATAAATTTCAATACCTTTCTACAATGATTCATAAACTTTCTCCACAACAGGCTTCAAATCATCATCTACAACAGGAATCCAAAACTTCACTCCATCACTACCATCAATTCCAATACTTGAAGGATCGTCTTGACCACCACTATAAATTTGATCTACAAAACTTATTCATAATGCATAAAAAATAAAATAACAAAATTCAGAATACATATAGAAATAAATTTACAAATATATTTAAATACATGAAAAAAGTTGATAAAAATATATTTAGAAATATGATGATAGATACACTTTATTCATGATGAATAAAATATATCAATCAACATATGAACGATATTCAACATGAATAAAATATTAATAAGAAATATATTAATCAACTATTCAATATGAATAAAGAATGCTTGTTAATTGAAAAAGATGAAATGAGAACATGAATACTTTCACTATTCAGTATGAATAAAGATAATATGCTTGTTAATTGATAGAAGATAGAATGCATTCAACATTAATACGTTCACTATTCAGTATGAATAAAGATGACAAATATAACATAACATATTCAATTTCACACTAAAAATAACAAAACATATTCAAATTGAATACTAAACACAAAAACATTATATAAAAAAATAGAACAACATGAACAAAATTAATAACAAAAACAGAAAAATCAAAAACAACTAATTTAATAAGAAATAAGAACTTTAAAATTAAGAAATAATACAAAAGAACATTCAATTTCACTCACTAAATCAATCTATATTACAGGAACAAAGATTAATTAAACAACAAAATAAATTTACAGATCGATGATTCTTCACATTTGATAGATTGGAAAACATAGAAAAAGAATCAATTTCACCGTTTCTTGTATCAACATCATCATAATCATCAACAAAATTGACTTCTTGATCAACAAAAAGTGTAAAATTCTCAACAAGAACAGAATCCATAGAAACATACTCAAAAAACAGATCGAAATTTAGCTTCAAGAATATTAACCTATATAGAAATATTCGGATCAAAAGATTGATTTGAAGGAATCGATAAAAGTAAAAAAATCACGAAAGATGAAAAGAATAGATAGATCAAAGATATTAGGAAGCAATCGAGCTCAGAGAAATTAGGAAAGAATCGACTTATGAATCAAAAGAATCGCGAAAGATCAGATAGTAAGAAGGAATCGACATGAGACAAAAATAATGATTCTGCCAAAAATGCCCCTGAAGCCGTATTTGAGCATCAACTTGAATTTGGCTGCGATCAAGGGTTGTGATCTATTCTCACGTGCATAATGAAATATGAGTTTTCATTTGAACTTTCCTCTATATGTACGTGTATATATGGACGCATATATAGGGGGTGTTTCAAGGGAGAACTGAGTTATTTGTGATAACTATGAGATCCAATCTCAACCCACAAATCAGATGATAAATTAGGAAATTTTAGTAATTATGATTTAAATTATAATTAAAGGGAAATTTAGGTATTTTAAAAATATGTTTTATCCTCTCTCCTCTCTCCTCCCTCCGACAAACTTTTTTCTGGTGAAACTTTTTCCGGCGAAATTTTTTCCGGCAAACAAATGCATTATGTGATACCCATAACAAAATAACGAAAATAAAGAAAAAAGACATAGTGTGATACACTTAGTAAAGCAACACCACCTGATACATTGTGATACACTTTGTAAAACAAAGGAAATACATTATGATACCAATGTGATACCTCATTATGATACCAAATGTGATATCCTACTGTTAAACCAAATCTGATATCCCATTGTGACACACTACTCTAATACCAAATGTGATACCTCGTGATACCAGTGTGATACCAAATGTGATACCCTACTGTTACACGGTGATACACTTTATAAACATAAAAAAATACATCGAAAGTACATGATAACACACTATGATACCTTTTGTAAACATCGAAAAAAACCCACATAGCTCGCTAGCTTTGTCCACATCCTACATTCAATTTTTTTTATAAAATATTGATAAAGGAAAAGAGTAGAAACTACCATGGAAACTTGAAGAACCTTTCATAAAGTCACCAAATTCCATGACATAACGTGCACATACATTTTACAAAATCTTACTACATCATTAGTAAATCCCAAAGATAAAAATGTTGTGTGTGTGTGTGTGAGAGAGAGAGAGAGAGAGAGAGAGCGCAGGTGACCATGGCAGAGGAAGACAAAGGCTTTTGGAGAATAAAGAGGCAGCCATCTACAAGTGAAGAGTTGTATTTCTCTTGAATTCTTTATATACTCCTGAAAGTTAGACTCTAAGAGATTAAATTTTTATGTCAGATTCTTAACACCCATATGCTAAAAATTTGATTTTCATGACAGATAAATAAAATCCATCATTAAAAATAATCAATTTTCTCCTCTTTTCATTTTTTTTTTGAAATCGAAAGGGAAGGAAAGAAGGTATTAACAGAGAGCAAGTAGCCTATGATATTGGAGCTCCATTAATGTGTGTAGCGAAGTAACCAGCTAGGGTTTTTGATTGAAGCGTCGCCTGGGTAGATCTGAACCAGAAGCAACGGGATGAAGGAGATGGATAGCATCTCGTAGACCAGTTTTGTTGTTCGAAGGTTCTTCTAGTTTTGGGGTGCAAACGAAGTCTTAGAAGGTTCATCTTCTAGCACAAAATGATCAAGCGACTAAGAAGTCTGATGCGAATGTTTGAAGGTTCATCTGCTTCTGTGCGGCAAGGAGGAATCAATATGATCAAGCGGCACAAAATTAGGGTTTTAGTTAGGGGTTATCAAAAAAATATAAATTACCAATTTACCCTTTATTTTATTTTAGTAAATAACATTAATTATCTAAAATGATTGGTTCACATTGGATCTCACGGTTATCACAAACTACACAGTTCTCATTTGATTAGGCCCCTATATATATATATATATAGAGAGAGAGAGAGAGAGAGAAAGTGAGAGAGAAATATGATATAATATTTTGATTCAGTTAGAAAATAATACAACAAAACTTAGGGGGTCTGTTGGGCCAAATCTAGATATAAGAAATTGAAGGTTTATAGGTTTGGAAACCCAAAATTATTCATGAGTATTAAAACCAAATTAATGGTATATATTCATAGTTTAGGACGCATTGGGTAAACACCCTTGGTTACATATCTTTTTTATTTTTCCTATTGTTTGTAGTCGCTTCTTAATCAACTTCAGAGAGGATTCACATTGTTAGTACATAAAATTGTATTCAAGATTTATGTAAAAGTCAATGTAATTGTCAAAGTCATGTAAAGTCAAAGTGTAATAGTTTTAATGCTTTGTAATTATGAGATATAAATAGTTTGCTTTGTTGTTAAGCATTAGGTTAGAAGCTCATTTTGTAATATTCAAGATAGATCTTAGAGAGAGAAAATAAGAGAATTCTAGAGAGAGAAAGCAATTCAATCTTATGTAATTCTCTAGAATTCTCAAGATCAATAGATATGGAGTTTGAATCTTTGTTGTTTACTTAAATAGATCTGGTTCTATCAATTGGTATCAGAGCTTTGGGAGAAGAATTTGTGCATCAATTCGTCAAAGATTCATCAAGATTTAAAGATTTTTGAAGAAAATCACCATTTTTTAATGTTTTTCAAGAACTCACTGTGGAATTCGAATTTTGGTGATCTTTGAAGTTTTTAGATTTATTTTGGTTGCATTGGATTCGGATTATGATTAAGAAAAGATCTTGTTTAGGAATTTTGATCTAATTTTCAACATACTGTGAGAATATGATTGAAAACCGAGTTTTTTTGTTCGAAAAATGGAGTTCACTGTGTTGGGATTAAATTGTGAGATTTAAGGGTTTTTAATCAAAATCACCAACTAGAAACTTGTTCAGAATCTAAAATCGAGTAACCCAGCAAATTTTGGTTGCAAAATTCGAAGTATCATGTGAGATATGTCATATTTGAGTTTCTAAGTTCGACTTGACGCAAGATCTAAAGTTGTCGCAAGATTCATCAACTTATCGCAACCTTCATACATAAGACTTATCGCAAGATATGTGTTACGACAAATGGACTTATTGCAAGTAAGGTGTTGCGACAAGTCACTATACATTCATGTTCAATCTGCGACAAGTTAGCCCATTGCTCTATGAACCTTAAGTGTTAAAAAAATTCTCTCAGAGCGTTGACCCCACCCACTAAACGATTAGCGGGACCCCCGTGCTAAGTCACAAGAGGGGGACAATTTGTTAATGGGATTTTCGTGTGAAACATATGTGACATCATTCATATCTTCAGTTTGTCACATATTTCTAAGTAACTAACCAAGGTTAAAAGAGCTCAAGATTTTCAAATATTGGGTGTTTAGATTCAGTCTTTGATTGGATTGGATTAGACGCTAAAGTATCTGCAATCATTATTCTGGAGATAAATCATCTCTTATTCAATCTTTAATCCATTGATATTGTTGTAATATGGGTCCAACAAAGTCTATCACCTTAGGAGTTCAGAGGCGATGATAAATAAAACAGAGATAAATCTCAACTCTGATCAAGCCAACTAGAGCAGAGATCAGCCTTTAACCCTTTCAATCATATATCACAACACTTATACGGTTCTAAACATTGCAAAGACTTCAGGACTAAGTTTTCCGCGCCTAAAGTTTGTTATTCTCATTTACACATGGAAGCATCTCATCTGTTGGAGCACCGACTTTCCTTTGAAGATCCTATAAATACACTTTTCTTGTCTTGTTTTATGTAACCTTTTGAAGCTTTTTAAAGCAAGTGAACTTTTATAGAAGTATCTCTTCAAGTAGAAAATCAATTGTAATATCTCCATCTCTCATTTTAACCTTCAGATTTGTATCAATACACAGATGACTTGGCTTGATGGTGAGATCTTCTTCATTCTGTACATTGATTAATTGTCAAATTGATCATAGTTGTGCTTCCACAATACCATTCATAATTTGAATTTAAATTGAGAAATATGGGAACTAACATTAATCAATGACCACTCTAGTGCTGAAGAATGAGTAGTGGAATTAGATATTAACTCCTATTCTAACACCAAAGATAACTCCATTAAGTTGATGTCGAACACCAAAAGCCTGCCAATGGGTTGTTTTTATGTTATTATTGAACACACAAAATTTACAACTAATAGAGCATTCAAAGCAACTATCTATATATATGCAAAAAATATTATCAACTCGATCATAAGTGATATACAAAGAGTTCACAAACCACTAGGTCTTTGGCCTAGTGGTCACCTCTCTTCCGTAAACGCTTCTACCTGGGGTTCCCGTACTAGGGTTCGAATCCGGGGACAGACAGGATGTCTTTTCACGTGCAGGCTTACAGAGGTAGGGCCTGTAGGGTCCACAAAAGTGGGCCACGGGGCCTTGGGTCCCCGCCAATAAACCTTTTTTTTACAAAGAGTTCACAAGTTCTTCAATATTTTTTGTTTAGAAACTTAACAAGTGAGTGATGAAATATTGTTAGAATGAATTGGGATAAATTTCTCAAAATAGTAGAATTTGTTCAAGTATTTTTTTCTTTTTTGATTATATATTTTATTTTGCAAACAATAAAGTTTAAAGTTAATAATAATATCTATTATTATTGGTTGAAAAAAATAATAATATCTATTGTTAAATTTTGAAATTACTATATTCGACTGCCTTCTATTTTTTATATGTTACTAGAATTGTACTCGCGCAATGCGGCGAGATACATCATGATTTTAAGGGAGTTAAAGTGGTTAGAGATAAAGATTGAAAGTTAATAAATAACATTAAATGTAGTACATAAAACTTTAATGGTTGTTTTTAAAAGATTTTAAGTAATTAACATTAAATAACGGTACATTAATCTTTAGCAATTATTTTTAATAGTTTTCTATACGTGCTTTATAATATAGTATAAAAGTTTAATAATAATGTAATTTATTTTAGATTTAATAATATAATGTTTTTTTAAATAAACATTAAAAAAAATTTATATTTAAATTGAGATGTTTATTCTGTTTTGATTATGTTTATCAGAATTCAAATTTCATAATTTTAGGCTTAATAATATAATTTTTTTATATAAAAAAAATTAAGTAGTTTGTTAAAATTCATTAATTATCTTATATATTTAAAAAAATTTATATTTAAATTGAGATGTTTATCCTGTTTTGATTATGTTTATCAGGATTCAAATTTCATAATTTTAGGGTTTAGGGATTAGAGATAAGGATTTTGGGGATAAGGATGGAATTTATTAGTTAGGGTTAAAAGCTTTACAGGTAGTACATTAGGCTTTATTAGTTATTTTTAAAAGATTTTAAGTAGATAGCTTTAAATGATAGTACATAAAGCTTAATAATTTGTAATTAAGAGTTTTTTATGTCATCTTTATAATATAGTATAGATTCAAATTTCATAATTTTAGGGTTTAGGGATTAGAGATAAGGATTTTGGGGATAAGGATGGAATTTATTAATTAGGGTTAAAAGTTTTACATGTAGTACATTAGGCTTTATTAGTTATTTTTAAGAGATTTTAAGTAGATAACTTTAAATGATAGTACATAAAGCTTAATAATTTGTAATTAAGAGTTTTTTATGCCATCTTTATAATATAATATAGATTTTTTATATTTAAATTGAGATGTTTATTCTGTTTTGATTATGTTTATCAGAGTTCAAAGGGTTTGGATTAGAGATAAGGATTTTGGGGGATAAGGATAGAACTTATTAATGAGGGTTAAAAGCATTTAAAAGTAATACATATTGCTTCATTAGTTGTTTTTTAAGAGATTTTAAGTAGATTAACATTAAATAATAGTACATAATGCTTAATGGGTAATTTAGGCTTAATAATATAATGTTTTTTATATAAAAAAATTAAGTAGTTTGTTAAAATTCATTAATTATCTTATATATTTAAAAAAAATTATATTTAAATTGAGATGTTTATTCTGTTTTTTAAATTTTTTATATTTAAATTGAGATGTTTATTCTATTTTGATTATGTTTATCAGAATTCAAATTTCATAATTTTAGGCTTAATAATATAATTTTTTTATATAAAAAAATTAAGTAGTTTGTTAAAATTCATTAATTATCTTATATATTTAAAAAATTTATATTTAAATTGAGATGTTTATCCTGTTTTGATTATGTTTATCAGGATTCAAATTTCATAATTTTAGGGTTTAGGGATTAGAGATAAGGATTTTGGGGATAAGAATGGAATTTATTAATTAGGGTTAAAAGCTTTACAGGTAGTACATTAGGCTTTATTAGTTATTTTTAAGAGATTATAAGTAGATAGCTTTAAATGATAGTACATAAAACTTAATAATTTGTAATTAAGAGTTTTTTATGCCATCTTTATAATATAATATAGATTGTCTATTTCAATGTTTTAAAACCCGGGTTGACCCGGCCGGTTCAACCGGTTGAATCGGGAACCGGTGAAGAGACCGGGTCAATTACGACCGGTTTTTTGGGAAATTACGACCCGGATTAAACCGCCGGCTTTTTGATAGAACCGGTCTAATTGAACCGGTAAAAACCCGGGTTGACCCGGTTAAAAAAATCAATTTCTTATATTTGTGTTTTTTATGTTTTTGGATTGATGTAAAACTTGTTGTTATGTATTTTTTTTAATGTTTTTGGATTAATGTAAAATTTTTTGTTATGTGTATTTTTAATGTTTTAACTTGTGGACATCAATTTTTTGGTTTTATATATACATACATATACCTATATATATATATATATATATATGCAAGAAAATGAAAAATACATAAAATTTCTTGAAACCGGGTCAACCACCCGGTTGAACCGTGACCCGATCACCACACCGGGTCAACCAAAAAATCGGTTTTTAAAACATTGGTCAATTTATGTTGGACCAACAAAAGTATTGATCACGTTTTATTTCTTTTTAACTTTTTTATTTTATTTTATAATGGAGGGAGTAAGTTTATATCATTTTCAAATATATTATTTTTAACTTTTTTATATGTCAATAACGCGGTTTCCATTTAACGTCAACTTTGACCATCGTGGTCTTGGTCTAGGGTCTTTCCACTAATGATTTCCATGTGACTCAATTGCTAGTGTTACTTTTATCACATGTCTATTTTTTTCAATTGGAAACAAGTCGAATTTTAAATGGAAAAAATAAGTTTTTCATTTTTTTAATAATGAAAAAATAAGTTAAAAAAACATAAAAGAGAAAATAACATTATGTTTTTGGGGCAGATAGTAAGGGGCATTTACCTAAACAATCATCTGGTAAACGTTTATGATAAGAGTCAACATTTTAACTTACTCTATCGGATAAGATTGTAGTTGATCAAAATGGTATTGTATGCAACAATTTACCAGTAAACGTTTATCGTGTAAGAGTCGTCGCCCTCACTGCTAAGATTCTCTATCTTTATCATAACTTTTATCGGGTAAAATTTCCGGCCATTGTCATGTTCATTTAGTAAGTAAATGACTTAACAAACGCTTACCGGATAAGTGTTTTAATAAATAGCCCCTGAATTTTATATTTATTTATATTTAAACTATGCTTTTAAATAAGATGCGAGTAAGAAATTTTATTATTTTTCTTTGAATGTAATATAAAGATGAGCACATTCATCAAAGAATGTACTTCAATTTACTAAAACTAGAAACGTACTCGCGTAATGCAACAAGATACATCACGATTTTAATGTTTCATTTTATTTTTTGTTTTTTGTCGATTTACAGTACGATTTTGGATGATTTTGAGAAAATGATAATGTTTTTTTTATATAAATTTGTTTAATTTAGGTTTAATAATATAATGTTTTTTATATAAAAAAATAAGTATTTTGTTATAATTCAATAATTATTTTATATATTTTAATAACATCTAGAAAAAATAACCAATTACATATTTAATAATATAATTAAAACAAATTTATAGTAATATAATATATTAATTAATAGTGATACATGGAAATGTCTGCATAAAAGGAAGACTCTGCACATACCAAATTGGTGGGTGTTAGAAGCTTGCAGTAGTAATATGTATTGTGTGCTTTAATACTTGTAAATTAAGAGATTTTTAAAATTTTGCATAAAATGATAGTACCTTGTGCCTAATTATTCGTATTTAAGAGTTTTTTATTCGTGTTTTATAATATAGTATAGATAAAATTGTATTTTAGAAAAGAATTATAGAAAATAGCAACAGACTTTTACTTTAATTTTAATTTGCTCACAAGATTTTAATATTTATAATTTTGAGTGGAAACCTTTTAAAATGCTCATGTGACTGAATAGTTTTTATAACAATTTTTGAAAATTAGATGCTATTTTAATTCTTAATCTATACTATATTATAAAGCGGAATAAAAAACTCTTAATTACTACTTATAAAACATAAGGTACTACCATTTTATGCATACATTTCAAAAATCTCTTAATCACAATTTAGTATGCATAAGGTACAACTGATTTGAAAAAAATTCAAACTTTACTTTTTTACTACCTTCCATATTCAAGTTTTTTCCCTTCCATTTGGGGTTTCTCCAAAAGAAGAAAAATTATTTACTTCCTCAAATTAACATATTTCTTTAATTATGATGGTACATGTATTTTCTTTATGTATACAAGTTTTTAAAGCCTTTTGAATTCTATAAAACTAACTAATAATGAACTTATATATACGTTTAGATACAAAATAATACTATCCAACATTATATTTGTTATTTTTACCTATTCTATATTTTAGTATTTTGAAAAAATATTATCATTCGTTAGATATCGCTGATTAATACATGTTTTTAAAATTCAAATATACATTTAACGATTACTTTAATATAATTTCTTAATGCTTCATGATTGAAAAAACTCAAGTTATGTGTTTATCACTACTAATGCTACATAAATTATTAATATATGATTTACTCCATATATATCTTTTTTCTTTTTTTTTCTGATAAGCTATTACATTAATTTTTTTATTTCCATTTACAATTACTCACCCGATGCATTGTACGGGTACTGCTAGTAATTATTGAAAGTTTAATGGTTAAAGCAATGACAGTGGGCAAATTAAAAATGCATTTAAAAATGTTGTTATGTATTGCCTTTTGCTCGTACTTAACCATTAACTCTATTTTCTACTTGTTATAATACAACAACAAAATTTACTTATAAGATATCGAAATTATTTAAGTGTTTCAATAAACTATTTTATAAGACTTAAGTTTTAAGATCAAACGTTAAAATGTCTTATTTAAAGGTCTTGCAATAGTTAATAGGACGCTTTTAGGCATCTTAACAAGTTTTTAAGACATTTTTAAATTATAGTATCGTATTAGCTTTTTTTTGGGAAGGGTGTCCTAGGTTATGCCTAGATTAATCACTTGTCAAATTATGATTGTAAGATGTCAGCCCTGATTAAACCTCAGTGGCCACAATTGTTGTGTACGCCTGAATTCGAACCCCGGACAGATGTGATATTCCACCACATCCCCCAGGGTCTTAACCAGTACGCCACAACCCTTATGGTTTTAGCTATTTTCTCATAAACATATTTTTATAACACACTTGTTTTTACACTACTAAAAAAGGACCATTACCGACGGCCGTTTCCGGCGGAAAATCCGGCTGAAATTTTTCCGGCGGAATCCATAAAAGTCAACATCACCTTAAATCCGCCACAAATCCGTCACTGAAATTTTAAGAATATATATATATATACTATATTATAAAGCACGGATAAAAAACTCTTAAGTACAAATTATTAGGCACAATGTACCATCATTTTATGTAAGATTTTAAAAATCTCTTAATTTACAAGTATCAAAGCACAAGATACATATTACTACTACAAGCTTTTAACACCCACCAATTTTGTATGTGTAGGGTCTTCCTTTTATGCAGACATTTTCATTGATCACTATTAATTAATATATTATATTACTATAAATTTGTTTTAATTACATTATTAAATATATAATTGGTTATTTTTTTCTAGATGTCATTAAAATATATAAGATAATAATTGAATTCTAACAAAATACTTAATTTTTTATATAAAAACATTATATTATTAAGCCTAAATTAAACAAATTTATAAAAAAAACATTATCACTTTCTCAAAACCGTACTGTAAATCGACAAAAAAACAAAATATAAAATGAAACATTAAAATTGTGATGTATCTCGCTGCATTGCGCGAGTACGCTTCTAGTATATAATTATAAGAAAAAGATGAACTATATTAATAATAATAACTATATTAATAAAAGGAAATATTTATTAAAAGGAAATATTCCGACGGAATCCAATTCTCCGGCGGAATATTATGTCGGAAAAGTAAAATTTCAGAAAGGAAAATGTTATATAGAAAAAAGCGGAGTTTATAAAAAAATTAAAATTCTGAAAACATTTTTCGGCGGATTAGCGGCGGCCTATTTGTCGGAAATGTCATTTTTCCAAAAAAAGTTTTAACGATTTAAAAGAAAATTAATTTTTTTAGTATAAAAAAGGCATTTCAACGGATTAGCCGCCGCTAATCTGCCGGTACCCATATGTGTTCCACAAACCCGATTCAACCCACTATCTTTTCTCATTCACGACTTTAACAAGAAAACCCTGAGTCACTCTCCTCTCTCGACGGCTCCCTCTCCTCCCCTCTAGTGCTCTCCTCTCCTAGCGATCATCTCCGGCCTCTCGTCTCTGGCGCTCCCTACCCTCTCCCCTGACGATCCCACCATCATGAACCACCACCACCTCCACCATAATTTCTCCCACCGTGAGACACCACCACCACCTGCAACTCTGCCCAAACCACTATCTTTAGCAACCATGTTGATCCAAACTCTCTCAGTGATTTGATAACGACCCTCTTTTATACTTAGTGAAAATTACGTTATTATATGTATTAGTGTTTCATCATCAGCGATCAGACTGAGTCTGTTCAGTTATCGCTGATGACCTTTCTGTAAACATTTAATATGTATTAGTGTTTCACTTTCAGCGATCAAACTGAGTCTGTTCAGTTATCACTGATAGTTTCCTATGTAACACAGTTAACGTAATCCCTGAAGACAAGTCTCGCGTCAACATAGTTCATAGCTGAATCGAAGACGAAGCCACTGAACAATAGATAAGTCTACTAGTGACCTGATGCGGATATCAGCGAAGACCAGACAAATCTACTTACGCGAAGAAGCCTGAGGAAAAGCTTCAGCGATAGCTGAACTTCTTTATCTCTGGAAGAAGAGATACTCAGCGATCAACGATCACAAAGCTTATGCCTCAAGTTTTCTTTTGTCTTACCTTGCACAACCAGTACGATGTGTCAGAACGGACAAGTCTCTGCCACAAATCGTACACCAACTCTGTCAACTACACTGTTCATAAAGTGGCCAAAAGCATGTCTCCAAAAGTGAGACTACCAAAGCCAATCTATGAATGCCACGTGTAAAGTACCCTGCCATGCATTTAATGCATAGGGTATAAATAGGAAGCTCACTCCTTCATCTGAAGGTGTGCTCAATCCTTGAACTCCAAAGATAGAAACCCTTGTTTTCTCTCTCTCTAAAAATCCCCCATTCTCTGAATTTCTTGTGCAACCATCTTAGTGTTTCTTAAGTTTGTTTAGATTGAGTCTGTCTTAATCTTATTCCGCAACAAACTTGTAAATTGTATTTTGATTTATCAATAAACAATTTATTAAACTTTAATTTCTGTGTTTGTATTCAACCCCCCCCCCCCCTTCTACAAACTTGTTAAGCACCTTCGGGACCAACAAGTGGTATCAGAGCAGTTTGTTTAATCTAATAAACAAGATCTTGCTGTATACTCTTCCTTGCTATTCTAAAATGGCACTAAACACAAACACAAACTACTATGATAATGGTTCACTTTCTAAACCTCCTCGATTTAGCAGAGATAACTTTTCTCTATGGAAAAATCGAATGATGCTATTTCTTGAAGGTGCGGATCCTACTATACCTGAATATATAGAAAACGGACCCTATGAACCTGTTAGAATTATAGCTGCTGTTCCTGCTACTGCCACCACTGAAGCTGTCCCTGAACGATATGTCGTTAAGGAAATAAGACAGTGGAGTGATGAAGATAAAAAGAAGGTAGGCATAGATGCAAGAGCAAAGACCATTATATCAATGGCTCTGCCTGATGAAGTTTTCCATTCCATCATGCATCTAAAAACTTCTAAAGAAATGTGGGAAACCATATGTGTTCAATATGAGGGCACCACTGAAATCCAAGAGACCCGAAAGATTAACTTGGTAAGACAGTATGAAAGTTTTATCGCTGGTAAGAATGAATCTCTTTCTGACATTCATCAGCGGTTTAACTGCCTGATCATTGACCTAAGAACTGTTGGAAGGACCTATTCTAATTCTGAGGTCCTAACAAAATTCTTGGAAAGTCTTCCTGAAAGCTGGGACAGTTATTCAATATGTCTTAAGCTGACAAAGGACTTACATACTCTCTCTCTAAGCACTCTGTATGGAATATTGCTCAACTATGAGCAATCTAATCTCCTAAAGAAGAATCTTGTAAAAGATTCTAAAGACTCCAAAAGCACTGCTGTTGCTTTAGTCTCATCAGAGATAATTCCATCCCAGCGATCTACTCTCACCATCACTGAGTTAGATTCTGAATCTGAGGATTTATCAGACCCTGATCTTTCAGAGTTTAATGAGTCCTTAGCACTCTTGACAAACTCTTTTAAGAGATTTGCAAGAAAGAGTAACTTCCGAAGAAGTAAACCTCTCTCTCTTACTGAAAAGCCAAAATCAACTCCGGTTGATAAGGCTACAGCCACTTGCTATAACTGCGAAAAAATTGGACATTTTGCTAGTGAGTGCAGGTCTAAAAAGGTCTTCAAACCTTCTACCTCAAGAAGATCCAGTGATGACAAATACCATAAGCTGAAAAACAAATATCAAAAGCTGAAAAGCTATCAGCAAAAAGGTAAAGGTCTCATCGCTGAAGAACATGACTGGGCTGAATCAGAAGAATCATCTTCTGATGAAGAAGAAGTCGCTAATCTTTGCCTCATGGCTGAGATTAAAGAAGAAGTAGAAGAACCATCTGAACCTTCTATGAGCTACATATCATCTCAGGTATCCATCTCTACAAATCCCTCTCTGCCTGAATCTGAGAGAAGTCGCGCTGTTGATGTGCTGACGATTGACCTTTATAATGCTCTAAACGACAAAACTCAAGCTGAAAATAAAAATGTTTATTTAACACAAGAGCTAGAGAAATGTCATGAAAAGATCAGTGAACTAAATCTTTTAGAAGAAAAGCTAAAAGATCAAGTCATTATAAATGAAATCATCAGCATTGAACGCGAACAAGCCATCGCTGCTCTAAAAGCAGAAAAGGCTCATGTTGAAAAATGGTGCAAATCATCAACAAAGATCTCTGAGATAATAAATGCTCAAACTCCTGAAAGTGATAAAACTGGTCTTGGTTTTTGGACACCACAGGATGATCCTAAAGAAGAAAGTTCCTCGCTTAAGTTTGGAACTTTTGTCACATCTTTCTTTGACACTTCTTATAATCAATTCTATCCCTGTTCTTCTTCTAATCCCATCCCTGAGGAGATATCTGCAAGATCTAAGCCTGCAGATAAAGGAAAGTCTATTCTCCCTCCTCAGAAGGCTTCCAAGAAAACCAAACTGAAAGTTCCTTCCAAACCTTCAGTGGATAAACCTTCTAGCTCAGTGACAGAAATCTTTGATATCTGTCCTCCAAAGCTGAAGGTTGATCTAAAGCCCGTGAAATCTGAAGAAATAAAAATTCCTCCCAGATCTCGTGCTAAAGGTATTCTTGGAGCTGGACCTGCTCATCTTAAGTTTTCAAAACCTTCTGGTTATAAATCCACCATCAGATATAGAAAATGTTATCACTGTGGATTCACTGACCATATTGCGAGCAAGTGTCCAAATACCACCGAAGCTGATAAAACAGCCAAAGTGAAGAAAAATACCACTAAGGTTAAGAAATTAACTAAAGTGAAGATTACCACTGAAGCTGAATCTTCCTTATCCACTAACTCTGAAGGACCCATTGAAAAGTGGGTACCAAACAAAGCTTAATCTTCCTTATGTATGCAGGGATCAAAGGGCATCTGGTATCTCGATAGCGGATGTTCTCGTCATATGACTGGACAAAGAGACCTGCTCACTGAATACAAGGAAGAGAAAGGTCCCTCTGTGACCTTTGGTGGAAATGGAAAAGGATTTACCCGAGGGTTTGGTGTCCTCAGCAATGGGACAACTACCTTTCGAAGAGTCGCTTATGTAGATGGACTGAAGCACAATCTTCTAAGCATCAGTCAGCTATGTGACAAAGACTACGAAGTTCGCTTTTCTAAGAAAGCATGTTCAGTGGTAGATGAAAAAGGAAAACTTGCTCTCAGTGGTTATAGAAGAGAAAATGTCTATGTAATAGATATGGACTCTACTATCACTGATAACTTATGTTTTCTCTCTAAGGCCTCTTCTGATGTCAACTGGCTATGGCATAAAAGGCTCTCTCATCTAAACTTCAAAACCCTGAATTCTCTCTCATCTAAGGAACTGGTTTCTGGTCTTCCTCAGCACTCATATGCTAAAGAATCTCTCTGCTCAGCATGTGAAAAAGGAAAACAAACAAGAGCTAGTTTCAAGTCGAAACAAGTTTCCTCAGTAACAAGTCCTCTTCAGCTCTTGCATATGGATCTATTTGGCCCTGTCAATATCCAATCAATAGCTGGAAAGAAATATACGCTTGTCATTGTAGATGAATATTCTCGCTACACCTGGGTTATTTTTCTTCGCTGCAAGAATGATACTCCAGAAGAACTAATATCTTTTGTCAAAAAGATGGAAGTGCTGAATAATCTTACTGTTCGATCAATAAGGAGTGATCATGGAACTGAATTCAAAAATAGTTCCCTGAACAATTTCTTTGAGAACAAGGGAATCTCTCACAACTTCTCTTCAGTAAGAACACCTCAGCAAAATGGAGTCGCTGAAAGAAGAAACAGAACGATCATAGAAGCTGCTAGATCAATGCTCAGCGATTCTCACCTCCCTACTCAATTTTGGGCAGAAGCTGTAAACACTGCATGTTTTACTCAAAACAGATCGCTGATAATAAAGCGATTTGGGAAGACAGCTTATGAACTCTTTCTTGGAAGGAAGCCTTCTATCAGTTTTCTTCATATCTTTGGTTGTCAGTGCTTTATCTTAAACAACAAAGATCAACTTGGAAAGTTCGACCCAAAAGCCGATGATGGAATATTTTTAGGATATTCCTCCATCTCAAAAGCCTACAGAGTTTTCAACAAAAGAAGACAAACCGTAGAAGAAACCATTCATGTCACGTTTGATGAAACGCGCTCAGCGAACTCTAAACCAATCGCTGACAATGAAGAACTGAATACTTGGATGATCTCTCACTATAAAGGAACTGAACCTTTCTTCTCAAACCAACAGCACACTGAAACTCCAGCTGCTGATGAAGAACCAAGTATCATACCTCCCACCGCTGAATCCAACTCATGGATTTCAGCTGAACCTCTAAACACACTTCTACCATCAAATCCATCTACGTCTGAAAACCCTTCTGAAAGCATTGGTGTATCTAATGTTCAACAATTACTAGCTGATGAACCTCAAGCATCTTCATCAGCGACTGCTCCTATTGTTGATCCTATCGCTGAAATAAGCAATCTTGCTCCTGCTCAGCGATGGACCAGAGATCACCCCATAGATCAAATTCTTGGTAATCCAGATGCAGGTATTCAGACACGACGAAGCTCAGGTAATATCTGTCTCTTTGTAAACTTTCTCTCCTTAATTGAACCAAAGAAGACTGATGATGCCCTCAGAGATCCAAACTGGGTCAGCGCTATGCAAGAAGAGCTGACTGAATTCTCTCGAAACAAAGTTTGGAATCTCGTTCCTAGACCATCTGATAAAACTGTAATAGGCACCAAATGGGTGTTTAGAAACAAGTTAGATGAACATGGAATTGTAACCCGCAACAAGGCTCGACTTGTTGCTCAGGGATACAGACAAGAGGAAGGCATAGACTATGATGAAACCTTTGCCCCTGTGGCCAGGCTCGAAGCAATTCGACTATTCTTAGCTTATGCAGTCTATAAAGACTTCATCGTTTATCAAATGGACGTAAAATCAGCTTTTCTGAATGGAAAACTGAATGAAGAAGTTTATGTAGAACAACCACCAGGGTTCTATGACCCTAAGCATCCAAATTATGTTTATAAATTGGATAAGGCTCTCTATGGTTTAAAACAAGCCCCTCGTGCTTGGTATGACACTCTCTCATCTTTTCTTATCTCTGAAAATTTTGAACGTGGCAAGATTGATAATACGTTATTTTTCAGGAAGATAAAAGGTCATATAATTCTTGTACAAATATATGTCGATGACATAATATTTGGTTCTACTAACCCATCTCTATGTACTCGCTTCGCTGAAAGAATGAAGAAAGAATATAAAATGAGTATGATGGGTGAGCTGACATACTTTCTTGGTCTTCAGATTAAACAATCTGACAAAGGTACTTTTATCTGCCAAGGTAAGTATGTTAAAGACATGCTGAAGAAGTTTGATTTAACACAAACTTCAGCGATGAAAACTCCTATGGCACCACCACTGACACTTAACAAGGATCCATCTGGAAAACCTGTTAATGTCACTGCCTATAGAGGAATGATAGGCTCATTGTTGTATCTTACAGCAAGCCGACCTGACATCATGTACTCTACTTGTTTATGTGCACGCTATCAATCTGAACCCAAGGAATCCCATCTGATCGCTGTAAAGCGAATTTTCAGATATCTGAAAGGAACTCCTAACCTCGGTCTTTGGTATCCCAAAGACTCAGGGTTCGATCTAACTGGTTATTCTGATAGTGATTTTGCAGGCTGTAAACTTGACAGAAAAAGTACCACTGGTGGATGTCAACTCTTGGGAGGAAAGCTAGTAAGCTGGACAAGCAAGAAGCAAAATTCTGTGTCCACTTCCACAGCTGAAGCTG
Organism: Arctium minus; assembly: GCA_954870635.1. Classification (NCBI taxonomy): domain Eukaryota; kingdom Viridiplantae; phylum Streptophyta; class Magnoliopsida; order Asterales; family Asteraceae; genus Arctium; species Arctium minus. Next base: position 11,006,000 of record OX941096.1, on the reverse strand, counting down.
AATACGTAGCCGCTGGAAGCTGTTGTTCACAAATCCTATGGATGAGAAATCAACTATTAGATTATGACTTTCAGCTGTCAAAGATTCCTATCTATTGCGACAGCACTAGTGCTATCGCTATAGCAAATAATCCAGTGCTACATTCAAAGACAAAACACATAGAGATCAGATATCATTTTATCAGAGATCATGTGATGAATGGTGATATTGAACTTCACTTTATCCCTACTGACTTTCAGCTTGCTGATATTTTCACCAAACCTCTTGATGAGACAAGGTTCAACTTTCTCATCAGTGAGCTTGGAATGCTGAACCTCGAAGAATAATTCTTCAGCGTTCATGTATTGTGTCAGTAATCAAAAGTTCCCCTCATCATTCTCTCTGATAAACATTCTGACTCTCAGGTATGTTCTCTCTCCCTCAAAGATGTTTTTCTTCAAAATATAAACTTTAATCACTGAATTTTCTTCAAATGATTAAAACCTTTTTTTTGAAAAATACATTAATCACTGATATTTCCAATCAGTGATCTTTTAAAAGGAAAATCTATCCCTCTCTTTACAATCAGGGATACTTTTAAAAAGGAAAATCTATCACTGACTTTTCTTCAGTGATCATTTGAATGGACAAATGAACAGTCTCTCTCCTCTATGACGTCATTTGAACCGACAATCCACGACATGCCTTTTCTGACACGTTCGTCCGTTGCCCTCCTATCCAATCAACTTCGTGGAACGTGTCAATATCATGATGATTTCTTTTCCCGCTTCATTCTCTCTCTTATCTCTCTTCTCTCTCTTCGTATAAAAGGAATTCTTCTCTCCTTTATACGGTTTACGCTTTCAAAACTTTCAAAGCAAGAAACATTCTCTCAAGAACACTCAAGCAAGTAAACCCAGAATATTGAATCTGCAACTCTTTCTCTTCAAGATACACAGGTTTATTTCATGTTTATATGCTTTGTTCATATGCTTTTTATTCTTTTTAAAATCCTACTCGCTTTCTATGGATTTTATAAAACGTTTTTTTTGTAAAAACTAAAGATCATTCCTTCTGATTTTATGTTTTTAAATAAAAAAAAAAAACCTTTGGTTTTAAAGTGTTCTTCATTCTTTCTACCCAGAACACTATTTTTTTTCTCTTAAAAATAACTTGATAATTTTCCAGTTTCCCTTCTTCTATGGAAACTGGTAATCATATTATTTTTAATCTAAATCATTTCTTCTATTATGCCTCTTTCCATAACAGAAATGACACAGTCTTCAATCGTTGCTTCCAAGCATGTACGATTCGCTCTCACTGAAGTTGAGATTACTAAATGTAATCATTTGGCCAGACTCGACTTCAAAGCTGACAAATACCCACATCTGGTGGAAGCTGCTGAATTCCTCAAGCAGTCATGCATAGCTTACGCGATCACTGTGGATCCTAAGCCCTCCAAGACTCTACTTCAGCAGTTCTGGTTCACTGCTGATGCAACTGAACTTACAAACAGGAAAGGCGAACGAGTCCCTGCTATCTCGTTCAGCACGGAATTAGGGCCAGGGAGCATGACCGCTCTTAGCCTCAGGAAATCTTTACGATTCCCTGACAAACCAAAGAGTGGATTCGACGCACTCCCCACTGATGATGAGCTGATATTCTTCCTGGACGCAATGGGCTATTGTTGGGAAAACAAACCAAGATCGTCTATTCCTAACAAGAAGCTCACCAAGATTCTTAAAGCTCAGATGCCATCACAACTGAACTTTATCTTCTCGCACATAATTCAGTGCATGAGTGGGAAGAGTGGTTCGCTGGATCAAGCCAGCAAAACACAACTGCAGATGGCATACTCCGTTATCGCTGGTCAAAACTTTGACTACGCCACAGCCATCTTTGAAGATCTGAGGTCGAGATTAGAGAAGCCTGAACGAGATCCCAAGATCTCGTACGTACGTTTCATATGTACGTACATCAAGTTCCTCTATCCCAACACCTATCCCACCAAAGATGATGGCACCTTTGCCAGGGTTGGTCAACGATCGCTGGAGGTCAAGCCACTCGCCGACGAGGTAAGTATCTCTCTCCTTCGCTCTCGTCTCTCTCTCCATTCTTCTTCATCTTCAGCGACCACGCAGACGGTTCCTTCATCTGCTATCCCTGTCGCTACCACTACTTCTAAAAGACCATCAGCTAGTCCAATTGGTCCTTCCAAAAAGGCCAAAAAGACTAAGGAAAGTACACCTTCTAGTACTATACCTGAGGGAGCTTCTCAACAAGCTACCTTAGATGCTTTTGTGGGTCTTTCCTCCACAACTTCAGCAGTCACTCATACTGCCGTGTCAGCGATCGCACTCGCTGTCACATCATCAGTAACCCCACCTACTATCTCATTCCCTGAGATTAACCCCATCCCTACTTCTATCCCCAAAACTCTTCCCTTCTCTCCTCATTTGGTCTCTGAACCTGCCACCTCTTCTTTCCCTATAGGACCTGAGCATCAAACTTTTGAGGAATCTATGCAGTTCTACAAAATGTTTGATACGTCAGGTACACCTATACTCCTAAACACTTCTCTCCCCCCCTCTCCAAATAAGCCCATATCTGAACTAACATTATTTTCAGGTCCTAGCTTGGCGACTGTTGACACGCATGTCAACAGTCTAGGAGAAAAGGTGGATGCTCTCACCAACACCATCAATGAAACCACCAACGCCGTCAATCAGGCTGGTGAGGAGCTGAAGAAGTTGACCGCCACTTGCTCATCTAAAGCTGAGAACTCTCAACTTTCAGCTCTTGAAGAACAAGTCGTCCAACTCAGAGAGTCCTCTCGACTCTTTCAAGGACGATTTGAGTCTCTTACAGCTGAAGTTCAGGGTCTCTCTTCCAAGGTTGACCTCTGCACGTCCCTTCTTCAGCAAGTTCTACAGAAAGTGAATGAACCAGCTCCAGCGCTGCCTCCCTCCTTCACTGAAGATGATCGTACCAACCTCAACATCGCTGTGGAATTCATTCATGATGCCACATGCGACATACCTGCGGTTGAAGACCGAGTTAAGCGTCTGGAGGCTGACGTTCAAGTGCTAAAAGCTTCAACAGCTACTCCAGCAGCTGAACAATCCCCTACCGCTGATAATGACAAAGTGGGGGAGAAAACTGAAGAAACCTCTATTGCTGCTGGGGAAGCTAAGGAACCTCCCTCTCAATCTGAGGGGGAGAAGGCAAAAGAATCCTCATCGATTCACTCCATTCTCTTTGAAGAGGATGAGGAAGAAGACGATGAAGAGGAAGATGATCTAGATCTTGTTGATCAAGAAAAGGATCAGCCCTCCGATGACGACGACGACGATGAAGACCAATCTATGTGGTTCTCTAAGCCGAACGTCGTATCAGGGACAACTTCGCAAGAGGTTGTCAAAACAGGGGTGAGAGGTGATACATCTTCAAGTGTTCCTTCGCAAAGCAAAGACAAGCAACCAATCGCTGAAGAATGCTTGAGGACTGGATCACAATCTGAGGGGGAGCATCCTTCTCAGGTATGTCTTTCAATTGTACCACTTTTCTACTCTTTCCAAACCCCTATGTCTTTCTAGCCTTTATCTCTCTCGTTCTAAAAATACACTTATCCCTTCTTTCCTTCTTTTTCTAACCAGACAGTTCTCACCCCTGCTTAAGGGTTCTGAACTACAAATAATACCAGCGGCTATCGCTGAAGAAATAATCCCAATCTCTATCGCTGAGATTGATGAAGAAGAAGAAGATTCCCTGATCCATCCAGGAAGGCCCTCTCGACCATCTCATTGGTCAGAGGAAGTGGTGAAGAAAAGAGTTGAAATGATCGCTCAACTAGAAAGTCAACGGCTGAAAACCCCTCTTCAAATATCCACAGAGCTCGACTTCCTTACTGAAGCTGAAAGAGAAGAATCTGCCAAAGCTGAGAAGCTGATCGCTGAATGCAAACGAGATGCCCAACTCGCTTTAAAGATTCAATCCTCTCAAGTTAGGGACAAAAAGTTAAAAAGCAAACCTGTGGAAGTTCAAGCAGCACTACTGAAAGAAATTGAAGAGGAACGCTTCAAAGAACAAGAGATCAACGATAAGTCTATCGAATGGTGCAAACAAAAGATGGATTATCGTTCTGATCTTCTTCCAATATCAGCCGTGACTATCTCTGGTCGCAAGAAGAAAGATCAACTCTCAGTGACCATGGAGATTACCAGAGAGGATGGAACCCAAAAAGCAATGTACGTATCAAAACTTGAAAGCTTCGGATTTACGGAATGGTTAGAGTTCTGGGATGCGCTGAAGAAATCCAAATCTACATACAGAGGCTACGTTGAAGGACTCCTTGAAGCCCTCATAAATAGAGTCGTTTCTGTACTAAAGCTGCCATCTCCTCTTCCTCCCAAATCTTTGAAACTCAAGAGAAAAATTGGGTCCTCCTCCTCTGAAGATGTCGCCATCATCAGGAATGAAACTTCTATCAAATTTTCAAGAGATGCACTGTTTGGTCCTCCTCCTGATCTTTCAGTTCTGGACTTATCTCTGCCTCCTGGTGGTCCCTTCCAAGCTGGTCAAGTAATCGACAAGCCTTATGGAATATTCTTCAGAGATGATGATGAGGAACTCAGATTTCAAAGAATCTCTGAGATTCCTATCTGTCCTCTGAATCATCTCAAGGATCTCTTATGCTTATGGTGTGACTTCTTCCCTGCTGCTGAAAAAATTAAAGAAATTATCAGTCAAGAATCTTCGGAACGAAGACAGAAAGGAGAAGAAATACCTGAGTATATGATCAATCCTCCCAAATCTTCTTATAGCTGATAGATTAGTTTTCTTATCTGTAATCTGTTAGTTATACTTACAGTAGTTAGTTAGTCACTTGTACTTATGATTTTCATATCTTGTAATTCTATCCCTGAATTAAATGAAAATTGCAGTGATGTACTTAACCCTATCAGTACTGTAAAAGATCCCTCAAAATAGTAATTGGGACATGCATTCTATGAGTCCTTTTTATTCCTATATTTTGAATCATAAAGTAATTTTCTTTTGTTACTTTGTCATTATCAAATAGGGGGAGATTGTTGATCCAAACTCTCTCAGTGATTTGATAACGACCCTCTTTTATACTTAGTGAAAATTACGTTATTATATGTATTAGTGTTTCATCATCAGCGATCAGACTGAGTCTGTTCAGTTATCGCTGATGACCTTTCTGTAAACATTTAATATGTATTAGTGTTTCACTTTCAGCGATCAAACTGAGTCTGTTCAGTTATCACTGATAGTTTCCTATGTAACACAGTTAACGTAATCCCTGAAGACAAGTCTCGCGTCAACATAGTTCATAGCTGAATCGAAGACGAAGCCACTGAACAATAGATAAGTCTACTAGTGACCTGATGCGGATATCAGCGAAGACCAGACAAATCTACTTACGCGAAGAAGCCTGAGGAAAAGCTTCAGCGATAGCTGAACTTCTTTATCTCTGGAAGAAGAGATACTCAGCGATCAACGATCACAAAGCTTATGCCTCAAGTTTTCTTTTGTCTTACCTTGCACAACCAGTACGATGTGTCAGAACGGACAAGTCTCTGCCACAAATCGTACACCAACTCTGTCAACTACACTGTTCATAAAGTGGCCAAAAGCATGTCTCCAAAAGTGAGACTACCAAAGCCAATCTATGAATGCCACGTGTAAAGTACCCTGCCATGCATTTAATGCATAGGGTATAAATAGGAAGCTCACTCCTTCATCTGAAGGTGTGCTCAATCCTTGAACTCCAAAGATAGAAACCCTTGTTTTCTCTCTCTCTAAAAATCCCCCATTCTCTGAATTTCTTGTGCAACCATCTTAGTGTTTCTTAAGTTTGTTTAGATTGAGTCTGTCTTAATCTTATTCCGCAACAAACTTGTAAATTGTATTTTGATTTATCAATAAACAATTTATTAAACTTTAATTTCTGTGTTTGTATTCAACCCCCCCCCCCCTTCTACAAACTTGTTAAGCACCTTCGGGACCAACAAACCACCACCAACCTTTCTCCCACTGTTAGCCACCACCACCACCACCTACGTTTCTTCGGCCGTGAGCCACCACCAACACCACCAACTTCGATCGAACCTCCATCTTGACCACCGCCATCGTCTGTTTCTACCACCGTGAACCACTACCACCACCACTCCATCTCCCACTATCGATTTCATCGTTTGGTACATTTTTTTTCTCAATTTTGACATTAATTTATACTGTTATTTGTTTTTTATGTGAATGATATGTTAAATGATATATGGTAAATCATAGTTTTTTTACGAAGGAAATGAAGGGAATGGGAAGGAAAGTATGAGGGAAAGAAAAAAATGTTGTGTTCTCGAATTTTTTAAGGAGGGAAAGGAAAGGAAGAGGAAGGAAAATATTGTTGATTTTCCTCCCAAATGTGGGAGGAAACGGAAGGAATGGAATTTAAAAAGAATTAAAAATATTTATAAAATTACGTATATACCCATTAATTACATTCCACTACAAAATAAATATGGGTATATTGGTAAAAGAAACATCTTTTCTTTCCTTTCCCTCCTACTTAAGAATATGAAAATTTATTTTCTTTCTTTTCCTTCAATCTCAAAAACACATACAAAAATATCTTTCTTTTCCTTCCCTTTCTTTTCTTTTCTTTTCCTTCACTTTCTTTTCTTTTCTTTTCCTTCCAAAACTCGAGAACAGAGCACAATGGCTCATCCACGTCTCTGGGCCGAGATGATCGATCGATGGAACAACGACCATTGGAAGAGCATATCTAAGAAGGCTAGCACGAACAGAATGACGGAGATTGATGGTGAAATATCTAAACACACCTCCGGGTCGATCTCGTTCTCTATGCACGGTGCTCAATTGGTACGTCCTTAACAACAATTACTTTAGTAGCTTGATTTTTAGTATTTTACAATTAACGCGTGTTTGTATTTACCTTTGTAGACATCAGCTAGAAAAGGTGTGTGATCGACCTGTGTGGACCTCTTCAATTATACACATAGGAATAGGTCGAATTCAGAGTCATCTTCTTCGGATAGTGGGTCACTAGGGGATTACGTGTTTGTATTTACCTTTGGTATATATATATCTCCATTTTAGTCTGGGTTACCATTTGTTGGTCAAACGTTAGGATTGTTTAAGTTAAAATGTTTTTGTGTGTGTGTGTGTATGTGTGTAGCTTGGGTTGCCATTTGTTGGACAAACATTAAGATTGTTTTAGTTTAAATGTTGGTATATATATATATATATATATATATATATATATATATATATATATATCCATTTTAGTCTGGATTGCCATTTGTTAGGTAAATGCTAGGATTATTTTATTAGGAAACGTCCCAATTACAATCGTTATGCTGTCGAAATTGATTTGTGTTTTAAACCACATGGTACCTATCAAACCAATGTCACCAAAAGATACGACGAGGATGCCATTTCCCATCCCATGATAGAGGAAGAATTGTGGCAATAGGAGGTCGGGGAAAGCAAGAAATATGTTGAACATACGGCTTTGGGAACACCGATGATCCGAATTTGGTCTTGACCGGGGTACCCTCATATGGATATGCGAGTAGTGCATCGTCTTCTGATGTTCGGGTATGTACCTCCTTTTACTTTGATCTTTATTTATTTCATATATAATTCTTATTAAAAATCCTAATGTTTCTTGTTTTTTTTTTGTAGATTCAAGCATCAGAGGCTCATCTGCTCGAATTAGAAGAGGCCCGCAAGAAAGAGATGGAGGAGATGCACGGAGCAAAAGAGGTCCGCAAGAAGCAGCATCAGTACATGATGGAGTTGGTGACCAGGTTAAGCCAAAGTCAGTTTCCTTCGGGACAGTTTCCGCAATCGCAGTTTCCGCCTCCCCCGCCCTTAGAGTCTTGATGTATGATTGTTATGAACTCTTTGTATTTGAACTAATGTACTTGAACTTCGTTTAGTGAACAATTGGGACAATTTGTATTTTTAGTGCCTGAATAATTGATGACGGGTTGTAATTTATTTCTGATATTTGATTTACAGCTTTTTTAAAATTTTAAAATCAATTTTAATTTATATATATATATATATATATATATATACAGTTAATTCCCGGTTGATTTTCCGCCAGTGAAATAAAAAGAATAAATTGTATAAAATTCCAATTATAATTAAAAAACTTCCGGCGCATTATTCTTTAATTTTCTAATAATAATTATAAAAACAAATTTTAGGCAGATTTCCGACACATTTTCCGTCGGATTTCTGGCGGAATTTCCGTCGGAAATTTGTTTTTTCATTTTTTGTATTGACTTTATAATTTTTTCTTATTAAATAAATTATAAAAAATAAGCTAAATAATAAATTATTTAATCCGTTGGAACCTAATGAATTGAATTGAAAAAAATGTTGGTTTCTTGAAATTTCATAAAAAATGTGGAAAGTTTTTCCGATGGATTTTTGACGGGAAAATCCGTTCGAAATGGTGAATTCGCCGGAAATGCGTCGGAAATGTCATTTTAAAGCGGGGCATCTTTCGACAGCCGAATCCGTCGGATTTTTCCGTCGGAAATGAGGTTTTGTTTTGTGTGTTATAAGACATGCACTTTTCCAAATGGTGTCTTATAAAATAGTTAATAAATCGCTTTATTTGAAATGCGCCCTAAAAAACATGTTAAGAAGTCCGAAAACGTCCTATAAACCTTCTGCAACAACATTGGATACGACACTTTAACGTTTGGTCCTGTAAACTTATGTTGTATAAACCAGTAAAGTTTACTGGGACACTTACATAATTTTGACGTCCTATTACCCAATTTTTTATTGTAATGCAATCAATTTACAAATATGACACATTTGTAAATTCTTTGATATTCTTTTTCTATTTTCATTATTATTGTTTAAATGTCGTGATTCATGAATGTTTGGGTTTTATCCAAATATCTGGTTTGTCCGAATTTGACTAATCTAATCAACTTGCAAACAAAACAGATAGAAAAGTCCAAATCAATCCATGTTTTATTTAACACTAGGAGCGTACTCGTGCATTGCGCGAGATACATCACAATTTTAATGTTTCATTTTATTTTTTTGTCGATTTACAGTACGATTTTGGATGATTTTGAGAAAGTGATAATGTTTTTTATAAATTTGTTTAATTTAGGATTAATAATATAATGTTTTTTATATAAAAAAGTTAAGTATTTTGTTAGAATTCAATGATTATCTTATATATTTTAATGACATCTAGAAAAAATAACCAATTACATATTTAATAATATAATTAAAACAAAATTATAATAATATAATATATTAATTAATAGTGATACATGGAAATGTCTGCATAAAAGGAAGACCCTACACATACCAAATTGATGGGTGTTAGAAGCTTGAAGTAGTAATATGTATCTTGTGCTTTGATACTCATAAATTAAGAGATTTTTAAAATATTGCATAAAATGATAGTACTTTGTGCCTGATAATTTGTATTTAAGTGTTTTTTATCCGTGCTTTAATATAGTATAGATTACATAAAAAAAATATCCAAACAGTTATAGAATGCATTAGTAGTTGAACTTGTTTGTAGCATAACCTCATTGAAATATGGTACGGTAATTTCTTTGATATTATTTTTCTCTTTTCATACTATTTAAATGTTGTGATTCATGAATGTTTGGATTATATTCCAATACATCATTATATAATGTTTCGTTTGTCTGAAATTGACTAATATAATCGACTTGCAAACAAAAGAGATAGAAAATTATCAAAGAGGTTCTAGCCTAATGGTAAGGTCCTGGGGGGATAGTGCATGGTATGCCTATCTACCAGGGTTCGAATCCTGGGGGATGCACTTCGGCGATACCCAGACCTTGGGTCGGCATTCGGGTCGGTCCGGGTCCAGGTTTACGGGCATACCAGTCTATGGGTATGCGGGTTCGGTCTTGACCGGACTTAGTCGTACCTGGGCGGGTCCAGTCGATTTGGTCTGGGTCGGGTCGCCGCGGATTAGTCGGTGCTGGCTGCCCAATTGGATGCCCGGATACCGCGGGTGCGTGTGTGTGTGGGCATAGCCCAAGGTGCCGTACAAAAAGAAAGAGATAGAAAATTACAAATCAATCCCTATTTCGTTTAATATTACATAAAGATTTTCTAAACGGTTATAGAATGTACCAATGTTCTAGGGGATTTGTTTGTAGTGCATTCAAACTATACTACAAAAAAAAAATGACCTTAAGAAAATGTTTTGTTTTGTACTTAAAGTCTTAAAAAGTCTCTAAAAGTTTTAGAGAAGCTTTTCAATTCCGTCAAAAAACTTCTCTATATAAAGGTAGCTAAAAGTTTTAGAGAGGGTGTGTGTTTGTTTACTTTAAGAGACGGTTTTTTATTTTTATTTTTATTTTTTGCGCTTTAGATACACTTTAAAAGCTTCTCTAAATGTTAGTCAATTTTTTTCTCAAAATTTTGTCTAAAATATTTTTCAGTGACGTTATTAAGTATTTGTGACAATTTATGAAAAGTTTACAAAAAAGCTTCTCTAAAGATATTAGCTTTAGTGACATTTTACGTAAACCTTCTCTAAAGATGTCCTTCCGTTACACTTTGCAAATCTTCTCTAAATGTTATCTTTAGATACAAATAGTTAAAACCTTATCTAAAGATTATCTATAGATACATTTTTAAATGATCAATTCCCTCTCTAAAGAGCATATTATTATTTCTTTTTCATCCACATTTTAGCTCTATATTAAAATATTGTAAATAATAATATTAATCAACAAAAACAACAAAATATTTTAAAGCAATAAATTGTCATGCGTTTATCATATAAAAGACCATAATTTTGCAAAATAATCCCTAACATTCAATCAATCCATACATCCATTTTCTAGCATCCTCCCTAAACTCCTCGCAAAACTTGATATTGTCTTTTTGAGTAGAACCACGTTCGCTGCAAAGGTGGTAGCCTTAATGCAATAATTTCATGGGAGCTGCTAATGGTGCTAATTTCCCTCTTTATCTGTAGAAGTCAATAAGCCATCAGAACATTTCATTAGAAAACTGAATATTTAAAACGTGCAGTTAACCTTTTTATGCAAAGTTGGCAAACTAGGCTCCTCAAACGGATGATATATGCAGCAGCACCATCATAACCACGTTTGATTAAAACCTAAGGGGTTAAGAACTTTAGTCAAAAGCATAGATCTGTTTCAAACCAAAACCAAACCTAATAAACTTTAGTTTGACACCAACATTTCAACAGGGTCCTCTAGTTGAATCTGAATAAACCATAATTCTAGAGAAAAGAATATTAATTACTACACTAAATTGTTCTTTCACGTTTTATTCTACATATTTTCATTAGTTATTCAACCAAGGGAAGAACACAATAATTAAATAATCAAAAAGCATAAATCTATTTTTCCTTGACGTCAGGTGGAATCTTTTAGATAAAAATTGGATCATGCCATGAAATTCTATTTTAGATAAGGTGGCAAGTGTATTTACATCACGTTTAGATCTAATAAGCAAACATGGACCCTCTTGTGATGTTTTGGGTGTATTTTCTACTCTTGGCATTGTGTTTTGGCACTATCTCATTCCATGGCTAGTTATTATTTAGTGAGCTTTAGACCATGATGGTATATTAGTACCCCTTCTTCCCTAGATATGTAACATGCCAAGGGATTTCCAAAATATGCACATCCATTAAGGATGAAAAGTAAATTCAACAAAATATCACCAGAATATGTTCCAATTCAGGAGTGTGACAAAGTATCTCAATATCCCTTAATTTCACAACCAAAAGATCCACAAATATGAAATCTCTGGAGAATAATAAAAGCAACAGTAAAATCAAAGTGATAACATGTCTCAAATACTTGGTTAATATGGCATCGTTAATTCATTGGTGTATTAGATTCATGTTATGGGTAAATGACAATCTCTCAATAGATTAGATGATCAAACCCTAAGGACTTACGGACATACCTTAAATTCAATTGGGGTTACTCGTTGCAATAGGTTTAAATAGGTTGGTAAACTAAATAGGAAAGTGTTGCAAATCTCATTACATTTGATTTATCTCTGATAGAATAAACAAAAAATGTATTTGTAAATAAGTCACACAGTTACACTGCACATAACTCTATAAAGTGACAAAATCAATATCGGTTGAAATAGTGAAACATGAAAGGCAAAGACCAAAAAGTTGATATTAAAACCTCCTTTACCTACTGTTAGGTATTCCTCAACATGAAGCGGATTGTGGAATATGCTTTACCTAAAACAGTAATTTAACTATAAGAAAGAAACCCGTAACTTAAACAAAGCAAATTTTCAACAAACCATTAGTACTAAAATTGTAGTTTACTAATAAATTTATTATGTTTTGGCCGAATGAAAATTATTTCAAGAACATATATAAAATTTATGTCCAATATATTCACCTTTAGCACTATAAGGTAGTGGTACTAAATTTTTGTGTTCGTTGATCCGCTTCTTGCTCTCTTTCGCGATTATAGTGTAGATTTCTAGAAGCAGAAAGAGAAAAATGACTTGAGATTCAAGTAACATTTTCAAACTAGATTGAAGAAACAATTGTGAAATAGGTTAGATTGTCATGATTCTTGATCTGAGTTTGATCTATATTTGCTTGAAATAAAGTAAAACTTGAGATACAGTAACTTACACAAAAATATGGAGGCTTGAGCGGGATCGTTCAAGTTAACGGGCGCGCTCGGGCAATGAAAAAAGAAATATGGATAGACTCGGCTGACCTGTTATATAATTATAATCAATTAATTTTTTTATATAATTAATATTTTATTAACAAAAGTTTGGAAGTGGTTTTGGATTGGACTCCCTCTACTAAGTCCCAACCACCTCCCAAATATATATTATATGTGTAATGTCATATATTATACGTCTAGGATATCGATCTTGAAATATTAGGTGGTTAAATATTTTGTTGTTGAGGACTCCGAACTTCAAAGAGTGATAATCTTAAGAGAGGAAAAGTACATACTCCATATTTTGTGAAAAATATTTTCTTCTTACGTTGTGTACATTAGTATATTTTACGTTCTTTTAGTCGGAAAAAAATTATGTATTTTGGATAATTCAACATAAATTACCATTTTATATAAGATTTTTCTAAATGTAAATTTTTTGGCCCATTATTTGGCCCATTATCTCGTTGGCAACCTGACCCGTTTGTAGGACTGGTATGGACAAGTTCTCAAGCCTGCAAAAACGGGCTTGGGTTTGCTAAATTAGCCTCGTTGGACAAGGAAAATATGTTACGCCTGGACCATGGCCCGCCCAAGTCCTTAAATGATCACCTCTATTAGAGGGGCATATGATGTTCAATTTTCTACAATATTCAATGGGTAGACTGCAAACAAGTGTTATTTGTTTTGTCGCCAATGAGACGACTGGTCGTTCTATATAATTGAAGCTCCTCTTCACAACCTTTTCTTGAATGGTGTTCAACAACTGGACACATACATTACCTAAAACAAGGACGATGAAAATAAACCGACATTGCTTCATAAAACCAAGAAAGTAGGCTCTTTACGAATCCAGTTCAACACAACTGGATTCATAAAAGCAGTTTAAATCCAGTAAAAAGAGTTCATTTAAACTCAACATAAGTTATAAAATTTGTGCTTATGGATGTGTCATAACATCTTTTCAAAAATACCTTCTGGAACGTTTAAAGTGACACCATAAGTAATTTCCTCATTGTCTGGTGTAAGAGACCGAATGCGAGAATTTTCCAGACCTCGATTAGCGGAAATAGCTTCTTCATGTGGACTAAAATCATATGTGTGTGTATGTTAATGAACCATAACATGCAAGTATATGTTATCCGAATAAGATCCAAAATTTACTATCTGTGAAAAAAAAAAGATAAAGGGTGGGATGTATACTCCTCCCTATTAATTTATATTTCAAGGAGAAAGGTATCAAATGGAATTTTGAGACTTACTTCGCCACTAACTTGTGCCAATTCTGGAATCCTAGAACTATTTAGCCTAGTTAGACAAGGGTCATCAACATCCGATTCTGATTCAAAGGTTGATGTATCATTTCTACCATGAAAATAGAATGCAACCATATGATAAGAGACCCCGGATGACAATCGATATTCTAAAAACTTGACTCAATACTTGCCCTCACAGGTTATATTTGGACAGAAGAGTCAATTTTCTGTTGATCACTAGAGACTCTGGTGATTTTCCTTGCAAATATGACATCTGCATTATTTACAACCCGCAAAAAGAACAAAAACACATTAATATAAACAAGCAAGGAGATATTCTTACCAAATCGCTTCACCATTGACGGCTTTGACGAAGAAAATGTGAATATTTTGTAGACTAATGCCCATGACAAACATTCAAGACCCTACAAAAGAATTTGTGCTAGACACCAATTTTATCTTTGCCCAAAGGAACCAAAAGGCTTTGTGATCTATGGTGAAGTTTCTAAGATGGGTTTGGGTTGCGTCTAGGTGATTGTTTATGCTTCTAGGAAACTTAAAGATCACGAGATGAACTACCCGACTCAGGACTTAGAATTGGCAGCGATGGTGTTCTCTCTAAAGTTATGGCATTACTACTTGTATGGCACGAGTTAAAGTTCGGTCTGGGTAACCGGTTATACCAACCATTCACGGTTAACAAGTCAATTAACCAATTATTAACGGGCTTAACATCTTGGGCGGAGGACAAGTTATACAGGGACTGGGGACCGAGGACCGGCTTAACCAATTACAAGGGTAGAACCCATTTAACCCAACCTTAGGTAACTGCCTTAACCGGTTACCCGATTTGCCCATCTCTAGATGAAAGTGGTGAAGATAGATAAAGGTCCAAGCTTTTTTCTGACCCAACAATGAAGGTTCACATTTTTTAGCCGTTAGATGAAAAAAACTCATCCAAAGATTCAAAAGTGTTTTCACATTCTAAAAGAAAGATTGTTCTCTCTCTCTCTCTCTCTCTATATATATATATATATATAGTCAGGTTCTTAGAAGAACAATAATGTTAGGGTGAATTTTATGTTAAATAGAAGTTCAGGGTGAAAACTGTAATTTATTTAAAGTTGTTTTAGTCGTTGGGCTTTTGGGCCCTAAGGGCTTACACACCTTATATTTGTTGTTGCTTAACCTAGTTTTAGGTCAGAATTGGTCATTCATAAGTTTACTTACACGTATTGAAATTCTCTCTGTAAACCTTAAACTCTTTATTGATAAATCTAATCATATGACCAGTAGTTGTGATTAAAGGTTTATTGTTTCTTGATTATTACTGTGATTGCACTGTTTCTGGGATCTACAATTGGTATCAGAGCAAAGAGACAAGATTTTTGATCCTAAAGGTTTGTCTAAAACCCTTCTTTTTATCAATTTTTGTTTTATCGACTTCTGGTTCTCTTGATCGTGTTCTTCATATTCGAATATCTTGAGTTTTTAGTGTTTAGCCATTAAATTGAATCTGAGTTTGTGTTTGGTAAGAAAAATATGTGTTTAATTTTGGTTTTAAAAGGTTAGTCTGTGTCGATTTTGATTAATCGACCGCCATTGCTTTAACCCAGATTTTCTTTTGGTATGTGTTCATCTTTGTTCATCAAATTGAAGTTAATTATTTGTGGTTTGAGGGTTTATTCTGTCAAATTAAGTCTGGGTTTGCGGTTACTTAGTAAAATCTTTGGGTAATTTTCTATGTTAAAAGCTTTCTCTTGGGCGATTGTCTGTTTATCGCCGATTTTGTCGAAGAACTCGAACCCAGAAAATCGTCATTCCCCCGGGATCTATTCTCCCGGTACCTTGCCTCCCGGACCTTGCACTCCCGAGACCTTGCACTCTCGGGTCTTTGCTCCCGGGTCCTTGTCCCCTTGCTCTCCCTGGACCTTGCTCTCCCGGGTTCTTGTCTCCTGGGTCCTTGTCTCCCAGGTCCTTGCATCTCCCAGATCTTGGTCTAAACTTTTTTTTCGGATCAAATACTTTGTCTCGCGATCAATACATTGCATTAAAGATGAATTCTAGAGACGCTCTAGCCATGGGGACCGATAACAAACCTCCAGTGCTTTATCGGGGAGAATACCAGCAATGGTACGATAGGTTCATGATCTTCATTGAATCAAAGGATGCTTTTACCAAGATACTCAAGTCCCTAACAGAAGGACCGCCTACTACTCCAATGATTGAAATACCTGGAAATGAGGCTAGCGGTGTACCTGCTCGTACGGTCCCGAAGACAGTCCCTCAAATGACGACTCCAGAAAAGAAACTGTATGATGGGGAATGCCTCGCAAAAATGTACATTCTCCAAAGCTTGACCAACGACGTATATGCAAGCATCGACGGCCACAAGGACAGAGTAAAAGGAATGTGGGACCAGATTCGCAAAATGATGATGGGCAGTAGAATAAGCAATTAGTTGAAGATCACTAGTTGCATTGCTCGATACGACAGCTTCGAGGCGAGAAAAGGCGAGACGCACACTGAAACATATAAACGGTTCAACCACCTTCTGAACGAGCTGCACAAAAACAAAATCAGTAAATCGAACACTGAGAACAACATTAAGTTCATGAATAACCTCCAGCCGGAATGGAAGACATTTGTTTCACATATCCGCCATACTCAAACCCTGGAGAAACTTCCCCTGCATGAATTGTTTGAATTGCTTTTATAGGATGAAGATGAAGTTCTCGAACTGATGGGAAATCAAAAGTCGGACGAAAAACAAGTAGCTGATCCTTTAGCACTCGTCTCAGACAAAAGAAATCGATCTTACTGTCGCCTCCGAAAAGGAACCAGTAAAAAGTGATTTTGAACCAGAAGACACTGACAGCGATTCGGATCCAGAATACACCCAGATCAAGGAAGTTGTGTTGTTCCTATCTCAATCCTTTCAGAAAAAGAAGTTCTTCAAAAAGCCATCATCAAACAATCAGAGGTACTCCACTATACCTCACAAGCGACATGATCTTAAGGAGAAGTATGAAGGTAAGAAACGATTTGATGAAAGCAAGAAACGATTTGATGAAGGAAATAAGGTCGAGAAGAAGCATGATGAGAAAACCAAGGATGATTCGATCAAATGTTATAATTGTGGTCGTTTGGGCCACTTTGCCAAAGAATGCCGAAAGCCAGTCGTTCGTAACTCCAAATACTACAAGGCCAAGATGTCGTTGGCCAAAGAAAAGGAAGCTGGTAAGGTAAGGCTCTCATGGTAGAAGATGACCATTGGCTCAACCTGTCTAATGAAGAAGAAGATGATGCAGAAGCTCACATGTGTTTCATGGGTAAGCACTCGACACAGTCTGATATAGACGACGATGATCGCGATTCCATATGTCAGGTATGTGCTCCTATCCATAAAACCTTAATTGATCAGATGAAAATCACCATGCAAAAGTTAGACTCTTACAAGCGAACCTTAACAGAAAAATCTCACCTCATCTCCACTTTAGAAGCTCGAGTGTCCACTCAAAAGAAGACCCTAGAGGATCTTCTTGCAGAAAATGCTGGACAATTGTGCGAAATTTCAAGTCTAAAGGAACAATGTGAGATCTTTTCAAAGGAGTCCAAGGAATTAAAGACCAAAGTAGATGAACTTACTGATAAACTTCGTATGTCAGAAAATAAGAAAATTGAGATTGTCAGTCAACGTGTTTCGTGTGAAAATGAAAATAAAAAGTTAACTGACAAGTTAAAGGATCTCGAATTGAAACTATATAAAATTGGTCAAACTGAACACACAATTCATTTGAACGCACCTAAAGAATTCCAACACTCTAATCAAGAAAAGGGTCTTGGTTACGATAACCCGCATTATTTGAAAAAGGCTTTGTCCAATGTACCCACTTTATATGCTTTCGAATTTTTGGGTTTGGACACGACTTATCCAGAATACAAAATCAGATGGACCGAGTCACTTGATGATAAGGATCCGGAACTGGAAACTTTGAGAAGGAAAAATAATGTCACGATGCAACTTCCTTTTGTGTATGACTCATTGAACATGTCATATAACACCGATAAACCCACTTTTCTGTCAAATGACTATTTTTGAAGTTATTCTTAGGTTGAACTTGATTCAAAACCCGTTGAACTTGAGGAGGAATCGATGGACCACAAAATCTATGTTCCACCTCTGATTTTAGAAAAGAAAATCGTTCAGCTAGAAGAGTCATTTGCACAGGAAAGAATCATTTTTCAAAAGGAAAAAGAAGATTTATTATCCAAACTCGAGTGCCTCAATTCCGATCAAAAGGAATCTGGATCTAGGGAGGAAAAGGAATATCGTCAGACAGAGATAAACAAGCTTACTTCACAATTGTATGCCTTGGCATCAGATCTGATGAAAGAACAACTTCACAAAGTTGATCTTCAAGCTAAGCCTGACATACTCCAATGTGAGAAAATTAATCTGTCAGAAAATTCCTATCCACCCTCAGACACCTCTTCCTGTGAAGCCTTTGTGGGTGATTTTTCACCAAATTCTTTTGATGAAGGAAAAGAACCTCAGTTAAAGTATTTCCAAAAGGATCACCATTATGATTTTCAAAATGCTTCCGCTCATGATCCTCTTCAAAGCACAAAATTTTCCAGTTTCTCAAATCCCACAAGTGATAACGTTCCTTCTGATGAGGAAATGGAATTTTCAACATTTCTGAATTCCGAGGTGTGTCCAGACAGTCAGTTAGACCAATTTGATTTCAATCATTTACTTCCAAGTCATGTTGATTTTCTGAATTCCACTTGTGAGCCTCCAATAAATTTTTACAAGGGCGAGAGTTCCAAATCAGCCCCTCAAGACACTTCTGTGAACAAATCTTCTAAATCTAAATCAAAAATTCATTCACAGAAAAAGAAAAAGACCGGACGCTCAAACAAGAGATAATCCTCATAATTCAAAAATTCTGACTATGAGTTTAACGGTATTTTAGATACTTTTGGTCGAAGGAAAGGAGTCAAATACGAGTGGGTAGTTAAGAAGTCTAAGGAGAGAACGGCAAAGATGGAATCAGTTAATCCAGTTTTGAATTCTAGGAAAAACAATAACAGTCATGATGTTTTTAATTCTAAAACTTTGGTTGAACTTAGTGGATTGTTTCCTTTGAAAGTTTATTCCATTCAGCAATTACTTCAACTATCTCATGATTGTGTTTGTTGTTCCAACTGTTGATTGAATGATTTCGTTGATCGTTGATATGCATCTGACTGGTTTGGTTCTTATTATGTCTTTAATTATTGTTCAAAGTTTGATACACCACGTCGTAAAAACAGACCCACGTCCAAATGGGTATCCAAGACGGGTGTTCCTCCTAACCCTAAAGGACCCATTTACGAATGGGTACCTAAAAAGACAACCTGTTTTGCAGAACGGTCATGTGTGGTATTTAGATTCATGCTGCTCCAAACACATGACCGGAAGAAAGGAGCTTCTCACGAACTTCACCGAGAAATTTTGTGGGAGTGTACGTTTTGGGAATGATCACTACTCTCTAATCTTGGGATACGGAGGCATTATTAAGGACAACCTCACCATCAAGAAGGTGTCCTACGTCGAAGGTATTGGTCACAACTTATTCAGCATCAGTCAATTATGCGACAAGAATTTGGAGGTCAACTTTAAAGCCAAACGGTGCAGCGTCCGGACTGAAGATGGAAAAGAATTGCTTGATGGAACGCGTCACACAAATCTCTACACGATTGATCTCTCATCTTTGAAAGCAGAAAAGGAAGTTTGTTTGATGTCCAAAGCTTTAACCGAACAAAATTGGTTATGGCATCGTAGACTCTAGCACCTGAACTTCAAGAACATCAATAAGTTGGTGCTCAGCGGACATGTGAAAGGTATGCCAGATCTCAAGATCGAAAAGGATCACCTATGTGCCGCCTACGAAATGTGTAAGATGAAGAAGGCTTCACACAAGCCTAAAGCCGCTCCGTGTAACATCCCCCGTCCCCGTGGTTCGAAACGGGTGATGTCACGAACGGGACTTAACATAATACACAACTAATTTAGAGCTACTAATAAACTCTAAACATATATTACAATCCAAAATCTTACACTTCAAAAATTGTTTATAAACTTAGAACGTTTATATAATAATGCGAGTCTAAGAACTCCAAAATTTTCACGCTCGATCTCAAGTCTCGTCCCCGTAAACGTCACTTCGAACCTGCTGTGTCATAAAACAAAAACACGGCTGAGCACAGGGCTCAGTGAATGAATTATAATATAAATTCGTAAATAATAATGAAAACATCGATAACGAAACGGAAGACTTAAAAATTCATTTCGAAGAATGTTCTTGAAATTCAAGTTCATAGCAAAAGAAATGTTCAGTAATTTTCAAAGACAATAATTTCAAAAACGGTTCACACTTTAATTTCAAAACGTAATATAAATAAAGTTTGTCAATTCCTTTCGTATTCGTGGGGTGATCAACCACACGAACTGGGTCGGCATGCGGGCACACACAACGAATCCCCCGTGAATTTAACCACGGTCACATATTCTGTGGGTAAACTTCTAGAATCGATTCATCCGCCCTAGAGCCAACAAAGTCAGCCAAGTCCCCCAGATTGGGTTCACGTAAGCCACATAGGCTTAACTCTGGTGGACCGTTATCTGCAGGACACCATGACAACAAAGCCGCCATAGAACGCATCCCAAATAATGTGCCCATTTATTGGGTTATTCTAAAATCAACGAAAACTAAACATATGCCACTTACCCAACTGACGATCATAGAAATTATAGTCTATATACTTCACATTTTTCATAAATAATCTCATACGAGACACATTTTAATAAAACATCAAAATGTTCAAACAATTGATTCAATAAACCAAAATCAATGTGTATATGTGTGTATAATTTCACATTTGTTGATCACGTTCGGTTGATCAATCACAAGGTGGTGAACCACCTTTAGGAAGGGTCAACTACAACAAATAGTTGCCCACGATTCAAAAGAATTGAAATCCATACCTTAACCAAATTGAGATGCATCATGCGATTAACCGAGACTCACGACGAAGCTTAACCCGATCGATTGCCTATTTAAACCACAAATTACTATTACTCGCATAACATAAAACTCAAAGGTTATTATCCTTAGCTTAATCACGAAATTATATTCTCTTAGACATTAAACCGAACACTTGGTGTGCGGTTAAACATCTAAATACAAATATCACCATTTTGATTCTAAACTTTACCCTTTTGTAATTTTGACAAAATCAAACATTCCTAAACATATAAATGATTATAATTTTGCAATATCTAATCATAATCTACCAACCAACTTCAACTACCCTAACCTATCAACTTAAAATAACATAAAAAGAAATTTATACCTCTAAGAAGGGTTCGTCGCGTAGATTCCGAATATATAATTATTTCGTTGATTTATTCAATGAATCGAGAGATATTTTAGAGAGATGGAGAGTTCTAGAGAGAGAATGAAATGAAGGTGAGGCGGTGTGGACGAAATGAAAAGTGAAGAAGAACGAGATGGATGGCTTCATGATATATGTATTTGGTTAGTTTTTTATTTTTTATTATTTTTAATCCTATATATATATATAATATATATTAATTCATATATATATATATAATATATACATAATATTTATAATCTTTTTATTTATGAAGAGATTGATTTATTGACGGTTTTAACCTCCCAAAATCTTTGGTTGTAATTTTTAATTACGGTTCAATTCGGGTAAGAATATTTATACGATTTTAAAAACCGAGTCTTACACTTCGAGTACTTCGCGGTCCCTCGAACTCATCCACATGGATTTGTGTGGACCGATGCGCGTTCAGAGTATCAACCACAAGAAGTACATTCTAGTCATGGTCGATGATTTTTCTTGATACACGTGGATCAAATTCCTTTGATCCAAGGATGAGACTTCTGAACTGATCATCTCACATCTGAAAAGCGTTCAAGCCAATCTCAATCAATCAGTTCAGACCATCAGGATGGACAACGGCACAGAGTTCAAGAATCAAGTACTTGACTGTTAACTTAATTCAGTGGGCATCACCCACAACTTTTCAGCTGCTCGTACTCCTCAGCAAAATGGGGTGGTAGAGCGCCGCAACCGAACTCTCATGGAAGCAGCACGTACAATGTTATCCCAGTCCAAGCTCCCACTTTTCTTATGGGCAGAGGCAGTTGCAACCGCATACTACACTCAAAATCGTTCTATCATCAACAAGCGGTTCAACAAGACGCCATCATCAACAATCGTGTCCCGAATATCAAGTATTTTCATGCATTCGGGTGCACGTGCTTTGTATTGAACGACAAGGACGATCTCGGCAAGTTCAGCCCAAAGGCGGACGAAGGAGTGTTCATCGGCTACTCATCTCAAGCCTAAGCTTACAGAGTCTACAACAAACGGACGAAGACCGTCGTTGAGAGTGTGAATGTGACTTTTGACGAGACCTCTGATATGACTTCTGAACACCTCAGTTCAGAACCCGCTTTAACTGGTGTGTTAGCTTCTGGACAACTTCGTCCATGATCTAAACAATCTCCAGTAAATTCAAATCAAGCGTCTACGTCACAAGCCCATCTCTCTGATTTGGATTTACTTTTTGAGCATTTTTATGATGAATATTTTAATCCTAAGCCTAATGATATCTCATGTAACAGGATTGCAGTTGCTCAAGTACAGGACGTGACAACTGTCACTGGTCCATCCACATCAAGTGAATCAACCTTGTCTGATGTTGCCACTCCTACTGTCACTAAATCAGAGTCACCAAGCTCAAGTGATCCCCCATCGACTACTCAAGTTGCTACTGAAGCACCGACAACAGTCGCAACTCTAGAACCGACCCCTGCTGAAGCTGTTCCAGAAGCTCCATCTCCGGCAATCCCAAAAACCTTTCTAGATACATCACCTTCTTAGTCTTCCTCAGCTGCTCGCACGACTCTAGCACGGGAGCTTCCACTACACAGGTCGTTGTCACTCGAAGCAGTTCAAAATCTACCCCTAGGAGGTTATGTGGACCCCGATACCTCTCAACAGACATATCAACCTCTCCCGCATACCACCAAGTGGACATGAGCTCACCCCCTCCATCAGATCATAGGCGACCCCAATGCACCTGTTCAAACTAGATCCGCTACCGCAAATGACTGCCTCTTCTCTTCATTCCTTAGCCGCGTCGAACCCTCCACCGTCTCCGAAGTGCTAAATGATCTAGACTGGGTGATAGTTATGCAAGAGGAGCTCAATTAATTCGAGAGCCTCAAAGTGTGGTGACTTGTTCCCAGGCCAAAGAATAATACGATGATTGGGACGAAATGGATCTTCAAGAATAAGAAGGACGAAGATGGAATCGTAGTACGAAACAAAACACTTCTGGTAGCCAAAGGATATCGCCAGCAAGAAGGAATTGATTACGATAAGACGTTCGCACCGGTTGCTCGGATTGAAGCGATTCGAATGTTCCTTGCCTATGCCGCCTACAAGAACTTCATTGTGTTTCAAATGGATGTGAAGACTGCTTTTCTGAACGGTATTCTCAAGGAATCAGGTCTACATTCTTGACAAGGCCTTGTATAGTCTCAAGCAAGCACCACGAGCCTGGTATGATGCACTATCTTAATTTTTAATTAAAGCTGGATTTTCCAAAGGTAAGATCGATACCACCTTGTTTATTAAAAATAAAAAGCATGATATCATTCTTGTACAAATCTATGTCGACGATATAATCTTTGGCTTAACAAAGCCCAAGTATTGTCATAACTTCTCATTCCTCATGAGAAAACATTTTCAAATGAGTATGATGGGTCAAATGAATTTTTTCCTGGGTCTTCAAGTTAAACAATTAGCCACAGAAATTTTCATAAATCAATCTAAGTACATCTCGGATATTCTTCGAAAATACCAGATGGAAAATTCTGCACCCATGAAAATGCCCATGTCTACAGGTACTAAGCTACACTCTGATCCTAACGGAAAGGATGTAGATGCTAAGACCTATAGAGGTATGATTGGTTCCCTGATGTACTTGATGGCTAGCAGGACAGGCATTATGTTTTCGACATTCTTGTGTGCAAGATTTTAGTCAAAACCAAAAGAATCTCATTTAATTGTAGTTAAGCGTATATTTTGTTACTTAAAAGGTACTGCTGATCTTGGCTTATGGTACCCGAAAGAGACATGTTTTAAGCTGACATCTTATTCAGACGCTGACCATGTCAGAAACATGTTGGATCAGAAAAGTACGTCGTGACATGTCCAGTTCTTGGGAGATCGCCTTGTCAGCTGGGTATCGAAGAAACAGGACTACGTCTCAAGCTTTGATCGCAAGTGATTTGAATGCGAACCTATCTAAAAGACTATGGATTCCACTACTCGAAGATCCCCATTTACTGCGACTTGAAGAGCACAATTGCCATATCTAGCAATCCCGTACAACACACGAAGACGAAACACATAGATGTGTGCTACCATTTCATCAAAGAACATGTCAAAAGAGGTACAATTGAACTCTACTTTGTTAATACAGAACATCAGATAGCAGACCTGTTTACCAAAGCCTTGGACCAAAAACGCTTTCAATATCTTGTGTCCAAGCTAGGTATGCTTAATCTGAAAGTTTGACCCTCTCTACAGACCTGTACGAGTTCCATGCAATAACGAATGACTGTTACTAAATGTTCCAACAATTCCACTCTGAATACCTAAGTTAACACTCATTGGTCTTTGCATCGTACTCGTCAAGTTCTGTGCTAGTTTCAAACTTCTGTATTAATAAGTTAGATTTCGTTCGTTTCCATTTTCGTTTGTTTCCTTTTTGTTTCTCGTTTCATCTTTTAGTTCGTTAGTTCAATTAAAGCTTATGTCGTTCGTAGTGATGTTCACGGTTTATTCATTTGTTAAGGGGAGCCACACCGTGAAATTCTGTAAGTATTCCACGGTTCTTCATTTGAGGGGGAGCAGGTAAGTTTCTTATGTTTCATTGTGTCCAAATCTTAAAAGCACAAGTCAAGGGGGAGAGTCATTTTCTTAATCATTGAAAAAGTTTCCGTATATTTTTTTCATTTTTTAGAGTTCTTTAATTCTTTTCTTTTACACTTATTAGGTGTTAATTTTATTTCCGTAATCCTTAATAATTTTTTTATTATTTGATGATTATAAAAAAAAATAAAAAATGGTTTTACAACCGGATACCCGGAACCCGAGAGCCATGGGAACCGGGACACCCGGTATCAAACCGACCAAGGTCGGTCTCCCATAAAAGTCGCGCCTCGGGGATGGCAACCCTAGGTTATCTTCTTTCGCTTTATCCCTCCATCCCTGTATTCTCTATCGATCTACCTCTCTCTCCCGGCCTCTCTCCTGGAACCATCTCTCTCACCTTCGTTCGATCATCTCAGGTATGTATTATCTCCTCTACCCATCAATCGCACACACATCGGACTCGATCGACTAAACTCCGTTTAGGGTAGTCGCTGCCGCCACCGTCGACTAGGGTTTAATCCTGCTGCCGCCGCCGGTAATCGAGACCACCCACAACCGCCATCGCCGTGGTCGGCGGCGACATCCACAGGGTTAGGGTTTTGCCATCATCGTCCGCCGACGAGTTCGACGAAGTTTGTTGTTCGAGTCCATCGTTTGTCGACTCTCGGTTCTTATACCGGGTTGTGTTTATTTTCTACATTGATGTTGTGATTCTTGAATGATTATTCGATTGAGTTTTTTGTCGATCATATTGATTTAGTATTTGAAAATCGATGAGTTCAAAGTTTTTGACTTTACTCCCGGCCATCAATATTTCCCGGTACTGAATGTTACTCCCAGGAGTCGATATCCTGGTGGAGTTTACCGGGACTGTGTTGGGCTATGTGTTTGATTCCAATCGTTGGTGAATATGTGGTTTATCGATTACGTTGGCAGTTTGAGTCAGATATTGGTTAGTTGTTTTATGTTTCGTCTATTGATTTTGGTTTGTGGTTGGCAAACTCCCGGTGTCAAACTCTCGGGACCATCTCCCGGGGCCACCCGGGAACTCGACCATCTTCCAATCCTTTAGAACTCCCGGTGCCAAACTCTCGGAACCATCCCCAGGACCACCCGGGACCTCGACCATCTCCCGGTCCTTTGGAACTCCTGGCACCTCCCGATCATTTGAACTCCCGACCGTCCCGGGTCGTACCATCTCCCGGTACCGTGCGTCGGTCCTTTCCTCCCGGGGTCTTGAACTCCCGGGGCCTGAACCCCCGGGGTTTGCTCTCCAGTTTCGACTAGACAATGAACTCCCGGGTCTTGTAACCCCGGGACGTACCAAGTCCCGGTACCAGGCCCAAACCATTGCCTTGCCTGACATCTCAAACACACTCCCGGGACTTGAATCTTTTGTTGGTTCATTTGTCTTGATGCATGCTAATTGGTTAAAATACCATCAATCCGATGGCATCAACTTCTTCTCACACTGACAATTTTCAGGATTCATTGTTAATCGTCCATTATCTGATTGTGTTGGGATTTATTATTTGAAAGGCTTAGGTTTCATTTGGACTTTATCCTAATATTTTGAATCTCTGATCCTCAAATTTTGACTATTTTTTATTAAGACTTGTCAATGGAATCTTGTCTAAAACTGTACTCTACACTAACTTTCTTATCTTTACAAGAACGATGGACCAAAATCCAAATCCATAAATTGATCAAGTCGTCGACGCGTTACTGATCTGACCTGATCAATGTCTCCCTCTCACTCCGAATAACTACCACCTGGACTTTTCACAACTCTAAGGCCAACACCAACACCAGGTGGTCATTGAGATCCTCAGAGGCCACCCTCTCTCTTATGCTCTCACTGCAACTGTTGACGTTCCTCAGTTGTATCTCCAACAGTTCTGGCGATCTCTCACTCACATCGAAGAAGAAGATTGATTCCATCTTGAGGCCCGAATCGACGACACACAGATACTACTCACTCGAGATCTCTTCCGACAATTTCTTCGCCTACCCACAGTTGACTCAATTCCGGGCAAAGACAGTTTCGACTCCATAGTCTCAGATTCCACTCTGTGCAAGGATATCCACTCATTGGGATATGAAGTACCTCTACCATTCCCTTCGGCATTCAACCGCCGACACTTAACACCACTATGGTACACTCTTTTCACGTTCCTCAACATATGCCTATCTGCCATCACCAAGGGAATCGATCAGAGTAGTGCCAACTTTCTGTGGCTTTTTCACGGTATTGCATTCCACCACCATGTAGACTATGCCGACATTCTCTGGTTTGAGCTAGTTCAGAAGGTTCGAGACAATGCAACAAAACGACGGAACTTCATTCCTTTTATGTGGTTCCTTCAGATATTTATCAGGATCTACATGCAGATCCATCCCACAATAGCTCGCCGCTCTTCTCATCTGGTATGTTCTCACCATCCCACTCACCGACTTCCAACTAGAAACGAAATCGCTAACATAGTCGCTAGGCGAATTCCTGATGGTTTACTAGCCTATGCTAGTCCAACGACACTGACACTGAGTACGATAAAGTATAGGCGCACACACGACATAGATGCTCCTATGGTCCTTACAACATCGGAAGGACCTCCTTAGGGAGCAAGACCTGAGCGGCGCGAAGGTCCACACACGAGAGGTGGGAGAGTCCTGAGAGCTGGGGCTCCCGGACAGGGTGTGTTGAGAGAAAATATCGTGAGAGGAAATGTAGCAGGCAGTGCAGTTAGACAAAGCGAGGCTAGCTCTTCACGCCGAACGCCTACCCCACCTCAGGTAGACCCTCAGATTTCAAAAGAGGATATCTCGACCAAGACTGTCGCTACCGACCCTACATCCGATACAGCGACTGAAACCGATCAGATCCATTCCTCTTCCCACACCGAATCTGATGCTGCCGATAATCAGTCAACCACCCCAGCTGAATCTGAACCCGTCAACGGAACCAAATGACGAGTCATCTGACTGATGATGATGATGACCAACCCTCACCCGGAGACAGGAGAGCGGAGGGAGTACGAGTTGAAAATGAAGCGGTACATAGAGAGAGGGAAAGGAAGAGTAAATATAATTTTTAGCGTATACGAGTGATGAGGCAACCACCTCAGGTTGACCTTCCCCTAACCACGGTCAGCCAGGTAGCCACATCCGCTACCCAGTCTCATGTATTGGGACAAGGTATTGAAGAAGCCGTCGTGGACCTAGCGACGCAATTGCACACCCCACCTATCCACTCCGACGTCTCTCAATAGATGTTGGTTTCATTTTCTCACGGGGACTCAGCACATATTCTTTTAGGATCGAATTCTCAACAAGAATTATAAATACTCAGAAAC
This sequence comes from Arctium minus, assembly GCA_954870635.1. NCBI lineage: Eukaryota > Viridiplantae > Streptophyta > Magnoliopsida > Asterales > Asteraceae > Arctium > Arctium minus. Next base: position 10,977,623 of record OX941096.1, on the reverse strand, counting down.
AATATCAAAGAAGTTTGCGGAATAACACTTTGATATTCAAGAACACAGTCAACAAACAGTAAATATGATGAATAACTTGTAAACTTGTATTCAATGGTTGAAGTTACAAGATTACACACACAACCTCAATCTTGAAGAACAAGCTCTTACAAGACGAATTCTACTTCTCTAGAATTAGGAATTATGCCTTGAGGTTGATTCTCTCTAAAACAAAAACTCAGAACTAATTATTATGAAACTATTCTATCAATTCTATATATATATACTGAACAAATTAATAAAATATCTTCAGAATATCTTCCATGAATATCTTCAATCTATCCAGCTGTCATTCTTGTAATTCGGATCTCCATCTCATAAGCAGTACTAATCAAGATCAGCAGTATTAATCTCTTAGCAGTAGTAACTCCAGCATTACTAATCTTGAAGAGCAACATTAATCATGTTCTAGCAGCATTAACTTCAACTAGCAACATTAACTCAGAAGTACTAATTGTTGAGCTAGCAGCATTAACCATACTTAGCATTTCTTCAGTTCCCAACAATCTCCCCCTAACTTGACTTTTAGGAAGAGAAGTCAAGTTCTTCAGATCTGATCTTCAAGATGCTTTCAACACCTCAGGTTCAGTTGCCCAAATTTGGATCTAGGCCCAGACTTTGATTAATAGTTCTTCTCACCACAATTCTAGCCATTTCTGAATCCTTTGTGCATACTAGCTTAGCTTTGAGCATCCCTTCAAGTTTCTGCTTGCTATGATCATATATTTTGTCAACTAGGTAGTATTCATGATAACATTTATCAATTGTAATCATGTACACACCACAGTTTTCAAAGAGTATCCAATGATCAATCTTTTTAAACACATACTCATGATGAAGATCTTTAATCCTATGCACCACCTTCTTTGGATCAAACATCATACATAAGTATTCCATTGCCACTTTGAGAAGATTTTCTTAATTACTTTTCAACACAGGCTCATAGAGTTTCATTCCCACTTTGTACATTTCCTCTATGTCTACTCTTGAACAACCTCTGATTACTCTCCCCCAGGTTGAATATGCTTCAAATGCACCACCAACTCTTTTAAGTCTGAAGAAATCCTTTCCATTATCTCTTAGAATGTCCCAAAAGATAATCTATGGAGCCTTCATGGAGATTGGAACAGCCTTTATAGGTTCTACTATAGTCATGTAGACATCCATATTCTCATCAGTTTGCTTATGGAACTGTTCTGGATTATGCACTGATTCTGCTTCAGTTTCTGCTGCAGTTTCTGCTTTTTCTTCCACTCTTAGCCTTTTGAAAACCCTTTTTGCAGCAATGGTTTTTACCCTTTTTGCAGACTTAACTTTTACACCAACATTTTCAGATTCTTCCTTCTTTTCTTCAGCTTTGTCTTTTGAGGGTGTGGTCTCCTCAGGGAATGGTTGTTGAATATTGAGGTCATGCCTCTCCTTCATTCTTCTTTCAGCTTCTTCCCTTTGAGATGAGTCCCCTTGAAGTTTGGCCATTTCCTTCTTGTACAACTCCTCAATCTTGCTGTATGCCATATTGGTAAACATCTCTCCCTTGACCCCAATTGCACCTTTCAGGAAATTTATCATTTTTCTCCTTTCCTGATTGGCCACAAAGGTCTTAGAAGGTTGTCTTTTCTGCTTTTGACTTGCCATTCTTTTGACTTGAAGTTTCTTGGCCTGAGTTGCTTCTTGTATACTCTTCTGATACTATGCATTTAGCTTTCTGGCCATAATCTTTGCAAGTTCTCTATCAGTTTCAGTTTGGAGCTGTTCCTCCTTTTCCATCTGTTCTTGAAGCTTCTTTGCAATTTCCTCATCCAATTCAATCTGAGTCTTTATCTTTGAAGGCATTTCAGATTCAATAATCTTCTCATTTCCTTTTCCCTTTGTATCTGCAGCCTTATCTTTGTTTTCTGTCTTCTTTACTCCCCCTTCATTTATGACCACTCCCTTTGCATTGGGAGTGTCATTGTTGGCTTTAACCAATGTTTCTGCAATTTCTAGTTCTTCTACAGAAATCCCTATTACTGTTTCCTCTGTTTCTACTGCTTCTTTTGCCTCAGCAGCATTAACTGTTTCTGCTGCTTGAGCAAAATCTGTTTCTGCTTCTATCCCATCCTCTTTCTCTTTTTCAGACTCTTTCTCCCCCTTGTTGGAAGCATCTTGAATGGTTGATCTCTTCTTCAAAACATATTGTTTTCTCCTCTTCTTTTGCACTAGCCTTGACACCATTTTCTTTAGCTTGGCAATCTGTGCTTGTTGAGACAAGATTACCAGCTTCATTTCATCTATCTCTTTGCCCTGTTTAAGAACATCCATGTTGATGTTTCCCATGGTTTCCATCAATTCGTCATAGTTATATCTGTCCTCACCTTCTCCAGGAGTGTTACCCCCTTTTGAATGATCATTGGATCTTTTAGTAGTGGAAGCCTTCTGCCTAGCAGAAGCACTATCCACCCCCTTGGTTTATTGGCACCTGGGACCTTTGGATGATTTCTCACCCAAAGTTGCCATGGGGAAGGTCTTAGAGATGTTACCACTGACCTCCTCTGTGCTAGCAGGAGTAGTGGCAGCCTTAACACCCATATGCTCAACCTCCACCTCAGTGAGCACCTCCTTGGGGTTGGGAGACACCCCTGTGGTTGCCCTGTAGATATTCTCTAAAGGAGAATCCTCCCTTAGAGGGATTAAAGGCTTAGTGGGTGAAGGTACAAGAAGGGAAGGAGCCTTCTTTACCTGTTTCCTTTTGTAAGTTTGGGTAATTGGAGATGTGGGCTTATGAAGCAGAGACTGGGGAATAGATATAGAGTGGGAAGGTTGGGATCGGCTAGCAGTGGGATGGTCTGAGGAGGGCTTTGACCCTGCTGCCATACCTTCATCAGTGTGGGACACCACCATCATTGTAGAGAACAATGGGGTGTCAACTCCTTCCGAGTCCCTAACAGATCTTCTCATATTTGAGAAAACCTTGCCTTTAGGGGGTTTAGGTACATATACCCCATCAAAGTGAGGTATATCCATCAATTCATTAGTGATAACTGCTTGTACAAACCTGGGATACATGAAGAAACTCTTCTTGTTGTCCAGGTTTGAGACAAGATCATTGAAGATCATCAGAGAAAAATTATATTTTCTAGCAGTAGATAAACAAACCAAAGCATATGCAATGGGACTGCTAAATTGGCTCCAGCCAGTAGTTTTCTTTGAAATACAGTGCATCAGGGTATGAACAAAGAACCTCCATTGGGATGAAAATTTAGCTTTGAAAAACTTGAAAATTCCCATTTGGCCTTCATACCCCATTCTTGAAAGAGTTGAGAATAGTTCCTCATTAGGAATAGAGGTGATACCTGCAGCATCGTCTAGACGTAGACAGATGCGTAGTACCTCTTCAGTAACTGTTAGGGTTGTCACACACCCTTGTCTTTATCATTTGCACACCATTCTCTGTAACGATGGTGGCATTGGCCCAGAATTGCCCTTGATGCTCTATGAAGATGGTAGGAGACACAGTGAGAGCATGAGCGATGTGGCTGGACTTCAGAAAGTCGACTATCTGGTGAAAACCTTCAGCTTGTTTTGGCTTTTGGAGCATCGCGATTTCATTGTCCTCGTCAATGAACGCCATGGATGCCATTGAACTTGAGTGTTCTTGCCTGAAAACTTGGTACTTAAGAGAAAAGGGTTAGAGCGTAAGTGAACAGTATGCAAAGAGTTGTTATGAACTTTTTAGGCGAGGAAAGGGTATTTATAGCTTGTGGATTATAAACAGTATTAACCCTAAAAATTTAGTGAAAGCAGTATTAACAGTGAGCAGTATTAACTGAAAGCAGTATTAACTGAAAGCAGTATTAACTGAGAGCAGTATTAACTGAAAGCAGTATTAACTGAGAACAGTATTAACCACTAGCAGTATTAACCGAAAGCAGTATTAACTGAGAGCAGTATTAACTGAAAGCAGTATTAACTGAGAACAGTATTAACCACTAGCAGTATTAACTAACTAGCAGTATTAACTGAGAGCAGTATTAACCACTAGCAGTATTAACGAACTAGCAGTATTAACTGAGAGCAGTATTAACTGTGCATTGGCAGTATTAAAAATGCACTGGCAGTATTAAAAATGCACTGGCAGTATTAAAAATTGCACTGGCAGTATTAAAAATGCACTGGCAGTATTTACTACACTTACACTTTTTAAGCTTGTGATAAACTGAGTACGGCTATACATTTCCTGAGAAAGAAAGTTAGTATCACCAAAAATAACCAATATACAGGTATTGAACCACTTTTTAAGTAGGATCTTATTCAGAGTTGATCATTCCCACACTTGTTACCAAGAAAGTGAATCTACCCACATCAAAGGCTTTGGTGAAAAGATCAGCAAACTGGTTATCAGTGTGAACTTTTACAACTTGAATAAGCTTCTTTTCATTGCAGTCTCTTATAAAGTGATACCTGATCTCAATGTGCTTTGTCTTTGAGTGCTTGACAGGATTATTAACAATGCTAATGGCACTTCTATTATCAATAAAGATTGGAGTGTGTAGAAATGTTACCCCATAGTCCAACATTTGATTCTGAATCCATAAGACTTGAGAACAGCAACTTGCAGCTGCTATGTACTCTGCTTCTGTTGTAGATGTGGACACTGTGGTTTGTTTCTTGCACTGCCATGAAACTAGTCTTGCACCCAAAAACTGGCATCCTCCAGAAGTAGATTTTCTGTCCAAGTTTGCTCCACCTAAGTCACTGTCTGAGTATGCAAGTAGGTCAAATGATGAATCATAAGGATACCAAAGTCCCAATCTAGGTTGCCCTTTGAGATATCTGAATATCTTCTTAACAGCTTGATAGTGTGATTGCTTTGGCCTAACTTGAAATCTTGCACACACACAGACTGGAAACATTATATCTGGTCTAGAGGCTGTAAGATACATGAGAGAGCCAATCATGGATCTATAGTGATGAACATCCATATCCTCCCCCTCAAGATCTGCAGTTATCTGCTTGTGTGTCTCCATAGGTGTGCTGGCAGGCTTTGAGTCTGAGAAACCAAACTTGGTTAGAATGTCCTGCACATACTTGGACTGACAAATAAAAATACCATCTGACTTCTGTTGAACTTGGAGTCCAAAGAAGAAAGTAAGTTCCCCCATGGAACTCATTTTGAACCTTTGATGCATGAGATCCTCAAACTCCTTGCACATATTGTCTCTTGTGGATCCAAAGATGATATCATCCACATAGATTTGGACCAGCAAGATGTCCTTCTTCTTTCTCTTGATGAACAGAGTCTTATCAATGACTCCTCTTTCAAAGCCATTTTCCAAGAGATAGGATGACAGAGTGTCATACCATGCTCTTGGTGCTTGATGCAGTCCATAAAGTGCTTACTTCAATTTGTATACTCTGTCTGGATAGCTTGGATTTTCAAACCCTGGTGGTTGACAGACATATACTTCTTCTTCAATTGAGCCATATAGAAATGCACTTTTTACATCCATTTGATAGACTTTGAACTTCATATAAGAAGCATAGGTCAGAAACAATCTGATTGCTTCTATCCTAGCCACTGGTGCAAATACTTCTTCATAATCTATTCCTTCTTCTTGTGTATACCCTTGTGCCACCAACCTTGCTTTGTTGTTTATTACTATTCCTCTCTCATCTCTCTTATTTCTGAAGACCCATTTTGTGCCTATTGCTCTGTGACCTTTGGGAAGGTCTACCAGATCCCACACATCTTGCAGCTTGAATTGGAGCAGCTCTTCTTGCATGGCTTCTATCCAACTAGAATCTTTCATAGCATCATGAGCCTTCTTTGGCTCAAGCTGGGATAGAAAGCAAGAGAGCACTGTATGTTGATGGTCTTGCATATCTTGCAGCCTGCTTTGATTTCTAGTCATCATAGGAGAAGAGATATCTCCTATTACCAGCTGAGGAGGATGATTCTTTTGTGTTCTTATTTGATGACTAGGTTCTTCATTTAGTCCCACCTCTAGATTGGAGTCATTCAACTCAACTGAGGTGATGTCAGCAGCTACTTCTGGTTCTTCATTCTCTTGATTCTCTTGATTCTCTTGATTCTCCTCATCTCTCTTTTCTTCTTCACTCTGATTTGGTTCAGTAGATGGCTCCTTTTCACTGTCTACAATAGGATCCACTGTAGGTATGGGAAAAATCACAGACTGAGGTATGTTTTCTTGAACTTGTATAGTCCCTGATCCTCCACTACCTGGTCCTGCATAATCATTACTACTGAAACCAAAAGAGTTAGTTAGTGAATCAATGTCAAACAGCCACTGAGGACCAGACCCAATAGGATTTGGTGTGTGCTCATTGCATTTGACATTGTCACTTTCCTCAATTATTCTAGAAGAAGTATTAAAAACTCTGTAGGCTTTACTTTGAGATGAGTAACCCACAATAAATCCATCATCTGCCTTGCTATCAAACTTTCCTAAGTGAGATTTAGTATTGAGAATTGTACAAGGACACCCAAATGGTTTAAAAAATCCAATAAATGGTTTTCTTTTATTTAAGAGCTCATAAGGTGTCTTGTTCTTTGGCTTGACCACTAGCACTCTGTTTTGGACATAACAGGCAGTGTTAACTGCTTCAGCCCAGAAAGTAATTGGCAGTTTTGAATCAGCTAACAGAGATCTAGCCGCCTCAATTAGTGTCCTATTCCTTCTTTCAGCAACTCCATTTTGTTGTGGAGTCCTAGGAGCACTATATTGTCTCTCAATGCCTTTTTCTTCACAAAAGATGTTTAGATCAAGATTTTTAAATTCAGTTCCATTGTCTGATCTAATGACTTTTACTTTTTGATTAGTTTGGTTTTCAATTCTTAGAATAAAGGATTTGATCAGTCCACTTGTCTCATCCTTAGTCCTTAGAAAATATACCCAAGTAAATCTAGAGTAATCATCAACAATAACTAGGCAATATGATTTCTTCCCTATGCTCATCACATTTGTAGGGCCAAAAAGATCCATATGTAATAACTGGAGACAAGAAGAAATTGAATTTAACTCTTTGGTCTTATGAGAAGTTTTGTGCTGTTTGCCTTTAAGACAAGCAACACAATGATCATCACATGAAAAGACTTTTGATGGTAAACCTCTTACAAGGTTGTTTTTAACAAGTTTGTTCATTGTCTTGAAATTCATGTGACACATCCTTCTGTGCCAAAGAGAGGATTCATCCACAGAAGCTTTTGAAACAATACAGTTCAGGGATGAATCACTTGAAACATTGTCCATATCTAGACAATAAACATTGTCCTTTCTTGGAGTTCTAAGTAGTATCATGCTTTCATCAACTACCTTGAATCCTGGAGCAAGGATCATACATTATGTACTTGTAAATAATATACTATGTTGTTTGTCACAAACCTGTGATACACTTAACAGGTTGTACTTTAGCTGATCAACATAGTAGACATCCTCAAATGTCATCTTACCTTTTGTGACATTACCTTTTCCACTTATTTTTCCACCTGCAAGATTGTCTCCAAATGCAACATGTCCTCCATTGATATGCTTGAAATCCTGAAGGCATGACATGTTGCCTGTCATGTGCCTAGAGCAACCACTATCCTCATGCCAGATGCTCTTCCCCTTGAGCTGTTGGTTGCCCTACACATAAGATAAATCAGTTAGTATGGACTAGGAACCTAAGCCAAAGTGGTCTTGGGTACCCCTTTCTCATCAAAATATTTACATTCTTTCTTGACAAGATTTTTAAACTTTGACTCCTCATTACTGGAGTACTTTGTTACAATAATGGGTTTGGATGCATATTTGATAGAAGCAGTACTGTTTTTAGAAGAACTAACTGCATTAGCAGCACTTGCATGCTTAGCAGTACTAACCTTGTTAGAAGTATTAACTGTTTTAGCAGCAGTAACTGTGTTAGCAGTAGTAACCTTTGAAGAAGTACTAACAGTGTTAGAAGCATTAAAATTCTCAGCAGTACTAACACTGGTAGCAGCAGTATTGCTATTAGCAGCACTATCCCTGTTAGCAGCACTAACAGTTTTAGTGCTTCTAGGCACCCACATTTTAATACTTTCTTTTAAAAACTTTTTCTGCATGTGGCCTTTGGTTTCAACATATTTCTTAGCCACATGTTTCTTTCCAGCCTTCCTATAACCAACAGGTTTTTGCACAAATCTTTGAAAGTTCATCCTTTGGTTAATAGGATTAAATAAACAGTACTTAGCCAAATGATTTAGCTTGCCACATATGAAACAAGGTTTTGGTTTGATTATCTTACTCAGATCAACTCCTTGTTTCTGAGCCCATTGATTATTCCAGTTTCTTTGATTACCTCTCTTTGTACCAGAATTTGGGCTCTCTGTTTTATTGCAAGCACACTGTTTACAAGGGCCAGGATTCACAACAGTGGTCTGTTTGTAATGGATCTTGTTAGCCTTTCCTTTGGTCTTCTCTATCTCTTTAGACTTGACCCAGATTTTTCCACATCCCTCATTGGTGATAATGTTGTTTTCTAAAGGTATCTCTTTACTCACAGCATTATTCCTATTCTCACTGGCTTCTTTCTCAATCAAATCCTTAACCATCACCTCATCCAAAGGATCTATCTTAAATGCTTTCTCAAACAAGTCCTTTTTCTCCTTGGTCTCTAACAGATCTGATGTAGGAGGGATATAATTGTTGTTGTAAGGAGGGGGTGTGTTGTTGTATCCAACACCAGGCTTCATCTTATCATGAATCTGAGCCTTTATAAGAGAATCCATTGCTTTTGAAGCATATGAAAACTTTTCTATATCAAGCTTAACCTTAGCTAATTCTTCTTTCAACTTATCATTCTCTTCTTTGGACTTAGACAGTTTGGTCTCTAACTCATTCTTTTCCCACTTCCAGTAATTTGTGTCATAAGAGTGTTGAAGTTCATTGGCTTGAAAGCCTTTGATTTGTTCTTCAAACCTTTCCACTATCAACACATAATCTCTTCTGTCCTTCTCTAATCTTTTGAGGTCATCACACATGTTTTGGTTGTGATCCCTGTACCTTTTGACAGTGTCTATGCAAGATTGAGTACAAAGATTAGAACTTACCTCAGAGGAGAGATCAGACACCTCTGCCATAAGAGCTTAATTCTGAATAGCTTCCTCAGCTTGGTCACTCCAGTCAAACCCCATTCCTTGTTGAGAAACAAGGGCTTGAGCAGAGTTCTTGTTTTGATTGAAGCCACCATTCTGGGCTTGTTGGTGGTTGTTATTTGGCACACCACTTCTGCACTCTCTAGCAAAGTGTCCCTTCATGTGGCACTTATAGCATTCCACCTTTGTCTTGTCAAAACCAGCACCATCTTCTCTTCTTTGAGAGAAGTTGTTCCTCCCAGTTCTTTTAATAAACTTCTTCACCCTCATAGATACATGGCCATCTGCCATTTAATGTCCATCTCCTCCAAGTCATCAGGGTGAATTTGTTCCAGATCATCATTAATCAAAGAGTTGTTGCTATGACTTGATAAAAAGGCTTCAAAAACTGTTTCAGTGCCTTTTTCTGAATTCACACCACTAGCAGCACTAACTGCTTCAGGGTTGGCAGTAGTATCAGCAGATGCTGATAGAAGTGCTGCATTATGAATATACCCAGTGGGCTTCTTCTTAGCTTCTACCTCTGATTCAAAAACTCTTAGATCATTATAGAGATCGTCTAGTTCCTTCTCTTCCAGATTGTCACTCTGTCTATATGAGACAGTGTACATAGTCCATTCTTCCCCAAAAGATCTGAGGAATTTCCTGTTGATATCATCTTGCTCCATCTTCATTCCCCAGTAGCCAGTTCACCAATAAGCTTGTTGAACCTGTCAAAAGTTTGAGTCATGGACTCATTCTTTGAAGAAGTGAAGTTCTCATACTGCTGCTTCAGAACATCCCTTTGATTTCTTTTGGTGCTTTTAGTTCCAGCAAATCTTTTCTCTAGAGCATTCCAGAGAATCTGAGCATCTGTGCAGTTGCAGAATTGATGCTGATATTCATTGGGGATGGCCAAGAGCAGAGTGCTCAAGGCCTTCATCTCTGTCTGTCTAATCTTCCTCTCACCATCTGTCGTTGGTGGAGATCTTTTACCATCTGGTCCAATCTGACCTTCAGTAGAGGGGCCATTCTCAATGACATCCCACATTGAGTAGTCAGTGAGGAGAATGTGTTGCCTGATTCTGATCTTCCACATGTCAAACTCATTGGGTTTGAGCATTGGAACCTTAGAGACAAGAGTACTGTTTGAATCTGCAAAGTTTTCCATGATGAATGAATGAATGTTTCTGAGAGAACAGGCTCTGATACCACTTGTTAGGATCGAATTCTCAACAAGAATTATAAATACTCAGAAACAATATCAAAGAAGTTTGCGGAATAACACTTTGATATTCAATAACACAGTCAACAAACAGTAAATATAATGAATAACTTGTAAACTTGTATTGAATGGTTGAAGTTACAAGATTACACACACAACCTCAATCTTGAAGAACAAGCTCTTTCAAGACGAATTCTACTTCTCTAGAATTAGGAACTATGCCTTGAGGTTGATTCTCTCTAAAACAAAAACTCAGAACTAATTATTATGAAACTATTCTATCAATTCTATATATATATACTGAACAAATTAATAAAATATCTTCAGAATATCTTCCATGAATATCTTCAATCTATCCAGCTGTCATTCTTGTAATTCGGATCTCTATCTCATAAGTAGTACTAATCAAGATCAGCAGTATTAATCTCTTAGCAGTAGTAACTCCAGCAGTACTAATCTTGAAGAGTAGCATTAATCATGTTCTAGCAGCATTAACTTCAACTAGCAGCATTAACTCAGAAGTACTAATTGTTGAGCTAGCAGCATTAACCATACTTAGCATTTCTTCAGTTCCCAACATATTCTACCTGTCTCTCACTTGGAGAGTTCCGGTATTGAAACTAGAGGACAACTGCCCCAGTCCTCGACTTCTTTCAGTGCACAGCATCTAGAGCCACTCGATGACATTATTTCTTTGACTAGGACACTCGTACATATTTCGGTTACTGCTGGACGTCTTAGTGACCCAGCCGGAACACCCATAGTAACTCTACCTATTGGTGGATTACGATGATTGGGTGGAAGTCCTACCACAACTATCATCACGCCACCTGTGAACGTAGGCGGTACGACTTCCATAGTCGTTACCACAACTATAAGTCTACGTGACCCAGGTGTTAGTTTTCCCGAGTTTGTCTCAAGGGATTATCTGGACGACGCCCTAAAGGCTATCCATTCTCTCATGCGGTCTGAAATGAAAGAGGAGGTAGATGCTCTGAAAAGAATGATTAAAGGTAAAGCCCCAATGACTGAACCTGAAACACTACCTCCACCACGACCACCACCTCCACCCACCGATTACTCAATAGATGACCTCAAATCCATGTTACTGGCCAAACTATTATCTCAATCCCAAACTGAGCCTTCCCAAGATGCTGACCTAATCTCTCACCTACGTTCTCAAGCATCACCCCCTATACCCCCACCCCCACCCACTATATCTCCTGAAGCTTTCCAGCACCAAACCGCTAGCCTTCAGTTTGTGTAGCAATCTCTAGTTGCACTTACTGAAAGGGTGTCATCTTTGGAGGTGACCTGCTGAGGTCAGGCAGAAGGGCTCAAGCGCAAATATGATGACCAGGATGATCCTGATCACCATGAGGGGGAGAAGCGCCAACGTACATCCGAGCCTGAGTCATCACAGGTAGTGGTTACTGTAGAGGGACAGACAGAGATGGGTTCAGGTACTCCAAACGAAGGACAGGGTCAGGCTCAGGATCAAGTTATGGATTTAGTGTTATACGACGCCAATCCAATGGTTGAAAAGCCCGAGGAATGTGACAGAGGTTCATCCTATAATTCGGAAAGTTGGGCGATTATTGTTGATCCATACTCAGATATAGATTTGTCAGAAGAACCGATCAACACGGAAAAAGCATTGGTAGTTTTTCAAGTTGAAATCGATGAGTTATTCAATTTCGAGAATGTGGTTCAAGATCAACATTCATCCGAACACTCTTCTTCCGGTATACCCCTCCTTGCTTATTCAACAGTTCATCCCGATCAATCTCAGTCAGAGCACCCCCATCCGATCTCCGCCAGTCTCACCAGTTCATGAAACCGAAAGTACTCAGCCTGCTCCACCATTGAAATGGGAAAGAGTCAGAATTAACATTCCATTTCTTGAAGAAAGTCAGAAAAAGCTCTTTGCCCATTGGATTCACCCGTATGATGAGGTCTCTATGTATGGTCTTCAGTCAATGATAAACAGAAAGAAGCAACACGAGCATATTTTTATGTACAAAAGTCTAAGAAAAGTAAACAGCCTTGACAGGACAAAGCTCAGAATCAGATTTATTGATCAGATTTATTCTTGCCGCTTCATGAGCATATGGTATTCTTATTTTGCTGTGACCAGAGAAGATGGCAATCAATGACAGTTCTCTGAAGCTGACTTTGTAAGTCTCGAGTTACCAGATCTTCTATTTTTGCTCCGAGACTTGAAGACCAGAACCATTCGACCAGAAGAAGTTACAGATGCATTGGAAGTTGTCAAGAGATACATGAAGTGTGCTATGAAGCTTGCATCGATTGAAGACTTCCAAATTGGATTAGAAAGCAACCAAGCAAAGATAAATCTGCTCAAGCCTGATCTCAGTCTTCCTCCAGATGTTCAGAATGTATCTGCTTATACGGTGGTCAGATTTCCAGAATTCGGCATGACTTATTCTAATGGTAAAGGTGATATGCAGTTCTTCCGATTTAGTCAGATTGCCCGATTCTTCGATGGTACACTGATGTTTCTTCGAGACAAGCTGAGGCGTTTCATTGATCAAGATGACAAAGGGGTACAGCCTTTGTTGAGCTTTTGGGCCCTAAGTGCTTACATGCCTTATATTTGTTGTTGCTTAACCTAGTTTTAGGTTAGAATTGGTCATTCATAGGTTTACTTACACGTATTGAAATTCTCTCTATAAACCTTAAACCCTTTATTGATAAATCTAATCATAAGACCAGCAGTTGTGATTAAAGGTTTATTGTTTCTTGATTATTACTGTGATTGCACTGTTTCTGGGATCAACAAATAACTAAATAAAAGAATAAGAAAACTGTTGAATCATATGTGATTTTACTCTAAATTCACGTGTAAAATCACATGTGATTGGCGTAACTTTGGCCGTGACCTTAGGTTGCGGGCCACGTCGCCCGAACACCTTTACATTGACCATCAGTGTAAAATCACATATGATTTTGCACGTGATTTGGCCATTTCGTGTTCTTTTATTTAGTTATTGTTTATATTAAAACCTCCATACATATATATATATATATATATATATATATATATATATATATATATATATATATATATGTCACGGTTATTTTGCAACCCAGTAAAAGATTACAGCCACGTGCCACCCTCATCTAAACCATCATTTATCCCATTACATTTGGATTCTCATTGATTCTCTAAATGAATTTACCCGATTTCAACGAATTTCTGCCGCAAATGTTGATGCATGATGTATCAGATGAAGGTGGTAATTTCATGAAACAATATGCATTTCATGTTAGTGTATGCATTTAATAAAATACTATGGATTGTAGGTAAGATTATTGCATTAAATCAGTAATCATTCAGTGTCTACATAATGAATGGGCTAAATAAATGCTTTTGACAAGGGTTGCACGGGGTCGTAACATTTTACTGTGTTGCAAAATAAACTATCCATATATATAGGGTTAGGTTCTTTTGTTAACCTTACTTTTTTTGTTAACTATATGAACCAATCTAGACCATCAATCTTTGTAATGGATGGTTAAGATTAAAACTAGATTTTTAAACAATTAAATAGGGTTTATTTATTAAATAGATATATGAACATTTGTGGTCAAGGGTATTTTGGGATTAAATCATTTACTCTTTTGGGAACCACATTAAAAGGGCTCATTAATTTTTCCATAAGCAATAAACGTAACATTAAAAGGGCTCATTAATTGTCATTTTAATGGTCATTCCACAATTTAATAAAATGGCAATGAAAACCCCCTTTCCACAATTTAATTTCATGACTTTTCCCAATGGATATAAGTTCACCTCTGTTCACCTTTTAGTAGTTGACGATTGTTCACCTTTATGTGAAATTAAAATATGTTTTAACAGCAACGTTCATGTGCAAATATGTTAACATATTTGTTCATGATATGCATATATGTTCATATCTTTTAACACCAAGCATATAAGTTCACCTCTGTTTGTGTTATGCATATAAGTTCACCTTTGTTCACCTTTTCGAGAAGAACGACTATACGATATACGGTTTTATCCAATCATGAACCAAAACTATTATAATAATATTGAAATGATTCAAAAAAGTAATATGAAAAAGGATGATCTTCAAAAATCGTAACCTACAAAGTAATTTTGAAATCTTCGTTTTTTGTAACTTCCGTGAAATTAATGACAAAAGATTACTATTATTATGACGTTTATGCCTTTTTGGATTAAATAAATAAATAAATTAAACATCAAATAACATTGCATTCCTATTGGTTGAGCAAGGTTCACATAGTTAACAAATGATCCTTGCTCTCTCTCTCTCTATATATATAGAGAGAGAGAGGTGTTCAAATGCAACTCTTTTTAATGGTGTAACCCCATGCAACCCACCTATCTACCACTCATTTTGTTTTCACTTTTTTAATTAAAAATGATGAAAATAAAATGAGTGGTAAATAAGTGGGTTGCATGGGTTACACCATTAAAAAGGTTGCACAATAACTCACCTCTCTCTCTATATATATATATATAGAGAGAGAGAGAGAGAGAGAGGGTATGGAATAAGTTTATTTGTAGCAATAACATCAACCACAAAATGATCTCCCTGTCTTCATCATTGTCTCACTTATAGCAACTAGCATTAATTACCTCAAGGAGAATCCCTACCCTCTAGAAAGTGTTCCATGACAAGAATCCATTTTGACAAAGACTTGCTTGCTCAATAACGATCAAGAAAGAACATTGATTTAAAGTGATCAAATACCGAAGCAGTTTTGGTTTACAAAGCCATAAGTATGTGCACTTTGCACGATTATATGTTCTTGATTGTTTGATATTTTTTGATGCAAACCGATACAGAAACACAAAATTAGGCCAAAAATAAGTAACTTCGCAAAGAAATTTCTATAGAACTATAAGCTAAAAGAAACTAAATTACCAATATGACATCCAATGGATACATAATAATGTTTAAAAATACTAAGAACAATGCTACAACATCTACCACTATATCACCCCCTTCCTACAACCCAAATCAATATATCACAATTGCTATTACACCTACAACAAACAACCAAGAAGCCTAGGCCTAACTCAACTCCCAAATAAATGCTAGACCTAGGGGCTCCTCATGCCGGTATGGATTTTTTTTCCCGACTGTTATCTTCAGGGCCCTATGGAATCTGTTGAGGTGGACAAGAGCTGGCCAGATTAACAAAAAACAATAACAAACATGAATATTTTCACTGTCCATATTGTACAACGTAGCAAACAATCTTGGGGCCGAGTCTTAAGGATTAGGCGGTGCATTTATCTTCCGATACGTGTCTGTGGGAAGAAAACAATTTGCCAGCCAACGCAAAGGTTTCAGCAGTTCATCTCTTTTCTTTCTCCAAAACCATATTGCAGCGTTATACTGTTGGTTTCTAATCACCCGTGTGGCTGCCCTCCAATCGTATTTCTCCATCTCCCCTCGGGCAGCCTGCCCGATTTTTTCACGTAACCCCGTGTCGTCTAATAATGGGATCAGTTTGTTTAAGCAGTCCTCAAGATCACCGGGTGTGAAGAGGTACCCAGTTTTGCCGTCTTGGTCTGGAGGGATAATATCCGGTATACCACCAGCACGTGCAGCCACCACGGGGATACCTGATGACATGGCTTCAAGGACTACTTGCCCGAGTGTTTCAGATTCTGAAGGCATTAGAAATATATCTCCGCTAGCAAATGCTTGAGATAACTCCTCACCTTGTAACATCCCTGTGAAAACTGCTGGCATGCCTTCGAATAGTTTTTCAAGATCCTCCCTGCCAAACATAAATTTTTGTAATCTGGCTTTCTAGTAATTTTTTGAGCAAAATGCAACAAAGTTTGGTTTAGCTCCTATTTAGGGGCCGTTTACCAAATGTCTACCGGGTAAGCCTTACCAAGTGTCGATTACTTTACCGATGAGCATGGCAAGGACCTAGAATCTTACCCGGTATGAGACATAGCAAGGACCGAGAATCTTACCTGGTAAGTGAGACCCGGTTAGCGCATACCGGGTAAGACATGCTTACCAATAACCGAGAATGTTACCCGATAAGGTAAGTGAAAGTGGTGACTCTTGCAAGTAAGCATTTGGTAATCGGCCCCATGTGACGAATAACTTTTACAAAGTTCCAGAATTTCCTATTGTGTAACCCATTTTGACCAACTAATCTTGTAACATCTTATGACCTGGATACCCATTTACGAAAGGGTTATGGCATAGGTGGCTATAATCATGACCTCATGTCATACAATGTTACATGATAGCAAGCTATCGATCAAAATGAGTACAAAATAGGAAATTTTGAAACTATAACATTGATCGAGAAAAGAAATTATTTGTTACACTAAATAGGAACTATGGCAAAATTCGTTGCATTTTTCCGTATTTTTTATTTCTTATTTATTTTGCACCTCATTTTTTTTCAGATATATAACTATGATAAGATTAGATACCTTTCACAGGCGGGGGACTTCATGGAATCAGTCTATCCACCCCTTGGGCTAGGGTAGACCGGTAGAGATAAGGTGTGCATATATCCTACCTCCCTAAACTCTACTTCGTTCGGTTTAAAAAATGAAATATCAATACGCATGTTATTACTATAGTTCAGGTGGATATACCTGTATGGACCATCTCCAACGAATGCTATCCTTGCTTCTGGGATCCTTTCCATGACACTGCCCAAATCATGAATCAATTGAGTACTTAAAGAAATCTGCATCATTTTATTTAGTTATAACTTCTCAATGTTAAAATACCTATTTGCTCGTTATCATTATTACGATTAACTATATTTATTTAGATCTATATAAGATTTCTTATGTGCAAGAATATGGATGCATGGCATGCTGATTCCAAGATTCGAAAATTGAAAAAACAAGGATACGGGGCGAGTTTATTTATGTTCATATGTCTGTACATATACAAACTTAATAACCAAAATGAAAGAAAAGTTGTTTTGTTGCTTATACATAAAATGTTCAATATAAATATAGAGTTTATAATGATTTTAGTTTTATTTAGTGTCATCTGTTTTCCTCTTTCACAGTTATAAACTCAAGTTCTTTGGACTAGGGTAGACGTAGGTGTAAGGACCAAGTAGCAAGTGCGAACAGAAAGAACGGAGCTAGAGAGGTTAAGTGGGGCAGAAGGAGGATTAGGGAGTTGATTGTGTGAAGGGTAGTTGAACAGCAACATATATTCATACCAAACGTAGGGAAACATTTTTTCTTTTATTTTGAATAATTTTTTTCCTGGGGTTCCATCCCCTTTTCCCAAGAAAAATGTAGGGAAACATTAGGCGTTGTTTCCTATGCAAGCAGCCCCTCTGTTCAATAATACAAGGATTTCCACGTACGTTTCCACCTCAGCTATGTGATAACTAAGGGGCCGTTTATTAAACGCTTACCGGGTAAGCACTTACCAATATCATTTACCTTATTGATTGAACATGGAAAGGACCGAGATCTTACCCGGTAAGAGATAAGGCAAGGACCAAGAGTCTTGCCTGGTAATTGTGGGAAATGACTTACCCGGTAAGCACTTACCGGGTTTAAAATGTTTACCAACAATCTATTTTCATGGCTAAGAATATTACACTATAAGGTAAATGAAGGTAAATCTCTTGCCGGTAAGCGCTTACCGGGTACGAATTTGGTAAACGGCCCCAATCTTTGAGCTCAAAAAGTCTTGATCGCACCACTTTTGCTGGATTATAACTTTAGAGTATGCAACACATATAATGTTGAAAACGAGATCACCATAGATGGTCATTTGCAAAACTCATCAACTCTTTCTTCATATGGAACACAATCCAAATTCAAAACCAGATACCAAAATGCAACATTATTGTACTCTTTCCTCACCCGAATCCAACTATTATTGCCTTTACCGAAAATCACAGCTAGAGAACATTTGATGATTGTCAGTTGCCAGGTTTCCCAATTGTGTTCTAGCAATGGAATTCTGCCAACAACTTCAAATAGCCCAAATCGTATGTCATTTGACATTTGATTTGAGCAATGAGGTTTTTGGCATAATTCGGTTTCCATAACCCAATGGGAAACAGACAACTAACAATCATCAAAGATTCTTTGGCTATGATTTTCACCAAAGGTGATAATAGTTGGATTTGGGTGAGGAAAGAATATAATAATGTTGCATCTTGGTATCACGTTTTGAAATTGGATTGTGTTCCATATGAAGGAAAAGTAGACAGAATTTTGTATAAGGCCATCAATGGTGATCTCGTCCACTATATGTGATGTGTACTCTAAAGTTTATAATCCACCGAAAGGGGTAGCAGACTTATGTGAAGGGACCAAGTAGCAAGTTGGTATAGAAAGAACGAAGTTAGAGAGGTTGAGAGTGGCCTGAAGGAGGGTTAGGCGTAGGTTACATGAAGGGATGCGTGTTTCCATAGTTGAACAGAAACATATATTCATACCTAATGTGAAGAAAACATTAGGAGCATTGTTTCCTATCCAAGCAGCCCGTCTATTCAATAATATAAGGCTTTCTACATACGTTTCCTTGTCAACTATGTGATAACTAACTCTGAGGCAAAAAGTCTTGATCGCACCTTTTCGTTGGACTATAAACTTTAGGGTACGCATCATATATAGTGTTGAACACAAGGTCACCATTGACGATCATTTGCGAAACACTGTCTACTCTTCCTCCATATGGAACACAATCCAAATTCAAAACCAAAACCAATATACAAAATGATTGTACTATTTCCTCACCCAAATCCAACTAGTATTGCATTTGCTGCAAATCACAGCTACAAAACCTTTGATGATAGTTAGTTGTCAGGATGCCCGATTTCGTTCTAGCAACGGGATTCAGCCAAACAAACCTCATACTAGCCAAATCGAATGTCATAATATAACAATAACGTATGTCGTGATCTGATTATAACAATAACCTATGTCATAATAATATAATGTAACAATAGCCTATTTTGATTCAGAATTTCAGATCATGACAAAGGCTATTATTATATTATGACATTCGATTTGAGCAATGAGGTTTTCGGCAGAATTCGGTTGACAAAACTCGATAGGAAACCAGAAAACTCACAACCATCAAAGATTCTCTAGCTATGATTTCCGGTAAATGTGATAATAGTTGAATTTGGGTGAGAAAAAAGTACAATAATGTTGCAACTTAGTATCTGGTTTTGAAATTGGATGGTGTTCCATATGAAGGAAAAGTAGACGGAATTTTGTAAATGACCATCAACGGTGATCTCGTGTTTAACACTATATGTGATGCGTACTCTAAGATTATAATCCAGTGAAAGGGGTAGCGGACTTAGGTGTACAGACCAAGTAGCAAGTGGGGATAGAAAGAACGGAGTTAGAGAGTCGGGCAGAAGAAAAGTTAGGAAGTTGATTACATGAAGGAATGTGTGTTTCCATAGTTAAACAGAAACATATATTCATACCGGATGTAGGAAACATTAGGCTTTGTTTCTATGCAAGCAACCCTGTTGTTCAATGTCACAAGGCTTTCCACGTACGTTACCATGTCAACTATGTGATAACCAACTTTGAGTTCAAAAAGTCTTGATCGCACCTCTTTCGCTAGTTTATAAACTTTAGAGTGTGCATCACATATAATGGTGAACACGAGATCACCATTGATAGTCATTTGCAAAACTTTGTCTACTCTTCCTTCATATGGAACACAATCTATTTTCAAAACCAAAGACCAAGATGCAACATTATTGTACTCTTTCCTCACTCAAATCCAACTTTTATTGCCTTCACCGGAAATCACAGCTAGAAAACATTTGATGATTGACACTTGTGTCCGGTTTCCTGATTGCGTTCTAGCAACGAAATTCTGCCATAAACCTCACACTGCCCAAATCGAATGTCATAATATAAGAATAGCCTATGTTATGATCTGATATAACAATAACGTATGTCATAATAATATATTATAACAACAGCCTATTCCAAATCAGATCACGACATATGCTATTGCTATGTTATGAAATTTGATCTGAGCAATGAGACTTTTGGCAGGATTTGGTTGCCATAACCCAAATGGAAACCAGACAACTAACAATCATCAAAGATTCTCTAGCTGTGATTTACGGGAAAGGTGATAATAGTCAATTACAACTCTCAGCTAGATAGACGAAACGAGGGAATATCGAGACGTGTCAATGATTTGGATTTGGGTGAGGAAAGAGTACAATAATGTTGCATCTTGGTATCTGGTTTTTAAATTGGATTGTATTCCAAATGAATGAAGAGTAAACAGAATTTCGTAAATGACCATCAATGGTGATCTCGTGTTCAACACTATATGGGATACATATTCTAAAGTTTATAATCCACTAAAAGGGGTGAGATCAAGAATTCTTAAACTCAAAGTTGGTTATCACATAGGTGACATGGAAATGTATGTAGAAAGCCTTGTATTGTTGAACAAAGGGACTGCTTGCAACACTACCTAATGTTTTCTTACATTATGTATAATATATGTTTCTTTTATTGTTTCTTACTATTTACTAGCCTTGTCTTTTTCTTCTTCCCTTTTCGCTCACACTTTCACAGAAGCTAAGGGTCTTCGTGAAAACAGTCGCTCCACCTTGTCAGGTAGAGGACAGCTCTTCGAGTCTTCGTACAACCACCAACCCCCCCCCCTTTTCTTCTAAATGGGATATTACTAGTTCTGTTTGGTTTGGTTTTAGTCATAAACTAATGTTTGTTTTTTATTTTGATCTTTTTCTTCTAATTCTAAAGATTATGAATTTTTATTTTCTTTATTGTTAGAAGACCAAAATTGCTACTTATGCATCTTCATCAATTCGTGGTCAAATAAATCGAAGACACGGTTACTCTCAAATAACTACATCCAAGAAGCATCTAATAAGAGGATTAGGCAGGCATCCTTGCTTCCTAGAAGATTTTTTATAAGGGTATTTTAGATATATGACATATAGTTAAACAAATCTCCAAAAAGTATGTGTTAACTCAAATATTGCAATTTTCATCAGATCAAGGAATAAATAAAGTAGATTTTACCTTTTAAGGAAATCTAAACTTTTCTCGACTCCAATACGGCCAACATGTACGATCAGCGGCCGTTCAGGTTCGCCATTGCTGTTTATAATACAAATAGACGCAATGAAATCATAAAGGAGTTGAACATTATATGCACATTGTTATAGTAGCCGAGTCTGAAGGAGTGAACAACTTCTCCAACCATCGTACTTATCTTTTTGTTTCAAATAAATGGATGCTCTAGAAAAAATTAATAATATAGTACAGTATAGTTTGCAATTATGAGCAGTCTTGTAGAAAATGTGACAAGTATGATAATTGTTTTTGTATTTACATTCACAATTTATCCAAACTCACTCATTCTTAAGATTTTCATGTGTTAGATTTTGCATTTTTGCAAGAATGATAGTTGGTTTTTAATGGAAACCACATACAACTTAATAAGAAAGCATACCTTAGTCTAACTCGCATTTCTTGAGAATTAAATTTTGGATGGAAGCTATCTGAATCGACACCCTTATTCCACAGACGGATTTTGTTAGCTGAGAAAAACAAAGCAAATAACATTGTATTTCGTTCATAGTAATAACTATTCTGTCATAAGAGGTTATGACTTATATTATGTCGGGCTATTTAAGAGAACAATCTTCTGACCTTTTTTTTAAATACATAACCTTCTCACAGATTTTGAAGCATTCTTTGTGTTAGGAAGGCACTATTAAAAAGTCAGAAGGTCATGCATTTAATAAAAAGTCCGTGAGAAGGTTTATTCTCCTAATAACCCCTAATATGCCCGAGCCACAGGACAGATTTACCTCTATAATAGCAACAATCTTATTTTGTACCCTGCTTTTACATCATGTCATAGCAAAAAATATGGTTACCTGCTGCAACTTTGGCTCCTCTGAGATCCTCCGCAATAGCAGCTGATGGCACCAATGTAAGATCGGCGGCTCTGTGAAGAAACTCTGACCGAACAACAAAAATACCGTCATTTCTAACCTCCGAATTCTGAAACATAGGAAGACAGGAGTTGAAAGGAAGAATCATCACATACTTATAACTAACCACATTGGCTGCACGAGCCAGCTGTAGGTGTATCTTGGTATGTATCTGCATTAAAAGAACCCCATATTTTATTGAAGCACCAAATATGTGTATGTACATGTGTTACAGCAAACACCAATTATACTCATCTTGTATTCATGTTTCCAAAAGTACCCTCCCCCAAGCTAAGCCCTTGTGGTTTACCTCCCTACATCTTAAATTCTTAATAAGCTAGGATATAGGGAGAATGGGTCACTAAAGTACCCCCTTTGCATCCTAGCTCATTACGATTTAGGTGGGGGTAGTTTTTTTATATGGTCTAATCACCTAGTAAATTGTAATATATCCAACAAACCCATCTTATAGAACTTATCTTCCAACTCTAATGAGAGTTTTTCGATATTAATTCTCATAGTCTGTCTTTATCAAATCAAACCATTTGATCTAATTACCATGCCAATCCCTCAACTTCATAATAATTACTGTATGGCAAAAGAAATTCTTCCTTCTAATATTGTCTTGTTGATGGATCCATTAAAGCCTACTACTAACGACATTCATAGCCATGTCTTCCACAAATAGATATGTTAATATAATCAAATTCCCTTCTCTTTCAATCTCAAGTATTATAGATATGACACTAGGATCTAGCGCTATTCATGAACACATATATTAATATTTGGCTCAGATATTTCACTTACACGGGAACATGTGTATGGTAGGACATCACTATTGGAACAGACAACATTTTTGCAATTGCAAGCGCTCCAAAAACCTAATAATTGATGGTAAAAAGGTTAGTAAAGCTAAACCAGCTACATATTCGAAGCAAAACATATGTATGTGTGTATGTGTGTGTCTGTGTGTGTGTATATATATATATATATAGAGAGAGAGAGAGAGAATGTACCATAATACCAGGAGAGGATGCATGGATGATGTCTGGCTTGAACTGTTTAACCTCATTGATGATTCTAGGGCTCAAGGCAAGGGAAAGTGGCACCTTCTGATACCACGGGAAAGGGAAGCTGCAGGAAGAACCAAGAAACCGTTTACGCATTTAACATCATAAGATTAACTTTTGTATAAGCAACGGAAAAGAATCTGAAAGCAATGCACCTTCTTGAGCCAACCAATATTGCTCCATGAAATTCTTCAGGTACCCCTTCATGAGTTGTTATAACCATCACCTACAACACAAAAGTAACCAAAGTATATGAGCTGCATATGCTTTTTAGCAAAGAAAGTATTCACATTTCTGACTACCAAATCCATCTCGATCATTTCAAGCAAGTCAATTAGATATATGTCAACATCTACAAAGATGACATGTAACACAAATTCGTGAATAAAGGCTTGTTTATCCCATGTAATATGAACACCCAATGAGGTCACAGTGAATCACATAAACATATAGATTACCAAGGACAGTCATTGGATACAAGCCATGGAAGCTCAACAAGATTCTATAAGGTACTATTAAAAAAACAACTAAGAGACATCAATGTCTATATATATATATATATAGTATATAACGAAGTACCTCATCCCCCATCTCGCGCAAATATTTGATGAAGTTTTGGAACCGGTTCTTGTATCCTGACACGTACCTGCAACAGAGATCAAATAGCAGCAAACGAACCTTGATCAATTTGATTTTAAGTGGTGATAACAATTAAGAAGAATAATTGTTTCGTGTATCTATGATGTATTACAAATACCTATCGTGTAGAGAAACTTCTTAGTTTAGAAGAGGTTATTGCTAAAAAGATATACAAAGAAATCTATGTCGATACTTAAAAGACATTGTCCAACACATAACATGCATTTCCCCTCAGTTTAAAGAAGAAGGTTGGCATTATTATGAAAGGAAAAAAAAATTCTAACACAGAATAGCTTCAACACTGTTACATGGGCTTGATGCACCATATTCTATTATAACCTGCATCAAGACCCTTTCATTAAATCCATATAATTTAAATTGGTGAACAAAAAGCACAATCGAACTTAAACCAACTCATTGAATACTGGAAACATAACGATCATGTAACAAGAAGATTTGTCCTCAAAGCATAAAAATTGAGAGAAGTTATTAACGTTTTGATTCGTAGATTACCACAAGTCGTACTAATATGTTATTTTTTTGGGAAGGGTGTCCTATGCTAGGCCTAGACTAATCCCTTGGCAAATTTTGACTGTAAGACATCAGCCCTGATTAAACCTCAGTGGTCACAATTGTTGTGTACGCCTGGATTCGAACCCTGGGTAGATGGGGATATTCCACCACATCCCTCAGGGCCTTAACCAGTACGCCACAACCCTTGTGGTTTACTAATATGTTCTTTGTAAGTACTAAAAATTCACTTTGTAACTAAATGACCTTAAGGATATAAAAAGATGTGCTATTATGTGTGTGCAATTTGGCTGTAAGGGATGACTATAAACCGAAATTTATTGAGTGTTTTTTAAGTCAAAGGATGCAAATATTGCATAAAAAGTTGAAAAGACCAAAAGGGGCTCCTTTGATTTGGGAGAAAACATGAAACTAAAAGGCTCTTTGCATTTGCAGGGATAATATGGTAATTAGGTACAGCAGCCACCTCCATAACATATATGTTCTGTTACATCCCCTTTATAATGCCTATGTTACAAAAGGGAAATTTATTGGTTACAGTTCAGAGTCTCATACTAGTGTTAAACACAATCAATTCTTCCCTTAGTGATAAGAGAACCATGTAAATAGCATACTATTCGAATACCAATCTTATGCCATTAAAACATATATGATATTCTTGGTGATAATCAACCACTTGAATCAGTGAATGGCAGAACAATCCTAATTACAAATTGAAACTAGCTTCCACCCAAAAAAAAACACCATTTATGTGATGAAAAGCATCAAAATCACAATATATTAAAGGAATTCTTGGAAGAACACGAGATTTCTTGCCAGCTAACTCAATGATCAAATCACAACACATTACATGTAAGCAGGTGACTTTCTACCCAACACAAGAGGACTTTTCTACAACATTTAACAATCACTTGCGACAATTTCATAATATCTATTAACCAAGCTCATAAATGGAGTCCCATTATAAGGAAAATCGAAAGAAATTGCAAGAAGTAGACATCAACATTCAACAACAAACAAGTGCATTATGTACAATATTTGTAAGAACAAATTCAAATCTTATCTAACAAGAACACAATCAAAGTATGCTAATCATTGTAAAGCAAAATGGATGAAGTCAAAAATCGAAAGACTCACGCAAAGGGAGAAGGCTCAACGAAGAGAGCAATACGCCTAGGCTTAGTGGTAATCTCTGATTCAACCTGAGAAGGAGGACCCTCTTCTTCATCTTCTCTCAACTCCTTAATTGTCATTTCTTTCTTGCTCAAGAAACCCAAAAAGATTGCTTACTTGTATGTTTTGACCAAAAATCTTGGGGGGAGTAAGGATTATGGGGTTTGTTCTAAAAACAAGAAAATCTTGAAAGTAGCAGCAAATCAAAGAAAAAGAAGAAGAAGCGCAGATGCAGATGCAGAGGAGGGAAAAGAGAAGAGATGGGGAATTATATTGAATAAAACTTGTTGGCATTATGATTGATATATATGGTGGTGACTTGTAAGCAAGTAGAAAAGTTGGGGATTTTTTAATTTGGGGAAAAAATGGAATAATTTAGTCGATTGGGGAATCGTAGGGGAAGAGTATTAGAAATGGATTATGGATATTCGATTCGATGATGAAAATTGGGAATCATCTTAAGCATATGCCAATTGCATTGAAGGATGGATGATCAAGTTGAACATGTCTTACTCTGGCAGGGGTGGGGTCTTTGTTGCTGACAGTGATGTTTATGTTTGTTTGCAGGACCCAAACGTGCTCAACCTCACATTTGATCACCCTATTTTCTCCATCATAATTAACACATGGTTTCATAAACAAATTTAACTGAATCATGCATCTGAATACATGTGATTCTTGATTTTGCACTTCTAATTGTTAAATATTTTTATTAAATTATTAACAAATCAAAAGTTTAAAAAGTCAAATAAACAAAATTCAACACCAAACCCCAGGACGACATGTAAAAATGCCAAGGATAAATTTGTACTTAAACCAACTCCAAGTCTCCCAACTTATTTTAATTTTTGAAACCAGACCAATGAATTTATTTGAAGTGACTTGTTTCGTAAAAACATCAAAATGTGATAATTAACACTATTTTTTTCTGGTAACTGTGGATTTTCAGGCTAGTTTATGACCCGACCACCACAAATGACCTGGAGTCGACCTACATAGTCACAAAAGTTTTGTCAGCAAGTGGATTTAAAAAAATAACACTACTTAATATCACTAAAACAACAAAATACCTAACACAAATTTGTACAGTTTGGTTAATAGTATCTCATCGAATTTGATAATTCATTATCACAAAGAACATTTGTATTATATCTTTCGGTCAGAGAAAGCACACAAAATTTTTGTGTTATACGGTTTGGATGGATATGTTCTTGTAAGTGAGGTTAAGATATGCGTTAACACTTTTGTGAATCAAATTATGCTAGTTGCTTATGACTTAGAGGGTGCTCGGTCCTGAGCAAGTAGAAGCTTTTGATTTTCAACAAAAATCCTTGTTGGTCCTAGTTAAGTAATAACTAACACAAAAAGCGTTTGTAGAACGAGGGTTAAATACAAACATAACAAAATTTCAAGTTTGATTTTGTATGTCTTATAAAAACAAAGAATTACAGATTTTTTAATGGAAACTATGAAGGAAAGACCCAACCTAAATAATCTATGTGATCATAAATTTGTTCACAAAGAGACTGAAAGAATGTACTATAACAGATCTAATACTAATATAGTCTTCAAATATTGATGTCAATTTTTCCAAGAAACTATCACTTAGAATTTCCGTTAAACATGTGATTTGCAACAATGACAAATGTTACATTTTGTAGCCATCCACCAATTCATCAAATGGTGTGAGTCAACTTTAACATGTGTATTCATTTGATTTGTTGATCCATACATGTTTGAATCCTTCATGTCGGCCTTTGGATATATTAAAGATATGATGTAACATTTCTTATCTCAACCCATCATTCTGTATATAGTGTATAATAAATAGAGTATAATACCAATAAAATGGTATTTTAGAACTTACTTCGTCAAACATGTAGAGCATGTTCCCATACCAGGATGTGAGTTGGTTGGAGTTGTTGAACTAAACTTGTTAGGTAAGTTTGCACTCAAAATTGGTTTCACAACCAGGATTTGTTGAATTGTCCGACTTATCCAACATTGGCCTTCAATCGGCGAGATGACATTCCTTTCCATTTCGGCGTCGATCAAACTGCACTTCAACTAATCTTCAATTTTGCTAAAGGCATTTGTAACCCCCGGAAAATCAAGGTAAGTATTAAATGTTCAAAATCCATGTACTGTATTGAATTAGTAGAGGTGGAACCCATAGGCGTATAGTAAACTTATTCTGACTCGGTTATTGTATCACCCCGACTTTTGACGAATGAAATGAGTGGAGCGGACAGTGTTCCGCGCGGATGGGCGCGCGAGTGAAGTTGCGCCAAGAGCCGTGCGGAGCTCTGTTCCCTTGCGACTCCAGAGGCCGGCGCGGATCCCCGTGCGGGTTCAACCGTGCCACCATTCGTGCGGAGCCTCTGACAAATTAAAGGGGGAAATCAACCTCATTTTCATTAACTTCCTCCATCTACTTTCTCTCAAAATTCTCTCCTTACTTATTGCTCCTCAAAATCTATTCAAGAGGCATCCTAACCATCATCCACTACATTTATTGCAAGAATCAAACTTCCCCAATCAAAGATTTCAACCAAGGACCCAAGTCTCAAGATCATCTTCTTCCTCCATCCTTACTTCTAGGGTTTTTGCAAGTTTCTAGGGTTTTTCTATAAAACCTAGATAGTGAGTTTCTATTAACCATTTTCAAATGAGATATACATCTTAACATGCTACTTGTCTTTATTTCATGTTTATGTATTAAATCTTGATCACCTGATAAGTTTGACCTAAATTATACGTTTGATATTTATTGGAGCTTTGGTTGATATTCTTGATGTGTGTTTTGATGAAGTTATTATGGGCTATATTTTGGTCATAAATGTGTGTTACCATGGGATTGAGGGATATTATTGGTGAACTTGCATATTTTAGGGTTTAGACCTAAAATGGGATTGAACTATATGAGATCTTATACATGTATCTTGTTGATATGAAAAATGTATAGAGATGGATGTTGAATGTATATTGGATGAACCATGAGTAAGCACTAGGAGGATGTAGTCTTAGGGTGCCACCATGACGATATGCACGTAGACCTCCGTCATTTGATGTAATACCCAGGAGGTAGTCTTTAGATGTGTCAGGCCTTCAGGATGTTACTCATGAGAGAGAACATCAAGGTACATTGACTTGCGGTGAAACTCATTGGTGTGATGGGTCTCCCCCATTGATTCTTGTATGGACCTTTTTGTTTATAATTGATTTAAATGTTTATTCCATGATTATTGTTCAACTCACTAGGCTCGTTTGGCCTAACACTTGATTTGTTTGATGTGTATCTTAGGTTCTAGTGGCGCGACCGCTAAGAAGGATTAGTTATTCATAGATGCGAGCTTGGGAATATTTTGGGACGCCCATTTCTAGCAGTCATGTTTTGGAGTTTGAGAACAACTTGAGTTAATCTTTTTCCTAGATAGGATTTAGATTAAAGGGTTGTTTTCCCCTCATTGCTTATTTATTACAATCTTGTAATTAACAGGCGTTTATTGTTTCCCCTTTTGGGATGAGCTCGTGCTATGGCATTAATTTAAATACCAAATTTCCTTTTCCGGAAATTTTTGTTATCCCAATTTTTGGGGTGTTACAAGTTGGTATCAGAGCTCTAGTTTAAGTGAACTAGGTGTCGACTCTAGTATACCTAGACTTAAACTGGTTGTGCCTTTAGTATCACTGTCCACATGGGTAGAACATTTCTAGGTGGGGAGAGTATTAGGATTACGGAATTACATTGATTAAAATTGTGATGATGACAACGAGAATTCTTATGTAATGTACGTTCACGGTTTCACTTGGCTAGTGCTATTATGAATTTATGAATACGTGAGCGTGCTTGAAATTGTTATTATGATGATTAATCCTTGTAGTGGTACGTACCAAACCGGTTATCTTTTAAAGAATTAACCGGTATGACCTTGTTGCATGGCAGTCTCGTAAGGTATTAGTCATTTTGTCACTAGCATTCTCTGGGTTGTCCGGCCTACACCCGCCTAGAAACCCATTACGGGGTCGTGCCACTTGTCGTGTGACTTAATGGTCAAATGCCCGCCCGTTAGGCATGGGAATGGGCCCCGCCTCGTCGGGGAACCCGGTCGGGGATGGGGATTCCCCGCTAAACCGGGGACGGGGACGGGTATCGCACTCCCCGCCTCGCCCCGTCCCCGTTATATATTTTAATTAATAATTAAATAATTTATTTATTTAAACTAAATACGTAATTCATAATTTACTATTTCCTAACTAGGTTTAGAATATAAAATTGTTATTTTTTGGATGTTAATATGTATTTTGGATGTCAATCAAAATACAATTACTCGATATGGTTTTGGATATCACTCGATATCTTTTGGTACTTGTGACATTTTTTTCTTCGGATTAGGTTGAATTTCTTTTGGTTTTAGGTTATTAATTGTTATAGCATAAATATGTTGGATACAAGATCATAGAAGACTGAAGACTGAAGGTCAAAGCTAAAGTCAACTCTCAACATCAAAGTCAAAGTCTAGTGTAATAAAGTCAAAGTCAAATGTTGTAATTTTTGTTTTCTAGTTGTTTGCGCGTTTCTGTGGTTTGCATGAACAGTAGTTAGCGCGTTTTTCTTTGTTTGTATAAATAGCTTGTTGTGCGTGTATTAGATGGGTGGTTCATAAGAGATAGTATTGAGCGAGTACTGGAGTTAGAAAAAGAAATTTTGTAATATCAAGATTTGTGATTGAAATAAAAGTGAGATTGATGGATTTAATTGTCATCTTGTGATCGCATTGTTATCTGGGAATAACAATTGGTATCAGAGCAAACAAAGTTCAGAGAACATGGATCTAATTTGAATTTTTGATCGTATTTTGGAAGAACTCGCAAAACGGACTGTAGAAATTCAATTTTTGGATTTGAGTGATGTTTTTAGTTTGAGTCTTGTATTGTTAGATTCGATTTTATATCTAGATTGAGTTTTGTTTGAATCGATTTGTCCAATTCACATTAGATTGATCTGAATTTTGATTTTCGTGGAGTTTTGTTCGAAGTTTAGTCGAACACTGTTCAAAGATCGAAATTGTAATTTTGTTGTTTTAGTTTGAAATTACTCAATTGTAATCTGTTTGAAACATGCTTTAGAAGATTCGTACAAAATTTCAGACCAATTGAAGATGATTTGAATCGAAATCAGAGGTGAAATCGAGTTTTTAGAACTGCAAGTGAAGAACTCGCTAGATCTGAAGTTCACGCTAGTGAAGAACTCGCAAGCCTAAGAACACGCTAAGGAAGGAACTCGTACACTGGTAGAATTCGCAGACAAAGAACTCGTAAAGACCTATTTGTTGTTTGAAGTAAAGAACTCGCTAACAGAGTCATGCGAAAAGTTGAAACTCGCACAACACTAGGTGCGAGTTGTTACTATTCACGTGACTTGTTGTACGCGAAGTGTTCCTGCAAGAAGTGTGTGTTGTGCACGTTTATTTGTTGCATGAAGTATCCTTGCACAATTTTTTTCTAAGTCTAAAACTCGCAAGTCCTGTTCTTGCGTGTTTGCGTTTAGCGAGAACTAAATTTCTGAAAATTTTTCTAAGTCTTGATCTCGCAAGTATTTTGCGAGAAGCTCCAAAACTCGCACATTGTTGTGTGCGAGAACTAAAGAACTCGCATAAAGCTTGTGCGCGAACCTTGGTTCACGCAAGCGTTGTTGTGCGCGAAGCTCAAACTCGCACATAATTATGTGCGAGAAGTGAGTTCACGCAATCTTCTTTGTGCGCGAAGTATAGTTCACGCAAGCTTTGGTGGGCGTGTTTATGAAACTCATACATAGTCTCTTGCACGAAGTGTGTCATCTCAGTATTGTGCGTGTTCTGTCCTTAGTATTTTTTTCTGATTTTTTCTAAAATTTAACTGAGTTTGATTTTTGTAGATCCAACTTTATTATCTGAATTTTGACGATCATAAAAGCAGTGTAGATCAAAGATGACTTCCAGAGAAGCACTTGCTATCGGAACCGATGTTAAACCACCAGTACTCTTCAAGGAAGAGTATGAACAATGGAAAGATCGATTTTTGGATTTAATTGACAGAAATGACTTGGGAGTTTATATCAGAAAGTCATTGGAGGAAGGGGTTATGGAAATTCCAACAAAGACTCGTACTGTTGGAAATGAATAGAGAGAGTACCCACTCCCACCTGAAGAATACACAGAAGAGCAAAGAATGAGAACAAAAGTTGATAGGTTGGCAAGATCATTTATTCTTCAAGGCATACCAAACGAGATATATGTCAAGATTGATAGCTACAATGCTACAGGAAAGCAAATGTGGGATCAACTGGAAAAATGATGCTCGGATCAAAGATTGGCAATCAGCTCAAGATCTCTAACTGCCTCAACAACTATGAGGAGTTCAAAGCCAAAGAAGGAGAAACTCTGGAGACAACATATGATAGATTTGTGACCTTGCTGAATGAATTAAGTAAGAACAAGGTCAGGAAATCACAAATAGAGCTGAATGTCAAGTTTCTCAGTATCTTACATCCTGAGTGGAAGAGATTTACCAGACAGATGAAGCAGTTGAAAGATCTGAATGAGATTCCTCTCCACGAGGTTTATGAAACTCTTAGACAAAATGAAGAGGAGGTAGATGAGATCAAAGAGGAGAAGAAAAAGGCTAATAAATCAGTTGTTGATCCGATTGCTCTTGTTGTGAAGAAGAAAAGTGTAAGCCTCAAGAAGAAAAAGAAGGTGATAGTTTCTGAGTCCGAAAAGGCAGAAAGTGATGAAACTTCAGATTCTGATGACTGTGAGAATTTGAAGCAGGCAATGCTTATGTTGACCAAAGCATTTAAGAAGAAATTTTACAAAAAGTCTGGCTCAAATAGTCAAAGATATTCTTTGGGGTCAAAGAACTATGAGCATAAAGAGAGGGTAGAAGGAAAGATAATAGAAGAAAAGAAGCCCGAGGAAAGGAAGTACAGAGCTGAACAGACTAAGCAGCCAGAACCGACAAAATGCTACAACTGTGGCAAAATCGGACATTTTGCAAAAGATTGTCGAAAGCCGAAAGTCAAAAACTCTGAGTATTACAAGAACAAAATGCTCTTGTCAAAGCAGCAAGAGGCTGGAAAGCATTAATGGCGGAGGATGAGTTCTGGCTCGACCATTCAGATGAAAAAGTTGAGAAAGAAGAGACAACTCATATTTGCCTAATGGGAAAGACAGTGAATGAAGTTGTAGATGAAGATGAGTCAGATGATGAAGACAACGAAGAGGTACGTGATATGTCTCAATCTGATTTTCTTAATGCCATGCAAGCCATGATGGTTGAACTCCAAGAAGTAAAGTCTAAACATGAACGCGAGAAAAGTATCATGAAAGAAAACAAGCAATCAATACTGAAACTTAGCAAGGATATTGCTGAGAAGAATGTATTGATTGAAGCTTTACATAAAAACATTGATACTAGCACAAAAGAGAAGACTATACTTCATAATGAGTTATCTGAAACTGTTTCAAAATATAAACTGTGTGAGTTTGAATCAAAAGAGATTACTAAAATGTATTCTTCGCTTTCAAAGGAAAACAAATATTTACTTGAAAAGGTGAATGTTTTGGAAGGGAAATTATACACTTTGGGTCAAACTGAACAAACCATTCATCTAAACAAACCCAAAGAGAACAAAGAGTGTTGGGGACTTGGTTATGAGAATCCACACTATCTTAAAAAGGGTATATCAGAAGTGCATGCGCTTTATGATTTTGGATTTTTAAAACTGGCACCACAATACCTTGACTTCAAGTTGAGTGGACTAAATTATTTGAAGAGGATGAAGCCAAGGAAAACGAGAAAAGAAAGAACACAACTAAAGTTCAACTTCCATTTCGATATGAGAGGTTGAATAATAGTTATAGTTCTGATAAATCAAAATTTCTTTCAAATGACTATTTTGAGAGTTATTCTTTAAAATAAATAGAGGCTAAGTCTATCGAAGGTAAGCTTTATGTCCCTCCTCTCGTTTTGGAAAGTAAAATTTCTGAACTCGAGCAAGCTCTAGCAGAAGAAAGGATTTTGATTGATCTTGAACAAACTATATTTTCTACTGTGTTTAAATATACTGATTTTTCTAAATCATCCAAGGCTTCAAAATCTGATGATATGTCTGGTTTATTTGATGATGAGTTTGATTTCTTAAACTCTGATGGTGTTTTAAATGATTGTGTTGCTCAATTTGATTTTAATGTTAAACTTCCTGATCATTCAAAATTTGTTATAAATTCTTTTGGATTACCAAGTGTGAACGAAAAAGGTGAAATATCAATGAAAGTTGATAAATCAGTTCCTGTGAAAACCAAAGTTGCCAAAGGTAAGAAGAAGAAATTTGGGCATTCACAGAAACCGACCACCACTTGTAAGTCAAAGAAGAAGCATTTTCTTGATTCTCACAGTTCTAACTTTAAACTTTCAAATGTTTCAGATATGAGGAAGAAAAAGAATGGAGTTAAATCAATTTGGCTACCAAAGAAGAAGGTTGACGAGAAGGAGAAATCATTACCTAATTTTTCTTGTAATAGAAATACTGATAGTACTTCTGATGTAATTGAGAATGTTGCTTTCAATAAACAAAAACTTGTAACTCCTTACAAGAAGTACTCAATAAAACAATTATTCCAATTATCTCCGTATGCTAGAAAATTTTCTAATAATCGTCGGAATGATTTTGCTTCTCGACAACATTCTAATGATTGGTTTGTCACATATCATGTATATTCTTCCCATTCATATGATTCAACTGTTTTTCAAAAAGCAAAAGGGTCCATTTTTAAATGGATGCCAAAATCTACTTGTGCTAACACTGTAGGGACCATATATAAATGGGTACCTAAATCAATTGTTTCGTGATTTTCTCATGTGCAGACCCGTCATATGTGGTACTTGGATAGCGGGTGTTCCAAGCATATGACTGGGTAGAAAGATTTATTGTCTAATTATACAGAGAAATACTGCGGGACAGTTAGATTTGGAAATGATCAATTTTCACCGATTTTGGGATATGGGTTGATGTAATTCAAGACAAGGTGACGATAACGAAGGTGAGTTATGTTGAAGGTTTAGGGCACAACTTGTTTAGCATTGGCCAGTTCTGCGACAAAGGATTAGAGGTGAACTTTAAAGCCAAAAGTTGCTCTGTGCGTACTGAAGATGGCAAGGAACTTTTGGTCGGAACTAGAAAATCCAACCTCTACACAATCAATCTTTCAAAGGTCCATACTGACAGTGAGGTTTGCTTACTGACAAAAGCCTCCATGCAGCAAAGTTGGCTTTGGCACCGAAGGCTGTGAATTTTCGTTACATTAACAAATTGGTCACTGGAAAGTTAGTCAAAGGACTTTCTGAGCTCAAATATGTGAAAGAACACTTGTGTGCATCATGTGAAAAGGGAAAGATGAAGAGAGCTTCACATAAGCCGAAACCTGAACAAAGTACCAGTTCTCCACTCGAGTTGTTGCATATGGATCTTTGTGGTCCTATGCGGACACAAAGCATAGGCGACAAGAAGTATGTTTTAGTTATCGTGGACGACTATTCACGGTACACATGGGTAAAATTTTTAAGATCAAAAGATGAGACGCCCGAAGTACTCATCACCTTTCTGAAGACTACCCAAGTGAACCTGCAAAAACCAGTCAAGCTTCTTAGGACAGACAACGACACAGAGTTTAAGAACAAAATCGTTGAAAATTATCTCGAATCGGTCGGGATAACACATCAATTTTATGCTGCTCGTACGCCAGAACAGAACGGAGTAGTAGAAAGGCGAAATTGAACACTAGTCGAGGCTGCTCGTACTATGCTTAGTCAATCTGACCTACCTCTGTTTCTGTGGGCAGAAGCTATTTTGATTGCGTGCTATACTCAGAATCGTTCCATGATACATCGCCATTTTGGAAAGACTCCTTATGCTTTGATCAACAACCGGACACCAACAATCAAATATTTTCATATTTTTGGTTGTAAGTGTTTCGTGCTTAACGATAGAGAGAGTCTGAACAAGTTCAGTGCTAAGGCAGATAAAGGAATCATCATTGGTTATTCTCAATCATCGGCTGCATATCGGGTATATTTTAAGAAGTCAAAGACAGTAATCGAGAGAGTTAATGTCACATTCGACGAGGATATGGCTTCTGAACAATACGGTTCAGAACCCGTACTTACCGGAGTTCTAGCTTCTGGGCAGATCAGTCCAGAACCTGTACCGATAAAGAAGAAATAAGATGAAACATCAACTTCCAATGCTCATTTATCTGATTTGGATTTATTATTTGAACTGTTTTATGATGAATTCCTTGGTTCTAAAGTGACTAAATCTGTTGTGGTTGACAGGATGGATGACTCAACGAATAATTATCCAACCGCTTCAGAGTTATCTACTAAATCCAACTCCCCAGTTCAGCAAGGAATTTCAGTTCAAATACTTGCTCCGATAGTTGAAGATGTGAACAATAATGAAGAAACATAAGTTGCTGAATCAGTTGGGTGTATAATAGAGACAAATCAACAGTCTGAACAAGCTGCACCACCTGAAGCTTCTGTACAAGCTAATTCAACTGAACCACTCCCTTCTCCTGTACAAACTAATGAAGTTGAAAGTGGATTCCTAGATGATAATCATGATCAATCAACATCTAATCCACTCCCTTTTGAACATCGCTGGACCAAAGAGCACCCTATTCACCAAATCATTAGAGATCCAACCAAGCCGGTGCAAACTAGGTCAACAACTTTAAATCAATGTCTGCATGACTCATTCCTGAGTAAGATAGAGCCATCTTGCGTATCAGAAGCTCTAGTTGACTCGGATTGGGTGTCTGCTATGCAAGAAGAGTTAAATCAGTTCGAAGCCCTAAAGGTCTGGAGACTTGTGCCAAAATTGGAAGGAAAGACTATCATAGGCACAAAATGGGTATTCAAAAATAAGAAAGATGAAGATGGTGTCGTAATTCGAAACAAAGCACGACTTGTTGCCAAAGGATATAGGCAAGAGGAAGGCATGGATTATGATGAGACTTATGCTCCAGTAGCGCGTATAGAAGCAATCCGCATGTTTCTAGCTTACGCTGCTCACAAGAACTTCACTGTCTACCAGATGGACGTGAAGACTGCCTTTCTGAATGGCATTCTTAAGGAGGAAGTATATGTCTCACAACCTGAAGGCTTTGTAAATCCAGATAAGCCAAATCACGTATACATCTTGGATAAAGCTCTTTATGGTCTGAAACAAGCGCCTCGAGCTTGGTATGATGTTCTATCACAATTCTTGGTCAAATCGGGTGTTACTAAAGGTAAAATCGATACCACTTTATTCATTAAGAAAGAAAAAGCCGATATCATTCTTATTTAAATATATGTGGATGATATAATATTTGGCTCTACAAATCCTAAATACTGTAAGAACTTTTCTAATCTAATGGTGTCAAGATTTCAAATGAGTATGATGGGAGAGATGAACTTCTTTCTCGGATTACAAGTTAAGAAATTTTCAATGGGGATTTTTATAAACCAAGCTAAGTACATTTTTGACATTCTTCGAAAATTCAAAATGGAAACTTGTAAATCAATTACAACCCCGATGGCACCGGGAACTAAGATCAGCATGGATCATTCGGGAAAACCTGTTGATGTTAGAACCTATAGAGGTATGATTGGTTCTTTAATGTATCTTACTTCAAGTAGGTCGGATATTATGTTTTCTACATGCCTATGCGCAAGATATCAGGCTAACCCTAAAGAATCCCATTTGTCCGCGGTCAAACGGATCTTTCGATATCTGAAAGGGACTGCAGATCTTGGTCTGTGGTATCCTGAAGATACTGGTTTTGAACTGACGGCTTATTCAGATGTAGATCATGTTGGATGTATGTTAGACAGGAAGAGCACATCGAGTCATATTCAATTTCTTAGAGACAAGCTCGTAAGTTGGGCGTCAAAGAAACAACTTTGTGTTTCCACTTCGACTGCTGAAGCAGAGTATGTAGCTGCTACCAGTTGTTGCTCTCAAGTCTTATGGATGAGAACACAACTTCGAGACTATGGTTTCCAGTTCAACAAAATACCAATTTACTGTGACTCGAAGAGCGCTATTGTCATATCTGCAAATCATGTGCAACATACAAAGACAAAACACATAGATGTAAGATACCATTTTATTAAAGATAATGTTAAAAAAGGTACAATAGAACTTTATTTTGTAAACACTGATTATCAACTTGTAGATTTATTCACCAAGCCTTTAGATGAAAAGAGATTTAATTTTCTTATCTCTAAACTTGGTATGTTAAATCTTAAGACATAATCAGTGATTACCTATTAAAGTTTTTCTTATTGTTATTTTTCTTCATTTCTTTATTTTTTATCTGAAAAATATCTGCACTTTAAGGTATGTTCATGATTTCAGGGGGAGTGAGAGTAGATGCAAGATGATCTACATCCAATTGAAGGGGAGTTTATATTTTTGCATATGACTATAACTGATAAATTTGATTATGCAAAATTTCAGGGGAGTTAACTGTCAAAAGAAAAGGAGTAAGGCCTATGATTTCTGATTATTTCAGATCATAACTCGTACATTCAATGTTTTACTGCTTTCTGTTATTTACTTTTTAATAAATGTTTTTGAATAAATTTTGTACTTTGATGGACTTTTTGACTGATGCGGATTGAGAGAATGCTTACAAGATCATATTCTTATGACTTTAAGCTTGACTTGATTTCATGAGATTTAAGACTGAATGGAAAGGTTTATTTCTTATCTTAATCTCATATATGGTTGAAAGAAGGACAACTTTCAATCATAGAAAACATGTTCTTAAATATTCTGTCGGTCCAACAATACTTATCAAGTTTATAGAAACAACAACACAATATGATTACCAACCTGTATTGATTATAACAAACGAGTTACAAGGTTGATCGATTAAGCATGAAATGTGTTCTCTATGTTTTCTCTCTTTTACACCTTCAAGTGTGTGTTTGTATGTGTGAATTATGATCTGATCTTTTTGAGAGATGTTAGAGATACACTTAATCTAACCAAGTGTGTTAGACACACTTCCTACAACTTGCAATATAAAACTATAAA
Organism: Arctium minus; assembly: GCA_954870635.1. Lineage (NCBI taxonomy): Eukaryota > Viridiplantae > Streptophyta > Magnoliopsida > Asterales > Asteraceae > Arctium > Arctium minus. The sequence goes on along the minus strand of OX941096.1, from coordinate 10,938,729 downwards.
CCTACCTAATATCTAATCTAATAATATACATAATATCTAAGTTTAGATATTATGTAAACTAACTAAATACTAGAAACTAACCAAGTTAGCTTTATCTAACTATTACAATGTTATAACTTAGATATTAAATCTAAGTAAACTAATACAATTACATTGACATTTATTACAAACGACATAGACCTTAATATCGAGAGTCGACGTTTCGGCTTTAGCTTCAGATTGCGATCTTCAGTTTGGATGATCTTGAATCCAATGAGACTGTGGTCTAACATGTTCAAACCACTTCCCAATTTTTAAATAGATTTCATGATATGGAAGTGTGATTTTAAATGTTTTTCATTATTTGATGAGCTGAAATGTTTATAAACCGTGTGTTTCCAAAGATAAGTACTTGTGTATTATCTTTTCTATATACTTTCAAGTATTCACACACACTGGTTTTATTTTTGTTGAATTTGTTCTTACCATGTCTCTAAATTGAAACAAATCTTTTCGATGGTAAGACACTCCAATTGCATTTCAATGAATTTTGAGCGTGATTTCATTTTAAAATGTTCTTTCAAGAATGTCTATATATTGGTTCGTATAGACAACATTCAATTTTTGCTGACCTAAGCCTTGAACGATATATCATTCTTATTTGATCATTTTATACAGTGTCAGATTTTCAAACAAGTCTCTTGTATTCAATTCATTCTTTCAATATACTTGTTTGAAATATCTTCAATATTTCAAATGCTCAAATCTTCATGGTTATCTTATTGAGTATATATATCTGACTTGTATCTTTTGTGCTTTAACTGATAAATTTAAACCATTTTGAGAAACTCTATGCTTTCATAGGAAAATATGGGTTCATTGTGTAGGAATTAAATTGAACTTCTATGGATTCACGTTAACCAGTGTTTCCTACCCAAGAAGTTAATCCTTGAGTGATCGATTGTGTGAGGAGTCATATACTGAGTGTGGGTTGAGTGACGAGGTAAAATGTAAATGAGAGTTTGGTTAGAAGTGAGCTCAATGTTTAAAAAGAAAGAGGGTGTGAGAACACAGTAAAATAATATCAAACTCTGCACCAACTACTTTCTGAGCCGGGCAGCCACATTACTAATGTTTCACAATTTTTCGTGAACATTATTGAAATAGGTATCTAGCCCATGCCAACTCTTGATTAAAACCCCACCAACCACTCATTTTCTTCTTAACAAGAAATTGTTTCAATATTTCAAGGGGACGCAACACATAATCTATCTGGTTTTCATTTCGAAAATCTGGATATCGAAAAAGAAGGAAGTCTACCCCACCTTCGCACTTCGATCATGCACATTGAGTCTGTGTTTAAATACTGTTGTCTCAGTGGTTTACACAAGATTGAGCCTTATAAAAAGCAATCATCATGTGATTAATTCTTTCGAACACTTGCACGAACACACAAGGAAATTTGTTTTTCTTGTCATAACGTTCATAAAAATTGCCTTTGTGGTGTTTCGATGATTGAATGGAAGCCCTGGGGGAGTGAACTCCTGTAACATCCCGCCTACCTCGACAACAATATTGTCCGCTTTGCCCCTGGATTTAACCAACGTGTAGCGCACGGATTTGTTTCTGGCGACCTGGTGAGAAACTTCCCAGGGGGTCACCCATCCTGGGACTACTCCCACCCAAGCACGCTTAACCTCAGAGTTCCCAGAACCTGACGTGCTTGTGGCCCCAAAACGCGTTGTTGTTAGGAAGGCCAAGATATTACTTATAACACCCAGCATCACTCCTGTCCGCGGCCGATATGGGATATGCCTAAGGTGTTACAAACACCCCCCCTTGGGACTCATCGTCCTCGATGAGGTTTGCCCCATATCCCGAACGGCACAGGAGTGATGCTGGGTGTTATAAGTAATATCTTGGCCTTCCTAACAACAACGCGTTTTGGGGCCACAAGCACGTCAGGTTCTGGGAACTCTGAGGTTAAGCGTGCTTGGGTGAGAGTAGTCCCAGGATGGGTGACCCCCTGGGAAGTTTCTCACCAGGTCTCCAGAAACAAATCCGTGCGCTACACGTTGGTTAAATCCAGGGGCAAAGCGGACAATATTGTTGTCGAATGTGTATCCGTTACACACAGTAACTTTGTGTTACTGACAGACATATTAACTGATTCATTTGTTGATTCAGGTGTTACACTCTAATTTGTCTGGATTTGAAAAGATCTAGATGAATATCTTATTTTGGATCGGTGGAGAATCAGAGGCTCTTATGTTCAAAAGATCAGTGGTCAGAGTTGATAATGACATTTCTTGGAGAAAGTTTTGTTGATCTCAATGCCGAAATCATCAAAAAGGGGGAGACAAAATCAAGAAATGTTGGTTGAGAAAGTGAAGATTCAGTTGTGGGAAAACAGGATCAAGAAATGTTTGTTTAAGATATGTTATAGATGGGGAAGAAAATCAAGAAAGATTTGTGTTCAAAAGTTATTTGTTTGAAGTTTGACAAAGATTGAAAGTTCAAAAGAGCAAATTCAAAGTTTTCTGAAGATGTGCTAAATTTTACAGAAATTTTCTTTGAAGATTATTTGCTGAACCAGTCTGAGTAAATTCTGAAGATAATTTCTTTCTGAAGTCTGAAAGAGGGGAGGTTATTGAAGAGCATATCTACCATCCTTGGGGGAGATTATTTTTTGTTTAAAGACAGACTTTGAGAAGTTTACAGATTGTTAAGGATCAAAGAAAGAAGTGATTGTTTCTGGAATACATAGAAGACTGGTGTTCAAATGCAAAAGTTTTACAAATAAAGAAGATTATTTTGCAAAATCTTTTTGAGATGATCTTGATCCAAAGGGGGAGATTGTTAGAGCATAAATATGTTAGATACAAGATCATAGAAGACTGAAGACTGAAGGTCAAAGCTAAAGTCAACTCTCAGCATCAAAGTCAAAGTCTAGTATAATAAAGTCAAAGTCAAATGTTGTAATTTTTGTTTTCTAGTTGTTTGCGTGTTTCTGTGGTTTGGTGAATAGTAGTTAGCGCGTTTTTCTTTGTTTGTATAAATAGCTTGTTGTGCGTGTATTAGATGGGTGGTTCATCAGAGATAGTATTGAGCGAGTACGGGAGTTAGAAAGAGAAATTTTGTACTATCAAGATTTGTGATTGAAATAAAAGTGAGATTGATGGATTTAATTGTCATCTTGTGATCGCATTGTTATCTGGGAATAACATTAATTATTATATGATGTTGTGATTTTTTTGTACTTATTTAAATTTCTTTCATTTTTGGGTTTATTGGAAATATGTGAGATTTAAACATGTGTGGTGTGTAATATATTTGATTTAAATAGCTTACATAAACAAAAATATAAATCCTTGTTTCCTCGTTGGGGATCCTCGTTCCCGTTTGGGGATAGGGATGTGATTACTTTCCCCGGCGGGAATGGGGAATGGGGATAGGGACGGGGATGGGGACTGAGGTCCCCGCCCAATCCCCTCCTCATTCCCATATAAAATGGATCATAAAGCTTGCGACTAAAATAACATGCTAGAGTTATTTGAAAATAAAATAAACACATAGCATGCGGCTGATCATAAATAACATACATGTAAAATATAATGTATCATGTATGAAAATTGAAACAACATTCATATGTAAACATCACCATACAAATCATATAATGCTCAAAATAAATGTGTACGAAGGTATTCATCCCATTGTAAGTCTTATGAAGACTCACCTGATTTCATGTAGATTGGCTACTGATAGCGCTTGAGTGAAAACCTACACATTTCATACCATCATATTCAATTAATGACTTAATTTCTCCAAAAGTCAACTATGGTCAACTCGACATAAAGTCAAACTCCAAAACTGGGTCTCATAATGTCTCAAATATATACATTTGATCTCATCGTTAAGATACTTGTGGGTCAAATTGTAACACCCTCAAATTTGGAAAGAGCAACTAATTAAAATTTTCGATATCACATCAAATAAAAGACAAAACTTCTTCCTACAAATCAAAACTCAATATGCCTCAAATATAAAATTCTATAATTAACCTCAACAATTATATCTTCAGTATTAAACAAGGACTAAACCGAAGTCGGGTGTTACTTAACCCCAATACAAGTTACTTTTCTCAAACTAATGCGGAAGATTTCACCAAGCTACTCGCTTCTCGAGCACATTACTAGCACTCCTCCCTTCACAGTGTTACTAGACTATTCTCAACCAGAACCTGTTGCACATGCCGAAAAATAAAAAGGTTAGACTAACGCCTAGTGAGTTCAAGAGTTTTACATGAATAATTATATCTTTAAAAATGAAAGAATTCAATTCAAATCATGATCTTTCAAAATGATTTACTTTAAATATGGAAGCGACTCGTTTTCCAATAACATGCATCTCTAAAGATAAATGCTCCAATACAAAACATTCTTCGTAAAGTGATGCAACCCAAAACTCACTCAAAACGTGAATAGAAAACAAACTCCCAATTTATGACGACACGGATAAACTTTATATCTCGAAACATCCAAAACACGGGTGGGGTATAATACTCAACCCATAAATCATGGATAATAATCCATATACACAAAACGTCACCGAAAACGTGGATACTAAAACTTAATACCCAAAACAACACCTTTCGGTGACGGGGGAGACCCGATTCCATATGGTGTGGCGGACACAAAGTAAGCCACACACTATGTTAGTAATGCCAAACGCATAATAAAATACACGCAAGGGATGTTAGGCTCGGTAGCTTTAAACGTACACCCATGGAAAGTCAACTTCAACCACATAGGGTCCTTACATTGAGTTCCTCATCCAATATCGTGTACTAGCACGCAAGACTTATACCACATCTGATGACTGTCTGTGCCTCAATGGGGAGAACTATCATTCCACCATTAGACGTAATGATTCCAAATGCAAGGGATGTCAGGCTCGGTAGCTTTAAACGTACACCCACGGAATATCAACTTTAACCATAAAAGGTCCTTACGTTGAGTTCCTCATCCAATATCGTAACCAAAGCTCTACATTGAGCTATCAAAACTGGACAAACGTTCCCAAACCCATCAAAATCAAATACCGAGCTACAAGCTCAATTAACCCAAAAGACTATTGTCAAAAGAAATAAAATACGATAAAACGCAATTGACCGACGTTTATGCGAACACATGCTCCAAAATGCATGAATAAACTCCAACATAACTTAGATTGAGACATATCATTTTCCAAACAAGTTTATACCATTGACTCTTTCAAAACGTCTCATAACCCAAGGTTTCACATTTCTCTAAAACACACACTAAAAGTGCATTTACACCAAAGGATTTACAATCGTAAAATAAATCGTTAAAATGTCGATAGATTTACTCATCGAAACACTTGAAATATAACTTTTCCCAAAACCCAGAAGATGTACAATTTCTGAAATGCTCACAAGGTCGGGAATAACCAAAACTCAATGACCCACACGTTGGTATTTTCAAAACAACCCATAACACAATCCATGCATATTTTCAACAAACACAAAAATGCGTCTTTACCAAATAATCTTCATTTATGCAATAAATCACTAAAATACTATCCTTTATGACTTATTTATCAAAACACCCAAAAATCCCCAAATGTGGTTGTTTTACAAGGTTTATAAAGTTATAAACTTCAAATAATCAATACCCACCAAATAACCCAACAAATGATAATTTCATGCGAAACATATAAACATTTAAAAAAATATATTTTTGGCATGTACAACGTTTTCACAAATCAACTTGAACTCACCTTGCTAGGTTAAGTTAAACCTAGGTTCCAAATCCAACCATTAGCCTCCAATAGTGTAGATTCCACCATTTTCAAGTCCAGTGGTGGACCCAGGATTTTAGGTGAGCGGGTGAATAAACGAAAAGCTTAAGAAATTGTTGTCGATGTGTTTTTAGCCGAATTCCCCTATAGGGGGACTTTTTATGTTTTTTGTTGATTTCGAGGGATTTTTTAAGCTTTTGTGTTGATTCGATGGGCTTTTTTGGTCTTTTTGTGTTGATTTGAGGGATTTTTTGAGTTTTTTTTTTATTGATTTCAAGAGATTTTTTCGATTTTTTAGTTGATTTCGAGAATAAATTTTGTTTTTTTGGGACTTGTGCACCTTTCACCCCTAAAAAACGTATATATCCCAGAGCAACCCCTGTAGTTGAACGGGTGCACCTTACGTACCAAAAAAAATTTCGCCCTTACGAAACGAACTTGAGCGGGTGCACGGGACCCATTCTTGGGAAGGGTAGGTTCGCCCTTGTTCAAGTCATCACCAACAATAAGTTAGGGTTTCCAAATAACCCATTTCTTCAAGTCTAAAATAAACCATCAACAAGTAAAACCTTTAGATCTACCGAGATCCTTATATTAAAACTTGGAATATTTAAGGAAACTTACCACTTAAGGATATTGAGACTCCCCACCCAAAACCATCCAAAGAAGCCCATTAACCCTTCAAATCCAAGCTTCCAAATACTAAACCTTCATGCTCCTTTAGGTTAGATCCATCATGGATGCTCCAAATCTGATCTTCAAGCTCCCAAAATCACACCAAAGAGAGAATTGGAAAGTGGGAGTGAAATGGGAGAAGTGGAAAGGGGAGGTGGGAATGAGAAAAACCATAAAAATGGGATTTAAATCGTCTAGACCGGGCCGCGACCTCGAGTCGCGGGCCAAGCCGCACCTGTTCCTGAGTCGCGGGTCACAGCGACTTACACGGGCATAGCCGTGACTTGAGGCCGTGGGCCAAGCCGCGCGTATCGCCTGATGCGCCTTCTCACCCCTCGTGTTAAACCGTTCCCCGACCGTTTCTCTCGGGCAATCGCTAACTGTTTCCTTGACTGATCATTGACCGTTTTTAGGAAATTACGGGTGTTACACAAATGAGGTAAAAGTCAACCATTGGTCAACTCTGTCAACCTCGACTAACTTTACTCAAACCCCAAGTTTAAAACTTGATGACGTCCTAAAACCTCAAAATAATCATTTTATAACTTAGAAATCCATCTCTCCAAATTAAAGCGTCTCAATAAATACTTAACTCAAATTACGACACTTTAATCCCATTATTAAATCATCAAAATAATTTAATAAACCTCTAAGTGATACGCTTGATAATGACTCAACGTCGGTTTATCCTTTTAATAACTAAATAAACCATCCGTTTCGACTTAATGCGTCTCAATATTTATAAATCTTACCTTAAATGCGATTATTAAATTATTTATTATATAATAAATAATTTAATAATCAAATCTCTTCAAATTAAAGTGTCATAAAAATCTCTAACACAAGTGAAACTTTAAACGACTATTAAATTATTAAAAATTTAATAATTTAATAAATTAGTCACAGATTTGTAAAATAGTTCAATATATTAATTTAATAACAACTTAAATTAATATATTAAATTAGTTATGTAATCTCTTTTAATTGGACTTCTTAACTAAATCCAAAGTCCAAGATTTAACTCAAAAATAAAAATTCTAAGCCCAAATTACTATATTTAATATAGAGTCCAAATAAAATAAATACAATATTTTTAAAAAGCCCAAGTTATAACATCTAATATATAGACCAATAAATAATCTGATATGATTTTATAGCCCAATACACAAAAAGAAAACATTATGGTTCAACCTAACATAATCCTTTGTCCCATCCGGGGTTTTGGCCGAAATAACAGTATCCGACCACTCCGACCACTGGTAACAACACCTATGCTGGTAGCAGGTTCGAAATATATTTTAGCCTCATTTTTCGATTGTTTTTGGTGATTTATTTTGCTAGGACTCTATAAAATTATTTTCCTCAATTATAGGAACAAAAATCAACGAAAACCATCAAGTATTGAGTCTCATTTTCTCATTTAAAATTTGGGTTTTAAAACTACTAGAAAATCGTATAAAACTCGAAATCGGACATTTTAAACCAAAATCAGAGACATAAGGCTACTAAGGTTCGATAGAGGACTTTAAAACGAAGCAAGCCATATAAAGAAATTGAAATTTGGTTAGGTATCTTACCTCAAATCGTCGATAAATGGATATTTCGGACGGCGACTTTAAGCTCCGATTTCTCTCTTGTTTCTTCGTTTTTCTTGAAGCTACTTGAACCAAAAATGAAAGGGGAGATGATGGCTACATAAACCTTTTATTTTTTTGCCTTTTTCGTTGACCATAGAAGCCAATAAACGACCTCAAAAACTCTACATTGTTCCATCATTTTTGATAGTCCAAAATCTAAGAATCCTAGAGAGAGAAAGTAGAGAGAGAGACAAGATGCGCAAAACAGAAATTATTCAATATGTGTGCGTGAAGTTCTTACAAGACACAAAGACCAAAGGGACCTAAATACCCTTGGTCAATACAACACAAAATAGGACACTAAACACAGTATTTGACCAAGCCCTATAAATACAATGATTACTATAAAATCAGACTTAACAATCTCCCCCTTAGTAATCATTGGCGCTTTGGTCTTCAAAATTCATCTTCTAAATCAGCACGGACCATTAAAGCGACTTTATGAAGCTTTCTGACTTTTAAGAAAAAATTTCTTCTCAGCATTTTTCAGATTGAGTTTTCTATGCATCAGCTTGAGCTCTAGACTTTTAAAAGATTAAAAGAAACAGCAAAATATTAAAAGATTAAAAGATTAAAAGTATTTTAATCAGATTGAGATTAAAAGATTGACCTCTTTTAAATGACCTTGAATGAATTGTGGTGATCGGAGTAGAAACAGCAAAAGAAGAAGTTGTAGCTGAGAGAATAGAATCTTTGAGCGAATCTTGATCAGCAGATAAACGTTTGTGCTCTTTGTCTCTTTATCATCTCCTTAACATCTCTTAATTCTCCCCCTCATGACCTTGATGATCAGGATCAACTTGGTCATGCAAATGTTGGAGACGAGACAACTTAAGATCTGCAAAATCAAAGAAACAGAGAAAACAGGGAAGGTTTGCGTATCACGTTGGTTGCGCAAACCAAGGTTTGCGTTTCATAAAGGATACGCAAAACGATGTTTGCGTTTCACGAAGGATACGCAAAACAAGGTTTGCGTTTCACGAAGGATACGCAAAACAAGGTTTGCGTGACCAACAGAATGCGCAAAGCTGACTTAAACTCAGAAAAGTGTTACTTTTTTAATCTCTTTGACTCCCCCTATACAAATGCACTAGATGTGACAATTCAAGTTAGCATTCATATAAAGAAAATCAGATATTCCCCCTCAAAAACAGATACAAGCTTTGAAAAATATTCTCTTTGTTCACTCCCCCTTGAATAATGCATAAACCCATTAAAATATATTTATGAGAACACAATGATCAAATATTAATGTAGAAAGAAAAATATACTGAATGTAAATTTTGAAACGACTAAACTTATAAAATTTTAAACACTAAACAAATTAAAGTCTATTCAGTAAAATATCACAGATTTATCAATCAGTTGAAATCAAGCATGTGTTGTTGGATACAAGAACAAGTTTTATTGCATATCAAGTTAAAACATGTTCAGTTTCAAAAACTTCCAACAATCTATTCAGTGTGCTCACATGCGAATCTTCGATTAGTTTCAAGAAAATGTAATTCTAAAAATATTATAGAGAACTTTGCATGTACTCACACTAATCCATCAAAAATTAAGATTTTCACAAATTTATAGGTTTATCGCAACTCAAACATATCACTAAGTATCATGAGATGTGTGCTCAATGTCATCTTTTTAGCAGTGTGCACATTGTCATCTTAACATGAGTGTGCTCTTTGGCATCTTCTAAGCTTGTGCACTTTGGCATCTTTTGATCAAAAAGTTTATTAAGTAAAGAACATGCCATAAACGTAACTTTCTATCTGACCCTATTGCAGGATTTGGGTCAGCCGCTCCCAGACCAGTTGGCCTTAGGGGACTAGGTGTCAAGCACCCCTTGGAACTTACTTTCCCAGATCAGAAAGGCTACATCGACATATCCTAAACCCATTCATACCAGTAGAACATGACTTTCGATCTGGTTCTATTGAAGGATTTCTGTTCGATCACTCCCAGACCAAATGACCTTAGGGGACCAGATGACAAACATCCCGAGGAACTTACTTTCCCAAACCAGAAAGGTCACAGATACAAACTTTTAAACTCAGAGATTTCTGAATTTTAAGAATTTAATATTCATCTCAATCACTTAGATCAATGTCTAAATTCTTAGCCCATATTTTCATTACAATCAAATTTTTTTGACTTTTTAGAATTTTCCAAGCATTGTAAACTATAAATATTCCGAATCACACAACTTTAAAGCAGTAATAAAAGTTTCAAACATGTTGCTGATTTTTCGACTATTGTAAGACTTGAAATTTGATCATATAAAAACTTTAATATAAACAAAAGAACTTGAAAATTTATCCTAAACACACAATTTATTCAAAAGAAAAAAAACTTGTAAAACTTTTACTTTATAGACTAAAATTTGTAAAGATTTAAAATTTTAAACTCAATATGTCGATGTTAAAAATTTTCATTAAAGACAAAATGTAAAGAATTCGGCAAATTAATATTTAGTTGGAACAAAATAAAATTCAATTATTTCATCTTTTACATTGAAGAAAATAAATTTGTGTCTCAAATTAAAAAAAATTGGGTTATACAAAATTAAGAAATAGTTGAACAAGCTCAGATTCTTGAAAAATAATGAGAAAAACTGGAATAACATCATATACAGAGATATATGCAGCGGAAATAAAATTGATGTACTCACAGTATCTCATTTAGTCAGAAGCTTATATCATTGAAGAACGAGTTCTAAACTGATTTGTTTAGAAGTCGTAGTCTATGAAGTACGGGTCCTGAACTGAAGTACTCAGAAGCCAACGTTCTATTACTCCCCCTTAACATGTGATGCCTGCAACTTTGAATCAGATAAAGATTTGGGTACCCACTTGTATTTGGGCCCATGTTTGTTAGTTGCAGTTCGTATGGAGAAATATTTAGATTTGACAGTTAAAGCATGAGAAATATGATCACAAGAATGATAAGCACAATCATCAGAAGAGAAAGCATAATCATCTGAACTAGAATCAGAAGAAGAATATGAGACATTTTTGGAAATTTGAATCATTTGCTTTATTGAGTATTTGGAAATTTTATTACACAAAGCAAATGAATCACTTTTATAATGTTTGTCTACATATCTATTCTCCTTAGACATAGAATCATCTGATGTCCGCTTTTCTCGCCAAATCTGCTTCCTTGACTTGCTCAAAGTCCTATCTGAAAGAATTGAATCAAAAGAATTAGAACTGTCAGAAAGAACTTTATCTTGTTTCTTTGACTTCTTTGACCGTCTTCTTTTACGCTTAGGTTTATAATATTGATCATTAAGCGTAAAAGAATCATCAAGAGTTTTAGACGAAATATTTAAATCAGAAGAAATAATTTTATCTAAGCAACCAATCTGATCAACTAATAAATTTGAATTTGCCTTGGAATCTGAATTATTTGGAGAAAAGATTTTAAAAGTTGAAACTTCCTTTTCGTTTTCCTTAGAATCAGAAGAAAGTCTAGAAATAGAATCTGATTTTTGAGAAAATAATTTTTCTTCAAGACTAGACGTCATGAAAGAAAGAATAATATCAGATTCAATTTCCTTCAAAATATTTTGATCTTCTATCTTATCTTCAAGATCGATGATTTTGCTTTCTAAAACTAACGGAGGAGTATATTTATTCGAATCATAAATGATTGGAGAAATATTTTGCTTATCAGAATCAGGGGCATAAGAAGGAACAAAATCATCAGACACTGAAGATTTGACGGGAGATATATCATTTAAAACTCTTCTTCCTCTTCTTGATTTTTCAGGAAAATATTTTGCATTTTCACAAGTATACACAAAAGGAATTTCATTTTTCTTGTTATTTATCCTTTTCTCATTTCCAAGATCTAACACTTCCTTTTCACTAGTCCAATGAAATTTGAACTGAGGAGCATAATGTGCAAGTGTCAGATAATCATATTTATATAAAGTAGGAACTTCGTTTATCACTTTATTTAAACAATGAGGATTGTCAAAACCAAGTCCCCATTTTTCTTTTAAAGCTTCTTCACTCCTTGGCTTGTTCATAAAAATTGTTTGTTCAGATTGGTCTCTTCGATAAAGTTTTTCTTCTAACTTATTTATTTTATCTGAAACTTCATTTTTTAAATTAGTCATAGCCATCAAAGATTCAAGATAAGTCTTATTTGAATTTTCCAAATCATCCAATTTCTTTTGAAAGATGTCTTTAGTATTTGCTAAAATAGATTTTTCATCTTTCAAAGAAATTTTCAGTTTGTCAATCAAATCTGACTTTTCAGAATTTAAATTCTTTTCAGATAATAACTTTAAACGAAAATCAGATAAAGCAGTTATCATGATATTCAACTGAGAAGATATGAAATTGTAATCAAACTCTGAATATACCTCATCTTCATCAGTTTCAGAATCATCTGACTGGTCATCTCCAACCAAGCACATCTGAGCGATCTCGACGTTTGATGCTTCATCATCGGAATAATCCAGCCAGAATTCTTCCTCGGCCATCAAAGCAGTTCCGTTCTCTCTCTATTCAGCCAGTTCCATTTTCTTGCGGTAGTAAGCTGAGTCCCTAACTTTCTTTGCTCGACACTCCTTTGAGTAGTGGCCCGACTTTCCACAGTTATAACAAGATGCAGTCTTAGGCTCGGGCACTTTGACTGTAGAAGCAGAAGTGAAGCATGAAGAGTTGGAACCCGATCTAGGTTGGAACTTCTTATGGTAATGCTGAGAGAAAAGGATCATAGATTTTTGTAAAGCTTCGCCATCATCTTCAGTTGACCCGGTGTAAGCATTTTCAGACAATGCTTGTTCAGATAATTGCTTCGTGAGAAGAGCAACCGGATCTACTGTTTTCTTCTTTTTATCCATCTTGGCCTTTTTCTCTAACACCAAGCTCTCATCAGTCATCAGAATCTCGTAAAGTTTCTGAATCTGCATTGTGGAAATCCGAACATCGTTCCTCAGTCTATGACAAGATTTATTCCACTCATGATGAAGAACATTAAGAAATTTCAGATTTGTCTCAAGAGCAGTCTTTTCCACTTTAATCTTTCTTAGATCATTAATCACAGTGCAAAACCGGTCAAAAGTCACCTTCAGAGATTCATTGTCCTTTGCCTTAAATTCCTCAAAGTTATTCATGAAGCGTGTTTGGCGTATTTGAGTAGCAACTGATGATCCAAGCATGATCTTTTCTAACTGAGTCCACATCATATTTGGATCATGTTTGAAACAATCAATTCGATTGTAGATTGTGTTGGGCAAAGCTAGAATTAAATTGGACTTTGCTTCTCTATCGGCTTTTTCGCGTTTGATTTTTTCAGCAGTCAAGGAATGTCATTTTTCGGTATGACAAATGGTCCTTCAGATAAAGATTTCATCATATTTTCTCCATTAGTCTGCCGCTCAATGAAATTTATGAACCTATCTTGCCACTGTGTAAACTCATCTTCGTTGATTAAGACTGGAGGACGAGTATCTGTTCCTAATTGCATCATCAGATCATTGAAGTAGAACCTAGCTTGGAAAGCAAACTTGGCGGAATCCATTGCTGATATTTCAGAAAAAAGTTCTAAGTGTTGAGCTTGCGCAAAATAGATCTTTGCGTGTCAAGAAGAGGACGCAAACAAGAGCTTTGCGTTGACAACTAGAAACGCAAACTAAGACTTTGCGTTTTGAACGTGAAGTGCGAAGAAGAGCTTTGCGTGTTAAGACACGGATTTGCGTGTGAAGACTGAAACGCAAACTGTGTTTTGCGTGTGAATACTGAAGTGCATAGAATGCTTTGCGTGTCTAAACAAAAGCGCAAACTAGAACTTTTCGGATGAAGGCGGATACACAAGACAGACTTTGCGTATGAAGGAGGGAGCGCAAACTTCACTTTGCGTATGCAGGCCGATACGCAAAATGAGACTTTGAAAGCTTTTCGGAGGCTACTTGATACGCAAACTTGAGCTTTGCGTATGAGGATCGATGTGAAAACCTGAAAAACAAGATCAAGATTAGTAGAACACGCAATTCAAAAGATGAACATGCGAAAACGATGATGAATGTTGCGCAAAGTGGAAGAACATGCGCAAAGTGTAAAAAACATGAAATTTTTGCAAGAACGAACGAAACTAAGAAATTGAATCAAGAATTTTATACACAGAGTATCGAAAACATCTTTTTAACACATTCTTAACAACAAATTCGATTAAAATCCACTAAAACACAAAAACGTGAATGTAACAGTGCTTGAACTCGTGTTTTCCAGAAAACACAAAATCAAAAAATTGGAGATTAAAAACTGAATTTTATGCAAAACTATATGAAGCAAACATGATCGAATATCAATAACAAAGCTAATGAGATCAAATTCAAACAATAACAATCACAAACACATCCAAATTTGATGAGAAATCAAGAAAACGAGATTTTCTTGAAAAATTCAAGAAAATCGATCAAATTTTCGATTTCAATCAACAATTCAGATTCAGAAAATGCAATCTCTCAATTCTCTCAAGATTCAGTTGGCTCTGATACCAATTGATAGTCCAAAATCTAAGAATCCTAGAGAGAGAAAGTAGAGAGAGAGAGACAAGATGCGCAAAACAGAAAGTATTCAATATGTGTGCGTGAAGTTCTTACAAGACACAAAGACCAAAGGGACTTAAATACCCTTGGTCAATACAACACAGAATAGGACACTAAACACAGTATTTGACCAAGCCCTATAAATACAATGATTACTATAAAATCAGACTTAACAATTTTCAACTTGCAGATCTGTACCTTTTACAAAGAAGCCCCTCAAGTATGAGGATAATGATGCCAAGGTTCTAAATGGCGTGAAGCGTGGCGTGGCGGCGAGGCCAAGCGAAGCCATTGCATTTTCAAGGCGTGACTTATGGTGTCAAATTTCTAATTCATATATAATATTATATATATATATATATATATATATATATAAAAAGGTATGTTTTGTAGTGTTACTCAATGAGTCAATAGTGATAAGCAAGTTAGATTAGGTTATGTATATTAAAAACGTAAAGAAAAATCAAATATCTCATTACGATAACTGCGCATTAGGTCATGGCATGCCATGGGCTTCACGTGGCGTGACACACAAGCCTTGGTGCCATGGCGTGCCATGACGGCTGTGTGGCGAGTTTTTTAGAACAGTGGTTGATGCTGACACACACCCTGAACTTTCAAATATTGACATTCAGCCCCCTGGCTTCAATGTTTTTCCAACTTTACACTTTTCAGCCGTACTCTGACATTTCCTTTCATTTTTAGTTTGATTGAACCTAAACTATTTTCTTCAACTCTCACTTTCCTTAAATGACATGATCGACCCCCTTTTCACGTTTTTCTTCACGTTTTTGGTCCAATAAAATAAAAACCAAATATTATTTTGTTTTCCTTTGATTCTCTCTGTTTTTTTTCATCCTTTTCTATTTACTTATATACCCTATTTCGGGGTGCCACAAATCTCCCATCCTTTAAGAAATTCCGTCCTTGGAATTATACTGGCTAGGTTGATGAGGATTTTTAGTCCTTATCTATTTTCTGGCTACCATGTCATTTCTGAACCTTAGGAATTCTAATTTCATTAAAACTATCACTAGTTCAAAAGATGTATTCTTGTTCTTTAAAAAAAATTTCTCGTCTTTGTGACCAATACTTCGACAATCTCCTCTATATAAGTGAGTGTTTCGTTAACCTCGACACCTTCCAAATTTATCATTGTTGACTCTCTCAGCTAAACATTTCCTCGAATTCGGTGCATGAAAAGTGTCGAGAATTTAACTTACTAACTTTGTCGCCAAGTTGGTTAATAGGCTACTCTATCAAATCTTGCAACTAACTCTTTGGTCCAACATATTTTGAAATCTCTTTCCTTTGCTTGACATATAAGACTATGTCCTTTCAAAGAAATGACTTTAACATCATTCAATCCCTTGCCTGAAACTCTAACTATCTTTGTTACTTATTAACATAACTTTATATGTACTATACATTTCTTCTATACTCATGTCGTTACTTAACTCATACTGGTAACATATCTGATTACTGCACTTTTATGCATATATAGGACAACTTCTTGTACATAATGTAATACAACAAAAGTTATGCGAACACACCTTTCATGGTTGAAAACAAATTGACTAAACATATTTTGCCATGACTGAACATTGTTGGAAATATTCATCAAACATGATGCACGATAAATGTGCACTTCTCGGAATACTTTATCGAACGTGATGTATAATGGTAATGTTCTTGCTGATACTCTAATGCATATACTGATAACTCATGGAGATATTGATGCTTACATAATATTGATACTAAACATTGTTGAGGTATTATGTCATAACTTATAGTACATATTCTATCCCGCTTTATCATCTCTCTTTATAGTACATATCACTTACTTACCCTCGCTTGAAGGCTCAGACAAATGCTTGCTTTACTAATTTTTACTTCGTACATAGGCCCTCAGGCGTATATAGTAGTCCTTACTAAAACTTGGAGATTTCCCCGACTTACTGTCACTGATTTGACGTCTTAACATGTTTTTTTACACATCTTAAAACATCTTTTCAAATTCTTTCACATCTAATCACTCTAATCACTATCGGTGTGTCCCTGGTACAAGGATTGACCTAATCCTTCTAACATTGTATTTCTCAGACCTTCCATCCTGGAACCCATATTTTATTCCAAAATCTACCAGAGTTCATCTGAGTCTATTATTAGAAACTAAAGGTGGTTAACCATTCTTTATTTCTTATCATTCTCTTATCGAGGAGTCTCTTACTAAATTATTTGAGTCTGATTGCCTGCACTCGATGTGATATCTATCATCGCAACTCACTATCTGATCAACTCTGATCCTTCTTTTCCTATCTAGATGACAATGAATTTCATCATCAAAATTCTTCAAGATGCTAATCAACATCTCTATCTCAAACTTTATCATTTCCCAATTGAACAAGGGCCTTTAACTATGGTGATATGTGTACATAATACATTTTGAGTCGTCTTAGTAATGTCTCACAAAATTTGAGTGCAATTTTCCATGTTGCTAACCCCCTATCATCTGTTGAATTAACATTATCATGTTCTTACAATTAGCGTAATGTATAGGTGATAAACTTGCCTCGTTGCGTCAATAGTGCGACTAATTCGAACTTTAAGGTATCACTAAAAACTACAAATTTTTCTAACACTTCTGGCAACCATCAAATTTATACATAGCTTTACCTTTGCTTTCAATAACTGAAAGACTTGTTATTTGTGACCTCAATCTAACTTACTATGTTATCTGGATTTGTGCTGACATTAAAGTCTGCAATTTAGAGAACCCTGGATGAATCCCTGACAATACTCTAGTGGCCAAAATGTACTACTATTTTGGTTACTAATATTGATTGTTGTAGATCCCATATTTAGAAAATAGTCAAGATTTACTCAAAGATATAATAGAGATAGGAATGTAGATCATTTTATTGTAGATCTCTAGTCATAGGATTGAAATACAACGGAGGGAGAAATTGAATGTAAAGAACTATCAAAGCTCACTGTATATTCTCTCAAGCTTCTAAAATTCTCACAGTCTTAAATGAAAATCTAAGGTGAACGACTCTATTTATAGGTCCATTTACAAGTATAAGGCCTAATCCCAATAACCTCCCAAAGCCTAAAATTACATACAAAGCAAAATCCCAAATGACATTACAAAGACTTACATTTTGACTTTATAAAACTCTCAATTAAATGGGGTTTTAGACCCAACAATCTCCCCCTAAAGTTTTATAAAGAAAGCATCTTCATATAAAATTCCCCTTGATATCTTTGAAAACTTTATTGTTGCTCTCTTCATGCCATGCAAAACCTTCCAAACTCCCCCTCAAAATTAGCTCTTATTCATCATAATTTTCAACTTTCTGATCAAATTCGATGTGCCATATTCACCACTGATTTGGACCATCAAGCAACTCCAATCTGAAGAAACTCAAAAAATAGACATTAAACCCCATAATCATAGCTTCTCAACAAGCCTTGATTCAACAAAAACAGACAAACAATGAATGAGTTGTGCATGACTTTCCACGACAGCGCAAAACAGTCTTATAACAAAGAATCTGCCTTTGAAATTCGAGTTGAGTGATTGTAATAACCGGGTGTAAATAGTCATACTTTAAAAGTAGGGTGAGAGTTGGACAAAAACTCAAGAAAGAAAGGGGGTAAAAGGTAACATTTCAATAAAAGGGATTTTAACCCTAATGCTCTCAATTGTTATCATACGGCGACTAGGAAGAAAGAAGGGGACTGTGTGCGATTTTGGAGAAGGCAGGAAATAGTTTGGGATTCCAAGGTTGTGATCTTCTTCAAGGTGAGTTTCTTTCCTTTATTTATCTTCAATCTTGGAATATTTCAATCTTTTGCTTATAAGTTGTTGGGTGAGTAAATTAGTTGAATCTGATGTTTTTCTAAGTTGGATTTTGAGTATTATGGTAATCTTTGTGTAATGGTCTGATTGGAAATTTTGGGAGGTTACCTTAGTTATGGATTTTATTAATCATCTTAAAGGAAAGTTATGGGTTGTAATCGAATCCCGACCGCGATCGACGTGGGGGGTCAAAAACCCTTTTCTGTCAAGGTATCTGTTGGTCGACAGACTTAGGGTACCGGATGACTCCGGTCGAGAGAGAGACCTCGGTCAAGAGAGACTCCGGTCGAAAGAGAGACCTTGGTCAAGAGAGACTCTGGTCGAGAGAAACCTCGGTCAAAAGAGACTCCGGTCGAGAAAGAGACCTCGGTCGTTGCCAGACCGGTTACCTGGGGGAAGACCCCGGTCGTTGACACACCGGTCACCGGGGGGGGGGGGGGTTAGACCCCGATCGCGGACCACACCGGCAGCCATTATAGGCCTCGGTCCCCGGGTCTTGTTAGGTGGGCCGAAGCCCATTTATGTGTGGAGTAGTTTTTAGTTGGATATTTCTTTTAAGTAGTCTTCTAGCCCAATATAGAGTTATCCATTAGGTAAATCGTTAGAGTTTGGCGGTGTTATGCTAACCCGTTATAATTTAGAAATTTTAGAGAGTTCACCGGTCAATGTTTCCTTTATAGGTTCCGGATCAAACTATAAGAGTAGACGCGAGAATTAAGCTGAGGACACTAGGTGAGTTTTTCTGAACTAAACCTTTTGTTAACGAAAGCATGTGAAGTTTAATTTTTTAAACTTTGATTTATTTACGATGGCATGATTATTATGAAATTATTTAAGTGTGTTATAAAACTTTGATATTTAAATGTATGCATACATTATTTGTGGAGATTGTGACCTAAGTCGGGGAGTGTGGCCCGCCTACTCGTACCGGGGAGTGTGGCCTGTTTATGCCATTGTGGGTGTGTCCCAAAATTAAGGCAGTATGAGTTAGACACACCGTCTTCGACGGTAGTGTGGTCAGTAGCGTGATTTATCCTTATGTGTTTATAAATCCGTTGATTTAAAATTTTCTGGAAAGATAAACTGTTGCTTATCTGTTAGAGGGGACTCACTAGACCTTCGGTCTAACCCTCGCTCTTTCAAAACTAAACATCTTTTTAGGCAGGTGTGAATTAGGAAGGGCAGATAAGGGCAAAGAGAAGATGTAGCGGGAAGATTGTCATCTTAGTTCAGTTTATTAAATATCTCAGTTGTGTATAGGTTGCCGTTGGAAACCTTGAAGTTATATTGTATGGTTGGGGCCGCTTCGGCATGAATTTTATTTTATTATTAAGGCTTATTTGTTATCTTGATATTCTTGGTTGGGTTGTTATAGTTGGTATCAGAGCCATAGTTTAAGGGATCTAGGTGACCGGACGGGCCTAGACTTAAACTTAGAGAGTAAGTCATAACTGAGATTATAGGATGACCTTAGGAAGACGAGTGATAGAGTATTGAGGACTAACATGTAAGGTAAATTTAAAATTATATCTGGCCAGTGTAATTATAAATTTACAGGTACATGTGCATGCTTAACTTGCTTTATTGCTATGGGTTGATCTTAATGAAGTTTGTGTGTTGGTGCACCTACGAATGAGATCGTTGAGGACGGACCATTTGCTCCTCCTCAAGCAGCTGCTAACCGAGGGAAGGGTCACGCCCGCTCTAATGGGAAAACGACTAAGAAAGCGACAACTCAAGTGAATGAACCAACTGCGGGTACTTGAGGGGGAAGGGCGACCCGTGTTGTTCGACGAGCTAGAAGTGTGGAGGCAAGACCTAAGCAGGAAACCTCTCTTCAAGAGAGTACAACTTCGGTAAGGGGACTGAGGCAGGCAAGGAACCGAGGTGGGGGACGAACTCAGGGATTTGTCACACAAGAAACCTTTGCAGCTGAAATGGGAAAGTTACAAGAAACTCTGAATGCATTGTTGGCTCAGCGAACTAATGAGGTATCAACAAGCAAGGAAAAGAGTGAGGATAGAAAGGTGACTGAGATTTCTGACTCGCCGGTGACTATGGTGGGAAGCCACTCGCAGTCGACTCCTGCAATGTTGACCAAAGCAGTGGTTGAGAGAGGGTGTAGCTTCAAGGAGTTTGCTGCTTGCAAACCCCCTACCTACAAGGGAGAGTGTGATCCTGTGTTGGCAATGAAATGGGTAAAAGGGATGGAATTGGCATTTGATACCAGCAAGTGTTCCGAGGGGGATAAGGTTGTGTTCGCGCTGTTTATGTTGAAAGATGAGGCAGTAATGTGGGACGTTGAATCAGGGGGACAGGGTTCGTTAGCGGCTAAAGAGTTATCCTGGGAGGGGTTCGTGAAAAGATTTAAGGCGCAGTTTTGCCCTCTGGCGGCGGTTAAAAAGTTAGAGGAAGAATTTCTGAGCTTGGAACCGAGGGATATGACAGTCCGGGAGTATACGACAAAATTCATCGAGAAATGCCGATTTGCAGAAGTCTATGTGCCTAATGAGGAAAGGTGAGTGAAGCATTTCATCTTTGGATTGAGAAGTAATATTTGGGAATTTGTATCGAACAAAGAACCAACTACATTTCAAGAAGCGGTGAATGCGGCCAAACTGAGAAAGAAGGTGTTGGATCAATAATTGTATTCAAGATCAAATTATAAATGGGGTATATTTTGTAATAGTATTTAATACTCTAGGGGGGTATTTTAGCTAATAGTTAGTAATTAATTAGGTCATGTTGACCTAAGTATAAAAGGTTTTATTTTCTAGAATTAGGTTAACAATAAGGTGTAGATCAAAGGAGGCTGTATTTTCTCTGTATTGTACACGCACGAGGTATCTTCTGTACACCAAGAACACACACACGTATTTATCTGAATAATCAAGAGATCATTGGTATGTTGTTTGATTTATTTATCTCTTGATCTTTAATGTGTTGTGTGATTATTTATCAACTATTAATCTGGGTTCAACAAGTGGTATCAGAGCCAAAGAATCAAGCTTTTGGATTAAAATAGTGTTTTTCGAAAACTTACGGTGTGAAAATCGATTTCATGATTTAATGTGTTTTTATGCTTAAAATCGATTTGATTAGGTGTGTTTTATGTTATTGAATATCATCTGATTGCCTAATTGCACTTAAAATCACAAATCGATTAGCTTTTGATGATATTTTGGAAATTTTGTTCATAAACAAGTCGACTACTGTTATATTCGATTTCAAGCAGAAAAGTTGTTTTTAATCATTGTTTTTGATTGGGTATTGATCGCTGTATGTTTATGGATATATGGTATGATTTTTACACTGTCTATCAATCGTTTGGAGTGTTTTCTGGATTGAAAATCGAGTAGAGGGTCGAACAGTGAAGAACACGCCAGATTTCCAGTTTGTGCCAGATTCAAGTGGACTTTTGCGCCAGTCCCTCTTAGCGCAAACTGTATTTTGCGCCAACCCCTCTTCGGTCGAAGGAGACACCGGTAAAACTTGGACACCGGTCGATACCGGTCTACACCGATCGCAAGACACCGGTCGCAACTCACACCGGTCGCAAGATACCGGTCGCCCACACACCGGTCGACCTCAAGACCCCGGGTTTTTGCCATCTGTTCTTCGTGCAAAACCATCTTTGCGCCATCTTCTCCTCGAGCATATCTGAGTTTCACGCTATCTTCTCCTAGCGCAAATTAGTTTTTTTGCGCCAGATCCTCAGCTCAAGTTAACTTTTGTGCCATCTACTCTTAGCGCAAAGTCTCTTTTGCGCTACTAACCTTAGCGCGTTTTTGATTTTTGTGCTACAATAATTTGCGCCATTGTCCTTCAGCGCATATCTGGATTTCGTGCCAGCTTTGCTTAGCGCAAACTGTCTTTTGCGCTACTGTTCCTAGCGCATTCTGTGATTTGCGCCATGTTTTCTTATTTTCATTTTTCAGTATTATTTATTTGATTTTATCTGTAGGTGTTTTGTGTTTTATACTGTTTGCGAATTCTGCATTTGATTTTTTTTGGAAATTTATTTTTCTGAAAATTTTTGAGTGTAGTTTTTATCCAATTCTTGATTCAAAAGATCTTATTAGTTGATTCTCTTGGTACAGATAAGTTTGCTTTCTATCCATACAACTAAAGATGTCGAACCAACTTCTCTCAATGGGCTCTCAGTCCAAACCTCCTGTTCTCTTGGCTAATGAGTATCAGCAATGGAAGAAAAGAATGATTCAGTTCCTAAATCACAAAATCAGAGATTACATGGAATCAATCACTTCTGGTCCAGTAAATCCAATGATCAGAGTACCTGGTCAAGCTGCAACTGAAACCTCTCCAGAAATCCCTGACATATTTGTTCCTAAATCGTATGAGTACTTCACAGAAAAGGAGAAAGATCTGTACAAGATAGATGAAGAGACTCTCATTTACCTGACGATGGCCATCCCAAATGACATCTACAATCGGGTAGACAGTCGAAATTCAACTAAGGAAGTCTGGGATGAACTAGCAAGACGATTTGAGGGAAGTGAAGCTTCAATTCAGGCCAAGCAGAATATGTGCATTAATGCCTATGAGGGATTTCATGCAAGGGAAGGAGAGACACTGTTTGTTACCTACAACAGATACAACATCATTCTGAATGATCTAAGGAGGAATAATATCTCTAAATCTGCTTCCGAGATAAACTATAAGTCCATCAAGAACTTGAACCCAGAATGGAAGAACTTTGCCATCAATCTTCAGATGTCAAAGAACATGGCTCTAGAGAACGTAACTGATATTTTTTCTACTCTTTCTCAACATGAAGAAGAGGTGACAACTATCAACAATGAGTCCAAGAATCTGAAGGACTCTATGGCTCTCATAGCTGGCAAAGGAAAAAGTTCAAGTTCTGGTTCTGTATCTGCTGCAAGGTCAAATAAGAAAGTGTCTAAAGCTTTTGTTACGGAGGTTACTGAGTCCGATTCTGCTTCAAGTGATGAAGAACTGGAAACTGATTCTGATGATGATATACAGAAGTTCTCTGAGAACTTGACCATGATTACTCGTCAATTCAAGAAGAGTTTTGGCAAGAAGAAATACTATTCAAAGCCAAAGTACGAAGGGTACAAGAAAGAGAAGTCTGAAATGAGATACAAGCCAAGGTATGGAAGGAGAGAGGAAAGACGAGAAGACAGGAAGGATGAAAGGAAGGAAGATAGAAGAGAAGAAAAGAGAGAGGAGAAGAAAGAAGAAAGAAAGGATAAACCGGGCAGATGCTATAACTGTGGCAAATATGGACACTTCTCCAGAGATTGTATGTTCAAGAAAGTCAAGAACTCAGATTACTATGCAAGGAAGTCACTCATTGCCAAGAAAGCGGAAGAGGGAAAGGTGCTTATGGCTGAAGAGGAAAACTGGTTGTTCCAAAGTTCTGATGAAGAGGAGCAGGCGCATTTCACCCAAGTCTCTTACATGGCCAAGCTTGATGGTGATGATGAAGCTTCAGAGGCTCATTCTGAAGATGACAACTCTGAGGTAAATTTTGAACTTATTGAATCTCTGATGGTCCAAATACACATTATGAAAGATGAATTTGCTTTGTTGAAAGGTAAACTTAGCTCCACACATCAAACTGTCTTGAGTTTTCGTGATGAAAACACTTTGCTAAAAAATGTTGTGGAAGAAAAGGAAAAAGAGAAACAAAGTTTAAAAGCTGAAAAAGAATCTTTAAAAGGAAAAATATCTGGTTTAGAAAAGGATCTTGTAAATCTCAATGCTGAAAAAGGTGAGTTCAAAATCAAATTCGAAGTATTTTTTCAAGAAAGAAATGAAGCTTACACCAAGATTAAGCAATTGGAAGATATTAACATGAAACGAGGTCAGACTGAGCAGACATTAAATCTTTTGACCAATAAACTCCAAGATGAAAGGTTTTATAAACTTAAACCAGGTTTGGGTTTGCCAATTAACGATGTTTTGAAAAAGGCACCGGAGCACTTGTATAATTTTGATAAACTTGGCTCCACAGTCAGACCCATTCTTAACATTTGTGCAACTTTTGTTGAAGCAAGTACTTCTAAACCTTTTACAGAGACCAAAGGTAAAGAAGAAATTGGAGAAAACAAGTCTTGTGACACTGATTCTCAAAATTCTTTTAAATCAGTTGGTTTTAAATATAGTGATTTGAACAAAAGCTATGAGACTCGAAAGATCGAATTTGCTGAGTTTAAATCACTATTTACCACACCTTCAAAAGAATCAGTCAACAATAACACGGTTCCACCTGAGACTGAATGCAAATATGATGAGTATGAATCGGATGTCGATCCATCAAATATACCATCAGTCTCAAATCCCATTGCTCCTAAACCTTTACTTGTTGAAGAGGTTGAAGAAGAAACTATATCACGAATGGATCTTGTTTTAAAAATGACAAAATGGAGTTTATTGAGAACATGACTGAAGAAAATGTTTTCTGTAATGATGAATGCTTCAGACTCTGATCCTGTTTCTACTGCGAAAGAGTCAAATTCTGTGAGTGATCATACATATGAATTGATGAAACAAATTGATACGTTGCAACAGTCTCTTGAAGAGATTGAAGATGGAAACTTTGATCTCAAGGTTAAACTTGAAAAATCTTTGAAAGATAATCAAGAGCTTTGCACAGAGATCAATGATTTGAAAATTACTCTGTTTAAGAATGTTTCAAATGATAAACAGATGTTTAATGATCCAAGCTGGAAGGTAAGAACTAATCCAGAATTTGATGCTCCTACAAAACCTTCAGTTATTTACTCTGATTGTCCTGAATATCCAGCTAGTATTTTTGAGAAGGGTGAGACTTCAAGTAACTCAAGAAAAGAATCAGCTTCTAAGAAAGAGACTAACAAGATTCCTGTTTCTATTTTAGATATGAAAGGAAATGGAGTTGGGAGGAGTAAGAAGAATAAAGATGATAGTTTGAATAAAAATGACAGTTTGAATTTTAGTGAAACTTCTGTTACAAACAGTTGTACTACAGACAGTGATGTTTTGAAATGTACTTCTTTTGATGGACATGAATGTCAGATTTGTTCCGATAAATCTAAATTTATGACTTTTGCTCAAAAGAATTTATATTGCAAACACTGCTGGGATAATTCTTTCAAATACTACTCCACTCCTAAGTCCAAAAAGAGTAAAAGAAAAGCTAAACTTAATCTTAATTCCAAATTTTCCACACAACCCAAAGTGTTTCGTGCTAAGGTTACCAATCCAAGATCTAAAATTCATTTTCAGGAATTAAATGTTAAAATGGTTTGGAAATGGGTTCCAAAACCCCGATATGAATGGAGAGTGAAAGTTAAACCTGCTGATATTCCTGAATTGATTGAAGCTAACAACTAAGGACCCATTTTGATATGGGTACCTAAGCAAAACTAATTGTTTCTTGTGCAGGCCTGTCGAGTGTGGGTGATAGATTCCGGCTGTTCACGCCACATGACAGGATTCAAGCACCTCCTACATAACTATGTGGAGGAGCCTGCTGGAGCAGTTAGGTTTGCTAATTCAGAAGTAGAAGGACATGTCAAAGGATATGGAATGCTTGATAATGGAGTTGTGAAGATACAGAGGGTGCTATATGTTGAAGGTCTTGATCATAATCTGTTTAGCACTAGTCACTTCTGTGACATGAAATACCAAGTTCGCTTCACAACATCTCATTGCTATCTAGAAGACCAAGATAGTTACGAAATCTTCAGAGCTGAACGTCATGGAAATCTATACTATGTAGATTTTCCAACACTGTCCGCCACATGCCCAGTATGCCTATTAGCCAAAACAACTAAAGCACAATCATGGACGTGGCATCGCAGCTTGTCTCATCAGAATTTCAGATCAATAGCCAAGCTACAGAGACAAGGTCTGGTCAAAGGTCTACCAGAAATGAGGTTTGAGAAAGACTCACTATGTTCTGCATGTGAGTTGGGCAAAATGAAGCGAAGCTCATTCAAGTCCAAAATTGAATCATCGACCTCATCTGCACTGGAACTTATTCATATGGACCTTTGTGGCCTAATGCGAACATCGTCTATCAACAGCAAGAAATACGTCTTAGTAATGATAGATGACTATTCAAGGTATACATGGCTCGAATTTCTTCGCTACAAGTCAGATGTGCCAGAATTGATTATCGCTTTTATTAAGCGCATTTAAGTACATCTTCAATTGCCAGTCCGAACTCTTCACAGTGACAACGGCACGGAGTTCAAGAATGACACCTTGCAGAGTTATCTTATCTCTGTGGGAATTTCACATAACTTCTCCGCAGCCTACACTCCACAGCATAATGGCATTGTTGAACGGAAGAACCACACTCTTGTTGAAGCTGCTCGTACTATGCTTGCATAATCTGATCTACCCATGTATCTTTGGGCTGAGGCAGTCGCAACAACTTGCTTCACTCAGAATCGTACCATTGTGGTCAAATGTTTTGATAAAACAACATATGAGTTAATCAACAATCATAAACCTAATATCAAATTCCTTCGTGTTTTTTGGTTGCAGGTGCTACATTCTACGAGAGCGTCAAGGACTATCAAAATTTGATAAGAAAGCGGATGAAGGATATCTCGTTGGATACTCCTTGACATCCAAAGCTTATCGAATCTACATTATTCGAACCAAGACAATTGTTGAAAGCATGAATCTATCCTTTGACGAGAATTCTACTCGGACTTCTGGACACAACGGTTCAGAACTCGGATTCAAGAACAAAGCTTCTATTCAATCCGGAATAGAACCCGCGTCTAAAGAATCTACTTCTTCTATGACAAACTCTATCACTTCTGTCTTAGATTTGTTGTTTGTTGATGCCTTCGATGATATTTGTGCAGACTTTGACAAAGACATATCACTATCAACACCAAGCTCGGAGGTCCCTACTCTTTCTGTAGACATGTCTGGACCGTCCGAAGAAGTCACTGAAACTGCATCTCCATCAGGTACAACTAAACTGTTAGTTTCTGACTCTACTAATGCTGAATCTGTCTCTGCAGATATTCCTTCTGGAAATGAAGTCACGAGTACTTCAGCTATCATTCCAGAAGCTTCAGTATCAGAAACACCTGTACAAGATGTCTTGAGCACATCTGTGGATCTACCTGCCGTGCACGATGAATACAATGCATTAAATACGCAACAAACAGTTGAATCCTTACCAAGAACACATCGTTGGACTAAGGATCATCCTCTGCATAATGTGATAGGTGACGTACAATCTGGTGTCACGACACAGTCACCGTCAGCTAATTTCTGCATGTGCTCAAGCTTCCTTAGTTCCCTAGAACCAAAGAAAGCATCCGAAGCTCTGCGTGATCCTTTCTGTATTTCTGCTATGCAAGACGAGCTTCTGCAATTCAAACGGAACAAGGTTTGGCGCTTGATCCCACTACCTAAAGGTAAAACTGTTATTGAAACTAAGTGGGCATTCAGAAACAAGAAAGACAAGGCAGGAGTAGTTGTGAGAAACAAAGCTCGATTGGTTGCAAAAGGGTACTGTCAACAGGAGGGTATTGACTATGACGAAACATTCGCCCCTGTTGCAAGGATCGAGGCCATCAGAATCTTCTTAGCATATGCAGCGCACAAAAACTTTAGAGTCTATCAAATGGACGTAAAGTCAGCTTTCCTAAGTGGCGTTCTGCATGAGGAGGTCTACGTGGAACAACCTGAAGGTTTCATTGATCCTCATTACCCTGATCATGTCTACGTACTAGACAAAGCACTGTATGGTCTTAAGCAAGCACCAAGAGCCTGGTATGAAACTCTAACTAAATTTCTCCTAGCTTCTGGCTTCAAGAATGGTACGGTTGACACCACCTTATTTCTCAAAAGGCAAGGTGAGGACTTGATTCTCATTCAGATTTATGTTGACGACATAATATTTGGGTCGACAAATCAGAAATTTTGCAAGAACTTTTCTAAAATCATGGAAACAAAGTTTGAAATGTCGATGATGGGTGAGTTAAATTTCTTTCTTGGTTTACAAGTAAAACAATTACCCGAAGGCATTTTCATTAATCAAGCCAAATACATAAAAGACATGTTAAGAAAGTTCAATATGTCAGATAGTTCAGTCATGAAAACACCAATGGCTACTGGTACACTCTTAGATGCAGATCCCTCTGGTAAACCTGCAGATCAAAAGGTGTATCGTAGTATGATTGGTTCTTTACTTTATCTGACTGCCAGTTGCCCATATATAATGTTTGCCACATGTTTTTGTGCGAGATATCAATCTAATCCTAAAGAGTCTCACTTTAATGCTGTTAAGCGAATTCTTAGATATCTCAAAGGCACTCCTTATTTAGGCCTTTGGTATCCAAAGGATTCTCGTTTTGATCTAACTGCCTTTACAGATGCTGACCATGCAGGATGTAAGCTAGACCGGAAAAGCACCTCTGGATCATGTCATTTTATAGGTGACAAACTTGTAAGTTGGACCTCAAAGAAACAAAACTGTGTTTCAACATCCACTGCTGAGGCTGAATATGTAGCTGCTGTTCACAAGTCCTCTGGATGAAAACACAGTTAAGGGACTTTGGGTACAACTACAAGCGTGTTCCTATTTATTGTGATTCCAAGAGCACAATCGCCATAACCGCTAACCCGGTTCAGCATTCAAAGACCAAGCATATAGATGTACGCTATCACTTCATCAAAGATCATGTCGAAAAAGGTGATATCGAAATGCACTTTGTTCAAACTGATTTCCAGTTAGCTGACCTTTTCACCAAGCCGTTGGATGAAAAGAGGATCCAGTTTCTAATCAACAAACTTGGTATGTTGAACATGTCTTCTTAGCCTTACTCATGATTCGAGGGGGAGTATTCTAAATCTTAATCTTGTGTTTTATATATTTATTCTCCAACTGTTGCTAACAATAGAGGAATCATTTTCACAAATGATTACCATGATTTCTTTTATGTGCAGGATAGTTCAAGTGACAATGGCTTCTAATCACATCTGATTAGAACGCGCACTTCAGTGCTTTGTTTTCTATTTATTGCTAAAAAAAACTTATTATTAAGTTGAGGGGGAGCTTAATTGACATACACCTTTAGTTTGAAGGGGAGATTTGTATTGTCAAACATCTTATGTTTTTGACTTCTCCAATTTTTTTATTCTTCATGTTTATTTGTATTCTTTTGTGCTTCCATGTACAAAAGGCTGTTGAACAAGACGTTCTTTTAGGAAAATACATGGGATTCAGTGTGAAAGCTTAACAGAACTTCCATGGATTCACGAGAACCAGTGTTTCCTACCCAAGAAGTATTCCCTGAGCAATTGAGGGGAGAGGGGTCAAAAGATTTGAGTGTTGGTGTGTGAAGAGGTAAAATGGAAAAGAGAGATTGGTTAGAAGTGAAATTTAAAAGATTAAAAGAAAGAGGGTGAGAGAACTGAGTAAAAGAATATCAAACTCTGCACCAAACTCTTTCTAAGTCGGACAGCCGCATAAACTGTTGTTTCACATTTCTTCGTGAATGACATTGAAAAAGGCACCTAGCCCCTGCCATCTCTTGCATTACGCCCCACCAGCTACTCATTCTTTTCTCAAAAAGAGAATGTTTCACATTTTATGGGGAAGCAACACATACGCTATTGGTTCTTCATTTGGAAGATACTAATATTGAAAAAGAAGGAAAGTTGCCCCACCTTCGACCTTTTCTCATGCACATTGAGTTTTTGTATAATTTGTTGCTGTCTCAACAAGTTTACATACTTTGAGCCTACATTGAAAAGCAATCATCGGTGCTTAAATATTTCATACACATGCACAAGCACACAGAAATTTGTTTTCTGTCAGAACGTTCATAGATAACCATGTGTTATTCGATGATTGAATGGAAGTCCTGGGGAGCCAACATCAAAACCAACTCCTTATATAGTAACTTTGTGTTACTCAGTGACTGTGTGTTACTGATAGGCATTCCAAACTGAGTCATTTGTTGATTCAGGGTTACCACTTTTTACTTATTTGAATCTGCAAAGATTGAAATAATCACTCTCTATCTGCGGAGACTGCTCTTATTTCCACACAGGGATCTATACATGAAGATTACGCTTAATTGATGACTTGGGGGAGAAAATTCCTACTTTATTTTGCTATGATTTGATGATGCTGATTATCAACACTCATCAAAAAGGGCGAGAATACACAAAGAAGACTGCTGAAGCTTCAAAGATATCAAAGTGTCTGAACTTATTTAATTTATCAAAAGTCTGACTGAAGATGATCGTCAAAAGGACACTTTATTTAAAGAAAGAAGAAGATGAAGACTGTGTAAAGCTACACGCTTTGAAACTTTCAACGTCATATCAGATACAATTTTCAAGAGAAGTGAAGATCCGAAGATAATTGCCAATTTTTTTTTAATCTTGAATCCAAAGGGGGAGATTGTTGGATCAATAATTGTATTCAAGATTAAATTATAAATGGGGTCTATTTTGTAGGGTATTTTAGCTAATAGTTTGTAATTAATTAGGTCATGTTGACCTAAGTATAAAAGGTTTTATTTTCTAGAATTTGGTTAACAATAAGGTGTAGATCAAAGGAGGCCGTATTTTCTCTGTATTGTACATGCACGAGGTATCTTCTGTACACCAAGAACATACACACGTATTTATCTGAATAATCAAGAGATCATTGGTATGTTGTTTGATTTATTTATCTCTTGATCTTTAATGTGTTGTGTGATTATTTATCAACTATTAATCTAGGTTCAACAGAAGGAAAATAATCGTCAAGCTTCTGAGAGAAGTGGGGACAAGCGGAAATGGGAGGGGACGGTCCGTGATTCCAGAACATTCAAATCCGCCAAATCCGATCAGCGGGTTGTTTCCAAGAACGAGAATAGGCCGTGCGTCAAGTGTAACAGAATGCATAAGAGTGAGTGTCTCTTGGAGCGGGAAGGGTGCTTTAAGTGTGGAAATACTGGACACATGGCTCGTGACTGTCGTGAGCCAAGATCTTGTTACCAGTGTGGGTCTCCTGATCATATCAGGACTAAATGTCCCCAATTGAAGAAAGGAGTTGCCGGAGGTTATGGAGATAAAGGAGGTGAGAAGAAGGTGGAGCCAGCCCGGACAAGGGCTAGGGCTTTTAATATGACGGCGGAGGAGGCGGTGAAGACACCGGACGTGGTGACAGGTACTTTTCCTATAAACTCGATTTTTGCTAAAGTGTTGTTTGATTCGGGCGCAAACCGTTCGTTTGTGTCTCCGAACTTAGTGCATAAGTTGCTTGTAAAACTGAAGAAGCTTAGTCAAGGGTTTGAGGTAGAAGTAGCAGATGATAGTCGAGTCTTAGTGGGAGAAGTATATGACGGGTGTAGTATAGACATTGATGGTCATACCTTTCCATTGCGGTTATACCCGATGGGCATGGGGGAATTTGACGTCATTGTGGGGATGGATTGGTTGGCGTCTAACGATGCCAACATTGTCTGTAATAAGAAGCTAATTTGTATAGCTTTGCCTGATCAGAGGGAAGTTATAGTGTATGGGGATCGCCGGGATAGGAGGTCGTGCTTGATTTCTATGATCAAGGCTAGGCGATGTCTAGTGAAAGGGTGTGTGGGATTCTTAGCATATGTAGTATACGCTAAGAAAGAGAAGAAGGGGTTAGAATCTGTTCCGATTGTGTGTGAGTACCCGTAAGTGTTTCCGGAAGACTTAACCACCTTGCCACCTAATCGGCAACTGGAGTTCAGAATAGATTTGATGTCGGGGGCAGCACCAATAGCAAGAGAACCTTATCGTTTGGCGCCGGCCGAAATGAAGAAAATGATGACCCAACTGCAAGAGCTGTTGGATAAAGGTTTTATTCGTCCCAACACGTCACCGTGGGGAGCACCGGTGTTATTCGTCAAGACGAAGGACGGGTCTATGAGAATGTGTATAGACTACCGAGATCTCAACAAGGTAACAATTAAGAATAAGTACCCGCTCCCCAGAATTGATGATCTTTTCAACCAATTGCAAGGAGCGAGTTACTTTTCAAAGATAGATTTGCGTTCGGGCTACCATCAGCTGAAAGTGAGGGAGGAGGATGTACCCAAGACTACTTTTTGCACGAGGTATGGACATTTCGAATTTCTAGTCATGCCATTTGGGTTGACGAACGCACCGGAAATATTTATGGATCTGTTGAATAGAGTGTGTAGCCCATTTTTGGACAAGTGTGTCATCATCTTCATCGATGACATACTAATTTATTCACAGTCCATGAGCGACCATGTGGCGCATCTGCGATCAGTATTGGAGTTTCTCAAGCGGGAGAAGTTTTACGCCAAATTCTCGAAATGCGAGTTCTGGCTAAGAGAAGTGCAGTTTTTAGGACACGTGGTGTCGGAAGACGGGATCAAGGTGGATCCAGTAAAGATCAAGGCGATCAAAGAGTGGGAAGTGTCGAAAACACCATCTGAAGTAAGGAGTTTCCTTGGCTTGGCGGGCTACTATCGAAGATTTATCCAAGACTTCTCGAGGATAGCCACACCATTAACGGCTCTAACGAGGAAGAACGTTAAGTTTGCATGGAAGGAAACTCAGGAGGATGCGTTCGGTAAGTTGAAGGAAAGATTGAGTAGTGCACCTATTCTGTCTTTACCCGACGGTTCAGAATGGTTCGTGATCTTTAGCGATGCTTCAAAGTCCGGACTGGGGTGCGTGCTGATGCAAGATGGAAAAGTGATCGCTTACGCGTCTCGTCAGTTGAAAGACCACGAAAAGAATTATCCGACGCACGACCTTGAGTTGGCAGCTGTGGTTTTCGCGTTGAAGATTTGGAGACATTATTTGTATGGGGTTAAGTGCCAAATATATACTGATCATAAGAGGCTTAAACACCTATTCAATTAGAAAGAGTTAAATATGAGGCAGCGAAGATGGATGGAGTTGCTAAGTGATTATGACTGCGAGATCCTCTATCATCCGGGAAAAGCCAATGTGGTGGCGGACGCCTTGAGTCGGAAAGAGCATAGTACCGCGGCTAAAGTGGTGGCGTTCCGGGTTGAAGCAACTTCTAACTTCTTAGAAGAAGTCAAGCAGTGTCAGGAGGAAGCGGTATCAGAAGGAAACTTGAAAAGCGAGAGAATCGTTGGAACTGTTGATTCGCTTACCGCTGACAGTCGCGAAGTTAAATGCTTTGAGAAAAGAGTGTGGATTCCAAAGTTGGGATACCTTCGAAGGAGAGTGTTGGAAGAAGCTCATAAGTCGCAATACTCGATACATCCGGGAACCAATACGATGTATCGAGACCTGAAGCAAAGTTACTGGTGGCCAGGCTTGAAGAAAGACATAGCTTACTTCATTGAACGATGTCTAACGTGTTTGAAGGTGAAAGCGGAGCATCAAAGACCGTATGGAGAATTGCAACAATTGGAAATACCTGTGTGGAAGTGGGATGAAATCGCGATGGATTTTGTGACTGGGTTGCCACGATCACCCAAGGGACATGACGCCATTTGGGTGATAGTGGACCGACTCACAAAATCTGCTCACTTTTTACCGATCAAGGAGACGTACCCATTGGAGAAGTTGGCTAAGTTGTACATTGATGAGATTGTATCCAGGCATGGAGTCCCGTCATCCATTGTGTCATATTGGGATGCTCGCTTCACGTCATCGTTTTGGAGGAGTCTTCAACGGGATTTGGGTTCGAAACTTAAGTTGAGTACATCATACCATCCGCAGACGGATGGCCAGAGTGAAAGAACCATTCAAACATTGTAAGACATGCTTCGAGCATGCGTTATTGATTTTAAAGGTTCGTGGGAGACTCATCTGCCTTTGATAGAATTTTCGTATAACAATAGTCATCATGCTAGGATTCAGGCAACTCCATTTGAAGCGTTGTATGGACGAAAGTGTAGAACACCATTATGTTGGAATGAAGTGGGAGAAAGATAGCTAGCAGGACCGAAAATTGTGCAGGTGACGGCCGACAAGGTCAACCAAATTCGGGAAAGGTTAAAGGTGGCCCAAGATCGTCAGAAGATGTACGTAGATAAGCGAAGGAAGCCGATAGAGTTTCAAGTAGGGGACAAGGTAATGTTAAAAGTTTCGCCATGGAAGGGAGTTGTTCGTTTCGTTAAGAAAGGCAAGTTGAGGTCGAGATTTGTGGGGCCGTTTACTATCATGGAGCGTGTTGGGGAGGTATCTTATAAACTGGAATTACCAGTGGATTTGCGAGGAGTGCACCCCATTTTCCATGTATCTAATCTGAAGAAATGTTTACCAGAAAACGATGTCGTTGTGCCATTGGAGGACATCCAAGTAGACGAGAAATTAAGCTACGTATAGGAACCGGTGGCCATTCTGGATCGCAAAGTGAAAAAATTAAGGAGTAAGAAAATATGCATGGCGAAAGTGCAATGGCGTTTCCATAGAGAACATGAAGCAACTTGGGAGTTAGAGTCGGATATGAGATCCCAATACCCCGGGTTGTTCAACGAGGGAATTCCGGGGACGGAATTCTTTTGAGGGGAGGATATTGTAATAACCGGGTGTAAATAGTCATACTTTAAAGTTGGGTGGGAGTTGGCCAAAAACTCAAGAAAGAAAGGGGGTAAAAGGTAACATTTCAATAAAAGGGATTTTAACCCTAATGCTCTCAATTGTTATCATACGGCGGCTAGGAAGAAAGAAGGGGACTGTGTGCGATTTTGGAGAAGGCAGGAAATAGTTTGGCATTCCAAGGTTGTGATCTTATTCAAGGTGAGTTTTTTCCTTTATGTATCTTGAATCTTGGAAGATTTCAATCTTTTGCTTATAAGTTGTTGGGTGAGTAAATTAGTTGAATCTGATGTTTTTCTAAGTTGGATTTTGAGTATTATGGTAATCTCTGTGTAATGGTCTGATTGGAAATTTTGGGAGGCTACCTTAGTTATGGATTTGATTAATCATCTTAAGGAAAAGTTCTGGGTTGTAATCGAATCCCGACCGTGATCGACGTGGGGATCGAAAACCCTTTTCTGTCAAGGTATCTGTTGGTCGACAGACTTAGGGGACCGAATGACTCCGGTCGAGAGAGAGACCTCGGTCAAGAGAGACTCCGGTCGAAAGAGAGACTCTGGTCGAGAGAGACCTCGGTCAAAAGAGACTCTGGTCGAGAAAGAGACCTCGGTCAAGAGTGACCTCGGTCGTTGGCACACCAGTCACCTGGGGGCAGACCCCGGTCGTTGACACACCGGTCACCGGGGGGGGGGGGGGGTTAGACCCCGGTCGTGGACCACACCGAGCGACCATTATAGGCCCCGGTCCCCGGGTCTTGTTAGGTAGGCCGAAGCCCATTTTTGGGTGGAGTAGTTTTTAGTTGGATATTTCTTTTAAGTAGTCTTCTAGCCCAATCTAGAGTTATCCATTAGGTAAATCATTAGAATTTGGGGGTGTTATGCTAACCCGTTATAATTTAGAAATTTTAGAGAGTTCACCGGTCAATGTTTCCTTTATAGGTTCCAGATCGAACTATAAGAGTAGACGCGAGAATTAAGCTAAAGACACCAGGTGAGTTTTTCTGAACTAAACCTTTTGTTAACGAAAGCATGTGAAGTTTAATTTTTTAAACTTTGATTTATTTACGATGGCATGATTATTATGAAATTATTTAAGTGTGTTATAAAACTTTCATATTTAAATGTATGCATACATTATTTGTGGAGATTGTGACCTAAGTCGGGGAGTGTGGCCCACCTACTCGTA
Organism: Arctium minus; assembly: GCA_954870635.1. NCBI lineage: Eukaryota > Viridiplantae > Streptophyta > Magnoliopsida > Asterales > Asteraceae > Arctium > Arctium minus. Next base: position 10,902,473 of record OX941096.1, on the reverse strand, counting down.
CCGGTGAGTGTGGTCCGTTTATGCCATTGGGGGTGTGTCCCAAAATTAAGGCAGTGCGAGTTAGATACACCATCTTCGACGGTAGTGTGGTCAGTAGCGTGATTTATCCTTATGTGTTTATAAATCCGTTGATTTAAAATTTTCTGGAAAGATAAATTGTTGCTTATCTCTTAGAGGGGACTCACTAGACCTTCGGTCTAACCCTCGCTCTTTCAAAACTAAAAATCTTTTCAGGCAGGCGTGAGTTAGGAAGGGCAGATAAGGGCGAAGAGAAGATGTAGCGGGAAGAGATAGAAGACTGTCATCTTAGTTCACTTTATTAAATATCCCAGTTGTATATAGATTGCCGTTGCAAACCATGAAGTTATATTGTATGGTTGGGGCCGCTTCGACATGAATTTTATTTTATTATTAAGACTTATTTGTTATCTTGATATTCTTGGTTGGGTTGTTATAGTGATCTTTAAGCTCAAGTACTTGTTCCATTAATATCATTGGAAGGAGTGTCTCAAAACACTTCTATATATCAGCTTGGATCTAATACGAAACAATTACTCAACCTGTTTCAATTCAAATTAAATCTCGTATACACACTCTGTATGGAACTTTCTCTCTCTAGAACTGTTATGCGTACAATCTAACTTCCAACTTGCAACTTACAACTACTCTAGTCATATGTATATTAAACAACACATGCTTACAAAACACTTTAAAAGAAAATTACAATGACTTTGACTATTTATTACAAAGAGACTTTGACTTTATGCTTGAGAGTCGACTTTGGCTTTGACTTGCTTGACTTTGACCTTCAGTCTTCATGATCTTGTATCCAACAAATATATGCTCTAACATTCTTCCCCTTTAGATCAAGATCATCTCTAAAAATATTTTGCAATTCATTCTCCCCCTTTGTTGCATTGATGAACTTTAAGAATTTATCTCCCCCTTGTAGACTTCTTGTCAACTCAGATCATCTTCAGAAATAAACATTGAAGCATTGAAGTACAATCTTCTCCTTATCTTCAAAAACAATTTTGTATTCTTCCCAAAATTTGTCTTCAAGAATAGTAACAATCTCCCCAAGGTTGTAAAACCTCTTTCAGACATCGGAAATAAATTATCTTCAGGTTTAGCTCGGTTTGCTTCAGCAAATTGTCTTCAAAGAAAATTTCAGTAAAATCTGCTCACATTCTGAAATCTTTGAACTTTCTCTTTAGCTTTCAACAAACTTCCTTAAATTAACTGTCTTTCACAACCATTTCTTGATCACTTCTCCTTTAAATTCTTACATTTCTTTATCATATCCCACATTTCTTGATCATCTCCCCCTTTTTGATGATAAATCACGGAAATCATCAAAACTTTTCATAAGAAATGTCATTGATATGTCCTGACCACTGATCTTTTATACCGAGCCTCTGATTATCTATCGATCCAAAATATATTCATCCGAATCTTTGCAAATTCAGACAAATTATGAGTGTAACACCTGAATCAACAAATGAATCAGTTAGAAGTGCCTGTCAGTAACACGAAGTCATTGTGTGTAATGAATACACATTGGAAAGGAGCTTTAGCAATGTTCACTCCCCCAGGTCTTCCATTCAATCATCAAATAACACCAATTTATTCTATGAACGTTTTGACAGAAAAACGAATTTCCTGTGTGTACGTGCTTGTGTTTGAAAGAATTAAGCACAGATGATTGCTTTTGTTAGGCTCAAAATTATGTAAACCATTGAGACAACAACATTTAAACACATACTCTATTGTGCATGATCGAAGTGCGAAGGTGGGGCAGACTTCCTTCTGTTTCAATATCCAGATTTTCCAAATGAAAACCAGATAGATCATTGTTAGCTCCACTCTCATTGTATAGAAGTATTGAAAAATAGGCTAAGTATGGAAATCGCAGAAGTCAGCCGCTAAACACCCAAGTACACCACAGAAGGTGCAAAGCTCAGAAGTTACTCCACAGAAGATGCACCCGAGGTCACCTGATAATGATACTCAGATCACAGAGCCTCTGTGATCACTCACAGAGCCTCTGTGAAGGCTAACCTCTGGAGATCAATGTTGAAAACTCTCTTAGAGTTCAAGAAAAGACCACGTGCAAAACACGTGAGGCCTGCTGTACGAAGATCCTCAAGATCAAAGTAATGGGCGTCCCACGATGTTTACTTTAGAAGTGGCATTCCGTTTATGGAATGTCAGTTTTTGTCTTGTACTAAGGGGTGCATCCCTCTGTTTGTAACACCTTAGGCATATCCCATATCGGCCGTGGACAGGAGTGATGCTGGGTGTTATAAGTAATATCTTGGCCTTCCTAACAACAACGCGTTTTGGGGCCACAAGCACGTCAGGTTCTGGGAACTCTGAGGTTAAGCATGCTTGAGTGGGAGTATTCCCAGGATGGGTGACCCCCTGGGAAGTTTCTCACCAGGTCGCCAGAAACAAATCCGTGCGCTATACGTTGGTTAAATCCAGGGGCAAAGCGGACGATATTGTTGTCGAGGCAGGCGGGATGTTACAGATGGTATCAGAGCCACTCCTGTGCCGTTCGGGATATGGGGCAAACCTCATCGAGGACGATGAGTCCCAAGGGGGGGTGTTTGTAACACCTTAGGCATATCCCATATCGGCCGTGGACAGGAGTGATGCTGGGTGTTATAAGTAATATCTTGGCCTTCCTAACAACAACGCGTTTTGGGGCCACAAGCACGTCAGGTTCTGGGAACTCTGAGGTTAAGCGTGCTTGGGTGGGAGTAGTCCCAAGATGGGTGACCCCCTGGGAAGTTTCTCACCAGGTCGCCAGAAACAAATCCGTGCGCTACACGTTGGTTAATTCCAGGGGCAAAGCGGACAATATTGTTGTCGAGGCAGGCGGGATGTTACACTGTTATATTAAGGGAGCACCACCTTAGAGAACAATACACGAGAGCACACACAAAAATAGTAGTCTGTATAATCCTTGAGCATATTTGCACATATCAGTGCATGTTCTTGGTGTTCTTGAGTAATTAATGAAACAGTTCTTTGAGTAACTTTCATATAATACTTTACTTCCTGTTCATTAATTACTTGTGTGTTTACTACCTTGCATGTTTAATCCTTTCTACACATCTTAAACGCTTCCGCACTCTATTTTATTAATCTGTGTGTAGAAAAAGGTTAAATCAAGTTAAAGAACATCATAACTGGGATCAACAATTGGTATCAGAGCAAACTTTGATTTTCAATATCAAAGGATCCTGTTCTATACTTGTTTCCAATATTCAAGGTAGTAGTTTGAGTCTGTTCTTCGTCCCAAACTCCATTTACAGTCACACTCTGTTTTCTGAAGCTATATCAACCTGTTTGGTATAGAAACAGGTATAAGTGTGTCCTTCATTCAAAGACAGATTCAAAGCTAGTTGGTTGGTCATCTGTTCTTACTGATTCATATTCTCATCATTTCTAAAACCATTACTGTTATACTCTTTCTGGTTCGTACCATACCCTTTTTTTTTCTTTTCCTCTCTAAACTAAAATGGCAAACACTGTTAACTACTTCAGTGCTGGATCTCAGTCTAAACCTCCCACTCTTCTAAGGGATGAATATCCTCAGTGGAAGATCAGGATGGTGCACTTCCTTGAGGGTGTGGATCCTGGTCTGGTTGAGTTTCTTCACAATCCTCCTTTCATCCCAATGACAACTGTTCCTCGTGTTCCAGCCACTGCCAATACTCCTGAAATCCCTGAATATCAACATCCCAAACCTGTCCTTGAATGGAGTGAAGAAGAAAAGGCACAACATGAGCTTGCAAAGAAAGTCAAAAGATTAATCATAATGGCTATCCCAAACGATATCTTTCAATCTCTTGACTCATGTGAAACTTCAAAGGACCTATGGTTAGAGCTAGAAAAACAACTTGAGGGTGGTGCCAAAACCCTCAAGAACAACAGAGCCTTATGCATAAATGAGTATTTTGCATTCAAAGCTCTACCGGGTGAATCCATTCAAAGCACTTACAATAGATACAATTCTTTGATAAACAAGTGTAAGAGGTATGGGATCCACATAACCGCCGAAGAAAACAATGTCAGATTTCTACAGAGCCTGAATGATGAATGGCTTCATCTAACCATGTCCATGCAAGCCACATTGGATCTTAATGTATGGTCCATATCTGATCTCTTTGGAACACTGATCAACCAAGAGAACAGAATTTCCAAACTGGCAACTTCTGTTGGGGGTCCTCTGGCTCTTGTGGGAAGTGCCTCAGAAGGCAAAGACAAGGGAAAGAAGGATAAGGCAGCTGAGGAGGCACAGAGGAAGAAGAAGAAGAAGGTACTTGTAGAAGAGAGTGAAAGTGCAGAAGATTCTGAGGAGGAGATTGACATGGCTGCTCTGGCCAAAACACTTGCACTTATGACCCGACAATTCAATCGTGGTCTCAAGAAGCCGAAGTACAGAGGGAGAGAAGAAAGAGATGACAGAAGCAGAGGATATGGTGAAGCAAGAAGACATGAAAGAGAAAAGTCTAGGGAGCCAAGGCAAGAAGAAAGGAATGGACAGAGGCCAGACGATAGAGCTGGTGAAAAATTCCCAAAGCAAACTGAAGGGTGCTTCAAATGCGGAAAACCAGGCCACTTCGCCGCAGAGTGCAGGTCCTCTGCCAACAAAGGGAAACCCACAAGGGACGTTGCTTTCTATAAAAAGAAAGCAGAGTACTACACTCAGAGATCCCTAATGGCAGAACAAGAGAACCTTGTAACCGATGAATCCTCTGATAAAGAAGACAACGCACTCTTCTGTGGAAAGGCAGAAGTCCACTCTTCTGACAATGAGAGTGAGGTATCCACTTCTAATTCTTGTAACTCGGACTTTGAAAAAAAGCTTCTTGAAATACAAAATGATCTTCTAGCTTATAAAAATACATGCTCGGATCTTGAAAAAAGACTTGCCTTCTTTGAAAGAGAAACTAGGCTTCTCACAGAGGAGAAGGACAAGCTTTACCTTGAAAACAAATCTCTTATCTCTGAGCACATTTCAACAAAAAGGGGTTTCAAGGAGAAAATCACAAACCTTGATAAAGCTTTGAAAGATAAGGTCAAAGAGCTAAAGAAATGTGAGAGTGATCGTTTAAATGCCATTTCTTTGAAAAACTTTTTTCAAAAAGAAAGAGAAGTCCTTCATCAAGATCTATTCGACAGAGATCTCCAAATTAAGAGGTATCAGGATGCTCAAAAAGTTCATGAAAAGGTAAACACCCAGATCGGTAGAAGAGGATTAGGGTTCGAGGACATTGACCCTTACACAGGAAATAAAATAAACAAATCTTTATCAAACATCTTTTGTCTTGGACAATTTTTAAAACCAAGTCTTCCATACCTTTTATCCACATTTAAGAGGCGCAGAACTTCTGAAGGACCACATCTGAGGAAACCTCTGCAGATGGCAAATGTATGGTATGAAAACAATGATTTACCATCTGCACCTTCATCAAAAAGAAAATCTATACCAAAGAAATATCTGTCTCAAAAACAGATAGGGGTCTTCAGATTTGGTCACCCAGAAAATCAAACTCAAATGGCTTTTGTGTGCATCATGATTCCTGAAAAGGAACTATCCTCTGAAGCACCAGAGTTTGTACCTGACTCTGTGGAAGAAAAACTATTTAAAAGGTTTTTAGAAAACGACTTGAAAAGAACTTATGAAAATCATTTTCTCAACCATCCTGATTTAACCTCTGAAATAAGAGAAATCTTTGAGCAAGATCTACAAAACTGTCTTAACGTTCCTATGGTCATTCCGTGTATTTCAAAAATTCTAAATACTTCAGAGGACACCAATGGACAAAGCAAGGCACTTACATGTCAGGATCTCATTCACAGAGACTTTCTCGATTCAGACTCTGAGTCGGAATCAGAGTCTTCTGTCAACAATGGGACAAGTTCTGTGGTCCAGAGAAGAGTAAACTTACCTCTGGCATTCTTAATAGAACAGTTCTTCCCAAAAGGAAAACCACGGGTGTACCTATCTGTCCTGATTTTCTGGACATGTGCTTGCAAGCAAAGACTTCTCTAGAGCTTGAAAAATCAAAAAGGAACAAGATCTCTCATGTTTCAAAAGCTCCAAGACCATTAAAAACTTTTCAAGAAAAATTCACTTGGCAACAGAAGAATAAATGGCCTAAAATTGATAAACTTGATGCTTCTATTGCAGTGAAAGCAAGGAAAGAAGATCAAGGGAGAGTACAACCAAAGAGCCACTCAAGAGGAGTTTTTGAAAAAACTCAACCTAGATTAGACAAAGCTTTAGGTAAAAGGAAACCCAAATCTAAAATGGGTTGTAGTAAAAATTGCTCTGTACCCTCCTTTGACAAATTTAATGAGATTTTTAAGAAGTTTGCCTCAAATATTCCTTATTGTAAATGCTTTGATCTTATGCATACTTTGAATCAACATTTCTCAAGGCCCTCCTGTCTTATATCTCACCCCAAACCCAAGAATGCAAAATTCAGGGGTGAGAAAAGACAATCTGGTACCTCTGCAAATGAGGATAAATCCAAAACCAAAGGTGTTAAGGCATCTTCACAGCCTCCTAACAAAAATGGACCCATTTGGAAATGGGTACCTAAATCTCTCTAATCTGTCCACAGGAGAAACAACATGTGCCTATCTGGTACCTAGACTCTGGGTGCTCAAGACACATGACTGGCGACAGAGGGTTGCTTTCCTCCTACAAAGAAAAACATGGAGGAGGATCTGTGACCTTTGGAGATAACAAAAAGGGACAAATAAAAGGCTATGGAGTTATTGCCAAAGGAGACATCGATGTCAACAGAGTTGCCTATGTGGATGGCCTCAATCACAACCTTCTGAGTGTAAGTCAACTCTGTGACAATGGACTCGATGTGATGTTCAAAAGACAGTACTGCTCTCTGTTAAAAGAAGATACAGCCACAGAGCTTCTGCGAGCCAAAAGATGAGGTGACTTATACCTCATGGACTTTAAATCAACCAACAGAGAAGAAAACCTCTGCTTAGTCTCAAGTAAGAATGAAGAAGCTTGGCTCTGGCACAACAAGTTCTGTCATCTAAACTTTCACACACTTGACAAACTTGTGAAACTAGATCTTGTAAGTGGTCTACCAAGTATTAGATTCGACAAGGATCATCTATGCTCAGCTTGTGAGATGGGCAAACTCAAAAGGGCTGACATATCTTGCACCAGACCTCTGCAGATGCTTCATGTTGACCTCTGTGGTCCTATATCTGTGCAGAGTCTTGGTGGCAAGAAGTACATCCTTGTACTCATAGATGAATTCTCTAGATATACTTGGGTTGAATTCGTTCGAAAAAAATCAGATGTTCCTAAAGTACTAATCAATCTTATCAAGAGAATACAAGTTCTTCATGACTGCAGGGTACAGAGAATCCGAAGTGACAACGGGACAGAATTTAAGAACTCAACCATTGAAGCCTATCTTTCGACAGAAGGCATATCACAGAATTTCTCTGCTGCAAGGACTCCACAACAAAACGGTGTTGTTGAACGAAAGAACAGAACACTAGTGGAAGCCGCAAGAACTATGCTCACTGCTTTAGGGCTCTCTATTTCTTTCTGGGCAGAAGCCATTTCAACCGCATGCTTCACCCAAAATCGATCCTTGATCGTGAAGAGACATGCAAAAACACCATATCACTTACTACACCAGAGGAAGCCAAACATTAAGTACTTCCATGGCTTTGGCTGCAGATGCTTTGTACTGAACGACAGAGACCAGATAGGGAAATTCAGTCCCAAAGTCGATGAAGCCAAATTTGTTGGCTATTCATCAAACTCCAAGGCATACAGAATCTATGTACTCAAATCTAAGCATATACTCGAAAGTATTAATGTTTCATTTGATGATTCTTTTCAGGTGACTTCTGAGCAAATCAGCTTAGGACTCAAACTTCAGGATGAAGATTCTGGTGGATCATCACGAACAAATGATATTCATCATCTGTTTGAAGAGATGTTCAATGATGATGAACCCTCTAAAGGTGACCGCAGAGCCTCTGAAGTCGAACCCTCTGAGGACCAAACAGGTACTTCCCTAACTGGTCCCAGTAATGCTTCACCCTCTTCCAGTAATGCTGCAGGTGCAACCATCGAGGGGGAGCACTCAAAGGACAATACGAATCAAGGCCCCAAGCTCAATCAAGATCATGATCATCTTCAAAATCTCTCTGAAGGGTCAACACCAGATCAAGGCTCCACAGAGCTCTCTACCTCAACTCATAATGAACAACCAAGCCCTGTGGCAAGTACAAATGATCAATTTCTCTCAACAGAAAATGATCCACATCAGGACGAACGTGCTCCTGAATTAACCACAAAAGTTTCCAATGATCACCTGCCCCGCATGACAAAGTGGACCAAGAGTCATCCACAGAGCCAAATCATTGGTGACGCTTCTGACAAGGTCCAAACTCGATCGAGTACTGCAAATTTTTGTTACTATACAAATTTTGTGAGTATCAACGAACCCAAAAAGATATCTGAAGCTCTTGAAGACCCAAACTGGGTAGAAGCTATGCAAGATGAGCTTCTGCAGTTTGACAGAAACGAAGTATGGAACCTAGTGCCTCTGCCGAAAGGCAAAACCGCAATAGGGACCAAATGGGTCTTCAGGAACAAAAAGGATGAAGACGGTGTGGTGATCAGAAACAAAGCAAGACTGGTGGCCAAGGGATACTGTCAAGAAGTAGGCATTGACTATGAAGAAACCTTTGCCCCTGTGGCACGAATCGAAGCAATAAGAATCTTTCTTGCCTTCGCAGCCTACAAAGGTTTCAAAGTATATCAAATGGATGTCAAATCAGCCTTTCTGAATGGGCAGATTCAAGAAGAAGTGTATGTCCAACAACCACCAGGGTTTGAGAACTCTAAGTACCCAAATCATGTCTATTTTCTAGACAAGGCTCTGTATGGACTGAAACAAGCCCCCAGAGCATGGTACGACAGACTTTCAAACTTCCTCCTTGCAAATGGTTTCAAAAGAGGTACTACTGATACGACTTTATTCTATAAGGAGAGAAAAGGTGAGATTCTGATTGTACAAATTTATGTTGATGACATTATTTTTGGGTCTACAAATGATTTATATTGCAAAAAGTTCGAGTCATTGATGAAAAGTGAGTTTGAGATGAGCATGATGAGAGAACTTACATTCTTCTTAGGATTGCAAGTCAAACAAACCACAGAGGGTATTTTCATAAACCAATCAAAATATGTCTCTGACATACTTGAAAAATACAAGCTCTCTGACTCTTCACCAATGAAAACTCCTATGGTCACTTGATCCAAGCTCCATGCAGATCCAGAGGGCAAATCTGTGGAGTGTAAACTCTACAGAGGAATGATAGGATCTCTGCTATACTTAACCGCGAGTAGACCTGATATAATGTTTGCCACATGTCTATGTGCAAGATTTCAAGCTAACCCCAAAGAATCTCATCTTCATGCTGTCAAGAGGATCTTCAGATACCTAAAAGGGACCAAAAATCTTGGTCTCTGGTATCCGGAGAACTCTGGCTTTGATCTCATGGCTTATACATATTCAGATTACGGAGGATGCAAGCTCGACAGAAAGAGTACCTCTGGGAGTTGCCAATTCCTAGGAGGGAAACTAGTAAGTTGGACTTCCAAGAAACAGAACTGTGTCTCGACCTCTACGGCAGAAGCAGAATATGTTGCTGCTGCAAGTTGTTGTTCACAAGTTCTGTGGATGAGGACCCAACTCAGAGACTATGGATTTGATATCGAAAAAATCCCCATCCTATGTGACTCCAAAAGTGCCATTGCGATCTCTGCCAATCCCGTCCAGCACTCAAAGACCAAGCATATCGATATCAGGTATCACTTTCTGAAACATCATGTGGAGCATGGAACAATAGAGATGTACTTTGTGCCCACAGACTACCAACTTGCCGACCTTTTCATAAAGGCAAGATTGGTATGCTCAACATGAGTTGACCACAGAGCCTCTGTACTCCTGCACAGAGCCTCTGTTGTACATATCTGTATGCAACTTATTTCTTGTTTCTAAATACTCTCTTCGGCTTTCTTTATCATATATTCTTTTCTGCGAATCTATGTCTTGTGCTAGTCTTATCTTTATATGATCCAAGCATAGTTGAAGGGGGAGCAGACCGAACCATCAAAGACCAATCTTGACTATTCAAGGGGGAGCAAGACAGTTCTGCGCAACAGACTACAGAGTGAGGTTAGTCCATCTGAACCAAGGGTCAAAACTCTTTCTCGAGCTCTATACCCTCAGAAAGATCCCAATTTGTACCAATTTCTCTGTCAAAACTTTGAAATGATCAAATCTTTGAAAATATTTCCTAAAAAGGAAATTTTTGGTCTCAGAACCTCTGAGGTCGACCACAGAGCCTCTGCGATCTATCACAGGGTCTCTGCGCCTTTAAACAGAGGATGTATGACCAAATGCACTTTAAAAGAAACTCGATCATTTCATCGCACTTTCCTCCCTCTTAAAAAGCTCTTCTGATAACAACCTTATCTGTGACCTCAGAAGCCTCTTATCCACAGAGCTTCTGTCATTCTCATCACTTGAGAAACTCAGGTCGTGTGCTGCGGGTTATTTTTTGAAAGTCATTGTCATGTGACAATAGTAAATGCCACACATGTGAGAATAGGGTGGCGCACGTCCTAGATCGTGCACCGCCATCATCTGACGTGGCAATATTTGGTTGGTTCGTAACCTGTACCGTCGTTTTTTAAAACAACTTCTTATCCGTTACCACTCATCACGGATTTGAAAATTTTATTTTTTACCGCTCATTCTTTTTACCCTCTATCTTCATATATAAACCCCTCTCATACCCTAAATTTCTTTTTACCTGCTATCCTCTCTCCTTCAAGAATCCCTTTGCAAAGAATTCTCATTCTCCATTTCTTTCCATGGCATCTCATTCTGCTTCTCCCAAGAACTCCAAGGGATCTTCTGCATCAAATCACTCGATGCATTCTGAAGCTAAAAAGGACGATTCCCATTCTGTTGAACAAGAACATGTCCTAACAAGCAGAATGCTCTCTTTCACACACCATGACTATCACTCCAGAAAACTGAACCTCAAGCCTAACAATCACTATGTTGTCTTGGAACCCAAGGGATATCCTGAGGACGCTGCTCCTTTAATTGAAATCCTAAAGAACCACATTCTCACAAAAGCCCTAACTCTTAAAAGAACCGATATTCCTGAAACTTACATTCAACAATTCTGGTTGAGTGCTAAGCATGAGAAACTGGACCGTTATGGCTACTGTGTCATGGGATATGCCACCCATCCCTCCACTACTCAAATTCTGGACCTTGGTATAAACCGAAGAAGGGTCGCAGAGGTATTCGAGCTTCCCACCAAGACCCAGCTAAACCTAAAAAGATACTCTGACGAGCCCTCTGACGATGAGATTCTGGAGTTCCTTAGGTTCATAGGGTACGCGGCACCAATTTCCAAAAGGACCGACTTCAGACGCCAGAATCTTCCACCTCTGTGGAACGTTCTCTTCTCTATCCTAAATCGTTGCTTGACTTGCAAGGTAGGCAGTCCTGACCAATCTAGTCATACCATACTTGCAATAATGTATGGTATGTACTACGATTTGCCTCTGGACTATGCAACTCTAATATTTAGGGAAATCAGAAACGCGGTCATAGCCAAGCAAGAGGACCAAGCTCGAGGCACAGAGCCCAAAAACCTTGTCTTCAACAGATTTTTTGCCATTCTGCTAGGAGATGCTCTGATAGAAGAAGGGAAGTTACCTACAGAGGGTAAGATGATCAAGGTTTATGACATGAAGTCGCACAAGCCCACAATTCTCAAATCTGGGTATCCGGGTGCAAGACCTCTGCCAGCCCGAATTTTGGCCTACCTAAACAGTGAAGATGGGGTGAGAACTTACATTCGTGGGCACAGGACTCCTGCACCAAGTCCTGCAACCCCCCACGTGTAGGATTCCAAGTGGGTGAGATAGCGGTTTACCTTAGGACAGAGATAGGTGAGGGAGCTGAAGTTAGAACAGAGGAGGGTGAAGGAGCTGATGCAGACAGAAGCTGTAGTTGAGAAACGGGCAAAAAAACTTAAAAACAAAAAGAACTCCCAAAAAGAGAGTCGCAGAAGAAGAGGCTCCAAAATCCCCAACAGAAGTTGCCAAGCCAAAGAAGAAGGCTAAGAAACTGACCAAGACAACAACCTCTGAACCTGTAACCTCTCCAAACGTGAGTGAACCTGCAGAGTCCGAACAACCTCTGCAGAGGAGAAGAAGAAAAGCCCAAGTCATTGAAAGCTCTGAGGAAAGGCCATCCAGCCCTCTCCGAGTCGCATTGGCCATAGCTGAGGAGATACAGAAGTTGTACTATGGAACCTTAGGGGAATTCGCAGATTTTACAGTGCAAGACGTTACAGGGCTTTCAAGCTTAGATGATGAGGGTAACAAAATCTCAGAGGAGTTATAAACAAAAGATGCCTTTGGCACACCACCAAAACCAACTCCCAGTGCAACCCACATCTCTACCCCTGCAGTTCTAGTGCAGAGGGGTATTGAAACAGGACCGCACAGTCCGAACCCTACCCAAGCCACCCGGACAGAGGATATTCCTTCATCTTCTGTGCCACCATTCGGGGAAACCAAAACCACCTCACCCTCTCAAAAGGGTGAGAGTGTTGCTCTGCGTGTCCATTATCCCCAGGACACATCTCTTCCACACACAGAGGTATTCGTTACCTCTGTCACAAACAATAGTGACACCTAAACCACCTCAGAGTTGGTGGTGAAAGGACACAATGATTCTGTGGCTCTAGAACAACCACAGGATCCATTCAACATCGATCTTAAGGGAGTCTCTGAACCCTCCCCCAAAGAACATGTTGACAGAACTTCCATAGGTGCTTCCTCTGTGGAACATCGAGGATTGGAAGGAAATCCTCCAGAGTTCAACATAAAAACAGGCTCTGAAGGTGCCAAAAACTCGTTGGCTAAATCTGGAACATGTGTTGTTCCAGAGGTTAACTCTGACACTTTTGTCACAAAGGGCGAGTTTAAAGCCTTTACTGACATGGTGCTCACAAAACTTGACGAGTTGCAAAGCTCTATCTCCAGAGAGTCCCAAGCCAACTCTCAAACCCTTGCAGAGGCCCCAAAAGCCAATACTGAAGCTCTGCAAGCCCTCAATACAAAGTGCGCGACCAGAGCTGACCTTCAAGCCTGCGGTCAAACCATCATCGCACACTCCAATCAGATTCAAATTCTAGGGGATATTTGCACAGAAGAGTTCCCAAAACATGCTACGCAAGGAGTTCAGACTGGAGTGAACGAAATGACCAGGCTCAGAGAGGAAATAAAGGACATAACTCGTAGTGTTATGGTCCACGTTCACACACAGGCATCAACCTCTGCACCAGACCCCTCTGCGTTTGCAACGAAAGCTAACTTGGAAGCCATGGGAAATCAGTTTCTGCAAAACCAAAACCTCCTTCGATCCGACTTCAATGACCAAGGAAAGAAGGTGGCAGCAGACTTGAAGAAAATCGTAGCCACATTTCGGTTCAAGTCTGATGTGGAAATCAACGCCCTATCATTGGCTGCAGAGGACGCCCTACAGAAGATCAACAAACATGCTGATGATCACCTCTGCAAGAGGAAGAAGAGAAAGGCCCCTGCCTCTTGCCAAGCGGAGGCCGCACAGAAAAGGGCTCACCATGATGATCAGAACCCAAATACATCTGGCCCTGGCCATCATGAGGGGGAGAAGGCCTTAACACCAAAAGCACCTGTCATCTCTGCCACTCCTCTTCAAGCCCTACCCTTACAAAGAACATCTTCAGAGGCACACAAACCACAAAATCTCATGCCCTGTGCCTCTGAGGACTCAATACCGACCTCTCCAATTGTCCAAGGAACAACCTATGCAGGGTCTCAGAAAGGGAAAGTTAGTGTGGGCTTTGAACAGATCGCAGAAGGACTCGCAAACTTTGTAGAACCCTCAAGTCTTGAACTTATGCCCACTCCACCCACACCCGTTGTACAGTTTCAAAGCATTGATCCAGTAAACGCTGCAGATACTTCAGAGACCTCTCCACGGAAGAAACAGTCCTCAGAGCAGAACTCAGAGCAGAAACGTCAAGAGGACAGAGTAAAAGAGATAGTTCAATCGATGGACGCCATGAGAGTTCTAATCCCAAGGCCTCCACCGAAAGAACTTAAGTTTCAAGAGAACATTCATACCTATCTTTACAGCGCAGAGCCCGAAGCCGTCTTCTTAGCACCAAATCTGCATCCCTTAATCAAAGAAGACATCAGAAGACGCTTCGAGCGAACTGCACTAGAAAGGGATGAAGTATTCTCCACAGAAGATATCAAAACCGTGATGAGTATCTCTCTGCACTCCTTCGCCAACAAATCAATCATGTATGCAAAATACTTAGTTGAGAGAAAAGATGGGAAGCAATACACGTTCACAGATGCAGACTTAAAGAACCTCTGTGCCTACGATCTTCCTCAACTACATGCCTTCACAGAGCAAAGACTTGAAAAGTGTAAGGAGTACATGATAGCGAATGGCAGGATCAAGGAGGTGATGCGCGAACATGTAAAATATCACAGCAAAATGGACTTTGATGTAGCTCTACAACTCGGAGTCGAAAAGTTGTCGATCACCAAACCACATGATCAATTCCCCGGAATCGAGAACGTTCCTTCCAACTCCTTAACCACAGAGCCTGAGTTCGGATTCATCTACAGAGACGATGATGGGCTTAAAAAGATGTATCGGCCAAATCAAAGTCACAAGTATTCGAACAACACTCTACAGAAGATAAAGAACACGATTCTGAGGAAGAAAGGCTCTGAGATTGTGCAAGCAGGACCTGCAGAGACAATGATAGGACAGATTGATGCACAACTGAAGTACAGGGAACTCATTCTATCGATGAGAAAAACTCTAGCTGAAAGCTTTACCAACCCGATAAATGATTTTCCCCAATGACTTCTGTAATCTTTTGTTGTTCATTCATGTATTTCGATGCTTAATGTAATTGACTTTTGGCATTTTTCTTTTATGAATGAATATCACTTTTCAGATGTTGAGTTCCTTTCACCTCTTTTTGTTTCATCTTAAGCCAACACCTCACTTTTGAAATTTTATTTTTTCAATACTTAGGGGGAGATTGTTAGCTCCACTCTCATTGTATAGAAGTATTGAAAAATAGGCTAAGTATGGAAATTGCAGAAGTCAGCCGCTAAACACCCAAGTACACCACAGAAGGTGCAAAGCTCAGAAGTTACTCCACAGAAGATGCACCCGAGGTCAAACCTGATAATGATACTCAGATCACAGAGCCTCTGTGATCACTCATAGAGCCTCTGTGAAGGCTAACCTCTAGAGATCAATGTTGAAACCTCTCTTAGAGTTCAAGACAAGACCACGTGCAAAACACGTGAGGCCTGCTGTACGAAGATCCTCAAGATCAAAGTAATGGGCGTCCCACGATGTTTACTTTACAGGTGGCATTTCGTTTATGGAATGTCAGTTTTTGTCTTGTACTAAGGGGTGCATCCCTCTGTTATATTAAGGGAGCACCACCTTAGAGCACAATACACGAGAGCACACACAAAAATAGTAGTCTGTATAATCCTTGAGCATATTTGCACATACCAGTGCGTGTTCTTGGTGTTCTTGAGTAATTAATGAAACAGTTCTTTGAGTAACTTTCATATAATACTTTACTTCCTGTTCATTAATTACTTGTGTGTTTACTACCTTGCATGTTCAATCATTTCTACACATCTTAAACGCTTCCGCACTTTATTTTATTAATAGGTGTGTAGAAAAAGGTTAAATCAAGTTAAAGAACATCATAACTGGGATCAACAATTATATGCTCCGTCCCCTTGAAATATGAAACATCTTCTTTTTGAGAAAAAGATGAGTAGCTGGTGGCGTTTTTATCAAGAGTTGGCATGGGCTAGTTGACTGTTTCAATGATGTTCATGAAAGAATTGTGAAACACTAGCAATGTGGCTGCCTGACTCAGAAAAAGTTGGTGCGGAGTTTGATATTCTTTTACTCAGTTGTCACACCCTCTTTCTTTTAATCATTAAGCTTGCTTCTAACCAAACTCTCTTTTTCATTTTACCTCATCACACAAACCCACACTCAAATATTTTGACTCCTCACTCTTCAATCACTCAAGGATTAACTTCTTGGGTAGGAAACACTGGTTAACGTGAATCCAAAGAAGTTCAGTTTAATCTCAGACAATGAACCCATGTAATCCTATAAGTATAATGTTGCTCAAAATATTTTAACTTTGCAGTTAAAACACAATGTGAAATACATGTCAGATAAATGTATCCTCATATAGATAATCATGAACATTTGAGCATTTTAGACATTAAAGATATTTCAAAACAAGTATATTGAGTGAATGAAATGAATACAAGAAACTTGTTTGAAAATCTGACATTGTATGAAAAGATCAAATAGAAAGATTCAGCAATTAAGGCTTAGGTCAGCAAAAAATGGATATTGTCTATACGAATCAAAATATAGACAAGTCTTGAAAGAAATGTTTCAAAATGAAATCAACGCTCAAACATTGAATATCAAGCGGGGTGTATCACCATCGAAATTTTTTGTTCAATTTGAGAAATGGTGATAACAGTTTCAACAGAAATTTAAACAAGTGTGTGTGAATACTTGAAAGTATATGGAAAAGATAATATGCAAGTATTAATCTTTGGAAACACATGCTTTATTAATCATTTAAAATCACACTTCTATATTCATGAAATATTTTTAAGAATCAGAAGTGGTTTGAACATTTTGGAACATGTTTTCATATATGAAAGTTGTCCTTCTTTCAGATACGTATGAGATTACGATTAGAAATAAACCTTTTCGCTTAGTCTTAAATCTCATC
This sequence comes from Arctium minus, assembly GCA_954870635.1. Taxonomy (NCBI): domain Eukaryota; kingdom Viridiplantae; phylum Streptophyta; class Magnoliopsida; order Asterales; family Asteraceae; genus Arctium; species Arctium minus. The sequence goes on along the minus strand of OX941096.1, from coordinate 10,885,493 downwards.
AAGTCAGCTCTAAGTCATATATGATATGATCGTGTAAGCTCTCTCTCAATTCTGCAAAAATATCACAAGTCTGTCAAAGTACAAAGCTTTATTCACAAAATTTATTGAAAAGTAAATGACATAAAGCGATAAAATGTTTAAAGTACGAGTTCTGATCAGATGTAATAAAAAATCATATACTTCCCCTTAAATTATGCATTAAAAAATTTGTCAGTGAAAAACATATGATAGAAATCTACAACTCCCATGAAATGTAGATCATCTTATCTTGCGAATGCATATTTTCAGTAAAAATATGTACTCCGCCTTGAAAGTTGAACTTCTCATTTAAGTATCGGAGTACAATCTCATATCAACACAGGAGTAGCATCTCTTTTGATCGTTGAAGTATAAGTCCTAAACTGTTGTGTTTAGAAGTCAAACTCCTTATCATTAAGGTACGGTCCTGAACTGTAGTATTCAGAAGCCTTGGTTCTCTTACTCCCCCTTGACTTGAGGTGCCTGCAACACAGATTCATCTTTCGGCTTTGGTACCCACTGGTATTTGGGTCCATGTTTGTGAGTTGCTGTTCTATTAGGAGTAATCGAATAAGAACCATACCAGTAATGATCACTTGTTTTATGAACAAAATCATATGCACGACAGTAAGAACAATAACTTTTCCTTTTAGACAACCTGATTAATTGATCTCTCGAATAAACAAAATCAGGTTTACCTTTTCGCACATTGTTCTTTTTGGCATTTGGTGCATGTACACATGATTTCTTACCTTTCTTCTCATCATTCTTCTGATCATCAAATGGTTTCACTTTCCCGGCCAACTTTTCTTCTTCATACTTTCTTCTTTTGAATGTATCTGAACCATCTACATTTCTATCAAAGAAAATGTTAGTAGTACGAATCTGATCATAGGAATTAACTGACCTTTTTTGAAGAAACAGTTCTTTGATGTGAGCTTGAGGTTGTCTTTTTAAAATCAGCTGAATCATTTCTAGGTGTGTGGATAATTGACTCTGGAGTCTTCTGCTCAGTCACCACCACCTTAGAAACAATTTCTTCAAGCTCTTTTGTCTTTGAAGATAAGCTGTCTCGTTCTTTGATGAGCAAGTCAATCTCTTTCTGGAATTCAGACTTCATGTTTTGATCTTTCAGAGCACATGTAGAAAGTTCGGATAACTTGTCAGTAAGCTTCCTTATCTCTGATTCAAAAATGTTTCTTTCTTTTTCAAAGTCCTTCAAAACATTGTTTCTCTCACCATATATTTTTTTGAATATTCCAATATTCTTCTGTTCAACGACCTTCTTTTCCTTTGCAAACTTGTCTCTTTCCATTATTATTACTTTCTCAAAGTTAGACACTTGTTGAGAAAGCTTGGAACATTTAAGCTCAACAGTTTTCTTCTCTTCAAAACTCTTCCTTGAAAAATCTAAGAACTTCTTTGCAAACTCTTTTTTTTTTTTTATCAAAATTATCTCTATCTTTGGCCATCTTTAGCTCCAGATCATAAATCTTCTTATTCAACTCTTCATTAGCATACTCCAAATCCTTAACTTTCTCCTCATACCTATCAACAAAATCTGCTTGCTGGATTTGAACAATTTGAGCTTCCATATCTGAAATCTTTCTCTTCAGCTCAGTATTCTCAGCTTCCAAACTCAGTACCTTTTCTTCATTCAACCCAAAAGTCTGTTTCAGAAGATCTTCATGTATTGTCCTTAAGACACTGACTTCTTCTCTCAGTATCCACTTTTCATCATGATATATTCTTGATCTATTTGAATAGTAGTCAACTGAAGAAGCGAGATTTTTGTTTTCTATTTTGAGCTTGACAATCTTTTCTTCATCATCAGAAAAACTCATCTTGAATATCCTGTTTCAAAAAGAACTTGAAAATGATCGTTAGTTCAAGTGAAATCACAACACAAAAAACTTAGAAATTTCAAAAAATAAAATTTCAAAAAATTTCCTAAGTATGGAATTCGCACACTAGAGTGAAACACAAAGAATTCGTATGCACAATTCGCACACAAGCATAAACTAACCAAGAATTTGCACACTTCACACACTAACCTTAGAATTCGTACACAAGACAATTTCAGAATTCACATACATAGAATTCGCACGCAGGTATTTACGAGTTCTTAGAATTCGCACACAATACTTACGCGAATTCTAGACATGGAAAAATATTAGAAAATTAACTTTTCGCATGAAATATTTGCATACACAATTCGCACAACAGAATGATACGAATTCTGGACTTGAAGAAATTTTAAAACTTCTTATACGAATTCTGAGGAATTCGTATATCTCTCTGATGCAAATTCTAAGAATTCGTATGATACGATATGCGAGTTCTACAATTTTCGCACAGAAGAGTTATGCGAATTCTTGCCTTGAACAATTTTCACAAAAACTTTTCGTATAAAAAGCTTATATTCCACTTTTGATACGCCCAAAAATTCTTTCACAAAATAATCCATCTACCCCCATAAATTGAAAATCCATAACCCCAATTGCTATGGTAATACCGTTTAGTGACAATTCGCATATAAGCTTGTACGAATTCTGAGGTTTTCGCACTACATACATATGCGAATTCAATACATTTCGCATAACACACATATGCGAATTCTACACTTGTGAGATTTTCATTCAAAGCACAATTATGCGCAATCCTCTTAGATACGAGTTCTTGGTTCGAGTTCTTGAGAATTATGCGAATTCTTGAGATCTCGATAAAATTTCACTCTGATCTCTTCAAAAACTCACCAAAACTTCGATTTTCAACTTGAAACTTTGACAATTCACCCACTACTTCAACTAGAAACGATTACAATCAAAGAATTTCAACAAAAACCAATCAAATGTACATATCGATTCAATTACAGTGCATTCGAACTCGTGAACTCAAAAATCGTAAAATCAAATAATTAACCAAGATTACAGTGCAAGAATTCAATTCACCTATACAAGATTGTTCTAATACATTCTATGAACTGAATCTAATCAATTAGACTCGCAAAAACTCAGAAAAATTTGAAATTCGATCCAATACTCAATACACAGTGCTGAAAACCATATTTCTTGATCGATTTCACATGAACTCTGCTCTGATACCAATTAATATGTCCCAAGATTCAAGTTCTAAGCAATTCAAACAATTAACAAGATAATACAAAACAATTACTCAACCTGTTTCAATTCAAATCAAATACCGTATACAGACTCTGTATGGAACTTTCTCTCTCTAGAACTGTTATGCGTACAATCTAACTTCCAACTTGCAACTTCTAACTACTCTAGTCATATGTATAATAGACAACACACACTTACAAAACACTTTAAAAGAAATTTACAATGACTTTGACTATTTATTACAAAGAGACTTTGACTTTATGCTTGAGAGTTGACTTTGGCTTTGACTTGCTTGACTTTGACCTTCAGTCTTCATGATCTTGTATCTAACAAATATATGCTCTAACAGGATCCATAAAAATCATGAGAGAGAACACCATTCTAAAATGGGGAGAATTTGCATGAAATTCACAGTATTTTGTCCAGCTTTTGTATACTGAGTTCAACATAGATTTTGACATATCAACATCTTGATTTTAAGAAAACTCAAATCATTAAAGTTGTGAATCTGCGTCTTGTCAATCCAACGCATCTGTACTTATAAATTTTGGAGCTTTGAGTTGGAAGTTATGAGCAAAATGCTATAGTTGGGTAAAGCTGACAACAAACTCTAAAATAACAACTTTATAATCAGAGTTATATCCATAAAGATCATAGTTAAGAAACTTTGTAATAAGAGATATAAAACTTTGAAACACTTGAAAACACTAAGGCATAACTCTAAATTTTCTTGGCCGAAGTTTGGATACAAAGAGCTTAAAAATCTCAAATGTCTTAACTCTGGATCATCAATTCCATGACGAACTCTGGATTAAAGTTTAACTCTGGAACAACTTGTTACTAACTCAAAAGTAACGTATCTAACATCAAAGCTTTCGAACTTCTGGATGAATAGACCCTGCACATTTTGAACTCTGTTCATAGAATTTTTAATTTAGATTTTTATAACTCTGGATCAATACAACAACAAATTTGTTACAACTGTTTTTAACTTAAAAAAAAACTTTATGTTTTAAGCCAAACAACAACAACTGCATATCCTTTTTGATGCATAGCTTGAACACACGCAACAACTGTTTCGATTCTGCACTACACAACCTGTTGTAGACTTGCACTTTCTGAAATCTTTTGTTGCACATAACATATTCGAACTCACATCCATAACTCTGGACTTTCAAAAGTGAACTTTCTGCTGCTGCACTTTTCAAAATCATAACTCTAAGCACATATTTGCAACTCTGATAAGGTAATCAAAAACTCTTAATGGCCTTCGATAATCAATTCCATAGATCTGAACAACACCATACTTCTGGAATTGAATTCAAATCACTGAAGACTCACAATTGTAAACCTAGACAGCCTTAAACGAACTTTTCATAAGCTGTCATCTGTGTGAGCTTACAAATCAAGACTGATGCACTTCGATATTTCATAACACAGTTACATGATCATTGGATTGTTTAAACTCTGCATACACAAGAACAAATTTCTCGAACTCTATCAGAATTTTAGATTAACAGGTTACTAATCCTTGACAACATAGAAACATCTCAAGACATCTAGGATCACAAATATGCACATTTCGATTAAACAACCTTTCAAACAAATTGAATTTTGCACATGAACGAATTGAATAAATTGTTGTCTCAAAATCAAATTGAGAGAGGCACTGTTGAAAATTTGTCATAACATAGATTAAGTTAATATGTTGATAATTTCAAATATGTTAATAACTCAGATTTTACATTGAAATCTTTTCAAGATCAAATCAACAATCTACACAAATCTGAAAGAACTATTTACTGTTGACCTTGGAACTCATTTGTCACAACACTTGCTTATAATAACACTAATCAATATCCTCTAAACGAATCGAATTCTAACCAAATTGATTTGATTATAGAGAATAAGTCAATCTCCATCATATTATTAGAACAATGGTTACAAAAACTCATATCTCTAACATCATAGATAAGATGAATGATTATCGACACTCAAAAGTCTAAATCACAACCAATCCTACAGAACAATGATTGTAGATACTCATATTTCTGATTAGCTATGTTAGAAAATTGATTATAATCAATCAAAGGTCTAGCATCTTCAACAAAACTCCAAAATAGTGATTGTTGAAACTCAAACCTCTAATTAATCAGACCAGGAACTGATTTTAAGCACTCAAAGTTCTAAATTTTTTCCAAATCTGACTTTGAACAAGAAAATTCAGAATCAAATCTTTCACTAACATTTCACCGAGCAATTGGAGTGCAAAAACTGATTTAGAAGAGAATCAACACCAACTAACCTCTTCTCTTCTTCTAGAATTCTCAAGATCAAGAAAATCTTCTTCAAAACTCAAAAACAATCTTCAAGATGTGAAAGATAACAGAAAATTTACCTTGAATTGTTGCACACGATTAAGATCAATCTTGAATCACCAAATCTTCAAATCAAATCTTGAATTCTTGAATTGTTGCTAGAAAATGACCGACTTGAAAGAAAAATTACTTCAACAGACTCTGATATCAATTGTAGATCCCATATTTAGACAACAATCAAGATTTACTCCATGAAGATAGAATAGAGATAGGAATGTAGATCATTTTATTGAAGATCTCTATTCATAGGATTGAAATACAATGAAGGGAGAAATTGAACGTAAATAACTCCCAAAGCTCATCGTGTATTCTCTCAAGTTTCTAAAATTCTCAAAGTCTCAAATGAAATCTAAGCCAAAGACCTCTATTTATAGGTCCATTTACAAGTATAAGGCCTAAGCCTAATAACCTCCCAAAGCCCAAAATTACATACAAAGCAAAAGCCCAAATGACATTACAAAAACTTTCATTTGATTTTGACTTTGACGTTATAAAGTTTTCAATTAAATGGGACTTTTAGACCCAACAACTGCCTTAGATATGACACAACCTCTGAGCTTATTGGCTTTTACTTAGATGTCCTTCTTGTCAACTACGTGGCCGAGAAAACTGAAACTTTGTATCTACAATTCACCAAAAAAAAATCTTGTTTTTACGACCTATCTTAATTAACGGTTGTTGGACCAACTTTTGACGTTATACGTGTTTAGCCTTATTTCTCAAATAACTGAGCACATTGCAAATAACGACTATAACAACTTCTCTAAGTATGGTCCACACATTATGCTCATTGGGTCTATAGCGCTACTGTCATGTTTTCTCAACCCAAATGGCGCTACTAAAATCCCAAGATTATAAGATAAAACTTACATGGGCAAAAGTTACTTTAAAACATGTAACATTTAAGTTAATCTGAAATAATGAATCTGATGTCTAAAAGTTCTGAACAATTTACTTTTTAAACATAATAACAAGACTAGACACCTTCGAGATCTTGACTATCTTGGCATAATGTGAGAGTCATCTAATTATCATAACCAACCATGTACATTAAACACAATATTCACTATTTACCAAACTAAGCTAGACAAACATGTGTATAGAGGTACCCTTGCGGTACATGTACCATTTACGCATCTTCGTAGTGCCTTGCCTGAATTACTACTGGTATCTCGATATGTGACCCTTCACACACATACCAAACTGAACATGCATAACTGAAAACTAACTAATATTGGAATTGTCAACTGCAAACTGATTTATAAAACAAATCAAGTTCTGACTAAGACTATTGGTGCTATTAAATTCATATTTGCATTAAAGCTTCGAAATCTAGACAATCACATGTCCTACTCTCGGGCATAAGTCCATATACTAGTTGTTCTGCCATACTATGGACGAACTTTACTTGTGAGCACCCTACGTGCATTCTTAACACCAATCATTAATAATAGAAGAACATTAGATCAATTAAAACTATACTGAAACTTATTGTGTTGCAACACAGTGCTACATTGTAATTACGTTGTGTTATTATTCATCTAACATGTGTTATGTTGATGCTGATCTATGCACTATACTAATATTAATTAATGTCTAAAGCTAATGCATCATTATTACAACTAAAGGTTCAATCTTATGTTATAAATCATAACCTATTTCTTGTGAGCTACTGCTCTGATACCAACTAGTAACACCCATATTTTTGCCTTAAGAAATGTTACGTAATCTAAAACAATTCTCCAAAATACTCCAAAATAATGGCTAAATTAAACCGTTTACAACGAAATATTTTAAGATAATAAATATGTAACTTAAATGCTAACCCGACCGATATTGAGCTGCTTTACAATATTTATTCATAATAGATGCTTGAACATAAATATTGGACTTAAATGGATAAGGAAAGTCTCTATGTGTCCTTCTTTTTCCTTTGTCCAACCTGAAACCTCATGTCCTTGAGATGTATACTATAGTCAACTTATAAAGTTCAGTGAGTTCATGGTTTGCGTGAATAAAATCATATCACATTATACATATCAACTTGTAAACTCTGTATCAAATAGAATGCGTTTATGAAAACATGCAACACAAAAAGAAAATAGATCTCATAAACTGTCTCGTCAGGTATTGGTCATTTTGTCACTAGCATTCCCTGGGTTGTCCGACTCACACACGCATGGACATCCATTACGGGGTCATGCCACTTGTCATGTGACTTACTAGTTAAATGTTCACCCATTAAAACGGTTCATAAAACTTGCAACTGAAATAGAATGCTAGAGTTATTTGAAACAAAATAAACACATAACATGCAACTGATGTAACACCCAAAATTTCTGGTAAGAATTCTCATCTTGAAAACCCGCACTTTAAACCTTTATTAATCCTTGTTTCAAAAATCGTTGTGTCTTCTGTTTAAATTAGTCCGAATAAGAAATCACGCAGGAAAAATATGATTTTCAGCGCCAGAACATGGTCGGCGACTGTGACCGGAGACCTTACCCAAGTCATAGTCGCGGTGGGCATAATCGCCGGGGGGTCTCCCTTCTCGGTACGTTTCTCACGAGAGCGCATCACTATTGTGACAGGAGTCACTTTCGCTTGGCACAATCGATGGCTAAGCCAAGGACTCTCGCTACAAACCCCGCGAGAGTGCCTCGCGATTGTGACCCTGTCACTCTTGCTTGGCACTATCGCTGCGAGGGGTCTGACGGGTTAAAACCCGATTTTTGGCCACTTTTCCCATTTACTTCTCTTCTACTTCATTTATTTCTCTCTTAACCACCCTCATTGAGGAGCCAATTTCTAGGGTTTCTAGGAGCATTTACTCCCCTTTAATTCAAGATCTCGGTTTAATCATTCAAGATTTGGAAGCTAGGGTCATCATCTCATTCTCCTCCAACTCCACCTTTCTCAAGAAGGAGATTTTTGGGTTTTGGGATTTTCATCAAAACCCACCTTTGTGAGTTCATCTTCCTTATAAATGCTTATATGCTATATGAAAACCCTTTTCTTTACATTGCCTTAAAAACTTACTTTTCTCCATTTGTTGTTATTGAAATATGTAGGTCAAAATCTAGGGTTTGAATCTATGATGTTTTATATGATGTGATGATTCAAAATATTGTTGAAACAACAAACATAAATTAGTTATGTATTATGAAAATGATGATGATAGATGGTGAAACGATTTACTTGGAATTACATGGAAAAGCTAGATTTTGTGATTTCATGGTAAAAATGAGTAAGGAAACTTGTGTGTAGAGTATGATATGTTAACATGGCCTATTGATGGGTATAATGAGTGTACATGAAGAGATATGTTATGTGAGCATGTTAAATTTACTTTATATGAACAAGGTACCATATGAGATTTACGTGTTTGAAATTCATAGCAAAAATGCATATTGTTTATTGATGAATCATATGGTTTGGTATGGAGAGGACCCAAGGTAAAGATCCATGTATAGGGTTGAACTTGGTGCTCCTTTGGGGTAAAGACTTGGAAGAGTTTAACCTATATTTACATTGAACTAAAGGTTCATGAATAGAGTTGATGTTCTAACGGCTAAAGATTCATGAATAGAGTTGATGTCGGTAAATAAGCTTTCCAACTAAATTGCTCCACATAGGTTGTGGCCTACTTTTGTGTTCCACCGCAATCTATGGTGGAACGGGTCTCCCCCGTCTCGCATAAGGTTTACTGTTGGAGAATCCATTTATCGTTGTTAATTAATTATCCATGCTTATTCATTAATGCACCACATTTTATTGTACTTATAATATGGGTGTTCTCACTAGGTTCCAAGCGTAACACTTGTTTGCTTTGGTGTTTATATCAGGATCCGTTAGTGGTGGGGTGACGAGGCCTTGAGTGGAGGGTTGGGCCGATTTTTGGAGAAATAGCTTTTGACGAGACATAGAGCGTACAACTATACTTGTCGATATTTTGGAAATTGATGACGACGACCAATTATAATCTAAATTAGAATGTTTAGATCAAGTAGGTTGTCGATCCTCTTTTCATTTCATTTGAAATTTGTAAAAGCTTATAATTTCCCCAAATTGTTTTGGGACGATGTCATTTGTGAAAATTTATTTTCATACAAAATGTTCCAGGTTTTAGTTCCCTCTAACTTATAAACGTTATATTGCGAATTTTTTTTTTGAAACCACCAAATTTTAGGGTGTTTCAAGTTGGTATCAGAGCTATAGTTTAAGTGAACTAGGCATGAACGTAAGATGTATAGACTTAAGTTGAATCTATTAAGTTATGATTGGTGAGGAATGGGTAGAAATACTAAGATAGGATGGTCTTAGGGTCGACAGAATTGCATGAACTACGAATTATGATCATGGTAACGAGAATCCTTAGGTATGATGTGTTCTTAATTGCACTTAGCTAATGCTATTATGAATATATTGCTATGTGAGCATGCTTGATTTACTAATGTCATGATGATTGATGAATGTATTAGTACATTTTCTTTATGTTTCGATCAATTTCTTATCCTTCCTCGTGGTTTTGTGGCAATCGTTGTTCATCATGGTGAATACTCGGAGTCGACCGATGGTCGAAGAGGGAGTGCATGAAGATAGCACATCCAATCCGAATCCCGTGGCTAGAGTGGTGAATGTAGTTCCTCCCAATATGCCACCGATATTTACCGGAGAGGTAAAGCACATACTTGGAGTGGAGTTGGCATCCACAAATCCGGTTATTCGTGAGGCCAACCCTCAAGCCAATATGATGGCCAGTGTCATGCAGATGGTGACGTCGGCTATGGAGAAGAAACAAGAGGCTTTTTTGAAGATATTCGAGGATAGGGATGCAAGTCTCATGAGGCCGAAGGGAGTCACTGAGAATATGGTGGCCGGTTCGGGGGGTATGGGAAATGGAATTACGACGAAAGAGCATGTGGTGGTCGGCGTTCAGAGGGGCGGAAAGAGTTGCTCCTACAAAACCTTCCTTTGTAGTAAACCACCCGAATTCTCAGGATCCGACGACCCAGTTGAGTGTGTGAACTGGATCCAGGCGATCGAGCAAGCTTTCAGTTCCAGCAAGTGCGGGGAAGACCAGAAAGTAAGGTTCGCCTCCCAAATGCTCAGAGGCCTAGCACATTGATGGTGGAACGTAACTAGATCCACCCTTGATGCTATCGTTCTTGCCCAATTGTCGTGGGACGCCTTCATGAAGAAAATCATGGAAGAATATTGTAATGAGAGGGCAATGGATCGGATTGTTGATGAGTTCTGAGCCTTCAATAAGGGTAATATGTCAGTAAGGGATTACTCAAGGAAATTCATGGAGAAGCTTGACCTGGTGGGGCATGCGGCCCCAACTGAAAATGACAAGGTAAAGGCATATCTGAAAGGGTTGCCAGCGGACATGATGTCCATGGTTCGCAACGCCAAACCCTCTACTCTCCGTGAGGCCATTGAAGAGGCCAAAGTCATGGAGGATGTTTATGCTCAGGGTCGTGAGGAGAGAGTCGGGCGACCGAGAAGAGAAGATAGGAAGGCAAATCTTTGCCCTCCAAGAAGCCACAAACTTTCAACAACAACTTCAATAGAGGGACCGAGCCTAGGCGGTAGGCTAGGTGGTGCTCCAAATGCAAAAGCAATCACCTCGGCCCGTGCAATTCTATCGGGACGAATTGCTTTAAATGCGGCAAGTCGGGGCATATCCGTGAAAATTGCCCTAACTGTGGGATCGTATGCTACGAGTGCAAGGAACCGGGTCATGTTCGAAGCAAATGCCCGTAATTGAAGGTGGGAGGACCGCAAGGAAAGAGAGAAAACCCTCTGAAAGTGTCGGGGAGAGCATTCCAGATGACCGCCGATGAGGCTAAGGCTTCACAGGACATTGTTTCGGGTACGTTCCTTGTCAACTCTATACACGCTCGCATATTGTTTGACTCTGGTGCTAGTTTTTCTTTTGTATCGAACTCGTTTTGAAAACACCTCTCGGTCGTCACTAGCGCGTTAGATAATGTTTTAGTGGTTGAAATAGCTAACGGTTGTCAAGTGGTAGTCCGCGAGTAGTTACGGGATTGCACCTTGGGGATCGGAGGGAAGAATTTCTCAATCAACCTCATGCCATTGACCATTGGAGGTTTCAATGTAGTGATTGGGATGGATTGGTTGGCCGAGAACCAAGCAGAAATTCTATGTCCCAAGAAACTTATTCGAATTCCGACTACTGAAGGAAGAGTGTGGTTGTTTATGATGAGCGAAGGAAGGGCGATGTACCCATTATCACCATGGCTAAGGCACGTAGGTGCTTAATGAAGGGATGTTCCTCCTTCCTAGCCAATGTGTTAGACGCCAAGATCGATAAGAAGTAACTTGAGGACGTGAAAGTAGTTCAGGAGTTCCCTGACGTCTTCCCAGACGATTTCCCGGTTTGCCACCGGAGAGATAGGTTGAGTTCTAGATTGATCTTGTTCCGGTAGCAGCTCCAATTGCTTAGAGATCCCTACCGATTGGTTCCTTCCGAGATGCAAGAGATGTTGTCACAACTCCAGGATATCCTCGAGAAAGGCTTTGTAAGATCGAGTTCCTCGCCGTGGGGAGCCCCGGTCTTATTCGGCAAGAAGAAGGATGGCACAATGAGAATGTGCATCAACTATCGGGAGTTGAATAAGGCAACCATGAAGAACAAGTACCGTCTTCCGAGGATCGACGACTTGTTTGATCAACCTCAAGGAGCGGGTTATTTCTCAAAAATTGATCTTCGATCCAGGTACCATCAGGTAAGAGTGAGGGACGAAGACGTACCAAAGACGACATTCAGGATTCGGTACGGACACTATGAATTCTTGGTCATACCTTTCAGACTGACCAATGCACCGACGGTTTTTATGGATTTGATGAACCGAGTGTGCCGGCCATTCCTCGACAATTCGGTGATAGTTTTCATCGACGACATTATCGTCTTCTAAGGACGATCTCGAGCATGAGAGACATCTTCGCGAAGTGCTAGAGGTGTTGAGAAAAGAGCAACTCTATGCCAAGTTCTCGAAGTGCGATTTCTGGCTAAAGGAGGTCCAGTTCTTGGGCCACGTTGTCACTCGAGATGGAGTGAAAGTGGACCCTTCGAAAATCGAGGCCATGATAAATTGGGAACCTCCAAAAGCCCGTCCGAGATTTTCAGCTTATTGGGTCTAGCGGGTTATTACCGGCGATTCATCCAAGATTTCTCAAAGATCACCTCATCTTTGACCGCTATTACCAGGAAGAATGTGAAGTTCGTGTGGATAGATACCCAAAAGAAAGCTTTTCAAACTCTCCAGAAGAAGTTATGCGAGGCACCGATCCTGTCCTTACCCGAAGGAACTGAGGATTTCGTGGTTTTTAGCGATGCCTCGAAAATGGGCTTGGGTTGTGTCCTGATGCAGTGGGGAAAGGTAATAGCCTACGCATTGAGACAACTTAAGATTCACAAGAAGAATTACCCTACCCATGACTTAGAACTGGCGGCGGTTGTTTTTGCGCTAAAGCTTTGGAGGCATTATCTCTATGGCACCAAGTGCACCCTCTATACCGATCACACGATCCTAAAACATATCTTTGACCAGAAAGAGTTGAATATCAGGTAGAGGAGATGGATCGAACTTCTAAAGGAGTATGACTGCGAGCTACTCTACCACCCTGGCAAGGCAAACGTGGTGGCTGATGCTCTAAGTAGAAAAGAGTATAGTGGTAGCCTACGTGCTTCGCTCTCTCGAATCGAACTAGTGTCAAGCCTGATCGAGAAAATCAGGCATCTCAAGTGGAAGCTCTTCAGGAGGAGAATCTTAAGAGTGAGGTGATGGTAAAACAACACCTGCACTTGACCAAAGATGGTCGAGGGGTGAAGCTCTTCGAAGGGCGAGTATGGGTGCCCAAGATCAGGGGTAATCGCGAATTGCTTTTTGAAGACGCCCATAAGTCCAAGTATTCCATCTACCCGGGGAGTACGAAGATGTACCAAGATTTGAAGCTTAACTATTGGTGGCCCGTCATGGAGTTAGATGTAGCAAAGTACGTGGAGCAATGTGTGACGTGCCTTCAAGTCAAAGCCGAACACCAACGACCTTACGGGAGTCTCCAATCCTTGGAAATTCCAAAGTGGAAGTGGGAACACATCACCATGGACTTCGTAAACAAGCTACCAAAGACCCTGAGAGGGCACGATACCATTTGGGTGGTGGTAGACCGTCTCACCAAGAGTGCACATTTCCTTGCCATGAGGGAGACCCTTCCGATGGATAAGATGGCCAAACTTTACATCGACGAAGTCTTCTCGAGGCATGGCGTGCCTTTGTTCATTGTGTCAGATCGGGATAGCCGCTTCACCTAAAATTTTTGGGACGGTCTCCAGAAAGAGTTGGGTACCCGAGTGAAGTTGAGCACGACCTATCATCCCCAAACCGACGGTCAGAGAGAACGGACCATTCAAAAGCTTGAGGACATTTTGAGGTCATGTGTCATTGACTTTGGCGGAAATTGGGACTCACACCTACCTCTAGTAGAGTTCGCCTACAATAACAGTTACCATTCTAGTATTGGTATGGCCCCTTTTGAGGCCTTATATGGCAGGAAATGTCGGACTCCGGTTTGTTGGCTGGAGGCGGGTGAGAAACAATTTTCCGGACCCGAGATGTCCAAGAGACAGCGGATAAGGTCAAGGGGATCCGGGAACGCTTGAAGGCATCTCAAGACCAGCAAAAGTGTTACGCAGATAAGAAGAGACAACCATTCGAATTCCAAGTGGGCGATTGCGTGATGCTCAAAGTATTGCCTTGGAAGGGGATCATTCGGTTTGGACAACAAGGAAAGTTGAGTCCTCGATTTCTTGGACCATTCACCATAACCAAACGAGTTGGGCTCCAAGCTTACCAATTAGAACTTCCACCCAAGATGAATGGAATCCATAACACATTTCACATGTGTTATCTTTGGAAATGCTTAGCGGAAGAGGAAAGTGTCATTCCCCTTTCGGAAATAAGGGGGGATGAGGGAAATCATTGCATCGAAGAGCCCGATGCTATATTGGAAAAGAAATCCAAGAAACTCGGTCACAAAGAAGTCACGATGGTCAAGGTCCAGTGGAAGCATTACCGAGGGGCCAACGTGACTTGGGAAGCGGAAGAAGATATGAAGAGGAGGTACCCTCACCTCTTTGTGTGAGCGTCGATTTCGAGGATGAAATCCTTTCCAAGTTGGGGAGGATTGTAACAACCAAAATTTATGGTAACAATTCTCATCTTGAAAACCGACAATTTAAACCTTTATTAATCCTTGTTTCGGAAATCGTTGTGGCTTCTGTTTAACTTAGTCCGGATAAGAAATCACGCGGGAAAAATATGATTTTCAGTGTTAGAACATGGCCAGCGACTGTGACCGGCGACCTTGCCCAAGTCACAGTCGTGGTGGGCATAATCGTCGGGGGGGGGGGGGGGTCTCCCCTCTCGTTATGTTTCTTGCGAGAGTGCCTCGCGATTGTAACAGGAGTCACTTTCGCTTGGCACAATCGCCGGCTAAGCCGAGGACTCTCGGTACACCCCGCGAGAGTGCCTCGCGATTGTGATCCTGTCACTCTCACTTGGCACTATCGCCACGAGGGGTCTGACGGGTTAAAACCCGATTTTTGGCCACTTTTCTCATGTACTTATCTTCTACTTCATTTATTTCTCTCAACAACCACCCTCCTCATTGAAGAGCTGATTTCTAGGAGCATTTACACCTCTTTAATTCAAGATCTCGGTTTAATCATTCATGATTTGGAATCTAGGGTCATCATCTCTTTCTCCTCCAATTCCAACCTTCTCAAGAAGGAGATTTTAGGGTTTTGGGGTTTTCATCAAAACCCACCTTTGTGAGTTCATCTTCCTAATAAATGCTTATATGCTATATGAAAACCCTTTTCTTTACATTGCCTTAAAAACTTACTTTTCTTCATTTGGTGTTATTGAAATATCTAGGTCAAAATCTAGGGTTTGAATCTATGATGTTTTATATTATGTGATGATTCAAAATATTGTTGAAACAACAAATGTGGATTAGTTATGTATTGTGAAAATGGTGATGATAGATGGTGAAATGATTTACTTGGAATTACACGGAAAATCTAGATTTTGTGATTTCATGGTAGAAATGAGTAAGGAAACTTGTGTGTAGAGTATGATATGTTAACATGGCCTATTGATGGGTCTTAATGAGTGTACATGGAGAGATATGTTATGTGAGATGTTAAATTTACTCTATATGAACAAGGTACCAATGAGATTTACGTGTTTGGAATTCATAGCAAAAATGCATATTGTTTATTGATGAATCATATGGTTTGGTATGGAGAGGACCCAAGGTAAAGATCCATGTATAGGGTTGAACTTGGTGCTCCTTTGGGGTAAACACTTGGAAGAGTTGAACCATATTTACATTGAACTGAAGATTCATGAATAGAGTTGATGTTCTAATGGCTAAAGATTCATGAATAGAGTTGATGTCGGTAAATAACCATTCCAACTTAATTGCTCCACATAGGATGTGGCCTACTTTTGTGTTAGTCCCGAAGGTTCTTAACAAGTTCTTAATGTTAGTAATTGTAATTTTCACTAAGTATTATAAAGGGTCATTATCAAATCACTGAGAGAGTTGGATCAACAATCTCCCCTATTTGATGATGACAAAGTAACTATGAAGAAAATAACTTAAGTCAAAATAAAGGATAATCAGGACTCATAACGTATACGTCCCAATTACTATTTTGAGGGATCTTTTACAGTACTGATAGAGTTAAGTAGTTCACTGAAATTTTCATTAATTCAAGGAAAGAATTACAAAAAGAGATATGAAAATTATAAGTACAAGTGAAGATTTAACTACTGTAAGTCTAACTAATAGATTACAAGAAAAATATAATCTATCAGTTATCTAAACAAGACTTCAAAACCTTGATCATGTAATCTGGTACTTCTTCTCCTTTTTGTCTTCGATCAGCTGATTCTTGTCGAATGAGAGTTTTGATCAGTTCAGCTGAGGGAGAATAAGTACACCATAAGCATAGAAGGTCCTTGAGATGATTTAGAGGGCAGAGGGGAATTTCAGAGACTCTTTGGAACCTGAGTTAATCTTCATCATCTCTGAAGAAGATTCCAAAAGGGTTCTTCAAAACTTGCCCTAGGATGAATGGACCACCAGGAGACAGAGATAGATCAAGAACTAAGAGATTAGGAGGAGGCCCGAATAGTGATTCTTTTGAGAATTTGATGGAGGTGTCGTTCTTGATCTCTGCTACATTATCAGAGGAGGAGGAGGCAAGCTTTCTTTTGATTTGCTCTGGCTTTGGTGGAAGAGCTGAAGGCACTTTCAATATTGCAACAACTCTTTTGATTAGAGCTCCAAGGATACCTTCAACAAAGCCTTTATACGATGACTTCGATTTCTTCAGTGCTTCCTTGAACTCTAGCCATTCAACGTAACCAAAGTGTTCAAACCTTGATACGAACATTGCTTTTGAGCTTCCATCCTCTATGGTTATCTCCATAGTCACTGATGTTCGGTCCTTCTTCTTTCTCCCAGAGATAGTAACAACGACGATCTTCATTGGGTCCGAGTGATAGACTATCTTTTGTTTGCACCGGTCTAGACTTTTATCACTGATCTCTTTTTCTTTTGAGAGATCCCTTTCAATCTCTGTCAATATAGCAGCTTGAACTACAACTACATTCTCTTTCATCTTGTCATCTTTAAACATGGACGCATGTACCTTTAGAGATAAGTCAGCATCTTTTCGGCATTCAGCGAGCAGTCTTTCAGTTCTGACAGATTCTTCATATTCAGCTTTGGAGAGAAAGTTGAGTTCTTCTGGTAGAGATGGAGGAGGGATCGTTAATCGCTGACTCTCTAGATGAGAGATCATCTCTGTTCTTCTTTTTAGTTCATCCTCTGACCATTGAGATGGTCGAGAGAGCCTTCCTGGATGGGTCAGGGATTCATCTTCTTCTTCCTCTTATTCATCAACCTCATTGAAGGAGGTTGGGATTATTTGTTCATCAACTATGATAGCTGGGATTATTTGCAAAGATTTGGTTCCCTTAAGAAGGGGAGAGAACTGACTGAGCAAAAATATCAGGGAGTTAGTGTATAATATAGGAAGAGAAAGATAAAGGTTTGGAAAGTCAGGGGTGAGTGGTAGGAATAGAATGAGAGAGGGACAATGGAGAGGCATACCTGAGAAGGTTTCTCCCCCTCAGATGGTGATAATAACTTCAAGTTTCTTTCGGAAGCGATCCCTTTCTGCTTGCCTTGAGAAGAGGAAACTGGAGCACTATCCTTTTGTCTCCCACCTGCTTCTTTTATGACAACGCCTTTTGTCTGAGGCACTGATGATGGAGTTATTGCTAACAACCAGAGAGATGGGTCTTCATCCTCATCATCATCCTCACTAGCAGCAGCGTCATCATCTTCTTGATCTTGAAGATCAAGGTCTTCCTCGTCTTCTCCTTATTTTTCATCCTCTTCTTCTTCTAAAACTTGAGAAGGAGAAGGAGGGACATGAGCTTCAATGGCTGAAACTTCAGTTATCTTCTCCCCCTCAGATTGAGAAGGAGGTTCTTCCGCAGCTACCTAAACCTCACCGCTATATTTTCTTCAGAATTCATCTCCCCCTCTTTGTCATCATCATGGGTAAGGTCAACGTTTGTAGAAGCAGCAGCATCAGCGACAGGTGTCCGGCGGGCATCAACCTCCCGCTTGTCCAACCGTCCTTCAATATCAGGAATAACTGAAGTTGCTTGCTGAATGAAATCAACAGCAAAAGTCGGCAACATCCGATCATCATGCGTAAAGGAAAGAGTGGGAGCAGGAGCTGGTTGATTCAGTTTTGCCAACAGCTGAGAGAGCAGCTGATTGGCAAAATCCATCTTGCTGTTGAGAGCCCGGACTTCTCTAGTCAAGTGATCAACAATGGCCGGTAAGGAATTGGAGTTGATTTGTGTTGCGGGCCATGTTGTCCTTCATCTGATTGACCTCGTTTTGAAGGGAGCTCAGCTGAGAAGTATCAGATTTAGTGGCGGTTGCTGATGTTAAAATCTTCAATTCTTCACCTGCCTGATTAACGACAGTGATGTTGGTGTTGAGAGAGGCAGCGAGACTGTCCACCTTCTCAGCAAGCTTATTGACGTTGGCGTCAATCGTTCCCAAAGTAGGACCTGAAAAAGAAGTTAGAATTTGAGAAAAATTATACTCAGGCTTATTTAGAGAGGTGGGAGAAGTATATATGGTTTTGGGTTTACCTGAGGTGTCAAACATGTTGAAAAAGTTTAAGTCCCCCTCAAATTGAGAGAAGGGCTGAGATGTTTGAACAACAATAGGTCCTGTATTAGCAGCGACAGAAGTTGGCTGTTGTAAAGTGGGAAGGATAGTGACCAAAGAAGTAGAAGGAGAAGTAATGGGGATAGAAGGAAGAACACTAGTGATTATAGTAATTACCTCAGTTGTTTGAGAGATTGGAGGAGTTGGTTTGATCAATGGTAGTTTATCAACGATTGTAGTCACTGTACGGTTGTTGTGGTTGCTGATGTGGAGGAGCGAGCCACAAAATCATCTAAAGTAGTCTGTTGAGAGACCACATCAGGTTCTTTCAGCGAGGGGGTTGACTCCTTAGTCTTCTTGGCCTTTTTAGAGAATCCAGGAAGAGCTGATGACTGTCTTTTGAGAGGGGTGGTAGTGGTAGAGATAGCTGATGAATGAACCAATGGCGCGACCACTGAAGTAGAAGATGTGGAGGAGATACGGAGGCGTAAGGTCTGAAGACTTACCTCGTTTTCAGCAGGCTTCACTTCGAGGACACGGGGACCAACTTTTGAGAAGTTGCAGTCACCTTCACTGGGGTACTTCTCTCTGAGGAAGAAGTGAAGAATAGCAGATATGAACCGGACGTAGGGAATCTTAGTGTCCCGTTTAGATTTCTCAATCTTTGACATCCGATCATCAAAGATGGCTCTGGAGTAGTCAAAGTGCTTGTCAACCAGTATCGAGTAGCCCATCTAAAGTTGGACGTTGCTGGATTTATCCAACGATCCAATCTTTCCACTCATCTCTGAATAATGTGAGTGAAGATGTAGTTCATCTCTGAAGGCATATTTACACTCATGCTTCTTGTTTGGAATGGTGGTGTGAGGCTTGTTGTCCCACTGATACTTCATGTGATCCAGAAACTGAATCAGTTCAGCGTCAGAGGGTTGAAGCCTTTTAGAGTATTTGAAGGGAATTGTAGTGTTGTGCGAATAGCCAGTGCAGTGATGTTCCCTGGGCCATGTTGAGTGGTGAAGGATATGGCAGGGATGAGTTCACTCTTCTTGTTGACCACTGATCCCTTGTCAGTAGTGAACCATAATTGCTAAATAAGAGCCTTGCTGGGCTTGGGATCCACTTGCAGTGCATAAGAGAGGCAGGATTGCTTCAGAAAGTTGGCAACTTCAACCAGATGAGGGAATTTTTCAGCATCAAAAGTCAACCTTTCCAGATGGTTGTTCTTGGGAAATTCAGAGTCAGCGAGGGCGAATTTGACATTCTTTGAAGCAACAAGAGTAGATTGGGCCATTTCTGGAATAGAAAAGAGTAGGATGGAATAGAAAGTTTAGAGTCTAAAAACATTATTGAGTATTTTACCAGTTTCCTTTTGAGGGAAGAAACTTGAAAATAAGTTTGTTTTTAGAGTCGAATAATGTTCTTAATGAAAAGGAAGAAGACAAATAGTCTTAAAAACCAAAGGTCTTTGCATAGAATAAAATCATAAAGAAAATGATTTGAATAATGAAAAACACTTTGAATCAAAAACAATAGAAGTTTTTAGAATCAAACACGTGTTTTTATTAAGAAAAAGATGAAGAACAAAAACCTCCAAGTCTTGAGGAGTTGAAGATTAAGGAATTTGCTTATTTGCTTGATTGCTTGAACGCCGAGAGTACTTTTCTTGCCTTGGAAGTTTTTGAGAAGGTAAAAGGCAAAGAAAGAAATGGCATTCCTTTTATATGAGAAAGAAGAAATTTAAGGCGGGAAAAGGAGGTCATCATGACACGAACACGTCCTACGAAGTTGATTGGACATGAAGTGCAACGGACGAATGTGTAAGAAAGAGGCGTGCCATGGATTATCGTTTAGAATGACGTCATAGGAGAGAGAAAACCTTTTGTTTTTAGAAAGTATCCCTGATAGAATTTTAGAGATAATTTTTCTTTTCAAAGAATCACTGACGAGAAATATCAGTGATAACATTTGTTTATTAAAAAGCTTTTAACCACTTGAAGAAATTCAGTGATTAAAGTTTTGGAGTTTTGAAAGGGTTTTACTAAAGAGGATTCAGTGATAGGGAATAAGAAAACATACCTGAGAGTTAGAAACATTTAGTCAAAGATAATATGATGAAGTGGAACGTATTATCACTGACATAATGCATGAAAGCTGAAGATTTAATCTTCAAGATTCAGTATTCCAAGCTCACTGATAAGAAAATTAAACCTTCTCTCATCAAGTGGTTTGGTAAAAAGATCAGCGAGCTGATAGCCAGTTGGGATAAAGTGAAGTTCAATATCACCAATCATCACATGATCTTTGTTAAAATGATATCTGATCTCTATGTGTTTCGTCTTTGAGTGTAGCACTGGATTGTTTGCTATAGCGATGGCACTAGTGCTGTCGCAATAGATCGGGATCTTGGATAGCTGAAGGTCATAGTCTAATAGTTGATTTCTCATCCATAAGACCTGAGCACAACAACTTCCAGCTGCTACATATTCAGCTTCAGTTGTGGAAGTGGATACTGAATTTTGCTTTATACTTGTCCAACTTACCAACTTTCCTCCAAGAAGTTGACATCCTCCAGTGGTGCTTTTTCTATCAAGTTTGCAACCTGCAAAATCACTATCTGAATAAACAGTGAGATCGAACCCTGAGTCTTTGGGATACGAAAGACCTAGGTTAGGAGTGCCCTTAAGATATCTGAATATCTGCTTTACAACGATCAGATGGGATTCCTTGGGTTCTGATTGATAGCGTGCACAGAGACATGTATAGTACATGATGTCAGGTCGGCTCACTATAAGATACATCAGGGAGCTTATCATTCCACTGTAGCCAGTGATATTTACAGGTTTTCCAGCTCGATCCTTGTTTAATGTCAGCGGAAGTGCCATAGGAGTTTTCATCGCTGAAGTTTGAGTGAGATCAAACTTTTTCAGCATATCTTTAACATGCTTACCTTGATTAATAAATGTATCTTTATCAGTTTGCTTGATCTGAAGTCCAAGGAAGTAAGTTAGTTCACCCATCATACTCATTTTATATTCTTTCTTCATTCTTTTAGCGAAGCGAGTACACAGAGATGGGTTAGTAGAACCAAATATGATGTCATCAACATATATTTGTACAAGAATAATGTGACCTTATATCTTTCTGAAAAAACAAGGTATTATCAATTTTACCACGCTCAAATTTTTCAGACATAAGAAAAGAAGAGAGAGTGTCATACCAAGCGAGAGGAGCTTGTTTTAACCCATAGAGAGCCTTATCCAACTTATATACATAATGTGGATGCTTAGGGTTAGAGAACCCTGGGGGCTGTTCAACATAGACTTCTTCATTCAGCTTTCCAACTAGGAATGCTGATTTTACATCCATTTGATATACTTTGAAGTCTTTTTAAAACTGCATAGGCTAAGAATAGTTGAATTGCTTCGAGCCTGGCCACAGGGGAAAAGGTTTCATCATAGTCTATGCCTTCCTTTTATCTATATCCCTGAGCAACTAGTCTAGCTTTGTTGCGGGTTACAGTCCCATGTTCATCTAATTTGTTTCTAAACACCCATTTAGTGCCTATAACATATTTATCAGATGGTCGGGGAACGAGATTCCAAACTTGGTTTCTAGCGAACTCAATCAGCTCTTCTTGCATGGCGCTGACCCAGTTTGGATCTCTGAGGGCATCATCAGTCTTCTTTGGCTCTGTAAGAGAAAGAAAGTTAACAAAGAGACAGATGTTACCTGAACTTCTTCGTGTCTGAATACCTGCATCTGGATCACCAAGAATTTGATATGTGGTGTGATCTCTGGTCCATCGTTGAGCTGGGGCAAGATCGCTTACCTCAGGAGTTGGATCATCAATAGGAAAGTTCGCTGATGAAGAAACTTGAGGTTCTTCAGCTAAGAGATGTTAAGTGTCAGATAAACCGTTATTTACTGAGAGGTTTTCAGAAGAGGGAAGTTCAGATGGAGGAAGTGTGTTTAGAGGAACAGCTGAAACCCAAGAGGTGGATTCAGTGTCAATAGGTATGATGTTTAGATCTTCATCAACGTTAGGAGAGTTGGTATGCTGATGAGTATTGAAGAGAGGTTTTGTTTATCTATAATGAGAGAACATCCAAGCATTCAGTTCATCATTGTCAGTGATAGGTTTAGAGTTCGCTGATCTGGATTCGTCGAAGGTGACATAAATTGTTTTTTCTACAGTTTGACTTCTCTTGTTGAAGACTCTCTAGGCTTTTGATATAGAGGAATAACCAAGAAAGATTCCATCATCAACTTTTGGGTCGAACTTTCCAAGAGCATCTTTGTTGTTTAAAATGAAACACTGACAACCAAAGATGTGAAGAAAGTTGATAGAATGTTTTCTTCCATGGATGAGTTCGTAAGCTGTCTTGTTGAAACGTTTTACTATTAGTGACCTATTTTGAGTAAAACAAGCAGTGTTGACAGCTTCTGTCGAAAACTGAGTTGGAAAATGAGAATCGCTTAGCATTGATCTTGCAGCTTCAATGATCGTTAGGTTTCTTCTTTCAAGGACACCATTTTGCCGAGGAGTTCTTACAGAAGAGAAATTGTGAGATATTCCCTTACTCTCAAAGAAATTGTTTAGAGAACTGTTTTTGAATTCAGTTCCATGGTCACTTCTTATTGATCGAACAATTAGATTATTCAGCATTTCCATCTTTCTAACAAAAGATATCAGTTCTTTTGGAGTGTCACTTTTACAATGAAGAAAAATTACCCACGTGTAGCGAGAATATTGATCTACAATGACAAGTGTGTATTTCTTTCTAGCTATAGATTGAATAT
The DNA here is from genome assembly GCA_954870635.1 of Arctium minus. NCBI lineage: Eukaryota > Viridiplantae > Streptophyta > Magnoliopsida > Asterales > Asteraceae > Arctium > Arctium minus. The sequence goes on along the minus strand of OX941096.1, from coordinate 10,861,870 downwards.
TAATAGGGCCAAATAAATCCATATGCAAGAGTTGATGATGACTTGTCACTGAGAAAACTTGTTTTGATTTGAAACTAGCTTTAGTCTGCTTTCCCTTTTCACATGTTGAACAAAGAGATTCTTTAGCATATGAGTGCTGAGGAAGACCGGAGACTAGTTCCTTTGAGGAGAGAGAATTTAGTGTCTTGAAGTTAAGATGATATAGCCTTTTGTGCCATAACCAGTTGACATCTGAGGAGGCCTTAGAGAGAAAACAAACATTTGCAGTGGTAGTAGAGTCCATATCTATTACATAGACATTTTTCATACGATAACCACTAAGAGTGAGCTTTCCCTTTTCATTCATCACTAAACATGCTTTCTTACAAAAGCGAACTTCGTAGTCTTTGTCACATAGCTGACTGATGCTTAGAAGGTTATGCTTCTGTCCATCTACATAAGTGACTCTTCTGAAAGTAGTTGTTCCATTGCTGAGAACACCAAACCCTCTGGTATAGCCTTTTCCATTTCCACCAAAGGTCACTGAGGGACCTTTCTCTTCCTTGTATTCAGTGAGCAGGTCTTTTTGTCTAGTCATATGTCTAGAACATCTGCTATCTAAATACCAGATGGCCTTCGATCCCTGCAAACAGAAGGAAGAATAATTTTTGATTGGTACCCACTTTTCAATGGATCCAGTAGTGTTAGTGGAGATGGAAGGTTCAACAATCTTCACGGCATTTGAAGATTCAACTTCAGTGGTAACCTTCACTTTGGTTATTTGATTAACCTCAGTGGTATTTTTCACCTTAGCAGATTTCTCATCTTTGGTGACCTTCTTAGCCTTGGAGGCAATCATCTTCACTTTAGCTGTCTTTTCAACTTTTGTGGAAGTTGGACATTTACTAGCAATATGGTCAGTAAGTCCACAATGATAGCATTTTCTATAGACGAATTTTGCCTTGTGACTGTGAGCAGTAGAGTTAGAAAACTTTAGATGAGCAGGGCCATCTCCAAGAATGCCCTTGGCATAAGATCTTGGAGGAACTTTAAGTTCTTCGGATTTCTTAGGCTTAATATCAATTTTCAGTTTTGGAGTTGATTTCTGAGAAATATCAGTGATTTTAGTTCCAGAGCTGGAAGATTGACTTACTGAAGGTTTGGAAAGGACTTTTAGTTTTTCTTTCTTGGTAGGCTTCTATTGTTCCAGATTCTAGCTATAGATTGACACAATTTATCAAGAACAATCTTTTTATTGATCATACAATCTACAACAACTCATATCTGTTAGGGCTGAAAGTCCTGTGTGTTGAAAGTGGTATAAAGCATTTATAAGGGTTTGATTTGTAATTATTTGATAGTTATTTGTTAGTTGGTCCCAAAGCCCTTTTAGGCCCATTAAGCCTATGCGCTTCATATATAAGGGCTAGTTTAGCTCATAATTCAGTTTAGAAGTTTTTATCAGTTTAGATCTCATTCATAATTTTCTAGTCAATAGGTTTACTTTGCTTATCAGATATTCTCTCTGTAAACCTAAACCTTTATTGAATATTAATCATATGACTAGAGGTTGTGGCACGATTGTTCTTCATTGATTGATTACTTTTGTTCGTGATTGCATTGTATTGGGATCTACAATTGGTATCAGAGCAAAGAGACTGAAGGTTTGATCCAAAAAAAGGTTTGTCTAAAACCCTTTAATCGATTATTTGTTTTAATCGTATTTATTCTGAAAATCATTTTTTCCTGGGTTTAAAATCTTTGAGTTCGGTCTGCATATCTTCTTTGATTCTGGGTTAAAATTGTTTGTTATCGAACTGCTCAAAATATAAAAATTTATCTGTCTGAGGTTTCTGGGTTGTTTATCGATCTGCAAAATTTGTTGCTTGATCGATTGATTTTCTTGGTCGATTGGTTGAATTCGATCGATTTAGATTCTTCGAGTTTATCGGTATTTAAGTTGATCTGTTAATCGATAAGATTTATCTTCGACCGGTACCGTGCTCGACCGGACCATTTCGCGACCGGTACCCAGTTGACCGGTACATTGTTGTCGACCGGTACTCTACGGTCGACTGGTACTCCGCAACCGGTACATTTCTTGACCGGTGCCCTTTCTTAACCGGTATATTGACTCGACCGGATCGCTTTGGCGACCGGTACTTTGGTTGACCGGACTTGTGTCTTGACCGGTACCGCGACCGGTACTTGTCGACCGGTGCCTTGCGCCCGGTGTCCTGTTGACCGGACTAGTGTCGACCGGACTCTCGCCTCGACCGGGTCCTTGCTTCGACCGGGTCCTTGTTCGACCGGGTCCGACCGGGTCCTTTTTCGACCGAGTCCGACCGGGTCCTTTTTCGACCGAGTCCGACCGGGTCCTTGTTCGACTGGGTTCGATCGGATCCGACCGCGTCCTTGTTCGACCGGGTTCTTGATCGACCGGGTCCTTGTCGTGTTTATTTTTTTGGATCTATTTGTTTGTCTCACGATCACTACAGTGCAACTAAGATTAAAGTTTAAACCCGTTCATGTTTCATCTCTTGTCATGTTCAGTCCCTGGAAATCAAGCCTTTCAGAGCCGGTTCAAATTAATTCTATTCGATACGATTAAAAAGGATGAAGGCACCATTGCTGTTCAAAGGAAAATATGAAGAGTGGAAAGTTAATTTTTTGACTTATGTGGATGAACATGAGTTGGGTTACTATATCAGATTATCATTGATTGAAGGAAAGATGCAATCCCAAATTCTAACAGAAGCATCCTCTAAGGAACAGGAGAAAAGACAGATGGCTAATAATATGGCTCGAAATTTTATGACAGATAGTATTTCTTGTGAACTTTTCCGTGACATGTTTTGTGAAATTACTGGTCAAATATATACTTACAAAATGACAGGAAAAGAGTTGTAGGATTGTACGGAATGGTTGATGTTAGGTCCAAAGGTAGTATTAAAAGGAAGAGAATTGGAATCTGAGAACTCTGACCTGAAAATAAAGATCTCTGATGTTGAATATCAGATTGTACAAATCCAGCAAGAAGTATCTGTTGAAAAGAAGACTAAAAGTCTGGAGGATACTGATGCTAAGCTTCAAAAGAAAATATCTGATTTGGAGCAAAAGATTGCAAAAGACAAATCCGATTTTGAGACTAAAGAGAAGACTTTTGCAAAGTAGTTCTCAGATTTTTCAAGAAAATGTGCTGATGAGAAGAAAGCAGTTGAGCTGAAATGTATCAAGCTTTCTCTGAAAGTTTCTGATTTTGACAAAGTAATAATCTTGGAAAGAGAAAAGTTTGTCAAGGAGAAGAAGGAGATAGAACAGAAGAATGTTGGATTCTTTAAAGAAATATATGGCCAAAGAAAGGCTGCTGAGGAGGGATTTGAAGAAGAAAGAAGCATATTTGAGGCTGAGATCAAAAAGCTTACTGAGAAGCTATCTGAACTATCTGAAAGTGTGCACAAAGAGAAGAAAACGAAGTCTGAATGCGAGACGAAGATTGACCTTCTTGTCAAAGAAAGAGACAGTCTTGCTTCAAAGATTAAAGGGATTGAAAAGACAGCATCAAGTTCAACTCAGAAAACTGTTTCTTCCAAGTGGTCAGTTACATCTTTTGATCAGATTCGTAGTACTAACCTTTTCTATGATAGAAATATAGATGGTTCAGGTACACATCGATGAAGAAGGAGATACAAGGAAGAGGAACTGGTCTGGAAGAAGAAACCAGTTGAAGATGAGAAGAAAGATGGAAAGAAAGATGAGCTGAAAGGTAATAACTCATGTGTACATACACACAAAGCCAAAAAGAACAATGCGTGTAAAGGTAAACCTGATCATATCTACTCAAGAGATCAATTAATCAGGTTGTCAGGTAAGAAATACTGTTGTTCTTATTGCCGTACACCTGATCCTATTCACAAGATTAGTGATCATTACTGGTATGGTTTTTATTCCATTACTCTCATTCGAACTGCAACTAACATTCATGGACCCAAATACCAGTGGATACCAAAGCCTAAAATTGATTCTGTGTTGCAGGCACCTACTGTCAAGGGGGAGTAGAAGAACAATGGCTTCTAAGTAAATCAACTTAGAACCCGGACTTCAACGAAGTATGGCTTCTGTGTAACACCCCGAATTTCCGTTTTGTAATTCTGGTATTCTTGTGGTTAAGCTTTTATCGTTAGCACCGTGTTTGGTTTGAAGTTGAGTTGGATTTTGAGAATTTTGGGGACAAGCAGTGAACTACGCGAGTTGCACCGCGACTAGAGGTCGCGGCACAACCCGCGAAACCCACTGGATAATGTTGGGTTTTGGACACGGGTGAGTTATGCCGCGAGTTGAAGTCGCGGCATAACCCGCGTAGTTGCCTGGCCGACTTAAGGGTTTTCAACCCAAAATATCTTCACTTTCTCAGATTCATTTTCTCTCTCTCTCTCTTCAAATCTCTCTCTCCCTCTAAAGTTTCTTGGGTTCTTCAAGGGCTCGTTAATCACTGGTATTAGGTGCATTGCTCGGGGTTTCGGTGTATAAAGCTTTGCCCCTTCGTCGTGATCGATATCTGGTTTTCGGGTTCTCGTATAAACCTGTTTGGTGAGTTCCTACTATCATTTTAAACTGTATACAAATCAAAAGATACCTTTTGGAACTCCTATATATCTCCATGGTTTCAGATCTAAGTTTTCTACATATTTGATATAACTTGAGTTGTGGGAGATTTTAGGGTTCCCGATCATTTTTAAACTAAAATGATGGATCTTATTTTATTGAAGTAAAATGATGTTTTACTTGCACATTATGTGGATATGTGAAAAGAATGTTTAAGAACTCCTTTTTAATGATTTTTCAATCTTACCAGAAGTTGAACTGGAAATGACATTTAGTTTATAAAATGTGTTTATACCATATGTTTATTTATGGTTGGTCACATATGTTGTTTGTGACGAGTCTGTACCATTACTAGCGGATCCCTAGGTTTTGAGTCGACTGTATTGTTGGGATGTCATATTCCCCATTTTGTAACTATGGATGCATATGATCCTCGGGGGCAACTTGGTACGGTTATGTGAGGCCGGATACTAGCCATGGTTCATAGTGATCCTAGTGAAGGAGTATACATTGGTTTTGCTTGGGGCTAGATCTCACGTTGTAGCACGGACTTATGTGTTCGTATCCACGGATTCCAATTGTTTAGCTCATAACTCGGAATTTGGCCTACTTTGTGTTATGCCACAATCTTTGGTAAAATGTTTTATCGTTGGTCATTTGATGATATGTTTATAACGGAAAAGCCCGGTTGTGGCAAGGGTTTCAATTATAAGATTTAACCTCTCTGGAAATATTATCTTATGATACAAATGTTTATATCTTTTGAGCTTATTTAAACTGTATGTTCTCACCAGGCTTTATGTCTGACACTTTTTCTCAAATGATATGTATAACAGGTTTCCTTTAGCGGTGGGATGCACAGGGTTTTGAGAAACGAGTTTGGTCTCGAGGCATTTCTTTTTGAGATGATTAAAGTGTTGATAGTTGGACATTGTTAAGTCCCATTCTTTTGATGAATTTTGGATTATCAACTACTGTAATCTAGATAGTTATATTTAGATTAGTCTGTTGATGAATTCTAGATCCATTCAGGTTTTTGTAAAATCTTAAGGACTGATACACTTTTTGAGAAGTTTTAGCAATAGAGATGTCATATTGCCTCATTTATGAAGTTTTAAATTACTCTGAATTTTAGGATGTTACAAGTTGGTATCAGAGCTCTAGTTTAAGTGATCTAGGCATGAATGTAAGATGTCTAGACTTAGACTGAGTAGATTAAGCATTGATTCGTGAGTACTGGGTAGAACTACTAAGATGGGTTGGTCTTAGAGTTGACAGAAATTGTAATTATCAAACGTTGTGGCGATGGTATCCAGAACCATTATGTATTGTATGTTCATAATCTCACTTAGCTAATGTTATTATGAGAATATTTATACGTGATTGTGCCTTAATTATCGTTATTATGACATTTGGTACTATAATATTACGTTCTTCCATGTTTTCTCTCGATCTGTCTCTTACTCTTCTCGTATTTGTGTGGCAACCATTTTTAGGATGGTGAATATGCACAGTCGACCGTTAGTCGATGGAGATCTACGTGACGATAGTTCGCCTGAGTGAGATCCCGTGGTTGGGACGACGACCGTCATTCCTTCGCGCGTGCCACTATTTCCTTCTGGGGAAGTGGAGATAGGGCCAAGAGTGGTTCTGGCGTCCACTAGCCCCGTTGTTAAGTTAGCTAGCCCTCAAGCTGATATGACGGCCAACGTCATGCAATTGGTGACGACGGCCATGGAAAAACAGCAAGAGTTTTTTCAGAAGATGTTGCAAGACCAAAGCGCGAGTCTCAGAAGGCATAGGGCAGTGGAAGGAAATGCTCATATAAATCTTTCCTAAGATGCGGGCCGCTGGAGTTCTCCGGTTCTGATGACCTGATCTTGTGTGTGAAGTGGGTTCAAGCTGTTGAGCAAGCTTTTGGATCTTCCGAGTGTGGGGATGATTAGAGGGTGAGGTTCGGTACCCAATTGCTTAGAGATACAACCCTCACTTGGTGGAATGTCGTTCAATCCACCCTGTCTTCTACTGTGTTGGCTCAGTTGTCTTGGGCCGAGTTTAAAAAGAAATTGTTGGAAGAGTTCTGTAGTGAAAGAACTATGGACCGAATTGAGAAAGAATTTCGGTCCCTTGTGAAAGGAAACCTGACGGTGAGGGAATACACCCGTCAGTTCATGGAAAAGCTGGATTTGGTGGGGCACGTGGCCCCAACGGAGAAAGATAAAATGAAAGCCTATCTCAATGGCCTACCCGCGGACATGCAATCTATGGTCCACAATTCTAAAGCTTCTAACCTCCGCGAGATGGTTGAAGAAGCTCAATACATGGAAGAGATGTTCGCGAGAAACAAGGCTGAGAAAGCTGTGTTGGTGACTGATAAGAGAAATTGGGAGAACATTTCTTCTCATCCCAAGAGATCACGACCTTTTGGCGGAAACCAAAACTTCGGCAATCAGCAGGAAGGTAGGTGGTGCCACAAGTGTTGAACTAAACACCACGGTGACTGTAACACCACTTCTCAAACTTGCTATAAGTGTGGGAAGCCTAGTCACACTGTCAGAGATTGCCCGGTCAGAGGACTTGTCTGTTATGAGTGCAAGGCACCGGGACACGTGAAAAGAGATTGCCCGAAGCTTGTGTCGGGTAGCACGCCAGCAAGGAAGGAGAACCATCCTAGGGTTCCGGGTCGAGCATTTCAGATGACTGCCGATGAGGCCAAGGCATCCGCTGATGTGGTATCGGGTACATTTATTATAAACTCTGTACCTGCTCGTGTTTTATTCGATACGGGTGCCAGTTTCTCTTTCATGTCTGAGTTATTCCGTCAAAAGATTGCTATGCCCACTACTAGTCTTGAGGATGCATTAGTAGTAGAAATAGACGATGGTAGTCAAGTTCTGATCCGCGATGTTCTGAAGCAGTGTACTCTTAGTATCGAAGGGATAGAATTCTCGATCGATCTACTGTCGATGGTAATCGGGGGTTTCGATGTAGTGGTCGGCATGGATTGGTTGTCAAACAATCACGCCGAGATCGTATGTTCCAAGAAGTTGATTCGACTTCCCAACCCCTCTGGAGAATTCATTGTCATCTATGGTGAAAAGAGAAAAGGTGAAGTGGCAATAATCACAATGGGAAAGGCACGCAAATGCTTAGTAAAAGGATGTTCGTCTTTCCTAGCCTATGTGATCGATGCCAAGTTAGAGAAATCAAAGCTAGAAGATGTGAAGATTGTGCGTGAGTTTCCAGATGTTTTTCCGGACGACTTGCCCGGGTTACCACCCGACCGTCAGTTAGAGTTTCGGATTGATCTGGTGCCTGGAGCAGCACCAATTGCTAAAGCTCCTTACCGTTTAGCGCCGTCAGAGATGCAAGAAATGATGGCACAACTCCAAGAGCTTCTGAAAAAGGGCTTTATAAGACCGAGTTCGTCACCCTGGGGAGCTCCAGTCTTGTTTGTAAAGAAGAAAGATGGCACGATGAGAATGTGCATTGACTATCGTGAGTTGAACAAAGCTACAGTAAAGAACAGATATCCGCTTCCGAGAATAGACGACTTGTTCGATCAACTTCAAGGAGCGCGTTGTTTTTCAGAAATCGACTTACGTTCGGGTTATCACCAAGTGAAGGTGAGTGAAGAAGATGTTCCGAAGACAACTTTCATAACGCGTTACGGCCATTACGAGTTTCTCGTAATGCCTTTCGGTCTAACGAACGCACCGGCGATATTTATGGACTTGATGAATATAGTGTGTCGACCATTCCTCGACCAACCGGTCATTGTATTCATTGATGACATACTCGTGTACTCCAAGAGCGAGTCAGAACACGAACAACATCTACGGGAAGTGCTTGAAGTGTTGAGAAAGGATAGATTGTACGTCAAATTTTCCAAGTGTGACTTTTGGCTTAAAGAGGTACAATTTCTGGGTCACGTTGTCACTCGAGACGGAGTGAAAGTGTATCCCTCCAAGATTGAAGCCATGATGAATTGGGAATCTCCCAAGAGTCCGTCAGAGATCCGAAGTTTCTTGGGTCTGGCAGGGTACTACCAGAGATTTATCCAAGACTTTTCAAAAATCGCTTCTTCTTTGACAGTTTTGACTCGGAAGAATGTGAAGTTTGAATGGACCGAAACACAAGAGAAGGTGTTCCGAATACATCAAAAGAAGTTGTGTGAAGCTCCGATCTTGTCGTTACCTGAAGGGTCAGAAGACTTCGTGGTTTATAGCGACGCTTCGAAAATGGGTTTAGGTTGTGTGTTGATGCAACGGGGCAAAGTAATCTCTTACGCCTCGAGGCAACTTAAAATACACGAGGAGAACTATCCTACCCACGATTTGGAGTTAGCAGCGGTGGTGTTCGCCCTGAAGCTTTGGCGACACTATCTCTATGGCACGAAGTGTACACTCTACGAGATCATAAGAGCCTGAAGTATGTCTTTGATCAGAAAGAGTTGAATATGAAACAACGGCGGTGGCTCGAATTGCTTAAAGATTACGACTGTGAGTTGCTTTACCATCCTGGTAAGGCAAACGTGGTAGCCGATGTGTTAAGTCGGAAGGACTATAGTGGATGTATTCGGACTACCCATTCGAGAATCGAGTTGGTGTCTAGTCTTGTTGAAAAGATCAAGGCATCGCAAGTTGAAGCATTGTTAGAAGAGAATCTCAAAGACGAAGTCATGACAAAACAACGTTTGGTCTTAACGGAAGGTAGCCGTGGGGTAAAACTGTTCAACGGTCGCGTGTGGGTACCCAAGCTTGGGGGTAACCGTGATCTGTTGCTTGAAGATGCACACAAGTCCAAGTATTCCATTCATCCGGGGAGTACAAAGATGTACAGGGACTTGAAGCTACACTATTGGTGGCCGGTAATGAAACTTGACGTAGCGCGTTACGTTGAGCTTTGTGTGACGTGTTCGCAAGTTAAGGCCGAACATCAGCAACCGTATGGGAGCCTTCAGTCTCTAGAGATTCCCGAGTGGAAGTGGGAGCATATCACTATGGACTTCGTGACAAAGTTACCTAAAACTCTTCGAGGTCACGATACCATTTGGGTGATAGTTGATAGATTGACAAAAAGCGCTCACTTCTTGGCCATGCGCGAGACATTACCGATGGACAAGCTAGCAAAACTGTACATCGATGAGGTGGTCTCGAGGCACGACATACCATTGTCGATCGTGTCGGATCGCGACAGTCGGTTCACTTCGAACTTTTGGGATGGGTTTCAGAAAGAGCTTGGTACACGAGTAAAGTTGAGTACGGCTTACCATCCACAAACCGATGGGCAAAGCGAGAGAACGATCCAGACATTGAAAGACATGTTGAGGTCTTGTGTCATTGATTTCGGGGGTAGCTGGGACTCTCATATACCTTTGGTGGAGTTTGCTTACAACAATAGCTACCACTCGAGTATTGGAATGGCACCTTTTGAAGCATTGTACAGGCGAAAGTGCCGAACTCCTGTGTGTTGGCTTGAAGCGGGAGAAAAGCAGTTCGCCGGACCTGAAATCGTGCAAGAGACGGCCGATAAGGTCAAATGTATTCGTGAAAGATTGAAAGTGGCTCAGGATCGACAGAAGAGTTATGCCGATAAAAAGAGACGACCGATGGAGTTCCAAGTAGGCGATCGTGTGTTGCTTAAATTATCGCCGTGGAAGGGCATTATTCGGTTCGGAAAGCGAGGGAAGCTGAGTCCCCGTTTCATCGGACCTTTCAAAGTTCTCAAACGAGTGGGTTTGCAAGCCTACTAATTGGAACTACCGCCAGAGTTGAGCAGAATCCACAACACGTTTCATATTTGTTACCTTCGGAAGTGTTTGGCGGAAGAGGAAAGCGTTATTCCTCTCTCCGAGTTAACAGTAGACAAGTGTAACCATTGTGTAGAAGAGCTCGACGCCATCTTAGAGAGAAAGTCTAAGAAGTTGCGTCACAAAGAGGTCACTATGGTCAAGGAGCAGTGGAAGCATCATCGGGGAGCCAATGTGACGTGGGAAGCTGAAGAGGATATGAAGCGAAGATATCCTCATCTTTTCGAATAGTTAGGATTTCGGGGACGAAATCATTCCCATGTTGGGGAGGATTGTAACACCCCGAATTTCCGTTTTGTAATTCTGGTATTCTTGTGGTTAAGCTTTTATCGTTAGCACCGTGTTTGGTTTGAAGTTGAGTTGGATTTTGAGAATTTTGGGGACAAATAGTGAACTACGCGAGTTGCACCGCGACTAGAGGTCGCGGCACAACCCGCGAAACCCACTGGATGATGTTGGGTTTTGGACACGGGCGAGTTATGCCGCGAGTTGAAGTCGCGGCATAACCCGCGTAGTTGCCTGGCCGACTTAAGGGTTTTCAACCCAAAATATCTTCACTTTCTCAGATTCATTTTCTCTCTCTCTCTTCAAATCTCTCTCTCCCTCTAAAGTTTCTTGGGTTCTTCAAGGGCTCGTTAATCACTGGTATTAGGTGCATTGCTCGGGGTTTCGGTGTATAAAGCTCCACCCCTTCGTCGTGATCGATATCTGGTTTTCGGGTTCTCGTATAAACCTGTTTGGTGAGTTCCTACTATCATTTTAAACTGTATACATATCAAAAGATACCTTTTGGAACTCCTATATATCTCCATGGTTTCAGATCTAAGTTTTCTACATATTTGATATAACTTGAGTTGTGGGAGATTTTAGGGTTCCCGATCATTTTTCAACTAAAATGATGGATCTTATTTTATTGAAGTAAAATGATGTTTTACTTGCACATTATGTGGATATGTGAAAAGAATGTTTAAGAACTCCTTTTTAATGATTTTTCATTCTTACCAGAAGTTGAACTGGAAATGACATTTAGTTTATAAAATGTGTTTATACCATATGTTTATTTATGGTTGGTCACATATGTTGTTGTGACGAGTCTGTACCATTACTAGCGGATCCCTAGGTTTTGAGTCGACTGTATTGTTGGGATGTCATATTCCCCATTTTGTAACTATGGATGCATATGATCCTCGGGGACAACTTGGTACGGTTATGTGAGGCCGGATACTAGCCATGGTTCATAGTGATCCTAGTGAAGGAGTATACATTGGTTTTGCTTGGGGCTAGATCTCACGTTGTAGCACGGACTTATGTGTTCGTATCCTCGGATTCCAATTGTTTAGCTCATAACTCGGATTTTGGCCTACTTTGTGTTATGCCACAATCTTTGGTAAAATGTTTTATCGTTGGTCATTTGATGACATGTTTATAACGGAAAATCCCGGTTGTGGCAAGGGTTTCAATTATAAGATTTAACCTCTTTGGAAATATTATCTTATGATACAAATGTTTATATCTTTTGAGATTATTTAAACTGTATGTTCTCACCAGGCTTTATGTCTGACACTTTTTCTCAAATGATATGTATAACAGGTTTCCTTTAGCGGTGGGATGCACAGGGTTTTGAGAAACGAGTTTGGTCTTGAGGCATTTCTTTTTGAGATTATTAAAGTGTTGATAGTTGGGCATTGTTAAGTCCCATTCTTTTGATGAATTTTGGATTATCAACTGGTGTAATCTAGATAGTTATATTTAGATTAGTCTGTTGATGAATTCTAGATCCGTTCAGGTTTTTGTAAAGTCTTAAGGACTGATACACTTTTTGAGAAGTTTGAGCAATACAGATGTCATATTGCCTCATTTATGAAGTTTTAAATTACTCTGAATTTTAGGATGTTACATTCTGATTACAACAGATCAGGACCCGTTCTTCAATGTTCAGACTTGGATATTTTGCAAATATCCAGGGGGAGTTTATCTGATGTATATCATTCTGTCATGATTTGAGGGGGAGCTTAAAGGTAAATATCTTGATCTAGATCTCTGATTGTTTGAAAGAAGAACAACTTTCGAACATGAAAAACGTTTTCTGAAATGTTCAAACCACTTCTGGTTCTCAAAAGATTTTATGAATTTAGAAGTGTGTTTTTAAATGTTTTTCAAATTTTGAGCTTTAATGTTTAACTGACCGTGTGTTTCCAAAGATCAATACTTGCGTATTATCTTGTCCATATACTGTCAAGTATTCATACACTGTCAAGTTAAGTACAAAGTGTATGATAACACTGTCAAAATGTATGCTCATAAGATTTGAGCAATTGAACTTTGAAGATTTCTCAAATCAAAGATATTGAATGAATGAAATGAAATCAAGAGAATTGTTTTGACAATCTGACAATGTATCCATCAGATCAAATAAAATGGTTAGGGTATCAAAGAATTGGATATTTTGTTTATATGAACAAATATAAACAATTTAGCAATGAAAGCACAAATTGTGAAATGATGATTGATGCTCAACAATATTTGAAAGCAAACGGGAGTATTACCATCGAAAAATTTGTTCGTTATGAGACATGGTAATAACAATTTCAAATAAAATACTGAACCGGGAAGTTATCCTTGAGTGATTGAGGGGTGAGGGGTCTTAAATCAAAGAGTGGGGGAGATAATTCATCCGGTTGAATTTTTCTCATTGTGTTGAGCGGTAAAATGTAAATGAGAGTTTGGTTAGAAGTGAGCTTTATTGACAAAAAGAAAGAGGGTGTGAAAACAGAGTTAAAAGAATATCAGAACTCTGCACCAACCACTTTCTGAGCTGGGCAGACACATCTTCTGATTGGTTCACATTCTTTGGTGACCATCATGAAAACAGGCAGTGAGCCCATGCCAACTCTTGTTATAACCCTACCAGCCACTCATTTCTTTCCCGAAAAAGGAATGTTTCATTTTCTTTGGGGACGCAGCATATCTGCTATCTAGTCTTCACTCGGAAGATTTAGATATTGAAAAAGAAGGAAAGTTGCCCCACCTTCGCACCTCTTTCATGCACATTGAGTCCGTGTAATATCTGTTGCTGTCTCAACAGTTTACACATTTTTTAGCCTGAGAAAGCTAAGTAGCTTCAATCATTCTACACTTGCACGTACACACAAGGAATGAGTTTTCTTGTCATAACATTCATAGAAAATTCCTTTGTGGTTTTTTGATGATTGAATGGAAGCCCTGAGGGAGTGAACATCACAAAATCTTCTTTCCAATTTACATCCGTTGTACAAAGTGGCTCCGTTCTACTTACAGGCATACTAACTATATCATTTGTTGATTCAGGTTTACAATTCCTATTATATCTGAATTTGAAAAGATTCGGATATATACATTTCATGAATTGACGAATAATCAGATCAACGGGCGGAGAATGTCCAATTATCATAAAGGGGAGATTGTTAGTCTTTACAAAGGGGGAAATCAAAGAAAGTGCGAAAATTGAAGAAGTTTTGATGATCATGATGTTCACAATCATCAAAAAGGGGGAGAAATTTTACAAAGTTCAATTTCATAGTTATAAAGAAAGAAAGTTCTGTCAAAAGATTTGTGGAGAAATTTCAGAAAGTTCAAGTTTTTCTGAAGACAGTCTAGAGATCAAAGAGATGGAGATATGAGTTCAATGCTGTTTCAATATTCAAAGATGAAGATTTCAAAGTTTTTATTGGTTCTTCTATCCCGTATGATGTGGTGTTTGCTACAACTCATTTCCTCCTACGAGCTGATTGAAACAAGTTCTTGAGCTGAAAGTCTATTCAACTCGTGGTTCAAAGACAGATTCTTTGTTATTAAATTGAAGATGCACCATGGAATGTCAAGTAACTCGCACATTATTTTTCTTGTGTGCTGATCCAATGTGATTGAGTTTCTACAGTTAAAAGCTGCTTGATAGTGCATTCAGTCGAGACTATTGTACATTGAATCTGGGTACAAAGTTGAAACTATGAAGACCAAGAGCTTTATTCAAGGGGAGCGTGGAAAGACATGAAGACATGCAACACCAAAGTTCTTCAAAGATTCAAGAGGGAAAGAAGATCAATGCCTAAAGGTTTCAAGAAGATAAATGCCTTATCCAACATTATGGGGAGATTGTTAGGACTGAAAGTCCTGTGTGTTGAAAGTGGTATAAAGCATTTATAAGGGTTTGATTTGTAATTATTTGATAGTTATTTGTTAGTTGGGACCAAAGCCCTTTTAGGCCCATTAAGCCTATGCGCTTCATATATAAGGGCTAGTTTAGCTCATAATTCAGTTTAGAAGTTTTTATCAATTTAGATCTCATTCATAATTCTCTAGTCAATAGGTTTACTTTGCTTATCAAATATTCTCTCTGTAAACCTAAACTTTTATTGAATATTAATCATATGACTAGAGGTTGTGGCACGATTGTTCTTCATTGATTGATTACTTTTGTTCGTGATTGCACTGTACTGGGATCTACCATATCCCTATTTAGTGCATACGACACTTAAGCTCTATGTGTGTGTGCTTTTACAGTGTAATCTTACTTTGATATGCACGTGTTCTACTGATTTAAAACACTATGACCTTGCTATTTATATGGTCAACATGACCTTAGCAATTAGGTCAACACTTTACAACATTTACAATATGAACCCACACACTTTACACACTTTACATTTCAGACCCTCCTTTTAATCTTGAATATAATTTAGCTCTAACAATCTCCCTCTTTAGATTCAAGATTAAAAAAAATTGACATGAATCTTCAGGTCTTCTTTTCCTAACAACTTTAGCACTTTCTTCAGTCTCCCCTTTTGATTAAAAAAAATGCAATAGGCTCTACAAAAACATCATCAACTTTTCAACTTTCTTTAATCATTGATTTGACAAACTTTTCTCCCTTAATCACTTCTTGCTTGACTTTGCTTTCTCATTCTTGTATTCTCCCCCTTTGTAACAATTTGCTTGACTTTCGCTTTAACGTGGATCTGACTTTGAAATCTTGAACTCTCTCCCCCTTTTTGAGAATCAGAATCATCAAAACTTTTCAAGCTCAGTTTTGTCTTTGAAAATCTCTGCCCCAAATAACAATATAAGCACAGTCTTCATGAACAATCTCTCCCAAATAGAAAAATAATCAATTTCCCCCAATCTGATTTGATAGTTTGCCGTCAATTCATAAGATGTATTTATCCGAATCTTTTCAAATTCAGACAAATTTTGTGTGGTAACCCTGAATCAACATATGAAACAGTTATAATGCCTGTAAGCAACACAAAGTTACTTAGTACAACAGATGTACTGTATAAGGAGCTTGAGTGGTGTTCACTCCCCAGGACTTCCATTCAATCATCGAAAAACACAAGGTTAATCTACGAACGTTCTGACAGAAAAACAAATTTTTTGTGTGTTCGTGCTTGTGTATGAAAGAATTAAGCATAATAACTGCTTTGAATAAGGCTCAAAATTATGTAAACCATTAAGACGGCAATAGATATACACAGACTCAATGTGCATGAGAAAGGGTTAAAGGTGGGGCAACTTTCCTTCTTTTTCAATATCAGCATCTTCCAAATGAAGATCTAATAGATGATGTGTTGCTTCCCCTTTAAAGATATGAAATATTATTTTGTTAAGAAAAGAATGAGTGGCAGGTGGAGTTATATGCAAGGGTTGGCATGGGCTAGTTGCTGTTAATTCCCAATTATGTCAAGTTCTAAACACTAAATCAATCACACACAACAACAACAAGATGATTCAAATTTACTCAACCTGTTATATGATTTACTTCACATATTTCGTATACAACGATTCTCTCAGTAATTTCTCTCTCTAGACCACAATGTCAGCGTACAATCCGGTTCTAGTTACAAGCTTCTTACCACTACTCCTAGTCACGAGTCTATTAAAGGAAAAACAAACACACGCTTACAACACATTACAAAGACTTTGACTTTGACTTTTATTACAAGGGACTTTGACTTTCACTTTGAGAGTTGACTTTGAGCATTTGACTTGGTTGACTTTCAGCTTCAGAAATCATGATCTTGTATCCAACAAATATCTGCACTAACAATCTCCCCCTTGGGATTCAAGATCATCTCTAAAAGATTTTCCAATACAATCTCCCCCTTTCGTTGCATTGAAGAACTTTTAATAATTTATCTCCTCTTTAAGCTCAATCTGTGTAATCTCCCTCTTTGCTTAGCAATCTTCAAACATTTTGTCTTCAGAAAAACTTTTGTAATCTCTCCAAAGCCTGTCTTCAAGAATAGTAACAATCTCCTCCAAGGTTGTAAAACCTCTTTCAGACATCGGAAAGAAATTATCTTCAGGTTTCGCTCAATTTGCTTCAGCAAAATGACTTCAAAGAAAATTTCAGTAAAATTCAGATCGTCTTCAGAAAAACTTTGAATTTACCCTTTCAGCTTCCAACAAACTTCAACAATCTTAGCAAAACCACCTTCAAACTTTGCATTTCTTGATTCTCTCTCCCATCTATAACATTTCTTGAATGCTTCTCCCCTTTTTGATGATTTGAGCATGAGATCATCCAAACATTGACATGAAATGTTCGTAGTCTGTTCTGACCACTGATCTTTTATCAATGAGCCACTGACCATCTATTGATCCAAAAAGATATTCATCCGAATATTTGCAAATTCAGACAAATTATGAGTGTAACACCTGAATCAACAAATGAATCAGTTAAAATGCCTGTCAGTAACACGAAGTCACTGTGTGTAACGAATACATAATGGAAAGGAGCTTTTGTGACGTTCACTCCCCCTGGTCTTCCATTCAATCATCGAATAACAAAAGTTTATTCTATGAACGTTTTGACAGAGAAACGAATTTCCTGTGTGTATGTGCTTGTGTATGAAAGAGTTAAGCACAAATGATTGCTTTTGATAAGGCTCAAAATTGTATAAACAATTAAGAAAACAATAGTTAAAAACAGACTCGATTGTGCATGATCGAAGTGCGAAGGTGGGGCAGACAGACTTCTTATTCAATATTCAGATTTTCCAAATGAAAAGCAGATAGCATATGTGTTGCGTCCCCTTGAAATATGAAACATTTTCTTGTTGAATGGGCTAGTAGTCTGTGTTGGATCAAATAATTGTATTCAAGATTAATGTTAAAGTTAAGGGTTTAAACTGCAATTGTGCTAAAGTTAATTAGAGGGTTTATTATGTAATAAGTTAATAGTTATTAAGCTATTGGGCCAAAGCCCATTAGAAAGCCCATTAAGGTTAAAGCCCATATGGCCTGGGTATTTAAAGTTTTGATTAGTTTAGTTTTAGGTTAACCTTGAAAGAACTCTGATAATTTTCTAAATAGTCGCTGTAAGTTTTCTCTGTATTCAAAGGGTATCAAGAACACTCAAGGGTTTCATTGTTTATTCAAGGGATTGGTACGTTTTGTTAATCTTATTATCTCTTGATTATTATTGTGTTGCTTGATTACTTGATTGATTGTTTACCAACTAGATTAAACTGGGAAAACAATTGGTATCAGAGCCAAAAGAATCAAATTTTTTTTTACTATTCATCGAAAAATACTGTTCATCGAAAATCACTGTTCATCGAGTTACTATTCATGCGAAGTACTGTTCATCCTATTTCATGAATCTGTTATCGAATCCGGTCGATTAGTATTTGATTATTTGTGTTTTTGGGTTACATTCGATCGAAGGATTGCTTATTTGTTGGTTTAATTGTGTTCATCGGTCGATTAAAATCTCTGGGTTTGGTTTCGGTCGAATCCCAGAAACTCATCGTGTTCTTCGGTCATTCATCGTGTTTATCGATATTATTGTTCGACCGATAGTTATTCGACCTTAGCCTTCGACCGAGTGTTTGTAAACACCGGTCCTTACTTCGACCGAATAGTTGTGATCTCCGGTCATTCCTTCGACCGGACCTTAGTATTCCCCGGTCTTTCCTTCGACCGGATAGGAGTATCGACCGGACCTTAGTGGTTTCCGGTCTAGTATTCGACCGATACTTTGTTACTTCGGTCTTCGTCCTTCGACCGGATACTTGTTAATCCGGTCTTGCACCTTCGACCGGATACTTGTTACTCCGGTCTTCCCATTCGACCGGATAATTGTTTCTCCGGTCTTCCCATTCGACCGGATACTTGTTACTCCGGTCTTGCCATTCGACCGGGTACTTGCATACTCCGGTCTTTCCTTCGACCGGTACAGTTCATTCTTCGAAGCACATTTTGCAGTCCTAGACAAATTTTTGCAAGTTGCAACAGGGCCTCTTAGCGGGACCCCCGTGCTAAGTCTGCGAAGGGGGACAAAAGTTTTGTGCTTGATCAAAATCTTCTTAATTTTTCAATATTTTATTCATAGATATTAGTGCTTTATACTGTGTGCGAGGACTGCATTTGATTATTTTTGGAAATTTATTTTCTTTGAAAATTTTTGAGTGTAGTCTTTACTTTTGATTCTAACGATCTCATCTAGTTGGTTGTCTTGGTACAGAAAAGTCTATTTACTAACAGTACAGCTAAGATGTCAAATCAGCTTCTCTCGATGGGTTCTCAAGTCAAACCTCCTGTCCTCGTGGCTAATGAGTATCGGCAATGGAAGACCAGAATGATTCAGTTCCTGAATCACAAAAACAAAGAATTCATGAAAATAATCATTGAAGGTCCTAAACCTCCAATGATCACAGTAAAGGGTCAACCTGCTACAGATTCCTCTCCTGAAATCCCTGACAGAGAGATTCCTAAACCTGTTCAGTTCTTCACTGAAAAGCAGAAAGACCAACTCAAGCTAGAAGAAGAGGCTCTAATCTATCTGACGATGGCAATTCCAAACGACATCTACAATCGTGTCGACAGTCAGAGCACTGCAAAAGGAATCTGGGATGAACTAGCAAGGAAGTTTGAAGGAAGTGAAGCCTCTATTCAAGCTAAGCAGAATCTGTGCATAAATGCTTACGAGGGATTTCATGCAAAAGAAGGAGAGCTGCTTTTAGATACCTACAATAGGTACAACATTATCCTCAATGACTTGCGGAGGAACAACATCGCCAAATCTGCTTCTGAGATAAACTACAAGTTCATCAAGAATCTGAATCCAGAATGGAAGAACTTTGCTATCAACCTCCAGATGTCGAAGAATATGGCTCAAGAAAATGTCACCGATATCTTCTCTACTCTTGCTCAACATGAGGATGAGGTGAGATCCATTAACAATGAGTCGAATCATCTGAAGGATTCTGTGGCTCTCATAGCCGGCAAAGGTTCTGTATCCTCTGCAAGGTCGAAGAAAAAGGCATCTAAAGCTCTAGTTACCGAAGTTACTGACTCTGACTCTGATTCAAGTGATGAAGAACTAGAAGTTGATTCAGATCCTGATATTCAAAAGTTCTCTGAAGACTTGGCTCTCATTACACGACGATTCAAGAAGAGCTTTGGCAAGAAAAGATTTTACTCAAAGCCAGAGTATGATGGATACAAGAAAGAGAAGTCTGAGATGCGATACAAGCCGAGGCATGGAAAGAGAGAGGAAGGACGAGAAGATCGGAAGGAAGATAGAAGAGAAGGAAAGAGAGAGGAGAAGCGAGAAGAGCGAAAGGATGAACCAGGAAGATGCTACAACTGTGGCAAATTTGGGCACTTCTCAAGGGACTGCAAATTCAAGAAAGTGAAGAACTCAGAGTACTACTCAAGAAAGTCACTAATTGCCAAGAAAGCTGAAGAAGGAAAAATACTAATGGCTGAAGAAGAGAACTGGCTGTTCCAAAGTTCTGATGACGAGGAGCAAGCACATTTCACCCAAGTTTCTTACATGGCAAAGCTGGAAGGTGACGATGAAGACTCTGAGACACAATCCGAAGAAGCAAACTCTGAGGTAAGTGAAAATTCTGAATTTATTGAATCTTTAATGGCCCAAATACATGGCATGAAAGATGAATTTGCTTTACTGAAAGGTAAACTTAGCTCTGCACATCAATCTGTTTTAAGCTTTCGTGATGAAAATGCTATTTTAAAAGTTGTTGTGGAAGAAAAGGAAAAGGAAAAAGATGATTTAAAAGCTGAAAAAGAGTCTTTAAAAGAAAAAATATCTGGTTTAGAAACAGATCTTGTGAATCTTAATGCTGAAAAGGGTGAGTTTCAAATCAAATTTGAAGTTTGTTATAAAGAAAGAAATGAAGCTTACACCAAAATAAAGCAACTAGAGGACATTAACATGAAACGAGGTCAGACTGAACAAACATTAAATCTGTTGACCAATAAACTCCTAGACGAAAGGTTTTAGAAACTTAAACCAGGTTTGGGTGTGCCAATTAATGAAATTTTGAAAAAGGCACCGGAGCACCTATATAATTTTGATAAATTTGGCTCCGCAATAAAACCCATTCCTGATATTCGCGCTACTTTTGTTGAAGCAAGTTCTCCTAAACCTTCTGAAGAGACCAAAGGTCAAGAAGAAATAAGAAAGAACAAGTCTGGTGACACTGATTCTCAAAATCTTTTTAAATCTGTTGGTTTTACATATGGTGATTTGAACGAAAGCTATGCAACTCGAAAGATCGAATTTACTGAGTTTGAATCACTATTTACCACACCTTCTAAAGAATCAGTGAGCACCAACACAGTTCTACCTGAGACTGCATGCAAAATTGATGAGTATGAATCGGATGTTGATCCATCTACTATACCATCAGTCTCAACTCCCATTGCTTCTAAACCTTTACTTCCTGAAGAGGTTGAAGAAGTTGCTGCTACCGCGGATGAATCTTGTGTTCAAAATGATAAAACGGAGTTTATTGAGTCCATGACTGAAGAGATATTCTCTGATATGATGAATGCATCAAACTCTGATTCTGTTTCTGATTTAAAAGGATCAAATTCTGTGGATGGTAATACATCTGAATTGATGAAGCAAATTGATATGTTGCAACAATCTCTTGATGAGGTTGAAGATGAAAACTTTGATCTCAAACATAAACTTGAAAAGTCTTTAAAAATAAATCAAGAGCTTTGCACTGAGATCAATGATTTGAAAATTACTTTGTTTAAAAATGCTTCAAATGAAAAACAGATGTTAAATGATCCAAGCTGGAAGGTAAGAACCAATCCAGAATTTGATGCTCCTGCAAAACCTACAGTTGCTTACTCTGATTGTCCTGAATATCCTCCAAGTATTTTTGAAAAGGGTGAGCCTTCAAAGAGCACTAGAAAAGAACCACCTTCTAAGTTAGAGACTAACAAGGTTCCTGTTTCTGTTTCAGATATAAGAGGAAATGGAGTTGGGAAGAGTAAGAAGAATAAAGATCTTAGTTTGACCAAAAAGAATAGTTTGAATTCTAGCAGTTGTTCTACAGACAGTGTTATTTTGAATAGTACTTCTTTTGATAAACATGAATGTAAGATTTGTTACGATAAATCTAAGTTTATGAATTTTGCTCGAAAGAATCTTTATTGCAAACACTATTGGGATAATTCATTCAAATACTACTCCCCTCCTAAGTCCAAAAAGAATAAAAGCAAAGCTAAGCTGAACTCTAAGTCTAATTCTAATTCTGATTCTTCTACACAACCAAAAGTGTATCGTGCTAAGGTTGCCAATCCTACTTCTAAAAAGCACTTTCAGGAATTGAATGTTAAGATGGTTTGGAAATGGGTTCCAAAACCGCGTTATGAATGGAGAGTGAAAGTCAAACCAGATGATATTCCTGAGTTGCTTGATGCTAACCGCGAAGGACCCATCCTGATATGGGTGCCTAAGCAAAACTAATTGTCTCTTTTGCAGGCCTGTCGATTGTGGGTAATAGATTCCGGATGTTCACGCCACATGACAGGATTCAAGCACCTCTTGCATAACTATGTGGAGGAGCCTGCCGGAGCAGTTAAATTTGCAAATTCTGAAGCCGAAGGCCACGTCAGAGGATATGGAATGCTCGATAACGGTGTTGTGAAGATTCAAAAAGTGCTATATGTTGAAGGACTTGATCACAATCTGTTCAGTACCAGTCACTTCTGTGACATGCAATATCAAGTCCGCTTCACAACCACTCATTGCTATCTAGAAGATCACGATGGTTACGAAGTCTTCAAAGCTGAGCGCCATGGAAATCTATACTATGTAGATTTCCCTACACTGTCTGCCACACGTCCAGTATGTCTACTAGCCAAAGCCTCTAAAGCACAATCATGGACGTGGCATCGACGCTTGTCTCATCAAAATTTCCGATCTATAGCGAAGCTACAAAGACAAGGTCTGGTCAAAGGTCTACCAGAAATGAGGATCGAAAAAGACTCACTCTGTTCCGCATGTGAGTTGGGCAAAATGAAGCGTAGCTCCTTCAAGTCCAAAGCTGAATCATCGACCTCATCAGCACTGGAACTTCTTCATATGGACCTTTGTGGCCCAATGCGCACAGCATCTATCAACGGAAAGAAGTATGTGTTGGTAATGATAGATGACTACTCAAGGTATACATGGCTCGAGTTTCTTCGCAACAAGTCAGATGCGCCAGAGTTGATTATCGCTTTCATCAAGCGTATTCAAGTACGTCTTCAACTGCTAGTAAGAACCATTCACAGTGATAATGGCACGGAGTTCAAGAATGACACCCTGAAGAGTTATCTTACTTCCGTGGGTATTTCGCACAACTTCTCCGCAGCCTACACTCCACAGCAAAACGGCATTGTTGAACGGAAGAATCGCACTCTGGTTGAAGCAACTCGTACTATGCTTGCTTACTCAGATCTACCCATGTACCTTTGGGCCGAGGCAGTCGCTACAACATGTTTTACACAGAACCGTACCATTGTGGTCAAGCGCTTTAATAAGACAGCATATGAGTTAATCAACAATCGTACACCTAACATCAAGTTCCTTCGTGTTTTTGGTTGCAGGTGTTACATTCTAAAAGAGCGTCAAGGATTATCAAAGTTTGATAAGAAAGCAGATGAAGGATATCTCGTTGGATACTCTCTGACATCCAAAGCTTATCGAATTTACATTATTCGAACAAAGACGGTTGTTGAGAGCATGAATGTCTCCTTTGATGAGAATTCAACAAGGACTTCTGGACACAACAGTTCAGAACTCGGTCTTAACGACAAAGCTTCTATTCAAGCAAGAATAGAACCAGCTATAACAGGATCATCTTCTTCAAACTCTGACTCTACTTCATCTGAGTTAGATTTATTGTTTATTGATGCCTTTGATGATATATGTGCAGATTTTGAAAAAGGCATATCAACATCAATAACAAGTGGTACAAACTCGGAGGTCCCTACTATCTCTGAAGACATTCCTGGACCTTCCGACGAAGTCACTGACACTTCAACTCCATCAGGTACAACTACACCATTAGTTTCTGACTCTACTAATACTGAATCTGTCTCTACAGATAGTTCATCTGGAAACGAAGTCCCGAGCACTTCAACCGCTAGTCCAGAAGCTTCAGTGTCAGAAACACCAGTACAAGATGTCCCGAGTACATCTGTGGAGCAACCTGCCGTGCAAGATGACAACGATGCGTCCAATACGCAACAAAAAGTTGATGCACTACCAAGGACACATCGTTGGACTAAGGATCATCCCCTGGACAACGTGATAGGTGACGTACAATCTGGTGTCACAACAAGATCTGCAACAGCTAACTTCTGCATGTTTTCAAGCTTCCTCAGTTCCTTAGAGCCAAAGAAAGCGGCTGAAGCTCTACGTGATCCTTTCTGGATTTTTGCTATGCAAGACGAGCTTCTACAATTCGAAAGGAACAAGGTATGGCGCTTGATCCCACTACCTAAAGGTAAATCCGTTATTGGAACAAAGTGGGTGTTCAGAAATAAGAAAGACGAAGCTGGAGTAGTCGTGAGAAACAAAGCTCGTTTGGTCGCCAAAGGGTATTGTCAACAAGAGGGCATTGACTATGATGAAACATTCGCCCCGGTTGCAAGGATCGAAGCCATCAGAATCTTTCTAGCCTATGCAGCGCACAAAAACTTTACAGTCTATCAGATGGATGTAAAGTCGGCCTTCCTGAACGGCGTTCTGCATGAGGAGGTCTACGTGGCTCAACCTGAAGGTTTCGTTGATCCTCATCACCCTGATCATGTCTATGTTTTAGACAAAGCGCTTTATGGTCTTAAACAAGCACCGCGAGCCTGGTATGAAACTCTCACTAAATTTCTACTTGCTTCTGGTTTCAAGAAAGGTACAGTAGATACAACCTTATTTCTTAAAAGGCAAGGTGATGACTTGATTCTTATTCAGATTTATGTTGACGGCATAATATTTGGGTCGACAAATCCAAAATTTTGTAAGAACTTTTCAAAGATAATGGAAACAAAGTTTGAGATGTCGATGATGGGTGAATTAAATTTCTTTCTTGGTCTACAAGTAAAGCAATTACCCGAAGGCATATTTATTAATCAAGCTAAATATATAAAAGATATTTTGAAAAAGTTCAATATGTCAGATGGTTCAGTCATGAAAACACCAATGGCTACTGGTACACTCTTAGACGCGGATCCCTCCGGGAACCCTGTTGATCAAAAGGTGTATCGTAGCATGATTGGATCTTTACTTTATCTGACTGCCAGTCGCCCGGATATAATGTTTGCCACATGTTTTTGTGCGAGATATCAGTCTAATCCTAAAGAGTCGCACTTAACTGCTGTTAAGCGAATCCTTAGATATCTCAAAGGTTCTCCTAATCTAGGCCTTTGGTATCCAAAGGATTCTCGTTTTGAACTAACTTCCTTTACAGATGCTGATCATGCAGGTTGTAAGCTAGACCGGAAAAGCACCTCTGGATCATGTCAATTCATAGGTGACAAACTTGTGAGCTGGACTTCAAAGAAACAAAACTGTGTTTCAACATCCACTGCCGAGGCTGAGTATGTAGCTGCTGCTAGCTGCTGTTCTCAAGTCCTCTGGATGACGACACAGTTAAGGGACTTTGGATACAACTACAAGCGCGTTCCGATTTATTGTGATTCCAAGAGTGCAATATCTATAACTGCTAATCCGGTACAGCACTCGAAGACCAAACATATAGATGTACGCTATCATTTCATCAAGGATCATGTAGAAAAAGGTAATATTGAAATGCACTTTGTTCAAACTCACTTCCAGTTAGCTGATCTTTTCACCAAGCCATTGGATGAAAAGCGATTTCAATTTCTAATCAGCAAACTTGGTATGTTGAACATGTCTTAAACCTTACTCATGATTCAAGGGGGAGTATTCCAAATCTTGATAGTGTGTTATTTTCCAACTGTTGTTAACAAGAAAGGAATCATTTTCATAAATGATTACCATTGTTTCTTTCACTTATGCAGGTTGGTTCAAGTGACTATGGCTTCTAATCACATCGGATTAGAACCCGCACTTCATGGCTCTATCTATTTTTTTTTATATATATGCTTTATTTCCTTATTAATTTATAAATAAATAAATAAATAAATAAATAAATAAATAAAAAAAAAAAAAACCCTATAGTGATTTAAGGGGGAGAATATCTGTGATATTAACAGATTTTTGGATACTTAAATGCTTATCTGACCGTGTGTTCTTAAAGATAAATACTTGTGTTTTATCTTGTCAATATACTTTGTCAAGTATTCATACACATAACGGTTCAGCACATTCTATTTAACTTTGTTATTACCATGTATCAAAAGTTAAATCTTTCTATGGTAATACTCACGTTAGTTGTATTCACTGTTGATTGAATCAAACGTCATTTCATGTGCTTTCATTGAACATATGTTTATATATTGTTCATATAAACAACATTCGTTTTTGATTCTCCAAAATCTTATTCTTCATGACAAAATGATATGAGCTTAATTGTCAAACTCTTTTAGTTTGAGGGGGAGAATTGCATCGTCAAACATCTTCTGTTTTGACACCTCCGAATATTTTATTCTTCATGTAACAAGTGGTATTTGTGCTTACAAAACTCTTGTTGAACAACATGTATTTTTAGGATAATACATGGGATTCAGTGTGTTAGCTTAACAGAGCTTCCATGGATTCACGATAACCAGTGTTTCCTACCCAGGAAGTATTCCCTGAGTGATTGAGGGGAGAAGGGTCAAAAGATTTGAGTGTTGGTGTGTGAAAAGAGGTAAAATGAAAAAGAGAGATTGGTTAGACGTAAGCATTAAAAGAAAGAGGGTGAGAGAACAGAGTAAAAGAATATTAAACTCTGCACCAAACTTCTTTCTGAGCCGGGCAGCCACATAATCTGATTGGTTCACATTCTTTGGTGACCATCATTGAAATAGGCACCTAGCCCATGCCATCTCTTGCATACAACCTCACCAGCTACTCATTCTTTTCTCAAAAAGAGAATGTTTCACATTTTCTGGGGACGCATCACATACGCTATTGGTTCTTCATTTGGAAGATACTAATATTGAAAAAGAAGGAAAGTTGCCCCACCTTCGAACCTTTCTCATGCACATTGAGTCTTTGTACAATTTGTTGCTGTCTCAACAAGTTTACATACTTTGAGCCTATATTGAAAAGCAATTATCTATGCTTAATTCTTTCATACACATGCACGAGCACACAGAAATTTGTTTTCTGTCAGAACGTTCATAGATAACCATGTGTTATTCGATGATTGAATGGAAGACCTGGGGAGTCTACATCAAACCAGCTCCTTATATAGTAACTTTGTGTTACTCAGTGACTTTGTGTCATTGACAGGCATTCTAACTGAGTCATTTGTACATTCAGGGTTACACTTATTAACTGTTTGAATTTGAAAAGATTTGAATGGTCACTACTTTTTATTTGAATCTGAAAAGATTGAGATAATCACTCTTTCCATTTGGAGAGACTGCTCTTATTTCCATACAGGGCTCGTTATATGATGAAGACTGTGCTTACGTGATCATACACAATGGGGGAGATTGTCTTGATAAGGGGGAGATTGTTTTGCCAAGTTTTGATGATGTTGATTCTCACCACTCATCAAAAAGGGGGAGAAGATATAAAAAGGGGGAGAAGATACAAAAAGGGAGAATACAATCTGAAGATCTGAAGATTTATCTGAAGATTTCAAAGATTTTAAAGATTTTAAAGTTTTTAAAGATATCAAGTTTTGAAGCGATCAACGACATATCTGAAGATAAGTGAAGACAAGAGAAGACCCGAAGACAATTGCAAATTTTTTTAATCTTGAATCCAAAGGGGGAGATTGTTGGATCAAATAATTGTATTCAAGATTAATGTTAAAGTTAAGGGTTTAAACTGCAATTGTGCTAAAGTTAATTAGAGGGTTTATTATGTAATAAGTTAATAGTTATTAAGCTATTGGGCCAAAGCCCATTAGAAAGCCCATTAAGGTTAAAGCCCATATGGCCTGGGTATTTAAAGTTTTGATTAGTTTAGTTTTAGGTTAACCTTGAAAGAACTCTGATAATTTTCTAAATAGTCGCTGTAAGTTTTCTCTGTATTCAAAGGGTATCAAGAACACTCAAGGGTTTCATTGTTTATTCAAGGGATTAGTACGTTTTGTTAATCTTATTATCTCTTGATTATTATTGTGTTGCTTGATTACTTGATTGATTGTTTACCAACTAGATTAAACTGGGATAACAGTCTGTTTCAATGATGTTAACGAAGAACTGTGAAACACCAACAATGTGGCTGCCCGACTCAGAAAAAGTTGGTGCAGAGTTTGATATTCTTTTACTCTGTTCTCTCACCCTTTTCCTTTTAAATATTGAGCTCACTTCTAACCAAACTCTCATTTTCATTTTACCTCATCACTCAACCCACACTCAGTTATTTTGACTCCTCACACATTCGATCACTCAAGGATTAACTTCTTGGGTAGGAGACACTGGTTAACGTGAATCCATAGAAGTTTCATTTAATTCCTCACACAACGAACCCATGTAATCCTATAAGTATAAAGTTGCTCAAAAATGGTTTAACTTTACAGTTAAAGCACAAACAATACATGTCAGATGTCTAAATGCTCACAGATGTAATCATGAAGATTTGAACATTTTAAACATTGAAGATATTTCAAACAAGTATATTGAATAAATGAAATGAATACAAGAAACTTGTTTGAAAATCTGACATTGAATGAAAAAGATCAAAATCGAAATGATTTATCAATTAAGGCTTAGGTCAACAAAAATTGAATATTGTCTATACGAACCAAAATATAGACATTCTCAAAAGAAACGTTTTGAAACAAAATCAACACTTAAAATTCTTTGAAGTTCAATTGGGGTGTATCACCATCGAAAAAATTTGTTCAATTTGAGACATGGTGATAATATGTACAACAAAAAGTTAAATCGGTGTGTGTAAATACTTGACAGTATATGGAAAAAACAATACGCAAGTATTAATCTTTGGAAACACACAGTTTATTAATCATGAAAGTACATGTAGCATGAAAACATTTAAAAGCACACTTCTATATTCATGAAATCTTTTTGAGAATCAAAAGTGGTTTGAACATTTAATAATATGTTTTCATATCTGAAAGTTGTCCTTCTTTCAGATACATATGAGATTAAGATTAGAAATAAACCTTTTCGCTCAGTCTTAAATCTCATCAAGTCAGCTCCAAGTCATATATGATATGATCGTGTAAGCTCTTTCTCAAATCTGCAAAAATCACAAGTCGTCAAAGTACAAAGCTTTATTCACAGCATTTATTGAAAAGTAAATAACATAAAGCAGTAAAACTTTGAATGTACGAGTTCTGATCAGATATAATCATAAGTCATATACTCCCCCTGAAATTATGCATCATAAAATATGTCAGTGAAAAACATGATAGAAATCTACAACTCCCCCTGAAATGTAGATCATCTTATCTTGCGGATGCACATTTTCAGTAAAATTACTCCCCCTTGAAGGTTGATCTCCTCATTTAGTATCGGAGTACAATCTCTTATCAGCACGAGAGTATCATCTCTTTTGATCATTGAAGAGCGAGTCCTAAATTGTTGTGTTTAGAAGTCAAACTCTTTATCATTGAGGTGCGGGTCCTGAACTGTAGTATCAGAAGCCTTCGTTCTCTTACTCCCCCTTAACTTGAGGTGCCTGCAAGACATATTCATCTTTCGACTTTAGTACCCACTGGTATTTGGGTCCATGGTTGTGAGTTGCAGTTCTATTAGGAGTAATAGAATAAGAACCATACCAATAATGATCACTAGTTTTATGAACAAAATCATTAGTTTGACAGTAAGAACAATACTTCTTTTTAGACAACCTGATTAATTGATCTCTTGAGTAAGAAAAACCAGGTTTACCTATTCGCACTTTGTTCTTCTTTGCATTTGATGCATGTACACATGAATTGTTTCCTTTATCCCCATCCTTCCTCTCATCATTCTTTTCATCATCAACTGGTTTCACTTTCCAAACCAACTTTTCTTCTTTATATCTCCTTCTTCTTCTAAATGTATCTGAACCATCTACATTTCTATCAAAGAAAATGTTAGTAGTACGAATCTGATCATATGAACTGACTGACCTTTTTGAAGAAGCAGTTCTTTGATGTGAGCTTGAGGTTGTCTTTTTAGAGTCAGCTGGATCATTTCCAGGTGTGTGGATTTTTGACTCTGGAGTCGTGTGCTCTGTCACCACCACCTTAGAAACAATTTCTTCAAGCTCTTTTATCTTTGAAGAGTAACTATCTCTTTCTTTGACGAGCAGATCAATCTCTTTCTGAAATTCAGACTTCGCTTTCTGCTCTTTCAGTGCACTTGTGGATAGTTCAGATAACTTCTCTGTCAACTTCTTTATTTTTGTCTCAAACATCTGCCTTTCTTCTTGAAAACCATTCTCAGCATTCTTTCTCTAACCATATATCTCTTTGAAAATTCCAACATTCTTCTATTCAATGGTCTTTTTCTCCTTTGCGAACTTATCTCTTTCCATTATGATTACTTTCTCAAAGTCAGTTGCTTGTTGAGAAAGCTTGGAACATTTAAGCTCAACAATTTTCTCTCTTCGAAACTCTTCCTTGAAAATTCTGAGAATTTCTTTGCAAACGCTTTCTTTTATTTCTCAAAATCATCTCTGTCTTTGGCCATCTTCAACTCCAGATCAGTAATCTTCTTTTTCAGCTCTTCATTAGCACACTCTGTTTGTTGAATCTTGATAATTTGAGCTTCCAATACAAAGATCTTTCTTTTTAGCTCAGTATTCTCAGTTTCCAGACTTTTTACCTTTAGCAACTCTTTCTCTAGAATACCATTCCCAGTCTGCAATACTCTTTCTTTTGATGACATCTTTGATCCTCCCATCATCTTCTCAAGTTGTTCCCACAACTGTTTTCCTATAGCCTTTTTACAATCTAATTTGATAGAAATCTCATTTGGAATTCCTTGCAAGATGAAAGCTTTGGCCAATTTCTCAGCTTGATATATCCTTCTCTACTCATCTGTGTACTCATCAAGTGGTTATGGGTACTCTCTTCGTTCCTTTTCTCCATTTTCTTCTATAAAATGTAAGTCTTTGTTGGATGTTTCATGATTCCTTCCTTTAGAGATATTCTGATATATTTTCCCAAGTCATTTTGGTCGATAAAATCCAGAAAGCGATCTTTCCACTGCTCATACTCTCCATTGAATAAAACAGGAGGTTTCACATCAGTTCCGATTGTGAGAGCTTGTCTGGAAGTCGTCTTGTTTGCATTAGTACAATAAGAACTTGACAATGATCGTTAGTCCAAGTGAAATCAAGATACATAAATTCTTAGAAAGAAAATTTCAGAAAATGAACTTTTCAAAAATATTACAAGTAAGGAATTCGCATGCAAGAGTGAACCACAAGGAATTCGTGTGCACAATTCGCACATAAGTCAATTAACCAAGAATTCACACAAAATACTAACTTCAGAATTCGCACACACACATAATTCGCATGCAATTATAGAATTCACACATATAAGAAGACTACAGAATTCGCATGCACAAAATTCGCAGAACTCCATCAATTCGCACAAGCCTCGATACGAATTCTATGAATTCGTACAACACAATCTGCGAATTATATACTTAGAATTCAAGGATGTTCAACTTTTTGCCTCCACTTTTCGTACAACAGATACATACGAAATCTGCACTTGAAAGATTTTCAACCTTGAGCAATTCGCATGCACCCTTATGTGAATTCAAGGAATTCGTATACCTCACAGATGCGAAATCCTGGCTTTTCGCAAGACACTTAGATGCGAAATCTGATCAATTCGCACAACACTTTATGCAAATTTTGCACAATTCGCACATCATACATATACGAATTCTATACTTGAACATTTTCAGAATCCAATAATATGCGAAATCCTTCAATGATACGAGTTCTTTATGCGAGTTCTTGAGGAATCTGCGAGTTCTTCAGATCTCGATGAAAATATGCTCTGATTTCTTCAAAAACCCATCAAACCTTCAAATTTCAATCTGAAATTTTGACAATTAAACCACTAATACATGTAGAATCGAATTCGACCAAAGAATTACAACAAATATACTCAAATTTACAAATTCGATCCAATACAGTACAAAGAACTCGTGAACTCAAAAACTCATGAAAATTTCAAAATTAATGATCAATTACAGTGCAATTCTCTATCAAACCTATACAAGATTGATCTAAAACATAATTCGAATCCAATTCAATCTATTACAACTCGAATTACACACAAAAAATTCAAACTCGATCAAGACTTGATGAACACGGTGCGAACTTTTCATATTATTTTTTTTATTTCAACTTGGATTTGCTCTGATACCAATTGTTAATTCCCAATTATGTCAAGTTCTAAACACTAAATCAATCACAAACAACAACAACAAGATGATTCAAATTTACTCAACCTGTTATATGATTTACATCACATATTTCGTATACAAAGATTCTCTCAATTACTTTCTCTCTCTAGACCACAATATCAGCGTACAATCAGGTTCTAGTTACAAGCTTCTTACCACTACTCCTAGTCACAAGTCTATTAAAGGAAAAACAAACACACACTTACAACACATTACAAAGACTTTGACTTTGACTTTTATTACAAGGGACTTTGACTTTCACTTTGAGAGTTAACTTTGATCATTTGACTTGGTTGACTTTCAGCTTCAGAAATCATGATCTTATATTCAACAAATATGTGCATTAACAGTTACCTTTTTCAATGAAGGTCACGAAGAAGTGTGAACCAACAGATTATGCGGCTGCCCGGCTAAGAAAAAGTTTGATCTCTCACCCTCTTTCTTTTAAACATTTGAGCTCGCTTCTAACCAAACTCTCATTTCCATTTTTCCTCAGCACACACCCACTCTCAATTCTTTTGACCCTTCTCCCCTCAATCACTCAAGGATTACTTCCGAGGTAGGAAACACTAGTTAACGTGAATCCATGGAAGTTTTTTAAGCACTCACACTGAATCCCATGTATTTTGTCCTAAAAAGAATGTGTTGCTCAACAGTTCATGATGACAGTTAAACACAAGATATCATTATCGGAATATGTATGCTCATGAATAGTATGCATGAAATTTGAGCAATGTGAACATTTAAGATTTCTCAAAAATTTTAACATTTTTGATCATTCAATTTCATGGTTTTGAGAATCTGGCAATGATTTAATCAGATGAAATATCATGAAGAAAAATGTAATGGGGTATCAAAGAACGAAAGTTGTTTATATGAACGAAATATAAACATATTATCAATGAAAGCACATTTCAAGTAGAAATGACATCTGTTCTCAAACAACATTTAATACAACCGAGAGTATTACCATCGAAAGATTTATCTTTTGAGACATGGTAATAACAAAGTCAATGAGAATGTACTGAATCGATGTGTGTATTAATACTTGATAGTATATATAGACAAGATAATACACAATGATTGATCTTTTTGGAAACTCATGGTCAGATAAACATGAAAGTACTGATATGAAAAACATTTAAAATCACACTTCGAAATTCATAAAACATTTGAGAACACGAAGTGGTTTGAACGTTTAAGAAAACATTTTTCATACCTGAAAGTCGTTCATCTTTCAAAGCATGGTAGAGTTTGAGATTCAGAAAAATATACCTATAGTATAGAACACTCAACTCCCCCTAAAATGAATATTATCATTTAAGCATTTTTGACAAAACATCATATACTCCCCCTTGGTACCTGTAAAAAGTCAATTCATCAGAAAAATATGACAGTTAAAATTTTAATTAACTTTTATCTTCTCCCCCTAAAAGATATGACAGTGAAAATTTCAAAAACTCCCCCTCAAAGTAAAACTTCTTTAGAAAGATGTCATCTATTAAGCATCCTTTAGAAGAAAAACTTTTGAGTACGGGTTCTGAATTTAGTTATCCAGAAGCCATAGTCACTTGAAATAACCTGCAAAACGAAAGATATTGGTAATCATTGTATAAATCATTCCGTCTTAGTCAGTATTTGATGAATACCATCAACTGTTCAGAATTTCCAAAGACACATATATGTAAGCACAAGTAAGATTCACTCCCCCTCAGATCATGGATAGGTATTCAAACATACATATTCAACATACCTAATTTGCTGATTAAGAATTTGAATCGCTTTTCTTCTAACGACTTATTGAAAAGATTAGCTAATTGGTAGTCGGTTTGAAAAAAGTGCATTTCAATGTCTCCTTTTCCATATGATCTTTGATAAAGTGGTAGCGCACATCAATATGCTTTGTCTTCGATTGTTGAACTGGATTAGCGGTTATCGCAATTGCGCTCTTGGAATCACAGTAGATTGGGACGCGCTTGTAGGAATATCCGAAATCCTTCAACTGAGTCATCATCCAGAGGACTTGCGAACAACAGCTAGCCACAACTACATATTATACCTCGGTGGTGGATGTAGAAACACATATTTGTTTCTTGGATGTCCAGCTAACAAGCTTATCTCTTAGAAATTGGCATGATCCAGAGGTGCACTTTTTATACAGTTTACAACCTGCATGATCAACATCAGTATATGAAGTTAATTCAAAGTTAAAATCCTTAGGATACCAAAGGCCTATCTCGGGAGTGCCTTTGAGGTATCTAAGTATTCTTTTAACAGCGATCAGGTGATATTCCTTAGGATTTGCCTCATATCTAGCATAGAAGCATGTAGCAAACATTATATCAGGTCTGCTAGCTGTTAGATACAGTAATGATCCAATCATACTTCAATACACTTTCTGATCAACAGATTTTCCGGATAAATCTACGTCTAAAAGTATTCCGGTAGCCATAGGACTTTTCATTACCGAACTATCAGTCATGTTGAACTTTTTCAAAATGTCTCGAATATACTTCGATTGGTTTATGAAAATGCCTTCAGGTGACTGTTTGACTTGAAGTCCAAGAAAAAATGTTAACTCACCCATCATTGACATTTCAAACCGAGACTCCATAAATTTAGAAAAGTTCTTGGAAAATTTTGGATTAGTAGACCCAAATATAATATCGTCCACATAAATCTGGATTATAATTAAATCCTCACCTTGCTTTTTAAGGAACATGGTTGTATCAATTGTACCCTTTTTGAAACCTGAAGCGAGTAAGAACTGAGTAAAAGTGTCATACCAAGCTCGTGGTGCCTGTTTTAAACCATAAAGCACTTTGTCTAGGACGTAGATATGATCAGGGTGATTTGGATCAATAAAACCTTCAGGTTAAGCCACGTAGACTTTCTCATGCAGAATTCCATTAAGAAAAACTGACTTTATGTCCATTTGATAGACAGTAAAGTTCTTATGTGCTGCATAGGATAAGAAGATTCTGATGGATTCGATCCGGGCAACAGGTGCAAACGTTTCGTCGTATTCTATGCCTTCCTGTTAACAATAACCCTTTACTACCAGGCGAGCTTTGTTTCTTACCACAACTCTAGCCTCATCCCTCTTGTTCCTAAAAACCCACTTTGTACCTATCACAAATTTACCTTTGGGTAGTGGGATCAATCATCATACCTTATTCCTTTCAAATTGTAGAAGCTCGTTTTGCATTGCTAGAATCCAGTCGGGATCACGTAGAGCTTCAGAGACCTTTTTCGGTTCTAAGGAACTAAGAAAGCTTGAGTATAAACAGAAGTTATCTGATACTGCACGTGTTTTAACACCACTATGTAAGTCTCCTATAATATTGTGCAGGGGGTGATCTATCATCCAACGAGATGTGTTCGGAAGTGGTTGAACAGATTCTTGAGTATTGTGCTCATTATATTCATCAATAATAGCAGGTACAACCTCAGATGTAGATGAAACATCTTGTTCAGGTGTTTCTGATGCCGGTAATTCTGGAGCGATAAAGGAAGTGCTCGAGACTTCTCGTCCAGAATTTGTATCTGCAGAAGCAGACTCGGTATTAGTATTATCAAAAACGTTTGGTGTAGATATACCTGAATAGGTTGTAGTAGTGACTGGTTCAGAAGGTCCAGATATGTCTTTAGTAATTACTGGGACCTCTGAGGTTGATGCGGACGCGCCTAATTTGTCAAAATCTGCACATATGTCCATAAAAGCATCAAAAAATAACATATCTAACTCAGATGTAACAGTTGATGAGTTAGGAAACTTAGTCTATGTAGATTCGGGTTCTATTTTGCTTTGAATATAAGCCTTTCCCTTAAGCTTGAGTTCTGAACTGTTCTGTTCATAAGTCAATGTAGTATTTTCATCAAATGACAAGTTCAGAAGTCAATGTAGCATTGTTAGAGCTAAATTGTATTCAAGATTAAAAGGAGGGTCTCAAATGTAAAGTGTGTAAAGTGTGTGGGTTCATATTGTAAATGTTGTAAAGTGTTGACCTAATTGCTAAGGTCATGTTGATCATATAAATAGCAAGGTCATAGTGTTTTAGATCAGTAGAACACACGCATATCAGAGTAAGATTACACTGTAAAACACACACACATAGAGCTTAAGTGTCGTATGCACTAAATAGGGATATGAGTTGTTGTAGATTGTGTGATCAATAAAAAGATTGTTCTTGATAAATTGTGTGTCAATCAATAGCTAGAATCTAGAACAACATTTGGTATCATAGCTAAATCCGACAAATTGAGAGAAATATGTGTTCATAAACTGTTTTTTGAGTTCCTGATTGATTTTTGAGTTCAAAAGTGTTTTTGGTAAAATCTTTGATTGGAAAGTGTTCGATATATGTTTTACAATGATTCTATGTGATTGAATTTCATTTCTAAATCGGTTTGGATCGTTAAATTTTGATTTTAGAAAGTGTTTGGTTCGACGAGTCGAGTTCACTGTTTGATCACAGAATTCGATGCTTGAATGTATTTTTATGCTAATTGATTGATTTGGATTGTTTCTTATACTAATTTGATTGTTTTTGTGAGTTTACATCTTCCAATTCGAGGAATTGGTTGGATTTTTGGACTAGTTTTGAATTTTAGGACCGAAACTCGAAGAACTCGCAAGATCTCGAAATTTCGTATGAAGAACTCGCAGGGCTAGAATTTGCATATATATATATATATATATTGTGTTTTAAAAAATTTGTTTTGAGTGCATAATTCGCATATGTGCTTGTACGAAAAGACAGAATTCGCAGATGTCCATGATACGAAAAGTTTGATCTAAAAATTTCTAAGGACATAATTCGTACGTGCCTTCAAGCGAATTGTGAAGAATTCGCATATAGAAGGATACGAGTTGTAAGGATTCTGCATATGTACCTTGTACGAATTCTTGAGGATTTCGCATAACTTTTTGAAAATTTTTTTAAGTCCAGATTTCGTATCGATGCGAAAAGTTTTTGATTCTATGCGAAAAGTGACTGTTCTGAACCCATTTTGCTACAAGTTTTCCCTGTTCGTGAGATTTTCCGCGTAATGCATATGTGACATCATTCCTATCTTCCATTGGTCACATATTTTTAGCAACTGATCTAAATTTTCACGAGTGCTCATGCTTGTCAAGATTTTTAGATACTGGATGCTTGGATGTAGTCTCTGATTGGATTGGATTAGCAGCTTGAGTATCTGCAATCATCAGTCTGGAGTACTTCTTTATGTTGTTAGACTGTTGAGTGCTCTTAATCATTCTTCTGATCTGATCAATTAGAAGTGTGAGTGACTGCAATCATTGTTCTGATGCTTTGGTTGTGATTCAGAATCTTGAGTGCTTATAATCATCCAGATGATTCGTGAAAAAAGAAGTTCTGAGTTCGTTCGTTCAGTGTTCTGAAAAGCAGTTAGAAAATGAGTGTCTTTCATCAGTTGTTGAACAATTATCAGAATTGTCTTCTAACCCTTGCATTGTGGTGTTTGCTACAAGATGCTTCCTCCTGCAAGTTGATCAGAATAAGTTCTTAAGTTGAATTCCTATACAACTCGTGGTTCAAAGACAGATCCGGTGTTATAAACTGAAGATGCACTTTGGTTGTCACTTCATAATTCACACATTTCTTTCTTGTGGGCATAACGAATGTGTTGGATTTACAAGAGATAAAAGTTGTCTTTATGTGCACTCAGTCGAGGTTATTGTCTACATCAGATATGATATTAAAGTTGAAACTTCAAGGATAAGAGCTACTTTCAAGGGGGAGCCTGAGATGCTTTGATGTTTAAGCAACGCTAAGTTTTTTAAAGAAATCAAGGGGGAGAAGAGCTAAAGCTGAAAGGGATGATTCATTTACAAAACTTAGGGGGAGAATGTTAGAACATAAATGATCTATTTAGAAGTTTTGTAAAGTAATCTTTGTATTTGTATTTGGGCCTTGTACTTTGGGTTTGGGCTTAATATGTAAACAAGGGTATTAGGGTATATATAGGGATATGTTTGTATGTGTTTTGTAAGTAAGTCATCAAAATGTAGTCGTACGAGTTCTTGTTTTTCTTGAGAAAGAAAGCTTGTAACTTTCTCTAGACTTTGTGAATAAACAAACAGTTTCCTCCCAATCTCTTGTTAATCCTTTTCTAATAATCAAACCTTGATCACTGGAACTAACAGCTTCTCGGGATGAGAAATGGATTTCCCTTTATCAGCAAGCTTAGATCTTTTTGATAAGTCCTCAGGATTAGGATTGGAAGATGAAGAACAATGAGTAGAAGAAGTGTTAGGGATAGAAGAGACAAACATTCCAAACTTGAGCATGGAACAGTCTCTGCTAGATTCATCCTTTTCAAGATGATAACCAAGACCAATCTTGTCATTAGCATGGATTTGAGCCCTGATGATTTCAGTGATCTTGGATGAAGATTTACACAATCCATCAACAGTTGCCTTTTCTGCTTTTAAAGCAGCGATGACTTGTCCACGTCCAATGCTGATAATTTCATTTACAATGACTTGATCTTTTAAACTTTCCTCTAGACGAGTTAGTTCTTTGATCCTTTCGTGACATTTCTCTAGTTGTTCATTTAAGTCAATGTTTTTGTTTTCAGCTAGAGTTTTGCCATTTAGTACATTGTATAAGTCTATTGTCAGCACATCTACTGCGCAACTTCTCTCAGCTTCAGAAAGAGAGGGATTAGTAGAGATTGATACCTGAGCGGAGATATAGCTCATGGAAGTTCTTGTTGGTTCTTCTACTTCTTCTTTAATCTCAGCCATAAGACAAAGATTAGCAACTTCTTCTTCATCAGAACTAGATTCTTCAGATTCAGCCCATTCATGCTCTTCAGCGATAAGACCTTTTCCTTTTCGCTTGAGGTTTTTCAACTTTTGATATTTCTCTTTTAGCTTAAGGTATTTTCTATCGCTGGTTTTCCTGGAGGTAGAAGGTTTGAAAACTTTATTCGACCTACATTTCACTTGCAAAATGTCCAACTTTTTCACAGTTAAAGCAAGTAGCAGTAGCCTTATCAACAAGGGTTGATTTTGGCTTGTCAGTTATAGAGAGAGGCTTATTTCTTCTGAAATTACTCTTTCTTGCAAACCTTTTGAAAGAGTTTGTCAAGAGTGTTAAGGATTCATTAAACTTTGAAAGATCAGTGTCTGATAATTCCTCAGAGTCAGAATCTAACTAAGTGATTGTGAGAGTAGATCACTGAGATGGAATGATCTCTGAAGAGACTAACGCGACAGGAGTGCTTTTGGAGTCTTTAGAATCTTTTATAAGATTCCTCTTCAGAAGATTTGATTGCTCATAGTTGAGCAATATTCCATACAAGGTGCTAAGAGAGAGAGAATTTAAGTCTTTTGTCAGCTTAAGACACATTGAGTAACTGTCCCAGATTTCAGGAATACATTCCAAAAATTAGTTAAGACCGCAGAGTTAGAGTAGGTCCTACCAACAGTCCTTAGATCATTGATTAGACAGTTAAATCTTTGGTGAACATCAGATAGGGAATCATTCTTACCACATATAAAACTTTCATATTGTCTTACCAAGTTAATCTTTCTGGTTTATTGGATTTCAGTGGTACCTTCATATTGAACACATATAGTGTCCCACATCTCTTTAGCAGTTTTTAGATGCATGATGGAATGAAAGGCTTCATCAGGCAGAGCTATAGAGATAATGGTTTTTGCTTTAGCATCTAAACCGACTTACTTTTTATCTTCATTACTCCGTTGTCTTATTTCCTTAATAGCATATCTTTCAGGGATAGCAGGGGTGGTGGCAGTAGTTGGAACTGCAGCTCTGATGGTGAGGGGTTCATAAGGACCATTTGCTACGTATTCAGGTATAGTGGGATCTACACCTTCTAGAAATAACATCATTCGATTTTTCCAGAGAGCAAAGTTATCACTGCTAAATCGTGGAGGTTTTGAGAGAGAACCATTATCATAGTAGTTAATGTTTGTGTTTAGTGCCATACTGAGAATAGCAAGGAAGAGAATAAAGCAAGATCTTGTTTATGAGATTAAACAGTCTACTCTGATACCACTTATTGGTCCCAAAGGTGCTTAACAAGTTTGTAGAAGGGGGGGGGTGAATACAAACACAAATTTTTAAGTTTAATAAATTGTTTATTGATGAATCAAAATACAATTTTTAAGTAAGAACCTAATCTAAACAAACTGAAGAAACACTAAGATGGTTGCACAAGAATTAGAGAATGGGGATTAAGATAATATGGAAAACAAGGGTTTCTATATTTTGCAGAAAGATTGAATGTTGAAGGCTTAAGGCAACTCTTAGATAGAGTTGTGATCTTTCTATTTATACCCTATGTATTAAATGCATGGCAGGGTACTTTACACGTGTCCTTCTCTAGTTGGTTATATAAGTCTGACTTTTGGAGACATGCTTTTGGCCGTATGATGAATAGTGTAGATATCAGAGTTGTTGTACGAATTGTTGTAGAGGTATGACTTTTCTGACATTCGTACTATGTGTGCATAGATAAGACAAAAGAGACTTTAGGTATATGCAAAGTGATCATCGATCGCTGAATATCTCTTCCTTCTCAGAGATAGAAAGAAGTTTAACTATCGCTGAAGCTTTTCCTCGGGTTTCTTCGTGTATGAATAGACTTGTCTTGTTTTCACTGATATCCGCATCAGGTCATGAGTAGACTTGTCCTTTGTCAGCAGCTTTGTCTTCGATTCAACAGCGAACATCTTTTGTCGCAAAACTTGTCTTCAGGGATTACGTCTAACTGTTTACATGAGAAATCATTAGCGATACTGAACATACTCAGTATTTAATCGTTGATGGTGAAACACTTGTACATACAAAATTTAAACGTAATTTTCACTAAGTATTATAAAGGGTTATTATCAAATCATTGAGAGAGTTGGATCGACATATTGTGTTCCGCCGCAATCTATGGTGGAACGGGTCTCCCCCGTCTCGCATAAGGTTCACTGTTGGAGAATCCATTTATTGTTGTTAATTAATTATCCATGCTTATTCATTAATGCACCACATTTTATTGTACTTATAATATGGATGTTCTCACTAGGATCCAAGACTAACACTCGTTTGCTTTGGTATTTATATCAGGATCCGTTAGTGGTGGGGTGACGAGGCCTTGAGTGGAGAGTTGGGCCGATTTTTGGAGAAATAGCTTTCGACGGGAAATAGAGCGTACAATTATACTTTTCTGCATTTTGGAAATTGATGACGACACCCGATTATAATCTAAATTAGAATGTTTAGATTAAGTAGGTTGTCGGTCCTCCTTTCATTTCATTTGAAATTTGTAAACGCTTATACTTTCCCCAAATTGTTTTGGGACGATGTCATTTGTGAAACTTTATTTTCATACAAAATGTTCCAGGTTTAAGTTTCCTCCAACTTATAAACGTTATATTGCGAATTTTTTTTAAACCACCAAATTTTAGGGTGTTTCAACTGATCATAAATAACATCCATGTAAAATATAATGTATCATGAATGAAAACTGAAACATCATGCATACGTACA
The DNA here is from genome assembly GCA_954870635.1 of Arctium minus. Taxonomy (NCBI): domain Eukaryota; kingdom Viridiplantae; phylum Streptophyta; class Magnoliopsida; order Asterales; family Asteraceae; genus Arctium; species Arctium minus. Next base: position 10,820,122 of record OX941096.1, on the reverse strand, counting down.
CGTCACCATACAAATCATATAATGCTCAAAATAAATTTGTACGTAGGTATGCATCTCATTTAAGTCTCATGAAGACTCACTTGATTGCATGTAGATTGACTACTGATAGCTCTTGACTGAAAACCTATACATTTCATACCACCATATTCAATTAATGGCTTAATTTCACCAAAAGTCAACTATGGTCAACCCGACTCGACCTAAAGTCTAACTAAAAAACTGGGTCTCGTAATGTCTCAAATGTTCGCTTTTGATTTTATCATTAAAATAATTGTGGGTCAAATGAGGTAAAAGTCAACCATTGGTCAACCTCGAGTAACTTTATTCAAACCCCAAGTCTAAAACTTGATGACGTCCCAAAATGTCAAAATAATTATTTTATAACTTAGAAATCCAAATCTACAAATAAAAGTGTCCCAATAAATACTTAACTCAAATTAGGACACTTCAATCTCATTATTAAATAATCAAAATAATTTAATAAACCTCTAAGTGATACGCTTGATACCGACTCAACGTCGGTTTATCCTGTTAATAACTAAATGAACCATCCGTTCCGGCTTAAATTATCTATTATATAATAAATAATGTAATAACTAATTCTCTTCAAAGTAAAGCGTCCTAAAACTTTCTAACACAATTGACGTTTTAAACGACTATTAAATTATTAAAAGATAAATAGTTTAATAAAGTAGTCATAGATTTGTAAAATAGTTCAATATATTAATTTAATATCACTTTAAACTAATATATTAAATAAATTACATAATCTTTTTTAATTGGACTTTTTAATTAACTCCAAAGTCCAAGATTTAACTCAAAAAAAAATATAAGCCCAAATTAATATATTTAATATCAGGGCGGATGTATATGTTAGGTAGTGGAGGGATGGACCCCATTAAAAAAGGAAAAAAAAATGAAAATTTTAGGGTAAAAACTTGGATTTTTTTAGCTTCCTACTTTAATGTCCTCCAATAAATTTTCGTCCGGGACCCCATTAACCAAAAAAGTGTCTCGGAGTCAACAAAAAAACCAAAATTAACTTTCGAAATCGATTAAAAAAACCAAAAAAAATCCCTCAAAATCGACAAAAAAACTTAAAAATCCCTTTAAACTCAACCATAAAAACTTTAAAAAGCGTCGAAACGTTGGATTTAGACTAAAAATACACCGGTCAACTTTACGAGCATTTTAGTTACCTTAAAGGTGCCCCCACCAGAAAAAATCCTGGATCCGCCACTGTTTAATATAGAGCCCAAATAAAATTAATCTGATATTTTTAAAAGGCCCAAATTAGAACATTTAATATATAGCCCAAATAAATAATCTGATATGATTTTATAGTCCAATAAACAAAAATAATAACATTATGGTTCAACCTAACATAATCCTTTGTCCCATCCGGGGTTTTGGCCGAAATAAACAGTATCCGGTAACAACACCTTCGCCGGTAGCGGGTTCGGAATATTTTTTAGCCTCATTTTTTTTTTATCGTTTTTGGTGATTTTCTTTTGCTAGAACTCTTGGAAAATCATTTTCTTCAATTAGAAGAACAAAAATCAACGAAAACCATCAAGTATCAAGTATTGAGTCTCATTTTCTCATTTAAAATTTGGCTTTTAAAACTACTCGAAAATCATATAAAACTCAAAATCAGACATTCTAAACCAAAAGCTGAGACAAAAGGCTACTAAGGTTCGATAGAGGACTTAAAAACAAAGCTAACCATATAAAGAAATTGAAATTTCGTTGGGTATTTTACCTCAAATCGTCGATAAACGGAGATTTCGGACGACGACTTTAAGCTCCGATTTCTCTCTTGTTTCTTCGTTTTTCTTGAAGCTACTTGAACCAAAAATGAAAAGTGGAGATGATGACTACATAAACCTATTATTTTATGGCTTTTTCGTTGACCATAGAAGCCAATAAACAACCTCAAAAACTCTACATTGTTCCATCATTTTCAACTTGCAGATCTGTACCTTTTACAAAGCAGGTCCCTCAAAGATGAGGATATTGATGCTGACACACACCCTAAACTTTCAGATATTGACATTCAGGCCCTTGGTTTCAATGGTTTTCCAACTTTACACTTTTTATCCCCACTCTGACATTTCCTTCTGATTGAAGCTAAACTATTTTCTTCACTTCTCACTTTTGATAAATGACATGATCGACCCCTTTTTCACGTTTTTCATCACATTTTTGGTCCAATAAAATAAAAACCAAATTTTATTTTGTTTTCCTTTGATTTTTTTTTCTTTTTCTTTTATCTTTTTCTATTTACTTATTTACCCGATTTCGAGGTGTCACAAATCTCCCCTCCTTTAAAAAATTACGTCCTCGGAATTATACTGGCTAAGTTGATGTGGATTTTTAGTCCTTATCTATTTTATGATACCATGTCATTTATGAACCTTAGGAATTCTAATTTCATTAAAACTATCACTAGTTCAAAAGATGTATTCTTGTTCCTTAAATTTTTTTCTCGCCTTCGTGACCAATACTTCGACAATCTCCTCTATATAAGTGAGTGTGTCGTTAACCTCAACACCTTCCAAATTTATGACTGTTGACTTTCTAAGCTAAACATTTCCTTGAATTCGGCGCGAGAAAAGTGTCGAGAATTTAACTTACTAACTTTGTCGCCAAGTTGGTTAATAGGCTACTCTATCAACTCTTGCAACTAACTCTTTGGTCCAACATATTTTGAACTTTATTTCCCTTACTTGACATATGAGACTATGTCCTTTCAAAACAATGACTTTAGCATTGTTCAATCTTGCCTGAAACTCTAGCGATCTTTGTTACTTATTAACATAACTGTTAGGGTGAACTGTTTGTTAAATAGAAGTTCAAGGTGAAAAGTGTAATTTATTTAAAGTTATCTTGTTAATGGGCTTTTGGGCCCATAAGGCTTCCATACCTAATATTTATTAGTTTCTTAACCTAGCTTTCTAGGTTAATGGTCATTAGAAGGTTTACCTAATCCTATTGAAATTCTCTCTGTAAACCTTAAACCCTTTACTGATAAATCTAATCATATGACCAGCAGTTGTGATTGAAATACTTATTGTTTGTTGATTATAACTGTGATTGCACTGTTTCTGGGATCTACAATTGGTATCAGAGCAAAGAGACAAGATTTTTGATCCAAAAGGTTTGTCTAAAAACCTTCTCTCTATCGATTTTTGCTTAATCGACATCTGGTTTGTTTGAATCGTGTTCTTTATTGTCTGTGCTTCTCATAATTAATTTCCTTATATTGAGTTTAAGCTTAGTCTTTTTTTTGTTTTCTACATCTGTGTTGGGTAATCTATATCATCTTTTTGTGATTAAAAGACTGTTTGGGTCAATTTCTGAGTTAATCGTATTCATCATCAAACCCAGATTTAAGTTTGGTTCTTAGGCGTATTCATTATTAATCAAAATTGAAACTGCTAATCTGGGTGGTTAGTGATTCTTTCTTGAATTAATTTTGTTTCTTTGGTCATATATGTAAAACGTTGACTGATTTTGTGCTAAAAGATTGTTTTCTGTCGAATCTGTTGGTTTACCGCCACTTTTTTCGAAGAACACGAACCTGGTTCAATCGCCCGGGACCTTTCCCCCGGACTCTTCACTCTCCCGGGATCTTAACTCCCGGGACCTTGCAACCCCGGGACTTCGCACTCCCGGGTTCCATTTCCAGTCTCCCGGGTCCGTCCTACCGGGTCCTTCCTACCGGGTCCTTGTCCTTCAGTCCTAGGTAAAATCATTCTTTTTTGGATCAAATACTTTGTCTCACAATCTATACAGTGCATTAAAGATGAATTCTAGAGATGCTCTAGCCATTGGTTCGGATAAAAAACCTCTGGTGCTCTTTCGGGGAGAATACCCACAATGGCACGATCGATTCATGAATTTTATCGAAGCAAAACCCGACTATGAAGAAATATTCTTGTGTCTGAAAGAGGGGCCACAAGCCTGGTCGATGAAAGTCCTGTCTGGAGACAAAAACGAAGGTCGACTAGACCGTCGACTCGAAAAATCAATCGATGAGTTTACTGGTCCAGAAAAGAAACGGCATGACGCGGAAAAGCAAGCGAAGAGTTACATTCTACAAAGCCTGCCTAAAGACATATATGCTAGCATCGACAACTACAAGGCTATTGCGAAAGGAATGTGGGACCAGATTGGGAAAATGATGATGGGCAGCTGTGGGTCCAACAATACTATATCAAGTTCTTAGATTAACAACACATAAATATTACCAACCTGTATTGATTATAACAAATGGTTACAAGGTTGATCAGATTCAAGCTATTTGTGTTCTCTGTCTTTTCTCTCTTTTACACCTTTAAGTGTGTGTTTGTATGTGTGAATTCTTATCTGATCTTGTTAAAGAGATTGAGAGATATCACAAAATCTAATCTAGTGTGTCTTACACACTTCCTAACAACTTGCAACATATTAAACTAAAAAACCTACATAATATCTAACAAATAGATATTATTTCTAACTAAGTTAATATAACTAACTAAACTAAAAACTAACTTAGTTAAACTAATATCTAACAAACTAGATATTAATTTAACTAGTACAATAATAAACAATTACATTGACATTTATTACAAACGACATAGACTTTAATATTGAGAGTCGACGTTTCGACTTTAGCTTCAGATTGCGATCTTTAGTTTGGATGATATTGAATCCAATGAGACTGTGTCTTAACAATCTCCCCCTTTGGATCAAGATCATTATGAAAATGATTTTAGCAATTCAGTCTTCTTGTTCAGCTCAGAAGATGCAATCTCTTTCTTTAGCTCTTAAATCAGCATGTCTTCAGAATAGTTGCTTTTGAAGATTTCAATCTTGGGCGTGATTCTTGAAACATGTGATCTTTGCCATTTCTTGTGTAGTCATTCTCCCCCTTTTTGATGTTAAGTGCAACGACTTCATCAAAATTATTTGTAATAAATGTCTATCTTGCTGTTAGAGCCCCTGATTCGTCAATTCAAAAGATATTCATCCAGATCTTTTCAAATCCAGACAAAATAATCGTGTAACACCTGAATCAACTAATGAATCAGTTAACGTGCCTGTCAGTAACACTAAGTCACTGTGTGTAACTAATACACATTGGAAAGGAGTTGTTTGATGTTGACTCCCCCAGGGCTTCCATTTAATCATCGAAACACCATAAAGGTAATTTCTATAAACGTTATGACAAAGAAACTAATTCCTTGTGTGTTCGTGCTTGTGTTAGAAAGAATTAAGCACTTGATGATTGTTTATTGGCTCAAAATTGTGTAAACCACCGAGACAACAGTAAGTTAAACACAGACTCAATGTGCATGATTGAAGTGCGAAGGTGGGGTAGACTTCCTTCTTTTCAATATCCAGATTTTCCGAATGAAAATCAGATAGCATATGTGTTGCATCCCCTTTGAAAATGTGAAACACTTTCTATTTGAGAAGAAAATGAGTAAATGGTGAGGTTTGATCAAGAGTTGGCATGGGTTAGTTGCCTGTTTCAATAATGATCACCAAAGAATTGTGAATCACTAGAATGGTGGCTACCCGGCTCAGAAAAAGTTGGTGCAGAGTTGTGATATTCTTTTAACTCTGTTCTCACACGCTCTTTCTTTTAAACAGTTTGCTTTCTCTAATCACACTCATTTCTTTTCGATTTCTCACACTCAATTACTATGGATTAACTTCTTGGGTAGAAATCACTGGTTAAGGTGATTTCATAGAAGTTGTGTTAATACCTAGCACAATGATTCCTTGTTTTCCTATGATGCACGTGATGCTCAGATTGGTTTAACTATTTCAGTTAAAGCACAATGTAGATCAATGAAAACATTTAAATTACACTCCCAAAATATAAAATCTGTTGAAAAAATCGGGAAGTGGTTTGAACATGAAAAACAATGTTTTCCAATGATTGAATGTTGTCCTCCTTTCAACCATTAATGAGATTAAGATAAAGGATTGTACCTTTACGTGCGATCTTACATCTCATGAAGCTAAGCTTTAAGTCATAAACATATGAACTTGTAAGCTTCTCTCAAAAATTCTGCAAAAGTCTTATGTCAAGTCAAAGTAAAATTTATTCACTTAAATTGAAAAAACAAAAAGCAGTAAAACTTTTAAAGTACGAGTTCTGATCAGAAATAGTCAGAAGTCATATCCGTACTCCCCTTTTATCTTGAAGAGCTCCCCCTAAATTCTTGCATTACAAAAAAAATTTGGCATTAAAAGGTACATGCAAAATTTTATGAGCTCCCCCTCGAAGTAATATTGACCACTTGTCAATTTCTTCTCATACTCCCACTTGGATCATGAACATAATGTAGAAGTGCAGATATCAAATCAGAGTTAAGAATGAAGAAATGATGAAAAAATTATACAATTTAGAAAACTTTTATAGGTAACTACTGATTAGATTTTAAGATTTAGCATACCAAGCTTAGAGACAAGAAAGTTGAACCTCTTTTCGTCTAAGGGTTTGGTGAACAAATCGGCAAGTTGATAATCAGCTTTTACAAAGAAAAGTTCAATTGTTCCTTTTTCAACATGATCTTTAATAAAATGATACCTGACGTCTATGTGCTTAGTCTTGGTGTGTTGAACAAGATTCGCTGATATTGCGATGGCGCTCTTGGAGTCACAGTATATCGGGATCTTGTTGAAGTGGAAACCATAGTCGCGCAATTGAGTTCTCATCCATAAGACCTGAGAACAGCAGCTTGCAGCAGCTACATATTCTGCTTCGGCCGTGGAGGTTGAAACACAAAGTTGCTTCTTCGATGCCTAACTTACCAGTTTGTCACCGAGGAACTGTACGTGTCCTGACGTGCTCTTCCTGTCTAACATACAACCTGCATGATCTGCATCTGTGTAGGCTGTTAGTTCAAAACTAGTATCTTTAGGATACCACAGACTAAGATCTGCAGTGCCCTTTAGATACCTAAATATGCGCTTCACAGCAGACATATAGATTTCTTTAGGATTGGCCTGATATCTTGCACATAAGCATGTTGAAAACATTATATCTGGCCTACTAGAAGTACGATACATTAAGGAACCTATCATCCCTCGATAAGTCCTAACATCAACAGCCTTTCCCGAAGGATCGGTGCCAATCTTAGTACCTGGTGCCATTGGGGTACCAATCGATTTTGAATTTTCCATTTGGAACTTCCGAAGAATATCCCTAATGTATTTTGATTGATTGATAAAAATTACCGATGAAAATTGTTTTACTTGTAAACCGAGAAAGAAATTCATCTCTCCCATCAAATTCATCTGAAATCTAGACACCATAAGGTTTGCAAAATTCTTACAGTACTTCGGATTTGTAGATCCAAAGATAATATCATCTACATAGATTTGAATTAAAATGATATCTCCTTTTTCCTTTTTGATAAACAAAGTGGTATCCACCGTTCCTTTTGAAAACCCAGACTTGACTAGAAAAGTGGAAAGGACATCATACCAGGCTCGAGGTGCTTGTTTCAGACCGTAGAGTGCTTTGTCGAGAATGTAAACGTGATTCGGCTTCTCTTGATTGACAAAACCCTTTGGCTGAGAGACGGAGACTTCCTCCTTCAGAATTCCATTCAGGAATATTGTCTTCATGTCCATTTGAAAGACCGTGAAGTTCTTGTGGGCTGCGTAGGCTAAAAACATTTTGATTGCCTCTAATCGCGCCACAGGAGCATATGTCTCGTCATAGTCGATTCCTTCCTCTTGTCTGTATCCTTTGGCTACTAGCCTTGCCTTGTTTCTGATAACGGTGCCATCTTCGTCTTTCTTTATCTTGAAAACCCATTTCGTACCTATAATTGTTTTACCTTGAGGTTTCGGTACGAGTCTCTAGACTTGAAGTGCATCGAATTGATTCAGCTCTTCTTGCATTGAGATTACCCATTCTGGATCAGCAAGTGCCTCTGATACGCGTGTTGGCTCGAACTTTCTCATAAAGGAGTCATGCATGCACATATTCATTGATGCTTACCTAGTTTGCACCGGTTTTGATGGATCGCCAATAATCTGGCTTAGCGGGTGCTCTTTGGTCCATTTATGTTCATGAGGCAGTGGATTAGATGATTGTATGTCGGTTGTATCATCTACAAATCCACTTGTTCCTTCTTCTGTTTGTTCAGGAGGAATTATGATTTCAGTTGAAGTGATAGGTTCAGAAGGCTCAGCAGGAATAACTTGTTCTGGCTGTAGATTGATCTGAATAGAACATCCTACTGGTTCAGCTACTTCTGTCTCTTCATCATTTGTCACTTCGTCAATTGTTGGAGTCGGCATTAGAATTGTAATCTCTTGTTGAATCGGGGCGTTTGATTCAATAGGAACATCTGAACTGGTTGGATAAGTAGTCGTGAAGTCTTCCATCCTTTCAAACACAACAGATTTCTGTACATTAGATCCAAGAAATTCATCATAAAACAATTCAAATAATAAATCTAAATCAGATAAATGGTTAGAAGAAGTTGATGCTTCATCTGATTTATTCTGTTGAGACGTAGGTCCTGGACTGAGTTGCCCAGAAGTTAGTATTCCTGTTATAACGGGTTCTGAACGTTGTTGTTCGGAAGCCATTTCTTCATCAAACGAGACGTTGACGCTTTCAATCACCGTCTTTGACTTCTTTAGATAAACACAGAATGCAGTTGATGTCGAGGAATAGCCAATGAAAATTCCTTCATCCACCTTAGCACTGAACTTATTTAGACTCTCCCTATCGTTTAGAACAAAACACTTACACCCAAATATATGGAAGTATTTGATTGTCGGTGTTCGATTGTTGATTAACGCATAAGGAGTCTTCTTGAATCTTCGATGTACCATGGAGCGATTCTGTGTGTATCACGCGGTCGATACAGCTTCAGCCCACAAAAATAGAGGTAAGTCTGATTGACTTAGCATAGTACGAGCATCCTCGACTAGCGTTCGATTTATTCTTTCGACCACTCCATTTTGTTGAGGCGTTCGAGCAGCAGAGTATTGATGTGAAATCCCGACAGATTCGAGATATTCTTCAACCTTGTTGTTCTTGAACTCTGTGCCGTTGTCTGTTCGTAGAAACTTGACCGGTTTCTGTAGATTCACCTGGGTCGTCTTTAGGAATGTGATGAGAACATCTGGTGTCTCATCCTTTGAACGTAGAAACTTGACCCATGTGTATCGCGAGTAATCGTCCACGATCACGAGTATGTACTTCTTTCCGCCTAGACTTTGAGTTCGCATCGGACCGTATAAGTCCATATGCAATAACTCTAACAGAGCGCTTGTACTTGGTTCAGGCTTTGGTTTATGAGGTGCCCTTTTCATCTTGACCTTTTCACAAGCTGCACAAAGATGTTCTCTTTCATATTTGAGCTCTGGAAGTCCTTTGACGAGCTTTCCACTGACCATATTGTTGATGTACCTGAAGTTGAGGTGAGAGAGCCTTCGATGCCCTAACCAACTTTGTTGCATCGAGGCTTTCGTCAGTAGACAAACTTGCTTGTCAGTCTAGACACTTGATAAATTGATTGTGTAGAGGTCTGATCCTCGAGTACCAACCAAGAGTTCTTCGCCTTCTTCATTGCGAACTGAACATCTCTTGGCTTTGAAGTTGACCTCTAAGTCTTTGTCACAGAACTGGCCTATACTGAACAAGTTGTGTCGTAAGCCTTCTACATAACTCACCTTCTTGATCGTGACATTGTCATGTTGTACATCACCATATCCCATGATTGGAGAAAACTGGTCGTTGCCAAATCTGACTGTTCCGCAATATTTCTCTTTAAAATTGGACAATATCTCTTTTTGCCCTGTCATGTGCTTGGAACATCCACTGTCCAAGAACCATGTATGACTAGTCTGCATAAGAGAAATTACAAATTTAGATATTTATACGACAACATTGGAATATTCACTTTGATTATCGAAGTACGGGTCTTGAACTGATTTGTTCAAAAGCCAATTTTGACTTTGATGTTCGGGTTTTGAACTGTATTATCCAAAAACCTATTTTGACATTGAAGAGCGAGTCCTGATCTGTACATAATCAGAAGTCGATTTCTCTTTAAGCTTTGTGTGCCTACAACACATATTTAGCCTTAGGTACCCACTGGAATTTGGGTCCTTCTGTGTTAGCACAGGGTTTTGGTACGCATTTCAAATTGGGTCCTCTTTTGTTTTGAAATGTATGTGAAGAATTAGTATGAGATGAATGCACATGGTAATTTCCAAACCAATCTTCAGAATCTTGACAAGAGATAGAAACATGTTTATCATAAATATAAGACTTTCTAGCAGATAAAGATAACTGAAATAATTGCTTCATTGTATATTGTTTACGAGAAACAGCAAGTTTTGAGTTCAAAACAGCAATATCAGCAATTAGGACATCTTTACTAAGCGAAGTCTTATTACAATTAACACTACTAAATGATAAAACGGTCTTGTGAAGCTTCCGTTTGGGTTGCCATTGAGAATTTACTTCTGGCCTTTGCTTGCTCAGATCTGAAACATGTGAAACTGGTGAGTTAGACTTTTGAGCAACAAGCGATTTCTTCTTCTTAGAATTACCAGTAGTGCTCGGTTTATGTGAATGCTTAGATGTATTCTTACCTTTAGCATTTTTAGCTTTCACAAAGACTGAATTATCAACTTTCGTTGATTTTGCACTGTGAACAGGCATACTGGTTTTTCTCAAAGATTTCTTAAAAGATGAATGGTTAGGAAGTTTTGCATTAAAGTCAAACTGTTCAGAACAACCATCTAAACCACCGTTAGAATTCAGAAAATCAAATCCTTTATTTGATAAACCAAACATATCCTTAGAGTTTGAAGCCTTAGAAATTATAACATTTTTGAACACCGTTGAAAAAACCTTTTGTTCAATATTCATCAAAAGTCTTTCATCTGACAAAGAATTCTCGAGTTCAGAAATTTTACTTTCTAAAACGAGAGGAGGGACATATAGTTTACCTTGAATAGGCTTCGCCTCCATTTCCTTTTCAGAATAACTTTGAAAGAAATCATTTGAAAGAGATTTCTTCTTTTGATATATTGAATTTTCATTATAACTATTATTCATTTTCGCATAATAAAATGGAAGATGAACTTTAGATGATTTCAAACGTTTTTCAGTTTCGTTGGCTTCATCCTCTTCCGACAGTTTAGTCCAGAAAGTTTTAAACTCAGGGATTCTTCAAGCTAATTGCATAGAAAGATGATCATAAAGTCCTGGCACTTCAGACATCCCTTTTTATTGACAGTGAGGATTTTTATAACCGATTCCCCATCTCTCTATTTCATCTTTAGGTTTGTTCAGATGAATAGTCTGTTCAGTTTGACCCATTTTATATAACTTCTCTTCCAAACTTTTTAATTTTCCATGTAAAGAAAAGTTTTCTTTGATACATGAAGAATGCAATTCTTTAAGCTCATATACATCAATCCCACTTTTTAGCAGTTGAGACTTGAGTTCAGAATTCTCTTTTAGAATTATTGTCTTTTCCTTAGCGTTGGTTTCATTATCTTTATGTAAAACCTCAACCAATACTTTCTTCTCAGCAATTTCATTGCTAAGTTTCTGTATCAATTGGTTTTTGTCAGTTATGACACCATTTTCTTGCTCAAGATTATATTCTAACTCTTTTTGTTTTAAACTCATGGCATGCATTTTTTCATGAAATCTGAATCTGATAAATTACATACCTCCTCTTCTTCATTATCTGAATCAGCTTCAGCATCTGATTCTATCTGTTCCATCAAACACATGTTGACGGCTTCATCTTTCTCTTCATCCTCTTCTTCATCATCTGAGTGATCAAGCCAGTATTCATCTTCAGCCATGAGTGCTTTGCCAGCCTCCTGTTGCTTTGCAAGAAGCAACTTGTTCTTGTAATAGTCGGAGTTTCTGACTTTTGGCCTTCGGCAGTCTCTGGCATAGTGACCTGTTTTGCCACAGTTGTAGCACGTTTGTGGTTCTGGCTGACTGGATCCTTCAGCTTTGAACTTTCTTTCTTCTGGTTTCCTTTCCTCTAATCTCTTCCCTTCAGAGTGATATCTTCTCTCTTCAGGTTTCCTCTCCTCTGTTCTTTTCCCTTCAAATCTCTTTCCTTCATATATGCTTCCTTCAACCCTTTCCTTGTGGATGTAGTTGTTCGGACCAGAAAAATATCTCTGACTGTTTGAACTTGGCTTCGTGTAGAACTTTTTCTTAAAAGCATTTGACAGCAGAATCATTGCTTGTTTCAGTTGTTCATTTTCCTCCATGTCAGAGTTTGCATAACCTTCATCTTCTTCTGATTCATACACAATCATCTTGTTCTTCTTCTTCCTGACAACAAGAGCAACTGTGTCTTCAACTGTCTTTCCTTTGTGCCTCTTTTCATCTAGAATTTCATCCACCTCTTCTTCATTTTGTCTGAGGGTTTCATACACCTCATGAAGTGGAATCTCATTCAGATCTTTGATCTGCTTCATCTGCCTGGCAAATCTTTTCCATTCCGGTTGAAGAATACTCAGGAATTTGACGTTCAACTCAATTTGAGATTTGTGGACTTTGTTCTTGCTAAGTTCGTTCAGCAAAGTCACAAACCTGTCATAGGTTTCTTCTAAAGTTTCTCCCACCCTGCCTCTAAATTCTTCATAATTATTAAGGCAGTTGGAGATTTTCAGCTGATTCCCAACCTTCGAACCCAGCATCATCTTTTCAAGCTGATCCCGCATTTCTTTGCCGGAGGCCTTGTAGCTGTCAATCTTTACATATATTTCATTTGGAATTCCTTGTAAAATGTATGACTTAGCTAATCTGTCGCCTTTGGCTCTACTGAGGTTATCATCTTCTAGCTCATGAAACTTAAGTTCAACTTCAGTCGGCACATTTCCAACCAAACGAGTCGTCATGACTGGTTTCATAACCCCTTCTTCTATATATTTCCTGATGAAATCACCCAGCTCATGTCTATCAACAAAGTTCAGGAACATATCTTTCCACTGTTCGTATTCTCCTTTAAATAGAACTGGTGGTTTGGTGTCAGTTCCTATTGCGAGAGCTTCTCTGGATTAGAGCAAAGAGGTTTGCGTTTCAAGGTTTGCGTGCGCAAATTGAGGTTTGCGTTTCACGTGGGATGCGCAAAGTAAGGTTTGCGGTTCTAACGGGATGCGTAAAGTTGAGTTTGCGTTTCTAACGGGATGCGCAAAGTAGACTTGATCTTTTCGTGAAGAGATGAACACGTGAACTGAGGTTTGCGTTTCCTACTTGTTGCAAGAAGAGAGGTCGAGGTTTGCGTATGCTGTTGGATCCGAGAAGTATGTTTTGCGTATTGCTTGAGATGCGCAAAGTTGAGCTTTGCGTTTCACTTGGGGTGCACAAAGTGAGGTTTGCGTTTGATGTTGGAAGCGCAAATTTGGACTTTGCGTTTGTTCGTCTTCTGCTTTGCGTATGTTCGTCTGTACTTCGAAAATTGTCTAAAAACTTGTTCCTGAAATGATTAGCAATACCAAACACTACCCTTATGTCTAGAAACACTTCTAGAACTGAATGTGAGCACTCGATCTCAATAAAACACACTTTTTGAAGAAAAATTTGATCATACAGTACCTTTTTCCACTCGACTGTTTTCTCACTTAAATCACAAAATAGAACTCGATTAAAGCTTAAAAGTGAAATCAAACAACAACAACTCGATCTAGCATGCTAATCGATCACAACCTGATCGATTTTAAAACCTAAAACACCTTAAATCTTGAAAACAATTTTTCTTGAAGAACACAGAGTCGTTTTCTGAAAAACTTGATTTGATCTTAATCAGGCTCTGATACCAATTGTGGGTCCAACAATACTATATCAAGTTCTTAGATTAACAACACATAAAGATTACCAACCTGTATTGATTATAACAAATGGTTACAAGGTTGATCAGATTCAAGCTATTTGTGTTCTCTGTGTTTTCTCTCTTTTACACCTTTAAGTGTGTGTTTGTATGTGTGAATTCTTATCTGATCTTGTTAGAGAGATTGAGAGATATCACAAAATCTAATCTAGTGTGTCTTACACACTTCCTAACAACTTGCAACATATTAAACTAATAAACCTACATAATATCTAACAAATAGATATTATTTCTAACTAAGTTAATATAACTAACTAAACTAAACACTAAGTTAAACTAATATCTAACAAACTAGATATTAATTTAACTAGTACAATAATAAACAATTACATTGACATTTATTACAAACGACATAGACTTTAATATTGAGAGTCGACGTTTCGACTTTAGCTTCAGATTGCGATCTTTAGATTGGATGATCTTGAATCCAATGAGACTGTGTCTTAACAATCTCCCCCTTTGGATCAAGATCATTATGAAAATGATTTTAGCAATTCAGTCTTCTTGTTCAGCTCAGAAGATGCAATCTCTTTCTCTAGATCTTAAATCAGCATGTCTTCAGAATAGTTGCTTTTGAAGATTTCAATCTTGGACGTGATTCTTGAAACATGTGATCTTTGCCATTTCTTGTGTAGTCAGCAGCCGAATAAGCACTGAGTTGAAGATCACTAGATGCATTTCCCGATATGAGAGCTTCAAGGCAAGAAAAGGCGAGACGCTCACGGAAACATATGAACGGTTCAACCAACTTCTGAACGATCTGCATAAAAGCCACATCAGGAAGTCCAACACCAAGAATAACATCAAGTTCATGAACAACCTCCAGCAGGAATGGAAGACATTTGTCTCTCATATCCGCCATACTCAAAACCTATAGATAGTTCCCCTGCGCGAACTATTTGAAATGCTTCTACAGGACGAAGAGGAAGTTCTTGAACTGATGGGAAGTCAAAAGGAAGACGAAAATCCTGTGGTTGATCCTTTAGCACTCGTTTTAGACAAAAGAGTTCGATCTGTCAGTCGAACCCCTGAAAAGGATCAAGTGAAAAGTGATTCTGAACCAGAAGAGACTGACAGGGATTCAGATCCAGAATACACTCAGATTAAGGAAGTTGTGATGTTCTTGTCTCAAGCATTTCATAAAAAGAAGTTCTTCAAAAAGTCATCATCAAATAATCAGAGATACTCCACTACTCCTCTAAAACGACATGATCATAAGGAGAAGTATGAAGGAAAGAGACGATTTGATGAGGGAAAGAAGGTTGAGAAGAAGCCTGATGAGAAAGCCAGGGACGAGCCGATCAAATGTTATAATTGTGGTCGTTTGGGTCACTTTGCCAAAGAATGTCGCAAGTCGAACGTTCTCAACTCCGAATACTACAAGGCCAAGATGTTGTTGGCCAAATAAAAGGAAGCCGGTAAAGCTCTCCTGGTAGATGATGACCGTTGGCTCTACGTGTCTGATGAAGATGAAGATGATGCAGAAGCTCACATGTGTTTCATGGGTATGCATTCGACACAGTCTGATACAGACGATGGTGATCGCGATTCCACCTGCCAAGTATGTGCTCCTATCCATAAAATCTTAATTGATCAAATGCAAATCACTGTATAAAAATTAGACTCCTACAAGCAAACCAATAGAGAAAATTCTCACCTCATCTCCTCCTTGAAGACTCGTGTGTCATCACAGTCTGAAAAGCTTGAAAAACAAAGCATAGAAATTGCTGGAAACTTGTGCAAAATTTCTAATCTAAAGGAAGAGTGTGAGAGTCTTGCAAAAGAATCAAAAGAGTTAAAGACCAAAGTAGATAATCTTACTTACAATCTTCGTATGTCAAAAAATGAGAAAATTGAGATTGTTAGTATAAGTGTTTCTTGTAAAAATGAAAATAAACGGTTAACTGACAAGTTAAAGGATCTCGAACTGAAAATTTATAAAATTGGTCAAACTGGTCAAACGATTCATCTGAACGCACCTAAAGAAATCAAATATTCAATGGGCCCGGGATCTCCCGGTACGTACAGGGACTTGCCAACTCCCAGGGACATGCGTTCCCTCCGATCTCCTGGACTTATCATTCCTGGAAGTGGCCCTCCCCCCTCGAAATCGTGTCCTGGTCCTCAAAACCCCCGGGACGTACCGACTCTCGGTACCGTACGCCCGGACCCATTGACCCCGGGTCCAGATTGACCACATCCATGGGTACTTCTATTAAAAAGTTTAGGATTGGGGCTCATGAGATGTTTACTTAAAATAGATCTTTGTGTTTAAATCTTTTGATGGTGAATTCGGGTTATGGTGGTTTCATTTAAGGGTTCGTTTCCCTTTTGGTTTCCAACTCTCATGGGACAAGTTTCGGCTTAACTTTGATTTCAATCCGGAAACCGGATGATTATAAAGCGATTTTCTTTGCTTTTACTTGTACCAAAGTGATAATATGTTTCATCCTAACAGGTACTATGGCTCAAAATCCGGACCCGGAAATTGATCTAATCACCGACGCCGCACTAATCCATCCAAATCAGGACCTCCCTCTCACTCCAAACAACTTCCACTTTGACTTCTCTCAGCACCAAGGCCAACACCAAGTGATCCTTGAGATCCTCAGCGGCCACCCTCTCTCGTATGCTCTCACAAAAACTGCAGATGTTCCTCAGCTGTACCTCCAGCAGTTCTGGCAATATCTCACGCATATCGAAGAAGAAGATGGATTCCATCTGGAGGCCATAATTAACACCACGCAGATACTTCTCACACGAGAGCTCTTTCGACAATTTCTCCATTTACCAACCGCTGACTCCTTTCCTGGCAGAGACAGTTTTGACCCTATCATCTCAGACTCCATGTTGTGTACAGATATCCACTCTCTGGGATAAGCGGTGCCTCTACCTTTCCCGTTAGCATTCAACCACCGGCACTTAACACCAATATGGTACACTCTCTTCACGTACCTCAACAGATGTTTATCTGCCATCACTAAGGGCATTGATCAGACTAGTGCCAACTTACTGCGCCTCTTTCATGGTGTTGCATTCCATCAACATGTTGACTACACCGATATTCTATGGTTTGAGCTAGACCAAAAGGTCAGAGACAACCAATAAAACGACGAAACTTCATCCCATTTATGCGTTTTCTTCATATCTTCATAAGGAACTACATGCAAATCCATCCCACGATAGCTCGACGATCCTCACATCCGTTATGTCCTCACCATCCCACTCATCGTCTTCCGACTTGAAATGAAATCAACAACATAGTCGCTAGACATATCCCTGATGAGTTACTGGCCTACACTAGTCCAACGACAATGAGTGTGATAGAATATAGACGCTGTGATCCCAAGTTTCAAAGAATCATGACAATTATGATCAAACAAAGATAAGAATGTAGAGAGAATTTAGTCACAAATCTTACGTAGTCATATATTTCACAAAGATAGTACAAACATGAATGACTTACAATGAATGAGAGATTAGATGCTTACTCAAAACAAGACAAGACAAAGCTATATATAGGGTCAAACAAGCCTTGACCTCTATACAAGTATACAATAGAAAAGTCAAATACAAAAGTAAACTAACTTGACAAATTGACTCAAAACATATCTAACAATCTCCCCCTTTTTGATCAATTTGCAAGTCTTCAACTTGTCCATTTCTTCATGCAAGTTCTCCTTATACCCATATAACCTTCAAACCTCCTGATGGCTAGTCTGAATCCGATTCTGTCTTTTATTGCATCAATGACATGTTTTGTCCAAATTCTTTCCATTCTTGGCATGTGGTCATTTTCAGTAAGTCTCTGCTTTTCACTCTCCTCATGCTTGGCTTGCAACTTTTCAACAACATATTTCAATGTACCATCAGAATACTTTGAAATTTCAGCTGCTCTCATAAATCTTTTCTCCTTTTTATCAACATTCTCATACACAACTCCAAGTTCTGGCTTTCATAGAACTGTGTAGAGAGGAGTTTCTTCTAACAGAGGATGAGTCATATCAGGTGCAAGGAAGTTTATTCTCTTATGATTGGTCTCAATACCTAACTGGAAATCATAGCAGTAAGTAGAGTAGATATGTCTTTTAATGATTCTATTTATGGTGTCCAGAGCAAAAACAACTTCAGGATATCTAATGGTTCTCCCTCTGAAATTATGATACATGAACTCAATATCTCTGAAGTTCAGATTGGCAAAATCAGCTTCATTGAAGATATAAGTCTTTAAATCCTTCCTCTGAACAGTGAACTCAGGATACCAAATCTTCTCGTATTTCTTCATAATCACCCTTTGGACTTCCAAAATCTCTGCTCTACTTCTGACATCTTTACATGTTCTTCCAGTTACTTGCAACATCCTGATATACTCTTGCTGATACTCAGGAGATTTATCTTGAATCCCCAGGAGTTGAGCTTGATCAATTTGCCTTATGTAACTCACAAAAATCTTGACCCCTTCTTCAAGATATGGAACTCTTAAGGATCTTCTAATCCCCTTTATTTCTTCCAAGGTAGGACCAAATTCATCATATCATGTGTATGGAGTAGAACCCTCTACAGTAGTACTTGACGGACCTGCTTCTGGTTCTCGAATTGTTGGCTTATGTATAGGCTCTCTCACAAATTCTTCTTGATGAACATGACTATCAGGCTTTTTCTGATAAGGTAGCTCTTCTTCAGCATTTGTATCAGAATTCAGATTTACAATAGGCTCAGCATCATCAGGTTGAATTACATGGGCTTCAGGAAATTCAAACTCACCGAATGATGGAACAGTTGGAACGGTACTTGGTTCAGGCAATTGAACATTAACAGGACTTAGACTTAGATGTAGATCATCTGGAGTACTTTGAGTAAACATGACATTCAAAGCTTCTATATCTCTGTCCTAAAAAAGATCATCCAGTAAACTTGCCTCATAAGCTGGTACCTCCTCAGCTCTTTTAACAATCTCAGTAACATCCACTACTTCATAATCAGAGGCAATATCAACAAAATCATTCTTCTGCTCCTCCTCTTTGATTTTCCAGTATATTTCATATTTTCATTAACTTCATCAAAACTATCATCCTCGATAGCAATAACATCAGGATTAGGCATTCCTGTGATCTCCAATATCTCCTCCCTGGTTGCAATCTTAGGCTTTTCAACCCTTGATTCAGCTCCTTCTCCAACATATAATACCAATTCCATATGATCAATCTCCTCAGTACCTTGATCAGCTCCCCTTTCAACATTTTCATCACTTTCATCCCTTACCTCCACCATAACTGTTTCAGCAGAACCACCAACAGTTGCCTGTTTCTCTATATTCTCCCCCTCATGATCATTATATGGATCATGATCATGCTCCTTTGTAGAAACAGTTGCTTGTGCTTTACAGGAAGTTTGTACTACCTGTTTAAGATCATATATAGAAAACAAAATGTCAGATTTAAAAGAATTGAACTCTGTGGAACTAACCAAATCTGCTGGTTTCACAGATTGTGGCGGTTAACTTTCATGGCGGGATTGCACAAGGGTTATAAGATCTGCGTAATGCTGATTATCCGGAGCTTATGATAAGAGTTTTGCAAACAACACAAACTTTAGCTCATCAATAGATAGATCAACAGGTTGAGTGTTTGGAATTTGCTGACTTTGAGGTGTAGGTTCAGGTTTAGATACTGGGTCCTTCCCCTTCAATAAACGTTTTACTCCTCCTATCTCTTCCTCCAACTTCTCAAACATCCTAGATTCAACAGCCTTTAAGGCGCCGTCGAAGATTTCCTTAGACACAAAGTCTTGGTAACTAACTCCAGAATCACAAAAATTATCCGTTTGCATGACAGCAGTAGATTCAACTGCATGGCCTGTTCTCATTGTTGGCATAGACTTGTCAATGACAGGACTTCCATCCGGTCCTCGTAGTCCAGATTGCGGATCTACTCTGGATGTTCCGATCGGGTCACTAAGACAACCGATGGCAGCCGATTCAAATAGTGTCCAAGAAATGACAATTGGAAGATCAAGAGGCACTAGACTCAATGGTGCATCAATAGAAGTCGAGAATGGGGGTTGTTGTTCTCTTGTTTCAATACCTTGAATTTCCGAATGAGAAACCGGTAGATTTTGTGCTATATCCCCGTGAGAAAAAGAAACTATTTCTTGTTGGGAAGAAATAGAGTAGATGGCTTGGGTGTACGATTGCATAAGTGGGCTACTTATGTCTTGAATACCCGAACGCAACACATACGACAGAGTATTAGATGTGGTTGCCCTTTTGGAAATGTAAGTTTGGGTAATCACACGCTCTCCATGTTCTTTTTATCCAATCTCACTCTCTCTCTCTCAAAATTTTCAACTATATCTCCCTCATTTCTCCTTATCTCTCCGACAACTTCATCAAGAATGGTGTCAACATGAGTCTGCTCTTCCACTTCCATGGCATCAGTACCATAGAATGGTTCAAATAAGTCAGCTTGATCATCAGAATGAACATCAACTTGTGGAACAGATTAAACTTGAACACCATCATCATTATCATCATTATTAGAATTATCAGCAACATATGTTTTTGTGTCCTCATCATCTTTAGAAGCACCTTCAGTATCACTTGTAGCAGATGGAATAACACTTGATTCACTTTGATTACCAGCCTGATTTGCTTGATCCAGTTCATTTTCAAGGCCATGACCTTCATCAGCAGGAGGTGTCACTAAGCGTTGGGTAATCACCCGTGACCCTAATGCCTCCAGTCTTGGTTTCTGACCCCCTCCAGAGCCCCTCTCGGTATTTTTTCTCTTCTATCCCCGTTTCTGTACTCCCTTAGTATTAGAAACCCTTACCGACTCCGCTCTCCTGGAGTTTGAGCCTTGGGTAGGGATAACCGGTTCTGGTCGTCCCATAGACTCTCTATAATCAACTACACTATCGCACTCTAGATCGGCATAGTCTAATTGACATTCTGGCACAGGCATGCTAAAAGGAAAAGTCCTCTTATGCTTCATTAGGTATCTCATCTCACTCACCGGTGCAAGTGGATGGTTAACTCTTGTTGGAATCTGCCGGTTGCTTCTTAGCATGCTTCTGACAATAAGAGCCATGAACCTCTGATACGAAATGTAATTTGGAGCTTTAAAGTCTTTTTAGCTACCACTTTCTCATACAACTCAGTCCAAAAGATACTGGCATAATCAATGTGCAGATCATGGACTACGGAGTAGAATAACATGAGGATGCGAATGTTGGCATTATCTGTTCCGTAGATCTTGGCAGTCAGACATCTGTTTATCACTGAGAATATGGTGTAATAGAACGGAGGCAAGTTGTTCTTTTTGAAATGATTGACCTGAGTGAGTTGGCCAATGTACCCCATATCTCTTATTCCCATGAAAACTTCAGAGTCTGGTGGAAGTTCATCATAGGATGTTATGCCCTCTCTTGCAGTTTCAGAAGGTAGACTCAGGATGAATCTAAATCTTTGAAGAGTTAGAACTGCAGTGAAATGATCAATCTCCAACTTCAAAATGGGTATTCTTTCTCCTTGCTCCTTCACATGACTAAACCGGATAGTTTTCCAGGCTTGTTAGACATATAATTCAGGAACAATAGCTTGAGCAGTTAGAGCTTCCTGAGAGGATGGTTCCTCAGGATATCCAGTACCAAAGGATCAATTCTGATGCTGAATTGCAAATGATGGTTATTTGGTTGTTGGGGTTTCATCTGAGATGGTGATATCAGAAAAAGATCAGGATTGGCATCTTGTGGCACTTGGAAATTAGATCTTGATGATGGCACGGGAAACTGTTCAGATGCCTCATGTGGTGAGTTCTCTCCAGGATGAACATGTTGGTCAACTGATGGTTCTGCCATTTGTACCTAAAAAAGATTAACAGTGTTGGACAAGGTCCAAATGGTTAGTGAAAAATTGAAGTTTTGACATTGAAAAACCACTTTTGAAAAATTACAAGTGTAGAATTCGCATGACAGGGGTATGCGAATTCTTCACTGAGGAAATGAAATACTCAAGAATTCGTATGACAGAATTCGTATGACAGAATTCGTATGACACTATATACGAATTCTTCACTTAGAAGAATTCAGCAATGAAACACAAGAATTCGTATGAAATATATACGAATTGCTCACTTGGAAAATTTTAATACTGAATACAAGAATTCGTATGGACCACATAACCAAGAATTCGCATGAACTTTAAATTTTCTTGAAAATTTCTAAGTGTTAATTATGAACTTCAAGAACATTATGAACATCTTCCAAAATTCATCGAAACCCAGATTACCAAATTTTGAATTTTGAATTTTAACCCTATATTTTGACTTCATTATGATCGATTTGTTGTAAGGAACAACTTTAACCAATAATCTTTGAAAATCAACCATATTTCGACCATTAATTTTGAAATTTATATCAAGAACACCAAGAACAGTCGAAGAGTCAAATTTAAATCCAATCTCAAAAATATTGATTTAGGTTAAAATTAGTGGTTATTAGGATTCCATTTTATCATATTAACATTCTTTTTAGTTCAAACTAACATCTAGAACATAATCAAGTTCAAATATGATCAAAAATTTTAAAGTCTAGACGAAGGTTCTTGAAGACGAATAGTCCTTTGAATTCAAATTCCTAAACTAATCCAGATAGGGTAACCCTGCAAAGAAATCAAAGAATACATACGATACAAGCAAACAAAATACAATCAACAAGAATAAACATAACACCTTTGAACAAGAAATCAAGAAGAAATCAGATGAAAAACTTTAAGTCGCAAGCAAGGGTTTTAGGGTTCTATGCTCTCACAGAATTCGTACGCTCAAGAATACTTACGAAAAGTGAGGGTTTCGTATGAAAACCACCTATATATACTCTTGAATGAACGAGACATGTGGCACGAGTTTATTGGACCACCCACTTTTCTCATCAGACTTATATACGAATTGTCTACAAAGAATTAGACAATGTGTGTGAGAATTCTCATGACTCGAAATGAGAATTCTGTGTGAACATAAGAATTCGTATGACAGTGTAATGTGAATTCCTCACTTTTCGCATATAGGCACATGCGAAATGTTAGAATTCGTATAAGACACACATGCGAATTTTGTCAATTCGTACAACACACACATGCGAATTCTGAAGATTTCGCATGATAGTGTTATGCGAATTCTAGCCTTAGCAAATTTTCCATCTTTTTGAAAAACATTCTAAACTTGGAAACTTGCTATTTTAGGAAACTTTTTCAAAACTTGCCAAAAATAGAAACTTTTCATACATGAAAATTTTCAAAAATGACATTTTTTACTTATTTTAAGTTTCAAAAAAAACATTACGCACACTATCACACTTACAACCCTTATAAGATTTGTCTGAATTGAGCTCCCCCTTGACTTGATATCTGTCTCTTCTGATTCTTGACTTGACTTTGTTCTTTCTTGATGTATCTTGATGTATTTCCTTTGCTGGCTCCCCCTTGACATGATGTGGATCTTTCTTGATGTATGGATATGCTCCCCCTTCATATCTGCATACATGTACAAATATAACAGTTAAAGTTTGTTTCTCTCTTTTCTATACATTTTCCCCCTTTATAAGATGAACAATATTCTTTGAAGTACAATCTTCCCAATTAACAAAAATGAACTATTAAAGGTAAGAAAAACTCCCTGTTATGATTTGACATTTGAAGATCATCACTCTTTGACATTGAAGTTTGAGTCCTAAATTGATATGTTTAGAAGTCATTATCTTGATCATTGAAGTCCGAGTCCTGAGCTGATTTACTCAGAAGTCATAATCCTTTGCCATTGAAGTCAGAGTCCTAAACTGATATGTTTAGAAGTCATAATCCTTCTCACTCCTTCTTGAGTGTGGATTCCTGCATCACAGGTTGAACAGGTTTTGGTACCTAGATGAATTTCGGTCCATTCTGGTTAGTATGTGAAAACTTCTTTGAGCGGTTTCCACCTCTATGATATGCAGTATCATTAAAGTTCTTAGGAGAATAATACCTTTTGTGAATATGTGCTTTATGTACAAAATCATCATTGCAACAGTAAGAACAACAGAGTTTGCTTTTAGCTAACCTGATCAGATGCTTAGTTGAATTGACAATATCAGGAGTAAAAGCTTTACCTTTTGCAGCTTTGTTCTTGTATTTCTTTGCAGCTTGTGCAAATGATTTCTGGTATTTCATGACTCAGGAGATCCCTTAACAACCCAAATCATCTTCTCTTTCTTAGAAGCTTTGAGTCTAGAATAAGCAGCATATTTATCAGCAGATTTAACATAAAATGAACTAGAAGATTTAATCTGATCTGATTTCAAGACATCTGATTTGACATTTTGTTTCTTGAAAACCATCTTTTGAAATAAGCTTGATACTGATTGAAATGAGCAAACTGATTCAACTGAATCATCATCATAAGAAGATAATACAGGTGTTTCAGATGCTAACTTATCAGATAGATCAACATTAGCTTTCTCAAGTTGATTGATCTTGTCATTCAACTTGGTTTTCTCATTGCAAAGTTTATCAAACTTGCTTTGCAAATAAGATTTATTCTTCTGTCCCTTCTGTATATCTGAAGATAAAGTAGCCAACTTGTCACTAAGTTTAGAAATCTCAGATTCAAAAAATTTTCTTTCAGTTTCAAATTCCTTTTCCAAGTTCTGATTTTTTTAGAAATCTCTTTGAAAAGTAAAGTATTTTTATTTTCAGTACTTTTCTTCTCTTTATCAAAGATATCTCCTTCATAAATGACAATTTTCTCAAATTCAGAAAGTTTGGCACACTTGATTTCTTCTCTGACTCAGCTTTCTTTGAAAGCTCAGATAACTTCTGGGTGAAAATTTTCTCAAGTTCAGCTTTCTCATTTTTAAGTCTCCCATCTACTTTCTTCAGCCATTCTTTGCCTTTTGCTTGACATGTTGATACTTGTTTCTCAGCCTTTGTAAGTTTGACCTTTAAAGTATCAATTTCAGCTTTCAGCTTTGAGTTCTGAAGTTTGAGCTTTTCATTTTCAGCTTCAATCTTCGGAATCTCTGGCATATATGACAGTGCACAGTCCCTATTTGTACGAAACAGATTTTCTTTTTCATCTGTGTAAGGCATGATTAATATTACTGAAAAAATATTGCTTGAAAATATCGTTAGTCAGAAAATCAGAAAAATATCAACAGTACAAAATCAGAAAAAAAAATTAGAAAAATCACTCAAAAATATTAACAAGTCTAGAATTCGTATAGCACTTATGAAACAATTCGCATGGCACTCACAAGTAAGAATTCGTATGTACTATAATTAATATGGACACAATTCACATGAAAAGGATACGAAATCTGAGCTTTTCGCATATAACTATGTGCGAATTCTAAGCTTTTCGCATGAAGGAGTATGCAAATTCTTTGAAATTCGTGTAAGAGATGTGCGAATTCCTTCCTTTGAAAAACTTCCAAGACGTAGATGAGAATTCCACACATTTTGTATGTATCTCTTGTACGAATTCTACACTTCTCGTATAGCTCTTTGTGTGAATCCTTTACTTTTCATAGACTTCCTTGTGCGAATTCCTTCCTTGACACTTTTGTCCTCTATGATGTGAGAATTCTTCAGTCTGCGAGTTCTTTGTGCGAGTTCTTCATTTCTTATGCGAATTCCTTAGATCTTGAGTCAATTTTCACAAAATCACACTGATTTTTACTCAAACCTTGATGTTTGACTATGAAAATTTGCAGTCTTGATCACTTTGACATCGAGAACAACCTTGTGAAGTGAATTTCATCAAGAACACCCATGTTTCTAGGAATAGAATCTTGACAGTCCGCGAATAGTAAGTTTCCAAAATTTGAAAAAAATGATCAAATTCTTCCAATTTGTTTGTCAAATGAGTTTCCAATTCAAACAAGAATTACACTATACTAATGGGCGATCACAGTGTGTACTAATTTACACTCAATCCATCACAAACTCGATTTCAATGGAACAGTAACATTTCTAAAACTGGAAATTCTTATTTTTCTGCTTCAAATCATGATGTTGATTTCTCTGATTGAATCTGACTAGGATCTGATACCAATTGTGATCTCAGGTTTCAAGAAATCATGACAATTATGATCAAACAAATATAATAATGTAGAGAGAATTTAGTCACAAATCTTGCGTAGTCATATATCTCACAAAGATAGTACAGGCATTAATGACTTACAATGAATGAGAGATTAGACGCTTACTCAAAACAAGACAAGACAAAGCTATATATAGGGTCAAACAAGCCTTGACCTCTATACAAGAATATAATAGAGAAGTCAAATACAAAAGTAAACTAACTTGACAAATTGACTCAAAACATATCTAACATACGCACACACGGTATACCTGCTCCTATGGTCCATCCAGAACCGGAAGGACCTCCCTAGGGAGCACGACCTTAGAGGCGTGAGGGTTCACGCACGAGAGGAGGAAGAGTCTGGAGAGTTGGGGCTCCCGGACCGGGCGTGTTGAGAGAACATATTGCAAGGAGAACTGAAGCGGGCAGTGTCGTTAGACCAAGCGAGGCCAGCACTTCTCGCCAATCACCTACCCCACCGCCGACAGATTCTCAACTTTTGGAAGAGGACACCACGGCAGAAACAGATTAGACCCAGTCCTCTTTCCACACCGAATCTGAAGCTACCGACGACTGTGTGTACCTGTGATTCACGATTCAATCAAGATAAACAATTAAACAATAAGATTAAGCAAACCTGATATGATTATTCCAACGAATTGAATGGTTACAAGTGTTGAATCAGAACTCGATCAAGCTATCTCTCTGTTTTCTCTCTATGCGCAGCTCTCCCTCTCTCAAATTTTCTCAGACTTCCTCCTTGAGTACACCATTCAGAAAAGCTGTCTTCACCTCCATTTGATAGACGGTGAAGTTCTTGTGGGCTGCGTAGGCTAAGAACATCCGAATTGCCTCTATACGCGCCACTGGAGCATAAGTCTCGTCATAGTCTATCCCTTCCTCTTGCCTATATCCCTTGGCAACAAGTCGTGCTTTATTTCTGATAACGGTACCATCTTCATCTTTCTTGTTTTTCAACACCCATTTCGTACCAATGATGGTTTTACCTTCAGGTTTGGGTACGAGTCTCCAGACTTTAAGTGCTTCAAACTGATTCATCTCATCTTGCATCGCAGTAATCCAATCTGAATCGGCAAGGGCCTCAAATACGCGAGTAGGCTCGATCTTGCTCAGAAAGGAGTCATGCATACATAGATTTAAAGTAGCAAACCTAGTTTGCACCGGTTTGGACGGATCTCCAATAACTTGGCTTATCGGGTGCTCTTTGGTCAACTTGTGTTCATGAGGGAGTGGATTAGATGTAGATTGATCATGTTCAGCATCTACGAATCCACTGTTATCTCCTTCAGATGGTTCAGAATGAATGGGGGTTTCAGTTGAAGTAGTAGTTGCAGAAGTTGCAGTAGGTACAACTTGGTCAGTCTGTTGATCAGTCCTTACAGTACTTCCTACTGAATCAGCTACTTCTGTCTCTTCAGTGTTGGTCACAACTTCAACTGTCGGAGTAGGCATTTGAACTGGAACTTCTTTCCGAATCGGGGAGTTAGATTCAGTAGAGATATCGGAAGTGGTTGGATGAGTAGTCATCGAGTCTTCCATCCTGTCAACCACAACAAATTTAGGCACATTAGATCCAAGAAATTCATCATAAAACAGTTCAAATAATAAATACAAATCAGATAATTTAGAAGTAGACGATGAAGCGCCATCTGATTTGTTCTCTTGAGGGGCAGGTCCTAGACTGGTTGGCCCAGAAGCTAGTACTCCGGTTAGTACGGGTTCTGAACTGGCGTGCTCAGAAGCCATTTCCTCATCGAATGTAACGTTGACGCTCTCGATCACAGTCTTCGACTTCTACAAGTAAACACGGTATGCAGTAGATGTAGAGGAATAGCCAACGAAGATGCCCTCATCCGCCTTAGCACTGAACTTGTTCAGATTCTCTCTGTTGTTTAGAACATAACACTTGCACCCAAATATATGAAAATATTTGATTGTAGGTGTCCGGTTGTTGATTAATGCATACTGAGTCTTCTGAAATCTGCGGTGTATCATGGAGCGATTCTGAATGTGACACGCAGTCGATACAACTTCGACCTCGACAAGCGTACGGTTTCGCCTTTCGACGACTCCATTCTGTTGAGGCGTACGTGCAGCAGAGTATTGATGTGATATCCCGACCGATTCGAGATATTCTTCAACTATTTTGTTCTTGAACTCTGTGCCGTTGTCAGTTCTTAGAATCTTGACTTGTTTCTGCAGATTGATTTGGATCGTCTTCATAAATGTATTGAGAACTTCGGGTGTCTCATCTTTAGACCGTAGAAACTTGACCCAAGTGTATCGCGTATAGTCGTCCACGATAACTAGCACGTACTTCTTTCCGCCTAAGCTTTGTGTTCGCATAGGACCGCATAAATCCATATGCAACAACTCTAATGGAGAACTGGTACTTGGTTCAGGATTTGGTTTGTGTGGAGCTCTCTTCATCTTTCCCTTTTCACACGCTGCACATAAGTGTTCTTTTTCATACTTCAGCTCAGGAAGTCCTTTCACTAGCTTTCCACTGACCAGTTTGTTGATGTACCGAAAGTTGAGGTGAGAGAGTCGTCGATGCCATAACCAACTTTGTTGCATCGAGGCCTTTGATAATAGACATACCTGATTGTCAGCTTGGACCTTTGACAAGTTGATGGTGTATAGGTTTGACTTGCGAGTACCGACCAAGAGTTCTTTCCCGTCTTCAGTGCGTACCAAACACGTCTTGGCCTTGAAATTCACCTCTAAGTCTTTGTCGCAGAACTGGCCAATACTAAATAGGTTGTGTCCTAAGCCTTCAACGTAGCTCACCTTCTTAATCTTGACATTTTCGTGTACAACATCACCATATCCCATAATTGGTGAAAACTGATCATTTCCAAAACGAACTGTGCCGCAGTATTTGTCTGTATAATTAGACAACATACTCTTCTGCCATGTCATATGCTTGGAACACCCGCTATCCAAGTACCACATATGACGGGTCTGCACAAAACAAATCAGGAAATAAGAGGTTTAGGTTCCTATTTGTAAATGGGACCTACAGTGTCAGTACATGATTTTGGCACCCATTTAAATTTGGGCCCACTTTGTCTTTGAAGACCATATGCATGATAAGAAGAATGATAATGATAAGATGAAACATTATATGAGCCATACCAAACATCAGAATATTTACGAGAAGCATAATCAAATCCACCAAAATTTGAAAACTTTTTATTAGATGGAGCTAACTTGAATAATTGCTTTATGGAATATTTCTTGCGAGAATCAACAAGATTAGATTTAGAAGTAGCAACATTCACAATCAATTCATATTTACTAGAAGTCTGTTTATTCAATTTAAAACTAGAACTAGATTTCGCTTTCTCGTTTATCTTCTGTTTCGGTATCCATGCTGACTTAACTCAAAGCCTTTGCTTTCTCACATCTGAAACATTTGAAACTCTAGAGTTAGAATGGTGAGAATCAGAAGAATGCTTCTTCTTCTTTGACTTACAAGTGGTGATAGATGTCTGTGAATGCTGAGATTTTATTTTCTTACCTTTTTCATTCTTCGATTTCACAGAAACTCTCTCACCTCAACTTTCGTTGATGTTTCACCCTTTTCAAACACACTGGGTAGACCGAAAGAATTCACAACATAAGATGAATGATCAGGAAGTTTGGTAGTAAAGTCAAATTGAGCAACACTATCATCCAAAACACCTTCAGAGTTTAAGAAATCAATCTCATTCTCAATAGAACCAGATCTATCATCAGATTCTAAAGCCTTGGATAGTTTAGAAAACGCAGTATTTTTGAACACTGTAGAAAATACAGTTTGTTCTAAGTCCATCAAAATTCTTTCTTCTATAAGAGTATTCTCGAGTTCAGAAATTTTACTTTCCAAAACTAGAGGAGGGACGTAAAGCTTACCTTCGATGGGCTTAGCCTCCAATTCTTTTACAGAATAACTCTCAAAATAATCATTTGAAAGAAATTTTGATTTATCAGAACTATAACTGTTATTCAACCTCTCATAGAGAAATGGAAGTTGAACTTTAGATGTGTTCTTTCTTTTATCATATTCTTTAGCTTTATCCTCTTCAGACAGATTAGTCCAAAATACGGGTGGGGCATAATACTCAACCCATAAACCATGGATAAAAACCCATATAAACAAAATGTCACCGAAAACATGGATAATAAAACTCAATACCCAAAACAACACCTTTCGATGACGGGGGAGATCCGAATTCCTTGGAATATGGCGGGGACACAAAGTTAAACCACTTATCAATGTTCTCGAGCTTCACATAGAACCATGGATCCCCGTATACGGCTCCCTACCGAGCAACCACCACAAGATACCCAAATGACCCTAGTATCTACTCGACCTCTAGATGAGTGTCACCACAAAATCCACAAGTCCCCGTATCCGGCTCACCATGGGCAGCACCGCAAGACATATCTCCGTATACGACTCTGCAGAGAACCACCGCAAACTTACATAAAAACATGACTTGTGGACTACTCACTAGACTTCAAAGACGGACACTAAATTCCACGATGAATAACCAGACTGGATTACACGGGCATCAAGTTCAACCACCCACGATCTATACCTAGAGCCCTTATCTGAAGGTTACATGGTTATCAAATTGAACCACCCACGATCTATACCTCGAGTTCCCGCTAGCCATAAATAATTTCCAGTCCCAAAACAGGGATAAAGTTCCCAACTAAACCAACTGACTGACTCATATGCCTATGGATCCAATGCATTACATTCTAAAATGTTACATGACTCCAACGAATGAACTAACGCATTCAAAACATGTAACTCCCAAATAAGATGCAATTAAGTAAACCATACATCAAAGGCTCCTTATCGAGCTACTAAAACTGAACAAATGTTCCAAAGACTCGTCTGAGTGTAAATCAATCCCCAAGAGCCGTAACGAACGTTTGGATAAAATACGCGAACCAAAGTGGTTACATAAATCAAAATACATCTTTTCCCAAAATATTTGTCTCTCAATTCACAATTGACCTTCGGCCCAAAACCAAAAAGGTTTACCATTTCTAAAATGTTCCGAAGGTCGGGAA
Organism: Arctium minus; assembly: GCA_954870635.1. Classification (NCBI taxonomy): domain Eukaryota; kingdom Viridiplantae; phylum Streptophyta; class Magnoliopsida; order Asterales; family Asteraceae; genus Arctium; species Arctium minus. The sequence goes on along the minus strand of OX941096.1, from coordinate 10,789,020 downwards.
TGACCAAAATCAAAGGACTCACACATTCGTACCTTCAAAACGTCCCATTATATAAATGATGCATATTTTCAACAAACACTAAAATTACATTTTGACCAAGGAATCTCCATTTATGCAATAATTCATCAAAACACTTCCGGTTATTACTTATTTATCAAAATGCCCAAAAATCCCAAATCTGGGTGTTTTACAAAGTTTATAAATCTAAACACTTCATATAATCAAAAGTTACCAAATAACTCAATAGTTGATAATTTCATGTAAACACATAAATACTTTAAAATAGACATTTTGGCATGTACAACATTTTCACAAATCAACTTGAACTCACCTTGCTAGATTTAGGCTAAATCAAGATTTTTTTACCCCAAACTTGAGTTTTCTTGGTGAAAACTTGAATCCACAAGCAACAACTCCTAACTTTTAGATCCAACACTTGAAAAGTGTTTCATTCTCTTCCAAAGATCCAAAACCTAAGACAAAATTGAAAGAAGAGGAGAGAAAATGAAGAACACATCAAACCTTAGCTTAAAATCGAGAGAGATGGGCCTACCACTACAAAATACTCTTGGATCTTCCAATAGATTTCCATTATATTGTTCTAATCTTGAAAATCTCTTAAAAACGAGTTCATAGCAAAAAGAATCACTGAAATCGGAGTTAGGATGAAGAAGTTATGAGGAAGTGAAGATAATTCAAGAAAAATCGGACTTTATGCAGACATCAGTGTCTAATGAGACTTTCATGCGACCAAAGTCGCCCGGACCTCCAAAATACCCCCCAAAGTCGCCCCGAAATTTCCCCAAACACTACTCGCTCCTTATCGTTGTTTTGCCCCTAATTTCTTCATTTAAACTCCGATTTTGCTCCGGAAAGAACCGTTGGACTCGTATTTGAATCCTTCATCCAACAAGACTATAAAATATAAGATTCAAGACCAAAATCTTATATTTTCTATTTCTCTTAAAATATTGATTTCTATACTAACTTGAAATTATACCTTTCTAAAATCGGGGTGTTACACCTTCAATCTTTTCAAAGTAGTTTAAACTATCTTATTTTTCCATCTGTGTAATAAAAGATTTGGAGTAGTCTTTTTCATCACATACCGTAATGATTCAATGTTGATGTCATTAAATGTGTAGTACTTGCGGAATACTTAGCTTGCAACCTACATGTTAGTGCACATATTTGTTGGATACAAGATCATTATTACTGAAGGTCAAAGTCAAGCAAATCAAAGCTCAAAGTCAACTCTCAAAATGAAAGTCAAAGTCATTGTAATAAAGTCAAAGTCAAAGCCTTGTATTTTTGTTTCTTATTGTCTTTGTATGAGCGTGTGTTTTTTTTTAATAGACTTGTGGCTAGTAGGTGTGGTAAGAAACTTGTAACTAGAAACAAATTGTACGCTGAGTTTAGAGAGAGAAAATAACAGAGATAATGTGTATACGAAATATGTGGTCAATTGAAACAGGTAGTTTGGTTAAGATTGATTGTGATCATCTTGTTGTTGTTGTTGTTAATTGAAATTGATTAGAACTTGATAAATTGGGAAATAACAATTGGTATCAGAGCAAATTCAAGTAGAAAAATTCTTGAAATATGAAGTTGCACTGTGTTCGTTGAGTTTGGATCGAATTTTGAATCTTTGTGTGTTTTTGGAGTTTTAATTGTATTCATTGAGTTCGTATAGTAGTTTAGACAAATCTTGTATAGGTTTGTTGGTGAATTGCACTGTAATCTTGATCAATTTTGAGAGTTTTTAGAGTTTTGTATTCACGAGTTTTGTCGCACTGTATTTGGATCAATCTGTATTGTTAAATGAATTTCTTTGAAATTCATTTATAGATTTCAATTCTAGGAGTGTTGGTGGACGAATTGTCAATATTTCAATTTGATAGGATTTTGAGTGAATCAGTGTGTATTTTGGTCGATGAACTGAAGAACTCGCAGATACATCAAGAACTCGCAGGATGAACTCGCAAACTCATTGGATTTTGCAGATTCCTTGATTTTCGCATAATATTTGTGTTTTTGAAAAATTCAAGTGTAGAATTCGCAGATGGGTCTTGTGCGAATTGCATAGAATTCTCATATGTGTGATGTGAGGATTGCCAAAAATTCGCATATCTGTTTCGTGCGAATTGCCTAGAATTCACATAATCATTTTGTGCGAAAAGTGTTTGGTAAAACTTTCTAAGGACATAATTCGTATATCTTTGTTTTGCGAAAAGTCAGAATCCGCATGTCTTTTATGTGAAAAGCTTTGTGAAAAATCTTTCAAGTGTAGAATTCGCATAAAGTAGGATACGAATTCCTCAGAATTCGCATCTAACTTCATATGAATTCTCAGAATTCGCATAGAGATAGTATACCATTTCTTGTTTTTCAAAATTTCTAAGTTTAGAATTCGTATAAGGGTATTGTGCGAAAAGTTTTATACTACAAGTGTTTCATGCGAAAAGTTTGACTTTCAAAATTTTCTAAGTCTAGAACTCGCATAGAGTTGTATGGAAATTCCTAGAACTCGCATAACACTTCATGTGAATTCTGTTGTATGCGAATTCTGATTTCTTTTAAGTGTGGGATTTCTGAAGTGTTTGCATACGAATTTTGAAAGGTTTGTTTGTGTGAATTCTAAGGTGTGTGTGTAGTGTGCGAATTCTATAGTTTTGCGAATTGTTTTGTGCGAATTCTTTGTACTTCACTCTTGTATTTGAATTCCATCCTTGAGATATTTTTTGGAAAGCTAATTTTTCTGAATTTTTTCATAAGTTTTCTGTATTTTTGGATTTCACTTGGACTAACGGTCATTTGTTAAGTTCTTATTGAATATTTTGAAACAGTGTGACATCAAGAGAAGCACTTGCGATCGGAACTGACGTAAAACCACCGGTACTCTTCAAAGGAGAGAACGAGCAGTGGAAAGATCGCTTCCTAGACTTCATCGACAGACACGACTTGGGTGAGTATATCAGAATATCACTTAAAGAAGGAATCATGAAACCTCCTATGAAGGTTCATGAAGAAGAAGAAGAGGAACAGAGAGAGTACCGACTACCTCGTGAGGAGTACACAGAAGAACAAAGAAAGAGAGAAAAAGCTGATAGATTGGCTAGATCTTTCATTCTACAAGGACTTCCTAATGAGATCTATGTCAAGATTGACAGTTACAACGCAACGGTCAAACAAATGTGGAACCAATTAGAAAGGATGATGCTCGGATCAAAGATAGGCAACCAACTCAAGGTCTCTAACTGCCTCAACAACTACGAAGTGTTCAAGGCCAAGAAGGGAGAGTCTCTGAAGACAACTTATGATAGATTTGTGACTTTGCTGAATGAGCTCAGCAAAAACAAAGTCAAAAAGTCTCAGATAGAGCTTAATGTCAAATTTATCTACATTATCCAGCCTGAGTGGAAGAGGTTTACAAGACAAATGAAGCAGATGAAATATCTGAACGAGATACCACTCCACGAGGTGTATGAGACTCTCAGGCAGAATGAAGAAGAGGTTGAAGAGATTAAAGAGGAAAAGAAAAAGGATGAGAAAGTAGTTGTTGATCTGATCGCCCTTGTTGTAAAGAAGAAGTCAGTAAGCCTCAAGAAGAAGAAGAAAGTTATAGTTTCTGAATCCGAGGAGGCTGACAGTGAAGAAAATTCTGATTCCGATGACTGTGAGAACTTGAAGCAGGTTATGCTCATGATGACAAAGGCCTTTCAGAAGAAGTTCTACAAAAAGCCTGGTTCAAACAGTCAGAGGTATTCTTCGGGTTCCAGGAACTATGAACACAAAGAGAGGATAGAAGGAAAGAGAATGGAAGAGAAAAGGCCTGAGGAAAAGAGGTACAGAACTGAAGAGAAGAAAGATCCAGAACCGACAAAGTGCTACAATTGTGGCAAACTCAGACATTTTGCTAAGGACTGCAGAAAGCCCAAGGTCCGAAATTCCGAGTACTATAAAAATAAGATGCTCTTGGCCAAGCAGCAGGAGGTTGGCAAGGCACTTATGGATGAGGATGAGTTATGGCTCGACCATTCAGAAGACGAGGAAGAGAAAGAAGAGAAAACCTACTTGTGCTTTATGGGAAAGACATTAACTAAAGATGAAGTTGATTCTAATAGAGACGACACTAAAGAGGTATATGATATGACTGAATCAGAATTTCTAAATGAAATGAATGTCATGATGATCAAACTCCAAGAATTAGAATCTAAACTTAAGCGTGAAAGGGGTATCAATAAAGAAAACAAACAATCAATACTGAAACTTAGCAAGGACATTGCTGAGAAGAACGTGTTGGTTGATGTTTTACATAAAAACATTGATACCAGCGCTAAAGAGAAGACTATAATTCATAATAAATTATCTGAAACTACTTCTAAATATAAATTGTGTCAATTTGATTCCAAAGAGATTGCTAAAAAGTGTTCATTTCTTTCAAAAGAAAATAAGTCTTTAACTGATAAAGTGAATGTGTTGGAAGAAAAACTTTACACTTTAGGTCAAACTGAACAGACCATTCATTTGAATAAACCTAAAGAGAGGAGTGAGATTTGGGTCTTGGTTTCGAGAACCCACACTACCTCAAAAAGAGTATTTCTAAAGTGCCTGCGCTTTATGACTTTGGATTTTTAAAACTAGCACCACAATACCCAGAACTCAAAGTTAAGCGGACTAAATTGTCTAACGAGGATGATGTTAAGGAAAAAGAGAAACGGAAGAACACAACTAAAATATAACTTCCATTTCGATATGAGAAGTTGAATTATAGTTACAGTTCTGATAAATCAAAATTTCTTTCTAATGATTATTTTGAAAGGTATTCCTCAAAAGAGTTGGAGGCTAAGACGATTGAAGGTAAGATTTATGTACCTCCTCTCGTGTTAGAAAGTAAAATTTCTGAACTCGAGAACACTCTAGCAGAAGAAAGGATTTTGATGGATCTAGAACAAACTGTGTTTTCCACTATGCTTATAAATTCTAATTTTTCTAAAATCTCCAAAGCTTCAAAACCTGATGACTTTAATGAAGAGTTTGATTTCTTAAATTCTGAAGGTTGTTTAGATGAGTGTGTTGCTCAATTTGATTTTAATGTTAAACTTCCTGATCATTCCAAATTTGTAATTAATTCTTTTGGATTACCCCCAGTGTGTATGAAAAGGGTAAAACATCAACGAAAGTTGATGAACCAGTTTCTTTGAATCCCTAGAAAGCTAGAGGTAAGAAGAAGAAATCTAGGCATTCACAGAAACAGAAAACCACTGGTAATCCAAAGAAGAAGCAGTCTTTAAAATCTCACAGTTCTAATTCAAAAGTTTCAAATGTTTCAGATGTGAATAAAAGAAAGACTGGAGTTCGATCAGAATGGCAACCAAAGAAGAAGGTTGACGAGAATGCTAAATCATTTTCTAATCATGATTGTAATAGAGAACATACTAGTCAAACTGATGTAGTTGTGAATGTTGCTTTCAATAAAGAAAAACTTGTAACTTCTTACAAGAAATATTCAATAAAGCAATTGTTCCAATTATCTACGTCTGCTAGAAAGTCTTCTAATTATAAAAGAAATGATTATGCTTCTCGAAAATTTTCTGATGTTTGGTTTAGCACATATCATGTATATTCTTATCATTCTAATGCTTCAAATGTTTTTCAAAAAGTCAAAGGGCCCAAATTCAAATGGGTGCCAAAATCTTGCGCCAACACTGTAGGACCCATCTATAAATGGGTACCTAAATCTATTGTTTCGTGATTTCTCCTATGCAGACCCGTCATATGTGGTACTTGGATTCTGGTTGTTCCAAGCATATGACCGGGCGGAAAGATTTATTATCTAATTATACAGAGAAATATTGCGGAACAGTGAGATTCGGGAACGACCAGTTTTCACCAATTTTGGGATATGGTGATGTAATTCAAGACAACGTGACAATTACAAAGGTGAGCTACGTTGAAGGTTTAGGGCATAACCTATTCAGCATTGTCCAGTTCTGTGACAAAGACATAGAGGTTAATTTCAAGGACAAAAAATGTTCTGTGCGTACTGAATATGGTAAGGAACTTTTGGTCGGCATGAGAAAGTGTCAGGATCGAATTCTCAACAAAAAATAATTCTCAGAAACAATATCAAAGAAGTTTGCGGAATAACACATTGATATTCAATGAAACAGTAAATCAACCCAGTAAATATAAAAAACAAACTGTAAACTTGTATTGAATGCTTTGAAGTTACAAGATTACACACTCAACCTCAATATTGATGAACAGGCTCACCAATACGAATTCTACTTCTCTAGAATTAGGATCTATGCCTTGAGGTTGATTTTCTCTCTAGAACTAACACTTAGAATGAATGAATTAATCTCCCACTTTCACTATCTTAACTATACAATATATATACTGAAGATAAAAGCTAATTACAATTAATAAAATATCTTCAGAATATCTTCCATCATTATCTTTAAGCCTTCCATGAATATCTTTATTCTTTCCAGCTGTAATCCTTTCATGCGAATCATACTCAGCAGCATTAATCTCTTCAAGCAGTATTAACTTGGACTTAGCAGCATTAACTACTAAGCAGTACTAACCACTAGCAGTACTAACTAGTTAAGCAGTACTAACTTTGTTCAAGCAGCACTAACTTTAACTAGCAGTATTAATTCTACTAGCAGTAGTAACACTCAGCAGTATTAACCTTTAAGTCTTCTAGCAGTAGTAACTTTGAACCAGCAGCATTAACCATACTTGATGAATTCTTCAGTTCCCAACAATCTCCCCCTAACTTGACTTTTAGGAAGAGAAGTCAAGTTCTTCAAATTTTCTTCAAGATGCTCCCAAAACTCTATCATGGCTTAAATTCCAGTGTTTGCATCCAATCCCAAACTCTGATTAATTGTTCTTTGAATCAAGTATTTAGCCATTTCTGAATCTGGAACACACACTAGCTTCTTCTTCAGCATGGCATGAAGCTTTAATCTGCTATGGTTGTATACTCTATCCACTAGAAAATATTCAGTGTGATTTAAATCCAAAGTCACTTCATATACTCCACTAGTTTCATATAGAGTCCACTTGTTGACTGATTTGAACACATTCTTGATCACATGCTCTACTTCATCAGGCTTGAACATCATATACAGATACTCCATCACCAGTTTTGTAAGTGAAATCCCTGAAGCCTTCAGTATATCTGCATACAACTTTATTCCTATCTCAAACATTTCTTCAATATCTGACCTAGAGCATGTTCTGACAATCTTGACCCAAGTGTTGAATACCTCATATTTATCATCCTTCCTCTTGAGTCTAATGTACTCCTTTCCATCCAATGTCAATGTATCCCAGTGAATAACTTTAGGAGGTTTTATACCAACAGGTTCTGCTGAAATTGGTTCAGGAACTTTGTCCATCACTACCATGTACATCTTTAAATCATCAGTACTTGAAGATTCTTTCTTTTCAGATGACTCAGGTACCCCTTCTTCTTCAACCACCTTATCAGCCTCTTCTTCAGCTATTCTAGGCTTCTTGATTGACTTTCTCCTTGCCATCATCTTGGTTCTCTTTAAAGTCCTTAGACTTTCTCCCAGAGTAGCTTCTTTCTTTGATGGTGTTTCCTGCTCATCTGGAAAGGGCTTTTGTATCAGAAAATCATTACTTTCTTTCATCCTCTTCTCCATCTCCACCCTTGCAGTTTCATTCCCCTGCAGCTTTAACATCTCTGAATCATACAGCTCTTTAATCTTCTCAAAAGACATTTTGGAGAACATCTCCTTTTTGACTCCTACAGCACCTTTGAGAAATATAATCATTTTGTTTCTCTCTTGGGTACCAAGGAAAGTCTTTGAGGGTTGTCTCTTCTTTACAACTGTTTTGACTACTGATTTCTTCATAGTTGCAGCTTTCTTCTGTGCAATTTCAGTTGCCAGACTCAGTTGATAAGCTTCATTCAGTTCAGCAGCTAGAGCTTTTGCCATCTCCCTGTCCTTTTCCATCTGAACTCTTTCTTCCTCTTCAATGTCATCTTGCATCTTTCTAGCTAAGGCTTCATCTGATTCAACCAACCTTTGCTTTTTGATTGGTTGATCAGATTCCACCATTTTTGCTTTTCCTTTGTCTTTGTTCATTGCCTTCTTGCTATTATCTTTCTTGATCACTTCACCTTGATCTTTGATGATTACTCCTTTGGTCTTTGAAGTAACCTTGGAAGTATCATTCTTGGCTTTAAGTAAGGTTTCTGCAATCTCAAGATCTGTTAATACTTCTTTCACTGTTTCTGCTGCTTTATTTATGTCAGCAGTAGTAACCGTTTCTGCTGCTTCTTGTGTTTCTATTGGCACTGAATCTCTTTCTGTTTCTGCTTCCTGCTCCCCCTCAACATCAAATTTCTCTCCATCAAGCTCCCCCTCTCTTGTGGCTTCTTCCATGTTGATCTCCCCCTTTTTGGGAGCATCATTCTCAGTTTTCCTTCTCCTTAGTTGGAATTGCTTTCTCTTCTTCCTCTGTACCAGACTGATCACCAACTTCTTCAGCTTAGCAATCTGTACTTGTTGTGACAGAATGACCAGCTTCATTTCTTCAATTTCTTTGCCTTGTTTGAGAACATCTTGATTGATGTTCCCCATTGTTTCCATCAATTCATAGTAAGTATATCTGTCCTCACCCTCTCCAGAAGTGTTACCCTCTTTTGAAGGATCATTGGATCTTTTTGTAGTGAAAGTCTTCTGCCTAGCAGAAGCACTATCCACCCCCTTGGTTTCTTGGCACCAGGGACCTTTGAATGATTGCTCATTCAAAGTTGCCATGGGTGAGGTCTTATTTATGGTACCACTGTCCTTCTCTGTGCTAGCAGAAGTAGTGGCAGCCTCAGTACCCATATGCTCTACCTCCTCCTCAGAGAGCACCTCCTTTGGGTTGGGAGACACCCTTGTGGATTCCCTTTGGATATTCTCTACTGGAGAATGCTCCAATAGAGGGCTTAAAGGCTGAGTGGGTGATGGTACAAGAAGGGAAGGAGCCTTCTTTACCTGTTTTCTTTGATAAGTTTGGGTGATTGGTGAAGTTGGTTTGTCAAGAAGAGACTGAGGAATTGATGTAGAGAGGGAAGGTTGGGATTGGCTAGCAGTGGGTTGGTCTAATGGGGGCCTTGACCCTGCTACCATACCTTCATTGGTTTGGGACACCACCATCATTGTAGAGAACAATGGGGTGTCAACTCCTTCCGAGTCCCCAGCAGATCTTCTCATATTTGAGAAAACCTTGCCTTTGGGGGGTTTAGGTACATATACCCCAACAGGTTGAGGTATATCCGTCAATTCATGAGTAATAACTTCTTGGACAAACCTGGGGTACATAAAGAAGCTCTTTTTGTTTCCCATGTTTGAGACAAGATCACTTAAAATCATTTTAGAAAAGTTATACTTTCTGGCAGTGGCCAAGCACACCAAAGCATAAGCAATGGTGCTGTTGAACTCACTCCATCCAGTAGTCTTTTTGGAGATACAGTGCATAAGAGTATGGACAAAGAAACGCCATTGGGGTGAAAATTTGGCTTTTGAGAATTTGAATACACCCAATGAGCCTCCATACCCCATTCTTGTAAGATTGGAGAACAGTTCATCGTTTGGGATAGAAGTTATACCAGAGGCATCGTCTAGACGTAGACTGATGCGAATAACCTCTTCAGTAACTGTTAGTGATTGTTCACAGATTCTTGTCTTGATCATTTGCACACCATTCTCAGCAACAATGGTGGCATTAGCCCAGAACTGCCTTTGATGCTCGATATAGATTGTAGGAGATACAGTAAGAGCATGAGCAATATGGCTTGACTTGAGGAAATCCACAATCTGATGAAATCCTGCAGCTTGCTTTGGCTTTTGTAGCATCGCGATCTCATTGTGCTCGTCGATGAATGCCATGGATGGCATTGATCTTAGTGAATAACGTGCCTGAACGCTTCGAACTTGAGAGAGAAAGGGTTTAGAGCACAAATGAATAGTATGCAGAGAGTCGTTATAAGCTTTTAGGCGGGCAAAGAGTATTTATAGTATTCGGAACATAAGCAGTATTAACCTAGAGCAGTATTACCTACTAGCAGTATTAACTGAAATCAGTATTAACTACTAGCAGTATTAACTGAAAGCAGTATTAACTACTAGCAGTATTAACTACTAGCAGTATTAACTACTAGCAGTATTAACTGAAAGCAGTATTAACTACTAGCAGTATTAAATGAAAGCAGTATTAACTACTAGCAGTATTAACTGAAAGCAGTATTAACTACTAGCAGTATTAACTACTAGCAGTATTAACTACTAGCAGTATTAACTGAAATACTCCTTTAAACTTGCAAAACCCTGAGTACTGCTATGCATATCCTGAAAAAGAAGATTAGTAACACCAAGAATAAACAATATACAGGTATAGAGTCAATTTTTGAGAAGGGGCTTATTCAGAGTTGATCATTCCCACACTCGTTACGAAGAAGGTGAATCTACCCACATCAAAAGCTTTAGTGAATAGATCAGCAAACTGATTATCAGTGTGAACTTTTACAACTTGAATAAGTTTCTTTTCATTACAGTCTCTTATGAAGTGATACCTGATCTCAATGTGCTTTGTCTTAGAGTGCTTGACAGGATTATTCACAATGCTGATAGCACTGCTATTATCAATAAAAATGGGAGTGTGTAGAAAGGTTACCCCATAGTCCAGCATTTGATTCTGAATCCATAAGACTTGAGAACAGCAACTTGCAGCTGCTATGTACTCTGCCTCTGTTGTAGATGTGGACACTGTGGTTTGTTTCTTGCACTGCCATGAAACTAGTCTAGCACCCAAAAACTGACATCCTCCAGAAGTAGATTTTCTGTCCAAGTTTGCCCCGCCTAGATCACTGTCTGAGTATGCTATTAGGTCAAAGGATGAGTCATGAGGATACCAAAGTCCCAATCTGGGTTGCCCTTTGAGATATCTGAATATCCTCTTAACAGCTTGAAAGTGAGATTGCTTTGGCCTAACTTGGAATCTTGCACATACACAGACTGGAAACATTATATCTGGCCTTGATGCTGTGAGATACATGAGAGAGCCAATCATGGATCTATAATGATGCACATCCATATCCTCCCCCTTAAGATCTGCTGTTATCTGCTTGTGTGTTTCCATAGGTGTGCTGGCAGGTTTTGACTCTGAGAAACCAAACTTGGTTAGAATGTCCTGCACATACTTGGATTGACAGATGAAGATGCCATCTGACTTCTGTTGAACTTGGAGTCCAAGGAAGAAAGTAAGTTCCCCCATGGAACTCATTTTGAACCTTTGATGCATTAGATCCTCAAACTCCTTGCACATGTTGTCTCTTGTAGATCCAAAGATAATGTCATCAACATAGATTTGGACCAACAAGATATCCTTCTTCTTTCTCTTGATAAATAGAGTCTTATCAATGACTCCTCTTTCAAAGTCATTTTCCAAGAGATAGGATGACAGAGTGTCATACCATGCTCTTGGAGCTTGATGCAGTCCATAAAGAGCTTTCTTCAATTTGTATACCCTGTCTGGATAGCTTGGGTTTTCAAACCCTGGTGGTTGACAGACATATACCTCTTCTTCAATTGAGCCATAGAGAAAAGCACTTTTTACATCCATTTGATAGACTTTGAAGTTCATGTAAGAAGCATAGGCTAGGAATATTCTGATTGCTTCTATCCTAGCCACAGGTGCAAAAACTTCTTCATAATCTATACCCTCTTCTTGAGTATATCCTTGAGCCACCAGCCTTGCTTTGTTCCTTATGACAATACCTCTTTCATCTCTCTTGTTTCTGAAAATCCACTTTGTGCCAATTGCTCTGTGACCTTTAGGAAGGTCTACTAGATCCCATACATCTTGTAGCTTGAACTGTAACAGTTCTTCTTGCATTGCTTCTATCCAGCTAGATTCTTTCATAGCATCATGTGCCTTTTTAGGCTCAAGCTGGGATAGAAAACAAGAAAGCACTGTATGTTGTTGATCTTGCATTTCTTGAAGCCTGCTTTGATGTCTAGTCATCATAGGAGAAGAGATATCTCCTATTACCAGCTGTGGAGGATGATTCTTTTGAACTCTGGTGTTATGACTAGGTTCTTCATTCAGTCCAACCTCTAGATTAGAGTCATGCAACTCAACTGAAGTGTTTTCAGATGCCACTTCTGATTCTTTATTTTCTTGAGTCTCCTCATCTCTAGTTTCTTCTTCACTCTGACTTGGTCCAGTAGATGATTTCTTTTCACAGTCTTCAACAGAATTCACTGTGGGTATGGGAAATATCACAGATTTAGATATACTTTCTGAGACTTGTGTAGTCCCTGATCCTCCACTTCCTGTTCCTGTATAATCATCACTACTGAAACCAAAAGAATTAGTTAGTGAGTCAATGTCAAATAGCCACTGAGGACCAGACCCAATTGGATTTGGTGTGTTCTCATTGCATTTGACATTGTCACTTTCTTCAATTATTCTGGAAGAAGAGTTAAAAACTCTGTAAGCCTTACTCTGAGATGAATATTCTACAAGAAATCCATCATCTGCTTTGCTATCAAACTTACCTAAGTGAGATTTGGTATTGAGAATTGTACAAGGACACCCAAAAGGTTTGAAGAAACCAATGAAAGGTTTTCTTTTATTTAAAAGCTCATATGGGGTCTTGTTCTTTTGCTTGACCACTAGAACTCTGTTCTGGACATAACAAGCAGTATTAACTGCTTCAGCCCAGAAGGTAATTGGCAATTTTGAATCAGCCAACAGAGATCTAGCAGCCTCTATTAGTGTCCTATTTCTCCTTTCAGCAACACCATTCTGTTGAGGAGTCCTAGGAGCACTATATTGTCTCTCAATGCCTTTTTCTTCACAAAAGGTGTTTAGATCAAGATTTTTGAATTCAGTTCCATTATCTGATCTAATGACTTTTACTCTTTTATTAGTTTGGTTTTCAATTCTTAGAATAAAGGATTTGATAAGTCCACTGGTCTCATCCTTAGTCCTTAGAAAATGTACCCAAGTAAATCTGGAGTAATCATCAACAATAACCAAGCAGTAAGATTTCTTGCCTATACTCATAACATTTGTAGGACCAAACAGATCCATATGCAGTAAATGGAGACAAGAAGGAACAGAATTTAACTCTTTGGTCTTATGAGAAGTTTTGTGCTGTTTGCCTTTAAGACAAGCAACACAATGATCATCACATGAAAAGACTTTTGAAGGTAAACCTCTTACAAGGTTGTTTTTAACAAGTTTGTTCATAGTCTTGAAATTCATGTGACACATCCTTCTGTGCCATAGAGAGGATTCATCCACAGAAGCTTTTGAAACAAGACAGTTCAGGGATGAATCACTATTAACATTGTCCATATCTAGACAATAAACATTGTCCTTCCTTGGAGTTCTAAGTAGTATCATGCTTTCATCAACTACCTTGAACCCTGGAGCAAGGATCATACACTCAGTATTTGTAAATAATATACTATGTTGTTTGTCACAAACCTGTGATACACTTAACAGGTTGTACTTTAATTGATCAACATAGTAGACATCCTCAAATGTCATCTTACCTTTGGTGACATTACCTTTTCCACTTATCTTACCACCAGTAAGATTATCTCCAAATGCAACATGTCCTCCATTGATATGCTTGAAATCCTGAAGGCATGACAAGTTGCCTGTCATGTGCCTAGAGCAACCACTATCAACATGCCATATGCTCTTTCCCTTGAGCTGTTGGTTGCCCTGCACATAAGATAGATCAGTTAGTATGAAGTAGGAACCCAAGCCAAAGTGGTCTTGGGTACCCCTTTCTCATCAAAATACTTGCATTCTTTCTTGACAAGATTTTTAAACTTTGATTCCTCATGCTTGGAGTATTTTGTCACAATAATAGGCTTGGAAATATTTTTTCTAGAAGCAATACTGGTTTTAGAAGTACTAACTGCCTTAGCAGCACTTGCATGCTTAGCAGTACTAACCTTGTTAGCAGTAGTAACTGTGTTAGCAGCATTAATATTTTCAGCAGTACTAACACTGTTAGCAGTAGTAACTATGTTAGCAGCACTAATATTGTTAGCAGTACTAACACTGTTAGTACTTCTAGGTACCCATAGTAAAATACTTTCTTTTAAAACCTTATTTTTCAAAGTGCCTTTACATTCAAAAGATTTCTTTATCACATGTTTCTTTCCAGCCTTCCTATAACCAACAGATTTTTGCACACATCTTTGAAAGTTCATCTGTTGGTTAATAGGGTTAAAGTAACAATACTTAGCCAAATGATTTAACTTGCCACATATGAAACAAGGTTTTGGTCTATTGATTTTATTCAGATCAACTCCTTGTTTCTGAGCCCATTGATTATTCCAGTTTCTTTGATTACCTCTTTTTATACCAGAATTTAGGCTCTTAGTTGTATTGCAATCACACTGTTTACAAGATCCAGGATTCACAACTGTGGTTTGTTTGTAATGGACCTTGTTATCCTTTCCTTTTGTCTTCTCTATCTCCTTGGACTTGACCCAGATTTTCCCACATCCCTCATTGGTGATAATATTGTTTTCTAATGGTATCTTTTTACTCACATCATTATCCCTATACTCACTGGCTTCTTTCTCAGTTAAATCCTTAATTACTACTTCATCCAAAGGATCTATCTTAAAGGCTTTCTCAGATAAGTCCTTTTTCTCCTTGGTTTCTAACAAGTCTGAAGTAGGAGAGATATAATTGTTGTTGTAAGGAGGAGGTGTATTGTTGTATCCAATACCAGGCTTCATCTTGTCATGAATCTGAGCCTTTAGAAGAGAATCCATTGCTTTTGAAGCATATGAAAACTTTTCTATGTCAAGTTTAACTTTAGACAGTTCCTCTTTCAGCCTATCACTCTCTTCTAAGGATTTAGACAGTTTGGTCTCTAACTCATTCTTTTCCCACTTCCAATAGTTTGTGTCATAAGAGTGTTGAAGTTCATTAGCTTGAAAGCCTTTGATTTGCTCTTCAAATCTCTCTACTATCAACACATAATCTCTTCTGTCCTTTTCTAATCTTTTGAGGTCATCACACATACTTTGATTGTGATCCCTGTATCTTGTGACAGTGTCAATGCAAGATTTTGTACAAAGATTAGAAATTACCTCAGAGGGAAGATCAGACACTTCTGCCATAAGAGCTTGATTCTGAATGGCTTCCTCAGCTTGATCACTCCAGTCAAATCCCATTCCTTGTTGAGAAACAAGGGCTTGAGCAGGATTCTTGTTTTGATTGTAGCCTCCATTCTGAGCTTGTTGGTGGTTGTTGTTTGGAACAGCACTCCTGCATTCTCTAGCAAAGTGTCCTTTCATGTGACACTTATAACATTCCACCTTGGTCTTGTCAAAACCAGCTCCATCTTCTCTTCTTTGAGAGAAGTTATTCCTTCCTGTTCTTTTAATGAACTTCTTCACCCTCATTGATAACATGGCCATCTGCCATTTAATATCCATCTCCTCCAGGTCATCAGGGTGAATTTGATCCAGATCATCATTAATCAAAGAATTGCTGCTATGACTGGACAAAAAGGCTTCAAAGATAGTTTCAGTGCCTTTTTCTGAACTTACTCCACTGGCAGTACTAACTGCTTCAGGGTTGGCAGTAGTATCAGTGGATGCTGAGAGAAGTGCATCATTGTGGATATAACCAGAGGGCTTCTTCTTGGTTTCTACCTCAGTTTCAAAAACTCTTAGATCATTGTATAGATCATCAAGTTCTTTCTCTTCCAGATTGTCACTCTGTCTATATGAGACAGTGTACATAGTCCATTCATCCCCAAGAGATCTGAGGAACTTTCTGTTGATATCATCTTGTTCCATCTTTACTCCTACAGTAGCCAGTTCACCTATGAGTTTGTTGAACCTATCAAAAGTTTGAGTCATAGACTCATTCTTTGAGGAAGTGAAGTTCTCATACTGCTGCTTTAGAACATCTCTTTGATTTCTTTTGATGCTTTTAGTTCCAGCAAATCTTTTCTCTAGAGCATTCCAGAGAATCTGAGCATCTGTGCAGTTGCAAAATTGATGCTGATATTCATTGGGGATGGCCAAGAGCAGAGTGCTCAAGGCCTTCATCTCTGTCTGTCTGATCTTCCTCTCACCATCTGTCTTTGGTGGAGGTCTTTTCCCATCTGCTCCTATTCTTCCAGCTTCAGAAGGACCATTCTCAATGATATCCCACATTGAGTAGTCAGTGAGAAGAATATATTGTCTGATTCTGATCTTCCACAAGTCAAACTCACTAGGTTTGAGCATTGGAACCTTAGAGACCAAAGTACTGCTTGATTCTGTAAGATTTTCCATGATGAATAGATGTTTCTGAGAGAGTCAAGCTCTGATACCACTTGTCAGGATCGAATTCTCAACAAGAAATAATTCTCAGAAACAATATCAAAGAAGTTTGCGGAATAACACTTTGATATTCAATGAAACAGTAAATCAACCCAGTAAATATAAAAAACAAACTGTAAACTTGTATTTAATGCTTTGAAGTTACAAGATTACACACTCAACCTCAATATTGATGAACAGGCTCACCAATACGAATTCTACTTCTCTAGAATTAGGATCTATGTCTTGAGGTTGATTTTCTCTCTAGAACTAACACTTAGAATGAATGAATTAATCTCCCACTTTCACTATCTTAACTATACAATATATATACTGAAGATAAAAGCTAATTACAATTAATAAAATATCTTCAGAATATCTTCCATCATTATCTTTAAGCCTTCCATGAATATCTTTATTCTTTCCAGCTGTAATCCTTTCATGCGAATCATACTCAGCAGCATTAATCTCTTCAAGCAGTATTAACTTGGACTTAGCAGCATTAACTACTAAGCAGTACTAACTTTGTTCAAGAAGCACTAACTTTAACTAGCAGTATTAATTCTACTAGCAATAGTAACACTCAGCAGTATTAACCTTTAAGTCTTCTAGCAGTAGTAACTTTGAACCAGCAGCATTAACCATACTTGATGAATTCTTCAGTTCCCAACAGAAAGTCAAACCTCTACACAATTAATCTGTCAAAAGTCCAGACTGACAATGAGGTGAGTCTACTGTCAAAATCCTCGCTGCAACAAAGCTGGTTATGGTACCGAGGGCTTTCTCATCTGAATTTTCGTTAGATCAACAAATTGGTCACCGGAAAGTTAGTCAAAGGACTTCCTGATCTTAAATATGTAAAAGAACATATGTGCGTGACGTGCGAGAAGGGAAAGATGAAGAGAACTACTCATAAGCCGAAACCTGAGCCGAGTACAAGTTCATCCTTGGAACTTCTGCATATGGATCTCGGCGGTCCTATGCGTACACAGAGCATAAACGGCAAGAAATATGTTTTAGTGATTGTAGACGATTACTCGTGGTATACTTGGGTCAAATTTCTGCGAACAAAAGATGAGACACCCGAAGTCATCATCACATTCTTAAAGACTACCCAAGTAAACCTGCAAAAGACAGTCAAGCTTCTACGAACTGACAACGGCACAGAATTCAAGAATAAAATTGTAGAAGATTATCTCGAATCGGTTGGGATAACACATCAATATTCTGCTGCCAGAACGTCAGAACAGAACGGAGTAGTAGAGAGACGAAACCGAACGCTAGTCGAGGCTGCTCGAACTATGCTTAGTCAATCGAATCTACTTTTGTTTCTATGGGTCGAAGTTATATCGACTGCTTGCTACACGCAGAATCGTTCTATAATACACCGTTGGTTTGGTAAAACTCCATATGCTTTGATAAATAACCGTACATGCAGGTGCTTTGTACTGAATGACCAGGAGAACTTGAACAAGTTCAGTCCTAAGGCAGAAGAAGACATCTTTATCGGCTACTCTCAGTCGTTTTCCGCATACAGAGTATACCTAAAGACGTCAATGATCGTAGTAGAGAGCGTAAACGTTACATTTGACGAAGAGATGGCTTTTGTTCAAGACAGATCAGGACCCGTTATAACTGGTGTATTAGCTTCTGGGCAAATCAGTCCAGAACCTGTGCCTAAAGCAACTAAATCAGATGAAGCGTCATCGTCTACTTCACATTTATCTTATTTAGATTTATTATTTGAATTGTTTTATGATGAATTTCTTGGAACTAAAGTGTTTAAACCTGCTGTGGTTGACAGATCAGAAGATTCACGAAGAAATCAACCAACCACTTCAGATTTATCTACTGAATCAGATTCCCCGATTCAGGGAGAGATTCCAATTCAAACGCCTACTCCAACAGTTGAAGCTGTGAACGTTAACGAAGAGACATAAGTTGTTGAATCAGTTGGTTGCACTATAACAACTAATCAACAGCGAGATACTACTGTACCAACTGAAGCTTCTGCACAAGAAACTTCAACTGTACCCCCGTCAATTCCTGAGCAAACTGATGAAGCTGAAAGTGGATTTCTATATGATAATCATGATCAATCTACATCAAATTCACTCCCGCATGAACATAGGTGGACCAAAGAGCACCCGATAAGCCAGATCATTGGAGATCCATCCAAGACGGTGTAAACTAGGTCTGCTACATTAAACATGTGTATGCATGACTCATTTTTGAGTAAGATAGAGCCAACACGCGTATCTGAAGCTCTAGCCAACTCAGATTGGGTAATTGCAATGCAAGATGAGTTGAATCAGTTCAAAGCACTTAAAGTCTGGAGACTTGTGCCTAAGCCAGAAGGTAAAACTATTATCGGCACGAAATGTGTATTCAAGAACAAAAAGGATGAAGATGGTATCGTGATCAGAAATAAAGCAAGACTGTCGCTAATGGATATAGGCAAAAGGAAGGTATTGACTATGACGAGACTTATGCTCCAATGGCGCGTATTGAGGCTATCTGCGTGTTTCTTGCATACGCCGCTCACAAGAACTTCACCGTCTACCAGATGGACGTGAAGACTACCTTTCTAAACGGCATTCTCAATGAGGAAGTCTACGTTTCTCAGCCTGAAGGCTTTGTCAATCCAGAGAAACCGAACCATGTGTATATTCTGGACAAAGCGCTTTACGGATTGAAGCAAGCCTCTTAAGCTTGGTATCAAGTGTTATCTAAATTCTTAGTCAAGACTGGCTTCTCAAAAGGTAAGATCGATACTACTTTGTTTATTAAAAAGGAAAAAGCCGATATCATTTTAATTCAGATTTATGTGGATGACATCATATTTTGCTCAACAAATCCAAAATACTGTAAGAATTTTTCTAACCTCATGGTGTCAAGATTTCAGATAAGTATGATGGGAGATGAATTTCTTTCTCGGATTACAAGTCAAACAATTTTCCACGGGGACTTTTATCAATCAATCAAAGTACATTTTCGATATTCTTCGAAAATTCAAAATGGAAAATTTTACACCTATAGGAACCCTGATGGCACCAGGAACTATGATTGGCACTGATTCTTTGGGAAAAGTTGTCGATGTTAGAACCTACCGAGGATTGATTGGTTCTTTGATGTATTTAACTTCTAGCAGGCCAGATATAATGTTCTCTACATGCCTATGTGCTAGATATCAGGCTAATCCAAAAGAATCTCATTTGTCTACAGTCAAAAGAATTTTTAGATATCTGAAGGGTACTGCAGATCTTGGTCTGTGGTATCCTAAGGATACAGGTTTTGAACTGAAAGCATATTCAGATGCAGACCATACAGGTTGTATGCTTGACAGGAAAAGTACGTCGGGGCACATAGAATTTCTTGGCGATAAACTCGTGAGTTGGGCTTCAAAGAAATAACTATGTGTTTCCACATCAACAGATGAGGCGGAGTACGTCGCTGCGGCGAGCTACTGTTCTCAAGTGTTGTGGATGAGAACACAACTCCGATATTATGGCTTTCAATACAATAAGATCCTGATATACTATGATTCAAAGAGCTCCATTGCTATATCTTTGAATCCTGTTCAACATACAAAGACAAAACACATCGATGTACGATATCATTTTATCAAGGATAATGTCGAAAAAGGTACAATCAAACTTTAATTTGTAAACATTGATTACCAACTTGCTGATTTATTTACCAAGCCTTTGGATGAAAAGAGATTTAATTTTCTTGTTTCAAAACTTGGTATGTTAAATCTCAAGACTTAATTTGTGTTTACCTACTAAAGTTTTAGTTATTGTTATTTTTCTTCATTTCTTTATTTTTAATCTGAAAGATATCTGCACTTAACATTTGTTCATGATCTCAGGGGGAGTGTGAGAAAATGATAAGATGATCTACATACTTTTGAGGGGGAGTTCATATTTTTGCATATGTTTATCACTGCTAAATTTTCTGATGCATAATCGCAGGAGGAATAAAAGATAAGGAGTATGGTTTATGACTTCTGATTATATCTGATCAGAACTCGTACATTCAAAGTTTTACTGCTTTATGTCATTTACTTTTCAATAAATGTTGTGAATAAAGCTTTGTACTTTGACGATTTTTGACTTTTGCAAAATTGAGAGAGAGCTTAAACGATCATATCTTATATGATTTTGATCTGACTTGATGAGATTTAAGACTGAGCGAAAAGGTTTATTTCTAATCTTAATCTCATATGTATCTGAAAGAAGGACAACTTTTAGATATGAAAACATGTTATTAAATGTTCAAACCACTTCTAATTCTTAAAAAGATTTCATGAATATAGAAGTCTGATTTTTTAAATGTTTTCATTATTCTTGAGCTTCAATGTTAACAAACCGTGTGTTTCCAAAGATAAATACTTGTGTATTGTCTTTTCCATATACTTTCAAGTAATTCACACACACCGGTTTAATTTTTGTTGTAAATGTTGATAATCCAAGATCACTCTAAATCTAGTGAGAGAAAGTAGAGAGAGAAAGTGTAAGCGCCAAAAGTATGTGTATTCAATGTATGCGATCCAAAGTTCTACAAAGCTAAGGCCACAAGGGACTTAAATACCCAGGGCTAATACACAATATACAAGCTCTCTAAAAACCAGAATTAGACCAAGTCTATAAATACAATGATTACTATAAAATCTGACTTAACAAATGTTATCACCATGTCTAAAATTGAACAAATTTTTCGATGGTGATACACCCCGATTGAACTTCAAAGAATTTTGAGCGTTGATTTCATTTCGAACCGTTCTTTCAAGAATGTCTATATCTTGTTTCGTATAGAAAAAATCAATTTTTGGTGACCTAAGCCTTAATTGCTATATCATTCATATATTTGGATCTTTTTCATACAATGTCAGATTTTCAAACAAATTTCTTGTATTCATTTCATTCATTTCAATATACTTGTTTTGAAATATCTTCAATGTTTAAAAATGCTCAAATCTTCATGATTATATCTATGAGCATACAAACATCTGACTTGTATACATGTGATTTAACTGCAAAGTTAAACCATTTTGAGCAACATGTTCTTTTAGGAAAAACATGGGTTCATTGTGTGAGAACTTAATTGAAACTTCTATGGATTCACGTTAACCAGTGTTTCCTACCCAAGAAGTTAATTCTTGAGTGATCGAAGAGTGAGGAGTCAATAATAACTGAGTGTGGGTTGTGTGATGAGGTAAAATGGAAATGAGAGTTTGGTTAGAAGAGAGCTTAATGATTAAAAAGAAAGAGGTTGAGAGAACAGAGTAAAAGAATATCAAACTCTGCACCAAATTTTTCTGAGTAGGGCAGCCACATTTCTAGTGCTTCACAATTCTTCGTGAACATTATTGAAACATGCAACTAGCCCATGCCAACTCTTGATAAAAACCCCACCAGCTACTCATTTTCTTCTCAACAAGAAAATGTTTCATATTTCAAAGGGGACGCAACACATATGCTATCTGATTTTCATTTGGAAAATCTGGATATTGAAACAGAAGGAAGTCTGCCCCACCTTCGCACTTCGATCATGCATAATTGAGTATGTGTTTAACTGTTGTTGTCTCAATGGTTTACATAATTTTGAGCCTATAAAAGCAATCATATGTGCTTAATTCTTTCAAACACAAGCACGTACACACAGAGAATTCGTTTTTCTGTCAAAAAGTTCATAGAATAAACTTGTGTTATTCGATGATTGAATGAAAGACATGGGGGAGTGAACATCACAAAAGCTCCTTTCCAATGTGTATTCGTTACACACAGTGACTTCGTGTTACTGACAGGCACTTCTAACTGATTCATTTGTTGATTCAGGTCTTACATTCATAATTTATCTGAATTTGCAAAGATTTGGATGAATATCTTCTTGGATCGATAGATTTTTAGTGGCTCAGTGTTGAAAGATCAGTAGTCAGAACAGATCAAAGATATTTCTTGTAAAGTTTTGATGATCTCATGCTTCATTCATCAAAAAGGGGGAGAGATAATAAAGAAATGTTATAGATGAGAGACATAGTCAAGAAATATGTGCAGTGATCAAGAAAATTATTTCAAGACAGTCTAATTTTGAGTTGAAAGCTGAAAAGAGAAAAGTTCAAAGATTTCAGAATATGAGCACAATTTTTATTGAAATTTTCTTTGAAGATGATTTGCTGAAGCAATCCGAGCTGAACCTGAAGATAATTTCTTTTCGATTTCTGAAAGAGATGTTACAATCTTGGAGGAAAATGTTACTATTGTTGAAGACATATTTCGAAAAGGTTGCTAAAAGTTTTGAAGACATTTTTATCAAAGAAAAGGAAGATTGTTCTAAGTTTAAGAAGGAGTTATTGCACTTCAATGGTTATGTTGATTTCTGAAAATATTCTGAGTTGACAAGAAGTCTAAAAAGAGGGAGATTAAAGTTAAAGATCAACTGAAAAGGGGGAGTTTATATAAATTGAGTTTAAGGGGGAGATTGTATTGCAAATTCTTTTAGAGATGATCTTGATCCAAAGGGGGAGAATGTTAGTGCACATATTTCTTGGATACAAGATCGTTATTACTGAAGGTCAAAGTCAAGCAAGTCAAAGCTCAAAGTCAACTCTCAAAATGACAGTCAAAGTCATTGTAATAAAGTCAAAGTCAAAGCCTTGTATTTTGTTTCTTGTTGTCTTTGTATGAGCGTGTGTTTTTGTTTAATAGACTTGTGGCTAGTAGGTGTGGTAAGAAACTTGTAACTAGAAACAGGTTGTACGCTGAGTTTAGAGAGAGAAAATAACAGAGAGAAAGTGTATACGAAATATGTGGTCAATTGAAACAGGTAGTTTGGTTAAGATTGATTACGATCATCTTGTTGTTGTTGTTGTTAATTGAAATTGATTAGAACTTGATAAATTGGGAAATAACGCTACATTTGAAGAAAGGATTCAAATGCTAAAGGTTTGTAAGAATATAACTGGTAGCGGAAAAACCGTATAGGTCCACAGTGTAGGCGCAAGTATACACCGACACTATGGTCGCTACAAGTAATAAAGTGGTAAATATACCGAGATCGTATCCACAGGGATTGGACTTCAAAGTTTCGAGTCCTAAGTCGAGAATACACCGATTTCAATGAGAGAAGAAGAAAATATTTTTGAGCGAGTTTTGGGCTTTATAACAACAAAAACTAAATAAGAAACTAAAATTGGTATGGGTGCAAGTTTTCCTTGAGATTTATGTAGTAACAAAATGGTTAGTCATTTTGTAGCACGATGTGTCTATAAAAAGCCCGATCTCTCGAAAGTGGAATTTTATAGACCGGTCGTACAAAATGCTCATAAATGTCCATTGTTACCGACTCTTAATCTTGCCGATTTAACTAAGTTGATAAAATAATCAAGTTCTACCAGTATGGAGATTTATACCCAAATCTCTTTGTGATATAAATCTCGACCAACGTTTGAACCTTAGTAAATCATACAAAACCCGTATCTCTATGTGGTTATCAAAGACTCTCTCAAATCTTTGTGCATCATTTAAGCCGTATTTCAAATCCCCCCTCTCGAGGTCAATATCTAATATTAACACTTCAGAGTGATCGACTTATCCGCGTTGAGTTTAAGTCCCAACTCAAGTGACCAAGCTTAAGAGCTAGCAATAATGGCAACACCCAAGTGTCGCCTACTAGTCTAAAGTTCGACTCACACCCACACCCAAAAGGGTGCTTAGCTCATAATAAAAATAAAAGACAAAATGTAAAGAAAGAAATATTCGTTAACTATTTGCATTAATAAAGATAAACTACAAGCGTAACTAGAAAATAAGTTCGGAATTTAAATGCGTTAAAGTAAGTACGGAAAGTAAATACGAGAAATAAAAGACGGAAAATAAAAGACAAAAATTAAATGCGAAAATTAAATTCTAAACTAATACTTCATCTCTTCAACCATGAAAGTAAATGGTTGAAGATGAAGAACATATTGTTCTTGCTTTCTTGATGATGGAAGATGAGATGAGATGAGGGGTCCTTCAATGCTCTTCCAAAGCCTTGTATTTATACTTGAAATCTTGATAATCCAAGGGTGAGGATTGCCCCAAAAATTGTGTGGACACCATTAACTTAAATTCCAGCCACATGATCCAGCAAATTCCAGCAATTTACAGCTAGCAAAAGCTGGACAACAGTTGTACCCAATAGTCCCACTGGTGCCCACAGTGGGTAGACTGTGCCCACTGCGGAACAGTGACGATTTTAACCCAAAAATGATGCGTTTAACCATAAAAACATTCTCAACAACTCCAAATGAAAATAAAATAATAAAAGGAAGAAAGACAAACAAAAAAATGAAACACAACTAAAATGAAGGAAAAACTCACACATATGACGTGTAAATAACGCTCAAAATGAGAGTTATCACACCCCCAAACTTAACTTGTTACTTATCCCCAAGTAACTAAAAGAACAAAATAAAAACAATTGAAGATACAAAATACACAACAAGACTAAGTATCATAAATAGGATCATCAACTTATTTTTTTCTTTTTCTTTTTCTTTTTTTTCATCTTTTTTTTTATTCTTGCATCTTAAATCCCTTTGATTAAAAATATCCATAGTTTTTCCTAATCTTTCCACTATGTTCTTTTATTGCAATTTGATTTCCATAAGCTAAGATATAATCCATTTTATGAAAATTGACTTTGCAAACATAGATCCATAGGACTTTGAATGGTTGGTGTTTAAGGCTTCTCACTTTCCTTGCTTTTTTTTTCATCTTCCCCCAAACTTGTCTTTTCGGGTTACACAAGAAAAGAATATTTCTATTATGTATTTGATGTGTTTTACCCAACTTTTTTTCCTCAAAGTGTCAACTTCAGCTATTTGTATATCTATTATATTTTTTTAATCCTTCCAATTTTTCGAAAGATTTAGCACCTTTTTTTTCAACACTTGAGTTTTCTCTCCCAAACTTAAAATACTCATTGTTCTCATTGTGGAAGGAATAACAAGACTCAAAGGCTCGAGTAAGGCAACAAAGGAAAAGTGTATCGGTTAAGTGTTTAAAAAAAGCCTATGTCATTTCTAAAGTTTCAAAGTTTAATCAATATGGATACCGGGGAATTGGTTGCTTAGTTCTAGAAATCTGCTAGTAGTGGATAAATTATTCAAACTATGAAACACAAAAGAAATATAAGGATATAAGATGCATGAGACTTCTTTTTTTTTTTTTTTATCCCAAATATTCTTGATACTAGTCGAAAAAGAACAGACTTAAACCACACACAAAAATGTAAAATAAAATACTCAAGATTTGGAGTTGAGAGAAAAAGACGAGTTTGCATGAAGGTTATGTAGGATGCGATTCACCACCCCATGAGTGCATCTTCGAAAAGTGGGGTGGTTTCAAGATAATAGGCACTTCCACAATACCAAAGTTTCTTCCAACAAGTCCACCACCCAAAGAACACGATCTAGGCAAAATTCCCGAACTTTTGATCACACAAATCCTCCCAACAGTCCATGGCATGATCCCTGTAGGAACATTGTGATCACAAAAAGAAGGTTGCACAACATGAGCAAAAATCATTAAGTTAGGAATTTTATCATCTTGAAGCACTTCTTCACTATTAGGGAGTAAAGAAGGCTTGCTCATGTGCTCAAAATTTGCCCCAAAAATATCCAACTCTTTCTCAACATCACTCTCATCCTTACCAACACATTTAGATTTTTCATTATCACTTGGTAAAGGACCTCTACTTTGATTTTTCAACTCGTCGACTAGTTGTCCCATCTTAGTATTCAAGGCTTCAAAAGAGGATGTGAAATTTCCCAAAAATGTTGTAAAAGTTTCCGTTATGCTTGGGGAAAAAGTTTCAAAAGAGTGAGATGGTTCGGGTTGTTCAAAAACATTCTCGGGTGGGTAGTTGGAAACAAAGAACGTGAATTCATAATAAGGATCACTCCCTTGAAAATCACAAGAATAATCAAAATTTCCCTCCCATGATTGGTCAAATGTATTTATAAACGTGTCATTCCAATCTTGACAGGGAGGTGAAAATGAAGTATAGGTGCCATCATCTTGAATACTTTCCAAAAAGTTAGGATGTGGTTCCCATGAATAATCGAAAGTATTAAAATACGGGGCATCCCAACTAAAACCATCAATAATGGTGAAAGAAAAATCAATAAAAAACTCAACGTATAACTCAAGAAACTCTGGAAATACGCCAATCCCCGGCAACGGCGCCAAAAACTTGGTAGCTGAAAAACCGTATAGGTCCACAGTGTGGGCGCAAGTATACATCGACACTATGGGCGCAAGTAGAGATTTATACCCAAACCCGTATCTCTACGTGGTTATCAAAGACTCTCTCAAATCTTTGTGCATCACTTAAGTAGTATTTCTGTTAGCGCACAGATCTATTGGATTCAAGATCATCCAATCTGAAGTTTGCAATCTGAAGCTAACGCTGGAAAGTCAACTCTTAATATTAGTCTAATGTTAGTTTGTAATAAAATGTCAAAGTTAGTTTATTGTATTTTAGTGTTTTAGTTATAAGTCCTAAATATCTAGATATTATGTTTAGATATTATTTAGGATATTATTATCTTTGTTAGATATTATGTTAGTTAGTGTGTTGAGAAAAATATAAAAAAACACACATAACACATTTCAACGGTGTAAATCTAAGACTGAGTTTTACTGTTCATCAGAGAGAAAAACACAGAGAGCTTCAAAAGAGAAATCAATCAATTTGTATTCCGTGTTTGTAATCAAATCAGGTTGGTTAATATATGTGTTGTTGTTTTTGATAAGAACTTGATAATATTGTGGACCAACAATTGTTATCAGAGCCTCAAAACATATTCAAATCAAGTTTTTAAAAGAACGACTCTGTGTTCTTCTTCTTCAAAATTCTTTTCGAGTTTTAGTGTGTTTTTGGAGTTGAAATCGATCAGGTCTTGATCGATTAGTGTGCTTGATCGAGTTGGTATTGCTTAATTCCAGTATAGATCTTCAATCGATTCAATTTTTGTGATTTTAGTGTCAAAACTGTTCACGAGTCGAAACTCACTGTTCTATCGATCTTTTCTTCAAAAGGTGATTATTCTTTAGATCAAGGGCTTGTAATCTGTTCTAGAAGTGTTAGTGGTCGATTTGTCAAAGTTGGAACTACTAAATCAAAGTCTAGATAGGTTTATCTGTCAAATCAGTCGTTTTTTCGAAGTAACAGGGACGAACTCGCGCAAAGTTCAAGTTTACGCCAGTTCATAGCAAGGTTTGCGCCAAATACAAAAGTTCTTCAAAGTTCATCGCGCAAAGTTACTTTTGCGCTATCAGGCAATCGCGCAAAGTTACTTTTGCGCTATCAGTTACTCGCGCAAAGTGTCCTTCGCGCCAGCTTCGATTAACGCAAAGTTCAGGTTTGCGCCATCAACATCTCGCGCAAATCTCCATCTTCAAAGTTTGCGCCATCAGCTTATCGTGCAAAGTTCAAGTTTGCGCCACTAACGTCTAACGCAAAACTCCATCTTCTAGATTAAAGTTTGCGCTACCTTCACTTCGCGCAAAGTTCTGTTTCGTGCGACCCTCATCTCGCGCCAAGTTGCCTTTTGCGCCAACTCCTCTTAGCGCAACTTGATTTTTGCGCCAGCGTCTTCTAACGCAAAGTGTTACTTCGCGCCACCTACACCTCGCGCAAAACTCTTTTACGCTAGACTCCTTTAGCGCAAAGTGTGCCTTTTGCGCCAGTACCAGACTTAGTCTTTTTCAAAGGATGACTTCAAGAGAAGCCCTAGCTATCAGAACTGACACAAAGCCACCAGTACTCTTCAGGGGAGAGTATGAACAGTGGAAAGATCGGTTCATGAACTTCATAGAAAGACAAGATTTGGGTGATTTTATCAGGAAATCAATGGAGGAGGGAGTTATGGCACCAGTTTATGAGACTCGTACGGAGGGAACTGTGGCAACAGAGTATCAACTTAAGTATGATGAGCTCGAAGGTGATAACCTAAAAAGAGCAAAATGTGATAGATTAGCAAAGTCTTACATTCTTCAAGGCATTCCAAATGAAATATATGTAAAGATAGACAACTATAAAGCCTCTGGCAAAGAGATGTGGGATCAGCTAGAGAAAATGATGCTAGGTTCAAAGGTTGGGAACCAGCTCAAGATATCCAACTGCCTCAATAACTATGAAGAATTCAAAGGCAGAGTTGGAGAGTCTCTAGCAGGAACATATGACAGATTCGTGACCTTGCTGAATGAACTAAGCAAGAACAAGGTCAACAAATCACAAGTAGGGCTGAATGTCAAATTCCTCAGCATCCTCCAGCCTGAATGGAAGAGGTTTGCCAGACAAATGAAGCAAATAAAAGATCTAAACGAGATTCCACTTCACGAGGTGTATGAAACCCTCAAGCAGAATGAGGAAGAGGTGGATGAGATCATGGATGAAAATAGACAGTCTGAGAATACAGTTGTTGATTCAGTTGCACTTGTTGTGAAAAAGAAGAAGAAGAAGATGATTGTGTCTAAATCAGAAGAAATTGAAAGTGAAGCAAACTCTGACTCGGATGACTGTGAAAAACTGAAGTAGGCAATGCTTATGCTGTCTAAGGCTTTTCAAAGAAAGTTCTACAAAAATCCAAGCTCAAACAGTCAGAGGTATTCTTCTGGTCCAAGCAACTATGTTCACAAAGAGAGGATTGAAGGTAAAAGAGTACAGGAAAGAAGGCCGAAAGAGAGAAGGTATAAAGCTAAAGAATCTAGGCAGTCAGAACCTTCAACATGCTACAACTGTGGCAGACTAGGTCACTTTGCTAGAGACTGCCGAAGACCCAAAGTCCGGAACTCCGACTACTACAAGAATAAAATGCTTCTAGACAAGCAACAGGAAGCTGGAAAAGCATTGATGGCAGAAGATTAGTTCTGGCTGGATCAATCAGACGAAGAAGATGACAAAGACGAGAAGGACGAGACAGCGCATCTATGCTTCATGGGCAAGATGGAAATAGAAGCTGAAGCTATTTCCGATGAAGATGACAACGAAGAGGTATGTGATTTAACTGAATCAGATTTCTTAAATCAAATGCATGCCATGATGACAAAACTCCAAGAATTAGAGTCTAAACTTAAGCTTGAAAAGGGTGTCATTAAAGAAAAAGACCAATCAATATAGAAACTTAGAGATGATATTGCTGGGAAGAAAGTATTGATTGAGGTTTTACAGAAAAACATTGACACCAGTGCAAACGAGCAGACCATAATTCTTAAAGAGATTGCTGAAACAAAGTCAAAATTGAGAAAAAGTGAGTTTGATTTCAAAGAGCTTACGAGAATGTATTCTTCGCGTACCAAAGAAAACAAATCTTTACTTGAAAAATTAAATACTTTGGAAAAGAAGTTATACTCATTGGGTCAAACTGAACAAACCATTCATCTAAACAACCCCAAAGAGAATAAAGAGAGCTGGGGAATTGGTTATGAGAATCCTCACTACCTTAAAAAGGGTAAATTTGAAGTGCCTGCACTTTATGATTTTACATTTTTGAAACTAGCTCGACGATTCCCTGAGCTTAAAGTTTTCTGGACTGGACTGTCTAAAGAAGATGAAGCCAAGGAAACAGAAAAACGAAAGAACACATCTAATGTTCAACTTCTATTTTGTTATGCGAAGCTGAATAATAGTTATAGTGATGTTCAATCAAAATCTCTTTCAAATGACTTCTTTCAAAGTTATTCTGTAAAAGAAATAGAGGCTAAGCCTATTGAAGGTAAACTTTACGTCCCTCCTCTCATTTTGGAAAGTAAAATTTCTGAACTTTAGAAATCTTTAGCAGATGAAAGAATTTTCATAGACGTTGAACAAAATGTGTTTTCAACTGTGCTAAAGTATTATGTTCTTTCTAAATCAACCAAGGCTTCAAAATCTAAAGATATGTTTGGTCTACTAGATGAAGGGTTAGATTTTCTAAACTCTGATGGTGTTTTAGATGATTGTTTTGATCAATTTGATTTTAATGCCAAACTTCCTAATCATTTTCCATTTGTTGTGAATTCCTTTGGATTATCCAGTAAGTTTGTGAAAAGCAAATCATCAACGAAAGTTGATGAAACAGTTTCTGTGAAAACTAAGAATGTGAAAGCTAAGAAGAAATCTCAGCATTCACAGAAACCGATCATTACTGGTAAGCCAAAGAAGAAGCATTCGTCTGTTTCTCAAAAATCTGACTCAAAAGTTTCAAATGTTTCAGATCTGAGCAAGAAAAGGCTACGAGTTAAATCTCAATGGCAACCAAAACAGGAGATTGACGAGACTGCTAAATCTTTTTCTAGTGCTAATTGTAACAAGATTACTACTAGTAAAGATGATATAATTGTGGATGTTGCTGTTTCAAAACCAAAACTTGTTGATTCTCGCAAGAAATTTTGAAGAGAGCAATTATTCCAGTTATCTTTGTCTACTAGAAAGTTTTCCAATTATGATAAAAATGATTATAATTCTCATAAACATTCTGATATTTGGTATGGCACAATCATGTACACTCTTATCATTCTAACTCTTCATATGGTTTTCAAAAACAAAGAGGACCCAAATTTCAATGGGTACCAAAATCATGTGCTAACACAGTTGGATCCAAATACAAATGGATACCAAAGAAAATGGATGAATTTGTGTTACAGGCACCTTCTTTCAAGGGGGAGTAGGAGAAAGATGGCTCTTGAATACAGCAGTTCAAGACCCGGACTTAAATGTCAAGACGGAGGCTTCTAAGTAAATCAGCTTAGGACCCGTACTTCAACAAAGATTGACTTCTAAACACAATAGTTTAGGACTCGTACTTCAGTGATCAAAAACTCCTGTGCTGATAAGAGATTGTTCTCCAATACTCCTATGAGGAAATCAACCATCAAGGGGGAGTACATACTTTTCTGAAATTTTATGCATATCTTTTTCAATGATAATTTTCAAATGCATAATTTCAGGGGGAGTAAAAGGACTATGACTTCTGATTATTTCTGATCAGAACTCGTACTTTCATTGTTTTACTGCTTTTTGTCTTTTAATTCAATGTGAATAATGTTACTTTGACTATAACATAAGACTTTTGCAGTTTTTGAGAGTCGCTTACATGTTCATATCTTTATGAATTTAAGATTAGCTTCATAATATGTAAGATCGCACGTAAAGGTATAATCCTTTATCTTAATATCATATATGGTTGAAAGAAGGACAACTTTCAATCATAGAAAACATTGTTCTTAAAAGTTCAAACCACTTCCTGAATCTCAAACCGATTTTATGAATTGGAAGTGTGAGTTTAAATGTTTTGTAGATCTACTTTGTGCTTTAACTTAGATAGTTAAACCATTTTTGAGCATCATATGCTTTCTAGAAAAACCATGGGATCGGTGTGCTAGGACTTAACACAACTTCTATGGATACACGTTAACCAATGTTTCCTACCCAAGAGGTTAATCCATAGTGATTGAGTGTGAGAAATCAAAAAGAAATGAGTATGGGTTGTGTGATGAGATATAATGCAAAAGAGAGTTCGGTTAGAAGTAAACTGAATGTTTAAAAGAAAGAGGGTGTGCGAACAGAGTTAAATAAATATCAGAACTCTGCACCAACTACTTTCTAAGCCGGGCAGCCACATTTCTAGTGTTTCACATTTCTTTGGTGAACATTCTTGAAACAGGCAACTAGCCCATGCCAACTCTTGATTAACCCCACCAGCTACTCATTTTCTTCTTAAAAGAAAAATGTTTCATTTTCAAATGAGAAGCAGCACATTTACTATCTGATTTTCATTTGGAAAATCTGGATATTGAAAAGAAGGAATTTGCCCCACCTTCGCACTTCAATCATGCACATTGCGTCTGTGTTTAACTTACTGTTGTCTCAGTGGTTTACACAATATTGAGCCTTATAAGCAATCATCAAGTGCTTAATTCTTTCTATCACTTGCACGAACACACAAGGAATTTGTTTCTTCGTCATAACGTTCATAGAAATTACCTTTGTGGTGTTTCGATGATTGAATGGAAGCCCTGGGGGAGTGAACATCAAAAAGCTCTTTTCCAATGTGTATTCGTTACACACAGTGACTTAGTGTTACTGACAGGCATTTTAACTGATTCATTTGTTGATTCAGGTGTTACACGATTATTTTGTTTGGATTTGAAAAGATCTGGATGAATATCTTTTGAATTGACGGATCAGAAGCTCCTTAAGAAAGACATTTCTTGACATACAAGTTTTGATGAACTCGTTGCTCTTTTCATCAAAAAGGGGGGATAAGAGCTACACAAGAAATGGGGAACAACACAAGTTTAGAGCAAGTATTCTGAAGACATGCTGATTTGAGAAAAATTTTCTTTGAAGATACTTTACTACAGCATTCTGAGCAAAATCTGAAGATAATTCCTTCCCATCATCTGAAAGAGAGTTTATCTACGTATTTTGGGGAGATTGCTACTTGTTGAAGACTAAAAGGGAGATTGAATCTTCTGAGCTGAAAATAAAGACTGAATTGCTAAATGTTTTTAGTAATGATCTTGATCCAAAGGGGGAGATTGTTAGCGCACAGATCTATTGGATTCAAGATCATCCAATCTGAAGTTTGCAATCTGAAGCTAACGCTGGAAAGTCAACTCTTAATATTAGTCTAATTGATAATCCAAGATCACTCTAAATCTTATAGAGAGAAAGTAGAGAGAGAGATAGAGGCGCCAAAGTATGTGTATATTCAAAGTATGCGTTCAAGACTTACAAACACAAAGGCCACAAGGGACTTAAATACCCTTGGCCAATACAAGATATAAAATCTCTACAACACAGTATTAGCAACAAGTCTATAAATACAATGATTACTATAAAATCTGACTTAACAATCTCCCCCTTAGTAATCATTGGCGTTGTGGTCTTCAATATTCATCTTCTAATTCAATACAGACCATCTAAGCGACTTAGCGAAGCTTCTTGACTAAAAAAAATTTCTTCTCAGCATCTTTCAATTTATATTGTCTTTGCTGCCTTGACAAGACTGGACCTGTTTTAAATAAGCTTGTGCTCTAAACAACACACATCTTTCAAATGTACTTGAATGAACTATAGTGATCGGAGCTGGAACAACGAATAAACTATTATAGCTGAGAAAATAGAATCTTTAGCGAATCATGAGCAGCAGATAAACGTTTGAACTCTTTGTCTCTTTAACTTCTCCTTAACTTCTCCCCCTCATGACCTTGATGATCTGGATCAACTTGGTAATGCATAAGTTGGAGACGAGACAGCTTCAGATCTGCAAAATTCAGAGTAAAGGAGAAAAAAAAAGTTTTGCGCTACATGTTGGTGGCGCAAAGATTGTTTTACGCTAGAAATTGTTGGCGTAAATTTGAGTTTTGCGCTACCAACTGTTGGCGCAAATATGACTTGAAATTTGAAAAAAATTTCACCTGTTAAGATCTTTGAGTCCCTCTACACAAATGCACTAAATATGACAATTCAAGTTAGCATTCATATAGAAAATCAGATACTCCCCCTTGAAATGAGATATGATCTTTCAGAATATTCGTCTTATTCACTCCCCCTCGAATAATGCACAGACCCATTGACACAGATATGAGAACACAAGGATCGAAACATCAATGTAGAAAGAAAAATATACTGAATATGTATTTTGAAACAACTAAACATATAAAATCTTAAACAATAAACAAATTAAATTCTACTCAGTAAAATATCACAGATTAATCCATCAGTGGAAATCAAGTGTATGTTGTTGGATACAGAAACAAGTTTCATTGCATATCAAGTTAAAACATGTTCAGTTTCAAAAACTTTCATCAATCTATTCAGTGTGCTAGCATGCGAACTTCGATTAGCTTCAAGAAAATGCAATTCTAAAAATATAATAGAGAACTTTGCTTGTACTCACACTAAGCCATCAAAAATTAAGACTTTCACAAATTTATAGGTTTATCGCAACTCAAACATATCACCAAGTATCATGAGATGTGTGCTCATTGGCATCTTTTAGTATTGTGCATATTGGCATCTTCACATGAGTGTGCTCTTTGGCATCTTTTAAGCTTGTGCACTTTGGCATCTTTTAATTAAAAAATTTGGTAAGTAAAGAACATGCCGTAAACGTAACTTTCTATCTGACCCTATTGCAGGATTTAGGTCAGCCGCTCCCAGACCAATTGGCCTTAGGGGACTAGGTGTCAAGCACCCCTTGGAACTTACTCTCCCAGATCAGAAAGGCTACATCGACATATCCTAAACCCATTCATACCAGTAGATAATGACTTTCGATCTGATTCTATGGAAAGATTTGGGTTCGATCACTCCCAGACCAATTGACCTTAGGGGACCAGATGACAAGCATCCCACGGAACTTACTTTCCCAAACCAGAAAGGTCACAGGTACAAACTTTTAAACTTAGAGATTTCTGTATTTTATTTATATAATTTTTCATCTCAATCACTCAGTTTTAAATCTAGGTGCTTAGCCCATATTTTCATTACGATCCATAATTCTGACTTTTTAGGATTTCTAAGCATTGTAAACTATAAATATTCGAAATCACATAACTTTAAAGCAGTATCAAAAGTTTCAAACATGTTGCTGACCTTTCGACTTTTGTAAGACTTGAAAGTTGTACATATAAAACTTTGATATAAACAAAGCAACTTGAAAAGTTATCCTAGACACACATTTTATTCAAAAGAAAGAAAAACTGTAAAACTTTTACTTTATAGAATAAAAATTTGTAAAGATTTAAACTTTTAAATTCAGCATGACGAGTTTAAAAAAACATTTTTCATTTAAGACAATTGTAAAGAATTCGGCAAATTGATATTTAGTCGGAACAAAATAAAATTCAATAATACCTTCTTTCACATAATGTATAATGAATTGGTGTCTCATATCAAAGTTTTGGATTGTACAAATTCAGGTTTTGGTTGAATTTGCTCAGATTCTTGAAAAACATTTGAGATAACTGGAACAACATCACAGACAGAGATAAATGCAGCAGAATAAAGTAGATGCACTCACAGTTTCTCATTTGTCCAGAAGCTAAAGACATTGAAGAACGAGTCCTAAACTGATATGTTTAGAAGTCGAATTCCATTGAAGTACGGGTTCTGAGCTGATTTACTCAGAAGCCATCTTTCTCTTACTCCCCCTTGACATTAGATGCCTGCAACTCAGAATTAATCTTTTGTTTTGGTACCCACTTGAATTTGGGTCCATATTTGTTAGTTGCAGTTCTAAAGGGAGAAAATTTGTTAGATTTAACATAGAAAGCACGAGAAAAATAATCAGATGAATGAACAGAATCATCAGTAGAGGACGAAGCATAATCATTTGAACTTGAACCAGAGGAAGAATAGGAGACATCTTTTGCAATTTGAATCATTTGCTTTATTGAGTATTTTGAAATTTTAGTACAAATAGCAAATGAATCACTTTTATAGATTTTGTCTACATATTTATCCTCATCAGTTGCAGATTCATCAGATGTCCGCTTGACCCTCCATATCTGCCTTGTTGGAGTCCTCAAAGTCCTATCTGAAATATTTAAATCAGAAGAATTAAAATTTTCAGAAATAACAATATCTTGTTTCTTTGACTTCTTTGACCTTCTTCTTTTACGCTTTGGTTTATAATACTGATCATTTAGTGTAAAAGATGCATCAAGAATTTTTTATTTAAGATTTGAATCAGAAGAAGCAATTTTACCTAAGAAGCCAAACTGATCAGTCATTAAATCTGAACTTGCCTCGGAGTCAGAAAAATTTTGAGAAAAGTTTTCAGATTTTAGAATTTCCTTTTTGTTTTCCTTAGAATCAGAAGAAAATCCAGAAACAGAATCTTGTTTTTGAGAAATTAATTTTTCTTCAAGACTTGTCGTCATAAAAGAAAAAATAACATCTGATTCAATTTCGCTTTGAATATGTTGTTCTTCTATTTTATCTTCAAGATCAATGATTTTGTTTTCTAACACTAATGGAGGAATATATCTCTTAGAATCATAAGAAACTGGAGAGATATTTTCTTTATTAGTGTTAGTAGCACAGATATCAAAATAATCATCAGACAATGAAGATTTAATAGAAGAAATGTTATTTAAACTGTTTCTATCTTCTTTGATTTTTCGGGAAAATATTTAGCATTTTCACGTGTGTAAACAAAAGAAATTTCCTTTTTCTTGTTGTTCATTCTTTTCTCATTTTCGATATCTAAAACTTGTTTTTCATTCAACCAATCAATTTTAAATTGAGGAGCATATTTAGCAAGATTTAGATAATCAAATTTATATAAAGTGGGGGATTTTTCTATAACATTGTTTAAACAATGTGGATTTTCAAAACCAAGTCCCCATTTTTCTTTAATAGACTCATAACTCCGTGGTTTGTTCAAATAAATAGTTTGTTCAGTTTGATTCCTTCGATATAATTTTTCTTCCAACTCATTTATTTTATCTGAAAAATTGTCTTATAATTTGGTCATTTCAGTCAAAGAATCAAGATAAGTCATATTTGATTTTTCTAAATCATCCAATTTCTTTTGAAAGATTTCTTTTGTTTGAACCAAAATAGATTTTTCATCTTTCAATGAAATTTGTAATTTATCAATCAAATTTGACTTTTCTGAATTTAAGTGTTTTTCAGATAATAACTTTGAGCGTAAATCATATAAAGAAGTTATTATGACATTCATCTGTGAGGATATAAATTTGAAATCAAAAACAGAAGGTACCTCATCTTCATCAGTGGAAGAATCATCATCATGACTCTGATCATCTTCGATAAGCACATATGAGCAGTCTCCACATTATCAGCTTCATCATCGGAGTGATCAAGCCAGAATTCTTCGTCAGCTAGCAGAGCGGTTTCATTCTCTCTCTTTTTGGCTAGTTCCATTTTCTTTCGATAATACGCCGAATCCCGAACTTTCTTCACTCTACACACCTTAGCGATGTGACCCGGTGTTCCACAGTTAAAGCATGCAGCTGCTTTCTTAACCTCGGGCACTTTGACATTCTTAGACCCAGAAGTGAAGCGAAGATTGTTGAAACCCGAATGATGTTGGAACTTCTTGTGATAGTGCTGAGAGAGAAGAATCATTGCCTTTTGTAGCGCCTCACCATCATCATCAGTGGCCCCGTCGTAAGCATTATCAGACAATGCTTGATCAGCCAGTTGGCTCGTTAGAAGTGCAACCGGGTCCACTGTCTTCTTGTTTTTCTTATCAAGTTTGGCCTTTTTATCCTTGACAATGCATTCATCTGTCATCAGAATCTCGTAAAGCTCTTGGATTTGCATAGAAGATATCCTGACATCATTCCTCAAGCGATGGCAAGATTTATTCCATTCCGGTTGTAGAGCATTGAGGAATTTCAGATTGGTCTCCAGCTTAGTCTTTTCCACTTTTATCTTTCGTAGATCATTTATCACCGCACAGAACCTGTCAAAAACAATTTTCAGAGATTCCCCATCTTTGGCTTTGAACTCTTCAAAATTGTTCATGAAACGCGTATGCCGAAGTTGTGTCGCGACCGTTGAACCAAGCATAATCTTTTCTAGCTGAGTCCACATCATCTTCGGGTCGTGCTTGAAACAATCAATTCTATTATAGATAGAATTGGGCAATGCTAACATCAGATTAGACTTTGCTTCACGATTTGTTTTTTCTCTTGTAACCTCTTCAGCAGTCAAAGGAGTATCGTTCTTAGGTCTGATAAACGATCCTTCAGTAAATGACTTCATCATATTTTCTCCATTAGCTTGACGCTCGATGAAGTTAATGAACCGATCTTGCCATTGGGTGAATTCATTTTCATTGATCAAAACAGGAGGACGAGTTTCTGTTCCCAACGACATCATAAGATCGTTCTTGTAAAACTGAGCTTGAAACGATAACTTTGACATATCCATATCTTCAGAAATCCAGAGAAAAATTCTAAGTCTTGAACACAGAGAAACTGGTGCAAACTGAGATTTGCGTGAACAGAGGATGGCGTAAACTTGACTTTGCGTGAGACAAAGGTGGCGCAAACTTGACTTTTGCTTGATAAGAAGCTGGCGCAAACTTTACTTTGTGTTAGATGATGGTGACAAGAACCTTTATTTGCGTTAGAAGTTGGTGGCGCAAACCTTGACTTTGCGTGAGATGAGAGTGACGCAAAGACACTTTGCGCGAATAACAGATGACGCAAATTTAACTTTGCGCTATACAAAGGTGGCGCAAGCTGATCTTTGCGCAAGATGACTGTAGCGCAAAATGAACTTGCGCGAAGAACTTCTAGCGAAAACTTTGCTTTGCTTGATATGAAGATGAAGCAAATTAGACTTTGCTTGATGAAGAGATGGCGTAAAAGAACCTTTTAGCGAGAACTTGACTTGAACTTTCGCAAATTTCTAGCGCAAAGAGGAAGATGATCTGGTGCAAAGCTGGATAAACTGGCGCAAACCTGATGAACTCGCGCAAAATCTAAATCTGGCGCAAAACGTGAGAAAATCAAGAAAAACTTCCAAAACCGATTACAAATTTGAAAAAGATGAATTTTGCTCACACAGAAGTGATCGAAAACTGATTTCTAAACATTTTCAAACAATAAATTCGATCAAAAATCGTAAAATCGAGAAATCTTGAACAGAACAGTACGCAAAATTGTTTTTTCCAGAAATTCAAAAAATTTCAAAATTGAAGTTCAAATACTGATTTTCTTGCAAAATGATGTGAATCATAAATGTTCTACTATCAAAACCGAATCCAACAAACAAAAATACAAGAAAATTCGATCTAAAAACAATCCGAGTTTGATGAAAAATCAAAAAATGTGATTTTCTTGAAAAAATCAAGAAATTCGATCAAATTTTCTGATTAAACCCCAAATTCAGAATCGAAACACGTTTCTCTCAATCCTCTCAGATTCAGATTAGACTCTGATACCAATTGATAATCCAATATCACTCTAAATCTTAGAGAGAGAAAGTAGAGAGAGAGAGATAGAAGCGCCAAAGTATGTGTATATTCAAAGTATGCGTTCAAGACTTACAAACACAAAGGCCACAAGGGACTTAAATACCCTTGACCAATACAAGATATAAAAGCTCTACAACACAGTATTAGCAACAAGTCTATAAATACAATGATTACTATAAAATCTGACTTAACACTAATGTTAGTTTGTAATAAAATGTCAAAGTTTGTTTATTGTATTTTAGTGTTTTAGTTATAAGTCCTAAATATCTAGATATTATGTTTAGATATTATTTAGGATATTATTATCTTTGTTATATATTATGTTAGTTAGTGTGTTGAGAAAAATATAGAAAAACACACATAACACATTTCAACGGTGTAAATCTAAGAATGAGTTTTACTGTTCATCAGAGAGAAAAACACAGAGAGCTTCAAAAGAGAAATCAATCAATTTGTATTCCGTGTTTGTAATCAAATCAGGTTGGTTAATATATGTGTTGTTGTTTTTGATAAGAACTTGATAATATTGTGGACCGACAATTTCGAATCCGCCTCCCTCGAGGTCAAGATCTAATATTAACACTTTGTTAGATTTTACTGTGCTTTTTGTTCATTTCAGTATTGTAAAGGCTAGGGGTATTTAAGTCCCCTTAGAGCCTTTGTTTTGTAACTTTGGCACTCACTTTCAATACATCTGAGAACTTTGCGCTTCATTATTTTTCTCTCTCTACTTTCTCTCTCTAAAGAATCAGTGATCTTGGACTCTCAATTGGTATCAGAGCAATCTGAATCTTGAGAGGATTGAGAGATTGTTTTTCTATATCTGAATTTGTGATTGTAATCGAAAATTTGATCGATTTTCTTGAATTTTTTCAAGAAAATCTCGTTTTCTTGATTTGTCATAAAATTTGGATCTGTTTGTGATTGAATTTGTGCGAATTTGATTTCTTTAGTTGCGTTTGTGATAATCGATTGTATTTGATTCACAAAGTTTTCCTTAAAAAACATGATTTGATTCTCAATTTGGTGATTTTGTGTTTTTCTGAAAAAATGCCATTCTCGTTCTGTTCTTTGTCGAATTTTTAGATTTTGTTGATTTTAATCGAAATTGTTTGATAAAAGTTTTTAGAAAGAAGTTTTCGAAGTTCAGTGTATGCTTTTATTGATTAAATTTCGAAGTTGTAGTTGTTCTTGAGTGAATTGGTTGAGTATATGAAGTTTGCGTCTCATTCATTATGGTTTGCGCGTCATTCATGAAGTTTGCGTGTCATTCATGAAGTTTGCGGGTCATTCATAGTCTTTGCATGAATTGATAGTGTTTCTGAACTTTGCGTTTCATTCTTAAATGTTTGCGTGTGATTCATATATGTTTGCGTGTGATTCTTATGTTTTGCGCCTCTCACATTCCTTCATAAATTTTGTGATCTAACTCGTATGTTAGTAATTTTGTCAGGTTTGCGATTCTCATTGGAAACGTAAAGCCAAGTTTCTCGGTTCTAGTCTGAAACGCAAACCATCAGTTTGCGTTTCTCTCTTCAAGTGAAAAGTCTTAGTGCATCAAACTCAAAGTCTCTCACCCGCGAAGTCTCTCACCCGCGAAGTCTCTCACCCGCGAAGTCAACAAACGCAAAGCTTCAATCCTCAGTTTGCGTTCCCCTCAGCAAACGCAAAGCTCAGTTTGCGTTCCTCTCAGCAAACGCAAAGCTCAGTTTGCATTCCCTTCAGCAAACGCAAAGCTCAGTTTGCGTTCCTCTCAGCAAACGCAAAGCTTAGTTTGCGTTCCCCTCTGCAAGCGCAAAACCTTCTTTGCGCTCCACATTACAAACGCAAACCTCTAGTTTGCGCGTCTCTCATACTTAGACAATTTTGCTGAATTTTCTGATTTTTTCACAAAATGTCTTTACAAGCACAGATCTACAAGAATGACCTCATGATGTCTTTGGGGTCCGATACACGTCCACCAGTTCTCATCAATGAGAATGAATTTGAACAATGGCAGGATCGGTTCATCAACTTTATTGAAAGGCAACCAAATGGGGAAAACATGATGAAATCACTAACTCAGGGTCCTATGGAAACACCAAGGAAAGTGATCCCAGCTACTGCTACTACTCCAGCTACAACTGTTGAAAAAGCTTTAAGAGAGTATGAAGCTGAAGAACTCTTAAGATATCAAGCGGACAGTCAGACTAAGTCAAACCTGATCCTTGCTCTTCCCAACTCCATCTATAACAGAATCGATTGTTTCAAACATAACCCAATGCTGATGTGGACACAACTTGAGAAGATCATGCTTGGTACTGCAATGTCCACTCAGTTACGACAGACCAGGTACATGAACAACTTTAAAAAGTTCAAGGCCAAGGATGGGGAAAGTTTGAAAAGTGTTTTTGATCGATTATGGGCTGTTATCAATGATCTCTACAAGATTAAAGTTACCAAGACTGAGTTAAAGGCAAACTTGAAGTTTCTGAATGCTTTACAACCTGAGTGGAACAAGTCATGCCATAGAATGAGAAATGATGTTAGAATCTCAACCATGCCAATTCAGGAGTTATATGAAATCTTGATGACAGATGAATCTTTGGTAATGGAGAAGAAGGCGAAAATGGATAAGAAGAACAAGCCTCTGTCAGTAGATCCTATTGCTCTTTTAGCTAGTCAACTGGCTGAGCAAGCTTTGACTGAAACAACTTATGATGGATCAACGGATGATGATGGCGAATCTCTAGAGAAGGCCATGATACTTTTGACTCAGCACTATCAGAAGAGATTCAAGCACAAATCTGGTTCAAACAACCTGCGGTTTACTTCTGGTTCTAAAAAGATAGAACCTGGTGCTTCTTCAAAGACATACACTCCAAAGCATGAACCAACTAAGGTGGTTGAACAGAAGAACGAGGAGAAAAAGGTGGTTAACTGTTTTAACTGTGGAAAACCTGGACATATGGTTAAGGACTGCAAAGTTAAAGTGGTAAAGGATGTTGCTTTTTACCGAAAGAAGTTGGCTCTTGCTGAAAAGAAAGAAAGTGGAACCATCCTGTTGGCCGAAGAAGAATACTGGTTGGATCATTTAGACAATGAGGCCGAAAATGAGGAAACTGCAGCTATGTGCTTTATAGGTGATGACAATTCTGATGATGAGGAAGAGGTTACCTCATCTGATGGTTCTGAGGTAATATCTGAGTTTAACTATAATTTCTTCTTATCTCAAATGAATGTTTTTATCACTGCTTTGCATGATTTGCGCTCAAAGTTCGTTTCTGAAAAGGTTAAAAATCAAGAAAAGTCTGATTTAATTGATAAACTGCAAATTTCTTTAAAAGATGAAAAATCAATTTTAATTGATACAAAAGAGAAATTTCAAAAGCAGTTAGTTGATCTAGAAAATTCAAATCAGACTTATCATGATTCGTTGACTGAACTGACTTCTTCAAATAAAATCCTTTCAGAAAAGATAATTGTTTTAGAAAAGAAATTGTATAAAAGAGAACAGTCTGAGCAAACAATATACATGAATAAACCAAGGAGTGAAGAAGCCATAAAAGAAAAGTGGGGACTTGGTTTTGAAAACCCGCATTTTTTAAATCATGCTAAAAATGAAGTTCCTACTTTATATGAATATGATTACTTTACTCTTGCAAGATATGCTCCTCAGTTTAAATTCTTTTGGAGAACTGAGAAACAAATTTTGGAAGAAGAAAATGTGAAAAGAATGAAAAACAAGAGGATGGAAATGCCATTTGTTTACACTTCTGAAAATGCAAAGTATTTTCCTGATCAATCTAAGAAATCCAGAAAAGTTCAAAATCTTTTAAATGTCAAATCTTCCAATAAATCTTCATTTTCAACAGATTTTGTGGATATTTTTGCTAACACTGATAAGGAAAATGTAAATGCGGTATCTTATGATACTAAGAAATACATTCCCCCATTAGTGTTAGAAGAAAAAATTGTTGATCTTGAAGATCGATTGGAAGAACAAAATCTTCAAACTTGTTTAGAAAACGATTTATTTTTTTTAATGAAAACAAGTTTTGAAGATAAAATTTCTTCTGGATTGTCAAAAGATTCTAAGGAAAATTCTAAAGTTTTGAAAAACAATGTCCATTTGCGTTCCACATTGGAAACGCAAACTGAAGGTTTGCGCATGCAGTTAGAAACGCAAAGCTCAGTTTGCGCCTCCAATGGGAAGCGCAAACCTCCTCCAGACTTGTGCAATTTTGAAAATTTTCACTCCAAGGCTAGTTCTTCAATGTCAAATGCTAAGACTGATTTCTTTGATAAATTTTCTTCTTCTGATTCAATTATTGATACTTCTTTACTGCTAAATGCTCAATTTTATAAAAAGAAGCGTAAAAGAAGAAGATCAAAGAAGTCAAAGAAACATGATACTGTCTTATCTGAAAATTCTAATGTTTCTGATTTTTCTTCTTCAGATCGGACTGTGAGGAAGTCACCAAGGCAGATTTGGAGGATGAAACAGCAAAGTTTAGAATCTGAACTGTTAAGAGTAAACTGTGTAGACAATCTTTGTGATACTGATACATTTGCTTCT
This sequence comes from Arctium minus, assembly GCA_954870635.1. Lineage (NCBI taxonomy): Eukaryota > Viridiplantae > Streptophyta > Magnoliopsida > Asterales > Asteraceae > Arctium > Arctium minus. Next base: position 10,745,072 of record OX941096.1, on the reverse strand, counting down.
TGTAATAAAAACCGAAAATACTCTTTTAAGCAAATGTTTGATATATCAAAGAATATCTGATATGCTTCTTCTAGTTCTGATTCTGATAATTGTGTTTTATCTTCTATTGATAATTGCTTTCATTCTTTCATGAAAAATAAATCTGTGAGAAATAAGAGATATAAATCTAACAAGGGACACATAAGCATATGGGTACCTAAAAAGGTGTAGTTTCTGTGTGTGCAACTAAGTCATTTATGGTATCTAGATTCGGGATGTTCAAAACATATGACTGGCAACAAATCACTTATGTCTAATTTTAAAGATAAATGTTTCGGTCGTGTGAAATTTGGTAACTGTGAGACTGCTCCGATTCTTGGTTATGGTGATCTAGTTCAGGGTAACATAACTGTCAAAAGAGTAAGCTACGACGAGGGTCTAAGTCACAACCTTTTCAGCATCAGCCAATTCTGCGATAAAGACCTTGAAGTCAGCTTCAAATCCAAAAGAGTTGCAGTGAAGAATGATAATGGCAAGGATCTACTGGTAGGAAAAAGACATTCAAATTTGTATACCATTGATCTTTCCAAGATCAAAATTCCTTCAGATATCTGCTTGCTTTCTAGAGCTTCAGTTCAAGAAAGTTGGATTTGGCACAGACGTTTAGCTCATCTCAACTTCAAGTATATGGATCTTCTGGTCAAGAATGACTCAGTAAGAGGTCTTCCAGTTCTCCGTTTCCAGAAAGACCATCTATGCCAGGATTGTGAGAAAGGAAAAATGAAGAGAGCTCCTCACAAGCCTAAGCCTGAACACTGCACTTCGGCTATTCTTGATCTTTTGCATGTTGATTTGTGTGGTCCGATGAAGACAAAGAGTTTAGGACGTAAGAAATATGTTTTGGTGATTGTTGATGACTACTCCAGATATACTTGGGTAAAATTTCTGAAGTCAAAAGACGAGACTCCTGAAGTACTCATTAACCTTATCAAGACATCTCAGACAAATAAGCAGAAGCAAGTGAAAGTGGTAAGATCTGACAATGGTACTGAATTAAAAAATAGTACTCTTCAGGAATTCTATGAATCTCAAGGAATACAACAACAATTTTCTGTTGCACGTACTCCGCAACAGAACGGCGTTGTTGAAAGAAGAAACATAACGCTTGTTGAGTCCGCCAGATCAATGCTTGCTTATTCAGTTCTACCTTTGTCTTACTGGGCTGAAGCAGTATCAACTGCCTGTCATACATAGAACAGATCAATTCTGCATCGTCGTTTCAACAAAACACCGTATGAACTTATGAACGGGATCAAACCGAACATCAAGTATTTCAAGTCATTCGGGTGTAAATGCTACGTTCTGAATGACAGGGAGAATCTCAACAAGTTTAGTCCAAAGGCAGACAAGGGTGTATTTGTGGGTTATTCTTCAAACTCTACAGCTTATAGAGTTTTTCTAATCTCTGCAAAAAAGGTCATAGAGAGTGTCAATGTAAAATTTGACGAAGCTGCTGATTTGGTTTCTAGTCACTCAGGCTCAGAACCCGCTTTTACTGGAAATTCAGTTTCTGAACAAATCAGTTCAGAACCTGCTCTTTCACCAGATAACCAGGATTCTTCTACTCCCTCTCCTAATCTTTCTGATCTTGATTTTCTGTTTGAAAATTTTTATGATGATGTGCCTAGATCTAATTCTGAAAATGTTTCTAATGTTTTGAATCAGGAAACTGAGAGCTCATCTATTCCAAATTCCACTGCATCTATCTCTGACAATGATGCTGCTCCAGTCTCTCCTATTCAACAAGAACCGGCACAACAAGATTTTGTTCAATCAGACACTGTTCAATCAGAAGATGAACCTATTCATGAAGAAAATACTCAAGAAGAGTATATTCAAGATCAACCTGTTCAGGAGGAATCAATTCAAGAAGAAGTACATAATGATGTTATTCAACAAACTGTTCCTGAATCTGACTCAGAGATTGTTGAGATACCTCCTCCTCAAGTGGAAACTATTTCTATCTCTTCATCTAATGTTGAAGTTTCTGAACCTCCCTCTCTTCAATTAGAAGTGGTTTAAGATGTAATTGATCCTCTCCCTCATACAACAAAATGGACAAGATCTCATCCAATTCATCAAATTATTGGAGATCCTCAAGCTAGTGTTTCTACACGCTCCAAAACGGCTACTTCCAACGAATGTCTCTTCACTTGCTTCCTAAGCAAGATTGAACCTACAAAAGTTTCTGAAGCATTGGAAGACCCGGATTGGATTATTTCTATGCAAGAGGAGATCAATCAATTTAATGCGCTCAAAGTGTGGAGACTTGTACCAAGGCCGAAAGGAAAAAGCATAATTGGTACAAAGTGGATATTCAAGAACAAAAAGGATAAAGATGGTATCGTTGTGCGAAACAAAGCAAGGTTGGTAGCCAAAGGATATCGACAAGAAGAAGGTATTGACTACGATGAAACGTTTGCACCCGTTGCCAGATTGGAAGCTATCCGAATGTTTCTTGCCTTCGCTGCTTATCGCAACTTCACAGTATATCAAATGGACGTCAAGACGGCATTTCTCAATGGCAAGCTGAAAGAAGAAGTATATGTATCTCAGCCAGAGGGATTTGTTGACAAAGATCGTCCAGATTATGTATATTTTCTTGACAAAGCATTGTATGGTTTGAAACAAGCTCCACGGGCATGGTATGACGAGCTGTCAGCTTTCTTAGTCAAATCCGGCTTCACCAAAGGATCTATCGATACTACTCTTTTCATTTATAGAACTAATCTTGATATCTGCTTAGTACAAATATACGTAGATGATATTATTTTCGGTGCGACTAACAAATCATTGTGTACTTGGTTTTCTGATCTTATGACCTCTAGATTTCAGATGAGCATGATGGGAGAAATCAATTTCTTCCTCGGCTTACAAGTGAAGCAGCTTCCTGATGGTATCTTCATCAACCAGTCAAAGTATATATTTGACATCTTGAAGAAATTCAAGATGGACAAATCTACTTCAATCGGAACGCCGATGGATCACGGTGCAAAACTCGGACTCGATCCAGATGGAAAAGATGTGGATCAAAAGACATACAGAGGGATGATCGGATCACTGATGTATCTAACTGCCAGTCGCCCGGACATAATGTTCTCCACGTGCTTATGTGCCCGATTTCAAGCTAAACCAAAAGAATCTCATCTTTTAGCAGTCAAACGCATTTTTAGATATATTAAAGGAACTCCTTATTTAGGATTATGGTATCCTAAAAGTTCTGACTATAATTTGATTGCTTATTCAGATGCAGATTTTGGAGGTAATCAATTGGACAGGAAGAGTACTTCTGGTCATCTTCAGTTTTTAGGTGACAGACTGATAAGTTGGGCGTCGAAAAAGCAAAACTGTGTTTCAATATCAACAGCCGAAGCTGAATACGTCGTTGCAGCTAGTTGTTGTGCTCAAGTTCTCTGGATGAAAACGCAACTTCGGGATTACGGGATGTTGTACAAGACAGTGCCAATATATTGTGACAGCAAATCCGCAATTGCTATATCAGTCAATCCTGTCCAGCACACTAAGACCAAGCACATAGATATGCGATACCATTTTATAAAGCATCACATGGAAGAAGGTACTATTGAATTATATTTTGTACCAACTGAATATCAACTTGTTGATATCTTTACAAAAGCCTTAGATGCAAAACGTTTCAATTTTTTTGCTTTCAAAATTAGGCATGTTGAATATAAAAGTTTAAATCTTTACAAATTTTATTCTATAAAATAAAATTTTACAGATTTTCTTTCTTTTGAATAAAACGTATGTCTAGAATCATTTACAAGTTCTTTGTTAATATTAAAGTTTTATATGTTCAAATTTCAAGTCTTACAAAAGTCGAAAAGTCAGCAACATGTTTGTAGCTTTTAATACTGCTTTAAAGATATGTAAGTCTGAATTTTTATAGTTTACTTTGCTTAGACTACCTAAATGATCAGAATTATAGATCGGAATGAAAATATGGGCTAAGCATTTAGACGTTGATCTGAGTAATTGAGATGAATAATAAATTCTTAAAAATACAGAAATCTCTGGGTTTAAAAGTTTGTACCTGTGGCCATTCTGGTTTAGGAAAGTAAGTTCTGTGGGATGCTCGACATCTGGTCCCCTAAGGTCATTTGGTCTGGGAGTGATCGAACAGAAATCCTTCTATAGAATCAGATAGAAAGTCATGTTTTACTGGTATGAATGGGTTTAGAATATGTCTATGTAGCCTTTCTGATCCGGGAAAGTAAGTTCCAAGGGGTGCTTGACACCTAGTCCCCTAAGGCCAGCTGGTCTGGGAGTGGCTGACCCAAATCCTGCAATAGGGTCAGACAGAAAGTTACGTTTACGGCATGATTCTTTACTTAATTAACTCTTTGATTAAAAGATGCCAAAGTGCACGCGCTTAAAAGATGCCAAAGAGCACACTCATGTTAAGATGCCAATGTGCACAATGCTCATAATGCTTGGTGATATGTTTGAGTTGTGATAAACCTGTAAATTTGTGAAAGTCTTAATTTTTGATGACTTAGTGTCAGTACATGCAAAGTTTTCTATAATAATTTTAGAACTGCATTTTTCTTGAAGCTAATTGAAGTTCACATGCGAGCACACTGAATAGACAAATGGAAGTTTTTGAAACTGAACATGTCTTAACTTGATATGCAATTATACTTATTCTTGCATTCAACAATATATGCTTGATTTCAACTGATTGATAAATATGTGAAATTTTACTGAATAGACTTTAATTTGATTAGTGTTTAAAATTTTATATGTTCAGTTGTTACAAAATTTATATTCAATATGATCATCTTTCATACTGATGTCTTTATGTTTGAGTATCTGTGTTGTTTGTATATGGTCTGTGCAATTTTCAAGGGGGAAGAGCTAATCTGAAAAAGTTATCTGAACTTTTCTGTGTTTGAGGGGGAGTAAGGAAGAAAATTATCTATACTGATCAGAAGTTAAACAGGTATGTTTCTCAGATTTTTCTACACATTTGCTATACTAACAGTTAAATTTTATGCATTTGTGTAGGGGGAGCAAAAGGATTTCAGGTATATTTTTTTATTTTTTTTATTTTTATTTTTATGATATATTTTTTTTAGATTTAGTTTTTGTTTTAGTTTTCTAGGTTTAAATAGTGTTTTTTCTTTTCATTTTCATTTTCCCGCCGACCTGTTCATTGCTTTCTGACTTTTCAGCTCCTCATTCTCTTTGTCGTTCTCTGTCTTCACGGTTCTAATCTGATTGCTTTCAGATTGTGATTCAAGAAATCAGGAATGTGTTCGTCTTTTCTTTTGATTTGTTGTTTTGATTAGCATTGTTTTTCTGGTATGCTTGATTTTGATGTTTTGATTCGTGTATTGTGCCATTTACGTTCAATATAGTGTTCATTGTCTTTGATATTCAGATTCGAGTTTCTTTGTTCAAATTAAGTCTTGGGCTTTGTTTAGAACTACTAATCGATCTTCAGGTATATTTTCGTTTACTTTAATTTCGTTTATTCTAGCTTTAATTTGAGTTTTTTGTGGTTTTCGGTCTGAATCACGAAATCTAGGTTTTTGTACAAGGATGATAGACCCGCAAAGTCTACTTTGCGCGTCTAGTTAGAAACGCAAAGTCTACTTTGCGCTTCTAGATTGTGCAAACCTTTTTTGTTCTTTCTAGAGTTGTTTACGTATCAACTAGGACACGCAAAGTGTACTTTGCGTCTCCTCTTTGACACGAAAAATTTCTTTTTTGTTTTACTTCGTGTTTTGTTAAGGTTTTGATATCAATTATGTTTGACCCGGAAAGTGACCTTTGCGCGTCTAGTTAGAAACGCAAAGTGAACTTTGCGCGTCTAACTAGAAACGCAAAGTGACCTTTGCGCGTCTAGTTAGAAACGCAAAGTGAACTTTGTGTGTCTAACTAGAAACGCAAAGTGAACTTTGCGCGTCTAACTAGAAACGCAAAGTCTACTTTGCGCTTCTAACTTGATACGCAAACCTTCCTTTGTGTTTTTGTTTTGTTTTTCTAAGTATAGTTTTCGGACCATGTTAGACACGCAAACTTACTTTTGCGTCTCATGTCTGAAACGCAAACCTTGGTTTGCGCTTCTAACTTGGCACGCAAACCACACTTAGAATTTTTTTTTATTTTTTTTTCTAATTCTTTTTCATTTTGTTTTTCAGGTCTATTATGTCTTCCAAAACCAATACTGATCCAATGATTCAAGACGAGAATGCCATTCTCGATGATCCGTCTGATCGAGCCTCTCATGATACTCCCATGCCGTCACATCCATCTGTTGGAGCCGATCTTTCTGCTTCTCGACGTACACCAAATGATGTATTCCCAACCGTCATGTATATGTCATACAAGCCGAACAACTATCACGTGGACTTTGACCGAATCAAGATACATCCAGTAATACGAGCAATTCTCAAAGGACATCCACTTGCCCCTGCTCTTTCTTATTGCGCAGATATTCCTGAGGTTTATCTCCAGCAGGCTTGGCATACAATCAGAAAGAATGAAATGTCTCGTCCGCACCGCTTTGAGCTTCAAGTAGATCAGTTTGAATCTTTCCTTTCCTACAAGCGACTAAGATTGATACTAGAGATTCCTGAGGCGAACTCGAGACCAGGCCGAACTACATATGACAGTTTTCCATCTGAAGAGGACGTCTATGAAGGGATCCGGAATCTTGGATATGTTGGTACTTTGAACAAACCTACAGACTTTGACAAGTCTAATCTACCTCCAGTATGGTATGCACTGTTCTCAGTTCTCATCAGGTGCCTGACGTCAAAGCATTCTGGCACAGACAGTGCAAGTTTACTGTACCTCCGATTGTTCCATGCAGTCGTCTATGACTTGCATGTCGACTACATGTTTATTTTTTGGACCGAACTATCAGAGGTGGTACATGACAAGTTCACCAACAAGAAATGGAAGTTCATTCCGTTTGTCAGATTTCTGAAGCTCATTGTTTGAAGCATGCTCCGTAGCAATCTAGCTATTCCTCGCAGGTTATCTTGGCCTCAGGTTCCAGACTCGGAAATGATTTATATTCAGAAGCAGAAGAAGACTTTCAACTATTCTATGACTATTCCATATGCTCGTATTGCCAACTACGCTGATGTTGCAGATGAGGATGTCATAGAATATTTTATGGAGAATGAGTTCATGGAAGCTGCACAAGATGAGCCTTCTCCTAACAATCAAGTTGTTGAAAAAGATGTTGCAGTTGAAGCAGCTATTTCTGAACAAGAGCCTGAAGTTGAAAAAGAGGCTGAAGATGAGCAAGAAGTTGTTGTTATTGTTGAAACAGAAGTAGCTCAAGAGGATGTTGCTTCTCAACAAATTGAGAATGTTATTGCTGATATTGGTACTGCAGCTACTGATGATATTGCTTTTGATTTTGAAGATGACGATGATTCTGCTGTTGATGCTATTCTTGCTAGTGATAAAGATGAGGATGAAAGTGATTCTGATGATGATGATAGTGATCATGCTGATCAACCGCGTATTCAAGTTTATGAAAGGAAATCCAGGACACCGGAAGTGGTTGTCTCAACAGAAATTCTCTCTAAAGATGAATCTGTTCCTGTTAATCCTTCAGTTGTACATCTTCAAGTAGATGAATTGGATACAGCTTTTGATCAAGCTTCATCTCCGGTACAAAGTCAAGCTCCAGCATCTTCACTTGCAGTAATTCAATCTTCTGATCAAATTCCAGTTGTAGCACTTTCTTCTGATCAAGCTCGGGCTTCTACTGACAAATTCTCTACGTTGAATGATGTTATTCGTCAGTTATCTGAAAGAATGGATGCAGAAAAGGAAGCTCAAATTCTGAAGTTGAAGACTTTCTTCAAAGGAAAGATGCCTGAGATTGATACTTCAGTGATTCCTCCAGAGATTCCATTCAGACGTCCAACTGGAGTAGTTCTTCGTGAATCTTCTTCTACTGTGCCTACATCTACTTCTCCGGTTGTTTCTCTTCCATTTCCTTCAATGGTTTCTTTATCTGCGGGAATTTCTACATCTGCTTCTTCAAGGTCTTCTATACATGATCTTCATATTTCAGAGTTGGCAGATTTGCTCTATGCTCGACTTTTCTCTATGTCGCCGCCTGAACATCAAGATCAAGATCTTATCTCTCTTTTACGAAACTTCCAACCTACGCCGCCTCCAGTTCCTTCGTCTGAATCTGACAGGATCACTGCTTTATCTGATGAGTTTCATGCATTAGATCAGAAGTTCGATCAAGTTTTGCTGATCTCAAATCGTTTATGTCTCAAGCCTTCTCTGATTTATCTTCAAGGCTTGATTCTCATGACCAAAGTTGCAGAACTGAGGCCGGCCCGTCTCTTAAGCGCCGACATGACCAAGATGATCCTGATCATCAAGGCCATGAGGGGGAGATGGCAAAGAGACCGAGAGTTGAAGGATCTTCTGAAGTTAGAGAAGATATTCAAGAAGAAGCGGCTACTGATATAGGAAAGAGTGGAGAATCTATTGAAGATTGCAACATTCAGAACTTAGTAAATGTTATGATTGAGAATGTTGATCTGTCTTCCATGCATAATAAACTGAATATTTCTGAAAGCAATATTAACAATAATATGCAAATTGTTGTTTACATGGATCCAGATGTTTCTGCAAGTATTCATGAAGTTGAAGAATCTGAAGCTGCAAATGACATGAGGTCATTCTTTGCTAACTTCATCGAGATTAATTCTGATGATGATGAAGATTTCAGGTTGGAAAAGATATGTCAAGTCAATGAAGAAGACTGTGATGACATTATTATCATATCAGATACAGAAGATGACTCAGTGTTCATGGATGCGAAAGACGAAGAAGAAGCAGACTTGTTATATAGTGATCTTCCTGCTCATGATGAGATTCCTGAATCTGTCAAAGACACATCTACTCCTGTTGCTAGTTCAACTCCGACTACCACTATTCCTTCAAGATCATTTGAAGTTGGTCAGTCGTCAAGAGCAGAAGCTGATGTTCCAACTTTTGATTCTGTTATTCCACCATCTATTCTAGAAGAAGAACCAGCTTTATCGAGACGTCAAAGACAAAGGAATTTGCAGTGTAGATATTTGGCATCAAGGCAAAGATCAGCCTTTCTAGAAGACACTCAGAGAGACATCTTTGTCTCTAGAAGAAGGGCGATTAACATCTATGCAATCCTTGGAGTGGAGAAAGAGTCAGATGCCTATCAATATGAGTACTTGATGTTTATCAAGTGTCAGCGCAAAAGGAATAATACCGTTTCTTCTCAACACTTGATTGTTCGAGTCATCAGTGTCACAATCAACAAGTTTGTGAACATCTGGTATCCCGATTTTGAAGTTGAAAGAAGAGACTGCAAGCGGTATAAATTTTCAGAGGCAGACTTCACTGATCTTTCTATAGACGATATTGAATTCTTATTTGATCACTTTAGGAATCTGTATCATAGAACACAGGATATTTCTCAAGCTTTATTCGTCATCAAAAGATTCATACGACGACAAATCAGATTCTTCCGAGTTTTTGATTTCCAGATGGCTGTAGAAAGTTTCCAACCGGTTGTTAATCTTCTCAGGCCTAACCGAAGCTTACCGAACTTAGAGTCTTATCCTTTTCTCTCTATTGTTGAAGATCCATATGGAGTGGTGTACAAGAATGGCTCTAATGAAAAATGCTTTCTCAGAATTGAAGAAATTGCTCACTACTCCGATGGAACCTTAAAAGTGATCAAGCTACAGTTAGAGCAACGTCTGAAGGAAGCCAAAAGAAGATTTATGGAATCAAGAGAAAATGCATTCCTAGTTGATAATGATGAAATCCGTCTTATCCAGAAGACTTTAGATTCAATTCAAGAAAGATTGAATCTCCGCTCAACTCTAAGACGACTTGAAGTTTTAGTTGGTCTGAATCGACTTTGTCAAAGAGAAGAGCGTCAGTAATTCTTTAAAGTCGCCTGGTTGGTCTATGCTGTGTTTGAAGATTGTTTTTGAAGACCACGACGCCAATGATTACTAAGGGGGAGATTGTTAGATCTGTTTTTATAGTAATCATTGTATTTATTTTCTAGCTTTTACTGTGCTTTTTGTTCATTTCAGTATTGTAAAGGCTAGGGGTATTTAAGTCCCCTTAGAGCCTTTGTTTTGTAACTTTGGCACTCACTTTCAATACATCTGAGAACTTTGTGCTTCATTATTTTTCTCTCTCTACTTTCTCTCTCTAAAGAATCAGTGATCTTGGACTCTCACACTTCAAAGTGATCAGATTATCCGCGTTGAGTTTAAGTCCCGACTCAAGTGACCAAGCTTAAGAGCTAGCAATAATGGCAACACCCAAGTGTCGCCTACTAGTCTCAAGTTCGACTCACACCCACACCCAAAAGGGTGCTTAGCTCATAATAAAAATAAAAGACAAAATGTAAAGAAAGAAATATTCGTTAACTATTTGCATTAATAAAGATAAACTACAAGCGTAACTAGAAAGTAAAGTTCGGAATTTAAATGCGTTAAAGTAAGTACGGAAAGTAAATACGAGAAATAAAAGACGGAAAATAAAAGACGAAAATTAAATGCGAAAATTAAATTCTAAACTAATACTTCATCTCTTCAACCATGAAAATAAATGTTTGAAGATGAAGAACATATTGTTCTTGCTTTCTTGATGATGGAAGATGAGATGAGATGAGGGGACCTTCAATGCTCTTCCAAAGTCTTGTATTTATACTTGAAATCTTGATAATCCAAGGGTGAGGATTGCCCCAAAAATTGTGTGGACACTATTAACTTAAATTCCAGCCACATGATCCAGCAAATTCCAGCAATTTACAGCTAGCAAAAGTTGGACAACAGTTGTACCCAATGGTCCCACTGGTGCCCATAGTGGGCAAACTGTGCCCACTGCGGAACAGTGACGATTTTAACCCAAAAATTATGCGTTTAACCATAAAAACATTCTCAACAACTCCAAATGAAAATAAAATAATAAAAGGAAGAAGGACAAACAAAAAAAATGAAACACAACTAAAATGAAGGAAAAACTCACACAAATGACGTGTAAATAACGCTCAAAATGAGAGTTATCAATAACACCGACACTCTCAACTAATCCAATAAATGACGTTTACCCAAAAATTATTTGCTTACCGAGTATCGAAACTATTAGTATACATAAGCGAACTAAAATAGTTCTTCTTGCGTATTTGAAACATGATCCAATAGAAAGTTGGTGTTGACGTTGTTAAGTCTAAATATTGTATCCAAGCTTTAATAGGAAAGTCAATGATGTAAAAGTCAACATTGTCTAAGTCAAAGTTGTATTTGTTTTACTTAGTGATTAAGTCTTGATTAGTTAGATGGTATAAATAGTGTTGTCTTTGTAATCTTGTAATAACGTTCTAGAGAGCTATGTGTGTATTGTTATTTAGAGACATATGAATATGAGATCTACTTTCTCTCTCTAGACTTTCTCTCTCTAGTTCTTGAGCTTTATTGTCATATATTGAGTAATTGCTTGTTGTGATTGGGATTTATATGTTTATCAATTGGTATCAGAGCTGAACCAAACTTTTCAGAAAAGATTTGATCGTGATTTGAATTGAAATCTGATGTTTTGAATTGAAATTTTGATTGTTTCGAAAGTTTTTTCAAGAAAACGAGTTTTTCACTGTTCAATCTGAATTTTGTGTGTAAAATCGTTCTTAATGCAAGAAAATGGAATCAATGAGTTCGTTTTATGTTGTTGATTGATTCTTGTTCTGATTACATTTCATAATTCAATCAATTTCGATGTCATTTTTCGAATTTTGAGTTTTTCTTGAAATATTCGGTCGAACACTGTTCTTGGTTGAAAATATTCGAATTGGTGATTTTAATCGAAATTTGATAGCAAATATGTGTTTAGTATTGTTTTTCAATGTTACTGATAAATTCTTAAGTTCAAATTCGCAGATTTGAATCGATTTGAGTTAGAATCAGTCAAGATCCACGGTTTGCGCTTCATTCATATGGTTTGCGCAACATTCATAGACGTTTGCGTGAGATCATCCAAGTCTTGAGAGGAAAAAGCTATTTTGCGTTTTTCCCTTGTCACGAAAAACCTCATCTTGCGCTTCAAGACCGATGCGCAAACCTCACTTTGCGCATCAAGGCTATAACGCAAACCATACTTTGCGTATCATTCAACATACGCAAAGCTCTCTTTGCGTATCAAGTTGGATCCGAGAAGCTCACTTTGCGCATCAAGTTAGACACGCAAACCATCTTTTGCGCATCCTTAAGCACACGCAAAGTCCATCTTGCGCGTCAAGTCTCATACGCAAAGCTTACTTTGCGTATCTCACAGGGTTCGAGAAATTTGCGCATCTCAAGGGTCACGAAAAGCTTCGTTTGCGCATCACGTGTATAACGCAAACCTCCTCTTGCGCTTCAAGTTCAACACGCAAAACTCATTTTGCGTATCAAGACCAATACGCAAACCTAGTTTGCGTATCACACGGGATACGAGAAACTCATCTTTGCACCTTATCTTTCTGTTTATAAAAAAAAAAAAAAAAAAAAGAGTCTGGAAATTTTTTTTAGTGTGTCATCTATTTTTTTTTAAACTTTGTGTCATAACTAGTGTTGTTCAAATTTTCAATTTTTAATATTTTTTTCGAAAATTTTCAATTCAATATGATTTTTGTTTTTCTGATATATAGTTTGGAACGGTCATTCACATCAACCTGATTACTTTTTGAAGATGTCAATATTGTACAAGCCTGATATATCTGTAATAGAAGTTGAACGAAGAAATCTTCAATTTAAAAATTCAGAGTATCTCAGAAGGATTCAGGAGTTGGAACTGAAATTGTACAACTGTGTTAAAACTCCTGAATGTATAAATTGTACTAAAATAGATCTAATTTTGCAGGTATTCTTTATGAAAAGGAGAATGAGATAAAAGAGAAAGAAAGAGAGATTATGAATCTTCAAATCCAACTGAAGACAACTGATCAGAAATCACCTGAGCTACAAGCAGAATCAGTTGAGTTTCAAAACAAGTTGAAGGTTTTAAAAGAAAAAATGAAGGGATTGGAATCTGAGAACACGGAGCTTAGAAAGAATTTATCAGTTTTGGAAAAACAGCTTGTTGATAATAAAGTTGATTTTGAAAATAAAAATAAAAATTTTTCAAATAAGTTTTCAGATTTTTCAAAGAAGTGTTTTGAGGAAAAGAAGTCAGTGGAGCTTAAATGCTTAAAACTTTCTCAACAAATTTCAAATTTTGAGAAAGTACTGATTTTGGAAAGATAGAAGTTTGATATAGAGAAAAAGGCCATAGAAAAAAAATGTAGGATTCTTTAAAGAATTATCTGGCCAGCGAAATGAGTCAGAAAAAGGGTTTGAAGAAGAAAGATTAATTTTTGAGAATGAAATCAAGAAACTGACATCAAAATTATCTGAATTGTCTGCTGCTGCGCTGAAAGAGCAAAGAACGAAATCTGAGTTCTCAAAGAAGATTGACCAACTTGTGAAAGAAAGAGAGACATTTGCTTCAAAGATCAAAGAGCTTGAAAAGTTTGTTTCAAGTTCAAATCAGAAATTCGTCTCTTCACAAAGGTCAGTTAAATCCTTTAATCAGATTCGTCGCACTAACCTTTTCTATGATGAATTTTTAGATGGTTCAAATACTTATCCGAAGAAAAGTTTCAAGAAAGAGAAACTGGTTTGGCAAAAGAAACTAGTCAAAGATGATAAGGAAAATGAGTTGAAAGAGAAGAAATCATGTGTACTTGTACATAAAGTAAAGAAGAACAAAGCACCTAACGGTAAGAAATTTTATTGTTCTATTTGTTGTACACATGATCATTTTCACAAAACAAATGATCATTTCTGGTATGGTTCTTACTCCATAACCCCCACACGAACTGCAACTCACATTTCTGGACCCAAATACCAGTGGGTACGAAAGAAGAAAATTGATTCTGTGTTGCAGGCCCCTCAATCCAAGGGGGAGTAAGAGAACAATAGCTCTTGAGTAAATCAGCTCAAGACCCGAACTTCAAAGTTGAAAGATTATGGCTTTTGAACACAACAATTCAAAACCCGGACTTCAATGTCAAGATTATGGCTTCTAAGTACATAGCTTAGGACCCGTTATTCAACGGAGTTTGACTTCTAAACACAACAGTTTAGGACTCGGACCTCAGCGATCAAAAGACCTTACTCCTGTTGTTGCATCCGATGGATATGATGGTCTACATCCCAAGAGAATTGATCTGATCTCTATCCTATACTTTTTCATTGCTAGATTTTCCTTATATTGATGGTCTAATAATTCAAAAGGGAGTGTTTGATCTCTATCCTGTTTTATATGACATATTTCAGATGCCTAATTTAAGGGGGAGTAAAGGTGATGACTTCTGATTTCTTCAGATCAGAACTCATACTATAAACTGTTTTACTGCTTTCAGTCTTTTATTTTTGAATAAATGATGAGAATAAAGTGGCTTCTGATCACATGAAAGATCAGGACCCATTTTTCAATGTTCAAAGAAGGATATTGTGCTAATATCCAGGGGGAGCTCAAAAGATATAAATCATTTAATCATGATTTGAGGGGGAGCTGAAAAGGTAAATATCTTCTGATCCTAGATCTCTGATTGTTTGAAAGAAGAACAACTTTCGAACATGAAAAACGCTTTCTTAAATGTTCAAACCACTTCTCTATACTCAATCGATTTCATGAATTTAGAAGTGTGCTTTTAAATGTTTTTCAAATATTGAGTCTTAATGTTTAACTGACCGTGTGTTTCCAAAGATCAATACTTCTGTATTATCTTGTCCATATACTGTCAAGTATTCACACACACACCAGTTCAGTATTTTATTTGAATTTGTTATTACCATGTCTCCAAACGAACCAATTTTTCGATGGTAATACCCCCGTTTGAAATTCAAAGTTGTTGAGCATCATTCATCTTTTTCATATTTGTACTTTCATTGATAAATTGTTTATATTCGTTCATATAAACAAATTTTCCAATTCTTTGATACCCTAACCTTTTGATTTGATCTGATTGATTCATTGTCAGATTCTCAAAACAATTCTCTTGACTTTATTTCATTCATTAAATATCCTTGTTTTGAGAAATCTTCAAAGTTCAATTGCTCAAATTTCATTCATATTTTTAAATGAGCATACATTCTGACATTGTTATCTTTTTGAGCTTAACTGTTTCAGTTAAATTGTTGAGAAACCATGCTTCTTAGGAAATATCATGGGATTCGTATGTGAGCTTAAACAGAACTTCCATGGATTCACGTAACCTGTGTTTCCTACCCAGGAAGTTATCCTTGAGTGATTGAAGGGTGAGGGGTCAAAATCAAAGAGTGGGGGAGATAACTCATCCGGTTGAGTTTTTCTCATTGCGTGGAGCGGAAAAATGGAAAAGAGAGTTTGGTTAGAAGTGAGCATAATGTTAAAAAGAAAGAGGGTGTGAGATCAGAGTTAAAAGAATATCAGAACTCTGCACCAACCACTTTCTGAGCCGGGCAGCCACATCTACTGATTGGTTCACATTCTTTGGTGACCATCATTGAAAAAGGCAGTGAGTCCATGCCAACTCTTGCTATTACCCCACCAACCACTCATTTCTTTCTTAACAAAGAAATGTTTTATTTTCTTTGGGGACGCAGCATATATGCTATCTAATCTTCAATCGGAAGATTTAGATATTGAAAAAGAAGGAAAGTTGCCCCACCTTCGCACCTATTTCATGCACATTGAGTCCGTGTATTATCTGTTGCTGTATCAACAGTTTACACAATTTGAGCCTTAATGAAACACAATCATTGTGCTAAAATTCTTTCATACACAATCACGAGCACACAGAAAATCTGTTTTTCTGTCAGAACATTCATAGAATTACCTTGTGTTTTTCAATGATTGAATGGAAGTCCTGGGGAGTCATCATCAAGCCATCTCTTTATATTGTACATTCGTTGTACACGGTAACTTTGTGTTACTGACAGGCATTCCTAACTGTTTCATATGTTGAATCAGGGTTACACGCTCATTATGTCTGAATTTGAAAAGATTCGGATATATACAGTTCATGATTCGGCTCTTCAGATCAAAGTGTGGAAACTGTAAAAGGGGAGATTGTTAGTTGTTCACAAAGAGGAAATCAAAGTCTGAGCTGAAATTGATGAAGTTTTGATGATCTTGATGCTCACATCATCAAAAAGGGGGAGAATTTTATAAAGATTCAATTTCAAAGTTCGATGTTCAAGACAGAAATTCAAAATGCTTCCGCTGATTTAAAGTTCAAGTCTGATAAAGAAATTCAAAGCCAAAAGATTTTGAAGGAAGAATGTTCAAAGAAAATTTGATGATTCAAGAAAGTTTGTTTCTTCCAAAGATGGTTCAGAGATCAAAGTCATGAAGATACAAAGTTTGATCGAAGTCGAAATATTTTTTCAGAGTTAAAGTTTTCAAAGTTGTTTTCAAAGTTTCAAGTTTCAAGATTTGTTCAAGGCATGTTGATTTTCAGAGCTTCAATGTTTAAAAAGACTTTTCAAGATTCTTCAAAGGCTGGAAGTGTAAAGATTGTGAAAGCTTCAATGAGACAAAAGCTGAAGAAGAGCTGAAGATCAGTATCAAATTTTTATTAAATCTTGAATACAAAGGGGGAGATTGTTAAGTCTAAATATTGTATCCAAGATTTAATAGGAAAGTCAATGATGTAAAAGTCAACATTGTCTAAGTCAAAGTTGTATTTGTTTTACTTAGTGATTAAGTCTTGATTAGTTAGATGGTATAAATAGTGTTGTCTTTGTAATCTTGTAATAACGTTCTAGAGAGCTATGTGTGTATTGTTATTCAGAGACATATGAATACGAGATCTACTTTCTCTCTCTAGACTTTCTCTCTCTAGTTCTTGAGCTTTATTGTCATATATTGAGTAATTGCTTGTTGTGATTGGGATTTATATGTTTATCAGACGTAGATCCACTTGGTGTCTTTAGCACACAATAAAAAACGATAGACCTTTCGAAGGGCGGAGTTTCCATCAAAGATTGTTTGGCCTGATGTAATGATAATGATAAAGGCTTACATCGGAGAGTAATATATATATATATATATTGCAAGATATCTGATAAAAAAATTACATTTAAGAGAATAGAAACCCACAATTTAATAGAAGAGGAAGCTATAAAGGTTATTAGCATATGGCAAGTTGGGGGTTAACCTAAAATGCAAGATACATTTTTTAAGAAAAGGGAAGCTAGAAAGGTTAATGGAGAGTTGGAGGTTAAAGATGTATGTAAATTTACCAACAAAAAAAACTTATGCATAATGAAACCACATTTATTATGTAGGGATGACATGGTCTTTTTCTTATACTAAACACTTTAAAAAGATCAAAAAATTTAGAAAAAAAGAGAAATAAGAATTTTAATATTAGGAGATGTCATGTAAGCACTATTGGATTTTAATATTAGGAGATGTCATGTAAGCACTATTGGGTTTTCCTTTAATATATATATATATATATATATATATATAATGATAATGATATATAGGCCAAGGATAATTTACAACCCATGTAAATCTTACAATTCATGCAACCCACATCTTAACCGTTGGATTCATGATAAACGGTTATTTTGTTTTTATTTTTTTTATTTTTTTAATTGAAAATATTAGACCCACATGTATTGTAACCGTCGATCATTAATCCAACGGTTAAGAATTGGGTTCCATGGGTTGTAAGATATTCATGAGTTGCAAATTAAACTACCCCATGATATATAATCGAGAGAGTAAAATGCTTATAGGAAGTTGGATAGTTTAGATATTGAAAGTTAATTAAAGTTGTGCCAAAATTACCACAATAACCTCCTTGCAATAAAAAATACATTTTCATAGAGGGGCATTAAAGTCTTTAATATATTTAATATTTAAAAAAATCAAAAAAACACAAAATTTCTAGCTAAGAATCCTACTCTAAGAGAGTGTCACATTACTACTTCTTGGTTTTCCTTTAATATATATATATATATATATATATATATATATATATATATTGTTAAGTCATATTTTATAGTAATCATTGTATTTATAACCTTGTAGCTAATATTGTGTTTAGAGAGCTTTTCTATCTTGTATTGGCCAAGGGTATTTAAGTCCCTTGTGGCCTTTGTGTTGTGTAAGACATTGAGTGCATTCTTGAATATACGTTTACTTTGCATCTCTCTACTTTCTCTCTCTAAGTTTTAGATCGATCTTGGATTAACAATTGGCATCAGAGTCTAATCTTTTCTGAGAGGATTGAGAGAAACAAGATTTGTTTTCTGAATTAGTGCTTAAATCATAAAATTTGATTGCTTTTCTTGATTTTTTCAAGAAAATCTCATTTTTTGATTTTTCATCAAAATCAGACTGAAATTTGAACGAATTGTCTTGTAATTTGATTCGTTGGATTTGTTTTCATTGATAGATCATTGTTGATTCACATCAAATTGCAAGAAAATCACTTTTTGGAGATCAATTTTAAGATTTTTGTGGTTTCTGGAAATGTTCGATAAAGTCACTTTTTGGAGATCAAATTGCGAAAATTGTTCGAATTGATTGTTTCAAAGTTGTTAGAAATCTATTTTCGAACACATCTGTGTGTGAAAATTTCATCTATTTCAATTCTGTAATCAAAATTAGAAGTATTTCTTGATTTTCTTTAGTTTGCGCCAGATCCATATTTTGCGCCAACTTCATCTGTTCTGCGCCAAAATCATCCAATGTCATCAGTTTTGCGCCAGATTATCTAAGTTTTTCGTCTTCAGTTCATCAGGGGTTCAGTTTCTTAAGTAAAAGTCAGAATATCGTCATCTTCAGTAGCGCAAATATCAAATTTGTGCCTCTACATATTAGCGAAAATCTTACTTCACGTCGGGTTCTTTAGTTTTTCACCAAGTTCAGAATCTCGCCATCAGTTATCACGAAAGGTATATTTTGCGCCACCTTCTTCTCGCGCAAAACAAGTTTGCCCCAGTTACTGTTAGCGCAAATCTCCAGTTTGCGCCAGCCTCTCTTTGTTTCCAGACTTGGCATTTTTCTAAGTTTTTCTGACTTTATGGATATGTCAAAGTTTTCTCTTCAAGCTCAAATCTACAAGAACGACATCATGATGTCTTTGGGAACGGACACTCGTCCTCCGGTACTGGTCAACGAAAACGAGTTTCCACAATGGCAAGACCGTTTCATCAACTTTATAGAGCTACAAGCCAATGGTGAAAACATGATGAAGTCACTCACTGAAGGACCATTTGTCAAGCCTATGAAACAGATTCCCACCACTACAAGCACACAGACTACTAGGGTTGAGAAGACTTTAGGCGAATACACGGCCGAAGAGCTTTCGCGAGACCGAGCCGATCGCGAAGCAAAGTCTAACCTGATTCTTGCACTGCCTAATTCCATCTACAATCGAATTGATTGTTACAAGCACAATCCGAAGATGATGTGGACCCAGTTAGAGAAGATCATGCTTGGGTCAGCAGTTGCAACACAACTTCGACAGACACGATTCATGAATAATTTCGAGGAGTTCAAGGCAAAGGATGGTGAGACTCTGAAGAGTGTCTTCGACAGGTTTTGTGCTGTGATGAATGATCTGCATAAGATCAAGGTGACTAAGACCGAGTTGGAAGCCAATATCAAGTTCCTTAATGCTCTTCAACCAGAATGGAGCAAATCTTGTCACAGATTGAGAAACGATGTTCGGATCTCCACTACGCCGATACAGGAACTATATGAGATTTTGATGACTGATGAGAGCTTAGTACTAGAGAAGAAAGCAAAGTTTGACAAGAAAAACAAGCCAAAGACAGTGGACCCAATTGCTCTTCTTGCGAGCCAGTTGGCTGAACAAGCATTATCTAAGAATGCTTACGACGAGGCCACTAATGATGATGGTGAAGCACTGGAAAAGGCAATGATCCTTCTCTCTCAGCATTATCACAAGAAGTTCCAGCATTGGTCAGGTTCCAACAACCTTCGCTTCACTTCGGCGTCTAAAAAGAACGAGCCTGCCAAAGTGCCCGAGCCTAAGAAAGCTACTGCGTGTTTCAACTGTGGAAAGTCGGGTCACATTGCAAAGGAGTGTCGAGTAAAGGTGGTTCGAGATTCGGCGTATTAACAGAAGAAAATGGAACTAGCCGAAAAGAGAGAGAATGGAATCGTTCTGCTAGCTGAAGACGAATATTGGCTAGATCACTCCGATAACGAAGCAGAAAATGAGGAAACTGCAGCCATGTGCTTTATCGGAGATGATGACAGTGATGATGATGATGAAGATTCTTCAACTGATGAATCTGAGGTACCTTCAGAGTTTGATTACAAATTTATATCTTCGCAAATGAACGTCATTATAACTGTCTTACATGACTTACGTTCAAAGTTTTTATCTGAAAAGCATATTAATCAAGAAAAGTCAAATTTGATTGAAAAATTTTAGATATCGAAAATGAAAAAAGGATTAACAACACTAAAATGGAACTACTGTTTGTTTATACTCGTGAAAATGCTAAATATTTTTCGGAAATTTTAAAGAAAAATCGAAAATCCAGAAAAGATTTAAAAATTGTTTCTTCTGTTAAGTCCTCATTATCTAACGACTATTTCGATATATATGCCATTAATGCTAATAAGGAAAATATTTCTCAAGTTTCTTATGATACTAAGAAATATATTCCTCCATTGGTGCTTGAGGGCAAAATCGTTGAACTTGAGGATAAAATAGAAGAACAAAATCTTGCAAAAGAATTTGAAAAAGATTTAATTTTTTCTTTCATGACATCAAGTCTTGAGAAAAATTAATTTCTCAAAAACAAGATTTAATCAAAGATTTTGTTTCTGGATTTTCATCAGTTTTTTAAGGAAAATACGCAAAAAAGTTCCAATAAATGATAGTTTGTGCCAACCACCAGCAGCTGGTAGCGCAAAATCGCAAATTTTGTTCATACTTGTGTTTTTCTGAAAATTATGACTCTGAGGATAATTCAAAAACGATGAATGACTAGTTTGGTTTATTAGATAAAATCTCTTCTTCACATTCAAATCTTAAATCAAAATTTCTTGATGAATCTTTTACGCTAAATGATGTTTATTATAAACCAAAGCGTAAAAGAAGAAGGTCAAGGAAGTCAAAGAAGAAAGCTAATGTCATTTCTGAAGATTCTAATTCTTTCGATTCTAATAGGACTTTGAGGACTTCTACAAGGCAGATATGGAGGGTCAAGCAGAAATCAAATGAATCTGCAATTCAAGAGGATAAATGTGTAGATAATCTTTGTCATAGTGATTCATTTGTTGTTTGTAATAAATCCAACAAATATTCAATAAAGCAAATGATTCGAATTGCAAAATATGTCTCACATTCTTCCTCTGGTTCTAGTTCAGATGATTATGTTTCGTCCTCTACTGATGATTATGTTTATTTCTCTGATAATTTTTCTCATGCTTTGTTTGTCAAATCTAACAACTTTTCTCGCTTTAGGAATGCAACTAACAAATCTGGATTGAAATTTAAATGGATTCCAAAAGCTAAATCTGTGTTGCAGGCATCCAAAACTTAAAGAGAAATCAATACTTTGACTTCTAAACATATCTGTTTAGGACTCATTCTTCATATGTTCATGACTTCTGAGTAAAGCAGCTCAGGACTCGCCCTTCAATGTGTTTATCTTCTGTGCATATGAGAAACTGTGAGTGCATCTACTTCAAATTCCGCTGCACCTATCTCTGACAGTGATGTTGTTCCAGTTATATCAAGCTATTCAAGAACCTGAATAAGTGCAAACCAACCACATTGATATGAGAAACCACTTAATTAAACATCATGTGGAAGAAGGTAATATTGAATTATATTTTGTTTCAACTAAATATCAACTTGCCGATATTTTTACAAAAGCCTTAGATTAAAAACGATTTAATTTTCTGCTTTCAAAACTCGGCATGTTGAATTTAAAAGTTTAAACCTTCACAAATTTTATTCTACAAAGTAAAATCGTTACAATTTTTCTTTCTTTTGAATAAAATGTGTGTCTAGGATAAATTTTCAGGTTACTTTGTTTATATCTAAGTTTTATATGTTTAACTTTCAAGTATTCAAAAATCGAAAGGTCAGCAAAACATGTTTGAAATTTTGAGAATGCTTTAAAGTTATGTCATTCGGAATATGTATAGTTTACAATGCTTAGAAAACCTAAAAAGTCAGAATTATGGATCGTAATGAAAATATAGGCTAAGCACTTAGATGTAAAATGAAGTGATTCAGATGAAAATTAAATATATAAAATACGGAAATCACTAAGTTTAAAAGTTTGTACCTGTGACCTTTCTGGTTTGGGAAAGTAAGTTCCGTGGGATGCTTGTCATCTGGTCCCCTAAGGTCACTTGGTCTGGGAGTGATCGAACACAAATCCTTCTATAGAATCAGATCGAAAGTCATGTTCTACTGGTGGCCTTTGTGTTGTGTAAGACATTGAGTGCATTCTTGAATATACGTTTACTTTGCATCTCTCTACTTTCTCTCTCTAAGTTTAGATCGATCTTGGATTAACATATATATATATATAGAATGATAGATAGATTACAATTTTAACCCTCATCGTAAAATGTGTTCGTAACCCATTACAAAAAAAACATTTTTTTAATTTTTTTTCATATGAACCTAGAAATATGGTTGCAACCCATAGAAAAATTACACTTTTGTAATTTTTTTTATACGAACCTAGAAAATGTGTTCGCAACCCATACAAAAAATTACACTTCATTAATATTTTTTTATGTACCAACAAAGAAAATCCTTTTTTTTATTTTTACGAATCTAAAAAAAAAAAACCTTTGAACACTCCCACTTGGTGAAATGTGTTCAAACCACTTTCAAAAAAATTACACTTTTATTAACCTAAAAAAGGGAAATTGGCTCAAATAATCATATTACAAAGTCATTTGCATCTCTTAGCCATTTCTCTACCGAATTGACGAAAATAGACCTAGGTCCGCAATGGCGGACATGCAGGTCCGCCACCATGCACAAAACAACAAAAAAATAGGCGGTCCGAACCAGATCCGCAACGGGTCGGGTCGGTAGGTCCGCCATCCGACCCAGGTCCACCATATAGGCACGTGTCACGTCCCCATTCCATAACAGGTCCGCCATCTGACGGCATTAGACCCACCTACCTCTTTTCAAATATATATATATATATATATATATATATAAATAAACAGTTGGTCCCCCCATACCCTACATCCATCGATTATTCTAAGGAACAAATACAAATTAGGCTCGTTTTTTGTTGAATCTTTGTACGTGCTTCCCTACATCGACACGTGTGAAACATGGTACCAAAGGTAAGTTCTTCTAAACCCCCTCCGCCACCACTACGTCCGCTACCACCACGTCCGTCACCACCACGTCGCCACCGTGTGACTGGCGGACCTCTGCCACCACCGCCATCGAACTGGCGGACCTGGAGTTAGTTTTTTTTTTTTTTTGAATTGCCCTTTATCCTTGTATAATTATTAATTAATTATTAATTGTTAATTATTGATTATCCTTCTATAATTATCTTTGGTTTGTATTTGGAATTAATTATTAATTTATTGTTGAGTAATCATTATCTTTGGTTTGTATTTGGATATTTGACACTTTAAGTCAATTAAATTTAATTTTAGACATTTTAGGTCCCGACAAATTTAATTTGTTTCAATTTATGTCCCAAAACTTATATATTTGACACTATTGATCCCTTAAATTATATAATTACACTATTGGTCCCTTTAGGTCTAGACACTTTAGGTCAATTAAATTTAATTTTAGACATTTTAGGTCCCGACAAATTTAATTTGTTTCACTTTATGTCCCAAAACTTATATATTTGACACTATTGATCCCTTAAATTATATAATTACACTTTAGGTCCCTTAAATTTAATTTTAGACACTTTAGGTCCCTTAAATTTAATTTGTTTCACTTTATGTCCCTAAACTTATATATTTGACACTATTGATCCCTTAAATTATATAATTACACTATTGGTCCCTTAAATTTAATTTTAGACATTTTAGGTCCCTTAAATTTAATTTTAGACACTTTAGGTCCCTTAAATTTAATTTGTTTCACTTTAGGTCCCTTAAATTTAATTTTAGACACTTTATGTCCCTAAACTTAATTGTTGTCACTTTATTTCCCTTAACTTATATATGTTACACTATTGGTCCCTTAAATTTAATTTTAGACACTTTAGGTCCCTTAAATTTAATTTGTTTCACTTTATGTCCCTAAACTTATATATTTGACACTATTGATCCCTTAAATTATATAATTACACTATTGGTCCATTAAATTTAATTTTAGACACTTTTGGTCCCTTAAATTTAATTTTAGACACTTTATGTCCTTTAACTTTTAATATTTGACAATTTAGGCCCCTAGCTTGACTTTAAGGTCAAAGTTGACCATCATAGAGCAAATTAAAAGTAAGTTGAGTGGACGAAGGCTGGAGATCTTCAAGCATACGGTTTTTGGTCATTGGTTGTTGATGGAGGACTACTCCTATGACCCATTACTTATGTACACCGTATTAAAAATGGAGATCTTCCCGGAGGAGGACACCGAGCATAACATGTTCTTCCAGGTGGGAGGACATATTCTACGATATGGTCGCGAGGAGTTCTGCCTGATTACAGGACTATGGTTTGGAGAGTTACCCTCATTGCTAGAGAGGCAGAGGTGCACCCCTTTTATTCGTCGGGTTTTTGGTGATTCGGAGAAGCTGCAGATCCGGAATTTAGAAGAGAGATTTGCATCGCTTGGAGATGGAGATCAGCTTACGGACGATGACGCTGTCCGTGTTTGCTTGATCATGATGGTGGAGGTCTTTTTTCTTGGTAGACAAATCCACTTACCTGTTTCCTCCACCGTGCTTACTGTAGCACAGGATTATCGGTTCTTTAACCGATATCCTTGGGGTTCTTTTGTCTGGGAACCCACCTTTCGGCAGATGTCTGGTGCTATTCGGAAACGTACACCAGATCAGTCGAAGTTCACACTTACAGGGCTTTTACATGCCTTCAAGGTTAGTTGATTTACTATTACTATACGTATACATGGTTAATGCATTCCATATTTTAACAACTTGTAACTCCCAGGTTTGGATCTTGGAGACATTTCCTGATGCTACCAGGTTTTTCACGATGCATCCCAGGCTTCCTAGGGGTGTACGTTGGACTAGGATGATTATCCTTGGCAGTAAACATGTTAGGGTAATACTTGATACGTCAGAGGTACGTATTTTTAAATACTTTAAAATATTGATTATTTTAATGTTAAAAACTAACATTATAGATTATGAATATCAGCGTACTCGGCCACCCATCGGACTTCTTCTGGCTACCCCTCAGGAGGAGTCATTTCAGTGGTATCAGATTAGCCACCGATATTTCCAAGGGATGGAGGAGCAGGAGATAAAAAAGGACGAGAGTCTCCGGTGATGGTGACGATGACGACGACGAGGACGATGACGACGACGACGACGATGGTGGTGACGGTGCTGGTTTCCACTACGACGCTGGTGTGGGGGGGGGGGACTTTGGCCCACAGATCCATCAAGGACCCCAGCATGACTCCCCCCGTATGGGTATGCCTACCAGTGATCCCTATACTGCATATTGGAATCGTTTGACCACCCTAGAGGGAACTGTTAGTGAAGTACAGGGAACAGTTAATGAAATAAATGTGTGGCGGGGTGGTCAAACGGATATGTATACTCATATACAGGAGATGTACCGTGAGATGCAGCAGTGGCATGTAAGTATTTAATTTTAGTTATGTATTTAATTTTAAACTTATGAACATTCATTAACAATTAATACTTGTACGTAGCTATCCGCTCATCCACCACAACAACAACAACCACCAGAGCAAGAATCGTCGTACGACCCCTGGGTTTCGTCACCCAGGATACCGGATCCGTTGTACGCTTTTTCCCCCTCCCATATACCGACAATAAGTATCATCAATCGGTTACACGTTTAACTTATTTTTTTTCTATGATATCGGAGAGATATTTATTTATTTCGTTATGCAGGGAGTGTCAGGTATGCCAGGTATGGGTGGACCAGACATGACAGGGACATTCGGTATGGTTGGCCCAGACATACCAGGGTCGTTCGGTATAGGGGTGTACGATAGTCCCCATTTCGTTACTCCTAGAACGCCCCCAGCATGGCTCTGAGACCACCTATACAGGAAAACCTTCGGAGGGGGGAACGTGTACGACATCCTTCCCAACTGCAAGTCTCTCCATACACCGCCATTCCTGATTCTACCCCCCAGTCGCACGACCAAAAAAAGCGAAAGGTAAGCAGACGGATTCACAGAAGGGATCTACGGTGGTGGAGCGCATGTATCGAGCTGACACATTGCCTGCTCAGATGAGACTGACACTTCTACCAATCGGGCCTGTAGATCGTACCTTTTGGGTAAACTTTTGGGCTTGGAAGATAGTGGAGATTTTGAGACAGAGGTACGTATTTTTTTTAGTTATATAATTTTGTTAATAATAATTTGTAACTCATGCTTAACATGTAATTGTTTATTAATAGCACCTCGAGGTATGGGTCCGACTTCATCTGGAGTCACGCTCGTCGCTGGCTACTTGGACCATGGTGCTGCCAGACTTCATGTACTACGTGACTGTGCTTAAAGATCTTTCCTACGTGACTGAGCAGTGAAGTGGTGCACAAGGAAGTGCGGTTTTCCAACGTGGGGCACCGTCATTACAGTATGAAAAACAGTTTACATGTATATTATTTAAGAAATTTCAAATTTATATAACTGACATATATTTTTTTATGTTTCAGGTGTTCATTCCAATATGTGTAAGGAATAAGCATTGGGTGGTTGGGAGCTTCAATCTGCACTCCATGATTATGACCATATATGACAGTCTCAAGCTTCCCACCTTGGAGGTAGCCCTTAGAGAAATGATGACCGAATTCACTATCAGGATGCCACAATTGTTTACGACTTTGGGTGAACATTCGCGTGCACAAGCGTTTAGTAATTCCTTCAATTGGGAATACGCGATGGATGTGCCACAGCAGACGGGACCGCTTGGCGATTGTGGTCCATGGGCCTGTAAATTTCTCACTGATTTGGTGCAGAGGTGACATCCATCTAGCACGGATACATCCAAAGAACGTAAGCGATGGCGGTATGAGATGGCGGATATTATATGGTCTTTCAGGAAGGATGGATCGGCCGATGTTTAGTACCTAGTGTTAAAATGTAAAAGATTATTGTACAAACTATTTTTTATTTAGTTCGTTACTTTTACATCTACTAAACCTTATTATACATCTTTTACGAATTTAACTTACCTTTGAAACAACATTACAGAGGCAGTAATTAAATTTAAAACTCATCAAAACACACAAAATACTAAACTGTTTTATTCACGAAGAAATTAGAACATCGAAAAGGTACGAAACATGTAAAGTCCAGATACTAAATGGTCAAAAACACTTGCACAATCTAAGGATAAAGTGTTTTACATTGATCAATACAATTTTGTTTCTCGTTTATCTCAGCTTGCATGACTGCGAACTCTTGGATACACTTGTTCGCTCTTTCGTTGTCGTAACGAATACGGTCTTCCTTATCTTTTATCCCCCGCTTCAATCTTTTTATCGCTTCCCTATCTTCGTCCATCCTTCTCAAGTACCCTTCCTTCTTGGCCAGAATTTCTTTCCACCTTTGACTGAGTTCCTCGATCCTCGCCTCAGCTTTTTCTACGGATTGTCTCATCCTTTCCGGCATTGTTTGTGAGGAGGGGGGTTCGAAGAAGAGGCTCGGTTTCCGGGCATAAGATATTAGTTGATGAAAAATGGTGTGTGGATGGGGTGACTTATAAGTTGGAAATAAGGTGAGTATTTATAGCCAAAAAACTAGTTCTAGGTCCACAATTGCGGACCTAGATTCAATTGCGGACCTAGATTAGGTCAAGATAAACCTGCACCTTTTCAGGCGAATCTTGCAGGCGAATCTTGCAGGTGCGCCATTACGGACCTAGTGCACCTCCGCCATTGCGGACCTAGTGGAGGACCTGAACGACTATAAGTACCCCATGGTTGAGTGGTTGTAAACCATAGAAAAATAAACACAGTGTGAATCATCAGAGTGATTAAACAATTTCTTCTTACATGGCATCTCCGAATCTTCATGTTTGGAACTTCAGAGGTTTAACTCAATCTCTTCCAGACACTACCACCGAGTTATATGGTTCGTGTTTAATTTTTTTGTTTTTTGTTTTTGCTTGTGTTAAATGTCGTCGAAGGCTAATGTTGTTCATGTTTACCAACAACGGCTTATCCACAAATGTTTACAATGCAAGTCCACCATCAAGGGTACTTCACGGAACCACCTAGAAGACACTACTTTCGTGGTCTAGAAATCTATGTTGACATGTTAGATGTCGACGATCTTTCCATGAAACTGTTTCACCAAATCATGAAAGAGCTAGGTTATGACGAACCGAATTATTATAAGTTGGATTTTAAAAGGCCGAATGGAGACTTATTGATTGGACTGCAAGCATTGGCTACTGATGAAGATGTAGCCAATATACGTCAGTATGTTGACGGCCATACCGTAATTGAAGTGTACAACGAGAGAATGGAGCTTAACACTTCCGGACTCGTATCACCAGAGCATATTAGAAGTCGGTGGGGATTCCAGAAAAACAAAGCATCGTGTAGCCGTACATTGACATTTAAATGACCGTGTATGTTTGTAATAAGCAAGTTTGAAACTATAATATGTTGCAAAACCTCATACTAACCGGGACCTTGATGGGGCTAATGGTGGAGGAGTTACGCTATCAGTGGATGACAAAGGCGGCAAGCCATCTTGGTTACCTTTGTGATTCACTGATAATGTAAGTCTCCACCATTAGCCTTGTCAAGGTTCAGGTTATGATGGGGTCTTGAACAAATTAGAGTAGTTGTAACTTGCATAGGGGGTCTTCAGTTTGACATGTATGTGCTCTTAAATAATATTGTCTCTTGTTTTCTAGCAGTATAAAATATAAAATGTTCAAACCAGAAAATATATTAGACAGATAGGTAAGCATTCTCAGGCGAATCTTTCAGTCAAATATTACAGGAGAATCTTGCAAATCCGCAATTGAGGACCTAGTGCACCTCCGCAATGGCGTACCCAGTGCAGGTCCGCAATAGAGGACCTGAACGACTATAAGTACTCCATGGTTGAGTTGTTGTAAACCATAGAAAAACAAACACATTGTCAATCACCAGAGTAATTGAACAATTTCTTCTTACATGGTTGGAACTTCCCGTTCGCATCAACCATTTATGGATGGAAGTTCAAGGCTAGGCTGGAAACCACCCCAAACGGAGGAGGAGTGGAGTAACTTTGGAAGAACTCCAGCCGATTATGCAATAACGAAGGAGGAGGAACAGGAATTTGACGACGCATAGACTGGTATGTAGAGACACATGAATACGAAGGGCCCCCCTCTCGTAACCATACACCTTCTCAAACGATGTCGGCGGGGACGAGGGAATCCATACGACAAGCAGAGGTGAAGATTTCCAAGCTCAAAGACCTATGGCGGAAGAACATGGCCGAGCAGATAGAGTTAGAGACTGTCGTCGAGAGAAAGAAGCAGACGGTGACGGTGTTGCAGAGAGAGATCAAGGAAGAGTAGAAAAAAATAAAGAATATCAAAGAAACCTATCCCCGCATAGAGGACATGATCAATGAAAAGGCTTATTTGATCATTAGATGTAAAGCTCTCTACCCAAAGGGACACTAGTTTACCTTTTGGTTCTATGTTTCGAACTTTGTTTAAATTAACCTTGTCATGTAGTAGTCAATAGACTTCCGTTGCTCGGTTCTATCCTTGGGTTAAGTAATAAAAGTGTAGAATTTTGTTTACTATCATGATACACGAACATTATTCATTATAATCAATACGTTCATTACATACTGGTAACTTGTTCAGATCAACATTTAAATCAATAGTTTGATGTCTATAGGTGCCTCCATAATCGTCGGTAGGCATTGGTTGAGTAGTGCGGCTACCAGATGCTCTTTGTCTTCCACGATTCACTGGTGCAGGAGCCTGACATTGAGTCCGAGTATGTCCGATTTCTCCATATCGAGTACATCTCCTCGGTGTGGGATCCTCACCACGAGATGGGATACGATCGTGGTTACTCGGTCTTCCGGCGCGTCTCTTGTAGACCGGTGGCTTAACGGTCATAAGCGGAGTGTCTGGAACAACCCATGTTGATGGATGCCCAGGTGGATGTATGACCTCTGAGTATGTGGCTCGAAAATTATCCACTTTGAAGTAAGGAAATATCAGGTGGATGACATATGTACACCGTTCATGCCTGGCAACGGGGATTGCATGACTGCAAGGTAAACCGGAGATCTGCCATTTCCTACAAGAGCAATTATAACGATGGTAATCCACTTTCGCATCCCTACGAGAATCTTGAACTTCATATAGGCCATAACCTATTTCACGGACAATAAACCTTTCCGACTTCATTTGTCGCCTTCTAACAATTATTTCTATTTTTGGGGGGAGAGCATTTACCCATGTCGCTGCAGAAAAACGAAAGATTAAAATATTGAAGAAAATATGTTGTGAATTTTTGTGACAAACCAAAATAACAGTGGATAAGTGTGACTATGAAAACCTGCTTTGTTCCGACGAATTGAATACCAGTCTTGTTGAAATTCTCGGAAGTAATCCATAAGGGACACGATAGGAAGTTTCCGAGCAAAACGAGACAGTGCATTGACTGACTCAGCGCTGTTTGAAGTCATTATGTTGTAACGCATTCCAGGGAAATAGGCCCGTGACCATTTCTCCTTGCCAACCGCGTCCATAAGTGGCGCTCCAACAGGTATAACACGTCGTAGAACTTCCATTTTACGTTCAAAATCCTCCTCCGTGTACGCTTTACACGTTTTCCAAAACATACCCTTCCTAAACTTGGCCCTACTGTCCCTGCTTTTTACGTTCATCAGCAAATGGCGACAACACAAACCATGATGGGCATTTGGGTACACCGTGTTGATAGCCTGTCTTATGGGTAAAGCCCCGTCGGATATGAACACCAACCCTTCCGGTTCTTGGATACATTCCTTCAACATCGTCAAAAACCAAGTCCATGCCTTCCCACTCTCAGACCTACCCACTCCGAAAGCGACCGGCACAATTTGGTTATTGGCGTCCATAGCAACGGCTAAGAACATTGTGCCCAAGTAAGGACCCTTCAAATGAGCACCGTCTATTATAAGGACACGACGCAAGTGTCCCAGAAACGACCGAATCTACATAAATTACATGGTTTAACCGTTAGAAAATTAAAGACAATATCTATTAATGCAAATAATATACTGGTCGAGGCAAAACATAACCAAAATACGTACCGAGCAACCAAGGGCAGCAAAACACATCTCAAAACGTCCTGTACTATCTGTCTTTATTCGGGTAAAAGTACCAGGATTATTAAGCTCCAAGTTATATAAGAACGCAGGGAGTCGGCTAAAAGATTCTTGGGGGGTACCCCGCTCAATGGTTAGCGCATAACCCTTCGCACGCCAAGCTTGCCAATACGAGATATTTAGGTGCATGTCCGCCTTCATGTCGTTCACAATGTCTTTTCCACGTATTCTCCGGCTTTCATCACGCACTTTTGGCAAAATTATGTGTCCCAATACTCTGCTATTGGCGTTACGGTGGTGGGGGTTCATCTGGGTCCTTGAATAAGTGTTTACGTCGTTCATAATTCGTACGTGGAACATAGTGGTATTCTGTATGCATACAGCATAAATACGCCAATTACAGTTAGGCTGCACAGATCTCACATCGTATCGGGATTTTGAAGATCTTTCAACTCTAAACTGGAAACCCTCTTCAAGGGTCTTCCTCCCGATAGCAAGGGTCATTTCGTCTTTCGTTTGAAAAACATCCCCTAAATTCACTCTTCTACTACGGGTATAATGTATGGGTGCTTCGTTTGGTGTGATGACGGGCTCTCGGTCTTCTGGAAGGGAGGGGGCATACCAAAGAAATCATTTATCCCACCATATGATTTAACAGGACTAGGTTCATACGTTTCTTCTTCTTCTTCTTCTTCTTCTTTTTCTTCATCCGTATGAACATCAGAAAGACCCAGGTCATAAACATGAGATTCATCGGGGTCTTGATCAAATTCTTCATCGGCTTCGTCTTCCTCATCGGCTCGTTCGTCTACCAGTTCTTCTTCTGTCTCAGGAACAACATCGGGGTTATAGTCACTCATACCATAACCATGTTCATGAAGATAAGCGGAATCAAACTGAGGCCTGTAAGATGTTTGACTCTGCTCAGGGAACTGAGGCATGTAAGATGTTTGATTTTGCTCGGCAAACACATCAGGAGCGCCTCCCGCCATCGTGTAATCGTCGTAAACGTAAAGTGTTGGCGGAGTTGTAAAAGCCATAGCATTTTGCAAGAAACACGAAACTTCGACATTGTCTCTTAGCTGAATCATTTGGCCAGAATTTAGGTAAATAATTTTGGTGGTACCAACAATGGTGTCCATACCACATTTCTCACGAAGATAACTAACCAACCTTTGATGCGTGATAGTTGTCGTAACCATGATGCAAACCATCGGTCGATTAGTATAATAATCCCACCCTTGATCATTCTGTTGAAAGTAACCTCCACCCAAAATACGTAACTTTACTTTTTCAGAAACAGAACTCGTCTTCAAGTTTTCAGGTGTTTTTGAAATTTTTTCTCAGAAAACAAAACTGCTTACCTTCCGTTTTCAGGCTTGCTATTTTTGGGGAAAACTTCACGGTTTCAAATTTGTTCAAAATGCTTCAATGCATTGAACCACTAAACTGTATATCTGACAATTATATAGGACCAAAATAATGCATCTCCGCAACGAAAACGTACGTCAAAAAACAAACAAATCAACAAAAACATAGTCAATGGCGGACCTAGCCTAGGTCCGCGGACCTGCAGTCAAAAGGGAGAATCTGGCTTGGTCGATTCAGAGCATGACACGTGTCAAGATGGCAGACCTGGGTCGGGGTGGCGGACCTACCGACCCGACCCAACCCATTGCGGATCTGGCTTCGACCGCTATATTTTTTGTCTTTTTGTGCATGGTGGCGGACCTGCAGGTCGCCATTACGGACCTAGGTCTATTTTGGTAAATCCTGGGGAGAAATGGCTAGGAGATGCAAATGGCCGAGTAATGTGGCTATTTGAGCCAATTTCCCCTAAAAAAAACTCAAGTGTAACTTTTTAATAGGTTCGTATATACGAGCCATTTTCACGATGAGGGGCCAAAACTGTAATTGTTTTGATTTTTTTTGTTGAGTTTGTATATACGAACCACTTTTACGAACCTACGCCGAAAATATGTTTTTTTTATTTCTAAGAAGGAGTTCGTATATGCGAGCCATTTTCACGAACCCATTGACCATTTCTCATAAATTTGGGAGACATTGGCTAGGAGGTAATTAACTGATTTTCTAAAATTAGTTAAGGATTAGGTTTTATTACCTTTTGGAGAAGAACTAACTAATTTGCCTTTCACTCAAGAAACTCGCCCCCTTTTCCTCTGCTCCAATCAGCCGCAAACACAAAATAGAATAGAAGAAAGAATTAATGGAGCCTCAAAGAAAAGTAAGGTTTCTTCTATTTTCAAGAGTCTGACCCAACCAAAAAGGTGAGATGTTACCTTAGGAGCTTACCTTGATAATCAAATCCTCTTAGAGCTTCCTCCATCCTTCCCAAAATATTCTTAATCTCCCCTTCTCTTAACCATTAGCCGCCAAAACCATAAATTAGGGATTTAGACCTACCTTTTATAACTTGCACTAGACTCCTCACCCTCACACAAGGCCCCATATGCAAAAAATTTAGGAAACGAAGGATATGGTTATTACATAAAATATATTAAATTTCTCAAAAGTATTTCATTTATATACATTAATTCATAATAATTAAAAGAAGAAGAATATTAAAAGTTAGATCAATTAATGAGTTAAATTGAAGTATAATAAATGAAAAATAATATAAAGTATTTTAACCAATTAATGAAATATATTGATTTAAAAAAAATGAATAAAATAGTAAAAAATATTATCAAAACACTTCTAAAAAATGGCAACATATATATTTTTAAACTTTTTTATAATGATATATTGATATTAATATATTTATTGTTACATAAATTAAAAAGATTAAAGGTAATTAAAAAATATTTTTAGTCTATGTGTGTGTTTTGCGGTGTGTGTTTTGGTAGGTGTGTGTGATCTGTGTTAGGGACGAAACAGTGTATGTGACACAAATAAGGGGGTGACCGGAGATGGGTAGTGGTGTGTGTGTGGGATATGTGTGTGTTGCGATGTTTCTGGATGTGGGTGCCAGAGGTGGGTGGTGTTGGCAAATTGGGGCGATCATGAAACTGGGTTGGGACAAATAGCCCGGAATTAGGTAGTTTCATTTGAAAATCACCTTAATTTTGAAAATCATGAAAACTGTCAATTTCATTGGTCAATTTAATGAAATTTTTTTTTTAATTTGTAAAATTTGATAAATTGTTTTATATAATTCATTTGTTTCTGAAATTGTTTCATATATTTGTGTTTTTTTATGTAAAAATGAAAAAAAATTGTAAAAATTAAACAATTTCATGAACCAATTTCATGAACTTAACTAATAAAATCGACGGTTTCCACAGTTTACATTATTAGAGTGGTTTCCATTTGATTTCTCCCCTATATATATAACGATAATAAATTATATATTAAATTATGTTTGTCTTTGGACCTCCAAATTTTCATGTATACATATTAGCCCCTAATTTAAAAAGTCAATTTTAAGAAAATGTTAAAAGAAGGAAAAATGTCAAAAAGACTATTTTGCCTTTGACTTTAACGGACTTGGTAGACTATCGTTAGGCCAAATGATCAAATCCAACAGAAATTGCATACCACTGGCATCAAATCCATAATAAGTAGGGGTGTTAAAAAAAATCATTCGACCGCTCAAACCGGTCGAACCAAGTCAAGCCGAACCGTTTTTGGCGGTTTAAGTGGTCTGGCGGTCCGGTCTGGTCTGAAAAATTGCCAAATCGGGTAGTCTGGTCCGATCTGCGGTCTGGAGGTTTTTTTAGGCGGTTTGGACCAAACCAACCGCCAAATTCATATATATATTTTTTTTTATTATTATATGCATTTATATCCATTATCTAGCCCAATGTTATCTTAAATATATTTGGTTAGGCTCAATGTTATCTTAAATCCAACCCAAACATAAATTTTATTTTGATTTTTAATATTTGAAACTTCAAAGCCCTAAATGACTACTATTCACTAACATCGGCGAACTCATTATGTTCACTTTTTTTTTTGTGGACGTTGTTAAATTATTTTGTGGACTTTGATTTTTAGTGTTTTGTTGGGATATTTTATTTACTTTTTTTTGTGGACATTGTTAATTTTGTTGTGGAG
This sequence comes from Arctium minus, assembly GCA_954870635.1. Lineage (NCBI taxonomy): Eukaryota > Viridiplantae > Streptophyta > Magnoliopsida > Asterales > Asteraceae > Arctium > Arctium minus. The sequence continues at coordinate 10,709,419 of OX941096.1, read as the reverse complement.
TTTGTTTACTTTTTTGTGGACTTTTTGTACTTCAAATGGACTCAAGACAATGAAGCTTTAAAATTCGATATTATATATAATTTTTTAAGTTTAAATTTTAAAGCCCATAAAAGGCCCAAATCGACTAAACCGGTCGGACCAAACCGCCTAAACAACGGTCCGATTTGACCAGTCTTGACACTTGCGGTTTGAGGGGTTAAACCGTCCATACCGGACCGCGAAAACCCCTAATAATATGTGAAGTCTAGGGATGAAATTCGTAAAAATCAGCAAACCACATGACCAAATCCGTAATTTACTCTTGTTTTTATTTATATTATTTCCATAAAGTGATTTTCAATTATTTTCTTATATTTCACCAAAGAACTAATTTTCCAATGTAATATTTATGTTTGTACAAAAATGATTAATCGCAAATATGTATACAATATTAAGCATTATTATTGGAGAACTTAAAAACTAATCTCCTAAACTTAGTTTATAATGCTTATATGGCAACCTCATTGTTATATAACCAATTTTAAAAAGAGTTGTACATAGAAAATTATCACTTGTTAGGTCACAGATTACAACATAATTCAATGTAGATAGGATAGACAAGAGATTAATTGGGAGGGAATCATGATTGTATTATTCATATTGCTATTACACACAATCTAGAGAGAGAAAGAGGTTTCTCTCTCTAAAAACACTCTCAAATGTATACCGGCTGCATTGTGTATTCTACTTACAAACTATACAAACATGAACCTTATATATATACCCCTAACATCCCTTGTTTAACATGAAAGCCCAAGCCCAATATGCTAAATGACAAGGTCCAATACAATATTTAAGACCTTTACAAAACTTTCATATAAAGGACATTTTATGTCCTAACATTCTCCCTCCAAAGTTTTGTAAAGGAATCATCTTCTTTTAGCTCCAGCTCTTCTCCCCCATTGATTTTTTTGGAAAACTTTAGTGTTGCGCATCTTCAAGACAGTTCAGGCTCCCCCTTGAATAAAGCTCTTATCCTTCAAAGTTTCAACTTTAAAACTAGATTCAATGGGAAATAATCATGATTGAGTGCACTAAAGACAACTTTTTCTCTAGAAAGTCAACACATTCGTTACGCCCACAAGAAAGAAATGTGCGAGTTTGCGTGACAAACAACAGTGCATCTTCATTTTATAAAAAAGAATATGTCTTTAAATAGCGAGTTGAATAAGAATTCAACTTAAGAACTTGTTCTGATTAGCTAGTAGAAGGAAGCGACTTGTAAAAAACACTACTTGGCAATGGTTAGAAGAAACAACCAACAATACTATTCAACAACTGAAGAAATATGCTCATTTTCAAAACACTTTCCATAATACTAAATGAATAAACCCAGAACTCCAATCTTCACAGATCAGTTGAATGATTATAAGCACTCAAAAGTTTGGATCACAACCAAAGCACCAGAACAATGATTGCAACCACTCACAATTCTGATTGATCAGGTCAGAAGAATGATTAAGAGCATCCAAAGGTCTAACATCGTCAAGAAAAACTCCAGAATAATGATTGCAAATACTCAAACGTCTAATCCAATCCAATCAAAGACTGAATCCAAACACCCAATATCTGAAAATCTTGACAAATTTGAGCTCTGTTAATCTTGATCAGTTGCTAAAGATATGTGAAAAACGTAAGATAAAAATGATGTCACATATGCTTCATGTGAAAATCCCATGAACGGATTGTCCCCCTTCTGTGACTTAGCACAGGGGTCCCGCTACACGATTAGCGGGTGGGGTCAAGTGGCAACGCCCTTGCGGGGTCTGGGGCAGCGCCCCGAGAGAAATTTTTTTAACACTTGAATCTCATAGGACTAACTTATCGCAAAATTGAGCATGTACAGTAACTTGACGCATACCAAACAACCTCAACTTGTCGCAAGCCATTAGCATTGAAACTCACTTGACGCAAGTGGCATGAACCGAGAAGCTACTTGATGCAGACAACTACATGCGTCAACCTCACTTGACGCAAGGCGCTTCATGCGTCAACCCTGCTTTTCGCAAGGGCCATCATCCAAGAAGTCAACTTGACGCAAAGGCCTTGACCCGGCAAGCCACTTGACGCAGGCCATAACTTGCGATAACTATCACTTGACGCAAGAGCCTTCGTACGATAACTCTACTTGACGCAACTAGCGACTTGGGTCAAGCTCCCTTCAAGAAAATTTGAAATTCTTCGATAATCCCAAATCTTGCGTCAACAACATGAACTTGCATCAACCATGATGAACTTGCGTCAACCTCAGATCTTGCGTCAAGTGGCCTTAAACACTGAAAAATCATCATAACTTTCACAATAGATTGAATTTTGAGATGAACTTGGTGAGCATACTCGAAAAATGATTCTGAACAGATTTGATGTTGATGATCTTTTCCAAAAACCACTAAATCACTGAATTCGATCTCAACATAGTAAATTTCATTTTTCGAACAAAAAATCTCAAAAATCAATCAAATCCTTCAAATTTGTTGAAATAAAACATGGTGATTGATTCCAATTGACTCACCATTGATCATCGATCCAATCTAGCATCAAAGATCATCCAATTGAGCTCAAAATTTTGAAATTCCACAATCTGCAGTCCGAAAAAGTCACTATAAACATTGAAGAATGTTGTAAATTGATTATCATATCGAAATTGATTTTCGATTCGGCTCTAATACCACTTGTTAGGTCACAGACTACAACATAATTCAATGTAGATAAAATAGACAAGGGATTAATTGGGAGAGAATCATGATTGTATTATTGACATATTGCTATTACACACAATCTAGAGAGAAAAAGAGGTTTCTCTCTTAAAAAACTCTTAAATTTATACGGCTATATTGTAATTCTACTTACAAACTCTACAAACATGAACCTTATATAGTTATATATATACCTTCAACATCCCTTGTTCAACATGAAAGCCCAAACCCAATATGCTAAATGACAAAGCCCAATACAATATTAAAGGCCTTTACAAAACTTTCATATAAAGGACATTTTATGTCCTAACATCACTAACCGTCACATGAAAATTATTTTATAGATTATAATTATTTTACAAAAAATAAAAAGAAACAATATATTATAACTACTTATTTTTAAAGGACATTACCTTAAGCTTCTCCTCCTAGAATGATCTTTTACCCACATAAGTTATTGTACATAGCAAAAAAAAAAATGTGTGAACAAACTAAAAATCAGTGAACTACGAGGAATGACTCTGAGACGCTCTGAAATCGGTTGTGTTTAGTCCAACAATCGCTCGCAAAGAGATTTCTCTGTCTTGGGAGTGACTTCGAAATAATTTCCATTAACAGAATATTAGCTTACAGAAAGAAAAAACGATTATATGAGAAAAAAAAGGAATATGGAAGGAAAACGGAGAAGACATAAGTATTAAAAAAACCGGCCCTATCAAACCGAAAAAATGTCTCTCAACGTTTCAATCATGATTTCGATTTTCTATCTCTTAATCGTACATCTCTGTGATGCGGCTCATCCTCCCCACAACTACCTCCATCGCCAGCTCTCCAATTCCAACTGTGTAGAAAAATGTGGATTTATGATGTAGCACTCCAATTCCATGGTAGAAGAATATTATATTGAGATTGTCTCTAACAAAATTTATTTATTGAGAAATAATTAATAATTTATTTATTGAAAGTAAGGAAAGAAGAAGCCAAGAGGTTATTTGAGAGTAATGAAAAGTTTTTTAATTAAAAAATTCAAAATCATCAATCTTTATATATATAAAAGTAAAACCCAAGAGAAATGACATGACACAATGTGGATTGAGAATTCTAAAATATTAAAATGTAGTTAATTTTGGCTATCCCACATTGATAAAAAAATGATATGTTGAAACATGAAGGTGATTATAAAAGGAGAATTATGCCAACTTTTTTTTACATGATTTATGATTTATTTTATTCCATTGGATTAAAGGCCCTTTGGTAAAAAAAAAACAATATATCTTTATATATCTAAAAAGAAAAATCAAGCAGATGAGATGATATTATAAGTTTTTAGTACTCTAAAAAGTCTCAATGGGATTGGTTATCACACTTCGGAGAAGAAATGATAGATTGACAAATGGTGGCGTGCATATTAAAGTAGGGATGAAAGATTGCAAAAAGATGGTTGGTATATTAAAAGAACAAATTTTCTTGAAAAAAATTATCGTTATCGAGCAACGCGCGATGCCCAAAACTAGTATATATATTAAAGGAACAACCAAAAGATGGTTCAATGAGAACCTTTCAATCTTATTTATCTTTTTCTCCTTTTTAGATTTATTTTTAATATAAAGTAAACACATTAGTGTTAAACCTTTCATTTTTTTTTTGCTTTCTTAAATTTCATTTTTATTGTTTTTATAAATGAAATTAGAATCCACAAATAGATAAAACTTCATATATTTCTATTTACATAAATACATATATGTTGTTATTTACCTTGACAATTGAAAAATTAAATCATAAAAAATCAATCAACATGTATCAAAATCTCTCTCTCTCTCTCTCTCTCTCTCTCTCTCTCTATATATATATATATATATATATATATATACATATAATAAATAAGTAACTGGAAGGACACGTGTCGTCTTCTGGTGAGTCCATTTTTTTCATTTTCCGGCCTAAACATGAACCTGGACGCATTTTACACTATAAGTTCATTTAGCAAATCCACATTCATTTCTTATTTAATCTTTCCTTAATTCAATTTTTTTAAATTTATACCTTACATTTACTACCATTATAATTAGATAGGTAGTTACTTTTACTTTTAAACATAAATAATGTACACGAACTAAATTGCATGGAAAAAAACATTTTTATTTTTTACAAATTATATCATTGTAATCGTTTCGTCAATAACTTCGAAATGAGTCCAATATTGAATGTTTTTGGATTTAATTATATAATTAGATATCATAAATATATACGAATTAATATGTCGTGATGATATTTAGTATATATATATTTTTTCCATCATGAAGTTTTATAAAATAACATTTTTAATTTTTAATTTTATTTTCTTGACAATATGATATTTAGTATATATATATATATATATATATATATTAATTATATATATATGTATAGATTATTATTGTTGATATTGAAAAGTCAATGAAATTCAACAAAATTAGGTTCTTTTATAAAAACCACTATTAAAGATGCAATAGATGTTTTACGGTAAAATAGAAAATATTAATTTATTTTTATAATTAGACTATAATTTAAACTTTCTAAAATTAAAATATATTTTATTCTAATACAAGTTGAAGATCAAATATTATTTCGTATTATTTTTATTGTAATATAAATTGAAAATAAAATATTATCAGACATATGCAAATCTTTTACAAAATTAATTTTCAACTTTTATCTCACAAATTTTAATAATTGATTTTCAAGATCAATTATTAATACAAATTTTTCTCTGATTTTGAAAATACAAATTGAAAATCAATTATTAAAATTTGTGAGATAAAAGTTGAAAATTAATTTGCATATGTTCGGAAATCCAGTTTAGAAATCAAAATCTATACATATAATAAATAATTAACTAGAAGAACACGTGTCACCTTCTGGTGAGCCCATTTTTTCATTTTCCCGCCTAAACATGTAGCTAGACGTATTTTACATTATAAGTTCATTTAGCATATTCACATTCATTCCTACTAAATCTTTCCTCAATTCAATTTTTTTTAATTAATACCTTACATTTACTACCCTTATAATTAGGTATGTAGTTTACTTTTAATCTTTTACTTTTCATTTTAGACTCTTATCATATAAACATAAAACAATGTATATGAACTAAAATGCATTAAAAAACATTTTTATTTTTTACAAATTATACCATTGTAATCGTTTCGTCAATACCTTCGAAACGATTCCAATATTGAATATTTTTGGATTTAATTTTATTATTAAATATCATAAATATATACGAATTAATGTGTCGTGATTAGTATGAGATTTGTTGAAATTAGTATGAGATTGGATACAAATAATCACTAAATTGTCTTAATTTTCTTTTGGCTATTTCATATCAATTTTTACTTCAAGAGTTTTTTATAAAACCTCATCCATTTTAAATTTTTATACAAGAATTTTGATTTTTATCATGAAGTTTTATAAAATAACATTTTTAATTTAATTTTATTGACATTATGATATTTAGTATATATTACTTATATATTAGCAATAGAACAAAGAATATTGTATATAAAGAAGTATTTGTTAATTTATGATACGTGATTCTTATTTTATTAATATTTTAACTATGTATTTTTCCATAATTTCATTTACATTATATTATTGTTTTATAAATTTTTAATATTTATTCATATTTTTTATTAATTTTTTGCAAACATCATTTGTAAAAACTGCCTAAAACAAGGATATTTTGTAACAAGCTGCAAAAAAAAACAACTCTGAAGGAAAAAAAAAAGCTTGAAAAAGTAGTATCGTACTTTCGATGATCATCCATATCTGTAAGATAAGTTTTCTGGTATGATTTAATTTTTTTAAATCACCCCGTGTAATACACGGGGTCTAACCTAGTATATATATATATACACGGAACAAGGTGATTACAAAAGATTTTGAATGAGGGTATAAGAAACTCATATAATTGCCTTATCTTTTACGACCCTCTTTTTGCAAAAAAAAAAAAAATATCAATTGAAAAATTAAGAGTAAACTACGATTTTAGTTCTTATGATTTGTTGTTTATAACTATTTTTGTCCCTGGTTTTTAAATTTTGCTTTTTCCATCCTTGTGGTTTACATTTCGTTTCGTTTTTCGTCCCTGGAACTAACTCTGTTAAACTTCAGTTGTTAACTCAGGGGCATTTTTGTCTTTTTAATATTCTAACTAATTTTCTATTAAAAAGGTAATAATAATAATATTATATCTTTATATATATAATAACAAAAACCAAGAGAAATGACATGACACAATGTGGATTAAGAATTCTAAAATATTGGATTGTAGTTAACTTTGGTCATCCCACATTGATAGAATAATGAAATGTTGGAACATGAAGTTGATTATAAAAAGAGAAGAATGCCAACTTTTTTGACATGACCTATGATTTGTTTTAATCTATTTTGGATTAAAGAGTTTAGTTACAAATTTGTTGATGTTGAATATATATTATATATTGTATTACAACTATCTTTATTTTTATACATCTTTATATATATAAAAGCAAAAACCAAGAGAAATGACATGACACAATATGAATTGAGAATTTTAAAATATTGGATTGTGCTTATCTTTGGCCATCCCACATTGATAGAATAAAACAAAAACGAAGAGAAATGACATGGCATAATATGGATTGAGAATTTTAAAATATTGGATTGTGGTTAACTTTGGTCATCCCACATTGATAGAATAATGAAATGTTGGAACATGAAGTTTATTATAAAAAGAGAAGAATGTCAACTTTTTTGACATGACCTATGATTTGTTTTAATCCATTTTGGATTAAAGAGTTTATTTTTAGTTACAAATTTGTTGATGTTGAATATATATTATATATTGTATTACAACTATCTTTATCTTTAAATATATATAAAAGCAAAAAACCAAGATAAATGACATGGTACAATATAGATTGAGAATTCTAAAATATTGGATTGTGGTTAACTTTGGTTATCCTACATTGATAGAAAGATGAAATGTGAACATGAAGATGATTATAAAAGGAAAAGGATGTCAACTTTTTTTTTACATGATTTATGATTTGTTTTAATCCATTTTGGATTAAAGAGTTGATTTTTAGTTACAAATTTGTTGGTGTTGATATATATTGTATTATAACTAATAAGATACACTTATTTCATTTAATTTGTTTATTTTTTATATCTTTTTGTCTTTGTATACATAAAATGAAAAACAAGACAAAATGACATGTCATGATGTGGATTAAGAAATCTAATATATATATATATATATATATGTAAGTAAAATTACCCAAGAGAAATGACACGCCTCAAATAAGAATCATCAATATATATATATATATATATATATATATATATATTTATATAAAAGAAAGAACCATAGAGAATGATATGACATTGTGAGATTTGAGTAATGTAGGTACCTATAAGAAACGAGGACATTTGGATTTGATATGAGATACGAGTACTCTCAAATACTACTATATTCTGGTGGTGTTTTACACATCTCACATTGATGAGTGAATATAAGATTGGAGAATGAAGATATATCTGTAGAAACACAGAGATTTAGATTTTGATAAATTAAAGAATTACTTGGCTAAATATTTTTTTTGGCCGACCCCTATTTTTGTTAAAAATACCCATTTATATAAGCAAATAAATCGATAGACAAATGTATACAAATCATCATATTTCATCAATTTATACAATATTATCAATGTTGAACCTTGATGTTTTTTTATTATCTCACAAGTCACAAGAAGATTTAAGTATTCTCAAATCTTGAATTGTGATGTTATTTGGTTATCCCACATTGATAGAAAGAAAATAAATTTGGAAGAATGGATGAGTATGTAAAAGTTGAATGAGATGTCTTATTTGATTGTCCCACATCGACATAAAGACAATAGATTTGGAAGAAGATGTTAGTATATAAAAGCTGGATGAAATGTCTTATTTATTTATCCCACATCGGTAAAAAAAGATAGATTTGAAAAAAGAGGTTAGTATATAAAAGGTGCATGAGCTGTCTTATTTGGTTAATCCACATCAAGGTAAAGATAATAAATTTTGAAGATGAGGTAAACAAAATAAAAGGCGGATAAGATGACTTACATGTTTAAAAGTTTGTGGCAACCTATGTGGTTGTCTCATTTTAGTCGACTTCTTTCGCTAAAAATCAAATTTTATAAAATATTAATTTTTATGTGACTTTATTTATATAAAAAGAACAACCATAAATAATGAGATGACATTGTGAGATTTCAGTATTCTAAAATATTGCATTATGTTGTAGTTCAATTATCCCACCTTGATGCGAGGTGCAAGATTGGAGAATGAAGATGACTGTAAGAAACAATGGTTGATTTTGATAATCAAAATTTTAGTTGGATAAATATGTTTTAGCTCATGATTGGAATCCCATAATAAATTAGCAATAAAGTAGGATTTGGAAGAGAGGGTTGATATTGGCTGCCAACTCTCATTTTCCAAAAAAAATTATATATATATATATATATACAAATTAACCACTCATTGAAACACATCAATTATTTTATATTGTATTCAATTAACTGTTAACTGATGAATTATGTTTTATATATCTTATCTCGATACATATATTTCCTGAAATAATTATCGCCACAACTGATGATGTGGCCTAACCAAGTTTGAGTATTATTAAACGTTAAATTATGGTTTGGTTAAATTATCCCACATTACTATGAAGATGATAAAATTTAAAAATAGATGGTTATATATGAGTAGAAGTTGGCTTGAAAATTTTAAAAATAGGTTTGACTAAATATATTGGCCAACAATAATTTTTCAAAAAATCTATACATCTACTTTAGTTTGAGTCATTAAAATAATAAACAACATTTTTTAAGTTCAAACTTCAAAATTATCAAACTCAAATTTGAGCCAGACGGTGATTCCTCAAAACTTTCGTAACAACAATAATGATATGGGTGTATGACATGTTGTTTCATGCTGTATAACATAACAAAAAAGTTAATGTCAATACGTGTCAAACTTTTCGTAACAATAAAAAATTATCAATACGAGAAAATAAACAACTTATGTAAATACATTCTTCACTTTAAATTGTATCTCATTAATTATTAAGCAAGAAATTATGTTTTATTTTAACTCAGTCAAGTACTTCTTTAAAAAATTTATCGCTACCGTACAACGCACGGGGTTGCCACTAGTTATATATTACCCAGACAACCCCTTCCCCTTCCCTTCCTTCCGACAATTCTCCATCCTTCTCCGGCGACTGAGATCAAACCTGCAAACCCTTACTCCCCATGACCTGTGTAATACGTTTGCCTTCAAAATTGCCTTCACAAATGCATGCATGGAAATGAGTTTTAAAAGGGACGATTCATGGAAGTGATGCATGGATTAATAACATTAAGATGAGGTCAAATATGGTGGTTATGACACAATGAGCAAAACGACTTTGTTGTGAGTATATCCGCTTCCTACACGCATTAGACATTGTGGTGTTTACATCTTATGAAGTCGGGCGACTTCCATGCGGCTTCAGCCGCCGGAGAGTCGCCCACGTACTGTGCAGTTTTTAATCAGTTTTTCAGCCACGATTCAAGGTGATGCTCTCCATATCAAATTGAAGATTGCTTCCAACAATAAAGACAGATTACGTTAGCATAAGATCTGTATTTTTCTTCATCGCTTTTCTCCTGTTTTCCAAGTATCGTAAACATCGTCGATTATAGTGGACTTCTCGGTGGTCTCTTCCGCCCATGGGTTTTCCCGTTTTGGGTTTTCCACGTAAATCTGGTGTCGTTTTCTCCCTTATTTAATTCCATCAAGTTTACGTTTATATTTTTGTGGTTGATTATTATCTTCGTTGAGATCTCGAGTTTATCGTTTTCGCATACAAACTCGTTTGAGTTTATTTTTGGATCTTGGGTTGATATCGATTAAGTTTCTACTCGTTTCGATCTCTCTCTTCTGCTACCGTGCATCATCACGTAAGTTCATCAACCCCTAGGTTAGCAATCATCACCGTAAGTTCATCATCCTTGCAACTACATCACCTCATTTCTCGATAGTTCATCGACCTCTATTGCAAATATCAACCACACAAAACTCGATCCAACCCAGAAAAACGTAAACGAAACTGAGTAGAAAATTTTAGTCGAAATCGCCCAACACCCAAAAATAAACTCAAACCTAGTTTGTACGCGGAAACGATAAACTCGAAATCTCAATAGAGTATTAATCCACCACAAACATAGCCATGTTACAAAACCTTTTCTCTAGCTAAGAATCCCCCTCTATCTGGGTTGTAATATCCATCTCCCGTACCTACTACTATACATGAGATAGGGAATAAGATGAAGGGGATGGGGAGGGGGGTTAAGTTTATTTAGTTTTATTGTCAACTTCAAACATCCATATCCAATCTGTATGTTGAAAACCTTGGCATTATATATTATAATATTATTAATAATTTATGTGAATACGATGGGAGATGGGATTGGTGAGTTAATTTTTTTTTTATAAAAATTAGATGTAGAAGTTGGAGTGGGAGGAGCTTGCACAGGTGAGAAAGAAAGCATGGATTTCCTCAAGAAAAGAAAGAAGGTCAAATTTATGCATATACACTTGTGTGTGTATATATATATGTGTGTACATGTGTGTGTGTGAAGAAGAAGATGGGTTAGAAGCAGTGAGTGAAATGGGTTTCAAAGCTTCTGGATATGGAGGTCATTTCGATAAAGATGGAAATAGGCAAGGGAGATAGAGTTTGCTGATTACGGAAAAAAATCACCTCTACCCAATTTACCTATGACATCCCTGTCTAACCAATAAGGTTTTTACACCTCATTTTTAATATAATAATTAATAAATAAATATTAGAATCGTTAACTTAATCGTCAATCCATTTTCTCTCTCTTGTGTTTTAGTCCCTGTGATTTGTCAAGGTTTCTATTTCAACCCCTTTGATTCATCAAAAGTTTTTGATGCATTTCAATTTTAATTTTAAATGTACAAGTTATGCTCTTGTAAATTCTTGTTTATTTTTTTTTTATTATTTCTCATACCTTTTTTAGTTTTCATTTTATATCTTTATTATATTAAATTAAGCAATAATGCTTTAATTAAAAATATATTATAAATATACCTTTTACAAAGTATACCATTAGAAAGTTGTATCAGTACCTTTGAAATTAGTATAATATCGGACATTTTATAATATTTGAAATTTCTCCAATATATTTCTACAAAACCATCTACACTAATATAAAAAAAAAACATTTTATAGTTTAAGTTGGTTTTAAATTTTGTTTTTCTTTTTTAAGTAAGACTAAAAAATTCAAATTTATCTATGTTTATTAATAATAATTACCAACTATTTACAAGATTTATGATGATTTTATTTTTTTTACTTAAATATTTCTAATATTTTATTTAACTAAATGTCTTTAAAACAAATATGTCTATCAAACAAAAAACTTATAATTATTGACTCTTTTTTAAAATATATAAACTTAAAATTATTGTATTTAACTAAACGTCTTTTAATTGTTTCATTTTATCCGTGTTTGTTTGTTTTTGAAAAAAAATTTAAATTTTAAATCTACTTTAATTATTAATAAATTAAAAATAAACAATGCCACCTTGAAAATTAATAACCACTTGGGTTGTGGCGCACTGGTAAACCCTTTGGGGGATGTAGTGGAATATCTCATCTACCAAGGGTTCAAATTCAGGTGCTTCCAAAACCCTTGTGGACATGGAGGTTCACCTGCGATGAATCCAGACCATTCGTGGTCGCCCGGTGATTAGTCGGTGGGTATAAGCTGGTCCGGAAACTCACGGTTACCAAAAAAAAATTTAAAAATTAATAAAAAAAAATTGACAATTAAAATTACTAGTTTAAAGTTTTCAATAATGAAAAATCAAGAAAAATAAATTGTTAAAAAATTTGAGCTAAAACAACTTATTAATATTACTAAAACTGAACTTTTATTTTTTAAATGAAAAATGTATTAATTTTAAAACGAAAAAAAATAGTAGGAAAGTAAATGAAAACATAGGGATGAAAATAAATACTTGATAAATCACAGGGATTAAAAATTGTAGTTTACTTTTCATTAAACTTTACTTTCTCTCTCTATGGTGGATAGTTAGGCTAACGACGTTACCAGCTATTATATTTATTTATTAATTATTAAATTAGAAATGAGGTGTAAAAATCTTATTGGTTGGACAGGTATGTCTTAGGTAAAATGAGACAGAGGATTTTTTTCCGCTGATTACAATGTTTTGTAGAGGGAAGGTTCAAACGAAAACGCTAACTATTTAAAAAAACAAGAAAACCGCAGATCATGTACAAAATCATATGTGATTTTACATTAATATGAAAAAACGGACGCTGGCGACTTTGGGCGCGACCTAAAGTCGCACACAAAGTCGCGTGAATCATATATGATTTTGTATGTACTCGGTTGTTCTTGTGTTTTCTTAAATAAATTTTGTTCTCGTATGAACCCACCTCTCTCTTTATATATATATATATATATACACACACATATCAAAATTTTCACTATATATTAAAGGAACAAGCGTAGGTAATGAGCTAATATATATATATATATCTACATAGGATTAGGTTCACTTGAGAAACGCTAAAAATATGAGAAATAAAGAAATGATTCTAGCCCTTTATCTGGTCAACATTTGCGGCTTTAACCGAGAAGCACCAGATAATTCCTTGTGTGGTCTGTAGAAGATAGAGGAGTAGTTTCGTAAAATACGCGGGACGAGTTCATATGAACCTGTATGATTTACATATGAATTATATGTTCATATATGAACTAGTGTAATTCACATATGAACTATTTTAACTGATTCACATATGAACTATTTTAATTGATTCATATATGAACCTTTGTGATTCATATATGAACTATACGTTTATATATGAATCAGTTAATTAGTTCATATGTTAATCACAAAGGTTCATATATGAATCTATTAATTAGTTCAACTGATTCACATATGAACCTATTGTTAATTAGTTCATATGTGAATCAGTTAATTGGTTTATGTATGAATCACAAAAGGTTTATATGTGAATTTGTTAAAAGAGTTCATATGTGAATTACACTGGTTCACATATGAACATTTAGTTCATATGTGAATCATTCAGGTTCATATATGAACTTCTCTCGTGTATTTGTAAAAATTACGAAACTGTTCTTCTATTTTTGGAATAGTCACAACTTTTGAGCAGTAAAAGCCATAATTGTTGACCAGTCAAAGACGCAATATTTGACCAGTCAAATCCGATCTTGACCGAATGAAAGACTAGGATTACTTCTCTATTTCTAATATATTTAGCATTTCTCAAATGAGCCTCTCCCTATATACATATATATTTAAATCTTTTAATATATATTAAATAAGTGTAGGTAATGAAATGAGATTTTAGATTATGACTCATTGGAAGGAGTTGTGTATGATTTTAGAAGATGACCGGTTGGAAGGAATTGTGTATAAGAATAAAAAAAATAAAAGGCTAAAACATTCTATAAAGATTTCATAGTTATATTACTGAATGTAAATATTTATTGAAATAAAAGAAATAATAGTGAGTTGGCACCATAAGATTTGAGTACTATACTAAAATCTTGAAGTTTAGCTGATTTTGATTATCCCACATCGGTGGAAAGATGAACGATTAGAAGAATAAAGTGGGTATATGAGAGAAAGAGATGATTTCTTTTGAGTGGACTTATAGGGTTGGCTCATTTTAGTTGTCCATGTTTTTGCAAAAAGTCTATTTTATAAAGGTTAGTTCATTTTAGTTGTTCATCTTTTTGCAAAAAAGTCTATTAACTTATATTGTTATATATATAAAAGTAAGAACTACAAAGAATGATTTGGCATCGTAAGAATAAAGTATCCTCAAATATTGAAATATGGTGTTGCGTTTGGTTATCCCACCTTAGGAAGATCTTAGATTGAAAGAAAGACGTGAGTATATATCGATAAAGGGGGGAGATGCATTTGCGACAACTTATGGAATTGACTCATTTTAGTGGACACTCTTTTTTACAATATTCGATATTAATATCTAACATGTGGACGACCGTCCAATTCGTATTAATCCTATTTTTATAGGAAATTCTTAAGCCCCTATATATATGTGTGTGTGTGTGTGTGTAAAGACCACAAGAATGATGTGTCATAATAAGATTTGATCATTCAAAAACATTTAAATGTGGTGGGGTGTTTGGTTATCCCACATTGTTAAGAAAATGTTAAATTGAAAGAAATATGTGAGTATATATTGATAAGAAGAGAGGATGCATTTGTGGCATCTTATAAAATTCATATTAATCGTATATATTATGGGGAAAGGGTTACTATAATCTTTATATATATATATATATATATATATATATATATATATATATATATATAGGGGCTAAATCAAATGAAAACCACAAATATGTTACAAACCTGTGAGAACCGATATAAAAATATTTTTTACATGATATATTTTCACCAAATGCTTGGATTTAAAATATTATTTCACATATATTTGTTTCATAATATGATAGTTTCACATGTATTTGTTTCACCACATGAATATTTTTTACCTGTATTTTTCATTTCACTAGGTGAATCAAAAATCAAATTTCACGTGTAATCATTTCACAAGGTGAACAAAAATATAGGTGAAATAATATCTTAAATCATAGGTTTTAATGAAAAAAAATCATGTAAAAAATATTTTTATATCGGTTCTCAAGGGTTTGTAACATATTTTTGGTTTTCATTTGATTATCGGCCTATATATATATATATATATATATATATATATATATATAGGGGTAGTTTAATTTGTAACCCATGAAAATCTTACAACCCATGCAACCCACTTCTTAACCGTTGGATTAATGATCGACGGTTACAATACATATGGGTCTAATATTTTCAATTAAAAAAATCAAAAAAATAAAAACAAAATAACCGTTTTTCATAAATCCAACGGTTAAGATGTGGGTTGCAAGGGTTGCAACCTTTTAAGGGTTGCAAAATATCTTTCCACTATATATATATATATATATATATATATATATATATATATATATATATATAGTAACTGGGAGGGGGGCTTTCAAGGGAGATCCTAATATTTTGTGGTAACTATGAGATCCAATCTCATCCATCCATCTAAATAATCAAGGGTTTAAAATAATTAAGAGAAATATTAATTAAAAACAGAATTTTAGGCCACTAAAATAGGTAAAAATGTCAAAACACATTGAAATTCATTGTTATCTAATTTAGGCACGTACTGATAATTTAGGCAATGAATCAGATGTGATAACCTCACAATATTGAAACATATCAATCAAATTCGATTACACTATTTTGACTACACTATATATCACAACAATCTACAACGATTTTAACCCTAGTTACATATTGTATCACGTAAGATAACATAATGTATCACATTGTGTGACACTGTGTGACAACCTTGTATCACGAAGGAGGTAAGTCTATCGGTTACACATTGTATCACGTAAGATAACACAATGTATCACATTGTGTGACACTGTGTATCACGTAAGATAGCATGCATCGGTATTGTTTTAGTTGTAAGATAACACATTGTATCACATTGTGTGACACACTGTATCACATTGTGTGACACATCGTATCACATTGTGTGACACACTGTATCACATTGTGTGACACTGTGTGACACCTATTTGCAACACAAATCACAACGAGATATCAACGAGATGAAGCAAGGATGGTGAAAGGATGCAGACTTCGGTACAAAAGAAAATGATGGGCAAGGATGCAGGCTTCGACATCAAAAATGAAGATTTCATACGATTGAATTTCAAAGCCAAACATGGAGAATATCTCAAAATCAATTTGTTGAGATATTCAAGGAAACTCAATATTTAATTGATAAGGGATTGATATTTCCAGTTACAATCTTTTTTAATATTATTTAATTTATCAAATGACTAAAATAACCTCCCTTATTAATTAATTAAAAAAATTAATAACTTAATATAGATGGATGAGATTGGATCTCATAGTTACCACAAAATACTAGGACCTCATATGATTAGGCCCCTATATGTGTGTGTGTGTGTGTATATATATATATATATATATATATATATATATAGAGAGAGAGAGAGAGAGAGAGAGAGAAACCAATCGATCTTGAGGTGGCATCATGAGAAGTGAATGTTCTCAAATGGTGAATTGTGGTTGAGTTTTGTTATCCTACATTGATGAGAAGTTGAAATATTTGAATAAATATGTATGTATAAGAAAGGTGGATTTGAAGACGTGGCATCATAAGAATTGAGTATTCTTAAATATTGAAATGAGGTGTTCATTTTGGTTACCCCACTTAAGTAAGAAGATGTTAATTTTTTGAAAAAAAAGTGAGTACATATTGATAAGAAGAGATGATGCATCTGTGATAACTTATATAGTTGATACTAATCCTATTTTTTTATGGAGAAAAGGTTTCTATAATATCTTAAGACTAGAGGATGCATTTATGACAAATTATAGAGTTCATATTAATCATATTTCTATTGGGAAAAAGTTACAATAATAGCTTGCTATTGGGGTTCTTAATGCGGTTCACGTTGCATATTGATCAACTAATTTGCATGTTTATAAAATTTTCAATAATAGTGATATGGTTTATGTCATGTCGTTTGAATTCTAAATAACATAATAACAAAACTTATTATTGGTTGTTGTTCCAGTTTCAAGCTCAATCAGATTAATACACAATCACAAGATATAGAAATCATTTATATTGATTAATCAATTGATACGATGATTTCTCTCTCTAAAACCACTCTCTAGCCATATACCTATTTGAAGACTTTCTCTCTCTACAAATTCATATGGCTAGTTGATTGTGTTCTCACTTGTTACAAATTACAAAGACATCAACCTATTTATACTAACTCAACAAAGTTGCCTTTTACAACTCAAGCTATTATTGGAAAGTCAAACACTCTTGACTTTACAATACTTTACAAACATTTACACAATAGACCCCTTTAATCTTGAATACAAAATTTTAGGCTCAACAATCCCACCTTTGGATTCAAGATTAAAAAACTTTCGACACAAATCTTCGACTGTTCTTTCTCTTGAAAATTCTTCAACATTGTAGCTTTCAGAACTTTGAAACTTTCAAAACTTCAACACTTGAACAAACTTTCTTTGAACACTCTCCACTTGATCTTTAATCTTTCTCAACTAAAATCTTCACTTTGTATAAATCTCTCTTTTTGGTAAAAATGTATATCTATAGCTTTGTGTCTCTTTCAATCTTTCTTCTTTACAAACAAATCATCATCAAACATCTTTGACACAGAAAATTCAAATTATCTCCCCTTTTGTAATAAAATCTTGAAATTTCACAAACATCTTCAGAAACACCTTCTGAATATCTGACTTTGCTTTTAAATTTTCTCACCTAAATATCTGACGATGAATAATTCAAACTTTCTCCCCCTTTTTGATGAATTATGAGACATCTGAATCATCAAAACTTTTCAATATCAGTACCGTCTTTGATAACAATCTCCCCATATATAGATAAGCAATCTCTTCATGATGTATAGAAATAATCTCCCCCAAGGAATATGATAAACAATCTCCCCCGAAGAAAATAGTATCTCCATCTGATCTGATAAATCGTCAATTCATAAATTTATTCATCCAAATCTATTCAAATTCAGACAAAATAAAACGTTGTAACCCTGAAGCAACGTATGAAACAGTTAGCATGCCTGTAAGTAGCACAAAGCCACTTTGTACAACGAATGTACTTTGGAAATGGGGTTTTTTAATGTTCGCTCCCCCAGGGCTTCCATTCAATCATAGAAAAACCACAAAGGAATTTTCTATGAACGTTATGACAAGAAAACTTATTCCTTGTGTGTACGAGCAAGTGTAAGAATGATTGAAACTACTTAAGCTTTATCAGGCTCAAATTGTGTAAACTGTTGAGACAACAACAAGTTTTCATGGACTCAATGTGCGTGAATGAGGTGTGAAGGTGGGGCAAATTTCCTTCTTTTCAATATCTACATCTTCCAAATGAAAATGATATAGCAAATATGTTGTGTCCTTAAAGAAAATGAAACATTTCTTTGTTAAGAAAGAAACGAATGGTTGGTGAGGTTAATGCAAGAGTTGACATGGGCTCAATGATTGTCTCAATGATGGTCACAAAAAAATGTGAACCAACAGTAGATGTGGTTGCCCGACTTAGAAAAGATTTGGTGCAGAGTTCTGATATTCTTTTAACTCTGATCTCACACCCTCTTTCTTTTTAACATTTAAGCTCACTTCTAACCAAACTCTCTTTTCATTTTACCTCATCACAGCGAGAAAAACTCATCCCATTGAGTTATCTCCCCCACTATTTGATTTATGACCCCTCACCCCTCAATCACTTAGGGATAATTTTCGGGGTATGAAACATAAGTTAACGTGAATCATTGGAAGTTCTGTTAAGCACTCACAAGAATCCCATGAAATGTTGTCCTAAAACGAATAATGTTGCTCAACAATTTAACTTGAACAATGAAGTATCCAAAATATGATAACAATGTCAAATGGATGTAAGCTCCAAAGAAATAGCATTCGTGTGTGAGCTTATGAACGTTGAAGATCTCTCAAAACAAGGACAATGAATGAATGAAATGAAAACAATAGACTTGTTTGAGAATCTAACAATGTTCCAATCAGATCAAATATAACGATATATAAGCATGAAATGGTTGGGGTATCAAAGAATTTGATAGTTGTTTATATGAAAAAATATAAACAATTTAGCAATGAACGCACAAAATATTGAAATGATGATTGATGTTCAACAACTTTGAAAGCAAACGAGGGTATTACCATCTAATTATGTTTCTTTTTGAGACATGGTAATAACAAAGTCAAATGAAATACTGAACCGGTGTGTGTGAATATTTGACAGTATATGCAAAAAATAATACACAAGTATTAGTCTTTGGAAACACACGGTTAGTTAAACATTAATGCTCCAATTTAAAAATATTTAAAATCACACTTCTAAATTCATGAAATCTTTTGAGAACAAGAAGTAGTTTAAACATTTAGAAAACATTTTGTATATCTGAAAGTTGTTCTTCTTCTAAACATGTAGAGATTAAGAATCAGAATTACTTACATTCAGCATAAGATTCTTAACTCTCCTTGAAAATAATATTTCCTCTTTAAATTTTTTTTTCTCTTCTCAAGGTAAGGAATATCTACAAAACACAATAAATTGTAAACATGTAAACTCCCTCTTGACAAAAAAAAAAAAAATCAGATATTCTCCCCCTTTATATGTAACACCCTAAAATCTGGAAATAGCAACTTAATTAAAATTTTCTAAATACATTAATAATTGAATCATCTACAACCACAAATTAGATTCAACTTCAATACACAAACATTCAATCTTTACATATAAACTATAAAAGGACGGGTGCTACTAAAACCCAATAATAGTCACTATCTCCAACTTGCGGAAGACTTCACCAATTACTTACTTTAGTGTCTAGCTAAGGCTCTACACTTCATAGAACTGCTAGAACCCAACTCCCAACTGGAACCTGATGCACATGCCGACAAATAAAAAGGGTTAGGCTTAACTCCTAGTGAATTCAAGAGTTTTCAACACATAAAATTTAATCATTCAGAAAGGAAGGATGCGAATAAAATCATAATCTTTCAAAATGATATGCTTCACTTATGAAAACGACTCGTTTATCAATAACTATGCATTTTGTACGAAAGAGACACCGAGTTAATTGTTAACCAAACCAAACTGTTTTAAAGACGATAATCTTAATATGAGACGCACTTATGTATTATAAACTGGAACTTGCTGAAAGGTAAGATAGAGGACGGACTCCCAATTTTATAAAACACGGTTAACATATTGTAACTTGAAATACCCAACACGGGTGAAACGTGACACACAACCCGTAAATCATAGGTGAAATCTATATAATTAATATCACCATGAACACAACATTAGACCCAAAACTCACACGGCCATTAAATGGACTAAAATAAAGCCGACACGTGGAAACGACACATTCCAATCAAACTTTAATATACTTGGGAAGAACCCCATATTAAACCCATCATTTACTGTCGACCACTAAAAAACCCAAATTGGTCAAATACAACATTACCCTTTAAAAATACCACGAATCAACGATGAAGAGACCCGTATACACTGAGAATAGAGTAACTGTTGGGAAATGAAGAATAACTCAAGTGATTAATGCTGCTAGTTTAGAATTACTACTGCTAGAAGACTCCAAAGTTAATACTGCTGAGTATTACTACTGCTAGTAGAATTAATACTGCTAGTCAAAGTTAGTGCTGCTTGAACAAAGTTAGTACTGCTTAGCTAGTTAGTACTGTTAGTGGTTAGTGTTGCTTAGTAGTTAATGCTGCCAAGACTTAATGCTGCTTATAAGGTAATGTGAAGATAATGATGAAGAGATCGTGGGTAAAGATAAACAAGGATATTCTGAAGATATTCATGGAAGATATACTGAAGATATTTTATTTATTTGTAATTATCTTTTTGTTCAGTATATATATATAGTTTTGATAGAATAGATAAAAAGATATATAGATTAACAGATAGACAAAAAGTTTTTGTTAAAGAGAGAATCAACCTCAAGGCATAGTTCCTAATTCTAGAGAAGTAGAATTCGTCTTGAAAGAGCTTGTTCTTCAAGATTGAGGTTGAGTGTGTAATCTTGTGATTTTAATACAAGTTTGCAAAGTGTTTATTATATACTGTTTGTTTACTGTTCCATTGAATATCAAAGTGTTATTCCGCAACTTCTTTGATATTGTTTCTGAGACTTTATTCTTGTTAAGAATTTGATCCTGACAAGTGGTATCAGAGCCTGTTCTCTCAGAAACATCTATTCATTCATCATGGAAAACTTTGCAGAATCAAACAGTACTCTGGTTTCAAAGGTACCAATGCTCAGACCCAATGAATTCGATATGTGGAAGATCAGAATCAAGCAGTACATACTCCTCACTGACTATTCTATGTGGGACATAATTGAGAATGGTCCTTCTGAAGCAGGAAAGATTGGTGCAGATGGAAAGAGAACTCCACCAAAAACTGATGCTGAAAGAAAGACTAGACAGACAGAGATGAAAGCCTTGAGCACTTTGCTCTTGGCTATCCCCAATGAATACCAACATCAGTTCTGCAACTGCACTGATGCTGAGATGCTCTGGACTGCTCTAGAGAAAAGATTCTCAGGTACCAAGAGCACCAAGAGAAATCAGAAAGCCATTCTGAAGCAACAATATGAGAATTTTATGTCAACCAATAATGAGTCCATGACTCAAACTTTTGACAGGTTCAACAAGCTTATTGGTGAACTTGCTACAGTGGGAGTACAAATTGATCAAGATGATCTGAACAGAAAGTTCCTAAGGTCTCTGAGTGATGAATGGACCATGTATACTGTGTCTTTCAGACAGAATGATCAACTGGAAGAAAAGGAACTTGATGATCTGTATAATGATCTAAGAGTTTTTGAATCTGAGGTAGAGGCTAAGAAAAGGCCTTCTGGGTATGTTCACAATGCTGCACTTCTTTCAGCATCAACTGATTCTACCTCCATCCCTGAATTAGTTAGTACTGCCAATGGAGCACCTCAAGATAAAGACACTGAAACTGTTTTTGAAGCCTTTCTAGCAAGTCATGGAAACTCTTCTCTCATTAATGATGACTTGGAACAACTCCATCCAGATGATCTTGAAGAGATGGACATTAAATGGCAGATGGCCATGCTCTCTATGAGAGTTAAGAAGTTCATCAAAAGAACTGGAAGGAACAACTTCTCACAAAGAAGAGAAGATGGAGCAGGTTTTGACAAGTCAAAGGTGGAATGCTATAAATGTCATCAGAAGGGACACTTTGCTAGAGAATGCAGAAGTGGAATGCCTCAAAACAATAACCACCAACAAGCTCAATCTGGAAGCTTCAATAATAACAGAAACTCTGCTCAAGCCCTTGTCTCTCAACAAGGCATGGGGTTTGATTGGAGTGATCAAGCTGAAGAGGCCATCCAGAACCAAGCTCTAATGGCAGAGGTGTCTGATCTCCCAACAGAGGTAACTTCCAATCTTTGTTCTCAAAATTGCATTAACACTGTTAAGAGGTATAGGGATCACAATCAGAACATGAGTGATAACCTTAAGAGATTGGAAAAGGACATAAAAGATTATGTCAGGATAGTTGAGAGATTTGAAGAGCAGATTAAGGGTTTTCAAGCCAATGAGCTTCAACACTCTTATGACACAAACTACTGGAAGTGGGAGAAGAATGACTTAGAACTTCAACTGACCAGATCCAAAGAGGAGAATGAGAAGATAAAGAGGGAGTTTGAGAAAGCCAAGCTGGATATTGAGAAATTTTCCAATGCTTCTAAAGCAATGGACTCTTTGCTCCAAACTCAAATCCATGACAAACTTAGAAGAGGAATAGGGTACAATACCACACCACCACCCTATAACAACAACTACATCCCTCCTAGTTCAGATTTGTTAGAAACAAAGGATAGGAAGGACCTACCTAAGGGAGCCACTGAGATAGATCCCTTAGATGAAGTAGTTGTTAAGGATAAAACTGAGAAAGAAGGTGTCAAGGATAAAGACAACACTGTGAGTGGTGAGATTCCTATAGAAAACCACATAATCACCAATGAGGGATGTGGAAAGCAGTGGATCAAGTCCAATGAAATAGAGAAGACTGAGGGAAAGAACAAGAAGGTTTATTATAAGCAGACCACTGTTGTGAACCCCATCCCTTGCAAGCAGTGTGCATGCAATACTTCTAAGCCCCAAAAACATGATAAACCAAGGAGAAATCAGAGAAACTGGAACAACCAATGGGCACAAAAACAAGGCATTGATTTGAGTAAAATCAATAGACCAAAGCCTTGTTTCATATGTGGAAAGTTAAACCATTTGGCTAAGCATTGTTTCTTTAATCCTATTAACCAACAGATGAACTTTCAAAGATTTGTACAAAAACCTGTTGGTTATAGGAAGGCTGGAAAGAAACATGTGGTGAAGAAACCTGTTGAAAACAAAGGCCCCATGAAGAAAAAGGTTTTGAATGAAAGTATTAAAATGTGGGTGCCTAAAAGCACTAAAACTGTTAGTGCTGCTGACAAAGATAGTGCTGCTAGAAGCATTACTGCTGCTACCAGTGTTAGTACTGCTGAAAATTTTAATGCTGCTAATACTGTTAGTACTTCCTCAAAGATGAATACTGCTAACACAGTTACTGCTGCTAAAACAGTTACTACTTCTAATAAGGTTAGTACTGCTAAGCATGCAAGTGCTGCTAATGCAGTTAGTACTTCTAAAACCAGTACTACTTCTAGCAAATGTGTTTCCAAGCCTATCATTGTGACAAAGTACTCCAGAAATGAGGAGTCAAAGTTTAAAAATCTTGTTAAGAAAGAATGCAAGTATTTTGATGAGAAAGGGGTACCCAAGACCACTTTGGCTTGGGTTCCTACTTCAAACTAACTGATTTATTTTATGTGCAGGGCAACCAACAGCTCAAGGGAAAGAGCATTTGGCATGTTGATAGTGGTTGCTCTAGGCACATGACAGGCAACATGTCATGCCTTCAGGATTTCAAGCATATCAATGGAGGACATGTTGCTTTTGGAAATGATCTTACTGGTGGTAAAATAAGTGGCAAAGGTAATGTCACAAAAGGTAAGATGACATTTGAGGATGTCTACTATGTTGATCAATTGAAGTACAACCTGTTAAGTGTATCATAGGTTTGTGACAAACAACATAGCATATTATTTACTAACACAGAGTGTATGATCCTTGCTCCAGAGTTTAAGGTAGTTGATGAAAGCATGATACTACTTAGAACTCCAAGAAAGGACAATGTTTATTGTCTAGATATGGACAATGTTGATAGTGATTCATCCCTGAACTGTCTTGTTTCAAAAGCTTCTGTGGATGAATCCTCTCTATGGCACAGAAGGATGTGTCACATGAATTTCAAGACTATGAACAAACTTGTTAAAAACAACCTTGTAAGAGGTTTACCTTCAAAAGTCTTTTCATGTGATGATCATTGTGTTGCTTGCCTTAAAGGCAAACAGCATAAAACTTCTCATAAGACCAAAGAGTTAAATTATATTTCTTCTTGTCTCCAGTTATTGCATATGGATCTGTTTGGTCCTACAAATGTTATGAGTATAGGCAAGAAATCTTATTGCTTAGTTATTGTTGATGATTACTCCAGATTTACTTGGGTATATTTTCTAAGGAATAAGGATGAGACAAGTGGACTGATCAAATCCTTTATTCTAAGAATTGAAAACCAAACTAATCAAAAAGTAAAAGTCATTAGATCAGATAATGGGACTGAATTTAAAAATCTTGATCTAAACACCTTTTGTGAAGAGAAAGGCATTGAGAGACAATATAGTGCCCCTAGGACTCCTCAACAGAATGGAGTTGCTGAGAGGAGAAATAGGACACTAATAGAGGCTGCTAGATCTCTGTTGGCTGATTCAAAATTGCCAATTACCTTCTGGGCTGAAGCAGTTATTACTGCTTGTTATGTCCAAAACAGAGTTCTAGTAGTCAAGCCAAAGAACAAGACCCCATATGAGCTTTTAAATAAAAGAAAACCATTTATTGGATTTTTCAAACCTTTTGGGTGTCCTTGTACTATTCTCAATACCAAATCTCACTTAGGTAAGTTTGATAGCAAAGCAGATGATGGATTTCTTGTTGGTTACTCATCTCAGAGTAAGGCTTACAGAGTCTTTAACTCTTCTTCTAGAATAATTGAAGAAAGTGACAATGTCAAATGCAATGAAAACACACCAAATCCAATTGGGTCTGGTCCTCAGTGGCTATTTGACATTGATTCACTAACTAACTCTTTTGGTGTCAATAGTAATGATTATGCAGGATCAGGGAGTGGAGGATCAGGAACTACACAAGTTCAAGACAGTTTATCTCAATCTGTGATCTTTCCAATACCCACAGTGGATCCTGTTGAAGACTGTGAAAAGGAACCATCTACTGAACTAAGTCAGAGTGAAGAAGAAAGTAGAAATGAGGAGACTCAAGACAATAAAGAATCAGAAGTAGCTGCTGAAAACACCTCAGTTGAGTTGAATGACTCAAATCTAGAGGTGGTACTTAATGAAGAACCTAATCATCACACCAGAATTCAAAAGAATCATCCTCCACAACTGGTAATAGTAGATATATCCTCTCCTATGATGACTAGAAATCAAAGCAGGCTGCAAGAATTGCAAGATCAACAGCATACAGTGCTTTCTTGCTTTTTATCCCAGCTTGAGCCTAAGAAGGCACATGATGCTATGAAAGAATCCAGTTGGATAGAAGCAATGCAAGAAGAACTACTGCAATTCAAGCTGCAAGATGTTTGGGATCTGGTAGACCTTCCTAAAGGCCAAAGAGCAATAGGAACAAAATGGGTCTTCAGGAATAAGAGAGATGAAAGAGGAATTGTGATAAGGAATAAAGCAAGGCTGGTGGCTCAAGGGTATACACAAGAAGAGGGAATAGACTATGATGAAGTATTTGCACCTGTGGCCAGGATAGAAGCAATTAGATTATTCTTGGCTTATGCTTCTTATATGAAATTCAAAGTCTATCAAATGGATATGAAAAGTGCATTTCTTTATGGCTCAATTGAAGAAGAAGTATATGTCTGTCAACCACCAGGGTTTGAAAACCCAAGCTATCCAGACAGGGTATACAAATTGAAGAAAGCACTTTATGGATTGCATCAAGCTCCAAGAGCATGGTATGACACTCTGTCATCCTATCTCTTAGAAAATGGCTTTGAAAGAGGAGTCATTGATAAGACTTTATTCATCAAGAGAAAGAAGAAGGATATCTTGCTGGTCCAAATCTATGTTGATGATATCATCTTTGGATCTACAAGAGACAACATGTGCAAGGAGTTTGAGGATCTAATGCATCAAAGGTTCAAAATGAGTTCCATGGGGGAACTTACTTTTTTCCTTGGACTCCAAGTTCAACAGAAGTCAGATGGAATCTTTATCTGCCAGTCCAAGTATGTGCAGGATATTTTAATCAAGTTTGGTTTCTCAGATTCAAGACCTACCAACACACCTATGGAGACACACAAGCAGATAACAGCAGATCTTGAGGGGGAGGATATGGATGTTCATCACTATAGATCCATGATTGGCTCTCTCATGTATCTAACAGCAT
Source organism: Arctium minus (assembly GCA_954870635.1). Taxonomy (NCBI): domain Eukaryota; kingdom Viridiplantae; phylum Streptophyta; class Magnoliopsida; order Asterales; family Asteraceae; genus Arctium; species Arctium minus. The sequence continues at coordinate 10,682,291 of OX941096.1, read as the reverse complement.
CTAGACCAGATATAATGTTTCCAGTCTGTGTATGTGCAAGATTCCAAGTTAGGCCAAAGCAATCTCACTATCAAGCTGTTAATAGGATATTCAGATATCTCAAAGGGCAACCCAGATTGGGACTTTGGTATCCTCATGACTCATCCTTTGACCTACTTGCATACTCAGATAGTGATCTAGGTGGAGCAAACTTGGACAGAAAATCTACTTCTGGAGGATGTCAGTTTTTGGGTGCAAGACTAGTGTCTTGGCAGTGCAAGAAACAAACCACAGTGTCCACATCTACAATAGAGGCAGAGTACATAGCAGCTACAAGTTGTTGTTCTCAAGTCTTATGGATTCAAAATCAAATGCTGGACTATGGGGTAACCTTTCTACACACTCCAATTTTTATTGATAACAGCAGTGCTATTAGCATTGTGAATAATCCTGTCAAGCACTCAAAGACAAAGCACATTGAAATCAGGTATCACTTCATAAGAGACTGTAATGAAAAGAAACTTATTCAAGTTGTAAAGGTTCATACTGACAACCAGTTTGCTGATCTATTCACAAAAGCCTTTGATGTGGGTAGATTCACTTTCTTGGTAACAAGTGTAGGAATGATCAACTCTGAATAAACTCCTTCTCAAAAAGTGGTTCAATACCTGTATATTATGTATTCTTGGTGGTCCTAATCTTTCTTTTCAAGGAATTCATAGCAGTCCTTAGTTCATCATAAGTTGAAAAGAGTAGGTATTGTTAATACTGCCAGTGTATTGTTAATACTGCCAATGTATTGTTAATACTGCCAGTGCATTGTTAATACTGCTAGTGCATTGTTAATACTGCCAGTGTATTGTTAATACTGCCAGTGCATTGTTAATACTGCCAGTGCATTGTTAATACTGCCAGTGCATTGTTAATACTGCTAGTGCATTGTTAATACTGCTAAGTAGTTAATACTGCTTTCAGTTAATACTGCTAAGTAGTTAATACTGCTTTCAGTTAATACTGCTTTCAGTTAATACTGCTCTCAGTTAATACTGCTTTCAGTTAATACTGCTCTCAGTTAATACTGCTTTCAGTTAATACTGCTCTCAGTTAATACTGCTTTCAGTTAATACTGCTCTCAGTTAATACTGCTCTCAGTTAATACTGCTCTCAGTTAATACTGCTCTCAGTTAATACTGCTCTCAGTTAATACTGCTCTCAGTTAATACTGCTTATGTCCCGAATACTATAAATACCCTTTGCCCGCCTAAACGTTCATAACGACTCTTTGCATACTGTTCACTTGCGCTCTAAACCCTTTCTATCTCAAAGTTTTCAAGCAAGAACCTTCAAGCTCAATGGCATCCATGGCGTTCATAGACGAGCACAATGAAATCGCGATGCTCCAAAAGCCAAAACAAGCTGAAGGTTTTCACCAGATAGTCGACTTTCTGAAGTCAAGCCATATTGCCCATGCTCTCACTCTATCTCCTACCATCTTCATAGAGCATCAGAGGCAATTCTGGGCAAATGCCACCATTGTTACTGAGAATGGTGTGCAAATGATCAAAACAAGGGTGTGTGACAAACCCTTGACAGTTACTGAAGAGGTAATTCGCATCAGTCTACGTCTAGACGATGCCTCTGGTATAACTTCTATCTCTAATGATGAACTTTTTCTACTCTTACAAGAATGGGGTATGGAGGCCCATTGGGTGTGTTCAAGTTCTCAAAAGCCAAATTTTCACCCCAATGGCGTTTCTTTGTCCATACTCTTATGCACTGTATATCTAAAAAGACTACTGGATGGAGTGAGTTCAGTAGCACCATTGTTTATGCTTTGGTATGCTTAGCCACTGCCAGAAAGTATAATTTTTCACAAATGATTTTAAATGATCTTGTCTCAAACCTGGGAAGTAAAAAGAGATTTTATATGTACCCCAGGTTTGTCCAAGAAGTTATTAACCATGAATTGACGGATATACCTCATTTTGATGGGGTATATGTACCCAAAATTCCCAAAGGTAAGGTCTTTTCAAACATGAAAAGATCCCCTCTGGACTCGGAAGGAGTTGACACCCCATTGTTCTCTACAATGATGGTGGTGTCCCAAACTGATGAAGGTATGGCAGCAGGGTCAAGGCCCCCATTAGACCAACCCACTGCTAGCCAATCCCAACCTTCCCACTCTACATCACTTCCCCAGTCTCTTCTTGATAAACCAACTTCACCAATAACCCATACTTACAAAAGGAAACAGGTAAAGAAGGCTCCTTCCCTTCTTGTACCATTGACCCCTAAGCCTTTAAGCCCTCTAAGGGAGGATTCTCCCTTAGAGAATATCTACAGGGAACCCACAAGGGTGTCTCCCAACCCAAAGGAGGTGCTCTCTGAGGAGGAGGAAGAGCATATGGGAGAGAAGGCTGCCACTACTCCTGCTAGCTCAGAGGAGGTCAGTGGTAACATACATAAGACCTTCCCCATGGCAACTTTGAATGAGCAATCATTCAAAGGTCCCCGGTGCCAAGAAACCAAGGGGGTGGATAGTGCTTCTGCTAGGCATAAGACTTTCACTACAAAAAGATCCAATGATCCATCAAAAGAGGGTAACACTTCTGGAGAAGGTGAGGACAGATATACTTACTATGAATTGATGGAAACAATGGGCAACATTAACCAAGATGTTCTCAAACAAGGCAAAGAGATAGAGGAAATGAAATTAGTAATCTTGTCCCAACAAGTGCAGATTACCAAACTCAAGAAATTGGTGATGAAGCTAGTACAGAAAAAGAAGAGAAGACAATTTGTGCTCAGGAGAAGGAAATCTGGGAATGATGCTCCCAAAAAGGGGGAGATCAACATGGAAGAAGATACAGAAAAGGGGGAGCTTGATGGGATGAAATATGGTGTAAGGGGGAGAGATTTGATGTTGAGGGGGAGCAAGAAGCAGAAACAGAAAGATAATCCATAAATGCTGCTAGTTCAATTAAAGCAGCAGAAATGGTTAATACTGCTGAAATTAAACAAGCAGCAGAAACAGTGAAAGAAGTATTAACAGATCTTGAGATTGAAGAAACCTTACTTAAAGCCAAACATGATACTCCCAAGGTCACTTCAAAGACCAAAGGAGTAGTCATCAAAGAACAAGGTGAAGTGATCAAGAAAGATAACAGTAAGAAGGTAATGAACAAAGACAAAGGAAAAGCAAAGATGGTGGAATCTGATCAACCAGTCAAAAAACAAAGGTTGGTTGAATCAGATGAAGCCTTGTCCAGGAAGATGCAGGCTGATATTGAAAAGGAAGAAAGAGTTCAGGTTGAAAAGGACAGGGAGATGGCAAAGGCTCTAGCTGCTGAACTGAATGAAGCCTATCAACAAAGCCTGGAAACTGAACTTGCACAGAAGAAAGCAGCATCTTTGAAGAAATCTGTGGTGATAAAAACAGCTGCAAAGAAGAGACAACCCTCAAAGACTTTCCTTGGTACTCAAGAGAGAAACAAGATGATAATTTTTCTCAAGGGTGCTATAGGAGTCAGAAAGGAGATGTTCTCCAAGATGACATTTGAGCAGATCAAGGAGCTGTACAATTCTGAAATGACTAAGCTTCAAGGAAATGAAACTGCCAGGGTGGAGATGGAGAAGAGAATGAAAGAAAGCAATGATTTCATGATAGAAAAACCTTTTCCAGATGAGCAAGAAACACCACCAAAGAAAGAAGCCACTCTAGGTGAAAGTCTATGGACTTTAAAGAGAACCAAGATGATGGCAAGGAGAAAGTTAACCAAGAAGCCTAGAATAGCTGAAGGAGAGGCTGAGAAGGTTGCTGAAGAAGAAGGGGCACCTGAGTCATCTGAAAAGAAGGAATCTTCAAGTACTGATGATTTAAAGATGTACATGGTAGTGATGAACAAAGTTCCTGAACCAATTTCAGCAGAACCTGTTGGTATAAAGCCTCCTGAAGTTATTCACTGGGATACACTGACAGTGGATGGAAAGGAGTATATCAGACTCAAGAGGAAGGATGATAAGTATGAGGTATTCAACACTTGGGCCAAGATTGTCAGAACATGCTCTAGGTATGATATAGAAGAAATGTTTGAAATAGGGATGAAGTTGTATGCATATCAGTTAAAAGCTCCAGGGATTTCACTTACAAAACTGGTGATGGAGTATCTGTGTATGATGTTCAAACCTGAAGAAGTGGAGCATGTCATAAGAAATGTGTTTCAAGCAGTCACAAATTGGACTCTATATGAAACTAGTGGAGTATATGCAGTGACTTTGGATAGAAATCACATAGAATACTTCCTAGTGGATAGAGTATACAATCACAGCAGACTTAAGCTTCATGCAATGCTGAAGAAGAAGCTTGGATGTGTTGAAAACTCAGAAATGGCCAAATATCTGATTCAGAGAATGATCAATCAAAGTTTGGGGATAAATGTTGATACAGGGATCTGAAGAATGATATTTTGGGAGCATCTGAAGAACTTGACTTCTCTTCCTAAAAGTCAAGTTAGGGGGAGATTGTTGGGAACTGAAGAATAACTCAAGTGATTAATGCTGCTAGTTCAGAATTACTACTGCTAGAAGACTCTGAAGTTAATACTGCTGAGTATTACTATTGCTAGTAGAATTAATACTGCTAGTCAAAGTTAGTGCTGCTTGAACAAAGTTAGTACTGCTTAGCTAGTTAGTACTGCTAGTGGTTAGTGCTGCTTAGTAGTTAATGCTGCCAAGACTTAATGCTGCTTATAAGGTAATGTGAAGATAATGATGAAGAGATCGTGGGTAAAGATAAACAAGGATATTCTGAAGATATTCATGGAAGATATACTGAAGATATTTTATTTATTTGTAATTATCTTTTTGTTCAGTATATATATATATATAGTTTTGATAGAATAGATAAAAAGATATATAGATTAACAGATAGACAAAAAGTTTTTGTTAAAGAGAGAATCAACCTCAAGGCATAGTTCCTAATTCTAGAGAAGTAGAATTCGTCTTGAAAGAGCTTGTTCTTCAAGATTGAGGTTGAGTGTGTAATCTTGTGATTTTAATACAAGTTTGCAAAGTGTTTATTATATACTGTTTGTTTACTGTTCCATTGAATATCAAAGTGTTATTCCGCAACTTCTTTGATATTGTTTCTGAGACTTTATTCTTGTTAAGAATTTGATCCTGACAGTAACACGCAAGTAGGCCGTTACGCGACTTCCTTGCATGTCATCTAAACGTTTCCATCTTGGGTGGCGAGAATACGTGAATGGGGCCACCCGCGATGTTATTGGATTTCACCACACATCCCGACATCCTAGTTCCCATGCCACCACCGACATCACAATCCTCGGACCGTTTAACGCTTCTGGCCATACTCCGTCGAGTTCCATCTCAAGGACTTACAGACGTGGGTGCCAATCCAATCTAGGCGAGTTTCCCCCTCCGCAGCTCGTGCCACTCGTTGTCCACTCTCTAGCACCGAGCGGTCACTAAAAGTAACCCAAAACCTCAGGCCTTACATAACCGACAGACTTACGTGCCTATGGATCCATTACGACACTGTCTAATATTACATGACTCCAAATGAATGACCAAAGCACCCAAAGCATGTAATTCACCAATGACATAAACAATCTTCATCATACTCAAAACCCACATCGGTTATAAATCCGGACAAATGTCCACACGACTCATTTAGTCAAAACCAAGCCCAAGGCCCAACACTTTACGTAAATACCCAAATAAACCGATATAAATATTGGAACCCGTTTGACCATCTAATATGCAAACACGACCAAACGTATAAATAAATAAAATATCATCGTTGGTTGAGACGAACCATTTTTCCCATATGAACTCATACCCTTATGTTTTCAAAATGCCTCATAACACAATACCATGCATTTCTCCAAAACACAAAATGAACACATTTTTACTCAAAATCTACTTCCATAAAATAAATCATTAAGACACCAAAATGTATGATTTAATTATCAAAAATGCCCAAAATCCCAAAGATGTGTGCTAAATGAGTTTATAAAGTTAAACACCTTTAAAATACTCAACTTATCAGCAGTTAACAAAACTTATCAGCAGTTAACAAAACTTATCAGTAATTAACAAAACTTCTCAGCAGTTAACAAATTTCATGTAAAACGCTTTAAAATAAACATTTTGGCATGTACACCGTTTTCACAAATCAACTTGAACTCACCTCGCTAGATTTAGGCTAAATCTAGATTTTACCCCACTTTGAGCTCCTTTGAAGAAACTAGAATCTTCAAGGTCAAAACTTCCATAACCTAGATCCACAAGTATCCAACCGTAAATGACCATAATCAACCATATAGAACCATTCCCCAAATATGTATCATCAAAATCTCTACTTTGGGTAAAACCCTAATTTTAACCCAAAATTCCCAAAATACTTCCAAACCGAAATTAGAGAAAGCAAACACTAGGGAACCATCAATGGAGCATTTATAACTTATATCAAGGTTTAGAAATGGGAGGGATACACTTACCACTTAGGTTTTGATGAAAACCTAGAAAACCCAAAAATTCTTGAAGATGGAGGTGATGATGATGAACTCTTGACCTTTGCTTCTAATCCACCACCAAATACTCTTGTATCTTCCCAAAACTAACAATCTAACCTTGAAAATCTCTCAAAAATGAAACCATAGCAAAAAGAATCGGCTAAAACGGAGTTGAAATGAGAAAGTTATGACCAAATGAAGAAAAACCTAATTTTAATCGTCCAGACCCCGCTGGCGAGAGTGCCAGCGAAAGTGACAATGTGTCACTTCCGCGGGGCACTTCCGCGGAAAGCGTACCGCGAGTTTTAAGCTCCATCGATCACTGTTTTGGCCATAATTTCTTCGTTATAGCTCCGTTTTCGCTCCGGAAGGAACCGTTGGACTCGTAATTGAATTCTTTATCCATTAAGACTATAAAATCTAGAATTCAAGTCCAAGACCATATATCTTATTTTTCTCCTTAAAATACTGATTTCCGCATTAGCTTGAAATGATACCTTTCGAAATTCGGGGTGTTACATTATATATGCAAAAAGTCAAAAATATCATCATATTATTTTCTTTATCTCTCCCTAAAAACAATATTAATCAATGAAGTTTCAATCACCTCCTTTGAAAAACAAAAAATACTCTCCGAAAGATTGATCATTCAATCTAACCAGGAAAGATCAAAACTTTGAAGTACGGGTTCTGAACTGTAGTATTCAGAAGCCATTGTCAAGTACCTACAAAAGATAAAAGATTTAGGTAATCATCTAAGATGATTCCGCATTCGTCAGTAGAAATATAATGAAATCAAACTTATGAAATCCCCATGGAATTAAGCATAGATATCATGAACTCCCCCTTGACTCATGCAAGAAAATCACACAGACTCAAGTAGACATATCTAACATACCTAACATGCTAATCAAGAATTTAAACCTCTTTTCATTCAACGGTTTGGTGAAAAGATCTGCAAGTTGATAGTCCGTCTATACAAAGTGCATCTTTATCGATCCTTTCTCCCCATGGTCTTTGATGAAATGGTAACTAACATCGATATGTTTGGTCTTGGAATGTTGTACCGGATTAGCAGTTATTGCAATCGCGCTCTTTGAATCACAGTATATAAGCACTCTGTTGTATGTGTAGCCGAAGTCCTTTAATTGTGTCATCATCCACAAAACCTGCGAACATTAACTCACCGCAGCAACGTATTCCGTTTCTGTTGTCGAAGTGGAGACACAATTTTGTTTCTTTGATGTCCAGCTAACCAATTTATTGCCTAAAAATTGACAGAACTGACAACTTTGACTGAGAATGTAACACCCCAAATTTCCGTAAGTTATCTATTTCGATTCTTTAATGGAGTTTACTTGGTTATTCTTACTTAAGACTTTTGTAAGCGCCTAGAGTTCTATATTCAGCTTCCCTATCTGTGCACCAATATCTGTATTATTGAATTTATTTAACTTGAGCTGAATCGGGCCGGATTTGAAACATTTTGGTGGACTGGGCTTCTGGGCGAGAATGCCCGGCGAGAATGCCACGGACATTCTCGCGGTGTCAAAGTCGCCGGTCTTAGGGAGGCCGCGGTACGGGTAGTGCGATAGTGCCCGACGAGTTTTCCAAGGTCACTATCGCGGGGCAAACTCGCGAAGGGTGTACCGTGAGTGCCCCGAAGCGGGCGACTATGCCCGGCGATTATGCCAAGGGCATAGTCGCATGGTCAATCTCGCCGACGACCAGACTCGATTAAAAACGGGTTTTGTGCCTCTTTCTTCATTCATTACACTTCCAACACATTTATTTCTCCCTAAAAATTCCTCCCAACTTCAAGTCCGAACCTAGGGTTATCCAAGCTCCATCTACTTCATTTATTGCTCCAAGTCTAGTGATTTCAACTCAAGATTCAAATAAGAGACCTAAGTCATCATCTCTATCACTTTCTTTAAGAAAATCAAAACTAGGGTTTGGGGGTTTTTCTCAAAACCCATTTTGTGAGTCCATCTATCCTTCTTACATGATTATTTGCTATAATGAAAACCCTTTTCTTGTTATATCTCTAAAAATCTACTTTTTCTCTACTTGGTGTTCTTGGAACTCTCTAAGTCAAAATCTAGGGTTTTGACATTATGGTGTTGTATGTGGTGTGATGATCTAAAAGGTTGATGGAATAACATACTTGGAATTAAATATGTAATATAGCATGGCGAAAGCAAGTGGGAAGGATACACTAACTTGACATTATTGAAGGATAGAGTTTAGAAGTACATGTCATGAATGTGTAAATAAGATTTGTATAATGGAAATATTATTTTAAAGGATCTCTTGTGTTGAATGGAAAAAGATTTCATGATATAAAATGGTATGCTTACAATATGAATCCTACTTAACTACTCCCGTATGTATCATGCGGATTATCAAGAAGAAAAAAGAAGTGAATCTAATGGTTATAGCCCAACTAGATCATACGTAATGTCCGAAATTAACAAATTCAAAAGTCAAATAATATGAGCAACAAAACTCAAATATTGTGCAATAGAAATAATAATATTAAAATCAAAATAATCAAGCTTTGTTGGAAAATAATTGAAAGAGATTCTAAAGAACTACTTTCACTCAAACAAGATGGCAATATAATAAAAGAAAAAAAATGAAAAAACTACGATTTAAAAATACAAGAATGGAAATTGAAATAATACGTCTAAAACAAGGTGACTACGTAGTAAATGAGAAGATAAGAAAACTACAATTTAAAAATGACAAAATGACAATAGAAACAATATGTCTAGAAAGAACTCTGAAAAGAATTAATCAACTTGAAGAACGTATTGAATTAATGTTCAAATGGACTAAAGGAATAAGATCTGAATTAATAATTTGTTAAAATGAGTAATAAAGTTCAAATAAACTGTAATGAAGATAATAAATTAAGAAAAAAATATCTAAGACGAAATTGGATTCAATTAAAAGAATGCCTAAAATTAATAAGAGAAGTAAAAAAGGAAATTAAAAATTTAGAAGATAATTTTCAAAGTTCTATCCCTATACAAGATCCTTATAATCAAAATAATAATTATGAACATAAGATCAACTTATTAATGACCTTAGAAAATTCTGTTAAAAGACATAAATTTTGGATAAAATTTCATTCATCAGAACTATCTCAATTTACTTGTTAATATGACATAATCAACAATTAATATCGAATATCTTAAAAATGAATTCTACGCTGATCATAATATAGACAAAAGAAACTGGTATTACAAATTTGTTAATGATAGTAGAGAGGAATTTAGACATCAAATCCTTTGGAGAAAATATATTATTAAAAATGATGTTCATATAACGTTTTTCGAATGGTACGAAATATACTGCAAACAATTCAATATTGATAATCCTTTTTTATATATATATAATTCCCCAAAAATAACTCAAGAATATAGAGATATAAATAATGATGAAAAAATAATATCCATTCATCCACCAAAATTTTCTATATTAATTCAAAACAAACATATCGCTACACCTCTAGTTACAACCACTGAAAAGTCAACAAAAGAAGATTTAATCAAACAAATCGTTTTCCAAAACAATTATTCAAATGAAATATTAAACACTATGAGTCAACAACTTTTATATGCTTATTACAGATCAAATTTTATATATACTTATGATCCTGCAACAAATGGTATCAGAGCCATGTCGTTTAGTGGTTGATATGGTTATTGTATTCTTTATTGTGCCCATATTGTCTTGATTAAGTTTAAAAGATGAAATCATATCCTATCTGTTTAAACCAAAGCTATTTAGAATACAATAAAAGGACTGGAACATCTCTTAATATATATATATATATATATATATATATATATATATATATATATAGAGAGAGAGAGATGTGAGTTATTGTGTAAACTTTTTAATGGTACAACCCACCTATCTACCACTCATTTTATTTTCACCTTTTTTAATTAAAAAGGTGAAAACAAAATGAGTGGTAGATAGGTGAGTTGCATGGGGTTGCACCATTAAAAAGGGTTGCATTTGAACACCCCTCTATATATACTAAAGGAGAAACCAACCACCATGAGGTGACACATTGTTAAAGTATAATTGCTTATAGAAAACTTTCTCAATTTCCTAATTTTCTAATTATTTAATTTGTTAAAGACTTTTTTGTCCCTACATGGTAAGTTCTATTATGAGTGAGTTTTCTTGGTAATTTTAAGTTACTCCAACCTACTCATCTCCCTTCTCTAATAGTTGTTCTTTTAATCTCTCATTATTCCTCTCTATTCGGTTATAATTTTTCATCTTCTCCTCATGATATACCTCTCCAATAATCTCTCTCTTAATCTCTTAATTCTTCCTTTCTATCCAGTTATAATTTTGTGGAGGCGATTTGCATTTTTGTTACTTCGAGGAGTAATTCAAGAAGAAAAATTATGGTATCGGTTTTTGCTAATGTAATTATAATATTTCGTCTTTTGATTCTTTTCTAGACAACATGTCCTCCCTTCTTCTGGTTTTTACACTAGGGTGATGATCCCCTATTATTTGCTCAATAGGATGACTTTTAGACCATTTGGTGGCAGCAGGAAGAGACATTGAGGAAATATAATCTGTATCTGAAGAGTTATAGACCGGAAGAATATCTTCATCTTGTGATAAGATGACATTATCGGATGAGTTAGATGGATCTGATGAATTATTCTCAGATTCAGAAGAGGTAGGTAGAAAAGGTTTATCCGGAGATTGTTTGAGAGAGGAGGATGAAGTTAAAAGCGGATTAAGGAGGGTGTATGAAGAAATATGATTATTAGATCTAAGTAGTTGCAGAGAGATCCATTCAATGAGTTCATCTTCATTAAAGGTGTTAGAGGAGGAGGATGGTGCTGTTCCATTTTCATCAAAGTGGACATGTATAGACTCATCAATGCATTTTATTCTTTGATTTTATACTCTGAAGGTTTTAAGATCGTAGAATATCCCACAATGATTCCTTTATCAGATTGGGGATCAAAGTTCCCAAGATGATTTCTGTCATTAAGAATGTAACATATACATCTGAATGTGTGAAAGAAATTAGTGTTTGGCTTTCTTCCATGAAAGAGTTCATAGGGTGTCTTTTGATGTTTCTTCACAATGATAGATCTATTTTGAGTAAAGCATGCAGTACTTACAGCTTCTGCCCAAAAGTAGGTAGGAAGACAAGCATCACTAATCATTGACGTGGTAGCCTCACATAGAGTTCTATTTCTTCTTTCAACAACACCATTTTGTTGTGGGTTCTGACAGCTGAGAAATTATGAGAAATACCTTTGGTTGATTTTTTTTCAAGAATGTAATTCTTGAATTTAGTTCCATTGTCAATTATCAGTGATCTCACTTTGGTATCATTAAGTACTTGAATCCTTTTTTATGAAGTGAATATTTTTCTTAATCAACAATTACAAGAGTGTACTTTTTACCTCCAATGCTTAACACATGCAAATGGTGAAGAGGAGAAGAGATTGAGGAACAAATTTTGGATTTAAAGCTGGATTTGGAGTGCTTCTGTTAAGACACAGTCTCATTGGATTCAAGATCATCCAAACTGAAGATCGCAATCTGAAGCTAAAGCCGGAACGTCGACTCTCGATATTAAAGTCTATGTCTATTTGTAATAAATGTCAATGTAATTCAATATAATTGTTTGTTTATTATACTAGTTAACTTAGTTAGTTTGTTAAAGTTAGTTATTAGTTATATGTTAACTTAGTTAGACATAATATCTATTTGTTAGATATTATGTAGTTATATTAGTATTATATGTTGCAAGTTGATTAGGAAGTGTGTTCAACACACTAGATTAGATATTATGTGATATCTCTAGTATCTCTATCAACAAAGATCAGATCAGATATTATCATAATTCACACATACAAACACACACTTAAAGGTGTAAAAGAGAGAAAAACAGAGAACACAAATCCAAGCTTAAAATCGATCAACCTTGTAACTCGTTTGTTATAATCAATACAGGTTGGTAATCATTTTGTGTTGTTATTCTATAAAACTTGATAGTATTGTTGAGGACCCACAATTGGTATCAGAGCCTGATTAAGATCAAATCAAGTTTTTCTGAAAAACGACCTTGTGTTCTTGTTTGGAAATCGATTTTGAGTGTTTAAGTGTTTTAGGTGTTAAAATCGATCAGGATGTGATCGATTAGCATGCTAGATAGAGTTGTTTTTGTTTGATTTCATTTTAAATCATCTATCGAGTTCCATTTTGTGATTTTAGTGAAGAAACAGTCGAAATCTTTAAGTCACTGTGCTATCAAATTAATTTCGAAAAAGTGTGTGTTATTGAGATCGAGTGCTTACAATCAGTTCTAGAAGTGTTTCTAGACATAAGGGTAGTGTTTTGTTACTGCTAATCGTTTCAGGATCAAGTTCTAGTCGATTTTCGAAGTTTAAGGACGAACATACGCAAAGCAGAAGAAGAACACACGCAAAGTCCAACTTTGTGCGTCTCACATCAAACGCAAAGTCCCACTTTGCGCGTCCCAAGTGAAACGCAAAGTCCCACTTTGCGTGTCTCAAATGAAACGCAAAGTCCCACTTTGCGCGTCTCAAGTGAAACGCAAAGTCCAACTTTGCGCTCCTCAAGTGACCCGCAAACCTCAACTTTGCACATCTCAAGACAAACGCAAACCTCAGAACCGCAAACCTTACTTTGCGCCTCCCACGTGAAACGCAAACTCTACTTTGCGCTTCCCACTTGAAACGCAAACCTCACTTTGCTAAGTCTGCAAACCTTACTTTGCGCTTCCCCCGTGCTAAGTCTGCCTAGGGGGACAAAATTTCTTGTGTGATCAAATTTTATCTGGACTAACGGTCAATACAGTTCTTATTGCATATTTAATCAATACAGGATGACCTCAAGAGAAGCCCTTGCTATAGGAACTGACACCAAACCACCAGTTCTCTTTAAAGGAGAATACGAACAGTGGAAGGATCGGTTTCTGAACTTCATTGACAGACATGAGCTGGGTGATTTCATCAGGAAATCTATAGAAGAAGGGGTTATGAAACCAGTTAAGACGACTCGCCTGGTTGGAAATGTGCCTACTGAAGTTGATCTTAAGTTTCATGAGCTAGAAGATGATAATCTCAGAAGAGCCAAAAGCGACAGATTAGCTAAGTCATACATCTTACAAGGAATTCCAAATGAAATATACGTAAAGATTGACAGCTACAAGGCCTCCGGCAAAGAAATGTGGGATCAGCTTGAAAAGATGATGCTGGGTTCAAAAGTTGGAAATCAGCTGAAAATCTCCAACTGCCTAAATAACTATGAAGAATTTAGAGGCAGAGTGGGAGAAACTTTAGAAGAAACCTATGACAGGTTTGTGACTTTGCTGAATGAACTTAGCAAGAACAAAGTCCACAAATCTCAAATTGAGCTGAACGTCAAGTTCCTGAGCATTCTTCAACTCGAATGGAAAAGATTTGCAAGACAGATGAAGCAGATCAAAGACTTGAATGAGATTCCACTTCACGAGGTGTATGAAACCCTCCGTCAGAATGAAGAAGAGGTGGATGAAATTCTAGCTGAGAATAGACAAAGAGGAAAGACAGTTGATGACACAGTCGCTCTTGTTGTTAGGAAGATGAAGAATAAGACGATTGTGTACGAATCAGATGAAGATGAAGCTTATGCAAACTCTGACACAGATGAAAATGATCAGCTGAAGCAAGCAATGATGATGCTGACAAATGCTTTTCAGAAAAGATTCTACAAAAATCCAACATCAAATAGTCAGAGGTACTCATCTGGTCCGAACAACTACATCCACAAGGAAAGGGTTGAAGGAAGCAGATATGAAGGAAAGAGATTTGAATGGAAGAGAACAGAGGAAAGGAAGCCTGAAGAGAGAAGGTATCAGCCTGAAGGGAAGAGATTAGAGGAGAGAAATCCGGAAGAGAGAAAGTTCAAAGTTGAAGGATCCAGTCAGACAGAGCCACCAACGTGCTACAACTGTGGCAAAACAGGTCATTATGCCAGAGACTGCCGAAGGCCAAAAGTCAAAAACTCCGACTACTACAAGAACAAGATGCTTCTTGCAAAGCAACAGGAGGCTGGCAAGGCACTGATGGCTGAGGATGAATACTGGATCGATCACTCAGATGATGAAGAAGAGGATGAAGAAAAAGATGAAGCCGTCAACATGTGCTTGATGGGCCAAATAGAATCAGATGCTAAAGCTGATTCAGACAATAAAGAAGAAGAGGTATGTAATCTATCAGATTTAGATTTCATGAATAAAATGCATGCCATGAGTTTAAAACAAAAAGAGTTAGAATCTAATCTTGAGCAAGAAAATGGTGTCATAACTGACAAAAACCAATTGATACAGAAACTTAGCAATGAAATTGCTGAGAAGAAAGTATTAATTGAGGTTTTACATAAAGATAATGACACCAACGCTAAGGAAAAGACAATAATTCTTAAAGAGAATTCTGATCTTAAGTCTAAATTGCTAAAAGGTGAAATAGATTTATATGAGCTTACAAATTTGCATGCTTCTTGTACCAAAGAAAACTTTTCTTTACTTGGAAAATTAAAAAGTTTGGAAGAAAAGTTATATAAAATGGGTCAAACTGAACAGACTATTTTTCTGAACAAACCCAAAGAGGAAATAGAGAGATGGGGAATCGGTTATAAGAATCCTCACTATCTACAAAAGGGGATGTCTGAAGTGCCAGGACTTTATGATCATCTTTCAATGCAATTAGCTCGCAGAATCCCTGAATTTAAAACTTTCTGGACTAAACTGTCAAAAGAGGATGAAGCCAATGAAACGGAAAAACGGTTGAAATCAGCTAAAGTTCATCTTCCATTTAATTATGCGAAGACGAATAATAGTTATAATGAAAGTCCAATATATCAAAAGAAGAAAACTCTTTCGAGTGATTTCTTTCCAAGTTATTCTGAAAAGGAAATGGAGGCGAAGCCTATTCAAGGTAAACTATATGTCCCTCCTCTCGTTTTAGAACGTAAAATTTCTGAACTCGAGAATTCTTTGTCAGATGAAAGACTTTTGATAAATATTGAGCAAAACGTTTTTTCAACCGTGTTTTCAAATTCTTTTCTTTCAAAGACTTCAAATTCTAAGGATATGTTTGGTTCATCAAATAAATGATTTGATTTTCTGAACTCTAATGGTGGTTTAGATGATTGTTCTGAACAATTTGACTTTAATGCAAAACTTCCTAACCATTCATATTTTGTTAAGAAAACTTTGAGAAAAACCAGTATGCCTGTTAACAGTGCAAAATCAACGAAAGTTGATAACTCAGTCTCTGTGAAAGCTAAAAATGCTAAAGGTAAGAATATATCTCAGCATTCACAGAAACCGAACATTATTGGTAATTCTAAGAAGAAGCATTCGCTTGTTACTCAAAGGTCTAACTCCCCGGTTTCACATGTTTCAGATCTGAGCAAGCAAAGGACAGAAGTAAATTCTCAATGGCAACCCAAACGGAAGCTTGACAAGACCGTTTTATCGTTTAATAGTGTTAATTGTAGTAAGACTTCGCTTAGTAAAGATGTCTTAATTGCTGATGTTGCTCTTTTGAACTCAAAACTTGCTGTTTCTCGTAAACAATATACAATGAAGCAATTATTTCAGTTATCTTTATCAGCTAGAAAGTCTTCTATTTATGATAAACATGTTTCTATCTCTTGTCAAGATTCTGGAGATTGGTTTGAAAATTACCATGTGCATTCATATCATACTAATCCTTCTCATACCTTTCAAAAGAAAAGAGGACCCAATTTGAAATGGGTACCAAAATCTTGTGCTAACACAGCAGGACCCAAATTCCAGTGGGTACCTAAGGCTAAATCTGTGTTGCAGGCACACAAAGCTTAAAGAGAACTCGACTTCTGATTATGTACAGATCAGGACTCGTTCTTCAATGTCAAAATAGGTTTTTGGTTAATGCAGTTCAAAACCCGAACATCAAAGTCAAAATAGGTTTTTGAACAAATCAGTTCAAGACCCGCACTTCGATAATCAAAAGTGCTTATTCCAATGTTGTCATATACATCTCTAAATTTGTAATTTCTCTTATGCAGACTAGTCATACATGGTTCTTGGACAACGGATGTTCCAAGCACATGACAGGGCAAAAAGAGATAATGTCCAATTTTAAAGAGAAATATTGCGGAACAGTAAGATTCGGCAACGACCAGTTTTCATCAATCATGAGATATGGTGATGTACAACATGACAATGTCACTATCAAGAAGGTGAGCTATGTTGAAGGCTTACGACACAACTTGTTCAGTATAGGCCAGTTCTGCGACAAAGACTTAAAGGTCAACTTCAAAGTCAAGATATGTTCAGTTCGCAATGAAGAAGGCGAAGAACTCTTGGTCGGTACTCGAGAATCAGACATCTACACAATCAATTTATCAAATGTCCAGACTGACAAGCAAGTTTGTCTACTGACGAAAGCATCGATGCAACAAAGTTGGTTATGGCATCGAAGGCTCTCTCACCTCAACTTCAGGTACATCAACAATCTGGTCAGTGGAAAGCTCGTCAAAGGACTTCCAGAGCTCAAGTATGAAAGAGAACATCTTTGTGCAACTTGTGAAAAGGGCAAGATGAAGAGGGCACCTCATAAACCAAAGCCTGAACCAAGTACAAGCGCTCCGTTAGAGTTATTGCATATGGATATATGCGGTCCGATGCCAACTCAAAGTCTAGGCGACAAGAAGTACATACTCGTGATCGTGGACGATTACTCGCGATACACATGGGTCAAGTTTCTACGTTCAAAGGATAAGACACCAGATGTTCTCATCACATTCCTAAAGACGACCCAGGTGAATCTGCAAAAACCGGTCAAGTTTCTACGAACAGATAACAGCACAGAGTTCAAGAACAACAAAGTTGAAAAATATCTCGAATCTGTCGGGATTTCACATCAATACTCTGCTGCACGTACGCCTCAACAAAATGGAGTGGTTGAAAGAAGAAATCGAACGCTAGTCGAGGCTGCTCGTACTATGCTAAGTCAATCAGACTTACCTCTATTTTTATGGGCAGAAGCTGTTTCGACCGCGTGCTACACACAGAATCGGTCCATGGTACATCGAAGGTTCAAGAAGACTCCTTATGCGTTAATCAACAACCGAACACCGACAATAAAATATTTCCATATATTTGGGTGTAAGTGTTTCGTGCTAAACGATAGGGAGAATCTTAACAAGTTCAGCGCTAAGGCGGATGAAGGGATCTTCATTGGCTATTCCTCGACATCAACTGCATTCCGTGTTTATCTAAAGAAGTCAAAGACGGTGATTGAAAGCATCAACGTCTCGTTTGATGAAGGAATGTCTTCCGAACAACAACGTTCAGAACCCGTTATAACAGGAATACTAGCTTCTGGACAACTCAGTTCAGGACCTACATCTCAACAGAATAAATCAGATGAAGCATCAACTTCTACTAACCATTTATCTGATTTAGATTTATTATTTGAATTATTTTATGATGAATTTCTTGGATCTAATGTAAAGAAATCTGTTGTGGTTGACAGGATGGAAGACTTAACGACTACTCATCCAACCAGTTCAGATATTCCTATTGAATCAAATGCCCCGATTCAACAAGAGATTACAATTCAAATGTCAACTCCAACAGTTGAAGAAGTGACAACTGATAAAGAGACAGAAGTAGCTGAAACAGTAGGAGATACTATACAGATCAATCTACAACCAGAACAAGCTGTACCTGCTGAGCCTTTTGAACCCGCCACTTCAACTGAAACCATCAATCCTCCTGAACAATCAGAAGAAGGTACAAGTGGATTTGTAGATGATACAACCGACATACAATCATCTAATCCACTACCTCATGAACATAAATGGACCAAAGAGCATCCGCTAAGCTAGATCATTGGCGATCCATCAAAACCGGTGCAAACTAGGTCAACATCAATGAACATGTGCATGCATGACTCCTTTCTGAGCAAGTTCGAGCCAAAAAGAGTATCAGAGGCACTTGCTGATCCAGAATGGGTGGTCTCAATGCAAGAAGAGCTAAATCAGTTCGATGCACTTCAAGTCTGGAGACTCGTACCAAAGCCTAAAGGTAAAACCATTATAGGTATGAAATGGGTTTTCAAGATAAAGAAAGACGAAGATGGTACCGTTATCTGAAACAAGGCAAGACTAGTAGCCAAAGGATACAGACAAGAGGAAGGAATAGACTATGACGAAACATATGCTCCTGTGGCGCGATTAGAGGCAATCAGAATGTTTCTAGCCTACGCAGCCCACAAGAACTTCACTATCTTTCAAATGGACGTGAAGACAACATTCCTAAATGGAATTCTGAAGGAGGAAGTCTACGTCTCTCAGCTAGAGGGTTTTGTTAATCAAGAGAAGCCGACTCACGTTTACATTCTCGACAAAGCACTCTACGGTCTGAAACAAGCACCTCGAGCCTGGTATGATGTCCTTTCCACTTTTCTAGTCAAGTCTGGGTTTTCAAAAGGAACGGTAGATACCACTTTGTTTATCAAAAAGGAAAAAGGCGATATCATTTTAATTCAAATCTATGTAGATGATATTATCTTTGGTTCTACAAATACTAAGTACTGTAAGAATTTTGCAAACCTTATGGTGTCTAGATTTCAGATGAACTTGATGGGAGAGATGAATTTCTTCCTCGGTTTACAAGTAAAACAATTTTCATCGGGTATTTTTATCAATCAATCAAAATACATTAGGGATATTCTTCGAAAGTTCCAAATGGAAAATTCAAAACCGATTGGTACCCCAATGGCACCAGGTACTAAAATTGGCACCGATCCTTCGGGAAAGGCTGTTGATGTTAGGACTTATCGAGGGATGATAGGTTCTTTAATGTATCTTACTTCTAGTAGGCCAGATATAATGTTTTCAACATGCTTATGTGCACGATATCAGGCCAATCCTAAAGAAATCCATATGTCTGCTGTAAAGCGCATATTTAGGTATCTAAAGGGCACTGCAGATCTTGGTCTGTGGTATCCTAAAGATACTAGTTTTGAACTAACAGCCTACACAGATGCAGATCATGCAGGTTGTATGTTAGACAGGAAGAGCACGTCGGGACATGTACAGTTCCTCGGTGACAAACTAGTAAGTTGGGCATCGAAGAAGCAACTTTGTGTTTCAACCTCCACGGCCGAAGCAGAATATGTAGTTGCTGATAACTGCTGTTCTCAGGTCTTATGGATGAGAACTCAATTGCGCGACTACGGTTTCCACTTCAACAAAATCCCGATATACTGTGACTCCAAGAGCGCCATCGCAATATCAGCGAATCCTGTTCAACACACCAAGACTAAGCACATAGACGTCAGGTATCACTTTATTAAAGATCATGTTGAAAAGGGAACAATTGAACTTTTCTTTGTAAAACTGATTATCAACTTGCCGATTTGTTCACCAAACCCTTAGACGAAAAGAGGTTCAACTTTCTTATCTCTAAGCTTGGTATGCTAAATCTTAAAATCTAATCAGTAGTTACATATAAAAGTTTTCTAAATTCTTAACTCTGATTGATATCTGCACTTCTATATAATGTTCATAATCCAAGGGGGAGAATGAGAAGAAATTGACAAGTGGTCAATATTACTTCGAGGGGGAGCTCATAAAATTTTGCATGTACCTTTTAATGCCAAATTTTTTTTGTAATGCAAGAATTTAGGGGGAGCTCTTCAAGTCAAGGAGTTCGGATATGACTTCTGATTATTTCTGATCAGAACTCGTAATTTAAAAAGTTTTACTGCTTTTTGTCTTTTCATTTTAAGTGAATAAATTTTACTTTGACTTGACATAAGACTTTTGCAGAATTTTTGAGAGAAGCTTACAAGTTCATATGTTTATGACTTTAAGCTTAGCTTCATGAGATGGAAGATCGTACGTTAAGGTATAATTCTATATCTTCATCTCATATATGGTTGAAAGAAGGATAACTTTCAATCATTTGAAAACATTGTTTTTTAATGTTCAAACCACTTCCCGATTTTTCAGCCGATTTTATATTTTGGGAGTGTATTTTAAATGTTTTCATGATCTAAATTGTGCTTTAACTGAAATAGTTAAACCAATCTGAGCATCACGTGCATCATAGGAAAACAAGAATCATTGTGCTAGGAATTAACACAACTTCTATGGAATCACCTTAACCAATGATTTCTCCCCAAGAAGTTAATCCTTAGTGATTGAGTGTGCAAAGAGAAAAGAAATGAGTGTGATTAGAGAAAGCAAAACGTTTAAAAGAAAGAGCGTGTGAGAACAGAGTTCAAAGAATATCACAACTCTGCACCAACTTTTTCTGAGCCGGGTAGCCACATTACTAGTGTTTCACAATTCTGTGGTGAACATTATTGAAACTGGCAACTAACCCATGCCAACTCTTGATCAAACCTCACTATCTACTCATTTTCTTCTCAACAAGAAAGTGTTTCACATTTTCAAAGGGGATGCAGTACATTTGCTATCTGATTTTCATTTGGAAAATTTGGATATTGAAAAGAAGGAAGTCTGCCCCACCTTCGCACTTCAATCATGCACATTGAGTCTGTGTTTAACTTACTGTTGTCTCAGTGGTTTACACAATTTTGAGCCTTATAAGCAATCATCTGTGCTTAATTCTTTCTAACACAAGCACGAACACACAAGGAATTAGTTTCTTTGTCATAACGTTTATAGAAATAACCTTTGTGGTGTTTCGATGATTAAATGGAAGCCTTGGGGGAGTCAACATCAAACAACTCCTTTCCAATGTGTATTCGTTACACACAGTGACTTAGTGTTACTGACAGGCATGTTAACTGATTCATTAGTTGATTCAGGTGTTACACGACTATTTTTATCTGGATTTGAAAAGATCTGGATGAATATCTTTTGAATTGACGGATCAGGGGCTCTAACCGCAAGATAGACATTTCTTACAATTAATTTTGATGAAGTCGTTGCACTTAACATCAAAAAGGGGGAGAATGACTACAAAAGAAATGGAAAAGATCACATGTTTCAAGAATCACGTCCACTCTTCAAAGGGGGAGATTGTTAGAAAAAGACATGCTGATTTAAGAGCTAGAGAAAGAGATTGCATCTTCCGAGCTGAACAAGAAGACTGAATTGCTAAAATCATTTTCGTAATGATCTTGATCCAAAGGGGGAGATTGTTAAGACACAGTCTCATTGGATTCAAGATCATCCAAACTGAAGATCGCAATCTGAAGCTAAAGCCGGAACGTCGACTCTCGATATTAAAGTCTATGTCTATTTGTAATAAATGTCAATGTAATTCAATATAATTGTTTGTTTATTATACTAGTTAACTTAGTTAGTTTGTTAAAGTTAGTTATTAGTTATATATTAACTTAGTTAAACATAATATCTATTTGTTAGATATTATGTAGTTATATTAGTATTATATGTTGCAAGTTGATTAGGAAGTGTGTTCAACACACTAGATTAGATATTATGTGATATCTCTAGTATCTCTATCAACAAAGATCAGATCAGATATTATCATAATTCACACATACAAACACACACTTAAAGGTGTAAAAGAGAGAAAAACAGAGAACACAAATCCAAGCTTAAAATCGATCAACCTTGTAACTCGTTTGTTATAATCAATACAGGTTGGTAATCATTTTGTGTTGTTATTCTATAAAACTTGATAGTATTGTTGAGGACCCACAGCTTCCCTTTCTCGCAAGCTCCACAAAGTTTTTCTTTTGAATAAAATAATGAGGGAAGACCTTTAACAAGCCCTTTTTGCGAAAGATTGTTAATATTTTCAAAATTGAGGTGAGAAAGACGTTTATGGCAAAGCCAGTTTTGCTTTGCAGTGGCTTTTGAAAAGAAACAAACATTTGGAGAGGAGGAAGATTTTGTAGAAGACATATCTATTACATAGACATTAATCGTACGGAATCTAGAGAGAATTTATGCATTTTCAGATGAAAAAATGGAGCATTTATTTTCAAGAAATTTTACTGAAAAACCTTTATCACGGAGTTGACATATACTTAAAAGACATGTTTAAGTCCTTGTACATATGCAACTTTACTGAAAGTTACAAAGCTATTGGACAGAATACCATAACCAAGAGTAGAACCATTAGAGTTATCACCAAAAGTGACATATGGTCCTTTTTCTAACACAAAATCCTTAACCAGGGAAACATAACCAGTCATATGCCTTGAACAACTACTGTCCAAATAACATATTTGAGTATGACCTGGTCCTGCAAATTTAGTTTAGAAATCAAAGTCTCAATTTCCATTTAAACATAGATCTTAAAAGTTCTAAGGAGAAAATTTGATTAGGTTTTTCTTTTGAAAAGAAAGAACTAGATAAAGCAGAAAAATTAGATAAAAGAGATTTTTTAAGAAGATCTAGAGTATAATGTACCTTTTCTTTGGAGTTGGAGCTCTTGCTTGAGTTGATGGCATATGATGGATTTTTAGAGTTCCTTTTTTTTGAAGTAGAGGACTTAGAAGACTCATGAAGCACTTGTTTGTCTTTTTATCTTTGAAATGACTTATTGAATTTTTTCTAGACATGTCTTTCAGCTGTCATAACATAAGGAGAAGGATTTTCCAAAAAGATGATTTGGAAAGATTTGATGTTAGTGAATGTAAGAAAGAAATAAATGCTTGTCTTTTTCATGAGAAGAGAAAAGGTTTCTTCAAATTCGATGAGATTATCGGATTGTCCAACCAACTTTTCATTTTTTAACAAAATTTTGGACAAATTGATTTTGTAAGTGAATGTAGAAGTCATTTCGGATCTTATTTATGAAATTAAACAAACCGCTCTGATACCACTTGTTGGTCCTGGACCACTATGACTTACATAAGAGGTGTTTGTAGAGGGGGGGGGGGGAGGTTGAATACAAACACTGTAAATTTTCACTTTTTAATTTTATATTTATTCAAACAAAAAATTACAGATATGTTGTGGAAGCTAGGAAGGTAAGACCTGTGATCCTAAACTATCTGACTGTTCACAAATTTACTAACACTAAAAGAGAGAAGATAGAAGGTTCTCTTTTAGATCTGAAAGACTAAGATAATCTTTAGATTGTTACGCCGAATTACTTTCAACCTTTCACAAAGAAGTGCTTTCAAAATGGATAATTTGCAAATAATTATAATGAAGACATTTTATAGCCTCGATTGCATTAAATGTTTTCCTTTAACTTTAACACGTGTATTCATATGATTTGCTGATCCATGCATGCTTGTAGTTTTCATTTCAGCCTTTGTAGTTGATGTGAACACTTGTTAACCCATCAAATCATTTGTATGCAGAGGGAATAGTAAAGTAAGAATGACACTAATTAAATAATGCTCTAGAACATAGTTTGGCTGACATGCTTTTGCATGTTCCCATACTAGGATGAGAGTTTAGGAGAGTTGGTGAACTAAACTTGTTGTACAAGTTTGTACTTCGAAATCCGTCTTGCTAATAGTAGTATTTGTCAGAGTACTAGTTGACTATATCTTGTATTGATCTTTTTTCGGCTAGATGACAAACCAATCCGCTTTAGTGACTATCTTCACCTCTCTTTAACTAATCTTGGACTTCGTTGAAGACTTTTGCACTTTTAATCAATAAAAATAGTTACAAGACTTTTACAAGTAAAGATCCTATTTTGTCTATTCTGAAACATAACCTATACAACAATTTCCAGTTATAGACATTTATAAAGTAAAGTCTATTTGATATCAAACACTTAGAATAATTCGAAGGTGTGTTGAGAATCCGATAGAAGACAAACATTTCTATCGTGTTTCAACAAATGTGATTTATTCAAGATTATCAATCCGATGGTCTATGTAACACCCTAAAATTTAGAGTAATTTTAAAAATTGAAAATTCGGCAATATGACGTTTGTATTTGGAGTAAACCCCCCGAAAGGGTAAAAGTTTGGAAATGTTCACAGCACCTGCCCATGAATATGAAATTTAACAACAAACTAATCTAAATAAATTCTATCTAGATTACATCGGTTGTTAACTCAAATTCCCAAAAATTCTTAAATGTTCATTCTCCAAGACTCCAAATAACTGCCATCCCAAAAATGCCTCAAGCCCACGCTGGTCACTCAAACCTTCGGTATCCCACCGCTAAAGAACCTGTTATACATGTCATTTGAGAAAAAGTGTTAGGCTTAAAGCCTAGTGAGATCATAAAATTTATATAAATGAGTTGGAAATAATTTAAATGCAACAATGATAGTCCCTGATTTGTTCAAGTTCTTATCTAAATCAAACACACAAAAAAGATTATGTAAACTACCTGTTTGATTAACCATAAGATTCAATTACAAATGGATTGAATCACTTTCTCTCTCTACAAATCTCTTTCTCTATCTAAAACTCTTTCTGCGAATCTGGAACTTGTTACATGCAACTCTACAACTAACACAACCTAACAAGCCATATATCTAACAAAAACAAACTACACGCTTACAAACAAAAACTTACAAACTAAGACTTTGACTTTGCTTGAGAGTTGACTTTTAGCTTTCACTTGTTTAACTTTCACCTACTGTCTTCTATGATCTTGTATCCAACATATTTCTGATCTAACAATCTCCCCCTTTGGATTCAAAATCATCACAAAAAGATTTTACAGAATAATCTTCTTTCTTTAAGCTCAGTAAAAATAATCTCCTCCTTTGATCAACTCTAGAAATCTTCAGTTTTCTCTCCAAAATCTTTATTTAACCAAAATATCAATCTTCCCAAAGATGGTAGATATGCTCTTCAAAAATCTCTCCAAGGTTATCTCAAACCTCTTTCAGTCTTCAGAAAGAAATTATCTTCAGAATTTGCTCAGACATCTTCAGCAATTAATCTTCAAAGAAAATTTCTATAAATTCAGCACATCTTCAGAAAACTTTGAACTTTTCTCTTTCAGTCTTTCAATCTTTGCCATCCTCTGAACGTTTCTTTATCAACTCTCTTATTTCTTGTATCTTCTTCCCACATATGTTATACAAATTGTTCTGTTCTTTCAGTCTTCTTCCAGACATTTCTTTAACTTTGTCATCTCCCCCTTTTTGATGATAGAAGCATTAAATCATCAAAACTTTCAACAAGAAATGTGTCTGTAATCTTTCTGACCACTGATCTTTCATACTGAGCCACTGATTCACCATCGATCCAAAATAAGATATTCATCCAGATCTTTTCAAATCCAGAGAAAATAGGAATGTAACACCTGAATCAACAAATGAATCAGTTAAAATGTCTGTCAGTAACACGAAGTTACTGTGTGTAACGGATACACATTGGAAAGGAGCTTTTTGATGATCACTCCCCCAGGGCTTCCATCCAATCATCGAAACACCACAAAGGAAATTTCTATGAATGTTATGACAAGAAAACAAATTCCTTGTGTGCTCGTGCAAGTGTTAGAAAGAATTAAGCACATGATGATTACTTATTATAAGGCTCAACATTGTGTAAACCATTGAGACAACAGTAATTAAACACAGACTCAAAGTGCATGATCGAAGTACGAAGGTGGGGCAGACTTCCTTCTTTTTCAATATCCAGATTTTCCAAATGAAAATCAGATAGATTATGTGTTGCGTCCTCTTGAAAATATGAAATATTTTCTTTTTAAGAAGTAAATGAGTGTCTGGTGGGGTTTTTATCAAGAGTTGGCATGGGCTAGATGCTTGTTTCAATAATGTTCACGAAGAATTGTGAAACATTAGAAATGTGGTTGCCCGACTCAGAAAAAGTTAGTGCAGAGTTTGATATTCTTTTACTCTGATCTATCACTCTATTTCTTTTAATCATTCAGCTAACTTCTAACCAAACTCTCTTTTTCATTTTATCTCTTCACATAACCCATACTCATTTCTTTTTGACTCCTCACACTCGATCACTAAGGATTAACTTCTTGGGTAGGAAACACTGGTTAACATGAATCCATAGAAGTTTCATTTAATCTCACACAATGAACCCATATTTCCTATTAAAGCATAATGTTGCTCAAACATGGTTTAACTTTATCAGTTAAAGCACAAAGATACAAGTCAAATGTTAGTATGCTCAGAAATGTAATCATGAAGATTTGAGCATTTTAAACATTGATGAATAAAAGAAATGAATACAAGAAACTTGTTTGAAAATCTGACAATGTATGAAATGATCAAATAAGAATGATATGTCGATCAAGGCTTACGTCAGCAAAAATTGAATGGTGTATATACGAAACAATATATAGACATTCTTGAAAGAACGTTTAAAAATGAAATCACGCTCAAATTCTCTGAGATTCAATGGTAAGAACAATTTCAACAAAAATTAAACCGGTGTGTGTGAATACTTGAAAATATATAGACAAGATAATACACAAATATTTATCTTTGTAAACACACGATTTATTAACGTTTAAGCACAAATAAAATGAAAACATTTAAAATCGCACTTCCAATTCATGAAATCTGTTTAAGAATCGGGAAGTGGTTTGAACATTTTTAGAATATGTTTTCTATAATTGAAAGTCGTCCTTCTTTCAACCATACATGAGATTAAGAATAGAAATAAACCTTTCCGTTTAGTCTTAAATCTCATCAAATCAAGCTTAAAGTCATAAGAATTTGATCTTGTAAGCATCCTCTCAATCTGCATAAGTCAGAAAGTCATTAAAACAACTTTATTCACAAAACTTTTATTGAAAATGTAAAAGACATAAAGTAGTAAAACATTGAATGTACGAGTTCTGATCAGAAGTAATCAGAAGTCATAATCCATACTCCTTGCTTTTATTCTTACTCCCCCTGTATTTATGCATCAGAAAAATTTATCAGTGATAAGCATAAACCAAAAAATATAAACTCCCCCTTACTTGGATATTGATCATCTTTTTATCATCTCTCACTCCCCATCGATGTGTTTAGTCTTTGTATGTTGCACAAGATTAGCTGATATGGCTATGGCGCTCTTCGAGTCACAGTAAATCGGTATTTTGTTGAACTGGAAACCATAGTCTCGAAGCTGTGTTCTCATCCACAAGACTTGAGAGCAGCAACTGGCAGCAACTACATACTCTGCTTCAGCAGTCGAGGTGGAAACACAAAGTTGTTTCTTAGACGCCCAGCTTACGAGCTTGTCTCCAAGAAATTGAATATGACCCGATGTGCTCTTCCTGTCTAACATACATCCAGCATGATCTACGTCTGAATAAGCCATCAGTTTGTTGGGAATTAAAGAAATGATCAAGTATGATTAATGTTGCTAGCATAACTGATTACTACTGCTAGTAGATTTAATACTGCTTGACAAGTTAGTACTGCTACTTCAATAGTTAGTACTGCTTGGAGAGTTAGTACTGCTAGTAGTTAGTACTGCTAAGGAATTAATACTGCTGAGCACAGTTACTACTGCTGAAGAAGATTAATACTGCTGAGAGTGTTAATACTGCTACAACTTAATGCTGCTTAAGAGATAATCAAGATACGTGCAGATCAAGACTGAAGATAATCATGGAAGGTTTGAAGATAACTATGGAAGATTATACTGAAGATCTTTTATATTTTGTAATTATCTTTTATTTTCAGTATATGTATAGAATTAGTCAGAATGTTTTAGAAAGTAATTTTTTTGATTCTGAGTTTTTGCTTTCATAGAGACAATCAACCTCAAGGTTTAGAACCCTAGTTCTAGAGAAGTAGAATTCGTATTGGTGAGCCTGTTCATCAATATTGAGATTGTGTGTGAAATCTTGTAGCTTTAAATCATTAAATAAAGTTTACAATTTGTGATTTCTGATTCACTGTTTCATTGATCTTTGAATATTAAAGTGTTATTCCGCAAACTCCTTTAATATTGTTTCTGAGTGTTTATTCTTGTTAAATATTGAGAACCTGACAAGGGGTATCAGAGAAAGTATTCTCAGGAACCTTCATTCATCATGGAAAACACAGTTGAATCAAACAATACTCTTGTCTCAAAGGTTCCAATGCTCAGATGTAATGAGTTTGACATGTGGAAGATAAGGATCAAGCAATACATTCTCCTCACAGATTACTCTATGTGGGACATCATTGAGAATGGACCATCTGATGAAGGAAAAATTGGTGCATATGGAAAAAGAACACCACCAAAGACAGATGCAGAAAAGAAGATAAGGCAGACAGAGATGAAAGCCTTGAGCACACTGCTCTTGGCTATTCCCAATGAATATCAACACCAATTCTGCAATTGCACTGATGCACAGATGCTTTGGAATGCTCTAGAGAAAAGATTCTCTGGTACCAAAAGTACCAAGAGAAATCAGAAGGCAATACTGAAGCAATTGTATGAAAATTTTATGTCAACTAAGAATGAGTCCATGACTCAAATTTTTGACAGGTTTAACAAGCTGATTGGTGAACTAGCTACTATGGGAGTACAGATTGATCAAGATGATGTAAACAGAAAGTTCTTAAGGTCCCTTGGATATGAATGGACCATGTATAGTGTTTCATTCAGACAGAATGAACAACTAGAAGAAAAAGAACTTGATGATCTGTACAATGATCTTAGAGTGTTTGAATCTGAGGTGGAGGCAAAGAAGAAGCCTTCTGGATATGTTCATAATGCTGCACTCCTATCAGCATCAATTGATTCTACTGCTAACCCTGAATCGGTTAATGCTACTAATGGAGCAAATCAAGAAAAAGGCACTGAATCTGTTTTTGAACCCTTTCTTTCCAGCCATGGAAACTCTTCTTTAATCAATGATGACTTGGAACAACTTCATCCTGATGATCTTGAAGAGATGGATATTAAATGACAGATGGCCATGTTTTCCATGAGGGTAAAGAAGTTCATCAAGAGGACTGGGAGGAATAACTTCTCCCAAAGAAGAGAAGATGGAGCAGGTTTTGACAAGTCAAAGGCAGAATGCTATGAATGTCATATGAAGGGACACTTTGCTAGGGAATGCAGAAGTGGAGTGTCTCACAATAACCACCAACAAGCCCAGACTGGTAGCTTCAACCAGAAAAGAAACTCTGCTCAAGCCCTTGTTTCTCAACAAGGAATGGGGTTTGACTGGAGTGATCAAGCAGAAGAGGCTATTCAAAATCAAGCTCTCATGGCAGAGGTATCTGATCTCCCAACTGAGGTAAGTTCTAATCTCTGTTCTAAAACCTACATAGACACTGTTAAAAGGTACAGGGATCACAACCAGAATATGAGTGATGACCTTAAGAGGTTAGCAAAAGATATAAAAGATTATGTGAGAATTGTTGAGAGGTTTGAGGAACAAATTAAAGGTTTCCAAGCCAATGAACTTCAACATTCATATGACACAAACTACTGGAAGTGGGAGAAAAAGGATCTAGAACTCCAACTGACAAAGTCTAAAGAGGAGAGTGAAAAGTTGAGAGGGGAGCTAGCCAAAGTTAAGCTAGATGTAGAAAAGTTTTCCAATGCTTCTAAAGCAATGTACTCTTTACTACAAACTCAGATTCATGACAAGCTGAGAAGAGGAATTGGGTACAATACCACACCACCACCATACAACAACAACTACATCCCTCCTACATCAGACTTGCTAGAAACCAAAGATAGGAAGTACTTGCCTGAGGGAGCTACTGAGATAGATCCCTTAGATGAAGTAGTTGTTGAGGACAAAACTTAGAAAGAAGCTGGTAAGGGTAAGGATGAGATTCCTCTAGAGAATCACATTATTACAAATGAGGGTTGTGGAAAGATTTGGGTAAAATCTAAGAACATAGAGAAGACTGAGGGAAAGTCTAGTAAGGTCCATTACAAGCAGACCACAGTTGTGAATCCTGTTCCTTACAAACAGTGTGCTTGTACTAAATCTGAGCCCCTAAATCATGATAAAAGGAGGGGTAATCAAAGAAACTGGAATAATCAGTGTGCACAAAAACAAGGGATTGATCTGAGTAAAATCAATAGACCAAAACCTTGTTTTATTTGTGGAAAGCTCAATCATATTGCTAAATAATGTTATTTCAATCCTATGAACCAAAGGATGAATTTTCAAAGATCTGTGCAAAAACCCTTTGGTTATAGGAAGAATGAAAGGAACCATGTAGCTAAGAAATCTATTAAATCTAAAAGCCACATGAAGAAAAAGACTGTTGAGGAGAGTGTCAAGATGTGGATTCCTAAAAGCACTAAAACTGTTAGTACTGCTACCATAAATAGTACTGTTGACAATGATAGTGCTGCTAGAAGCAATACTACTGCTACCAATGTTAGTGCTGCTAAGAGTATTAGTACTGCTAAAACTAACATTGTCAGTACTTCTTCTAATGTTAATACTGCTAACTCTGTTAGTACTTCTAACAAGGTTAGTACTGCTAAACCTGTTAGTACTGCTAACCCTGTTAGTACTTCTAAGGTTAGTACTGCTTCTAATGTTTGTGCTGCTAAGCCAATCATCTTGACAAAGTACTCTAGTAAAGAGTGCTATGAGTTTAAAAATCTCATCAAAAAGGAATGTAAATACTTTGATGAGAAAGGGAGACCCAAGACCACTTTGGCTTGGGTTCCCAATCAATACTAATTATTTTTATCTTATGTGCAGAGCAGCAGCAACTCAAGAGGAAGAGCATCTGGCATGTTGATAGTGGTTGCTCTAGGCACATGACAGGGAACATGTCTTGTCTCAAAAATTTTAAGAAAATTGATGGTGGACATGTTGCCTTTGGAAATACTCCAGATGGAGGTAAGATCAGTGGTAAGGGTGATGTAACCAAAGGTAAAATGACCTTTGAAGATGTATTCTATGTTGAGCAATTAAGGTACAACCTGTTAAGTGTATCACAGGTTTGTGACAAAAAGCATAGTATATTATTTACTGATTCTGAATGCATTATCCTTGCTCCTGGATTCAAGGTAGTTGATGAAAAGATGATACTACTAAGAACTCCCAGAAAGGATAATGTCTATTGCTTAGATATGGAAAATGTTTCAACTGGTTCATCCCTAAACTGTCTTGTTTCAAAAACATCTTTGGATGAATCATCACTTTGGCACAGATGGATGTGTCCCATGAACTTTAAAACTATGAATAAACTTGTTAAAAACAACCTTGTAAGAGGTTTACCTTCAAAAGTCTTTTCATGTGATGATCATTATGTTGCCTGTCTCAAAGGCAAACAACACAAAACTTCTCATAAGTCCAAAGAGTTGAACACTATCTCTAATTCTCTTCAGTTGTTGCATATGGATCTGTTTGGGCCTACAAATGTTATGAGTATAGGTAAGAAATCATACTGCTTAGTTATTGTTGATGATTACTCTAGATTTACTTGGGTATATTTTCTAAGGACTAAGGATGAGAAAAGTGGACTGATCAAATCCTTTATTCTAAGAATTGAAAACCAAACAAATCAAAAAGTAAAAGTCATTAGGTCAGACAATGGTACTGAATTTAAAAATCATGACCTAAACACCTTTTGTGAGGAAAAAGGAATTGAGAGGCAATACAGTGCTCCTAGGACTCCACAACAAAATGGTGTTGCTGAGAGAAGGAATAGGACACTGATTGAGGCTGCTAGATCTCTGTTAGCTGATTCAAAACCTCCAATTACTTTCTGGGCTGAAGCAGTTAATACTGTTTGTTATGTCCAGAACAGAGTTCTAGTAGTGAAGCCTAAAAACAAGACACCATATGAGCTTTTAAATAAAAGAAAACCATTTATTGGATTTTTCAAACCTTTTGGGTGTCCTTGTACCATTCTCAATACCAAAACTCACTTAGGAAAGTTTGATAGCAAGGCAGATGATGGTTTTCTTGTTGGTTACTCATCTCAGAGTAAGGCTTACAGAGTATTTAATTCTTCTTCTAGAATAATTGAGGAAGTGACAATGTCAAATGCAATGAGAACACACCAAATCCTATTGGTTCAGGTCCTCAGTGGTTGTTTGACATTGATTCACTAACTAACTCTTTGGGTGTCAGTAGTGATGATCATGCAGGTTCAAGAAGTGGAGGATCAGGGGATGAACAAGTACAAGTACAAGACATTATTTCTCAGTCTGTGATCTTTCCCATACCTACAATGGAACCTGTTGATTTCTGTGAAAAAGAGACTATGACTGAACCAATTCAGAGTGAAGAAGAAAGAAGAGATGAGGAGAATCAAGTGCATGAAGAGCCAGAAGCAGCTGATGAGATCACCTCAGCTGACTTAAATGAGTCCAATCTAGAAGTGGGAATCAATGAAGAACCTAGTCATCAGACTAGAATTCAAAAGAACCATCCTCCAGAGCTGTTCATAGGAGACATCTCTTCTCCTATGATAACAAGGAATCAAAGCAGACTTCAAGAGCTGTAGGATCATCAACACACAGTACTCTCTTGCTTTCTATCTCAGATTGAGCCTAAGAAGGTTTTTGATGCAATGAAAGACTCCAGTTGGATAGAAGCTATGCAAGAAGAGTTACTGCAGTTCAAATTGCAAGAAGTTTGGGACTTGGTAGACCTTCCAAAAGGTCATAGAGCTATTGGCACCAAATGGATTTTCAGGAATAAAAAGGATGGGAGAGGAATTGTGATCAGGAACAAAGCAAGGCTTGTGGCACAAGGGTACACTCAGAAAGAAGGCATAGATTATGAAGAAGTGTTTGCCCCAGTTGCAAGGGTAGAGGCAATTAGGCTATTTCTAGCCTATGCCTCATACATGAAGTTCAAGGTATATCAAATGGATGTGAAGAGTGCCTTTCTATATGGTACAATTGATGAAGAAGTATATGTCTGTCAGCCCCCTGGATTTGAAAATCCATTATATCCTGACAGAGTATACAAACTGAAGAAAGCATTTATGGTCTACATCAAGCCCCAAGAGCATGGTATGATACTTTGTCTACCTATCTCTTAGAAAATGGGTTTGAAAGGGGAATAATTGACAAGAACCTCTTCATTAAAAGGAGTAAGAAGGACATCCTACTTGTTCAAATCTATGTGGATAACATCATCTTTGGATCCACACAAGATCAGATGTGTAGAGACTTTGAAAAGTTGATGCACAAGAGCTTTAAAATGAGTTCAATGGGCGAACTTACCTTCTTCCTTGGGCTTCAAGTGAAACAGCAGAAAGATGGGATCTTTATAAGTCAATCAAAGTATGTGAAAGACATCCTAGATAAGTATGGTTTAACAGACTCAAAGCCAGCAAGCACACCTATGGAGACTCATAAACAGATCATTGTTGATCTTGAGGGGGAGGATGTTGATGTCCATCTATATAGATCAATGATTGGATCTCTCATGTATCTCACAGCCTCAAGACCAGACATCATGTTTCCAGTGTGTCTGTGTGCCAGATTCCAAGTCAAGCCAAAGCAATCACATCTTCAAGCTGTTAAGAGGATTTTCAGATACTTAAGAGGGCAACCTAGATTAGGTCTTTGGTATCCTTATGAATCCAACTTTGACTTGATTGCATATTCAGACAGTGACTTGGGTGGTGCTAATATGGATAGAAAGTATACTTCAGGTGGATGTCAGCTTTTGGGTGCAAGACTAGTATCTTGGCAGTGTAAGAAGCAAACCACAGTGTCCTTATCTACAACAGAAGCTGAGTACATTGCTGCTGCAAGTTGCTGCTCTCAGGTTCTATGGATTCAGAATCAGATTTTAGACTATGGGGTAACCTTTATTCACACTCCAATCTTCATTGACAATAGCAGTGCTATAAGCATTGTTAACAATCCAGTCAAGCACTCCAAAACAAAGCACATTGAGATCAGGTATCACTTTATTAGAGATTGTAATGAAAAGAAGCTTATTCAAGTTGCTAAAGTTCATACTGACAACCAGTTTGCTGATCTATTCACTAAAGCTTTTGATGTGGGTAGATTCACCTTCTTGGTCACAAGTGTGGGCATGATCAACTCTGAATGAGCTCATGTTTAAAAAGTGATTGTATACCTGTTATTTGGTTGTTTTTGGTTGTTACTAATCATCTTTCTCAGGAAGTAAATTGCCTTGTTCAGACCAAATCAAGCTTCAATAGTGTAAGTGTAGTTAATGCTGCCAGAGTTAGTTAATACTGCTAGTGATTAATACTGCTCTCAGTTACTACTGCTAGTTCGTTAATACTGCTAGTGGTTAATACTGCTCTCAGTTAATACTGCTAGTTCGTTAATACTGCTAGTGGTTAATATTGCTCTCAGTTAATACTGCTAGTTCGTTAATACTGCTAGTGGTTAATACTGCTCTCAGTTAATACTGCTAGTTAGTTAATACTGCTCTGAGTTAATACTGCTTATGTCCCGAATTGTATAAATACTTTTTTTGCCCGCCTAAAAGTTCATAACGACTTTTTGATTACTATTCATCTGCTCTCTAACCCTTTTTCTCTCAAGCACCTCGTAAGTTACAGGCAAGAACTCTCAAGCTCAATGGCATCCATGGCGTTCATTGATGAGCACAACGAAATCGCAATGCTTCAAAAGCCGAAGCAGGCTGATGGATTTCACCAGATAGTAGATTTTCTCAAGTCCAGCCATATCGCTCATGCTTTTACAGTGTCTCCAACAATCTACATAGAGCACCAAAGACAATTTTGGGAGAATGCCACTGCTGTTACAGAAAATGGTGTGCAGTTAATCCAAACAAGGATGTGTGACAAACCCTTGTCAGTTTCTGAAGAGGTGATTCGCATCTGTCTACGACTAGACGATGCTGCAGGTATTACCTCTATTCCTAATGAGGACTTGTTCTCCAATCTTTCAAGAATGGGGTATGGAGGCCAATTGGGTGTTTTCAAATTCTCAAAATCTAAATTTTATACCTAATGGCGTTTTCTTGTTCATACCCTTATGCATTGTATTTCCAAAAAGACTACTGGTTGGAGTGAGTTCAGTAGTACCATTGCTTATGCTTTGGTCTGCTTGGCCACTGCCAGAAAGTACAATTTTTCAAAAATGATTTTTAATGACCTTGTGTCAAACTTGGGAAACAAAAAAAAGTTTTATATGTACCCAAGATTTATACAGGTAGTTATAACCAATGAATTGACGGATATGCCTCAATTTCATGAGGTATATGTACCCCAAATCCCCAAAGGTAAGGTGTTTTCAAATATGAAGAGATCTCCATTGGACTCGGAAGGAGTTGACACCCCATTGTTCTCTACAATGATGGTGGTGTCCCACAATGAATAAGGTATGGCTTCAGGGTCAAGGCCCTCATTAGACCATCCCACTGAAAGCCAATCCCAACCTTCAATCAGCATATCAATCACTCAGTCCCTTCTTCAAAAACCATCTTCTCCAATCACCAACACTTACATCAGGAAAAAGGTAAAGAAGACTCCTTCTCTTCTTGTACCTTCACCCTCAAAGCCTTTAAGCCCTCTAATGGAGAATTATCCATTAGAGAATATCTATAGGGAAACCACAGGGGTGTCTCCCAACCCCAAGGAGGTGCTCACTGAGGAGATGTTTGAGCATATGGGTGAGCAGGCTGCCACTACTCCTGCTAGCACAGAGGAGGACAGTGGTAACATCAATAAGACGTCCCCCATGGCAACTTTGAATGAGCAATCATTCAAAGGTCCCAGGTGCCAAGAAACCAAGGGGGTGGAAGGTGCTTCTGCTAGGCAGACGACTTCCACTACTAAATGTTCCAATGATCCTTCAAAAGGGGTTAACACTCCTGGAGAAGGTGAGAATAGATATGACTATTATGAATTGATTTATGCAATGTCCAAAATGGCCACTGAATTGGATTCTCAGAAGCAGGTTGTAAATGAGCTAAAGAAAGTCATCATCAACCAACAAGAAGAGATCAGCAGCCTAAAGAAGTTGGTTCAGAAAGTGGTTCACAAGAAGAAGAAACAAAGATTTGTACTAAGAAGAAGGAAACCAGTGAATGATGCTCCCAAAAAGGGGGAGTCAGAAGCTGAGATCAACCTGGAGAGGGAGATACATGGAGTTGAGGGGGAGATTGATGTTCAAACAGAAACAGGGTCAGTGTTTGAAGCAGCAGTAACAGAAACAGCAGCAGAAACAGTTAATGCTGCTGAAACAATAGAAGCAGTAGAAATTGTTAACGAGGTATTATCTGACCTTATTAACAGAAATCTGGAAGAATTTGAGATAGCTGAAGCTCTTATCAAGGCTAAACATGATACTCCCAAGGTCACTTCAAAGGCCAAAGGAGTTATCATCAAAGAAAAGGATGAAATGATCAAGAAAGTAAGTGTTGAGAAGGTGGTAAGCAAAGACAAAGGCAAAGCAAAGATAGTGGAATCTGACCAACCTCTTAAAAAGCAAAAGATGATTGAGTCAGATGAAGCTTTGGCTAAGAAGATTCAAGCTGAACTTGAACAAGCAGAATCAGCTCAAGTGGAAAAAGATAGAGAGATGGCTAAGGCTCTAGCTGCAGAGTTAAATGAAGTTTATCAACAGAGTTTGGCAACTGAGATTGTAAAGAAGAAAGCTACAACTCTAAAGAAGCCTGGAATGATGGGTACAAAGAAGAGACAACCTTCACAGACCTTCCTTGGCACTCAAGAGAGAAAGAAGATGATTACTTTTCTCAAAGGTGCTGTGGGAGTTAAAAAGGAAATGTTCACAAAGATGTCTTTTGAACAAATCAAAGGTTTGTATGAAGCTGAGATGACCAAGTTACAAGGAAATGACAGAGCAAGAGTTGAAGCAGAAAAGAAGATGAAAGAAAGACATGATCTTCAAATTCAAAAACCTTTCCCTGATGAGCAAGAATCACCAAGGAAGGAAGCTACTCTGGGTGATAGTTTGAAGAAGTTAAAAAGAACTAAAATGATGGCAAGAAGAAAACCAGCTAAGAAACCTAGAGTGGAAGAAGCTAAGAAAGATCAGAAAGAAGCTGAAGAAGAAAGAGCATCTAAATCTTTTGAACAGGAAGCTCAAACTCAGGAAACACCATCAAGTACTTATGATGTAAATTTATACATGGTGGTAATGGATAAAGTACCTGATCCTATAACTGCAGAACCAGTTGGTGTTAAGCCTCCTGAAATTATTCACTGGGATACTATGGAAGTTGATGGAAAGGAGTACATCAGGCTGAAGAGGAAGGATGATAAATTTGAAGTGTATCCTACTTGGGCAAAGATAGTAAGAATATGCTCCAGATCTGACTTAGAGGAAATGTTTGAGGTGGGGATGAAACTATATGTTGACAAGCTGAAAGCTCCAGGGATACCAGTTACAAAGCTTGTGATGGAATATCTCTGCATGTTGTTCAAACCAGAAGAAGTTCAGCATGTCATCAGAAATGTGTTCAAAACCATCAACAACTGGACTTTATATGAAAGAAGTGGAGTGTATGCACTAGCAATGGATACAAGTCATTTTGAATACTTTCTTGTGGATAGAGTCTACAACCATAGCAGGTTAAAGTTGCCTGCTATGTTGAAGAAGAAGCTTGGTTGTGCACCAGATTCAGCTATGGCAAGATATTTGATTCAGAGGATTATCAATCAAAGTTTAGGACTGAATCCTGATATAGGTGTATGAGAAATGAAGTTTTGGGAGCATCTGAAGAACTTGACTTCTCTTCCTAAAAGTCAAGTTAGGGGGAGATTGTTGGGAATTAAAGAAATGATCAAGTATGATTAATGTTGCTAGCATAACTGATTACTACTGCTAGTAGATTTAATATTGCTTGACAAGTTAGTACTGCTACTTCAATAGTTAGTACTGCTTGGAGAGTTAGTACTGCTAGTAGTTAGTACTGCTAAGGAATTAATATTGTTGAGCACAGTTACTACTGCTGAAGAAGATTAATACTGCTCAGAGTGTTAATACTGCTACAACTTAATGTTGCTTAAGAGATAATCAAGATATGTGCAGATCAAGACTGAAGATAATCATGGAAGGTTTGGAGATAACTATGGAAGATTATACTGAAGATCTTTTATATTTTGTAATTATCTTTTATTTTCAGTATATGTATAGAATTAGTCAGAATGTTTTAGAAAGTAATTTTTTTGATTCTGAGTTTTTGCTTTCATAGAGAGAATCAACCTCAAGGTTTAGAACCCTAGTTCTAGAGAAGTAGAATTCGTATTGGTGAGCCTGTTCATCAATATTGAGTTTGTGTGTGAAATCTTGTAGCTTTAAATCATTAAATAAAGTTTACAATTTGTGATTTCTGATTCACTGTTTCATTGATCTTTGAATATTAAAGTGTTATTCCGCAAACTCCTTTAATATTGTTTATGAGTGTTTATTCTTGTTAAATATTGAGATCTTGACACAGTTCAAAACCAATATCTTTAGGATACCACAGACCAAGATCTGCAGTCCCCTTCAGATATCTAAAGATCCGTTTGACCGCGGACAAATGGGATTCTTTGGGGTTAGCCTGATATCTTGCGCATAAGCATGTAGAAAACATAATATCTGGCCTATTTGAAGTAAGATACATTAAAGAACCAATTATACCTCTATAGGTTCTGACATCAACAGGTTTTCCCGAAGGATCCACGCTGATCTTAGTTCCCGGTGCCATCGGGGTTGCTATTGGTTTACAAGTTTCCATTTTGAATTTCCGAAGAATATCAAAAATGTACTTAGCTTGATTTATAAAAATCCCCGTTGAAAATTGTTTTACTTGTAATCCGAGAAAGAAGTTCATCTCTCCCATCATACTCATTTGAAATCTTGACACCATTAGATTAGAAAAGTTCTTACAGTATTTAGGATCTGTAGAGCCAAATATTATATCATCAACATATATTTGAATAAGAATGATATCGACTTTTTCTTTCTTGATGAATAAAGTGGTTGTTAAAGCACATATTTATTGGATTCAAGATCATAATTATCTGAAGATGGAAATCTGAAGTTAAAGCTAATAAAGTCGTCTCAACAAATAGTCTAGGGTCCTTTTGTAATAATTAGTCAAAAGTATTTTTACGTATTTTATTTATTTGTCTTTTATTTTTAGTTAAATAAGTTTAGTTTGTAGTTGGGCCTAAGCCTTGCAAGCCCATTAGGCTATATGGGCTAAGTATAAATAGTTTGTTTTAGAGTTAATTAGGGTTAAGGATTTTAATTGCAAATTTAATTATTGAGAGAGAGGTGGTGGTGTGTGGTGCGCCGTGAAGAACAAGAAGAGAGAAAGAGATCGATTTCTATTGCAAGCTTGTTATCCTTTGAATCCATTGAATATCAATATCAGGTTTGATTTATTATATTGTTTATGTGATTGCTTGATTGAATAATTGCGTATTGGGACACACTATTGGTATCAGAGCTTAGTACAGATTGGATTGAATAAGTTTTTGTTCGGTTCTAATTTTCTGTCAAAGATTCATAATTTTTATTGTGTGATTGTTCATTCAAGTTATTATTGATTGGTTTGTGTTTGTTTTATCTATTATAGTGATTGAGTATTGTTTGATTTGATAATTGCATTGATTTTGTTTATCAATTTGTTGATTTCTGTGTTCTGGGTTCGTTCTCGGAGTCCCTACTGTGTGTTCAATCGATTCCATCTTAAAATGGTTTTTACTGAAATTAATTGGTACCAATCTGTTCTAATCGTTTAATCGATCGTGTTTGCAAAGTTTGGGTGTTCAATTTTGAGTTTTGATTAGTTTCTGGGCTGATTCTGTGTTTCTGGGTCGATAATTTCGAAGAACATATCGGTCTTTGCTCTTCCGGTCGAAGTCTTTTCTATCGGTCTATTGCATTTGACCGATACACTCACAATTCAGTCTATTCCGGTCTAAGACTTACTTCCGGTCGAAGACCAATACCGGTCGAAGCTTTTGTTTCTATCGGTCTTAGCAACCATCCGGTCTTAACAACCATCCGGTCTTACCAATATCCGGTCTTACCAAACATCCGGTCTTACCAACATCCGGTCTTACCAACATCCGGTCTTACCAACATCCGGTCTTACCAACCTTCCGGTCTTACCATTCTATCGGTCAAATCCTCGACCGGTCTTTACAAGTTCCCGGTCGAAGCACATCCCCGGTCAATTTTTGCAAACTGTAATAGGGCATCTAAATGTCAAAAAAAAATTCTCTAGGGGCGCTGCCCCTCGACCCCGCAAGGGCGTTGCCCCTTGACCCCAAATTACCCCCGTGCTAAGTCTGCGAAGGGGGACAAAGTTCTGTTCGTGATCAGATTTTTCTGAATTTCATTCTAAGTTTTTCAGTATTGTGTGATTTTATCTTGACTTCTAACGATCTCATCCAGTTGATTGTTTAAATATCAGATAAGTTTGATTTCTAATCATATAAGTAAAGATGTCTCGGGAAGCTCTTGCTATTGGAACAGATGTTAAGCCACCAGTACTCTTCAAGGGGGAGTACGAGCAATGGAAGGACAGATTTTTGGACTTCATTGATCGACATGATTTGGGAGATGAAATCAGAAAATCTCTGAAAGACGGGATCATGACACCTCCGACCAAGGTTCTCACTGTAGCTGGAGAAAATGGTCAAGAAGAAGAGACAGAGTACAAA
This sequence comes from Arctium minus, assembly GCA_954870635.1. Taxonomy (NCBI): domain Eukaryota; kingdom Viridiplantae; phylum Streptophyta; class Magnoliopsida; order Asterales; family Asteraceae; genus Arctium; species Arctium minus. The sequence continues at coordinate 10,641,247 of OX941096.1, read as the reverse complement.
TTACCGATTGGTGAATATTCGGAAGATCAGCTGAAGAGACACAAGGGTGACAAGCTGGCAAGATCATTTATTCTCCAAGGCATACCGAATGTAATATATGTCAAGATTGACAGCTATAACGCTACCGGTAAGCAAATGTGGGATCAATTGGAGAAGATGATGATCGGATCCAAAGTCGGCAATCAGCTCAAAGTATCTACATGCCTGAATAATTATGAAGAGTTCAAAGCCAAAGCTGGAGAGTCTCTCGAAGCTACTTATGACAGATTTGTCACTTTGCTGAACGAGGTCAGCAAGAACAAGATCAGCAAATCTCATGTGGAGCTGAATGTGAAATTTCTCAGCAATCTTCAGCCTGAATGGAAGAGGTTCACCCGTCAGATGAGACAATTGAAGGATCTGCATGACATTCCTCTTCATGAAGTTTATGAGACCCTCAGACAAAATGAGGAAGAGGTAGAAGAGATCAAGGCTGAGATGAAAAAGGCTGACAAAGGAGTTTCTGATCCAGTTGCTCTTGTGGTTAAGAAGTCAAAGAAGAAGAAGGTGATAGATTCTGATTCGGAAGAAGTTGATTGTGAGGAAAAGTCTGAAACTGACGATTGTGAAAAACTGATGGAAACCATGCTCATGTTAACCAAGGCTTTCCAAAAGAAGTTCTATAAAAAGCCAAACTCCAATAGTCAGCGATACTCGTCTGGTCCGAACAACTACAAGCAACAAGAGGCTGGAAAAACATTAATGGCCGAGGATGAATACTGGCTCGACCACTCGGATGAAGATTTAAAAAAAATTAATTAAAAAAGTTGTATTTTCTGTATTTTTTTTAAACAAATACCTGACCATAATTTGAATATAACAAACCAAAACAACCCAATAAATTTAATATTCCTAAATCATACAATTCCAAATTCAAAAATTAAAAATACAATCCAGCGTAGCAATCTAACTATGGGGAGGGCGGGGAAAACGTATCCCTGCTGCTGCATAAAAGCAGCAAATTGTTGCGATAATATGAGCTGCTTAACTAACTGGTAGCATGTCTGATCTGTTCGGCTTGCAGATCTTCGTTGTGCTTCCTTTCTCAATCTCCAACTGGGCTAGATAGCGCTCGCAGCTACGACTCCCTCGCATCTTCCTCAATATTTGCCATCCACTCTCTCAGCTTAGCTAACTGTATATATCATATGCGGTTACCAAACAACACACAAACATATATTATCAATACATTCACACATACATATGGGTATAAACACATACATATATATAGTGAGGATCTATATATATATATATATATATATAACACAACACATAAACATATAGATTAAATCGTGGTTAGCAACCAACACGGACCGAGGGATACATATAATACAAACACATGTACAAATATAGCACATACACATAAACATGTAACACATGCAAATGAGAAAAGAAAAAAAATATGTATTCTGTTAGCGACGAAAACTGTTCCTGCGCTGTTCCGTCGCTAATCCGTCACTAATTAGCTACGAAGTATTCCCTCACTAATACCTGTTTTTCTAGTAGTGATACTAATTTTTTTTATCTCTTTTATTAAATAATTTTTTTGAGCTACTAGTATATACTAAAAAAAATTAGGTCCATATTTCTTGTGAGCCTGCCCTTTCCAGAAACGGCCAACCCTCTCCAGGAACGGCCCTGGCTAAAATGATAAAACTAAACTTACTACATATTCCTTCAAGTCGAGTGAAGCCACCAAATTTGACAACCCGAACTCGCAGAATAAAACATAATAAACATTCATATAATTCAACGCCAAAACGGCCCCAAGGCAACAACTGAAATTCAAGGTTTACGGTAAGGCAACCTAGTGTACAACTGAGAAGGCAACGAAAAGAAACTAAATGAAGTTCTTCTAATCCATCTCCAGCTCACGCCTTCTCCTTACCCTTAACCTCTCCTCCTACCTCACGCCTGCCTGAAAATATTTTTAGTTTTGAAAGAACGAGGGTTAGACCGAAAGGTCTAGTGAGCCCCCTCAAAAGAGTTCACGCCCAAAGCCACATAAAACTTTATAGAAATATAAAGCAACTCAGTTTTAACAAAAACATCATACTTACACACAAGCTCCGCACACACACTACCGTCATGCGGAGGTAACGACGTGTCTGGCTCATACTGCCTCAATTTGGGACACCCCCCCCCCCCAATGGCATAAACGGGACACCCCCCCGGTATGAGCTCAAGCGGGACACACCCCCTGACTTTGGCCATTTTTCTAACAAATATGTATGCATATATTTCCTCATATGATTAATGATAAAACATGCTCACATTTAAACATTACTCGCATTTATAAAATAAGTCACGCATATAAAATATCTCGTAATCATCAATAAAGATCGGTTAGAGAACTTACTTGGTTCTCGCAAAAGTTTCCTCTCTAACTTCTTTTAATCGGAACCTATCAATCAGAACAATAAGGATTACAAACAGGTTGGATTCTGGGTTAAAACACAGGCCCCCTTCCTGGTTTAATCTCGAGCACGATACCTCCCCCCTACCCGGGCTCCCCGACTCCCGGGTCTAACCCGAGTCTGCCGCCTCTCGACTTCCCCGGATTCCCCCACTACCCGGGGCTCCCGACTCCTGGGTCCTCCCGGTTACGCCGACCCCCGGCACCTCCCTCCCACCCCGGGCTCCCCGCCTCCTGGGTCTGCCCGGGTGCGCCGACTCCCGACTCCTTCCTAACCTGGTCTCCCCGGTTCTAATCCACCTTGGGCCTCGTCTTCCGGGGTTCCCACTCCCGGGTGTCCTCTCTCCTGGTCTCCCTGACTCGCAATCGGGATCCGACTCCCGGTTCTCTTTTGCACGGGTGCGACTAAGGGTTTCCATCGTCGATTTCCATGGTCGGATAAAAGGGACGAGTAATCCCTATTCAGATCGATTCAATTCAAACGATAAGTGTAGCGGATTTTCTCCCCACACAACCAACCTTAAGGTCGATTTCACCACCAGATTAGATAGGGTCGATTCCCACCCCAACACTAAATCGATCGACAACTTATGAACCCAAACATTATCAGATGCAAAAATCTAAGGATTGACAAGAACATGCTCTCCAAACAACCCAGAAATAATCCATACAAACACAAAATAACAAGCTAGAGCTTACCTTGATGAGATTGATGAAGAAATCCTCCCAAAGCTCTTGATCTTCTCCACACCAAGAACACACCCAAATCCTCTACTGACTTTTAGCTCTATTCCCACAAATGAGAGAGGTAGGCGGCTAGGGTATTAACGCATAACCTTCTATTACCAAAATTACAACTACCCCCTCCACATTTGGGGTTTTAGCACAACTCACCCGAACTCTCAACTTTTGGGGTTTTGCCCGAATCAAAAGTCAAGTCTATAGGGAAAATATCTGTCACCACATCGGGCGTCTCCACCGTCTCCTCCGCCGTCATGTAGAACGCCCTTGCCTTCACTCGGACCGGTTCCACCCTCCTCTCACCCCCTTTTCCTCCGAGATTCCTAAACGCTCCCTTCTTCTATCAGACTTGATGTGGTCTAGAGAACCACATTGATAACAAGACCTCGGTCCCTGATAGTCCCGAGCCATGTGTCCCATCTTCCCACATTTGAAGCAGCCATCCCTGTCCATCATACATTCCCCCTTATGCATCCGATTACATTTTCCGCACAGCTTATCTCCAAATCTAGGCGTCACCCGCTGCTCGGGTCTTGCACTCTTAATCTTCTTAGGGTCACGAGCTGGTCCTTCCCATTTTCTCTTTTCACTGCTCCTCTCCGTCAGCTGACGAACCTTATCTTTTTCAGTCATCTCCGATGCATTTACGACCGCCTGAAAGGTAGTAGGTTCTCGCACAACCGCAAGCTCTCGGATGTTACTCCTTAACCCAAACAGATACCTATCTATCCACCGTTTTTCATTCGGCACATATATCTCAGCAAAACGGGCATTTTCAAGAAATTTGGTCGTATACTCTCGTACTGTCATCTCCCCTTGCTCCAAACTCAGGAACTCCTCTTCCAATTTCTTAATTGCTGCTAATGGGCAAAACTACCATTTGAACATGGCGATGAAAGTCTCCCATGCCATTCCCTTTGCCACTTTCGAACCCTTACCTCCAGTCTCGGCTTCCCACCAAAACACAACATTGTCTCTCAGCATAGACAATGCAAACACCACCTTGTCTTCTTCTGCACATTTACAGGTATCAAAAATCAGTTCCATTTCCCCAATCCACTTGATCACTACAACTGGGTCGCATTCTCCCTTGAATCTAGGGGGCTTGCAAGAGGAAAACGCTTTATAGCTGCAACCCTTCTCCATTGCCGATGCGACCGCTACAAATGGGGTCGATTGAGAATGACTACCCATCACGGTAATTGGTGGGTTAGACATCTCCGTCACTCCTTCTCCTCACTTCTTTATTTACTTGTAGAAGCTACCCCCAACTGGTCAGCTAACAAAGCTTGCAGAGGTTCTTAAAGCTTCCCCATCTCGGTGGCGAAGGTCTCCTGAGTTATGAAAGCTTGAGTTCTTCCCCCACCTCGAATCCTTGAACATCCTCTTCCCCTAAAAGTAGTCGAACTCTCTTGCAGAGAGGGTTCTTGCTCTGCTAGGATCTCCACACTTCTCGCTTGACAGCCACCACCTGTCATCTTACGTCCCCCAGTTCTCACTTCAGGCTCTTCCACTTGGGTGACAGCCTTCCGAGATCCCTTCCCTCTCCCCTTTCCGTGGCCACGACCCCATCCCTGAGTGGCTACTTGCCTTAGAGGGGCTGTCGGCCCATCCACCACTACCTCTTTCACTGGAACTGCATCTGCAACCGGCGCAGATCTGCTCATAGTCATATGCTCAGACATGCTTGCTGAAAAAGCGGAAACACACAATCATTCAATCCAACAGGTCTAATGTAATGAATTTAAGCACACACATGTATCTGTAAATTTGCAATTACATTGGCCAAATGTAATTCCAAATTTACCTTACATGTTAGTCCTCACCACCCTATTACTCGTCTCCCTAAAGTCGTCCTATTTCTCAGTTGTGTTTCTACTTCACCAGTTTAAGTATAGGCGCGACTGGTCACCTAGATCCCTTAAACTATGGCTCTGATACCAATTTTGACAACCCGAACTCGTAGAATAAAGCATAATAAACATTCATATAATTCAACGCCAAAACGACCCCATGACAACAACTTAAATTCATGATTTGTGGTAAGGAAACCTAATGCACAACTGAGAATGCAAGGAAAAGAAACTAAATGAAGGTCTTCTAATCCAGTTCCAGCTCACGCCTTCTCCTTACCCTTAACCGCTCCTCCTACCTCACGTCTGCCTGAAAAGATTTTTAGTTTTGAAAGAGCGGGGGTTAGATAGAAAGTTCTAGTGAGTCCCCTCAAAAGAGATCACGCCCAAAGCCACATAAAACTTTATAGAAATATAAAGCAATTCAATTTTAACATAAACATCATACTTACACACAAGCTCCGGGTACACACTACCGTCACACAAAGGTAACAACATGGTTGGCTCATACTGCCTCAATTTGGGACACACCCCAATGGCATAAACGGGACACACCCCCAGGTATGAGCTCAGGAGGAACACCCCCCTGTGACTTTGGCCATTTTGCTAACAAATATGTATGCATACATTTCCTCATATCATGAATGATAAAACATGCTCGCATTTAAACATTACTCGCATTTATAAAATAAGTTACGCATATAAAATATCTCGTAATCATCAATAAAGATCGGTTAGAGAACTCACGTGGTTCCCGCGAAAGTTTCCTCTCTAACTTCTTTTAATTGGAACCTATCAATCAAAACGGTAAGGATTACATATAGGTTGGAATCTGAGTTAAAACACAACACCCTCCCCCCTTCTTGGTTTAATCCCGAGCACGACACCTCCCCCCTTACCCGGTCTCCCCGACTCCCAGGTCTAGACCGGGTCTACCGCCTCCCGGCTTCCCCCGCTACCCAGGGCTACTGACTCCCAGTTACGCCGACCCCCGGCACCCCCTTCACCCTGGGCTCCCTGCCTCCCGGGTCTCCCCGAGCGCGCCGACTCCCGGCTCCTTCCTAACCCGGTCTCCCCGGTTCTAATCCACCCGGGGCCCGGTCTCCCGGGGTTCCCACTCCCGGGTCTCCTCTCTCCCGGTATCCCCGGCTCGCAATCAGGATCCGACTCCCGGTTCTCTTTTTCCCGGGTACGACTAAGGGTTTCCATCGCCGATTTCCGTGGTCGGATAAAAGGGACAAGTAATCCCTATTCCGATCGATTCGATTCGAACGATAAGTGTAGAGGATTTTCTCCCCAAACAACCAACCTTAAGGTCGATTTCACCACCAGATTAGATAGGGTCGATTCCCACCCCAACACTAAATCGATCTACAACTTATAAACCCAAACATTACCAGATGCAAAAATCTAAGGATTGACAAGAACATACTCTCCAAACAACCCACCAATAATCCATACAAACACAAAATAACAAGCTAGAGCTTACCTTGATGAGATTGATGAAGAAATCCTCCCAAAGCTCTTGATCTTCTCCACACCAAGAACACACCCAAATCCTCTCCTGACTTTTAGCTCTATTCCCACAAATGAGAGTGGTAGGTGGCTAGGGTATTACGGCATAACCTTTTATTACCAAAATTACAACTAGACCCCTCCACATTTGGGGTTTTAGCACAATTCACCCGAACTCTTAACTTTACACCTTGGGCACAGTTATTACACCAAAATCAATCCTTCCCTTCACCCCTTATATTGTTTCTTTTAGATTATTTTACGTTGTTGTCAGATACGAACCTAGCAATTTTTCAAGAGCTCGCACCATTTGATTATTAAAAACGAAGCAATGGATATTTTTCAAAAAACTATATTGTTGGCAAAAAAATTATCGTTGGCCTGTTTAGTTCCTTACTTTTTGTATATATGTGAGGTCTTGTGTTCAACTCTTCTATTGCAATTTTTTTATAAACATAGTAAACTTGAAATTAACACCTAAAAAATTAGAGAATGATGGAAACGGAATTCAAACCCGTGCCTTGGATCGAAGAAAAATCGTCCAAACCAACTCTACCAAGACAAACTTGTGTTATTATTGTAGTTTCAATATATATATGGTGGCACCCAACATTACAATATGGTTGCACATTTAATTTCATGAACCTACAATTTTTAAGCTTATGATGGAGGAACATAGTGAAAACCTGTGCCATCGTATCTAATGAACTAGGTCCACCCCTGATTCTCTTGTAAGTTATCAACTAGTTTTTACTAAATATAATTTTATCAGCTAACACTTTAATCATCAACAGCTAACTTATTAACCATGACCAATGTTAGTCCGATCCATCCGTTTTGGAATCTATATTTTATTTTTGATCAGGGATATATATCAAGTTGGTTAAAGAAAAATTTAAAGCCATGGGAGATATCTTATGGAGGTAGTGGAAGAGAATCCACTGAGCAAACAATGGAATCCTGTGTTGACTACTTCCAATGGAGTTTCTTTCTGGATTCCTTAATGTCTGCCACCACTTCTACAAACCATTCGTGCAAACTGCATAAAACCTGCAACTTTTCCAAAAGGGTAATCCTTTCTACTTTTCCATTTCCATCAACTCTTCAACTTATCTTTATCATCCCTTTTCTTTCACATGTGAATCCAAATAAATCAAATGAAATCAATAAATCTCACGTAGTGTATATAGGGTTCAGAGACAGAATAAGAGTGTTGTAGTCTCGGAGTCGAAATTTAATATTATAAAAACAAAAATTTAGAGATTTAATGAAAGGCACGTAACTTTTTTTTATTCTTTTTTTGTCCTAAAAATAAATTTTAGAAATTTTTTGTTAATGTAAGACTAAGGGCCGTTTACCAAACACTTACCCGGTAAGCGCTTACCAAGTCATATTACCTTACTGGATGAACATGACAAAAACCGAGAATCTTACCCGATAAGAGCGATGATACCCAGTTAGCGTAAGAAGGGTAAATTGTAATCAATTAGGTAATCATAGATTGAGTAATTAATGATTATATTTATATTAAAAAAATACAAAATTGTTAAATTACCAAATTATCCTTTTACTTTATTTTAGAAATAACATTAATTATATTGAATGAGTGGCTCATATTGGATCTCACGGTTACCATAAACTACCTAATTCTCATTTGATTAGACCTTTATACCACTTACATATAAATACATGAATATACACAAATATGCATACATAAATAACACTTACATGCATATACATATTGACATAGACATAGACATAGACATATATAGATAAACTTATATACATATACATACTTACATTGAAATATATATACATTAACATGCATATACATACTTACATAGACATATACATACAAAAAAGAGAAGCTTTAACGGAAGGAGGAGATCGATCATGGTGGGAGAGAAGATTGAGCCGGAGGGAGAGCACTACAAAAAAACAATAATTTCCGACGGCCCGATCCATTGGTAATCCGTCGGTAAAGGCTAAAATCCGTCGGTAATTGCTGTCTGAAATTATCTCGTAGGAACTTGATTTACCGACGGATCACCGAGGAGATGGGACACTGCAGGTAAAGGCTAAAATCCGTCGGTACGATATTTCTAGTAGTGCAAGAGATGGGACACTGCAGGTCGAAATCTTCGAAGAGGAAACGCATATTGAGATTACGACTCGACCCCATCTATTTGGGCGATTTTTTAAATTACCAACGGACGCGTTCGCCGCAGCTGGTCCGACAGTAATTTAAACAAAAATTAAAATTTTTTAAATACCTGCTTTTTTTCTTGGAAACTCAAACCATCAATGGAATAATCTGTCGGTACCGGATAGCCGCCGTTGAATTGATTGGTTTTATTTTATTTTAAAATCAAGATCATTTTATAACACACAAATTAAAATTAAAGAAATTATCAAAATCAATTTTATACTACTAGCCATATACCCGCACACGATGTGACACGAAAAATCGTGAAATTGAAGTAACAATTGACAAAGATATGTATCCGCTCGTGAAACATCTCGAAATCAAAATGACTACAACGTTTTCATTTTAAGTTTGTATTCTTCGTTTTATCGATACTTTAGTCTATGAAAACACGGTGCTTGAGTCGTTTGGTGCACTTATATGTGAATCATAGACTAAAGTATCGATAAGGACGAAGAAATACAAACTTAAAATGAAACGTTGTTGTCATTTTGATTTTGAGATCTTTCGCGAGCGGATACATACCTTTGTCAATTGTTTCTTCGATTTCACGATTTTTCGCGCCACATCGTGCGCGGGTATATGCCTAGTTTATAATAATAATGAAATGTATTTTTAATATATTTTAGTTGATCTGCGATTATGTATTTTTAATATGGTAAGGTGAAAAAAAAATAAAACGTATGAATAGAAAACAAATTAATTCATAGATATTCATGATATTTAATAGTACGGTTACATTAAAAAATATTCAATATTGGGCTCGTTTTGAAGATATTGACGAGACGATTATCTATATCTATAATATATTATAAAACACGGATAAAAAAATCATTAAATACAAATTATTAGGTATAAGGTACCATCATTTTATGCAAGATTTTAAAAATATCTTAATTTAGAAGTATCAAAGCACAAGATACATATTACTACTGCAGGCTTCTAACACCCACCAATTTGGTATGTGCAGAGTCTTTCTTTTATGCAGACATTTCTATGTATCACTATTAATTAACAGGGCCGGTCCTGAGGTTTTTCATGCCCTGGGCGGAAAACCTAAAAGATGCCCCCAACCATGAAAACGGACAAAACACACAGACCAATGATTTACCCGTGAATCCATGAGTTTTAAAATGAAAGAAACCACACTTGCTTGTTTTTGTTTCATAACCTCTACCCCCAACCAAATCACCAATTATAACTTGAATTTATTTACTTCTTTATTATCATTCTTACAAACTCTTAGCCTACATTTCTTGCTTTGGGTACCTTAAGCATTTATGAGGTATCACCTTCTCATGCTAAACTTCTCTCAGCCTTTTGTTGTTTGCACCCAATCAGATTATCCTTTTTAAATGTCACTAATCCACATAAATATCTACCTTTTTTAAGACATCTTGGTTTATGTCACAATATCTAATAATCTAATCCAATGTAGGTTATTGCATGGTTCATTAAAAGCTCCACATTAACTACATTATTATCGCACTATGCTAAATATCAAAATATAAATCTTTCAGGATTCCTTATTTCACACACAACACCAAAATGTCAACATGCTATGAAGTAGAAATGGTTGATTATGTCTATAACTTTGTTTCATGAACTAACTGATAGCTAATGCTCCAAGCAATATGTACAATGAAATCCTTCATAGAAAACAAGTAAAATTAGTACTCTTTAGATCAAGAATCAAAATATGTAACCAATCTTTTAAATTAAACTAACAAGAACATCAGACAATTTATGTCCATGGCATTTCAACAAACAGTTGGAAGGCATTTCAACAAACAGTTGGAAGGCATCGTCAACCTTGGTAATATTATAAACAATAAGCAACAAATCAAACCCCAAGCATAAAGCAAATACCAATGAAAAACTAAAATATACACATAAGAAAATTGAACTGATAATCTAACTATCAAACATCAACAAGACAAGCATACAACAATCCAAATGATAGAACAAATTGGGAACATCTTTAATCAAATGAGTGAAAGACATAAACATTAGTCACTGAAAAATAAACACTTAACAAATAAAAAAACAAACCTAATCCAAAATCTAACACAACGAGAGTTGAATTGAATTGTCTACGATACTTCATAGAATCAGAACTCAAATTGACTTCAATTTTGTAAACGTGATAACTAGCCTGTTGCCGCCTACCAGACCTGAGTCGAGAGAGGAGAAGTGATTCAAGTGAAGAACCGATAATGATTAAGCGCACAGATCAGTCCACAGTGAGAGGCTTCAATTGAGAGCGTATTAGGTATTTTTAGCATGGATTCTTGGAACGAGAGTCGAGAATCGGAGGGTGAGAGGCTTCGATTGAGAGCGTTCGGTCGATGGATTTTCGTGTGAAGGAAAAGTCGGTCCATCATTCCCTTTTGTTGAAGCAGGCCCTTTCCTTTGGGCTTAATGGCTATTTTTTTCTATGCCCAAAATGAACATACTATATACAAATTAGATAAAATAAACTGATGCCCTTACCCTTTTTGATGCCCTGGGCCGTCGTCCCACTGGCCTAGGCCCAGGGTAGGCCCAGGGCTGGCCCTGTTAATTAATATATTATATTACTATAAATCTGTTTTAATTATATTATTAAATATGTAATTGGTTATTTTTTTTTCTAAATATCATTAAAATATATAAGATAATCATTGAATTATAACAAAATACTTATTTTTTTTATATAAAAAACATTATATTATTAAGCCTAAATTAAACAAATTTATAAAAAAAACATTATCACTTTCACAAAACCATTCAAAATCGTACTGTAAATCGACAAAAAAACAAAAAACAAAATGAAACATTAAAATCGTGATGTATCTCGCTGCATTGCACGAGTACGCTTCTAGTAATGGTATAATTTGTAAAAAAATATATTTTTTCATTGCATTTTGTTCATATACCATTATTTGTGTTAATATAACAAAAGTGTAAAATAAAAATGAAAAAGTAAGGGATATAAAGTAAATTAAATAACTAATTGTAAAGATGCTAAATGTAACATTGAATTTTAAAAATAACCGTTTTACAATTTTAATATAATAGTATAGATATAGATAATATATATATACTGTTACACATAAAAATATTCAATAATTAGTTTATATTAAAATTATTGACGAAAAAATTATAATATTAGAATTTATAATAATAATGAAATATATTTTTAATATATTTTAGTTGATCTACAATTATGTATTTTTAATATGTTAACGGTGATAAAAAATAAAACGTATGAATATAAAACAAACTAATTCATAGATATTCATAATTTTTAATAGTACGGTTAAATTAAAAAATATTCAATATTGGGCTCGTTTTGAAGCTATTGATGAGACGATTATAATGATATAATTTGTAAAAAAAGAAACGTATTTTTTCATTACATTTTTGTTCATATACGATTATTTGTGTTAACATGATAAGGGTGTAAAATGAAAAATGAAAAAAAAGATATAAAGTAAATTAAATAATTAATTGTAAGAGTAATAAATGTAATATTTAATTTTAATATAATTAACATGGGAGAACATGGGGTGTCTTTTCAAAAACCGTTTTTCAAACACCGTCTAACTATATTAGAATTTTAATATAATAGGTTAGATAATATTTCAAAAAGTGACTTTTGTTTTTTTAATTTGATACTAGATATATATTTTAGTTATTTTAGACGGGTTCTTAGAGCATCTTCAACAGCTTCTCTAAAATGAAGAAAATGAAGATTTTAAGCATTTTTGTGCTCCAATAGATTCTCCAAATCTTTCTCCAAAATGGAAAAAGTAGGAGAGAGATTGTAATTTTCTCCAAATATGGAGAACTCTTCAAAATCTTCAAAAATGATTAGCATGAGAGAGAAATTGTTTTTTTTATTATATTCTACCAATAAGATTTCTTCAAATGAGATGTGTATGAGGGATATATAATATTTATTAGATTTATACAATATTTTAATATTATAAGTAATGATTTCATCTTCAAAATAGAGAATCTGTTGGAGATTGATGTAAATTTTTATGTAGATTTTAACTTTTAATTCTACATTTTGGAGAAATTTTAAAGATGTTGTTGGAGATGAATGTATCTGTGTAACAGGTATATGATTCGTCTATTTGATCTCGTAGTCAAATTCAAACAATTGGTGGGCAAATTTTGTTTTGTTTTTTCTTCTTACATGTCGTTAATAAATAACAGATTAAATTGATAAAAATCCAAATTAACCCTTTTTCAGTGTCTAAAACATCTCCACTTCATTCTATTCCTTTTTGATTATTATCTTTTTAGAGTCCATATTCATTTTTAAGAGTATATATATATATATATATATATATATATATATATATATATATATATATATATATATATATATATAGAGAGAGAGAGAGAGAGAGAGAGAGAGAGAGAGGTGGTTTCAATTGGAAAAAACTTTGGAAACCGTCAATTTCATTGGTTAAATTAATGAAATAGGTTTATAAAGTTGTTTAATATGATGAAGTTGTTTCATATAATTATTTTGTTAATGAAATTGTTTCATATATTTGTGTTTTTTTTATGTAGTTTCATCTATTTTTCTCATTCCGATGAAATTGTTTCATGTATTTTTGCGGTCTGATTAAACTTTTTCATTTTTACATAAAAAACACAAATATATGCAACGATTTCATCAATAAAAGAATTATACGAAACAATTTCATCAAATTAAACAATTTCGTGAAACAATTTCATTAACTTAACCAATGAAATCGACGGTTTCTACGGTTTTCAAAATTAGAGTGGTTTCCATTTGATCACACACACACACACACACACACATATATATATATATATATATATATATATATATATATATATATATATATATATATATAGGAAAGATCATGCGAGAAGTTAAACATTTTGCGAGAAGGCGAGAAGTGTGATAGCATATATGATTATACGGCATGTAGGTGTGTTTAATCATATATGATTAAACATCTATGTATTTGCCAATATAACATGTGTTTAATCATATATGATTAAGCTTGTGTATCATATATGATTAAACACTTCTCGTCTTCTCGCAAAATGTTTAGCTTCTCGTTTGAACCTGCCCCTATATATATATATGTAGTAGATGTTGGTATTATGTATATATGTAGCATGTAAATATGTAGTATGTATGTTTGTACTATATATATGTTTCTATGTATATGTATCTATGTTTATATATAATCTAGATGTATGTATATGGATGTATGTATATATGTAGTAGTATCCACTGATAGAGATCAGGGCCGTTCCCAAGGATTTTGATGCCTTGTGCGAAGATGCTAAAAAAATGCCCCTATACGGCTATACGGTTTTAAGTAAATGAAACGACAAAATATACAATTTTTTAAAGGGTTTGGAACCTAGTCAAACTAGGCGGCTCATCCCTACTCCAATTTTTATTAATTAAAATAAAAAGTACAAAGGGGGGGGGGGGGGGGGGGGGGGCATAAAACCAAAACCCCAAATTATAAAATATAAACCTACATCACCTAAAACGATGATGTCTTCGTGCATTTCTTGAAACAAAAATATCAATCAATTTTTCATATTCGACATTCGCTAAAAAATTACTTTCAATACTCAAAATTGCTAACCCGTTTAGCCTTTCTTGACTCATGGTAGACCGTAGATTCGACTTCAACAACTTTAACTTTGAGAAACTTCTTTCCGCAGATGCTACCGTGACGGGTACAGTCAGCAAAATTCTATACGCAAGCAACACATTTGGAAACATATCCATCAGGGGGCAAAATTAGTGGCAAAATCAACGGATCAACCTTACCAAAGGTAAACCGTAAACTTATCGACCCTAATACCGAAACCAATAACATGATCAAATAAATCCAACACTCTAACATAACCAGAAGAAACCAAACATTCTAGTAATAAATTAAAGGAAACAAGAGAACGGAAACCGATAAAAACAAACTTGAAAAAAATCAATGGCTTCGTTGGACAGGTTTGCTTCAGCACAAACCGATAAAATCAAACTTGAAAAAACTTTACACCGAGCGTAAATATCAGAAGGCGTAGTGAATATCGACTTTGAAGTGATGAGAGATTTAATTAAATTTTTGGCAGTTTGGATTTGGCCTTGTTGAACTAGTATGTGAAGCTTTCTAAGTTGTTGTTCTACATCATCAGATTCTACAACACCATTCTAAAACTAGGGTTTTTTTTCCAAATTTAAACACCATGAAATTGATTATCACATTCACAGTAACCACACAAGAAATTGGAAATTGGAATTGGAAATACAATGAATATAGAGTTTAAAAACAAAAAGCATACCTGGGACAGTGGGAGATTTGAGAAGAAAATTAAGAAATCTAAAATCGCAATTGGTGACAGAAGCACAACCGCACAGATTGAGAAGAAGTGAAGAACAGACAATGAAAGATTAAGATTTGAGAAGAAATCGCAATTGGTGGTGATTGGTGAGGCTGTGAATCGGTCGACGGTCGTATACTGGTATATATTGTCGCCGATTGTAATCGGCCTACTGGCTTCATTACCGTTAAACGTTGACACTAATCGACAATCGGCCCCTCTGGAAGTGGAACGCCGCTTTGAAAATTGGAAGATTCAATCAATTGAAAATTGGAACGTACTTTTTTCATTCTCCAGAGTCTAGTTATCCAACCGTGGGCTTCGACTTTGATATAAAAAAACAAACCTACCAAATATGAAATATACACCATGGGTTTTAATATTTTTTTCAGCCCAAACCCAAATTATTAGACCTATACTAATAATATATAAAAATTTGATGCCCTGTGAGGCCGCACGGCCCCAGGGCCGGGCCTGATAAAGATATATGTATCTATATATGTATATGAATGTATTTGTTATATGTAAATATGTATATATGCAATAGTATCTATTGATACATATGTGTAGTTGATGTAAGTAATGCATATATGTATAGTATCCACGTGTGTGTACTGTATATAGTGTTATCCATGTTTATGTATTTACTTGTTATATGCAGGTTCGTTCCTAAGGATTTTGATGTCCTGTGCGAAGATGCTAAAAAAATGCCCCTAAGCGGTTTCAAGTAAATAAAACGACAAAAGACACGATTTTTTAAGGGTTTGGAACCTAGTCAAGCTAGAGGGCTCATCTCAACGCTGATTTTTATTAGTTTAATAAAAAGTATAAATGGGGGGGACATAAAAACCAAAACCCCAAATTACAAAAATACGTCACCTAAAACGATGTGGTCGTGGATTTCTTGAAGCAAAAATATCAATCAATTTTTCATATTCGACATTCGCTAAAAATTTACTTTCAAGACTCAAAATTGCTAACCCTTTTAGCCTTTCTTGACTCATGGTAGACTGTAAATACGACTTCAATAACTTTAGCTTTCAAAAGCTTATTTCAGCGGATGCTCGTGAAAAACAAAAAACTTTTAACAAACTTCTAGACCAAGCAATTTTGAATATCGTATAGCAAAAACAAAAAAACTTTATCGAAAGCTTTTGAATAAACCAACCATTTTCTATCATAAGAATCACCATTCCGTAGCTTACGGACATAATGTTCACAAGAAAAATGTCTACGAGCTTTATCTTTGAGAAAATTGATGTTAGTTTCCCTTATAGGTAATTTCACCAAGCATATTTTTCATTTTTGAATTTAAGCCATCCCAAACACGTGGATCAAAAATATTCAAATTAACTTTATCATTACAAGCATTTTCATCGTCTCTAACTTCAGTGCCATTTTCAATAATTTCAACAAAATTATCAACTTTAGGCTTAACATTTTCAGTCACAGTTTCAGACACATTTTCAGAAACATTTTCATTCCTAACAAAATATATATTTAGGCTATGTTCGGCAAACTAGCTTATAAGCTAGCTTGTAACTGATAAGCTAGCTTTTCAAAACGCTACTTTGAGTAGCGTTTCTATAAGCTAGCTTATGGTCATCCGAACGTGTACCAGGAAAAAAAGCTAGCTTATAAGCTAGCTTTTTTTGCCGAACATAGCCTTAATGATCCATGTAAAGATTGAGCAATTTCTTGTCGTCTTTTCTTTATTTTTCTATTTTGTGCATCTGATGGTTGTGATATAGGAAACATGTTTAATGAGCATAGAAGGATAAAACCTAGGTAAAGAGTTGACACTTGAAAATCGCACAAAAATCAACTATTCCACAAAGACAAAGGCACAAAAATCGCACAATCGGTTGAGACTAGAAACTCAGAAAGTCAAAACAGTGAGGAGTGAGGAGTGAGGATTGAGGTTTGAGAGTTGGAAGTTCGAACTTACTGTATATATAGTCGACGACGGGCAGAGAACTTACCGTTAATCGTCTACGGTCTGCCTCCTCCTCTCCTCTGGAACTGGAACACCATCTGCCATCTTTGAAAATCGAAATGCTCGTTCGTCTTTTGAACACCGAACACAAGAAATCAGATCAAGGGCAACATATTCTCATCGCTTCAGGTCTTACAAGTCCTAGAAAAGTTGGGCTTGTGTTTAACATTTCATGATTGAAGCCCTAAGTCTTAAATTATAAAATCCAAAGGCCTAAACTAATAACATATATATATATATAGGGTCAAGTTATTTTGTTAACCTCCTAATTGGTATTAACTTTGTGAACCCCTATTGACCAATAGGATTTCATCTTTAAGATCGGTTGGTTTAACATATTAATTAGTTGTCCAAGTATATATTTGGAATTTCATAAAATTGGTTTTTTTGGTAGACTTTTTAAAATGAAGTTACAAAATTGAACATTAATTGAGAGTTAAATTTGATTTACCTATTCTTAATTTTTATCAAAATACTAGGTGTTTTGAGTTTGCTTTCGCTCATCAAATTTCGTTGTGATAAATTGTTGTAATGAACAAATATGAACTATTATTACTAGTGTGACTTGAAGACATATGAACAATAATATAATGGGTTAATTTTTTTTAGGGTTAGGTGGGTTCATCAGTTCACATAATGACTACATTGGGTACATTGTGGTTGTGATAAATTGTTTCATAAATGTTAAATGAACTACCCATGACCAAATATGAAACCAATCATGTGTATTTTTAATGAATGAGTTTATCAGTTCAATGTGTCAACCATGAACAACTATGAAACCATTCATGTTTTCAGAATATTCAGTGAACATTAATGTTTTTATGAAACTTTATGAACCATTTGACCCTGATCAGTATTGTTCACACACCCCCATTGTATAGTGCACATTCATGTTCATACATGAGAGATGTTTTTTTGGGGAGTATTATGCGGAGGGTTACAAAAGGTAAAAGAAATCGGTTTTCCTCAATTACCCATAAACATCATTGTTCATTACATTTATTATATGGAGGGGGTTACAAAAGGTAAATAAATCTGTTTTACTTAATTACCCCTAAACATCATTGTTCATTACATTTATTACCCATCATTCCATGTTGTAATTAATTTTTTAAGTATGCATCATATCAACCGTTCGTTTTAAGATCAATGGTTATTATTAAGTTAATAAAGTTAGTACGATAATTTGGGTTAACAAAATAACCCAACCATATATATATATATATATATATATATATAGTGAAAAGATATTTTGCAACCCTGAAAAAGGTTGCAACCATTGCAACCTATATCTTAACCGTTGAATTCTTGATCGACGGTTATTTTAATTTTATTTTTCTGTTTTTTTAATTAAAAATATTGAGTATAGGGGTTGTTTTATTTACAACCCTTAAAAAGGTTGCAAACCTTGCAACCCACATCTTAACCGTCGGATTCATGATCGGCGGTTACAATAGATATGGAGCTCAATATTTTTAATTAAAAAAACAGAAAAATAAAATTAAAATAACCGTCGATCATGAATTCAACGGTTAAGATATAGGTTGCAATGGTTGCAACCTTTTTCAGGGTTGCAAAATATCTTTCCACTATATATATATATATATATATATATATACTTAAGTTCGCGTGAGACCAAACAGTTTTCATGAGACCGGTGAGACCAAGCTTTAAAGTATGAAACTTCACACCAAAAAACTGTGAATGTAAAAAAAATCGAACTTTTCATAGGGAAAACACCGTAAATGTTACGTTCACGGTGTTTTTCGCTGTGAATGTTCGTTTTTTTTTACCTTCACAGCGTCTTCACTGTGAAGGTTCGGATATACCTTCACAGTCTTTTATCTGTGAAGGTTTGATTTTTTTTAACTTGGTTTAGGTTTTTTTTACCTTCATAGTGTGATTACATTAGAAAGGTTCGAATGTTTTTTACCTTCACAGTGTTTCGGTGTGAAGTTTCATGTTTTAAGGCTTGGTCTCACTCGGTCTCACGGAAACAACTTGGTCTCACGTGAACCTGACCCTCTCTCTCTCTCTCTCTCTCTCTCTCTCTATATATATATATATACTCTTTTGTTAAGCTCTTTTGTTAACCCATTAATTGATGTTAACAATATGAACCAATCTTAGCCCTTGATCTTTGAGATCTATGGGTGAAATTAATTATGGTATGTTTGTAATTAATTAAACATGTAAGATATCAAAACATAGGTGAACTAGGGTATTTCTGGAAAAGATGATCAATATCTTTTTTACACCGGTTACTGAGCGGTAATTTCTCCTTCACCTGCTTGTAAGTGACTTCAAGAAGAGAGAACAATTCTTCTTGATGGAGCCAATGTTGGAGAGGATTTCTGAGTTATGAGACAAGGTATGAAAAGTTAAAGGGAGAGAGAACCCAACTTAAATCTTTTCTATGTTTGGATAAAAAAGGGCACGAGTAAGTGCTTTTCAAAGCCCACAAACAATTACTTTGTATTGTTGTTTATATCAAACCATGGGGAAGAAGAAAAACAAGAAAACAGAGAGTAAAAAACGAGAGAATCTTGAACATAGGAGAACAAATATCCGCTTCTAAATATGCTCAAAACTGTTATACAAATAGCTATGAACATTGTTCATAGTGTCACTTATGAACGCTTATGAAGACTTAAGTTCTTGGCTTTCAAATTTGAACACAATACGATGTAATCTCGGGTTTCACCTATGAACACATGTAGGGTTGTAAACGAAACGCACGAACACGAACACGAACGGAGGCTTGTTCGTGTTCGTTCGTTTAACCTAACCTAACAAACGAAACAACACGAACGGTAAACAAACGTGTTTTTTTGTGTTCATGTTCGTTCGTTAAGAAAATATGTTTGTTCGTGTTCATCTATGTTCGTTCGTTAATAGGCTAAAAAAACGTAAACAACCTAACATAAATAAACATAAACGAACGAACACAAATGAATAAAAACAACCACCGTTAATTAAATGGTTCGTTACCATATTTTACTTGTGCCCACCGTTAATTAAGATCTTCATGGGAGAATGTTAGGTATGTCCAGACAATCACAAAGTACAAATAAACAATGTTAACATCTTCATGATTGACTACATCCATTCGGAAAATTAAAATCTTTCAATGTTAATGTCATGAGATTCAACATATTCAACCATGCTTGAAGCTCTCATAAACAAATAATTATCTACCGTGTCTCCCACCCGAATATCGATCAACGTATTGCATAATCAAATATTCAATTCAAACAACATTAAAGTTCCTACAATCAAGGAATTTGGGTTGTTTTGTAACAGTCCATTAATTAGATTTCAAGTAAGACAAAATTATAAAGATACCCTTAATGTTAATTGCATGTAAGACAAAAAATTATAAAGATACCCTTAATATTAATTGCATTGTGAGAAATGGGCATGTATTAGAAATGGCTTTCCATTGGTCTAGAAAGTTTGTATAGTTAACACTCTTTTATTTATTGATTATATATATATATATATATATATATATATATATATATATATATATATATATGAAGAATCACTCCATTCTAATGGACATCGACTGATCTGCTCTCAACTGCTCTCCAAGAATTATTTGCTATGGAAATTATTGTTTAAGTTTACTTATGCATTACATTTTAATCACGTTCTGTAATAGTGATGCTAGTTATTAGGGACAGTGTCCATGATTGATGTCTATAGTGCATCGACGATTTCACTGATCATTTGCGGTTTTTACCCTTGACAGGGTTTTCCGTTTCACCAAAATACTTTGTGTCTTTATTATTTATCTTGTTTATTTCGAAGGCTCAATCTGTAGTTAATAAGGTCCACAATCCAACATTAAATTATCTTGTGTAGTTTTTGTAACACCCTCATTTATGGAAAGAGCGACTAAATTAAATCTTTCAATAATACATCAAATGAAGGGTAATTCCCTTTCTATAACTCCATACTTATATTTAACTTCAAATAACAAAAATGGATTTAACATCAACAACGGTAACCAAGTCTTACATCAAAACTAAGTCAAGGTCGGGTGTTACTAAAACCCCATAATAGTCACTATCTCCGACAACAAAAGACATCCTCAAACATCTAGATCATTCACGTGCATCTAACTAGCACTCAACTCTTTACGGTGCCACTAGTAACTTTCCCCCAACAAGGACCTGATGCACATGCCGAAAAGTAAAAAGGTTAGGCTTAACGCCTTGTGAGTTTAAAAGTTTTCATCACTATATAAATAATAAACCCTAAAGAATAGTATTTAAGTCACAATTTACATTATGCAAAATGTTTAGAAATACTAGTGATATCTTTTCCCAAAATCCCATTTTTGGTGATAAAACGCTTAAGTAGAAGTACTCTGAAACATGAAACTAAACCCAACACTCACACAAAGTACAAATAGGATTAAAGTCCAAAGGCCAAAACATGGAAATAACTCTCTCATTCAAAACCTTAAATATATGTGGAGGGATCCAATATCAAGGTCATAAATCACAGTTACTTGCCCAACACAAATAGCCTTAAAACATGGATATTACACTATCTGGAAATAACATATCCAAAACTCACCATTCGGTGACGGGGGAGACCCAATTCCATTGAATGTAACGGAACACAAAAGTAAGTCACACATACATGTTCAAGATCCCCACTACGAATCAATAGTCATTCCATTAATTCTAGATTTCACTAATTCACAAGAAATTACAATTAATGGTCGTTGGCCGTTGCCCGACTTTGAAGTCGACAACTATTACCCATCTTGACCCCATGCCTATTTCTTGGTACATTACAGGAATAACAATTATTGGTCATTGGCCGTTGCCCGACTTTAAAGTCCACAACTATTACCCATTAAGACCCCATGTCTATTCTACGTTTCAAACGGGGATGTTCATCCCACTAAAGCTGACTCTTATGCATATGGATCCATTGCATTATAGTTTAAAACATTACATGACTCCAAATGAATGACTAACACACTCAAAATATGTAATTATGAAATTATATGAAATATATGCATATCATAACCAAAGCTCTACATTGGCTATTAAAACCGAACAAATATCTTCAAGACTCTTTTAAGTCAAAACCGAGCCAAAATGCTCAAAACTCAATTAACAATCTATAGGGTTTTAAAAACAATTTGTAACCTTTAAACGCAGCGGAAAAATAAATAAATTTGGTTACAACAATTATATAGAAAAATTTTCTAAATAAACTTAAAACCCAATTGGATCCAATGATACATTTAATTAAAATAAACCACACCATAGGGTGTTTAGAATATATACCTTTTGAAGATCAGTCGGGGTTACGATTGAAGCACCAAGAAACCAAAGCTAGTTTCCTCTATCGGTAGTCCACATACGAACACGTTTCCCGTCTCCACCGGGTGCTAGCCCAAGAACCCTAGATCTATATGTGTTGTACAGAAAATAAAATGTTTCTTTTCTGTATTTAACTGTAAGGCTAATTCTAATTTCAAATCGTTAAGAAAAAGGTTTAGCCCAGCGCCCTATTTATACTAGAAGAATTATAGTTAGACTATAATTCAAATAAGGTTTAAATAAGGTTTAGTATTTATCTGTAATATTCAAATTCATATATATATATAATTATCTTTTAAACTATATATATATATATATATATATATATATATATATATATTTACAGATAACACCACGTAATTAACATAATTACGTTTTCACCCTGTAACTATCATAATTACAGTTTAACACATATTTTCATAATTATTCTTCAAGAATAATTATTTTCTTAATCAACTTGATTTAATCCGGGTTTCTAAAGGTGGAAACAAACGCATTCTTTGTGTGTGACCCTATATGTTTACATACTCCTCAACAATATCTCTGTGTGACACGTATCGTGGCATATAATAACTTACATTCTCCCACTTGCACACGATACACAATAACACAAACGATGGTAAGTGTCTAGCAACACGTCACCGCCCCTAAGGCTATGTAAATGTGATTTTTCCTTCGACCAATTTGATTGATCCAATAAATCATATAGTATAATCATTCATTATCCTTTTGCTTCACGATATTTTGTTTTGAACTTAAGGCATAGATTTATCTCATCCTTTATAGTTCAAAGAATATGTTTCTTGATCCCAACATATTTGATTATACAAATGCCATTAGTCCAACTAATCCACTTGTTCATGCATGTTAATCAAACTATGTAATCGAGGGGCCCAGAAATATCTCTCTCATCTTGAGAGGAGCAAATCCCATATTGCATGTA
Source organism: Arctium minus (assembly GCA_954870635.1). Lineage (NCBI taxonomy): Eukaryota > Viridiplantae > Streptophyta > Magnoliopsida > Asterales > Asteraceae > Arctium > Arctium minus. The sequence continues at coordinate 10,617,815 of OX941096.1, read as the reverse complement.
CACGACTAACTACACAATTCATGTTATACCCAACATAGCCCTTATGATTACCCGGTTAGGGGTAACGTTAGACTATATCAAAATATAACACTTCTTGTGTATTAGATCCCAATGCACATCTCAGGTATAAGGATAAAGAGTGTTTACTATTTCATGACTCACCTTATGACGCCGATGTATGAGGTAATCCTGACCGTGGGTCTTGTCCAACACCTTGTGTACCGACAAACGCATGTGACTCTAGTTGAACCTAGTGCACTTCCAACTTGGATTATGACCAAACTTCACAATGATCTTGATTTATTACTAGTCCCCTAGTAATAATCGATCAAGGACAATTCTAAATAATATGATCATCATATTTATTTAAGGATACTTAAACATGCTAATAAAGAACACATAAATGTTTAATGTATATACTCATACCCAGTATGCCATATCAGATAAAAACATAACTGTTTTTATGTTCCAAAAAGTTTAAAATTTACTAAAATTATTATTCAAAAAATCCTCAAGCCTATAACATGAACATCATGTTTGTTTTGAGACATAGGCTTGACAAGTAGATTTGCATGTAAGCTCATTGTACCTCCGTTCAATACATATATCCCTATTACAATTTAAGTCATTACAGTCTGTTTAGAAACTAGCATATGTGTATCCTTAAACACACAAATCTCTTTCATAACCGTTGTACAGTAAGAACATATCTTCAATTATTCTCAAATACTTCAGAATGTTCTTCACTGTTATATAGTGAGCATCACTTGGGTCTGACTAATATCTGCTCGTCATGCTGAGGGCATACGAGACATCCGATCATAGTACATTAACACGGCGTACATGATTAGAACAGTTGGATGAAGACACAGGGAACACCCTTCATACGGTTCATGTCCTCTTTAGTGCTAGGACTCTGAGGTTCGCTCAGATGTACACTAAGTTCTATTGGCAAGTTTCCTTTCTTGGAACCCTTCATCTTGAAGTGTTTCAAGATGTTGTCAATGTATGTACTTTTTCTTAATCTAATTAAGCACTTTGATCTACCACGATAGATCTTTATACCAAGGACTTTATCTCTTCTAGATCCTTCATCTTGAAGTACTGTCTTAATCCATGATTTTACACCTTCAAGCATTGGGATGTCATATAGGATCTAGAATACTATTATGCTCCCACTGACCTTCTTTTATATACAAGATTTCAATTACGAGATGATTATTCTAGTCCATAAATGTACTTTTGCATCTTGCACTTTTAGGTTTGATGTTTTAAAGCCTAGTATACGTCCTCGCTCAAAATTCCTTCTAGGGAATGTGGCTTTTGACATCAGTCTTCATGGCATCTTGCCATTTATCAGTAATCCGATCTTCAGATTATTTTGTATCTTGTTTATTATCTTCAACAGCTTGTTGAAGCTCAACATCTTGTTGAATGTCAGTGTCAACCATCGTCCCATCTTTGTGTTTCTTGAATTTCTTCAAGATCTACTGTGTCCCTATTTGTGATTCTTGACAGAAAATATTTTCTTAAGAACTCACCAGGGTGCGTTAACAAAACTTTTGTTCTCTCTAGACCTGTAGAAACAATATCCAATTGGATATCACATAAAGATGTACATTTTAGACCTTTGAATCATGCTTTCTAAAAGCTTTATGCTTAGCTTAAGCATTATAACACCATATTCTCAAATATGGTAACTTTGGAATCTTCCCAGTTCATTTACGAGAGTGAGTTTTATTGGTCCTTGTTGGTTGCTACATAAACTAGTATTTGGGCAACTATTTCTAGGGCATAACCCCATAAACATTTAGGCAGAGTGGTGAGATTCATCATAGAGTGAACCATGTCCAACAGGTATCTATTTCTCTTCTTGGATACACCGTTGTGATGCGGTGTTCTGTGAGGAGTCAACTGGGATACAATCCCAAAGATCTCTAGGATGATCTATTGGCTTAGATATTCATGACCTCGATCTAAACGAAGCATCTTTATCCTTTGCCAAGTATACTCACTAATTCTTTTTAAAACTCTTGGAAAATTTCAAAGCTTTTATATTTGTTTTATTAGGTAAACATACCTATGTCTACTGAAGTCATCAGTAGGATGTAATGAAGTAGTGATGACCGTATCTTGTGACATAACTATAAGTCTCACATACATCAGTATGGTTAACCCCTAATAGTTCTTGTCGCCCCTAAAGGTTTACCCTTTGAAGGCTCTTTTGTCATCTTGACTAACAAGATACACATGTATTATATGAATCATCATACAATTCCAACTCTCTGACCGTCTGGAGTTTGGCTATGTGTTTCTTGTTTAAATGTCACAAATAGATCAGTTTTAAGCCCCACTTAATTCGTTATCTTCATTTATAATTACACCTATTAATTTTATAAAACATTTATTAAGATAAAACGAAATATTCATTTCTGAAAACATAATTTCAATTCGTTGTAATTGAGAAAATGAAACTAAATTCCTAGTAGCACTAGGTACATGAAGACACTTGCTAAGTGTTAATGTAAGACAATCTGGAAAGTTCATATCATATGTCCCTTTGAGCAACAGCTAGCTTAGCTCCATTTGGCCTGGTTTCATCTTCTCTTCACTTCTTATTTTCTGAAAAGTAGTACTAATATGAGTATCATACTCAATATGTAACACTTACTCAGAAGTGAATTAAATCAAATGGTAAACATACCTGAAGGTCTGGCTCTGGTAGCCTTCTGCTTTTTGATTTCTGCCAATCGGGCTGGACAAGTTCTTATTTGGTGCCCATGGTGAAAACAATTATACCATACTACAACCTCAGGAATTTCTCCTTTGCCCTTATCTATGCTGGATCTTCCAACATATGTTTTACCCTTGGATATCTCCCCCTTTTTCTTGATTATCCCACTCTCAGGTTTGATCATCAAAGCCTGTTTTGGTTTGGTTGAACCCAACTTGGATTTCATATCCCTCTCAGTAATTTTAAGTATGCTGTGAAGCCTTGTGAGAGTTTTATTCAAACCTTTCATATTATAGTCCTTTACGAACTGCTTATATGTTTTGGGTAGAGTTGAGAACCATATCGATTTCCAACTCTTGACCCAGTGGGAAACCAAGACGGGTTAGTTGGTCAAAGTATCCTTTCATTTTCAAAATGTGGGTACTAATTGACGAATGCTCAGTCATTTTACATGCACTAAATGCTTTAACTGTATCAAATCCCTCCCGCTTTATTTGTAACCGAAACATTGACTTTAGTGAAGATATCATATCCTAAGCAGTCATGTTTTCATGATCCCGTAATAATTCGGGAGTCATGGTGGCTAACATTAGGCAACCAACAATCAGGGAGTCATTTTGGTACTTATCATAAGAAGTTTTGACTTCAGTTGGAGCATTTCTGGCAGGAGCATTTGGAGGGGGGTTTTCAAGGACATAGAACTTCTTTTCATGCCTAAGTACTGCCCTTAGGAAGCGAAACCATTCGATGAAGTTCGTTCCGTTCATTTTTTCCTTATCTAGGATTGACCGTAGTGTGAATTGGGATAAGTTGTTTGAGTTTGAATTTGAGGTAGACATTTACAAAAACATGATTTAACTTTAGTAACTTTAATATCTCAAATAAATGGATTAACCTTTCAAAATCATTTGATTTGAGCTAAGATCTATATTTCACCTACTTCCATAAATGGCCAATCAATTGTCTATGGAATTAGGATATTTAGGTAGGCATCATCCAATTATGTTCAACATAACTCTTAGATGTCATGGTATCCTATTCAATATATCATATATTGAAATTGACACGTTTAATCCCACTTCAACGCCTTGAAAATTCTCATAAATGACTAAGCAACTGTTTATGATATTCTCAAGTAAACAAACCATACTAAGGTATCGTGATCCCACCTAAATACTAGACTTAGGGTTTAGTAGGATCAGTCGTCCAATATACGACAATTTAAGTGAATGGCCAAGCAACCGTCCACTTAAATCTCGTTATTTTGGCTCCTTATCTTACACTACGTTCAACCGACATGATTGGCTAAGCACTGACCATACCAGAATCCTGTATGCTCAACAAGTACCTTAAATGGGTGGCATTAAGTTCACATTTCCTAAAAAGGTTTAATTTTAGAAAACATTCTAATTCTTTTAAAACGTTGTGATTTTATATTTCAAAATCTTGTTTTAAAAGCTTATCTTTATTAAATCGATTTGATTTTGATAAACATATCAATTTTAAAATATCATATTTCACTTACCGATTTAAAATTTCTTTTGCGTTTGAATTTATTTTTAAAACGTTTTGCAATTATCATATCAATAATAAAGAAATAAATAAAAGCAAACACAAAATAAACAACCATAATAATAATATATGGATTTGCCCCTAATGTGGTGTTGTGAGCCAACACAACAACCGCGGTCAATTCTAAGGGCGTCTTCAAGCTCCTACTGGCCTCGCCATCTTGGTGAACTCTAGGGACCCCGTCTTGACTTCTTGGAACTCCGTCTTCGTTTGTTTTACAATTTAACAATAGAAAGATAACATATCCTAATCTATTTTACAATTGAACCTATCTAGAAAATTAAAATTACATCTGTTAAGTCATATTTTGTAGTGATCATTGTATTTATCTGTCTTGGCTAATACTGTGTTTAGTTATCTTTATCTGTTACTTTGGCCAAGGGTATTTAAGTCCCTTGTGGCCTTTATGTTTTGTAAGAAACTTTTGCACTTCATTTTGAATACATCTGATTACATTTGGCGCTCCTACTTTCTCTCTCTATTTTCTCTCTCTAAAGATTTAGAGATTCTTGGACTTACAATTGGTATCAAAGCATACTAGATCTTGAGAGGATTGAGAGAAATTGTTTTTAGATACTGAATTTGTAGAATAAGCAGAGAATTTGATTGATTTTCTTGGTTTTTCAAGAAAAATCTCTTTTTTTGCTTGATTCATAAAATTTGGATAGGTTTCTGATTGAATTTGTGCGTTTTTGATTTCTTTAGTTGCGTTTGTGATAGTCGATCATATTTGATTCACATTAGTTTGCATAAAAACCATGATCTGATCTTTAATTTTGTGTTTTTGTGATTTTCTGGAAACTCGAAGTTCACGTACCGTTTCATTCAAGATTTTGAGTTTTTGTAGTTTTTAATCAAATTTGTTAGTTGAATTGTGTAAGAAATTTGTTTTCGTTCATCATTGTGTGAATTACTTGTTTGAATTTCAGTGTTTTAATCGATCTTACGCATTATATTTGATTTTCTGTGGTTTGCGCATAATTCTTGTATGTTTGCGCATCATTCATATAGATTTGCGAATCATTCATTTTGATTTGTGCAAGTTCACTGTTCTTCTAATTTTGGTGTTAGTGTATTTCAGGTTTTCGCATCAAGTTACATACGCAAGACTTATTTTGCGCACCAAGTGGCTTCCGAAAAAGTTCACCTCTTCAGTTTGCGGCTCAAGCTTAATACGCAAAACTTAGTTTGCGTATTCTGTTAGATACGCAAACCTCAGATCGCGCACCCTTGGTGGTCCAAAAACCTCATCTTGCGTATCCTCAGTGGTCCGAAAACTTCAAGTTTGCGCATCCTTCGTTATCTGAGGTCTGGTTCTCCTATCACTCAGTTTGCGTACCTCCCTGTTTACGCAAAGCCAAGTGTGTGTACCTCTCTGTATACGCAAAGTATACTTTGCGCACCCCACTGAATACGCAAACCTTCTGTTTGCGCAAGCTCCAGACTTAGAATCTTTGTCTGAAATTTCTGTTTTTCTCAAAAGATGTCTTTGCAAGCACAAATCTACAAGAATGACCTCATGATGTCATTGGGGTCTGATACACGTCCACCAGTACTGATCAATGATAACGAATTCGAATAGTGGCAGGATCGGTTTATCAACTTTATTGAAAGGAACCCAATGGGGACAATATGATGAAGTCTTTGACTAAAGGTCCAATGGTAAGGCCAATGAAGGTTATTCCGGCTACTGCAACCTCTGATGCTTCAACAGTAGAAAAAGCATTAATAGAATATGATGCTGATGAGCTCCTTCGTTATCAAGCTGACAGTCAAGCTAAGTCAAATCTGATTCTTGCTCTTCCAAACTCCATTTATAACAGAATCGATTGATTCAAACATAATCCAATGCTGATGTGGACTCAACTTGAGAAGATTATGCTTGGTACTGCAATGTCTACTCAGTTGCGTCAGACTAGGTACATGAACAACTTTGAAAAGTTCAAGGCTAAGGATGGGGAAAGTTTGAAGAGTGTGTTTGATCGATTCTGGGCTGTCATCAACGATCTTTACAAGATTAAAGTTATTAAGACTGAGTTGGAGGCTAACTTGAAATTCCTGAACGCGTTACAACCAGAGTGTAACAAGTCATGCCACAGAATGAGAAACGATGTCAGAATCTCAACCATGCCAATTCAGGAGTTATACGAAATCTTGATGACAGATGAATCTATGGTAATGGAGAAGAAGGCGAAAATGGATAAGAAGAACAAGCCTCTGTCAGTAGATCCCATTGCTCTTATAGCTAGCCAACTGGCTGAGCAAGCTTTGACCGAATCGACTTATGATGGATCTACAGATGATGATGGTGAAGCTCTCGAAAAGGCCATGATTCTTTTAACTCTGCATTATCAGAAACAATTTAAACACAGACCTGGGTCGAACAACCTGCGGTTTACTTCTGGTTCTAAGAAGATAGAACCTGGTGCTCCTTCAAAGACATTCACTCCAAAGTATGAACCGGCTAAGGTAGTTGACCAAAAGAAAGATGACAAAAAGGTGATGAACTATTTTAACTGTGGGAAGCCTGGACATATGGTTAAGGATTGCAGAGTCAAAGTGGTAAAGGATGCTGCTTTTTACCGAAAGAAGTTGGCTCTAGCTGAAAAGAAGAAAAGTGGAACTATCCTGTTGGCCGAAGAAGAATACTGGTTGGATCATTCAGATAACGAGGCTGAAAATGAGGAGACTGCGGCTATGTGCTTTATTGGTGACGATAAAAGTGATGATGAGGAAGAGGATATCTCATCTGATGGTTCTGAGGTAATATCTACGTTTAACGATGATTTCTTTTTATCTCAAATGAATGTTTTTATCACTGCTATGCATGATTTGCGCTCAAAGTTCGTTTCTGAAAAGTTTAAAAATCAAGAAAAGTCTGATTTAATCGATAAACTGCAAATTTCTCTAAAAGATGAAAAGTCAATTTTAATTGATACAAAAGAGAAATGTCAAAAGCAGTTAGTTGATCTAGAAAATTCAAATAAGACTTATCGTGATTCGTTGACTGAACTGACTTCTTCAAATCAAAATCTTTCTGAGAAAATAATTGTTTTAGAAAGGAAATTATATAAAAGAGAACAATCTGAGCAAACCATTTACATGAACAAACCAAGGAGTGAAGAAGCTATAAAGGAAAAGTGGGGACTTGGTTTCGAAAACCCGCATTTTTTAAATCATGCTAAAAATGAAGTTCCTACTTTATATGAATATGATCATTTTACTCTTGCAAGATATGCTCCTCAGTTTAAATTCTTTTGGACAACTGAGAAACAAATTTTGGAAGATGAAAATGTGAAAAGGATGAAAAACAAGAGGATGGAAATGCCATTTGTTTACACATCTGAAAATGCAAAGTATTTTCCTGATCAATCTAAGAAATTCAGAAAATTTCAAAATATTTTAAATATCAAATCTTCCAATAAATCTTCATTATCAACAGATTTTGTTGATATATTTGCTAACACTGATAAGGAAAATGTATCTCCGGTGTCTTATGATACTAAGAAATACATTACCCCATTAGTGTTAGAAGAAAAAATTGTTGATCTTGAAGATCGATTGGAAGAACAAAATCTTCAAACTTGTTTAGAAAACGATATATTTCTTTTAATAATAAAAACAAGTTTTGAAGATAAAATTTCTTCTAAATTTTCAAAAGATTCAAAGGAAAATGCTAAAGTTTTGAAAAACAATGAGTATTTGCGTTCCATGTTGGAAACGCAAATTGAAAGTTTGCGCATACAGTTGGACGCGCAAAGCTCAGTTTGCGCCTCCAATGGGAAGCGCAAACCTCCTCCAGACTTATGTATTTTTGAAAATTTTCACTCCGAGACTAGTTCTTCAATATCAAATGCTAAGACTGATTTCTTTGATAAAGTTTCTTCTTCTGATTCAATTATTGATGATTCTTTACTGCTAAATGCTCAATTTTATAAAAAGAAGCGTAAAAGAAGAAGATCAAAGAAGTTAAAGAAACATGATACTGTCTTATTTGAAAATTCTAATGTTTCTGATTTTTCTTCTTCAGATCGGATTGTGAGGAAGTCACCAAGGCAAATTTGGAAGATTAAACAGCAATCACCAGAATCTAAACTGTTAGGAGTTAAATGTGTAGACACTCTTTGTGATACTGATACATTTGCTTCATGTAATAAAAACCCAAAATATTCTTTTCAGCAAATGATTGATATATCAAAGAATATCTCATATGCTTCTTCTAGTTCTGATTCTGATGATTGTGTTTTATCTTCTATTGATAATTGCTTTCATTCTTGCATGAAAAATAAGACTGTAAAAAATAAAAGACATAAATCTAACAAGGGACCCATAAGCATATGGGTACCTAAAAAGGTGTAGTTTCTGTGTATGCAGCTAAGTCTATTATGGTATCTGGACTCGGGTTGTTCAAAACACATGACTGGCAACAAATCACTTCTGTCTAATTTTAAAGATAAATGTTGCGGTCGTGTGAAATTTGGCAACTGTGAGACAGCTCCGATTCTTGGTTATGGCGATCTAGTTCAAGGAAACATAACTGTCAAAAGAGTAAGCTATGTCGAGGGTCTAAGTCACAACCTGTTCAGCATCGGCCAATTCTGCGATAAAGATCTTGAAGTCAGCTTCAAATCAAAAAGGGTTGCTGTAAAGAACGATAGTGGCAAAGACTTAATGGTTGGAAAGAGAAGATCTAGTTTGTATATAATTGATCTTTATAAAGTTAAGATCTCATCAGATATGTGTTTACTATCCAAAGCCTCTATCAATGAAAGTTGGATTTGGCATCGTCGACTGGCTCATCTTAACTTCAAGTATATGGATCGCCTGGTCAAGAATGATTCAGTGAGAGATCTTCCAGTTCTCCGTTTCCAGAAAGACCATCTATGCCAAGATTGTGAGAAAGGAAAAATGAAGAAAGCTCCTCACAAGCCTAAGCCTGAACACTGCACTTCGACTATTCTTGACCTTTTGCATGTTGACTTGTGTGGTCCGATGAAGACGAAGAGTTTAGATCATAAGAAATATGTTTTGGTGATTGTTGATGATTACTCCAGATATACATGGGTAAAATTTCTGAAGTCAAAAGACGAGACTCCCGAAGTTCTTATCAATCTCATCAAGACAACTCAAACGAATAAGCAGAAGCAAGTCAAAGTGGTAATATCAGATAATGGCACTAAATTCAAGAATAGTTCTCTTCAGGCCTTCTATGATTCTCAAGGTATACAACAACAATTTTCTGCTGCCCGTACTCCGCAACAGAACGACGTTGTTGAAAGAAGAAACAGAATGCTCGTGAGTCCGCCAGATCAATGCTCGCTTATTCAGGTCTACCTTTGTCTTACTGGGCTGAAGGAGTATCAACTGCCTGTCATACACAGAATAGATCAATTCTGCATCGTCGCTTTAACAAAACACCGCATGAACTTATGAACGGGATCAAACCGAACATCAAGTATTTCAAGTCATTCGGGTGTAAATGCTACGTTTTGAATGACAGGGAGAATCTCAACAAGTTTAGTCCGAAGGCAGACGAGGGTGTATTCTTGGGTTATTCTTCAAACTCTGTTGCTTATAGAGTTTTTCTGTTCTCTACAAGAAAGGTCATAGAGAGTGTCAATGTAAAATTTGACGAAGCTGCTAATTTGGTTTCTAGTCACTCAGACTCAGAACCCGCTATTACTGAAAATTCAGTTTCTGAACAAATCAGTTCAGAACCTGCTATTTCACCGGATAACCAGGATTCTTCTACTCCCTCTCCTAATCTTTCTGATCTTGATTTTTTGATTGAAAATTTTTATGATGATGTGCCTAGATCTAATTCTGAAAATGTTTCTAATGTTTTGAATCAGGAAACTGAGAGCTCATCTATTCCAAATTCCGCTGCATCTATCTCTGACAATGATGATGCTCAAGTCTCTCCTGTTCAACAAGAACCGACACAACAAGAATTTGTTCAATCAGACAATGTTCAATCAGAAACTGAGCCTATTCTTGAAGAATCTATTCAAGAAGAGTCAATTCAAGATCAACCTGTTCAAGAGGAATCACTTCAGGAAGAAGTACAGAATGATGTTATTCAACAAACTGTTCCCGAATCTGATTCAGAGATTGTTGAGATACCTCCTCCTCAAGTTGAAACTATTTCTATCTCTTCATCTGATGTAGAAGTTTCTGAACCTCCCTCTCAACAATTAGAAGTGGTTCAAGACATCATTGATCCTCTCCCTCATACCACAAAATGGACAAGATCTCACCCTCTACATCAAATTATTGGAGATCCTCAAGCCAGTGTTTCTACACGCTCCAAGTCGGCTACTTCCAACGAATGTCTCTTCACTTGCTTCCTAAGCAAGATTGAACCTACAAAAGTTTCTGAAGTGTTGGAGGACCCGGATTGGATTATTGCTATGCAAGAGGAGCTTAATCAATTTGATGCGCTCAAAGTGTGGAGACTTGTACCGAGGCCGAAAGGAAAAAGCGTTATTGGCACTAAGTGGATTTTCAAGAACAAAAAGGATAAAGATGGTATCGTCGTGCGAAACAAAGCAAGGTTGGTAGCCAAAGGATATCGACAAGAAGAAGGTATTGACTACGATGAAACATTTGCATCCGTTGCCAGATTGGAAGCTATCCGGATGTTTCTTGCCTTTGCTGCTTATCGCAACTTCACAGTATATCAAATGGACGTCAAGACGGCATTTCTCAATGGCAAGCTGAAAGAAGAAGTATATGTATCTCAGCCAGAGGGATTTGTTGACAAAGATCGTCCAGATTATGTATATTTTCTCGATAAAGCATTGTACGGCTTGAAACAAGCTCCAAGGGTGTGGTATGACGAGTTGTCAGCTTTCTTAGTCAAATCCGGCTTCACCAAAGGCTCGATCGATACTACTCTTTTTATATATCATTCGAACTTGGATATTTGCTTAGTACAAATTTATGTTGATGATATTATTTTCGGTGCTACTAACAAATCTTTGTGTACATGGTTTTCTGATCTAATGACCTCTAGATTCCAGATGAGCATGATGGGAGAAATCAATTTCTTCCTCGGCTTACAAGTGAAACAGCTTCCTGATGGTATCTTTATCAACCAGTCAAAATATGTATTTGACATCTTGAAGAAATTCAAGATGGACAAATCTACTTCAATCGGAACACCGATGGCTCATGGTGCCAAAATCGGACTCGATCCAGATGGAAAAGCTGTAGATCAAAAGACATATAGAGGAATGATCGAATCACTGATGTATCTAACTGCAAGTCGCCCGGACATAATGTTCTCGACATGTTTGTGTGCCAGATTCCAAGCCAAACCAAAAGAATCTCATCTACTCGCAGTCAAGCGTATTTTTAGATATATTAAAGGAACTCCTTATTTAGGTTTATGGTATCCTAAAAGTTTTGACTATAAATTGATTGCTTATTCAGATGCAGATTTTGGCGGTAATCAATTGGACCGGAAGAGCACCTCAGGTCACCTTCAGTTTCTCGGAGACAGACTGATAAGCTGGGCCTCGAAAAAGCAAAATTGCGTGTCAATATCAACAGCCGAAGCTGAATACGTCGCTGCAGCTAGTTGCTGTGCTCAAGTACTTTGGATGAAAACGCAACTTCGGGATTACGGGATGCTGTACAAGACAGTGCCAATATATTGTGACAGCAAGTCCGCAATTGCTATTTTAGTCAATCCGGTCCAGCACACTAAGACCAAGCACATAGAAATGCGGTACCATTTCATAAAGCATCATGTGGAAGAAGGTACTATTGAATTATATTTTGTACCAACTGAATATCAACTTGCTGATATCTTTACAAAAGCCTTAGATGAAAAACGTTTCAATTTTTTGCTTTCAAAATTAGGCATGTTGAATTTAAAAGTTTAAATCTTTACAAATTTTATTCTATAAAGTAAAATTTTACAGATTTTCTTTCTTTTGAATAAAATGTATGTCTAGGATATTTTACAAGTTCTTTGTTTATATTATAGTTTTATATGTTCAAATTTCAAGTCTTACAAAAGTCGAAAAGTCAGCAACATGTTTGTAGCTTTTGATACTGCTTTAAAAATATGTGAGTCGGAATTTTTATAGTTTACTTTGCTTAGACTACCTAAATGATCAGAATTATAGATCGGAATGAAAATATGGGCTAAGCATTTAGACATTGATCTAAGTGATTGAGATGAATTATAAATTCTTAAAATACAGAAATCTCTGAGTTTAAAAGTTTGTACCTGTGACCTTTCTGGTTTGGGAAAGTAAGTTCCGTGGGATGCTCGTCATCTGGTCCCCTAAGGTCAATTGATCTGGGAGTGATCGAACCCAAATCCTTCTATAGAATCAGATCGAAAGTCATGTTCTACTGGTATGAATGGGTTTAGGATGTGTCGATGTAGCCTTTCTGATCCGGGAAAGTAAGTTCCAAGGGGTGCTTGACACCTAGTCCCCTAAGGCCAACTGGTCTGGGAGTGGCTGACCCAAATCCTGCAATAGGGTCAGATAGAAAGTTACGTTTACGGCATGTTCTTTACTTAATGAACTCAATGATTAAAAGATGCCAAAGTACACAACGCTTAAAAGATGCCAAAGAGCACACTCATGTGAAGATACCAATGTGCACACTGCTAAAAAGATGCCAATGAGCACACATCTCATGATACTTGGTGATATGTTTGAGTTGTGATAAACCTGTAAATTTGTGAAAGTCTTAATTTTTGATGACTTAGTGTCAGTACATGCACAGTTTTCTATAATAATTTTCGAATTGCATTTTTCTTGAAGCTAATTGAAGTTCACATGCGAGCACACTGAATAGATAGATGGAAGTTGTTGAAACTGAACATGTCTTAACTTGATATGCAATTATACTTGGTCTTGCATCCAACAACATATGCTTGATTTCAACTGATTGATAAATCTGTGATATTTTACTGAGTAGACTTTAATTTGTTTAGTGTTTAAAAGTTTATATATTCAGTTGTTACAAAATTTATATTCAATATGATCATCTTTCATATTGATGTCTTTATGTTTGAGTATCTGTGTTTTTGTATATGGTCTGTGCATTTTTCGAGGGGGAGAGATCATCTGTTTGTCAAATCTGACAACATTCTGTTTTTGAGGGGAAGTGATCATAGCTGATAAAATTTTTTCACGTACTAATCAGAAATTTATCAGGTAAGTTTTCTGATATTCCTACACATTTGTTATACTGATATGTTAATTTTTTATGCATTTGTGTAGGGGGAGTAAAGGAATCTGACAGGTAAAATTTTCAATTAGCTGTATTTTTTTTAAGAATATTTTTTTTAGGAATATTATTTTTTTTAAGTGTATTTTTTTTAGTGTTATTTTTTTAAAAGTTTAGTATAAATAGAGGTTAGTATGTGACTATTCACTTTTATTTCTTCCTTTATCTTTTTGAACCTTGAGAACTGTTCATCTTTTTCCCTCCTACTCTCTGTGGGTCGAACTCATATTTTTTTTCCATTGCTTTTAGATTGTTGTTCATTTCGATCAGGTATGTGTTCTCCTTTTATTTTGATTTGTTGTTATGATTAGCTTAACATTGTTCTTATTCTGATTTTGATTTTGTGTTCGATTTCTTACTGAATGTTTCTCGTTTTTACTGTTCATCTGTTCTAAATATTCAGATTCGATCTTTATTAGTTCGAATTAGGTATTGGTTTGTGTTTAGAATCGAATTTCGTTCCTCAGGTATGTTTCCTTTTACTCTATTTTCTTGTTTTTTAGCTTTAATTTTGTCAATTTTTGTTTTTCGGTTCGAACACCCGAAAACTAGGGTTTTTCGCATCAAGTATGATTGTTACGCAAAGTATACTTTGCGCATCTAGTTAGAAACGCAAACTGTGATTTGCACATCTAACTAGAAACGCAAAGTGTGCTTTGCGCTTCTAACTGAAAACGCAAAGTGTGGTTTGCGCATCCCGTTGGATACGCAAAGTATACTTTGCGCATCATACTTGATACGCAAACCTGTTGTTTTTTGTGTTTATTCTTGTTTAGTGTAGTTTACGTATCAATAAGGACACGCAAAGTCTATTTTGCGTATCCTCTTTGATACGCAAACCCTCTTTTTATTTGTGTTTGTTTGTTTTCGTATCATGTTGTACGCAAAGTCTACTTTGCGTAACCAACAGGAAACGCAAAGTTAAGTTTGCGTATCCCGTTGGACACGCAAAGTGTACTTTGCGTATCTCACTTGATACGCAAACCCCTTGTTTCTTGTGTTTTTTTCTTGTTTTGCGCATCACAAAGGTCACGCAAAGTCTATTTTGCGTACCCCGTTGGATACACAAAGTGTACTTTATGTATCCTTCTTGATACACAAACCTTCTTGTTTGGAGTTCATTTCCGTCTTGTTTTCGGATCTAGTTAGATACGCAAACCTATCTTTGCATATCTTGTTCAATACGCAAATCTTGGTTTGCGCATCTAACTTGGTGTGCAAACCTGCCTTGTGAATTCTGTGTTTTTTTCCTGTTTTGTCTAATTCTTCTTTGTTTTCTCTTTTAGGTATAAAATGTCTTCTAAAACCAATACAGATCCAATGATTCAAGAACAGAATGTACTTCTCGAGGATCCTTCTGATCAAGCATCACTTGAGATGTCGATGCCTTCTGTTCCTTCAGTCGGGGCTAATCTTTCTACATCTCGCCGAACGCCGAACGATGTCTTCCCTTCTTTGATGTATATTTTGCCTTACAAGCCCAACAATTATTTTGTGGACTTCGACAGAATCAAAATACATCCGGTGATTTGTGCAATTCTTCGAGGATATCCAATTGCTCAGGCTCTTTCATCGTGTGCTGAAGTTCCAGAAGTATACATTCAGCAAGCCTGGCATACAATTACAAAGAATGAACTGGCTCGTCCGCATCGCTTTGAGCTTCAAATAGATTAGTATGATTCTTATCTTTCATACAAGCGTCTCAGATTTATACTGGAGCTTCCTGAGCCAAATTCCAGACCCGACCGAACTACATATGACAACTTTCCATCTGAAGAGGAAGTATTTGAAGGGATAAGGAATCTTGGATATGTTGGGACATTGGACAAAGTGCGTGATTTTTATAAGTCTAAATTACCTCTAGTTTGGTATGCTCTCTTCTCTGTCATCATCAGGTGCCTAACGTCAAAACATTCCGGCACGGACAGTGCAAGTCTACTGTATCTCCGTTTGTTCCATGCAGTCGTCTATGACTTGCATGTCGACTACACATTCATTTTCTGGACCGAACTCTCGGAGGTGGTGCATGACAAGCTTACCAACAAGAAACGCAAGTTTATTCCATTCATTCGATTCTTGAAGCTTATCATCAGAAGCATACTCAGAAGCAATCCGGATATTCCTCGAAGATTATCTTGGCCAACAGTTCCTGATACAGAAATGACTTACATCCAAAAGGTGAAGTGGACTTTTGACTATTCGATGCCTATTCCTTCGGAGCTTATTGTGAATTATGCAGATCCTTCAGATGAAAGTATTATCGAATACTGCATGGATAATGAAATACTTCTGGAAGTTGATCAAGAAGTTGAAGTTCCTGCTTATCAAGAAGTTGAAGTTGAAGTATCTGTTTCTGAACAAGAGGTTAACAAAGCTGTTGAACAAGAAGTTGAGGTAAATATTGAACATTAAGAAGTTCAAGCAGATGTCACTTCTCAACAAATTGAAGATGTAATTGCTCAAATTGCTACTGACTCCCCGATTCATGATACTTATGATGCTGCTATTGATGTTTCTAATGATGATGGTAATCAAGATGAAGATGTGCATGATGATGATTCTGGGGATGATGATAATGATTCTGGTGATGATGGTGATGATGCTGATCAACCGAGTATTCGGATTTATGAAAGAAAGAACAGGACACCGAAAGTGGTTGTTTTAACAGAAGTTGTTTCTGAAGATGATTCTGTTTCTGTTAATCCTTCTGTTGCACATCTTCAAGTAGATGAATTGGATTCAACATTTGATCAAGCCTCAGCTTCGGTACAAAGTCAAGTTCCAGCAACTTCGCTTGCGGCTATTCAGTCTTCAACAGTTCCAGCTGTAGAGCTTACTTCTGATCAAGCTCGGGTTTCTTCCGACAAATTCTCTACTTTGAATGATGTCATTCGTCAGTTATCAGAGAAAATGGATGCAGAAAAGGAAGCACAGATTCTGAAGTTGAAGACTTTCTTCAAAGGCAAGATGCCTGAGATTGATACATCTGTCATTCCTCCAGAGATTCCTTTCAGACGACCAACTGGGGTAGTTCTTCGTGAACCTTCTTCTGCTGTGACTTCAACTACTTCTCCGATTGTTTCTCTTCCGTTTCCTTCGGTGGTTTCTATGTCTGCGGGAATTTCTATGTCTACTCCTTCTGGTACATCTTCAAGGTCTTCTCTTTATGAACTTCCTATTTCTGAGTTGACTGATCTACTATATGCACGTCTACTGTCTATGTCACCGACACAACATCAGGATCAAGATCTTCTTTCTTTGCTACGGAACTTCCAGCCTACACCGCCTCCGGTTCCTACATCTGATTCTGCAAGACTAAATGCTTTAACTGATGAGTTCCATGCATTCAGATCTGAAGTTAGAACAAGTTTTGCGGATCTTAAGTCTTTCATGACTCAAGCATTTTCTGATCTGTCTAACAGGTTTGTTATTCATGAACAAAGTTGCAGATCTGAGGCCGGTCCGTCTCTTAAACGCCGACATGACCAAGATGATCTCGATCCTCAAGGTCATGAGGGGGAGATAAGCAAGAGACAAAGAGTGGAAGGGTTGTCAGCAAGAGAAGATCAGACACAAGAAGAGGCTTCTGACAAAGGAAAGAGTACTGATAATGTCCAGGATTGCAGTGTTCAAGATCTAGTGGATGTTATGCTTGATAATATTGATTTATCATCCATGTCAAATGTTATGAACTTTTCTGAACAAAATATTGAAAATAACATGCAAATTGTTGTGTATGTTGATCCTGACTTTTCTCAACAGCCAATTGATATAGAGGATTCAGAAGCTGCAAATGACATGAGGTCATATTTTGCAAACTTCATTGAGATAAATTCTGATGATGATGATGATGTGAGATTTGAGAAGATCTTCCATGTTAAAGAAGAAGATTGTGATGACAAAGTCATTATCTCTGATACTGAAGATGATTCTTTATTTTTTGATGCTAAGGATGAAGAGATTACAGAGATCTTCCTTCTCAAGATGAAGTTTCTGAAACTATTCCTGATTCTGCTCCAGTTTCTACTCCTGTTGTAAGTACTACTCCGACTACCTCTGCTCCTTCAGGAACATTTGAAGTAGGTCAGTCGTCTAGAGCACAAGCTAATGTTCCTTCTGAATCTGTGGTTCCCTCGAATATTCAAGAAGAAGGACCAGACTTGACAAGACAGCAGAGGCAAAGAAATCTTCAACATCGGTATATGGCATCAAAGCTAAAGACTGCCTTTCTAGACGATTCTCATAGAAATATCTTTGTTTCTAGAAGAAGGCCGATCAACATTTATGCAATACTTGGTGTTGAAAAGGAGTCAGAAGCATATCAGTATGAATACTTGATGTTCATCAAGTGCCAGCGAAAAAGAAATGATCTTGTTCATTCTCCACACTTGATTGTTAGAGTTATCAGTGTTACGATCAACAAGCTAGTTAATCTATGGTATCCAGAGTTTGAAGTTGAAAGAAGAGATTGCAAGAGATATATATTTTCAGAAGCAGACTTCATTGATCTTTCTATTGATGATATTGAGTTCTTATATGATCATTTCAGAAATCTTTATCACAGAACCCAGGATGTGTCTCAAGCTCTGTTTGCTATTAAAAGATTTATTCGACGGCAAATCCGATTCTTCAGAGTGTTTGACTTTCAGATGGCTGTCGAAAGTTTTCAACCAGTTGTTAATCTTCTAAGGCCCAACCGAAGCTTGCCAAACTTAGAGTCATATCATATTCTCACAATTGTTGAAGATCCATATGGAGTTGTGTACAAGAATGGATCGAATGAAAAATGTTTTCTTAGATTTGAAGAAATTGCACATTACTCTGATGGAACTTTGAAGGTGATCAAGCTTCAGTTGGAGCAACGTCTAAAAGAATCTCAAAGAAGATTTTTGGAAACAAGAAAAGAAACATTTCTGTTTGAAAATGATGAAATTCGTCTTCTCAAGAAGACATTGAACACTATTCAAGAGAGATTGAATTTCCGCTCCACTCTGCGACGCTTAGAAGTTTCAGTTGGTTTGAATAGAATTCGTCAAAGAGAAGAGCGTCAATGATCACTAAGGGGGAGATTGTTAAGTCATATTTTGTAGTGATCATTGTATTTATCTGTCTTGGCTAATACTGTGTTTAGTTAGCTTTATCTGTTACTTTGGCCAAGGGTATTTAAGTCCCTTGTGGCCTTTATGTTTTGTAAGAAACTTTTGCACTTCATTTTGAATATATCTGATTACATTTGGCGCTCCTACTTTCTCTCTCTATTTTCTCTCTCTAAAGATTTAGAGATTCTTGGACTTACAATATCCCATGAAATTAATACATTTTAATTTTCCAAAATAAAAGTAAATCAACCACGAGTCTTCTCGGGGAAATCCATAATATTATTTATTTATTTTAAACATAAAATAAATACAAATTTAGCCGAAATTAATTAACATAATTAAAAAGGCCAAAATAATAGGAACAAATTATTTTATGGCAAAATAAAATTAATTGAACCCTAAATTTCAAAATTGAATTAAAAACTCTAATTGGGCCTCATGTTGAGAAAGCCTAAAAGAATTCTTTAAACCCTAATTAAATTTAAAAGGGAAAGAAAAAAATGTTTTTTAAAAGGTTTTTAGCTAAGGATGAAAAGGGTTTTAAAACCCTATATTCAATCGCCTCCTTTCTCTCCATAGTCAAGTTGTATGTGGCTCCACTGCCGCCACTGGTTATCGTCGACCGTCGCTGGCCAGCTGCGGCTGTTGCTGCCGGCTGGATTCCCATCTATCGCCTCCCTCTATCTCTGGAAGGTCGTTCATGAGTTCCCCATCACCGGCTGCTAGCCGATCATCGCCGACCCTTTGTTGCCGGCCACCGCCAGTCGCTATTGGTCATAGACTTATAGGTTGCAGCTGTTGCTGCTGTCTGATCCATGAGTTCTATCACCACCGGCAATCGTCGGTTTTCTTCTCTTTTTACCGTTGGCGGGGTTGTTGTCCCTCGGCTTGAGATGTTGCACAACAATCGGTGCTTGTTCTTTTATTTTCTGTCTGGCGTCGCCGGAGATGGTGCACAGACCATCACTAGACCACAATATTTTGTGGCTTGGTCGTCACTCTCTCTATTTTTCTCAGTTGTGCGGGCCGATGGCCTTCAAGGGTGGTGATGAAGTTTTTGTTTTGACAACCGTGGCCTCTGTCTTCTATGATTGTTGTCGTCGATCGAACAAAGGACTGTTGTCATCCTCGTCTTTTCACCACAGGACTGTTATGGTTTATCTTGTCGCTAACGACGGAAGCCGCTGGCTGCTATCTCAGGCTTATCGCCGACCGGCCCACGGGGTTAGCGACTGTAGCTTGTGTATTTTGTCGCACCACTGCTAAACACGGGTGGCTGTCGGACCGTTAAGGATCACGACGGTTGTGTTTTTCCCTTTACACCGTGTGAAATATGTTGGGTTTAGTCAACCTCCTTCACCACTGGCCAAGAGCCAGGCGACTAGTTCTCTTGTCACCGGAGCAGTTGCTTGACTCCGCTGTTGCCGATAGAGTTACTGGCCGGTTGTAAATGTGATATGTGACATATGTCCCATTCGTCGGTCACCATATTCCGCTGGACATATCACCAGTCTTTTGGATTTACTAGATTGGGTTGATGCCCATGTTTGGTAGTCATGGGCCTAGTTATAGGTCTAAATGCTATCTTGTGTTAGATCTTGGCTGGTAAGCTTTGGCCCGTTTTCAAAGGGGATCCGGGCATTTGGGTTTCGTTTTTAGAACCAAGTTTTGAACCGTCTCTTAGCCATATCGTTTTGGGTTGTTACCCTAATTTCTTTTGTTAGATTTGTGCCCTAGACGGTTGGGTCGAAGGACGGGCCTAAACCATTTTATTGGGTCATTTGTCTTATGGGTTTGGTTTGTTAACCTTCGATTGAAATAAGTCAATTAATTTTTTTGCCATATAATATCTTGTTTTCCTTTTTCAATTAAACGACATCAAAGTGGCTCTGATAGCACTGTAGGGTTTTAAAAACAATTTGTAACCTTTAAACGCAGCGGAAAAATAAATAAATTTGGATACAACAATTATATAGAAAACTTTTCTAAATAAACTTAAAACCTAACTGGATCCAATGATGCATTTAATTAAAATAAACCACACCATAGGGTGTTTAGAATATGTACCTTTTGAAGATTAGTCGCGGTTACGATTGAAGCACCAAGAAACCAAAGCAGGTTTCCTCTATCGGTAGTCCACACATGAACACGTTTCCTGTCTCCACCGGGTGCTAGTCCAAGAACCCTAGATCTATATGCGTTTTCCAGAAAAGAACATGTTTCTTTTCTGTATTTAACTGAAAGGCTAATTCTAATTTCAAATCGTTAAGAAAAAGGTTTAGCCCAACACCCTATTTATACCAGAAGAATTATAGTTAGTCTATAATTCAAATAAGGTTTAGTATTTATCTGTAATATTCAAATTCAAATATATATATATAATTATCTTTTAAACCTTATATATATATATATATATATATATATATATATATATATATTTACAGATAACACCACGTAATTAACATAATTACATTTTCACCCTGTAATTACAGTTTAACACACATTTTCATAATTATTCTTCAAGAATAATTATTTTCTTAATCAACTTGATTTAATCCGGGTTTCTAAAGATGGAAACAAACACATTCTTTGTGTGCGACCCTATAAGTTTACATACTCCTCAGCAGTATCTTTGTGTGACACGTATCGTGGACATATAATAACTTACACAATCAAATAAAGGTCCTCAAATAATAAAACCTATTTAATCGAAGTTTATGTAGACACATACCTCAAGATATGATTAAACCAAAACTCATCATTGGTTGAGACAAACCATTTTTCAAATGTACTCATACCCTTATGTTTCCAAAATGCCTCATAACATGATAACGTGCATTTTCCAATTGATTTATAAAACCAAATACAAAAAATATATAAAAAATCAAATAGACTCCATTCGTACAATAAATCACCCAAAAGAACACATTTATGAGATTTACTCGTCAAAATATCCAAAAGCCAAATATAGGCATTTCATAAGATTTATCAACCCAATTTTACCAAATACGAAAACCTTGTCAAATTCTCAATACATTGATAAATACCAAGTAAAAACATTATTACTTCTAAATACACATTTGACATGTACTTAGTTTTCACAAAACAACTTGAACTCACCTTGCTAGAGTTAGGCTAAATCTAGATTTACCCCAAAACTTGAGTTCCAGTTGGCGAAGAGATGCAATCCTTTGAACCAACCCTGAAGCCAATATGTGAAGCTCCCAAAATGCTTCATTTACTTCCAAAACATCAAATATATCACAAGGAAAGGGTTAGAGGTTGTGGGTGCAAAAGAGATCAAAACCTTAGGTTAAAGGATGGTTTTAGAAGCTTTACCTTTCAACTTATAGGAACCCCAAATCATTAAGGATGCTTTAACACTCATTATTCCTACCTTGAAGAGCTTAAAAAATCGATAACATGGCAAAATGAATCGCCTTAATCGGAGTTGTGGTGAAAAAGATATGACGGAATGAAGGAGGGGCTGAAAAATCGGATTTTATGCAGGTCTTCCCCCCTAGTGCGACCTTGACATGCGATTGTGACATGGGTACAATCATGGGGCACAATCACGCCACTTGTACTGTGGCCTGACCACTTTGTGTGATAGTGACATGCCATTGTGCCCAATGTCACTATCGCAGGCACTATCGCGCGGGTTGTACCGACCGTTTTCCCGGCCGTTCCTCGACTGTTCCACGACTGTTCTCCCGAAAGTTCTGCGACCGTTCTCTCGGCCTTTCCTCGACCGTTCTCTCGGCCGTTCATCGGACATTCTCTCTGCCGTTCACCGACCGTTCTCCCGGTCGTTCCTTGACCGTTCTCTCAGCCGTTCACCGATTGTTCTCTCTGCCGTTCCTCGACTGTTCTCTTGGGTACATTTGATGTTGTTGTGCAAAATATTGTGCCATTGTCATAATTTCATGGCACATTCGTTGGAATGACCAAACACTCGATAACATTGGTGCTATTGTGACATATGTTACAACTGCATGACACTATAGCCGGGAGTACCACACTTTCAGTACCATTGGTGACATTGTGACAAGTGTCACAACCACATGACACTATAGCCGTACTCCATATTTGGTTCTTCCTTTACCGATTCACCTAGTTCAACACTTTTCCTCAATTGGGATAAAAATCAGGATGTGTCAATCCTCCCAACCTTAAAATAGATTTCGTCTTCGAAATCTAGTGCCGATCAAAATTCGAATGCCACAACCCACAGAAGGATTGATTCTCAATGGTTTGATCCTTCTTTGAACCAAAAAAAACAACAACTCGAGGGCCCTTCTGTCATCGATATCATACTTTCATAATCTCACAACACTCTTGAACCATAAGAGATACATTGAACGATTCAAAACGCCACATAACCCAAAATACAAGTCTGACAGATGACTTTCCATCCACCCATCTCAACGAAGGTAGCAATCCAATGATGTAGACCTAAAATAACATCACTTTCACAAAACAACGGTCTCCTTTTCCAAGGAAGTGTCTCTATCCTAGTTCAACCTCAAACTTAAACTCGATAACTTCTTGCAAAAACTTCCATATCGATTTTCATGTTGATCCTTATATCCTATATTCACCTCAACACGTTACACTCATACGAGAGTGAACATCAATTCCAGTAATTTCTAACCATATAACTTCGGTTGCCTCCCAACCCCATACTACCTCAATAGTAGCTCACAACTCCAACTACTCAATTCCACCACTGTTTCCCAACATGAATTCACTCTTAAATTCTTCTAACTAATCTATGTCGAGCTGTGTTACGCTTTCTATTTGCCTTCATACTATTATGATCCTTGCAAAATTGATCTGGCCATAAATCGCAATACTCCTTCTAATTCAAATAACTTATTACCATAAGTTGACTTTACCGGGGTGGTAAAGGAATCCACATAAGCGGTCTTAAATAGTTCACCCATCGCTACCGCTTCATTGATGTTTTAACCTTGAATACTCAAAGTCTCCTTCATGAAACGGTTCTCACTTAAAGTTTACCTCAAACATTCACACTAAATTCCCCTAAAACATTATCATAAAAGGTTTATCGTCTTTTCCTTGATGAAATCCTTTAACCACAAGCTTAGTCCGATTCAAACACACCAACTTTATATTTCAATTATAACAAGACACAACACCCCATAAGATTCTCAAAATTCCTTAACAACTCAATTAGTCATCATTAATCACTAATTACTAAAAATATAATCTCCTCAGAATCACCACATATAACTTGCGAACATTTTCTCGAATTTAATTGATGTATCCCAAGTACCCTAATGGTTCTTGACCTCAAAATCGGACGTCGACTCATACGGTCGCAAAATAACCGTAGTACAAAACCTTCTTCATTCATGAAGACCCACCAAAATGGTGCACCACTAACACTCAACATGATACCACCCAAATAACTCACTAATTCAAATCCAACCATATGCAAGCAATTACACAAAGCTTTAATCGAAGGACTTACTGAAACAGGAATATCACCACTTAAATAATTGGAACAATACGTAAATCTAATACCTTAATTAATCAAACGTGAGCCGACTTCTCAAGCTGAAATTCCAACATTCAGAACCGACCCCAAGTCGGATCATCTGACTCTTCAATTCTCGAGGACTCTTCTTATTCTCAAATACAACTCTTTTCATAGAAGGATTTGAATCTATGGGTCTAACGAGTTCAAGGTTTTCACATACAAAGCTTTAACAAATATGCCAATTTACATCTTTAAAAGATTTACCAAACATAAAATCTTTATGACTAAATCTTAAGCACACATAAAAATTATTAATGCAACTAGGTAGTTGTGCAAAATGGCCACCAATGCCACACATAAAAACTGGTTTGAAATTCATGTGACTGCTACTCAAATTAATTATAACAACAATGAAAACGTTCTTAACAAAGCCCTTCAAATTGACCGCTATAGTTCAAACATACACTTACTCATGACATGCATGTAAGATAAATTTTTATAAACCAAAATAGTGTTCAACATAATACACTTGTACCAAGCTTCAAAGTGAAATTCACATGCCATTAAATTTTCAAAATTTTCTCTCTTTTCTATAAACGACATGGAATCAAATTCCCCAACCAAACTCGCTTGCGGCAATTTGTTTCTCAAAACTGGTAAATGAAATATGCACGCGCTTTAGTTAAAACACGAAACAATTTATGTTGGCCTCAAGTTTAAAATTAACGAGCAATATGTTTTCATCGCTCTAAAATACTGACTAAAATACCATAAAAAGTGTTCCAAATAAAATATGTAGACAAATTATATGCAACAAACAAATTGTATAAAAGTCAAGGGAAAACTATACAAATGAACGCCATCAAAATCTTCATTTCTGACGACAAAGTCGCATAGAATAAAATTCTCAAATAAACATCATAAAAATCTCAATAATAAATACAAACTGATGCAATAAATGAAGTTCATTCTTTTTCGAAATTTCACTCTTTGGTCACGAATCAACATGAGATAAAATTCCAACAAGGATTGCAACAATATGCAATAAAACAACTTTATGCGGGTTTAAGATCAAGGTTTAAAATCTTATGCGGGAAAAAACGTCTTGCCAAAATTTTGTAACACAACCCGCACGGTGATTTTCAAAAAAGTATGAAGCAACTAATGCAATTTATTTTAGAAGCAAATCTCATGCATGAAATAGGTCGAGACTTATAGTCTAAAACAACGCTCATCAAGTCCATCAGTTACACTACTAATATCCGAATGCTCAAACATCTTAAGTGTAACACCCGTAATTTTCGGTAAGTAAAGGTCACCCCGAACTTTTAATAACTTGTAAATGGTGAGATTTATGTTGAGAAATCGTTGCTTTGAGATTCTTAGAGTATCGGGAGTGTTGGTGTTGAAAAAGTCGGGTTTCGGGGCTTGGAAAGGGTCCAACTATCATGCCCGACGACTACGACAATGTCATAGTCACACCGTCACAGTCGCACAAGTTGGACAGAAGGCTGGAACACCCCAGCGACTGGCAATGTCACCTGGCAATGTCGCCAGGTGTGCCAGAGCAGTTTAAAGTCGTGATTTTCTGCTTTTGGTTCATTCCCTCTTAACCCAATCAACCCCAAACTCTCTCAAAACCACTCAAGAACAACATAGCATCATCCTTTGATGTTTTAGGGCATCTTTGAATCAATCCTTGGGTATTATAGTGGTAAACCATCATCAAATTAAGGATTGGAAGCTAGGATCAAGAGTTCATTATCTCCATCCATTTCTTCGAGATTGTGGCTGGGGTTTCTAGGTTTCCACCAAAACCTAAGTGGTAACTTCATCCTGTCCATTTGCAAACTTTTTTATGGGTTATAAATTCTCCATTGATGACTCCCTAGAGTTTATATTTCTCAAATTTCGGTTTGAATGATTTTGGGGAAATTAGGTCAAATTAGGGTTTTTAGCCAATATGGGGATTTGGACATAAGATGTTTGGGGAATGATTCCAAGCACTTGGATATGTGTATTTATGGTTGGAAACTTGTGGATCTAGGTTTTTGGAAGATTTGGCTTGAGGGTTCAGACTTCTTCAAAGGAGCTCAAGTTGGGGAAAAACCTAGATTTACCCTAAATCTAGCAAGGTGAGTTCAAGTGATTTATAAAATCGTTGTACATGCCAAAATGTTTATATTAAAGTGTTTATATGTTTCAAATGAGATTATCAATTGTTAAACTATTTGGTGAGTTTTCTTTATTTGAAGTGTTTCACTTTATAAAACCCTGTAAAACATCTACATTTGGAATTTTGGACGATTTGATAAATAAATCATAAGTGAAAGTGTTTTGGTGACTTATTGTGTAAATGGAGGTTATTTGGTAAAATGCATTTTAGTGTTTGTTGGAAATATGCAAAGTTTGTGTTATGAGATGTTTTGAAAGTACCAACATGTGGGTCATTGAGTTTTGGTCATTCCCGACCTTGTGAATACTCGGAAATTGCGAACCTTTTTGGTTTTTGGGAAAAGATGTATTTCAAATATTTTGATGAGAAAATCTTAGGTATTGACATTTTAACGATTTATTTTACGAGTGTAAATCCTTTGGTGTAAATACAATTTTAGTGTGTGTTTTGGAGAAATGTTTAATCTTGTGTTATGAGAATGTTTGAAAGAATCAATGGTACAAACTTGTTTGGAAAATGATCTGTCTCAATCTAAGTTGTGTTGGAGTTTATTCATGTATTTTGGAGCATGTTTTTTCATATACAGTGTTCGATTACGTTTTATTGCATTTTATTGTTGTTAACAAATAGTCTTTTGGTTAATCGAGCTTGTGGCTCGGTGTTTGATTACGTTGGATTTTGGGGACATTTGTCCAGTTTTGATAGCTCAACGTAGAGCTTTGGTCATAATTTATATCTATTTGAGATTAACATGTTTTGAATGTGTCATTCATTTGGAATCATTATGTCCAATGGTGGAACGCTAGTTTTCCCCATTGAGACACAAATCGGCATCGTTGGTATGGTGTAAGTCCCCCGTGCTAATAGAATCATTATGTCCAATGGTGGAACGCTAGTTTTCCCCAATGAGGCTCGTATCGTCATCGATGGTATGGTGTAAGTTCCCCTTGCTAATAGAATCATTACGTCCGATGATGGAACACTAGCTTCCCATATTGAGGCACGGTTAGGCATCGACGGTATGGTATAAGTCCTACCTGCTAGTACATTTCATTGGATGAGGCAATCTCAACGTAAGGGCCTTGAATAGCTGAAATTGACATTCCATGGGTGTACGCTTTAAGTAGCCGAGCTCGTTCATCCAATGCGTGTATTTTATGTGATTTGGTTTTAATAACATAGTATGTGGCTTACTTTGTGTTCCGCTACATTATATGGAATCGGGCCTCCCCCGTCACCGAAAGGTGTTGTTTTGGATATTGAGTTTTAGTATCAATGTTTTCGGTGATAATTTTTATATACATATGGATATTTATCCATGGTTTATGTGTTGAGTATTATGCCCCACCCGTGTTTTGAGTATTTCGGGAAATAAAGTTTTATCCGCATTTTTATAAATTGGGAGTCCGATTTCTACGTATGTTTTGAGTAAGTTTTGGGTTGCATCACTTCATGATATAATGTAT
Organism: Arctium minus; assembly: GCA_954870635.1. Classification (NCBI taxonomy): domain Eukaryota; kingdom Viridiplantae; phylum Streptophyta; class Magnoliopsida; order Asterales; family Asteraceae; genus Arctium; species Arctium minus. Next base: position 10,590,007 of record OX941096.1, on the reverse strand, counting down.
TGAATTGGGGCATTCATCTCTAGATGTGCGTTATTGGAAAATTGGTCGTTTTCATGTTTAAAATTAACCATTTGAAAGATCCTTAATTAAGTTACATTCTTTCCTTTTTACGATATATTTATTTATGATAAAAACTCTTGAACTCACTAGGCGTTAGCCTAACATTTTTATTTGTCGGCATGTGCAACAAGTTCCGGTTGGGAATAGTCTAGTGACACTGTGAATAGATGCGTGCTAGTTGTGAGCTCAAGAAGTGAATAACTTGGTGAAGTCTTCCACATTTATTTTGGGAAGAGCGACTTGGATTTGGGTTAAGTAACACCGACTTCGATTTAGTCTTTATTTAAGATTTGGGTGGTTATTTGTTGAAGTTAAATCTTGAATCATATTTGAGGTTTTTCAAGTATTGATTTGTAGAAAGGGATTTTTATCCTTCATGTGATGTATTGTTGAAAATTTTAATTAGTTGCTCTTTATAAATTTAAGGGTGTTACAAGTTGGTATCAAAGCTTAAGTTTGAGAGATTTAGGTTTTGGTTTCGGATAACTAGGCTCAAACTATCGTTCTTCTAAGTAAGTGAAAGTGAGATTGCACAATTAGACACTTTGAGATAAAATATTTGAGGTCAATAAAGTCATTAGAATCGAGAATCATAATGATGGTAGTAAGGATAATCATGTACGGTACGTTCATAATTGCACCTGGCCAGGGTCATGGTGAACTTACATGTCATATGTGCGTGCTTGAATCGCCTTTATGTGAGGAACGATGGGGTAGTGGATGAGTTTTTGAGGAGTAGTAGCTAGAAGACGTTGATGCTTATAGCATTGTCACTTAGAGTGACGGTTTAGAATGACGAACACATTAAGTTGACTATTATGGGTCGGGGAAATTGGTTGAAGTAGAACCATAGTCTTATTGAATCTACTTTATTTCAAGAAGAAATTGTAAGGTTAACCGATTTAGTTTCCTATCGTTACCTTAAGATGTTGAGTATCCGGATGTCGGTAGTAAGATCTGTGATCCCAGATTCTAGCTCATAATAGATTTAGAAAACACTTTTTATTGATTAACAATCAATCACACAACCTATATCAATCCATATCCCTATTTAGTGCATATTACAAAAAGCTCTGTGTGTGTGTGTTTTCTAAGGTGTTCTTACCAAAATTGTGCGCATGTGTTCTTATGACATACAACACCTTGACCTGCTATTTATATGGTCAACATGACCTTAGCACATGGTCAACTACTCTTACAATTACATATACACACTCACACTTTTACAACAATTACAATATAGACCCTCATTTTAATCTTGAATACAATTTAACTCTAACAATCTCCCCCTTTGGATTCAAGATTAAAATTTTTTTGACACTAATCTTCAGGTCTTCTTTCTTCAGAAAAATCTTCATCAATCAATCTTTCACAACTTGGAAATCTTCAAATCTTTGTCACTTTGATTGATCTTTGATAGCGCTTTAAGTAATTCTCCCTTTGGATTTCTTGAACACATTTGACGATCTTCACAGAACTTCGAAAACTTTGAAATCTTTAAAACTTTAACACTTTTTTTTAATTTCCCCATTTTGAGTAAAAATGCAATTTCAGATAAGCTCAACAACTTGAGAATCTTCAAACTTCACTTTGAAACATTTCTTGACTTTAATTTTTTCCTCTTTATCACATCTTGCTTGACTTTCGCTTGAAACGGATCTGACTTTGAAATCTTGAATTATCTCCACCTTTTTGATGAATTGTGAGAATCAAAATCATCAAAACATTCAAGGTCCGCTCTGTCTTTGACATATCTCCCCCAAATAACAATTTAAGCACAGTCCCCCATGTAGGAAAATAGTAAATCTCCCTAAAGAATGATATGAACATTCTCCGTCTGATCTGATAGTCTGCCGCCAATTCATAAGATGTGTTTATCCGAATCTTTTCAAATTCAGACAAATTTTGAGTGGTAACCCTGAATTAACACATGAAACAGTTATAATGCCTGTCAGTAACACAAAGTTACTTAGTATAACAGATGTACTGTATAAGGAGCTTGAGTGATGTTTACTCCCCACGGCTTTCATTCAATCATCGAAAAAACACAAGGTTAATCTATGAACGTTTTGACTGAAAAACGAATTTTCTATGTGTTTGTGCTTGTGTATGAAAGAATTAAGCCCAATGATTGCTTTTATAGGCTCAAAATATGTAAACCATTGAGACAACAATAGATATTACATAGACTCAACGTGCATGAGAAAGGGTCGAAGGTGGGGAACTTTCCTTCTTTTTTAATATCATCATCTTCCAAATGAAGATCTGATAGAGTAAGTGTTGCTTCCCCATAACATATGAAACATTCTTTTGTTGAGAAAAGAATGAGTAGCTGGTAGGGTTATATGCAGGAGTTGGCATGGGCTAATGCCTTTTTCAATGAAGGTCATAAAGAAGTGTGAACCAATAGATTATGCGGCTGCCCGACTCATAAAAAGTTGGTGTAGAGTTTGATATTCTTTTACTCTGATCTCTCACCCTCTTTCTTTTAAACATTGAGCTCATTTCTAACCAAACTCTCTTTTACATTTTACCTCAGCACACTCCCACACTCTAATCTTTTGACCCCTCTCCCCTCAATCACTTAAAGATTAATTCCGGGGTAGGAAACACTGGTTAACGTGAATCCATGGAAGTCTTTTAAGCACTCATATCGAATCCAATGTATCTATACTACATTATAAACCAGATTTTAAAAAGTCTTAAAGTCTTAAATACAACTTTCCTAACATAGAGTATAACAATGATATGCACTAGATCTACCAAATCTCTTAAAGTCTTAAATACAACTTTTCTAACATAGAGTACAACGTTGATATGCATATAGCCTTTCACATAACTCTACAACTCAGATTCACAGTCCCGCCTCATTCACATCCCCTAGACTACGATTCACAACCCTAAGACTGACAACTCACACACCAAGACTGACGATTCATACTCCAAGACGACCATGCAGGGTTTTTTATATGTGGTTTCTCATACGATTCCCTGTTCTATGTTTCCCCCAAACCTCAATTTCTTTTGCTCCGCTCATCTCAATCAGGTATCGTAATCTTGAAATCATGGAATTGTTGTTCATCTTGATGAAATTATCAATTTCTTGTTTCAATGCTGTTGAAATCATGGAATTTGTTATTAATCGTATTGAAATTATCAATTTCTTGTGTCAATCCTGTTGAAATCATGGAATTTGTTGTTAATCAATTTCTTGTGGATCCTCTACGTTTCCTCTCGGTCTCTCTCCTACCCTCTCTTGCTTCTGCCCCTCATCGCAATCAGGAATCGCAATTTGGTATGATTGTTAACGAGTTTCCGTTAATCTGTTTTAATCTGTTTCATAAACCATTAATCTGTTTCAATCCTGTTGGAATCATGGAATTTGTTGTTTCACCGGTTCGATCCTCTTGTTTCCTCTTGGTTTCCCCTAACCCTCGCTTGCTTTTGTCGCTCATCTCAATCAGGTGTAGCAGATTTTGAAGACCAGTCCGAGAAATCAAAACTCAATTCAAACTTTAGTAGAAGAGTGCCTTTAGGGAGGTATTTTGTTACTGATCATTGGATAGATCTTTTGTTTTTGTAGGAATATTATGACTGAGTTAACAAATTTATTGTTGGTTCTTGTAAAGAGTCCTTTTCATACTTCAAAAAACCCATCGACCCATGAACAATGGAATGTCATTTGTGGGAGAAAAACAGTGGAGTCTCAAGAGAGACCCAAACTTGAGGTTCTTTTAATTTCCTTGTACACGTATTATGTGAATTTTCTTTTTGTTTGCATTACTTTTGTGTTCGATTTCTTTGTTTTTTGTCCTTTTTTTCTATCTATACCTTTTGGTATTTAGATTCCACACTATATATTTTCCTATTTAGACCGAGTTATAGGTTTCACCCAATCTTCCCTCTGATCAATAACTTACTGTCTTGGACGTTTTTTGTTAAACCATTTTTTGGTGTAATAATTATTCATAGGCTTTGAGAGTGATCAAGTATGATGTAGGAAAATATGGTGTCAATTTTAAGAGAGATGCAATTGAACCCGCTGGTTGTCCATCAGCTAAATCACCATAAGGTACAACAAGATGATTATTTGAACGGTGACACACTTAAGTCTATTAGGGAGACTGCCCAAGAACCATTATTAGCAGTAAGGGGCCGTTTACAAAATGCTTACCCGGTGCTTTCCGGGGAATTTACCATAGCAGATGAACATGACAAGAGGATAGGATCTTACCCGGTAAGAGCGAGGATAAGGATGAAAAGTCTTACCCGGTAAGAGAGAGTGACAACTCTTACCCATGTAAGCGCTTACCGGGTAAATTGTTGTATAAGATACCATCGTGATGATTAAAATCTTACCCGGTAAAGCAAGTTAGTGTGTCGAGTTTTATTGGTAAATGCTTACCGGGTAAGCATTTGGGTAAACGACTCCTAAGCCACCACCTAAAGCAGGGTTTGGGAATACCAACTTTGACATGCCACCTGATGTTAACAAGTTGTTTCTATCAAAATATATCAAGTTCTTATCAAAACAACAACAACATATACGACCTGTTTGATTAATAATCAATGGATTACAAGGTTGATGATTTCTCTGTTTAAGCTCTCGATGTTCTCTCTGTGAATAGTAAGTTCTTGGTTGTGTGTTGTGTAAGTTATGTTTTCTGATCTAATCTAATATGAGATATCAAATCTCACCTAACATAAACTAACATACATAATATCTAAACTAGATATTATAAACTAATAAACATAATATCCTATATCTATTAATTAGATATTTAGGACTAATAATAAAATACAATAAAACAAACTTTGACTATTATTACAAACTCAACATTAGACTTATATTTAGAGTTGACTTTCCAGCATTAGCTTCAGATTGCAAACTTCAGATTGGATGATCTTGAATCCAATAGATCTGTGCGCCAACAATCTCCCCCTTTGGATCAAGATCATTACTAAAAAGATTTTAGCAATTCAGTCTTCTTTTTCAGCTTAGAAGATGCAATATCCTTCTCTGTCTTCCATATGTAATAATCTCCAGGTTTAGCTCAGAATGCTTTAGCAAACTATCTTCAAAGAAAATTTCTCTAAAATCAGCATGTCTTCAGAATACCTTGATCTATCGCATTTCTTGGTTAGTTCTTCTCTTTCCAATGTCTTTGGAATGTAATGGACATTTCTTCAATCTTTAGGTTCTCCCCCTTTTTGATGAATAGAGAATCGACATCATCAAAACTTCTATCAAGAAATGTCTTCTCATTTAGAGTTATTGATCCGTCAATTCAAAAGATATTCATCCAGATCTTTGCAAATCCAGACAAAATAATTGTGTAACGCCTGAATCAACAAATGAATCAGTTAAAATGTCTGTCAGTAACACTAAGTCACTGTGTGTAACAAATACACATTGGAAAGGAGCTTTTTGATGTTCACTCCCCCAGGGCTTCCATTCAATCATCGAAACACCACAAAGGCAATTTCTATGAACGTTATGACAAATAAACAAATTGCTTATGTGTTCGTGCATGTGATAGAAAGAATTAAGCACTGATGATTGCTTATAGGCTCAAAATTGTGTAAACCACTGAGACAACAGTAAGTATAAACACAGACTCAATGTGCATGATTGAAGTGCGAAGGTGGGGCAGACTTCCTTCTTTTCAATATCCAGATTTTCCAAATGAAAATCAGATAGCAAATGTGTTGCTTTCGCTTTGAAAATGTGAAACACTTTCCTGTTAAGAAGAAAATGAGTATCTGGTGAGGTTTGATCAAGAGTTGGCATGGGCTAGTTGCCTGTTTCAATAATGTTCATGAAAAAATTGTGAAACATTAGTCATGTGGCTGCCCGGCTCAGAAAAAGTTGGTGCAGAGTTGTGATATTCTTTTAACTCTGTTCTCACACCCTCTTTCTTATTATCTTTTAGCTTACTCTAACCAAACTCATTTCTTTTCGACTCCTTACACTCAATCACTATGGATTAACTTCGTGGGTAGAAATCACTGGTTAAGGTGATTCCATTGAAGTTGTGTTAAGTCCTAGCACAAAGAAATCATGTTTTCCTGTGATGCATATGATGCTCAAAATGGTTTAACTTTTTCAGTTAAAGCACAAAAAGATCTTGAAAACATTTAAAGTCACACTTCCAAATTATGAAATCAGAATAAGACTCGGGAAGTGGTTTGAACATTTAAAACAATGCTTTCTATGATTGAAAGTTATCATTCTTTCAACCATATATGAGATTAAGATAAAGGATTATACCTTTACGTGCGATCTTACATCTCATGAAGCTAAGTTTAAAGTCATAAACATATGATCTTGTAAGCATCTCTCAAAAACTGCAAAAGTCTTATGTCAGAGTCAAAGCAAATTTATTCACTTAAAATAAAATGACAAAACGCAGAAAAACAATGAAAGTACGAGTTCTGATCAGAAATAATCAGAAGTAATATACAAACTCCTTTGATTTGAAAAGCTCCCCCTAAAATCATGCATTACAAAAATTTGACATAAAAGGTAAATGCAGAAATTATATAAGCTCCCCCTCAAAATAACAATGATTATCTTTGGAGTTCTTCTCACACTCCCCCTTTGATCATGAACAGAATATTGAAGTGCAGATATCTTGCGGAAATGAAGAAATGATGAAAAATTTACAATAAGAAACTTTAATAGGTAACCACCGATTAGGTTTTAAGATTTAGCATACCAAGCTTAGAGACAAGAAAAATGAATCTCTTTTCGTCTAAGGGTTTGGTAAACAAATCTGCAAGCTGATAATCAGTTTTTACAAAGTAAAGTTCAATTGTTCCTTTTTCGACATGATCCTTTATAAAGTGATACCTGATGTCGATGTGTTTGGTCTTTGTATGCTGAACAGGATTAGCTGTTATCGCGATTGCGCTCTTTGAGTCATAGAATATCGGGATATGGTTGAACTGAAAACCATAGTCTCGCAGTTGAGTTCTCATCCACAAGACCTGAGAACAGCAACTAGCAGCAGCTACATATTTTGCTTCAGCCGTTGAAGTTGAGACACATAATTGCTTCTTTGATGCCCAACTGACGAGTTTATCACCGATGAACTGTATATGACCTGACGTGCTCTTCCTGTCTAACATGCAACCAGAATGATCTGTATCTGTATATGCTGTTAGTTCAAAGCTAGTATCTTTAGGATACCACAGACCAAGATCTGCCGTCCCTTTTAGATACCTAAAAATGCGCTTAACTGCAGACACATGGGATTCTTTGGGATTAGCCTGATATCTAGCACATAAGCATGTTGAAATCATTATATCTGGCCTACTATAAGTAAGATACATCAAAGAACCTATCATCCCTCTATAAGTCCTAACATCAACAACCTTTTGTTGGGAACTGAAGAATTCATCAAGTATGGTTAATGCTGCTGGTTCAAAGTTACTACTGCTAGAAGACTTAAAGGTTAGTACTGCTGAGTGTTACTACTGCTAGTACTATTAATACTGCTAGTCAAAGTTAGTGCTGCTTGAACAAAGTTAGTACTGCTTAGCTAGTTAGTACTGCTAGTGGTTAGTGCTGCTTAGTAGTTAATGCTGCTAGAAGAAATTTAATGCTGCTGAAGATTAATACTGCTTATATGATGAAGATTCGCATGAAAGGATATACATGGAAGCTTAGAGATATATATGGATGATATACTGAAGATATTTTATTTATTGTAATTATCTTTGTATTCAGTATATATATTGTATAGTTTAGAATAATGAGTTAACTTTTGTTTTCTTCATTCTATTAGAGAGAAAATCAACCTCAAGGCATAGATCCTAATTCTAGAGAAGTAGAATTCGTATTGGTGAGCCTGTTCATCAATATTGAGGTTGAGTGTGTAATCTTGTAACTTCAAAGCATTCAATACAAGTTTACAATTTGTTGATTATATTCTGTTTTGATTTTCTGTTTGATTAAATATCAAAGTGTTATTCCGCAAACTTCTTTGATATTGTTTCTGAGAATTAATTCTTGTTGAGAATTCGATCCTGACAAGTGGTATCAGAGCCTAACTCTTTCAGAAACAGTTATTCATCATGGAAAATCTTACAGAATCAAGTAGTACTTTGGTTTCTAAGGTTCCAATGCTCAAACCAAGTGAGTTTGACATGTGGAAGATCAGAATCAGATAATATATTCTTCTCACTGACTACTCAATGTGGGATATCATTGAGAATGGTCCTTCTGAAGCTGGAAGGATAGGACCAGATGGGAAAAGACCTCCACCAAAGACAGATGGTGAGAGGAAGATCAGACAGACAGAGATGAAGGCCTTGAGCACTCTGCTCTTGGCCATTCCCAATGAATATCAGCATCAATTTTGCAACTGCACTGATGCTCAGATTCTCTGGAATGCTCTAGAGAAAAGATTTGTTGGAACTAAGAGCATCAAAAGAAATCAAAGAGATGTTCTAAAGCAGCAGTATGAGAACTTCACTTCCACAAAGAATGAGTCTATGACTCAAACTTTTGATAGGTTCAATAAACTCATTGGTGAACTGGCTACTGTAGGGGTGAAGATGGAACAAGATGATATCAACAGAAAGTTCCTCAGATCTCTTGGGGATGAATGGACTATGTACACTGTCTCATATAGACAGAGTGACAATCTGGAAGAGAAAGATCTTGATGATTTATACAATGATCTAAGAGTTTTTGAAACTGAGGTAGAAACCAAGAAGAAGCCCTCTGGTTATATTCACAATGCTGCTCTTCTTTCAGCATCCACTGATACTACTGCCAACCCTGAAGCAGTTAGTACTGCCAGTGTAGTAAGTTCAGAAAAAGGCACTGAAACTATCTTTCAAGCCTTTTTGTCCAGTCATAGCAGCAATTCTTTGATTAATGATGATCTGGATCAAATTCACCCTGATGATCTGGAGGAGATGGATATTAAATGGCAGATGGCCATGTTATCCATGAGGGTGAAGAAGTTCATTAAAAGAACTGGAAGAAATAACTTCTCTCAAAGAAGAGAAGATGGAGCTGGTTTTGACAAAACCAAGGTGGAATGTTATAAGTGTCACAAGAAAGGACACTTTGCTAGAGAATGCAGGAGTGCTGTTCCAAACAACAACAACCATCAACAAGCTCAGAATGGAGGATACAATCTGAACAAGAATCCTGCTCAAGCCCTTGTTTCTCAACAAGGAATGGGATTTGACTGAAGTGATCAAGCTGAGGAAGCCATTCAGAACCAAGCTCTTATGGCAGAAGTGTCTGATCTCCCCACTGAGGTAAGTTCTAATCTTTGCACTAAATCTTGCATTGACACTGTTACAAGATACAGGGATCACAATCAAAGTATGTGTGATGACCTCAAAAGATTAGAAAAGGACAGAAGAGATTATGTGTTGATAGTAGAGAGATTTGAAGAGCAAATCAAAGGCTTTCAAGCTAATGAACTTCAACACTCTTATGACACAAACTATTGGAAGTGGGAAAAGAATGAGTTAGAAACCAAACTGTCTAAGTCATTAGAAGAGAAGGATAGGCTGAAAGAGGAACTGTCAAAAGTTAAGCTTGACATAGAAAAATTTTCTTATGCTTCAAAAGCAATGGATTCTCTTCTAAAGGCTCAGATACATGATAAGATGAAGCCTGGTATTGGATACAACAATACACCCCCTCCTTACAATAACAACTATATTTCTCCTACATCAGACTTGTTAGAAACTAAGGAGAAAAAGGACTTGTCTGAAGAAGCTTTTAAGATAGATCCTTTGGATGAGGTAGTAGTTAAGGATTTGACTGAGAAAGGAGCCAGTGAGAACAGGGATAATAATGTGAGTAAAAAGATACCATTAGAAAACAATATTATCACCAATGAGGGATGTGGGAAAATCTGGGTCAAGTCCAAGGAGATAGAGAAGAATAAAGGAAATGATAACAAGGTCCATTACAAACAAACCACAGTTGTGAATCCTGGATCTTGTAAACAGTGTGATTGCAATAAAGCCAAGAGCCTAAATTCTGGTTTAAAAAGAGGAAATCAAAGAAACTGGAATAATCAATGGGCTCAGAAACAAGGAGTTGATCTGAATAAAATCAATAGACCAAAACCTTGTTTTATATGTGGCAAGTTGAATCATTTGGCTAAGTATTGTTACTTTAACCCTATTAACCAACAGATGAACTTTCAAAGATTTGTGCAAAAATCTGTGGGTTATAGGAAGGCTGGAAAGAAACATGTGATAAAGAAATCTATTGAAAGTAAAGGCACTTTAAAGAAAAAGATTTTGAAAGAAAGTGTCAAAATGTGGGTACCTAGAAGTACTAACAGTGTTAGTACTGCTAACAATATTAGTACTGCTAACACAGTTACTACTGCTAACAGTGTTAGTACTGCTGAAAATATTAATGCTGCTAATACTGTTAATACCTCTTCAATGGTTAATACTGCCAACACAGTTACTGCTGCTAACACAGTTACTACTGCTAACAAGGTTAGTACTGCTATGCATGCAAGTACTGCCAAGGCAGTTAGTACTTCTAAAACCAGTACTGATTCTAGCAAAAACATTTCCAAGCCTATTATTGTAACAAAGTACTCCAAGAATGAGGAATTAAAGTTCAAAAATCTTGTCAAGAAAGAATGCAAGTATTTTGATGAGAAAGGGGTACCCAAGACTACTTTGGCTTGGGTTCCTAATTCATACTAATTGATTTATTTAATGTGCAGGGCAACCAACAGCTCAAGGGAAAGAGCATTTGGCATGTTGATAGTGGTTGCTCTAGACACATGACAGGCAACATGTCATGTCTTCAGGACTTCAAGCATATCAATGGAGGACATGTTGCATTTGGAGATAATCTTACTGGTGGTAAGATAAGTGGAAAAGGTAATGTCACCAAAGGTAAGATGACATTTGAGGATGTCTACTATGTTGATCAATTAAAGTACAACCTGTTAAGTGTATCACAGGTTTGTGACAAACAACATAGTATATTATTTACTAATACTGAGTGTATGTTTCTTGCTCCAGGGTTCAAGGTAGTTGATGAGAGCATGATACTACTTAGAACTCCAAGAAAAGACAATGTTTACTGTCTTGATATGAACAATGTTGATAGTGATTCATCTCTGAATTGTCTTGTTTCAAAAGCTTCTGTAGATGAATCCTCTCTATGGCACAGAAGGATGTGTCACATGAATTTCAAGACTATGAACAATCTTGTTAAAAACAACCTTGTAAGAGGTTTACCTTCAAAAGTCTTTTCATATGATGATCATTGTGTTGCTTGTCTTAAAGGCAAACAACACAAAACTTCTAATAAGACCAAAGAGTTAAATTCTGTTTCTTCTTGTCTCCAGTTACTGCATATGGATCTGTTTGGTCCTACTAATGTTATGAGTATAGGCAAGAAATCTTACTGCTTGGTTATTGTTGATGATTACTCCAGATTTACTTGGGTATATTTTCTATGGACTAAGGATGAAACAAGTGGTCTTATCAAATCCTTTATTCTAAGAATTGAAAACCAAACTAATCAAAGAGTAAAAGTCATTAGATCAGATAATGGAACTGAGTTTAAAAATCATGATCTAAACACCTTTTGTGAAGAAAAAGGTATTGAGAGGCAATATAGTGCTCCTAGGACTCCTCAACAGAATGGTGTTGCTGAAAGGAGAAATAGAACACTAATAGAGGCTGCTAGATCTCTGTTGGCTGATTCAAAATTGCCAATTACCTTCTAGGCTGAAGCAGTTAATACTGCTTGTTATGTCCAAAACAAAGTTCTAGTGGTCAAGCAAAAGAACAAGACCCCATATGAGCTTTTAAATAAAAGAAAACCTTTCATTGGTTTCTTCAAACCTTTTGGGTGTTCTTGTACAATTCTAAATACCAAATCTCACTTAGGTAAGTTTGATAGCAAAGCAGATGATGGATTTCTTGTTGGATATTCATCTCAGAGTAAGGCCTACAGAGTTTTTAACTCATCTTCTAGAATAATTGAAGAAAGTGACAATGTCAAATGCAATGAGAACACACCAAATCCTGTTGGGTCTGGACCTCAGTGGCTATTTGACATTGATTCACTAACTAACTCTTTTGGTTTCAGTAATGAGAATGCAGGTTCAGGAAGTGGAAGATCAGGGATCACACAAGTTCAAGAAAGTATATCTAAATCTGTGATATTTCCCATACCCACAGTAAATTCTGTTGAAGACTGTGAAAAGGAATCAGTTACTGGACCAAGTCAGAGTGAAGAAGAAACTAGAGATGAGGAGACTCAAGAAAATAAAGAATCAGAAGTGGCATCTGAAAACACTTCAGTTGACTTGCATGACTCTAATCTAGAGGCTGGACTGAATGAAGAACCTAGGCATAACACCAGAGTTCAAAAGAATCATCCTCCACAGCTGGTAATAGGAGATATCTCTTCTCCTATGATGACTAGACATCAAAGCAGGCTTCAGGAAATGCAAGATCAACAGCATACAGTGCTTTCTTGTTTTCTATCTCAGCTTGAGCCTAAAAAGGCACATGATGCTATGAAAGAATCTAGCTGGATAGAAGCAATGCAAGAAGAACTGTTACAGTTCAAGCTACAAGATGTATGGGATCTAGTAGACCTTCCTAAAGGTCACAGAGCAATTGGCACAAAATGGATTTTCAGAAACAAGAGAGATGAAAGAGGTATTGTCATAAGAAACAAAGCAAGGCTGGTGGCTCAAGGATATACTCAAGAAGAGGGTATAGATTATGAAGAAGTTTTTGCACCTGTGGCTAGGATAGAAGCAATCAGACTATTCCTAGCCTATGCTTCTTACATGAATTTCAAAGTCTATCAAATGGATGTAAAAAGTGCTTTTCTCTATGGCTCAATTGAAGAAGAAGTATATGTTTGTCAACCACCAGGGTTTGAAAACCCAAGCTATCCAGACAGGGTATACAAATTAAAGAAAGCACTTTATGGACTACATCAAGCTCCAAGAGCATGGTATGACACTCTGTCATCCTATCTCTTGGAAAATGACTTTGAAAGAGGAGTCATTGATAAGACTCTATTTATCAAGAGAAAGAAGAAGGATATCTTGCTGGTCCAAATCTATGTTGATGACATTATCTTTGGATCTACAAGAAACAACATGTGCAAGGAGTTTGAGGATTTAATGCATCAAAGGTTCAAAATGAGTTCCATGGGGGAACTTACTTTCTTCCTTGGACTCCAAGTTCAACAGAAGTCAGATGGAATCTTCATCTGTCAATCCAAGTATGTGCAGGACATTCTAACCAAGTTTGGTTTCTCAGAGTCAAAACCTGCCAGCACACCTATGGAAACACACAAGCAAATAACAGCAGATCCTGAGGGGGAGGATATAGATGTGCATCATTACAGATCTATGATTGGCTCTCTCATGTATCTCACAGCATCAAGGCCAGATATAATGTTTCCAGTCTGTGTATGTGCCAGATTCCAAGTTAGGCCAAAGCAATCTCACTTTCAAGCTGTCAAGAGGATATTCAGATATCTCAAAGGGCAACCCAGATTGGGACTTTGGTATCCTCATGACTCACCCTTTGACCTAATAGCATACTCAGACAGTGATCTAGGTGGGGCAAACTTGGACAGAAAATCTACTTCTGGAGGATGTCAGTTTTTGGGTGCTAGACTAGTCTCATGGCAGTGCAAGAAACAAACCACAGTATCCACATCTACAACAGAGGCAGAGTACATAGCAGCTGCAAGTTGCTGTTCTCAAGTCTTATGGATTCAGAATCAAATGTTGGATTATGGGTTCGAAGTCTTCAGGCAAGCTTTTCACTAAGATCAATGGCATCAATGACTTTCATTGACGAGCACAATGAGATTGCGATGCTACAAAAACCAAAGCAAGCTGCAGGATTTCATCAGATTGTGGATTTCCTCAAGTCAAGCCACATTGCTCATGCTCTTATTGTATCCCCTACAATCTATATCGAGCATCAAAGGCAGTTCTGGGCTAATGCCACCATTGTTGTTGAGAATGGTGTGCAAATGATCAAGACAAGAATCTGTGATCAATCACTAACAGTTACTGAAGAGGTTATTCGCATCAGTCTACGTCTAGACGATGCCTCTGGTATAACTTCTATCCCAAACGATGAACTGTTTTCCAATCTTACAAGAATGGGGTATGGAGGCCCATTGGGTGTTTTCAAATTCTCTAAAGCCAAATTTTCACCCCAATGGCGTTTCTTTGTCCATACTCTTATGCATTGTATCTCCAAAAAGACTACTGGATGGAGTGAGTTCAGCAGCACTATTGCTTATGCTTTGGTGTGCTTGGCCACTGCCAGAAAGTATAATTTTTCTAAAATGATTTTCAGTGATCTTGTCTCAAACATGGGAAACAAAAAGAGATTCTTTATGTATCCCAGGTTTGTTCAAGAAGTTATTACTCATGAATTGACGGATATACCTCAACTTGTTGGGGTATATGTACCTAAACCCCCCAAAGGCAAGGTTTTCTCAAATATGAGAAGATCTGCTGGGGACTCTGAAGGAGTTGACACCCCATTGTTCTCTACAATGATGGTGGTGTCCCAAACCAATGAAGGTATGGCAGCAGGGTCAAGGCCCCCATTAGACCAACCCACTGCTAGCCAATCCCAACCTTCCCTCTCAAAATCTATTCCCCAGTCCCTTCTTGAAAAACCAACCTCTCCTATCACCCAAACTTACAAGAGGAAACAGGTAAAGCAGGCTCCTTCCCTTCTTGTACCATTACCCACTCAGCCTTTAAGCCCTCTAAGGGAGAATTCTCCCCTAGAGAATATCCAAAGGGAAACCACAAGGGTGTCTCCCAACCCAAAGGAGGTGCTCTCTGAGGAGGAGGTAGAGCATATGGGTGATGAGGCTGCCACTACTCCTGCTAGCACAGAGGAGGAAAGTGGTAACATCAATAAGACCTCCCCCATGGCAACTTTAAATGAGCAATCATTTGAAGGTCCCTGGTGCCAAGAAACCACAGGGGTGGATAGTGCTTCTGCTAGGCAGAAGACTTCCACTACTAAAAGATCCAATGATCCTTCAAAGGAGGGTAACACTCCTGGAGAAGGCGAGGACAGATATAACTATGATGAATTGATGGAGGCAATGGGTAACATCAACCTAGATGTTCTGAAACAAGGAAAAGAAATAGAGGAGATGAAGCTGGTGATCCTGTCACAACAAGTCCAGATTGAAAAATTGAAGAAGATGGTGACCAGGCTGGTTCAAAAGAAAAGAAGGAAACAGTTTGTACTAAAAAAGAGGGACAAAGTTCAAGATTCTTTCAACAAGGGGGAGAAGCATGAAGGGGAAACTGTTGAAAAGAAAGCTGAAGTTGAGGGGGAGACAGAGGAAGAGATGGAAACAGAAACAGTTACTGCTGCTGAAGTAAAAGTAGCAGCAGAAACTGAAGCAGCAGAAATAGGGCTCTCTGTGGAAGAAATGGAGATAGCAGAGACTTTAGTAAAAGCAAAGAATGACACTCCTAAGGCTACTCAAAAGGCCAAAGGAGTGGTCATCAATGAAGGAGAACCTCAAAAGAAGAAAATGAAGGAGGATATAAAAGGAAAAGGAAAGATGATTGAACCTGAACAACCTTCAAAGAAGAGGAGTCAGATTGAAATGGATGAGGAGATGGCAAAGCAGCTTCAAGAGCAAATGGAAAAAGAGGAGCAAGTTCAAACAGAAACTGATAGAGAGCTTGCAAGGATAATGGCCAAGAAGTTAAATGCAGAATACCAAAAGAGTTTGAAAGAAGCAGCTCAGACAGCAACTCAGGTCAAGAAACTCCAAGTTAAGAAGATGCCAATTCAGAAACAAAAGCAGAAAAGACAACCCTCAAAGACATTTTTGGCCAATCAGGAAAAAAGAAAAATGATAAACTTCCTGAAAGGTGCAATTGGTGTTAAGGGGGAGATGTTTACCCACATGGCATTCTCTCAGATTGAAGAGTTGTATAACAAGGAAATGGCCAAGCTTCAAGGGGATTCAGCACAAAGGGAGGAGGATGAGAGAAGGATGAAAGAGAGACATGATCTCAACATCCAACAACCATTCCCTGAGGAAACCACACCTTCCAAAGAAGAAGCAGAAGAGAAGAAGGAAGAACCTGGAAATATTGGTATAGAAGCCAAGTCTGGAAAAAGAGTGAAATCAATTGCTCCAAAAAGGCAGTTGAAAAGGCCTAGGGTGGAAGAAACTGAAAAGGAAGCAGAACCTTCAGTCACATCCCCAACAGAGCCAGTACAGAGTCCAGAGCAGGTCACTAAGCAAACAGATGAAAGTATGGATCCGTACATGACAATAGTGGAACCTTTGAAAGCTGTTCCAATCTCTATGCAAGCTCCAGAGATCATCTTCTGGGATATTCTGAGAGACAATGGAAAGAATTTCTTCAGAATCAAGAGAGCTGATGGTTCATTTGAAGCTTATTCAACATGGGGAAAAGTCATCAGAAGTTGTTCAAGAGCTGATATGGAAGAACTATATAAAGTTGGGATGAAACTTTATGAACCTGTGTTGAAAGGTACTGAAGAGAATCTTCTCAAAGTGACATTGGAATACTTGTGCATGATGTTTGAGCCTGAAAGAGTGCACGATAGGATTAAAGATCATATGCATGAGTTCATATTCAAGAAGATTGACAAATGGATACTGTTTGAAAACTGTGGAGTATATATGATTACTATTGACAATTGTTATCATGAATACTACCTGGTGGACAAAATCTATGAGCATAGCAAGGAGAAGTTAGAAGGGATGCTTAAAGCTACACTGGTTTGTACAAAGGATTCAGAGATGGCCAAGATTGTGGTGAGAAGAACTGTAAATCAAAGCTTGGGCCTAGATCCAAATTTGGGAAATTGAATCAGAGGTGTTGAAAGCATCTTGAAGCTTAATTCTGAAGAACTTGACTTCTTTTCCTAAAAGTCAAGTTAGGGGGAGATTGTTGGGAACTGAAGAATTCATCAAGTATGGTTAATGCTGCTGGTTCAAAGTTACTACTGCTAGAAGACTTCAAGGATAGTACTGCTGAGTGTTACTACTGCTAGTACTATTAATACTGCTAGTCAAAGTTAGTGCTGCTTGAACAAAGTTAGTACTGCTTAGCTAGTTAGTACTGCTAGTGGTTAGTGCTGCTTAGTAGTTAATGCTGCTGAAGATTAATACTGCTTATATGATGAAGATTCGCATGAAAGGATATACATGGAAGCTTAGAGATATATATGGAAGATATACTGAAGATATTTTATTTATTGTAATTATCTTTGTATTCAGTATATATATTGTATAGTTTAGAATAATGAGTTAACTTTTGTTTTCTTCATTCTATTAGAGAGAAAATCAACCTCAAGGCATAGATCCTAATTCTAGAGAAGTAGAATTCGTATTGGTGAGCCTGTTCATCAATATTGAGGTTGAGTGTGTAATCTTGTAACTTCAAAGCATTCAATACAAGTTTACAATTTGTTGATTATATTATGTTTTGATTTTCTGTTTGATTAAATATCAAAGTGTTATTCCGCAAACTTCTTTGATATTGTTTCTGAGAATTAATTTTTGTTGAGAATTCGATCCTGACACCTTTCCAGAAGGATCGGTGCCAATCTTAGTACCTGGTGCCATTGGGGTACCAATCGGTTTAGAATTTTCCATTTTGAACTTCCGAAGAATATCAAGAATGTATTTTGATTGATTGATAAAAATCTCCGATGAAAATTGTTTTACTTGTAATCCGAGAAAGAAATTCATCTCTCCCATCATATTCATCTTAAATCTTGACACCATAAGGTTTGAAAAATTCTTACAGTACTTAGGATTTGTAGAGCCAAAAATAATATCATCCACAAAAATTTGAATAAGAATGATATCGGCTTTTTCCTTTTTAATAAACAAAGTGGTATCTACCGTGCCTTTTGTAAAACCAGACTTGACTAAAAATTGAGATAGGACATCATACCAGGCGCGAGGAGCTTGTTTCAATCCATAGAGTGCTTTGTCGAGAATGTAGACATGATTCGGTTTCTCTTGATTGACAAAGCCTTCTGGCTGAGATACGTAGACTTCTTCCTTTAGAATGCCATTCAGAAAGGCGGTCTTCACGTCCATTTGAAAGACAGTGAAGTTCTTGTGAGCAGCGTAGGCTAGAAACATTCGAATTGCCTCTATATGCACCACAGGAGCATAAGTCTCGTCGTAGTCTATTCCTTCCTCTTGCCTATATCCCTTGGCTACAAGTCTTGCTTTGTTTCTGATAACGGTACCATCTTCATCTTTCTTGATCTTGAAAACCCATTTCATACCTATAATGGTTTTACCTTGAGGTTTGGGTACGAGTCTCCAGACTTTAAGTGCGTCGAACTGATTCAGCTCTTCTTGCATTGCAGTCACCCAGTCTGAATCGGCAAGAGCCTCTGATACGTGAGTAGGCTCGGTCTTGCTCAGAAAGGATTCATGCATACACATATTCATTGACGCTGACCTAATTTGCACCGGTTTTGTTGGATCGCCAATGATCTGGCTTATCAGGTGCTCTTTGGTCCATTTGTGTTGATGAGGTAGTGGATTATATGAATATATATCAATATTATCATCTAAGAATCCACTGGTACCTTCTTTTTGTTGTTCAGGAAGAATTATGATTGCAGTTGAAGTAGTAGGTGCAGAAGTCTCAGTAGGTTCAGCTTGTTCAACAACTTCTGTCTCTTCATTATTGACCACAACTTCAACTGTTGGAGTCGGCATTTGAACTGGAATTTCTTGCTGAATCGAGGAGTTGGATTCAATAGAGATATCTGAACTGGTTGGATGTGTAGTCGTTGAGTCTTCCATCCTGTCAACCACAACAGATTTCTTCACATTAGATCCAAGAAATTCATCAGAAAACAATTCAAATAATAAATCTAAATCAGATAAATGATTAGTAGACGTTGATGCTTCATCTTATTTGATCGCTTGAGATGCAGGTTCTGGACTGATTTGCCTAGAAGCTAGTACTCCGGCTATCACAGGTTCTGAACTGTGTTGTTCAGAAGCCATTTCTTCATCAAATATAACGTTGACGCTTTCAATAACTGTCTTTGACTTCTTCAGATATACACGGTATGCAGTTGATGTAGATGAATAACCAATGAAGATGCCTTCATCCGCCTTGACACTGAACTTGTTCAGACTCTCTCTATCGTTTAGAAGAAAACACTTACACCCAAATATATGGAAATATTTGATTGTCAGTGTTCGGTTGTTGATCAATGCATAAGGAGTCTTCTTGAATCTGCAGTATATCATGGAGCGATTCTGAGTGTAGCACGTAGTCGATATAGCTTTAGCCCATAGAAATAGAGATAAGTCAGATTGACTTAGCATAGTACGAGCAGCCTCGACTAGCATACGATTTCTTCTTTTGACCACTCCATTCTGTTGAGGTGTACGAGCAGCAGAGTATTGATGTGAAATCCCGACAAACTCGAGATATTCTTCAACCTTTTTGTTCTTGAACTCTGTGCCATTGTCAGTTCGTAGAAGCTTGACCGGTTTCTGCAGATTTACCTGGGTTGTCTTCAGGAATGTAATGAGAACATCTGGTGTCTCATCTTTTGAACGTAGAAATTTGACCCAAGTGTATCGCGAGTAATCGTCCACGATAACTAGTATGTACTTCTTTCCGCCAAGACTTTACGTTCGCATCGGACCGCATAAGTCCATATGCAACAACTCTAACGGAGAGCTTGTACTCGGTTCAGGCTTTAGTTTATGTAGAAATCTCTTCATCTTTTTCTTTTCACATGCTGCACAAAGGTGTTCTTTTTCATACTTCAGCTCTGGAAGTCCTTTAACTAACTTTCCACTGACCAGCTTGTTGATGTACCTAAAGTTGAGGTGAGAGAGTTGTCGATTTCCATAGCCAACTTTGTTGCATCGAGGCTTTAGAGAGTAGATAAACCTTCTTGCCAGTCTGGACGTTTGACAAATTGATTGTGTAGAGGTCGGACTTTCGAGTGCCAACCAAGAGTTCCTCGCCTTGTTCAGTGCGAACAGAACACCTTTTGGCTTTGAAATTAACCTCTAAGCCCTTGTCACAGAACTGACCTATAATGAACAGGTTCTGTCCTAAGCCTTCAACATAGCTCACCTTCTTGATTGTGACTTTGTCATGTACCATATCACCATAACCCAGTATTGGTGACAACTGATCATTCCCAAATCTAACTGTTCCGCAGTACTTATCTGTAAAGTTGGTCAACATACCTTTTTGTCCAGTCATATGCTTGGAACATCCGCTATCCAAGCACCACATATGACGGATCTGCACAAGAGAAATTACGAAACAAGAGATTTAGTTATCCATAAAACAAAATTGGAGTAAAAGACTTTTGAGCATTGAAGTGCGGGTCTGGAACTATTGTATTCAAGAGCCATTGTTCTTTGAGGTACGAGTCCTAGACTGTTTTGTCTAGAAGTCATACTTTGTTGAAGTACGGGTTCTAAGCTGAATTGCTTAGAAGCCTCCATGCTGACATTTAAGTCTGGGTTTTGAACTATTTTGTTTAAAAGCCTAATTTCTATGCTCCCTCTTTAAACGTTGAGTGCCTGCAACACAGATTTAGCTTTTGGTACCCACTGGTATTTGGGTCTAACTGTGTTAGCAAATGATTTTGGTACCCATTGAAATTTGGGTCCGTTTTGTTTTTGAGAATCAAATGAAGAATTAGTATGATAAGAGTGAACATTATAAGTGTCATACCAAACATCAGAATATTGATAAGAAGCATAAGCATGTTTATCATATTATGAAGACTTTCTAGCAGATAAAGATAATTCGAATAATTGCTTCATAGAGTACTTGCGATAAACGACAAGTTTTGGTTTCAAAATAGTAGCAACATTCGCATTCAAAACATCTTTACTAGGCATAGTCTTATTACAATCAACACTACAAAAAGATTTATCAGTCTTGTCAATCTCCTGTTTTGGTTGCCATTGAGATTTAACTCCTATCCTTTTCTTGCTTAGATCTGAAACATTTGAAACTTGTGAGTTAGACTTTTGAGCAACAAACAAATGCATCTTATTTGGGTTACCAGTAGTGATCGGTTTCTGTGAATGCTGAGATTTATTATTCATACCTTTTGCATTCTTAGTTTTCACAGAAACTGATTTATCAACTTTCGTTGATTTTGCACTTTTTACAAACATACTGGTTTTTCCCAGGGATTTCAAAACAAAAGATGAATGGTTAGGAAGTTTGGCATTAAAATCAAATTGATCAAAACAATCATCCAAACCACCGTCAGAGTTTAGAAAATCATACCCTTCATCAGTTGAACCAAACATGTCATCAGATTTTGAAGACTTTGATGATTTAGAAAGAACGGTACTCTTAAGCACGGTTGAAAAAACTTTTTGTTGAATATCAATCAAAAGTCTTTCATCTGTTAAAGAAGTCTCAAGTTCAGAAATTTTACTTTCCAAAACGAGAGGAGGGACATATAGTTTACCTTTAATAGGCTTCGCCTCCATTTCTTTGACAGAATAACTCTGAAAGAAGTCATTTGAAAGATATTTCTTTTGTTATATTGGATCATCATTATAACTATTATTCAGATTCACATAACGAAATGGAAGTTGAGCATTAGAT
Organism: Arctium minus; assembly: GCA_954870635.1. Classification (NCBI taxonomy): domain Eukaryota; kingdom Viridiplantae; phylum Streptophyta; class Magnoliopsida; order Asterales; family Asteraceae; genus Arctium; species Arctium minus. Next base: position 10,568,288 of record OX941096.1, on the reverse strand, counting down.
GTGTTCTTTCGTTTTTCTGTTTCCTTGGCTTCATGCTCTTTTGACAGTCCAGTCCAGAAAACTTTAAGCTCAGGGATTCGTTGAGCTGGTTTCATAAAAGTAAAATCATAAAGTCCAGACACTTCAGATTTAGCATTTTTAAGGTAATGAGGATTCTCGTAACCGAGTCCCCAACTCTCTATTTTCTCTTTGGGTTTGTTCAGATGAATGGTTTGTTCAGTTCGAACCATTTTGTATAACTTCTCTTCCAAAGCTTTTAATTTTGCAAGTAAAGATTCGTTTTCTTTGGTACGCGAAGAAAACATTTTCGTAAGCTTTTTGAAATCAAACTCACTCTTTCTCAATTTAGAATTTGTTTCAGTTATTTCTTTGAGAATTATTGTCTTTTCTTTAGCGCAATTATCAAAGTTTTTATGCATTGTCTCAATCAATACTTTCTTTTCAGCAATATCCTCGCTAAGTTTCTGTATTGATTGGTTTTTGTCATTGATAACACCTTTTTCTCGCTTAAGCTTTGACTCTAACTCTTCGAGTTTATTCCACATGGCATGCATTTGATATAAGAAGTCAGATTGAGTTAAATCACATACCTCGTCATTGTCATCGTCATCGGAATCAACTTCAGCTTCTGATTCATGCTTGCCCATTAAGCACATGTGAGCTGTTTCATCCTTCTCTTCATTTTCATCTTCTGATTGATCAAGCCAGTACTCATCTTCTACCATCAATGCCTTTCCAGCCTCCTGTTGCTTGGCTAGAAGCATTTTATTCTTGTAGTAGTCTGAGTTTGTGACTTTGGGTCTTCGACAGTCTCTGGCAAAGTGACCTATTTTGCCACAGTTGTAGCACGTTGGAGGTTCTGACTGACTGGATCCTTCAGCTTGATACCTTCTCTCTTCCGGCATCCTTTCCTCTACTCTCTTTCCTTCAAATCTCTTTCCTTCAACCCTCTCCTTGTGAACATAATTGCTTGGACCAGAAGAATACCTCTGACTGTTTGAACTTGGCTTCTTGTAGAACTTCTTCTGAAAAGCCTTTGTCAGCATAATCATAGCCTGCTTCAGTTGTTCACAGTCGTCCGAGTTCGCTTCAGTTTCAACTTCATCTGATTCAGACAAAAGCATCTTCTTCTTTCTCACAACAAGAGCAACTGATTCAACAATTGTCTTCTCACCCTGTTTCTTTTCATCCAAGATTTCATCCAACTCTTCTTCATTTTGTTTGAGGGTTTCATACACCTCATCAAGTGGAATCTCGTTTAGATCCTTGATTTGCTTCATTTTTCTGGCAAACCTCTTCCATTCAGGCTGGAGAATGCTGAGGAATTTGACATGAAGCTCTATCTGTGATTTAGTGACCTTGTTCTTGCTTAATTCATTCAACAAGGTCACAAACCTGTCGTATGTTTCTTCTAGAGACTCTCCAACTCTGCTTTTGAATTCTTCATAGTTGTTTAGGCAGTTGGATATCTTGAGTTGGTTCCCAACCTTTGAACCTAGTATCATCTTTTCTAGCTGATCCCACATTTGTTTTCCTGAGGCCTTATAGTTGTCTATCTTCACGTATATTTCATTTGGAATGCCTTTAAGAATATAAGACTTTGCTAGCCTATCACCTTTTGCTCTTCTTAGGTTATCACCTTCTAGTTCCTCATACTTCAGTTGAAACTCTGTTGCCACAGTTCCTTCCGTACGAGTCTCATAAATTGGTGCCATAACTCCCTCTTCTATTGATTTCCTAATTAATACTCCCAAATCATGTCTTTCAATGAAATCCATGAACCGATATTTCCACTGTTCATACTCTCCCCAGAAGAGTACTGGTGGCTTTGAGTCAGTTCCGATCGCTAGAGCTTCTCTTGAAGTCATTCTTTTTGAAAAAGACTAAGTCAAGATTCTGGCACAATTTGCGCTAATAGAAGGTGGCGCAAAAGTCAGGTTTGCGCTAGACGAAGGTGGCGCATAACACAACTTGCGCGATGAGAGGCTGGCGCAAAAGTAAGTTTGTGCTACTAGAGGTTGGCGCAAAAGTGACTTGTGATATGAGGATTTGCGCGAAAATATTTGCGCGAGACAAAGGTGGCGCGAGCTGAGGTTTGCGTGAGATGAAGGTGGCGCGTTTATGACTTTGCGCGAGTAGCTGGTCGCGCGAAATTGAGTTTTGCGCGACGTGTTGATGGCGCAAAAGTGGAGTTGTATGCTCGACCGGTGTGCTGACCGGGGTTTGTGCGAGTTCGTCCCTGTTCTTCGAAAATTCGATCTGTTTGCTCAAATAACCCTGTTTGACAACGATTAGCAGTCCCAAATTCTAACAAATTGACCACTAACATTTTTAGAATAAATTACAACCCTTTGATCTCAATAAAAATCACTTTTTCAAAGATTTGATCTATGGAACAGTGACGTGAGGTCGAATATTGTTTTGACACTAAAATCACAAAATGGAATTCAATTGATGTGTTATACTGAAATTAAACAACACCAAATCTATCTAGCACCCTAATCGATCACAACCTGATCGATTTCAAACCCAATAACACTCTAAAACTCGAAAATGAATTTGAAAAGAAGAACACAGAGTCGTTTTTCTATAAACTTGATTTGAATTTGTTTTTAGGCTCTGATACCAATTGTCGGTCCACAATATATCAAGTTCTTATCAAAACAACAACAACATATACGATTACCAACCTGTTTGATTAATAATCAATGGATTACAAGGTTAATGATTTCTCTGTTTAAGCTCTCGATGTTCTCTCTGTGAATAGCAAGTTCTTGGTTGTGTGTTGTGTAAGTTATGTTTTCTGATCTAATCTAATATGAGATATCAAATCTCACGAAACATAAACTAACATACATAATATCTAAACTAGATATTATAAATTAATAAACATAATATCCTAATATCTATTAATTAGATATTTAGGAGTAATAATAAAATACAATAAAACAAACTTTGACTATTATTACAAACTCAACATTAGACTTATATTTAGAGTTGACTTTCCAGCATTAGCTTCAGATTGCAAATTTCAGATTGGATGATCCTGAATCCAATAGATCTGTGCGCTAACATATGCCTAGACTAATCCCTTGGCAAATTATCACTGTAAGAAATCAACCCTGGTTAAATCTCAGTGGCCACAATTATTGTGTACGCTTGGATTCGAACCCTGGACAAATGGGATATTTTACTACATCATCTAAGGCCTTAATAAATGCACCACAACCCTTGTGGTTTTGAGTTTTGTGAAGCCCCAGATTACATGACCATGTAAAGCCAAAGAGAAAATTAAAGGGTGTAAACAGTCCTTTGTGTATGGCAGTATGTATGCTCTTGGTAAGCAGCAAAGTAGTTGATTGTGTTTGTTCTTAGAATGTTGATATGTATTGTATCATTTATCCTTGCATGTTGGTACATGTGTTGGTTGGATTGCTCCTACTAAATTTATAACCCAGATTATCTTGATGGCCATCTCCATGCCATGAGAATCGTCAACGAGGTCTGTCCATGCAAACAAAGTTAACAGTTACCACGGTAATTGATACCTGATATGCACTAATAATAAATTGTGAGAGATTGGAAAAAAAGAGGTAGGCCTTCTGAGCGGTCATTTAGGGGCCTTGTTTGCGAGCCATCATTCTTCTCTAAGCTGCCCGAGTTGGTGAGGGATCTAGCCAATTCGGACAATTTGTACTAATAATCAAATGGAGAGAAGGATGGTGTTTGTAGAGTTGGTGGATGGATTCGAAAAGATGGATTGATCAAATGGTGGGGAGGATGGTGTTTGGTAGAGTTATTGGTGGATGGATTGGAAAAGATGGATTGCAAGAGTTCTAAGCCCTTGAGTTATTTGTTTTAAAACTATGCCATGTAAATTATTTTTGTTTTTAATTTAATATTTAATTGAAATTATATGACAGTCAAGTAATATAGAGTCCATGTAGGACTGAAATATATATGCCATGTAAATCAGGTACTCGAGTAAAATTTGTTACATATTTTGCATTCTGTCTTTTAGATTTTTGGGTAGTGATACACAATTAAATCATAAGGAAAAATATTTTTTTATTGCCATACCACCACTTTTTTCTATCCATTCTCACACTCTTCCTAAGATGAAATAAAGTATTTTGTTCTATATAAACGTTTTTGTACTTGGCATTTTGGTTACACTTTTATGAGTTTTGCACCCCGCCGTATTGCGCGGGTTTACAACTAGTTTATCCTAAAAAGAATGTGTTGCTCAACAATTATCTTGACAATTAAGCACAAGATATCATTATCAGAAAATGTATGCTCAGTAAAGATAAGAATGAAATTTGAGCAATTGAATATTTAAGATCTCTCAAAACATTGAACATTTATGATCATTTAATTTCATTGTTTTGAGAATCTGACAATGATTTAATCAGATCAAATATCATGAAGAAAAATGTAATGGGGTATCAAAGAACGGACATTTGTTTATATGAACAAGATATAAACACATTATCAATGAAAGCACATATAATGAAGAAATGACGTCTGATCTCAAACAACATTGAATTTCAAACTGGAGTATTACCATCAAAAGATTTATTTTTTGAGATATGGTAATAACAAAGTCAATAAAAATGTACTGAACCGATGTGTGTATGAATACTTGACAAAGTAAATGAAAGGAAAATACAGAAGTATTTTTCTTTAAGAAACACACGGTCAGATAAGCATGAAAATATCCAAGTGAAAATCATCTAAAATCACACTTCGAAATTCATAAAACATTTTGAGAACACGAAGTGGTTTGTGAACATTTAAGAAACGATTTTCACTAGAGAAAGTTGTTCGTCTTTCAACAAGTGATAGAGTTTAAGAATTTAGAAATATATACCTTTAGCGTAGAAATTCTTAACTCCCCCTAAAATGAATATCATCTTGTAAGCATCCTTTGACAAAACATCATATACTCCCCCTCCGTATCTGTAAAAAAAGCCACTCATTAAAAAAAATATGACAATGAAAGTGTAATTAACTTTTCTCTTCTCCCCCTTAAGGATATAACAATTAAATCTTATAAACTCCCCCTCAAATCAACAGTAAAAACTACTTAGAAAGATGTTATTTATTAAGCATCCTGAAGAAGAAAAACTTTTGAGAACGGGTTCTGAACTGAAATATCCAGAAGCCATAGTCACATGAAATAACCTGCAAAACAAAAGATATTGGTAATCATTATAGAAATGTTTCCTCTTTAGTCCATATATGATGAATATTAGCACCTGTTCAGAGTTCCCAAAGACATAATTAAGTAAGAAAAAGTAAGATACACTCCCCCTCAGATCATGGATAAGTATTCAAGCAGACATATTCAACATACGTAATTTGCTGATTAAGAATTTGAATCGATTTTCATTTAACGGCTTAGTGAAAAGATCAGCTAATTGGTAGTCTATTTGAACATAGTTCAATTCAACATCTCCTTTCTCCACATGATATTTGATAAAATGGTAGCGCACATCAATATGCTTTGTTTTTTAGCGTTGAACTGGATTAGTGGTTATTGCAATTGCAGTCTTGGAATCACAATAATTTGGAACACGCTTGTACGAATATCCAAAATCCTTCAACTGATTCTTCATCCAGAGGACTTGCGAACAACAACTAGCCGTAGCTGTGTATTTTGCCTCGGCGGTGGATGTAGAAACACGATTTTGTTTCTTGGATGTCCAACTAACAACCTTATCTCCTATAAATTGACATGATCCAGAGGTGCTCTTTCTAACCAGTTTACAACCTGCATGATCAACATCAGTATATGCAGTTAACTCAAAACTAAAATCCTTAGGATACCAAAGGCCTAAGTCGGGAGTGCCTTTGAGATATCTAAGTATTCTTTTAACGGCGATCAGGTGAGATTCCTTAGGATTTGCCTGATATCTAGCATAGAAGCATGTAGCAAACATTATATCAGGCCTGCTAGCTGTTAGATACATTAATGAACCAATCATACTTCGGTACACTTTCTGATCAACAGATTTTCTGGAAAAATCTGCGTCTAAAAGTGTTCCGGTAGGCATAGGCGTTTTCATTACCGAACTTTCAGTCATGTTGAACTTTTTCAAAATGTCTCGTATGTACTTCGATTGGTTTATGAAAATGCCTTCGGGTGACTGTTTGACTTGAAGTCCAAGAAAAAATGTTAACTCACCCATCATAGACATTTCAAACCGAGACTCCATGATTTTAGAAAAGTTCTTGCAAAGTTTTGGATTAGTAGACCCAAATATAATATCATCTACATAAATTTGTATTAGAATTAAATCCTCACCTTGCTTTTTAAGGAACAGGGTTGTACAAATTGTACCCTTTTTAAAACCTGAGGCGAGTAAGAAATGAGTAAGAGTTTCATACCAAGCTCGTGGTGCCATTTTTAAACTATAAAGTGCTTTGTCTAAGATGTAGACATGATCAGGGTGAAGAGGATCAATGAAACCTTTAGGTTGAGCCACATAGACTTCCTCATGAAAAATACCATTAAGAAACGTCGACTTTACGTCCATTTGATAGACAATAAAGTTCTTATGTGCTGCATAAGATAGAAAGATTGTGATGGCTTCAATCTGAGCAACAGGTGCAAAAGTCTCATCGTAGTCGATGCCTTCTTGTTGACAATAACCCTTTGCTACCAGTCGAGCTTTGTTTCTTACCACAACTCTAACCTCATCCCTCTTGTTCCTAAAAACCCACTTTGTGCCTATCATAGATTTGAATACCTTTCTGTAGTGGGATCAGTCGCCAAACCTTGTTCCTTTCGAATTGAAGAAGCTAATCTTGCATTGCCAATATCCAATCAGGATTACGAAGAGCATTAGAGACCTTTTTCGACTCTAAGGAACTAAGGAAGCTTGAGTATAGACAAAAGTTAGCTGATGTTGCACGCGTTTTACACCACTTTGTATATCTCCAATAATATTGTGCAGGGGGTGATTTTTTGTCCAATGAGTTGTGCTTGGAAATGGTTGAACAGATTCTTGTGTGTTTTGATCATTATATTCATCAATAACAACATGTAAAATGTAATACCCTAAAAATGGGGATAACAAAATTTCCGGAAAAGGGAAATTTGGTATATAAAATTTGCCAAAGCAATCGAGCCTCCTAAAAATGAGGAAGAAATAAACACTTGTTTAAGTATAAGTTACAATTCTAATAATGGGAAAATGACAACCTAATAATCTAATTCCATTTGAAATAAGATTACAATTCGGGTGTCATTCACATTTCCCCCAAAAGGATGTCTTCTATAAGGTAATGGTGATCCAAAAATCTTCCCCAAGCTCACTCAAACCGGCTAGACCTTCTTATCACCGGTACCGCTAGAACCTGAGATACACATCGACACCAAAGAAGTGTTAAGACAAAAAGCCTAGTGAGTTTGTACATGTAATAATATTCAAAGCAAGGCACAATTCTTATCAGCAGTTAACAGGAAGTTCATCAAATGTGGAGTCAATGGGGGAGAACCATAGCACCAATCAAGTTCCACCCAAAGAGTCGATATACCATGATGCCAACTACCATGAGTGACATCCAGAAGGCCCGACACATCCGAGGACTACAACCATGGCATTACCCCGTATGGCAGAGGTCTAGGCACATACCAATACGGTGGCACCCAAGACTATATCCTCCTATTGTCTACCGACTTGGTTCGTCCACATGAATAATCACAATACCAACCATGGGTAAAATATTAGATCATACCATCCACAAATTACACATGGTCCATAACAAGGCTAGTGTAGAAAAATTGTTAACAATGCATTTATAACTCCACCTCATGGTGACATAGGTAATATACCATCGCAATATCATAGTATTACTTCATCAGGTAGTAATATGCAACTTATTATCATGAAATCGTTAAACAATCCAATTTCCCATATATTAGGTCAAACCACCCATATAGACCCTTGTCCAAGATTAACCCATACAAGTGTATTTCCCATTTACTCCATGTCAAGAGCCCCCAATACCATTTAAAGAAGTTCATCCATATAAACAATGAGGACTTAGGTTTACACTCAAAGAAATCCACAAGGATTCAAGTATTATAAATGAATAGTTCACATAAGGATGAATAACAATAATAGATAGTGAAAATGTGATGTGTATCTAGTTTTAACAAAGGTTTAGAAACTCACCAACTAGGTTTAAAAAGAAAACCTAGAAAGTAGAAACCCTAGATAAAGATGAAGTGGAGACTGAAGTCTTGAGATTCTTGGTAGGACTTGAATTAAATGATCTTGGTTAACCTCTTGAACTCAATAAATACCATAGATGAAGGATGAGACTTGCACTAAAGAGGGGAGGTGTTATAGAGAGAAAAATCTCCTTTGGACAACTCCTAAAATGTAGGAAAACGAGTGGAAATGAGAACCTTAGCTAAAATCCCGTTTGATCGAGTTTTTATATTGCCAGAGGCCTCCGACGACAATCCCATGCGACTTTGCCCTGGTCATTGTCTCTTGGGGCAATGTCGCCACTGAACTAAAGGTCACTAGAATGTTCCAGCGACTATGCCCAACGACTTTGCCCTGGGCATTGTCGCTGAGGCAATGTCGCCCCAATCCTGCAGAGGCTGTTTTTCGAAGAAAACTTGATCGCTTACACGTGTGACCACTAGCTACATTCCGGGAAAGGTTCAAGAGGGTTATACAAGGGTAATACACATACAACCAAATACCAAAGGTGAGATAAAATTACCTTATTTATATGAGGGTTTTCTGGGTGTTACAATCCTCCCCACCTAATTTAGATTTCATCCCTGAAATCTCATCCTAGGTTAAAGCAATGGGGATAACGCTTTTTCATGTCCTCCTCGGACTCCCACGTGACGTTAGCACCACGATGGTGCTTCCATTGTACTTTAACCATGACCACGTCTTTATGTCGTATTCTCTTCATTTTTTATTCCAAAATTGTCTCCGGTTCTTCAATGCAATGGTTTCCATTATCGACCTGGATTTCCGTCAAGGGGATCACACTCTCTTCCTCGGCTAGGAAGAATCCCATCCATTTCCGATGGTAGATCCAACCGGTAAGCTTGTAACCCAATCTTCTCTAGAATGGCGAAGGGTTCAAAGAAACGGGGGCTAAGCTTCCCACGCTTTCCAAACTGGATGATCCCTTTCTATGAAGATACTTTCAACATGACACGATCGCCCACTTGAAACTCGACCGGTCTTCTCTTCTTGTCCGCGTAACTCTTCTGTCGGTCTTGAGCGTCCTTCAATCTTTCTCTAATCTCTTTCACTTTGTTCGCCGTCTCTTGAACTATTTCCGGTCCGACAAATTGCTTCTTGCCCGCTTTAAGCCAACAAACTGGAGTTCTACACTTCCGTCCATACAACGCCTCGAATTGTGCCATTCCAATACTAGAATGATAAATGTTTTTATAAGCAAACTCTACCAAGGGTAGGTGTGAGTCCCAACTTCCACCAAAATCGATAGTGTACGACCTCAACATGTCCTCGAGTGTCTGGATTGTCCTCTTGCTTTGACCATCCGTTTGAGAATGGTAAGCCGTGTTCAGATTTAATCTCGTGCCCAACTCTTTCTGTAGACTAGCCCAAAAATTTGATGTGAATCGACTGTCCTTATCCGACACAATGGATTGCGGAACTCCATGTCTCGACACCACCTCATCAATATATAGCTTGGCCAATTTCTCCATTGGCAAAGTCTTTCGCATAGCAAGGAAGTGCGCACTCTTGGTTAGACGGTCAACAATCACCCAAATAGTGGCATGGCCTCGCAAGGTCTTCAGTAGCTTTGTCACGAAATCCATGGTGATGTTGTCCCACTTCCACTCGGGAATGGACAATGGTTGCAATCTCCCGTATGACCTTTGATGCTCCGCTTTGACTTGGAGGCACGTGACACACCTCTCCATATAGTTAGCCACGTCAAGTTTCATCACCGACCACCATTAGTTTAACATTAAATCTCTATACATATTGTGGCTAACGGGATGTAGAGAATATTTTGACTTACGTGCCTCTTCTAGGAGTAGTTCTCGATTTCCACCAAGCTTTGTCACCCAGATTCGGCCTTGAAAGAGTTTAAGCGCACGACCATCTTCCGTCAATAACCCAAATTTCTTCACCATAACTTCAAATTTGAGGTTTTATTCTTTCAGTGCTTCTGTTTGACACATTTTGATGCTCTCTATCAAACTTGATACCACGTCGATCATAGTGAGGGATAATTTGACACCGCTCTCATAGCTCCTCCGACTTAACGCGTCCGCCACTACGTTGGCCTTACCGGGATGGTAAAGCAACTCACAATCATAGTCCTTTAGTAGTTCAAGCCACCTCCTTTGCCGCATGTTGAGTTCCTTTTGATCGAAGATGTATTTAAGACTCCTGTCATCGGTAAATAGAGTGAACTTCGTCCCGTACAAATAACGTAGCCACAACTTCAATGCAAAGACCATCACTGCTAGTTCCAAGTCATGAGTCTAGTAATTCTTCTCATGGTCCTTTAGTTGTCGTGATGCATAAGCTATCACCTTTCCTCGTTGCATTAGCACACACCCGAGACCCATCTTGGAAGCATCATTATATACCACAAAATCATCTGATCCCTCGGGTAGGGATAAGATGGGAGGTTCACACAATTTCTTCTTGAGCGTTTAAAAGGCTTGATCTTACGTGTCGGTCCAAAGAAACTTGACATTCTTTCTTGTGAGGGAGGTGAGTAGCGAAGCTATCTTGGAGAAGTCTTGAATGAAACGTCTGTAGTAACCCGCCAATCCCAAGAAACTTCGGATCTCCGTCGGACTCGTTGGCGGTTTCCAACTCATCATCGCCTCGATCATTGCCGAGTCTACCTTCACTTTGTCTTTAGACACCACGTGGCCCAAGAATTGCACTTCTTGGAGCCAAAATTCACACTTCGAGAACTTTGCATACAAATTTTCTTTTCGGAGAACTTCTAGCACTTCCCGCAAATGTTTCCCACATTCGACCTCGTCCTTTGAGTAAATCAAGATATCGTCGATGAAGACAATCACAGATTTGTCCAAGAAAGGGCGACACACGCGGTTCATCAAGTCCATGAATACGGCCGAAGCGTTGGTTATAACAAAGGGCATCACCAAGAACTCGTAGTGACCGTACCTTGTTCGGAACGCCGTCTTCGGAATATCCTTATTCTTCACTCTAACTTGATGGTAACTGGACCGAAGGTCGATCTTCGAAAAATATCCCGCGCCTTGGAGTTGATCAAAGAGATCATCGATGTGAGGTAGATGATATTTGTTCTTCATCGTGACTTTATTTAATTCTCGGTAGTCGATGCACATCCGTATAGATCCGTCCTTCTTTTTTACAAATAAAACTAGGGCTCCCCAAGGTGACGAGCTCGGTCGGATGATACCTTCTCCAAAAACTCTTGAAGTTGTGTCAGCATCTCTTGCATTTCCGTCGGAGCCAAACGGTAGGGGCACGAGCTATCGGACCTCTCCCGGGGTGAGGTCGATCTGAAATTCCACTTGGCGTTCTGGCGGTAGTCCGGGTAGGTCCTCTGGAAAGACGTCTGGGTAGTTTCTTTTCTTTATAGTTCAAACTTATAAATTATAACCAAATCTAAAACACTAAAAATTCAAAGCATTAAAAAGAAAACTTATATTATTTATATATATAAACGGGTTATTCGGGTCATTTTCGAGTTGAAAGTTTTGACCCTGACCTTACCCGTTTAGTTTTCGTGTCGTGTCGTGTCGTGTCAACCCGTTTACTTAAACGGGTTGAAATGTATTACCCAAACCCGTTTATTTCGTGTCGAGTTCGTGTCGGGTTAGCGAGTCGTGTCAGTTTTTTCCAGGTCTACTTTCCCGGCAAGGGCACTTGGATTATCTTCTTAGAACAAAGAATGTCGGACTTATGTTTCGACAGCCAGTCCATGCCTATGACTACATCGAAACCACCTATAGCCATGGGTAATAAATCCACCCAAAAGAGTTTCCATCGATCTCTAAGGTACAATCAACAAAACACTCACGAATAATCACTTGGTCTCCATTAGCCACCTCTATTACTAAATCATCGGGAGGAGTACCACTAGGAGTGTCGAATTGCTTACAGAAAAAGTTCGATACAAAAGAGCATGATGCACCGGAATCAAATAGCACATGAGCGGGCAAGGAGTTTACTTGGAACGTACCTGATACGACATCGGCGGTCTCTTTCGCCTCTTCGGTGGTCATCCAGAACGCTCGGCTCGGGGCCCTCGAAGGTTGTTGATCCTTGTCGTCGATCCAAAAGGGTTTCCACGGTTGTCACTAGATAATTTTGGACAATCCTTCTACATGTGACCCGGTTCCCGACATTCAAAACACACCGGCCCCCGGATGGGGCAATCTCGGATGGCGTTACCCTTCTTTCCACACCTGGCACACTCGACGGGTCCTGAGTGAGGTCTTGGATTACATGGGCCATAATGCTTAGCCTTGCATTTATGGCACTACCCACAAACAGTTTAGACTGACGAACGGGCCCAAATGGCCCTTCCCATTTCCGTTTTTCCACTGCTTGACCATTTTCTTCCTTTCCTTGTGCAATGTCATCCTCCACAGGGAATGACTCTTCAATTGCCTCCTATATCGTCGACACTTTGGCGTTCCTTACCGCCGTCTTCATCTCGACCGGTAACTTCAACAGATAGGCCTTGATCTTTGCCTTCTCATTGAGAGCCAGGTGCTCCACCAAACTCTGCTTCTCCAGAAATTGCTTTGAGTAGTCGGCGATAGACATGCTACCTTTTCTTAAGTTGCAGAACTCGAGCTCGATTTTATCCAAAGCTCTCTCGCTACAATACTTGTTGAGGATCTTCTTCTTAAATGTTGGCCACGAGAGTTTGGCCAACACCTCGGAAGTGAGAGATGATCGGGTGAGATTCCACCAGGTCAGGGCCTTGCCCTTAAGTAGATGAGAGGCAAACTTGACCCTCTGGGATTCATCACATTCGCTTGCTTCGAACGCCATTTCTACCTGTCAGATCCAATATATGCAATTACCGGGATCTTTAGTACCTGCAAATTCGGGTGGCCTGCACCCTAGAAAATCCTTATACGTGCATCCTGCCTCCTTCCTTTTCTCACAAACAATAGCATGCTCTTCCGTTCCCACTACAGCCGGTATACCTCCCGATCCGACTGCGACATTATCCCCCACCGTTTCGGCCCATCGGTGGCTAGCGGCACAATCTTCTAGAAGTTTCATAAAGAATTTTGTTGTTGTGCCATGGCTGAGTTCATGGCTAGCATCATACTATCCTTGATTCCTGTCTCAAGCGTCACCTCTTCCATGATCGGGTTGTCATCGACAAGGTTCACGCGTGGGATATGTTTGGGCCCCCCGCCCAAGATGGTGGGTATGGGAGGTCCCACAGAGGTATCAACCAAAGGAGGTTGGTCGGCAGTAGATTCGACTTCCACGCGACCCTCTTGCGGGTTTGGTATCCAGCTCCGAGTGTTTACTATGGTTATCTGCCACACACGCATGAGAAAGAGGTTGAGAAAAGACTAAGTGAGTTGAACTCATGGTACGTACTAATACATTTATCAATAATCATAATAATATCAATTCAAGCATGCTCACGTAAGAGCACATTCATTAAACATTATCTACGTGATATTATGATTGCGTTATACACAAGGATCCGTCGTCACTGTCATCACAATTCTTAATCAATGTAATTCCGTAGATCCTAACGCTCTCCCCACCTATTACTTTTAACCAAAGATGGACAACCTAAGGTCATGCTAAAGCTTAAGTCAAGATATGATAAGTCAATACCTAGTTCACTTAAATTAAAGCTTTGATACCAACTTGTAACACCCTAAAAATGCGGATAACAAAATTTCTGGAAAAGGGAAATATGGTATATAAAATTTGCCAAAACAATCGAGCGTCCAAAAAATGGGGAAGGAATAAACACCTGTTTAAGTATAAATTACAATTCTAATAATGGGAAAATGACAACCTAATAATCTAATTCCATTCGAAATAAGATTACAATTCGGGTGTCATTCAGATTCCCCCAAAAGGATGTCTTCTATAAGATAATGGTGACCCAAAAATCTTCCCCAAGCTCACTTAAACCGGCTAGACCTTCTTATCACCGGCACCGCTAGAACCTGAGATACACATCGACACCAAAGAAGTGTTAAGACAAAAAGCCTAGTAAGTTTGTACATGTAATAATATTCAAAGCAAACACAATTCTTATCAGCAGTTAACAGGAAGTTCAACAAATGTGGAGTCAATGGGGGAGACCAATAGCACCAATCAAGTTCCACCCAAAGAGTCGATATACCTTGATGCCAACTACCATGAGTGACATCCAGAAGGCCCGACACATCCGAGGACTACAACCATGGCATTACCCCGAATGGCGGAGGTCTAGGCACATACAAATACAGTGTCCCCCAAGACTATATCCTTTTAGTGTCTACCGACTTGGTTCGTCCAACATTATTATTAATAGGTCTCAAGGCACCATATGCACATGAATAATCACAGTACCAACCATGGGTAAAATAGTAGACCATACCATCCACAAATTACTAATGGTCCATAACAAGGCTAGTGTAGAAATATTAACAATGCATTTATAACTCCACCTCATGGTGACATAGGTAATATACCATCCCAATATCATAGTATTACTTCATCAGGTAGTAATATACAACTTATTATCATGAAATCGTCAAACAACCCAATTTCCCATAGATTAGGTCAAACCACCCATATAGACCCTTGTCCAAGATTAACCCAATTTCCCATTTACTCCATGTCAAGAGACCCCAATACCATTTTAAGGAAGTTCATCCATATAAACAATGAGGACTTAGGTCTACACTCATAGAAATCCACAAGGATTCATGTATTATAAATGAATAGTTCACATAAGGATGAATAACATTAATAGATAGTGAAAATGTGATGTGTATCTAGTTTTAACAAAGGTTTAGAAACTCACCAACTAGGTTTATATAGAAAACATAGAAAGTAGAAACTCTAGATGAAGATGAAGTGGAGACTTGAAGTCTTGAGATTCTTTGTAGAACTTGAATTAAATGATCTTGGTCAACCTTTTTGTTAGTGCAGAAATTTGTTGGCTACAAGATCATAGAAGGCTGAAGATGAAAGTCAAGAAAAGTCAAACAACTCAAGTCAACTTTCATGTTAAAGTCAAAGTCAATTGTAATAAAAGTCAAAGTGTTTAGTGGTGTGAGTTTTCCTAGTACATAATTGTTTTGTAAATAGGTATATGACTAGTAGTTGTACTGTACGTGTATCATTGGTTAGAGAGAGAAATATCTTGAGAGCTTTTATGTATCTGTATCAAGATTGTAATTTTGGTGTTATTTTCTGTAATTCATTGATTGTAATTCGTTCAGAGAGTGTTCGTGGGTGAATTGGTAAGTTTTCAGGATCTAATTCGAATATGACGAATCATCGGATTGTGAAGATGGGAATATGGACATAGAGCAGAAAACAAAGATAGTACCGAAGGATATCTCTCAGTACACAGAAGAGCAAAAGAACAGATATAAAGATGACAAGCAAGCTAGATCTGTACTCTAGAAAAGCATACCTAACGAGATCTACATCAAAATAGACATCTACAAAGCAACTACTAAGAATATGTGGGATCAACTACAAAAGATGATGATGGGATCCAAGGTTGGTAACCAGATGAAGGTGGCCAACTGCATTAACAGTTATGAGGAGTTCAAGGCTAAGGAAAATGAGAGCTTAGAAGATACTTATGAAAGATTTGTTCTGTTGCTGAATGAGCTTGCAACGACAAGGTGAAGAAGAAGAAAATAGAAAATAATGTCAAATTCCTCAGCATCCTTCAGCCCGAGTGGAAGAACATACGAGAAGGATGAAACAAATGAAGGATCTTAGTGACATTCCTCTTCATGAAGTGTACGAAACACTAAGGCAGAATGAGAAGGAAGTGGAAAAGAAAAGAGGAGAGAAGAAAAAGGTTGAGAAAGCTGTAGATCCCATAGCCTTGGTAGTAGCAAAGAAAGAAAAAGAGAAGAAGGATAAGTAGAAGAAGAAAGTAATAATTCCAAGTTCTGATGATCCTGATTCTGACTCTGATGATGTGGAAAACCTGAAACAAGCCATGTTATTGTTGACCCGTGCATTCTAGAAGAAATTCTACAAGAAGCCGGGATCAAATACTCAGAGTTACTCATCTGGATCGAAAAACTATGATCACAAAGAAAAGATCGAAGGAAGAAGATTTAATGAGGAAAGATTTGAAGGGAAGAAGTCAGAAGAGAAAAGAAAGTTTGTGAATGATTATGGTGAGAAAAATTCTCATGAGCTGATTAAGTGTTACAACTGTGGTAAAGTGGCTCACTATGACAAAGACTGCCGGAAGCCTACAGTAAGAAACTCAGACTACTACAAAAACAAAATGCTTCTGGAAAAACAGAAAGAAGTTGGAAAGGCTTTGATGGCAGAAGATAAAATTTGGCTAGACCACTCAGATGATGAAGATAAAGATGAGACAACTCACATGTGCCTTATGGGAAAGGAAGTGAAGTACGATGAATAAGACGAGGACACTTCCGAAGAGGTACAATTTAATTATGAATCTGATTTTCAAAAACAGATGGAAGCTATGATGGTTGAGCTTCAAGACCTTCAATCAAAACTCAAAAAGGAGAAAAACAGGGTTGCTAAGAAGCGTCAAACAATTTTTGATCTCAACAAGGAACTTGTTGGGAACAAAAACTTGATTCGCTCTTTGAACAAGTTTGTTACTGATTTTAAACAACAAAAAAATTGTTTTGAAAATAAGATTTCTGAAGCTGTTTCAAAACTTACAAAATCCGATCTTGAGAAACAAGAATTTGTACTAAAAGTTCATAAATTGCAGATTGAAAACAAGAATTTGGAGAAAAAGGTAAATGGTTTAGAAGCAAAATTGTACACTCGAGGTCAAACAGATCAAACCATCTTTCTAAACACACCAAATGAGGATAATGATTTTAAAGAAAAGTGGGGTCTCAGTTACGATAACCCACACTATTTGGAGAAAACAATTAGAAAACAACCAGCTTTATAAAACTATGATTTTCTACAAGCGGCTACCAAACATCCTCATTTGAAACCCAAGTTTGTTACCAAATCTTCTGATGTGGTTAAGGCTAAAGAAGACGAGAACATAAAGAAAACAACAAAAATGCAACTACCATTCTGCTATCAAAGGCTGAATGATGGTTATCTTTCTGAACAATCAATGTTTCTTTCGAATGATTATTTTTAAAGCTATTCTACTAAAGAGTTGGAGGCAAAACCTATTAAAGCCAAAATCTATTTTCCTCCGCTCGTGTTTGAAAGCAAAATCACTGATCTTGAAAACACTTTATGAGATGAAAGAATTTTGATTGATATTGAAAAGGTTGTGTTTTCTACAGTAATGAAGAACAATGCTTTTAAATCTGAATCTAAAATGTGTTCAAATTCTTCCAAGGCACATCAAACTTCCGAGGATGATACTGATGACTTATTTGCGTATGCAAATGATTTCTTAAATTCTAATGATGGTTGTGTTGATGAAAGTATTGATATGTTTGACTTCAATGCAAAACTTACAGATCATTTTGATTTTATTATCAATTCTGATGCTTTACCTAGTGTGTTTGAAATAGGTAAATCGTCAACTAAGGTTGATGAGTCAGTTCTTGTGAGTACCGATTATTATGAAAAAGGTAAAAAGCAAAAGAAAAGGCGCTCACAGAAACGGACCAACACAGGTAACCAAAAGAAAAGACAGACTCAAAAATCTCATTTTCCTAACAAATCTAAATCTTTTGTTTCAGAACTGAGCAAGAAAAGGTCTGAAGTGCGAACTGAATGGCGACTAAAGCAGAAAGTTGATGAGACTGCAAAATCATCTTCTGATTCTGACTGTAATAGAAAGACTAATAGTAAAACTGATGTAGTTGGCAATGTTGCTTTTAATAAACCAAAACTTGTAACCTCTTACAAGCAATATTCAATAAAGCAATTATTCCAATTATCTCCGTTTACTAATAGGACTTCTACTTATCGTAGAAATGGTTTTGTCTCTCGGCAACATTCTGATGATTGGTTTGGATCATATCATGTCTATTCTTATAATTCATTTGCTTCAAAAGTTTTTCAAAAGATCAAAGGGTCCATATACAAATGGATGCCAAAATCATGCGCTAACACTGTAGGACCCGTCTATAAATGGGTACCTAAATCGATTGTTTCCTGATTTCTCTTGTGAAGACCCGTCATATGTGGTACTTGGATTCTGGTTGCTCCAAGCATAAGACAGGGCAAAAAGATTTATTGTCTAATTATACATAGAAATACTGTGGAAACATGCGATTTGGAAATGACCAGTTTTCACCGATTCTCGGATATGGTGATGTTATTCAAGAGAATGTAACTATAAAAAAAGGTGAGCTATGTAGAAGGACTAGGACATAACCTATTCAGCATTGGTCAGTTTTGTGATAAGGACATAGAGGTTAATTTCAAGGCCAAGAGATGTTGTGTGAGAATTGAAGAAGGAAAAGAACTATTGGTCGAGGCGAGAAAGTCAAACCTCTACACAATTAATTTGTCAAAAGTCAAGACTGATCCTGAGGTGTCTCTACATTCAAAAGCCTCTATGCAACAAAGTTGGTTGTGGCATTGATGGCTAAATCACCTGAACTTTCGGTACATCAACAAGATGGTCACGGGAAATTTGGTGAAAGGACTTCCGGAGCTTAAATATGTCAAAGAACATCTATGTGTTGTGTGTGAGAAAGGCAAGATTAAAAGAGCCGCTCATAAGCCTAAGCCTGAGCCGAGTACAAGTTCTACATTGGAATTACTGCATATGGATATCTATGGTCCTATGCGAACTCAAAGCATCAACGGCAAGAAATATGTATTAGTGATTGTGGACGATTACTCTAGATACACTTGGGTTAAATTTTTGAGATCGAAAGATGAGACGACCAATGTCATCATCACATTTTTAAAGACCACTCAAGTGAATCTGCAGAGGAAAGCTAAATTTCTCAGAACGGATAATGGCACAAAATTCAAAAACAAGATTGTTGAAGATTATCTCGAATTGGTCGGGATAACACATCAATTTTCTGCTGCCAGAACGCCTGAACAGAATGGAGTCGTAGAGAGACGAAACATAACACTAGTCAAGGCCGCTCGAACTATGTTGAGTCAATCAGATCTACCTTTATTTCAATGGGCTGAAGCTGTGTCGACTTCTTGCTACACGCAAAATCTCTCCATTATCCATCGTTGGTTCGGTAAAACACCATATGCTTTAATAAATAATAGAATACCTAGCATTAAACATTTCCATATTTTTGGATGCAGGTGTTTTGTACTGAATGATAAGGAGAACTTGATCAAGTTCAGTCCAAAAGCTGATGAAGGCATTTTTATTGGCTATTCTCAAACGTCTGCTGCTTACAGAGTATACCTGAAGAAGTCAAAGATTGTTGTAGAAAGCGTCAACGTTACATTCGATGAATAGATGGCTTCTGTTCAAGACAGTTCAGAACCCGTTCTTACTGGAGTTTTAACTTCTAGGCAGATCAGTCCAGAATCTGTGGTTAATGAAACTAATTCTGATAAACCATCAACTTCTACATCTCACTTAACTGAATTAGATTTATTGTTTGAATTTTTCTATGATGAGTTTCTTAGCTCTAAATTGCGTAAACCTGTTGTGATTGACATACCTGAAGATTTAAGCAATCATCATCCAATCACTTCAGATGTGTCAACTGAATCTGTTCCCCCGGTTCAGCAAGAAACTCCAATTCAAATGCCTACTCCATCAGTTGAATCAAAAATATAAATGAAGATCCAGAAGTAACTCAATCAGGTGGGTGTACCACAACGTCTACTCAACAGACATCCAATGTTCAACCAACAGAAGCTTCTGCACCGTCTACTTTAAATGAACCCCTAACTCAACAAAATGAAGAATATAGTGGATATTTAGATGAACATCATGATCAATCTACATCTAATTCACTCCCTCATCAACAAAAGTGGACCAAAGAGCACCCAATACATCAAACCCTTGGAGCTCCGTCTAAACCGGTGCAAACTAGGTATGCTACACTAAACCAGTGCATGCATGATTCATTCCTGAGCAAGATAGAGCCAACACGAGTATCTGAAGCTCTAGTTGACTCAGACTGGGTGACTGCAATGCAAGAAGAGCTGAATCAATTCGATGCGCTTAAGGTCTGGAGACTAGTGCCTAAACCTGAAGGTAAGACAATAATCGGAACAAAATGGGTTTTAAAGAATAAGAAGGATGAAGATGGTATCGTCATAAGGAACAAAACAAGACTTGTAGCTAAAGGATATACGCAAGAGGAAGGTATAGATTATGACGAGACTTATGCTCCAGTTGCGTGCATAGAAGCAATCCGCATGTTTCTAGATTATGCCACACACAAGAACTTCATCGTCTATCAAATGGATGTGAGGATTGCCTTTCTGAACGACATCTTAAAGGAGGAAGTCTACATCTCTCAGTCTGAAGGTTTTTTCAATCCAGATAAGCCAAATCATGTATACATTCTGGACAAAGCTCTTTATGGTTTGAAACAAGCCCCTCACGCCTGGTACGAAGTTCTATCTAAATTCTTAGTCAAGTCGGGTTTTTCAAAAGGTAAAATCGATACCACTCTTTTCATTAAAAGAAGAAAGTTGATATTATTTTAATCCTGATATATGTGGATGACATCATATTTGGCTCAACAAATCCTAAGTATTGTAAGAATTTTTCTAACCTTATGGTGTCACGATTTCAGATGAGTATGATGGGAGAGATGAATTTATTTCTTGGATTACAAGTCAAACAATTTTCTACGGGGATTTTCATTAATCAAGCGAAGTACATTTTTGATATTCTCAGAAAATTTAAAATGGAAAATTGTACTCCAATTGCTACCCCGATGGCATCTGGAACTAAGATCGGAGTTGATCCTTCTGGAAAAACTGTTGATGTTAGAACCTACAGAGGTATGATTGGTTCCTTAATGTACTTCAAATCTAGTCAGCCGGATATAATGTTTTCAACATGCTTATGTGCTAGATATCAGGCTTCACCTAAAGAATCCCATATGTCTGCGGTTAAGCGAATTTTTAGATATCTAAAGGGCACTGCAGATCTTGGTTTGTGGTATCTTAAGGATACTAGTTTTGAGCTCATGGCATATTCAGATGCAGATCATGCAGATAGTATGCTTGACAGGAAGAGTACTTTGGGACACATTCAATTCTTAGGCGATAAACTCGTGAGTTGGGCTTCGAAGAAACAATTATGTGTATGTACTACAACAACTGAGGCAGAGTATGTAGCTACGGCTAGCTGCTGTTCTCAAGTGTTGTGGATGCGGATACAACTCCGAGATTATGGTTTCAAGTACGACAAAATCCCGATTTATTGTGATTCGAAGAGCGCCATTGCAATATCTGCTAATCCTGTGCAATATAAGAAGACCAAGCACATCCACGTGAGATATCATTTTATAAAAGATAATGTCGAAAAAGGTACAATCGAACTTTACTTTGTAAACACAGATTATCAACTTGCGGATTTATTTTCCAAGCCACTTGATGAAAAGAGATTTAATTTTCTCATTTCAAAACTTGGCATGTTAAATCTCAAGACCTGATTTGTTGTTACCTAGTACAGTTTAGGTTTGTTATTTTTCTTCATTCCTTTATTTTTAATCTGAAAGATATCTGCACTGAAAGGTTTGTTCATGATTTCAGCGGGAGTGTGCCACAAGGTTAAGAAGATCTACATTTTAGGGGAAGTTAAACTTTTTGCATATATTCTTAACTGACATATCATACGATGCATACTTTTTGGGGAGTAAAGACCTTGATTTCTGATTACATTTGATCAGAACTCGTTCTTAACACGTTTTATTGCTTTATGTCTTTAATTTTCAATAAATTTTGTGAATAAGACTTTGTGCTTTGACGACTTTGTGACTGAATGCAAATTTTGAGGGGGATCTTATATGATCATATCAATTTGACTTTTGAGCTGACTTTATGAGATTTAAGCTGAGCGTAAGGAATATTCTTTTCTTAATCTCATTGTCTTTGAAAGAAGGACGACTTTCAAACATAGAAAACATGTTCTTAAATGTTTAAACCACTTCTCTATTCTTAAGATAAATACTTGTCTATTAACTTTTCCATATACTGTCAAGTATTCATACACACCGGTTTAGTATTTTGTTATCACCATGTCTCAAATTAACCGATTTTTCGATGGGGATACACCCCGTTTGATCTTCATTGTTATTTGAGCGTGATTTTTTTCTAAACATTTCTTTCAAGAATGTCTATAATTGTTCTTATAGATAATATCCAATTTTCATAACCTAAGCCCTGATTGATAAATCCTTAGTAATTGATCTTTTCATACAATGTCAGATTCTCAAACAAGTCTTTTGTATTCATTTCATTCTTTCAATATACTTGTTTTTGAGAAAATCTTTCGTGATTAAAATGCTCAAATCTTCATGATTATCATTATGAGCATACATTTATCTTACATGTATTTTATTATGTGCTTTAACTGAAAAGTTAAACTATTTGAGCAGCATTGTGCTTATAGGATTACATGGGATAATTTTGAGAACTTAACAGAACTTCTATGGATTCACGCTAACTAGTGTTTCCTACCCAAGAAATTAATCCTTGAGTGATCGAGAGGCGATGAGTCAAAATATCTGAGTGTAGGTATGAGTGATGAGGTAAAATGAAAAGAGAGTCTGGTTAGACGCGAGCTCAATGATAAAAAGAAAGAGGGTGAGAGATCAGAGTAAAAGAATATCAAACTATGCTCCAACTTTTTCTGAGCCGTGCAGCCACGTTATCTGTTGTTTCAAAATTCTTCATGAACATCAATGAAACATGAAACTGACCCATGCCAACTCTTGATTTAAAACCCCACCAACTACTCATCTTTTTCTTAAAAATAAGATGTTTCAATTTTTCTTGGGTATGCAACACATAATATATCTGATTTTCATTTGGAAAATCTAGATATTGAAAAAGAAGGAAGTCTGCCCCACCTTCGCACTTCGATCATGCACAATTGAGTTCGTGTATTACTATTTTTGTCTCAATGCTTTACACATTTTTGAGCCTATTATTAAAAGCAATCATCATGTGCTTAATTCTTTCATACACAAGCACGTACACACAGGAAATTCGTTTTTTCTGTCTAAACGTTCATATTTTAACCATGTGTTATTCGATGATTGAATGGAAGACCTGGGGGAGTGAACTTTAAAAAGCTCCTTTTCAATGTGTATTTGTTACACACAGTGACTTCGTGTTACTGACAGGCATTATTAACTGATTCATTTGTTGATTCAAGTGTTACAATCTTAATTTGTCTGAATTTGAAAAGATTCGGATGAATATCTTGGTGAATTGACAGATAATCAGTGGCTTAATCATGTGATGAAAGATCAATGGTCAGAGAAGAGTTTAATGACATTTCTTGGAACAGTATTGATGATTTCTATGCTACTATCATCAAAAAGAGGGAGAAGATTTGTTCAAGAAATGTTTGTTGAATAAAAGTTTGTATCAGTTTTGGAGAAGTTAAAGAAATTTTGGATTTTAACGGGGAAATCATTTCAAGAAAGTCAATTTGGAGAAAGTTCATTGCTAGAATTTGCAAAGAATGCATGTGATGGAGAAAGTGTACATATTTGTCAAAAACATTTGGTGTAGACATACCTGAAGAGGTTGTTGTCGTGACTGGTTCAGAAGGTCCAGATATGTCTTCAGTAATTACTAGGACTTCTGAAGTAGATGAGGACACGTTGGATTTGTCAAAATCTGCACATATGTCCATAAAAGCATCAAGAAATAGCATATCTAACTCAGATGTAACAGTTGGTGAGTTAGATGACTTAGTCTGTTTAGATTTGGGTTCTATTCTGCTTTGAACAGAATCCTTTCCCTTAAGCTTGAGTTCTGAACTATTTTGTTCAGAAGTCAATGTAGTATTTTCATCAAAAGATACATTAACGCTTTCCATGATACACTTGGTCCGTTGATTATACACACGATAGGCTTTTGACGTGAGTGAGTATCCAATAAAGTAGCCTTCATCAGCTTTCTTTTCAAATTTCCCAAGGTTATCATGGTCATTCAGAACATAGCACCTGTAACCAAAGACATGCAAAAATTTAATATTCGGTTTTTGCTTATTAATCAGTTCATACGCTGTTTTATTTAATCTCTTAATCACAATCGTCCGGTTTTGAGTGAAACAGGTGGTTGCAACGACTTCAGCCCAAAGGTACATTGGTAAACCAGAATATGCCAACATTGTTCTTGCTGCTTCGACCAAAGTTCTATTCTTCCTTTCAACCACGCCATTTTGTTGTGGAGTGTAGGCAGTAGAAAAATTGTGAGAAATCCCAACAAAAGTGAGATAACTTTCAAGAGTATCATTTTTGAATTATGTGCCGTTGTCACTACGCAATATCTTTATTGGCAATTGAAGACGAACTTGGATTTTCTTGATGTAGGCAATGATCAGATCTGGTGCATCAGATTTTTTTCGCAAAAATTCCAACGAAGTATACCTTGAATACTCGTCTATCATCACAATAATGTACTTTTTACCATTTATAGATTGAGCGCATAGGGCCACAAAGGTCCATGTGAATTAATTCCAGTGGTATTGAGCAAGAAGATTCAGGCTTTGATTTAAGTGAACTTCGTTTCATCTTTCCCATTTCGCAAGCGGGACAAAGTGAATCTTTCTCAAACATCATCTCCGGTAGACCTTTCACAATTCCTTGTCTCGCTAACTTATCAATAGCCTTGAAGTTCTGATGAGACAAGCGCCGATGCCATATCCAACTTTGAGCTTTCGATGCTTTTGCAAGTAAGCATACAGGATGTGTAGCCGAAAGCATTGGAAAATTTACCACATAAAGATTTCCATAACATTCAGCTCGAAAAATCTCATAACCGTCCGGATCTTAAATGTAACAGTGAGTGATTGTAAACCAAACCTGATACATACTATCGCATAAATGACTGGTACTAAACAAATTATGATCAAGTCCTTCTACGAAAAGTACTTTCTTGATGGTTACAATGCCATTTTTCAACGAACAATATCCTTTGATGAATCCTTGAAGCTCAGAATTAGCAAAACCGACTGTTCCTGCAGGTTCTTCAACAAAGTTGTGCAATAAATGTTTATATCCTGTCATATGTCGAGAGCATCCAGAGTCAACGAACCACAAATGACAGGCCTGTAAAAAGGAACAAATCACTTCTTTTTAGGTACCCATATCCAGATGGGTCTTTTTTTGTTAGCATCATGTTGTTTCTTTAAATCATCTACTTTGCCCTTGACTCTCCTATAGATATAATTGTGATCCCAGATTTCAAGCAATTTTAACAATCAAAGAACAAAATTAGAGAAAGATTCTAGAGAGAGAATTTGGTCACAAGTGTCGTATTCATATATCTCACTTGAATGGAATGCTTACAATACTTGGAATTACTTTTTCTTTCCGAAGCTCTTGTTAAACTGCTTGGTTATGAAGGCAAGATTGTCAGCAAATCTCTGGATATCATCATCAGAGTGAACTTTAACTTCTTCGACAAATGACTCAAAACTGGAGTGGCTAAGCTCAGTGAGGAAACTCTAGACTTTTCAGCTTTGACTTTGATGCAGAAACGGAGTTAGAACTAGAACCCTTCTTTCTTTCAGCAAGTAGAGCTAGTAAATCTTTGACTATCTTCTTCTCCGCATTCAGTTACTTTACTTCATCCTCGTGTTGGGACAAAGTTACGAAGATGTTATTCACATCATTCTGTGCCATATTCTTGGACATTTGGAGGTTTATCGCATAGCTCTTCCATTCATGATTCAAGTTCTTGATGAACTTGTAGTTTATCTCAGAAATTGACTTGTTCATCCCATTTCTCCTCAAGTCATTCAAGATCACGTTAAATCTGTTATACATGTCTATCAATGCTTCTCCCTCTTTGGCATGAAAACTCTCGTAAGCATTTATGCTCTGATTTAGCTTTGCCTGAATGGACCTCTTTGTTCCTTGGAATTGCCTCTCAAGTTCGTCCCACATCGCTTTCGCTGATTCATGACTGTCTACGCGATTGTAGATATCTATGAACACCCATATCTATTATGTAATTAACATTGATTCCTTTGATCTTGAATGATTTACATGAATTACAAGCTTTCTCTCTCTAAACTCTCTCTAACTTTCTCTCTCTACAAATATAACAATGAAAGCTCTTAAACCTAATGCTTAACCCCTAAGCAAACTAATATCTAACTTCTAATTACAAAGACATTACAATTACAAAGAAAACTACTCTAACTTTTAACATCTTTGACATTTGACAACTTTGACTTTCTTTGACTTTTCTACTTACATTGACTTTACAAGACTTTTACAATTAAATCTTGAATACAATAAATGCACTAACAATCTTCCCCTTTGAATTCAAGATTTACAAATTTGACAATAGTCTTCAGCTCTTGATTCTTCAAAACTTTAACTTTGACAACTTTGAACTTTGAAGCTTTGGCAATCTTCAATCATTCGGCTTTTGAAGAATATTCAGATAAACTTGAATAGTCTTTCACTTTGTCTTTGAAAAGTCATCAAGTCTTGAACATTAAATCTTTGAAACTTGAAACTTCTTTGCAACTTAGAACTTTGAGGAATCTTTCAATGCTTGTATCTTCATCTCTTTGATCTATGAATTGTCTGTCTTTGAACAACGAATCATCTCTAATCATCTCGGAATATCTTTATCATGTTATCTCGAACTTCTTGACACTGACAAATCTTATGTCTTTGGAAATTTAAACTTTCAAAATATCTCCCCCTTTTTGATGATTGTGAGCATCATGATCATCAAAATTCTTTTCAATTTCCTCACCATCTTTGAATAATAATCTCCCCCTTTGTGAAAAACTGACAATCTCCGTTCTTTGATCTGTGTACCCGTCAATTCATGAGTGTATACCCGAATCTTTTCAAATTCAGATATAATGAACTTTGTAACCTTGATTCAACAGATGAAACAGTTAGAATTGCCTGTAAGTAGCACGGAGCCACTTTGTACAACAGATGTACATTGGAAAGGAGCTTTTGTGATGTTCACTCCCCCAGGGCTTCCATTCAATCCTCGAAAAACCACAAAGGAATTTTCTATGAATGTTATGGCAAGAAAACTTATTCCTTGTGTGTACGTGCAAGTGTATGAATGATTGAACCTACTTATCTTTTTCAGGCTCAAAATCTGTAAACTGTTGAGACAACAACAAGTATTACACGGACTCAATGTGTATGAAAGAGGTGCGAAGGTGGGTAAACTTTCCTTCTATTTCAATATCTAAATCTTCCGAGTGAAGATTAGATAGCAGATATGTTGCGTCCCCAAAGAAAATAAAACATTTCTTTTTCGAGAAAGAAACGAGTGGTTGATGGGGTTAATTCAAGAGTTGGCTTGGGCTAGTGCCTGTTTCAATGAT
Source organism: Arctium minus (assembly GCA_954870635.1). Classification (NCBI taxonomy): domain Eukaryota; kingdom Viridiplantae; phylum Streptophyta; class Magnoliopsida; order Asterales; family Asteraceae; genus Arctium; species Arctium minus. Next base: position 10,540,625 of record OX941096.1, on the reverse strand, counting down.
GGTCACCAAAGAATATGAACCAATCAGTAGATGTGGCTGCCCGGCTCAGACAGAAGTTGGTGCCGAGTTTTGATATTCTTTTAACTCTGATCTCACACCCTCTTTATTTTTAACATTTAATCTCACTTCTAACCAAACTCTCATTTACATTTTACCGCTCAACACAATGAGAAAAACTCAACCGGATGAGTTATCTCCCCCACTCTTTGATTTAAAAACCCCTCACACCTCAATCACTCTAGGATTACTTCCGGGGTAGGAAACACTGGCTAACGTGAATCAATGGAAGTTATGTCTTAGCATTTTTCTGAGTTTTACTGACATTATCGATACTTCAAAGTTTTCTCTTCAAGCTCAAATCTACAAGAACGAAATCATAATGTCGTTGGGAACAGATACTCGTCCTCCGGTTTTGATCAACGAGAACGAGTTTACACAATGGCAAGATCGGTTCATCAACTTCATCGAGTGTCAAGCAAACGGAGAAAACATGATGAAGTCACTTACTCAAGGACCTTTCGAAAATCCCTTCAAAGAGATTCCCGCAACTGCAAATACACTAGCTTCTAGGATTTTGAAACCTACCAACAAATACACACCCGAAGAGCTTTTGCGATATAAAGCCGATCGTGAGCTAAATTCTAATCTGATCCTAGCCTTGCCAAATTCTGTCTACCACCGGATTGACTGTTACAAAAACAATCCAGAGCAGATGTGGATTCAATTAGAGAAGATTATGCTTGGATCAGTTGTTGCAACTCAACTCCGGCAAACGCGCTACATGAACAACTTTGAGGAGTTCAAAGCCAAGGACGGTGAATCTTTGAAGAGTGTTTTCAACAGGTTATGGGTAGATTGAGTTAGAGACTAATCTGAAGTTTTTCAACGCTCTTCAACCAGAATGGAACAAATCATGCCATAGATTGAGGAATAATGTCCGGGTCTCTACCATGCAAATCCAATAGCTTTATGAGATTTTGATGACAGATGAGAGCATCGTCAAGGAGAAGAAAGCCAAGCTTGATAAGAAGAACAAGCCAAAGACAGTGGACCCGGTTGCACTCCTCGCGAGCCAATTGGCTGAACAAGCATTGTCTGAGAATGCTTATGACGGGGCCACTGATGACGATGGTGAGGCACTAAAAAAAGCAATGATTCTTCTCTCCCAACACTACAATAAAAAGTTCCAGCATCGGTCGGGTTCCAACAACCTTCGTTTCACTTCGGGGTCTAAAAAGAACGAGCCTGTTAAAGTACCCAAGCCTAAGAAAGCTACTGCGTGCTTCAACTGTGGAAAGTTGGGTCACATCGTAAAGGAGTGTCGAGTAAAGGTGGTTCGGGATTTGGCATATTACCGGAAGAAGATGGAACTAGCCGAAAAGAGAGAGAATAGAATCGTTCTGCTAGCTGAAGATGAATACGGGCTAGATCACTCCATTAACGAAGAGAAAATGAGGAAACTGCGACCATGTGCTTTATCGGAGATGATGACAGTGATGATGACGATAAAGATTCTTCAACTGATGAATCTGAGGTACCTTCAGAATTTGATTACAAATTTATATCTTCGCAAATGAACGTCATTTTAATTGCCTTACATGACTTACGTTCAAAGTTTTTATCTGAAAAGCATATTAATCAAAAAAAGTCAAATTTGATTGAAAAATTGCAAATTTCTTTGAAAGATGAAAAATCCATTTTGACTCGTACAAAAGAAAACTTTCAAAAGAAATTGGATGATTTAGAAAATTTAAATATGACTTATCTTGATTCTTTGACAGAAATGACCAAATTAAAAGAAAATTTTTCGGATAAAATTAATAAGTTGGAAGAAAAATTATATCTGGGAGATCAAACTGAGCAAACTATTTATTTGAATAAACCAAGGAGTTATGATTCCATAAAAGAAAAATGGGGACTTGGTTTTGAAAATCCGCATTTTTTAAATCAAGCTATAGAAAAATCCCCCACTTTATATGAATTTGATTATCTAAATCTTGCAAAATATGCTCCTCAATTCAAAATCAATTGGATGAATGAAAAGCAAGTTTTAGATATCGAAAATGAGAAAAGGATGAACAACACTAAAATGGAACTACCGTTTGTTTATACTCGTGAAAATGCTAAATATTTTCCGGAAGTTTTAAAGAAAAATCGAAAATCCAGCAAAGATTTAAAAATTATTTCTTCTGTTAAGTCCTCATTATCTAACGACTATTTCGATATATATGCCATTAATGCTAATAAGAAAAATATTTCTCAAGTTTCTTATGATACTAAGAAATATATTCCTCCATTGGTGCTTGAGGGCAAAATCGTTGAACTTGAGGATAAAATAGAAGAACAAAATCTTGCAAAAGAATTTGAAAAAGATTTAATTTTTTCTTTCATGACATCAAGTCTTGAGGAAAAATTAATTTCTCAAAAACAAGATTTAATCAAAGATTTTGTTTCTGGATTCTCATCAGTTTTTAAGGAAAATACGCAAAAAGTTCCAATAAGTGATAGTTTGCGCCAACCACTGGTAGAGCAAACTGACAGTTTGCGCCAGCAGCAGTTTGCGCCACCAGTGGATCGCACAAATTTTGTTCAGACTTGTGTTTTTCTGAAAATTATAACTCTGAGGCTAATTCAAAAACGATGAATGATCAGTTTGGTTTATTAGATAAAATCTCTTCTTCACGTTCAAAACTTAAATCAAAATTTCTTGATGAATCTTTTATGCTAAATGATGTTTATTATAAACCAAAGCGTAAAAGAAGAAGGTCAAGGAAGTCAAAGAACAAAGCTAATGTCATTTCTGAAGATTCTTATTCTTCGATTCTAATGTTTTAGATAGGACTTTGAGGACTTTTACAAGGCAGATATGGAGGGTCAAGCAGAAATCAAATGAATCTACAATTCAAGAGGATAAATGTGTAGATAATCTTTGTCATAGTGATTCATTTGCTGTTTGAAATAAATCCAACAAATATTCAATAAAGCAAATGATTCGAATTGCAAAAGATTTCTCACATTCTTCCTCTGGTTCTAGTTCAGATGATTATGCTTCGTCCTCTACTGATGATTATGTTTATCTCTCTGATAATTTTACTCATGCTTTATTTGTCAAATCTAACAACTTTTCTCGCTTTAGGAATGCAACTAACAAATCTAGATCCAAATTTAAATGGATTCCAAAAGCTAAATCTGTGTTACAGGCATCCAAAACTTAAAGAGAAATCAGTACTTTGACTTCTAAACATATCTGTTTAGGACTCGTTCTTCATATGTTAATGAATTTTGAGTAAAGCAGCTCAGGACTCGCTCTTCACTGTGTTTAGCTTCTGAGAAACTGTGAGCGCATCTACTTCAAATTCCGTTGCACCTATCTCTGACAGTGATGTTGTTCCAGTTGCATCAAACCCTGAATAAGTGCACTTCAAACACATTGATATGAGACACCAATTCATTAAACATCATGTGGAAGAAGGTAATATTGAATTATATTTTGTTCCAATGGAATATCAACTTGCCGATTTTTTTTTTCAAAATCCTTAGATGAAAATCGTTTTAATTTTCTGCTTTCAAATTTCGGCATGTTGAATTTTAAAAGTTTAAACCGACACAAATTTTATTCTATAAAGTAAAATTTTTACAATTTTTCTTTCTTTTGAATAAAATGTGTGTCTAGGATAAATTTTCAGGTTGCTTTGTTTATATCTAAGTTTTATATGTTCAACTTTCAAGTATTCAAAGATCGAAAGGTCAGCAAAACATGTTTGAAATTTTGAGAATGCTTTAAAGTTATGTCATTCGGAATATGTATAGTTTACAATGCTTAGAAAACCTAAAAAGTCAGAATTATGGATCGTAATGAAAATATAGGCTAAGCATTTAGATGTAAAACCAAGTGATTGAGATTAAAATAAAAATTTAAAATACATAAATCACTAAGTTTAAAAGTTTGTACCTGTGACCTTTCTGGTTTGGGAAAGTAAGTTCCGTGGGATGCTTGTCATCTGGTCCCCTAAGGTTAATTGGTCTGGGAGTGATCGAACCCAAATCCTTCTATAGAATCAGATCGAAAGTCATGTTCTACTGGTATGAATGGGTTTAAGATATGTCTATGTAGCCTTTCTGATCTGGGAGAGTAAGTTCCAAGGGGTGCTTGACACCTAGTCCCATAAGGCAAACTGGTTTGGGAGCGTCTGACCCAAATCCTGCAATAGGATCAGATAGAAAGTTACGTTTACGACATGTTTTTTACTTACAAAACTTTTTGGTTAAAAGATGCCAATGTGCCCAATCTTAAAAGATGCCAAAGAGGACAATCATGTGAAGATGCCAATGTGCACATATTATAGAAAGATGCCAATGAGCACACATCTCATGATACTTGGTGATATTTCTGAGTTGCGATAAACCTATAAATTTGTGAAACTCTTAAATCTTGTCAGATTAGTGTTAGTAAAGGCAAATTTCTCTATTATATTTTTAGAATTACATTTACTTGAAGCTAATCAAAGTTCACATGCTAGCACACTGAATAGATTGATGAATGTTTTTGAAACTGAACATGTATTAACTTGATATGCAATGAAACTTGTATCTGTATCCAAAAACATACATTCGATTTCAATTGGTTGATTAATTTGTGATATTTTACTGAGTAGAGTTTAATTTGTATAGTGTTTAAAATTTTATATATTTAGTTGTTTCAAAATACATATTCAGTAAATTTTTCTTGCTACATTGATGCTTTGTTTCTTGTGTTCTCATATCTGTGTAAGTGGGTTTGTGCATATTTCAAGGGGGAGTGAATAAGGAGAAATTTCTAAAAGAACATCTGATCATATCTCATTTCGAGGGGAGTACAAAAAGTGAATACAGTGAACAATGCATTTGTGTAGGGGGAGTAAAAAGAGCTTAACAGATTAATCATTCCAAGGCTCAAGTCACATTTGCGCCTCCTATAGATTTCTTGCTAGCTACTTAGACTCAGTCTTGCAGATCTGAAGATGTCTCGTCTCCAACATAGACATGACCAAGATGATCCAGATCATCAAGGTCATGAGGGGGAGAAGTTAAAGAGAGACAAAAAGTTCAAAGTCTATCTGCTCAAGATTCTGCTCAAGATTCTATTTCTTCATCTATACTAGTTCTTCTACTATTCCAGCTCCGACCACCACAACTTATTTGAGTACATTTGAAAGAGGTGTGTCGCTAGAGCACAAGCTGATGTTCTTGTTTCTGAACCGATTGCTCAAGCTTATTACAAATAGGTCCAGTCTTGTCAAGGCAACAAAGACAACATATATTGAAAGATGATGAGAAGAAATTATTTTTTAGTCAAGAAGCTAAGCTAAGACGCTTAGAAGGTTTGTTTTGAGTTCGAAGATGGGTGTAACAGCCTACATTGAAGACCAGAGCGCCAATGATTACTAAGGGGGAGATTGTTAAGTCAGATTTTATAGTAATCATTGTATTTATAGTCTTGTGCTAATACTGTGTTCTAAGAGCTTTTCTATCTTGTATTGGCCAAGGGTATTTAAGTCCCTTGTCGCCTTTGTGTTTGTAAGACTTTAGCGTACATTCTTGGTAATATAGATTCTTTGCGTTTCATACTTTCTCTCTCTACTTTCTCTCTCTACTTTCTCTCTCTAAGAATTAGATCGATCTTGGATTATCACCATGTAATTCCTAAAAAGAATGGTTGCTCAACAATTTAACTTGAACAATTAAGCTCAAAATGTAAAAACATTGTCATATGAATGTATGCTCATCAAGGATATGAATGAAACTTGAGCATTTGAACAATGAAGATCTCTCAAAACAAGAATATTGAATGAATGAAATGAAATCAAAAGAATTGTCTTAAGAATCGGACAATGTATCAATCAGATCAAATTTCATAAGATATGAACGTGAAAAGGTTGGGGTATCAAAGAACTTGACAGTTTGTTTATATGAACGAATATAAATAATTTAGCAATGAACGAACAAAGATTGAAATGATGTTTAAAGCTCAACAACTTGAAATCAAACGGGGGTATTACCATCGAAAATTTGTTTCGTTTAGAGACATGGTAATAACTAATTCAAATGAAGTACTAAACCGGTGTGTATGAATACTTGACAGTATATAGACAAGATAATACACAAGTATTAATCTTTGGAAACACACGGTCAGTTAAACATTAAAACACAATTATGAAAAACATTTAAAATCACACTTCTTAATTGATGAAATCTTTTGAGGATAGAGAAGTGGTTTGAACATTTAAGAAAACGTTTTTCACGCTTGAAAGTTGTTCTTCTTTTAGTAAATCAGAGATCTAGATCAAAAGATACTTACATTTAAGCTCCCCCTCAAATCATGATAAAATGATTTAGATCAGATAAGCTCCCCTGGATATTTTCAAAATATCCTTATCTTTAAACATTGAAGACTGAGTCCTAAACTGATGTGTTTAGAAGTCTAAGTCCTTTAACATTGTAGTTTGAGTTCTAAGTTGTAGTACTTAGAAGTCAATATCTTTGACATTAAAGTCTGAGTTCTGATCTGTTGTAATCCGAAGTCTATGTTCCTGCCCCCCCAAACCTGTGGTACCTGCAAATCAGATGTAATAGGTATTGGTACCCACTGGTATTTGGGTCCTGGTAGGTTAGATTTAGGAATCCACTTCTCATAAGATTTAAATCTTTTAAAATCATCATTTTGAGAAGTAATTCTGAAAGTTCCGTACCAGTTATGAGCAGATTCTTTTTGAACAAAGTCATTCTCTCCACAGTAAGAACAACAAATTTTCTTCTGAGCAATCTTGATAAAATGATTAGTAGAATAAAACATATCAGAATTACCAAAAGATTTACCTTTATGAGCTCTGTTCTTTTTGGCATTGGATGTGGATGCAAATGCTTTGTCATTCTTCTTTTCATCTGAAGAACCTTTAGCTCTCCAAACCATCTGTCCTTTCTTTGAATGCTTTACAAGAGATTTGACATAAAAGCTCGTTGGACTATCAACAGATTTATCATAAAATAGATTAGATGGACGAATCTGATTTGATTTGACAATGTTTGGTTTGACACAGTTCTTTTTGAAAACATTTTCATGAATGGAACTTGAAGCTGTTTTATAAGAACAAAATGATTTAGATGAATTGTCATAAGGTGATTGACTAATCACATCAGCTGAAATCTTCTCTGACAATTCAACATTTATAGCTTCCAAGTCCTTTATCTTTTTGGATAAAATGTTTCTTTCAGCAGTAAGTGTGTCAAACTTATGTTGCAAATCAGATTTTACCAACTTTTCTTTTTGAAAATCTGAAGTTAGAACAGTTATCTTTGATGTGAGCTTAGATATTTCGTTTTCAAAGATTTGGCGTTCTTGCTCAAATTCTTTTTCTGAGTTTTTGGTTTTCTCAGAAATTTCCTTGAAAATCCCAACATTTCTCTTTTCAGATTTCTTCTTTTCAATCTCAAAAGACTTCTTATTTTCTTGAAACATTTTCTTTTCCTTTTCAAGAAAGTCTTGTAAAACAGAGATTTGTTTGGGAAGTTCAATTACATTATCTTCAAGAACTTTTCTTTTTTTTGCAAAAGTATCTCTTTCGGTTATAACAATCTTTTCAAACTCGAATACTTGCTTGGAGAGTTTTAAGCACCTTAGCTCTAAATATTTCTTCTCTTGGATAGCTTTCTTGGAAAAGTCAGATAGTTTTTTAGCAAAAGCATTCTCCAGATTTGCTTTGTCTTTATCTGATTGGAGGCTTTTCATCAGTTCAACATTTTTTTGCTTCCAATGCAGATATTTGATCTTCAAAAGCTTTAAACTTGACATGTAGATCAACTGATTCATCTTTAAGTTATGTTGTCTTCTTTTCAATTGACTTCAACTTGCTTTGAAGATTTGTTATCTTTTTCTCTTTCAGCTTGATTACTTTCTCATTAGCTTGAATAATATCTTCTTTGATTTTGATTTCGTTCTCTTTTGACTTAATGATACCTGCACAATCAGATTTAGAATGATCAATACATTTTGCACATTCAGAGGTTTTATCAGTATTAACAAATTTAGCATTCAACTCCTGAATCTGATTTAGAAGATCTGAATTCTGAATCTTCAGTTTATCGCGTTCAACTTCTATGGCAGGTATTTCAGGCATGTATATGATGGCAACATCTCTTCTAGATAGTACATTTGACATCTTGATGTGCTTGAAGATATACTGACAAAATATGAAACACAGTAATCCGAGAAAAACAATATAAAAAATATTACCTAATAGAGTGATCGTCAAAAGAAACTTCGATTAGAAGTTGAGTTATGTGCACACTCTTAAAATATATGAACAACAAGATTAAAGCCGGAAATAAAATCTGAAAATTAAAATCTGAAAAACAAGGTGTAAATTTGTCTTCCAAGAATTAAATCTGAAAATCAACGCAAAATCTTGACTTTTAATCTTCAATCTGCAAAAATATGAAAAATATATCAGTAACGCTCAAATTACAGATGAAAATAGCCAAAAACGACACAAAACGGACTACAAATGCAAAAGAAACGAAAAAAATAAGGACTAGACACGACACAAACGAAAAATAAAACAAATGAGAAAAATGAACAAAAACGACTAAAATATAAAGAAAATACGAAAATAGGAACTAAAACCAACAAAATATAAAAGTAAGACGAAAAAATGAGGACTAAAACACAAAAAATAAAGTCTAGGGACTAAAAACATAAAAACACGAAACTTAGAAAACTAGAAGGACCAAAAACGAAAAGATATGAAACTTTAAACTATAGGGACTAAAACTGAAAAAACCTAAAAATTATAAACTGTAGGGACTAAAAGCGACAAAGTCTAAAAATAAAACTACAAGGGTTAAAAATGTAAAAACTTAAAACTATACTAGAGGGACTAAAAATGACAGCTTTTAAAACTACTTAACTATTCTAACAAAACTAACAGGTTTAGGACCAAAATGTAACAAATTTTACGAAAAATTAACAAATCTAACAACAAGGACTAAAAATGCAAACTTTTAAAAGACACTACCTGAACTAACAACAACTAACTAAAATTTGGACTGAAATGTAAGAAAATCTAATGGACTAACGGAAAAAGGACCAAATTTGTTAGAAAATTAACAGAACTAACGGAGTTTTGTTATTTTACTGTTCATCTTCATCTTCATCTTCATCTTCATCTTCATCTTCATCTTCATCTTCATCTTCATCTTCATCTTCATTCGATTCACAAACTTTGAACAACGATAACTCCTTCGTTTCTCGACCAAATTGAGTGAGGTTTGTTGCAAAATGATCCTTGAATCAAATCCAATTGATCCCAACGAGAAAGTCGAGATCATGCATCGATACAAACTCAGAAAATCGACGGGAATGAACTCCGGTGACTTACGCCTTTCCGGCGACCTTCTTTTGACTTGTTAAGGACTGATATCACCTGAAAAACACTGGAAATCAGGGGTCACAATCAAAAAGTGGGGGAGATAACTCATCCGGTTGAGTTTTTCTCTTTGTGTGGAGCGGAAAAATGGAAATGAGAGTTTGGTTAGAAGTGAGCTTTAATGATAAAAAGAAAGAGGGTGTGAGAACAGAGTTAAAAGAATATCAGAACTCTGCACCAACTACTTTCTGAGTCGGGCAGCCACATCTACTGATTGGTTCACATTCTTTGGTGACCATCATTGAAACAGGCAGTGAGCCCATGCCAACTCTTGCAATTACCCCACCAACCACTCATTTCTTTCTTAACAAAGAAATGTTTCATTTTCTTTGGGATGCAACATATCTGCTATCTAGTCTTCAATCGGAAGATTTATATATTGAAAAAGAAGGAAAGTTGCCCCACCTTCGCACCTCTTTCATGCACATTGAGTCCGTGTAATACATGTTGCTGTCTCAACATTTTACACAATTTAAGCCTTATGAAACACAATCATTGTGCTAAAATTCTTTCATACACAAGCACGAGCACACAGAAAATTTGTTTTTCTGTCAGAACATTCATAGATAAACCTTGTGTTTTTCAATGATTGAATGGAAGTCCTGGGGAGTCTTCATCAAACCAACTCCTTAAATTGTACATTCGTTGTACACAGAGGCATTCCTAACTGTTTCATTTGTTGAATCAGGGTTACCACGATCATTTTATCTGAATTTGAAAAGATTCGGGTATATACAGTTCATGATTCAGCCATTCAGATCAAAGGGAGGCAACAGTCAAATTATCATAGAAAGGGGAGATTGTTATTCAAGTACAAAGGGGGTGATCAAAGACTGTGTCGAAATTGAAGATGTTTTGATGATCATGATGCTCACAATCATCAAAAAGGGGGAGACATTTACAAAGATTCAATTTCAATGTTATGAAGAGTTGTCAAAGTGAAAAGACTTGTGAAGAAATTCTGAGAGTTCAAAAGTCAATTCAAAATGCTTCTGCTAATTCAAAGTCAAAAGATAAATCAAGATGAGTTGTGAAAGTTTGTTTTCTGAAGACAGTCCAGATATCACAAGAGATGAAGATACATGTTTGTCAAAGATCCCTCAACGTTTCAAAGTTTGTGAAAGATGTTTCAAAATCAGAGTTTCAAGAATTCCGTTTCGTGTTCAAGACTTGTTGACTTTCAAAGCTTTAAAGAGAAAAAGATTTTCAAAGATTCTTCAAAGGCTGAAAGACTGAAGATTCTTAAAGCTTCAAAATTCAATGTTGTCAGAGATAAAAGCTGAAGGATCATGTGCTGAAGACTAGTGTCAAATTTTTATTAAATCTTGAATACAAAGGGGGAGATTGTTAAGTTTAAATATTGTATCCAAGATTTAATTAGAAAGTCAAACTTGTAAGGTCAACAATGTCAAAGTCTTTAAAAATCAAAGTTGTATTTGTTTTACTTAGTTGTTAAGTCTTTGATTAGTTAGGTGATATAAATAGGGTTATTTCTTTGTAATTCTAGTAAGCACGTCATTTGTAAAAATCAGATTTGTGAGATTTATGAGATCTACTTTCTCTTTCTAGTTTCTCTCTCTAGTTCTTGATGTTTTATCTTGTTTAGAGAAACTGCTTGATATTGTTTGGGATTTGTCATTTACAAAAGGAACACGATTAAGGAGTTAAAATACCGAAAACATCATCTAAAAACGAATTCCGGCGAAAAACGTTTTTCTGGCGACTACTTCGGCGAACCTTCAAACGAAACGTCCATATCTCGCTCGTTTCTTGATAAAAATCGATTCTGATAGTTGTTGCGTGTTCTAAACAATCAGTAGAAGAGATTATATGCAATTGGAACGATTAAAAACAACTATATCAAAGACCCACTTATGATCACCGTAATTGAAAAAAAATTTCAAACAACAAAAAAAATTTAAGTCCAGTTCTCCCAGACAAATGGAAACACGCAGAAAGTCTTGCGTGAATTGAGTTTCTCGTGCGTGAAGTGATGCTTTGTCATGCGTGAAGTGAGATTCTCGCTAGCTTCAACGTGCGTGAAGTTGATTTCACACATAAAACTGTTTTCGAGTTCACGGAGAAAACGTGCATGTTCTTGATGATGAAGCTTGCGAGTTCTGTAACAATAATGAACGAGAAGTGCAGCTTGATGTATAAAGCAGCTTATGAGAAGTAGGTTCACGCAGAAGATGCTTTGCGAGAAGTAGCATTAAGAATTTCTTGCGAGTTCTTGTCACCAAACAGTTTACGAGTTGTTGATTTCATGCAGCTTGCGTGAAGTAGACAATCGAGAACCTGATCTTGCAACATCTTACAAGAACATCATTCAAACTTACGAGAATTTCGTCTTACGATTTACAAATGTAGCCATGGTTAATTTGAATTATGTAGATTACAACTGTTGATCTACACTTCTCAAAAATTGTTAACCATTGTTACATCTTCAACGAATAGTAACCTGTGATGTTTAGAAATCTCAAAAGAAATTATTAGTTCATAAAATGAAGATCAAAGCATATTACAAACACAATTTGACAAAAAATCAATAACTGTTTTGGATCAAAATCTAAGATTTAAAGAAAAATCAAATGAACATATCAAGAACACTTCAAGAACATCATAAGATCCAAAAATTTTAAAACACAAATTTGAGAAGTAAAACTTGAAATTTATGATGGGTTCATGTTTAGGAGCACATTTTAGAAACAAATTTTCACAAAAATTAATCAAATCAACTACAAATCTGCAAAATCAACTTTCAAATAATTTCACAGACAATTTTTCTCAAGAACACAAAATTTTTCAAAATCATCAAATTCCTTGAATCTTGATCCATTTTTGAAAATCTTTTGATGCTAACATCAAATATAACATTGAAGAAATGTTTTGCAATCAAAATCAAACTCAAAAACAAACTAAAAATTCAAAACCCATTTGTGTTCTTCATCATCTTCAAGAAACTTGATTGTTCTTCAAAATTTTTCAAATCTTCAAATCTTGGACGAAATTGGATCAATTAGTGTCCACTTTTATCTTCCAAAGCTCTGATACCAATTGAAAACACCCAGATCTATTAGGTAATTGACTTGAATTTCATTGATCTTGAATGATTTACAACAATTACAAGCTTTCTCTCTCTAAACTCTCTCTAACTTTCTCTCTCTACAAATATAACAATTAAAGCTCTTAAACCTAATGATTAATCCCTAAGCAAACTAATATCTAACTTCTAATTACAAAGATATTACAATTACAAAGAAAAGTACTTTGACTTTTAACATCTTTGACATTTGACAACTTTGACTTTCTTTGACTTTCTTTGACTTTTCTACTTACATTGACTTTACAAGACTTTTACATATAAATCTTGAATACAATAAATGCACTAACAATCTCCCCCTTTGGATTCAAGATTTAAAAATTTGACAATAGTCTTTAGCTCTTGATTCTTCAAAACTTTAACTTTGACAACTTTGAACTTTGAAGCTTGGCAATCTTCAATCATTCGGCTTTTGAAGAATCTTCAGATAAACTTGAAAAGTCTTTCACTTTGTCTTTGAAAAGTCATCAAGTCTTGAACAATAAATCTTTGAAACTTGAAACTTCTTGAAGTCTTTGAAACTTTAAAGTCCGAGGAATCTTTGATCGTTGAGGAATCTTTCAATGCTTGTAACTTCATTTTTGTGATCTCTAAACTGTCTGTCTTTGAACAACGATCTCTCTCGAATCATCTCAAAACATGTTCTTTAGAATTCTTTTGAAATAATGATATTCTGATTTTAATTCAGATTACGAACATTCTGACTTGAATTCAGAATATTTCCCCAACTCTTTGAAACTTTGAAATCTCCTCTTTTTTCACTTTGAAATTGAAACCTTTAGAATTTAACAGTTGGTTTACGACCATTAATAATTTCATATGAAGTTTTATTAAAGCGTTTATTTATAATGGTCCTGTTTTGTGTGAAGCAAACAGTTGCTACGGTTTCAGCCGAGAGGAACAAAGGTAGTTCTGAATATGCCAGCATTGTACGTGCAGCCTCTACCAAAGTTCTGTTCTTTCTTTCAACGACCACATTTTGTTGAGGTGTCATTGCCACAGAAAAGTTATGTGAAATGCCAACGGAGTCTAGAAAAGTTTGCAGAGTTGCATTCTTGAAGTCTGTACCGTTGTCACTTCTTAGTTGTTGTACGGGGCTTTGCAGAAGAACTTAGATTTTCTTGATGAACTTGATTATCAGATCGGGAGCCTCAGATTTCTTCCGTAAAAACTCTAGCCATGTATACCGTGAGTATTCATCCACCAAAACTAAGATGTACTTCTTTACATTGATGGATTGAGTCCTCATCGGTCCGCACAGATCCATATGAATGAGCTCTAGACATTTATTACAGTTGGATAACACCTTGAGTTTGTGTGAACTTCTCTTCATTTTTCCTTTCTCGCATGCAGAACAAAGAGAGTCTTGTTCTATCTTTAGTTTAGGAAGTCCCGTCACAAGATGTTGTATCCTCAGCTTATTCAGATCACGGAAGTGCTGATGAGATAGTCTCCGATGCCACAACCAACTTTCTTCTGTAGATATCTTAGAAATCAGACACACTAGCTTTGAAGCTTTAAGTGTTGGGAAGTGAACACCATATAACAATCCCATTCTACCGGCTTTGATGAGTTCTGCTCTACTTTGATCCTTGATGTAGCAATAATCAGCATCAAATTCTATCTTACATTTCTTCTCTGCAAATTCACTGATCGAGAACAGATTTTAGGCTAAACCCTCTACGTACAGAACCTTTGAGATAGATATCATGCTGTTCTTGATAGTGTCGTAAACTCTGACATATCCTTTCATTTCATTACCAAAATTGACTGTACCTGCGTAATGTTCTACGTAGTCGAACAATAGGTGCTTGTGCGCTGTCATGTGTCTTGAATTCCAGAATCAATTATCCACACATGACACGCCTGCAAGCAACAATCACTTAGATTTAGGTACCCATATGAATATGGGTCCTTTCTTGTTAGTATCTTTGACAGTTTTTAAACTTTCTGATGACCCCTTAATTCGCCATTCAAATCTTAGTCCTTTTGGTAAAGTTTGTGCGTTAAGTTCAGCTTTAGGAATCCACTTCCACACAAACTTTACATCAACAATTTTATTGACTTGAAAACTATTATTTTTCTTCTTTAAAGCATACACTTCAGCTTTGTTGACTTTAGAATGAGTAGAAGAGTTCTTGTTCTTAAACTGGATTATTTTCTTTTTCTTTGAAGACTTTGGTTTAAAAGAGAATGAACTTTTAAGACAGTATGAACATTGGAACTTTGTAGTAGCTTGTGTCAACAACTCTTGTCGAGAAAAAGATTTTGTTTTATTAAATTGTTGTTGATTGACATTATTACAAGCATCAACTACTCTATTACATTGAGAACCATCAGAATCATTCACATTCTTGTGCACTTCAATCTTCTTTTTCTCCAAGCTTTCATTCTTCAACTTTTCATCTGTGACACAATCAAAGTTAGAAACATTAATGGATGAGAAAGAATAAGAACATTCACCTTTTTCAGTTGTTTTGATAAAATTGGATGTAGCCTTAACACCTTGATTTTCAGGAATTGAAACATTTTTATCAACATAAGCCTCTTTACCTTTCGAGAGTTTGAAAATTTGAGATTCTACACTTCATATTTCTTTTTGCAAAGATTCATTTTGAATAAAGCTCGAGTCTAGTTCCATCCCAAAGTTTTCATTGGCTTCTTCCAATTCAACAATTAAATTGTTGAGATGTGAAATATGCCTTTCCAAATCATCTATTTTGTCAAGGTCGAGGTCAGAAAATTTGAAAGAATTAACAGAAACAGGCTTGTTTGAAATTTCTTCTTCATCTTTATCTTCCAAGTTAGAATAGTTTCATTAGAGTCATAATTAGAACTGGCTTTAGAACACTCAGGTTGTTTTGTAAAAAGATTTTCATGTTTGACAAATATATTCTCTTTACTATTGTAAGAAGAATTTAATTCATCGTATGAAAATTTGACTGAATTAAAACCCTGAGTTTCTGATTCAGTTTCAACGTCTGGCTTAATTTCCACTGTTTCTTCCTTCTTTATCTCAGGAGATTCAGGAAAAGAAGACTCTGGCTTCACAAATGTCTCAAGTATGTGGGGAATTAAAATGATAGGTTCATCACCCGACTTTTTAAAATTGTAAAGATTTTCGGGTGCCTTTTTCAAAACATCCACTTCTGATAGAGCAAGGCCAGGTTCTGCCTTATAAAATCTTATGTCTTTCTCATTATTTGTCAAAATCTTCAGGGTCTATTCTGTTTGACCTCTTATGAAATTCAGATCTTCAAATTCCTTGATCTTGGTGTAAGCTTCAGTCCTATCTTTTAAAACAATATCATATTGAAGTGTCAGATGTAAATTCTTATCCTTTAATGAAACTATCTATTTTTGCAATTCAGTAATTTTTGATTGAAGCTTTGATATATCCAATTTAAGAACATTTTTCTCTTCTTCTCTTTCATCAGCCAAACTTTTATAAATGAAAGCCTAATCTTGATATCCTTGGATGGAACTCTTTTGTTGTTTAAAATTTTCTTTCAGTTTCAAAAATTCAAAGTTCATCAGATTTAACTGGGACATCAAGTTCAGTACCTCTTCATTTTCATAACAAGAATCAGAGTTCTCAGATGTAGAATTTACCTCGGAATCTGACCCCTCATTCAGATGTGCCATCAAATTATAATGCACATGAGTCAGATTCACCTTTGCTTCCTCCTCTTCATCATCTGAATATTCAAACCAAATTTCATCTTCAGCTTTAAATGCCTTGCCCTTTTCCATTGCATTTCCTAGCTGAGCTTTCTTCTTGTAATATTCATAATTCTTTATTCTTTTCTCAGGGCAGTCTTTGATGAAATGACCACTTTTTCTGCAATTGAACCATCTATCTGACTTCTCTTTGCTTCTCTTTTCTCTTCTTTCTTCTCCTCTTTATTCTCTTTCTCTTTCTCTTTCTTTTTCTTCTCATCATATCTACCTCTGTACTTGCTAGACTTGTAAGAATCGTACTTCGGCTTGTTGTAGAACTTTTTCTTTCCGAACCGCTTATGGAAGCTCGAAGTCAATAATGCAATTTTTCCAGAAATTCCGTCAATTCATCATCCTTCGACTCTTCTTCAATCTCCTCATATGAATTGTCTGAGCTTTCAATCAAGCTGGTCATCAAGGCTTTCTTCTTTGCATTCATTACAGAACTAGAACTTGTCTTGACCAACTTTGTCTTTCCCTGAGCCAACAGTGCCAAAGAATCCTCTACCTTTTTCTGTTTATCCTTTAACTAATGCAATTCTTTATTCACTGCGGCTTGCTCCTAAACTTTGTCCTCATGTTGATTTAGAGCACAGAACAGATCATTGAGTTTCTCCTCGTCCATATCTTTATTAATCTGCATTTGAATGGTATAGACGTCCCAATCGGGTTGGAGATTCTTGATGAATTTGTAATTAATTTCAGACTCAAATTTCTGCACTTCGTTCCTTCGAAGATCATTAAGGATGATGTTGTATCGGTCGTACGCATCCCTCAGAGATTCCCCTTCTTTAGCCTGGAAGCCCTCATATGCGTTGATACTTTGATTCCTTTTTGTCTTTATAGACTTTGCAGAACCCATAAACTGCTTCTCTAGCTCATCCCAAATATCCTTTGCAAATTCTCTGCAGTCAACCCGGTTGAAGATATCATTCGGAATGGCCATGATGAGAAAGGTCAAAGCTATAGCATCTATTTCGACAAGCTCTCTGTCAACATCATTGTATTGAATGGGATCTCTAGCCACAATTCACTTAGGAATTTCAGGATTTGTGTCAGTGGCTGGAATCTTGGCTACTGTGACATGAGGAAGGTGAGGACCTTTCAAAATAGAATCCATCAACAAGAAATTGATCATCCTTTTTCGCTATTGTGGGTATTCATCAGCTTGCAGAACTGGAGGCTTGAATTTTGAACCCATACTTAGAAGATCTCGAGACATTATTACTGAAATAGAAAAAGCTATCTGATAGAAGGCTTGAACACAGTAGATCTCCTAAACGAATAAGAAATAATTGACTTGAAAAGTCAAATCCGGAAAACCACTTGAAAACGATCTCTGAAAAATGACAAGTATAAAACTCGCAAACCACAAAAACTCACAGAACACAGAACTCGCAAGTCACTATTCACAGAACTTGATGATAGAAGCTTTGTGCGTGAAAGAGTAACTCGCAGACCACTATTAGCGCGAAATGAGAAACTCGCACGTAAGGTTGTGCACGAATTGATTTCTCGCAGATGACTTCTTGCGTGTTTTGGACTTAGATTTTATTCAAACACTTGAACTTCTCGTAGACGAATATAAACTCGCAGATCAGGTACTTCTCGCAAGACTCTTTGCGTGTTCCATACATAGACAAAATTCTCAGAATAACAACTAGCTAAATGTAAACTCGCATGATTACAAACTCGCAGAAGGCTTCAGCGCGAACCAGACTTAGAAAAAATTTGAGAATCCAAGAACTCGCAGATAATATTGTGCGTGAACTAGCTTATCACAGAATGAATGATGCGCGAACTAGCTCAAACTCGCAGAAAGCACAAAAACTATCATCTTGCGCGTTCTTCCAAAGCTTGCGTGTTCTTT
This sequence comes from Arctium minus, assembly GCA_954870635.1. Lineage (NCBI taxonomy): Eukaryota > Viridiplantae > Streptophyta > Magnoliopsida > Asterales > Asteraceae > Arctium > Arctium minus. The sequence continues at coordinate 10,522,471 of OX941096.1, read as the reverse complement.
CTTAACGCGTATGTCAGATCTAGCGCGTTCTTGACTTTACCACACGGATTCGACCCAAAAACTCAAATATCCTGCAAATCGATTTATAAATTGATCCACTATGTTCGAAAAGTGAATTCGAACACTTTCTATGCAAACAACAACGATCAAAAACAAAAAAATTACAATGCGATTCTCCATTTATAGTGAATCTGTTCGTGTTTGAAAAAAAAATTCGAAAATCAAAATTCAAAACAATTGAGTGATTAAATCTTGAAGATTTGTGAACACAAAATGATCACTAATACAAATCATCACCACTAATCCATTTCTATGATCAAAACACAACAGATTAAAACGAATTTGACAAAATAGTAAAATCCAGAAGTCGTTCTGTGTGTTCTTGATATTTCAAGAAATCGATCCAAAAAAAATAATCCAAATCAATCTGAATTCGATTGGGTTGGCTCTGATACCAATTGTGAACACCCAGATCTATTAGGTAATTGACGTTGATTCCTTTGATCTTGAATGATTTACATGAATTACAAGCTTTCTCTCTCTAAACTCTCTCTATCTTTCTCTCTCTACAAATATAACAATGAAAACTCTTAAACCTAATGCTTAACCCCTAAGCAAACTAATATCTAACTTCTAATTTCAAAGACATTCCAATTACAAAGAAAACTACTTTGACTTTTAACATCTTTGACATTTGACAGCTTTGACTTTCTTTGACTTTTCTACTTACATTGATTTTACAAGACTTTTACAATTAAATCTTGAATACAATAAATACACTAACAATAATGTTTGGGATTGCCATAGTTAAGTATATGAGGGCTTCCTCGTCTATCTTGGCAAGCTCCTTCTCCCTCTCACTGTAATATTGATACGATTTTGGCACATACCGAACTGGTATTTCTGGAGAAGTTTCAGTGGTTGCTTGGCCTAGAACAGTTACTTTAGGATTTACCGGTCAATCAATTATTGATTTCATGAAATCACGATTTTTGTGATTCGGAAACTAAGTCATTCGTCTTTTCCATTGAGCTTACTCTCCGACTGACAAAAACCAGAGGCTTAGATTGAGACCCCATCGAAAGAAGCTCTTTAGACATCTTTAAGAATCTCCAGAAGAATATGAGCTAGAATTGATCATTAATTCGACAAAAAATAATCAACAGAAGCAACACTTAAAAATTTTCAGAAAATAAATTTCCCAAAAATTTCGAAGTATAGAATTCTTACACAATAGAGATTAGAAAGCAATTCGCACAAAAACAGACATTAGAATTTGCATGACATGAGGAATTCGTACACTTAAGATCAGAATTCGCACATCATAAACAATTCGCATGCAAGAGATACGTGAAAACACCATAATTCGTATGTACCTATATGCGAAATCTAAGCAATTCGTATATAGCTATCTGCGAATTCTTCACAATTCGTATACTACTCTAAGCAAATTCTTGACTTAGAAAAATATGAACATTTAATCTTTTCGCATGAGCTTTTCGTATCACAGAAAGATGCGAAATCTACACTTAGAAAAAATTTTCAAACACAAACTTTTCGCATCGATATGAAATCTATACTTAGAAAGAAAAATTCAAAAACATCATGCGAAATGTTCAAGAATTCGTATGAGATATATATGCGAATTCTAAGCAATTTGTATCCTTCTATATGCGAATTCTTTACTTTTCGCACACAGGCATGTACGAATTCTACACTATTCGTATCCAAGCTTATACGAATTCTATCCTTAGAAATATTTTCAGTTTAAACTTTTCGTATGAGCTTATATGCGAATTCTTACTTTTCGTACAAGGATATATGCAAATTCTGCACTTAAACAAACTTTCAAGAGTATTATGCGAATTCTAAGGCGTCTGCGAGTTCTTCATACGAAATCTTAAGATCTTGCGATTTCTTCAAGTTTCGGTCCCAAAACTCAAAATCTAGTCCAAATTCCAATTAAATCCTCGAATTAGAAGCTGTAAACTCACAAAAACAATCACGATTAGTGTTAGAATCAATCCAAATCAATCAATTTCACAAAAATAAACTCAAACATACAAATCATGATTAAACAGTTCAAGAAACTCGTTCGAACCAAAAACTCACTAAAATCAAAATTGAGTAACCAAAAACAGTTTAAAAGTGAAAATTAATCACACAAATTCAATTCATTTCATAAAACGAACACTATCCAATCGAAAATTTGATCAAAAACACTTTTAAAATCAAAAATCAATCACAAATCAAGAACTCAGTGTGCGAAAGCTTTTTCTGTCAAAAATGTGTCGAATTTAGGTCTGATACCAAATGTGATCCAATATTCTAGCTCACAATAGATTTAGAAAACACTTTTTATTGATTAACAATCAATCACACAACCTACATCAATCCATATCCCTATTTTTGTGTATATTACAATAAGCTCTGTGTGTGTGTGTGTTTTCTAGGGTGTTCTTACCAAAATTGTACGTATGTTTTCTTATGACATACAACACCTTGACCTGCTATTTATATGGCTAACATGACCTTAGCACATGGTCAACTACTCTTACAATTACAAATACACACTCACACTTTTAGAACAATTACAATATAGACCCTCAATTTAATCTTGAATACAATTTAACTCTAACAAGATCGCTGGATTTGGTGAGCTTGGTCCTAAGATTTTGGGGTCTCGACCCAAATTCATGCACGGAAGTTGCTTTTAAATAATTTGCATAAAGTATTGCATACTTTCCTGAATTATCACGTGGGTCGTATTTTGGATCTGTGGAAAAACGTTTAACGCGCACGAGATTAACCATGATTTTAAACATGCATAAAATTGTTTTATTGCACGTGGTTGCAAACTTTGTTGAGATTTTCTTTATCCTTGTTTTGTCGAACGCTATATTCGGATATTGTAGTATTTACGCTTTACCTTGTTTAGGGTCTCGGGCAAGTAACTGCGATTTATGACCTTGACATTGGATCTCCACCACATATGTTAAGGTTTTACAGGAAAAAGTTATTTCCATGTTTTGGTGTTGGAGTTTTATTGGAAATTTTATTCCGTGTGAGTTTTATTGAGTTTTATGGGGTAATCTTTTTACGATGTCTTGGAACGCATAAATGAACATTGAAATGCATAGGCTAGATTCATTGTGTGTGTTGGTTTATGATATATTGAGAAACTTATTTCATGAGAGTTTTGTTGGTGGATTTTATCCCATATGTTAGCTTTGGAAGTTTTAATATCGTGTGATTTCCCTTGGTTTTATATGAGTACATTTCATTGCACATTACTTGGTATTTGAATTGATTTATACTTTTGGTGTGAGTAAGCATACGAAGGAGATATGAGGGTTCATGTTGAACTTCTACTTTGCACGTCCTTCGGTAGTTGGTTTTACTATTATGGTCTCACACAAAGCATTATATTGAATTATTGGTATGCATGACATTATAGCCACCATTTTGGGACAAAGATCATTTTATCCATGCAGCATAAAGCTTGAAGTCGATCTAAATTATTTTACATTTGACCAAATCGCAAGCACTTATCGTTTTACTAAGTTTGGGAAATAAACTGATGTATATAGGTCTTGTTGGAAATTTTATTCCATGTCATTTTATGGTTAAATAGGAAATTTTTGGAAATTGATTACGTAAATTTATCCTTCTGGAGTTCATGCAAACATTTGTTGCACGCCGCTTTAGTGCAGAAAATTATTTTACGTACATGGCATAAAGTGATGCATATTCGGACCATAGTGGTCCATTTGAAAAGGTTGTGACACATCTTTTATTATTTTTATTATTAGTTTGAGTAATGATCAAATGACTTTCGAAATGGTTTTATATGTGTGGCGTTTGTGATCACTTTGCACAACTACTGAGAAAACGGTAGTGGATTTCTACACGTACGATTAATTGTTACAAAGCCTTTTCGTTTGAAAGTCTTAAAAAACTTCTAATTGACACATTAGTTTGAAGAACCTTGAACTCATTAGGGCTATGGATTTAGACCCCTATCGTAAAAGGAGTTGTAATTAGGGACTAGGGAGGTCCTTGGGAACTGAAGCGTCGGATGATCCGGCTGCTGGCCAGTTTTGAATTGTGTATTTCATCCGTATGAGTAGGTTCATGTATGAATAATTGATGTATTAGGTTCATGAATTATCCCAGTTATTTAAGCGGTGATCTTTCATTTTCGGTAAATCTTTATGTTGAGCCTTATATGGTTGCTCGCGTATGGTTGGGTTTGAATTGATGGACTGCTTACTCGACGTCATGTCATGTGTTAGTAGTGTGCCCACTTAATGAGCCTTCGCGAATAAAGGGAATATTGTGGTCCGTTGTTAGAGATGTATGTTAGATCATATTTGTTGGATACAAGATCATGGAAGTTGAAGGTCAAAGTAAAGCAAGTCAAAGCTCAAAGTCAACTCTCAAGCATGAAAGTCAAAGTCATTATAATAAAAACTCAAAGCTAGTTGTATAAGAGTTTAGTTGTTGGAGTGTTTCTGTAGCTTGTGCTTTTTAGTACTGTGAGAGTTTTATCCCGTGTATAAATAGGGATATGGCTTAGTGTTGTGCGTGTAATTCATAAGTGAGTATATAGTGCGCATATCTGAGTTAGAGAGAGAAAGTATTGAGAGAGAGCTACATTATACGTAATCTGTAATTGTGAAATACAAATGGAGATTGATTAAAATTGTTTTTTTCATCTTGCTTACATTGTTATCTGGAGTTAACAATTGGTATCAGATCAGAGTTTGAGTGAAATCGATCAAGAAATGGAGTCGCACTGTTTTGTTGGAGTTTAGATCGAATTTCCAATTTTTACAAGTTTTTGGAGTTGTAATTGATTTAATTGTATTCGTATAATGATATATATGAATCTTGTATAGGTTTGGTACAAAATTGCACTGTAATTTTGGGTTAATTTTTGGATCTTGTTAGTTTTGAAAGTTCACGAGTTTGAACACTGTGAAAGGATCGATGTGTACATTTGAGTGATTCTTATTGAAATTAAGTTGTTGAAATCGATTCGAGAAGTGTTGGTGAGCAAATTGTCGAAATTTGAGATCAAAATTCGAAGAATTGATGGACTTTTGAGCCAAACAGAGTGGATTTTCAACAAGATCTCAATAACTTGCTTAAATTCACGAAGAACTCGCTGATCCTGAAGAACTCACATAGGATTTCAAGATTTCGCATCTAAGAATTCGCAGATTTCTTGGTTTCGCATAAAATTCTTGTCTGAAATTCTTACAAGTGTAGAATTCGCCTATGTGTCATATGAGAATTGTCTAGAATTCACTTGAGTGAGTTGTGCGAATTGAAAAAATTCGCATAGGTGTTTTTACGAAAAGTTTATACGAAAAGTTTTCAGTGAAAAATCTTTCCAAGGCAAGAATTCGCATATTGCTTATGTGCGGAAAGTGAAAGAACTCACATATCACTTTATATGAATTCCTAGAATTCGCATAAGAGTGAGATACGAATTCCTCAGAATTCGCATAAGGGAATCATACGAATTCTCTTGTTTTCGCATAAAGAGTTTTTGAAATTTTTTTCTAAGTGTTGAATTCGTGTGAATCTATCATGCGAAAAGTTGTATGCGAATTCTGAAAGTTTCTTGCATGCAAATTCTGAAATATTCTTGTGTGCGAATTCTTGTTAGAATTGTGAAGTGTGCGAATTCTTGTTGGTTTGTCTTGCATACGAATTCTGTGTGTGAATTCCTAGCATTTCAGTGTTGTGCGAATTCCATAAAATTTTTGGAAATCGTATTTTCTGAAATTTTCTGAGTTTTGCTGTATTTTGATATTTCACTTGGACTAACGATCATTCCAAGTTCTAATGGAAAACAGTGTAAAGCTCAAGATGACATCAAAAGAAGAAATTGCTAAACTTAAGGCCAAGATTGTTTCTCTCGAAGAAAAGATTGTTCAAAAGCGTGAAAGCTATTATATATCTTTGGTTGGATATGAACAACTGGTTGAGTACTATAAGCAGACAGAAAATGACCGAGTTGCTACTTTCAATAGTCTTAAAGAATGGATGTATGCACATACGGGTTAACTGAAAAAGGCAACCAGTTTGGGAAAATTTTCAGATTTCTTTACTGAATATAAGGATCATATAAAACAACTTGAAAGAGAAGTTATTCAAGCCTTGAAAGAAGATAAATGGTTGGAATATGAGAAATTGAAGACTGAGAATTCTGAGTTAAAGCAGAAGATTTCAGAGATGGAGAAAGTTTTAGATTGCAATGAGAATGAGAAGAAGGTAATGAGTTTGGAAGCTGCTAATGAAGAGCTGAATAAGAAGATTTCTGATCTGGAGCTAAAGATTGCAAAAGAGAGATCAGAATTTGATAAAGAAAAGCAAGGGTTTGCAAAGAAATTTTCTGAATTTTCAAGGAAGAGTTTTGAAGGGAAGAAAATGGTTGAGCTTAAATGTTCCAAGCTTTCTCAACAGGTGATTGACTTTGAGAAAGTAATCATCTTGGAAAGAGACAGGTTTGAAAAGGAAAAGAAGACCATAGAACAAAAGAATGTTGGAATTTTTAAAGAAATATCTGGTCAGAGAACAAATGCTGAGAAGGACTTTGAAGATGAAACAAATATTTTTGAATCTGAGATTAAGAAGATTACTAACAAGTTATCTGAACTATCAGCTTGTGCATTGAAAGATCAGAAAGCGAAGTCTGAATTCAAGGAAAAGATTGACCTACTCATCAAAGAAAAGGACAGTTTATCTTCAAAGATAAAAGAGCTTGAATATATTGTTTCTAAGGTGGTGGTGACTTAGCACACGACTCCAGAGTCAAAAATCCACACACCTAGAAATGATCCAGCTGACTCTAAAAGGACAACCTCAAGCTCACATCAAAGAACTGTTTCTTCAAGAAGGTCAGTTAAATCATATGATCAGATTCGTACTACTAACATTTTCTTTGATAGAAATGTAGATGGTTTAGATACATACAGAAGAAAAAGAAGAAAGTATGAAGAAGAAAAGCTGGTTTGGAATGTGAAACCAATTGATGATGAGAAGAATGATGAAAAGAAGAAATCATGTGTACATGCATCAAAAGCCAAGAAGAACAATGTGCGGAAAGGTAAACCTAATCTTGTTTACTCAAGAGATCAATTAATCGGGTTGTTTAAAAGGAAAAATTATTGTTCTTACTGTCGTACATATGATTTTGTTCATAAAACGAGTGATCATTACTGGTATGGTTCTTATTCAATTACTCCTAATAGAACTGTAACTCATAAACATGGACCCAAATACTAGTAGGTACCAAAGCCGAAAGATGAATCTGTGTTGCAGGCACCTCAAGTCAAGGGGGAGTAAGAGAACCAAGGCTTCTGAATACTACAGTTCAGGACCCGTACTTCAAAGATTAAGAGTTTGACTTCTAAACACAACAGTTTAGGACTCGCTCTTCAATGATCAAAAGAGATGATACTCCCGTACTGATAAGAGATTGTACTCCGATACTTAAATGAGGAGATCAACCTTCAAGGGGGGGGTACATATATTTTTTTTACTGAAAATATGCATTCGCAAGAGATGATGATCTACATTTCAGGGGAAGTTGTAGATCTCTATCATGTTTTTCACTGACATATTTTATGATGCAAAATTTCAGGGGGAGTATATGACTTCTGATTACATCTGATCATAACTCGTACATTCAAAGTTTTACTGCTTTATGTCATTTACTTTTCAATAAATGTTGGGAATAAAGTTTTGTACTTTGACGACTTTGTGACTTTTGCAGAATTGAGAGAGAACTTAAACGATCATGTCATATATGATATAGAGCTGACTTGATGAGATTTAAGACTGAACGAAAAGGTTTATTTCTAATCTTAATCTCATACGTGTCTGAAAGAAGGACAACTTTCAGATATGAAAACATGTTCTAAAATGTTCAAACCACTTCTATTCTTAAAACGATTTCTTGAATATAGAAGTGCGGTTTTAAATGTTTTCATGTTATATGTGCTTCAATGTTTAATAAACTGTGTGTTTCAAAAGATTAATACTTGTGTATTATCTTTTCCATATACTGTCAAGTATTCACACACACTGGTTTTATTTTTTTTTTCTTGAATATGTTATCACCATGTCTCAAATTGAACATATTTTTCGATGGTGATACACCCCGCTTGATATTCAATGTTTGAGCGTTGATTTCATTTCGAAACGTTTCTTTCAAGAGTGTCTATATTTTGTTTCGTATAGACAATATCTAATTGTTGCTGGCCTAAGCCTTAATTGATAAATCATTTCAGGTATTGATCTTTTTCATACAATGTCAGATTGTTCGAACAAGTTTCATGTATTTATTTTCTTCATTCAATATACTTGTTTTGAAATATCTTCAATGTTTAAAAATCCTCAGATCTTCATGATTATTTCATTGAGCATACAGACATCTGATATGTATTATGTGCTTTAACTGCATAGTTAAACCATTATGAGCAACATATACTTATAGGATTACATGGGTTCATTGTATGAGAACTTAACTGAAACTTCTATTGATTCACGTTAACCAGTGTTTCCTACCCAAGAAGTTAATCATTGAGTTATCAAATGTGTGAGGAGTCAAAATAACTGAGTGTGGGTTGTATGATGAGGTAAAATGGAAATGAGAGTTTGCTTAGATGTGAGCATAAAGATTAAAAGAAAGAGGGTATGAGATCAGAGTAAAAGAATATCAAACTCTGCACCAACTTTTTCTGATCCGGGAAACTACATTGCTGGTGTTTCACAATTTTTCGTGAACATCATTGAAAGAGGCATCTAGCCCATGCCAACTCTTGATAAAACCCCACCAACTACTCATCTTTTTCTCACAAGAAGATGTTTCAATTTTTCAAGGGGACGTAACACATAATCTATCTGGTTTTCATTTGGAAAATCTGGATATTGAAAAAGAAGGAAGTCTGCCCCACCTTCGCACTTCGATCATGCACAATCGAGTCTGTGTTTAACTGTTGTTGTCTCGATGGTATACACAATTTTGAGCCTATCAAAAGCAATCATTTGTGCTTAATTCTTTCAAACACAAGCACGTACACATAGAGAATTTGTTTTTCTATCAAAACGTTCATAGTTTAACCTTGTGTTATTCGATGATTGAATGGAAGACCTGGGGGAGTGAACATCACAAAAGCTCCTTTCCAATGTGTATTCGTTACACATACTGACTTCGTGTTACTGACATGCATTTATAACTGATTCATTTGTTGATTCAGGTGTTACATTCATAATTTGTCTGAATTTGCAAAGATTCGGATGAATATATTTTTGGATCGATGAATAATCAGAGGCTCGTTTTTTAAAAGATCAATGGTCAGAACAGATCAAGGACATTTCTTGTGAAAGTTTTGATGATGTCAATTCTCCATTCATCAAAAAGGGGGAGAGGTTCAAGAAATGTTTGATGAAGAAGAGTTGATGTCATTTATGGGAGAAGATTGTATCAAAGATTACAAGTATTGCTGAAGATTGTTCAGAGCTGAAAGAGAAAATTCAAAGATTTCAGAATGCGAGCAAATTTTACTGAAATTTTCTTTGAAGACAATTTGCTGAACCAAACCGAGTTCAACCTGAAGATAATTTCTTTCCAATGTCTGAAAGAGGTTTTACAAACTTCGGGGAGAATGTTATTGTTCTTAAAGACAGACTTTGGGGAGATTACAAAAGTTTTTGAAGACAAGTTGTATCAAAGAAAGGGATATTGCTTAAATGTTTATTTCTCTAAAGATGTTCTTTATTGAAAGAATTTTACAAAGGGGGAGATTACATTGATTGAGCTTAAAGGGGAGATAAAATCTTAAAGTTCTTCAATGCAACAAAAGGGGGAGATTGAAATGCAAAATCTTTTAGAGATGATCTTGAATCCAAAGGGAGAGATTGTTAGATCATATTTCTTGGATACAAGATCATGGAAGCTGAAGGTCAAAGTAAAGAAAGTCAAAGCTCAAAGTCAACTCTCAACCATGAAAGTCAAAGTCATTGTAATAAAAAGTCAAAGCTAGTTGTATGAGAGTTTAGTTGTTTGAGTGTTTCCGTAGCTTGCGCTTTTTAATGTTGTGAGAGTTTTATCCCGTGTATAAATAGGGATATGGCTTAGTGTTGTGCGTGTAATTCATAAGTGAGTATATTGTGCGCATATCTGAGTTAGAGAGAGAAAGTATTGAGAGAGAGCTACATTGTACGCAATCTGTAATTGTGAAATACAAATGGAGATTGATTAAAATTGTTGTTGTCATCTTGTTTACATTGTTATCTAGAGTTAACAATGTAAGATTAGAATTTTAGTGCCACGTTAGGTGTCAAATTTAAATTCTTCAATGCAAATCCGGAATGAAATATTTGACGATACACCCTTGTTTGTGAGATAGTCATTTTGAGAATAGGTGTCGACATTCGATTTTGATGGTAATAACCGTTGGCGTGCTTGAGTGCACTTCCGATGAATCCTGTGTGGTTGCAATTTAAGTGGTAACCTTAAGGATATTGGATGCTAGTAATTAAGCATTGATGAATAAGATTTTCTTGATATGGTAAAGGTCTATATCGACTAAGTGATTGATGTTTATGTACAGTTTGAGAGTTGTGAAATCGTCGGATTTGAATAAACCGATCCCGTAGAGAATGTATTGGCACGTCCCTAGAAGGAAGGCTTTTCCAGTTGCAAGGGAGAATTATTAAGGAATTTTGGGGATTCCGTGGGTTTGGTAATAATCATTGGAATATGGAACCAGAATCGTGTTGAGCTAGGTCGAATTTGTTAGTGAGAGGTTGACGTCACAAGCTACCCTTGAGGTAGTACGTGTCACCTAAGGTTGGGAGGCAACCGAGATTGCATGGTTAGAAATTGCTCCCAGTGGGGTTTGATGTTCACTCTAGTATGAGTGTAGCGTATCAAGGTGGATATTGGATGTGGAGTCTTCACGAAAATCAGTATGGCAGTTACGTCAGGAAGTTATTAAGTTTTAGCTAAAGGATGAAGCGAATTAGAGGAAATCCCTTAGGAAGGGAGACGGTCGTTTTCGGAGAATGACATCTTTGAGGTCTACGATTAGTTTCTTACTTTATTGGGGACCGAGGAAACCTAATAAGTGTTAAGGGTGGTAATGAAATGTCTTGGGTGAGAAATAGATTTCGAGGACGAAATCATTCTAAGGTTGGGAGGATTGTAACACCCGTAATTTTCGGTAAGTAAAGGTCACCCAGACGTTTTTGTAACATGTAAATGGTGGGATTTATGTTGAGAAATCATTGCTTTGAGATCCTTAGAGTATCGAGAGTGTTAGCGTTGAAATAGTCGGATTTCGGGTCTTGGAAAGGGTCCATCTACTATGCCCAACGACTATGACAGTGTCATAGTCGCACTATCACAGTTGCATAAGTCGGACAGAAGGTTGGTACACCCCAGCGACTATGCCAGCGACTTTGCCACTAGCAATTGATTGTCCTTGTAAATTTCAGTTTCTTATCACATAAACATATAATTACAAAACAAGAGATTAATCAAACCTGTTTTAGATATTCAATCCAAACAATTACAAAGGTTTTCTCTCTTGAGAGGATTTTCACTCTAAGCTCTCTCTCTCTCTTTCTACAATTGAATGTGACGGCTGAATATATTCTAATTTTGTCCACTCTCTTCACCACAACAACCCTAGTACCCTAAAAAACCTATTTAGGGAAAAGACAAAAAACATAAAATACAAGGAAAACAACTTTTAACTATTTATTACAAAGGACCTAGACTTTTATTGAGAGTGACTTTTCAACTTGACTTCTTGTGACTTTCATCTTCAATCTTGATGATCTTGAATCCAATAAATCTGTGATCTAATAATCTCCCCCTTTGGATCAAGATCATTACAAAAAGAATTTAGCAATCCAATCTTCTCCTTAAGCTCAGAAAGATGCAATTCCTCTCGTTTTCGTTAACACATATTGTAATCATCCCAAAAGACGTAGAAAAATCTCTTTCAGATGATGGAATGAAATTATCTCCAATTTCAGCTCAGAATGCTTTAGCAAAGTATCTTCAAAGAAAATTTCTCTCAATTCAGCACATCTTCATTCTTTGATCTTTGCTCTTTCATATTTGCATTTTTTCACAACTAACTGAAATCTTCAATCTTGGACATTTCTTTAATCTTGTGTTCTCCCCTGTTTCTTGATTAGCTCTCCCCCTTTCTGATGAATTGAGCATCGATATCATCAAAACTTTGTCACAAGAAATGTCTTTGACCATTCTGATCTTTCAAGAGCCACTGATTCACTGTCAATTTGAACAATATATTCATCTAGATCTTTTCAAATCCAGACAAAATAAGAATGTAACACATGAATCAACAAATGAATCAGTTAAAAATGCCCGTCAGTAACACAAAGTGACTGTGTGTAACGAATAAACATTGTAAAGGAGCTTTTATGAAGTTCACTCCCCCAGGGCTTCCATTCAATCATCGAAACACCACAAAGGCAATTTCTATGAACGTTATGACAAGAAAACAAATTCCTTGTATGTTCGTGCAAGTGATAGAAAGAATTAAGCACGAAAGATTACTTATAAAGGCTCAAAATGTGTAAACCACTGAGACAACAGTAAGTTCAACACAGACTCAATGTGCATGATTGAAGTGCGAAGGTGGGGTAGACTTCCTTCTTTTCAATATCCAGATTTTCCAAATGAAAATCAGATAGTAAATTTGCTGCATCCCCTTGGAAAAATGAAACATTTTCTTGTTAAGAAGAAAATGAGTGGCTGGTGGGGTAATGTCAAGAGCTGGCATGGGCTAGGTGCTTATTTCAATAATGTTCACGAGGAATTGTGAAGCATTAGTAATGTGGTTTCCCGACTCAGAAAGTAGTTGGTGCAGAGTCTGATATTCTTTTACTCTGATCTCACACCCTCTTTCTTTTTATCATTAAGCTCACATCTAACCAAACTCTCATTAACATTTTACCTCAACGCACAACCCATACTCATTTCTTTTCGACTCCTCACACTCAATCACTAAGGATTAACTTCTTGGGTAGGAAACACTGGTTAACGTGAATCCATAGAAGTTTCATTTAAGTCCTAGCACAAAGATCCCGTATTGGCCTATAAAGCATATGTTGTTCAGATGATTTAACTTTATCAGGGCTTATGGTCAAGAATAATGGATATTGTCTATATGAACCAAAAATACAGACATTCTTGAAATGACGTTCAGAAATGAAATGATGCTCAAAATTCTTTGAAATACAAGCGGGGTGTATCACCATCGAAAAATTGGTTAATATGAGACATGGTGATAACTTAATCAACAAAAGAATCAAACCGGTGTGTGTGAATACTTGAAAGTATATAGACAATATAATACGCAAGTATATATCTTTAGAAACACACGGTTTGTTAAGCATTGAAGCACAAAATAGATCTTGAAAACATTTAAAATCACACTTCCAATTCATGAAATCTGTTTGAGAATCGGGAAGTGGTTTGAACATTTAAGAATAATGTTTTCTATGATTGAAAGTTGTCCTTCTTTCAACCATATATGAGATGAAGATAAATAATTATACCTTTTGCGTGCAATCTTACATCTCACGAAGCTAAGCTTCAAGTCATAAAGATATGATCTTGTAAGCATCTCTCAAACTGCAAAAGTCTTAAGGTCATAGTCAAAGCAACTTTATTCACATAAATTAAAATGACATAAAGCAGTAAAAGAATTAAAGTACGAGTTCTGATCTGAAGTAATCAAAAGTCATAGCCCTTTTACTCCTTTGACTTGTAAAGCTCCCCCTAAAATCATGCATCACAAACAGATTTAACAGATAAGTATATGCAGAAATTAGATAAGCTCCCCCTCAAGATAACATTGATCATCTATGAAGTACTTCTCACACTCCCCCTGAGATCATGAACATACTATTAAAGTGCAGATATCTTTCAGAAATAATGATAAAGAAATGATGAAAAATTTACAATGAGAAAACTTTAATAGGTAACCACTGATTATGTCTTCAGATTTAGCATACCAAGCCTGGAGACAAGAAAATTGAATCTATTTTCGTCTAAAGGTTTTGTAAACAAATCTGCAAGATGATAATCAGTTTTTACAAAGTAAAGCTCAATTGTTCCTTTCTCGACATTATCTTTTATAAAGTGATACATGAAATCAATGTGTTTGGTCTTCGTGTGTTGAACAGGATTAGCGGGTATCACGATAGCGCTTTTCGAGTCACAATAGATCGGAATCTTATTGTAGTGATAACCATAGTCTCACAGTTGCGTTCTCATCCACAAGACCTGAGAACAACAGCTAGCAGCAGCTACATATTCTGCTTTAGCCGTTGAAGTGGAGACACATAATTGCTTCTTTGATGCCCAACTGACGAGTTTATCACCGAGGAAATATATATAACCCGATGTGCTCTTCCTTTCTAGCATGCAACCAGCATGATCTGCGTCTGAATATGCTGTTAGTTCAAAGCTAATATCTTTAGGATACCACAGACCAAGATCTGCAGTCCCCTTCAGATACCTAAAAATACGTTTGACTGCAGACATATGGGATTCTTTAGGATTGGCCTGATATCTGGCACATAAGCATGTAGAAAACATTATATTCGGCCTACTGGAAGTGAGATACATCAATGAACCTATCATCCCTCTATAGGTCCTAGCATCAACAACTTTTCCCGAAGGATCAGTGCTAATCTTAGTACTAGGTGCCATCAGGGTACCAATCGGTTTACAATTTTCCATTTTGAATCTGCGAAGAATTTCAAGAATGTATTTAGATTGATTGATAAAAATCCCCGTTGAAAATTGTTTGACTTGTAATTCGAGTAAGAAAGTCAACTCTTCCATCATACTCATTTGAAAACGTGACACCATGAGGTTTGAAAAATTCTTACAGTATTTAGGATTTGTAGAGCCAAAAATAATATCATCCACATATATTTGAATAAGAATGATATCGCCTTTCTCGTTTTTAATGAATAAAGTGGTATCGACCGTACCTTTTGTAAAACCTGACTTGACCAAGAACTGAGATAAGACATCATAACAAGCGCGAGGAGCTTGTTTCAGACCATAAAGTGCTTTGTAGAGAATGTATACATGATTCGGTTTCTCTTGATTAACAAAGCCTTCTATTTGTGAGACGTAGACTTCCTCCTTGAGTATGCCATTCAGAAAGGTTGTCTTCACGTCCATTTGATAGACGGTGAAGTTCTTGTGTCCAGCGTACGCAAGAAACATGCGGATTTCTTCTATACACGCCAATAGAGCGTAAGTCTCATCGTAATTTATTCCTTCCTCTTGCCTATATCCTTTGGCGACAAGTCTTGCTTTATTTCGGATAACGGTACTATCTTCATCTTTCTTGTTTTTGAACACCCATTTCGTACCAATGATGGTTTTACCTTCAGGTTTGGGTACGAGTCTCCAGACTTTAAGTGCTTCGAACTGATTCAGCTCTTCTTGCATTGCAGTCACCCAATCTGAATCCGCAAGAGCCTCAGATACGCGAGTAGGTTCAATCTTGCTCAGAAAGGAGTTATGCATACATTGATTTGATCTTGCAGACCTAGTTTGCACCGGTTTCGACAGATCTCCAATGACTTGAGATACCGGGTGCTCTTTAGTCCACGTGTGTTCATGAGGGAGTGGATTAGATGCAGATTGATCATGATTGTCATCTAAGAATCCACTAGAATCTTCTTCAGATTGTTCAGTAGGAATGGGGGGTTCAGTTGAAGTAGTAGGTGCAGAAGTTTCAGTGGGTTCAGCTTGATCAGTATATTTATCAGTCCTTATAGTACACCCTACTAATTCAGCTACTTCTGTCTCTTCATTGTTGGTTAGAGCTATAATTGTAGGAGTAGGCATTTGAACTTGAACTTCTTGCTGAATCGGGCAGTTGAATTCAGTAGAGATGTCTGAAATGGTTGGATGAGTAGTCATTGAGTCTTCCTTCCTGTCAACCACAACAAATTTAGTCACTTTAGATCCAAGAAATTCATCATAAAATAGTTCAAATAGTAAATCTAAATCAGATAAATGATTTGTAGACGTTGATGCCCCATTTGATTGGTTCGCTTGAGACACAAGTTCTGGACTGATTTGCCCAGAAGCTAGTACTCCTGTTATCACGGGTTCTGAACTAAAGTGTTCAGAAGCCATATCTTCATCAAATGTAACATTTACGCTCTCGACCACAATCTTTGACTTCTTCAAGTATACTCGATAAGCAGCAGATGTAGAAGAATAGCCAATAAAGATGCCCTCTTCCGCCTTAGCACTGAACTTGTTCAGACTCTCTCTGTCATTTAGCACAAAACATTTACAACCAAAAACATGAAAATATTTAATGGTTGGTGTTTGGTTGTTGATCAACGCATACGGAGTCTTTTGAAATCTGCGGTGTATCACGGACCAATTTTGAGTGAAACATGCAGTCGACATAGCTTCAACCCACAGAAATAGAGGTAAGTCGGATTGACTGGGCATAGTACGAGCGGCCTCGACTAGCGTACGATTTCGCCTTTCGACTAATCCATTCTGTTCAGGCGTACGTGCAGCAGAGTATTGATGTGATATCCAGACCGATTCGAGATATTCTTCAACTGATTTATTCTTAAACTCTGTGTCGTTGTCAGTTCGGAGAAGCTTGACTGGTTTCTGCAGATTCACCTGGATCGTCTTTAGAAATGTAATGAGAACTTCGGGTG
Source organism: Arctium minus (assembly GCA_954870635.1). NCBI lineage: Eukaryota > Viridiplantae > Streptophyta > Magnoliopsida > Asterales > Asteraceae > Arctium > Arctium minus. Next base: position 10,505,695 of record OX941096.1, on the reverse strand, counting down.
TCTCATCTTTTGATCGTAGAAATTTGACCCACGTGTATCGCGAATAATCGTCCACAATAACTAACACGTATTTCTTTTTGCCTAAGCTTTGCGTTCGCATAGGACCACAGAGATCCATATGTAACAACTCTAAAGGAGCGCTGGTACTTGGTTCAAGCTTCGGTTTGTGTGGAGCTCTCTTCATCTTCCCTTTTTCACACGCTGCACACAAGTGTTCTTTAACGTACTTGAGCTCAGGAAGTCCTTTCACTAGCTTTCCACTGACCAGTTTATTGATGTACCGAACATTGAGATGAGAGAGTTGTCGATGCCATAGCCAGCTTTGTTGCATCGAGGCTTTTGATAGTAGACACACCTTATTGTCAGTCTGGACCTTTGACAAGTTGATGGTGTAGAGGTTTGACTTGCGAGTGCCAGCCAAGAGTTCTTTCCCGTCCTAGTGCGTACCGAACACCTCTTGTCCAATACTGAAAAGGTTGTGTCCTAATCCTTCTACGTAACTCACCTTCTTAATCGTTACTTTGTCGTGTACCACATCACCATAACCCGGAATTGGTGAAACCTGATCGTTACCAAATCGAACTGTTCCGTAGTATTTCTCTGTATAGTTAGACAACAAACTTTTCTGCCCGGTCATATGCTTGGAACACCTGCTATCCAAGTACCACATATGACGGGTCTGCACAAGAGAAATCATGAAACAAGAGGTCTAGGTACCCACTTATAAATGGGACCTACAGTGTTAGCACATGATTTTGCTACCCATTGAAATTTGGGCCCGCTTTTCTTTCGAAAACCATATGAACCATTAGAACGATGAGAGTAAACATGATATGTCTCAAACCAAACATCAGAATATTTTCGAGAAGCATAATCATATCTATCATAAATTAAAAACTTTCTATTAGACGGAGATAACTGGAATAATTGCTCTATGGAATATTTCTTGCGAGAATCAACAAGTTTTGGTTTAGAAATAGCAACATTCACAATCAAATCATCTTTACTATTAGTCTTCTTAATACAATCAAAACTAGACAATGATTTAGCATTCTCGTCGATCTTCTGTTTCGGTATCCATTCCGACTTAACTCCAGGCTTTTTCTTTCTCAAATCTGAAACATTTGAAACTTTAGAGTTAGAATTGTGAGAATCAAGCAAATGCTTCTTCTTTGACTTACAAGTGGTGATCTGTTTCTGTGAATGCCCAGATTTCTTCTTCTTACCTTTGGCAACTTTGGATTTCACAGAAACTGATTTATCAACTTTCGTTGATGTTTCACCTTTTTCAAACACACTGGGTAATCCAAAAGAATTAACAACAAAAGAAGAATGATTAGGAAGTTTAGCATTAAAGTCAAAATCACCAACACAGTCATCTAAAACACCATCAGAGTTTAGAAAATCAAACTCATTATCAAATAAACCAGACCTGTCATCAGATTTTAAAGCCTTGGATAATTTAGAAAACTCTGTATATTTGAACATAGTAGAAAAAATAGTTTGTTCTAATTGATACCAATTGATTGTCCCTGTAAATTTCAGTTTCTTATCACATAAACATATAATCACAAAACAAGAGATTAATCAAACCTGTTTTAGATATTCAAGCCAAACGATTACAAAGGTTTTCTCTCTTGAGAGGATTTTCTCTCTAAGCTCTCTCTCTCTCTCTTTCTACAATTGAATGTGGCGGCTGAATGTATTCTAATTTTGCCCACTCTCTTTCACCACAACAACCATAGCACCCTAGAAAACCTATTTAGGGAAAAGACAAAAGCATAAAATACAAGGAAAATAACTTTTAACTATTTATTACAAAGGACCTAGACTTTTATTGAGAGTGACTTTTCAACCTTGACTTCTTGTGACTTTCATCTTCAATCTTGATGATCTAGAATCCAATAAATTTGTGATCTAACAGCAATGTCGCCAGGTGTGCCAGAACAGTTTAAAGTCGCGATTTTCTGCTTTTGGTTCATTCCCTCTCCACCCAGTAAGCCTTAAACTCTCTCAAAACCTCTCAAGAACAACATAACATCACCCTTTGATGTTTTAGGGCATCTTTGACTCAATCATTAGGTATTATAGTGGTAAACCATCATCAAGTTAAGGATTGTAAGCTAGGATCAAGAGTTCACCATCTCCATCTATTTCTTCAAGATTGTGGCTAGGTATTCTAGGTTTCCACTAAAACCTAAGTGGTAAGTTCATTCTCTCCATTTACAAACTTCTTTATGGGTTATAAATGCTCCATTGATGACTCCCTAAAGTTTAAATTTCTCAAATTTCGGTTTGGATGATTTTCGGGAAATTAAGTCAAATTAGGATTTTTGGCCAATATGGGGATTTGGATATAAGATATTTGGGGAATGATTCCAAGCACATGGATATGTGTATTTATGGTTGGAAACTTGTGGATCTAGGTTTTTGGAAGATTTGGCTTGAGGGTTCAAACTTTTTCAATGGAGTTCAAGTTGGGGAAAAATCTAGATAACCTAAATCTACGAAGGTGAGTACAAGTGATTTATTAAAACGTTGTACATGCCAAAATGACTATTTTAAAGTGTTTATATGTTTCAAATGAGATTATGAATTGTTGAGTTATTTGGTAACGTTTTATTTATTTGATAAATAAATCATAAATGAAAGTGTTTTGGTGACTTATTGTGTAAATGGAGGTTATTTGGTAAAATGCATTTTAGTGTTTGTTGGAAATATGCATAGTTTGTGTTATGAGATGTTTTGAAAGTACCAACGTGTGGGTCATTGGGTTTTGATCAATCCCGACCTTGTGAACACTCGTAAATTACAAACCTTTTTGGTTTTGGGGAAAATATGTATTTCAAATAGTTTGATGAGAAAATCTTAGGTATTGACATTTTCACGATTTATTTTACGAGTGTAAATCCTTTGGTGTTAATGCACTTTTAGTTTATGTTTTGGATAAATTTTTAATCTTGTGTTATGAGATGTTTTTGAAAGAATCAATGGTACAAACATGTTTGGAAAATGATCTGTCTCAATCTAAGTTGTGTTGTAGTTCATTCATCTATTTTGGAGCATGTGTTTGCATAAACATTGGTCGATTGCGTTTTATTGCATTTTATTGCATTTTATTGTTGTCAACAAATAATCTTTTGGTTAATCGAGCTTGTGGTTCGGTGTTTGATTATATTGGATTTTAGGGACATTTGTCCAGTTTTGATAGCTCAACGTAGAGCTTTGGTCATAATTTATATTTATTTGAGATTTACATGTTTTGAGTGTGTGTGTCATTCATGTGGAATTATTATGTCCAATGGTGGAACTCTAGCTTTCCCCATTGAGGCACGAATCTGCATCAATGGTATGGTGTAAGTCCCCCGTGCTAATAGAATCATTATGTCAATTGGTGGAACGCTAGTTTTCCCCACTGAGGCACGGATCGACATCGATGGTATGGTGTAAGTCCCCCGTGCTAATAGAATCATTACGTCCGATGATGAAATGCTAGTTTTCCACATTGAGGCACGGTTAGGCATCGACGGTATGGTATAAGTCCTACGTGCTAGTACATTTCCTTAGATGAGGCAATCTCAACATAAGGACCTTGAATGGCTGCAGTTGACATTCCATGGGTGTACGCTTTAAGTAGCCGAGCTCGTTCAATCCAATGCGTGTGGTTTTAATAATATAGTATGTGTCCCACTTTGTGTTCCGCCACATTATATGGAATCGGGCAATCGGGCTTCCCCGTCACCGAAAGGTGTTGTTCTGGGTATTGAGTTTTAGTATCAACATTTTCGGTGACAATTTTTATATACATATGGATATTTATCCATGGTTTATGTGTTGAGTATTATGCCTCACCCATGTTTTGAGTATTTCGGGAAATAAAGTTTTATCCGCATTTTTATAAATTAGGAGTTCGATTTCTACATATATTTTGAGTAAGTTTTGGGTTGCATCACTTCATGAAAGAATGTTTTTAATTGGGACGTTCATCTCTAGAAATGCACGTTATTGGAAAATGGGTCGTTTTCATGTTTAAAATAAACCATTTGAAAGATCATGAATTAAGTTACATTCTTTCCTTTTTATGATATATTAATTTATGATAAAATCTCTTGAACTCACTAGGCGTTAGCGTAACATTTTTATTTGTCGGCATGTGCAACAGGTTCGGTTGGAAAAAGTCTAATAACATTGTGAAGAGATGAGTACTAGTTGTGAGCTCGAGAAGTTAATAGCTTGGTGAAGTCTTCCGCATTTGTTTTGGGAAGAGCGACTTGTATTTGGGTTAAGTAACACCCGACTTCAGTTTAATCTTTTTTTAAGATTTGGGTGGTTATTTGTTGAGGTTAAATCTAGAATCTTATTTAAGGTATTTCAAGTATTGATTTGTAGAAAGGGATTTTTATCTTTCATGTGATATAGTGTTGAAAATTTTAATTAGTTGCTCTTTATAAATTTGAGGGTGTTACGTTAAGTCAATAATCGGAAACTAAATCATTTAACCTTACAATTTCTTTTTGAAACAAGGTCGATTCAATAAGCCTACGGTTCTAATTCAACCAATAACTCTGACTTGAAACGGTCAACTTAATATTCTCATCATGCTTAACTGTCACTCAAAGTGATAATGCTATAAACATCTTCTTCTGATGACTATTCTCTAAGAATTCGTTCGCTACACCATCGATCATCACATGAGGGAGATTCAAGAACACACATGTAACATGTAAGTTCACCATAACATTGGACAAATTTAATTATGAACGTACCTTACATGAAGATCCTTGCTATCATCGTCATGACTCACTATCGCAGGCACTATCGCGAGGGTTGTACTAACCATTTTCCTGACCGTTCCTCGATCGTTTTCCTGACCGTTCCACGACCTTTCTCCCGACCGTTCTCTCGGACGATCCTCGACCATTCTCTAGGCCGTTCACCAACCGTTCTCCCGGCTGTTCCTCGACCGTTCTCTTGGTACTTCACCGACCGTTCTCTTGGGTACATTTGATGTTATGCTAAATATAGTGCCTTTGTCATAATTTCGTGGCACATTCGTTGGAACGACCAAACACTCGATAACGCTGGTGCTATTGTGGCATATGTTACAACTGCATGACACTATAGCCGGGACTACCACACTTTCAGTACCATTGGTGCCACTGTGACAAGTGTCACAATCACATGACACTATAGCCGTATTCCATATTTGGTACTTCCTTTACCGATTTACCCAGTTCAACACTTTTTTCCTCAATTGGGATAAAAATCAGGATGTGACAATTTTTGGCATAAACAGAAATCATAAGAGCATCTCCAAACATTTTCGAAAATGGAGTTTTTGAAGTTCTTTTAGCTTTTCTTTGCTCTAACAAATAGTGGATTTTTCTCCAAATTTCAAGAATTATTCAACCAATGAAACTAAGTGGAAGAAAGGAGAAAATATTTATGTTATAATATTCAACATTTTAGTAATATAATTAACGTTGAAATTAAGTATAAACTATTTGAGTTGGATATATTCTTTTTGTGTGCAGATTTTGGTGTTTTTTCAAATTTTTGGAGAAATTGAGTATAAACTGTTGGAGATGTTTTACCAAAATCCATTCTATTTTGATACAATTTTCCCATTATAGTTTTAGAAGTTTTAAGCATAAAGTAACCCCAATTGATAATGAATGCTTCCGAGTAAGGAATTGATATCAAAATAAGGTATAAAAATGATGGTTTTTAAAGTATGATGTATGAAAAAATATGATCAAAATACTTTACAATTTCATACAAGTTGTCTTTTATCTTGAAACACAATTGTTTTCCCATAACATGTATCATCTATTTTCAAACATTGTTCGTTATTTTCTTACATGCAACAATAAATCTCTTGTTTAAGCCAAATTTTGAGGTTGTCCTAATAACGAGATCAGACCCGTAACCTAGACCAACCTAGAATCGACTACCAAAATAATCGCTTCCCTGTCATAGTAATTACAATCTGTTAGGACAAATGAATTACATTAAATGACTAAATTGACCCATAGAAATTGATTTGAACATATCACTTTATTGATCATTTCTGCCCCACCTTAATAGCATTATGTAACAGCCAAATTAGGTACACAGTGGCTAGCTATGTGGGAACTTAAGAGTTGGGAGCACAATCTGCAAATGAATTGTAACTCTCACACTCTACTAGACATAAACACTCGTTTTCCTTGTACAGGTAGTACTACACTACGTTTGTTAGTTGGGATATGCAAAAATGACCTGAAGCCAAGGTCTTACAATATGGATCGTGTGTGTGTGTGTGTGTGTGTGTGTATATATATATAGAGAGACCTAAGTTCGCGTGAGACCAAACAGTTTCCGTGAGACCGGCGAGACCAAGCTTTAAAGTATGAAACTTCACATCAAAAAACTGTGAAGGTAAAAAAAATCGAACTTTTCATAGGGAAAACACCGTAAATGTTACGTTCACGGTGTTTTTCGCTGTGAATGTTCGTTTTTTTTACCTTCACAGCGTCTTCACTGTGAAGGTTCGGATATACCTTCACAGTCTTTTATCTGTGAAGGTTTGATTTTTTTTTAACTTGGTTTAGGTTTTTTTACCTTCATAGTGTGATTACATTATGAAGGTTCAAATGTTTTTTACCTTCACAGTGTTTCGGTGTGAAGTTTCATGTTTTAAGGCTTGGTCTCACGCAGTCTCACGGAAACAGCTTGGTCTCACGTGAACCTGACCCTATATATATATATATATAGAGAGAGAGAGAGAGAGAGAGAGAGAGAGTGTGTGTGTGAAAAAGATCCTTGGACAACTAACCCTTGAGCCCATTTAAAGAGACCTTGATGCTAGTATAAATGTAGACCTACTATCGGCTCTTAACAAGTGATAGTGGTACAAAGTACCAAATATCGATCCACGGGGAAAGGTTTGCAAAAGTTTCTCAAAAGTCCCGTTCATAAAAATTGGTTTCAGATGGCGAATTCGAAGAAAATCTTTTGGTTGGGTGTTTGATTATCAACTACGAAAAATCAGTCGTAAAAAGAAGTAAATGGTGTAAAGTTTTGTCAAGATAAAAACGAGTAATCCTATAAAAAGATATTATTGCGATATAGTTATCTCATATTTAATATTTAAGTAACTTCTGAAAAGTTAACACATTTTCATACAAATAATTAGTTGTCAATTCATTAGATGTAAATATGTAATATTCAATGAAATATTTTATAATCTGATTTAATAACGACAAGAGTATATTAATACACCTTTTTACGTTTTTACCGGTTTAAACCTCAACTCTACTTTACATCCTAAGTTAAGGTTGTCAGCCTATCATTGCTCGTTTTTTTTTTTACAAAAAATGTAGAGACTTTAAATGTAAATAACGGAGATGGAAAATGCATGATGAAATTTGCAAATACTAAAATTTGAGAAAGGGAAATTGTCGTGCAAGTAACGACTTTCTTGAGAAAAGACTAAAATTAAATTGCACGGAAATGTAAATGACAATAATTAGATTGTGGGAATTAAAGTGCGATAAATTAAATTGCAAGAAAAGTAAAGTGCGAGAAATTAAAGTATGGAAAGTTAATTGCAATAACGTAAATGCATAAAATAAAAGATTTAAAAAAAACGACGAGAAAGAATTCGAAAACTTGTGCGCTAAGTAATGTTTCACAAACAAGAGATTTACATGTTTTACTTAGAGAAACCCTTTTCGGCCTTTTGGTTAATTGTTATGAACCACGAATGGATTTTGATCCAACGTAAAGCCACACTAAACCTTATCCATAAGTAAAAACCGGTAGATGATTTTAAGAAGTGAAAACGTAGAAAAGAGAACTAGTAACGGTTAAACAACGAAACTTAAATTACTTGAGAAATGTAACAACAATGAAGAAATCGGCCTGTAATAAAAACATCAAAGGTGGCCGAAAGCTTCAAACTAAGAATTATGACAAAGTGGTTTTCAACAAATCTCTAGTGAAAGAGATTTGTCAAAAATGAAAGATGATTGATGGAACTACAACTTGATGTTTCTACTATAAACTTCTTAGATTAACCTTTAATACTTGAGAACAAATTGGCCAAAGTACATGAAGAACTAAGTGCTAGTAATTTCCACTATATGTATTTGAGTAATATATATAAAATTACAATGAATGTAAGAACTAAATACAATCAACGAATGATTAGTAAAATTCGAATACAAGGAAATCGACTAAAGATAAATGTATACGAATAAACCGAATATGAAATCAAACAATGTTGAGGCTCGTGTGTGACACGATTCCCTTAAACAGATTTGCCGTCTGTTCCCAGGGTACAACAGCCAAAGCAGTTGAACTGCCGGATATAACCACTTGCCTGAAAGTTAGCCGGAGAAAAACGTATGCTTGAGAATTTCAGAGAATATGTATCGTTCGGTATTCGGTGTGTTTTGGAATGAACCCGGACTCTCCTTTTTATACTTGAAATTGAAACCGAAGATTTAATATGAAATTAATCAGTCATTAAAAGAATTATTTGACCATTAATCATATTAATCATATGAAATTCTCAATCGACACCCCCTTGAGCACGGGTAGGTGTTGGAGTAAAACCAATCAAAAGACTTTTAAGTCCCTCCCACATTCATGGTTATAAACCACATAAGTTTTACTCCTCCTTCCTATGTCGGACACATTCCCACACCACTTGATTTTGCCAATTTCATCCCAAACAATCAACTTTGAGCATCGATATCTCATTCACACATATTCCGTTTTGGACACATAATATATCGATTCGAAGCTCTCATATAGGAGAACACAAACCCACGAAGAGTTAGATATATATAATACATATACATGTATTTAAATGTGTCCAAAGTTAGTAAAAAACCATATTTTTACTAACATTTTCCAACACTAAGAACCGAAATTAGAGAGCATGACTTCGAACCAAAGACTTGGAACAAAGGGTTTGAAGTCAAGCTTCAAGTATCAAGTGATGATTCTAATGGTAGCCTAGCATACTTATTTAAACTTGGTTTTTTTTTGGCCCATGGCAACTAAATAAACATAGTTAAATATTAAATGTTTAGCCCAAAAACATAATAAAGGCGTAATGTTTTTGTCATAAAAATCGACCCAACAATGGCCCAAAGATGCTCCAAGAAGTCTTCAAAAATCGACCCAACAGTGTAGCCCAAAAAGCCCAAAGATTCCATCAGCACATCTTATGGCTTCCTGTAGGATTCATCACAACAACCATTCCTATAGTAATATGTAGGAAAGACTAAATTGAGATTTTTGACCAATTAAAAGCAAAGAAATGCCCTTCAAGTTTAGTACAAGCACCATTCTTAAAAACTAAAAGAATGCAAATAAGGGAACAAAAGACTAGATGTTTTAAACTAATTTGGTGCTAAAAAGATGAGAAAAATAATGTAAATAAGGATAATAAATTAACCTTATCAACAACCCCAAAAAAGAATAGAACCAAATAACTTATCAACATCGTTATGTTCAGTGATCAGATGTAATTAAAATCCCTCCCCTTATTTCTAAATCGGAAATCGTGAAATATAGCCTAAATTGGAATGAAACAAATTCTACAAATTTGACATCCATATTGATATACATTTTTTATTCGTTTTTAATGGTTTTTCGGTTCTCATCATTTTTGGGGTTCTCCATATATATATATATAGACATACACACTTGGGATAAGGTGAGAAAAAAATTTCTATGAGAAATGTACGAAGTGGTGAAGATACCCTTATATTGTATGAATGTTACTTTATGTTTTGTGAAGGTGACACAATCCGAATGTGTACCTCCACCAGTTATATGAATGTGGTCACCCTCACACCATTTCACGCAATATAATAAGGGTAACTTGACATATATTATAAAAATATTATATTTCTCACAATTTTCACTAAAAAATAACATTTCTTACAGAAACCTGATTTGATTCTCTCAGTCTCCCTCTCTATACAAATATATACATATACATAGTCGGTTTCAAATGAGAACAATACCTCTTTACCAGAATAACAAAACGATCGAATCACATCTGATTTTACACAAACATCACGTACAAAATCACATGTGATTCACAGGACTTTGCCATGTGAGTTGAAGACGCGGCCAAAGTCGCCTACACATATTTTTTTCACCGTTAATGTAACATCACATGTGATTTTGCCGTTATTTGGTTGTTTTTGTATTCTCTTAAATAGTTAAAATTCTTGTTTATACATATACATATACATATACATATACATATACATATACATATACATATACATATACATATACATATACATATACATATACATATACATATACATATACATATACATATACATATACATATACAAGGGTCTAATCAAATGAGATCTAGATTGTTTGTGTAACCGTGAGATCGAACGTGAGCCACTCATTTAATATAATTAATTTTGTTTTTAAAATAAAGTAAACGGATAATTTGGTAAAATGATAATTTGAATTTTCTTTTTATAAAAAAAATCAATTCCTTATTTGACACATTCCAAATTCCAATCACACGCTTGCCTATTCTAATTTCAATTACCCTAATTTACTATGAAGAAATAGAGGATTTTGTATGGTAATCACAATGTAACACAGTTAGTATCATATTGGTACCACATTTGGTATTACCGTCGTATCATAATGGGTATCACATTTGTATGTTAATCACAGTGTAACACAATGTTAATTACAGTGTAATATAATGTTAATCACAATGTAACACAATGTTTTTTGAGTGCATCACAATAGTAATTATAGTGTAACACGATGTTAATCACAGTGTAACACAATGTTCTTTGAGTGCATCACAATAGTAATCACAGTGTAACACAATATTAATCACAGTATAACACAATGTACTTTCAGTGCATCACATTGGTAATCACAGTGTAACACAATGTATTTTGGGTATTCATCAGAATAAAGTTCATCGGAAGTCGACTGATGGAGGCTGGAAAGAGGTGAGAGGAGAGATATTTTTTTTTCAAATACCTAAAATGCCCTTTTAATTAAATTTTAGTCAAAATTACCAAACATAATAATTTTCTAATTTATCATATAATATGTGGCTCATATTGGATCTCACGGTTATCACAAACAATCAGGATCTCCCTTGAATAGCCCTATACATATACATATACATATACATATACATATACATATACATATACATATACATATACATATACATATACATATACATATACATATACATATACATATACATAAAATGACACGAGAACTAACAAATCATTAGTGATTTTACATTAACACACGAAAAAAGGACTTTGGCCGCGGCTTCAAATCCGCGTGGCTTTTTTGCACGTTAATGTAAAATCACTAATGATTTTGTTAGTTCTCGTGTTCTTTTAAATAGTTACGGTTATCGTTTGATCCTCCTTCTATATATATATATATATATATATATATATATACACATACATATATATAGGGTCCCCTTCATTTGCTAACCACGACATTGGTGCTAACCGTGCTAACCAATTTTCAACCAATTAGAATCATCCTAGAGTTTATGTCCTTAATGGGTAATATGAGAATTTCATAATTCACGTCTATTTAATGTATTTCCATATTTCAAGGAGTTATTAATATGGTAGTTATCTAAATATTAAATATAATATTTAATGTATTTCCATATTTCAAGGAGTTATTAATATGGTAGTTATATAAATATTAAATTAATAATTAATATTTAATATTTAGTTTAATTCCATATTTCGAGTGTGCATATATGCATGTCAAGATGTCAGTGTGTATGAAAACCAATGCAGAATAAATCAGCTGATATGCACATATACAACATATACATATTCACAATTATCAATGAGCACATATGCATATTAGATACCAGTGTGCAGATATGCATATGCTCATTGTGCACATATGCATATTAGATACCAGTGTACAGATATGTATATGCTCAATGTGCACATATGCATATACTCAATATGCACATATTAGATATCAGTGTGCACATATGCATATAATATTTCAGCAAACATATGCATATATGCACTGTATGCAAGTGTGCACATATGAACTATCCTAAAAATCGATTTCTTCAAATCCTGAAAATCGTTTTAACCAACTTTCTGTCCAAATTCCGGTAACCCCTATATTGGTTCTATTCAAATCCACTTCATTTTCCGGTAACGTTGATTTATGCGGCGATGCGTTTAACATCCCATGCATTATTTCTCCGTCTCCCTCTTTTTCTCCGGCGAATCCAACCCCACCTACCACCGCCGCCAAGAAATCGAACCATCGCCAGAAAATCAAGATTCTCATAATTGTCGTTTCCGTTGGTGGTTTTTGTTATTATGCATCTTGGTTGCATTATTAACGATTTGTTTGAAAAGAAAAAAGAAAAAGACGTCGGCGGTGGGTGTGAAAGGCGCTGAAGCAGTTCTAGCGGCGCGTGGTGGTGGCGGCGGGGGATGTGCGGCGAGTGGTAGTGGGAAGAATGGTGGAGGTGGGTTTTCAAGTGAAGGTGATGACGGCGGTGGGATTAGGAAGTTGGTGTTTTTATGGGATGAAATCCCTAATTATTTGGGTTTTTAATCTGGTAGGCCCATGTTCCCCAAATTAAAAAGGAATTGTATTTTGACCGAAATACCCCTGTGCATACATGCAATGTATTTTTTTCAACCGTTTTTAATATTTTAATTTAATAAAAAATCAATTAATTGTGGACCATTGATCTCATCAATCTACGGTTGAGATTGGTTAGCACGGTTAGCACCAATGTCGTGGTTAGCAAATGAATGGGCCTCTCTATATATATACATATGATGAGTGCCAATTTTATATATATTTTATGTTAAATTCTCCTTGAAATTGATGTTCATTTGATGATTAATTGATTATTATAATGTGAGTTGTTATTTATTTGGTTGAAGCAAGAAAATAGAGAAGAAAAGAAGCAATCCAAGTGAACATTTCATTTCTAAGCAAGGGCTAGTTTCAAGTGAGTTGCTGCATTCCCAACCCACTACAAACTCTCGTCCAATGCTGCCATTTCTCAAGCAAGGGCTACTTTAATATGAGTTGCCAGTTTGCCCACCCACGTCGAGCTCATGCCGAAAACTGAATTCCCTCGACTCAAGGGCCAACTTTGGGCTACTTTGATGTGAGTTGCCCGTCTGCCCAACTAACACTAAACCAATAATTGGTATTTAATTCCATCAGTTATGTATTTTGGATTAGGTTTAATCTTTGTTTTTATAGTTATCCTTCTACGTTAGAGCAATGAGTTTATAATCATTTGGATCGAATTGTGTTAAGACTTGTTGAACAATTTTATATAGTTTGATTTTCATTTATGCAAACCTTGATTTAATCGTTATCATGGTTGAGTTATTTATTTAAGTCGGCACCCTTGAATAGTTTAACCTAATTGTGAAATGCTAGATAAAATTGTGAATCCATATTTGTCTCACTTCTACTTTTGTCGCAAACAATACTTCAATTGATTTGGCGTCTGATTAAATTTATTGTTTTTTTGGGAAAGGGTGTCCTGGGCCTTTGTCCCAGACTAATCCCTTGGCAATAAAACCGACTGCTAAAACATGCAGCCCTGAGGTTATACCCAGTGGCCACAATGTTGCGAATGCAGGGAATCGAACCTGGGTTGAGCGCTATGAACTCCCCAGGTGATTACCGCTACACCACAAGCCTTGTGGTTGATTAATTTTAGTGTTGTGGCTTTGTTTAACTACTCTGAATGGTCGGCGTCTGATCATTGGATAGGAATGGTGTTTACTTAATCTTAAAGCTACCGGTAATTGAACTCTATGTTCACAACTAGATTAGATTAAGCAGTTAGAAATTAGTCATTAGGATTCTCATGCTAATCGACATTTGACCAAACGGTGTATCTATGTATAACTATACTCGCCCATACTGAAATAAAATGAGAAAAATATTTCAAAGAACAAGTCTATGATACATGATTCGGTCAATGATTTATACTCATTGCTTATAATTATCATATTTCTCTTTAATTTAATGTTCAATTTAGTATATCAATCCACCACCTTTACATAAGGTGTAGAAATTGACATCTTTCACACCTAATCCGTGTGGAATCGACCCTACTTGCCAATATTACAATTTATGTTGTAATTTGAGATAGTAGGATATTTTATTATTTGTCGGGCTCGACGCCCGTCAACATATACATATACATATACATATACATATACATATACATATACATATACATATACATATACATATACATATACATATACATATACATATACATATACATATACATATGGGAAATGGTTCAACGAGAACACATGTGATTTACGCAAATGCGAGAACACTTGTAAGCCATCATTTTGTTTTAAGTCACATTTTTAGAAGGATTGAGGGAGCACTAAAATATTAAATAAATATTTACCATTTTTTTAGTACATATTGAAGACATGTAGGGGTAAAATGGAAAGAAATTGCAAATCACATAATGAACACACAAAGCCGATAATCGTGGACGTGAGCATCCCAGGTTTTTGATTTACCATAGCATTATGACATCATTATCACAACATTATCACATCATTATCGACAATGAAAGCATCGAGATAAGTACTCTTCGATGAAACTAGCAACATTTAAGGGAAAGACAAATCACTAATATAACATAAAACTGTTGACAAATACATAATTACATTAGTAACTTTAATTATTTATTTTCATTTATTCTAATTTTTATTATAGGTCAAATAATTTGGAAGCTCTTATGTGTTTTTCCCATTTTCGTAAAATAGAGGTGTTCTCATTTGAACCCCTGCCTATATACAGGGAAGAGTTCAAATGAGAACACCTTCATTTTACGAAAACGCAAGAACTCCCTTTTACTATAGCCAATCACATGTTATACTATAACTTATCACATATGATACACTTGCGACACTAAATCAAAGACACAGGCAACCTTTAACGTGATCAAGGTTGTGGGCCAAGTTGTCCATACACCTATGAGTCCCCCCTGACGTGTATTATCACTTGTGATAAGGACAATCTCAATGTGATAACATAATCCATCACATGTAATACTAAATTAGAGAATCGGACGACCTTTGGCGCGACCTAGTTCATGGGCCAAGTCGTCTGCGCACAACCAGGTCCCTCACGTTAATTATCACATGTGATGAGGGCGTTCTCATAGTTTCATAAAAGAAGATATTCTTATCTAAATATCTACCTATATATATGTAATATATATATATATATATATTATCTAATGTGCCTCCAAAATGCATGCATGAAGTGGAGATTTAAAAAAAGATGATGCATGGAATCCACTCTCATATGTCAGATGCCAAAGAAGAAGTCAAACCCAAGGATCAAAGTAAAAAATGAAGGTTATGGATACAGTGATTAAAGCGGCTTCAAAGCACCTTTACCTACATGCATGCCGCGTTTAACACTATTTGTTTTGTTAATTGTGAAGTCGGGCGAGTTTCATTCTCATCAAACATGCATGTGAAGTCTCCTAGGATCCTGTGGACGGTTTTAAGCAGTTTCCAATATAGTTCATACGGTGGTCTCTCTAGAATATTAAATTGAAGAATATATTCTCCCAACACATTAAATTAGCATTAAATCTGTATTTCTTCACCGAATTCTCCGGTTTCCATGTATCGTAAACATCAACGATTATAGTGGACTTCTCGGTGGTCTCCTCCGCCCATGGTTTTCCTCGTTTTGAGGTTTCCACGTAAATCTGGTGTCGTTTTCTCCCTTATTAATTTCCGTCAACTTTTCGATATTTATTTGTGGTTGATTATTGTTTCCGTTGAGAGATTCGAGTTTATTATTTCCACAATAAAAACACGTTTGAGTTTATTTTAGATATTGGGTTGATTTCGATTAAGTTTCTACTTGGTTTGATCTTGTTTTCTGAGTCTGATTCGAGTGTGGTGTGATTGTTATTTGCAACAAGTGGTATCCGAGCTTTCACGTTTTGTCGATAGACTACGTTTTGTGATTTCTTAATTGGATTTTAAAGCAATGTCGACCAAGAAGATCGATTTGCCCTTACATGATAGGAACACTCGGTTTCCTCTTTGGATGATTAAGATGAGGTATGTGTTGATACAAATGGGTTTGGATTGGTGTATTGAGGGTCATGATGCAATTCCCGAGGTGTGGACCGAGGAATTGAAGAATTATAACGATTTAAGAGCGATATCTGAAATTTGCCTACACTTGTCAAATGATGTTATACAAGATGAGTGTGACGATACTACTAAGGCTGGAATGTGGGCAAAGTTAGATAACTTATTGATGAACAAGAGTTTACCCACAAACTCCACATGAAACAACGTCTATATACTCATCGATTACAGGGGGTGGCTCCATTACCGAAGCCATCTCAATGTTCAAAGAGATTGTTGAAGACTTGAAGAACTTGGATGTGTCGTACGATGAGGAAGACTTAGGTTTGATTCTCTTTGATTCTCTTGTCTTCATTGCCATCGTCATTCACTTACTTCATGGATACCATTATTTATAGTGGAGATTCTTTGTCGTTGGAGGAGGTCTATGCATCTTTGCATGCAAAAAACAAGATGAAACAAATTGCTAATGTTACTAAGGCGGTTGAAGGCCTTAGTATAAGAGGGAGACAGTCAGAGAGAGATTTCAAGATCCCGGGGAGATCAAGGTCGAAATCCAAGGTCTAGAGAAAAATTTGCAACTTTTGTAAGAAGAAGGGTCACGATATTGATAAGTGCTACAAACTACAAAAAAAAACAGAGACAAAGGAAAAGGGTCTTCTAGCCAATCTCATGCAGATTTAGCTGAATGATTCACCACCCGAGTGGAAGCTTGACTTGGGATGTACCAACCACATGTGCCCAAACCGTAACTGGTTTTCCACTTATAAGCCTTGCTCGGGGTCAATTATGGTTGGTAATGGTGCTTTATGCAAGATAGTGGGTCAAGGTAATGTCCGAATCAAAATGTATGATGGGGTCATCCGGACATTGGGTAATGTGAGACATGTACCCGAGCTGAAAATGAACCTGATTTCTCTTAGTAGTCTTGACATCAAAGGCTACAAGTTCATCGGTGAAGGTGGAGTGATCAAGGTGGTTAGAGGAAATTTTGTCTACTTAAAGGGCACTAGAGAAAGTGTGGATTTGTATGTTCTAATAGGAACTACCATAATGGGAGATGCTCAGGCAGCTTTATCGACTCTTTTAAATGTTGATAAAACAAAGATATGGCACATGAGACTCGGGCATATGAGTGAATCCTGTATGATATAGTTATGAAAAAGGAAGCTTTTGGGTAGCCAAGCAATCGAGAAGCTCCCATTCTGTGAGCATTGTGTATATGGGAAGGAAAGGAAAGTGTCATTTTCGAGCTCAACTCATACGACCAAGCCGATTCTCGAGTACGTGCATTCTGACCTATGGGTACCGGCGAGAGTCCCGTCACATGGTGGTCCTGTTTACATGCTGACGATTATTGACGACTACTCGTGAAAGGTATAGGCTTATTTCTTGAAACATAAAAATGATGTTTTTGCTACCATCCGTGATTGAAAGACGATGATAGAAAATAAAATTGACAAGCATGTCAAATATCTTCGGACCGATAACGCTCTAGAGTTTTGTTCAATGGAGTTTAATGCCTTTTGCACTAGTCAAGGCAATACTAGACACCATTCAGTGATCCCCGCTCCCCAAAAAAATGGTGTGGCGGAACGCATGAACCGGACGCTCATGGAAAAAGTTCTGTGTATGTTGTCAAACTCTGGTTTGGCAAAAGCGTTTTGGGTCGAAGCTGCATCAACAACTTGTTACATCAGTAATAGATCTCCCTCATATGCCCTAGAAAAGATATATATTGAGGTGTGGTCAAACAAACCTGCTAATTATTCTGACTTGAAGGTATTTGGATGCCCCGCTTATGCCAAAGTGGACAATGGTAAACTTAAGTCGAGAGTTGTTAAATGTGTATTTCTGGGTTTCAAAACCGGTGTAAACGGGTTTAGGTTATGGTGTCCGGAGACCCGAAAGACCATCGTAAGTAGGGATGTGACTTTTGAGGAGAGTTTTATGTTGTGCAAGCCTTCCGTCTTTTATCAGCCAAAGGTAGATGTTCCTTGTATTATGTTCCTTGTTCTTCGGAGAGTTCTCGAGTGGAGGTCAAGCTAATAGTTGGTTCTAATACGATGTCTTCTACCATCTCACAGTCGTCTATGCTTTCGTTGTCTGATGGTAAGGGTGATGGTACTCCTAATTCGCCACTTCCTGAGGCAGAACCTTGCATTAACAGGGCTCAATGTCGAAAACAAATAGTTCGTCCTTCATGGTTTGCTAAAGTTGAGGTGGTAGTTGTGCATTTAGTTTTGCCTTCGATATGGAGTCAGTTGAGGATCCGTCTATGTATAATGAAGTGGTTGATTCTGAATATTCAGAAAAGTGGATTGTGGCAATGCATGATGAAATGGAGTCCATATACAAAAATGGTACTTGGGAGCTCGTTCCTCTTCCCAAAGGTAAAAAGGCGAAAATGTGTAAATAGATCTACAAGAAGAAGGAAGGGATACCTAATATAGGGCCTCCAAGATACAAGGCTCGGCATGCGTCAAAGTGATTCAATCATATTCTAGGTATTGATTTCACGAATATTTTTTCACCTGTCATTATTGAGTATAGTTGCATTGAATGACTTTGAGTTTGAGCAGTTAGATGCTAAAACTGCATTTCAACATGGTGAGTTAGAGGAAGATATTTATATGGATCAACCTTAAGGTTTTGTAAGTGTTGTTCAAGAGGATTTGGTTTGTCAGCTAATGATGTCTTTATATGAGCTAAAGCAATCACCAAGGCAATGGTACCAAAGGTTCGATACTTTTATGACTTCACATGGTTTCGTTTGTTGTTTATAAGACAATTGTGTTTATATAAGAAGATGTGAAGATGGTTCGTTTGTCTACCTATTGCTATATGTGGAAAATATACTTAAAGATTCAAAGAACAAGGAAGACATCCAAGAAGTCAAAGAAGCTATCAAGAATGAAGGACTTAGACAAAGCTCAAATAATTCTTGGCATGGAGATTTCAAGAGACCGAAAGGCGGGAACTTTGACACTTAGTCAAAGAAGCTATATCGAGAAGGTGTTGAAGAGATTCAACATGGATGGTGCCAAAACTATAAGTACTCCTATTGTTGCTTATTTCAAGTTATCTGCACGTCAATGCCCTGTTTCTGATGAGGAAAAATAATATATGTCTCGGGTTCCTTAATCTAGTGTGGTTGGGTCATTGACTCATTGATGTATGCAATGACCTGTACGAGACCGGACTTAGCCTATGTTGTAAGCATGGTGAGTCATTATATGACTAATCCGGGTAAAGAGCACTGAAAGGCGGTTCAGTGGGTTCTCCGGTACCTATTGGGTACTCGAGACTATTGTTTGTGTTTTGGAACTTCTAGAGACGGTGTTCAGGGATATGTTGATTCTGATTACGGTGGAGATATAGATGGCTGGCACTCTCTTACCAGGTATGTGTTTATTATGGGGTCATGTGCCATCATTTGGAAAGTCGTTCTTCAACCGATGGTTGCTCTTTCTACAACTGAGGATGAATACATGGTCGTTACTGAGGGTTTTTAAGAGACGATATGGCTTAAAGTCTTGTTCAATAGTCTTAGCAGTGATAAGCTCACAGTGGACTTTGTATTATGTGATAATCAGAGTGCTATCTTCTTGACGAAGGATCAAATGTTCCACGAGCCCACGAAGCATATAGATATGTACTATCATTTCATTAGAGAGGTCATTGCTAAGGAAGACTTCAAATTGAGGAAGGTTTCTGTAGATCCTAGAAACAGTGCAATCACAATAATAATCAATAAACAATAATGATTGAACCACAATTGCTGGTCATATGATTAGATTTATCAGTAAAGGGTTTAAGGTTACAGAGAGAATATCTGATACGACTAAGTAAACCTATGAATGACCAACTCTCCTAGAAATTAGGTTAAACAACCTATTTATACCCAAACCTAAACCCTAAGGCCTAAGGCCCATTATACAAACAAAGCCCAATATAAAATAATTAAGGCTTTTACAACACATATAAATAAAACAATTAAACTTTATAAATGCGTTATACAACTTTCAACGCACTAGGACTTTCAGTTCTAACAATCTCCCCCTAAGGTTGAATAAGGCATTTATCATCTTGAAATCTTCAGGCCTTGATCTTCTTTTCCTCTTGAATCTTTGAAAAATCTTTGGTGTTCCATGTCTTCATGTCTTTTCAGACTCCCCCTTGAATAAAGCTCTTGGTCTTCATAGGTTCAACTTTGTAACCAGATTAAATCTACAATAGCCTCGACTGAACGCACTATTGAGCAACTTTCAACTATAGAAACTCAACACATCGGATCAGCACACAAGAAAGATAATGTGCGAGTTACATGACATTCCACAGTGCAACTTCGATTTAAAAACAAAGAATCTGTCTTTGAACCGCGAGTTGAATATGCTTTCAGCTTAAAAACTTGTTTCAATCAGCTCTTAGGAGGAACAAACTTGTTGCATACACCACATGATAGGAATATAAGAAATTCAATCTTGAAATCCAATGGCTTTTCAACCTCATATTTAAGAAATCCTGTTACCCCCCTCAAATTTTCCTAACTTCCCCTCAACACGATAATCTGTGTCTTTGAATTTTGTGTCGTTCTCCCCCTCATGATGATTAAGAGAATCCTGAGCATCATGTAACTTCAAAGACTAACCAGATGAGTAGCAAAATACTAGATAAAACGATTCAGTAACCATGGGTAGCAGCTAACACAGAAACACAATAGTCACTGTTATCACAAAAATTAAAATAAATGTGTGGCCTATTTTTAGAGTTGGCAAAGGGGTATCTCTTATAGGACTTCCAGTTATCACTGAAGTAAAATATTAAAAATATTACTTCTCAAACTGTTCTGGCAATATCACAAAGATATGCAAGGGGAATCACAAAGATTCGTGCGTGTGTGAAAGAAGTATAAATAATATCGATTAGGCTCAAAGATTTATTCAACCTGGGATGCAGGTTAGAAATCAATAGACACAGTAAGATGAATATGAAGTTCGAAGACCGGAGCTGATGTCTTCCTTTTTCAATATCAAAGACCTCCTAGTGAGGAATAGATAGATTATGTGCTAAATCTCCATACATATATGAAACAAGTATCTTTTGTGAGATACTTGAGTGGCTAGGTGGGGTGACACAAGTTATCGATATTGGGTCCATGTCTGTTTCAATATTCATCTCCAAAGAACGAGAATGAATAGATTATGTGGTAACCCGAATAACTGACTCGGTTTGGTAAGGACCGATAATTCTTTTAAGTCCTGTCACATCCTCACCATATTCTTTTCACTCCGAACTCATCTATCAATCTAGACCCCTCACTGATATCTATGAATTAAATGTGTTTCTTGGGTAGGTAATTTCGGTTCTAGATTGACCATAGAAACTTTATGAGCCCTAACACTCCTTTAACTCACCAAGATAGAACATTGAAGTACAAGTCAAAACATTGAAGTACGAGTCCTGAACTGAAGTGTTCAGAAGTCGATATGAAAATTAAACAACATGGTACTCCCCCTCAAAAGATGGCCTAACCCTTGATTGTAGTCATGTGATGTGAATAATCTGAATTAAATCACACATGACATTCCTGCAAAACATATTAGGAAGATTTTGGTTTTGGTATCCATGCTGTGATGGATCCTTGATGGTTAGTTGCCTTAGCTTTTAAGCTATTAAACTAAGGATTGGGGATGCTGTAAGTACCATACCAATTATTAACATACCTTGAATCCACACAGTCACTATTTCCACAGTGAGTGCAACAGATCTTTTCTCGGTTTAGACTGATCAACTTTCCTGTAGAATAAACATAAGTAGGTGAATCAGACTTGGAAATAAATGACTTTGTATCAACTACAAGAGATTTATGAGAATTGTTTCCTTCACTGTCTTCTGTAGTTGGTTTCTTTCTCCAAACCATCTTTACTTTTCTGAAAAAATGATTATCTGAAGAATCATTAAGCTCGCAATCAGAAGAACTGGAGTAGTAAGTATGTCTTTTGTTTGAGGTGTCGGTCTTTCTTTGTTTATGTGAATGTCTTTTAGACTTTTGCTTTGAACATTTATTCACAGAAACCTTTTGAGAGGCAGATCTTGAACATTCGCCTTTATAAAATTTGACCGGTGGCTCACCATTTGAATCAAAAAAATCAACATGACTTGGAAGTTTTGGATCAAAATCACACTGGTCTAACTTATTGTCTGAACATACCTCTGAATTCAAGAACGTTGAGAATTCCTTTTCCTCATCGGATGTGACATTATCACTTGTGGGAGTCGGGAAACTGGATGGATTTGTGCTTTTCAAAGGATCATTTGAGGAAGCATTTTGAAAATCAGAATGGTGATCCTTTTTGAAATACTTCAATTGAGGCTCTTTTCCTTTATCAGAAGAATTTGGTGAAGAATCACCTAGAAAAGCTTGTTTACCTCTATCAGAGAGTATTATTTTTCCTCCATAGATCCAAATTCCTTTTGATTGGAATTGACACACTCAAATTTGGATAACAACTCCTGTTTTTCCTGTTCAAATGACTCTTCTAGCTGAACAATGTTCTTTTCTAAAATTAGAGGTGGAACATAGATCTTGTGATCCATCGATTCCTCCTCAAGTTCAACGGGTTTTGAATCGAGTTCAGCCTGAGAATAGCTTTGAAAATAGTCATTTGACAGAAAAGTGGGTTTATCGGTGTTATATGACGCATTCAATGAGTCATACGCAAAAGGAAGTTGCATCGTGACAATATTTTTTCTTCTCAAAGTTTCTAGTTCCGGATCCTCATTATCAAGTGACTTAGTCCATCTGATTTTGTACTTTGAATAAGTTTTGTCCAATCCCAAAAATTCGAAAGCATATAAAGTGGGTACATTGGACAAGGCTCTTTTCAAATAATGAGGGTTGTCATATCAGATTCCTCATTCAGGATTGGAGTCCTTGAACTCTTTGGGTGTGTTCATATGGAACGTTTGATTAGTTTGATCACGTTTGTAAAACTTAAGTTCGAGATCCTTCTACTTGTCAGTCAACTTTTTGTTTTCATTTTTGAGAAAGATGCTTTTATTGACAATCTCAGTCCTCTCATTTTCTGACATACAAAGATTGTCAGTCAGTTCATCTACTTTCGTCTTTAACTTCTTGGACTCTTTCGAACAAAATCGCACATTGTTCCTTTAGACTTGAAATTTCACACAAGTTTCCAACATTTTCTACATGTTGTTTATCAATAGTGTTATGCTGTCTTTCAACCCTAACTTCTAAACGAGAAACTTTCTCTTTTAGCTCAGAATAAGTTGGATGAGACAATGTTGCCTGCAAAACTTGAAGTTCGGGGGTTAAACTTGATAAGAGATGAAACTTTAAAGTGCAAGGACCAAAAGTGACAACGAATGAAACTTGAAAGTTTAGGGATTAAACTTGACAAACATTGAAACCTTTGAAGTACGGGGACCAAAAGTGACACTAACTGAAACTTAAAACTAGAGGGACTAAAAAAGACAGAAAGTAAAACTTAAAGGTAGAAGGACCCAAAAGACATAAAATAAAACTACTAACTAGAGGGACTAAAAGTGTAAAATTTAAAACTTCTAACGGACTTAACTGGACTCTAACTGAAAAAGGATTAAAAATGAGATAAAACTAACCAAACTAACTGGATTAACGGAGACTTAACGGAAAAAGGATTAAAAGGATTACTCAATGCAAACCGATCGTTAAATCTCCCTAATCACTTCTTAACAAATTAAAACTCAAACAGTCAACCCACGATCACAAACGAAGCAACTGAAAACTTTTCGGAAAACGATTGACAACTTAAAAACTTAGTATGGATTAAAACTTTTCAACCAAAATCGATCGTTTAGGCTTCGTAAGCAACCCTTAATAGTAAAAAATTGAAAAACTTAGTCCATAATCGCTACCGAATCAACCAAAATATTTTCGGAAAACGATCGAAAAACTCAAAACTAGTTGTTTCTTTTCGTAAGATTCACAGGGGCAGTTCTATCTCTCTCTTATTTATCTGCAACTAACTCGAAGCTTAACAATGGCGGTATTTGTTCAACTTACGTAGATTGTGAGAGAGTTCGAGAAGTTATTGGGACCTGGAAGGATTGCGGAGATCGGTTCGCTGGACACCGGGAGAGGCTGGGAACCTCTAGACACCGGGAGACGTCAGGGTTTGCCTAGAGATCGGTGGAGGCTGGGGTTTGTCTAGGGACCAGGGGGCTGAGAGCCGGTAAGGATGTGTTAGTACTGGGAGGTACAGGGAGGTACCGGAAAATAATTTGCACCGGGAGATCAAGTGTCGGGGAAAAAATCAACAACCGCCGGTCGATTAACAAAGCTGCCTTTCTCAAATTAATCAACAAACAGCCGTCGGTATCGAATTTATTCCATCACGTACCGACTTATGATTATTAATAGCCGCTGATTAAGTTTGATACTACCACCGATCAGTCAACAAAGTAAACAACCGATTGCCACCATAAACTTTGGTAACCTTTTTGAAATTGTAAATTTCCCAACAATTCAAGCACAATTCAAGAATCAAGAGTTGACATTCAAGGTTCTAGAGATAGAGTAGAGAGAGAAACATTCAAGTCATATGTGTATTGATATGTGACAATGAATACGTACAACACACTTACTATTACATCTTACAACACAATGCTATTTATACTAAGATAAGAAACTCTCACAAGACTAAATCATACAAGATAGACTTCTCTCAAACAACTAAAGTTGACTTTGTTGACTTTACAATACATTGACTTTTCACATTTAAATATTGGATACAATTATACACTAACAATCTCCCCCTTTGTATCCAAGATTTAATAAAAATTTGACAATCGTCTTTAGCACTCTGATTCTTCAAACTTTGACTCTGACAACTTTAAACTTTGTAGCTCTGACAGTCTTTAATCTCTAATGCTTTGGAGAATCTTGAAAAGTCTTTCACATTTAGCATCTTTGAAAAGTCAACATGTCACGAATCTGAATTCTTGAATCTTTTGAAACCTCATAAATCTTTCAGCTTTTGAACTTTGAGGAATCTTTGATCTCTTATCTTCATCTCTCTGATCTCTGGACTGTCTTCAGAAAACAAACTTCCTCAATCTTCTTGAATTAACTTTGAATCATCTCGGAATGATTTCTTTTCATCAGTCTTGAAGTGTCACTTAATCTTCATTCTTCATTTGACTTAAACTTTCTGAATTTCTTCACAAGTCTTTCAAATTGAACTTTGTAAATTTCTCCCCCTTTTTGATGAATTGACATAATCAAAATCATCAAAACTCATTTCAATTTCAGCTGAGTCTTTGAAACTTCTCCCCCTTTTTAAACAAAGTAGAACAGTCTTCATGATCTGAACAATTTCCCCCATCTGATCTGATAATGAGCCGTCAATTCATGAATATATTTATCCGAATCTTTTCAAATTCAGACAAATTATGATGTGTAACCCTGAATCAATAAATGAAACAGTTAGGAATGCCTGTCAGTAACACAAAGTTACTGTGTACAACGAATGTACAATGGATGGAGCTTGAGATGACGTTCACTCCCTAGGACTTCCATTCAATCATTGAAAAACACAAGGTATTTTCTATGAATGTTTTGACAGAAAAACAAATTTTCTGTGTACTTGTGCATATGTTATGAAAGAATTATCACAATGATTGTGTTTTATAAGTCTCAAAGTATGTAAATCATTGAGACAACAATGATTATACATAGACTCAATGTGCATGAAAAAGGGTCGAAGGTGGGGCAACTTTCCTTCTTGTTCAATATCAATATCTTCCAAATGAAGAACCAATAGCGTATACTTCCCCAGAAAATGTGAAACATTCTCTTTTTGAGAAAATAATGAGTAGCTGGTGGGGTTATATGCAAGAGATGGCATGGGCTGGGTGCCTTTTTCAATGTCATTCACGAAGAAATATGAGACAACAGTTTATACGGCTGCCCGACTCAGAAAGAAGGTTAGTGCAGAGTCTAATATTCTTTTACTTTGTTCTCTCACCCTCTTTCTTTTAAACATTAAAGCTCATTTCTAACCAATCTCTCATTTCCATTTTACCTCTTCACATACCAACACTCAATTTTTTTACCCCTCTCCCCTCAATCACTTAGGGAATACTTCCTGGGTAGGAAACACTAGTATTCGTGAATCCATGGAAGTTCGTTTAAGCACTCACACTGAGTCTTATGTATTTGTCCTAAAAACATGCATCTCAATGATTTTCTTGAAAATTTAAGAACAAGAAATCATTTGTCAGTATGTGTATTCTCATTAAGAATAAGAATGAAATTTGAGCATGTTAAGCATTTAAGATTTCTCAAAACTTTATATGAATGAATATTCATGAAAGAATAGAAATGTTTTGAGAATCTGACAATGATTAAGATCAGATCAAATTATCATGAAGAAATTTTTTTTGGGAAATCAAAGACGTAGTATGTTTATATGAACAATATATGAACATTTTATCAATGAAAGCACATGTATAAAAGAAATGACGTTTGATTCAAACAACAGTGAATAGCAAACGGGAGTATTACCATAGAAAGATTAAACTTTTGATACATGGTAATAACAAAATCAATATGAAGTACTGAACCGACGTGTGTGAATACTTGACAGTATATAGACAAGATAATACACAATTATTAATCTTTGGAAACACATGGTCAGTTAAACATTAAAGCTCAAGTATGAAAAATATTTGAAAATCACACTTCTTAATTCATGAAATCTTTTAAGAATCAGAAGTGGTTTGAACATTTCAGAAAAAAAAATTCATGTTTGAAAGTTGTTCTTCTTTCAAACAATCAGGGATTAAGATCAGAAGATACTTACAATTTAGCTCCCCCTCAAATCATGATAAAATGATTTATTTTCTGATAAGCTCCCCCTGGATATTTTCAAAATATCCTTATCTTTAAACATTTAAGAACAGGTCATGATCTGTTGTAATCAGAAACCACACTCTTGACCTTGAGGTGCGGGTTTTGAACTCTTTTGTTCAAAAGCCTTTGTCTTGACTTTGAAGTCCAAGTTCTGAGCTGATTTACTCAGAAATCTATGTTCTTTCTCCCCCTTAAACCTTGGGTGCCTGCAACGCAGATTTAGATTTTGGTACCCACAGGTATTTGGGTCCTAAAGTATTAGTTGCAGTTCTTGTGGGAGTAACATAGTAAGAACCATACTAGTAATTAACAAAATTATTGCTAAAAAAGTCATTTGATCCACAGTAAGAACAACAAATCTTCTTTTGAGCAATTCTGATCAAATGATTTGTAGAATAAAACATATCAGAATTACCAAAAGATTTACCTTTATGCGCTCTGTTCTTTTTGGCATTGGATGTAGATGCAAATGCTTTGTCATTCTTCTTCTCATCCGAAGAATCTTTAACCCTCGAGACCATCTGCTCTTTCTTAGATTGCTTTCCAAGATATTTTACATAAAAGCTCGTTGGACAATCAAAAGACTTGTCATAAAATATATTAGATGGTCGGATCTGATTTGATTTGACACTTTTCTTTTTGAAAACATTTTTATCATGAATGGAACTTGAAGCTGTTTTGAAAGAACAGACTGATTATGTTGAATTATCAACAGGTGATTGGTCAATCACATCAGCTGATACTTTATCTGACAAATCAACGTTTGCAGCTTCCAAGTTCTTTATCTTTTTGGATAAAATGTTTCTTTCAGCAATGAGTGTGTCAAACTTCTGTTTCAAATCAGATTTATCCATCTGTTCTTTAAGAATGTCTTAGGATAGAACAGTTACCTTGGATGTGAGCTTAGATATTTCTGATTCAAAGATTTGACGCTCTTGATCAAAATCTTATTCTAAGTTCTTGTTTTGTAAATATCTTTGAAAATCCCAACATTTCTCTTCTCAACAATTTTCTTTTCAAGCTCAAAAGACTTTTTCTTTTCTTGAAAACATTTCTTTCTTTTTCAAGTAAGTCTTGTAATGCAGAGATCTGTTTGGGAAGTTCAACTGTTTGGTCTTCAAGAACTTTTCTCTCTTTGGCAAAAATGTCTCTTTTTTTAATTAAAACCTTTTCAAAATCTGACACTTGCTTTGAGAGTTTAATACATCTAAGCTCAAGATCCTTCTTCTCTTGGTTAGCTTTCTTAGAAATATCAGACAACTTTTGAGCAGAAGATTTCTCTAGATTTGATTTGACTTTATCTGCTTGGAGACTTTTCAGTAGTTGAACATTTTTGGCTTCCAAAGCAGATATCTTGTCTTCAAAAGCCTTAAACTTCTGTTGAAGCTGAACTGATTCAGCTTGCAATTATGAAGATTTTTGATCAGTTGTCTTTAGTTGGCTTTGAAGATTTGTTATCTTTGACTCTTTGAGCTGGATTACTTTCTCAGTAGTTTTAATCTTATCATCTTTCCTTTTAATGTCTTTCTCTTTCTCTTTAATTTCTTTCTCTTTCTCATTAATCTCTTTCTCTCTTGCCTTTATGATGCTTGCAAAATCAGATTGAGAATTATTAGTACATTTAGCACATACAGGAGTTTTATCAGAGTTTAACAATTTAGACTTAAACTCCTGAATCTGATTTAGAAGGGTTGCATTCTGAATTTTCAGCTTGTCTCGTTCAGCCTCAATTGTTGGTATCTCAGGCATGTACATGATAGCACAGTCTCTCCCTGACAAAATAGTAGACATCTTGATATCTGAAAAAAAAATACTTCAAAAAGATCGTCAAAAATAGTAGACACCTTGAACACCATGAGTAATATGTCCCCATCCGCAGACTTAGCACGGGGGTCAAGGGGCAACGCCCTTGCGGGGTCTGGGGGCAGCGCCCCGAGAATTTTTTTTTCCTGGCATATTAAATGTATGCTTGAAATGATCGTTCCCAAAATATTCAGAAAAAATTTGACTTCAAAATCAAACTTGAACAACACTTGAAAAGATCAGAAAAAATTTCTAAGTCTAAAACTCGCATAACAAAGAAAGTCGCAAATCACTATTCGCTACACTTCGCGCTAACAGGCTTGTGCGCGTTTCTGGTTCGCGCATAACACTACGTGCGCGTTTCTCGGTTCGCGCAAATAGCAGTGTGCGCGTTTTGACTTCTCGCAAGGTTTGTCGTGCGCGTTTTGGTTCCTTTGCACGTTCTATAGCTAGAAAATTTTGACAATATCGAAACTCGCAAAATGTAAACTCGCACGTCTAAGGAACTCGCATGTCACTGTTCATTCACTTCTCGCTAGATAGCTTATGCGTGTTTCCCACTTCTCGCAACCTCTTTATGCGTGAACCACACTTAACATTTTGCGCGTACTTCAATGTGCGTGTTCTTCAGATGTATTTTGCGCGAAGACTAGATCTAGTGCATTCTTGACTCTGATGTTCAAAAATCGATCCAAAATCCTTAATACCTGAAATTAAGACATGTGATTGCATAGATTTGATCGATTAAACATATAGAACACATTTCTAATGTCAATTTCTGATTAAAAACAACAAATCACATTGAATCGATTCAAAACAGTATCGAACATTTCAAAACAAAATTCCATAAAAATATAAAATTGAATCCAATTTAATTCGAATTTCGTGATACAATCAATACAAGAAACAATCTAAAAGACAAACCGAATACAATGAATCCATTATCTTGTATCAACAACGATTTTCCAATGAAAATTCGATTGAACAGTGAAATTTTGCGTGTTCTTGATAAAATCAAGAAAATTCGATCAATCCAAGTCTAATCCAATTATCTGAATGAATTTGCTCTCGTTCTGATACCAATTGAAATTGTAAATATCCCAACAATTCAAGCACAATTCAACAATCAAGATTTGACATTCAAGGTTCTAGAGATAGAGTAGAAAGAGAAACATTCAAGTCATATGTGTATTGATATGTGAAAATGAATACGTACAACACACTTACTATTACATCTTACAACACAATGCTATTTATACTAAGATAAGAAACTCTCACAAGACTAAATCATACAAGATAGACTTCTCTCAAACAACTAAAGTTGACTTTGTTCACCTTACAATACATTGACTTTTCACATTTAAATCTTGGATACAATTATACACTAACACTTTTGATCAGCCGCCGTTCCAATTCATACACCGACCCATTACTTTGAATCACCCAATAAATAAAAAAATGTGGTCAATTGATAATCAACAACTAATCACATTAAGAGTTGTTACAATTGTTTACCCCGGGAGTTCAAGACCCCGGGAGATGGTTAAGGTCCCGGGTGGTCCCGGGAGATTTAAAGACTGGGAGTTAGCAAGTCCCGGGAGATGATGGGTACCGGGAAATTTGGTACCGGTAAACTTGGTACCGTGAGTTGGAAGGAATTATGGGTTCTTCCTGTTCTTCGATAAAATCGGCAACAATACCCAGATTTCAATAAAACAAACCTTTTCTAAATCAAAATTAATCAAACTTTTAACTTCAACCACACAAACCCAACACGAATTTAACAGATAATTATCAAACCTCAAACCTCAAATCAAAAACATTAACTTGAAGAACATCATGATGCACCGTATTAAACTCGAAGCCGATAAAAAAATAGGAATTTAGACAAACATTTTGATCGTATGGAATAGAAATTAATTCGATCCCGCTCTGATACGAATTGTAGATCCCAGAAACAGTGCAATCACAATAATAATCAATAAACAATAATGATTGAACCACAACTGAAAGTCCAAGATCTCTAAATCTTTAGAGAGAGAAAGTAGAGAGAGAAAGAAGTTACGCTCAATGTAATCAGATGTATTAAACTGTGAGTGCCAAAGTTACAAAACAAAGGCCAAAGGGGACTTAAATACCCCTAGACTTAACAATATTGAATACACACTAAAGAACAGTCTAGGCTAGAAAATAAATACAATGATTACTATAAAATCAGATCTAACAATCTCCCCCTTAGTAATCATTGGCGCCGTGGTCTTCAAAAACAATTTTCAAAAATAGCATAGACCAACCAGGCGACTTTGGAGAATCACTGACGCTCTTCTCGTTGACGAAGTCTATTCAGCCCGATTAACACTTCCAAACGTCGCGGAGTAGAGCGGAAATTCAATTTCTCTTGAATAGTACCTAAAGTCTTCTAGAGAAGACGGATTTCACCATTATCAATCAGAAAAGCATTAAATATTGTTTTCAAAAATCTTCTTTTAGCCTCCTTCAGATGTTGCTCCAACTGAAGCTTAATCACCTTTAATGTTCCATCAGAGTAATGAGCAATTTCTTCAAATCTGAGAAAGCATTTTTCATTTGATCCATTCTTGTACACAACTCCATATGGATCTTCAACAATGGTGAAAAGTGGATAAGACTCTAAATTTGATAAGCTTCGGTTGGGCCTTAGAAGATTTACAACTGGTTGGAAGCTTTCAACGGCCATCTGGAAATCAAAAACTCTGAAGAATTGGATTTGCCGTCGAATGAATCTTTTGATGACGAACAAAGCTTGTGAAACGTCCTGTGATCTATGATATAGATTCCTGAAATGGTCATACAAGAATTCAATGTCATCTATAGAAAGGTCAGCAAAGTCTGCCTCTGAAAATTTATACCGCTTGCAGTCTCTTCTTTCAACTTCAAAATCAGGATACCAGATATTCACAAACTCGTTGATTGTGACACTGATGACTCGAACAATCAAGTGTGGAGAAGAAACGGTATTATTCCTTTTGCGCTGGCACTTAATAAACATTAAGTATTCAAATTGATAGGCATCTGACTCTTTCTCTACTCCAAGAATTGCATAGATGTTAATTGGCCTTCTTCTAGAAACAAAGATGTTACTTTGAGTGTCTTCTAGAAATGTTGTTCTTAGCCTTGAAGCCATGTATCTCTGTTATAAATTTCTCTGTCTCTGTTGCCTAGATAAAGATGGTCCTTCTTCTAGAATAGACGGTGGAATCACAGGATCAGAAGGTGGAACATCAGCTTCTGCTCTTGACGACTGACCAACTTCAAATGAACTTGAAAGAATAGTGGTAGTCGGAGCTGAACTAGCAACAAGGAGTAGATGTGGCTTTAGCTGATTCAGGAACCTCATCATGAGCAGGAAGATCACTACATAACAAATCTGCTTCTTCTTCATCTTTCGCATCCATGAACACTAAGTCATCTTCTGTATCTGAAATGATAACGATGTTATCACAGTCTTCTTCTTTGACTTGACATATCTTTTCAAACCTGACATCTTCATCATCATCAGAATTAATCTCTATGAAATTAGCAAAGAATGTCCTCATGTCATTTGCAGCTTCAGATTCTTCAACTTTATGAACATTTGCAGAAACATCTGGATCCATATAGACAACAATTTGCATATTATTGTTAATATTACTTTCAGAAATATTCAGTTCATTACGCAAGGAATACAGATCAGCATTTTCAATCATAACATTCACTAAATGTTGAATGTTGCAGTCTTGAACAGTTTCACCACTCTTTCCTTTATCACCAGCCACTTCTTCTTGAATATCTTCTCTAGCTTCAGAAGATCCTTCAACTCTCGGTCTCTTTGCCATCTCCCCCTCATGGCCTTGATGATCAGGATCATCTTGGTCATGTCGGCACTTAAGAGACGGACCAGCCTCAGTTCTGCAACTTTGTTCATGAAGATCAAGCCTGAAAGATAAATCAGAAAAGGCTTGAGACATAAAAGATTTGAGATTAGAAAAACTTGTACGAACTTCTGATTTGAATGCATGAAACTCATCAGATAAAGCAGTAATCCGGTCAGATTCAGAAGAAGGAACTGGAGGTGGCGTAGGTTGGAAGTTTCGTAGCAAAGAAAGAAGATCTTGATCCTGATGTTGTGGCGGTGACATAGACAGCAGACGCGCATATAGTAGATCAGTCAACTCAGAAATAGGAAGTTCATGAAGAGAAGACCTTGAAGATGTACCAGAAGGAGCAGACATAGAAATTCCCGCAGACATAGAAACTACCGAAGGTTCACGAAAGGAATCTCTAAAGGAATGATAGACGTATCAATTGGTCGTCTGAAAGGAATCTCTAGAGGAATGATAGACGTATCAATCTCAGGCATCTTGCCTTTGAAGAAAGTCTTCAACTTCAAAATCTGTGCTTCCTTTTCTGCATCCATTTTCTCTGATAACTAACGAATGACATCATTCAAAGTAGAGAATTTGTCGGAAGAAACCCTAGCTTGATCAGAAGAAAGCTCTGCAGCTGGAACTGTTGATGACTGAATAGCCGCAAGCGAAGTTGCTGGAGCTTGACTTTGTACCGAAGCTGAGGCTTGATTAAATGCTGTATCCAATTCATCTACTTGAAGATGTGCAACAGAAGAATTAACAGGAACAGAATCATCTTCAGAGACAACTTCTGTTGAAATAACCACTTCCGGTGTCCTGATCTTTCTTTCATAAATCCGAAAACTCGGTTGATCAACATCATCACCACCATCACTATCACTATCACTATCAGAATCATCAGTTGCACCTTCATCATCATTTTCCCCATCTTTATCACTAGAAATATCAGCATCAGCAGCAGTATCACTAACTTCAGGACCAATATCAGCTAGAACAACACCAATTAGTTGAGATGCAACGATGGTCTCATCTTCTTGTGCTACAGCAATATCAACCTCTTTTGTAGCAACTGTTTCAATCTCTTGTTCAGCAGCTTTGTTGACCTCTTGTTCAGAAACAGATACTTCAACTTCAACTTCTTGATTACAGGAACTTCAACTTCTTGATTAGCAGGAACTTCAACTTCTTGATCAGCTTCCAGAAGAATTTCATTATCCAAGCAATATTCGATAATACTTTCATCTGAAGGATCGGCATAATTCATAATAAGCTCCAAAGGAATAGGCATCGAATATTCAAAATTCCGCTTCACCTTTTGGATGTAAGTCATTTCTGTATCAGGAACTGTTGGCCAAGATAACCTGCGAGGAATGGCTGGATTGCTTCTCAGCATACTTCGAACAATAAGTTTCAGAAATCTAATGAACGGAATGAACTTCCGTTTCTTGTTGGTGAACTTGTCATGTACGATGCCTATTCCTTTGGCATGCAAGTCACAGACGACTGCATGGAACAATCGTAGATACATTAGACTTGCACTGTCTGTGCCAGAATGCTTTGACGTCAGGCACCTGATGATAACTGAGAACAGTGCATACCATACTGGAGGTAGATTAGACTTGTCAAAGTCTGTAACTTTGTTCAGTTGACCAACATATCCAAGTTGTTTGATTCCCTCAAATACTTCTTCTTCTGATAGAAAACTATCATAGTTAGTACGGCATGGTCTGGAGTTTGGCTCAGGAAGCTCCAGTAGCAATATCAGCCGCTTGTAGGAAAGGAAAGATTCAAATTGATCGATTTGAAGATCAAAGTGATGCGGACGAGCCAGTTCATTCTTCGTTATAGAATGCCAAGCCTGCTGAATGTAGACCTCCGGAACTTCAGCAACAGAAGACAGAGCCTGAGCAAGTGGATGTCCTCGAAGAATAGATCGAATAACCGGATGGATCTTTATTCTATCAAAGTCAACAAAATAGTTGTTTGGCTTGTAAGGCATATACATGATGGTTGGAAACACATCATATGGTGTACGACGAGAAGCAGAAAGATCGGCCCCAACAAAAGGGTGAGACGGCATGGGAGTCTCATAGGAAGCTCGATCAGACGGATCATCGAGAATGACATTCTCGTCTTGAATCATTGGATCTGTATTGGTTTTAGAAGACATAATAGACCTGGAAAACAAAATGAAAAAAAAAATAGACAAGAATGAAAATTTTTTCTAAGTATGGTTTGCGCACCAAGTTAGAAGCGCAAACCAAGGTTTACGTGTTGAATGTGAAACGCAAAGCAAAATTTATAAAATCTATAGAAAGGAAAGTTTGCGTTTCAGTCATGAGACGCAAAGGTAAGTTTGCGTGTCTAACATGGTCCGAAAACTATACTTGGAAAATAACAAGACAAACAAAAACACAAAAGGAGGTTTGCGTATCAAGTGTGATGCGCAAAGTTCACTATGCGTGTCCAACGAGAGACGCAAACTAGACTTTGCGTGTCCTATTGGTTGCGCAAAGTACACTTTGCGGGACAATCATACTTGATATATAAACCCAAAACCAAAACAAGAAACATAAACACAAAGAGAGTTTGTGTGTCAAAGAGGAGACGCAAAGTAGACTTTGCGTGTCCTAGTTGATACGTAAACTACACTTGAAAGAAACACAACAAAAACAGATTTTCGTATCAAGAATGATGCGCAAAGTTCACTTTGCGTATCCAACGGGATGCGCAATCCAAACTTTGCGTTTCCAGTTAGAAGCGCAAAGCACACTTTGTGTTTCTAACTAGATGTGCAAAGTAGACTTTGCGTGTCAATCATACTTGATACGAAAAACCCTAGTTTTCGGGTGTTCGAACCGAAAAACATAAAAGACAAAATTAAAGCTAAAACACAAGAAATTAGAGTAAAAGGAAACATACCTGAGGAACGAAAATCGATTCTAAACACAACCCAATACCTAATTTGAACTAATAAAGATCGAATCTGAAGATTTAGAACAGATGAACAGTAAAACCGAGAAACATTCAGTAAGAAATCGATCACTAAATCAAAATCAGAATAATAACAATGTTAAGCTAATCATAACAACAAATCAAAATAAAAGGAGAGCACATACTTGATCGAAATGAACAACAATCTAGAAGTAATGGAGTTCGGCGCACAGAGAGTAGGAGGGAAGAAGATGAACAGTTCTCAAGGTTCAAAAATGATAAAGAAAGCAATAAAAATGAATAGTCACATACTAACCTCTATTTATACTAAACTTAAAAAAAGAACACTAAAAAAAATACACTTAAAAAAATAATATTCCTAAAAAAATATTCTTAAAAAAATACAACTAATTGAAAATTTTACCTGTCAGGTTCCTTTACTCCCCCTACACAAATGCATAAAAAATTCACATATTAGTATAACAAATGTGTAGGAATCTCATAAAACTTACCTGATAAATTTTTGATTAGTACGTGAAAAATTTTATCAGCTATGATCACTCTCCCTCAAAAACAGAATGTTGTCAGATTTGACAAGCAGATGTTCTCTCCCCCTCGAAAAATGCACAGACCATATACAAAAAACACAGATACTCAAACATAAAGACATCAGTATGAAGGATGATCATATTGAATATAAATTTTGTAACAACTGAATATATTAAACTTTTAAACACTAAACAAATTAAAGTCTACTCAGTAAAATATCCCAGA
The DNA here is from genome assembly GCA_954870635.1 of Arctium minus. NCBI lineage: Eukaryota > Viridiplantae > Streptophyta > Magnoliopsida > Asterales > Asteraceae > Arctium > Arctium minus. Next base: position 10,469,192 of record OX941096.1, on the reverse strand, counting down.
TTTATCAATCAGTTGAAATCAAACGTGGGTTGTTGGATACAGAAACAAGTTTCATTGCATATCAAGTTAAAACATGTTCATTTTCAAACACTTGTAGGTATCTATTCAGTGTGCTCGCATGCGATCTCTGAGTAGCTTCAAGAAAAATGCAATTCTAAACATAAAATGGAGAACTTTGCATGTATAGACACTAAGTCATCAAGAATTAAGATTCTCACAAATTTACAGGTTTATCGCAACTCAAAACATATCACCAAGTATCAAGAGATGTGTGCTCATTGGCATCTTTTAGCAGTGTGCTCATTGGCATCTTCACATGAGTGTGCTATTTGGCATCTTTTATGCGGTGTGCACTTTGGCATATTTTAATCAAAGAGTTCGGTAAGTAAAGAACATGTCGTAAACGTAACTTTCTATCTGACCCTATTGCAGGATTTGGGTCAGCCGCTCCCAGACTAGTTGGCCTTAGGGGACTAGGTGTGAAACACCCCTTGGAACTTACTTTCCCGGATCAGAAAGGCTACATCGACATATTCTAAACCCATTCATACTAGTAAAACATGACTTTCGATCTGATTCTATAGAAGGATTTCTGTTTGATCACTCCCAGAACAAATGACCTTAGGGGACCAAATGTCGAGCATCCCACGGAACTTACTTTCCCAAACCAGAAAGGTCACAGGTACAAACTTTTAAACCCAGAGATTTATGTATTTTATAAGCTTAAAAATTAATCATCTCAATAACTCAGATCTATATTGAATCACTTAGCCCTTATTTTCATTACAATCTACAATTTTGATCACTTAGGTTGTTCAAGCAAAGTAAACTATAAATATGCCGACTCACATATTTAAAGCAGTATCTAAAGCATCAATCATGTTGCTGACTTTTCGATGTTTGTAAGATTTGAAAGTTGAACATATGAAACTTTAATATAAACAAGGCGACTTGTAAAAGATCCTAGACACATATTTTATTCAAAAGAAAGAATATCTGAAAGATTTTACTTTATAGAATAAAATTTGTAAAGATTTAAACTTTTAAATTCAACATGCCTAGTTTTGAAAGAAAGAAGTTAAAACGTTTTTCATCTAAAGCTTTTGTAAATATATCAGCAAGTTGATATTCAGTTGGGACAAAATATAATTCAATAGTATCTTCTTCCACGTGATGCTTTATAAAATGGTATCTCATGTCTATGTGCTTGGTCTTGGTGTGCTGGACTGGATTGACCGATATCGCAATTGCAGACTTGCTGTCACAATATATCGGCACTGTCTTGTATAGCATCCCGTAATCGCGAAGTTGCGTTTTCATCCAAAGCACTTGAGCACAACAACTAGCTGCAGCAACGTATTCAGCTTCAGCTGTTGATATTGAAACGCAGTTTTGCTTTTTCGACACCCAACTTATCAGTCTGTCACCTAAAAACTGAAGATGACCAGAAGTACTCTTCCTGTCCAATTGATTACCGCCAAAATCTGCATCTGAATAAGCAATCAAATAATAGTCAGAACTTTTAGGATACCATAATCCTAAGTAAGGTGTTCCTTTAATATATCTAAAAATACGTTTAACTACTAAGAGATGAGATTCTTTTGGTTTAGCGTGGAATCGGGCACACAAGCACGTGGAAAACATTATGTCCGGGCGACTGGCAGTAAGATACATCAGCGATCCGATCATCCCTCTGTATGTCTTTTGATCCACAGCTTTTCCATCTGGATCGAGTCCGAGTTTGGCACCGTGAGCCATCGGTGTGCCGATTGAAGTACATTTTTCCATCTTGAATTTCTTCAAAATATCAAATACGTACTTTGACTAATTGATGAAGATTCCATCTGGAAGCTGCTTCACTTGTAAGCCGAGGAAGAAGTTGATTTCTCCCATCATGCTCATCTGAAATCTAGAGGTCATTAAATCAGAAAACCAAGTACATAAAGATTTGTTAGTCGCACCGAAAATAATATCATCTACATATATTTGTACTAAGCAAATATCAAGATTAGATCTATAAATGAAAAGAGTAGTATCGATAGATCCTTTGGTGAAGTCGGATTTGACCAAGAAAGCTGACAACTCGTCATACCACGCCCGTGGAGCTTGTTTCAAACCATAAAGTGCTTTATCGAGAAAATATACATAATCTGGACGATCTTTGTCAACAAATCCCTCTGGCTGAGATACATATACTTCTTCTTTCAGCTTGCCATTGAGAAATGCAGTCTTGACGTCCATTTGATATACTGTTAAATTGCGATAAGCAGCGAAGGCAAGAAACATTCGGATAGCTTCCAATCTGGCAACGGGTGCAAATTTTTCATCGTAGTCAATACCTTCTTCTTGTCGATATCCTTTGGCTACCAACCTTTCTTTGTTCCGCACGACGATACCATCTTTATCCTTTTTGTTCTTGAAAATCCACTTAGTGCCAATAACGCTTTTTCCTTTCGGCCTCGGTACAAGTCTCCACACTTTGAGCACATCAAATTGATTAAGCCCCTTTCGCATAGCAATAATCCAATCCGGGTCCTCCAACGCTTCAGAAACTTTTGTAGGTTCAATCTTGCTTAGGAAACAAGTGAAAAGACATTCGTTGGAAGTAGCCGACTTGGAGCGTGTGGAAACACTGGCTTGAGGATCTCCAATAATTTGATGTAGAGGATGAGATCTTGTCCATTTTGTGGTAAGAGGGAGAGGATCAATGATGTCTTGAACCACTTCTAATTTATGATAGGGTGATTCAGAAACTTCTACATCAGAAGAAGAGATAGAAATAGTTTCAACTTGAGGAGGAGGTATCTCAACAATCTCTGAATCAAATTCGGGAACAGTTTGTTGAATAACATAATTCTGTATTTCTTCCTGAAGTGATTCCTCTTGAACAGGTTGATCTTGAATAGACTCTTCTTGAATAGGTTCTTCAAGAATAGGCTCAGTTTCTGATTGAACATTGTCTGATTGAACAAATTCTTGTTGTGTCGATTCTTGTTGAACAGGAGAGACTGGAGCAACATCATTGTCAGAGATAGATGCAGCGGAATTTGGAATAGATGAGCTCTCAGTTTCCTGATTCAAAACATTAGAAACATTTTCAGAATTAGATCTAGGCACATCATCATAAAAATTTTCAAACAGAAAATCGAGATCAGAAAGATTAGGAGAGGGAGTAGAAGAATCCTGGTTATCCGGTGAAAGAGCAGGTTCTGAACTGATTTGTTCAGAAACTGAATTTTCAGTAATAGCGGGTTCTGAGTCTGAGTGACTAGAAACCAAATTAGCAGCTTCGTCAAATTTTACATTGACACTCTCTATGACCTTTCTTGCAGAGAACAGAAAAACTCTATAAGAGCAGAGTTTGAAGAATAACCCAAGAATACACCCTCGGTTGCCTTCGGACTAAACTTGTTGAGATTCTCCCTGTCATTCAAAACGTAACATTTACACCCGAATGACTTGAAATACTTGATGTTCGGTTTGATCCCGTTCATAAGTTCATACGGTGTTTTGTTAAAACGACGATGCAGAATTGATCTGTTCTGTGTATGATAGGCAGTTGACACTGCTTCAGCCCAGTAAGACAAAGATAGACCTGAATAAGCGAGCATTGATCTGGCGGACTCAACAAGAGTTCTGTTTCTTCTTTCAACAACGCCGTTCTGTTGCGGAGTACGTGCAACAGAAAATTGTTGTTGTATTCCTTGAGATTCATAGAATGCCTGAATTGTACTGTTTTTGAATTCAGTGTCATTGTCAGATCTTACCACTTTCACTTGCTTCTGCTTATTTGTCTGAGTTGTCTTGATAAGGTTGATGAGTACTTCAGGAGTCTCGTCTTTTGACTTCAGAAATTTTACCCAAGTATAGATGGAGTAGTCATCAACAATCACCAAAACATATTTCTTATGTCCTAAACTTTTCGTCTTCATCGGACCACACAAATCAACATGCAAAAGATCAAAAATAGCCGACGAGCAGTGTTCAGGTTTAGGCTTGTGAGGAGCTTTCTTCATTTTTCCTTTCTCACAATCCTGGCATAGATGGTCTTTCTGGAAATGGAGAACTGGAAGACCTCTTACTGAATCATTCTTGACCAGGCGATCCATATACTTGAAGTTGAGATGAGGCAGTCGACGATGCCAAATCCGACTTTCATTGATAGAGGCTTTGGATAGTAAACACATATCTGATGAGATCTTAACTTTGGAAAGATCAATTGTATACAAATTAGATCTTCTCTTTCCAACCATTAAGTCTTTGCCACTATCGTTCTTTACAGCAACCCTTTTCGATTTGAAGCTCACTTCAAGATCTTTATCGCAGAATTGGCCGATGCTGAACAGGTTGTGACTTAGACCCTCGACATAGCTTACTCTTTTGACAGTTATGTTTCCTTGAACTAGATCGCCATAACCAAGAATCGGAGTTGTCTCACAGTTGCAAAATTTCACACGACCGCAACATTTATCTTTAAAATTAGACAGAAGTGATTTGTTGCCAGTCATGTGTTTTGAACAACCCGAGTGCAAATACCATAATCGACTTAGCTGCACACACAGAAACTACAACTTTTTAGGTACCCATATGCTTATGGGTCCCTTGTTAGATTTATGTCTTTTATTTTTCACAGATTTATTTTTCATGCAAGAATGAAAGCAATTATCAATAGAAGATAAAACACAATCATCAGAATCAAAACTAGAAGAAGCATATGAAGCAAATGTATCGGTATCACAAAGAGTGTCTACACATTTAACTCATGACAGTTTAGATTCTGGTAATTGCTGTTTAATCTTCCAAATCTGCCTTGGTGACTTCCTCACAGTCCGATCTGAAGAAGAAAAATCAGAAACATTAGAATTTTCATATAAGACAGTATCATGTTTCTTTGACTTCTTTGATCTTCTTCTTTTACACTTCTTTTTATAAAATTGAGCATTTAGCAGTAAAGAATCATCAATAATAGAATCAGAAGAAGAAACTTTATCAAATAAATCAGTCTTAGCATTTGACATTGAAGAACTAGTCTCGGAGTGAAAATTTTCAAAAATGCACAAGTCTGGAGAAGGTTTGCGCTTCACATTGGAGGCGCAAACTGAGCTTTACGCGTCCAACTGCATGCGCAAACTTTCAGTTTGCGTTTCCAACATGGAACGCAAATGCTCATTGTTTTTCAAAACTTTAGCATTTTCCTTTGAATCTTTTGAAAATTCAGTAGAAATTTTATCTTCAAAACTTGTTTTTATTATTAAAAGAAATATATCGTTTTCTAAACAAGTTTGAAGATTTTGTTCTTCCAATCGATCTTCAAGATCAACAATTTTTTATTCTAACACTAATGGGGGAATGTATTTCTTAGCATCATAAGACACCGGAGATACATTTTCCTTATCAGTGTTAGCAAATATATCAACAAAATCTGTTGATAATGAAGATTTATTGGAAGATTTGATATTTAAAATATTTTGAAATTTTCTGGATTTCTTAGATTGATCAGGAAAATACTTTGCATTTTCAGAAGTGTAAACAAATGGCATTTCCATTCTCTTATTTTTCATCCTTTTCACATTTTCATCTTCCAAAATTTGTTTCTCAGTTGTCCAAAAGAATTTAAACTGAGGATCATATCTTGCAAGAGTAAAATGATCATATTCATATAAAGTAGGAACTTCATTTTTAGCAAGATTTAAAAAATGCGGGTTTTCGAAACCAAGTCCCTACTTTTCCTTTATAGCTTCTTCACTCCTTGGTTTGTTCATATAAATGGTTTGCTCAGATTGTTCTCTTTTATATAATTTCCTTTCTAAAACAATTATTTTCTCAGAAAGATTTTGATTTGAAGAAGTCAGTTCAGTCAACGAATCACGATAAGTCTGATTTGAATTTTCTAAATCAACTAACTGCTTTTGAAATTTCTCTTTTGTATCAATTAAAATTGACTTTTCATCTTTTAGAGAAATTTGCAGTTTATCGATTAAATCAAACTTTTCTTGATTTTTAAACTTTTCAGAAACGAACTTTGAGCGCAAATCATGCAAAGCAGTGATAAAAACATTCATTTGAGATAAGAAGAAATTATAGTTAAACGCAGATATTACCTCAGAACCATCAGTGAGGTATCCTCTTCCTCATCATCACTTTTATCGTCACCAATAAAGCACATAGCCGCAGTCTCCTCATTATCAGTCTCGTTATCCGAATGATCCAACCAGTATTCTTCTTCGGCCAACAAGATGGTTCCACTTTCCTTCTTTTCAGCTAGAGCCAACTTCTTTCGGTAAAAAGCAGCATCCTTTACCACTTTGACTCTGCAATCCTTAACCATATGTCCAGGCTTCCCACAGTTAAAACAGTTCATCACCTTTTTGTTATCTTTCTTTTGGTCAACTACCTTAGCCGGTTCGTACTTTGGAGTGTATGTCTTTGAAGGAGCACCAGGTTCTATCTTCTTAGAACCAGAACCAGAAGTAAACCGCAGGTTGTTCGACCTAGATCTGTGCTTGAATTGTTTCTGATAATGTTGAGTTAAAAGAATCATGGCCTTTTCGAGAGCTTCGCCATCATCATCTGTAGATCCATCATAAGTCGATTCGGTCAAAGTTTGCTCAGCCAGTTGGCTAGCTATAAGAGCAATGGGATCTACTGACAGAGGCTTGTTCTTCTTATCCATTTTCGCCTTCTTCTCCATTACCATAGATTCATCTGTCATCAAGATTTCGTAGAACTCCTGAATTGGCATGGTTGAGATTCTGACATCGTTTCTCATTCTGTGGCATGACTTGTTCCACTCTGGTTGTAACGCGTTCAGGAATTTCAAGTTAGCCTCCAACTCAGTCTTTATAACTTTAATCTTGTAAAGATCGTTGATGACAGCCCAGAATCGATCAAAAACACTGTTCAAACTTTCCCCATCCTTCGCCTTGAACTTTTCAAAGTTGTTCATGTACCTAGTCTTTCGCAACTGAGTAGACATTGCAGTACCAAGCATAATCTTCTCAAGTTGAGTCCACATCAGCATTGGATTATGTTTGAAGCAATCGATTCTGTTATAAATGGAGTTGGGAAGAGCAAGGACCAGATTTGACTTAGCTTGACTGTCAGCTTGATAACGAAGGAGCTCATCAGCATCATATTCTATTAATGCTTTTTCTACTGTTGAAGCATCAGAGGTTGCAGTAGCAGGAATAACCTTCATTGGCCTTTCCATTGGACCTTTAGTCAAAGACTTCATCATATTGTCCCCATTCGGTTGCCTTTCAATAAAGTTGATAAACCGATCCTTCCACTGTTCGAATTCGTTCTCATTTATGAGTACTGGTGGACGAGTATCAGACCCCAAAGACATCATGAGGTCATTCTTGTAGAGTTGTGCTTGCAAAGACATCTTGTGAAAAAAATCAGAAATTTCAAAAAAAAATCTAAGTCAGGGAGACGCACAAATTGAAGTTTTGCGTTCCAAGAGTGATACGCAAATCGAAACTTTGCGTTGTCAACTAGAGACACAAGATAACACTTTGCGTTTGAGAAGAGAAGCGTAAACTGAGACTTTGCGGGTTGAACTTGATGCGCGAAGTAAAGCTTTTCGTGTGAAGTGAGACGCGCAAAGAAGAACTTCTCGAATACTGAGTGATACGCAAACCTGAATGAAGCGCAAACTTTAAAAAACTCACAAGAATTAGATCCGAAAGAGAAGCTTTGCATATCCAACTTGATCCGAAAACCGGAAAAATTCACTAACACAAGAATTAGACCACAAAGAACTTTACGCAAAATATATGAATGAAGCGCAAACAATTATGAATGAGGCGCAAAATTGTATGAATGAAGCGCAAACTTTAAAAAACTCACAAATTACGCAAGATTGATTACAATTGTGAAAATACACCAAGAGAAACACATTCTGATCTTCGAAAACACATTTCTAACATATTTCGACCAACAATATCGATTAAAATCAACAAAATCACAAATTCGTAAACTAACAGAACGAAAACCGAGTTTTTCCAGAAAATTAGAAATCTGTAAATTGATGATCAAATGATGATTTTTATGCAAAATAACATGAAGCAATTATGATCGAATGGCAATTACGAATCTAATAAGTCCAATTTCAACACAAATTGTTCAAAATCCTGTCCAAATTTGATGAAGAAGCAAAAAACGAGATTTTCTTGAAAAATCAAGAAAATCGATCGAGTTTTCTGCTTCAATTCACAAATCCAGAAACTAAATCACTAATCTCTCAATCCTCTCAAGATTCAGATTGCTCTGATACCAATTGAAAGTCCAAGATCTCTAAATCTTTAGAGAGAGAAAGTAGAGAGAGAAAGAAGTTACGCTCAATGTAATCAGATGTATTAAACTGTGAGTGCCAAAGTTACAAAACAAAGGCCAAAGGGGACTTAAATACCCCTAGCCTTAACAATACTGAATACACACTAAAGAACAGTCTAGGCTAGAAAATAAATACAATGATTACTATAAAATCAGATCTAACAACAACTGCTGGTCATATGATTAGATTTATCAGTAAAGGATTTAAGGTTTTCAGAGAGAATATCCGATACGGCTAAGTAAACCTATGAATGATCAACTCTCCTAGAAATTTGGTTAAACAACCTATTTATACCCAAACCTAAACCCTAAGGCCCAAGGCACATTAAACAAACAAAGCCCAATATAAAATAATTAAGGCTTTTACAATGCATATAAATAAAACAATTAAACTTTATAAATGCGTTATATAACTTTCAATGCATTAGGACTTTCAGTCCTAACAGTTTCCACTCACGTTAATCCGGCCAACATGATGACCAAAGTCCTTCCAACGACTAAGTTTGGTTTGTTTACAAACATGGTCGGAATCCATAGTTTGGGTTAGCCCATGAAGGGCCAGCGGAGGAGGTATGTTTTCGTTAATCCATTTTTCGAGAAGTCATATTCAATTTTCACTATATATGTTGTTGATGATTTGTTTTAAAGCTTGTGTTGGAACTTTGTTTCATGAAGAAGAATGTTTGTTGGGATGATGCATTTATGGCGTCAAGGTGGAGATTGAATATATATATATATATATTATCTAACGTGCCTCAAAAATCCATTCATGAAATGGAGATTTAAATAAGGATTATGCATGCAATACACTCTCATATGTCAGATGCAAAGGAAAAAAGTCAAACCCAAGGATCAAAGTCAAAAATGAAGGCTATGGATACAGTGATAAAAAGCGGCTTCAAAGCACCTTTACCCACTTGCATCCCGCGTTTAACACTGTTTGTTTTGTTATTGTGACGTCGGGCGAGTTTCATTCTCATCAAACACACATGTGAAGTCGCCCAAGATCTTCTGGACGGTTTTAAGCAGTTTCCAGCATAGTTCATACGGTGGTCTCTCTAGAATATTAAATTGACCCAACACATTAGAATAGCATTAAATCTGTATTTCTTCACCGAATTCTCCGGTTTCCATGTATTATAAACATCGACGATTATAGTTGACTTCTCGGTAGTCTCCTCCGCCCGTGGTTTTCCCCGTTTTGGGGTTTCCACGTAAATCCGGTGTCGTTTTCTCCCTTATTAATTTCCGTCAAATTTTCAATATTTATTTGTGGTTTATTATTATTTTCCTTGAGAGATTCAAGTTTATTGTTTCCGCATTAAAAACACGTTTGAGTTTATTTTAGATCTTGGGTCGATTTCGATTAAGTTTCCCCTCCGTTCGATCTCGTTTTCTGAGTTTGATTCGAGTGTGGTGTGATCGATATTTGCAACAATATATATATATAGGGTTGGGTTGGGTTCTTTTGTTAACCCAATTTTTTGTTTTAACTTTATGACCGATATCTCATCCATTGATATTAAAATAGATGATTGAGATCAAACACAATAAAAAACATTGAACATTAGTGTTTAGGGGCATTTGAGGAAATTATCTCAAAACTTTGTTTTACATTTAGTAACTATCCGTAAAAATCTCCCCCAATTATTGAAACTGATGAACACATCACACCCCTAATGTGTCACATTTTTTTCTTAATGTTTTATATATGTTCATGTGTAAGAAAAATCACAAAGGATGATTCATTGCCCAGTTATGAAACATCTTTCACAATATGAATGATGCCAATGCAGTGGATGTGTAGATGAAAACATATATGAACACTAAGTTTATACACATTGACACCTTACTGGCAGTTCATATAGGACCTCAATTACCTTAATGACATATATCACTGTAGGTGATGAACAATTGTAAACATATAAATACACAAGATTCAAGTATGAACGTACACGGACATCTGAATAATTTCAATTCATGAACATATAAATACACAAAAATAGAGCTAAAATCAAGGAGAATAGTAGTTTTGTAACTGCTCGTTAAAGGGTGTAACAATAAACTAAATATGAAATTCCAAGCATACCCCTACAGATTAATTACACATGCATATAGAACAATGATTGAAGATGCATTCCTTTTGGTTAATCAAGGTTTGTAAAGTTAACAACACAACTAAGGTTGATGTTGGGTCACCAAAGATTTCAAGATGACCTCCCGATCACCTTTATAATCTTTGAAAAACATCTTTTGTACTTAGACATTTTTTTAGGTTCTTTGTAATAGCTTAGTCATGCTTATAAAGTTCGGCGAAATCAAAGACTAGCCAAAATCAGCAAGAAGTGAATCTTCAGATGCGGATCAAAAATGAACTTCCAATCTTCAACTAAGCTATTTATGCTGGTTGAGAGAAGGAAATCAGGGATCCTTAAAATAGGAGTATTTCCCCTTATTTGATGTTGAGACCTTTTCGGAGTGAAAAAACGGTGCATCATCTATATCATAGTGATGGGTGTAACACCCCAAAAATTGGGATAAACAAACATTTCCATAAAACGGAAATGTGGTATTTATAAAATGCCAAAGCATGAGCTTTCCTAAAAAGAGGAAACAATAAACACCTGTTAATTAAAATTTTGTAATTCAAAGTATTAGGATAAGACAAATTACTAATCTAATTTCATTGAAAATAAGATTACAAATTTCGGGTGTCCTCCAAGTATTCCAAAAGAATGCAACTTTCACAAGTATGGTGTCCCAAAAGTCTTTTCCCCAAGCTCACTCACCGCCAAAATAAGCCTTCTTAGAGTTGGCTTTGTTAAAACCTAAGATACATGTCGACACCAACAAGCGTTAGGCCAACATGCTAGTGAGTTTGAAAATACATAACCCATAAACAAATAATAAGTGATATGCAATAATAGGTCGAATAAGGAATCAATGGAGGAGAACCAAAACACCAAACAAGTTTTACCTCAAGAGTCGATATACCTTGGTGTTCACCCTTACAGGCAACACCCCAAAGGCCCGACACATTGGGGACTACCTCCAAGGCATTACCCCAAATGGCGGATATCTAGGCACATACCTCCAAGGTGGCACCCATGATTATATCCTCCTAGTGCCTATTTGATAGTTCATCCAAATTGTATGGATGTCAAGAATACAAACTTACTCCAAGCAAAGGTGTATTTACTCCAAGTAAGTGAGATTTGATATTATTTGATTTAAGAAAATCAAACAAGCTTTGATACCAATTGTTGGATCCCAGATTCTCTTCTTGATGATTAAAGAAATGATAATGTGTAGTAACATCGGAAGCAAATATTGTTTAAATCATACAACAGATCCGTACTCAAAATAAAGAAGATATATCCAAAGTATAAATAAAGAACAAGCCTTATATTCACTAGATAAAACTGTAGATTATCAAGAACACCTTGAAGGTGGTTAAATAAATCTTACAATATCTTCTTGTACAATTCACCGTATGTTGTAAAGAATAATATTGCAATCCTTTTTGAGATTCACTTAAAATAGAATTTAGTGCAAGTATACACCTTATCCTATTATCGTCTTTTAACAAGTAATAGTGGTAAAAACTACCGGATATCGATCCTCAGGGAAGAGTGTGAAAGTTCTATCAGAAAAGTCTAGTATTTAAAAGCCAATTTCAGATGACGAATTCGAAGAAATCTTTTAACGAGTCTAAGTTAACACTAGGAAAAGTTCAGTTGTAAGAAAAGGCAAAGGGTGCAAAGGTTCGTTAGGACAAAAATAAATGATCCGGTAAAAAGATATTATAGCAGTCTCGTTTATTCCAGAATTAACATTTAATATAATCTTTTTAAGGATTACACATTTTCATACATTTAATTAGTTGTCAGTTAATTATTTGTAATCTTTAATTACTTGAAATATTTTCAACGAGACTTTAAACTATATTTTTGACACTTTTTTACTTTTTCATCGGTCTCGGTCATAAGTCTGCCTTGCACCCCAAGCTAAGGTTTTAGCCTATCATTGCTTGGTTTTTCTCACAAACGAAATAAATACTGAAAAACAAATAACTGAAATCGAAAATTATGAAAACAAGGTGCTTGTATTGAAGTTTAAAAAGAAAACTTGTCGCGCAAGTAATTAATATCTGAAGTGAAGACAGAAATTTATATTGCAGAAAATGTTAATGACTCGAAATTAAATTGCAGGAAATATAAAATGTTGGAATTTAAAATACTCGAAAAGTAAATAAAGCAGTAAATTACAAAAAGTAAATGTGTTGTGCGTGCTGCCAGTTTTGGTAACTTGCGCGAGAAGTTTCATTTGAAAACTAGAACACTTGCAAAATAAAACATGGAAACAATAATTTTACTGATCAGAAAATTCACCGTTTGGCACAGAAGGAAATAAATCCAAAAGAACACCAAATGTGACGACTTAGTTCTAAAAGTAAAATCGAAAGTAACCAAAGGAAATAAAGCAAAAGAACTTTGAATACTTTAGAAAATACTTGGTATTTGTTTCAACAAATTGACACTAGCCACGTGTTACAAAAGAAATAATTTCAATGTAAATCACGATTTTAATGACTAGAATAATTTGAGAAAGCAAAAAAAACGAACCAAGTGATAATTTTTACGTAAACAATTGTAATCAACACAAAAGTAATCGGACACTTTAGAAATCGAAGTTGGAGATCACAACAAGGCCACGACCTTAGGAAGATTGATGAACCACAAAAATTATTTTTAGAAATCAAGAAGCAATTCTCTAATTTAAAATTGTAAGTAACAATACTTGTAACAAAATATGTAACTAAACCAACTTGCTTGTATTACTTCCAATGACTTTGAACAAGACTTGTATAGAAATTCACCAAACCACAAGTAGCAAAATGGAGAGAATTCTAATGTTGCCAATTACAACTTTCAGGAGAGAATGAGATCATATGATCATGAGATGAGATAAGATAACCTAACACTTGCATCCTATTTATAACAAAATACTACTTAGCCATCAAGTTAGGTTGAAAAATACAAGTAACAAAACTTTGGCCAAGCCCATTTCTTCTTTCCATTTTCGGCCAACAATTTAGCCCACACAACCAGCCCAATGATCAAGTTGTTGTCCAAGTCTTTAGCCCAAATACTATTATCCTACAAAATCCAAGAGTAAGCCCCCGTTGCGCCCAAATTCCATTCTTCACGGCTTCTCCGAAGTCCCGACAAATCTGAAAATTAAAGATAAAAATAAACATAAGAAACTTGACTAAATTAAACCAAAATTCAGCAAATTGTAAATAAATAAATAAAACCTAAGACTAAACTAAAATTGTGTAAAATAAGATAAATAAAGACGCAATTCACTAATTTGGACAAATTAAATATTTATGAACGACACAAAAAGTGGTGTTTTAGGGTTAATAAATCAACACCTATCACACCCCCAAACTTAAATTGTTGTTTGTCCCCAAACAACTAAAATGAAAAAAGAAAGACTAACAACCAAAAAAATTGAACTTGTTCACAAAATAGCCAATGTATGAGTTTTTTTTTAAGTGTTCTTATCCTACTATCATATGATATCCATAGCCCTTCATAAACTAAGTTCCCCCAAACTTGAATTTCTAAAACTGTCAAACCATAAGGTAGCTTATATTTTTCTTTGTTGAATTAGATCCTTTAAAGTTTTGGGACTTTGAAAGGCTTGACATTTGGCTTTTTCTTTCTTTGTAATGCTTTGCCTTTTACCTCATTTCTCACTTTCACTCCATAACACAATTTTTCTGTTATGCTTCTCATATTGAGGTACTTTTGGGACACTTTGGTCATTTTCAAGCTTTGGTGTTCATTGACACTCTTTTATGCAAAAGAGATAGAACTTTGTTCTTGATTTTTTTTTTTTGGTATTTTTGCATATATTCTTCATGTCTTACACATTGTGTTTGTGTCCAAAGACCCTCCCCCAAACTTGAGGGATTCAATGTCCTCATTGAATGAAAGTGAAGGCAAAAAGATTGGCCAAATGAAATGAAGGCCCAAATGAATCTAGTTAAATATGAAGCCCAAAAAATGGTTGGCAAGTTCTAGAGACTCAAGCAAAAACTAAGTGAGTGAACTATGGGTTATTATGGCTATAACATCAAATCAAATAGTCTAAGAAAAATTATGTGTTATTGTGTTTTTGTATACATGGCTAGAAGTGAAAAGGTGCATAAAAACAGTTCCCAAACTAAGAAATGATAAAGCAAAGATGAGAATTTAAGACTAAGACACAAACTTTATAACTTACTAAAATGAGTAAAAAAAATATTGACTACTAAGAATAAGGAATAAAAGACTCAAACACTTAATAATTTAAGAAAAATAAATTGATGTAATCCAACTAAAATAGAAGGACTGCCTCAACACACTAAGACACAAATTAGGAATCATAACAACCAATGACTCAATGACTCAATGACTCAATTAAACTAATTAAATAGCAACTGACTCAATGAAATAAAACTAAACAGACACAAGGATACTGACTTAATTACTTAACAAACTAAAAATAAAAATAAGGACTGAAATGACTAAGGGAAATGAAATGGAAAATGGAGCTAAAAATATGAAATTAAACCTGGCCTACTCCAAAGGAGTAGGGTTTGTGTCTGTTTTTGCATCGGTTTTGGTGAACAAGGTAGTTGGAGCAACTTGTCAGAATATTTTTCTTTCCATTTATGCTTCAATCCTTTCCTCATCACATCATGTACTTCTTTCTCATGAGCCGAGGATTTAATGGCACAAATTGCGGAGTCACTCTCATCAGGGTATTAAATTCCACGAAACACAGCGAAGGCGTCTTCTTGATCATGCATTCTTGTTGGTAGTTCTTCTTTTTGATCATCAGTTAAAGTTCTTCCTATTTCTAGAAAGGGTCTTCCAAAAAAGGTTGAAATTTCCTTATTTGTTTTAAAATCAAGAATAATAAATTTATCACGCAAAGTGAACTTATCAACCAGTACCACCACATCCTCAATCTTTCCTATTGGGCATAACATGGGCTTGTCGATTAACTGAAGGGTCACAGTGGTTGGTCTAGCCTTTCCTATGTCTAAAGTATTAAATACAGACAAGGACATAAGGTTGACAACAGAAGTTGAATCACAAAATGATTTTCCTATCTCATTCTCACCTATTGAATAAGGAATTGTAAAAATATCTGGATCTTTATGCTTAGGGTGAGTTTTGTTAGAAAGGAGGGCACTACATCCTTCAGTCAATGTTGTAGTCTCAAACTCAGTTACCTTTTTCTTCTCACTCAAAACGTCCTTAAAGAACATTGCATAAATTGGCATTTGCTTTATGGATTCTACCAAAGGAAAATTAGAATGCAACTTTCTGAACACATAAGGGAACTCTTTGAATGGCAACTCATGTTTTTATTTTTCAGCTTTTGAGGGTAAGACATATTGGGTGGAACTAGAGAAATGACTATCTTCTGTTGAGGACCAGGATCTGGAAGTGCTTGAATGATGAGTTTTGATTTTGTCCTATAAGGTAATGTAGAACTAGTGTTAGAAGATGTTATAGATTGTGGCACACAAGTTACAATACCTTCTTGAGGTCTCTGGACTTCCTTAGGTTCATTGGGGAATAGTAATGGATAATCTGATCTTTTGGGAATGGTTGTTATATCAGTGGGTCTGCCTTTATTTTCTGGCCTAATGGTAATACAGGACGTTCAGATGTATTGTAGCAGCAGAAGGTGGTGCTACAAAACTCTTTACAGGTTCTGTTTTGGCCGATTTTTCTAGTTCTTTTTGGGTATTTTCTAACAGATTCTTTTCATTCCTCAAAGTCACAACCTTGACACATTCTTTTCTAACCCTATGAGGGGTCTCTATATGACTTGGTAGAGATCCTACTCGTCCTTGTCTCATTTCCAAAGCCACTTGTCCAACCTATGTTTCAAGGTTTCTGATTGAAGCATGAGTTTGGGTTATGAACTCTTTCATCATTGCTTCCAAGGAAGCAGATGATTTGGCAGACTAGTTTAACTTGGTTTGGAAAGAGGGTTGATGACTTTGTGGTTGAAAACTTGTTTTTTTGGTGGAAAATCGGTTGGGTAGGGTGTTGGTGGTAAAAGTTCGGCTGGTGGTTGTAAGAAATATTTTGATGTTGCTGTTGAAAACCAATGGGTTCATTCCAAAAAAAAAAATTGGTTGTTGTGCCACCCTGCATTATAAGCATGAAAATCAGTACAACCCCTGTTTTGGTTTCCAAAAAAATTAATTGACTGGGTTAGATGCACATTGATCAAATGGATGTCCTCCCCCACATAACACACATGCTACAGAACTGACAGTAGGATACGATGTTGCATCAATAGTTCGTACATTTGGGCTAACATTCATATTTTTAATCATGTCGGCCATAGACGTGAGTTGTGTCGTGAGTGCATTATATGCAACTGTTTCATGTATCCCAACTGTATGATTTTGTATTAATGCATGTGGATCAGCCCAATATCCATTATTATTTGAAATTTTCTCAAGTATGTCATACCCATCATTATCAGTACAAGATGTGAAAGCTCCTCCTGCAGTAGCATCAAGTCTTTGTTTAGCAACGGTTGTTAAACCATTGTAAAATGTCTCTAGCTGAATACAGTAAGGAATGCCATGGTAAGGTATTTTCTCAACAACTCTTTATACCCGTCCCATGCATATGGTGTTGCTTCATTATCCATTTTCTAAACAAAAATATTTCATTTCTGGACTCAGCATTCCTGTTCGGAGGAAAATATTTTCTTAAAAATTTATCTACAAGGTCATTCCAAGAGATTATGGAATTTGGTTATAAAGAGTTAAACCATAACATTGCTCTATCCCTTAGAGAATATGGAAACAACTTCAGCCTTAAGGCATCATTAGATACTCCAAGGATAAGAAAACAATCAGTTATTTCCATTAAAGATTTTAAGTGTAAATGAGGGTCTTCAGATGGCAAACCACTGAACTGGCCATTGTTCTGCAACATTTGAATCATGACATGCTTGAGCTCAAAGTGAGTTGCCTCAATGTGTGGCTTTTGTATTCCTGAATTTAATTGACTAAAAACAGGAATAACATAATCCATGATTCTTCTATCCCGAGAATCAACAATGCGAATGATGTTCTCCATAATAGTAACAAGTGGTAGAAAAATTAGCTTTTACAAACTTTACTTTAAAAGAAAAACTTTTAGTGTGCCTTCTCCGGCAACGGCGCCAAAAACTTGTTATAAAGAATAATATTGCAATCCTTTTATAGATTCACTTAAAATAGAATTTAGTGCAAGTATACACCTTATCCTACTATCGTCTCTTAACAAGTAATAGTGGTACAAAGTACCGGATATCGATCCTTAGGGAAGACTGTGAAAGTTCTATCAAAAAAGTCCAGTATTTAAAAGTCAATGTCAGATGGCGAATTCGAAGAAATCTTTTAATGAGTCTAAGTTAACACTAGGAAAAGTTCAGCTGTAAGAAAAGGCAAAGGGTGCAAAGGTTCGCTAGGAAGATGACATTTTTACTAAGTATAGAATTCCCACAAGAGTTATCTGTGAAATGTTTAAGAATTCGCAAGATAACATACTTTGAAGATGAAATTTTTGTTAAGTGTGGAATTCGTACAGGTATGTGATGCGAAAAGTTATGAATTCGCATGTGAGAGTGATGCGAGAAGTTAAGATTTCGTAGGTAAGTGTGATGCGAAAAGAAGGAATTCGCAGATGTAAGTTATGCGAGATGCGAGGAATTCGCACATAGGCTCGTGCGAGAAGTAACAATTCGCATGCAGGCCTATGCGAATTTTGGGGTTTTCGGTTATGTCCAACATGCAAATTGTGCTCAACGTGAATAGTGATCTGCGAATTGTGGTTGATATGCAAAAAGTTTTAATGTTTTTAAGAATTTTGATTGTTCTGAACCTAGTTTGCTACAAGTTTGCCCTGTTCCCGAGCTTTGTATGCGTAATGCATATGTGACATCACTCTTATTATACGTTGGTCACATATCTCTAGCAACTGATCTAATTTTCATGAGTGCTCATGCTTTTCAAGATTTTCAGATTATGTATTTTCAGATTTAGTTTCTGACTGGATTGAGTTAGCTGCCTGAGCATCTTCAATCATCAGTCTGGATAGCTTCTTTTATGGTTAGACCGTTGAGAGCACTTTATCATTCTTCTGAACTGATCACTTAGTAGTATGAGCGACTGCAATCATTGTTCTGATGCTTGAGTTGTGATTAAAAATCTTGAGTGCTTATAATCATCCAGCTGATTCATGAAGAAAGGAGTTCTGGGTTTGATTGTTCAGTATTCTGGAAACCAGTCAGAAAATGAGCGTATTTCATCAGTTGTTGAACATTTATCAGTCTTCTAACCCTTGACTTGTAGTGTTGCTACCGGATGCTAACTCCCGTAAGCTGGTCAGATGATGTTCTTAAGCTGAATTCTTTTTTCAACTCATGGTTGAAAGACAAATCAGATGTTATATACTAAAGACGCACTTGGTTGTCATTCCAATATTCAACACATATCATTCCTGTGGGCATACGGAATATGTTGGGTTTACAAGAGTCAAAAGCTGTCTTTATGTGCACTCAGTCGAGGTTATGGTCTACATCATATCTGGTATTATAGTTGAAACTCTAAGGATAAGTGTTACTTTCAAGGGGGAGCTAGAGGAGCTTTGAAGTTTATGCAATGCTAAGTTTTATAAAGAAATCAAAGGGGAGAGGAGCTGAAGCTGGAGCTTAACAGAGAATGATTACTTTATAAAACATAGGAGGAGAATGTTAGAACATAAATATGTTCTATTTAGGAAGTTTAGTAAAGTAATCCAATTAAGTTGTATTGGGCCTTGTATATGGGTTTGGGATTAATGTGTACAAGGGATGTGGGGGTATAAATAGGAGCTTGTATGTTAGTTTGTAAGTAAGATTTCACTAACCATGTAGTCATACGAATTCCTATGCTCTCTATAGTTGTAGTTTACTTTCAAAAAATAAAACATCAAATTAAAAGGTTTTGTTTGTATTCAAGATCCATCAACTTGATCTTCAGTTGGGATCGTGGACTTTTCTTTTTTATCCAGCTTAATCAACCTTTTCTTCTTGTGCTTCTTAGAAAACTCCTTAGTAGCAGCCTCTGCAGCCTTTTCTACAACTACCTCTGTAGATTCAGTACAAGGCTTTTTAGCCTTTTCTTCTTTGGGAAAGGTTTGTCAACCTCTGTGGTTATGGGCTTTGTCTCCTTTGACTCTTCTTCCATAACCTTATCCTTTTTGGCATTTTTATTTCTCCTTAGGCTTTTCAGCCTCTATGGTTTCAGCCTCTGCAGTTAGGGCCTCTTTTTCTACGACCCTCTTCTTGTGTTTTCTTTTCTTTTTCTCCATGGGTGTCTCTTCCCCCTTCCCACTCTCAGGCTCTAGTCTCTCTTCTAATCTTTCAACATGTGCCTCTGCGTCCACATCCCCTGTACTTCCTCACCTACTTCTTCTCTCAAGTAAATCGCAATCTCATCTACTAAGAAACCTATGCGTGGGGTTTGCAGGACTTGGTTCAGGAGTCATGTGCCCACGAATATATTATATCCTATCTTTTCTACCCAGGTAGGTCAGAAGCTTTGCCGACAGAGGTCTTGCATTTGGGTATCCGGTTGGCAGGGTTGTTGGTTTATGAGACTTCATCTCATAAATTTTAGTCATGTTACCCTCTGATGGTAGTTTTCCTTCACCAACCATTTAATCACCAAGCAGCACGACAATGAACCTTTTAAACACCAAGGTCTTTGGCTCTGTGTTCCTCTTCTGATCTTCTTCCTTAGCAATCACGGCATTCGTGATTTCCCTGAAGATTAGTTTGGCATAGTCCAAGGGGAGATCATAATAGACCCCGTACATTATGGCTAGGATGGTGTAGCTCTATTGATCCGGACTGCCTACTTTGCATGTCAGAGCTCGGTTAAGGATTGAAAACAAAACGTTCCACAGAGGTGGAAGGTTCTGTCGCCTGAACTCTGTCCTCTTGGAAATGGGTATGGCATACCCAATGAATCGTAGGAATTCTTGGATTTTAACATCAGTGGGTTCCTCTGAGAACTTGACCAAGTTGAGTTGGTCCTTGGTTGGTAAATCAAAGGTCTCAGAGACCTTTCTTCTGTTAATTCCTAGGTCCAGGACCTTGTCACTTCAAGGTTTTGTAGCATATCTCATAACACAGTGTCCATAGTCTTAGATCTTTTCATACCTACATCCTTGCCAGAATTGTTGGACGTATGTTTTAGGGATGTCATTTCTAGTCATGGTTAGGGCTTTGGCCAAAAAGTGATTTTGAAGGAGATTAATCTGTGGTGCAACTTCAGTAGAATATCCCTTCGGGTTCAAGGTCACAAAATGATTATTCGGTTTCAAGTTCAGGGTAGTGGTATGGTAATGGTGCCTAGTGAATGAAAGCATTTGACTAGTGAGTTCTTGTTGTTGTCCAACTGATCCAGAATCGTCCTTTTGAGCCACTAAATGTTGGGAGTTGTTCGAGTTCTGAGAACCTTGGGAGTTCTTGGGAGAAGCATATTTGAATGCCATTTGAAAATAAGAAATGAGGAAGAAAAAGATTTGCTTGTTTCTTGCTCTTGAATGCTCTAGAATGCCGATTTCAGGTAAACAATGGAAGAAAGACAAAGGGTTTATATTTATGGTGTGAGAAGGGGGGTGGGAATATAAGAGGTAAAGTATAAATTTTCAAATCCATAATTATTACCTACGAAGTATGAGCCGTTTAAAAAAAATAACGGTACAGATTACGCCCTAATCAGATTTTGCCACGTCAGTAAGGGCGGTGCATGATCGAGTACGTCCGCCTCCAATTATCTTCACGTGTGTGACATTTGATATACCCAAATGACCGTCATTTTTAAAATAACCCGCACCTCAAACCTTTGAAGAATAGACAAGTGTTTGAAAGTATCATAAGCTCTGTGGGTTAATAGCTTCTGAGGTTTGAGGAGGGCTCATCCATGCACAATGTTACACCTTTATTACCTAAAACATTGAAGTGATCAAGTTGGTCAATCAAGAAGGGTCTTTTGCCGACCCAGAGGTTCTTTGACCAAAAATTTCTCATAAAGGAAAGACACTCAAAAGTTTTGAGCACTCAAGGTTTAGACATGTTTTGTTTTGGTATTTAGGATATGTTTGGAAATTGTTTTCCGAGAAAAAATGTTTTTGTCCTAGTGGTTGTGCGAAGAACTTACCTGATTCTGCATTCTTTTCATGTATTTAGCCTTCCCTGGCTCCCCCTTGAAATGACAAGGTCTCCTTCTGTTTGTCCCACAATACGTGCAATCAGATCAAGATGACAAAACAAAACAATTCAATTCCATGTCATTTCAATCACAATTTGTACAGTACGCATTCAAATAATTCTCTCTCTACAAGTGAACTCTCTCTTAGCTTAATAACTCTTCTAGTCTAATTATTCTCTCAAAGCCTAATGATTCTCTCAAAGCCTAATGAGTCTACAAACAAAAACAAACACTATTTATACTCTAAAACAATACAAAGACAAAACACAAAATACAAACACTTTGACTTTGACATTTATTACAAAGACTTTGACTTTTGCTTGAAGGATTAGACTTGAGCTTTTGACTTTGAATTTCATGATCTTGAGAGACTTTGACTTTAATTCTTCATGATCTTGTATCCAACATATTTTGTGAACTAACAATCTCCCTCTTTTGATTCAAGATCATCGTCAAAAAGAAATTTCAGCAATAAAGCACAATCTCCCCCTTTATTAAGAACCGTTAACAAAACATAATCTTCCTTTTTGGAAATAATATTGATCATCTTCAAAGAATAATATCTCGAACTCCCCTTTTGAATTAGAAACAAATTATCTTCACCTTTCAGATAAGCAAACTCAACTTTCAACATTCTCGAGCAATCTTCTTCTTTAAGTTCTGTAATCTTCTCCAAAGAATATTTAACAATCTACCTCAAAGGTTATTACAACCTCTTTCAGACTCTAAAAAGAAATTATCTTCAGATTTAGCTCTCTTTCCTTTAGCAAATAATCTTCAAATTTTTTTTATGAAATCGTTGAACTTTCTTTCAAATCTTGAACAATCTGTCCAGACTCTAGAAATATATAACATTCCAGCTCTGTCAATTCTTGATCAACTCGGCATAACTGTTACAAACTTTTCTTCAAACAACATTTCATGAAATTAATTTCTCCCCCTTTTTGATGATAAAGCATAGAAATCATCAAAACCTCCTCAAGAAATGTCATGAATCTTTTCTAACCATTGATCTTTGCCACTGAGCCACTGAACATTCGTCAATTCATAATATATTCATCCAAATCTTTGCAAATTCAGACAAATAAGAATGTAACACCTGAATCAACAAATGAATTAGTTAATAATGCATGTCAGTAGCACGAAGCCACTGTGTGTAACAACTATACATTGGAAATGAGCTTTTTGATGTTCACTCCCCTAGGTCTTCCATTAAATCATTGAATAACACAAGGTTAAACTATGAACGTTTAGACATAAAAACAAATTTTATGTGTGTATGTGCTTGTGTATGAAAGAATTAAGCATGATGATTGCTTTATCAATTTGGCACAAAATGTGTAAACCATTAAGACAACAACAGTATTACACGGACTCAATTGTGCATGATCGAAGTGCGAAGGTGGGGCAGACTTCCTTCTGTTTCAATATCTACATCTTCCGAATGAAGAGAAGATAGATTATGTATTGCATCCCCAGAAAAATTGAAACGTCTCTTTGTTGAGAAAAAGATGAGTAGCTGATGGCGTTTAAATCAAGAGTTGGCATGGGCTAGGTGCCTGTTTCAATGATGTTCACGAAAGAATTGTGAAACAACAGTAATGTGGCTGCCCGACTCAGAAAATGTTCGCGCAAAGTTTGATATTCCTTTACTCTGATCTCTCACCCTCTTTCTTTTTAACATTTAATCTCACTTCTAACCAAACTCTCTTTGAATTTTATCTCAACACACACCCACACTCAGATATTGACTCCTCGCCTCTCGATCACTGAAGGTTAACTTCTTAGGTAGGAAACACTAGTTAACGTGAATCCATAGAAGTTCTATTAATTCCTCACACTGATCCCATGCAATTTTCCTAAAAGCACAATGTTGCTCAATTAGTTTAACTTTTCAGTTAAAACACAGTATGAAATACATGCCATATATATAGATATGCTCAGTAAGATAATCATGAAGATTTGAGCATTTTAATCATGAAAGATTCCCTCAAAACAAGGATATTAAATGAATGAAATGAATGCAAATTACTTGTTTGAGAATCTAACATTGTATGAAAAGATCAAATATGAATGATTTATCAATAAGAGCTTAGGTCATGAAAAATAGGAATTTTTCTATACGAATCAAATATAGACATTCCTGAAACGTTTTGAATGAATCAACACTCGAATATCAGTGAAGTTCAAAAGAGGTGTCTTACCATCGGAAATTATGTTCACGTTTGAGACAAGGTAAGAACTTAGTGAATAAAAGTACTAAACCGTTGTGTGTGAATACTTGACAGTATATGGAAAAGATAATACACAAGTATTAATCTTTGGAAACACATGGTTACTTTAAACAATGAAGATCATAATATATGAAAACATTTTAAAAATCACACTTCTATATTCATGAAATCTGTTTAAGATTAGAGAAGTGGTTTGAACATTTAAGAACATGTTTTCATATCTGAAAGTCATCCATCTTTCTAATATGTATGAAATTAAGAGTAGAATAATCCTTACGCTCAGCTTGAATCTCATAAAGTCAGCTAAAAAATAATGATTCATATTATCATGTAAGCTCCCCCTCAAAATCTGCATTCAGTCAAAAAGTTGTCAAAGTACAAAGTTTTATTCACAAACTTTTTTGAAAAATTAAAGACATGAAAGCAATAAAACTTGTTAAGAATGAGTTCTGATAAGATGTAATCAGAAGTCATTTTACTCCCCCTGAAATATTGCATTCACAATATATATCAGAAAGGATAATATGTATACTCCTCCTTGAAGATTGATCATCTTTTTTGATGCATCAGAGTACACTTTCTTTTGATCATTGAAGTATGAGTCCTAAACTGTTGTGTTTAGAAATCAAACTTGATCTTTGAGGTACGAGTCCTGAGTTTATTTACTCAGAAGTCTAGGTTCTTTTACTCCCTTTGACTTGAGATGCCTGCAACACAGATGAATTTTTGCCTTTGGTACCCACTGGTATTTGGGTCCATGTTTGTTAGTTCCAGTTCTATTGGGAGTAATGTAATAAGAACCATACCAGTAATGATCAGATGCTTTATGAACAAATTTCATTTAAGTCACAATAAGAAAAATTATTCTTCCTTTTAGATAACCTGATTAGTTGATCTATCGAATAAACAAGATCAGGTTTACCTTTTGGCACATTGTTCTTCTGTTGGGGCTGATATGTGCTAAGGATGGATACTACTGCTAAGTCTTGTTGGTTACTAATGTTGAAGATTTAGTACTGCTAGACTTAAAGAGTAATACTGTAGATCCCAGTACAGTGCAATCAGCAGCAAATAATATCAAAGATGAATAAGATTTATGCCACAACTACTAGTCATATGATTGATATGAACTCAAAGGGTTACAGGTTTACAAAAAGAATTTCTGATCAGAGAGAGAGTAAACCTATTGACTAGTAATCTAAATTATGAGACTGTCACTTGACAAATGAAACTAAAACAACCTTTATATACTCAGGCTTTACAAAGATGGGCTTATGGGCTTTTAGGCCCAACAAGCTATTAAACTTCAAAGAATTACAAAATATACCCTGAAATTCTATTTAACATTTAAATTCACCCTAACAATCTCCCCCTTTAAATAGAAGATGATAATCGCGCCAGTTTGGAACATAAATCTTTCGAAAACCAAAGGTGATCTCGAAATATCTCATTTGAGTTCTGTACTCCAGTCGCTCTTCAATAACTCCCAGTGCTTCAAGAACAAGTGACTTGTATTTAGGATCCAAAAGTTGAACTCCTTTTTCATCTTGACTCAGTGCACGCTTCAACTTGTCTTTCAGCAACATCAATGTACCATCACAGAATCTGTCAATCTGATCGAATCGGATAAAGCGTAAAACACCTTCGTTGTTCACATATGTCATGCCGAATTCTGGAATCTTTATCACTGTAAATGCAGGTACACTCTGGGCATAAGACGGAATCTTCAAATCAGGCTTCAGTAGATTAATCTTTGGCTGGTTGCTTTCTAACCCAATCTGAAAATCTTCCACCGAGGCAAGTTTCATCGCACACTTCATATACCTCTTTACAGTATCGAGTGCATCAATGACTTCCCCGGGTCTGATGATTCTGGTCTTTAAGTCTCGAAGAATGAATAGCAGATCTTGTGGTTCAAGACACGGAAAGTCAGCTTCAGAAAAACAATACTTCTGACCATCTTCTCTCGTTACCATGAAGTCTGAATACTTTACTTTCATGAAAAAGGCAGATTGAATCCGGTCAACTAATGTAATCCTGAGCTTTGTCTTGGAGTGCTTGCCTTGAAACTTCTTATACACGAATACAAGCTCACGCTGCTTTTCCTTGTTTTTTACTGACTGTAGACCATGAAGTACAACTTCATCATACTCCCGAATCTAGTGGGCAAAGATTTTCTTTTGACTTTCTTCAAGGAAAGGAACTTTGATTCTTACTCTTTCCCACTTGGATGGTGGATCTGGCTGAGTACTTTCTGATTCCCTAACTGGTGAAGCTGGAGGAGATCTCACGGGAATATCTGTATCAGGAAGATCAGGGTGATCAACAGGATAAGTCAACAACGGTACCGCGACAGAAGTCTGATCGTCTGGATGAAAAATCTCGTCTATTTCAGCTTGCATAACTACCAGAGCTCTTTCAGTTTTTGCACATTCTTCTGTCGGGTCAGTAACTTCATAAGGATCCAGAATTAACGCCCAACCTTCAGGTACAATCGGAGAACCTTCATCAAATTTCTCAGGCTTTTCAACCCTTGGAATATCATACAGCACTAAATCCATACATTGTTCCCGTTCCTGTCCCTACCCTTCTGTTCGAGTACCAGAACCCGAACCCTGTTCCGTTCCCACTTGAACTGTTTCCACAGACTGTGTCTCTGGCTCTGTTAGGCGTTGGCGCTTGTCTCCCT
Organism: Arctium minus; assembly: GCA_954870635.1. NCBI lineage: Eukaryota > Viridiplantae > Streptophyta > Magnoliopsida > Asterales > Asteraceae > Arctium > Arctium minus. Next base: position 10,442,599 of record OX941096.1, on the reverse strand, counting down.
CATGGTGATCAGGATCATCCTGATCATCATGCCGGCGCTTGATCCTGTCTGTCTGGGTTCGGCAGGTGTCTTCCTCTACTGAGTGGCGTTCAGTCAATACAGCTACGGTTTGCTGTAGAGACTGAAGCATGGCTTGATGGAGCTGGAAGGCTTGTGGAGATATGATGGGTTGGGGGGTGGTGGGGTAGGTGTGGATGCTTGATCACGTAGAAGCGATAGGAGATCGGCATCCTGGGAGGGTTCTGTATGATATTGGGCAGGAAGTTTGGCAAGAAGAATGGATTTCAGGTCCTCAATTGACATATCAGTAGCTGGAATGAAGGGTGGTGGTGTAGGATATAGTGGTACAAGCTCAGTCGCTGGACCTTTGCCTTTGATCATACGTTTCAGTGAATATACCTCCTCCCTCATCATGGTTTGGACAACCTCCCTCAGTTTGGGTAACTCCTGGGTCACTTAGACTTCCAGTTGTAGCTATGACTATAGAAGTCGAGCCGCCTACGTTCCCAGCTGGCGTGATGATAGCTGTGGTAGGACTTCCACCCAATCCTCGTAAACCAACCGAAGTTGGAATTACTATAGGTGTTCCGGCTGAGCCACGAAGGCCTTCAACAGTAGCCGATAATGGGACCCGTGTCCTAGGAATAGGAGAAATTATATCAAACGTCTCTAGACACTGTGCACCGAAAGAAGTTGAGAACGGGGGCAGCTGTTCTCTTGTTTCAATACCGGAACTCTCCAAGTGAGAGACCGGTAGCGTATGTGCTATGTCCCCGTGCAAAACTGAAACCACCATCTGTTGAGAGACGGTGGAGTGGCTGGTTAGGGTGTGCAATTGCGCCGCTAGGTCCACTGCGTCTTCTTCAATACCCTGTCTCAACACATGAGACTGGGTAGCAGATGTGGCTACCTAGGTAGATGTGGCTAGGGGGGGTACAACCGTTGATGGTTGCCTCGTCACTCGTGTACGCTCATGATGAATCTTGGTCCTCCTTTCCTTCTCTCTACTCACCTCTATATTTTCAACTAATACTCCCTCCGCTCTCCTTGTTTCTCCAGAAGAGGGCTGATCATCGTCATCATCAGAGTCAGAAGACTCGTCATTTGATTCCGATGCTTGGGTGGCTGGTTCCGACTGACTACTGGAGTGATCTGCTGCCTCCACAGAGTCGTTGGCAGCTTCCGACTGAGTGTCGGATGTACCTGTTTCCTATTCAGATGCAGTGGTAGAAGAGGACTGAACGTTGGCGGATTCAATAGTTGTGTCCTCTTCTACCATCGGAGAGGCCGTCCGTGGCGGTGTAGGTGATTGTCGTGAAGTACTGGCTTGTCTCGATCCAACGGCACTGCCCTCTCCAGTTCCCCTCACAATGATATCTCTCGTCACACCCTGTCCGGAAGCCCCAGCTATCCGGACGCTACCTCCTCTCGGACGTGAACGCGGACCCTCACGTCTCCCAGGTCATGTTCCCTGGGCAGGTCCTGCCAGTTCTGGTCGGACCATAGGAACTTGAAGATTGTGTGTGTGCCTATAAGCTATAACACTCAGTGCCGTAGGACGAGCATAGGCCAACAACTCGACTGGGATTTGTCGAGCGACAACACCTTCTGGATCAGGCCGCGAGGGAATTTTGCGAGTCAGGTGATGCGGACATGTAGGGTGCGTGGAACGGCGAGGTATCTCGGGATACAGATTCATGTAGCTTCGAACGATCAGCTGGAGAAACCTCATATAAGGTATGAAGTTCTGTCTCTTCGTCGCGTTCGATCGAACTTTCTGAACAAGGTCGTACCATAGGAAATCGGCGAAATCCGCGTGGCGATGGAATGCCACTGAGTGGAATAGGCGGAGAATGTGAATACTCGTCTGGTCGATGCCTTTCGTGATAGCCGAAAGACATCGATTGAGGTAAGTAAACATGGTGTACCAGATAGTGGAAAGGTACTTGCGGTTGAACCCTGATGGAAGACGTAGAGTTGCGCCGTATCCTAGGGACAAGATGTTAGCACATAGAGTGGTGTCCGATACGAGCGGGTCAAAGATATTTTGCCCTTGAACGGAACCGGCGGTCGGCAGATGAAGAAATTGTCGGAAAAGATCACAAGTGAGGAGCACTGGAATGTGATCAATCCGACCTTCTAGTTAGAAACCACCGTCGGCCTCCAAGGCATGTAGAGATTTCCAGAACTATTGTAAGTATAATAGCGGCACTTCTGCCGTCTACGTTAGAGCATATGATAGAGGATGCCCACTGAGGATCTCGATGATGACCTGATATTGAATGGCAGGTGGGGTTACATCGAGATGATAGTTGTTCGGTGTGAGCTGAATGAACTGATCCTCGGGAATCAGTTCTGCATCGGCGATTGGGTCAATCGCTGGAGGTGGGTTTTGCGCCATAGTACCTGTTAAGAGTTAAACGGTTAGAACTTAGGTACATTTGAAGTAAGACGTCGTTAGAGTTACATGGCCATGGTTTAAACCACAATCTATACGAACTCCAAGTTATTTGGGTATACAAACCCTAACCCGTGAATCAGGAACCAGGGTGCGCAATACCATACCCATTTAAATTAGCCGATATCCAACACTTAGACCCAACACATTTGCACCACATAAGCACAGATAGCAATACACCAATACACAGTATGCTATTAAGAACATCAAAAGGACCTGGATGAAGAAAAGACCGGGAAGGTGTTCGACCGATAGGACCATTGGACCTATATGGTCATTCGACCGATATTGTATTTGACCGATATGGGAATTCGACCGAAATACCCTAATCGACCGGTGGATATAGGTCGACCGGTAGAAAAACAATTGATCGAAGAACTCAAACAATAAGAAACAAACGATTGAAACTCAGAAGACTCCCAGCACATAAACCATATACAAAACGATCGAGCGGTACAACCCTAATATACGATAACCCTAAATCGATCTAGATTCGATCGGAACCCACAGCGGCCGAATCGACCGGAGTTGATTGAAGACCAAATCGACAGACAGAGCGGGGTAGCGATAAAGATAGGAGCATACCTGAATGTTGTTCGAGTTCGACAGAGAAAGACGAAGGGAGACAGAAAGAAATCGAGAGAGTGTGCAAGCGTCCGATTGAGAGTAATATTGAGAGATAGAGTGGAGAGAAAGTTAGAGGGAAGGAGAAGACCGGGGTGTTTAAAGCCCCGGTCGTTTGAAGGTCGGGGTAAGATGGGCCGAGGTAAGTTGGGCCGGGACCTAAACCCTTATCAAAAACAAAATATTTTTGAGAGTTTTCTTTTTATAAAAAAAATTAGAAGGAAAAAAAATACTTTTGTATTTTGATTTTTATAAGATAAAAAAAAACTTAACGCAAGACTAAAAAAAAACTTAAAAAAAACTTTGAAAGAAGAAAAGAAAGAAAAAAAATTTAACCTAAGAAATAGGAAATGCTCCCCCTCGAACATGGAGGCACTTACGAGAATTGGCTCCCTCTAGACGATTACCGCGAGGAAATCGAAACTCAGGAAAGACTTACCTGCTCCCCCTCGAATGGAGGACTCGAGAACCTTACCAAACATCGGACGATAGTGCTCCCCCTGAACACATGAACGGCTTGTAAATCCACCACAAACGACTTACTCTTTCAGAGAACCACCAAATGAACTGCAAAATAAACACGAAAACACCACGAAGAAAAGAAAAGAAACACACGAGAAAAACTAGAAACAAACGAAATATACTTTATTGATACAGAAGTTTGAAATTGACACAGAACTTAACGAGTAAAATGCAATAACCAAGGAGTGTGGATCGGAGCAACCAGAGACAAGTCACTGGAGCATTAGACACAGTCATTCGTTATTGAATGAAACTCGTTGAGGGTTGTGAAAGGATCAAACTTTCAGATTTAGCATACCTAGCTTGGACACATGATAATTAAAACGTTTTTCGTCCAAGGCTTTGGTGAACAGGTCTGCTAAATGATGCTCTGTATTAACAAAGTAGAGTTCGATAGTACCTCTTTCCACATGGTATTTTATGAAGTGATAACGTACATCAATGTGCTTCGTCTTCGTGTGCTGGACTGGATTGCTAGATATTGCAATGGCGCTCTTGGAGTCACAGTAGATGGGGATCCTTGAGTAGTTAAATCCATAGTCTTTCAGCTGGGTGCACATCCATATAACTTGCGAGCAACAGCTGGCGGCTGCTACATATTCGGCCTCGGCGGTCGAGGTAGATACGCAGTTTTGCTTCTTCGAAGCCCAGCTGACGAGACGATTACCCAGGAACTGGACATGTCCGGATGTGCTTTTCCGATCCAGCATGTTTCCAGCATGGTCAGCGTCCGAGTAGGCTGTCAATTCAAAAACTGTCTCTTTTGGTTACCACAAACCAAGATCAACAGTACCTTTTAAATATCGGATAATACGCTTAACCGTAGCTAAGTGAGACTCTTTAGGTTTCGACTGAAATCGAGCACATAAGAATGTCGAGAACATAATATCTGGACGGCTCGCCGTCAAGTACATCAGAGAACCTATCATACCTCTATAAGTTGTAGCATTCACTTTCTTTCCATCAGGATCGGTGTGTAGCTTTAAACTAGTAGACATGGGGGTTTTTATAGGTGAAGAGTTTTCCATCTGGTATTTCCGAAGACTATCCGAGATGTACTTAGATTGATTAATGAAAATTCCTGTTGCTAATTGTTTAACTTGAAGACCCAGGAAAAAATTCATTTGCCCCATCATGCTTATTTGAAAGTGTTTACTCATTAAGGCTGAAAAGTTCTGACAGTACTTGGGGTTTGTGGAGCCAAAGATTATGTCATCAACATAAATCTGTACAAGAATGATATCTTTCTTTTCTCTTTTAATAAATAGGGTAGTATCAATCTTACCTTTAGAGAAACCAGGTTTAATCAAGAAGGATGAGAGAGCATCATACCAGGCTTGTGGCACTTGCTTAAGACCGTATAAGGCCTTGTCAAGAAAATAAACGTGATTCGGAGATTCAGAACTCACGAAGCCTTCGGGTTGCGAGACATACACTTCCTCTTTGAGAACACCGTTCAAAACCGCGGATTTCACTTCCATTTGAAATACGATAAAGTTCTTGTGAGCGGTGTAGGCGAGGAACATGCGAATTGCTTCAATACGGGCAACCGGTGCAAACATCTCCTCCTAATCTATTCCTTCTTGCTGGCGATATCCTTTAGCACCTAGACGCACTTTGTTCTGGACAATGATTCCATTTTCGTCCTTCTTGTTCTTGAAAATTCATTTCGTCCCAATCACCGTCGTGTTCTTTGGCCGGGGAACAAGGCACCACACTTTGAGGCTCTCAAATTGGTTGAGTTCCTCTTGCATGGAGATCACCCAGTCTGGATCATTCAACGATTCAGAGACGGTGGAAGGTTCGATACGGCTGAGGAACGAATAAAATAAGCAGTCGTTCGTAGTAGTAGATCGAGTCTGAAGAGGTGTCTTGGGATCACCAATTATCTGATGAAGGGGGTGAGCTCGAGTCCACTTGGTGGCATGTGGAATAGGTTGATATGTCTGTTGAGAAGTATCGGGGTCCACATAACCACCGGGGGGTAAATCCTGAACTGCTTCGAGTGATGACGGCCTGAGAGATGGACGGTCCTTTGTTGGAGTCGAATGAGCAGCAGAAGACGACTCAGCAGGATATGCATTTAATGCAGGATCCGGGATTGCCGGAATGGGAACTGCAGAAGTGCCTTCAACAGGTGTCGGTTCAGGAGGTCCTTCTATTTCCGGTGCAACAGTAGTATCTTGGACAATCAGAGGGGTTCACTCGAGCTTGATGACGCTGATACGCAAACAGTAGCGGGGGAAACATTAGGCGAGGTGGGGTCACCGGAGTCAGATGGTCCTGTGACTTGAGTCACTTCTGGGACTTGAGCGTCATTCCTGTTAGCATATATATCATTAGGCGAAGAGTTAAACAAATCATCATAGAAATGCTCAAAAAGTAAATCCAAATCAGAAAGATTCGCTCTTGACGTAGACGCTTGATTTGGATCAACTGTAGATTGTGTAGCTCCTGGAAGAAATTGTACAGAAGCTAACACACCAGTTATAGCGGGTTCTGAATTGAGGTGTTCAGAATCCATATCAGCGGCCTCGTCAAAAGTCACGTTCACACTCTCAACGACGGTCTTTTTCCGTTTGTTGTAGACACGGTAAGCTTTGGCTTGCTGGATATATCCGATGAACACTCCTTCATCCGCTTTTGGACTGAACTTTCCAAGATCATCCTTGTCGTTCAGTACGAAGCATATGCACCCGAATGCATGGAAGTAGTTGATATTGGGGATGCGTTTGTTGATGATCTCGTACAGAGTCTTATTGAACCGCTTATTGATAATAGTCCTGTTTTGAGTGTAGGATGCAGTAGCAACTGCTTCTGCCCAAAAATATAGCGGGAGCTTGGAATGAGATAACATTGTGCGAGCGGCTTCGACAAGAGTTCGGTTCCGGCGCTCTACTACCCCGTTTTGCTGAGGAGTACGAGCAGCTGAGAAGGTATGCGTGATGCCCACTGAAGTCAAGTAACCGGTGAGCACTTGATTCTTGAACTCTATGCCGTTATCCGTCCTTATGGTCTGGATTGATAGGTTGAGACTGACTTGAATATTCTTCAGGAGAGAGATGATCAAATCGAGAGTTTCATCCTTTGATCGGAGGAATCGGACCCATGTGTAGCGAGAAAAATCGTCAACCATCACCAGGACATACTTCTTATGATTGATGCTTTGGACGCGCATCGGTCCACATAAATCCATGTGAATGAGTTCAAGGGACCGAGAAGTACTAGGAGTGACTTTAGGCTTGTGGGAAGCCTTCTTCATCTTGCCCATTTCGCAGGCGGCACACAAATGATCTTTTTCGAATTTAAGATCAGGCATTCCCTTGACGTGTCCACCGAGCACCAACTTATTAATAGTCTTAAAGTTCAGGTGCGAGAGACGACAATGCCATAACCAGCTTTGTTCGACAGATGCTTTGGACATCAGACAAACTTCCTTATCTGTTTTCAAAGACGAGAGGTCAATCGTGTAGAGGTTGGTGCGACGTGTTCCAACAAGGATCTCTTTTCCATCTTCAGTCCGAACGCTGCACTTTTTTGCTTTGAAAGTGACCTCTAGATCCTTGTCGCAGAATTGACCGATGCTGAAGAGATTGTGACCAAGTCCTTCGACGTAGGACACTTTCTTGATCGTGAGATTATCCTTGATGATATCTCCGTAACCCCTGATGGGAGAGTAGTGATCATTTCCAAAACGTACATTACCACAAAACTTCTCGGTGAAGTTTGTGAGTATCTCCTTTCTTCCGGTCATGTGCTTGGAGCAGCCTGAATCTAGATACCACACATGACCGTCCTGCAAAACAAGTTATTTCTTTTTAGGTACCCATTCGTAAATGGGTCCATTGGGGTTAGATTTAACACCCGTTTTGGATGCCCGTTTAGACTTGGGTCTTTTTCTATGACGGGTAATATCAAACTGAGAATGATAATTATCAACATGATACGAGCCAAACCAATCAAATGCATAACGACGATCAACAAAATCATTCGATCCACAATAAGAGCAACAAATACAATCATGAGACAGTTGAAGTAAATGCGGAATAGAATAAACTTTTAAAGGTAAAGTTCCATTACATTCAACTAAAGGTTTAGAATTAAAAACATCATGATTGTTATTGTTTTTCCTAGACTTTAAAACTAGATCAACTAATTCTGGTGTCGCCGAGCTTTCCTTTGACTTCTTAGCTACCCAAGCATATTTAACTTCTTTGCGCCGACCAAAAGTATCTGAAAGACCGTTAAACTTATATTCAGAAGATGTGAAACTTGAAGATTGTTGTCTTTTGGAGCGACCGGTCTTTTTCTTCTTTTGTGACCGATTTTTGGATTTTGTCTTTGAAGAATCGTTCACAAAAGGTTTTTGTGGGGCGGATGTGGAACATTCACCCTTATAAAGTTTTACCGGAGGCTCACAAGAAGAGTTTAGAAAATCAACGTGACTTGGTAGAGACGGATTAAAATCAAATTGGGTCAAATCACTGTCTAGACACACCTCGGAATTCAAGAATGCTGAAAATTCCATTTCCTCATCAGAAAGGACCTTATCGGTTGAGGAATTTAAGACATCGGAGGAATTTGTTTGAAGTGGATAATAGGCGGAAGCATGTTTAAAATCAGAACAATGATCAGTTTCTGAAACATGAGGCTCTTTTCCTTTATTTGAAAGATTTGGTGACGAGTCACCCAAAAAGGCTTTACAGGAAGATGTGTCGGAGGCAGGATAAGAATTGTCAGACAGGGTAGGTTTCTCACTTTGGAGAATAGTAGGCTTAGCTTGAGGCTCAGCCTTGTGAAATTGTTCCTTCAGACGATCTGCTGCCAAAGCAGCCAGTTGTGAGTTTAACTTCTTTATTTATGTCTGAAAGTATTCTCTTTCCTTGTCGGACACAGATTCCTCTTTATTGGAACTGAGGCACTCAAGTTGAGATAAAAGGTCTTGTTTTTCCTTTTAAAAATTGTCCCTCTCCTGTTCAAATGACGTTTCTAGCTGAACAATTTTCTTTTCTAAAATCAGAGGTGGAACATAAACTTTATGATCTAGAGATTCCTCCTCAGTTTTAACTGTTTTATAGTCATTTGTAAGATGCATTTAATGAATCATAAACAAAAGGAAGTTTCATTTTAGTAGAGTTCTCCCTTCTCAACTTATCCTCTTCCCAATCCTCATCCTCAATTGGTTTGGTCCAATTGATCTTGTATTCTGGATATGTCTTGTCTATTCCAAAAAATTCGGACGCATAAATCGTAGGAACTTTGGATAGATCCTTTTTCAGATAATATGGGTTATCTTAACCGATACCCGTATTCGCATACTTGGGTTCCTTTGGTGCAATTAGATTTAGCGTTTGATGAGATTGACCAATTCTATAAAGCTTCTTTTCAATCTCCTTTAACTGATTAGATAATCTTTGATGTTCATTTTTATAAGCCACGTTTTGAGACACGATATCAATTTTCTCATTCTCGGACATGCGTAACTCATCGGTCAGATCATCTAATTTGGTCTTTAGTTCTTTTGATTCTTTTGAACAACTCTCACACTCTTCTTTTAAATTAGAGATTGTGCACAGATTGCTTGAGATTTCTAAACCTTGATTTTCAATACATTCAGACTGTCCAGCAACTCGTTTTTCTAGAGATGAGATGAGGTGTTCTTTTTCTTTTATGAGAAGCTTAAAAGAGTCTAGTTTATTCATAGCAAGTTGCATCTGATCAATTAAAGCTTCGTGATAAGGAGCACATACCTGACATGGAGAGTTTCAATCTTCATCATCAGTGTCAGAAGGTGATGAATGCTTGCCCATGAAATACAAGTGTGCTTCGGCATCTTCAGGTTCTTCATCAGAGACTTGTAGCCAGTAGTCATCTTCAGCCTTGAGAGCCTTACCTGCTTCCTTCTCTTTGGCCAGTAGAAGCTTGGCTCTGTAATAATCGGAATTGCGCACAACAGGCTTGCGACAATCCTTGGCAAAATGGCCTAACCGACCACAGTTGCAGCATTTGATCGGCTCATCTTTTGACTTTTCTTCGTGTCTCTTGTCAGACTTCTTTCCATCTTCAACACGTTTCCTACCTTCAGACTTCTCTTGATGGTCACGGCGAGTGGAAAACCTTTGTTTGTTGGAAGACTTGTTAAAGAACTTCCTTTTCTGGAATTGTTGAGTGAAGAATACCATAGCTTCTTTTATCTTAGTGAGTTCAGGATCCGAATCACTATCAGTATTTTCGGGTTCAGACTCACTTTGCACTGGCTTCTTTTCAGAAGAAAGACTGACATACTTCACTCTTTTCTCAGATACGAGTGCTACCGGATCAACTACCGGCTTTTCTTCAGCTTTCTGATTCTCCATTAGTTCCATAACTTCCTCTTCATCCTGGAGCAGCATTTCATAAAGTTCATGTAGAAAAAGCTTCTCCAGGGTCTGAGTATGACGAATATGAGAGACAAACGGCTTCCATTCAGGCTGGAGGTTGTTCATGAACTTGATGTTGTTCTCAGTGTTCGTCTTCGTAATCTTGTTTTTCTGGAGGTCTTTCAGAAGCATGTTGAACCTTTCATAGGTTTCTGTCAGTGTCTCTCCTTTTCTTGCTTTGAAGCCATCATATCTGGTGATGCAGTTTGTCACCTTCAGCTGATTGTTGATGTGGCTCCCCATCATCATCTTCTCAATCTGGTCCCACATTTTCTTTGCAGACTCTTTATAACTATCGATGCAAGCATAGATTTCGTTGGGTATACTTTGTAGAAGATATGTCTTTGCTTGCTTTTCAGCATAATACATATCCTTTTCTTGAGTTGTAAAGTCAGTAATGGTTTTTGGAACACTGCGTTCAGGTCGACCTTCGTCTGGGTTTCTCGGTACTGCTTTTATTGGCCAGTCTTGCGGCCCCTCTGTCAGACACTTGTATATGGCTTCATAGTTTGATTTCGCTTCAATGAAGTTCATGAAGCGATCGTGCCACTGAGGATATTCCCCCCGATAGAGAACCGGGGGCTTCTGATCCGAACCAATAGCTAACGCGTCTCTTGAATTCATCTTAACTTTCTTAACTTAAAAAACACTGTAATGATCGTGAGACAAGCAGGATGATCCAAATACAATAATAATAAAAATAACAAAAATGGGACAAGGACCTGGTCTAGCAGGATATCGGTCAAGTGAAGGACCGGTAAATACAACGTACCGGTCAAGCAAAGGATCGGTATATGCAAAGTACCGGTTGAACGATAAGACCAATATAGACAAAGTATCGGTCAAGCCAAACTAATATCGGTCAAATAGTATATATCGGTCGAAAGGATAGACAAAGTGTCGGTCGAGTAAAGGACCGATACTTACAAAGTACCGGTCAATTAAAACACCAATAAAAACACTATGCCGGCCGAACAAAAGATAGAACAAAGGACCGGTAAACAGAGTGTCGGTCGAAAGGATTAACCGGTAAGCAGGGTACCAGTCGAGTCCAAGTACCGGTAAAGGCAAGGTATCGGTCAAAGCCCAAGGACCGGTAACTACACTGTCCCGGTCGAAGGTTATTGGTTCACTATCTATCGGTCGATAACAGATTAAAACTAATTAAGAGATAGACCGATAAACACAAACACCGATAAACAGATAAGCCCGAAAACCTCGAAGAACACCACCGAAGAACACGATGAATCTGGAATTCGACCGAAATCAAACCCAGAAAATTGAAATTCAAACGATCGATAAATAACTTTTCCAGAAAACAATCAGAAAGATAATCTTCGATCGATAAAACAAACTTTTTCAGGAAAACTTCGACCGATAAATTGATTTTTCAGAAACACAGTAGACCAATAAAATCGATCGATAAAAACACATAAACAGATAATCAATTAAAGCACATAAAAGCGATTAACACAAGAAATTGATTATTGGGTTTTAGACAAACGTTTTTCTGGATCAAACCTTTAGTCTCTTTGCTCTGATACCAATTGTAGATCCTAGTACAGTGCAATCAACAGCAAATAATATCAAAGATGAATAAGATTTATGCTACAACTACTAGTCATATGATGAATATGAACTCAAAGGGTTACAGGTTTACAAAAAGAATTTCTGATCAGAGAGAGAGTAAACCTATTGACTAGTAATCTAAATTATGAGACTGACACTTGACAAATGAAACTAAAACAACCTTTATATACTCAGGCTTTACAAAGATGGGCTTATGGGCTTTTAGGCCCAACAAGCTATTAAACATCCAAAAATTACAAAATATACCCTGAACTTCTATTTAACATTTAAATTCACCCTAACAAATACTACTGAAGATATTAATACTGCTATTTGAAGATTACTACTGCTTGGAAAGTTAGTACTGCTAGAAGAAATAGTTAGTACTGCTTGAAGAGTTAGTACTGCCAACAAGAGTTACTACTGCTAGCATGATTAATAATGTGTGCATAGTTAGTACTGCTGAGGAAGTTAATACTGCTATGAAGATTAATGCTGATCATGTTGATAATGATGACTTGGAACGAAAGACAAGGAGCTGCAGATAATGATGAAGATAATTATGGAATGGATGCTTAAGATCAATATTTATTTAGTAATTATCTTGTAATCAGTTCTGTATATATAGTCTAGTAGTTTTTGTTAGATTAACAAGTTTTGCATATACGTTTAGAGAGAATTAACCTCAAGATTAGTTTTAATCCTTTCTTTAGAGAAGTATAGAACGTCTGTTGAGTCTGTTCAACAGATTGAGGTTTTGTTTGTAATCATTAAGTTAATACAATATAACTTGTGATTTGAGTTCATACACTGTTTGATTGATTTATAGTTAAAGTGTTTTTCCGCGACTTCTTTAACATAGTTTCTGAGTTTTTAATTTAAATTCTTGTTTAGAATTTTGATCCTGATAAGTGGTATCAGAGCATAAGGAACTCAGAAATCAATAATCATCATAAACAGAATCCAGAGGCAAGCATTGATGGCTGAGGTTACAGAGTCTTCAAGTACTGCAATCACCACTGAGGTAAAATCTAACCTTTGCTCTAAAGCATGTCTTGAAACTGTTAAAAAATACAGGGATCACAATCAGAGCATGTGTGATGACCTTAAAAGGTGGGAGAAAGATAGAAGAGAGTACATTTTGATCGTTGAGAATTTTGAAGAACAAATTAAGGCATATCAGGCCAATGAACTTCAACATTCATATGGTACCAACTACTAGAAGTGGGAGAAGAATCAGTTAGAGATTAAACTAGAGAAGGCCAAATAGGAATGTGAGAAAATTAGGAGTGAATTTGAGAAGGCCAAACTAGACATTGAGAAATATTCCAATGCTTCTAAAGCAATGGACTCTTTACTCAAAACTCAAGTTCATGACAAACTGAGAAGAGGAATAGGCTACAACACCACCCCTCCACCTTAAAACAACAACTATATTCCACCCACCTCAGACCTCTTAGAAAGACAAGATAAGAATGACTTACCTGCAGAATCCACAGAAGTAGATCCATTAGACAAGGTAGTGGTTGAGGCAGATTCTGAATAAGAGAACTTTGAGGGTAAGAATAAGGAAGACCATAAAGATATTCCCTTAGAAAACCACAATTTTACAAATGAGAGGGGGGTAAACCATTTATCAAGAGTGATAAAGTGGAGATGTCCAAGACAGAGAAAGAGACTGTTGAGAGTGAGAAAGCTGAGACCTCCAGGAAAGGGAAGGAAAAGGTACAGGGAGTTCACTACCTGCAAACCTCTGTTGTAAATCCCTGTACTTGTCAACAGAACAAGCCCCATAAACATGATAAAATAAGGGGAAATCAGAGAAACAAAAATAATAAGTGGGCTCAAAAACAGGGAATTGATCTAAGCAAAGTCAATAGACCAAAGCCTTGTTTTATTTGTGGCAAGTTAAATCATCTAGCCAAACACTGTTATTTCAATCCTATTAACCAAAGATTTTCTTTTGGTTATAGGAAGCAATCAAGAAATCACATGGCTGCTAATATGAGAACAGTACCAATGAAAATTGGGACTGCAAAATCTCATATTCAGAATAAGTTTGCAAAATCAAAAGAAAATACTCCAAGCAAGTCAAGGAGTAACTCACAGAACAAGAAAGCAAACAACTTTGTCAAGATTTGGGTTCCAAAAGTCAAGAAACCTGTTAGTACTGCTACCTCAAATAGTACTGCTAACATAAATAGTGCTGCTGATAGCAATATTACTGCTGACCAAGTTAGTACTGCTAACAAGGATAGTGTTGCTACCAGTATTAATACTGCCAAGCCTATAATTAAGACAAAGTATTCCAGCCATGAGATTCCTAACTCTGATCATCTCATCAAGACCAAGCTTACTGATTATGTTGATGAGAAAGGGAAACCCAGGACCATATTGGCTTGGGTTCCCCCTAAAAACTAACTGTTTTATCTTATGTGCAGGGCAACCAACAACTCAAGAAGAAGAGCATTTGGAATGTAGACAGTGGTTGTTGTAGGCACATAACATGTAACATGGACTGCCTTCAATTTTTCAAAAGAATTGATGGAGGACATTATGCTTTTGGTAAATTCTTAAATGCTTGCTTTCTCAATTTTCATAGTAAATGGTGCTGCTAACTATGTGTGTTTAAGTGTTTCAGGTTACCTTGCTGATTAGAAACTTGGTACTTCTAGTTAAGTTAATACTGCTCTCAATATTAATCTTGTTGCCAGTTTAAATATGGTTAAGTATGGTTACTACTGCTTGGTGGTTTATACTGCTAATGCAAAGTTACTACTGCTTACCTTATTTCTACTGCCAGACAGTGTTACTACTGTTGGTATGTGTTAATACTGCTAGTCTGTGTTAATGCTGCTAGTATGTGTTACTACTGCTAGTCTGTGTTAATACTGCTAGTCTGTGTTAATGCTGCTAGTATGTGTTACTACTGCTTATATGGGTTAGTACTGCGGGCTTGTTAATGCTGCTAGGGTATTTAGTACTGCTTCTAACTGAAACCCTCCACCTATAAATACCCTCTTTGACCGCCAAAATCCAAACGACACATTGAATTTCCTAAGAGTGTTCTTTCTCTCTCTTTCTCTCTCTCTCTCGATTTCTTGCTTCCCAGTGCATAAACCCTAGTAGTGATTCAATCCAAGAACGATGGCAGGACTGGTGTTTATTGATGATCACAATGAATTGGCAATGCTACAGAAACCCAAGCAAGTAGAGGGTTTTCACCAGATTGTGGAGTTCCTAAAATCCTCCCACATCGCCTACGCACTCACTATCAATCCCACAATCTATGTGGAACACTTGCGACGGTTCTGGGCAAATGCCTCAATACAGACTGTGGAAGGAAACCAGGTTATTCCCTCAAGAGTTTGTGACAAACCCATTACCATCACAGAGGATTGCATACACACTCATCTATGCTGAGATGATGCCTCAGGTATTACCTCTCTCTCCAAGGAAGATCTCTTCCAATAAATTGATAGAATGGGGTATGAAGGTCCCACTAAGGTTTTCAAGTTCTTCAAAAGCAAATTTTCACCTCAATGGAGATTCTTTGTTCATACCCTTCAGCATTGTATTTCTAGAAAAACAACTGGATGGAGTGAGTTCAGCAGTACCTTAGCTTATGCTCTAGTCTGCATAGCTACCTCTAGAAAATTTAATTTTTCTCAAATGATTTTCAACGATTTAATGTCAAACCTGGATACCAAAACCAAAAGCTTTTATATGTATCCAAGGTTTGTGCAAGAATTACTAAATAATGAATTGACGGATTTACCCTCTTCTAATGAGGTGTATGTACCAAAACCTCCCAAAGGGAAGGTATTCTCAAACATGAAAAGACCAAGTAAGGACTTTTCTGGACAAGAGACACCATTGTTCTTTACAATGATGGTTATGTCTCATTCCCATGGTGAGGCATCAGTGTCAAAGCCTACATCTGACCACCCAACTGATGACCTACCCACACCATTCATTTCAATTGCTACTCCTCAGATCCCTATTGTCAAGCCAAAATCCCCCATCACCAAAACATATACAAGGAAAAAAGTACAGAAGGTTCCTTCCCTTCTTGTATCTTCACCCCCAAAGCCTACAAGCCCTCAAATGGAGCATTCTCCATTAGAGAATATCCAAAGGGAAACCACAGGGGTGTCTCCCAACCCCAAGAAGGTGCTCTCTAAGGAGAAGGAAGGGCATGTGGGCAGTAAGGCTCACATTACTGATTCTGCACAAGGTGTAGGTCAGGACAATGTGAACATATCTAAGACCTTCCCCAAGGCAACTTTAGATGAGCAATCATCTAAGGGTCCCAGGTGCCAAGAAACCACGGGGGTAGAAGGTGCTTCTGCTAGGCAGAACACCTCTACTAAAAGATCCAAGGATCCTTCAAGGGTGGTAAAAACACCTAAAGGAGGTGAGGACAGATATACTTATGATTAATTGATGGATACTCTTGGTACAATAAGTCTGGAAGTTCAAAATCAAAATTTGGAGTTACAAGAGATGAAAAAGGTGATCACTTCTCAACAAGTGCAGATTACCAAACTCAAAAAGATGGTCCTCAATTTGGTACACAAAAAGAAAAGAAAGCAGTTTCTCTTGAAGAAAAGGGGGCATATTGCCTCCAAAAAGGGGGAGACTCAGGAAACTGAAGGAGAAAAGGGCATGGAATTCCAGTTTGAGGGGGGGGGGTTGGTGCTGAAAAAGAAAAGGAGGTTGGTGCAGAAGCAGAAACAAGTGTAAAGGCAGCAGTATCTGAACAAGCAGCAAAAACGTTTGGTAAAGCAGCAGAAATTGGTAAAGAAGCAGTAAATGAGGCAGAAGCAGAAACTGAACAAGAAGTAGTAACTGCAGCAGCAGAAACAGAATTATCCAGGGAAGAGATTGAAATTGTTGAAACTCTAGTAAAGGCAAAGAATGACACTCCCAAAGCTACTCCAAAGGCTAAGGGAGTGGTAATCAAAGAAGGAGGCCCAGAAAAGAAAAGAAAAGATATCAGTGTAGCTGAGGCCAAAAAGAAAGGGAAGGAGAAGATGATTGAGCCTGAGAAGCCATCAAAGAAGCAAACTCAAATAGAACTTGATGAAGAAATGGCCAAGAAGTTGCAAGAAGAGTTAGAAAAGGAGGAAGAGATTCAATCTGCAAAAGACAGAGGGATTGCACTGGAAATGGCTAAAACGATTAATGAAGAATATCAAAGGAGGTTGAAGATTGCTGCTGCTGCTAAGAAAGTGACATTGAGAGAAAGTAGACAAAGCCAAAGAAAGCCTTCAAAGACTTTTCTATCCAATCAAGAAAGAAGGAAAATGATAAACTTTCTGAAAGGAGCTATTGGAGTTCCTGAAGGAATGTTTACCAACATGCCTTATGGTAGAATAGAAGAACTGTATAAGAAGGAGATGGCCAAGCTACAAGGGGATTTCTCTCAAAGGGTTGAGGTTGAAAGAAAGTTGAAAGAAAGACATGATCTCAACATACAACAGCCCTTCCTTGACAGTGAAGAAGGCACTCCTATCAAAGAAAAGGCAGAAGTGAAGCAAGAAGAGACTTTAGCTCAAAAGATTGGAGCTATTAAAAGAAATAAGTCCATAGCTTCCAAGCCAATGGCAAAAAGGCCTAGAGCTGAAGAAGGAAAGAAAGACCAGGACAGTGAACAAATGGAAGCTGAACCTTCTGTAGAGCAGCAAGAACAAACAGAAGCAGATGTTCAATCTCAAAAGCAAAGACCATAACAAACAAGCCAACAATCTTCAGATCAGCCTAGACAATCAGATGAGTAGGTGAATTTGTACATGATTGTGACTAATGAATAACCTATGCAAGCTGACCCTATCTCAATGAAAGCACCAGAGATAATTCATTGGGATACTCTGAAGGATAATAGAAGAGAATATTTCAGAATCAAGAGAATGGGTGATCAGTTTGAGGTTTATTCAACTTGGGGCAAATTAATCAGAAGCTGTTCCAGAGCTGACTTGGAAGAAATGTACAGAGTTGGGATAAAACTGTATGAGAATGTGTTGAAAGGAACATAAATGAACTTAATCAAGATAGCTATGGAGTATTTATGCATGATGTTTGATCCAGATAGAGTGAAGCATATTATCAAAGATCTGCATCATGAATATGGATTTAAAAAGATTGATCATTGGATGCTCATTGAAAGATGTGGAGTATATGTCCTAACCATAGACAAAAGTTATCATGAGTACTTCTTGGTGGATAAGGTGTATGACCACAGCAAGGAAAAGCTGCAAGGGATGCTGAAAGCAAAGTTGGTCTGCCCTACAGGTTCTGAAATGGCAAGGATTGTGGTCAGAAGAACCATTAATCAAAGTCTGGGACTGGATCCAAATCTGTGCAATTGAGCTGGAGTTTTGGAATCATCATGAAGATCCTAATCTGAAGAACTTAACTTCTCAATTTGAAAAGTTAAGTTAGGGGGAGATTGTTGGGGCTAATATGTGCTAAGGATGGATACTACTGCTAAGTCTTGTTGGTTACTACTGTTGAAGATTTAGTACTGCTAGACTTAAAGAGTAATACTACTGAAGATATTAATACTGCTATTTGAAGATTACTACTGCTAGTAGAATTACTACTGCTTGGAGAGTTAGTAGTGCTAGAAGAAATGGTTAGTACTGCTTGAAGAGTTAGTACTGCCAACAAGAGTTACTACTGCTAGCATGATTAATACTGTGTGCATAGTTAGTACTGCTGAGGAAGTTAATACTGCTATGAAGATTAATGTTGATCATGTTAATAATGATGACTTGGAACGAAAGACTAGGAGCTGAAGATAATGATGAAGATAATTATGGAATGGATGCTGAAGATCAATATTTATTTAGTAATTATCTTGTAATCAGTTCTGTATATATAGCCTAGTAGTTTTTGTTAGATTAACAAGTTTTGCATATACGTTTAGAGAGAATTAACGTCAAGATTAGTTTTAATCATTTCTTTAGAGAAGTATAGAACGTCTGTTGAGTGTGTTAAACAGATTGAGGTTTTTTTTGTAATCATTAAGTTAATACAATATAACTTGTGATTTGAGTTCATACACTGTTTGATTGATTTATTGTTAAAGTGTTTTTCCGCGACTTCTTTAACATAGTTTCTGAGTGTTTAATTTAAATTCTTGTTTAGAATTTTGATCCTGACATCTTCTTAGCATTGAGTGTATTCACAAATGATTTCTGATCATTTTTTCATCAGAATCTTCTTTCACTCTCCATACAAACTTTTCATTACCATTTCTTCTTCTTCTGAATGTACCTAGACCATCAACATTCCAATCATAGAAAATGTTAGAAGTACGAATCTGATCTTTAATATTGACTGACCTTTTTTGTGGAAACAGTTGTATGAGATGAACTTGATATTTTCTTGTCCTAAAGTTCTGTTATCTTGCAAGATAAAGTGTTCCTTTCCTTTATGAGCAAGTTAATCTGTTTCTGAAATTCAGACTTCGTGTTCTGCTCATTCAATGACTTTGTTGATAGTTCAGATAATGACATTGTAAGCTTCTTAATCTCTGACTCAAAAATCTTTCTTTCTTCTTCAAAATCATTTTCCACATTCTTTCTTTTATTAGATAAATCTTTGAAAAATCCAACATTTTTCTGTTCAACCATATTCTTTTCCTTTGCAAATTTGTCTCTTTCCACAATGACCACTTTTTCAAAATCTGACACTTGTTGAGAAAGTTTGGCACATTTAAGCTCAATTGTTTTCTTCTCTTCAAAACTCTTTCTTGAAAATTCAGAGAATTTCTGAGCAAATCTCGTCTTTTCTTTTTCAAACTCAGTTCTCTCTTTATCAATCTGTTTTTCCAATTCTACAATCTTCTTTTTCAAATTTGTATTAGCACTTTCTAAACCCTTTTCAGTCTCCTCATTCTTCTTGCCAGACTCTTCTTGCTGGATTTTAACAATTTGAGCTTCCAAGTCTGAGACCTTTATTTCCAACTCAGAATTTGCACTTTCTAATATATTATACTTATCATTTTTCTTTTTGCAAATCAGAGAATACTTATCCATTGTTGTCTCAAGTAATTTAACCCTTGCATTGAGTTTAGTATTCTCTTCTCTGAGTTTCTCCTTTTCTAATTCATTCTCAAAATATCCCATCTTGATAATACTTGCACAAAATGATCCTTAACAAAAATTCAGAACAAAAAGTCAAACTTGGTCAACACTTGAAAATCTCAGAAAAAAAATTGTAAGTGTCAAAACTCGCATAACACTGTAGACCAAACTTCACGCACAAAGTTCTTTGTGTGTTCTAGGTTCGCGCAGAAAGAACTATGCGAGTTCTTGCTTCGCGCAAAAAGCAGCTTGAGCGTTCTTGGTTAGCGCAGGCTATAGTCTACGTGTTTTGAGCTTCGCGCAAGCTTCGATGTGCGTATTCTTGCTTCGTGCACGCTTTGATGTGCGTGTTTTTGCTTCGCGCACGCTTTGATGTGCGAGTTTTGAGGATCACTTCACGCAATCACGTTGCGCGTTTCTATACTTAGAATATATTTCCAACTTTAACTTCACGTAAAAGGATCACTTTTCGCAAAATACTAACTTCGCGCAGATCAAAGAAACAAACAACACAAACTCCCACACAATGTTGTGCGCGTTCCTACTTCTCGCAAACAGATTCTTGCGTGTTCTTTACCCTGTGTGTGTTTTATCTCTCTTCGTGTTCTTGCCTAAGAACCTTATGCGTTCTTCATCATATCGACCAAAAACTTCCTTTTTCAGCTTGAATTCGATCCAATACTTTGAATTAAATCCTGAAACTCTGCAAATTTGTCCTAGAACATGTATCGAACAGGTTACATGCAATTGATTTTAATCAAAAACACCAAAAAATACAGATTTGATCTAGATACAGTACGTATACACAACTTGAACAAAAATACAATATAACCCAAAATTCACACAAAATTATTGTGAATTTGGCTAATCAATACAAACAATACATGTTCCAGATACAAAAACGAATACAATGAAACTAATTCTAACTCAAAAACATCACTGAATCACATAAATCGATCTTCAACAGTTGACTTGCTAGTTCTTAAAAATAGTCGACCAAAAATCAAATTCTTGATTGTATTTCTGAATTTTTGTATGCTCTGATACCAATTGTGTGTCCCACAATACGTGCAATCAGATCAAGATGACAAAACAAATCAATCCAATTTCATTTCATTTCATTTCAATCACAATTTGTACAGGACGCATTCAAATAATTCTCTCTCTACAAGTGAACTCTCTCTTAGCTTAATAACTCTTCTAGTCTAATGATTCTCTCAAAGCCTAATGATTCTCTCAAAGCCTAATGAGTCTACAAACAAAAACAAACACTATTTATACCCTAACACAATATAAAGACAAAATACAAAATACGAGCACTTTGACTTTGACATTTATTACAAAGACTTTGACTTTTGCTTGAAGGATTTGACCTGAGCTTTTGACTTTGACTTTCATGATCTTGAGAGACTTTGAGTTTAATTCTTCATGATCTTGTATCCAACATATTTTGTGCACTAACACCTTCTGCTCCCCTTAACCTATGTTTGGATCACATTTGATAAGACTTGTACAAGATATAGATTAACGTTCTACATCTCATGGATCATAAGAGGTTAAAAAAATACATCCAGGTTAAAGACTATACAAACAAAAGCAAGGACTATACATACATGAAAGGAATTTTGTACATTAGAGGTTTTGTGCCAAGGTACAGAGGCTCTGTTGATCAACTTAGGTTCAACATACCGAGCTTGCCAACGAGAAAAGAAAATGTCTTCTCATCTAATGCCTTCGTGAAAAGGTCGGCAAGTTGATAGTAAGTGGACACAAAATACATTTCTATGGTTCCCTGCTCCACATGATGTTTCAGAAAGTGATACCTGATATCAATATGTTTGGTTTTAGAGTGTTGCACTAGATTAGCTGAGATTGCTATGGCGCTCTTTGAGTCACAGAGGATGGGTATCTTGTCGATAGCGAAGCCGTAGTCTCTGAGCTGAGTTCGCATCCACAAAACTTGTGAGAAACAACTAGCTGCAACAACATATTTTGCCTCTGGAATAGAAGTTGACACACAATTATGTTTCTTTAAAGTCCAACTTACAAGTTTACCACCTAGGAATTGACAACTCCAAGAGGTACTCTTTCTGTCTAGCTTGCATCCTCCATAATCTGAATATGTATATGCCACAAAAACAAAGCCAGAGTTCTTCGAATACCAAAGGCCAAGATTTTTGGTTCCCTTTAGGTACCTAAAGATCCTCTTAACATCTAAGAGATGAGATTCCTTGGGGTTAGCTTGGAACCTTGCACATATGCATGTATCAAACATTATATCTAGCCTACTTGCAGTTATGTAAAGCAAAGACCCAATCATACCTCTATAGAGTTTGCACTCAACAGATTTGCCCTCTGGATCCGCAAAGAGCTTGTATCAAGTGGCCATTGGTGTCTTTATTGTAGAAGAGTCAGAGAGCCTATATTTGGAAAGTAAGTTAGAGACATATTTTTATTGGTTTAAAAAGAAGCCCTCTATGGTTTGCTTTACTTGCAATCCTAGGAAGAATGTGAGTTCTCCCATCATGCTCATCTCAAACTCACTCTTCATTAAAGTTTCAAACTTTTTGCAATAGGAGTCATTAGTGGAACCAAATATAATGTCATCTACATAAATATGTACAAGTAGAATATCACCTTTTCTCCTCTTAAAGAATAAGGTAGTATCAGTTGTACCTCTTTCGAAACCATTAGCAAGAAGGAAATTTGAAAGTCTTTCGTACCAATCTCTGTAGGCTTGCTTCAAACCATATACAGAGATTTGTCTAAGATGTAGACATGATTTGGGTACTTGGAGCTTTCAAACCCTGGTGGTTGCTGAACGTAGACTTCCTCTTATATTTGTCCATTTAAGAAGGCTGACTACACTTCCATTTGATATACCTTAAAACCTCTGTGGGCTGTGAAGGCAAGGAATATTTTTATTGCCTCGAACCTTGCCACAAGGGTAATGGTTTCTTCATAGTCGATCCCCTCTTCTTGAAAATAGCCCTTAGCCACCAGTCTTGCCTTGTTCCTGATCACCACCCCATCCTCATCCTTCTTGTTCCTAAATAACAATTTGGTCCCTATTGCAGTTTTGCCTTTCGGCAAAGGCATTAGGGTCCATACTTTGTTGCACTCAAACTGTAGAAGCTCCCATTGCTTGGCTTCTATTCAGTTTGGGTCTTCTAGGGCTTCAGAGACTTTCTTTGGCTCAATGATACATACAATGTTTGTAAAGAAACAAAATTTTGTAGTAGCAGAGCGAGTCTTCACTCTGTCAGAAGGGTCAACTATAATTTGGCTCTGAGGGTGACTTTTTGTCCATTTTGTCATTCAGGGATGGTGGTCATTGGAACCTTCTAATTCACCATGTAGAGAGGTTTCCTTCCCTTGATCCTCTTCTGATGTAGAAGGTGGATCATATGTGCTTATCACTGGTGTTAGTTGATTTCCCTCAGTTGATGTGGAGAGCTCTGTGGTTGCTCTGATGCTGACCCTTCTGATATTATAGGAAGATGATCATCATTTTCATTGAGCTTGGAGCCTTGATCATTGGTCTCTGTGTGCTCCCCCTCGACATGTGGCCCTACAAGAGTAGAAGAGGAGGGTGAAGTATCACAAGGACCAGTTAGGGATGTACCTGTTTGGTCCTCAGAGGCCTCGGCTTCAGAGGCTCTATGATCACCTTCAGAGGGTCCATCATCATTGAACATCTGTTCAAACAATTGGTGAAGTTCATTTGTTCTTGATGATTCACCCGAGTCTGTCTCATGAAGATTGAGTCCTGAGCTAATTTTCTCAAAAGTCACCTGAAAAGACTCATCAAAAGAAACATTAATATTTTCCAGTATATGTTTTGAATTTAGGATGTAGACTCTGTATGCTTTGGAGGTGGATGAATAACCAATGAATTTGGCTTCATCTGCTTTTGGATTAAACTTTCCAATATTCTCTCTATCGTTGAGGACGAAACATCTGCAGCCAAATACATGGAAGTACTTGGTGTTAGGCTTCCTCTGATGAGTAGATGGTAGGGGGTCTTGGAGTGCCTCTTCACAATCAATGATCTATTTTGGGTGAAGCAAGCCGTGGAAATAGCTTCTGCCCAAAAAAGAAATGGACAACCCTGAGGCAGTGAGCATGATTCTTCCGGTATCCTCTAGTGTTTTGTTCTTTCGTTCAACAACACCATTTTGTTGTGGAGTCCTCGCAGCCAAGAAGTTCTGTGATATGCCCTCTTCAGTTAAATAGGCTTCAATGGTTGAGTTTTTAAACTCAGTACCATTGTCACTTCGAATCCTCTGCACTCTGCAATTATAAAGAGCCTATATTCTATTTAAAAGATTGATTCGTACCACTTACCAAATTCAATTTTACGAGTTTGTCAACTGTATGGAAATTTAAATGACAGAACCTGTTATGCTAGAGCCAATCCTCCTCATTCTTACTAGATACCAAACAAAGTTTTTATTCTTTGTTGGTTACTTTGAAGTTCATGACGTATAAATCACCCCTTCTGTTGGCTCGTAGAAGTTATGTTCTAGTATCCTCTATCAGCAGAGAGCAGTATTGGCGTTTAAATATCACATCGAATCCATTGTCACAAAGTTGACTGACACTTAATAAGTTGTGCTTAAGGCCATCCACATAAGCCACGTTGCATACATCGATGTCCTCCTTAGCAATTACTCCAACGCCTTTTATTTGACCCTTCCTATTATCTCCAAAGGTTACAGAACCTCCTTCGAATATTTCTTTGTAAGAGGTGAGTAACCCTCTGTCCCTAGTCATGTGTCTCGAGCACCCGGAGTCTAGGTACATGATTGGCACACACTGCTTCTTCTGCGGACAGATTAAGGAGATTTAGGTACCCATTTCCAAATGGATCCATTTTTGTTAGGAGTCTTAAGAGTAGCCTTGGCACTCTTTGGTTTGGCATTACCCTCTTTCACAGAGGTGCCATTTTGCCCTTTCTCACCCTTGAATTTGGCATTCTTGAGCATAGGGTGAGAAATAAAGCAGTGTGGGCCAGAGACGTGTTGGTTAAGAGCATGCATAAGATCAAAGAATTTGCAATATGAAACTTCAAAATAAAATTTCTTGAACTTTTCATTAAATATATCAAAGGAGGGTACAGAGCATTTTTCGCTACAACCCTTTTTTGACTTGGGTTTCTTTTTACAGAAATTCTCATCTAATATAGGTTGAGTTTTCACAAAATTTACTTGCGGATTGCTCTCTTGGTGTACTCTCCCTCTGTGGTTTTCCTTCCTTGAACTCACTGCCATAGAAGCATAAAATTTGTTATTTTTAATTCATTTTCCCTTCTGTTGTGTAACACCCCGATTTTCGTTTGGTCTTTTGCGAAGAAGAAAAGAAGGTTAAGGGGTCAGCCTGCGTCTGTCTACATTTCCTTCAGGAATTCCGCACAGGTCGTGCGCAAGGGTCAGGGGCTCGGCAGTGGTCTTCCGCACGGGTCGTGCGCCTTTCCTTCTTTGAAAGCGCACGGGTCGTGCGCTGTGTCAGGACCGAAGAGATATTTTGTTAAATATCTCATTTTGTTTGGTGAGTTGTTAAGAATCTCAATATCTCAGTCTCTCTCTTTCTTTTTCCTTTTTCTTCTTTCGATCTTCGAGGTATCATTTGGTTGCTAGTTTTCGGTGTTTCTAGAAAGGGGTCGGTGTTAAAAGCTTCACCTCTTCGTCGTGATCGATATCTGGTTTTCCGGGTTTTATTCTAAAACCTACTGGTGAGTTCCTACTATCATTTTACAAACTTTATATATGTCAAAACTTATATCTTTGAAATCTGAAGTATTTCTATGGTATGGATTTAAGTCCACTACATTTTGACATAACTTGAGTTTTGGGAGATTTTGGGGTTCCCGGTCAGTTCTGACTAAAATAATGGGTTCCATCTTATTTGAAGTAAACGGATGTTTTACTTGCACTTTTATGTAAGTTACTTGATGGTAACATTTATTATATGTAGAACTACATACACATTAATTTGTGAGGTTCTGAATGTAAAGTAAAATGTAGAACTACATGCACATTAATTTGTGAGGTTCTGAATGTAAAGTAAAATGTAGAACTACATTCACATTAATTTGTGAGGTTCTGAATGTAAAGTAAAATGTAGAACTACATATACATTAATTTGTGATGTTCTGAATGTAAAGTGAAATGTAGAACTACATGCACATTAATTTGCGAGGTTCTGAATGTAAAGTAAAATGTAGAACTACATGCACATTAATTTGTGAGGTTCTGAATGTAAAGTAAAATGTAGAACTACATTCACATTAATTTGTGAGGTTCTGAATGTAAAGTAAAATGTAGAACTACATATACATTAATTTGTGATGTTCTGAATGTAAAGTGAAATGTAGAACTACATGCACATTAATTTGCGAGGTTCTGAATGTAAAGTAAAATGTAGAACTACATGCACATTAATTTGTGAGGTTCTGAATGTAAGTACAGTAAAATGGAGAACTAAATGCACGTTGAATCGTGAGGTTCTGGAAAGAATGTTTATAAGTCTTGTTGTATGATTTATCATTCTTATCAACATGTGACTTGGGAATGCTTATTTGAGAAGATTTCGTTTTTAATACAAATGTTCATATCTCTTGAAATTTATAAACTGTATGTTCTCACTAGGCTTTAAGCCTAACACTTTTTCTCAAACTGATGTGTATATCAAGTTTCCCTTAGCGGTGGGTTGCCATGGGTTTGAGAAAAGAGCTTGGTCTCGAGGCATTTTGAGATGACTAGTATTGTTGATGGGCATTTGTTAAGTCCCGTATTTTTTGGTGAATTTGGATTGTCAACTGATGTAATCTAGATAGTTATGTTTAGATTAGTTCGTTGACGAATTTCATATTCCGTACAGGTTTTGTAAAATCTTAGGATTGTTCCCCTTTTTAGGGAGGTTTATATCAATACGAATGTCATGTTGCCATATTTCCAGGTTTTAAATTTACTCTGATTTTTAGAGTGTTACAAGTTGGTATCAGAGCTCTAGTTTAAGTGAACTAGGCATGAATGTAAGATGTCTAGACTTAGACTGAGTTGATAGGCAATGATTGTGAGATTGGGTAGAACTTCTAAGATCGGACAGTCTTAGAGTCGACAGAAGTTATGTTAGTCAAGCGTTGTGATGATGGTAACAAGAACCCTTATGTGTTATATGTTCATAATCTCAAGTAGCTAATGTTATTATGAGGATATTTTACGCGAGTGTACTTGGTTTGCTAATGTTACGATAATTGGTAGACGTGGTGGTACGTTTCTTTCGTGCTTGTTTCAGTTAATCTCTTTCTTACCCTTTCTCGTGCTTGTGTAGCAGCCGTTACTCCTTTATGGTGAACCTACATGCTTAATGTGTTTACCTGCTCTACCTTGGTATGTTGACCGTTGGAGTAGTGCGAAAGTTTCCAAGCTAGTAAGCCAAAGTATGATTGTTGTTTATAGCAATGTCTCTTTGGGATGATAGTAAGTGCGAGGAACGCATTAAGCTAATCATCTTGAGTCAGATTCATTGGTGGAATTAGAACTATAAGCTTGTTAGATCGATTCTATTTCGAGGAGAATTGTAAGTTAATTTATGGGATTGTTGCCCTAAGATTTCTGAGGAATCCAGATGATTATAGTACGTCGGGATGTTGGGAAGCGTAGTATTAAGATGTGAATGCCGACCGAATTCATGCCCTAAATTTATTTCTAAAATAAGGTTGCATAAATTGCTTTTCATGATCGCCAAACATAAAGTGATTTACCTTGTAACGCTTTGGCAAAAACATTTAGCACCCATCAGATTTTAAACTGTGAGCATAAGCATGCTTAAAATGGTTTTCTTGCACCTAATTACAAATTGTTATCAAAACTCTCTTTATTCACGTCTTGTGTTTAACGCTATTTGCGGATGTTGTAATATCCGTGTTTTAATGTTTTTCGAGTTAGTGGGCAAGTAGCTGTGGAATTTTTGACCCTGACATTGGATCTCTTCCACGTATGTCAATGGTTTTAAATGAAAAGTTATTCTCATGCTTTGAGTAGGAGTTTCTTGGAAATTTTAGTTGTGTGAGTTTTGTTGAATTGCATGGAGTATTGTTTTACGGATTCTTTTAACGCCTGCGTATATTTTGAGATGCGTAAGTTTAATTTTAAATGGTGTGCAATTTATGAGTTCTTTGGGAGTCGTGTCTCATCAGAATCTTGTCTAAATGGTCACCTTACCTTATGTTGAAAAATAGAAATTTTGACACCACTTGATTTTTAGCGTTAATGAGTTTTATGAAAATCCAGTTGGATTATAGTGTCTCATCTTACGACTTTTGCGTCGCGTAAATAACTTTGGGAGGGCATGTGCATCATTGTATGCGTTAATTTCGGGGTATCGTTATCAAATGTCAACTATCGTGTACTACGTGCATTGGATTTAAGTATAACGTTGGTGTGAATGATTGCATAAACGATTTATGTTATTTTTAAGACAGGACTTTCGTTATGATTGTATTTCCATCATTAACTCTTACTGTTAAAATTTCCGCAAAGCATTTAGCGAGTTAACGGTATTTTGTCGTTGTAGTTTCTATTTTAGTCAAATGTGTTTATCTTTACAACGTGAAGCTTTAAACTCGATTTGAAATTTTATTTGCATCCCCGTTATTTTACCGCCCTTTGGGGAATGAATCGTTGCATATGGGGTGAGTTGAAAATTCGTTTGCTGCAACGTCTCTTGGTTATAGATGAAAAATTTTAAAGATAAAATTGTGATTTCCCCTTGGGATTTGTACAAACAATTGTTGCAGGTGTTGAGGTGCAAGAGCCTATTTTCACGTTTATAGTGTAAATTATTGCGTATGTTTTACTCGGTATTTCTCAAGGTGTGAGTATTTTGATAAGTTTTCGTATTCGGTAACTTGGATTGTTTTAACATCATAAATTGCTCATGTCGAGCTTGAATATATCAACAAGTAAATAGCGTCAGTTACGTATTCTGGGTGATTTTGTACACGTAAAATCTATATTATGATTTATGCATCTTTGATGATTTTGTGCGAGCAAAGTTTATTTCATGACATATGCATCTTAGTATAATTGCATTCATAAACCTTTGGAAAATCTTTGGTCCCAATACGTGTTGAGTTTTGAGAAATCATGTCTCTGTGGTGTGTGTTTTCATAAGCATTGTTTAAAGACATTTCATTATTTGGGGAACGTTAAATGTCGGTTAAATGTGTTTTAAGGTTTACGAAGGCTTTCGTTAGAGATTTACGTAAAATGTTGGGCCTTTGGCTCGGTTTTGACTAAATGAGTCGTGTGGACATTTGTCCGGATTTCTAACCGTAATGAAAGATTTTAGTATGAAGGCGTTTATTCGGGTCTTTGGTGAGTTGCATGTTTTGAGTGTTTTGGTCATTCATTTGGAGTCATGTAATGTTCGGCGGTGTTTTAATGGATCCATAGACAGTCTGTCTGTTTTGTAAGGCCTGAGGTTTTGGGTTACACTTAGTGACCGCTCGGGTTGGCTAGCGAGTAGACAATTGGTGGCACGAACCGCTGAGTTGGAACTCGTCTTGATTGGATAGGCACCCATGTCCGTAAGCCCTTGAGGTGGAACTCGACGGAGTATGACTAGAGGCAATAAACGGTTTGAAGTTGTGATGTCTGGTATGGCATGGGAACTAAGGTCGGGATACGTGGTGAAATCCAATAACATCACGGGTGGCCCCGTTCATTGTTCTCGCCACCCAAAATGGAAACGTTTAGAGGTCATGCGAGGAAGTTTTGTGGGCGGCCTACTTGCGTGTTCTTCTATTCTCTTTGTGTACAGGTCTCTCCGTCGTAGACCCGGGGTATTTTAAACGCTAATGTCATATTTTTACCAACTTTGGTTTATGTGTGGTCGACGGTAAATGTTGACTTTAATATTGGGTTCTCCCCACTTTAGTTTTCTTTTGTATTTTGGTCGTGTGAGTGTTGGGCCTAGTGTCCATGTTTTCGGACGTACGATATGGATGGTGTTACTAATATTTCATACTTCGAGTTATACAAGTTGTGTCAATTTATAAAACATATTTGAAATGAAGTATCCGTCTTTGAAAGTGCATGACTTTGAAAAGGAGTTGTTTCCATGTTTTAAAGTTCATTATTTGAAAGGTTCTGATTTAAAGAGAAGTTCATCCATTTAAATGCTTTTACTTATGTAAAACTCTTGAGCTCTCTAGGCGTTAAGCTTAACCCTTTTTATTTATCTACATATGCATCTTTTTCTTTTGGGGGTTCGGTTCTAGCAGTGCTTTGAGGAGTCAAGCCTTAGCCTTGAGCTAGAATAAGTTGTTGGTGAAGTCTTCCACAGGTTGGAGATAGTGACTACGCATGGGTTTTAGTAGCGCCCGTCCTTTATAGTCGGAATGTATAGATTGGTTGTACGTATTGAGGTTAATCATTTTATTGTGGTTGTAGACGAAGTAATTTTGATG
The DNA here is from genome assembly GCA_954870635.1 of Arctium minus. Lineage (NCBI taxonomy): Eukaryota > Viridiplantae > Streptophyta > Magnoliopsida > Asterales > Asteraceae > Arctium > Arctium minus. The sequence goes on along the minus strand of OX941096.1, from coordinate 10,412,437 downwards.
TATTTAGGAAATTTTAATAATTTTCTATTTCCAGATTTGGGGTCGGATCGGAGTTGAGTGATAGCAGAATCTGTGTTAACCGATTGCCTGAAAGATGTATTGGTGCGCCTTGTAAGTTTATCTTTATCGATTTTAGGAGTGGATCAGTGAAATATGAGGATTTTGGAAGATTAGCATCGACCGTTGGCTTTGGGTTCGAAACCGTCGAGTTTCAAAATAAATTGTTCGGTGGGAAATTGAGGTCACTAATTTCCTAGAGGTAGTAATTGTTACCCAAGGTTGGGAGACAATCGTAACCTTATGAGTAAAGATTACTTTGGAGAGTTGAGTATTCGCTTGGTTAGGAGTGAAATGTGCCCAAGAAGGGTAGCTAATGCGGATGTCGGTATTAGGATCACGTTAATGATTCTGGATCTTGGGTTAAGGACAATCCTCTCTGCGAACAGTGTTCCGTTGAGAAGAGTAGATTTCGAGGACAAAATTGTTCTAAGTTTGGGAGATTTGTAACACCCCGATTTTCGTTTGGTCTTTTGCGAAGAAGAAAATAAGGTTAAGGGGGCTGCCTGCGTCTGTGTACAGGGCGCATGGGTCGTACGCCCTCCTTTAGGAATTCCGCATGGGTCGTGCGCAAGGGTCAGGGGCTCGACAGTGGTCTTCTGCACGGGTCGTGCGCCTTTCCTTCTTTGAAAGCGCACGGGTCGTGCGCTGTGTCAGGACCGAAGAGATATTTTGTTAAATATCTCATTTTGTTTGGTGAGTTGTTAAGAATCTCAATATCTCAGTCTCTCTCTTTCTTTTTCCTTTTTCTTCTTTCGATCTTCGAGGTATCGTTTGGTTGCTAGTTTTCGGTGTTTCTAGCAAGGGGTCGGTGTTAAAAGCTTCACCTCTTCGTCGTGATCGATATCTGGTTTTCCGGGTTTTATTCTAAAACCTACTAGTGAGTTCCTACTATCATTTTACAAACTTTATACATGTCAAAACTTATATCTTTGAAATCTGAAGTATTTCTACGGTATGGATTTAAGTCCACTACATTTTGACATAACTTGAGTTTTGGGAGATTTTGGGGTTCCTGGTCAGTTCTGACTAAAATAATTGGTTCCATCTTATTTGAAGTAAACGGATGTTTTACTTGCACTTTTATGTAAGTTACTTGAAGGTAACATTTATTATATGTAGAACTACATGCACATTAATTTGTGAGGTTCTGAATGTAAAGTAAAATGTAGAACTACATGCACATTAATTTGTGAGGTTCCGAATGTAAAGTAAAATGTAGAACTACATTCACATTAATTTGTGAGGTTCCGAATGTAAAGTAAAATGTAGAACTACATACACATTAATTTGTGAGGTTCTGAATGTAAAGTGAAATGTAGAACTACATGCACATTAATTTGTGAGGTTCTGAATGTAAAGTAAAATGTAGAACTACATGCACATTAATTTGTGAGGTTCTGAATGTAAGTACAGTAAAATGGAGAACTAAATGCACGTTGAATCGTGAGGTTCTGGAAAGAATGTTTATAAGTCTTGTTGTATGATTTATCATTCTTATCAACATGTGACTTGGGAATGCTTATTTGAGAAGATTTCGTTTTTAATACAAATGTTCATATCTCTTGAAATTTATAAACTGTATGTTCTCACTAGGCTTTAAGCCTAACACTTTTTTCTCAAACTGATGTGTATATCAGGTTTCCCTTAGCGGTGGGTTGCCATGGGTTTGAGAAAAGAGCTTGGTCTCGAGGCATTTTGAGATGAGTAGTATTGTTGATGGGCATTTGTTAAGTCCCGTATTTTTTGGTGAATTTGGATTGTCAACTGATGTAATCTAGATAGTTATGTTTAGATTAGTTCGTTGACGAATTCCATATTCCGTACAGGTTTTGTAAAATCTTAGGATTGTTCCCCTTTTTAGGGAGGTTTATATCAATACGAATGTGATGTTGCCATATTTCCAGGTTTTAAATTTACTCTGATTTTTAGAGTGTTACATGTTGCCAAGTTAATTTCTCTTGATAAGGTTTAGTTGATTTTGGAGCTTTGGCTTTTGAGATGACAGAGTCTTTTCCTTGTTTAGCTTTTCAAGCTCAAGAGAAGTCTTAGCTTGCAAGCACATGTCCAGAAAATCAGGGCAAATAGGTATCCCTGTAGATCTCCTTTTGGGAGCAACCATTCCATTAAGAATGCTAGAGGATAATTTATTTTCCTGTAGAGTATAGGGAACTATTTCTTGCTCCTCAGAACTAGTCTCAGCATCGACAGAGGATAACTCAGACTCTGATTCAGAGTCCGAATCAAGAAAGTCTATTTGGATGGAGGCATGATTTTCTTGACACATATTTCTTTTTCCATCATTAGTGTCCTCTAAAGTATTTAAGCTTTTGAGAGTACAAGGGACCACTTCAGTAATACTTAAGCTCTCCATCAAGTCTTGCTCAAAGATTCCATGCAAGACAGAGGTTATATCCGAATGATTGAAAATGTGGTTTTCATAAGTTTTCTTCAAGTCATTTTCCAAGAACCTTTTAAACAGTTTTTATTCTACAGAGGCTGGCAAAAACTCTGGTGCCTCAGAGGACAACTCATTTTCAGGGGTCATCATGCACACAAAGGCCATTTGAGTTTGAGTCTCTGGGTAACCAAATCTGAAGAGTCCTATCTGTTTCTAAAACAATTATTTCCTTGGTATGGATTTCTTCTTTGCAGAGGATGATGATGACAAGTCATTGTTTTCATACCAGACATTAGTCATCACCAGAGGATTCCTCAGATGTGGTCCTTCAGAGGTTCTTCGCCTCTTAAATGTAGAAGTTAGATTTGGAAGACTTGGTATCAAAAAATTCCCTAGACAGAAGATATTTGCTAAAGATTTGTTTCTTTTATTTCCAGTATAGGGATCAATATCAGTGAACCCTATACCTCTTCTAGTCACTTGAGTGCTAACCTTTTCATGCACCTTCTATGCATCCTGATATTTCCTTATGAGAAAGTCTCTGCCGAGCAAGTCTTAGTGAAGAACTTCTCTTTCCTTTTAATAAAAGTTCTTAAAAGATATAGCATTCAAACGGTCACTCTCATTGTTCCTTAGCTCTTTTATATTTTATTTCAATGCTTTATCAAGTGTAGAAACCTTTTCTTTTAATATTTTATTTTCAGAAATATGCTCAGAAACGAGTGAACTCTTTTCAAGATAAAGCATATCCTTCTCTTGAGTGAGAAGTTTAGCCTCTCGATCATAGAAGGCAAGCTTCTTCTCGAGCTCTGAACATGTGTTTTTGCATGCAAGGAATTCCTCTTGAAGTTCAGAAAGTTTATTCTCGGAGTCTTCAGAGATAGATTCTGAAGTGGATACCTCACTATCAGCCTCAAAGGAATTGACTTCTGCCATCCCACAGAAGAGTGCATTAGTATCCCCTTCGTCAGAGGATTCGTCGGTCACATGATTATCTTGTTCAGACATTAGTGACCTCTGAGTGTAATACTCTGCCTTCTTCTTGAAAAAGGAAGCATCTCTGACCGTTTTTCGTCTGTTGATGTTGGTTCTGCATTCGGCTGCGAAGTGTCTAGGCTTTCCACACTTAAAGCAGCCCTCGTTCTATGGAGTGTTGTTTGTAGTCTTCTCTCATCATCTGTTATCAGTCCTCTGAGCAGGCCTCTGTGGGTACTCAACATCTTCTGGTCCTCCACAAACGTTTTATCATCTCTCTTCTCTTCATGCTCTTCTCTACCAAACTTCCTTTGCTCATACCCACCATAACCTCTTATGTCTCTCTCATCTCTACCTCTGTTGAACATAGGCTTCTTCTTAAAGCCTCTATTGTACTCTTTGGTCATAAGAGCAAGAGTCTTGGACATAGAATCCATGTCCATCTCTTCCTTAGAGTTTTCCTCAACCTCACTCTCAACTACCAGAACCTTCTTTTTCTTCTTCTTCAAACTCTCATCCCCAACTTTTTCTTTCTTCCCTTTGTCTTGATCCTCTGTTGCTTTCCCCACCAATGCAAGAGGTCCTCCAAGTTCAGTGTTGACTCTGGATATTCTATTCTCTTGGCTAACCAAGGTCCCAAAGAGGTCAAATAGGGACCCACACATCTAGATCCAAAGTTGATTGGAGAGACATGGATAAGTGCAACCACTCATCAGTTAGGCTCTGAAGAAACATGACATTGTTTTCTTCAGTGATTCTGTGGATGCCATACCTCTTGCATTTGTTGATTAAGGAGTTAAATCTGTTATAGGTACTCTGAACAGTTTCATTTGGCAAAGCTCTGAAAGCATAGTACTCATTGATGCATAGGGCTCTGTTGTTCTGTTGAGTTTTAGCCCGACCTTCTAATGGTTTTTCAAGCTCCATCCAAAGATCTTTTGATGTTTCACAAGATTCTAAAGATTGAAAGATATCATTGGGAATGGACATTATGAGCAGTCTTTTCGCCTTTTTGGCAAGCTAATGCAACTCTTTTTCAAGCTCACTCCACTCAGCTATGGGTTTTAGTTTTTGATATTCAGGGACCTCTGGAGTAGTAGCAGTTGCAGGTTTTAGTTTTTGATATTTAGTGACCTTTGTCGAACAGTGTGCGTATAGATAGGTCAAATCGTATGGATTTAGATTGACCTGATCGTTGTCCTTGAATTCATACACTCTGTTGCTGGCTCTGATTACTTTGTAGTGTAGATAAGTTAGCTTGTCATAGCTGAACTTCCTCTATGTTATTCTGCTGATCTTAATAATACGATCATTAAAGAAGACATCATGACGACGATTGGTCTAGTCTCTAATGAATCTCCTCTATACATCGGATATCTGGATTCAGTCTTGGGTTCAGAGGGTAGGAGATCTTGTCTGCATTGTTGTACTCGTAGTAGAGATATCTGAAGGTGTCTTCCACGGATGATCTGTCTTCAATGGTGGAAAGAAACTCTGGTGGAGGATTCAGGTATGATAATGATGAGGGTATGCCTCTGATTGGCTTCTAAGGAGGTACCTCTGGAGTTGGATTTGCAGCTTCTGTCTGAGGTACTTGATCAGATTCCATCATAGAAATGTCAGTGGTTGATGGAGGCTCTGTAATGATATCATCAACAGACATATGGGTTTTTGTCGTCTCTGGTTCAGTTCTTTAAGCTATTGGTGAGATTGGTGGAGTTTCAGTTCCAGTAGAGGCAATCATGGCATCGACTTGTTCTTGTTTATCTTTCTGTTGTTGAGTCAAAGTGCCAGCCTCTGAGGTGTTTGTTTCTTGGAGTTGGGACTGATCATTTTTGAACTGATACTCCCCCTTTTGATGACCAGAGGCCCCATCGCCTTCGGGGTCCTCTGAATCGTCAAACCTGGACTTCTTAAGTTTTGTCTGACATGTTTCTGTGGTGAGGGGCCTCTTGGCGAGAACAAAAGAGTGTGGTTCTGAATCATTTTCATCAAAAGGCTTGGCCTCTAGTTCCCTTCCAGTGCTCTTTCCTTTAATATCCACATAAGCCTTTTTATTGTATCAATGGCATATTCAGTTGCTTGCATGATTTCACTAACCTGATCCCCTTCATGAAATCTGTACAGATCAAGATTGGACTAGATAGTCTGCTCAGTCTTGGTGCAGATCTTGGAAGAACAGGTAAGCATTCTACTCATAATTCCTTGCTTGATTTCCGCAAGATCAACTTTGACGACCAAATCTTCGGCCGTTCTGGGAGGTGGTGGAGGTACTGCTAGAGCCGGAGCTGGAGCTGGTGCAGGGATTGACTCAACAATAGTTTTCTGAATCAGTTGAGTCAGAGAGATGCCAGTTGTTCTGATGAGAGGGAGACAAAGGATTCAGAGGGTCCTTGTAGATTTTTAAGCTCATTTCTGAATCCCTGAAGCTCTGAGGAGACTTGCTCTGATATGGCTTTGGCTTGAACCTCCAAGTCATGAAGTTGTTTAGTTGACGCAGAGAGAGTGTGCGTCAAATCTTGAACTATTGACTGTAGTTTAGAGATAGGTGCCATTAGAGAGGGTTGGCTCTGGAAATTTGCAATCTGGTCCTTGAGAGCTTTCACCTATGTGGAAACTGATTCTGAACTCCATCTCAGCTGTTGTTCCAACTCTTGAATCCTTTCGGTGGACTCAGAGAGTTGGGTCTTCAGAGCAGAGACCTCTGCCTTAAGATCGTCATTTTCAGAGGTAGGGGCAAAGGGCTTTAAGGTTCCTACTTTGATAAGTTAGACTCATTCAAGGAGTTTCTGATTTCCTCCCAAAAACCTGTGAACTCTGTCTTTGTGAGAAGTTCAGATAGGGGTAACTTGGCAACAACACATGCTGCAAATTTGTCCTCGAGCTCAGAGGATCCTTCTTGCAGAGATGGTTTGACATTGTCTTTGGAAGGACTTCCACTCGGTCCTTGGCGCTTTGCATAGTTACCTCTGAGTGTTCTGTCTACGTCCATCTCATCCTCCTCATTTTCAGAGAGATGAAAGTAGAGGTGGGAGTTGACGTTGCGGTCTAGGAAACTCAATCCATGTGCATTTAGGGTTTTCCCTTGTCCCTAAGTTAGACAATCCCTACGTGAGAAATGAAGTTTCCCAAGGTTCTATGGGTTTCAGATGGGGAGGGATGAGCCACAGAGCCATCATCATGTGTGGAGGATTCTGACAGAAACTCTGTTATAGACATTTATGTACATTCAATTTGTTCTGGGGAGAAAGAACATTTTTATTTTTCAATGGCCAAGTCCTTTTGAGAGGACTTATTCAGATGGGAGGCTTCCCCTGGATTTTGTACTTCAGAGGTGGATAGAAATACCTCTGAAGCAACTAGCTGGTTGAGGTTCGAAGTGTGCACCTCTGCTTCAATAGCCTCAGAGTCTGGCTCACTCTGGCTAGATGATGTTTTTGCACCGGGGGTTGGGGAGGGAGTCCTAAAATAAATGTGCTTATTAGAATCATCATTTGCTAGCCTCTCTGAACTCTCGCCTCCTAAGGGTTTAGAAATCTCAGGAAGATCATCGTCAATAGGGGACTCTCTCCTCTCAAAATCATTAGTGCTAGCCTTTGAACTAGATTCTTCCTCACTCTCTTCAGAGCTAGAATAGCTACTCTCTTCCCTAGCATATGAAGATTTCTTCATCTCTCCCTCTGAGATAGCCTCCTTAGATGTACTATCTCTTATCTCAACAACTGCTTCTCTCAAGGGGAAACCCTTTGGTTCCTCCCCTTGTTGGACACTCTAAACTCCAGGGTCTCTGGTCCCTCTGAAATAAAGATGTCCTCTTCTTCACTCAATGGGTTTAGACGTAAGTGTGTTAGGGTTCCCAGTGTTGGTTCTAGTGCTTGGACAACATAGAGGTAAAAAGTTAGGGCTTGAGGAGAAGATGAAACCTATCGCAATATCGATTGGGGAACCCTTCTGGTGGATGGGTAGCCTTCGGGTAGAATGGTTGGCTTGAAGTTGTTCATAATATAGAAGGGGTTTTAGACATATCAGCATATGTCTGGATCTGGAGTCGATCGATGGCTGCTTCGATAATTGTGTGTCCCTGAATCTAGTTTTTAAACAAGATTAATCAAACAAGATACAAATATGAATCAATTACCTGTTTGATTTCACTTTCAATCTCAAGATTACACTTTCTCTCTCTACAATCTCTCTCTAACGAACTCTCTTTCTCTCTGATATTTCTCTCTCTAAAATACAACTGAATAATGCTTCAATTAAGTTCTCTACTGAAAATACAAAGAGTAAAAGTATTTATACTACCACTAATACAAGGAAACTAAAATACAAAACGTGTCAGGATCGAATTCTAAACAAGAATAAAGTCTCAGAAACAATATCAAAGAAGTTGCGAAATAACACTTTGATATTCAATGTAACAGTAAACAAACAATATTTGATTAACAACTTGCAAACTTGTATTAAAATCACAAGATTACACACACAACCTCAATCTTGAAGAACAAGCTCTTTCAAGACGAATTCTACTTCTCTAGAATTAGGATCTATGCCTTGAGGTTGATTCTCTCTTTTTCAAAAACTTAGAATTAAATCTATTTATAAACTATTCTGTCAAATCTATACATATACTGAACAAAAAGATAATTACAAAAAAATAGAATATCTTCAGTATATCTTGCATAGTTATCTTCAATCCTTCCATGAATATCTTTATTCTTTACAGCTGTCATCCTCTCTATCCAGATCTCCACTTCATAAGCAGCATTAATCACAAGCAGCATTAATCACAAGCAGCATTAACTACTAAGCAGTACTAACCACTAGCAGTACTAACTAGCTAAGCAGTACTAACTTTGTTCAAGCAGCACTAACTTTGACTAGCAGTATTAATTCTACTAGCAGTAGTAATACTCAGCAGTATTAACCATACATGATGAATTCTTCAGTTCCCAACAATCTCCCCCTAACTTGACTTTTAGGAAGAGAAGTCAAGTTTTTCAGATCTGATCTTCAAGATGCTCCCAAAACTCCATTATGGCCTAAATTCCAGTATTTGCATCCAACCCTAAACTCTGATTTATTGTTCTTTGGATCAAATATTTAGCCATTTCTGAATCTGGAATACATCCTAGCTTCTTCTTCAGCATGGCATGAAGCTTTAATCTGCTATGGTTGTACACTCTATCCACTAGAAAGTATTCAGTGTGATTCAAATCCAAAGTCACTGCATATACTCCACTAGTTTCATATAGAGTCCAATTGCTAACTTATTTGAACACATTCCTGATCACATGCTCTACTTCATCAGGTTTGAACATCATACACAGATACTCCATCACCAGTTTTGTAATTGAAATCTCTGGAACCTTCAGTATATCTGCATACAACTTCATTCCTATCTCAAACATTTCTTCAAGATCTGACCTAGAGCATGTTCTTACAATCTTTGCCCAAGTATTGAACACCTCATACTTTTCATCCTTCCTTTTGAGCCTTATGTATTCCTTTCCATCCACTGTCAATGTATCCCAAAGAATAACCTCAGGAGGCTTAACTCCTACAGGTTCTGCTGAAATTGGTTCAGGCACTTTGTCCATCACTACCATATACATATTTACATCATCTGTACTTGATAGCTTTTTCTGTTTAGATGACTCAGGTGCCCCTTCTTCTTCAGCAACCTTCTCAGCCTCTCCTTCAGCTATTCTAGGCTTCTTGGTTGACTTTCTCCTTGCCATCATCTTGGTTCTCTTTAAAGTCCTTATACTTTCACCCAGAGTGGCTTCTTTCTTTGGTGGTGTTTCTTGCTCATCTGGAAAAGGTTTTTCTATCATGAAATCATTACTTTCTTTCATTCTCTTCTCCATCTCCACCCTGGCAGTTTCATTCCCTTGAAGCTTGGTCATTTCAGAATTGTACAGCTCCTTGATCTGCTCAAATGTCATATTAGAGAACATCTCTTTTCTGACTCCTATAGCACCCTTGAGAAAAATTATCATTTTGTTTCTCTCTTGAGTACCAAGGAAAGTCTTTGAGGGTTGTCTCTTCTTTGCAGCTGTTTTTATCACCACAGATTTCTTCAAAGATGCTGCTTTCTTTTGTGAAAGTTCAGTTGCCAGGCTTTGTTGATAGGCTTCATTCAGTTCAGCAGCTAGAGCCTTTGCCATCTCCCTGTCCTTTTCAACCTGAACTCTTTCTTCCTTTTCAATATCAGCCTGCATCTTCCTGGCCAAAGCTTCATCTGATTCAACCAACCTTTGCTTTTTGACTGATTGATCAGATTCTACCATTTTTGCTTTGCCTTTGTCTTTGTTCACTTTCTTTTCTACATCTGTTTTCTTGATCAATGTTCCTTGTTCTTTGATGACTACTCCTTTGGTCTTTGAGGTGAACTTGGGAGTATCATGCTTGGCTTTAAGTAAGGTTTCTGCAATCTCCAGCTCTGTTAAAACTTCTTTCACAGTTTCTGCTGCTTTGCTTATTTCAGCAGTACTAACCATTTCTGCTGCTTTAATTGAACTAGCAGCATTAATAGTTTCTGTTGCTTGCTTTGTTACTGCTGCTTGTTCTTTTATCTCTGCTTGCACTGATTCTCTTTCTGTTTCTGCTTCTTGCTCCCCCTCAACATCAAACCTCTCCCCCTCACCACCATATTTCATCCCATCAAGCTCCCCCTTTTCTGTAGCTTCTTCCATGTTGATCTCCCCCTTTTTGGGAGCATCATTCCCAGATTTCCTTCTCCTTAGCACAAATTGTCTCTTCTTCTTTTTCTGTACTAGCTTCATCACCAATTTCTTGAGTTTGGTAATTTGCACTTGTTGGGACAAGATTACCAACTTCATCTCTTCAATTTCTTTCCCTTGTTTGAGAACATCTTGGTTGATGTTGCCCATTGTTTCCATCAATTCATAGTAAGTATATCTGTCCTCACCTTCTCCAGAAGTGTTACCCTCTTTTGATGGATCATTGGATCTTTTTGTAGTGGAAGTCTTCTGCCTAGCAGAAGCACTATCCACCCCCTTGGTTTCTTGGCACCAGGGACCTTTGAATGATTGCTCATTCAAAGTTGCCATGGGGGAGGTCTTAGTTATGTTACCACTGTCCTCCTCTGTGTTAGCAGAAGTAGTGGCAGCCTGCTCACCCATATGCTCTTCCTCCTCCTCAGAGAGCACCTTCTTTGGGTTGGGAGACACCCTTGTGGTTTCCCTGTAGATATTCTCTAAGGGAGAATCCTCCCTTAGAGGGCTTAAAGGCTTAGGGGTTGATGGTACAAGAAGGGAAGGAGCCTTCTTTACCTGTTTCCTTTTGTATGTTTGGGTGATTGGTGAAGTTGGTTTATCAAGAAGAGACTGGGGAATTGATTTAGGGTGGGAAGGTTGGGATTGGCTAGCAGTGGGTTGGTCTAATGGGGGCCTTGACCCTGCTGCCATACCTTCATCAGTTTGGGACACCACCATCATTGTAGAGAACAATGGGGTGTCAACTCCTTCCGAGTCCAGAGGGGATCTTTTCATGTTTGAAAAGACCTTACCTTTGGGAATTTTTGGTACATATACCCCATCAAAATGAGGTATATCCGTCAATTCATGGTTAATAACTTCTTGGACAAACCTGGGGTACATATAAAAGCTCTTTTTACTTCCCAGGTTTGAGACAAGATCATTAAAAAGCATTTGGGAAAAATTATACTTTCTGGCAGTGGCTAAGCATACCAAAGCATAAGCAATGGTGCTACTGAACTCACTCCATCCAGTAGTCTTTTTAGAGATACAATGCATAAGGGTATGGACAAAGAAACGCCATTGGGGTGAAAATTTTGCTTTTGAGAACTTGAACACACCCAATGGGCCTCCATACCCCATTCTTGTAAGAGTAGCAAACAGTTCATCATTAGAGATAGAAGTTATACCAGAGGCATCGTCTAGACGTAGACTGATGCGAAGTACCTCTTCAGTAACTGTCAAGGGTTCGTCACACACCCTTGTTTTGATCATTTGCACACCATTCTCAGTAACAATGGTGGCATTTGCCCAGAATTGCCTCTGATGCTCTATGAAGATGGTAGGAGATATAGTGAGAGCACGGGCAATATGGCTGGACTTCAGAAAGTCGACTATCTGGTGAAAACCTTCAGCTTGTTTTGGCTTTTGGAGCATCGCGATTTCATTGTGCTCGTCGATGAACGCCGTGGATGCCATTGACCTTGAAGGTTCTTTCCTGAAAAATTGGAACTCGAGAGAGAAAGGGTTTAGAGCGCAAGTGAACAGTATGCAAAGAGTCGTTATGAACTTTTAGGCGGGCAAAGGGTATTTATAGTATTCGGGACATAAGCAGTAGTAACCAAGAGCAGTATTAACGACAAGCAGTATTAACCACTAGCAGTATTAACTGAAAGCAGTATTAACTACTAGCAGTATTAACTGAAAGCAGTATTAACTACTAGCAGTATTAACTGAAAGCAGTATGAACCACTAGCAGTATTAACTGAAAGCAGTATTAACCACTAGCAGTATTAACTGAAAGTAGTATTAACTACTAGCAGTATTAACCACTAGCAGTATTAACTGATAGCAGTGTTAACTACTAGCAGTATTAACTGAAAGCAGTATTAACTGTGCACTGGCAGTATTAAAAATGCACTGGCAGTATTAACAATGCACTGGCAGTATTAGCAATGCACTGGCAGTATTAAAAATACTGACATTTTTAAGCTTTGTGAAGAACTGAGTACTGCTCTACTTTTCCTGAAAAAGAAGATTAGGACTACCAAGAATAAACAATATACAGGTATTGAACCACATTTTAAGTAGGAGCTTATTCAGAGTTGATCATTCCCACACTTGTTACCAAGAAAGTGAATCTACCCACATCAAATGCTTTGGTGAATAGATCAGCAAACTGGTTGTCAGTATGAACCTTTACAACTTGAATAAGTTTCTTTTCATTACAGTCTCTTATGAAGTGATACCTGATCTCAATGTGCTTTGTCCTTGAGTGCTTGACAGGATTATTCACAAGCACTGCTATTATCAATAAAAATTGGAGTGTGTAGAAAGGTTACCCCATAGTCCAGCATTTGATTCTGAATCCATAAGACTTGAGAACAGCAACTTGCAGCTGCTATGTACTCTGCCTCTGTTGTAGATGTGGACACTGTTGTTTGTTTCTTGCACTGCCATGAAACTAGTCTTGCACCTAAGAACTGACATCCTCCAGAAGTAGATTTTCTGTCCAAGTTTGCTCCACCTAGATCACTGTCTGAGTATGCAAGTAGGTCAAAGGATGAGTCATGAGGATACCAAAGTCCCAATCTGGGTTGCCCTTTGAGATATCTGAATATCCTCTTAACAGCTTGATAATGAGATTGCTTTGGCCTAACTTGGAATCTTGCACATACACATACTGGAAACATTATATCTGGCCTAGAGGCTGTAAGATACATAAGAGAGCCAATCATGGATCTATAATGATGAACATCCATATCCTCCCCCTCAAGATCTGTTGTTATCTGCTTGTGTGTCTCCATAGGTGTGCTGGCAGGTTTTGAATCTGAGAAACCAAACTTGGTTAGAATGTCCTGCACATACTTGGACTGACAGATAAAAATTCCATCTGACTTCTGTTGAACTTGGAGTCCAAGGAAAAAAGTAAGTTCCCCCATGGAACTCATTTTGAACCTTTGATGCATTAGTTCCTCAAACTCCTTGCACATGTTGTCTCTTGTAGATCCAAAGATGATATCATCAACATAGATTTGGACCAGCAAGATATCCTTCTGCTTTCTCTTGATAAATAAAGTCTTATCAATGACTCCTCTTTCAAATCCATTTTCCAAGAGATAGGATGACAGAGTGTCATACCATGGTCTTGGAGCTTGATGCAGTCCATAAAGTGCTTTCTTCAATTTGTATACCCTGTCTGGATAGCTTGGGTTTTCGAACCCTGGTGGTTGACAGACATATACTTCTTCTTCAATTGAGCCATAAAGAAATGCACTTTTCACATTCATTTGATAGACTTTGAATTTCATATAAGAAGCATAAGCCAGGAATAATCTAATTGCTTCTATCCTGGCCACAGGTGCAAATACTTCATCATAGTCTATTCCCTCTTCTTGTGTATACCCTTGAGCCACCAGCCTTGCTTTATTTCTTATCACTATACCTCTTTCATCTCTCTTATTCCTGAAGACCCATTTTGTTCCTATTGCTCTTTGGCCTTTAGGAAGGTCTACCAGATCCCAAACATCTTGTAGCTTGAATTGCAGTAGCTCTTCTTGCATTGCTTCTATCCAACTGGACTCTTTCATAGAATCATGTGCCTTCTTAGGCTCAAGCTGGGATAGAAAGCAAGAAAGCACTGTATGCTGTTGATCTTGCATTTCTTGCAGCCTGCTTTGATTTCTAGTCATCATAGGAGAGGATATATCTCCTATTACCAGTTGTGGAGGATGATTCTTTTGAATTCTGGTATGATGATTAGGTTCTTCATTAAGTCCCACCTCTAGATTGGAGTCATTCAACTCAACTGAGGTGTTTTCAGCAGCTACTTCTGATTCTTTATTGTCTTGAGTCTCCTCATCTCTACTTTCTTCTTCACTCTGACTTGGTCCAGTAGATGGTTCCTTTTCACAGTCTTCAACAGGATCCACTGTGGGTATGGGAAAGATCACAGATTTAGACATACTGTCTTGGACTTGGGTAGTTCCTGATCTTTCACTCCTTGAATCAGCATAATCATCACTACTAAAACCAAAAGAGTTAGTTAGTGAATCAATGTCAAATAGCCACTGAGGACCAGACCCAATTGGATTTGGTGTGTTCTCATTGCATTTGACATTGTCACTTTCTTCAATTATTCTAGAAGAAGAGTTAAAAACTCTGTAAGCCTTACTCTGAGATGAGTAACCAACAAGAAATCCATCATCTGCTTTGCTATCAAACTTACCTAAGTAAGATTTAGTATTGAGAATTGTACAAGGACACCCAAAAGGTTTGAAAAATCCAATAAAGGGTTTTCTTTTATTTAAAAGCTCATATGGGGTTTTGTTCTTTGGCTTGACCACTAGAACTCTGTTTTGGACATAACAGGCAGTATTAACTGCTTCAGCCCAGAAGGTAATTGGCAGTTTTGAATCAGCCAACAGAGATCTAGCAGCCTCTATTAGTGTCCTATTTCTCCTCTCAGCAACTCCATTCTGTTGAGGAGTCCTAGGGGCACTATATTGTCTCTCAATGCCTTTCTCTTCACAAAAGGTGTTTAGATCAAGATTTTTAAATTCAGTCCCATTATCTGATCTAATGACTTTTACTTTTTGATTAGTTTGGTTTTCAATTCTTAGGATAAAGGGTTTGATCAGTCCACTTGTCTCATCCTTAGTCCTTAGAAAATATACCCAAGTAAATCTGGAGTAATCATCAACAATAACCAAGCAGTAAGATTTCTTGCCTATACTCATAACATTTGTAGGACCAAACAGATCCATATGTAGTAACTGGAGACAAGAAGAAATAGTGTTTAACTCTTTGGTCTTATGAGAAGTTTTGTGTTGTTTGCCTTTAAGACAAGCAACACAATGATCATCACATGAAAAGACTTTTGATGGTAAACCTCTTACAAGGTTGTTTTTAACAAGTTTGTTCATAGTCTTGAAATTCATGTGATACATCCTTCTGTGCCAAAGAGAGGATTCATCCACAGAAGCTTTTGAAACAAGACAGTTTATGGATGAATCACTATCAACATTGTCCAAATCTAGACAATAAACATTGTCCTTTCTTGGAGTTCTAAGTAGTATCATGCTTTCATCAACTACTTTGAACCCTGGAGCAAGGATCATACACTCTGTGTTTGTAAATAATATGCTATGTTGTTTGTCACAAACCTGTGATACACTTAACAGGTTGTACTTCAACTGATCAACATAGTAGACATCCTCAAATGTCATCTTACCTTTTGTAACATTACCTTTGCCACTTATTTTACCACCAGTAAGATTATCTCCAAAAGCAACATGTCCTCCATTGATATGCTTGAAATCCTGAAGACATGACATGTTACCTGTCATGTGCCTAGAGCAACCACTATCAACATGCCATATGCTCTTCCCCTTGAGCTGTTGGTTGCCCTGCACATAAGATAAATCAGTTAGTATGAATTGGGAACCCAAGCCAAAGTGGTCTTGGGTACCCCTTTCTCATCAAAATACTTGCATTCTTTCTTGACAAGATTTTTAAACTTTGACTCCTCATTTCTGGAGTACTTTGTCACAATGATAGGCTTGGAAACACTTTTGCTAGAAGCAGTACTGGTTTTAAAAGTACTAACTGCCTTAGCACCACTTGCATGCTTAGCAGTACTAACCTTGTTAGAAGTAGTAACTGTGTTAGCAGCAGTAACTGTGTTGGCAGTATTAACCTTTGAAGAGGTACTAACAGTATTAGCAGCATTAATATTTTCAGCAGTACTAACACTGGTAGCAGCGGTAATGCTTCCAGCAGCACTATCCCTGTCAGCAGTACTAACAGTTTTAGTGCTTCTAGGCACCCACATTTTAATACCTTCTTTTAAAACCTTTTTCCTCATGGGGCCCTTACTTTCAACAGATTTCTTCATCACATGTTTCTTTCCAGTCTTCCTATAACTAACAGGTTTTTGCACAAATCTTTGAAAGTTCATTTGTTGGTTAATAGGATTAAAGAAACAATGCTTAGCCAAATGGTTTAACTTTCCACATATGAAACAAGGCTTTGGTCTATTGATTTTACTCAGATCAATGCCTTGTTTTTGTGCCCATTGGTTGTTCCAGTTTCTCTGATTTCCCCTTGGTTTATCATGTTTTTGGGGCTTAGAAGTATTGCATGCACACTACTTGCAAGGGATAGGGTTCACAACAGTGGTCTGCTTATAATAAACCTTATTGTTCTTTTCCTCAGTCTTCTCTATCTCATTGGACTTGATCCAATGCTTTCCACATCCCTCATTGGTGATTATGTGGTTTTCTATAGGAATCTTACCACTCACAGTGTTGTCTTTATCCTTGACAACTTCTTTCTCAGTTTTATCCTTAACAACTACTTCATCTAAGGGATCTATCTCAGTGGCTCCCTTAGGTAGGTCCTTCCTATCCTTTGTTTCTAACAAATCTGAACTAGGAGGGATGTAGTTGTTGTTATAGGGTGGTGGTGTGGTATTGTACCCTATTCCTCTTCTCAGTTTATCATGAATCTGAGATTGTAGTAAAGAATCCATAGCTTTAGAGGCATTGGAAAACTTTTCTACATCTAGCTTGACTTTAGCTAGTTCTACTCTTAGCTTTTCACTCTCTTCTTTGGATCTGGTCAGTTGAAGTTCTAAGTCATTCTTCTCCCACTTCAAGTAGTTTGTGTCATAAGAGTGTTGAAGCTCATTGGCTTGAAAACCCTTAATCTGCTCTTCAAATCTCTCAACTATCCTCACATAATCTTTTATGTCCTTTTCCAATCTCTTAAGGTCATCACTCATGTTCTGATTGTGATCCCTATACCTTTTAACAGTGTTAATGCAATTTTGAGAACAAAGATTGGAAGTTACCTCTGTTGGGAGATCAGACACCTCTGCCATTAGAGCTTGGTTCAGTATGGCCTCATCAGCTTGATCACTCCAATCAAACCCCATGCCTTGTTGAGAGACAAGGGCTTGTGCAGAGTTTCTGTTATTATTGAAGCTTCCAGATTGAGCTTGTTGATGGTTATTGTTTTGAGGCATTCCACTTCTGCATTCTTTAGCAAAGTGTCCCTTCTGATGGCATTTATAGCATTCCACCTTTGACTTGTCAAAACCTGCTCCATCTTCTCTTCTTTGTGAGAAGTTGTTCCTTCCAGTTCTTTTGATGAACTTCTTGACTCTCATAGAGAGCATGGCCATCTGCCATTTAATGTCCATCTCTTCAAGATCATCTGGATGGAGTTGTTCCAAGTCATCATTAATGAGAGAAGAGTTTCCATGACTTGCTAGAAAGGCTTCAAATACAGTTTCAGTGCCTTTCTCTTGAGTTGCTCCATTGGCAGCACTAACTGATTCAGAGTTGGAAGTAGAATCAGTTGATGCTGAAAGGAGTGCAGCATTGTGAACATATCCAGAAGGCCTCTTCTTAGCCTCTACCTCAGATTCAAAAACTCTTAGATCATTATATAGATCATCAAGTTCCTTTTCTTCCAGTTGATCATTCTGTCTGAAAGACACAGTATACATGGTCCATTCATCACTCAGGGACCTTAGAAACTTTCTGTTCAGATCATCTTGATCAATTTGTACTCCCACTGTAGCAAGTTCACCAATAAGCTTGTTGAACCTGTCAAAAGTTTGAGTCATGGACTCATTCTTGGTTGACATAAAGTTCTCATATTGTTGCTTCAGAATGGCTTTCTGATTTCTCTTGGTACTTTTGGTACCTGAGAATCTCTTCTCTAGAGCATTCCAGAGCATCTCTGCATCAGTGCAGTTGCAGAACTGATGTTGATATTCATTGGGGATAGCCAAGAGCAAAGTGCTCAAGGCTTTCATCTCTGTCTGTCTAGCCTTTCTTTCTGCATCAGTTTTTGGTGGAGTTCTCTTTCCATCTGCACCAATCTTACCTGCTTCAGAAGGACCATTCTCTATGATATCCCACATAGAATAGTCAGTGAGGAGTATGTACTGCTTGATTCTGATCTTCCACATATCGAATTCATTGGGTCTGAGCATTGGTACCTTTGAGACCAGAGTACTGTTTGATTCTGCAAAGTTTTCCATGATGAATGAATAGATGTTTCTGAGAGAACAGGCTTTGATACCACTTGTCAGGATCGAATTCTCAACAAGAATAAAGTCTCAGAAACAATATCAAAGTAGTTGCGGAATAACACTTTGATATTCAATGTAACAGTAAACAAACAGTATTTGATTAACAACTTGCAAACTTGTATTAAAATCACAAGATTACACACACAACCTCAATCTTGAAGAACAAGCTCTTTCAAGACGAATTCTACTTCTCTAGAATTAGGATCTATGCCTTGAGGTTGACTCTCTCTTTTTCAAAAACTTAGAATTAAATCTATTTATAAACTATTCTGTCAAATCTATACATATACTGAACAAAAAGATAATTACAAAAAAATAGAATATCTTCAGTATATCTTGCATAGTTATCTTCAATCCTTCCATGAATATCTTTATTCTTTACAGTTGTCATC
The DNA here is from genome assembly GCA_954870635.1 of Arctium minus. Classification (NCBI taxonomy): domain Eukaryota; kingdom Viridiplantae; phylum Streptophyta; class Magnoliopsida; order Asterales; family Asteraceae; genus Arctium; species Arctium minus. Next base: position 10,393,789 of record OX941096.1, on the reverse strand, counting down.
CTCTCTATCCAGATCTCCACTTCATAAGCAGCATTAATCACAAGCAGCATTAACTACTAAGCAGTACTAACCACTAGCAGTACTAACTAGCTAAGCAGTACTAACTTTGTTCAAGCAGCACTAACTTTGACTAGCAGTATTAATTCTACTAGCAGAAGTAATACTCAGCAGTATTAACTTTGAAGTCCTCTAGCAGTAGTAATTCTGAACTAGCAGCATTAACCATACTTGATGAATTCTTCAGTTCCCAACAAAACAAATACAACTAAGTTTGACTTATTACAAAATAGACTTTGACATTAATGAGATTTGACTTTAGCAGCTTTAACTTTCTCAACTTTGACCTTCAGTATTATTGATCTTGTATCCAACAGATTTATGCTCTAACAATCTCCCCCTTTGGATTCAAGATCACTGTTGAAAAAATCTAGCAATTCAGTCTTCATTTTAGGCTCTGTCAAAATAATCTCCCCTTTTTCTTTGACTGTCTTCTTTCCAAAACTGTCTTCAAACAAGTAACAATCTCCTCAAAACTTTCACATAAAATTTTCAGTCTTTGGAATGAAATTATCTTCAGAATCAACTCAAATTGCTTTAGCAGAAAATCTTTAAAGAAAATTTCCTCAAATCTTCAGAAATTCTTTGATCTTCTTTAAATCTTTCCTTTGAACTTTCTGACTTGAACATTTCAGAAAATCAACTCACAAATCTTTATCAGATCTTGATATCATCTCCCACAAACTTCAAAACTTTAATATTTTTTGATACCATCTCCCCCTTTTTGATGATTTGAGCATCTATATCATCAAAACTTTTCTCCAAGAAATGTCTTTGACCAATCTGATATGTCAAACTGAGCCTCTAATTCTGTGATCCATAACAAGATATTCATCTAGATCTTTTCAAATCCAGACAAAAGTAAGAACAGGTAACTCCTGAATCAACAGATGAATCAGTTAAAATGCCTGTCAGTAACACAAAGTCACTTGTGTAACGAATACACAATATAAAGGAGCTTTTTGATGTTCACTCCCCCAGGGCTTCCATCCAATCATCGAAATACCACAAAGGCAATTTCTATGAATGTTATGACAAAGAAACAAATTCTTTGTGTGCTCGTGCATGTGTTGAAAGAATTAAGCACAAATAATTGCTTTTCAATAAGGCTCAAAGTTGTGTAAACCACTGAGACAACAGTAGATAAACACAGACTCAATGTGCATGATTGAAGTGCGAAGGTGGGGCAGACTTCCTTCTTTTTCAATATCCAGATTTTCCAAATGAAAACCAGATAGATTATATGCTGCGTCCCCTTGAAAATGTGAAACATTTTCTTTTTGAGAAGAAAATGAGTAGCTTGTGGGGTTTAGTCAAAAGTTGGCATGGGCTAGTTGCCTGTTTGAAAAACGTTCACGAAGAAATGTGAAACATTAGTAATGTGGCTGCCCGGCTCAGAAAGTAGTTGGTGCAGAGTTTGATATTCTTTTACTCTGATCTCACACCCTCTTTCTTTTAATCATTAAGCGCACTACTAACCAAACTCTCTTTTCCATTTTACCTCATCACACAACCCATACTCATTTCTTTTTGACTCCTCACACTCAATCTCTATGGATTAACTTCTTGGGTAGAAATCACTGGTTAACGTGATTCCATAGAAGTTCAGATAATTCCTAGCACAAAGAACCCATATTTCCTATAAAAGCATAATGTTGCTCAGATGATTTAACTATAACAGTTAAAGCTCATATACAAATGTCAGATGAATATATGCTCATAAAATATAATCATTAAGGTATGAGCATTTAAAAGCATTGAAGATATTTCAAACAAGTTAATTGAATGAATGAACATGAATGCAAGAGACTTGTTTGAAAATCTGACATTGTATGAAAATGATCAGAAATGAATGATATAACAATCAAGGCTTTATGGTCAAGAATAATTGATATTTGTCTATACGAAACAAAATATAGACATTCTTGAAATGATCGTTTCGAAATGAAATATCGCTCAAAATTCTTTGAATACAAGCGGAGTGTCTTACCATCGAAAAATTGTTTCAATTTTGAGACATGGTAAGAACATATTGAACAAAGATTCAAACCGGTGTGTATGAATACTTGAAAGTATATAGAAAAGACAATACACAAGTATTTATCTTTGGATACACACAGTTTATTTATCAATTAAGCACAAAAATAAAATGAAAACATTTAAAATCACACTTCCAATTCATGAAATCTTTTTAAAGAATCGAGAAGTAGTTTGAACATTTAAAAATATGTTTTCTATATCTGAAAGTTGTCCTTCTTTCAGATACATTTGAGATTAAGATAAGAAATTTACCTTTTCGGTCAATCTTAATGCTCATTAAGTCAGCTGAAGTCAAAAATGATATGATCGTGTCATCCTCTCTCATCCTGCATAAGTCTCAAAGTCTAGTCAAACATTTATTCACAAAATTTATTCAAAAATAAAATGACATAAAGCAATAAAACGATTAATGTACGAGTTCTGATTTGAAATAATCAGAAATCATAGTCTTACTCCTTTTGTCTTATAAGCTCCCCCTAAAATCATGCATCACAAAAATTTTGTCAGTTAAAATGTATAATGCAGAAATTAGTTTTGCTCCCCCTCAAATGAATGTAGATCATCTAAAATCTTCTCTTACTCACCCTGAGATCATGAGCAAACAATTAAAGTGCAGATATCCTTCAAAAATAAAAAATAAAGAAAAATGAAGAAAAATAACAATTCGTAACTTTAGTAGGTAACAACCGATTACGTCTTAAGATTTAACATACCAAGCTTAGAGACAAGAGATTTAATTTCTTTTCATCTAAGGGTTTGGTAAATAAATCTGCAAGTTGATAATCTGTTTTTACAAAATAAAGTTCGATTGTTCCTTTTTCTACATTATCTTTTATAAAATGATACCTGACGTCAATGTGTTTGGTTTTCGTATGCTGGACAGGATTAGCAGATATGGCAATCGCACTCTTCGAGTCACAGTAGATTGGAATTTTGTCATACTTGAATCCATAGTCTCGTAGTTGTGTTCGCATCCACAAGACTTGAGAGTAGCAACTGGCAGCAGCTACGTACTCTGCTTCAGCAGTCGATGTGGAAACGCATAATTGTTTCTTTGATGCCCAACTTACGAGCTTGTCTCCAAGAAATTTAACGTGACCAGAAGTACTCTTTCTGTCCAACATGCAACCTGCATGATCTGCATCTGAATAGGCAGTCAGTTGAAACCCAGTATCCTTAGGATACCACAGACCAAGGTCTGCAGTCCCCTTCAGATATCTAAAAATACGTTTGACAGCGGCCAAATGAGATTCTTTGGGAGCAGCTTGATATCTAGAACATAAACATGTTGAAAACATAATATCTGGTCTACTGGATGTAAGATACATTAATGAACCTATCATACCTCTATAGTTTCTAACATCAACACTTTTACCCGAAGGATCAGTGTGAATCTTAGTACCTGGTGCCATCGGGGTTCCAATAGGTTTACAATTTTCCATTTTGTACTTCCGAAGAATATCCAAAATGTACTTAGATTGATTTATGAAAATCCCCGTAGAAAACTGTTTAACTTGTAATCCGAGAAAGAAATTCATCTCTCCCATCATACTCATTTGAAAACGTGACACCATGAGGTTAGAAAAGTTTTTGCAAAATTTTGGATTTGTAGAACCAAATATTATATCATCAACATAAATTTGAATAAGGATAATATCAGCTTTTTCCTTTTTGATGAATAAAGTAGTATCAATCTTACCTTTAGAGAAACCAGACTTGACCAAGAATTTGGATAAGACGTCATACCATGCTCGAGGGGCTTGTTTTAATCCATAAAGGGCTTTGTCCAAGATGTAGACATGATATGGCTTATCTGGATTGACGAAACCTTCTGGTTGAGACACGTACACTTCCTCTTTAAGAATGCTATTACTTCTGGCTCAGCATTTGCTTGTACATCTTCAACTGTAGGAGTAACAGTAGGAATGTGAGTTTCTGACTGACCGGGGGATTCTTGTTCAGTTATGACTTCTGAAGTGACTGGATGATTGCAACTTGTGTCTTCAGACCTGTCAGTCACAGCAGATTTAGATACATTAGAACCTAGAAACTCATCATAAAAGAATTCAAATAACAAATCTAAATCAGTTAAATGTGAAATAGATGTAGAAGCGTTATTCGAATTTGTCGCTGTAGAAACAGGTTTTGGACTGATCTTTGATCAGAAGCCATCTCTTCATCGAATGTGACATTAACGCACTCAACAACTGTCTTTGACTTCTTTAGATAAACACGATATACAGCAGATGTTGAAGAATAACCGATAAAGATGCCTTCGTCCGCCTTAGCACTGAATTTATTCAGACTCTCTCTGTCGTTAAGGACAAAACATTTACACCCAAATACGTGAAAATATTTGATAGTTGGTGTTCTATTGTTGATCAACTCATATGGAGTCTTTTGAAAACGGCGGTGAATCATGGATCGATTTTGAGTATGGCATGCAGTCGACACAGCTTCTGCCCACAAGAATAGAGGTAAGTCTGATTGGCTAAGCATAGTCCGAGAGGCCTCGACTAGCGTTCGATTTCGCCTTTCGACTACTCCATTTTGTTCAGGCGTACGAGCAACAGAGTACTGATGTGATATCCCGACCGATTCGAGATATTCTTCAACTATCTTGTTTTTGAACTCTGTGCCGTTGTCCGTTCGAAGAAACTTGACTTCTCGCTGCATTTTCACCTGGGTCGTCTTTAAGAAAGTAATGAGAACTTCGGGCGTCTCATCTTTTGAACAAAGAAATTTGACCCACGTGTATCTTGAGTAATCGTCCACAATAACCAACACATATTTCTTTGCTCCCAAACTCTGAGTTCTCATTGGACCACACAAATCCATATGTAACAATTTTAACGGAGAACTAGTGCTTGGTTCAGGTTTCGGTTTATGTGCGACTCTCTTCATCTTACCCTTTTCACATGCTGCGCATAATTGTTCTCGTTCATATTTCAGCTCAGGAAGTCCTTTGACCAATTTCCCACGAACTAGCTTGTTGATGTAACGAAAGTTTAGATGAGATAAACGTCTGTGCCAGAGCCAACTTTGTTGCGTTGAAGATTTTGACAATAAACATACTTGACTGTCAATCTGAACTTTTGAAAGATTGATGGTGTAGAGGTTTGTCTTTCGATTTCCAGATAAGAGTTTTGTTCCATCTTCAGTGCGAACTGAGCAACTCTTAGACTTGAAGTTGACCTCTAACCCTTTATCGCAGAATTGACCTATGCTGAATAAGTTGTGCCCCTAGACTTCAACATAACTCACCTTACTTATCGTTATGTTGTCTTGAATGACGTCACCATATCCTAAGATTGGTGAAAGCTGATCGTTTCCAAATCTGACATTTCCACTGAATTTCTCTGTATAGTTAGACAATAAAGCTTTTTGCCCAGTCATATGCTTGGAACATCCACTATCCAAGTACCACATATGCCGGGTCTGCAAGAGAAATCAGGCAACAATAGATTTAGGTACCCATTTAAAAACGGGTCCTAACAGTTTAGCACAAGATTTTGGTATCCATTTAAATATGGATCCTCCTTTTCTTTGAAAAAAATTTGATCTCGAAGAATTCACATGATAAGATCCATACCAATCAGAAGAATTATGAGAATAAACAAAATCATTTCTCTGATAAGGATAAGATGTAGTAGTAATATGAGACAATTGAATCAATTGCTTTATTGAATATCTCTTGTAAGAAGTTACAAGGTTTTGATTATTAGAAGCAATTTGATCAATCACATCAGTATCTCTTGTAAGAAACTGATTCGACTATCTCATCCTCCTTCCGTTTTGGTCTCCATTCAGATTGAGCTTTCAACTTTTTCTTCCTTAAATCTGAAACATAAGATATAGATTTATTAGGAAAAACAGATTTCCGAGACTGAATATTCTTTCGTGTACCAGTGTATTTCTGTTTCTGTAATCTCTGTTTCTTATGTTTCTTACCTTGAGCATAGTAATCAGCAGTTACAGAAACTGATTCACCAACCTTAGTTGATGATTCAACAATATGAACATCACTTGGTAACACTCTTTTATTTTTAAGACAAGTAGAATGATCAGGAAGTGTAGAATTGACATCAAACATATCAAATTCTTCCATGCACCCATCATCAGAATTTAGAAAATCATTTGCAGACTCAAATAAGTCATCAGAATTATCAGATGAAGATTGAGATGCCTTAGAGACTGTAGAACACTTTGTAGATTTAGTTTGACAAACAGTGTTCTTTATAACTGTAGAAAATACATTTTGTTGTATATCAGCCAAAAGTTTTTCATCAGATAAAACATTTTCAAGCTCGACTATTTTGCTTTCAAGAATAGATGTAGGAACATAAACCTTTGCAATCACAGGTTTTGCCTTCATTCCAGAAGCGGAATAACTAACAAAATAGTCAGTTGAAAGAACTTTTGATGTTTTTGAAAGATAACTATCATTTAACTTTTCATAGTTAAACTGTAGTTTCATTTTCTTTTTATTCTTTCTATTTTCAGTTTCTTGGTCCTCAACTTCTTCTGATAATTTGGTAACAAATTTGGGTTTTAAATGAGTATGTTTATCAGCACAAGAAAGAAAATCATAGTTATAAAGTGCCGGCTGTTTTCTGATAGCTTTCTTAAGATAATGGGGGTTTTCAAAACCAAGTCCCCATTTCTGTTTGACATCAGCCTCTTCATTAGGTGAATTGAGAAAAATGGTTTGATCTGTTTGGCCTCTCGCATAAAGTTTTGCTTCCAGACCATTTACCTTCTTATTCAAATTCTTATTTTCAACCTGCAATTTATAAACAGTTATTGCATATTCATTTTTCTCAAACTCATATTTAGACACTTTACCTTCAAACTCAGAAATCCTCTTTTCAAAACAATCTGCTTTAGATTTAGAATCAAAATCAGACTTGCGTAAAGAATCAATCAGATCTTTGTTTGAAATAACAGACGTATTAAGCTCAAAGATCTTCTTATTCTTTTTAGCAACTTTTTCTTTTTCCTTTTTCAGATTATTTTGTAAATTTTGTAGCTCTACCACCATGGTTTCCATTTTGGTAATAAAATCTTTTTCAGATAAGTTTAATACCTCATTAACTGCCTCATCATCTGACTCGTCATCCTGTACTTCTTTGCCCATGAGACAGATATGAGTTGTTTCTTCTTTCACTTCTTCTTCTCCTTCTGAATAATCCAGCCAAAACTCATCTTCAGCCATTAGAGCAACACCCGCTTCTTGCTGTCTTACCAAAAGCAACTTGTTCTGATAGTACTGAGAGTTGCGAACTTTCGGCTTTCGACAATCTTTTACAAAATGACCCATCTTGCCGCAATTGTAGCATTTGATGGAATCTGTTGCTGGTTTCTCGGCAACTGTGTAGTCATTCACGAACTTCTTCTTCTCCACATATCTATCCTCTTCATACCTCTTTCCTTCCACTTTCTGTCGATGCTCGTGATTCTTTGAACTAGATGAAGAATACCTTTTAGAATTTGATCCCGGCTTCTTGTAAAATTTCTTCTGGAATGCACGGGTCAGCAATATCATGGCTTGTTTCAGACTTTCTCCATCATCACTATCTGTAACTGAATCTGACTCAGAACTGGTAAGAACTATCTTCTTTTTCTTCTCTTTCTTTTCTTTCTTTTCTTTCTTCTTCTCTCCAGCTACTAAGGCAATAGGATCAGGAACTTTTTCTGCCTTCTTCTTCTCAGCTCTTTTCTCTTCTACTTCTTCTTCATTCTGCCTCAATGTCTCAAATACCTCATGTAATGGAATTTCATTCAAATCCTTCATCTGCTTCATCCTTCTTGTATGCTTCTTCCATTCAGGACGTAGGATACTCAGAAATTTGACATTGTTTTCCAACTGCTTCTTTTTGACTTTATTCTTTGTCAGCTCATTCAGAAGCAATACAAACCTCTCATATGTATCTTCCAGACTCTCATTCTCCTTAGCTTTGAATTCCTCATAACTATTGATGCAATTTGCCACTTTCATTTAATTTCCAACCTTGGATCCCATCATCATCTTTTGCAACTGATCCCACATCTTCTTAGCATTGGCTTTATAGCTATCAATCTTGATGTAGATCTCGTTTGGGATGCTTTGAAGAAGTAATGATCTTGCTTGTTTGTCTGCTTTGTATCGGCTTTTCTGCTCTTCAGAATATTGAGAAATATCCACTATCATTGTTTTCATCTTTTGCTCTCTTTCCTCAGTTCCATCTTCACTATCAGATGAGTCAACATCAGGTACTTGAACTGTTATTGGAACCATTGGACCTTCGGTGATAGACAAAAGAATATTCTCTCCATTTGAATGCCTGTCTATGAAATCCAAGAATCTGTCTTTCCATTGTTCATACTCGCCTTTGAATAAAACAGGAGGCTTAACATCAATACCAATCGAAAGTGCATCTTTGGAAGTCATATTGTATAACCTGTTTGATTAATATATCAATAAGAAACTAGAACTGATCGTTAGTCCAAATGAAACAATCAAGAAAATACAGAAAACTTGAAATATAAAATCAAAAATTTTGATCACACCCAGAAGTATGTCCCCCTTCGCAGACTTAGCACGAGGGCAGCGCCCCTAGAGAAAAAAATTTCACTATTAAAGGGCATATTATAGTTTTGAAAAATTTGTCTAAGTCCTCCACACTTTGCGCTTCAAGTGGGAAACGCAAATCTTGACTTTGCGTGTCATACGGGGAACGCAAACCTATACTTTGCGGTTCATATGGGAAACGTAAACCACCACTTTGCGGTTCAAGAAGGAAACACAAACCACCACTTTGCGGTTCAAGAAGGAAACGCAAACCACCACTTTGCGGTTCAAGAAGGAAACGTAAATCACAACATCTCTGAACTCAACTTTGCGTTTCTAGAAATCCTTTCCTTTTGTCAACTTTGCGTTTCAAATTTACAAACGCAAGACACACTTTGCGTGTCAAGTTACACCCGCAAGATAAACTTTGCGTGTCTAGTTACACCCGCAAGATAAACTTTGCGTGTCACATTACAAACGCAAACCCAACTTTGCGATTGTAGTTACACCCGCAAAGCTCGCTTCTCGGCTGTTGATGAAAACGCAAATATCACTTTGCGTGCCTCGTTGAATACACCCGCAAACTTCTGAAGAACTTACTCAAATCTTGATGAATGACCCGCAAACCTGTTTGAATGAAATGCAAACTTGAAGAACACCCGCAAACCTCTAAAACCGAACAAAATCGCACCAAAAACTTATTTAAACCTAGAAATTCAACTCTATACTTCGACAATTCACACGTATAACCAATTCGAACACAAAACTAACACTGATTTTCGATCAAATACACAAAAATTACAAATTCGATACTCATACAGTGTCAAGAACTCGTGAATAAAACAACCACAAAAATTCTAAAATTCGAATTGATTACAGTGCAATTGACAAATCTTTCTATACAAACTCGATCGAATTCACTTTCCTAACAACACTTAATCGATTACCACTCCAAAAACTCACTAAAACTCAAAAATCAAATCTGGACTTGAAGAACACAGATACGAACATTCTGACTTTTCTTGAAATTTTGATTTGGATCTGCTCTGATACCAATTGTGTGTCCCTGAATCTAGTTTTTAAACAAGATTAATCAAACAAGATACAAATATGAATCAATTACCTGTTTGATTTCACTTTCAATCTCAAGATTACACTTTCTCTCTCTACAATCTCTCTCTAACGAACTCTCTTTGTCTCTGATATTTCTCTCTCTAAAATACAACTGAATAATGCTTCAATTAAGTTCTCTACTGAAAATACAAAGAGTAAAAGTATTTATACTACCACTAATACAAGGAAACTAAAATACAAAACAAATACAACTAAGTTTGACTTATTACAAAATAGACTTTGACATTAATGAGATTTGACTTTAGCAGCTTTAACTTTCTCAACTTTGACCTTCAGTATGATTGATCTTGTATCCAACAGATTTATGCTTTAACAATAATCATAGAGAAAAGTCTGGGAATGCAATGGAGGGTACAGTGGTAGCAGAGGCATTTTGCTTTGGGTCCTTTGCCAATCATTTGTTTTTCTTTTCTATTGAAGTGAGGAACTGCTCATTGAGGATCTCGACCATGTATATGTTACGGTTGAAAAAAAGTCCGTACATGATTGTCAATAGTTCTGGGGTGGTCTGGTATATGCTTCCTAACTTGCAGGATAGGGTTCAGTTTAGTACGGGGAACATACAGTTCTAGATTGGGGGTAGGTGTTGGCATTTGAACTTGCTTAATCTAGTTATCTCAGTGTTGTACCCTATAAAGTTTAGGAACTCTATCAGAGTTTCAGAAGAGGCTCTTGGTTCGAAATGAGGGATTTGGAATTCGTTGACCTTGAAAAGGTGAAACCTGAAAACATTTGGGGTCAGAAAGATTTGGAAGTTCGAGTTCTCAGCTATTTCACACTTACCTACGATTCCTTTGTGTTCCTCACTGTAGTAGATTGGGTAGATATATTCTTGAACAAAGGTTAAAGGAACTTCAGTTGTGGATGCAGTGAGGGCATATGTGAGTTTGCAGTTTGCGAGAAACTCACTTATGATGCGATAAGTGGCTTTGAACTTCGGGGAATCTAGGTTGACCATATGGTTGTTGTCTTTGATGGGAAATCGAGTGATTTGGTTTTGTTCGACATTCTTTGGTATGATTTTGCTCCGTTCAGATGAAGTTTGTTGAGCCTAAAATGTTGTATTTAAGATTAAAAAGTTCAAATGTGTAAGTATTGTAAACTTGTGTAAAAGTCAAGTGTGTTTGACTTTCCTTTTATGTCTTGAGTTGTAAAAGTCAAGAAGAGTTGACTTAGTATAAATAGGTTGTGTCTTGTAATTTTGAGAGAGTGTGCAACAAACCATGCAAACAGACAGACACACATACACATACTGTTTACTAGCCATGAGACTTGTGGCTAGAGAGAGAGAGAGTAAACAGACATAGAGAGAGAAAGTCACTTGTAATCAATTCAAATCAAATACAAATGAATTATGATTGAATTGTGTGTTGTGATCTGTGATATAGCTTGAATTTGGAACAATCAGTTGGTATCAAAGCAGATCAGAGAATTCATAAAGGGTCAATTTTTAATCGTTCTTGAAGGACTCGCAGAACGAATGTGGTTGAATCAAATTTCGTGATCTTGAGTTGTTTTTGTTGAATTGTTGCTTGTTTTGTATTCGTTGGATGTAATAGAATGAATCTTGTTTAGATTGTATTGTGTAATTCATAGCAGATTAGATCAATTTGTGATTTTTGTAAAAGTTTAGTTGACTCTTTTCAGATCAAATTCATTGATCTAGTTGTATTTGATTAAAATCGTTTGCTACAATCTTGTTCAGAAAGTGTTCGAGATCAAATCCTCGAATTTTGGTGGAAATTGGATGTAACTTGAAGAATATATGGAGGATTTCTGAGTTTTGAAGTCGATAAATTAAGAACTGGCAAGATCCATAGACTTCACAAGTTTCATAGAAGAATTCACAAGATTCAATATTTTGGTGTTTTTAAATTTGATAAGGAAAGAATTCGCACAACATAGTATACGAAAAGTCAAGATATCACAGATTGAAGTCTACGGAAAATTGGAATTCGCAAAGTGAGATGTACGAAAAGTCAAGAATTCGCATATCCTTGAGTGTGTTAGTTGTTAAATTTTTCTAAGTGTTCAATCCGCAAAGCGTTCCTTACGGAAAGCTCACTATTAATAGAAAACACTCTAAGGAAAGTCCATAACTCGCAAGCCGAAGTCTACGAGAAGTAACGATCATTTCAAGCTTATATTTTACGGATCTTAAGATGTCTCAAGGTTATAATTCTGATTTTGGACAAATGAACATTTCTGAAGCTAGAGCCAATCTGAAGTATCTTGCTGGACAATTATTAATTTACACAAGAATGGATAATGAGTGTTCAAGTGAAAATACAAGGATCAATTATGAGAAAGCTGAATTGCAAGATAAAGTTTTTGCTCTTGAATCTGAGATAAAAGACCAGAAAAACATATATGAAATTCCAGATCTTAAAGATGAAAAAGACAAATTGAAAGAAAAAGTCTTCAGAATTGAAGTAGAGATAAACATGTTGAAAGAAGAAGCTACACAATAGAAGTATATCTCAAGTCGTAAAGATGATCTAAAAAACCTCCAAGAAAGTTCAAAGGTGTTAAACTCTGAAAATACTGAATTGAAATGGAAAATTTCTGAATTGGATGCTCAGATTGTCAAATTCAAGAATGAAGAGTCTGTCAAGAAGAATGAGGAGATAGTTGAAGGTTTAGAATCTTCAAATGTTAAGCTACAGAAGAAGATTTCAGTTTTGGAAAAGCATATCTCTAAAGACATAGAAGAATTTGAAAAAGAAAGAAATACTTTTGCACAGAAGTTTTCTGATTTTTCCATAAAATCATTTGAGAAGAAGAAAGCGATTAAACTAAAATGTGCAAAACTTTCTCAACAAGTGTCAGATTTTGAGAAAGTAATTATCATGGAAAGAGATAAACTTGAGAAAGAGAAGAAGATAGATGTACAAAAGAATGTTGGTGTGTTTAAAGAAATATCTGATAAGAGAGAGTGCAGAGAAGGATTTTGAGGAGGAAAGGAAAGTTTTTTAAACGGAGATAAAGAAGCTTACAAAGAAGTTATCTAAACTATCAACAACTGCAATGAAAGAAAAGAACGCGAATTCTGAATTTCAGAAGAAGATTGACCTACTCTCAAAAGAAAGAAATAGTTTGTCTGCAAAGATAACAGAACTTGAAGAAATAATTTTCAAGGTGAATTTGACTGAACAAAAGACACCAGACTCAATTGTTCAATCACCTAAGGATGATTTAGCTAATTCAGAATGCTCATTCAAGATAGTTTCAAGTTCTTATCATACACATTTTTCTTCAAAGATGTCAGTCATTTCAAAAGATCAACTTCGTTCTACTAACCTTTTCTATGATAAAAATGTTGACGGTTCACGTAAACTTAAAAGGATAAATGCTAAAGAAAAGCTGGTTTGGAGAAGAAAAGATATATCTTTTGATGAGAAGAAAGTTGATAAATCATATGTGCATACACCAAATGCCAAGAAGAACAATGCTCCAAAAGGTAAATATTTTGTGAAACCTAATTTTGTTTATTCGATAAATCAATTAATCAGGTTAGCTCAAAAGAAAATATCTTGTTCTTACTGTGGAACAAATGATTTTGATAATAAAAATTATGTTAATTACTGGTATGGTTCATATTATATTACTCCTAAATGAGTTGCAACTAACAAATCTGGACCCAAATACCAGTTGGTACCAAAACCTCCATCTGTGTTACAGGCACCTAAAGTCTAGGGGTAGCAAGATATATGGCTCTTGAATAAAACAGTTCAAGACTCGTTCTTCAATGTTAAGAGAATTGACTTTTGAACAAAACAGTTCAAGACCCAGTATTCAATGATAAAGAGATAGACTCCTGAATACAACAGTTCAGAACTCACTCTTCATATATCAAAAGAGTTTGTGTACTCTGACGCATAAAAGATGATCAATCTTCAAGGGGGAGTACATATTATTTTTCTGATAAATTTGTGAATGCAAATTTTCAGGGGGAGTTTGACTTCTGATCATATCAGATCAGGACTCGGTCTTCAAAGATTTTTAAAATGAATTATGAATTTACTTAAATCCTAGTAATTCAGAACTCGTTTTAATGCTTAAGGATTTTAGAAGTTTTAAGGGGAGCTTATATTCTTTATATTTTCTACTGATATTTTTTCACATTTTTCAGGGGAAACTTATCTGAATTATCATAATTGATTAATATTTGTTTTTAGGGGGAGATAAAGAAAATTATAATGATGACATTTTCTTTTGTCTTTTTGCAGATATCGAGGGGGAGAATATTTGATTATTTGCCAAGAGGGAGCGTACATGTTTATATTCATTTTGTTTTGCGATATTGCTTACCTTGAGGGGGAGAGTTTTTTGTTAGAATGAGATATTATTTTTAAGGGGAGTTAAGAATCTCAAGCTGAATGTAAGTGTTGCTGATTCTTAAGCTCTACATATTTGAAAGATGAACAACTTTCAGATATGAAAAAATGTTTTCTTAATTGTTCAAACCACTTCTTGTATCTCAAAAGATTTCATGAATTTAGAAGTGAGATTTTAAATGTTTTTCATATTTGCACGTTAATGTTTAACTGACCATGTGTTTCCAAAGATTAATACTTGTGTATTATCTTTTCAATATACTGTCAAGTATTCACACACACCGGTTCAGTACTTTAGATTGACTTTATTATTACCATGTCTCTAAAAGAAATATATTTCGATGGTAATACCCTCGCTTGATTTCAATGTTGTTGAGCGTCGTACATCATTTCAGTATTTTGTGCGTTCATTGGTAAAATGTTTATATTCGTTCATATAAATAACTATCAGTTCTTTGATACCCTATCCTTACCTATTTATATTTCATGATATTTGATCTGATTGATACATTGTCAGATTCTCAAAAACAATTTTCTTGATTTCATTTCATTCATTCATTATCCTTGTTTTGAGAGATCTTCAAAGTTCAAATGCTCAAATCTTATTCATATCCTGGATGAGCATACATTTATATGACAATGATATTATGTGCTAAATTTTTCAAGTTAAATTGTTGAGCAACATATTTTTATAGGACAAAATTTCACGGGATTCTTGTGAGTGTTTAACAGAACTTCCATGGATTCACATTAACCTGTGTTTCCTACCCCGGAAGTTATTCTTGAGTGAGTAAGGGGTGAGGGGTCATAAATTAGAGAGTGGGCGAGATAACACAATGGAATGAGTTTTTATCGGTGTGATGAGGTAAAATGAAAAGAGAATTTGGTTAGAAGTGAGCTTAAATGTTAAAAAAGAAAGAGGGTGTGAGAACAGAGTTAAAAGAATATGAAAACTCTGCAACTACTAATTTCAGAGTCAGGCAGCCACATTACTGATTGGTTCACATTCTTTGGTGACCATTATAGAAATAGGCAGTGACCCCATGCCAACTCTTGCTATAACCCCACTAACCACTCGTTTCTTTCTTAACAAAGAAATGTTTCATTTTCTTTGGGGACGCAACTTATTTTTTATCTGGTCTTCATTTGGAGAAACTAGATATTGAAAAATAAGGAAAGTTTCCCCACCTTTGAACCACTTTCATTCACATTGAATCCGTGTAATACTCGTTCGTCTCTCAACAGTTAATACATTTTGAGCCTGAAAAGCTAAGTAGATTCAATCATTCTATACTTTCATGAGCACACAGGGAATAAGTTTTCTTGTTATAACGTTCATAAAAAATTCCTTTGGGGTTTTTCAATGATTGAATGGAAGCCCTGGGAGAGTGAAGATAACAAAGACTCCTTTCCAAAGTACATTTGTTGTACAAAGTGGCTCCGTGCAACTTACATGCATGCTAACTGTTTCATATGTTGACTCAGTGTTACAACTTCTATTTTGTCTGAATTTGAAAAGATTCGGATGAATAAATATTTGAAATTAAGGTTACTCATATCAGATGGAGATACTATTATTCCTAGATTATGCAAGATTATCAAGATGAACAATGGAACTCAATCAAATCTCATATGTCATTGATATCATCTTCAAAGTTTACAATCACTCTCTCTCTCTACTTTCTCTCTCTAGAATATACAAATGATACTCCAAGATACTCACACAATTAGTTTCCACATATTACAAAGAAAACAATGGCATTTATACCTAGACACATTACAAGGAACAAACACAATTAACAAACAAGCTTGACTTTGATTCACTTTGACTTTCCACTTGATGACTTTGACTTTGACTTGTAATCTTGAGGCTTTGACTTGAGCTTTTGACTTTCAATCTAGATGATCTTGAAGACAACAATTTGTGCTCTAACATTCTCCTCCTTTGGATTCAAGATCATCTTCAAAAAAAATTCAACTTCAAAACAAATTCTCTTTCTTTGATTCAGAAACAAATGAACTCCACCTTTGGATAAACTTGCATTTATCTTCAAATGAATTTCAACTTTAAAGCACATTCTCTCCCTTTCAAAATATTCTCCCTCTTTAGGACAAAAACTGATCTTCTCAGGCGATTAACATTCTCCACTTATTGAGATGAAAAATGATAATCTTCACTTTCCCCTTCTTTTGATCTTTAATATTCTCTCCTTTAAGACTTTGATAAAAATCATCAATCTCTAGCAAAGAAGTTTACTTATCTCGATGTATATGGGGGAGATGGTTATCGAAGATAGTGCTGAAATTGACAATGTTTTGATGATTCTGATGTCTAACAATTCATCAAAAAAGGGGAGATAATTCTGAAGATTTCAATTTCAGAAAATTCAAAAGTTGAATTTCAAAATCAAAGTTAGAGTGAAAGTCAAAAAGGGGGATATGATTCTGAAGATTTCAATTTCAAGTCTAAAAAGATACAATATTACAAAAAGAGGGAGAAATTTTCAAAGACTGAAAGAGTTACAAAGCTACAGATGCATATTTTTACCATATAAGGAGATAAATAAAGACTTCAAATTTTGAAGAAATAAAATTTGTAGAAAGAGTTTGTTAAAAAGATGCTAAGGGAAAGATGTAAACAAAAAGAGAGTTCAAGTAGGTTGTGTCTTGTAATCTTCAGAGAGTGTTCAAATAAACCACGCATATACACACACTGTTTACTAGCCCTGAGACTTGTGGCTAGAGTGAGAGAGTAAACAGACATAGATAGAGAAAGTCACTTGTAGTCCATTCAAATCAAATACAAATGACTTGTGATTGAATTGTGTGTTATGATATGTGATATAGCTTGAATTTGGAACAATCAAAGTTGCAGGTTGGGCCATTGCGAAGTTTTTTAAAAAGTTTTTGCGAAGAAGATGAAGGTTGAGAGGGAAATAACACTCTAAAGTACTTGGGCGCGTGAATAATGAATTGCAATATGTTATTCCTATATTGTGTGCAAGACTAACAAGATGAAACAATGAATTCACAATTAAAACTCATATGTCATTAATTTAGAATTCACAGATTAGAAGTTCTCTCTCACTAGAAATTACAAATGATACTCCAAGGTGCGTACTTACAAGATTACAACAAAGAAAAACTGTATTTATACATACTAACAAATACAAGGAACAAACAATTAACAAACTAACATCCTTTGACAAAGGTTGACTTTGACTTTCCACTTTAAGAGACTTTGAATTTGCAATCTTGATGGTTTGACTTGAGCTTTAGACTTTCCATCTAGATGATCTTGAAGACAACAATTTGTGCTCTAACATTCTCCCCCTTTGGATTCAAGATCATCGTCAAAAAATAAATTTATCTTCAAAACAAATTCTCCCTCTTTGATTCAGTAAGAAATGATCTCCCCCTTTCGGATAAACTTGTACTTATCGTCAAATGAATTTCATCTTGAAAGCACGTTCTCCCCCATTCCAGAATATTCTCCCCCTTTAGGACAAAAACTGATCTTCTTAGGCAATCAACATTCTCCCCTATTGAGATGAAAATTGGTAATCTCCACTTTGTGAGCCCTAGATTCAAGTTCTAATTGCTACAAACAATCAAGATGAGAAATCCATATGTCATTGATGAATTCAAATTACAATCTCACAACTTTCTCTCACTACATTCTCTCTCTAAAATGATATACAATGACTTCTTCTCTCATAAGCTCTCTCTCAATCACACACTAAAATTCACACACTTACAAACTTACTTACAACTGAATTACAAAGACATCAAAGGAATTTATACCTCCATAAAATTACAAAGAAACAAATAAATAAAAATGTTGACTTTTATTAACAAAATGACTTTGACTTTCACTGAGAGTTGACTTTCAGCCTTTGACCTCTTGAACTTTCATCTTCAATCTTTATGATCTTGAATCCAATAAATCTGTGCTCTAACAATCTCCACCTTTGATTCAAGATCATTACTAAAATATTTAGCAATGCGATCTTCTCTCTTTAAGCTTGATTGAAATAATTCCCCCTTTGATCAACCTTTATCTTCTCTTGTAATCTCCCCTTTGATACAAACATACTTTTCTCAATCAACTCTCATGCACCCCCTATTAGTATGAAATCTTTACATTCTCCCCTTCTCTGATAAGCACAAACTTCAATACTCTGTTCTTCAAGAATAATTGACATTCTCTCTCAAAGGTTGTCAACAAACTCCTTTCAGCTATCAACAATTCTTGAATTCTTCTCCCATTCTTAACACAAACTCTTGAACATTTTACTCTCATCTTTAACATTTCATGACTTTAGGACATTTCTTAAAACAATATGTTCTCCCCCTTTTGATGAATAGAGCATCGATATCATCAAAATTTTCTGCAAGAAATGTCATTGAAATTCTGTTCTGACCACTGATCTTTCAAGAGCCTCTGATTCTTTGTCAATTCGAACAATATATTTATCCAGATCTTTTCAAATCTAGACAAAATATTCGTGTAACACCTGAATCAACAAATGAATCAGTTAAAATGCCTGTCAGTAACACTAAGTCACTATGTGTAATGAATACACAATATAAAGGAGCTTTTTTGATGTTCACTCCCCCAGGACTTCCATCCAATCATCGAAACACCGCAAACGAAATTTCTATGAATGTTATGACAAGAAAACAAATTCCTTGTGTATTCATGCAAGTGTAGAAAGAATTAAGTCATCAAGTGCTTATAAAGGTTCAACATAGTGTAAACCACTGAGACAACAGTAGATAAACACAAACTCAATGTGCATGATTGAAGTGCGAAGGTGGGGCAGACTTCCTTCTTTTTCAATATCCAGATTTTCCAAATGAAAATCAGATAGATTATGTGTTGCGTCCCCTTGAAAAAGTGAAACATTTTCTTTTTGAGAAGAAAATGAGTAGCTGGTGGGGTTTAGTCAAGAGTTGGCATGGGCTAGTTGCCTGTTTCAATAACGTTCACCAAAGAGTTGTGAAACGCTAGTAATGTGGCTGCCCGGCTAAGAAAGTAGTTGGTGCAGGGTTTGATATTCTTTTACTCTGTTCTCTCACCCTCCTTCTTTTTAATCATTAAGCTCTCATCTAACCAAACTCTCTTTTCCATTTTACCTCAACACACAACCCACACTCATTTCTTTTAGACTCCTCCCACTCAATCTCTATGGATTAACTTCTTGGGTAGAAATCACTAGTTAACGTGATTCCATAGAAGTTCATTTACATCCTAGCACAAAGAACCCATGAAGTCCTAGAAAGCATGTGTTGCTCAGATGATTTCACTTTATCAGTTAAAGCTCATATACAAATGTCAGATGAATGTATGCTCATAAAATATAATCATGAAGATTTGAGCATTTTTAGACATTGAAGTATTTTCAAAGAAGGATATTGAATGAATGAACATGAATGCAAAAGATTTGTTCGAAAATCTGACATCGTATGAAAATGATCAGAAATGAAATGATATATCAATTAAGGGTTATGGTTAAGAATAATGGATATAGTCTATATGAAACAAAAATATAGACATTCTTGAAATGAATGCTTCGAAATGAAATGACGCTCAAAATTCATTGAAGTACAAGCGGGGTGTCTTACCATCGAAATTATGTATCAAATATGAGACATGGTAAGAACTATTTGAACAAAAAATGAAACCGGTGTGTGTGAATACTTGAAAGTATATGAAAAGACAATACACAAGTAATTATCTTTGGAAATACACGGTTTATAAACATGTAAGCACAAGTAATTCTTGAAAACATTTAAAATCAAATTTCCAATTCAAGAAATATTTTTAAAGAATCGGGAAGTGGTTTGAACATTTAAGAACATGTTTTCTATGATTTAAAGTTGTCCTTCTTTCAACCATATATGAGATTAAGATAAAGAAGTATACCTTTCTATGCAGTCTTAAATCTCATGAAGTTAGCTGAAGTCATAAATATATGATCTTGATAGCTTCTCTCATACTGCACAAGTCTCAAAGTCATGTCAAAGAAACTTTTATTCACATAAATTAAAAGACATAAAGCAGTAAAACGATTAAAGTACGAGTTCTGATATGAAATAATCAGAAATCATAATTCTTTACTCCCCCTGAAAATATGCATCTGAAATTTGTTAG
Organism: Arctium minus; assembly: GCA_954870635.1. Lineage (NCBI taxonomy): Eukaryota > Viridiplantae > Streptophyta > Magnoliopsida > Asterales > Asteraceae > Arctium > Arctium minus. The sequence goes on along the minus strand of OX941096.1, from coordinate 10,373,514 downwards.
TAAAAGGCACATGATAGAGATCTACAACTCCTTCTGAAGTGTTGTTCGTCATATCTTCCGAATACATATTTCCATAAACACTTATGTACTCCCTCTTGAAGGTTGACTTCCTCATTTGAGTACTCGGAGTACAATCCTCATTTCAGCTCGGGAGTAGCATTTTTTTTTATCATTGAAGAGTGAGTCCTAAACTGTTGTGTTTAGAAGTCAAACTCCGTTGAAGTACGGGTCGTGAAATGATTTATTCAGAAGCCTTGGTTCTCTTACTCCCCCTTGACAATAGGTGCCTGCAACACAGAATCATCTTTCGGCTTTGGTACCCACTGGTATTTGGGTCCATGTGTGTTAGTTGCAGTTATTATGGGAGTAACTGAATAAGAACCATACCAGAAATGATCACTTGTTTTGTGAACATGATCATGTGTACGGCAATAAGAACAATAGTGTTTCTTACCTGACAACCTGATTAATTGATCTCTCGTGTAGATATGATCAGGTTTACCTTTACGCGTTTTGTTCTTCTTTGCTTTTCGTCTCATGTATACATGATTTCTTACCTTTCAGCTCTTCTTTCTTTTCATCTTCAACTGGTTTCTTCTTCCAGACCAGTTCTTCTTCTTTGTATCTCCTTCTTCTTTGATGTATACCTGAACTATCTATATTTCGATCATAGAAAAGATTAGTACTATGAATCTAACTGAAAGATTTAACTGACCTTCCTGAAGAAACAGTTTTCAGATGTGAGCTTGATGCTGGCTTGTTAGAACCAACTGAACTATTTCTAGGTGAGTGGATTTTTGACTCTGGAGTCGTTTGCTCAGTCACCACCACCTTGGAACCAATCTTTTCAAGCTCTTTAACCTTTGACGAATAACTGTCTCTTTCTTTAACAAGCATGTCAATCTTCATCTCGAATTCAGACTTCGTTTTCTGCTCTTTAAGCATACTTTCTGATAGTTCAGATAACTTTGCAGTCAGCTTCTTTATCTTTTCTTCAAAAATATTCCTTTCTTCCTCAAAGTCCTTCTCGACAGTCTTTCTTCCATCAGATATTTCTTTAAAAAATCCAACGTTCTTCTGTTCAATCTCCTTTTTATCCTTTGCAAATTTTTCTCTTTCAATAATGATCACTTTCTCAAAATCTGAAATCTGTTGAGAAAGCTTTATACATTTCAGCTCAACTGTCTTCTTTTCGTCAGCACATTTTCTGGAAAAACTCGGAGAATTTCTTAGCAAACTCTTTCTTTTGTTTATCAAAAACTGATATTTCGTCAACAATTTGCAATTCTAATTCAAAGATCTTATTTTCATTAGCACACCCTATTTGCTGAAACTTGACAATGTGATCTTCTAATTCTTAGATCTTGATCTTTAACTCAGTGTTTTCGGCTTCCAAAAACAAGACCTTTTCTTCATTAAGCTCAGAAGTCTGTTTCAGAAGATCTTCATTAATAGTCTTTAAAGCACTAACTTCTTCTCTTAGTATTTTCCCTTCATCATTGTATTTCTTTGATCTCTTTGAGTAGTAGTCAACTGAGGAAGCAAGATCTTTATTCTCTAATTCGAGCTTGGCAAGATCTTTATTCTCTAATTCGAACTTTGCGTGACACTCAACTCGCGCAAACTGATCTTTGCGTGACTAGAACCTGACTCAAACCACACTTTGTGTTTCGAGTAGCTGACGCAAACCAAGTCTTGCGTGTCGAGTAGCTAACGCAAATCACACTTTGCGTGTCGTGAATAAGGCGCAAACGATGAATTTCGCGTTTCTAGTTAATGGCGCAAGATAAACTTTGCATGACAAGTTACTAGCGCAAAGTAATACTTCTCGTGACAAGTCGATCACACAAATCACAACTTCTCATTAACCAACAATCACGCAAACACCAACTTCGGGTTAAAAGATGTTGACACAAAGTACAACTTGTCTCTGAACTTAATCACTTTAACTTTGCGTTTGTCGTTAAAGACGCAAAGCCCACTTATCATTTCTCGTTGAAGACGCAAAGCTCACATCTCGTTTCTCGTTGATCACGCAAACCTTAGTACAATCGGTAAAATTCTCGATGAACTGATGCAAACTGAGATGAACTCGCGCAAAGTACGACGAACTCGCGCAAACTTTAGATCTCACGCAAACCTCTAAAATCGATCAAAATCGCACAAAAACTCATCTATACCTCATATTCTAACTCGAAACTTTGACAATTTGCTAGTTTAAACATCTAGAACTCAAATCTGACAATGAATTTCGATCAAAAACACTAATCAATACAAAATTGATTCGAACACAGTGCGTGAACTTGTAAACTAGAAAAATCACAAAAACTCATAATTCATAATCGATTACAGTGCAATTGACTAATTATCCTATACAAACTCGATCGATAACACTTTTCTAACAAAACCTATTCAAATTCAACTCGAATTTACACCCTGAATCTCAGAATTCGATTCAAACTTGAAGAACACAGTGTCGACTCACTTTCTTGAATTGATTTCAACTTTGGATCTGCTCTGATACCAATTGTGAGCCCTAGATTCAAGTTCTAATTGCTACAAACAATCAAGATGAGAAATCCATATGTCATTGATGAATTCAAATTACAATCTCACTACATTCTCTCTCTAAAATGATATACAATGACTTCTTCTCTCATAAGCTCTCTCTCAATCACACACTAAAATTCACACACTTACAAACTTACTTACAACTGAATTACAAAGACATCAAAGGTATTTATACCTCCATACAATTACAAAGAAACAAACAAATACAAATGTTGACTTTGACTTTTATTAACAAAATGACTTTGACTTTCACTGAGAGTTGACTTTCAGCCTTTGACCTCTTGAACTTTCATCTTCAATCTCTATGATCTTAAATCCAATAAATCTGTGCTCTAACACACTTGATTATTGATCTCCCCTTCTTGTGATCTTTAACATTCTCTCCCAAATACTTTGATAAACATCGTCATCTCTAGCAAAGAAATTAACTTCGGTTGTAGCTCACTTTTGTCTTCCCAAAATAATCATTAAATAAAATTTCTTCAACTTTCTTGACTTCATGAAATTTCTCCTCATATCTCTGAAAATGAACTTTCAAAAACCTTCATTTCTTGACAATTTCTCCCATATATAACATTTCTTGACTATCCCTCCCCGTTTTTGATGATGTAGAGCACAGAAATCATCAAAACGTCTTCACTAAATGTCATCAATTTATGACCATGATACTTCCATAAGAGCCACTGAACATCCGTCAATTCATAATGTATTCATCTGAATCTTTTCAAATTCAGACAAATATGAATGTAACCCTGAATCAACAAATGAATCAGTTAAGATGCATGTAAGTAACACGGAGTCACTTAGTACAACGAATGTACTGTACAAGGAGTTTTATTGTTGTTCACTACCCAGGTCTTCCATTCAATCATCGAATAACACAAGATTATTCTATGAACATTCCGACAGAAAAACAAATTTTCTGTGTATACGTGCTTATGTATGAAAGAATTAAAACATGAATGTTCTATAAGGCTCAAAATGTGTAAACCATTGAGACAACAATAGTATTACACGGACTCAATTATGCATGATCGAAATGCGAAGGTGGGGCATACTTCCTTCTTTTTCAATATCCATATCTTCCGAATGAAGACAAGATAGATTATGTGTGCGTCCCCAAGAAAAATTGAAACATTCCTATGTTAAGAAAGCAATGAGTAGTTGGTGGGCTTTAAACAATAGTTGGCATGGGCTAGTTTCTTTTTTCAATGATGTTCACGAAAAAATTATGAAACAACAGTAATGTAGTTGCCCGACTCAGAAAGTAGTTGGTGAAGAGTTTGATATTCTTTTACTCTGATCTCTCACCCTCTTTCTTTTTAACATTTAAGCTCACTTCTAACCAAACTCTCTTTTTATTTTATCTCAGCACACACCCACACTCATATATTGACTCCTCGCCTATCGATCACTCAAGGTTAACTTCATGGGTAGGAAACACTAGTTAACGTGAATCCATAGAAGTTCTATTTAGCTCACATAATTCCCATGTATATTGTCCTATAATCAAAACGTTGCTCAATTGGTTTAACGTATTAGTTAAAGCAAAATATGAAATACATGTCAGATATATGTATGCTCAATAAGATAATCATGAAGATTTCAGCATTTTAATCATGAAGGATTTTCTCAAAACAAGGATATTGAATGAATGAAATAAATACAAAAGACTTGTTTGAGAATATGACAATGTATGGAAAAGATCAAATATGAATGATTTATCATTAAAAACTTAGGTCATGAAAATTGGATGTTGTCTATACGAATCAAATATAGACATTCTTGAAAGAAATGTTTTGAATGAATTAACGCTCAATGAACATTGAATTTCAAACGGGGTGTCTTACCATCGAGAATTATGTTCAATTATGAGATATAGTAAGAACATAGTCAAAAGAGTACGAAACCGGTGTGTATGAATACTTGACAGTATAAGGAAAAGATAATACACAAGTATTTATCTTTGGAAACACACGGTTTGTTAAACATTAAAGCTCATAATATGAAAAACATTTAAAATCACACTTTTGTATTCATGAAAACAGTTTAAGAATCGAGAAGTGGTTTAAACATTTATGTACATGTTTTCATGTCTGAAAGGTGTCTTTCTTTCAAACATGTATGAGAGTAAGATTAGAATAATCCTTATGCTCATCTTAAATCTCATAAAGTCAACTCAAAGTCATGATTGATATGATCATGTAAGCTCCCCCTCAAAATCTGCATTTAATCAAAAAATCGTCAAAATATAAAGTCTTATTCACAAACTTTATTGAAAAGTAAAGACATGAAAGTAGTAAAACTTTTAAGAACAAGTTCTGATCAGATGTAATGAGAAGGCAAATACTCCCCCTGAAAATATGCATCCGCAATATTATCAGTAGAGATAATATGTATACTCCCCCTTGATGGTTGATCATCTCTTTTGATGCATTGGAGTATACTTTCTTTTGATCGTTGAAGTATGAGTTCTAAACTGTTGTGTTTAGAAGTCAAACACTTTGACATTAAAGTTCGAGTCCGAAGCTGATTTACTCAGAAGTCTAACTCTTTAACACTGAAGTGCAGGTTTTGAACAATATTGTCAAAAATCCATTATTTATTGAAGTATGAGTTCTTAACTGATGTATTCAGAAGTCTAGGTTCTTTTACTCCCCCTTGACTTCAGATGCCTACAACACAGATGAATCTTTTGGCTATGGTACCCACTGGTATTTAGGTCCATGTTTGTTAGTTGCAGTGCTGTTAAGAGTAATATAATAAGAACCATACCAGTAATGATCAGAAACTTTATGAACAAAATCATTTGCATGACAATAAGAACAATAACTCTTCTTTTGAGCTAACATGAGTAATTGATTTCTAGAATAAACAAAATTAGGTTTACCTTTTGGCACATTGTAGGATATGAACTTGATGTTGTCTTGAATGAACATTCAGAGTCAGCTGAATCATCTCTAGGTGTTTGAAGAATTGAATCTGGAGTCTTCCGCTCAGTCAAAACCACATTAGAGACAATTTCTTCAAGTTCTGTTATCTTGGAAGATAAATTGTTCCTTTCCTTGATGAGCAGGTCAATCTTTTTCTAAAATTCAGACTTCGTGTTTTGCTCATTCATTGCCTTTGTTGACAATTTAGATAATGACTCTGTAAGCTTCCTAATCTCTGACTCAAAAATCTTCCTTTCTTCCTCAAAATCTTTCTCAACATTCTTTCTTTGATCAGATATTTCTTTGAAAATTCCAACATTTTTCTGCTCTAATCTCTTCTTATCCTTCTCAAACTCTTTTCTCTCTTTTTCCAACAGGTTTTATAGCTCAGAAATCTTTCCTTTGAGATATTTTCCTTCAGATCTAAACTCAAATTTCTCTTTCTCAAGTCTGTCTCTTTCAACAATTTTTCACATTTCTGATCAACAGCTTTTTTCTCTTCAAATGTATTTTTAGAGAACTCGGAGAATATTTGTGCAAACTTCTGCCTCTCATTTGCAAGTCCTTTCTTCTCTTTTTTCAAACTCAATCCTTTTCTTTTTAAACTCTAATTTGTCTTTTGCAATCTGAGATTCCAAATCTAAAACCTTATTTCTCAGCTCTACATTACCACTTTCTAAGCCCTTTTCAGTTTCCTCATTCTTCTTGTCACAGTCTTCTTCCTTGAGTTTGACAATCTCAGCTTCCAATTCTGAAATCTTACTTTTCAACTCAATATTTTCTATTACCAAAACATTTGCTTTCTCTTCATTGCTCTTATCATTTTTAATTGTTGAAAATCAGAAATTTGCTTCAAAAGATCCTCCTTAATCTTCTTTAACACATTGACTTCTTCATGTTGCAACTTCTTTTCAACATGATATTTCTTTGATCTGTTTGAATAATAATCAACAGATGAGGTGAGATTTGCATTCTCTGTTTTGAGTTTAAAAATCCGATCTTCTTCATCAACATCAAAATATCCCATCTTGATAAAACTTGCACAAATGATCGTTAACAAAAATCGGAAAATTTGATCACAATCAAAACTTTGTCCCCCTACGTAGACTTACCACGGGGGTCCCAGTTAGCTCCAACTCACATGTATAGAAGTATTGAAAAAAAGAATAAGTATAGGAACCGCTGAAGACTGCTCAGAACATCCAAGATTACCACAGAAGTCGCAAGCTCAGAAGAATCTGTCGTCATCTACCCGAGGATTCTAACCTAAAGATCAAATCTCAGATCACAGAGCCTCTGTGATCACTCACAGAGCCTCTGTGATGGATAACCTCTGGAGATGAAAGATGGACGATTTCGTATCAATAGTTCAAGACAACACGACATGCAAAACACGTGAAGCCTGTTGTACGAAGATTTCCAAATCATTTACGCGGCGCACGATTGTTTACCATTCCAGGTGGCCTTCCGTTTATGGAGTGTCAGCCTTTATCTTGTACTATGGGGTGCATCCTCCTTCTATATTATAGAAACATCACCTTTGTTTGTAAAACGCGAGCACACACTGAGCAGAAAGAACCCTCTATTTCCTGAGAACTTTTTATCACACGGTAGTGCGTGTTCTTGGTGTTCATGAGCAAATCAATGAAACAGTTTCTTCAGTAATTATCTTATTGCATTTTATGTTTCTGTTCATTATTTGCTAATGTGTCTGCTACCTTTCAAGTTCTATTTTCTCTACACTTTAAAACACTTCCGCACTCTTATTCATCAGTTTTTGTGTAGTTAAAAGTAAATCAAGTTTAGAACATCATATTTGGGATCAACAATTAGTATCAGAGCGGACTTTGATTCTTAATATGAAAGGATCATGTTCTATACTTGATTCCAGTACTCTAGGTAGTAGTTTGAGTCTGTTCTTTACCTTGTACTCCATTCAAAGAATACACTCTGTTTTCTGGATTTATTTCAACCTCTTTGATATAGATTCCAAGGCAAGTGTGCTCAAGTCATTTAAGACAGATTCAAAGCTTGTTTGTTGATTTTTAGCTTCTCTTTTACCAAAATACCCATCGTCGTTGAGCTTATCCTCATTCTCATCTACAGTCCATCTCATACTCTGTTTTCTGTTTTGTTCTTGTCAAGTGAAGATGGAAAATGCTATCAACTTTCTCAACTCAGGATCTCAGTCAAAACCTCCTACTCTACTCATGGATGAATATCCCTAGTGGAAAATTAGGATGGTACACTACCTTGAAGGAATGGATCCTGGACTGGTTGAGTTTCTCCACAATCCTCCATACATTCCTATGACCATTGTTCCTCGTGTTCCCGCTACTGCAAATACACAAGAAATACCTGAATACCAGCATCCCAAACCTATTGTTGAGTGGACTGAACAAGAGAGTGCCCTGCATGAACTCTCAAAGAAAGCCAAAAGGCTACTCATAATGGCCATTCCAAATGATATTTTTCAGTCGTTGGACTCCTGTGAGACCTCAAAGGATATGTGGTCAGAGCTTGAAAAACAGCTCAAAGGTGGCGCTAAGACCCTAAAAAAGAACAGAGCCTTATGTATAAACGCATACTTTGCATTTAAGGCTCTGCCGCGTAAATCTATTCAGAGCACTTACAACGGATACAACTCGTTGATCAACAAGTGTAAGAGGTATGGCATCTACAGAACTTCAGAGGAGAACAATGTCAGATTCCTTCAGAGTCTCAATGACGAAAGGCTTCATCTGAACATGTCCAAGCAAGAAACCTTAGATCTTGATGATTGGTCCATTTCTGACCTCTTTGGGACTTTAGTGAGCCAAGAGAACCGAATCTCAAATATGACGACCTATGTTACTGGGTCTTTAGTGCTAGTAGGAAATAGCTCAGAGGTTCAGGACAAAGGAAAGAAGAGGTCACAGAGGATGCGCAGAAGAAGAAGAAGCAGATGGTACTGGTAGCAGAAAGTGACAGTGAAGAGAGTTCTGAGGAGGAGATCGATATGGCTGCTCTGGCCAAAACGCTTGCTCTTATGACCCGACAATTCAACAGGGGTCTTAAGAAAAAGTCAACATAGAGAGGAAGAGAGGAGAGAGATGTCAGAGAAAGAGGATATGGGGAAATGAAGAAGTTTGAGAAAGAAGGTGATCAGAGGTCTGATGAGAGGAGAACCGGACAGAAAAATGACGGCAGAGGTGGGGACAAGACTCCCCAACAGAACGAAGGCTGCTTCTAATGTAGGAAGCCAGGACACTACGTAGTTGAGTGCAGGTCCAACGTCATCAAAGGAAAGCCTGTTAGAGATGTTGCCTTCTATAAGAAGAAGGCAGGGTACTACACACAAAGATCCTTGATGGCGGAACAAGAAAATTTTGTGACCGATGAATCCTCTGACGAAGGAGATAATGCACTCTTCTGTGGAATGGCAAGAGTCCAAACCTCTGACGGAAACAGTGAGGTATCTACTTCTAACTCATCCTCCATAGACTCTGTTATCCCAGTTTAATCTAGTTGATTAACAATCACAGAACACAATAATGATCAAGAGATATAAAGATTAACAAAACATACCAATCCCTTGAATAAACGGTTAAACCTTGTGTGTTCTTGATACCCTTGAATACAGAGAAAACGGTTACCTCACTATATGATTATAATTATGAATATGAGGATTCACCTAAAACCTAATTAAACAAAACATTAAATACTCAGGCCTAATGCCTAATGGGCTTTGCTAAATGCTAAGCGGGCTTGAGGCCCAATAACTAAAAACTATTAGATTATTACACAATAAACCCTCTAACTTTAACTATCAAACAAATACAGTTTAGACCCTCTAATTTAACTTTAATCTTGAATACAATTATTTCATCCAACAATCTCCCCCTTTGGATTCAAGATGAAATTTTTTTTGGAATAGTCTTCGGATTGTCTTCGGGTCTTCACTTATCTTCTCTTTTCTTCATATATAACGTTGATAGCTTCAAAACTTCAAACCTTGATATCTTTAAATAGTCTTCAAATCTTCAAATCTTTCTTTGAAAATATTCAACAGTCTTCAGATTATATCCTCCCCCTTAATATATTCTCCCCCTTTTTGATGAGTGGTGAGAATCATCATCATCAAAACTTGTCAAAACAATCTTCCCCTTTGAATATGATCATCCGTTTAGCACTGTCTTCATGTATGAGCCTTGTGTGAAATAAGAGCAGTCTCTCCAAATGGAAATAGTGATTATTTCAATCTTTTCAGATTCAAATAGTAAAAAAATGGTAACCCTGAATCAATAAATGACTCAGTTAGAAAGCCTGTCAATGACACAAAGTCACTGAGTAACACAAAGTTACTATATAAGGAGCTGGTTTGATGTAGACTCCCCAGGTCTTCCATTCAATCATCGAATAACACATGGTTATCAATGAACGTTCTGACAGAAAACAAATTTCTGTGTGCTCGTGCATGTGTATCAAAGAATTAAGCATAGATGATTGCTTTTCAATATAGGCTCAAAGTATGTAAACTTGTTGAGACATCAACAAATTATACAAAGACTCAATGTGCATAAGAAAGGGTTCGAAGGTGGGGCAACTTTCCTTCTTTTTCAATATTAGTATCTTCCAAATGAAGAACCAATAGCGTATGTGCTGCTTCCCCAGAAAATGTGAAACATTCTCTTTTTTAGAAAAGAATGAGTAGCTGGTGGGGTTGTATGCAAGAGATGGCATGGGCTAGTTGCCTATTTAAATAATGGTCACCAAAGAATGTGAACCAATCTAATTATGTGGCTGCCCGACTCAGAAAGAAGTTTGGTGCAGAGTTTAGTATTCTTTTACTCTATTCTCTCACCCTCTTTCTTTTAATGCTCACTTCTAACCAATTTCTCTTTTCCATTTTACCTCTTCACACACCATCACTCAATTCTTTTGACCCCTCTCCCCTTAATCACTTAGGGAATACTTCCTGGGTAGGAAACACTGGTTATCGTGAATCCATGGAAGTTCTGTTAAGCTCACACACTGAATCCCATGTATTGTCCTAAAAGTATGTGTTGTTCAACAGGCTATGAAAGCACAAATAAGCATAGGGTTACATGATGAATAAAAAAATTGGACAAGTCAAAACAGTTATGTTTGACGATGCAATTCTCCCCCTCAAACTAAAAGAGTTTGACAATTAAGCTCTAAGGAGTATTTCTATTAAGCTCTTTTGACATTTAAGCTCCCCCTCAGCTGAAGATTTTTTTTTAACAGATAAATCAGAAAAATAAAGCACTGAAGTGCGCGTTCTAATCCGATGTGATTAGAAGCCATACTCCGTTGAGGTACGTGTTCTAAGCTGATTTACTTAGAAGCCTTTGTTCTTTCTCCCCCTTAAACCTTGGGTGCCTGCAACAGAGATTTAACTTTTGGTACCCACTGGTATTTGGGTCCTAATGGGTTAGTTGCAGTTCTAGTGGGAGATATGAAGTAAGAACCATACCAGTTATTCACATAATCTTTTCTTACAAAATCATTTGAGCCACAGTAGGAACAACTAATTTTCTTTTGTGCTAACCTGATCAATTGATGGATTGTGTAAACCAGATCAGTTTGCCAAAAGTTTTACCTTTTGTAGCATAGTTCCATTTAGCATTTGATGTATGCACAAATGATTCTTCTTTCTTCTTTTCCTCCGAGGATCCTTTAACTCTCCAGAACCAGTTTCCTCTTTCTTTCTCATCATCCCTTCTCCAGAAGCTTTTCTTTTGAGACTTAGTCTTCTTGAAGTTACCTGAACCATCAACATTTTTGTCATAGAAAAGGTTAGAAGGACGAATCTGATCAGTAGATTTAGAAGTAAGACAATCATCTAAATCATAGAAAGGATTATAAAAAACATTTGAAAAATGTGAAGTTGAAGCTGTTTTTAATGAACTATCTGAATCAGCTAGATCATCTCTTGGTGATTGAGCTATTGACTCTGGCGTCTTGTGCTCAGTCAGCTTCACCTTGAATACGATCTCTTCAAGTTCCTTTATCTTTGAAGTTAAACTGTTTCTTTCCTTTTCAATCAGATCAAACTTCTTATGCAACTCAGATTTTGCATTCTTCTCCTTCATGATGTTTGTTGACAATTCAGATAGCTTTCCTGTCAGCTTGGCTATCTCGGTCTCAAATATTTTCTTTTCTTCAGAAAAGTCTATATTTGCTTTCTTCAGCTGATCTTTCTTCTTCTCATTCTCAGCCTTTTCTCTTTCAAGAATGATAACTTTCTCAAAGTCTGAAACTTGTTGAGAAAGCTTAATACATCTGAGCTCTAATGATTTGTTTTCTTCAAAGGCTTTTCTGGAGAAATCAGAGAATTTCTTGGCAAATTCTTTTCTTTCTCTTTCTATCTTTAACATATTATCTTGGACATTTGTGTTGTCTCTGTCTTGGGTTGCCTTTTCTTTTAGCATATCAATCTCAACCTCGAGACTGAGAACTTTATCTTTCAGTTTATCTCTTTCCGCAAAGACTTGAGAATTTATCTTTTTAAGCCCTTCACTAGTATCTTTTGCAACACTTGTACTCCTTCTTAGCACCTCAAGCTCTCTTTGCATTGCATCCTTCTTAAGATCATGTAGAGCTGGATTCAGATCTTTTCATCTTTGCTTGAAGATCTAAGATCTCTTTTTCTTTAGACTCAATTATTCCTGCAAAGTCAATTATAGAATCAAAATCTTTTGAATTTTCTTTTAAAGCAGTGATCTGAATAAAAAGAGATGAGTTCTGAATCTGTAAATCCTTGTTCTCAGCTTTAAGAGATGATATCTCGGATTTGAACATTTTTTCGTCTATGTCATACTCATCAACCATGCGAGAAGATATTGATAATCGTCCAGCAAGTTGTTTAGCCTTTGCTTTTACTTCAGAAAGAGTTATGTTAAAATCAAGGCTGTAACCTTCAGACATCATTAGCTGATTCGACATCCTAGTTGTATGGTTAGTAATCAAACTTTCCTGTACCAAGATAATCAACTAGATGAGATCGTTAGAATCAAAATGAAAACCACACTAAAAAAATTTCAGAAAAATAAATTCCCGAAAATAATTAAATGCAGTCCTTTCAATCAATATAAAGCTTCAAATACTACTGAAAAAACCAAACTGTGAGAATCTGACGAAAAATAAATTTCGCAAAAGTGAACAGTGAATAGTGCAGTGAACAGTACTTGCGCAAAGTGAGGTTTGCGCAAGCAGTGGGTCGCGCAAAGTTTAGGTTTACACGTCTAGTGGGTTGCGCAAAGTGAAGGTTTGCGCGTCTAGGCCGTTGCGCAAAGTGAGGGTTTGCGTGAGCCTTGGGTCGCGCAAAGTGAGGTTTGCGCGACAAGGCCGTGGCGCAAAGTGTAATTCTTGCGATAAGAGTGTCACGCAAATCAGAATTCGACCGGGAAGTTGCTTCAACCGGTAAGACGTTCGACCGGGAACTTGTAATGACCGGTATTGGTGCTTCGACCGGTAAAAGACTAAGACCGGAACAAAATTGGACCGATAGACCTTTCGACCGGTGAGATGTTTGGACTGAGAAACTACTTCGACCGGTACTGATGTGGACCGATAAAGTAATGGACCGGTATAGTGATAGACCGATAATGCAATTGATCGGTAAAGGGTATTCGACCGGTAATGTGCCTAAGACCTATAAGGCTATGGACCGGTATTGGCTTTGATCGACAAAGGCTTTGACCGATAAACTTCCTTCGACCGATAAAGATTATTCGACCAGTATTCAATTTGACCGAGAGAATATAGACCGATAAAAGATATAGACCGATAAAGTATGTTCGACCGATATGATCTTAATTCCAGCCCAGATTGTCGATGAACAGAACAAATAATCAACCCATAAATCAATCACGAACTCAAAATCAAATGCAAATATCAGACTATTACGCCCAGAAACAAATATCGATCAGAATTCAATCAAAATCAAAGATTAATTTCAACTGTCATGCATTAATTTGATGAACACAGAGACCGATATGTATACGAACCCAGATTTCACAAAATCCTAAAAATCTAATCACTTGATGATCTATACTGCGATTAATCAATCAGATAGCATTCAGAAGCATAACCTCAACTAATTAGATCAACTTTAAACCAATAAGCACATCAATTCATGCAATCGAATTTCACTATTCGATGAACAGTAAAAAAAAAATTCGATGAACAGTGAACCGCGTGAATAGTAATCGATGAATAGTAAAATCAAGAAAAATTTGATTTTTTAGGCTTTGATACCACTTGTTATCCCAGTTTAATCTAGTTGATTAACACTCACAGAACATAATAATGATCAAGAGATATAAAGATTAACAAAACATACCAATCCCTTGAATAAACGGTTAAACCTTGTGTGTACAAAACATTAAATACCCAGGCCTAATGCCTAATGGGCTTTGCTAAATGCTAAGCGGGCTTGAGGCCCAATAACTAATAACTATTAGAATATTACACAATAAACCCTCTAACTTTATCTATCAAACAAATACAGTTTAGACCCTCTAATTTTACTTTAATCATGAATACAATTATTTGATCCAACAGACTCTGAAAACAAATTTCTTGAATTGTAGAGCGAGTTTCTCGCTTGCAAAAATACATGCACAGAGCTAGAGAAAAAGCTAGCCTTCTTTGAGAGAGAAACAAGACTTCTCACTCAAGAGGAGGATAAACTTTATCTTGAAAGAAAATCGTTTGTCTCTGAGCATATCTCTGATAAGAAAAGTTTAAAAGAGAGAGTTTTCAAACTAGATCAAGCTTTAAAAGAAAAGTTTAAGGAGCTAAAGACTAGTGAGATTGATAAGTTGAATGCTATCTCTCTGAAAAATGTTTTTCAAAAAGAAAGAGAAGTCCTCCATCAAGATCTACTCGACAGAGATCTTTTAACTAAGAAATATCAGGATGCACAGAAGGTGCATGAAAAAGTGAGCACCCAGATTGGCAGAAGAGGTTTAGGGTTCGATGATACAGACCCCTACACCGGAAACAAAAAAAACAAATCTCTTAAAAACATCTTCTACCCTGGACAATTTTTGAAACCAAGTCTTCCAAATCTAATTTCCACATTTAAAAGGCGCATAACTTCTGAACAACCACATCTGAGGAAACCTCTGCAGATGGCTAATGTATGGTATGAAAACAATGATTTGCCATCTTCTCTCTCTGAAAAGAAAAAATCCATTCCAAGGAAATATGTCTCAAAAACATATAGGAATATTCAGATTTGGTCATCCAAAATCACAAACTCAAATGGTATTCGCATGCATGATGATCCCTGATAAGGAATTATCCTCTGATGGACCAGAATTTGTCCCTGCCTCTGTGGAAGAGAAACTTTTTAAAAGATTTCTGGAAAGTGACTTGAGAAAAGCATATGAGAATCACTTTCTAAGTCATCCTGATATAGCCTCTGAAGTAAAAGAAATCTTTGAGGAAGATCTGCTTAAGTGTCTAAGCGTCCCAAATGTAACCCCATGTATTCTCAAAGATTTAAACATTTCAAAGGACACTGCTAGAGGACAAAGCAATACATATCCAGAAAGTCATACCCTCATCCACAGAGACTTTCTTGATTTGGACTCTGAGTCAGAATCTGAGTTATCCTCTGTCGATGAAGAGACTAGTTCTGAGGAACTAGAGATAGTTCCCTATAGTCTAGAGAAACATAAACTTCCTTCTGGCATTCTTAACCGAATAATCTCTCCCAAAAGGAACTCTATAGGAGTACCCATCTACCCTAACTTTATAGATATGTGTCTGCAAGCTAAGATATCTCTCGAGCTTGAGAAGTTAAACAAGCAAAAAACCCGGATCTCTCACGAAACCAAAGCTCCAAAACCCATGAAACCATTTCAAGAAAAACTCACTTGGCAACATAAAGGAAAATGGCCCAAATTTGATAAAATTGATGCTTCTATGGCAGTGAAAGAACGAAAGGGAGGTCACCAAGGAAGAGTACAATCAAAGAGCCATCCAAGAGGAGTTTTTGATAAACCTCAACCTAGATTAGACAAAGTTTTCTGTGAAAAGAAACAGAAATCTAAAAAGGGTTGTTGTAAACAATGCTCTGTACCCTCATTTGACAAATTTAATGAAATGTTTAAGAAGTTTGCTTCTAGAGTTTATCATTGTAAATGCTTTGATCTTATGCATGCTCTTAACCAACATTTCTCAAGGCCTTCCTATCTTATATCTCACCACAAGCCCAAGAATGCCAAATTCAAGGGTGAGAAAGGACAAACGGGTACCTCTTTAAAAGAGGATAAAGCCAAAATCAAAGACGCTAAGGAATCTTTAAAGACTCCTAAAAAATATGGACCCATTTGGAAATGGGTACCTAAATCCTTTTGATTTGTCCGCAGAAGAAACAACATGTGCCCATTTGGTACCTAGACTCCGGGTGCTCAAGGCACATGACTGGTGACAGAGGGTTGCTCTCCTCTTACAAAGAAAAACATGGAGGTGGTTCTGTGACCTTCGGAGACAACAAAAAGGGACAAATTAAAGGCTATGGAGTCATTGCCAAATGAGACATCGATGTCAACAGAGTGGCTTATGTGGATGGCCTAAAGCACAACTTACTGAGTGTTTGTCAACTCTGTGATAATGGACTAGATGTGATGTTCAAAAAGCAATATCGCTCTCTGTTGAAGGAAGATACATCCACAGAACTTCTGCGAGCCAAAAGATTAGGTGATTTGTACCTCATGGACTTCAAGTCGATCAGCAAAGAGGAAAAGCTTTGTCTGGTCTCAAGTAAGAATGAGGAAGCTTGGCTCTAGCATAATAGGTTCTGTCACTTAAACTTTCACTCTCTAGACAAACTTGTGAAATTGGACCTGGTAAGAGGGTTACCAAGTATTAAGTTTGACAGAGATCATCTATGCTCTGCTTATGAAATGGGCAAACTCAAAAGAGTTGCCACAAGACCAAGACAGACATCTTTTGCACTAGACCTCTGCAAATGCTTCACGTAGACCTCTATCGTCCCATATCTGTTAAAAGTCTAGGTGGCAAGAAGTACATCCTTGTACTCATAGATGAATTCTCTTGATACACTTTGGTGGAGTTTGTTCAAAAGAAATCATATGTTCCTGAGGTACTAATCAATCTCCTTAAGAGAATACAAGTTCTTCACGATTGTAGGGTTCAGAGAATTCGAAGTGACAATGGCACAGAGTTCAAGAACTCAACCATCGAAGCCTATCTTACGACAGAGGGTATCTCAAAGAACTTCTCTACTACAAGGACTCCATAACAAAACGGAGTTGTTGAATGAAAGAACAGAACACTAGTTGAAGTCGCCATAACTATGCTCACTGCCTCAGAACTCCCGATTTCCTTTTGGACATAAGCCATTTCAACTGCATGCTTCACTCAAAATCGATCAATGATAGTGAAGAGGCATGCAAAAACCCCATACCATTTGCTCAACAAGAGGAAGCCAAACATCAAGTACTTTCACGTCTTCGGCTGCAGATGTTTCGTGTTGAATGACAAAGAACAAATTGGAAAATTCAGCCCAAAAGCTGATGAAGCCAAATTCGTGGCTATTCATCAACCTCCAAGGCATACAGAGTCTATGTGCTCAAATCAAAACATATACTTGAAAGTATTAATGTTTCTTTTGATGACTTCTTTCAGATGAATTCTGAGCAAATCAGCTCAGGACTCAAACTTCAAGATGAAGAATCTGGTGATACATCTAGAGCAAATGATCTTCATCATCTGTTTGAAGAGATGTTCAGTGATGATGGACCCTTTGAGGATGACCACAGAGCCTCTGGAGTTGAGACCTCTGAAGACCAAACAGGTACTTTTTTAACTGTTCCTAGCAACACTTCACCCTCCTCCACTACTTTTGTAGGTGCAAACGCTGAGGGGGAACACTCGGAGATCAACACTGAACAAGGCTCCAAGCTCAATCAAGATCATGATCATCTTCAAGACATCTCTGAAGGGTAAACTCCAGAACAATCATAGAATTCTGAACAAGGCACCACAGAGCTCATCACATCAACTCAAAATGATCAAACAAGCCTTGTGGCAAGTACAAATGATCATCTCTCTCCGACAGAGGGAGATCAACATCAAGATGAAGAACATGCTCCAGAAATAATCTCAGAAGGTTCCAATGATCACCTACCTCGCATGACAAAATGGACCAGAAGTCACCCACAGAGCCAAATCATAGGTGACCCCTCTGACAAAGTGAGGACTCGATCCAGTACTGCAAACTTTTGTTACTATACAAATTTTGTCATTATCGAGCCCAAAAAGATCTCTGAAGCTCTAGAAGACCCAAACTGGGTAGAAGCAATGCAAGAGGAGCTTCTATAGTTTGAAAGAAACAAAGTATGGACCCTAGTGCCTCTTCCGAAAGGCAAAACTGCAATAGGGACCAAATAGGTCTTCAGGAACAAGAAGGATGAGGATGGTGTGGTGGTCAGGAACAAAGAAAGACTGGTGTCCAAAGGATATTGCCAAGAAGAAGGAATTGACTATGAAGAAACCTTTGCCCCTGTGGCAAGGTTCGAGGCAATAAGAATATTTCTTGCATTCGCAGCCTACATAGTTTTAAGGTATACCAAATGGATGTAAAGTCAGCCTTCTTAAATGGACAGATCCAAGAAGAAGTATATGTCCAGCAGCCACCAGGTTTTGAAAGCTCTAAGTTCCTTAATCATGTATACTTCTTCGACAAGGCTCTTTATGGACTGAAGCAATCCCCAGAGCCTGGTATGACAGACTTTCAAACTTCTTTCTTGCTAATCGTTTCGAAAGAGGTACAACTGATACTAGGTGAGATTCTACTTGTACAGATTTATGTTGATGACATTATTTTTTGGTCTATAGATGAGTCTTATTGTAAAAAGTTTGAGTCATTGATGAAGAGTGAGTTTGAGATGAGCATGATGGGAGAACTCACATTTTTCCTAGGATTGGAAGTCAAACAAACCAAAGAGGGCATTTTCTTAAATCAATCAAAATATGTCTCTGATATACTTGAAAAATACAAGCTCTCTGACTCGTCACCAATGAAGACCCCTATGGCCACTGGATCTAAGCTCTATGTAGACCCATAAGGCAAATCTGTGGAGTGTAAACTCTACAGAGGAATGATAGGGTCTCTGTTGTACTTAACTGCAAGTAGGCCCGATATAATGTTTGTCACATGCCTCTATGAAAGATTTCAAGCTAACCGCAAAGAATCTCATCTTCATGTTGTCAAGAGGATCTTTAGATACTTAAAAGGGACCAAGAATCTTGGTCTCTGGTATACAGAGAACTCTGGCTTTGATCTTGTGGCTTAAACAGATTCAGATTACGGAGGATGCAAGCTTGACAAAAAAAGTACCTCTGGGAGTTGTCAATTCCTAGGAGGAAAATTATTCAGTTAGACTTCTAAGAAAGAGAATTGTGTTTCAACTTCCACAGCATAAGCAGAGTATGTTGTTGCTGCGAGTTGTTGTTTACAAGTTCTGTGGATGAGAAACCAACTCAGAGACTATGGCTTTGATATTGAGAAAATTCCCATCCTCTATGACTCCAAGAGTGCCATCGCAATCTCAGCCAACTTTGTTCAGCAGTCTAAAACCAAACACATCGATATCAGGTACCACTTTCTGAAGCATCATGTGGAGCATGGAACCATTCAAATGTACTTTGTTCCCACAGATTACCAGTTTGCTGACCTTTTCACGAAGGCTCTTGATGAGAAAAGATTCACTTTTCTTATTGGCAAGATTGGTATGCTTAATATGAGTTGATTCACAGAGCCTCTGTACCTTGGCATAGAGCCTCTGTCGTAAATATTTTTCTTTATTTATTTTGTGTCAATTTACACAGTTCCTCTCCTGTAAATCCTTTCTCTCTTTAACATTCTCACTTGCTTTGTGTCTTATCCAAGGCTTATCTCTTATGATTCAAGCACAGATCAAGGGGGAGCTAAAATGGGAGACCTTGACAGTTCAAGGGGGAGCTCAACAATATATTCCAAACATGTATTTCTCTGCCCTCCAAACTCTTTCAAACCTTGAGTGGTCAATACTTTCAAATCACTTATTTAGAAATTTCAGGTCTCAGAGCCTCTGAGGTCCTCCACATAGCCTCTGTGAGCCATTAAAGAGCCTCTGCACCTCACGAAGGGGATCACTTGGCTTTTGAGCTGATATTTGGATTGTACTCGATCATCTCTTTGTGCTATTCGAAATTGTTTTGGTCAACTATATGTTCAGAACCTTTCTCATGATCTCAGAAGCTCTCAACCCACAGAGATTCTGCCATTTTCATCTCTTGCAATTTTTTACCTTATGGTCATTTAATTCGGGCCATTTATGAAAGTCACTATCATTTGGGTATAGCAAATGCCACGCGCGTGAGAATAGGAGGAGCATACTCGACCGTGCACCGCCCATTCTGACGTGGCAAAATTTTATTGGTTCGTATCTGTACCGTCGCTTTTCTAAAACTACTCCATATCCATATGTACTGATTACGGATTTCAAATTTTTATTTTTTACCGCCTAAACTGTTCACCCTCTCACAGTATATATACCCCTTTCTCCCTTTTCACCCATTTTGTTTACCTGCAATTTTCTCTCAAGAACCCTAAAAGCAAAATCTTCTCTCCTCTTCTCCTATTTTCTTCAATGGCTTCTTCACTTTCATCAAAGAACATCTCTGAAGACTCTAAGGCCTCAAACCATTCTCAACACTTCGCAACTCAAAAAGCCGACTCTCACTCTGTTGGACAAAAACAAGTGTTAACCAGTCGAATGCTATCTTTCACTAGACATGATTACCATCTCAGTAAAATGAACATCAAACCCAACAATCATTTTGTCACCCTAAACCCAACTGGATTCCCTGCTGAAGCTGAACCCCTAATCATGATCCTGAAAAACCATTTCCTCATCAAAGCCCTAACCATGAAAAAGGATGATATTCCGGAGAGATACATTCAGCAATTCTGGCCGAGTGCTAGACATGCCAAGATGGACGGATATGGGTACTGTATTATGGGTTATGCAACTCATCCCTCCACTGAAAACATTCTGGACTTAGGAATTAACCGAAAACGTTTGTCCAACATCTTTGAACTTCCTACTAAAGATGACTTGAACCTTAAGAAGTTCTCTGACGAACCCACAGAGGATGCAAAAATCTTGGAATTCCTACGCTTCATAGGATATGCAGTTCCAATTTCCCAAAGGACAGATTTCCGAAGGCAAAATCTTCCTCCTCTATGGAATGTCCTCTTTTCTATCCTGAACAGATTCCTCACATGTAAGGTAGGTAGCCCTGATCAATCCAGTCGTACCATTCTGGCCATAATGTATGGGATCTACTATGATCTCCCTCTGGACTACGTTGGGTTGATCTTCAAGGATATTCGAAATGCTGTTATTGCCAACCAACAGGATCAGGATAGGGGAACAGAGCCCAAGAACTTGGTGTTTAGCATGTTCTTTTGCAGTTTTACTTAGGGATTACCTGATTGGAGAGGGCAAGTTGCCCGCAGAAAGTAAAACCACCAAGCTATAAGAGATGAAGTCTCACAAACCCACAAGTCTGAAGACTGGATACCCGAACGCTCGACCTCTGCCAACAAGACTTTTGCAATACTTGGGTAGCGAAGAGGGTGTTAGGACTTACATTCGTAGGCACAAGACTCCTGTATCGAGTCATGTAACCCCCTCACGTGTAGGGTTCCAAGTGGGTGAGATTGCTATTTACTTGAGAGATGAGAACACAGAGGAAGTAGAGGTGGCTGTGGCCGCAGAGGCACAGGTGAGATCTGAGAGATTAGAGCCTGAGAGTGGGGGTGGGGAGTGACAAACCCATAAAAGAGAAAAAGAAAGAGAAAACCAAAAAGAGGGTTGAAGTTGAAGAGACCCCAAAATCCCCTACAGAGGTTGCCAAGACAAAGAAGAAGAAGGCCAAAACGGTCTCAGAGGGGGTAGTGAATACAATAGAGGCTACTACTGCAGAACCCCCTAAGAATCCTACAAAAAGGAGGCTCATCAAAATGGAAACATTCTTAACCTATTGGGCAAACAAGGGAGAACCTGCAGAGGTGGCAGAAGAACCTCTACAGAGGAGAAAAAGAAAGGCCCAGATTGCAAAGATCTCTGAAGAAAAAAACCCTCCAGTCCTCTACAAGTGGAAATAGAGATAGCCAATGAAGTATCGGTGCTATACTCTGAGGACCTAGGGGAGGGCATCAATATATAAATAGAGGATGTAACAGGGCTCTCTAGCTCTGAGGGTGAGAAAGAGGAAGAACAGAAAAAATTGGAGGAGGAGAGCAGCGCAAAAGATGCCTTAGGCACAATACCTAAACCCCCTCCCAGTGCAAGCCACATGTCTATTCCTACAGTACTAGTGTACAAGAATATTGAAGAAGGACCGCACAGTCCGATCCCTGACCCATCTAGCCGGACAGAGGATATTCTTTCATCCTATGTGCTAATTTTACAGGGGAAGCCCAATCCACTCCACCCTCTCAAAAGGATGTATGTGCAGAGAAAAGTGTTCATTCGCCCCAGAACACGTCACTCATCCCTGCAGAGGCATGTGTTGCCTCTGCTCCACCTGAGCGACCAACCAAAACCATTTCAGATATGGTGGTGAGAACACACGATAACTCTGTGGACCTAGTACATCCACAGAGTTCACTCGATAAGGATATTGGGAAAGACTCTAAAACTTCTCCCAAGAGACTCATTGATAGAACCTTCATAGATGACTCCTCTAAGGAGTGTCGATGATTGAAGGGAAATCCTACAGAGCCCATCATTACCATAAGCTCGGTAGGTGCCAAATACTCCTTGGCCAAATCTGGATCATGTGTTGATCCAGAGGTTACCCCGGGCACCTACGTCACAAAGGAGGAGTTTCAAATCTTTGTTGACAAAGTGTCCGACAGAATCGAGGCACTGATCAATCAAAGTCCGGACGTATCATACATGAACCTCAATACCGTTCAAGAGGGTTGCTAAACTTTCAAAAATGTCTCCTTGGTGAATGCTCTAGATCTGTCAAAGATGAAAGAATCCTTTGTCGCCAAGGAAGACTTTGGAAAACTCATCGCTGCTGTAGAAGCTTAGAAAGAAGCTCTGAAGGCACTTCAACAAATTTCAAATCAGAATTCTGTAGATCTCAAAAAATTTGTGGATGCCTCATCATCAAACGCCACTAAGGACGACTTCAACAACTGTGCCCAATCCATCAATATCCAAACTGACGCCATCAAGAATCTTGGGGATATCTGTATGGAAGAAATGGGAAAGTTTGCAACGACAGTCGCTGCATCATGGGTGGATGATTTGACCAAATTGAAAGAGGAAATCAAGGACATGACTCGCAGTGTCATGGTCCTAATCATAGCTTCAGGCTCAACCTCTGCACCTTCACCTCCCTTCTGCCACAAACACATCCGCCCTGGTAACCAAAGAAGATGTCCAGACCATGGGTCGGATGCTTCTGAGGGATCTGAACCTTATATGATTAGATATATCCAAGGAAAGAAAAATTGTGGCATAGGATCTAAAGAAGACCGTAGCGACCATCAAGTTCAAATACGACTATGAGGTTAACAAACTCTCCCTTGCTGCAGAGGATGTGATGGCCAAGATCACCAAACACAGATAGCCACCTCTGCAGAAGGAAAAGGAAGGCACCTGCGTCTTGCCAGGTAGAGACAGCACAGAAGAGGGCCAACAATGATGATCAGGATCCAGATGCCTCTGGCCCTAGCCATCATGAGGTGGAGATGGCTCAAAAGAACAAAGGCTCTACCCCTATAGTCGCCACTCCTCTTCAGGCCCTACCCCTACAACAATCTTCAGAGGCTTAACAGACTCGAAAGTACAAATCATGTGCCTCTGAAGAAATGAACAAAAATTAAGCATTTCTCCTAGTGTCAACCTCTATAGAGCCATAGAAAGGAAAGGTCAGTGTCGGCTATGAAGAAATCGCAGAGGGACTTGCAAAGTTTGTTGAACCTTCTACTCCTGAGCTAATTCCCACTACAACAACCTCCAAAGTTCAGTTTCAGAGCCTTGATCCCGTAAATGTCGCAGAAACCACAGAGACCTCTCCACATATCCTGAAAAAGAAATCCTCTGAACCTAAAATGAAGAAACCCTCAGAGGACAGAGTGAAACAAATTGTCCAATCGATGGACGCCATGAGGATTCCCATTCCAAGGCCACCACTGAAAGAACTAAAGTTTGATGAGAACATTCACACCTACCTCTACAGTGCAGAACCCAAAGTCATCTTCATCGTACCGAACCTACATCCTCTAATCATGGAAGACATCAAGAGAAGGTTCGAGCAAACGACCCAAGAAAAGAACGAGGTGTTTTCTGAAGAGGACATCAAAACTGTGATGAGAATCTCTCTTCACTCCTTTGCCAACAAGTCAATCAAGTACGCTAAGTACCTAGTCGAGAGAAAAGATGGGTGACAGTACACCTTCACAGATCCTGATCTAAAGAACCTTTGCACCTATGATCTTCCTCAACTAGATGCTTTCATTGAACAAAGACTTGAAAAGAGGAAGGAGTACATGATAGCAAACGGCAGGATCAAGGAGGTCATGCGCGAACACGTTAGATATCATAGCAAAATAGACTTCGAGGTGGCTCTACAGCTCGGAGTCGATAAGCTATCGATAACCAAGCCAGATGACAAATTCCCTGGGATCGAAGATGTACCATCAAACTCACTAGTCACAGAGCTTGTATTCGGATTAATCTACATAGACGATGATGGGAGCAAAAAGATGTTCAAGCCCGATCAAAGTCACAAATATTCGAACAGTACTCTATTGAAAATCAAGTACACGATTCTGAGAAAAAAAGGATCTGAAAATGTACAAGAGGGGCCTTAAGAGAAGATAATTGGGATGATAGATGCTCAAATCAAGAACAGGGAGGTCATTTTGTCGATGAAAAAGACTTTAGCTGAAAGCTTCACCAATACGATAGATGATTTCACTAGGTGATCCTTGTAATAGAATAGCTTTTCATTCAATATAATCTATAAAAGAACATGCACTTGCCTTCTAGCATTTCCTTTTTGAATGAAAGTTTTAGTCTTCAGAGGTTGAGTTCCTTTCACCTCTTTTAGTTTCTAACATAGCCAAATACTCAACATTCCAAATCTTTATTTTTCAATACTTAGGAGGAGATTGTTAGCTCCAACTCGCATGTATAGAAGTATTGAAAAATAGGCTAAGTATAGGAACCGCTGAAGACTGCTCAGAACATCCAAGCTCACCACGAAGTCGCAAGCTCAGAAGACTCTGTCGTCATCTACCCGAGGATTCTAACCTGAAGATCAAATCTCAGATCACAGAGCCTCTGTGATCACTCACACAGCCTCTGTGATGGCTAACCTCTAGAGATGAAAGATGGACGATTTCGTATCAATAGTTTAAGACAACACCAAGTGCAAAACACGTGAATCCTGTTGTACGAAGATTTCCAAATCATTTACGCGGCGCACGATTGTTTACCTTTCCAGGTGGCATTCCGTTTATGGAGTGTCAACCTTTGTCTTGTACTACGGGGTGCATCCTTCTTCTATATTATAGGAGCACCACCTTTGTTTGTAAAACGCGAGCACACACTAAGCAGAAAGAACCCTGTATTTCCTGATAACTTTTCATAACACAGTAGTGCGTGTTCTTGGTGTTCATGAGAAAATCAATGAAACAACTTCTTCAGTAATTATCTTATTGCATTTTATGTTTCTGTTCATTAATTGCAAGTGTGTCTGATACCTTTCAGGTTCTATTTTCTCTACACTTTAAAACGCTTACGCACTCATATTCATCAGTTTTTGTGTAGTTAAAAGTAAATCAAGTTTAGAACATCATATTTGGGATCAACAGTCCCGCTAACCGGGTGGGGTCAAGGGGCAACGCCCTTGCAGGTGGGGTCATTGGGCAGCGCCCCTAGAGAGAAAATTTTTGACATTAAAAAACCATATTTCAGCTTGCAAAATTTCACCAAGTATGGAATTCGCACGCAACAATAACATATAGAATTCGCACGTAAAAGGATATGGATTCCTAGAATTCGCACGCTGAAGGATGTGAAATCCTACTTTTTGCACGTAGTTGGATGCGAATTATGGAAAAACTTTTTCAGACTTGAGAGCTTTTCGCACGAAGGATTGATGCGAATTCTGGACTTAGAATATTTTTCTGACTTGTGATGCGAATTCCTCACTTTTCGCAAGCAAAGGGATGCGAATTCCTCACTTTTCGCATGCAATGGGATGCGAATTCCTCACTTTTCGCATGAAGGAACATGCAAAATTCTCCTTTTCGTATTCTGTTATGTGCAAATTCCTTAGTTTTCGCACCAAGCTATATGTGAATTCTGTCCTTAGATTTTTCCATTCACAGTGCGATGAGAGTTCTTCCAATAATCATACGAGTTCTTCGTTGATCATGCGAATTCTTCATATCTCGGCCCAAAAACATCAAATTCAACCTAATTTCGATCCAAAACATTGAATTAGCTTCTGAAATTCTGTGAATTTGTCCTAGATCATATTTCGAACAGGTCACAAGCAACTGATTTTAAACAAAAACAAAAAAATTATAATATTGATCAAAAACACAGTGCGTGAAAATTTTCGAACAAAAATTACATCAAATCCAAAATTCACCTAATTACATGAAGCAACACAAATCAAATGTGTTCTAGATCATAAAACGAGTACAATGCATAAGAAAATACAATCAAAACAACAAAGAATCACAAAATCGATCTTGGAACAGTGAAGTATGCGTGTTCTTGAAAATCTATCACCAAATCGTCAAATTTTTTATCATGATTTCTGATCTTTGTCTGCTCTGATACCAATTGTTATTCCCATATTATGTGCAAGATTAACAAGATGAAACAATGAATTCACAATTAGAACTCATATGTCATTCATTTAGACTTCACAGATTACAAGTTCTCTCTCACTCTACTTTCTCTCACTAGAAATTACAAATGATACTCCAACGTGCATACTTACAAGATTACAACAAAGAAAAACTCTATTTATACCTACTAACAAATACAAGGAACAAACAATTAACAAACTAACATGCTTTGACAAAGGTTGACTTTGACTTTCTGCTTTAAGAGACTTTGTCTTTTCAATCTTGAAGGTTTGACTTGAGCTTTAGACTTTCCAAATAGATGATCTTGAAGACAACAATTTGTGCTCTAACACAATATATAAAATTGATTTTATACCTTGATTTGGAAAATAGTACTTGAGTGGAAAAAGGTGAAACAATGATGAAAGGACCGTTTGGGGTGAAGCCGTTCGGCCTTACCTCTCTCCCTATGGTGACACGTGTTTTTGAAAAATGTAGCACTCAAGTAGTTTAGTTGCCAAAAAATACGGAGTGGTTGAGTGACAGTGTGGTAAATATTTAAATAAATATTACCATACGTGTTGTCTATATAAACCCTTCATCTTATCCCTTTTTAAAAAATAAATATTTTATGATAAAGTAATCTAAAATATCATAAGTATGGAAGATTACAGAGCTTTGATGAAGTCAGAGGCTCTGAATTGCTATAAACAAATGATACAAGAAATTGCTTTGAATAAAATTTGATGATTTATGAACATTTTCTTCTTCTGAACATATCACGACAAGTCCTTTTAAAGATTTGAAGTTCTCAGATGTTCTTAGCCTTTTGTTACTAAACTTGACAAGTTTATAGTGACTCTGGATAGTTTTCAGAGAGTCTGAAAGACTTTTCAGAGATCCTTGGTCTTTTCCAGTTTCTAATCATTTGTATTAGAGGTTTTGAACCTGTGACAGAGTGACTCTGAGCAATTTTTGCCAGAGGCTCTGAACATGAGTTCGTAGAAAACCTTTTGCTCCCTCTTGAATCAGCGGTATATATACAAGTGTGTACTTTTGCTTTCACATGAAAAAAGATATGTACCTTGGTAAAGATTTGGAACCAGGGTTTTAGCATGAAGATACAAGAGAGTAGAAGTCTGAACAACGTATCTCTTGATAAACCCTTTGACAATAAACCTTTTTCTTAGCAATGATCTTTATCCTTTTCAACTCAATCTGTTCCGACTCAAACTGTGCTGGGATCAAGAAAACATAAACGTGGAAGAAGATAGTTTCGAAAGATATATCTGAATTGATGTCTCTGAAGATATCATAAGAGATGTCGCTTTGTTCAGAGATAAATAAAGCAAGATAATCATATATAAGATATTATATTGTCTGATTATGCAAAGAATAAATGTCTACATAGTCTGATTTCTTAGGTTCTGAAAAAAAAATATCCAGAAGACTTTTCTCAGAGACTCTGATTTTTGGGACCAGAGGCTCTGGATTTTTTTGTTTGCTCAGAGACTATGTTGTCATGTTGGGCATTCCCAGTTTGCTTATCAGAAAATTGAATCTCTTTTCATCAAGTGCTTTGGTGAAGAGATCGACAACTTGGAAATTAGTAGAAACAAAATACATTTCAATGGTACCTTTTTCAACATGGTCCTTGAAAAAATGACACTTTATGTCAACGTGCTTGGTCTTTGAGTATTGTACTGAATTTGAAGTTATTGCAATTGCACTCTTGGAATCACAGAGAATATGGATTTTATCAAAATCAAGACCATAGTCTCTAAGTTGAGTTCTCATCCAGATTACTTGTGAACAACAACTAGTAGCAACAACATATTCTTCTTCTGCTATAGAAGTAGACGCACAGTTTTGTTTCTTGGATGTCCAACTGACTAACTTGTTACCCAATAGTTGACAACTTCCAGAAGTGCTCTTTCTGTGTTTGTTATTAGTTCAAAACCAGAATTCAGAGGATACCAGAGACCCAATGATTTGGTTCCCTTGAGATATCTAAGAATTCTTTTGACAACAGATAAATGGGATTCCTTTGGGTTAGCTTGAAACCTAACACATACACAAGTTGCAAACATTATATCTGGCATGCTAGTTGTTAAATACATAAGTGACCCTATCATGCCTTAGTAGGTCTTAACATCCACTATTTTACCAGAAGGATCTGAGTCAAGTTTGACTCCACCGGCAAAAGGTGTTTTCATTAGAGTTGAGTTTTCTAACTTGTATTTCTTCAAAATATCATAAACATATTTTGATTGACTTATGAAAGTTCCTCTTGAAGTCTGTTTGACTTGCAATCCTAAGAAGAATGACAATTCTCCCATCATGCTGATCTTAAATTCAATTTTTATCAACTCAGAAAACTTGTCACAATATTTTTGGTAAGTAGAGCCAAAAATAATGTCATCAACATAGATTTGGACCAGAAGAAGTTCATTTTTGTACCTTTTAATGAACAAAGTTGTATCCACAGTTCCATTTTCGAAATCATTTTCAATCAGAAAGTTAGATATAGTTTCATACCAGGCTCTGGGAACTTGTTTAAGGCCATACAGAGCTTTATCCAGGTAATAAACATGGTCTGAAAACTCTGAACTTTCAAATCCAGGTGGTTGCTGGACATATACCTCTTCATGAAGTTTTCCATTAAGAAAGGCGGATTTAACATCCATTTGATATACTTTGAACCCTTTGTGAGTTGCATAGGCTAAGAAGATTTTGATTGCTTCTAGACCAGCAACAGGAGCAAATGTTTCTTCCTGACAGTATCCCTTAGCTACTAACCTGGCTTTCTTTCTGATGATGACTCCATCTTCATCCTTTTTATTTCTGAACACCCACTTGGTTCCAATTGTAAATTTACCTTTGGGAAGAGGAACCAAGGTCCAAACTTTATTTCTTTCAAATTCTTGATGCTCTTCTTGCATGGCATCTATCCAATTTGGATCAGCAAGAACTTCATTTATCTTCTTTGGTTTAATGATGCTTAAGAAGTTTGCAAAGAAGCATTCATTAATTGTTGCACATCTAGTCTTCACACCATCTGAGAGAGAACCTATGATTTGATCATGAGGATGATCTTTCGTCCATCTTGCCATTGGATCATGGACATGTGGAGGTGCTTGAGCTTCAGATACAACTAGAGGTTCAGAGACAACAGGAAGTTGAGTCTTTCTTGTGCTGTGCAATGGTTCTATAGAGTTTTCCAGAGATGGTGATGATGGCTCTGGAGTTTCTTCAAATGTCTTAGGTTATTCTTCTTTAGCACTTTGTTCATGGATTTCATTTGGTCCTGCAGTTTCTAAGGTCGATGGTTTATTGTCAGAAGGACAAGAAAGAGTTGTACCTGAAGTTTGAGGTTCTTCCGTTTCTGCTCTTGGACTATCTCTGAATATGAATTCAGATGTGTCTTCATCATCAAAGAATTCTTCAAACAGTTTGTTCAGTTCTGTTTCTCTGATTGATGAATCAGAGATGTCCTTGGATTTGGATTACGAATTTAGAACCTCAGAGGTTTTGGAGTCTCTGTCATCAAAATAGACATTGATGCTTTCATGAATGGTTCTTGTTCTGAGATTAAATACTCTGTAAGCTTTGGAGGTTAAGGAGTAACCAATGAAATTTTCTTCATCAACCTTTTTGTCAAATTTTCCAAGTTGTTCTCTGTCATTCAAGATGAAGCACCTGCAACCAAAAACATGAAAGTATTTAATGTTTGGTTTTCTATTATTGACAAGCTCATAAGCAGTCTTTTTGAATCTCTTGAAAATTATAACTGTGTTTTGAGTAAAACAAACTGTTGATACTACTTCTGCCCAGAAGTTTGTTGGTAGATCAGATCCTGAAAGCATAGTTCTTGCAGCTTCAACCAATGTTCTATTATTCCTTTCAACAACACCATTTTGTTAAGGTGTCCTAGTTGTAGAGAAGTTTGGTGAAATGCCTTCTTCTGAAATATAAGAGTTAATTTTTGCATTTCTGAATTATGTACCATTATGACTTCTCAATTTTTGAACTTCGCAATTCAGCAGAACCTGTATTCATTTCAACAAATTAATCAGAATTTTTGGAACATCACACTTTGATCTGATAAACTCTATCCATGTATATCATGAATATTCATCAATAATTACAAGAATATACTTCTTTCCAGATAGACTTTGCACAGAGATAGGACCACAGATCTCGACATGTAGCATGTACAAAGGTCTGGAACAATTGTTGTCACTTTAGCTTCTATGAGTTGCTCTTTTCACCTTACCCATCTTACAAGCAGAATAAATATGGTCTTTGTCAAACTTCAGAGATGGTAGACCTTTTGCCAGATTGAGTTTGACTAATTTGTCAAGTGAAGAAAAGTTTAGATGTGAAAATTTTATATGACAGAACCATGCATCTTCATTGTTCAGAGATACTAGACAGAGTTTCTCTGAATATGTGTCTGTGTGCGTAGTGAAGTTCATGCGATAGAGATTACCCTTTCTATCAGCTCTGAGTATTTCTTGACCTTTGTTTGAAAGTAGTAAAGAACAATGCTTCTTTTAAAATTTTACATCAAAACCATTATCACATAGTTGACTTATGCTGAGCAGATTGTGTTTAAGCGCATCAACATAAGCAACTTTTGAAACAGAGAGATTTCCTTTTGATAATTCCCCATAACATTTGATCTGTCCTTGTCTCTCATCTCCAAAAGTTACTGCTCCTCCTAGTTTTTCTTTGAATGAGGATAACAACCTTTTATTCCTAGTCATATGCCTTGAGCATCTAGAATCAAGATACCAAATGGGTATATGTTGTTTCTACAATACAGATTAAAGATTTTTAGGTACCCATCTCATAATGGGTCCATATTTGCTAGGTGATGAGGTTTTCTTTTCAAATTTTGGCTTTTCATCCTATGATGACTTGCCAGACTGGTTCTTTTGATGCTTCTGAGGTTAGGTCTCTGATATTTTCTTCTTTTGAGACCCATTGAAAAAACACTGAGGGCTTGATCAATAGATTGATGCAGTTACAATTAACAGAACATGAAGATGATAGTGCAAAGCTTTTGTTTTCATTAAGAACCTTTGAAACATTTTTTCTTTGAAAATTATCTGTCCTAGCACTAGGGATTTTACAAAAATTTCTATCTAGTCCAGATTTCTTGGAATGAGAAGTGGCCTTCTTTTGAAGATGGTTCTTTCCTTTGGCCAAAAAAGTCTCCTTTTCTCTTTTGCTCACTACACAATTACGAACATAATGGTTAATTTCTTTCCATTTTCCCTTTTGTTAAGGAGTAAACTTTATAGGCTTATAGGCATAAGACCGTGAAGTGTTTGTTTTACTCTTTGCTTTTTCTTTTATCTCCATTTCTAATTCCAGAGAGGTTTTGACTATTAGACACATATTCGTAAAAATGTTTGTTTAAGATCCCAGAGCCAACAGTTTGTTTGCTTTTCCGTATGACCTTTTATGGAGTATAAAAAATTTGTTCATCAACTTCTGAATCAGAATCAGAATCAAGAAAATCCTTTTTGATTTTGTCAGACACAACTACTTCTGAAGATTTGCCTGTCCCTCTGGATTTGGAAATTTTGATGATCTTTTTAGTGCAGGATTTGTTTTTCAAATCAAAAAGAGTGTTTTCTTCAGTAACTCTTATAATGTCTTCTTCAAAGGTTGTTCTGACCTTTTCTTCTGAACGTGGGGAAAACAAAGATGCCTCTAGATTAAGTGTGCTCTGAGCTTGGAGTTCAGAGGTACTTACTTCAGAGACCTCTGGATTTTGAACAATAAAAGATTCAAATTTGAAAATTTCTTTAGGATCATTGCTCTGAGTTTTTTCTTTTCTTGTTGCAGAAGCTTCAGAAGCTTTCTGATTTTTATTTAAAATTGTTCTGAGAGAAGTTTTTTATTCAGAGTAAGAAATGTTTCTGAAATTTTGTTTTATGAGTTTTTATCCTTCAGAGGTTTTGATTCTTCTGAAGATATTTGAACTTTCCAGATATGGGAAATCAAGCTTTTGAGTTTTTCCAATACAGAAAGTAGAAGACATAGATCTTTTCTTCTTTCAAGTAAATGGATTCATTACATTAAATCCTAAGCTTGAGTGTCCATCTGAGAATTTATCTTTATATGCACATCTTGAGCATCTTGATAATTTCTTATTTGCAATTCCTTTCTTTGTAAATATTGATGCATAACTTCTCATTCATTTTGGAAAATGTTTGTCAAAGCTATAGAGTTGAGCCTTTCTTACTAAGATCTCTTTACTGCTTCTTCTTTTGTCTTTAGAGCCTTTTCAAGCTCTTTATATTTTTTAGATAAAGACTTTTCTTTTGTCCTCTAACTTTTCTCAAGTTCTGATTTTTCAACAAATAATTCCTTCTTTTCTTCTTCAAGAAGATCTTTTTCTCTTTTATAGAAACTTTGATCTTTTAAAACTTTCTTTCTTTTCTCTTTTTCTTCAGAAAGCTTTTGTTTCAGATTCTGAAATTCATCAGTCAGTTTAAGTACATCAATTTCAATTCAGATTCTTATGTAGATGGGGACTGTACCTTTTTTGAGTTTTCTTGAGAGGATTCATTAGACTGGTCATCATCAGCTATAACCATTCCACAGAGATGGGATGGTTCTGATTCTTCATAAGAGGAAGAGTCAGAGACCCATTTCTCTATCTCTTCTATAAGCACTTTTTCTTTCACATTGTACTTGTATTTGTTTTTGTAGTAGTCTTGATCTTTGATTAGTCTACCTTTGCAGTTTGCAGAGAAATGGCCTAGCTTGCCACACCTGAAACATCTCCCATCATTTTGGTTAGTTGGAAGAGCAATACCTTCTTGCTTTTAAGATGGTTGTTGAAAAAATCTTGGTGGTTGTTGGTATTGTTGTTGTGGTCTCTGATATTGAGTAGGCTCTTGGTAGGTGTACTGGATGGCCTTTTTATCAATGTACTGTGTTGATCATGGCTCAACATGGTGTCTTTCTTTCTAAAATCCTTCTCTTTCTCCTCTACTGTCTCCTTCATCTCTTCTTTTCTCAAATACCTTTCTCCCAAATCTCTTGTTAAACTGGTGAGTTATCAGTGCAAGAGATTGAGCAAAGGCATTGATGTCCTTATCCTCTTCATCATCAGATTCTGATGGCTTGTCCTCATCTGCGATCATGGCTCTTTTTGGCTTTTTCTTCAGATCTTTTTCAAAAAACTTTTCTTTTGGAGCTTTAGACTTTTTTTGTTTTTGCTATCTCTGGAATTTTCCTCAGAGACACCTTTGTCTTTTTACATTAGTGCAAGAGGTCCACCTAGAGAAGTTTTACCTTTTTGTTTTATCACTTCTTTTTCTTGACCCACAATAGTGCCATAAATGTCTGTTAAACTCCAGGCTTCGAGATTTTGACTTGCTTGAAGTGACATGGACAGTTTCAGCCATTCATCATTCTGGATTTTTAAGAAAAGTACATTATTTTCTTCCTTTGATCTGATGACACCACATTTCCTGCATTTATTAATCAAGACATTAAATATGGTATAGGTTTGTTGTAAAGTTTTCTCACGTAAAGCTTTAAAATCATGGTACTCATTAATGCACTGTGTTCTTCGATTCTATTGGGTTTTAATACCCCCTTCAAGTTGATTTAGAAGTTGGTCCCATATTTCTTTTGCAGTTACACAAGAGTCAAGCTCCTAAAACATGTCATTTGGTATGGCCATTATCAAAAGACAAACAACTTTTTAGTCATTTTCCATTTTTGTCAGTTCATCTTCAGTAAATCCAGATGTCTTTTCCTTAAAGTAAACTGGGATTTCTGCTGTTTTTTTTGTAGCTGGAACTCTTGGAACCAAAACCATTGGTTAGAAAGGTCCACTGTTGACAAATCTTATTAGATCTTTGTGCATCCCTTCCAGGAAGTTAACCATCCTAATCTTCCATTGAGGATATTCATCCCTCCGAAGAGTAGGAGGTTTTGTCAATGGTCCAACAGTATAAATGGCACTAATACTTTGATTATCCATTTTTGAAGAGAATAATGAGTTTTAAAAGGAGATGAAACTTTAAATATTTTAGCTTTTAACAAGATAAAATACGATGAGTGGTTTTCAAATATACAGGTAAAACTTTTGCGTGTTTATCAAGACATATAATGTTCTTGAGCAAACAGTAAGTTGAATAAACATGTACTAAGATGAAAATTGGATCATAAGAAAAGAATCAACCCGAGTAAGTCAGATTTGATATTATTTGATTTAAGAAAATCAAACAAGCTCTGATACCAATTGTTGGATCCCAGATTCTCTTCTTGATGACTAAACAAATGATTATGTGTAGTAGCAGCGGAAGCAAATATTGTTTAAATCATACAACTGATCTGTAATCAAAGAAAATAAGTTTTATCCAAAATATAAATAAAAAACAAGCCTTGTATTCACTGGATAAAATTGTAGATTATCAAGAACACCTCGAAGGTGGTTAAATAAATCTTACAATATCTTCTTGTACAATTCACCGTACTAAAGATTAATTCTTTATAAAAGCAGGTAAGAAAAGCACACTTTTAAACAATGGGGCGCACGTCCTATTTATAGGACTAAAAAGATGAACAATGTACTATACTAACAGAAAAAGACATTCATGAACAGTGTTCTATCTAAAAGGTAAATCTTATCTTTATGATGATGTGTCTTCTGAATTTGTGTCAAGACTTGTAAGATTTCTTAAGTATTAACTTCAGATAGAATGTTTTCAGAGCTCTGGAGTAGTGCCTCTGATAAAGCTACCTCTGATGTCTTCAAAGGTGGACTTGGTATTCTTGATAACTATCTCTGGAAGTCTTTAGAGGAAGACTTGGAATATTTTCAATACTTTTACATTCTAAAATGGGGCTAACACCAAAGATAGAAAACACACATATTGACATGTATCTAGTTTTGACAAGGTTTAGAAACTCACAGTCTAGGTTTTGAGTAAAAACCTAGAAAAGTAGGAAACCCAAAAAAATATGGTTTAGATGAAGTAAAGCCTTGGTCCTCCATGATGATCTTGTCTTTAAATTCCTCTAACCCAAAGAATGAGCAATAAATGAGATGATGAACCCTAGGATCGAAATAAATGAAAACTATGGTTTAAGGTCTCTAAAAATCGCCCTAAGGAGCTCTCAAATGGAATAAATCTAATATGGGGAAGGAAAATGGGAGTAATTTCGGTCAAATGGGTTTTTATACCATCAGACATGTCGGGCGACTGTTCCCGACAACATTGCCCTAATGGAATAGTCGTCGGCACTATCACGGTTTCAACCCTACGTTCGGTACACTACCGGTGAGAGTGACAACTACAGTGCCCGAATGGACATTTGTTGTCAAGGTCACCCGGGATGTACTGAGGCCTCCTCAACCCCAGCGACTGTGCCCTGCAACTTTACCTAAGGGCATTGTCATCGGCACTGTCGCCCACAGCCTCTAGTGCTCGGGTTTTGTCACGTTCGATACTGCTAGGTGCACTCGAAGAATTAAACTTCTTGTAGGAATAACCCAGTTAATTGCAACTATCATCCACGACCCAAAATTAATGCGGTAACCGTAAAATGAATGAATTTTGACTTACTCGGGATTTTTAGGATGTTACAATCCTCCCCACCTTGAATGGGATTTCGTCCTCGAAATAATTGCCTTACGCGAATAATCGGGGGTATCTCCTTTTCACGTCCTACTCAGCTTCCCACGTCACATTAGCTCTACGTTGGTGCTTCCATTAGACATAGACCTTAGCCACCTCTTTATGTCGCAATTTTTTGTCTTACACTCTAATATAGCTTTTGCTTCCTCCACAAAATGATTACCATTGTCCACTCGAATTTCATACAAAGTAATGACACGCTCTTCTTTGGCCAAGCATTTTCATAAGTAGCATACGTGGAAGGTAGGATGGATGTCGTCCATTTCCGGTGGTAAGCCTAGCTAGTAAGATTGAAGTCCAATTCGCTCCAAGATGGTGAAAGGACCAAGGAAGTGAGGGCTAATCTTCCCACGCTTACCGAAATAAATAAGGCCCTTCCAAGGTGATACCTTCAACATGACTCAGTCACCCACTTGGAACTCTATTGGCCTCCGCTTGTTGTCGGTGTAACTCATTTGTCGATCTTGGGCCGCCTTCAACCATTCCCGGATATATCTGTTGCTTCTTGCACGATTTCCGGTCCGGTAAATTGTTTATTCCCCGCTTCAAGCCAACACACTGGAGTTCTACACTTCAGGCCATACAAAGCCTCACAAGGTGCCATCCCGATACTAGAATGGTAACTATTATTATAAGAGAACTCCCCTAAAGGAAAATGGGAGTCCCCACTCCTCCCAAAATCTATGACACACGATCTTAACATATCTTCAAGAGTTTGGATTGTCCTGTCACTTTGACCGTCCATTTGGGGATGGTAGGACGTGTTCAACTTGACCTTGGTGCCCAACTCCTTCTGTAGACCATCTCAAAGCCTCAAAGTAAACCGACTGTCTCTATCAGATACAATGGATAGTGGTACCCCGTGCCATGACACCACTTCGTCTATGTAGAGGTTGGATAACTTCTCCATTCGCAACGTCTCTCGCAAGGATAGAAAATGGGCGCTCTTAATGACTCGGTCCACCACTACCCAAATTGTGTCATAACCTCGCAAGGTCTTTTGTAGCTTCGTCACGAAGTCCATTGTGATGTGTTCCCACTTCACTCTGGAATGGTATCTGACTACAAACTTCCATACGGATTTTGGTGTTCCACTTTGACTTGTAGACAAGTGAGACATCTCTCCACATAATTGGCTAATCGAGCTTCATCACCAGCCACCAATAACTCAATTTCAAATCTCTATACATTTCGTTCTACCGAGTTGGATAGAGTACTTGGACTTGTGAGATTCCGCTAGGAGTAGCACTCGATTTCCTCCAATTTTCGATAACCAAATTCTTCCTTGAAAAAATTTGAGGTCACGACCATCTTCCATTAGTAAGTCTCTTTTCTTCACCACGACCTCAGATTTGAGGTTTTCTTCTTTAAGGGCCTCGAATTGACTTGTTTTGATGCTCTTTGTTAGATTTGATATACATCAATTCTAGCAAGAGATAACTTGACTCCACCTTCATAACTCTTTCGGATCAACGCATCTGCCACCATGTTGTCTTTATCGAGGTGATAAAGCAACTCACATTCATAGTCTTTCAATAGTTCCAACCATCTTCTTTGACGCATGTTGAGATCCTTCTGATCAAATATATACATCAAGCTCTTGTGATCGATGAAGAGTGTACAGTTAGTCCCGTAGAGGTAGTGATGCCATAACTTCAATGCAAATACCACCGTCGCTAACTCCAAGTCGTGAGTCGGATAATTCTTTTCTTGGTCTATGAGTTGTCGTGATGTATAGGCTATCACATTTCCCTTTCGCATTAAAACACACCAAGGTCCCATTTTGGAGGCGTCACTATATACAAAAAAGTCTTCCGTCAATTCGGGCAAGGACAGAATCGGTGCCTCGCACAACTTCTTCGTGAGGGTTTGGAATGTTTGCTCTTGAGTCTCAAACCATGCGAACTGGACATTCATCTGAGTCAAGGTCGTGAGTGGCGAAGCAATCATTGAGAAGTTTTGAATAAATCTCTGGTAGTATCCAGCTAAGCCTAAGAAGCTCCTTATTTTTGTCGGACTCGTTGGTGGTTCCCAATTCATCATTGCTTCGATCTTTGTCGGGTCTACCTTAACCCCATCCTTGGATACCACGTTACCCAAGAACTGAACCTCTTGCAGCCATAATTCACATTTCGAGAACTTTGCGAACAACTTCTCTCTTCGGAGAACCTCAAGAACTTTGTGCAAATGTCGACCATGCTCAACCTCATTCCTCGAGTTGATCATATTTTCGTCGATGAAGACTATCACTGACTTGTCCAAGAAGGGCCTGTTATCCCAGTTTAATCTAGTTGATTAACAATCACAGAACACAATAATATCAAGAGATATAAAGATTAGAATAACATACCAATCCCTTGAATAAACAATGAAACCCTTGTGTGTTCTTGATACCTTTGAATACAGAGAAAACAGCTACCTCACTATTGGATTATAATTATGAATATGAGGATTCACCCTAAAACTAAATAACTAAAACTTTAAATACCTAGGCCATATGGTCTTTAAGCTTAATGGGCTTTCTAATGGGCTTGAGGCCCAATAACTAATAACTATTAGTTTATTACACAATAAACCCTCTTACTTTAATTATCAAACAAATACAGTTTAGACCCTTTAATCTTGAATACAATTATGATCCAACAATCTCCCCCTTTGGATTCAAGATTAAAAAAAATTGATAGCTTCAGATAATCTTCAGGTCTTCACTTTTCTTCTCTTTTCTTTAGATATGACGTTGATAGCTTCAAAACTTGATATCTTTATATAATCTTCAAAACCTTGAAAATCTTCAGCAGTCTTCAGACATTCTTCAGATTATATTCTCCCCCTTAATATATTCTCCCCCTTTTTGATGAGTGGTGAGAATCATCATCATCAAAACTTGTCAAAACAATCTCCCCCTTTATGAAAAAATCTCCCCCTTTGTCTTTATAGACTTCAATGTAGCACCGTCTTCATGTAACGAGCCCTGTGAAATAAGAGCAGTCTCTCCAAATGGAGAAAGTGGTTATTTCAGTCTTTTCAGATTAAAATAGAAAGTAGTAACCGTTTAAATCTTTGCAAATTCAAACATTTTAAGAGTTGTAACCCTGAATCAACAAATGACTCAGTTAGAATGCCTGTCAATGACACAAAGTCACTGAATAACACAAAGTTGCTATATAAGGAGATGGTTTGATGTTGGCACCCCAGGTCTTCCATTCAATCATTGAATAACACATGGTTATCTATGAACGTTCTGACAGAAAACAATTTTCTGTGTGCTAGTGCATGTGTATGAAAGAATTAAGCATTGATGATTGCTTTTCATTTTAGGCTCAAAGTATGTAAACTTGTTGAGATAACAACAAATTATACAAAGACTCAATGTGCATGAGAAAGGGTTCGAATGTGGGGCAACTTTCCTTCTTTTTCAATATTAGTATCTTCCAAATGAAGAACCAATAGCGTATGTGCTGCTTCCCCAGAAAATGTGAAACATTGTCTTTTTGAGAAAAGAATGAGTAGCTGGTGGGGTTGTATGCAAAAGATGGCATGGGCTAGTTGCCTTTTTCAATGATGTTCACCAAAGAATGTGAACCAATCAGATTATGTGGTTGCCCGGCTCAGTAAGAGTTTGGTGCAGAGTTTAATATTCTTTTACTCTGTTCTTTCACCCTCTTTCTTTTAATGCTTACTTCTAACCAATCTCTCTTTTCCATTTTACCTCTTCACACACCATCACTCAATTCTTTTGACCCCTCTCCCCTCAATCACTCAGGGAATACTTCCTGGGTAGGAAACACTGGTTA
Source organism: Arctium minus (assembly GCA_954870635.1). NCBI lineage: Eukaryota > Viridiplantae > Streptophyta > Magnoliopsida > Asterales > Asteraceae > Arctium > Arctium minus. The sequence goes on along the minus strand of OX941096.1, from coordinate 10,333,622 downwards.
TCGTGAATCCATGGAAGTTCTGTTAAGTTCTCACACTAAATCCCATGTATTTTTCTAAAAGTACATACTGTTCAACAAGATTTTGTACATGAAAGCACAAAGAAATACAGTTACATGAAGAATAAAACTTGGAGAAGTCAAAACATTAAATGTTTAACGATGCAATTCTCCCCCTCAACCTAAAAGTGGTTGGTAATAAGCTCATATCAATTTGTCATGAAGAATAATATGCTGGAGAATCAAAAACGAATGTTTTTTATATGAACAATATATAAACATATTTTCAATGAAACCACATGAAATGACGTTTGATTTAATCAACAGTGAATACAAAGAACGTGAGTATTACCCTAGAAAGATTTAACTTTTGATACATGGTAATAACAAAGTCAAATAGAATGTTCTGAACCGTTATGTGTATGAATACTTGACAAAGTATATTGACAAGATAAAACGCAAGTATTTATCTTTAAGAACACACGGTCAGATAATCTTTTAAAATCACAGATATTCTCCCCCTTAACTGAAATTTTTTTCTTTTTTTTTTACAGAAATGAACAGAAAGCAAAAAGATAAAGCACTGAAGTGCGGGTTCTAATCTGATGTGATTAGAAGCCATCTTTTCTTTGAGGTACGGGTTCTAAGTTGATTTACTTAGAAGCCTTTGTTCTTTCTCCCCCTTAAACCTTGCGTGCCTGCAACACATATTTAGCTTTTGGTACCCACTGGTATTTGGGTCCTAATGGGTTAGTTGCAGTTCTAGTAGGAGAGATAAAATAAGAACCATACCAGTTATTAACGTAATCTTTTCTTACAAAATCATTTGTACCACAGTAGGAACAGCTAATTTTCTTTTGTGCTAACCTGATCAATTGATGGATTGTGTAAACCAGATCAGGTTTGCCAAAAGTTTTACCTTTTCTAGCATAGTTCCATTTAGCATTTGATGTATGCACAAATGATTCTTCTTTCTTCTTCTCCTCCAAGGATCCTTTAACTCTCCAGATCTAGTTTCCTCTTTCTTTCTCATCATCCCTTCTCTAGAAGCTTTTCTTTTGAGACTTAGTCTTCTTGAAGTTACCTGAACCATCAACATTTTTGTCATAGAAAAGGTTAGAAGGACGAATCTGATCAGTAGATTTAGAAGTAAGACAATCATCTAAATCATAGAAAGGATTATAGAAATCATTTGAAAAATGTGAACTTGAAGTTGTTTTTAATGAACTATCTGAATCAGCTAGATCATCTCCTGGTGATTGAGCTATTGACTCTGGCGTCTTGTGCTCAGTCAGCTTCACCTTGAATACGATCTCTTCAAGTTCCTTTATCTTTGAAGACAAACCGTTTCTTTCCTTTTCAATCAGAACAAACTTCTTATGCAACTCATATTTTGCATTCTTCTCCTTCATGATGTTTGTTGACAATTCAGATAGCTTTCCTGTCAGCTTGGCTATCTCGGTCTCAAATATTTTCTTTTCTTCAGAAAAGTCTATATTTGCTTCCTTCAGCTCAGCTTTCTTCTTCTCATTCTCAGCCTTTTCTCTCTCAAGAATGATAACTTTCTCAAAGTCTGAAACTTGTTGAGAAAGCTTAACACATATGAGCTTAATGATTTCTTCTCTTCACTGGCTTTTCTGAAGAAATCAGAGAATTTCTTGGCAAAGTCTTTTCTTTCTTTCTCTATCTTCAGCATTTCATCTTGGACTTTTGTATTGCCTCTGTCTTGGGTTGCCTTTTCTTTCAGCTTTTCAATCTCAACTTCAAGACTGAGAACTTTATCTTTAAACTTATCTTTGTCCGCACAGAGTTAAGAATTTATCTGTCTTAGTCCTATACTAGTATCCTTTGCAACACTTGTACTCCTTCTAAGCTCCTCAATCTCTCTTTGCATTGCATCCTTCTTTGACCATGTAGAGCTGGATTCAGATCTTTTCAACTTTGCTTGAAGATCCAAGATCTCTTTTTCTTTAGACGCAATCATTCCTGCAAAGTCAATTATAGAATCAGAATCTTTTGAATTTTCTTTTAAAGCATTGACCTGAATAAGAAGAGATGAGTTCTGAATCTGTAAAGCCTTGTTCTCAGCTTTAAGAGATGATATCTCGGATTTGAACATTTTTTCCTCTATGTCATACTCATCAACCATGCGAGAAGATATTGATAACCGTCCAGCAAGTTGTTTAGCCTTTGCTTTTACATCAGAAAGAGTCATGTTGTTAAAATCAAGGCTGTAACCTTCAGACATCATTAGCTGATTCGACATCCTAGCTGTATGGTTAGTAATCAAACTAATTTGTACCAAGACAACCAACTAGATGAGATCGTAGAATCAAAATAAAAACCAGACTCAAAAATTTTCAGAAAAATAAATTTCCAAAAAATAATTAAGTGCAGAATTTGCACAGTATAAAACACAAAGAAATAATACTGAAGAATGAAATTAGGAAAATTTTGACCGGTGTTTTCTTCGACCGGTAAATTCGACCGGTATCTAGCCGACCGGAAATGTGTCGACCGGTATTGGTTTTGACCGATACAAAGTATTGACCGATAAAAGATATAGACCGATAAACTACCTTCGACCGATAAAGATTATTCAACTGGTAAGATGCTATGACCGGTAAAGGTATGGACCGATAGTGATCTTAATTCCAGCCCCGATTGTCGATGAACAGAACAGATAATCAACCCAGAAATCAATCACGAACTCAAAAACAAATGCAAATATCAGACTATTACGCCCAGAAACAAGTATCGATCACAGTTCAATCAAAATCAAAGATTAATTTCAACTATCATGCATTAATTTGATGAACACAGAGACCGATATGTATACGAACCCAGATTTCACAAAATCCTAAAAATCTAATCACTTGATAATTCTCAAAGCAATTAATCAATCAGATAGTGTTCAATAACGCAAAACACACCTAATCAAATCAATCTTAAACATAAACGCACATAGATTCATGAAATCAGATGAACAGTAACTTCGCGTGAATAGTGATCGATGAACAGTAATCGATGAATAGTAAACTCAAAAAAAAATTTGATTCTTTTGGCTCTAATACCACTTGTTATCCCAGTTTAATCTAGTTGATTAACAATCACAGAACACAATAATATCAAGAGATATAAATATTAGAATAACATACCAATCCCTTGAATAAACAATGAAACCCTTGTGTGTTCTTGATACCCTTGAATACAGAGAAAACAGCTACCTCACTATAGGATTATAATTATGAATATGAGGATTCACCCTAAAACTAAATAACTAAAACTTTAAATACCTAGGCCATATGGGCTTTAAGCTTAATGGGCTTGAGGCCCAATAACTAATAAATATTAGTTTATTACACAATAAACCCTCTTACTTTAATTATCAAACAAATACAGTTTAGACCCTTTAATCTTGAATACAATTATGATCCAACAGGGCCGACACACCCGGTTCATTAAATCCATAAACACGGCCGGAGCATTCGTCAACTCGAATGGCATGACTAAGAACTCATAATGGTCGTACCTCATCCGAGAAGCCGTCTTCGGAATGTCATCATTTTTCACCCTTACATGGTGATATCCATATCATAAGTCATTCTTTAAGAAGCACCCCGCGCTTTGTAGTTCGTCGAAGAGATCGTCGATTTGAGGAAAGGGGTATTTGTTCTTCACTGTGACCTTGTTCAATTCTCGATAGTCTATGCACATCCTCATAGACCCGTCCTTCTTTTTAACGAACACAACCGGGGCTCCCTACGGTGACGAACTCGGGCTTATAAACCTCTTCTCTATAAGCTCTTGGAGTTGTGTCATCATCTCTTGCGTTTCCGCCGGTGCTAGGCGGTAAGGAGCGCGTGCAATCAGAGCCGCTCCCGGGGTGAGGTCTATGTGGAAATCCACTTGACGCTCTGGTGGCAACCCGGGTAAGTCGTCCGAAAAGACATCTGGGTACTCCCGGACCACGTCTACATCTTCCATCCTTCTCTTCTCCAATTTTTCATCTATCACATAGGCCAAATACGAAAGGCACCCTTTAGGTAGACACTTACGTGCTTTGAGCAATGAGATGATCGAAGTGGTTTTCCGACTTTTCTCAACATAGACCATTACGGTACCTCCTTTCTCTAGGGGTATTCTGATTAATTTCCTTGAGCAAAGAATGTCGGCATCATTCTTATCTAACCAATCCATTCCTACCACCACGTCGAATCCCCCTACGGACATAGGTAGTAAGTCCACCACGAAGGATTCACCATCTATTTCTATGGTGTACCCATCAAAACGCTCCCGAACTAACATGTGATCCCCATTGGCGACCACTACTACTAATGCATCGAACAACTAACTAACAGGAGTAATGAATTGCTTGCAAAAGGTAGTATATACGAATGAATGGTTTACACCATAATCAAACAATACACGAGAAGGTAGAGAGTTTACTAGAAACGTACCCGACACTACATCAGTTGTCTCCCTCGCCTCTTCCACAGTCATCTGAAAGGCCCGACTTGGCGCCTTTGCTGGGTTCTCCTTCTTTGACGCGTTCCCGCTTGGAACCCCTCGGTGGCCCCCACAAGCTTGGGTCATTCTCTCTTGATGTACCCCGGTTCTCGGCATTCACAACAGACCGGCCCCCGGACGGGTGCAATCTTGTCTTATGTAGTCTTTCTTCCCACACTTGAAATATTCGGATGGTTTGGAGAAAGGCCTCGGGTTGCAAGGACTGAAATGCTTACTCTTGCAATTGTGGCACCACTTAGCCTCACATCGGCGCCCCATATTATTTCCCCTGGAGAAGGGTCTAGCATGTCGCGTGGGCCCTGTTGGCCCTTCCCATTTCCTTTTCTCACCGGCTTGATTTCTTTCTTCTTTCCCTTGGGCAATGTCGTCCTCAACTAGTTGCGACTCCTTGATGGCTTCTTGTAAAGTGGTAACTTTGGAATTTCTCACCACAGTCTTCATATCAGCCGACAAACACCTTTGATAAACTTTGATTTTTAGTCCCTCGTCGGTGGCCAAGTGCTCCACCAATCTTAGTTTCTCCACAAACTGCCTAGAGTACTCTGCAATCGTCAGGTTTCCCTTTTTCAAGTTTCTGAATTCCTCTTCTATTCGTTCAAGAGCTCTTTCGTTGCAATATTTATGCAGTACCTTCTTTTTGAAGGTCGACCATGAAAGTTGAGCCAACACTCCCGGAGTAAGTCGTCCGAATGAGGTTCCACCAACTCAATGCTTCCCCTATGAATAGTTAGGATTCAAATTTGACCCTCTGAGAGTCATCAAACTAACTGGCTTCATACGCCATTTCCACCACCCTGATCTAGTTCATGCATGCGACTGGATTTGTTGTTTCGAAAAATTCTAGAGGCTTGCTGCATAAGAAGGTCTTATATGAGCAACCTCTTTCTCTTTTACTTCCGCCTCCCACTACCTGCTCCTCAGTTCCTACCCCATTCAACACCCCCCTGAGCCGTTCACGACATTCTCGACAACCGTCTCATGCCTCTGGTTGCTTACATCCCGGTCTTCTAATATCTTCATGAATTTGCCATCTCGCTTATCCATTGCAGAGTTCATTATCTGCATAATGGTAGTTGTCATGACCGATTGAGGGTCCACCTCTTGGATAGTTGGGTTTTCGGCTTCTAGGTTCACTCGTGGAACCACGTCCTCGACGTTCCTCAATATAGATGGGATTAAAGGATCTGGGGGATTGGCAACTAGAAATCACAACTTAAGTATAGGCATATAAGAGTCACACCTAGTTCACTTCAACTAAAGCTCAAAATGGATTCAAATAAACACATGTTAATTACAATTTTGTAATACAAAGTATTAGGATAAGACAACCTACTAATCTAATTTCATTGGAAATAAGATTACAAATTTTGGGTATCCTCCAAGTATTCCAAAAGAATAAAACTTTCACAAGTATGGTGTCCCAAAAGTCTTTTCCCCAAGCTCACTCAACGCCTGACTAAGCCTGCTTAGAGTTGGCTCCGTTAAAACCTGAGATACATGTTGACACCAACAAGTGTTAGGCCAAAAGAGCCTAGTGAGTTTGAACATACATAACCCATAAACAAATAATAAGTGATATGCAATAATAGGTCGAATAAGGAATCAATGGGGGAGACCCAAAACATGAAACAATTTTCACCTCAAAAGTCGATATACCTTGGTGTTCACCCTTATGGGCAAAACCCCAAATGGCGGAGATCTAGGCTGTCAGGATCTAAATTCTTAACAAGAATAAACACTCAGAAACCATATTAAAGGAGTTTGCGGAATAACACTTTAATATTCAAAGATCAATGAAACAGTGAATCAGAATAACAACTTGTAAACTTTATTGAATGGTTATAAAGCTACAAGGTTTCACACACAACCTCAATATTGATGAACAGGCTCACCAATACGAATTCTACTTCTCTAGAACTAGGGTTCTAAACCTTGAGGTTGATTCTCTCTATGAAAACAAAAACTCAGAATTATATATTATTTTCTAAAGTTACAAACTATTCTATACATATACTGAAGATAAAAGATAACTACAAATAATAAAAGATCTTTAGTATAATCTTCCATATTTATCTCCAAGCCTTCCATGATCTTCAATCAATACAGCTGTCATCCTTGCCATATGAATTCTTCATCTCATAAGCAGTATTAAGTTTTCAGCAACATTAATACTTTGAGCAGTATTAAGTTCAGCAGTACTAACTACTAGCAGTACTAAAATTGCTTAGCAGTAGTAACTTCATCAAGCAGTATTAATCTTGGTTAGCAGCATTAATCTTTCTCAGCAGTATTAACTGTACTTGAGCAATTCTTTCAGTTCCCAACAATCTCCCCCTAACTTGACTTTTAGGAAGAGAAGTCAAGTTCTTCAGATGCTCCCAAAACACCATTATTCATATCCCTGTATTAGCATCCAACCCCAAACTTTGATAATTGTCCTTTGGATCAAATACTTTGCCATTTCTGAATTTGGAACGCATCTAAGCTTCTTTTTCAACATTGCATGCAGCTTCAATCTACTGTGGTTGTACACTCTATCCACTAGGAAGTATTCTATGTGATTTGAATCCATAGTTAAAGCATATACTCCACTAGTTTCATATAGAGTCCAGTTGTTAACTGTTTGAAACACATTTCTGATAATGTCCTTCACTTCTTCAGGCTTGAACAACATACAAAGATACTCCATCACAAGTTTTGTGATTGGTATCCTTGGAGCTTTCAGTTGATCAGCATACAACTTCATTCCTACTTCAAACATCTCCTCTAGATCAGATCTGGAACATGTTCTGACAATCTTGGCCCAAGTATGATATACTTCATACTTCTCATCTTTCCTCTTGAGCCTGATATATTCTTTTCCATCAACTTCCAGAATATCCCAGTGAATGATCTCTGGAGGCTTAACACCAACAGGTTCAGCTGTAATAGGTTCAGGCACTTTGTCCATCACTACCATGTACAGATTCACATCATCAGTACTTGATGGTTCTTCCTGTTCAACTGACTTAGGTGCCCTTTCTTCTTCAGCAACCATCTCACTTTCTTCTTTATCCACTCTAGGCTTCTTGGCTGATTTTCTTCTTGCCATCATTTTAGTTCTTTTTAAAGTCCTCAGACTTTCACCTAGAGTGGCTTCCTTCTTTGGTGTTTCTTGCTCATCAGGGAAAGGTTTTTCTATCAGAAAATCATTACTTTCTTTCATCCTTTTTTCCATTTCAACTCTGGCTTTTTCATTCCCTTGAAGCTTAATCATCTCTGAGTCATACAGCTCTTTGATCTGTTCAAATGACATCTTTGAGAACATCTCCTTTCTGACTCCCACAACACCTTTGAGAAAAGTAATCATCTTCTTTCTCTCATGAGTACCAAGGTAGGTCTTTGAAGGTTGTCTCTTCTTTGCAGCCATTTTGACCAACACAGACTTCTTTAGGGCTGCAGCTTTCTTCTGTGCTATCTCAGTTGCCAAACTTTGTTGATAAGCTTCATTTAATTTTGCAGCTAGAGCCTTAGCCATCTCTCTATCTTTGTCCACTTGAGTTAATTCTGCTTGGTTAAGTTCAGCTTGAATCTTCCTGGCCAATGCTTCATCTGACTCAACCAACTTTTGCTTTTTAATTGGTTGATCAGATTCCACTAACTTTGCTTTGCCACCTTCTCAATACTTGCTTTACCACCTTCTCAATACTTGCTTTCTTGATCACTTCACCTTTTTCTTTGATGATGACTCCTTTGGTCTTTGAAATGACCTTGGGAGTATCATGCTTAGCCTTGATCAAAGTTTCTGCTATCTCAAGTTCTTCCATATTGCTGCTACGAAGGTCTGTTAATACTTCTTGCACCATTTCTGCTGCTTCATTCAATTCAGCAGTATTAACAGTTTTTGCTGCTTGTTCAAACACACTTTCTGTTTCTACTGCTTTCTCTTTTACTGCTGCTATGCTTGATGTTTCTGCTGCTTGTACAAACTCTATTTCAGTTTCCACTGCTTCAATTTATCTCCACTAACCTCATCAAACTCCCTCTCAACTTTGGCATCTTCCATGTTGGCATCAGCTTCTGACTCCCCCTTTTTGGGAGCATCAGTCACTGGTTTCCTTCTTCTGAGCACAAACTGTTTCTTTTTCTTTTTAAGGACCAATCTCTTCACCACTTTCTTCAGGTTGGTAATCTGTACTTGTTGAGACAGAATTATCAGTTTCAGCTCTTCTATGTCTTTTCCCTGCTTGATTACATCCATATTGATGTTGCCCATTGTTTCCATCAATTCATTATAGTCATATCTGTCCTCACCTTCTCCAGGAGTGTTACCCCCTTTTGAAGGATCATGGGATCTTTTCGTAGAGGAAGTCTTTTGCCTAGCATAATCACCCTCCACCCCCTTGGTTTCTTGGCACCTGGGACCTTTGAATGATTGCTCATTCAAAGTTGCCATGGGGGAGGTCTTATTTATGTTACCACTGTCCTCCTCTGTTCTAGCAGGAGTAGTGGCAGCCTGCTCACCCATATGCTCATACATCTCCTCATTGAGCACCTCCTTGGGGTTGGGTGACACCCCTTTGGTTTCCTTATAGATATTCTCTAATGGAGAATTCTCCATTAGAGGGCTTAAAGGCTTTGAGGGTGAAGGTACAAGAAGGGAAGGAGCCTTCTTTACCTTTTTCCTGATGTATGTATTGGTGATTGGTGAATTTGGTTTTTGAACAAGGGACTGAGGGATTGATATGGTGATTGAAGGTTGGGATTGGCTTTTAGTGGGATGGTCTAATGAGGGCCTTGACCCTGAAGCCATACCTTCTGGATTGTGGGACACCACCATCATTGTAGAGAACAATGGGGTGTCAACTCCTTCCGAGTCCAATGGAGATCTCTTCATATTTGAAAATACCTTACCTTTGCGGATTTTGGGTACATATACCTCATCAAAGTGAGGCATATCCGTCAATTCATTGGTTATAACTACCAGTACAAATCTTGGGTACATATAAAAACTCTTTTTGTTTCCCAAGTTTTACACAAGGTCATTGAAAATCATTTTAGAAAAATTGTACTATCTGGCAGTGGCCAAGCAGACCAAAGCATAAGCAATGGTGCTACTGAACTCACTCCATCCAGTAGTCTTTTTGGAAATACAATGCATAAGGGTATGAACCAGAAAACGCCATTGGGTATAAAATTTAGCTTTTGAGAATTTGAAACCACCCAATTGGCCTCCATACCCCATTCTTGAAAGATTTGAGAACAAGTCCTCATTAGGAATAGAGGTAATACCTGCAGCATCGTCTAGACGTAGACAGATGCGAATCATCTCTTCAGAAACTGACAAGGGTTTGTCACACACCCTTGTCTTGATTAACTGCACACCATTTTCTGTAACTGCAGTGGCATTCGCCCAAAATTGTCTTTGATGCTCTATGTATATTGTTGGCGACACTGTAAGAGCATGGGCAATGTGGCTGGACTTGAGAAAATCCACAATCTGGTGAAATCCATCAGCCTGCTTTGGCTTTTGTAGCATCGCGATTTTGTTTTGCTCATCAATAAATGCCATGGATGCCATTGAGCTTTGAGAGTTCTTGCCTGAAACTTACTATGAGCTTGAGAGAAAAAGGGTTAGAGAGCATATGAATAGTAATCAAAGAGTCGTTATGAGCTTTTGGGCGGGCAAATAGTGTATTTATACGATTCGGGACATAAGCAGTATTAACCACTAGCAGTATTAACTAACTAGCAGTATTAACTGAGAGCAGTATTAACCACTAGCAGTATTAACTAACTAGCAGTATTAACTGAGAGCAGTATTAACTACTAGCAGTATTAACTAACTAGCAGTATTAACTGAGAGCAGTATTAACTACTAGCAGTATTAACTACACTTACACTTTTTGAAGCTTGTGAAGGTCTGAACAACGCAACATACTTCCTGAGAAAGATGATTAGTAACAACCAAAAACAACCAAATAACAGGTATACAATCACTTTTTAAACATGAGCTCATTCAGAATTGATCATGCCCACACTTGTGACCAAGAAAGTGAATCTACCCACATCAAAATCTTTAGTGAATAGATCAGCAAACTGGTTGTCAGTATGAACTTTAGCAACTTGAATTAGCTTCTTTTCATTACAATCTCTAATAAAGTGATACCTGATCTCAATGTGCTTTGTTTTGGAGTGCTTGACTGGATTGTTAACAATGCTTATAGCACTGCTATTATCAATGAAGATTGGAGTGTGAAGAAAGGTTACCCCATAGTCCAGCATTTGATTCTGAATCCATAGAACCTGAGAGCAGCAACTTGCAGCGGCAATATACTCAGCTTCTGTTGTTGATAAAGACACTGTGGTTTGTTTCTTACATTGCCAAGATACTAGTCTTGCACCCAAAAGTTGACATCCACCTGAAGTAGACTTTCTGTCCATGTTAGCACCACCCAAGTCACTGTCTGAATAAGCAATCAAGTCAAAGTTGGATTCATAAGGATACCAAAGACCTAATCTAGGTTGCCCTCTTAAGTATCTGAAAATCCTCTTAACAGCTTGAAGATGTGATTGCTTTGGCTTGACTTGGAATCTGGCACACAAACACACTGGAAACATGATGTCTGGTCTTGAGGATGTGAGATACAAGAGAGATCCAATCATTTATCTATATAGATGGACATCAACATCCTCCCCCTCAAGATCAGCAATGATCTGTTTATGAGTCTCCATAGGTGTGCTTGCTGGCTTTGAGTCTGTTAAACCATACTTATCTAGGATGTCTTTCACATATTTTGATTGACTTATGAAGATCCCATCTTTCTTCTGTTTCACTTGAAGCCCAAGGAAGAAGGTAAGTTCACCCATTGAACTCATTTTAAAGCTCTTGTGCATCAACTTTTCAAAGTCTCTACACATCTGATCTTTTGTGGATCCAAAGATGATATCATCCACATAGATCTGAACAAGTAGGATGTTCTTCTTACTTCTTTTAATGAAGAGGGTCTTGTCAATTATTCCTCTTTCAAACCCATTCTCCAAGAGATATGTAGACAGTGTATCATACCATGCTCTTGGGGCTTGATGAAGACCATAAAGTGCTTTCTTCAGTTTGTATACTCTGTCTGGATATGATGGATTTTCAAATCCAGGGGGCTGACAGACATATACTTCTTCATAAATTGTACCATAAAGAAATGCACTCTTCATATCCATTTGGTATACCTTGAACTTCATGTATGAGGCATAGGCTAGAAATAGCCTAATTGCCTCTACCCTTGCCACTGGAGCAAACACTTATTCATAGTCTATGCCTTCTTCTTGAGTGTACCCTTGTGCCACAAGCCTTGCTTTGTTCCTGATCATAATTCCACTCTCATCCTTTTTATTCCTGAAAATCCACTTGGTGCCAATAGCTCTATGACCTTTTGGAAGGTACACCAAGTCCCAAACTTCTTGCAATTTGAACTGCAGTAACTCTTCTTGCCTAGCTTCTATCCAACTGGAATATTTCATTGCATCATAAACCTTCTTAGGCTCAATCTGAGATAGAAAGCAAGAGAGTACCGTGTGTTGTTGATCCTGCAGCTCTTGAAGTCTGCTTTGATTCCTTGTTATCATAGGAGAAGAGATGTCTCCTATGACCAACTCTGGAGGATGGTTCTTTTGAGTTCTAGTCTAATGACTAGGTTCTTCATTGATTCCCACATCTAGATTGGAATCATTTAAGTCAGCTGAGAGGATCTCATCAGCTGCTTCTGGCTCTTCATGCACTTGATTCTCCTCATCTCTGCCTTCTTCTTCACTCTGAATTGGTTTAGTCATAGTTTCCTTTTCACAGAACTCAACAGGCTCTATTGTAGATATGGGAAAGATCACAGACTGAGGAATAATGTCTTGTACTTGTACTTGTTCATCCCCTGATCCTCCACTTCCTGAACCTGCATGATAATCACTACTGAAACCCAAAGAGTTAGTTAGTGAATCAATGTCAAATAACCACTGAGGAACAGACCCAATAGGATTTGGTGTGTTCTCATTGCACTTGACATTGTCACTTTCCTCAATTATTCTAGAAGAAGAATTAAAAACTCTGTAAGCCTTACTCTGAGATGAGTAACCAACAAGAAAACCATCATCTGCCTTGCTATCAAACTTTCCTAAGTGAGTTTTGGTATTGAGAATGGTACAAGGACACCCAAAAGGTTTGAAAAATCCAATAAATGGTTTTCTTTTATTTAAAAGCTCATATGGTGTCTTGTTCTTAGGCTTAAGTACTAGTACTCTGTTTTGGACATAGCAAGCAGTATTAACTGTTTCAGCCCAGAAAGTAATTGGTAGTTTGGAATCAGCTAACAAAGATCTAGCAGCCTCAATCAGTGTCCTATTCCTTCTCTCAGCAACACCATTTTGTTGTGGAGTCCTAGGAGCACTGTATTGCCTCTCAATTCCTTTTTCCTCACAAAAGGTGTTTAGGTCATGATTTTTAAATTCAGTACCATTGTCTGACCTAATGACATTTACCTTTTGATTTGTTTGGTTTTCAATTCTTAGAATAAAGGATTTGATCAGTCCACTTATCTCATCCTTAGTCCTTAGAAAATATACCCAAATAAATCTAGAGTAATCATCAACAATAACTAGGCAGTATGATTTCTTACCTATACTCATAACATTTGTAGGACCAAACAGATCCATATGCAACAACTGAAGAGAATTAGAGATAGTGTTTAACTCTTTGGACTTATGAGAAGTTTTGTGTTGTTTGCCTTTGAGACAGGCAACACAATGATCATCACATGAAAAGACTTTGGAAGGTAAACCTCTTACAAGGTTGTTTTTAACAAGTTTATTCATTGTTTTAAAGTTCATGTGACACATCCTTCTGTGCCAAAGTGATGATTTATCCAAAGAAGCTTTTGAAACAAGACAGTTTAGGGATGAATCAGTTGAAACACTTTCCATATCTAAGCAATATACATTATCCTTTCTGGGAGTTCTTAGTAGTATCATCTTTTCATCAACTACCTTGAATCTAGGAGCAAGGATAATGCATTCAGAATCAGTAAATAATATACTATGTTGTTTGTCACAAACCTGTGATACACTTAACAGGTTGTATCTTAACTGCTCAACATAGAATACATCTTCAAAGGTCATTTTACCTTTGGTTACATCCCCCTTACCACTGATCTTACCTCCATCTGGAGTATTACCAAAGGCAACATGCCCACCATCAATTTTCTTGAAATTCTTGAGGCATGACATGTTCCCTGTCATGTGCCTAGAGCAACCACTATCAACATGCCAGATGCTCTTCCCCTTGAGCTTCTGGTTGCCCTGCACATAAGATTAAACAATTAGTATTGATTGGGAACCCAAGCCAAAGTGGTCTTAGGTCTCCCTTTGTCATCAAAGTATTTACATTCCTTTTTGATGAGGTTTTTAAACTCAGAGCACTCTTTATTTGAGTACTTTGTCAATATGATTGGTCTAGCAGCACAAACACTAGGAGCAGTACTAACTTTAGAAGTACTAACAGAGTTAGCAGCACTAACAGGTTTAGCAGTACTAATATTTGAAGAAGTACTAACCATGTTAGCAGCACTAACATTGGTAGCATTAGTATTGCTTCTAGCAGCACTAACATTGTCAGCAGTACTATTTGAGGTAGCAGTACTAACAGTTTTAGTGCTTTTAGGAATCCACATCTTGACACTTTCTTTCACAGTCTTTTTCTTCATGTGGCTTTTAGATTTAACATATTTCTTAGCCACATGGTTCCTTTCCTTCTTCCTATAACCAAAGGGTTTTTGCATAGATCTTTGAAAATTCATCCTTTGGTTCATAGGATTGATATAACAATATTTGGCAAGATGGTTCAATTTGCCACAGATAAAACAAGGTTTTGGTCTATTGATATTACTCAGATCAACCCCTTGTTTTTGTGCCCACTGATTATTCCAGTTTCTTTGATTTCCCTTTTTATTATGATTTAGGGGCTCAGTCTTCTTACATGCACACTGTTTGCAAGGAACTGGATTCACAACTGTGGTCTGTTTGTAATGGACCTTACCAGACTTTCCCTCTGTCCTCTCTATGTCCTTTGATTTGACCCAAATCTTTCCACACCCTTCATTGGTAATGATGTGATTCTCTAGGGGAATCTCACCACTCACATTGTTCTCCTTACTCTTACCAACTGAGAATCCAAGATCTTATGAATCCTAGAGAGAGAAAGTAGAGAGAGAGAGACTTGGAGAGCAAAGTGTAAAATCAGATTAATGTGCGTGTCTAACTTACAAGGAACAAAGACCAAAGGGACTTAAATACCCTTGGTCAGATACAACACTGATAAGACTCTAAACACAGTATTTGATCAGGCCCTATAAATACAATGATTACTATAAAATCAGACCTAACAATCTCCCCCTTAGTAATCATTGGCGCTTTGGTCTTCAAAAATTGTCTTCTATAACAGCACGGACCAACAAAGCGACTTTGTGAAGCTTTCTGACTTTTTAAGAAAAAAATCTTCTCAGCATCTTGCAGATTGAAAATTTTCTTTGTTGCTTAAGCTCAAGACGATACACCTCTTTTGAATGATCTTGAATGAACTGTGATGATCGGAGCAGGAACAGCAAAAGAATTTGTTGTAGCTGAGAGAATAGAATCTTTGAGCGAATCTTGATCAGCAGATAAACTTTTGATCTCTTTGTCTCTTTAACTTCTCTTTGACTTCTCCCCCTCATGACCTTGATGATCTTGATCAACTTGGTCATGCAAATGTTGGAGACGAGACAATGTAAAATCTGCAAAATCAAAACAATAGAGAAAACAGGGAGGTCTGCGCTTCATGTTGGATGCGCAAACCAAGGTTTGCGTTTCATGAAGGGAGCGTAAAGCAAAGTTTACGGTTCAAGAAGGAAACACAAAGCAAGGTTTGCATTTCACGAAGGAAGCGCAAAACAAAGTTTGCGGTTGAAGAAGGAAACGCAAAGCATGGTTTGCGTTTCACGAAGGAAGCGCAAAACGAAGTTTGCGGGTCATGCTGGAAGCGCAAATCTGACTTAGACAAGATTTACCTTTTTAAGCTCTTTGACTCCCCCTACACAAATGCACTAGATGTGACAATTCAAGTTAGCATTCATATAAAGAAAATCAGATACTCCCCCTCAAAAACAGATATAATCTTTGAAATACATTCTCTTTGTTTACTCCCCCTTGAATAATGCATAAACCCATTAAAATATATTTATGAGAACACAATGATCAAATATTAATGTAGAAAGAAAAAATATAGTGAATATAAATTTTGAAACAACTAAACATATAAAATTTTAAACACTAAACAAATAAAATTCTACTTAGTAAAATATTACAGATTTATCAATCATTTGAAATCAAACATATGTTGTTGAATACAAGAACAAGTTTTATTGCATATCAAGTTAAAACATGTTCAGTTTCAAAAACTTCCATCAATCTATTCAGTGTGCTCACATGCGAATCTTCGATTAGCTTCAAGAAAATGCAATTCTAAAAATATTATAGAGAACTTTGCATGTACTGACACTAATACATCAAAAATTAAGATTTTCACAAATTTATAGATTCATCGCAACTCAAACATATCACCAAGTATCATGAGATGTGTGCTCATTGGCATCTTTTAGCATTGTGCACATTGGCATCTTAACATGAGTGTGCTCTTTGGCATATTTTAAGCTTGTGCACTTTGGCATCTTTTGATCAAAAAGTTTATTAAGTAAAGAACATGCCGTAAACGTAACTTTCTATCGGACCCTATTGCAGGATTTGGGTCAGTCGCTCCCAGACCAGTTGGCCTTAGGGGACTAGGTGTCAAGCACCCCTTGGAACTTACTTTCCCGGATCAGAAAGGCTACATCGACATATTCTAAACCCATTCATACCAGTAAAACATGACTTTCGATCTGATTTTATAGAAGGATTTCTGTTCGATCACTCCCAGACCAAATGACCTTAGGGGACCAGATGACAAGCATCCCGAGGAACTTACTATCCCAAACCAGAAAGGCCACAGGTACAAACTTTTAAACTCAGAGATTTCTGTATTTTAAGAATTTATTATTCATCTCAATCACTCAGATCAACGTCTAAATGCTTAGCCCATATTTTCATTCCGATCTATAATTCTGATCATTTAGGTAGTCTAAGCAAAGTAAACTATAAAAATTCCGAATCACACAACTTTAAAGCAATAATAAAAGTTTCAAACATGTTGCTGACTTTTCGACTTTTGTAAGACTTGAAATTTGACCATATAAAAACTTTAATATAAACAAAAAAACTTGAAAATTTATCCTAAACACATATTTTATTCAAAAGAAAGAAAAAAAATGTAAAACTTTACTTTATAGAATAAAATTTGTAAAGATTTAAACTATTAATAAATATTTAGTTGGAACAAAATAAAATTCAACTATTTCATCTTTTACATTGAAGAAAATAAATTTGTGACTCACATTAAAAAAAAATTTGGGTAATACAAATTCATGAGATAGATAAGCAAGCTCAGATTCTTGAAATATTGAGAAAAACTGGAATAACATCATTATCAGAGAAATATGCAGCGGAATTAAAATTGATGTACTCACAGTATCTCAAATAGTCAGAAGCTTAAAAGCTTTGAAGAACGAGTTCTAAACTGATTTGTTTAGAAGTCATTGTCTATGAAGTGCGGGTCCTGAGCTGAATTACTCAGAAGCGATTTTTCCCTTACTCCCCCTTAACATGTGATGCCTGCAACTTTGAATCAGATAAAGATTTGGGTACCCACTTGTATTTGGGTCCAGTAATGTTAGTTGCAGTTCGTGTGGGGGAATATTTGTTAGACTTGACAATTAAAGCACGAGGAATATGATCAGAGAAATAATCACAACCATCAGAAGAGAAAGCATAATCATCTGAACTAGAATCAGAAGACGAATATGAGACATTTTTGGAAATCTGAATCATTTGCTTAATAGAGTATTTAGAAATCTTATTACAAGAAGCAAATGAATCACTTTTATAATACTTGTCTACATATAAATCTCCATCAAACATAGAATCAGTAGATTTGAGCTTCGCTTTTCAGATCTGCTTCTTTGATTGAGCACTCAAAGCCCTATCTGTAAGAATTGTATTGGAAGAATTAGAACTGTCAGAAAGAACTGTATCTCGTTTCTTTGACTTCTTTGATCGTCTTCTTTTACGCTTAGGTTTATAATATTGATCATTGAGCGTAAAAGAATCATCAAGAATTTTAGACTTCATATTTAAATCAGAAGAAATAAATTTATCCAAGCAACCAATCTGATCAACTAATAAATATGAATTTGCCTTGGAGTCAGAAGAATTTTGAGAAAAGATTTTAAAATTAGAAATTTCCTTTTTATTTTCCTTAGAATTAGAAGATAGGCTAGAAATAGAATATGATTTTTGAGAAAATAAATTTTCTTCAAGACTAGACGTAATGAAAGAAAGAATAATATCAGATTCAATTTTCTTCAAAATATTTTGATCTTCTATCTGATCTTCAAGATCTATGATTTTTCCTTCTAATACTAATGTAGGAGTATATTTCTTCGAATCATAAATGATTGGAGAAATATTTCCTTTATCAAAATCAGGTGCATAAGGAGCAATAAAATCACCAGACATTGGAGATTTGATAGGAGATATATCATTTAAAACTCTTCTTCCTCTTCTTGATTTTTCAGGAAAATATTTTGCATTTTCACTTGTATAAACAAAAGGAATTTCATTTTTCTTGTTATTTGTCATTTTCTCATGTTCGATTTCTAACACTTGCTTCTCATTCATCTAATCAATTTTAAATTGATGAGCATAATGAGCAAGAGTCAGATAATCGTGTTTATATAATGTTGGGGATTTTTCAATCGCATTGTTTAAACAATGAGGATTTTCAAAACCAAGACCCCATCTTTGTTTTAAAGCCTCTTCACTCCTCGGTTTGTTCATATAAATTGTTTGTTCAGATTGGTCTCTTCGATAAAGCTTGTCTTCTAACTTATTTATTTTATCTGAAAATTCATCTTTTAAATTAGTCATAGCTGTCAAAGATTCAAGATAAGTCTTATTTGAATTTTACAAATCCTCCAATTTCTTTTGAACGATATCTTTTGTATTTTGTAAAATGGATTTTTCATCTTTCAAAGAAATTTTCAGTTTGTCAATCAAATCTGACTTTTTAGAATTTAGATTCTTTTCAGATAAAATTTTTGAACGCAAATCAGATAAAGCAGTTATCATGATATCAAACTGAGAGGTAATAAATTTGTAATCAAATTCAGAGTATACCTCATCCTCATCTGTTTCAGAGTCGTCTGACTGGTCATCTCCGATCAAGCACATCTGAGCGATCTCGACATTTGAAGCTTCATCATCGGAATAATCCAGCCAGAATTTTTCTTCGGCCAATAAAGCAGTTCCATTCTCTCTTTTCTCAGCCAACTCCAATTTCCTTCTGTAATAAGCTGAGTCCTTAACCTTCTTTGCTCTACACTCCTTTGAGATGTGACCCGGCTTTCCGCAGTTATAACAAGATGTAGTCTTCGGCTCGGGCACTTTGACTGTAGAGCCGGAAGTGAAGCGAGAAGAGTTGGAACCCGATCTAGGTTGGAACTTCTTCTGGTAATGCTGAGAGAGAAGGATCATAGCTTTCTGTAAAGCCTCACCATCATCCTCAGTTGACCCGGTGTAAGCGTTATCAGACAACGCTTGTTCAGCCAATTGTTTCATGAGGAGTGCAACTGGGTCAACTGTCTTCTTGTTCCTTTTCTCCAGTTTGGCCTTCTTTTCAAGCACCAAGCTCTCATCAGTCATCAGAATCTCATATAGTTCCTGAATCTGCATTGTGGAGATCCGAACATCGTACCTTAGTCTGTGACATGTTTTGTTCCATTCAGACTGAAGAGCATTAAGAAATTTCAGATTCGTCTCAAGCTCTGTCTTGATCACATTTATCTTTCGGAGATCATTCAGCACTGCACAGAATCTGTCGAAAATACTCTTTATAGACTCGCTGTCTTTGGCCTTGAACTCCTCAAAATTGTTCATGAATCGAGTATGTCGGAGCTGAGTTGCGACCGAAGAACCAAGCATGATCTTTTCCAATTGTGCCCATAATAGATTTGGATAATCCTTGCAATGATCAACCCTGTTGTAGACAGAGTTTGGTAAGGCAAGCATCAGATTAGCTTTCAGCTCTCGATCAGCTTTCATTCGTGAAGCCTCTTCAGGTGTTGGAGGAGTCTCTTTATTAGGCTTTGTGAAAGGTCCTTCAGATAAAGACTTCATCATGTTTTCTCCATTGGCTTGACGCTCGATGAAGTTCAGGAACCTATCTTGCCATTGAGTGAATTCGTTTTCATCAACTAGGACCGGAGGACGAGTTTCTGTGCCCAATGACATCAAGAGGTCACTCGAGTAGAACTTAGCTTGAAAGGCAAACTTTGAAGAATCCATATGTAACAAAAAAAAATTTCCCAGACTCCTTTTTTTTTTTTTTTTAAACTAAGTTAGGGAGACCCGCAAACTGGAGGTTTGCGTATGTAGTGGGATACGCAAAGTAGACTTTGCGGGTGCAGAGAGGAACGCAAAGTAGAGCTTTGCGAGTGATGGAGGATACGCAAAGTTTAGCTTTGCGTATGAAGTTAGACCCGCAAAATAGAGTCTTTCGGGTGACAAAGGAAACGCAAGACAGGCTTTGCGTATGTAGCTTGAAGCGCACAATGAACTTTGCGGGTGTAGTGAGATCCGCAAACCTGAAACAAGATAACAAAAATTAGTAGAAAAAGCAAATCAACTAAGAACAAACGCAAATCAACATGTATGAAGCGCAAAGAATCATGAATGAAACGAAAAGTTCATGAATGAAACGTAAAGTGCTAAGAACAAACGCAAACCGCAGAAACTCAAATAAAACTCGCAAGATCAAACGAAAACAAGAAATTTATGAAAGAAAAACATACTCTGAATTTCGAAAACAACTTTAAAACACCTTTCAACAAACAATTTCGATTAAAACACACTAAATTTCAAACTCGAGAATGAAACAGTACCGAAATCGAGTTTTTCCAGAAAACTTTTAAACTCAAAATTGATGATCTAAACTTGATTTTTATGCAAAACAATATGAATCAAATGTGATCGACTATTAAAAATGCAACTAAAGAAATCAAAATGAACCAAATTCGACCACAAACACTTTCAAATTTGATGAGAAATCAAGAAAACGAGATTTTCTTGAAAAATTCAAGAAAATCGATCAAATTTTCGATTTCAATCAACAAAAACAGAAACAGAAAATCAAACTCTCAATCCTCTCAAGATTCAGTTGGCTCTGATACCAATTGAGAATCCAAGATCTTATGAATCCTAGAGAGAGAAAGTAGAGAGAGAGACTTGGAGTGCAAAGTGTAAAATCAGATTAATGTGCGTATCTAACTTACAAGGAATAAAGACCAAAGGGACTTAAATACCCTTGGTCAGATACAACACTGATAAGACTCTAAACACAGTATTTGACCAAGCCCTATAAATACAATGATTACTATAAAATCAGACCTAACACCAACCTCTTTCTCAGTCTTGTCCTCAACAACTACCTCATCTAAGGGATCTATCTCAGTGGCTCCCTCAGGCAAGTCCTTCCTATCTTTGGTTTCTAGCAAATCTGATGTAGGAGGAATGTAGTTGTTGTTGTATGGTGGTGGTGTGGTATTATATCCAATTCCTCTTCTCAATTTGTCATGAATCTGAGTTTGTAGTAAAGAGTCCATTGCTTTAGAAGCATTGGAAAACTTTTCCACATCAAGCTTAACCTTGGTTAGCTCCTCTCTCAACTTTTCACTCTCCTCTTTAGATTTGGTCAGTTGGAGTTCTAGATCCTTTTTCTCCCACTTCCAGTAATTGGTATCATATGAGTGTTGGAGTTCATTGGCTTGAAAACCTTTAATCTGTTCCTCAAACCTCTCAACAATTCTCACATAGTCTTTTATATCTTTTGCTAACCTCTTAAGGTCATCACTCATGTTCTGGTTGTGATCTCTGTACCTTTTAACAGTGTCTATGCAAGTTTTAGAACAGAGATTAGAACTTACCTAAGTTGGGAGATCAGATACTTCTGCCATAAGAGCTTGATTTTGGATAGCCTCTTCTGCTTGATCACTCTAGTCAAACCCCATTCCTTGTTGAGAAACAAGGGCTTGAGCAGAGTTTCTGTTATGGTTGAGGTTTCCAGACTGTGCTTGTTGGTGGTTGTTGTTGTGAGACACTCCACTTCTGCATTCCCTGGCAAAGTGTCCCTTCAGATGACATTTATAGCATTCCACCTTTGATTTAACAAAGCCTGCTCCATCTTTTCTTCTTTGGGAGAAGTTGTTCCTCCCAGTCCTCTTTATGAACTTCTTCACCCTCATGGAAAGCATGGCCATCTGCCATTTAATATC
This sequence comes from Arctium minus, assembly GCA_954870635.1. Taxonomy (NCBI): domain Eukaryota; kingdom Viridiplantae; phylum Streptophyta; class Magnoliopsida; order Asterales; family Asteraceae; genus Arctium; species Arctium minus. Next base: position 10,311,615 of record OX941096.1, on the reverse strand, counting down.
CATCTCTTCAAGATCATCAGGATGAAGTTGTTCCAAGTCATCATTAATTAAAGAGGAATTTCCATGGCTAGAAAGAAAGGCTTCAAACACAGATTCAGTGCCTTTTTCTTGATTTGCTCCATTAGCAGCATTAACTGATTCAGGGTTAGCAGTAGAATCAATTGATGCTGATAGAAGTGCAGCATTATGAATATATCCAAAAGGTTTCTTCTTTGCCTCCACCTCAGCTTCAAATACTCTAAGGTCATTGTACAGATCATCAAGTTCTTTTTCTTCCAATTGTTCATTCTGTCTGAATGAAACAGTGTACATGGTCCATTCATCTCCAAGGGACCTTAAGAACTTTCTGTTTACATCATCTTGATCAATCTGTACTCCCATAGTAGCTAGTTCACCAATCAGCTTGTTAAACCTGTCAAAAGTTTGATTCATGGACTCATTCTTAGTTGACATAAAGTTTTCATACTGTTGTTTCAAGATTGCCTTTTGATTTCTCTTGGTACTTTTGGTACCAGAGAATCTCTTCTCTAGAGCATTCCAGAGCATCTGTGCATCAGTGCAATTGCTGAATTGGTGTTGATATTCATTGGGAATAACCAAGAGCAGTGTACTCAAGGCTTTCATCTATGTCTGTCTTGTCTTCCTTTCTGCATCTGTCTTTGGTGGAGTCCTTTTTCCTTCTGCACCAATCTTTCCTGGATCAGATGGGCCATTCTCAATGATGTCCCACATGGAGTAATCTGTGAGGAGAATGTATTGCTTGATTCTAATCTTCCACATGTCAAATTCATTGGATCTGAGCATTGGAACCTTTGAGACAAGAGTACTGTTTGATTCAACTGTGTTTTCCATGATGAATAAGATTTCTGAGAATACTAGCTCTGATACCACTTGTCAAGATCTAAATTCTTAACAAGAATAAACACTCAGAAACAATATTAAAGGAGTTTGCGGAATAACACTTTAATATTCAAAGATCAATGAAACAGTGAATCAGAATAACAACTCTTAAACTTTATTGAATGGTTATAAAGCTACAAGGTTTCACACACAACCTCAATATTGATGAACAGGCTCACCAATACGAATTCTACTTCTCTAGAACTAGGGTTCTAAACCTTGAGGTTGATTCTCTCTATGAAAACAAAAACTCAGAATTATATATTATTTTCTAAAGTTACAAACTATTCTATACATATACTGAAGATAAAAGATAACTACAAATAATAAAAGATCTTCATATAATCTTCCATATTTATCTCCAAGCCTTCCATGATCTTCAATCAATACAGCTGTCATCCTTGCCATATGAAGTCTTCATCTCATAAGCAGTATTAAGTTTTCAATAGCATTAATACTTTGAGCAGTATTAAGTTCAGCAGTACTAACTACTAGCAGTACTAAAATTGCTTAGCAGTAGTAACTTCACCAAGCAATATTAATCTTGGTTAGCAGCATTAATCTTTCTCAGCAGTATTAACTTCAGAAGTAGTAACTATGTTGTGCTAGCAGTATTAACTGTACTTGAGCAATTCTTTCAGTTCCTAACATAGGCACATACCTCCCAGGTGGCGCCCAAGATTATATCCTCCTAGTGCCTACTTGATAGTTCATGGAAGTTGTATAGATGTCAAGAATACAAAATTACTCCAAGAAAGGTGTATTTACATTTACAAATCATGTCTAGCTCAGTTGGTTTTCCCCAAGGGCGGTAACATCCTGGGGGGGATTGTGGATGGTATCCTAATCTACCCGGGTTCGAATCCAAGGGGAGTCAATTTGAGGGCATGAGGAGTACCCAGTCCTTGGTCCAGTCCAGTCGTTGACTGAGTTGCCCCCCCAGCCCAGTCTTAGACTATGGTTGGGCTCTAGGTTCAGCGTAAGCTGGGCGGGGACAGCGGCGGATTAGTGGGCTGCCCGTGGATGCCCGATACCGCCGGGGAGTTGTGCGTGCGTGTGTGCGTGGTAGTCGTTCGTTGGTTCGATGCCGCTATGCCTTCCAAAAAAAAGGTGTATTTACATTTATACCAAACGTTGTGGTCCAACCACTTTGATAGGCAAATAAGCCCTTACATGTTATACCAAGATTTTCCAAATTAGTATAATTATTCATATAAACATTTCAACCGAAGAAAACTATTAACTATGACCTTAAAGGCACAAGTCTACCACTTTCAAGTATTTAGTACAAATAGTTCCATTTGATGTCCAAAACCCAAGTTAGGTCGAAACCATTAAATGCACATAAATATACCAACATTAAATATTGTTATTCATCTTTCAACAAGGTTGTTATGATATTCCAAGATACCCAATAACTTTTCCCCATAAAACTCAGAGCTTCCATTTGTTATGTATTATAAGGTTTTCATCATCTAAAGAGAGTTTTCACCAACAAATGCATAGACAAAGATTGAAAACACAAATATTGACATGTATCTAGTTTTGACAAGGTTTAGAAACTCACAATCTAGGTTTTGAGTAAAAACTTAGAAAAGTAGGAAACCCTAGAAAATATGGTTGAGATGAAGTAAAGCCTTGGTCCTCCTTGATGATCTTGTCTTTAAATGCCACCAACCCTAAAGAAGGAGCAATAAATGAGATGACGAACCCTAGGATAGAAATAAATGAAAACTAGGGTTTAAGGTCTCCAAAAATAGCCCTAAGGAGCTCTCAAACGGAATAAATCTAATTTGGGGAACAAAAATGGGAGTAATTTCAGTCAAATGGGTTTTTATACCCTCAGACATGTCGGGCGACTGTGGCCGACTACATTGCCCAAATGGCATAGTCGCCGACACTATCGCGGTTCCACCCCCACATTCGATACACTCCCAGCGAGAGTGACAGCTACAGTGCCTGAATGGCACAATCGCTGTCAAGGTCTCCCGGGATATACCGAGGCCTTCTCGGCCCCAGCGACTGTCCCCTGCGACTTTGCCCAAGGGCATTGTCGCTGGCACTGTCGCCCACTGCCTCCATTGCTCGGGTTTTGTCGTGTTCGATACTGTTAGGTGCACTCGAAGAATTAAATTTCTTGTAGGAATAACCCGGTTAATTGCAACTATCATCCACGACCCAAAAGTAGTGCGGTAACCATAAAATGAATGATGTTTACTTACTCGGGATTTTTAGGATGTTACAATGGGGACATTAAAAAAACAAAATTCGAAAGTATATTTATTAGCAAATAAAGAGGAGAATTTAAAAAAAAAAACTATAGTTTTGATCTTTTATCATATAAATATATTCATTCTGAAACTAAGAAGAACTCCTATATTTATAGTTCATCATCTGGTTCTGAGGTTTCCACGCTTGAAAAAAGAACCTGGGGTGTATCGCCCAAATGATTGATCTCTGAAGAACAAGGAAAAGTACGTCTGGCTTTTACACTTTTTTCAGGAATTGTCTACACCAAAGTCTGCAGGTCAACCTTGTCCCATGATAAAGACAAAAATGACACTTTGTCTCTATCAAAGACAAGTCTGACCTTCAATCCCAAAATGACAAGTGTCCCAAGCATTTAATGAATATGGTGGTGTTTAAAGGTGAAGACCCCTCTCATGCAAGGTTACACTTTTTAAAGAGATCTCAGTGCACTCAAGTAAAATTGGCAGAACTTTTGGTCTCTAAAAAACTGCATGGCTTTGTTCTTTGTGTTTCCAAGTTGTATTTAGTTTTTCTGTTTTCTAAATGTAAGATTGTCAGGATAGATTTATTTGTTCTCTTTCGCAACAATCTTAAAGGTTTATTTGTGTTATTCTTGATTTCAATATCAATAAAGAATTAAATTAAGTAAATTTTTTGAGTGTTGTATTCAACCCTTTTTCTACTATACTTATTATTTTTTTTCATTTCATATTTAGGACTAGCAATTAACATAATATCTTCTCTCTCTATATATATATATATTTGTATGCAATAAGTTGTCTAAACCTTTGTATTATAAAATATAAAATGTCCCTACAATCACTAATTTCCCAAAGTTTTTCCAAACGACAAATAGAACTAGACGACTCCTCGTGGGTCTGTTCCATAGTGAGCGCACGTGACTAACGTTACACGTGGCAACTCATAAGTAGCCATGAGGCATTATATGCACATGACCTTTGATGTGTGTTCATTTTAATTTTTTGAGCTATTTTCGATATTTGAGTGATAAATATTTTATTTCATGCTAATAATTTTTATTTGTTCCGGTTGATATATATGCTATAATAAAGAATGATAATGTTCGATTTCAATATCATCTTGGCTAAATTAAATACAATCAAAATGTTGTTGAAAGTCATTTAAAACACTTTATACGACAAGCGGTTATAAATGATGAACATCATAGCCGATTTGAATCAATAAAGAATAAAAATCTCATGTCCCAGAATCTCCTGTCTCATTCTTGTCCGACGATTGAAATTAAGACACATCAGATTTTATATATTTTTGATTTTATTTAATTCAAATTCATATTCTCTCTCCGATGACGTGTATTCGTGTGATTTGATATTCCCAGCAAATCAGTTTCTTATCACATAAAACAAGTAATCACAACAAGAGATTAATCAAACCTGATTTGAATCACAATGAAAGGATTACAAATATCTCTTGAAGGATTTTTCTCTCTCTAAGCTCTCTCTCTCTCTCTCTGGAATGAAGATGACGACTGATAATTTCTATTTTTGCACTCACTTACACACACAACCCTAGCACACTAAAATAACCATATACCTATTTAGGGGAAAACAAAATACACAAAATTAACTTTGACTATTTATTACAAAATGACCTAGACTTTAATTCAGAATTGACTTTGCAGCTTTGACTTCAGATTTCCGTCTTCAGTCTTGATAATCTTGAATCCAATAAATCTGTGATCTAACATGATTGATGGACATGAATGGGACATAATAATTTGGGACAGGAGATTTTTATTCGGTTGCATTGGCAAATAACCACTGACCAAATCATTTAAGGTATATTAATTTTAAATAGATAAAATGATAAATAAAACCCTATTATATGTAAGAAAATTGAATTTTAAATAATATAAAAAAATTCATTACATTAATTTAAAAAATACATAATAAATAAACAAAATATTGTCATTCACCATAATTGTTTTACAAATTCTTGATATTTTTCTTACAAGAAAAGCCCTTGTTTTCAAATAAATTAACCAACAAATTATATACAATTTAGGCTATATATGTTTGGCAAAAAAAAAAAACTAGCTTATAAGCTAACTTTTTTTCCTGGTATATATTTGGATGACTATAAGTTAGCTTATTGAAAAGCTACTCAAAGTAGCGTTTTAAAAATCTTGTTTATCAACTACCAGCTAGGTTATAAGATAGTTTGCCAAACAATGCCTTAATACGATGAATTAATGGGTATTTTTAGTCTTGTTATATGGTTTTTAGGGTTTTGAACCATGTAGTGGCTCTGGGTCCTAATTGCCAAAAGGAAAGAGGGTGGATGGAGCCCTTAACAGCTAAGCAATAATCATGAGAGCCATTTGGTTGAACACATTGTAGGGTAACCAGCCATTCAATCCATAAATCCCATTATCCTTTATAATCTAAATGGGTCCCTTAAGTGGGAAATATGCAAATAAATTCAATGAGTCTCCACCAATGTCTTAACATCCATGCTATAATTTTGACAATGCCTTCCCTCTCATTCTTTGACCATAAGAGTTACAAGATGGGTCATCAATTGTGGATAATATTGTAATTTTTCTCTATGGATAATAAATGAGCCTTTTAAATGAACAAATTACGAGTCTAAAGCTCGTTATCATAGGAAATCTACGAAGTTAAATAACCTAATATGACACAAAATATTAATCATCTTATTAGCTTCTTATAAAACACATTTGAAAACGATCATATAAAATATGTTTTATAACAAACTAATAAGATATTTTTTCAAAAGTTTCATATGAAAAGGCTAATAGGATGATTTACTTATTGAGTCCTCGTAGATTGTTCAACATCATAGCCAAAATTTGTTAGGTTGTGTAACTTCGTCGTAACAACTTGTCCTAGCGCAATTGTATAGGATGCAATTGTTGGTTTTATAAACTTAAAAATTCTAGTAAGTACTCTATTAGGTAGCCTAAGGACACTAGACGTCCTAAAAGGTTTCATTTTGTTATAGTGATTGTCTTCATCTTAAAAATCGAAAGTGATGATCCCAAAATATCTTTTAAGGGAACTTGGTTATTTGGTCATGTGTACATTTGTTAGCAACCATGTAATTCAAGATGAAATATGTTTTAATGCTGCTTAACATCATTCTTGAGTTCAAAAGTTTTATGATAAATTCGGTTCTTGAGTGTGATGTAAATTACTTAAATAGTTGTGAACGTCTAGATCAGATTACTATCTTTTATTCAACGAATACAATATTCTTGGGCCCCTGGATTAAGTAAGACTATGAAATTCATGTACACGCTCAAATAAGTCATCTTTATGATATTGAGATCATTTGTCTGAATTAACTGCTCTTAGAATTAAATGAAAAAATATTGAATTATGAAAAGAGTCACATATTGTCGGTCCCGTATGGGTATAATAAAGACTAACTTCTTAGACGTTTGTAGAAGGAAGGGGGTTGAATAAAACACAACAAAATTCAAACTATTTAACTTTTATTGATCAATGTGAATTTAATTAAAAAATTACAAATTGTTTTGTGGAAGAAGATATGGAAAACCTAATCTAGCTTAAAACAATCCAAGATCGAGCTGAGCTGTCACTAAGAATCTCACACTAAAAACACACAAATTTCTCTCTTGATTGTCACACAGATAGCAAGACTAAGCTCTCACACACGAGCTTAACGCTTTATACCCATTGCATTTAATGCGATGTACTAGCTTTTAACTCGTGTCACAACTTGATTGGTTGGAATAGACACGCTTGTCCTTTTGCTGATCGTCATATTTGACCTATAGTAAAAAGTGTATAAAAGTATTCGACATACTTGTAGACCATTAAAGTAGATCGTACTATACCCTTTTCACAAAGTATGAGTGGCCCTGCATGCTTTACAGAGAGAGTTGTTATGGGCTTCTTTAACAATTCTTATGTTTTGTGTCAAGGAGAGACTAACACTGAATAAATCTTCAAACAAACGTCTACATAGCTTCTACTTGATTAGGACTTGAATGTAGACATGGTGGATCACTGAATTGCTTTAGTTTTTGTTTTTCTGGTCTTTTTGTTCAGTGTTGTCTTCGATTTCTTGAACTCTGAGATGTTTCTTCAGTATTGATCTTTCACTAGAGGTGTTCATGGGTTAAAACAATTTTAACACTCAGTGGTGTTTTTAGCACTGAACATTCTTTTCAAAGATATACACATTTATGCCGAAGAATGTAAGCGTTGAACTTTAAACAAAAAATCTTCCAAGTGATTTTATGGTATCATCATCAAAGGCTGAGGAACAATACATATTCCTCACCGTGAGTTTAATGTGGGTATCTAAGGCAAAACTATTGTACACATTATGTTACCCCCCCCCCCCACACACACACAAAAAGAGAGAGTGAGAGATAGAGAGATATTTATGGACATGTAAAACCTAGTTTTGGTGAGGTTGGTAGGAATAGATCTCAGCAATTTATCACATTTAACTATTTTCACATTTGTCATAAGCATGGTACTTTTGTCTTTATGCACTACATCAAAATTGGGTTTATAGGATGCCAAAAATGTCTAAGTGACCCAATAGACTTTTTTATAGGACTTAAGTTTATAGGACTAAACAATAAAGTGTTTTATCTAATGTTGCAATAAGTTTATAGGAAGCTTTGGGCGTCTAACTAGTTTGTTAGGAGATCTTTTAAACAAAGCGTCATATTAACTATTTTATAAGATAATATTTGAAATTTTGTCTTATAATAACAAGTGTTCTATAAAAAGAAGTGTTTATAGGACATTTCTCAAAAAGTGTCCTATAAAATAGCTAATACGACGCTATATTTTAAAAAATGTCGTACAATACTTGTTAAGAAGCTTAAAAGCGTCTTATAAACTTATTAAAACACTTTTAGATATGACACATTATTTTTCAGTCAAGTAAGATTAAATCCTAAAGAGAGGTCTAATAGGACGCTTACACATTGTTCACGTCATATAACCCAATATGCTGTGGTTCTTAAGATTACATTTTCCCTACAATTTTGTTTGGTTTATACATGATTGACATGTGATTTCTAAGGAAAGTTCATATTTAGATCCTTTTTGTACTTAGTTTTTATTGTACAATCATAGATTATGGTCAATTACTTTGCAAAATTCAGATTTTGAGTGATTATTTGTTACATTCTATTTGTTCCAAGTATTTACATACGTAGTTTAGTTATTCTTCAATCCTTATACATAGACTTATGATTTGCTTGAAATTTGTTAGAATATTATTTATAAACATGCTTAATGATTTTGATTAGCCTAAGAACAAGTCGAATGATGTTCCTGATCATAAAGCGTGTAATGAACATTAGATTTCTTATGTTTTTCTTCCTATAATTGTAGTTCACTACTATGGATCGAAAGGTAGTTTTAATTTTGTATTAAGTTTCATATGAAATACATGTGAACCTTCACATGAAGTTAATGTGAACGGTTCAGTTTTTATCCAAGTTTGTATTAATAGTGTATGAACCTTCACCTGAAATTTAGTGTGACAAATGTAATAAGTTGTACATGAAATAGACATGAATGTTCATTTAACCTCATGTGAAACTGCACATGAAAACTATTTTGAAGTATTCATTAAACTATATATGAAATACATATGAATCTGCATAAGAAGTTTGTGTGAAGGTTTCAGTTTTTATGTGTTAGATCCACAGATCTCTGATAAGCTGAACTAGAAGTCATCAGAAGATCTGATCAGTTGTGCAAGAGACCAAGCTATACCTCTGATCAAGCCATCTCGTGTACAGAGCGTTCTTTGATCCTCTTAGCCGGAGAAGTTCAACACTTGTGATAATCTAAAGACCTGAAGCTCTGAAGATCAAATGTTCCCGCTCAAATTTAGTTATGCACCTTTACACGTGAAAGTCTACTATTGGATGGTGCATTGACTTTATTGTTCATGGGACTATAAATACAATCTTCTAATCTTTAGTTTAGTAACTCTTCAATCTCAAATCTTCGAGATCAAGATTTTTAATAAAACCTTTCAACCATTTGATTGCAATTCCTCTCTCTCAAAAGTATTGTAGTCCTTCATCAGATTTGAATCAATGCATATATGACTAGAATTATCGATGAGATCTTCTTCATTGTTTATATTGTTTGATTGACAATGATCAATGATGCTTCCACTATTATATTCATCTTTTGATCTATAAATTGAGAAAACTGAGATGAACATGATGCTTGTATATTTCAATAGTTTTACGAATGTTCACATGAAAACTAGTGTGAAGTAACTGTATTCAGTTGTACAAGAAGTACATCTTAACCTTTACTGAGCCTTTTTTTCAGTTTGTATGCAAAATTCTATCAATAGTTAATGAACCTTCACATGAAAACTATTGGGAATTAATTGTAGAAAGTTGTACATGAAGTACATCTGAACCTTTAGCGATCCTTGTGTTTAGTTTACATTCAACTTTTGGTCAATAATTAATGAACCTTCACATGAAAACAAGTGTGAAGTAATTTTATTAAGTTGTACATGAAATGAATCTGAACCTTCACACGATCGTTGCATTTCAGTTTGTATGCAATTTTTGGTCAATGGTTACTGAACCTTCGAATGAAAGATATTGTGAAGTTTTTGTATTAAGTTGTACATGAAATACGTTTGAACCTTCACACTATCTTTGTAAAGGGTTTTAGTTTTTTAGTCTAATTCTCCAATACGAATTGCTACATCCTGTCTATGGACAAACCTTACTCCAAAGGTTTCAACAACTCTATAGGTCTATCTTTAGGATTTTGTCTTCTTGGAAAGCACGTCACATACAAATGTAAGTTATGGAACTCAGTAAGTTGATGATTTATAGAGCCTATTTGTTTCAAAACAAAAAAAATTCACATGAACCTTGTGTGAAAATTTGTAAAATAGTCACTGTAAAGTTTGTGGTTATTATATGAAGATAAGTTTGTTCCATTTTGACGTTAACAACTAAACCTTCATATAAGTTATTTTTGTGGAGGTTTTTGTTATTATGTGTATGTTCATTTTGAAGGTAATGTTGATTAGTTGTTCTTTTTTATTTAGATAACGCCTTGATAGGAGAGTTACACAATATTGATGATACTGCACCATGTGTTGCTATTAATTAGATACCAGATGTACTCTTGTTTTTAAGTATGTTGTTGGTTCAATGTTGAGTCTTTGAATGGTGCTTATGAGGCATATAATAAGTATTCATTAGTTGTGCATTTTGAATCTAAATCGAACAAAGAATAGGAATGGCATGATAACTACTGTTAATGCCGAAAATTGTCCAAAGGAAGATCTAAGGTCGGTGTGGAGCTATAAAAACTAAAGTAGGCTATCACTCGACAAATCATGCAACAAGAATAAAAAAATATAAAATGAACACAGAGATTTGGTGACGCGAAAAACCCCGTCGAGGGTAAAAACCGCGGACGACAGTGAGGATCGTCAAGTACACTATGGACGTCAAACATGGATGTCGTCCTTAGAAGGAGTGAATACAAGTACAATTGACAATATTACAGTAGTAAAATAGTGTAATCGTGTGATTGAGCTAGATGTCGTGTAATAGAACACTGGTGTCGAGAGAATCTGCTTGAGAGAATTGGTGAATGTTGTATCTTCGTAGTTGCTCTTACAATCAGATGATGTCCCTGAGTTGCTCTTCCGGGTTGTATATATAGCTTTGGTCACCATAAATGAGCATTGATTATCCAACGGTCTTGATATTGATTGATCTTGGTGGCGGGCGTCTGTTATATCCATTGGTCATTATGTGCATTAAACCTGTAATAAGAGACCCACAAAGAAAAAACGGTTGTATGCATTAAATGATCAATGATATTTAGTACCGTCACATAGGTCATGACATGTAAGCCATCGAGAGACTTTCTCTAGTCTAGGACGTGAGAAACTCTCGACGGTCATCGTATGGGATGACGGTGTCAACTGTCGTGTGAAGTCGTCAGGACCTTATCTTGATACAAGGATGGTCCATAGACTGGAGACGTTTGGTTATCTTTCGTCGGTCGTAACTAGTGAAATTTTACGCAAACAGTTTGCCCCCAAAATTTGTAAATCAAGCAGCAAGCCATTTTTTTCGAATTTTGTAACCAGGTGAGACACGTGTCGATTTCTTGTAACCGAATCATTTCCTTGAGAACCGAAGCGATTATGGGGGAAACATGCAGCCGTTTTAACTGCTGTGACGTCATGGCGAAGTGGGGCGCGTGGTGTCAGTTGTAGGGACAGGTGTCGATCATCTGATGGTTCGTCCTGATATCAGATTGTGTATAAATATCAGTTATGCTTGAATCCTTTCCTTTTACGCGATGAATTTTTTTTGGAGAGTATTCATGCCAAAACCCTGAATTGCGTAGCGAATCGTTGTCAAAATTTGTTCGAAGTCTTAGAGATTTTTAAGGTACGATATGTCCATTAGTTTTTATGCGTTTTAAGAACAAAGAACGAAATCCAAGTAAGAATTAGGACGCTTTCGGCTTCTACGCAACGATTGCTCGCGACCCCAATTTAGCCATGTCGCTAGATTCTATTAGTGTCCTTAGCGAGGACGAGGACATTGAGTCCTTTAGAAAGTTAGGTAGGACTCCAGACGATGTGATCTTTATTCCTCCTGTGTTGCTCCGCCCGGAGCAATGTCCTGAAGGGTACTTCGTGCTATACGAGTACCCTTTTAAGATAGGGTTTTCATGACCCTATTCCTAGATAGGGTTTTCATGGCCCTATTCCCCTCTGTCGAGGTCATTTCTTACGATCTTTGACTTGTCTCCGGGGCTGATGATGCCCCAATTTTGGAGGATCGTTAACGTGATTCAACGATTAACGAGTGAATGGGAATCACCATTCACCGTTTATGACCTCCTCTCCGCCTATACAGTCAAGGCGGAGCCGAACCATCCGTACAACCTCTTCTCTAAATCTAGAGGGACTCGTACATTGGTTCAAGCGATTGCGGTTAACGACCGTAACTGGAAGACGAGATATTTCTTTGGTCGTTTGCAATCGGTAGTTTGGTGACATCCAGTGGCTTACCATGGAGTGGAACACCGAGGGTAAGATATAAAATCTTCTTTTCTTTTGCTTGAGCTTTCTTTTTGTTGAAAAATTTTATTAACATTTGTTCGTTTTTACAGAGATCGACTTTACGATAGTTGCACCATCTGAGGATTCGACTTCCAAGGTCGAAAGGTTTCTCGAGTTCAGCGTCGATGAACGCTCTTTCTTTACTATCCGCCCTACTGCCGACTGGGACAATGGGAACGACAGCAAACAATATCTTGGGACGTCTACTACCTCTTCAATAGAGGAGAAGGAAGAGAAAAGAAGGAATAAGAACCTATCGAGGAATCCCCAAAGGTGGCGATGGCGGTACTTTTATTCCTTGTGTAGAGTCTAGTCGTAGGACGTCATCTACGGATGAGTTTAGTCGGATTGACGTTACTCACTAATCGTACAATCCTTCAATGCATTAGTCATTTAGCGAATCGTAGGATTTTTATGGGGTCTAGTCGTGTTAGGTCACAAATCAAGCAATTACATTAAGATATGAAAATATAGTTCGAAAGAGAGAGAGGGAGTAGAGAGAGAAAGTAACAGTCGTATATCTCACTTGTCAAAATGTGTTACAACAAATTCATACAACTACTACACTCATATGCCTAGCAACCTCTACTTCTAAGCTACAAACACTCATAATAAAGACATTTATATATGGTTTGACTTACAAGACTTGACTTAGTTTGACTTTACTGACTTTGACTTTTCTACTTAAATCTTGGATAAAATTATACACTAACAATCTCCCCCTTTGTATTCAAGATTTAAAAAAAAATTGACAATAGTCTTCAACTCTTGATTCTTCAAAACTTCATCTCTGACAGCTTTAAATGTTGAAGCTCTGATAATCTTCAAACAATCCACTTTTGAAGAATCTTAAAAAAAATTCACAAAGTCTTTGAAAAGTCACCAAGTCTTGAACAAACATTTGAAATCATTGAAACTTCTTTGAACTTTGAAACTTCTTTGAGACTTTGAGGAATCTTTCAGTGCTTGTATCTTCATCTCTGTTATATCTGAACTGTCTTTAAGCAAACAAAATTTCTTGAAACATCTTTGGAACATTATCTTGATAAAAAATTTCATTTGTCTTGAACTTATTATCTGACTTGAAAATTCCAGATATGTCTCCTCTATTTTGATAAACTTTAATTTGACCTTACCACATTCGTCTGTAACACCTCGATTTCGAAAAGTATCGTTTCAAGTTAACACAGAAATCGACAATTTTAAGGGAAAAATAAGATATAGGATTTTGAACTTGAATACTAGATTTTATAGTCTTGGTGGATGAAGGATTCAATTACGAGTCCAACGGTTCTTTTCGGAGCAAAATCGGAGCTATAACGAAGAAGTTATGGCCAAAACAGTGAACGGGAATAAAATCGGGCAGACAGTGCACTACGCGACTTGTGTCGTGACTTAGAGCCACCGCGCGACTTAGGTGAAGTGGGCGACTTATGCCGCGACTTATGGCCGCGTGGTAAGTCGCGAAACACCCTGTTCGAGCATAAAACCCGATTTTCAGCCTTAGAACTTCATTTCTTCATAACTTTTGCATCTCAACTCCGTTTTTGATTATTGAAGTAGCCACGGTTTAGTTTTTGAGATATCTTCAAGGATATAGCAAGAGATTTGAAGTCAATTGGAATATCAGAGAGTATTTTGTGGTGGTAAGTTCCTTATCTCTCTCAATGTTAAGCTAGGGTTTGATGGTTTCATCCTTTCCCTTTTATCCTTCAACTTGGGTGTGATTTTGGTGACTTGTGTGGTGAAGGTGATCTTGTAGATGTGTTGGATCTAAGATCTAGGGAGGTTTCTTGGTGATTTAAGCCTTCATCAATGGAGATTCAAGTTTTGGGGGTAAAACCTAGATTTAACCTAAATCTAGCAAGGTGAGTTCAAGTTGATTTGTGAAAACGGTGTACATGCAAAAATGCCAATGTTTACATGTTTATATGTTTTACATGAAATTATTAACTATTGGGTTATTTGAAGTGTCTTAACTTTGTAAACTTGTAGAATACCCACATTTGGGATTTTGGGCATTTTGATAAATAAATCATATATTTTGGTATCTTAATGGTTTATTTCATGGAAGTATATTTTTATGAGTATAAAAGTATTTTATCGTGTGTTCTGAAGAAATCCTTGGTGTTGTGTTATGGGACGTTTTGATAGGATAAATGTTATAAACTCACTTGGAAAATGTTTTGTCCCAATTTAATCTATGTGGGAGTCATCTCTAATTTTTGGAGAATGGGTTTACATAAAGGTGGATTGTTTACGTTTGGTTTCATTTTATGATTTTCAATGTTGAGTCTTTGTATCTGTTGAGCTTATGGCTTGGTTTGGATTTTGTTGGGTTCCGAGGACACTTGTCCGATTTTAATAGCTCAATGTAGAGCGTTTGGTTATGATTTGCATTTACTGCATCTTATTTGAGAATTACATGTTTTAAATGTGTTAGTTCATTCGTTTTGAGTCATGTAATGTTTTAGTTAGTGCAATGGATCCATAGTCACGGTGTTCTTTTGTCCCGTTTGGACAAGTTCACCACTTTGGCACGGAATAGGCATCGGGTCACCATGGTAAGTAAGGTGTGGACCTATACGGTCGGGGCAATGTCCCATTGACAGTAAGGTGTAATTCCCTTGTACTAGAGTTCCCCGTTTTGGAACTCTTAAGAATAGACCTAGAGGGGTTGACTTGCTGTTTTCGAGCAATAGACTTAGAGGAATTGAGCTCGGTATGTTTTATAGGTATGACCCATATGTTTTGGTTTCCCACATAGCTATATCACCTATTTTTGTGTTCCGTCGTATACTATGTAATCGGGTCTTCCCCGTCACCGCAAGGTGTTGTTTTGGTTATGAAGTTTTATAATCCATGTTTTCGGTGATGTTTTGGGTATGGATTGTTATCCATGTTCTCGGGTTTTGCATACTGAACTCTATGCATGGTTTTGGAATATTTTGAATGATATAGTTTATCTATGTTTTCAGTATTTGATTATTAAAATGTCAGTTATGCTTTACGTGAGTTTTGGGTTTTGGATTTATATCAAAAAGGTGTTCTGTTTTATGATTTTAATTACAAAAAGGGTGAATGTTGAAAAAGAGATTGTTTCAGATTTGATGTATTTCATCTTGGTTGCTTTCAAACTAAATGTATTTCACTTTGGAAATTATGATATAAATAACATTCTTAAAGTTACTGCTTTATATATATATATATAAGGAAAACTCTTGAGCTCACTAGGCGTTAAGCCTAATGTCGGTCCCCTATTTAATCAAGTTCTTATCAATACAAACACAATCACAAACAAATATGATTCACCAACCTGTTTGATTACAAACCACAGATTACAAGGTTGATATTTTCTCTTGAAGCTCTCTCTCTCTCTCTCCCTCTTTCTCTCTGATGAATAGTGTTGGCTGATGATCAGAGATTGTGAGATAATCATATCTCACCTTACCTAATATCTAACATACTAACATAAAATCTAATAACATAAAATATCTAAACTAAACTAATATCCTAAATATCAATTTATTAGATATTTAGGAATAATATTAAAATACTATTATTAACACAATAATTAACTTTGACAATTATTACAAATTAACATTAGACTTATATCGAGAGTGACTTTTCAGCTTTAGCTTCAGATTCCAGTCTTCAGATTGGATGATCTTGAATCCAATAAATCTGTGATCTAATAATCTCCCCCTTTGGATCAAGATCATTACTAAAATGATTTAGTAATTCAGTCTTCTCTTTCAGCTCAGAAGATGCAATCTCCTTCTTTGTCTTCAATAAATAATAATCTCCAGTTTTAGCTCAGAATGCTTTAGCAAAGTATCTTTAAAGAAAATTTCTCTCCAATCAACATGTCTTCAGAATACTTTGTCTTTTAAGAATTCGATCTTGGACTTTTCTCTAAACTTTTGATCTCTTCCATTTCTTGGTTAGCTCTTCTCCCCTTTTTTGATGAAAAGAGCAACGATTTCATCAAAACTTGCAGCAAGAAATGTCTTTCATAAGGAGCTTCTGATCCGTCAATTCAAAAGATATTCATCTAGATCTTTGCAAATCCAGAAAAAATAATCGTGTAACAAATGAATCAACAAATGAATCAGTTAAAATGCCTGTCAGTAACACGAAGTCACTATGTGTAACGAATACACATTGGAAATGAGCTTTTTGATGTTCACTCCCCCAGGGCTTCCATTCAATCATCGAAACACCACAAAGGCAATTTCTATGAACGTTATGACAAAGAAACAAATTCCTTGTGTGTTCGTGCATGTGATAGAAAGAATTAAGCACGGATGATTGCTTATAGGCTCAAAATTGTGTAAACCACTGAGACAACAGTAAGTATAAACACAAACTCAATGTGCATGATTGAAGTGCGAAGGTGGGGCAGACTTCCTTCTTTTCAATATCAAGATTTTTCAAATGAAAATCAGATAGTAAATATGCTGCTTCCCCTTTGAAAATGTGAAACACTTTCTATTTGAGTAGAAAATGAGTGGCTGGTGAGGTTTGATCAAGAGTTGGCATGGGCTAGTTGCCTGTTTCAATAATGTTCACCAAAGAATTGTGAAACAATAGAATTGTGGCTGCCCGACTCAGAAAAAGTTGGTGCAGAGTTCTGATATTCTTTTAACTTTGTTCTCACACCCCCTTTCTTTTAAACATTTAGCTCACTGCTAACCAAACTCTCTTTTTCATTATACCTCATCCCACATCCCACACTCATTTCTTTTCGACTCCTCACACTCAATCACTATGGATTAACTTCTTGGGTAGGAAACACTGGTTAACGTGTATCCGTAGAAGTTGTGTTAAGTCCTAGCACAATGAAATCTCTTGTTTTCCTAGAAAGCATGTGATGCTCAAAATGATTTAACTATATCAGTTAAAGCAAAAAAAAAATAGATCTTGAAAACATTTAAAATTACACTTCCAAATTATAAAATCTGATGAAGAATCGGGAAGTGATTTGAACATTTGAGAACATGTTTTCAATGATTGAAAGTTGTCCTTCTTTCAACCATATATGAGATTAAGATAAAGAATTATACCTTTATGAGCAATCTTACATCTCACGAAGTTAAGCGTAAAGTCATAATAGATATTGTTAAACATAAAATCCCAATCAATCAAGCTAATTACTCAAGATATGACATTAAAACTCAAGAACTAGAGAGAGAAAGTCTAGAGAGAGAAAGTAGATCTTGTATTGCACCCACTAGAATATTACAATATGCATAAGCCTCTCGTTCGTTACAACATGATTACAAAGGCAAACCTATATATACCACACATCTAATACAAAGCCTTAACGGCTAAGGAAACTAAACTTACTTTGACTAACTATTACAAGGTCAATGTTGACTTTTACACATTTGACTATGCTATTAAATCTTGGATACAATATTTAGACTTAACAATCTCCCCCTTTGTATTCAAGATTTAATAAAAATTTGATGCAGATCTTCAACTCTTGATTCTTCATCTTTTGTCTCTTGAAGCTTTCAAAAACTTTGCTTATTTACAGCTTTTGAAGAATCTTGGAAAGTCTTTTTAACCTTTGACACTTTGGAAAGTCAACATGCCTTGAACAAAACAGGAAATTCTTGAAACTTCTTTGAAACTTGAAACTTCATTTCTGAAAAATCTTTCGTCTTCAAACAAAATTGTATCTTCATCACTTTGATCTCTGAATCGTCTTCGGAAGAACAAACCTACTTGAATTCTTGAAATTTTCTTTTGAAGAAACTTTTGAAGAAGCTTTTGACTTTGAATCAGCCTTTGAAACAGCATTTGAAACATCCTTTGAAACAGCGTTTGAAACATCCTTTGAAACAGCGGAAGCAAATTGAACTTTAGGCTTGAACTTTGAACTTGAACTCTGAAATTGAATCTTTATAATTCTCCCCCTTTTTGATGATGTGAGCATCATTATCATCAAAATATCATCAATTTCAGCATAGGCTTTGATTTCCCCCTTTGTGAACAACAAACAATCTCCCCTTGATATTGTTGTACTTTTGATCTGAAGAGCCGAATCATGAACAGTATATATCCGAATCTTTTTCAAATTCATACATAATGAGCGTGTAACCCTGATTCAACAAATGAAACAGTTAGAAATGCCTGTCAGTAACACGAAGTTACTGTGTACAACGGATGTACAATGTAAGGAGCTGGTTTGATGTTGACTCCCCAGGACTTCCATTCAATCATTGAAAGACACAAGGTAATTCTATGAATGTTCTGACAGAAAAACATATTCTCTGTGTGCTCGTGCTTGTGTTTTGAAAGAATTAGCACAATGATTGTGTTTCATAAGTCTCAAAGTATGTAAATCACTGTGACAGCAATGATTATACATGGACTCAATGTGCATGAGAAAGGGTCGAAGGTGGGGCAACTTTCCTTCTTTTTCAATATCAGTATCTTCCAAGAGAAGATCCGATATATTATGTGCTGCTTCCCCAGAAAATGTGAAACATTCTCTTTTTAAGAAAAGAATGAGTAGCTGGTGAGGTTGTATGCAAGAGATGGCATGGGCTATTTGCCTATTTCAATGATGGTCACCAAAGAAATGTGAACCAATTAGTAATGTGGCTGCCCGACTCAGAAAGTGGTAGGTGCAGAGTTCTGATATTCTTTTAACTCTGATCTCACACCTTCTTTCTTTTTATCATTATACTCACATCTAACCAATCTCTCATTTCCATTTTACCTCTGCCCACTCCTACACTCTATTCTTTTAGACCCCTCTCCCCTTAATCACTCAAAGGATTTCTTCCGGGGTAGGAAACACTGGTTATCGTGAATCCATGGAAGATCTATTAAGCACTCACACTGAATCCCATGTTCCTAAAAGTACATGTTGGTCAATGATTTTTCTTGACATGTAAAGCACAAGAAGTAATATGTCAGAGTATGTATGCTCATTGAAAAATATGAATGAAATTTGAGCATTTGTTCTTTGAAGATTTCTCAAAACAAGGATATTGAATGAATGAATATGAAGTCAAGAGAATTGTTTTGAGAATCTGACAATGAATCAATCAGATCAAATCAAATGGTTAGGGTATCAAAGAATTGGTAATTTTGTTTATATGAACGAATATAAACAATTTATCAAAGAAAGCACAAATATGAACAAGATGAATGATGCACAACAACTTTGAACGCAAACGGGGGTATTACCATCAAAAAAAAATATTGTTTCTTTATGAGACATGGTAATAACAGATTCAAATGAAATACTGAACCGGTATTTGTGAATACTTGACACAAGTATACTTTGACATTATATGGACAAGATAATACACAAGTATTGATCTTTGGAAACACGGTCAGTTAAATAATTAAGCGCAAAAAATGAAAAACATTTTAAAAATCACACTTCTATATTCATGAAATCGTTTGAGAATAAGAAGTGGTTTGAACATTTAAGAAAAGGTTTTTCATGTTCGAAAGTTTTCCTTCTTTCAAACAATCAGAGATCTAGGATCAAAAGATTTTTACCTTTTCGGCTCCCCCTCAAATCATGATCAAATGATTTATATCTTTTGAGCTCCCCCTGGATATTAGCATAATATCCCTCTTTGATCGTTGAAAAACGGGTCCTGATCTATCATTTGATCAGAAGCCACTTTATTCATTTTATTTATTCAAAAATAAAAAACAGAAAGCAGTAAAACGGTTTATAGAGTGAGTTCTGATCTGAAGTAATCAGAAGTCATCACCTTTACTCCCCCTTAAATTAAGCATCTGAAATATGTCAATTAAAACAGGATAGAGATCAAACACTCCCTTTTGAATTGTTAGACCATCAATATCAGAAAAATCTAGCAAAGAAAAAGTATAGGATAGAGATCAGATCAATTCACTCGGAATGAAGACCATCAATATCCATCGGATGCAAGCATACAGGAGTAAGGTCTTTTTGATCTCTGAGGTACGGGTCCTAAGCTGTTTTGCTTAGAAGCCATAATCTTGACATTTAGGTGCGGGTCTTGAACTGTGTTATTCAAGAGCCATTGTTCTCTTACTCCCCCTTGGATTGAGGTGCCTGCAACACAATATCAATTTTCTTCTTTGGTACCCACTGGTATTTGGGTCCAGAAATGTTAGTTGTAATGCGTGTGGGGGATATGGAGTAAGAACCATACCAGTAGTGATCAGTTGGTTTATGAAAATGATCATGTGTACAGCAAATAGAATAATAAAATTTCTTACCGTTAAGTGCTTTGTTCTTCTTTGCTTTGTGCACAAGTACACATGATTTCTTCTCTTTCAGCTCATTTTCCTTATCATCTTTGACTGGTTTCTTTTTCCACACCAGTTTCTATTTCTTGAAACTTGTTCTCCTTGGAAAAGTATCTGAACCATCTAAATAATCATCATAGAAAAGGTTAGTGCGACGAATCTGATTAAAGGATTTGACTGACCTTTGTGAAGAGATAAATTTCTGATTTGAACTTGAAATAGATTTTTCAAGCTCTTTGATCTTTGAGGCGAAGACGTCTCTTTCTTTCACAAGCTGGTCAATCTTTGTCTTGAATACAGACTTCGTTCTTTGTTCATTCAACGCAGCTGCAGACAGTTCAGACAACTTAGAAGTCAGCTTTTTAATTCCATTTTCAAAGATGAATCTTTCTTCCTCAAATCCTTTTTCTGATTCATTTCTCTGGCCAGATAATTCTTTAAAGAATCCTACATTTTTTTGTTCTATGGCCTTCTTTTCTTTATCAAACTTCTCTCTTTCCATGATCAGTACTTTCTCAAAATCGGAGATTTGTTGAGAAAGTTTTATGCATTTAAGATCCACTGACTTCTTTTCTTCATAACTCTTCTTTGAGAAATCTGAGAACTTCTTTGAAAATTTTTTCTTTTCACTTTCAAAATTAGCTTTATTTGCATCAAGCTGTTTTTCTAAATCAGATAAATTCTTTCTCAGTTCAACGTTCTCAGATTCCAATCCCTTCGACTTCTCTTCGAAAGCCTTCAACTTGTTTTGAAGCTCAACTGATTCTGCTTGTGGCTCAGATGATTTTTGTTCAGTTGTCTTTATCCCTCTCATAAAGGATACCTGAAAAATTAGAACTATTTTTAGTACAATTTATACATTCAGGAGTTTTAATACAATTAAACAATTTTAGTTGCAACTCTTGAATCCTTCTGAGATACTCTGAATTTTTCAATTTCAGATCATTTCGTTCAGCTTCAATACCAGAAATATCAGATCTGTAGTAAATTGACATCTTGAAAAATTAATCAACTTGAAGTGCAAAGGAAGGTTTGCGGGTCAGCCTTGAAGTGCAAAGGAAGGTTTGCGAGTCAGCCTTGAAACGCAAAGTATGGTTTTCGGGTCCTGCTTGAAACGCAAAGTATGGTTTTCGGGTGTTGAAAGACACGCAAAGTAAGTAACACTTTGCGTTTACATAGAGATGCGCAAAGATGGACTTTGCGGGTTGAACTTTGCGTTGCAGGAAAGATTGGCAGATGTGAACTTTGCGTTTCAACAATGATACGCAACCCTTATGATTGGAGCGCAAAGTGTATGATTGAAACGCAAAGTCGATTTCTTGACAGATACAAACTTAAATCGATCGAAACCTAACAATTGATCTCAAGAATTTGTTAGTATCATCGAAAAACAGTTCTAAACTCACACATGCAATCAATTTTCGATTAAAACAACAATTTACACGAATTCGATCAAGAACAGATACCGAACTCGTGTTCAAGAAAAACTAAAAAAAATCGAAAATTGGAATCGATTTTGAACGAATTTCGATATGGAATCTAAACAAAAATCAATCCAAAACACAATTCGCATCGAAAGTAACCATTATCTTGCAAATAAAAACGATTTTCCACAAAAATTTGAATGAACAGTAACGAACTCGTTTTTGTGAAAAACTTTCGAAAAATTCAGAATTTCGATCTAAAATCCAAATTTCAACTCAAATCATTGATCAAATCATTTCTGAATAGTTTGGTTCAACTCTGATACCAATTGTTAAACATAAAATCCCAATCAATCAAGCTAATTACTCAAGATATGACATTAAAACTCAAGAACTGGAGAGAGAAAGTCTAGAGAGAGAAAGTAGATCTTGTATTGCACCCTCTAGAATATTACAATATGCATAAGCCTCTCGTTCGTTACAACATGATTACAAAGGCAAACCTATATATACCACACATCTAATACAAAGCCTTAACGGCTAAGGAAACTAAACTTACTTTGACTAACTATTACAAGGTCAATGTTGAGTTTTACACATTTGACTATCCTATTAAATCTTGGATACAATATTTAGACTTAACAGATATGAACGTCTAAGCGTCTCTCAAACTGAAAAAGTCTTAAGTCATAGTCAAAGCAAATTTATTCATTGAAATTAAAAAGACAAAAAGCAGTAAAACAATGAAAGTACGAGTTCTGATAAGAAATAATCAGAATTCATAGCCTAACTCTTTTGACTTATAAAATATCCCCCTAAAATCATGCATCACAAAAATTTGACATAAAAACTAAATGCAGAAATTAGGTATTCTCCCCCTAAAAATAACATTGATCATCTATGAATTTCTTCTCACACTCCCCCTAAGATCATGAACAGACTGTGAAGATGCAGATATCTTGCGGACATAAAGAAAAATAAATGATGAAAAATTTACAATAAGAAACTTTAATAGGTAACCACTGATTATGTCTTAAGATTTAGCATACCAAGCCTAGAGACAAGAAAATTGAATCTTTTTTCGTCCAAGGGTTTGGTAAACAAATCTGCAAGCTGATAATCAGTTTTTATAAGGTAAAGTTCAATTGTTCCTTTTTCGACATTATCTTTTATAAAATGATACCTGACATCGATGTGTTTGGTCTTTGTATGATGAACAGGATTAATTGTTATCGCGATAGCACTCTTCGAGTCACAGTAGATCGGGATTTTGTTGAAGTGAAAACCGTAGTCTCGTAGTTGCGTTCTCATCCACAAGACATGAGAACAGCAGCTAGCAGCAGCTACATATTCTGCTTCGACCGTTGAAGTTGAGACACATAATTGCTTCTTCGATGCCGAACTGACGAGTTTATCACCGAGGAACTGTATATGACCTGACGTGCTCTTCCTGTTTAGCATGCAACCAACATGATCTGCGTCTGTATATGCTGTTAGTTCAAAGCTAGTATCTTTAGGATACCACAGACCAAGATCTGCAGTCCCCTTTAGATACCTAAAAATGCGCTTAACTGCAGACAGATGGGATTCTTTAGGATTGGCCGGATATCTAGCACATAAACATGTAGAAAACATTATACATCAAAGAACCTATCATCCCTCTATAAGTCCTAAAATCAACAGCCTTTCCCTAAGGATCGGTGCCAATCTTAGTATCAGGTGCCATTGGGGTACCAATCGGTTTACAATTTTCCATTTTGAACTTCCGAAGAATATGAAGAATGTATTTAGATTGATTGATGAAAATCCCCGATGAAAATTGGTTGACTTGTAATCCGAGAAAGAAATTCATCTCTCCCATCATATTCATCTGAAAACGTGACACCATAAGGTTTGAAAAATTCTTACAGTATTTAGGATTTGTAGAGCCAAAAATAATATCATCCACATATATTTGAATTAGAATGATATCGGCTTTCTCCCTTTTAAGGAATAAAGTGGTATCGACTGTACCTTTTGTAAAACCTGACTTGACCAAAAACTTAGATAAGACATCATACCAGGCGCGAGGAGCTTGTTTCAGTCCATAAAGAGCTTTGTCGAGAACGTATACATGATTCGATTTCTCTTGATTAACAAAGCCTTCTGGCTGCGAGACGTAGACTTCCTCCTTGAGAATGCCATTCAGAAATGCTGTCTTCACATCCATTTGAAAGACCATGAAGTTCTTGTGTGTTGCGTAGGCTAGAAACATACGAATTGCCTCTAAACGCCCCACTGGAGCATAAGTCTCGTTGTAATCTATTCCTTCCTCTTGCCTATATCCCTTGGCAACAAGTCTTGCTTTATTTCTGATAACAGTACCATCTTCATCTTTCTTGATTTTGAACACCCATTTCGTACCAATTATGGTTTTACCTTGAGGTTTAGGTACGAGTCTCCAAACTTTAAGTACTTCAAACTGATTCATCTCTTCATGCATTGCAGTTACCCAATCGGAATCAGCAAGGGCCTCAGATACGCGAGTAGGCTCGATCTTGCTCAGAAAGGATTCATGCATACACATATTCATAGAAGCAGACCTAGTTTGCATCGGTTTTGTTGGATCTCCAATGATTTGGCTTATCGGGTGCGCTTTGGTCCATTTGTGTTCATGAGGGAGTGGATTATATGTAGATAGATCAATATCATCATATATGAATCTACTGTTATCTTCTACAGAATGTTCAGTAGGAATGAGGGGTTCAGTTGAAGTAGTAGGTGCAGAAGTTTCAGCAACTTCTGTCTCTTCATTATTGATCAATGCTTCAACTGTTGGAGTAGGTATTTGAACTTGAACTTCTTGTTGAATCATATATCTGACATGGTTGGATGAGTAGTCATTGAGTCTTCCATCCTGTCAACCACAACAGATTTGGTTACTTTAGATCCAAGAAATTCATCATAAAATAGTTCAAATAATAAATCTAAATAAGATAAATGATTAGTAGACGTTGATGCCCCATCTGATTTGTTCGCTTGAGACACATGTTCTGGACTGATTTGCCCAGAAGCTAGTACTCCGGTTATCACGGGTTCTGAACGAACGTGCTCAGAAGCTATTTCCTCATCAAATGTAACGTTGACGCTTTCAACAACAGTCTTTGACTTCTTCAAGTATACACGGTATGCAGTAGATGTAGAGGAACAGCCAATAAAGATGCCTTCATCCGCTTTAGCGCTGAACTTGTTCAGACTCTCTCTGTTGTTTAGAACATAACACTTACACCCAAATATATGAAAATATTTGATTATCGGTGTTCGGTTGTTAATTAATGAATACGGAGTCTTCTTAAATCGGCGGTGTATTATGGAACGATTATGAGTGTAGCACGCAGTCGATACAGCTTCAGCCCATAGAAATAGAGGTAAGTCAGATTGGCTTAGCATAGTTCGAGCGACCTCGACTAGCATACGATTTCGCCTTTCGACCACTCCATTTTGTTGAGGCGTACGTGCAGCAGAGTATTGATGTGAAATCCCGACTGATTCGAGATATTATTTGACTGTTTTGTTCTTAAACTTTGTGTCGTTGTCAGTTCTGAGAAGCTTGACTGGTTTCTGCAGATTCACCTGGGTCGTCTTCAGAAATGTGATGAGTACTTCAGGCGTCTCATCTTTTAAACGTAGAAATTTGACCCATGTGTATCGCGAATAATCGTCCACGATAACTAATATGTACTTCTTTCCGCCTAAGCTTTGCGTTCGCATCGGACCACAGAGACCCATATGCAACAACTCTAATGGAGAGATGGTACTCGGTTCAGGCTTTGGTTTGTGCGGAGCTCTCTTCATCTTACCTTTTTCACACGCTGCACACAGATGTTCTTTGACATACTTTAGCTCAGGAAGTCCTTTCACTAACTTTCCACTGACCAGTTTATTGATGTACCGAAAATTGAGGTGAGAGAGTCGTTGATGCCATAACCAACTTTGTTGCATCGAGGCTTTTGAGAGTAGACATACCTGCTTGTCAGTATGGACGTTTGACAAATTAATTGTGTAGAGGTTGGACTTTCGAGTGCCGACCAAGAGTTCCTTGCCATCTTCAGTGCAAACAGAACACCTATTGGCCTTGAAATTTACCTCTAAGCCTTTGTCACAGAACTGGCCTATACTGAAAAGGTTGTGTCCTAAGCCTTGAACATAGCTCACCTTCTTAATCGTGACTTTGTCATGTACCATATCACCATACCCCAGAATTGGTGAAAACAGATCGTTACCAAATTGAACTGTTCCGCAGTATTTCTCTCTATAATTGGTCAACATACCTTTCTGCCCGATCATATGCTTGGAACACCCACTATCCAAGTACCACATATGACAGGTCTTCACAAGAGAAATTACGAAACAAGAGGTTTAGGTACCCACTTATAAATGGGACCTAAGGTGTTAGCACATGATTTTGGCACCCATTGAAATTTGGGTCCTCTTTTAGAATCAAACGAAGAATTATAATGATGAGAGTGTACATGATATGTGCCAAACCAAATATCAGAATCTTTACGAGAAGCATAATCATGTCTATCATAATTTGAAAACTTTCTAGCAGACAGACGTAACTGGAATAATTGCTTCATAGAATATTTCTTGCGAGAAACGACAAGATTTGGTTTTATAGTAGCAACATTCGCAATCAAAACATCTTTACTAGTCGTAGTCTTATTACAATCAACACTAGAAAAAGATTTATCAGTCTCATCAATCTCCTATTTTGGTTGCCACTTATATTTAACTCCAAGCCTTTTTTTTGCTCATATCTGAAACATTTGAAACTTTTGAGTTAGAATTGAGAGAATCAAATGAATGCTTCTTCTTTGGCTTACCAGTAATGATTAGTTTTTGTGAATGCTGAGATTTTTTTTTACCTTTAGCATTCTTAGTTTTCACAGAAACTGTTTCAACAACTTTCATTGATGATTTACCTTTCTCAAACATACTGGATAATCCAAAGGAATTCACAACAAAACACGAATGCTTAGGAAGTTTGGCACTAAAATCAAATTGATCACTACAATCATCTAAAACACCATCAGAGTTTAGAAAATCAGACTCTCCATCAGTTAAACCAAACATATCATTAGATTTTGAAGCCTTAGTTGAATTAGAAAGAACAATATTCTTAAGCACAGTTGAAACACTTTTTGTTCAACATCAATCAAAAGTCTTTCATCTGCTAAAGATTTCTCAAGTTCAGAAATTTTACTTTCGAAAATGAGAGGAGGGATGTAAAGTTTACCTTCAATAGGTTTCGCCTCCATTTCTTTTACAGAATAACTCTCAAAAAAATCATTTGAAAGAGATTTTGATTGAATAGAACTATAACTTTGATTCAACTTCCCATAAAGAAATGGAAGTTGAAATTTGGATTTTGTTCTTTCGTTTTTCTGTTTCCTTGGCTTCATCCTCTTTAGACAGTCCAGTCCATAAAACTTTAAGTTCAGGGAATCGTTGAGAAAGTCTTAAGAATGTAAAATCATAATGTGCTGGCACTTCAGATATACCTTTTTTAAGGTAGTTAGGATTCTCATAACCAATTCCCCAACTCTCTTTATGCTCTTTGGGTTTGTTTAGATGAATGGTTTGTTCAGTTTGACCCAATGAGTATAACTTCACTTCCAAAGCTTTTAATTTTGCAAGTAAAGATTTCTTTTCTTTGGAACGCGAAGAATACATTCTCGTAAGCTCTTTGAAATCAAACTCACACATTCTCAAGTTAGAATTTGTTTCAACAATCTCTTTAAGAATTATGGTATGTTCTTTTGCGCTGGTGTCAATGTTTTTATGTAAGGTCTCAACCAATACTTTCTTCTCAGTAATATCCTCGCTAAGTTTCTGTATTGATTGGTTTTTGTCATTAATAACACCCTTTTCACGCTTAAGTTTCGACTCTAATTCTTGGAGTTTTGTCATCATGGCATGCATTTGATTTAAGAAATCTGATTTAGTTAAATCACATACCTCTTCGTTGTCCTCTTCATCGGAAACAGCTTCAGCTTCTATTTCCAGCTTGCCCATAAAGCATAGGTGTGTTGACTCGTCCTTCTCTTCATTTTCATCTTCTTGGTCTGACTGATCTAGCCAGAACTCATCTTCTGCCATTAATGCCTTACCACCTTCCTGTTGCTTGGCTAGAAGCATTTTGTTCTTGTAGTAGCCGGAGTTCCGGACTTTGGGTCTTCGGCAGTCTTTGGCAAAGTGTCCAAGTCTACCACGGTTATAGCATTTTGGAGGTTCTGTATGATTGATCTCTTCAACTTTTTACCTTTTCTCTTATGGCTTCCTTTCCTCTAACCTCTTTCCTTCAAATCTCTCCCTGTGAACATAGTTACTAGGAACAGATGAATACCTCTGACTGTTCGAGCTAGGCTTTTTGTAGAAATTCTTTTGAAAAGCCTTGGTCAACATAAGCATAGCCTGCTTTAGTTTTTCACAGTCGTCAGAGTCAAAGTTCCCTTCACTTTCAACCTCTTCTGATTTAGACACAATCATCTTCTTCTTCTTCTTCACAACAAGAGCAATTGAATCAACAACTGTCTTTTCACCCTGTCTCTTTTCATCCATGATCTCATCCACCTCTTCCTTATTATGCTTGAGGGTTTCATATACCTCGTGAAGTGGAATATCATTCAGATCTTTTATTTTCTTCACCTGCCTTGTAAACCTTTTCCATTCAGGCTGGAGGATGCTGAGGAATTTGACATTTAGCTCTATCTGTGATTTATTGACCTTGTTCTTGCTTAACTCATTCAGCAAGGTCACAAATCTGTCATATGTTTCTGCTAGTGATTCTCCAACTCTGCCTTTAAACTCTTCATAGTTGTTAAGGCAGTTGGATATCTTGAGCTGGTTTCCAACTTTTGAACCAAGCATCATTTTCTCCAGTTGATCCCACATCTGTTTGCCTGTAGCTTTGTAGCTGTCAATCTTCACATATATTTCATTAGTAATGCCTTGAAGAATGAAAGACTTTGCTAATCTATCAGCTCTTGCTCTCTTTAGGTCTTCACTATCGAGTTCATGAAACTTAAGTTAATATGGTATCTCCTCAGTATCAACCGTGCGAGTCTTCATAACAGGTGGCATAACTCCTTCCTTTAAATATTTCCTGATTAATTCACCCAAATCATGTCTTTCTATGAAGTCCATGAACCAATCTTTCCACTGCTCATACTCTCCCCTGAAGAGTACTGGTGGCTTTGTGTCAGTTTCGATAGGTAGAGCTTTTCTTGATGTCATCCTTTCAGAAAGACTAAGTCAGGAACTGGAGCAAAAGCACAATTTGTGCTAAAGGAGGCTGGAATAAAAGAGACTTGTGCGAAAGACACTTTGCGCTAAAAGACACTGGTACAAAAGTTACTTTGTGTTTAAAGTAGCTGGCGCAAAAAGGATTTTGCGCGAGGAATGGGTCGCGCGAAGGAACTTTGCGCGAGAAGTGGTTGGCGCAAAACAGAGACTTGTGCGAGAAGAAGGTCGCGCGAATTTGAAGTTTGCGCGAGAAGAGGATCGCGAGTAATGGAGTTTGTGCGAGACTTGAAGCTCTCTCTCTCTCTTTCTCTCTGATGAATAGTGTTGGCTGATGTTGAGTTGTTGGCTGGATTCTTGATATTTGATTATGAGATCATATCTCTAATATCTAACAACTAACATAATATCTAATAATAATATCTAAAACAAAATATCCTAAAATATCTAATAAATAGATAGTTAGGAATAATAATAAAATACTAAAAACAAACTTTGACATTTTATTACAAACTAACATTAGACTAATATTGAGAGTGACTTTTCAGCTTTAGCATCAGATTTCAATCTTCAGATTGGATGATCTTGAATCCAATAAATCTGAGATATAACACCTAACGTTTTTATTTGTCGGCATGTGCATCAGGTTTCAGTTTGGGAAATGGTTCTAGCAGTACTATGAAGAGATGAGCACTATATTTACTCGAGAGTAAGTAGTTTGGTGAAGTCTTCCGCAATTGGAGATAGTGACTGTTTTTGGGTTTTAGTAACATTCGTACTTATTATAGATCGTGGGTAAGGATTGAAATTGCGTTATTTGAAGTTAAATCTTAAATTGTTGTTGTTGATGATTCCGTTATTAATGTATTTAGAAAATTTTAATTTAGTTGCTACTTCCATATTTGAGGGTGTTACATCGTCTGACCTGAAACTTCAGATTATCTTATCCTTTTTCTTCAGAATATCTCTTCCTTTACTTAATATTTCATATGACTTGAAAATCTTGAATTTCTCCCCCTTTTGATGAATTGTGAGAAAAATCATCAAATCCTTTTTTAAGTCATTGTCTTTGAAAATTTATCTTTCTCTTTATGATCTACTAACATTCTCCCCTTTATGATACAATAACAATCTCTCCCTTTATAAAATGACAATCTTCGCTTTTTTCATGTGTGTATCCGTCAATTCATAAGAAATGTATATACCTGAATCTTTTCAAATCCAGATATAATAAACGTTGTAACCCTGAATCAACAAATGATACAGTTAGTATGCCTGTAAGTAACACAGAGCCACTTTGTACAACGGATGTACATTGGAAAGAAGTTTTTGAGATGTTCACTCCCCCAGGGCTTCCATTCAATCATCGAAAAACCACAAAGGAATTTTCTATGAATGTTATTACAAGAAAACATATTCCTTGTGTGTACGTGAAAGTGTAGAATGATTGAAGCTACTTAAGCTTTTTCAGGCTCAAAATGTGTAAACTGTTGAGACAGCAACAAGTTTTACACGGACTCAGTGTGCATGAAAGAGGTGCGAAGGTGGGGCAACTTTCCTTCCTTTTCAATATCTAAATCTTTAGAGTGAAGACCAGATAGCAGATATGTTGTATCCCCAAGAAAATTAAAAACATTTCTTTTTCGGGAAAAAACGAGTGGTTGGTGGGGTTAATTTCAATAGTTGGCCCGCTCACTGCTTTTTTCATTGATGGTCAACAAAGAATGTGAACCAATCAGTAGATATGGCTGCCCGACTCAGAAAGTGGTTGGTTTAGAGTTTTGATATTTTTTTATCTCTGATCTCACACCTCTTTCTTTTGAACATTTAAGCTCACTTCTAACCAAACTCTATTTTACATTTTTTCGCTCTACACACTGAGAAAAACTCAACCGGATGAGCTATCTCCCCCACTCTTTGATTTAAAACCCTCACCCTCAATCACTCTAGGATTACTTCCGGGGTAGGAAACACTAGTTAACGTGAATCCATGGAAATTTTGTTTAAGCTCTCACACGAATCACATGTAATTTTCCTAAAAAGAATGGCTGCTCAACAATTTAACTTGAACAGTTAAGGACATGATATCATTGTCATAGAAATGTATGCTCAGCAATAATTCATGAATATTTGAGCATTTGAACTTTGAAGATCTCTCAAAACAATGATATTGAATGAATGAAATGAAATCAAGAGAATTGTTTTGAGAAGCTGACAATGTATCAATCAGATCAAATATCACGAAATATGAACGTGAAAGGTTAGGGTATCAAAGAACTTGATAGTTTGTTTATATGAACGAATATAAACAATTTCACAATGAACGTACAAAGATTGAAATGATGATTGATGCTCAACAACATTGAATTACAAACGGGAGTATTACCATCGAAAAATTGTTTCTTTATGAGACATGGTAATAACAATTTCAAACGAAGTACTGAACCGGTGTGTGTTAATACTTGACAGTATATAGACCAGATAATACACAAGTATTGATCTTTGGAAACACACGGTCAGTTAAACATTAAAGCACTAGTAATGAAAAACATTTAAAATCTCACTTCTAAATTTATGAAATCTTTTAAGAAACAGAAGTGGTTTGAACATTTAAGAAAACATTTTTCATGCTCAAAAGTTGTTTTTCTTTCAAACAATTAGATATCTAGATCAGAAGATACTTACATTTTAGCTCCCCCTCAAATCATGATAAAATGATTTATAGTCTGATAAGTTCCCCCTGTATATTTGCATGATATCCTCATCTTAAACATTGAAGACCGAGTCCTAAACTGATTTATTTAGAAATCAAAGTCCTTTAACATTTGAGAACGGGTCCTGGTCTGTTGTAATCAGAAATCATTGCTCCTTAACATTAATGTACGGGTCTTGAACTGAAATATTCAAGAGCAACATCTTGCTCCCCCTAAACATGTGGTACCTGCAAAACAGATTTGACAGGTTTTGGTACCCACTGTATTTGGGTCCTGGTAAGTTAGATTTAACACTTTTAATTAAATTTTTCTAAGAAGTAATCCTGTAAGTTCCGTACCAGTGATGTGCATATTCTCTCTGAACAAAATCATTCTCTCCACAGTAAGAACAACAGATTTTCTATTGAGCAATCCTGATCAAATGATTAGCAGAATAAAACATATCAGGTTTACCAAAAGATTTACCTTTAGATGCATTGTTCTTCTTGGCTTTTGATGTGGATGCTGATGATTTGTCCTTCTTGTCATTAGGAGAACCTTTCACTCTCCAAACCATCTTTCCTTTCTTAGAAAAGTTCTTCTCAAGAGATTTAACATAAAAGCTCGTTGGACTATCAACAGTTTTATCATAAAACATATTAGATAGACGAATCTAATTTGATTTGAGAATTTTAGATTTGACATTTGTTCTTTTTGAAACATTTTCTTGAATTGAACTTGAAGAAAATTTTAAAAGAACAAACTGATTCCGTTGAATTATCAAAAGGTGATTGATTAATCACATCAACAGAAATCTTCTCCGACAATTCAACATTTGCAGCTTTCAAGTCCTTTATCTTTTTAGACAAAATACTTAATTCATCAGAAAGTGTGTCAAACTTATTTTTCAAATCATATTTTTCCATCTGTTCTTTTTAAATGTCTGAAGATAGAACAGATATTTTGCATGTGAGCTTAGATATTTCAGATTCAAATATTTGACGTTCTTGCTCAAAATCATTTTCTAAGTTCTTGTTCTTCTCAGATATTTCCTTGAAAATCCCATTATTTCTCTTTTCATAGTTTTTCTTTTCAGTTTCAAAAGACTTCTTCTTTTCTTGAAAATATTTTCTTTCCTTATCAAGTAAGTCTTGTAAAACAGAAATTTGTTTGGGAAATTCAACAACTTTATCATCAAGAACTTTTCTCTCTTTTGCAAACGTGTCTCTTTCAGTTATTAAGATCTTTTCAAATTTTGACACTTGCTTAGAGAGTTTTATGCATCTTAGCTCCAAATCCTTTTTATCTTGAGATCCTTTCTTAGAAAAGTCAGAAAGCTTTTGAGTATAAACATTCTCCAAATCAGCTTTGACATTATCTGCATTAAGATTTTTCATCACATCAACATTTTTGGCTTCCAATGTAGAAATTTGATCTTCAAAAGCTTTAAACTTGATGTGTAGATCAACTGATTCAGCTTTAAGTTCTGATGTCTGTTGTTCAGTTGTCTTCAGCTTGCTTTGAAGATTGGTTATCTTTCTCTCTTTCAATTTGATTTCTTTCTAACTTGCCTCAATGATATTCTCTTTCATAGCAACATATTTCTCTCTTGTCTTAACGATATCTTCTTTCATTTCAATTTCTTTCTCTCTTGCCTTAATGGTACCTGTAAAATCATATTTAGAATGATTAATACATTTTGCACATTCAGAAGTTTTATCAGAATTAACAAATTTAGCTTTAAACTCTTGAATCTGATTTAGAAGCTTTGAATTCTGAATCTTCAATGTATCCCGTTTAGCTTCTATGGCAGGTATTTTATGCATGTACATTATAGCACAGTCTCTCCCTGATAACACAGTAGACATCTTGATATCTGAAAAATTTTACTTCAAAATGATCGTTAACAAAAATCAGAAAATTTTGATCACTATCAAAAATATGTCTCCCTCCGCAGACTTAGAACGGGGGTCCCGCTAGTAAGCTTGAAATGATCGTCCAAAAAATTCAGATAAAAAATTGACATGAAAATCAAATTTGAACAACACTTGAAAAAATCAGAAAAATTTCTAAGGCACAAACTCGCAAAACACTGTGGATACACTTCGCGCTAATAGGCTTATGTGTGTTCGAGGTTTGCGCAGATCAAAGGGTGCGCGTTTTGAGTTCTCGGATATAAGGTCGTGCGCGTTTAAGCTTCTCGCATATCTAGTCTTGCGCATTCTTATACTTTAACTTGTCGCAATGCTTTTGTGCGTTCTATACTTAGAAACTTTTTGGCAATATAACTTCACGAAAAAGTCACATACTCGCAAGACACTGTAGATAAGACTTTGCGTAGATAGTTATATGCGCGTTTCCACTTCTCGCATATCACTTTTTGTGCGTTTCGGTCAAGAACTCGCATAAAACATGGAATCACAAAACATCTTCTTCTTGCGTGTTCTTCACTACGTGTGTGTTCTTCAGTGTGCATGTTCTTCTTTTTGAGTCTTGCGCGTTTTCTGAATCTAGCGTGTTCTTAAATCTTGAACATGGGTTCAATCAAAAATCTTTAAAACCTGCAATTAAGACTTGAAAATGCACAAGGTTGGTCGATTTGATATTTAGAACACTTTTCTAATACGACTTTTAGGGTAAAAACAACACAATTACTGAAAATTGATTCAAACAATGTTCAACATTTTCAAAACCGAAAAACCACAAAAATCCAAAATTGGATATCAATTGGTGCGAATTTCGAGTTGAAATCTAAACAAGAAAATTGTATAAACACAAATCGATCACTAAGAAACCATTTTCATGCAACAAAATCGATTTAACATTGAAAATTCGAATCCAACAGTGATTTCCAGAAAAAGTTTGTGTGTGTTCTTCAAGAATCGAAAATTGATCAGATCAAATGTAATTCAATCCATCTGAATAATTTGGTTTGCTCTGATTCCAATTGTTAGGTCACAAATCAAGCAATTACATCAATATATGACAATTTAGTTCAAGATCTAGAGAGAGAGTAGAGAGACAAAGTAACAGTCGTATATATCACTTGTCAAAATGTGTTACAATGAAATCATACAACTACTACACTCATATGCCTAGCAACCTCTACTTCTAAGCTACAAACACTCACAATAAAGACATTTATACATGGTTTGACTTACAAGACTTGACTTAGTTTGACTTTACAGACTTTGACTTTTCTACTTAAATCTTGGATAAATTATACACTAACAAGTCGAGTGAACGTCACCCATGTGTTATACGGTTAGTGGGTCTAGTTGTCTGGACATCACCGCTGGTCATAGGATCTTTTCATGGTTTAGTCGTATGATGTTCCTTGTAGATTATATAAGGTCTAGTATTTTTTGCTTAAGACGTCACTTACTTAGTAATTTTTTATGTTTCAGGAGGATCGACCCCCACCAAACCATCGACTGGGCTCTTAAAGATAGAGGCCCTCGCACATCTTTCTCGCAAAGGGCGATAGATCAAGAGAAAAGCCCCCCCCCCCAACATCTGGGTCGGGGGTTAAGAAGACGAAGGTGATCCTAAGGGAACCGCCTTCGAAGGACAGTGGTCTAGAGGCCACTGTTTCGGAGAAGACGAAGGTGTCTTTGGCGATCGACGTAGAGCCGATTTCACAGGCTCCTCCTGTCGACCGGTACACTCTCGTCCACCCCGGTCTAAGACTATATCGGTCGAACATATCGATCTTTGATTAATATCGGTCGAAGTCCTCTATCGGTCTAAGCTAATTCATGTCAAAGCTTTCTATCGGTCCATAGCATTCGACCGGTACACACACAGTCCACCTGGTCAAAGCCAATTCCGGTCTAAGACTTTTTTCCGGTCAAAGACAATACCGTTCGAAGCTTTAGCATTCTATCGGTCGAAGGTATATTGGTCCATAGAATTATATCGGTCTTCACTCTCTTTCAGTCTAAGCATCATACCGGTCTTTGCACTTCCCTGGTCGAACAAGTGTCCGGTCAAACCTCACTTTGCGCAACGGCCTTGATACGCAAACCTCAACTTTGCGCAACGGCCTTGATACGCAAACCTCCGCTTTGCGCAACGGCCTTGACACACAAACCTCACTTTGCGCAACGGCCTTGATACGCAGACCTTCACTTTGCACAAGTACTGTTCACACTATTCACTATTCACTTTTGCGAATTTTGTTCCAGGTTTGCACAGTTCGTTTTTTTTCAGTATTATTTGTGCTTTATACTGTGTTCAAGGACTGCATTTAATTACTTTTGGAAATTTATTTTTCTGAAAATTTTTAAGTGTGGTTTTTATCTTGACTTCTAACGATCTCATCCAGTTGATTGTTTCAATATTAGAATGAATTCTAGTGAAACTCCTTCTATCAGTGCGGATGAGAATCCACCAGTACTTTTCAGAGGAGAGTATGAAAAATGGAAAAATCAGTTCCTGGATTTCATTGACAGACATGCATTAAGGGATCTTATTAGACTATCTCTGAGGGAAGGGAGTATGACAACTCCAAGGAAAGTTTTTACTGTTATAAAGAAGAATGGAGAAAGAGAAGAAAAAGAGCTTCCATTACCACTTGATATGTACTCAGACAGGGCCAAAGTTGTTTTCTAGAGTAAAGTTTCTGGAATTTGAGAACTCTGAACTAAAAGAAAAGATTTATGCCTTGGAAGCTAAAATCCAGAAACTAGATTATGTTGAGAATAATGAGAAAGTTAATGATTTGGAGAGTGCAAATGCTGATCTTCAAAAGAAGATATCTTCTCTGGAGAAAAAGATGGCCAATGAAAGATCTGATTTTGAGATTGATAAGAAAGAATTTGTAAAGAAATTCTCAGATTTTTTGAGAAAATGTGCTGATGAGAAGAAAGAAGTTGAGCTGAAATGTATAAAACTTTCTCAGCAAGTTTCTGATTTTCAGAAAGTAATCATTCTGGAAAGGGAAAAGTTTTCCAAAGACAAGAAGGCCATTGAACAGACGAACGCTGGATTCTTTAAAGAAATATCCGGCCAGAGAAATGATTCTGAGAAGGGATTTGAAGAAGAAAGAAACATGTTTGAGGCCGAAATCAAAAAGCTTACTGAAAAGCTATCTGAACTATCTGCTAATGCACTGAAAGAGCAGCAAACGAAGTCTGAGTTCACGAAGAAGGTTGATCTGCTTGTTAAAGAAAGAAACAACTTTGTTTCGACGATTAAAGTGCTTGAAAAGACTGTATCAAGTTCAAATCAAAAATATGTCTCTTCACAAAGTTCAGTTAAATCTCTTGATCAGAATCGTAAAACTAACCTTTTCTATGATAGCAATATAGATGGTTCAGGTACACATCAAAGAAGAAGGAGATACAAAGAAGAGGACCTGGTCTGGAAGAAGAAACCACTTGAAGATGAGCTGAAAGAAAGAGAATCATGTGTACATGCGTCTAATGCCAAAAGGAACAATGTGCGTAAAGGTAAACCTGATCATACCTACACGAGAGATCAATTAATAAGGTTGTCAGGTAAGCAATACTATTGATCTTACTGTCGTACACATGATCTTGTTCATAAAAAAATGATCATTTCTGGTATGGTTATTATTCTATTACCCCACAAGAACTGCAACTAACATTCATGGACCCAAATACCAGTGGGTACCAAAGCCTAAATTTGATTCTATGTTGCAGGCACCTACTGTCAAGGGGAGTAGAAAAACAAAGGCTTCTAAGTAAATCAGCTTAGAACCCGTACTTCAACGGAGTTTGATTTCTAAACACAACAGTTTAGGACTCGTACTTCAGTGATCAAAAGACCTTACTCCTGTGCTGATAAGAGATTGTACTCCAATACTCCAATGAGGAAATCATCCATCAAGGGGGAGTGCATACTTTTCTGAAATTTTATGCATCTGTCAGATATGATAATCAACATTTGAGGGGGAGTCAATGTTTATATTTTTCATTGATAATTTTTCTGATGCATAATTTCAGGGGGAGTAAAGGTGATGACTTCTGATCAGAACTCGTACTTTAATTGTTTTACTGCTTTATGTCATTTCAATTTCAGTGAATAAAGTTACTTTGACTAGACCTTTAGACTTTTGTAGGTTGAGAGATGCTTCAAAGATCATATATTTATGACTTTAAGCTTGACTTCGCGAGATGTGAGACTGTACTCGAAAGGTATAATTTCTTTTCTTCATCTCATCTATGGTTGAAAGAAGGACAACTTTCAATCATAAGAAAACATGTTCTTAAATGTTCAAATCACTTTCCGATTCTCAAACAGATTTCTTGAATTGGAAGTGTGATTTTAAATGTTTTCTGTTTCATCGTTGAGCTTTAACTGATCAAGTTAAATCACCTAAGCATCATATGCTTCATAGGAAAACATGGGATCAGTGTGCTAGGACTTCAAAGAAACTTCAATGGATTCACGTTAACCAGTGTTTCCTACCGAAGAAGTTAATCCTTTAATGTTTGAATGTGAGGAGTAAAAAGAAATGAGAGTGGGATGTGTTATGAGAGAAAAAGTTAAAAGAGAGTCTGGTTAGTTGTGAGCTTAAAGATTAAAAGAAAGAGGGTGAGAGATTAGAGTAAAAGAATATCAAACTCTGTACCAACTACTTTCTAAGTCGGGCAGCCACATTTCTAATGCTTCACATTTCTTTGGTGAACATTATTGAAACAGGCACCTAGCCCATGCCAACTCTTGATTTTACCCCACCAACTACTCATTTTCTTCCCAACAAGAAAATGTTTCATTTTCAAAGGGGATGCAACACATATGCTATCTTATTTTCATTTGGAAAATCTGGATATTGAAAAGAAGGAAGTTTGTCCCACCTTCGCACTTCATTCATGCACATTGAGTCTGTGTTTAACTAACTGTTGTCTCAGTGGTTTACACATTTTGAGTCTTATAAGCAATCATCATATGCTAATTTTGTTCTATCACTTACACGAACACACAAAGAATTTGTTTCTTTGTCATAAAGTTCATAGAAATTACCTTTGTGGTATTTCGATGATTGAATGGTAGCCCTGGGGGAGTGAACATCATAAAAGCTCCTTTATATTTTGTATTCGTTACATACAGTGACTTTATGTTACTGACAGGCAATTTTAACTGATTCATTTGTTGATTCAGGTGTTACACTTCATTTACTATATTGTCTAGATTTGCAAAGATCTGGATGAACATCTTAATGAATTGACGGATACTCAGTGGTTCTGATTGCAAGATCAATAGTGGAAGAAATTTCTTGAAGACACGTTTTGATGAACTCTTTGCTCTTTTCATCAAAAAGGGGGAGAAGCATCAACCAAGAAATGGTGAGATCAAAAGTATTTAAAAGAATTTCTGAAGATATTCTGAAGATATGCTGCATTGAAGAAATTTTCGTTGAAGATGATTTGCTGAAGCATTCCGAGATGAAACTGAAGATAATTTCTTTCTCGATCGGGAAGATTGCCACATTCTGAAGACAAAGAGGAAGACTGCATTTTTCTGAGCTTAAAGAGAAGAATTGAATTGCTAAATATTTTTAGTAATGATCTTGATCCAAAGGGGGAGATTGTTAAAGCACAGTTTTATTGGATTCAAGATCATCATTATCTGAAGATGGAAATCTGAAGTCAAAGCTGGAAAAGTCGTCTCAATAAATAGTCTAGGGTCCTTTTGTAATAAATAGTCAAAGTATGTTTCCGTAGTTTAATTTTTAGTCTTTTATTTATGTTATTGGTTTGTTTTAGTTGTCCAAGCCTTGCAAAGCCCATTAGGCTAATAAGGCCTAAGTATAAATTAGATTAGTTTTTGAGATAATTAGGTTAGAGGTAATGGAGCTTAATTAGAAAAATAATTATTGAGAGGCTGCTTGGTGTTGGTGCGTCGTACAGAGAGAAGCAAAGATAGATATTTCGATTTCTAATCAAGAACAATTGTAATCGATTGAATCATTTGATAATCAATATCAGGTTTGCATTATCATATTGTTTATTGATTTACTTGATTGAATGATTACTTTTTGGGACACACAAGGGCCAAGGCAGCAGAGGCCAAGAAAGAGGCGTACTTTGTCCGACTTGAAGATGCCCTCAATCAAGCTGAGTTCGACGATCATATAAAGGAAGAGCTCCGTGGGCAGCTGAAGGAGACCCTTGCTTGAGCGTCTGCGGTGGAGGCGGAGCTAGAAGTGACTAAGAAGGTCTCGACCGTGAATAAAAAAGAGGTCGAGGCTCTTAGATCTAAGTTGTGAAGTCTGTTGAGACTTTCACTCGTCTCAAGGTTCATACGACATTGATGTGACGCCACCTGAGAGGCCATGATCCCCTGGCGTCGGTTGAAGACGAGCTCAACTTCTTCTTGAAGGCAGTCGGGGTTGAGAAAGATCTCGACTCAGAAGATGAGCAAGAGGTCGAGTCGGGGGATGACACTTCTAAGAGTGGAGATGTTGCGTCCGACCTCCAGCAGCAACAGGAGCAACCGGGCCCTTAGTTTTCTTTTTTCTGTACTTTTGATCGGGCGACCGTTGGTGGTTGTGCACATAATGTAATACATTTTGTGGTCTTACATGAAAATCTTTTGAACAGACTGAACTGTCCCATAATTTACACCTCGTTGGAATAAATATTAAAGTAATTGCATAAGTAACTTACGACAGACGTAAGAAAAGTAATCGAAAGATAAACGATACTTTAATGAAAGTTAAAGCAGTCCACGATAAGTATAAAAAATCGATCGTTAGTTAATAAATATTAGATAAGAATCTAAGTAACCCACGACAAACACACATGGCTAGAGGCATAAATTACTTCGAACATATTCAAATGCTAGTCGAGCTTACGGCTGAGCAAGCGTATAAAGAGCTTGTGTTTCGACACAAATCACAAGTACATAGATTGGCGACCTATTTAATTAAGATAAATTCACAAGGAACTTACAATTTGTCCAGGAATTAATAAGGTTTGGACCTTAAGACCCATTGGATTTATAAGACATGGTCGTGAGAAAATCGTAGGGTGTAAATATAGTCGAATGATTGACTAATCCTGCAATGAAGTTATTAAAAGAAGGGAGGTCGTTGGTTTGACCAACGATGCTCCGAAGCTTAAGTCAGTAAGGTTTGTAGAAATATAATCTTAATGAATGAGGAAATGAGTTTTAGAAGAAATACCTCTTTAGATGTACCGTATTTCAACTTCGAGGAATGTCTCGACTGTCGAGGGTAGGCTCCCTTTCCGACAACATCAGTTATTTGATATGGTCCTTCCGACTTGGTAGATAATTTACCTGAGCCAGGCTCTTGTGTGTTTTGAAACACTCGTCGTAAGACATGATCACCAGTTTGGAAGATTTTGGCCTTGATATTTTTATTGAAGTGTCGTTCGACCAATTGTTTCTGAGAAGCCATTCTGATCAATGTTGATTCTCGCAATTCTTCTAGTGCATCGAGGTCACAACTTAGATCGACTAAGTTGTGATCGACTGTCGAATGTCGTGAGGTTGGAATTTGAGTCTCGACAGGTAAGACTGCTTCGCAACCATCGATAAGAGAGAATGGAGTTTGTCCTGTAGATGTACGAGGTGTCGTACGATTGGCCCAAAGAACTGTCGGGAGTTCTTCGACCCATTTGCCTTTGGTAGCCCTGAGTCTTTTCTTGATCGAGTTAACGGTCATCTTGTTGCTTGATTCGGCAAGTCCATTGGATTGGGGTTATTGGGGTGTTGAAGTCGTAAGTTTGATGTTACGATCTTCGCAGAACTGTTGGGTTCTGTAGCTTATGAACTGAGACCCGTTATCACATAAAATTTCAGATGGAATTCCAAACCTGCAGATGATGTTAGTTTGGATAAAAGAAATGACTTCTTTGTCCCGAACATGGGAGTAAGTTGCTGCTTCTATCCATTTTGAGAAATAATCTTTAAGGACTAGAACGAATACTTTTTGCCCGAGAGTCGGAGGTAACTTGCCGACAATGTCCATTCCCCATCGCATGAAGGGCCATGGAGTTAAGGTTGAGTGCAAGGGTTCAGAGGGTTTATGGGACATACCTAAATGTTGCTGACATGCATCGCAACTTTGGACGTACCTTGTTGCGTCTTGTCGCAATGTTGGACAGTAATATCCTTGTCGAGAGATACGATTAGCCAAGTTGCGACCTCCTGAGTGATTGCCACACTCTCCGTCATGCATTTCTTCTAAGATGTTTTGGACTTGATTTTTGTTGATAACACATTGTATGTTCAGTCCTGTCGATGATCGCCTGTATAATTGATCTCTGATCATAATGTATCTGGATGCTTTAGATCGAATTTTTCTACCTTCCATTTTCTCTTCAGGAAGTTGGTCGTTTATTAGAAATTTTCTGATATCGCTCGACCAATTATCTTCCTCTTCGATCATTTGTACGTCTTTTTCTCTATCGATGGATGATATTGTATGATGAATTATGGGAATGGTATCAAATGGATGAGACCCAAGTGTCGTCCCAATGTTGGCTAGTGCGTCAACTTGAGTATTCTGATCTCTTGGGATATGTGAAATAGAAAATTCTTCGAATTCTTTGGATTTGTCTTTGGCTATCTTGAGATAGGCTATCATTCTTGAATTTTTTCCGGCAAAGTCTTCATTCAATTGATTCACGACTAGGAGCGAGTCGCTCTTAACATGATGCTTCGTTGCCCCCAAGTCGTGGGCCATGTTCAATCTTGCGATCAAAGCTTCATATTCAACCTCGTTGTTAGTATCTTTAAAGTCACATCGTATGGAGTACACCATCTTTCCCCCTTGTGGTGACTTGAGGACGACGCCAAGTTCTGCCCCTCGGGTGTTGGATTATCCGTCGACATATAGAGTCCATGTTGGGTCGTCGAGAGTTGCCACAATATCTGTTGATGTCTCCAGTTCTGGACTGAAATCTGCAACGAAGTCAGCTATTGCCTGCGATTTGATCGCAACACTTGGCTTATATTAAATGTCGTAACTGCTAACGTAGATACTCCATTTTGCCAGTCGACCTGTCAACTCTGCTTTTCTTAAGAAGGACTTAAGAGGAAAGCTAGTCACAAAAGTAATAGGGTATGATTCGAAGTAATGACATAACTTTTTTGCTGCAGTAATCAAGGCTAACAAGAGTTTTTCCATGGAAGAATACCTGGTTTCCGCATCGAGAAGTGACTTACTTATGTAGTATATTGGTCGTTAGGACAACACTTACAGCGTTAGGACTGACTACTAAATATAGCTGGAGGATCTAGTGATCCTCATGTTTCGATAGTAAAGGTGGGGACGCCATGTACTTTTTTAGCTCTTGGAGTGTGTTTTCGTGATCTTCCGTCCATTAGAAACCCCTATTTTTTCGCAAAACATTGTAAAATAAACAACATTTATCCGAAGATCGAGAGATAAACCTGTTTAGTGTTCCGACATGGCCTGTGAGTCGTTGGACTTCTTTCATGTTACGCGGAGACTTGATATCCAAAATAGCCTTGATTTGATCAGGATTGGCCTCGATCCTCCGTCGGGTGACCATATATCCCAAGAATTTTCCTGCTCTTACTCCAAAGGAGCATTTTGTAGGATTAAGCCTCATATGATATTGTCTGAGGATATTGAACGACTGTCTTAAGTGATCGATATGATCGATCACTTGTTCTGATTTGACGAGCATGTCGTCGATATATACTTCCATTGTATCTCCAAGACGTTCTTTGAACATCCTGTTGACTAATCGTTGATATGTTGATCCTGCATTCTTAAGACCGAAGGGCATGACTTTGTAACAGGAGATCCCTTTGTCTGTCATGAATGTTGTTTTCTCTTGATTGTCTCGTTGCAACAGGATTTGATTGTATCCTGAGTATGCATCCATAAATGTAAGCAGCTCGTGTCTAGCAGTTGCGTCCACCATGGCGTCGATTTGGGGTAAGGGAAAAGGATCTTTTGGACAGGCCTTGTTGAGATCTGTGAAGTCAATACACACTCTCCATTTCCCATTGTTCTTTTGCACAACTACAACTTTGGCCAGTCAATCGGGATTTTAACTTCTCGAATTTTTCTTGTCTTGAGCAAGTTATCAACTTCATCGTTGATTACTTTGTTTCGTTATGGGGCGAACTTGCGACGCTTCTGTTTAATAAGTTTAAATGAAGGATCGGCATTGAGTCGATGTGTGATGACCTATGGGTCGATGCCAACCATGTCCTCATGTGTCCATGCAAAATAGTCGGCATATTCCTGCAAAAAAGAAATTAGTGAACCCTTTAAAGTAGGGTCAAGTGACGTACCGATGTAGACCACTATGTCAGGTTTCTCCTCCAGGACAATTTCTTCTAATTGATAGTCGTCGACATTTTCAGGATATGCCTGGCACTGTAATTGCTAGATGTTCTGCTTTCTAGGCTTCATAGAGATTTTGTAACATTCGCGAGCGATCTTTCGCTCACTTTTGATCTCTTGGATGAACCAACCTGTAGGA
This sequence comes from Arctium minus, assembly GCA_954870635.1. NCBI lineage: Eukaryota > Viridiplantae > Streptophyta > Magnoliopsida > Asterales > Asteraceae > Arctium > Arctium minus. Next base: position 10,267,200 of record OX941096.1, on the reverse strand, counting down.
AATTTGATCGCCTGATGGTACGTCGAAGGCACAACTTTCATGTTATGTATCCAGGGTCGCCCCAAGATAACGTTGTATGCTGATGAACAGTCGAGGACGTTGAACTTATTCTATTTGTTGACATCTTTGGCGAATACTGAAAGTATGATTTCCCCAATGGTGTTAGCCATGTCGCCATTGAAGCCTACAAGGATAGTCGAACGTCATACGATCTTAGATTTATCGATTCCCATCGCCTTGATCATGTCGAGGAAGATAATATTAGCCGAACTTCCACCGTCGTTCAAGATTCTTTTCGTCGAGCAATTACCAATCATGAGTTGGATTATCAAGCCATCATGATGCTTCTGCCATTGATCACCAAGATCCTCTTGGTCAAAGGTAATGGGCATGGCTTCCAATTCCAGATCTTGTTTGGGATGTGACATCCGTGGAACAGGAGATTCTCCGAATCCTTGGCTAGCATGATGTTTCGCTGTTGAATAGGTTAAGACGCATACGTCGAATCCTCCAGTTATGCAATTGACAACCTGTGTATGCTCAGGTGAGGCTGGTCACGCGTTTCCACCCAATAAATCTTGCAAATGTCACTTGGGATGAGCCAAGCCAATTCTCTTCTTAGAACGATACAGTCGTCTGTCATATGACCATGATCCTTGTGGAAATCGCACCATATAGATTTATCTTTCCTGGCATCGTCTTTTTCGCTTTTTGATGGCCATTTGACGTTAGTCTGAACATTCTTAAGAGCTTCGACGATATCTCTGGATGTTCCCTTAAATCCGTAAGAAGAGATCTTAGGATGTTGGGGGAACTTATTTACTGGAGAAGTTTTCTTCTTGTCGAATCTCACGTTCGAGACCTATTTGGAAGTCTCGACGCGAGCAGTTGTCCTTGCTTTGAAGTCTGGCTTCTTGACACTCAATGCTTTCTTATTGCCCGAATGCTTACGACAGAAAGCTAAATCATCCTCGACTCGCATGTAAGCTAACGTGCGAGCTCGTACGTCTTCAAAGTTTTCTGGGGGATATTTCATCAAATCCATGTAGAGATCAGAGTTGTCATCGAGACCTCGCTTGTATGCCTCGATCGCAGTTCGAACATCACAGTTTCATACGCCGATCATCTCAGAATTAAAGCGGTTGAAATAACTTCGAACTGATTCTCCTGTCTTCTGAGTGATGTAGTAAAGATCGCCAGTTTGTTTCTCCATCTTACGTCTGCTAGCGAATTTCTGAAAGAATTGGTTGACCAACTCTACAAAACTGCCGATGTACTTTGGTCGTAAGTTTATCAACCACTGTAGAGCAGCTCCGGTGAAGGTCGCACCAAATCTTTTACACATACAAACTTCTTGATATTTATGGGGTATTGACACGGTCCACATCAGTTGCTTATATTGTGCGATGTGCTCCGTTGGATCGCTGATTCCCGAATATTTTGTTGTGAACGTCGGGATATTATATTTCTTCGGCACGTCGACCAGGGCAATCTCAACGATGAAAGATGATGCTTGAAATCCAGTCCTTGGTTCGACGTCTACTGGCACAATGGCCCCAGGTAGCTTTGCAAGCAGTAATAGCATCTTTTCATTTTGCACTTCAAGTTGTTTTAAGCGTCATGCGACAGGATCATCTGGATTAGCACCGCTGTTAGGCATTAATCCAGAGTCTTAAGACGTAGGACCTGTATTGGGAAAAAAACATTGTTCTGTGATGTGCCCCGTTATCTCCATTCATTGGTGCATGCATATAAGGCATGGTTACTGATGGAAGCGTTGTCACAGGAGGTGGCATTGAAGGGATTGTTGGGATGGAGAAGGTAGCGACTCCAGTAGTTGCTCCCATACCTTGCGTTGGCCTGGGGTATGGAGGAAGTGGAGGTTGAACACCTGCAAAAGACATGTAAAAAGGTGGTCTTGGACCAAATGGAGGTCCAAACTGGTTACTCATGTTCAAATTCCTCATTGCCGGATTTCTCATGGCAGAGAGTTCTTCGTTAGCCTTATGATTTTGCTCATTCAAAGTATGAATTTGGTTACGCGCAGCGTTGAGTTCCATGCGCATTTAGGCAATGATACTGACTTGAGTTCCTCGTGCTGCCATGATCCTGTCAAACAAGAATCCTGCAATTAAAATCGTTGGTAGGTCACACTTTTAGCCCAGGATGTTACTCTAGCTAGGGCCCCATGGTGGGCGCCAAACTATTAATGCCAAAAATCGTCCAAAGGAAGATCTAAGGTCGGTGTGGAGCTTGAACAACTAAAGTAGGCAATCACTCGACAAATCATGCAACAAGGATAAAAAATTATAAAATGAACACAGAGATTTGGTGACGCGGAAAACCCCGTCGAGGATAAAAACCGCAGACGACAGTGACGATCGTCAAGTGCACTATGGACGTGAAACAGGGACGTCGTCCTTTAGAAGGAGTGAATAAAAGTACAATTGACAATATTACAATAGCAAAACAGTGTAATCATGGGATTGAGCTAGATGTCGTGTAATAGAACACTGGTGTCGAGAGAATCTGCTTTAGAGAATTTGTGAATGTTGTATCTTCGTAGTTACTCTTACAATCAGATGATGTCCCTGAGTTGCTCTTCCAAGTTGTATATATAGCTTTGGTCACCATAAATGAGCATTGATTGTCCAACGGTCTTGATATTGATTGATCTGGATGGCGGTCGTCCGTTATATCCGTTGATCATTTTGTCCATTAAACCTGTAATAAGAGATCCACAAAGAAAAAACGGTTGTATGCATTAAATGATCAATGATTGTTAGTACCGTCACATAGGTCGTGAGATGCAAGCCATTGAGAGACTTTCTCTAGTCTAAGACGTGAGAAACTCTCGATGGTCGTCGTATGGGACGACGGTGTCAACTGTCGTGCGAAGTCGTCAGGACCTTATCTTGATACAAGGATGGTCCATAGACTGGAGACGTTTGGTTATCTTTCGTCGGTCGTAACTTGTGAAATTTTACCCGAACAACTACAAAGTATTTTCTATGTAGAAAAGAAACGTCAATGATGAAAATCATCATATGACAATATGACTAGAACTTGTAAGAGGAATAAATGTAGGAGGCCTAAGTTTCGTAGTGGCTGTCTTGTTCACCTAAAAATTCATTTGATAAATGGTAAGTGTTATGAAGTTTATTAATTGGAGAAGAGTCATAACCATTGTGTAGTTTAAATAGATGATGCTTATCTAATGATAACATTTCTAACAACCTAGTGAATTTGATCATCTAACTATGATAGAAGATGGGATACCAAGGTTGACCTTATAAACTTTTAAAGAGACATTCACTCATTAATTGGGGATAATATGCACAAATGATTGTTGAAAAGTTTGATATGGAAAAGAAAACTTATTAGAATAGTTCTTTTAGGTTTTTAATTGCTGAAGAGGGGGAGTAAAGTTTTTTTTTGGCCAATGAATTTGTAAGTTGAACAAGCAAGTGTTAGTGATGTTTCATTTGATAGAACTTTCAAGACAAACAAGACAAAGCTTCTCTTGTTGTTGGCTAATTACTTAATTTATGATTAGTTCGCAGAAGTCGGTTTCACACAACTCAAAATTCAATAAGAGGCTAAGGAGGACGTCCTATTAGATGTGGAGAGGGTTTTCATACTCAAGGAGATGGTAGGGGTAGATCCCTCACTTGATCTATCTATGTAGGTGCAAGAAATTCTGTTGGAGTTTTGTTATTTCAACCTCAGAGTCACCAGACGATGTAATTAGTCTAGAGGCGATTCACGAGGGGAACCATTAAACATAGGTCGGGGACGTAATATTGGACTATAGGCACCCGATCATCCATCACAGAGCCCCAGGATTCAGCTGGCAGTAACTAAATATCTTGTATTATTTCCATTGTCATAGTTTTGTCAATGTGCCCGCTTATTGACGGGTCGTTACTTTATTCAGGGGAATGATCAAGGATCCGTGGATATTTTGAAGATATGTTGACAATGAGTCAAGCAATAGTTTGTTTGAGAGTTTCATTTTTGTACAAAAGATAATAAATTTACGAAGTATCAAGTGATATCTTAAATTTAATAAATGGTGTTCGTATAGTGGATGTATGCATGGGATCCTGTGATTGATGGACCAATCAGTATAGCATGGGAGGATGTATTTAGAGGATGCTATACAGGCATTATGCGAGATGGTCGATAGAAGACTGGTATGAAGGCCCATTTTGCGATGTGGTGTTTAACGGTCCAATTTTGTGGTGATGATCTCCTTTAGCTTGTCATAAATTAGAGAGGAGTTTTGGCTTGAGATAATTACTGTGGTATACAATACTATTGAATTATGCAATATGTTCTCTTTTCTATTATGTTTTTATAATCATTTTTAACCATAAATGGAATACATAAGAAAGGAAATCAAAGTTGAGAGTCGATAAGCAAAACCGGAACACCGAGCATGATTGGTGTTCAAGGTACTGGAGGCACCATATCCATGTCACAACCTAAATGGCGTTTTGCAATTTAACTTAAGTTGTAATAATTTTTTAAAACTTATTTTGTTTTCTTAGTTGCTAATTTCTAACTCAATTGACTTTTGTAGCAACAAAAGGAGGATTATCACTCGACCACCAGTGAGATGTTTGAAATGACCAATATGATGAAAGGGTCGTGGTCGACGGATGCATCGGGGATCGAGGAGTTTGTTACCCTGAAGGGTGCACAATGATAGGTAAGAAATTATATTTTATTATTTTTCTAGCCTGAAGACAACATTAGATTTATTGTTTATAGTTGGTTTATAATATGTATAAAATACATAGTTTAGTTGATTTGATGGAATTGGGATTTTCATTTTTTTCTTCTATTTACTAAACATGTTAAGCATGTATAAAAATATTCAGTTTACAGTGGTTATGTTGCCGAAATTTAAGAAAATAGTAAGCACGTTTTGCTATATGGTATAATGTAGAACAAGTATTGTTTATGTCAGGATCGAATTCTCAACAAGAATTAATTCTCAGAAACAATATCAAAGAAGTTTGCGGAATAACACTTTGATATTCTATGAAACAGTCAATCAACACAGAAAATATGAATAACAAACTGTAAGCTTTTATTGAATGCTTTGAAGTTACAAGATTACTCACTCAACCTCAATATTGATGAACAAGCTCACCAATACGAATTCTACTTCTCTAGAATTAGGATCTATGCCTTGAGGTTGTTTTTCTCTAAAAGAATGAAAACTTAAAGTTAAAAGTTATCTCACTATTCTAAACAATACAATATATATATACTGAATACAAAGATAATTACAATGAATAAAATATCTTCAGTATATCTTCTATGTATATCTCTAAGCTTCCATGTATATCCTTTCATACGAATCTTCATCATATAAGCAGTATTAATCTTCAGCAGCATTAACTTCCTTCTAGCAGCATTAACTACTAAGCAGTACTAACCACTAGCAGTACTAACTAGCTAAGCAGTACTAACTTTGTTCAAGCAGCACTAACTTTGACTAGCAGTATTAATAGTACTAGCAGTAGTAACACTCAGCAGTACTAACCTTTAAGTCTTCTAGCAGTATTAACTCTGAACTAGCAGCATTAACCATACTTGATGAATTCTTCAGTTCCCAACAATCTCCCCCTAACTTGACTTTTAGGAAAAGAAGTCAAGTTCTTCAGATCTTCTTCAAGATGCTTTCAACACCTCTGATTCAATTTCCCAAATTTGGATCTAGGCCCAAGCTTTGATTTACAGTTCTTCTCACCACAATCTTGGCCATTTCTGAATCCTTTGTACAAACCAGTGTAGCTTTAAGCATCCCTTCTAACTTCTCCTTGCTATGCTCATATATTTTGTCCACCAGGTAGTATTCATGATAACAATTGTCAATAGTAATCATGTATACTCCACAGTTTTCAAACAGTATCCATTTGTCAATCTTCTTGAATATGAACTCATGCATATGATCTTTAATCCTATGGTGCACTCTTGCAGGCTCAAACATCATGCACAAGTATTCCAATGTCACTTTGAGAAGATTCTCTTCAGTACCTTTCAACACAGGTTCATAAAGTTTCATCCCAACTTTATATAGTTCTTCCATATCAGCTCTTGAACAACTTCTGATGACTTTCCCCCATGTTGAATAAGCTTCAAATGAACCATCAGCTCTCTTGATTCTGAAGAAATTCTTTCCATTGTCTCTCAGAATATCCCAGAAGATGATCTCTGGAGCTTGCATAGAGATTGGAACAGCTTTCAAAGGTTCCACTATTGTCATGTACGGATCCATACTTTCATCAGTTTGCTTAGTGACCTGCTCTGAACTCTGTACTAGTTCTGTTACTGAAGGTTCTGCTTCCTTTTCAGTTTCTTCCACCCTAGGTCTTTTCAACTGCCTTTTTGGAGCAATTGTTTTCACTCTTTTTCCAGACTTGGCTTCTCTACCAACATTTCCAGGTTCTTCCTTCTTCTCTTCTGCTTCTTCTTTGGAAGGTGTGGTTTTCTCAGGGAATGGTTGTTGGATGTTGAGATCATGTCTCTCTTTCATCCTTCTTTCTGCTTCTTCCCTTTGAGAGGAATCCCCTTGGAGCTTTGTCATTTCCTTCCTGTATAGCTCTTCAACCTGAGAGTATGCCATATGAGTAAACATCTCCCCCTTAACACCAATTGCACCTTTCAGGAAGTTTATCATCTTTCTTCTTTCCTGATTGGCCAAAAAGGTCTTGGAGGGTTGTCTTTTCTGCTTTTTGAATGGCATTCTTTTTACTTGTACTTGCTTGGCCTGAGCTGCTGTTTTCATGCTCTTCTGATACTCTTCATTTAGTTTTCTGGCCATATTCAGTGCAAGCTCTCTATCCTTCTCAGATTGAAGTTGTTCCTCCCTTTCCATTTCTGCCTGAAGCTGCTTTGCCACTTCTTCATCCAGTTCTATCTGAATTTTCTTCTTTGCAGGTTGTTCAGGTTCAATCATCTTAGCTTTACCCTTTGTATCCTTCAACCCTGCCTCACTTCTTTCTTGTGTCTTCTCATCTCTAGTGTCTTCTTCACTCTGACTTGGTTCAGTAAATGATCCCTTTTCACAGTCTTCATTTACTGTGGGTATGGGAAAAATCACAGATTTAGATATACTTTCTTGAACTTGTGTGATCTCTGATTCTCCACTACCTGTTCCTGTAAACTCATTACTGAAACCAAAAGAGTTAGTTAGTGAGTCAATGTCAAATAGCCACTGAGGTCCAGACCCAACAGGATTTGGTGTGTTCTCATTGCATTTGACATTGTCACTTTCTTCAATTATTCTAGAAGAAGAGTTAAAAACTCTGTAGGCCTTACTCTGAGATGAATATCCCACAAGAAATCCATCATCTGCTTTGCTATCAAACTTACCTAAGTGAGATTTGGTATTTAGAATTGTACAAGGACACCCAAAAGGTTTGAAGAAACCAATAAAAGGTTTTCTTTTATTTAAAAGTTCATATGGGGTCTTGTTCTTTTGCTTGACCACTAGAACTCTGTTTTGGACATAACAAGCAGTATTAACTGCTTCAGCCCAGAAGGTAATAGGTAATTTTGAATCAGCCAACAGAGATCTAGCAGCCTCTATTAGTGTCCTATTTCTCCTTTCAGCAACACCATTCTGTTGAGGAGTCCTAGGAGCACTATATTGTCTCTCAATGCCTTTTTCTTCACAGAAGGTGTTTAGATCATGATTTTTAAACTCAGTTCCATTATCTGATCTAATGACTTTTACTCTTTGATTAGTTTGGTTTTCAATTCTTAGAATAAATGATTTGATAAGATCACTTGTTTCATCCTTAGTCCTTAGAAAATATACCCAAGTAAATCTGGAGTAATCATCAACAATAACTAAGCAGTAAGATTTCTTGCCTATACTCATAACATTTGTAGGACCAAACAGATCCATATGCAATAACTGGAGACAAGTAGAAACAGAATTTAACTCTTTGGTCTTATGAGAAGTTTTGTGTTGTTTGCCTTTAAGACAAGCAACACAATGATCATCACATGAAAAGACTTTTGAGGGTAAACCTCTTACAAGGTTATTTTTAACAAGATTGTTCATAGTCTTGAAATTCATGTGACACATCCTTCTGTGCCAAAGGGAGAATTCATCTATAGAAGCTTTTGAAACAAGACAATTTAAAGATGAATCACTATCAACATTGTTCAAATCAAGACAGTAAACATTGTCCTTCCTTGGAGTTCTAAGTAGTATCATGCTTTTATCAACTACCTTGAACCCTGGAGCAAGGATCATACACTCAGTATTAGTAAATAATATACTATGTTGTTTGTCACAAACCTGTGATACACTTAACAGGTTGTACTTTAATTGATCAACATAGTAGACATCCTCAAATGTCATCTTACCTTTGGTGACATTACCTTTTCCACTTATCTTACCACCAGTAAGATTGTCTCCAAATGCAACATGTCCTCCATTGATATGTTTGAAATCCTGAAGACATGACATGTTGCCTGTCATGTGCCTAGAGCAACCACTATCAACATGCCAAATGCTCTTTCCCTTGAGCTGTTGGTTGCCCTGCACATTAGATAAATCAATTAGTATGATTGGGGACCCAAGCAACAGTTGTCTTGGGTCTCCCTTTCTCATCAAAGTATTTACATTCCTTTTTAATGAGGTTTTTAAACTCAGAGCACTCTTTATTAGAGTACTTTGTCAATGTTATTGGCTTAGCAGAACCAACACTAGAAGCAGTACTAACCTTAGAAGTACTAACAGAGTTAGCAGTACTAACAGATTTAGCAGTACTAACCTTGTTAGCAGCATTAACATTGTTAGCAGTAGTATTACTTCTAGCAGCACTATCATTGTCAGCAACACTATTTGTGGTAGCAGTACTAACAGTTTTAGTGCTTTTAGGAATCCACATATTGACACTTTCAGACTTTTTCTTCATGTGGCTTTTAGTTTTAACAGTTTTCTTAGCCACATGGTTCTTTTCAATTTTCTTATAACCAAAGGGTTTTTGCATGGATCTTTGGAAATTCATCCTTTGTTTCATAGGATTGAAATAACAGAATTTTGCAAGATGATTCAATTTGCCACAGATAAAACAAGGTTTTGGTCTATTGATTTTACTCAGATCAACCCCTTGTTTCTGAGCCCATTGATTATTCCAGTTTCTTTGATTTCCTCTTTTTAAACCAGAATTTAGGCTCTTGGCTTTATTGCAATCACACTGTTTGCAAGGACCTGGATTCACAACTGTGGTCTGTTTGTAATGGACCTTACCAGACTTTCCCTCTGTCTTCTCTATGTCCTTGGATTTGATCCAAGCCCTTCCACAATCATCATTGGTGATAATGTTACTCTCTAGAGGAATCATCATTGTTACCCCCTATTGAAGGATCATTGGATCTTTTATTAGTAGATGTCTTCTGCCTAGTAGAAGCACTATCCACCCCTGTGGTTTCTTGGCACCAGGGTCCTTCAAATGATTGCTCATTCAAAGTTGCCATGGGGGAGGTCTTATTGATGTTACCACTTTCCTCCTCTGTGCTAGCAGGAGTAGTGGCAGCCTCATCACCTATATGCTCTACCTCCTCCTCAGAGAGCACCTCCTTTGGGTTGGGAGACACCCTTGTGGTTTCCCTTTGGATATTCTCTAGGGGAGAATTCTCCCTTAGAGGGCTTATAGGCTTAGTGGGTAGTGGTACAAGAAGGGAAGGAGCCTTCTTTACCTGTTTTCTCTTGTAGGTTTGGGTGATGGGAGAGGTTGGTTTTTCAAGAAGGGACTGGGGAATTGATTTTGAGAGGGAAGGTTGGGCTTGGCTAGCAGTGGGTTGGTCTAATGGGGGCCTTGACCCTGCTGCCATACCTTCATTGGTTTGGGACACCACCATCATTGTAGAGAACAATGGGGTGTCAACTCCTTCAGAGTCCCTAGCAGATCTTCTCATATTTGAGAAAACCTTGCCTTTGGGGGGTTTAGGTACATATACCCCAACAGGTTGAGGTATATCCGTCAATTGATTAGTAATAGCTTCTTGAACAAACCTGGGATACATAAAGAAGCTCTTTTTGTTTCCCATGTTTGAGACAAGATCATTGAAAATCATTTTAGAAAAATTGTACTTTCTGGCAGTGGCCAAGCACACCAAAGCATAAGTGTTGATCCAAACTCTCTCAGTGATTTGATAACGACCCTCTTTTATACTTAGTGAAAATTACGTTATTATATGTATTAGTGTTTCATCATCAGCGATCAGACTGAGTCTGTTCAGTTATCGCTGATGACCTTTCTGTAAACATTTAATATGTATTAGTGTTTCACTTTCAGCGATCAAACTGAGTCTGTTCAGTCATCACTGATCGTTTCCTATGTAACACAGTTAACGTAATCCCTGAAGACAAGTCTCGCGTCAACATAGTTCATAGCTGAATCGAAGACGAAGCCACTGAACAATAGATAAGTCTACTAGTGACCTGATGCGGATATCAGCGAAGACCAGACAAATCTACTTACGCGAAGAAGCCTGAGGAAAAGCTTCAGCGATAGCTGAACTTTATCTCTGGAAGAAGAGATACTCAGCGATCAACGATCACAAAGCTTATGCCTCAAGTTTTCTTTTGTCTTACCTTGCACAACCAGTACGATGTGTCAGAACGGACAAGTCTCTGCCACAAATCGTACACCAACTCTGTCAACTACACTGTTCATAAAGTGGCCAAAAGCATGTCTCCAAAAGTGAGACTACCAAAGCCAATCTATGAATGCCACGTGTAAAGTACCCTGCCATGCATTTAATGCATAGGGTATAAATAGGAAGCTCACTCCTTCATCTGAAGGTGTGCTCAATCCTTGAACTCCAAAGATAGAAACCCTTGTTTTCTCTCTCTCTAAAAATCCCCCATTCTCTGAATTTCTTGTGCAACCATCTTAGTGTTTCTTAAGTTTGTTTAGATTGAGTCTGTCTTAATCTTATTCCGCAACAAACTTGTAAATTGTATTTTGATTTATCAATAAACAATTTATTAAACTTTAATTTCTGTGTTTGTATTCAACCCCCCCCCCCCTTCTACAAACTTGTTAAGCACCTTCGGGACCAACAAGTGGTATCAGAGCGGTTTGTTTAATCTAATAAACAAGATCTTGCTGTATACTCTTCCTTGCTATTCTAAAATGGCACTAAACACAAACAAAAACTACTATGATAATGGTTCACTTTCTAAACCTCCTCGATTTAGCAGAGATAACTTTTCTCTATGGAAAAATCGAATGATGCTATTTCTTGAAGGTGCGGATCCTACTATACCTGAATATATAGAAAACGGACCCTATGAACCTGTTAGAATTATAGCTGCGGTTCCTGCTACTGCCACCACTGAAGCTGTCCCTGAACGATATGTCGTTAAGGAAATAAGACAGTGGAGTGATGAAGATAAAAAGAAGGTAGGCATAGATGCAAGAGCAAAGACCATTATATCAATGGCTCTGCCTGATGAAGTTTTCCATTCCATCATGCATCTAAAAACTTCTAAAGAAATGTGGGAAACCATATGTGTTCAATATGAGGGCACCACTGAAATCCAAGAGACCCGAAAGATTAACTTGGTAAGACAGTATGAAAGTTTTATCGCTGGTAAGAATGAATCTCTTTCTGACATTCATCAGCGGTTTAACTGCCTGATCATTGACCTAAGAACTGTTGGAAGGACCTATTCTAATTCTGAGGTCCTAACAAAATTCTTGGAAAGTCTTCCTGAAAGCTGGGATAGTTATTCAATATGTCTTAAGCTGACAAAGGACTTACATACTCTCTCTCTAAGCACTCTGTATGGAATATTGCTCAACTATGAGCAATCTAATCTCCTGAAGAAGAATCTTGTAAAAGATTCTAAAGACTCCAAAAGCACTGCTGTTGCTTTAGTCTCATCAGAGATAATTCCATCCCAGCGATCTACTCTCACCATCACTGAGTTAGATTCTGAATCTGAGGATTTATCAGACCCTGATCTTTCAGAGTTTAATGAGTCCTTAGCACTCTTGACAAACTCTTTTAAGAGATTTGCAAGAAAGAGTAACTTCCGAAGAAGTAAACCTCTCTCTCTTACTGAAAAGCCAAAATCAACTCCGGTTGATAAGGCTACAGCCACTTGCTATAACTGCGAAAAAATTGGACATTTTGCTAGTGAGTGCAGGTCTAAAAAGGTCTTCAAACCTTCTACCTCAAGAAGATCCAGTGATGACAAATACCATAAGCTGAAAAACAAATATCAAAAGCTGAAAAGCTATCAGCAAAAAGGTAAAGGTCTCATCGCTGAAGAACATGACTGGGCTGAATCAGAAGAATCATCTTCTGATGAAGAAGAAGTCGCTAATCTTTGCCTCATGGCTGAGATTAAAGAAGAAGTAGAAGAACCATCTGAACCTTCTATGAGCTACATATCATCTCAGGTATCCATCTCTACAAATCCCTCTCTGCCTGAAGCTGAGAGAAGTCGCGCTGTTGATGTGCTGACGATTGACCTTTATAATGCTCTAAACGACAAAACTCAAGCTGAAAATAAAAATGTTTATTTAACACAAGAGCTAGAGAAATGTCATGAAAAGATCAGTGAACTAAATCTTTTAGAAGAAAAGCTAAAAGATCAAGTCATTATAAATGAAATCATCAGCATTGAACGCGAACAAGCCATCGCTGCTCTAAAAGCAGAAAAGGCTCATGTTGAAAAATGGTGCAAATCATCAACAAAGATCTCTGAGATAATAAATGCTCAAACTCCTGAAAGTGATAAAACTGGTCTTGGTTTTTGGACACCACAGGATGATCCTAAAGAAGAAAGTTCCTCGCTTAAGTTTGGAACTTTTGTCACATCTTTCTTTGACACTTCTTATAATCAATTCTATCCCTGTTCTTCTTCTAATCCCATCCCTGAGGATATATCTGCAAAATCTAAGCCTGCAGATAAAGGAAAGTCTATTCTCTCTCAGAAGGCTTCCAAGAAAACCAAACTGAAAGTTCCCTCCAAACCTTCAGTGGATAAACCTTTTAGCTCAGTGACAGAAATCTTTGATATCTGTCCTCCAAAGCTGAAGGTTGATCTAAAGCCCGTGAAATCTGAAGAAATAAAAATTCCTCCCAGATCTCGTGCTAAAGGTATTCTTGGAGCTGGACCTGCTCATCTTAAGTTTTCAAAACCTTTTGGTTATAAATCCACCATCAGATATAGAAAATGTTATCACTGTGGATTCACTGACCATATTGCGAGCAAGTGTCCAAATACCACCGAAGCTGATAAAACAGCCAAAGTGAAGAAAAATACCACTAAGGTTAAGAAATTAACCAAAGTGAAGATTACCACTGAAACTGAATCTTCCTTATCCACTAACTCTGAAGGACCCATTGAAAAGTGGGTACCAAACAAAGCTTAATCTTCCTTATGTATGCAGGGATCAAAGGGCATCTGGTATCTCGATAGCGGATGTTCTCGTCATATGACTGGACAAAGAGACCTGCTCACTGAATACAAGGAAGAGAAAGGTCCCTCTGTAACCTTTGGTGGAAATGGAAAAGGATTTACCCGAGGGTTTGGTGTCCTCAGCAATGGGACAACTACCTTTCGAAGAGTCGCTTATGTAGATGGACTGAAGCACAATCTTCTAAGCATCAGTCAGCTATGTGACAAAGACTACGAAGTTCGCTTTTCTAAGAAAGCATGTTCAGTGGTAGATGAAAAAGGAAAACTTGCTCTCAGTGGTTATAGAAGAGAAAATGTCTATGTAATAGATATGGACTCTACTATCACTGATAACTTATGTTTTCTCTCTAAGGCCTCTTCTGATGTCAACTGGCTATGGCATAAAAGGCTCTCTCATCTAAACTTCAAAACCCTGAATTCTCTCTCATCTAAGGAACTGGTTTCTGGTCTTCCTCAGCACTCATATGCTAAAGAATCTCTCTGCTCAGCATGTGAAAAAGGAAAACAAACAAGAGCTAGTTTCAAGTCGAAACAAGTTTCCTCAGTAACAAGTCCTCTTCAGCTCTTGCATATGGATCTATTTGGCCCTGTCAATATCCAATCAATAGCTGGAAAGAAATATACGCTTGTCATTGTAGATGAATATTCTCGCTACACCTGGGTTATTTTTCTTCGCTGCAAGAATGATACTCCAGAAGAACTAATATCTTTTGTCAAAAAGATGGAAGTGCTGAATAATCTTACTGTTCGATCAATAAGGAGTGATCATGGAACTGAATTCAAAAATAGTTCCCTGAACAATTTCTTTGAGAACAAGGGAATCTCTCACAACTTCTCTTCAGTAAGAACACCTCAGCAAAATGGAGTCGCTGAAAGAAGAAACAGAACGATCATAGAAGCTGCTAGATCAATGCTCAGCGATTCTCACCTCCCTACTCAATTTTGGGCAGAAGCTGTAAACACTGCATGTTTTACTCAAAACAGATCGCTGATAATAAAGCGATTTGGGAAGACAGCTTATGAACTCTTTCTTGGAAGGAAGCCTTCTATCAGCTTTCTTCATATCTTTGGTTGTCAGTGCTTTATCTTAAACAACAAAGATCAACTTGGAAAGTTCGACCCAAAAGCCGATGATGGAATATTTTTAGGATATTCCTCCATCTCAAAAGCCTACAGAGTTTTCAACAAAAGAAGACAAACCGTAGAAGAAACCATTCATGTCACGTTTGATGAAACGCGCTCAGCGAACTCTAAACCAATCGCTGACAATGAAGAACTGAATACTTGGATGATCTCTCACTATAAAGGAACTGAACCTTTCTTCTCAAACCAACAGCACACTGAAACTCCAGCTGCTGATGAAGAACCAAGTATCATACCTCCCACCGCTGAATCCAACTCATGGATTTCAGCTGAACCTCTAAACACACTTCTACCATCAAATCCATCTACGTCTGAAAACCCTTCTGAAAGTATTGGTGTATCTAATGTTCAACAATTACTAGCTGATGAACCTCAAGCATCTTCATCAGCGACTGCTCCTATTGTTGATCCTATCGCTGAAATAAGCAATCTTGCTCCTGCTCAGCGATGGACCAGAGATCACCCCATAGATCAAATTCTTGGTAATCCAGATGCAGGTATTCAGACACGACGAAGCTCAGGTAATATCTGTCTCTTTGTAAACTTTCTCTCCTTAATTGAACCAAAGAAGACTGATGATGCCCTCAGAGATCCAAACTGGGTCAGCGCTATGCAAGAAGAGCTGACTGAATTCTCTCGAAACAAAGTTTGGAATCTCGTTCCTAGACCATCTGATAAAACTGTAATAGGCACCAAATGGGTGTTTAGAAACAAGTTAGATGAACATGGAATTGTAACCCGCAACAAGGCTCGACTTGTTGCTCAGGGATACAGACAAGAGGAAGGCATAGACTATGATGAAACCTTTGCCCCTGTGGCCAGGCTCGAAGCAATTCGACTATTCTTAGCTTATGCAGTCTATAAAGACTTCATCGTTTATCAAATGGACGTAAAATCAGCTTTTCTGAATGGAAAACTGAATGAAGAAGTTTATGTAGAACAACCACCAGGGTTCTATGACCCTAAGCATCCAAATTATGTTTATAAATTGGATAAGGCTCTCTATGGTTTAAAACAAGCCCCTCGTGCTTGGTATGACACTCTCTCATCTTTTCTTATCTCTGAAAATTTTGAACGTGGCAAGATTGATAATACGTTATTTTTCAGGAAGATAAAAGGTCATATAATTCTTGTACAAATATATGTCGATGACATAATATTTGGTTCTACTAACCCATCTCTATGTACTCGCTTCGCTGAAAGAATGAAGAAAGAATATAAAATGAGTATGATGGGTGAGCTGACATATTTTCTTGGTCTTCAGATTAAACAATCTGACAAAGGTACTTTTATCTGCCAAGGTAAGTATGTTAAAGACATGCTGAAGAAGTTTGATTTAACACAAACTTCAGCGATGAAAACTCCTATGGCACCACCACTGACACTTAACAAGGATCCATCTGGAAAACCTGTTAATGTCACTGCCTATAGAGGAATGATAGGCTCATTGTTGTATCTTACAGCAAGCCGACCTGACATCATGTACTCTACTTGTTTATGTGCACGCTATCAATCTGAACCCAAGGAATCCCATCTGATCGCTGTAAAGCGAATTTTCAGATATCTGAAAGGAACTCCTAACCTCGGTCTTTGGTATCCCAAAGACTCAGGGTTCGATCTAACTGGTTATTCTGATAGTGATTTTGCAGGCTGTAAACTTGACAGAAAAAGTACCACTGGTGGATGTCAACTCTTGGGAGGAAAGCTAGTAAGCTGGACAAGCAAGAAGCAAAATTCTGTGTCCACTTCCACAGCTGAAGCTGAATACGTAGCCGCTGGAAGCTGTTGTTCACAAATCCTATGGATGAGAAATCAACTATTAGATTATGACCTTCAGCTGTCAAAGATCCCTATCTATTGCGACAGCACTAGTGCTATCGCTATAGCAAATAATCCAGTGCTACATTCAAAGACAAAACACATAGAGATCAGATATCATTTTATCAGAGATCATGTGATGAATGGTGATATTGAACTTCACTTTATCCCTACTGACTTTCAGCTTGCTGATATTTTCACCAAACCTCTTGATGAGACAAGGTTCAACTTTCTCATCAGTGAGCTTGGAATGCTGAACCTCGAAGAATAATTCTTCAGCGTTCATGTATTGTGTCAGTAATCAAAAGTTCCCCTCATCATTCTCTCTGATAAACATTCTGACTCTCAGGTATGTTCTCTCTCCCTCAAAGATGTTTTTCTTCAAAATATAAACTTTAATCACTGAACTTTCTTCAAATGATTAAAAGCTTTTTTTTGAAAAATACATTAATCACTGATATTTCCAATCAGTGATCTTTTAAAAGGAAAATCTATCCCTATCTTTACAATCAGGGATACTTTTAAAAAGGAAAATCTATCACTGACTTTTCTTCAGTGATCATTTGAACGGACAAATGAACAGTCTCTCTCCTCTATGACGTCATTTGAACCGACAATCCACGACATGCCTTTTCTGACACGTTCGTCCGTTGCCCTTCTATCCAATCAACTTCGTGGAACGTGTCAATGTCATGATGATTTCTTTTCCCGCTTCATTCTCTCTCTTATCTCTCTTCTCTCTCTTCGTATAAAAGGAATTCTTCTCTCCTTTATACGGTTTACGCTTTCAAAACTTTCAAAGCAAGAAACATTCTCTCAAGAACACTCAAGCAAGTAAACCCAGAATATTGAATCTGCAACTCTTTTTCTTCAAGATACACAGGTTTATTTCATGTTTATATGCTTTGTTCATATGCTTTTTATTCTTTTAAAATCCTACACTATTTTTATAAAACTAAAGATCATTCCTTCTGATTTTATGTTTTTAAATAAAAACCTTTTGGTTTTAAAGTGTTCTTCATTCTTTCTACCCAGAACACTATTTTTTTTCTCTTAAAAATAACTTGATAATTTTCCAGTTTCCCTTCTTCTATGGAAACTGGTAATCATATTATTTTTAATCTAAATCATTTCTTCTATTATGCCTCTTTCCATAACAGAAATGACACAGTCTTCAATCGTTGCTTCCAAGCATGTACGATTCGCTCTCACTGAAGTTGAGATTACTAAATGTAATCATTTGGCCAGACTCGACTTCAAAGCTGACAAATACCCACATCTGGTGGAAGCTGCTAATTTCCTCAAGCAGTCATGCATAGCTTACGCGATCACTGTGGATCCTAAGCCCTCCAAGACTCTACTTCAGCAGTTCTGGTTCACTGCTGATGCAACTGAACTTACCAACAGGAAAGGCGAACGAGTCCCTGCTATCTCGTTCAGCACGGAATTAGGGCCAGGGAGCATGACCGCTCTTAGCCTCAGGAAATCTTTAAGATTCCCTGACAAACCAAAGAGTGGATTCGACGCACTCCCCACTGATGATGAGCTGATATTCTTCCTGGACGCAATGGGCTATTGTTGGGAAAACAAACCAAGATCGTCTATTCCTAACAAGAAGCTCACCAAGATTCTTAAAGCTCAGATGCCATCACAACTGAACTTTATCTTCTCGCACATAATTCAGTGCATGAGTGGGAAGAGTGGTTCGCTGGATCAAGCCAGCAAAACACAACTGCAGATGGCATACTCCGTTATCGCTGGTCAAAACTTTGACTACGCCACAGCCATCTTTGAAGATCTGAGGTCGAGATTAGAGAAGCCTGAACGAGATCCCAAGATCTCGTACGTACGTTTCATATGTACGTACATCAAGTTCCTCTATCCCAACACCTATCCCACCAAAGATGATGGCACCTTTGCCAGGGTTGGTCAACGATCACTGGAGGTCAAGCCACTCGCCGACGAGGTAAGTATCTCTCTCCTTCGCTCTCGTCTCTCTCTCCATTCTTCTTCATCTTCAGCGACCACGCAGACGGTTCCTTCGTCTGCTATCCCTGTCGCTACCACTACTTCTAAAAGACCATCAGCTAGTCCAATTGGTCCTTCCAAAAAGGCCAAAAAGACTAAGGAAAGTACACCTTCTAGTACTATACCTGAGGGAGCTTCTCAACAAGCTACCTTAGATGCTTTTGTGGGTCTTTCCTCCACAACTTCAGCAGTCACTCATACTGCCGTGTCAGCGATCTCACTCGCTGTCACATCATCAGTAACCCCACCTACTATCTCATTCCCTGAGATTAACCCCATCCCTACTTCTATCCCCAAAACTCTTCCCTTCTCTCCTCATTTGGTCTCTGAACCTGCCACCTCTTCTTTCCCTATAGGACCTGAGCATCAAACTTTTGAGGAATCTATGCAGTTCTACAAAATGTTTGATACGTCAGGTACACCTATACTCCTAAACACTTCTCTCCCCCCCTCTCCAAATAAGCCCATATCTGAACTAACATTATTTTCAGGTCCTAGCTTGGCGACTGTTGACACGCATGTCAACAGTCTAGGAGAAAAGGTGGATGCTCTCACCAACACCATCAATGAAACCACCAACGCCGTCAATCAGGCTGGTGAGGAGCTGAAGAAGTTGACCGCCACTTGCTCATCTAAAGCTGAGAACTCTCAACTTTCAGCTCTTGAAGAACAAGTCGTCCAACTCAGAGAGTCCTCTCGACTCTTTCAAGGACGATTTGAGTCTCTTACAGCTGAAGTTCAGGGTCTCTCTTCCAAGGTTGACCTCTGCACGTCCCTTCTTCAGCAAGTTCTACAGAAAGTGAATGAACCAGCTCCAGCGCTGCCTCCCTCCTTCACTGAAGATGATCGTACCAACCTCAACATCGCTGTGGAATTCATTCATGATGCCACATGCGACATACCTGCGGTTGAAGACCGAGTTAAGCGTCTGGAGGCTGACGTTCAAGTGCTAAAAGCTTCAACAGCTACTCCAGCAGCTGAACAATCCCCTACCGCTGATAATGACAAAGTGGGGGAGAAAACTGAAGAAACCTCTATTGCTGCTAGGGAAGCTAAGGAACCTCCCTCTCAATCTGAGGGGGAGAAGGCAAAAGAATCCTCATCGATTCACTCCATTCTCTTTGAAGAGGATGAGGAAGAAGACGATGAAGAGGAAGATGATCTAGATCTTGATGATCAAGAAAAGGATCAGCCCTCCGATGACGACGACGACGATGAAGACCAATCTATGTGGTTCTCTAAGCCGAACGTCGTATCAGGGACAACTTCGCAAGAGGTTGTCAAAACAGGGGTGAGAGGTGATACATCTTCAAGTGTTCCTTCGCAAAGCAAAGACAAGCAACCAATCGCTGAAGAATGCTTGAGGACTGGATCACAATCTGAGGGGGAGCATCCTTCTCAGGTATGTCTTTCAATTGTACCACTTTTCTACTCTTTCCAAACCCCTATGTCTTTCTAGCCTTTATCTCTCTCGTTCTAAAAATACACTTATCCCTTCTTTCCTTCTTTTTCTAACCAGACAGTTCTCACCCCTGCTTAAGGGTTCTGAACTACAAATAATACCAGCGACTATCGCTGAAGAAATAATCCCAATCTCTATCACTGAGATTGATGAAGAAGAAGAAGATTCCCTGGTCCATCCAGGAAGGCCCTCTCGACCATCTCATTGGTCAGAGGAAGTGGTGAAGAAAAGAGTTGAAATGATCGCTCAACTAGAAAGTCAACGGCTGAAAATCCCTCTTCAAATATCCACAGAGCTCGACTTCCTTACTGAAGCTGAAAGAGAAGAATCTGCCAAAGCTGAGAAGCTGATCGCTGAATGCAAACGAGATGCCCAACTCGCTTTAAAGATTCAATCCTCTCAAGTTAAGGACAAAAAGCTGAAAAGCAAACCTGTGGAAGTTCAAGCAGCACTACTGAAAGAAATTGAAGAGGAACGCTTCAAAGAACAAGAGATCAACGATAAGTCTATCGAATGGTGCAAACAAAAGATGGATTATCGTTCTGATCTTCTTCCAATATCAGCCGTGACTATCTCTGGTCGCAAGAAGAAAGATCAACTCTCAGTGACCATGGAGATTACCAGAGAGGATGGAACCCAAAAAGCAATGTACGTATCAAAACTTGAAAGCTTCGGATTTACGGAATGGTTAGAGTTCTGGGATGCGCTGAAGAAATCCAAATCTACATACAGAGGCTACGTTGAAGGACTCCTTGAAGCCCTCATAAATAGAGTCGTTTCTGTACTAAAGCTGCCATCTCCTCTTCCTCCCAAATCTTTGAAACTCAAAAGAAAAATTGGGTCCTCCTCCTCTGAAGATGTCGCCATCATCAGGAATGAAACTTCTATCAAATTTTCAAGAGATGCACTGTTTGGTCCTCCTCCTGATCTTTCAGTTCTGGACTTATCTCTGCCTCCTGGTGGTCCCTTCCAAGCTGGTCAAGTAATCGACAAGCCTTATGGAATATTCTTCAGAGATGATGATGAGGAACTCAGATTTCAAAGAATCTCTGAGATTCCTATCTGTCCTCTGAATCATCTCAAGGATCTCTTATGCTTATGGTGTGACTTCTTCCCTGCTGCTGAAAAAATTAAAGAAATTATCAGTCAAGAATCTTTGAAACGAAGACAGAAAGGAGAAGAAATACCTGAGTATATGATCAATCCTCCCAAATCTTCTTATAGCTGATAGATTAGTTTTCTTATCTGCAATCTGTTAGTTATACTTACAGTAGTTAGTTAGTCACTTGTACTTATGATTTTCATATTTTGTAATTCTATCCCTGAATTAAATGAAAATTGCAGTGATGTACTTAACCCTATCAGTACTGTAAAAGATCCCTCAAAATAGTAATTGGGACATGCATTCTATGAGTCCTTTTTATTCCTATATTTTGAATTAAAAAGTAATTTTCTTTTGTTACTTTGTCATTATCAAATAGGGGGAGATTGTTGATCCAAACTCTCTCAGTGATTTGATAACGACCCTCTTTTATACTTAGTGAAAATTACGTTATTATATGTATTAGTGTTTCATCATCAGCGATCAGACTGAGTCTGTTCAGTTATCGCTGATGACCTTTCTGTAAACATTTAATATGTATTAGTGTTTCACTTTCAGCGATCAAACTGAGTCTGTTCAGTCATCACTGATCGTTTCCTATGTAACACAGTTAACGTAATCCCTGAAGACAAGTCTCGCGTCAACATAGTTCATAGCTGAATCGAAGACGAAGCCACTGAACAATAGATAAGTCTACTAGTGACCTGATGCGGATATCAGCGAAGACCAGACAAATCTACTTACGCGAAGAAGCCTGAGGAAAAGCTTCAGCGATAGCTGAACTTTATCTCTGGAAGAAGAGATACTCAGCGATCAACGATCACAAAGCTTATGCCTCAAGTTTTCTTTTGTCTTACCTTGCACAACCAGTACGATGTGTCAGAACGGACAAGTCTCTGCCACAAATCGTACACCAACTCTGTCAACTACACTGTTCATAAAGTGGCCAAAAGCATGTCTCCAAAAGTGAGACTACCAAAGCCAATCTATGAATGCCACGTGTAAAGTACCCTGCCATGCATTTAATGCATAGGGTATAAATAGGAAGCTCACTCCTTCATCTGAAGGTGTGCTCAATCCTTGAACTCCAAAGATAGAAACCCTTGTTTTCTCTCTCTCTAAAAATCCCCCATTCTCTGAATTTCTTGTGCAACCATCTTAGTGTTTCTTAAGTTTGTTTAGATTGAGTCTGTCTTAATCTTATTCCGCAACAAACTTGTAAATTGTATTTTGATTTATCAATAAACAATTTATTAAACTTTAATTTCTGTGTTTGTATTCAACCCCCCCCCCCTTCTACAAACTTGTTAAGCACCTTCGGGACCAACAATAAGCAATAGTGCTGCTGAACTCACTCCATCCAGTAGTCTTTTTGGATATACAATGCATAAGAGTATGGACAAAGAAAAGCCATTGGGGTGAGAATTTTTCTTTAGAAAATTTGAAAACACCCAATGGGCCTCCATACCCCATTCTTGTAAGAGTTGTAAACAGTTCATCATTTGGGATAGAAGTTATACCAGAGGCATCGTCTAGACGTAGACTGATGCGAATAACCTCTTCAGTAACTGTTAGTGGTTGATCACAGATTCTTGTCTTGATCATTTGCACACCATTTTCCACAACAATGGTTGCATTGGCCCAGAACTGCCTTTGATGCTCAATGTAGATTGTAGGTGATACAATGAGAGCATGAGCAATGTGGCTTGTCTTGAGGAAATCCACAATCTGATGAAATCCTGAAGCTTGCTTTGGCTTTTGTAGCATCGCAATCTCGTTGTGCTCGTCGATGAAAGTCATGGATGCCATTGATCTTAGTGAAAACGTGCCTGAAAACTTCGAACTTGAGAGAGAAAAGGTTTTGAGCGCAAGAGAACAGTATGCAAAGAGTCGTTATGAACTTTTAGGCGGGCAAAGGGTATTTATAGTATTCGGAATATAAGCAGTATTAACCTAGAGCAGTATTAACTACTAGCAGTATTAACTGAAAGCAGTATTAACCACTAGCAGTATTAACTGAAAGCAGTATTAACCACTAGCAGTATTAACTGAAAGCAGTATTAACCACTAGCAGTATTAACTGAAAGCAGTATTGACCACTAGCAGTATTAACTACTAGCAGTATTAACTGAAAGCAGTATTAACCACTAGCAGTATTAACTGAAAGCAGTATTAACCACTAGCAGTATTAACTGAAAGCAGTATTAACCACTAGCAGTATTAACTACTAGCAGTATTAACTGAAAGCAGTATTAACCACTAGCAGTATTAACTGAAAGCAGTATTAACCACTAGCAGTATTAACTACACTTACTCCTTTTAAACTTTGCTAAACACTGAGTACTGCTATGCATATCCTGAAAAAGAAGATTAGTAACACCAAGAATAAAAGTATACAGGTATAAAACCACTTTTGGAGAAGAAGATTATTCAGAGTTTATCATTCCCACACTTGTTACCAAGAAAGTGAATCTACCCACATCAAAAGCTTTAGTGAATAGATCAGCAAACTGATTATCAGTGTGTACTTTGACAACTTGAATAAGTTTCTTTTCATTACAATCTCTTATAAAGTGATACCTGATTTCAATGTGCTTTGTCTTTGAGTGCTTGACTGGATTATTTACAATGCTAATAGCACTGCTGTTGTCAATAAAGATTGGAGTGTGTAGAAAGGTTACCCCATAATCCAACATTTGATTCTGAATCCATAAGACTTGAGAACAGCAACTTGCAGCTGCTATGTACTCTGCCTCTGTTGTAGATGTGGATACTGTGGTTTGTTTCTTGCACTGCCATGAGACTAGTCTAGCACCCAAAAACTGACATCCTCCAGAAGTAGATTTTCTGTCCAAGTTTGCCCCACCTAAATCACTGTCTGAGTATGCTATTAGGTCAAATGGTGAGTTATGAGGATACCAAAGTCCCAATCTGGGTTGCCCTTTGAGATATCTGAATATCCTCTTAACAGCTTGAAAGTGAGATTGCTTTGGCCTAACTTGAAATCTTGCACATACACAGACTGGAAACATTATATCTGGCCTTGATGCTGTGAGATACATGAGAGAGCCAATCATGGATCTATAATAATGCACATCCATGTCCTCCCCCTCAAGATCTGCTGTGATCTGCTTGTGTGTTTCCATAGGTGTGCTGGCAGGTTTTGATTCTGAGAAACCAAACTTGGTTAGAATATCCTGCACATACTTGGATTGACATATGAAAATGCCATCTGACTTCTGTTGAACTTGGAGTCCAAGGAAGAAAGTAAGTTCCCCCATGGAACTCATTTTGAACCTTTGATGCATTAAATCCTCAAATTCCTTGCACATGTTGTTTCTTGTAGATCCAAAGATAATGTCATCAACATAGATTTGGACCAGCAAGATATCCTTCTTCTTTCTTTTGATAAATAGAGTCTTATCAATGACTCCTCTTTCAAAGTCATTTTCCAAGAGATAGGATGACAGAGTGTCATACCATGCTCTTGGGGCTTGATGTAGTCCATACAGTGCTTTCTTTAATTTGTATACCCTGTCTGGATAGCTTGGGTTTTCAAACCCTGGTGGTTGACAGACATATACTTCTTCTTCAATTGATCCATAGAGAAAAGCACTTTTTACATCCATTTGATAGACTTTGAAATTCATGTAAGAAGCATAGGCTAGGAATAGTCTGATTGCTTCTATCCTAGCCACAGGTGCAAACACTTCTTCATAATATATACCCTCTTCTTGAGTATAGCCTTGAGCCACCAGCCTTGCTTTGTTCCTTATGACAATACCTCTTTCATCTCTCTTGTTTCTGAAAATCCACTTTGTGCCAATTGCTCTGTGACCTTTAGGAAGGTCTACTAGATCCCATACATCTTGTAGCTTGAACTGTAACATTTCTTCTTGCATTGCTTCTATCCAGCTAGATTCTTTCATAGCATCATGTGCCTTTTTAGGCTCAAGCTGGGATAAAAAGCAAGAAAGAACTGTATGTTGTTGATCGTGCATTTCTTGAAGCCTGCTTTGTTGTCTAGTCATCATAGGAGAAGAGATATCTCCTATTACCAGTTGTGGAGGGTGATTCTTTTGAACTCTTGTGTTATGACTAGGTTCTTCATTAAGTCCAGCCTCTAGATTAGAGTCATGCAATTCAACTGAAGTGTTTTCAGATGCCACTTCTGATTCTTGAGTCTCCTCACTCTTGCCAACCTCTTTCTTAGTCTTATCCTCAACAACTACCTTATCTAAGGGATCTATTTCAGTGGCTCCCTCAGGCAAGTCCTTCCTATCTTTGGTGTCTAACAGGTCTAAAGTAGGAGGAATGTAATTGTTGTTATATGGTGTAGGTGTTGCATTGTACCCAATTCCTCTTCTCAGCTTATCATGAATCTGATTTTGTAGTAAAGAGTCCATTCCTTTAGAAGCATTTGAAAACTTTTCTACATCAAGCTTAACCTTGGTTAGCTCCTCTTTCAGTTTTTCACTCTCCTCGTTAGATTTGGTCAGTTTAAGTTCTAAATCCTTTTTCTCCCACTGCCAGTAATTTGTGTCATATGAGTGTTGTAGTTCATTGGCTTGAAAACCTTTGATCTGATCTTCAAATCTCTCTACAATCCTTACATAGTCTTTTATATCTTTTTCTAATCTCTTAAGGTCATCACTCATCTTCTGATTGTGATCCCTGTACCTTTTAACAGTGTCTATGCAAGTTTTAGAACAGAGATTAGAACTTACCTCAGATGGGAGATCAGATACTTTAGCCATTAGAGCTTGATTCTGAATAGCCTCTTCAGCTTGATCACTCCAATCAAACCCCATACCTTGTTGAGATACAAGGGCTTGTGCAGAGTTTCTGTTGAAGCTTCCAGATTGAGCTTGTTGATGGTTGTTGTTGTGAGACATTCCACTTCTGCATTCTCTAGCAAAATGTTCCTTTTGATGGCATTTGTAACATTCCACTTTGGACTTGTCAAATCCTGCTCCATCTTCTCTTCTTTGGGAGAAGTTGTTCCTCCCAGTTCTTTTGATGAACTTTTTAACTCTCATGGAGAGCATGGCCATTTGCCATTTAATATCCATCTCTTCAAGATCATCTGGATTGAGTTGTTCCAAGTCATCATTAATGAGAGAAGAGTTTCCATGACTTGCCAGAAAGGCCTCAAACACAGTTTCAGTGCCTTTCTCTTGGTTTGTTCCATTAGCAGCATTAACTGATTCAGGGTTAGCAGTAGAATCAATTGATGCTGATAGGAGTGCAGCATTATGAATATATCCAGAAGGCTTCTTCTTTGCCTCCACCTCAGCTTCAAATACTCTAAGATCATTGTACAGATCATCAAGTTCTTTTTCTTCCAACTGATCATTCTGTCTGAATGACACAGTGTACATGGTCCATTCATCTCCAAGGGACCTTAAGAACTTTCTGTTCACATCATCTTGATCAATCTGTACTCCCATAGTAGCTAGTTCACCAATTAGTTTATTAAACCTGTCAAAAGTTTGAGTCATGGACTCATTCTTAGTTGAGATGAAGTTTTCATACTGTTGCTTTAAGATTGCCTTTTGATTTCTCTTGGTACTTTTGGTACCTGAGAATCTCTTCTCTAGAGCATTCCAGAGCATCTGTGCATCAGTGCAATTGCAGAATTGGTGTTGATACTCATTTGGAATGGCCAAGAGCAGTGTGCTCAAGGCTTTCATCTCTGTCTGCCTTGTCTTCCTGTCTGCATCTGTCTTTGGAGGGGTTCTTTTGCCATCTTCACCAATCTTTCCTTCATCAGATGGGCCATTCTCAATGATGTCCCACATAGAGTAATCTGTGAGGAGAATATATTGCTTGATTCTGATCTTCCACATGTCAAATTCATTGGATCTAAGCATTGGAACTTTTGAGACCAAAGTACTGCTTGATTCTGTAAGATTTTCCATGAAGAATAGTTGTTTCTGAGAAATCAGGCTCTGATACCACTTGTCAGGATCGAATTCTCAACAAGAATTAATTCTCAGAAACAATATCAAAGAAGTTTGCGGAATAACACTTTGATATTCTATGAAACAGTCAATCAACACAGAAAATATGAATAACAAACTGTAAGCTTTTATTGAATGCTTTGAAGTTACAAGATTACTCACTCAACCTCAATATTGATGAACAAGCTCACCAATACGAATTTTACTTCTCTAGAATTAGGATCTATGCCTTGAGGTTGTTTTTCTCTAAAAGAATGAAAACTTAAAGTTAAAAGTTATCTCACTATTCTAAACAATACAATATATATATACTGAATACAAAGATAATTACAATGAATAAAATATCTTCAGTATATCTTCTATGTATATCTCTAAGCTTCCATGTATATCCTTTCATACGAATCTTCATCATATAAGCAGTATTAATCTTCAGCAGCATTAACTTCCTTCTAGCAGCATTAACTACTAAGCAGTACTAACCACTAGCAGTACTAACTAGCTAAGCAGTACTAACTTTGTTCAAGCAGCACTAACTTTGACTTGCAGTATTAATAGTACTAGCAGTAGTAACACTCAGCAGTACTAACCTTTAAGTCTTCTAGCAGTATTAACTCTGAACTAGCAGCATTAACCATACTTGATGAATTCTTCAGTTCCCAACAGTTTATGCCAAAAATTACACTAAATATAATTTAAGGTTTATTTGTGGACCTTTAACTGCCAAAGACCAATCACGATGAAATAAACACGAGAAAAAATAACATAAAATAATGACAATGAGACAAGAGAGTCAGTGACACGAGAAAACCCTTAAACGAAGAAAAAACCGCGGACGATACAGGAGATCGTTGATGCACTATGGATGCCAATCATGGACGCCATCCTTTAGAACAAATACAATAATGCGAGTGATTTAATACATCCATCGTGGGAATTTAATAGACAATATAAGAGATTTGTGCTAGTATTTTTTGCTTGCTTATATGTTCTAATGTGTC
Organism: Arctium minus; assembly: GCA_954870635.1. Classification (NCBI taxonomy): domain Eukaryota; kingdom Viridiplantae; phylum Streptophyta; class Magnoliopsida; order Asterales; family Asteraceae; genus Arctium; species Arctium minus. The sequence goes on along the minus strand of OX941096.1, from coordinate 10,239,212 downwards.
TTTGTTTCTTATGATCTTCAGGCTTTTTATAGTGAATCCGTAGGATAGGACCAATGATCGATTTTAATTGCTAGTAAATGAAGAAAACCAATGTCATTAACTTGTCTTGAATCTTGACTTTACGTGATCCTTTATAGTTAATGATCACATGTGTCTTTATTCTTGCAATAAAACCATACACAACGGTCAATGTAATAAATGCATGTCGTTAGTATAACGTCGTGAAGGAAACATCGATCGTGGATACACGTAATCATTGATCAAGGATCGAAGCTGAATAATCATTGTGTTGGTCCCAATAAGGGTTCGGCAGGGGTCTAAGTTTGTAGAAGGGGGGTTCAATACAAACACACACAATTTTACTTTTTAAATTTGTTTAATGATTATGAAGAAATCAAAACAGAATTTACAGATTGTTGCGGAAATAGATAAGGAAAACCTAATCTAAACAATCTTTGAGAATCAGTAAGAGTCTTGGATAAGAAAAAAATAATGAGAAAGAAGTTTATGATGAAATGATATCTTCAAAGATGCAGAAGAGAGGTTCCTTGGAGAGGAAGGTCTTTATTCCTATTTATACCCTATGCAATTAATGCAAGTCAGAAGGTACTTTCCACGTGTCATCATATTGTTGGTTGCATGCATTTGACTTTATCCACACCATGCTTTTGGCCGTATTGTGAATAGTGGAGAATATGAGGGTTTATACGGAGATAGACAAAAGCAAGTATGCTTTTGTACTATTGTACTATTTGTACAGGAAGATAAGACAAACAAATCTTGTGTAGCATGATTTTTGATCAGCTGTCGTTGATGGGTGTCTTCAGCTTTCACAGAATCATGATCAAATTTTTCACACTTTGTAGACAAGTCTTAGTGTCAGTGAATCTTTCTTCAGATCATGAGTAGACTTGTCTTTAACATCAGGTTGGTCTTCGACGTCTGCTGAGAGTTTCTTTCAGTGTTGAGACTTGTCTTCAGAAGTTACATAAATTTTTTACAAAAGAATCTTTAGTGATCAATAAACAGTTCAGTTTGATCACTGAAGCTGAAGCTATTAATTTAAAAACAGTTAAAGTAATTTTCACTAAGTATAAGGATCTTCATCAAATCAATGAAGTAGAAGCTACTAATTCATGGTTGAATGTTTATATTGATGATGTTCATGGTTAAATGTTGGTAAAAAAATGTTTTGATGTTTATGTGGAATTAACTTGGGTTCTAGAAGGTAGGACAAAAAAAGAAGGATAACCGATGGAGAACAAAAGTCATGTCTTCACGAACAGATATGAGATTTTGTAATGGAAAAATAGCTCCCGATTTGGATGCAAAATCACAATCGGTTGTAACCCACTTCGTTCAATCCACACCAATAGAACTTGATACCCACATCCTTCAAACAGTTGGATGCAAAATTACTTATGGCTGGAAATCAGAGAAATCATATATATATATATATATATATATATATACAGAGTCGGATTCAAACGAGAACAATAACTATTTAAAAGAATACGAAAACTAACAAAATAATTAGTGATTTTACATTATCACGCAAAAAAGGGACTTTGGCCGTAGCTTCAGGTCTGCGTGGCATTTTTACGTGTTAATGTAAAATCACTGATAATTTTGTTAGTTCTTGTATTCTTTTAAATAGTTATTTTTCTCATTTGATCCTCCCTCCCTCTCTCTCTCTCTCTCTCTATATATATATATATATAGGGAAGGTTCAGAGGAAAAACCCTAAATATAAGAAAATCCGAAAAACACTCCATCAACCGTTAGATTAATTGATATAATAGATGTGATTAAAAAATCAGTTACTGTTGAAGGATTATGTGTAATCATCAAAAGGAAGTGATTGACGGAATATTTTTCTACTATTAGAATTTACCATAAAAAGGTTTCCTTTTTTTCGTAAAGTTCTCCCTATTTAAATGGCTTATGATTAATGAGAATTACAGACTTCTTCTCTCTGTCATATTGTGATTCTCTCTATATTGATTGTTTTACAACACGTTATCAGCACGTTGCTCGACTAAGATAATTTTACAAAGTAAAAGTTAGGGTTTCTACGGTATTGCTACCGATCTGAGGTACGTTTTTTATTTTAAAGTTTCAATTGATAGTTCATTAATAGTTATATCACACAATAAAATTGTTTAGTAATAATCTTAGAATTTGAAATCCCAAGATGAAAAGGTTTGATATTGATTTAATATTATATTTTCGTTACCTAATTTTTTGTGTTATATTTTCGTTAATCATGAAAAGTAAAGTTTTGAATATGAAATCCCAAGATGAAAAAGTTCTCACAATCAAGACAAATATCTTTAATTAATTAACTAATCAATTCTTGAAAGGAATAAAATTTATGTTCATAGATTCAGTTATGTTTAAGTCAGTTTTATAAAAGTAAAACAAATAATTTGATTTTTGAAAAAAGAAAATAATAATAATAATAAAAAAGATTAAAGATAAAGGCAGGAGAAGAGAAGAGATGTTGAAAAAAATGACTATTTAAATTCATATGTATTTTCCTTGTAATTTCAATATAATTATAAATTAAACATATGATTTTTTTTATATTTGGCCGAATAGAAAAAAAATCAACTTTAAGTTCCGTGCATGATTATTTCAATTATTTTTTGAGTTTTTGGTATGTATGTAGTTGTTATCAATTTTAGACCTTGTTACCTAATTTTAGTTAAGGCAATTATTTTTTTAAATTAGACCAATTAAATTGTTGAACATAATAAAAAAAATGTATATGTATGTTCATTATTTGTTTTAATTATTAATTATAATGGCATTCCTTATATTTTAAAATTTAATATTGTTTAAGTATGTTGTGTGTATATTTGTACATAACTATTTGTATATTTTAGTTTTCGTAGTGATTATTATATCTTATGATTATTTAAATGTGTTATTATATTTTGGTTATCACAAAGAATCTGACATATTTAGGTGAAAGAAAACAATAATCATAAATTGGCAAATCTAGTTCTTGGACTTTGTCTCTCTCATTTATGCACTTTTTCTATAATTTTTTTATTGCATTTAATATTTTGAGCATATTGTTGTTATTTGTTTTCACTGTTCATTTGGTTTTATTGTAATGGGTTTGTTAAACGTTGCTAATTTAGTTATAGCTTTAGTATTTTGAATTGTTTTGCTTACATAAATACGTGTATATCCCCTTAATCCATAACTCTTTATAACTAATTTTTTTAGGAGTTACACTCCCTTAAATCTAATTTATTTTTGGTCTCATGACAAAATATCTCAAAATACCATTAAGGTATTAAAACATTGAAATTGATTTCATATGCCAAACTCATATTCATTTTGGTCTAATGTCAAAAGCTTTATAATTAACAATGTTATCTTCAAATTAAATAAATCGCAAAATTTCGATTGGATTTTGTCAAACGGGTGTAAATAGCCCCAAGGTTTATAGGGACTTAAGAAATCCATGTGATTCCCCTACTACCTGGAAATCTAATAGATTGAGTTATTTATTTTCACAAATTAAAATATTGATGAAGTATTATCAACAAAATGTAAGCATACAAAATCCAATATTGTTATGATAATCAAATTTCATACATAAAATAATAATTATGACCATAATCAATTGTCTTGTCAAACATAAAATCATATATTATCCCTTATATATGTAAATGATTGAAACAACTTTGTTAAGTCTAAATATTGTATCCAATATTTAATAAGGAAAATCAAAGATGTAAAAGTCAATATTGTCAAAGTCTTGTAAAAGTCAAAGTATGTTTAGTTTCCTTAGTTGTTAAGTCTTGTATTAGATAGTTGGTATAAATAGGTTTGCTTTGTAATCTTGTGGTAAGAAATCTGGTAAGCACTTTCATTGTAATATTTCATATTTGAGAGACGTGTGATATGAATTCAAGATCTACTTTCTCTCTCTACTCTCTCTCTAGTTCTTATTGTCATATATTGAGAATTTAGCATGATTCTTTGGGATTTGTCTTTCACAATTGGTATCAGAGCTGAACCAAACATTTTCAGGAATGATTTGATCAGTAATTTGAATTGAAATCTTGATTTTTTGGATCGAAAAATTGTTTTTCTGAAATTTTTTTTAAGAACTCGAGTTTTTGTACTGTTCATCCGAATTTTGTTGGAAAAGTCGTTTTTGATGCAAGAAAATGGAATCATTGGATTCGATTTGTGTTTTGGATTGATTCTTGTATTGATTACATCTAGTAATTCGAACAAATTCAATGTTAAATTTTTTATTTTTGAAATTTTCTTGAAAAGTCGAGTTCGAACACTGTTCTTGATCGAATTTGAGGAAATTGTTGATTTCAATCTGAATTTGATAGTAAATTTGTGCTTAGTATTGTTTTTCGATGATGCTGATAAGTTTTTGAGAACCAATTTGCAGATGTGAATCAATTTGGATCGATTTGTGCAAGTCAGAGCCAAGTTTGCGCTAGATCTTCGATTCGCACGAGTTCATATTCATTTGCGCGAGTTCATCAGATTTGCGCGAGTTTTTCAGGGATTTAATTCAGTTTGCGTCTTCTTAGAGTCACGCAAATCAAAGTTTACGTTTCAGCCTGATTGCGCAAAGTCTATCTTGCGCCATCCATATATCACGCAAATCTCCAATCATCTTTATTCGCGTAAAGTTCAGTGTGCATCACTTCAAGAAAATTGATGTTTGCGTGCCAAGGCTCTCACGCAAAGATACATTTGCGCTACAAGGCTCTCACGCAAAATTACATTTGCGTCTTCAGTAGGTCACACAAATCCTACTTTGCGCCACTGTTGTCTCGCGAAAAGCTTTCTTTGCGCCATACATTGATAACGAAAAGCTTACTTTGCGCCATACTCTGATCACGAGAAGTTTGTTTTGCGTTTCCTTCAGTTCACGCAAAGTGAAGTCTTGCGCTACCATCTGTTAGCGCATATCAAGTGTTCAAATTTTAAATTTTGTACAAGATTTCAATTTGTTCTCATTTTTTATTTTCTGATTTACAGTTTGTGAACGATCTTTTATATCAAGCTGATTACTAATTCAATATGGTATTTTTTACAGAGCTTGAAGAGAAGAATAGAAAACTTGAACTAGAGAAAGTAAATCTGGGTTATGCTGTTGACTTTCATTCGAAAAAGTCAAAACAGTATTTTGATGAAATCATTATACTGAAAGAAGAAGTTTGTGATTTAAAGTTAATCAATGAAGATCTTCAGAAAAGAACTTCTGGACTGAATGATGAGAAGATAATGAGATTGGAATCTGAGAATGTTGAACTTAGAAAGAATATATCTGATTTGGAACAACAACTTGCTGAAAATAAAGATGATTTTGATACTGAAAAGACAAGTTTTTCAAAGAAGTTCTCAGATTTCTCTAAAAAGTGTTTTGAAGAAAAGAAGTCAGTTGATCTTAAATGCATTAAACTTTCTCAACAAGTTTCCGATTTTGAGAAAGTACTTATTTTGGAAAGAGAGAAATTTGCTAAAGAAAAGAAGGCCATTGAACAGAAGAATGTGGGATTTTTCAAGGATCTATCCGGCCAGATAAACGATTCAGAGAAAGGATTTGAAGAAGAACGATGCATGTTTGAGGCTGAGATTAGAAAGCTGACTTCCAAGTTATCTGAACTATCTGCTAATGTACTGAAAGAGAAGAAAACGAAGTCTGAGTTCTCAAAGAAGATTTACCTGCTTGTTCAAGAAAGAGACAACTTCGCTTCAAAGATCAAAGCGCTTGAAAAGACTGCTTCAAGTTCAAATCAGAAATCTGTCTCTTCACAAAGGTCAGTTAAATCTTTTGATCAAATTCGTCGAACTAACATTTTCTATGATAGATATTTAGATGGTTCATATACATCTCCAAGAAGAAGAAGTTACAAGTCAGAGAAACTGGTCTGGAAGAAGAAACCAGTTAAAGATGAGATGTCAGATGAGCTGAAAGGAAAGACATCATGTGTACAAATTCACAAAGCCAATAAGAACAAAGCTCATAAAGGAAAACCTGATCATATATACTCAAGAGATCAATTAATCAGGTTTTCAAGTAATAAATATTATTGTTCTTGTTGTGGTACACATGATCATATTCACAAGACGAATGATCATTTATGGTATGGTTCTTACTCTATCACCCATACAAGAACTGCAACTAACATTCGTGGACCTAAATATCAGTAGGTACCAAAGAAGAAAACTGATTATGTGTTGCAGGCACCTCAAGTCAAGGGGGAGTAAGAGAACCAAGGCTTTTGAACACAGCAGTTCAAAACTCGGACTTCAAAGTTGAAAGACAATGGCTCTTGAATAACACAGTTCAAGACCCGCACCTCAATGTCAAGATTATGGCTTCTAAGTACACATCTTAGGACCCGTACTTCAACGGAATTTGACTTTTAAACACAACAGTTTAGGACTCGGACCTCAGCGATCAAAAGACCTTACTCCTGTGATAATAAGAGATATTACTCCAACACTCATATGAAGATATCAACCTTCAAGGGGAGTATAATCTTTTTGCATCCGATGGATATGATGGTCTACATCCCAAGAGAATTGATCTGATCTCTATCCTATACTTTTTCACTGATAGATTTTACTGATATGATGGTCTACAATTCAAAAGGGAGTGTCTGATCTCTATCCTGTTTTCACTGACATATTTTAGATGTTTAATTTATAGGAGGAGTAAAGGTGATGGCTTCTGATCAAATAACAGACCAGGACCCGTTTTTCAATGATAAGAGAAGGATATTCTGCTAATATCCAGGGGGAGCTTAAAAGATCTAAATCATTCTATCATGATTTGAGGGGGAGCTTAAAGGTAAATATCTTCTAATCCTAGATTTCTGATTTTTTGAAAGAAGAACAACTTTCAAGCATGAAAAACAGTTTCTTAAATGTTTAAACCACTTCTAGTTCTCAAAAGATTTCATGAATTTGGAAGTGTGACTGTTAAATGTTTTTCATTTTTGAGCTTTAATGTTTAACTGACCGTTTGTTTCCAAAGATTAATACTCGTGTATTGTCTTTTCCATATACTGTAAAGTATTCACACACATTGGTTCAGTATTTCATTTGATTTGTTATTACCATGTCTCATAACGAACATATTTTTTGATGGTAATACCCTCGTTTGCTTTCAAAGTTGTTGAGCATCATTCATCTTTTTCATATTTGTGCTTTCATTGATAAATTGTTTATATTCGTCCATATAAACAAAATATCCAGTTCTTTGATACCCTAACCATTTCATTTGATCTGCTTGATACATTGTCAAATTCTCAAAACAATTCTCTTGATTTCATTTCATTCATTCAAAATCATTTTTTTGAGAAAATCTTCAAAGTTCAATTGCTCAAATCTCATGAGCATACATTTTGACAATGTTATCATATATCTTTGTGCTTAACTGTTTAGTTAAATTGTTGAGCAACCATGTTTTTTAGGAATTACATGGGATTCATGTATGAGCTTAAACAGAACTTCCATGGATTCACGTAAACCAGTGTTTCCTACCCAGGAAGTTATCCTTGAGTGATTGAGGGGTGAGGGGTCAAAATCAAAGAGTGGGGGAGATAACTCATCCGGTTGAGTTATTCTTATTGTGTGGAGCGGTAAAATGGAAATGAGAGTTTGGTTAGAAGTGAGCATAATGATAAAAAGACAGAGGGTGTGAGAACAGAGTTAAAAGAATATCAGAACTCTGCACCAACCACTTTCTGAGTCGGGCAGCCACATCTACTGATTGGTTCACATTCTTTGGTGACCATCATTGAAACAGGCAGTGAGCCCATGCCAACTCTTGCGATTACCCCACCAACCACTCGTTTCTTTCTCGAAAAAGAAATGTTTCATTTTCTTGGGGACGCAGCACATCTGCTATCTAATCTTCACTCGGAAGATTTAGATATTGAAAAAGAAAGAAAGTTTCCCCACCTTCGCACCTCTTTCATGCACATTGAGTCCGTGTATTATCTGTTGCTGTCTCAACAGTTTACACAATTTGAGCCTTATGAAACACAATCATTGTGCTTAAATTCTTTCATACACAAGCACGAGCACACAGAAAATTTGTTTTTCTGTCAGAACATTCATAAATAAACCTTGTCTTTTTCAATGATTGAATGGAAGTCCTGGGGAGTCTTCATCAAACCAGCTCCTTAAATTGTACATTCGTTGTATACAGTAAATTTGTGTTACTGACAGGCATTTCTAACTATTTCATTTGTTGAATCAGGGTTACCACATCCATTATATTTGAATTTGAAAAGATTCGGGTATATACAATTCATGATTCAGTTATTCAGATCAAAGAGAGGCATCTGTCAAATTATCATTGAAAGGGTAGATTGTTATTCGATTACAAAGGGGGTGATCAAATACTGTGTCGAAATTGAAGATATTTTGATGATCATGATGTTCACAATCATCAAAAAGGAGGAGACATTTACAAAGATTCAATTTCAATGTCATGAAGAGTTGTCAAAGTGAAAAGACTTGTGAAGAAATTCTGAGAGTTCAAAAGTCAATTCAAAATGTTTCCGCTATTTCAAAATTAAAAGATTCTGAAGAAAGATTGTTCAAAGATAGATCAAGATGATTTGTGAAAATTTGTTTCTCTGAAGACAGTTAAGAGATCAATGTGATGAAGATACAGTTTTGAAAGATTTCTCTGAGACGAAAGAAGTTTCAAAGTTTCAAAGGTATTTCAAGAATTCAGTTTTGAGTTCAAGACTTGTTGACTTTCAAAGCTACAAAGTGCAAAAGACTTTCCAAGATTCTTCAAAGGCTGAAAGAGTAAAGACTGTTAAAGCTTCAAAGTTAAACAGACAAAAGCTGAAGAATCAAGTGCTAAAGTTCAGTGTCAAATTTTTATTAAATCTTGAATATAAAGGGGGAGATTGTTAAGTCTAAATATTGTATCCAAGATTTAATAAGGAAAGTCAAAGATGTAAAAGTCAAAGTATGTTTAGTTTCCTTAGTTGTTAAGTCTTGTATTAGATAGTTGGTATAAATAGGTTTGCTTTGTAATCTTGTGGTAAGAAATCTGGTAAGCACTTTCATTGTAATATTTCAGATTTGAGAGACGTGTGATATGAATTCAAGATAGACTTTCTCTCTCTACTCTCTCTCTAGTTCATATTGTCATATATTGAGAATTTAGCTTGATTCTTTGGGATTTGTCTTTCACAAACTTATCCCGAAATCAACGTCGTAAACTCAAAAGAACCTGAGTGCCATAAACGAGTATACAAATCTCCTCTTACAAGGTACAAGAAAATACCTAATGTCCATCAACTCTCTATTAACCCTAAAACCAACCTATTGAAAAGGTACAAGCAAAAATACCCTCATGTTTTGAGATGACATATAAATTCTAACTTTCATTGGAATACCTTTACTAGAAACCCCCAAAAAATTTGTGGGATGCCCCGAAAAGGAGAATCAGGAGTATTCATGAATATATACTTCCCAAACTAATAATACAGTGCAATGAAACCCACTTACTCGATTACAAAAAGGTAACATATTTCAACAAAGAAATGTTATGTCCCAAACGCGTCTCAATCTATGTGGCAAGGAACTCACATAAGATGACATGATTCCTAACATGATTTCCACCTTTCATATATAAATAAATATTAATGAACCAATATAAGTTGAAATGTAATATTCAGACAAACTCATTAACCTACTACAAGTGGTTGAGAGACACAACAAAATTCTTTCAAATAACAACACCAGATAAGTTGGGACAAAGAAAATTCCCGAGATCAATAATGAAAATGTTAGAGGTGGAAAAAACTCTAAAGAATCGTAAGTGAAAGAAAATTTCTCACACGTGTCATTTATATACCACGTCAGCAAAATAGTGGAAAGTGTCAGGGGGATGGCATAGTTAGGAAGGATTTTCTAATCTTTGTAGCAGATACAACTACTACCTAGTTGATAAGAGATAGTCAATGAAGATATACATTAACTACTGTTCCTTTTTCTTAAAAAAGAAAAAAAAGAAGGGGAACAAGTAGAAAATAAACTATATCAAATCTAAGATTGACTGAATATAAGTTTATTTGAATGTGTTTTAACTGTCAAATTAATTACATTCGGGTTTATAACCACTATATATGTAAAGAAATACATCAAAAACAAATATAAAACTCTCAATGTTCTTCGTTCCATGTAGGAATGTATCTAGGAGAACTTGACTCTTTTTGTGACATCACATACAATCCTAAGAAATATATATTTTTCATTGAATTAATTATTTTTAATTCCTCCAACCAAACACTTAGAAGATGGACTGTCACTTGTTGTTTAATGACATGAAATCAATCACTAAAACACTATATGAATCAAACCTTGTTTAAATACTTGTTTGAAATGGAAAACCATATTACGAACGGAAATGGATATCTATATAAACTCTAATAAATATGGAAGGAAACATATATTAGAGAAGCTAATGTGTCAAACTAGTGGATTATCTAGGTCACTAAATCATATATTGTCACCAATAATGAACTTTGGGATATGACATAATGACCATGTGTTGAAAAATACAAATAGACACATTTTCTAGAGTGAAAGAAATGATTCAAAATTGCAATTGTTGACTTCTGCAACATAAGAAGCAACACCACCATCGCAGTATGCACTCTTGAATACCTAGAACTTTTGCAAACCTTACTCCTTAAACCACAATAAGAACAAGGTCATCCTAAGCTAAGGACATAATATAAAATATTCCATTCTTACAATAAATACAAAGTAATATTTGTGGACCAATACATCCAGAATGCGGGCCATTCAAGTACTTTATGGTTCTGGTTGAAGTTTCGACATGATGAACACACGTCGTATTAATGTCCACACAAAACGCTGCACTTCTAGGACCAATTATACAACTAAGGGCTCACCACCCTAATCATCTCATAAAGTCTATATGGCTTGGTAATACTAGAGAATTTACATCATAAGGATTTGATTATCTTTGCATTTGTATTGGGATGAATGTAGAGCATCCTATACCCCCATGTGTATACATAAAAGTGGACTCACAAAAGATGTCATCAAAAGGACATAGATGATAACTAAGGCATTGGTTATGCATATCAATTTACCCATATCTACTTGGGGTTATGCAAATTTTCATGCAACTTTACTTACTTGTTTTTAGACCCACTACTAGTCAACCAATATCATGCATACCAGTTGGTAACCGGATATAAGTCTGATCTTTTAAATTTATGTATGTTTGTTTGTATAGTATATGTGCCAATTGCGCCCCCACAACGCACTAAAATGGGTCATTAAAAACTATTAAGTATATTTGTTGGATATGAATCTCCAACAATTATCAGCTATTTAGAACCTTTTACGGGTGATCCTTATATTGCATGATTTGCGAATTGTCACTTTGATGACAGTCTTCCCGTCGTTAGGGAGAGATAGGAAAAAGTATTTTCCAAGGGAATGACAGAAACTGTCATGTAATTTTCCAACTCTGTCTCATTTTGATCCCCAAACTTCACAACGTAAAGATGAAGTCAAACGAATCAGACTCGATACCTGATACGTTAAAATTATTTTAAAAGTGACAAGATCACACATACGAGCTGCTAATATACCTGTAAGGTTAATAGTCCCCAACAGGAACACAACGCCATTAGAAAGTGCGTTGCAGTCACACATAGTGGAGGTGTGGTTGAGGTCCTAGCTAACAATTGGAAGTGGTGGAAGCTACTTGGTTCGATAGATACTATTCTAAAGGAAGAGACTAGTAAGGCACATCCATTTATCATCAATACATACAACTCTAATGAGATTATCTCTAATTATGTCCATAAATCATCACTGAAGGACGCTCCGAAGTTAATATGATTCTAGAGATGAAAGAAAAACTCAAATGAACTATGAGAGTACATATGAGTCGATGGACAGTTCATATATACTAATTGATGACTTATTCGCATATACTATTACTCATAAGATGATAGAGCATAACGAAATCGAACCACGTTTAGTTGAATAATATCAACAAAGAGCATATTGACCTAAATAAACAATTCAGAAAGAATTATATTCTTTGACAAAGGATCGGGTATTTGGTCTAGTAGTGCTAACCCACCAAGTGTAAAGCACGTAGGACATAACGAAGTCTTTGTCATAAAGCGTAATGAGAATTGTTGGTCCCGAAGTTGCTTAACAAGTTTGTAGAAGGGGGGGGGGGGGGCGTTGAATACAAACACATAATTTAAAGTTTAATAAATTGTTTATTGATAAATCAAACACAATTTACAAGTCTGTTGCGGAATAAGATTAAGTAAAACTCAATCTAAACAAACTTAAGAAAACACTAAGATGGTTGCACAAGAATATAGATAATGGGAGATTAGAGAGTATAGAAAACAAAGGTTTCTATATTTTAGAAAGATGAAGGCTAGAGGCGCATACATTCTCCAGATGGAGAGGTAATCTTTCTATTTATACCTTATGCATTAAATGCATGGCAGGGTACTTTACACGTGTCCTTCATTGATTGGCAGAGAGGGTTTGACTTTGGGAGACATGCTTTCGGCCGTATCATGAACAGTGTAGTTGACAGAGTTGTTGTACGAATTATGGCAGAGGTATGTCGTTCTGACACATCGTACTGGGTGTGCAAGGGAAAGACCAAAGAGACTTGAGGCATAATCTAAGTGATCATCGATCGCTGAATATCTCTTCCTTCAGAGATACAAAGGAGTTCAGCTATCGCTGAATCTTTTCCTCAGCTTTCTTCGCGTGTGTAGATTTGTCTTGCTTCGTTGATATCCGCACCAGGTCACTAGTAGACTAGTCTTTGTTCAGCCGCTTCGTCTTCGATTCATCTATGAACATTTGTTGACGCGAAACTTATCTTCAGGGATTACGTAACTGTTTACATCAGAAACTATCAGCGATACTGAACATACTCGGAATATAAGCGCTGATGGTGAAACACTAATACATATGAATGTTTACAAGAAAGATCATCAGTGATAACTTAACAGACTCAGTCTGATCGCTGATGATGAAACACTAATACATATTAGTAAACGTAATTTTCACTAACTATAGAAGAGGGTATTTATCAAATCACTGAGAGAGTTTGGATCAACAATCTCCCCCTATTTGACAATGACAAAGTAACTGAAGAAAATTACTTTATAATTCAAAATGAGGAATAATCAGGACTCATAACATACATGTCCCAATTACTATTTTGAGGGATCTTTTACAGTACTGATAGGGTTAAGTACTTCACTGAAATTTTCATTAATTCAAAGAAAGAATTACAAGATATGAAAATATAAGGTACAAGTGAAGAAACTAACTATGTAAGTCTAACTAATAAATTACAAGAATTAAGAAACTAATCTATCAGCTATCTAGAGAAGACTTTGGAGGATTGATCATATAGTTAGGTATTTCTTCTCGTATTTGCCTTCGATCTGAAGATTCTTGACTAATTATTGTCTTGATCGATTCAGCTAAAGGAGAGTAGTCACACCATCAGCATAAGAGATCCTTAAGATGTCTAAGAGGACAGATAGGGATTTTAGAGACTCTTTGGAATCTGAGTTGTTCCTCATCATCTCTGAAGAACATTCCAAAAGGATCTTTAAGTACTTGCCCGGGGAAGATATGGTCCACCAGGAGGCAGGGATAGATCTATAATTGAGAGATCAAAAGGAGGACCAAACAATGCTTCCTTTGAGAATTTGATGGAGGTGTCATTTCTGATAGCAGCGACATTCTAAAAAGAGGAGGAGGCAGGATTTCTTTTGAATTGCCTTGGCTTAGAAGAGCAGATGGCACCTTTAATACAGCAGCAACTCTGTTGATGAGAGCATCATTGATCCCTTCAATATAACCTCTGTAAGTTGACTTTGATTTCTTCAGTGCATCCTTAAACTCTAACCATTCAATGTAGCCGAAGCTTTCAAGTCTTGAGACGAACATTGCTTTTTAGCTTCCATCTTCTCTGGTTATCTCCATTGTTACAAAAGTTCGGTCCTTCTTCTTTCTTCCAGATATGACAACGACTATGATCTTCATCGGGTTAGAGCGATAATCGATTTTTTGTTTACACCATTCAAGTGCTTTATCGCTGACATCCTTTTCTTTTGAACACTCCTCTTCAATTTATTTGAGTAGAGAAACCTGAACTTCCACTGGATTTTTCTTTAGCTTCTTGTCTTTGACTTGAGAAGACTAAACATTGAGAGCTAGAGAGGCATCTTTTTGACATTCATCGATCAGTTTCTCAGCTCTGACAGATTCTTCAATTTCAGCTTCAGTCAGGAATTCCAACTCTGTATATGGAGTTTGAAGAGGGATCTTCAGCCGTTGACTCTCCAGATGAGAGATCATCTATGTTCTTCTATTCATTTCTTCCTCTGACCAATGCGTTGGTCTGGAGGGCCTTCCTAGGTGGATCAGGGCTTCTTATTCTTATTCTTCTTTTTCTTCTTCTTCTTTTTCTTCGTGTTCATCAATCTCACTGAATGAGATTGGGATTATTTGTTCTTCAGCTGTAGAAGATGGGATTATTTGGAGTTCATTTCCCTTAAGCAGGGGAGAGAACTATCTGGTCAATAAATGAAAAAGGAGTTAGTGTTTATTTTTAGGAAGGAGAAAGATAAAGGCTTAGAAAGAGACAGGGGTGGGAAATGTATAGAAAGATATGGGTACAATAGAAAGACATACCTGAGAAGGATGCTCCCCCTCAGATTGTGAGACTATGTTCAGGTTTCCCTCGGCAGCTATACCATTCTGATTGCCTTGGGAAAGAGCACCTGAAGAAGTTCCACTTCTCCCCCCTGCTGTGACAACTTCTTTCGAAGTTGTCGCTGAAGAGACGTTCGCTGCTGAGAACCAAATAGATTGGTCCTCTTCATCGTCATCGTCGTCGTCAGCTTGTTGCTCTTTCCCTTGATCTTGAAGATCAAGTTCTTTATCATCTTCTTCATCCTCTTCTTTCGTTTGGACTTCAGCAATAGATTCCTCATTTTCTTCTTCGTTCAGATCTTTCTCCCCTCTTTGTCATTATTAGATTGGGGGATTTCAGCGGTTGAAGGAGTAGCTTTTGCAGTTGCCAGGGATAGGACTTCAGCCTCCAAATGCTCAAGCCGACCTTCAATGACAGGAATGTCTGAAGTAGCCTGATGAATGAATTCAATGGCTATGTTCAGAGATGTGCGATCATTCTCTATATAGGAAGGTGGGGGCGTTGGAGCTGGTTCATTCAGCTTCAGAAGTACTTACTGTAGTATAGAGGTGCAGGAATCAACTTTGAGAGAGAGATCCATAAAGTTATCTCTGAGGATGTTCTACGATCCCTGAATAAGAGTGACATGTTGGTGAGTTTTGACCAGGTCGTCCTTGATTTTGATGATGTCCTCCTGAACAATTGATAGCTGAGAATAATCAGCTTTGGAGGAGGAGGCATCAGTCAACCTCTTGAGTTCCTCACCAACGAGATTAACAGCGCCAGTGGATTCGTTGACAGAGGTGGTGAGACAGTCCACCTTCTCAGCAAGTGTGTTGACGTAAGCGTCAACAGTGGCCAAAGTAGGACCAACAAGTAAAGTTAGCAGATAAGCACAACGATGCTCAGGCTTATATGGTGAGATGGGAGTAGTGTTTAGGGTTATAGGAGTACCTGAGTTTTCAAACATGTTGTAGAAATGCATAGATTCTTCAAACGTTTGATTATCAGGTCCTATAGGTGCAAACTGAGGTTGCTGGGAAAGAGATGGAGGGTTAGAGACCAAAGAAATAGAAGGAAGAGTAATAGCGATAGAAGAAGTTTGGATAGTGGAAATTACCTCAGGAGGTTGTTGAAGAACTGAGGTGATGGGTGGCATCACTGTTGTTGTGGCAGCGATGGTAATCGCTGGCACGGTTGATGTAATGGTTGTTGAAGTTGTGGAGGAAATACCCACAAAAGCATCCAAAGTAGTTTCTTGAGAAACTACTTCAGGCATTGAACCACTAGGGGCGGTCTCCTTAGTCTTTTTGGTCATTTTAGAAGGACCATGAAGACTAGTTGATGGTCGTTTTTGAGCGGTGGTAGCGGTAGGGATAGCAGGAGAAGGAACCGCCTGCGTGGCCACTGAAGTCGAAGAGTGAAGAGAGAGATGAGTGCGTAGAGTTGAGATACTTACCTCATTGGCGACCGGCTTGACCTTCAGTGATCGCTGACCAACCTTTGAAAAAATACCATCTTGAGAAGTTGGGTACTTATCAGCGTATAGAAACTTTAGGTACGCACAGATAAAGCGTACATAAGGGATCTTGGGATCCCTCTCTATCTTCTCTATCTTTGACTTGAGATCGTCAAAGATAGTGCCACCGTAATCAAAATGCTTGCCAGCAATTACAGAATAGCCCATCTGGAGCGGAACTTTTCTCTCCTGATCCAGTGAGCCAATATTCCCACTCATGCTTTGAATGATGTGTGAGAAGATGTAGTTGAGTTGCGAAGGCATGTCTGCCTTCTGAATCTTTGTCAGGCGCTTGTTTGGAACGGTGGAACGGGGCTTGTTATCCCAGCAGTACTCCATGTCATCCAGGAACTGGATGAGTTCATCGTTAGTGGGGAGAGCATCGAAACCATGTTTCGTCTTCTCAGGGTGGCGAAGTGCCTTTCTGAGGCCATAAGCAGTAAGCATGCCTGATCCTAGTTCAGTTGAGAAGGAGATAGCGGGAACCAGGTCACCCTTCTTGTTGGTGAGGGTGGTTTCATCAGCGGTGAATCAGAACTGTTGGAGAAGAGTCTTGGATGGTTTGGGATCCACGTTTAGAGCGTAGGCTAAGCAGGACTGCTTCAAAAATGCAGCTGCATCCACCAGGTGTGGGTATTTGGCAACTTCAAAGTCTAACCTTGCGAGATGGTTGTTCTTTGGGATCTCAGATTCAGTGATAGAGAACTTGACATTTTTTGGAGGCAATGAGCATAGCTTGGTCCATTTCTGAATATAGAAAGAAGAATAGAATAGAAGGAAAGGTTTAGAGTCCAAAAATAAATAAAGTTTTTACCAGATTCTGTATTTAGAAAGAAACATAGAAAAACCAAGTTATTTTCAGATTAAAGCAATGTTCTTTGTGAAGAATAAAGAACATGAAGAAAACCAAAAGTTTTTATACAAGATAAAATAAAAAAAAATGATTTTAATGTTTTTGAAAAATCCATTATAAAGAAATATGAAGGATTATAAGAATAAGATAAGAAGATGTGAAACAAAAACCTGTTGATATGGGGAAGATGAAGATCCAAAGATATGAATGAGTTTTTTTAGCTTGAATGCCTTGAGAGTTTTTCTTGCTTGAGAGGTTTTGCAGGAAGCGTAAAAAAATAAGAATTGAAAAATCATTCTTTTTATATGGAGGAGAGAGAGAGAGAAGAATGAAAGAGAATGAGTGAGGCGGGAAAACAAATGCTCATCATGACATGGACATGTTTTACGAAGTTGATTGGATAAGAAGGCAATGGACGAACGTGTCAGAGAAAAAGACATGTCGTGGATTGTCGGTTCAAATGACATCATAGGAGAGAGAAAAAACGTTTCATTTGTCCTTTTTGAAATTATCTCTGAAGAAAAGTCAGAGATAGGTTTTCTTTTTGAAAGAACCTCTGATAAAAGTCAGAAATTGATTTTCTTTTCAAAAGGATCACTGATGAGAAATGTCAGTGATAGATTTTGTTTATCAAAAAGCTTTTAATCATTTGAAGAGAAATCAGTGATTAAAGTTGATTTTGAAAATTGTCTTAGTGACTGAGCATTCAGTGATTGAGAGTAAGAGAACATACCTGAGAGTCAGAGATTTGCTCAGAGATTAAGTGATAAAGAGGAACTTAGAATTACTGACATAATGCGTGAAAGAAGAAGAGTCACTCTTCAAGATTCATCATTCCAAGCTCACTGATGAGAAAGTTGAACCTTGTCTCCGCAAGAGGTTTGGTGAATAAATCAGCTAGCTGATAGTCAGTGGGGATAAAGTGAAGTTCAATATCACCATTCATCACATGATCTCTGATAAAATGATATTTGATCTCTATGTGTTTTGTCTTTGAATGTAGCACTGGATTATTTGCTATAGCGATAGCACTTGTGTTGTCGCAATAGATTGGAATTTTTGATAGATGCAGGTCATAGTCTAATAGTTGATTTCTCATCCATAAGACTTGAGCACAACAACTTCCAACGGCTACGTATTCAGCTTCAACTGTGGAAGTGGACACTGAATTTTTCTTTTTGCTTGTCCAGCTTACCAGCTTTCCTCCTAGGAGTTGACATCCACCAGTGATGCTCTTTCTATCTAGTTTACATTCTGCAAAATCACTATCAGAATATCCAATTAGATCGAACCCTGAGTCTTTGGGGTACCAAAGACCGAGGTTAGGACTTCCTTTCAGATATCTGAAGATTCGCTTGCCAGCGATCAGATGGGATTCCTTGGGTTCAGATTGATAGCGTGCACATAAACAGGTAGAGTACATGATGTCAGGTCGGCTCGCTGTAAGATACAGCAGGGAGCCTATCATTCCTCTATAGGCAGTGACATTTACAGGTTTTCCAGATGGATCCTTGTTTAATGTCAGAGGAGGTGCCATAGGAGTTTTCATTCCTGAAGTTTGAGTTAGATCAAACTTCTTCAACATATCTTTAACATACTTACCTTGGCTGATAAAAGTACCTTTTTCAGATTGTTTAATCTGAAGACCAAGAAAGTAAGTTAGTTCGCCCATCATACTCATCTTGTATTCTTTCTTCATTCTTTTAGCGAAACGAGTACATAGAGATGGGTTAGTATAACCAAATATGATGTCATCGACATATATTTACACAAGACTAATATGACCTTTTATCTTTCTAAAAATAAGGTGTTATCGATCTTACCACGTTCAAAATTTTCAGAGATAAAAAAAGATGAGAGAGTGTCATACCAAGCACGAGGGGCTTGTTATAGACCATAGAGAGCCTTATCCAATTTATAAACATAATTTGGATGCTTAGGGTCATAGAACCCTGGAGGTTGTTCTACATAGACTTCTTTATTCAACTTTCCATTTAGGAACGCTGATTTTACATCCATTTGATATACAGTGAAGTCTTTGTAAACTGCATAAGCTAAGAAGATTCGAATTGCATAGAGCCTAGCCACATGGGCAAAGGTTTCATCATAGGCTATGCCTTCTTTTTGTCTGTATCCCTGAGCAACAAGTCGAGCCTTGTTACAGGTTATAGTTCCATGTTCATCTAACTTGTTTCAAAACACCCATTTGGTGCCTATAATAGTTTTATCAGATGGTCTAGGAACGAGATTCCAAACTTTGTTACGAGTAAACTCAGTAAGCTCATCTTGCATAGTGCTGACCCAGTTTGGATCTTTGAGGGCATCATCAGTCTTATTTAGCTCTATTAAAGAAATAAAGTTGACAAAGAGGCAGATATTACCTGAACTTCGTCGAGTCTGAATACCTGCATCGGGATCACCAAGAATTTGATCTATGGGGTGATCTCCGGTCCATCGCTGAGAAGGAGCATGATCGCTCACTTCAGGAGTTGGACCAACAATGTTAACTGATGAAGAAGCCTGAGGTTCATCGGTTATTAAGCGTTGAGAGTTAGATAGACCATTGTTTTCAGAGAAGTCTTCAAACGAAGGAAGATCAGATGGAGGGAGGGTGTTTAGAGGCTCAGCTGAAACCCATGAAGTGGATTCAACGTTAGGAGGTATGATGTTTGGATCATCATCAACAACTTGAGGATCCGTATGCTGATGGTTTGAGAAGAAAGGTTCTTTTTCTCTGTAATGAGAAAACATCCAAGCATTTAGCTCTTCATTGTCAGCAATTAGTTTAGAATTTGCTAAGCGAGTTTCATCAAAGGTGACATGAATTGTTTCTTCCACAGTTTGTCTTCTCTTATTGAAGACTCTGTAGGCTTTGGAGATAGAAGAATATCCAAGAAATATTCCATCATCAGCTTTTGGATCGAACTTTCCATGTAGATCTTTGTTGTTTAGAATGAAGCACTGACAACCAAAGATATTAAGAAAACTGATAGAAGGTTTTCTTCCATGAAATAGTTCATAAGTTGTCTTTCCAAATCGCTTTACTATCAGCGATCTGTTTTGAGTAAAGCATGTAGTATTCACAGCTTCAGCCCAAAATTGAGTAGGGAGATGAGAATCGATGAGCATTTATCTAGCAGCTTCAATGATCGTTATGTTTCTTCTTTCAGCGACTCCGTTTTGCTGAGGCGTTCTTACTGAAGAAAAGTTGTGAGAAATTCCCTTGTTCTCAAAGAAATTGTTCAGAGAACGGTTTTTTAATTCAGTTCCATGATCACTTCTTATTGAACGAATAGTAAGATTATTCAACACTTCCATCTTTTTAACAAAAGATACTATTTCTTCTGGAGTATCACTCTTGCAGCGAAGAAAGATAACCCAGGTGTAGCGAGAGTATTCATCTATAATGACAAGTGTATATTTCTTTCCAGCTATTGATTGCATATTGACAGGGCCAAACAAATTCATATGTAAGAGTTGAAGTGGACTTGTTACTGAGGAAACTTGTTTAGACTTGAAACCAGTTCCTTAGATGAGAGAGAATTCAAAGAGATTCTTTAGCATATGAGTGTTGAGGAAGACCAGAAACCAGTTCCATAGATGAGAGAGATTTCAGTGTTTTGAAGTTTAGATGAGAGAGCCTTTTGTGCCATAGCCAGTTGACATCAGAAGAGGCTTTAGAGAGAAAACATACGTTTTCAGTGGTAGTAGAGTCCATATCTATTACATAGACATTTTCTTTACAATAATCACTGAGAGTAAGTTTCCTTTTCTCATTTACCACTAAACATGCTTCCTTGGTAAAGCGAACTTCATAGTCTTTGTCACATAGCTGACTGATGCTCAAAAGATTGTGCTTCAGTCCATCTACGTAAGTGACTCTTCTGAAGGTAGTTGTCCCATTGCTGAGGACACCAAATCCA
Source organism: Arctium minus (assembly GCA_954870635.1). NCBI lineage: Eukaryota > Viridiplantae > Streptophyta > Magnoliopsida > Asterales > Asteraceae > Arctium > Arctium minus. The sequence continues at coordinate 10,218,156 of OX941096.1, read as the reverse complement.
CGGGTATATCCTTTTCCATTTCCACCAAAGGTCACAAAGGGACCTTTCTCTTCCTTATATTCAGTGAGCAGGTCTTTTTGTCCTGTCATATGTCGAGAGCATCTACTATCAAGATACCAGATGCCCTTTGATCTCTGCAAACATAAGGAAGATTAAGCTTTGTTTGGTACCCACTGTTCAATGGGTCCTTTAGGGTTAGTGGATATGGAAGGTTCAGCAATCTTCACAGCAGATGAAGATTCAGCTGGTAACCTTCACTTTGGTTAATTTATTAACCTTAGTGGTATTCTTCACCTTGGTCGATTTTTCAGCTTTGGTGACCTTCTCAGCCTTGGAGGCATTCATCTTCACTTCAGCTGTTTTATCAGCTTTAGTGGCAGTTGGACATTTGCTAGCAATATGGTCAGTAAATCCACAGTGATAGCATTTTCTATATTTGAATGTGGTTTTAGGACCATGAGTAGTAGGTTTTGAGAATTTAAGATAAGCAAGGCCAACTCCAAGAATGCCTTTAGCATGAGATCTAGGAGGAATTTTCATTTCAGCAGATCTCTTAGGCTTAAGATCAATCTTCAGCTTTGGAGGACAGAGATCAAAGATTTCTATCACAGAGCTAGAATATTGATTTATTGAATGTTTAGAAGGAACTTTCAACTTTGCTTTCTTGGATGCCTTCTGAAGATGAAAAATGGATTTTCCTTTAACTGCAGGCTCAGAGCCTTTAGATATTTCCTCAGGGATGGGATTAGAAGAAAATGAAGAAGAGTACTGAGGATGAGAAGTGTCAGGGATAGAGGAGACAAACATTCCAAACTTAAGCATGGAACTGTCTTCTTTAGGTTTATCCCGTGGTTTCCAAAAACCAAGACCAGTTCTATCACTGGCAGGGATCTGAGCACTTATAATCTCAGTGATCTTTGTTGTGGATTTGCACCATCCTTCAACAGTAGCCTTCTCTGCTTTTATAGCAGCGATGGCTTGTTCGCGTTCTATGTTGATGATTTCATTAACAATGACTTGATCTTTCAAACATTCCTCTAAAAGAGTCAGTTCTCTGATCTTTTCATGGAATTTTTTTGGTTGTTCAGTTAAATCAATGTTCTTGCTTCCAGCTAGAGATTTGCCGTTTAGTGCATTGTATAGATCAATCGTCAGCACATCAACAACGCGACTTCTCTCTGCTTCAGATAGAGAGGTATTAGTAGAGATAGATACCTGAGATGATGTATAGCTCATGGAAGTTTCTGGAGATTCTTTCACTTCTTCTTTAATCTCGGCCATGAGACAGAGATTAGTGACTTCTTCTTCATCAGAACTTGATTCTTCTGATTCAACCCAGTCATGTTCTTCAGCGATGAGACCTTTATCTTTTTGCTTATAGTTTTTCAACTTTTGATATTTTTATTTCAGTTTAAGGTATTTGTCATCGCTGGATCTTCTTTAGGTAGAAGGTTTGAAGACTTTCTTTGACCTGCACTCACTTGCAAAGTGTCCAATTTTTTTGTAGTTAAAGCAAGTAGTAGTAGCCTTATCAACAGGGGTTGATTTTGGCTTGTCAGTGAGAGAGAGAGGCTTATTTCTTCGGAAATTGCTCTTTCTTGCAAATATCTTAAAAGAGTTTGTCAATAGTGCTAAGGACTCATCAAACTCTGAAAGATCAGTGCCTGATAGTTCCTCAGATTCAGAATCTAACTCAGTGATAGTGAGAGTAGATCGCTGAGATGGAATTATCTCTGAAGAGACTAAGGCAATAGGAGTGCTTTTGGAGTCCTTAGAATCTTTTACAAGATTCTTCTTCAAGAGATTTGATTGCTCATAGTTGAGCAATATTCCATACAAGGTGCTAAGGGAGAGAGAATTTAAGTCTATTGTCAGCTTGAGACACATTGAATAACCGTCCCAGCTTTCAGCTAGACATTCTAAGAATTTAGTCAAGACCTCTGAATTAGAATAGGTCCTGCCAGCAGTTCTTAGATCAATGATTAAGCAGTTAAACCTCTGGTGAACATCGGAGAAAGATTCGTTCTTACCAGAGATGAAACTTTCATACTGACGTACCAAGTTAATCTTTCGAGTTTCTTGTACTTCAATGGTGCCTTCATATTGAACACATATAGTGTCCCACATTTCCTTCAAAGTTTTAAGATGCATGATGGAATGGAAAGCTTCATCAGGCAGAGCCATAGAAATAATGGTTTTTGCCTTTGCATCTAGACCTACTTTCTTTTTGTCTTCATCACTCCACTGTCTTATCTCCTTAAGAGCATAACGCTTAAGGACAGCAGTAGTGGTGGTAGTAGTGGGAACGGCAGCTATGATTGTGAAAGGTTCATAGGGTCTATTAGCTACATAATCAGGTATAGTAGGGTCTATACCTTCTAGAAATAGCATCATTCGATTCTTCTAGAGAGCAAAGTTATCTCTGCTAAATCGAGGAGGTTTAGAGAGTGAACCATTATCATAGTAGTTTGTGTTAATTGCCATTTTAGAATAGCAAGGAAGAGAATAAAGCAAGATCTTGTTTATTAGATTAAACAGTCTGCTCTGATACCACATGTTGGTCCTGAAGTTGCTTAACAAGTTTGTAGAAGGGGGGATTGAATACAAACACAAAATTTAAAGTTTAATAAATTGTTTATTGATAAATCAAACACAATTTACAAGTCTGTTGCGGAATAAGATTAAGTAAAACTCAATCTAAACAAACTTAAGAAAATACTAAGATGATTGCACAAGAATATAGAGAATGGGAGATTAGAAAGTATAGAAAACAATGGTTTCTATTTTTTAGAAAGATGAAGGCTAGAGGCGCATACATTCTCCAGATGGAAAGGTAATCTTTCTATTTATACCCTATGCATTAAATGCATGGCAGGGTACTTTACACGTGTCCTTCATTGATTGGCAGAGAGGGTCTGACTTTGGGTCGTATCATGAATAGTGTAGTTGACAGAGTTGTTGTACGAATTGTGGCAGATGTATGTCCATTCTGACACATCGTACTGGGTGTGCAAGGGAAAGACAAAAGAGACTTGAGGTATAAGCTAAGTGATCATCGATCGCTGAATATCTCTTCCTTCAGAGATACAAAGGAGTTCAGCTATCGCTGAATCTTTTCCTCAGGTTTCTTCGCGTGTGTAGATTTGTCTTGCTTCACTGATATTCGCATCAGGTCACTAGTAGACTTGTCTTTGTTCAGCAGTTTCGTCTTCGATTCAGCTATGAACATCTGTTGATGCGAAACTTGTTTTCAGGGATTACGTAACTGTTTACATCAGAAACTATCAGCGATACTGAACATACTCAGTATATAAGCGTTGATGGTGAAACACTAATACATATGAATGTTTACAAGAAAGATCATCAGTGATAACTGAACAGACTCAGTCTAATCGATGATGATGAAACACTAATACATATTAAAAAACGTAATTTTCACTAAGTATAGAAGAGGGTATTTATCAAATCACTGAGAGAGTTTGGATCAACAAGAATAATGAAGTACTAAAGTTTAAGGCTTACGCCCTGGATTAACCATGAAGAGACTTACTCTCTTATGATGGATGTTATCTCGTCCGAGTAATTTATTAGTCTAGTAGTTTTCGAAGGACTGGAATTGCAACTCATGGATGTGGTTACTGCATATTTCTATGGGGATCTAGATTCAGAGATATATAAAAGTATTCGATGATATTACATTATCAAAATCATGTAACTCTAAACCACAAAATGCTCTTGCAATAAAAGTGAAACGCTCATTTTATATAGTGAAGCAATCTATACGAATGTTGTATAACCACCTAAATGGATACTTGATTGGGAAAGTATATAATAACGATGAATTGTGCCCTTGCGTATTTATTTAGGAAAATAGGTTCTAAATTTTCAGTGTAGCTCTATATTTCAATGTTATGAACATAATAGGCGCTCTTGATTAAATAATAGAAACAACAAGCTACTTGAAATCTGAATTTGAGATGAAAGGTCTTGGGAAAACTTGGTTTTGTCTAGCTATTTGAGCTAGAACATCAAGTTTGTGTAATATTAATCCACCAATCCGCTTGTGTCCAGAAAATGATCAGGCGACTTAATATGGACAAAGCACATCTGGTTAGCACTCCCATGATCGGTCGAAGTGTTGGATATAAAAAGATCTATTTCGTCTAAAGGATGATGACGAAGAGGTTTTGGGAGCTGGAATTCTCTGTTTAAGTTCAATAGGAGCATTATTGTTCTTAACACCATACATTTAACCGTATATTGTATTTCTCAGTGAACTTGTTAGCTAAATTTATCTCAGTGCCAACGCAACGTCATTAGAATTATATCAAATTAATCTTTTGGAACCATTGACATAGGCTTATACTTTCCCTATAGATAGAAAAATGGGATTGATAATGAAACCTCAAGACCTACTTAGAATATAAGCAGCAAAAGTACTAGCTCTTACAGAAAAACACCAAACAATGTCTTGGTATGTCTTTGCTAATATTAGGTATGTATTTGATCCACACAAGGGTTGTTCCCAAACTGGATAATGAATTACCACAGGGAACACTCTGATTGCTTGGAAGTAAGCTAAGCTAACCATTGTAACTACCTCCTTGAATGATTCCAAGAATATTACTCTCCACGAGATTGTTCAAGAGATATATATGATTAAGAATTGTCATTACACATATTAGAGGAGCTAGTGATTTTGAGTTCAACCACTATCCTACTTGCATATATGGAAATAATGCATCATGTATCAAATAAATGAAAGTAAGATACATCAAGGGTGATAACACAAAGCATATTTTGCTTAAGTTTCTATACAATCAGCAATAACAAACTCTCCTCTAGATTCAAGTGAATCAAGTAAGATGTCAAGAGAAAATGACACATTTACCAAATCATATATTGGGAAGCATGTAGACATAATTGGACGGGACTGGACAGGACAGAACTGGACAGGATTGGACAGGACAGGACAAGAGGCTAGGACTGGACTGGACAAGACAATTAGCTGTCTTGTGTTTGGTACGACTAGGACTGGATAGGACAGAACTGGACAAGTTTCCCTAAAAGTTGTTTGATGATTTTGTATGTCATGTAATAATTATAAATAACACAAATAAATTATATCTTTAAATAATTTAATTAAAAACATTTTTATTTTTTTACACAATTTTCATACATATAAATACTTACAAAAACAATGGTAGAAAATTTGAATAAAGAATCTAACATAATTGATAGTTGTTCGAAAAAATACGATTTATATAAAGAAAATATAATATTTTGGTTCAATTTGGAAGATCTTAATGAATTGGCGGATGCATAGTTGAAGCGACACGTAAAGATAAAGGCGATAGGTGGTCGGTGAAAGACGGTAGTTGTGAAGAACGTGAAAGATAGTGGATAGTGGTGGTGCAAGAGGTTGTTGTACTTGTGGTTGATGTCGTAGAAGTATAGGTGGTCGACGATGATAGTTGTGGTGGCGGTGGACATTGGTATAGAGGTTATTGTAGTGAAGGAAGAGGTGGAGGTCACCGACGGTGGTTGACGACGAGCGACGGTGGTTGGCTGTGAGCATCGATGGTGGTAGCGGTAATGGGTGGTGGTGATTGGTGGAGGTGGCGATGGGCGATGGTGGAGGAAGTTGTTGTAGTAGTTGAGGAAGAGGTGGAAGTGGTCGACGATGGCTTGTGGTGGCTACCGGTGGTCGTCGATGGTGGTGACGGCCATAGGTGGTGGTGATCGGTGTTAGTGGAGGTGGTCGATGATGGTAGCGGAGGTGGCGATGGCCGATGGTTGTGGAGGTGGTGGAGGAGGTTGTTATGGTGGAGAAATATATAGAGGTGGTTAACGGTGATTGGCGGTGGCTACTGGTGGCCGTCGATGGTGATAGTAGCGGTGATGGGTAGTGGTGAACCTTAAGACTAATACCATATTAGGATTATATATCAAATGACGTTAGATTAGTGATTTTTAGTTTCTGTCTCACTTTTGTCCCATGTTGTTCCACCTATTTTGGTGGAACAAGAAAATACCCTTTTTTGTCCCACCTTGTCCCACTCTGTCCAGTCTTTGTCCCTGTCCCATGTCGCACCAAACGTGGGACAGTGAATTTTTGTTCTGTCCCATGTCACGCCAAACGTGGGACAGTAAGTTTTTGTCCCATCCCGTCCCACCCAGTCTGCAAACCAAGCGCACCCTTAATGTATATATAGAATATAAAGTGAGGTTACTTTGTTAACCTCTTAATTCTTGGTAACATTATTAACCTTTTCCAACCAATAGTAAGTCATTTTCAATTGTGGTTTCACATGTATGTCCAATAATTAAATAGGGGTATGAAGAGAATTTTATGTATTTTTTCTTTGTAACATTCATTTATTGAGGAGTTACAAATCTCATCTTTTCCTTGATTCTAGCCATAATTTTAATTCTTAATAATTTTGTAAGATTTAATATTAAATAAGTGTATGAAAATATTGTTGCATCATGAACATATACAACATTATGAATCATAGTGTTTTTAACGATGTTGAGTAGAGAGTCGACGTAGAGATTCGTTCGTTAATGATATCACCAACGATTGATAGAGATGATGAAACACATCTCGATCACGATGAAGATTATACAAACCAGATTACCAGGACGAATAAACGGAGAGTTGGAAACGTTGAATCCAAACAAAACGATTGTATGGGTAAGGTTTTTGTATGTGCTATAAAGATTTATTTTCATAGTTAGGTTCATGTTTATCGTTTTTTGATTTGTGCTATATGTAATAAGCAATGATGTTAGCAAGCGAAAAATGTGATCAATGGTTTGTTGTAAATATGTTGTGTTCTATGTTAATAATATGTTCATTGCTTTCATCATTATGGTGTGTATGAAATTGATTGTTACTTCATAATTGTTCATAAACATACAAAAAGTGAACACATAATTTGATGGTTTATTGTAAATACGATGTGTTCTATGTTAATAATATTTTCATAATTGTTCATAAACATACGAAAAATGTGATCAATGGTTTGTTGTAAATACGATATGTTCTATGTAAATAATATTTTCATTGCTTTCATCATTATTATGTGTATGAAATTGATTTTACTTCATAATTGTTCATAAACATACGAAAAATGAACACTTGCATGAACACATAGGAAAAGTGAACACATACGAAAGTTGAACATGTATGTAACGAGTATGTGTATCCTAAAATTAATATGGATAGTTAACACTTGTGAAGGTTGAACATGCATGAGAGAAGTATGTGTATCCAAATGTTAATATGGATAGAAAAACTAATATATATTCTTTTTGTTCATAAATGTGCTCAAACACTATTTTTCAAACAAATGCCACCTAACAACTAATAAAAAAACCACTTAATAGAAATAAACTTACCAATTGGTCCTAAATGTTAACGGCTTCAATAACTGGTTTGTGTTAGTTAAAATTGAACACTAGAGATGGTTGACCACGTATGAAAAGATAATGTATATGTTAATATGGGTAGCGAATCTAATATACAATTTTATTATTCATACAGGTTCATTCGTACATCAAAACATAATCAATGGTTGATAGTGAATTGTGGGAGAGTTATCCGTTTAGATAGTAAATGTAAAAGAAGGGTTGGTGTTAATTTCCTAAAATGACCCTATACACCAATGTTCACCTATGTTCAATGTCATTAACTATTACAAGGCCCCCAATTCGTGATTAATGCTTCTTTGGGTTAGATCTCAGCCATCCATTACAATATCAATGGTTGATATTTGAGTTCACAAAGTTAGTACAAAATATTGGGTTAACAAATGAACCCAACTCATATATATATATATATAGAGAGAGAGAGAGAGTAAATTTAAAATTTGGTCCTTCTTATTAAAATGGCCATAATGCCCTTTTAGTTAACCTACTTAACAGAAAAATTATAACAGAGTTAGTGACATGGACTTAATGTGTAATGAATTCCAAACCACGTGGCTGTAATCCATAGTGATTTCAAAAGAGAGACTTGATACATTAATTATAATATATAAACCACAAGGTTGAAACATGTAATTTACTCTCAATTTTGTATAGCTTAATTCTAGGATCAGTTTTGATTTATCTTTATATACAAAGCCATGTTTTTTGATCAACTACACTGTTAGGACTGAAAGTCCTATGTGTTGAAAGTGGAATAAAGTATTTATAAGGGTGCATAATGTAATTCATTAATAGTTGATTAATTAGATGGGCCCAAGCCCATAAGCCCATTAGGCCTGTAAGCATGATTATATAAAGGCTTTTCTAGTTCATATTTCAGGTTACTCAAGTCATTTGCTAGATTACTAGTCTATAGGTTTACATATTCTGATCAGAAATTCTCTCTATAAACTTGTAACCCTTTGATTGCTTATTAATCATATGACTAGTTGTTGTGACTCAAATGTTGTTCATCTTTGATAATATTTGTTGCTGATTGCACTGTACTGGGATCTACAATTGGTATCATAGCTAAGGGACTAAAGGTTTGATCCAAAAAAAGGTTTGTCTAAAAACCCTATTCGATTATCTGCTTAATCTGCTAAGTTTTTGGTTGATCTGGGTTGATTGATATTTTTTTGTTTATCGATTACAGTTTATTTGCATATTATCGGTCTAAGTTATCTATCGATCTGTTTGATTTCTGAGTTATTATCGATCTGGGTTGTTTATCGGTCTAAGTGTGTTCATTGAAAATCAATTGATTTTTCCGGTCTAAGCTTACTACTATTGATTTTTTTTCATCGGTCGGTTTTTGCATAGTTGTTTGAATCTGATTATTTGTTTATCGATTTTAATTTCTGGGTTTGTTCTCGATCGAGTTCCAGAAATTCTTTGAATTCTTTGATCTGTTCTTCGTGATTATCGGTCCTTATCTGATTTTATCGATCCTTATCTGGTTATCTGTTATTGACCGATAGTGCTTGACCGATAGTTTAGTCAACCGATAGATATTGGCCCAATAACCTTCGACCGGAACGTTGTTGTTACCGGTCTTTTGTTCGATCGATATATAGTCTATACCGGTCTTTCATTCGACCGGTGCTTTGTCACTTCCGGTCCTTTGGTTCGACCGATACTTTGTCAATACCGGTCCTTTGCTTGACCGGTACATTGTCTTTACCGGTCTTTTGCTTGACCGGTACCCTGCTCGACCGGGTTTCTTAAAAAAAAAGGAAAAAGGGTCAAATTTTTTGTCTCACGATCATTTTGCAATGCATTTCTTTTAGCCCCCGTACTTCAAGGTTTCAGTAGTTTGTCATTAGTGACCCTAAACTTTCAAGTTTCACACTTTGTCACTTTTGGTCCATGCACTTTCAAATTCCATCTCTTGTCAAGTTCAGTCCCTGTATATCAAAAGGAATGGCTTCAAGCGAAGCTCTTTCAATGAGTATGGATGAGATGCCACAGTTCTTTACAGAGGAGAATATGACCAATGGAAGATTCAGTTCTTAGACTTCATTGATAAACTTGACTTGGGTGATTATATCAGACTATCTCTGAGGGAAGGAAGAATGGAAACTCCGACAAAGATTTATTATTTTATGGGAGAAAATGGAAGAACGGAACACGACACGTACTCACTACCATTTCAGGAATACATAGATGAGCAAAGAAAGATATTTGAAGCTGATAAATTGACTAAAGCTTTTATCTTGCAAGGAATTTCCGAGGAGATTTCAAAAGAGATTTCTGTAAGTTTAGACAGTAAAAAGGCTACAGGATAACAGTTGTGGGAACTTCTTGACAAGATAATGACAGGACCAAAGATGTCTTCAAGAGTAAAGTTTTTGGAAACTGAGAACAAAGAGCTGACAAGAAAAATCTTGAACCTGGAAGATCAGATTGTCCAGATCCAGAAAGCATCCGTTGAAAGTTATGAGGAAAATATCTCTGAACTAAAAGATGCAAATGTCGATCTTCAAAAGCAAATATCTGATTTGGAGCAAAAGCATGCTAAAGATAAATCCGAGTTTGAGAAATCTTTTGCAAAGAAGTTCTCAGATTTTTCGAGAAAATGTGCTGATGAGAAGAAAGAAGTTGAGCTGAAATGCATAAAACTTTCTCAGCATGTTTCTGATTTTCAGAAAGTAATCATTCTTGAAAGAGAGAAGTTTGCAACAGAAAAGAAGGCCATTGAACAAAAAATGTTAGCGTCTTCAAAGAAATATCCGGCCAAAGAAACAATGTTGAGAAGGGATTTGAAGAAGAGAGAAGTATGTTTGAGGCTGAGATTAAAAAGCTGACTGCCAAGTTATCTGAACTATCTGAGAAGGCACTAAAAGAGCAGAAAACGAAGTCTGAGTTCTCGAAGAAGATTGACCTGCTTGTTAAAGCAAGAGACAACTTTGCTTCGACGATTAAAGTGCTTGAACAGACTACATCAAGTTCAAATCAGAAATCGGTCTCTTCACAAAGGTCAGTTAAATCTTTTGATCAGATTCGTAAAACTAACCTTTTCTATGATAGAAATATAGATGGTTCAGGTACACGTCATAGAAGAAGGAGATACAAAGAAGAGGAACTGGTCTGGAAAAAGAAACCAGTTGAAGATGAGCTGAAAGAAAAATAATCATGTGTATATGCGGTTAATGCCAAGAAGAACAATGCAAGTAAAGGTAAACCTGATCATACATACTCGAGAGATCAATTACTCAGGTTATCAGGTAAGAAATACCATTGTTCTTATTGTCGTACACATGATCACATTTACAAAACCAGTGATCATTTCTGGTATGGTTCTTATTCTATATCCCCCACAAGAACTGCAACTAACATTCGAGGACCCAAATACCAGTGGGTACCAAAGCCGAAAACTGATTCTTTGTTGCAGGCACCTACTGTCAAGGGGGAGTAGAAGAACAATGGCTTCTAAGTAAATCAGCTTAGAACCCGGACTTCAACGAAGATAGGCTTTTGATCAAATGACAAATCAGGACCCGTTCTTCAACGTTCAGACTTGGATATTTTGCAAATATCCAGGGGGAGCTTAAAAGACCTAAATCATTCTATCATGATTTGAGGGGGAGCTTAAAGGTAAATATCTTCTGATCTAGATCTCTGATTGTTTAAAAGACGAACAACTTTCAAGCATGAAAAACGTTTTTCTGAAATGTTCAAACCACTTATGTTTCTCAAATGATTTTATGAATTTAGAAGTGTGAATTTAAATGTTTTTCAATTTTGAGCTTTAATGTTTAACTGACCGTGTGTTTCTAAAGATCAATACTTGTGTATTATCTTGTTTATATACTGTCAAGTATTCACACACACACACCGGGTCAGTACTTCATTTTTATTTGTTATTACCATGTCTCATAACGAACCAATTTTTCGATGGTAATACTCCCGTTTGATATTCAATGTTGTTGAGCATCTATCATTATTTCTAATCTTGTGCTTTCATTGCAAAATTGTTTATATTCGTTCATATAAACAAAATATCCAATTCTTTGATACCCTAACTAGTCTATTTGATTTGATTGGTACATTGTCAGTTTTTCAAAGACCAATTGCTCAAATCTCCCGAGCATAATTTTTTTGACAGTGTTATCTTATTTGAGCTTAAATGTTCAAGTTAAACTGTTGAGCATACATTCTTTATAGGAATTACATTGGTTTTGTGTGAGAACTTAAACAGAACTTCCATGGATTCACGTTAACCAATGTTTCCTACCCCGGAAGTTATGCTAGAGTGATTTGAGGGGTGAGGGGTCATAAATCAAAGAGTGGGGGAGACAACTAATCGGTTTGAGTTTTTCTCATTGTGTGGAGCGGTAAAAATGAAAAAGAGAGTTTGGTTAGTAGTGAGCTTTAATGTTAAAAAAAAAAGAAAGAGGGTGTGAGAACAGAGTTAAAAGAATATCAGAACTCTACACTAACCACTTTTTGAGTCGGGCAACCACATATTCTGATTGGTTCACATTCCTTGGTGACCATCATTGAAACAGGCAGTCAGCCCATGCCAACTCTTGCTATAACCCCACCAGCCACTCGTTTCTTCCTTAACAAAGAAATGTTTCATTTTTCTTTGGGGACGCAACATATATGCTATCTGATCTTTACTCAGAAGATTTAGATATTGAAAAAGAAGGAAAGTTGCCCCACCTTCGCACCTCTTTCATGCATATTGAGTCCGTGTAATATATGTTGTTGTCTCAACAGTGTACATAATTTGCGCCTGATCAAGCTAAGTAGCTTCAATCATTTCTACACTTTCACGAGCACACAAGGAATGAGTTTTCTTGTCATAACATTCATAGAAAATTCCTTTGTGGATTTTCGATGATTGAATGGAAACCCTGGGGAGTAAACATCACAAAAACTCCTTTCCAAAGTACATCTGTTGTACAAAGTGGTTCCATGCTACTTACAGGCATACTAACTGTATCATTTGTTGATTCAGGTTTTCAATTCCTATTATATCTGAATTTGAAAAGATTCGGATATATACATTTCATGAATTGACGGATACTCAGATCAAAGGGCGGAGAATGTCAAATTATCATAAAGGGGAGATTAAAGAAAGTGCTGAAATTGAAGAAGTTTTGATGCTCATGATGCTCACAATCATCAAAAAGGGGGAGAAATCTTACAAAGTTCAATTTCAAAGTTTTAAAGAAAGAAAGTTATAGTCTAGAGATCAAATAGATGAAGACGATGTTTCATTTTTCAAAGTTGTATTGATTCTTTCCGTATCATGTGGTGTCTGCTACAAGTTTGTTTCTCATTCCTCCTACGCGCTAATTGAAACAAGTTCTTAAACTGAAAGCTTATTCAACTCGCGGTTTAAAGACAGATTCTTTGTTTTAAACTGAAGATGCACCGTGGAAAGTCACGTTACTCTCACATTATCTTTCTTGTGTGTTGATCCGATGTGATTGAGTTTTTACAGCTGAAAGCTGCTTGATAGTGCGTTCAGTCGAGGCTACTGTACATTGAATCTGGTTACAAAGTTGATACTATGAAGATCAAAAGCTTTATTCAAGGGGGAGCGTGGAAAGTCATGAAGACATGCAACACCAAAGTTCTTCAAAGATTCAAGAGGGAAAGAAGATCAAGGCCTGAAGTTTTTCAAGTTGTTAAATGCTTTATTCAACTTTAGGGGGAGATTGTTAGGACTGAAATTCCTATGTGTTGAAAGTGGAATAAAGTATTTATAAGGGTGCATAATGTAATTCATTAATAGTTGATTAATTAGATGGGCCCAAGCCCATAAGCCCATTAGGCCTGTAAGCCTGATTATATAACGGCTTTTTCTAGTTCATATTTCAGGTTACTCAAGTCATTTGTTAGATTGCTAGTCTATAGGTTTACATATTCTGATCAGATATTCTCTCTGTAAACCTAAACCCTTTGATTTCATATTAATCATATGACTAGCAGTTGTGGCTTGATTATTGTTCTTCATTGAATATTTACTATTGATTGCACTGTACTGGGATCAACATACACTATATATTATATGTTTTGTACATATTGACAATTCAATGAAAAATACATTTTCAACAACAGGTTGTCACAAAAACATCATGGAGTTGACAAAGAGTAAAGACTGGATTACTAGAGCAATTACAAAAAAAAACCTCTTGTTAATGATCATAATGATTGTGGAACATATAATCTTACGAGGATCCAACGGTAAACATTATGGAAGCAGGGGATGTAAAGGAACACAAGGAATGGCAAGTTCTATAAAATGTTAAAATGTCTGTGTGTTTCACTGATGATAACACATGTTTTAACACTTACAGCTGCTTGTAGAACTCATAGGGAAAATCGTTTTCTTCAATAACCGAGACATCTAAAACGAAACCAAGTATTAAATCGACGTACCCAAAAAAATGATCTCAAATGTATTAATTCAATTTTCCTAAAGACGCATGCAAAGTTATTTAAAGATTTTTTTACCCTCGTTTATATAAAGCACAAATGGTTATGAAACCATCTTTTAGGGTCCACCAACACAAGACTTTTGGTTTTATGTTTCAAAGACACATTGGATTGTATTATATACATATTTTTTTTGAATAAGTAAACTATTGAAGTTATTTAGAATTTGGCTACCTACATCCTTTTAATCAAAAAGTTTACATGTAACCGACCAAAAATATTTTAAAGTGTAAATAAAAAAATCTAAATCAATTTAACGCTCATACATCCTATATCATTCAAACCTCTCGCACCCAACAACATTGCTCCCCCTCATTACCCTTTGCCGCCACATTGTGTCATCGTCGTCCGCTCTCCATCACTATCCATCGCCACTGTTGCCCTCTGCCGTTGATATTCGTCTTTGTTATTGTTTGCCTCTCGATTCCCCTTTTTTCCAGTTATTTAATGTATTACGTATAGACATATTAAAATTAAATGAGGGAAAATAAAAAAAATCAAAAAGAGGGAGAATGGTGGCAAAGGCAACGACAACGATGAACGGTGATGGAGAGCAGACGACGATTGGGCGGTGAGGCGGAGCCATGGCGTTGGGTGCGAGAGATTTAAATGGCTTATGGTTTCGGAAGGGTAGATTTAGAATTTTTTTTTACTTTAAAACTTTTCTAACTTGTTACAAGTAGTTTTTTCCGGTTAAAATGATGTATGTACCAAATTTCTAAAAGTTTGATGTTTTATTTATATAAAAAAATTAAAGGATTTTATCATTTAAAATACAAAAGTTCATTGGGTTATTATGAAATTTTCCCTTCATTTATATGCAAAAGCGAAACTATACATGTTAATGTTCTTATGTTTCTCAACATTTTCTATGTCTTATTTGATTTTGCCACATGAAATCTCTAAATAAATAGTTTTCCTCCAAAACTAATTATTACCCCAAAAAGCAAACAATTTTTCTCTCAACTTTTCATATATTAAATATTTTAATAATATAATTAATTAAATTGAATATTTTAATAAGATAATTAATACTAGAGTCGCTAAAATAGAATAGTTGTTGAATTGAATGTAAATTTTTTTAGAGATTTTGATTTTTTTTACTCTATTTTAGAAGAATTTTAACATAGTTGTTGGAGATGCTCTAAGCGTAGATTTAACACAAAAACCAAATAGAAAAAAAAAAATCTTAGGAATTGTATGCAACGATAGAGAATAGAGCAAAGAGAAATCTATTTAAAGGGTAAAATATATTAAAATGAAGCGTATTTTTATTTTCGACAAACTATTTTTAAAAACTTAATTCTTTAATCAATTTAAAGAATGTGTTATGTATTTAATATAATTTATAGAAAATACTATAATTTTGTGAAGAAAATATAAAACATAATATCTATACTATATTATAAAGCACGGATAAAAAACTCTTAAATACAAATTATTAGACACAATGTACCATCATTTTATGCAATATTTTAAAAATTTTGTGAAGAAAATATAAAACATAATATAACTTTATAAAAAGAATATACTGAAATTATGTAATAAGTTTTAATTTCAGATGATTGTCGTAAACATTGAAATAATTTTTCTAAAAATAGCTTCATCTAAATAAGAACCAGTCAAAACAAAATAGGTTTTATTTTAATTCAAGTTTTCTGACAAAAAAAAAATCTTATGTGGTCAATTTTTACCAGGGGAGCATAGCAATGTGCGAGAATTACTACAAAACAAATGTCTTTTATCCATAAAAATCATCTAGAGAAAATTCCATCGGCCATAGAATCTGATGTTTTTCAATAAAATAAATAAATTAGAGTCATGAGTAATCTGTCACTTATTTAAGTTTCTCACTAACAATTTACCAACCAACTATTGTTACAATTTTGTTGTGAAATACCCTTTTAGCAACGGATTTTCCATAGAAAATTTCGTAGGTAAAGTCTTTCATTTAGTGGTGAATCTTACCCGGTAAGAATGTAGACAAGCATCGAGAGCTTTACCCGATTAGTTAGCGTTTGTCGGGTAATAGATGCTTACCAATAATCTATTTTGTTGGTCATAAATGTTAGCCGATAAGATTACGGAGAAAACCACAAGGGCTGTGGTGTGGTGGTAAAGACTTGGGGAGTTCATAGCGCTCAACCCGGGTTCAAGCCCCACTAGCAGCACTTGTGGCCACTGAGGATAAACTCAGGGCTGCACGCTTTAGCAGCTGGGCCAAATGCCCTAATTGCCAGGGATTAGTCTGGGCCATAGGCCCAGGATACCCTTTACAAAAAAAAAAGATTACGGAAAATGATGAATCTGGTCAAACGCTTACCTGATGAATGTTTGATAAAACGGTCCCTAAATTTATCTAAATTGTTCCAAAAAATGAAAATAGCGGATGATTAATGAAACTTCTTGTCGCTTCTCGGCCAAACAAATAACCCTCGACAAACAATCATGTTGAATAGGTGAAAATCATTTATAACTATTGCATTTGGTTGACATTGTCAAGATGCAATCATTATGTATTCAAAAAGTAAACAAAATAATAGTATTATGGGTGGTAAAATATACACGAAAATTAAAGGGGAAGACTAATTGCACCTTTAACTTTGCTAAATGTACCCATATGATTAATTTTCTTCTCACACACATCAACATCAAAATCTGCTTTTTACATTTCCAATGCACGAATTGACCTGATTTTGACATAATTTTGGTGCAAATAGCACTCCCCAAATTAAAACTGTAATAATTAAACAAATTAATATGAAAATAAATATTGATCATAGTTATTAATTTTTTACATATTTTTACAAACTTTTTTACAATTTAAAAAGATAGCAATTATTAATTTATTATGTGTTTCGGTAGAGACAAATTCCAATAAATAACAATCTATATTTACTTTATTCAATTCGTAATTTTGAATTATTGTTGTTAATTTTATAAATGGTTAATAAAATCATTACACTTTTTCAAATTGATTATTGTTGTTAATTTTGAATAAGCTAGCGAATTATAGTAGTGTTCAAAAATTCTATTATTTTTATTATAGTTATTTAAATTTGAATATTTTTATAAATTACGAATAATTTGTTAAATAGAAAACAAGATATGACTTAAGAGTTGCATAAATCTTTGATGATGGTGCGATGGGCAGTGGGAGCTCCACGCGAGGCCCGATTATGATTCACATGCCAATGGAAACATAAAGCCAAACAACTCTCAATTCTTCACTTAATCCCCAACATCCTTATTGTAATTACCTTTATGCAACAATAAAAAAACATAATAATTAAAACTTTTATATATAGAGAGATATGAGTTCATATGAGAACAACAGTTATTTAAGAAAACACGAGAACAATCGAGTACATACAAAAATCATATATGATTCACGCGACATTGCGCGCGACCTAAAGGTTGGACATCGCCCGCGTCCGATTTTTTCGGATTAATGTAAAATCATATATGATTTTATACATGATCTGCGGTTTTTGCTCTTTTCTTAAATAGTTAGCGTTCTCGTTTGAACCTTACTTTATATATATGTATATGCATATATATATGTATATATATATATAGCCTTAGGTTCATTTGAAATGTGTCAAATCCGTGATAAATAGAGAAGTGATCATGTCCCCTGGATTAAATGATCTGATTTTGTTTAAGGAAGGGTAATATTGTAATTAGCATCATATCGATTAGAATCAAATTCAAAGTAAACAGATCGTTTCATAAATTAGCGTCAATCGTATCATTAGCAAGTCTCCAATTCAGTTATTATATCCAGATTCATGATATTTGCTCTCGTTTTCTTCTTCTTGTATCGCAAAATTTAGGTTTTCAAAAGTTATCAAATTTTTTGATTATTCTTAATATGATGTTGAATCCAGAAACAGTTCATGATCATGAAGTCGATCAATTATCGAATGACGAAGATGTGATTGATGAAGATGAAGGTATTGTTTTTAATTTTTTTTTTTTTTTTTTGATTTTTTTTACTGTTTTGCAATTTGATGAAGATGTGATTGGTTAAGATGAATGTTTAAGTAATTAATTTACGAAGATTTGTGTCTTACTTTTACAGTCATTGTTCAAGACGAATTTTGAACAATTTTAGTTCTTTACAACCTTTTAGTTCATAATTTTATATGAATTTGTGGTTCAGTCTCTTAGAAACAATATAGATTCATATATGAATCTGAGTTATTTACTTTGAATTAATTATAGAAACAATTCCAGAAGTTTCATGAAGAACTCTTGCTGTTGGGTTATGGCTGAGTTCATGGCCAACATCATGTTATCCCGAATTCGGGTCTCCATGGTAGCTTCTTCCATGATAGCATTATCCGCATTGAGATTCTGGCGAGGAATATGTTCAGGTCCTCCTCCCAAGATTGGGGGTACGGGAGGTCCATCAGAAGTCGCCCCCACTGGAGGTCGAACAACTGCAGATTCCACTTCCAATTGACCCTCTGGCGTCTCCGGTAACCTACTTCGAGTGTTTACCATTTCGATCTGCCATATAAGTACGAGAATAGATTGAGAAAAGACTAAGCGAGTTGAACTCATTGTACGTACTAATACCTTCATCAATTATCATCACAATAGTAAACCAAGTATGCTCACGTAACAATGCATTCATAATAGCAGTAGCTAATTGAAATTATGAACGAATCATACATAAGAATTCTTGTCACCATCATCACGACTCTCAATTACAGTAATTCCGTAAATGCTAACGCTCTCTCCACCTAGGATTTCTACCCCAAGTGGACAGTGAAATTATAAAGTCTAAAAATAGGGATAACAAAAATCCGAAAATCGGACATGCGGTATTTTAAATTGCCATAGCAAGAGCCTCCCAAAATGGGGAAATACACAAACCTGTTTAAATACAGTCGTAATTTAACGGACAATAGTCGACAACCATCCAATCTAATTCCAAATGCTAGAAAATATTACAAACGGGGTGTCATTCAATAACCCAAATGTTCTTCTAAAAATAGTAAGTCCAAACGCAATGTCCCCCAAGCACTATGCCAACTTAGAACCGGCACCGCTAGAACCTGAGATACACATCGACAACAAACAAGTGTTAGGCCAAAAATCCTATTGAGTTGAACAAGAAACAACATAATAGAGCATATACACTTCTTATCAGCAGTTAACCAATTTTCAACATGTATGGAGTCAACGGGGGATACCTATAGCACCAATCGATTCCACCCCAAGAGACAATGTACCTTAATGCCAACTACTAAGAGTGACATCCAAAGGCCCGACACACCCGGGGACTACAACTCTAGGAAATTCCCCTACGGCGGAGGTCTAGGCACATACCCACACGGTGGCACCCAAGACTACATCCTCCTAGTGTCTATCGACTTGGTTCGTCCAACATAAATTATATAGGAGGTCTTTAGATATTTTTTCAACTAAATATAATTCGGTACCAACCATGGGTACAATATCACCATCCTAATAATTTGAGTCCAACATAGAACTTAAATATCCACATAACCATGATGTAGATACAATATCACCAAGAAGGTATTGCAAATGGAAATAATCATACTATACCAACATGTATTCATAAAACATGTCAAATTGCCCATTGTGGGTACACATAATGGAAATCCCAAATAATTACACAAAATAGAGTAAATCATGGGATGACACTTATAAAACATATTTCTCACATAATCTCATGAAAATACCATCAAATACTTGAACCCGTAAGGATGAACATTTTGAGCAAATACGTGATAATGACAACAAATAAGCAAATATGATGTGTATCCAGTTTTAACAAAAGTTTAGTAAACTCACAATCTAGGTTTTTGATTAAAACCTAGAAAATAGGTGAAATGGTGAGAAATGAGATCTTGAGACTCCAAATACTTGGTTGATAGATCTTGAATGTACCCTTGAAGATTCTTGAAAACCCTCAACAATCTCTAAGTGATAAGTGAAGTTAGAAAGGTAGAGAGGTGAAGGAAATCGCCCAAAATCGCTCCCAAACAAACCCTAGATCGGATTTTGAAGTTATGAGACGAATGGGGGCTGAAAGGAGTGTTTTTAATCTGCCAGACCACGATCGCGACAGTGACTCGCGACATTGCCCTGGGCATAGTCGCCAGGGCATAGTCGTAGAAACCCAACCCCTCACAGTACAATCCCTGCGACTGTGACTAGCGAGAGTGCCCAAGGGTACAATCACAAGGCATAAGCCGTAGCCCATAAGCCTATCGCGACTTTGCCCTCCGCGACTATGACATGTGTCATAGTCGCGGGCAAGGTCGCCGACTGCCTCTCGATGCTCGATTTCTCGTTCGAAAGGTCACGATTAACAGATACGTGCTCTAAGGAACTATTTGCACAATTTAGAATGAAATTAGATCAAATAGTACACTTAATCAATAAAAGGGAACATTAAAAATAAAGGCTTACTCGATTAAAATTCTGGATGTTACAATCCTCCCCACCTAATTAGGATTTCGTCCCCGAAATCTCATCCAAATTAAACAAATGAGGGTATCGCTTCTTCATATCATCTTTGGACTCCCAAGTAACGTTTGCACCCCGATGATGCTTCCACTGGACTTTAATCACGACTACATCTTTATGGCGTAGCTTCTTCACTTTCGATATAAAATCGCCTCCGGTTCTTCCACACAACGATTCCCATTGTCCACCCGAATTTCGGAAAAAGGAATCACGCTTTCCTCTTCGGCTAGGCACTTCCGAAGGTAACACACATGAAACGTAGGATGTATTCCATCCATTTCCGGTGGTAAATCCAACCGATAGGCCTGTAACCCAATTTTTCTCCAAAATAGTGAAAGGTCCAAGGAAACGAGGACTAAGTTTCCCACGCCTCCCAAACCGGATAATTCCCTTCCATGGAGATACTTTCAACATGACACGGTCGCCTACTTGAAACTCGGCCGGTCTTCTTTTCTTGTCCGCGTAACTCTTCTGACGGTCTTGAGCCGCCTTTAACCTTTCCCGAATTTCTTTCACCTTATCCTCCGTCTCTTGAACTATTTCCAGTCCGGAAAATTGCTTCTCGCCCGCTTCTAGCCAACAAACCGGGGTTCTACACTTCCGTCCATACAATGTCTCAAACGGTGCCATTCCGATACTAGAATGGTAACTGTTGTTGTACGCGAACTCTACCAAAGGTAGGTGTGAGTCCCAACTTCCCCCGAAGTCAATTACACACGACCTCAACATATCTTCTAACGTCTGAATTGTCCTCTCGCTTTGACCATCCGTTTGAGGATGATACGCCATGCTCAAATTCAATCTAGTGCCCAACTCTTTCTGTAGGCTTGCCCAAAAGTTCGATGTGAAGCGACTATCCCGATCCGATACGATAGATTTCGGAACTCCGTGCCTCGACACCACTTCATGAATATAGAGTTTGTCCAATTTCTCCATTGGCAAAGTTGTCAGGATCTGAATTCTTAACAAGAATAAACACTCAGAAACAATATTAAAGGAGTTTGCGGAATAACACTTTAATATTCAAAGATCAATGAAACAGGGAATCATAATAACAACTTGTAAACTTTATTGAATTGTTATAAAGCTACAAGATTTCACACACAACCTCAATATTGATGAACAGGCTCACCAATACGAATTCTACTTCTCTAGAACTAGGATTATAAACCTTGAGGTTGATTCTATCTAAGAAAACTAAAATCTCAGAATAATTCTCTATCCTAAAGATACAAACTATTCTATACATATACTGAAGATAAACGAGAATTACAAAGAATAAAAAATCTTCAATATAATCTTCCAAAGTTATCTCCAAGCTTTCCATGAATATCTCCATTCAGTACAGCTGTCATCCTTGCCATATGAAGTCTTCATAAGCAGTATTAAGTCTTCAACAACATTAATACTTTGAGCAGTATTAAGTTCAGCAGTACTAACTACTAGCAGTACTAAAATTGCTTAGCAGTAGTAACTTCATTAAGCAGTATTAATCTTGACTAGCAACATTAATCTTTCTCAGTAGTAGTAACTTCAGAAGTAGTAACCATTTAGTGCTAGCAGTATTAACCATACTTGTATAATTTTGAATTCCCAACAATCTCCCCATAACTTGAGTTTTAGGAAGACAAGTCAAGTTCTTCAGATGCTCCCAAAACACCATTCTTCATATCCCTGTATTAGCATCCAACCCCAAGCTTTGATTAATTGTTCTTTGGATCAAATACTTTGCCATTTCTGAATCTGGTGCACAACCAAGCTTTTTCTTCAACATGGCATGCAGCTTCAATCTGCTGTGGTTGTAAACTCTATCCACCAGGAAGTATTCTATGTGATTTATGTCCATAGTCAGTGCATACACTCCACTAGTTTCATATAGAGTCCAGTTGTTAACTGTTTGAAACACATTTCTGATAACTTCCTCCACTTCTTCTGGTTTGAAAATCATACACAGATACTCCATCACAAGTTTTGTGATTGAAATCTCTGGAGCTTTTAATTGATCAGCATACAACTTCATTCCTATTTCAAACATCTCCTCTAGATCAAACCTGGAACATGTTCTGACAATCTTGGCCCAAGTATTATACACTTCATACTTCTCATCTTTTCTTTTGAGCCTGATATACTCTTTTCCATCAACCTTCATTGTATCCCAGAGAATGACCTCAGGAGGTTTAACACCAACAGGTTCAGATGTTATAGGTTCAGGAACTTTGTCCATCACTACCATGTACAGATTCACATCATCAGTACTTGATGGTTCTTTCTGTTCAACTGACTTAGGTGCCCCTTCTTCTTCAGCAACCTTCTCAGCTTCTTCTTTATCCACTCTAGGCTTCTTGGCTGATTTTCTTCTTGCCATCATTTTAGTTCTTTTTAAAGTCCTCAGACTTTCACCTAGAGTTGCTTCTTTCTTTGGTGTTTCTTGCTCATCAGGGAAAGGTTTTTCTATCAGAAAATCATTACTTTCTTTCATCCTCTTTTCCATTTCAACTCTGGCTGTTTCATTCCCTTGAAGCTTTGTCATCTTTGAATCATACAACCCTTTGATCTATTCAAAAGTCATCTTTGAGAACATCTCCTTTCTGACTCCCACAACACCTTTGAGAAAAGTAATCATCTTCTTTCTCTCTTGAGTACCAAGGTAGGTCTTTGAAGGTTGTCTCTTCTTTGCATCCATTTTGACCAACACAGACTTCTTTAGGGTTGCAGCTTTCTTCTGTGCTATTTCAGTTGCCAGCTTCATTTAGCTCTGCAGCTAGAGCCTTGGCCATCTCTCTATCTTTGTCCACTTGAGCCTTTTCTTCTTGCTCAAGTTCAACCTGAATCTTTTTGGCCAAAGCTTCATCTGACTCAACCAACTTTTGCTTTTTAATTGGTTGATCAGATTCCACTAACTTTGCTTTGCCTTTGTCTTTGCTTACTACCTTCTTAATACTCGCTTTCTTGATCACTTCACCTTTTTCTTTGATGATAACTCCTTTGGCCTTTGAAGTGACCTTGGGAGTATCATGCTTAGCCGTGATTAAAGTTTCTGCTATCTCAAGGTCTGTTAATATTTCTTGCACCATTTCTGCTGCTTCATTCAATTCAGCAGTATTAACAGTTTCTGCTGCTTGTTCAAACACACTTTCTGTTTCTACTGCTTTCTCTATTACTGCTGCTATGCTTTCTGTTTCTGCTGCTTGTACTTTATCTCCACTAACCCCATCAAACTCCCCCTCAACTTTAGCATCTTCCATGTTGGCATCAGCTTCTGACTCCCCCTTTTTGGGAGCATCAGTCACTGGTTTCCTTCTTCTGAGCATAAACTGTTTCTTCTTCTTTTTCTGGACCAATCTCTTCACCATTTTCTTCAGGTTGGTAATCTGTACTTGTTGAGACAGAATTATCAGTTTTAGCTCTTCTATGTCTTTTCCCTGCTTGATTACATCCATATTGATGTTGCCCATTGTTTCCATCAATTCAAGATAGTCATATATGTCCTCACATTCTCCAGGAGTGTGACCCCCTTTTGAAGGATCATGGGATCTTTTTGTAGTATAGGTCTTATGCCTAGCAGAAGCACCTGCTACCCCCATGGTTTCTTGGCACCTAGGACCTTTGGATGATTGCTCACCCAAAGTTGCCATGGGGAAGGTCTTATTGATGTTACCACTGACCTCCTCTGTGCTAGCAGGAGTAGTGGCAGCCTTTGCACCCATATACTCATTCATCTCATCAGTGAGCACCTCCTTGGGGTTGGGAGACACCTCTGTGGTTTCCCTATAGATATTCTCTAATGGAGAATTCTCCATTAGAGGGCTTAAAGGCTCTGTGGGTGAAGGTACAAGAAGGGAAGGAGCCTTCTTTACCATTTTCCTTATGTAGGTATTGGTGATTGGAGAAGTGGGTTTTTGAATAAGGGACTGTGGGATTGATATGGTGATTGAAGGTTGGGATTGGCTTTCAATGGGATGGTCTAATGAGGGCCTTGACCCTGAAGCCATATCTTCTTCATTGTGGGACACCACCATCATTGTAGAGAACAATGGGGTGTCAACTCCTTCCGAGTCCAATGGAGATCTCTTCATATTTGAAAAGACCTTACCTTTAGGGATTTTTGGTACATATACCTCATCAAAGTGAGGCATATCCGTCAATTCATTGGTTATAACTACCTGGACAAATCTTGGGTATATATAAAAACTCTTTTTGTTTCCCAAGTTTGACACAAGGTCATTGAAAATCATTCTTGAAAAATTGTACTTTCTGGCAGTGGCCAAGCAGACCAAAGCATAAGCAATGGTACTGCTGAACTCACTCCATCCAGTAGTCTTTTTAGAAATGCAATGCATAAGGGTATGAACAAGAAAACGCCATTGGGTATAAAATTTAGCTTTTAAGAATTTGAAACCACCCAATTGGCCTCCATACCCCATTCTTGAAAGATTTGAGAACAAGTCCTCATTAGGAATAGAAGTAATACTTGCAGCATCGCCTAGACGTAGACAGATGCGAATCACCTCTTCAGAAACTGACAAGGGTTTGTCACACACCCTTGTCTTGATTATCTACACACCATTTTCTGTGACTACAGTGGCATTTGTCCAAAATTGTCTTTGATGCTCTATGTAGATTGTTGGCGACACTGTAAGAGCATGGGCAATGTGGCTGGACTTGAGAAAATCCACAATTTGATGGAATCCAGCAGCTTGTTTAGGCTTCTGTAGCATTGCAATCTCATTATGTTCATCAATGAACGCCATAGCTGCCATCGAGCTTGAGTATTCTGGACTGAAACACTTGGTGCTTGAGAGAAAAGGGTTAGAGAGCAGATGAATAGAAATCAAAGAGTCGTTATGAACTTTTAGGCGGGCAAAAAGGGTATTTATACGATTCGGGACATAAGCAGTATTAACTAACTAGCAGTATTAACTGAGAGCAATATTAACCACTAGCGGTATTAAGAAATGATACAGTTAGTATGCCTGTAAGTAGCACGGAGCCACTTTGTACAACGAATGTACTTTGGAAAGGAGCTTTTGTGATATTCACTCCCCAGGGCTTCCATTCAATCATCGAAAAACCACAAAAGAATTTTCTATGAATGTTATGACAAGAAAACTCATTCCTTGTGTGTACGTGCAAGTGTAGAATGATTGAAGCTACTTAGCTTTCTCAGACTCAAAATTATGTAAACTGTTGAGACAACAACAGATATTACACGGACTCAATGTGCATGAAAGAGGTGCTAAGGTAAGGCAACTTTCCTTCTTTTTCAATATCTAAATCTTCCGAGTGAATACTAGATAGCAGATATGCTGCGTCCCCAAAGAAAATGAAACATTTCTTTGTTAAGAAAGAAACGAGTGGTTGGTGGGGTAAAAACAAGAGTTGGCATGGGCTCACTGCCTGTTTCAATGATGGTCACCAAAGAATGTGAACCAATCAGTAGATGTGGCTGCCCGGCTCAGAAAGTGTTTGGTGCAGAGTTTTCATATTCTTTTAACTCTGTTCTCACACCCTCTTTCTTTTTGTCATTAAAGCTCACTTCTAACCAAACTCTCATTTACATTTTACCGCTCATCACAATGAGAAAAACTCAACCGGATGAGTTATCTCCCCTACTCTTTGATTTAAGACCCCTCACCCGTCAATCACTCAAGGGTAACTTCCGGGGTAGGAAACACTGGTTAACGTGAATCCATGGAAGTTCTGTTTAAATTTTCACACAAATCCCATGTAAGTCCTAACAAAGAATAGATGCTCAACAGTTTAACTAAACAGTTAATTATATTCTTTTAACTATGTTCTCACACCCTCTTTCTTTTTGTCATTAATGCTCACTTCTAACCAAACTCTCATTTACATTTTACCGCTCAGGACAATGAGAAAAACTCAACCGGATGAGTTATCTCCCCCACTCTTTGATTTAAGACCCCTCACCCCTCAATCACTCAAGGGTAACTTCCGGGGTAGGAAACACTGGTTAACGTGAATCCATGGAAGTTCTGTTTAAATTCTCACACAAATCCCATGTAAGTCCTAAAAAAGAATAGATGCTCAACAGTTTAACTAAACAGTTAAGTACAAAGTGTATGATAACACTGTCAAAGTGTATGCTCATAAGATTTGAGCAATTGAACTTTGAAGCTTTCTCAAAACAAAGATATTGAATGAAAGAAATGAAATCAAAAGAATTGTTTTAAGAATCTGACAATGTATCAATCAGATCAAATGAAATGGTTAGGGTATCAAAGAATTGGATATTTTGTTTATATGAACGAATATAAACAATTTTGCAATGAAAGCACACGATTAGAAATTATGATTGATGCTCAACAACATTGAATTTCAAACGGGGGTATTACCATCGAAAAATTGGTTCGTTATGAGACATGGTAATAACAATTTCAAATAAAATACTGAACCGGTGTGTATGAATACTTGACAGTATATGGACAAGATAATACACAAGTATTTATCTTTGGAAACACACAGTCAGTTAAACATGAATACTCAAAAATTGAAAAACATTTAAAATCACACTTCTAAATTCATAAAATCTTTTGAGAACCCGAAGTGGTTTGAACATTTCAGAAACCATTTTTCATGATCGAAAGTTTTTCTTCTTTCAAACAATCAGAGATCTAGGATTAGAAGATATTTACCTTTAAGTTCCTCTCAAATCATGATGTAATGATTTATACTCTGATAAGCTCCCCCTGGATATTTGAAAAATATCCATACTTCTTAACTTTGAAAAAGTCAGCTGCAGAAAAACAGTTAAAAAATCCGAGTGCTGATTTGAATTAATCAGAAGTCATAATAAATTTACTTCCCTTGAAATTATGCATCAGCAGATCTATCAGAGAAAAGGTACAGGATAGAGATCCACAATTCCTTCTGGAATGTAGTCCGTCATATCTCTCTAATGCATATTTCAGAATATATAAGTACTCCCCCTTGAATGTTGATCTTCTCATTTCAGCTCGGGAGTATCTTTTCTTTAAACATTGAAACACGGGTCCTGATATGTCATGTGATCAGAAGCCAAATTTCGTTGAACTCCGGGTTCTAAGCTTATTTACTTAGAATCCATAGTTCTTCTACTCCCCCTTAACAGTAGGTGCCTACAACACAGAATCAATTTTAGGCTTTGGTACCCACTGGTATTTGGGTCCATGAATGTTAGTTGCAGTTCGAATGGGAGTAATGGAATAAGAACCATACCAGTAATGATCACTAGTCTTGTGAATAGGATCATGTGTACGACAACAAGAACAATAGTATTTCGTACCTGACAACCTGATTAATTGATCTCTCGAGTAGATATGATCAGGTTTAACTTTACGCGCATTGTTCTTTTTGGCTTTGTGTGTATGTACACATGATTTCTTTTCTTTCAGCTCTTTCTTCCCATCTTTCTTCTCATCTTCAACTGGTTTCTTTCTCCAGACCAATTCTTCTTCTTTGTATCTCCTTCTTCTTAGATGTGTACCTGAACCATCTATATTTCTATCATTGAAAATGTTAGTACTACGAATCCGATTAACTGATTTAATTGACCTTTGTGAAGAAACAGTTTTCTGATTTGAACTTGATTCTGTCATTTCAAGCTCTTTAATCTTTGAAGCAAATCTGTCTCTCTCTTTGTCAAGAAGGTCAATCTTCGTCTCGCATTCAGACTTCGTGTTCTTCTCTTTCAGCACACTTTCAGATAGTTCATATAGCTTCTCAGTAAGCTTTTTGATCTCAGCCTCAAACATACTTCGTTCTTCTTCAAATCCCTTCTCAGCGTCCTTTCTTTGGCCGGATATTTCTTTGAAGAATCCAACGTTCTTCTGTTCAATCTCCTTCTTCTCCTTGACAAACTTTTCTCTTTCCAAGATTTTTACTTTCTCAAAATCAGAAACTTGCTGAGAAAGTTTCGCAGTTTGAAGCTCAAAAACCTATCTTTCATCAAGAACTTTCTTTGACAGATCAAGAATCTTTCTTTCAAGATTTTTCCTTTCATTTGAGAAATCAACTTTTTCCTGTTCAAAAACAACAAGTCTTTTCTTCAGATCCAGGTTTTCACTCTCCACATCTTTACGATTCTCTTCAAGTTCCAGTGTCTTCTCTTCTCGTGCTTCAAAATCTGCAACTTTTCGTTCAAGTTCAGATTTTTCTTTGAAGCTTGATGTAGATCCTTTTTCTTTATATCAGCTGCTCTTTTAAGATCTGAAATCTCTTGGTTAAGAGAGTCTATTTGTTTAAAAAACAAAAGGTGATATGAATGTGATTCTAACTCCATTTCAAGATCTTTATTCCTACGCTTGAGCCAGTCATTGTCGTCCTGTAACCGAGAAATTTGAAGATAACTCATTGTTACTTGGAAAACTTAAAATTCAGGGACTGAACTTGACAAGAGATGAAACTCTAAAGTGCAAGGACCAAAAGTGACAACGTGTGAAACATGAAAGTTTAGGGTCACAAATGACAAACTCCTGAAACCTTGAATTACGGGGGATGAAAGCGACACAAACAGAAACTTAGAACTGCAAGGACTAAAAGTGAAAAAAAAAAATAGACTTAAAACTAGAAGGACAAAAATGACACATACTAAAACTACTAACTAGAGGGACTAAAAGTGTAAAAATTAAAACTTCTAATGGACTTAACTGGACACTAACGAAAAAGGAATAAAACTAACCAAACTAACAAACTAACCGGACTAACTCAGACTTAATGGAAAAGGACCAAAATGTTAAGCATTTAACGGCAAACTAACGGAAACACTATTCATCGTCTTCCTCGTTGAGCCAACCTGCAAAGCTTCAAAACGGTTAGAAATTTTCAAATCAAAATGATCGTTAAAGCTCCCTGATCAGTCCTTACCAGTTTAAAACTCAACCGGTCAACCCACGATCACAAACGAACCAACCGAAAACTTTTCGGAAAACGATCGAAAACTTAAAAAAACAGTATAGGTTAAAACTTTTCGACCAAAAATGATCGTTTATGTTCCCTTAAGCTCCCTCAACTGATTAAATCTCGAAACAATCTCTCAAACTTTCGAACGAAGCAACCGAAAGTTTTTCGGAAACCGAATTAGAATTTAAAAACTTGATATGGGTGAAAATTTTACGATCAAAATCGATCGTTTAAGCTTTGTAAACAACCCTTAATGATTTAAAACCGAAAAAAGTTCATCCACGATCACTACCGAATCGACCGAAATGATTTCGAAAAACAATTCGACAAAAAAAAACTTAAAGTTTGTTCTTGTCGTGAGATGTTGGTTCGCTGGACACCGGCAGTCGCAAGGGACCGGGCGAGGAGAGGTCGGGCGATGAGGCACCGGTCGGGGAGATGGTCCGGGAGTTTAGACCCCGGGATATAGTTTCACCGGGCGTTTACGGTCCGGTCGATTGACACCGGGATACAGTCCGGTCGATAGACAACGGGCGAGGACGGTACCGGGCGGATGCTAGTACCGGTCTTTAGCTAGACACGATGGATATGAGATTATATAATATATATATATATATATATATATATATATATGATGTATATAAAGAAACAGTCGCCGATCGATCTTGCAGCTGCCACCAGTCGACTTCAATTAAAAAAAATCCACCGCCCCACTATGGTTTATCACCCAATCAGAATGGAGATCCCACACCGTCCTACTGGCTCAACACCGTATGCACTGATAGAATTTCCAAGCCGTATCACCTTGTCATATACTAGTTTGTAAGTCCACCATACATACTTTCCATGCTTTCCATCCACCCACGCAAGAAATAAATAAAAAAAATATGTGGATGGAGGCGAGAGGATCCGGGAGCAACACCCCGGTCGAAAGACAACAACCTGGTCGAAGGACACCCGGTCAGGTCCGGTCGCAAGGGTTCGGTCAGAGTCAATAACGGATAAACACGAATTGATAAAGATAATTCGATTAATTGATAACAAATAGTCTTCCGATAAAATCGATCAAACAGATGCAATCGATCACTTTGTTTAAACGAACAGATAAGCTCAACCCAGAAAATTTCCCAGAAACTCAGAAACTCATGCAGATATGAACAGATTAACCCAGAAAATCAATCAATCGATCAAACACCAAATAATCGACCAAAAATCAATTTAACCTAGAAAATCCCAGAAATCAATCGTACTGAACTTAAGATTTAATCATACTTGAATCGACCGAACTTAACCCAGATTGAACACAGATCTACCAATTTCGATTTTAGAAAATCTATAATGCAGACCTAGAAAACTCAATCGATGCAGAAAATCAATTTCTTCGAAGATCAAACAATCTTAACCCAGAAATTAATCGATCAATATGAATATTATCTAATAAGCTATTAAAGGGTTTTAGACAAACCTTTTTGGATCAAAAATTCTGTCTCTTTGTTCCTTTTGATCGTATCGAATAAAATTAATTCGATCCTACTCTCATACCAATTGTAGATCCCAGTATAGTGCAATCACGAACAATAATATCAACTAAGAACAGTTAATATGCCACAATCTCTAGTCATATGATTAATATTCAAGAAAGGTTTAAGTTTACAGAGAGAATATCTGATAAGCAAATTAAACCTATTGACTAGAGAATTATGAATGAGATCTAAACTTCTCTTAACAATAATTTCATCTAACCTCACAAACTGAATGATAAAACCCCTTATATATGGGGCGTATTGGGCTAATGGGCTTTAGGCCCAATAACAAAACAACTATCAATTAATTACAAATCAACCCCTTATAAATGCTTTATACCACTTTCAACACACAGGACTTTCAGTCCTAACACTAAGTTTAAAAGTTTGTACCTGTGACCTTTCTGGTTTGGGAAAGTAAGTTCCGCGGGATGCTTGTCATCTGGTCCCCTAAGGTCAATTGGTCTGTGAGTGATCGAACCCAAATCCTTCTATAGAACTATATCGAAAGTCATGTTCTACTGGTATAAATGGGTTTAAGATGTGTCGATGTAGCCTGAGAGTAAGTTCCAAGGGGTGCTTGACACCTAGTCCACTAAGGCCAACTGGTCTGGGAGCGGCTGACCCAAATCCTGCAATAAGATCAGATAGAAAGTTACTTTTACGACATGTTTTTTACTTACAAAACTTCTTGATTAAAAGATGTCAATGTGCACAACGCTAAAAGATGCCAAATAGCACAATCATGTGAAGATGCCAATGTGCACATATTATAGAAAGATGCCAATGAGCACACATCTCATGATACTTGGTGATATTTCTGAGTTGCGATAAACCTATAAATTTGTGAAAGTCTTAATTCTTGTCAGCTTAGTGTGAGTAAAGGCAAAGTTCTCTATTATATTTTTAGAATTACATTTACTTGAAGCTAATCAAAGTTCGCATGCTAGCACACTGAATAGATTGATGAAAGTTTTAAAACTGAACATGTATTAACTTGATATGCAATAAAACTTGTATCTGTATCCAAAAACACACACTTGATTTCAATTGATTGATTAATCTGTGATATTTTACTGAGTAGAATTTAATTTGTATAGTGTTTAAAATTTTATATATATTTAGTTGTTTCAAAATCTATATTCAGTATATTTTTCTTTCTACAATTGATGTTTCGATACTTGTGTTCTCATATCTGTGTAAGTGGGTCTGTGCATATTTCGAGGGGGAGTGAATAAGGAGAAATTTCTGAAAGAACAACTGATCATATCTCATTTCGAGGGGGGAGTACATAAAGTGAATACAGTGGACAGTGCATTTGTGTAGGGGGACTAAAAGAGCTCAACAGGTGAATCATTTCAAGTCTCAAGTCAGATTTGCTACTCCTACAGATTTCTTGCTAGCTTCTTCGACTCAGTCTTGCAGATCTGAAGTTGTCTCGTCTCCAGCGTAAACATGACCAAGATGATCCAGATCATCAAGGTCATGAGGGGAGAAGTTAAAGAGACAAAGAGTTCAAAGTTTATCTGCTAAAGATTTTATTTCTTCAGTTATACTTATCCTTATGTTGTTCCAGCTCCAACCACCACAACTCCTTCGAGTACATTTGAAAGAGGTTTGTCGTCTAGACTACAAGCTGATGTTCCTGTTCTTGAACCGATTGTTCCTTCAAGATTATTACAAATTGGTCCAGTCTTGTCAAGACAACATAGACTGAAAGATGCTGAGAAGAAAATTTTTTTAGTCAAGAAGCTACGCTAAGACCCTTAGAAGGTCTGATTTGAGTTTGAAGATGGGTGTAACAGCCTACATTAAAGACCGGAGCGCCAATGATTACTAAGGAGGAGATTGTTAAGTCAGATTTTATAGTAATCATTGTATTTATAACCTTGTAGCTAATACTGTGTACTTAGCACTATTCTATCTTGTATTGGCTAAGGGTATTTAAGTCCCTTGTGGCCTTTGTGTTGTGCAAGACTTCCGCATAATATTGAATATACAGTACTTTTGCATCTTACACTTTCTCTCTCTACTTTCTCTCACATAGATTAGATTGATCTTGGAATTACAACCCACACTCATCAGTTTATTTTTTTTTCCAAACTTGGTAAAACGATAAGTGCAGGTGACTCGTTCGATACGTAAAATAATTTAAATCGACTTCAAGCTTCGAGAAGTACAAACGATACACAAGATAGTTCAAAAAGAGTGGCTATAATGTCAGGCATGGCAATATATTAATATAATGCACTCTTAGGAAACGATAATAAAAGTGCCAACAACTGAAGTGCATAAAACAAAACATTTAGTATAAACTATCGTGGACTCCTCATACACTTACTCACGCCATAAGTATAAACCAAATTGTACTCCACGTAGTATATAATGAAACGTACTAGCACAAAACTCGAAAGAGAAAATCATGCGGTTTCACAATTCCAAAACTACTGTGACGTAAGGTAACATTTTCTCAACATAGCTCGCATGAGATAAAAAATGTTCAATAAACTCGTAAGTTAACGCACACAACAAATAAAATATACGCATTTCAGAGTTCCTTCAAGTGACGCAAAATGTCGTAAAATAAAATTCGAGGAGACTCAACAAAACATCCATAAAACCCCAATGAAACTCAATGGCACTCAAAATCAAATGGTGCCCAAAATTTCGTTTTCAATAATCAAATAGCATGAGACAAAGTTATGACTAAATGTCAAAATTCCAAAAATTCCCCTTTTATTGCAATATGATATGAAGTGACACAATTTAACAAAACTCGCATGAAATACAATTCCAATAAAACTTGTTGGGTCATTGACCAACATCTTCCTAAATCGAAACGTGGCGCTGGTTGCTACGCTATAAGGAAATAATGTTGTGCCTTCTCCATCAGCAATTGCTTTTGGCGTAGTGGTAAGCGCTTGATCCAAACATGTGGTATCAGAGCAGGTCACGGGTTTGAATCCCATGGAGTGCATTTAAATGCCAAAGGCATGTTGTGTAGCCATTGACTTCTTGCAAAGATCTTGTTAGTGTTGGAAAATGCTGGGGGGATTGTTGGGTCATTGACCAGCATCTTCCTAAATCGAAACGTGGCATTGGTTGCTACGCTATAAGGAAATAAATTTGCACCTTCTCCATCAATAATTGCTTTTGGCGTAGTGGTAAGCGCTTGATCCTAGCAAAACTCAAACACCAAAAATAGTGGAAGGTAACTATTCGTCCAAAACTTTAACATATGTGGAGGAGATCCAATGTTAAAGTCATAAACTGCAGTCAATTGCCTAAGACGCTAAACAACATCAAAACAAGGACCTCACAATATCCGAAAATGGTGTTGGACAACAACGAGGTTAAGGAAAATCTTGACAAAGTTTGTAACCACATGCAATCGAATAATTTTATGCATGTTAAAAAAATCATAGTTTAACTATTTGTGTGTGCTAAATATTTTTCCAAGATTGCAATAATATATTCCACATGGCGATTTGGAAACATGAGAAATAATCGATGCAATTTGTTTCAGAAATAAATTTTGTGCATGAATTTGTTCGGCACGCAACGTCTTAGAATCACGCTTCTCAATTTCCTAGCCACACTATCGTCATCCGGATGTTCAAACGTCTTAAGGCAATAATCACACTAAATTGGTTAACCTTACAATTTCTTCTCGAAAGAAAGTCAATTCCATAAGCCTATGGTTCTAATTCAACCAATAACCCCGACCCAAAATGGTCAACTTAATGTATTCACCATACTTAACCATCACTCCAAATGACAATGCCATAAACATCAACTCTTCTTTCGGGTACTCGCTTAGAAACTTCTTTACTACCCCAACGGTCATCACGCCAGGGTAGTACAAGTATACACATGTAGCATGTAGGTTCACCATGACACTGGCCAAGTGCCATTATGAACATACTGTACATGATCATCCTTGCTAACCTAGACAAGTTTCCCATTTCTAACGACCCAATCAACTCCAAATATCCTATCCTAAGGTACCAAATGGTGTAATTTCACTTTCAATTGCTTAAAAAGAACGCTAGTTTGAGTCTAGGCATCTAAAATCGATACCTAATTCCCTCAAACTTAAGCTATGATACCAACTTGTAACACCCTTAAATTTGGTAAGAGCAACTAATAAAATTTTCGATAAAACATCAATTGAAAGACAACATCTCTTCCCACATGTCAAACTCAAAATGCCTCAAAATAAGATTCAATAAATAACCTCAATAAATGCAAACTCCAATAATACACAAAGAATAAACCACAGTCGGGTGCTACTTAACCCCCAAACGCAAGTTGCTTTAAATGCGGAAGACTTCACTAAGATATCCACTCCTCGAGCACACAACTAGCACTCTTCGCTTCACAGTGTCACTAGGACTATTCCCAACCGAAACCTGTTGCACATGCCGACAAATAAAAAGGCTAGGCTAACGCCTAGTGAGTTCAAGATTTTCAACATGGATAAATATATCATTGAAAAGAAGTAATGCAATTCAAATCATAATCTTTCAAAATGATCACTTTAGGTATATCAGGACTCGTTCTCCAACATGATGCATTTTACAAAGATGAATACCTCAACACAAAACATTCTTTATAAAATAATGCATTTTAAAACTCACTCAAAGGTTGTAACACCCAAATGCGAATGGGACTCAACACTACACACACCAAATTATGGACAATAATCCACCCATAAAGGAAATCACCGAAAACATAAATATAAAAGACCCAACCCAAAAACAACACCTTTCGGTGACGTGAGATACCCGATTCCACATAATGCGACGGACACGAAGTAAGCCACACATTATGTTAAATTGGTATTAAGTATCAAGCTCTACATCTTTCAGTATACACCCATAGATACTTGCACGGAGGACTTACACCATACTGAAGATGCCTAATTGCATCGCAATGGGGAAAACTAAGCATTCCACCATCGGACAAATTAATAAAAGTATCGAGCTCAGCATCTTTCAGCGTACACCCATAGATACTTGCACGAAGGACTTACAACCCAATCTGATGCCTAACGTGTCGCGATGTTGTAAACTAGTCGTTCCAACATCGGACAAAATAACAAAAGTGCTCATTTATCCATAGCAGACAGGGTTGAAACATAAGCTCTACGTTGAGCTATCAAAATGGACAAGTGTCCCCCAAACCCTGTCATAATCAAATACCGACCCACAGGCTCAAACGACCAAATGACACCTTGTCAAAAGCAATATAATGCAATAGAACACACTCGACTAAGCCCCCAAACTCACTTCTCTCGCACGGATCGCCCTCGATTCTCATGGGGACAAATATAGGTGAGTTCCCAACTCAAAATCACAACTTAGAAACCTAAGAAAGCGCATGGGGTGACTTTTACTTACCGAGAATTACGGGTGTTACAAACGCGAACAATGAGGAGATAAAAAGGTTGAAGAGGGAGATAAAGGAGAATGAAGATCGTATTTGCTACGACAACGTACAAGTCAACAAGATTATGCAAGACTTCGCAATACTGCAAGCGCAGGTAACATAGAAACAAACTTGGATTGATAAATGTAAAGCACTATATCCTTAGATGGTGCTTGTGTTGTTGGTTTCGTGTTTGGAGTTTCCTATGTTGGTAGTTTATACCTGGAGTTTCTATGTTGTCGTTTCGTACCTGTAGTTTGTATGTTTTTGTTTCATGAATAAAATCGTCGAATCTATTTTGTGGTTTGATGCGTTTATATTTTATATTACTAAAAAATAAGTATCGACGACAAATTTATAAATTGATAGAGTTCAAAAACAACCAGCGAATCTGGAAGGCTTTTTCAGGGGAATCTGTAAGCCTTTTTACAAGCGAATTTGTAAGGCTTTTCAAGGGAATTTGTAAGCCTTTTACAGAGGAATCTGTAATCCTTTTACAGGGGAATCTGGACCAATACCAACTCCCCAATTGCCTTTTGTGCACTACCTTTGGCTATAAATACCGAACGCGGGGGGGGGGGGGGGGGGGGGGGGGTTCCTAAAGCACACAAAACCAAACAAAGTATTCAGTAAGTTAAAAGTTTTACAAGTCTTCTTATATTGCATCCCCAAATCTTCATGTATGGAATTTCAGATGTTTATCTCAAGCGCTTCCAGCCTCTACCACGGAGTTATATGGTTAATGTTTACATTTTTATGGATTGTGCTTGCGTTGAATATTGTGTAAGGCTAAGGTTGTTAACCTATATCATGAACAACTGAGTATCCACAAATGTTCACCATGAATGTCTATCATCAAGGGTACTTCACGAAACCACCTAGAAGACAGTATTTTCGTGGTCTAGAAGTCTATGTTGACATATTAGACGTCGACGATCTTTCCATGCGACTACTTCACCAGATCATGAAAGAGCTAGGCTACGACGAACCAAAATATTATAAGTTGTATTTTTAACGTCCGAATGCAGACTCGTTGACTAGACTAGAACCTATGTCTACCGATGGAGATGTAGCCAACATACGTCAGTATGTTGACGGCCATACCATCATTGAAGTGTACAACGAGAAAGTGGAGCTTAACACTTCCAGACTCATATCACCAGAGCATATATAAAGTCGGTGGGGATTCCAGAAAAACCAAGCGTCATGTAGCCGTAGTTTGACATTTAAATGACCAAGAATATGACCTAATCAGTTTGTTTAATGTCGTCGTTTCCAAGTCTGTTTAGATGAACTTGTACCGATTGTTTTCGAACCCTGTCAGTTTGTAAGTTCGTTTCATTCACCAAATCTTAATTTTGTTTTCTATCTCTCGACACAAAAAATCTAAGAAAGCAATAGTAATATATATAAAAATTTTATTACATACATCGTGAACCTCGTTTAGGACTACGAGTAGATAAAAAAATTAACAGTACGGACTACATAATAAAAAACAGAAAACAACATACTCATCTAACCGGACAGACAACGAGCATAAGACCTCCTCCATACGATGTCGTCATTCCTTGGCCACAGATTCAGTTGCATCTGGTGCAACTGCTTGGTGCGTTCCTTCAATTAACATGTCTAAGTTACGACATACCTACACACCGCAATCCCCAAGAGACCCCGCCTGTTATGGTGCATCATCTTCATAGTGATGCTTGAATTTCTTGCTACCATTGATACGAGCAGGTGTGTCGCGGATCTTCTTTAACAACTTCGGAAATAGTATTTTGAAGGTCTTAAGGGGATCTTCCAAAGCCATCTTGAACTTGGGTACTCGTAAACTGTCATATATTATCATGATCATTTCATTAAGGTCCATAACCCCGAGCACCCAATGTTTGTCTATAATGCATATGGGGATGTATACCTGAGATTTTACAATAACATACAAATAGTTATTAACAAACAAGTTAAACAAAAGTTATGTAAATCGATTTCCATACCCGCTAGAGGCCCTTCCAATCTTGATGGTTTTTATGCTCCTCACCATTGCACGTAGTGTACAAAGACTTGTAACCTTGTTCCGACCAGGTAAGGAACTCAAAAAAGTTGTTGTCCATCACCGCCTAGCTCGCTTGTGGAGAGCAGGATTCTTGGATCATTCTGACCCAACAGTCGATGTGCTATACACAAAACAGAGATTGTTAGACCTGTAATTAGAAATGTAGTTGTTTATATGACTATATTTAAATACTAACCAGATCCTCGAAATCCCCCCCTACCATCTACACCCAGCAGTTTCATGAAAAAATCGGCATCCATTTCAAGGCTGCCATAAAATGGACATAACAGGATGGGGAGTTGATTATTGCGAATTTGGTCCATGATCTGTGTCGCCGAAACACACATCGATTGCTCCGCTAAGGTCATCGTAGTGTCTCCCCGAACCTTTACCTTACCCTTTGCCTTCACCCTAGGCTTGGTTTTTTTCGGAGGGACTGGTGTGGTCGAAGGTTGTTGGATATATGAGGAACATAAGCCTGACCCTGCATTAACGACCTGTCTCCCCCTCGCAAGTGCTGTCGGCTTCGCCGCATGTGTTGTCTCCTCTGTCGCATGCTTGGGAATGTCATATTCCTCTAAGTGGTCTCTAAAGATCTCATCACCCATCAGAGTGCTCAACCGCGCCTGGGTGGTGTCAACCTCCGACCCCGACCCTATCGAATACGGGATGGAAGGTGTTATCCCAGATTTTAATCTAGTTGGTAAACAATCAATCAAGTAATCAAGCAACACAATAATAATCAAGAGATATAAAGATTAATAATAACGTACCAATCCCTTGAATAAACAATGAAACCCTTGAGTGTTCTTGATACCCTTTGAATACAGAGAAAATACGGCTAACTATTTAGAAAATTATCAGAGTTCTTTCAATGTTAACCTAAAACTAAACTAATCAAAACTTTAAATACCCAGGCCATATGGGCTTTAACCTTAATGGGCTTTCTAATGGGCTTGGGCCCAATAGCTTAATAACTATTAACTTATTACATAATAAACCCTCTAATTAACTTTAGCACAATTGCAGTTTAAACCCTTAACTTTAACTTTAATCTTGAATACAATTATTTGATCCAACAATCTCCCCCTTTGGATTCAAGATTAAAAAAAATTTGCAATTGTCTTCGGGTCTTCTCTTGTCTTCACTTTTCTCTTGAGAATCTTCAGATATGACGTTGATAGCTTCAAAACTTCAAAACTTGATATCTTTAAACAATCTTCAAATCTTTAAAATCTTTGAAAATTTGAATAAATTGTTATCCCAGTTTAATCTAGTTGGTAAACAATCAATCAAGTAATCAAGCAACACAATAATAATCAAGAGATATATAAATCAGAGTAACATACCAATCCCTTGAATAAACAATGAAACCTTTGAGTGTTCTTGATATCCTTGAATACAGAGAAACCTTTCTACCTTTCTAATATGATTATGATAATTGTAAATATGAGGATTCTTTTGGCTCTGATACCAATTGTTATCCCAGATTTAATCTAGTTGGTAAACAATCAATCAAGTAATCAAGCAACACAATAATAATCAAGAGATATAAAGATTAATAATAACGTACCAATCCCTTGAATAAACAATGAAACCCTTGAGTGTTCTTGATACCCTTTGAATACAGAGAAAATACGGCTAACTATTTAGAAAATTATCAGAGTTCTTTCAAGGTTAACCTAAAACTAAACTAATCAAAACTTTAAATACCCAGGCCATATGGGCTTTAACCTTAATGGGCTTTCTAATGGGCTTGGGCCCAATAGCTTAATAACTATTAACTTATTACATAATAAACCCTCTAATTAACTTTAGCACAATTGCAGTTTAAACCCTTAACTTTAACTTTAATCTTGAATACAATTATTTGATCCAACAGAAGGTCCCAAAAAATCTTCCACCAAACAGCTAAGGAAGGGTGGCGGTGTCACGTACGACAGACCTGGCACATCGTCCCGATTCATCATTTCGGGTCTGTAACAGTCCGCCTCTGGAATTTCAAACTGGTGACATAGGTCATTATAAGAATTTTCAAACGTAATAACAAAAATAGAACAATATTGAGCACTCGTCGTCACTTACATTTTGCTGAAATGATGGGTTCGAAAAAGGAGAAAATCCTCTCGATTCTGCCTTCTTGTACCCATGCGATATGTAGGTCGACGCCATACTTGCCAACCCAAACTGATGACATAGATTATAATGAGCACTCTTAATAAGATTTTTCAAACGTAATAACGAAAATAGAACTACAATGAGCACTCGTCGTAACTTAAATTTTGCTGGAATGATGGGGTCGCAGATGTCGCATGCGTTTGCCCAGGCGACGTGTAGGTCGGCGCCATACTCGTCGACACCTAATACCAGTATGGAACGTAATATCAATACACAAACCAATATACACTAACGCGAACAGTGCAAAGGTTTGTGTAACACCCCGATTTTTGAAAAGGTATCATTTAAAGTTAATTCAGAAACCGATATATTGAGGAAAAATAAGATATATGATTTTGGACTTGAATCTTAGATTTTATAGTCTTGATGGATAAAGGATTCAATTACGAGTCCAACGGTTCCTTTCGGAGCGAAATCGGAGCTAAAAACGAAGAAGTTATGGCCAAAACAGCGTTCGGTACCCTCTTGGCTATTGTGACAGCGATTGTGACAATGTCACTATAGCCGTCACAATAGCCAGAGCTGGCGATTGTGCCAGCGATTGTGCCATTGGCACAATAGCCTGGCACTATAGCCTACGGGTACCAGAGTGTTAAAAGTTGCGATTTTCAGCCCCTATCCCATTTTCTCACTTCCACTCTCTTCCCTTTCTCTCCCAAACCGATTCCTATCATATTGATTCGAACCTCAACCATTTCCATGGCTATTTACTTTGATCTTGAATCATTCCATCATCATCTAAAGTCTTGGAAGTCTAGGATTCAAGGAGCTACCATCTCATCATCTCCATTGTTGTCTTCTTCAAGAAAATCCTAGGGTTTTGAGGTTTATCAAAACCCACCAATGTGAGTTCATCCCTTCTTCTTTCTAACACTTTAATCAAGTTTTAAATGCTTCATTCATAGTTTCCAAGTACTCTATTTCTTAAGTTTTTGGTTGGATGATTTTGGAGAAATTAGGGTTTTAATCTCGTTTGGGGATTTGATATAAATTGTTGGGGAATGATTCTACGTGTTTGGTTATGCTTATTTATGGTTGAATATGTATGAATTTAGGTTTTTGGGAGTTTTGTCTTGAGAATCCAAGTGTTCTTCAAAGGAGCTCTAGTTGGGGAAAAAATCTAGATTTAGCCTAAATCTAACAAGGTGAGTTCAAGTTGATTTGTGAAAACGGTGTACATGCCAAAATGTTTATTTTAAAGCGTTTTGCATGAAATTGTTAACTGCTGATAAGTTTTGTTAACTGCTGATAAGTTGAGTATTTTAAAGGTGTTTAACTTTATAAACTCATTTAGCACATATCTTTGGGATTTTGGGCATTTTGGATAATTAAATCATATATTTTGGTGTCTTAATGATTTATTTTATGGAAGTAGATTTTGAGTATAAATGTGTTCATTTTGTGTTTTGGAGAAATGCATGGTATTGTGTTATGAGACATTTTGAAAACATAAGGGTATGAGTTCATTTGGAAAAAAATGGTTCGTCTCAACCAACGATGAGATTTTATTTGTTTATACATTTGGTCGTGTTTGCATATTAGATGGTCAAACGGGTTCCAATATTTATATTAGTTTATTTGGGTATTTACGTAAAGTCTTGGGCCTTGGGCTTGGTTTTGACTAAGTGAGTCGTGTGGAAATTTGTCCGGATTTATAACCGATGTGGGTTTTGAGTATGATGACGATTGTTTATGTCATTGGTGAATTACATGCTTTGGGTGCTTCGGTCATTCATTCGGAGTCATGTAATATTAGACAGTGTCGTAATGGATCCATAGGCACGTAAGTCTGTCGGTTATGTAAGGCCTGAGGTTTTGGGTTACTTTTAGTGACCGCTCGGGTTTGCTAGCGAGTGGACAACGAGTGGCACGAGCTGCAGAGGGGGAAACTCGTCTAAATTGGATAGGCACTTAAGTCTGTAAGTCCTTGAAAGTGGAACTCGACAGAGTAAGGCCAGAGGCATAAACGGTCCGAGGTTGTGATGTCGGTGGTGGCATGGGAACTAGGATGTCGGGATGTGTGGTGAAATCCAATAACATCACGGGTGGCCCCATTCACGTGTTCTCGCCACCCCAGATGGAAACGTTTAGAGGACATGCAAGGAAGTCGCGTGAACGGCCTACTTGCGTGTTTCTCTATTCTCAGTATTTTCGGATCTCCTCATCGTTGATTCGTGGTATTTTTACATGGCAATGTCGTATTTTACCAACTTTGGTTTTTATGTGGTCGACGGTAAATGATGGCTTTAATATTGGGTTTTCCCCACGTATATTAAGGTTGGAATGAAACGCGTCATTTCTACGTTTCAGTATTTGGTTTATTTCCATTTTATGACTGCGTGAGTTTTGGGTCTATTTTCCGTGTTCATGGCAATATTTATTTATAAAGATTTTCATCTATGGTTTATGAGTTGTGCAACATGTTTCCCTCCGTGATGGGTATTTCGAGATATAATATTTTACCCGCGTTTTATAAAATTGGGAGTTCCCTCTTTATTCTCATTTGGAGCAAGTCTTGGTTTAAATCTAAATTTACGAAAGTACGTTTTATATTGGGATCTTCGCCTTTAAAACAGTTTGGTTTGGTTAGCGATTAACTTGGCGTCTTTTTCGTTTACAATGCATGTTTATGGGTAAACAAGTCCTTTTCATAAGAGAAGCATATCATTTTGAAAGAGTATGATTTAATAGCATCCTTCCATTTTAAACGATTTATTTATTTATGTTGAAAACTCTTGAGCTCACTAGGCGTTAAGCCTAACCTTTTTATTTGTCGGCATGTGCATCAAGTTCCAGATGGGGGTTTGGTTCTAGCAGTTCTATGAGGAGACGTGCTTAGTTTTTCACAAGCGTAAGTATTTGGTGAAGTCTTCCGCAGTTTGGAGATAGCGACCATTATTGGGTTTTAGTAACACCCGTCCTTATTTTAGACTGTTTGTATAGAATTAATGTGTGTACTGAGGTTAAATATTAAATGGTGGTTGTAGATGATTCATTTATTGGTGTATTTAGAAAATTTTAAATTAGTTGCTATTTCCGGATTTCAGGGTGTTACAAGTTGGTATCAGAGCTTAAGTTTGAGAGAATTAGGTGTTGATTTAGAATGCCTAGACTCAAACTAGCGTAATTTGTAAGCGTTGAATGTGAGATCACACCATTAGGCACTTTAAGATTTGATGAGTCGAGATGAGTGGAACCACTAAGAACGGGAATCACGTCGAAAATGGCAAGGATGATCATGTACAGTACGTTCATAATAGCACCTGGCCAGTGATATGATGAACCTACGAGTTACGTGTGTATGCTTGAACTGCCTTGGTATGATAACCGTTGGGGTAGTGAAATAGTTTCTATATGGGTAGCCATTAGAAGGAGTTGATGATTTTAGTCTTCGTCACTTGGAGTGACGGTAAGCATGGTGAATGCACTAAGTTGATCATCTTGAGGTCAGAGCTATCGATTGGATTAGAGCTATAAGGTTGTTAGACTGATTCAACTTCGAGGAGAAATTGTAAGTTACCCAAATTAGTGGGATTGTTGCTCTAAGATGTTTGGTGCATCCGGATGACTATAGTATGACGGGAAATTGAGAAGCGTAGTCCTAAGATGTTGAGTGCCGACCAAATTTCATGCACTAAATTTATTTATAAAATAAGTTTGCATCAATTGTTTCTTATGTTCCCAAAACATAAAGTGAGTTACATTCTAAAGTCTTGACAAAACATTTAATACTTATCAGATTTTTAACCGTGAGCTTAAGCAAGCATGAAATTATTTTGTTGCACGTGATTGTAAATTATTATCGAACACTTCTTCATTCTCGTTCGTGCCTAACACTATTTTTAGATA
Organism: Arctium minus; assembly: GCA_954870635.1. Lineage (NCBI taxonomy): Eukaryota > Viridiplantae > Streptophyta > Magnoliopsida > Asterales > Asteraceae > Arctium > Arctium minus. The sequence goes on along the minus strand of OX941096.1, from coordinate 10,173,789 downwards.
TTTTAAGATCCGTGTTTTTAATATTATTTGAGGTATTGGACAAGTAACTGTGAAATTTTTGACCTTGACATTGGATACCCTTCACGTATGTTAAGGTTTTAAAGGAAGAGTTGTTCCCATGTTTTTTTTCCCGAGTCGGAGTTTTCTTGGAAATTTTAGTCTGTACGAGTTGCGTTGAGTTTTATGGGATATTGTCTTGCGATGTTTCGAGCGTGTGAGTGTACTTTGTGTTGCGTGGGTTTCAATTTTATTGCGTGTAAATTTACGAATTTTGAGCGGCGTTTCTCATGAAAGTTTTGTTGAAAATGATCACTTTATCTTACGTTGCGGTTTAGAATATGACATTTCGGATTTATTGTCGTATTACTTTTTTTTATTATTATGTTGGGAAATGAAATTTTGACACCATTTGATTTTAGCGTCATTGAGTTTTATGAAAGTTCAGTTGGGTCGTATGGTGTCTTATCTTACGACATTTTGTGTCGCGTAGGTGAATTTTGGGACGTGTATACATGCATTATGGTGAAATATCCAGATTTTTATATTCTATATATAGAAAAAGAAAAGGATTCTTTTCGTGACATAGTTGTAAATGAGTGGAAGCGAGACAGATGTATAGGGTATGTATCCACCTATATTGAATTTCGGATACAGAAATGATAAAATCGTTTTAAGTTTTGTTAATAAATGTCACCCTACCTGCTGTTTTGGGAAAATTGAATCATCATGTGTCTTACCTTTGGGTTCGATACAAGTGTAAATCGCTGCATACTTTTTGCATTCAACTTTAAGTTATACTGTTGGTGTGAGTAAGCATATAAAAGATTTATGTTATTCCAGATAAAACTTTTGTTCTGAACATATTGTAGTTATTGATTTTACTGTTAGAAATTTTCCGCAATGCACTTCAATGAGTTATCGGCATTCACGTCGTTATATTTACTATCTGGGTCAAATGTGATTTATCGGTGCGACTCAATGCTTTAAACTTGATGTGAAAATTTATTTACGTTCCTAAGGTGTGGCTAAATTTGGGATTTAAACGGACGTATGTGGGCCTTATTGGGGACGTTGTCCTCCGACGTTTTGTGTAATTAAAGGAAAAGATTTTAAAGTCGAAGTTGTGAGATTTTCCTTTGGGAGTGGCACAAATTTCTATTGCACACGTTATAGTGCGGAAAATTATTTTCATATGCATAATATAACTAATGCATGCTAAGACCATGGTAGCCCGTTTGAAAATTTTGATGCGCATATTTTATTATTATCCCTATTAACGTCAGTACACGTCAAATGAGTTTTGAAAATGTTTTTATATGCGTAGAGTTGGTGATCAATTTTGAAACCCATCGAATGAAGGGTAGTGTGTTTTTACCGCACGACTAATTGTTGCAAAACTTGTGTAATTAAAAGTTTTGTAAACTTCAAATTGGCATACTAGTTGAAAAATCTTGAACTCATTAGGGCTATAGATTTTAAACCCTTACTGTGAAAGGAGTTGTTATAATGGACTAGAGAAGTCCTTGAGATTTGGGGCGTCGGATGATCCGACTTGTGGCCAGTTTTGAATGTTGGGTTTCATTTTTGGATCTGTGCACGTTTGGATAATTGAAGGTATTAGATTTATATGTTACCCCTATATATATAAGCGACAATATTTCCTTTCGGTAAATCTGTGAGTTGAGTCTTGTGCGATTGCTTGAGTGCGGTTTGTTTTGAATTGATGGGTTGATATTGACAGCATGTTATGTGTTGGCGGTGTACTACCTTTACGGATATTTGGAATATTGAGGACGTTACAGTTTGGTTGTAAAAAGGTATGATCGGAGTTATCATTCCCATATTAGGTGTTAATTTTAAATCTTTGAGGATCGACTCAGTACAAATCGACCTGTCCTTTTGAGGCCAGTAATCCTTGGAATGTTGGAAGTGTCCCCGTTGGATTACAAGAAATGTTAGCTTCTCGGTAATGGAACTTAAAGAAAGTTAGATATTGGTAATTAAGTGTGGGACTGTACGATTTTTCCTTGTTGTGGTAATTTTGGGACTGATTTGGGCTGATGGTGGAATTTGGATTACAAATTCAGAATCGGGTTGAGCTGGAATGATCTAATCAGTGGGAAGTTGAAGTCAAAAACTATCCTTGGGGTAGTGCGTGTCACCCAAGGTTGGGAGACAACCGCAGTCTCATGGTTAAGGACTACGTTAGTAAGATAACTATTCATTCGGATATAAGTGTGATTTTACCAAAGGGACATTAGGACCGACATAAGGATATGGTGGTAGTTTTGGCAAGTGGAGTAGATACAACCTATTATGCGGTAAACGTTTCATGGGAATCTAGATTTCGAGGACGAAATCTCTTTTAAGGTTGGGAGGATTGTAACACCCCGATTTTTGAAAAGGTATCATTTAAAGTTAATTCAGAAACCGATATATTGAGGAAAAATAAGATATATGATTTTGGACTTGAATCTTAGATTTTATAGTCTTGATGGATAAAGGATTCAATTACGAGTCCAACGGTTCCTTCCGGAGCGAAATCGGAGGTAAAACGAAGAAGTTATGGCCAAAACAGCGCTCGGTACCCTCTTGGCTATTGTGACAACGATTGTGACAATGTCACTATAGCCGTCACAATAGCCAGAGCTGGCGATTGTGCCAGCGATTGTGCCATTAGCACAATAGCCTGGCACTATAGCCTACGGGTACCAGAGTGTTAAAAGTTGCGATTTTCAGCCCCTATCCCATTTTCTCACTTCCACTCGCTTCCCTTTCTCTCCCAAACCCATTCCTATCATATTGATTTGAACCTCAACCATTTCCATGGCCATTTACTTTGATCTTGAAGCATTCCATCATCATCTAAGGTCTTGAAAGTCTAGGATTCAAGGAGCTACCATCTCATCATCTCCATTGTTGTCTTCTTCAAGAAAATCCTAGGGTTTTGAGGTTTATCAAAATGCACCAATGTGAGTTCATCCCTTCTTCTTTCTAACACTTTAATCAAGTTGTAAATGCTTCATTCATAGTTTCCAAGTACTCTATTTCTTAAGTTTTTGGTTGGATGATTTTGGAGAAATTAGGGTTTTAATCTCGTTTGGGGATTTGATATAAATTGTTGGGGAATGATTCTACATGTTTGGTTATGCTTATTTATGGTTGAATATGTATGAATTTAGGTTTTTGGGAGTTTTGTCTTGAGAATCCAAGTGTTCTTCAAAGGAGCTCTAGTTGGGGAAAAAATATATATTTAGCCTAAATCTAGCAAGGTGAGTTCAAGTTGATTTGTGAAAACGGTGTACATGCCAAAATGTTTATTTTAAAACGTTTTACATGAAATTGTTAACTGCTGATAAGTTTTGTTAACTGCTGATAAGTTTTGTTAACTGCTGATAAGTTGAGTATTTTAAAGGTGTTTAACTTTATAAACTCATTTAGCACATATCTTTGGGATTTTGGGCATTTTGGATAATTAAATCATACATTTTGGTGTCTTAATGATTTATTTCATGGAAGTAAATTTTGAGTATAAATGTGTTCATTTTGTGTTTTGGAGAAATGCATGGTATTGTGTTATAAGGAATTTTGAAAACATAAGGGTGTGAGTTCATTTGGAAAAAAATGGTTCGTCTCAACCAACGATGAGATTTTATTTGTTTATACGTTTGGTCGTGTTTGCATATTAGATGGTCAAACGGGTTCCAATATTTATATCGGTTTATTTGGGTATTTACGTAAAGTGTTGGGCCTTGGGCTTGGTTTTGACTAAATGAGTCGTGTGGACATTTGTCCGGATTTATAATCGATGTGGGTTTTGAGTATGATGACGATTGTTTATGTCATTGGTGAATTACATGCTTTGGGTGCTTTGGTCATTCATTTGGAGTCATGTAATATTAGACAGTGTCGTAATGGATCCATAGGCACGTAAGTCTGTCGGTTATGTAAGGCCTGAGGTTTTGGGTTACTTTTAGTGACCTCTCGGGTTTGCTAGCGAGTGGACAACGAGTGGCACGAGCTGCAGAGGGGGAAACTCGTCTAGCAAGGATAGGCACCCATGTCTGTAAGTCCTTGAAAGTGGAACTCGACGGAGTAAGGCCAGAGGCATAAACGGTCCGAGGTTGTGATGTCGGTGGTGGCATGGGAACTAGGATGTCGGGATGTGTGGTGAAATCCAATAACATCACGGGTGGCCCCATTCACGTGTTCTCGCCACCCTAGATGAAAACGTTTAGAGGACATGCAAGGAAGTCGCGTGAATAGCCTACTTGCGTGTTTCTCTATTCCCAGTATTTTCGGATCTCCTCATCGTTGATTCGTGGTATTTTTACATGGCAATGTCGTATTTTACCAACTTTGGTTTTTATGTGGTCGACGGTAAATGATGGCTTTAATATTGGGTTTTCCCCACGTATATTAAGGTTGGAATGAAACGCGTCATTTCTACGTTTCAGTATTTGGTTTATTTCCATTTTATGACTGCGTGAGTTTTGGGTCTATTGTCCGTGTTCATGGTAACCTTAATGCCTTATCAATGGAAAGGTCTTCGAAACTATGAATCTTTCATCTCTTCTATTTATTTATATAGATTTTCATCTATGGTTTATGAGTTGTGCAACATGTTTCCCTCCGTGTTGGGTATTTCGAGATATAATATTTTACCCGCGTTTTATAAAATTGGGAGTTCCCTCTTTATTCTCATTTGAAGCAAGTCTTGGCTTAAATCTAAATTTACGAAAGTACGTTTTATATTGGGATCTTCGCCTTTAAAACAGTTTGGTTTGGTTAGCGATTAACTTGGCGTCTTTTTCGTTTACAATGCATGTTTATGGGTAAACAAGTCCTTTTCATAAGAGAAGCATATCATTTTGAAAGAGTATGATTTAATTGCATCCTTCCATTTTAAACGATTTATTTATTTATGTTGAAAACTCTTGAGCTCACTAGGCGTTAAGCCTAACCTTTTTATTTGTCGGCATGTGCATTAGGTTCCAGATGGGGGTTTGGTACTAGCAGTTCTATGAGGAGACGTGCTTAGTTTTTCACAAGCGTAAGTATTTGGTGAAGTCTTCCGCAGTTTGGAGATAGCGACCATTATTGGGTTTTAGTAACACCCGTCCTTATTTTAGACTGTTTGTATAGATTTAATGTGTGTACTGAGGTTAAATATTAAATGGTGGTTGTAGATGATTCATTTATTGGTGTATTTAGAAAATTTTAAATTAGTTGCTATTTCCGGATTTCAGGGTGTTACAGTGTGCGGTGAGGGCCTCGAGCTCTCTTATGCTTTTGTCCATGGAGACCATGTAGTCCCACTTGTGTTGGTATGGGTTTGGAGGCGGAACACCATGACGGGAGAAGCTAGGGGGATCCTGATATCTCGCACCATCATCGTCATCGTCATCATTGTCATCGTGATCAGGCTCTCTTTGTCGGGACCTCTTCGTCGGTCGCCTGGCCGCCGAACTTTCAAAAAAGGCGACGGTCCGTTGATACCAACTCGACTGCTGCTCGACATCAATATGATTCAGTTCCGCGAGCGTCCCATGCCTAACGTAATAAAATTATAAAACATATAAGATTTAATATGCAGGACTAAGTTACACAATTCATTGTTTAATTACTACAATTAGAAATATAGTAAGAGAGCGTACGTTCCAAACTGAGTTGAAGATTCCAATGCATGCAGCCTTATTCAGGACAACATCCCGGTCCCAACTGGTTCCCCTAATGACCCTGTCGGAGCACTTGGTGAAATTTTGACGACATACAAGAAACATCTCCAGGATCCTTATCTGGAATTACACAACATAAACAAATACGTTAAAAGAAAGACAAATAGAGATGAATTAATATTTATGTTATACTACTTATCTAACCTTTATAGCGTGTGCAAACCCATTCAACGTCGTCTTGTTGTTGTTTTGGTTCTTCTCGTTGCGTCTGGCGATGGCACGGTGTAGTCCTTTATATAAGTGTCTCCATATGTGGCTACCCCACGGATAGATGTTAAACCTCCCGAAGTCATCGACGACGCTAAGGACAGTGTCGAAAATCACCTGCCTTAGCTCACGGCCCATGAACATCACTTCCACCATCACCACTTTAAGGTCCATGATCAAGGTTGAATTGATTAATCAAACATAACAAGGATGACTTGGGAGGAAACTGTAGTTTTATTCACAATATTAAAACAAACTACAGAGAATTCGCAGACTATTATACGGCTACATTTTGACAAATTAAATGTTACAAAACAACTAACTATCAGACTCCTATTTATACCCCTCACACCCTTGTGTACAATTTAGGCCCAAACCCAAAGTACAAGGCCTAAACATAAAATACAAAAGATTATTTTACTAAACTTCTAAAAGAACATTTATGTTCTAACATTCTCCCCCTAAGTTTTGTAAAGTAATCATCTTCTTCGTCTTCAGCTCCTCTCCCCCTTGATTTCTTTAGAAAACTTAGTGTTGCATAAACTTCAAAGCTCCTCTAGCTCCCCCTTGAAAGTAGCTCTTATCCTTGAAGCTTCAACTTTAATATCAGATTTGATGTAGACAATCACCTCAACTGATTGCACATAAAGACAACTTTTATCACTAGTAAATCCAACACATTCGTTACGCCCACAAGAATGAAATGTGTGAATTATGGAGTGACAACCAAAGTGCATCTTCAGTATATAACATCTGATTTGTCTTTGAACCACGAGTTGAATAAGAATTCAGCTTAAGAACTTATTCTGATCAACTTGCTGGACGAAGCATCCGGTAGCAAACACTACAATGCAAGGGTTAGAGGACAATTCCAAAAACTGTTCAACAACTGATGAAAGACGCTCGTTTTCTAATTGCTTTCCAGAATACTGAACGAACGAACTCATACCTCCTTTCTTCACGAATCAGCTGCATGATTATAAGCAATCAGGATTCTGAATCACAACTAAAGCATCAGAACAATAATTGCAGTCGCTCAGACTCTTGATTGATCAGGTCAGAAGAATGATTAAGAGCACTCAACGGTCTAACAACATAAAGAAGCACTCTAGACTGATGATTGCAGATATTCAGGCTGCTAATCCAATCCAATCAGAGACTAAACCCAAACATCCAATATCTGAAAATCTTGACAAACATGAGCACTCGTGAAAATTTAGATCAGTTGTTCAAAAATGTGACCAACGGAAGATAGGAATGATGTCACATATGCATTACGCGAAAAATCTCGGGAACAGGGCAAACTTGTAGCAAAATGGGTTCAGAATAGTCACTTTTCTCAAAACTCTTAAAACTTTTCGCATATCCTTCAGAATTCGTAGATCACTATTCATTAAGGGCACAACTCGCATGAGGCTGTAGCCGAAATCCCACAATTCACATAGGCCTGCGTGCGAATTCTTACTTTTCGCATGTGCCTATGTGCGAATTCCTCGCAATTCGCATATGACTCTATACGAATTATGCACTTAGAACATTTTTCCACATTGGAAGTCACTTCTTGCATATACCAACATGCGAATTTTGACATTTCGCATCAAGTGACATGCAAATTCCTCACAATTCGCACATAACGTATGCACAGTAGCATACGAATTCTGAAGTTTTCGCACATGACTACCTGCGAATTCCTGACTTAAAAAAATTGTTGTGTCCATAGATATTTCATGCGAATTCCTCATCATTTTCATCATGCGAATTCTCTATGCGAATTCTTCATGCGAGTTCTTCGTTGATCATGCGAATTCTTGAGATCTTGAGCATTTTTCGAAAAAAATCCACTAAATTCATCTCAAAACCTTGAAATAGCTCATCAAAATTTGACGTTATGCTCGCTGGATGATCGATTACAATCCTTAGGAATCAATTTGCACTAACAAACATGATCAATTGATTTTGATCAATATACAATGTATGACAGTTTACGACCTAAACATTCTCGAAATTAAACAAATCTTCGAAATAGGTTGAAATTGAACATAGTCATTGATTCTATGTGATTCTACAATAAACTCAGAATAAATTTAACATCAAGGCTCAATCAAATTGACATCAAAATCAAGAATTCGAATTTCATAGAAACTGATCATGCCACAGTGAACTGTTATTAATAAAATATAACTTGATCTTGATCGTACGTAGAAAAATTCTTCGTTAGGATCTGATACCACTTGTAAGGTCCATGATCAAGGTTGAATGGATTAATCAAACATAACAAGGATGATTTGGGAGGAAACTGTAGTTTTATTCACAATATTAAAACAAACTACATAGAATTTGCTGACTACTATACAACTACATTTTGACAATTGAAAAGTTACAAAAAAACTAACTATCAGACTCCTATTTATACCCCTCACACCCTTGTGTACAATTTAGACCCAAACCCAAAGTACAAGGCTCAAACACAAAATACAAAAGATTACTTTACTAAACTTCTAAACAGAACATTTATGTTCTAACATTCTCCCCCTAAGTTTTGTAAAGTAATCATCTTCTTCAGCTTCACGCACAGCATCCTCATCGGATAGCGCCTGCAGGCCATTTCTCATCGTCTGGACGACGATTTTCAGCGTCAAAATACCTGGTGCGTGGCAGGGCCAAACCCTACTGACGAAGGACTCATCTGGTAAGGTAGGAAGGGAGGGTATTGGTCAGAAAAGGAGTCCTGCTACAAGACAGAACTCACGACGACCAAAGTGCATGTGATTCCCACACACGTCGAAATACAGTTCCTCCGGATCTGCATTGGCGACCTCGACCTCCAACTGTAAAAACATGTGAACTAGGATGGGGTCCTGCCCAATATTGGTAAGTTCGAGCCATGGCACGAAAGGTTTCCGTCCAAAGATTTGGTGTAAATTTTGTGCCCGTTCAGGTGGACATGCTGCAAAAGCATCTATAATTTCCTTGGCGAAGCCAAGGCGGCATCTGAACGACAGATCTGTGTAATTAAAATCATCCTACATAGTAATGCAAAGATGTTGTCAACGCACCTAACTTATAACTAAGGAATAAAAGACAACATCTTATGGTTAAATTTATTATTTGGGTTTTTTTGCAATGTCAAGGGTGTACATTTTGTTGATTTCGTCTATTGCATAGTTTTATAAAAAAAGAAACCACTCAATCTATTGGACTTCCAGGAAGTAGGGGAATCACGTGGATATCTTAAATCCCTACAAACCTTAGGGCTATTTACACCCGTTTGACAAAATCCAAATCGATATGTTGCGATTAAAAGGCTTATGGTTATATTTATTATTTCGATTTTTTTGCAATGTTAAGGGTCTACATTTTGTTGATTTCGTCTATTGCTTAATTTTAGAAAAAATGAACCACTTAATCTATTGGACTTCCAGGTAGTAGGGGAATCACGTGGATTTCTTAAATCCCTACAAACCTTAGGGTTATTTACACCCGTTTGACAAAATCCAAATCGATATGTTGCGATTAAAAGGCTTATGGTTATATTAATTATTTCGGTTTTTTTTTTTTGCAATGTTAAGGGTGTACATTTTGTAATTTGGTAAATTTAAAAGTCCTCATTTGTAGTTTAGCAAATTTAAGGGGCCTAAGTTGTAGTTTAGCAAAGTTAAGGGGCCAAAGTTGTAATTTAGCAAATTTAAGGGGCCTAAGTTATAATTTAGCAAAGTTAAGGGACCTCATTTGTAGTTTAGCAAATTTAAGGGGCCTAAGTTGTAGTTTACCAAAGTTAAAGGGCCTAAGTTGTAATTTAGCAAACTTAAGGGACCGCATTTGTAATCTCTAAAATTTAAGGGGCCTAAAAAACGCAATCATATAACATATTATCAACGTAAACGCAAATCTCTAAAATTAACGCAATCTCTAAAATTAACGCAATCTCTACAATATTTTTCAAAAAAACACAATCTCTAAAATTAACGCAATCTCTAAATATAATGTAATATCTACAATATTTTTCAAAAAAATACAATCTCTAAAAAAAACGTAATACTCTAACATGTTATCAACATAAACGCAACACTCTAAAATTAACACATAATCTCTAAAATATTTTCGAAAAAAACTCAATATTTTTAAATTAACACAATCTCTACAAAACATGCAATACTCTAACATATTATTAACGTTAACGTAACACTCTAAAATTAACACATAATCTCTAAAATAAACGCAATATTTTTGAATCAAACACATAGTCTAAAAAAAACATACAACATAGTCTAAACTATAAAACTAAAACGAGGTTAAGAGAAACTTACCGTACTAAGTGAACGAGACATATCCGACTTCTAAAAACACTAACGAACCAAGTCAAGATCAGAGCGTGTGGAATACACGATATATTTGAGAGAGTGAGATATTTGAGATAGTGAAAGTAGATGGTGGTGGGGTTTCAAAATGGGGGACCTCAAATTTATAAGGGAGGTGAGTAGTTGGCCACGATAAATTTGACCTAAATGTAACATCCATCTCACCGTTGATCACGATTTCGTGGGCTTAACATATTTATCCCGGATCCCAACCCCGCGAAAATCCCTTCAATCGCGGGGTAACCCAGCGAAAATTCCATATCCCGGCCCACGATTTGGCATCCCCTCGAAATGTGAAAATTCCGGCCTTGGTTCACGGGGTTGTTGGGTATTTTGGCAAAACTTGGGAGATTTGGGGCATTTGGGTAACATTATATTGAAGTCTGGTATTTTAATTAAATTCTCTTAATAAAATACTATTTCTTGCTAATAAACATTTAACATCAATGTTTTGCTTATTGGTGAAAATATAACAAAAAAACTATTTCTCACATGGTAATCTTTTTTGGGGTGTTTGTAACGTCCCAAAACTTTTAAACGTTAACAGCTCATATCCAAAACCATACCAAACGGTTCCAAGTCAACAAGAGTAAAGTAATAACAAGGTTTGCTACAAGGCAACCTATTACATAACTGAGAATATAAAGAAAAACAACTAAAAAGGAAGTCTTCTAGAGCTATCCGCTGACCACCTTCTCTTTACCCTTAGCGGATTCCCCTACTTCACGGCGACCTGAAAAGGTTTTAGTTTTTGAAAAACGAGGGTTAGACCGATGGTATAGTGAGTTCCCTCTGGCATCCACTCAGTCAACGAAGTAATGAAGAATTCAAGAAATTAAATAAAATTTAATTCTTTAACGATAAACACCACAACCACAAACAGTACTTCTTGCTCACACTGCCGTCATTGAAAAAGGACGACACAACTGGCTCACACTGCCTTAAGTGGACACACCCCCACTGGAATTTACGGGACACACTCCCCGGTATTAGCGAAAGAGGGACACACACCCCGACTGGAACACATGCGGGACATACCCCCGACTTATGCGCAACTACCAATTTATAATGTATGCATACATATAATTACAACAACATTATCAACGAATCTACCAAATAAATTTCACAATTATAAGATAACGCAAGTAATAATGGTTTCAATAACTTTCATGTAACTTTAACCACTTAACAACGAACGCATTTAGTTTAGGAAACTCACCTGGTAGCAAGAACTCCCTTTCGCACCCTTGTGCTCGGTCCAACTCCTACCTGATCACCTAAAGAGATGTAGAATTAGGTACATACCACGAAACCTGTTAATATCCCACTACACCTGGACTCTAATTCCCCAGGTTTCCCGACTCCCGGGGTTCCCCCGCCCTGACCACTACCAACTCCCGGTCCCCCTTTCCCTCGGACGCCCTGCCTCCCGGGGTCCCGCCCGGGTCCACACCGTCTCCCGGCTCGACCCTCCCCCGGGCACCCCATCTCCCGGGGTCCCGCTCGGGTCCTCCACGACCCACTCCCGAGCTCATTCTTCCCCGGGTATAACCGGGGATCCCCGTTGTCATCCGACGCCCGGGGTTTCGACTAACCCCGGGGCCGCCCAGTTCACCCAGTTTTCGCCCGGAGGCGATTAGGGGTTTTTTGCGAACCACAGACTTCGAACAATCCCACAAAAGTCCTTAAACCCTCTGATTACTTATAACAATATACAGGTTTAGGATCCCACGGCAACAATAATCAACTCATTAACAAGAAAAATCATAAGAACGATCATTAAGGAGGTAAATGAGGGTTTTCAAGCATTTCTCATTCATCCTCACCAAGAACACATACTCTCCTCAACCTACTCTTTCAATTAAAGAAAGTATTGCCTGAGAAATCTTACCTTGAAGAAGACTATTGCAGACTTGAAATCCACAGCAGAATACTCCCTTCCTTGTTCTTCCCCAAAATAGCTCCAATCGTTCTTCCACCCTTTCTCTCTAATCAGCCGCCACACCAACTATAACATTCCCTAGGGTTAGACCCCTTTTATTAAAGAAGTTTCATTTAACTCCTTCCACTTTGATCTTCTATCCAAAACACACCCAATTTCTAAAATTTTATATTTGGACTCGGTCATTACATTCTCAAAATTTGGAGAATTTCACATTGTCTTCGCTTTCTCCATTTTGAAGAATCTATTGGAGCAAAATTTTCCCAAAATCCTCATTTCTACATTTTAAAGAATCTGTTAGAGATGCTCTTGTAAAAAATGTTTTATTTTATAAATAACATAAAAAGCAATAAAACTAATACATTTCTGGCTAGCTCAGTGGACAAAAGGGTGAGGTGACTTTGCCCAAATACAAGACAGGTCTCGATCCCAGGTCCCCCTCGCTAGTTTCAGCCACTTAGTGAGCCAAAAAATGGTCCCCTTATATTGGAGTCCTTGAAGGCGGGTTACTTATAGGAACAGTTGATAATCAAATTTTTTTTTTATCAAAATGCATTTGGCTTATGTTAATAATTATTCATTTTTATCCCTATGATAATACATTTAAATTATTAATCAACAATTAAATATTTGTATTAAATTTGTTTAAAGTTATATTTTATGTACATGACGGACATAGAGATGGATATCAAAATGTATTTGAATTGGATAAAGTTTTGTCCATGATATCATCGGTGCGAACTAGGTTGGACCACCAATTTAAAATATTTATTATCTTTTTTTTTGTTTAAAAATAAAACAAGTCAAAGCCCATAAAAATTAAAAGGTATCAGAATTTTTTTTAAATATTTAGCATAAATCTTAAACATGATGTGAACAAGTTGAAAAATGTAAATCCACAAGGCTTGTGGTGTAGCGGTAATCACCTGAGGAGTTCATAGCGCTCAACCCCGGTTCGATTCCCTGCATTCGCAACTTTGTGGCCACTGGGTTTAACCTCAGGGCTGCATGCTTTCACAGTCGGTTTCTTTGCCAAATGATTAGTCTGGGCCTTTGGCCCAGGATACCCTTTCCCAAAAAAAAGTTGAAAAATGTAAATTTTGTTCTAATCTTTTTAAAGGTCAAGAAAAAAAAATAGATTAACCCGACGATTAATAAATAAAAATTATATATAAAAGGATTATATCAGACCATGTAGTATAGTAAAAATCTTAGTAATTAAAATAATAAAAATGTCTTAAAATGATAAAGTAGCATATAAAATTCATTAAAATGGAATCATTTATCTAACATTCTTCGTAATCTAGAACCAGTAATAGTTAAATTGGCTAAAAATGGTAAATGCCGAAAACATATATAATTGGACTAAATGTTAAAGGGTTGGGTTCATGTGAGATCACCTTGTTTTCGTGAGACCCGTGAGATCACGATTGTACACTTGAAACTTCACAGCAAACACTGTGTAGGTAAAAAAATTGAACATTCACAGTATTTTGTTGTGAAGTTTCAAGTGAAAAAAATAGTCTCACATGTCTCACGAAAATAGGCTAGTTTCACGTGATCCCAAGTCAAATGTTAAAACAATATAATTTGGCAAAGGCTTAAAACATATATAATTGGACTAAATGTTAGAACATATACTATTTAGGTAGGGGTGCACAAAAACCCGACTAAACCTACCAACCCGACCAACCTAACTAGTATATAGTAAAATGATGTACCAAAATTTCAATCCGGCCAGTCTAACCCAACCCGTACAGTTTGGGTTGGGTTGGGTTGGGCTATAGTTTTGTTTGGGTTAGATTTAGTTGAGATTTTTCAAACTATAAACAATAGATTGAGTTGTTTAAATACCTTTAACTCGACCAACATAACTCAAGTGCAACCATACTATTAGGTGAATGCTAAAAATATATAAATAAGCCCCAAAATTTTTGGAAACCCTTCATTGATATCCCACATTAGAACACCATTCTATATGATTCTAATCACTATATGGTGTTTTCAAATAGATAAATTGAACCAAATGGTTACAACTTTGGATTTATTTTTTGTTCTAAAAAAATAACTTTTAAAACCTTTTATTTTGAACAAAAATTAAAAAGTAAATGTTTTGGAAATTGATTTCTTAAAACATTAATAAGTTCAAAATTAATTTCATTTTGATGCTAATTTATTGTTTTCAGACTCCTAAGAGGGTGTTTGGTTCATAGATTTTGAAGGAATTTAAAAGAATTGGAATGAATAATTTCTTTAACCAAATTCTAAATCTTATGTTTGGGTCACGTAATGACAATGATGGAATAGTTTGAATTCAATTGAATTTCACAAATTAAAAAATTCACCATTTTTTGGCTTAAGTGAAAGAATTAAAATTCCATCCAATTCTTACCAACCAAATGCGTGGTCAAATTTCATTCAAAGTCAAATTCCATATAACTTTATTTTGGGAAACCAAACGTACCCTAAGAGCATCTCGGATGAAAAGTTCTTAGAAATAAAAATTATAGGTTCTTGTAAGAATTATTATTAAAGAGAATTCTTATAAACACTAGTTTAGAGTTCTTGTCTTCAACTTTATGTGAAATAATAATTTATTATATATATATATATATATATATATTTACTGTTATATTTTATATAGATATTAATATGTATATATAGGACCCATAAAATGAGTTTAATGAGTTTTTATAATAACTTTTATGGTATAGTTTTATATAAGTTTTAATTTGATGAATTCGAAATGATATGAAAAAATAGAAAATACAAAAAATGGATTTCGTCATCTTTTTCAACCGAAAATCGAGATACTAAAAAGTCAAATTCGGTTTAGGAAATTTTCTTGAAGTTGGTAAACTAAAGTTTGACTACGGATTCCAAGTTAGATGATGGATTCGTTAACAGTTAAACAAAAGGGTTGCGTGTTGCCGCCTTTGGTGGTGGAAATCATGACGGAGTCAGCACCGCCGTCGTGCACGGTGTTGGAACATTTGAGGCGGAGGAGACGGCCACTCATGTTTAATAAATAAATGAACTGTTTTTCAGAATTTAATATTTTTATGTATTTGTTTTTTCATTTATTTAAATATATGTTTTTTTTGGGATTTTTCTGCAAATCTATCTTGGTCTTCCCAAAATTATAGTAAAATGTGATCTTGTGGTTGGGTGAATCTTGATTATAAAGGAAACTCTGGATCGAAATCTAGGTGTGAAACACGTTCGAAAATTATGACTTTGACTATAATCTGTATTTGTAGTTTTAATTACTTTAACAGTTAAAAAGACCAATGTCCTATGTAGACGGAATAAGAGGGTTGGATTTTGACACCAACAATCTGTGCTTGATACATACGACTTGCCTCCGACGTTGGCATGAGACTAGTGCGTCGGGGTGCTCCAAAAGGTGGCACCATATCTTTTATTGTAGACTTCGACCATAATTTAATGATCATGACAAGAACTTGTTGCTTCGAACGAGTAGGCGGGCTCTTATAATTTCTCAACATTGTTTCTATTGCACTACTGGTAAAAGAATTTTAAATGACTGAAATTTCCGCCACTGATTTAGTGACGGATCCGAAAAAGTTGGCTTTTTACCGAGATTTGTTGAATTCCTTAACAAATCTGTCAGTAATCCGTTGATAATTTTAATCATTTTTCATTTTTTCCTAATGTGACAAACATTATCGACCGATTATCAACATAAATTTTAAATAATTAATTAATTAAAAATTCGTCGATAATCCATCCGGAATTTTAATATCTTTTCTTTGTTTTTAGAATCTAAAAGATTAGATGCATTTGAAGGATTACCAACGGATTTTCAAGTAATTAATTTAATTAATTAAAATCCGTTGGTAATTCATATGTGGTTTTAATATGATTTTCTAATACTTTAAATTGCCGTCGAATTACCAACATGTTTTAAATAATTATTATTTAATTAAAATCCGTAGGTAATTTGTCAGAAATTTTAATAAAATCATTCTTTTAGATCTTTTAATATTTTAAAATCACTGGCAAATAACCAAAAGCTAAACTAACAAAAAATGACGTTGAAATCGAGTTTTATAGACCAATCAAGATTGCTAGAATCTTCAGAAAGAGGGAGGGAACACCTCCGGAATTAAATTAAGTTCTTTTAAAATACATTGATAATTTGTTAGTATTTTTTTAATATGACTTTTTAGATCTTTTAAATTACCGACGGATTTTAAATTATTATTTAAAATCCATTGGTGATCTGCCGATTATTTTAGTTATGTTATCTCGAGATTCAAGTATATGAACAATAAGAATAAGATCAAGATCAAGATCAAGATCAAGATCAAGAAATCAACACTGGAAACAAGCTGTCATATGTACTTTCCAACATCTCTCCTTCTCTAGCCTTGAAACCTTTATAGCTTGTTATACAACTGGTTATCTTTATATCTGTGCTCCAATGTCTATTCCCGTCATCTGTTTAGAAATTTGATCCCATATTTCCTTGCTAGTCTTATTGTAACAACCCAAACTAACGGAATAAAGAATAATAATCTTTAATATGAATCAATGTCGAAACGACCCCTAGTCAACACTATAAAAATCAAGGTTTGCGGAAACACAACCTATTACACAAATGAGATTAGAACGAAAATCAACTAGATCAGGATCTAGCAAACAATATTCTCCTACGCCATGCTCCTCGCCTAAATCTTCTCCTTACCCTTGCTAGAACCCTCTGCTGGGTAGTTTCGTGAAAAGGTTTTTTAGTTTTGAAAGAACGAGGGTTAGACCGAAAGGTCTAGTGAGTTCCCTCTAATATAGTTCACGCTAAAGCCACATAAAAGATTTATTGAAATGTAAACCAATTCAACTTTTAAATTAAAACATCATACTTACAAACACGCTTCTGGCACACACTACCATCACGCGGAGGTGACAGCTTGTCTGGCTCATACTGCCATATTTGGGACACACCTCCCAATGGCATATACGAGACACCCCCCCCGGTATGAGCACAGGCGAGACACACACCCCGACTCGACCATCTCACCGACAACAATGTATGCATACATTTTCACATATCAAGCACGATAAAAACATAACTCGCATTGAATGATAAACATAACTCCCATTTAACAAAATCTCGCACATATATATAAAATATCATGTAATCATCAACGAGGATTGGGTTATAAAAATTCACCTGATTGCAAAGGCTTCCTCACACACACTTCAATTCTTACGTCGTTCACCTAAGGTAGAAAGAATTACAAAGAGTACCATGAGTCCAGACTCTACCGCAAAAGCCCACTCAACTCGTTCCCGGGTCCTCTCCTGGACTGCCGCCGCCCGACCACTACCAGGTTACCTGACCACCGGGTCATCCCGATCCTACCCCCGCCTTCCGGCTAACACCTACCCGAGCGCCCCGACTCCCGGGGTCCCTGCCCGGGATCCAACTCCGCCACCCAGGGTCTTACCATTCCCGGGCACCCCGCCTCCCGGGGTCCCCACCTACCGGGGTCCCCGCCTACCGGGGTCCCCCCTCTACCGACTCCCGACTCTTCTCCTTCCCGAGCCACCCCCGGTAAACCCCACTCCCGAGGCTTCCCATCTCCCGGGTTCTTCCGGTGCATACCGACCTCCCCGGTTTCACTCTCCCAGGGATCCCTTTCACGGGTGCATAACACAACAGCGGGTATTGATCGAATAAGAGATTGGGATAATCTCAGACCACGAGATTTTGACCCAAAAGCTAGAAAAGAAATCCTTCCAAAGAAGGAGTTATCCGAATAAAATTCTCAATCGAGGGTTAGATGATCAAAACCCCATTGATTTCACCTCTTAAATCCAAGGATTCAACCATTAGGGAAGAGTCCAGATATAGGTTTTTCCTTACCAAGAATCCAATCAAACTAGATTAGGAAGTTGGATAATAACCCATTAACACTAGATTATAAGGTTGGATGATGATTACCTTCACTAACCAGAGACCATACTTTCTTCTTCAATTGCTTCCAAAATCGCCTTCTTCCCCAACCTCTTGATTCTATCAGTCGCCTCCAACCAAAAGGGGATAGAGAATAGGGTATTAGGGTTAAATCTCTTTTATTCATATTTACAACTAGTCCCCTACACAATTAGGCTTCGAGCAAAACCCACCCTTACTCTCAACTTTAATAAAGAAGTCACGATTATTACAATATCTCCCCCTCAAAAGAATTTCGTCCCCGAAATTCCATCGTTGAACAATCTTGAGTAACAAAACCTCCTGTCCGTCTCTACTTACCTAGTCACCTCTTGCCTTACATGCTAACGCCATTGGACCTTCCCAAGACCAATCTCCGGGATCCTCAATTCTTGACCTTACGGTCAATGATTGCCCCCGGTCCCATGACCATTGCTAATTTCTTATTCACTTGCATTCTTTGCATCGGTATCATCATACCCACTCCCAACCACTTCTCTCTAAAATTTAGGCGTAAAACACAATACAAGTTTTTCCATATTCTCGTCGAGTACATCTAGATCACACACTATCTTTCTAACTCCTTCCATAAATCAACGGACCCAAAAGTAAATACGTGGCCCAACACCATTTAACTTCACACAGCTGCTCAAACCATTCTGTCTGAAACCACGGTCATTCCATTTGCAACGTCTCATCTGGGCTCCCAATTTTAAACACACCATGATGATTTTATTTTAACCATGACTATAGAACACTTATAGCCACACAAGTGTTTACTGTGACCAGTTTATTTTAACCATGCAGAGTGTTGGGATTGAACCCCAGACCTCCAGCTAAGGGAAACTTTAACTTAACCACCACAAACCATCCCACCAATTGCTTATTTGTGTTATAAATTGAAATTTAAAATATTTGAGAGCACCCTTAAAATCAAGTGGGTTACCTTGTGGACACATATGTTGGTTATACTTTTGGCGAAAAAAATGATAAAAACCGTGACTAATTCATGACATATAGTTACAATTAAATTTGAGAACCGTGACTATTGGTTAACAGTTGATCAGACACAATAATAAAAACCGTGACGATAAATTACTTATTAGTTACATGAACTGAATTGTTAGAAACATGACTATTGGTTACCTTTTAGCCATCGACTTATTTTAAACGTGGCCTTAACTATATACTTTTAGCTATAAAAGTTTCATACTAACCGTTGTCAATTCATGACCTATAGTTACGCTTAATTTGTAAAACCGTAGCCATTTGTTACCTTTTGGTGACACAAGATCACGAAAACAGTGGGCATAAACACCTTGTCTTTTGGCCATGTTTAATAAGGTTTCGTGACAAAATATATTTTATTGTTAACCACAGAAAATTGGCTTCATGTGGTCGTATGTCTATCATAGTCACGGACTATAACCGTCACAACATAAAGTCATGGTTAAAACAAAAACCGTGACTATACGTCTATATATGGCCATGGTTTTTGACTGCTATTGGCCACAGTAAAAAAAGTGTCACCATATCGAAGCATTTAGTCACAATTTTATTAAAACCATGACATTATGTTTGGATGTTTTTGTTAATGGTCACAATTATTGAGTTAAGTCGTGGCTAAAACAACACTCTAATTTTATTTATGACTTTTGGCCACGGTTTAAAGCTTAACCGTGGCTGACCTGTATTTCCAAAACCGTGGCAAAAGGTCATTTTTGTACTAGTGATCATACCCAATTTCACTTCCTTAAGAAAACCTTACCGGAGTCAACACCACGACAACATGCATTCCTGACTACTAATAACCACTCAATTCACCTACTTACACATCGCTAATATTGGGTATCATAATAAACTCACCTTTATGAGCTTCTTCATCAGATATCATGCATTTCTAAGATCACTTTCCCGCTACGACGTACAACTAACGCAGATAGCACCTTCTTTCATGTATCACATTGACTACAACTCATCAATGTTAGCCAGTTCAAATGCTCGCATTAACACTCCACACTTATAATAGGAAACCTTCACCACCCATCGCTTGATACATCCATCAAACGAAACTGAACCACTCACATTCACCTTCTCGCTACATACTATAATCCCCCAACCATGAATGAAATAACTCATATTCTACTCACTTAGTAAGAAGGAGTGACCAAACTCAAACAGAACCATCCTCGCTAACTTAATACTGAACGATAAGTTCACTCGAAACATTTCCCACAATAAAATCAAGTCTTAAACCCAGGGTCCTTCTTTCCCACCATTACATTCAATTACCCCCTTTCGATTCCTTCTCGAAAACATAACCATGCCTCTAAGGAATGACTCACTAACAGGTACACATTTGACCAATCGACTGAGATAGTTTTCCTTAAATCTTGCACAAAAGCATACACGCACAACCACTCTTCATACTATCTGTAGAAGTTCAGGTATCCGAAGAATGACAATCTGCAATTTTTGTTCCCCATTTTCTGTGTCACTTGCCAAAATTTCCTCCAGTTCATCCACTTATTTCAATATATCAACCTCACTACCACCAGCTGGCATGGGACATTTATCGCCCAATAAGGTCTACTCCATTATCCGACAAATAGAATAGTGCGGATGTCATAATTACAATCCTATGACTATTGAACGATTTCACCACAAATCTCGCTCGGTACCACTAATCAATACACCCCGAAGCAAAACCCAATGCTAGAAGGTTCCATGCATTTCGCGCCCTCCGACATAATTGTCCTACCCGTTAGAACTCCTTTACACCGAATGAATACTTCGACATTCCATATCTACTACAAACTTCAAGAACTCTACGAATCGACATTACCATCAAAACTTTGGCAAAAAAGATAAATTCGTCCAACAACTCATCGCAACCCAAGAACACTAAACTCCTCCCTTAGGTAGCCACCAACTACCACCCAAACATTTTTTTTCTTCCAATTAGCAATATCACAATACCAATCAAACACCCATATATCTTAACAACATACTTGACACTTTTGAATAACTCACCAGAAGCCTCCGAGCAAAGATTCCCACGTAGTCTCATCCCATATCATCCACACAAGTCCACTACCTAACCTCCAAAGAAAAGTCCTAACCACATCAATGACTTGCACAACTACTTTGGCATCCAAAAACACTAACTCATCCAAACAACCATTACCACACAACAACATCACACTACAGTCAAAATATTCACGATCACCCTGTACACATACCATGTATCGTCTCCTTCAAACCGATCATAACACCAATATCTCAAACAAAGTCATTCCACGACTGTCTTCCTTGAATCTAGATAAACCACAAAATCATGATCATCTAAACTACTCAACATGATTTCGTTCCTTGACGGCTCATCGCGATCTGCCAGAAACAAAATTTAGGTAGTCTGCAAGGTTAAACGTACTACCTCGCAGACCTAAATGCGCGAAACGCAACCACCCCAATTGTGATATATATATATATATATATATATATATATATATATATATATATATATATATACTTCACTCCCAAACGAACCAGCGGTCTTCCATTTTCGAAACCCCTACACAAAGTGGTCCAACATCATGTCAGATACACACCTTTCCCGTACAACTCCTTGCTTCCTCGTGAAAGCTCAACAAAATAACCGTAGTTACTTATTCATTTTCAACATCCCGACAAAGACCTCAACAATGGTCGTTGGCTTCAACATCAGCAGTCGACATGGTGATACTTTGACAATGTCTCCGACCAACAATGATTCCCAATGGAACCTACTTCTTCCCAAGCATCATAACTAACTCTGTGCCCCACCGATTTCGCTCGATGAAGGCACAATACTTGCTTGTTACATTATCCAATTACAAGACCACCTCAAAACTCTGGCTCAACGCTAGTAACCTTTCATCACAGTACCACAACACTGCTTATCAACATGCTGCTATAATAAGTATCTTGGCGACTCGGATTCCGCCCCGGCATCACCACTTGCCGACAACCATAACTCAAGTTACTGAACGAGAGTGTATGCTACCACCATACGAACATTCCTAATGTCAAAGACCAGGACTTCCGTTATTCCCTGCCCTTCCCTGATGGGAACACCAAGGTCATGAATTGACCATCAATGGCCCGAACGCCACACTTTGGCCCTCCAAACCCTTTCTCACCCTTTATTGCAAAGTTTCCTTACGACCTAGAGAGTTCATAGCCTTCATGCATGACAACACATTAATTTAAATCCATTGACACACATTGGAAATTTAATAAGCACCACAACACGATACAAGCTTAAGTATATAAAACACTACACCGATCATTATTGAATAACCCGACACAACGATCTCGAGGATCGTTCTCACTTAACCCCACGATAAAATAAACTTTTTCCGTCCCAAAATCGATGTTGCCACAATTGAAAATTATCTACAATGAAACTCTACTCATGCGATTTATTAAATATAGCAAAGTTATTTACACTGAGTGAGTCGGTCGACTCTCACTCTCATTGGCATGACCACAACATGCTCGTACAAATGTCACTTTTAAAACCATGTGGTCAAATGTTGTTAAGATTTCCCAAACAAAGGTTAAGTCATTTATAAAAGAAGTTAACTAATTCCCCAATTACCCAATTTGAAATTTACCACATAGCGGAATAAGCTTGACTCTTCGTTCCAAACACACTAGTTTTCAAATGTTGAAATTTACAGCACGCGTCATCTCGTTTTCAAAACGAGAAACTCACAAGGCACACCCACACCAATATATTTTACGACATGAAGGACTTATGTACTTGTTCAGAACCACAATGCATGATATTTATTTTACATTGAAGGCTATTCACTCTTGCAAGGTCTACCATATGTACTCACAACATTAATCACCTACTCATTTCTCCTGACCAACCAGTCAGGTTCCTTACCTTTGCAGCAAACTTCAGCACCAGTGCCTCCCAACACACTCGTATGCCCCACTACACAGTTACCACCGCGACTAATGATTGAAGATCATGCGTCTTCACTTGACTTGCATATGCTAACCAAGAATACCCTTATTCATTCCATTCTTACCCCAAATTACCAATCAACACTCTTATCATCACTCAACCACCCTTCCATTAACTAAACATTCAAAAGGCTCACCGCTGATATTCGTTACTTGTGTTGAAGTACTCCATATCCCACTTGATCGACGTAACAAACTACCATAATGGAGACTCTTTAGAAATTTATTGCTCACCTCCAACCGGTTATCCTCCCCCTTTTTGGACCAAAGAGGTTCTTTCTCAAGACTTATTGTCTACATCCCGCATACTACTCACCCCAACGATATTAACCTTAAGACTATAAACGAGCTCACAAATAACACACTAGACGAACGCTATCATTTCAATGATAGAACTCACAACCCAAAACTACACCCATCGATTATCTCAACAATAGTAATCGAGTTTACCCATGCACCTGTAAATTCATAATGACATTGACCAGATGCAATTCTAAATTTACCTTACATGAGAGCCCTCACTACCATTATCACGATTCTCGATGATCAAAATCTACCCTTAAGGCTTCCTAAATCTCTGTTGTGTCCCTCTACCCCACAGTTTAAGTTTAGGCCCATCTGGTCACCTAAATCTCTTAAACTATGGCTCTGATACCAAATGTAACAACCCAAACTAACGGAATAAAGCATAATAAACTTTAATATGAATCAATGCTGAAACGACCCCAAGTCAACACTATAAAAATCAAGGTTTGCGGAAACACAACCTATTACACAAATGAGATTAGAACGAAAATCAACTAGATCAGGATCTAGCAAACAATATTCTCCTACGCCATGCTCCTCGCCTAAATCTTCTCCTTACCCTTGCTAGAACCCTCAGCTGGGTAGTTTCGTGAAAAGGTTTTTTTAGTTTTGAAAGAGCGAGGGTTAGGCCGAAAGGTCTAGTGAGTTCCCTCTAATATAGTTCACGCCAAAGCCACATAAAAGATTTATCGAAATGTAAACCAATTCAGCTTTTGAAATTAAAACATTATACTTACAAACACGATTTTGGGACACACTACCGTCATGCGGAGGTGACAACGTGTCTGGATCATACTGCCTTATTTGGAACATACCCCCCAATGGCATATACAGGACACACCCCCCGGTATGAGCACAGGCGGGACACACCCCCCGACTCGGCCATCTCACCGACAATAATGTATGCATACATTTCCACATATCAAGCACCATAAAAACATAACTCGCATTGAATGATAAACATAACTCGCATTTAACAAAATCTCGCACATATATAAAATATCACGTAATCATCAACGAGGATTGGGTTAGAAAAACTCACCTGATTGCAAAGGCTTCCTCACACACACTTCAATTCTTACGCCTTTCACCTAAGGTAGAAATAATTACAAAGAGTACCATGAGTCTAGTGTTAGGTCCATGATCAAGGTTGAATTGATTGAAAACACATAACAAGGATGATTGGAAGGGAATCTGTAGTTTTATTCACAATATGAAAATACAAACTACAGAGAACTACAGAATTCGTATGAGCTACATTTTGACAGAATGAAAAGTTACAAAATAATACTAGCAGACTCCTATATATACCCTCACACCCTTGTGTACATTTTAGCCCAAACCCAAAGTACAAGTCCCAAGCTACAAATACAAAAGATTACTTTACTACACTTCTAAACAAAACATTTATATTCTAATATTCTCCCCTATGTTTTGTAAAGTAATCTTCCTCTTTCAGCTTCAGCTCCTCTCCCCCTTGATTTCTTTAGAAAACTTAGTGTTTCATAAACTTCAAAGCATCCTCAGCTCCCCCTTGAATATAGCTCTTATCCTTGAAGTTTCAACTTTAATATCAGATCTGATGTAGACAATAACCTCGACTGAGTGCACATAAAGACAACTTTTGACTCTTGTAAACCTAACACATTCGCCACAAGAATGAAATGTGTGGATTATGGAATGACAACCAAAGTGCATCTTCAGTTTATAACATCTGATATGTCTTTGAAGCACGAGTTGAATAAGAATTCAACTTAAGAACTTATTCTGATCAGCTTGTAGGAGGAAGCATCCGATAGCAAACACTAGAATGCAAGGGTTAGAAGAAAATTCCAAGACTGTTCAACAACTGAAGAAAGACGCTCATTTTGTAATTGCTTCTCAAAACACTGAACAAACAAACTCATACCTCTTTTCTTAACGAATCAGCTAGATGATTATAAGCACTCAGGATTCTGAATCATAACTCAAGCATCAGAACAATGATTGCAGTCGCTCACACTCCTGATTGATCAGGTCAGAAGAATGATTAAGAGCACTCAACGGTCTAACAACATAAAGAAACGCTCCAGACTGATGATTGCGAATACTCAAGCTGCTAATTCAATCCAATCAGAGACTAAATTCAAACATCCAAAATCTGAAAATCTTGACAAACATGAGAACTCGTGAAAATTTAGATCAGTTGCTAAGAATATGTGACCAACGGAAGATAGGAATGATGTCACATATGCATTACGCGAAAAACCTCGGGAATAGGTCAAACTTGTAGCAAAATGGGTTCAAAACAGTCACTTTTCGCATAAAGATAAAAACTTTTCGCATAACCTTCACAATTCACAAATCACTATTCATTTAAGCACAATTCGCATGAGGCTTAGCCGAAATCCTCACAATTTGCATAGGCCTATAGGCAAATTCCTACTTTTCGCATATGCCTATGTGCGAATTCTTACTTCTCGCATGAGCTTTTGTGCGAATTCCTTGCAATTCACATAAGGTAGGATGCGAGTTCTTAACATTTCGCACACGACTACATACGAATTCTTCACTTAGAATTCTCTTGATGCGAATTCTGCACATTTCATCTTCAAAGCTTTTCTTTGTGAGAATTCTTCAACATATTCATCATGCGAATTCTTTGATACGAGTTCATCCATGCGAGTTCTTCAAGAGTCATGCGAATTCTTTGGATCTTGCGACTTATTTTCCAAAAATCTTCAAATTCACCTACAAAACTTCGAATTTGAGTATGACAATTTGAGAGCAGGTTCGAAAATGACATTGGAGCATAATTGTTGTTGATGATCTTGTCTAAAAACGTCTCTGTAACACCATTCGATCTCAACATAGTGACAATAACATTTCGAACAAAAATTTCTCAAAATCGACCAATTAACCCAAATAAGTTGAAATTAAATCTGGAAATTGATCCCATATGATTCGACACTATCCTCTGAATCAATTTAGCATCAAAGATCAATCAATTTAACATCAATTCAACAAAAATTTCGAATTCACAGAAACTTGAAGGTGCGACAGTGAACTGTTCAAAATCAAAACAACTTGATCTCGATCGTTCGATGAAAAATTCTTCGTTAGGCTCTGATACCACTTCTTTTTTTTCTTTCTCATCTTTCCTTCTACAAAATATTTTCTGCTGAGACTTGTTCTTCTTGATATTACCTGAACCATCAATAGATTTGTCATAGAAAAGGTTAGTAGGACGAATATGTTCTTTATGTGTAGAAGTATGATTATTATCTGTAATAACAAACAAAGGATTATTAGAAACATATGTAAAAATTGAACTTCCAGCTGATTTAAATGAACATTCTGATGCAGCTGGATCCTCTCTCGGTGATTGAATAATTGATTCTGGCGTCTTTTACTCAATCAACTTCACCTTGAACGTGATCTCTTCAAGTTCTTTGATCTTGATTGACAAACTGTTTCTTTCCTTTGAAAGTAGATCAAACTTCTTGTGCAATTCAGACTTCGTCTTCTTATCCTTCAAAATAGTTGATGACAGTTCAGATAGTTTTCTAGTCAGCTTCTTTATCTCAGCCTCAAATACTTTTCTTTCTTCATCAAAGTCTTTCTCTACAGAAATTCTTTTATCAGATATTTCTTTGAAGATTCCAACATTCTTCTGTTCAGGTTTCTTCTTCTCTTTCTCAAACTTATATCTCTCCATTATGATAACTTTTTCAAAATCTGACACTTGTTGAGAAAGTTTTGTACATTTGAGATCAACCGTCTTCTTCTCTTCAAAGGACTTTCTTGAAAAGTCAGAAAATTTCTGAGCAAAAGCTTTTCTTTCTCTTTTAAATTGTTCTCTTTCTTTCTTTGACTTCTTTTCATCTTGAGATATATGGTCTTTCAGTTCAGTAATCTTCTTCTGAAGCTCAGTATTGTCTCTTTCCAAATCCTTTCTCTTCTTTTCAATCTTCTTTCTCTCCTCTTGAGCTCTTGAATTGTTCATCTCTTTTGTGGCTTTTTCTTTAAGCATGTTTATTTCAACTTCAAGACTGAACACTTTGTCTTTTAACTTGTCTCTTTCAGAGAAGATTTGTGAATTTATCTTTTTCAGCCCATCACAAGTTTCTCCAGCAATGTTTGTGTCAGGATCGAATTCTCAACAAGAATTAATTCTCAGAAACAATATCAAAGAAGTTTGCGGAATAACACTTTGATATTTAATCAAACAGAAAATCAACACAGTAGATATGAAGAACAAACTGTAAACTTATATTGAATGCTTTGAAGTTACAAGATTACACACTCAACCTCAATATTGATGAACAGGCTCACCAATACGAATTCTACTTCTCTAGAATTAGGATCTATGCCTTGAGGTTGATTTTCTCTCTAATAGAATGAAGAAAACCAAAAAATTCTCTCACTATTCTAAACTATACAATATATATACTGAAAACAAAGATAATTACAATAAATAAAATATCTCCAGAATATCTTCCATCATTATCTCTAAGCTTCCATGAATATCTTCAGTTTATCCAGCTGTCATCCTTTCCATACAGATCTCCATCTTATAAGCAGTATTAATCATAAGCAGCATTAATACTCTGAGCAGTATTAACTCTAGCAGTACTAACCATGCTCAACAGCATTAATCTCTTCAAGCAGTACTAACTTTGAACTAGCAGTACTAATCTTGTTGAGCAACATTAACCATCAACTAGCAGCATTAAAGAACAGAAGTACTAACTAGAAGTATTAACTGTTTTCTTCTAGCAACATTAACTAGAAGTATTAACTAGAAGTATTAACTGTTTTCTTCTAGCAGCATTAACTTTGTTCCAGCAGCATTAACTACAACTAGCAACATTAACCACAGAAGTAGTAACCATGATGAATATTAACTTCAGAAGTAGTAACCATGATGAACTAGAAGTAGTAACCATGTTGAACTAGAAGTAGTAACCATGTTGAACTAGAAGTAGTAACCATGTTGAACTAGAAGTAGTAACCATGTTGAACTAGAAGTAGTAACCATGTTGAACCATCCTTGGCATATTTCAGACCCAACAATCTCCCCCTAACTTAACTTTTCAAAACTGAGAAATTAAGTTCTTCAACATAGGGTCTTTATGATAATTTCAAAACTTTCTGCAACTTCTAGTTCTTCTTGATTCAGTTTCTGCTGTTATCTTCTTTTCTGTTTCTGCTGTAGTTAATGCTTTATTTCAGCTTCTTCACTTATCTCCCCCTCAAAATAAGATTTCATATCAACTTGATTCTCCTTCTCATGTCTTCTCAAGTTCAGTTGTTTAAGTCTCCCCCTTTTTGAAATAATCATGATCTGTGCTCCTTTTCATCTCTTTTATCTCCATAATTTGATTGTGAACTTTCAGACTAATTGTACCAGGTGTATCCATCAATTCTTTGTAGTTAAATCTGTCCTCACCTCCTTTAGGTGTGTTTACCACCTTTGAAGGATCCTTGGATCTTTTAGTAGAGATCTTCTGCCTAGCAGAAGCACCTTCTACTCCCTTGGTTTCTTGGCACCTGGGACCTTTAGATAATTACTCATCTAAAGTTGCCATGGGGAAGGTCTTAGATATGTTCACACTGTCCTGTCCTGCACTTTGAGCAAAGTCAGTAGTGTGAGCGATACAACCCATATGCTCTTGCATCTCCTTATTGAGCACCTTCTTGAGGTTTAGAGACACCCCTATGGTTTCCCTTTGGATATTCTCTGATGAAAAATGCTCCATCAGAGGGCTTGTAGGTTTTGAGGTTGAAGATACAAGAAGGGAAGGAACCTTCAGTATCTTTTCCTTATATAATATAGTAATGGGGAATGTTGGTTTGACAAAAAGAATCTGAAGATTTATGCTTGGTAGTGGAAGGTGTGGATAGGTCATCAGTGGGTTGGTCTAATGAGGGCTTTGACCCTGATGCCTTACCTTCTTGATTGTGGGACATCACCATCATTGTAGAGAACAATGGTATATCAACTCCTTCCGAGTCCCTAGCAGATCTTCTCATGTTTGAGAAAACCTTGCCTTTAGGGGGTTTAGGTACATATATCTCATTAAAATGAGGTTAATCCGTCAATTCCTTATTAAGTACTTCTTGTACAAACCTTGGATACAGATAAAAGCTTTTTGATTGATATCCAGGTTTGACATTAAATCATTGAAGATCATTTTTA
The DNA here is from genome assembly GCA_954870635.1 of Arctium minus. NCBI lineage: Eukaryota > Viridiplantae > Streptophyta > Magnoliopsida > Asterales > Asteraceae > Arctium > Arctium minus. The sequence continues at coordinate 10,144,079 of OX941096.1, read as the reverse complement.
GGTATAGAAAACTTACATTAGCAGTAGTAACACTTATCAGCAGCATTAACACAGACTGGCAGTAGTAACACATACCAGCAGCATTAACACAGTCTGACAGTTTTCACTGAACTAGAAGTACTAACTACCTTTCAGTATTAGCAACCTGAAACACTTACAGACACAAGGTTAGTAGTACCATATACCATAAAATTTTCAAAAGTTACTTTATCTTTTGAAACTATACCTTTTTCACTTTTCTTACCTTCTGCTGGATCAAAAGAAACATGTCCTCCATCAAATCTTTTAAATAATTTGAAGGCAATCCATGTTCTTTGTTATGTGCCAAGAGCAATCATTCTCTTCATTCCAAATGCTCTTCCTCTTGAGCTTTTGATTGCCCTGCACACTTGATAAATCAGTTAGTCTTTGATGGAACCCAAGCCAAAGTAGTCTTGGGTTGACCTTTCTCATTAATATAATCTGTCAGTTTGGTCTGGATGAGTTGTTTAGGAATCTCATGACTTGAGTACTTTGTCAAGATTATAGGCTTGGCTGCATTACTACTAGAAGCAGCACTAGCCTTGTTAGCAGTACTAACTTGGTTAGCAGTACTAATCAAGTTAGCAACACTATTCTTGTTAGCAATACTATCTGGGATAGCAGTACTAACAGGTTTCTTTGTAATTGGAACCCAAACTTGAACAAGGTTGTTTGCTTTCTTTGTCTTTAAGTTACTCCTTTGTTTATTTGAAGTATTTTTCTTAGTTTTAGCAAACTTGTTTTGAACATGAGACTTTTTAGGTGCTCTGTTCTCAGTCATTTGATTCCTTCCTTGCTTCCTATAACCAAAGGAGTTTTGAGTTTGTCTTTGAAAATTAACTCTTTGGTTAATAGGATTGAAATAACAGTATTTGGCAACATGATTAAGCTTTCCACAGATAAAACAAGGTTTTGGTCTATTGATTTTACTCAGATCAACCCCTTGTTTTTGTGCCCACTGATTATTCCAGTTTCTCTGATTTCCCCTTGGTTTATCATGTTTTTGGGGCTCAGATTTATTACAAGAACACTGTTTACAAGGGACAGGATTCACAACTGTGGTTTGCTTATAATGGATCTTCTCAGACTTTCCCTCAGTCTTTTCTATGTCCTTAGACTTGATCCAAGCCTTTCCACATCCCTCATTGGTGATAATGTGATTTTCTAGAAGAATCTCACCACTCACAGTGTTCTTTTTACTCTTATCATTAGAGTTCTCTTCTTCAGAGTCTGTTTCAACCACCACTTTGTCTAATGGATCTACCTTAGTGGCTTCATCAGACAATTTCTTCCTATTCTTGGTCTCTAGCAAGTCTGATATAGGAGGGATGTAATTGTTGTTGTATGGTGGTGGTGTGGTTTTATAACCTATTCCTCTTCTAAGTTTGTCATGGATTTGAGTTTGGAGCAAAGAGTCCATTGCTTTAGAAGCATTGGAAAATTTCTCAATATCCAGCTTTGCTTTCTCAAACTCACTCTTTATCTTCTCATTATCCTCTTCTTTTTGTTTAAGCTTAGACTCATACTGATCTTTCTCCCACTTCCAGTAGTTTGAGTCATAAGAGTGTTGAAGCTCATTGGCTTGGAAACTCTTGATATGTTCCTCAAAACTCTCAACAATTCTTACATAGTCTTTTATATCTCTCTCTAATCTTTTAAGGTCATCACTCATTGTCTGGTTGTGATCCCTGTACCTTTTAACAGTTTCCATACAAGTTTTAGAGCAAAGATTAGACATTACCTCTGTGGGGATTTCTGTGCTTGAAGAATCTGAAACTTTAGCCATTGATGATTTCTGATTTCAAGGAAGAATGATGATTGCAGGTTTCTGAGAATACTAGCTCTGATACCACTTGTCAGGATCGAATTCTCAACAAGAATTAATTCTCAGAAACAATATCAAAGAAGTTTGCGGAATAACACTTTGATATTTAATCAAACAGAAAATCAACACAGTAGATATGAAGAACAAACTGTAAACTTATATTGAATGCTTTGAAGTTACAAGATTACACACTCAACCTCAATATTGATGAACAGGCTCACCAATACGAATTCTACTTCTCTAGAATTAGGATCTATGCCTTGAGGTTGATTTTCTCTCTAATAGAATGAAGAAAACCAAAAAATTCTCTCACTATTCTAAACTATACAATATATATACTGAAAACAAAGATAATTACAATAAATAAAATATCTCCAGAATATCTTCCATCATTATCTCTAAGCTTCCATGAATATCTTCAGTTTATCCAACTGTCATCCTTTCCATACAGATCTCCATCTTATAAGCAATATTAATCATAAGCAGCATTAATACTCTGAGCAGTATTAACTCTAGCAGTACTAACCATGCTCAACAGCATTAATCTCTTCAAGCAGTACTAACTTTGAACTAGCAGTACTAATCTTGTTGAGCAACATTAACCATCAACTAGCAGCATTAAAGAACAGAAGTACTAACTAGAAGTATTAACTGTTTTCTTCTAGCAACATTAACTAGAAGTATTAACTAGAAGTATTAACTGTTTTCTTCTAGCAGCATTAACTTTGTTCCAGCAGCATTAACTACAACTAGCAACATTAACCACAGAAGTAGTAACCATGATGAATATTAACTTCAGAAGTAGTAACCATGATGAACTAGAAGTAGTAACCATGTTGAACTAGAAGTAGTAACCATGTTGAACTAGAAGTAGTAACCATGTTGAACTAGAAGTAGTAACCATGTTGAACTAGAAGTAGTAACCATGTTGAACTAGAAGTAGTAACCATGTTGAACTAGAAGTAGTAACCATGTTGAACCATCCTTGGCATATTTCAGACCCAACAGTTTGTTCTTCGTCTGAGACCATCAAGCTCTTTTTGCATCAACTCCTTCTTTGACCATGTAGAATTTGCATTTAGTGCTTTAAACTTTTTAAGCTTTGTTTGCAGATTTGAAATCTCTTTTTCTTTAGATTCAATTATCCCTACAAAATTGATTTTGGAGTTAGCAACACAATCTGAGCAAATAAAATCTTTCTTTAAAATTTTAGAATTTTCTTTCAATTTGTTAATCTGATCAAGAAGAGATGAATTCTGAATTTTCAGATTCTTATTTTCTGCTTCCAATGCGGGCATTTCAGGCATATAAGCGATAGCACAATCTCTTTTCGTCAACACAGTATTTCCCTTCTCATCAGTATATGGCATCTTGAAATCTGTAGAAAAATTAGCTAGAAATGATCGTTAACAAAAATCAGAAACTTTAATCACACTCAGAAATATGTCCCCCTACGAAAACTTTAATCACACTCAGAAATATGTAACATGCAGACAATTAAATCTCATATTGCAGCTTGTAAAAATTTGACCAAGTATAGATTTCGCAGGCTGAAGGACTTTTCACACACACACTAAAATTCGTATAAACAAGGATTAGAAGACTTCACTTTTCGCAAGTAGCATTATGCGAATTCTAGCTTTTCGCATAAAGCTATGTGCGAGTTCTGCACATTTCGCAAGTAGGAAGATACGAATTCTGAACTTTTCGTATGAGCAATAATGCGAATTCCTCCCTTAGAAAAAATTTCACTCTCAGATGAGAATTCCAAGCTTTTCGTATATCATTGTGATGCGAAATCTGGACTTTTCGTATATAGCTTTGTACGAAATCTTCACTTTTCGTTCAACATAACTATGCAAATTCTGTCCTTGAAACAATTTGAACACTATCATGCGAATTCTTCATCGTGCGAGTTCTTCATGAATCGTGCGAATTCTGCGGATCTTGAGTTAATTCGGCTTGATTTTCACTACTTTCCACTGAATCCTTTGAATTTGATCACCAAAATTTGATATTGTGCTCACAACATGATCGAGAATAACCCTTGTAAATCAATTTCAGCAAGAACAATCAAAATCAAAGCATTTTGATTATGAGCAATACGACAATGGTACGTTCCAAAAACAGTAAAATTGATCAAATTGACCAATCTATGTTGTTCAATTTAGTTTCCAATCCAAATAAGAAATATTCTACACCAATGAGCGATCACAAATTGCACAATTTTACATCCATAACATCACAAATTCAAAATCTTGATCGATAACACAGTGTACGATGAACATTGACTCTTTTAAAAAAATATTGATTTTTCTTTCTTTTCTGATCAAGCTCTGATACCACTTGTTAGGTCCATGATCAAGGTTGAATTGATTGAAAACACATAACAAGGATGATTGGAAGGGAATCTATAGTTTTATTCACAATATGAAAATACAAACTACAGAGAACTACAGAATTCGTAAAGTTACAAAACAATACTAACAGACTCCTATATATATCCTCACACCCTTGTGTACATTTTATCCCAAACCCAAAGTACAAGGCCCAAGCTACAAATACAAAAGATTACTTTACTAAACTTCTAAACAGAACATTTATGTTCTAACATCCATACTCTACCGCAAAATCCCACTCGACTCGGTCCTCTCCTGGACTGCCGCCGCTCGACCACTACCGGGTTACCCGACCCCCGGGTCATCCCGATCCTACCCCCGCCTCCCAGCTAACACCCACCCGGGTGCCCCGACTCCCGGGGTCCCCGCCCGGGCTCCAACTCCGCCACCCGGGGTCTTGCCATACCCGGGCGCCCCACCTCTAGGGGTCCCCGCCGAGGTCCCCCCTCTGCCGACTCCCGACTCTTCTCCTTCCCGGGCCATCCCCGGTAAACCCCACTCTTGAGGACTCCCGTCTCCCGGGTTCTCCCAGTACATACTGGCCTCCCCTATTTCACTTTCCCGGGACCCCATCTCCCGGGGATCCCTTTCCCGGGTGCATAACGCAAAAGAGATTGGGATAATCTCACACTTCGATCGAATGAGAGATTGGGAGTTACCTTAGACTTCGAGATTTTGACCCAAAAGCTAGAAAAGAAATCCTTCCAAAGAAGGAGTTATCCGAATAAAATTCTCAATCGAGGGTTAGATGATCAAAACCCAATTGATTTCACCTCTTAAATCCAAGGATTCAACCATTAGGGAAGAGTCCAGATATGGGGTTTTCCTTACCAAGAATCTAATCAAACTAGATTAGGAAGTTGGATAATAGCCCATTAACACTAGACTATAAGGTTGGATGATGATTACCTTAAATAACCAGAGACCAGACTTTCTTCTTCAATTGCTTCCAAAATCGCCTTCTTCCCCAACCTCTTAATTTTCTCAGCCACCTCCAACCAAAAGGGATAGAGCTTAGGGTATTAGGGTTAAATCTATTTTATTCATATTTACAACTAGTTCCCTCCACAATTAGGCTTCGAGCAAAACCCACCCTTACTCTCAACTTCAATAAAAAGTCACAGTTATTACACTTATGACTATCAATACTTGTATATGTTTCATTTGCCATGCCATTGTAACAAGTAAGACCTTGTCAATTTTTCAGCTTTAAGACGATTCTTTTCTTTCTCAAAAAGATTTGACAGATCTTGAGCAACTTTCTTGGCTGGAAATGGTGGATCTCTATCAAGAGCTGCAGGAATATCAATCATTAATTCAGTTGGACCTCTTCTAAGGATTTAAGAATTTTAGCAGCCAGTTCTTGTTTGTCTCTGAAGTCTAGGAATCTGTCTTTCCATTGAGACTTTGAGAGTAGTCTCCTCTAAACAAGACTGGTGGTTTCTGGTCTGAGCCTATAGCCATTGCTTCCCTTGAAGACATATTGATATACTTGAAGTGATCGTTAAAACAGAATGATTTGAAATAACCCAAACTTTTGATCAAAACTTAACTTTTGCTCAGAAAGTTAACTCTCAGAAGTTAACCCTCGAAAAGTCAATGATTGAGGAAAGTCAAACTATCAAAGTCAATTATCGATCAAAAAGTCAACTATCACAAAATGAAGAAGTCAAACTATCGAAGAAAGCAGAAGGCAAGTATCATTGAATACCAACTATCGCAGACAGTATCGTGCGATAGTTCAAACTATTGTAACTTTGATGTGCGATAAAACTCACTGTTGCACCCGAGATGTGAGATAAAACCCCTTATCGCATGCTTGTTGTGCGATAGTTCCAATGTATCACACACATATTATGCGATAAACTCCAAGTATCGCAGAAGGTTCATGCGAAAAAAATCAACTTGAGCTCTTTATTATGCGATAAACTCAAATCTGATCAAATCTTGATTATGTTTGATTTTGAAATTTCCAAAAATACCAAAACATCGATAATTCTCTTGAATTAGGATCGAACAGTGTTTACAAACACAATTAAAACAAGTTCTAATATAAAAAACGAATCAAATCACTCAAATTTTACATAAATTATTCAAGAACATCAAGAACATTTTGTGAAAACAAAATCTTCAAATCTTCAAAATTCTTTATCAAATCTTGAATTCGTTGAATAAAATCAAAGCAGATCAATTTCTAATTGAAATCAAGATGATTAGAACACATAAATCAATCAAGAATCTTTAAATCTTCAAGAATTCAGGAAGACACAGTCGACTACTTTTTCACGAACAAAATTAAAAATTTCTTCAAAATCTTCAATTCTTTCAAGAATGTTGTCTATATCAAATCAAATCAAATCAAATCATTTTATGATATGATACTAAATGTTATCCCAAGATTCAAGTATATGAACAACAAGATTAAGATCAAGATCAAGATCAAGAAATCAAATGGAAGCAAGCTGTCATATGTGTATTATAGAGAGAGAAAGATTTACACCATAAATTTCACACAGATAAGCTCTAGAATGAGCGCAAAGTTAACAAAACAAACTAGCACAAAAGTATTTATAACCCAAGGGTATTTACACATTTAGCCCCTCTACTTGAATACAACAAATTAGTTCTAATAAGTTAAAGTAAGTATATATATATATAGCCATAGGTTCAAATGAGAAGTGTTAAGTGTGTGAGAATTAGATAAGTGATCCTAGCCCATCTGGTCAACATTTGCGACTTTTGACTGTGAAGCACCGGATAATTCGATCGCATGGTATGTGGAAGATAGAAGGGTAGTCTCGTAACATGTAATTCACATATGAACTATTTAACTGATTCACATATGAACCGTTATGATTCACATATTAACTATTTAACTGATTCGTATATCAACTAATTGACTGATTAACATATGAACTATTTAACTAATCACACGGATTAGCTAAATGGAGTATCTACCTTAGTAATTACAATCTCCAGTTTAAACTGAGAATAACCATAAAATCTCAAGCGTTGACTGGCTTTGTCACCAATTTCAGCCTAGAAATCGAGAAATAAGTTAATATGGATGATTCCTTATTGGTGACAACCGACACCAATACCTGGGTTCTTTAGGTCGATGATTCATCCAATTTCAAAGGTGCAGGACTTGGTGTCGTCTTAAAGTCACCACAGGAGGGCATTATGGTATATTATGCATGTTGCAACTTTAATCCCACCAAGAATAAAGTAAAATAGGAGGCTTTGATCGCCGATATAAATCTAGCCAAAGATTTGGAGCAACTGGACAAGAATTAAAAGACGACCTCTTTTGGTCGTCAATCAGATAACTAGAGAATTTGCAACCAAATATTCAAAAGTGACTGCTTATCTAAAAGTGACAACAGAGAAATCCTCGATCTTTAACCCTTTTTCCATATGCCAAATACTAAGAGACTAGAATACTCATGCAGACTTTCTACCTAATCTAGGACCTGCCTTTAGAAAATCCCCATCCGACATGGTTCCATTTGTAAATTTTACATCACCTTCTATTAACGATGATAGAAGATATACATGCTCGACGAATTAATGATTGGTTAAAATATATCAAAGATAATCGTATCCACGAACAATTACCCGGTGACAAAATTGAAGCCAAAAAAACCAGATTCAAGCCATCAAGGTATGTAGTTATCACTAACACAGTATATAGACGATCCTCGAGAAGATTAAATCTATGATGTGTTTTTTATCACCAAACACAAGACATACTTAAAGATATGCACGACGGTGAATTTGGAAATCATTCTAGCAGTCGTAGTTTAGCTAATCGCGTCTTACGACAAGGTTACTATTGGCCTACCTTATGACAGGGCGCAATTAAATACGTCCAAAATTGTGATGCTTGTCAACTCATTTAGGTATGATTCATCGACCCTCTGAAAAACTTCATACGTCATTGATTCCATGGCCTTTCATTGCGATGGGTGTTGGATGAGCTTTCCCCGATGCCAGGACAAAAGGTATTTTTGTTGGTCCTTACAGACTATTTTTTCATGTGGATAGATGTAACAACCTGTACCTTTATACATATATCAAAATAATATTTATGTCTAAAAACTGCCCCAGGCTTACATTTAAGAGTATAAGGTTTACACTATCACCTATTACACAATTGAGTCAAAAAGTAAACTATTGCAGGAAGTCTTCTAGCTCCTGGAAATAGCTCACATCTTCTCTTTACCCTTATCTGAACCTGCTACCTTTCGATAACCTGAAAAAGGGTTATAATTTTGAAAGAGCGAGGGTTAGACCAATGGTCTAGTGAGTCCCCTCCAATCACTACTGCAACAGTTCAAATCTTATTTAAAACATTTAAACAAAGCTTTATACCTCAAAAACATAACTTGCTCTTTTAATCAAACACTAAAACATACTTTACGCTTCACAAGCATAACTCAATCTACTAGCCATCACTGACCGCTCTTTACGCTTCACAAGCGTACCTTAAGCTACTGACCAACACTGCCGTCAAAGACGGTATGTCTGTCTCGTACTGCCTTCTTTTAGGGACACACCCTAATGGCATAAACGGGCTACACTCCCCGATACGAGCAGGCGGGTCACACTTCCCGACTTAGGTCAGACTTCTGACTCAAATGTATGCATACACTTAGTCCTGACTATATATAAAACAAGTTTATATAAACTGAGCATAAAATGGCAAACTGATTAAACCAACCTTTTTCAATAAATCTGCATAACTTTCAATACTATAAACATGCAGTTTATAAAACCCACATTTATCAAATAACTGTCAAAATCATAAAATATTTAGTTTGAAAGACTCACCTCTGATTCTTCTTGCTTAACTCTGTCTTCTAACGATTAACACCACCTACGATGGTATCAAATTACAAAGGTAAGTTAACTTGTGACTAACATTCTTTCCTTCTCTAAATAAATCAACGCACTGTCCGACCGGTCAAAACTTCTCCCGATCGACTTACCCCGATGCATCTTACTGGTCGCTACATAAATATCGGTCGACATTATACCGGTCGACTACAACATATCGGTCGACAGTACAGATCACACTGGGTTCCGGTCGATTACACCTTACCGGTCGATTACACCGGTCGTTCCACACCGGTAGACCCGCACCGGTCTACAAGGGTCCGGTCGACACCGTTCGTTCATCATACCGGTAGACCCGTACCGATCTACAAGGGTCCGGTTGATACCGGTCGTCAACATATCGATAGACCTGCACCGGTCTACAAGAACATACCGGTCGACGTTCATACAGAGTCGGCGACTCAAAACCCAGAAAACCTCAGATCATTAAATCAATCAAATATACGGTTAAAATCTTGAATAACAAGACTATTTACCGACTATAACATGCAGATAGAAGTATTAAGCTAGAATCATACCTCTATTTGACAAAAACTGATCGATTCTTGAAAACCTATTTCTTCTTCTCCCTACTCTCGCTCTGCTCTCTTTCTTGAGTCAGTCTCAAACTTTTCACAGTATTTGTTATGAAAACAAATATCTAAGGATTATGATTATATATAACCAAGATTTCAAATAACCCCCCTGAACTTTGGGTCTCGCTTAACTTTTCACCCAACTTCCAAAATTAATAAAAATTTCGGATCCGGATATTACAATCTTCCGCCCTTAAGAGAATTTCGTCCCCGGAATTCCATCGCTAAACAAATGGGGATACTGAGATCTCATGTCCGCCTCAACTTCCCATGTGGACTCTTGTCCTTTGTGAAATTTCCACTGAACTTTCACTAATCGGATCTCCTTGTTTCTCAACCTCTTTACTTTGAGGTCCGAAATTTCTACGGGCTCCTGAATATAACTTAATTTTTCATCTACCTGAATGTCTTCTAAAGGAACTACTACATCTGCTTCTGCCAAACACTTTTTCAAGTTTGACACATGAAATGTGGGATTAATCCCACGCAAACTTTCTGGTAGATCAAGTTCGTAGGCCACTTCACCAACACGTCCCGTGATGATAAATGGTCCAACAAACCTTGTTCTCAATTTTCCTTTCTTTCCGAATCGGACTACCCCTTTCCAGGGAGAGACTTTCAACATTACTTTGTCTCCTACTTGAAACTCTATCGGTTTCCTCCTCTTATCTGCATACATTTTCTGACGATCTTGAGCAATCTTTAATCTTTCTCGAATTTGGTTTACCTTATCAGTTGTAACCTGTATGATTTCCGGTACCGCTAGTTGTCTTTCACCTACCTCATTCCAACATAAAGGTGTTCTACATTTACGACCATACAATGCTTCGAACGGGTCCGCTTGTATACTAGCATGATAACTATTGTTGTAAGAAAATTCAATTAACGGCAAATGAATTTCCCACGAACCTTTGAAATCAATAACACATGCACGAAGCATATCTTCCAATGTCTGTATGGTTCTCTCACTCTGACCATCAGTTTGTGGATGATAGGCAGTACTTAACTTAAGTTGAGAGCCTAACTCCCTTTGCAAACTTCTCCAGAAAGCTGATGTAAAACGAGCATCCCTGTCTGACACAATTGACGACTGTACTCCATGTTTGGTTACTATCTCGTCTATATACAATCGAGACAATTTCTCTAGTGAGTACGTCTCCTTAATGGGTAGAAAGTGAGCTGACTTTGTGAGTCGATCCACTATCACCCAAATGGCATCATGCCCCTTAGGTGATCGCGGTAACCCGGTAACAAGATCCATCGTAATATCGTCCCACTTCCAAACTGGAATTTCTAATGATTTAAGATCTCCATAAGGTCTCTGATGCTCAACTTTAACTTTCAAACATGTCAGGCATCGCTCAACGAAGTGAGCAATATCTTTGTTTAAACCTGGCCACCAATAACTTTGTTTTAGATCTTTATACATCTTGTTGGTTCCTGGATGTATTGAGTAACGTGACTTATGTGCTTCTTCTAATATTCTCTTTCGCAATTCTCCTACTTTTGGAATCCACACTCTCTTATTGAAGCACTTCACCCCACGATTATCAACGACTAACGAATTAACAATTCCAACTATTCTTTCACTCTTCCAGTTTTCTTTTGACACCGCTTCTTCTTGGTACTTTATGACTTCTTCCAAGAAATCGGAAACAACATCAACTCGATAGGCTACCACTTTTGTTGTTTCTCCACATTCCTTACGACTTAGAGCATCCGCCACGACATTGGCCTTGCCCGGATGATACAGAATATCACAGTTGTAATCGCTCAACAACTCCATTCACCTACGCTGTCTCATATTGAGCTCCTTCTGGTTGAAAAGGTATTGAAGACTCTTATGATCTGTGTAAATCTGACACTTATTCCCGTATAAATAATGTCTCCAAATTTTCAAAGCAAAGACTACTGCTGCCAACTCTAAATCATGCGTTGGGTAATTCTTTTCGTGCTCTTTCAACTGACGAGATGCATATGCAATCACTTTACCTTCTTGCATTAACACACATCCCAGACCCAACTTTGAAGCATCGCTAAAGATTACGAATCCTTCTGTTCCGTTGGGTACAGACAAGACAGGAGCACTACTTAAACTCTCTTTCAATTTACTGAACGCTTCTTTCTGAGCTTCCTCCCATACAAACTTGACATTCTTTCTAGTCAACGCTGTTAATGGCGTAGCTATCCTTGAAAAGTCCTGGATGAACTTTCTATAATAACCCGCCAATCCTAGAAAACTCCTTACTTCTGATGGTGTTTTCGGTGCTTCCCACCCTTTAATAGCTTCAATCTTAGCCGGATCAACATTAATCCCATCATTCGACACCACATGACCTAGAAACTGAACTTCTTTCAGCCAAAATTCACATTTTGAGAACTTGGCGTACAATTTCTCGCGCTTAATCAATTCTAAAATCGCTCGCAAATGAGTTTCATGATCTTCTTTGGACCGTGAATAAATCAGTATATCATCTATAAAAACTATGACATACTTGTCTAAAAACGGACTACACACTCTATTCATCAGATCCATGAAAGTTGCTGGTGCATTGGTCAGACCAAATGGCATAACTAGAAACTCATAGTGTTCGTACCTTGTACGAAATGCAGTCTTAGGTACATCTTCCTCCCTCACTTTCAACTGTTGATAACCAGATCGTAGATCTATTTTCGAAAAGTAACTCGCTCCTTGAAGTTGATCAAAAAGATCGTCAATCCTGGGAAGTGGATACTTATTCTTGACAGTCACATTATTGAGCTCACGATAGTCTATGCACATTCTCATAGACCCGTCTTTCTTCTTAACAAAGAATATTGGCGCTCCAATGGTGAGGTACTAGGACGAATAAACCCCTTGTCGAGTAACTCCTGCAGTTGAGTCATCATTTCTTTCATTTCTGTCGGTGCCAATCTATACGGTGCTCTTGCAATCGGCGCCGCTCCGGTTATTAAATCAATACGAAATTCCACTTGCCGATCAGGAGGCAGAGTGGTTAAATCTTCCGGAAATACTTCTGGATATTCACATACCACCGGAACTAACTCTAATCCTTTATTCTTTTTCTTAGCATCTATTACATAAGCTAAGAACCCCACACACCCTTTTACTAAACATCTCTTAGCCTTAATCATTGAAAACAAGCATGACTTTCTATCCCTCCGATCTCCAAACACTACTATCTCTTCTTTACCTAGCTGCACTATACGAATTAATTTCTTATTGCATACTATATGAGCATCATTAGAAGCCAACCAGTCCATTCCCACAACAACATCAAATTCTCCCATACCCATCGGGTACAGTCGAAGTGGAAATGACTGCCCATCGATGACAATACTACACCCATCATACACTTCCTCCACTAAGATTTGACTATTATCGGCCACTTCTACTTTCAATTCATGCTTAAGCTTCTTGGGTTTCTCATTCAATTTATGCACGAAATTTGGAGACACAAACGAACGATTTGCGCCTGAATCAAACAATACTTTTGCATAATTCGAATCTATAAAGAAAGTACCTGTCACTACATCCGGTATCTCCGCCGCTTCTTCTGCCGTCATATTGAAAACTCTAGCCCTCGTTTTAGCTGGCTCCACCTTTTTCTCACCTCCCTTGTCTACATATCCTCCGACCGATCCCTTTTTCAACTGTGGACAATTAGTCCTGATATGATCAGGATATCCACACTGATAACAAGATCTTGAACTTTGGCAATCCCGAGCCATATGCCCCATCTTTCCGCATTTATAACAGCCCTATTGATCAATCTTACATTCTTCTTTATGCCTTCGGTTACACTTGCTACAGGGCTTACTTTCAATCTTATTAACAGAACGCTGATCAAACTTTGCAGCTTTAAACGGTTTGGAGTCACGGACCGTTCCGTCCCATTTCCTTTTATCTCCACTTCTTTCAGTAGCTTGCCGATTCTTTTCCTTCTTTCTCATTTCAGCTGCATTTACCGCCACTTGAAACGTAGACGGTTCCTTGTTCGAGACAAATTCTTGAATATCACTTCTCAGACCAAAGACGAAACGTTCTACTCGTCTTCCTTCATTAGGCACATAAATTTCTGCAAATCGAGACTTTTCAATAAACTTTGTAGTATATTCTCGAACTGACATCCCCTTCTGTTCTAAACTCAGAAACTCTTCTTCCAACTTTTTAACTGCCGCCAGAGGGCAGAACTATTCTTTAAATCTTTTCACAAACTCACTCCAAGACATTTCTTTGGCTACCGCCGAACTTTGTCCTCCTGGTTCAACATCCCACCACATTACCGCTTCATCTTTCAACATTGACAAAGCATAAACTACTTTATCTTCTTCGGCACACTTACTAGTATCAAATGCTAACTCCATACCTTTTACCCATCTTAACGCTATCACTGGATCACATTCCCCTTTGTAAGTAGGAGGTTTGCAAGCAGCAAACTCCTTAAAACTACAACCTCTCCCCACTACCGCTTTAGTGGTCACAATGGGGTTTGACTGAGGGTGGCTACCCCCTACAGTTACTGGTGATTCTGCTACCTCGGTCGCTACTTTTTCTTCACTCTTTTCTTTGCTTAACGAAACCTCATTATTGCGCTGAGCCAATAAAGCGTTCAACGTTTCCTGTAATTTTCCCATTTTTGTAGAGAAAGTTTCTTGGGTAACAAAACCCTGAGTTCTACCTCCAGCACGGTTTCCTGTCTGCTTTCGACCCCTCACAGAAGCCGAACTTTCTTGATGAGAAGTTTCTTGTTCAGATCTTACCTCTACACTTTCATCTTGACGAATACCACGAGTCGTCTTCCCACCTCGAGTTCCCACAGTGGAAACCCTTTCCTGAGTAGTTGTTTTCTGAACTGTCTTACCTCTAGGTCGACCACGGATCTTTCCTCGGATAGCAGTCGGGTTGACCGCAGTCGTTCGTTCTTCTGCAACAACTTCATTAACTGGCTCAATTTCAGGATTCGGCATAGACCTACTTCTTGTCACTCGCTCAGACATACTTCTGATAAGAAGAAACATAAGACATTCAATTTAACATGCTAAACATTACGGCAATTTAAGCACAAGCATGGACTTGTAAATTCATAATTACACTGGCCAGATGAAATTCCAAATTTACCTTACATGCTAGTCCTTACTACCTTAATGTTTACTTCCTACGGTCTTCCTACTGCTCAGTTGTGCTTCTACTTTCTCAGTTTAAGTCTAGGCCCATCTGGTCACCTAGATCTCTTAAACTAATGCTCTGATACCAATTGTAACAACCTGTACCTTTATACATATATCAAAATAACATTTATGTCTAAAAACTTCCCCAGGCTTACATTTAAGAGTATAAGGTTTACACTATCACCTATTACACAACTGAGTCAAAAAGTAAACTATTGCAGGAAGTCTTCTAGCTCCTGGAAATAGCTCACATCTTCTCCTTACCCTTATCTGAACCGGCTACCTTTCGATAACCTGAAATAGGGTTATAATTTTGAAAGAGCGAGGGTTAGACCAATGGTCTAGTGAGTCCCCTCCAATCACTACTGCAACAATTCAAATATTATTTAAAACATTTAAACAAATCTTTATATCTCAAAAACATAACTTGCTCTTTTAATCAAACATTAAAACATACTTTACGCTTCACAAGCATAACTCAATCTACTAGCCATCACTGACCACTCTTTACGCTTCGCCAGCGTACCTTAAGCTACTGACCAACACTGCCGTCAAAGATGGTATGTCTGTCTCGTACTGCCTTCTTTTAGGGACACACCCTAATTACATAAACGGGCTACACTCCCCGATACGAGCAGGCGGGTCACACTTCCCGACTTAGGTCAAACTTCTGACTCAAATGTATGCATACACTTAGTCCTGACTATATATAAAACAAGTTTATATAAACTGAGCATAAAATGCCAAAATGATTAAACCAACCTTTTTCAATAAATCTGCATAACTTTCAATATTATAAACGTGCAGTTTATAAAACCCACATTTATCAAATAACTATCAAAATCATAAAATATTTAGTTTGAAAGACTCACCTCTGATTCTTCTTGCTTAACTCTGTCTTCTAACGATTAACACCACCTACGATGGTATCAAAATACAAAGGTAAGCTAACTTGTGAATAACATTCTTTCCTTCTCTAAATAAATCAACACACTGTCCGACCGGTCAAAACTTCTCCCGGTCGACTTACCCCGATGCATCTTACCGGTCGCTACATAAATATCGGTGGACATTATACCGGTCGACTACAATATATCGGTCGACAGTACCGGTCACACTGGGTTCCGATCGATTACACCTTACCGGTCGATTACACCAGTCGTTCCACACCGGTAGACCCGCACCGGTCCACACCGGTAGACCCGCACCGGTCTACAAGGGTCCGGTCGATACCGGTCGTTCATCATACCGGTAGACCCGTACCGGTCTACAAGGGTCCAGTCGATACCGGTCGTCAACATACCGATAGACTCGCACCGGTCTACAAGAACATACCGGTCGACGTTCATACAGAGTCGGCGACTCAAAACCCAAAAAACCTCAGATCATTAAATCGATCAAATATACGGTTAAAAGCTTGAATAAAAAGACTATTTACTAACTATAACATGCAGATAGAAGTATTAAGCTAGAATCATACCTCTATTTGACAAAAACTGATCGATTCTTGAAAACCTCTTTCTTCTTCTCCCTGCTCTCGCTCTGCTCTCTTTCTTGAATCAGTCTCAAACTTTTCACAGTATTTGTTATGAAAACAAATATCTAAGGATTATGATTATATATAACCAAGGTTTCAAATAACCCCCTGAACTTTGGGTCTCGCTTAATTTTTCACCCAACTTCCAAAATTAATAAAAATTTCGGATCCGAATATTACAATAGAGGCCCCTGCCTTTTCCCAAGTCAGAGATAAAGAAGTTGTGTCTTTTATCCAAACTAACATTATTTCTAGATTCAGAATTCCATCCAAAATTGTGTGCGATAATGGATTGCAGTTTATTTGCCACAAGACCCGTCGATTTTGCAAAGAGCGACACCCGAATCCAGTAACAAAGTCATCATCAATTCCATAAATAAAAGGCTAAAAGCCGATAAAGGCAAACTTTCACCAGTTGGTAAGGACCTTATAGAATCTCAAAAATCGTGGGAAAAGGTGTCTATCAACTTCAAACCATGGATAACGGTGACATCCCACAAAGTTGGAATGCAGTACATCTGAAAAGGTATTTTTTTCTGAACCCTCTTTCCTTTTCGATTATATTTACCCATGATAAAATTAATGACTTAAGCATCGAAAAGTCATTGGTCGAACTAATGACCACCGGATAAGGCATGACACAAGAAGGACAATTGTTAACAATTTATTAGATATGCTATACTGCATGATCATCTGTAATGGTAAAAATGATGATATGCACAGTCATTATAAACGACTTAATTTTCACATTTGCCAAGGAAAAACGGCAGGATGCATGAGCAAAATTGACGTCGTTAATAAGAATAATGAATAATCAAAATATAATTGTTTAAGTATTAAACCCTTGGGACATAAATCGTCAATCTATGAACATCAATAAAGACGACAAAGATATTAATTCTCCTGTAAAGGCACACTTCATTAGGTCTTAAGTTATGTTCATCTGTTAGTCGTCATTAACAACGACATCCACTAAGTTTTGCATATTATTTCGTATTAGTTGCCTGTAATTGGCCTAAAAATTGAAAGACAAAATTCATAAATACGACAGAGCATATAGACTTAAAACACTTGTATTAAAATGAAAAATTAAGTTACAAGTGTAGGCACAACCACCAACTGTCGTCTTAAAATAAAATACAAGCGATAAAATGAAAGAAAATATAAATTGATCTTTGGAAATAGAATGAGCTTCTTCCTTAGCCGCATTCTTTCCATCCTCTTCCTCAAGAGGAATAACCTCACACCTTCGAGATTATCCTCAACTTTCTCTTAATCATCATCGGACTTGAGGCCTTCCTCAAATCCGAAGTTTTTTAAAAAGTAGTTGAGTTCTCCTTCGATATCCTTAAGCAGGTTCTTCCCCGCCAGTTGTTTATGCATAATGGAAGCCCACGTCTTAAGACGATCAAAGGCCTCTAAAGCCTCAAGCTCCTCCTTCAGATCACCAATTTTTTCCCTTGCTGCCACCAAGCCCGACTTAAGTATACCAACCACTTTTTCATTCACGGCTAGGACACACATCATTGCCTTATCCTCCACCTCAGATGCAAATATCTTCTTCAGAGCTTCCTTCAGGTGACCATGAATCTATTCTTGGATAAGACCCTCTTCCTCCATCTTGGAGAGGGCATTGTCGAGTTTAACTTCAACGACAATCTTGGTCGCCTCAACGTCCTTGGCCTCTTCAGATAACCTGCTGACACATGATTAGTCATGTCGATGTCGTTATGCAAGGAATGCCTATATGAACATAAGCATTAGGGGTGTACAAAAAACTGTCAACCCGCGAAAGCCGCTCAAACCAACTCGCTAACAACCCAATTAAACCCAACCCGCTAAACCGCTAACCCACCAAACCACTAATTAGGAGGGTTGAAATTGAGTTAGTATAACTCAACCCAACCCAAACCACCAACCCACCACTAATGTATATATATATTATTTCGATAAAATTATACATATATATACATAATATTTACAACCATTATAATTTACAACCCAAAAAATATATAGATATATTAGTCTAATTTACAACCTAAAAAATATATACATATATTAGTTCAATTTATAGCCAAAAGGCCGAAATTAATCCAACTAGGTCAATGTCCGAATTAATTCAACTAGGTCGATAGATACGTCTCAATAAGTACAACCACACGAGTACACTAAAACAACTAGATCGACACTGTTGTTTTCATTGCATAAATGAACATATGAAGTATGTTTTAAACAATAATTTTCAAATTAGAAGTATGAACATAAATCAACATATGCAGTATGATTCAAACTAGAAGTTGGAACCATGAATTTCATTTTTCATTATATTGATGTTGTTAGAAGTTTGCTTTTTTATTGTGTATATATATCTCATATATTTCTTGTAGGTTTTTACTTTGTATTTTTTTATCCTATTCATCAGTTGTTTTGCGGTGAGAGGATTAAATTGAAGAAACAATTAACAAAGGTCGAACAAAGAATATGTTCAATAACTAATTGGAGTAGGATAGGTCTAACACGATCGTACTTGATTGAGGATTTGAATTGGATGCTATCATTCAAACTTTTGAAGTTTAATTCTAAGACTTAAGGATTTTAATATATATTTGGACGATTGTAATAACTAATAACTTTATTGGGTATATTTTTAGTATTATTTATCGTATTTTATTCATCAATTTTATGTATATATCTAACCCGCCAACCCAACCCAACCCAACCCTCCCTAACCCGCAAGGGTTGGGTTGTGTTGGGTTATAATTTTGAATGGGTTTGGTTGGGTTGAGAATTTTCAAACCGCCGTAATTGGGTTAGGTTGTAAAAATGTTAAAAACCACCCAACCCAACCTGCGTACACCCCTAATAAGCATGATGTTAGTATAAAGTCACTTTTAAATATATCTAAAGTTAAGCATGGAATGCTTACCATGAAGGATAGGCCGACAGTGTACTAATCCACGTCAAATAGATAAAACCACCCAACCAAAATGCCCAACCCAACCTGAGAAAGAAGGAAGGTGTTCATGTGAGGGAACATAATCTTATCAAGTATATCCCCTGCATTAACCCGATAGGAACTCTGAATGTCATAGACATCATCTTGGGTCCACTATCGACCTTTGCCTCTTTCTCCTTCAAAAAGAAAGCAGTATCCTCAAACACCTTTAGCACCCTCTTTGGATTCGGGGATTCCATTTTGGGATGAGTCGACACCTTTGTCTTCTCAAAATCGACGACGTTCTGTTAGTCATTGATAATCAAAGACAGTTCCCTCCTTACTGTTTTCACCTTAGATTTTTTCGGCATCAACCCCTAACGTCGGAGGATTTCTTTTTAAACTCTTGGCCTTGTGGGCAAGCTCTGCATCTCTTTCCTTCTTGAAAAGAGTACCGTAATGGTCTTCCCAAACGTTTCCCTAAATAATGAAAAACATTAGTGATGAAGTTGTACTCAATAATTATTTGAAAAAAATATTATCTACGACAAAGAAGAAATACGCTTACCCGACATCTCATATGTCTCTCTTTCCTCCTCTACTTCCTCTTCTCTCTCTCTCAGTCGAACCAGACGACCCTACAAACTCGACATTGTCTTCGTAATCATCTTCGTCTATCAACGGCTGGCTTTCGATCAATTGAGCAAACTCCCGATTGGACCGACAAAGAGATTTCTCCAGTTTTTCTTGAGTGTCTGGAAGAGACGAGACCCAATAATAGTCAATATCTACGAAAAACACAAATAAAATCAGTAATCCTTTATAAATATTAACTACAATAGAAACAAAATATTAAATGTGACACTTACTGTCAGAGTTTCAACCTTATGCTAGCCACTAATCCTCGTCTCCTAGCGATGACACTCGTCCAAAAATGTATTTGGTCTTCCACTTCCTGTCATTAACAAAAGTTCCTAAGACCAAGATCTTGTTGCCTCTAGCTTTTAGATAAAGGTTATATCGTTTGTTGCTCTCTGGCATAATCGTATAAGCCGCTATAAGTGCATGAATGGAAAAAGGAGACTCCCATTCACTAGTCAGCCTAGCGATCACGCTGACTATCCTGCAAAACTGGGGCATCATCTACCATGGAGAAACATCAAAGGCATTCAAGAATGCCCTCGATATGCGGAAAACAGCTAAGTGATGCTGATCTTGAAAGGGTATTTGTATATGACGAACCACCCATCTAGACGTTCATCCGAAAGACGATCGACTAGACTAAAAAGCTTTATATGTGAGGGAATATGGGATATGAGTTAGAAGGCCTACAGGTCCAGCTCCTCCATAAAACTCATGGAATCCTTTATCTCTCTTCTGGAATCAACATAAAAGCAGAATAAAGACTCCTAACCTCCTAATCCAGATTTTTTGCTATGAGCTTGAGAGGGGGGCATATAAAGGAGATGAAATCATACCTTATATACTTAAAACCTCGAATGGAAGTGATTTTGCAAAGAAATGGAAACAGTTGTATGTTGTGATTGGGAACGATTTATTGTAAGCATAAAAAAGAAACTCAAGGAAGAAAAACGGTATTTATACTGATTTTAAAAAATTGTCATTATTATGCATGTCCGGTACCTGTCCAGATGGTTCGTAGTCTCCATCCAATAAACAATGCATGTCATTCACCAACTGTCCTGACAAACAATGTTACATCCATGCACACCTTTTCAGTCGCAAAAACCGACGATTCGGTTTCCAAATAAACTGATTCAGTTTCTATCAAACCAATTCAGTTCCTAAATCTTATATGTGTCACCTTATCTCTAAAAACCAACTTTCGGAGAAAATTTGAAATTCAAACGAGTTTTTGAAATTCAAGTCTCGCGGGAAATTTGTTTGGGTGAAAAGTCCGTAGCAACGACCGATTAGGATAAATCCTCGCGACTATAATATCTTCGATGAAGATGATATCTTCGACATGTGCGCAACACTCTAACATAATAACATAAATTTCCCATTAGTTAAAAGCAACTATAACCCAAAAGAGGAAGTTTGAACAAATCAAGCTATCTATCAAATGGGACATAATTACAACAACCTGTTTAATCTAGATAACAATTGACTAGATTAAAATGAATGGCTCTATGTCCACAAAATAGTCTCTCTTCACAAAAGATTCCCAAAATTCCGACTCCTTAGGTGCTCTACTTGCACCGGTCGACATGTCATACCATCCTAGACCCACCACTAGCGGGACATGTGGATTAAATACGCAACAACAAGTGTTAGGCTACAAGCCTAGTGAGATCATACGTCAAATGTAAATATATTAGAAAAGCACCAAAACAAAATTTAGCGTTACCCATCCCGTAATGATAAAACATTACTGTAAGTTTTAATTGCACGATGCTCCACACCTGAACATATACAAAAGTTACAAATTACAAATACGGGGGAGACTCGTTTCCATCAAAGTAACAAGAACACGTGAATGGAGTCACCTAGTGATGTTATTCGCACTACACCTCAGGTTCCTAGTTTTAGTGCACATACCGTTTAGGCATCACCTCAAGCCCACACATGTACGTTTAGTGTCCACTCCCAAAAGTTACACCTCAAGGACTCATTGAACTTTAGTGTCCACCTAAGCTAGAACAGTTTCACGTCAAGGATCCATGGTCCTTTGGGGTCTACTTTCGATAATCCCAAGTTAGTTATATTCATATATGTAACACCCATATTTTTGCCTTGATAAGTGTTACGTAATCTAAAATAATTCTCCAAAATAACGGCTAAATTAAAGCCATTTACAGCGGAAGACTTTAAAATAATAAATATGTAACTTAACTGCTAATCCGTCCCATACCGAATTGCGTTACAAATTTATCTACCATAGATGCCGCAACATAAATATTGAACTTAAATAAGCTAGGCAAGTCTCTATGTTTGCCATTTTTCCCTCGTCGAACCTGAAACCTTCAATCCCTGAGATGCATACTATAGTCAGCTTATAAAGCTCAGTGAGTTCATGGTTTGCGTGAGTGAAATCATATCTTGTCACACATATCAAACATGCAAACTTCGTATAAAATAACATTCATTTTCTGAAACATGCAACACCAAAATAAACGAGACCTCATGACTGTCTCCTCGAGTAAGGACCGATAAGTTACAAGCATTCCCTGGGTGTGTACGGCTCACCTATAGCCAATAACCCATTACGGGGTCGTGTTGTCGTGTCACAGGCATTCCCTGGTGTGTACGGCTCACACAGAGCCAATCAACCATTTCGGGGTCGTGCCTCCCCTTAAGTGTGACAAACCAAACCAACATCCCATATTCCGTACCATGCACCATTTGTATAATGTAAACCAACTAAAAATCCAAGCATGCTAAATACATTTAAAAACCGGAAAACAATTAGCATGCATGCTCCACAAAACTCCACATACATGTAAACATATACCAATGACATTATTTAAATCATTATCATGCATATTATTCACCACCACAAAATCATATAATGCTCGAAAATAAATTTGTACATAGGTATGCATCCCAGTGTAAGTCTCATGAAGACTCACCTGATTGCGTAGATCGACTACCGATAGCTCCTGACGGAAGACCTACATATTTTATACCACAATATGTAATTAATGACTTAATTCTCCAAAAGACAACTCATTGTCCAATCCAACCCGATCTAAAGTCAAACTCTAATTTGAGTCTCTAAATCTGTTCCAAATAACTCAATATGACCTCACCATTAAAATCCATGTGGGTCAAACGAGTCAAAAGTCAACCCTTGGTCAACTCAGTCAACCCTGACCAACTATAATCAAAACCCAAGTCTATAACTCGATAACATCTCAAAACGCCAATTTAACCCTTCTACAATTATATAAATCTACATTCCGAATTAAAGTGTCCCAATAATTAATTTAAATCCGATAACAACACTTATCTTATTATTAAAGTCATTTAAACTATTAAACGACTTATTATAAACACATCTCCTTAGGAAATATATAATTTATATAAATCCGTTAAAATCAAAGTGCTCGATAACCATTCTCCATATTACGACACTTTAAATCCTATTTTTAAATCAACTAAATAATGATTTATTGTAACCACCCCTTTTTAAAGTAAATAACTACAACACGAACTTTCTAGTGTAGACGATTATTTCGGTACAAAATACCGATATTTGAATTGTAGGGATACTTTGATATTTCAAAAAAGTGAGTCAAAATTTACATTTTATAAGTCCAGGGAAAATTTATGAAAAATTTAGAAAGATAATATTGGTGAAATGGACTTTTTATAACTCCAGGGCTATAACGAAATTAATTAATACTTGTAGATAACTTGTAACGATACATAAAATTGTTTGTATAAATAAAACACAAGTAATTAGCATTCTTGGTTGGTTAAGGTGGTGGTGTTCTTAAAAATAAATGCAGGGTTCGAATCCTGCACCCTTTCTTTCTCTTTATTTATTTTTTAATAAAATAAAAATATTGGTCAACAAAAGTCAACCACAGCAGGAGCAGCCATGGCTGCGTTTTTTGTTGATGTTTTTGCAACTTCAGGCCATGAATCGACTCATTTCTAACTCGTTTTTCTTCATTCTTTTTGCGTTAAACTCTTGGTAATATTTTTACCAACATTTTTAAATAAAGAACACAATTTTTCATCAAGAAATGAGTTCCATTTTATCATTTAAAGTTTTTGTTTTTACTTAAAACCAAACAAACTTTAAACTTCAAAATCGAACCTTAAAACCCCAAATCTCAAACATAAAGCTACTAGGGTTCGATAAATCTCTTAAAAACGAAGCCAATGAACTAAAAACCATAAGATTTGGTTTAGTATATTACCTCAAATCGTTGAAAAACCAAGAAACTCGACTTTATGCTTTCAGACCCGATTTCTCCCTCAATACAAGTTGGTTTTTCGATTTATATGGATGAAAATGTTCCCTATTCAGTTCTCTACGTTTATATCAAAGTATTTTGGCTTATTAGTTGAAGATAACCGACCAAATCTCGAGTTTTACGCTGTGATGTCATTTTCTTCAAACAAACTTGTACTAAATGCAAAACAGGCCCTTATACTTTCAAAAAAGATGACATTATGCCCCCTGAACTTTCGGAAGTTTACGTTTAGCCTCCTCCAATCATGATATTTATTATTTTTGGTCCAAAAGTGAATACAAACCATCTCATTCACTTTATTACTTTCATCAAATGACTTAATTGGCTCTTTTCAACTAGTTTTCTTTACATTTTGGTCCAATAAAATAAAACCCATTTTATTTTCTTTTCTTTTTCCTCCTTTTTTTTATAATTAATTATTTACCCTATTTTGGGGTATCACAATATATAACATCAAGCTTTACCGAATCCTCATGCATAAGGAATTTGGACATCATAACTCCCATACTCATATTCACATAGTCAACATACTTCAAATCATTATAGCACAAGGTATTCCAAAACTCAGATGATTTATACATTGGCCAACAAGTAAACCCAAATTATTTTAGCAACATAACTCTTCATGTTCATTCCACATCTTATACATATTCTTCCATGTATTTACATATGTATCTATATATATAAATAAACCAACAATCATCATGCTCAAGTTTAGAAATATTATAACTCATATACTTCTCCATACCTACCACCAACATTTTAGGTCAACTATTCCTCTTTCGTCCAAAATCACCATTTTAGGTTAGAACACAAGATGTTATCACATTTGATACATATTCATGAAATAAACATATTTATAGAAGTAAAGAAGTATGGAAACTCACATACTGCACTTGTACAGAGAAAACCCTAGAAAGATGAAAACCCTAAAAGAAGGAAATGATGACCTGAGACTTGACCAAGAGATTTAATTGTGGATTAAAACTTTCACTTGTAACCCTTGAGCCCTAGAAATAACCATTAATACTTTAGGTTGGTGGCTAGAGTTTAATGAAGAGAGAGGGGTGTAGAATGGAGGAAAATCGTCTTCAATAGGGAGGAAATTGTTGGTCCCGAAGGTGCTTAACAAGTTTGTAGAAGGGGGGGTTGAATACAAACACAAATTCTTATGGTTTAATAAATTGTTTATTGATAACTCAAATCACAATTTACAGTTTGTTGCAAAACAAGATTAAGTAAAACCTAATCTAAACAAACTTAAGAATCACAAAGGGGTTTGCACTTAGAACAAAAGATAAAGGTTAAAAGGATATAGAAACAAGGGTTTCTATATATGGTTCACTAAGATAGAAGAGATAGAAGGAAACACTTCAGAGTGAAGCTCAACCTTTCTATTTATACCCTATCAATGAAATGCATGGCAGGCGTACTATACACGTGTCACTATTAGGTTGGTTGCATGCCTCTAACTTTTGGCGACATGCTTTTGGCCGAATGGTGAACAATGTAGTCTTCATAGTTGTTGTATGATTTACAGCAGAGGTATGTCTCTTCTGATAGTTAGTACTTTTTGTGCAAAGATAAGACAAAAGAAACTTGGAGAGTAAGCTTTGTAATCATCAATCGCTGAGGGATTCTTTTCTTTAGGGAGTCTGAATTAAGGTCAGCGATCGCTGAAGCTTTTCTTCGTATTTCTTCGCGTTTTGTGGACTTGTATTGGTTTCACTAATATCCGCATCAGATCATGAGTAGACTTGTCACTTATTCATCAGTTTTGTCTTCGATGTCAGCGATGAACGTCTTTGTCACAAAACTTGTCTTCAAGGATTACATTTAACATAATACATTAGAAATCATCAGCGATACTGAACAGACTCAGTATATAATCACTGATGGTGAAACACTAATACATAAAGATGTTAAACATAATTTTCACAAAAATATTTAAAAGGGTCATCATCAAATCACTTAGAGAGTTTGGATCAACAGAAATCGCACCAAGGATCTGAAAGTATGAAGTATCCTCTTTCCTAAAAATCAGATATGCTCATTTAATCCAAAAAGACCGTCGGCAACTATGCTGATGTGACTGTGCCATAACATAATCGTAGAGCATTCTCACCCGGATTGTATCGTGGCTCGCTCCCTGACCGCGACTTTGACATGGGCGACTATGCCCTGGGAATTCTCGTCGGGCATAGTCGCGACAGATGTACCGAGGCGGGATGTCTCCCCGTGATAGTGACAAGGCGACTATGCCTTAGGCATTCTCATCAGGCATAGTCCCAGAGAAGGTAACGAGGCCCCAAAACTTCCCAGTTCGACCCATCTCGACTCTAAACCTTTTAGTCCGATGATATTAAATGCAACCTTACATTTAATTAAGCACACATGAAGATCAAATATTTAAAGATGAAATTTAGACAAGTGGGACATCTTACCCAAATATCAGGGTGTTACAATGTGATAAGTAATAACCGAGATCGTAGATTATATTAATTAACCTCAAAAAACGTTATTTCTCGTGTTCATTGCAGGTCATATTTTAAACTAAATATTTATTACCATGATTCATTCATCAATTCACAAAAGCGTAACTGAGGACCAAGATTCAATGACATCAATAAGAAAAGACTGTTATCATCATTATGGAATTTAAAACAACAACTACGAACTTCAAATATAAAATAATGTGCAAGACATTCGAAGAAATACACTGAAGTACATCAATCAGTCTACTCCAAAGTGCTCTCGAATAACTTTCTGCTTTTGAAACTATTGTTCTAAGTTTAAATACGACTTACATATTAACCACATTCTGTAATAGAAATCACATGATTGTCCATAGTGCATCGACAATATTTAGTTACATAGTGCATCGACGATATTCATGACCGTTCTAAGTTTAATTACGACATCCCTGATTGAAGTCCATAGTGCATTGACGATATCCATGATTGTTCGCGGTTTTTACCAAAATATTTCGGTCTTTATTATTTTTTGTCTTGTTTATTTCAAGGGTTCAATATATAGTTGATTAGCTCCACAATTCAAACCTTAAAATGATTTGTGTAATTTCTGGTATAAACATCGACTCTCGTGGAAGTTTGGAATGGATCACCAACTGATTACATAAATTTTAAAAATCTTTGGTTGCCCACCGTATGCATGTCTTGATAATGGGAAGTTGGGGCCGAGAGAAAGGAAATGCAAGTTCCTTGGATACAATGACGGAGTGAAAGGCTTTAGGCAATGGTGCCTGGAAATGAAGAAAATCATTATAAGTCAAGATATCACTTTTTACGAGTCTTCTATGTTGCATGATTCGTCATCCTCTACATCTGACCATTTTTGAAGCTCCTAAGGATAAACCTCCAATGAAGGTGAAGATACCTATTGCTCCAATATCGAGCCCTCATGTTAGTAATGATACAAATGCTTCTTTTCTTCTTCTTCTTCCACTACAAGTGTGCAAGTGGTAGGTATTTCTCATCACGAGCTTCACTACAAGAGCCCAAATCGTGCATTGCACGAAATATGGGAAGGAGACAAATTATATGCCCCTCATGGTATACCCAAGAAG
This sequence comes from Arctium minus, assembly GCA_954870635.1. NCBI lineage: Eukaryota > Viridiplantae > Streptophyta > Magnoliopsida > Asterales > Asteraceae > Arctium > Arctium minus. The sequence continues at coordinate 10,116,181 of OX941096.1, read as the reverse complement.
TCGATTTAGTAGCATATGCCATGAGTGCAGCGAAAGAAATAAAATGCAACGTTAAGCCTACTTCTTGTAGTAAGTCTATGAAATTAAAAGATGCGAATAAATGAATGATGACAATCATGCGCAGATGGAATCTTTACAAAAGAACAAAACTTGAGAACTTGTGTTGGCTTCTAAAAGAAAAAAAGTCGGTTAGATGTAGTTGGGTTTATAAATTGAAAGAACGGACGTACACTCTAAATGAAAACCCGAGCTATAAAGCTCGATTGGTCGTGAAAGCTTATAGTTAAATTCCTTGAATTGACTATAATGACATTTTCTCACCGACGGTGAAACATACTTCCGTACCTGGATTGCTTAGGATGGTTGCATCCAATTATTTTGAGCATGAGAAATTGGAGATAATGACTATTATACTTAATGGTGAATGATAGCAAAAATACACACTCGTAAAATGTGGCACAATAACAATGCAAGTATACACCAACTATTGAGTTTTCCTAACAAGTAATATAATGGTAAGGACCAAAAATCGTATCCACATGGATTGGACTTAATTAAGATTTGGAGATTTCTACGAACTTACAGTGCAAAGTCTAGAGTTTTATAAAATGGTTAGTTTTGAGCGAATTATTAAAGCTTTGGATTAACAAGATAATAAAAGGCGGGTATGGGTGTAAATTTTCCTCGAGAGTATTTTAATACATAAATGGTTAACAAAACCAGTCACAATGTCACCCCACATGATTTCCTCTTCTCAAAACTACGTCGTATAGATTGCGATTACGGTTTTATTATAAAGTATCCACAAGTGCTAACTTTCGGTTTAACAATCTCACTGAATAGATCTCGAAGATCTTAGCCCCACCAATATGGAGAGATGCACATATCTCTATGACACACCGACTCGACTGACATCTGGACCATAGTTTGATTATGCATAAATCCATATATCTATGCGATTATTGAAGATTTTGTCAAACCTCCTTGCATCACCCAAGTCGTATTCGGATCTGCCCCTCTCGAGGTCTAAGATCTAATATTAACACATACAAGTGATCGGCTTACCCGCATTGAGTTAAAGCTTCAACTTGGATGACCAAACCAAGAAGTTAGCCAAAATGCGATAACACCTAAGTGTTACATTTTAACCTCTCGGATTTGGCATACACCCGCACCCAAGGGGGGGGGGGGGGTTAGCTACTAATCCTAAATAAAGACATGATAAAAGAAAAGTAATGCTGAAAATTAAATTGCATTAATCTAAAACTTACCACTGTGGTCACAAACTCACCATAGTGGTGACGAAATTAAAAGTGCATAAATTAAATCTAAGAATACAAGAGCAAACTAAAACTCAGCTAATAACTTGAAAATTAAAGTGTTTTATGTTGAATGAAGTGATTCAAATGCCAACCCCAAGCTCCTTTATATAGGGGAAAAGATAAAGTGACTTGATGGGGTGAAAAGGACTTTTCATCACTTGTCTTCTTCCCAAACTTGTCTTCATCCTTCACTTTTTCATGAAGGGCTTAAGCTTTGACCATGCCCATTCCTGCAAATATTCTTCATAGTATTGGCAATAAAATCCCTATAAAGATTTCAAGTCGTTACTCACCATAGTGGTGACTTGCCACAATAGTTCCCAAAGTCAAAATCCGATATTTAAGCTATTTCTTGACTTTTATGGATGATTTGGACGAAAGAAAGAAAGAAAGATCAAATGGGTCTTTGGAATGTTACTCAGAGGTGAAAACGGGTTTAAAAGGGAGACAAATAATACTAAGAAATGAGGGTTATCAATGAACTTGAGGAAAAGATTTTTATGCAACAACCAACAGGTTTCGAGATTCCAAGTAAATAAGGTCATGTGTACAAGCTTATAAAATCTCTCTATGGCCTCAAATAGTCTCCTAGGCAATGATACAAGAGATTTGACGCCTTTATGAACGCACACGACTTATCTAATTCTTCATACGACAATTACGTTTATTTCAAGAAATGCGATGATAGGTTGATGTTATATTTGCTCTTGTGTGTAGATGACATGTTCTTAGCAGCTAAAGATATGGGAGAAGTTTAGAAAGTAAAAGACTAGTTGAATTTAGAATTTGATATGAAAGATCTAGCAGTTATAAAGAGAATTCTTGGTATGGAGATTAGTCATGACAGAAAGACGAGAAAATTATACCTTAGTCAAAAGGGGATGTTTAGAAAGTTCTTCGTTGGTTCTCCATGTATGAACCAAAACTTGTCAATACTCTATTTGTGTCTCATTTCAAGTTATCATCCGTTTTAAGTCCTTCAACTCCGATGTTGCCTATATGGCAAGAGTGTCATATTCTACTGTGGTGGTATCTTTGATGTATGCCATGATTTGTACTTGACTGACCATGTATATGCATTTTCTATGGTGAGCAGATATATATGGCTAACCCAGGTAAAGAATATTAGAGATCCTTCTAATGGATCTTCCTTTACTTGAGGGGAAACGCAGATATGTGTTTGAATTTTGAGAAGACTTGTTCGAAGGTGCTTGGCTATGTAGATCTTGATCATGCCAAGGGTCTTAATAATAGAAGATCCAATAGATATGTTTTTACTCTGGGTGGGTGTGCCATTAATTGGAAAGCACATCTGCAAATTTGAATCACAAAAATGTTAAGACTGGGAGAAGAAATCTTAACCACTAGTTTAAAATTTTGACTTTCAAGTCTTTTTTCACTAATTAAGATAATTATGGGGAAAAAATCAAATGTCCTAATTTATCTCATATTTTTTCAATAACATTTTTTGGATATTGTGTAACACACCGACTTTTGGGCCGAAAGGAAGTAGGTTATATCAGCAGTGCTCGGCGCGGGTGGAACAGAACCACGAACCGCGTGAGACTCTGTTGGTCACGATTCCAGAGGCCGGTGCGGCTCTCCTTGTAGGCCATTCGCACGACAAAATGTGCGTGACCTCTGTGTAAAATAAAGAGGGGAAATCAACCTCCAACTTCATTTTATCTCATCTACCCTCTCCCAAATACTCTCTCTTCTCTAAATACCCACTGAAATCAAACCTAGAAGTATTCAAGTCATTATCTTCCACATTTTTTGCAAGAATCAAGTGTCACCAACTAAGGATTCAACCAATATTTCCATGTCTCTTGAGCATCTTCCTCCTCCAACATCTTCATTTCTAGGGTTTGCAAGTTTTCTAGGTTTTTTCTTTAAAAATCTAGTTGGTGAGTTCTTAAACCGTTTTGTTAAACTAGATACACATCATTTTATGTTCCTTGTTGCTGCCCTTACATTTTCATACATTATTCTCTACTTACAAGTTTTGTGTTTACATGTGTATAAGATTTATGAGTCCATGTATTGTATGAGAGGTTGACTTGAATGATTGCTTGGGGATTATTTAGTCATTTATGTTTGTAGGAATTTCTTCATTTTGACAAATTTTGAAGTAATGGTTATGTGAAGGATTTTGACCTAACTTGAGTAGGTGATTTACATGGTGCCTAAATGATAAGAGGTTTCCTTGATATATTTCTACTAGACTATCAAGCATGAATATTCGTAGCCTTATACTTGTTTACACCTTACATAGAACTATGTGTATATTGGTTGCAGAAAATGTGTACAATCCCTATATGGAGAATTTACATGATGAGTTGAACATATGGTCTAAAATGCTTACCTATGATTGGTATTGTGTACATTTATTGTGGACCAAAGTGTCTTGATGCCAATTAATGGTATTGTTGGACGAACCAAGTCAGTAGACACTAGGAGGATATAGTCGTGGGTGCCACTGTGTGGTTATGTACCTAGACCTCCGCCATTCGAGATAATGCCATGGTTGTAGTCCTCGGATATGTCGGTCCTTTTGGATGTCGCTCATGGTAGTTGACATCAAGGTGTATCGACTCTTTGGGTGGAACTTGATTGGTGTTATGGGTCTCCCTCATTGACTCCACATATTGGGACTTTCTTGCTAAACGTCATATGCTTAACCTCATTATTGAATTGCTATTAATTGTTCAAACTCACTAGGCTTTTTGGCCTAACACTTGTTTGATGTCGATGTGTATCTCAGGTTCAAGCGGGGCCGACATTAAGAAGGTTTAGCCAGAGTTTAGAGTGAGCTTGGGGAGGAATTCTTTTGGGATACCAACACTTAGAAGACTTTAATTCTTTTGGAGGTATTGGGTGAAACCCGAATTGTAATCTCGTTTCATGTGAAATTAGATTAGTAGGTTGTCATTTCCATTACTTCGAATTTTAACTTGTCTAAACAGGTGGTTATTCATTCCCCTTTTTGGCAGGCTCGATGCTTTGGCAATTTTTATATACCATATTTCTACTTATTCGGAAATTTTGTTACTCTCAATTTTTGGGATGTTACATATTGGTAATCATCAATTTTTTTATCTAATTTTCCACCTTGAAATCATTGGTCATTTTACAATTTTTAAATCGAATTAAATCTCATTTACCTAAATCTCATATGTGAACATGAACATCGATGTTCTTCATTAGTCATTTGAAATGTAACCAAATGCAAAAGATCTTAATATATCATTATTAGATGGTGATAATTAGGTGTATAGTGGTTCATAGATTCACATGTGAATCGTAACATAGATTCACATGTGAATCTTAATGACAACTTGTACATGAATAAATTTGAAACTTATAACCGAGATTTTGAATCAGTTTAAGATTCATATGTGAACATGTAAATCCTAACATAGCTTCACTTATGAATCATAATATACATTCACATATGAATCATAATGTAGATTCATAAGTTAATGTTAATTATCACTTGTACATAAATCAATCTAGAACTTAGAATCGAGATTCAGAATTAGTTGAACATTCATATGTGAATCTTAAATATATATATTGTTAGCGCATAAATATGTTGGATACAAGATCATAGAAGACTGGAGACTGAAGGTCAAAGCTAAAGTCAACTCTCAGCATCAAAGTCAAAGTCTCTTGTAATAAATGTCAAAGTCAAAGTCAAAATTGTAATTTTGTTTTTCTTTGTGTTGTGCGCGTTTTTAATGGTGTGCGTGTTTAGCACCATGCACGTTTCTAGCTTTTGTATAAATAGGGATATGGCATGATGTTGTGCGTGTATCTCATATGAAGTTTAGAGAGTTTTTGTTTCATTGTGTACGTGTTCTAGAGATAGAGAGAGAAATATTGTACGTTTAAACTGAGATCAATAAAAACAGTTTGAATTTGGAAATTGATTGTTATAATCTTGATCTATACACATTGTGGGACACACACACACACACACACACACACACACACACATATATATATATAGGGTTGGGTTGGGTTTCGGTGAGAAGTTGAGTTAATGGTGAGAAGCGTGAGAAGTGGTTATCGATCGTTGGATGAGAAATGGACGCACATTATGATGATATGCACCGAGATAAGATGCATCGAGATGCACCAGATCAATTCCCTTCTAAGTCGCAATTCATGGGAGGGTTTGAGATTAAAAAAGATCAATGGTTCAGATCCACTTCTCACCATTAACTCAACTTCTCATACGATCCTCTGCCTATATATATATATATATAGGGGTTAAATCTAGTGAGGACCCAATAAAGATTGAGAACCTTAAGGACTAATCTAGTCCATGGATTAGTATAAATCAAGGGTCATTGAAAAACAAAGGATATTTGTAATTAAACCAAAAAATAAGGGCACTTTTGTCAATTTACAAGGACATTGGATGGGTATTTTGGATATTACTTTACTAAATCAAATAAAAGTTATCTCTCCCCCAATTTACTGGTACTCGTCATCGTCGTCATCGTCAAAACCCAGAACCAGAATCCAAGGTATTTCTTCATCTCCAACACTTGTTTTTCTCTTTCTTCTCCTTCGTTCTCAAGTATGTTCTGATCAGATCTAAGCAGATTTCTTTTGTGAGTTTTTGATTTCTTGTGTGTTGAAGCTCGAAGGTCTCATAGATTCAACAATGGTGGCAGAGCTATGGTTATTGAGGATAGGGAGTCAAATGAGTTTGAATCTCACAATTCTCGATTTCGGACGATTATTAGGCTTTGTACTCAGGTTCACCTTCCCTGGATTATCATAGTCAAGAGATAACGAAAGGTCGTCCGGATCATGGTCAAACGAAAAGGAAGAAAGAGATGGACTTATGACACAGACATTGATTCATTGTTTGCATCCTTGATTAACGAAAGGTTAATAGACGCATCACTTGTAGATTTAGAGCCCCGATGAAGAAATTGTCTAATAGACCTGCTTGCTTCGGTACTGTTGTGTTTGTTTCTATCATGTTTAACAATGTTATTTGTGTTGTAAATCTTCCCGAGACTGGGAAACTCTTTCCAACTCTCTAATACAACATTTGTTTCACATAGTGAATATGTCTGTTTCATATGATGAATCTGTGTGTTTCATCTGGATAAATCATTGTGTTTCATCAGGTGAATCTGTGGGTTTCATTTGGTGAATATGTATGTTTCATATGATGAATCCGTGTGTTTCATCTAGAAAAATCATTGTGTTTCATCAGGTGAATCTATAGGTTTCATTTGGTGAATATGTATGTTTCATCTGGTGAATTCGTGTGTTTCATCTGGTGAACCTGTGTTAGCAAAATTACAATTATGCCCTTTTCATGTGGTGAAACAATTTTCAAGTTAAACCATAGGATCAAAACCAAATTACGGTTTAGATTAGTTCTCACGGTTTTCAACTTTTTTTATGGTTCTCATTTGATTACCGTCCTATATATATATATATATATATATATATATATATATATATTCACTTGAAAAATGGTAAATATGTGACAAATAGACAAGTAATCCTAACCATTCATACGATCTAGATCGGATTTTACTGGTCAAAAGTTGCGGCTATTCCAAAAATAGAAGGACACTTTCGTAATTTTTATAAAATACACGGGTTGTGTTCATATATGAACCTGTATAATTCACATCTGAACTCTTTTAATTGATTCATATATGAACCTTTGTGATTCATATATGAACTAATTAACTGATTCACATATGAACTAATTAACTGTAAGTTCATATATGAATCAGTTGAACTAATTAACATATTCATATATGAACTTTTGTGATTCATTTATGAACTAATTAACTGATTCTCATATGAACTAATTAACTGATTCACATATGAACGTATAGTTCATATGTGAATCATATAGGTTCATATATGAACTCATCACGCGTATTTTACGAAACTACCCATCTACCTTCTATAGACCATGCAAGGAATTATCCGGTGATTCACGGTCAAAGCCGCAAATGTTGACCAGATGAATGACTAAGATTACTTCTCCATTTCTCAAATGAACCTCTCCCTATATATATTATCAAAAATCTTAAATTAAGGATAATGAAATTCTTGTTTTTTGGTATAAAGTATTTAAATAAAATAGTAATTACATTTTAGATAATTTAATTTAAAAGAAAATGAGTAATCTAATTTTTATTTAAAAAAGAAAGTGGGTAATTTTTTTGAAAAAAAGAATGGATTAGTGATTAATGGCTTGCATTAATGATATAATCATACAAAATTTTCAAAATACCCCCTCAACTTCCTTAGCTTCTTTACATTAGTCACATTTTGTCTATATCTAAAGATTTTACCTTAAGATCTTGGCCATTGAAAAAATTCATCTAATGTTGAGATCTCTTCTCCCATTCTCAACATTTTTTAGGCTTCACATTTGATCTTTCCCACACACACACACACATATAGGGGTGGGTTCAAACGAGAACACTAACTATTTAAGAAAACACGGGAAAGACTGTTAATATGCAAAATCATACATGATTCACGTACAAAATCATATATGATTCACACGACTTTACCCCGCAACTCAAGTCAATGTTGTCTGTGTCCATTTTTTGTTGTTAATGTGAAATCACATGTGATTTTGTACATGATTTGCTATTTTCTTGTTTTCTTAAATAGTTAGCGTTCTCGTTTGAACTTTTCTCTCTCCCTCTCTCTCTCTCTCTCTCTCTCTCCCTCTCTCTCTCTCTCTCTATATATATATATATATATAGGGGAGCAATCAATTGGAAACCAGTATTACATTGGAAACTTTGGAAACCGAAATAACCAATCAGTGAATTTCTTTTTTTTTTTTTTTTAATTGAAAAAGTTATTTTTGTCTTTTACATTATTTCATAATATATATGGTAACTGTTATTATTATTATATTAATAATTATTTAATTTTAATTTAGTTTATATATGGTAATAATAATCATTGATTAATTTAAAAATGAGATATTTAATTTAGGTAAATTATTTAATTTTAATTTAGCTTATATATGGTAATAATGAAACAATAATGCTAACACGATGAACCTGATGAATCTATTTTCATTATGAAACAATAATGCTAACACGATGAACCTGATGAATCTATTTTCATATACGGATATGCAACTGAACAGGTAATGAAACAAAAATGGGAAGTTAACAAAAATGGTACAAATTCATCATGTTTCATTATGAAACAATAATGCTAACACGATGAACCTGATGAATCTATTTTCATTATGAAACAATAATGCTAACACGATGAACCTGATGAAATCTGTAATCCAATGTAATCTGTAATCCACAAATTCATTCTATTTCATCACAATATTATATTGCGTGGGAAATTTTATATTAAATGAAATTAAAAAAATATTTTCTTACATTTGAAAAGAAAATTAATTTTTTTGATGAAAAGACAAATGCTCCACGTTTTCATAATAAAAAAAATAACAAAATTTAGATTGCGTGGGAAATTTTATTTTGGTTTCAAGTAATCTAAATAAAATAAATCTTTCTTGCCATATTTGAGACACAAAATCAAAAGACATATTTACCCTTTTCATCTATTATTTTTATTTATTATTAATAAATTAATTAATTTACTACCATATATAATTCAAATGAATCTTAACCATTGATTATAAAGATCAATGGTTGAAATTTGGTTTCCAAAGTTTCCAATTGATACCACCCCTATATATATATATATATATATATATATATATATATATATATATATATATATATATATATATATATAAGAGTTTAATCATTTGACTCGAAAATTTTTGAGATTCGTGAGGTCCATCCTAAACCACAAATAAGATAATTAATACTATTAATTAATAAGATAGTTAAGGAGATAATTATCATTGTTTATTAAATTAAAATTAATGCATTTTTTAACAGTTTCAAATATATACTAGAAGCGTACTCGCGCAATGCAGCAAGATACACCACGATTTTAATATTTCCTTTTATTTTTTTGTTTTTTGTCGATTTACAATATGATTTTGGATGGTTTTGAGAGAGTGATATAATGTTTTTTTTTATAAATTTGTTTAATTTAGGCTTAATAATATAATATTTTTTATATAAAAAAATTAAGTATTTTGATAGAATTCAATGATTATCTTATATATTTTAAATTCTTTATATCTAAATTGAGATATTTATCATGTTTTGATTATGTTTATCAGTTTGTTATACATTCAACAATATAGCTTTAAAAATTTGTACTCATGCATCATAAATTGTAATATTGAATTTTAAGTAATATGTATCAATAAACAGTACTTAATACATAAAAACTTGTTTTTAAGAGTTTATTCGATAGTTTAATAATAATGTAAGTTATTTTAGGTTTAATAATATAATGTTTTTTTATAAAATGAACATTAAATATTCTATTAGATTTTATTAATTATATTTTAGATTTTTATATTTAAAATTTGATTTTTATTTCGTATTTAATTATGCGGGGAGTGATTTTAGGGAGTTGAAGTGGGGAGTGATTTTAGGGGAGTTAAAGTAGTTAGAGATGAGGATTGAAAGTTAAAAATAACATTTAATATAGTACATAAAGCTTTAATGGCTGTGTTTAAAAGATTTTAAGTAATTAGCATTAAATAGCGGTACATTAAGCTTTAACAATTATTTTTAAGAATTTTTTATAAATGTTTTATAATAGTGTGTGTATATATATCTTTCTCTCTCTCTCCCTCTCTGTAACATACTAAGATGTACAATTAAATATGCACATAAATGGAACACAATATAAACAAGCTTAAGAAATTTTTTCTAGTGTGCTCATAATGTATTAGAAGGTTCACATGGTGTTTACATGTTATAGATTTAGTTTTATTGATGTAGTTGATGTTCACAAGCAAAACCAAATCTAGATTTATAGTGTGTTTATGAATTATGATAATAATTTTAAGAAAGTGTTAACAATATGTTCACTTAATGTATATATTCAATTATATCTGTACGTATTTGTTATAGAGAGGGGAAAGAGAAAAATAGGAGTAATGAGAGAAAAAAAGTGGAGATAGTAGACAGAGAAAGAGAGAGAGAGAGATTTTTATTTTGTATTAAATTTTATTTTTCAACTAATTTTTCGTGGCCTAAATTGGATCTCACAGATCATATATATGTATATATACATATATATATATATATATATAGGGAGAAGCTCAAACGAGAACACTTCTTATTTACGAAAACGCAAGAAACACCTATGGGCCTACCACATCATCCAATAATGGAATAACTTCTATTTTCAAAATCAATAATAATAATAATAATAATTAAACCTTGATCCAATATTTTAGGGATCACATTAATCTAAAATAACCACTCACATCTGTTACCCTTATCTCTTTATCTCTCTCATTCGTTTGTCTACTCGCCAAATTCATCATCATCACAGCAAAATCACCATTATCACATATTATCACACGATAATCACAATGCCTCCTTTTGTATCACTGCTTTATTGAATACGTGATTTTGTAAAATCATTACTTCGACTTTGATGTGTCACACGATTATCACAATGTCTCCTCACACTGATTTTGTATCATATTGAATGATTGATTTTGTAAAATCATTACTTGAAGTGTTATCTATCACATGTTTATCATAGTGACTCCTAACACCGTTTTTGCATCAATGGGTGTATTAACACATGATTATGTGAACACATTACTTCTATTGTAATAGATCACGTATTTATTACAGTGACTCCTGACTCCCAACACTGCTTTTGCATCACAGGTTTATTCAGTCATTGATTTTGTATCACATCGACTCCTCACATTGATTTTGTTTCACTTGGTGCATTTGATTAACTGATTTTGTAAATCCCATTACATCGATTGTTTTGTATCATATGTTTATCACATGGACTCCTAACACAGTTTTGCATCAATGTCTGTACTAGGAGGCATTATTTTGTAACACATATTTATCACATTGACTGCTACTATTGTTTGTGCATCAATGGATGTACTGAGGAGACATTTTTTGTATCACACGTTTATCACAAACTCTATTAACACTGTTATTTGGTGTGATATTGTAACCGATTATGCTATACGAAAATTAAGGGATAAATACAAAAAATTAAGGTAACATAAAATTGATGATAAACACATAATTACATTAAACCCTTTATTTTCTAGTTTTATTTATTATAACTTAAATAATTGTGGTTTAACTGATTTGGAGGCCCAGAACTATTCTCGCATTTTCGTAAAATTGAGATGTTCTCGTTTGAACCCTCACACACATATATATAGATAATTGAGATGTTCTCGTAAAATTAATGTATGTTAATAAGAAATGTTAACACATTAAATTACGTGAAACTCCACTAACAAAGTACTTTCTACGCTTCCAACAAAACTTTGATTTCCTACCGAAACCCAACCTATATATATATATAGGGTCTTCCTTTAAGAACCCATGAAATTGTGATAACCTTGAGAACTAGTGCACCATGTGCCATTTCATTCGATTTTCTTTTTAATCTAAGACTAGGATTTAGAATACGGCGAATTCCATTAAAATGTAACATATTTAGTTCTCGCTCCTATTTTGGGTAACATACTTTCAAAATCTCCATTTTGGTACCTAAGATGAAAAGTTTCAAACATTGAAGTAGTCAGATTACCGATTTAACCATTTACCATGTTGATGTGGTTGATGATGTGGCGTACAATCAGCAGTATTTGATGATGTGACAATTGATATGGATTTTATTATATAAAATAAATATAAAAACAATTTCTCTTTAATTTCTATTAAGTAATATAAAAAATCTAAATTATATCCATATAATGTCTACACCAGGAAGACTACGACATGCCTTTCTAGTCACCATCTCCGGTTAACATCTCCGACCAATATCTCCTACCATCATCTCCAACTTTCGTCTCTGGCCATTATCTCTAGCCCCTAACTCCACGTCCACCATTGAGAGTTTCTAGCAATACATCTCTCTTGTGTTTATCCATCGAGAGCTCTGGAAGTTCATCACTCTTGCTAAGCCTGTCATATAAATTCATTAGTAATAACATATTGTCGGAGATGAAGATGACGGTTGGAGATGGTGGTTAACGGAGTATAGTTGTGGTCTCGGTGTCAGGAGTGTCTCCATGAAAGCGTCATGACATGTATAAACCTTGTTGCTAACCAGGGGTGGAGCCATGTGTGCACCACAAGGTGCATTGGCACCCCCTGATTTAAAAAAAAAATTCTTATCTATTAATATACAACCCACTTAATCAATATATTTTTTATTTATTGGGCATGGGCTCCTCCCAACCAAATAGGCCTGCTGAATTTAGAGATTCCAACTCCCGCTCTCGCCTTACTTTCACCTTTCACGATTTCAATTTTCACGCCAAGTCGAATGAATGAAGATGCATCGATGATCGATCAAAACTTGTCTCTACCCCTGTTCTTTGTTAAATGATCGAGATCGACTATTGCATCTGTTGTTGCTGCCGCTGGACGCCTAGACCAGTAGACCACCGTTTGCTACTGCGAGTCGCCACTCGCCAGACCCAGACCACCGACGATCAGGTTAGGGACCTTAGGGTTTAAAATTTCTGAAATTTTTGATCACTTTTCCTGTTTTCGAGTGTTGATTACTTGATTAGTGAACTTGTTTGGCATCATGATTCATTGATTACTGATTAATGACCCCCTTTTTTATTATGATTTATGAACCCCTTTGGCATCTGAATATCTGATTACCCCTTTCTGATTATGATTTATGAACCCCTTTGGCATCTGAATATCTGATTACCCCTTTCTGATTATGATTTATGAACCCCTTTTTTATCACTTTTTTATTATTTATTACTGGTTGATTAGTCATTTAGTTGTTTACTGTTTGTTTACTAGTTTAGTTTATATGTGAACTTGTTTAGTTTACTAAGTGAACTTGTTTATTGGTTGATTACTGGTTTTTGATTATGAACCCCTTTCCAATTGTGCATTTTTATTTAATGTTTAACAGTCATGGATAAATTTTTAATAAAGAGAAAAGCAACCCGTGATTCGTCATCTACACCAAATAATAATAACGATGATAGTTGTAAGCAAATTCATATCGAAATCAACTTACCCGATCTTCTAACCGACCCTGGACTGCGGATTAGGATTTTGGATTACAATCCTAATATTCGGGATTAAGTTCGTAGAGCATATCTGTTAAAAGGGCATTGCCAACCTCGAAGCCATGAATTTCCTTATACGACATTCGGGAAAAGATCACGAAGATTCAACCCTGCTTGGTTTGATGAATTTTCTACTTGGCTCGAGTATAGTATCAGTAAGAATGCAACTTACTGTTTATGCTGCTATCTTTTCAAACCAAGTGTTGGAGACCAAGGAGGTGGTGAGTCTTTTGTTGGCTTAGGCTTCACAAATTGGGCGAAGAAAGAAAAGTTAACGATTCATATTGGAGGCGTTAATAGTTCTCACAACCAAGCTTGGGGAAAGTGTGAAGCTTTGTTGAACAGAAAGCAACATATTGAATCTATTATCATCAAGCATTCAAATGAAGCTAGGATGGATTATAAGTTACGTTTGATTGCATCGATTGATTGCATCCGGTTTCTCTTGAGACAAGGTCTTGCATTATGAGGCCATGATGAACGCGAAGATTCTGATAATAGAGGGAACTTCATTGAGCTATTGCAGTTCCTGGCTGATCATAAAGAAAGCATCAAAGCAGTTACTCTTAACATTGCTCCTGAGTGTTTGAAGTTAACTTCACCAGATATCCAAAAGGGCATTGTTAATGTTGTTGCAACCAAAACAACAGATCTTATTATACGTGATCTTGGTGATGATTTTTTCGCGGTGCTCGTCGATGAATCTCGCGATGTTTCAACCAAAGAACAAATGAGTGTTGTGTTGCGCTATGTGGATATGAGAGGATATATAATTGAGCGTTTTTTAAGTATTGAGCATGTTCCAAACATTACATCCATCTCACTGAAGGCGACAATTGATAACTTGTTTTCAAGACATGGATTGAGTACAAGTAAATTGCATGGCCAAGGTTATGATGGGGCAAGTAATATGCAAGGTGACATAGGTGGGCTCAATACTCTAATTTTGAACGGAAATAGAAGTGCGCATTATGATCATTGTTTTGCTCATCAACTTCAACTGCAATATTTTGAATTTCAATGAATCAATAAATATATTGGTTCTTACAATCCTCATAATATTTATGATTTTTATTTGAGTCTGCCTATACATGCTGTAACACCCGTGATTCTAGAAATATACGGAGTCAGGATTTATTCATGTGAATTTAGGCATAAAGATGTTAATTAATGAGTTTATCTAGGGGATAAGTATTGTGTTTGGTTGCGGTGAGGTTAAGAAACGAAAAACAGAAGTTTCCAACCGAGTTTGGGCTCCATGTGACTTGGCATGAGACCTGATGTCGCTGCCAAGGTCACAAATGTGGCTATAGTCGTGGCTTGCGACCTAAGCTGCAACCAAGGTTATGCGGGCGAGTGTTAAGCTGCAACCAAGGTTACGCGGGCGAGTGTTGAGCTTCAGGTCGTGACTAGTGTTGCGTATACGGTCAAATCAATTTTAAAGGGCCTGATTTCTACGGTTCTATCTCATTTTCTTCCCCTCTATATTTCCTCTCATCGTTTGGCCATTTTGGGAGCATTTTGATAGCTCTTTTGGGGCATTTTGGAGGAGATATAACTTAAGAATTGCAAGGGATTTTGAAAGATCCCACATTGGTTGGGGAGGGGAACAAAGGTTGACTTATAAAGGGACTTGATACCTCCTCTATCAGACGCGTTTAAAAACCATGAGTCCAGGTTATTGGACAAAGCGGGCAATATCTAGTACGGTTAGCTTGGGATGTTACAATTGGTATGAGAGCCGGGAACCAGACTAGTGTACCAATGAGGACGCTGTCTCCCAAGGGGGGTGGATTGTAAGATCCCACATTGGTTGGGGAGGGAAACAAATGTTGCTTTATAAAGGGACTTGATACCTCCTCTATCAGACGCGTTTTAAAACCGCGAGTCCAGGTTTGTGGACAAAGTGGACAATATCTTGTACAGTTAACCTGAGATGTTACAGATTTAGCTTGAATCTTTCATGTTTTGAAGAAGAAAGCTTTTTGGGTATTTTTGAGATCTATGTTTAGGATTTTTGGTGGATTTGATGTTTGTGATAATATATGGTGTCTCTTGATAGTTTATCATAATACATGATAGCCTTTTGACTTATTCCATGCGTTAATACATTAATTGCATTATATTGTGAGAAAATGCATATTCATTAAGTATTTGGATTTCTCAAATGATAAAACATGTATCGATGAATATTTGGTGATTTTGAACCATAAGCAAGAGATTATTGGGGTTTTTATAACCATTGGTTATTTATTGGGATCATATAGGCACTTTTTACATTTACTTATATAAATGTTGAGAAATACGTATCTTTGGTTTACTTGAAGTTTTAAGACATAAGTCATATGGGTTGGGATCTTTGGTTAATTATAAATCATGTAAAACTGTGGTGTTAGATTTGGCCCAACTCTTGGGTGTTCATTTGTGTATATGTGAACATTTTATGCTCATAATTGCATAATTAATTGGAGTAAAGATATCATTGGGTGTGTTTGAGTAACCATGTTATAATTTGCCAAGTTTGTGGTTGTGATTCTTTAACCCTTATGCATGAGGGTTAAGTGTTTTGTGTTGTCAAGTAGGAAGTTTGAGGTTTCTATCTTGAATGCTAGTGAGTATGCATTAAAGGTCGAATAAGAACCTTGAAGTGACACTCAACTAGAAAATGGATGTGCACTAAATTTTGACATTCTTGATGTGACACTCTGAGATCTGTGCACTAAAGATACAATGGCTTGAGGTGAAACTCGGCAAAGTAGACGCTAAAGGTATTAAAGACTTAAGGTGACCATTGGTATAGTGTGCATTAAAGTTAATGAATCTTAGACATAATTCAATAACTTTGTTATTTGGCCTACTTTTGTATTCTTTCACATTCAATTGAAAGGGTCTCCCCCGTCATCAAAATATGTGTTTGCCTTTTTTGAGTATTTGTGTAAATTGCAATTTTCCAAATATGTCATATACTCTGTAACTATCTATCTACTTGGGGAAAAATGTTATTTAAAAAGAGTTCTTTCAGTTTTATTGTTTTATGTTTAAGGTATAAATTGTTTGACACACTAGAATTTAAGCCGAACACTTTTTCTTGCCAGCATGTGCATCATGTCCTTGTGGGGTTTAATACCGGCACCACTTGAAAAGAATTGAGTGCTAGATAGAGGAACGCGAATGATTTAGCTATTTGGGATATCTTCTATACTTTAGAGATAGGGAGCGTTATATGGTTTTTAGTAAGACTTGTTCCTAACCTAGACCTTGTTTATGGATTGGTTCTGTAAGTGTTGACGTTAAACCTTAAATTTCCTTTGTAAGTAATCTATTACGTCTTTTAGAAAGGAATTGGCACCATTATTTGATGTTTAACAAAAGTTTTAAATTAGTCACTATTTTCCAAATTTTGGGATCTTACAAGTTGTTACTAGAGCATAAGTTTGAGAGAATTTAGTATTGATTTAGGATGTATGAACTTAAACTAGCGTTTTTCTAAGTGGATGGAAGTGAAAATGTACGATTAAGCACTTTAACATATAATATTTTGATGTCGTTGAAAACACTAACATCAAAAATTATGACAATGGTGGAAAAGAATCATATGCATGGTACATTCATAGTCACATCTGGCCAATGTTTATTCTAAATTTACAATTACGTATGCGTGTTTGAATAACCTTGGTATGATGATTAATTGGTAGTGAGTGTATTCCTAGTGGTTAATTGACGTGTTGTAGGATTGTCACGTTGTGTGTCCGTTAAATATGGTGATCACTTTAAGCCGACCATTGTGGGTTAGATAGATTGGTTAAGTTTGAATCATAGACTTGTAAAATCATCATTAATTTGGAGAAATTGCAAAGTTAATCAACATGATTGTGGGTTATTGCCTTAGAATATTCGAGTATTTCAGTGTTGGTAGTGAGTCTAGTAGACTTTGTGAGCGTGTCTAAAGGCTTTGAGTCTTAAACAAATTCATACACGATATTTATTTTTAAAATAAATTGCATGAACTATACCATGTTTCATTTAATTAATGTGCAAGTCATGTTCCAAGTTTAGAAAAATGTTTTGGCAAACTCAAGGTAATCGTTCTCAACCATCGAAGAGGGTTTTATTTAAAAGATTGGATTTAAGTTTCCCATCTTTAACATCAAAAGAAGCTTTATAGATAGGAACTTTTTTAATCATAGATTCTTCTTCTTCAAATTTGAGACCCCCAAAGTCCCAATGAGGAAGGTGCTCTCTTAGTTCCAAAGGGAGAGCACCAAGGGTTGGCCCCTTTTGTAAAGCATAAATATACAATTATCATACAAGTTACAATAATGAAAAACTATATTTTACACCCCTTAAGTTTTAATGATTGACAAAAGAGTCCTTAATATGTTTAATAAAAAGATTAATATAAATTTAGGTGTATAACACAAGTGAGATTGTCAAGAAAATATGTACAATGAAGTTTTTGAAAGATCCAAAGTTGTCTTAGCAAATGTGCCAATTTTCAAATTATATTTGAAATATCCTTTTTGAAAACAATGAATTTAAGAGCTATTTTATATTCATCTTTACACATCAATATTGATCATTTACGCTTTGTTTAAATGATTAATCTATTCTGTCAAGAGATAATGGTAATTTGGGTCAATATTGGAATTGCTCACTACGATAAAATAGGGTTATAAGGTACCAAAAATGACTAAGTATTCTAACAGTCTGTTTTATAAGACTTAAGTTTATAGAACAATAAAATAAAACTCCCTATCTAATAACGTTACAATTAGTTTATAGGACGCTTATGGACGACTTGACAACTTTTTTAGGAAATTTTTTGAACAACATGTCACATTAGCTATTTTTGGGAAACTTTTTCATTAAAACAAGTGTTTTATACAAACATGTCTTTATAGGATACTTTGCAAAAGTGTCATATAAAATAGCTAATACGCGAGTTTATTTACAATTGTTCTAAAATACTTGTTATGACAGCTAAAGAAGTTCTCCAAACTTATTTTAAGATCTTGAGATAGGACACGTTATTGATTAATCCTGTAAGTTAAGTCCTAATAAGCCAGTTTATTAAGACATTAGTCACTTTTGACGTACAATAAACCTGATTTTGTAATAGTGTTCTTTGTTACAATTCATGAGTGAGTGGGTGAAACCAAGAAATTTGTATTGTTGGCAAAAGATTTGAAATGTTGCGTTTGTAATAAAAGCAAAAAGAATGTAGGACGAAAGTTGAGAAAAAGGATTAAAGTCCTATCATATTACAAGTGATGGCAAGGACACAATCCCCCAGCCATTAACAAGAGGTTCTTTATCTTTGAATCCACAAGTGAAGTCTAGGCGATGTTAAATCAATCACATAGAAACAACTCTCCATTGACTATATATTAACAAAGTAAATCTATTGGTCGAAGAGTCCAAATTTTTTAAATGTGTTGTAATAAATCAATAGATATAGCACGTTCAAATGATTTGATCTCATTATAACTAGTTCGAAAGTGATGAAGAGCCCCTAGCAACTCAATTTGAGGAACAAAAGGATCGGGACAAAGCTGCAACAAAAGAAATCGAAACAGAGGCTCCTAAGACCCTCGACGCGACCTAGGTCACCTGAAGGGTTGCGCAACTCACTAGATGGCACGACAACGACTCTCGTGACCAACCATATAATCCTTTCTAGTATTGCTTTAATCATTCAACTTTTTATTAATAAAAGTTCTCTTTGAGTTTTCTCTATAAAGTTCGCAAGTTTTATGCTTGTAAGCTCTTAACCCTTAGGGTTCCAACGCTTGTCAACCTATCCATAGTTTTCTACTGCATCGGAAAGGTTTAGGAAATAAGTATGGCAATAAGGAGTATATTTGCTTGAGAACTCTTGTGATTTCACCATGCATGATGAAAATAGATTATATGATTGGTCAGATTGGAAACCTAGTAGACGTGAGGTTCCCAAACATTGCATCAATGATCGTCCAAAAATTGATAAAGAAGATAGAAAATTAGAAGACGTTTCCTATTGACACTTAAAAGGATCGCTGGCTAATATTATATGTCGCTAATTCATCTCTAAAATAAAATGATCTGTCGCTAAAAGTATTTGTTGCTAATCTGTCGCTAATAGTGTTCGTCACTGAATTCCATCACTAATCCGTTACGAGGATAACATCATCCACAACCCTTTGCCCCATGGACTATCAGCGACGGATTAACAACAGATTTCACTATTAGCAACGAATTGGCGACAATTTTGTCCGTCGCTGATAAGGCCGAATTTTGTAGTGATAATTGTAGGATGATACACGGTATTGGAGAAAAAATTTGATACCATACCAACTCCGTCGATAGTTAAATATTCATTTCCTTTTCATATTGCCTTATCTTATACATTTATGTTAATTGATTTTGTTGAAATTTATAGAAAAGGTTATGTAAAGATATAATTTTAAGAGCACATATATCCCATTAATGAAAAATTCTTATTCACTTTTGAAAAATATTGTAAATATATAATCAAAATTCCGGAATTTCATGTAAAACGTTTTCATTTTGCATTTTAATAAAATCAAATCAAATACAAAAATTGAAACATTTGTGAAATTAAACGACCTTTTGTAAAAAAACAAAAGGCAAAATAGATAAACATTAATAGAATAAAACATATTTTGTTTTATATTTTCATTTTGTAAAACCGATTTTCAAAAAAAGAAAAAGAAAGTATAGTAACTATAGAGATACTAGAAGCGTACCCGCGCAATGCAACAAAATACATCACGATTTTAATGTATCATTTTATTTTTTGTTTTTTTGTCGATTTACAGTACGATTTTGGATGGTTTTGAGAAAATGATAATGTTTTTTTTTATAAATTTGTTTAATTTAGGCTTAATAATATAATATTTTTTATATAAAAAAATTAAGTATTTTGTTAGAATTTAATGATTATCTTATAATTTTAATGACATCTACAAAAAATAACCAATTACATATTTAATAATGTAATTAAAACAAAATTATATTAATATAATATATTAATTAATAATGATACATGGAAATGTTTGCATAAAAGGAAGACCCTGCACATACCAAATTGGTGGGTGTTAGAAGTTTGCAGTAGTAATATGTATCTTGTGCTTTGATACTTGTAAATTAAGAGATTTTGAAAATCTTGCATAAAATAATGATACCTTGTGTCTCATAATTTGTATTCAAGAGTTTTTTATCTGTTATTTATAATATAGTATAGATAATTAGTTATAATTGTATTAAAATGAAACTTTGATATCAATTTTATTTTTAGGAACTAATTTTTAAAATTATCGTATGAAATAAATTTTAGTTTATTTGAAAATCTGGTTTAAGCAAATAACTGGTCACCTTAAAGGATGTGACAAAAAAAAAAGTAATACCCATCTCATCAAAATAATTATTATAAAAGTTTTCTAATCAATCAGCTTGGAAGAAAAATTAAAGGGAAATTGACTCAAATAACCACATTACTCTATCAATTGCATCTTCTAGCCATTTCTCTCTATGATTTACCAAAATAGACCTAGGTCCGCAATGGCGGACCTGCAAGTCCTCTACCTCCGCCATGGAGGACCTGCAGGTCCTCTACCTCCGCCATGGCGGACCTAGGTCCTCTGCTGTCGTTGAGTGAGATCGTGACGCGTGACGAAATGGCGGACCTGGGTCGGGTGGCGGACCTACCCGTTGCGGACCTGGCTTGGACCGACAAATTTTTTTGTCTTTTTCAGGAGGTAGAGGACCTGCAGGTCCGCCATTGCAGACCTAGGTCTATTTTGGTAAATCATGAAGAGAAATGGCTAGGAGATGCAATTGATAGAGTAATATGGTTATTTCAGCCAATTTCCTAAAATTAAATGAATACACTATAATTATATGAAAAAAATAAACATATTATAATTTTATAAGCAAATAATAATTTTTTTATTCTTTTTATTAAACTTTGTCCTTTAAAATGTTTTATTGTAGACACAATAATGAAGCCTCTAAAAACATATACCACAAAAATAAGAATAGATACTATAATAATATTAGGAGTAAACTACGATTTTCGTCCTTGCGATTTGATATTTATAACCATTTTTATTCCTGACTTTAAAAGTTGTTTTTTTGGTCATTATGTTTTGTAATTTCTTTCTTTTTTCGTCCCTGAAACTAATATTCTTAGGGACTAAAAGCGAAAGGAGTTGCTAACCACAATGACCAAAAAAACAATTTTTAAAGATCAGAGACGAAAATAATTATAAACAACAAACCACAGGGACGAAAATTGTAGTTTACTCTAATATTAGTTCTATGGAACGTTTAAAATTTCTAAGCATCCTAATAGAAAATTTTATAAGACTTCATTTTATAGGATCAAACCAAAAAGTGTCATAACTAAACATGTTACAATAGGTTTATAGTATATTTTAAAACGTTTCAACAAGGTTTTTAGGACGTTTTTAAAAATAAAGTGTTGTATTATCTATTTTGTACGATATTATTTGAAAAAATTTCCTATACTCACAAGTGTCCTATAAAAAGAGGGATTTATAGGGCGATCCTAAAAAATGTTATATATATTAATATCCTATAAAATAACTAATATGACATTTTTTTAAAACGTCCTGAAAAAACTTGTTGAAACGCCTAAAGGGGTCATATAACATATTGAAACACTTTTAAATATAATGTTTTTTAAATTGATCATATAAACTTAAGTTCTATAAAATATTCTATCACTACAACAAAATTGGGTTTATAAGACGCCAAAATTTCATAGTGTCATAATAGACCACATAAAACTTAATATATTAGACCATGAAATTAATTGTCTTATCTAAAAGCGTTGTAATAACTTTATAGGACGTTTTTTTAGCATCGTAATAAAAATTTTAGACGTTTTTATAGAAAAATATCGAATTAGTTATTTTATAGAACACTAATTGAAAAAATGTCCTATAAAAACAAGTGTCCTATAAATAACTTGTTTTATATGACACTTTCTCAAGAGTGTTGTAGGAAATAGCTAATGTGGTGATCATTTTCATTTCTATTAAAAGTGTCCTAAAACTTTGTTTAAGACGTCAAAAATATCATATAAACTTAATACAACACCTTTAGATTGAACGCTTTATTTTTTGGTCTTATGAATTAAGTCTTATAAAGTTGGCTACTAGGATGTTTAGAAATTGGTGGCAATCCTATCAACCTAATTTTGTTGTAGTATAACAATTCTAGACGTTATATAAAACCAATTTTATTATAATAAGAATAAGGAAAATATGTTCAATTTTGATGTAATTATATTTCCTGTTTAAAATATAAAAACTTTAGTCTTTGGGAGCAAGTAAAAGAATATTGGTACAATAATTAGTTGCATATAATATTGGGACCTTAAAGAATTAAAGATGGTCGATTTCATGGGTCCATACCACCACAGGTTAAGCTCTATTATTTGATTGGGACTGATTCGCAACTCTTTTGTTCAACCAAAGCTTTCAAATGGAAAATGGGCGACGAATCTAGTTATCTTTATTATTGAAATTTGGATCATATCATCAAGATGTTCAAAAAGATGATCGAATCAAAACCGAATCATTAACTGAATTGATTTGAATTTTAAAAGAGGTTAATCAAGTATCGTGGTCTGGTTTGTTGGCTAAATATATATCACGCTGTCATGTTTGATAAAGTTCAATTTAATAAAAAGAAAAACAATATGTGATCTTTATCAACAACTGATGCAGAACAATATTTGATCGAGCAATAAATATGAATAACACAAATTGTAATAACCAATAAAGAATAACACAAATAAATACTCACGAATGTAACGGGGTTCACTAAAAGGATGATATATATCCACGATCGACCAAAGAGAAGGATCTTGATGAACCAAAGAAAAACCGAAAATCAAAAGAATTACAAACCCGAATCACTTTGGGATTTTTAAACTCTGAAGAGCTATTGAAGTAAACGTCATCAATGTGATGAAAAAAGCTTAAAACACAAGGTATATATAAATATAGGAATGAGTTCAAACGAAAAACCACCATTTTATGAAAACACGAGAACACCCATATCACATGTGATTTTGATACACATATGATACTATATCAGAGACGTTGTTCACCTTTGGCGCGATCTAGGTCGTGGGCCAAATCACCCTCACACTACCACTTCCCTCATGTGTATTATCATAGTGATATGGGTAATCTCGCATTTTCGTAAAATGACAGTATTCTCATTTGAACGCAAAGCAAACCAAATCCTAAAATCAAGAATTTAGTTTCATGTTTAACGCATAACACAAAATCGTAGTTCATGTAGGGGGCACAATCGTGCCAAACCACCAAAACTAAATGTTTCAGACATCTGGACAATATCTACACATTGCGAACATCCATGACTTGCCCTTTGCGGGGGTCGCTAGCTTGCTCTTACGGACATCTGCAAGCCTCCCAAATTTTGTGTCATTTTTTTTCCAACATGTTCTTAGATTAGAAAACTAAGTAAACCGTAATATATGGTTTAGCACTTCAAGAAAACCGGTTAAACAAACCAAACCATATTATATATATAAATGTATGTATATAGTTGGGTTCCGGTAGGAACTAAAAAATCCATAAGAACCGTAGGAATACCCCGACAATCGTAATGGCATATGGATCGGTGCGCATGCGATAGAAATGGAAGGAGGGAAAATTATGTGATTTAGCCAATGCATCAGCGTCGTTCATTGACATGTATTAAGGTGTGTTAAGATATGTTAATAGGAACCTGAAAAATAAAAGATCCGGAGAACCAAGAAAAAAACGGATAAAAATATATATCAAAAATGGATGTCAAATTAAAGATAATAAAATGATCATTTTTTTTTGTGTAATTTGTTTCACTCCAATTTTTGTTGTTTTGGCTAATTTTCAATTTTAAAGATTAGGAGGAAATATTTTTAGTATTTAAAAAAAGTGATTATAACCAATTTTTTAATCTCATACATTGGATCTTCTCAATCTAATGATTATGATGAGTTCTTCGGTTCTTTTACTTTTTAGGGTTGTCTCCCGATCTCATCCCTATGTTAATATGTGTTAAAGTGTTCTACCATATGTTAATGAGTGTTACTCTATGTTAAGGTGTGTTATGATTGTGTTAAGATTGTAGTTTATGATGCGTTAAGGTTTGGATGGTAATGTATGTTAATGTGTGTAGGAACCCAAATTCTCTTTTGAAGTATAATTACTTAAATGATTATGAGCGGAAGAAACAAGAAATATATCACAAATAGACTAAAAACAATAGACAAAGATGAGAAAGATAAAACCAGATTTAGAAGCCATCGTAGTCATATGTATTGAACATAATTTTGGAGATTACAGAATGAACACCAAGAACACACGTAGTAGTGTGTGTAAAAACTCTATCTAGAATTCTCTCTATAGGTTGTTGCTAAATGTTCTCTCAAAAAGGTAGTGTGTGAGAAGATTGTGAAAAGTACATTATGCAACAAACGAATCTCCTATTAATTGCCTAAATCAGGAAAGTTAACACACCATCCAATGGAGAAGCTCCACGTGGAAAGGTGTAGAAATCTCTTTGTCGTTACGTGTTAGGATTTGATAGGGGGATCACACTTGAGAGATTTGAGCTTTACGTTGAACATTGAGGTAGGATTAGAGGAGGCCTAGAGGCTCTGGTCGATAGATCATCTTCTGGTTAAGCTTCCTCTAATTTTACTATCTTCTGGAGTAGGCTTTTGGTTCAACGTGAGCTTTCAATTAGAGTTACCTCTAGTCTTCATGACTTAGGAACTTTTCAATACATTTACATAAGGAATATTTGGGATTAACAATCTTCCTCTAAGTATTGAAAAGATGAAAGTAAAATTATAGCGGTAAACTAGAAAGCAAAGAGGACAAAATCATCCTCCGTTAAAGTACTTCAAAATGATTTACAATACAAGGAAATGAAATAAAAGTACAATTGATCAAGAGATCCTCCTTGATGAATGTGGTGAAATCTCATTATGAGACATCTGTATGAAATTATTGCATCTATGGATCTAATGATGTCATTGCCAGGCTCTGTTGAGACTTTAGATCTGCCCAACCTCTTCTGAATCTCACTCCTCAGCCGCCCAAGAGTCTAGGTCGAATACTTGAACGATTCTTTGATCATGTATAACTTCTTGACTCTAACTTTATTTTTGTACAAGAACCCAGAGTTGGCTATATTAGCACTGTTGCACTTTAGATTTCTTCCAAGTTATCTAAGTGCTCATCTAGGGCAGTGACAACTAGTTGCTCGACTCCTAGTTCCAAATCTATCTAGAAATCAGTCTTCATCATGTATTCCACCATCTGGCTCATAGTCTTCCTCAGTTTTGTTGTTGCAATATTAAACCTTTTTCCTCTGTCAAACCTTAAACTTGCAAAATCATACAACTCTATGAGATCATAAGGATTCACTCTATGAGATCATAAGGGTTCAGGTTGATGAGGTCATTATCGTCGAATTCACAGATCCTGTTGTTGGCCCTCTCCACGATGTATTCGAGATAAGTAATGGCCTTGTGAGCGAAGGTTCTAACCTTTATGTCATGGACCCTCTTGATGCCTTTGTTTGAAAACACGAGAGTTGGATTTGTAGTTCTTTCTTTGATGAACCTATTCCCGATTCCATCCATGACCTCTGGTTAGATGTTTGGAACATTTATGAACAACTCCTCATCTCTGTCTGAGTACAAGTACTGGTGAATTTCTTCTTGGAGTATAGGTTATCTTTCTCTAGGTCTTGAGGAAGAGGCCTCTTCAGGTAGAGGTTCTTAAAAAACTGACCAACCCAGCCAACCCAACCCGAAAATACCCAGAAAAAATCAACCCAAGGTAACTCGCCTATGAGTTCCAGATTCAAGCTATCAATACAAATTTTACTTTCCAAGATTAGTGGAGGAACATAAATCTTTGCTTCAACTGGTTTTATCTCCATCTCCTCAGTAGAGTAACTTTGAAAATAGTCATTTGATAAAAAATTTGGTTGTTCAGAATGATAACTATAATTCAGCTTGTCATAGCATAATGGTAGTTGCATTTTTGTTGTATTTTTCCTATTTTCATCTTCCTTGGCTTCAACTTCATCAAATGATTTGGTGACAAATTTAGGTTTTAAGTGAGAATTTTTGTCAGCCACTTGTAGAAAATCAAAATTATATAAAGTTGGTTGTTTTCTAATATCTTTCTTTAAATAATGTGGGTTATCATATCCAATACCCCAATTATCCTTAAAAGCTGTAAATTCCTTTGGCTTGTTTAGATGAATGGTTTGATCTGTTTGACCTCTAGTATAAAGCTTGGCTTCCAAACCATTTATCTTTTTAAGCAAAGTTTTGTTTTCAAATTGCAATTGATTGACTTTTATAACAAACTCTTGTTTCTCAAGTTCACACAAATTGAACTTAGAAACTGTCTCAGAAATTTGATTTTCAAGACAAGTTTTTTGTTTTTCTAAATTATTGGCACCTTTGTTCAAAGAATCAATCAAGTTTTTGTTCCCAGCAATTTCAGTGTTGAGATCAAAAATTGTTTGACGCTTTTTAGCAACTCTGCCTTTTTCCTTTTCAAGCTTAGTTTGTAAGTCTTGAAGTTCAACCATCATGGTTTCCATTTTCTTTAAAAATTCAGATTCAGAAAAATTGTTTACCTTTTCGGAAGTCTCCTCATCCGATTCATCATATTTGACTTCTTTGCCCATCAAGCACATGTGAGCAGTTTCTTCCTTCTCACTCTCCGATTCAGAATAATCCAACCAATGGTCATCCTCGGCCATCAATGCTTTGTCTGCTTCTTTATGCTTGGCCAGAAGCATCTTGTTCTTGTAGTATTCTGAGTTGCAAACTTTGGGATTCCGGCAGTCTTTGGCAAAGTGACCGATTTTCCCACAGTTGTAGCATTTTATCGGCTCTTCCACCTTCTTCGACTCATAACTATTAACATATTTCCTATCTTCGGGTTTCTCTCCTCATACTTCTTTCCTTCAAACCTTCTTTCATCATACCTCTTTCCTTTTATCCTCTCTTTGTGTTCGTAGTTACGCGATCCTGAAGAGTACATCTGACTGTTAGAACCCGGCTTCTTATAGAACTTCTTCTGGAAGGCTCGGGTAAGCAATAACATGGCTTGCTTTAAATTTTCTCCATCATGAGAATCGGAACCTTCACTATCCGTACCATCAGAACTTGATACCACAATCTTCTTCTTTTTCTTCTTATATTTCTTCTCCTTCTCTTTCTTCTTGTCTACCACAAGAGCAACATGGTCAACTACCGACTTTTCATTCTTTTTCTTCTCTCCTCCTTTCTCTTCAACTTCCTCTTCATTTTGCCTTAGGGGTTGTTTGTTTACCTCTTAATGGTTCCATTAAGAGGCAACATCTGAATCGTTAAGAGGTAAATCTTGTTTGGCAAAAAAAAAGGTTTGCCTCTTAATGGTTCCAAAACCCTTTGAATGATTTTGTATCTTGACTCTGCCTTAACCATTCAGAGCCCTGATTTCATTATGAACAATTACCAAACAATCATATTTCATTTCATACTATATCATAAAAGTCTCTTAGGGGCTGTTTTTTTACCTCTTAATGGTTCCATTAAGAGGTAACCTCTGAATAGTTAAGAGGTAAATCTTGTTTGGCAAAAAAAGTTATGCCTCTTAATGGTTCTAAAACCCTCTAAATGATTTTGTATCCTGACCTTGTCTTAACCATTAAGAGCCCTGATTTCATTCTGAACAATTAGCAAACAACCATATTTCATTTCGTACTGTATCATAAGAGCCTCTTAATCATTCTGACCAATTAATCATTCTGCACCAAACCATTCAGCAACTGCCAAACAGCCCCTTAGTGTCTCATACACTTCATGCAAAGGAATATCACTTAAATCTTTCATTTGTTTCATCCTTCGTGTATGTTTTTTCCACTCTAGTTGAAGAATAATTAGAAACTTCACATTGTTCTCAATCTGCTTCTTTTTCACTTTGTTCTTGGCAAGCTCATTAAGCAGAGAGACAAATCTTTCATAAGTTTCCTCTAAGCTTTCTCCGTCCTTGGCTTTGAATTATTCATAGTTGTTTACACAGTTAGCCAATTTCATCTGATTCCTAACTTTTGAACCCATCATCATCTTCTCCAGTTGATCCCACATTTTCTTTGAAGTGGCCTTGTAGTTATCAATCTTAATGTAGATCTCATTCGGTATGCTCTGAAGAAGTAGAGATCTAGCTTGTTTGTCAGCCTTGTATCTATTTTTCTCCTCCTCACTTATTTGGAGAAATCAAGAGGAACTTATTTTTTCTTCTGTTCTCTAGGCTCATCTCCATCCTCACTGTCTGATAACTCATCATCTGGAATACTAGTAGTGATTGGAATCATGGGACCTTCTTCTATAGAGATCTTTATGTTGTCACCATTTTTGCATGTCTGTCAATGAAATCTAGAAACCTGTCTTTTCACTGCTCATATTCTCCTTTGAATAGTACAGGTGGTTTGACATCGGTTCCGATAGCAAGATCATCCCTTGAAGTCATCTTGAAACTTGCATTGATCTTTATACACAAAATCAGAAAATTTCAAAAATTTCTGAAAAACAGTCAGAAAATAACTAAGTATGGAGTTCTCGTACTAAAGAGTTTACTTTTCGCACAACACTAGATGATCTTTTCACACTCAGAACAAAATTCGCACACCAAAAGATGAATATCCTCTGCTTTTCGCACGCTATTATATGCGAAAAATCCACTTTACGCACACTGTTGGATGCGACTTACTAGATTTCGCACGCTTAAGGATGCAGATTCTGACTTTTCACACACAACGAGATGCGAAGTTTGTCCTTGAACTTTCTAAACTTTGAGTTGTTTGCAGAAGGAAATGATGCGAATTTCAGACTTAATCAATTTGAACCTTCTCAACTTTACGCAATGATACGAAATTCAGACTTAGAAAATTTTCAGGTCTTCACCATGCGAATTCCACGCTTTTTGCATACAATGAGATGTGGATTCCAACTTTCCGTGTCAAGAAGGATGCAAAAAGTTCACTTAGCAAACCAAAAAAATCCACTTTTCATATACCAATCTAAGCGAATTTCAACTTTTCGTACATAGAACAATGCGAAATCCACTCTTTTCGTATAAGCCTCGTGCGAATTCCTTCCTTGGCAATTTCACCAAACAAAGGTCATGCGAATTCTTGAGATGCGAGTTCTTCAGATCTCGACCCAAAAATTTCAAACTCCAAATTCGATTCAAATCACCAAATTTGATTTTGATACTTCACCAATTTGCTCTATAACACATTTCGAACATATTGCAAACACTTGATTACAACCAAAATAACAAAAATTACAAAATTGATCAAGAACACAGTACCACTTAACAACTCGAACCAAAAACCAATATAAATCCAAATTCACACAAACAACTGTGAATTGGACATTATGATCAACATAAAACTTGAATCAATTACAACTCCAAAAACACTACAACAACTCGAAATTGATCCTTGAATAGTGCGCGTGTGAGTTCTTGAAATTTTTGATCAACTTCTCAGATCTTGAACATGATTTCTGATTAAGTGCATGCTCTTATACCAATTGTGTGTCCCTTAATGGTGCAATTAATCAAGATAACAAACAAGATTCAATCAAACTTGTCATATTATTTGATCTAAAATTCAATTAAATACAAGATGTTCTACACTCTAATATTTCTCTCTCTAAAATCACTCTCTGATTAGTTCTACATGCTTAACAACAAAGTAAAAACTATTTATACCCCTAAGCCTTACAAAGACAAAACAAATGTGAATCCCAGATTGCTCAAGTAACAACGAATATAACGATTAAACTTTGTATTGAATGATTGAGAGAGTTACAAACATAGGATTGAAAAGAAAACTCTCTCTCGCACAATACTATTTCTCAAATCTAATGCTTAACCCTAATAACTTTCTAAACAAAGCTTAAAATACTCAGGCCTAAAACCCTATAGGCCCAAGACCCAACAAACCAAACTAAGCTGTCAGGATCGAAACTCAAACAAGAATTTAAGTAACACACTCATAAACTTATGTTAAAGAAGTTGCGGAAAAACACTTTAACAGAAAATCAATGGAACAATATATAGAACTCAAATCACAAGTTTATATTGATTCAACTTGATGATTACACATAAAACCTCAATCTGTTTAACAGGTTAAACAGACATTCTATACTTCTCTATAGAAAGGATCTAAACTATTCTTGAGGTTAATTCTCTCTAAACAAAACGTATGAACAATTAAAAATATATCAAAGACTTCTATACTATATATACAAGACTGAGTACAAGATAATTATCAAAATAAAATTGATCTTCAGCATCAATACCATAATTATCTTCAACCATATCTCCAGCTCATCTTTATCTTCAAGTCTTCTTTATCTTTAGAAGCAATACTAACCTTCTCTTCTTTTAGCAGTATTAATCATTGAGCAGTATTAACCATGCTTGCAGTAGTAATCTTCAACAGTATTAACTACTAGCAGTACTAACTCTCCAAGCAGTACTAATTATTCAAGTAGCAGCACTAACTTTTCAAGCAGTATTAATTCTACTAGCAGTATTAAAATTACAAGCAGTAGTAATACCTTTCAACTGGCAGTAGTATCCATCCTTAGCATATCCAAGGGAGTGGAAATTAAAGAAGAAGGCCTTGAGCAGAAAAGAAAAGAAATCAGTGAGGCAGAAATGAAAAGAAAAGGCAAAGCAAAAGTGGATGAATCTGTAAAACCTCCCAAGAAGCTAAAACAGATAGAGATTGATGAGGAATTGGCAAAGAAGCTGCAGGCTGAGCTAGAACAAGAAGAAGAGACTCAAAAGGCCAAAGATAGGCAGATTGCTCTAGATCTGTCCATTAAGCTAAATGAGGAATATCAAAAGAGCTTGAAAGCTGCAGCTGAGGCCAAGAAAAGTACAGTGAAAGCATCCAAGCACAGACTGCCAGCAAAGACTCAGAAAAGACAACCTTCTAAGACCTATTTGGCCAATCAAGAAAGGAGAAAAATGATAAACTTTCTGAAAGGCTCAATTGGTGTAAAAGAAGAGATGTTTGCTAGCATGTCATACAGCAGAGTTGAAGAGCTATATAAAAAGGAAATGGCAAAGCTTCAAGGGGACTTCACTCAAAGGGTCGAGTTTGAAAGACAAATGAAAGAGAGACATGATCTCAATATCCAACAACCCTTCCCTGAGAGTGAGGAAACCACCCCTTCAAAAGAAAAGGCTGAAGAAAAGAAGGAAGAACATGTTGCTGTGGAAGTCAAATCTGCCAAGAGAGTGAAAACTATAGCTTCCAAGAAACAGTCCAAATTTCCAAGGGTTGAAGGAGCAGAAAAAGAGGCAGAACCATCTGTTACAGGTCATACAGAGCAATCAAGTCAAAGTGCACAACAATCAAGTCAATCTGATGAGCATTTTGGTCTTTACATGACTATAACAGATGATGAACCAGTAAAAGCAGATCCCATTTCAGTCCAAGCCCCTGAAATCATCCACTGGGATATTCTAGAAGATCAAGGAAAAGAGTATTTCAGAATCAAGAGGATGGGTGATCACTTTGAAGTTTATTCTACTTGGGGCAAGATAGTCAGAAGTTGTTCAAGGTCAGACTTGGAAGAAATGTTCAAAGTAGGAATGACTCTGTATGGGGATGTGTTGAAGATATCAGGGATGAACATCAAGAAACTAGCAATGGAGTATTTATGCATGATGTTTAGTCCAGACCTTGTCAAGCACGTAATCAAGGAAGTTTTCAAGTCTGTGGACAAATGGATGCTTATAGAAAGGTGTGGGGTGTATATCTTAACCATTGACAAAAGCTTCCATGAATATTACCTGGTAGATAAGATATATGACCATAGCCTAGCCAAGTTACAGGGGATGCTGAAAGCCAAACTAATCTGTCCTCAAGGTTCTGAAATGGCAAGGATTGTGATTAGCAGGATCATTAATCAAAGTATGGGTCTGGATCCTAATTTGGGAACTAAGATGAAGTGTTGAAAGCATCATGAAGACTCTAAGTTGAAGAACTTAACTTCTCATCCTGAAAAGTTAAGTTAGGGGGAGATTGTTGGGTCAGAATATGCTAAGGATGGATACTACTGCCAGTTGAAAGGTATTACTACTGCTTGTAATTTTAATACTGCTAGTAGAATTAATACTGCTTGAAAAGTTAGTGCTGCTACTTAAATAGTTAGTACTGCTTGGCCTTTTGAGTGGCTTTGGGAGTGTCTGTTTTGGCCTTTAGAAGAGTTTCTGCTATTTCTATCTCTTCAACAGATAGCCCTATTACTGTTGTTGGCTTTGTTACTGCTGCTAGCCCAATTTATGCTGCTGGCCCTGTTTCATTACCTTGCTCCCCCTCAACTGTAGACTTCATCCCATCAGGACTTTGCTTGTCAGATCCAGCTCTTGACTCCCCCTTATTCTCCCCCTTTTTGGAAGCATCATGAAGGATGCTTCTCTTTTTCAGTATGAACTTGGTTCTTTTCTTCTTTTGCACTTGCTTTAGAACCCAATTCTTGAGGTTGTTGATCTGTACCTGTTGGGAGAGGATTATCTGTTGCATCTCCTCTATGAGTTTGCCCTGAGATAGGACATCCTTATTTATATTTGCCAACGTTTCCATCAATTCATCATAGGTATATCTATCCTCACCACCTTTAGGTGTGTTTACCACCCTTGGAGGATCACTGGAACTTTTAGTCGGGGTCCTCTGCAGAGGCACCTTCTACCCCCTTGGTTTCTTGGCACCGGGAACCTCTAGATGATTGCTCACCCAAAGTTGCCGTGGGTAAGGTCTTAGGAATGTTCACACTGTCCTGCTCTGCATTTTGTCCAAAGTCAGTAGTGTGAGCCTCACTGCCCACATGCTCAACCTGCTCCTTAGTGAGCACCTTCTTGGGGTTGGGAGACACCCCTGTGGTTTCCCTATCGATATTCTCTAATGGAGATTGCTCCATTAGAGGGCTTGAAGGCTGTGAGGGTGAAGGCACAAGAAGGAAAGGAACCTTCTTGACCTTTTTCCTTATATATATTTTGGTGATGGGGGATGTGGGCTTGTCAATAGGAAACTGAGGAGGATTACTAGAAATGAGTGGTGTGGGTAGGTCATCAGTTTGGTTGTCAGATGAGGGCTTTGACATTGATGCCTCGCCATGGGAATGTGACACACCCATCATTGTAGAGAACAATAGGGTGTCTTGGCCAGAAAAGTCCTTGGAGGGCCTTTTCATATTTGAGAATACCTTCCCTTTGGGAGGTTTTGGTATATACACCTCTTGAAAAGAGGGTAGATTCGTCAATTCCTTCAGTATAATCTCTTGTACAAACTTGAGATACATATAAAAGCTTTTGGATTTGGTATCCAGGTTTGACATAAAATCATTGAAAATCATTTGAGAGAAATTGAACTTTCTAGAGGTAGCTAAGCAGACCAAAGCATAAGCTAAGGTACTGCTAAACTCACTCCATCCAGTTGTTTTTCTTGAAATGCAATGTTGGAGGGTATGAACAAAAAATCTCCACTGTGGTGAAAATCTGTTCTTGAAAAACTTGAATACATCAGTAGGACCTTCATACCCCATAAGACTAATAGATTGGAAGAGATCTTCCTTAGGTAAGGAGGTTGTACCTGAGGCATCATCTAAGCGTAGATGGATGCGAATGCACTCCTCTGTGATGGTCAGGGGTTTATCACATACCCTTGTTTTGATGACCTGATTGCCCTCTTCAGATTGAATAGCAGCATTGGCCCAGAACTGCCTTTGATGTTCCACATAGATTGTGGGATTGACAGTTAGAGTGTGGGCGATGTGAGAGGATTTGAGGAAATCCACTATGGCATGAAAACCTTCAGCTTGCTTTGGTTTCTGCAACATGGCGAGCTCGTTGTGTTCATCAAAGAATGCTCGTCCTGCCATCGTTCTCGTTAAATCTAGCGTTCGAATCGGGACTAGGGTTGACACTGGTAAGCAAGAAATCGAGAGAGAGAAAAAGAAACAATGGAAGTTCAAAAAGTCGTTTGTATTTTGGCGGTCACAAAGGGTATTTATAGGTGGATGGATTCAGTTAGAAGCAGTACTAAGTACCCTAGCAGTATTAACTAACTCGCAGTATTAACTCATATGAGCAGTAGTAACACATACTGGCAGTACTAACACGGACTAGCAGTATTAACACAGACTAGCAGTATTAACACAGACCAGCAGTAGTAACCCTGATTAGCAGTATTAAATAAGTTAAGCAGTAGTAACTTTGCACTAGCAGTATAAACCACCTAGCAGTAGTAACCATACTTGACCATTTTTGAAAAAAAATCATGAGTAATATAGCGAGCAGTATTAACTGATTTAGAAGTACCTAGTATTCATTTGAAGCAATCTGAAACACTTAAACACACAAGGTTAGAAGCACCATGCACAATACAATATAAGAAAGTAGACAGGAAGGAATCTATACAGGTACATAAGACATAAGACAATAGGCCTATTCAGAGTTTATCATGCCCACACTTGTAACCAAAAATGTGAATCTACCCACATCAAAAGCTTTAGTGAATAGATCAGCAAATTGATTACTTGTATGGACTTTCACAACCTGAATTAGCTTCTTTTCATTACAGTCTCTGATAAAATGATACTTGATTTCTATATGCTTTGTTTTGGAGTGCTTGACTGGATTATTAACAATGCTAATAGCACTATTCTTGTCTATGAAGATTGGAGTGTGAAGAAAAGACATACCATAGTCCAGCATTTGATTCTGAATCCAGAGTCCTTGAGAACAGCAGCTTGCAGTAGCTATGTACTCTGCTTCTGTTGTAGATGTGGAAACTGTGGTTTGTTTCTTGCACTGCCATGATACTAGTCTTGCACCCAAAAACTGACATCCCCCTGAAGTTGACTTTCTATCCAAATTTGCACCACCCAAGTCACTGTCTGAATAAGCAAGTAGGTCAAATAGTGAGTCATGAGGATACCAAAGACCTAATCTAGGTTGGCCTTTGAGATATCTGAATATCCTCTTGACTGCTTGAAAGTGTGACTGCTTAGGCCTTACTTGAAATCTTGCACACACACAAACAGGAAACATGATATCTGGTCTTGAAGCAGTGAGATACATGAGGGAGCCAATCATGGATCTGTAGTGATGAACATCCACATCCTCCCCCTCAAGATCTGCAGTGATCTGTTTGTGTGTCTCCATGGGTGTGCTTGCAGGCTTTGAGTCTGAGAAACCAAACTTATTAAGAATGTCTTACACATATTTGGATTGGCTTATAAATATCCCATCTTTCTTCTGCTTAACTAGTAGACCTAGGAAGAAGGTAAGTTCACCCATAGAACTCATCTTGAATCTCTTGTGCATCAAATATTCAAAATCTCTGCACATTTGATCTTTTGTGGATCCAAAGATAATATCATCCACATAGATTTACACTATTAGGATGTCCTTCTTCTTCCTCTGAATGAACAGAGTCTTGTCTATGATTCCTCTTTCAAAACCATTTTCCAAAAGATAGGCAGACAGAGTGTCATACCATGCCCTTGGTGCTTGATGTAGCCCATAGAGTGCCTTCTTCAATTTGTATACTCTGTCAGGATAATTTAGATTCTCAAATCCTGGAGGCTGACAGACATACACTTCTTCTTCAATTCTTCCATATAGAAAAGCACTCTTGACATCCATCTGGTAGACTTTGAACTTCATGAAAGAAGCATAGGCTAAAAATAGCCTGATTGCCTCTATCCTGGCCACTGGTGTAAATACCTCTTCATAGTCAATACCCTCTTCTTGAGTATACCCTTGAGCCACTAGTCTGGGTTTGTTCTTTATTACTATTCCTCTCTCGTCTTTCTTGTTCCTGAATATACATCTTGTGCCAATTGCTCTGTGTCCTTTTGGAAGATCCACCAGATCCCATACATCTTGCATTACAAACTGCAGTAACTCCTCTTGCATTGCTTCTATCCAGCTTGGATCCTTCATTGCATCAAATGCCTTTTTGGGTTCAACCTGTGATAGAAAGCAGGATAATAAACCTGATTGTAGCTCTTTCAATTCCCCTATCTTGCTTTGTTGCCTTGTGATCATTGGAGAATTGATGTCACCAATCACTAATTGAGGAGGATGATTCTTCTGAGTTCTTGTAGCATTGACAGCCTCCTCATTAAGATTTACTTCAAGATTGGTGTCATTCTTTTCTGGAGTGCTTCCACCACACACTGAAGAATCATCATCTGTGTTATCCTCTTCCAAAACTGGCATTTTAGGACCTTTGATTTCTGAATATGAGGGTTGATATTCCTTTTCACCTCTGTCCTCTTCATTCTGAGTTGGTTCAGTGTCCTTTAAATCTGAATTATCTTTATTATCTTGGTCACAGAATTCAACAGGATCAGCAGTAGGTGTTAGGAACAGCACAAACTCTTGTCTTTGTTCTTGTGCCTGTTCTGTCCCTGTTCCTGCATTATGCTCATTACTGAAACCTAAAGAATTAGTTAGTGAATCAATGTCAAATAGCCAATTTGGACCTGAACCAAGTTGATTTGGTGTGTTCTCATTGCATTTTACATTGTCACTTTCCTCAATAATCCTAGAAGAGGTGTTAAAGACTCTGTAGGCCTTACTTTGAGGTGAATAACCAACAAGAAACCCATCCTCAGCTTTGCTATCAAACTTGCCTAGGTGAGTTTTGGTATTGAGAATTGTGCAAGGACACCCAAATGGTTTGAAAAATCCAATAAAAGGTTTCTTCTTTTTAAAAAGCTCATAAGGTGTCTTGTCTTGGGATTTTACTACTAGAACTCTGTTTTGAACATAACAGGCAGTATTAACTGCTTCTGCCCAAAAAGTAATTGGAAGTTTTGAATCTGCCAACAGAGATCTAGCAGCTTCTATCAGAGTCCTATTTCTCCTTTCAGCAACACCATTCTGTTGAGGAGTCCTAGGAGTACTGTATTGTTTCTCAATGCCTTTTTCCTCACAGAAGTTGTTTAGGTCATTATTTTTAAATTCAGTTCCATTATCAGACCTAATGACTTTAACTCTTAGATTTGTTTGGTTTTCAACTCTAAGAATAAAGGATTTGATCAGTCCACTTGTCTCATCCTTAGTCCTCAGAAAATAGACCCAAGTGAATCTAGAGAAATCATCAACAATAACTAAGTAGTAGGATTTCTTACCAATACTCATCACATTTGTAGGGCCAAACAGATCCATATGCAGTAAATTAAGAGGTAAAGAGATTGTATTTATCTCTTTGGACTTATGAGAAGTTTTGTGCTGTTTACCTTTAAGACATGCAACACAATAATCATTACATGAAAATACCTTTTGTGGCAAACCTCTTACAAGGTTGTTTTTCACAAGTTTGTTCATTGTTTTAAAGTTCATGTGACACATCCTTCTGTGCCAAAGAGATGATTCATCTACTGAAGCTTTTGAAAATAAACAATTTAGAGATGAATCAGAAACTACACTCTCCAAGTCTAAGCAATAAACATTGTCCTTTCTAGGAGTTCTAAGTAGTATCATACTTTCATCAATTACCTTGAACCCTGGAGCAAGGATAATACATTCAGTATCAGTGAATAATATGTTATGTTTCTTGTCACAGACCTATGATACACTTAACAGGTTGTATCTCAATTGCTCAACATAGTATACATCCTCAAAGATCATCTTACCTTTTGACACATTACCTTTTCCACTTATCTTACCACCTGTTGGATTATCACCAAAAGCAACATGTCCTCCATCAATTCTTTTGAAGTTTTGAAGACAGGCCATGTTACCTGTCATGTGCCTGGAACAACCACTATCCACATGCCAAATGCTCCTTCCCTTGAGTTGTTGGTTGCCCTGCACATGTAATAAAGCAGTTAGTTTTTAATAGGAACCCAAGCCAAAGTGGTCTTGGGTTTTCCATTCTCATCAACATATTCATATGCAGATTGGATGAGATTATCACACTGAGAAATCTTATTGCTTGAATACTTTGTCACAATAATGGGTCTGTTACTGGAAGCAGTACTAACTTGATTGGCCGTGCTAACTTTGTTAGCAGTACTAACATCATTAGCAGTACTAAATGGGTTAGCAGTACTATCAAGGTTAGCAGTAGTATTGCTTACAGCAGCATTATTTCTGTCAGCAGTACTATTTGAAGTAGCAGTACTAACAGCTTTCTTTATTTTTGGAACCCAAACCTGGACAAAGTTGTTTGCTTTCTTTATCTTTAATTTACTCCTTGGCTTATTTAGAGTATTTTTCTTAGAATTAGCAAACTTATTCTGAGCATGAGATTTTATAGGTGCCCTTCTCACATTCTCAGCCATATTATTTCTTATTTGCTTCCTATAACCAACAGGATTTTGTATATTTCTTTGAAAACTGATCCTTTGGTTAATAGGATTGAAATAACAGTGTTTAGCCAAATGATTTAACTTGCCACAGATAAAACAAGGCTTTGGTCTGTTAATTTTTCTCAGATCAATTCCTTGTTTTAAAGCCCACTGATTATTTCTATTTCTTTGATTTCCCCTTGTTTTATCATGTTTTTGGGGCTGATTCTGTTTACAAGTACAGGGATTAACAACAGTAGTTTGCATGTAATGAACTCCCTGTGCCTTTCCCTTCCCTCTCTGAGAGGTCTCAGCTTTTACATTCTTAATAGTCTCTTCCCCAGACTTTACTTTCTCACTCTTGAGAAATGGTTTACCCCCTCTTTCATTTGTCAGTATGTGGTTTTCTAGGGGAATAACTTTGTGGTCTTTCTCCTTCTTACTCTCAAAGTCCTCTTCTTCAGAATCTGCCTCAATTACTACTTTGTCTAAAGGATCTACTTCAGTGGCTCCTTCAGGTAATTCCTTCTTGTCCTGTCTTTCTAAGAGATCAGAGGTGGGAGGAATATAGTTATTGTTGTATGGTGGAGGTGTGGTGTTGTAGCCTATTCCTCCTCTAAGTTTGTCATGGACTTGAGTTTTTAAAAGTGAGTCCATTGCTTTAGAAGCATTGGAATATTTCTCAATGTCCAGCTTTGCTTTCTCAAAATCACTTCTTATCTTCTCACATTCCTCTTCAGACTTTTTAAGCTTAACCTCTAACTAATTTTTCTCCCACTTCCAGTAGTTTGTATCATAGGAATGTTGAAGTTCATTATCCTGGTAAGACTTAATTTGTTCTTCAAACCTCTCAACAATCAGGACATACTCTCTTCTATCTTTCTCTAACCTTTTAAGGTCATCACACATACTCTGATTGTGATCCCTGTACTTTTTAACAGTTTCAATACAAATTTTAGAGCAAAGATTAGAAGTTACCTCTGTGGGAATATCAGTGCTTGCTGACTCTGAAACTTTAGCCATTAAAGCATGATTCTGAACTGCTTCTTCTGCTTGGTCACTCCAATCAAATCCCATTCTTTCTTGGGAAACAAGAGCTTGAGAAGAGTTCCTACTGTTGAAGCTAGTGGACTGTGAAGGTTGATGGTTGCTAGTATGCTGTTGAGGCATTCCACTTCTGCATTCTCTTGCAAAGTGCCCCAGCTTGTGACACTTGTAACATTCAACCTTGAATTTATCAAATCCAACCCCATCTTCTCTTTTCTGAGCAAAGTTGTTCCTTCCAGTCCTTTTGATGAATCTTTTTACCCTCATAGTCAGCATAGCCATCTGCCACTTGATATCCATCTCTTCCAGATCATCAGCATTTATCTGTTCTAAGTCATCATTAATTAGAGTGGAATTAGCATGACTGGCTAGAAAAGCTTCTAAGACTGAGTCATTGGATCCATCTTGCTTTGATCCATAGGCAGCATTAATTGATTCTGTGTTAGCAGCAGAATCAGTAGAGGATGATAAAAGAGCAGCATTGTATGAGTATCCAGAAGGCCTCTTCTTTGCTTCTACTTCTGCTTCAAATACCCTAAGGTCATTATAGAGGTCATCCAATTCCTTGTCCTCCAATTGGTCATTCTGTCTGAAGGAGACAGTGTACATAGTTCATTCATCACCAAGAGATCTTAGAAATTTTCTGTTAACATCATCTTGATCTATCTGGACACCCACAGTAGCCAATTCACCAATTAGCTTATTAAATCTATCAAAAGTTTGAGTCATGGACTCATTCTTTGTAGACATGAAGTTTTCATACTGCTGCTTTAGAATGGCCTTCTGATTTCTCTTGGTACTTTTGGTACCAGAAAATCTTTTCTCCAGAGAATTCCAAAGAATTTGTGCATCAGAACAGTTGCAGAATTGATGTTGGTACTCATTAGGTATAGCCAAAAGCAGAATGCTCAAGGCTTTCATCTCTGTCTGCCTTAACTTTCTCTCCCCATCTGTCTTTGGTGGAGGTCTCTTTCCCTCTGCATCCATCTTTCCTCCATCAGAAGGACTATTCTCAATGATGTCCCACATTGAGAAGTCTGTGAGAAGAATGTATTGATCGATTCTGATATTCCACATGTCAAACTCATTGGGTTTGAGCATGGGAACCTTTGATACCAAAACACTATCGCTTGAACTGTCCATGATTAAAGTTTTCTGAATTTTCTAGCTCTGATACCACTTGTCAGGATCGAAACTCAAACAAGAATTTATATAACACACTCAGAAACTTATGTTAAAGAAGTTGCGGAAAAACACTTTAACAGAAAATCAATGGAACAGTATATAGAACTCAAATCACAAGTTTATATTGATTCAACTTGATGATTACACACAAAACCTCAACTTGTTTAACAGGCTAAACAGACGTTCTATACTTCTCTATAGAAAGGATCTAAACTATTCTTGAGGTTAATTCTCTCTAAACAAAACGTATGAATAATTAAAAATCTATCAAAGACTTCTATACTATATATACAAGACTGAGTACAAGATAATTATCAAAATAAAATTGATCTTCAGCATCAATACCATATTTATCTTCAACCATATATCCAGCTCATCTTTATCTTCAAGTCTTCTTTATCTTTAGAAGCAGCACTAACCTTCTCTTCTTTTAGCAGTATTAATCATTGAGCAGTATTAATCATGCTTGCAGTAGTAATCTTCAACAGTATTAACTACTAGCAGTACTAACTCTCCAAGCAGTACTAACTATTCAAGTAGCAGCACTAACTTTTCAAGCAGTATTAATTCTACTAGCAGTATTAAAATTACAAGCAGTAGTAATACCTTTCAACTGGCAGTAGTATCCATCCTTAGCATATTCTGACCCAACATAAGCCCAATAATAAGATAAGGTTTTTACAAATAGTTAAATAAAACAAGTAACAATTAAACTCTAATAAATACTTTATCGAACTTTCCACACACTAGGACTTTCAGTCCTAACAATCTCCCCCTAAAGTTGTATAAATGATTTATCTCTTTGAAATCTTCAGGACTTGATCTTCTCTCCTTGAATCTCTGAAAAACTTTGGTGTTGCTTGTCTTCATGTCATTCGAAGCTCCCCTTTGAACAAATCTCTTGGTCTTCATACATTGAACTTTGTAACCAGCTTCAACGTACCATAGTCTCGACTGAATGCACAATTGACCAGCTTTCAACTGTAGAAACTCAGTACATCGGATCAGCACACAAGAAAGATAATGTGCGAGTTACGTGACATTCCACAGTGCATCTTCAGTTTAAAAACAAAGAATTTGTCTCTGAACCGTGTGTTAAATTGACTTTCAGCTTAAGAACTTGCAGAACCAATATGCTCGTGGGAGGAATCAACTTGTAGCAACCATCACTTGATAAAGGATAGAAGAATCAATGTAATCTTAGAAATCCATGGCTTTTCAACCTCAGATTTAAGAAATTGTGTTACTCCCCCTCAGCTTTTGCTAATAAACAAACCAAACAAGCAAACCAAACAAGCAAACTAAACAAGCTAACTAAACTAACTATAACTTTGAAATACAAAGACTTTGACTTTCCTCTTTAAACAACTTTGATTGACTTTGACTTTGCTTGACGGTTGACTTGAGCTTTGACTTTTAATTCCCATGATCTTGGATCCAACGTATTTGTGCACTAACAAAATGTCATTTTATAAACTTGCTGTAAAACTTTTACTTATGAAACAATCATTTAGTCCTATTAAATAGTCTATTGAGACACTTATATATTTTTAATGTCCTATAAAAATTAATTTTGTTGTAGTAAGGATCAATTTATTCACCTAAACAAAATAAAATTAAACACAAAATGTAAAATGCATAAATCTAAATACTAAAAATGGAAATGAGCAAAATACCCAATTGGATAAATCTAAATATGGAAAGGAAATGCAATATATAAATCAACAACTAGAATGAAAATTAGTAACACAAAATAAAGCATGAATCTAAAAACAGGAAAATGAAAGAAAAAATTACGAACATTATTGAGATTTAATAGGATAGAAAATTATATATAGAGAAAACTTCAAATGAAAACTCAATTTTCAATGTGTACGTAAGGACAAATCTCAACCACTCCATCTCTTTTGATCCAACAACTCATATTAAATAGAGTTTTTAATTTTAAGATATTAGGGTTAAAAATGGAAGATAATTTAAACTCACGCCTACTATATTTGATTTTTTATTTTTTTAATTAAAAACTTATACCCAATTAAAGTTTAAAATAAATTATCTTAAAAATTACTAATATTTTAATCAAACAAATTACATCAAAAAACGAGAATTTTGTGCTCTTCGATATGACATCCATCTCGATATAGTTTTTTTTGTTGTTTTAACCGTTTTTTACGTGAAATGTTATATGTGCATTATATTCATTATGAATATTTATGTATGTTCACGTCTGTACAAAACATTGACACCATAAGTATATAACTCGACATCACCTTCTTCAACACTTTCTTTAACATCGTAAGGCATCGCGTTTCTTCAGCACCGTAACCCAACACCCATCAAGGCGAATCGAGAACCTATCGAGTAATTATGTTGTGAACCGGGGAACAAAAGAGAGTGTGTCACGTCTCCACATCTTTACAGGTCATTCATGTATTATTCATCATGGATAATTTATCATTCAGGATGAATAATACAACATTCAAGGTGAATAATTCATGATTCATAAATTCGTGTATTATTCATCATGAATATTGTGTAATTCATCATGAATATTGTATTATTCATCATGAATAATGAATGAACGTTCACATTTGTTATTCATACTGAATGTGGGACATCCGGGGATCCACATACATATTCATAATGAATCAAACCAAATTTCGGTTGTGAATTGGTAAACAAAAGAGAGTGCGTCATATGTCTACACTTTCACGAGTCATTCATATATTATTCATTATGAATAATACAACGTTCAGGGTGAATAATACACGATTCATGATAAATAATACACGATTCATGAATTCCTGTACTATTCATCTTTAATGTTGTATTATTCATCCTGAATATTATATTATTCATCATGAATAGTGAATGAACGTTCACCTTTGTTATTCATACTGAATGTGGACATCTGAGGACGTGCATGCATATTCATAATGAATATAACACACATATAGAATTTCATGTAAAAACGGTTAAAACGAAAAAAAAAATTATATCGAGATGGATGTCATATCGAAGAGCACGAAATTCTCGTTTTTTTGGTGTAATTTGTTTGATTAAAATATTAGTAATTTTTAAGATAATTTATTTTAAAGTTTAAGGGGGTAAAAAATTTTAATTAAAAAATAAAATAAAAAGTCAAACAAGGTTGGCGTTGATTCAAATTTCCAATTTTGTCTTTAATCATTTCTCAATTAACCTTATTATGTATTAGTCATTGATTAGTTTTCTAAGTTTTGATCAATGGTTAAGATTTGTTCTCATGTTCACAATGAAAGATAGTTTTCATTTGAATCCACCCCTTATAAGACATATCTTT
Organism: Arctium minus; assembly: GCA_954870635.1. Lineage (NCBI taxonomy): Eukaryota > Viridiplantae > Streptophyta > Magnoliopsida > Asterales > Asteraceae > Arctium > Arctium minus. The sequence continues at coordinate 10,071,638 of OX941096.1, read as the reverse complement.
AATGTTGAATGCATACCCATATTTATTAAGAATAAATTACGTTTTTGTCTCTATGGTTTTTTCAAATTTTTTATTTTCGTCCTTTTGTTTGTAATTATGATTTTTATGCTTATGGTTTACAGTTTATTATCGTTTATGTTTTTATGATTTAAAATTTATTGTCATGTTTATCTATATGGTTTACAATTCATTGTTGTTTTCGTCTCTCATACTTAAAGGTAAGAGTTAGCCTTAAGGATGAAACTGAAAAGAAATTGTGTACACTGTTCTAAAAACTCGTCACACAGCCACCATGACGTGTTATGGCACAAAGCTTATGTCTCACGCCACGTTAAGTTTGTTGCATGTCATGGCCTAATGCGCAATTTTTGTAATGCGATATTTGTTGTTTTTTACGTTTTTAAGGTCTTGTTTGCTAGTTTTTAATATATAATCTAATTTAACTTGCTTATTAACTTATTGAGTAACACTACAAAGCATATATTTTTTATAATATTATATATTAAATAGGGCAGATAAAAGATGAAATCCTTAATTTATCCCTCTTAAAAATTTCTTGCTTCAGAAAATCTAGTTAGTTTATGGTTTTCTCGCACGATCGTGTGAGGCATAGGCATGCACATGACAAAATTCTATCATCTATACTATATTATAAATATGGCATAAAAAACTCTTAATTACAAATTATTAAGCTTTATGTACTATCATTTAAAGCTATCTACTTAAAATCTCTTTAAAATAACTAATAAAGCCTAATGTACTACCTGTAAAGCTTTTAACCCTAATTAATAAATTTCATCCTTATCCCCAAAATTCTTATCTCTAATCCCTAAACCCTAAAATTATGAAATTTGAATCCTGATAAACATAATCAAAACAAGATAAATATCTCAATTTAAATATAAAAAAATTTAAATATATAAGATAATTAATGAATTTTAACAAACTACTTAATTTTTTTTTATAAAAAAAAATTATATTATTAAGCCTAAAATTATGAAATTTGAATTATGATAAACATAATCAAAACAGAATAAACATCTCAATTTAAATATAAAAAATTTTAAAAACAGAATAAACATCTCAATTTAAATACAAAGAATTTTAAATATATAAGATAATTAATGAATTTTAACAAACTACTTAATTTTTTTTATATAAAAAACATTATATTATTAAGCCTAAATTACCCATTAAGCATTATGTACTATTATTTAATGTTAATCTACTTAAAATCTCTTAAAAAACAACTAATGAAGCAATATGTACTACTTTTAAATGCTTTTAACTCTCATTAATAAATTACATCCTTATCCCCCAAAATCTTTATCTCTAATCCCCAAACCCTTTGAATTCTGATAAAATAATCAAAACAGGATAAATATCTCAATTTAAATATAAAAAAATTAAAATATATAAGATAATTAATGAATTTTAACAAACTACTTAATTTTTTTTTATATAAAAAACATTATATTATTAAGCCTAAATTAAACAAATTTATAAAAAAAACATTATCACTCTCTAAAAACCATCCAAAATCGTACTGTAAATCGATAAAAAAACAAAAAATAAAAAGAAATATTAAAATCGTGATGTATCTCGCTGTATTGCGCGAGTACGCTTCTAGTATGTAGTAATAGGCAGATTTAGGAGCCAAATTTTCAGTAAATGAAAGACAAATTCGACTACTTAAATAGTTCCAACTATAAGTTATATTGATTGATGTCGATGATTTGATCTACGTTTAGTAACTTATGATTATCAAGGATTTTGTCGTGCGTTACTGAGTCAGGATAAGATACCGGGGTTTTCACTACTTTTTCTTAAGTGAATTCTCGATACTCGGTGAATGCTGAATATATTTGAAAGCGTTGAGCAAATAAGTAAATTTTCGATGTTATGGATATCATATGATCTCCATATTTGAGCATGCAGAAGATCATATGCAAAAATCTACTTTCTAACGAGTTACATAAAGTAGGAATTAGAGATCGAAAATACGTTATATCAAATAGAATTCGGATGTTGATCAAATATTTGATTTTCAAACGACTTCTTACAAAAAATTATAAACTAATCCTAAGATTTAGATAACAAAAGTTTATCGTTTGATAAAATTTGTCAGTACAATAAAATTGGTTTTATAGAACACAAAAAATGTTTGTGTCATAATAGACTAATTTGTAAAACCAAACAATTGTTTGTTATATGTAAAAGTTTTACAATAAGTTTATAGGACGCTCTTAGACTTCTTTACACGCTTTTTTAAACTTTTAAAATAAAACGCCATTTTAGCTTTTTTGTGGACATTTTAAGGAAGTGTCATATGAACACATCTTTTTACAGGACAATTAAAATTTTTACAAAACTTTTTTTCAAACAATATCATAACAATGAAAAAACCAATAGGACGTTTTATATCAAAAATGTCTTAAAAACCCTGTTAACAAGTGAAAAACGTCTTATAAATTTATTGTAATAATTTAAATATGGCACACAATTATGTGGTTATATAAACTTATGTTTTATAAATCTATCTATTATGATACTCATACATTCTTGGTATTCTATAAATTTGATTTTGTTATAGTGAGTGAAAGCAATCAATATGTCTATCACTTGTTCGCATATCAAATATTCGAATATATTTATGGCACACTTCCTGAAAACGATCTTTGTGAAAAAATTGTTAACAAGAAGTATCGATGAAACTACAAGGGTTGTGGCGTATTGGTTATAAAGCTATGGGGGATGTGGTAGAATATCTCATTTGTCCAGGGTTCGAATCCAAGCGTACACAACAACTGTGTCCACTAAGGTTTGATCAGAGCTGATGTGTTACAGTCATAATTTGCCAAATGATTAGTATAGGCATAGTCACCCTTCCCAAATAAAAAGAAAAAAAAAATTCGATGAGACAACTTTTGATTTTTAATACAATTGACATTGTCATATACTCGATTTAAGAACATTACTACTACTAATTTATAAAATACATCAAACATCACTTTTTATTCATTAAACTTAACAAGATTGTCGAATATAAATCAGATCTGCCATACATTCTTAGAGCATCTCGTGTGCTATATTTTCTCTCTCTTTTTCCAAATTTATAGATTTCCCTTACTCTTTCTTAATCTTAAGATTAAAAAACCCACTTGAATCAATGTGACCCTTTGTTGAATTGTGTCATAATGAATTATATACTATTTGTTTTTTATATTAAAAATCATTGATTTGTTAATTTATTGTATTAAATAATTATTTATATCACTATATATCACAGTTAGGTGGACATATAAGCTTTGAAAACATTTAGGGATGATTTGTTTTTGGGATGGTATAGCTACAAAAAAAAATTGAGAGTTTGAATATATATATATATATATAGAGAGAGAGAGAGAGAGAGAGAGTGAGTTATATGGTAGTCTTTAATCTGGAAGGTATGCACTTGTATATACAAGTAATTAATTTGTTTTTTGGTTTATGTATGTGTGCATGTTCTAAATTACTTGTATGCACAAGTGCATACAGTCCAGATTAAAGACTACTAGAGTGTTTCTCAGTTTTTCGTTTTTTTTAGGTTTTCCCCTATGGGAGTTATAATTTTATGTTGAAGATTGTGCTTTTTATGGATACTGAGCATTTTTAGTTCAACCACCTAACCGACTGTTGTATATCCAATTTATTTTTTATATAATGTTCTTGGAGCGAGGTTGTGTAGGTCGACTTAGGCGTTGCCGAGAAAAAAATCTTTTATTTTTGCGGTCAAATTGGTTATCGTTCTGGTGTCGTAACCGAACTTCCCAAGCATGAGCCATATTCGCCTCTTAGTATGAAGAACAATCGGAAGTTTTGTATAAATCTCATGGATTAAAATGACTTGATGTGTACGTTATAAAGACGTAAAGTTTTAGAAATTTCAAAATATTACTATCTTTTCAAAGTTAGCCTTTCAAGATTAAAATAAATAAATATTTTCAAATTTTCAAAAAAGTATGTAGCGATTGTCATGTTAGAGCATCTCCAACAGCATTGCTAAAATAGAAAAAAATTGGTTTTTGTTCTCTAAACCCCTAAAATAGCAAATTTGTTGGAGATGAATGTAATACTTTTTAGAGATTTTCATTTTTGGTTCTCTATTTTAAAAAAAAAATTGCAATGCTGTTAGAGATGCTCTTACATGCTTTAATGAAAAAAAAATATTTTATATATCATTGATCAAGTGTTTAATTTTTTTTTTATTATTAACGAAAAGAAAATTTGTTAACCATAATTAAAGTAATCCACTTAAGTAATGATTAGAAAAAAAAGTAAATTTTAAATTAAAAAGGCTATATACAAAAACGTCATATTGTTCAAAAAAGTATTGTTGTCATATAGTTTGTTAAAGCATCTACGATCATGTACCTTATCAAAAGTTCATAACTCTACCACATCAGTTTTCTCTCTCTGTCACATCAGTTTTCTCTTTCCTACACGTTTCATAAATCTTTCAATCTCAATTATGAACCAGTCCATAATTTATATAATAAAAATATAATAATAATAGTTAAGAATTAGTTATTATAATTAAAATACAATAATTAAAGTTACAACAAAAAATATTTATTATAATTAAAGATAAAAATTAAAGATTATTATAAATGATCAAATATAGTTTTATAAAGGATAAAAGATTATTACTGTTAAAAGACAATAATTAATTAAAAACTAATTATAATTAATAACAATAACAATAACTAAAAGTTAGAATAATTAAAAACTCAAAATTGATTATATATTAAAAACAATTACAAGTTTTGTAATACAGTAAATTTATTTATTTAATTAATTTAAGATTATATATTAAAAATAAAAAAAGGAAAAAACATTTATTTATTGGCATGAACCTCCATCTGCATGGAGCGGTTTGCCAACTCATCACTTTTCTAATGGCAATTTTCTTTAATGAAGTGGTTCATGAGTTTACACATGGCTAGATGTAATTTTAAAAACCCATCATTGTCGGTGCTCTTAGGTCGACCATGGTTGTACCCTTGTTGACATGATAACAGATTTATCGAAAACAATGTTTTATTTCTTAGTTTGGAAAGATGAATTACAAAAAGTCAAATTAAAAAATAAAAGTAATTACTTCAAAAGAAAAAAAAAAACATACACACACAAAGGAACAATTTAAAGAGAAAAATACATCCACATGTAATTAATTTTGAGTAACCTACAATTTTGGTCCATGGGATTTAGTGAAAAGTCTGAAAATGGGATCTAAATTTTGATAAACCCAGAAATCATTTTTGTGGTTTTCATTTTTGCTCTAAAAGTGGTCCATGATCGTTAATTTTGTTTATCTTCTCTATTAGATCGAGGGGTATTTCAGTCTTTTCATCAAAATCTTTAATTTTTTTAAATAACATAATATTTTATTTTATATTTTATATTTTGTATTTTATTTTATTATAAAATTTCTACCCCAATCTAAAATTTGTTATTTTTAGAAGAAAAAATGAAATAATGTTTTATGTTATTCTTTAAAGAGAAAATTAAAGATTTTGATGAAAAGACTAAAATGGCCCTCACCTCGAGAAAATAAATAGAGTTGGTGACTAGAAACCACTTTCAAAGCAAAATGAAAACCATAAAGATGATTTTTAAACCTACAAAGTTCAAGTTCCACTTTCAGACTTTTCATTAAACCTCAAAGACCATAATTGAAGTTTACGCTTAATTTATTATAGTTTCAATTTAACATAATGAAGAATATTTATTCTTACTTAGGGTCTATTTGTTAGCAGCTTAATAACTTTAATGAGATCCACAGCTTATTCGTTCAACTATACATAGCATGATTGGTACTGGCTTAATGATATAGAAAGTGGCTTATTCAATAAGCTTCTATGGGGAGCTTTATGCAGAAAGCCAAGTTCTTTCCAAACATGTTCCTTCCAATTAAAAAACATGTTTTTTCCATCTATGAAGAAAACCCTCACAAACAAAAATCTTCCCAATCTATATGAACATATTAATCCACACAGATAGATTTATCTTTAATGAACTTAATGGAAAACCAACCAAACAACCCCTTAGTGTAAGAGCATCCCCAATGATAAAGCTATCTAGTATTTATTAGAGAGAATTACACTTTTGGTCCCTGGTGCTCCATCCATGAAAAAAAAAAACTCACAAACAAAAATCTTTCCAATCTATACTAACATATTAATCCACACAGATAGATTTATCCTTAATGGACTTGATGGAAAACCAACCAAACAACCCCTTAGTGTAAGAGCATCCCCAATGATAAACCTATCTAGTATTTATTAGAGAGAATTACTCTTTTAGTCCCTGATGTTTGTTGATATCTTTGAAAGTGGGACATGTACTTCAATAAGTCAAGTTGTAGTCCCTGATGTTTCGATTTTGCTTTGAAAGAAGGACCTGGTCACTAACTCCATCTATTTCCATCGTTAGAGCAGGGGTATTTTCGTTCGATCATGTTTTCTATCTAATGTTGCAATTCTTTTTGCTTTTCCTTGTTTTTTTGTAAAAAACATGAAAATATAGGGGGTAACTTGTAATATTATACATACACACACATACATACAACATACATACATACATACATACATACATACATACATACATACATACATACATACATACATACATACATACATACATACATACATACATACATACATACATACATACACGCATATATAGGGGTTGGTTCTTTTGTTAACCCAATAATTGGTGTTAACTATGTGATGAATCTTTTTCGGTGGTGACTTTTGAGGAAATCCTTGATTAGGAATATTTACCATTATTTTCATGGGATTGTTGTTTGGATATTAGAAGATTTGAAATGATGGATTTTAGTGGAATGTTTGAAGTAAATCCTAATTGGAAATCAATTTATTTAGGAGGCTATGATTGGTCGAAGTTAAAATATTGCAGTAGTGGCATCAGATGATTTATTCAGGAATGAGTAGTTGGGTCCTTTACCCCCAGGTAAAGTCGACATGGTAGTGAGTACCCTGATTCTAAAAGAATGTAATTGATGATAGTCAGATCATTTTTTTGCAAAATTATTGAAGTATTGAATTCAGGGGGGAAACGTATATCAGTTTCATAAGGGTTGTTAAAAAAAATTAAGGGTAAATTTACATTAGGAAAACATTTGTGGATAAGCAGTTGAGGTCATAATTTACCCTTGAAGTAGTATTAGTTATTCTAAGGTTGGGACTAAACCGAGCACTTATAGTTGGAAAATTGCTCCAACAATGTTTAATGTTCACGCTTGATATTGGTGTAATGTTTGATTTGGGGCCCAGATGTAGAAATCAGTGTGGAAATCGACATGCCGGTTTGGGCATGAAGGCATCGGCTTCTAGTTAAGGTTTCGAGTTTGGTTGAAAAAATCCTTGGAGAGGGAGAGCAAGTTGATTTATGAAAATGCATTCGTATGAGTATCGGATTCTTGTGTTGTGATCTCTTTGGTAAGTTAGGTGATGAGCCATGTGTCAAACTTGTACGTCTAGTAATGTGACGTTCTCTTGAGTTGTTCCATGTATCTCTTATGGTTTAAGCATCCTGCAAGAAAAAGAAATGTATCCTATCGATATAGGAGGAACTTTTGGGTCAGAATTTGTGTGGTTTAGAGAAAGAGCATACTTTTGGGAATCAAACCATTTGTTGCATGTCTCATTCGATATTTTGGATTGACACTAGATTTCGAGGACAAAATCATTTGAAGGTTGGGAGGATTGTTACACCCGGATTTTCGGTATGCTAATTTCGAGTTCCATATTTATATTTCGAACCTAGAATAACCCTTGGTATGTATTTTGAATTGGTTAATGTTTTAGGTGGAAAATAAGTTAATTAATTTTGAGTGAATTATGGATTTGGTCCCTGTGGTTTAGTGATTTCTTTGACCATGGTCCTCATTCTATGTTTATTGTGGATTTGGTCCTTGTGGTATTCAATTTATTTTGGTCATGGTCCTTCTGACTAACACTTACATTAACTTTGTTAAATCAAGGACCATTTTAGCCATTTTGCCTATTTTTTGTCCTTTTTTGATAAGAAAAATATAAACAATATTTTTATACACACATGCACACACATGTATATAAATATATATATATATATATATATATATATATATAACGATATTAAAATAAATAAAATAAGACATTATTGTATGATTTAATTGTTTAATTGTTTTTAAATTAATTATATTAAATACGATTTAATTTTATTATTTTATTGTAATTGTGGAAAAATATATATAGTTTTATTGTTTTAATGTAATTAAAATTTCAATTTAAACAAATCAGATCATAAAACTATATCTTATTTTATTTAGAACGAATAAAATAAAATATGGTTTTATGATTTGATTTATTGAATTAAAATTTTAATTAAGTTAAAGACGATTTAATTATATTGTTCTTGTATTATCATTGCAACAAACAAACTTATTGTTGATATTTTAACACAAAAAAATCATTAAAACCCGTTGAGAAATGAGTTTTAATTTTATCATACTAAAAACAATATGAAAATTGATTTTGAGTTTTTGACTGAAAAACAATATGAAAATCGAAGCTTCTAATTTTAAGATGATAAAATTATAGTTCATTTCTCAACGGTTTTCAATGATTTTTGGTGTTAAAATATCAACAATAAGCTTATTTGCTGCAATGATAGTAAAAGAACAATATAATTAAATCGTCTCTAACTTAATTAAAATTTTAATTCAATAAACCAAATCATAAAACCATATTTTATTTTATTCGATCTAAATAAATAAGATATAGTTTTATGATCTGATTTGTTTAAATTGAAATTTTAATTGCATTAAAACAATAAAACTATATCTTTTTTCACAATTACAATAAAATAATAAAATTAAATCGTATTTAATATAATTAATTTTAAAAAATTAAACAATTAAATCATACAATAATGTCTTATTTTATTTATTTTAATATCGTTATATATATATATATACATGTGTGTATGCATGTGTGTTTGTGTGTATAAAAATATTGTTTATATTTTTCTTATCAAAAAAGGACAAAAAATAGGCAAAATGACTAAAATGGTCCTTGATTTAACAAAGTTAATGGAAGTGTTAGTCAGAAGGACCATGACCAAAATAAATTGAATACCACAAGGACCAAATCCACAATAAACATAGAATGAGGACCATGGTCAAAGAAATCACTAAACCACATGTACCAAATCCACAATTCACTCATTAATTTTTTTGGATAAATTTCACGCCCGGGGCGAAATCTTCACGTCCGGGGAGTTTGGGCAGAAAATGGGCTTGGGCCTGGAACCTTTAAAAAAAACGTTTTTTTTTTAACTTTTTCTACATTTTTTTGTTCACCATCTCATTCTCCTTATCTCTAACTTTGGTCCTAATATCCCTCTTTCTCCAAATCGATTTCTTCAAGAGCATCAAAGAGCTTGGCAACAAGAGATTCAAGACTTATGGGTTGAAACTCAAGATCTTCATTATCTTTACCTCTTTTCACCATTGTTGACTTGAGTTCTAGGGTTTCCTAAAAATCTATTGTAAGTCCATATTAACCTTACTAAACCTTTATTCTTGTTAAAATCCTTCCATTTCAACCTCCTAGAACATCCCTTTTGATGTATCTCTCAGATTATGAGTTTTGACCTATTTTGGGTGATTAGAGGATTTAACTAAGGTATTTTATGAATTTGAGTTTGGGGTTACTTTTGATACATCTCTAGGCTTATCTTGTGACCCAGATAAAGTTTCAAGAGGTGGGTGTTGATGGATCTAAAGTCTTCACCAAAAGACGCTGAAGATTTGGAGTAAAACCTATATTTAGCCTAAGTTTAGCAAGGTCAGTTCAAATTTTTTGTAAAAACTATGTAAATGCCAAAAATGTCTATTTTGATGTATTGAAATGTTTTCCTTGATGTTTAGCAAATGTAGTCATTATTTTGTGAGGTTTGTATAATGGGTTTATAAATCTCGAAAATGCCCATATTTGGGAATTTTCGACATTTTGATAACTAAATTGTAAGTGTGAATTTTTTTGATGATTTATCTTATAAATGTAGAATTTTGGTGTTAATATTTGTGTATTCGGATTGAAAAGTGCATATTGCTATATTATGGGACATTTAGAAATACAAATGGTATGATTTCAAATGGAAAATGGTTTGTCCCAACCAATGATGATTTTTGAGTTAACCATGTATTTAGAGCATGTATTTGCATAGACGCCGAGTAAATGCGTTTTATTGTTTTGATGAATTTTATTTATTAGTCAATTGAGTTGTTGAGTTTTTGACACAGTTTTGACTTAAAAGAGTCAAGGGTAAATTAGTCTGATTTAAATTGTTCTATGTTGAGATTTTAGAGTTATATGCATTTCTAACATATTTACTTGTAAATTACATGTTTTGAGTGCGTTGGACATTCATTTGGAGTCATATAATTTAGACTGTGATGCATTGAATCCATAGGCATGTGAGTCAGTCTTGGGTTGATGGTCGTGTGGGTATTGTGGGGTTGGACTCTGGGACCCTTGTTTCATGACCTTAAACTTTTCAAGTAGGCACTAGGAGGGTTGAGTCCAGAAGTTTTGTCTTGGTTACACACCAGGATCTCTACCGCTTAAGGTGTTATCTTTGAGGTAGACACTAAGTGAGCCGAGCCTTGAGGTGGAATTCGCAAGAATAGACACTAAGGTCAACCGACTCTTGAGGTGAAACTTGTTAAGGAGTCGTAAGGACATTTGGACTTTAAGTCGTGAATTATTATGCAATTAACGTTGTACGAGTGACACACTTATCTGTTCCCATCACTCTCAACGGATACGGGTCTCCACCGCTTTGTTGTTAAACGTTATTTTCGGACAGTGTAGTATCCATGTTTTAATATTACTTAGGTTTTGGCAAGTAACCGTAATTTATGACTTTGATATATTGGATCCCTTCAATATATTAAGGTTTTGGATAAAATGATTTGTTGATCTCAGTTTTACTCAACAATGATATAATACAATGATATAATAAACTCAAAGCATGCAAGAACAGATGATGTGCGGAAGCGTTTTAGTGTATGAGATGATTTGAGCTATTCGGTAGAAACACTTACACAAGTAATAAAGATAAGAGGAACAATAAGAATGATTCACTCAATAGATTATCTTCATTAACTTTCAAAATACACCAAGAACACACACTACGGTGTGAAAATGCTCTCTACAGGTTTCTCTCTTTATTTGCACAATCCTCACTTCCCCCACCGACTTCTTCTCTTTCTTTGCGTCCACCACATAAGCCAGATACGAAGGGTAACCTTTCGCTAAAAATTTGCGAGCCTTAAGAGAGGAGATGATAGGATTACTCCTCTTCCCTTTCTCCCCATAGATGGTGATTACACCGTTTCCTGACAAAGGCACTTGGATCATCTTTTTGGAGCAAAAGATGTCGGCCTTATGCCTTGACAGCCAATCCATACCTATGACTACGTCAAATCCTCCTATAGCTATAGGTAACAAGTCTACTCCAAAGGGATTCCCATCGATCTCTAGAGCACAATCACAAAAACGTTCTCGGATGATCACTTGATCCCCATTAGCTACTTCTACTACTAACGCATCGGGAAGAACACTAATAGGAGTGACGAATTTCTTACAGAAAATATTCGACACGAAAGAACACGTAGCACCCGAATCAAACAACACACGAGCGGGCAAGGAGTTTACTAGGAACGTACCCGAAACAACATCGGCGGTCTCCTTTGCCTCCTCGGTAGTCATCCGGAATGCTCGGCTTGGCACTCTCGACGGCTGTTCGACTCGTGTCGTTGATCCAAAAGAACTTCCACGGTTGCCACCCACTAACTTCGAACAATCCTTCTTCATATGGCCCGGTTCCCGACACTCGAAGCACACCGGCCCCCAGATGGGGCAATCTCGAATGACATGACCATTCTTCCCGCACTTGGCGCATTAGACGGGACCCGAGTGAGGTTTTGGATTGCATGGGCCAGGGTGCTTAGCCTTGCACTTATGGCACCAACGTGCTTCCCGACGATTATCTCTAATTCTCCCACTCACAAACGGTTTAAATTGACGAACGGGCCCAAATGGCCCTTCCCACTTCCGCTTATCCCCCACTTGACCTCTCTCTTCCTTCTCCGCCACCAGATCATCTTCCACAAGCAAAGACTCCTCGATTACATCCTGAAGTGTCAACCCTCTAGCATTCCTGACTGTCGTCCTCATCCCGGCCGACAACCTATGCTGGTAAGCCTTGATCGTTGACCTTTCATCAGGGACCAGATGTCCCACCAAGTTTAGCTTTTCCAAGAAAAGCTTAGAATAGTCGGCGACAGACATAGTCCCTTTCCTCAACCCTCTGAACTCCTCTTCCAGCTTGTCCAAAAATCTCTCGCTACAATACTTGTCCATGATCTTCTGTTTGAAAACCGGCCAAGTTAACTGAGCCAGGACTTCGGGAGTGAGGGCCGATCGGGTGAGATTCCACCAAATCAAAGCCTCGCCCCTAAGTAATTGATAAGCGAACTTAACCCGTTGCGAGACATCACATTCTCTAGATTCAAAAGCCATCTCTACTTCCTTAAGACAATACATGCAAGCAACCGGATTGGCGGAACCTGACAACTCCTTCGGGTTGCACCCTAGAAAAGCTTTGTAAGTGCACCCCTTGGCTCTTGCTTTACTCCCGTTCTCTTCAGTTACCACAACGGTCGGTCCACCGCCCGACCCATTCACGATGTTCTTCGCCATCGTCTCAGGTTGTCGTTGACTAGCATCTCGATCCTCCAGTAATTTCATAAAGAACTGTAGTTGTTGTGCCATGGCCGAATTCATGGCTTGCATCATGCTATCTCTTATCCTTGTTTCTATAGTCACTTCCTCCATGACTTGATCAACAGGTTCGAGATTACGTTGTGGTATGTGTTCAGGTCCTCCGCCCAGAACGTTCGCCGCGGGTGGCCCTTCAGTAGCCATGACCAAAGCAGGTTGGTCGGCTGTAGATTCGTCTTCAACATGACCATCTAGCGGGTTTTGCAGTCTGTTTCGTGTGTTTACCATGGTTATCTGCCACACACGTACGAGAAAGAGAGGTTAAGAGAAGACTAAGTGAGTTAAAATCATGGTACGTACTACTACACATTTCAATCATCATAATTATAGTAATTCAAGCATGTTCACGTAACAACACCTTCATAATAGCATTAGCTAAGTGAAATTATGAACGAATTATACACAAGAATTCTTGTCACCACCATTACAATTCTCAAATAGTGTAATTCCGTAAGTCCTAACGCTCTCCCCACCTATGACTTGCACCCCAAGGTGGACAACGTAATGATACTCTTAAAGCTTAAGTCTAGATATGTTAAGGTCAATACCTAGTTCACTTAAACTAAAGCTCTGATACCAACTTGTAATACCCTAAAAATAGGGATAACAAAATTTCCGGAAAATGGAAACATAGTATATGAATTTGCCAAAGCAATCGAGCCTCCCAAAAATGGGGAATAAATAAACCTGTTTAATTATAGTTATAATTTATCGGAAAATAGACAACAACCAACTAATCTAGTTTCTATACTAGAAATAAGATTACAAAAAGGGTGTCATCTATCGACCCAAAGCGTCTTCACAAAATGTGTACACAAAAGCACTTTCCCCAAGCTCTCACCCGAGTGCGACTATACCTGCTTAGGAGCGGCACCACTAGAACCTGAGATTGTAACATCCCAGTCCACCGTACATGATATTGTCCGCTTTGCGGATACCCTCTGCATAAGCATGCCGACACCACTCACGGTTTTGTTCCTGCCCGCACAGGCATACGCGGGACGCACCCAAACCGCACCCTGTGACAGGCAAAAGGCCTCATGCAAGGAAGGTATCCATCCACCCTTATAAGGAGGACTTTGTTCTCCCTCCTAGCCGATGTGGGATCTCACAATCCACCCACCTAAGTGGGATCAGCGTCCTCGCTGACACATCGACCCGGTGACTGGCTCTGATACCATTCTGTAACATCCCAGTCCACCGTACATGACATTGTCCGCTTTGCGGATACCCTCTGCATAAGCATGCTGACACCACTCACGGTTTTGTTCCTGCCCGTACAGGCATACGCGAGACGCACCCAAACCGCACCCTGTGACAGGCAAAAGGCCTCATGCAAGGAAGGTATCCATCCACCCTTATAAGGAGGACTTTGTTCTCCCTCCTAGCCGATGTGGGATCTCACAGAGATACACATCGACACCAAACAAGTGTTAGGCCAAAAGATCATAGTGAGTTTATACAAGTAATCGTATATAAATCAAAGCACAATTCTTATCAATAGTTAAACATAGTTCATTAAATGTGGAGTCAACGGGGGTGACCCATAGCACCAATCAAGTTCCACCTAAATAGTCGATATACCTTGATGCCAACTACCATGAGTGACATCCAAAAAGGCCCGACACACCCGAGGACTACAACCATGGCATTACCCCGAATGGCGGAGGTCTAGGCATGTAGATCCCAGTACAGTGCAGTCAGGAGCAAATATTATCAAAGATGAACAATTATATGGCCACAACTACTAGTCATATGATTAATATGAAATCAAAGGGTTACAGGTTTACAGAAAGAATTTCTGATCAGAGAGAGTAAACCTATAGACTAGAGTTATGAAAAATAATGAGACTTCTAATAATCTGACTAATGAAAACGTCTAACCTGAATAATGAACTAATAATGCCTTTATATACTTAGGCTTACAGGCCTAATGGGCTTATGGGCTTGGGCCCATCTAATTAATCAACTATTAATGAATTACATTATGCACCCTTATAAATACTTTATTCCACTTTCAACACATAGGACTTTCAGTCCTAACAATCTCCCCCTAAAGTTGAATAAAGCATTTAACAGCTTGAAAAACTTCAGGCCTTGATCTTCTTTCCCTCTTGAATCTTTGAAGAAATTTGGTGTTGCATGTCTTCATGACTTTCCACGCTCCCCCTTGAATAAAGCTCTTGATCTTCATAGTATCAACTTTGTAACCAGATTCAATGTACAGTAGCCTCGACTGAACGCACTATCACCCAGCTTTTAACTGTAGAAACTCAATCACATCGGATCAGCACACAAGAAAGATAATGTGAGAGTTACTTGACATTCCACGGTGCTTCTTCAGTTTAAAACAAAGAATTTGTCTTTGAACCGCGAGTTGAATAGACTTTCAGCTTAAGAACTTATTTCAATCAGCTCATAGGAGGAATGAGAAACAAACTTGTAGCAGACACCACATGATACGGGAAAGAATCAATACAATCTTTAAAAAACTTTGAAATTGAACTTTTTCTCCCCCTTTTTGATGATTGTGAGCATCATGATCATCAAAACTTCTTCAATTTCAGCACTTTCTTTGATCTCCCCTTTATGATAAGTTGACATTCTCCCACCTGTGATCTGAGTATCCGTCAATTCATGAAATGTGTATATCCGAATCTTTTCAAATTCAGATATAATAGGAATTGGAAACCTGAATCAACAGATGATACAGTTAGTATGCCTGTAAGTAGCACGGAGCCACTTTGTACAACCGATGTACTTTGGAAAGGAGCTTTTGTGAAGTTCACTCCCCCAGGGCTTCCATTCAATCATTGAAAAACCACAAAGGAATTTTCTATGAATGTTATGACAAGAAAAATCATTCCTTGTGTGCTCGTGCAAGTGTAGAAATGATTGAAGCTACTTAGCTTGATCAGGCTCAAATTGTGTACACTGTTGAGACAGCAACATATATTACACGGACTCAATGTGCATGAAAGAGGTGTGAAGGTGGGGCAACTTTCCTTCTTTTTCAATATCTAAAACTTCCGAGTGAAGACTAGATAGCAGATATGCTGCGTCCCCAAAGAAAATGAAACATTTCTTTGTTAAGAAAGAAACGAGTGGTTGGTGGGGTTAATGCAAGAGTTGGCATGGACTAGGTGCCTTTTCAATGATGGTCACCAAAGAATGTGAACCAATCAGAATATGTGGCTGCCCGGCTCAGAAAGTGGTTGGTGCAGAGTTCTGATATTCTTTTAGCTCTGTTCTCACACCCTTTTTCTTTTTAACATTAAAGCTCACTTCTAACCAAACTCTCTTTTTTCCCGCTCCACACAATGAGAAAAACTTAACCCGATGAGTTATCTCCCTCACACTTTGATTTATGACCCCTCACCCCTCAAGCACTCTCGGATAACTTCCGGGGTAGGAAACACTGGTTAACGTGAATCCTTAGAAGTTCTGTTTAAGCTCACACATGAATCCCATGTAAGTCCTAAAAAAAATAGTTGCTCAACAGTTTAACTGAACAGTTAAGTACAAAATGTATGATAACATTGTCAAAATGTATGCTCATGAGATTTGAGCAAATGATCTTTGAAAAACTGACAATGTATCAATCAGATCAACTAAACTGGTTAGGGTATCAAAGAATTGGATATTTTGTTTATATGAACAAATTTAAACAATTTAGCAATGAAAGCACAAATTTAGAAATAATGATAGATGCTTAACAACATTGAATATCAAACGGGGGTATTACCATCGAAAAATTGATTCGTTATGAGACATGGTAATAACAAATACAAATGAAGTACTGACCCGGTGTGTGTGAATACTTGACAGTATATAGACAAGATAATACACAAGTATTGATCTTTAGAAATACACGGTCAGTTAAACATTAAAGCTCAAAACTGAAAAACATTTAAAATCACACTTCTATATCCATAAAATCTTTTGATAAACAGAAGTGGTTTGAACATTTCAGAAACTGTTTTTCATGCTTGAAAGTTGTTCTTCTTTCAAACAATCAGAGATCTAGAGTTAGAAGATATTTACCTTTTAAGCTCCCCCTCAAATCATGATAGAATGATTTATTTATTTTAAGCTCCCCCTGGATATTTGCAAAATATCCAGGTCTAAACGTTGAAGAACGGGTCCTGATCTGTCATGTGATCAGAAGCCAAACTTTGTTGAAGTCCGGGTTCTAAGCTGATTTACTTAGAAGCCATCGTTCTTCTACTCCCCCTTGACAGTAGGTGCCTGCAACAAAGAATCAGTTTTCGGCTTTGGTACCCACTGGTATTTGGGTCCTCGAATGTTAGTTGCAGTTCTTATGGGGGAAATAGAATAAGAACCATACCAGAAATGATCACTGGTTTTGTGAATGTGATCATGTGTACGACAATAAGAACAATGGTATTTCTTACCTTACAACCTGAGTAATTGATGTCTCAAGTAGATATGATCAGGTTTACCTTTACTCGTTTTGTTCTTCTTGGCTTTAAACGCATGTACACATGATTCTCTTTCTTTCAGCTCATCTTCAACTGGTTTCTTCTTCCAGACCAGTTCCTCTTCTTTGTATCTCCGTCTTCTTTGATGTGTACCTGAACCATCTATATTGCTATCATAGAAAAGGTTAGTTTTACGAATCCGATCAAATGATTTACCTGACCTTCTTGATGAGACATTTTTCTGATGTGAACTTGATGCAGTCTTTTCAAGTACTTTAATCGTCGAAGCAAAGTTGTCTCTTTCTTTAACAAGCAGGTCAAACTTCTTCGTGAACTCAGACTTCGTTTTCTGCTCTTTCAGCACACTTTCAGATAGTTCAGATAACTTCTTAGTAAGCTTTTTGATCTCAGCCTCAAACATACTTCGTTCTTCTTCAAATCCTTTCTCAGCATCATTTCTTTGGCCGGATATTTCCTTGAACAATCCAACATTCTTCTGTTCAATGGCCTTCTTTTCTTTTTCAAACTTTTCTCTTTCAAGGATGATTACTTTCTCGAAAGCAGAAACTTGCTGGGAAAGTTTTATGCATTTCAGCTCCACTTCTTTCTTCTCATCAACACATTTTCTCGAAAAATCTGAGAACTTCTTTACGAACGATTTCTCAAACTCGGATTTATCTTTAGCATGCTTTTGCTCCAAATCAGATATTTGCTTTTGAAGCTCAGCATTTGTATCTTTCAGATGCTCAATCTGCTCCTCAGAACTTTCAACAGATGCTGCTTGTTGGATTTGGACAATTTGAACTTCCAGATCAGAAATCGGTCTTTTTAGTTCAGAGTTCTCAGTTTCCAAAAACTTTACTCTTGAAGACATCTTTGGTCCTGTCATTATCTTCTCAAGGTGTTCCCACAGCTGTTTTCCTGTAGCCTTTTTACTGTCTAAACTTACAGAAATCTCTTTTGAAATCTCCTCGGAAATTCCTTGCAAGATAAAAGCTTTAGTCAATTTATCAACTTCAAATCTCTTTCTTTGCTCGTCTGTGTAATCCTTAAATGGTAGTGTGTACACTTCGTGTTCCGTTCTTCTATTTTCTCCCATAAAATAACAAATATTTGTCGGAGTTTCCATTCTTCCTTCCCTCAGAGATAATCTGATATAATCACCCAAGTCATGTTTATCAATGAAGTCTAAGAACTGAATCTTCCATTGGTCATATTCTCCTCTGTAAAGAACAGGTGGCATCTCATCCATACTTATTGAAAGAGCTTCGCTTGAAGGCATTCCTTTTGATATACAGGGACTGAACTTGACAAGAGATGGTACTCTAAAGTTCAAGGACCAAAAGTGACAAATTATGAAACTTGAAAGTTTAGGGTCACAAATGACACACTACTGAAACCTTGAAGTACAGGGGCTAAAAGAAATGCACTGCAAAATGATCGTGAGACAAAAATATTTTGACCCTTTTTCCTCTTTTTTTTTAAGCCAACCCCGGTCGAGCAAGGGTCCGGTCGAAGCAAAGACCCGGTCGAGTAGGGGTCTGGTCGAGCTGGGTATCGGTCAAGTAAAAGACCGATATAGACAACGTACCGGTCTAGCAAAGGACAGGTATAGAAAAACTATCGGTCGAATCCAAATGCCGGTCAAAGCAAGGCCGGTCAAACCAAAAGACCGGAAGTGACAAGGTATCGGTCAAAGGGCAAAGACCGGTAAGCAGGGTACCGATCGAAGTAGGTGCCGGTCGAGAGAGGGACTGGTATCAACAACGTCCCGGTCAAACACGAAGACCGGAGATGCAATGTGTCGGTCGAACACAATGACCGGAAAATACAATGTATCGGTCAAACACAATGACCGGTAAATACAACTTCCCGGTCGAAGGATGTCTATCGGTCAAATAACAGATTAGCTGATAGGGTCGATAAAATCGAAGAACACCGAAGAACTCGTTGAATTTCAATATTATTCGACCCAAAAATTAAACAATCAAAGGACCGATAAACACCAAAAATCGATTTTTACTGGACACACAAGATCGATAATCAACTCAAACTTCAGATAATCAAACTACCGATAAGAATACCAAGCACAAACACAAATCGATACTCACTTTTTCCAGAAAAAATAATAGACCGAATCTGATTTTTTTTTTCAAATAAAAATTCGATCGATAAACCACATTAACATATATCAATTGATAAAACTATTAATTGACACAGATCAACCAAGAACTTAACAGATTAAGCAGATAATCGAATAGGGTTTTTAGACAAACCTTTTTCTATATCAAACCTTTAGTCTCTTTGCTCTGATACCAATTGTAGATCCCGGTACAGTGCAGTCAGCAGCAAATATTATCAAAGATGAACAATTATATGGCCACAACTACTAGTCATATGATTAATATGAAATCAAAGGGTTACAAGTTTACAGAAAGAATTTCTGATCAGAGAGAGTAAACCTATAGACTAGAGTTATGAAAAATAATGAGACTTCTAATAATCTGACTAATGAAAACGTCTAACCTGAATAATGAACTAATAATGCCTTTATATACTTAGGCTTACAGGCCTAATGGGCTTGGGCCCATCTAATTAATCAACTATTAATGAATTACATTATGCACCCTTATAAATACTTTATTCCACTTTCAACACATAGGACTTTCAGTCCTAACAAGGCACATACCATTACAGTGGCACCCAAGACTATATCCTCCTAGTGTCTACCGACTTGGTTCGTCCACATTGATATTAGTAGGTCTCGAGGCTCATAAAGCATAAGAATTAACGTAATACCAACCATGGGTATACAATTAAGCCATGCCAATCATACGTTGCATATACACCAATACAAGGCTATTATGAATGAGTTGTATTATTGAAATCATATTTCCACCTCTTGATGGCACAAAGAACACATCATCTTATTTTTTTCTATAGAACATACTATGTCATGTAATAAAAAGGCAACATACCATCATGTAAATGCTAAATAACTCATCTTCTCAAAATTAGGTCAAACCACCCAAATTAAACCCTAGACCAAGATTATCCCATACAAGAACCATTGTCATATATTTAAAGTCACAAACTCCAATACCATTTTAGAGAGGTTTCACCATGTATTAATGAAGCCTTGGACCCACACATAATGGAATTCACAAAATTCAAATATTTATGAAAGAGTGATTCAAATAAAGATGTATGGCAAGAATAAATAGGGAGATATGATATGTATCTAGTTTTAACAAAGTTTAGGAACTCACAATCTAGGTTTTGGTTAAAACCTAGAAAATAGAAACCCTAGATGAAGATAGATGAAGCTTTGGTTGAGAAGAGTGATGATCTTTATGAAAATCTTCAATAAATGATCTTGGAAGGAGCTTTGACGATCATTAAATGGATTCCCCAACCAAAACCCTAGAAATAATGTGTATGGTGTTTGATATGCTCAAAAATCGTCCACAAAGACTCTCTCCCGTTTTTAGATTACAAAATGGTTGAAATGAAGCATCAGATTGTACTTAAAATAGAAAGATGGACCATGCGAGCGACATTGCCCAACGACTGCCCATGTCGGGGCATTGTCGCAAGGGCTCCCCATCCTTCTGGATGTCTTAGGCGACATTGCCCAACGACTTTACCCATGGCATTGTCGTCGGGGCATTGTCACACAAACACCCCCCTCACTGCTGTGGTTTTTTAGGTTTTGCACTAAAAGGTCTCCAATCAACACCTAAAATAAGACCTTTATTAAAAGTAGCAATTAACAGATATATCCTACTTCATTAGGCACATAACTATAAGATCAAAGAAGTTCCTAGACTTAACTTGAAATTCCGAGTGTTACACAGTAAGTATCAGAGTTGGGATCACGATGGGTATCAGAGTGGGTGTCACAGTGCATCTTGTATGTATCACACCTTGTATGAATCATATCTTGTATGTATACTGTGTTTAATGTCTGTATCTATTTTTTTTAACAGTGGTTCACAAAAAGCCGGAGAAATAAGGGAGAAGAGAGAGGAGAAATAAAATTTCCCAAATTGCCCTTTAATTAAAATTTCAGTCAAAATTACCAAAATTACTAAAATTAATAAATTTCCTAATTTATCCTATGATATGTGGCTCACATTGGATCTCACAATTACCACAAAATAGTAAGACCTCCCTTGAAAGGCCCCCTATATATATATATATATATATATATATTCGGATATTCGGGTCGGGGTGGGTGAGTAGGATGGATACCCAACCCGATCCTACATATCCGTATTATAAGTCGGATATCGGGTGAGTTCGGGTTTCGGATATCCAAGGGGAAGCGATTATTCGGGTCGGGTGAGATCGGATTTTTCGGGTTTTACTCACCCCTACTCATCATTTCGTATGCAAAAGGAACAATAAAGAAAATATGACACTACTAAAATAGTATTTTAGAACTTACTTTAGCTGACGTGTTTTTGAATGTTCCCATGCTAGAATGAGAGTTTGGAAGAGTTGATGAACTAAACCTTACTGAAAAAGTTTGCACTCTAAAATTCGGCTTATCAATAGTAGTATTTGTCAGAATACTAGTTGACTTTATTCTACATTATCTTTTTTCAATAGAGAACAAACCAATATATTTTGATGACCTCACTTATGAATTAGTTGTCAAACATAACCTTAATTTTGAATGGTTTAAAAAGATAATATTTTAAGCCAAAATTGTGGAGCCGTTAAGAGCGGTTTATGATCGTCCATCGAGTAAAGAAACAAGCAATATCCAGCGATGCCATCCACTATGACCCAAGTCCCTTCCTCAAAACCCTCCTTTTTTTCTCTCTCTCCTGATCCTAAACCCGTATGATGCAATCGGTAAAATGGTGTATACAGTGAATCCGACTGCTTTTCTCCCTCAATAAAATAATCAAAAGTTCCAAGTTAAAATCCCCCAAGAAAAGCGAGAAATTGGTTTCTATATATGTCTACCTTCTATCCCACCAAAAAAGCCCCTTCTTCATTTTCTTCTCATTCATTCACTCACTCACTCACTCACTCACTCTCTCTCTTACTACTACAGCTGCTACTTTTTGAGGTTTTCTTTGAGTAGCTGCCTTGTGTTTGTATAAATGTCTGAGTGAGCTGCTGCTTCTGCAATTATTTCTTGACAGCACTTATTAAAACCTTTTTTTTCTCTCTCTCTCTCTTTATATCTGGTTCACATACAAACATTCATATACATACAATCCAAAAGGTCATAAATCAAGTGGATTTGTACCTTCTAAGATCTGGGGTTTGGAGATGGAGACTTGATAAGGTAGAAAAAAAACGGTTTATTTTGTTTTTGCTTTATAAAATAATAATCTTTTTTGATTTCTGGATCTGCGAATTCATGGGGTTTTGTTAAATTCTCATTTGTTTGTGTGTGTGTCCTTATATGTGTTGACAGATCTGTTTAGAAAGGAGTTTTTTTTATACCAAAAATCCAAGAAAATGTCGGGTCAGAAGCAAGCAGAGGACTCGATAATTTCATCAAATTTTGAGAATGAACATGAAGGTGGAGGCGGAAAAGAAGAAGGCAAAGAAGAAGAAGACCACTCAGTTTTCTCCATGAAAAATGCTCTGTGGCATGGAGGCTCTGCTTGGGATGCTTGGTTTAGTTGTTCTTCAAATCAAGTATAACCCAAAATCATTAACAATAAACCTTCCTTAATTTCCAAAAAAAAGAAGACAAAATCTTGAATGTACAAGTCTTTATGCAGGTGGCACAAGTGCTGTTAACACTTCCATACTCTTTCTCTCAACTGGGTATGGTCTCAGGGATTGTCCTCCAAATTTTCTATGGCCTTCTTGGCAGCTGGACTGCTTATCTCATCAGTGTTCTTTACATTGAGTACAGAAGCAGAAAAGAAAAGGAAGGTGTCAGCTTCAAAAACCATGTCATCCAGGTTCAATTCTCAACTTTTCTTCACAATAAAAAAGATAAAAAGAAAAACCCATAAATTTGATCTTTTTTTTTTCTATCAAAATTTCAGTGGTTTGAAGTTCTTGATGGATTATTGGGACCTTACTGGAAAGCAATAGGACTGGCTTTCAACTGCACTTTTCTTCTGTTTGGCTCTGTCATACAACTCATAGCCTGTGCAAGGTTTGTTTTTGACCCAAAATATGAAATGGGTTTGCTCAAAAATCTTACTAAAATTGACTGTTTTTTTGTTTTGTGTAAAAATGACAGCAATATATACTACATAAATGACCATTTGGACAAAAGGACATGGACATACATATTTGGAGCATGCTGTGCAACCACTGTGTTCATCCCATCTTTCCACAACTACAGAATTTGGTCTTTTCTTGGCCTTGGCATGACCACTTACACCGCCTGGTACATGGCCATTGCAGCTTTAATCAATGGGCAGGTATATATATACTACATTTAGAAAGAAATATCAAGATTTCAGAACCAGATCTCATATGGGTTTTTTGCTTAAAATGGAAAGAATTTACAGGTGTTATTATAACTTATAATACATATCATGATAATTTCAGGTTGAGGGGGTTCAACACTCTGGTCCCCAGAAGCTCGTGCTGTATTTCACCGGAGCCACCAATATATTATACACCTTCGGTGGACATGCTGTCACTGTGTAAGTATTTTCTTTTCTTTTTTTCTTCTTAAAATACCGCTTTAATCACTTGTACATCTTGCATTAGTAAGTGTACATTATTCTGGATGATACCATGATAATATAGTGTCAAAAAGTTGTGGTTTTTAAATGTGAAACTTTTGTGAAAAAGATACCCTTTCTTCCTTCTTCTACGCGGCTTCTGTTTGCAGCTTTTGCCGGCCACCTTGGTTTATGAAACCTGAAATGACTGTATAAAAGGTTCAGTAGATGGATATTAATAAATTAATGTGTTCTTGTGTGGACTTTTATTTTAGTATTTTCTTTGTTTTTTAAATATATTTTAATTGGATTCTTATAAAAGAACAAAAGTTTTTGAGTTCATCGTGAAGTTGATAAAACAATTTGTTTTAGATCGAAAAGAATTGAGTTTGAGTTGTTGATTATGTCCATTTCTTTTATAAAGAGGGGAACATGGAGAGGTTGTTATGCCATCCCGATTCCGATCTTTCTAAGGATATTTTGGTCATTTCCATGTAGCAGGATCCAATGCCCATGCCTTCAAAATCCTTCATGTTCTTGGCATTTGAATCATTAGATTTTCTTGTTTTATGTTTTCTATGAAATAAATATTTTTAAACGATGTCGTTTTAGATTATTATTATTATTATTTTCTTTTTTATAAAAAAAATTGAACTTTACGGTGCTTGTATTTTAATCTACATAATATATGCAACATGCGCATTCGTATGGCGTTTAAGGCTTTGTTTGGTAAACTAGCTTATAAGCTACCTTTTCAAAGTAGCGTTTCAATAAGCTAGCTTATTGTCATCCAAACATGTACGCTAACTGATAAGCTAGCTTATAAGCTAACTTTTTTTTGCCAAATATAGCCTAAATGTTAATTGCTTTCTCGTACGTGAAAGTTGATTTTGGTCATGATTACAGGGAGATTATGCACGCAATGTGGAAACCCCGAAAATTCAAGTATATTTACCTAATTGCCACCCTCTACGTTTTCACACTGACTCTACCGTCGGCTTCCGCTGTCTACTGGGCCTTCGGCGACGAGCTTCTTAACCACTCCAATGCCTTCTCTCTCCTTCCCAAAAACCGCTGGCGTGATGCCGCCGTCATTTTAATGCTCATTCATCAGGTCAAACTACTATCTATTATTGTATTGGAATAAAAATCCCCAAATTCGATCCCTGTCCCTCCAATTACTTGGACATGTCATTATTTTATTTAATATATAGATTTATTTAATTCATATTTTCATTCCGAATGATGTGGCTTCATATGATTGGTGGACAGATAGATAGAGAATTTGGAGATAAATGATTTTCATTGATCAAACTATACATTGTGCATTATACAATACGAGATTGTGTGGATTCAAATACCAGATTCTACGTTATCACAATGCATAATATGGTATTGCATCCGCTGTGGCGGACCTTAAGTGAGGGGTCCCGTGCCACCAAATTTTCTGGTGTTAGTGTGTTTTTTTTACGGTTCTTAACGGTTTTGCGTTGTGTGCTATGCCTCCACAACTTCAAAAATTCCGCCACATACAAATAAATTTCTATGGATTGCGACCGACATATATTTTTAATGAATTTGGAACAGTTCATTACATTTGGATTCGCATGCACACCGTTGTATTTCGTGTGGGAGAAGGTGATCGGTATGCACGACACAAAGAGCATATGTTTACGGGCGCTTGCAAGGCTACCGGTTGTGGTACCAATTTGGTTCTTGGCTATCATCTTCCCCTTTTTCGGACCCATAAATTCCGCAGTCGGTGCACTCTTGGTTAGCTTCACGGTCTACATCATCCCGGCTCTCGCCCATATGCTCACATACAGAAAGGCCTCGGCTCGTCAGGTAAAAAAAATTAAAATCATTAGAATTCCGTTTACCAGATCATGCATTGATGATTTTTATAGAGGTACATAGTCCATAAATTAATCTATTTATGGTAGTAGGAATTATTCTGTGTGTGACATGTTTAGTTATGGCTTGTGGTTACTTCCATTAGTGGCATTTTGGTAATTATCTTGCTGTCAAAAGGGTAGAATGGTCAATGCAAATAAAGTAGCAATAGTAGTGTAGTTTCTTTCTTGCCCCACATGCTTTCTAAACCAATATTCTGATAGAGAACTTTTATAATTATATCAGTTACATACATGACTTGTATTAGTCCTTCATGTTGTAGCCCAGTGGTAAGGTAACATCCTGGGGGTCAGTGGATGGTATCCCTGACTACCAGGTTCGAACCTCGCGGTGAGCATCCTGTGACATCCATGATCATGGGCCTGCCACATGGTGGTACCCTTAATTGGGTTGGGTCGTGGTCGACGGGGATTAGTCGGGTGACACCCTTAAGTGGGAGCCCGGATACCCCGAGAACGTGTGCGTGTGTTAACTTGCCGTTAAAAAAAAAAATACATGACTTGTATTAAAATATTACTAAAATAGCATAACCAAAATTTCCTATCGTATGCGTTATTGTAACAAATGTTTATATCTCAACTGTTATTGGATGCTAAAAAAGAGTAGCGTAGCTAAATAAATGTCAAAACCCTTGTGGCCATGGAGGTTCACCTGCGATGACTCCAGCTATTCATGTTCGCCCGGGGATTAGTCGGTGCGCGTAAGATAGCCCGAAAACCCACGGTTACAAAAAAAAAACAAATAATTTATATTATTAGGAGGGAGTTTATTTACAATATGTTCGGCAAACTAGGTTATAAGCTAGCTTTTTAAAACGCTACTTTGAGTAGCGTTTCAATAAACTAGTTTATGGTTATCCGAACGTATACCAGGGAAAAAAACTAGCTTATAAGCTAGTTTTTTTTGCCGATCATAGCCTTAGTAGTATTAGAGAGGATGCATAAGGGTACAATTGCATTTAAGGGTAGATTTGGAAATATTGATGGACTAGGACCAGATAGGTAGCAAGTCCCTTTCATTTAGTTATATGCTACAGTCTAGGTGTTGTATTATGTCTGAGATGAGCTGGCCAGAGTGTTGACTATTTGAATGTCAAAAACAGTCCCTCAAGAGTTATTTAATACCAAAAACAGTCCATCAAGTTGACTTGCACTCAAATTTTCATGAAATTTCACATCATCAGAAATTATTGTTTGCAGAATGCAGCGGAGAAACCTCCTCGCTTCCTACCGAGCTGGGCATGCATGTATGTATTCAACATCTTTGTTGTTGTTTGGGTTCTCGTTGTCGGGTTTGGGTTTGGTGGATGGGCTAGCATGACCAACTTTGTCAGACAAGTAGATACGTTCGGTTTATTCGCCAAGTGCTACCAATGTAAGCCTACGGGACCACCTCTGCAACACCACTGAGTTGACTCGGTGCGGCTCCGTTTTTCTCGATCCATACCTTGTATTGTAGATGGGAGCATCAAATATTTCCCTACATGTGATGTGTGTTGGCTTGCTTTGCTCTATTTTTTTTTTCTTTTTGATATTTGGTTTATATTTTTTATAAATTTTTTAAAAAAGTTTAGTAGATTTAAGATAGTGTGTTTAATTGTAATGATTCCTTTGCTACAAAGCATAGGCTCGTTTAAAACCATATATGCCATATGCGTAGTACTTTATTCCACTTTTGTTGGATAGCTATCAATTGAATATATCAAGGTGCTTCTTGCTAGCAATGTCATGATTACTTCCCATGTTTCCAAAGTTATATATATATATATATATATATATATATATATATATATATATATATATGTATATTGGAAGGATATTTTGCAACCCTTAAAAAGGTTGCAAACTTTGCAACCCACATCTTAACTGTCGGATTCATGATCGGCGGTTATAAAAGATATGGGGCCCAATATTTTTAATTAAAAAATGAGAAAAATAAAAATAAAATAACCGTCGATCATGAATCCAACGGTTAAGATGTGGGTTGCAAGTGTTGCAACCTTTTTAAGGGTTGCAAAATATCCTTCCACTATATATATATATATATATATATATATATATAAAAGTTCATAAAAATCCAACAAACTATTTCATTTTGAATGGTTAAGTTCTTAAATTAATTTTTTGAATGAAAAAACTATTAAACTTTATTATTTTGTCCCTGAACTATTTTTTTGAATGAAAAAACCATTAAACTTTCTCATTTTGAATGAAAAAACCATTAAAATTTCCAATTTTGAATGGTTAAGTCCCTGCATATTTTTATTTAATAAATTAAATCATCGAACTTTTAAAAATTGGTTACTTACATCATTTTAACCCAAAAAAAACTACATGGAACCGATTATCTTTTGATTTTTCCTCTTTTGATAAATAAAAAATAGATCAAAAAGAGGGAGATCGATGCCAGGAGCAACAACGTGTTAGGTGATATGGAGAACGGACAATGTAAGGGCAATGGGGAGAGACGAGGCGGAGCGATACGATTGTCTATGAGGGGTTTTAATGGCGTATAATTTGAGAACGGTAAAACTGATTTTGATTTGTTTTTACTTTAAAACCTTCATCGTTCCAGATATCTTTAAAAAAAGGTAACTAATTTTTAGAAGTTCGATGGTTTATTTATTCAAAAAAATTGTTGAGAGACTTAATCATTCAAAATTAGAAAATTTAATGGTTTTTTCGTTCAAAAAAATAGTTGAGGGACTTAATCATTCAAAATGAGAAAGTTTAATGGTTTTTTAATTCAAAAAAATAGTTCAGTGACTTAACCATTCAAAATATGATAGTTTATTGGGTTTTTTTAATATATAGATAGAAAAAGATTCAAACGAGAACGTTAACCATTTAAAAAAACAACAAATCATCTACAAAATCCCATGTACATTAACGGCCATTCTCATGTTTTTTCTTAAATAATTAGTGTTCTCATTTGAACTATATATATATATATATATAATTAGCATTCTCATGTTTTCTTATATATATATATATTATATATAGGGCAGATTCAAACGAGAAGTTAAAAATTTTGCGAGAAGATGAGAAGTGTGATATCATATATGATACACAAGCTTAATTATATATGATTAAACACATGTTATATTGGAAATACATAGACGTTTAATCATATATTATTAAACACACCCACAGGCTGTGTAATCATATATAATATCACAATTCTCGTCTTTTGCAAAATGTTTAACTTCTCGCATGATCCTTCCTCTTTCTCTTTCATTTGAGAAATAATAAATGTATGAGAAATAAAGAAGTAATCATAGTCTTTCATACGGTCAAGATCGGATTTGACTGGTCAAATATATATGATTTTGTACGTAAATCATATATGAATTTGTATGTACTCAACTGTTTTCGTGTTTTCTTAAATAGATATGGTTCTCATGTGAACCCATATATATATATATATATATATATATATATATATATATATATATATATATGGTGAGAAGCGTGAGAAGTGGTTATCAACCATTGGATGAGAAATGGATGCGCCTTAGGATGAGATACACCGAGATAAGATGTACCAATATGCACCACATCAATTCCCTTCCAAGCCGCAATTCATGGGAGAGCTTGAGATTAAAAGAGTTAACCGGTCAGATCCACTTCTCACGCTTTTGACCTTCACCTATGTGTGTGTGTATATGCATATAGAGAGAGATCATTTTCCATGGGCTACATAAAAGGTTTGATTTATGCTTCTTATTAAGGTTTGGTGTATTTTTCATGTGAATGTTGGATTTTTTCATATAATAATTCAGTTTTTTGCTGTAAAGAATGAGATAAAAAAAACATCTAAAAAGTTGCAAGATGTCTCATGAAAATTGGATTGTCTCATATAATCACAAGTTCATTTAAATACATATATTTTCTTTTCACTCCATATGCACCAAAACAATATAGCAAGCTATCGGTAATTATATACCATAATTTATATATATATAAAGGGTATTATCGAACCATCGATCGATTATTGAACCACCTTGTTTGAGGTGCAAACTCGAATCTCTCGAACCAAGAAACCAACCCAAAATGAGCTTAGTTCCGTCTTGAAGCATTATGGTTTGTGTGAACATGGTTCGGTTTGGTTGATTAGAACCGAACCGAATTGATTGGAACCGGACCGAAAGATTTAGATCGGTGGCATTTGGACCAAGTAGAAAATATGAGGATATGGAGATGGGGGAGACCAGGATAATAAATGCGATATGGGTGTTGAAGTTGAAGGGAAAAGCCAGATGTTGACCTTTTTAATTTTGACCTGGATCTGATTGTGGAGCCAATCTGGTCACATGGGTGCACGTTTCATCATCTCTCAGTCACGTGCCATGCCTTTACTCTCCTTCAATTCACCTCCAATCTGTTCTATGTGAACTCACATCTTGTTTCCTTCTAAATCTTTTTTATCCGTTCCAAACTAAGTGGTTGTTTGCTTTTTTCTAAAAATCTCTTAATGGCTCTTAAATCTGAATCATTCAGACATTTTTACACACTACCTCTTATTAATCATAACTAAAATAAGACTTCAGACTTTAGACCTCTTAAAAACAAACGGCACCTAAGTGTCTATATTTTTTTTAAGTTTGTTTCAAAATAAATATATATTACAAGACTAAATTTTCATTTTTCTATCTACCTTTAATTATGAGATTTAGAAAGTTTCTTTCTATATTATCAAAGGTAAAAGTGTAATTTAGTTACTTAAAAAGTATAATAATTACATATTCCTTACACTGTTCCATTTTCATTGTGGACATATATTTTGGGACGGAAGGAGTAATATTTTTCTTTCTATCAAAATTTGTATGAATTGAAAACAAGTGTTCTATTCGCTGGGATAGAAAATAAGTGAGTGTATATTTTATTCTTTAATTTAGACTTAATCTAAGATCAAATGTCCTGGATCTATTTGAGTTGATTTAGGGGTCGTTTACCAAACGTTTACTCAGGTAAGTACTTATCAAGTCACATTACTTTACTGGAAGAATATGATAAGGACCAAGAATCTTACCCGCTAAGAGCTAAGTTAAGAACCAAGAATCTTACCCAGTAAGTGAGGGCGAATACTCTTACCATGGTTAGCATTTACCAGAAAAATTGTTACATATGATACTGTTTTGGTGGAATAAAATCTTACCCGATAAATAAGTGATAATGTGAATTTTACTGGTAAACGCTTACACATGTAGGTTTATTTTGGAAGGCATAGCGGTATCGAACCAACGAACGACTACCACGAACACACGCACACACGCACGCACAGCTCCCCGGCGGTATCGGGCATCCACGGGCAGCCCACTAATCCGCCGCTGTCCCGGCCCAACTTACACTGAACCTAGAGCCCAACCACATTCTAAGAATGGGCTAAGGGGGCAGCCCAGTCAACGACTGGACCGGCCCAAGGACTGGGTACTCCTCATGCCCTCAAATTGACTCCCCTTGGAATCGAACCCGGGTAGATTGGGATACCATCCACAACCCCCCCCCCCCCCCCCCCAAGGATGTTACTGCCCTTGGGTAAACCAACTGAGTTAGACATGATTTGTGCTTAACCAGGTAAGTGTTTGGTAAACGGACCCTTAGTTTTGTATATATTGGGTTGAATCCTCTTGGTTATTACTTACGAGTTGCTTTGGTTCTCTAAATCATTGAGCTTATACAAAAAGTCTTATCTAATGAAACCAACAAATTTTCTCCTTGTCAAAGGATGGTGGTCTAATTATATATAAAGGTGGACCGAGAAAAAAAAATATCAACTGGTAGCACCATTTGACTATAAAAAATAGATCTATAGAAACTTTCGCAAAACATTACAAATTTGTTGGACGATTCCTTACCTCTGCAAGGGGAGGTCTTGTGTTCCACCTTTCTCACTACCTTTTCGTCCAAACATTTTAATTAAAATCAACAAAATATTTTTTTTTCTTTTTTGCCAAATGCAAGATTTGAACCTGCGTCCTTCCAAAGAAATGACCTAAACACAATGACATAACTTGCATTTTTATTTTAGTTTCAAGAAACATAAGGGCACACAGACAATAAAGCGGATGCACCTTTCAGGTTCCAAAAAAAATTCATTACGTTGGGACGATGGAGCGGGAGTAGTGCACCCTTTTCTCTCTATGTGAGTGCACCCCTAATCACATAAGAGTTGTGCTCCAAGCTTGGCCTAAAAAGCCCGATCTTGTTAAACTCAGGACTAGTCCCATGCCAGACTAGAAAGCCCGATCAGGCCAAGTATATTTTGCAAGACTCGATTAAAGCCTAGCCCATAAAAGCTTGACCAAATCCATTTCTACAGTCAAAGTTCGACTTATACTTTTGAATGCACAACCTCTTTATCCCTATGATACACTACTACAAAATGGGCATATTATCATGTCCAATCATCCTACTACAAAATGGGCATATTATCATGTCCAATCATCTGAACGAAATTTTAAGTTTATAGGATACAACAACTTTATATATTGTATGAAGATGTCACATTAAATTGTTGTAACAATGTTTTGACCTACACTGTAACACCCTCAAATTTGGAAAGAGCAACTAATTAAAATTTTCAATATTACATCAGATAATAGATGAATCTTCTTCCTATAAATCAAAACTTGATAATTTTCCAAAATAAAATTGTACATATAACCTCATCAATTATAAATCCCAGTCCTATACAAGAACTAAACCAAGAACAAGTGTTACTTAACCCAAATACAAGTTGTTAATACCTAATAAATGCGGAAGACTTTACCAAGCTATATACTTCTCGGGCACACAACTAGCACACATCTCTTCACAGTGTCACTAGAACTATTCCCAGCCGGAACCTATTGCACATGCCGACAAATAAAAAGTTTAGGCTAACGCCTAGTGAGTTCAAGAGTTTTCAATATTAATAATTAGATTGTTGAAAAGAAGGAATGCGGTTTAAATCATAATCTTTCAAAATGAAATGCTTCAAATATGAAAACGACTCGTTTCCCAATAATATGCATTTTAGGCGAAGGAAACACCAATATAAACGTTTTCCAATCCAAACTATTTCAAGGACTAGGATTCTAATATAAAACGTTCTTTCGTAAATTAAATTCAACCCAAAACTCACTCAAAATGAGAATAGAAAGCGAACTCCCAATTTATGAAATGTGGATAAAACTTTATATCCTGAAACACCCAAAAAACGGGCGGGGCATAATACTCAACCCATAAACCATGGATAAAAACCCATATAAACGAAACCGAAAACATGGATAATAAGACTCAATACCCAAAACAACTCCTTTCTGTGACGGGGGAGACCCGAATTCCATCGAATGTGGTGGGCACACAAAGTTAAGCCACTTATCAATCTTCTCGAGCTTCATATAGAGCCATGGATCCCCGTATAAGACTCCCTACCGAGCAACCACCGTAAGATACCCAAATGACCCTAGTGTCTACTCGACCTCTAGATGAGTGTCACAAAAAAAGCCACAAGTCCCCGTATCTAGATCACAATGGGCACCACCGCAAAACTTAGCTCCGTATACGGCTTTGCAGAGCACCACCACAAGCTTACATAAAAACATGACTTAGGGACCACTCACTAGACTTCAAACACGGACACTAAATTCCACGATGAATAACCAGACTGGATTACACGGGAATCGAGTTCAACCACCCACGATCTATACCTCGAGTTCCCGCTAGCCATAAATAATTTCCAGTCCCAAAATAGGGATAAAGTTCCCAACTAAACCAACTGACTGACTATATGCCTATGGATCCAATGCATTACAGTCTAAAACGTTACATGACTCCAACGAATGACCTAACGCATTCAAAGCATGTAACTCACAAATAAGATGCAACTAAGTACACCATGCGTTAAAGGCTCCTTATCGAGCTATTAAAACTGAACAAATGTTCCAAAGACTTAGCTGAGTATAAATCAATCCCTAAAAAGCATAATAAGCGTTTGTCTAAAATACGCGAGCCAAAGTGGTTACATAAACGAAAATACATCTTTTCCCAAGATCTTTGTCTCTCAGTTCACAATTGGCCTTCGGCCCAAAACCAAAAAGGTTTAACATTTCTAAAATGTTCCTAAGGTCGGGAATCACCAAAATCAAAGGACTCACACATTAGTACCTTCAAAACGTCCCATTATATAAATGATGCATATTTTCAACAAGCACTAAAAGTGCATTGTGACCAAGTAATCTCCATTTATGAAATAATTCATCAAAACACTTTCATTTATGACTTATTTATCAAAATGTCAAAAATCCCAAATGTGAGTATTTTACAAAGTTTACATAGCTAAACACTTCAAATAATCAACAACTCAACAGTTGGTAATTTCATGTAAAACACATAAATACTTTAACATGGACATTTTGGCATGTACAACGTTTTCACAAATCAACTTGAACTCACCTTGCTAGATTTAGGCTAAATCTAGATTTCCCAACTTGAGCTCCTTTGAAGAGGCATGAATCCTCAAGCATAAACCTCCAAAAACCTAGATCCACAAATTTCCAACCATAAACATTCATATTCAACCATATATAATTGTTCCCCAAACATTTTACATGAAGAACTAATCTTAACTGAAATCCCTAATTTCCATAGTTGAAGAGAAGAGAATATTACCTTTACCATAGATTAAATCCATCACCCACACTCTTTTAGATCTACACAATAAACCACAAACTCCCAATATTCAAAATGGGGAAAAGGGCCGGGGTGAAACCCTAAGAAGCTTGGTGAGGAAGATGAAGATGGATGGGTTATAGTTCTAGCTTCCCAAATTTGCTAGATGATGAAAAATCATCTGATTTTAGGAGGAAAACCCCCCAAAAATGGGTTAGGGTTCATTTGGGGGGAATAGGGTTTGGTTTGGGAGAGAAAGAGGGAGGGATTTGAGGGTTTTGTGTGAAAATGGGGTAGAGGCCGGATTCTTTCTTTTATAAAGGCACAGTGGTCACGTGCGGGCCCTGGCACAGATGGACTCGCGCAGAGGGTCGCACGGATCTCTGGAGTCCATATCCTCGCGCGGATCATGGCGCGGTTCGATCCGCACGAGGAGTCGCGTGGAGCACTGGCGGCGTTTTTGTCTTTCCCTTCGGGCAAAGATTTCGGTGTGTTACAATCCTCCCAACCTTAAAAGACTCGAAATATGGCATCGCCCAAGCACCGTCGCATTTGGAGAGATCTATTAATTCTCTATTCAAAAGGGATACCTTCACGATACCTTGCCTCATATACGATACCGATTACATCCTGGTTAAGGTTGTCACTGTATTTCTCATAACGAGTCGCCACACACCCGATCTCAATGTTCGACACACCTTCCCGATGACGGTATGAACATCGAGTCCTTATCAAATCATCTTCCTACCATTAAGATTTCAGTCGCCTCCCAACCTTAGGTTGCCACATATCACCTCAAAAGTAGCTTACGATCTTAATTAACTACTTCCACCAAGGATCCCCCAAGTAGAATTTACCTTTTAATACTTCTAATCGTCCTTTATGGAGTGACGTCGTATTCTTTCCTTGCCTCCAAGACAGAACCATCTTTGCAGAAGGGGTCAAACCATCGCTTGCCCATACTCTTTTCAATTCCGACCACTCGCAACCATGACCTTGCCCGAGTGGTGAAGGAATCCGTATAAACTTATTGAGTTGGTCACTCGTTGTTGTTACAGAAACGGTACTTTCCAATTCCGACACGTCAAGGTCTCCTCAATAATCGATTTGTACTTAATGTCTACCTCAACATTCTCACCAAATTTCTCCAATAATCATCACCACCAAAGATTCATCGTCCTTCCCTTGAAGAAATTTCCTAACAACTAGTTTGGTTCGATCCAACACAACCTTAGATCCGTTTCTCAATGCTGATACAAACACGACATCTGCAAGGGCTCCTAAAGCTTCCATAGATCAAAGCATTGGTCTGATGTTTCATCCAGAAACTTAGCATTACATTCTACAGCTAGTCGATTATCCCAAACTCCATGGTTACACAACTCCCATAATGCATTCAACCATCGATTGACGAATCAGTGAAAGCCTTGCCGATTACCGAAACACCAATGATCGATTCTTAATTATCGACATCTAATCTCTTTAAAGTTACCACTTGAACTGCATACACACTAGGTTCAATGGAAGTGCACTGAAGCACACCAACAGTTATTGTCCTTAAAACAGAGTGTCGACACCTATCTTCAGAACGGCCATACTGCAAACGTGGGTATACCACCAAATATTTCATTCCAGATTGCATTGTCGAATTAAAGTTGACACCTACTCATGGAATTAGAAACCTCAAATCATACAACTTTATGAACCAACCATAACCTCATCATTATTCACGAATACCATTAAGATGGTACACCACAGACACATGACATGTTGTCGCACAACAACCCACCAATTCAAATCCAACCATACGTAAACAACCGCACAGGGTTCTAACTAGAAGATTTACCAAAGCAGGAAGATCACCACTTAATTAACTGGGAGAACACATAAGTCTAATACCTCAATTATTCAAGCGTGCCCCAATTCATAAACGGAAGTCCCGGAATTCAAAACTAATCACTAGTCAGTCATCTGACGCTTAAATTCCCAAGGACTCCTCTAGTCCTTAATTACAACTCGCTCTACAGAAGGATTTACCCTATAGCCTCGATTGAGTTCAAGGTTTTCAAACTAATAAGCCAATTTGAAATTTTATAAAACTTCTAAATGCAAACGCTTTATAACAATTAGAAGTACGAATAAAAATCCATTACCGTTTACTCGGTAGGTGTACAAGGTGGTCACCAATGTCACACGTATAAAATCATTTCGAAAACTAGATAATTATCATTCAAGCCAACAATGACGATGAACAAGGATATACATCAAGCTTTTCGAATGGACCACTATGGTCCTAACATGCATAAATTTACGCCATGTATGAGAAATAGTTTTACGTACTAAAATAGTTTTACGTACTAAAACAGTTTACAACAAAATGCTTGCAAAACTTAAAATGGAATTTTCATTATATCAAACTCCCAAAGTTTTTCCCTCTTTAGTCACAACACGACACGGAATAAGATTCCATAACAAAACTTGCATGAGATGGTTTATTTCACAAAACTAACACAGTGATATGTGTATGCACTTTGGTTAAAATATAAAACAATTTACGTCGGTTTCAAGTTTCAACCCAAATAACAATATGCTCTCAACATTCAAAAAGGTTGGCTAAAACACTATGACAGAAATTCCAAATAGAATACGTATGCATACTATATGTGACCCAACTGCTCGCACCAAAATTCAAGGGAAAACAATATAAATGGACGCCACTAAGGTCACCACATCAAATCCACAAAATCGCATGGAATAAAATTCTCAATAAAACTCAAACACCAAAATAATGGAAGGTAATCCTTCGTCCAAAACCTTAACATATGTGGAGGAGATCCAATGTTAAAGTCATAAGTCGCAGTTACTTGTCCAAGACTCTAAATAACATCAAAATACGGACATCACAATATCTGAAACTAGCGTTGGACAACAACGAGAAATAAGAAAGTCTCAACAACGTTTGCAACAACATGCCATAAAATAATTTTGTGCATGTTTGAAATCATGGTTTAAAACTTTGTGTGTGCTAATCATTGTTCCAAGATTTGTAATATAATTCACATGATGATTTGGAAACATGAATAATAATTGATGCAATTTATTTTAGAAATAACTTATGTGCGTGAGTTTGATCGGCACTCAATGTCTCAAAGCTACGCTCCTCAATTTCCCAGTCACACTATCGCCATCCGAATGCTCAAACATCTTAAGACAATAATCGAGGATTTCATAGGTTCAACTTGAAAAAACCAGATCTATTAGGTAAATGACATGAATTTCATTGATCTTTGAAGAATTACATCATTTACATCAAGTATGAAGCTTTCTCTCCCTAAACTCTTTCACTTTCTGTCTACAAATATGACAATGAAAGCTTCTCACTAAAGTCCTAAAGCTTAATGACTAAGCAAACACAATATAAACCTAATCTAATTACAAACACATTGACCATACAAGGTAAGCTAATTTGACTTTTGACACTTTTGACTTTCTTGACTTTTCTTTTACAATGACTTTACAATTGTTTTACATTCAAATCTTGAAGACAATAAATGTCCTAACAATCCCCCCCTTGGATTCAAGATTTGAAAAAAATTGACAATAGTCTTCAGTTCTTGATTCTTCCAAACTTTAACTCTGACGACTTTAAACATTAAAGCTTTGACAGTCTTTAAACTCTGATTCTTTGAAGAATCTTGAAAAGTCATTCACTTTTTCTTTGAAAAGTTATCAACTCTTTAACAAGAATTTGAAATCTTGAAAGTCTTTAAAGTTTGCATCTTCGAGGGATCTTTGGATAGCTTTTAACTTCAGTCTTTTATCTCCAAAAAGTCTTTGAAAGACGAACTTTCTCGAATCATCTCTGTAAAACTTTGACATATATTCTCGAGCTTTTTGACTTTAGAAGGTATTCTTCTTTCTATGGAAATTTTTAAAAAACTTCCCTTTTTGATGATTACATCTCTTTTTCAGAACATCTCCTGAAATAACTTTCAAAACATTCATCTGACTTGAAAATATTCATCTGACTTGAAATTTCCCGATTATCTCCCCCTTTTTTATGAGTTTTGAGCAAAAAAATCATCAAAACCTTTTCAAGTCATCACTGTCTTTGAATATTAATTTTCCCCTTTATGATAAAATGACAATCTCCGCCTTTTTGATCTGTATATCCGTCAATTCATAAAATGTATATGCCCAAATCTTTTCAAATTTAGATATAATAAGAGTTGTGACCCTGGATCAATAAATGATACAGTTAGTATGCATGAAAGTAGCATAGAGCCACTTTGTACAACGGATGTACATTGGAAATGAGCTTTTGTGATGTTCACTCCCCCAGGGCTTCCATTCAATCATTGAAAAACCACAAATGAAGTTTCTATGAATGTTATGACAAGAAAACATATTCCTTGTGTGTACGTGAAAGTGTAGGAATGATTGAAGCTACTTAAGCTTGCACATGCTCAAATTGTGTAAACTGTTGAGACAACAATAAGTATTACACGAACTCAATGTGCATGAAAGAGGTGCGAAGGTGGGGCAAATTTCCTTCTTTTTCAATATCTACATCTTCCAAATGAAGACGAGATAGCAGATATGTTGCGTCCCCAAGAAAAATTGAAACATTTCTTTTTCAAGAAAGAAATGAGTGTGTTAAGTGCATTTTCTACATGCATCATTTTAGTTTAAAA
This sequence comes from Arctium minus, assembly GCA_954870635.1. Classification (NCBI taxonomy): domain Eukaryota; kingdom Viridiplantae; phylum Streptophyta; class Magnoliopsida; order Asterales; family Asteraceae; genus Arctium; species Arctium minus. The sequence continues at coordinate 10,032,382 of OX941096.1, read as the reverse complement.
TTGAATTTTGTGTCGTGTTTAGTCGTTTGCATATAGTTTTTATTTTATTTTTCGTTAATTTTCGTATAATTATCGTTGGGGATATTACATTAGCATTTTTGTGGTTTTGTCGGGTTTTGACAGGTATTTTACGTTGAAAGAGTGAACATGGATGACGATGGATTCAAAGTATTTTATCGATCTTTATGTGGTGGACAAGTTCAAGAAAGAATTTATTAGGGAAGTTTTGAAAGAGCATAAATCAAGAGGGACGTTTTTAAAAATGTTGCAAAGTTGAGGGGGATGATTTGATTTTTTTTTCTATTTATATTGAATTGGTTTTCTAGGTTTTACTCTCTCTCTTCTTTACCCATGGCAGTCGTCGTTTCTTTTTTTTCTTTGTTTTTCTTTCTTTTGTTTTTAGTTTAGTGTGTAGATCCCAATACAATGCAATTACGAACAAATCAATAATAATGAATCACTGTAGAACAATATTTAAGCCACAACTGCTAGTCATATGATTATATGAAACACTCAAAGGGTTTAGGTTTACAGAGACAATATCTGATCAGAGTATGTAAACCTATTGACTAGCAATCTAATAAAGACTTGTGTATCCTGACAAATGAACTAATAACGCCTTTATATACCAGGCTTACAATCATAATGGGCTTATGGGCTTGGGCCCAACTAACAAAACAACTATTAAAGAATTACATATTGAACCCTTATAAATGCGTTAATTAACTTTCAACACACAGGACTTTCAGTCCTAACAATCTCCCCCTAAAGTTGAATAAGACATTTATCTTCTCGAAATCTTCATGCCTTGATCTTCTTTCCCTCTTGAATCTTTGAAAAACTTTGGTGTTGCGTGACTTCATGTCTTTTCAAACTCCCCCTTGAATAAAGCTCTTGGTCTTCATATTTCAACTTTATAACCAGATTCAATGTACAATAGCCTCGACTGAACGCACTATCAAGCAACTTTCAACTGTAGAAACTCAACACATCGGATCAACACACAAGAAAGATAATGTGAGAGTTACGTGACATTCCACAGTGCATCTTCAGTTTAAAACAAAGAATCTGTCTTTGAACTGCGAGTTGACTAGACTTAAAGAACTTGTTTCAATCAGCGCGTAGGAGGAAATGACTTGAAGCAGACACCACATGATACAGGATAGAAGAACCAATAAAATCTTTGAATATTGAAACAACATTGAACTCATATCTTCAGCTCTTTGATCTCTAGACTGTCTTCAGAAAAGCAAACTTTCACGAACCATCTTCATTCAGAAATTGAATCATTATGGAATGATTTCTTTTTATCAAACTTGAAAAACTTGAACTTTCACAGAACTTTCTTTCTTTATAACTATGAAATTAAACTTTGTAAAATTTCTTCCCCTTTTTGATGATTGTGAACATCATGATCATCAAAACTTCTTCAATTTCAGCACCTTCTTTGATCTCCTCCTTTGTGATGAACTAATAATCTCTCCGCCCTTTGATCTGAGTATCCGTCAATTTATGAAATGTATATATCTGAATCTTTTCAAATCCAGACATAATGAACAATGTAACCCTGATTCAATAGATGAAACAGTTAGTATGCCTGTAAGTAGCACGGAGCCACTTTGTACAACAGATGTACATTGGAAAGGAGCTTTTGTGACGTTCACTCCCCCAGGGGTTCCATTCAATCATCGAAAAACCACAAAGGAATTTTCTATGAATGTTATGACAAGAAAACTTATTCCTTGTGTGCTCGTGCAAGTGTAGAAATGATTGAAGCTACGTAGCTACATCAGGCTCAAATTGTGTAAATTGTTGAGACAACAACAGATATTACACGGACTCAATGTGCATGAAAGAAGGTGTGAAGGTGGGGCAACTTTCCTTCTTTTTCAATATCTAAATCTTCCGAGTGAAGACTAGATAGCAGATATGCTGCGTCCCTAAGGAAAATGAAACATTTCTTTGTTAAGAAAGAAGCGAGTGGTTGGTGGGGTTAATGCAAGAGTTGGCATGGGCTAGGTGCCTTTTCAATGATGGTCACCAAAGAATGTGAACCAATCAGAAGATGTGGCTGCCCGACTCAGAAAGTGGTTGGTGCAGAGTACTGATATTCTTTTAACTCTGTTCTCACACCCTCTTTCTTTTTAACATTATGCTCACTTCTAACCAAACTCTCAGTTCCATTTTTCCGCTCCACACAATGAGAAAAACTCAACCGGATGAGTTATCTCCCCCACTCTTTGATTTAAGACCCCTCACCCCTCAATCACTCTAGGATAACTTTCGGGGTAGGAAACACTGGTTTACGTGAATCCATGGAAGTTCTGTTTACGCTCACACATGAATACCATGTAAGTCCTATAAAGAATGGTTTGCTCAACAGTTTAACTTGAACAGTTAAGTACAAAAATGTATGATAACATTGTCAAAATGTATGCTCATGAGATTTGAGCAATTAAACTTTGAAGATTTCTCAAAACAAAGATATTGAATGAATGGAATGAAATCAAAAGAATTGTTTTGAGACTCTGACAATGTATCAATCAGATCAAATAAAATGGTTAGGGTATCAAAGAACTGAATATTTTGTTTATATGAACGAATATAAACAATATTGCAATGAAAGCACAAGATTAGGAATGACGATTGACGCTTAACAACATTTGAAAGCAAACGGGAGTATTACCATCAAAAAATTTGTTTGTTATGAGACATGGTAATAACAGATTTAAATGAAGTACTGAACCGGTGTGTATGAATACTTTACAGTATAAAGACAAGATAATACGCAAGTATTGATCTTTGGAAACACACGGTCAGTTAAACTTTAAAGCTCAAAATTGAAAAACATTTAAAAGTCACACTTCTAAATTCATAAAATCTTTTGAGAACAAGAAGTGGTTTGAACATTTCAGAAAACGTTTTTCATGCTTGAAAGTTGTTCTTCTTTCAAACAATCAGAGATCTAGATCAGAAGATATTTACCTTTTAAGCTCCCCCTCAAATCATGATAGAATGATATCGATCAGATAAGCTCCCCCCGGATATTTGAAAAATATCCAAGTCTGAACATTGAAGAACGGGTCCTGATCTGTTGTAATCAGAAGCCAAACTTCATTGAAGTACGGGTTCTAAGTTGATTTACTTAGAAGCCTTGGTTCTTCTACTCCCCCTTGACAGTAGGAGCCTGCAACACAAAATCAATTTTAGGCTTTGGTACGCATTGGTATTTGGGTCCATGAATGTTAGTTGCAGTTCGAATGGGAGTAATGGAATAAGAACCATACCAGTAATGATCACTAGTCTTGTGAATAAGGTCATGTGTACTGCAGTAAGAACAATAGTATTTCTTACCTGATAGCCTGATTGATTGACCTCTCGAGTAGATATGATCAGGTTTAGCTTTACGTGCATTGTTCTTCTTGGCTTTGTATGTATGTACACATGATTTCTTGCCTTTCAGCTCATCTTTCTTCTCATCTTCAACTGGTTTCTTCTTCCAGACCAATTCTTCTTCTTTATATCTTCTTCTTCTCCTTCTTTGTGTACCTGAACCATCTACATTTTCATCAAAGAAAATGTTAGTACTACGAATCTGATCATATGATATAACTGACCTTTTTGATGAAACAGTTTTCAGATGTGAGCTTGAGGCTGTCTTTTTGAAATCGGCTGAATTATTTCTAGGTGTGTGGATTTGTGACACTGGAGTCGTTTGCTCAGTCACCACTGCCTTGGAAACAATCTTTTCAAGCTCTTTAATCTTTGAAGCAAAGCTGTCTATTTCTTTAACAAGCAGGTCAATCTTCTTCTTTAATTCAGACTTCGCTTTCTTCTCTTTCAGTACACTTTCCGATAGTTCAGATAGCTTTTCAGTAAGCTTTTTGATTTCGGCCTCAAACATGCTTCTTTCTTCTTCAAATCCCATTCTCAGCATTGTTTCTCTGGCTGGATATTTCTTTGAAGAATCCCACATTCTTTTGTTCAATGGCCTTCTTTTCTTTTGCAAACTTTTCTCTTTCAAGGATGATTACTTTCTGAAAATCAGAAACTTGCTGAGAAAGTTTTATGCATTTCAGCTCAACTTCTTTCTTCTCATCAACACATTTTCTCGAAAAATCTGAGAACTTCTTTGCGAATGATTTCTCAAACTCGGATTTATCTTTAGCCAGCTTTTGCGCCAAAACAAATATATTTCTTTTAAGCTCAGAGTTCTCAGATTCCAATTCTCTTCCTTTTAACAATTCCCTTGGCCCTAGCATCAACCATTCAGTGCAATCCCACAACTCTTTTCCTGTCATTTTGTAAGTATTTATTTGACCATAAATTTCACTCAAAATGTCATGAAAAAGTTCACAAGAAATACTATGTAATATAATTTCGAGCTAAATTATTAGCCCTCTCTCTTTTCTCCTGTTCCACGGGCGAAGCTTCTGTCGAAATTTGGGATTGCATCTCTCCTTAAGTCAAAGATAATCTGATATAGTTGCCCACCTCGTGTTCGTCCACAAAGTTCAAAAAAATGAACTTTCCACTCTTCATATTCTCCTTTGGACCACGGCCTTGGTGGGTTCACCATTTTGATCGTATCGAATAGAATGTGTTCGATCCGGCTCTGAAAAGCTTGATTTCTAGGGATTGAACTTGACAAGAGATGAAACTTGAACGGGTTTAAACTTTTATCTTAACTGCACTGTAATGATCGTGAGACAAGCAGGATGATCCAAAACAATATATCTAAATAAATAGAATAGGACAAGGACCCGGTCGAACAAGGACCCGGTCGAGCAAGGACCCGGTCGAACAGGGTCCCGGTCGAGTAGAGGTCCAGTCGGACAGAGGTCCCGGTCAACAAAGGTACCGGTCCACACAAGGTATCGGTCGACCGCTGAGTATCGGTCAACCAAGGTATCGGTCAAGAAAAGTGCCGGTCGACCAATGTACCGGTCGCCAAGGCGATCCGGTCGAGCCAATATACCGGTCAAGAAAAGGCACCGGTCAAACAATGTACCGATCGACCTCTTATTACCGGCTGAGCAATGTATCGGTCAAGGCAAAACACCGGTCCAAACAAGGTATCGGTCAATAAAGCCGGTCGGTCGGTAAAGTGATAAACAGATAGACTTAAAGGACCGATAAAATCGAAGAACAGACCGAAGAACACGATGGATTTCAAGAACAATCGACCCAGAAACAGATCAATCAACCCAGAAATTCAATCGATTATGCAACAATTTCAAATCGATTAGCATATTTAATCACAAACACACTTATGTAGATCGATAATCAAACCCAGAAAATCTTAGACCGATAAAACTCAGACCACTCAGACCGATAAACACAAATTGATTTTTAAGAACACTGACCGATAGATAACCCATAAACCAATTTATCAAATTATCAAGTAATCGACCGATAAAAATCTATCAAGAAATCGACCGATAAAATATTGATTTTCAGCAGATCGATAACAGATAGCCGATGCAATACACAGGTCGAGCCAGAAAAAAATTGATTTTCCAAACAAACAGATTACTACGATAAACAATATTAACCAGATAATCGAAAAACTAAATCCAATCCAGAAGACAATTAATCGACAGAAAATCAGAATAATGATTAAGGGTTTTAGACAAACCTTTTTGGATCAAACCTTCAGTCTCTTTGCTCTGATACCAATTGTAGATCCCAGTACAGTGCAATTACGAACAAATCAATAATAATGAATCAATGTAGAACAATATTTAAGCCACAACTGCTAGTCATATGATTATATGAAACACTCAAAGGGTTTAGGTTTATAGAGAGAATATCTGATCAGAGTATGTAAACCTATTGACTAGCAATCTAATAAAGACTTGTGTATCCTGACAAATGAACTAATAACACCTTTATATACCAGGCTTACAATCATAATGGGCTTATGGGCTTGGGCCCAACTAACAAAACAACTATTAAAGAATTACATATTGAACCCTTATAAATGCGTTAATCAACTTTCAACGCAATGGACTTTCAGTCCTAACATAGAGTTTTAGCGTTTTTGGTTTAGAGATTAATTGTTAGGTTTTAGCTTTTCCTTTTTCTTGTAAGTTCTTTAGTTTAGATTTTTAGATTTTAGGTTTAGTTTAGTTTTTCATTTATTTGTAATCCCTCGTTTTTTGAATCTTTCGAGATGCGAAGAAGATGCGATATTTTGACGGATCGATGATGAAGATGGAATGTGACAGATTCTCATTCAACATTCAAACATCCGTTGTAACGTTTCGTTTCTCCATATTTTATTTTTGTGTTTGGATTTATTACTTTTTTTTACCATTTATCTACTGTTATCGTTCTTCTCCCTTTTTAATTTCTTGCACCGCTCTTAATTTAATTTACCGATTTCTTATATTAAAAACGATTATTGGAGAGTGACACTCCTCAAATTGATCTTTACAGTTTTCATAGATTAATTTTATTGTTTTGTTTAGATCTATGTTTACGTTTTGTTTAGTAGTTTAATTTTCGTTCATTTGGGTAATCGTCTATTTGGATCGAAGGTCTTGGTATTGATTAATTGTTTTTAAAACGGATGTTGAGTTTTAATCCATTTCGATTTTAACGAAAGTTGAAATTGATTTAATTGGCTTTTAACAAAAAAATTAGTTAATTCGATTGGTTTTTGATGAAACGAAAGTTCGGTCTTTTACTTAGATTAGATTGGTTGATGACAATGGTCCTAACATGATAAATAGTTAGGGACGTTGATTGGGAAAAATATTCGTTGTAAATCATAGTGTTTCTTCCCAACGTACACATATTGCGAAAGTAAATATGAATCTTGGGTTAGAAAAGCTTTTCCACCTTGAAAGAGGGTTGAAGTAATTTTGCATAACGAATTCCCACCATTATCAATGTGGGATAGTTTTGTTTTGTTCCCTTTTTTTGTTTGTTTATTTTATTAGTTTTATAAAAATCCAAATATTGATAAATCCCGTAGCTAGACCATAGTCTAGAGCAAGTCCGTGTTTAGTCCATCGCCACCCTGTGATCGACCCGTACGCTACACACCCTTACGCTTGCGGTTTATAAATTTAAAACACATCAGAGTGGTTGGTGGGGTTAATGCAAGAGTTGGCATGGGCTCACTGCCTGTTTCAATGATGGTCACCAAAGAATGTGAACCAACAGATTATGTAGTTGCCCGACTAAAAAAGAAGTTGGTGCAGAGTATTCATATTCTTTTGACTCTGATCTCATACGCACTTTCTTTTGAACATTTAAGCTCACTTCTAACCAAACTCTCATTTCCATTTTTCCGCTCCACACACTAAGGTTGTTCAACCGGATGAACTTCCTCCTCCACTCTTTGATTTTGACCCCTCACCCCTCAATCAGTCAAAAGATAACTTCTTGGGAAGGAAACTGTTGGGTCATCTGAAGATTTGAAGATGACCTCCCGATCTTCCATATTATATCTTCATACTTAGAATATTTTGAGGTTCTTTTAGCAACTTGGTTTCTATAAAAATGTTCGGTGAAGTTGAAGATCAACCGAAGAAGACAAAGAAGGAGAATATCTCTCAAAGTGGATTGAAGATAGACTCCTCAGCCTAAAGCCAAGTATGCCTACTTGATCAACACCATTAGGCAGGATGTTGCCGATCTCAAGTCTTTAGGAGCCGAAGACCTCTCAGTCTTCAGGAGCCAAAGACCTCTCAATCTTCGGAAGCCGAAGATTTCTCAATCTTCGGAAGCCGAAGATTTTTCAATCTTCAGGAGCCGAAGATTGAGAAATCTTCAAAGCATGAAGATCTCTCTTACACATTGTACTTTTCTGACAAAGTATATTTGTGATATCTTGCATTGACGTGGACCTCATCTGAAGATCAGATAAAGTAAGCTTTGTCTCCTACACCATTTTAAGGAAAGGTCTACATCATCATGCATGTCAACACTTCAAGACAAAGTTACCTCAAGACAAAAGGTACATCCTGTACCTTGCTGAAGAACTGTGTCCATTCTTTGCTCAACAGGTGTCCCATGCATTTAATGCATGAGGCACTATAAATATGGAGGATGGTTCAACATGCAAGATAACCAGCTCTACAAGCCTTCAAGTTCTCTAAGTGCCTGGCAATTTTCTCTATACGGAGTTCATTGTTTTCTATGTGTTTTTCAATGTTCTTCATTCTCTTTGTGTAAGATTGTTTGAATAGATTCATCTGTTCTCTTCCGCAACAATCAAAGTTTTCTATGTGTAATTCTTGATTTCAAATCAATAAGAATTAAATTAAGTAAAAAACTGTGTGTATTGTATTCAACCCCCCTTCTACAATACTTTTCTTGTTTACTTACTGCTATTTGGGACCAACAAGTGGTATCAGAGCGGTTTAGTGTAACTCAATAAACTAGATCCGCAATGGCAGCCTCTTCTTCTTCTTCTTCTTTGAACAATGCTTCTTCTCAAAACACCACTGCTGTTTCATAGGACAATGGCTCTATAGCCAAACCACCAAAGTTTAACCCCAATAACTTCTTCTTGTGGAAAATTCGTATGATACTCTTCTTAGATGGAGTTGACAGCAGATATCCTACTATCTTACATGAAGGTCCTTTTCTTCCTAGAGTTTGGGACCGGTACAATGCCAAAAAGGTAGATAAGGGAAATGTTGATGAGGACTCTTCTGAGGAAGAAAGAACTCCAACAAATGAGAGATACATTGTAAAGGATCCCATTAAATATAATGATGATGACAGACGTCTTATAGCTCTTGATACTAAAGTCAGAGCCATCATTGCCCTTTCTCTTCCTGATGAGGTCTACCATTCTCTTGTTAACTTTTTTACTGCAAAAGAAATGTGGTCTACTTTGTGTGTTCTTTACGAAGGTACGTCTGAGGTGAAAAAGAGCAGAAAGATTTCTCTTGTAAGAAAGTATGAACTCTTTTCGTATGAAGAGGGGGAATCTCTCTCAGACTACTATAACCATTTTAACGGTCTTCGTAATGATCTTAAACTTGTGGGTCGCATTTATGACAATGAGGAAGTCTTGTGCAAGTTCATGGATTGTCTTCCTGAGTTTTGGGAAAATATCTGTACTTGTATCAAGTCTACCAAGGATCTTGACTCCATGCCTCTCACTGCCTTGTATGGCACTCTCTTTAACTATGAGCAGACTAAACTGCTTAGGAAGTCTATCACAAAAGACATTAAAAGCTCTTCTCTAGCTCTTGTTAGTGATTCTTCCAAAAACTCTGTGTGTGTTCCTAGAATCACCTATCCCTCCGATTCTGACCGTGGTAGTCAAGAGGACCCTAATGATCCTTCAGAAGCCTACCTTAGTGAGGCTGATAATGAAGGTGAGGAAAACTCCAGTTACCCTCATTTCTCTTCTGTAAAATCTAAGTTTTCAAGAAAACTCTCTTCCATTTTTTCTAAAAACACTCCCTTTAACAATTCAAATGAGGAATGTTACAGGTGTGGGAGGAAGGGACACTTTGCTTCTGAGTGCAGAAGCAGGTCTTCTGATAAATCCAGACTACCATCCTCTAACCGTACCTCCTCTAGGTCTGTCAGAACCAAGTCTAATTCTTATCAACCTTCTTTCCAAAAGACAAATATGTTTGTCTCCTCAAAGTGTGACCGGGCTGAGAAATACAAGGCAAAATATAAGAGAGAGAGAAGGAGAGAAATGAAACCTTGCTTAAAAAGGGAAAAAGTCAAATAACTGAAACCCATGATTGGGCAGATGAACCAACTTCTGAAAGTGACAAAGAAATGACCAACCTTTACTTCATGGCTAAAATAATCCGCGAGTTCTTGAAAGTCGGCTAACAAATCTTCAGATTTCTTTAGATTTTCTGATTAAATGTTTGCTATGATACCAATTGTGTGTCCCAAACTATGTGCAAATCAAGATGAATCAACAAGAATCAAACCAAATGTTCCATATTATTGAATACGAAATTCACAGATTTACAATCTCTCTAGAAATGAATGTTTCTCTCTCTAGGTGTATCTCTATCAAGGAACCTAATGATCCTACAAACCAAAGTTATTTATACCTACAAGTTACAAAGACAAAACAAAACTAATTAACAAACTAAACTAAAGACTTTGACTTTACACATTGACTTTGACTTTGTATCCAAATGATCTTGGATCCAACTTATATGCATTAACAGTTGGGTCCCGGTGAGAAGTTGAGTTAACGGTGAGAAACGTGAGAAGTGGTTATCAACCGTTGGATGAGAAATGGACGCACATTAGGATGAGATACACCGACATAAGATGCACCGAGATGCACCAGATCAATTCCCTTCGAAGCCGTAATTCATGGGAGGGCTTGAGATTAAAAGAGGTCAACGGTTCAGATTCACTTCTCACGATTCTCACCGTTAATTCAACTTCTCACACGATCCTTGGCTATATATATATATATATATATATTGTGCGTTTGTGTTTGTGAACCGCTACATGTGCAACGAATGAATATGTATTATATATATATATATATATATATTTTCTTAGAAAAAGAAATAAATAAATTTTAAAAAAATTAAAAATTTCTGGCGGAATAAATATTTTTTAATAAAACATAAATCTGCCGGAAAATTTCAATAGATTTCCAGCGGAATTTTAATTTTTTTAGTTATTTACTTATTTTTCTAAATAATTAATTTAAACATTTTCGGTAGATTTCCTGCGAAAGTCAACGCCTTTTGACTTTTTTGTATTCCGTCGGAAATACGCTGCAAATTTTCCGGCGGACAATCCGTCGGAAATATCCGCGGAAAATATTGCTTTGTTTAATAGTAAATTAGATCCGTAGCAAAGTCGTTGCAAATCTAAATATATTTGTCTCTGATTAGCTATAAATTTTATCAATTTTTTGTTAGATTTTTTTAATATTAAATAATAACTAAATCCGTAGCAAAGTCGTGGCAAATGTAGTTCTTTTAATTATTTAGCAACGGAATTGCTACAGATCTTTAAGTTCAACTTTTTTATTTATTTTAAAAATAAGTGTTTTCTTTCTCAGTCGTTAATCTGTAGCAAATATGTACATTTTGCTACGGATTAGCGACGGATCATACATTCATCGCAAAAAAAATGTGAGTAAAACTTTAAAAAAAAATCAGTTTTGTCGCTGTCGCAAATTAGTGAAGGATCGGTACGTAGCAAATTATTGGTCGTTGATGCCCAGTTTTCTAGTAGTGCTAACAAGTAATATCCTTAGCTATCAGGACGAAGTTGGACAACCAAACATATATGACTCAAGAAGTAAATCGTTCTATTAGTATTTTTATATAATACTTCTTCAAAAGTATGTTGGATGATAGTTCTTGAAAAATGCTTCATAAAACACTTTTCAAAGATTGTCCTATTAAAAGACTAATGAGACGATTCATTTCTCGGGTTCTATTAAGTAGTCCAACTTCGTTTTTAACAACTATGGATAAAACTTGTATACCGGCCAACTTCGCCCGAATAACTTATGAAACGTAATAACTTATGAAACGTATTTGTAAAAGATGTACAGTGATTGGTACTCTAATGTTAAACGTCTCATAATTAAGTATTTTATTAAGATGGTTGAAGTTTCTAAGATGCCTATTTTGCTGTAATGATAGCAACGAGGTTAAATGCCAACTTGGTTCCCATCAAATGATCAACAAAATTGACTGTAGGTTGGTTATGTCAAAAGTTAGTTAATGTAGAAAGTTAACCAAACTGATAATATATTTAAAAGGTGGTTCCCGGAAACAAATCAATCGGTATTTGGTCTCTCGTTTTTGTGATAACCGTGAGATCCGATTTCAACATCTCATTATTAATAATCAATGGCTAATATTAATAATGTTAATTTTAGTAATTATCCATTAATTTTCAAATTTTATAAATTTATGGATAATATTTAAGGGTAAATTAATTTTTTTTTAAATTTATAGATAATTGTTTTTGATAATTATCGTTTTTAATGAATAATATATTGGGTAATCATCATATTTTTTCTCTCCTCTCTCGAACGAACGTTACCAGTTTCAAACTCATATTTCATGTGATACACGTTGTGATATATTACCACTTTATATATGCTTTCATTGTGATACCCATAAAAAAACTCTATGAACATTACCACTATGATACACTCTACGAACATTGTCATTCTGATACAAGTTGTGCTACAGTGTGATTTCATGATTTTTAGCTTTAGTGATATATTCTTTTGCATAGTGTGATACATCGTGATCCTTTTTTTAGTGTTGTTAGTAGTGTTGGAAAATTTTAGTAAAAATGTGATTTTTTACTAACTTTGGACACAAATAAATACATGTATAGGTATTGTATATATCTAACTCTTCGTGGGTTTGTGTTCTCCTATATGAGAGCTTCGAAACGATATATTATGTGTCCAAAACGGAATATGTGTGAATGAGATATCGATGCTCAAAGTTGAGTGTTTGGGATGAAAATTGGCAAAACCAAGTAGGTGTGGGAACTTGTCCCACATAGGAAGAAGGATCAAATCTTTTGGGATTTATAACCTTGGATGTGGAAGGAGCTTACAAGCTCTTAGTTTGGTTTTACTCCATCACCTACCCGCGCGCAGGGGGGTGCTGATTGTGACTTTCGTACAATCTACGGTTTATTCGTTTAATTCTTCCGGCAGTACACACTGCTTATGCTGTTGTACCCTGGGAACAGACGGCGAATCTATTTAAGGGAATCGTGTTCAACACGAGCCTCAACATCGTTAAACTATTCTACGGTTTATTCGTTTAATTCTTTTGTCGATTCCCTTTACATTTGAGTTATACTTATCATTTGTTGATTATATTTGGTTTTAGTTTTACATTGGTGTAATTATATATGTATTTTTAATATACATATAGTGGAAATTACCAACAATCTTAAACAGATTCTAATCAAGTTTGTCTCGATAATTTTTGATTATTTGTTTTTCGTAAACAATTGGTTGTCTGTTTTGTGCAAACAAATTTTATATCGAATTCAATTCGATTTGATAAGAATCGAGTTTTGTCTCGATTTAAGGGTATAAACGGATTGATAATCGAATTTGTTTCGATTAATTCGTTTTATGTGGAAAAGAATTTCTATCGACTATTGGTTCGATTTAATTCTTTATATGTTTTGTGTAAACATATTTTAAATCGTATTTGTCGATTTAAATTATTACTGTTTGTAAACAGTTTGTAAAAATCGAACTTGTTTCAAGTTTGTGTAGAAAGATTCTAAATCGATATTGTTTTCGATTTTGTTGAAAAGAATCTAAAAATCTAGTTTGTTTCGATTGTGTAAAGAAATTTTCCAAATCGATTGTGTTTCGATGTAGTGGAAATAAAATATAAATCGAGTTTACATCGATTTGTAGAAAAAGATTACTAAAATTGAGTTTGTTTCAATTTTGTAGAAAAAGGTTTTAAATCGATTTATTTCGATTTTATAAACAAATTCTTAAACGAGTTTGTTTTTTGATTGAAGACCTTTATTGTTTGTATAAAAGGATTATCAATCAAATTTGTATTTGATTCAATTCCTTTTCTGTTTTGTGTAAACAGATAAAGATTGCGTTCACGTGAAATTTGTTTTCCACGATGGTGAACGAGTATGTGGTGGGAATGATCACGGATCCCACGGCCATGGTCTCGGAGTTGAATGCGATTGGTGCAAACTCTAGAGAATGGTGGATTGATACCGGAGCGACCCGTCATGTGTGTCATGACAAGAGAAACTTCAACATTTACAAGGATGTTGATGTTGGGCAAAAGCTCTTTATGGGAAATGCCGCCACCGCCGATGTCAAAGGTATTGGAGACGTCATTTTGAAGACGACTTCCGGAAAAGAGCTTAAGCTTAAGGATGTTTTGTACGTCCCGGAACTTCGAAAGAACCTCGTTTCGGGTTGGTTGTTAAACAAGTTTGGTTTCAAACTAGTGTTTGAGTCGGACGAATTTGTTTTGTCCAAAAGTGGTGTCAGGATCTGATTCTTAACAAGAATAATGAAACTCAGAAACAATATTAAAGAAGTTGCGGAAAAACACTTTAATATTCAAACTATAAATGTAACAGTAAAATAGAAATCACAACTTGTAAACTTTATTGAATGATTAAAGTTACAAGCTTCCACACAAAACCTCAATCTTGATGAACAGGCTCACCAAGACGAATTCTACTTCTCTAGAACTAGGGTTGTAAACCTTGAGGTTAATTCTCTCTCTAAACAAAAACTCAGAATACTCGTATATCCTAACTATTCTGAATAATCCTATACATATACTGAAAAATAAAAGATAATTACAAAACGTAAAAGATCTTCAGTATATTCTTCCATAATTATCTTCAAATCTTGATCTGCGCGTATCTTGATTATCACATAAGCAGTATTAAGTCATAGCAGCATTAATACTCTGAGCAGTATTAATCTTCAGCAGTACTAACTACTAGCAGTACTAACTCTCCAAGCAGTACTAACTATTCAAGTAGCAGCACTAACTCTTTAAGCAGTATTAATTCTACTAGCAGTAGTAATCTTGATAGCCTGGCAGTAGTAATCACTTAGACAAATCTTCAGTTCCGAACAATCTCCCCCTAACTTGACTTTTAGAGAAGAGAAGTCAAGTTCTTCAGATGCTCCCAAAACTCCATTGCTCATAATCCCATATCAGGATTCAGCCCCAAACTCTGATTAAGAGTTCTCTAAATCAAGTATCTTGCCATTGCAGAATCTGGTGCACAACCAAGCTTTTTCTTCAACATAGCATGCAGCTTTAACCTGCTATGGTTGTAAACTCTATCCACTAAGAAGTATTCAAAGTGGCTTGTATCCATAGCCAGTGCATATACTCCACTTCTTTCATACAGAGTCCAGTTGTTGATGGTTTTGAAAACATTTCTGATAACATGCTGAACTTCCTCTGGCTTGAACAACATGCATAGATATTCCATCACAAGTTTTGTAACTGGTATCCTTGGAGTTTTCAGCTTATCAACATATAGTTTCATCCCCACCTCAAACATTTCCTCTAAATCAGATCTGGAGCATACTCTTACTATCTTGGACCAAGTAGGATACACTTCAAATTTTTCATCCTTCCTCTTCAGCCTGATATACTCCTTTCCATCTACTTCCATGGTATCCCAGTGAATAACCTCAGGAGGCTTGACACCAACTGGTTCAGCTGTTATGGGCTCAGGCGCCTTTTCCATCACCACCATGTACATATTCACATCATAAGTACTGGATGGTTCTTCCTGAGTTTGAGATTCCTGTTCATCAGACTTAGGTGCACCTTCTTCTTCAGCTACCTTTTGTTCTTTCTCAGCTTCTTCCTCATCCACTCTAGGTTTCTTAACAAGTTTTCTTCTTGCCATCATTTTTGTTCTTTTCAAAGTCTTCAAACTTTCACCTAGAGTAGTTTCCTTCTTTGGTGTTTCTTGATCATCAGGAAAGGGTTTTTGTATTAGAAGGTCATGACTCTCTTTCATCCTCTTTTCCACTTCAACTATGGCTTTGTCATTTCCTTGAAGCTTAGTCATCTCTGCATCATACAAACCTTTGATTTGTTCAAATGACATCTTTGAGAACATTTCCTTTTTGACTCCCACAGCACCTTTGAGGAAAGTGATCATCTTCTTTCTCTCTTGAGTGCCAAGGTAGGTCTTTGAAGGTTGCCTCTTCTTTGCACCCAATTTGATCATTACAGTCTTCTTTGGAATTGCAGATCTCTTCTGTGCCATCTCTGCTGCCAAATTCTTTTGATAAACTTCATTCAGCTCTGCAGCTAGAGCTTTTGCCATCTCCCTATCTTTTTCCACTTGAACTGTTTCTGCTTGCTCAAGTTCTGCTTGAATCTTCTTAGCCAAAGCTTCATCTGACTCAATCAACTTTTGCTTTTTAATTGGTTGGTCAGATTCCACTATCTTGGTTTTGCCTTTGTCCTTGCTTGCTATCTTATCAACACTAGCTTTCTTGATAACCTCAGCATTGTCTTTGATGACAATTCCTTTGGCCTTTGAAGTGACCTTAGGAGTATCATGTTTAGCTTTGATTAGTGCTTCAGCTATCTCAATTTCTTCCAAATTTTTGCTAATGAGGTCAATTAATACCTCTTGAACAATTTCTGCTGCTTCATTTATTTCAGCAGCATTAACTGTTTCTGCTGCCTTGCTTGCTTCAGCAGCATTAACTGTTTCTGTTGCTTTCTCTGTTACTGCTGCTTCTTCAAACACTGAATCTGTTTCTACTGCTTGTACATCAAACTCCCCCTCAACTCCATGTATCTCCCTCTTATTCTTGGCATTCTCCATGTTGACCTCAGCTTCTGACTCCCCCTTTTTGGGAGCATCATCCATTGGGTTCCTTATTCTGAGCACAAATCTTTGTTTCTTCTTCTTTTGAACCACCTTCTGAACCAACTTCTTTAAGCTGTTGATCTCTTCTTGTTGGTTGATGATGACTTTCTTGAGTTCATTGACAACCTTCTTTTGAGCATCTAGTTCAGTTGCCATTTTGGACATGGCAGAAATCAATTCATGGTAGTCATATCTATCCTCACCTTCTCCAGGAGTGTTACCCCCTATTGAGGGATCATTGGAACTTTTAGTAGTAGAGGTCTTCTGCCTAGCAGAAGCACCCTCCACCCCCTTGGTTTCTTGGCACCTGGGACCTTTGGATGATTTCTCACCCAAAGTTGCCATGGGGAAGGTCTTAGTGATGTTACCACTGGCCTCCTCTGTGCTAGCAGGAGTAGTGGCAGCCTTCTCACCCACATGCTCATGCATCTCCTCAGTGAGCACCTACTTGGGGTTGGGAGACACCCCAGTGGTTTCCCTATGGATATTCTCTAATGGAGAATGCTCCATTAGAGGGCTTTGAGGTTCTGGGATTGTAGGAGGTACAACAAGGGAAGGAGCCTTGTGTACCTTTCTCTTAGTATAAGTTTTGGTTAAAACATGTGTTGGCTTAAGAACAAGGGACTGAGGAAGTGATATAGAGGTTGAAGGTTGGGTTTGGCTCTCAGTGGGATGGTATAGTGAGGGCCTTGACCCTGATGCCATACCTTCTAGGTTGTGGGACACCACCATCATTGTAGAGAACAATGGGGTGTCAACTCCTTCCGAGTCCTTGGCAGATCTTTTCATATTTGAAAAGACCTTTCCCTTAGGAATTTTAGGTACATATACCTCATTAAACTGAGGTATATCCGTCAATTCAGAGGTGATAACTGACTGGACAAATCTTGGATACATATAGAAACTCTTTTTTATTATCCAAGTTTGACACAAGGTCATTGAAAATCATTTTTGAGAAATTATACTTTCTGGCAGTGGACAAGCAGACCAAAGCATAAGCAATGGTACTGCTGAACTGACTCCATCCAGTAGTTTTTCTAGAAATACAGTGCATAAGGGTATGAACAAAGAAACGCCATTGGGGAGAAAAATTTGCTTTGTAAAATTTGAAAACACCCTGTTGGCCTTCATACCCCATTCTTGTAAGATTGGAAAACAAATCCTCATTAGAGATAGAGGTAATACCTGAGGCATCGTCTAGTCTTAGACTGATGCGAATGACCTCTTCAGAGACTATCAAGGGTTTGTCACACACCCTTGTCTTGATAAATTGCACACCGTTTTCAGTAATAGCGGTGGCATTGGCCCAAAATTGCTTCTGGTGCTCGATGAAAATTGGTGGTGACACAGTAAGAGCATAAGCTATATGACTGGACTTGAGAAAATCAACTATTTAATGGAATCCATCAGCCTGCTTAGGCTTTTGAAACATTGCGATCTCATTGTGTTCATCAATAAACGCCATGGATGCCATCGGTCTTGAGGATTCTTGACTGAAACACACTGGTTGCTTGAGAGAAAAGAGTTAGAGAGAAGATGAACAGTATTCAAAGAGTCGTTGTGAGCTTTTAGGCGGCCAAAGAGGGGTATTTATATGATTCGGGAAAGAAGCAGTATTAACCCTATTTTTAGTTAAAGCAGTACTAACCCACTGGCAGTATTAACTGAGAGCAGTATTAACTGAGAGCAGTATTAACTGAGAGCAGTATTAACTACCTAGCAGTATTAACACATACCTGAAGTAGTAACTCAGACTAACAGTAGTAATACTGAATCTGCAGTAGTAACTTTGCACTGGCAGCATTAACTATACTTACACTGTTGAAGCTTGTGTTAGTCTAAGCAGGGCAATATACTTCCTGAGAAAGATGATTAGTAGCACCAGAAAAAATAAACAAATAACATGTATACAAACACTTATTAAACATGAGCTCATTCAGAGTTGATCATGCCCACACTTGTGACCAAGAAAGTGAATCTACCCACATCAAAAGCTTTAGTGAATAGATCAGCAAACTGATTATCAGTATGAACTTTAGCAACTTGAATAAGCTTCTTTTCATTGCAGTCTCTAATAAAGTGATACCTGATTTCAATGTGATTTGTTTTGGAGTGCTTGACTGGATTGTTAACAATGCTAATAGCACTGCTATTGTCAATGAAGATTGGAGTATGAAGAAAGGTTACCCCATAGTCCAGCATTTGATTCTGAATCCATAGAACCTGAGAACAGCAACTTGCAGCAGCAATGTACTCAGCTTCTGTTGTGGATAAGGACACCGTGGTTTGCTTCTTACACTGCCAAGATACTAGTCTTGCACCCAAAAGCTGACATCCTCCTGAAGTAGACTTTCTATCCATGTTAGCACCACCCAAGTCACTGTCTGAATATGAAATCAAGTCAAAAGTAGATTCATAAGGATACCAGAGACCTAATCTAGGTTGCCCTCTTAAGTATCTGAAAATCCTCTTAACAGCTTGAAGATGTGACTGCTTTGGCTTGACTTGGAATCTAGCACACACACACACTGGAAACATGATATCTGGTCATGAGGCTGTGAGATACATGAGAGATCCAATCATTGATCTATAAAGATGGACATCAACATCCTCCCCCTCAAGATCAGCAGTAATCTGTTTGTGTGTTTCCATTGGTGTGCTTGCTGGCTTTGAGTCTGATAAACCATACTTATCTAGGATGTCTTTCACATACTTTGATTGACTTATGAAAATCCCATCTTTCTGCTGTTTCACTTGAAGCCCAAGGAAGAAGGTGAGTTCACCCATTGAACTCGTTTTGAAGCTCTTGTGCATCAACTTTTCAAAGTCTCTACACATCTTATCTTTTGTGGATCCAAATATGATGTCATCCACATAGATCTGAACAAGTAGGATGTCCTTCTTACTTCTTTTAATGAAAAGGGTCTTGTCAATTATTCCTCTTCAAACCCGTTTTCCAAGAGATAGGTAGACAGAGTATCATACCATGCTCTTGGGGCTTGATGTAGACCATAGAGAGCTTTCTTCAGTCTGTATACTCTGTCAGGATAGGATGGATTTTCAAATCCAGGGGGCTGACAGACGTATACTTCTTCATCAATTGTTCCATATAGAAAGACACTTTTCACATCCATCTGGTATACCTTTAACTTCATATATGAGGCATAGGCTAGAAACAGCCTAATTGCCTCTACCCGTGCAACTGGAGCAAAAACTTCCTCATAGTCTATGCCTTCTTCCTGAGTGTACCCTTGTGCCACTAGCCTTGCTTTGTTCCTTATTACAATTCCTCTCTCATCCTTTTTATTTCTGAAAATCCACTTGGTGTCAATTGCTCTATGACCTTTTGGAAGGTCCACCAAGTCCCAAACATCTTGCAATTTAAACTGTAGCAACTCTTCTTGCATGGCTTCTATCCAACTTGAATCTTTCATTGCATCATAAGCCTTCTTAGGCTCAATCTGGGATAGAAAGCAAGAGAGTATTGTATGTTGCTGATCCTGCAAATCTTGAAGTCTGCTTTGATTCATAGTTATCATAGGAGAAGTAATGTCTCCTATTACCAGCTCAGGAGGATGATTCTTCTGAGTTCTTGTCTGATGACTAGGTTCTTCATTAATTCCCACATCTAAATTTGAGTCATTTAAGTCAGCTGAGGGGATCTCATCAGCTACTTCTGGCTCTTCATGCTCTGAATTCTCCTCATCTCTTCTTTCTTCTTCACTCTGAATTGGTTCAGTAACAGTCTCTTTTTCACATATTTCAACAGGGTCCATTGTAGGTATTGGAAAGATCACAGACTGAGGAATAATATTCTGCACTTGTACATCCCCTGATCCTCTACTTCCTGATCCTGCATGATCATCACTTCTGAAACCTAAAGAGTTAGTTAGTGAATCAATGTCAAATAACCACTGAGGACCTGAACCAATAGGATTTGGTGAGTTCTCATTACATTTGACATTGTCACTTTCCTCAATTATTCTAGAAGAAGAATTAAACACTTTGTAGGCCTTACTCTGAGATGAGTAACCAACTAGAAAACCATCATCTGCTTTGCTATCAAACTTTCCTAAGTGAGATTTGGTATTGAGAATGGTACAAGGACACCCAAAAGGTTTGAAAAATCCAATAAATGGTTTTCTTTTATTTAAAAGCTCATATGGTGTCTTGTTCTTAGGCTTGACTACTAGAACTCTGTTTTGGACATAGCAAGCAGTATTAACTGCTTCAGCCCAGAAAGTAATTTTAAGTTTTGAATTAGCTAACAGAGATCTAGCAGCCTCAATCAGTGTCATATTCCTTCTCTCAGCAACACCATTTGTTGTGGAGTCCTAGGAGCACTGTATTGCCTCTCAATTCCTTTTTCCTCACAAAAGGTGTTTAGGTCAAGATTTTTAAATTCAGTACCATTATCTGACCTAATGACTTTTACCTTTTGATTTGTTTGGTTTTCAATTCTTAGAATAAAGGATTTGATCAGTCCACTTGTCTCATCCTTAGTCCTTAGAAAATACACCCAAGTAAATCTAGAGTAATCATCAACAATAACTAAGCAGTATGATTTCTTATCTATACTCATAACATTTGTAGGTCCAAACAGATCCATATGCAACAACTGAAGAGAAGAAGAAATTGTGTTCAACTCTTTGGACTTATGAGAAGTTTTGTGTTGTTTGCCTTTGAGGCAAGCAACACAATGATCATCACATGAATAGACTTTTGAAGGCAGACCTCTTACAAGGTTATTTTTAACAAGTTTATTCATTGTTTTAAAGTTCATGTGACACATCCTTCTGTGCCAAAGTGATGATTCATCCAAAGAGGCTTTAGAAACTAGACAGTTTAGGGATGAATCATTTGAAACATTTTCCATATCCAAACAATAGACATTATCCTTTCTAGGAATTCTTAGTAGTATCATCTTTTCATCAACTACCTTGAATCCAGGAGCAAGGATAATGCATTCTGAATCAGTGAATAATATACTATGCTTTTTGTCACAAACCTGTGATACACTTAACAGGTTGTACCTTAACTGCTCAACATAGAAAACATCTTCAAAGGTCATCTTACCTTTTGTTACATCACCCTTACCACTAATCTTACCTCCATCTGGAGTATTACCAAAGGCAACATGCCCTCCATCAATTTTCTTGAAATTCTTGAGGCAAGCCATGTTCCCTGTCATGTGCCTAGAGCAACCACTATCAACATGCCAAATGCTCTTTTCCTTGAGCTGCTGGTTGCCCTGCACATAAGATAAATCAATTAGTATTGACTGGCAACCCAAGCCAAAGTGGTCTTGGGCCTCCCTTTCTCATCAAAGTACTTACACTCCTTTTTGATGAGATTTTTAAATTTAGAATCCTCTTGACTGGAGTACTTTGTCAAGATGATTGGTCTAGAAGCACAAGCACTAGAAGCAGTACTAATTTTAGAAGTACTAACAGGTTTAGCAGTACTAACCTTGTTAGAAGCACTAACAGAGTTAGCAGTATTAACATTTGAAGAAGTACTAACAATGTTAGTTTTAGAAGTACTAATACTCTCAGTAGCACTAACATTGATAGCAGTAGTATTGCTTTTAGCAACACTATCTTTGTCAGTAGCACTATTTATGGTAGCAGTACTAACAGTTTTAGTGCTTTTGGGAACCCACATCTTGACATTCTCTTTTACAGTCTTTTTCTTCATGTGGCTTTTAGATTTAACAGGTTTCTTAGCCACATGGTTCCTTTCATCCTTCCTATAACCAAAGGGTTTTTGCATAGATCTTTGAAAATTTATCATTTGGTTAATTGGATTAAAGTAACAGTGCTTGGAAAGATGGTTCATTTTGCCACATATGAAACAAGGTTTTGGTCTGATGATTTTACTCAGATCAACTCCTTGTTTCTGAGCCCACTGATTATTCCAATTTCTTTGATTTCCCCTCCTTTTATCATGTTTTAGGGGCTCAGATTTATTACATGCACATTGTTTGCAAGGAACAGGATTCACAACTGTAGTCTGATTGTAATAGACCTTTTTAGACTTTCCCTCAGTCTTCTCTACACCATCAGATTTGACCCAATCCCTTCCACCACCCTCATTGGTAAGAATGTTATTTTCTAAGGGAATCTCACCACTCACAGTGTTATCCTTACTCTTACCAGCTTCTTTCTCAGTCTTTTCCTCAACAACTACTTCATCTAAAGGATCTACCTTAGTGGCTCGCTCATGCAAGTCCTTCCTATCCTTGGTCTCCAGCAAGTCTGATTTAGGAGGGATGTAGTTGTTGTTGTATGGTGGTGGTGTGGTATTGTACTCATGGATTTGGACCTTTAGCATAGAATCCATGGCTTTAGAAGCATATGAAAACTTTTCCACATCCAGCTTAACCTTGGCTAGCTCTCCTCTCAACTTTTCATTCTCCTCTCTAGACTTTGTCAGTTGGATTTCTAGATCATTTTTCTCCCACTTCCAGTAATTTGTATCATATGTGTGTTTAAGTTCATTGGCTTGGAAATCTTTAATTTGTTCCTCAAACCTCTCAACAATTTTCACATAGTCTTTTCTATCCTTTTCTAACCTCTTAAGGTCATCACACATACTCTGGTTGTGATCCCTGTACCTTTTAACAGTGTCTATGCAAGTTTGAGAACAGAGATTAGAAAGTACCTCAGTTGGGAGATCAGATACCTCTGCCATGAGAGCTTGATTTTGAATGGCCTCTTCTGCTTAATCACTCCAGTCAAACCCCATTCCTTGTTGAGAAACAAGAGCTTGAGCAGAGTTTCTGTTCTGATTGAAGCTTCCAGTCTGAGCTTGTTGGTGCTTGTTTTGAGACATTCCACTTCTGCATTCCCTGGCAAAGTGTCCCTTCATGTGACACTTGTAGAACTCCACCTTTGACTTATCAAAGCCTGCTCCATCTTCTCTTCTTTGGGAAAAGTTGTTCCTCCCAGTCCTTTTAATGAACTTCTTCACCCTCATAGAAAGCATGGTCATCTGCCATTTAATATCCATCTCTTCAAGATCATCAGGATGAAGCTGTTCCAAGTCATCATTGATTAAAGAAGAGTTACCATGGCTGGAAAGAAAGGCTTCAAAAACAGATTCATTGCCTTTTTCTTGATTTACTCCACTGGCAGCATTAACTGATTCAGGGTTAGCAGTAGAATCAGTTGATGCTGATAAGAGTGCAACATTATGAACATATCCAGTAGGCTTCTTCTTTGCTTCCACCTCAGATTCAAACACTCTCAGATCATTATACAGATCATCCAGTTCCTTTTCTTCCAACATGTCATTATGTCTGAATGAGACAGTGTACATGGTCCATTCATCTCCAAGAGATCTGAGGAACTTTCGGTTGACATCATCTTGTTCCATCTGAACTCCAACAGTAGCCAACTCACCAATTAACTTATTGAATCTATCAAAAGTTTGAGTCATAGACTCATTCTTTGAAGATGTAAAATTCTCATATTGCTGCTTGAGAATATCCTTTGATTCCTCTTAGTGCTCTTGGTGCCAGCAAATATCTTCTCTAAAGCATTCCATAGAATCTGAGCATCAGTGCAGTGATGAAACTGATGTTGATACTTATTAGGGATGGCCAAAAGCAGGGTGCTTAAGGCTTTCATCTCCAATTGTCTCACTTTCTTCTCAGCATCAGTTTTTGGAGGTGGTCTTCTTCCATCTTGTCCAATTTTTCCATCAGCAGAGGGACCATTCTCAACAATGTCCCACATAGAAAAGTCTGTAAGGAGGATGTACTGCTTGATCCTAATTTTCCACAGGTCAAACTCATTAGGTTTGAGCATGGGAACCTTTGAAACAAGAGTACTGTTTGATTCAACTGTGTTGTCCATGATGAATGAAGGTTTCTGAGAATACTAGGCTCTGATACCACTTGTCAGGATCTGATTCTTAACAAGAATAATGAAACTCATAAACAATATTAAAGAAGTTGCGGAAAAACACTTTAATTCAAACTATCAATGTAACAGTAAAATAGAAATCACAACATGTAAACTTTATTGAATGATTAAAGTTACAAGCTTCCACACAAAACCTCAATCTTGATGAACAGGCTCACCAAGACGAATTCTACTTCTCTAGAACTAGGGTTGTAAACCTTGAGGTTAATTCTCTCTCTAAACAAAAACTCAGAATACTCGTATATCCTAACTATTCTGAATAATCCTATACATATACTGAAAATAAAAGATAATTACAAAACATAAAAGATCTTCAGTATATTCTTCCATAATTATCTTCAAACTTCCATGATTATCTTCAAATCTTGATCTGCGCGTATCTTGATTATCACATAAGCAGTATTAAGTCATAGCAGCATTAATACTCTGAGCAATATTAATCTTCAGCAGTACTAACTCTCCAAGCAGTACTAACTATTCAAGTAGAGCACTAACTCTTTAAGCAGTATTAATTCTACTAGCAGTAGTAATCTTGATAGCCTGGCAGTAGTAATCACTTAGACAAATCTTCAGTTCCCAACAAGTGGTATGCATGTGGGTAATGGAAATGCTTTGAATGGTATGTTCAAGTTAAATACAATAATTTTCATTGAAATAAATAAAATTATTTCAAGTTCAGTTTATTTGCTTGAATCTCCAAATGTTTGGCATGGACGTTTAGGACATGTAAATTATAACTCCATTCGACGTTTAATTAAATTAAACTGCATACCAAAATTTGATGTTGACTCAAATCACAAGTGCCCCACATGTGTAGAATCCAAACTTACTAGAACGTCTTTCAAATCGATTGAAAGAAAAACCGAACCCCTTGATTTAATTCACACCGATGTGTGATTTAAAATCGATTCCTACTAGAGGTGGGAACAAATACTTCATCACGTTTATCGATGATAGTACGAAATATTGCTACGTGTATTTACTTAAGAGTAAAGATGAAGCAATAGATAAGTTTGTCTTGTTTAAAAATGAAGTTGAAAATCAACTTAACAAGAAAATCAAGGTCGTGAGAAGCGATAGGGGAGGTGAATATGTTTCACCGTTTGCTGATTTTTGTTCTAACAATGGAATTCGACATGAATTCACAGCACCCTATTCACCTCAGCAAAACGGAATTGCTGAAAGAAAGAATCGCACCTTGAAAGAGATGGTGAATGCCATGTTGATTAGTTCTGGCTTAAGTCAGAACATGTGGGGGGAAGCCATTTTGTCGGCTAATTATCTTTTGAACAAGATACCCCGCAAGAAACAAGATGAAACACCGTATGAACTTTGGATGGGTAGAAAACCATCCTACAAGTACTTACGCGTGTGGGGGTGCTTAGCTAAAGTGGTTGTACCTCCGCCTAAGGTACAAAAGTTAGGACCAAAAACAGTGGATTGTGTATTAATTGGATATGCACAAAATAGTAGTGCCTATCGGTTTCTTGTGTATGAGTCTAAAAATCCCGAGATACACAAGAATACGATTATGGAGTCAAGAAATGCTTCATTCTTCGAAGACGTGTTTCCTTGTTTAAACAAGGAAGATCAAGCGTCATCTTCTAAAGGTAAAGAAATTGTTCAAGAGGATGAACAAATTCTATCTGATGAAGAAGATGTGGAACCTAGAAGAAGTAAACGAGCTCGGGTTGAAAAATCGTTTGGTCCCGATTTTCACACCTATGTAGTAGAAAGTGAACCCAAAACCTATCGTGAGGCGGTCACGTCTTCGGAGGGACCCCTATGGAAAGAAGCCATCAAAAGTGAGATAGAATCTATCTTACAAAACCATACATGGGAACTAGTGGACCTACCACCGGGTTGTAAGCCACTAGGTTACCGTTGGATCTTTAAAAGAAAGATGAAAGTTGATGGCAATATTGACAAATACAAGGCGAGATTAGTGATCAAAGGATATAGACAAAAGGAAGGTCTAGATTACTTTGATACTTATTCGCCGGTGACAAGAATAACATCCATTAGATTGGTGTTAGCAATTGCAGCCATTAGAAATCTGCAAATTCACCAAATGGATGTGAAACTGCTTTTCTAAACGGAGATTTAGAAGAAGAAATCTATATGGAGCATCCTGAGGGATTCATTGCCTCGGGACAAGAGAACAAGGTTTGTAAACAGATTAAATCTTTGTATGGCTTAAAGCAAGCTCCAAAGCAATGGAATCAAAAGTTTTATCAAGCCATGTTAGAAAGCGGTTTTAAGATAAATGAGTGTGATAAGTGTGTCTATATGAAAGACACCACTCATGGTTATGTCATCTTGTGTTTATATGTTGATGATATGCTTATCATTGGTAGTGATGACAAAATGATAAGGTACACGAAGGACATGTTGAAATCTAAGTTTGACATGAAAGATATGGGTTTAGCGGATGTGATTCTTGGGGTCAAAATCACAAGAATCCAAAATGGTCTGATGTTAAATCAGACACATTACGTGGACAAGATTCTTGAGAAATTCAATGAAGGAGATACTAGTATAGCTAGAACTCCTATTGACACTAGTCAACACCTATCTAAGAATAGAGAGGAAGGTGTTGCACAAGTGGAATACTCAAGAATAATTGGCAGTCTGATGTATCTTATGAGTTGTACTAGACCTGACTTAGCATATGCTGTGAGCAGGCTAAGTAGATATACTAGTAATCCCAGTTTAGAACACTGGAAAAGTATTACTAGATTATTGAGATACTTAAGATACACACGTGACTATGGACTGCATTATGGAAGATATCCAGTAGTGATCGAAGGATATAGAGATGCAAACTGGATATCTGACATAAAAGATTCTAGATCGACAAGTGGATATGTGTTTACACTTGGAGGTGCGGCTATATCTTGGAAATCGTCCAAGCAAACTGTTATAGCCAGATCCACGATGGAATATGAATTTATTGCCTTGGATAAGTGTGGTGAAGAGGCAGAATGGCTACGTCAGTTCATGGAAGATATTCCCAAATGGCCTAAGCCGGTAACGGCCATATGTATACATTGTGATAGCCAATCGGCAATTGGTAGAGCTCAAAGTACAATGTATAATGGGAAATCTAGACATATTAGACGTAGACATAATACGATTCGACAATTACTCTCTAATGGAGTTATCTCGATTGACTATGTGAAGTCAAAGGATAACATTGCGAATCCGCTTACGAAAGGCCTAAGTAGAGATTTGATCTATAAGGCGTCGAAAGGAATGGGACTGAAACCCTTGAATGAGTAATTCATGCAAAGGAAACCTTACCTAGAAGACTGGAGATCCCAAGATCTGGGTTCAAAAGGACAACCTAGTTGTATGAATAAGGGAGGTCACTGTAGGGGGAGTTGATAAACTTCTTATTCCAATTCTGGAATCAGTGATAATGAGGCTAAGCCTATGGCTTTTAATGATTATTGAAAATCACCTATGTGAGAGAGAAGTGGGGTCGCTTCGAAGGGAATTGTGGGGGCTCAATTCCTGTCAGCTCTCGCTGAACCAGGCTAGTGTTCATGACCATAACGAACACGACTATGAGGATATGACCTTGTTAGGAAGAATTCTGTGTGAAATGTATTGTCGCCTACATAAATGGCAGTTCAGTTCAAGGACATCGAGTCTACTGACAGCTAGGAGGCTAAGTGTGTTTCACAAGGGAAGGTTCAAAGGATAATACCTACCTATCCTATGCAAGATTCGACCATTGGAAATTTCGTACGAAAATTTTCGTATGCAAAGATCGATCTCTATTCATGTGGGGGATTGTTGGAAAATTTTAGTAAAAATGTGATATTTTACTAACTGTGGACACAAATAAATACATGTATATATATTGTATATATCTAACTCTTCGTGGATTTGTGTTCTCCTATATGAGAGCTTCGAAATGATATATTATGTGTCCAAAACAGAATATGTGTGAATGAGATATCGATGCTCAAAGTTGAGTGTTTGGGATGAAAATTGGCAAAACCAAGTAGGTGTGGGAACTTGTCCCACATAGGAAGAAGGACCAAATCTTTTGAGGTTTATAACCTTGGATGTGGAAGGAGCTTACAAGCTCTTAGTTTGGTTTTACTCCATCACCTACCCGCACGCAGGGGGGTGCCGATTGTGACTTTCGTAGGCTAAAATCGGCGAACTTGTGCATGGGCGCGACTTGCGGACACGAATGCCGCTCCGAAGTCTTGTGCTCGCGCAGAGTAGTTTTTGCGAATTTTTGTTTTGGTCCAGTGTTGTGCGCGGCCTTTGGCGCAGGTGAACCCACGCAGCCAACCGCAACAAGCACTGGAATGTGACCCAAACAGTGTCGTGCGCGGATGGATCCGCGCCAACCACTGGAATGGTTTTCGAGACAGTGTCCCGCGCGGACTGAGGCACGGATAAATCCGCGCAGCCAACCGCGTGGAGAACTGTTTCAATCCGGTTTGTAACTCCTGAAATACTCATTCATGTAGAAGATTAATATGATTAATGATAATTAAAATTCATTTTAATTATTGATTAATTTCATATTAAGTTGTCGGTTTCGATATCGAGTATATAAAGGGAGTCCGGGTTCATTCCTCACGAGAAAAAATACGGTCCCCGAATACCAACCAGCATAGCTCTCTCATCTCTCTCTGCATACGTTCTTTTACTCCGGAAGACTTTTTCAAGCAAGTGGTGATATCCGGCAGTACACACTGCTTATGTTGTTGTACCCTGGGAACAGACGGCGAATCTGTTTAAGGGAATCGTGTTCAACACGAGCCTCAACATCGTTGAACTAATCTACGGTTTATTCGTTTAATTCTTTTGTCGATTCCCTTTACATTTGAGTTATACTAATCATTTGTTGATTATATTTGGTTTTAGTTTTACATTGGTGTAATTATATATGTATTTTTAATATACATATAGTGGAAATTACCAACAAGTAGAGACCCAAATTTTGTACGAGAATCAAAAGAATTAATATTTGAAATTTTTAATTGCATGAGATAATAATTAAATTTTCTATAATAATAGTAATTAATTTATTTCGTTGTTTTCCAATCCCAAAATTACTAATTCACCTTTTATTATATAAATAAGAAATATACATAATTATCTTAAATGAGTGGCTCACATTAAATCTTATGGTTGTCACAAATTAGAGAGCTCTCATATAATCAAGGTTGGGTACCGGTGAGAAGTAGAGATAATATGGTGAGAAGTGGTTATCAATCGTTTGATGAGAAATGGACGCACATCAGGATGGGATGCACCGAGATAAGATGCATCGAGATACAACAGATCAATTCCCTTCTAAGCCGCAATTCATAGGAGGGCTTGATATTAAAAGAGATAAACACTTCATATGTACTTCTCAGTTCTCACGCTTCTCACCGTTAACTCAACTTCTCACACAATCCCTTGCCTATATATATATATATATATATATATATATATATATATATATATATATATATATATATATATATATATAGAGAGAGAGAGAGAGAGGATTAGATTCAAAGGAAAACCTCAAAAAACGAAAAAACTGAGGAACACCCTGGTAGCCCTTCATCTAGACGGTATACACTTGTGTATACAAGTAATTTGTAACATGCACACGTGAATATGCACAAGAGCATAATGTCCACGTGCATAAAAACCAAAAAACTACTTAATTTACTTTTATGCACAAGAGCATACTTGATAGCTATTTATCGTGTACTGCACAGCGGGGGCATAGTATTACCCAGTGAGAGCACAAGTATATACCTTCACTGGAATCGCTACAAGTAAAATAATGGTACAAGTACCGAGTATCGTACCCACAGGGACCGACTTACTGAGAAACAGAGATTTCATGAACTTCTTGCACAAGTTTCGAGTTGTGAGAAAATATTTGTTTGATGGTTGATTAATGCTAAGAGTACGGAATAAAGTTTACAGTTAAAGAAATGGGTACGGGTGTAAGCTTTTCCTGAGATGGGCGTAGTAACAAATGGTTAGGTCTTTTGTAGTATGGAAAGTCTATAAAAATCCCGATCTCTCGAAAGTGAATTTTTAAAGACCGGTCCTACAAAATACCCATAAAGTGTCCATCGTTACCAACTCTTAATCTTACCGATTTAATTACGTTGATAAAAAAAATCAAGTTCTACCGGTGCAGAGATTTACACCCAAATCTCTTTGTGATATAAATCTCCTCCGACGTGTGAACCGTAATAAATCATGCAGAACCCGTATCTCTACGTGATTATCAAAGACTCTCTCAAATCTTTGTGCATCCCTTAAGCCGTATTTCGAATCCTCCCCTCTCGAGGTCTAGATTTAATATTAATACTTCAAAGTGATCGGCTTATCAGCGTTGAGTTTAAGTCTCGACTTAAGTGACCAAGCTTAAGAGCTAGTAACGATGGCCACACCCAAGTGTTGCCTACTAGTCTCAAGTTGGCTCACACCCTTACCCAAAAGATGGTTAGTTCATAATAAAATGCATAATAATAAAAGACATAATAATAAAATGCATAATAATAAAAAGCATATAAATAAAGAGCATAAAAGTAAAGAGCATAAGAAATATAAAAGACTTGGAAATAATAAAAGTTGTAAAGAAAGAAAGGAAATACTTGTTACTCTACTTGCATAAAATTAAAGTTAAGCTACAGACATGCCCACGGTGGGAAACCGAGGGCAGAAACGAAATTACAAGAAATTAAATGCTTAAAATTAAAAGCAATTTTCCTAGCTCCCAAAACTCTTCCAAAGAGAGAGTTAATAGAGCTGGAGAAGGTTGAGGTGTGATTAAATGCTTAAGCTAACAACCTATTTATAAGAGAAAATAAGACTTTTACCCAATGGGTAATACCCACAAGTTAAAGGGTTATTAACCACTAGACAAAAGAGTACAATGATTGAGGAATCTTCTAGCTAGCATCCACCCTCTTATTATCAGATATTTTCCAACCTTGAATACTGCAATACCCCCAGAATACGATACGAATACGCAGTATAAATACCGTATGCATCCTCTGGTGCCCTCGGTGGGCAGACAGTGCCCACAGTCCTACAAAAACGAGATTTTCTTGACAAAACCGCATCATTTGGTGTTTTCATCATATTTGCAAACTTTAAAGACCAAAGGAAAGAGATGGAAGCAAAAGTGGCTAGAAAGGTGAATAAATGAAGGAAAAGAGTAACAAATAACACTCAAAAATGAGGGTTATCACACCCCCGAACTTGAGATGTCACTTGTCCTCAAGTGACAGAAGAAAAGGAATCATAAAGAATGTTACAAGGAGACGAAGAAAACTTACAAAGGTATTGATGCATCCGTCGTGATCTTGAAGAGGCACAAACTTTCATGTTGGAAATCATCGTATTTGTAATTAATCGGTAGGGCTTGAGTTGGGTTTGTGTATATGGCTATGATTTATCTCTTACTCCTCTCTTCCCCCCAAACTTGTGATGAACTACTAGAAATGGGCTTTTGGGCTTGTTCTCTCTTTTTTTTTCAAAATTGGGCCCTCTTTAGTGACTTGAGCCATGAAACCCCAAATGTAACTATCTAATTTATTGGGCTCCACAAGTCTTCTTATTTGAAGACTTATTATATATAAGTATTTTTTTTCATTCCTTTTTTTTAATGATCAAAATTATGCCAATGATCATAACACTCACAAAATATCCTAACGTTCACCCCCCCCCCCCCAAACTTAGAACACATCAATGTCCTCATTGGTGAAGGTAAAAAAAAAGGAATTTATTGGCAAAAGGTTTGGTTACGAAGGGAAGTGTTTCGGTCAAAATTCAATAAAGGCCTACGTCCTTTTAATTTCCAAACTCAATGATTTCTAATGAAAGTTGTACCTGAAAATTAAGATGCATAATACCGAAAGTGACAGGAAACATTAAGAATTATATTGAAAATCCATCAATGAGTAGGTACAAAAAGGAAATGGTTAGCACGAGTTCCGGATTTTCAACACAATACCTACGGTCAGAATAAACAACAAAAGGAGTTAAAGTTTGCAAAAGATGAATCCCACACCAAAAGACTATTGTGTCAACGGAGGTTGAAACATGAGAAGTAGGGCGTGGAGAAGCATGGCGAACTTATGGAGTACAGACACCCAGGGGAAATATCATGACACTCGTCAAAACTATGGATGAATGTCGCCGGTGAAGAGGAGTGTGTTTGGTCGTCGTTTGCGTTGGCTATTGATAATCGACGGTGATTTGTACGGCCAAAGTTGATGATCCGGTATTCAAGAAGGTGGACGGTTGCGTCTGTGGTGGCATGGCGGAGCTAGCGTCGGCGATGGTGGATGGTATGGTGGTGGCCGACAGAAGGCGACGTGATCGGTGAGAAGGAGTTGGGTGAGGGTTGGGAACCAACTTCTTGGAGCGTGCCATGGAGAAAATAAGAGGGTTCATTTTGAAAGTGATAAATCACCCTCCTCTTGTTTAAAATTCCGCCCAAATTCTTCATGAATTCATCTTCGCAAAAATCACGACCAACTCCTGCAAATACACAATAACAAAACACACAACTACTAAAATTAGATAAGACTATTTACAAGGTTGTTTCCAACCTAACACTCGAATTTTCAGGATGACAAGACGGGGGGTGAGGGCACATCCTTCGACAAAAACCGTTTTTTCTTGTGTTTATGATGGCTCATCCTCACTTCTTTCATACCTTGATTCACTTTCATTGGTGGTTGCACTTTAACTGGACTCTCCAATTTTCTCTCGTTCTTACCTCCCTCTTCAAAATGCTCAAACCACTCTTCAATATCTAGACCAAGGTCTTCACTTAGTAGATTAATGGCTGAACAATCTTCCAAATCACCATATAACTTTTGGGACTTAAAAACATTAAAGGTTACTTTTTGGTCATTTACCCTCATGGTCAACTCACCTTTCTGCACATCTATCAAGGTTCTATCGGTTGCCAAAAACGGTCTTCCCAAAATGATGGGGACATCCTTATCTGCCTCATAGTCCAACACTAGAAAATCAGCCGGAAAAATGAATTTATCGACTTTCACCAAAATATCTTTAATTTTACACTTTGGATAGGCCAAAGACCTATCTGCAAGCTGTAAGGTGACTGCGGTGGGTCTGACTTCACCAATCCCTAATTTCTTAACAACCGATAAAGGCATGAGGTTTATACTTGCTCCCAAATCACATAGGGCATGTCCTACTTCTTGTCCCCCAATAGTACACGGGATGGTAAAACTCCCGGGGTCTTTTAGTTTTGGAGGGATTTTGCAAGTAAGAAGTGCACTACATTCTTTGGTTAAAGCAACGGTTTCAAATTCTCCCAGTCTTCGTTTTTTGTGGAGAATATCTTTCAAAAATTTAACATAATTTGGCATTTGCTTGAGAGCCTCTACCAAAGGAATGTTAATGTGAAGTTGTTTGAAAACGTCCAAAAACTTTTTAAATTGTTCATCAACATTTTTGGTTTTTAATCTTTCAGGGAAAGGTAAGTCCCTCACATCCGGAACAGATTTGCTTTTGTCGGGAGTGCATGAGATGAGTGGTTCTTGAGTGGGTGCAGTCTGTGAAGGACAACTTGGGACAATTGGGCTTGTAGTTTGGGCCACGGATTCTGGTTTTGGTGCTTCACCAGAAGATGAAAACAGGTCTGGAAAGTTCAAGGGATCAAACAAATGTGAGTCTTCTTGCATAACTGGTATGGGAGAGGTTTTCTCGATTTTGCTAGACTCACTTATGTTTTCAATCTCTCTAATGCTTATGGCCTTGATGTGTTCCTTGTGAATGCCCTTGGGATTTTCCGTGTCACTAGGCAAAGTCCCTTGTGGTCTGTTCTTAAGCTCGACAGCAAACTGTCCAAGTTGGGTTTCAAAACCCCTCAGAGTTGCATTGGTTTGGTTTATAAAACCTTTAAGCAACGATTCGATTGAACCATTACCGTCCAAAGCATTTTGTTGTCTAGGTGCATGCGACTGTGAAGATTGACCATGTTGGTAATTCTGGGAGTGTGAAGATTGTCCATGTTGATAATTCTGAGGTAGGCCTTGATGAAATCCCGGGGGATTTGGTGACTTGCCCCAGGGGGTTGAAGTCCTTGATTTCCAGTCCAAGAGAAGTTCGGATGATTTCTCCAATTCGGGTTGTATGCTTGGGAAAACGGACTATTTCTAGACTGATGCCCTACATAGTTTACCGAAACAGGGTTACCGGGACAACACTCAAAACGATGATTTTCACCGCAAAAAGTGCACGTTTCAATTAAAGCTTGATTTATTGTCTGCACATGACCTTTTTCTCCATTAAGGTTCAAATTGTTTTTAACCAAATTAGTCAAAGCTACAATTTGTGCATTTAAAGCGGTGATGGCATCAATCTCACGAACTCCTGATGCAATTTTAGGAATTACAACACGAGGGTTCGACCAATCAGTGTTATTATTAGCAACTTTTTCCAAAATATCATACCCCTCATTGTATGTTTTTGCAGTAAAAGCTCCACCAGCCGTGGCATCGAGGATGATTTTAGCAGCATTAGAAAGACCATTATAAAATGTTTCTAATTGGATGCAGTGAGGGATTCCGTGATGAGGGCATTTTCGAATTAAATCTTTGAATCTCTCCTATGCATCCGATACTGCTTCATCTTCCTCTTGTCTAAACATTAAAATTTCATTACTGAATTTCACATTTCTGGTGGGAGGAAAGTATTTTTTCAAAAACTTTTCAGCTAAACTCATCCAAGAGTCAATTGAATGAGGTGGCTGAGAATTTAGCCAGGCTTTGGCTCTGTCTCTCAATGTATAAGAGAAGAGTGTCAACCGTAAGGCTTCTGCTGAAACTCCGGGAATAAGAAAATGATCCGTCATTTCTAAAAATGATTTTAAATGAGAGTGCGGATCTTCCGAAGGTAATCCTCCAAATTGACCCGTTGCTTGAATCATTTGAAACATTACTGGTTTCGGTTCAAAACTTTGCGCAGCAATATTGGGCCTAAGAATACCCGACTTGAGTTGATCAAATTTGGGTGTTTCATAGTCCCGTATTCCCCTTTCTTTATCATCGGCAATTTTAATTGTTGTTTCCACAAGCGGAGGTGGAGGATTTTCCGCCCCTTCCGCCATGGTTGGATTTTTCCGATTTCCTCTACCTCTTCTTCTTCTTTTAAAAGTCTTTTCGATTTCAAGATCAAGATGTACGAGTTCTCCGTGTTGCAGCCGTGGCATACAACACGAAAAAGTGTTTTTTAAAAATGAAACAAGCGACACAGGCTCAAATGAAAATCAAGATCTCAGGATAAAAATCGTGCCAGTCCCCGGCAACGGCGCCAAAAACTTGATAGCTATTTATCGTGTACTGCACAGCGGGGGCACAGTATTACCCAGTGAGAGCACAAGTATATACCTTCACTGGAATCGCTACAAGTAATATAATGGTACAAGTACCGAGTATCGTACCCACAGGGACTGACTTACTGAGAAACAGAGATTTTCATGAACTTTTTGCACAAGTTTCGAGTTGTGAGAAAATATTTGTTTGATGGTTGATTAATGCTAAGAGTACGGAATAAAGTTTACAGTTAAAGAAATGGGTACGGGTGTAAGCTTTTCTTGAGATGGGTGTAGTAACAAATTGTTAGGTCTTTTATAGTACGGAAAGTCTATAAAAATCCCGATCTCTCGAAAGTGAATTTTTAAAGACCGGTCCTACAAAATATCCATAAAGTGTCCATCGTTACCAAATCTTAATCTTACCGATTTAATTACGTTGATAAAAAAATCAAGTTCTACCGGTGCGGAGATTTACACCCAAATCTCTTTGTGATATAAATCTCCTCCGACGTGTGAACCGTAATAAATCATGCAGAACCCGTATCTCTACGTGATTATCAAAGACTCTCTCAAATCTTTGTGCATCCCTTAAGCCGTATTTCGAATCGTCCCCTCTCGAGGTCTAGATTTAATATTAACACTTCAAAGTGATCGGCTTATCAGCGTTGAGTTTAAGTCTCGACTTAAGTGACCAAGCTTAAGAGCTAGTAACGATGGCCACACCCAAGTGTTGCCTACTAGTCTCAAGTTGGCTCACACCCTTACCCAAAATATGGTTAGTTCATAATAAAATGCATAATAATAAAAGACATAATAATAAAATGCATAATAATAAAAAGCATATAAATAAAGAGCATAAGAAATATAAAAAACTTGGAAATAATAAAAGACGTAAAGAAAGAAAGGAAATACTTGTTACTCTACTTGCATAAAATTAAAGTTAAGCTACAGACATGCCCACGGTGGGAAACCGAGGGCAGAAACGAAATTACAAGAAATTAAATGCTTAAAATTAAAAGCAACTTTCCTAGCTCCCAAAACTCTTCCAAAGAGAGAGTTAATAGAGCTGGAGAAGGTTGAGGTGTGATTAAATGCTTAAGCTAACAACTTATTTATAAGAGAAAATAAGACTTTTACCCAATGGGTAATACCCACAAGTTAAAGGGTTATTAACCACTAGACAAAAGAGTACAATGATTGGGGAATCTTCCAGCTAGCATCCACCCTCTTATTATCAGATATTTTCCAGCCTTGAATACTGCAATACCCCCAGAATACGATATGAATACGCAGTATAAATACCGTATGCATCCTCTGGTGCCCTCAGTGTGAACATCTGAATTATATGTTCATATATGAAGCAGTGTAATTCACATATGAACTCTTTTAATTGATTCATATATGAACCTTTTGTAATTCATACATGAATCAGTTAATTAGTTCATATGTGAATCTGTTAATTAATTCAACTAATTCACATATGAATCTACAATTAATTAGTTCATATGTGAATCAGTTAATTAGTTCGTATATGAATCACAAATGTTCATATATGAATCAGTTAAAAGAGTTCATATGTGAATTACACTGATTCATATATGAACATATAATTCATATATGAATCAAACAGGTTCATATATGAATTCGTCCTGTGTATTTGTAAAAATTACGAAACTGTCCTTCTATTTTTGGAATAGCCGCAATTGTTGACTAGTCAAAGACGCAATTTTGATCAGTTAAATCCGATCTTGACCGAATGAAAGGTTAGGATTACTTCTCTATTTCTCATATATTTATCATTTATCAAATGAACCTCTCCCTATATATATATATATATATATATATATATATATATATATATGTGACGATAATCAAATGAGAACCACAAAAATGTTAAGAACCTTAAGAATCAATCTCAACCATGTAATAACTTCAATCTAACAACCTTAATTAAAGTTCCATTTATAATTAAGGAAGGACGTGATAGTAATTTTTTTTCTTTTGATTGTATTATTAATTTAATTTCACTCGTTTACTTTCTCACATATACTTTTATTTAATGGTAACGTATAGTAAACATACATTTTTATAAAATATATTTGACTAATTTAAATAATAAAAAACATCAAGGGGAAATAATATAAAGTTTTATTTCACACAATGAAATAATACAATGTCGCTAAAGTTAAACAAATTTAGTGTCGTTTGAGATTGTGAAAACAAAACAAAGTTGATGTAAAATGTGATGTGAAATGAAACACTAAAGTGTTCTTTCATATTGTGAAACAATATAATGTCAATAAAAAGAAACAATAAAATGTTGTTTCACAATGTGAAACAATGTAGTTTTGTTTCACAATTTTGAAAACAAAACAAAACAAAAGTTGACGTAATGCGATGTGAAACATTATAGTGTTGTTTCATCTTGTGAAACAATCTAATGTTGTTTCACATGGTGAAACAATGTAGTGTCGCTAAAGTGAAAAAATAAAATGGTGTTTCACAAAGTGAAACAATGTAGTGTTGTTTCACAAATTGAAAACAAAAAACAAAAAAAAAGTTGACGTGAAATGTGATGTGAAACACTAAAGTGTTTGTTCATATTATGAAACAATGTAGTGCAGTTTTACATGGTGAAACAATGTAGTGTTGTTCCACAATGTGAAAAAGAAACAAAAATGACGTGAAATGTTATGTGGAATACTAAAATATTGTTTCACAAGCGTACGAATTAAAGCACTTTTATCGATTCATGTAAAAATTGCAATTATTAAAGAAACTGTAAAAAAACATAATGGTACTCGTGTCAAATTAAAGAAAACAAAATGTTTGTTTTTCTATAATTTTTTGATTTAAAATTTTATTGTAATTAATATAATTTTGATTTAAAAAGGAGATGATGTTTAATTAAAATTATATAATTTCAATAAGAGATAGAAAGAGAATATATTTAGTTTTATGTCATTTTAAGAGTTATGTTTCCAAGTAAATGTCACCATATATCCAAAATGTTACCTATATACTCTCATCATTGATTAATCTTGAGTGTGGTTGTGATTGATTCTTATAGTTCTTAACTTTTTTATGATTCTCAATTGATTTGACCCATATATATATATATATATATATATATATATATATATATATAATTATATATGGTTAAAACATAATAAGATTAATTGAGAAGTGATTAGGGACAAATCTGGGAATTTGAATCAACGTCTACCTTATTTGACTTTTTATATTATTTTTTAATTAAAAATCTTTTATCTTCTTAAAGTTTAAAATAAATTATCACAAAAATTACTAATATTTTAATCAAACAAATTATATCAAAAAGACAAAAATTTCGTGCTCTTCGATATAGTTTTTTTTCTTCATTTTAATCGTTTTTTTATGTGAAATGTTATATATGTGTTATATTCATTATGGATATGTATGGACGTTCCCGGGTGTCCACATTCAGTATGAATACCAAATATGAACGTTCATTCACTATTCATGATGAATAATACAGTATTCAAGATGAATAATACAACATTCATAATGAATAATACACGAATTCATGATTCATGTACTATTCATCATGAATCGTGTATTATTCGCACTGAATGTTGTATTATTCATCCTGAATGATACATTATTCATGATAAATAAATATATAAATGACCCGTGAAGGTGCGGGCACATAGTGCACTCATTTTTGTTTCCCAATTAACAACCGAAATTTGGTTTAATTCATTATGAATATTTATGCGCATCCCCAGATGTCCACATTCAGTATGAATAACAAATGTGAGCGTTCATTCATTATTAATGAAGAATAATACAATATTCGGTATGAATTATACAAATTCAGGATGAATAATACACGAATTCATGAATCGTGTATTATTCACCCTGAATGTTCGTATTATTCATCCTGAATGATACATTATATATGATGAATAATACATGAATGACCCGTGAAGGTGTGGAGACGTGACACACTCTCTTTTGTTCCCCGATTCACAACCGAAACTCGATAGGTTCTCGATTCATCTCAATGGGTGTTGGGTTACGGCGATGAAGACGTGATGCCTTACGATGTTAAAGAAAGTGTTGAAGAAGGTGATGTCGAGTTACGGACTTACGATGTCGAGGTGTTGTACACACTTGAACGCACATAAATATTCATAATGAATATAACGGTTGATCATGTACAAAATCATACATGATTTTCGTATAAAATCATATATGATTCACGCGATTTTGCCCCGCGACGTAAGTCGTGGCGAAAGTTGTCCGCGTTAATGTAAATTCACATATGATTTTGTATATAATTTATTTATTTTTTTTATTTTTTTTTGGTAACCATGGGTTTCCGGGCCAACTTACGCGCATCGACTAATCCCTAGGAGACCACGAATGGCATGGAGTCATCGCAGTTAACCTCCATGGCCACAAGGGCTTTGGCAGCGCCTAGATTTGAACCCTGGGTAGATAAGATCTTTCACTACATCCCCCAAAGACTTTACCAGTATGCCACAACCCAAGTGGTTTTGTTTTCTTATTTTCTTAACTAATTAGCATTCTCGTTTAAACCTTTCCCCTTCCCCCTCTATATATAATTTAAAATATGTGCACATACATAATTTGGATTTGGTAATTGGTAGTGATTCAATGAGAGATAATCATGATTCTTGCTATCGCCATGTCCATTTTTAAAGATGGTAATGTGATATTCCATCCTTGCCCCTATAACTTCCTTGATGCAAGATAAATGTGTCCCATTAAATAGGGTCGTTCGTCATTATCTCTATTTAGGATTTACTAAATCACATTGATTTATCTAATATTG
Organism: Arctium minus; assembly: GCA_954870635.1. Taxonomy (NCBI): domain Eukaryota; kingdom Viridiplantae; phylum Streptophyta; class Magnoliopsida; order Asterales; family Asteraceae; genus Arctium; species Arctium minus. The sequence continues at coordinate 9,991,908 of OX941096.1, read as the reverse complement.
AATAAATCATTTATACTATCTATACTATATTATAAAAGAGACATAAAAAACTCTTAAAAACAACCCATTAAGCATTATGTACTATTATTTAATGTTAATCTACTTAAAATCTCTTAAAAAACAACTAATGAAGCAATATGTACTACTTTTAAATGCTTTTAACCCTAATTAATAAATTTCATCCTTATCCCCCAAAATCCTTATCTCTAATCCTTAAACCCTAAAATTATGAAATTTGAATTCTGATAAACATAATCAAAACATGATAAACATCTCAATTTAAATATAAAAAATTTAAAATATATAAGATAATTAATGAATTTTAACAAACTACTTAATTTTTTTTATATAAAAAACATTATATTATTAAGCCTAAATTAAACAAATTTATTAAAAAAAAAACATTATCACTCTCTAAAAACCATCCAATATCTATACTATATTATAAAACATTGATTCAAAACTCTTTAAAAACAATCTTTTAAGCATTTGGTACCACCAATTAATGCTAATTTACTTAAATGTCAAGTTTACAACTTGCTATTGCCTATGGTACCACTTACTAAAGCACACTATCAATGCATATCCTTAAACACGTTCAACCTTATCCCTAAACCAGTTCAACTTTCTTCCTATCCCTAAATCCCTCCAACCCGTTCAAATCAAAATTCAAAACCATTGTTATCATCATTTTCATGTATCTCTATCTCTAAACACGCCCTCTTCCCCTTATTTATATCCTTATTTAAACATGAATTTTGAATGGAGAAGATGAGGATGAAATCGAAAAGATCGATCGAGTAGCGCCTTTTTCAAACAACTGTATCAGATTTTGTCTTCTTTTTCGTTTTTGTTTGACTTGCTTGAGTGTGTATTTGTTATTATCGTCCTTCTTGATTTCTTTTTGATTTATTTGAGGTGTTTGTGTTTGTATCTAAAGAGACCCGTCAATCGGTGGAACTTGAGAGAATCAATCGAGTGGTCTTATCTCAAATGGTGGTATCATGTTTGTCTTATTTTTCCGGTTTCTCGCATATTTGATTTCTTTACTATGAACAACAAATTTTCATTTCTACATATCTGGTTTCCTTCATATGTTTGTCTTTCCTTCATTTCTACATATCTATTTCTTTGTTTGGATGGTTAACAAAGTTTCTCAACAGTCAACCCATTTACCAACGGAGCTACACGCTCGAGGACTTTTAATTTTTCATTTACGATAAAATTTTACACCTTACTCACCCGGTGCATTGCACGGGCATGATGCTAGTATTATAAAGCAGCGATAAAAAAACTCTTAAATACAAATTATTAGGCACAAGGTACCATCATTTTATGCAAGATTTTAAAAATCTCTTAATTTACAAGTATCAAAGCACAAGATACATATTACTACTGCAGACTTCTAACACCCACCAATTTGGTATGTACAAGGTCTTTCTTTTATGCAGACATTTCCATGTATCACTATTAATTAATATATTATATTACTATAAATTTGTTTTAATTATATTATTAAATATGTAATTGGTTATTTTTTCTAGATGTCATTAAAATATATAAGATAATCATTGAATTATAAAAAAAAAAATTTAATTTTTTATATAAAAACATTATATTATTAAGCCTAAATTAAATAAATTTATAAAAAAAAACATTATCACTTTCTCAAAACCATCAAAAATCGTACTGTAAATCGACAAAAAAACAAAAAATAAAATGAAACATTAAAATTGTGATGTATCTCGCTGCATTGCACGAGTACGCTTCTAGTTATCATTTAATTGGGAGATAAATCCTAATTAAGTAATTATATTAAAATATCTTGATGGAAAACAAACATCAAGTATTTTCGGTTTAATCCTCTATTCACCTATATAAATAATTGAATTCCAACAATTCAATTCATTTCATTTCGAAAATCCCAACTCATAGTAGAGGTGAAAAGTAAAAGTGGAGCCAACACACTCCGCACACCCTCAAAATCGAAAAACAAGTATTATATAAAGCCCAAATAAGTGTTTTTTTTTTTAAATACTTTTTTATGATGGACATTTCCTACATACCCACCAATAATAGGGGTGTATGCGGGTTGGGTTGGGCGGATTGAGACGTTTTTACAACCCAATTCAATTATGTTTGAAAAATCTCAACCCAATCCAACCCAATCAAAAATATAACCCAACCCAGCCCTTGCGGGTTATGGCGGGTTGGGTTGGGTTGACGGGTTAGTAATATACATAAATTTGCCGATTGAAATACGATAAATAATACTAAAATTATTCTCAACAAAGTTATTAGTTATTACAATTAGGGCTTGTTCGTCTTCATTCGTTTAACTTAACTGAACAAATGAGCGAACACGAACGGTAAACGAATGAAATTTTTTTAGACCAAAGGGTCTTTGGCCTAGCGATAAAAGAGCCTTTGACTTCCTAGGAGGTCAGAGGTTCGAACCTCACCAAAGGTGAGTAGGGTGTGTGAGTTTATTTGTTGCATTTGTCGTATATAAATATTATATACTTAAAAAAAATGAATTTTTTTGTGTTCATGTTCATTCATTAAGAAAATGTGTTTGTTCGTGTTCGTTTATGTTCGTTCGTTAAGATGCTAAACGAACATAAACCAACGAACATAAATGGACTTGAACAGACATAAACAAACGAACACAAATATACTTAAACAAACATAAACGAACGAACATAAATAAATTTAAATGAACATAAGCGAACGAACATAAATGAACAAAAAACAACCACCATTACTCATCATTTTGTTCCTAAAAACTAACATAACAAAATGAAAAACTGTGTAAACTTATGAGCGATAAAAAAAGAATTCTAAAAATTCAATTTACTTAATGATTTTACATATTAATGTTACAATATATAAATATAATTATATAATAAACAAACGTAAACGAACATAAACAAACGTAAACAAACATAAACGAATGCAAACGAACGAACATAAATGAACGAACGTTCACGAACATAAATGAACAAACGAGACCATTGTTCATGTTCGTTCATTTATTAAATGAACGAACATAAACGAACTTCCCGCCAAACGGTTCACGAACGGTTCACTAAACGTTCGGTTCGTTTACAGCTCTAATTACAATCATCCAATTATAAATTATAATCCATAAGTCTTAAAGTTAATTTGGGTTGTGAATAAACTGCATATATATATATAATATAATTTTATAAAAAAAAATAGCGGCGGGTTGGCAGGTTGGGTTGGGTTGAGTTTTCCTAACCCAATTTCAACCCTTCTAATTAACGGTTTCGTGGTTTGCGGTTTCGAGGTTTTGCGGGTTGGGTTTAATTGGGTTGGGTTGGTCGGGTTTCGCGGGTTGACAGTTTTATGTACACCCCTACCCACCACCTACAGGTTCTACACTAATGGTGCGTTTGTTATGCAGACGAGACTGGACAGGAGAGAGTGAGGTACGCGGGTGAAAGGATTGTGCAATGGTTTAAGGTTTTTTTTTGGAAAGGGTGTCCTAGGCTATGCCTATATTAATCCCTTGGCAAATTATGACTATAAGACATCAGCCCTGATTAAACCTCAGTGGCCACAATTCTTGTGTACACCTGGATTCGAACCCTGGGCAGATGGGATATTCCACCACATCCTCCAGGGTCTTAACCAGTACACCACAACCCTTGTGGTTTTAAGGTTTTATATATTTTGACATGGGTATTTTAGTAATTTACCAATCTTGTCCCATCACCCTGATTATTGTTCCACCTATTTTGGTTGTCCCGCTCAGTCAGGTCCTATCCTAGTCTAAAACTCCAAATGTCACATCAAACATGGGATACAAGTGTTTGTTTTGTCCTGTACAGTCCAGTCTCATGTACCAAACGCAGCCTAAGGGAACCAATAGCTTGGTTTTTTTGTGAGTATTTTAATGTATTTATTTTTTATTTAAAGAACAAAATTAAATGAAGTTTGTCTTATTTTTTATTTAATATAATGAATAATTGTTTTCTTTTAATGTAATAAAGTTTCAAAATTTCTTATTTTTGTAATAAAATTTTAGAATTTCTCAGTCAATATAACAAACTTTCAAAAAAATTATTTGATATAACATTTGATGCCGTGAATGTCAAGTTTTTCACTAATTCATCATATTTTTTTTTGTAAATTTTGTAAATCTTTTGTAAACGGGTATCCACATGATCATATGTTTCAAGATCGGTATGTTACGAATCAAAATAAGTAAGAAACATAAATTGTTGAAACTTTGTTAAACCCGTTGAAGATAAATAGGTATTAAACCAAAATTTGTTGTATTTCATTATATTTTACCTTATTTAGAAGGAACATCCTTGGTCATTTTCCTGGCTCCACCCCTAAATGTAAATGTGGTTATCATGTATTCTAACATTTTGGGTCTCCAACAATTTATGATTTACATGTAAAGTGCATTATTTTTTTCGTCAATTACCAAAAATGTCATTCCTTTCCTTAGCCATTGATATAAGCATGTGAGAGAGGCTAGGGAAATTGGATCTCACAATCCTATATAGGATTATCCCATGATTTCATAATTTGTAGGATTCATATTGTGAAGTATATTTCATCAACACATACACACATATATATATATATATAGAGAGAGAGATAGAGATAGAGAGAGAGGGATAGATAGATAGATAGAGAGAGAGAGAGAGAGAGAGAAAGGGAGGTTCAAACGAGAACAGTAACATGTGATTTTACACTAACAGTCAACGCAATGATGTGCGGACGACGTGACATGCGGCCTCAGGTTAAATCATATGGAATGATCTCTTGGTTACCTCAATAAGAAGATGATATGATAAAAAACCGTACATACTCAACAACTTATGATCCACTATTTGACTTCATAGTTACTTCTATTGAAAATCAACCGAAATCTACATATGAGTCTAACATTAAGAAACTATATACGTTAATCAAATATACTGAAGTGGATTTAGCTTCAGACACTACAACAAAAAGGACTTTATAGGACATTTTTTTGGGACACTTTCCGAGGCCCGTCCTTTAAAAAGGCTAATACGGCACATTACTTTATGAGTCCTATTTGATTTAATCTAATAGGACACTTATTTTGATGTCTTATTAACATACCTTAATAGGACACTATTGATTGTTGTATTATAGTTTAAAAACCAATAGGACACCTTTAAGTGTCCTATTAGAGTTTAGAATAAAATAAATACAATCTTTAAAGTGTCCTTATATAAAAAAACCAACATTAGTTAACATTGATTTAGGGGCCGTTTACTCAAATGCTTACCCGGTAAGTGCTTACCGGTAAAAATTAACACTTTTACTTGCCTTCCCGCGTAAGATTCTAGTTCATTTAAACGACATCGTATGCAATAATATACCTTGTAAGTGCTTAACTGGTAAGATTTGTCACCCACACTTACCGGGTAAGACTTTTGGCCCTTGCCATCGTTCTTACCGGGTAAGATTCTCGGTACTTGTAATGTTCATCCGGTAAGGTAAGTGACTTGGTAAGAGCTTACCGGGTAAACGTTTATTAAACCGCCCCTTAGTAATAGAAGCTCAATTGAAAAAAATATCTACTATATGAATTTGGATGGAAAAGTTGGGCCCAGAAAATCTTTAATGCTAATTTAGAAGACTGATAAAGTTGGGCTCAAACCTCTTCTTAAAAGTTTGAAGACTTTTCTCTTAGCATCATCAATTCATGACTTACATAGAACAATGATCTTTCATTGCTTATGAACGATTTTGAAGATGACGATTTGGTGAAAATCACCACTCTCGCTCATTGCTTATACTAATTGCTCATTACACTAATTGCTCAAGGATTTCGTGAACTTCACAGCTTGCTCTCGCTCACGCTCACGGTAGGGTTCATTTTTTTTTGGCTAACATCAGGTTCTTAATTCAAATTGATCATGTTCTTAGTTTTTATAATTGATTAATTGATTTTGGTTTGGTTTGAAATTTGTCCAAGTCGTGTTGTGGATTCCAAAGGGACGATTGTTGATTTCAAGTTGTAACTCTATTTCTCTTTGTTGGATATCGATCTCTTATATTGAGGTAAATCTGTATTTCTACATAAATCTGTGTAAATATTAGTGAGCAATTGCATCTACATTTGAGAAAATAATTTTATCAAGCAAGTAATCTCCCTGTACTTGTGTTTACCAATTGTATATGCTGTTAAGTGAAAATCAAACATATGGATAGGTTCACTCGCCTTCTCCGCAATCACTTGGAACCATCCCTACCTTTGGCAGGTCTCTAATAGATTCAAGTATGTACTCATCTCTTCATAACTTATAGCGATTATGTATTTTGTTAGTTTAATTGATCATAGAACGTAATAGGTTTGTTGTTCTTTTCGACGTTAACAGAGTCACATCTTTGATTAGGTTTTTTAATCAGGTTCACGAGGATGGTTCTGTTTTTGGATTTAGGGTATTTTGTTCTTTTTTCGGAGTTCTTTGTAGTGGTTTTTAGTTCTAGGTTTAATTACAGAGAATTGTAGATAAACATCCTTCAATTTTGACGATTAACAAATTTTTTTGGAATTAAATCAATGCCATCAATTTGTTTGTCTGGTTATAATTGACAAAATTGAAGAGGCCTGCAACTTGTATATCTTTATTTATTTAGACTAATAGACTTGCATAAATCTTAAGTGAAGAGACCTGCAACTTGTATATCTTTTAGGCATATATATAATTGGTATTCATGCTTACATGCATTTGCATCCACCACCCATAAACCACAATTAAATAATCTTCAAAAACATATATAATATTGTTTTAACAAAAGTAAAAAAGAAAATTAGATGAAAAAGGAACAATTCCATATCTATAATTGTTACTTTCCCATCCACCCACATGTACCCTTAAGGATATGGAGAGTGGCTTAACTCCCATATTCATATGTATCTAGCTTTCACCAAGTCTATAGTCTATATATATATGCATTGAAAGGGGGGGGGGGGGGGGGGGGGAGTAGAAGCATAAAAGAGAGTGAAGGAGGATCAACCAGCCAAATTGGACTCTTGTTCTTTGTTTCTTTTAGGGTGTGTAGAAAGAAAGAGAAGGGGGGGGGGGGGTAATGGCATAAGTTTTTTTGTTTTTTAATTTTGAAATTCTATTGGAATGTATAACATATAATGATTGGTTTTTAGAGAATGTGATCTATATATATATATATATATATATATGGTTCTTGTGTATAGACTCTGTGTTATCTTATTTTGTTCTTTTTTTTACTGATTTGCAACTGAAAAGATTCAAGATTCTGCTGCAGACTCCAATTGTTATGTAAAACAGTAGAAAACTAGAGGGAAAATGATGAATGGAAAGACTGGGATAGAAAAGTCTTACTTACATAAGATGAAATTTTGTCCATGGGAATCTTCTCTCCATTACACTGTGTGTGTGTGTGTGTGTGTGTTTATAAACCTAAATCCTTATTTCCATACTATAATCATCAACTCTAGAGTAATAAATACCCCTACTACTATGAGGTTTATGATTTTATCATAGCTATTACTATGATCACATATGAGAAACTGGTTCAATTTCGCCTATTGCATCAAAACTGGTTCAATCCTGCTAGATGTTCTATATATGATGTTTTTGATTCTCAAATGGGATTCATTAATGATAATTTGTTGCTTAAGATTTTGGTTAAATGGTTGCAACAAATTAATATTCACGTTTTTGTAGGTTGGGGATGTTGTTCATTTTAAGAGTATTATAAATTCCATGGAGACTTTTTTTTTTGAACGACAAGTTAAAGCACACACACGTTCCAGATGAATTGGTTGGTGGCGAGGAGATTGGTCCAAATTGGTGTGAGGTACATATTCTAGTTGCTATTAAAAAGCGAGAACGTTTGGTCAGACCATATGGATTGTTTATTACAGTTGAAGATGTTATTGGAGCAACGATCGCATGGCTGTCGTTTCACTTTGGTATGTTAATGTTTTAAAACTTGTGAGATTTAGTATGTATAGAATTTTTTTATCATATAACTTCAAGCTCATATATGTGTTCTTTAATTGTAGGTGGTTCATGACGAAGTCTCTCATTCATAGGGGACAATAAGATTTTTTGTATTTTGGTAATTCTTGATTGGTACTTAGTTTTGTCATGATACGACCTTGTGGTGGGATTCATATATAGCTTGGTAGTAGGTACTCATATAAGTACTTGTACAAAATTGAATTTTGTCCTATCGAATCAATTCGTTAAACTTTCATATCTATTTTTAAATGCAATATTACAGAATGATTTCATATACCATATTATAGTCTTTTAGGATGCTTTTAGTGTTGCTTATTATAGTCTATTAGGACACTTTTTAGTATTATTTAGTTCATTTATTAGGACACGTATTTTGGTACTATATAAATGTTTTGGCGTTATCGAATTTCGTCCTATAAAACAATTTTTGGGACACTCATATTTGTTCTTAAATCTAAATATTTTGTGACAACATAAAGCGTCTTATATTATAGTCTATTAGGACACTTTTTAGTGTTACTTAATCCATTTTATAGAACTACGGAATTTGTATTATAATCGTAAAACTTATTAGGATGCTCAAATTCATCCTACTAACCTAATACAACGCCTTTAGAGGGGACACATATGCTTTTTGTCCTATAAACTTAAAAGTCCTATTAAATACCTTATTAGGACACTAATGAGGGTCCTATAAACCCCTTTTTGTTGTAGTGAGAATAGACTGCTTTAGAATCCAATATAATCGTCGAATTCGATAAAATTCCTCAACTTTGGTTAATTGCTCATCGTTCACAAATAGAGATCAGTGCATCATCACCAAGTTATGTCCAAATATCTTGATAAATTGCTTAACATCACTTAAGTTACATGATCAAACAATATGTCCCATATAAATGTGTTATAATAAGTTAATAGGACAACATTATTTGAAAAAATGTCTTATAAAATGATTTGTTCATAGGAAGGGCCGGCCCTGAGGGTGTGCCGGTGGTGCCGCCGCACAGGGCCTCCGAATTTTTTATATGTATAACGTAATAAGATTATAAATTTGAAACTCTGCTAAATTAGAAAAAAAAAATCCTTGTAGCTCAGTTGGACAATGTATTTATCTTTCAAGGATGCACCCTGAGTTTGATTCCCGCTTTGCACATCATTAAGTTTTCAATTATTTTTGGACTCTTATTTTTATCTATTTCTTAATTACATAAAATTTTTGTGAGTTCTTTATTTTTAACAACTTAATTAATTATAAACCCAATTATTTTTTATCGATTTCTTAATTACATAAAAATTCTGTGAGTTCTTTATTTTTATCTAGCTTCATTATAAATCCATTTATTTATATCTATTACTTAATTACATAAAATGTTTTATAAAAAAGCTAATAAGACATCTTATTTCAAAATATCCTAAAAAAACCTGCTAGAATGACCAAATATTTCCTAACATCCTATTGTAATACCTTTATATTGGACGAACAGTTGCTTGGTTTTATAAATTTAAAACTTATAAAATGGTCTATTAAACATTTAAACACTTATAAAGTCGATTTTATTGTAGTGTTTACACCATTTCTACTGTTTTATCCAATTGAACAAAGAAAATAATACAACTATTGTTGGTATTTGCACAACCGAACTCTCCATGATAATGAATCTAGGGCTATATATCCATAGCAATTACGTGACATAAAAAAAGCTCAAAAAGCAACTACCACTAAAGATTAGATTTAGGCATTGTTTGGCAAAAATAAGCTACCTTATTTTCTGGATACATGTTTGGATGATCATAAACTAGCTTATAAGCTAGCTTTTTGATAAGCTTGGAGTAACTTATGAGAAGTTTTTTGTGATTATTTCAATTATATCCCTCATTAATATTCATAATTATATATTAACTTTTAATTATAAATAAATAATTAATGTCCTTTTTGGTAATTTAAATGCTTATAAGCTAGTTTTTGTCAAACGTGATTTTTTTATCAGATAGCTTATCAGTCACCATCTAGCTTATCAGCTAGTTTGCCAACCTTAGTTTATTAATTGGTCAAACAAAAACGTTTATAACGACAATGATCGAAACAAAGAAACTTTGTAACTTCAAACATGTGATCCAACACAAACAACTATGCTGTTGAAACTCACGTCATCACGTATGACGTTGCAATCTTTTATTTAAAATAAACAAAATATAGTAAAAAATATGTGTAACCCTAACAAATTTACCTATTTAAAAAGTTATGACATTAATTATCTATATACTATATTATAAAACAGACATAAAAAATTCTTAATTACAACATTTTAAGCACAAAATACAACTAATTAAAGCCAATTACTTAATTTACAATTTCATAATGCTTTGGTACTACTTATCCAAGCACAATATCTCATATCATCATTATCCTCACGCCAATCGTTCTCTTCCTCTTGCTTCAATAACACACTTCCAAACCCTAACTCTACCACCATCGGCGTTGCTCTCGATCGGTTCTTCTCTCAATCGGCGTTGCTCTCGATCGTCGACCACCGTTCTAGGGTTCTGCTCAGGTAACAGAACTTCTCTCAATCAATTGCTCCTCCCAGATAACAGAAATGGCAACTCTCGGATTAGGCATGTATGGTGCCCATGGCTTCAAACCTAAGAATCCTACTTACAAAGAGGTTAATGTTGAATCGTTTAATGTTGTATCTCTTTGATTGATTGTACTTATTGCATTGCTCGTATTATTAAATATTCAATACGTTCATTAACATAATAAAACTTTAGACATTTTTTTCTGGGTAACTGTGGTTTCCGGATAAGCTTACGCGTACTGACTAATCTATCGGACAGTTAGAAGAATAATATGATTGAAGGAGACGATAAATATGTTGAAGGTTTGAACCCTCGATATATTGATTGAGAGAAAACGTACAATACAATGAAAGTAAAAATAGCGGCTTAACCTAAACTAGAAGATACAAGAGAAATATATACACAAACTATATGGGCCCACGGGCTTGGGCCAAATACACATATGTATATTAACATCCCCCCTCAAACTCAATCGGGAGAAGAATGAACCAGATGGAGTTTGGAAACTAGATCACGAAACCGTCCTGGTAGATGAGCTTTAGTGAAAATGTCGGCCGATTGATCAATAGTTGAAATAGGAATAAGCTGAATAGTCTGACGAGTCACGTGTTGACGAACAAAGTGACAGTCAATTTCAATATGCTTCGTTCGCTCGTGAAAAACGTCATTGTGAGCAATCTGAAGAGCACTATTGTTGTCGCACCACAAAGAGGTTGGAGAATGTTGAGGTGCCCCCATGTCATAGAGTAGCCAGCGTAACCACACAAGTTCTTGAGCCGTGTCTGCTAGTGCTCGATACTCAACTTCAGTACTGGATCGAGCTGTCAGAGATTGTTTCTTGCTCCTCCAAGAGATGAGAGAGTCTCCAAGAAAGAAACAGTAGCCAGTATTAGAGCGACGATCCGTAATGTCACTGTCCCAATCAGCATCAAAAAATCCTCGCAAAGTTAATGAGGACGTGGATGAAAAATGAAGACCGTGAAACATGGTCCCCTTTAAATATCGAAGGATGTGAAGGACAGCAACATAATGATCTGAACAGGGTGCGGACATGAACTGACTAACTGTATGGACAACATAGGAAATGTCAGGTCGAGTCACTGTCAGGTAGACAAGTGACCCCACTAACTGTCGATACAGAGTAGGATCACGCAGAGGAGGTCCAACATTCGGAGCCAGATGAAGGTTGTGCTCAAGAGGAGTGAATGCAGTTTTGTTGTCAGTAAGCCTAGCTTTTGTCAAGAGATCGGAGGTGTATTTGGCTTGACAAAGATAAATTCCCGACGGATCTGAGATCACCTCAAGACCAAGAAAATAGTGTAAAGAACCAAGATCCTTCATTTCAAAACAGGAGCTGAGAGATGTCTTGAGATGAGTTATGCCAATAGAGTCACTTCCAGTAATAATCATATCATCCACATATAACAGAAGTAAGATTGTGCCAGCCTCAGTGGTCCGAGTAAACAGTCCTGAATCGTAGTTGCTGGGTGCGAAACCCAGAGAGGTGACGGTGGAACTGACCTTCTCAAACCAAGCTCGCGAAGCTTGCTTGAGTCCATAAAGAGCCTTCCGAAGTCGACAAACATGACCTTATGGAAGTCGAACGCCCGGAGGAGGTGTCATGTAGACTTCCTCAGATAAATCACCATTCAAGAAGGCATTCTTAACATCCATCTGAAAAAGAGGCCATTGTTTGGTAGCTGCAATGGCTAGAAGACCGCGAACAGAAGTGACTCGAGCAACAGGTGCAAATGTTTCCTCATAATCAATACCATACTCTTGATTGAAGCCCTTGGCCACAAGGCGAGCTTTGTATCGATCAATAGATCCATCGGATTTTGTCTTGATTTTAAACACCCATTTGGAGCCAATGGGTGACTTGCCCGGAGGAAGAGGGACAGATTCCCATGTCTGAGCTTTGTCAAGAGCCTGAAGTTCCTCATCCATAGCTTTCTGCCAATCAGGGTTAGAGGAGGCTTCCTTGTAGGAAGTGGGTTCATGATTTGACAACAGAGTAGCATAAACATGGTAATCACGGAGATGAGAAGGAACTTGTTTTACCCGATCTGATCGTCTAACATTCTGAGATTGAGACGTTCAAGGAGCCAAAGATTCAGCAGGCACCTCAGATGTTGGCTGTGCGGATGGAGCAGATGATTAATGTTGATCAGGAAAACTACAAGAGGCAGGCTGTGTAGGAGTAGGAGACTCTGAAGGAGAGGCAGATTCAGACTGTGGTGGAACAACAGGTGGAGGCAATATGATGTCAGATTGGAGTGAGTTCAATGAGATGGAAGCATCAGTGAAGAACGGAGTGGTGAAAGTGGGAGACTCACGAAACTTGGATATAGAGGAAAAAGGAACATGTTCCCAGAAGGTAACATGACGCGATATACGAAGACGCTGGGAGATAGGATCCCAGCAGCGATAACCTTTGTGCTCAATACCATATCCAAGGAAGCAGCAAAGTCTGGTGCGAGGTTCAAGTTTGGTATGTTCATGGGGTTGTAACTGAACAAAACAGGTACTACCCCAAACTTTTAGGAGTTCATAGGCAGGGAGGATGTTATAAAGAGCCTCGTAAGGAGACTTATGTTTAAGAAGAGGAGTAGGATGACGATTGATAGTATAAACTGCAGTGAAAGCAGCTTCCCCCCAAAACCGTTTCGGACATTTTGCAGAAATGAGAAGAGTGCGAACTGTATCAAGTATATGACGGTGTTTGCGTTCGGCATGGCCATTTTGAGGAGATGTGCCGGGACAGGAGTACTGAGAGAGAGTCCCCTGAGATTGAAGAGAGGAGAGAAGAGAGGACTCTTTGTATTCTATAGCATTATCAACTCTAAGAATCTTTATAGGTTTTGAAAATTGAGTGTGAATCATCCGAGCAAACATAATATAAATTTTAGGTAGCTCCGAACGATGTTTCATGAGATATATCCATGTGAAACGTGTATGGTCATCAACAAAAATAACAAAATATCGAGCACCCCCCATTGATGGATGTGGTGCTGGTCCCCATACATCAGAATGAATAAGATCAAAAGCAGAAGTAGAATTAAACTCATTTGTTTCAAAGGATAAAGCATGATGTTTTCCAAGTTTGCATGATAAACAAGAAATACTGTCAGAGGACACACAATTTCCTAACACCCCTGAATTAGCTAATGATTTTATTCTGGCTAGAGATAAGTGACCTAGTCGGGCATGCCACAATTCAAAGGAAGAGGAGATGGAAACGGAGGCAACAAGATTTGAAGATGGTAACGGCAGACGAAGATAGACCACTTCAAACATCCGTCCAACCTTACGGCCGAGTCCAAGGATCTGCTTGGTCTTTGGATCCTGGACAATACAACCAGAGGAATGAAATAAAATGATCAGGTTATATTCTAAAAGCTGCGCAACTGAAACTAAGCTCAGAGATAGTTTTGGAACATTGAGAACATCCGGTAATTGAATATGAGGAGTGGAGACATTTCCACTAAAGGATACTGGTAGGCCAGTGTTGTCAGTAGTTCGTACTGACGTAAAATGCTGAGGTGGTTTCTTAGAAACAAAACCATCAGTGCAGGGTGTCATATGATTGCAACACCCAGAGTCAAAAAGCCATGATTTACCTGATGCAGTTAAGTGTTGAGAATTCATACCCATAGCACCAGACATGATCTGCTCCATGAGTTCCTGATTGCGACGCATCAGTTCCATGAGGTCAGGTGCAACCATGGTAGAATCGACCGGTATAAATCGGTAGGGTGAGCGACCGGTATGGACCGGTGGTAGGAACCGGTAGGGTGAGCGACCGGTATGGATGAGGAACAGTAGAGTTCGACCGATAAAGTGGACCGGGATTAGACCGGGAAATAGATGCGACCGGTAGAGTTCGACCGATAGTCTTCGATCGGTAGGATGTTTTCGACCGGTAGAGTTCGACTGGTAAGGTTCGACCGATAGTGTTCGACCGGTAGGATGTTTTCGACCGGTAAGGTTCGACCGATAGTGTTCGACCGGTAGGATTTCGACTGATAGGGTTCGACCGGGGTGTTCGACCGATAGGTGTTCGACCGACTAGGGTTTCAGAAAACAAACCAGCGGCGGCTTCAAACAGATCGATCGATCTGATCTTAAAGAAACAAATCGATTCAAAGCAAAGAAATCGATTTAAAGGGGATGACTCACAAAGAACCAGCGGCGGCGGCGACAAGAGACGGCAAGAGGCAGAAGCGGCGACTGAGAATTAGATGAACAGTGACGATCGATGAACAGTGCGATTGTTGGGTCTGAAATATGCCAAGGATGGTTACTACTTCTAGTTCAACATGGTTACTACTTCTGAAGTTAATGCTGCTAGAAGAAAACAGTTAATACTTCTAGTTAATACTTCTAGTTAATGCTGCTAGAAGAAAACAGTTAATACTTCTAGTTAATACTTCTAGTTAATGCTGCTAGAAGAAAACAGTTAATACTGCTAGTTGATGGTTAATGTTGCTCAACAAGATTAGTACTGCTAGTTCAAAGTTAGTACTGCTTGAAGAGATTAATGCTGCTGAGCATGGTTAGTACTGCTAGAGTTAATACTGCTCAGAGTATTAATGCTGCTTATGATTAATACTGCTTATAAGATGGAGATCTGTATGGAAAGGATGACAGCTGGATAAACTGAAGATTATGGAAAGCTTAGAGATAATGATGGAAGATATTCTGAAGATATTTTATTAATTGGAATTAGCTTTTATCTTTAGTATATATATATATTGTATTGTTTAAAAAAAAAAGAAGAAGTGAGAATAACTTTCAGTTTTCATTCTTTTAGAGAGAATCAACCTCAAGGCATAGATCCTAATTCTAGAGAAGTAGAATTCGTATTGGTGAGCCTGTTCATCAATATTGAGGTTGAGTGAGTAATCTTGTAACTTCAAAGCATTAAATACAAGTTTACAGTTTGTTGATTATATTCTGTGTTTATTTTCTGTTTGATTAAATATCAAAGTGTTATTCCGCAAACTTCTTTGATATTGTTTCTGAGAATTAATTCTTGTTAAGAATTCGATCCTGACAAGTGGTCTTATCAAATCCTTTATTCTAAGAATTGAAAACCAAACTAATCAAAGAGTAAAAGTCATTAGATCAGATAATGGAACTGAGTTTAAAAATCATGATCTAAACACCTTTTGTGAAGAAAAAGGTATTGAGAGACAATATAGTGCTCCTAGGACTCCTCAACAGAATGGTGTTGCTGAAAGGAGAAATAGGACACTAATAGAGGCTGCTAGATCTCTGTTGGCTGATTCAAAATTGCCAATTACCTTCTGGGCTGAAGCAGTTAATACTGCTTGTTATGTCCAAAACAGAGTTCTAATAGTCAAGCAAAAGAACAAGACCCCATATGAGCTTTTAAATAAAAGAAAACCTTTTATTGGTTTCTTTAAACCTTTTGGGTGTCCTTGTACAATTCTAAATACCAAATCTCACTTAGGTAAGTTTGATAGCAAAGCAGATGATGGATTTCTTGTTGGATATTCATCTCAGAGTAAGGCCTACAGAGTATTTAACTCTTCTTCTAGAATAATTGAAGAAAGTGACAATGTCAAATGCAATGAGAACACACCAAATCCTGTTGGGTCTGGACCTCAGTGGCTATTTGACATTGATTCACTAACTAACTCTTTTGGTTTCAGTAATGAGTATACAGGAACAGGTAGTGGAGAATCAGAGATCACACAAGTTCAAGAAAGTATATCTAAATCTGTGATTTTTCCCATACCCACAGTAAATTCAGTTGAAGACTGTGAAAAGGAATCACTCACTGAACCAAGTCAGAGTGAAGAAGACACTAGAGATGAGGAGACTCAAGAAAACAATGAAGTGGCATCTGAAAACACTTCAGTTGAGTTGCATGAATCTAATCTTGAGGCTGGATTACATGAAGAACCTAGTCACAACACCAGAGTTCAGAAGAATCATCCTCCACAGTTGATAATAGGAGATATCTCTTCTCCTATGATGACTAGACATCAAAGCAGACTTCAGGAAATGCAAGATCAACAACATACAGTGCTTTCTTGTTTTCTATCACAGCTTGAGCCTAAAAAGGCACATGATGCTATGAAAGAATCCAGCTGGATAGAAGCAATGCAAGAGGAACTGTTACAGTTCAAGCTACAAGATGTGTGGGATCTAGTAGACCTTCCTAAAGGTCACAGAGCAATTGGCACAAAATGGATCTTCAGAAACAAGAGAGATGAAAGAGGTATTGTTATAAGAAACAAAGCAAGGCTGGTGGCTCAAGGCTATACTCAAGAAGAGGGTATAGATTATGAAGAAGTTTTTGCACCTGTAGCTAGGATAGAAGCAATCAGACTATTCCTAGCCTATGCTTCTTACATGAACTTCAAAGTCTACCAAATGGATGTAAAAAGTGCTTTTCTCTATGGATCAATTGAAGAAGAAGTATATGTCTGTCAACCACCAGGGTTTGAAAACCCAAGCTATCCAGACAGGGTATACAAATTAAAGAAAGCACTTTATGGACTACATCAAGCCCCAAGAGCATGGTATGACACTCTGTCATCCTATCTCTTGGAAAATGACTTTGAAAGAGGAGTCATTGATAAGACTCTATTTATCAAAAGAAAGAAGAAGGATATCTTGCTGGTCCAAATATATGTTGATGACATTATTTTTGGTTCTACAAGAAACAACATGTGCAAGGAGTTTGAGGATTTAATGTCACCAAAGGTAAGATGACATTTGAGGATGTCTACTATGTTGATCAATTAAAGTACAACCTGTTAAGTGTATCACAGGTTTGTGACAAACAACATAGTATATTATTTACTAATACTGAGTGTATGATTCTTGCTCCAGAGTTCAAGGTAGTTGATGAAAGCATGATACTACTTAGAACTCCAAGAAAGGACAATGTTTACTGTCTTGATTTGGACAATGTTGATAGTGATTCATCTCTAAATTGTCTTGTTTCAAAAGCTTCTGTAGATGAATCCTCCCTTTGGCACAGAAGGATGTGTCACATGAATTTCAAGACTATGAACAATCTTGTTAAAAATAACCTTGTAAGAGGTTTACCTTCAAAAGTCTTTTCATGTGATGATCATTGTGTTGCTTGTCTTAAAGGCAAACAACACAAAACTTCTCATAAGACCAAAGAGTTAAATTCTGTTTCTTCTTGTCTCCAGTTATTGCATATGGATCTGTTTGGTCCTACAAATGTTATGAGTATAGGCAAGAAATCTTACTGCTTGGTTATTGTTGATGATTACTCCAGATTTACTTGGGTATATTTTCTAAGGACTAAGGATGAAACAAGTGGTATCAGAGCTAAACTCTCTCAGAAACAGTTATTCATCATGGAAAATCTTACAGAATCAAGCAGTACTTTGGTCTCAAAAGTTCCAATGCTTAGATCCAATGAATTTGACATGTGGAAGATCAGAATCAAGCAATATATTCTCCTCACAGATTACTCTATGTGGGACATCATTGAGAATGGCCCATCTGATGAAGGAAAGATTGGTGAAGATGGCAAAAGAACCCCTCCAAAGACAGATGCAGACAGGAAGACAAGGCAGACAGAGATGAAAGCCTTGAGCACACTGCTCTTGGCCATTCCAAATGAGTATCAACACCAATTCTGCAATTGCACTGATGCACAGATGCTCTGGAATGCTCTAGAGAAGAGATTCTCAGGTACCAAAAGTACCAAGAGAAATCAAAAGGCAATCTTAAAGCAACAGTATGAAAACTTCATCTCAACCAAGAATGAGTCCATGACTCAAACTTTTGACAGGTTTAATAAACTAATTGGTGAACTAGCTACTATGGGAGTACAGATTGATCAAGATGATGTGAACAGAAAGTTCTTAAGGTCCCTTGGAGATGAATGGACCATGTACACTGTGTCATTCAGACAGAATGATCAGTTGGAAGAAAAAGAACTTGATGATCTGTACAATGATCTTAGAGTATTTGAAGCTGAGGTGGAGGCAAAGAAGAAGCCTTCTGGATATGTTCATAATGCTGCACTCCTATCAGCATCAATTGATTCTACTGCTAACCCTGAATCAGTTAATGCTGCTAATGGATCAAATCAAGATAAAGGCACTGATTCTGTGTTTGAAGCTTTTCTTTCTAATCATGGAAATTCCTCTTTGACTAATGATGACTTAGAACAACTCCATCCCGATGATCTGGAAGAGATGGATATTAAATGGCAGATGGCCATGCTCTCCATGAGGGTTAAGAAGTTTATAAAGAGGACTGGAAGAAACAACTTCTCCCAAAGAAGAGAAGATGGAGCAGGGTTTGATAAATCAAAGGTAGAATGCTACAAATGCCATCTGAAGGGACATTTTGCTAGAGAATGCAGAAGTGGAATGTCTCACAACAACAACCATCAACAAGCTCAATCTGGAAGCTTCAATAACAACAGAAACTTTGCTCAAGCCCTTGTTTCTCAACAAGGAATGGGGTTTGATTGGAGTGATCAAGCAGAAGAAACTATTCAGAATCAAGCTCTTATGGCTAAAGTATCTGATCTCCCATCTGAGGTAAGTTCTAATCTCTGTTCTAAAACTTGCATAGACACTGTTAAAAGGTACAGGGATCACAATCAGAAGATGAGTGATGACCTTAAGAGATTAGAAAAAGATATAAAAGACTATGTAAGGATTGTAGAGAGATTTGAAGATCAGATCAAAGGTTTTCAAGCCAATGAACTACAACACTCATATGACACCAATTACTGGCAGTGGGAGAAAAAGGATTTAGAACTTAAACTGACCAAATCTAAAGAGGAGAGTGAAAAACTGAAAGAGGAGCTAACCAAGGTTAAGCTTGATGTAGAAAAGTTTTCCAATGCTTCTAAAGCAATGGACTCTTTACTACAAAATCAAATTCTTGATAAGCTGAGAAGAGGAATTGGGTACAATGCAACACCTCCACCATATAACAACAATTATATTCCTCCTACTTCAGACCTGTTAGACACCAAAGATAGGAAGGACTTGCCTGAGGGAGCCACTGAAATAGATCCCTTAGATGAGGTAATTATTGAGGATAAGACTGAGAAAGAGGTTGACAAGAGTAAGGAGAACAAGGTGAGTGGTGAGATTCCTC
Organism: Arctium minus; assembly: GCA_954870635.1. Lineage (NCBI taxonomy): Eukaryota > Viridiplantae > Streptophyta > Magnoliopsida > Asterales > Asteraceae > Arctium > Arctium minus. The sequence goes on along the minus strand of OX941096.1, from coordinate 9,972,169 downwards.
TAGAGAATAACATTATCACCAATGATGATTGTGGAAGGACTTGGATCAAATCCAAGGACCTAGAGAAGAAAGAGGGAAAGTCTGGTAAGGTCCATTACAAACAGACCACAGTTGTGAATCCAGGTCCTTGCAAACAGTGTGCATGTAAGAAGAATGAGCCCCAAAAACAGGACAAAAAGAGGGGAAATCAAAGAAACTGGAATAATCAGTGGGCACAAAAACAAGGGGTTGATCTAAGTAAAATCAATAGACCAAAACCTTGTTTTATTTGTGGAAAGCTTAATCATATTGCCAAATACTGTTATTTCAATCCTATAAACCAAAGAGTAAATTTTCAAAGACAAACTCAAAACTCCTTTGGTTATAGGAAGCAAGGAAGGAATCAAATGGCTGAGAACAGAGCACCTAAAAAGTCTCATGTTCAAAATAAGTTTGCTAAACCAAAGAAAAATACTCCAAATAAGCCAAGGAGTAATTTAAAAACAAAGAAAGCAAACAACTTTGTTCAAGTTTGGGTTCCAATTGTAAAGAAACCTGTTAGTACTGCTATCTCAGATAGTACTGCTAACAGAAATAGTGTTGCTGCAACCAAGACTAGTGCTAACAAGGATAGTGCTTCTACTAGTATTAATGTTGCAAAGCCTATAATCTTGACAAAGTATTCCAGCCATGAGATTCCTAAACAACTCATTCAGACCAAACTGACAGATTATATAAATGAGAAAGGACAACCCAAGACCACTTTGGCTTGGGTTCTCTCAAAGACTAACTGATTTATCAAGTGTGCAGGTCAATCAAAAGCTCAAGAGGAAGAGCATTTTGGAATGAAGATAATGATTGCTCTTGGCACATAACAAGGAACATGGATTGCCTTCAAATTCTTTAAAAAGATTTGATGGAGGACATGTTACTTTTGATCCAGCAGAAGGTAAGAAAAGTGAAAAAGGTATAGTTTCAAAAGATAAAGTAACTTTTGAAAATCTTATGGTATATGGTACTACTAACCTTGTGTCTGTAAGTGTTTCAGGTTGCTAATACTGAAAGGTAGTTAGTACTTCTAGTTCAGTGAAAACTGTCAGACTGTGTTAATGCTGCTGGTATGTGTTACTACTGCCAGTCTGTGTTAATGCTGCTGATAAGTGTTACTACTGCTAATGTAAGTTTTCTATACCTAAAAATGATCTTCAATGATTTAATGTCAAACCTGGATATCAATCAAAAAAAAAAAAAAAAAACTTTTATCTGTATCCAAGGTTTGTACAAGAAGTACTTAATAAGGAATTGACGGATTAACCTCATTTTAATGAGATATATGTACCTAAACCCCCTAAAGGCAAGGTTTTCTCAAACATGAGAAGATCTGCTAGGGACTCGGAAGGAGTTGATATACCATTGTTCTCTACAATGATGGTGATGTCCCACAATCAAGAAGGTAAGGCATCAGGGTCAAAGCCCTCATTAGACCAACCCACTGATGACCTATCCACACCTTCCACTACCAAGCATAAATCTTCAGATTCCTTTTGTCAAACCAACATTCCCCATTACTATATTATATAAGAAAAGATACAGAAGGTTCCTTCCCTTCTTGTATCCTCAACCTAAAAACCTACAAGCCCTCTGATGGAGCATTTTTCATCAGAGAATATCCAAAGGGAAACCATAGAGGTGTCTCCCAACCTCAAGAAGGTGCTCAATAAGGAGATGCAAGAGCATATGGGTTGTAAGGCTCACACTACTGACTTTGCACAAAGTGCAGGACAGGACAGTGTGAACATATCTAAGACCTTCCCCATGGCAACTTTAGATGAGTAATTATCTAAAGGTCCCAGGTGCCAAGAAACCAAGGGAGTAGAAGGTGCTTCTGTTAGGCAGAAGATCTCTACTAAAAGATCCAAGGATCCTTCAAAGGTGGTAAAACATCTAAAGGAGGTGAGGACAGTTTAACTACAAAGAATTGATGGATACACTTGGTACAATTTGTCTGAAAGTTCACAATCAAATTATGGAGATAAAAGAGATGAAAAGATCATGATTATTTCAAAAAGGGGGAGACTTAAACATCTGAACTTGAGAAGAATTGAGAAGGAGAATCAAGTTGATATGAAATCTTATTTTGAGGGGGAGATAAGTGAAGAAGATGAAACAAAGCAGTAACTACAACAGAAACAGAAAAGAAGATAACAGCAGAAACTGAATCAAGAAGAACTAGTAATTGCAGAAAGTTTTGAAATTATCATAAAGACCCTATACTGAAGAACTTAACTTCTCAGTTTTGAAAAGTTAAGTTAGGGGGAGATTGTTGGGTCTGAAATATGCCAAGGATGGTTACTACTTCTAGTTCAACATGGTTACTACTTCTGAAGTTAATGCTGCTAGAAGAAAACAGTTAATACTTCTAGTTAATACTTCTAGTTAATGCTGCTAGAAGAAAACAGTTAATACTTCTAGTTAATACTTCTAGTTAATGCTGCTAGAAGAAAACAGTTAATACTGCTAGTTGATGGTTAATGTTGCTCAACAAGATTAGTACTGCTAGTTCAAAGTTAGTACTGCTTGAAGAGATTAATGCTGCTGAGCATGGTTAGTACTGCTAGAGTTAATACTGCTCAGAGTATTAATGCTGCTTATGATTAATACTGCTTATAAGATGGAGATCTGTATGGAAAGGATGACAGCTGGATAAACTGAAGATTATGGAAAGCTTAGAGATAATGATGGAAGATATTCTGAAGATATTTTATTAATTGGAATTAGCTTTTATCTTTAGTATATATATATATATTGTATTGTTTAAAAAAAAAAGAAGAAGTGAGAATAACTTTCAGTTTTCATTCTTTTAGAGAGAATCAACCTCAAGGCATAGATCCTAATTCTAGAGAAGTAGAATTCGTATTGGTGAGTCTGTTCATCAATATTGAGGTTGAGTGAGTAATCTTGTAACTTCAAAGCATTAAATACAAGTTTACAGTTTGTTGATTATATTCTGTGTTTATTTTCTGTTTGATTAAATATCAAAGTGTTATTCCGCAAACTTCTTTGATATTGTTTCTGAGAATTAATTCTTGTTAAGAATTCGATCCTGACAGCGATGAACAGTACGATGAACAGTAACCGATGAACATTAAAAAACGATGAATAAACCTACAGCTCTGATACCATGTTAGAAGAATAATATGATTGAAGGAGACGATAAATATGCTGAAGGTTTGAACCCTCGATATATTGATTGAGAGAAAACGTACAATACAATGAAAGTAAAAATAGCGGCTTAACCTAAACTAGAAGATACAAGAGAAATATATACACAAACTATATGGGCCCACGGGCTTGGGCCAAATACACATATGTACATTAACACGAACGACCACGAATAGCCTAGAGTTATCGCAGGTGAACCTTCATGATCACAAAAAAAATGAAAAACGAAAGTCATTTGTTTGTTTAGCTGGACCGTCTATTAGCATGTAAAATCTTGATTTTTGAACAAGGACAACAATATTTTGGAGCTTACTTTTTTACTTGTGCCTGGGATCCAGAATTATATAGCCCAACCTATGAATCCACCTCAATAAAGATCTATATAATTTCTTTCAAAATCAAAAGATGCTATTTAATTTTAGAGTTTGCTGATAATAACAAGAACGATTTTTGATATTCTTTTCATTTTATCATTTTAAACATTTTTATTATTTCAATTTATAAAATTTTTAATAATATAAAATTTTATATTTTATTTTATTTATTACTCATTTAAAATCACATAATTTTAATATGCATGTAAAATGATAGAGAACAAATTGTTTAAAAAATCTGTTGGAATTGGAAATCTAATTCAACAATAGGGCAAAATTTTGCATTTGGGCCTTACTTCACTAGTGGATCATATGCAGTGAATGGGCCACATTTTACATGCAGGCCAAAAAATTAAGGAAATTGAATAAAGAGTAAATTACACTGGTGGTCCCTGTGGTTTTCTTAAATTTTGGATTTGGTCCTTAAAACAAACTATCTACACTAGTGGTCCTTAACTTTTCATTTTCATAACATTAATGGTCCTCCACTTAACAACCTTAGTTAACAACCATTATAAATGATTAATTAGGTGTCGTTTGTTTTTTAAGAGGTCTAAAGTCTGAACTCTTATTTTAGTTATGATTAATAAGAGGTGGTGTGTAAAAAAGTCTGAATGATTCAGACTTAAGAGCCATTAAGAGTTTTTTTTAAAAAAACAAACAACCCCTTAGTCTTTCAACAAACTATAAGGACCAAAAATGCAATCTACTCAAACATTTGATGTGACTCACGGTTTTTTTAATTTTTTTATTAAAAAATATTTTATATATTTAAGCATAAATCTAATTTCTTAAAATAAAAAACATATATTAAAATAAAATTTTATATTTTCTTAAAAACTATTAAATCCACAAAAACATTTAGTGTTTAAAAAATAATCAAGATAAACATATCTTTTAGGAATTGAATATACAAGAAAAATATTGAAACTTAAGTTCGATTAATGTGATATTATCAATATATAGTCAAACTACAAATAATTAAAATAACAACAAAATAAATATTATTAATTAAGATTAAAAACATTGATTAAGAAAAACTATCACTACAACCAAATTAAGTTTATATGATGCCAAAAAAATTTAAACGTCTTAAACACCCATCTTTTTATAAGACGTTTGTTTTTATAGAAAACTTTTTTAAATGGTGTCATATAAAATTACTAATGCAACGTTTTGTATTATAAGTGTCCTAAAAGCTTGTTAGGACGTCCAAAAGCGTTCTATAAACTTCTTGCAACGCTTTATTTTTTGTCCTATAAAATAAGTTTTATAATGTAACCTATTAGGGTGCTTAACTTTGTTGGCATCACATAAACTTAATTTTGTTGTAGTGATAAATTTTCTTAATTGTTTGAATAATCAGTTTTTTTTAATCTTAATTTATAGTTTTTATTTTGTTGTTATTTTAATTATTTGTTATTTGACTATATATTAATAATCTCACGTTAACTGAACTTAATTTTTAATATTTCGCTCACATATTTCAATTTGCAACTTAAAATATATGTGAATTTATCTTGATTTCATTTGTTTTTCTAAAGTTGATATTTTTTTAACGCTAAATGTTTTTGTGGATTTAATAGTTTTTAAATAAACATAATTTTTTAATTTAATATATGTTTTTTATTTTAAGAAATTAGATTTATGATTAAATTTATAAAAATATTTAAATAATTTTTTAAAAAAGCGTGAGTCACATCAAATGTATGAGTAGATTACATTTTTTGTCCATATTATTTGTTCAAATACTAATTAATCCTTCATAACGGTTGCTAATTAAGGTTGTTAAGTGGAGGGATCATGAATGTTATGAAAATGAAAAGTTAGGGACCACTACCATAGATAATTTGTTCTAGGGACCAAATCCAAATTTTGAGCAAACCATAGGGACCACCAGTGTAATTCACTCTTGAATAAAATAACTAATCTTTCCAATTAACTTTACTTTTTAAACTAAATTCTCATTTAGGGGTCGTTTACCCAAATGCTTATTCGGTAAGCGCTTACCAATGAAACTCGACACACTAACTTGCTTTATCGGATAAAATTTTAATTATCACGATGGTATCTTATACAACAATTTACCCAGTAAACGCTTACCCGGGTAAGAGTTGCCACTCTCTCTTACCAGGTAAGAGTCTTCATCCTTATCCTCGCTTTTACCGGGTAAGATCTTATCCTCTTGTCATCTTCATCCGCTATGGTAAATTATCCGGTAAGCACTTGCCCGGTAAGCATTTTGTAAACGGCCCCTTAGTTGGAGTTTACCTAAATAGGTATTTACCTAAATCCTATTTCAAATAAAAAAAGAAAAAAAAATTATTTATGCAGAAATTTGAATCTTTACATAAAAAAATATTATTTTTTAATCTAAAAATCAAGTTTATGCAAATGCCTAAGACATTTGCATAAACTCTGAATAACATGAGAATTCAACTGAAAAAGTGACTAAGAGTAAATTTAGTTGGAGAGATTGGCTGATCAATTTACTGAAATTTTGGGCCAACACGTAATCCACTTGGGCTAGTAAATACTTTTGGACCAAACTTTTCCACTCTTGATCCATAACAACTTGTTTATTATACCCCTCAAAACATTTTAGGCTTTATTCTAGCTCAATAAATTCGACTTTTGATCTAAATTTTTTGAAGAACCCCTCTATACGATGTCTTAGGTGCAATCTTATATATGATCATTTGTCCAAACATGGTGAAAAATGCTGCAAACGACATGGTTTCTGATTACGTAATGGCAGGAAATATCCCGTTACGCATATTGGTCACTTCAAACTAGGTTACCTAATTATATACCTTGAATAAACAAATGTTATTTATTTAACGACTGCTACGAGCTAAATCATGTTCCATTCGATTTTTACTAGTTTATTTGTGTAAGGACCTGATGGGAAACATGTTCGACCACGTTAGAACTAATTCTAGGAATGTTTAATCCTTATTGACGTCAACTTCCATCTTTTTTACTAAAAAGATGCCATCCATTTGGCATAAAGATTGGGTCATCATTCCAATTTCATTCTTTCGCTTACATTGCTTGTCTTAAAATAATAATAATAATAATAATAACCAGAGCATAACCCAAAAGAAATGATGTTGGGATAGAAAATAATTATAGTAACATATAATAAAATTTGATTTAAGTATAAAACATAAATTAATTATCATTTCAAAATACAATAATAAACTAAGAGATCATATCAAATCAAATGATTTACTTTAGAGTTTGTGTTCCACCATTGTTGACGCTCGAAACCCAAACTTAAGCTTCAATATGCTTTTTTAAGCATTTGATAATTCTGGTGATGCCCTAGTGGCACACATTGAATGACAAGGATGGCACCTTTAAGAGTCATGATTCCTTTCCATTATATCGGGACCATTGAGCGGCGACATGATACCCCTATCCTTTACACAGATCCACCCATAACAATAGTAGTACAAATAAAATACTAGGTTCTCCTGGTAAAACCTGTGATATTAGTGTAACAACTCATCTCACACGAAAAAAATTGGGATTTATAAGTTCCTTATATGTCTCAAATTGTGGGCTACCAATAACTTCCACCATGGTTTTTAGTTGGACTCAAAGTTATTGGGTCAACCTATTGCTTTAGGCTTTGGGGTGTTACAAATGGTATAAGACCCACTCTTGTACCATCAGGATGGTAGGGGCAAACCTCATCGGGTATGATGAGTCCACGAGGGGGGGGGGGGGTTTGCAACATCTTACGTGAATCTAACATCTCCGATTACAAGGAGGAAGATTATGGTTAGGTCTAACGAGGACATCATGAGTTTAAGTGGGGGATTTGTGTAACAACTCGTCCTACGTGGATAGAAATTGGGATTTGTGAGTTCTTTATAAGCCACAAGTTGTGGGCTACAAATAACTTCCACCATGGTTTTAAGTTGGACTCGAAGTTATTGGGTCAACTTATTGCTTTGGGCTTTGTGGTGTTACAAATGAACTTAAATATTTGTCACAAGTTGTGTAACACCCTCAAATCTGGAAATAACAACTAATTTAAAATTTCAATAATATATAAAGTAAAGTATAAAATCCCTTTCTACAAATCAACTCTTGAAATAACTCATATTGAATTCTAGCATTAACCTCAACATTTATAAACCCAAGTCTTATACAAGGACTGGATAAAGGCCGGGTGTTACTAAACCCATTACCAAATTGCTATCTCCAAAAGTGTGGAATGCTTCATCCAATAGTTACACTCTTCTTGTGCATCTAATTAGCACTCAGCTCTTCATAGTGTCGCTAATACCATTCCCCAACAAGGACCTGACGCACATGCCGACAAATAAAAAGGTTAGGCTAACGCCTAGTGAGTTCAAACAGTTTTCAACATGAATATAAAATAGTAAAACTGAAAGATAACTTATTTAAAACATAACTTCTCATTATGAAATGCATTTATCGTAAAAGCAACATCTTTCCAAACCCACTATTTTCGTGATGAAAAACAGTGATCAAAAACCCATTTAACACGGATTCAAAACCCAACACTCACTCCAAAACACAATGAAGTTAAATATCCAAATCCTGAAAACAAAGATAAAACTTTATTACCCAAATCACCCAAAAACATGTATAAAACTCAATAATACAAAACCACAAATCATGGGTGTCAATCCATACTCAAAACGTCACCGAAAACATGGATAATACATAATACCCAAAACAACACCTTTCGGTGACGGGGGAGACCCGTTTCCATTAAACGTGGCGAAACACAAAGTTAAGCCACATATTTATGTTATCGGACTACACCTCAAATCATGACTTTATTGCATGCTTCATTAAGCTACACTTCAAGTCCCCAACTCCTTTAGTGCATCCACTCAATGTGGGTGTCACCTCAAGGACATAGTACCTCTAGTGCACACGCCTCGCTGGGTTCAACTTCAAGGATACTTGATCTTATTGCATGTTCGTCCTCTAAGAAGTTCTAACCTCAAGCTTCTCACTCAACCTTTAGTGTATACTCCCTAGCATTCAAGATAGGAGTTTCAACTCCTTACTTGATAACCCAAGATGTTTAACTCTAATGTATAAGAGTTAGAGCATTAAAACTACAAAACCCACGGTCCCACAGTACAACCCATAAAGGTTCATCTCCACAACACCGAGATGACAATAATGCCAACCCAGGCATGTTTCCCAACGTGAGAATATCAAGACTCCTCACTATTCAAATATGACAGACTCATATACCTATGGATCCAATGCATTACAGTCTAAACCATTACACAACTCTAGATGAATGACTAACGCACTTAAAACATGTAATTCTCAATAGAATGCAATAAATGAAAAACCAAAGCTAAAGCTCCACAATAAGCTATTAAAACAAGACAAATGTCCCCAAGACTCATCACAGTCAAAACCGAACCAAAAGCTTAGTAACTCAATAAAAGCCCATCATAAGTAAATAGAATGCATTTAACTATTGCTCATGCAAACATATGCTTTAGAACATGATTAACTCAAAAACCCATCATTAGTTGTGACAACCATTTACCTAATGAAATAATATCGTTTATATTTCCAAAATATCCCAATCATAATAATATGCATTTTCAAACCAATCACCCTAAAATGCATTAACACCAAATTAATCTCCGTTTATGAGATAAATCATAAAAGAAATGCACACCTATGATTCAGTTAAAAAAATGTCTAAAACCCTCAAGCATGAGTGTTTCTCAAGATTTATGAAATTAAATACCCCAACAAAGCAAAACTCATCAAATGTTCATACCTTTGATAATTGTCAAGTAAAACAAATAATACTTCAAAATGGACATTTTCACAAAGCAACTTCAACTCACTTTGCTAGATTTAGGCTAAATCTAGATTTTACCCCAATCTTGAGCTTCTTTGAACAAACTTGAATATACAAGAAATTTTTCCAAACCTTAGATCCACAAGTTTCCAAACATAAACAAACAAAACCATATGCTTAGAATCATTCCCCAAACATTTTATATCAAAATCACCATTTTGGCCAAAACCCTAATTTTGACCTAACTTTCCCCAAAATCATCTAAACCGAAATTTGAGAAATAAGAACACTTGGAAGTCATAAATGGAGCATTCATAACTCATATAAAAGTTTAGAAAAGAGGAGGATGAACTCACCACTTAGATTTTGAGCAAAACCCTAAAATCCTAGAAATATCAAGAAATAGCCCCAAAATGAGTTAGGGTTCGAACTAAGTGAAAAGAAACCGATTTGGAAGAGAAAGGATAAAGTTTGAGAAGTGAGAAATGAGAACAAAGTTGGAAAAATCGCATTTTTAACACTCTGGTACCCGTATGCGATTGTGACAGTGTAACAATCCTGTTACAATCACTCAGAATGTACCGCAAGGCTATGGTGTTCAACGATTATGATAGGGTGATAGTGAAAGTGTCATAATCGCTGTCACAATCACCCAAAATGTACCAAACCCCCAAAACTCAGTTTTCTTACGCGGAACACCCTCAATTCTCTTAGGGACTAAAAGCAATAAGTTCCTAACTCAAAGCCACAACTTAGAAACCTAAGAAACGCACAGGGTGACTTTTACTTACCAAAAAAGTACGAGTGTTACAAGCTGGAATCGAACCACAAACCTCTTTTACGTGGATAGTTTTAACTTGGGGAATATAGACCATCCCACGAAGTCCAAATTTGTAACCTGAACTCATGATTCTAAAACACATCTGGTAAAGGAGGTATCCGATCCCTTATAAGGCAACTTACGTTCCCCTCCCTAACCAATGTGGAATCTTACAATTAGCATAACAAAAACCTACTTTATCTCATAGTTTCACTCTACTAGAACTTGTTTGTAATACTTGGGTCACTCCCCTATTTTATACTGACTGGACATTGATAGTCGATTACTTTTATTGATGATATTTTTCATTTCATTTTGATGATATCCAATATGAAATCATTTTTTAGCAATTGATCATATTTTTGAGGAATTAAATATGTTAAAAATATAGTTTTAGGTTCATTCTTGAATTAAACATTTGTGTAATTAGTTTGAATAATTATTAGTAAGTTTAAGTGATATTATTAGGAATTTTACTTAAAAAAGGTTGGAGTGTAAGGGGCCGCTTACTAAATGCTTACTGGGTAAACGCTTATCGGTAAGAGTCATCACCCTCACTTACCTTATGGTGTAACATTCCTGACCATCATCATGGATTGATGGTAAGCGTTTATAACCCTGTAAGTGCTTACCGGGTAAGAGTCATCACCCTTACTTACCGGGTGGGATTCTTAATCCTTGCCTTTCATGTTAATGGGTAAGATCTCAGTTCTTGTTATGTTCACCCGATAAAAAAATTGAACCAACGAGTGCTTACCAAAAGATATGTATTTTATAAACGACCCCTAATTTAAAAACTTCAGCGGTTAAAGTTGGGTGATAAAAACTTGAGGACTATGAGTACATGCTTTAGTCAAAGATGAAGGATAATTAGATGAGAAGGACTGCAGATAAATTTATGAGATTATGAGAGGTTACATAAGTGATAAAAGAATCGACAAGGGTCTAAGGGGCTGTTTGTTTACCTCTTAATGGTTTCATTAAGAGACAACATCTGAATCGTTAACAGGTAAATCTTGTTTGGCAAAACAAATGTCTGCTTCTTAATGGTTTCCAAACCCTCTGAATGATTTTGTATCTTGACCATGCCTTAACCATTCAGAACCCTGATTTCATTCTAAACAATAAACAAACAACCATATTTCATTTCACACTATATCATAAGAGCCTCTTAATGATTCTGACCACTTAATCATTCTGCACCAAACCATTCAGCAACTGCCAAACAACCCTTAAGTGTAAATCGTAAAATAATAAAAGCCTTGTTCTTTCATTTTTGTAATTTAATTGAGTATTTCTCTAATTTTGTTTATGCAATCTCTCTATTCTCTCGGTTATAAATGACCGATTCAAAGTTTTTCTCTATTATTTTGTAATCTTTAATTGTTAATATATATTTTCAACTAGATATGGCCAAAAATCGGTTTCGAACCAGGTCGGGCCCAAATCGGTCCCCGTCCTAAATCCTTTCCTTGTAACCAGTCCTGGTCAAAAACCCTCGGTCTGGTTAAGCTTTAGTAGAACCGGGTATGAGAATCGGTTCCGGTCCCGGGCCGAGCCCAAATTGATCTCACTTCATTTTATTTTTAAATCTATTTTTTACATAATTTTTTTTCCAAATTTTGTAAAATATGTAATTGGGTCAATCAAATACACTAAAAAATTCGTTGTAAGGAGTTTTTGGATGCATCATGTTCACCGCCCATCTTGGGAGAGAAAGAGATGAGAAGTAGGAGTTGTTAAAAACCGAAATACGAGGCAAAATCTCGAATTGTAGTGAGAATTGTAAACGTTTTTTTTTTTTTTGCGTTTGTGAGTTGGTATCTTCTACATACACCATATGACTTATATATAGTGCATAGAGGGTTAAAAAGATAAAAAAAATAAGGGTCAAAAATGAAAAAAACGGTCATAAGACCGTTGGTAATGGCTATAAAAAGGGTCAATTGTTTTAGAAAAATAGGACCGGTCCAGGTCGGGCCTTGTTTTGCACTAAAATCCATAATCGGGTTGTAATTTCCGATCCTAAACTGGTCCTATCGGTCTTGATCGGGGCCGGTCCTAAACTGATCCCTTTTGTTTCCGAGCTGGGCTGATCCCAAATCAGTCCCGGTTCTGGTCCTCTATCGGTCCCGGCCAGACTGGGCCCATTTGGCCGTTGGAAATTCCAACGTATTGCTGCATCTGCAAATGTGAAGAAATAAATATGAAATAGATTTTTTTGATGATCCAATCATAACTGTGCTTCGTGCTCGATAACTTCTCCAATTTCAGTCATTGGTAATTGTTTGCTCCTTCAGTTTATACCTCACGTTGATAACTGTGATTTAGTTCTTGTTTCACATATTATTCTTCCCCTGTGTAATGCTTTGCGAATTGCATTACATGCTAAGAACAAAAATGGATTCATGGATGAAACCTTAAGGGGGCGTTTGGTTCGCATAATGGAATTTAGTGGAATTGGAATCCATCAAAGGAATTTGATTTCGAAGGAATTGGGATGGAATTTGACCATGCATTTGGTTGGATGGAATTGGAATGGAATTCCTAAAGGGATTAGAATCTTTGGGATATCTGATGGAATGGTGAAATCTTTAATCTAAGGAATTCAATTGAATATAAAGGATTCCTACATTTTCATTATGTGAACCAAACATGGGATCTAGAATTTGGTCAAAGAAATTATTCCTTCAAAATCCATGAACCAAACACCCCCTAAGAAGGACAGATGACAATAATCTAGCCATGACACCAATGTGTGGTTATGCAACAACAACATTGTTATTTCATGGATTCCAAACTCTTTTTAAATCGAGATATTGTCAAGTGTTATGTTTACTGAAACTTCTTTTTGGTTGGATTTGAACGATAGGTTCAAGCAGAGCAATGATTGCAAATTTTTTCAAATTCAAGCCTAAAATCATGGTGCTTTCACATAGTCAAGGGTCAATCTCCTTTTCCTTTACCAAAATGAAGTCCTTGTAGGAGGGACTTATGATTTTTTGTCCTCACTACTCATGTAACGAGGATGAATATGACGGTGTATATAATGGAGATGGAGAAATATATTTAGATGGAAGTCGTTTTCAACTTCTTGATGGGACTAAATGAGTCCTTTACTCAAACATATTCTCAAATTTTATAAGTAGAACCATTGCCACAACAGAGTATTCTATTTAATGATACCAAAGGAGTATCATAAGTATGGATCAACAAACCTCTTAGTGTTCAATGCAAAAGCAGGCTACAAACAAATCTCTTTTAAAACTGATACAACATAAGCTCGAACCTTATTGTTTTGCACATACTTCAAGATGCTAGGCCATGTAAAGGAGAAGTGTTATAGGTTGCACCGTTATTCGACAGGTTCCAAGACAAGGCGAAAACCTTATGCTGAGCAAAGGAATTCTGGAAATGAATTAGACATGCTTCTCAATGGGATGTCATCGACTCAACATCAACATTTGATGAAAGCTCTTTCAAACCAATAATGATCGGTTAATGCAAAAACAGGAGATATCTAACCAATAAATGATATAACATGTACACGCTATTTCATATCTTTTTCATTGCAATATATTTCCCCACATACTTAGGTAGTTGATTTTGGTGCTCGCCAACATATTTGCCATGAAATCACCAACTTTATTAACTTACAAAAAAGCCATAACATTACACGTAACACTAGTGATATGCATATCAAAGGAATTCTCATGCTTTGTGATGTTCTTTATGTACCTAATATCATATTGAACCTCAGATAAGAAAGTGCTCTCACCATGAACAACAAGTTCATAGATCAACTTTGAATGAAAATGCCCCGATCCAAGAGGAAAAGCACAAAAAGATGATTAACACAACTAGAAGGTTTTAAGGCTTGTATGTTTTGGATGCTTAGAATGGATTGAAGGTTGTTGTTGAAGAATTTTTTAAGCCTTGTACAACTAATGTTAGAAAATTGTTTCTTGATGTTTCGCATACACATTCTAATCAACCGAATAACAAAAGTTTACTAGAAATAAGGTCCTTGTTAAGGGTAGTTCTATAAAGAAAGATGATGTTTGTTCCATTTGTCCATTGGTCAAATAGAAGAAGCTTCCAATTCATTTCCATGGGTAAATGTGTAAAGCACCATTTGATCTTATTCATTATGATGTTTGGGGTCGTTTCATGATTTAGAACATAAATGACATGTTTGGTAAACTAGTTAAGAAGCAGCTGATAACTGATAAGGTAACTGATGACTGATAAGCTAGCTGATAGCTTATAAGATAGCTGATGGATAAGTCACGTTTGGCAAAAACTAGCCGACAAACATGTAAAACGACCAAAAAGGACATCTTGAACAAATAATCAATTACAATATTTCATAATATAATTAAAACAAATTTATAGTAATATAATATGTTAATTAATACAAACAAGATAATAAAGAAAAATTAAATAATATAATATGTTAATTAAAAGATTTTAATATTTATTATTATATATATACTGTAAATTTTGAATTGTTTAAAACAAATTTTAGAAAAAAATTACATTAACTTATGGTTTTAAATAACCATTACATATAATATGAATAGAACTAAATAATTGAATAGTAATTAAAAAAATAATAGTAATTGATAACTAAAATATATTGACTAATATTAAAAAACAATTTATATAAAAATAATTGATATAATTAACAATAATTCTAAACAATTAAAAACTAACATGAATGTATAATTAAAATTTAATTAATAATATTAAATCAATATTATATAATATTAGTAATAATTGATTTTTAATAATTAAAATTTATTTATACTCAATAGTTGATAACTAATAAGTAATATTAATAAGGGTATAATTGGAAAAAGTCACAAAAATCTCCTCATAAGATATTCCCAAGTAACTTATCAATAAGTTATCTTATAAGCTAGTTTATGTTCGCCCAAACATGTACTCAAAAAATAAGCTAGCTTATTTTTGTCAAACGATGCCAAAAGTCACAAGTACTATATTACAATTGTGGATGATTTCAGTAGGTTCACACGGGTTTACTTGATTAAAAGCAAGACATAAGTTGTCAATAAGTGGCTATTCTTGTTTGTTCATGTCTCAACTTCGTTTCTATTTCATGGAATAAAAGTTTTTTTCTCTTATAGACAAAAGAAATGGATTTGTATTCCGACTAGCTCGAAGGGAAGGAAATAAATCTATAAGAGAAAAGAATGCCTCAAGAATAGGCTTTTGGGGTAACAACTCTATTAGGTCCCTAGGGTCGCTTAGGAGCACTTTGTTGCTGCTGAGGATCATAATCTTGGACATGATTGGTTTGATAAAAATTGTTAGTGCTTATATTTGTTGGATACAAGATCATGAAGACCGAAGACGGAAAGTCAACCAAGTCAAAGCCAAAGTCAACTCTCAAAAGAAAGTCAAAGTCTCTTTGTAATAATAGTCAAAGTGAAAGGACAATGTAATTTTATTTTTAATTAGTGTGTTGTACGCGTGTGTTTTCCTTTAATAGACATATGACTAGTTAGAATAGTTGGTCTTGTAAGCGTGTGGTTAGTTGTTGAGATTGTACGCATCCTGTTCTAGAGAGAGAAACTGTCAGAGACATTTTGTATACGAATTATGTGAATTGGAATTGAAAACAGGTTGATTGTTATTTTGATTGTTCTGATTGTTCATCTTGTTAATCTTAGTGTTTAGAACTTGAATTTGGGACATAATAATTGGTATTAGAGCAGAGTTCATGTGAAATCGATCAAGAAATGAAGTTGCACTGTGTTTTCTGAGTTTAGAGTGAATTTCGATTTTTTCTGAGTTTTTGAGAGTCTAATTGATTAGATTGAGTTCGTAGAGTGTAATAGATCAATCTTGTGTAGGTTAATTGAATTCTTGCACTGTAATTTTGGATTAATTCTTGGATTTTACGATTTCTGACTTCACGAGTTCGAAAAGCACTGTATTAGATCAATTTGTAAGTTTGAGTGATTTTTGTTGAAATTCATTGGTCGAATTTGATTCTAGACGTGTTGGTGATCAAATTGTCGAAGTTACAGATCGAAAATCGAAGGATTGATGAATTTTTGAGCCAATCAGAGTGCATTTTCATCGAGATCTCAAGAACTCGCATAATCTTCAAGAACTCGCACCAATAACTCGCATCTAAGAGGATTTCGCATAGTTGTTTTGTCTGAAAATTTCACAAGGATTGAATTCGCACATGTGTGTTATGCGAATTGCATAGAATTCGCATGTATGTGTGATAAGAAATCTTAAGAATTCGTACAAGTCTATGTGCGAATTGTCAGGATTCGCATAAGCTTTTTATACGAAAAGTTTTCTTGAAAAATTCTAAGGTTAGAATTCGCATCTGAGTGTAGTGCGAAAAGTAAGGATTTCGCATCTATGAGTCATACGAATTATTTGAATTCGCATAAGAGTGTTTGCGAATTGCTCAAGATTGAATATTTTTTTTCCACGTACAGAATTCGTTTGATTCTATTGTGTGAAAAGTTTTTTTACAAATTTTTTCTAAGTCTAGTTTTCGCATAAGATTGTATGCGAATTCCTAAGAACTCGCATATAAATTAAGGCGAATTCTGTTGCATGTGAATTCTGAAATTGTCTTGTGTACGAATTCTAAGGTTAGTGTGTGTAGTGTGTGAATTCTTGGTTATTTGTGCTTGTATGCGAATTGTGTATGCGAATTGTGTATGCGAATTCTTTGTATTTCTCTATAATGTGCGAATTCCATACTTGGTAGACTTTTGGAAATTTATTTTCTGAAATTTCTTTCTAAGTTTTTTTGTATTTCTGATTTCACTTGGACTAACGATCATTTTCAAGTTCTTATTGTACATTTATGAAACAGGATGACTTCCAAAGACACACTTTCAATTGGTACAGACGTAAAGCCTCCGGTACTGTTCAAAGGGGAATATGAACAGTGGAAATACCGGTTCCTTGATTTTGTGGACAGACATACAAACGGAGAGAATATTCTGATGTCAATCATGGAAGGTCCGATGGTACCTCCCACTATGGAAATACCACATGATGAATCCTCGGACAGCGAAGATGGAAATGTAGACAGAGCTCAAAAGACAAAGACTATTCCGAAAGACCTTTCCTAGTGTACTGAAAAACAAAAGAACAGATACAAAGCTGATAAGCAGGCAAGATATCTACTCTTACAGAGCATACCCAATGAGATCTACATCAAAATCAACAGCTACAAAGCTAATGCGAAGAAAATGTGGGATCAACTCCAAAGATGATTATGGGATCTAAGGTCGGAAACCAGATGAAGGTTGCCAATTGTATAAATAGCTATGAGGAATTCAAGGCAAAAGAGAATGAGAGCCTTGAAGAAACATATGAAAGATTTGTTCTACTGCTTAATGACTTGCCAAAAACAAAGTGAAGAAGAAGCAGATAGAGAACAATGTCAAGTTCCTCAACATACTTCAACCTGAGTGGAAGAAGCACACTCGAAGAATGAAACAGATGAAAGACCTTAGTGACATCCCACTCCATGAAGTATATGAAACTTTGAGACAGAATGAGGAGGAGGTTGAAGAGAAAAGAGGAGAGAAGATGAAAGCTGAGAAAGTAGCTGATCCCATAGTTTTGGTTGTGGCTGAGAAAAGGAAGGAAAAGAGAAGGAAAAGAAGAAGAAAAAGAAAATGGTGATTCCCAGTTCTGAAGATTCTGCTGGTTCTGATTCTGACAGTGATGACGGGGAAAATCTCAAGCAAGCGATGCTACTGTTGACCTGAGCGTTTCAAAAGAAATTCTACAAGAAGCTGGGTTCAAACATTCAAAGGTACTCGTTAGGATCTAAGAATCACGAGCACAGAGAAAGAATGGATGGAAGAAGATTTGAGGAGAAGAAGTTTGTGGACAGAAAGCCTGAAGAGAAGAAAAGGTTTGTCAATGACTATGGAAGTGAAAAGAAGATTGATGATATGGTTAAGTACTACAATTACGGTAAGCTGGATCATTTTGCCAAGGACTGTCGGAAGCCTACCGTCAGAAACTCAAATTACTACAAGCACAAGATGCTACTGGCCAAACATAAGGAAGCTGATAAGGCTCTAATGGAAGAAGATGAGTTTTGGCTTGACCACTCCGATGAGGAAAGAAAGGAAGAAACAACACACATGTGTCTGATGGGTAAAGAGGTGAAGTATGATGAGACTGACGAAGAAACATCTGATGAGGTACTAAACTTTTTTGAATATGATTTTGTAAATAAAATGGAAGCCATGATGATCGAGCTTCAAGACCTTTAAACAAAATTGAAAAAGGAAAAGAGCAGAGTTGCAAAGAAACGTCAAACTATTTTTGATCTCAACAAGCAACTTGTTGGGAACAAAAGTCTGATTGACTCTCTAAACAAATCTGCCTCTAAATTTAAACTTTAAAAAGATTGTTTTGAAAATAAGATTTCTGAAATTGTTTCTAAACTTTCCAAGTCTGATATTGAAAAAGAAGAATTTGTGCTAAAAGCTCATAAATTGCAGGTTAAAAACAAGAGTTTGGAGAAAAAGGGTAAATGGTTTGGAAGCCAAATTATATGCTAGAGGAGAAACAGATCAAACCATTTTCTTAAACACACCTAATGAGGAATCTGATGTTAAAGAGAAGTGGGGACTCGGTTACGATAGCCCACATTATCTAAAGAAAGCAATCAGAAAACAACCAGCTTTGTATAACTTTGATTTTGTACAAGCTGCTACCGAACATCCTCATTTGAAACCCAAATTTGTTACCAAATCACCTGATGAGGTAGAGGCCAAAGAAGATGAGAATAGAAAGAATATAAAGAAAATGCAACTACCATTCTGCTATCAAAAGCTGAATGATAGTTATATTTCTGATCAACCAAAAGTTTTATCAAATGATTATTTTGCAAGTTATTCTACACAAGAGTTGGAGGCAAAACCTTTTAAAGCAAAAATAATTGATCTTGAAAATGATTTATCTGATGAAAGAATTTTGGTTGATATTGAACAAATTGTATTTTCTACTGTAATGAAGAACACTATTTTTAAATCTGAACTCAAAGATTGTTCAACATATTCTAAGGCACCTCAAACTTCTGAAGATGATTTTGATGACTTATTTGCGTCTGCAAATGATTTTCTGAATTCTGATGATGGGTGTGTTGATGAAAATATTGATATGTTTGACTTTAATGCTAAACTTCCAGATGATTCTGCTTTTATCATTAACTCTGAAGCTTTACCTAGTGTGTATGAAGTAGGTGAATCATCAACTAAGGTTGGTGAATCGGTTTCTATGAGTATTGAATATTATGAAAAAGGTAAGAAGCAAAAGAAACAACGCTCACAAAAACGGACCAACATTGGTAAGCTTAAAAAAAGACAAACTCAGAAATCTCATTTTCTTTACAAATCTAAATCTTTTGTTTCAGAGTTGAAAAAGAAAAGGTCGGAAGAATGAACTGAGTGGCGACCAAAACAGAAGATTGATGAGAAACCAGAATCATGTCTTGATAATGTTTGTAATAGACAGACTGGTAGTATTTCTGATGTAGTTGGTACTGTTGCTTCTAATAAACAAAAACTTGTATTTCCTTACAAGAAATATTCAATAAAGCAATTACTCCAATTATCTCGGTCTGCTACTAAGTCCTCTACATATAGACGAAATGATTTTGTTTCTCACCAATATTCTGATGATTGGTTTGGTTCTTATCATTTTATCATTCTAAAGATTCTCATGTTTTTCAAAACAAAAGAAGACCCAAATTTATATGGGTGCCAAAATCTTGCTCTAATCTGAAAGGACCCAGATACAAATGGGTACCTAAAGTTGTTGTTCCCTGATTTCTCCTGTGCAGACCCGTTATATGTGGTACTTGGATTCTGGTTGCTCCAAGCATATGACCGGGCAGAAAGATATCTTATCTAATTATACAGAGAAATACTGTGGGAACGTGCGCTTCGGCAATGATCAGTTTTCACCAATTTTGGGCTATGGTGATGTGATTCAAGACAACGTAATGATTACGAAGGTAAGCTACATTGAAGGATTAGGACATAACCTGTTCAGCATTGGACAGTTCTGTGACAAAGACCTAGAGGTAAATTTCAAGACCAAGAGGTGTTTTGTGAGTACTAAAGACGGTAAAGAACTCTTGGTTGGCACGCGAATGTCTAACCTCTACACGATTAATTTGTCAAAAGTCTAGACTGACAATGAGGTGTGTCTACTGTTAAAAGCCTTGCTTCAACAAAGTTGGTTATGGAATCGAAGGCTTTCTCACCTGAATTTTCGTTATATCAACAAACTGGTCACGGGAAAGTTAGTAAAAGGACTTCCAAAGCTTAAGTACGTGAAAGAACATCTGTGCGCAACGTGTGAGAAGGGCAAGATGAAGAGAGAACATCTGTGCGCAACGTGTGAGAAGGGCAAGATGAAGAGAGCCGCTCATAAGCCAAAGCCTGAGCCTAGTACAAGTTCTTCACTTGAATTGTTGCATATGGATCTCTGCGGTCCAATGCGTACATAAAGCATAAACGGCAAGAAATACGTTCTAGTGATTGTGGACGATTACTTGCAGTACACTTGGGTCAAATTTTTTAGAACAAAAGATGAGACATCCGAAGTCATCACCACATTCTTAAAGACTACTCAAGTGAATCTCCAAAAGATAGTCAAGCTTCTACGAACAGACAACGACACTGAATTTAAGAACAGAATTGTTGAAGATTATCCCGAATCGGTCGGGATAACACATCAGTATTCTGCTGCCAGAACGCCTGAACAGAACGGAGTCATAGAGAGACGTAACAGAATGCTAGTCGAGACCGCTCGTACTATGCTAAGTCAATCGGATCTACCTCTGTTTCTATGGGCAGAAGCTGTATCGACTGCTTGCTACACTCAAAATCGTTCTATAATCCACCGTCGGTTTGGTAAAATGCCATATACTTTAATAAATAATCGTACACCTAGCATTAAACATTTTCATATTTTTAGATGCAGGTGCTTTGTACTGAACAAAAAAGAGAACTTAAACAAGTTCAGTCCAAAGGCTGACGAAGGCATCTTTATCGGCTACTTTCAAACGTCTGCTGCCTACAGGGTGTATTTGAAGAAGTCAAAGACAGTGGTTGAGAGCGTCAACGTTACATTTGATAAGGAGTTGGCTTCTGAACAAAGCAGTTCAGAACCCGTACTTACTAGAGTACTAGATTCTCGACAAATCAGTCCAGAACCTGTGGTTAAAGACACTAATTCTGATAAACCTTCAACTTCTACACATCAATTATCATAATTAGATTTATTGTTTGAATTCTTTTATGATGAGTTTCTTGGTTCTAAATTGCCTAAATCTATTATGATTGACAGACCTAAAGATTCAAGCAATCATCAACCAATCACTTCAGAAGTGTCTACTAAATTCGTTCCCCCGATTCAGCAAGAAACTCCGATTCAAACACCTACTCCTTCAGTTGAAGTTGTACTTGATACTGTTGAGACAGAAGTTGATGAATTAGTTGGTTGTTCTGTAAAGACTACTCAACAGCCAGATAATGTTGTACCAACTGATGCTTCTGCACAGAATTCTTCAACTAAACCCCTACTTGAACAAGAAGAAACTGAAAGTGGATACTTAGATGAAAATCATGATCAATCTACATTAAATCCACTCCCTCATGAACACAAGTGGACCAAAGAGCACCCGATACATCAAATAATAGGAGATCCATCTAAACCGGTGCAAATTAGATCTGCTACATTAAATATGTGTATGCATGACTCATTCCTGAGTAATATAGAGCCAACACGCATATCTGAAGCTCTAGCCGACTCATATTGGGTAACTGCAATGCAAGAAGAGCTGAATCAGTTTGAAGCATTAAAAGTCTGGAGACTAGTACCTAAGCCTGAAGGTAAGACTATTATTGGCACAAAATGGGTATTCAAGAACAAAAAAGGATGAAGAGGGTATCATGATTAGAAACAAAGCAAGACTAGTGGCTAAAGGATATAGGCAAGAGGAAGGTATTGACTATGACGAGACTTATGCTCTAGTGGCGTGCATCAAAGCTATTAGGATGTTTCTTGCATATGCTGCTCACAAGAACTTCACTGTCTATCAAATGGACGTGAAGACTGCCTTTCTCAATGGCATATTAAAGGAGGAAGTCTACGTCTCTCAGCCTGAAGGCTTTTTCAATCCAGAGAAACCGAATCACGTATACATTCTGGGCAAAGCTCTTTACGGTTTGAAGCAAGCCCATCGATCCTCGTATGAAGTGTTATCTAAATTCCTAGTCAAGTCTGGGTTCTCGAAAGGTAAGATCGATACTACTCTTTTTATCAAAAAGGAAAAAGCAGATATCATTTTAATTCAAATATATGTGGATGACATCATATTTGGCTCAACAAATCCAAAATACTATAAGAATTTTTCTAACCTCACGGTGTCTAGATTTCAGATGAGTATAATGGGAGAGATGAATTTCTTTCTTGGATTACAAGTCAAACAATTTTCAACGGGGATTTTTATCAATCAATCAAAGTACATTTTTGATATTCTTAGAAAATTTAAAATGGAAAATTGTACACCTATTGGAACCCCGATGGCACCTAGAACTAAGATTGACACTGATCCTTCGGGAAAAGCTGTCGATGTTAGAACCTACCGAGGGATGATTGGTTCTTTAATGTATTTAACATATAGTAGGCCATATATAATGTTCTCTACATGTCTATGTGCTCGATATCAGGTTTCTCCAAAAGAATCCCATTTGTCTGTAGTTAAAAGAATTTTTAGATATCTGAAGGGCACTGCAGATCTTGGTCTGTGGTATTCTAAGGATACAGGTTTTGAACTGACAACATATTCAGATCCAGACCATGTAGGTTGTATTCTTGACAAGAAAAGTACGTCGGGTCACATACAATTTCTGGGCGATAAACTCGTGAGTTGGGCTTCAAAGAAACAACTTTGTGTATCCACATGAACAACTAAGGCAGAGAACATCGCTGCAGCGAGCTGTTGTTCTCAAGTGTTGTGGATGAGAACACAACTCCGAGATTATGGCTTCAAATACAACAAGATCCCGATCTACTGTGATTCAAAAAGCGCGATTGCCATATCTGCGAATCCTGTTCAACATACAAAGACCAAACATATCGATGTTAGATATCATTTTATCAAAGATAATGTCAAAAAAGGTACAATCGAACTTTATTTTGTAAACACAGATTACCAATTTGCTGATTTATTTACCAAGCTTCTCGACGAAAACAAATTTAATTTTCTCATTTCTAAATTTGGTATGCTAAATCTCAAGACTTAATCTGTGATTACCTACTAAAGTTTTGTTATTTTTATTTTTCTTCATTTCTTTATTTTTAATCTGAAAGATATTTGCATTTAAGTTTGTTCATGATCTCAGGGGCAGTGTGAGAAGAAATTAAGATGATCTACATACATTTGAGGGGGAGTTTATAAGTTTTTGTATATGTTTATCACTGATAAATTTTCTGATGCATAATTTCAGGGGGAGTAAGAGACAAGGAGTATGGTATATGATTTCTGATTATATCTGATCAGAAATCGTACATTCAAAGTTTTATTGCTTTATGTATTTATTTTTCAATAAATTTTTTGAATAAAACTTTGTACTTTGACAGATTTTTGACTGTTGCAGATTTGATAGGGAGCTTAAATGATCATATCAATGTCTTTTGAGTTGTGTAACACCCGGAATTTCAGGAGAGTATTGAGACTCCTTCAATCTCTTCTCTATGTGCTAAATGAGGTAAGATATAACTGTTAATTGCTACGTGTATCTATGATTATTTTATTGGTATTGATTGGGAGTCTAAACGTGAGTTAACGCCAGTTTTCAGCAGCCTGGAGGGTCCAAGAGACATTGACTTGCGACATTGATACGGGCACTGTCGCCTACATATTCCAGTGGGTGGTCAGCTGGGTGCGATAATGCCCCAGCGACAATGCCCGTGGGCAAAGTCGTTGGGCAATGTCGCCCGTGTCATGGAGTCTTCTGTTTTATTACCCATCTGATGCATCATTTCCTCACACTCTCATCTAAAAACAGGAAAACACTCTCATGGGCGATTTTTGAGCATTCACGTCACATTTCACTTCAAGTCTAGGGTTTTGGGTTGGTGGCTTCATTGATTGTTCTTCAAGTACCATTTCAAGGCATTTATTGAAGATTACATCAAGACTTTCTCCCTTCTCACTCAAAGCTTCAACTATCATCTTCACCTAGGGTTTCTATTTTATAGGTTTTAACCAAAACCTAGATAGTGAGTTACTAAACCTTTGTTAAAACTAGATACACATCATAATCTATTACTTGCTATTATCTTGTATCTTAACTTGAAATGTTCAATATTTATGCTTAAGTATTTGGGGTTTCTTTATGAACACATGTTTGTATGTAACTTGCCATGACTTGATGGACTATATATATATATATATATATATATATATATATATATATATATATCTTGTTATTAAGATGATTTCTTACTTGAGACTAGGGGTGTTATTCGGTTGGTTAAATCGGTTTTCGGTTTATTCGGTTCGGTTTAATCGGTTTTCAAGCTTTTTAAAAACTAACCGATAACCAAACCAAATAAGGTTTGGTTTAATCGGTTTCGGTTTATTCGGTTTCGGGTTATTCGGTTCGGTAACCGGTTAAACCGAATAAGGATTTATATTTTTTCGTTGAACATGTGCTCAAATAATGTTTTCAAATCAAGTGTTCGTTGCTTATAATATATAATTGTATCATACATTCATACTCAACAACTGACTTATATTAAGTAAAATACACTATCTATCAAAACTTATTTCTACCATATGACATTATTTTTCTTAATGCGACGATGTAATTCAAGCATAAAATGTAATCTAATAATAAAACATTATCTACTCTCAATAAAAAAAACATTATATATCAATAAAATATGTAAAATAATAATAGTATAGCATGTCTTAGGTTTATTTTTTATAAACATGCAATATATAAAATATTAGTAGAATGTGTTATTCGGTTTAACCGAATTAGGAAAAAATTAACCGAAAACCGAACCGAATAAGGATCCTTATTCGGTTAACCGAACCGTTTAACCCGAAAACCGAATAACCCGAAACCGTTTAACCCAAATTTCATTCGGTTCGGGTGGGTTATTCGGTTGCGGTTATTTTTGACACCCCTACTTGAGACACCATTTGGTGGAATCACAAATACCTGATAAAAGTGTGATCATCCAAATCTCGTTATGGACATTTTATTCACTGGAATAGTAATATTGTACCCATGGTTGGTATTGAGATATTCTTGGTTATAATGTACCTTGAGACCTTCTATGAGTTATGTTGGATGAACCAAGTCAGTAGACACTAGGAGGATGTTGTCTTGGGTGCCACCGTGATGGTATGTACCTAGATCTCCACCTTTCGGGGTATTTCCATGGTTGTAGTCCTTGGATGTGCAGGGCCTTTCGGATGTCACTCTTGGTAGTTGGCATCAAGGTATATCGACTCTTTGGGTGGAACTTGATTGGTGCTATGGGTCTCCCCTATTGACTCCACATTTAATGAAATCTGGTTAACTGCTGATAAGAATTGTATTTGATTTCATATGCTATTTTTTGTACAAACTCACTAGGCTTTTTGTCCTAACACTTGTATGGTGTCGATGTGTATCTCAGGTTCTAGTGGTGCCGTTCTAAAGTAGGTATAGATGCACTTGGGTGAGAGCTTGGGGAAGGTGCTTTTGAGAGTACTTGTTGTGAAGGCATTTTGGGATCTATAAATGACACCCTTTTTGTAATATTCTTTATAGCATAGAAACTAGATTAGTTGGTTGTTGTCTATTCTCCGTTATATTACAACTGTAATTAAACAGGTTTAAATATTTCCCCATTTTTGGGAGGCTCTTGCTATGGCAATTTTTGTATACCACATGTCTGTTTTTCGGATTTTTGTTATCCCTATTTTTAGGGTGTTACAAGTTGGTATCAGAGCTTTAGTTTAAGTGAACTAGGTATCGACCTTAGCATGCCTAGACTTAGACTGTAAGTGGTTATGAGGAGACTTCCACCCATGGGTAGAATCTTAGGTAGGGAGAGTGTTAGGACTTACGGAATTACGCAGATTAAGAGTTGTAATTGTGGTAACAAGAATCCTTGTGTATAATCTGTTCATAATTTCATTTAGCTACTGCTATTATGAATACATTGTTACGTGAGTATGCTTGCAAATGCCGTTATTATGATAATTGAAATGCGTATTAGTACGTACAATGAGTTCAACTCACTTAGTCTTCTCTCAACCTCTTTTCTCGTTCATGAATGGCAGATAGTGATGGTAAACACACAAGAGGGACGCGTGGAAGTAGAGTCTACGGCTGATCAACCGCCTTTGGTCAAGATTTTGGTGGGATCTCCCATACCTACTATCTTGGGCGGGGGACCCGAGCGTATTCCCTGCACAAACATTGCCGAAAACACTCTGATCATCGAGGAGGTAACTATGGAAACAAGAATCCGAGATAGTATGATGCTAGCCATGAACTCGGTCATGGCTCAACAACAAGAATTCTTTATGAAGCTCCTGGAAGACCGAGATGCCAGTCACCGACAACCTGAGACGATGGCGGAGAATATCGTGATGGGATCGGGTTGTGGATCAGCCGTTGTGTTAACTGAAGATTAAGGAGAGAACGGAAGCAAAGGGAAAGTCAAAGGATGCACTTACAAAGCTTTTCTTGGGTGCAATCCGAAGGAGTTTTCAGGTTTCGCCAATCCGATTATTTGCATGTATTGGCTCTAGGAAGTAGAGATGGCTTTTGAATCTAGCGAGTGCGACGTCTCGCAACGGGTTAAGTTTTCTTCCCAACTACTTAGGGGAGAGGCTTTGATCTGGTGGAATCTCACACGGTCCACCCTCACTCCCGAAGTTCTAGCCAAGCTAACTTGGCCGGTTTTCAAGCAAAAGATCATGGACAAGTACTGTAGTGAGCGATCGTTGGACAAGCTAGAAGAAGAGTTAAGAGGTTTGAGAAAGGGGACTCTGTCTGTCGCCGACTACTCCAAGCTTTTCTTGGAAAAGCTAAATCTGGTGGGGCACCTAGTCCCTGATGAAAGGTCAAAGATCAAGGCCTACCAGCACGGATTGCCAGCCGATATGAGGACGACAGTGAGGAATGCTAGAGGATTGACACTTCAAGATGTAATTGAAGAGTCGTTGCTTGTGGAAGACGACATGGTTGCGGAAAAGGAGGAGAGAGGTCAAACTGGGGAAAAACGGAAATGGGAAGGGCCATCTGGGCCCGTTCGTCAATCTAAACTGGTTGCAAGTGGAAGATTTGGAGATAACCATCGCGAATTGAGATGGTGCCACAAGTGTAAGACCAAACACTCTGACCCATGCAATCCAAGACCTCACTCAGGGCCTACCGAGTATGCCAAGTGTGGTAAGAAAGGGCATACTATCTGAGAATGCCCCATTCAGGGTCCAATATATTTTTAATGTTGAGAACCGGGACATATGAGGAAAGATTGTCCGACGCTAGTGGGTGGCAACCGTGGAAATTCTCTTGGATCGACGACAAGGGTTGAGCAACCATCGAGAGCACCAGCTCGAGCGTTCCGGATGACTACCGAGGAGGCAAAGGAGACCGCCGATGTTGTTTCAGGTACGTTCCTAGTAAAATCTTTGCCTTCTCGTGTGTTATTTGATTCGGGTGCTACCTGTTCTTTTGTGTCGGATACTCTCTGTAAGCAATTCGTCACCCCTAGTAGTATCCTCCCTGATGCTTTAATAGTAGAGGTAGCTAATAGAGACCATATGATTATTCGAGAGTGCTTCATGGATTGTGCTATAGAAATCAATGGGAACCCTTTTGGAGTAGACTTATTACCTATGACTATAGGCGGTTTCGATGTGGTCATAGGCATGGATTGGTTGTCAAGGCATAAGGCCGACATTCTTTGTTCCAAGAAAATTATTCGTGTGCCTTTTCCAGAGGGTGGTATGGTCACCGTCTATGGAGAAAAAGGAAAGAGATGTAATCCCATCATTTCCTCTCTTAAAGCCCGTAAGTTCCTAACGAAGAGTTACCCTTCGTATCTGGCTTACATGGTGGATGCAAAGAAAGAGAAGAAGTCGGTAGAGGATGTGAAGATCGTACAAGACTTTCCGGATGTATTTTCGGAAGAATTACCCGGGTTACTGCCGGAACGTGAAGTGGAATTTCAAATCGACCTGACTCCGGGAGCGACTCCAATAGCCCGTGCACCCTACCGTTTGACCCCGACGGAGATGCAGGAGATGATGACACAACTCCAAGAACTCCTAGAGAAAGGGTCCATTCGACCGAGTTCGTCGCCTTGGGGAACACCGGTTCTGTTCGTAAAGAAGAAGGATGGGTCTATGCGGATGTGTATAGACTATCGTGAGCTCAATAAGGTCACGGTGAAAAACAAGTATCCCTTACCACGTATTGACGATCTCTTTGATCAACTTCAAGGCGCGGGATGTTTTTCAAAGATCGACCTCCGATCCGGTTACCATCAAGTTAGAGTGAAGAAGGAGGATATAACGAAGACGACTTTTCAGACCAGATACACTCATTATGAGTTTTTGGTGATGCACTTTTGTTAGAGCACATATTTGTTGGATGCAAATGTTTGAAGATCAAAGTCAAACAAGTCAAAGCCTCAAAGTCAACTCTCACGTGAAAGTCAAAGTCCTTGTAATAAATGTCAAATTCTTGTTTTTGTTTAGTTTGTAAGCACGTGTATTTTAGTTTTTCTTTAATAGATATATGGCTTGTAGTTGTGTTAGGAGCTTGTAACTAGAGAATTGATTTTGTACGCATTTGAGTTAGAAAGAGAAAGTTTGAGAGAGATAGAAAAACAGATTGTAATCGAATTCCCTGTGAAATTGAAAATAGGTAGTTTGTATATCTTGTTTTGTAATAGAATTAGATAAGAACTTGTCATAATCTGGGTTTAATAATTGATATCAGAGCAAATTCAATCAGAAATCAAGAAAATATAGAAGTTCGCACTGTTCATCAAGTCCAGATTCAATTTTGAGCTTTTGAGTGTAATCTTGGTTGTAATTGAGTTCAGTGTGTGCGTATAGTGTGTTAGAACAATCTTGTAAAGGTTTGTTGGTGAATTGCATTGTATTTTTCTTGAATTTTGAATTTTTGTTCATTCTCGAGTTCACGAGTCTGTCGCACTGTATATTGAATTAATTTGTAAGTTCAAGTGGATTTTCTTGTAATTCAGTGATAGAATTATATTCTAGGAGTATAGGTGAGTGATTTGTCAAAATCTCAGATCGAAATTCGAAGTATAGATAGGTTTTTGAGGATTTCAGAGGTGTTTTTCATCGAAGATCTCAAGAATTCGCAGATTACTTCAAGAACTCGCAGAAAGAACTCGCACATCTATTACATTTCGCAGAATTATAAAGGATTTAGCATAGTTTAAATTCTGAAAATTCATAAGGATAGAATTCGTAGATGGCTGTAGTGCGAATTGCATAGAATTCTCATTTGTGTGTTTTGAGAAAAGCTAAGAATTCACATTGTTGATTTGTGCGAATTTTCAGAATTCGCATATGTGTTTTCTACAAAAAGTATTTTTTTTTCATAATTTTTTTTTCAAGGAAAGAATTCGCAGATATCTCTTTTGCGAAAAGTTGTTGAGAAAAGTTTTTAAAGGAAAGAATTCGCATATCTTCTTTTACGAATTCTTAGAATTCGCGTATGTCTAAGCTACAAATTCTTTGAATTTCACAGAAGAGTATCTTACGAATTATAGTGTTTTCGCATAAAAGTGTTTAAATTTTTTCCAAGTGTTGAATTCGTGTGTGTCTATCTTGCGAAAAGGTGTATGCGAATTCAGATTTGATTTTGTTTACAAATTCTGTCTATACGAATTCTGGTTTTATCTTGCATGCGAATTCTTATTTGTAAGTGTGCGAATTGCTGTGTACGAATTCTGTGTTCCTCACTCTAGTATGCGAATTCTAGACGTGTAGAATTTTGGAAATTTAATTTCTGAATTTTCTTTCAAGTTTTCTGTATTTTTGTGATTTCAAATTGGACTAACGATCATTTTCAAGTTCTTATTGAATATTTTCATAACAGGATGTCATCAAGAGAAGCACTTGCAATTGGAACCGATGTAAAACCACCAGTACTCTTCAAGGGAGAGTACGAGCAATGGAAAGACCGGTTCCTGGACTTCATAGAAAGACATGATTTGGGAGATTATATCAAGAAATCTTTGAATGAAGGAGTTATGAAACTTCCAACAAAGACTCATAATGTAGTAGAACCTGGAGAAGAGGAACAGAGAGAGTACCTACTACCACCTGAGGAATACACTGAAGAGCAGAGAAAAAGAGTAAAAGCTGATAGACTGGCGAAATCATTCATTCTTCAAGGCATACCAAATGAGATTTATGTAAAGATTTATAGCTACAATGCCACGGGTAAGCAAATGTGAGATCGGTTAGAGAAGATGATGCTTGGGTCAAAGATAGGCCAACTCAAAATCTCCAACTACCTCAATAATTATGAAGAGTTCAAGGCTAAGGAGGGTGAAACACCGGAGGCTACATACGATAGATTTGTGACTTTACTAAACGAGCTTAGCAAGAACAAAGTAAAAAAGTCACATATTGAGCTCAATGTCAAGTTCCTCAGTATTTTGCAGCCTAAATGGAAAAGATGTACCAGGCAGATGAAGCAAATGAAGGATTTGAATGAAATACCACTTCACGAGGTATATGAGACTCTCAGGCAGAATGAAGAAGAGGTTGATGAGATTAAGGATGAAAAGAAAAAGACTGAAAAGGTTGTTGCTGATCCTATTGCCCTGGTTGTCAAGAAGAAGTCGGTAAGTTTGAAAAAGAAGAAGAAAGTCATAGATTCTGAGTCCGAGGAGGCGGAGAATGAAGATAATTCTGATTCTGACGATTGTGAGAACTTAAAGCAGGCTATGCTGATGCTGACTAAAGCCTTTCAGAAAAAGTTCTACAAAATGCCTAGCTCAAACAGTCAGAGATATTCTTCAAGGTCCAACAATTATGAACACAAGGAGAGAGTTGAAGGAAAGAGAATAGAGGAGAAGAGGTCTGATGATAAGCAGTACATAGCTGAAGAGAAGAAACATCCGGAACCGACAAAGTGCTACAACTGTGGCAAACTCGGACACTTTGCTAAGGACTGCCGAAAGCCCAAAGTCCGAAACTCCGAGTATTACAAGAACAAGATGCTCTTAGCCAAGCAACAGGAGGCTGGCAAGGCACTTATGGCGGAGGATGAGTTCTGGCTCGATCATTCAGACGAGGAAGAAGAGAAAGAAGAAAAAGCCCATTTATGCTTCATGGGTAAGATAGAGATTGAAGATGAAGCTGAGTCTGATGAAGAGGACAAAGAAGAGGTATGTGATATGACTGAGTCAGATTTTTTAAATGCTATGCAAGCTATGATGGTTGAACTCCAGGAGGTAAAGTCTAAACATGAACGCGAAAAAGGTATCATGAAAGAAAACAATCAATTAATACAGAAACTTAGCAAGGATCTTGCTAAGAAGAACGTATTGATTGAAGCCTTACATAAAAATATTGATACCAACGCTAAAGAGAAGACTATAATTCACAATGAATTAGCTGAAACTACTTCAAAGTATAAACTGTGTCAATTCGAATCAAAAGAGATTGCTAAAAAGTGTTCACCACTTTCAAAAGATAATAAATCTTTAACTGACAACGTGAATGTTTTGCAGGAAAAGCTTTACAGTTTAGGTCAAACTGAACACACTATTCATCTGAACAAACCTAAAGAGAGTAGTGAGTGTTGGGGACTTGGTTATGAGAACCCACACTACCTCAAAAAGGGTATTTCAAGAGTGCCTGCGCTTTATGACTTTGAATTTTTAAAACTGGCACCACAATACCCTGAGCTCAAAGTTAAGTGGTGCAAATTGTCTGACGAGGATGAAGCTAAAGAAAAAGAGAAATGGAAGAACACAACTAAAATGCAACTTCCATTCCGTTATGAGAAGTTGAATTATAGTTACAGTTATGATAAATCAAAATTTCTTTCTAATGACTATTTTGAAAATTATTCTTCAAAAGAGTTGGAGGCTAAGCCTATTAAAGGTAAGATTTATGTACCTCCTCTCGTGTTGGAAAGTAAAATTTCTGAACTCGAGAATACTCTGGCCGAAGAAAGAATTTTGATGGATTTAGAACAAACTGTGTTCTTCACTGTGTTGAAAAATTCTGATTTTTCTAAATTTTCTAAAGCTTCAAAATCTGATGATATTTCTGATCTATTTGATGAAGAGTTTGATTTTTTAAACTCTGAAGGTGCGTTAGATGATTGTGTTGGTCAATTTGATTTTAATGCTAAAATTCCTGATCATTCACAGTTTGTTATAAATTCTTTTGGATTTCCTAATGTGTATGAAAAAGGTGAAACATCAACGAAAGTTGATAAACCAGTTTCTGTGAATTCTAAGAATGCCAAAGTTAAAAATAAGAAATCTAAGCATTCACAGAAACAGAACACCACTCGTAAGCCAAAGAAAAAGAAATCTATCACAACTCACAGTTCTAATTGTAAAGTTTCAAATGTTTCATATGTGAAAAAGAAACGACTAGAGTGAAATCATCATGGTTACCAAAGCAGAAGATTGAAGAAACTACTAAATCATTTTCTGTTTCTGATTGTAATAGAGGAACATCTAGTACTACTGATATAGTTGAGAATATTGCTTTCAATAAACAAAAACTTGTATCTTCTTACAAAAAATATTCAATAAAGAAATTGTTCCAATTATCTACGTCTGCTAGAAAATCTTCTAATTATAAAAGAAATGATTATGCGTCTCGACAATATTCTAATGTTTGGTTTGGCACATATCATGTATATTCTCATCATTCTATTGCTTCTAATGTTTTTCAAAAGGTCAAAGGGTCCATATATAAATGGATGCCAAAATCTTGTGCTAACTCTGTAGGACCCAAATTTAAATGGGTACCTAAAGTTGTTGTTCCTTGATTTATCATGTTCAGACCCGCCATATGTGGTACTTGGATTCTGGTTGCTCCAAGCATATGACCGGGCGAAAAGATATTTTATCTAATTATACAGAGAAATATTGTGAGTCAGTAAGATTTGACAACGACCAGTTCTCACCAATTCTAGGATATGGTGATGTGATTCATGACAATGTGACGATTACGAAGGTGAGCTATGTTGAAGGATTAGGGCATAACCTGTTCAGCATTGACCAGTTCTGTGACAAAGATCTAGAGGTAAATTTCAAGGCCAAGAGATATTTTGTGCGTACTGAAGATGGTAAGGAACTCTTGGTCGGCACGAGAAAGTCCAACCTCTACACGATAAATTTGTCAAAAGTCCAGACTGACAATGAGGTTTGTCTACTGTCAAAAGCCTCATTGTAACAAAGCTGGTCATGGCACCGAAGGTTTTCTCACCTAAATTTTCGCCACATCAACAAACTGGTAACGAGCAAATTGGTAAAAGGACTTCCTGAGCTGAAATATGTCAAAGAACATCTCTGTGCAGCATGCGAGAAGGGTAAGATGAAGAGAGCTCCTCATAAGCCGAAACCTGAACCGAGTACAAGTTCATCTTTGGAGTTGCTGCATATGGATCTCTATGGTCCTATACGTATACAAAGTATTAACGGCAAGAAATATGTATTAGTTATTGTGGACGATTATTCGCGGTACACATGGGCAAAATTTCCGAGGACAAAAGATGAGACGCCCGAAGTCATCATCAATTTTCTAAAGACAACCCAAGTGAATTTGCAAAAGCAAGTCAAGCTTCTTAGAACGGACAACAACACAGAGTTTAAGAACAAAACTGTGGATTATCTCGAATCGGTCGTGATAACACATCAATTCTCTACTCCCAGAACGCTAGAACAGAATGGAGTCGTAGAAAGACGTAATCGAATGCTAGTCGAGGCCGCTCGTACTATGCTAAGCCAATCCGATCTACCTCTGTTTCTATGGGCCGAAGCTGTTTCAACTGCTTGTTTTACGCATAATCGTTCCATAATACATCGTCGGTTCGGTAAAACTCCATATGCTTTGATTAATAATCGTACACCTAGTATTAAACACTTCTATGTTTTTGGAAGCAGGTGTTTCATTTTAAATGACAGAGAGAGCTTGAACAAGTTCGGACCGAAGGCTGACGAAGGCATCTTCATTGGATATTCTCAAACGTCTGCAGCATATAGAGTGTACCTGAAGAAGTCAAAGACTGTGATTGAGAGAGTAAATGTAACATTCGATGAGGATTTGGCTTCTGAACAACACAGTTTAGAACCCGTAATTACAGGAGTTCTAGCTTCATGACAGATCAGTCCAGAATCTGTGCCTAAAGCTACTAAATCAGATGAAGCATCATCATCGACATCTCACTTATTTTATTTAGATCTTTTGCTTGAATTGTTTTATGATGAATTTCTTGGAACTAAAGTGTCTAAACCTGTTGTGGTTGACAGATTAGAAGATTCACAAAGACATCAGCCAACTACTTCAGACATATCTATTGAATCAAATTGCCTGATTCAACAAGAAATTCCAGTTCAAACACCTACTCCAACAGTTGAAGTTGTGGACTATAATGACGAGCCAGAAGTTGTTGAATCAATTGGTTGTACTGTAACGATAAATCAACAGTCAGAAGCTACAGTTCCAACTGAAGCTTCTGCACAAGAAACTTCAACTGTACCCCTCTCAATTCCTGAGCAAAATGGTGAAGCTGAAAGTGGATATCTAGATGATAATCATGATCAATCTACATCGAATCCACTCCCTTACGAACATAAGTGGACCAAAGAGCACCCGATAAGCCAGATAATTGGATATCCATCAAAGCCGGTGCAAACTAGGTCTTCTACTTTGAATATGTGTATGCATGACTCATTTCTGAGTAAGATAGAGCCAACTCGCATATCAGAAGCTCTAGATGACTCGGATTGGGTAACTGCCATGCAAGAGGAGCTGAACCAGTTCGAAGCTTTAAAAGTCTGGAGACTTGTGCCAAGACCGGAAGGTAAATATATCATTGGTACAAAATGAGTATTCAAGAATAAAAAGGATGAAGATGGTATTGTAATCAGAAATAAAGCAAGACTTGTGTCTAAGGGACACCAGCAAGAGGAAGGAATTGATTATGACGAGACTTACGCTCCAGTGGCACACATTGAAGCGATCAAAATGTTTTTTGTGTATGCTGCTCATAAACACTTCACCGTCTACCAGATGGACGTGAAGACTGCCTTCTGAATGACATTTTAAAGGAGGAAGTCTACGTCTCACAACCCGAAGGTTTTGTCAATCAAGAGAAATTAAATCATGTCTACATTCTCGATAAAGCACTTTACAGTCTGAAACAAGCGCCTAGAGCCTGATACGAAGTTTTATCTAAGTTTTTGGTCAAGTCGAGATTCACGAAAGGTAAAATCGATACTAATTTGTTTATTAAAAAGGAAAAAGTCGATATCATTCTTATTCAGATTTATGTGGATGACATCATATTTGGCTCAAAAAATCCTAAATACTGTAAGATTTTTTCAAACCTCATGGTGTCAAGATTTCAGATGAGTATGATGGGAGAGATGAACTTCTTTCTCGGATTACATGTCAAGCAATTTTTAACGGGGATTTTTATAAATCAAGCTAAGTACATTTTTGATATTCTTCGAAAATTTAAAATGGAAAATTGTACAATAACTGGAACCCTGATGGCACCGGGAACTAAGATCGACATGGATCCTTCGGGAAAAGCTGTCGATGTTAGAACCTATAGAGGGATGATCGGTTCTTTAATGTATTTAACTTCTAGTAGGCCAGATATAATGTTTTCTACATGTATATGTGCTCGATATCAGGCTAATCCCAAAGAATCCCATTTGTTTGCGGTCAAAAGGATTTTTAGATATCTGAAGGGCACTGCAGATCTTGGTCTGTGGTATCCTGGTTTTGAACTGACAGCCTACTCAGATGCAGATCATGCAGGTTGTTTGTTGGATAGGAAAAGTACATCGGGACATATACAGTTTGTAGGCGATAAACTCGTAAGTTAGGCATCAAAGAAACAACTGTGTGTTTCCACATCAACGACTGAAGCAGAGTATGTTGCTGCTGCAAGCTGCTGCTTTCAAGTCTTGTGGATGAGAACACAACTGCGAGATTATGGCTTCAAATTTGACAAGATCCCGATATACTGTGATTCTAAGAGCGCCATTTCAATATCAACAAATCCTGTACAACATACAAAGACCAAACACATAGATGTTCGATATCACTTTATCAAAGATAATGTGGAAAAAGGTACAATAGAACTTTATTTTGTAAACACTAATTATCAGCTTGCAGATTTATTTACCAAGCCTCTCGACGAAAAGAGATTTAATTTTCTCATTTCTAAACTTGGTATGTTAAATCTTAAGACGTAATTGGTGATTACCTACTAAAGTTTTCGTTATTGTTATTTTTCTTCATTTCTTTATTTTTAATCTGAAAGATAGCTGCACTTTAAGGTATGTTCATGATTTCAGGGGGAGTGAGAAAAGATGATCTACATCCAATTGAGGGGGAATTTAAATGTTTTTCACTGATAAATTTTTTCTGATGCATTTATGGAGGGGGGGGGGGTAAGAATATGAATAAGGAGTATGGATTATGACTTCTGATTACATCTGATCAGAACTTGTACATTCAATGTTTTACTGCTTTATGTCATTTACTTTTTAATAAATGTTATGAATAAAGCATTGCACTTTGATGGACTTTATGTCTTTTGCAGAATTGGGAGGAAGCTTAAACGATCATATTTGTTATGACTTAGAGCTGACTTGATGAGATTTAAGACCGAGTGAAAAGGTTTATTTATAATCTTAATCTCATACGTACCTGAAAGAAGGACAACTTTCAGGTATGAAAACATGTTCTTAAATGTTCAAACCACATCTGATTCTTAAATGATTTCATGAATATATAAGTGTGATTTTAAATGTTTTCATTTTTATTTGTGCTTAAATGTCAATAAACCGTGTGTTTCCCAAGATAAATACTTGTGTATTATCTTTTCCATATACTGTCAAGTATTCACACACACCGGTTTATATTTTGTTGAATATGTTCTTACCATGTCTCTAAATTGAAACAAACTTTTTGATGGTAAGACACCCCGATTGAATTTCAATGAATTTTGAGCGTGATTTAATTCTGAAACATTCTTTCAAGAATGTCTATATCTTGTTTCGTATAGACAAAATTCAATTTTTGCTGACCTACGCTTTAATTGTTAAATCATTCAGATTGTGATATTTTTTATACAATGTCAAATTTTCAAACAAGTTTCTTGTATTCATTTTATTCATTCAATTCTCTTGTTTGAAAGATCTTCAATGTTTAAAATGCTCAAATCTTCATGATTATCTCATTGAGCATACTGACATCTGACTTGTATATTTTGTGCTTTAACTGAAAAGTTAAACCAGTTGAGCAACATGTTCTTTTAGGACAATATGGGTTCATTGTGTGAGGACTTAAATGAAACTTCTATGGATTCACGTTAACCAGTGTTTCCTACCCAAGAAGTTAATCCTTGAGTGATCGAATGTGTGAGGAGTCAAATACTGAGTGTGGGTTGAGTGATGAGGTAAAATGAAAATGAGAGTTTGGTTAGATGTGAGCTCAATGATTAAAAGAAAGAGGGTATGAGAACAGAGTAAAAGAATATCAAACTCTGCACCAAATGTTTCTGAGCCGGGCAGCCACATTACTAGTGTTTCACAATTCTTAGTGAACATTATTGAAAAAGGCAACTAGACCATACCAACTGTTGATAAAACCCCCACCAGCTACTCATTTTCTTCTCAACAAGAAAATGTTTCATATTTCAAGGGGATGCAACACATATGCTATCTGATTTTCATTTGGAAAATCTGGATATTGAAAAAGAAGGAAGTCTGCCCCACCTTCGTACTTCGATCATGCACATCTAGTTTGTGTTTAACTGTTGTTGTCTCAATGGTTTACACATTTTTGAGCCTATAAAAAGCAATCATCAGTGCCTAATTCTTTCTAACACTTGCATGAACACACAAGGAATACGAGTTCTTGTCATAACGTTCATAGAAATTCCTTTGTGGTGTTTCAATGATTGAATGGAAGACCTGGGGGAGTGAACATTATAAAATCTCCTTTCCAATGTGTATTCGTTAGTGACTTCGTGTTACTGACAGGCACTTCTAACTGATTCATTTGTTGATTCAGGTGTTACACTCATAATTTGTCTGAATTTGCAAAGATTCGGATGAATATCGTTTTGGATCGATGAATGGTCAGAGGCTCAGTGTTAACAGATTGATGGTCAGAACAGATTTCATAGACATTTCTTGTCAGAGTTTTGATGATTTTATGCCTCATTCATCAAAAAAGGGGGAGAAGTTTTGTTGAAGAAATGTCTGGAAAGTAAATTTTGTAGCTAATAAGTCAGAGATGATCAAGTAAAGTTCAAAGTATTGCAAAGTTTGGCAAAGATTGAAAACTTGAAAGAGAATAGCTCAAAGTTTTTTGAAGATGTGCTAAAGTTTACTGAAATTTACTTTGAGGATAATTTGCTGAAGCAATCTGAGCTAAATCTGAAGATAATTTCTTTCCTGTGTCTGAAAGAGATTTCTATCATCATTGGGGGAGATTGTTACTACTTTTAAAGACAGACTTTGAGAAGATTTCTAAGAGTTTGTGAAGATTATTTTGAGCATAAAGGGGAAGATTCAACTGGAAAGAAATCCACAAAGAAGGAGATAAATTTTGTTGAAGACTGATAAAGAGGGAGATTATATTGCAAAATCTTTTTGAGATGATCTTGAATCCAAAGGGGGAGATTGTTAGAGGACATATTTGTTGGATGCAAGATTATAATGTTTGAAGATCAAAGTCAAAAAAGTCAAAGCCTCAAAGTCAACTCTCAAGTGAAAGTCAAAGTCCTTGTAATAAATGTCAAAGTCTTGTTTTTGTTTAGTTTGTAAGCGCGTGTATTTTAGTTTTTCTTTAATAGATATATGGCTTGTAGTTGTGTTAGGAGCTTGTAACTAGAGAATTGATTTTGTACGCATTTGATTCAGAGAGAGAAAGTTTGAGAGAGATCGAAAAACAGATTGTAATCGAATTCCCTGTGAAATTGAAATTGAAAATAGGTAGTTTGTATATCTTGTTTTGTGATAGAATTTGATAAGAACTTGTCATAATCTGGGTTTAATACCCTTGGCTTGACCAATGCTCCGGCCGTATTCATGGATTTGATGAACCGCGTGTGTCGCCCTTTCTTGGACAAGTCCGTGATTGTCTTCATCGACGACATCCTGATCTAGTCAAAGGATGAGGCCGGACATGGGAAACACCTACGAGAAGTGCTAGAAGTCCTCCGAAAAGAGAAGTTGTACGCCAAGTTCTCAATGTGCGAGTTTTGGCTCAAAGAAGTGTAATTCTTGGGCCACGTGGTGTCTGAAGACGGGGTGAAGGTAGACCCGACAAAGATAGAGGCGATGATGAGTTGGGAACCGCCAACGAGTCCATCGGAAATCCGAAGTTTCTTGGGGTTGGCGGGTTAATACAGACGTTACATACAAGATTTCTCTAAAATAGCTTCGCCACTCATATCCCTCACAAGAAAGAATGTCAATTTTCTTTGGACTGACGCGCAAGAGCAAGCCTTTCAAACGCTCAAGAAGAGATTATGTGAAACTCCTATTTTGTCCCTACCTGAGGGATCGAATGACTTCGTAGTGTATAACGATGCTTCCAAGATGGATCTAGGGTATGTGCTACTGCAACGGGGAAAAGTGATAGCTTATGCGTCACGGCAATTAAAGGACCACGAGAAAAACTACCCGACTCATGACTTGGAATTGGTGGCAGTGGTCTTTGCACTGAAATTATGGCGGCATTATTTGTATGGGACAAAATGTACTCTTTTTACCGACCACAAAAGTCTTAAGTACATCTTCGACCAAAGAGAACTCAATATGCGACAAAGAAGGTGGCTGGAGTTACTAAAAGACTATGATTGTGATTTACTCTACCATCCCGGTAAGACCAACGTGGTGGCAGATGCGTTGAGTCAGAGAAATTATGAAGGCGGTGCTAAGTTATCCATCACAAGAATCGATGTGGTATCGAGTGTCTTAGAAAACATCAAGACGAGTCAGATGAAAACACTCAAAGAAGAAAATCTCAAATCCGAAGTCATGGTGAAGCAAAGTGGACTTTTGATGGAAGATGGTCGGGGACTTTAACTCATTCAAGGGTGAATTTGGGTGCCAAAGTTTGGTGGAAATCAGGAATTACTTCTCGAAGAAGAGCATAAGTCGAAATATTCTATGCACCCCGGTAGCACCAAGACGTATAGAGACCTAAAGTTGAACTATTGGTGGCCGGTGATGAAACTGGATGTGGCCAATTACGTATAGAGGTGTGTCACGTGCCTTCAAGTAAAGGCAAAACACCAAAGACCGTACGGGATTTTACAACCGTTGTCCATTCCCGAGTGGAAGTGGGACAATATCACCATGGATTTCGTAACAAAACTATCGAAGACCTTGCGAGGTCATGATACTATATGGGTGATCGTGGATCGTGATAAGTCCAATTCAAACCATTATCTATTCAATTCTAACATAAATCAATCAAGATTAAGATCACAATTTAGAGAGAGAAATTCATATGTACTGATCTGATCAAAATGAGTACAATGAGATAAGCGCACGTCTCTTAAGTTACAAGGTTCTCTCAAAGACTTTACAAAGTCAAAGTCAAACAATTACAAAAGTCAAACTAACTTGATCTAAACAATGCATTAACAATCTCCCCCTTTTAGATCAAGTGTTGATGATAGGCCTGCCCCAGCGAGATAATCTTCCTTGACGAATTCTAAGCAGCGACTCAAAATTTCTGATTCCACGTCTGAAGTTGAAATGATCATAGATAGCATCTATAATTCTTTTAGTACGGATCTTGACAATCTTGCCTATTCCTTTTTCTCCTTGCTTCAGTTTCTCTTTGTTTTCCTTAAGCCTTCTCTCCAATTGCATTTTGATCACTTTCAAGGTTCCATCTGAAAAGTTGGCAATTTCAGATAATCTGAAGAACATCTTTTTGTTCTCAGAAGTCTTGTATACTACACCAAGTTCAGGCTTGTCTAGTATAGTAAATAGATTATAATCATCAATACCATCCAGACTAAGATCACGCTTCTTCTTGTTGACTTTCCTCTGATTCGTCTCTATACCGAGTTGGAAGTCATAGCAGTACATGTAGTTTACCTGTCTTCTCATAAATCTTTTCACAGCATCCAAGGCAACAAGAATGTTATCTTTCCTGATAGTCATATTTCTGAAAAGATGGTACAGGTACTCGATATCATCAACATTCAGAAAACAAAAGGCGGCTTCAGAAATACACATTCTGTCAAGTCTCTCCTTTGCACATGGAATACTGGATACCAAATATGAACAAACTGCACAAGTCTTACAAGCTTCACTGTCACTATTCCTGACTTGTTTTTAAAAGTTTTCTCTGGTAGCCTTACCCAGCTCATCATCCGAGCATACTCCTCCTGATATTCCAAGGATTGTTCCGAGACACCCAAGACTTTGAATTTATCCATTTATCTGATCCTATGAAAAAATATTTTCTTCATCTCCTCTTCCATAAAAGGTTGCCTCAAAGTATTCCTCATTTGCCTGATTTGATCTTCAGTAGGGGCAAGAGGTACTTGAGGTTGGTTTAAGGGACCAGTTTGGCATTCGGCTGGGTTGGAAGGAAAGAAAGGTTCAGGTTCAGTTTCAGTGTTTATGTTGGGTAGGTTTTCAAAGCTAGGTTGTTCATCATGATTTGGGCTTGGAAATCTATGTGGGCTAGGTAAATTGGTTTGGGTAGGTGGAATAAGGTGGCTAGATGAAATTGGTTGAGTAGTTTGGCTAGGTGTAGCAGTTTGGGTAGGTTGTTTTTCTGGGATTGATGGAGGTTGGTTTACTAGGCTAGGTAGTTTGGTTGGTTGGTTGGAAGGTTCAATAATAATCATCTCTTTGAATGATGGTATATCGGGTTGTTCACGGATGGTTTCTAAAAGTTCTACGTTCACAGGACTTAGTTGGATGTCTTCTTGTGAGCACGCAAGAATGTCCAGAATACTCTCTTCTCCTTCTCCTATCACATCTCTATCCTCCTCCTTGATCTTCCAGAAGTTGGCATACTTTTCAACTGATGTTTCTTCATCATCGGAAGACAAGTCTATTGCATAAATCTCCTCCAATCCAGTAAGTCTAATGATCTCTTCTCTAGTAGCAACCACAGGCATTTCAACCAATGGTTCTACATCTTCATTTATGTACAAGATCAACTCCATTCCCTGTCCTTCACCCATATTTCCTTGGTCCTCACTATTAAAATCAACCATTTCAGTATCCTCTTCTCTATGTGATCCACCAATAGCATGTTCAGACTCTGTAGCAGTTCTTTGACATTTACACATCTACCCCTCATGGTCATGATTCAAATCATGATCATGTCTTTTCCTAGAACCTGCTTGAGCTTTACACAAATCCTGAACTGCTTTGGTTAACTTCTTAATGTGCTGAACCATTTCTGACTTGAAGGCATTGAACTCAGAGATGGAAACAACTTCAGATGATACTGGAGTTTGTTGAGCTCGTAACAGACCAATATGATCTGCATCAGATTCTTCAGCAGGTGCCTGAGATAACAGCTTGGCATACAACATGGATTTCAACTCCTCTACCGAATGATCAACTCGCTGAACTGGTGGTGGTGGAGGTGGCTGAACAGTCTCGTCCACCACTGGGCCTTTTCCTTTGAGTAAACTTTTAACTTTGGCTAGCTCCTCCTCAAATTTGGCATTTAAACTCTCAGTGATGCGATTCTCAACAGCCTTTAAGGCGCCGTCGAGTTACTCCTTTGACACAAAGTCGGGAAAAATAACTCCGGTGTCACTTAGACTTCCCGTTGTCACAACTGTTGAGGATCCAACAGTGTGGCCTGTGTTCAAAGCTGGAATATCGATAGCAATGACAGGACTTCCATCCGATCCTCGTAGTCCGGATTGCGGATCTACCACGGATGTTCCGATCGGTTCTAAGATGTCCGATGGTAGCAGAAGTTTGAGTTTGTGTCCTAGGAATAAGAGATGATAAAACAACTGGCTCTAGACTAAATGGTGTACTGAAAGAAATTGAGCTCTGGGCAGCTGAGCTCTAGTTTCAATACCTATAC
The DNA here is from genome assembly GCA_954870635.1 of Arctium minus. Classification (NCBI taxonomy): domain Eukaryota; kingdom Viridiplantae; phylum Streptophyta; class Magnoliopsida; order Asterales; family Asteraceae; genus Arctium; species Arctium minus. The sequence goes on along the minus strand of OX941096.1, from coordinate 9,928,550 downwards.
TTTCCGATTGAAAGCTAGGTAGAGTTTGTGCTAAAACCCCGTGCAAAGTTGAGACTATGGCCTGTTGAGAGGCTATATAATGGCTGGCAGAGGTGTGCAATTGCATAAGCGGGCTACTTATGACTTGTATTTCCGAATGCAACACATGCAACAGAGCACTGGATTTGGTTGCCCTTTTGGAATGGTAGGTTATTGTACACTCTCTCTCACCATATTCTTTCCCTTCATTCTCTCTTTGCCTCACATTTTCAATATTTTCAACCATAACTCCCTTAGAACTCCTTATGTCTCCCAAAACTTGTTCGATTGCATTACCAGCAGAGTCTATAACCATATCATCATGATGTAGAGAGACATCATCTAAGAAACCAAAGCTGTGTTGAAGGTTTTCATTTTCAACATCATTTTCATGAAACATCTTCTTGTTGATGTTCCGATGTTGCCGAAGGAATGGAATCTGTCGAGCTGGCACGCCGATCCGACTCAGTATCAGAATTCATATCTTCATCAGCTATCCTTTCCCGAGGACTTGATTGACGGATTATAGTCCTTTCAGGTTCGGATGTGGAAACCTCTAGACGTGTGGCATCTTGTGCCGAGGTCCCCACAACTTCAGATATGATATTCTGAACCCCACCTGTTCCCCTTTCTGGATTTTCCCTCATCTCTCCCCGTTCCTGGACCCCCGTGATCTCAGGAACCCTTACCGACTCCTCTCGCCTAAGGGTTGAGTCTTGGGTAGGGATAACCGGTGTTGGTAATCCCATAGACTCTCTATACTCTATTACACACTCAGAAGTCGGACTAGCGTATGAGAGCAGAGCTGCTGGAACTGGTATGGAGTTTTAAAAATTCTTCTTTTGCTTCTGGAGATACTTCATCTCATATTCTGGTGCAAGCTCATGATGAGATATTTTCGGAATATCTCTATTTGAGCGGATCATGTTGAAGATTATCAACTGAAGAAATTTTGGTATGGCACATAGATTGGTCTCTTGGAAGTCCTTTTACTGATCACCTTCTCATAAAGTTCCATCCAGAATGCTACTGAGCAATCGACGTGTAGATCATACATGACTACATGAAATAGCCTCAGTGTGTCCATATTTGTATTATCCAGACCAGAATTTCTTGAAGTCAAGCATCTGTTGAACATAGAGAACATCTGATAGTAGAATGAAGGAAGATTAGTCTTCTTGAATTCACTAATCTTTGTAAGTGAACCATCACATCCCAAGGATTTGATGCCTTCAAATACTGTTGAATCCACCGGATATGAGTCAAAAGAAGTTCTGCCTGGTCTAGAGTCTGCCTCTGGTAGATCAAGTATCAATATGAGTTTTTGGTAGGTTAAGATGGATGTGAAGTTTTCAATCCGGATCTTGAAGTATTTGACCTTTTCACTTTCAACGACATGCTCAATTGTTTTCCAGGCTTGCTGCAAGTAGATCATCGGAATGGCAGCAGTGTCTGTCAGAGCCTGATTCAGTGGATGTCCCTTCAGAATTTCCACTACAAGTGGATTGACATTTAGTGAGTCAAAGTCCACATGGTGGTTGTTCGGATATGATAACAGATACTCAGACGGATGTATCAAGGCAAGATCAGGATCTACTCCTACTTCTGACTTGAAATGAGATCTGGAAGAAGGCATAGGAGTTGCCTTAGAGACATTGGGATCATGTTCATCCATGTGGACACTTGGAACATGTGAGATTTCTTCCGTCATTGTTTACCTAGAAAAGATAACAAGTATTGGATATAATCCAATGTATTAGTCACTAAGCTCAAATCTTATTTTCAGAAAACATTTTGATACACACAGTATCAAGTACAGAATGATTGTACTTTAAAGCTCAAAATGATAAGCACAGAAAGTTACATGAAGCAAAATGTAACTTGAACAAAAAAAATATTAAAAAATATATACTAAAAAAATGACACAAACTTGAACAAGACACTTGTTATTTTGAAGTTGTTCTTTCAAATGATGAAGTATTGCATAAACACTTAAGGTTTGAAAATATTGAAAAAGAAAAAAAAATTTCTAAGTCCAGAACTCTCAAGACACTGAGAGGGACTAGAAACTCTCAAGTCAAGAAACTCGCAAGGTAACCAAAACTCTCAGATGTCGAAACTCGCATGAACCATGATCTAGACAAGAACTCGCATGAACCATAAACTCTCATAAACCTGAAACTCTCATGAACTGTCCTGAACAAAAGGAAAGATTATCCATTTGTAAGTCAAAAACTCGCATAAGCAAGAAAGTTCATCAAGAACTCTCATATCTAAGTATTCGTAGAAGAACACTCAGAGAACTATTCATCGTAAAAATTTGAAATTTTAAATTCACGAGTTTTAACCCAACAATCTGAATATTTTCTTTTGATTAAATAGATTTAGGTTTAAAAGTTCATGATTAAGTTCGATTTATGTTTCAGATGTAAATGTCCAAAAGAATTCAATAGTTCACAAGGTTCAGTTCAGTATATCGAGATCAAAAGTTCAAAAATTTTCAGTTCATAGATTTGAATCCAAGTATCCCAAGAGTTGAGGTAACCTGCAAATGAACAATATCGAGCAAACCCAGATAGAAATTGAGTTTTAATAACAATACTAACAACATTTGATCGAACAATTGTCAAAATAATGAGTATCGTTCAAAGGAAGATGAACAGACACAAGATGAAAAATCAAAAATCAAAACCCTAGAAAATGAAAATCACATACGAAAAAAAATAAAAATCATATTATAAAACAAGAAAGAAACAACAATAATCGATCACCTATACTGATTCGACGATTTGAGAGTCTGAAATCGAAAGTCGCACAAGAAAATCGAGAGAAAAAGGGTTAAGTGTGAGAACTCGCAAAGAAAGTCTGAGAGAAGTTGTCTGAAAAAGAGAAAAATCGCAAATTTATACTCAGAGAATGATATGACACGTGGCACGATTTGAGTGGGTGACACACTTCTCGCAAGTCAGTGTGTGCACTTCGCGCATGAACGATGTGCACGAAATATAAAACCCGCAAGCTTTATCGTTCGCGAAGCAAGAACTCGCAAGACATTACGTGCGTGAAATGGTGTGAACAGTAAGAACTCACACGCTTTGCTGTGCGGGAAGTGGAAACTCGCAAGATATAGCGTGCGCGTTTTGTACTTCGCACAGCCTTTGCTATGCGCGAAGTGAGAACTCGCATGACACTGTCTGCGCGTTCTACACTTTGCACATGCAATGGTTTGCGCGTTGTACAAACTCGCATAACACTATGCGCGTTTGATTCTTAGAAAAATTTTGAAAAATTTCCAAAAATGGAAACTTTCCAAAAATACTTTGTTCCACTTTCCCAAAATAGCAAGTTTACTTAAAACACTTTTAAGCCCAAAATGCAACTTTTTCTCTGAAAAGATCTTTCTGATTTCAAAAACTTTTTTCAAACACAAACTCACATACCCACTTACAAACTTTTATAGTTCTGCTCCCCCTTGAAGTGTGCATGTCTGTTTTCTCCCCCTTGATGTATGCAATATGTTCAGCATACTGAAGTACTAGTCCTGATCTGACTTGATCAAAAGTCAAAGTCCATGGTATGAGCTTTTTATGCACTGCAGGAAACTTTCACACTGCAAAAAAGAATAAAGCTTTGGTACTCATTGTACATGAGTCCACATTTGTTAATAGTATCAAACTTTTTAAAGATAAGATTGACCAACACAGATAATAGACAGACTCAACTCCCCCTTAACAACAGACACATAAATAGAAATATAACTATGCATCAAGGTTCAACATTCCAAGTTTGCTGACCAAAAATGTAAATTTCTTTTCATCAAGAGGTTTTATAAACAATTTAGCAACCTCAAAATCAGTAGAAACAAAATGCATTTCTATATTTCCTTTCTCAACATGATCTTTTATAAAATGGTACCTGATGTCGATGTGCTTAGTTTTGGAATGTTGTACCGGATTAGATGTTATTGCAATGGAGCTTTTTGAATCACAGTAAATGGGGACTTTGTTGAATGTATATCCATAGTCCTTCAGTTGTGTCATCATCCACAGAACCTGTGAGCAACAATTAGCAGCTACAACGTATTCTGCTTTAGATGTAGAAGTTGATACACAATTCTGCTTCTTACATGACCAGCTTACTAACTTTTCACCCAAGTACTGGCATGCTCCGGAGGTGCTCTTCCTGTCTAATTTATTGCCTGCATGATCTGCATCTGTGTAGGCTATTAGTTCAAAACCAGAATCTTTCGGATACCAAAGACCTAAATTTGGTGTGCCTTTGAGATATATCTGAAGATTCTTTTAATATCAGCAAGATGGGGCTCTTTGGGATTTGCTTGATACAGAGCACAAAAACAAGTAGCAAACATTATGTCCGGTCTACTTGATGTCAAGTATAGAAGAGATCCAATCATGCTTCTGTAGGTCTGTTGGTCTACTGATTTTCCAGAGATATCAACATCCAATAAACTTCCAGATTGCATGGGAGTCTTCATGGGTGTTGAAGAGTTGATGTCAAAATTCTTTAACATGTCTCTAATATATTTGGCTTGTTTTATGAAAATCCCTTGCGGGGTTTGTTTTACTTGTAAGCCAAGAAAGAAATTTAGTTCACCCATCATTGACATTTGAAATCTTTTCTTCATGATGTTTTGGAATTCATCACAAAGATCAGGATTTGTAGATCCAAAAATAATGTCGTCTACATATATTTGTACCAGTTTTAAGCCCTCACCTTTTTTTTAAGAAACAAGGTTGTGTTGATTATACCTTTACGGAAACTGGACTGAGTCAGAAAGATTGACAAAGTTTCATACCATGCGCGTGGTGCTTGCTTCAATCCGTAGAGCGATTTATCCAGCACGTACACATGGTCTGGGAACTTTGGATCAGTGAAGCCTTCAAGTTGACTTACGTATACTTCTTCTTGTAGTACACCGTTGAGGAATGCCGATTTGACATCCATCTGGTACACTTTGATGTTTTTGTGTGCAGCATACGCAAGAAAGATCCTTATACCTCCGTCCTTGCCACGGGTGCGTAGGTTTCATCATAATCGATTCCTTCTTGTTGATTATAACCTTTTGCCACTAACTGCACTTTGTTCCTGACAATAATACCTACTTCGTTGTTTTTGTTCCGAAAAACCCATTTAGTTCCGACGATGGTTTTATCCTTGGGTCTAGGTACTAATCGCCACACCTCGTTCCTGTTGAATTCATTTATCTCGTCTTGCATCGCATTAATCCAATCTGGATCTTTAAGTGCTTCAGACGGCTTTTTCGGTTCCATGCTGCTCGAAAATTTGAGAACGTACAGAAATTAGCAGATTCAGTTGCAGTAGTAGATCTGGTAGACACCCTAGCATTCGGATCTCCAATAATATTTTCCGGGGGATGACTCTTTGTCCATTTGTGTGTACTTGGCAATATATCTCTTTTAGTTTGATCATTTGAAGTGTCAAACTCAACATGTATTGTTGGTTGATTAGTTTCAGTTGCAGTTGGACTTTGTGCACTTGAAGATGGATTAACTTCCTCAGTTGTGGGTTCTGGCTGATGTAGATCCTGGTTCATTCTGTGATGAGATCATTTCAGATGTGTTTTCTGGATCAGCTTGTTCAGAAACCTCTTGAGTTTTACTTGTTGAAGCTTCACCACTTTCTTCAAAGGGCCGAGAGATATCTACACTAGTGGGATGTGAGTCAGTATTGATTAAATGTTCTTGACTGTTATTTTCATTAGATAAATCATTAAATACATCAAAAAATAACAGATCAAGATTAGAATCAGTGCAAGTTTCAGAATTCTTAGTCTTTTCACGATCAGGTTCTACACTTGATGATGTAGAAGCTTTGTCTTTATCCTTAGATCCGAGTTCTGAACTGCTGTGTTCAGAAGTCCTGGTCTTAAGCTCATCAAAGGTCACATTGCTCTGTACGCTTTTGACTGAAGAGAATATCCAATAAAAATCCCTTAATCAGCTTTGGGTTGAAATTTGGATAAGTTCTCTCGATCATTAAGCACATAGCACCTGCACCCAAAAACACAAAAAAATTTAACCGTAGGCTTACGACCATTAATAAGTTCATAAGATGTATTATTAAAACGTTTATTTATAATGGTCCTGTTTTGAGTGAAGCAGGCAGTGGCTACAACTTCAACCTAGAGAAATAATGGCAGTTCTGAATATGCAAGCATCGTCCTTGCAGTCTCTACCAAAGTTCTGTTCTTCCTTTCGACTACCCCATTTTGTTGAGGTATCATTGCCGCAGAAAAGTTGTGTGATATTCCAATAGATTCCAGAAAAGTTTGCAGAGTTGCATTCTTGAATTCTATACCGTGGTCACTTCTCAGTTGCTGAACCGGGCTTTGAAGAAGAACTTTTATTTTCTTGATGAACTTAATTGTCAGATCGGGAGCCTCAGATTTCTTCCGTAGGAACTCTAGCCATGTATACCGTGAGTATTCATCCACCATAACTAGTATGTATTTCTTGCCATTGATGGATTGAGTCCTCATCAGTCTGCACAGATCCATATGAATGAGCTCCAGATATTTATTACAGTTAGATAACATCTTGAGTTTGTGTGAGCTTCTCTTAATTTTTCCTTTCTCGCATGCAGAACAAAGAGAATCTTGTCCTATCTTTAGTTCAAGAAGTCCCGTCACAAGATGTTGTATCCTTAGCATATTCAGATCACAGAAGTGCTGATGAGATAGTCTCCGATGCCACAACCAACTTTCTTCTATTGATGTCTTAGAAATTAGACACACTGGCTTTGAAGATTTAAGTGTAGGAAAGTGAACACCGTATAACAATCCCATACTCCACTTTGATCTTTGATGTAGCAATAATCAGCATCAAATTCAATTTTACATTTCTTCTAAGCAAACTAACTGATCGATAACAGATTGTAGGCTAAACCCTCTACGTACAGAAACTTTGATATAGTGATCATACTGTTCTTGATAGTGCCGTAACCTCTGACGTATCCTTTCATCTCATTACCAAAATTAACTGATCCTGCATAATGATCTACATAGTCGAACAGCAGGTGTTTGTGCGCTGTCATGTGTCTTGAAGCTCCAGAATCAATGATCCACACATGACAAGCCTGCAAGCATCAGTTACTTAGATTTAGGTACCCATATGAATATGGGTCCTTTCTTGTTAGTATCTTTGATAGTTTTTAAACTTGCTGATGACCCCTTAATTCGCCATTCAAATCTTGGTCCTTTTGGTAAAGTTTGTGCGTTAAGTTCAACTTTAGGAATCCACTTCCACATAAACTTTACATCAGCAATTTTATTGACTTGAAAATTATTATTTTTCTTCTTTAAAGCATACACTTCAGCTTTGTTGACTTTAGAATGAGTAGAAGAGTTCTTGTTCTTAAAATGGATTATTTTCTTTTTCTTTGAAGGCTTTGGTTTGAAAGAGAATGAACTTTTAAGACAATATGAACATTGCAACTTTGTAGTAGCTTGTGTCAACAACTCTTGTCGAGATTTTTTTTTGTTTTATTAAAGCGCTGTTGATTGACATTATTATAAGCATCAACTACTCTATTACAGTCACATCTATCAAAATCATTCACATTCTTCTCCACTTCAGTCTTCTTTTTCTTCAAACGTTCTTTCTTCAGCTTTTCATCTGAAACACAATCAGATTTATAAATATTAATAGAAAATGAAGAATAAGAACATTCACCTATATCTTTTGTTTTGGCAGATTCGGATGTAGGCTTAACACTTTGATTTACAACAATTGGAATATCTTTATCAACAAAAGCCTCTTTTCCTTTTGAGAGTTTGAATATTTGGGATTCTAGACTTCTTATTTCTTTTTGTAAAGATTCAGTTTGAATAAACCTCCAGTCTAATTCCATCCCGAAATTTTCATTGGCTTCTTCCAATTCCACAATTAAATTGTTGAGATGTGAAATTTGCCTTTCCAACTCATCAGTTTTATCTAAGGCTTTTTGATGTTCGAGATCAGAAAATTTTGAAACACTAACAGAAGCAGACTTATCAAAAATTACGTCTTCATCTTTATCTTCTAAGATAGAACAAGTTAGAACAGTTTCATTAGAATCAGAATTAGAACTGGGTCTAGAATACTCATGTTTTTCTTTAAAAAGATTTTCATATTCGATAAATGAATCCTTTTTACTTTCGTAAGAAGAATTTAATTTGTCATATGAAAATTTAACTGAATTAAAATTCTGATTTTCTGATTCAGTTTTAATTTCTTTCTTTATTTCCACTGTTTCTTCCTTCTTTACCTTAGGAGATTCAGGCAAAGATGTCTCTGGCTTCACAAAAGTCTCAAGGATGTGAGGAATTAAAACAATAGGTTCATCACCCGACTTTTTGAAATTATAAAGATTTTCGGGTGCCTTTTTCAAAACATCCACATTTGTCAGACCCAAGCCAGGTTTTGCCTTATAAAATCTTGTCTCTTTCTGATTGTTGGACAAAATTTTGAGTGTCTGTTCTGTTTGACCTCTTTTAAAATTCAGATCTTCCAATTCCTTGATCTTGGTGTAAGCTTCAGTCCTATCTTTCAAAACAATATCAAACTGAAGTGTTAGTTCCATATTCTTATCCTTTAAAGTAATTATTTCTTTTTGAAGTTCAGAAATTTTGGTTTGAATTTTAGATTTATCTAGTTTCAGAACATTCTTCTCTTCTTCTCTTTCTTCAGCCAAAGTTTTATAAATCAATGCCTGATCTTGATGTCCTTGTATGGTACTCTTTTGTTGTTTAAAATTTTCTTTCAATTTCAAAAATTCAGAGTTCATCAGATTTAACTAGGACATCAAATTCAACACTTCTTCATTATCACCAATAGAATCAGAGTTGTCAGATATGGAATTTACCTCAGAATCTGACTCTTCATTCAGGTGTGCCATTAAGTTGTAATGCACCTGAGTCAGATTTACTTTTACTTCCTCAGCCTCTTCCTCAGAATATTCAAACCATATTTCATCTTCCGCCTTCAGTGCTTTGCCCTTTTCAATGCCTTAGCAATCTGAGCTTTCTTGGCGTAGTATTCATAATTCTTTACCTGTTTAACAGGGCAATCTTTGATGAAGTGACCAGTTTTGCCGCAGTTAAAGCATTTATCTGACTTCTCCTTTTCTTTTTCTTCTCTTTTCTCTTCATTCTTCTCTTCTTTCTTCTCTTTCTCTTTCTCTTTCTTCTCCTCATATCTGCCTCTGTACTTGCTAGACTTGTAAGAATCATACTTCAGCTTGTTGTAGAACTTTTTCTTACCAAACGTCTTATGGAAGCTCGAAGTCAATAGAGCAAGTTTTTCTGCAAATTCCGTCAATTCATCATCTGACTCTTCTTCAATCTCTTCCTCTGAACTGTCTGAGCTGTCAATCAAACTGGTCATCAAAGCTTTCTTCTTTGCACTCTTTGTAGAACCACAACTTGTCTTGACCAACTTTGTCTTACCCTGAGCTAGCAATGCAAAGGAATCCTCTACCTTTTTCTGCTTATCCTTTAACTGATGCAATTCCTTATTCACCGCGGCTTGTTCCTTTACTTTATCCTCATGTTGATTAAGAGCACAGAACAAATCATTGAGTTTCTCCTCGTCCATATCCTTGTTAATCTGCATTTGAATGGTATAGACGTCCCACTCGGGTTGGAGATTCTTGATGAATTTGTAATTAATTTCTGACTCAGACTTTTGCACTATGTTCCTTCGAAGATCATTAAGGATGATGTTGTATCGGTCGTATGCATCCCTCAAAGATTCCCCTTCTTTAGCCTTGAAGCCTTCATCAGCATTGATGCTTTGATTCCTCTTTGTCTTTATGGACTTTGTAGAACCCAAAAATTGCTTCTCTAGCTCATCCCAGATATCTTTTGCTCATTCTCTGCTGTCAAGCCTGTTGAAGATATCGTTCGGAATGGCCATGATGAGATAAGTCAAGGCTGTAGCATCTCTTTCAACTAGATCTCTATCCAGGTCACTGTATTGAATTGGGTCTCTTGCTACTATCCGCTCAGGAATTTCAGTATTTGTTTCAGTAGCTGAAATCCTGGCGATAGTAACATGAGGAAAGTGAGGACCGTCTATAATTTAGTTCATCAATTTCTTGTCTTGGTTGTTCAAGAAATTGATCATCCTCTTTTTCCATTGAGGGTACTCGTCGGCTTGCAGAACCAGAGGCTTGGATTTTGAACCCATGCTTAGAAGATCACGAGACATGATTGCAGAAACAGAGAAAGATATCTGATAAAAAGCTTGAATACAGAAGATCTCCGAAAAGAATAAGAAATTGTTGACATGAAAAATCAAACCCAGATTACCACTGAAAATGAATACTCAGAAAAATATCAAGTACATAACTTGCACAAGACATGAACTCGCAGAACTCAAAAACTCGCAAACCACTGTTCACAAAACTTCACGCTAGAAGCTTTGTGCGCGAACTAGAAACTCCTAGAACACTACGTGCGCGAAATGAGAAACTCGCAAGTAACGTTGTGCGCGAAGTTACTTCTCGGAAGGCACTTTATGCGTGTTTCTGACTTAGAATATTTTCGAATGTTTGAACTTCTCGCATATGAATGTAAACTCGCAAGCTAGGTAGAACTCGCACGACCCTTTGCGTGTTCCATACTTAGAAAAATTTTAGAATGTTAGAACTCGCAAAACGTAAACTCGCACGATCACAAACTCGCAGAAGACATTAGCGAGAACCACACTTAGAAAAATTCAGAGAACCTTCAAACTCGCTAAATCAAAACTCGCACCCTTCAAGAACTCGCATAACAAGGCCATAAACACTTTGCGCGAACCTACTTCTCGCAGAATGAATGATGCGCGAACTTGCTAGAACTCGCAGAAAACATGAAAATCTTCATCTTGCGTGTTCTTCCTTAGCGCGTTTGTCAGATCTAGCGCGTTCTTGACTTGTTGTTCAAAATCGATCCAAAAATTCGAATATCCTGCAAATTACTTCACAAACAGATCCAACATGCTCGAAATGTGAATTTGAACACTTTCTTAACAAGCAACAATGATAAAAAAACAGAAAATTACAGTGCGAATTCAAATTTACAGTGAGTCTGTTCGTTTTAAAAAAATTACGAAAATCAAAATTCAAAACAATTGAGTGATTAAATCTTGAAGATTTGTGAATACAAAATGATCACTAATACAAATTGAACACCACTAATCCATTTCTATGATCAAAACACAACAGATTAGAACGAATTAGATCAAAATTGAAAAATCGAGAAATGCGTCTGCGCGATCCAAGAAATCCAGAAATCGATCCAAAAATGGTAATCCAAACAGTCTGATTTCGATTGGGGTGGATCTGATACCAATTGATAAGTCCAATTCAAACCATTATCTATTCAATTCTAACACAAATCAATCAAGATTAAGATCACAGTTTAGAGAGAGAAAGTCATATGTATTGATCTGATCAAAATGAGTACAATGAGATAAGCGCATGTCTCTCAAGTTACAAGGTTCTCTCAAAGACTTTACATAGTCAAAGTCAAACAATTACAAAAGTCAAACTAACTTGATCTAAACAATGCATTAACAGATCGCCTAACCAAGAGTGCGCATTTCCTTGCTATGCGAGAGACCTTGCCAATGGAGAAATTGGCTAAGCTCTATATAGATGAGGTGGTGTCGAGGCATGGAGTCCCGCAATCTATTGTCAGTTCACATAGAATTTTTGGTCTAGTCTACAGAAGGAGTTAGGCACAAGATTAAAGTTGAGCACGGCCTACCATCCTTAAACGGATGGTAAAAGCGAGAGGACCATATAGACGCTCGAGGACACGTTGAGGTCGTGTGTTATCGACTTTGGAGGTAGTTGGGACTCAAACCTACCTCTGGTAGCGTTTGCTTATAACAACAGTTACCATTCTATTATCGGAATGGCACCGTTCGAGGCTTTGTATGGACGGAAATGTAGAACCCCGGTTTGTTGGCTCGAAGCGGACAAGAAGCAATTCGCCGGACCGGAAATAGTTCAAAAGACGACGAACAAGGTGAAAGAAATTCGGGAGAGATTAAAGGAGGCTCAAGACCGACAGAAAAGTTATGCGGATAAAAAGAGAAGGTTGTTCGAATTCGAAGTTGGTGATTGTGTGATGTTGAAGGTGTCTCAATGGAAGCGGATTATCCGGTTTGGGAAACGCGGGAAGCTTAGCCCTCGTTTCCTTGGACCCTTCGTCATTTTGGAATGGATTGGATTACAAGCCTACCGGTTGGACTTGCCACCGGAAATGGATGAGATACATTCTACCTTTCACGTGTGTTATCTTCGGAAGTGCCTAGCCGAGGAAGAAAGTGTGATCCCCTTGACGGAAATCCGAGTAGATAAAGGAAACCGTTGTGTGGAAGAACCGGAAGCGATTTTGGAGTCGAAAGTGAAGAGGTTGCGGGATAAGGACGTGGTTATGGTCAAAGTCCAATGGAAGCACCATCGTGGTGCTAACGTCACTTGGGAGTCCGAAGAGGACATGAGGAAGATTTATCCTCAATTGTTCGCTTAGGATGAGATTTCGGGGACAAAATCTTATTTAGGTGGGGAGGATTGTAATACCCGGAATTTTAGGTAAGTATTGAGACTCATTCAATCTCTTCTCTATGTGTTAAATGATGTAAGATATAACTGTTAATTTCTACGTGTATCTATGATTATTGTATTGGTATCTGTGAGTCCGTGATCGTTACCAGATAATCAAAACAACAAACAATAGATAATAAACCAACCTGTTTGGATTACAAACGCGGAATACACAGTTGATTTCTTGATATAAGCTTTGTGTTTGTTTTCTCTCTTTTTCACCTTTCACTATGTGTTATGTGTGTTTCTTGTTGTCTGATGTGTATATTAGAGAGATAACAACTAACATAATATCTAGATATATAATATCTAGATATTATATTTAAACTAATATAATAACAAATAAACATAATATCTAGATATTAATAATATCTAGATATTATATTAAAACTAATATAATAATAAACTAATTAAACTAATTAAAATACTAAAACATAACTTTGACTATTATTACAAGATAGACCCTAGACTATAGTTGAGAGCGACTTTCAGCATTAACTTCAGATTGCGATCTTCGTTTTGGATGATCTTGAATCCAATGAGACTGTGTCCTAACAATCTCTCCCTTTGGAACAAGATCATTTAAATAAAACGATTTATCTAATTCGATCTTCTCTTTCAGCTTGGAAGATGCAATCTCCATCTTTGTCTTCAAATTGTAATAATCTTCCCCTTTTGATGTAGAGAAACTCTCTTTCGGTTGTTGGGAAGAAATTGTCTTCAGTGTTAGCTTGGACATTTGTTTCTTGATCATTTCTTGTACTTTGTTTGCTCTGCTCTCCCCCTTTTTGATGGATTGAGCATCGATATCTTCAAAACTTTGTTGACAAGAAATGTCTTTGATTCGTAGCCTCTGATCCGTCAATTCATAAGATATTCATCTAGATCTTTACAAATCCAGACAAATTAGTTGTGTAACACCTGAATCAACCAATGAATCAGTTAGAATGCCTGTCAGTAACACTAAGTCACTGTGTGTAACGAATACACAATGGAAAGGAGCTGTTTGATGTTGACTCCCCCAGGGCTTCCATTTAATCATCGAAACACCACAAAGGTAATTTCTATAAACGTTATGACAAAGAAACTAATTCCTTGTGTGTTCGTGCTTGTGATAGAAAGAATTAAGCACTGATGATTGCTTTTAAGGCTCGAAATGTGTAAACCACTGAGACAACAGTAAGTTAAACACAGACTCAATGTGTATGAGTGAAGTGCGAAGGTGGGGCAGACTTCCTTCTTTTCTATATCCAGATTTTCCAAGTGAAAATCAGATAGCATATGTGCTGCGTCCCCTTAGAAAGTGAAACACTTTCTAATTGAGTAGAAAATGAGTAGTTGGTGGGGTAATTCAAGAGTTGGCATGGGCTAGTTGCCTGTTTCAATAATGTTCACCAAAGATTTGTGAAACACTAGAAATGTGGCTGCCCGTCTAGAAAGTAGTTGGTGCAGAGTTCTGATATTCTTTTAACTCTGATCTCACACGCTCTTTCTTTTAAAGATTAAGCTCACTCTTTTGGCATTGAAACTCATTATCCAATCTACACTCATTTCTATTGACACACTCACTCAATCACTAAGGATTAACTTCATGGGTAGAAATCATAGGTTAACATGATTCCATAGAAGTTGAAGTGATTTCAAAGAATTTCCTTCATTTGATCAGAAGCAAAAGGAACTTATGCAAATATCAAACGAGGCGTTTTAGTTCTTGCACACTGATTCCGTATAACTTTTAAAGAATAAGTTGCTCAAAAAGGTTTAGCTTGTCGATTAAGCTTATGTAAAACATTTAAAGTACACTCCCAAAATATAAAATCGAATGAAAAATCGGGAAGTGGTTTGAACGTTTAAGAACGATGTTTTCAATGATTGAAAGTTGTCCTTCTTTCAACCATATTGGAGATTAAGATGAAAGGTAATACCTTAAAGTTTGATCTTATATCTCATGAAGCTTTGCTGTATGTCATAAAGATATGAACTTCTAAGCTTCTCTCAAACTTCTGCAAAAGTCTTAGGTCAAGTTCAAAGCAAATTTATTCACTTAAATTGAAAAGACAAAAAGCAGTAAAACTTTTTAAAGTACGAGTTCTGATCTGAATTGATCAGAAGTCATATCCGAACTCCTTTGACGTGAAGAGCTCCCCCTAATAATCTTGCATTACAAAAATTTGTCATAAAACGTAAGTGCAGAAATCTTATGAGCTCCCCCTCAAATTAATATTGACCAAGTATGAGTTTCTTCTCATACTCCCCTTAGAATCATGAACATTAACATATGAAATACAGATATCATTCACAATTAAGCATAAAGATATGAGGAAAAAGTAAACAATAGTGAACTTTTATAGGTAACTACTGATTATGTCTTAAGATTTAGCATACCAAGCTTAGAGATAAGAAAGTTGAATCTCTTTTCATCTAACGCCTTGGTAAACAAATCTGCAAGTTGATAATCTGTTTTTACAAAGAAAAGTTCTATGTTTCCTTTTTCTACATGATCTTTGATAAAGTGATACCTGACGTCGATATGTTTGGTTTTTGTGTGTTGAACAGGATTCGCTGTTATTGCGATGGCGCTCTTGGAGTCGCAGTAGATCGGGATTTTGTTGAAGTGGAAACCGTAGTCGCGAAGTTGTGTTTGCATCCACAAAACCTGAGAACAGCAGCTAGCAGCAGCTACATATTCTGCTTCGGCCGTGGAAGTTGAAACGCAAAGTTGCTTCTTCGATCCCCAACTTACTAGTTTGTCACCGAGGAACTGTACGTGTCCTGACGTGCTCTTCCTGTCTAACATACAACCTGCATAATCTGCATCTGTGTACGCTGTTAGTTCAAAAGTAGTATCTTTGGGATACCACAGACCGAGATCTGCGGTGCCCTTCAGATACCTGAATATACGCTTGACAGCAGTCATATGGATTTCTTTTGGATTAGCCTGATATCGGGCACAAAGACATGTTGAAAACATTATGTCTGGTCTACTACTAGTAAGATACATTAAAGAACCTATCATTCCTCTGTAGGTCCTAATATCAACAGCCTTTCCCGAAGGATCGGTGCCAATCTTAGTTCCTGGTGCCATTGGGGTACCAATCGGTTTTGTATTTTCCATTTGGAATTTCCGGAGAATTTCCATAATGTACTTAGATTGATTGATAAAGATACCCGTAGAAAATTGTTTTACTTGAAGCCCGAGAAAGAAGTTCATCTCTCCCATCAAGTTCATTTGAAATCTAGACACCATAAGGTTTGCAAAGTTCTTACAGTACTTAGTATTAGTTGAACCAAAAATAATATCGTCGACATAGATTTGTATTAAAACGATATCGGCTTTTTCTTTCTTTATGAACAAGGTGGTATCCACCGTACCTTTTGAAAACCCAGACTTGACTAGAAAAGTGGAAAGGACATCATACCAGGCTCGAGGGGCTTGTTTCAGACCGTAGAGAGCTTTGTCGAGAATGTATACGTGGTCCGACTTCTCTTGATTGACAAATCCCTCTGGCTGAGAGACGTATACTTCCTCTTTCAGAATTCCGTTCAGGAATGCTGTTTTCACGTCCATTTGAAAGACCGTGAAGTTCTTGTGGGCAGCGTAGGCTAAGAACATTCTGATTGCCTCTAAACGCGCCACAGGAGCGTATGTCTCGTCATAGTCTAATCCTTCCTCTTGTCTGTATCCTTTGGCTACTAGTCTCGCCTTGTTTCTGATGACGGTACCAGCTTCGTCCTTTTTAATCTTGAAGATCCACTTCGTACCGATGATTGTTTTACCTTTAGGCTTTGGTACGAGTCTCCAGACTTGCAGTGCGTCGAACTGGTTCAATTCTTCTTGCATAGAGACTACCCAATCTGGATCCGCAAGAGCCTCTGATACTCGAGTTGGCTCAATCTTGCTTAGAAAGGAGTCGTGCATGCACCAGTTGATTGACGCTGACCTAGTTTGCACCAACTTGGATGGATCACCTATGATCTGACTTGCAGGGTGCGCTTTGGTCCATTTACGTTCATGAGGCAGTGGATTATAGGAATGAATGTCAGTTGTGTCATCTATAAATCCACTTGCACCTTCTTCAGTTTGTTCTGGAGGAATGATGATTTCAGTTGAAGTAATTGGTGGGAGTGTATTATATGATGATAGATCAATATAAAAAGGAATGGGGGGTTCAGTTGAAGTAGTTGGTACAGAAGTCTCAGTAGGTACAGCTTGTTCCGGCTGTAGATTGATCTGAATTGAACATCCTACTGGTTCAGCTACTTCTGACTCTGCATGACTTGGCACTTCTTGAACTGTAGGAGTTGGTATTTGAATTGTGACGTCTTGATGAATCGGGGTACTTGATTCATTTGGAATGTCTGAACTGGTTGGATGAGTAGGCGTTGGCTCTTCTATCCTGTCAACCAAAACAGATTTCTTTATGTTAGTTCCAAGAAATTCGTCATAAAACAATTCAAATAATAAATCTAAATCAGATAAATGGTTAGTTGATGTTGAAGCTTCATCTGATTTGTTCGGTTGAGACGCAGGTTCTGGACTGAGTTGCCCAGAAGCTAGTACTCCGGTTAAAACGGGTTCTGAACAGTATTGTTCGGAAGCCATCTCTTCATCAAAGGTGACGTTGACGCTTTCAATCACCGTCTTTGACTTCTTGAAGTAGATTCTGAATGCAGTTGATGATGAGGAGTATCCAATGAAGATTCCTTCATCTGCCTTGGCGCTGAACTTGTTGAGATTCTCCCTATCGTTTAGAACAAAACACTTACATCCAAAGATATGGAAGTATTTGATTGTAGGTGTTCGGTTATTGATCAACGCATAAGGAGTCTTCTTGAATCGTCTGTGAATCATGGACCGGTTCTGCGTATAGCATGCGGTAGATATAGCTTCTGCCCATAAGAATAGAGGTAGGTCGGAATGACTTAGCATAGTGCGAGCTGCCTCGACTAGCGTCCGATTCCTTCTTTCCACCACTCCATTTTGTTGAGGCGTACGTGCAGCAGAGTACTGATGAGTTATCCCTTTAGATTCGAGATATTCTTGAACAGTTTTGTTCTTGAACTCTGTGCCGTTGTCTGTTCTTAGAAGCTTTATCGGTTTCTGCAGATTCACCTGGGTCGTCTTCAGGAAAGTGATGAGCACATCAGGTGTCTCATCCTTTGATCGTAGGTACTTGACCCAAGTGTATCGTGAGTAGTCGTCCACGATCACTAGAATGTACTTCTTGCCTCCTAGACTCTGAGTTCGCATTGGACCACAGAGATCCATATGCAATAGCTCTAGCGGAGCGCTTGTACTTGGTTCAGGCTTCGGTTTATGCGGAGCCCTCTTCATCTTGCCCTTCTCACAGGCTGCACACAGATGATCTTTGTCATATTTGAGCTCTGGAAGTCCTTTGACTAAGTTGCCACTGACCAGTTTGTTGATGTAGCGAAAGTTGAGATGAGAGAGCCGTCGATGCCATAGCCAGCTTTGCTGCATCGATGCTTTAGATAGTAGACAAATCTGCTTGTCAGTCTGGACGTCTGATAAATTGATCGTGTAGAGGTCTGACTTTCGAGTGCCGACCAAGAGTTCTTCGCCTTCTTCTGTGCGAACAGAACACCTCTTGGCTTTGAAGTTGACCTCTAGGTCTTTGTCACAGAACTGACCTATGCTGAACAGGTTGTGTCCTAATCCTTCTACGTAGCTCACCTTCTTGATCGT
Source organism: Arctium minus (assembly GCA_954870635.1). Taxonomy (NCBI): domain Eukaryota; kingdom Viridiplantae; phylum Streptophyta; class Magnoliopsida; order Asterales; family Asteraceae; genus Arctium; species Arctium minus. The sequence goes on along the minus strand of OX941096.1, from coordinate 9,910,207 downwards.
TATATTTTCTCGTTGTATATCACCGTAGCCTAATATTGGTGAAAACTGATCATTTCCGTATCTGACTGTTCCGCAGTATTTCTCTGTAAAGTTTGTCAGCATATCTTTCTGTCCTGTCATGTGTTTGGAGCAACCGCTGTCCAAATACCACATATGACGGATCTGCATAGGAGAAATAACGAAACACAGATTTAGATTTTAAGCATTATAAATGAGTAAGACGTTGGAGCGTTAATATTAAAGTGCGGGTTTTGAACTGATGAATTCAAAAGCCTATTTTTCTTAAGCACGGGTTCTGAACAGACGTGTTCAGAAACCATCGTCTTGTCTTTGAAGTCCGAGTCTTGAGCTGTCTTACTCAAAAACCATTTTCTCTATTGAGGTACGGGTTCTGATCTGTTGTAATCAGAAGCCACATGTTTTGCTAAACATTGGGTGCCTGCAACACAGATTTAGATTTTGGTACCCACTTGAATTTGGGTCCTGCTGTGTTAGCACAAAGTTTTGATTTTGGTACCCATTGCAAATTGGGTCCTCTTTTCTTTTGAAATAGATATGAAGTAGGATAATGATAAGAATGCTCATGAGATGATTCAAACCGCATAGCAGAATCTTGACAGAAATTAGAAGCATGTTTATCATAAAAGGAAGACTGTCTAGCAGTTTTAGATAACAGGAATAGTTGCTTAAAAGAGTATTTCAGTTTAGGAGCAACATTCATATTCAAAGTATCTGAACTAGACATATTCTTATTACAATAAACAGAATCAAAAGATTTAAAAGTCTTGTCAAGCTTCCGTTTGGGTTGCCATTTCTTGGTCATATCTGAAACAGTTGAAACCTTTGAGTTAGACATTAGAGAAACAACTGAATGCATTTTCTTTGGGTTACCAGTATTGATCGGCTTCTGTGAATGCTTCTTGCCTTTAGCATTTTTAGCTTTCACAGAGACTGAGTTATCAACTCGCGTTGATTTTGCACTGTTAACAAGCTTACTGGTTGATCCAACAGATTTCTTAAGAAAGGATGAATGGTTTGGAAGTTTTGCATTAAAGTCAAATTGTTCAAGACAATCATCTAAACCACCGTTAGAATTCAGAAAATCAAACCCTTGATTTGATGAACTAACCATATTCTCAGAGTTTGAAGCCTTAGAAAGAACATAATTTGTAAACACAGTTGTAAAAACATTCTGTTCAATGTTTATCAAAAGTCTTTCATCTGACAAGGAATTCTCGAGTTCAGAAATTTTACTTTCTAAAACGAGAGGAGGGACATATAGTTTACCTTGAGTAGGTTTCGCCTCCATTTCCTTTTCAGAATAACTTAGAAAGAAGTCATCTGGAAGAGTTTTCTTCTTTTCAGGTTTCTTATCATAGCTATTATTCAGCTTCGCATAATAAAATGGAAGATGAACTTTAGATGATATTAAATGTTTTTCTGTTTCTTTGGCTTCATCCTCTTCAGATAGTTTAGTCCAATAAACTTTAAGTTCAGGGATTCTTCTAGCTAACTTCATAGAAAGAATATCATAAAGTGCAGGAACTTCAGACATTCCCTTTTGAAGATAGTGAGGATTCTTATAACCGATTCCCCATCTTTCTTTGTTCTCTATTGGTTTGTTAAGATGAATGGTTTGCTCAGTTTGACCTAATGAGTACAACTTCTTTTCCAAAGCATCCATTTTTGCAATTAAAGATTTGTTTTCTTCGATAGACGAAGAATGCATTTGTGTAATCTCGTATAAGTCAATCTCACGTTTTAGCAGTTTAGACTTGAGTTCAGAATTCTCACTAAGAATTATTGTCTTCTCCGTTGCGTTGGTGTCATTGTTTTTATGTAAAACCTCAACCAGTACTTTCTTCTCAGCAATTTCATTGCTAAGTTTTTGTATTGATTGGTTTTTGTCAGTAATGACACCCTTTTCACGCTTTAGGTTCGACTCTAACTCTTTGAGTTTATCATTCATGGCATGCAATTGATTTATGAATTCAGAATACGATAAGTTACATACCTCTTCTTCATTCTCTGAATCAGCTTCATCATCTGATTCATGCTTTCCTATCAAGCACAGGTTGACAACTTCATCTTTCTCTTCATCTTCTTCATCATCATCAGAATGATCGAGCCAGAAAACGTCTTCAGCCATCAATGCCTTCCCAGCCTCTTGTTGCTTTGCAAGCAACATCTTGTTCTTGTAGTAGTCCGAGTTCTTGACTTTTGGCTTTCGGCAATCTCTGGCATAATGACCGGTTTTGCCACAGTTGTAGCACGTTATAGGTTCTGTCTGACCTGATCCTTCTGCTTGAAACCTTCTCTCTTCAGGTTTCCTTTCCTCTGATCTCTTTCCTTCAGCAAGATCTCTTCTATCTTCTGGTTTCCTCTCCTCCATTCTCCTTCCTTCAAACCTTCTTCCTTCAAATCTACTTCCTTCGACCCTTTCTCTATGAGCGTAGTTGTTTGGACCAGACGAATACCTCTGACTGTTTGAGCTTGGCTTTGTGTAGAATTTCTTCTGGAAAGCCTTAGTCAACAAAAGCAATGCTTGCTTTAGTTGTTCACATTCATCTTCGTCAGAGTTTGCTTCAGCTTTATCTTCATCTGATTCATACACAGTCGCTTTGTTCTTCTTCTTCTTGACAACAAGAGCAACTGTCTCTTCAACCTTCTTTCCTCTCTGCCTTTTCTCTTCTAGAATTTCATCCACTTCTTCTTCATTTTGTTTGAGGGTCTCATACACCTCATGAAGTGGAATCTCATTCAGATCTTTAATCTGCTTCATCTGCCTCGCAAATCTCTTCCATTCTGGCTGTAGAACGCTTAGAAATTTGACGTTTAGCTCAATTTGAGATTTGTGGACCTTGTTCTTGCTTAGCTCATTCAGCAAGGTCACAAACCTGTCATGTACTTCTTCTAAGGTTTCTCTGGCTCTGCCTCTAAATTCTTCATAGTTATTTAGGCAGTTGGAGATCTTCAGTTGATTTCCCACCTTAGAACCCAGCATCATCTTCTCCAGCTGATCCCACATTTCCTTAGTTGAGGCCTTGTAGCTGTCAATCTTTATGTAGATTTCATTGGGGATTCCTTGAAGAATGTATGACATAGCTAGCTTATCACCTTTAGCTCTGTTTAGGTTGTCACCGTCAAGCTCATGGTATTTCAGTTCAACTTGTGTTGGCAATGTTCCAACCAGACGAGTTGTCTTTATTGGTTGCATATTTCCTTCTGCAAATGACTGTCTGATGAACTCACAAAGCTCATGTCTGTCTATGAAGTTTAGAAACCGATCCTTCCACTGTTCGTATTCACCTTTAAATAGAACAGGTGGTTTGGAATCAGTTCCAATGGCAAGAGCTTCTCTGGAAGTCATAATTGAACAAGATTTAAGATGCGAGAGGCTTTGAGATGCGTGAGGCTTGAGATGCGAGAGGCTTGAGATGCGAGAGGCTTTGAGATATGAGAGAATTTTAAAATTCAAAAGTTTGCGCGAGATGTTGATTGCGCAAAGTGAAATTCAACCGAGATAATGTTTTTCTTGGACCGATATTACAATTTGGAATTCCTTTGAAAGAATTGCCACGAATCAAAGAATTGCCACCTTCAACTCCCAAAGTGGACACCTTTGAAACTTTTAGTTCAATGTAAAATCTCTTCCTCTTAAAAAAATTGCCACAAGGTTTATTAAATTGTGAAAGTGTGAGTGGAGAGTGAGGTGTAACAATTTTGATACATGTAATTTTGATACCAACTAATCACGTGAGTTGAGAGTGTGGACACGTGAGGATTGGTTTGAAATTGAGTGTGAGAGTGTGAGATTGAGTGGAACGGAGTGTTGTGTGTCTCACAAATTAACGTGAGAGTGAAATTGTGAGTGGGTTTTGTGTGAGCGATGGGAAGACCGGGAATGGGAAGACCGATAGTGTGGGTTTGAAATGTGATTCGACCGGAATGATATGTTTGACCGGGAAAGACAATGACCGGATGTGTATTTGATAAGACCGATATTAATGAGGAGTTCGACCGGGGAAGTGTTGTGGAAAAGTTTTATTCGACCGGGGAAGTGAGGAAGAAAAGTTATATTCGACCGGGGAAGTGAGTTTTCCTTTGACCGGATAACAACAACAAAAAAAATATATTCGACCGGATAAAAAAAATTCGACCGGTACAAAAGTTTGTGAGATTCGACCGGGGAAGTGAGGGTCCGGTCGAATGCTTAAGACCGATAGAATGAAAAAAAAACTAAGGTTCGACCGGTACGCTTAAGACCGATACGTCGTCTTCTCCGATTAAATCGATTGTAACTCTAAAATTAACCAAGCTAGAGGTCGATTTACCACACCAAATTTTGACACAACGATCTCCTTATCAATTAGAACAAGACACAACCTTTTGATTTCGAAAATAACCGCAAAATCAAGATTTTGATAATTGCACAGTGTTCTTCAAAAAATGAAGAACACAGAGAGTAAAAATTTTGATTTTGATCTGAATCAGGCTCTGATACCAATTGTGAGTCCGTGATCGTTACCAGATAATCAAAACAACAAACAATAGATAATAAACCAACCTGTTTGGATTACAAACGCGGAATACACAGTTGATTTCTTGATATATGCTTTGTGTTTGTTTTCTCTCTTTTTCACCTTTCACTATGTGTTATGTGTGTTTCTTGTTGTCTGATGTGTATATTAGAGAGATAACAACTAACATAATATCTAGATATATAATATCTAGATATTATATTTAAACTAATATAATAACAAATAAACATAATATCTAGATATTAATAATATCTAGATATTATATTAAAACTAATATAATAATAAACTAATTAAACTAATTAAACTAATTAAAATACTAAAACATAACTTTGACTATTATTACAAGATAGACCCTAGACTATAGTTGAGAGCGACTTTCAGCATTAACTTCAGATTGCGATCTTCGTTTTGGATGATCTTGAATCCAATGAGACTGTGTCCTAACAGTATCAATTGGGAGTCTAAACGTGAGTTAACGCCTGTTTTCAGCAGCCTGGAGGGTCCAAGCGACATTGACCTGCGACATTCACATGGGCACTGTCGCCTGGTCAATGTCACCAACATATTCTAGTGGGTGGTCAGCTGGGTGCGACAATGCCCTAGCGACATTGCTCATGGGCAAAGTCGCTAGGCAATGTCACCCGCGTCATGGAGTCTTCTGTTTAATAATCCATCTGATGCATCATTTCCTCACACTCTCATCTAAAAACGGGAAAACACTCTCATGGGCGATTTTTTAGCATTCAAGTTACATTTCACTTTAAGTCTAGGGTTTTGGGTTGGTGGCTTCATTGATTGTTCTTCAAGCACCATTCCAAGGCATTTATTGAAGATCACATCAAGACTTTCTCCTTTCTCACTCAAAGCTTCAACTACCATCTTCACCTAGGGTTTCTATTTTCTAGCTTTTAACCAAAACCTAGATAGTGAGTTACTAAACCATTGTTAAAACTAGATACACATCATAATCTATTACTTGCTATTATCTTGTATTTTAACTTGAAATGTTCAATATTTATGCTTAAGTACTTGGGGTTTCTTTATGAACACATGTTTGTATGTAACTTGCCATGACTTGATGGACTATATATATATATATATATATATCTTGTTATTAAGATGATTTCTTACTTGAGACACCATTTAGTGGAATCACAAATACCTGATAAAAGTGTGGTCATCCTAATCTCGTTATGGACATTTTATTCGTTGGAATAGTAATATTGTACCCATGGTCGGTATTGAGATATTCTTGGTTATAATGTACCTTGAGACCTTCTATGAATTATGTTGGATGAACCAAGTCAGTAGACACTAGGAAGATGTAGTCTTGGGTGCCACCGTGATGGTATGTACCTAGACCTCCGCCATTCGGGGTAATGCCATGGTTGTAGTCCTCGGATGTGCCGGGCCTTTCAGATGTCAGTCTTGGTAGTTGGCATTAAGGTATATCGACTCTTTGGGTGGAACTTGATTGGTGCTATGGGTCTCCCCTATTGACTCCACATTTAATGAAATCTGGTTAACAGCTGATAAGAATTGTATTTGATTTCATATGCTATTTTTTGTACAAACTCACTAGGATTTTTGGCCTAACACTTGTGTGGTGTCGATGTGTATCTTAGGTTCTAGTGGTGTCGTTCCAAAGCAGGTATAGATGCGCTTGGGTGAGATATTGGGGAAGGTGCTTTTGAGAGCACTTGTTGTGAAGGCGTTTTGGGATCTATAGATGACACCCTTTTTGTAATCTTCTTTCTAGCATAGAAACTAGATTAGTTGGTTGTTGTCTATTCTCCGTTATATTACAACTATAATTAAACAGGTTTAAATATTTCCCCATTTTTGGGAGGCTCTTGCTATGGCAATTTTAGTATAGCACATGTCCGTTTTTCGGATTTTTGTTATCCTATTTTTAGGGTGTTATAAGCTGATTTCGTGAGATTGAAGATGAGCATAAGGAAATATTCTACTCTTAATCTCATACATGTCTGAAAAAAGGACAACTTTCAGATATGAAAACATATTCTTCAATGTTCAAAAGACTTCTGATTCTTAAAAAGATTTAATGAATATAGAAGTGTGATTTTTAAATGTTTTCATTTCTATGTGCTTAAATGATTAATAAACCGTGTGTTTCCAAAGATAAATATACTTGTGCATTATATTTTCTAAATACTTTCAAGTATTCACACACACCGGTTTAATTTTTTTTGTTGACTATGTTCTTACCATGTCTCAAATAGAAACAATTTTTTTCGATGGTAAGACATCCCGCTTGATATTCAAATTTTGAGCATTGAGTTCATTTCAAAACGTTTCTTTCAAGAATGTCTATATCTTGTTTCGTATAGACAATATCCAATCTTTGTTGACCTAAGCTTTTCATGATACATCATTCAGATTATGATCTTATTATACAATGTCAGATTTTCAAACAAGTTTCTTGTAATTATTTCATTCATTCAATATACTTGTTTTGAAATATCTTCAATGTTTAAAATGCTCAAATCTTCATGATTACATTCAAGAGCATACATTTATCTGAATTGTATTTCACTTTGTGCTTTAACTGCAAAGTTAAACTATTTGAGCAACATTGTGTTTATAGGATTACATGGGTTCATTGTGTGAGAACTTAACAGAACTTGTATGGATTCACGTTAACCAGTGTTTCCTACCCAAGAAGTTAATCTTTTAGTGATCAAAGAGTGTGAGGAGTCAATATATGAGTGTGGGTGTGATGAGGTAAATTGAAAATGAGAGGTTGGTTAGAAGCGAGCTTAAATGAATAAAAAGAAAGAGGGTGTGCGAACAGAGTAAAATAATATCAAACTCTGCACCAACTTTTTCTGAGCCGAGCAGCCACATTGTTGGTGTTTCACAATTTTTTCGTGAACATCATTGAAACAAGCAACTAGCCCATGCCAACTCTTGACAAAAACCCCACCAACTACTCATCTTTTTCTCAAAAAGAAGATGTTTCATATTTCAAGGGGACGCATCACATAATCTATCTGGTTTTCATTTAGAAAATCTGGATATTGAAAAAGAAGGAAGTCTGCCCCACCTTCGCACTTCGATCATGCACAATTGAGTCTGTGCTATACTATTGTTATCTCAATGGTTTACACAATTTTGAGCCTATCAAAAGCAATCATCATGTGCTTAATTCTTTCAAACACAAGCACGAACATAGAACAAACTTGTGTTATTCGATGATTGAATGGAAGACCTGGGGGAGTGAACATCAAAAAGCTCATTTCCAATGTGTATTCGTTACACACAGTGACTTTGTGTTGCTGACAGACATTTTAACTAATTTATTTGTTGATTCAAGTGTTACACTCATATTTTATCTGAATTTGCAAAGATTCGGATGAATATCTTTATGAATTAACGGAGAATCAAAGACTCAGTGTAAAAGATCAGTGGTCAGTACAGATCTATGACATTTCTTGTGAAAGTTTTGATGATCTCATGCTTCAATCATCAAAAAGGGGGAGAGGATCAAGAAATATTTGAGAAGTGATCAAGAATTGTGGGATATGATAAAGAAAGGTTGGAGTTTTTAAGAAGAAATTTATGTCAAGAAAGTTCATTTGAAGAAAGATTGTTGAAAGCTAAAAGAGAAAGTTCAAAGAATTCCAGAAGCAAGCTGATTTTACTAAAATTATCTTTGAAGAAAATTTGCTGAAGCAAGTTGAGCTGAACCTGAAGATAATTTTTTTTCCGAAGTCTGAAAAAGGTTTCTTATTAGCTTGAGAGAATGTTAAAGCTGATTGCAAAAGATGTTGTTCAAAGACTTTGGAGAGAATACATAATTGTTTTTGAAGATAAAGGGGATATTGTATTTCAATTCTTATGTTTATTTCTGAAGATGATCTGAGTTGACAAGAAGTCTACAAGGGGAAGATAAATTCTTAAAGTTCAACAATGCAACAAAAGGGGAGAATGAATTGCAAAATCTTTTTTGAGATGATCTTGATCCAAAGGGGGAGAATGTTAGTGCTTATATTTGTTGGATAGAAGACCATGAAGACTGAAAGTCAACCAAGTCAAAGCCAAAGTCAACTCTCAAAAGAAAGTCAAAGTCTCTTTGTAATAATAGTCAAAGTCAAAGGTCAATGTAATTTTGTTTTTAATTAGTGTGTTGTACGCGTGTGTTTTCCTTTAATAGACATATGACTAGTTAGAATAGTTGGTCTTGTAAGCGTGTGGTTAGTTGTTGAGATTGTACGCATCCTGTTCTAGAGGAGAAATTGTCAGAGACATTTTGTATACGAATTATGTGAATTGGAATTAAAAACAGTTTGATTGTTATTTTGATTGTTCTGATTGTTCATCTTGTTAATCTTAGTGTTTAGAACTTGAATTTGGGACATAATAAAAATATTAAAGGGTTTCGAACCGACAACACTCATGAACTTAATGCCAAAGATTTATTTAAATGTAAGGGAATTTTACATCAACGATCATATGTAGGACATCAAGTGGTTCAATGTAAACATCAACATTTGTTAAACAATGTTTGATCCTTGATGTTTCAATCAAAAGTCCCTTCCTTTTTCAAATCTAAATGCATCTTATAGCTGCTTACTTAATCAACAGAACACCTTTAGAGATGTTTAACAATCAGTATGCATATCATAAATTATGCATACACTCGACTTTTTTATGCTTCAAACCATTAGTCGATTACCACAATCAAGACACAAGTTTGATTGTCATGCAAAACTTGTGTCTTCATGGTGTACCTGTTAGGAATGAAAGCGTATAAATTGTTTGATATGCATACTAATTTTTTTTCCATCTTTTGAGATGTGGTATTCATGAAGATGTTTTTTTTCATTATTGAGCTTCCAACTGTATCTATTGAGCAATGCCCATATCCATTTCATTCAGTCATGATTTGTATTGTTGCTGATGATAGACCGCTTGACCACTTCTCCTGTGAGCAACAACCACATGCCTCAACAAATAATCCACCTACCTCTCGTGGGCAGTACGCTCATGATCTCATGTAGAAGATATTATTGACCAATTGATCCCTCTTTGAAGATTTTTACACAATCAACAATAACTTTCATATCTTTGAAATTTCTATTGTTACTTGGTTCAAGGTAGTCCTGATTCTAATCAGTTTCTTCAATCCTTTGGCAAACTACATGAATTGTAATTCCTTCTCTAGTTCCTACCAGGCATTAGCCTTGCCTGTTTTGGCCAACTATGAACCACAAACATATAATGAACCAATATGATGAAGGAAATTGATGCAACAGAAGCAAATGATATACGTCAGTTGTACCGTTTTCCAATGGTGCTGTTAAAAGACATAAAACCCACTTAGTGGCAAAAGGCTTCCATCAACAATGAGTGGACTTTATTGATACATTCTCACTTGTCTTTAAGCTAGTAACAGTCGTTCGGTGCCGTTTTGAATTATAAGTTATTATATGCCCATGGTACATGTTAGAAACGCTGCCAATGAATGAGTATGTAAACGGGTCTCACACAAAGAATACGTTTCTATTAATCAGAAACACGAATTAAATCATGTTGATTGCCAAAATGATTATTCTTGTAGAATAAGTATTAATATTTGTTGAAAGTGTAATTATGATAATTACAGGGTGTTATTTGTAAATATATGTAATTATATTAAAGTTTAAGATAATTACATAACCTTATTTGAGTTGTAGTCTATCTATAATTCAATCCATATAAATAAGGTGATTGGCTTAGATCAAAAGGTTGATCAATCTTTTAGATCTATAGGCATCAGATAAAAACAGAAAAGAAATATTATATTTCTTTTCTATTAACAAACACATATTTAGATTTACGGATTTTGGGGCTGGTAATCGATCGAAGATAACGTGTTCGTGTGTGGATCTTGATAGAGGAAATCTATTTTGATTTCTAAGGTGTTCCGTTTGAATCGTCGTCAAATTTGAAAGGTAAAATCTCCAAACACCCTATGGTTTGTTTAGACATTGTTTTAATTTTCAGAAAACTTTTTTTAAATAATGTAACCTAAATTATTTTTCGCAATGTTTTTTTATGGTTACAAAATTGTTTTAAACCCCTATAGTGGTATCAGAGACACTTTGACTATTTAAAACAAATAAATCGGAATAAACCAAAACGGAAATCGGGAAATTAAAAATCAAAGTTAGACCTTTTTCCTTTTTCCAACTGAACGATTGTGTCGTGCGGCTTTGGTCTCGAGCATCGTGGCTGGTGCTGCCTACGGGTGGTGATCATGCCACGGTTACTACCGCCTAGTGTTGCCGCTAATGTCCAATCGTTGTGGGTGTTTTAGGCTCACTTTACACATTCTGGGCCACATGAACCATGCTGCTAAGGGTTTTGACCCCAACGGTACAACAAGCAGCCATCGTTGTTGTATCCCGATCCATAGTTGCTGTCGTGAAGCAACAAACGCTGTTGAGATCTCGATCCACAACTGCTGTCAAGAATGGGCCAGCGCTATTAGGACTTTGACACATGGCGTGTGCCATTCTTTCCTACAACCATGGTTCGAACCATGTGCAACTGGTGGTTGGTAACGTGGTTGTATGCAACTAAGTGGATGGCAGCGCCGTTGTGTGAGGCTCATGTTCTTCCCCTTGGCGCGTAGGTTTTGGCCTTGGCGTTCTTGGGATGTTGGTGTTGACCGACGACTTTGGCTGTGTACTTCACCCTTTGACCCGATGAAACCCAACGGTTTAGGGTATGTTGGTTATGAGCCATGAAACTGTTGGTCATGGGCCATGGTTCAATCTTTGAGTCGGTCTCTGTTGGTTCGAGTATTTTAAATATTCGAGATTTTCGTTTTGTTTGTTTTTTGATTATTAGCCTTTCTTTATGTTTATTAATTTAGCCAAATTTTATCTTATGTGTAAAATATGCAATAATATATGGTATGCGCCAAAGACCCGTGGATTGTTTGGTTGTGTTAATTTTGGAAAATTAAAATTTGTTAAGTGCATGGGTTGCAATTTTTAAATACTACATGCGTGTTGTTTTTATCTTTTATGTTTTAAATTGCACCCAAACTGAAGTCGACAATCCAAAAAGTCAAGACGGATTCCCCGAGTTCACCAAGTTAGCAGAGCTAGTTAGAGCTTGAAGACATCCCTAGACTGACCGTGGTTGTCGTGTTGGCTCACTACACCACATTAGGGGCAATACCATATATTATGTTTTTGTGGTTATTTATTTTGCGCTTGCATTTTATTTATTTAGTTGGTTTCAATTATTGATATAATGATTGCAATTTTTTTAAAATAAAATCAAACGCAAAATATTTTTAAATCGGTAAATAAAATGTGATATTTTGAATTGACATGGTTATCAAATAAAACCGATTTTTAAATGGATATACTTTTAAAACAAGATTTTAATTTTAGAGATAAAACCAAACGTTTTAAAAGTATAATTTTTTTTTCTAAAATTCAAGCCTTTCACAAACATAAATTATGGGCCGACCATTTAAGGTACTTGTCAAGTCTTATGGTTCGTTTACATGGAATTTAATGGATAGTTGCATTAGCCATCTATGAGTAATTTTAAGGTATCGTAGTGGGATTAAACGTGCCAATTTCAATATATGATACATTGAAAAGAATCTCACGAACACCTAAGAGTTACGTTGAATGTAATTGGATGATGATTACCTAAATAACCTATTTTCATAGACACATGCATTTGGCTATTTATGGAAATAGGTGAAATATGGATTTTAGCTCAAATTAAGATGATTTTTGAAGGTTAATTAACTTATTTGAGATTTTAAAGTTACTAAAATTGAAATTGATTTTTGCAGATGTCTGCTAACACCTCAAAACAAGTTCACTTGCAAACAACTCGAACTTATCCCAATTTACACCACGATCAATCATTGATAAGGAAAAACCGAACTTGGGACAAACTTCCTCAAATGATTTTGCTTCCTATGGGTCATTCTTAGCATGAAAAGAAGTTTTACGTTCTAGAGACCCCCCTTCCAAACACTCCTGGCAGGACTGCTTCAACTGAAGTCATGGATACTTATGATAAATATCTTAATGACTCACTAGATGTCACTTTTCTGATGCTTGCATCCATGACTCCCAAGTTATTGCAGGATCGTGAAGACATGACTTCCTGGGATATGATATCCTTACTAAAGTCTATGTTTAAGTTACCTGCCAGACATGAGGATTTGGCACGGTCAGGCCACTACATGCTTGCATGATGTCTTAGGGTTCATCAGTTAGTAACCATGTTTTAAAAATGAAAGGGTATATTGACCGACGGACTCATCTTGGATTCCCATTGAATCAAGAATTGGGTATCAATCTGGTTCTCAATTTTTTTTTTATCAAAATCATATGATCGTTAGGAACTACAATATGAATGATTTGGACAAAACTCTCAAAGAGATTCATGGTATGCTTAAAATTGCTGAGAGAAATATTAATTCCAAGTAGGATTTAACCAAACAAAATAAGTTTTGATGATCATACCTAAAGGTGGGATTTCAAGGGAAAGGCTAAGGTTGGAAGTTCCAACATGGATAAGAGCAAGGGAAAGATTCACCAGCACATAGTTTTATTCAAATGCAATCAAAAGGGGCATTGGAAGAGAAGACGAAACCACGTCCAATGGAGTGCAAGTGGGAGAATGCAAGTTACTATATGCCTAGGACACATGAGACGGTGACGTGTTACTAGATGTTTACTGTAACACCCCGAATTATAACGACTCAAACAGAAACTATAAAGCAGTCTAATAACATAAAGAAATTTCGCCAAAAATGGCCCAAGACGACAGTCAAAACCTTAAAAGTATTCCAGGTTTGCAATAAGGCAACCTATTACAACTGAGATTTAAACAAAAACATGCTAAATGGTAGTCTTCTATTCTGGTACCCGATCAAATCTTCTCCTTACCCTTGGTAGAGCTGCCTATTTCACGACGACCTGAAAAGGTTTTTAGTTTTTGAAAGAGTGAGGGTTAGACCAATGGTTTAGTGAGTTCCCTCAAAACAGTTCAAAGTCCAAAGCAGTTCGAGTTTATGTGTAAAAGAAATCAACTTAACCCATTCAACTTAAAAAGTAAAATACTTTAAGAAATAAACTCGCTTCCAGCACACACTACCATTGCCCGAAGGAAACGGCGTGTCTGGATCACACTGCCTTATCTGGGTCACACCTCCCAATTGGCATAAACGGGACACACCCCCCGGTATGAGCACAGGCGGGCCACACCCCCTGACTTTGGCCATATAGCTCCCAACAATGCATGCATACAATTGTTCAACACTTAAATAAAATCATATAATATGATAAGGAGTACTTGCAGATATAAGGCTCGCGTAAAGAAAGACATGCTGTAAATAACTTCCGCACATAATAACAGCTTTAAAGAAATCCATAAACATTTATTTATCAATCTCACATACGTCGATAGCTTACAAAATCATATGGAAGTTTAGTTTGAAAAGACTCACTTTCGATCCTTGCTCACAATCCGTGCTCTAACCATTCACAACCTACGACAAAGTCAATAAACTGATAACACACACCATAACGAGACTTTATAACTCTTCAGACATTTACCCCAAAAAGCTACTCGACAAACACCCCCGGACAACCCCGACCCCCGGAACTCCTTTCCCCCCGGGCCCCCCAACTCCCGGGGTCACGACCTGGGGTCTCTTCGACCGGGACTCCCCCGGTCCCCCACACCGCCTGGGGCTTCCTTACACTGGGACTCCCCCGGTCCCCTATGCCGCCCGGGGGAGATTATGGTTTTCGAACACTGAGCGATTCAAAAATAAACAAAACCCAGAGACAATTCTAAATCCTTGATCAAAACCCATAAAACTTCTAATCTCAAAAGATTAGGGTAAAATATAATAGAACCCCAAACTATTAGGATCAAACCTCTAACATAATAGGAGTCGATCACAGGGAACACGATAGGGAGGCAATTACAACCCAGACTTACAAAAAGTAGACTTCAACCAACAAGGAGGCAATTAAACTTTCTACATAAACTTGCTAGAGAGAAAGGACTTAGAATCTTACCTTAACGGAAATTATTTTGTAGAACTCCAACTCTTCTTCTTCTCCAAATCACACCCCAAATGCCCTGCCTTTCACTTTCTTCAACCGCCAACAGAGTAAATGAGGAGATCCCTAGGCAAAAACCCTTTTAATACCTTATTACACATAGCCCCCTTAAACTTTGGATTTAGACCACTTGTCACCCCCAACTCTAAAATTATTAAATTTGAACCTGGTTATTACACGAATTATGGGAGTTTTTGTCCTAATCCGATGTTGAGCGAAGTAGCCAAGAGGATGATAGAGAGCACCGACAGTGTTCCGCATGGCTCTCCGTGCGGGCCTCTGTCCCGTCTCAACTCCAGAACCCGGTGAGACTCTCCACACGGATCAAACCACGCTGCCAACTACGTGGATCCCCTGTACGAATGAAAAGGGGGATGCCGACTTTTCACCCCATTCATCTCCTCTCATCTTCTTCTAAAGCTCTCCCAACAGGAAAACTGGGGTTAGAACCGATTTTCGAGCTCCATCAAAGTGTTCAACCATTTCTTTCCTCAAGTCTTCATCATCAACCCAAGATCATCACCTTCATCTTCTTCATCATCTCCTCACCATTGTTGACATATCTTGGGGGTTTCCAAGAAACCCATTTGTATGTCAATCTAACCATTCTTAGACCCTTGTTACTGTCAAAACCTCATATCTTAACCTCTTAGAACATCTCCCTTGATGTATATATCGTATTATGAGTTTCGATCTATTTTTCGATATTTTAGAGATTTGGGGTTTTGGTAAAAATTAGTGTGGATCTGATTTTATGAGTTACTCTCGTTGTGTTTTGGTTTGTTTGTGACCTAGATAAGGTTTCTTCTGGTGATATTTGTAGATCTGAAGCCATCATCAAGAAAGCTCAAGTTTGGGGTAAAAACCTAGATTTACTCTAAATCTAGCAAGGTTAGTTTTAGTTGCTTTGAAAAACTATATACATGTGAAAATGCACATAATTTGGGGTTTTGAAAATACATCCATGGGTTTACCTTAATTTGATAAGTTTTGTGAATATTTGTATACTTACACATATTTGTGCTATCAAACTCTTGAGAATGGTTTATAATATTTTATGAAGTGTTTGAGTCACCAAAAAGGGGAACTTGAACATACGTTACAAACACACTTTACATTTGATGAGTTTCATGGTTAAATGGGTATTTTCACATAATTGGGATGTCAAAGCTTTATGAGGGTTTGCTAAGTGTGTTTGGGGTGTTTTAGCATCAAAATGATATTCAAACCAACTAAAGGAGTTTTATTTGATTTATTGGAGAATTTAAGCAACATGATGTTTCGGGTTTTATTTCATGAAAAGTTGACTACAAATGGTTATTCTGGGATTTTACCCTACTCATGCGTTTTGGGATATCGACGCTTAAAACTATTTCGACTCCAACAATGTGAGTAAACGGAAACTGTCATTTTTTTGTGACTACGAGTATTTTAGGAAATTGTGAACTCTACGGTTTTGGCCTTCGACCAACTATACATTGGAGAAATACCAGTTTTGGGAAAATTATATTTCGGCACACGTAGCCATATGGGTTTTGATTTCATTGTCAAACGTTTTAAGATGCCTTATGGCTTGACTTGTACTCTAACGAGTTTTGGGACGTTGTCTGGTTTGAATAGCTCAATATGTGAGTTTTATGGAAATGCAATTATTGCACAATTGTTGGTTATTACAAGTTTTGGATGCATTAGTTCATTCATACGAAGTCATGTAATGTTTAGACTGTAATGCATTGGATCCATAGGCATATGCTTCGTTATGTTCATCATGGTGTTTTTGATGTCCATGTTTGAGTCTAGTGAGGGATCCCCAAGTCATGTTGTTATGTAAGCTTGTGGTGGTGCTCCTGTAGAGCCGTATACGGATCTAAGTCTTGTGGTGGTGCCCATGGTGAGCCGGATACGGAGACTTGTGACTTTGTGGTGAGACTCATCTAGAGGTCAAATAGTAATTAGGGTCATTTCGGCATCTTGCGGTGGTTGCTCAGAGGAGCCGTATACGGGGATCCATGACCTGAAGTGAATCTCGTAAACGTTGATAAGTAGCTTAACTATGTGTTCCGTTGCGTTCAATGGAATCCGGTCTCACCCATCATCGGAATGTGTTATCTTCGGGTATTCCCTTACCCTCACCTTCGGTGTTATGACGTACCTATTTATTTATACAAATAATATTTGATGGAATACCACTTGGGTGCGTTTTTGGGAGATTGTATGGTAAGCATTATTTTGAAAAGGGATAATTGATATTGAAAATGGTATGGGTTGTGATTAAATCCATTTTATAACTAATATTCTGGGGGCGGTCGTTTGTAGAAGAAAGTATTCTTTTTAAAACGTTTTATGATTTATGTGATAAAACTGCTTTAACTCACTAGGCGTTATGCCTAACACCTTTTCTTTTCGACATGTATATCAGGTCTTAGATGGATCTGAGAGGCGAGTGGATCTTGGTAGAAGTTTCGGTAGGATGACCACTTATCTTTTGAACCTATACCTTTACCACTGATCTTACCTCCTGTTGTATTATTACCAAAGGCAACACGTCCTCCATCAAATCTTTTGAAGTTTTCAAGGCAGTCCATGTTACCTGTCATGTGCCTAGAGCAACTATTGTCTTCATGCCAAATGCTCTTCCCCTTGAGCTGTTGGTTGCCCTGCACACTAGATAAATCAGTTAGTTTTTGGAGGGAACCCAAGCCAAGGTGGTCTTGGGTTGTCCTTTCTCATCAACATATTTATAATCAGTAATCTTAGTCTGGATGAGATGATCAGAGTTAGGAATCTCATGGCTGGAATACTTTGTCAAAATTATAGGCTTGGTAGTATTAACACTAGTAGCAGCACTAACCTTGTTAGCAGTACTAACTCGGTTGGCAGTACTAACTTGGTTAGCAGTACTAACTTGGTTAGCAGTACAAACTTGGTTAGCAGTACTAACTTGGTTAGCAGTACTAACTTGGTCAGCAGTATTATTTCTGTTAGCAGTACTATTTGAGGTAGCAGTACTAACAGGTTTCTTGACGTTTGGAACCCAAATCTTGACAAAGTTGTTTGTTTTCTTATTCTGTGTGTTACTCCTTGATTTGCTTGGAGTGTTTTCTTTTGATTTAGCAAACTTGTTCTGAATATGTGATTTTAAAGGTGATGTTTTCTCAGCCATGTGGTTCCTTTTTGATTTCTTCCTATAACCAAAAGAATTTTGTGTTTGTCTTTGAAAAGTAAATCTCTGGTTAATAGGATTGAAATAAAAGTGTCTGGCTAAATGATTCAATTTTCCACAAATGAAACAAGGCTTTGGTCTATTGATTTTGCTTAGATCAATTCCCTGTTTTTGAGCCCACTGATTATTTCTGTTTCTCTGATTTCCCTTTATTTTATCATGTTTATGGGGCTTGTTCTGTTGACGAGTACAGGGATTTACAACAGAGGTTTGCATGTAGTGAACTCCCTATACCTGTTCTTTTCCTTTTCTGGAGGTCTCAGCTTTCTCACTCTTAACAGTCTCTTTCTCTGTCTTAGACATCTCCACTTTATCACTCTTGATAAATGGTTTACCCCCTCTCTTATTTGTAAGAATATGGTTTTCTAAGGGAATATCTTTATGGTCTTCCTTATTCTTACCCTCAGAGTTCTCTTCTTCAGAATCTGCCTCAACCACTACTTTGTTTAATGGATCTACTTCTGTGGCTCCTGTAGGTAAGTCATTCTTATCCTGTCTTTCTAAGAGGTTTGAGGTGGGAGGAATATAGTTATTATTGTAAGGTGGAGGGGTGTTGTTGTAGCCTATACCTCTCTTTAGTTTGTCATGAATTTGAGATTTAAGTAAAGAGTCCATTGCTTTAGAAGCATTGGAATATTTCTCAATGTCTAGTTTGGCCTTCTCAAATTCACTCTTAACTTTTTCACACTCCTCTATAGACTTCTCTAGATTAAACTCTAACTGATCCTTCTCCCACTTCCAGTAGTTTGTATCATATGGGTGTTGAAGTTCATTGGCCTGGTATGCCTTTATTTGTTATTCAAACTTCTCAACGATCACAACATACTCTCTTCTATCTTTCTCTAACCTTTTAAGGTCATCACACATGCTCTAATTGTGATCCATGTACTTTTTAACAGTTTCAAGACAGGTTTTAGAGCAAAGGTTAGATTTTACCTCTGTGGGGATTGCAATGCTTGATGACTCTGAAACCTCAGCCATCAATGCTTGGTTCTGAATTGCCTCCTCTGCTTGATCACTCCAATCAAAGCCCATCCCTTATTGTGAGACAAGAGCTTGAGATGAATTCCTGTTATAGTTAGTGGACTTTGGTTGTTGATTATTGCTTCCATGCTGTTGAGCAATTCCTCCTCTGCACTCTCTTGCAAAGTGTCCCAGATTATGGCATTTGTAGCATTCCACTTTGGATTTATCAAATCCAGCACCATCTTCTTTTCTCATGGCAAAATTATTTCTACCTGTTCTTTTGATGAATCTTTTGACTCTCATGGTGAGCATTGCCATTTGCCACTTGATATCCATCTCTTCAAGGTCATCAACATTGATCTGCTCCAGATCATCATTGATAAGAGCAAATTTAGCATGACTAGCAAGGAATGCTTCCAAAACAGAATCATTAGTTCCATCCTGTTTTGAGCTATATGTAGCACTAACTGATTCTGTATTAACAGTAGAATCAGTAGTAGATGATAGGAGGGCAACATTATGAGAGTATCCATATGGCCTTTTTTTAGATTCAACTTCTGCTTCAAACACCCTTAGATCATTATAGAGATCATCAAGCTCCTTATCCTCCAGATTATCATTCTTTCCGAAGGATACAGTGTACATCACCCATTCTTCACCAAGAGATTTTAGAAATTTTCTGTTGACATCATCCTGGTCCATCTTGACACCAACAGTGGCCAACTCTCCAATCAACTTGTTGAATCTATCAAAGGTTTGAGTTATAGACTCATTCTTTGTAGACATAAAATTCTCATAGTGTTGTTTGAGAATTGCCTTCTGATTTCTCTTAGTGCTTTTAGTACCTGAAAATCTCTTCTCCAATGCATTCCACAGGATTTGAGCATCAGAACATGTGCAAAACTGATGTTGGTATTCATTAGGAATTGCCAAGAGCAGAGTGCTCAAGGCTTTCATCTCAGTCTGCCTCATCTTTCTTTCTCCATCAGTCTTTGGTGGAGTTCTCTTGCCATCTGCTCCCATCATTCCTTCATTGGAGGGACCATTCTCAATGATATCCCACATTGAGTAGTTTGTAAGAAGAATATACTGCTTGATTCTGATTTTCCACATGTCAAACTCATTGGGTTTGAGCATGGGAACCTTTGAAACAAGAACACTGTCATGAGATTCGTCCATGATGATTTTTGATTTATGAGTTGAAGGCTCTGATACCACTTGTCAGGATCAAAATTCTAAACAAGAATTTAAACTAAACACTCAGAAACTAAGTTAAAGAAGTCGCGGAATAACACTTTAACAATAAATCAATCAAACAGTGTATTAACTCAAATCACAAGTTATATTGAATTAACTTAATGATTACAAACAAAACCTCAATCTGTTGAACAGACTCAACAGACGTTCTATACTTCTCTAAAGAAATGATTTCTAAGAATCTTGAGGTTAATTCTCTCTAAACGTATATGCAAAACTTGAAAAACTTAAAAACATGTTAATCTAACAAAAACTACTAGACTATATATACAGAACTGATTACAAGATAATTACAAAAGAAATATTGATCTTCAGCATCCAACTCATAATTATCTTCAACATTATCTTCAGCTCCTAGTCTTTCGTTCCAAGTCATCTTTATCTTCACAAGCAGCATTAAACTCCATAGCAGTATTAGCTTCCTCAGCAGTACTAACCATATTTGCAGTACTAACTATGCTTGCAGTAGTAATTCTTCAAGCAGTACTAACTACTAGCAGTACTAACTCTCCAAGCAGTACTAACTATTCTACTAGCAGTACTAACTTTTCAAGCAGTAGTAAAAATCTTCAACTAGCAGTATTAATATCTTCAGCAATATTAATCTTTAAGTCCAGCAGTAGTATCCATCCTTAGCACATTTCAGACCCAACAACTTGTCTTCATGTCATTCCAAGCTCCCCCTTGAATAAAGCTCTTTCTTTTTATAGATTCAACTTTGTAACCAAATTCAATATACCATAGTCTCGAAAAAATGCACAAGTGAGCAGCTTTCAACTGTAGAAATTCAACACATCGGATCAGCACGCAAGAAAGATAATGTACGAGTTACGTGACATTCCATAGTGCATCTTCAGTTTAAAAACAAAGAATCTGTCTTTGAACTGCGAGTTGAATTGACTTTCAGCTTAAGAACTTGTTTCAATCAGCTCGTAGGTGGAAACAACTTGTGGCAAACACCACTTGATGAAGGATAGAAGAACCAAAGCAATCTTGAAATCCATGGCTTTTCAACCTCAGATTTCTGAAAAATAGGATATGTTGCTCCCCCTCCGCTTTTGCTAACTCCCCCTCAACATGATAATCTATCTTTGAAACTTGTGTCATTATTGCATTCTCCCCCTCATGATGATTAGGAGAATCTTGAGCATCATGTATGTTCAAAGACTAACCGGATAAGTAGCAAAAGATAAGATAAAACATTTAGTAACCAAGATGGCGTAATCAACTAACACAGAAACACATTAGTAACTGTTATCACAACAATTAAAATAATTGTGTGGCTTATTTTCAGAGTTGGCAAGGGGGTATCTCTGATAGGACTTCCAGTTATCACTGAACTAAGATTTTAAGAATCTACTTCTCAAACTATTCTGGCAATATCACTAAGATATGCGATTGGAATCACAAAGATTCGTGCGTGTGTGAAAGAAATATAAATATGTATATGTTAGGCTCAAATATTGATTTAACCTGGGACGCAGGTTCATAAATTAATAGACATAGTGAGATAAAAATGAAGTTCAGAGACCGGAGCTGATGTCTTCCTTTTTCAATATCTAAGACCTCCGAGTGAGGAATAGATAGATTTTGTGCTAAATCTCCGTGCATATATAAAACAAGTATCTTTTGTGAGATACTTGAGTGGTTGGGTGGGGTGACACGAGTTATCGACACTGGGTCTATGTCTATTTAAATATTCATCTCCAAAGAACGAGAATGAATAGATTATATGGTAACCCGGATAACTGAATCGGTTTGGTAAGGACCAATAATTCTTTAAGTCTTGTCACATCCTCACCATATTCTTTTCACTCTGAACTCCTCTATCAAGCTAGACCCCTCACTGATATCTATGAAGGATGTGTTTCTTGAGTAGGTCCTTCCGGTTCTAGATTGACCATAAAAACTTTATGAGCCCTAACACTCCGTTAACTCACCAAAGATAGAACATTGAAGTAAATTTTATGATTAGATATAATCAAAAGTCAAAAAACATTTAAGAACGAGTCATGAACTGAAGTGTTCAGAAGTCGATATGAAAGTTCAAAGAAAAAAACCTGGTACTCCCCCTCAAAAGATGACATAACCCTTGATTGTAGTCATGTGACGTGAATAATCTGAATTAAAGCCCACATGACATTCCTGCAAAACAGATTAGACATATTTTGGTTTTGGTATCCATACTTTGATGGATCATTGATGGTTAGTTGCCTTAGCTTTGAAGCTATGAAAATGGGGATTGGGGATACTATAAGTACCGTACCAGCTATTGACATACCTGGAATCCACAAAGTCACTATTTCCACAATAAGTGCAACAGATATTTGATCGGTTTAGACTGATCAACTTAGTTGTGGAATAGACATATGTCGGTGACTTTGAATCAACTACAGGAGATTTGTATGACGTGTTTCCATTAATGTCTTCTGTAGTTGATTTCTTTTTCCAAACCATTTTCACTTTTCGAAACACTTGATTATCTGTATTATCTACAAGCGAATTGTAGGAAAGATTTCAAGGTCGAATCCGATCTTTTGAAAACTCATTTGATTTGACACAACTCTTCGAAGAAATAGTTGTGGAAGTTGAACTTGTAGAATAAGGAGACTGAACAGTAGTATCAGGACTGGCTTGTTCAGATAAATCGGCTTTGAAATTGAGTTCTTCAATTTTCTTGACTTTTACGGATAAACCATTTCTTTCTTCGAGAATTGAATCAAATTGTTTTTGTAAATCGGATTTTAACTTCTGTTCTTTCAAGATCTCTGTCGTTAATTCAGATAATTTCTGTGAAAGCTTACGAACTTCTGTTGCGAAAAACTTCCTCTCACTTTCAAAGTCTTTTTCAATACTGTTGCGTTTATCAGATATTTCTTTGAAAACCGCAACATATTTCTTTTCAAGCACTTTCTTTGTCGTTTCAAAACCTTTTCGCTCTTTTGCAAAATTATCTCTCTCAAGTATCAAAACCTTTTCAAAATCAGAAATCTGTTTTGAAAGTTTTGCATTTTGAAGCTCAAAAACCTTTCTTTCGTCAAAAACTTTCTTTGAAAGATCACGAATCTTTCTTTCAAAATTCTTTCTTTCATTTGAAAAATCAACTTTATCTTTTTCAAAAACAGAAAGCCTATTCTTGGGATCAAGATTTTCACTCTCCACAGCTTTCAGTTTCTCTTTAAGTTCCAGAGTCTTCTCTTCTTGGGCTTCAAAATTCTCTGATTTTTTAAACTTTGTTGAGAGTTCAAAAAATTGCTTCTTCAAAACATCCTTTTCTTCAGCAAGTTTTTCTTTTTCTCTTTTTAAACTTTGTGCCTAACTCAAATTATCAACATTTTCACTATTAACTTGCACAAGCACGTTGTAATTGTTTTCCAATCTGGCTTCAAGAACTACAATCTTGGATTTGAGATAAGAAATTTCTTGTTGATAATCAGAATAAGACATTGTTACTTGAACAAAATGATCGTAAGACGATCGCGATTTGATTCAAGAAAGGTGTAGATGAACGAATAACACTCTAAGACGACACTTTAAGATAAGGACAAATAACCTCTATTAAAGAAAAAAAAGATTTAAAAATAAAACAGAAAACAGTCTAGGTGGGAGTCGGGTTTGAGTGGGGAGGGCTTCGCGGGGAGAGGGCTTCGCGTGGAGAGGGGTTCGCGGGGAGAGGGGTTCGCGGAGAAGAGGGATTCGCGGGGAGAGGACTTCGTGTGGAGAGGGGTTCGCGGGGAGAGAGGTTCGCAGAGAAGAGGGCTTCGCGGGGAGAGGGATTCGTGGGGAGAGGGTTTCGCGAGGAGAGGGCTTCGCAGAAAAGAGAGCTTCGCGGGTGAGACAGGGCTTCACGAGGAACCTGGCTTGGGACAACCTGTATTGGGACAACCTGTCTTGGGACAACCAGGCTTCGCGGGAACCAGGCTTCGCGGGAACCAGGCTTCGCGGGAACCAGGCTTCGCGGGAACCAGGCTTCGCGGGAACCAGGCTTCGCGGCGCACCACTAAATCTCGACCCCAAACTCAAAAAAATAAAACTTTTAATCGAAAACCAATAAACTTTAGCAATGATTATCGATTAAATTCAGAAATATAACACTCTTTTTCATTGATTTTCAACCAAAAACAATGATTTTTCAATAAAAACTCAAGAACACAGACTAAAAACTTTAGATCTATAAAATCCAAAATTCTACATCAATCTTACGAATTGGAAGATGAAACATTACCAAACCTTTAATCTAACACAAATAAGTAGATTGGAAACAACTAGACTCGAAGATTTAGCAAAAATCAAGAAATCCAAAAATCAATCAAGAAGTCGATCGACACAGAGAAGAGAAATTTTCTTTTACCTTATTCGAATCAAATCTTTGTCTCTTTGCTCTGATACCAATTGTGAATCCCATATTGCTCAAGTAACAATGATAATTGAAAGATTAATTGTATTAAATGATTGAGAGAGTTACAAACATAGGATTGAAAAACAAACTCTCTCTCTAAACCTGATAAGCACACAATTCAGATTCCTCTCTCTGTCTAACTCCTAACCTAATGATTAGAAAACAAACAATAAATACTCAGGCTAAAACCCTAAAGGCCTAAGGCCCAATAATAAAATAAGGCTTTTACAACACGATTTAAAATTAACAAATAAACTCTATAAATACTTTATAGAACTTTCCACGCACTAGGACTTTCAGTCCTAACAAAACGTTTTATGATTTATGTGATAAAACTGCTTTAACTCACTAGGCGTTAAACCTAACACCTTTTCTTTTCAACATGTATATCAGGTCTTAGATGGATCTAAGAGGCGAGTGTAGCTTGGTAGAAGTTCTGGTAGGATGCCATTAGAGACGTCATCCGGTCTTGAGAAGATAGCAGATTTGGTGGTTTTAGTAACACCCGACCGATTTTGTCCTTGTGTGTGGGACTAGACAGTTCCGTTAGAACTCTGATACATGTTGTAGTGATTATTCCTTGTAACTTTAGATATTTGATACTTCAATGCTTTGTATTTTAGGCGTTTTTGGAAGTTTTAATTTGTCTGTGTTACTATGTATCGTGTGTAAGTGAAATAATGTAAGTTATTATATGCCCACGATATGTAACTATGGGGTCACACACAAAGAATCGTATGCTTCTGTTAATCAGAAACCCGAATTAGATCATGCTAATTGCCAAAATGACTATTCTTGTAGAATAATTATTAATACGTGTTAAAAGTGTAATTATGATAATTACACGTCATTATCTGTAAATGTATATAATTATACTAGCCGTCTACCCGCGCGATGCAGCGTAGGTGAATCACAATTCTGAAGCAAATAACTTTTCTCACACCGATGTTTTTTGTCCGTTAAAAATTTGAAAATAGTGATAAGACATGTGAAGCATCAACCCCTAAGCATGTTCTACAAAAAAAAAAAACATAATTATTTAAAATAGAAACATATTGTAGCAAATGTGTAATAGTAATTAGTTGATTGTTATAGTAATCAGCACGGGTGGATGAATCACAATTATGGAGTCAATAACTTATCCATCACTCATGTTTCTTGTTTCGTACTATCCTCCATCCTCTCAAATTTATTTTTATAAATTTGTATGGTTTAATTGAAGTCAATAATCCATCCAACTTTATCATTTAGAGGGTGTTCGGGATTGCATATTTAAACTCCTTATTTACTTATAGCTTTTCCTCACTGCTAATAAGTTATTTTTAGTGTTTGGGTTGAAAAAAAAAATGCTTATAGCTTTTCCATACCGCTAATAAAGAGTTTTTGATAAGTTAAACCATTATGACTTATCAACTTATTTGAAACAACTTATGACTTTTTTTTGGTTATTTTACATGTATAAGCAATCCCAAACACCCCTAAATAACAACTTATTAGCTTATTACGTTTTTGTACCAGAATAAGCTAATTCAAACATTTTTTTTATTAAAACTCAGTTTTGTCACCACATAAGTTGATAAACATTTTTATAATTAAGTTGTTTTAAATAAGCAATCCCAAACACCCCCTTACTTACCATATCAAATGCTAGTCCACCAAAACAGCATTATATGCAACAATTAACCGTTAAGTGAGTCGTCGCACTCATTTATCGGGTAAGACTCTTGGTTTTTGTCTTGCTCTTACCGGGTAAGATTCTAGGTCATTAACATATTCTTCCAAAATGTAATATGAATTGGTAAACGCTTACGCGGATAAAGATTTGGTAAATGCCCCATGTTTGGGTTCTTCTTAGTTCTTTGTGTATTTTCACTCGATCTTAATTTTATATTTATTACTGTTTGCTTTTTTTAAAATAGTAAGCTTATTTGTTTAGTACAACACTAATCATCAATGGTAAGCCCAAATCAAAATCGATATCCATATCCATCACCACTTTCCTCCAATCTAATAACCACCAGATCAAAAACCTATGGCTTTTGTTTATTCAACATTAACCAAACCAGCTTGATAACATACCATACGCTCCCACATACAACAAACATCAAATGCACAGCTAAGCAAACCATTAAACTAAATTTGCAACTCAATATTATCACATATTCTAAAGAGGTATCCAAGAATTCTATCACCCCATCTTTTTTGCAACCCAATTTTAATCCAAAAGTTGGTTGGAAATTGATGTAATTGAAACTTGATTAGAATAAACCATTAACACAAAAAACGAAAATGAACCAACAACCAAACATCAAACATCCTTATCAACCAAATAAAGATAATCCTTTTGACACATATAACAATCATCTCAAGCAATTCAATCCTTGGTGCAGACAACAATGCTTTGCTTAACATTTCACAGTAATACCTTATTTTTACCGACAGTGTCGTTTTTCAGTATTTGTCATTGCAATGGAATAGACAACAAAATATTTTAAGCCAAGTTTCTCAAAATATCTTAAGGCAAGATGCCATTTGAAATGAGTGTTGCACCAATACAATAACAACCCACTCTCAAACAACTTACGATTGACTCCAAAAGAAAAGAATTGTTACCATGAATTTTCGAAAGGATTATTTGTAATTGTTGGCGGGCGGATCTTGGAACTCATGATGTGTTAAAGGGAGATCCAATTGATTTTGAATCGACAAACTTTCCTCGATGTATATAACGGCCAACTCACCTCCTACATAACTATAAAATTAGTAAACGGAGAACCCAATTAACTCACGTTAAATAAGTATATGTTTGGAAACGGTATCATCACTTAATGAAACGTAAAATGGAAGTAAATAAAGCAAAGAAGAAGTGAGATATTTTTAAAACCACAACCGATGTTTGAACTCACCGTCGTTTTGACAAATCTTGTCAACAAACGAAACTTTAAGGATCAACTATATATTGGATTTTTAGTAACTGAATGATAATCCAACAACCACACTATGGTTAGTGGCAACTGAAAACACAGAAGGCGAACACTTTTGACATGAAAAACCAACCTATGAAAAAAGATCAACTTCATAATTGAAAACAAAATAGAGAAACATCACTACAGAAGGTGGATGATGCCATAAGTGATTTTTTTTTTGGGTAAAGACCTAGCCAGAAACAGACATACCAAGGAAGTGAAGCCTCCATACTTGCTCCAACTGTCCAGAAAACTGAAGAAGCAACCATCAAAGCCCCTCTGTTTGGAGTGGGAAAAAATTTATAAACCATGATGTAAACACATGCCTTAACAAAGCAACAAAGAATCAACAACGATATAGTTTGATGCGAAAGCAGTCAACGAAGAATAAATTAACGAAATTATTCTATTTCAAGTACCAGTTTTAGGACATATGTTCCTTGAAAAAAGAATTTCACAAGTACGATCTGAAAGCGAAAAGGACGGATCATGCTTCCAAAAACCTGCAAATGAGTCTTACATGAAGTTTCAAAACCAGTATAATCCAACAACTGAAGGTGTGGATAATGATACAGTTTCCAGAGTAAAAAAACAACATAAAAAAATAATACCTACCTGATTTGCAAAGGAGGGGAGGAGGAAAGAAAACGGTATGGGATTTTAGCGAGCAAGAGCCGGAGAGCATGCTTTGACGACAAAAACTCTGATTTTGAATTTGATATATGGAACCTAAACCCTAATTTTTGAATTTGATATATGGAACCTAAACCCTGATTTTTGAATTTGAGAATGAATCGTTTGAAGTCAAGAGCCAAAATAGGAAAGAAGAACTTTTAATTGAAGAAATAAAAGTTTGAATTAACTCAATTCTACGATAGTGGTGCTATGTTGGAAAGATACTATTCATATAGAAAGTATTATTTTGTACAATTATCTTTTTAATCAATAAAGGAAATTTGAACTTTTCCTCAATTTAGGATGGGTGGTACATTGTGCTTTTTGGAGAGGGAAAAGAAACTCTTAGACATATCAAAATTGTGGTAATTTTGGTTTTAGGTTTAAAGTAGTTGTACCTAATGCATAAATACTTGTAATTCATAGTTTTTTAAATTTTATGCATAAAAGAGTAGTACATTATGCATTAAAACATGTCTTTAAGAGTTTTATGTTAAATGCATTATAAGGTAGTAATAGATTAAAGTTTAAGATAATTATATATAAAAATTACAGATAATTACATAACCTTATTTGAGTTGTAATCTAATATGTAATTCAGTCCATAAAAATAAGGTGATTGACTTAGATCAAAAGGTTAGTCAATCTTTTAGATCTATAGGCATCAGATAAAAATAGAAACGAAATAAAAGAAATATTATCTTGTTGTAGGATAAGTGTGTCATCGTCAAAAGGATGTGACGATAGAGATAGAGATATAGATATAGATAAACATATTAGAGATAGATTATAATTGATATATCTCATAGTTATCTACTTGTAACTCATCCCAATTTAAAGGGCCTTTGATTAATGAGAAAGACAGATTCGTTTTCCTTATTTAGCGTTGTTCAATTTCCTTCTTCCTTTAACACATTATCAACACGAGCTCCCAAAAGCTATTGAGGTTCATACGAATATATTGTTGATTTAAGCAATCGAGGTTCAATTGGGATTTGTTGCTTACCCGCGCCTTTGTTCATGCCACGTTCATAAATTCTTGTAAGTTTTCTATGACCTTATTATGTACATGAAAAAAGGTTATTTTTGTTTTGTTGCTCCGTAGATAAGGATGTAAAAAAAAAGAAAAACCATATTTTATTAAACCAACTAAAATTTAATTGATTTTTCTTGAAATATTGTAAATCGTATCAATTGAAATTGCTTATTTGGATATATATATAGAGAGAGAGGTGGTTTCAATTGGAAACCATATTATATTAGAAACGTTGGAAACCATTGTAACAACCGTTAACTTGAGACGTTGTGAAACTCTTTATGCTATAAATAAAAGGAATATAGCGTAAAGTGAGGAAAGCTAAGACTTAAAGGGCTATTATGGAAATTGAGACTTGTAAGGGTCTAAAACCCTAAATGCTTATTATAAATTGGGAGAATATCAGACTGGTATAGGTGTGCGTGTGAGTGACGACTCAAAGGAGAAAGGGGGATAGTCTGAAAGCACGACCGAAGCTTTAAACGTTCATAAATTCGAGGAGTTTGAGTCGTATCCGTTGGGTTTCACCTTCAAGAGGTAAGTTTCTAATCAGAATCATCATTCTCTTCTATCAATTTAAGCATCTAGAGATTCAGGCGATTTGAATCTGGGTTGGGATCGAGTTTGGGTTGGGGCGGGAAGCAAGTGTAATGGATTAAAGACTCGATCAGAGGGTTGTACATCGTGGGATTAGTAATCAATCAATTAGTTATAAAAGGGGTTGAGGTTAAAATCAATTTTGATAGACTGGTTAAGCTGGGATTTGAACGCCTCGATGTTTTGTTGAAGACGAGGGGCTCGGGGAGCGGGGTCACCAGGGTAGAATGATCGGTGCCTTGGCGACCGGTGTGTGAGACTTGCGACCGGTTTGGTTGACCGGGGCATCCGGGGATCGGGGTAGGGAGTGGTGACTGGAGTCGCCCGGTTTAAGGTTGACCGGGGCCGTCCGGGGTCTAGAGACCGGGGTTGGTTTTATGACTCCAGCAGCTCGTAGCTCATGAATTCGTACGCCTTTTTAAAGGAGTGATTTATTGTATTACCTTGGTTTTGTAGGAATTATATTGCATATTAGTGGTCAGTGGGTGTACCGAGATTTCCGACAGCAGGTGAGTTCCCGCGTTTTCAACCTGTATTTTTCAAATGTATTCTTCTAACTGGAAGTGGACTGTATTGCATTGTTTATTATGCCTATTGTTAATCTTAATGAGGCATTAGTATCGACATCTTTATGTTGTTACTATATGAGCTTTAGTTACACTTTACTTGTATAATCAACTGTTGTGATGAGATGTTCGATGGTGTTGGCCAAGGATATAATTTTATAACCATCGGGGATGGTTGATCCGTGTGTTGGGAATCCGTTTCCCTATACACGAAAACGGCATCGACATGGGGGGGCCGTATGTGGATCTACTGGGCCCCCAAGGACGAGTAGTCCTTTCGTTATGGAACAGTTGTTGCGTGATTTTATCGCTTTATGTGGCATCAAAAATGTGAGATGTAATTGAATTAATTATTATAGTTTTTGTGCTTTATAAATGGGCGAGGTTGGGAATTCACTAGACCATTCGGTCTAATCCTCGCTTTCACTTTTCTTAAAACCCACTTTCAGGTAATATGATTGCTTCGAAATCATCATAAGGAAAGAAAAATTGCTAGAAGGCTTGGGAAATGGAGAGCGGGCCCTAGAAGTGACAGATATGTTTTTCTTTTATTTTAGTTTCTCGGTTGTCATAGACTCAATGTCAGACGATGTTAACCCTTTATTATCATATTTGTATTGGGACCCGAGTTTGGGCATTTATTATATGTGTTTTATTTGGTTGATTTTTGGGTCATTACAACCATCAATTTATTAGTTAAATTAATGAAAATGGTTTATAATGTTGTTTAATATCATCAAAGTTGTTTCATATAATTCTTTTGTTAATGAAATTGTTTCATATATTTATATTTTTATGTAGTTTCATCTATTTTTCACATTCTGATGAAATTGTTTCATGTATTTTCTCAATCTGATGAAACTTTTTTCATTTTTACATAAAAAACACAAATATATGCAACAATTTCAACAATAAAAAAAATTATATGAAACAATTTCATCAAATTAAACAATTTCATGAAACAATTCATTAACTTGACCAATGAAATTGAGGGTTTCCACGGTTTTCAAAATTAGAATGGTTTCAATTTGATCGCTTCCCTATATATATATATATATATATATATATATATATATATATATATATATATGTTGAAATAATACTCCAACATTAAGTAACTAACCCATATATTTATTGTGAAGAAAAAAGATGCATATTTCCTTTATATTCCATTGCTCTTAATAAATAAATAAAAATTGTATCTTTTTCTCTCTTATTACTTGTACGTATATTTTGATTTAATTTGTTTCGATATCATTGTTTAAATTTTGACATTATATATTGAATTAATATTGCTTTAAGCGATTAAAAAAAGATTGGACTTACTTTTATTGTTGATATAATTAATCTAACAAGGAATGTCGGTATTTCGTTAGGTCCGTTAATATATATATATATATATATATATATATATATATATATATATATATATATATATATATATATATATCATGAATACTTGAAACTGATATGAGATCATTAACAAAATTGAGTATCTATACACTTGATTATTATCTTCATTTATATATTAATGTAATTATGTTAATAAGATAAATCAAATCAATTTAAAATATGATAATTTATTTAATTCAAATATATGGGTTGTTTGAAATTGTAACTGTTATCTTTGAGCTAAATATTTGATAACAAATACATCCCTATTATTTATATTGCAATATCATGTTATATTAACTATATTTGCAATTTAGGATTATATAATAGTTAAAATGTTTTGTTATCTATTTAGTCATTTGTAACGTTATTGAATAATATATTCTAAGACTCATTGGTGTCATTTATTTTGAAGTATTTTATCTTATTTAAATGTTTATCTTAATTTATAGTTCTTATAATTAAATTCAAATGCTTATCATAATCAAATCTTTATCTTGATTGTGAGTTCCTACTCATAATTTTCAATTTTATAATTACTATTTGGAAGGTACACTTTCAACCCCCAATATATTTTGATCTTTTACCAAAAGCTCCAAAAAAAAATACTATTATGGCATTAAAAAAATATTAAAATTTGCTTCATATGCCAAACTCATAGTCATTTTGGCCTCATGTCAAATGCTCTATAATTAACAATGTTATATTCAAATTAAATAAATCACAAGATATCAAAAGGATTTTGTCAAACGGGTGTAAATATATCTAAGGTTGGTAGGGACTTAAGAAATCCATGTGAATCCCCTACTACCTGAAAATCCAATAGATTGAATGATTTCTTTTAGGGCTGAAATATTGATAAAGTATTATCAACAAAATATAAGCATACAAAAATCCAATATTGTTATGATAATTAAATTTCATACATAAAATAATAATTATAACCACAATCCACTTTGTTGTCAAACAGAAAATCATATATTATCCCTTATATATATATATATATGGTTGAAAAAACTCATCCCGAAATCAACGTCGTAAACTCAAAAGAACCTAAGTACCATAAATGTGTATATATAAATCTCTTTTTGAAAGGTACAAGAAAATACCTAAAGTCCATCAACTCCTTATTGACCCTAAAACAAACCTCTTGAAAAGGTACACACAAATACCCTCATG
The DNA here is from genome assembly GCA_954870635.1 of Arctium minus. NCBI lineage: Eukaryota > Viridiplantae > Streptophyta > Magnoliopsida > Asterales > Asteraceae > Arctium > Arctium minus. The sequence goes on along the minus strand of OX941096.1, from coordinate 9,877,289 downwards.
TTTTTGAGATGACATATAAATCCTAACTTTCATATAAATACCTTTACTAAAAACCCTGTTAGGACTGTAAGTCCTATGTGTTGAAAGTGGAATAAAGTATTTATAAGGGTGCATAATGTAATTCATTAATAGTTGATTAATTAGATGGGCCCAAGCCCATTAAAGCTGTAAGCCTAAGTATATAAAGGCGTTATTAGTTCATATTTCAGGTTAGACACAAGTCATTTGTTAGATTGCTAGTCTATAGGTTTACATATTTTGATCAGATATTCTCTCTGTAAACCTAAACTCTTTGATTTCTTATTAATCATATGACTAGCAGTTGTGGCTTGATTATTGTTCTACATTGAATATTTACTATTGATTGCACTGTACTGGGATCTACAATTGGTATCAGAGCGAAGAGACTAAAGGTTTGATCCAGAAAAAGGTTTGTCTAAAATCCCTAATCGATTATCGGTTTAATCTGCTATATTTTTGTTCGATCTGGGTTGGCTGTTTTTATCGAATAGTGTTTCTGGTTTAATATCCTCATCGGTCGAAGTTTTTCTGAAAATCTGATTTTATTATCGATCGAATTTTTTTTTCAAATCTGATTTTTTTCGGTCGAAGTGTTCAAAGTTTTTCAATCTGATCGTTTTCTGCAAAAGTGTTTATCGGTCGATTATTGGGTGTGTCTAAGTTTATTGGTCTGAGTAATCGATTGAAACTACATATTTGTTTAGGCCTGATTAATTGATTAACGACTTCAATTTCTGGGTTTGATTTCGATCAAACTCCAGATTTAATCGTGTTCTTCGATGTGTTCTTAGTGTTAATCGGTCGATTTACCTGTTCGATACTGGTGCATTGTCATTATCGGTCGTTTATTCGACCGGTACCTTGACATTATCGGTTCTTTGCTCGACCGACTCACACCTTCGACCGATACCCTGCAATACCGGTCTTTGGATTCGACCGATAGTTTGTTTATACCGGTCCTTTGCTTGACCGGTACGTTGTCTATATCGGTCTTTTGCTTGACCGATACCCACCTCGACCGGTACCCTGCTCGACCGGGTTTGTAAAAAAAAAAAGGTCAAATTTTTTGTCTCACGATCTTTTTGCAGTGCATTTCTTTTAGCCCCCGTACTTCAAGGTTTCAGTAGCTTGTCATTTATGACCCTAAACTTTCAAGTTTCACACTTTGTCACTTTTGGTCCTTGCACTTTAGAGTACCACCTCTTGTCAAGTTCAGTCCCTATATATCAAAAGGAATGCCTTCAAGCGAAGCTCTTTCAATAAGTATGGATGAGATGCCACCTGTTCTTTACAGAGGAGAATATGACCAATGGAAGATTCAGTTCTTAGACTTCATTGATAAACTTGACTTGGGTGATTATTTCAGATTATCTCTGAGGGAAGGAAGAATAGACAGATGAGCAAAGAAAGAGATTTAAAGCTAATAAATTGACTAAAGCTTTTATCTTGCAAGGAATTTCCGAGGAGATTTCAAAAGAGATTTCTGTAAGTTTAGACAGTAAAAAGGCTACAGGAAAACAGCTGTGGGAACATCTTGAGAAGATAATGACAGGACCAAAGATGTCTTCAAGAGTAAAGTTTTTGGAAACTGAGAACTCTGAACTAAAAAGACGGATTTCTGATCTGGAAATTCAAATTGTCCAAATCCAACAAGCAGCATCTGTTGAAAGTTCTGAAGAGCAGATTGAGCATCTGAAAGATACAAATGCTGAGCTTCAAAAGCAAATATCTGATTTGGAGCAAAAGCATGCTCAAGATAAATCCGAGTTTGAGAAATCGTTCGCAAAGAAGTTCTCAGATTTTTCGAGAAAATGTGCTGACGAGAAGAAAGAAGTTGAGCTGAAATGCATAAAACTTTCTCAGCAAGTTTCTGATTTTCAGAAAGTAATCATTCTTGAAATAGAGAAGTTTGCAACAGAAAAGAAGGCCATTGAACAAAAGAATGTTAGCGTCTTCAAAGAAATATCCGACCAAAGAAAAAATGTTGAGAAGGGATTTGAAGAAGAGAGAAGTAAGTTTGAGGCTGAGATCAAAAAGCTTACTAAAAAGTTATCTGAACTATCTGAAAGTGTGCTGAAAGAGCAAAAAACGAAGTCTGAGTTCTCGAAGAAGATTGACCTGCTTGTTAAAGAAAGAGACAACTTTGCTTCGACGATTAAAGTGCTTGAACAGACTTCATCAAGTTCAAATCAGAAATCGGTCTCTTCACGAAGGTCAGTTAAATCTTTTGATCAGATTCGTAAGACTAACCTTTTCTATGATAGAATTATAGATGGTTCAGGTACACGCCATAGAAGAAGGAGATACAAAGAAGAGGAACTGGTCTGGAAGACGACACCAGTTGAAGATGAGCTGAAAGAAAGAGAATCATGTGTACATGCGTCTAATGCCAAGAAGAACAAAACGAGTAAAGGTAAACCTGATCATATCTACTCGAGAGATCAATTACTCAAGTTGTCAGATAAGAAATACCATTGTTCTTATTGTCGTACACATGATCATATTCACAAAACAAGTGATCATTTCTGGTATGGTTCTTATTCTATTTCCCCCACAAGAACTGCAACTAACATTCATTGACCCAAATACCAGTGGGTACCAAAGCCGAAAACTGATTCTTTGTTGCAGGCTCCTACTGTTAAGGGGGGGTAGAAGAAGATGGCTTCTAAGTAAACCAACTTAGAACCCGTACTTCAACGGAGTATCACTTCTGATCACATGACAGATCATGACCCGTTCTACAATGTTCAGACTTGGATATTTTGCAAATATCCAGGGGGAGCTTATCTGATCTATATCATTCTATCATGATTTGAGGGGGAGCTTAAAAGTAAGTATCTTCTAACTCTAGATCTCTGACTGTTTGGAAGATGAACAACTTTCCAGCATGAAAAACAGTTTCTGAAATGTTCAAACCACTTTTGATTTTCAAAAGGTTTCATGAATCTAGAAGTGTGAATTTAAATGTTTTTCACTTTTTGCGTATTAATGTTTAACTGACTGTGTGTTTCTAAAGATCAATAATTGCGTATTATCTTATCCTTATACTGTAACGTATTCACACATACAGGTTCAGTACTTAATTTGTATTTGTTATTACCATATCTCATAGCAAAACAATTTTTCGATGGTAATACCCCCGTTTGATATTCAATGTTGTTGAGCATCTATCATTATTCTAAATTTGTGCTTTCATTGCTAAATTGTTTATATTTGTTCATATAAACATAATATCAAATTCTTTGATACCCTTACCATTTTATTTGATACATTGTCAGATTCTCAAAACAATTCTCTTGCTTTCATTCAATATCTTTGTTTTGAGAAATCTTCAAAGTTCAATTGCTCAAATCTTATGGGCATACATTTTTGACAGTGTTATCATACATTTTGTGCTTAACTGTTCAAGTTAAACTGTTGAGCAAACCATTCTTTATAGGACTTACGCGGGATTTGTGTGAGAACTTAAACAGAACTTCCATGGATTCACGTTAACCAATGTTTCCTACCCCAGAAGTTATCCTTGAGTGATTGAGGGGTGAGGGGTCATAATTCAAAGAGTGGGGGAGATAACTCATCTGGTTGAGTTTTTCTCATTGTGCTGAGCGGAAAAATGAAAAAGAGAGCTTGGTTAGAAGTGAGCTTTAATGTTAAAAAGAAAGAGGGTGTGAGCACAGAGTTAAAAGAATATGAAAACTCTGCACCAAACACTTTCTGAGTCGGGCAGCCACATCTACTGATTGGTTCATATTCTTTGGTGACCATCATTGAAAAAGGCAGTGAGCCATGCCAACTCTTGCAATTACCCCACCAACCACTCGTTTCTTTCTTAACAAAGAAATGTTTCATTTTCTTTGGGGACGCAACACATATGCTATCTAGTCTTCGATCGGAAGATTTAGATATTGAAAAAGAAGGAAAGTTGCCCCACCTTCGCACCTCTTTCATGCACATTGAGTCCGTGTAATATTTGTTGCTGTCTCAACAGTTTACACAATTTGAGCCTGATCAAGCTATGTAGCTTCAATCACTCTACACTTGCACGTACACACAAGGAATGAGTTTTCTTGTCATAACATTCATAGAAAATTCCTTTGTGGTTTTTCGATGATTGAATGGAAGCCCTGGGGGAGTGAACGTCACAAAAGCTCCTTTCCAATGTACATCCGTTGTACAAAGTGGCTCTGTGCTACTTACAGGCATACTAACTGTATCATTTGTTGATTCAGGTTCACAATTCCTATTATATCTGAATTTGAAAAGATTCGGATATATACATTTCATGAATTGACGGATACTCAGATCAAAGGGCGGAGAATGTCAAATCATCACAAAGGAGGAGATCAAAGAATGTGTTGAAATTGAAGAGTTTTGATGATCATGATATTCACAATCATCAAAAAGGGGGAGAGAATTTTACAAAGTTCAATTTCAAAGTTATAAAGAAAGAAAGTTCTGTGAAAAGATTTGATGATTCGTGAAAGTTTGCTTTTCTGAAGACAGTCTAAAGATCAAAGAGATGAAGATATGAGTTCAATGTTGTTTCAATATTCAAACATGAGGATTTCAAAAGGTTTTATTGTAATTCTTCTATCCCGTATCATATGGTGTTTGGTATCATATGGTGTTTGCTAAGTCATTTCCTCCTACGAGCTGATTGAAACAAGTTCTTAAGCTGAAAGTCTATTCAACTCGCGGTTCAAAGACAGATTCTTAATTTTTAAATTGAAGATGCACCGTGGAATGTCAAGTAACTCTCACATTATCTTTCTTGTGTGCTGATCCAATGTGATTGAGTTTCTACAGCTGAAAGCTGCTTGATAGTGCATTCAGTCGATGTTATTGTACATTGAATCTGGTTACAAAGTTGAAACTATGAAGACCAAGAGCTTTATTCAAGGGGGAGCGTGGAAAGACATGAAGAGATGCAACACCAAAGTTTTTCAAAGATTCAAGAGGGAAAGAAGATCAAGGCCTGAAGTTTTTCAAGTTGTTAAATGTTTTATTCAACTTTAGGGGGAGATTGTTAGGACTGAAAGTCCTATGTGTTGAAAGTGTAATAAAGTATTTATAAGGGTGCATAATGTAATTCATTAATAGTTGATTAATTAGATGGTCCCAAGCCCATAAGCCCATTAAAGCTGTAAGCTTAAGTATATAAAGGCGTTATTAGTTCATATTTCAGGTTAGACACAAGTCATTTGTTAGATTGCTAGTCTATAGGTTTACATATTCTGATCAGATATTCTCTCTGTAAACCTAAACCCTTTGATTTCTTATTAATCATATGACTAGCAGTTGTGGCTTGATTATTGTTCTACATTGAATATTTACTATTGATTGCACTGTACTGGGATCTACAAACCCCCAAAGAACTGTGGGATGTCCCGAAAGAAAGAATTGGGAGTATTCATGAATATGTACTTCCCGAACTAATCGTACATTGGAATGAAACCCACTTACTCGATTACAAAAAGGTAATTGATTTCAACAAAGAAATGTTATATCCAAAATACGTCTCAATCTTTGTGGCAAAGAACTCACAGAAGGTGACATGATTCCTAATATTATTTCCATCCTTCATATATCAGTAAATATTAATGAACTAATATAAGTTGTAATGTAACCTTTAGACAAACTTTTCAACCTACTGCAAGTGGTTGAGAGACACAACAAGGTTCTTTCAAATAACAACACCAAATTTGTCAGGACAAAGAAAATTCCCGAGATCAATGATGAAGGTATTAGAGGTGGAAACAACTCTAAAGAATAGTAAGTGAGACAATTTCTTACACGTGGAATCTATGTACCACGTGGACAAGACCGTGGAAAGGGTCAGGGTCATGACAATAGTTGGAAGGATTTTCCAATCATTGGAGCAGAGATGCAACTACTGCCAGTTGATATTGGATAGTCAAAGAAGAAATACATTAATTACCAGTCATTTCAAAAAGGGAACAAGTTGAAAATGAACTATATCATGTTACTTTAAGATTGATTAAGCATAAGTCTCTTTGAAATTTATTTTAAGTACTAAAATTAATTTCTGTTGCTTAAGTAACATCGAATATGTAACCATTATAGATGTAAATAAATACATCATAACAGATACAAAAATTTCAATATTCTCCGTTCCGTATAGGAATGTATCAAGGAGAATTGTTTTTTCTTTGACCTCTCACACAATCTAAAAAAGATAGAGTAATACTTTGTTTTAAACTATCCAACCAAAATACTTAGACGATAAACTGTCATTTTCTTGTTGGTACAAGATTAATAGGAACCTTGTACAGATATTCGTATCAAATGGAAATTATAATAAAAATGAGCATATATACATAACTTCTAATGAATATGAAAGTAAACATATATCATGTAAACTAATGTGTCAAACTAGTAGATTATTGGGTCATCAAAACATTTTTTTGTCACCAATAAAGAACTTTAGGGCAATGACACATATATGTTTCGACATGACCATGTGGGACACCATGGTTATGATATAGTGATCCGTGTATTGCAAAATACGCATAGACACATTCTGTTTCGAGTGAAAGGCAAAATGAGGCAAATTGCAATTGTTGACTTCTGCAGCATAAGAAGCAACACCGCCATCATAATACGCCCTCTCAAATACCTAAAAGTTTTGTATACCATGATCCTTAGCCAAGATAGGAATGAGACCATCCTAAATCTAAGGACATAATACAAATAAATTCCATTGTTACAACGAATATAAGGTGATACTTATGGACATAAACATCCAGAATGCGGTACTTTATGGTTCTGGTTTCGACATGATGAATACATGTCGTATTATTGTCCACATGAAATAATGCACTCCTAGCACTAGCTATACGTTTAAGGGTTCACCACCCTGATTATTTCATCAAGTCTACATAACTTGGAATGCTGGAGAATTTACATCTTGCATATGTATTGGGATCAATGTAGAGTTTCCTATACCCCATGTGTATATATAAAATGGTCTCATAGAAGTTATTATCAAAAGAATATGATGATATCTAGGGTATTGGTAATGCGCACCAATGTATCCACATCTACCTGGGGTTATGCATTTATTAAATGCAGTTTTTTTCGTTTTTAGACCCACTACTAGCGAGCCAGCCTCATGCGTACCAGTTGGTAACTGGATATAAGCCTGATATTTTACATTTACGCATGTTTGGTTCTATAGTATATGTGCCAGTTTTGCCCCCATAACGCATCGAAATGGGTCCTTAAAGACGATTCGGTATATAGTGGATATGAATTTCCAATAATTATCCACTAATTATAATATTTGACTAGTGATCTATTTACCGCTACATTTGCGGGTTGTCACTTTCATGAGACAGTCTTCTTGTCATTAGGGGAGATAGAAAAAAGGATTTTCCATGAGAACGACAGGCAGTGTCATTGAATATTCCCACTCTATCTCATTTTGATCCCCAAAACATCACAATGTAATGTTGAAGTCAAAGGAATCAGACTCGATACCTGATACGTTTAATGTTATTCCAAAAGTGACAAGATCACATATACGAGCTGCTAATATACTCGCAAGGTTAAAAAGTCCCCAATAGGGGCACAACGCCATTGGAAAGTGCATTGAAATCACACATAGTGGAGGTGTGGTTGAGGTCGTAGCTACCAAATGGAAGAAGTGGAAGCTACTTGGTTCGATGGATATTATTCTAAAGGAAGAGAATAGTGAGGCACATCCATTTATCATCAACACAAAACTCTCATGAGATTGTCTCTAATTATAATTATGTCCATGAATCATCACTGGAGGATGCTTCGAAGTTAATATTGATTCTAGAGATGAATATTAATCTCAAATGAACTATAAGAGTACATATGAGTCGATGAACATATCATATATAACCATTTATAATTTATTCGCATATATTATAGCTCATATCGAGCATGAAGACATCGAACCAGGCTCAGTTGAATAATATCAACAAAGAGCATATTGGCCTAAATGTAAAGAAACAATCCAAAAAGAATTATATTCTTTGACAAAGGATCGGGTATTTGGTCCGGTAATGCTAACCTACCAAGTGTAAAGCCCGTAGGACATAATTGAGTCTTTGTCAGAAAGCGTAATGAGAATATTGACCACGAGGAGACTTACTCCCTCATGATGGATGTTATGACATCAAAATAATTTATTAGCCTAGTAGTTTCCGGAGGACTGGAAATGTAGCTCATGGATGTGGTTATTACATATGTCTATGGGGATCTAGATTCAGAGATATATAAAAGTACTTGATGGCATTACATTACCAAAATCAAGTAACTCTAAACCACGAAATGCATTTGCAATAAAATTGAAACACTCACTTTATAGATTAAAGAAATCTATGCGGATGTGATTTACCATCCTAAGTGAATATTTGATTGGGAAAGAATATGTAAAAACAATAAACTATGCCTTTGCGTATTTATTTAGGAAAACATGTTCCAGATTTTCATAGTTTTATATGTCGATGTTATGAACATAATAGGCACTATTGATGAAATAAGAGAAACCACAAGCTACTTGAAATATAAATTTAAGATAAAAAATCTTGGGAAAACTTGGTTTTGTCTAGTTATTTGAGCTAGGACACCGATTTTGTGAAATATTAATTCACCAATCGCATATGTCTAGAAAATAATCAGGCAATTTAATATGGACAAAGCGCATCTGGTTGGAACTCCCATGATCGATCGGTAGAAGCGTTGGATATAAGGAATTATCCATTTCGTGTAAAGGATGATGATGAAAAAGTGTTGGGAGCTGAAGTTCCCTATACAAGTAGAACATACGCATTTTTGTACTTAGCACAATACACTTGATCGTCTATTGTATTTCTCAGTGAACTTGTTAGCTAGATTTAGCTCAGTGCCAACGCAAAGTCAATGGAATGATATCAAGTAAATATTTTTTTTGGGAAAAGGGTATCCTGGGCCTTTGGCCCAGACTAATCCCTTGGCAAAGAAACCGACTGCAAAAGCATGCAGCCCACAAAGTTACGAATGCAAGGAATCGAACCTGGGTTGAGCGCTATGAACTCCCCAGGTGATTACCGCTACACTACAAACCTTGTGGTTTCAAGTAAATCTTTTGGAACCATTGACATGGGCTTATACTTTCCCCGTAGAAATAAAAATGAGATTGATAATAAATATTCAATACCTACTTAGAATGTAAGCAACAAAAGTACCATCTCTTATAGAAAAACACTAAACAATCTCTTGGTATGTCTTTCCTGATATTAGGTATCTGCCTGACCCATACAAAGGTTGTTCCCAAACTGAATAAGGAATTACCACTGGGAACACTTCGATTGCTTGTAAGTAAGCTAAGAAAACCCTTGTAACTACGTCCTTGAACTAATCCAAGAATATTACTCTTCATGAGATAATTAAAGAATGTATATGATTAAGGACTATCATTACATATATTTGAGGACCTACTAATTTTGGGTTCAACCAGTATCATACTTGCATATATGAAAATAATGCATTATGTATCGTAGAAATGAACGTAATATACATCAAGGGTGATAACACAAAGCATATTCTGCTTAAGTCTTAAACAATCAACAATAAGAAAACTCTCCTCTAGATTCAAGTGAATCAAGTAAGATGTAGGAGAACATGACACATTTTACCAAATCATTACCTAAAACCATATTTTGGAAATCATGTAGAAAGTTAATGCAAATGTTTTTCAAAATCCCTTGATTAATTCACGAATCAGGGGGAGTAATAGACAAAAGGGGGAATCTACTGTACATGTTATATTGGTATGTTGTTCTCTTTCCTTCAATCAAGGTTTTATTTTTCCCATTGGGTTTTATTCCTTGGTGTAAGGTTTTAGTGAGGCAACTGTTTATATACCATGATGCTTTCATAACTCTCATGATTAATGTTTGAATCTAAGAGAAAACTAGACTGAAGGAAAGTCTATATATTGCAAAGAAGTTGGTGCGTTGTACTATTTTCTTCGTCATACTTTTATTTTTTCCCACTGGGTTTTTATTTTCGTGTAAGGTTTTAACGAGACAACAATTGTGCACCATCACTCCTTTAACTCGGCACAAGGGGGGTGTTGTAGGATAAGTATGTCATCGTCTAAATGATGTGACGATAAAGATATAGATATAGATGAACATATTAGAGATATATTAGAATTGATATATCTTAGAGCTATATACTTGTACCTATTTAAAGGGTGTTTGATTAATGAGGAAGAAATATTCGTTTTCCTTATTTAACGTTGTTCTATTTCGTTTTTCTTTTAACATATCTTCCTTTTTTGTTAACAATTACATTTTTAGATTTAGGGTTTTGGGGCTAGCAACTGATAGAAGATAATCGTGTGTTCGTGTGTGGATCTTAATAGAGAAAATTTGTTTTGATTTATAAGGTGCTCATTTAAAACTCTCGTCAAATCTGAAAGGTAAAATCTCTAAACATCTTATGCTTTGTTTAGACATTGTTTAATTAATCCTTGGATCTAGCTAAGGGTTTTGATTTTAGAGAAGTTTTTCTAAATAATGTAACTTAAATTATTTTCCGCTGCGTTTTTATGGTTACAATAGCCGTTATATTGAAATTACTCTAAGAATGAAACTTGGTAAGCCTGGATGATAGAGTTAAGTATTAATGACCTATCATATGCTAGTAAAAAGTTGCTGGAAAGTAAATCTCAATATGCTTATGAAATTCTGAAATTCTTGGAGAAGGATTTGAGAGAGAAAAACATAAAAGAAAAGCAAAGGAAGAAAATAAGGTCTAAACCAATGGCCACCAGATCACCGTATATATCCATCCACCTACTCCAAGGCTAAATACAAAACTTCCTAGTGGAGTGGAAGAAAGATCAAACGAAGTTATTATTGCTCCAGAACATGGTCTATTTTATGAAACTCTAAACTATGTTCTAATATTTCTATGATACTATGATATTCATATTGCTTCATACTCACACCTTCAAGCATTGATGCCCGTTATCATGCTAATTCCCCCAAGCACTCAACAGTATTAGATAAGAGTTCAATCGAATGCTTGACCCAGCAGTGAAGCTAGAAAGAAAGCAACTGGAGGGTCTAGTTTATTCATGAAGGAAGAGGATTAATAGTTAAGGCTTGTATTTCTTATTTGTATGTACCATAAAGTGAAAAGAATATGAGTTTATATTTTTTATAATGACATAAGAGATCACTTTAGGGTCCTTGTACTTATCAGTTGTTGATTGTAACTTACCATCCCCTGATGTGTGTTCCAATGTATCTATATGTTGTGTTGTGTCGTTTTGTTTAAGTTTTGTCATCATCAAATAGGAGGAGATTGTTGAGGCCCTCTTAGATTGAAGATTTGATGGCATACAAACACCACGTAAATATTTAGAAATAATTTAGATTTGTAACCATTTTTTTCATCAGTCGATTGATCCACTAATGATCCTCACAAATATCAGCAACCAAATTGAAGAATTCAACATCAAATGAAGATCAAGAACTGTTGTTGTCATATAATCATAGATCAGTGGATAAAGGTTGAACCAATGATGAAGATATAAGTAGGAAGCCTAGCCACTAATATACCTTTTACATCTTAAAGTGTCAGTTAGTCTGAAGATCATTCATTGCCACAGATAGACTGATAATTGTATGCTAAGTCCTTCTATTAACTGATGAGTATCTTTTGAAGATTATTTTGTTTAATTTTTCTAAGAGAGAGAAAAAGAAAAAGGAGCGCCAGACATGCAATTCTGAAATAGGGTGAATGATGCAAAATTCATGCAAGAAGGAAACCTAATTTCATCGAAGAACTATATTTTGAAACATATTGCTCAAGTTGACAAAAATATGTTTGAGATAGATTTCCCTTTATCTTTCCAAAGATATTTGTCATTTTCCTCCTATTTCTTTGTGCATAAATAGGGGTGAAGGGAGAAGAGTTCAAGTGAGTAAAAACAAGAGCTCAAGAAGCAGTCTTCCTATGAGTTTAACTTGTCTTGTTTATGAGTCGGTAAATGAATCCTTACCAAAGCTATATGTATTTAGATATATTACTTTTGGTTTGGTAAAAGATAGTATTTATGTGCCAAGGGAGAGTTGTATGTCCGTGTGTATAAGTTGTTAAGATTACTACAATTAGTTCCTATAGAGTCTTGTTCCACAACAACTTCTATTTTGTAAAGATTAAAGTGTAATGAAATTATTATAATCTTAAAAAATAATGTATTCACCCCTCTTTGTGTTATTTTCCATATTGTTGGCTCCTTAGGACCAACATATAGTTTTGTTTATTTCTGGAGAATTTTTGTCTTTTCTATTTTATAGGCTAAAATGTTGTGTTGACATATAATTTATGAGTGATAATGTTGAGACTGATTTCGACCATATCTTTATGTCTCCAAGCAAAGCAATCGAAGAATAGACCTTAAGAAATCTATTAGGGGATCTTTTATTTCTTGATCTAGGTTGGCTTTTTCACTATTTGATCACACTTACCTGGATCAAACGCGATTTCTTGAACCATTTTATCATCAAATTGATCCATGCTCACCTCTTGCTGTAATTGCAAAATAGGTGTTTTCCCAGTCTTCATTGTTGTTTTGTAGCACTCACTTGTAACACCCTCTGTTTACTTTTGATCTTTTAAATCGCCTATTGAGTCGGTAATTGATGGTTTGGTTGAAGGTAAGACTTTTATATCATAAATCCAGGGTCGACCCAAGACGACGTTGTGAGAGCAAGGGCAGTCAACAATGTTGAATTTTGTTGGGATGTTGATTCCTCTAGTAAATATTGGAAGTGTAATTTCCTTGATTGAATTAACTATATCCCAGTTGAAGCCTACGAGAACAATTGATCGTCATGTAATTTCTTTGTCATTGAGCCCCATATTTTGAAGGGTTTTGCTGATTGTGACATTTGTCGAGCTTCCTCCATCAACGATCACCCTTTTTGTCGAATAATTGCTAATGGTTAGTTGGATTACTAATTGTTTATAATGTTTCTGTCAAAGGTCGCTTATGTCATTGTGTTCGAATGTAATTTGCATCTCTTTTAAAGTAAACTTTTTCTCTGACCTCTTAATTTTAGGTGCAAAATGTTAGAAGTAGCCGTTAATTCAAACTAGTCAGTCAAGTTAGCTGTTAAATAATGCCTAGAAATTAGGAGTTTTTACTTCTGGTCTTTCGTTTCTGTTGAGAGTCTTTTGTTTACTTTGTTACTTCCAGCCTATTTAACAAAGGCCTGTGTTCCCTTTTTCATTCAAGCAATAATAAACTGAGTTACAAGTGCTTCTAATTATTCTCTTGTACAATTACTTTGGTTTTGTTTTCCAACAAACTGGTATCAAAGCCAGGTTCCTTCAAGTACTGGGCATTTGATTTTTCGGAAAAATGGCAGCAAGTGCAAGCACTCTTAATGTATCTCATCCTCAAATACCCATTTTCAAAGGAGACTCGTATGAATTCTGGAGCATTAAGATGAAGACGTTGTTCATGTCTCAAGATCTGTGGGAATTGGTGGAGTTTGGGTATGCAGAAACCAGCGATGATGAAGCCCATAACAAGGACCATCAAAAACGTGATGCAAAAGCTCTTTTTTTCATCCAGCAGGCAGTGGACGAGAGCATATTTTCAAGAATAGCTACGGCTACAACTTCAAAACAAGCATGGTCGATCCTTAAAACAGAATATCAAGGATCAACAAAGGTAATTACCGTCAAACTTCAGTCCTTAAGACGCGAGTTTGAAACTTTCTGCATGAATAACAAAGAATGAGTGCAAGCATATTTGGCAAGAGTCTCTACTGTGGTCTGCCAGATGAGATCGTATGGTGAGAAAATGAATGACGAGATCGTGGTGGCTAAGGTCTTACGGAGTTTAACTCCTAACTTTGATCACGTAGTCGCTGCTATCGAAGAGTCGAAAGATCTGTCAACATTTTCTTTCGATGAGCTAATGGGATCTCTTCAGGCACATGAAGCAAGAATTAACAGGTCATCAACAAGAGAAGAAGAAAAGGCATTCCAAACAAGGGGAGAGTATGAATCCTCCGATCGCATGAGAGGAATTTATAGAGGCCGGAGTAGAGGTAGCTATCGAGGCCGAGGCAGAGGTCGAAACAAATTTAGCAATACCGCTACCCATTGCTCATACTGCAACAAATATGGGCATTCCGACAAAATCTGCTGGTACAAACCCGAGGAGGCCAAGTTCACTGAAGAATACGACGACCAAGAGTTTCTCTTCATGACTTCCTCGATCCATGATGATGCAAGCAACGAAGTATGGTACATCGACAGCGGTTGTTCGAATCATATGACAGGTGATCGATCGAAGTTCAAAGAGTTTGATGAGTAAATCCAATCGCAAGTTCGACTTGGTGATAACAAAGCGCTTCAGATCGAAGGAAGAGGAACTGCAATGGTTGAGCTAGGTAACAAAACAAAACTTATTAAGGATGTTCACTTTGCACCTTCCTTAGCTCACAACTTAATAAGCGTAGGACAATTGTTGCAAGCTGGATATTCTGTGATATTTGATGATAACAAATGTGTTGTAAAGCATAAAGCTACAGGTAATACTCTTGCAATTGCTCACATGACGCAAAACCGTATGTTTCCTCTTAACCTCTCCGAGCACACTAAGGTTGCACTGGTGAACAAAGCAATTACAAATACAGAACTTTGGCACCTAAGATATGGTCACCTCAACATTGCTGGCTTACAATTGCTGAAAAATAAAGACATGGTGAGGGACCTACCTAACATCATGTCGTTCGATAAAGTTTGTGAAGGATGCATTCTCGGAAAACAAGCTAAAAGGCCATTTCCAGTAGGGAAGTCAAAACGTGCAAGTAAGATACTGGAGCTGATTCATGCCGATCTTTGTGGACCGATGAGAACAGACTCGTTATCAGGTAGCAAGTATTTCTTGCTTTTTACAGATGACTACAGCCGGATGAGTTGGGTTTACTTTTTACGACTCAAGTCTAAAACTTTTGAGCACTTTAAGAGGTTCAAAGCCTTGGTGGAAAAACAAGTCGGGCAACCCGTAAAAGCACTACGGACAGATCGTGGAGGTGAGTTTCTCTCAAAAGAATTTACTGATTTTTGTAATGAGCAGGGTATTAAGAGATAACTTACTGCGCCATACACACCGGAGCAAAATGGTGTGGCAGAACGTAAGAACAGAACGGTGGTAGAGATGACTCGATCGATGATAAAAGAAAAAGGATTACCCAATTCATTTTGGGCCGAAGGCGTTGCTATAACGGTGTATCTGCTAAACATTTCCCCCACAAAAGCTGTTTGGGATCAAACACCATACGAGGCATGGAACGGAAGTAAGCCTTCAGTAAGCCACTTGCGGGTGTTTGGTTGTGTTGGCTATGTTCTACATACTATGGAAATGCATAAGTTGAAAGAAAAATCAACCAAATGTATTTTTATTGGATATTGTTCCAACTCGAAAGCATATCGGTTTTATGACCCTCAAAGTGGAAAGATCACCATTAGCAGAAATGTGGTGTTTGATGAGCAAAGTAGCTGGCAATGGGAAGAAAATTCCAAAGGATCAAGTGCTAAACTTGAACTAGATGAAACAGAAGCAGAACCATCAAACATTTCTCATAGCCCGGGCAGCTCAACACCAACGACAGTAGGTGAATCGAGCTCAAACCCTTCGGAGTACACTCCTCTCCATTCTTCGGAGTCCACTCCTCGTGACCTTTCAGAAGACGACCTTTCTGATGATCCAGGTCACCCATTACACTTACGTCGAAGTGAACGGGGCAGGATTCCACGACGTCGTTTCCCTATCGAAGGAGAGTCACCTTCTCCATTGGTGTTGTTTGCTGAAGATCCATCAAATGTTGAAGAAGCAATAAGACTACAAGAATGGAGAGAAGCCATGGAAGTAGAGCTGCAATCGATCGAAAAAAACCAAACATGGAAACTAGTCGATCTACCAGAAGGTAAAAATGCAATCGGTTTGAAATGGATTTTTAAAACAAAATTCTTTGCAGATGGAAGCATTCAGAAACGAAAGGCTAGACTGGTTGTTAGAGGGTACGCTCAACAACAAGGAATAGACTACGAGGAAACGTTCTCGCCGGTTGCTTGGTTTGAAACAATCCGAGTTATCTTGGCACTAGCTGCCCAGAAACGATGGAAAATATTTCAATTCGACGTCAAGTCAGCTTTTCTAAACGGCGAATTAGAAGAAGAAGTCTACGTTACTCAACCACCGGGATTCGAGAAACCGAATGAAGGAAATAAAGTGTATCGTCTCAAGAAAGCGTTGTATGGATTGAAGCAAGCGCCTCGAGCGTGGTATAGCAGAATCGACGGTTTTTTTCACAAAAATGGATTCGAAAGAAGCATGCATGAGCCAACTTTGTATCTGAAAAATGAAGGCAGAGGTAATTTCATGATAGTAAGTTTATATGTCGATGATATGATTTATACCGGCTCATCATTGCATCTTATGGACGAGTTTAAAAAGTCCATGAAGAGTATGTTTGACATGACTGATCTAGGAGAATTGAAGTATTTCCTAGGACTAGAAGTAAATCAAACAAGTGATGGAATCTTCATGTCACAAAGGAAATATGTGAAAGACACGTTGGAAAGGTTCAATATGCTAAACTGCAAAATGTCCAGCACCCCGATGAACACAAGTGAGAAATTAAGTTCACAAGATGAAACGGGAAGAGCAGATGCAAGCATGTACAAGAGCCTAATTGGTAGACTCATTTACGTCACTCATACTCGTCCAGATGTGAGCTTTGCTGCTGGAATTCTATCCCGGTTCATGCACAATCCGAGCAAACATCACTTTGGAGCGGCAAAATGAGTGTTGCGGTATTTCGCAAGGACAATCAACTTCGGTATTTGGTATCATGAAGTGGAAGATTTCAGCCTCAAAGGATATATTGATAGCGATTGGGGTGGCTCGGCAACAGATGGGCGAAGCACAACTGGAAACTGCTTTATACTCGGGTCAGCCGCCATTTCATGGAGCTCAAAGAAACAAGCAACTGTAGCACTCTTCACCACTGAAGCGGAATATGTAGCTGTAACAGCTACATCCTGTCAAGCAGTATGGTTACGAAGACTTCTAAGTGATATCGGAATGAAGCAGAATGATGCAACTGCAGTATTCTGCGACAACAAGTCAGCTATCATGCTTGGTAGAAATCCAGTGTTCCACAACCGAACCAAGAATATTGAAATCAAACACCATTTCATAAGAGAACTCATGGCAAAAGGTGAAGTTAAATTAGAAAGTTGCAGCACTGAGGAACAACTTGCTGATCTTATGACGAAAAGTCTACCATTGTCAAAGCATGAAAGGTTTTGCCATCTTTTAGGACTAACAAAGTTCGAATGAAGGGGGAGTGTTAGAAGTAGCCGTTAATTCAAACTAGTCAGTCAAGTTAGCTGTTAAATAATGCCTAGAAGTTAGGAGTTTTTACTCCTGGTCTTTCGTTTCTGTTGAGAGTCTTTTGTTTAGTTTGTTACTTCCAGCCTATTTAACAAAGGCTTGTGTTCCCTTTTTCATTCAAGCAATAATAAACTGAGTTACAAGTGCTTCTAATTATTCTCTTGTACAATTACTTTGGTTTTGTTTTCCAACACAAAAGAGATGTTTGGCACTTGACCTACATGTCATTTACCAGTAGAGTATGTTAGTCCACAAATATCAAACCCACCAGCTATATAGTTAATTTCTTTTGTATACACCAGTGATGTTGTAGGTCGTTGCTTAATAGTCGCATCCTTTATTTTTCCTTTGCCATTCAAATAAAATTTTAAGGTAAACATGCTACCACTCATCGTAAGGCAATGTAACCCTCAGTCTTATGACAACGATCTTCATAGAAGTATCACCATTTAATTAGTATTATCTTTTTGTTCATCCAATTTGTCATCTTTTTGGGCATCATACGTGAGCCCTGAGGATTGAAGCATGACCACCACGTCTTTCTCATTACCTTTAAATTTGTTCTTCCATATTCAAGGATGTTGTGGGGAATGTCGACCTGTCCCGTCATATTATACATTAGATGTTTGACGTAATTTTTTTTGGATATGAGTATATGGTATTGGCTTGTTTTTGATCATTAGGGATTAGTCGAGTGTCTATCATTGTGATATATTGTTGACATTTTCTTTGAGGCTAGATCGTCTTTTAGTCTTATATGTGCCAAAGCGCTTGATCGGATGTGTCCGAATATTTCTGCTAAATATTTTGTTAATTATTTGTATAAGTCTAAACCATGTTTGAGTCTTCGTTTCAATGCTTTAATCAATGTTCGGGGTATTGCACTCATATATATCTATCATTTTTTAGTTTAAACGGTTAAAATAATCACGGATAGACTCACATGATCGTTGGGAAATGTATTATATGTCGCTTCTCTGTTTCTCCATCTTGTGAATTGTTTGAAGAAAAGATTTATCAATCCTAGAAAAGAATATATGGATCTTGGTTTGATATTGATCAACCATAAAAGAGAAACAAAGGTAAATGTCGCTCCGAGCTTCTTGACAATTTAAATAGTTCGTATTAGACTACGTGTTCATAAGGATTTGTGGTCCCTAGTACTTAAGTGTTCAATATTTTTGGGGATTTCCACCAAGGCAATCTGGTAAGCGAAAGGTGAGTCCTGGAATACTTTGGGTGGTTTGCTGTAACACCTAGAATTTTGAGTGAATAACTCCTTTCAGTTTAAGCATATCTTGTATCTCTGTTAATCCTTCATGACCCCTTGGTAGTGTAGTAATGTTGAGCAATGAGAAGAGGTTGAAATCGAGTATAAGTGCGAAAATATAGGCTCAGTACATGTTGGGCGAGTATGTCCGGTGACCTTGCCAGGGGCATACTTACAGGGACCTTAGTTGCATAGCATCAACCCCTCTCGGTGCAGAGTTAGCGAGAGTGCCGACGATTGTGACAGTGTTACTTTCGTCATGGCACTATCGTGTGGGGTCAAGGGGCTGCGGTACAATCATCACGATTTTGCCTGACGATTATGACAAATTAAGGCACTATCGGCCTGTCACTATTGCCCGCAACTCCCAGGACCTTAAAACCCAGCTCGTTTTTCTTGCCTCCTTTCTCATTTCTACACTTCAGTTTGGAAGAACGATTTCTCTCATCTAATAGGCCATTTTCTTCTCTTTTTATTTCCTTTATCTTCATTGATTACTAGACAAAAATCCAAAGAGTTAATGTTCACTCCTAAAGTTCAAGAGTTTCAAGTAAAGATCCTAACCTACATGTAAAGCTTCAAAGGGTTTGGTCAAGCCTCAACTCATCCTCCTCAATTGTCTAGGGTTTCTACCATTTTTAGATTTTCATCTTACAAACCTTATAGGCGAGTTCTCTATATTTAAGCATTCATAAAATACTTGTTATATGATGTTCTTTACATATATGCTAGTATTTGGGGTTTTGACTTAAAAGGGGCATCCATGAGTTTTTGGGACAAAAATGTAACCCAAGGTAGTGTTAGTCTTGAAATGGTGATTACATACATAAAAGTGGATTTTTGACAAGTCTCGAGTTATGTTGATACTTAAAGTTTTGAGAAACCTTGGACCTAACTTGGTCTTGAATGTTGAAAATAAGTTATAGTCAATGTTTAAACATAATAATTTATGTGCAAACTCCAAAATGACATGAAGGGAATATATTGACCTACCTGCTAGTTGACTTGGATAAACTTGAAATCTTTTGATTGATGAAATATGTAAAATGTGGAGTTATCTATGTATTGAGGATTTATTGATATATTCTAACCCTTGTGTATGTACATATATGTGTGTTGAGTCTAAATCCTTATGCATAAGGATTTAGAATATGGGGTGTATGATTATTGTTTAGGCTAAACTTTGCGACTTTGGGCTACTATAAAATAGAAACTAAAAGACCATGGATCCTTGAGGTGAAACTCATCTAGATTGGGTAGGTACTAAGGTTTAATAAATCCTTGAGGTGTAACTCGTTAGAGTAGGCACTAAAGGTATTGTTGATCCAAACTCTCTCAGTGATTTGATAACGACCCTCTTCTATACTTAATGAAAATTACGTTTATTATATGTATTAGTGTTTCACCATCAACGATCAAGCTAAGTCTGTTCAGTTGTCGCTGATGATCTTTCTTATAAACGCTCATATGTATTAGTGTTTCACTAACAGCGATCAGACTGAGTCTGTTCAGTTATCGCTGATGGTCCCTGATGTAAACGTAATCCCTGAAGACAAGTTTCACGTCAACAGATGTTCATAGCTGAATCGAAGACGAAACTGTTGAACAAAGACAAGTCTACTAGTGACCTGATGCGGATATCAGTGAAGCAAAGACGACTCTACTCATACGCGAAGAAACCTGAGGAAAAGCTTCAACGATAGCTGAACCTCTTTATATCTCTGAAGGAAGAGATATTCAGCGATCGATGATCACTTAGCTTATGCCTCAAGTCTCTTTTGTCTTTCCCTGCACAACCAGTACGATGTGTCAGAACGGACATACCTCTGCCATAATTTGTACAACAATTCTGTCAACTACACTGTTCATGATATGACCGAAAGCATGTCTCCCAAAGTCAGACCCTCTCAGCCAATCAATGAAGGACACGTGTAAAGTGCCCTGCCATGAATTTAATGCATAAGGTATAAATAGAAAGATTACCTCTCCATCTGGAGTGTGTGCTCACCTCTAACCTTCATCTTTCTATCTTATAGAAACCCTTGTTTTCTATATTCTCTAATCCCCATTCTCTATATTCTTGTGCAACCATCTTAGTGTTTTCTTAAGTTTGTTTAGATTGAGTTCTACTTAATCTTATTACGCAACAGACATGTAAATTGTATTTGATTTTTCAATAAATAATTTATTAAACTTTAAATTTTGTGTTTGTATTCACCCCCTCCCCCTTCTACAAACTTGTTAAGCACCTCCGGGACCAACAGATATGATAGGGGTTGAGGTGATGCCAAGATGGTATGTGCACTAAAACCAAGAACCTGAGGTGTAGTCCTAATAACGTCATTAGGTGACTCCTCACGTGTTCTCGTCACCTTGATGGAAACCGGTCTCCCTCATATGTAAGTGTTGCGTGTTGTGAGTATGTTCAGGTGTGGAACATCGTGTGCTATTGAGACTTACGATAATGTACTACTATTACGGGACAAATAAAGTTAATTTGTGTATTAAAAGTTTTCTCATGTAAAAATATTTGTACTAAATCTCACTAGGCTTCTAGCCTAACACTTGTTTGTTGTATATATAATCTACAGGCCTACTAGCGGCGAATCTAGGATGGTTTGAGTTAGCAACCGCTTCAATTAAGAGCACCTAAGAAGACGGGCTTTTGGGGATCTTTTGTAAAGAGCGATTCTTTTGGAGACATAGTGACACCCATTTTAATCTAGTCGTTAATTATATAGATTAAGTAGGTTGCTATTGTTATGTCTCGATATATTAATAGCATTGGTTGTACAAACTTCCCCATTTTTGGGTTAAAGTTAGTTATAACATTTGGAAGTTTTATGTTAGTTCTGCTAGAATTACCCTATTTTTTATGTTTAAATTTTAGGGTGTTACATCGGACGTCCATATAATGTTGGATATATTGTAAATTTAGCTAAATATGGGTGTTAACTTTTCATTTTGTTGTTCGAGAAGTTGCAAATGATGCGTCATTTTAGATTTTCTTGTCGTCATATGTTGTTGCTTGGACGTATCGTCGCTGGCAAAACTTATTCTGAACCTCAGTCTCAGAAAGAAGTTGTATGCTTATCAATTGGTATGTCTTTATTGGTGGCCTTAACACCCCGATGCAAGAATGATTCAATTGGTTGTTGATTCATTATCTGAGAGACACCAAGGATTCCGTAGTCCCTGAACGCATGTAACGGGGGCGGTGAAATGTTTGTTGGTAAATATTTCCTCGATTGAGAGGGATTGGCTTACCCTTGGTAAGTTGGACGGTAAGTCATTATTTGGGATTTGAGGTTGAGTTATGAGAGGTAGGCATGCACGAGGTAGATTACTAGTAGATGCAATTTTTCGTTCGAGTTCTTCCATCCTTTCTCTAGCGATCGTAGCCTCGATTTTGGCATTTTGATCTAGTAATCTTCGATTTTCTCTTCGAGTTTCCCCAAATTCAACTTGCATCCTACTGAGGGCATCTGTGGTTTGATCTGAGGTTGAGTCCGAATTGATCATGATGAGGATTTATGAGGATGATGCCCTTTAGATCTCAAGAAAAAAGTTAAAACTTTAGTTGGACCACACGGTGGGCGCCAAACTATTTATGCCAAAAATTACGCAAGTACAGCTCAAGGTCGGGACGTACAAGTACAACTAAGTTGGATAGTACTTGAAATTCGTTGTGAGAAAAGAATTAAAGACATATAGGAAACACAAATATTTGGTGACGTAGAAAGTCCTTGAAGACGGGAAAAAATGGGGCTAGGAGTGGATGCACCAAATGATTGTTGACTAATGATGCAAAAGAGGGGTATGATCCTCTAGAGTAGGCCGTAAGTAATTAAAAGACTTAAGAAGTGACAATCGTCGCAAGAACAATAACAAAATATAGAGAGTATTTTAGAGAGAATTTGTGAGTGTGGGCTTATGCCAATGTGTGTCCTGATTGATATGGAATATGACATTTATACTCTTTCCATTGTGTCCATTTATTCTTATCTTTTAATATATTCAGCGGATTTGTAGTTGACCATTACGATTGTATGATTTATGCTTTCATAGAGAGTTCAATGTCCGTTTGAATGTGGCTTTATGAGAGCAGTTACTCGTCTTATCTTCATATCATAATTCACCGTTTCTTTTGGACGTCAATCGTCATAAGACATCTTATGTCTCGATGGTCATATTACAATAATTTGTTACAATTAAATTATATAATTCAACAAGTGTTTTTTTTTTTTGATCTATCCTTGTTAAACAATAAGTTGATAGGATAAATTAAAGAATTAATCTAACAAAAACCTCCCAAAAACCAAAATAATTTTGATGGAATCTTATGACAGGTAGTTATGTAGACAATATTCTCTAAAATCAAATAAAATATGTAGGAATGTTGAAAATGCACAAGACTTATTTAATTATTGGAAAGACTTGTAATAAATTTTCATTTTTATTACATTTAGCTTGTAGATTGGGCTATGACTTGCATACAATAATTATATGAAGGTTGGGATGTCATAATCCGTGTGGGGATGCTAACTTTCTAACATCAAATCAAATAATTTTTGGTATATTTCATTTCCAAAAAACTATAAGATAGGATGTAAATAAATCTGAGTCATCTGACCTCTTAGGGGTTGTTTGGCAGTTGCTGAATGATTTAGTGCAGAATGATTAAGTGGTCTGGAATGATTAAGAGGTTTTTATGATATAGTGTAAAATGAAATATGGTTGTTTGCTAATTGTTCATAATGAAATCAGAGCTCTTAATGGTTAAGGGAGGGTCAGGATACAAAATCATTAAGAAGATTTTGGAATCATTAAGAGACAACCATTTTTTTTGCCAAACAATAATTACCTTTTAGCGATTCACAGGTTGTCTCTTAATGGAACCATTAAGAAACAACCCCTTATTTTCATAAAAATTGTCCATTTATGATGAGATGTGTGTGAAATAAATGGAAAATTTCCACTACAAATCAGGGGCCTACAATTACCGACAGATGGATCAACCGGTAAAACTGATCAACGTTGGATTACTGGTGTATAGTGATTGTCGGTAATCCATCGATAAATTTATTCAAATTTAAACAAAATAAAAAATTTAATTAATTTACGTCAATAATAGTATTCAGTTTTAAAAGATAATTTAATTAATGGAATTAATTATGATATATATATATATATATATACATGCATTTTGTACATATCCATTTTTTCGATATAACATTAAAAAAATGAAATTTATATCTTTGTATTTTCTTTTTATATTTTAAGCATTTAAACAAACTAATCAATACAATCGAAAAGCTTGTGTCATTTTATATTGCAGATGACACAATGATCAGGAATGAGTCTAGCCATGATGCTTCCTTCTTCTATCTTAAATCTGCTACTTTGCTTGTTCCATAGGTGAACTCCATAAGTTGACCTGCTTAGTTGACCTATCTTGGCTTCAACCCATCTCCGTTGAACCCGGTTCAACGGAGGTGTAAAAAATCCTCCAACATGTATCCAATCAACCGGATAAAACGCTGTTGGAGGTAAAACCGTAAAATTCAACTTGAGAAGTGTTGTTGATTCTCTTTCCACCACTCTAGATACAAGATAAGGTCCATTGTAACCCCATCTGTTGCCATTAAAGGTTGATGCGAATTCCTCCATGAATTTGTATAACAAATCATGGTTTTTGTCAAAGATCAACACTGCGTTGTTCAGTCTAGTCCAGTTTCCAAAACGGGTTGCACTTTGTGCACCAATTGAGTTCTTCAGACTGCTAAAATCTTTCAGAATGACAAAATCTGTATCCAAATAAACACCTCCATACTTGTAAAGAATCGCGAGTCGAATCAAGTTTGACAGGTTTTGTGCTAACGGGATTTTACCGGGGTCTCGTTTCCCATTTCTGATTTGATGGAGCCAAGATTGCGCTGGGGTGTTCTTGAACAAGAAATCTAAGTCCGGTGTTACGGCTCGAACTCGAAACCCACGGTCAGTTAAGTGTTTCAAGATTCGGAACCCGTGAACGGAGTCCATAGTGTTTGAAAGTATCATCAAACAACTGTTGGGATTCGACTTAAACAAAGCATCTACAGCAAGAAATTCTCTATCTCCAAAAACGGTTGATGATGAGGATGATATCCAGGTCACAAAGAACCGAATCTTGCAACTATCATTAAAGAAATCTTGTGCCCGTTTGTGGAATCTTCGAGCCAACCTTGTTGACTTGAGAATATCGAATTTGATCCTTTGTTTTTGAATCAGATTAATGGGTTGAAGTTGAATTACCAAGGGACTGTGATCATCTTCTAACACAGTTTCTCGAGCAACTTCTGTTGTGATGTCGGTCGGTTTAGGTATCGAACACGAATTAGTCAACTTTATTTCTCGTACGTTGTTTAAAACATGAGGATGAAATGGGATTATGGTTATTGGTACAGAATGAATGGAGATATCGGAAGTGAATCTATGATGTGTTGTTGTTAACATGTAGGTGAAGAAGATAGCTGCGGCGGAGATGGCGGAGAAGAGATGGAATCTGGCACGGCAGAGGCTGATCACCCGCCGTTGCTCCGCCTTTTTCAGAGAAGAAACTTTTATCATCGATAAGATATAATCAAGAGTTTTCACGAATAGAATGCTGGAGACTCCTGAGGTTCTTTTAACTATATATAGCCGAGTCCATACAAGAAAAAAAAAAAAAAAGATTAATTAGTCTACGTATCGGAGGAGTTATCACCAACTCTCTTTCATTTACTCAAAGCTACGTATTTAATCATCTAATTCATTGTTCCAAAATTATCTAATTCCTTGTTCTAAAATACATATTTAACCACCAAACAAGTTCATCCAAAATACATGTTTAACCACCAAATTGTTCTTCCAAAACCAAATATTTCATCACCAAAAATTTTCATTCCTCCAAAACCCACTTCACGAAAGCTACCCGATCCGCTTGTTGCAAGTCCCAAAACATGTTCCCCCTTTCAGTGTCTTCTCTTATCATCGATATCACTTTAAACTTCTGTGATTGAGTGAATGATTGCATTTTTGAAATCTCAGAAGTTATCATCGGACGTTTCTTATCAAGTTCTTCTTCTCGTTCAATACCCTTGTTGAGTTTGTTCGCATTTTCTCCAGACTTTTTCCAAGTTTGGTTTTACTGAATACGTCAACAATAAGATCTACTCGGCGTTTTCTTTTCTTACCACACTCACTTGAAGTTTATTCAGATTGCATATTTGCAATGCCAGCTTGAATATGGCTAGTTGCCGTCACGTCATCAGACTCCTCATACATGTGTTGTGTATGATAATGAATATTCACCTCCTCTTCCGTCTCGACAAAATCTTTTGCTCTATTTCCTTAATCCCGATCTTTTCCAAATACAATACAAAGATCCTCATAAAAAGGAAATGATTTGTTCTTCCATTTCCCCGCCCCTTTATGGACCTATTCCATAATAGAATAACATAATTATCTATTCAAAAACTTAAATAACAAAAACATTTTAGCATGTACTTGAAGATATGACTCCCAAGTTTGGTCTTCGCAACCACACAATGTCGTACACTACCGTATCCGAAGCCACTAGTGTATGAACCACTTAACATGTCATGCACAATCGTCCAATCTTTTTCATTATTTTTAACATTGATTCAATGTGTGGTTTCCCTAAAATACCGGAGCTCAATAATGATTCTTTTAATGTGTGTTCGAGATGTGCTAAATAACCCGATTTAAAGTCGTTATCGGCTTTAAATGCTCCCGTATTCGCCATGGTAACTAAAGGCTCAACTAGTTTTGTTTCTTCAAGATTCGTCCAAACTCGATAATTTCCGTTTTGACTCTTCATATCTATAATCATAAATGAATCATTTGAACTACAACAACAGTTAATTGTCCACGCCCAAACTCCATAATTTCTAGCATTTGAACAAACATTTGAATGTATGAGTTTAAACAATAACCACTTAACATGTCATGCATAATCTCCCTACAACAACAGTTATAAACAAACATTTGAAGTATGAGTTTAAACAAACATTTGAATCATACATTTTATCAATTGGTAGCATTACAATAAGCAAACATAGATTGTGCTAAATTATCTCTAAATGTAGTCCACTCATTTGAAGTACCGACAACATTTATATTATCCCCTCTTCAACTCCAAGGTCTCCGGCTCCCTCATCCATTTCATCTTCATTGTCAAATGCATCTATTGGCACTTCTTGCATGATAAAATTTTGGGGGAGACAACACGTCATAGTGATCCTAACTTTTAAATCAATAGGATAATACGAGTTATCTCTTCAAATTCCCCACCTTGCCTTTAACATATCGAAACATTGTTCAATAACATTTCTGGCTCATGAATGCTTCATATTGAAAAATTCTTTGCTAGTGGTTGGTTG
Organism: Arctium minus; assembly: GCA_954870635.1. Lineage (NCBI taxonomy): Eukaryota > Viridiplantae > Streptophyta > Magnoliopsida > Asterales > Asteraceae > Arctium > Arctium minus. The sequence continues at coordinate 9,850,108 of OX941096.1, read as the reverse complement.
GTGTCCATCAATCCAATCATTTAAATGATATCTTTGACCCCTATAAAGAGCTAAGAAACCCTCTCCATTTGTGTATCTAACATCAACCAAGTAATAACCGATGATAAATTAAGTCAATAAATCATCAAAACTTATACTTATTAAATATATAGTAAACTATCAAAAGATATACCCGATCTTGGAAATTTTAATCCATGAGGCCTAAGAAGAGCATCTTGAAGCACTCTGTCATCATTCGTCGACCCCTCTCATCTGGGTAACACATACATAAATTGCATATTTTGTGAGCACACCCTAGCAAGTTTGCCGTAATATCATTCTTTCTTTTTCTATGTCTAGGCTTGTATTCGTAATCACTTTATGTAGGTTCTATTTAAAGCTCTTAGACAATTCTAGGACCAAGAAAAATATTATCACTATATTCTCATAAAAAGTTAGATTCATTCACGAATAAGTAAATTTTAAAACAAGTGGAAATACCTTAAACCATTTCCATCTTTGATCAATAGAGTTATCAGGAACAGGTTTAGGAACAGGTTTGGGTTTCTTAAGAAATCATGGATGTAACCTTATTACGGCATTGCAAACTCGAGCAACAACTCTACTAAGTTTTTATCCCGAACGATGAAAACGACATATCATAACACAATTCTTAACATTGTGAGAAATAATATGAAGAAACATGGCAACTTGTTCTTCAATATTCATAAACCTAGTTGTTCTTAAACCTCCATATGTTTCAAGCATGTTCCATAACTTTTTGAAATATTCGAGTCATCGTAATGTGAGATATAGACATAGTGTCAGTCTCATAAACATACCTATGCAATATTGATGATCGATTAACATTTGACGAAGAGTATCCACTTTGCAGTTTACCCCTTTGTCTTTTGACCATGAACATCCAAAGTGACACAACAAAGAACACAAAGACACGAACAACTATGTTAAACTATTCTAACTACACTTGTCTCCTTTTGCCTACGTAAACGTGTTGTTAAATTAATTTGGTCCATTTCCTGTCTAATTACTTAAATTGTTATATATATATATATATACATATATATATATATATATATATATATATATATATATATATATATTATGTAACATCCTACAATTCAGAGTAATTTAAAACTTCATAAATAAGGCAATATGACATCTGTATTGCTATAAACTTCTCAAAAGGTGTATCAGTCCTTAAGACTTTACAAAAACCTGTACGGATTTAGAATTCATCAACAGACTAATCTAAACATAACTATCTAGATTACATCAGGTTACAATCCAAAATTCATCAAAAGAATGGGACTTAGCAATGCCCAACTATCAACACATTTGTCAGGATCGAATTCTCAACAAGAATTAATTCTCAGAAACAATATCAAAGAAGTTTGCGGAATAACACTTTGATATTCAATGAAACAGTAAATCAACACAGTAAATATGAAAAACAAATTGTAAACTTGTATTGAATGCTTTGAAGTTACAAGATTACACACTCAACCTCAATATTGATGAACAGGCTCACCAATACGAATTCTACTTCTCTAGAATTAGGATCTATGCCTTGAGGTTGTTTTTCTCTAAAAGAATGAAAGCTTCAAGTTAAATTATTATTCTAAACTATACAATATATACTGAATACAAAGATAATTACAATAAATAAAATATCTTCAGTATATCTTCCATGTATATCTCTAAGCTTCCATGTATATCCTTTCAAACGAATCTTCATCATATAAGCAGTATTAATCTTCAGCAGCATTAACTTTCTTCTAGCAGCATTAACTACTAAGCAGTACTAACCACTAGCAGTACTAACTAGCTAAGTAGTACTAACTTTGTTCAAGCAGCACTAACTTTGACTAGCAGTATTAATAGTACTAGCAGTAGTAACACTCAGCAGTACTAACCTTTAAGTCTTCTAGCAGTACTAACTCTGAACCAGCAGCATTAACCATACTTGATGAATTCTTCAGTTCCCAACAATCTCCCCCTAACTTGACTTTTAGGAAAAGAAGTCAAGTTCTTCAGATCTTCTTCAAGATGCTCCCAAAACTCCATCATGACCTAAATTCCAGTATTTGCATCCAATCCCAAACTTTGATTAATTGTTCTTTGGATCAAATATTTAGCCATTTCTGAATTTTCACCACATCCAAGCTTCTTCTTCAACATTAAATGAAGTTTCAGTCTGCTATGGTTGTATACTTTGTCCACTAGGAAGTATTCAATGTGATTTCTATCCAAAGTCACAGAATATACACCACTAGTTTCATACAAAGTCCAATTGGTAACTGCTTGAAAAACACTCCTTATGATCTCCTTCACTTCATCAGGTTTGAACATCATACACAGATACTCCATCACCAGTTTTGTAATTGAAATTCCTGGAGCTTTCAACTGATCTGCATACAACTTCATTCCTATATCAAACATTTCTTCAATATCAGACCTTGAGCATGTTCTGACAATTTTAGCCCAAGTACTGTAGACTTCATACTTTTCATCTTTTCTCTTCAGTCTGATATACTTCTTGCCATCTACTTCCAAAACATCCCAGTGAATGACTTCTGGAGGTTTAACTCCTACAGGTTCTGCTGCAATTGGTTCAGGCACTTTGTCCATCACAACCATGTACATCTTGACATCCTCAGTACTTGCAGGTTCTTTCATTGTAGATGACTCAGGTGCCTCTTCTTCTTCAACAACCTTTTCAGCCTCTTCTTCCACTAATCTAGGCTTCTTTGTAGGCTTTCTCCTGGCAATCATCTTTGTTCTTTTTAAAGTCCTTAGACTTTCACCAATTGTTGTTTCCTTCTCTGGAGTTTCTTGCTCATCAGGGAATGGTTTTTGTAAGAGATCATTGCTTTCTTTCATTCTTTTCTCCATTTCAACCCTTGCAAGATCATCCCCTTGAAGCTTTATCATCTCAGCATCATACATCTTCTTGAGCTTCTCAAAAGACATCTTTGAAAACATCTCTACCTTGACACCTACTGCACCCTTGAGGAAAGTAATCATTTTCTTTCTCTCTTGAGCACCCAGGTATGTCTTTGAAGGTTGTCTTTTCCTTGTAGCCATTTTGATCTTATCAGGCTTCCTCAAAGATGTGGCTTTCTGCTTGGCTTGTTCTGTTGCTAAGCTTTGTTGATAGGCTTTGTTTAACTCTGCAGCCATTGCTTTAGCTATCTCTCTATCCTTTTGCACTTGCATGGTTTCTGCTTCTTCAAATTCAGCCTGTATCTTCCTAGCTAGAGCTTCATCTGATTCAATCAGCTTCTGCTTTTTCATTGGTTTATCAGATTCAACTAGCTTTGCCTTACCTTTATCTTTACCCATCACCTTCTCAATGCTAGAGTTCTTTGCTGCATCACCTCTTTCTTTTATGACAACTCCTTTGGCCTTTGAGGTGACCTTGGGAGTATCATGTTTGGCTTTGATGAGTGTTTCTGCAACCTCAAGCTCTGTAAGGACCTCTTTTACTGTTTCTGCTGCTTCTTTCAGCTCAGCAGTATTAACCATTTCTGCTGCTTTAATTGAACTGGCAGTATTAATGGTTTCTGCTGCTGGCTCTGTTTCTGCTGCTTGCTCATTCTCCCCCTCAACACCATGTTTTTCCTCTTGCTCCCCCTTAGCTTTGGCATCAGCTTCTGACTCCCCCTTTTTGGGAGCATCAGTCACTGGTTTCCTCCTTCTGAGCACAAATTGTTTCTTCTTCCTTTGCAGAATCAGTTTCCTTACCATTTGCTTCAACTTGATGATTTGTTCTTGTTGTGACAGAACTATGAGTTTAAGCTCTTCTATATCTTTGCCCTGTTTGAGTACATCCATGTTGATGTTGCCCATTGCCTCCATCAATTCATCATAGTTATATCTGTCCTCACCTTCTCCAGGAGTGTTACCCCCTATTGAAGGATCATTGGATCTTTTAGTAGTGGAAGTCTTCTGCCTAGCAGAAGCACTATCCACCCCTGTGGTTTCTTGGCACCAGGGACCTTCAAATGATTGCTCATTCAAAGTTGCCATGGGGGAGGTCTTATTGATGTTACCACTTTCCTCCTCTGTGCTAGCAGGAGTAGTGGCAGCCTCATCACCCATATGCTCTACCTCCTCCTCAGAGAGCACCTCCTTTGGGTTGGGAGACACCCTTGTGGTTTCCCTTTGGATATTCTCTAGGGGAGAATTCTCCCTTAGAGGGCTTATAGGCTTAGTGGGTAATGGTACAAGAAGGGAAGGAGCCTTCTTTACCTGTTTTCTCTTGTAGGTTTGGGTGATGGGAGAGGTTGGTTTTTCAAGAAGGGACTGGGGAATTGATTTTGAGAGGGAAGGTTGGGCTTGGCTAGCAGTGGGTTGGTCTAATGGGGGCCTTGACCCTGCTGCCATACCTTCATTGGTTTGGGACACCACCATCATTGTAGAGAACAATGGGGTGTCAACTCCTTCAGAGTCCCCAGCAGATCTTCTCATATTTGAGAAAACCTTGCCTTTGGGGGGTTTAGGTACATATACCCCAACAGGTTGAGGTATATCCGTCAATTGATTAGTAATAACTTCTTGAACAAACCTGGGATACATAAAGAAGCTCTTTTTGTTTCCCATGTTTGAGACAAGATCATTGAAAATCATTTTAGAAAAATTGTACTTTCTGGCAGTGGCCAAGCACACCAAAGCATAAGCAATAGTGCTGCTGAACTCACTCAATCCAGTAGTCTTTTTGGATATGCAATGCATAAGAGTATGGACAAAGAAACGCCATTGGGGTGAGAATTTTGCTTTAGAAAATTTGAAAACACCCAATGGGCCTCCATACCCCATTCTTGTAAGATTTGAAAACAGTTCATCATTTGGGATAGAAGTTATACCAGATGCATCGTCTAGACGTAGACTGATGCGAATAACTTCTTCAGTAACTGTAAGTGATTGATCACAGATTCTTGTCTTGATCATTTGCACACCATTTTCCACAACAATGGTTGCATTAGCCCAGAACTGCCTTTGATGCTCAATGTAGATTGTAGGGGATACAGTAAGAGCATGAGCAATGTGGCTTGACTTGAGGAAATCCACAATCTGATGAAATCCTGAAGCTTGCTTTGGCTTTTGTAGCATCGCAATCTCGTTGTGCTCGTCGATGAACGTCATGGATGCCATTGATCTTAGTGAAAACTTGCCTGAAAACTTCGAACTTGAGAGAGAAAAGGTTTTGAGCGCAAGAGAACAGTATGCAAAGAGTCGTTATGAACTTTTAGACGGGCAAAGAGTATTTATAGTATTCGGAATATAAGCAGTATTAACCTAGAGCAGTATTAACTACTAGCAGTAGTAACGGCTAGCAGTATTAACTAACTAGCAATATTAACGGCTAGCAGTATTAACTAACTAGCAGTATTAACTGAAAGCAGTATTAACCACTAGCAGTATTAACTGAAAGCAGTATTAACCACGAGCAGTATTAACTGAAAGCAGTATTAACCACTAGCAGTATTAACTGAAAGCAGTATTAATCACTAGCAGTATTAACTGAAAGCAGTATTAACCACTAGCAGTATTAACTGAAAGCAGTATTAACCACTAGCAGTATTAACTGAAAGCAGTATTAACCATTAGCAGTATTAACTGAAAGCAGTATTAACTACTAGCAGTATTAACTATACTTACTCCTTTTAAACTTGCTAAACACTGAGTACTGCTATGCATATCCTGAAAAAGAAGATTAGTAACACCAAGAATAAAAATATACAGGTATAAAACCACTTTTTGAGAAGAAGATTATTCAGAGTTTATCATTCCCACACTTGTTACCAAGAAAGTGAATCTACCCACATCAAAAGCTTTAGTGAATAGATCAGCAAACTGATTATCAGAGTGAACTTTGACAACTTGAATAAGTTTCTTTTCATTACAATCTCTTATAAAGTGATACCTGATTTCAATGTGCTTTGTCTTTGAGTGCTTGACTGGATTATTTACAATGCTAATAGCACTGCTGTTGTCAATAAAGATTGGAGTGTGTAGAAAGGTTACCCCATAATCCAACATTTGATTCTGAATCCATAAGACTTGAGAACAGCAACTTGCAGCTGCTATGTACTCTGCCTCTGTTGTAGATGTGGATACTGTGGTTTGTTTCTTGCACTGCCATGAGACTAGTCTAGCACCCAAAAACTGACATCCTCCAGAAGTAGATTTTCTGTCCAAGTTTGCCCCACCTAGATCACTGTCTGAGTATGCTATTAGGTCAAAAGGTGAGTTATGAGGATACCAAAGTCCCAATCTGGGTTGCCCTTTGAGATATCTGAATATCCTCTTAACAGCTTGAAAGTGAGATTGCTTTGGCCTAACTTGAAATCTTGCACATACACAGACTGGAAACATTATATCTGGCCTTGATGCTGTGAGATACATGAGAGAGCCAATCATGGATCTATAATAATGCACATCCATGTCCTCCCCCTCAAGATCTGCTGTGATCTGCTTGTGTGTTTCCATAGGTGTGCTGGCAGGTTTTGATTCTGAGAAACCAAACTTGGTTAGAATATCCTGCACATACTTGGATTGACATATGAAAATGCCATCTGACTTCTGTTGAACTTGGAGTCCAAGGAAGAAAGTAAGTTCCCCCATGGAACTCATTTTGAACCTTTGATGCATTAAATCCTCAAACTCCTTGCACATGTTGTTTCTTGTAGATCCAAAGATAATGTCATCAACATAGATTTGGACCAGCAAGATATCCTTCTTCTTTCTTTTGATAAATAAAGTCTTATCAATGACTCCTCTTTCAAAGTCATTCTCCAAGAGATAGGATGACAGAGTGTCATACCATGCTCTTGGGGCTTGATGTAATCCATAAAGTGCTTTCTTTAATTTGTATACCCTGTCTGGATAGCTTGGGTTTTCAAACCCTGGTGGTTGACAGACATATACTTCTTCTTCAATTGATCCATAGAGAAAAGCACTTTTTACATCCATTTGATAGACTTTGAAGTTCATGTAAGAAGCATAGGCTAGGAATAGTCTGATTGCTTCTATCCTAGCCACAGGTGCAAAAACTTCTTCATAATCTATACCCTCTTCTTGAGTATAGCCTTGAGCCACCAGCCTTGCTTTGTTCCTTATGACAATACCTCTTTCATCTCTCTTGTTTCTGAAAATCCACTTTGTGCCAATTGCTCTGTGACCTTTAGGAAGGTCTACTAGATCCCATACATCTTGTAGCTTGAACTGTAACAGTTCTTCTTGCATTGCTTCTATCCAGCTAGATTCTTTCATAGCATCATGTGCCTTTTTAGGCTCAAGCTGGGATAAAAAGCAAGAAAGGACTGTATGCTGTTGATCTTGCATTTCTTGAAGCCTGCTTTGATGTCTAGTCATCATAGGAGAAGAGATATCTCCTATTACCAGCTGTGGAGGATGATTCTTTTGAACTCTTGTGTTATGACTAGGTTCTTCATTCAGTCCAGCCTCTAGATTAGAGTCATGCAATTCAACTGAAGTGTTTTCAGATGCCACTTCTGATTCTTGAGTCTCCTCATCTCTAGTGTCTTCTTCACTCTGACTTGGTTCAGTAAATGATTCCTTTTCACAGTCTTCATTTACTGTGGGTATGGGAAAAATCACAGATTTAGATATACTTTCTTGAACTTGTGTGATCTCTGATTCTCCACTACCTGTTCCTGTATACTCATTACTGAAACCAAAAGAGTTAGTTAGTGAGTCAATGTCAAATAGCCACTGAGGTCCAGATCCAACAGGATTTGGTGTGTTCTCATTGCATTTGACATTGTCACTTTCTTCAATTATTCTAGAAGAAGAGTTAAAAACTCTGTAGGCCTTACTCTGAGATGAATATCCCACAAGAAATCCATCATCTGCTTTGCTATCAAACTTACCTAAGTGAGATTTGGTATTTAGAATTGTACAAGGACACCCAAAAGGTTTGAAGAAACCAATAAAAGGTTTTCTTTTATTTAAAAGCTCATAAGGGGTCTTGTTCTTTTGCTTGACCACTAGAACTCTGTTTTGGACATAACAAGCAGTATTAACTGCTTCAGCCCAGAAGGTAATTGGTAATTTTGAATCAGCCAACAGAGATCTAGCAGCCTCTATTAGTGTCCTATTTCTCCTTTCAGCAACACCATTCTGTTGAGGAGTCCTAGGAGCACTATATTGTCTCTCAATGCCTTTTTCTTCACAAAAGGTGTTTAGATCATGATTTTTAAACTCAGTTCCATTATCTGATCTAATGACTTTTACTCTTTGATTAGTTTGGTTTTCAATTCTTAGAATAAAGGATTTGATAAGATCACTTGTTTCATCCTTAGTCCTTAGAAAATATACCCAAGTAAATCTGGAGTAATCATCAACAATAACTAAGCAGTAAGATTTCTTGCCTATACTCATAACATTTGTAGGACCAAACAGATCCATATGCAATAACTGGAGACAAGTAGAAACAGAATTTAACTCTTTGGTCTTATGAGAAGTTTTGTGTTGTTTGCCTTTAAGACAAGCAACACAATGATCATCACATGAAAAGACTTTTGAGGGTAAACCTCTTACAAGGTTATTTTTAACAAGATTGTTCATAGTCTTGAAATTCATGTGACACATCCTTCTGTGCCAAAGGGAGGATTCATCTATAGAAGCTTTTGAAACAAGACAATTTAAAGATGAATCACTATCAACATTGTCCAAATCAAGACAGTAAACATTGTCCTTCCTTGGAGTTCTAAGTAGTATCATGCTTTCATCAACTACCTTGAACCCTGGAGCAAGGATCATACACTCAGTATTAGTAAATAATATACTATGTTGTTTGTCACAAACCTGTGATACACTTAACAGGTTGTACTTTAATTGATCAACATAGTAGACATCCTCAAATGTCATCTTACCTTTGGTGACATTACCTTTTCCACTTATCTTACCACCAGTAAGATTGTCTCCAAATGCAACATGTCCTCCATTGATATGTTTGAACTCCTGAAGGCATGACATGTTGCCTGTCATGTGCCTAGAGCAACCACTATCAACATGCCAAATGCTCTTTCCCTTGAGCTGTTGGTTGCCCTGCACATTAGATAAATCAATTAGTATGAATGGGGACCCAAGCAAAAGTTGTCTTGGGTCTCCCTTTCTCATCAAAGTATTTACATTCCTTTTTAATGAGGTTTTTAAACTCAGAGCACTCTTTATTAGAGTACTTTGTCAATATTATTGGCTTAGCAGAACCAACACTAGAAGCAGTACTAACCTTAGAAGTACTAACAGAGTTAGCAGTACTAACAGGTTTAGCAGTACTAACCTTGTTAGCAGCATTAACATTGTTAGCAGTAGTATTACTTCTAGCAGCACTATTATTGTCAGCAACACTATTTGTGGTAGCAGTACTAACAGTTTTAGTGCTTTTAGGAATCCATATATTGACACTTTCTTTAACAGACTTTTTCTTCAAGTGGCTTTTAGTTTTAACAGTTTTCTTAGCCACATGGTTCTTTTCAATTTTCTTATAACCAAAGGGTTTTTGTATGGATCTTTGGAAATTCATCCTTTGTTTCATAGGATTGAAATAACAGAATTTTGCAAGATGATTCAATTTGTCACAGATAAAACAAGGTTTTGGTCTATTGATTTTACTCAGATCAACCCCTTGTTTCTGAGCCCATTGATTATTCCAGTTTCTTTGATTTCCTCTTTTTAAACCAGAATTTAGGCTCTTGGCTTTATTGCAATCACACTGTTTGCAAGGACCTGGATTCACAACTGTGGTCTGTTTGTAATGGACCTTACCAGACTTTCCCTCTGTCTTCTCTATGTCCTTGGATTTGATCCAAGCCCTTCCACAATCATCATTGGTGATAATGTTATTCTCTAGAGGAATCTCACCACTCACCTTGTTCTCCTTACTCTTGCCAACCTCTTTCTCAGTCTTATCCTCAACAACTACCTTATCTAAGGGATCTATTTCAGTGGCTCCCTCAGGCAACTCCTTCCTATCTTTGGTGTCTAACAGGTCTGAAGTAGGAGGAATGTAATTGTTGTTATATGGTGGAGGTGTTGCATTGTACCCAATTCCTCTTCTCAACTTATCATGAATCTGATTTTGTAGTAAAGAGTCCATTGCTTTAGAAGCATTGGAAAACTTTTCTACATCAAGCTTAACCTTGGTTAGCTCCTTTTTCAGTTTTTCACTCTCCTCTTTAGATTTGGTCAGTTTAAGTTCTAAATCCTTTTTCTCCCACTGCCAGTAATTTGTGTCATATGAGTGTTGTAGTTCATTGGCTTGAAAACCTTTGATCTGATCTTCAAATCTCTCTACAATCCTTACATAGTCTTTTATATCTTTTTCTAATCTCTTAAGGTCATCACTCATCTTCTGATTGTGATCCCTGTACCTTTTAACAGTGTCTATGCAAGTTTTAGAACAGAGATTAGAACTTACCTCAGATGGGAGATCAGATACTTTAGCCATAAGAGCTTGATTCTGAATAGTTTCTTCGGCTTGATCACTCCAATCAAACCCCATTCCTTGTTGAGAAACAAGGGCTTGAGCAGAGTTTATGTTGTTATTGAAACTTCCAGATTGAGCTTGTTGATGGTTGTTGTTGTGAGACATTCCACTTCTGCATTCTCTAGCAAAATGTCCCTTTTGATTGCATTTGTAACATTCCACCTTGGACTTGTCAAATCCTGCTCCATCTTCTCTTCTTTGGGAGAAGTTGTTCCTCCCAGTTCTTTTGATGAACTTTTTAACTCTCATGGAGAGCATGGCCATCTGCCATTTAATATCCATCTCTTCCAGATCATCGGGATGGAGTTGTTCTAAGTCCTCATTAATCAAAGAGGAATTTCCATGATTAGAAAGAAAGGCTTCAAACACAGAATCAGTGCCTTTATCTTGATTTGTTCCATTAGCAGCATTAACTGATTCAGGGTTAGCAGTAGAATCAATTGATGCTGATAGGAGTGCAGCATTATGAATATATCCAGAAGGCTTCTTCTTTGCCTCCACCTCAGCTTCAAATACTCTAAGATCATTGTACAGATCATCAAGTTCTTTTTCTTCCAACTGATCATTCTGTCTGAATGACACAGTGTACATGGTCCATTCATCTCCAAGGGACCTTAAGAACTTTCTGTTCACATCATCTTGATCAATCTGTACTCCCATAGTAGCTAGTTCACCAATTAGTTTATTAAACCTGTCAAAAGTTTGAGTCATGGACTCATTCTTAGTTGAGATGAAGTTTTCATACTGTTGCTTTAAGATTGCCTTTTGATTTCTCTTGGTACTTTTGGTACCTGAGAATCTCTTCTCTAGAGCATTCCAGAGCATCTGTGCATCAGTGCAATTGCAGAATTGGTGTTGATACTCATTTGGAATGGCCAAGAGCAGTGTGCTCAAGGCTTTCATCTCTGTCTGCCTTGTCTTCCTGTCTGCATCTGTCTTTGGAGGGGTTCTTTTGCCATCTTCACCAATCTTTCCTTCATCAGATGGGCCATTCTCAATGATGTCCCACATAGAGTAATCTGTAAGGAGAATATATTGCTTGATTCTGATCTTCCACATGTCAAATTCATTGGATCTAAGCATTGGAACTTTTGAGACCAAAGTACTGCTTGATTCTGTAAGATTTTCCATGATGAATAACTGTTTCTGAGAGAGTTTAGCTCTGATACCACTTGTCAGGATCGAATTCTCAACAAGAATTAATTCTCAGAAACAATATCAAAGAAGTTTGCGGAATAACACTTTGATATTCAATGAAACAGTAAATCAACACAGTAAATATGAAAAACAAATTGTAAACTTGTATTGAATGCTTTGAAGTTACAAGATTACACACTCAACCTCAATATTGATGAACAGGCTCACCAATACGAATTCTACTTCTCTAGAATTAGTATCTATGCCTTGAGGTTGTTTTTCTCTAAAAGAATGAAAGCTTCAAGTTAAATTATTATTCTAAACTATACAATATATACTGAATACAAAGATAATTACAATAAATAAAATATCTTCAGTATATCTTCCATGTATATCTCTAAGCTTCCATGTATATCCTTTCAAACGAATCTTCATCATATAAGCAGTATTAATCTTCAGCAGCATTAACTTTCTTCTAGCAGCATTAACTACTAAGCAGTACTAACCACTAGCAGTACTAACTAGCTAAGTAGTACTAACTTTGTTCAAGCAGCACTAACTTTGACTAGCAGTATTAATAGTACTAGCAGTAGTAACACTCAACAGTACTAACCTTTAAGTCTTCTAGCAGTACTAACTCTGAACCAGCAGCATTAACCATACTTGATGAATTCTTCAGTTCCCAACAATACATTAGTCATCTCAAAATGCCCCGAGACCCAACTCGTCTCAAAACCCAGTGCATCACACCGCTAAGGGAAACCTGTTATACATATCATTTGAGAAAAAGTGTCAGACTTAAAGCCTGGTGAGAACATACAGTTTATAAAGATCAAAAGATATAAACATTTGCATCATAAGATAATATTTCCAAAGAGGTTAAATTTTACAATTTAAACCTTTGCCACAACCGGGCTTTTCCGTTATAAACATGTCATCAAAGGACCAACGATAAAACCTTTTACCAAGGATTGTGGCGTAACACAAAGTAGGCCAAAATCCGAGTTATGAGCTAAACAATTGGGATCCAAGGATACGAACACATAGGTCCGTGCTACAACGTGAGATCGAGCCCCCAAGCAAAACCAATGTATACTCCTTCACTAGGATCACTATGAACCATGGCTAGTATCCGGCCTCACATAACCGTACCAAGTTGCCCCCGAGGATCATATGCATCCATAGCTACAAAATGGGGAATATGACATCCCAACAATACAGTCGACTCAAAACCTAGGGATCCGCCAGTAATGGTACAGACTCGTCACAACAACATATGTGACCAACCATAAATAAACATATGGTATAAACACATTTTATAAACAAAATGTCATTTCCAGTTCAACTTCTGATAAGAATGAAAATCATTAAAAATGAGTTGTTAAACATTCTTTTCACATATCCACATAATGTGCAAGTAAAACATCATTTTACTTCAATAAGGCGGAAACAGTCATTTTAGTCAAAACTGATCGGGAACCCCGAAAATCACCAAAAACTTCATTTATGTCAAAATGTAGAGAACATGAAATCATACCGTAGAAATACTTCGGATTTCGCAAATAAGAGTTTTGACATGTATAAAGTTTGTAAAATGGTAGTAGGAACTCACCAGTAGGTTTTTAGAATAAAACCCGGAAAACCAGATATCGATCACGACGTAGAGGTGAAGCTTAAAACACCGACCCCTTGCTAGAAACACCGCAAACTAGTAACCAAACGAGACTCGAAGATCGAAGAAGAAAGAAAGAGAAAAGAGAGAAAGAGATCTGAAATTTGAGATATTTTATGAAAATATCCAACAATTGAGATATTTAAGCAAACTCCAAAAAGCAACCTGACAGTCGTGCACCCTCAAAGAAGGAAATGTGCACGACCCATGCGTAAGCCCACTGCCTCGCCGCTTGTTTCATATGCACGACCCGCGCGTTTTCTCTGAAGGACGTGCGCCCTGTAGACAGACGCAGAAACCTCCATTCGTCTAAACATCCTCTCAAAACGGCCAAACGAAATTCGGGGTGTTACAATCCTCCCCAACTTGGGAATGATTTCGTCCCCGAAATCCCAACTACTAAAAAAGGTGAGGATATCTTCGCTTCATATCCTCCTCGGCTTCCCACGTCACATTTGCTCCCCGGTGATGCTTCCACTGCACCTTGACCAAAGTGACCTCTTTGTGACACAACTTTTTAGACTTTCTCTCCAAGATGGTGTCGGGTTTTTCCACACAACGGTTACCTTAGTCCACTCTGAGAGGGGTATGACGCTGTCTTCCACAGCCAAACACTTTTGAAGGTAACAAACATGAAACGTGTTGTGAATTCTGCTCAACTTCGGTGGCAGTTCCAACTGGTAGGCTTGCAAACCCACCCGTTTAAGCACTTTGAAAGGTCCGAGGAAACGGGGACTCAGCTTCCCACGCTTTCCGAATTGGATAATACCCTTCCATGGCGACACTTTAAGCATCACACGGTCGCCCACTTGGAACTCTATCGGTCGTCTCTTCTTATCGGCATAGCTCTTCTGCCGATCCTGAGCCGCTTTCATTCTTTCACGAATACATTTGACCTTATCGGACGTATCTTGCACTATTTCAGGTCCGGCGAACTGCTTTTCCCCCGCTTCAAGCCAACACACGGGAGTCCGGCACTTTCGCCCATACAATGCCTCAAAAGGTGCCATTCCAATACTCGAGTGGTAACTATTGTTGTAAGCAAACTCCACCAAAGGCAAGTGAGAGTCCCAACCACCCCCGAAATCAATGACACAAGACCTCAGCATGTCTTCTAAAGTTTGGATCGTTCTCTCGCTTTGTCTGTCGAACTGTGGATGGTAAGCCGTACTCAACTTAACTCGCGTACCAAGCTCTTTCTGAAACCCATCCCAAAAGTTCGAAGTGAACCGACTGTCGCGATCTGACACGATCGACAATGGTATTCCATGCCTCGAGACCACCTCATCGATATAGAATTTCGCTAACTTATCCATCGGTAGTGTCTCGCGCATAGCCAAGAAGTGAGCGCTCTTTGTCAATCTATCAACTATCACCCAAATGGTATCGTGACCTCGAAGTGTTTTAGGAAACTTTGTCACGACGTCCATGGTGATATGATCCCACTTCCACTCAGGAATCTCTAAAGACTGAAGACTCCCATACGGTCGTTGGTGTTCGGCCTTAACTTGCGAACATGTCACACAACGCTCTACATAACGTGCCACATCAAGTTTCATTACTGGCCACCAATAATGCAGTTTCAAGTCCCTATACATCTTTGTACTCCCCGGATGAATGGAATACTTAGACTTGTGTGCATCTTCAAGAAACAGATCACGGTTACCCCCAAGCTTGGGTACCCACACGCGATTGTTGAACAGTTTTACCCCACGGCTATCTTCCGTTAAGAGCAAACGCTGCTTTTTGATGACTTCTTCTTTGAGATTCTCTTCTAACAATGCTTCAACTTGCGATGCTTTGATCTTTTCAACAAGACTAGACACCAACTCGATTCTCGAATGGGTAGTCCGAATACAACCGCTATAGTCCTTCCGACTCAACGTATCGGCTACCACGTTTGCCTTACCAGGATGGTAAAGCAGCTCGCAATCGTAATCCTTGAGTAACTCGAGCCACCGCCGTTGCCTCATATTGAACTCCTTTTGATCAAAGACATATTTCAGACTTTTATGATCTGTGAAGAGTGTACACTTCGTGCCATAGAGATAGTGTCGCCAAAGCTTCAGGGCGAACACCACCGCTGCTAACTCCAAATCGTGGGTAGGATAGTTCTTCTTGTGTATTTTAAGCTGCCTCGAGGCGTAAGCGATTACTTTGCCCCGCTGCATCAACACACAACCTAAACCCATCTTCGAAGCGTCGTTATAGACCACAAAGTCTTCTGACCCTTCAGGTAACGATAAGATCAGAGTTTCACATAACTTCTTTTGAAGGATACGGAAAGCCTTCTCTTGGGTTTCGGTCCATTCAAACTTCACATTCTTCCGAGTCAAAACTGTCAATGAAGAAGCGATTTTCGAAAAGTATTGGATAAATCTCCGGTAGTACCCCGCCAGACCCAAAAAACTTCGGATCTCTGACAGACTCTTGGGAGATTCCCAATTCATCATAGATTCAATCTTGGAGGGATCCACTTTTACTCCGTCTCGAGTGACAACGTGACCCAGAAATTGTACCTCTTTAAGCCAAAAGTCACACTTGGAAAACTTGGCGTACAATCTTTCCTTTCTCAATACTTCAAGCACTTCCTGCAGATGTTGTTCGTGTTCTGAATCGCTCTTGGAGTACACGAGTATGTCATCAATGAATACAATGACCGACTGGTCGAGGCACACTCTGTTCATCAAGTCCATAAATATCGCCGGTGCGTTCGTTAGACCAAAAGGCATTACAAGAAACTCGTAATGGCCGTAACGCGTTCTGAAAGTTGTCTTCGGAACATCTTCTTCCCTCGCCTTCACTTGGTGATAACCCGAACGTAAGTCGATTTTGGAAAAACAACCCCCTCCTTGAAGTTAATCGAACAAGTCGTCTATTCTCGGAAGCGGATATCTGTTCTTTACTATAGCTTTGTTCAACTCACGATAGTCAATGCACATTCTCATCGTTCCATCTTTCTTCTTGACAAACAGGACCGGAGCTCCCCAAGGTGACGAGCTCGGTCTGATGAAACCCTTCTCCAAAAGCTCTTGGAGTTGTGCTATCATCTCCTGCATCTCTGACGGCGCTAATCGGTAAGGAGCTCTAGCGATAGTAGCTTCTCCTGGCACAAGATCAATCCGAAACTCTAATTGACGATCGGGTGGTAACCCGGGCAAGTCGTCCGGAAAGATATCTGGAAACTCACGTACAATCTTCACATCTTCGATTTCTCTAACTTGGCATCGATCACATAGGCTAGGAAAGACGAACATCCTTTTACTAAGCACTTGCGTGCCTTTGCCATTGTGATCATTGCCACTTCACCTTTTCTCTTTTCACCATAGATGACAATGACTTCGCCAGAGGGGTTGGGAAGTCGAATCAACTTCTTGGAACATACGATCTCGGCGTGATTGTTTGACAACCAATCCATGCCGACTACAACATCAAAACCCCCGATTAACATCGGTAGTAGATCTATCGAGAATTCTCTCCCTTCGATACTAAGAGTACACTGCTTCAGAACATCGTGGATCAGAACTTGACTACCATCGGCTATTTCTACCACTAATGCATCCTCAAGACTAGTAGTGGGCATAGAAATCTTCTGACAGAACAAATCAGATACGAAAGAGAAACTGGCACCTGTATCGAATAAAATACGAGCAGGTACAGAGTTTATAAGAAAAGTACCCGATACCACATCAGCGGATGCCTTGGCCTCATCGGCCGTCATCTGAAATGCTCGACCCGGAACCCTAGGAGGGTTCTCCTTCCTTGATGGCGTGCTACCCGACACAAGCTTCGGGCAATCTCTTTTCACGTGACCCGGTGCCTTGCACTCATAACAGACAAGTCCTCTGACCGGGCAATCTCTGACAGTGTGACCAGACTTCCCACACTTATAACAAGTTTGAGAAGTGGTGTTACAGTCACCGTGGTGTTTAGTTCGACACTTGTGGCACCACCTAGCTTCCTGCTGATTGTTGAAGTTTCGGTTTCCGCCAAAAGGTCGTGATCTCTTGGGATGAGCAGAATTGCTCTCCCACTTTCTCTTATCAGTCACCACCACGACTTTCTCAGCTTTGTTCCTTGCGAACATCTCTTCCATGTACTGAGCTTCTTCAACCATCTCGCGGAGGTTAGAAGCTTTAGAATTGTGGACCATAGATTGCATGTCCGCGGGTAGACCATTCAGATAGGCCTTCATCTTATCCTTCTCTGTTGGGCCAGCGTGCCCCACCAGATCAAGCTTCTCCATGAACTGACGGGTGTACTCCCTCACCGTCAGGCTTCCCTTTACCAGAGACCGGAATTCTTTCTCGATTCGGTCCATTGTTCTTTCATTGCAGAACTCTTCTAACAACTTTTTCTTGAACTCGGCCCAAGACAACTGAGCCAACACAGCAGGAGATAGGGTGGATTGAATGACATTCCACCAAATGAGCGCAGTATCCCTCAGCAGTTGGGTACCGAACCGCACTCTCTGATCATCTCCGCATTCGGAAGAGCCAAAAGCTTGCTCGACCGCTCGAATCCACTTCACACATAAGATTGGGTCGTCGGAACTAGAGAACTATGGTGGTCCGCAACCCAGAAAGGACTTGTAGGAATAACTTTTCCTATTTCCCGGAGCACCAACAATACCGTGCTCCTCAGCCCTGACTCCTGTACCAACGCCTCCAAGACCCGCTACAATGTTTTCCACAACCGTCTCACTCCTCCGATTGTTCACATCGCGGTCCTCAATCACTTTCAGCAGAAACTCTTGCTGCTTTTCCATCTCTTCCCTCATTGCCAACATCATGCTGGCCATCAACTCAGACGGGGAACTAGCATCCCAGATGACTGGGTGAGACGAAGGCAGGTCTACTCGCGGAATGACCTCTGGCCCCCCACCTAGCCCTTCCTGAATAGGTGGTCGCACAACAACCTCAACTCCCTCCGGCTGAATAGTGGTGGAGGTTGTCGCTTCCAGACCATCAACACGCGTACGCGGTCTACCACGCGTATTCACCATGCCAAACTGCTTCACAGAACGGGAAAAGAGATAAGAGAGAGTTGGAATAAACACAAAGGAAACGTACTACCACATTACCAATCGTCATAGCAATAGAAATTCAAGCACACTTACGTATGATCTCCTCATAATAACATTAGCTAAGTGAGATTATGAACATATAACACATAAAGGTTCTCGTCACGATCACCACAACGCCTGATAAACGTACTTTCCGTTGACTCTAAGACTAACCCATCTTAGAAGCTCTACCCAATCTCACGGATCAATTCTTATCATACTTGGTCTAAGTCTAGACATCTGACATTCATACCTAGTTCACTTAAACTAGATCTCTGATACCAACTTGTAACATCCTACAATTCAGAGTAATTTAAAACTTCATAAATAAGGCAATATAACATCTGTATTGCTATAAACTTCTCAAAAGGTGTATCAGTCCTTAAGACTTTACAAAAACCTATAAGGATTTAGAATTCATCAACAGACTAATCTAAACATAACTATCTAGATTACATCAGTTGACAATCCAAAATTCATCAAAAGAATGGGACTTAACAATGCCCAACTATCAACACATTAGTCATCTCAAAATGCCCCGAGACCCAACTCGTCTCTCAAAACCCAGTGCATCCCACCGCTAAAAGAAACCTGTTATACATATCATTTGAGAAAAAGTGTCAGACATAAAGCCTGGTGAGAACATACAGTTTATAAAGCTCAAAAGATATAAACATTTGCATCATAAGATAATATTTCCAAAGAGGTTAAATTTTACAATTTAAACCTTTGCCACAACCGGGCTTTTCCGTTATAAACATGTCATCAAAGGACCAACGATAAAACCTTTTACCAAGGATTGTGGCGTAACACAAAGTAGGCCAAAATCCGAGTTATGAGCTAAACAATTGGGATCCAAGGATACGAACACATAGGTCCGTG
Source organism: Arctium minus (assembly GCA_954870635.1). Classification (NCBI taxonomy): domain Eukaryota; kingdom Viridiplantae; phylum Streptophyta; class Magnoliopsida; order Asterales; family Asteraceae; genus Arctium; species Arctium minus. Next base: position 9,830,833 of record OX941096.1, on the reverse strand, counting down.
CTACAACGTGAGATCGAGCCCCCAAGCAAAACCAATGTATACTCCTTCACTAGGATCACTATGAACCATGGCTAGTATCCGGCCTCACAAAACCGTACCAAGTTGCCCCCGAGGATCATATGCATCCATAGCTACAAAATGGGGAATATGACATCCCAACAATACAGTCGACTCAAAACCTAGGGATCCGCCAGTAATGGTACAGACTCGTCACAACAACATATGTGACCAACCATAAATAAACATATGGTATAAACACATTTTATAAACAAAATGTCATTTCCAGTTCAACTTCTGATAAGAATGAAAATCATTAAAAATGAGTTGTTAAACAACATTCTTTTCACATATCCACATAATGTGCAAGTAAAACATCATTTTACTTCAATAAGGCGGAAACAGTCATTTTAGTCAAAACTGATCGGGAACCCCGAAAATCACCAAAAACTTCATTTATGTCAAAATGTAGAGAACATGAAATCATACCGTAGAAATACTTCGGATTTCGCAAATAAGAGTTTTGACATGTATAAAGTTTGTAAAATGGTAGTAGGAACTCACCAGTAGGTTTTTAGAATAAAACCCGGAAAACCAGATATCGATCACGACGTAGAGGTGAAGCTTAAAACACCGACCCCTTGCTAGAAACACCGCAAACTAGTAACCAAACGAGACTCGAAGATCGAAGAAGATAGAAAGAGAAAAGAGAGAAAGAGATCTGAAATTTGAGATATTTTATGAAAATATCCAACAATTGAGATATTTAAGCAAACTCCAAAAAGCAACCTGACACGGCGCACGGGTCGTGCGCCCTCAAAGAAGGAAATGCGCACGGCCCGTGCGCAAGCCCACTGCCTCGCCGCTTGTTTCATACGCACGACCTGTGTGTTTTCTCTGAAGGAGGGCGCACGACCCGTGCGCCCTGTAGACAGACGCAGAAACCTCCATTACTCTAAACATCCTCGCAAAACGGCCAAACAAAATTCGGGGCGTTACATATTAAAACGGAACTTGTGGGAAGTGGGCACTAAGCATGGTGATTTTCCCCTACCCGGTAGGAACCCGGTTCACTTGACCTGACTAGATCGGGCATTCCCCGCTAAACCGGGTACCGAGTCTAGGCTCGAGGATCCCCGTTTTACTGAAATCGGGGCTGGGGCCGGGCTAGGAAACATAGATCCTGACCCGCCCTGTACCTAATATATATTATTATTAATTTTAAATATTTTATTAATATATATATATATATATATATATATATTACATATGTTTTTACCTTATTAGGACTTAGGTTACGATTTCAGTCTATGTTTCAAACGTGAGACCACCAGAAGAATGAACCAACTACCACCGAAAGAACAAGTAGATAACCAACAGCCCTCGTCGTTGCCCATCGGTCCATCCACAGCCTCCCCCTCTGCCCTCCCTCAATGTGTCCACAGCCTCGTAGTCATCGACGACTATTTAGTTCTGATTTCTGACTTCTAAGGAAAATGTAAGTATTGCAATCTCTACTTCTCTACTGTTGGTTGTTGATTGTTTAATGCTTATTGTTATTGACTTCTTCTAGCATATAATTGGTTATCCATACTCTAGTAGCTTGTTCGAGTCTTTACTTCTTGCTGAAAATATTTTTAGTCTTTACTTCTTGCATATTAATGATCCTGGATTTTTGTATTTAACTTGGTTGTGTATATTGTTGCTGAAAATATGTGTGTATAGTGTGGACATGTGGTCACTGCTCTATGGTTGTAGACTTGTCGTCTTGTAGATTCCTGATATTTAAGTTTATGGAGGATTTATTGTTTCCATACATTTAAAATTATTCAAGTATTCACTATATTCAACTTCTACTAAAGTTGTTCCCATTGCAAATCTTCAATGTTTGTCCCGTTTGTTTGAACTCCTTTACTCTTCCTAAATTAAGTCTTCAATTGTTTCCTAACTGGGCTTAGGGATGATTTGACTTTCTAGTTCAACTGTTATTTCTATCGACTTTAGGGTTGTTTTTTACTTTAGGGTTCAACCGTTATTAAACTATAATGGATTTATTGTTTGAGATCGTTTTGATGGTTATTCTTATATACATTTTAGTTTACATATAGTTTATCCATAACAGATTTCTTTTTTGAGATCATTGTGATGGTTATTCATACATACATTTTAGTTTACATATAGTTTACCTATAATGGATTTCTTGTTTGAAATCGTGAAGTTTTTGTTGTTTTTCCTAATTTCAGAAGTTCTCTAGGATAGCAACTTCAGAAAATGATAACGTTATAGATATCGGATGCGATGCTACGGTAGGAAATGAGAAAGATCAAACAACTTGTAATGACACTAACGGACCTGTAAGCATGCCTATCGGGTCAAATACGAGCATTGAACCATCAAACAGAAGATTGAAATCTGTTGATTGAAACCATTTTGAAGCAATATATGTTGATGGTCTTCGTAGATTTTCAAAATGTAAGTATTGCAATAAAAAAATGACTAGTAGACTCAATGATTCAGACGACACATTTGAAAGATCATTTCAAGATATGTCCTAGGAGAGTTACAAAGGACATAAGGCAACATATTTTAGTTGAAGAGCAAACGGCTAAGGCTGGGAAGGCATATTTTTTGAGTAATTATGCCTTTATGGCAAGGGATGATTTAGCTAAGATGATCCTTATTCATGATTATCCACTCTCTATAGTTGAGCATTATGGTTTTCGAAAGTATTTAAAAAGTGTACAACCCTTATTTAAGGTGCGTTGTAGAAATACAATCAAGACCGACATCATAAAGCTATACGAAACAAAAAAGGGTTATACATTGCGTTGTTTGGAAGAGAATGAAAGGAAGATTGCTCTTACATCTAATATGTGGACAACAGGTAACAAAAAGAACGGTTACATGGCACTAATAGCACACTACATAGATGCCAACCAGAGGTTACAAAATCGGATTATTAGGTTATTTTTGGTTTTACTATTCTTTAAATTTTATAATTCAATATTAATATCTACAACGTTAACTTTTAATATATTATTTGATGTAACTTCATACATGTGCCATCTCTAGACACGACTGATGCATTGTCCCAAGTTATGATGGAATGATTTATGGATTGGAACATTGACAACAAGTTGTAAACATTGACACTTGACTATTGTTCAACAAATGATGTTTTGGTCGACAAGTTTTTAAGTTGCCCTTATTCCTTCCTCATTAAATTGTAAAGGGTAGGTTGTTTCACATGAGATGTTGTGCACATATCATTACTCTCATCGTGCAAGATGGGTTTTCTATGACTGAGAGCGCAATCAAGAATGTTTGGGTGATAGTGTCTCATTTTGGTCATGTTCATCAAAAGGGCCCAAGACTTTAGACTCGTTGCACGACAACTAGGTGTACATTGTGAAAGAGAATTAGTGCGTGATTGTAACAGTAGATGGAATTTTGTTAAGTGCATTTTATGCACCTAACTTTGTGTATTTTTAGTTGCGTCTGTTATGCATTTTAGTCCTTATTTTAGTCATTTCATGCATTTTTTATTGTTCTTTCCCATTTCTTTCTTTAGTCACGGTTGGAATGGTTTTTGGGATAGTTTTTGTCAGGATCGAATTCTCAACAAGAATTAATTCTCAGAAACAATATCAAAGAAGTTTGCGGAATAACACTTTGATATTTAATCAAACAGAAAATCAAAACAGAATATAATCAACAAATTGTAAACTTGTATTGAATGCTTTGAAGTTACAAGATTACACACTCAACCTCAATATTGATGAACAGGCTCACCAATACGAATTCTACTTCTCTAGAATTAGGATCTATGTCTTGAGGTTGATTTTTTCTCTCAAAGAATAAAAACACTTAGAATGAATTTCTAATTAATCTAAAAACTAAACTGTATCTTCTATACATATACTATATATATATACTGAAGATAAAAGATAATTACAATTAATAAAATATCTTCAGAATATCTTCCATCATTATCTCTAAGCTTCCATGTATATCCTTTCATATGAATCTTCATCATATAAGCAGTATTAATCATAAGCAACATTAATACTTTGAGCAGTATTAACTCTAGCAGTACTAACCATGCTCAGCAGCATTAATCTCTTCAAGCAGTACTAACTTTGAACTAGCAGTACTAACCATGCTCAGCAGCATTAATAACAGAAGTACTAACTAGAAGTATTAATTGTTTTCTTCTAGCAGCATTAACTAGAAGTATTAACTAGAAGTATTAACTGTTTTCTTCTAGCAGCATTAACTTTGTTCCAGCAACATTAACTACAACTGGCAACATTAACCACAGAAGTAGTAACCTCAGAAGTATTAACCAAGTTCTTCTAGCAGCATTAACTTCAGAAGTAGTAACCATGTTGAACTAGAAGTAGTAACCATGTTGAACTAGAAGTAGTAACCATGTTGAACTAGAAGTAGTAACCATGTTGAACTAGAAGTAGTAACCATGTTGAACTAGAAGTAGTAACCATGTTGAACTAGAAGTAGTAACCATGTTGAACTATCCTTGGCATATTTCAGACCCAACAATCTCCCTCTAACTTAACTTTTCAAAACTGAGAAGTTAAGTTCTTCAACATAGGGTCTTTATGATAATTTCAAAACTTTCTGCAACTTCTAGTTCTTCTTGATTCAGTTTCTGTTGTTATCTTCTTTTCTGTTTCTGCTGTAGTTAATGCTTTATTTCAGCTTCTTCACTTATCTCCCCCTCAAAATAAGATTTCATATCAACTTGATTCTCCTTCTCATGTCTTCTCAAGTTCAGTTGTTTAAGTCTCCCCCTTTTTGAAATAATCATGATATGTGCTCCTTTTCATCTCTTTTATCTCCATAATTTGATTGTGAACTTTCAGACTAATTGTACCAAGTGTATCCATCAATTCTTTGTAGTTAAATCTGTCCTCACCTCCTTTAGGTGTGTTTACCACCTTTGAAGGATCCTTGGATCTTTTAGTAGAGATCTTCTGCCTAGCAGAAGCACCTTCTACTCCCTTGGTTTCTTGGCACCTGGGACCTTTAGATAATTACTCATCTAAAGTTGCCATGGGGAAGGTCTTAGATATGTTCACACTGTCCTGTCCTGCACTTTGAGCAAAGTCAGTAGTGTGAGCCTTACAACCCATATGCTCTTGCATCTCCTTATTGAGCACCTTCTTGAGGTTGGGAGACACCTCTATGGTTTCCCTTTGGATATTCTCTGATGAAAAATGCTCCATCAGAGGGCTTGTAGGTTTTGAGGTTGAGGATACAAGAAGGGAAGGAACCTTCTGTATCTTTTCCTTATATAGTATGGTAATTGGGAATGTTGGTTTGACAAAAGAAATCTGAAGATTTATGCTTTGTAGTGGAAGGTATGGATAGGTCATCAGTGGGTTGGTCTAATGAGGGCTTTGACCCTGATGCCTTACCTTCTTGATTGTGGGACACCACCATCATTGTTGAGAACAATGGGGTGTCAACTCCTTCAGAGTCCCTAGCAGATCTTCTCATGTTTGAGAAAACCTTGCCTTTAGGGGGTTTAGGTACATATACCTCATCAAAGTGAGGTATGTCCGTCAATTCATTATTAAGTACTTCTTGTACAAACCTTGGATACAGATAAAAACTTTTTGATTGATATCCAGGTTTGACATTAAATCATTGAAGATCATTTTTAGGTATAGAAAACTTACATTAGCAGTAGTAACACTTATCAGCAGCATTAACACAGACTGTCAGTAGTAACACATACCAGCAGCATTAACACAGACTGACAGTATTCACTGAACTAGAAGTACTAACTACCTTTCAGTATTAGCAACCTTTTTCACTTTTCTTACCTTCTGCTGGATCAAAAGTAACATGTCCTCCATCAAATCTTTTAAAGAATTTGAAGGCAATCCATGTTCCTTGTTATGTGCCAAGAGCAACCATTATCTTCATTCCAAATGCTCTTCCTCTTGAGCTTTTGATTGCCCTGCACACTTGATAAATCAGTTAGTCTTTGATGGAACCCAAGCCAAAGTGGTCTTGGGTTGACCTTTCTCATTAATATAATCTGTCAGTTTGGTCTGAATGAGTTGTTTAGGAATCTCATGACTGGAGTACTTTGTCAAGATTATAGGCTTGGCTGCATTACTACTAGAAGCAGCACTAGCCTTGTTAGCAGTACTAACTTGGTTAGCAGTACTAATCAAGTAAGCAGCACTATTCTTGTAAGCAATACTATCTGGGATAGCAGTACTAACAGGTTTCTTTGCAATTGGAACCCAAACTTGAGCAAAGTTGTTTGCTTTCTTTGTCTTTAAGTTACTCCTTTGTTTATTTGAAGTATTTTTCTTAGTTTTAGCAAACTTGTTTTGAACATGAGATTTTTTAGGTGCTCTGTTCTCAGCCATTTGATTCCTTCCTTGCTTCCTATAACCAAAGGAGTTTTGAGTTTGTCTTTGAAAATTTACTCTTTGGTTTATAGGATTGAAATAACAGTATTTGGCAAGATGATTCAATTTGCCACAGATAAAACAAGGTTTTGGTCTATTGATTTTACTCAAATCAACCCCTTGTTTTTGTGCCCACTGATTATTCCAGTTTCTCTGATTTCCCCTTGGTTTATCATGTTTTTGGGGCTCAGATTTATTGCAAGAACACTGTTTACAAGGGACAGGATTCACAACTGTGGTTTGCTTATAATGGACCTTCTCAGACTTTCCCTCAGTCTTTTCTATGTCCTTAGACTTGATCCAAGCCTTTCCACATCCCTCATTGGTGATAATGTTATTTTCTAGAGGAATCTCACCACTCACAGTGTTCTCATTACTCTTTTCACTAGAGTTCTCTTCTTCAGAGTCTGTTTCAACCACCACTTTGTCTAAAGGATCTACCTTAGTGGCTCCAACAGGCAATTCCTTCCTATCCTTGGTCTCTAGTAAGTTTGATATAGGAGGAATGTAATTGTTGTTGTATGGTGGTGGTGTGGTGTTATAGCCTATTCCTCTTCTAAGTTTGTCATGGATTTGAGTTTGGAGCAAAGAGTCCATTGCTTTAGAAGCATTGGAAAATTTCTCAATATCCAGCTTGGCTTTCTCAAACTCACTCTTTATCTTCTCATTCTCCTCTTTAGACTTTTTCAGCTGAAGTTCTAGGTCATTCTTCTCCCACTTCCAGTAATTTGTATCATAAGAATGTTGAAGTTCATTGGCTTGGAAAACTTTGATCTGTTCCTCAAAACTCTCAACAATTCTTATATAGTCTTTTATATCTCTCTCTAATCTTTTAAGGTCATCACTCATTGTCTGGTTGTGATCCCTGTACCTTTTAACAGTTTCCATACAAGTTTTAGAGCAAAGATTAGACATTACCTCTGTGGGGATTTCTGTGCTTGAAGAATCTGAAACTTTAGCCATTGATGATTTCTGATTTCAAGGAAGAATGATGATTGCAGGTTTCTGAGAATACTAGCTCTGATACCACTTGTCAGGATCGAATTCTCAACAAGAATTAATTCTCAGAAACAATATCAAAGAAGTTTGCGGAATAACACTTTGATATTTAATCAAACAGAAAATCAAAACAGAATATAATCAACAAATTGTAAACTTGTATTGAATGCTTTGAAGTTACAAGATTACACACTCAACCTCAATATTGATGAACAGGCTCACCAATACGAATTCTACTTCTCTAGAATTAGGATCTATGTCTTGAGGTTGATTTTTTCTCTCAAAGAATAAAAACACTTAGAATGAATTTCTAATTAATCTAAAAACTAAACTGTATCTTCTATACATATACTATATATATATACTGAAGATAAAAGATAATTACAATTAATAAAATATCTTCAGAATATCTTCCATCATTATCTCTAAACTTCCATGTATATCCTTTTATATGAATCTTCATCATATAAGCAGTATTAATCATAAGCAACATTAATACTTTGAGCAGTATTAACTCTAGCAGTACTAACCATGCTCAGCAGCATTAATCTCTTCAAGCAGTACTAACTTTGAACTAGCAGTACTAACCATGCTCAGCAGCATTAATAACAGAAGTACTAACTAGAAGTATTAACTGTTTTCTTCTAGCAGCATTAACTAGAAGTATTAACTAGAAGTATTAACTGTTTTCTTCTAGCAGCATTAACTTTGTTCCAGCAACATTAACTACAACTGGCAACATTAACCACAGAAGTAGTAACCTCAGAAGTATTAACCAAGTTCTTCTAGCAGCATTAACTTCAGAAGTAGTAACCATGTTGAACTAGAAGTAGTAACCATGTTGAACTAGAAGTAGTAACCATGTTGAACTAGAAGTAGTAACCATGTTGAACTAGAAGTAGTAACCATGTTGAACTAGAAGTAGTAACCATGTTGAACTAGAAGTAGTAACCATGTTGAACTATCCTTGGCATATTTCAGACCCAACAGTTTTTATGCTTTGGTATGCTTTTGTGCAGATTATATGAGAAGTTGAAGGCGGCAAGGTGGATGAGTCGGAAGGATTAAAGAGTGATGCCGAGAAGGAAGTGAAGAATGCGAAGATAAGTACCCGAGTTGATGAAGAGATGAAGCAAAAAGTCGAGAATATGAGAATTGCAGATTTTGCCACACTTCGCGGGCTCGAATGATAGCCTCATGGACACGAAGTAAACCTTCCACAAAACAAATTTGCATTATGTCCACTTTCACGGGTGTGAAGCCACCCTTCACGCTAGCGAACCTTGTCTAAGAAAAAACTTCTAAACTGTTTGTTTTGTTTGGTGAAGGGCGTGAAAGGGCCGAATTTTCTTTGGACTTTTTCATTTGGCTTTTCGAATTACCTATTTAAACCCCTTTTTGGTTTGTTTTTAGGAGAGTCATTTTATTGTTTTAGAATAAGGACTTATTCAATTGGAAGCTCTCTCTAGTCGATTTCTACATTTCTTGGGGAAGAAGATCGTCGGACTTGAAGCTTATGCCATTGGAGATCGATTTACATTCTATTTTCATACATTATTGAGTATCTCTTCCCTACCCCTTTTGTATATTTTATTAATTTTCATTTTGTCCGAATACTATTACTTAAGGAATTGTTCTTTAGTTTCTTCCTTGAATCCTTCTTTATTATTGTTGGTTTGTATCAAGTTTTGATTTTTCTGTACTTTCTTATCCTTTACTTCATCGTTCTCTACTCTTATGCATCTCTACTCTCTATACTCTACCTTAATTTACTACATTTGTTTAATTTCACACCGTTTTAAATTTATGCTCTTTAATTTCTGCATAATAGGTTAGAGTAAATTAGTTTTCTGCACTTGTTTGATTTTCTGCACTTAGTTTAATTTCTACACATGTACGCTTGCCTATACATTGTTTGTCTTTGTTTTTGGTTAGTGTTAATTGTTAATAGGTCGCATCTAATGTGGTTATCTTGGTAGTTAGTTTTGTTCCCTTTTCTTTGTTTTAATTGGGATCTAGATAATTAAATTGTTTCTTGGTTTTAATTTAATGATCATTTTATTGGGTAATCGTCGCTTAGGATCGAGGTTTTGGTATTGACCAATTGTTCTTAAATCGTATGTAGGGTTTTAATCCATTTCGACTCTAACGAAAGTTGGGGTTGATTAAATGGTTTTCAACAAAATTTTTAGTTAATTTAATTAGTTTTTGATGTAAACGGAAGGTTGGTCTTCTACATGGATTAAATTGGCAATGACAATGACTCTAACATGCAAATAGTTAGGAACATTGATTGGAAAACATATTTGTTTTAAATCTTAACGTTTCTTCCCAACGTACATATATTGTGAAAGTAAATATGTGTCTTGGTCTAGAAAACCTTTTCCACCTCGAAAGAGGGTTGAAGTAGTTTTGCTTAACGAATTCCCACCATTACTAAAATCTGAAGTTGACATTACCCAATGCCCTTTAGTTATAGTTGTCATTTATTTTTCTTAGTTTTACTTTAAATTACCTCATATTATATCTTCTCTCTTTAATCTTGTTTATTTTATGTCCACTTAGTTAAATAATCAAAACAATTATCTGATTCGCCTAGCTAAGGCATGATTATTAAGTGGTTAGTGTTAAAACCGTTACCTCCCAGTGATCGACCCATATGCTACATAACCCGTAAGCTTGCGGCATAAATATTAAAACGTGCATCAAGTTTTTTGCATCGTTGCCGATAAGGCGACTATCCTAGCATCGGCTTACTTATTGATTTACTAGTCTATGTCTTTATCCGATTTATTTTTTATGTCTTCATTTTCGTCTTCTCATCTTTTATATTGTTTGACTGTGTGTTTGAAGTTTTTGTTTGTGTAATTTGGCAAATTTGCACACTGGAATGAAAAGTCACGATTGACGAAAAAGGCGGTGAGTGACGGGCCATTGAGATATGTGTTTGGTAAGAATGATATAGTTATTACCTTTAGAAATGATGAGTGATACTATATATGTCTAGTTAAATGTTTCTCGTGTGCTATATTTACTATTTTCTTAGTTCGATATTTCTAATGTCAAACTGGGCTTCACCGATCCTTCTTTCTCTACCCTTTGTTTAATTCTCTATTTTGGGTACCGTAATGTGTTATGTAACGACAACACACCAACTATCGGATGTATCATTTGTGTATATACGACTCGTACGAACCGGTGACCATTTAAATCAATCTTTTGACTCCTGCTGATTCGTACACTCTCTTTTCCCTAATCGTTTAATTCTTCGTCAAGCTCACGACGATAAACGAGCCATTTTCCCCCATGTATAATTATGTGTTCAAAGTCAAACTCGTGACTTTAAACGAGTCTCTGTCCTTCCCTCTATTTTCTACATTACTTTTCAAGTTTTCCAAGTCTGAAACACTCGAAAATCGACCTCTAAATGTCCCTAGACACATTGTAATCTCTTTCCGCTTCCTTTCTTTGATTTTTCTGATAATTCTCTTCTGCCCGTCATCAATGGCGTGAAAGGTTATGTGTATCCCACAATAATCGTTCTAATCAAGATCAACAACAAGAAATACAATCCAAATCGTCATATGTCATTGATCCAAACTTCACAGTTTACAAACTTGTTTACAGAATGCTCTCTCAATAATATTCTCTCTCTAAACTCAGTCTCTCTCTCAGTTACCTATCTCTTAGAACCACACGTTAACAAGAGAAAAACAAAAACTATTTATACCTAACAATTACAATACAAAAAGTAAAACACTTAAACACATTGACTTCGTTTGACTTATTACAAAGACTTTGACTTTGCATAAGAGACTTTGACTTTCATCTTCATGACCTTGCATCCACCATATTTGTGCACTAACAATATCCCCCTTTGGATTCAAGATCATCTTCAAAAAGAAATTTAGCATTGAAGCTCCCTTTTGAATTTAGAAACAAATTATCTCCCTCTTTCGGATAAGCAAAATCAACTTTCAGCATTCACGAGCAATCTTCTCCTTTGTTTGATCTTTAACAAATTTAATCTCTCAAATAAACTTCCCTTTGAAAATCAATCTCCCTCCTTTGAGTAAATTTGTTCAAATTCAGTCTTCCTTTTATTTGAACTGTCTTCAAAACTTACTGTAAACTCCTCCAAAGTCTGTGAAAAAACTCTTCAAAAACTTTAACAATCTCCTCAAAGGTAATGAAACCTTTTTCAGAATTTAGAAAAAAAATTATCTCCCGATTTAGCTCACTTATCTTCAAAGAAAATTTCAGCAAATCTTCAACAAACTTACCGAATTCTTTGAACTTTCGCTATAATTCTGACTATTCTCCCCATAACTTTTCTTGATCATCTCTGAAAATGAACTTTCACAAACTCTCATTTCTTGACAATTTCTCCCATATATCACATTTCTTGAAATTATTTCTCCCCTTTTTGATGATGTAGAGCATGGAAATCATCAAAACTTCATCAAGAAATGTCATGAATCTTCTTTCTAACCATTGATCTTTCAAAAATGAGCCACTGAACATCCATCAATTCATAATATATTCATCCGAATCTTTTCAAATTCAGACAAATAAGAATGTAGCCCTGAATCAACAAACAAATCAGTTAAGATGTCTGTAAGTAACACGAAGTTACTTAGTACAACGAATGTACTATACAAGGAGTTTTATTGATGTTCACTCCCCAGGACATCCATTCAATCATCGAATGACACAAGGTTATTCTATGAACGTTCCGACAGAAAAACAAATTTTCTGTGTGTTTGTCCTTGTGTATGAAAGAATTAAGCATAAGATTGCTTTATCAGGCTCAAAATGTATAAACTATTCAGAAAACTATAGTAATACACGAACTCAATTGTGCATGATCGAAGTGCGAATGTAGGGCAAACTTCCTTCTTTTTCAATATCCACATCTTCCGAATGAAGACAAGATAGATTATGTGCCGTTTCCCCAAGAAAAATTGAAACATCTCTTTGTTAAGAAATAAATGAGTAGAAGGTGGGGTTTAAAGCAAGAGTTGGCATGGGCTAGTTGCCTGTTTCAATGATTCACGAAAAAATTTGTGAAACAACAGTAATGTGGTTGCCCGACTCAGAAAAAGTTTGGTAGATAGTTTGATATTCTTTTAACTTTGTTCTCACACCCTCTTTCTTTTTATCAATTAAGCTCACTTCTAACCAAACTCTCTTTTCATTTTATCTCATCACACACCCACACTCAGATATTGACTCCTCGCCTCTCGATCACTCAAGATTAACTTCTTGGGTAGGAAACATTGGTTATTGTGAATCCATAGAAGTTCAAATAAGTTCTCACATAATAAACCCATGTAGATGTCCTATAAGCAAAATGTTGCTCAATTGGTTTAACTATTCATTTAAAGCACATAATGAAATACATCTCAGATATATGTAAGCTCAGTAAGATAATCATGAACATTTGAACATTTTAAACATGGAAGATTTCTCAACACAAGTATATTGAATGAATGAAATGAATACAAGAAACTTGTTTGAAAATCTAACATTGTATTGGAAAGATCAAACATGAAAGATTTATCATGAAAAGCTTAGGTCATGAAAAATTGAATGTTCTCTATACGAATTAAATATAGACAAGTCTTGAAAGAAAACGTTTTGAATGAATCAACGCTCAAATATCAAGAAAGTTGAAACGGGGTGTCTTACCAACGAAATTTGGTTTCAATATGAGACATGGAAATAACATAGTCAATAAAGTACTAAACCGGTGTATGTGAATACTTGACAGTATATGGAAAAGATAATACACAAGTATTGATCTTTGGAGACACACAGTGTATGTATCATTGAAGCTCATTTATGAAAACAATTAAAATCACACTTCGAAATTCATGAAATCATTTTGAGAATAAGAAGTGGTTTAAACGCTTAAGAACATGTGTTCATATCTAAAATTCTTCCATCTTCAACACATGTTATCAATCTCATACATGTTTCAAAATCTTACAATCGCCTCAAAGTACAAAGTCTGCATTCAGTCAAAAAGTCAAAATCTCATACATGTAAGCTCCTCCTCAAAATCTGCATTCAGTCAAAAAGTCGTCAAAGTACAAAGTCTTATTCACAAACTTTATTGAAAAATAAAGACATGAAAGCAATAAAACTTGTTAAGAACGAGTTATGATCAGATGTAATCAGAAATCAATGTCCTTATTCCCCCGGAACATATCCATCACAAGATATGTCAGTGAAAAATATATGCAACAAAATTTATAACTCCCCCTAGAATGTAGATCATTTAAACCTTATGTCACTCCCCCTAAAAACATGAATATTTACCTTTCAGTGCAGATATCGTTCAGATTAAAAATAAAGAAATGAAGAAGAATAACAAAAAGAAACTGTATTAGGTAACTACAGATTATGTCTTAAGGTTTAACATGCCAAGTTTCGAATTGAGAAAATTAAATCTCTTTTCATCTAACGGCTTGGTAAACAAATATGGAAGTTGATAATATGTGTTTACAAAGTAAAGTTCAATTGTACCTTTTTCGACATTATCTTTGATAAAATGATATCTCACATCAATATGTTTAGTCTTAGTGTGCTGAACAGGATTAGCTAATATTGCGATAGCGCTTTTCGAATCACAATATATTGGAATCTTGTTGAATTGGAATCCATAGTCTCGAAGTTGTGTCCTCATCCACAATACTTTAGAGCAGCAACTGGCAACAACTACATACTCTGCTTCAGCAGTTGAAGTGGAAACACAAAGTTGTTTCTTTGACGCCCAACTTACGAGCTTGTCTCCAAGAAATTGAATGTGACCCAACGTGCTTTTCTCGTTTAGCATACAACCTGCATGATCTGCATCTGAATAGGCTATTAGCTCAAAACCTGTCTCTTTAGGATACCACAAACCAAGATCTGCAGTTCCCTTCAAATATCTAAATATCCGCTTTACAACCGACATATGGGATTCTTTAGGCGAAGCTTGATATCTAGCACATAAGCATGTAGAAAACTTAATATCTGGTCTACTCGCTGTTAAGTACACTAAAGAACCAATCATCCCTCTATAGGTTCTAACATCAACAACTTTTCCCGAAAGATCAGCTCCGATTTTAGTTCCTGGTGCCATCGGGGTTGAAATTGGAGTACAATTTGACATATTAAATTTCTTTAAGATGTCCGCAATATACTTCGCTTGATTTATAAAAATTCCCGTAGAAAATTGTCTAATTTGTAATCCGAGAAAGAAGTTCATCATCTCTCCCATCTTACTCATTTGAAAACGTGACACCATGAGGTTAGACAAATTCTTGCAATACTTTGGGTTAGTTGAACCAAATATTATATCATCCACATATATTTGAATTAAAATGATATCATCTTTCTCCCTTTTTATGAATAAAGTGGTGTCAATTTTACCTTTAGAAAATCCAGACTTGACAAGGAATTTGGATAAGACGTCATACCAGGCTCGAGGGGCTTGTTTGAGTCCGTAAAGTGCTTTGTCTAGAATATAGACATGATCAGGTTTGTCTGCGCTTACGAACTCTTCAGGTTGAGAAATGTACACCTCTTATTTTAATAATCCATTCAGAAAGGTTGTCTTGACATCCATCTGATAGACCGTAAAGTTCTTATGTGCAGCATAGGTTAAAAACATCCTAATTGCCTCAATACGCGCAACTGGTGCATACGTCTCATCATAATCAATGCCTTCCTCTTGTCTGTATCCTTTGGCTACAAGTCTTGCTTTATTTCGAATAACAACACCATCTTCATCCTTTTTGTCCTTGAATACCCACTTGGTGCCAATAATATTCTTTCCTTCAGGTCGGGGCACCAATCGCTAGACTTTTAGCGCTTCAAATTGGTTGAGCTCTTCTTGCGTGGCTGTAACCCAATCAGGATCACAAAGAGCTTTTGAAACTTTTGTCGGATCTATTTTCCTCAGGAAGGAATCAAACAAACATTTATTTGCTATTGCAGGCCTAGTTTGCACCGGCTTTGACGGATCTCAAATAATTTGATGAACCGGGTGCTCTTTGGTCTACTTGTATACACGAGGGAGTGTATTAGATATAGATAGATAATGTTTATCATCTAAATATCGAGAATGTTCATCAGGTTGGGGTTCTGTTGAAGTAATCGCTGCAGAAGTTTCAGTGGATTGAACATTTGATGACTGTTAAATAGGCGTTACCGTACATCCAACTGATTGTGTAACTTCTGGCTCTGCAGTTTCATTTGCAACTTCAACTGAGTGAGTATGTGTTTGAACTTGAGTTTCTTCTTGAATCGAAGGATCAGATTTAGTTGATACATCTGAAGTGATTGGATGATGATTGCTTGAATCTTCAGATCTGTCAATCACAACAAGTTTAGACACTTTTGAACCAAGAAACTCATCATAGAAATGTTCAAACAATAAATCTAGTTCTGTTAAATGAGATGTCGACGTTGACGCCTTATCAGAATTATAAACTTTAACCGCAGGTTCTGGACTGATCTGTCCAGAAGCTAATACTCATGTTAGCATGGGTTCTGAACTGCTTTGATCAGAAGTCATATCTTCATCAAATGTAACATTTACGCTCTCCACAACTATCTTGGAGTTCTTCATGTAAACTCTGTATGCAGCAGACGTTTGAGAATATCCAATGAAAATGCCATCATTAACCTTAGGATTGAACTTGTTCAAGTTCTCCTTGTCGTTTAGCACAAAACACCTACATCCAAAGATGTGAAAATGTTTAATGCTAGGTATTATATTATTAATCAAAGCATATGGTGTTTTATCAAACCGACGATGAATGATGGAACGATTTTACGTAACATGCAGTTGACATAACTTCAGCCCACAGAAATAGAGGTAGATTAGATTGACTAAGCATAGTGCGAGCAACCTCAACTAGAGTTCTGTTTTGCCTTTCTAATACTCCATTCTGTTCTGGTGTTCTGGAAACAGAAAATTAGTGTGTTATCCCGACCGATTTGAGATAATCGTCAACAATTTTGTTCTTGAATTATGTGTCATTGTCTGTTCTGAGAAGCTTAACTGTCTTCTATAAGTTCACTTGAATGATCTTTAAAAATGAGATGATGACATCGGACGTCTCATCTTTTGATCTTAAAAATTTGACCCAAGTGTATCTTGACTAATCATCCACAATCACCAAAACATACTTCTTTCCATTTATGCTTTGAGTTCGCATTGGACCACAGAGATCCATATGTAGCAGTTTTAATGGAGTACTTGTGCTAGGTTCAGACTTAGGCTTATGTGAATCTCTCTTCATTTTGCCTTTCTTATACGCATCACACAGATGTTCTTTGACATATTTCAGCTCAGGAAGACCTTTTACCAAATTTCCAGTCACCAACATGTTGATGTATCGAAAGTTGAGATGAGATAGCCTTCTATGCCATAGCCAACTTTGTTGAATAGAGGCTTTAGAAAGTAGAAACACCGCATTATCAGTCTTGACATTTGACAGATTTATCGTGTAAAGGTTTGACTTTCGCGTCCCGACCAAGAGTTCTTTACCATCTTCCGTTCTAACACTTCGCTTGACCTTAAAATTCACCTCTAAATCCTTGTCACATTGTTGGGTCTGAAATGTGCTAAGGATGGATACTACTGCTGGACTTAAAGATTAATACTGCTGAAGATATTAATACTGCTAGTTGAAGATTTTTACTACTGCTTGAAAAGTTAGTACTGCTAGAAGCATAGTTAGTACTGCTTGGACAGTTAGTACTGCTAGTAGTTAGTACTGCTTGAAGAATTACTACTGCAAGCATGGTTAGTACTGATGAGGAAGTTAATAATGCTTTGGAGATTAATGATGCTTGTGAAGATAAAGATGACTCGAAACGAAAGACTAGGAGCTGAAGATAATTATGAACTGGATGCTGAAGATAAATATTTCTTTTGCAATTATCTTGTAATCAGTTCTGTATATATAGTCTAGTAGTTTTTGTTAGAAAAATAAGTTTTTAAGTTTTTCAAATTTTGCATATACGTTTAGAGAGAATTAACCTCAAGATTAGTTTTAATCCTTTCTTTAGTGAAGTATAGAACGTCTGTTGAGTCTGTTCAACAGATTGAGGTTTTGTGTGTAATCATTAAGTTAATTCAATATAACTTGTGATTTGAGTTCATACACTGTTTGATTGATTTATTGTTAAAGTGTTATTCCGCGACTTCTTTAACATAATTTCTGAGTGTTTAGTTTAAATTCTTGTTTAGAATTTCGATCCTGAAAAGTGGTATCAGAGCCTTCAACTCAGAAATAAAAATCATCATGGACGGATCTCATGACAGTGTTCTTGTTTCAAAGGTTCCCATGCTCAAACCCAATGAGTTTGACATGTGGAAAATCAGAATCAAGCAGTATATTCTTCTTACAAACTACTCAATGTGGGATATCATTGAGAATGGTCCTTCCAATGAAGGAAAGATGGGAGCAGATGGCAAGAGAACTCCACCAAAGACTGATGGAGAAAGAAAGATGAGGCAGACTGAGATGAAAGCCTTGAGCACTCTGCTCTTGGCAATTCCTAATGAATACCAACATCAGTTTTGCAACTGTTCTGATGCTCAAATCATGTGGAATGCATTGGAGAAGATATTTTTAGGTAGTAAAAGCACTAATAGAAATCAGAAGGCAATTCTCAAACAACACTATGAGAATTTTATGTCTACAAAGAATGAGTCCATGACTCAAACCTTTGATAGATTCAACAAGTTGATTGGAGAGTTGGCCACTGTTGGTGTCAAGATGGACCAGGATGATGTCAACAGAAAATTTCTAAGATCTCTTGGTGAAAAATGGGTGATGTACATTGTATCCTTCAGATAGAATGATAATCTGGAGGATAAGGAGCTTGAGGATCTCTATAATGATCTAAGGGTGTTTGAAGCAGAAGTTGAATCTAAGAAAAGGCCATCTAGATACTCTCATAATGTTGCCCTCCTATCATCTACTACTGATTCTACTGCTAATACAGAATCAGTTAGTGCTACATATAGCTCAAAACAGGATGGACCTAATGATTCTGTTTTGGAAGCATTCCTTGCTAGTCATGCTAAATCTGCTCTTATCAATGATGATCTGGAGCAGATCAATGTTGATGACCTTGAAGAGATGGATATCAAGTGGCAAATGGCAATGCTCACCATGAGAGTGAAAAGATTCATCAAAAGAACAGGTAGAAATAATTTTGCCATGAGAAGAGAAGATGGTGCTGGATTTGATAAATCCAAAGTGGAATGCTACAAATGCCATAATCTGGGACACTTTGCAAGAGAGTGCAGAGGAGGAATTTCTCAACAGCATGGAAGCAATAATCAACAACTAAAGGCCACTAACTATAACAAGAATTCATCTCAAGCTTTTGTCTCACAAGAAGGGATGGGCTTTGATTGGAGTGATCAAGAGGAGGAGGCAATTCAGAACCAAGCATTGATGGCTGAGGTTTCAGAGTCATCAAGCACTGCAATCCCCACTGAGGTAAAATCTAACCTTTGCTCTAAAACCTGTCTTGAAACTGTTAAAAAGTACAGGGATCACAGTCAGAGCATGTGTGATGACCTTAAAAGGTTAGAGAAAGATAGAAGAGAGTATGTTGTGATCGTTGAGAAGTTTGAAGAACAAATAAAGGCATACCAGGCAAATGAACTTCAACACTCAGTTAGAGTTTAAGCTAGAGAAGTCTAGAGAGGAGTGTGAAAAAGTTAAGAGTGAATTTGAGAAGGCCAAACTAGACATTGAGAAATATTCCAATGCTTCTAAAGCAATGGACTCTTTACTTAAATCTCAAATTCATGACAAACTAAAGAGAGGTATAGGCTACAACAACACCCCTCCACCTTACAATAATAACTATATTCCTCCCACCTCAGACCTCTTAGAAAGACAGGATAAGAATGACTTACCTGCAGGAGCCACATAATTAGATCCATTAAACAAAGTAGTGGTTGAGACAGATTCTGAAGAAGAGAACTCTGAGGGTAAGAATAAGGAAGACCATAAAGATATTCCCTTAGAAAACCATATTCTTACAAATGAGAAAGGGGGTAAACCATTTATCAAGAGTGATAAAGTGGAGATGTCCAAGACAGAGAATGGTAAGAGTAAGAAAGTTGAAACCTCTAGGAAAGGAAAGGAAAAGGAATAGGGAACTCATTATATGCAAACTACTATTGTAAATCCCTATACTTGTCAACAAAACAAGCCCCATAAACATGATAAAATAAGGGGAAATCAGAGAAATAGAAATAATCAGTGGGCTCAAAAACAGGGAATTGATCTAAGCATTGTCATTAGACCAAAGCCTTGTTTTATTTGTGGCAAGTTAAATCATCTAGCCAAACACTGTTATTTCAATCCTATTAACCAAAGATTTTCTTTTCAAAGACAAACACAAAATTCAGTTGGTTATAGGAAGTAATCAAGAAATCACATGGCTGCTAAAATGAGAACAATACCAATAAAAACTGGGACTGCAAAATCTCATATTCAGAATAAGTTTGCTAAATCAAAAGAAAATACTCCAAGCAAGTCAAGGAGTATCTCACAAAATAAGAAAGCAAACAACTTTGTCAAGATTTGGGTTCCAAAAGTCAAGAAACCTATTAATACTGCTACCTCAAATAGTACTGCTAACAGAAATAATGCTGCTGATAGCAATACTACTGCTGACCAAGTTAGTACTGCTAACCAAGTTAGTACTGCTAACAAGGATAGTGCTGCTATCAGTATTAATGCTGCCAAGCCTATAATCTTGACAAAGTATTCCATCCATGAGATTCCTAAATCTAATCATCTCATCCAGACTAAGATTACTGATTATGGATATGTTGATGAGAAAGGGCAACCCAAGACCACTTTGGCTTGGGTTCCCTCTAAAAACTAACTGTTTTATCTTATGTGCAGGGCAACCAACAACTCAAGAAGAAGAGCATTTGGCATGTAGATAGTGGTTGTTCTAGGCACATGACAGGTAACATGGCCTGCCTTTAAAACTTCAAAAAGTTTGATGGAGGACATGTTGCTTTTGGTGACAATCCAGTAGGTGGTAAGATCAGTGGAAAAGGTATGGTTTCAAAAGGTAAGATGTCCTTTGAAGATGTTTACTATGTTGAGCAATTGAAATATAACCTGTTAAGTGTATCACAGGTTTGTGACAAGAAACATAGTATATTATTTACTGAGACTGAATGTATTATCCTTGCTCCATGATTCAAGGTAGTTGATGAAAATATGATACTACTTAGAACTCCTAAAAAGGATAATGTTTATTATTTGGACTTAGAGAATGTATCCTCTGATTCATCATTAAACTGTTTATTTTCAAAAGCTTCTGTGGATGAATCATCTCTTTTGCACAGAAGGATGTGTCACATGAACTTTAAAACCATGAACATTCTTGTGAAAAACAACCTTGTAAGAGGTTTACCTCAAAAAGTGTTTTCATGTGATGATCATTGTGTTGCTTGTCTTAAAGGCAAGCAGCACAAAACTTCTCATCAGTCCAAGGAAATAAATACAATCTCTTCACCTCTTCAATTATTGCATATGGATCTCTTTGGTCCTACTAATGTGATGAGTATTGGAAAGAAGTCCTATTGCTTAGTCATTGTTGATGATTTCTCCAGATTGACTTGGGTATATTTTCTGAGGACTAAGGATGAGACAAGTGGACGGATCAAATCCTTTGTCCTTAGGATTCAAAACCAAACATATTTAAGGGTTAAAGTCATCAGGTATGATAATGGAACATAATTTAAAAACAATGACTTAAACAACTTTTGTGAGACCATAGGTATTGAGAGACAATACAGTGCTCCTAGAACTCCTCAGCAAATTGGTGTTGCTGAGAGGAGAAATAGGACACTGATTGAGGCTGCTAGATCTCTGTTGGCAGATTCAAAATTAGCAATTACCTTTTGGGCAGAAGCCGTTAATACTGCTTGTTATGTCCAAAACAGAGTTCTAGTAGTCAAATCTCAAAGCAAGACACCTTATGAACTTTTTAATAAGAAGAAACCTTTTATTTGATTTTTCAAACCTTTTGGGCGTCCTTGCACAATTCTCAACACCAAATCTCACTTAGGTAAGTTTGAAAGCAAAGTTGAAGATGGATTTTTTGTTGGATACTCCTCTCAGAGTAAGGCATATAGAGTATTTAATAGTTCCTCAAGGATTATAGAGGAAAGTGACAATGTCAAATGCAATGAGAACATACCAAATCAAATTGGTACAGGTCCTGATTGGTTGTTTGACATTGATTCACTAACTAATGCTTTGGGTTTTAATAATGTGCAAAATGCAGGAACAAGCTCAGAAAAGGTACAAGCACAGAGTTTGTGTTGTTTCCAATTCCTACAGTAGATCCTGTTGAATTTTGCCAGCAAGAAAAGAATGATGCTTCAGAATCAGAAGATTCTGATCCAGACCAGGATGAAGATGCTAAAGCAGATGAAGAGGACAAAGGTGATGAAGAGAATAAGAGTGCTAAAGAGGATGCTCATAATTTAGGAAGCTCAGGACCTGAGATGCCCATACTGTTAGAAGATGACACTGATGATGACAATTCTTCAGTGTATGGTGGAAGCACTCCAGAAAAGAATGACTCCAATCTCGAAGAAAATCTTAATTAGGAGGTTGTCAATCATACAAGAACTCAGAAGAATCATCCTCCTCAATTGGTGATTGGTGACATCAATTCCCCAATGATCACAAGGCAACAAAGAAAGTTAGGGGGATTGAAAGACCTACAATCAGGCTTGCTATCTTGTTTTCTATCCCAGATTGAACCCAAAAAGGCTTATGGTGCAATGAAAAGAAGCTAATTCAGGTTTTGAAGGTGCACATAAGTAACCAATTTGTTGATCTATTCACCAAAGCTTTTGATGTGGGTAGATTCACATTCCTGGTCACAAGTGTGGGCATGATAAACATTGAATAAGCCTCTTCTGATTGTCTTTATGTACCATTTCTGTATAGATTCCTTCATGCTTACTTTCTCATAATATATTGTGCATGGTGCTTCTAACTATGTGTGTTTAAGTGTTTCAGATTACCTTGCTGATTAGAAACTTGGTACTTCTAGTTAAGTTAATACTGCTCTCACTATTAATCCTGCTGCCAGTTCAAATATGGTTAAGTATGGTTACTACTGCTTGGTGGTTTATACTGCTAATGCAAAGTTACTACTGCTTACATTATTTCTACTGCCAAACAGTGTTACTACTGCTGGTATATGTTAATACTGCTAGTCTGTGTTAATACTGCTGGTATGTGTTACTACTGCTAGTCTGTGTTAATACTGCTAGTTTGTGTTAATGCTGCTAGTGTGGGTTACTACTGCTTATATGGGTTAATACTGCGGGCTTGTTAATGCTGCTAGGGTACTTAGTACTGCTTCTAAATGAAACCTTCCACCTATAAATGCCCTTTATGACCGCCAAATTTCAAACGGCTCTTTGAATTTCCTACGAGTGTTCTTTCTCTCTCTCTCTCTATCTCTCTCTCTCTCTCAATTTCTTGCTTCCCAGTGCATAAACCCTAGTAGTGATTCAATCCAAGAACGATGGTAGGACTGGTGTTTATTGATGATCACAATGAGTTGGCAATGCTACAGAAACCCAAGCAAGCAGAAGGTTTTCATCAGATTGTGGATTTCATAAAATCCTCTCACATCGCCTACGCTTTAACTGTTAATCCCACAATCTATGTGGAGCACATGCGTCAGTTCTGGACTAATGCATCTATACAGACTATTGATGGCAATCAGGTCATCAAATCATGGGTTTGTGATAAACCTCTTACCATCTCAGAAGGCTGTATTCACATTCATCTCCGACTAGATGATGCCTCAGGTATTACCTCTCTGTCCAAGGAAGATCTCTTCCAATCAATTATTCGTATGGGGTATGAAGGTCCCACTGAGGTTTACAAGTTCTTCAAGAGCAAATTTTCACCTCAGTGGAGATTCTTTGTTCATACCCTTCAGCATTGTATTTCTAGAAAAACAACTGGATGGAGTGAGTTCAGCAGTACCTTAGCTTATACTCTAGTCTGCTTAGCTACCTCTAGAAAGTTTAATTTTTCTCAAATGATTTTCAATGATTTAATGTCAAACCTGGATACCAAAACCAAAAGCTTTTATATGTATCCTAGGTTTGTACAAGAGATTCTACTAAAGGAATTGACGGATCTACCCTCTTTTGAAGAGGTGTATGTACCAAAACCTCCCAAAGGGAAGGTATTCTCCAGCATGAAAAGACCAAGTAAAGACTTTTTTGGACAAGAGACACCATTATTCTCTACAATGATGGTTATGTCTCATTCCCATGGTGAGGCATCAGTGTCAAAGCCCACATCTGGCCACCCAACTGATGTCCTACCCACACCATTCATTTCAACTGCTACTCCTCAGATCCCTATTTTCAAGCCAATAACCCCCATCACCAAAACATATAAAAGGAAAAAGGTACAGAAGGTTCCTTCCCTTCATGTATCTTCACCCCAACAGCCTGCAATCCCTCTAAATGAGCATTCTCCATTAGAGAATATCGAAAGGGAAACCACAGGGTGTCTCCCAACCCCAAGAAGGTGCTCTCTAAGGAGAAAGAAGAGCATGTGGGCAGTAAGGCTCACACTACTGATTTTGCACATGGTGCAGGTCAGGAAAGTGTGAACATCTCTAAGACCTTCCCCACGACAACTTTAGATGATCAATCATCTAAGGGTCCCAGGTGCCAAGAAACCACGGGGGTAGCAGGTGCTTCTGCTAGGCAGAAGACCTCTACTAAAAGATCCAAGGATCCTTCAAGGGTGGTAAAAACACCTAAAGAAGGTGAGGACAGATATACTTATGATGAATTGATGGATACACTTGGTACAATAAGTCTGCAAGTTCGCAATCAAGATTTTAAGATAAAAGAGATGAAAAAGGTGATCACTTCTCAACAAGTGCAAATAGCCAAGCTGAAGAAGATGGTAATCAGGTTGATACACAAAAAGAAGAAAACCAAATTTGTTTTGAAGAAAAGGAGAATTGATCATGATGCTTCCAAAAAGGGGGAGACTCAAGAGGAGGAATGTGAAAAGCAAAGCCCTGTTGGCATGGAATCTCATTTTGAGGGGGATTTGAATAGTAAAGCAAAAAAGAAACAAGCAGTAGAAACAGCAAAAGCAGTTGAAACTGAGAAAGAAGTAGAAACTGAGAAAGAAGTAGAAACTGAGAAAGAAGTAGAAACTTTTGTGAACGCAGCAGAAATAGGGAAAGCAGCAGTAACTGAGTCTGCAACAGAAACAGAATTATCCAGAGAAGAGATTGAAATTGCTGAAACATTGGTGAAGGCAAAGCTTGACACTCCCAAGGCCACTCCAAAGGCCAAGGGAGTGGTAATCAAAGAAGTTGAAAAAGAGAAGAAAAGAAAAGAATTCAGTGTAGTTGCGGCCAAAAAGAAAGGTAAGGAGAAGATGATTGAGCCTGAGAAGCCATCAAAGAAGCAAACTCAAATAGAACTTGATGAAGAAATGGCCAAAAAGTTACAAGAAGAGTTGGAAAAGGAGGAAGAGGTTCAATCTGCAAAAGACAGAGAGCTTGCATTGAAAATGGCTAAAACCATTAATGAAGAATATCAAAGGAGGTTGAAGACTGCTGTTGCTGCTAAGAAAGTAACATTGAGAGCAACTAGACAAAGCCAAAGAAAGCCTTCAAAGACCTTCCTGGAAAATCAGGAAAGAAGGAAAATGATAAACTTTCTGAAAAGAGCTATTGGAGTTCCTGAAGGAATGTTTACCAGTATGTAATTTGGAAGGATAGAAGAGCTATACAAGAAGGAGATGGCCAAGCTGAAAGGGGATTTCACTCAAAGGGTTGAGGTTGAAAGAAAGTTGAAAGAAAGACATGATCTCAACATACAACAGCCTTTCCCTGACAGTGAAGAAGGCACTCCTATCAAAGACAAGGCAGAAGTGAAGAAAGAAGAGACCCTAGCTCAAAAGATTGGAGCCATCAAAAGAAAGAAGTCCATTGCCACAAAACCAAAGGCAAAAAGGACTAGGACTGAAGAAGGAAAGAAAAAGCTGGATAGTGAACAAATGCAAGTTGAACCTTCTGTAGAGCAGCAGGAACAAACAGAAGCCGATGTTCAATCTCAAGAGAAAAGACCAGAACAAACAAGCAACAATATTCAGATCAACATAGACAATCAGATGAGCAGGTGAATTTGTACATGACTGTGACTAATGAAAAACCTATGCAAGCTGACCCTATCTCAATGAAAGCACCAGAGATTATTCATTGGGATACTCTGAAGGATAATAGAAGAGAATATTTCAGAATCAAGAGAATGGGTGATCAGTTTGAGGTTTATTCAACTTGGGGCAAAGTAATCAGAAGCTGTTCCAGAGCTGACTTGGAAGAAATGTACAAAGTTGGGATAAAATTGTATGAGAATGTGTTGAAAGGGACAGAAATGAATCTAAACAAGATAGCCATGGAGTACTTGTGCATGATGTTTAAGCCTGAAAGAGTGCAACACAGGATCAAAGATTTACATCATGAATATGGATTTAAAAAGATTGATTATTGGATGTTGTTTGAAAATTGTGGAGTCTACGTGATTACAATTGACAAAAGTTATCATGAGTATTATCTGGTTGACAAGGTGTATGACCACAACAAGGAAAAGCTGGAAGGGATGCTGAATGCAAAGTTGGTCTGCTCTACAGGTTCTGAAATGGCAAGGATTGTGGTTAAAAGAACAATTAATCAAAGTTTGGGACTGGATCCAAATATGGGCAATTAAGCTGGAGTTTTGAAAGCATCATGAAGACCCCATGCTGAAGAACTTAACTTCTCAATTTGAAAAGTTAAGTTAGGGGGAGATTGTTGGGTCTGAAATGTGCTAAGGATGGATACTATTGCTGGACTTAAAGATTAATACTGCTGAAGATATTAATACTGCTAGTTGAAGATTTTTACTACTGCTTGAAACGAAAGACTAGGAGCTGAAGATAATTATGAACTGGATGCTGAAGATCAATATTTCTTTTGTAATTATCTTGTAATCAGTTCTGTATATATAGTCTAGTAGTTTTTGTTAGAAAAATAAGTTTTTAAGTTTTTCAAAATTTGCATATACGTTTAGAGAGAATTAAGCTCAAGATTAGTTTTAATCATTTCTTTAGAGAAGTATAGAACGTCTGTTGAGTCTGTTCAACAGATTGAGGTTTTGTGTGTAATCATTAAGTTAATTCAATATAACTTGTGATTTGAGTTCATACATTGTTTGATTGATTTATTGTTAAAGTGTTATTCCGCGACTTCTTTAACATAGTTTCTGAGTGTTTAGTTTAAATTCTTGTTTAGAATTTCGATCCTGACACACATAACTGACCAATGCTAAACAGGTTGTGTCCTAGACCTTCAACATAACTCACCTTCTTAATCGTTATGTTCTCTTGTACTACATCTCCATATCCCAAGATTAGCGAAAATTGGTCATTTCCGAATCTGACGTTGCTGTAGAATTTCTCTGTATAATTAGATAAAATATCTTTCTACCTTGTCATATGCTTGGAGCAACCAGAATCCATGTACCGCAAGAGAAATCAAGGAACAACAGGTTTAGGGTCCCTTCGTGTTAGCACAAGATTTTGGCGCCCATTTGAATTTGGGTCCTTTTTTCTTTTGAAAAACATTTGAGGAATAAACGTAATAAGAACCAAACCAACAATCAATACTTTGTCGACTAACAAAATCATTTCGACCATGTGTAGAATACTGACTAGTAGAACGAGATACTTGAATCAACTGCTTTATTGTATAAATCTTGTAAGAAGTTACAAGTTTTGTTTTATGAGAAACACATTGATCAATTACATCATTAACACCAACAACAGTCTTACTACAATTCAAACCAGACAATGATTTTGTCAGCTCTTCAACATTCTTCTTAGGTCGCCATTCAAGCTTTGCCTCAGACCTTTTACTTTTCAAATCTGAAACATAAGTTTTAGATTTGTTAGAACCATGAGATGTCAGAGTTTGTGCTTTCTTACGCTTACCAGTGTTAGTTCGTTTCTGTGAGCGCCTTTTCTTTTGTTTCTTACCTTTAGTATAGTAGGTACTCACAGGAACTGATTCATCAACCTTAGTTGATGATTCACCTTCATCAAAGACACTATGTAGAGCATCAAAATTGATAACAGAATCAGAATGATTTGGAAGTTTAGCATTGAATTCAAACACATCAACACTTTCATCAACACAACCATCAGAATTTAGAAAATCATTTTCATCCGCAAATAAGTCATCAATATCATCATCATAAACTTGAGGTTCCTTGGAAGAGTTTGAAAATTTGAAATCATTTGACACATTAGAACACTTTTGTTTAAGAGACATTTTAGCACTATCTGAAGTTTTAGGATTTGTAAAAACATTTCCCATAAAAACTTTACACGATGATGCATCTGAATCAGTAGAATTGTTTACACAAACTATGTCTGATTCGGAGTGGTCATTTGTAGCTTCAAATTTAAAATCAGTGTTCTTCATAACAGTAGAAAACACAACTTTTTCAAGATCAACCAAAATTCTTTCATCAACTAAAATGATTTCAAGCTCTGTAATTTTGCTTTCTAAGATAAGTGGAGGAACATAAATTTTGGCTTTTGCAGGTTTTGCCTCCATCTCTTCAGTAGAATAGCTTTGAAAATAATCATTTGATAGAAATTTTGGTTGCTCAGAAAGATAACTATCATTTAACTTTTTATAGCGGAATGGTAGTTGCATTTTGGTTGTGTTCTTTCTGTTCTCATTTTCCTTAGTCTCAACCTCATCAGATGATTTTGTGACAAATTTGGGTTTCAAATTAGGGCACTTCTCAGCCACTTGTAAGAAATCAGAATTATATAAAGCGGGTTGCTTTCGAATAGCTTTCTTCAGATAATGTGGGTTATCGTAACCGAGACCCCGCTTATCTTTAAAATCAGCTTCTTCTTTTGGTGTGTTTAGAAAAATGGTGTGATCCGTTTGACCTCGAGTATAAAGATTTTCTTCCAAACCCTTAATCTTTTTAAGCAAAGATTTGTTTTCAAACTTCAAATTTTTATATTGCACAACAAACTCTTGTTTCTCAAGTTCACACTTTTTGAACATGGAAACTGTTTCAAAATTTTGATTTTCAAGACAAGCTTTTAGTTTTTCAAAATTATTGGCAACTTTGTTTAAAGATTCAATCAAGTTTTTGTTCCCAGCAATTTCCTTGTTGAGATAAAAAATTGATTGACGCTTTTTCGTAACTCTGCCTTTTTCCTTTTTAAGCTTAGTTTGAAGGTCTTGAAGCTCAAAAATCATCGTTTCCATTTTCTTTAAAAAATCTAATTCAGAAAAATTGTTTACCTCTTCAGAATTCTCCTCATCAGATTCATCAAACTTCACTTCTTTGCCCATCAAGCACATGTGTGTTGTCTCTTCTTTTTCACTCTCAGAATCTGAATAATCCTACGAGTGGTCATCCGCATCCATCAAAGCTTTTCCTGCCTCTTTCTGTTTGGCCAGAAGGATCTTATTCATGTAATACTCAGAGTTTCTGACTTTTGGCTTCCGGCAGTCTTTAGCAAAGTGGTCGATTTTGCCACAGTTGTAACATTTAATCGGCTCTTTCACTTTCTTTGATTCATAGCTATGCACATATTTCTTTTCCTCTGGCCTCCTTTCCTCAAATTTCTTTTCCTCATACCTTCTGCCTTCCATCCTTTTCTTCTGTTTAAATTTTCTCGACCCTGAAGAATACCTCTGACTATTAGATCCCGACTTCTTGTAAAATTTCTTCTGGAAAGCTTGGGTCATCAAAAGCATAGCTTGCTTTAGATTTTCTCCATCATCAGAATCACAATAATCACTCTTAGAATCAACAGATTAAGAAATCACAACTTTCTTCTTCTTCATATCTTTCTTCTTTTTCTCTTTCTTCTTATCCACCACAAGAGCAACAGGGTCAGCTACCAACTTTTCACTCTTTTTTCTTTTCTCCTCTTTTCTCTTCAAATTCCTCCTCATTCTGTCTTAATGTCTCATATACTTGTTGTAAGGGAATGTCACTAAGATCCTTCATCTGTTTCATCCTCCTTGTGTGTTTCTTCCATTCCGGCTGAAGAATGCTTAAGAACTTGATGTTGTTTTCAATCTGCTTCTTCTTGATTTTATTCTTACCCAGCTCATTTAGCAAAGACACAAACCTCTCATAAGTTTCTTCCAAGCTTTCTCCATCTTTGGCTTTAAATTCCTCATAACTGTTGATCCAGTTAGCCACTTTCATTTGGTTTCCAATTTTAGAACCCATCATCTTTTTCTCCAGTTGATCCCACATGTTCTTGGCAGTAGACTTATAGCTATCAATCTTTATGTATATCTTATTTGGTATGCTATAAAGAAGTAGAGATCTAGCCTGCTTATCAACCTTATATCTCTTCTTTTGCTCAGGTGTATAACTTGCAATATCAACAATAATCTCTTTGATCTTGGGCACTCGGGGCACCGTACCATCTTCACTGTCAGAACTCTCATGTTCCTCATCTGGTACAATAGCTATGTTTGTTTTATTGAGACCTTCATCAATAGACTATTTGATGAATTCACCATTGTCGTGTCTATCTATGAAATCCAAAAACCTATCTTCCAACAACTTTTCGTATGACAAAGTATGCGAAATATGTACTTCTCGTATATAGGCTGATACGAATTCTGAACAATTCATATATTAGCCTATACGAATTCTACACTTGTGAAATTCAGAAATCAACTTCTATACGAAATCTCTATGTGAAGTCTTCAGATCTTGCGAGTTCTTCGAGGATTATGTGAGTTCTTCAAGATTTCGATGAAAAATCCTTAAATCAATTCAAAACTCGATCAAATCTTTGAATTTCACTATGTAAATCCACCAATTTTACCACAACAGCAACTTGAATCGATTACTAACAAATAATTACAAACTAATCGACACAAGAATACATGTCGTTCAATGTACAGTGCGTAGACTCGGCTTTTCAAGAAATCACAAAAATTTCAAATTGATTGGAAATTAAAGTGCAAGAGTGTTCAAAATCTATACAAAATGCATCTAGAACACCGATCGATCACTAAGGAATCAATTAAACTAACTATTACAATCTAAAGCACAAAAATCAAACAGATTACAGTAAACATGGTGCGAAGAACAATTCCTATGATTTCAATCGAACTTCTGCTCTGATACCAATTGTGTGTCCCACAATAATCGTTCTAATCAAGATCAACAACAAGAAATAAAATCCAAATCGTCATATGTCATTGATCCAAACTTCACAAATTACAAACTTGTTTACAGAATGCTCTCTCAAGAATATTCTCTCTCTAAACTCAGTCTCTCTCTCTCAGTTACATATTTCTTAGAACCACACGCTAACAAGAGAAAAACAAAAACTATTTATACCTAATAATTACAGTACAAAAAGTAAAACACTT
The DNA here is from genome assembly GCA_954870635.1 of Arctium minus. Taxonomy (NCBI): domain Eukaryota; kingdom Viridiplantae; phylum Streptophyta; class Magnoliopsida; order Asterales; family Asteraceae; genus Arctium; species Arctium minus. The sequence goes on along the minus strand of OX941096.1, from coordinate 9,799,853 downwards.
AAACACATTGACTTTGTTTGACTTATTACAAAGACTTTGACTTTGCATAAGAGGCTTTGACTTGGACTTTGACTTTCATCTTCATGATCTTGCATCCAACATATTTGTGCACTAACAGGTTATTTCTCCCTCATGTTCCCTGCCTAATATGAAAGACTAGCTCAGGTCAGAATGCGGGCGTGAAGAAATCTTCTTCTAAAAGCACTTTTTGGTTCTGTTTGTTGTCACTAGCGTGAAGAATTCCTTCACTAGCATGAAGGAAGTTGCTTTTAAACCATGGATTCTTTCTATTTGTTTTCACTCTCGGGAAGACCCTATGAACACCCTTCTTTTCATTTTGTTTTCTTCTTATTTATTGTTTACCGTATTGCTTATGAATTTCATTTATTTCTTTCCTTTTTTAATTTAGTTTTATTTATTTTAAAAAAATTGAAAAAAAGTGTTTATTCCGATTTTTTTTTACTTTATTTGATTATTTATTTCTTTTTTTTATATTTTATTTCCTCATATATATATATATATATATATAATATTTTATTTCCTTTTTTCTATTTGTTAATATTAAAGAAAAATAAATTGAAAAAAATATATTTTTTCATAAAAAGATTTTCTTTCTTTTTTTAGAGTGTAAAAAGGAAGGGTTAAAACACAAGTTTCTACCCTTTCGTTTTCACCATGCTCCCCTTTTCCTCTCAATGGCTTTCATGTGTGTAACCACCATCAGCCTCCATTGATGTCAGCAAGCCACCACCGTCTGTCACCGACTAGTGTGCAATCACCATCACCTAGCGTCGCTGGTTATTCCTGTGTGTCCACCCTTGCACATGAAGTGTCGCCGCTGCCCCTTCCCATCGACCCTGTTCCTTCCTGTCGTCGTTCCCCCTATAGCCAACGACCAGCTCTACTACTCTCTCGACCCCTATCCCATTCTTATCACCATCTCCGTTCAACCCACGCATACCCATCTTCACCCTGTATAGTATATGACCCATGGGAGCAAGATCAAATAGCAGTTTCCATTTCGATTGTTAGGCAGATTTGGGCATCTTTTTACAGCTTACTAACCATAGCAACTTTGAACCAAGCTTGGATACATTCTTTCCATTTTTTTGCAATCATTGATGTGTTTTCATGTGAGAAACATTGATATGAACTGATAGTTCCAATAGTTGCTTGTGGGTTCTATAATCGTTTGTGGGTCTTGTTTATGTGAGCTATTAGTTGTGAAGTTAATAGTTTTATAAGTTGTTTGTGGGTTCTCTAAAGTGTTTGGACCAGTCTATAGTACTTTTTTAGTTGAGTTTTTATACTTCTATTCTAGATGGTCCAAACTCCAATCATGATCTTATCTGTCAATTTTTTTTTTTTAGTTCTGAGTGCATTCTTGGTGAGCTTGTGGATTGCGATTCTTATATGCTTATCTATTGAAATGTGGTTGCCTAGTTGTTTTCGTGCTTTATTATATTATGTCGCCACCACTAGGCAAGCATAGACTTTGTTCACACACACGATCACCTTGCACACAATCCACTTGCATTCATGGCATCATCGAGTCGTTTTCAAGCGCCAACGTCAAAATCGGCAGGGGAGAGATGTGGTTGATGAGCCAGATGAAATCCTCACCGAAAACATTGCGTCTCCACCCGAGACCGATACCTACGGGATCGTGTTCACATCAACCGAGCTCATCGGATGGAGTTCCCTAATGTTCAACAGCCACCTCACTCACCACAACAAACATCTGCACCACAATATCCCCTCTCCACCGTGATTTCTTTTTCTTTCCCTACACTCTAACACGAGCATTGAGGACAATGCTCCTCTTTGCTTGTGGGTTGATGTTTTTCTTTTTCCCTTTCTTTTTCCTAGCATATAGTTTAATCTTATTTTACATCTTTGCATATAGTTTTATCTTATTTTTGCACTTTACTCTTCGCATTCACATTTTACTCTTCTTATTCGCATTTTACTCTTTGATAACTCAAAAAGATAAAAAAAAAACCTTTGTTAACTCTCCGTTGTGTTAAGACTTGTAGTACACCATATCTCACCTTGTATTATCGAGTTGTTTTGATTTACTAATTGAACATTGACTATTTGCCATCTTGTTAAATTATTTTTTCGGAATAATGTTACCTTAGCTGTCATTTGCACACACCGATAAGCATATTGTTCCACGTAGCCTTTTAGGATTTTAATTGCATACCATAGTCCCCCTACATTACAACAATGACTATTATGGATGGAATTACCTAGTGAGATTTTGGGTCTCTTGGATTAACACATATATAATCAATCCCATCTTCTCGTTTATGGTGTATGTTACCTCCCGTCGAGGTGTAGTTCTAGGCTTTTGAATGGTTTGTCGTCCAAGTTTATCATGCAATACATAGAGGCCTTTGTTTCATGAAAAATGAATCCCGAAAAAAATTCAAAAATAATTTTCTTTTGTAACCCAATTTGAGCCTAAACACCGCCCCTTCTTTGTACACCCATAAAAATGTACATTAAAGTTGAATTCTCCGAAATGATAGCTGGATTTGGCATTTACTCTAGAAATAAACACATACATAGCTTGTGGGTAGTATATTGAGCCCCCAAAACAAGCAAAGCTTGTAGGTTCACAAAGTCTTGAAAAAAAGGCAAAAGTTGAATAAGCCTTCGATCTATCAAAAACATTAGGAAAAGAACCCTTATGTGCATACAAAAAAAACAAATTAACCGATAAAGTCTCCAATACCAATAAATGAGCATAATCCCACCTTTAACCCCTAACCATGCCCCAAGCGGCCAAGCCCTCACTACATGTATTGTTGTGATAAACTCTTGGACTTGAGAACAATTTCAATTGTGTGAAGACTGCATTCATTTGTGTCAATCGGGAAGAATTTGAGCGTATAGACGTCTCTATACACATTTTAGAGAATAGAGAGACACTGTGAGCTTCCATTCGTGTAGATCACTATCCTCTCCCTTAGCGGCTAGGGTATGTTAAATCTTCTTAGGTTGCAATTTTTATAGATATGCTTGATTGGTATGTGTTGCATTGACGCTTTGGTAATCATATGTTCCTACTTACTTTGCTTTAATCCAACTCATGGTATTTAGTTGTGTATGTGATCTTAGTGCATGATTATGCTTCGTGAGATTGTGGGATAAATCGCTCTGACATCTTTGGAGGTTTTTGTTTTTCTTATTTCCTTTTTCTTCCACCCAAATATGTTTTATTTCTTTCTTAGGGACATGAAAGTTTAGCTTGTGGGTGCTTTCTTAAGTGCATTTTATGCACACGACTTTGTGTATTTTTAGTTGCGTCTTTTATGCATTTTAGTCTTTAGTTTAGTCATTTCATGCATTTTTTATTGTTCTTTCCCATTTATTTCTTTAGTCACGGTTGGAATGGTTTTTGGGATAGTTTTTATGCTTTGGTATGCTTTTGTGCAAATTATACGAGAAGTTGAAGGCGACAAGGTGGATGAGTCGGAAGGATTAAAGAGTGACGCCGAGAAGGAAGTCAAAAAAGCGAAGATAAGTACCTGAGTTGATGAAGATATGAAGCAAAAAGTGGAGAATTTGAGAATTGGAGATTCCGCCACACTTCGTGGCAGCGAATAATAGCCTCATGAACGCGAAGTATACCTTCCGCAAAACAAATTTGCATTATGTCCACTTTCACGGGTGTGAATCTACCCTTCATGCCAGTGAACCTTGTTTGAGAAAAAACTTCTACTTTTTGTTTTCTTTCACGCTAGTGAAGGTATCTTCATGGGCATGAAAGGGCTGAATTTTCATTGGGCTTTTTCATTTGGATTTTTGACTTACCTGTTTAAACCCCTTTTAGGTTTGTTTTTAGGAGAGCCTTTTATTTTTTAGAATAAGGACTCATTCGATTGGAAGCTCGCTCTAGTCGAATTCTACATTTCTTGGGGAAGAAGATCGTCGGACTTGAAGCTTATGCCATTGGAGATTGATTTACATTCGGTTTTCATATATTATTGAATATTTTCTTCTACCCCATATATTTGATTAATTTTCGTTTTGTCCGAATACTTTTACTTAATGAATCGTTCTTTAGTTTCTTCCTTGAACCCTTCTTTATTCTTGTTGGTTTGTATCAAGTTTTGATTTTTCTGCATTTTCTTATCCTTTACTTCATTGTTCTCTACTCTTATGCATCTCTACTCTCTATACTCTACCTTAATTTACTAGACTTGTTTAATTTCTGCACCCTTTTAAATTTTTGCATTTTAATTTATGCACATTAGGTTAGAGTAAACTAGTTTTCTGTACTTGTTTGATTTTCTGCACTTAGTTTAGTTTCTACACATGTTCGCTTACCTATTCATTGTTCATCTTTGTTTTTTGTTAGTGTTAATTGTTAATAGGCTGCATCTAATGTAGTTATCTTGCTAGTTAGTTTTGTACCATTTTCTCTGTTTTAATTGGGATCTAGATAATTAAATTGTTTCTTGGTTTTAATTTAGTGATCGTTTTATTGGGTAATCGTCGCTTAGGATCGAGGTTTTGATATTGACCAATTGTTCTTAAAATGGATGTTGTACTTTAATCCATGTCGGCTCTAAACGAAAGTTGGGGTTGATTTATTTGGTTTTCAACAAAATGTTTAGTTAGTTCAATTCGTTTTTGATGTAAACGGAAGTTTGGTCATTACTTGGATTAAATTGGTCAATGACGACGACTCTAACATGCAAATAGTTAGGGATGTTGATTAGGAAAAATATTTGTTTTAAATCTTAATTTTTCTTCCCAATGTACATATGTTACGAAAGTAAATATGCGTCTTGGTCTAAAAAAGCTTTTCCTCCTCGAAAGAGGGTTGAAGTAGTTATACTTAACGAATTCCCACCATTATTAAAATCCAAAGTTGACATTACTTATTGTCCTTTAGTTATTGTTGTCATTTATTTTGCTTACTTTTACTTTTAATTGCTTCATATTATATCTTCTCTCCGTAATCTTATTTATTTCATGTCCACTTAGTTTAATAATCAAACGAATTATCTAATTTGCACAAATGTTTGGCAATCCTTGGTAGAGCTTATTTATGATTTCATGATGAACCTGCTTGTAACATCCTCAATTTGGAAAAAGCAATTCGTTTAAAATTTTCAATATTACATCAAATAAAGGATAAAATCCCTTTCTACAAATCAATTTCTTTGAAATACCTCAAATTAATTATTAGATATAACCTCAACAATTATTAACTCAGGTTGTTAGATATTAGTTTGAATCAATTTGTAATGTATCTTCACTTCTGTAAGTTATTGTTTGACCTTTTATATCCTTGTGTTTGTATGAGGTTATGGCTTGTATAACCTATATAAATACTTCCTTGTCTTTTGTAATCTTGAGTGTAACTTTAATACTGTGAGATATATGACTACGATACTTGTGACATTTCTCTCTCTATATAATCTTTCTTTAATTCTTGTTCTTTAATTGTTAATATGCTTGGACTCTCGGATCACACAAGTTTTATACCAAGACTAAGTAAAGGCCAAGTATTACTAAACCAATTATAGGACAATAAATGTCCTAAAGCGTTGAAAATTATGTAAAGAATTATAGAGGTTTTATTTAACTATTTTGTAAAAGCCTTATTATGTTAAGGGGCTTTATTTGGTGTAATGGGCTTGGGCTTTTAGCATTAAACCCTTGGTATTTAATGTGTATTTCTAGTGAGATTGGGGTTTAGAGAGAGAGTTTGAGTTTCAATCCTATGTGTTACACTCTCTAATCATTCAATAAAAGATTATTGTCCAATACATTGTTATTAATCAGATATGGGATTCACAATTGGTATCAGAGCCTAATTGGTGATTTGAAGAATTTTTGAAGATCAAAATTTGAAGATTTGAAGGTTTGAAGAATTTCTTGAAGAACAAGAAATCAAAGAAACAACCGAGTTTGCCAAGTTTTTTTTATCGATTTGATGATTTTTGTGTTAGACTTTGAATTCTAATCATTATCTATCTGTTTTAGCGTCAAGGTCTTAAGTTTTGAAAGTTTTGTTCTTCAAAGTATCTTTTGTGTTCATCCAAGTTCTAGTCAAATATGAAGTTTTTGATCAATTTCGGTTGTTGAGACTATATAAAAAGGTGTTTTTATCATCTCTTGATCTTTAACTTGAATGAAGTAAAAATTGTTTAATTGAGTTTTGCAATTGCAGGTGTTCAACAAAAATCTTTTTTGTTAAATTTATCTGATGGTTCTTGTTTGATAACAGAAGTTCATCGCAAAAGATTCATGCGATATTCAGGTTTATCGCAGGCTTGTTTCTTCTATTCATATATTGCAGCACATATAAAGCCCCCTTCCAATCTATCACACACTTCATATATATCGCAACTTTCATATATATCGCAACTTTCATAACTATCACAGCTATTGTCTGCGATACATTGGTTTATCGCAACTATTATCTGTGATACATTGATTTATCGTAGCTATTGTCTGCGATACATTGGTTTAACGCAGCCAGTGCTCTGCAATACATTGGTTTATCGCAACCAGTCATTGCGATATTTTGGTTTATTGCAGAGACCTGCGATACTTCTATTTATTGCACAACTCTATTGTTTGATCAATCTTGATATGCTGCGATAATTGATCAGTACCTTTGTGGTAGTTGACTTTTTTTAAGCTTGCGATAATTGGTCAATACTTTGTTATAGTTTGAAAAAAATATCTCGAGGTGCTTCTAGGCATGGCGATTTGATCTGACCTGGTAGAGAACCCAATTCCCCCGACCCGGTCGGGGACGGGGATTCCCCGCTAAACTTGGTCCCGAGTTCGGGGCCGAGGATCCCCACGTTGAGGAAACCGGGGATGGAGTCGGGGCCCTGTATCACACCCCCGCCCCACCCCGTACCAGGTATATATATTATATATTAAATAATTCAATAATTTAATTAATTGATTATTTTATTAATTTCTTTCCCTTAATAGTTTCGTACTCTCAGTTAGTGTTTAAACTTAGGTATCCACAATTCCAATTTTCATTTCCCCACTTCCCCGTCAAAATCAAATCCACCGCTTCATCTCTGCAACTAGTCGTTGATTGTCGACTGCCGAATTTATGTGCTAGTTTAGTCCATCCATCGACTTTCTATGTGAGTCCAGTCCACCCATCGGGTATTGACTAGATTTGGACAAGGGATGGGGACGGTGACTCAGTTGGGGATTGGCCGGGTATTAACCGGGTAACTAGCGGGTGTGGGAGATTAATCTCGTTACCCGTCGGGGATCGGGGCCGGAGCTCTCTACCAAAACTCGGGGTCGAGGAATGCAAAACCCGCCCCATCCCCGCCTGGTTGCCATGCCTAGGCGTTGCCCCTTGATCACCCCCCCCGGGTGCTAAGTCGCAAGAGGGGGACAATTCGTTTTTCATAAGGTTTGATGTTTTTTTTACGACGGTTTGAATTCTTTATCCTTTTATGTGATTTATTTTGACATTCTTGATATAACTAAGTCTGTTTGACGTGCAAGTTTGATTTTCAGAGTTTGGTCTTTCATATTCGTTTATCATAATTATTTTTGAAAAACAAATTTTAAATTTTGTTTTTCAGAATTAATTTTTCTCGTGTAGATTTTATCTGATTTTGAATTGTTTTTCAAAATTGATTTGTGATCGATGTGTCAAATACTTTTCAAATCAATATTGATTAATGATCACTTTGTTCAAGCAACAATGTTTTATTCTGATTCTAAACAAGAAATTTCCGATCTAAAAGCCAAGATTGCAGTTCTTGGAGCAAGATTATAAAACAATCAAAATATGCTTTTGCATGTTGTTGGTGAAAGTGCTGACAATCTGAGTTGGGCAAAAGGTTTAGAAAGAGAAAAGGAAAAGCTTGTTGAAGAAATGGATTTTTTTGAAACATCAATTATCTGAATTCTCGAAAAGGCTTGATAAACCAGAGAGTGAGAGTGTTGCATATATACAAAATTATGTTACTAACTATAATTCCATTATTGCTAAACAGAAGGAGTTGATTGAGAGTCTGAAAGAAGCAAATATGAAGAGAAGTGCTCCGACAAGTGCTGAAGCCTCAGAGAAAATATATGCACTTGATTGAAAAGTTGTAGATTTTGAACCCGAGAAGAGCAGAACATGACGCTTGAAGAGAAACGAAAAGCTGCAGAGATTGAAAATCTTGATCTGAATAAAAAGGCTTTTCATTTTTGAAAAAGAAAGAAGTGAACTTTTAAATGAGAGGAAAGGATTTCAGAGAAAGATTATTGATATTTCAAAGAAAGTGTTTGAAGATAAAGAAAAGCCTTTAAGTTTAAAAATGCTAAACTTTCAAAGCAAATCTCTGATTTTGAAAAGATTTTGATAATTGAAAGAGATAATTTTGAAAAGGCAAGAAAATGTTTTGAAGAAGAAAAGAAAGTGATTGAAAAGAAGAATGTTGCATTTTTCAAAGAGATATCTGATAAAAACAACAGTATAGAAAAGGATTTTGAAAGTGAAAGGAAGATTTGTGAAACTAAAATTCGTAATCTTTCAAATAAATTATCTGATTGTAAAATCGGATTTACAAAAGCGATTTCATTTAATTCTCGAAGAAAGAATTGTTTTATCCGCAAAAGTCAAGAAACTTGAAGAAATCAATTTCAAAGCTGAATGTTATATAAAGAATTATAGATGTTTTATTTAATTATTTTTTAAAAGTCTTAGTATGTTAATGTGCTTTATTTGCTGTAGTGGGTTTCGGCTTTAAGCATTAAGCCCTTGGTATTTAATGTGTGTTTCTAGTGAGATAAAGGTTTGGAGATTATGTGCCTCATAGATTTTAGAGAGAGAGTTTGAGTTTCAATCCTATATGTAACACTCTCTAATCATTCAATAAAAGATTATTGTCCAATACATTATTACTGGATCAGATCTTGATTCACAATTGCTATCTCCAAAAGTGCGGGAACGCTTCACCCAAAAGTTACACTCTTTTCCTGTATCTAACTAGCACTCAACTCTTCACAATGCCGCTAGTACCATTCCCCAACAAGGACCTGATGAAAATGTCGATAAAAAAAGGTTTGGCTAATGATAGGATGGGTTTACACTCCCCTTAAATCTAACCGCAAGTGTACGGTGTTGAATTTAAGTAATAGTACAGAAGTACGAGTATAGAACCAAAGAAACTAGGTGTTAAGTACCTCAATGACTATATTGATTATTAACTAGACGATTGAAAATTGGTTGTTTTGATGAATTAGAAATTAGTCACTTTATCACAGAACGAATGACACTAAGAATAGCTGAGAATGACTTGAATGAATGAGAGAACTGTTGGAGGGTTGGATTCCTCAAGAACATAAAATTCGCGACTGTGTGATTGCATAACTTGGATTGAATTGAGAAATGAAAAGTAAAATCACGACATCACTACACTTTATCAAGCTGTAGCAATTACTTTCCAAAATCTTATTTTATCTCTCGATCTACATAATGAAAAGTTGAAAAGCTTAGTGATTATCAACAACATGTATGAAATATCATATTTCTATCTCAATCACTTGCAAGACATAAAAGATAGATCAAATCTCAAAAACTTTTCTCAAAGAATAAAAAGATTTATTAGATCATCTAATAGTTTATTAGAATATTACAAGCATTAAGAACAATCTCAAATGTTTCATCAATAAAAAACAACCCATAATCATCACCTCTACATAACTATAAGTTTAATTGTTCATGATTCAAAACAACCCCCAACATGAAGAAATTAGTTCATGTTGGGGGTTTTCAACCGCATAAATGAAATACAAAAGTTTGAAAGATAAATCATTGTTCTAAGAATTAAAACAATAAAAACTCCCTGAAGAAGCAATTCCTCAATCTTCTGTACCTGTAGCACGTTGAATCACCCTCTTTCGATCTCCAATCTTCTTTTTCTTCATCCAAAATCGTTTTCTCTAACTCCCAAAATCGCCTATTTTGTTCTTTGGTAAGTGGTAACCCCCCAGCGTCCCTCTAAACCTAATTGATATAGAGAAATATAACAGTCAGGGGTTTGGCGCGAGCGACGGTGCGGATGGGGTCGCGCCACGAGCCGTGCAGAAGACTGCCCGTAGAACCGTTCACATAGTCGCGCGGATGGAGCCGTGCCAAAGGTCGCGTGGAACACTGGCTTCCGAAGTGCATCTTTTTTCATTAATGGCCTAAAATGCTAAATTCCTACTCGAAATGACTCAAACATGTTTGGCCTTGCAAAAATCAAGAAGACTTGTACTTTCTCGCAAAAAATCATTAAAAACTACTATTTTACTTGGAAACTTACAACGAAAGAACCGATTTAAAATTCAAAATAATGTTAGAAAACGATATTATCAGCTAACGCCTAGTAAGTTCAAGCAGCTTTCATCATAATTATACAATAGTAAAACTGAAAGACTGCTTATTTAAAGCATAACTCCTCATTATGAAACACATTTATCATAAAAGCAACATCTTTCTAAACCCACTATTTTCATGATGAAAAACAATAAACCAAAATATGCATTTAATATGAATTCAAAACCCAACACTCACTCCAAAACACAATGGAGTTAAATAATCAAATCCTAAAAACCCAAATAAAATTCCATTATCCAAATCATTCAAAAAAACGTGTATAAAACTCAATGATACAAAACCACAAATCATGGATATCAACCCATGCTCAATACGTCACCGAAAACATGAATAATACCCAATACCCAAAACAACACCTTTCGGTGATGGGGGAGACCCGTTTTCGTAGAACGTAGAGGAACACAAAGTTAAGCAACATATATATGTTATCGAACTAGACCTCATATCATGACTTTATTGCATGCTTTATTAAGCTACACCTCAAGTCTCTGATTCTTTTAGTGTACCCACTCAATATGGGTGTCATCTCAAGGAAACAGTACCTTTAGTGAGCACGCCTCACTGTGATCCACCTCAAGGATACCCGATGTTATTGCCTCTTCGTTCTCTAGTAGAGTTCCAACCTTAAGGTTCTCATTCGACCTTTACTGTATACTCCCTAGAATTCAAGATAGGAATCTCAACTCCCTACTTGATAACCCAAAATGTTTAACCCTCATGCATAAGAGTGAGATCATCAAAACCCCAAAACTCACGGTCACGGGGTGCAACCCATAAAGGTTCACCTCTGCAACACCAGCACGACAACAATGCTTACTCGGACATTTATCACAAAGTGAGAACATCAAGACTCCTCACTTATCAACCATGACTGAATCGTATGCCTATGGATCCAATGCATTACAATCTAAAATTGCATGACTCTAAATGACCCCTACTGGTAACGGGAAAATGGAATGTGCTACTGACCAATGCACTCAAAACATGTAGTTTATACATACATACATATATATATATAGGGGGCTTTTCAAGGGAGATCCTAGTATTTTGTGGTAACTATGAGATCCAATCTCATTCATCCATCTAAATAATCAAGGGGTTAAAATAATTAAGAGAAATATTAATTAAAAACAGAATTTTAGGCCACTAAAATAGGTAAAAAGGGTAAAAATGTCAAAACACATTGAAATTCAGTGTTATCTAATTTAGGCATGTACCGATAATTTAGGCAATGAATCAGATGTGATAACCTCACAATATTGAAACATATCAATCAAATTCGATTACACTATTTTGAATACACTATATATCACAACAATCTACAACGATTTTAACCCTAGTTACACATTGTATCACGTAAGATCAAGGTTCTAAATGGCGTGAGACGTGGCATGGTGGCGAGCCAAGCCTCAAGCCTTAGGAGCCATGGCGAAGCCATGGCGTTTTCAAGGCGTGACTTATGGCGTCAAATTTCTATTTTAAATATAATATTATATATAAAAACATATGTTTGATGTGTTACTCAATGAGTCAATAGTAATACGCAAGTTAAATTAGGCTGTATATATTAAAAACCTGCAAATGAGACATTAAAAACATAAAAAGAAACCAAATATTGCATTGCAAAAACTGCGCATTAGGCCATGGCGTGCCACGGGCTTAGCATGGCGTGAGACACAAACCTTGGTGCCATGGCACGCCATGGCGGCTGTGCGGCGAGTTTTTTAGAACAGTGCGTAAGATAACACAATGTAGCACATTGTGTGACACTGTGTAACAACCTTGTATCACGAAGGAGAGAAGTCTTTCGGTTACACATTGTATCACGTTAGATAACGCAATGTATCACATTGTGTGGCATTGTGTATCACATAAGATAGCATGCATCGGTATTGTTTTAGCTGTAAGATAACATATTGTATCACATTGTGTGACATTGTGTGACACCTATTTACAACACAGATCACAACGTTGTATCAACGAGATGAAGCAAGGATGGTGAAAGGATGCAGACTTCGGTACAAAAGAAAATGATGGAGCAAGGATGCAGACTTTGACATCAAGAATGAAGATTTCATATGATTGAATTTCAAACTCAAACATGGAGAATATCTCAAAATCAATTTGTTGAGATATTCAAGGAAACTCAATATTTAATTGATAAGAGATTGATATTTTCAATTACAATTTTTTTAATATTATTTAATTTATCAAATGACTAAAATAACCTCCCTTATTAATTAATAAAAAAAATTAATAAATTAAGATGGATGGATGGATGGATGAGATTGGATCTCATAGTTACCACAAAATACTAGGATCTCATATGTAGTTTAATTAATAAAAATGACTAATAAAAAAAATGACTAAAATAATTACAAATTTTTTAATATTATTTAATTTATCAAATGACTAAAATAACCTCCCTTATTAATTAATAAAAAAAATTAATAAATTAAGATGGATGGATGAGATTGGATCTCATAGTTACCACAAAATACTAGGATCTCATATGGAAGTGTGCTACTGACCAATGCACTCAAAACATGTAGTTTATACATATATATATATATATATATATATATATATATAGTAGGCATATACTCGCGCGATGCAGCGGAATGTAAGTAAATAACGAACAATTAATGTTACTTCCTTATAGACATGTCATCAACAATCCAACCATGACCTATGAATCACAATTTATGAAACCCTAAACCCTAAACCCATATATATATTCAATAATTAGTTTATATTACAATTATTAACAAAAAAAATTATAATGATATAATTTATAATAAAAATGAAACGTATTTTACGATTATGTATTTTTAATGTGTTAACGGTGGAAAAAAATAAAACGTATGGATAGAAAACAAATTAGTTCGTAGATATTCATGATATTTAATAGTACGGTTAAATTAAAAAATATTCAATATTGGACTCGTTTTGAAGATATTGACGAGACGATTATAATAGTATAGTTTGTAGAAAAAGAAACCTATTTTTTGATTGCATTTTTGTTCATATACGATTATTTGTGTTAATATGATAATGGTGTAAAATGAAAAATGAAAAAATAAGGGATATAAAATGAATTAAATAAGTAATTATAAGGGTGACAAATGTAACATTATAAGGGTGATAAATGTTATTGTATAAAAGCTTAGGGTGATAAGTGTTATTGTATAAAAGCTTAGGGTGATAAGTGTTATTGTACAAAAGTTTGTACAATAACTGTATTAGTTTTTTTATATAGTAGTAGAGATTTAATTCGTAGATAATCATGAAATTTAATAGTACGGTTAAATTTAAAAATATTCAATATTGGGCTCGTTTTGAAGGTATTGACGAGACGATTATAATGGTATAATTTGTAAAAAAAGAAACGTATTTTTTCATTGCATTTTTATTCATATACGATTATTTGTGTTAATATGATAATGGTGTAAAATGAAAAATGAAAAAATAAGGGATATAAAATGAATTAAATAAGTAATTATAAGGGTGACAAATGTAACATTATAAGGGTGATAAATGTTATTGTATAAAAGCTTAGGGTAATAAGTGTTATTGTATAAAAGCTTAGGGTGGTAAGTGTTATTGTATAAAAGCTTAGGGTGATAAGTGTTATTGTACAAAAGTTTGTACAATAACTGTATTAGTTTTTTTATATAGTAGTAGAGATTTAATTCGTAGATAATCATGAAATTTAATAGTACGGTTAAATTTAAAAATATTCAATATTGGGCTCGTTTTGAAGGTATTGACGAGACGATTATAATGGTATAATTTGTAAAAAAAGAAACGTATTTTTTCATTGCATTTTTATTTATATACGATTATTTGTGTTAAAATAATAAGGGTGTAAAATGAAAAATGAAAAAACAAGGGATAGAAAGTAAATTAAATAATTAATTGTAAGAGTGATAAATGTAAAATTTAACTTTCCAAAAACCGTTTTCCAATAACCAACTTTTTCAAGAACGGTAATAGAACTTTTATAATATAGTATATATATATATATATATATAGGGGGCTTTTCAAGGGAGATCCTAGTATTTTGTGATAACTATGAGATCCAATCTCATCCATCCATCTAAATAATCAAGGGTTTAAAATAATTAAGAGAAATATTAATTAAAAACAGAATTTTAGGCCACTAAAATAGGTAAAAAGGGTAAAAATGTCAAAACACATTGAAATTTAGTGTTATCTAATTTAGGCATGTACCGATAATTTAGGCAATGAATCAGATGTGATAACCTCACAATATTGAAACATATCAATCAAATTCGATTACACTATTTTAAATACACTATATATCACAACAATCTACAACGATTTTAACCCTAGTTACACATTGTATCACGTAAGATCAAGGTTCTAAATGGCGTGAGACGTGGCGTGGTGGCGAGCCAAGCCTCAAGCCTTAGGAGCCATGGCGTTTTCAAGGCGTGACTTATGGCGTCAAATTTCTATTTTAAATATAATATTATATATAAAAACATATGTTTGATGTGTTACTCAATGAGTCAATAGTAATACGCAAGTTAAATTAGGCTGTATATATTAAAAACCTGCAAATGAGACATTAAAAACATAAAAAGAAACCAAATATTGCATTGCAAAAACTGCGCATTAGGCCATGGCGTGCCACGGGCTTAACATGGCGTGAGACACAAACCTTGGTGCCATGGCGCGCCATGGCGGCTATGCGACGAGTTTTTTAGAACAGTGCGTAAGATAACACAATGTATCACATTGTGTGACACTGTGTGACAACCTTGTATCACGAAGGAGAGAAGTCTTTCGGTTACACATTGTATCACGTAAGATAACACAATGTATCACATTGTGTGACACTGTGTATCACATAAGATAACATGCATCAATATTGTTTTAGCTGTAAGATAACATATTGTATCACATTGTGTGACACTGTGTGACACCTATTTACAACACAGATCACAACGAGATGAAGCAAGGATGGTGAAAGGATGCACACTTCGGTACAAAAGAAAATGATGGAGCAAGGATGCAGACTTCGACATCAAGAATGAAGATTTCATATGATTGAATTTCAAACTCAAACATGGAGAATATCTCAAAATCAATTTGTTGAGATATTCAAGGAAACTCAATATTTAATTGATAAGAAATTGATATTTTCAATTACAATTTTTTTAATATTATTTAATTTATCAAATGACTAAAATAACCTCCCTTATTAATTAATAAAAAAAATTAATAAATTAAGATGGATGGATGAGATTGGATCTCATAGTTACCACAAAATACTAGGATCTCATATGATTAGGCCCCTATATATATATATATATATATATATATATATATATATATGCAACAAATACAATATACGTCCAAAACACAACATTAAGTAATTTAAACCGAATATATACCCCAAAACTCATTTGAGTCAAGAATAAACGACAACAAAATACAATCCTTCAAATTATTGGTTGCACTGTATGGGTGAAATTGAAGGTGGTTTCTCGTACATTTTCATATCGTGTGTATCGTTTTGATGAAAAACAACCATAAACTGGTAAGCAAAGATAACATGTACCTAAGCTAAAACAAGAGGCAACTACGTTATGCATAACATAACGTCATTCATATGGCTAGGAAGTTGAATATCGGTCCATCACGAGCCCACAATCTACTTTGTAGCTTGAAAGGTGGGTCCAATTGGGCGGGTGGTACGAAGTCAGACATTAGGAATTTTAAAAGAGATTTGAACTATTTTATTGGGGATAACAATGCAAGCATGCTTACTACGAGGATGAATAATAGAATGGAACATGCTCCTAATTTTTCATTTGACTGTCGTTGCGAGAAAGGACAACTTTTTTTTCTATGTTCTTGTTAGACAAGATAATAAAAGCTAATTATCTAGAGTTTGGTGATATTGTATCGTTTGATGCAACATTTTGCACAAACAAGCAAGTAGGGTGTTCAAAAAAACGGTTGGACCGCTCAAACCGGTCGAACGAAGTTAAACCGGACCGTTTTTGGTGGTGTAGGTGGTCTGGCGGTTCGGTCTGGTCTAAAAAATCGCCAAATCGGGCGGTGCGGTTCGGTCTATGGTTTGGAGGATTTTTGGGCGGTTTGGACCAAACCGACCGCCAAATATATATATATATATATATATATATATATATATATATATATATATATATATATATATTATACATCTTTATATATTTGTTGTTTAGCCCAAAAAAATGTCCAATTTATCTTATATAGAAAAGGCCCAACATAACTTTAAATCTAGCCCAAAACATTGAAATCCATAATTCAATTTTGATCTGATTTTTCCAAATCGACCAGACGACGACTTCTCCAAAATTCAAATTGACTTTTCCTTTCTAGTTTCTTCACGCCCAAAACACATCAATTGATTCGATTCTTCCTTTTGTTCGATGAGCTTCTGACATGTACAATGAGCTTCTGTTCAATGAGCTTCTGTGCACTTCACGAATCAAGTTAACAGCTTATGTTAACAACTTCTGTTCACGAATCAAGTTCGGTTCACAGCGGTTGCATCAAGTTAACACCTTCTGTTCTTCAAGGTTCGTGACTTTGTGTTCACTCTTTTTAGTTCGTAACTTTAAATTTGTGTTAGTGTGTTACTTGGATTGAATATGTGTTAGTTTTATAGAATGATTTTGATTTTTTGATGAATCTGTGTTACTTTCATTTGATGAATCAGTGTGTTAGCTCCACTCACATTGTATAGAAGTATTGAAAAATAGGCTATGGGAATCGCAGAAGCCTGCCGCTGAACACTCAAGTACACCACAGAAGGTGCAAAGCTCAGAGGTTACTCCGCAGAAGATCTACCAGAAAAACCTGAATGATTCTTGGATCACAGAGCCTCTGTGATCACTCACAGAGCCTCTGTGATCACTCACAGAGCCTCTGTGAAGGCCAACCTCTGGAGATCAATGAAGTTTTTCTAAGAGATCAAGACAAGACCACGTGCAGAACACGTGAGACCTGCTGTACGAAGATCCTCAAGATCAAAGTAATGGGCATCCCACGATGTTTACTTTCCAGGTGGCATTCCGTTTATGGAATGTCAGTTTTTGTCTTGTACTAAGGGGTACATCCCTCTTGTATATTAAGGGAGCACCACCTTAGAGCAAAACACACGAAAATAGCAGTCTGTATATTCCTTGAGCACTTTTTACACACACCAGTGCGTGTTCTTGGTGTTCTTCAGTAATCAATGAAACAATTCTTTGAGTAACTTTCTTGTGATACTTTACTTCCTGTTCATTAATTACTTGTGTGTTTACTACCTTGCATGTTCAATCTTTCCTACACGTATTAAACGCTTCCGCACTCTATTTACTTAATCTGTGTGTAGTAAAAGGTTAAATCAAGTTAAAGAACGTCAAAACTGCGATCAACAATTGGTATCAGAGCAAACTTTGATTTTCAACATCAAAGGATCCTGTTCTATACTTGTTTCCAGTACTCAAGGTACAAGTGTGTTCTTCATTCAAAAACAGATTCAAAGCTAGTTGGTTGATCATCTCCCTTTATTGTTATACTCTTTCTGATTCGTGCCATACCTTGTTCTCCTCTCTAAAACAAAAATGGCAAACACTGTCAACTACTTCAGTGCTGGATCTCAGTCCAAACCTCCCACTCTTCTAAGGGATGAATATCCTCAGTGGAAGATCAGGATGGTACACTTCCTTGAAGGTGTGGATCCTGGTCTGGTTGAATTTCTTCACAATCCTCCTTTCATCCCAATGACAACTGTTCCTCGTGTTCCTGCCACTGCCAATACTCCTGAAATTCCTGAATATCAACACCCCAAACCTGTCCTTGAATGGAGTGAAGAAGAAAAGGCACAACATGAGCTTGCAAAGAAAGCCAAAAGACTAGTCATAATGGCTATCCCAAATGATATCTTTCAATCTCTTGACTCATGTGAAACTTCAAAGGACCTATGGTTAGAGCTGGAGAAACAACTTGAGGGTGGTGCCAAAACCCTCAAGAACAACAGAGCCTTATGCATAAATGAATATTTTGCATTCAAAGCTCTGCCGGGTGAATCCATTCAAAGCACTTACAATAGATACAATTCTTTGATAAACAAGTGTAAGAGGTATGGGATCCACAGAACCTCCGAAAAAAACAATGTCAGATTTCTACAGAGCCTTAATGATGAATGGCTTCATCTAACCATGTCCATGCAAGCCACGTTGGATCTTGATGTTTGGTCCATATCTGATCTCTTTGGAACACTGATTAGCCAAGAGAACAGAATTTCCAAACTATCAACCTCTGTCGGAGGTCCTCTGGCTCTTGTGGGTAGTACCTCAGAAGGCAGAGACAAGGGAAAGAAGGATAAGGCAGCTGAGGAGGCACAGAAAAGGAAGAAGAAAAAGGTACTCGTAGTAGAGAGTGAAAGTGAAGAAGATTCTGAGGAGGAGATTGACATGGCTGCTCTGGCCAAAACACTTGCACTAATGACCCGACAGTTCAATCGTGGTCTCAAGAAGAAGCCGGAGTACAGAGGTAAAGAAGAAAGAGATGACAGAAGCAGAGGATATGGTGAGGCAAAGAGAAAAGAGTGGTCTGAGGAACCAAGGCAAGAAGAAAGGAGTGGACAGCAGTCAGACGGCAGAGCTGGTGACAAATTCCCGAAGCAAACTGAAGGCTGCTTCAAATGCGGGAAACCAGGCCACTATGCAGCAGAGTGCAGGTCCTCTGCCAACACAGGGAAACCCACAAGAGATGTTGCCTTCTATAAAAAGAAAGCAGAGTACTACACTCAGAAATCCCTAATGGCAGAACAAGAGAACCTTGTAACCGATGAATCATCTGATGAAGAAAACAACGCACTCTTCTGTGGAATGGCAGAAGTCCACTCTTCTGACAACGAGAGTGAGGTATCCACTTCTAACTCTTGCAACACAGACTCTGAAATCAAACTTCTTGAAATACAAAACGATCTTCTATCCTGTAAAAACACTTGCTCATATCTTGAGAAAAAGCTTGCCTTCTTTGAAAGAGAAACTAGGCTTCTCACAGAAGAGAAGGATAAGCTTTATCTTGAAAACAAAACTCTTACCTCTGAGCATATTTCAACAAAAAGGGGTTTCAAAGATAAAATCACAAATCTCGACAAAGCTTTGAAAGAAAAGGTCAAAGAGCTAAAGAAATGTGAGAGTGATCGTTTAAATGCCATCTCTTTGAAAAATTTCTTTCAAAAAGAAAGAGAAGCTCTTCATCGAGATCTGTTCGACAGAGATCTCAAAATCAAAAGGTATCAGGATGCTCAAAAAGTCACTGAAAAGGTCAACACCCAAATTGGCAGAAGAGGCATAGGGTTCGATGATGTCGATCCCTATACTGGAAACAAAAGAAACAAATCTTTAGAAAACATCTTCTGCGTTGGAAAATCGTTAAAACCAAGTCTTCCAAACCTTCTATCCACATTTAAAAGGCGAAAAACATCCGAAGAACCACATCTGAGGAATCCTCTGTTGATGGTAGATACATGGTATGGAAATAATAATCCACCTTCTTCACTCTCATCAAAGAGAAATTCTATTCCAAAGAAATATTTGTCTCAAAAACAGATAGGAATCTTCAGATTCGGTCATCCAGAGACACAAACTCAAATGGCTTTTGTATGCATGATGACTCCTGAAAAGGATTTGTCCTCTGAAGCTCCAGAGTTTGTTCCGGCCTCTGTGGAAGAAAAAATATTTAAAAGATTTTTAGAAAACGACTTGAAAAGAACTTATGAAAATCATTTTCTCAACCATCCTGATTTAACCTCTGAAATAAGAGAAATCTTTGAGCAAGATCTACAAAACTGTCTTAACGCTCCTATGGTCATTCCGTGTATTTCAAAAACTCTAAATACTTCAAAGGACACCAATGGACAAAGCAAGGCACTTGCAGAAGGTCAGGATCTCATTCACAGAGACTTCCTCGATTCAGACTCTGAGTCAGAATCAGAGTCCTCTGTTGAAAATGAGACAAGTTCTGTGGAACTTGAGATACTCCCCTGTGGTACAAAGAAGAGTAAACTTACCTCTAGCATTCTTAATAGAACAGTCCTTCCCAAAAGGAAAACCACAGGTGTACCTATATGTCCTGATTTCCTGGACATGTGCTTGCAAGCAAAGACTTCTCTTGAGCTTGAAAGATCTGAAAAGAACAAGATCTCTCATGATTCAAAAGCTCCAAGACCATTAAAACCTTTTCAAGAAAAACTCACTTGGCAACAGAAGAATAAATGGCCTAAAATTGATAAACTTGATGCTTCTGTTGCAGTGAAAGCAAGGAAAGAAGATCAAGGGAGAGTACAACCAAAGAGCCACTCAAGAAGAGTATTTGAAAAAACTCAACCTAGATTAGACAAAGCTTTCTGTAAAAAGAAACCCAAATCTAAAATGGGTTGTAGTAAAATTTGCTCTGTACCCTCTTTTGAAAAATTTAATGAAATTTTCAAGAAGTTTGCTTCAAATGTTCCTTATTGTAAATGCTTTGATCTTATGCATTCTTTGAATCAACATTCTCGAGGCCCTCCTGTCTTATATCTTACCCAAAACCCAAGAATGCAAAATTCAAGGGTGAGAAGAGACAAACTGGTACCTCTGCAAATGAGGATAAATCCAAAACCAAAGATGTTAAGGCATCTTCAAAGTCTCCTAACAACAATGGACCCATTTGGAAATGGGTACCTAAATCTCTCTAATCTGTCCACAGAAGAAACAACATGTGCCTATCCGGTACCTAGACTCCGGGTGCTCAAGACACATGACTGGCGACAGAGGGTTGCTTTCCTCCTACAAAGAAAAACATGGAGGAGGATCTGTGACTTTTGGAGATAACAAGAAGGGACAAATAAAAGGCTATGGAGTCATTGCCAAAGGAGACATAGATGTCAACAAAGTTGCCTATGTGGATGGCCTTAAGCACAACCTTCTAAGTGTAAGTTAAATCTGTGACAATGGGCTCGATGCGATGTTCAAAAGACAGTACTGCTCTCTGTTGAAGGAAGATACAACCACAGAGCTTCTGCGTGCCAAAAGACGAGGTGATTTATACCTCATGGACTTTAAATCAACTAACAGAGAAGAAAAGCTCTGCTTAGTCTCAAGTAAGAATGAAGAAGCTTGGCTCTGGCACAACAGGTTCTGTCATCTAAACTTTCACACACTTAACAAACTTGTGAAACTAGAACTTGTCAGGATCGAATTCTCAACAAGAATTAATTCTCAGAAACAATATCAAAGAAGTTTGCGGAATAACACTTTGATATTCTATGAAACAGTAAATCAACACAGAAAATATGAATAACAAACTGTAAGCTTTTATTGAATGCTTTTAAGTTACAAGATTACTCACTCAACCTCAATATTGATGAACAGGCTCACCAATACGAATTCTACTTCTCTAGAATTAGGATCTATGCCTTGAGGTTGTTTTTCTCTAAAAGAATGAAAACTAAAAATTATCTTTTTTTTTTTTTTTAAACAATACTATATATATATACTGAAGATAAAAGCTAATTACAATTAATAAAATATCTTCAGAATATCTTCCATCATTATCTCCAAGCTTTCCATAATCTTCAGTTTATCCAGCTGTCATCCTTTCCATACAGATCTCCATCTTATAAGCAGTATTAATCATAAGCAGCATTAATACTTTGAGCAATATTAACTCTAGCAGTACTAACCATGCTCAGCAGTACTAACTTTGTTCAAGCAGCACTAACTTTGACTAGCAGTATTAACTACTAGCAGTATTAACTGAAAGCAGTATTAACTCTGAACTAGCAGCATTAACCATACTTGAGTTTTTCTTCAGTTCCCAACAATCTCCCCCTAACTTGACTTTTAGGAAAAGAAGTCAAGTTCTTCAGATCTTCTTCAAGATGCTCCCAAAACTCCATCATGACCTAAATTCCAGTATTTGCATCCAATCCCAAACTTTGATTAATTGTTCTTTGGATCAAATATTTAGCCATTTCTGAATTTTCACCACATCCAAGCTTCTTCTTCAACATTAAATGAAGTTTCAATCTGCTATGGTTGTATACTTTATCCACTAGGAAGTATTCAATGTGATTTCTATCCAAAGTCACAGAATATACACCACTAGTTTCATACAAAGTCCAATTGGTAACTGCTTGAAAAACACTCCTTATGATCTCCTCCACTTCATCAGGTTTGAATATCATACACAGATACTCCATCACCAGTTTTGTAATTGAAATCCCTGGAGCTTTCAACTGATCTGCATACAACTTCATCCCTATATCAAACATTTCTTCAATATCAGACCTTGAGCATGTTCTGACAATTTTAGCCCAAGTACTGTAGACTTCATACTTTTCATCTTTTCTCTTCAGTCTGATATACTCCTTGCCATCTACTTCCAATTTGATGATTTGTTCTTGTTGTGACAGAACTATGAGTTTAAACTCTTCTATATCTTTGCCCTGTTTGAGTACATCCATGTTGATGTTGCCCATGGTTTCCATCAATTCATAATAGTTATATCTGTCCTCACCTTCTCCAGAAGTGTTACCCTCTTTTGAAGGATCATTGGATCTTTTTGTAGTGGAAGTCTTCTGCCTAGCAGAAGCACTATCCACCCCCTTGGGTTCTTGGCACCTGGGACCTTTGGATGATTGCTCACCCAAAGTTGCCATGGGGAAGGTCTTAGAGATGTTATCACTGTCCTTCTCTGTGCTAGCAGAAGTAGTGGCAGCCTTCTCACCCATATGCTCTTCCATCTCCTTATAGAGCACCTCCTGAGGGTTGGGAGACACCCTATTGGATTCCCTTTGGATATTCTCTATTGGAGAATGCTCCAATAGAGGGCTTAAAGGCTTAGTGGGGGATGGTACAAGAAGGGAAGGAGCCTTCTTTACCTGTTTTCTCTTGTAAATTTGGGTGATGGGAGAGGTTGGTTTTTCAAGAAGGGACTGGGGAATTGATTTTGAGAGGGAAGGTTGGGCTTGGCTAGCAGTGGGTTGGTCTAATAGGGGCCTTGACCCTGCTGCCATACCTTCATTGGTTTGGGACACCACCATCATTGTAGAGAACAATGGGGTGTCAACTCCTTCCGAGTCCCCAGCAGATCTTCTCATATTTGAGAAAACCTTGCCTTTGGGGGGTTTAGGTACATATACCCCAACAGGTTGAGGTATATCCGTCAATTGATTAGTAATAACTTCTTGAACAAACCTGGGATACATAAAGAAGCTCTTTTTGTTTCCCATGTTTGAGACAAGATCATTGAAAATCATTTTAGAAAAATTGTACTTTCTGGCAGTGGCCAAGCACACCAAAGCATAAGCAATAGTGCTGCTGAACTCACTCAATCCAGTAGTCTTTTTGGATATACAATGCATAAGAGTATGGACAAAGAAACGCCATTGGGGTGAGAATTTTGCTTTAGAAAATTTGAAAACACCCAATGGGCCTCCATACCCCATTCTTGTAAGATTTGAAAACAGTTCATCGTTTGGGATAGAAGTTATACCAGAGGCATCGTCTAGACGTAGACTGATGCGAATAACCTCTTCAGTAACTGTTAGTGATTGATCACAGATTCTGGTCTTGATCATTTGCACACCATTTTCCACAACAATGGTGGCATTAGCCCAGAACTGCCTTTGATGCTCAATGTAGATTGTAGGTGATACAATAAGAGCATGAGCAATGTGGCTTGTCTTGAGGAAATCCACAATCTGATGAAATCCTGAAGCTTGCTTTGGCTTTTGTAGCATCGCAATCTCGTTGTGCTCGTCGATGAAAGTCATGGATGCCATTGATCTTAGTGAAAACTTGCCTGAAAACTTCGAACTTGAGAGAGAAAAGGTTTTGAGCGCAAGAGAACAGTATGCAAAGAGTCGTTATGAACTTTTAGGCGGGCAAAAAGTATTTATAGTATTCGGAATATAAGCAGTATTAACCTAGAGCAGTATTAACTACTAGCAGTATTAACCACTAGCAGTATTAACTGAAAGCAGTATTAACCACTAGCAGTATTAACTGAAAGCAGTATTAACCACTAGCAGTATTAACTGAAAGCAGTATTAACCACTAGCAGTATTAACTGAAAGCAGTATTAACCACTAGCAGTATTAACTGAAAGCAGTATTAACCACTAGCAGTATTAACTACTAGCAGTATTAACTGAAATACTCCTTTTAAACTTGCTAAACACTGAGTACTGCTATGCAAATCCTGTAACAGAAGATTAGTAACACCAAGAATACTATACAGATATACAACCACTTTTTGAGAAGGAGATTATTCAGAGTTTATCATTCCCACACTTGTTACCAAGAAAGTGAATCTACCCACGTCAAAAGCTTTAGTGAATAGATCAGCAAACTGATTATCAGTGTGAACTTTGACAACTTGAATAAGTTTCTTTTCATTACAATCTCTTATAAAGTGATACCTGATTTCAATGTGCTTTGTCTTTGAGTGCTTGACTGGATTATTTACAATGCTAATAGCACTGCTGTTGTCAATAAAGATTGGAGTGTGTAGAAAGGTTACCCCATAATCCAACATTTGATTCTGAATCCATAAGACTTGAGAACAGCAACTTGCAGCTGCTATGTACTCTGCCTCTGTTGTAGATGTGGATACTGTGGTTTGTTTCTTGCACTGCCATGAGACTAGTCTAGCACCCAAAAACTGACATCCTCCAGAAGTA
This sequence comes from Arctium minus, assembly GCA_954870635.1. NCBI lineage: Eukaryota > Viridiplantae > Streptophyta > Magnoliopsida > Asterales > Asteraceae > Arctium > Arctium minus. Next base: position 9,774,727 of record OX941096.1, on the reverse strand, counting down.
GATTTTCTGTCCAAGTTTGCCCCACCTAGATCACTGTCTGAGTATGCTATTAGGTCAAAAGGTGAGTTATGAGGATACCAAAGTCCCAATCTGGGTTGCCCTTTGAGATATCTGAATATCCTCTTAACAGCTTGAAAGTGAGATTGCTTTGGCCTAACTTGAAATCTTGCACATACACAAACTGGAAACATTATATCTGGCCTTGATGCTGTGAGATACATGAGAGAGCCAATCATGGATCTATAATAATGCACATCCATATCCTCCCCCTCAAGATCTGCTGTGATCTGCTTGTGTGTTTCCATAGGTGTGCTGGCAGGTTTTGATTCTGAGAAACCAAACTTGGTTAGAATATCCTGCACATACTTGGATTGACATATGAAAATGCCATCTGACTTCTGTTGAACTTGGAGTCCAAGGAAGAAAGTAAGTTCCCCCATGGAACTCATTTTGAACCTTTGATGCATTAAATCCTCAAACTCCTTGCACATGTTGTTTCTTGTAGATCCAAAGATAATGTCATCAACATAGATTTGGACCAGCAAGATATCCTTCTTCTTTCTTTTGATAAATAAAGTCTTATCAATGACTCCTCTTTCAAAGTCATTCTCCAAGAGATAGGATGACAGAGTGTCATACCATGCTCTTGGGGCTTGATGTAATCCATAAAGTGCTTTCTTTAATTTGTATACCCTGTCTGGATAGCTTGGGTTTTCAAACCCTGGTGGTTGACAGACATATACTTCTTCTTCAATTGATCCATAGAGAAAAGCACTTTTTACATCCATTTGATAGACTTTGAAGTTCATGTAAGAAGCATAGGCTAGGAATAGTCTGATTGCTTCTATCCTTGCCACGGGTGCAAAAACTTCTTCATAATATATACCCTCTTCTTGAGTATAGCCTTGAGCCACCAGCCTTGCTTTGTTCCTTATGACAATACCTCTTTCATCTCTCTTGTTTCTGAAAATCCACTTTGTGCCAATTGCTCTGTGACCTTTAGGAAGGTCTACTAGATCCCATACATCTTGTAGCTTGAACTGTAACAGTTCTTCTTGCATTGCTTCTATCCAGCTAGATTCTTTCATAGCATCATGTGCCTTTTTAGGCTCAAGCTGGGATAGAAAACAAGAAAGGACTGTATGCTGTTGATCTTGCATTTCTTGAAGCCTGCTTTGATGTCTAGTCATCATAGGAGAAGAGATATCTCCTATTACCAGCTGTGGAGGATGATTCTTTTGAACTCTTGTGTTATGACTAGGTTCTTCATTCAGTCCAGCCTCTAGATTAGAGTCATGCAACTCAACTGAAGTGTTTTCAGATGCCACTTCTGATTCTTTACTTTCTTGAGTCTCCTCATCTCTAGTTTCTTCTTCACTCTGATTTGGTCCAGTAAATGATTCCTTTTCACAGTCTTCAACAGAATTCACTGTGGGTATGGGAAATATCACAGATTTAGATATACTTTCTGAGACTTGTGTGATCCCTGATCCTCCACATCCTGTTCCTGTAGAATCATCACTACTGAAACCAAAAGAATTAGTTAGTGAATCAATGTCAAATAGCCACTGAGGTCCAGATCCAACAGGATTTGGTGTGCTCTCATTGCATTTGACATTGTCACTTTCTTCAATTATTCTAGAAGAAGAGTTAAATATTCTGTAGGCCTTACTCTGAGATGAATATCCCACAAGAAATCCATCATCTGCTTTGCTATCAAACTTACCTAAGTGAGATTTGGTATTTAGAATTGTACAAGGACACCCAAAAGGTTTGAAGAAACCAATAAAAGGTTTTCTTTTATTTAAAAGCTCATATGGGGTCTTGTTCTTTTGCTTGACCACTAGAACTCTGTTTTGGACATAACAAGCAGTATTAACTGCTTCAGCCCAGAAGGTAATTGGCAATTTTGAATCAGCCAACAGAGATCTAGCAGCCTCTATTAGTGTTCTATTCCTCCTTTCAGCAATACCATTCTGTTGAGGAGTCCTAGGAGCACTATATTGCCTCTCAATACCTTTTTCTTCACAAAAGGTGTTTAGATCATGATTTTTAAACTCAGTTCCATTATCTGATCTAATGAATTTTACTCTTTGATTAGTTTGGTTTTCAATTCTTAGAATAAAGGATTTGATAAGACCACTTGTTTCATCCTTAGTCCTTAGAAAATATACCCAAGTAAATCTGGAGTAATCATCAACAATAACTAAGCAGTAAGATTTCTTGCCTATACTCATAACATTTGTAGGACCAAACAGATCCATATGCAATAACTGGAGACAAGTAGAAACAGAATTTAACTCTTTGGTCTTATGAGAAGTTTTGTGTTGTTTGCCTTTAAGACAAGCAACACAATGATCATCACATGAAAAGACTTTTGAAGGTAACCCTCTTACAAGGTTATTTTTAACAAGATTGCTCTGAGAATACTTGCTCTGATACCACTTGTCAGGATCGAATTCTCAACAAGAATTAATTCTCAGAAACAATATCAAAGAAGTTTGCGGAATAACACTTTGATATTCTATGAAACAGTAAATCAACACAGAAAATATGAATAACAAACTGTAAGCTTTTATTGAATGCTTTTAAGTTACAAGATTACTCACTCAACCTCAATATTGATGAACAGGCTCACCAATACGAATTCTACTTCTCTAGAATTAGGATCTATGCCTTGAGGTTGATTTTCTCTCTAAAAGTATATAAAAAACAAAAGTTAACTCATTATTCTAAACTATACAATATATATACTGAATACAAAGATAATTTCAATAAATAAATTATCTTCAGTATATCTTCCATGTATATCTATAAGCTTCCATAATCTTCAGATTATCCAGCTGTCATTCTTTCCATCCGAATCTCTTTAGCAGCACTAACCATGATCAGCAGCATTAATCTCTTCAAGCAGTACTAACTTTGAACTAGCAGTACTAATCTTGTTGAGCAACATTAACCATCAACTAGCAGCATTAATAACAGAAGTACTAACTAGAAGTATTAACAACTAGAAGTATTAACTGTTTTCTTCTAGCAGCATTAACTAGAAGCATTAATATCAGAAGTACTAACTAGAAGTATTAACAACTAGAAGTATTAACTGTTTTCTTCTAGCAGCATTAACTACAACTAGCAACATTAACCACAGAAGTAGTAACCGTGTTGAATATTAACTTCAGAAGTATTAACCATGTTGAACTAGAAGTAGTAACCATGTTGAACTAGAAGTAGTAACCATGTTGAATATTAACTTCAGAAGTATTAACCATGTTGAACTAGAAGTAGTAACCATCCTTGGCATATTTCAGACCCAACAATCTCCCCCTAACTTAACTTTTCAAAACTGAGAAGTTAAGTTCTTCAACATAGGGTCTTTATGATAATTTCAAAACTTTCTGCAATTACTAGTTCTTCTTGATTCAGTTTCTGCTGTTATCTTCTTTTCTGTTTCTGTTGTAGTTACTGCTTTGTTTCAGCTTCTTCACTTATCTCCCCCTCAAAATAAGATTTCATATCAACTTGATTCTCCTTCTCAATTCTTCTCAAGTTCAGATGTTTAAGTCTCCCCCTTTTTGAAATAATCATGATCTTTTCATCTCTTTTATCTCCATAATTTGATTGTGAACTTTCAGACAAATTGTACCAAGTGTATCCATCAATTCTTTGTAGTTAAACTGTCCTCACCTCCTTTAGATGTGTTTACCACCTTTGAAGGATCCTTGGATCTTTTAGTAGAGATCTTCTGTCTAGCAGAAGCACCTTCTACTCCCTTGGTTTCTTGGCACCTGGGACCTTTAGATAATTACTCATCTAAAGTTGCCATGGGGAAGGTCTTAGATATGGTCACACTGTCCTGTCATGCACTTTGTGCAAAGTCAATAGTGTGAGCCTTACAACCCATATGCTCTTGCATCTCCTTATTGAGCACCTTCTTGGGGTTGGGAGACACCCCTATGGTTTCCCTTTGGATATTCTCTGATGAAAAATGCTCCATCAGAGGGCTTGTAGGTTTTGAGGTTTAAGATACAAGAAGGGAAGGAACCTTCTGTATCTTTTCCTTATATAGTATGGTAATTGGGAATGTTGGTTTGACAAAAGAAATCTGAAGATTTATGCTTTGTAGTGGAAGGTATGGATAGGTCATCAGTGGGTTGGTCTAATGAGGGCTTTGACCCTGATGCCTTACCTTCTTGATTGTGGGACACCACCATCATTGTTGAGAACAATGGTATATCAACTCCTTCAGAGTCCCTAGCAGATCTTCTCATGTTTGAGAAAACCTTGCCTTTAGGGGGTTTAGGTACATATACCTCATCAAAGTGAGGTATGTCCGTCAATTCATTATTAAGTACTTCTTGTACAAACCTTGGATACAGATAAAAGCTTTTTGATTGATATCCAGGTTTGACATTAAATCATTGAAGATCATTTTTAGGTATAGAAAACTTACATTAGCAGTAGTAACACTTATCAGCAGCATTAACACAGACTGGCAGTAGTAACACATACCAGCAGCATTAACACAGTCTGACAGTTTTCACTGAACTAGAAGTACTAACTACCTTTCAGTATTAGCAACCTTCTGCTGGATCAAAAGAAACATGTCCTCCATCAAATCTTTTAAATAATTTGAAGGCAATCCATGTTCTTTGTTATATGCCAAGAGCAATCATTCTCTTCATTCCAAATGCTCTTCCTCTTGAGCTTTTGATTGCCCTGCACACTTGATAAATCAGTTAGTCTTTGAAGGAACCCAAGCCAAAGTGGTATTGGGTTGTCCTTTCTCATTTATATAATCTGTCAGTTTGGTCTGGATGAGTTGTTTAGGAATCTCATGGCTGGAATACTTTGTCAAGATTATAGGCTTTGCAACATTAATACTAGTAGAAGCACTATCCTTGTTAGCAGTAGTATTGGTTGCAGCAGCACTATTTCTGTTAGCAGTACTATCTGGGATAGCAGTACTAACAGGTTTCTTTACAATTGGAACCCAAACTTGAACAAAGTTGTTTGCTTTCTTTGTCTTTAAATTACTCCTTGGCTTATCTGGAGCATTTTTCTTTGTATTAGCAAACTTGTTCTGAGCATGAGACTTTAAAGGTGCTCTTTTCTCAGCCAATTGATTCCTTCTTTTATTCCTATAACCAAAAGAGTTTTGTGGTTTTCTTTGAAAAGTGACTCTTTGGTTGATAGGGTTGAAATAACAGTGTTTGGTAAGATGATTCAATTTGCCACAGATAAAACAAGGTTTTGGTCTATTGATTTTACTCAAATCAACCCCTTGTTTTTGTGCCCACTGATTATTCCAGTTTCTCTGATTTCCCCTTGGTTTATCATGTTTTTGGGGCTCAGATTTATTGCAAGAACACTGTTTACAAGGGACAGGATTCACAATTGTGGTTTGCTTATAATGGACCTTCTCAGACTTTCCCTTAGTCTTCTCAATGTCCTTAGATTTGACCCAAGTCTTTCCACATCCCTCATTGGTGATAATGTGATTTTCTAGAGGAATCTCACCACTCCCAGTGTTCTCCTTACTCTTTTCACTAGAGTTATCTTCTTCAGAGTCTGTTTCAACCACCACTTTGTCTAAAGGATCTACCTTAGTGGCTCCAACAGGCAATTCCTTCCTATCCTTGGTCTCTAGTAAGTTTGATATAGGAGGAATGTAATTGTTGTTGTATGGTGGTGGTGTGGTGTTATAGCCTATTCCTCTTCTAAGTTTGTCATGGATTTGAGTTTGGAGCAAAGAGTCCATTGCTTTAGAAGCATTTGAAAATTTCTCAATATCCAGCTTGGCTTTCTCAAACTCACTCTTTATCTTCTCATTCTCCTCTTTAAACTTTTTCAGCTAAAGTTCTAGGTCATTCTTCTCCCACTTCCAGTAATTTGTATCATAAGAATGTTGAAGTTCATTGGCTTGGAAAACTTTGATCTGTTCCTCAAAACTCTCAACAATTCTTACATAGTCTTTTATATCTCTCTCTAATCTTTTAAGGTCATCACTCATTGTCTGGTTGTGATCCCTGTACCTTTTAACAGTTTCCATACAAGTTTTAGAGCAAAGATTAGATATTACCTCTGTGGGGATTTCTGTGCTTGAAGAATCTGAAACTTTAGCCATTGATGATTTCTGATTTCAAGGAAGAATGATGATTGCGGGTTTCTGAGAATACTTGCTCTGATACCACTTGTTTCATCCTTAGTCCTTAGAAAATATACCCAAGTAAATCTGGAGTAATCATCAACAATAACTAAGCAGTAAGATTTCTTGCCTATACTCATAACATTTGTAGGACCAAACAGATCCATATGCAATAACTGGAGACAAGTAGAAACAGAATTTAACTCTTTGGTCTTATGAGAAGTTTTGTGTTGTTTGCCTTTAAGACAAGCAACACAATGATCATCACATGAAAAGACTTTTGAAGGTAACCCTCTTACAAGGTTATTTTTAACAAGATTGTTCATAGTCTTGAAATTCATGTGACACATCCTTCTGTGCCATAGAGAGGATTCATCTACAGAAGCTTTTGAAACAAGACAATTTAGAGATGAATCACTATCAACATTGTCCATATCAAGACAGTAAACATTGTCCTTCCTTGGAGTTCTAAGTAGTATCATGCTTTCATCAACTACCTTGAACCCTGGAGCAAGGATCATACACTCAGTATTTGTAAATAATATACTATGTTGTTTGTCACAAACCTGTGATACACTTAACAGGTTGTACTTTAATTGATCAACATAGTAGACATCCTCAAATGTCATCTTACCTGTGGTGACATTACCTTTTCCACTTATCTTACCACCAGTAAGATTGTCTCCAAATGCAACATGTCCTCCATTGATATGTTTGAAATCCTGAAGGCATGACATGTTGCCTGTCATGTGCCTAGAGCAACCACTATCAACATGCCAAATGCTCTTTCCCTTGAGCTGTTGGTTGCCCTGCACATTAGATAAATCAATTAGTATGATTTAGGAACCCAAGCCAAAGTGGTCTTGGGTACCCCTTTCTCATCAAAATATTTGCACTCTTTCTTGACAAGATTTTTGAACTTTAACTCCTCATTCTTGGAGTACTTTGTTACAATAATAGGCTTGGAACTATGTTTGCTAGAATCAGTACTAGTTTTAGAAGTACTAACTACCTTGGCAGCACTTGCATGCTTAGCAGCACTAACTTTGTTAGAAGTAGTAACTGTGTTAGCAGCAGTAACTGTGTTGGCAGTATTAACTTTTGAAGAGGTATTAACAGTATTAGCAGTATTAATATTTTCAGCAGTACTAACACTGTTAGCAGTAGTAACTGTGTTAGCAGTACTAATACTGTTAGTACTTCTAGGCACCCATATTTTGATACTTTCTTTTAAAATCTTTTTCTTTAAAGTGCCTTTACTTTCAACATATTTCTTTATCACATGTTTCTTTCCAGCCTTCCTATAACCCACAGATTTTTGCACAAATCTTTGAAAGTTCATCTGTTGGTTAATAGGGTTAAAGTAACAATACTTAGCCAAATGATTCAACTTGCCACATATAAAACAAGGTTTTGGTCTATTGATTTTATTCAGATCAACTCCTTGTTTCTGAGCCCATTGATTATTCCAGTTTCTTTGATTTCCTCTTTTTAAACCAGAATTTAGGCTCTTGGCTTTATTGCATTCACATTGTTTGCAAGGAATAGGGTTCACAACAGTGGTCTGCTTATAGTGAACCTTCTTGTTCTTTCCCTCAGTCTTTTCTATCTCTTTGGACTTGATCCAGTGCTTTCCACATTCCTCATTGGTGATAATATGATTTTCTTTAGAAATCTCACCACTCACAGTATTGTCCTTATCCTTGACAACTTCTTTCTCAGTTTTATCCTTAACAACCACTTCATCTAAGGGATCTATTTCAGTGGCTCCCTTAGGTAGATCCTTCCTATCCTTAGTTTCTAACAGCTCTGAATTAGGAGGGATGTAGTTGTTGTTATAGGGTGGTGGTGTGGTATTGTACCCTATACCTCTTCTCAGTTTATCATGAATCTGAGTTTGTAACAAAGAATCCATTGCTTTGGAAGCATTAGAAAACTTTTCTACATCAAGTTTGACTTTAGCTAGCTCTCCTCTTAGCTTTTCACTTTCTTCTTTAGATCTGGTCAGTTGAAGCTCTAAGTCATTCTTCTCCCACTTCCAGTAATTTGTGTCATAAGAGTGTTGAAGCTCATTAGCTTGAAAACCCTTAATCTGTTCTTCAAATCTCTCAACAATCCTCACATAATCTTTTATGTCTTTTTCCAATCTCTTAAGGTCATCACTCATGTTCTGGTTGTGATCCCTGTACCTTTTAACAGTGTTAATGCAATTTTGAGAGCAAAGATTGGAAGTTACCTCTATAGGGAGACTAGACACCTCTGCCATTAGAGCTTGATTCTGAATAGCCTCTTCAGCTTGATCACTCCAATCAAACCCCATACCTTGTTGAGATACAAGGGCTTGTGCAGAGTTTCTGTTGAAGCTTCCAGATTGAGCTTGTTGGTGGTTGTTATTCTGAGACATTCCACTTCTGCATTCTCTAGCAAAGTGTCCCTTTTGATGGCATTTGTAACATTCTACCTTGGACTTGTCAAATCCTGCTCCATCTTCTCTTCTTTGGGAAAAGTTGTTCCTCCCAGTTCTTTTGATGAACTTTTTAACTCTCATGGAGAGCATGGCCATCTGCCATTTAATATCCATCTCTTCAAGATCATCTGGATTGAGTTGTTCCAAGTCATCATTAATGAGAGAAGAGTTTCCATGACTTGCCAGAAAGGCCTCAAACACAGTTTCAGTGCCTTTCTCTTGGTTTGTTCCATTCGCAGGACTAACTGATTCAAGGTTGGAAGTAGAATCAGTTGATGCTGAAAGGAGTGCAGCATTGTGAACATACCCAGAAGGCCTCTTTTTAGCCTCTATCTCAGATTCAAAAACTCTTAGATCATTATAAAGATCATCAAGTTCCTTTTCTTCCAGTTGATCATTCTGTCTGAAAGACACAGTATACATGGTCCATTCATCACTCAAGGACCTTAGAAACTTTCTGTTCAGATCATCTTGATCAATTTGTACTCCCACTGTAGCTAGTTCACCAATAAGTTTGTTGAACCTGTCAAAAGTTTGAGTCATGGACTCATTCTTGGTTGACATAAAGTTCTCATATTGTTGTTTCAGAATGGCTTTCTGATTTCTCTTGGTACTTTTGGTACCAGAGAATCTCTTCTCCAGAGCATTCCAGAGCATCTCTGCATCAGTGCAGTTACAGAACTGATGTTGATATTCATTGGGAATAGCCAAGAGCAAGGTGCTCAAGGCTTTCATCTCTGTCTGTCTGATCTTTCTTTCTGCATCAGTTTTTGGTGGAGTTCTCTTTCCATCTGCACCAATCTTTCCTGCTTCAGAAGGACCATTCTCTATGATGTCCCACATAGAATAGTCAGTGAGGAGTATGTACTGCTTGATTCTGATCTTCCACATATCAAATTCATTGGGTCTAAGCATTGGAACCTTTGAGACCAAAGTACTGCTTGATTCTGCAAGATTTTCCATGATGAATAGTTGTTTCTGAGAAATCAGGCTCTGATACCACTTGTCAGGATCGAATTCTCAACAAGAATTAATTCTCAGAAACAATATCAAAGAAGTTTGCGGAATAACACTTTGATATTCTATGAAACAGTAAATCAACACAGAAAATATGAATAACAAACTGTAAGCTTTTATTGAATGCTTTTAAGTTACAAGATTACTCACTCAACCTCAATATTGATGAACAGGCTCACCAATACGAATTCTACTTCTCTAGAATTAGGATCTATGCCTTGAGGTTGTTTTTCTCTAAAAGAATGAAAACTAAAAATTATCTTTTTTTTTTTTTTAAACAATACTATATATATATACTAAAGATAAAAGCTAATTACAATTAATAAAATATCTTCAGAATATCTTCCATCATTATCTCCAAGCTTTCCATAATCTTCAGTTTATCGAGCTGTCATCCTTTCCATACAGATCTCCATCTTATAAGCAGTATTAATCATAAGCAGCATTAATACTTTGAGCAGTATTAACTCTAGCAGTACTAACCATGCTCAGCAGTACTAACTTTGTTCAAGCAGCACTAACTTTGACTAGCAGTATTAACTGAAAGCAGTATTAACTCTGAACTAGCAGCATTAACCATACTTGAGTTTTTCTTCAGTTCCCAACAGAACTAGTAAGTGGTCTACCAAGTATTAGATTCGACAAGGATCATCTATGCTCAGCTTGTGAGATGGGCAAACTCAAAAGGGCTGCCCACAAAACCAAGTCCGACATATCTTGCACCAGACCTCTGCAGATGCTTCATGTTGACCTCTGTGGTCCTATTTCTGTGCAAAGTCTTGGTGGCAAGAAGTACATCCTTGTACTCATAGATGAATTCTCTAGATATACTTGGGTTGAATTTGTCCGAAAGAAATCAGATGTTCCTGAAGTACTAATCAATCTTATCAAGAGAATACAAGTTCTTTATGACTGCAGGGTACAGAGAATCCGAAGTGACAATGGGACAGAGTTTAAGAATTCAACCATTGAAGCCTATCTTTCGACAGAAGGCATATCACAGAACTTTTCTGCTGCAAGGACTCTACAACAAAACGGTGTTGTTGAACGAAAGAACAGAACACTAGTGGAAGTCGCAAGAACTATGCTCGCTGCTTCAGGGCTCTCTATTTCTTTCTGGGCAGAAGCTATTTCAACCGCATGCTTCACTCAAAATCGATCCTTGATCGTGAGGAGACATGCAAAGACACCATATCACTTACTACACTAGAGGAAGCCAAACATCAAGTACTTCCATGTCTTTGGCTGCAGATGCTTTGTACTGAACGACAGAGATCAGATAGGGAAATTCAGTCCCAAAGCCGATGAAGCCAAATTTGTTGGCTATTCATCAAACTCCAAGGCATACATAATCTATGTACTCAAATCCAAGCATATACTCGAAAGTATTAATGTTTCATTTGATGATTCTTTTCAGGTGACTTCTGAGCAAATCAGCTAAGGACTCAAACTTCAGGATGAAGATTCTGGTGGATCATCACGAACAAATGATCTTCATCATCTATTTGAAGAGATGTTCAATGATGATGAACCCTCTGAAGGTGACCACAGAGCCTCTGAAGCCGAAGCCTCTGAGGACCAAACAGGTACTTCTCTAACTGGTCCTAGAAATACTTCACCCTCTTTCAGTAATGCTGCATGTACAACCATCGAGGGGGAGCATTCACTGGACAATACGAATCAAGGCCCTAAGCTCAGTCAAAATCATGGTCATCTTCAAAATCTTTCTGAAGGGTCAACACCAGATCAAGGATCCGCAGAGGTCTCTACCTCAATTCATGATGAACAACCAAGTCCTGTGGCAAGTACGAATGATCAATTCCTCTCAACAGAGAATGATCTAAATCAAGATGAACATGCCCCTGAACTAACCACAGAAGTTTCAAATGATCAACTGCCTTGAATGATCAAATGGACCAGAAGTCACCCACAGAGCCAAATTATTGGTGACACTTCTGACAAGGTCCAAACTCGATCGAGTACTGCAAATTTTTGTTACTATACAAATTTTGTAAGTATCATCGAACCCAAAAAGATATATGAGGCTCTTGAAGACCCAAACTGGGTAGAAGCTATGCAAGATGAGCTTCTGCAGTTTGAAAGAAACGAAGTATGGACCCTAGTGCCTCTGCCGAAAGGCAAAACCGCAATAGGGACCAACTGGGTCTTCAGGAACAAAAAGGATGAAGACGGTGTGGTGATCAGAAACAAAGCAAGACTGGTGGCCAAGGGATACTGTCAAGAAGAAGGCATTGACTATGAAGAAACCTTTGCCCCTGTGGCACGACTCGAAGCAATAAGAATCTTTCTTGCCTTCGCAGCCCACAGAGGTTTCAAAGTATATCAAATTGACGTCAAGTCAGCCTTTTTGAATGGGCAGATTCAAGAAGAAGTATATGTCCAACAACCACCAGGGTTTGAGAACTCTAAGTACCCAAATCACGTCTACTTTCTGGACAAGGCTCTGTATGGATTAAGACAAGCCCCCAGAGCATGGTACGATAGACTTTCAAACTTCCTGCTTGCAAACGGTTTCGAAAGAGGTACTACTGATACGACTTTATTCTATAAGAAGAGAAAAGGTGAGATTCTGCTTGTACAAATTTATGTTGATGACATTATTTTTGGGTCTACAAATGATTTATATTGCAAAAAGTTCGAGTCATTGATGAAAAGTGAGTTTGAGATGAGCATGATGGGAGAACTCACATTCTTCTTAGGATTGCAAGTCAAACAAACCACAGAGGGTATTTTCATAAACCAATCAAAATATGTCTCTGACATACTTGAAAAATACAAGCTCTCTGACTCTTCACCAATGAAAACTCCTATGGTCACTGGATCCAAGCTTTACGAAGATCCAGAAGGCAAATTTGTGGAGTGTAAGCTCTACAGAGGAATGATAGGATCTCTGCTGTACTTAACCGCGAGTAGGCCTGATATAATGTTTGCCACATGTCTATGTGCAAGATTTCAAGCTAATCCCAAAGAACCTCATCTTCATGCTGTCAAGAGGATCTTCAGATACCTAAAAGGGACCAAAAATCTTGGTCTCTGGTATCCGGAGAACTCTGGCTTTGATCTAATGGCTTATACAGATTCAGATTACGGAGGATGCAAGCTCGACAGAAAGAGTACCTCTGGGAGTTGCCAATTCCTAGGAGGGAAACTGGTAAGTTGGACTTCCAAGAAACAGAACTGTGTTTCGACCTCTACGGCAGAAGCAGAATATGTTGTTGCTGCAAGTTGCTGCTCACAAGTTCTGTGGATGAGGACCCAACTTAGAGACTATGGATTTGATATCGAAAAAATCCCCATCCTCTGTGACTCTAAAAGTGCCATTGCGATCTCTGCCAATCCTGTGCAGCACTCTAAGACCAAACATATCGATATCAGGTATCACTTTCTGAAACATCATGTGGAGCATGGGACAATAGAGATGTACTTTGTGCCCACAGACTATCAACTTGCCGACCTTTTCACAAAGGCATTGGATGAGAAAAGATTCACTTTTTTAGTTGGTAAAATTGGTATGCTCAACATGAGTTGACCACAGAGCCTCTTTACCCCTGCACAGAGCCTCTGTTGCACATATTTGTATATAACATATTCCTTGTTTGTAAATAATCTCTTTGACTTTCTTTATTATATTATTTTCTGCAAATCTATGTCTTGTGCAAATCTTATCTTTATATGATCCAAGCATAGTTGAAGGGGGAGCAGAACGAACCATCAAAGACCAATCGTGACTAGTCAAGGGGGAGCAAGACAGTTCTGCGCAACAGACTACAGAGTGAGGTTAGTCTATCTGAACCAAGGGTCAAAACTCTTTCTCGAGAACTATGCACTCAGAAAGATCCTACTTTGTACTAATTTTTCTGTCAAAACTTTGAAATGATCAAATCTTTGAAAATCTTTCCTAAAAAGGAAATTTTTGGTCTCAGAACCTCTGAGGTCGATCACAGAGCCTCTGTGATCTATCACAGAGTCTCTGCACCTCTGAACTGAGGGTGCGTGAGCAATTGCACTTTAAAAGGATCATTTCATCGCACTTTTCTCCCTCTTAAAAAGCTCTTCTGATAACCTTGCCTATGACCTCAGAAGCCTCTTATCCCCAGAGCTTCTGTCATTCTCATCACTTGAGAAAATCAGGTCATGTGCTACGGGTTATTTTTTGAAACTCACTGTCACGTGAGAATAGAAAATGCTAGGCGCGTGAGAATAGGGTGGCGCACGTCCTAGATCGTGCACCGCCATCATCTGACGTGGCAACATTTGATTGGTTCGTAACCTGTACCGTCGTTTTTATGAAACGACTTCTTATCCGTTTCCACTCATCACGGATTTGAAATCTTTATTTTTTACCGCTCAATTTTTTTTACCTTCCCCTGTATAAAGCCCCTTTTGCCTCTTCATTTTCATTTTACCTACATCTTTTTCTCTCAAGAACTTCTAGCAAAAATCCTTTCTTCTTCTCCTCTATTCTTTCAATGGCTTCTCCCTCAACTTCCTCCAAGAACTCTAATGGATCCAAGAAATCCAACAACTCTCATCACTCGATGGTTCAAAAAGCTGATTCAGACTCCGTCGACCAACAACATGTGCTTACCAGCAGGATGTTATCCTTCACCAGGCATGACTATCACTTGGCCCAAATGAATAATAAGCCAAACAACCACTTTGTCACCCTAAATCCCTCTGGTTTTCCCACTGAAGCTGCACCATTGATTCAACTCCTCAAGAATCATTTCCTGGTTAGCGCCCTCACATTGAAACGAGATGACATCCCGGAATCTTATATCCAACAGTTCTGGCTAAGTGCCCGCCATGCCAAAATGGACAAATATGGACACTGCATCATTGGCTATGCAACCCATCCATCAACTGCAAAAATTCTGGACTTAGGGATCAATCGTAGTAAACTCTCCGATGTATTTGGACTTCCCACCAAATCAGATCTCAACCTGCGTAAATTCTCAGAGGAGCCCACAGAGGAAGAGATACTAGAATTTATGAGGTTCATTGGCTACGCAGTTCCAATCACCAAAAGAACAAACTTCAGGCGACAGAATCTACCCCCTCTGTGGAACGTCCTTTTCTCTATTCTGAACCGATGCCTAACATCGAAGGTTGGAAGCCCGGACCAATCGAGCCATACAATTTTGGCTATAATGTATGGGATTTACTACGATCTCCCACTGGACTACGCTGGACTCATTTTCAGGGAGATCCAAAATGCTGTGATTTCCAAACAGCAGGACCAAGACAGAGGGACAGAACCAAAGAACATCGTGTTTGGACGTTTCCTAGGACTGCTTCTAGGCGATGACTTGATCGGAGAAGGAAAGCTACCAGCAAAGGATAAGACAATCCAACTATATGAGATGAAGTCTCATAAACCCACCACCATCAAAACAGGATATCCAGAAGCCAGACCTCTGTCAACAAAGATGTTGACTTATTTGGGTAGTAAAGAAGAGGTTAGGGAATACATACGAGGGAACATGACACCAGAACCACGTCCTGTAACCCCCCCCCTCGCGTAGGTTTCAAAGTAGGAGACATTGTAGTTTACTTGAGAGACGAGGGAATACGGACAGAAGTTGAAGCCGCAGAGGCTAAAGTGAGTGAGAAAGAGAGCCCATTAGTTAAAGGGGAGGAGCGTGAGAGAAAGACGAAAAAGAAAAACAAGAAAAAAAGAGTCGCAAAGGTAGAGACTCCAAAATCCTTGGCAGCTGAAGAGAAAGCCACAGAAGAAACTGCAGAGACCAGAGCCTCTGAGAAAAAGAAAAGAAAATTGAGGACGATTGCCGAAAACGAACAAATATTGGAAGCCCTCAAACACAAAAGGAAAGATCTGTATGAATACCTTGCTGAGAGAACCGCACCTGCAGAGGGTCAGACAAAGCCCCTACAGAAGGCAAGAAGAGCCCTAGTCCTTGAAGAGTCCCCTGAGGATGGACCTCAGAGCCCAATTCAAATAGCCTCTGCAATAGCACGCGAGGTCTCTGTTCAATACTCTGGAGGATTAGGGGAAACCGTGGAAATGGAAATAGATGACGTGACAGGAAGGTCACAGAGCGAAGATGAAGGAGAAGAACCAAGTAAAAAATCGTTGGAGGAGAGGGAAACAAAAGATGCCATTGGCACACCACCAAAACCAACTCCTAGTGCAACCCGCACTTCTACCCCTGCAGTTCTAGTGCAGAGGGGTATTGAAACAGGACCGCACAGTCTGAACCTTACCTATGCCATCCGGACAGAGGATATTCCTTCATCCTCTGTACCACCTTTCGGGGAAACCAAAACCACCTCACCCTCTCAAAAGGGTGAGAGTGTTGCTCTGCGTGTCTATTTGCCCCAGGACACATCTCTTTCACACACAGAGGTATTCATTACCTCTGTCACACACAGAGGTATTCATTACCTCTGTCACACACAAGAGTGACACCCAAAACACCTCAGAGTTGGTGGTGCGAGATCACGATGATTCTGTTGCTCTAGAACAACCACAGGATCCATTCAACATCGATCTTAAGGGAGTCTCTGAACCCTCCCCCAAAGAATGTGTTGACAGAACTTCCATAGGTGCTTCCTCTGTGGAACATCGAGGATTGGAAGGAAATCCTCCAGAGCTCAACATAAAAACAGGCTTTGAAGGTGCCAAAGACTCGTTGGCCAAATCTAGATCATGTGTTGTTCCAGAGGTTACCTTTGACACCTTTGTCACAAAGGCCGAGTTTAAAGCCTTTGTTGACATGGTGCTCACAAAACTTACCGAGTTGCAAAGCTCAACCTCCAGAGAGTCCCAAGCCCTTGCAGAGGCCCTAAAAGCCAATACTGAAGCTCTGCAAGCACTCAATACAAACTGCGCGAAAAAGGCTGATCTTCAAGCTTGTGGACAAGCCATCATCGCACACTCCCATCAAATTCAAGTTCTGGGGGATCTTTGCACAGAGGAGTTCCCAAAATATGCTACGAACGGAGTTCAGATCGGAGTGAACGAAATGGACAGGCTCAGAGAGGAAATAAGGGATATAACTCGCAGTGTTATGGTCCCATCTCACACACAAGCATCAACCTCTGCCCCAGACCCCTCTGCGTTTGCAACAAAAGCTGACTTAAAAGCCATGGGAAATCTGTTTCTGCAAAATCAAAAACTCCTTCAATCCAACTTCAAAGACCAAGGAAAGAAGCTGTCAGCTGACCTAAAGCGATCCATAGCCACATTTCGTTTCAAGTCAGACATCGAAATCAACGCTCTGTCATTGGCTGCAGAGGACGCAATCAAGAAAATCACAGATCATGTCGATAACAACCTCTGTACGCCAAAGAAGAGGAAGGAACCTGTCACCTGCCAAACCCAAGCAGGGAAGAAGAGGGCACGACATGAGGACCAAGATCCTGATGCCTCCGGCAGTGGTCCTCATGAGGGGGAGAATCTGCAATCCACAAAAGAAGCACCAATATCAGTGGCTCCCCTAAACCAAGTCCCTATGAGCTCAGAACCTGAACCATAGAGAACAACTAAACAAAAGGTCTCTGCAGCCCCCTCTCCCACCATAATCCAAAGCAAAGAAACCCCACCAACTGCCAAAGACAAAGGCAAGGCAATAGCTACAGAACCTCTGAAGAAGGTCAAGTCTCCTCCTCCCTCCTCTGAGAAACTACTAAAGGGCTCTTTTGATGCTTTCAAAAGAGTGAAACCTGAAGAGGAAGATTGGGCCTTTGATCTACAACCTCTGTCGGAACTCCCCATCTTACAACCACTTGACACACCATTAAAGGATAGAGTTGCAGAGGTTATCCAAGGCTTTGAGAGCCTAAGAAGACCCTTCCCTGTTCCTCCAAAGAAGGACATCGAAGAAGAAGTATACAAATACCTCTATAGCCGTGGAGCTCAAGATCTTCCAACTGTCAGACTCTCAGAGGAAGCTATATCAGAGGAGCGAAGGAGATTCTATAAAGATAAAGCCAAGCCAAAATCCAAAGTCTTCAACATGGCCAAAATCACAGAGGTTGTGACAATCAAGCTTGGACACACAAAGTGTAAGAACTTCTGGTTCAGTGAATACGCCGTGAAAAGGGAAGATAAGAAGATATGGACTTTCACAGACGCAGATCTACCGAATCTTCACCCTCATGATGTTCCAGAGCTATTCAAGTGGACAGAGGATAAGTTTGGCTGGAAGAAGGAATACCAAGAAGCACATCTCACAATCAAGAGGGTCATGAGAGAAAAGCTGCTGTTCTATAGTATAGCTGACTTTCAAGTGGCACTTGACTTGGGAGTCAAAAAGGTCAGCTTCCCTCCACCACAAGACAACTTACCACCCTCTGCCAATATTTTACCAAACTCCATCATCACTTCACCTTCTTTTGGCTTTGTGTACTTAAACCCCAAAGGAGAAAAGAAATTATTCATGGGGATAGAAAGCCAAAAGTACTCAACCGAATCTCTGCTGCTCATTCAAGAACTACTTATCAAGCACACAGGAACTCCACTTGTATCCACAGAAGCAGCAGATGTCCTTCTGTCAAACATAGATGCAACCTTAAATTTCAGATTCCTGTGCGTGTCCTATTACAGAGAACTGAAGAAAGAAGGTGGGTTTGGAAAGAAAATCAACGATTTTCCAGACGCCAAAGTATAGGCTCTGATGACTTGTAATAATTTTTATTGTCAAATGTAATTGCCTTATGGAATCATCTTATTTTAAATAAAAATCAAGATTCAGAGGTTGAGTTCCTTTCACCTCTTTTGCTTCTAGTTTAGCCATCGCAATAAATTCCAAATTTTTATTTTTCAATACTTAGGGGGAGATTGTTAGCTCCACTCACATTGTATAGAAGTATTGAAAAATAGGCTATGGGAATCGCAGAAGCCTGCCGCTGAACACTCAAGTACACCACAGAAGGTGCAAAGCTCAGAGGTTACTCCGCAGAAGATCTACCAGAAAAACCTGAATGATTCTTGGATCACAGAGCCTCTGTGAAGGCCAACCTCTGGAGATCAATGAAGTTTTTCTAAGAGATCAAGACAAGACCACGTGCAGAACACGTGAGACCTGCTGTACGAAGATCCTCAAGATCAAAGTAATGGGCATCCCACGATGTTTACTTTCCAGGTGGCATTCAGTTTATGGAATGTCAGTTTTTGTCTTGTACTAATGGGTACATCCCTCTTGTATATTAAGGGAGCACCACCTTAGAGCAAAACACACGAAAATAGCAGTTTGTATATTCCTTGAGCACTTTTTGCACACACCAGTGCGTGTTCTTGGTGTTCTTCAGTAATCAATGAAACAGTTCTTTGAGTAACTTTCTTGTGATACTTTACTTCCTGTTCATTAATTACTTGTGTGTTTACTACCTTGCATGTTCAATCTTTCCTACACGTATTAAACGCTTCCGCACTCTATTTACTTAATCTGTGTGTAGTAAAAGGTTAAATCAAGTTAAAGAACGTCAAAACTGGGATCAACACAGTGTTACTTGGATTGAATCCTTTGATGAATCTGTGTTACTTTCATAGAATGATTTTGAATTTTTGACCATTTTTTGCTAGATATTGAATCCTTGGATTGAATCTATGTTAGTGTGTTACTTCATAGAATCTTTTGTAGTTATGTAATTAAGAAATTTCCATAAGTATGTGTCTTCATTTATGATTAAGAAATCTTTTGTATCTTTGATGAATCTTTATAGTGTGTTACTTCATTTGTGTTTATTTCCATAAATTGTGAATAAATAACTTCTAGATTTGTATCTTTATATGATTTTTATGTTTAAACTTTAAAGTCCACTAAAAGGCCTAAACCGCCTAAACCGGTTGACCAAACCGACTAATCCACGGTCCGACTTGACCGGTCTGGGCACTTGATGTCAAACCGCTCGGTTTGAAAAATCAACAAACCGCCACTAGCAGTTTGGTTTGTGGTTTGAGGGGTTAAACCGCCCAAACCGGACCGCGAACACCCCTACAAGCAGAGTTATATTATTTCTCAACTCATAGCTATTTGAATATGTTAAGTCTTTTTTTAGTAGTAATCAATGTATTTATACCTTGTGTCTAATTGTGCTTAGCTTTGCTTTACCTTGTATGTTTAGTCAAGGAGTATTTAAGACCCTTTAGTTCTTTGTTCTTGTAACTCTTGATTTCATATTTTGAATACATTACATTTGGCGCATATTCTTTCTCTCTCTACTTTCTCTCTCTAAGATTTAGTTTGATCTTGGATTATCAATTGGTATCAGAGCATAATCTGAATCTGAGAGAATTGAGAGATTAATTTCTTAATCTGAATTCATAAACAATTCAGAGAATTTGATTGATTTTCTTGATTTCGATCAAGAAAATCTCATTTTCTTAATTTTTTCAAATCCTTGTTGAAATCTGACTGAATTGACTTGTATTTTGGTTTGTTGGATTCGAAATCATTGTTAGAACATATTTGATTCGCATCGATTTGCAAGAAATTCACATTTTGGAGTTCAATTTTGAGATTTTTGCGGTTTCTGAAAAGTTCGATAAAAACGTACTGGTTGTTTTAAGATTTCTCGATTTTGCGAAAATTGCTTGAATTGATTGTATGAAAGTGATTAGAAACTTGTTTTCGATCGTTTATGTGTGAGAAAAATTCATCAATTTTGATTCTGTAATCATTTTTCGAAGTTGTTTCTTGATTTTATGTGTTTTGCGCTAGATCTGAATTGTGCGCCAGTTCATCACAACTTTGCGCCAGTTCATCACAACTTTGCGCCATTTCATCAGATTTTGCGCCAGTTCATCAGGATTTTGCGCTAGCTCATCCTTAGTTTGCGCTAGATTCTTCTGATTTTCATCAAGTTCAGGACTCAAGTCTTCGCGAAAAGTTCAAGTTTTCTTCTTCAGTTCATCGCGCAAATTACATTTGCGCCACCTACGTCTCGCGCAAATCAGATTTGCGCTACCTCTAAGATTTAGTTTGATCTTGGATTATCATAATGTGCCAGTTTATTATTAGCCATTAGATTGATATAGATTATTCAACTTTTGTAAAAAAAAACTCAGGCATTGCATGGTATTTGTACCATTTACCAATATCAATAATCATAAGAATTGTGTGACATTTGGTGTTAGGTTGCTTAGAGAAGAGACTGTTGAGTTACTCAAGTGGTTGCTTACTTCATTCTTAAAAGCTTTCAAGAAGCAACCCACATTTGTGGTAACAGATCAATGTCTTGGGGTTAGGGAGGCGGCCCCTGATGTGTTTATGGAGTCAAACCACAGGTTTTGCATGTGGCATATCCACAACAAACTGGCTAATAGGTTAATGAATTCGAATTTAATTTTACATACTCCATATTACATATTTATATTGCAGTAGATTCACCTAAGCCTGGTTTTGTCTTCAATAACATGTTGACGAAGGAAAAACATTTCTTCAGAGTCTCAGAAGTTGCAAAGTTCTCTTCAGGAACTATTAGGCAAATCTATAATGCTTTCAAATCTATGAAGAATAAGGGAAATAATGTTGATCTTTGTGACAAGATTATGGGATTGATTCAGAGTCAATTAGCTGTGAGAAACCTAATAATCCTCAAGTTTGTGAAGATTCAGAAGTATGATAATATGGATTTGTATAGGCCACTTTGAACCGAAATGGGAGATTGTAGAGAATAAAAAGTTGGTTCAAACTTGAAAATACCTCAATGTTTATCTCTGTACTGTGTATCCAGACATCTGGAGAAGAGTTCCCAGAGTTCTAAAGATTGCTCAAAATTTTGTAAGTACAAAAGTCTAGATAGGAACATCGAGAGTTTTGCCAGACTTCATGTATTAGAGACTTCAGAGTTTTGGAGATGCTTTATCAGAGTTTGGCTACCAAGTCTGAATATTCATATTAAAACTTACTGACTTAGAAGATACATTTTGATGACATTAAACTCTTTCCATTTCAATACATGAAGACTCTAGGATACTAGAACACGTGTCAATGTATTATTAGTCATTCAGATTGTAAAACCCGAATTTTTTGGTAAGTAAAGGTCAACATGTACTTTTTTGCATCTTATAACTAGTGGGTTTTATGTTATATAATTATTTCATGCGGTCCCTAAGAGTGTCGGGGGTCTTGACGTCGAAAAAGTCAAGTTTCGGAGCTTGGTATGGGCCTCGCTACAATGCCCGATGACTATGATATGTCATAGTCGCACCTGGAAAAATAGAACAAAAGATGTCGTAGTCTGTGGCATGTTGGAGACAATGCCATGAGACATTTCCATGGCATAGTCACCTGGCAATGTCGCACCAGGGGGATGAGCTGCAGTCAAATACGAATTTTCAGCCTATTCTCATTTCTCATTTCTTCCCCATTTCTATCCAAACACTCCCAATACCAAGCCCACTTTATTTATGGTAAATATAGGGCATTGAATGCTCAAATCCTGAAGTATTGAAGTGTCATTTCAAGGATAGAAGCTAGATTACAAGAGTCTCTATTTTCATCATCAACCTCAAGCTCCACTTAGGGTTTTCTAGGTTTTTCTAATAAAACATAATTTGTGAGTTCAACCTACCTTTTCTAAACTCTATACATGTCAAGACTTATATTTGGAACTCTTGATCTCCCCTTTGCTACATTTTCTTGATTTGAATCATTTTGACCTAACTTGGGTATTTTTGGAGATTTTAGGGGTTTTTTTACCATTTTGAGATATGTTAAAGAGTTTCCTAATTTTTGATAAAAAATGTGATAAAACTTATGTATTGATAGTTAAAACACTTGAAATGAAGCCATCTTGGTTAGATGTGGATTTTACACTATTTTGAAGATTTACTTGGTAAAAGTGGATTTTGGAAGATGATATACATGGATTTTATGTTTGTATTAACAATGAGCAAGGTAGAATTTCTATAACTTTGGAAAATGTAGATTTGGAAATGATTAATATTTGGATATGGAAATGGTCTATGTTAACCTTCTTATGGACTTGGTTCCACATGGCAATAATTATACAAAGATTTGTCTTTTATGGAAATGTGTTATGAGAACTATATGTGTGACTATAGTTTGGTCACCAATGTAATTGTGACAAACCTTAGACTATTACTAGTGGATCCATAGATAAACATTCGGCTTAATGTTGGGATAATTCAGGTTTGTAACTAGTTGAGACATTGGACCCTCGAAAGGCAACTTGGTACGGTTATGCGGACCGGATACTAGCCATGGGTCGTAAATGTAATCGTAGTGAACGAGTATGATTAGGATCATTGAGTACCCTCCCCCATATATGAGTACGGGTCGATGAACTCGTGGCCTTGATCCTAGTATTGTGCTTGTAACTTGGAAAGTAGCCTACTTTTATGTTCCGCTACAATCCTTGGAAATCGGGTCTCCCCCATCATCGTAAGATGTTTTTGAACCGCAAGGCCCTTGTGTGGTTAATTGGCATACTTTATCTTTCCAAATCATTGAAAAACTATTTATCTACATTTCAATCATTCCAAGTTATTTATATAAAATGTTGTTCTCATTAGGCGTCAAGCCTAACGCTTTTTCTTTAATGACATGTATAACAGGTTCCCTTAGCGGCGAGTCGCATGTGGTTTGAGGGAAGAGAGTTGGGCCATTATGGCATTTTTAGGATGGATACTTTTGAAGACATGGCGTATAGAAAGATAGACATTTTCGGAGATTGGATTGACAACCGATATAATCTAGATGTGTATTGTTTAGATTAGTTTGTTGTCAAGTTTAATATTCATTTACAGGAGTTGTAAACACTATAATACATTTCCCATTTTTCGGTGATTTCCATCTATTTTAGACGTCATATTGCGTAAATTTTAAGGTTTAAATTTACCCATATTTTTAGGGTGTTACACATATACATGTTTTGTATCTTAAGTCTTTCCATTCTTGTATAAATAGTTTTGTAGAGAGTTAGTTCTAATAACTCTTGTAATTCAGTTGTACTTTACAAGTTGTAATCATCATCTTTGAAGATTAATGCATATGACTTTGATGATCCAATATATTGTTCTTATTTGATTTACTATAGTATTATTTGTTCTTAAATTGTGATATGATTAGTATTTGGGACTCATAGAGGGGGCAAAGAGAGATAATGGGAACTGGTTATTCTTAAATAAGAGGAGTGTAATACTTCATAATTCAAACGATTACTTTTATATAACTACCCGCAAGCGGGGCGAGTGGTATCAGAAAAAGTCACCACTAGGAGACCTTTGACATGCGTTGTATTGATAGGATATCGTTACCCTCCTCTTGCATTTAATATTAATAAATGTATTCCCTCAAGATCAATCATTACAATGTACTCACTAAACTATAAATAAGTATTAAATTAAGAAACTGAAGTTGCAAGTTAGATAATAAGTGATCAACTGATGAATTATGCAAGCTTGGAAACAACAAGGAATTCTCTTTGATCTTGTTTTTTGCATGTAAATGTTCATGGTCATAATTGGTATTTAAATAAAATATCCTCTACTCTATGAAGTACCAACATGATGACATATGATGAAGAGGATGTCCTTTTTACTGTTTGTTTAACAATGTTCAGCCGGTTACATGATGCATATATCCATTATTGTAGTAACCACACCTATAATGCAATCAATACTAAGTATGATGTTCTTAATGCATGCCATGTTTCATTAAATGCCAAGCATGCTTGTTGCCCTTACTGGCTTGACAATTAAGAAGAAAACACCTTTTATATCAGGTATGTCAGTGTACCTTCATTCTTGTTGTCTCTGAGAGAGACATATTTCATCAATCGGTACATCGTTAGATGTTGATCCTTTACTTATTGAACGTTCAAGAGTTGACATATTCATCTGATGGTTCAACCCATCTTTTGGTGGCTTCATCAACTGATGGTTTGGAGTGAGTTTAGGTTGATTATGTATCAGGTTTCCATATGATATCTTCTTCAGATTTTCAGCACTTGTATGTCGGTCTGGAATGATTTTCTTCATTTATTAGCGTAAGCTCTTATCTTCATTTGATAGGCTTCATCAAATCATGTGCTAGTAGAGTTGTTCTTTCAGCTTTATCAGAGGCAGATGATCTATTAGTTTATGCATGCTTATTAGTTGATCTCTATCATCTGAAATGCCTCTATATATATGGCACATTTTTCTATTAACCCAATTTTCTATGTGTTTATTACATTGTTTGTCAATCATCAAATTTTCTAATATGATAGGTGCTAAACAGTCAGACCCTATGTGAAGTTGCAGGTTCCATGATAAGTAGTGCTTGTCTTCCAACGTATTCTAGACAGAAGTTGTCAATACTAAATGCTTTACCCAAATCATTTTATCATTATGGAGGGACATAAAAAGACAAACTATGAACTTTTCTATGGATGGAAAATCAATATAGGATTCTTCCATGTGTTTAGACATTTTTTCTTGAATGCCATAAACGTCTAGTTTGAACTTTCCCATGGAAGGAAACTCAATATAGGATTATGCCATTGAAGATCCAAGTTGGGTCAGTACCATGCAAGAAAAGATTGTCTCAATTTGAACGCAACAAAGCTTGGAAACTAATTCCTTGGATTCCCAAAAAACAATTATTGGCACTAAATGGATCTTCAGAAATAAAATGGATGAAGATGGAACAATGATTCATAATAAATTGGACTCGCTACCCAATGATGTATGCAACAAACAAAGACTAATTATGATTAAAACATTTCTCCATTGGCTAGGCTTGAGGTTATTCAAATATTTTTAGTCTATGTTTCTACAAAGATTTGAAGGTCTATCAGATGGATATCAAGAGTGAATTTCTAAATGGAAAGTTGTTCAAAGAAGTCTATGTGACACAACCCCCTAGCTTTGAGGATCCTAAACATACCATGGATTTGAGGATCCTAAACATTCATAATATGTTTATAATCTAAGTAAGATTATGTATGTCGGGCATGGAATGATACTCTCTTAACTTTATTTTTCTTCTTGAAAATAGTTTTTCTTTTTAGAGATGATCTTGATCCAAATGAGGAGAATGTTAGAGCACATATTTGTTGGATTCAAGATCATAAAGATTGAAGATAAAAGTCAAAGCTGAAAGTCAACTCTCTAGTTTGAAAGTCAAGGTCTTTGTAATAAAAGTCAAAGTCAAAGTTTTTGTTTTAATTTCCTTGTTGTAATTGTGTGGTGGTATATATAGGTGCTTTGAGTCTTTGTAATAGAAGGAGTAACAATTCAGATTATAAGTGAGCAGATTAGAGAAGAGCAGATTAGAATATTATTCTAGAGTGAGAGAATGAATGTAGAGAGAGAAAGTAAGTGAGATTTGTAATTGTGAGATTTGAATCAATGACATATGAATACGATTTATTCATCTTGATTGTTTTTTTTTTGTTACGATTAGAACTTGATGAAATTTGGGAATAACAGAAGGTCTATCAGATGGATATCAAGAGTGAATTTCTAAATGGAAAGTTGTTCAAAGAAGTCTATGTGACACAACCCCCTAGCTTTGAGGATCCTAAACATACCATGGATTTGAGGATCCTAAACATTCATAATATGTTTATAATCTAAGTAAGATTATGTATGTCAGGCATGGAATGATACACTCTTGACTTTATTTTTCTTCTTGAAAATAGTTTTGCACATGGTAAGATTGAAAACACTCTATTTTATCGGAAAAACAAATGTGATGTCATCCTTGTACAAATTTATATAGACGAAATTATTTTTTCTAAACTCATACAAATTCTGTATGAGATGAGCATGATAGGTGAAGACGTGAAGTAACATTTTTCTTAAATTTAAATGTAAAACAATCTGATAATGGAATATTTATAAGTCAAATTAATATGTCAAAAGTTTTTTACAGAAATTTGATTTTGAAAAATCACTCACATATGAAAACACCAATGACACCTCCCTTAAAATTAAATACAGACCCCAATGGAAAATATGTGAATGTTACGAATTATAGAGGGTGATTGGTTCTTTTTTTGTATTTAGCAGTTAGTTGGCCAGATATAATGTTTGCCACTATTTATGTGCAATATACCTAGCTAATCCAAAAGAATCTCATTTGGAAGATGTTAAAAATAATTTTCGGGTATTTGAAAGGTACTCCCAACTTAGCTCTTTGATATCCCAAAGACTCAAGTTCTGATCTAATTGAATATTCATATTCTGACTATGCAGATTATGAAATATACTGGAAAAGTACCATCAGAAGTTGTTAGCTTTTGGGTGGAAAATTGTTGTTGAAAGTTGTACGGCTCAAATCTTATGGTGAAAAATCAGCTTGTTGATTATGACGTGTAATTTTCATCTATTCCTATCGAGTGTGATAACTCTAGTGTGATAGTAATTGCCAACAATTTTGTCCTACGTTCTCACTTTCTCAGACAAAACACATTGATATCAGGTATCACTTCATAGGAGACCATGTGATGAAAGGTGATGTAAATTACATTATACTCTTGAAAGTTAAGATATCTTGTATGACAATATTATTCTTATATTAACTTGTTACATCAATTTAATATTAAAATGCAACATACTACATTTTAAGTCCAAAAGAATAAAATATACACTTTTTACATATATTTACACCATCCAATATCCGAAAAATACCTTCCAAATCAGATCTCTTACCCTACCTATACGAGTTCACCATCCGATATCAATATCTCATCTGATTTTATGTTCCATCCAATTGAAAAAAAAAACATGTACTGTAAATAGCTTCTATAATCCATATAATTACCTCAATCATATCCTTTTACTAAAAAGTCACCATATAAATAAACTCTAACCCTAACTTCCTCACCTTTTCAATGCATGTTCTTGGTGGTCTTACCTATTTCCTGCGGTATTCATCTTCTACATCCCTCTTATCTCAATAGTTCCTAGAAATTAGTTGTAGGTTCTTCTTATCACATCTTGATATTAATGAACGCAATTTTTCCACTACCAACCACATTGCATTCTTGGAGACGAAAAGTGAGTACCCCCAATATAATGACATTATCGACTTTCTTTCCAAAATCCCTATGTTGTATGCTATCACTGTTGAACCTTCTCCTCCATAAATGAGCACATTCCTTCTTAGGAACTTTTTGTTCTACATGTTTATGTTAAGAGGATGAAAGAAATCATTACCACTGTTCTCTCAGACAAAGACGTCATCATCGTTGCCAATGATGTCGCATGTGTTCTTCATCTTCCAATTTCTAACTCTATATGAGTACGATGCTATAGGCACGGATAAAGAATTGTGGATGTCGTTACTATCCTCAAGTTGAAGTTAAAAGAATCATCTGCCAAAGCTTCTGGTACCATCTTCGAAAACATGTGTTGAGTGTTTGGTATTATTTTTTCACTCATATTATTCATTGCTTGAGCATCAAGACATGTGGTTATCATCAATCTCCATGTTACACCAATCGACCGACTCATGCTCTAATTTTTCAAAGCAATATCAACTTTGGTGAATATTTCTTCCAAGACTTAGTGATGAAGATATCCATAAAGAGTATGAAGCCACACGCAAAAGTAAGTGTCTGCTATGAAAAAAATTGAGGAACAAAATGTCGACTCATTCGGAGATATTCAATCGGACTCCAAACAAAATGTCAACTATGAAAAAAAAGTGTTCTTATAGGATCCCCAGATCCCCTCCGTATGATCTATTCCTCTATCACTCAGGCTCCAATTTGGGGCAAAGCTTCATCTATGGAAGAAACTAGACTCTTCCCCGAGCCAATAATGCATCTCTTGCTAAAAAAAGGCTCTAAATTGGATCATACCAATCCTTCCTCTCCTCGTTCTAAAATACCGACTAATAGGAAAACAAGGCCTGAAACCTTGTTGGTCCCGAAGGTGCTTAACAAGTTTGTAGAAGGGGGTTGAATACAAACACATAATTTAAAGTTTCATAAATTGTTTATTGATAAGTCAAACACAATTTACAAGTCTGTTGCGGAATAAGATTAAGTAAAACTCAATCTAAACAAACTTAAGAAAACACTAAGATGGTTGCATAAGAATATAGAGAATTAGAGATTAGAGAATATTGAAAACAAGGGTTTCTATATTTTAGAAAGATGAAGGCTAGAGATGAGCGCATTCTTCAGATGGAGAGGTAATCTCTCTATTTATATCCTATACATTAAATGCATGGCAGGGCACTTTACACGTGTCTTTCTTTGATTGGCAGAGAGAGTCTGACTTTGGGAGACATACTTTCGGCCGCATCATGAACAGTGTAGTTGACAGAGTTGTTGTACGAATTATGGCAGAGGTATGTCCGTTCTGACACATCGTACTGGGTGTGCAGGGAAAGACAAAAAGACTTGAGGCATAAGCTAAGTAATCATCGATCGCTGAATATCTCTTCCTTCAGAGATATAAAGAAGTTCAGCTATCGCTGAAGCTTTTCCTCGAGATTCTTCGCGTATGAGTAGAGTTGTCTTTGCTTCACTGATCTCCGCATCAGGTCACTAGTAGACTTGTCTTTGTTCAGTAGATTCGTCTTCGATTAAGCTATAAACATCTGTTGATGCGAAACTTTTCTTCAGGTGTTGGGTCTGAAATGTGCTAAGGATGGTTAATACTGCTAGACATGACTATTACTACTTCCTGAGGAAGTTAGTACTGCCAGATCACAATTACTACTACTTGAAGGAGTTAATACTGTTGAGACAAAATTAATACTGCTTGCTGAGATTAATACTGCTAGTTCAGAATTAATACTGCTCATGAAGATAATGCTGCTTATGAGATGAAGACTCCGTATGGGAATGAAGACAGTTGTATAGATTGAAGCTAAAGTAAAGGAGATAATTATGGACTGAAGATCAATTTTATTTTGATAATTATCTTGTAATCAGTCTTGTATATATAGTATAGAAGTATTTGATAGATTAATTCAATATGTTTTGTTAGAGAGAATTAACCTCAAGATAAATAGAATCCTTTCTATAGAGAAGTATAGAACGTTTGTTGAGCCTGTTCAACAGATTGAGGTTTTGTGTGTAATCATCAAGTTGAATCAATATAAACTTGTGATTTGAGTTTTATATACTGTTCCATTGATTGTTAGTGTTAAAGTGTTTTTCCGCAACTTCTTTAGCATTGATTCTGAGTGTGTGTGAATTAAATTCTTGTTTGAGTTACGATCCTGACAAGTGGTATCAGAGCTTTGTTAAACTCAGAAAAACAACAATCATCATGGACGGTTCAAGTAATAGCGTTCTGGTCTCAAAGGTTCCAATGCTCAGATCTAATGAGTTTGACATGTGGACGATTAGGATCAGGCAATACATTCTTCTCACAGATTACTCCATGTGGGACATCATTGAGAATGGCCCATCTAATGAAGGAAAGATTGGTGAAGATGGAAAAAAAATCCCACCAAAGACGGATGGAGAGAGGAAGATAAGGCTGACAGAGATGAAAGCCTTGAGCACACTGCTCTTGGCTATTCCTAATGAGTATCAACACCAATTCTGCAACTGCACTGATGCCCAGATGCTTTGGAATGCTCTAGAGAAGAGATTCTCTGGTACCAAAAGTACCAAGAGAAATCAGAAGGCAATATTGAAGCAACTGTATGAAAACTTCATGTCAACTAAGAATGAGTCCATGACTCAAACTTTTGACAGTTTTAACAAGCTGATTGGTGAACTAGCTACTGTTGGAGTGCATATTGATCAAGATGATGTAAATAGAAAGTTCTTAAGGTCCCTTGGAGATGAATGGGCCATGTATATTGTCTCCTTCAGACATAATGACAAGTTGGAAGACAAAGAACTAGACGATCTTTATAATGACTTAAGGGTGTTTGAGGCTGAAGTTGAAGCTAAGAAGAGACCATCTGGATACACTCATAATGCTGCTCTATTATCATCTTCTTCTTCTACTAATTCTGCTGCTAATACAGAATCAGTTAGTACTGCTTATGTATCTAAGCAGGATGTATCTAATGACTCTGTATTAGAAGCTTTTCTTGCTAGTCATGCTAATTCTGGTTTAATTAATGATGATCTTGAACAAATTAATGCAGATGACCTTGAGGAGATGGATATAAAGTGGCAGATGGCCATGCTAACTACGAGGGTCAAGAGATTCATAAAGAGGACTGGAAGGAACAAATTTTCTCAGAGGAGAGAAGATGGTGCTGGGTTTGACAAGTCAAAGGTGGAGTGCTACAAGTGTCACAAAATGGGACACTTTGCAAAAGAATGCAGAGGAGGAATTCCTCAACAACATGGCAGCAACCATCAGCAAGCACATTCCTCAAGCTTCCAAAACAACAGAAACTCCACTCAAGCTCTTGTTTCTCAAGAAGGAATGGGATTTGATTGGAGTGATCAAGCAGAAGAAGCTGTTCAGAATCAAGCCCTGATGGCAGAAGTCTCAGAATCTTCAAGCACAGATATTCCAACAGAGGTAAAAACTAAACTGTGCACTAAAGAGTGTCTTCAGACTATACAAAAGTACAGGGATCATAAACAAAGCATGTGTGACGATCTTAAAAGGTTAGAGAGAGATATAAGAGAGTATAAAGTGATTGTTGAGAAGTTTGAAGATCAAATCAAGGCTTACAAGGCCAATGAACTTCAGTACTACTATGACACAAATTACTGGAAGTGGGAGAAAAATCAATTAGAGATTCAAATAGAAAAGTCTAAAGAGGAGTGTGAGAAGATAAAGAGTGAGTATGAGAAAGCTAAGCTTGACATTGAGAAGTTTTCTTATGCTTCCAAAGCAATGGACTCTTTGCTTAAAGCTCAAATTCATGATAAGATCAAGAGTGGTATAGGATACAATGCAACACCTCCACCTTATAATAATAATTACATCCCTCCCTCTTCAGATCTCTTAGAAAACCAAAATAAGGAGGACTTACCTATAAGAGCAACAGAAGTAGATCCTATAGATAGTGTGGTGGTTGAAGAAGAGAATGAGGAAGAGAATTCTGAGAGTAAGAATGCAGAAGAGATTCCTATAGAAAATCATATTCTTACCAATGAAAGGGGGGGTAAACCATTCATCAAGACTGAAAAGGTGGATAGCTTAAAGAGAGAAAAGGGAAAGGTACAGGGAGTACACTATATGCAGACCACAGTTGTGAATCCCTGTACATGTAAACAGCATCAGCCCCAAAAACATGATAAAACAAGGGGTAATCAAATAAACTAGAATAATCAGTGGGCACAAAAACAAGGGGTTGATCTGAGTACAATCAATAGACCAAAACCTTGTTTTATTTGTGGAAAGCTTAATCATATTGCCAAATACTGTTATTTCAATCCTATGATCCAAAGGATAAATTTTCAAAATCCTGTTATACAAAATCCTGTTGGTTATAGGAATCAAATAAGGAATCATATGACTGAAAATCAAAGAAAAATACTCCAAATAAGTCAAGGAGTAACTTAATGAAGAAGAAAGCAAACAACTTTGTCCAGATATGGGTTCCAAAAATAAAGAAAGTTCTTAGTACTGCTACTTCAAATAGTACTACTGACAGAAATAATGTTGTTGTAAGCAATAGTACTGCTAACCCAATTAGTACTGCTAATGATGTTAGTACTGCTAACAAAGTTAGTACTGCCAATCAAGTTAGTACTGCTTCCACTAACAGACCCATTATTGTGACAAAGTATTCAAGCCATAAGATTCCCCAGTCTGAAAAGCTCATCAAAACTGATTATGAATATGTTGATGAGAATGGGAAACCCAAGACCACTTTGGCTTGGGTTCCTATTAAAAACTAACTGTTCTACTTTATGTGCAGGGCAACCAACAGCTAAAAGGGAAGAGCATTTGGCATGTTGATAGTGGTTGCTCTAGGCACATGACAGGAAACAAGTCCTACCTACAAAACTTCAAAAGAATTGATGGAGGACATGCTGCTTTTGGTGATAATCCATCTGGAGGAAAGATTAGTGGAAAAGGTTTTGTGTCAAAGGGTAAGATGACATTTGAGGATGTCTACTATGTTGAGCAATTGAGATACAACCTGTTAAGTGTATCACAGGTTTGTGACAAGAAACATAGTATATTGTTTAATGATACTGAATGTATTATCCTTGCTAAAGGGTTCAAGGTAGTTGATGAAAGTATGATACTACTGAGAACACCAAGAAAGGACAATGTTTATTGCTTGGATTTAGATAATGTATCTAATGATTCATCATTTAATTGCTATTTTCAAAAGCTTCTGTTGATGAATCATCTCTTTGGCACAGAAGGATGTGTCACATGAACTTTAAAACAATGAATAAACTTGTGAAAAACAACCTTGTAAGAGGTTTGCCACAAACAACACAAATCTTCTCATAAGTCCAAAAAGATAAATACAATCTCTACACCTCTCCAATTATTGCATATGGATCTGTTTGGTCCAACTAATGTGATGAGTACTAGCAAGAAATCTTACTGCTTAGTTATTGTTGATGATTTCTCTAGATTCACTTGGGTCTATTTTCTGAGGACAAATGGACTGATCAAATCCTTTATTCTCAGAGTTGAAACCCAAACAAATCAAAGAGTTAAAATCATCAGGTCTGATAATGGAACTGAATTTAAAAACCATGATCTATACAGCTTCTGTGAGGAAAAAGGTATTGAGAGACAATACAGTGCTCCTAGGACCCCTCAACAGAATGGAGTTGCTGAGAGGAGAAATAGGACACTGATTGAAGCTGCAAGATCCCTATTGGCAGATTCAAAACTGCCAGTTACATTTTGGGCAGAAACAGTTAATACTGCTTGTTATGTTCAATACAGGGTTCTAATAGTTCAATCTCAAGGCAAGACACCATATGAACTTTTTAACAACAACAAAACCTTTTATTGGATTTTTCAAACCATTTTGGTGTCCTTGCACAATTCTTAATACCAAAACTCACTTAGGCAAGTTTGATAGAAAAGCAGATGATGGATTTCTGGTTGGTTACTCATCCCAAAGTAAGGCTTACAGAGTATTTAATACCTCTTCTAGAATAATTGAGGAAAGTGACAATGTCAAATGCAATGAGAGCACACCAAATAAACTTGGTATAGGCCCTGATTAGCTTTTTGACATTGATTCACTAACTAATTCTTAGGGTTTCAGTTATGAGAATAATGCAGGAACAGGGACAGAATCAGTACAAAACAAAAGATAAGAGTTTGTGCTATTCCCAATTCCTACAGCAGATTCTACTGAACTCTGTGTTCAAGAGAAGAAAGAGGCTTCAGATTCAAAGGATACTGAAACTGCTCAGAATGAAGAGGAGAGAGGTGAAAAGGAGGATCAGCTTTTGTCTTCAGAACAGCTAGAACCTGAGATGCCTACATTGGCAGAAGATGACAGTGATGATGAAAACTCCTCAGTGTTTGGGGGCAGATCTCCTGAAAAGAATGACTCTAATCTGGATGCAGACATTAATGAAGAGGCTTTTCATCAAACAAAAGTGCATAAAGATCATCCTCCTCAGTTGGTGATTGGTGACATCAATTCTCCAATCATCACAAGGAATCAGAGTAAGTTGGGAGGATTAAAAGACATACAATCAGGCTTACTATCTTGCTTTCTATCTTAGGTTGAGCCCAAAAAGGCACATGATGCAATGAAAGTTCCAAGATGGATAGAAGCAATGAAAGAGGAGCTGCTGCAGTTTGTATTGAAAAATGTATAGCATTTGTTAGAACTGCCTAAAGGACACAGAGCTATAGGGACAAAATGGATTTTCATAAACAAGAAGGATGAGAGAGGGATAGTGATCAAGAACAAGGCTAGATTGGTAGCACAGGGGTACACTCAAGAAGAAGGAATTGATTATGAAAAGGTGTTTGCTCCAGTGGCTAGGATTGAGGCAATTAGGCTGTTTTTAGCCTATGCTTCTTTCATGAAGTTCAAAGTCTACCAAATTGATGTGAAAAGTGCTTTTCTATATGGCAAAATTGAAGAAGAAGTATATGTCTGTCAGCCTCCAGGGTTTGAAAATCCCAAGTACCCTGACAGAATATACAAATTGAAGAAAGCACTGTATGGACTACATCAAGCACTAAGAGCTTGGTATGACACATTGTCTACCTATCTCTTGGAAAATGGTTTTGAGAGAGGAATCATTGACAAGACTCTGATCATTCAAAGGAAGAAGAAGGACATCCTGTTAGTGCAAATCTATGTGGATGACATCATCTTTGGATCCACAAAAGATCAACTGTGCAGAGATTTTGAAGGATTAATGCATAAGTGATTCAAGATGAGTTCTATGGGTGAACTTACTTTGTTCCTTGGGCTACAGGTTAAGCAGAAACAAGATGGAATCTTCATAAGCCAATCCAAGTATGTGCAGGATATTCTTAATAAGTTTGGATTCTCAGACTCAAAGCCTTCAAGCACACCCATGGAGACACACAAACAGATCACTGCAGATCTTGAGGGGGAGGATGTGGATGTTCATTATTACAGATCCATGATTGGCTCTCTCATGTATCTCACAGCTTCTAGACCAAATATCATGTTCCCTGTTTGTGTGTGTGCAAGATTTCAAGTTAGACCAAAGCAATCACATTTTCAAGCAGTCAAGAGGATATTCAGATATCTCAAAGGTCAACCCAGATTAGGCCTTTGGTATCCTCATGACTCACCATTTGACCTACTTGCATATTCAGATAGTGATTTGGGTGGAGCTAACTTGGACAGAAAGTCTACAACTGGAGGATGTCAGTTTTTAGGTGCAATACTAGTATCATGGCAGTGTAAGAATCAAACCACAGTGTCCACTTCAACAACAGAAGCAGAATACATAGCTGCTGCAAGCTGCTGCTCACAAGTGCTATGGATTCAGAATCAAATGATGGACTATGGTATGACATTTCTTCATACTCCTATTTTCATAGACAACAGCAGTGCTATTAGCATTGTCAATAATCCTGTCAAGCATTCAAAAACAAAGCATATAGAAATAAGGTACCATTTTATCAGAGACAGTAATGAGAAGAAGCTAATTCAGGTTCAGAAAGTACACACAAGTAACCAGTTTGCTGATCTATTCACAAAAGATTTTGATGTGGGTAGATTCACATTCTTGGTCACAAATATGGGCATGATGAACAATGAATAAGTATATTCTCATTCTCTTTATGTACCTATATGTCAGGATAGAAATTCAAACAAGAATTTAATTCACACATACTCAGAAACAATGCTAAAGAAGTTGCGGAAAAACACTTTAACACTAACAATCAATGAAACGATATATCAATCTCAAATCACAAGTTTATATTGATTCAACTTGATGATTACACACAAAACCTCAATCTGCTGAACAGACTTAACAGACGTTCTATACTTCTCTATAGAAAGGATCTAAACTAGTCTTGAGGTTAATTCTCTCTAAAACAAAAACTTATGAATAAAAATTATGAAAAAATTGTTTCTTCTATCAAATACTTCTATACTATATATACAAAACTGAATACACGATAATTATCAAAATACAATTGATCTTCAGCATCAATACCATAATTATCTTCAGTCTTATCTCCAGCTTGTCTTTATCTCCAAATCATCTTTATCTCCAAATCATCTTTATCTTTAGAAGCAGCAATAATTATCTTCAAAAGTATTAACCATCTTCAGCAGTATTAATCTTCAGCGGTACTAACTACTAGCAGTACTAACTCTAAAAGCAGTACTAACTATTCAAGTAGCATCACTAACTCTTCAAGCAGTATTAATTCTACTAGCAGTAGTAATCTTGATAGTCTGGCAGTAGTAATTACTTAGCAACATTAATCAGCAGCATAAACCATACTTAGGAAATTCAGACCCAACAATCTCCCCCTAACTTAACTTTTCAGAAAGAGAAGTTAAGTTCTTCATGATATGGTCTTCATGATGCTTTCAACACTTCAGTTTAGTTGCCCAAATTTGGATCCAGTCCCAGACTTTGATTGATGATTCTTCGGACTAGTATCCTGGCCATTTCTGAATCCTTTGAACATGTCAACTTAGCATTCAACATTACTTGAAGTTTAGCCTTGCTGTGATCATAGATCTTATCCACCAGGTAGTACTCATGATAAGCTCTGTCTACAGTTATGACAAAGACTCCACACCTTTCAAATAGCATCCAATTTTCTGTTCTTTTGAATTTATTCTTCAGATGCAAATCTCTGATCACATGTTGAACTTTGCTGGGATCAAACATCATGCATAAGTACTCCAAGGCTAATCTGATTAAGCTCCTTTCTTCTCCTGTCAAAACCATTTCATACAGGCTCTTTCCAACTTTGAACATTTCTTTTAAATCTGATCTGGAACAGCTTCTGATGATTTTTCCCCAAGTAGAGTAAACCTCATACTGATCTCCCATCCTTTTAATCGTGAAACATTTCTTCCTTTGATCTTCCAGGATGTCCCAAAAGATAATCTCAGGGGCTTGGACATAAATTGGATCAGCTTGTACAAGATCTTCATCTGTCACAGTCATATACAAGTCAAACTGCTCATTTTATTGTTGATTTGACTGCTCTGGAGTCTGCTCTGGTTCTGCTGAAGGTGTAACATTAGGTTCTGCTTCTGTTTCTGCTATTTCTTCTTCAATTTTTGCCCTTTTTGCCTTTGGCTTGGTGGCAATGGATTTCTTTCTTTTGATGACTCCAATTTGCCGAGCCAAAGTCTTTTCTTTCTTTTCTTCTTTCTTTTCCTTGATAGGAGTGCCTTCTTCACTTTCATGGAAGGGTTGTTGTATGTTGAGATCATGCCTCTCTTTCATCCTCCTTTCAGCTTCTTCCCTTTGAGTGGAGTCCCCTTTCAGATTTGACATCTCCTTTGTATACAACTCCTCTATCCTACCATAGGCCATGTTAGTAAACATTCCTTCAGGAACTCCAAGAGCTCCTTTCAGAAAGTTTATCATTTTCCTCCTTTCTTGATTAGCCAGGAAGGTTTTTGAGGGTTGTCTCTGTCTTTGCTTTAATGCCAGCATTTGCCTTGAAGCCTTCTTTGTAACTATCTTGGCAGCAGCTGCATCCTTCAAACTCTTTTGATATTCTAAATTGAGCTTTTTAGCCATATCCAGTGCAAGCTCTCTGTCTTTGGCAGATTGTATTTCTTCTTCCTTTGCCAACTCTGCTTGAAACTGTTTGGCCACTTCTTCATCTAACTCTATCTGATTCTTTTTCTTTAAAGGTTGATCAGTTTCAACCATCTTCTCCTTTCCCTTCTTCTTTGCATCCTCCATGCTGACCTCTTTTTATTTCTTTTCTAAACCTCCTTCTTTGATTATTACTCCCTTAGCCTTTTGAGTGGCTTTGGGAGTGTCATTCTTAGCTTTGACCAAGGTTTCTGCAATCTCCATTTCCTCTCTGGACAATGATGTTTCTGCTGCTGGTTCTGTTTCTACTTCTTTCTCAGTTACTGTTGCTGGTTCAGTTTCTGCTGTTTTGCTATTTTCTGTTTCCTTATTCTGCTCCCCCTCAAACTGAGCTTCCATACCAGTAGGACTGTGTTTCTCCCCTTCATCTTGTTTCTCCCCCTTGTTGAAAACATCTCCCCTCTTCTTCAAGACATACTTCTTTCTTTTCTTTTTCTGTACCAACTTCATCACCATCTTCTTCAATTTGGTAATCTGCACTTGTTGAGATAGAATTACCAATTTCATCTCCTCTATATCTGAGCCTTTCTTGATGACATCAAGATTAATGTTTCCCATAGTATCCAACAATTCCTAGTAGTTATATATGTCCTCACCTCCTTTGGGTGTGTTTACCACCCTTGAAGGATCCTTGGATCTTTTAGTACTAGAGGTCTTCTGCCTAGCAGAAGCATCCTCTACCCCCTTGGTTTCTTGGCACCTGGGACCTTTGGATGATTGCTCACCCAAAGTTGCCATGGGGAAGGTCTTAGATATGTTCACACTGTCCTGCCCTGCACTTTGTGCAAAGTCAGTAGTGTGAGCCTTACAGACCATATGCTCTTCCCTCTCCTTATTGAGCACCTTCATGGGGTTGGGAGACACCCCTGTGGTTTCCCTTTGGATATTCTCTAATGGAGAATTCTCCATTAGAGGGATTGAAGGCTGTGGGGGTGAAGGTACAAGAAGGGAAGGAACCTTCTTTACCTTTTTCCTTATATAAGTGTGAGTGATGGGTGATGTTGGCTTTTGAAGAAGGGACTAAGGGATGTTAATAGAAATGAGTGGTGTGGGTAGGTCATCAGTTTGGTTGTCAGATGAGGGCTTTGACACTGATGCCTCACCATGGGAAGGAGACACACCCATCATTGTAGAGAACAATGGTGTGTCAATACCTGAGAAGTCCTTACTAGGCCTCCTCATATTAGAAAACACCTTCCCTTTCGGGACCTTTGGTACATATACCTCATTAAACTGAGGTAAATCCGTCAATTCTTTATTCAGTAAAGCTTGCACAAACCTGGGATACATATAAAAGGATTTTGTTTTGGTATCCAGGTTTGACAGTAGGTCATTGAAGATCATTTGAGAAAAATTGAACTTCCTGGAGGTTGCTAAGCAGACCATAGCATAAGCAATGCTACTGCTGAACTCACTCCAGCCAGTTGTTTTCTTTGAAATACAGTGCTGAAGGGTATGAACAAAGAATCTCCACTGTGGTGAGAATCTGTTCTTGAAAATTTTGAAGACATCAGTGGGACCTTCATACCCCATATTAATAAGAGCTTGGAAGAGATCTTCTTTGGGTAAAGAGGTTATACCTGAGGCATCATCTAGTGGTAGATGAATGCGAATAGCTCCTTCTGTGATTGTCAGGGGTTTATCACACACCCTTGTTTAGATGACCTGATTGCCATCTTCAGTATGAATAGCAGCATTGGCCCAGAACTGCCTTTGGTGTTCCACACAGATTGTGGGATTGACAGTTAATGCGTGAGCTATGTGTGAGGATCTTAGGAAATCCACAATCTGATGAAATCCCTCTACTTGCTTTGGTTTGAGTAGCATTGCCAATTCATTATGTTCATCGACAAACATCAGTTCAGCCATCTTCTTGAGCGATTGGTCAAAGCTAGGGTTATGCACTGGTAAGAGAGAATTCAAGAGAACAAGAGAGAGAGAGAGTACACTAGTAGGAAATTCAAAGAGCCGTTTGTGATTTTGGCGGTCACACAGGGTATTTATAGGTGAAGGGAGTACGTTAGAAGCAGTACTAATTACCTTCGCAGTATTAACGAACTCGCAGTATTAACTCATAGCAGTAGTAACACATACTGGTAGTACTAACACAGACTAGCAGTACTAACACAGACTAGCAGTATTAATACAGACTAGCAGTATTAACACATACTAGCAGTATTAACATGTACCAGCAGTAGTAACAATGATTAGTAGTAGTATAAATAAGGCAAGCAGTAGTAACTTTGCACTGGCAGTATAAACCACCTAGCAGTAGTAACCATACTTAACCATTTTTGAACTATTATTATGAGTAATGCAGTGAGCCGTATTAACTGAACGAGAAGTACCAAGTATCCACTCCAAACAATCTGAAACACTTAAACACACAGGAGTTAATAGCATCAATTTAATGAAAG
Organism: Arctium minus; assembly: GCA_954870635.1. Taxonomy (NCBI): domain Eukaryota; kingdom Viridiplantae; phylum Streptophyta; class Magnoliopsida; order Asterales; family Asteraceae; genus Arctium; species Arctium minus. Next base: position 9,734,520 of record OX941096.1, on the reverse strand, counting down.
TAACTAAAGAGGAATCTATATAGGTACATAAAGAGAATGAGAATATACTTATTCATTGTTCATCATGCCCACACTTATGACCAAGAATGTGAATCTACCCACATCAAAAACTTTTGTGAATAGATCAGCAAACTGGTTACTTGTGTGTATTTTCTGAACCTGAATTAACTTTTTCTCATTACAGTTTCTGATAAAATGACACCTTATTTCTATATGCTTTGTTTTTGAATGCTTGACAGGATTATTAACAATGCTAATAGCACTTCTGTTGTTTATGAAAATAGGAGTGTGAAGAAATGTCATACCATAGTCCAACATTTGATTCTGAATCCATAGCACTTGTGAGCAGCAGCTTGCAGCAGCTATGTATTCTGCTTCTGTTGTTGATGTGGACACTATGGTTTGCTTCTTACACTGCCATGATACGAGTCTTGCACCCAAAAACTGACATCCTCCAGTTGTAGACTTTTTGTCCAAGTTAGCTCCACCCAAATCACTATCTGAATATGCAAGTAGGTCAAATGGTGATTCATGAGGATACCAAAGTCCTAATTTGGTTTGACCTTTGAGATATCTGAATATCCTCTTGATTGCTTGAAAATGTGATTGCTTTGGCCTAACTTCAAATCTTGCACATACACAAACAGGGAACATGATATCTGGTCTAGAAGCTGTGAGATACATGAGAGAGCCAATCATGGATCTGTAATAATGAACATCCACATCCTCCCCCTCAAGATCTGCAGTGATCTGTTTGTGTGTCTCCATGGGTGTGCTTGAAGGCTTTGAGTCTGAGAATCCAAACTTATTAAGAATATCCTGCACATACTTGGATTGGCTTATGAAGATTCCATCTTGTTTCTGCTTAACCTGTAGCCCAAGGAACAAAGTAAGTTCACCCATAGAACTCATCTTGAATCACTTATGCATTAATCCTTCAAAATCTCTGCACAGTTGATCTTTTGTGGATCCAAAGATGATGTCATCCACATAGATTTGCACTAACAGGATGTCCTTCTTCTTCCTTTGAATGAACAGAGTCTTGTCAATGATTCCTCTGTCAAAACCATTTTCCAAGAGATAGGTAGACAAAGTGTCATACCAAGCTCTTGGTGCTTGATGTACTCCATACAGTGTTTTCTTCAATTTGTATACTCTGTCAGGGTACTTGGGATTTTTAAACCCTGGAGGCTGACAGACATATACTTCTTCTTCAATTTTGCCATATAGAAAAGCACTTTTCACATCCATTTGGTAGACTTTGAACTTCATGAAGGAAGCATATGCTAAAAACAACCTAATTGCCTCAATCCTAGCCACTGGTGCAAAAACCTCTTCATAATCAATTCCTTCTTCTTGAGTGTACCCCTGTGCTACCAATCTAGCCTTGTTCTTGATCACTATCCCTCTCTCATCCTTCTTGTTTCTGAAAATCCATTTTGTCCTTATTGCTCTGTGTCCTTTAGGTAGTTCTACAAAATCTCATACATTTTGCAGTACAAACTGTAGCAGCTCCTCTTGCATTGCTTCTATCTAGCTTGGATCTTTCATTGCATCATGTGCCTTTTTGGGCTCAACCTGAGATAGAAAGCAAGATAGTAAGCCTGATTGTATGTCTTTTAATCCTCCCAACTTACTCTGATTCCTTGTGATGATTGGAGAACTGATGTCACCAATCACCAACTGAGGAGGATGATCTTTATGCACTTTTGTTTGATGAAAAGCCTCTTCATTAATGTCTGCATCCAGATTAGAGTCATTCTTTTCAGGAGATCTGCCCCCAAACACTGAGGAGTTTTCATCATCACTATCATCTTCTGCCAATGCAGGCATCTCAGGTTCTAGCTGTTCTGAAGACAAAAGTTGATCCTCTTTTTCACCTCTCTCCTCTTCATTCTGAGCAGTTTCAGTATCCTTTGAATCTGAAGCATCTTTCTTCTCTTGGACACAGAGTTCAGTAGAATCTGCTGTAGGAATTGGGAATAGCACAAACTCTTGTCTTTTGTTTTGTACTGATTCTGTCCCTGTTCCTGCATTATTCTCATAACTGAAACCCAAAGAATTAGTTAGTGAATCAATGTCAAAAAGCCAATCAGGGCCTGTACCAAGTTTATTTGGTGTGCTCTTATTGCATTTGACATTGTCACTTTCCTCAATTATTCTAGAAGAGGTATTAAATACTCTGTAAGCCTTACTATGGGATAAGTAACCAACCAGAAATCCATCACCTGCTTTGCTATCAAACTTGCCTAAGTGAGTTTTGGTATTAAGAATTGTACAAGGACACCCAAATGGTTTGAAAAAACCAATAAAAGGTTTCTTCTTGTTAAAAAGTTCATATGGTGTCTTGCCTTGAGATTTAACTATTAGAACCCTATTTTGAACATAACAAGCAGTATTAACTGCTTCTGCCCAAAATGTAACTGGCAGTTTTGAATCTGCCAACAAGGATCTTGCAGCTTCAATCAGTGTCCTATTTCTCCTCTCAGCAACTCCATTCTGTTGAGGAGTCATAGGAGCACTGTATTGTCTCTCAATACCTTTTTTCTCACAGAAGTTGATTAGATCATGGTTTTTAAATTCAGTTCCATTATCAGACCTGATGATTTTAACTCTTTGATTTGTTTGGGTTTCAAGTCTGAGAATAAAGGATTTGATCAGTCCATTTGTCCCATCCTTTGTCCTCAGAAAATAGACCCAAGTGAATCTAGAGAAATCATCAACAATAACTAAGCAGTAAGATTTCTTGCCAATACTGATCACATTTGTAGGGCCAAACAGATCCATATGCAGTAAGATAAGAGGTGAAGAGATTGTATTTATCTCTTTGGACTTATGAGAAGTTTTGTGTTGTTTGCCTTTAAGACATGCAACACAATGATCATCACATGAAAATACCTTTTGTGGTAAACCTCTTACAAGGTTGTTTTTCACAAGATTATTCATTGTTTTAAAGTTCATGTGACACATCCTTCTGTGCCATAGAGATGATTCATCAACAGAAGCTTTTGAAAATAGACAATTAAATGATGAATCATTAGATACATTCTCTAAATCCAAGCAATAAACATTGTCCTTTCTTGGTGTTCTCAGTAGTATCATACTTTCATCAACTACCTTGAACCCTTTAGCAAGGATAATACATTCAGTATCAGTAAACAATATACTATGTTTCTTGTCACAAACCTGTGATACACTTAACAGGTTGTATCTCAATTGCTCAACATAGTAGACATCCTCAAAGGTCATCTTACCCTTTGACACATTACCTTTTCCACTAATCTTTCCTCCAGATGGATTATCACCAAATGCAACATGTCCTCCATCAATTCTTTTGAAGTTTTGTAGGCAGGACTTGTTGCCTGTCATGTGCCTAGAGAAACCACTATCAATATGCCAAATGCTCTTCCCTTTTTGCTGTTGGTTGCCCTGCACATAAAGTGGAACAGTTAGTTTTTAGTAGTAACCCAAGCCAAAGTGGTCTTGGGTTTCCCATTCTCATCAACATATTCACAATCAGTTTTGATGAGCTTTTCAGACTGGGGAATCTTATGGCTTGAATACTTTGTCACAATAATGGGTTTGTTACTGGAAGCAGTACTAACTTGATTGGAAGTACTAACTTTGTTAGCAGTACTAACATCATTAGCAGTACTAATTGGATTAGCAGTACTAATTTTTTTAGCAGTACTAACTTCATTAGAAGTAGTATTGCTTGTAGCAGCATTATTTCTGTTAGCAGTACTATTTGAAGTAGCAGTACTAACAGATTTCTTTACTATTGGAACCCAAACCTGAACAAAATTGTTTGCTTTATTTTTTTTAAGTTACTCCTTGACTTATTTGGAGTATTTTTCTTTGATTTTGCAAACTTGTTTTGAGCATGAGCTTTTAAAGGTGCTCTTTTTACATTTTCAGCCATATGATTCCTTCTTTGATTCCTATAACCAACAGGATTTTGTATATGTCTTTGAAAGTTTATCCTTTGGTTCATAGGATTGAAATAATAGTATTTGGCAATATGGTTAAGCTTTCCACAAATAAAACATGGTTTTGGTCTATTGATTTTACTCAGATCAACCCCTTGTTTTTGTGCCCACTGATTATTCCAGTTTTTTTGATTACCCCTTGTTTTATCATGTTTTTGGGGTTGATGCTGTTTACATGTACAGGGATTCACAACTGTGGTCTGCATATAGTATACTCCCTGTACCTTTCCCTTTTCTCTCTTTAAGCTATCCACCTTTTCACTCTTTGAGTTATCCACCTTTTCACTCTTGATGAATGGTTTACCTCCCCCTTCATTGGTAAGAATATGATTTTCTACAGGAATCTCTTTTGTATTCTTATTCTCAGAATTCTTTTTCTCATTCTCTTCTTCAACCACCACACTATCTATAGGATCTAGTTCTGTTGCTCCTATAGGTAAGTCCTTCTTATTTTGGTTTTCTAAGAGATCTGAAGAGGGAGGGATATAATTATTGTTATAAGGTGGAGGTGTTGCATTGTATCCTATACCACTCTTGATCTTATCATGAACTTGAGCTTTAAGCAAAGAGTCCATTGCTTTGGAAGCATAAGAAAACTTCTCAATGTCAACCTTAGCTTTCTCATACTCACTCTTTATCTTCTCACACTCCTCTTTAGATTTTTCTATTTGGATCTCTAATTGATCTTTCTCCCACTTCCAGTAATTTGTGTCATAGTAATGTTGAAGTTCATTGGCCTTGTTAGGCTTGATTTGATCTTCAAACTTCTCCACAATCACTTTATACTCTCTTATATCTCTCTCTAACCTTTTAAGGTCATCACACATGCTTTGGTTATGATCCCTGTACTTTTGAACAGTCTGAAAACACTCTTTAGTGCACAGTTTAGTTTTTACCTCTGTTGGAATATCTGTGCTTGAAGATTCTGAGACTTCTGCCATCAGGGCTTGATTCTGAACAGCTTCTTCTGCTTGATCACTCCAATCAAATCCCATTCCTTCTTGAGAAACAAGTGCTTGAGTGGAGTTTCTGTTGTTTTGGAAGCTTGAGGAATGTGCTTGCTGGTGGTTGTTGCCATATTGTTGAGGAGTTCCTCCTCTGCATTCTTTTGCAAAGTGTCCCATCTTGTGACACTTGTAGCACTCCACCTTTGACTTGTCAAACCCAGCACTATCTTCTCTCCTCTGAGAAAAGTTGTTCCTTCCAGTCCTTTTTATGAATCTCTTTATCCTCATAGTTAGCATAGCCATCTGTCACTTTATATCCATCTCCTCAAGATCATCTGCATTAATTTGTTCAAGATCATCATTAATTAAACCAGAATTAGCATGACTAGCAAGAAAAGCTTTTAATACAGAGTCATTAGATACATCCTGCTTAGATACATAAGCAGTACTAACTGATTCTGTATTAGCAGCAGAAACAGTAGAAGAAGAAGATGATAAAAGGGCAGCATTATGAGTGTATCCAGATGGTCTTTTCTTGGCTTCAACTTCAGCCTCAAACACCCTTAAGTCATTATAAAGATCATCTAGTTCTTTGTCCTCCAGCTTGTCATCCTGTCTGAAGGAGACAATATACATGGTCCATTCATCTCCAAGGGACCTTAAGAACTTTCTGTTTACATCATCTTGATCAATCTGCACTCCAACAGTAGCTAGTTCACCAATCAGCTTGTTAAACCTGTCAAAAGCATGAGTCATGGACTTATTCTTAGTTGACATGAAGTTTTCATATTGTTGCTTCAGTATTGCCTTCTGATTTCTCTTGGTACTTTTGGTACCAGAGAATCTCTTTTCTAGAGCATTCCAAAGCATCTGTGCATCAGTGCAGTTGCAGAAATGGTGTTGATACTCCTTAGGAATAGCCAAGAGCAGTGTGCTCAAGGCTTTCATCTCTGTCTGCCTTATCTTCCTCTCTCCATCTGTCTTTGGTGGGATTCTTTTTCCATCTGCTCCAATCTTTCCTTCATTAGATGGGCCATTCTCAATGATGTCCCACATAGAGTAATCTGTCAGAAGGATGTATTGCCTGATCCTAATCTTCCACATGTCAAACTCATTAGATCTGAGCATTGGAACCTTTGAGACCAGAACACTATCACTTGAACTGTCCATGATGATTGTTGTTTTTCTGAGTTTAACAATGCTCTGATACCACTTGTCAGGATCGAAATTCAAACAAGAATTTAATTCACACACACTCAGAAACAATGCTAAAGAAGTTGCGGAAAAACACTTTAACACTAATAATCAATGAAACAATATATCAATCTCAAATCACAAGTTTATATTGATTCAACTTGATGATTACACACAAAACCTCAATCTGTTGAACAGACTCAACAGACGTTCTATACTTCTCTATAGAAAGGATCTAAACTAGTCTTGAGGTTAATTCTCTCTAAAACAAAAACTTATGAATGAAAATTATGAAAAAATTGTTTCTTCTATCAAATACTTCTATACTATATATACAAAACTGAATACACGATAATTATAAAAATACAATTGATCTTCAGCATCAATACCATAATTATCTTCAGTCTTATCTCCAGCTTGTCTTTATCTCCAAATCATCTTTATCTTTAGAAGCAACACTAATTATCTTCAGAAGTATTAACCATCTTCAGCAGTATTAATCTTCAGCGGTACTAACTACTAGAAGTACTAACTCTACAAGCAATACTAACTATTCAAGTAGCAGCACTAACTCTTCAAGCAATATTAATTCTACTAGGAGTAGTAATCTTGATATCTGGCAGTAGTAATTACTTAGCAACATTAATCAGCAGCATAAACCATACTTAGAATATTCAAACCCAACACTATATAGATTCCTCCTTATTTACTTTCATTAAATTGGTGCTATTAACCCCTATGTGTTTAAGTGTTTCAGGTTGTTTTGATTGGATATTTGGTACTTCTAGTTCAGTTAATACTGCTCACTATATTACTCATGAATTTTTTTTTTCAAAAATGGTTAAGTATGGTTACGATTGCTAGGTGGTTTATACTGCCAGTGTAAAGTTACTACTGCTTGACTTATTTAATACTGCTAATCAGGGTTACTACTGCTGGTCTGTGTTAATACTGCTAGTCTGTGTTAATACTGCTAGTCTGTGTTAGTACTGCCAGTATGTGTTACTACTGCCAGTATGTATTACTACTGCTAATATGAGTTAATACTGCTAGTTAGTTTATACTGCTAGTGTACTTACTACTGCTTCAAAGAATTACTACTGCGGGGGTCAGTTACTACTGCTAATGTAAATTAGTACCGCTCTTAACTGTTTTATTGGTTGTATAAATACCCCCTTAGTCCGCCAAAAAAAAATCAAAACGGCTCTTTGAATTTCATGCACTTATTTATATTCTTTCTCTCTCGCTCTCGCTAACGTTCTTTCTCTTCAAGCTCTTAACCCTAGTTCGCAGTCGAATCTCTCTCAAATGGCAGGTCTTGTATTTGTCGATGACCACAATGAGTTGGCAATGCTGAATAAGCCCAACCAAGCCAAAGGATTTCATCAGATTGTGGACTTCCTAAAATCCACACATATCGCCCACGCTTTAATGGTCAATCCCACAATCTATGTGGAGCATCAAAGACAGTTCTGGGGAAATGCCACCATCCATAATGAAGAGGGTACTCAGGTTATCAAGTCAAGGGTTTGTGATAAACCCCTGACCATCTCGGAGGAGACCATTCGCATTCATCTACTTTTAGATGATGCCTCAGGTATAACATCTCTACCCAAGGAAGATCTTTTTGAAAATATAAGCAGAATGGGATATGGAGGTCCCACTGAGGTATATAAGTTCTTCAAGAACAAATTTTCTCCTCAGTGGAGATTTTTTGTTCATACCCTCCAGCACTGCATTTCAAAGAAAACAACTGGCTGGAGTGAGTTCAGCAGTACCATTGCTTATGCTATGGTATGCTTAGCAACCTCCAGGAAGTTCAATTTTTCGCAAATAATCTTAAATGACTTACTGTCAAACCTGGATACCAAAAGAAAATCTTTTTATATGTATCCCAGGTTTGTGCAACATATACTGAATAAGAATTGACGGATTTACCTCATTTTAATGAGGTATATGTACCAAAGGTCCCAAAAGGGAAGGTGTTTTCTAATATGAGGAGGACTAGTAAGGACTCCTCCTCCTCAGGTATTGATACACCATTGTTCTCTACAATGATGGGTGTGTCTCCTTCCCATGGTGAGGCATCAGTGTCAAAGCCCTCATCTAACACCCAAACTGATGACCTACCAACACCATTCATTTCTATTACCATCCCTCAGTCCCTTCTTAAAAAGCCAACTTCACCCATCACCAAAATATATATAAGGAAAAAGGTAAAGAAGGTTCCTTCCCTTCTTGTACCTTCACCCCCACAGCCTTCAAACCCTCTAATGCAGCATTCTCCATTAGAGAATATCGATAGGGAAACCACAGGGGTGTCTCCCAACCCCAAGAAGGTGCTCACTAAGGAGCAGGTTGAGCATATGGGTTGTAAGGCTCACACTACTGACTTTGCACAAAGTGCAGGGCAGGATAGTGTGAACATATCTAAGACCTTCCCCATGGCAACTTTGGGTGAGCAATCATCCATAGGTCCCCGGTGCCAAGAAACCAAGGGGGTAGAAGGTGCCTCTTCTAGGCAGAGGACCCCTACTAAAAGTTGCAGTGATCCTCCAAGGGTGGTAAACACACCTAAAGGTGGTGAGGATAGATAAACCTATGATGAATTGATGGAAACGTTAGAAAATATAAATAAGGATGTCCTATCTCAGGGCAAACTAATAGAGGAGATGCAACAGATAATCCTCTCCCAACAGGTACAGATCAGCAACCTCAAGAAATTGGTTCTAAAGCAAGTGCAAAAGAAGAAAAGAACCAAGTTTATACTGAAGAAGAGGAGCATCCCTTATGATGCTTCCAAAAAGGGGGAGAATAAGGGGGAGTCAAGAACTGGATCTGACAAGCAAAGGACTGATGGGATGAAGTCTACTTTTGAGGGGGAGAAGGGCAAAGAAGCAGAAACTGGTAAAGAAATAGAAACAGAGCCAGCAGTAGAAACGTTCAAGAAAGCAGCATCAATTGGCTTAGCAGCAGTAACAGGGCTTTCTGTTGAAGAAATAGAGATAGCAGAAACCCTTATAAAGGCCAAAACAGACACTCCCAAAGCCACTCAAAAGGCCAAGGGAGTGGAAATCAAAGAGGGAGGCCCTGAGCTAAAAAGGAAAGAAATCAGTGAGGCTGAACTGAAGAGGAAAGGAAAGGCAAAGGTGGATGAATCTGCAAAGCCACCAAAGAAGCTAAAACAGATTGAACTAGATGAGGAACTGGCTAAGAAGCTGCAGACTGAGCTACAACAAGAAGAAGAAATTCAGAAGGACAAAGATAGGCAGATTGCTCTAGATCTGTCCACTAAGCTGAATAAGGAATATCAAAAGAGCTTGAAAGCTGCAACTGAGGCCAAGAAAAGTACAGTGAAAGCATCCAAGCACAGACTGCCAGCAAAGATTCAGAAAAGACAACCTTCTAAGACCTATTTGGCCAATCAAGAAAGGAGAAAAATGATAAACTTTCTGAAAGGCTCAATTGGTGTAAAAGAAGAGATGTCTGCTAACATGTCATACAGCAGAGTTAAAGGGATATATAAAAGGGAAATGGAAAAGTTTCAAGGGGACTTCACTCAAAGGGTTAATTTTGAAAGACAAATGAAAGAGAGACATGATCTCAATATCCAACAACCCTTCCCTGAGAGTGAGGAAACCACTCCTTCAAAAGAAAAGGCTGAAGAAAAGAAGGAAGAACATGTTGCTGTGGAAGTCAAATCTGCCAAGAGAGTGAAAACTATAGCTTCCAAGAAACTGTCTAAGAAGCCAAGGGTTGCAGAAGCTGAGAAAGATACAGAACCAGCTGTTACAGGTCAAGCTGATCAATGAAGTCAAAGTGCACAGCAACCAAGTCAATCTAATATTCATTTTGAACTTTACATGACTGTAACAGATAATGATCCAGTGAAGGCACATCCCATTTCAGTCCAAGCCCCTGAAATCATCCACTGGGATATTCTTGAAGATCAAGGCAAAGAATATTTCAGAGTCAAAAGAATGGGTGATCATTTTGAAGTATATTCTATTTGGGGGAAGATAGTCAGAAGTTGTTCAAGGTCAGACTTGGAAGAAATGTTTAAAGTGGGAATGAATCTGTATGGGGATGTGCTGAAGACTCCAGGGATGAACATCAAGAAACTAGCAATGGAGTATTTATGCATGATGTTCAGTCAAGATCTTGTCAAGCATGTCATCAAAGATGTCTTCAAGTCTATGGACAACTGGATGCTTATTGAAAGGTGTGGGGTGTATATCTTGACCATAGATAAAAGATTTCATGAATATTATCTGGTGGATAAGATATATGACCATAGCCTAGCCAAGTTACAGGGGATGCTGAAAGCCAAACTAATCTGTCCTCAAGGCTCAGAAATGGCAAGGATTGTGGTTAGCAGGATCATGAATCAAAGCTTGGGTTTTATTGGGAACTGAAGATATGAACAAGTCTTTAATGCTGCTAGTTCAGAATTACTACTGCTAGAAGACTTCAAAGTTAATACTGCTGAGTATTACTACTGCTAGTAGAATTAATACTGCTAGTCAAAGTTAGTACTGCTTGAACAAAGTTAGTACTGCTTAGCTAGCCAGTACTGCTAGTGGTTAGTGCTGCTTAGTAGTTAATGCTGCCAAGACTTAATGCTGCTTATAAGGTAATGATGAAGAGATTGTGATAAACAAGGATATTTTGAAGATAATGATGGAAGATATACTGAAGATATTTTATTTATTGTAATTATCTTTTTATTCAGTATATGTACAGATTAGATAGAATAGTTTAAAAGAGATTTAATTCATTCATTCTATTCTTTAGAAAAAATCAACCTCAAGGCATAGATCCTAATTCTAGAGAAGTAGAATTCGTATTGGTGAGCCTGTTCATCAATATTGAGGTTGTGTGTTTAATCTTGTAACTTCAAGCATTCAATACAAGTTTACAAGTTGTTGATTATATACTGTTTTGGTTTACTGTTTTATTGAATATCAAAGTGTTATTCCGCAAACTTCTTTGATATTAGTTTCTGAGAATTTATTCTTGTTAAGAATTCGATCCTGACAAGTGGTATCAGAGCCTAACTCCCTCAGAAACATCTATTCATTCATCATGGAAAACCTTGCAGAATCAAACAGTACTCTGGTCTCTAAGGTTCCAATGCTCAAACCCAGTGAGTTTGACATGTGGAAGATCAGAATTAGACAGTACATTCTTCTCACTGACTACTCAATGTGGGATATCATTGAGAATGGTCCTTCTGAAGCAGGAAAGATAGGACCAGATGGGAAAAGACCTCCACCAAAGACAGATGGTGAGAGGAAGATCAGACAGACAGAGATGAAGGCCTTGAGCACTCTGCTCTTGGCCATTCCCAATGAATATCAGCATCAATTTTGCAACTGCACTGATGCTCAGATTCTCTGGAATGCTCTAGAGAAAAGATTTGCTGGAACTAAAAGCATCAAAAGAAATCAAAGAGATGTTCTAAAGCAGCAGTATGAGAACTTCACTTCTTCAAAGAATGAGTCTATGACTCAAACTTTTGATAGATTCAACAAGCTCATTGGTGAACTGGCTACTGTAGGAGTGAAGATGGAACAAGATGATATCAACAGAAAGTTCCTCAGATCTCTTGGGGATGAATGGACTATGTACACTGTCTCATATAGACAGAGTGACAATCTGGAAGAGATGGAACTTGATGATCTATATAATGATCTAAGAGTTTTTGAAACTGAGGTAGAATCCAAGAAGAATCCCACTGATTATATCCACAATGCTGCACTTCTTTCAACATCTACTGATACTACTGCTAACCCTGAAGCAGTTAGTACTGCCAGTGGAGTAAATTCAGAAAAAGGCACTGGAACTATCTTTGAAGCCTTTTTGTCCAGTCATAGCAACAATTCATTGATTAATGATGATCTGGATCAACTTCAACCTGATGACCTGGAGGAGATGGACATTAAATGGCAGATGGCCATGTTATCTATGAGAGTGAAGAAGTTTATTAAAAGAACAGGAAGGAACAACTTCTCTCAAAGAAGAGAAGATGGAGCTGGTTTTGACAAGACTAAAGTGGAATGCTATAAGTGTCACATGAAAGGACACTTTGCTAGAGAGTGCAGGAGTGTTGTTCCAAACAACAACCACCAACAAGCTCAGAATGGAGGCTACAATCAAAACAAGAATCCTGCTCAAGCCCTTGTTTCTCAACAAGGAATGGGATTTGACTGGAGTGATCAAGCTGAGGAAGCCATTCAGAATCAAGCTCTTATGGCAGAAGTGTCTGATCTCCCCTCTGAGGTAATTTCTAATCTTTGCACTAAATCTTGCATAGACACTGTCAAAAGATACAGGGATCACAATCAAAGTATGTGTGATGACCTCAAAAGATTAGAAAAGGACAGAAGAGATTATGTGTTGATAGTACAGAGATTTGAAGAGCAAATCAAAGGCTTTCAAGCTAATGAACTTCAACACTCTTATGACACAAACTATTGGAAGTGGGAAAAGAATGAGTTAGAGACCAAACTGTCTAAGTCCTTAGAAGAGAATGATAGGCTGATAGAGGAACTGTCTAAAGTTAAGCTTGACATAGAAAAGTTTTCATATGCTTCAAAAGCAATGGATTCTCTTCTAAAGGCTCAGATTCATGATAAGATGAAGCCTGGTATTGGATACAACAATACACCTCCTCCTTACAACAACAACTATATCTCTCCTACTTCAGACTTGTTAGAAACCAAGGAGAAAAAGGACTTGTCTGAGGAAGCTATTAAGATAGATCCTTTGGATGAGGTAGTAGTTAAGGATTTGACTGAGAAAGAAGCTAGTGAGAATAGGGATAATACTGTGAGTAAAAAGATACCATTAGAAAACAATATTATCACCAATGAGGGATGTGGGAAAATCTGGGTCAAGTCCAAGGAGATAGAGAAGACCAAAGGAAAGAATAACAAGGTCCATTACAAACAAACCACGGTTGTGAATCCTGGATCTTGTAAACAGTGTGCTTGCAATAAAGCTAAGAGCCTAAATTCTGGTATAAAAAGAGGTAATCAAAGAAACTGGAATAATCAATGGGCTCAGAAACAAGGAGTTGATCTGAATAAAATCAATAGATCAAAACCTTGTTTCATATGTGCCAAGTTGAATCATTTGGCTAAGTATTGCTTCTTTAACCCTATTAATCAACAGATAAACTTTCAAAGATTTGTGCAAAAACCTGTTGGTTATAGGAAGGCTGGAAAGAAACATGTGATGAAGAAATCTGTTGAAAGTAAAAGCCCTATGAAAAATAAGGTTTTAAAAGAAAGTATTTTACTATGGGTACCTAGAAGTACTAACAGTGTTAGTACTGCTGAAAATATTAGTGCTGCTAACACAGTTACTACTGCTAACAGTGTTAGTACTGCTGAAAATATTAATGCCGCTAACACAGTTACTACTGCTAACAAGGTTAGTACTGCTAAGCATGCAAGTTCTGCTAAGGCAGTTAGTACTTCTAAAACTAGTATTGCTTCTAGCAAAAATGTTTCCAAGCCTATTATTGTGACAAAGTACTCCAAGAATGAGGAGTCAAAGTTTAAAAATCTTGTCAAGAAAGAATGCAAGTATTTTGATGAGAAAGGGGTACCCAAGACCACTTTGGCTTGGGTTCCTAATTCAAACTAACTTATTTATCTAATGTGCAGGGCAACCAACAACTCAAAGCAAAGAGCATTTGGCATGTTGACAGTGGTTGCTCTAGGCACATGACAGGTAACATGTCATGCCTTCAGGATTTCAAGCATATCAATGGAGGACATGTTGATTTTGGAAATGATCTTACTGGTGGTAAAATAAGTGGCAAAGGTAATGTCACAAAAGGTAAGATGACATTTGAGGATGTCTACTATGTTGATCAATTGAAGTACAACCTGTTAAGTGTATCACAGGTTTGTGACAAACAACATAGCATATTATTTACAAACACAGAGTGTATGATCCTTGCTCCAGGATTCAAAGTAGTTGATGAAAGCATGATACTACTTAGAACTCCAAGAAAGGACAATGTTTATTGTCTAGATATGGACAATGTTGATAGTGATTCATCCCTGAACTGTCTTGTTTCAAAAGCTTCTGTGGATGAATCCTCTCTATGGCACAGAAGGATGTGTCACATGAATTTCAAGACCATAAACAAACTTGTTAAAAACAACCTTGTAAGAGGTTTACCTTCAAAAGTCTTTTCATGTGATGATCATTGTGTTGCTTGTCTTAAAGGCAAACAGCACAAAACTTCTCATAAGACCAAAGAGTTAAATTCTATTTCTTCTTGTCTCCAGTTACTGCATATGGATCTGTTTGGTCCTACAAATGTTATGAGTATAGGCAAGAAATCTTACTGCTTGGTTATTGTTGATGATTACTCCAGATTTACTTGGGTATATTTTCTAAGGACTAAGGATGAGACAAGTGAACTGATCAAATCCTTTATTCTAAGAATTGAAAACCAAACTAATCAAAGAGTAAAAGTCATTAGATCAGATAATGGAACTGAGTTTAAAAATTTTGATCTAAACACCTTTTGTGAAGAGAAAGGCATTGAGAGACAATATAGTGCTCCTAGGACTCCTCAACAGAATGGAGTTGCTGAAAGGAGAAATAGGACACTAATAGAGGCTGCTAGATCTCTGTTGGCTGATTCAAAATTGCCAATTACCTTCTGGGCTGAAGCAGTTAATACTGCTTGTTATGTCCAAAACAGAGTTCTAGTAGTCAAGCCAAAGAACAAGACTCCTTATGAGCTTTTAAATAAAAGAAAACCTTTCATTGGATTTTTCAAACCTTTTGGGTGTCCTTGTACTATTCTCAATACCAAATCTCACTTAGGTAAGTTTGATAGCAAAGCAGATGATGGATTTCTTGTTGGTTACTCATCTCAGAGTAAGGCTTACAGAGTTTTTAACTCTTCTTCCAGAATAATTGAAGAAAGTGACAATGTCAAATGCAATGAGAACACACCAAATCCAATTGGGTCTGGTCCTCAGTGGCTATTTGACATTGACTCACTAACTAACTCTTTTAGTTTCAGTAGTGATGATTATGCAGGTACAGGGAGTGGAGGATCAGGGACTACACAAGTCTCAGAAAGTATATCTCAATCTGTGATATTTCCCATACCCACAGTGAATCCTGTTGAAGACTGTGGAAAGGAACCATCTACTGGACCAAGTCAAAGTGAAGAAGAAAGTAGAGATGAGGAGACTCAAGAAAATAAAGAACCAGAAGTGGCTGCTGAAAACACTTCAGTTGAGTTAAATGACTCTAATCTAGAGGTGGGACTTAATGAAGAACCTAGTCATCACACCAGAATACAAAAGAATCATCCTCCACAGCTGGTAATAGGAGATATATCCTCTCCTATGATGACTAGAAATCAAAGTAGACTTCAAGAAATACAAGATCAACAACACACAGTGCTTTCTTGCTTTTTATCCCAGTTTGAGCCTAAAAAGGCACATGATGCTATGAAAGAATCCAGTTGGATAGAAGCCATGCAAGAAGAGCTACTGTAGTTCAAGCTGCAAGATGTTTGGGATCTGGTAGACCTTCCTAAAGGCCAAAGGGCAATAGGAACAAAATGGGTCTTCAGGAATAAGAGAGATGAAAGAGGTATAGTGATAAGGAATAAAGCAAGGCTGGTGGCTCAAGGGTATACACAAGAAAAAGGAATAGACTATGAAGAAGTATTTGCACCTGTGGCCAGGATAGAAGCAATTAGATTATTCCTGGCTTATGCTTCCTACATGAAATTCAAAGTCTATCAGATGGATGTGAAAAGTGCATTTCTTTATGGTTCAATTGAAGAAGAAGTGTATGTCTGTCAACGACCAGGGTTTGAAAACCCAAGCTATCCAGACAGAGTATACAAATTGAAGAAAGCACTTTATGGACTACATCAAGCTCCAAGAGCATGGTATGACACTCTGTCATCCTATCTCTTGGAAAATGGCTTTGAAAGAGGAGTCATTGATAAGACTCTATTCATCAAGAGAAAGAAGAAGGATATCTTGCTGGTTCAAATCTATGTTGATGATATTATCTTTGGATCAACAAGAGACAACATGTGCAAGGAGTTTGAGGAACTAATGCATCAAAGGTTCAAAATGAGTTCCCATTGGGTGTTTTTAAGTTCTCAAAAGCTAAATTCTCACCCCAATGGCGTTTTCTTGTTCATACCTTGATGCACTGCATTTCTAAAAAGACCACTGGCTGGAGTGAGTTCAGCAGTCCCATTGCTTATGCTTTGGTTTGTTTGGCCACTGCCAGAAGGTACAATTTTTCACAAATGATTTTCAATGATCTTGTCTCAAACATGGGAAACAAAAAGAGCTTTTATATGTATCCCAGGTTTGTTCAAGCAGTAATCAACCATGAATTGACGGATATTCCTCATTCTGATGGAATATATGTACCAAAACCCCCTAAAGGCAAGGTTTTCTCAAATATGAGAAGATCTGCTGGGGACTCGGAAGGAGTAGACACCCCATTGTTCTCTATAATGATGGTGGTGTCCCAAACTAATGAAGGTATGGTAGCAGAGTCAAGGCCCCCATTAGACCAACCCACTGCTAGCCAATCCCAACCTTCCATCTCTCAAATTTTCCCTCAGTCCTTTGCTGCTAAACCCACTCCCATAATATCCAAGACCTATGTCAAGAGAAAGGTACACAAGGCTCCTTCCCTTGGTGTACCTACTATTAACCAAGAGCCTCAAAGCCCTCTATTGGAGCATTCTCCAGTAGAGAATATCCAAAGGGAATCCACTAGGGTGTCTCCCAACCCCAAGGAGGTGCTCTCTGAGGAGGAGGTTGAGCATATGGGTACTGAGGCTCCCACTACTTCTGCTAGCACAGAGAAGGACAGTGGTAACATAAATAAGACCTCCCCCATGGCAACTTTCAATGAGCAATCATTCAAAGGTCCCTGGTGCCAAGAAACCAAGGGGGTGGATAGTGCTTCTGCTAGGCAGAAGACTTCCACTATAAAAAGATCCAAGGATCCCTCCAGGATGGGCAAAACATCCAAAAAGGGTGAGGACAGAACTGACACTGATGAATTGATGGCAAAACATTCCAAGGATCCTTCAAGGGTGGGTAAAACACCTAAAGAAGGTGAGGATAGATATACTTACTGGGAATTGATTGAAGCATTAGCCAACATCAATGTTGATGTGGTTAATCAAGGAAAGGAAATTAAAGAATTGCAGCAAGTGGTCATCTCCCAACAAGAGCAGATTTCCAAACTCAAACAATTGGTAGGAAAACTCATTGCCAAGAAAAGGAGAAAGCAGTTTGTTCTAAGGAGGAGAAATGGGGCAAACAAAAAGGAGGAAAATGCTTCCAAAAAGGGGAGAATTCAAGCTCAGAACAAGTAGATCAACAGAATGAGGGGGATATTGTTGAAGAAAGGGCTGAATTTGTTGAAGAAAAGGCAGCAGCAGAAACAACCCCAGCAGCAGAAACTGTTACTACTGCTAAGCCAAAACAAGCAGCAGAAACTGTTAGTGCTGCTGAAACTACACAGGCAGCAGTAACAGGATTGACATCTGAAGAGGTTGAAGTAGCAGAAATGCTGGTAAAAGCAAAGAATGACACTCCCAAAGCAAAGGGAGTGGTCATAAATGAAGGGGGAGCAAAGAAATCAGAAAAGAAAGACATGGCTGCAGATGTAAAAAGAAAAGGGAAA
Organism: Arctium minus; assembly: GCA_954870635.1. Classification (NCBI taxonomy): domain Eukaryota; kingdom Viridiplantae; phylum Streptophyta; class Magnoliopsida; order Asterales; family Asteraceae; genus Arctium; species Arctium minus. The sequence continues at coordinate 9,716,678 of OX941096.1, read as the reverse complement.
GAAAAGATGATAGAAACTGATCAACCAACTAAAAAGCAAAAGATGATTGAATCAGATGAAGCATTAGCCAAGAAACTGCAAGAAGAGTTAGAGCAAGAAGAGAAAGAGCAGGTTGAGAAAGACAGAGAGATAGCAAGAGCACTAGCCAATGAACTAAATGAAGCATTTCAGAAAGGGTTGGAAATAGAGAAAGCTAAGCAAAGAGCAATAAGCTTGAGAAAGGCTATGATGGCCAGATCAAGTGCAAAGAAGAGAAGACCTTCACAAACTTACCTTGCAACTCAGGAAAGGAACAAGATGATAACTTTCTTGAGGAGTGCAATTGGTGTGAAGAAAGAAATGTTCATAAAGATGACTTTTGATCAAGTCAAGGGACTATATGAGAAAGAAATGGGAAAGTTGAAGAATAATGAAAAGGACAGAGTGGAGTTTGAAAAGAAAGCTAAGGAGAGGCATGATATGAATATCAATAAACCCTTCCCTGAAAGTGAAGAGGGAACTCCAACAAAGAAAAAGGTAGAGATTAAGGAAGAAGAGACTCTAGCTCAGAAGATCAAGAAGATAAAAAGAGTTAAGTCTATTGCTTCTAAAGGCCCTAGATCAGAAGAAAGGAAAAAGGAAGAAAAGAAGAAAGAAGCTACTATAGGACAAGGGCAAAGGATTCTGAAGAGAACCAAGATGATGGCCAACAGAAAGAAAGTTGTCAAGAAGTCTAGAATAGAAGAAGAAAAGAAAGTTGAATCTCAGGAAGAAATACCACAGAGTTCAGATGTAAACATGTACATGGTGGTAATGGATAAAATTCCAAAGCCTATTTCAGCTGAACCTGTTGGATTCAAACCTCCTGAAGTTATCCTCTGGGATATTATGGAGGTGGATGGCAAAGAATACATTAGATTGAAAAGAAAGGATGAGAAGTATGAAGTCTACAGCACCTGGAGCAAAATTATCAGAGAGTGTTCAAGATCTGATTTGGAAGAAATGTTTGCAGTGGGGATGAAAGTTCATGCAGATCAGTTGACAGCTCCAGGGTTACCAATTGTGAAGCTAGTTATGGAATATTTGTGCATGTTGTTCAAACCAGAAGCAGTAAAGCATTTGATAAGAGATGTATTTAAAGCTGTTAGAGGATGGACTCTATATGAAAGGAGTGGAGTCTACGAACTGGCATTGGATACTTTTCACATGGAGTATTACTTGGTGGACAGGGTATACAATCATACAAATCTGAAGCTTTATGCCATGTTAAATAAGAAGTTGAGTTGTGCACCAAATTCAGAAATGGCAAAGTACTTAATTCAAAGAACTATTAATCAGAGCATGGGACTGGATCCTAACCTTGGAGTAGATCAATGAAGATTTTGGAAGCATTTGAAGAACTTGACTTCTCTTTCTAAAAGTCAAGTTAGGGGGAGATTGTTGGGAACTGAAGATGTGAACAAGTCTTTAATGCTGCTAGTTCAGAATTACTACTGCTAGAAGACTTCAAAGTTAATACTGCTGAGTATTACTACTGCTAGTAGAATTAATACTGCTAGTCAAAGTTAGTGCTGCTTGAACAAAGTTAGTACTGCTTAGCTAGTTAGTACTGCTAGTGGTTAGTGCTGCTTAGTAGTTAATGCTGCCAAGACTTAATGCTGCTTATAAGGTAATGATCAAGAGATTGTGATAAACAAGGATATTTTGAAGATAATGATGGAAGATATACTGAAGATATTTTATTTATTGTAATTATCTTTTTATTCAGTATATGTACAGATTAGATAGAATAGTTTAAAAGAGATTTAATTCATTCATTCTATTCTTTAGAAAAAATCAACCTCAAGGCATAGATCCTAATTCTAGAGAAGTAGAATTCGTATTGGTGAGCCTGTTCATCAATATTGAGGTTGTGTGTTTAATCTTGTAACTTCAAGCATTCAATACAAGTTTACAAGTTGTTGATTATATACTGTTTTGGTTTACTGTTTTATTGAATATCAAAGTGTTATTCCGCAAACTTCTTTGATATTAGTTTCTGAGAATTTATTCTTGTTAAGAATTCGATCCTGACAAGTGGTATCAGAGCCTAACTCCCTCAGAAACATCTATTCATTCATCATGGAAAACCTTGCAGAATCAAACAGTACTCTGGTCTCTAAGGTTCCAATGCTCAAACCCAGTGAGTTTGACATGTGGAAGATCAGAATTAGACAGTACATTCTTCTCACTGACTACTCAATGTGGGATATCATTGAGAATGGTCCTTCTGAAGCAGGAAAGATAGGACCAGATGGGAAAAGACCTCCACCAAAGACAGATGGTGAGAGGAAGATCAGACAGACAGAGATGAAGGCCTTGAGCACTCTGCTCTTGGCCATTCCCAATGAATATCAGCATCAATTTTGCAACTGCACTGATGCTCAGATTCTCTGGAATGCTCTAGAGAAAAGATTTGCTGGAACTAAAAGCATCAAAAGAAATCAAAGAGATGTTCTAAAGCAGCAGTATGAGAACTTCACTTCTTCAAAGAATGAGTCTATGACTCAAACTTTTGATAGATTCAACAAGCTCATTGGTGAACTGGCTACTGTAGGAGTGAAGATGGAACAAGATGATATCAACAGAAAGTTCCTCAGATCTCTTGGGGATGAATGGACTATGTACACTGTCTCATATAGACAGAGTGACAATCTGGAAGAGATGGAACTTGATGATCTATATAATGATCTAAGAGTTTTTGAAACTGAGGTAGAATCCAAGAAGAATCCCACTGGTTATATCCACAATGCTGCACTTCTTTCAACATCTACTGATACTACTGCTAACCCTGAAGCAGTTAGTACTGCCAGTGGAGTAAATTCAGAAAAAGGCACTGGAACTATCTTTGAAGCCTTTTTGTCCAGTCATAGCAACAATTCATTGATTAATGATGATCTGGATCAACTTCACCCTGATGACCTGGAGGAGATGGACATTAAATGGCAGATGGCCATGTTATCTATGAGAGTGAAGAAGTTTATTAAAAGAACAGGAAGGAACAACTTCTCTCAAAGAAGAGAAGATGGAGCTGGTTTTGACAAGACTAAAGTGGAATGCTATAAGTGTCACATGAAAGGACACTTTGCTAGAGAGTGCAGGAGTGTTGTTCCAAACAACAACCACCAACAAGCTCAGAATGGAGGCTACAATCAAAACAAGAATCCTGCTCAAGCCCTTGTTTCTCAACAAGGAATGGGATTTGACTGGAGTGATCAAGCTGAGGAAGCCATTCAGAATCAAGCTCTTATGGCAGAAGTGTCTGATCTCCCCTCTGAGGTAATTTCTAATCTTTGCACTAAATCTTGCATAGACACTGTCAAAAGATACAGGGATCACAATCAAAGTATGTGTGATGACCTCAAAAGATTAGAAAAGGACAGAAGAGATTATGTGTTGATAGTACAGAGATTTGAAGAGCAAATCAAAGGCTTTCAAGCTAATGAACTTCAACACTCTTATGACACAAACTATTGGAAGTGGGAAAAGAATGAGTTAGAGACCAAACTGTCTAAGTCCTTAGAAGAGAATGATAGGCTGATAGAGGAACTGTCTAAAGTTAAGCTTGACATAGAAAAGTTTTCATATGCTTCAAAAGCAATGGATTCTCTTCTAAAGGCTCAGATTCATGATAAGATGAAGCCTGGTATTGGATACAACAATACACCTCCTCCTTACAACAACAACTATATCTCTCCTACTTCAGACTTGTTAGAAACCAAGGAGAAAAAGGACTTGTCTGAGGAAGCTATTAAGATAAATCCTTTGGATGAGGTAGTAGTTAAGGATTTGACTGAGAAAGAAGCTAGTGAGAATAGGGATAATACTGTGAGTAAAAAGATACCATTAGAAAACAATATTATCACCAATGAGGGATGTGGGAAAATCTGGGTCAAGTCCAAGGAGATAGAGAAGACCAAAGGAAAGAATAACAAGGTCCATTACAAACAAACCACGGTTATGAATCCTGGATCTTGTAAACAGTGTGCTTGCAATAAAGCTAAGAGCCTAAATTCTGGTATAAAAAGAGGTAATCAAAGAAACTGGAATAATCAATGGGCTCAGAAACAAGGAGTTGATCTGAATAAAATCAATAGATCAAAACCTTGTTTCATATGTGCCAAGTTGAATCATTTGGCTAAGTATTGCTTCTTTAACCCTATTAATCAACAGATAAACTTTCAAAGATTTGTGCAAAAACCTGTTGGTTATAGGAAGGCTGGAAAGAAACATGTGATGAAGAAATCTGTTGAAAGTAAAAGCCCTATGAAAAATAAGGTTTTAAAAGAAAGTATTTTACTATGGGTACCTAGAAGTACTAACAGTGTTAGTACTGCTGAAAATATTAGTGCTGCTAACACAGTTACTACTGCTAACAGTGTTAGTACTGCTGAAAATATTAATGCCGCTAACACAGTTACTACTGCTAACAAGGTTAGTACTGCTAAGCATGCAAGTTCTGCTAAGGCAGTTAGTACTTCTAAAACTAGTATTGCTTCTAGCAAAAATGTTTCCAAGCCTATTATTGTGACAAAGTACTCCAAGAATGAGGAGTCAAAGTTTAAAAATCTTGTCAAGAAAGAATGCAAGTATTTTGATGAGAAAGGGGTACCCAAGACCACTTTGGCTTGGGTTCCTAATTCAAACTAACTGATTTATCTAATGTGCAGGGCAACCAACAACTCAAAGCAAAGAGCATTTGGCATGTTGACAGTGGTTGCTCTAGGCACATGACAGGTAACATGTCATGCCTTCAGGATTTCAAGCATATCAATGGAGGACATGTTGCTTTTGGAAATGATCTTACTGGTGGTAAAATAAGTGGCAAAGGTAATGTCACAAAAGGTAAGATGACATTTGAGGATGTCTACTATGTTGATCAATTGAAGTACAACCTGTTAAGTGTATCACAGGTTTGTGACAAACAACATAGCATATTATTTACAAACACAGAGTGTATGATCCTTGCTCCAGGATTCAAAGTAGTTGATGAAAGCATGATACTACTTAGAACTCCAAGAAAGGACAATGTTTATTGTCTAGATATGGACAATGTTGATAGTGATTCATCCCTGAACTGTCTTGTTTCAAAAGCTTCTGTGGATGAATCCTCTCTATGGCACAGAAGGATGTGTCACATGAATTTCAAGACCATAAACAAACTTGTTAAAAACAACCTTGTAAGAGGTTTACCTTCAAAAGTCTTTTCATGTGATGATCATTGTGTTGCTTGTCTTAAAGGCAAACAGCACAAAACTTCTCATAAGACCAAAGAGTTAAATTCTATTTCTTCTTGTCTCCAGTTACTGCATATGGATCTGTTTGGTCCTACAAATGTTATGAGTATAGGCAAGAAATCTTACTGCTTGGTTATTGTTGATGATTACTCCAGATTTACTTGGGTATATTTTCTAAGGACTAAGGATGAGACAAGTGAACTGATCAAATCCTTTATTCTAAGAATTGAAAACCAAACTAATCAAAGAGTAAAAGTCATTAGATCAGATAATGGAACTGAGTTTAAAAATTTTGATCTAAACACCTTTTGTGAAGAGAAAGGCATTGAGAGACAATATAGTGCTCCTAGGACTCCTCAACAGAATGGAGTTGCTGAAAGGAGAAATAGGACACTAATAGAGGCTGCTAGATCTCTGTTGGCTGATTCAAAATTGCCAATTACCTTCTGGGCTGAAGCAGTTAATACTGCTTGTTATGTCCAAAACAGAGTTCTAGTAGTCAAGCCAAAGAACAAGACTCCTTATGAGCTTTTAAATAAAAGAAAACCTTTCATTGGATTTTTCAAACCTTTTGGGTGTCCTTGTACTATTCTCAATACCAAATCTCACTTAGGTAAGTTTGATAGCAAAGCAGATGATGGATTTCTTGTTGGTTACTCATCTCAGAGTAAGGCTTACAGAGTTTTTAACTCTTCTTCCAGAATAATTGAAGAAAGTGACAATGTCAAATGCAATGAGAACACACCAAATCCAATTGGGTCTGGTCCTCAGTGGCTATTTGACATTGACTCACTAACTAACTCTTTTAGTTTCAGTAGTGATGATTATGCAGGTACAGGGAGTGGAGGATCAGGGACTACACAAGTCTCAGAAAGTATATCTCAATCTGTGATATTTCCCATACCCACAGTGAATCCTGTTGAAGACTGTGGAAAGGAACCATCTACTGGACCAAGTCAAAGTGAAGAAGAAAGTAGAGATGAGGAGACTCAAGAAAATAAAGAACCAGAAGTGGCTGCTGAAAACACTTCAGTTGAGTTAAATGACTCTAATCTAGAGGTGGGACTTAATGAAGAACCTAGTCATCACACCAGAATACAAAAGAATCATCCTCCACAACTGGTAATAGGAGATATATCCTCTCCTATGATGACTAGAAATCAAAGTAGACTTCAAGAAATACAAGATCAACAACACACAGTGCTTTCTTGCTTTTTATCCCAGTTTGAGCCTAAAAAGGCACATGATGCTATGAAAGAATCCAGTTGGATAGAAGCCATGCAAGAAGAGCTACTGCAGTTCAAGCTGCAAGATGTTTGGGATCTGGTAGACCTTCCTAAAGGCCAAAGGGCAATAGGAACAAAATGGGTCTTCAGGAATAAGAGAGATGAAAGAGGTATAGTGATAAGGAATAAAGCAAGGCTGGTGGCTCAAGGGTATACACAAGAAAAAGGAATAGACTATGAAGAAGTATTTGCACCTGTGGCCAGGATAGAAGCAATTAGATTATTCCTGGCTTATGCTTCCTACATGAAATTCAAAGTCTATCAGATGGATGTGAAAAGTGCATTTCTTTATGGTTCAATTGAAGAAGAAGTATATGTCTGTCAACCACCAGGGTTTGAAAACCCAAGCTATCCAGACAGAGTATACAAATTGAAGAAAGCACTTTATGGACTACATCAAGCTCCAAGAGCATGGTATGACACTCTGTCATCCTATCTCTTGGAAAATGGCTTTGAAAGAGGAGTCATTGATAAGACTCTATTCATCAAGAGAAAGAAGAAGGATATCTTGCTGGTTCAAATCTATGTTGATGATATTATCTTTGGATCAACAAGAGACAACATGTGCAAGGAGTTTGAGGAACTAATGCATCAAAGGTTCAAAATGAGTTCCATGGGGGAACTTACTTTCTTCCTTGGACTCCAAGTTCAACAGAAGTCAGATGGAATCTTCATCTGTCAGTCCAAGTATGTGCAGGACATTCTAACCAAGTTTGGTTTCTCAGATTCAAAACCTGCTAGCACACCTATGGAGACACACAAGCAGATAACAGCAGATCTTGAGGGGGAGGATATGGATGTTCATCATTATAGATCCATGATTGGCTCTCTCATGTATCTGACAGCCTCTAGGCCAGATATAATGTTTCCAGTCTGTGTGTGTGCAAGATTCCAAGTTAGGCCAAAGCAATCTCACTATCAAGCTGTTAAGAGGATATTCAGATATCTCAAAGGGCAACCCAGATTGGGACTTTGGTATCCTCATGACTCATCCTTTGACCTACTTGCATACTCAGATAGTGATCTAGGTGGAGCAAACTTGGACAGAAAATCTACTTCTGGAGGATGTCAGTTTTTGGGTGCAAGACTAGTTTCATGGCAGTGCAAGAAACAAACCATAGTATCCACATCTACAACAGAGGCAGAGTACATAGCAGCTGCAAGCTGCTGTTCTCAAGTCTTATGGATTCAGAATCAAATGTTGGATTATGGGGTAACCTTTCTACACACTCCAATTTTTATTGATAATAGCAGTGCTATTAGCATTGTGAATAATCCTGTCAAGCACTCAAAGACAAAGCACATTGAGATCAGGTATCACTTCATAAGAGACTGTAATGAAAAGAAACTTATTCAAGTTGTAAAAGTTCACACTGATAATCAGTTTGCTGATCTATTCACTAAAGCTTTTGATGTGGGTAGATTCACTTTCTTGGTAACAAGTGTGGGAATGATCAACTCTGAATAAGCCCCTTCTTAAAAAGTGGCTCTATACCTGTATATTGTTTATTCTTGGTGTTACTAATCTTCTTTTTCAGGATATATATAGCAGTACTCAGTGTTTCGCAAGATTAAAGGAGTAAGTATAGTTAATACTGCTAGTAGTTAATACTGCTTTCAGTTAATACTGCTTTCAGTTAATACTGCTAGTGGTTAATACTGCTTTCAGTTAATACTGCTAGTGGTTAATACTGCTTTCAGTTAATACTGCTAGTTAGTTAATACTGCTAGTAGTTAATACTGCTCTCAGTTAATACTGCTAGTTAGTTAATACTGCTAGTAGTTAATACTGCTCTCAGTTAATACTGCTAGTTAGTTAATACTGCTAGTAGTTAATACTGCTCTCAGTTAATACTGCTAGTTAGTTAATACTGCTAGTAGTTAATACTGCTCTCAGTTAATACTGCTAGTTAGTTAATACTGCTAGTAGTTAATACTGCTCTAGGTTAATACTGCTTATGTTCCGAATACTATAAATACTCTTTGCCCGCCTAACAGTTCAAAACGACTCTTTGCATACTATTCTCTTGCGCTCTCAACCCTCTTTCTCTCAAGTTCAAAGCTCTCAGGCAAGAAGTTTCAAAGATTCATGGCATCAATGGCGTTCATTGACGAGCACAATGAAATCGCGATGCTCCAAAAGCCAAAGCAAGCTGAAGGTTTTCATCAGATAGTCGACTTTCTGAAGTCTAGCCACATTGCCCATGCTCTCACTATGTCTCCTACTATCTTCATAGAGCATCAGAGGCAATTCTGGGCATATGCCACCATTGTTACTGAGGATGGTGTGCAAATGATTAAGACGACAGTATGTGGCAATCCATTGACAGTTACTGAAGAGGTAATTCGCATCAGTCTACGTCTAGACAATGCCTCTGGTATAACTTCTATCCCTAATGATGAATTGTTTTCTACTCTTACAAGAATGGGGTATGGAGGCCCATTGGGTGTTTTTAAGTTCTCAAAAGCTAAATTCTCACCCCAATGGCGTTTTCTTGTTCATACCTTGATGCACTGCATTTCTAAAAAGACCACTGGCTGGAGTGAGTTCAGCAGTCCCATTGCTTATGCTTTGGTTTGTTTGGCCACTGCCAGAAGGTACAATTTTTCACAAATGATTTTCAATGATCTTGTCTCAAACATGGGAAACAAAAAGAGCTTTTATATGTATCCCAGGTTTGTTCAAGCAGTAATCAACCATGAATTGACGGATATTCCTCATTCTGATGGAATATATGTACCAAAAACCCCTAAAGGCAAGGTTTTCTCAAATATGAGAAGATCTGCTGGGGACTCGGAAGGAGTAGACACCCCATTGTTCTCTATAATGATGGTGGTGTCCCAAACTAATGAAGGTATGGTAGCAGAGTCAAGGCCCCCATTAGACCAACCCACTGCTAGCCAATCCCAACCTTCCATCTCTCAAATTTTCCCTCAGTCCTTTGCTGCTAAACCCACTCCCATAATATCCAAGACCTATGTCAAGAGAAAGGTACACAAGGCTCCTTCCCTTGGTGTACCTACTATTAACCAAGAGCCTCAAAGCCCTCTATTGGAGCATTCTCCAGTAGAGAATATCCAAAGGGAATCCACTAGGGTGTCTCCCAACCCCAAAGAGGTGCTCTCTGAGGAGGAGGTTGAGCATATGGGTACTGAGGCTCCCACTACTTCTGCTAGCACAGAGAAGGACAGTGGTAACATAAATAAGACCTCCCCCATGGCAACTTTCAATGAGCAATCATTCAAAGGTCCCTGGTGCCAAGAAACCAAGGGGGTGGATAGTGCTTCTGCTAGGCAGAAGACTTCCACTATAAAAAGATCCAAGGATCCCTCCAGGATGGGCAAAACATCCAAAAAGGGTGAGGACAGAACTGACACTGATGAATTGATGGCAAAACATTCCAAGGATCCTTCAAGGGTGGGTAAAACACCTAAAGAAGGTGAGGATAGATATACTTACTCGGAATTGATTGAAGCATTAGCCAACATCAATGTTGATGTGGTTAATCAAGGAAAGGAAATTAAAGAATTGCAGCAAGTGGTCATCTCCCAACAAGAGCAGATTTCCAAACTCAAACAATTGGTAGGAAAACTCATTGCCAAGAAAAGGAGAAAGCAGTTTGTTCTAAGGAGGAGAAATGGGGCAAACCAAAAGGAGGAAAATGCTTCCAAAAAGGGGAGAATTCAAGCTCAGAACAAGTAGATCAACAGAATGAGGGGGATATTGTTGAAGAAAGGGCTGAATTTGTTGAAGAAAAGGCAGCAGCAGAAACAACCCCAGCAGCAGAAACTGTTACTACTGCTAAGCCAAAACAAGCAGCAGAAACTGTTAGTGCTGCTGAAACTACACAAGCAGCAGTAACAGGATTGACATCTGAAGAGGTTGAAGTAGCAGAAATGCTGGTAAAAGCAAAGAATGACACTCCCAAAGCAAAGGGAGTGGTCATAAATGAAGGGGGAGCAAAGAAATCAGAAAAGAAAGACATGGCTGCAGATGTAAAAAGAAAAGGGAAAGAAAAGATGATAGAAACTGATCAACCAACTAAAAAGCAAAAGATGATTGAATCAGATGAAGCATTAGCCAAGAAACTGCAAGAAGAGTTAGAGCAAGAAGAGAAAGAGCAGGTTGAGAAAGACAGAGAGATAGCAAGAGCACTAGCCAATGAACTAAATGAAGCATTTCAGAAAGGGTTGGAAATAGAGAAAGCTAAGCAAAGAGCAATAAGCTTGAGAAAGGCTATGATGGCCAGATCAAGTGCAAAGAAGAGAAGACCTTCACAAACTTACCTTGCAACTCAGGAAAGGAACAAGATGATAACTTTCTTGAGGAGTGCAATTGGTGTGAAGAAAGAAATGTTCATAAAGATGACTTTTGATCAAGTCAAGGGACTATATGAGAAAGAAATGGGAAAGTTGAAGAATAATGAAAAGGACAGAGTGGAGTTTGAAAAGAAAGCTAAGGAGAGGCATGATATGAATATCAATAAACCCTTCCCTGAAAGTGAAGAGGGAACTCCAACAAAGAAAAAGGTAGAGATTAAGGAAGAAGAGACTCTAGCTCAGAAGATCAAGAAGATAAAAAGAGTTAAGTCTATTGCTTCTAAAGGCCCTAGATCAGAAGAAAGGAAAAAGGAAGAAAAGAAGAAAGAAGCTACTATAGGACAAGGGCAAAGGATTCTGAAGAGAACCAAGATGATGGCCAACAGAAAGAAAGTTGTCAAGAAGTCTAGAATAGAAGAAGAAAAGAAAGTTGAATCTCAGGAAGAAATACCACAGAGTTCAGATGTAAACATGTACATGGTGGTAATGGATAAAATTCCAAAGCCTATTTCAGCTGAACCTGTTGGATTCAAACCTCCTGAAGTTATCCTCTGGGATATTATGGAGGTGGATGGCAAAGAATACATTAGATTGAAAAGAAAGGATGAGAAGTATGAAGTCTACAGCACCTGGAGCAAAATTATCAGAGAGTGTTCAAGATCTGATTTGGAAGAAATGTTTGCAGTGGGGATGAAAGTTCATGCAGATCAGTTGACAGCTCCAGGGTTACCAATTGTGAAGCTAGTTATGGAATATTTGTGCATGTTGTTCAAACCAGAAGCAGTAAAGCATTTGATAAGAGATGTATTTAAAGCTGTTAGAGGATGGACTCTATATGAAAGGAGTGGAGTCTACGAACTGGCATTGGATACTTTTCACATGGAGTATTACTTGGTGGACAGGGTATACAATCATACAAATCTGAAGCTTTATGCCATGTTAAATAAGAAGTTGAGTTGTGCACCAAATTCAGAAATGGCAAAGTACTTAATTCAAAGAACTATTAATCAGAGCATGGGACTGGATCCTAACCTTGGAGTAGATCAATGAAGATTTTGGAAGCATTTGAAGAACTTGACTTCTCTTTCTAAAAGTCAAGTTAGGGGGAGATTGTTGGGAACTGAAGATGTGAACAAGTCTTTAATGCTGCTAGTTCAGAATTACTACTGCTAGAAGACTTCAAAGTTAATACTGCTGAGTATTACTACTGCTAGTAGAATTAATACTGCTAGTCAAAGTTAGTGCTGCTTGAACAAAGTTAGTACTGCTTAGCTAGTTAGTACTGCTAGTGGTTAGTGCTGCTTAGTAGTTAATGCTGCCAAGACTTAATGCTGCTTATAAGGTAATGATCAAGAGATTGTGATAAACAAGGATATTTTGAAGATAATGATGGAAGATATACTGAAGATATTTTATTTATTGTAATTATCTTTTTATTCAGTATATGTACAGATTAGATAGAATAGTTTAAAAGAGATTTAATTCATTCATTCTATTCTTTAGAAAAAATCAACCTCAAGGCATAGATCCTAATTCTAGAGAAGTAGAATTCGTATTGGTGAGCCTGTTCATCAATATTGAGGTTGTGTGTTTAATCTTGTAACTTCAAGCATTCAATACAAGTTTACAAGTTGTTGATTATATACTGTTTTGGTTTACTGTTTTATTGAATATCAAAGTGTTATTCCGCAAACTTCTTTGATATTAGTTTCTGAGAATTTATTCTTGTTAAGAATTCGATCCTGACAAGTGGTATCAGAGCCTAACTCCCTCAGAAACATCTATTCATTCATCATGGAAAACCTTGCAGAATCAAACAGTACTCTGGTCTCTAAGGTTCCAATGCTCAAACCCAGTGAGTTTGACATGTGGAAGATCAGAATTAGACAGTACATTCTTCTCACTGACTACTCAATGTGGGATATCATTGAGAATGGTCCTTCTGAAGCAGGAAAGATAGGACCAGATGGGAAAAGACCTCCATCAAAGACAGATGGTGAGAGGAAGATCAGACAGACAGAGATGAAGGCCTTGAGCACTCTGCTCTTGGCCATTCCCAATGAATATCAGCATCAATTTTGCAACTGCACTGATGCTCAGATTCTCTGGAATGCTCTAGAGAAAAGATTTGCTGGAACTAAAAGCATCAAAAGAAATCAAAGAGATGTTCTAAAGCAGCAGTATGAGAACTTCACTTCTTCAAAGAATGAGTCTATGACTCAAACTTTTGATAGATTCAACAAGCTCATTGGTGAACTGGCTACTGTAGAAGTGAAGATGGAACAAGATGATATCAACAGAAAGTTCCTCAGATCTCTTGGGGATGAATGGACTATGTACACTGTCTCATATAGACAGAGTGACAATCTGGAAGAGATGGAACTTGATGATCTATATAATGATCTAAGAGTTTTTGAAACTGAGGTAGAATCCAAGAAGAATCCCACTGGTTATATCCACAATGCTGCACTTCTTTCAACATCTACTGATACTACTGCTAACCCTGAAGCAGTTAGTACTGCCAGTGGAGTAAATTCAGAAAAAGGCACTGGAACTATCTTTGAAGCCTTTTTGTCCAGTCATAGCAACAATTCATTGATTAATGATGATCTGGATCAACTTCACCCTGATGACCTGGAGGAGATGGACATTAAACGGCAGATGGCCATGTTATCTATGAGAGTGAAGAAGTTTATTAAAAGAACAGGAAGGAACAACTTCTCTCAAAGAAGAGAAGATGGAGCTGGTTTTGACAAGACTAAAGTGGAATGCTATAAGTGTCACATGAAAGGACACTTTGCTAGAGAGTGCAGGAGTGTTGTTCCAAACAACAACCACCAACAAGCTCAGAATGGAGGCTACAATCAAAACAAGAATCCTACTCAAGCCCTTGTTTCTCAACAAGGAATGGGATTTGACTGGAGTAATCAAGCTGAGGAAGCCATTCAGAATCAAGCTCTTATGGCAGAAGTGTCTGATCTCCCCTCTGAGGTAATTTCTAATCTTTGCACTAAATCTTGCATAGACACTGTCAAAAGATACAGGGATCACAATCAAAGTATGTGTGATGACCTCAAAAGATTAGAAAAGGACAGAAGAGATTATGTGTTGATAGTACAGAGATTTGAAGAGCAAATCAAAGGCTTTCAAGCTAATGAACTTCAACACTCTTATGACACAAACTATTGGAAGTGGGAAAAGAATGAGTTAGAGACCAAACTGTCTAAGTCCTTAGAAGAGAATGATAGGCTGATAGAGGAACTGTCTAAAGTTAAGCTTGACATAGAAAAGTTTTCATATGCTTCAAAAGCAATGGATTCTCTTCTAAAAGCTCAGATTCATGATAAGATGAAGCCTGGTATTGGATACAACAATACACCTCCTCCTTACAACAACAACTATATCTCTCCTACTTCAGACTTGTTAGAAACCAAGGAGAAAAAGGACTTGTCTGAGGAAGCTCTTAAGATAGATCCTTTGGATGAGGTAGTAGTTAAGGATTTGACTGAGAAAGAAGCTAGTGAGAATAGGGATAATACTGTGAGTAAAAAGATACCATTAGAAAACAATATTATCACCAATGAGGGATGTGGGAAAATCTGGGTCAAGTCCAAGGAGATAGAGAAGACCAAAGGAAAGAATAACAAGGTCCATTACAAACAAACCACGGTTGTGAATCCTGGATCTTGTAAACAGTGTGCTTGCAATAAAGCTAAGAGCCTAAATTCTGGTATAAAAAGAGGTAATCAAAGAAACTGGAATAATCAATGGGCTCAGAAACAAGGAGTTGATCTGAATAAAATCAATAGATCAAAACCTTGTTTCATATGTGCCAAGTTGAATCATTTGGCTAAGTATTGCTTCTTTAACCCTATTAATCAACAGATAAACTTTCAAAGATTTGTGCAAAAACCTGTTGGTTATAGGAAGGCTGGAAAGAAACATGTGATGAAGAAATCTGTTGAAAGTAAAAGCCCTATGAAAAATAAGGTTTTAAAAGAAAGTATTTTACTATGGGTACCTAGAAGTACTAACAGTGTTAGTACTGTTGAAAATATTAGTGCTGCTAACACAGTTACTACTGCTAACAGTGTTAGTACTGCTGAAAATATTAATGCCGCTAACACAGTTACTACTGCTAACAAGGTTAGTACTGCTAAGCATGCAAGTTCTGCTAAGGCAGTTAGTACTTCTAAAACTAGTATTGCTTCTAGCAAAAATGTTTCCAAGCCTATTATTGTGACAAAGTACTCCAAGAATGAGGAGTCAAAGTTTAAAAATCTTGTCAAGAAAGAATGCAAGTATTTTGATGAGAAAGGGGTACCCAAGACCACTTTGGCTTGGGTTCCTAATTCAAACTAACTGATTTATCTAATGTGCAGGGCAACCAACAACTCAAAGCAAAGAGCATTTGGCATGTTGACAGTGGTTGCTCTAGGCACATGACAGGTAACATGTCATGCCTTCAGGATTTCAAGCATATCAATGGAGGACATGTTGCTTTTGGAAATGATCTTACTGGTGGTAAAATAAGTGGCAAAGGTAATGTCACAAAAGGTAAGATGACATTTGAGGATGTCTACTATGTTGATCAATTGAAGTACAACCTGTTAAGTGTATCACAGGTTTGTGACAAACAACATAGCATATTATTTACAAACACAGAGTGTATGATCCTTGCTCCAGGATTCAAAGTAGTTGATGAAAGCATGATACTACTTAGAACTCCAAGAAAGGACAATGTTTATTGTCTAGATATGGACAATGTTGATAGTGATTCATCCCTGAACTGTCTTGTTTCAAAAGCTTCTGTGGATGAATCCTCTCTATGGCACAGAAGGATGTGTCACATGAATTTCAAGACCATAAACAAACTTGTTAAAAACAACCTTATAAGAGGTTTACCTTCAAAAGTCTTTTCATGTGATGATCATTGTGTTGCTTGTCTTAAAGGCAAACAGCACAAAACTTCTCATAAGACCAAAGAGTTAAATTCTATTTCTTCTTGTCTCCAGTTACTGCATATGGATCTGTTTGGTCCTACAAATGTTATGAGTATAGGCAAGAAATCTTACTGCTTGGTTATTGTTGATGATTACTCCAGATTTACTTGGGTATATTTTCTAAGGACTAAGGATGAGACAAGTGAACTGATCAAATCCTTTATTCTAAGAATTGAAAACCAAACTAATCAAAGAGTAAAAGTCATTAGATCAGATAATGGAACTGAGTTTAAAAATTTTGATCTAAACACCTTTTGTGAAGAGAAAGGCATTGAGAGACAATATAGTGCTCCTAGGACTCCTCAACAGAATGGAGTTGCTGAAAGGAGAAATAGGACACTAATAGAGGCTGCTAGATCTCTGTTGGCTGATTCAAAATTGCCAATTACCTTCTGGGCTGAAGCAGTTAATACTGCTTGTTATGTCCAAAACAGAGTTCTAGTAGTCAAGCCAAAGAACAAGACTCCTTATGAGCTTTTAAATAAAAGAAAACCTTTCATTGGATTTTTCAAACCTTTTGGGTGTCCTTGTACTATTCTCAATACCAAATCTCACTTAGGTAAGTTTGATAGCAAAGCAGATGATGGATTTCTTGTTGGTTACTCATCTCAGAGTAAGGCTTACAGAGTTTTTAACTCTTCTTCCAGAATAATTGAAGAAAGTGACAATGTCAAATGCAATGAGAACACACCAAATCCAATTGGGTCTGGTCCTCAGTGGCTATTTGACATTGACTCACTAACTAACTCTTTTAGTTTCAGTAGTGATGATTATGCAGGTACAGGGAGTGGAGGATCAGGGACTACACAAGTCTCAGAAAGTATATCTCAATCTGTGATATTTCCCATACCCACAGTGAATCCTGTTGAAGACTGTGGAAAGGAACCATCTACTGGACCAAGTCAAAGTGAAGAAGAAAGTAGAGATGAGGAGACTCAAGAAAATAAAGAACCAGAAGTGGCTGCTGAAAACACTTCAGTTGAGTTAAATGACTCTAATCTAGAGGTGGGACTTAATGAAGAACCTAGTCATCACACCAGAATACAAAAGAATCATCCTCCACAACTGGTAATAGGAGATATATCCTCTCCTATGATGACTAGAAATCAAAGTAGACTTCAAGAAATACAAGATCAACAACACACAGTGCTTTCTTGCTTTTTATCCCAGTTTGAGCCTAAAAAGGCACATGATGCTATGAAAGAATCCAGTTGGATAGAAGCCATGCAAGAAGAGCTACTGCAGTTCAAGCTGCAAGATGTTTGGGATCTGGTAGACCTTCCTAAAGGCCAAAGGGCAATAGGAACAAAATGGGTCTTCAGGAATAAGAGAGATGAAAGAGGTATAGTGATAAGGAATAAAGCAAGGCTGGTGGCTCAAGGGTATACACAAGAAAAAGGAATAGACTATGAAGAAGTATTTGCACCTGTGGCCAGGATAGAAGCAATTAGATTATTCCTGGCTTATGCTTCCTACATGAAATTCAAAGTCTATCAGATGGATGTGAAAAGTGCATTTCTTTATGGTTCAATTGAAGAAGAAGTATATGTCTGTCAACCACCAGGGTTTGAAAACCCAAGCTATCCAGACAGAGTATACAAATTGAAGAAAGCACTTTATGGACTACATCAAGCTCCAAGAGCATGGTATGACACTCTGTCATCCTATCTCTTGGAAAATGGCTTTGAAAGAGGAGTCATTGATAAGACTCTATTCATCAAGAGAAAGAAGAAGGATATCTTGCTGGTTCAAATCTATGTTGATGATATTATCTTTGGATCAACAAGAGACAACATGTGCAAGGAGTTTGAGGAACTAATGCATCAAAGGTTCAAAATGAGTTCCATGGGGGAACTTACTTTCTTCCTTGGACTCCAAGTTCAACAGAAGTCAGATGGAATCTTCATCTGTCAGTCCAAGTATGTGCAGGACATTCTAACCAAGTTTGGTTTCTCAGATTCAAAACCTGCTAGCACACCTATGGAGACACACAAGCAGATAACAGCAGATCTTGAGGGGGAGGATATGGATGTTCATCATTATAGATCCATGATTGGCTCTCTCATGTATCTGACAGCCTCTAGGCCAGATATAATGTTTCCAGTCTGTGTGTGTGCAAGATTCCAAGTTAGGCCAAAGCAATCTCACTATCAAGCTGTTAAGAGGATATTCAGATATCTCAAAGGGCAACCCAGATTGGGACTTTGGTATCCTCATGACTCATCCTTTGACCTACTTGCATACTCAGATAGTGATCTAGGTGGAGCAAACTTGGACAGAAAATCTACTTCTGGAGGATGTCAGTTTTTGGGTGCAAGACTAGTTTCATGGCAGTGCAAGAAACAAACCATAGTATCCACATCTACAACAGAGGCAGAGTACATAGCAGCTGCAAGCTGCTGTTCTCAAGTCTTATGGATTCAGAATCAAATGTTGGATTATGGGGTAACCTTTCTACACACTCCAATTTTTATTGATAATAGCAGTGCTATTAGCATTGTGAATAATCCTGTCAAGCACTCAAAGACAAAGCACATTGAGATCAGGTATCACTTCATAAGAGACTGTAATGAAAAGAAACTTATTCAAGTTGTAAAAGTTCACACTGATAATCAGTTTGCTGATCTATTCACTAAAGCTTTTGATGTGGGTAGATTCACTTTCTTGGTAACAAGTGTGGGAATGATCAACTCTGAATAAGCCCCTTCTTAAAAAGTGGCTCTATACCTGTATATTGTTTATTCTTGGTGTTACTAATCTTCTTTTTCAGGATATATATAGCAGTACTCAGTGTTTCGCAAGATTAAAGGAGTAAGTATAGTTAATACTGCTAGTAGTTAATACTGCTTTCAGTTAATACTGCTTTCAGTTAATACTGCTAGTGGTTAATACTGCTTTCAGTTAATACTGCTAGTGGTTAATACTGCTTTCAGTTAATACTGCTAGTTAGTTAATACTGCTAGTAGTTAATACTGCTCTCAGTTAATACTGCTAGTTAGTTAATACTGCTAGTAGTTAATACTGCTCTCAGTTAATACTGCTAGTTAGTTAATACTGCTAGTAGTTAATACTGCTCTCAGTTAATACTGCTAGTTAGTTAATACTGCTAGTAGTTAATACTGCTCTAGGTTAATACTGCTTATGTTCCGAATACTATAAATACTCTTTGCCCGCCTAACAGTTCAAAACGACTCTTTGCATACTATTCTCTTGCGCTCTCAACCCTCTTTCTCTCAAGTTCAAAGCTCTCAGGCAAGAAGTTTCAAAGATTCATGGCATCAATGGCGTTCATTGACGAGCACAATGAAATCGCGATGCTCCAAAAGCCAAAGCAAGCTGAAGGTTTTCATCAGATAGTCGACTTTCTGAAGTCTAGCCACATTGCCCATGCTCTCACTATGTCTCCTACTATCTTCATAGAGCATCAGAGGCAATTCTGGGCATATGCCACCATTGTTACTGAGGATGGTGTGCAAATGATTAAGACGACAGTATGTGGCAATCCATTGACAGTTACTGAAGAGGTAATTCGCATCAGTCTACGTCTAGACAATGCCTCTGGTATAACTTCTATCCCTAATGATGAATTGTTTTCTACTCTTACAAGAATGGGGTATGGAGGCCCATTGGGTGTTTTTAAGTTCTCAAAAGCTAAATTCTCACCCCAATGGCGTTTTCTTGTTCATACCTTGATGCACTGCATTTCTAAAAAGACCACTGGCTGGAGTGAGTTCAGCAGTCCCATTGCTTATGCTTTGGTTTGTTTGGCCACTGCCAGAAGGTACAATTTTTCACAAATGATTTTCAATGATCTTGTCTCAAACATGGGAAACAAAAAGAGCTTTTATATGTATCCCAGGTTTGTTCAAGCAGTAATCAACCATGAATTGACGGATATTCCTCATTCTGATGGAATATATGTACCAAAACCCCCTAAAGGCAAGGTTTTCTCAAATATGAGAAGATCTGCTGGGGACTCGGAAGGAGTAGACACCCCATTGTTCTCTATAATGATGGTGGTGTCCCAAACTAATGAAGGTATGGTAGCAGAGTCAAGGCCCCCATTAGACCAACCCACTGCTAGCCAATCCCAACCTTCCATCTCTCAAATTTTCCCTCAGTCCTTTGCTGCTAAACCCACTCCCATAATATCCAAGACCTATGTCAAGAGAAAGGTACACAAGGCTCCTTCCCTTGGTGTACCTACTATTAACCAAGAGCCTCAAAGCCCTCTATTGGAGCATTCTCCAGTAGAGAATATCCAAAGGGAATCCACTAGGGTGTCTCCCAACCCCAAAGAGGTGCTCTCTGAGGAGGAGGTTGAGCATATGGGTACTGAGGCTCCCACTACTTCTGCTAGCACAGAGAAGGACAGTGGTAACATAAATAAGACCTCCCCCATGGCAACTTTCAATGAGCAATCATTCAAAGGTCCCTGGTGCCAAGAAACCAAGGGGGTGGATAGTGCTTCTGCTAGGCAGAAGACTTCCACTATAAAAAGATCCAAGGATCCCTCCAGGATGGGCAAAACATCCAAAAAGGGTGAGGACAGAACTGACACTGATGAATTGATGGCAAAACATTCCAAGGATCCTTCAAGGGTGGGTAAAACACCTAAAGAAGGTGAGGATAGATATACTTACTCGGAATTGATTGAAGCATTAGCCAACATCAATGTTGATGTGGTTAATCAAGGAAAGGAAATTAAAGAATTGCAGCAAGTGGTCATCTCCCAACAAGAGCAGATTTCCAAACTCAAACAATTGGTAGGAAAACTCATTGCCAAGAAAAGGAGAAAGCAGTTTGTTCTAAGGAGGAGAAATGGGGCAAACAAAAAGGAGGAAAATGCTTCCAAAAAGGGGAGAATTCAAGCTCAGAACAAGTAGATCAACAGAATGAGGGGGATATTGTTGAAGAAAGGGCTGAATTTGTTGAAGAAAAGGCAGCAGCAGAAACAACCCCAGCAGCAGAAACTGTTACTACTGCTAAGCCAAAACAAGCAGCAGAAACTGTTAGTGCTGCTGAAACTACACAAGCAGCAGTAACAGGATTGACATCTGAAGAGGTTGAAGTAGCAGAAATGCTGGTAAAAGCAAAGAATGACACTCCCAAAGCAAAGGGAGTGGTCATAAATGAAGGGGGAGCAAAGAAATCAGAAAAGAAAGACATGGCTGCAGATGTAAAAAGAAAAGGGAAAGAAAAGATGATAGAAACTGATCAACCAACTAAAAAGCAAAAGATGATTGAATCAGATGAAGCATTAGCCAAGAAACTGCAAGAAGAGTTAGAGCAAGAAGAGAAAGAGCAGGTTGAGAAAGACAGAGAGATAGCAAGAGCACTAGCCAATGAACTAAATGAAGCATTTCAGAAAGGGTTGGAAATAGAGAAAGCTAAGCAAAGAGCAATAAGCTTGAGAAAGGCTATGATGGCCAGATCAAGTGCAAAGAAGAGAAGACCTTCACAAACTTACCTTGCAACTCAGGAAAGGAACAAGATGATAACTTTCTTGAGGAGTGCAATTGGTGTGAAGAAAGAAATGTTCATAAAGATGACTTTTGATCAAGTCAAGGGACTATATGAGAAAGAAATGGGAAAGTTGAAGAATAATGAAAAGGACAGAGTGGAGTTTGAAAAGAAAGCTAAGGAGAGGCATGATATGAATATCAATAAACCCTTCCCTGAAAGTGAAGAGGGAACTCCAACAAAGAAAAAGGTAGAGATTAAGGAAGAAGAGACTCTAGCTCAGAAGATCAAGAAGATAAAAAGAGTTAAGTCTATTGCTTCTAAAGGCCCTAGATCAGAAGAAAGGAAAAAGGAAGAAAAGAAGAAAGAAGCTACTATAGGACAAGGGCAAAGGATTCTGAAGAGAACCAAGATGATGGCCAACAGAAAGAAAGTTGTCAAGAAGTCTAGAATAGAAGAAGAAAAGAAAGTTGAATCTCAGGAAGAAATACCACAGAGTTCAGATGTAAACATGTACATGGTGGTAATGGATAAAATTCCAAAGCCTATTTCAGCTGAACCTGTTGGATTCAAACCTCCTGAAGTTATCCTCTGGGATATTATGGAGGTGGATGGCAAAGAATACATTAGATTGAAAAGAAAGGATGAGAAGTATGAAGTCTACAGCACCTGGAGCAAAATTATCAGAGAGTGTTCAAGATCTGATTTGGAAGAAATGTTTGCAGTGGGGATGAAAGTTCATGCAGATCAGTTGACAGCTCCAGGGTTACCAATTGTGAAGCTAGTTATGGAATATTTGTGCATGTTGTTCAAACCAGAAGCAGTAAAGCATTTGATAAGAGATGTATTTAAAGCTGTTAGAGGATGGACTCTATATGAAAGGAGTGGAGTCTACGAACTGGCATTGGATACTTTTCACATGGAGTATTACTTGGTGGACAGGGTATACAATCATACAAATCTGAAGCTTCATGCCATGTTAAATAAGAAGTTGAGTTGTGCACCAAATTCAGAAATGGCAAAGTACTTAATTCAAAGAACTATTAATCAGAGCATGGGACTGGATCCTAACCTTGGAGTAGATCAATGAAGATTTTGGAAGCATTTGAAGAACTTGACTTCTCTTTCTAAAAGTCAAGTTAGGGGGAGATTGTTGGGAACTGAAGATGTGAACAAGTCTTTAATGCTGCTAGTTCAGAATTACTACTGCTAGAAGACTTCAAAGTTAATACTGCTGAGTATTACTACTGCTAGTAGAATTAATACTGCTAGTCAAAGTTAGTGCTGCTTGAACAAAGTTAGTACTGCTTAGCTAGTTAGTACTGCTAGTGGTTAGTGCTGCTTAGTAGTTAATGCTGCCAAGACTTAATGCTGCTTATAAGGTAATGATGAAGAGATTGTGATAAACAAGGATATTTTGAAGATAATGATGGAAGATATACTGAAGATATTTTATTTATTGTAATTATCTTTTTATTCAGTATATGTACAGATTAGATAGAATAGTTTAAAAGAGATTTAATTCATTCATTCTATTCTTTAGAAAAAATCAACCTCAAGGCATAGATCCTAATTCTAGAGAAGTAGAATTCGTATTGGTGAGCCTGTTCATCAATATTGAGGTTGTGTGTTTAATCTTGTAACTTCAAGCATTCAATACAAGTTTACAAGTTGTTGATTATATACTGTTTTGGTTTACTGTTTTATTGAATATCAAAGTGTTATTCCGCAAACTTCTTTGATATTAGTTTCTGAGAATTTATTCTTGTTAAGAATTCGATCCTGACAAGTGGTATCAGAGCCTAACTCCCTCAGAAACATCTATTCATTCATCATGGAAAACCTTGCAGAATCAAACAGTACTCTGGTCTCTAAGGTTCCAATGCTCAAACCCAGTGAGTTTGACATGTGGAAGATCAGAATTAGACAGTACATTCTTCTCACTGACTACTCAATGTGGGATATCATTGAGAATGGTCCTTCTGAAGCAGGAAAGATAGGACCAGATGGGAAAAGACCTCCACCAAAGACAGATGGTGAGAGGAAGATCAGACAGACAGAGATGAAGGCCTTGAGCACTCTGCTCTTGGCCATTCCCAATGAATATCAGCATCAATTTTGCAACTGCACTGATGCTCAGATTCTCTGGAATGCTCTAGAGAAAAGATTTGCTGGAACTAAAAGCATCAAAAGAAATCAAAGAGATGTTCTAAAGCAGCAGTATGAGAACTTCACTTCTTCAAAGAATGAGTCTATGACTCAAACTTTTGATAGATTCAACAAGCTCATTGGTGAACTGGCTACTGTAGGAGTGAAGATGGAACAAGATGATATCAACAGAAAGTTCCTCAGATCTCTTGGGGATGAATGGACTATGTACACTGTCTCATATAGACAGAGTGACAATCTGGAAGAGATGGAACTTGATGATCTATATAATGATCTAAGAGTTTTTGAAACTGAGGTAGAATCCAAGAAGAATCCCACTGGTTATATCCACAATGCTGCACTTCTTTCAACATCTACTGATACTACTGCTAACCCTGAAGCAGTTAGTACTGCCAGTGGAGTAAATTCAGAAAAAGGCACTGGAACTATCTTTGAAGCCTTTTTGTCCAGTCATAGCAACAATTCATTGATTAATGATGATCTGGATC
This sequence comes from Arctium minus, assembly GCA_954870635.1. Classification (NCBI taxonomy): domain Eukaryota; kingdom Viridiplantae; phylum Streptophyta; class Magnoliopsida; order Asterales; family Asteraceae; genus Arctium; species Arctium minus. Next base: position 9,692,694 of record OX941096.1, on the reverse strand, counting down.
AACTTCACCCTGATGACCTGGAGGAGATGGACATTAAATGGCAGATGGCCATGTTATCTATGAGAGTGAAGAAGTTTATTAAAAGAACAGGAAGGAACAACTTCTCTCAAAGAAGAGAAGATGGAGCTGGTTTTGACAAGACTAAAGTGGAATGCTATAAGTGTCACATGAAAGGACACTTTGCTAGAGAGTGCAGGAGTGTTGTTCCAAACAACAACCACCAACAAGCTCAGAATGGAGGCTACAATCAAAACAAGAATCCTGCTCAAGCCCTTGTTTCTCAACAAGGAATGGGATTTGACTGGAGTGATCAAGCTGAGGAAGCCATTCAGAATCAAGCTCTTATGGCAGAAGTGTCTGATCTCCCCTCTGAGGTAATTTCTAATCTTTGCACTAAATCTTGCATAGACACTGTCAAAAGATACAGGGATCACAATCAAAGTATGTGTGATGACCTCAAAAGATTAGAAAAGGACAGAAGAGATTATGTGTTGATAGTACAGAGATTTGAAGAGCAAATCAAAGGCTTTCAAGCTAATGAACTTCAACACTCTTATGACACAAACTATTGGAAGTGGGAAAAGAATGAGTTAGAGACCAAACTGTCTAAGTCCTTAGAAGAGAATGATAGGCTGATAGAGGAACTGTCTAAAGTTAAGCTTGACATAGAAAAGTTTTCATATGCTTCAAAAGCAATGGATTCTCTTCTAAAAGCTCAGATTCATGATAAGATGAAGCCTGGTATTGGATACAACAATACACCTCCTCCTTACAACAACAACTATATCTCTCCTACTTCAGACTTGTTAGAAACCAAGGAGAAAAAGGACTTGTCTGAGGAAGCTCTTAAGATAGATCCTTTGGATGAGGTAGTAGTTAAGGATTTGACTGAGAAAGAAGCTAGTGAGAATAGGGATAATACTGTGAGTAAAAAGATACCATTAGAAAACAATATTATCACCAATGAGGGATGTGGGAAAATCTGGGTCAAGTCCAAGGAGATAGAGAAGACCAAAGGAAAGAATAACAAGGTCCATTACAAACAAACCACGGTTGTGAATCCTGGATCTTGTAAACAGTGTGCTTGCAATAAAGCTAAGAGCCTAAATTCTGGTATAAAAAGAGGTAATCAAAGAAACTGGAATAATCAATGGGCTCAGAAACAAGGAGTTGATCTGAATAAAATCAATAGATCAAAACCTTGTTTCATATGTGCCAAGTTGAATCATTTGGCTAAGTATTGCTTCTTTAACCCTATTAATCAACAGATAAACTTTCAAAGATTTGTGCAAAAACCTGTTGGTTATAGGAAGGCTGGAAAGAAACATGTGATGAAGAAATCTGTTGAAAGTAAAAGCCCTATGAAAAATAAGGTTTTAAAAGAAAGTATTTTACTATGGGTACCTAGAAGTACTAACAGTGTTAGTACTGCTGAAAATATTAGTGCTGCTAACACAGTTACTACTGCTAACAGTGTTAGTACTGCTGAAAATATTAATGCCGCTAACACAGTTACTACTGCTAACAAGGTTAGTACTGCTAAGCATGCAAGTTCTGCTAAGGCAGTTAGTACTTCTAAAACTAGTATTGCTTCTAGCAAAAATGTTTCCAAGCCTATTATTGTGACAAAGTACTCCAAGAATGAGGAGTCAAAGTTTAAAAATCTTGTCAAGAAAGAATGCAAGTATTTTGATGAGAAAGGGGTACCCAAGACCACTTTGGCTTGGGTTCCTAATTCAAACTAACTGATTTATCTAATGTGCAGGGCAACCAACAGCTCAAAGCAAAGAGCATTTGGCATGTTGACAGTGGTTGCTCTAGGCACATGACAGGTAGCATGTCATGCCTTCAGGATTTCAAGCATATCAATGGAGGACATGTTGCTTTTGGAAATGATCTTACTGGTGGTAAAATAAGTGGCAAAGGTAATGTCACAAAAGGTAAGATGACATTTGAGGATGTCTACTATGTTGATCAATTGAAGTACAACCTGTTAAGTGTATCACAGGTTTGTGACAAACAACATAGCATATTATTTACAAACACAGAGTGTATGATCCTTGCTCCAGGATTCAAAGTAGTTGATGAAAGCATGATACTACTTAGAACTCCAAGAAAGGACAATGTTTATTGTCTATATATGGACAATGTTGATAGTGATTCATCCCTGAACTGTCTTGTTTCAAAAGCTTCTGTGGATGAATCCTCTTTATGGCACAGAAGGATGTGTCACATGAATTTCAAGACCATAAACAAACTTGTTAAAAACAACCTTGTAAGAGGTTTACCTTCAAAAGTCTTTTCATGTGATGATCATTGTGTTGCTTGTCTTAAAGGCAAACAGCACAAAACTTCTCATAAGACCAAAGAGTTAAATTCTATTTCTTCTTGTCTCCAGTTACTGCATATGGATCTGTTTGGTCCTACAAATGTTATGAGTATAGGCAAGAAATCTTACTGCTTGGTTATTGTTGATGATTACTCCAGATTTACTTGGGTATATTTTCTAAGGACTAAGGATGAGACAAGTGAACTGATCAAATCCTTTATTCTAAGAATTGAAAACCAAACTAATCAAAGAGTAAAAGTCATTAGATCAGATAATGGAACTGAGTTTAAAAATTTTGATCTAAACACCTTTTGTGAAGAGAAAGGCATTGAGAGACAATATAGTGCTCCTAGGACTCCTCAACAGAATGGAGTTGCTGAAAGGAGAAATAGGACACTAATAGAGGCTGCTAGATCTCTGTTGGCTGATTCAAAATTGCCAATTACCTTCTGGGCTGAAGCAGTTAATACTGCTTGTTATGTCCAAAACAGAGTTCTAGTAGTCAAGCCAAAGAACAAGACTCCTTATGAGCTTTTAAATAAAAGAAAACCTTTCATTGGATTTTTCAAACCTTTTGGGTGTCCTTGTACTATTCTCAATACCAAATCTCACTTAGGTAAGTTTGATAGCAAAGCAGATGATGGATTTCTTGTTGGTTACTCATCTCAGAGTAAGGCTTACAGAGTTTTTAACTCTTCTTCCAGAATAATTGAAGAAAGTGACAATGTCAAATGCAATGAGAACACACCAAATCCAATTGGGTCTGGTCCTCAGTGGCTATTTGACATTGACTCACTAACTAACTCTTTTAGTTTCAGTAGTGATGATTATGCAGGTACAGGGAGTGGAGGATCAGGTACTACACAAGTCTCAGAAAGTATATCTCAATCTGTGATATTTCCCATACCCACAGTGAATCCTGTTGAAGACTATGGAAAGGAACCATCTACTGGACCAAGTCAAAGTGAAGAAGAAAGTAGAGATGAGGAGACTCAAGAAAATAAAGAACCAGAAGTGGCTGGTGAAAACACTTCAGTTGAGTTAAATGACTCTAATCTAGAGGTGGGACTTAATGAAGAACCTAGTCATCACACCAGAATACAAAAGAATCATCCTCCACAGCTGGTAATAGGAGATATATCCTCTCCTATGATGACTAGAAATCAAAGTAGACTTCAAGAAATACAAGATCAACAACACAGTGCTTTCTTGCTTTTTATCCCAGTTTGAGCCTAAAAAGGAACATGATGCTATGAAAGAATCCAAAACTGAGAGATCAAGAGGAGGACCAAACAAAGCTTCCTTTGAGAACTTGATGGAGGTGTCGTTTCTGATAACAGCGACATTTCTAGATGAGGAGGAGACAGACTTTCTTTTGAGTTGCCTTGGCTTAGAAGGAAGAGCAGATGGTACCTTTAGCACAGCAGTGACTCTGTTGATGAGGGCTTCTAGTATGCCTTCGACATAGCCTCTGTCGGTTGATTTAGATTTCTTCAGCGCATCTTTGAACTCTAGCCATTCCATGTAGCCGAAACTTTCAATCTTTGAAACAAACATAGCCTTTGAGCTTCCATCCTCTCTGGTTATCACCATTGTTACAGAAGTTCGGTCCTTCTTCTTTCTTCCAGAGATGACAACAGCTGTTATTTTTAATGGATCGGAGCGATAGTCGACTTTATGCTTACACCATTCGACAGAGTTATCGCTGACCGCTTGTTCTTTTGAACGCTCCTCTTCAATTTCTTTCAGTAGAGAAGCTTGAACTTCCACTGGATTCTTCTTTAGCTTCTTGTCTTTTACTTGAGAAGACTGAACCTTGAGAGCTAGAGAAGCATCTCTTTGACATTCAACGATCAGTTTCTCAGCTCTGACAGATTCTTCAATTTCTGCTTCAGTCAGGAAATCAAGCTCTGTAGAAGTTATTTGAAGAGGGAATTTCAGCCGTTGATTCTCTAGATGAGAGATCATCTCTGTTCTTCTATTTAGCTCTTCCTCTGACCAGTGAGATGGTTTAGAGGGCCTTCCTAGATGGTGCAGGGCTTCTTCCTCTTCTTCTTGCTCATCAATCTCATTAAAGGAGATTGGGATTATTGATTCATCAGCTATTGAAGCTGGGATTATTTGAAGTTCCTTTCCCTTAGCAGGGGAGAGAACTGTCAGGTCAGAAATAGATAAAAAGAGTTAGTGTTTGTTGGGAAGAAAACAGATAAAGGCTAGAAAGAAATAGGGGTTGGGAATTTTTAGAATGATATAGGGACAAGTGAGAGGCATACCTGAGAAGGATTCTCCCCCTCAGATAGTGAAACATTTGTCAGGCTTCCCTCAGCAGCTACACCCTTTAGTTTGCTTTGGGAAGGGGTTCTTGAAGAAGTTTCATTTCTCCCCCCTGCTGTGACAACTTCTTTTGAAGCTATCACTGATGATGCGTTTGTTGCAGAAAACCATAATAAAGACTGGTCTTCTTCATCATCGTCATCATCATCTTGATGTTTCTCTTTATCTTGATCCTGAAGATCAAGATCTTCATCCTCCTATTATTCCTCCTCCTCTTCTTCTTCTAATAAAACTTGATCATACAAAGAAGATGGACGGGCTTTGTCAGCAACCTTCTCCCCCTCAACATGAGTGGGAGGTTCTTCCGAGTGAACCTCAGCAGTTGCTTCCTCTGCATTTATTTCAACATCTTTCTCCCCCTCTTTGTCATTATCATTGAGGGAGAGGTCATCAGTGCGAGAGGTAGTTTTTGCAGTGGCCAACGAACGGACTTCAGCCTCCAAACGATCTAGATGGCCTTCGATCACAGGGGAAGAAGAGTTCAAGAAATGTTTAAGTCAGAAATGTGAAAGTTTTTGAGAAAATGTTCAAGAATTGATTGTTAATGAAAGATTGTTGTTCAAAGCTGAAAGAGGTTAAAGATTTCAGAATTGTTGAAGATAATTTGCTAAAAGCAATCAGAGCTATGTCTGAAAGAGGTTTGTTTATAACCTTGGTAGAGAATGTTGTTATTCTTGAAGATCAGATTTTGAGGAATATTGCTGAAAGTTTTTGAAAATACAGAGTTTTTCAAAGAAAGGGGAGAATGTCAATTTTTCATATTAATAGGGGGAGAATGTTGATTGCTTGAGAAGATCTTTTTACTACAAAGGGGAGAAGATTCAAATTGAGCTTAAAGAGAGAAGATTGAATTGCAATATCTTTTTAGAGATGATCTTGATCCAAAGGGGGAGAATGTTAGAGCACATATTTGTTGGATTCAAGATCATAAGGATTGAAGATAAAAGTCAAAGCTGAAAGTCAACTCTCAAGCATGAAAGTCAAGGTCTTTGTAATAAAAGTCAAAGTCAAAGTTTTTGTTTTAATTTCCTTGTTGTAATTGTGTGGTGGTATAAATAGATGCTTTGAGTCTTTGTAATAGAAGGAGTAACAATTCAGATTGTAAGTGAGCAGATTAGAGAAAGTAAGTGAGATTTGTAATTGTAAGATTTGAATCAATGACATATGAATACGATTTATTCATCTTGATTGTTTTTTTTGTTACGATTAGAACTTGATAAAATTTGGGAATAACAATTGGTATCAGAGCAGATCCAATTGAAATCAAATCAAGAAAAAAACGTATTCGACACTGTTTCATCGACTTTCAGATTCGATTCTAAGTTTTAGTTTGTTTTTCGAGTTGTAATTGATCAAATGATGATCGAAACATGTTTTAGAATGAGTTTGTATAGTTAAATTCGAGTTTTGCACTGTAATTTTTCACCAATTTGAAAATTTGTTGGTTTTTTGTTTTTCACGAGTAAAAACACTGTGTCTAGAATCGATTTCGATGATTAAGTGAATTTTGTTGTAATTCGTTGTAGAAATAGGTTCTAGAAGTGTTGTTAATTGAATTGTCAAAGTTTCGAGTTGTAATTCAAAGTCTAGATAGGTTTTCAGGCAGATCAGATTGATTTTTCGTCTCAGATCTGAAGAACTTGCAAACTTTCGTGAAGAACTCGCAAATTGTTCAAAGAACTCGCAAATTGTTCAAAGAACTCGCAGATTGAGCAAATTTCGTAGAAAATCTTGAAGATTTCGCAGATTGTTCAAAAGATTCGCAGATGTCTAGATAGATTCGCAGAATTTTATGAGTTTTTCGCATATTGTTGAATTTATTTAAGTGTAAAATTCGTAGGTGGTAATATTGCGAATTCTCCAAGATTCGCAAGTCATTGTTTTGTGAGAAAAAATTTTCTTGAAATTTTTTACAAGAATAGGATTCGCAGTCTTTACATTTGAGAAAAGCTAAGGATTCGCAAATCTCTAGTCTGCGAAAAGTGTAGAATTCGTAAGAGTCTTCTCTGCGGATTCTAGTTGAAACCTGCGAATTCTAAGTGGATATCTCTTGGTTACGAATTCTGAGGTTGAATTAACTTCTGCTTGTGAATTCTAGAAGCTTACGAATTCTTGAATTCATTTCTTGCGAATTCTGTAGTTATCTTTGAAACTTGCGAAATTTTTGTGTTTTCTTTGCAGCTTGCGAATTCTGAAGTGTTTTCACAATAATTTGCGAATTTCAGATTTAGAAAAAAAAATTGGAAATTTCATTTCTGATTTTTCTCTCTAAGTGTTTCTGTATTGTTTGATTTCATTTGGACTTACGATCATTTTTGTCAAGTTCTTTTTGTAACAGAATGATTTCCAGTGAAGCTCCTGCAATCAATACTCCACCAGTACTTTTCAGAAGAGAGTATGAACAATGGAAAAATCAGTTTCTGGATTTCATTGACCAACATGAATTGGGTAAATATATCAGAATATCTTTGAAGAATGGAAATATGAAAACTCCAACAACGATTTATTCTTTTATAGGAGCAGATGGATACACAGAAAGAAAAGAGTCTCCAATACCACTTAAGTTGTACTCAGATGAGCAAAGAAAGAGATTTGAAGCTGATAAATTGGCCGAAGTTTTTATTTTGAAAGGAATTTCAAATGAGATTTCAAAAGAGATTTCTATCAGTTTAGAAAGTAAAAAGGCCACAGGGAAACAGTTGTGGGAACAAATTGAGAAGATGATGACAGGACCAAAGATGTCATCAAGAATAAAGTTTTTGGAAGCTGAGAATACGGAGCTGAAAAGAAAGATCTCTGACTTTGAAAAACAGATTGTGCAATTCCAGCAAGCAGTATCTATTGAAAGGTATGAGGAGAAGATTAAAGGTTTGGAAGATGCTAATGCTAAGCTTCAGAAGAATATATCTGATTTGGAGCAAAAGCTTGCCAAAGACAAATCTGATTCTGAAAAAGAAAGATCAAAGTTTGCACAGAAGTTCTCAGAACTTTCCAAGAAGAGTTGTGAAGAAAAGAAGATGGTTGAGCTTAAATGCATTAAGCTTTCTCAACAAGTGTCTGACTTTGAGAAATTAATCATTTTGGCAAGAGAAAATTTTGCCAAAGAGAGAAAGGCAATTGAACAAAAGAATGTTGGGTTTTTCAAAGAAATATCTTATGGAAGAAAAAATGCTGAGAATGGATTTGAAGAAGAAAGAAGTATATTTGAATTAGAAATCAAGAAGCTCACTGAGAAGCTATCTGAGCTATCTACAAATGCACTGAAAGAGCTAAAAGCGAAGTCTGAATTAAAGAAAGAAATTGACTTACACATCAAAGAAAAGAACAATTATTTTTCAAAGATAAAAGAGCTTGAAGAGATTGTTTCCATGGTGGTGGTGACTGAGCAAACGACTCCAGAGTCACAAATCCACACACCTAGAAACAATTCAGCTGACTTCAAAAAGGCAGCCTCAAGCTTACATCAGAAAACTGTTTCTACAAGAAGGTCAGTTAAATCATATGATTAGATTCGTACTACTAACATTTTCTTTGATGAAATGTAGATGGTTCAGATACATACAGAAGAATAAGAAAAAGAAGATATGAAGAAGACAAGCTGGTTTGGAAAGTAAAACCAGTTGAACATGAGAAGAAGGAAAAGAAGAAAGGAAAGAAGACATGTGTACATGAGATTAAAGCCAAGAAGAACAATGTGCGAAAAGGTAAACCTGATCATGTCTACTCAAGAGATCAGTTAATCAGGTTGTCAAGTAAGAAATATTATTGTTCTTATTGTCGTACACATGATCATGTTCACAAAACTAGTGATCATTACTGGTATGGTTCTTATTCTATTACTCCTAACCGAATTGCAACTAACAAGTATGGACCCAAATACTAGTGGGTACCAAAACCGAAAGATGAATCTGTGTTGCAGGCACCTACTGTCAAGGGGGAGTAAGAGAACTATGGCTTCTGAATATATCAATTCAGAACCCGTGCTTCAATGAACTAAGGCTTTTGTATAAATCAGTTCAGGACCCGTACTTCAACGGAGTTTGATTTCTAAACACAACAGTTTAGGACTCGTACTTCAACGATGAAAAATAGATGATACTCCTGGGCTGATAAGAGATTGTACTCAGATACTCAAAAGAGGAAATCAACCTTCAAGGGGGAGTACATAATTTTTCTGAAAATATGTATTCGGAAGATATGACGAACTACACTTCAGAGGGAGTTGCAGATCTCTATCATGTGCTTTTTCACTGACAAATTTCAGATGCATATTTTCAGGGGGAGTAAAGAATTATGATTTCTGATTACTTCATATCAGAACTCGTTCACTCATTGTTTTACTGCTTTATGTAATTTTATTTTTCAATAAATTTGTGAATAAATTTGTTTTGACATGATTTTTTGACTGATGCAGACTGAGAGAAGCTATCAAGATCATATCATTATGATTTTAAGCTTAACTTCATGAGATTTAAGACTGAATGACAAAGGTTAAATTTCTATTCTTAATCTCATATATGGTTGAAAGAAGGACGACTTTCAATCATAGAAAACATGTTCTTAAAAGTTCAAACCACTTCCCGATTCTTAAACATATTTCATGAATTGGAAGTGCGATTTTAAATGTTTTCATTTTACATGTGCTTCAAATGTTAGTAAGCCGTGTGTTTCCAAAGATAAATACTTGTGTATTGTCTTTTCTATATACTTTCAAGTATTCACACACACCTGTTTGACTTCTTGTTTAAACTGTTCTTACCATGTATCAAATTTAAAACATATTTTTCGATGGTAAGACACCCCGCTTGAACTTCAACGAATATTGAGCGTTAATTCATTTCTAAACGTTTCATTCAAGAATGTCTATATATTTTGTTTCATATAGACAATATCCATTATTTTTTACCATAAGCCTTAATTGCTATATCATTTGTTTCTGATCATTTTTTATACAATGTCACATTTTCAAACAAGTCTCTTGCATTCATATCTATTCATTCAATTTACTTGTTTGAAATATCTTCAATGTTTAAAATGCTCATCTCTTCATGACTATATTCTGAGCATACAAACATCTGGTTTGTATTTGTGCTTTAATTGACAAAGTTAAACCATTTTGAGAAACATTTGCTTCATAGGAAAATATGGATTCTTTGTGCTAGGACTTAAATGAACTTCTATGGATTCACGATAACCAGTGTTTCTTACCCAATAAGTTAATCCATAGTGATTGAGTGTGAGGAGTCGAAAAGAAATGAGTATGGGTTGTGTGTTAGGTAAAATGGAAAAGAGAGTTTGGTTAGATGTGAGCTTAATGATTAAAAGAACGAGGGTGTGAGATCAAAGTAAAAGAATATCAAACTCTGCACAACTACTTTCTGAGTCGGGTAGCCACATTACTAATGATTCACATTTCTTGGTGAACATTATTGAAACAGGCAAATAGCCCATGCCAACTCTTGTTAAAAACCCGACCAGCCACTCATTTTCTTCTCAACAAGAAAATGTTTCATATTTTAAGGGGACACAGCACATAATCTATCTGATTTTCATTTGGAAAATCTGGATATTGAAAAAGAAGGAAGTATGCCCCACCTTCGCACTTCAATCATGCACTTTGAGTCTGTGTTTATCTACTGTTGTCTTAGTGGTTTACACAATGTTGAGCCTTATAAAAGCAATCATCAAGTGCTTAATTCTTTCTATCACCTTCACGAACACACAAGGAATTTGTTTTCTTGTCATAACATTCATAGAAATTACCTTTGTTGTATTTCGATGATTGGATGGAAGCCCTGGGGGAGTGTTCATAACAAAAGCTCCTTTCCTATGTGTATCCGTTACACACAGTAACTTCGTGTTACTGACAGACATATTAACTGTTTCATTTGTTGATTCAGGTGTTACATTCCTTATTTGTCTGGATTTGACAAGATCTAGATGAATATCTTATTTTGGAATTGATGGTGAATTAGAGGCTCCGTATGAAAGATCAGTGGTCAGAACAGAATTTCAGTGACATTTCTTGGAGAAAGTTTTAATGATATTGATGCTCTAATCATCAAAAAGGGGGAGAAGTGTTCAAGAAATGTTTGAGTCATAAATGTGAAAGTTTTTGAGAAAATGATCAAGAATTGATTGTTAAAGAAAGATTGTTGTTCAAAGCTGAAAGAGGTCAAAGATTTCAGAATTGTTGAAGATAATTTGCTAAAAGCAATCAGAGCTATGTCTGAAAGTGGTTTGTTTATAACCTTGGGAGAGAATGTTGTTATTCTTGAAGATCAGATTTTGAGGAAGATTGCTAAAAGTTTTTGAAGATACAGAGTTTTTCAAAGAAAGGGGAGAATGTCAATTTTTCATATTAATAGGGGGAGAATGTTGATTGCTTGAGAAGATCTTTTTACTACAAAGGGGAGAAGATTCAAATTGAGCTTAAAGAGAGAAGATTGAATTGCAATATCTTTTTAGAGATGATCTTGATCCAAAGGGGGAGAATGTTAGAGCACATATTTGTTGGATTCAAGATCATAAGGATTGAAGATAAAAGTCAAAGCTGAAAGTCAACTCTCAAGCATGAAAGTCAAGGTCTTTGTAATAAAAGTCAAAGTCAAAGTTTTTGTTTTAATTTCCTTGTTGTAATTGTGTGGTGGTATAAATAGATGCTTTGAGTCTTTGTAATAGAAGGAGTAACAATTCAGATTGTAAGTGAGCAGATTAGAGAAAGTAAGTGAGATTTGTAATTGTAAGATTTGAATCAATGACATATGAATACGATTTATTCATCTTGATTGTTTTTTTTGTTACGATTAGAACTTGATAAAATTTGGGAATAACAATTGGTATCAGAGCAGATCCAATTGAAATCAAATCAAGAAAAAAACGTATTCGACACTGTTTCATCGACTTTCAGATTCGATTCTAAGTTTTAGTTTGTTTTTCGAGTTGTAATTGATCAAATGATGATCGAAACATGTTTTAGAATGAGTTTGTATAGTTAAATTCGAGTTTTGCACTGTAATTTTTCACCAATTTGAAAATTTGTTGGTTTTTTGTTTTTCACGAGTAAAAACACTGTGTCTAGAATCGATTTCGATGATTAAGTGAATTTTGTTGTAATTCGTTGTAGAAATAGGTTCTAGAAGTGTTGTTAATTGAATTGTCAAAGTTTCGAGTTGTAATTCAAAGTCTAGATAGGTTTTCAGGCAGATCAGATTGATTTTTCGTCTCAGATCTGAAGAACTTGCAAACTTTCGTGAAGAACTCGCAAATTGTTCAAAGAACTCGCAAATTGTTCAAAGAACTCGCAGATTGAGCAAATTTCGTAGAAAATCTTGAAGATTTCGCAGATTGTTCAAAAGATTCGCAGATGTCTAGATAGATTCGCAGAATTTTATGAGTTTTTCGCATATTGTTGAATTTATTTAAGTGTAAAATTCGCAGGTGGTAATATTGCGAATTCTCCAAGATTCGCAAGTCATTGTTTTGTGAGAAAAAATTTTCTTGAAATTTTTTACAAGAATAGGATTCGCAGTCTTTACATTTGAGAAAAGCTAAGGATTCGCAAATCTCTAGTCTGCGAAAAGTATAGAATTCGTAAGAGTCTTCTCTGCGGATTCTAGTTGAAACCTGCGAATTCTAAGTGGATATCTCTTGGTTACGAATTCTGAGGTTGAATTAACTTCTGCTTGTGAATTCTAGAAGCTTACGAATTCTTGAATTCATTTCTTGCGAATTCTGTAGTTATCTTTGAAACTTGCGAAATTTTTGTGTTTTCTTTGCAGCTTGCGAATTCTGAAGTGTTTTCACAATAATTTGCGAATTTCAGATTTAGAAAAAAAAATTGGAAATTTCATTTCTGATTTTTCTCTCTAAGTGTTTCTGTATTGTTTGATTTCATTTGGACTTACGATCATTTTTGTCAAGTTCTTTTTGTAACAGAATGATTTCCAGTGAAGCTCCTGCAATCAATACTCCACCAGTACTTTTCAGAAGAGAGTATGAACAATGGAAAAATCAGTTTCTGGATTTCATTGACCAACATGAATTGGGTAAATATATCAGAATATCTTTGAAGAATGGAAATATGAAAACTCCAACAACGATTTATTCTTTTATAGGAGCAGATGGATACACAGAAAGAAAAGAGTCTCCAATACCACTTAAGTTGTACTCAGATGAGCAAAGAAAGAGATTTGAAGCTGATAAATTGGCCGAAGTTTTTATTTTGAAAGGAATTTCAAATGAGATTTCAAAAGAGATTTCTATCAGTTTAGAAAGTAAAAAGGCCACAGGGAAACAGTTGTGGGAACAAATTGAGAAGATGATGACAGGACCAAAGATGTCATCAAGAATAAAGTTTTTGGAAGCTGAGAATACGGAGCTGAAAAGAAAGATCTCTGACTTTGAAAAACAGATTGTGCAATTCCAGCAAGCAGTATCTATTGAAAGGTATGAGGAGAAGATTAAAGGTTTGGAAGATGCTAATGCTAAGCTTCAGAAGAATATATCTGATTTGGAGCAAAAGCTTGCCAAAGACAAATCTGATTCTGAAAAAGAAAGATCAAAGTTTGCACAGAAGTTCTCAGAACTTTCCAAGAAGAGTTGTGAAGAAAAGAAGATGGTTGAGCTTAAATGCATTAAGCTTTCTCAACAAGTGTCTGACTTTGAGAAATTAATCATTTTGGCAAGAGAAAATTTTGCCAAAGAGAGAAAGGCAATTGAACAAAAGAATGTTGGGTTTTTCAAAGAAATATCTTATGGAAGAAAAAATGCTGAGAATGGATTTGAAGAAGAAAGAAGTATATTTGAATTAGAAATCAAGAAGCTCACTGAGAAGCTATCTGAGCTATCTACAAATGCACTGAAAGAGCTAAAAGCGAAGTCTGAATTAAAGAAAGAAATTGACTTACACATCAAAGAAAAGAACAATTATTTTTCAAAGATAAAAGAGCTTGAAGAGATTGTTTCCAAGGTGGTGGTGACTGAGCAAACGACTCCAGAGTCACAAATCCACACACCTAGAAACAATTCAGCTGACTTCAAAAAGGCAGCCTCAAGCTCACATCAGAAAACTGTTTCTACAAGAAGGTCAGTTAAATCATATGATTAGATTCATACTACTAACATTTTCTTTGAATAAATGTAGATGGTTCAGATACATACAGAAGAATAAGAAAAAGAAGATATGAAGAAGACAAGCTGGTTTGGAAAGGAAAACCAGTTGAACATGAGAAGAAGGAAAAGAAGAAAGGAAAGAAGACATGTGTACATGAGATTAAAGCCAAGAAGAACAATGTGCGAAAAGGTAAACCTGATCATGTCTACTCAAGAGATCAGTTAATCAGGTTGTCAAGTAAGAAATATTATTGTTCTTATTGTCGTACACATGATCATGTTCACAAAACTAGTGATCATTACTGGTATGGTTCTTATTCTATTACTCCTAACCGAATTGCAACTAACAAGTATGGACCCAAATACTAGTGGGTACCAAAACCGAAAGATGAATCTGTGTTGCAGGCACCTACTGTCAAGGGGGAGTAAGAGAACTATGGCTTCTGAATATATCAATTCAGAACCCGTGCTTCAATGAACTAAGGCTTTTGTATAAATCAGTTCAGGACCCGTACTTCAACGGAGTTTGATTTCTAAACACAACAGTTTAGGACTCGTACTTCAACGATGAAAAATAGATGATACTCCTGGGCTGATAAGAGATTGTACTCAGATACTCAAAAGAGGAAATCAACCTTCAAGGGGGAGTACATAATTTTTCTGAAAATATGTATTCGGAAGATATGACGAACTACACTTCAGAGGGAGTTGCAGATCTCTATCATGTGCTTTTTCACTGACAAATTTCAGATGCATATTTTCAGGGGGAGTAAAGAATTATGATTTCTGATTACTTCATATCAGAACTCGTTCACTCATTGTTTTACTGCTTTATGTAATTTTATTTTTCAATAAATTTGTGAATAAATTTGTTTTGACATGATTTTTTGACTGATGCAGACTGAGAGAAGCTATCAAGATCATATCATTATGATTTTAAGCTTAACTTCATGAGATTTAAGACTGAATGACAAAGGTTAAATTTCTATTCTTAATCTCATATATGGTTGAAAGAAGGACGACTTTCAATCATAGAAAACATGTTCTTAAAAGTTCAAACCACTTCCCGATTCTTAAACATATTTCATGAATTGGAAGTGCGATTTTAAATGTTTTCATTTTACATGTGCTTCAAATGTTAGTAAGCCGTGTGTTTCCAAAGATAAATACTTGTGTATTGTCTTTTCTATATACTTTCAAGTATTCACACACACCTGTTTGACTTCTTGTTTAAACTGTTCTTACCATGTATCAAATTTAAAACATATTTTTCGATGGTAAGACACCCCGCTTGAACTTCAACGAATATTGAGCGTTAATTCATTTCTAAACGTTTCATTCAAGAATGTCTATATATTTTGTTTCATATAGACAATATCCATTATTTTTTACCATAAGCCTTAATTGCTATATCATTTGTTTCTGATCATTTTTTATACAATGTCACATTTTCAAACAAGTCTCTTGCATTCATATCTATTCATTCAATTTACTTGTTTGAAATATCTTCAATGTTTAAAATGCTCATCTCTTCATGACTATATTCTGAGCATACAAACATCTGGTTTGTATTTGTGCTTTAATTGACAAAGTTAAACCATTTTGAGAAACATTTGCTTCATAGGAAAATATGGATTCTTTGTGCTAGGACTTAAATGAACTTCTATGGATTCACGATAACCAGTGTTTCTTACCCAATAAGTTAATCCATAGTGATTGAGTGTGAGGAGTCGAAAAGAAATGAGTATGGGTTGTGTGTTAGGTAAAATGGAAAAGAGAGTTTGGTTAGATGTGAGCTTAATGATTAAAAGAACGAGGGTGTGAGATCAAAGTAAAAGAATATCAAACTCTGCACAACTACTTTCTGAGTCGGGTAGCCACATTACTAATGATTCACATTTCTTGGTGAACATTATTGAAACAGGCAAATAGCCCATGCCAACTCTTGTTAAAAACCCGACCAGCCACTCATTTTCTTCTCAACAAGAAAATGTTTCATATTTTAAGGGGACACAGCACATAATCTATCTGATTTTCATTTGGAAAATCTGGATATTGAAAAAGAAGGAAGTATGCCCCACCTTCGCACTTCAATCATGCACTTTGAGTCTGTGTTTATCTACTGTTGTCTTAGTGGTTTACACAATGTTGAGCCTTATAAAAGCAATCATCAAGTGCTTAATTCTTTCTATCACCTTCACGAACACACAAGGAATTTGTTTTCTTGTCATAACATTCATAGAAATTACCTTTGTTGTATTTCGATGATTGGATGGAAGCCCTGGGGGAGTGTTCATAACAAAAGCTCCTTTCCTATGTGTATCCGTTACACACAGTAACTTCGTGTTACTGACAGACATATTAACTGTTTCATTTGTTGATTCAGGTGTTACATTCCTTATTTGTCTGGATTTGACAAGATCTAGATGAATATCTTATTTTGGAATTGATGGTGAATTAGAGGCTCCGTATGAAAGATCAGTGGTCAGAACAGAATTTCAGTGACATTTCTTGGAGAAAGTTTTAATGATATTGATGCTCTAATCATCAAAAAGGGGGAGAAGTGTTCAAGAAATGTTTGAGTCATAAATGTGAAAGTTTTTGAGAAAATGATCAAGAATTGATTGTTAAAGAAAGATTGTTGTTCAAAGCTGAAAGAGGTCAAAGATTTCAGAATTGTTGAAGATAATTTGCTAAAAGCAATCAGAGCTATGTCTGAAAGTGGTTTGTTTATAACCTTGGGAGAGAATGTTGTTATTCTTGAAGATCAGATTTTGAGGAAGATTGCTAAAAGTTTTTGAAGATACAGAGTTTTTCAAAGAAAGGGGAGAATGTCAATTTTTTATATTAATAGGGGGAGAATGTTGATTGCTTAAGAAGATCTTTTTACTACAAAGGGGAGAAGATTCAAATTGAGCTTAAAGAGAGAAGATTGAATTGCAATATCTTTTTAGAGATGATCTTGATCCAAAGGAGGAGAATGTTAGAGCACACATATTTGTTGGATTCAAGATCATAAAGATTGAAGATAAAAGTCAAAGCTGAAAGTCAACTCTCTAGTTTGAAAGTCAAGGTCTTTGTAATAAAAGTCAAAGTCAAAGTTTTTGTTTTAATTTCCTTGTTGTAATTGTGTGGTGGTATATACAGGTGCTTTGAGTCTTTGTAATAGAAGGAGTAACAATTCAGATTATAAGTGAGCAGATTAGAGAAGAGCAGATTAGAATATTATTCTAGAGTGAGAGAATGAATGTAGAGAGAGAAAGTATGTGAGATTTGTAATTGTGAGATTTGAATCAATGACATATGAATACGATTTATTCATCTTGATTGTTTTTTTTTTGTTACGATTAGAACTTGATGAAATTTGGGAATAACAGAAGGTCTATCAGATGGATATCAAGAGTGAATTTCTAAATGGAATGTTGTTCAAAGAAGTCTATGTGACACAACCCCCTAGCTTTGAGGATCCTAAACATACCATGGATTTGAGGATCCTAAACATTCATAATATGTTTATAATATAAGTAAGATTATGTATGTCAGGCATGGAATGATACTCTCTTGACTTTATTTTTCTTCTTGAAAATAGTTTTGCACATGGTAAGATTGAAAACACTCTATTTTATCGGAAAAACAAATGTGATGTCATCCTTGTACAAATTTATATAGACGAAATTATTTTTTCTAAACTCATACAAATTCTGTATGAGATGAGCATGATAGGTGAAGACGTGAAGTAACATTTTTCTTAAATTTAAATGTAAAACAATCTGATAATGGAATATTTATAAGTCAAATTAATATGTCAAAAGTTTTTTACAGAAATTTGATTTTGAAAAATCACTCACATATGAAAACACCAATGACACCTCCCTTAAAATTAAATACAGACCCCAATGGAAAATATGTGAATGTTACGAATTATAGAGGGTGATTGGTTCTTTTTTTGTATTTAACAGTTAGTTGGACAGATATAATGTTTGCCACTATTTATGTGCAATATACCTAGCTAATCCAAAAGAATCTCATTTGGAAGATGTTAAAAATAATTTTCGGGTATTTGAAAGGTACTCCCAACTTAGGTCTTTGATATCCCAAAGACTCAAGTTCTGATCTAATTGAATATTCATATTCTGACTATGCAGATTATGAAATATACTGGAAAAGTACCATCAGAAGTTGTTAGCTTTTGGGTGGAAAATTGTTGTTGAAAGTTGTACGGCTCAAATCTTATGGTGAAAAATCAGCTTGTTGATTATGACGTGTAATTTTCATCTATTCCTATCGAGTGTGATAACTCTAGTGCGATAGCAATTGCCAACAATTTTGTCCTACATTCTCACTTTTTCAGACAAAACACATTGATATCAGGTATCACTTCATAGGAGACCATGTGATGAAAGGTGATGTAAATTACATTATACTCTTGAAAGTTAAGATATCTTGTATGACAATATTATTCTTATATTAACTTGTTACATCAATTTAATATTAAAATGCAACATACTACATTTTAAGTCCAAAAGAATAAAATATACACTTTTTACATATATTTACACCATCCAATATCCGAAAAATACCTTCCAAATCAGATCTCTTACCCTACCTATACGAGTTCACCATCCGATATCAATATCTCATCTGATTTTATGTTCCATCCAATTGAAAAAAAAAACATGTACTGTAAATAGCTTCTATAATCCATATAATTACCTCAATCATATCCTTTTACTAAAAAGTCACCATATAAATAAACTCTAACCCTAACTTCCTCACCTTTTCAATGCATGTTCTTGGTGGTCTTACCTATTTCCTGCGGTATTCATCTTCTACATCCCTCTTATCTCAATAGTTCCTAGAAATTAGTTGTAGGTTCTTCTTATCACATCTTGATATTAATGAACGCAATTTTTCCACTACCAACCACATTGCATTCTTGGAGACGAAAAGTGAGTACCCCCAATATAATGACATTATCGACTTTCTTTCCAAAATCCCTATGTTGTATGATATCACTGTTGTGTTAATTCCTAGCACAAAGAAATCCTGTTTTCCTATGATGCATATGATGCTCAAAATGGTTTAACTATTTCAGTTAAAGCACAATGTTGATCTTGAAAACATTTAAAGTCACACTTCCAATTCATGAATTCTTGTTGAGAATCGGGAAGTGGTTTGAACATTTAATAACAATGTTATCAAATGATTGAAAGTTATCCTTCTTTCAACCATTTATGAGATTAAGATAAAGGATTGTACCTTTACGTGCGATCTTATATCTCATGAAGCTAAGCTTAAAGGTCATAAAGATATGATCTTGTAAGCATCTCTCAAAAATTCTGCGAAAGTCTTATGTCTATGTCAAAGCAAAATTTATTCACTTATATTGAAAAGACAAAAAGCAGTAAAACTATTAATGTACGAGTTCTGATCAAGAATAATCAGAAGTCATATCCAAACTCCTTTGACTTGAATAGCTCCCCCTAAAATCATGCATTACAAAAATTTGGCATAAAAGGTAAATGCAGAAATCTTATGAGCTCCCCCTCAAAATAATATTGACCACCTGTCAATTTCTTCACATACTCCCCCTTTGATCATGAACAGAATATTGAAATGCAGATATCTTGCGGAAATGAAGAAATGAAGAAAAATTTACAATAAGAAACTTTAATAGGTAACTACCGATTAGGTCTTAAGATTTAGCATACCAAGCTTAGAGACAAGAAAATTGAATCTCTTTTCATCTAAGGGTTTGGTAAACAACTCTGCAAGCTGATAATCAGTTTTTACAAAGTAAAGTTCAATTGTTCCTTTTTCAACATGATCTTTTATGAAGTGGTACCTGACATCGATGTGTTTGGTCTTTGTATGCTGAACAGGATTAGTTGTTATCGCGATTGCGCTCTTGGAGTCATAGTAGATCAGGATTTTATTGAAGTGGAAACCGTAGTCGCGCAATTGTGTTCTCATCCATAAGACCTGAGAACAGCAGCTAGCAGCAGCTACATATTCTGCTTCGGCCGTTGAAGTGGAAACACAAAGTTGCTTCTTCGATGCCCAACTTACGAGTTTATCACCGAGGAACTGTACATGTCCTGACGTGCTCTTCCTGTCTAACATACAACCAACATGATCTGCATCTGTATATGCTGTTAGTTCAAAGCTAGTATCTTTAGGGTACCACAGATCAAGATCTGCAGTCCCCTTCAGATACCTAAATATGCGCTTAACTGCAGACATATCGATTTCTTTAGGATTGGCCTGATATCTTGCACATAAGCATGTTGAAAACATTATATCTGGCCTACTAGAAATAAGATACATTAAAGAACCTATCATTCCTCTATAAGTCCTAACATCAACAGCCTTTCCCGAAGGATCGGTGCCAATCTTAGTACCTGGTGCCATTTGGGTACCAATCGGTTTTGAATTTTTCATTTTGAACTTCCGAATAATTTCAAGAATGTATTTTGATTGACTGATAAAAATACCCGATGAAAATTGTTTGACTTGTAATCCGAGAAAGAAATTCATCTCTCCCATCATATTCATCTGAAATCTTGACACCATAAGGTTTGAAAAATTCTTACAGTACTTAGGATTTGTAGAGCCAAAAATAAAATCATCCACATAGATTTGGATTAAAATGATATCGGCTTTTTCCTTTTTGATAAACAAAGTGGTATCTACAGTACCTTTTGTAAAACCAGACTTGACTAGAAAATTGTGATAGGACATCATACCAGGCGCGAGGAGCTTGTTTCAGTCCGTAGAGTGCTTTGTCGAGAATGTAGACGTGATTCGGTTTCTCTTGATTGACAAAACCTTCTCGCTGAGAGACGTAGACTTCTTCCTTTAGAATTCCATTCAGAAAGGTAGTCTTCACGTCCATTTGAAAGACCGTGAAGTTCTTGTGGGTTGCGTAGGCTAGAAACATTCGAATTGCCTCTAAACGAGCCACAGGAGCATAAGTTTTGTCATAGTCTATTCCTTCCTCTTGTTTGTATCCTTTGGCTACAAGTCTTGCCTTGTTTCTAATAACGGTACCATCTTCGTCTTTCTTGATCTTGAAAACCCATTTCGTACCTATAATGGTTTTACCTTGAGGTTTTGGTACGAGTCTCCAGACTTGAAGTGCGTCGAACTGATTCAGCTCTTCTTGCATTGAAATCACCCATTCTGGATCAGCAAGTGCCTCTGATACGCGAGTTAGCTCGAACTTGCTCAGAAAGGAGTCATGCATGCATATATTCATTGACGCTGACCTAGTTTGCACCGGTTTTGTTGAATCACCAATGATCTGGCTTATCGGGTGCTCTTTGGTCCATTTGTGTTCATGAGGCAGTAGATTATATGAATATATATCAATATTATCATCTATAAATCCACTTGTACCTTCTTCAGTTTGTTCAGGAGGAATTATGATTGCAATTGAAGTAATAGGTGTAGAAGGCTCAGCAGGTACAGCTTGGTCCGGCTGTAGATTAGTCTGTACAGAACATCCTACTATTATAGCTACTTCTGTCTCTTCATCATTTGTCACAACTTCAACTGTTGGAGTCGGAATTTGAACGGGAATTTCAATACGGATATCTGACATGGTTGGATGAGTAGTCGTTGAGTCATCATTCCTGTCAACCACAACAGATTTCTTAACATTAGATCCAAGAAATTCATCATAAAACAGTTCAAATAATAAATCTAAATCAGATAAATGATTTGTAAACGTTGATGCTTCATCTGATTTGTTCGTTTGAGACTCAGGTTCTGGATTGATTTGCCCAGAAGCTAGTACGGCGGTTATAACGGGTTCTGAAGTTTGTTGTTTGGAAGCCATCTCTTCATCAAACGTAACGTTGACGCTTTCGATAACCGTCATTGACTTCTTTAGATATACACGGTATGCAGTTGATGTGAAGGAATAACCAATGAAGATGCCTTCGTCTGCCTTGGCACTGAACTGGTTCAGACTCTCTCTATCGTTTAGAACAAAACACTTACACCCAAATATATGGAAATATTTGATTGTCGGTGTTCGGTTGTTGATTAACGCATAAGGAGTCTTCTTGAATCTGCGGTGTATCATGGATCGATTCTGAGTGTAGCACGCAGTCAATACAGCTTCAGCCCATAGAAATAGAGGTAAGTCAGATTGACTTAGCATAGTACGAGCAGCCTCGACTAGCGTACGATTTCTTCTTTCGACCACTCCATTCTGTTGAGGCGTACGAGTAGCAGAGTATTGATGTGAAATCCCGACAGATTCGAGATATTCTCCAACCTTCTTGTTCTTGAACTCTGTGTCGTTGTCTGTTCTTAGAAGCTTGACCGGTTTCTGCAGATTCACTTGGGTCGTCTTTAGGAATGTGATGAGAACATCTGGTGTCTCATCTTTTGAACGTAGAAACTTGACCCAAGTGTATCGCGAGTAATCGTCCACGATAACTAGTATGTACTTCTTTCCGCCTAGACTATGCATTCGCATCGGACCACAGAGATCCATATGCAACAATTCTAACAGAGCGTTATTACTCGGCTCAGGCTTTGGTTTATGTGGAGCCCTCTTCATCTTTCCCTTTTCACACGCTGCAAAAAGATGTTCTTTTTCATACTTGAGCTCTGGAAGTCCTTTCACTAACTTCCCACTGACCAGTTTGTTGATGTATCGAAAGTTGAGGTGAGAGAGTCGTCGATGCCATAACCAGCTTTGTTGCATCGAGGCTTTCATCAGTAGACAAACCTGCTTGTCAGTCTGGACGTTTGACAAATTAATTGTGTAGAGGTCTGACTTTCTCGTGCCGACCAAGAGTTCTTCGCCTTCTTTAGTGCGAACTAAACACCTCTTGGATTTGAAATTGACCTCTAAGCCTTTGTCACAGAACTGGCCGATACTGGATAAGTTGTGTCCTAGGCCTTCAACATAGCTCACCTTCTTGATCGTGACTTTGTCATGTACCATATCACCATAACTTAGTATTGGTGAAAACTGATCGTTGCCGAATCTAACTGTTCCGCAATACTTCTCTATAAAGTTGGACAGCATCTCTTTTTGTCCAGTCATATGCTTGGAACATCTGCTATCCAAGTACCACATATGACGGATCTGCACAAGAGAAATTACTATACAACAGATTTAGATAGTCATTAAACAATAATTGAAGTAAAGACTTTTGAGCATTGAAGTGTGGGTCTTGAACTGTTGTATTCAAGAACCATTGTTCTTTGAGGTACGAGTCCTAGACTGTTTTGTCTAGAAGTCATGTCCATAAGCTCCCTCTTAAAATTTGGGTTCCTGCAACACAGATTTAGCTTTTGGTACCCATTGAAATTTGGGTCCTCTTTCTTTTTGAGAATCAAATGAAGAGTTAGAATGATAAGAGGGAACATGATATGTGCCAAACCAAACATCAGGATCTTTACAAGAAGCATGATCATATCTACCATAATTTGAATATTTTCTAGTAGATTGAGATAACTGGAATAATTGTTGTACGGAATATTTCTTGCGAGAATCGACAAGTTTTGGTTTTATACAAGCAACATTCGAAAAAGATATAGTATTCTCGTGAAACTCCTGTTTTGGTTGCGACTGAGATTTAACTCCGAGCTTTTTCTTGCTCATTTCTGAAACATATGAAACTCGTGAGTTAGAATTGTGAGTTTCAAACGAATGCATCTTCTTTGGGTTACCAGTAGTGATCGGTTTCTGTGAATGCTGAGATTTCTTCTTACCTTTCGCATTCTTAGTTTTCACATAAACTGATTTATCAACTTTCGTTGATTTTGCACCTTTTACAGACATAGTGGTTAATCCCAATGATTTCACAATAAAAGATGAATGGTTAGGAAGTTTCGCATTAAAATCAAAGTGATCAAGACAAACATCCAAACCACAGTCAGAGTTTAGAAAATCAAACCCTCCATCAGTTAGACCAAAACTATCATTTGATTTTGAAGCCTTAGAAAGAACAGTATTTTTAAACACAGTTGGAAAAACATTTTGTTCAATGTTAATCAAAAGTCTTTCATCTGTTAAAGAATTCTCAAGTTCATAAATTTTACTTTCCAAAACGAGAGGAGGGACGTAAATTTTACCTTTAATAGGTTTCGCCTCCATTTCTTTGACAGAATAACTCTGAAAGAAGTCATTTGAAAGAGTTTTCTTTTGATATATAGGATTATCATTATAACTATTATTCAACTTTGCATAACGAAATGGAAGTTGAACTTTAGTTGTGTTCTTCCGTTTTTCCGTTTCCTTGGCTTCATCCTTTTTTGACAATCCAGTCCAGAAAACTTTAAGCTCAGGGATTCTTCGAGCTAGTTTCAAAAATGTTAAATCATAAAGTGCAGGCACTTCAGATTTACCCTTTTTAAGGTAGTGAGGATTCTCATACCCGAGTCCCCATTTCTCTATTTCCTTTTTGGGTTTGTTCAGATGAATGGTTTGTTCAGTTTGACCCAACTTGTATAACTTCTCTTCCAAACTTTTTAATTTAGCAAATAAAGAAATGTTTTCTTTGGAAGTTGAAGAATGCAATTTCGTAAGCTTGATGAAATCAAACTCACACTTTCTCAATTTAGTCTTTGTTTCAGTAACTTCTTGAAGAATTAAGGTCTGTTCTTTGGCGCTGGGGTCAATGTTTTTGTGTAAGGTCTCAACCAATACTTTCTTCTCAGCAACAGCATTGCTAAGTTTTTGTATCGATTGGTTTTGTTCAAGAATGACACCTTTTTCTCGCTTAAGCTTTGACTCTAATTCTTGGAGTTTTATATTCATGGCACGCATTTGATTTAAGAAATCGGAATAAGATAAATCACATACCTCATTTTCCTCATCCTCTGAGTCAGCTTCAGCTTCTGATTCCTTCTTTCCCATCAAGCACATGTTGGCTTTCTCATTCTTCTCTTCATCTTCATCTTCCTGGTCTGAATGATCTAGACAGTACTCATCTTCAGCCATCAATGCCTTACCCGCCTCCTGTTGCTTTGCAAGAAGCATTTTGTTCTTGTAGTAGTCGGAGTTTCTAACTTTGGGTCTTCGGCAGTCTTTGGCAAAGTGACCTATTTTGCCACATTTGTAGCACGTTGGTGATTCTGACTGACTGGATCCTTCAGCTTTAAACTTTCTTTCTTCAGGCTTTCTTTCCTCTATTCTCTTCCCTTTAAACCTATTTCCTTCAACCCTTTCCTTGTGAACATAGTTGTTAGGACCAGAAGAATACCTCTGACAGTTTGAGCTTGGCTTTTTGTAGAATTTCTTCTGAAAAGCCTTAGTCAACATGAGCATTGCCTGCTTTAGTTGTTCACAGTCGTCCGAGTCAGAGTTCGCTTCAGCTTCAACCTCTTCTGGTTCAGACACAATCATCTTCTTTTTCTTCTTTTGAACAACAAGAGCAACAGTATCATCAATTGTCTTCCCAGTCTGCCTCTTTTCATCGAGTATTTCATCCACCTCTTCTTCATTCTGTTTGAGGGTTTCATACACCTCATGAAGTGGAATCTCGTTTAAATCTTTGATTTGCTTCATCTGCCTGGCAAATCTCTTCCATTCAGGCTGGAGGATGCTGAGAAATTTGACATTCAGCTCTATTTATGATTTGTTGACCTTGTTCTTGCTTAGTTCATTCAGCAAGGTCACAAACCTGTCGTATGTTTCTTCTAGTGACTCTCCAACTCTGCCTTTGAATTCTTCATAATTGTTTAGGCAGTTGGATATCTTCAGCTGGTTACCAACCTTTGAGCCTAGCATCATCTTTTCTAGCTGATCCCACATCTGTTTGCCTGAGGCCTTATAGCTGTCTATCTTCACATAAATTTCGTTTGTTATGCCTTGAAGAATATAAGACTTTGCTAATCTATCACCTTTAGCTCTTCTGAGATTATCACCTTCTAGTTCATGAAACTTAAGTTCAAACTCTGTTTCCACAGTTCCTTCCATACGAGTTTCATAAACTGGTTTCATAACCTCTTCTTCTATCGATTTCCCGATGAATTCACCCAACTCATGTCTATCAATAAAGTCCATGAACCGATCCTTCCACTGTTCATACTCTCCCCTGAAGAGTACTGGTGGTTTTGAGTCAGTTCCGATTGCTAGGGCTTCTCTTGAAGTCATCCTATTTGATTTAGAAAACTTGAATATGATCGTTAACCCAGATAAAATTTGATCACACAAGAAATTTTTGACATGTAGAGGCCATATTACAGTTTGCAAAAATTTGACTAAGTGTGAAATTGGCGCAAAATTCAGGTTTGCTCGAACTGAGGGTGGCGCAAAAGGGTGGTTTGCGCGAGCAGTGTCTGGCGCGAAACACGGTTTGCGCGAGAAGTTGATGGCGCAAACTGAGGTTTGCGTGAGTAGGTGATGGCGCAAGACTTGAGATTCGAGATTTTCGCTAAGTGTTGGTGGCGCAAAGTGTGGTTTGCGTGAAGTGAGGGTCGCGCGAATTGAGATTTGCGCGAGTCGTTGGAAGCGCAAAGGAAGGTTTGCGCGAGACGTTGGTAGCGCAAATTGAGGTTTGCGCGACGAGCTTGTGGTGCAAAGTATGGTTCTCGCGATAAGTGGATGGCGCAAATTGTGGTTTGCGCGATTTCGTCCCTGTGTTTGCGTGAGTTCGTCCCTGTACTTCGAAAAATTGATCTGATTTCGATAAATCGACCTGTTTGACCACGATTAGCAGTCCCAATATGCACTAAAATGACTACTAACACTTCTAGAACAGATAGCAACCACTCAATCTCAATAAAAATCACTTTTTGAGAATATGATCGATGGAACAGTGCTTATTTTTGACGTGAACAGATGGACACAAAAATCTCAAAATGAGACTCGATTGAAGAGTTATACTGAAATCAAACAACAACAAATCGATCTAGCACCCTATACGATCACAATACTATCGATTTCTAACCCAAAAACACCTTAAATCACGAAAATGATTTTGAAAGTAAAGAACACAGTGCGAGTTTGAAAATTTTGATTTTGATCTGGATAAGCTCTGATACCAATTGTGTGTCCCTGATTGAACAAGGATCTTTACCAGATAAATCAAATGAACGATTACCAACCTGTTTGTATTGATAAAACAACGATTACAAGGTTGATCTTTGATCTTTTAGAAGCTCTCTGTGTTTTACACCTTTTGTGTGTGTGTTATGTGTGTTCTAAACTTGATCTGATCTTTAGCTTCTAAAAAACTCTATCAACCAACAACTTGTAAGACAACTTGCAATATTAAACTATTAAAAACTAACTAAACTAATATCTAAATAGTTAGATAATATATAACTAACTAAACTAAATACTTAGAAACATTAAAATACAATAAAACAAACTTTGACATTTTATTACAAACGACATTAGACTTAATATCGAGAGTCGACTTTTCGGCTTTAACTTCAGATTGGATGATCTTGAATCCAATAGATATGTGATCTAACAAACCTTCTCCTCCATAAATGAGCACATTCCTTCTTAGGAACTTTTTGTTCTACATGTTTATGTTAAGAGGATGAAAGAAATCATTACCACTGTTCTCTCAGACAAAGACGTCATCATCGTTGCCAATGATGTCGCATGTGTTCATCTTCCAATTTCTAACTCTATGTGAGTACGATGCTATAGGCACGGATAAAGAATTGTGGATGTCGTTACTATCCTCAAGTTGAAGTTAAAAGAATCATCTGCCAAAGATTCTGGTACCATCTTCGAAAACATGTGTTGAGTGTTTGGTATTATTTTTTCACTCATATTATCCATTGCTTGAGCATCAAGACATGTGGTTATCATCAATGTCCATGTTACCCCAATCGATCAACTCATGCTCTAATTTTTCAAAGCAATATCAACTTTGGTGAATATTTCTTCCAAGACTTAGTGATGAAGATATCTATAAAGAGTATGAAGCCACACGCAAAAGTAAGTGTCTACTATGAAAAAAATTGAGGAACAAAATGTCGACTCATTCGGAGATATTCAATCGGACTCCAAACAGAATGTCAACTATGAAAAAAAAGTGTTCTTATAAGATCCCCAGATCCCCTTCGTATGATCTATTCCTCTATCGCTCAGGCTCCAATTTGGGTCAAAGCTTCATCTATGGAAGAAACTAGGCTCTTCCCCGAGCCAATAATGCATCTCTTGCTAAAAAAAGGCTCTAAATTGGATCATACCAATCCTTCCTCTCCTCGTTCTAAAATACCGACTAATAGGAAAACAAGGCCTGAAACCTTGTTGGTCCCGAAGGTGCTTAGCAAGTTTGTAGAAGGGGGGGTTGAATACAAACACATAATTTAAAGTTTAATAAATTGTTTATTGATAAATCAAACACAATTTACAAGTCTGTTGCGGAATAAGATTAAGTAAAACTCAATCTAAACAAACTTAAGAAAACACTAAGATGGTTGCATAAGAATATAGAGAATTAGAGATTAGAGAATATAGAAAACAAGGGTTTCTATATTTTAGAAAGATGAAGGCTAGAGATGAGCGCATTCTTCAGATGGAGAGGTAATCTCTCTATTTATACCCTATGCATTAAATGCATGGCAGGGCACTTTACACGTGTCTTTCTTTGATTGGCAGAGAGAGTCTGACTTTGGGAGACATACTTTCGGCCGCATCATGAACAGTGTAGTTGACAGAGTTGTTGTATGAATTATGGCAGAGGTATGTCCGTTCTGACACATCGTACTGGGTGTGCAGGGAAAGACAAAAGAGACTAGAGGCATAAGCTAAGTAATCATCAGTCGCTGAATATCTCTTCCTTCAGAGATATAAAGAAGTTTAGCTATCGCTGAAGCTTTTCCTCAAGATTCTTCGCGTATGAGTAGAGTTGTCTTTGCTTCACTGATCTCCGCATCAGATCACTAGTAGACTTGTCTATGTTCAGTAGCTTCGTCTTCGATTAAGCTATGAACATCTGTTGACGCGAAACTTGTCTTCAGGGATTACGTTTACATAGAAATCATCAGGGATAACAGAACAGACTCAGTCTGATCGCTGATAGTGAAATAGTAATACATATGAGTGTTTATAAGAAAGGTCATCGGTGATAACTGAACAGACTCAGTCTGATCGCTGATGGTGAAACACTAATACATATTAATAAACGTAATTTTCACTAAGTATATAAGAGGGTCTTTATCAAATCACTGAGAGAGTTTGGATCAACAATCTCCCCCTATTTGATAGTGACAAAGTAACTGAAGAAAATTACTTTATAATTCAAAATGAGAAATAATCAGGACTCATAACATACGTGTCCCAATTACTATTTTGAGGGATCTTTTACAGTACTGATAGGGTTAAGTACTTCACTGAAATTTTCATTAATTCAAAGAAGGAATTACAAGATATGAAAATATAAAGTACAAGCGAAGAACTAACTACTGTAAGTCTAACTAATAGATTACAAGAATTAAGAAACTAATCTATCAGCTATCTAGAGAAGACTTTGGAGGATAGATAATATAGTCAGGTATTTCTTCTCCTCTTTGCCTTCGATCTGAAGATTCTTGACTAATGATTGCCTTGATCGATTCAGCTAAAGGATAGAAGTCACACCATAAGCATAAGAGATCCTTGTGATGATTAAGAGGACAGATAGGGATTTCAAAGACTCTTTGGAATCTAAGTTGTTCCTCATCATCTCTGAAGAAGATTCCAAAAGGATCTTTAAGAACTTGCCCGGCAAGATATGGACCACCAGGAGGCTGAGATAGATCCAAAACTGAGAGATCAGTAGGAGGACCAAACAAATCTTCCTTTGAAAACTTGATGGAGGTATCATTTTTGATAACAACGACATTTCCAAATGAGGAGGAGACAGACTTTCTTTTGAGTTGCCATGGCTTAGAAGGAAGAGCAGATGGTACCTTTAACACAGAAGTGACTCTGTTGATGAGGGCTTCTAGGATGCCTTCGACATAGCCTCTGTAGGTTGATTTGGATTTCTTTAGAGCATCTTTGAACTCTAGCCATTCCATGTAGCCGAAACTTTAAAGCTTTGAAACAAACATAGCCTTTGAGCTTCCATCCTCTCTTGTTATCTCCATTGTTACAGAAGTTCGGTCCTTCTTCTTTCTTCTAGAGATGACAACAGCTGTTATTTTTAATGGGTCGGAGCGATAGTCGACTTTATGCTTACACCATTCGACAGGGTTATCGCTGACCGCTTGTTCTTTTGAGCGCTCCTATTCAAATTCTTTCAGTAGAGCAGCCTGAACTTCCACTGGATTCTTCTTTAGCTTCTTGTCTTTTACTTGAGAAGACTGAACCTTGAGAGCTAGAGAAGCACCTCTTTGACATTCAGCGATCTGTTTCTCAGCTCTGATAGATTCTTCAATTTCTGCTTCAATTAGGAAATCAAGCTCTGTAGAAGTTATTTGAAGAGGGACTTTCAGTCGTTGATTCTCTAGATGAGAGATCATATCTTTTCTTCTATTTAGCTCTTCCTCTGACCAGTGAGATGGTCTAGAGGGCCTTCCTAGATGGTGCAGGCCTTCTTCCTCTTCTTCTTGCTCATCAATCTCATTTAAGGAGATTGGGATTATTGATTCATCAACTATGGAAGTTGGGATTTTTTGAAGTTCCTTTCCCTTAAGAAGGGGAGAGAACTTTCTGGTCAGAAATAGATAAAAAGAGTTAGTATTTGTTGGGAAGAAGAAAGATAAAGGCTAGAAAGAAACAGGGGTTGGGAATTTATAGAATGATATAGGGACAAGTGAGAGGCATACCTGAGAAGGATTCTCCCCCTCAGATAGTGAAACATTTGTCAGGCTTCCCTCAACAGCTGCACCCTTTGGTTTGCTTTGGGAAGGGGTTCTTGAAGAAGTTTCATTTCTCCTCCATGCTGTGACAATTTGTTTCGAAGCTATCACTGATGATGCGTTTGCTGCAGAAAACGATAAAGACTGGTCTTCTTCATCGTCGTCATCATCATCTTGATGTTGCTCTTTATCTTGATCCTAAAGATCAAGATCTTCATCCTCCTCTTCTTCCTCCTCCTCTTCTTCTTCTAATAAAACTTGATCGTACAAAGAAGATGGACGGGCTTTGTCAGCAACCTTCTCCCCCTCAACATGAGAGGGAGGTTCTTCCGAGTGAACCTCAGCAGCTGCTTCCTCTGCATTTATTTCAACATCTTTCTCCCCCTCTTTGTCATTAACATTGAGGGAGAGGTCATCAGTGCGAGAGGTAGTTTTTGCAGTGGCCAACGAATGGACTTCAGCCTCCAAACGATCTAGACGACCTTCGATCGCAGGGATATCTGAAGACTCTCAGGTATGTTCTCTCACTCTCAATCACTGAATATTCATTCAGTATGACGTTTTCAAAAATAAAAACTTTAATCACTGATAATTCTTCAAATGATTAAAAGCTTTTTGAAAAACAAACTATCTCTAACTTTTCTCATCAGTGATTCTTTTGAAAAGACAAATCAATCTCTGAATTTTTATCAGGGATTCTTTCAAAATGAAAACCTATCTCTGACTTTTCTTCAGAGATAATTTCAAAAAGGAAAAATGAAACGTTTTTTCTCTCTCCTATGACATCATTTGAAACGACAATCCACGACATGCCTTTTTCTGACATGTTCGTCCGTTGCCCTTCTATCCAATCAACTTCGTAAAACGTGTCCATGTCATGATGAACATTTGTTTTACCGCCTCACTCTCTCTCTCTCTCTCTCTCTCTCTCTACATATAAAAGGAATGCCTTTTCATTTTTACCTCTTTACGCTTTCTAGAATTCTTTTCAAGCAAGAATTCTCTCTCAAGGCATTTCCAGCAAACAACTCCTTCAAGCATTTGCATTTTCTTCCTTCAAAATCAACAGGTTACTTTGTTCATCTTTTCTTCGTAAATTTTGTTACAAAATCCTAAATATGTTCCATCATTATGGGTTTTTCACAAGATTTCTTAAACTTTAAAATCATTTTTTTTATTTTATTGATTCAAACTTTTTGTTTTCTTCATGTTCTTTCTTCTTCAAGAACAATGTTTATTCTCAAAATAATTTAAATTTTTCCTATGTTTCTTTCTGAAAACAGAAACTGGCAAATAAAATTTGACTCTAAACATTTCTATCTATCTTTTCTCCTTCTTTTCATATTCAGAAATGGCACAATCAGCTCTCATTGCTTCGAAGAGCGTCAAGTTTTCTCTCACAGAATCTGAAATACCCAAGAACAATCACCTTGCACGCTTGGACTTCGATGCTGTCAAATACCCACACTTGGTGGAAGCAACTCAGTTCCTGAAGCAGTCGTGTGTTTCTTACGCGATCACTGTGGATCCTAAACCATCCAAAACTCTTCTACAACAGTTTTGGTTCACTGCTGACGAAACCACCATCACCAACAAGAAAGGTTAACTGGTTCCTGCTCTCTCCTTCCGCACTGATTTAGGATTGGGCATGGTGACTGCATACACTCTGAGGAAGTCACTCCGATTCCCTAACAAACCCAAGGGTGGATTCAATGCCCTCCCCACTGATGTTGAACTCATCTAGTTTCTGGATGACATGGAATACTGCTGGGACAACAAGCCTCGCTCAACCATCCCCAACAAGCTCCTGACCATCATTAAGAAGGCAAACATGCCTTCTCAACTGAACTACATCTTCTCACACATCATTCAATGTATGAGTGGGAAGAGTGGCTCACTGGATCAGGCGAGCAAAGTTCAGCTCCAAATAGCTTACTCTGTGATCACTGGCAAGAACTTTGACTACGCTACTGCTATCTTTGACGATCTCAAGTCAAAGATAAAGAAGACGGAGAGGGATCCCAAGATTCTTTATGTACGGTTCATCTGTGCATACCTGAAGTTTCTCTACCCTGATACTTACCCCACTACTCAAGATGGTTCTTTTGCAAAAATGGGTCAGCGATCGTTGGAGGTAAAGTCGGTCGACAACGAGGTAAGTATCTCAATACTACGCTCCCGTCTCTCTATCCACTCTTCTTCTTCTTCAGCGGCCGCGCCAGAGGTTCCTTCTCCAGCTAACCATGCCGCTAAAACAGCTTCCAAAAGACCATCAGCAAGTCTTTCTGGTCCTTCAAAGAAGTCCAAAACGACTAAGGAGACTATCGCCCCTATCTCAAGGCCTGAGGTAGTTTCTCAACAAAATACCTTGGGTGGTTTTGTGGGTCTCTCCTCCACATCTTCAGCTGTCACCTCAACAACCGTTCCAGTGATCTCGGTCGCTGCCACAACATCAGTGACACCACTAACCATCTCAGTTCAACAAAAAACTGAGGTAACCACCCAAATCCCAACTTCTTTTATCCCCATTACTCTTCCTCCCATTTATTTGGTCTCTAACCCTCCATCTCTCATGCAGCAACCTCAAGTTGTATTTATAGGACCTGATGCTCAAACCTTTGAAAGAGATATGCAATTTTTCAATATGTTTGAACCATCAGGTATACCTAAACCCACAAGTCAAACTCCCATCTCTCCATATAAGCCTATTTCTCATATGCTAACTTTTCTTTCAGGTCCTAATATGGCAACTGTTGACTCTCATGTCAACAGTTTGGGTGTCAAGGTGGATTCTCTCACCACCTCCATCAACGAAACCACCAGCGCTGTAAATAACGCTGGTGAAGAGCTGATGAAACTGACAGCTGCTTGCTCCTTAAAATCTGAAGCCTCCCAAGTCTCAACTCTTCAGGGAGATCTTGTCAAAGTCAAGGAGGACTTGGTCATCAATCACCAACAAACTCAACTCCTTCAGGGACGTGTTGGTACTCTCAGTAAGGACGTCCAGGATTTATCTAACAAGATCGATTCCTGCACATCCATACTACAGTAGTTCTTGATAAGCTGAATGCACCAGCTCCGACGCTCACACCTTCTTTCACGGACGCAGACCGCACCTCTCTGAATATCGTTGTTAAATTTATTCATCAAGCTACTTCAGATATCCCAGTGATCGAAGGTCGTCTAGATCGTTTGGAGGCTAAAATCCGTTCGTTGGCCACTGAAAAACTACCTATCGCACTGATGACCTATCCCTCAATGATAATGAAAAAAAGGGGGAGAAAGATGTTGAAATAAATGCAGAGGAAGCAGCTGCTGAGGTTCACTCGGAAGAACCTCCCTCTCATGTTGAGGGGGAGAAGGTTGCTGACAAAGCCCCTCCATCTTCTTTCTTCCAGAGAGAAAAGTTATCTCTGCTAAATCGAGGAGGTTTAGAAAGTGAACCATTATCATAGTAGTTTATGTTTGTGTTAAGTGCCATTTTAGAATAGCAAGGAAGTGAATAAAGCAAGATCTTGATTATTAGATTAAACAATCAGCTCTGATAACACTTGTTGGTCCCGAAGGTGCTTAACAAGTTTGTAGAAGGGGGGGTTGAATACAAACACATAATTTAAAGTTAAATAGATTTTTTATTGATAAATCAAACAAAATTTACAAGTCTGTTTCGGAATAAGATTAAGTAAAACTCAATCTAAACAAACTTAAGAAAACACTAAGATGGTTGCACAAGAATATAGAGAATTGGAGATTAGAGAATATAGAAAACAAGGGTTTCTATATTTTAGAAAGATGGAGGCTAGAGATGAGCCCATTCTTCAGATGGAGAGGTAATCTTTCTATTTATACCCTATGCATTAAATGCATGGCAGGGCACTTTACACGTGTCTTTCTTTGATTGGCAGAGAGAGTCTGACTTTGGGAGACATGTTTTCGGCCGCATCATGAACAGTGTAGTTGACAGAGTTGTTGTACGAATTATGGCAGAGGTATGTTCGTTCTGACACATCGTGCTGGGTGTGCAGGGAAAGACAAAAGAGACTTGAGGCATAAGCTAAATGATCATCGATCGCTGAATATCTCTTCCTTCAGAGATATAAAGAAGTTCAGTTATCGATGAAGCTTTTCCTCAGGATTCTTCGCGTATGAGTAGAGTTGTCTTTGCTTCACTGATCTCCGCATCAGGTCACTAGTAGACTTGTCTTTGTTCAGCAGTTTCGTCTTCGATTCAGCT
The DNA here is from genome assembly GCA_954870635.1 of Arctium minus. NCBI lineage: Eukaryota > Viridiplantae > Streptophyta > Magnoliopsida > Asterales > Asteraceae > Arctium > Arctium minus. The sequence goes on along the minus strand of OX941096.1, from coordinate 9,657,907 downwards.
ATGAACATCTGTTGACGCGAAACTTATCTTCAGGGATTACGTTTACATAGAAATCATCAGCGATAATTGAACAGACTCAGTCTGATCACTGATAGTGAAACACTAATACATATGAGTGTTTATAAGAAAGATCATCAGTGAGAACTGAACGGACTCAGTCTGATCGCTGATGGTGAAACACTAATATATATTAATAAACATAATTTTCACTAAGTATAGAAGAGGGTCTTTATCAAATCACTGAGAGAGTTTGGATCAACAAACCTAAAATACCAAACCCAATATCAAGAAAATATCTCTCCCTATTTTAACTTCGGTAATTGGATCCTTCACACCATCTTCTGAAACTATGCCTCAAAAATAACCTTCAGTAGCTACCCTAATTTCATAACCATCTGGTCAAATATGGAGGTTTTTCAAATTAGCTAATCAGAAACCTTTAAAGAAGTACGACATCCCAAAGGGTAGGAGACTCTCAATAGTCCAAAACAATTAAAGTTATTCCATTTAGGAACCATGGCATCCAAAATCCGAAGCACCTCCTCAATGCCCTCACAAAAGAACATTGTTGTAAAATGAGGCATAAGCCACCATGAGATCTCAATATGCCGATAGTGAATATGTAGACTCTTACCAGGTCCTCCAAAATAGAGAAATTTTTTCACGCCTCTACGATTGTGATTTGCCGGAAATACTTGATGATTCACTACAACTAATTAGTGGTTGTTAGAGCACATATTTGTTGGATACAAGATCATAAAGATTGAAGATCAAAATAAAGCAAGTCAAAGCTCAAAGTCAACTCTCAAACATGAAAGTCAAAGTCTTTGTAATAAATGTCAAAGTCAAAGTATTGTGTTTAGTGTAATGTTCTTAGTATAAATAGTTTAGTCCTTGTTATTGTCTTTGTGGTTAAGCTTGTTAGAGTGAGCATATAGAGCAAAAACAGAGAAGAAGTCTATTGTTACATCATTCTAGTGAGAGAAACAATTTGTAGTGAGAGAAAGTGAGATTGATTTGTAATTTGTGGTGATTAATCAATGACATATGATTTGGAAATTGTTCATCTTGATTGTTTGTACGAGTAGAACTTGAATTGGGACATTAACAATTGGTATCAGAGCAGATCTGAGTGAAATCAAGAAATTTAATCAAGAAATGAATGTTCGACACTGTGTTCATCGAATCTTGATCATTTTTGAATTTTTTTATGTTTTTGGGTTTTTAATCGAGTTCAGTATGTTCGTATAGTGTATTAAATAAATCTTGTTTAGGCTTTGTGTCGAATTGCACTGTAATTTTCTTCAATTTTTGAATTTTGAATTTTTTGAGTTTGACGAGTTCATCGCACTGTAATGAGATCAATTTTCATTGTTGAGTGTATCTTGTTGAAATTCATTGATCGAATTATGTTCTAGAAGTATAGGTCATCAAATTGTCAAAGTTTCAATCTGGAATTTGAAGAATTGATGTGTTTTTGAACAAATCAGAGGCTATTTTCATTCCAGATCTGAAGAACTCGCAGAAAGATCAAGAACTCGCAGATTCACAAAGGATTTCGCATAAAGTGTGAAGAATTCGCAGATTAAGCGGTTTTTGCAGATTCACAAAGGATTTCGTAGAAAGTGTGAAGAATTCGCAGATTAAGTGGTTTTCGTAGATTCATAAAGGATTTCGTATAATTATGAAAGTTCATAAGTATAGAACTCGCAAGTGTGTAATCTGCGAATTTAATAGAATTCGCATCAGTGAGTGTTGAGGATTCTTTAGAATTCGCATGGCTTTACTTGCGAATTGCTCAGAATTCGCAGAACTGTTGTCTATGAAAAGTTTCTCAGGAAAAATTCTTTGAAGGACATAATTCGCAAATATCTTGTTTACGAATTTTAATTTTCTTATAGTCTACGAATTCTGAAGTTGGTCTACAAATTCTGAAGTTGGTATATGTTGTGTGCGAATTCTTGTTTACATTGTGGAGTGACCTGCGAATTCTTGTTGGATTTCTCTTGGATACGAATTCTGAAGTTATAGCTTGTGTGAATTCTAGTTGATTTGTACTTATATGCGAATTCCTAGTTTTCACTATAGCTTGCGAAATCCAGACTTAGAGAATTTTGGAAATTTCATTACTGATTTTGTTTCTAAGTTTTTCTGATTTACTTGATTTCATTTGGACTTACGATCATTTCAAGTTCTTTTAATAACAGATAATTCAAGATGAGTTTCTCTGATGATGAAGAGAATATTGCCAAGCTCAGAATAGAGAACAAAAATTTCACTTCTTCAGTTGATTACTATTCTAAGCGGAAAAAGAGATATTCTGATGAAAGGAAGTTACTAAGAGAAGAAGTTCGTGCATTAAAGATGGTTAATGAAGAACTTCTAAAACAGACTTCTGGGATCTTTGACTTGGAATATCAGATTATCCAAATCCAGCAAGCATCTTTTGTTGACAATTATGTGGAAAAGATTAAGAATCTGGAGGATGCTAATGTTGAGCTTCAAAAGAATATATCAGATTTGGAACAAAAGATGGTCAAAGATAGAGATGATTTTGAGAGTGAAAAGAAAACATTTTCAAAGAAGTTCTCAGGCTTTTCCAAGAAGAGTGTTGAAGAGAAGAAAGCGGTTGAGCTCAAATGTATAAAACTTTCACAACAGATTTCAGATTTTGAGAAAGTAATCATTCTAGAAAAGGAAAAGTTTGACAAAGAGAAGAAAATCATAGAACAGAAAAATGTTGGATTCTTTAAAGAAATATCCAATGAAAGAAAGAATGTGGAGAAGGACTTTGAAGAAGAAAGAAATATGTTTGAGGAAGAGATTAAGAAACTTACAGAGAAGTTATCTGAACTGTCTACAAGTGCATTGAAAGAGCAGAAAGCGAAGTCTGAATTTCAAGAAAGGATTGGCCTGCTTATCAAAGAAAGAGACAATTTATCTTCAAAGATTAAAGAGCTTGAAGATATTATTTCCAAGGTGGCGGTGATTGAGCAAACGACTCCAGAGTCACAAATCCACACACCTAGAGATGATACAACTGGTTCTGAATGTTCATTCAAGACAGCTGCAAGCTCACATCAGAAAACTGTTTCTTCAAGAAGGTCAGTTAACTCATTTGATCAGATTCGTACTACTAACATCTTTAATGATCAAAATGTAGATGGTTCAGGTACACAAAGAAGGAGAAGAAGGATATATAATGGAGAAAAGCTGGTTTGGAAAGTGAAACCAGTTGACGAAGAAAAGAAGGATGAGAAGAAGGATGAGAAGAAAGGAAAAAAAATCATTTGTACATTTATCAAATGCAAAGAAGAACAAAGTGCGGAAAAGTAAACCTGATTTTTCTTACACGAGAGATCAATTGATCAGGTTGTCTAAAAAGAAGTATTGTTCTTACTTTCATACTTATGATTTTGTTCATAAAGTTTCTGATCATTACTGGTATGGTTCTTATTCAATCACTCCTAATAGAACTGCAATTAACAAACATGGACCCAAATACCAGTGGGTACCAAAGCCAAAGAATGATTATGTGTTGCAGGTACCTCAAGTCAAGGGGGAGTAAGAGAACCAAGGCTTTTGAATACTACAATTCAGGACCCATTCTTCAACGATAAAGAGTTTGACTTCTAAACACAACAGTTTAGGACTCGTACTTCAACGATGAAAGAAATGATGCTCCCGGGCTGATAAGAGATTGTACTCCGATACTCAAATGAGGAAATCAACCATCAAGGGGGAGTACATAATTTACTGAAAATATGCATTCGGAAGATATGATGATCTACACTTCAGGGGGAGTTGTATTTGATCTCTATTATGTGCTTTTTCACCGACATATTTTAGATGCATATTTTCAGGGGGAGTACTGAATGTGACTTCCGATTACTTCAGATCAGAACTCGTGCATTCAATGTTATACTGCTTTATTTCATTTTAATTTTTTAAATAAAGTTGTGAATAAATTTTGCACTTTGACAACTTTGTAACTTTTTGCATAACTGAGAGTGAGCTTAAATGATCATATCTATATGACGACTTCATGAGATTTAAGACTGCACGAAAAGCTTTATTTCTAAATCTTCATCTCATATGTATCTGAAAGAAGGAAAACTTTCAGGTATGAAAACATGTTCTTAAAACGTTCAAACCACTTCCCAATTCTTAAAACGATTTCATGATTTGGATGTGTGCCTTTAAATGTTTTCATTTATTTTGTGCTTAAATGTCGATAAACGGTGTGTTTCCAAAGATATATACTTGTGTATTATCTTTTCCATATACTATCAAGTATTCACACACACCGTTTAATATTTTGTTGACTTTGTTCTTACCATGTCTCTAAATTGAAACAAACTTTCGATGGTAAGACACCCCAATTGAATTTCATAGAATTTGAGCGTTGAATTCATTTCAAAACGTTCTTTCAAGAGTGTCTATATTTTGTTTCGTATAGACAAATTCCAATTTTTGCTGACCTATACTTTAGTCAATAAATCATTTTGATTCTGATCTTTATCTTACAATGTCAGATTTTCAAACAAGTTTCTTGTATTCATGTTCATTCATTCAATATACTTGTTTGAAATATCTTCAATGTTTAAAATGCTCAAATCTTCATTATTATCTATATGAGCATACATACATCTGACATGTATCTTTGTGCTTTAACTGAAAAGTTAAACCATTTGTGCAACTTTGTGCATATAGGAAAACATGTGTTTCTTTTGTGAGGATTTAAATGAAACTTCTATGGATTCACGTTAACCAGTGTTTCCTACCCAAGAAGTTAATCCTTGAATGATCAAGTGTGAGGAGTCAAATACTAAGTGTGGGTTGAGTGATGAGGTAAAATGAAAAAGAGAGTTTGGTTAGATGTGAGCTCAATGATTAAAAGAAAGAGGGTGAGAGATCAGAGTAAAAGAATATCAAACTATGCACCAACTTTTTCTGAGTCGGGCAGCCACATTACTAGTGTTTCACAATTCTTCGTGAACATTATTGAAACAGACAACTAGCCCATGCCAACTCTTGATAAAAACCCCACCAGCTACCCATTTTCTTCTTAAAAAGAAAATGTTTCAATATTTTAAGGGGATGCATCACATATGCTATCTGATTTTCATTTGGAAAATCTGGATATTGAAAAAGAAGGAAGTCTGCCCCACCTTCGCACTTCAATCATGCACAATTGAGTTTGTGTTATACTATTGTTGTCTCAATGGTTTACACAATTTTGAGACTTATAAAAGCAATCATCATGTGCTTAATTCTTTCAAACACTTGCACGAACACACAGGGAAATTTGTTTTTCTTGTCATAACGTTCACAGAAATATCTTTGTGGTGTTTCGATGATTGAATGGAAGCCCTGGGGGAGTGAACATCAAAAAGCTCTTTTCCAATGTGTATTCGTTACACACAGTGACTTCGTGTTACTGACAGGCACTTCTAACTGATTCATTTGTGTTAAATTCTTATTTTTCTGGATTTGAAAAGATCTAGATGAATAAACTATTATGTATTGACGAAGAATAGGAGGCTTTAGATAAGATCAGTGGTCAGAATAGATGAAGTGACATTTCTTGTGAAAGTTTTGATGATCTTGATGCCGCAATCATCAAAAAGGGGGAGACGGTATCAAGAAATGTTAACGATGGAAGAAATGTTCAAGATGTTAAAGAAAGTTTGCTGAAAGAGTTCAAAGATTTCAGAATTGTTGAGGGTTTTACTGAAATTTTATTTGGAGATAATTTGCTGAAGCAAATCGAACTGAACATGATGATAATTTCTTTCCTATGTCTGAAAGAAATTTTACAACCTTTGGGAGAGAATGCTACTATTCTTGAAGAACAGACTTTGGGAAGATTACTGAAAGTTTTTGAAGATACTGTGTTTATCAAAGAAAGGGGAGAATGTCAATTTTTCATATAAATAGGGGGAGAATGTTGATTGATTGAGAAAATCATTTTTACATCAAAGGAGGAGATTATAAATTTGAGCTTAAAGAGAGAAGATTGAATTGCAAAATCTTTTAGAGATGATCTTGATCCAAAGAGGGAGAATGTTAGAGCACATATTTGTTGGATACAAGATCATAAAGATTGAAGATCAAAATAAAGCAAGGCAAAGATCAAAGTCAACTCTCAAGCATGAAAGTCAAAGTCTTTGTAATAAATGTCAAAGCCAAAGTATTGTGTTTAGTGTAATGTTCTTAGTATAAATAGTTTAGTCCTTGTTATTGTCTTTGTGTTTAAGCTTGTTAGAGTGAGCGTATAGAGCAAAAACAGAGAAGAAGTCTACTGTTACATCATTCTAGTGAGAGAAACAATTTGTAGTGAGAGAAAGTGAGATTGATTTGTAATTTGTAATGATTAATCAATGAAATATGATTTAGAAATTGTTCATCTTGATTGTTTGTACGATTAGAACTTGAATTGGGACATTATCAGTGGTGATGAAGGTTTTGAATCCCTAGAAGCATTTCCTAGAGGTATGTAGACATGGATCCCTAAGGAATCTATTGGTGCTATCCCTCCGAGCACCACTAAAGATATTTTATCAACTAACCCATTTCTGCAGGTTTTGTCTCATTCGGATACAAGTGATCAATATGAGACCAAAACTTCCTGAAGGAATTCTTACTGTGTGTCCCACAATAATTGTTCTTATCAAAATTAACAATCAAGATGACAATCAATCAATAGTTTCCATTTCATTTCAATTCAATTTCGATTCGTACATGATGCTCTCTTAATATTTCTCTTTCTATATTCACCATATACACTTATCCTAATAACTCTCTCTTAGCCTAATGATTCTACGAACAGAAAAACTATTTATACCCTATTACAATACAAAGACAAAACGAAAAACACTTGGACTTGTTGACTTGTACAAAAACTTATTACTATGACTTTGACTTTTGCTTTAGAGACTTTGACTTGAGCTTTTGACTTTGACTTTTCATCTTTATGATCTTGTATCCAACATATTTGTGCACTGACAATCTCCTCCTTTGGATTCAAGATCATCTTCAAAAAGAAATTTAGCAAGGATGAATAATCTTCCCCTTTCAAATAAACTTGTACTTCTCTTCAAATGAATTTCATCTTTAAAGCACATACTCCCCTCTGAGTAACTCCGATTAACATCAATCTTTCCTTCCTTTGAACTGTCTTCAAAACTTTCTATAATCTCCCCAAAGTCTGTGATAATGTTCTTCAATAACATTTAAAAAACTTCCCAAAGGTAATAAAACCTCTCTCAGACTTCAGAAAATAAATTATCTTCAGATTTAGCTCACTTTTCTTCAGCAAATATTCTTCAAAGAAAATTTCAGCAAATTTCAGCAAACTTTCAGAATTCTTTGAACTTTTGATAATATTCGAACGATTCTCCTCATAACTCTGATAATAACTCTTTCAGTACTTTCACCATCTGGACTTTAGTCACCATTTCTTGACATAACTCCTTCCGTAACTGTTACAAGTTGTTCTTCAGATAACATTTCTTGAAATATATTTCTCCCCCCTTTTGATGATGTAGAACATAGAAATCATCAAAACTTCTTCAAGAAATATCATGAATCTTTTCTGACCATTGAGGTTTGCCACTGAGCCACTAAACATCCATCAATTCATAATATATTCATCCGAATCTTTTCAAATTCAGACAAATAAGAATGTAAACTTGAATCAACAAATGAATCAGTTAATCATGCCTGTTAGTAGCACGAAGTCACTGTGTAACAAATACAGATTGGAAATGAGCTTTTTGATATTCACTCCCCCAGGTCTTCCATTCAATCATCGAATAACACAAGGTTAAACTATGAACGTTTAGACAGAAAAACATATTTTCTGTGTGAATGTGCTTGTGTATGAAAGAATTAAGCATGATGATTGCTTTATCAATTAGGCTCAAAATTATGTAAACCATTGAGACAACAATAGTAATACACAGACTCAATTTTGCATGATTGAAGTGTGAAGGTCAGGCAGACTTCCTTCTGTTTCAATATCCATATCTTCCAAATGAAGACAAGAGAGATTATATACTGCATCCCCAAGAAAAATTGAAACATCTCTATGTTAAGAAAGAAATGAGTAACTGGTGGGGTTTAAAGCAAGAGTTGGCATGGGCTAGTTGCCTGTTTCAATGAAGTTCACGAAAAAATTGTGAAACAACAGTAATATGGCTGCCCGGCTCAGAAAAAGTTTGGTGCAGAGTTTGATATTCTTTTACTCTGATCTCTCACCCTCTTTCTTTTTAACATTGAGTTCACTTCTAACCAAACTCTCTTTTCATTTTATCTCATCACGCACTCACACTCAGAGATTGACTCCTCCCCTCTCGATCACTCAAGGTTAACTTCTTGGGTAGGAAACACTGGTTATCGTGAATCCATAGAAGTTCAAATAAGCTCATACACAATAAACCCATGTAGTTGTCCTATAAGCAAAATGTTGCTCAATTGGTTTAACTTTAACAGTTAAAGCTTAGTACATATGTCAGATATGAGTATGCTCAATAAGATAATCATGAAGATTTGAGCATTTTAAAACATGGAAAGATTTTTCAACACAAGTATATTGAATGAATAAAATGAATACAAGAAACTTGTTTGAAAATCTGACATTGTATGAAAAGATCAAATATGAATGATATAGAAATAAAAGCTTTAGGTAATGAAAAAAGTGGATATTGTCTATACGAATCAAATATAGACATTCTTGAAATAAACACTTTGAATGAATCAACGCTCAAATATCAATGAAGTTCAAACGAAGTGTCTTACCATCGAAAATTTGTTTCAAATTTGAGACATTGTAAGAACATAGTCAATAAAGTACTAAAGCGGTGTGTGTGACTTGACAGTATATGAAAAAGATAATACACAAGTACTTATCTTTGAAAACACACGCTTAGTTTAACATTGAAGTTCATAAAACGAAAAACATTTAAAATCACACTTCTGTATTCATGAAATTTGTTTAAGAATCGAGAAGTGGTTTGAACATTTGGAAACATGTTTTCTACGTTTGAAAGTCGTCCTTCTTTCAAACATGTATGATATTAAGGTTAGAATATTCCTTACGCTCAGTTTTAATTTCATAAAGCCATCTCGAAAGTCATGATTGATATGATCATGTAAGCTCCCCCTCAAAATCTGCATTTAGTCAAAAAGTAGTCAAAGTACAAAGTCTTATTCACAAACTTTATTGAAAAAAAATAAAGACATGAAAGCAATAAAACTTGTTAAGAACGAGTTCTTATTAGAAGTAATCAGAAATCATTGTCCTTACTCCCCCTGAACCTATGCATCACAAGATATATCAGTGGAAAATATATGAAACAAGATTTATAACTCCCCCTAGAACGTAGATCGTCTAAGATATATCTAACTCCTCCTGAAAACATGAACAAAACCTTTCAGTGCAAATAATGTTCAGATTAAAAATAAAGAAATGAAGAAAAATAACAAAAATAAACTGTACTAGGTAACTACATATTATGTCTTGAGATTTAACATGCCAAGTTTCGAAATGATAAAATTAAATCTCTTTTCGTCTAATGGCTTGGTAAACAAATCTACAAGTTGATAATCTGTGTTTACAAAGTAAAGTTCAATTGTACCTTTTCGGACATTGTCTTTGATAAAATGATATCTCACATCAATACGTTTAGTCTTCATGTGTTGAACAGGATTAGCTGATATTGCAATAGCGCTCTTCGAATCACAATATATAGGAATTTTGTTGAATTGGAATCCATAGTCTCGAAGTTGTGTTCTCATCCACAACACATGAGAGTAGCAACTGGCAGCAGCTACATACTCTGTTTCGCAGTCGAAGTAGAAACACAAAGTTGTTTCTTTGACGCCCACCTTATGAGCTTGTATTCAAGAAATTGAATGTGACCCGATGTCCTTTTCCTGTCAAGCATACAACCTGCATGATCTGTGTCTGAATACGCTATTAGCTCAAAACCGGTATCCTTAGGATACCACAAACCAAGATCTGCAGTTTCTTTCAGATATCTAAAAATCCGCTTTACAGCCGACATGTGGGATTCTTTAGGCGAAACTTGATATCTAGCACATAAGCATGTAGAAAACATAATATCTGGCCTACTAGCCGTCAAGTACATTAAAGAACCAATCATCCCTCTATAGGTTCTAACATCAACAACTTTTCCTAAAAGATCAGTTCCGATTTTAGTTCCTGGTGCCATCAGGGTTGAAATTGAAGTACAATTTGACATATTAAATTTCTTTAAAGTGTCAGCAATATACTTTGCTTGATTTATAAAAATCCCCGTGGAAAATTGTCTAATTTGTAATCCGAGAAAGAAGTTCATCTCTACCATCATACTTATTTGAAAACGTGACACCATGAGGTTAGAAAAATTCTTGCAGTACTTTGGATTAGTTGAACCAAATATGATATTAGCTTTCTCCTTCTTAATGAATAAAGTGGTGTCGATTTTACCTTTGGAAAACCCAAACTTGACAAGGAATTTGGATAAAACGTCATACCAGCCTCGAGGGGCTTGTTTGAGTCTGTAAAGTGCTTTGTCTAGAATATACACATGATCTGGTTTGTCCGCTCTTACAAATCCTTCAGGTTGAGAAACGTACACCTCTTCTTTTAACAATCCATTTAGAAAATTTGTTTTGACATCCATCTGATAGACCGTAAAGTTCTAATCTTCAGCGTAGGCTAGGAACATCCTAATTGCCTCAATATGTGTAGCTGGTGCACACGTCTCATCATAATCAATGCCTTTCTCTTGTCTGTATCCCTTGGCTACAAGTCTTGCTTTGTTTCGAATAACAACACCATCTTCATCTTTTCTTGTTTTTGAATACCCACTTGGTGCCAATAATTGTTTTTCCTTCAGGTCGGGGCACCAATCGCTAGACTTTTAGCGCTTCAAATTGGTTGAGCTCTTCTTGCATGGTTGTAACCTAATATGGATCACAAAGAGCTTTTGAAACTTTTGTTGGCTCTATTTTGCTCAGGAATTAGTCAAATAACCATTTGTTTGCTGTTGCAGACCTAGTTTGCATCGGCCTTAACGGATCTCCAATAATTTGATGAATCGGGTGCTCTTTGGTCCACTTGTATACATGAGGAAGTGGATTAGATGAAGATTGATCATGTTGATCATCTAGATGTCCACTTTCTTCTTCTTGTTCAAGATGGGGTTCAGTTGAAGTAATCGGTGCAGAAGTTTCAGTGGATTGGACATTTGATGTCTGTTGATTAGGTGTTACCATACATCCAACTGAATTTGTAACTTCTGGCTCGACAGTTTCATTAGCAACTTCAACTCAGTGAGTAGGTGTTTAAATTTGAGTTTCTTCCTGAATTAGGGGGTCAGATTCAGTTGAGACATCTGAAGTGATTGGATGATGATTGCTTGAATCTTCAGTTTTGTCAATCACAACAGGTTTATTCAATTTAGAACCAAGAAACCCATCATAGAAAAATTCAAACAATAAATCTAATTCTGTTAAATGAGATGTAGACGTTGACGCTTTATCATAGTTAGAAACTTTAACCGCGGGTTCTGGACTAATTTGCCCATAAGCTAAAACTCCTGTTATAACGGGTTATGAACTGCTTTGATCAGAAGTCATTTCTTCATCAAATGTGACATTTACGCTCTCCACAACTATTTTGGACTTTTTCATGTAAACTCTATATGCAGCAGATGTTTGAGAATATCCAATGAAAATGCCTTTATCAGCCTTAGGACTGAATTTGTTTAAATTTTCCTTGTCATTCAGCACAAAACACCTGCATCCAAAGATGTGAAAATATTTAATGCTAGTTATTCTATTATTAATCAAAGCATATGGTGTTTTACCACACCGACGATGAATAATGCAACGATTTTGCGTATAACATGCAGTTGACACAGCTTCAACCCACATAAATAGAGGTAGATCAGATTAACTAAGCATAGTGCGAGAAGCCTCAACTAGAGTTATGTTTCACCTTTCTACTACTCCATTCTATTCTAGTGTTCTAGCAGCAGAAAATTGGTATGTTATCCCGACCGATTCGAGATAATCATCTACAGTCTTGTTCTTAAATTATGTGCCGTTATCTGTTCTGAGAAGCTTAACTGTCTTCCGTAAATTCACTTGAACAGTCTTTAAAAATCAGATGATGACATCGGGCGTCTCATCTTTCGATCTTAGAAATTTGACCCAAGTGTATCTTGAATAATCGTCCACAATCACCAAGACATATTTCTTGTCGTTGATGCTTTGAGTTCGAATTGGACCATAGAGATCCATATGCAGCAGTTCCAAAGAAGTACTTATGCTTGGTTCAGGCTTAGGCTTATGAGAAGTTCTTTTCAACTTACCCTTCTCACACGCAGCACACAGATGTTATTTAACATATTTCAGCTACGGTAAACCCTTAACCAGATTACCAGTCACCAACTTGTTGATGTATCGAAAGTTGAGATGAGACAGACATCTATGCCATAACCAGCTCTGTTGCATAGAGACTTCTGAAAGTAGACACACCGCATTATTAGTCTTGACTTTAGACAGATTAATCGTGTAGAGGTTTGACTTCCACGTCCCGACCAAGAGTTCTTTACCATCTTCAGTTCTAACGCAACATCGCTTTGCCTTAAAATTCACCTCTAAATCCTTGTCACAGAACTGACCAATGCTGAATAGGTTGTGTCCTAATCCTTCAACGTATCTCGCCTTCGTAATCGTTACAATTTCTTGCACTACATCTTCGTATCCTAAGATTGGCGAAAACTGGTCATTCCCAAATCTAACATTGTCGCAGAATTTCTCTGTATAATTAGATAAAATATCTTTCTGCCTAGTCATATTCTTGGAGCAACTAGAATCCAAGTACCACATATGACGGGTTTGCATAGGAGAAATCAAGGAACCACAGGTTTAGGTACCCATTTATAGATGGGTCCTAGCAAGTTAGCACATGATTTTGGCATCCATTTGAATTTGGACCCTTTGATATTTTGGAAATCTTTTAAAACATATTAATTATAGACATGATATAAACCAAACCAATTATCATAATATTGTCGAGACACAAAATCATTTCTACGATAAGTGGAAGACTTATTAGTAGACGGAGATAATTAGAGTAATTGCTTTATTGAGTAAGTCTTGTAAGAAGATACAAGTTTTGTTTTATGAAAAGCAATATTACCAACTACATCAGTACCACTAACAGTCACTCTATTATATTCAATATCAGAACATGATTTTGTAGTCTCATCAACTTTATGCTTTGGCCTCCATTTTGATTTCACTTCAAGCCTTTTCTTTTTCACATCTGAAACATATTAATTTTGAAAGTTAGAACTGTGAGGTTTGAAAGATTGTCTTTTCCTAGATTTACCAATGTTAATCTGTTTCTGTGAATGCCTAGTCTTTTTCTTCTTACCTTTGGCAACCTCGGTACTCACAGAAACTGATTTATCAACTTTCGTTGATGATTCACCCGTTTCAAATACACTTGGTAAACTTTTGGAATTCACAATAAATTGAGAATGATCTGGAAGTTTTGCATTAAAATCAAATTGATCAACACATTTATCAAAGCAACCATCAGAGTTTAGAAAATCAAACTCTTCATCAAATAAAACATTAACATCATTTGTCTTAGAAACTTTGGAAGAATTTGAAAAATCAGTGTTAACAAAAACAGTTGAAAATATCATTTGTTCTAACCCAGTCAAAATTCTCTATTCTACAAGAGTGTTCTAAAGTTCAGAAATTTTACTTTCAAAAATGAGTGGAGGAACATAAGTTTTGCCTTCAATAGAGTTTGCCTCCTTTTCCTCTGTTGAATAGGTTTGAAAATAATCATTAGAAATAAATTTTGACTGTTTAGAACTGTAACTAGAATTCAACTTCTCATAACGAAATGGAAGTTGCATTTTAGTTTTTTTTCCTTTTCTCATCCTCCTTAGCTTCTTCCTCATCTGATGATTTTGTCCATTTAACTCTGAGTTCAGGATATTTAGGTGCCAATTTTAGAAAACCAAAATCGTATAAAGCAGGCACTTTGGAAATACCCTTTTTCAAGTAGTGTGGGTTATCATAACCAATAACCCAACACTCACTACTCTCTTTTGCTTTATGAAGATAAATGGTTTGCTCAGTCTGACCTCTAGTATAGAGTTTTTCTTCCAAACCACTCACTTTTTCAATCAAAGTTTTGTTTTCTTTCTTTAAAGATAAACACTTTTTAGCAACCTCTTTAATCTCAAGTTCGCATAGTTTAAACTTTGATGATGTTTCAGACAATTGATTATAGATTACAGTATTTTCTCTAGCATGTGTATCAATATTTTTATGTAAAGTCTCAATCAATACATTCTTCTCAGCAATATCATTGTTGAGTTTCAGTATTGCTTGCTTTTTCTTTTCAATGTTACCTTTTTCGCATTTAAGTTTAGACTGTAGATCCTAAAGTTCAATCATCATGGATTTCATTTGGTTTAAGAAATCAGATTTAGTCATATCACATACCTCTTTAGTATCCTCAGCATCAGAATCTTCTTCAGATACATTCTGACCCATAAAGTACATGTAAGCAGTTTCTTCCTTGTCACTATGAGGTTCAGAATGATCCAACCAGTAGTCGTCTTCAGCCATTAATGATTTTCCAGCTTCTTTCTCCTTGGCCAGAAACATTTTGTTCTTGTAATATTCTGAATTACGAACCTTTGGCTTCCGACATTCTTTAGCAAAATGGCCTACTTTGTCGTAGTTATAACACTTTACTGGTTCAGCCTTTTTCTTCTCTTCATATTTTTTTCCATACTTCTTCACTTTTGGGATCTTCTCCTCAAACCTCTTACTTTCTACTCTTTCCTTGTGCTCAAAATTCTTTGATCCTGATGAATATCGTTGACTATTTGACCCTGGCTTCTTGTAAAACTCTTTCTGGAAAGCCTTGGTCAGTAGGAGCATTACTTGTTTTAGATTCTCTTCGTCATCAGAACCAGAATCAGCACTACTTTCTTCCTCAGATTCAGACACTATCACCTTATTATTATTCTTCTTCAGACTCACTAATCTTTTTTCCTTTTACTTAACTACCAAGGCAACTGGATCTGCTATTGGTTTCTCATCTTTCTTTTTTTCATCTCTTATCTCCTCTACCTCTTCCTCATTCTGTCTCAGATTCTCATACACTTCATGTAAAGGTATCTCATTGAGATCTTTCATTTGTTTCATTTGACGAGTAAATCTCTTCCACTCTGGCTGTAAGATACTCAAGAACTTCATGTTCAGTTCAATCTGAGACTTCTTGACTCTTTTTTTGCTCAGCTCATTCAGAAGTGTAACAAATCTATCATAAGTAACCTCTAGACTTTCACCTTCTTTTGCTTTAAACTCTTCATAGTTGTTGAGGCAGTGTGAAACTTTCAGTTGATTGCCTATCTTTGATCCTAACATCATCTTCTCCAGTTGATCCCACATCTGCTTTCTAGTAGCATTGTAACTATTTATCTTCACAGAGATCTCATTGGGAATGCCTTGGAGTAGGAAAGATCTTGCCAGTCTGTCGGCTTTGTATCTCTTCTTCTGCTCATCAGTATATTCATCCACATCCATTCGATATTCTTTGTTTACAACTTCTTCTCCATCAGCTTCAGTAGAATGAATCTTTGTTGGAGTTTTCATCACTCCTTATTTCAAAGATAGCCTAATGTAATCACCCAGCTCATTTCCGTCTATGAAGTCCAGGAATCTGGTGGTTTGACATCAGTTCCAATAGCAAGAACATCCCTCGAAGTCATCCTAACAGATAAACTGTAAAATAAGAACTTGAAATGATCGTTAGTTCAAAAGAAATCAATATACAGAAAAACTTAGAAAATTTTTCAGAAATAAAATTTCCAAAAATTTCCTAAGGAAAGAATTCTCACACCACTCTTAGTCAAACAATTCGCACAACACTACAATTCGCAGAACTCCAACAATTCGCACGCTAAAAGATTCGCACACCACACAATTCGCAAGCAGCTAGATGCGAATTCTAAGAATTTGCACACTACTATATGTGAATTCTGAGGAATTCGTAAAGAACTATATGTGAAATCTAGACTTAGAATATTCGAGTACTTCCAACTTTTCGCATGAGCTTTTCGCACAACAGGGATATACGAATTCTATACTTAGAAACTATTTCAACCTCGAGCAATTCGTATCGATACGAATTCTGGACTTAGAAAATTTTCCAATTTTCCATGTGAATTTTTAAGAATTCGTATGTAACCTCATGTGAATTCAAGGAATTCGTATGCTTCTATCTGCGAAATCCTTACTTTTCGCACGTAGCCTTATACGAAATTTGTCTTTAGAAAATCTTTCCAACTTTTCGTACACTGAAGTATGCGAAATCTGCACAATTCGCAAACGAATCTTATGCGAATTCTTCCCTTAGCTTTTTCACAAAAACAGACTTATGCGAATTCTTGATATGAATCTATAGATTTTGCGAGTTCTTCGGTACCCCTTGCGAGTTCTTCAGTGATTATGCGAATTCTGTAGATCTCGATCCAAAACTTCAATTTTCACCCAGAACTCAATCAAAAACCTTGAATTAGACTATGAAACTTTGTAGATTTGATCTCGATCAAGGTCTGAACAGTTTACAAACAAACAATTACAATCAAATCAACAAATATTACAACTTGATCTCAAGAACAGTGCGTCGAACTCGTACGACTCAAAAATCACAAAAACTCAAAATTAATCGAAAATTATAGTGCAAGATCGATACAAACTAATACATGTTCTTTCTAATGCATCATACGAACACTTTAGACTCAATTGAACACACTATTACACTTCAAAAATACAAAACTCGATCAAGTCACAGTAGCTATGGTAGTTATGATACCAATTTTCTTGATTTCGATTGAACCTCTACTCTGATACCAATTGTATGTCCCACAATAATTGTTCTTATCAGAATTAACAATCAAGATGACAATCAATCAATAGTTTCCATTTCATTTCAATACAATTTCGATTCGTACAGGATGCTCTCTGAATGTTTCTCTCTCTATATTCACCGTATACACTTAGCCTAATAACTCTCTCTTAGCCTAATGATTCTATGAACAGAAAAACTATTTATACCCTATTACAATAAAAAGACAAAACTAAAAACACTTTGACTTGTTGACTTGTACAAAAACTTATTACTATGACTTTGACTTTTGCTTGAGAGACTTTCACTTGAGCTTTTGACTTTGACTTTTCATCTTCATGATCTTGTGTCCAACATATTTGTGCACTAACACTTACATTTCCTTCAAGACATCTTGAAGTCACCAACTCTACTTTAATATAAATTTTATCAACATATTCATCTGATTTATCCATTTCCAAAACAACTCCTTATGAAGATACTATAGCCTCCAAATTCATAATTTTTTGTGGTTGTAACTCTAACAAGTTATATGATGGTCACTTTGCCTATAAAACATGCTCTGATTCTACCATCTACCAACATTTTTTCACATAATTAATCCAAGCCTATTGTACATTTCTCATATTTTCCCTCCACTTCAACTCAGAGGTCATCCAGTGTCAAGTCTAGAGAAAAGTAACCATCATCATCTAATGAATCGCAATCGGTTTATTCTCATTCTTCTCCACCTACTAGAACACCAAGTCAGGATTATGTGGATGGGAATACTATATTTTTTGCACTTTAAGAACAAGTTATGAATAATCTGTGTAGATTCAATGCCGATACTTGAGCCACTACCTCTTAAATTAGTGTCTCGTTTAATTGAAAATCTCATAAAGTAGAATGAGTTACTAGAAAAGAGATGTGATATACTCACTTCATCGCAAATTAACTGCCCACATTTCTATTTTAGTTTGTTCCAAAATAAGTGTCTAATTTGTTTTTCAAAAGTAAGTTTCCCAATTCCCCGTTCTACCCTTAATTATGAGATGAAGGAAGTTTCTCTCTCTATAATTAAGGGTAATAGAGTCATTTAGTTATTTAAAGAGTGTAATAACTACACATTCCTAAAACTGTGTGCCATTTTCATTGTGTGGGTATTTATTTTGGGACGAAGGGAGTAAATGTAGAGCATATATAAAAGGATCATAGTGCCAATTGGAACAATATCATGTTTCTTCATTATTTGAAAATTAGGCTAGATAAGGTTATGGAAAAAATGCTCAAAATCGGGCCAAAAGGATATTTGAAGTATGTGCTAAGCTTCAACAAGAAACCACTACTGCACTTGTTCGAAGCTTTGTGACTTCCTTAGAACAATTGCACTCAAAGGTAACCACTCAGACAGATATTATGTATTTGGTTGGACCCAACTCCTGTCGGTTCAAGTTCAGCTTGATCTGAATGTCGTTACTGCTGAAGTTCGAGCTCAGATGATTCAACTAGAAGAACAACATGATCGAATTGAAGCGGTTTAGGAGTTGGGTGAACAACTTGACGAAGTCTTTAAAAATTCATCCAAAGCTACTGAGGGGAAGAAATTTTGATAGTGACTATACCCGCAGCTTGGATGAAGTAATGGAAGATGAAGCAACTAATGATGATGATTATCCCTAGATCCTAATGATTTGGATTACAAACCATACTATAAATGGAAAGGCAAGAATAAAATTGGATAAGAAGAAAAATGATAATGGTCAACCTATGATAAAAAAGTTGTCAATAAAGTCGATGAATCTACTTTCTCTAGAAAGGTATATGAGGCTGAAAGATCAAAAAGAGCTAAATTGAATGATATAAAACCAATTGTTGAGGGGGGGAGTCAAAGAAAGATGCTTTGATTGAGTAAAAGTAAATACTGATGAAGTTCATCAGTTTAAGGGAGAACATCGAATTCACGGGAGCATCCGATTGGGGAAGAATATCTAAAAAAATGGATGAGGGAAAGTCCAAGACGACTCTTGAAGAAGAAGTGACTGATGAACGGGGTAAGAAAGAAACAAAGGAAGAAGCTCTCAGAAAATCTAGGTCAGCAGATTTAGATTCCCTTTGATTGCAATCTTCTCCTAAGCCAAAAGTTCTAGAGCTCTTCAGTCCATCTAATGAAATCGAGAAGGCTCGGAAGGTCCATGAAGCCATTGATATTCTAATAATTGATCAACAGTTGTTTCTAGATGTGGCCACTAAAGAAGGAAGCAAATTTGACATTGAGGTCACCTGTATCCAAATTCAAGAATTATCCTTGGATAATTAAAGTAAAAAGAGGGCTAAAATTGAAAAAATAGGGGCCAAACAATTGAAAAAAATCGACAAAGCTTTTTGAAGACTAGCAACTCCAGCCAAGCCTAGAAATGTGATGGTCAAGATTTTTGGAGATGATGAAAGATCGAAGCTTTGGATCTTCATTGGTTTACTATGTTTGTTGTCTCCAAAATTTTGGAGATATTTGAGAAGATCTTAATGAGTCGAAGCATAGTCCGATCAAATGTTCAAACACCGGACGACAGGATAAATAAACTAAAGGAGATCAAGATCAACTTTGGCTTTGAAGTACCAACCATTTATGAACACATCTTCAAAGATGATCTTATCCGATTTGAAGCACTCCATCATCTAGCAAACAGAACTCCTCATTCTATGAGCCAGTCGAGTCATTCCCTTTGCTCCCATAAATCCAATCCCCTAATGGTTCTTTTTGATCACCTCATGTAACCCTTTTTTTTTGGAAGGATGTCCTAGGCTATGCCTAGACTAATCCCTTGGCAAATTATGACTGTAAGACATCATAGTAGCGACAATTGTTGTACGCATGGCTTTGAACCCCGCGCAGATGGGATATTCCACCACATTCCCCAGGGTCTTAATTACCGATACGCCACAACCCTTGTGGTTCTCTCATGTAACCGTTTGAATATCTCAAACCTCAATCTCTCACTTCCACTAGGTTCTCAATAGCCTCCGAGAACAATTCTGATGATCCCTAAAAGTAATGATATGTTACGGACTTATTTGGAACCCTCTTATTCAAAGATCAAATGAGATTTTCCTAGCGATCACAACTTATTCAGTCAGAATGTTATTTGTCCTGATATGGAATTTTGAAGATTGTTTGGTGATGGCATAAGGTTTGTCCTAAGTCGAAAAGATGGTTCAAATGTGAAGCCAAAAGATGAAGATTTTGGTTGATCAAAATCTATCTTATTCTCTTTCGTACATTCATTATGTAACTTTAAATAATGCCTAGATTAACAGAAGTTTCTAATTTTCAATATTTTTATTTTAGTACTTTATTTTTTCTTTCACTTTAACATCATCCGACGATAAAATAGAAAAAACAAAAATATGATAAGCCTTCAGAAGAATAAAAAAAAAGAAAAATATACAAGATTAAAAAGAAAAAGGCACAAAAGAGCCCAAAAAATAGAACAAACGGATCATTGAAAATATGGTTCAAAGAGTATAACTTTTGTGAGTTTCAGCACATTTTTTCTTTGAAGTGTTTCTATATTATCTATTTGTCTTATCAACAAATAAGGGGAAATTGTTAGACTCAACTATTTGGATTTGAGGATAACACAACATAACATCCGATTAAACACTTGGAATGTTTTAAAATTCTAATTTGTGCCTAGTATCCGAAACTTACAAAATGAATCCGAGTATAGGATCTGAAGGTCTGGGATCCGAAAATAGAGGAGGCCGGATTTGATTTTGATGTATCTGAAATACACCTTTTAATTCGGATAGTCGTCTTTCTAAATAGGATTACCATCGTAATATCTTTAAGTCTTATTTTGTAATCGGTTATGGTCCAAGCACAACTCCTTCGGCAAAATAGAAGACTAGTTGAAGAGAAGTTAGATCGAGACCAAAAGTAGACAATGAGTCATCTAGCCGTATTGAAGACTAAAATTCGGATAGTCGTATAGTCAGATAGTTTGACAAATACCATTTGGCTACGTAATTTGTAGGTAAGACTTAGCCACAAGTTCATTCATCAACTTTTGCCAACTCTAGTCCCGTTGTGGGAACATATCCAGCATGTCAGTCAAAATAAGTACAAAAGTATGTGTACTTTATTTACTTTATTGTTCGCTATGCGCATGAAAGAATGGGTTGGAACTACAAATTTCTACATCATATCAAATGGTTTATATGAAAAGTACAAAGGTACATGAATAAACAAATCAGATGAAATTACGTGTTAAAATTGCAATGATATATGAAATGCATGGACTACTATAAAATGGCAGTCTTTGGATCATATGCAACTTGTCTATTTAAAGAACTTTTATGTGCATGTTCTTTCAAACCGGCGTCTTAACCCTCTGAAGTTCTATCTTTGTTCTTTAGTTTCTTTACTTTTAGGATATTCCTTTGTAGTGTTCTTTTTGTGTTTCTCTATGAGCAAATTGTCATATGTTTAGGATAGGTATTTCCTTTCTTATTTCTGCAACATTTTGTAAATCTTTGATTTTATGAAACATACATAATTAAAAATAAAAATATGTTGTGTTTGTATTCAACCCTCTACCCTACCAACACTTGTAGTATTAAGTCATCAACTCCTTTGGGACCAACAAAAGTCTATTGAGAATATGAGAACTTATCAAGACTATATCGAGATCATCGTGAAACAATTGTAAAAGTTGTTATATCTTCACATTCATCTGAAACACACAACAAATAGTCATATGTTCAAAGGGTGATCACCGATAACCTATCAAGATTATATTGAGACCATCTTGATTCAATTGAAAAAATATGAATTCTTTCACATTTTATCTTGAAATAGACAATTGTTGAATATATCATATATATTTAAAGTCCATAAAGAACCTATCAACCGTATATGGCCATCATCAAACAGTTGTGCATTTTTTTCTCATTTACCACACACAACATTATCATTGAAATTCAAAGTACATCGAGTAACTATCTGACGGTTATCGAGCACATCGAGCTAATACATATTTTTTGAACTATAATGTACATCGAGTAGATATTGAATGGTTATCGAACACATCAATCGATCTTGTACAAATGCATGAAAAAACAAAGAAGTGGAGCTTTGTTCATACAAGTTCAGGCAAGTTTTGTTTATATAGTTCGAGGACGAAAACAAATAAGCTGATTTGTGTTGTTTGTTAACTTCGATGCACATGGATCACGGTTCTAAATAACTCGTTATGTCGTGTTATGTCACATAAGCTTGGCTTTGACACCAGGTTAACCCGGTTAACCCCTATGGTTCTACTCTGATTAAGGTTTGGCTTCTGTTGTATCGTGTTATGCATGTCATTGTACATTATGACGTGCTATGACACACTATATTTTGTAAGGTATGAGTTTACAACACTTTTTTTAAACATATAACTTGGGGGATAAACGAAAAATTATGTATATATGACACCTAAAACTTAAATAATATTAAAAGAAAACATAACAACTAAAAACATAAAGAGGTAAATCCTTACTCTCATATCCGTACACAGAGAGTCGAACAAGAATTCTTTGAAGAAGGTGAGTAGCGACTCAAGAGATTTAATCTTCATTTTGACTCGTGTTATCATTTTCTTATAAGCTCGATATATTTGACATAAATGGTTACTCGTTCCTTTTTAGTTTTATAAATTTATATGAATATATTGAGTTATTCAAAAAACTAAAAGATACAAGTATATATATACATACATATATGATGTGTATATATATGTTGCCTTAGGTCAGACCTTAAAAACGTCTTGGTCTTTCCGTAATCTGTAAAGTTTGATCTCATCACCATGCCACGCCTCATAATATTTTGAACGTTGGCATGGATACACAAGCATCTTCAAGATGTCCCAGTGCATTCTTCGAAGATTTCCTAATCTTGTAAGGAAACATGAAGATGCATCCATGGATACTAGTGCAGTAATCTGCATAAGTGGAATTGCAACTGCGTATAGGGAGGACAAGCCTCACTATTGAGTTCCCCATAATAGGACAACGGCAAAATATTTGCCTAAGAGGAAGGACTAATGTACATGTTGTGTATAAGAGGAATGAATAAGCAAGAGAAGATATTTTTTTTTCTCAGACATTTATTTTCTTTAGCGACACACCAATAAATAAGATTTCATCATTAGAATTGAGGTGAATTGATATTCTACTATTCTAGATGGAGTTATGGTAGATAAAAGAATTGTTATCATTTCATGTCATCATCAGTAGGTGTAGGATTACTAAGAATCTATTGGGACAATACTGAAAAATAAGGATTGCATGTGTGTAAATGCGTTTTTTATTAGTGTTAATAGAGATGGAAAGTTTAACAGAAAACTAACCAATGGATAAACTATTTTTCTGTATGTGCATCCAAACGTTGATAATCAAGACCAACATGAAAAAACTAAATGCAAAAGTTCAAAAAATGATTAACCTTGTAAATATCGAAACCCTACAACAAAATTGAGTATATAGATTATTAAAAATGTTTTAAGCATATTAATAGAGTAATTTATAGGACTTCAGTTTATAGGACCAATCAGCAAAACATCATATCTAAAAGGAGTAAACTCTAATTTTGGTCCTAAGGTTTAGTGAAAAATCTGAAAGTGGGACCTAAACTTTGATAAGTCTAGAAATCATCCTTGTGTTTTTTTTTCTTTGAAAGTGGTCCCGGATCACTAACTCCAATAAACAATGTTCGTTAAATAAAGGGTATTTTTGTCTTTTTAACTTTATTACCAAATTTTTTTTCAAAACATTAAATAAAGTTAAACTTGAATGTATGAGTGTGTGTATATATATACACACATTTTGTGGTGAACAACTCCCCTCCCCAATTTTTACGTCGGTGAGATCCCACACCCACCATATATGTGTTCATACGAAAACCCATTATCCGGTGATACTCCTGCCTCTAACACCCCTTTTCTCGCCACTGACTACCATGCCAACACATTTGGCTGAAATGCACCCACTTGTACGACATCCTTCACCAGTTTTGGATTCGATTCTGCTTTGTTGATAAATCGGCACTCTCCCAAGTGAAAAAGTCAGAGTTCAGTGGATATAAAAGTTTGGGAGGCTGAAGTGGGAGAGATGTTGGCGAGTATGTCGATAAAGCCATTTATGGCGGGGATGCAGTAAGACAAATAACCTCTTGTGAGGACTGAAACTTTCGCGTCTCGTGGAAGTGTCGCCTCCAATGCATAGCTGGAAGTTCCACCACCTATTAATTTGTAGTCATAGTATGTGAACGCCTTGTTGCGTCTTTCGCAAATATGGCACAGTAGTACACGGAGCTGCATAAAAAAAGATCAATGATTAATGAACTCGATGATTTGATGAATTCAACAAACCTTTCTTTGAAAGTAGAGGAAGAAGCGAAGAAGATGATGAATAGTGTAGATACAAAACATATTACATTGGCGAAGTCCCGGCGAAATCCAGGTCGATTGGATTGGAGAAACTCGATCACCATTTTCTTCCTCTGTTTGGGATTTTGTAGAATGATTTAAGTTTTAGATATTTTATACTTTATCTTCAGTTCTTCTCCATGGTTTTAAACCATATGTGGTAGGCTGGATTTGTTTTAAGGACTCAAGTGAGATGTGTTGGGTTTGATTTGTTTCAAGGGTCGAGTTGTGTTCCTGGCTTTGCTTTTTTCCCTCCTTTGTATATGTAACAAAGATGGTTAGTGAAGTTTCAGGTGGATAAGTCATGGTGGTAACTAAGGTGGAAGATCTATGGTGAAGAAGGAGAAATAGGGAAAAAACCAAGTGTCATCTTCCTCCCTATTGTATAGATAAATGTAATCATTTTAATAAGAAAAAATAAAAAACATAAGTAATTAAAAAACACAAGAAGACAATGGGAAATACAAAAAGACATAAATGCCCTTCCCTCTAACTGACTTTTTAACAGAGTTAGTGATCAGGGACTATTTTCTGAGGAAAATGCAAACGAGAAGGACAATTTCTAGAGTTATCAAAGTTCAAGTCCCACTTTCAGATTTTTCACTAAATCTTAGGGACCAAAATTAGAGTTTACTCTATCTAAAAGTATTACCATAAGTTTGTAGGACGTGTTTGGATATTTTAATAAGTTTTTTAGAATATTGTTAAAATAAAGTGTCATGTTGACTATTTTGTTAAACATTATTTGAATAAAATATTCTATAATCACAACTGTCCAATAAAAAATGTGTTCATAAGACATTTTTCAAAAGTGTCCTAAACAATAAATAATGTGACACTTTATTTTAAAAATATCTTTTGAAGGCAAATCTAATGGCACCCAATCTAATGTCAAAATCAAGTCAATGTTGGAACTTAGTGTAAAATAGAGAACCTTATCCCACATAGGAGCCAAGATAAAGGTTAGACCACTTAATAAATTCCAATCAATGAGCATTAAATGAATCACTTAAATGCTTGGGTTTGGATTGTGGTATTCTTGGTGGGCTCTCCTTGACATTAATAGATATATATTAAATGTCAAAGATTGGGCCTTGGGGTCTCGATGGGGTCGAGATACATCACCGCACGGGTTCACTTGCGCGAGCAGTCGGGCGGAGCGCCTGGCAGTTTATTCAGTTATTGACAGCAACCTATAAATGTTGTTGATTTTCCACATTCATTATATACGAAATTTCTCCAAATTTTGGGTTCTCTTTCTCCAAAATCCATCATCAAACATCTTTTAATTCGCTAGATTCAAGTTTATACTTGAATAGATTGTTGTATCCTCAAGACAACGCCGATACACCAGGCGAATTTTTGTCTTAGGACACTACGTATTTCGCAGGCGTCAATCGATCTCGTTGGAACAAAGAATCTTCGAATACAAGTAAGGTTTATGATTTTGTTGTTGTTTTATGTTTTATGCATAAATTTGTAAAAGAATCTTGGTTTTGTTGTATTTGATTCATAAATATATATATACACCTTTTGGTGTGTGATTGATCATACCTAACAATCTAAGACAAAAATTTGTTGTTAGGAGAGATGGATCAATCGAACGTGTTGAAAAATCAGAAACCCGAAAAATTTAAAAGGATCGGATTTCCGCCGTTGGAAACAGAAGATGTTGTTCTATCTAACAACACTTCGTGTTTCCAACGTCCTCACCGAGGCAGAACTATCATTGAATCCTCCGGTAAACCAAGATGGAACGGCACCCACACAAATACAAGTGGCTACACATGAGAAAGCTATCGAGGCATGGAGAACAAATGAATATAATTGCAAAAATTATATTCTAAATGCCCTCGATGATTCCGTATATGATATTTATTCTACCTTTGGGACAACAAGGGAGATTTGGGAGTCTTTGGATACAAAATATAAGACTGAAGTTTCCTGTTCCAAAAGATTCGTTGTAGGGAAATTCTTGAATTATTGGATGATTGATTCAAAACCGATGATGAAGCAAGTTAAAGAATTGCAAATCCTAACCCATGAGCTAGAGGTGGAAGGCATGGGAATTAACAACAATTTCTTGGTCGGTTCGATTATAGACAAACTTCCTCACTTATGGAAAAACTTCAAGCTCTACTTGAAGCATCTGTCGGAGGACATAACATTTGAACAATTGGTCCTCAAGTTGCGAGTGGAGGAAGACAATCGACTAAATGAAAAGGTTAATGCCATCTTCTTGGAACCAAACGCCAACATGATTAAAGGAATCCCTTCAAGGCAAAAGTTCCCTAAGTTCAAAGGGAAACAAGTTATGACTAAGAGGCCTTTTCCTTCTGGAAAAGGTTTGATGGCCCCTCAAAGAAAATCTTTCAAGAGAGTCATGCACTGTTGGGTTTGTAGGAAACCGGGTCATAGATCCAAGGATTGTCGACATAGACGTGATCATGGTGGTGCTGGTGGAAATGGTGGTGGAGGAGTCGGTGGGGCAAATAATCATGAAAACTTCACTCACTCCCCAAACCAATTCATTGGAGTCGTTGAAGCACACATGGTGACCAATGTTGAAGATTGGTAGGTCGACACCGGGGCAACCCATCACATTTGAAATTCGAGAAGCTTGTTTGATACTTATCAAAAGGTGAAGGAAGAAGAACCGATGTTCATGGGCAATGCATATACCGCGATGATTGAAGGAAAGGGGAAGGTCACGTTGAGGTTGACTTCCGGAGAGGATCTTATGTTATCTGATGTTTTGCATGTACCGTCTCTAACTAAGAATTTAATTTCTGGCCATATTCTTAGTAAGAAAGGGATCAAAATTGTATTTGAGTCAGACAAATTTGTCATCACCAAAGGTGGTGCATATGAGGGGAAGGGTTACCTCCATGAGGGACTCTTCAAGTTATCTATAAATAACTCTGTAAATACCATTGATGCCGCCATTGTACATAATAATAATAAGGCAGGCACTAGCACTGCTTCAGTGTATATTGTGGATCCTTCTTTCCTTTGGCATTCTAGATTAGGACATATCAATTTTAGATCACTATAAAGAATGATCAAACTTGAGATGATTCCTAAATGTTCTAATGATAAAATATCTAAGTGTGAGGTTTGTGTAGAAGCAAAATACACAAACCACCCACACAGATCGTTAGAGAAATTAAATGAAATTCTTGGGTTAATCCATAGTGATTTATGAGATTACAAGGCAACTCCTACAAGAGGATGAAAGAACTACTATATTTCTTTCATCGATGATTGCAGTAAATATTGCCATGTTTATCTTATTCACACAAAAGATGAAGCCTTAAGCATGTTTAAGACTTATAAGGCTGAAGTTGAGAATCAACTTGAAAAGAAAATCAAAATTCTAAGGTCGAATCGTGGAGGAGAGTATGAATCCCACGATTTTGTTGAATTTTGTACAACTCATGGCATTATACATCAAACTACCGCTCCATACACTTCTCAACACAACGGAGTGGTCGAGCGGAAGAATAGAACATTGAAAAATATGATGAATTCAATGTTGATAACATCTGGAGCTCCGCACCATTTATGGGGCATGACGTGTCTTACTGCAAACATGATCCTTAATAGGATCCCCCATAAGAAAAGTGATAAAACTCCATATGAACTATGGAGAGGTAGAATATCATCCTACAAAAGGATGAAAGTGTGGGGTTGCCTTGCTAAGGTTCAAGTACCTTTGCCTAAAAGGACTAAACTTGGACCTAAGACGATTGATTGTATATATATTGGTCCAGCCCAAAATAGTGCTACATATAGGTTCTTAGTTTACAAATCCTATGTAGATGGCATAAGAAATAATACTATCATAAAATCTATTGAAGCAGAGTTCTTTAAGACGATCTTCCCTTATAAGGAAAAGAGGGAAATACCTCCAATCTTGGTAAATGGCCGATTGATGATACACACTCTCATGTTGACTTAAACAAGAATTATCAATCAAGGCCTGCTGAAACCTCCAAGGCTCAAGAAGAAATGGAACCAAGGAAAAGCAAAAGGGGAAGAGTCTCCAAAGACTTTGGACCCAACTTTATGGCCTTTAATATCGAAGGAGAACCTCTCTCATATAAGGTTTCCATGGAATCTTTCGAGGCACCTTATTGGGAAGAGGCTTTTCAAAGAGAAATTGAATCCACTCTGCAAAACAACACATGAAAATTGGTTGATTTTCCTCTGGGTCATAAGGTCATTGGCCACAAATGGATCTTTAAAAGAAAGTTGAGACATAATGGCACTATAGAGAAATACAAGGCTCGACTAGTCGCCAAAGGGTATCGACAAAAGGAAGGTCAAGACTTCTTCGATACATATTCATCGGTTACAAGGATAACGTCTATAAGGACGTTAATTGCAATAACGGCTATCCATAACTTAGAGATACATCAGATGGATGTAAAAAACGCATTCTTGAACGGTGAACTAGAAGAAGAAATATACATGCAACAACCGGAAGGATTTGTTGTAAAAGTTCAAGAGAACAAAGTCTTCAAATTGATTAAGTCCCTATACGGACTTAAACAAGCGCCAAAGCAGTGGCATGAGTAATTTGATAACACTATGTTGTCAAATGGCTTTTACATAAATGAATGCGATAAATGTATTTATGTGAAACGATACAAAAGTGCTTATGTCATCATATGCTTGTATGTTGATGATATGCTCATCATGGGATCAAACTTGGATGTGATAAACCAAACTAAGAAGATGCTACACTCCGCATTTGACATGAAATATGTGGGAGTAGTTGATGTTATCCTTGGTATAAAAATCAAAAGGAGTGATAACGATTACATCCTCACTCAATCTCACTATGTTAAGAAGGTGCTGCGAAAGTTTGGTCATTATGATGACAAACCGGTTGTGACTCCATTTGATCCTTCAAGCAAGTTGAAGAAGAATAAAGGAGATAGTGTGGCACAGTTGGAATACACTCAAGTTCTTGGAAGCTTGATGTATATCATGAACTGTACACGACCGGACATAGCATATAGTGTGAGTAGACTTAGTCGGTACTCACATAACCCACGAAAAGATCATTGGTATGCACTATTAAGAGTGCGCTGATACTTGAAATACACAATGAGTTATGGGTTACACTATACGACATACCCTCCCATTCTATAAGGATATTGTGATGCTAATTAGATTTCCAACCATTCCGAGAGTAAGTCCACAAGTGGATATGTGTTACACTTGGTGGTGCAGCGATATCTTGGAAATCTTCTAAACAATCCGTGAATACTAGATCAACTATGGAAGCCGAATTTGTCGCCTTAGACAAAGCTGCTGAAGAAACCGAATGTCTTAAAAGCTTCATAGAGGGTATTCTGTTGTGGCTTAAATCGGTGACTGCGATTGGTATCCATTGTGATAGTATGGCCGCTCTCACTAGAGATAAGAATCAAATTTACATTGGAAAGTCCCGACACATACGAAGGCACCACAACACTATAAAGGACTTGCTGAAAAATGGAATCATTTCCATAGACTACGTAAAGCCAAAGGAGAGCATTGTCGATCCTTTAACAAAAGGCCTAAGTAGAGAGCAAGTATCATTCACATCGAGGGGAATGGTCTTAAAGCCAACACAATGATTTTCCTCGGAGGCAACCTAACCTAGCGAAATTGGAGATCCCATGGTCTAGGTTCAATAGGCAAACTAGTCTGGGTCAACTCAAGCAACTATCAAACAAAGGTATGCCTATTCCTATGATGTTTCCTTTATATTTTCCATTAATGATCTAGGGTTGAAATGTTACATTCTTAATAATGTTGATAGCTATATAGTGGAATACAACGGATAATTCTTGATCGGCATTACCTATGTGAGACTGATGTAGGGTCGCATCTTCGAGGACGGACATGGCTACGTCTTCTAAGACTCTCATGAAGAAAGAATATGTTCACGACCAAAATGAACACAATGTTAAGAATTAAATTATGTATAGTTATAATATGTGTGATGCCTATTGTCTCGATTTACTACAAAAAGTGGCTAGTTCAAGACATTAATTCACTATCCGTGAAGTAGATTCGATAGGTACTCACTAGAAAAAGTTCAAATCCAAAAGACACCATTTTCCGATGCATATTATAACTATCTTGGTGATAGAAACATAAGTTCCAATATATATATATATATATTGCTTATTTTCTATTCAAATGTGGGGTATTATTGGGGTTTGAATAGAAAATGTGGGGTATTGTTGGAACTTAGTGTAGACTAGAGAACCTTGTCCCACATAGGAGCCAAGATAAAGGTTAGACCACTTAATAAACTCCAATCAATGAGCATTAAATGAATCATTTTAATTGCTTGGCTTTGGATTGTGGTTTTCTTGGTGGGATCTCCTTGACATTAATAGATATATATTACATGTCAAGATTAGGCCTTGGGCCTTGGAGCTCTTGGGGTCGAGATACATTGATTGTTGAAAGTGTGATGCAGGCATGACAGTGCTTGGCGCGGATCACGGCACGATACGAGTCGTGTGGATGCACGTGTGATGATCTGTGGACAGAGCCCAGCACGAGTTACGGTGCAGTCGTGCACGTGCTTCTAGGCGCGTGGGATAATGGAGTTTTTCTATGAACAAAGTATGGCGCGGTTCACCACACGGGTTTACTCTCATGAGCAGTCGCACGGAGCGCCTGGCAGTTTATTCAATTCTTGACAGCAACCTATAAATGTTGTTGATTTTCCACATTCATTATATACGAAATTTCTCCAAATTTTGGGTTCTCTTTCTCCAAAATCCATCATCAAACATCTTTTAATTCGCTAGATTCAAGTTTATACTTGAATAGATTGTTGTATCCTCAAGATAACGCCGATACACCGGGAGAATTTTTGTCTTAGCACACTGTGTATTTCGCGGGCCTCAATCGATCTCTTTGGAACAAAGAATATTCAAATACAAGTAAGGTTTATGATTTTGTTGTAGTTTTATGTTTTCTTCATAAATTTGTAAAAGAATCTTGGTTTTGTTGTATCTGATTCATAAATATATATATATATATATATATATATACACCTTTTGGTGTGTGATTGATCAAACCTAACAATCAATTTACGCATTTAAAATTGAAAAACTTGTTGTTGATGCAGACATGTGTGAGAAGGAAGTCAATGGGTAGCGTTGCACTAAGCAATGCAGAGGGGTGCATTTATGTAACACCCCAAAAATGGGGATAACGAAAATTTCCGAAAAAGGAAATATGATATTTAAATTAGTGTCATAGCACGAGCTCATCCCAAAAGGGGAAACAATAAACGCCTATTAATTACATGTTTGTAACAAATAAGCAATAAGGGAAAACAACCCTTTAATCTAAATCCTATCTAGAAAGGATATTATATAAAGTTGTTAACCAAATCTCCAAAATATAAAGCCTTCTAAACTTGGCGTCCCAAAAATGCTCCCAAGTTCCCAACTAAAGTATACTAGACCTTCTTGGCGGTCACACCGCTAGAACTTGAGATACACATCAAACCAATCAAGTGTTAGGCCAAACGAGCCTAGTGAGTTGAACAAAAGCATGGAATAATCATTTATATCCATTATAGACAACAAGAGACATAAAGGAATCAATGGGGGAGACCCATCACACCAACGAATTTCACCTCAAGTCAATGTACCTTGATGTTCACTCACATGAGCAACATCCCGAAGGCCCGGCACATTCAAAGACTTCCTCTCAGGCATTACTCCCAATGGCGGGGGTCTAGGTGCATACCATCATGGTGGCACCCTATGACTACATCCTCCTAATGCTTACTCATGGTTCATCCAATATTCATACTATATTTAACTCTATACATATTTCATATCAACAAGATACATCTATAAGACCTTACGTACTTCCAATCCCATTTTAGACCCACAACTCTAAAATATGCAAGCTTACTAATAATCACCATCTACCCAATCATGACCACAGCATTGTTAGTAATAAACTCATCAAAATCTACATGAAGATTATTAACCAATAACCCCAACAAGTAACAAAAGTAGCAATTACGTCAAACTTATCAGGTGATCAGATATATACATAAGTATAGAATAATAACAATTAGCATTCAAGATATGTATCTCATTTGTAAAGTTTAGAAGAAAACTCACTAACTAGGGTTTAGATGAAACCCTAGAAAATTGGAGAACTCTAGAAGAGGTGTGGTGAAGAAGACTTGGGGTTGGAGACTTGAAATTATTGCTGAGAACCTTCAATAAATGCCCAAGAATCTTAAGTCCTTTCCTAACCACCAATAATTAATGCTTTGTAAGAAGGTAAGAGGAAAAGGTGTGAATATTGAGCTAAAAATCGCCTACTAGGGTTCTCTCTCTCTAAAGATATATGATTTTGGAGTTAATGGGGAGAAAATGTGAGAAAGAGGCTTTAAAACCCGTCAGGTGGGCCCCGGGCGATTGTTCCCGACGATTGTGCTAAGGGCACTCTCTCCGTCACTTTCGTCGAAAGTGTACCGAGTGCGAGGTGTGTGGCTCGACGAGAGTGACTCGGCGATTGTGACCACATGTCACTTTCGCCGTCACTTTAGCCGGATGGTACCGAGAGTTCATCCAAACCCCACGATAGTGCCTTCGCGATTGTGCCTCATGGCACTCTCGTGGGCACTCTCGCTCCCACAGTACCGAACTTCTAAAACATTTAAATTTAAACGGTGAAGCTCGAACTTAGGCATTTCAACATCGGTAAACATAAACGGAATATAAGCATTAAACAATTAAGAGTTCAAGATGGGAAACACGATTACTTGAGGGATTTTTACAGGTGTTAGAATCCTCCCCACCTAATAAGGATTTCATCCCTGAAAACTCACCCACTAAACAAATGGGGGTATCTTTTCTTCATGTCTTCTTCTGATTCCCACGTCACATTGGCATCCCGATGGTGCCTCCATTGGACCTTAACCATGGTCACTTCTTTGTGTATTAACTTCTTTGTCTTCGACTCCAATATGGATTTCGGTTCTTCTACACAATGGTTTCCATTGTCCACTCGTATCTTCGTCAATGGAATGACGCTTTCTTCCTCAGCAAGGCACTTGCGAAGGTAACAAACGTGAAATGTAGGGTGAATCCCGTCCATTTCCGGCGGCAAGTCCAACCTATAGGCTTGGAGTCCAACCTTCTCCAATATCATGAAGGGTCCAAGGAAATGGGGACTGAGCTTCCCACGCTTTCCAAAACGGTTAATTTCCTTCCACGGCGACACCTTCAACATAACCCGTTCGCCCACTTGGAACTTGACCGGTCTTTGCTTTTTATTTGCGTAACTCTTTTGTCATCTTGGGCCGCCTTCAAACGCTCCCGGATACTCTTCATCTTGTCCGTCATTTCTTGTACGATCTTCGTCCCCGCAAATTGTTTTTCTCCCGCCTCGAGCCAACCCACCGGTGTCCTACATTTCCGTCCATAAAGCGCCTCAAATGGTGCCATCCTGATTCTCGAATGGTAGCTATTGTTGTAGGAGAATTCCACTAAGGGTAGATGCGAATCCTAATTTCCTCCAAAGTCTATCACACAAGACCGAAGCATGTCTTCGAGCGTTTGGATTGTCCTCTCACTTTGGCCGTCGGTTTGAGGATGATATGTCGTACTCAATTTGACTCTCGTGCCTAACTCCTTTTGTAGTCCATCCCAAAACATGGAAGTGAACCGACTATCCCGGTCCGAGACTACGGATAGTGGAACACCATGAAGCGATATCACTTCGTCAATGTAGAGCTTGACTAGTTTGTCCGTCGGCAACGTCTCTCGCATCGCCAAAAAGTGTGCGCTCTTCGTGAGCTAATCCACCACTACCCAAATAGTGTCATGACCCCTTAAGGTTCTTGGAAACTTGGTGACGAAGTCCATCGTGATATGCTCCCACTTCCATTCCGGATTGGCTAGTGGTTACAAACTCCCACAAGGTCTTTGATGTTCCGTTTTGACTTGAAGGCAAGTGACGCACCTTTCCATGTAATTTGCCACATAGAGCTTCATCATCGGCCACCAATAGTGTAACTTAAAATCTCTATACATCTTGGTGCTACTGGGATGTATAGAGTACTTGGACTTGTGAGCTTCCGCTAAGAGCAACTCATGAATCCTTCCAATCTTTGGTACCCAA
The DNA here is from genome assembly GCA_954870635.1 of Arctium minus. Lineage (NCBI taxonomy): Eukaryota > Viridiplantae > Streptophyta > Magnoliopsida > Asterales > Asteraceae > Arctium > Arctium minus. Next base: position 9,623,326 of record OX941096.1, on the reverse strand, counting down.
ATTCTCCCATGAAATAATTTGAGGCCGCGACTATCCTCTTTTAATAGCTCCCATTGCTTCACCATGATCTCGGCTTTAAGGTTCTCCTCACGAAGTGCCTCGGATTGACTCACCTTGATGTCCTCCACTAAACTTGATATCACGTCGATCCTTGAAAGAGTCACTTTGATTTCGCTCCCATAACTTTTTTGGCTCAATGCATCCGCCACTACATTGGCCTTACCGGGATGGTAAAGCATTTCACAATCATAGTCTTTCAAAAGCTCCAACCACCTTCTTTGCCGCATGTTAAGATCCTTTTGGTCAAATATGTACTTCAAGCTGTTATGGTCAGTGAATAGTGTGCATTTCGTCCCGTAAAGGTAGTGTCGCCATAGCTTCAAAGCAAATACCACCGCTACCAACTCCAAGTCATGTGTAGGGTAATTCTTCTCGTGGTCTTTGAATTGTCATGACACATACGCTATCACCTTCCCCCTTTGCATCAAAAAACACCCTAGGCCCGATTTAGAGGTGTCACTATAAACCACGAACTCTTCGGATCCTTCGGGTAAGGATAGGATTGGTGTTTCGCATAACTTCTTTTGAAGAGTCCGGAAAGCTTTCTCTTGAGCTTTGGTCCATAAGAACTTGACGTTCTTCCTTGTCAATGATATGATCGGAGATGAGATCTTCGAAAAATCTTGAATAAACCGTCGGTAGTAGTCGGCCAAACCCAAGAAACTTCTTATCTCTGTTGGACTCGTCGGTGGTTCCCAATTCATCATTGCCTCAATCTTTGTCGGGTCTACTTTCACCCCATCCTTCGATACCACATGGCCCCAGAATTGGACTTATTGTAGCCAAAACTCACATTTTGAAAATTTCGCGAATAACCTCTCCTTCCGAAGAATTTCTAAAACCTCCCACAAATGTGGTTGATACTCCACCTCGTCCCGCGAGTAGATCAGCATATCATCGATGAAGACTATAACCGGTTTGTCCAAGAAAGATCGACATACTCGGTTCATCAAATCCATAAATACGGTTGGAGCATTAGTCAACCCGAATGGCATGACTAGAAACTCATAATGATCGTATCTTGTCCGAAACGACGTCTTCGGAATATCACTCTCCTTCACTTGCACTTGATGGTAACCCGATCGCAAATCTATCTTGGAGAAACATCCCGCTTCTTGTAGTTGATTGAAGAGGTCGTCGATCCGAGGAAGTGGATATTTGTTCTTCATGGTGACCTTGTTGAGTTCATGGTAGTCGATACACATCCGCATAGACCCGTCCTTCTTCTTCACAAATAGAACTGGAGCTCCCCAAGGCGACGAGCTTAGTCGTATAAATACTTTCTCAAGGAGTTCTTGTAGTTGTGTCATCATCTCTTGCATCTCCGTCGGGGCTAGGCGATAAGTTGCGTAAGCAATTAGAACGGCACCCGGAGTGAGGTCGATATGGAACTCCACTTGGCGTTCCGGTGGTAGTCCGGGTAGATCTTCCGGGAAGACGTCCGGGTAGTCGCGCACCACTTTCACATCTTCCATTTTCTTCTTCTCGAGCTTCGCGTCGATCACGTAGGCCAAGTAGGACGCATACCCCTTGGCTAGGCTCTTTCGTGCTTTGATTGACGAAATGATCGTGTTGTCCCTTCGGTTCTTCTTCCCGTAGATTATCACTTCTCCCCCCCTTCGTCAAGGGTACTCGAATCACGTTCTTGGAACAAAATATACCGGCATCATGTTTGGATAACCAATCCATTCCAACAATCACATCAAACCCTTTGATATCCGCCGGTAACAAATCTATTAAAAAGGATTCCCCATCTAAATTTAAGGTGCACCCAACGTAGCATTCCCGAACTAACATATTCTCCCCATTGGCTACCTCTACCACTAGAGCATCATTCAACAAACTAATAGGAGTGGTGAAGTTCTTGCAAAATGAGGTAGACACAAATGATCGGTTCGCACCAGAATCAAACAAAACAAGGGTAGGTAGAGAGTTCACTAGAAACGTACCCGATACGACATCCTCCGTCTCTCTTTCTTCATCCGCCGTCATTTGGAAGGCCCGACTTGGCGTCTTCGGTGGAACCTCCTTCTTTGATGCAACCCCTCTTGATGCCCCTTGTTGTCCTCTCGCTAACTTGGGACAATCTCTTTTGATATGCCCCGGTTCTCGACACTCATAGAAAACTCCTCGGGAAGGGCAATCCCGGTTCATGTGATCCTTACGTCCACACTTAAAGCACTCCATAGTGTTAGAGAAGGGTTTCGGATTACAAGGCCCGATATGCTTACTCTTACACTTGAGTCACCATCTCCCCTCACGTCGTGGATCCATGTTCCTCCCCCCGTTAAAGGGTTTGGAGGGTCGTATGGGCTCGGTTGGCCTTTCCCACTTCCGCTTCTCTCCTTGTTGCTTCTTTTGTTCTATCTCTTCGAGGATGTCGTCCTCCACCAACTAAGATTCCTCTATGACTTCCTGCAAGATATTCACCAGAGTGTTCCTCATGCCCGTCTTCATCTCTGCCGGTAAACCCTTCAAGTAGGCCTTTATCTTTGACTTCTCATCGATCGCTAAATGCTCAACCAGACTGAGCTTCTCCATGAATTGTTTTGAGTAATTAGTGATCACAGACTACCCTTCTTCAGGTTCTGGAACTCTTCTTCTCATTGCAGTATTTCTCCATGATCTTCTTCTTGATGGTTGTCCAAGTGAGCTTGGCCAAAACCTCTGGTGTAAGCGCCTCCCCGGTAACGTTCCCCCAACTCAACGCATCCTCTCTTAGTAGTTGAGACGCAAACTTGACCCTCTGAGAGTCGGACATTCACTTGACTCAAATGTCATTTCTACATCTTGTATCCAGTTCATGCACGCCATTGGACTAGTCATTTCATAGAATTCTGGAGGTCGACTGCATAAAAAGGATTTAAAGGAGCAACCCCCTTCTTTCTTCTTTTCGGCTCTAATCATATGCTCCTCCGTCCCAATTGCATTATCGGCACCAGCCAATCTAATTAGCGCATTGTCCCCCACCGTTTCATGTCTCCGGTTGCTTATGTCACGATCTTCTAACATCTTCATGAACCTTTCGTCTCGCTTGTCCATAGAGGAGTTCATCATTTGCATGATGTTTGCCAACAAGACTAACTGGGGGCCCGCTTCCTGAATGACCGGGTTATCAGTCTCGAGATTCACTTGGGGAACTTGGTCCACAACCCCATCCAACAAGATGGTTCCTTGCGGGACGGTCGGACCACCCTTTGGATTTACTCTCCTTGACGTCTCCGGAGCCGTGACACTCGCATCATTGCCCTCCTCGGTTATTACCGTTCGATTCCTTGTGTTTACCATTGTGAACTGTCACACTTGATAAAGATCATACCGGTTAATTCTTTGAGAGATTAGTGGTTCAATACGTACTACTACAAAGATTAATCATTATAATAACAGTTACAAGCACACTCACGTATTTATAAATTCATAATAGCACTTGCCAAGTGAAATCGTGAATGTATATTACATAAGAATTCTCGTTGTCATCATCACAATTTTCAATCATTGCAATTCCGTAATCCTAACACTCTCCCCACCTAGGAATGCTCTACCCGCATGGACAGTGATGTCATAGGCACCTACAGTCTAAGTCTAGGCATACTAGAGATGACACCTAGTTCACTTAAACTAGAACTCTCATACCAACTTACAACACCCCAAAAATGGGGATAACGAAAATTTCTAAAAAAAGGAAATATGATATTTAAATTAGTGCCATAGCACGAGCTCACCCGAAAAGGGGAAACAATAAACGCTTGTTAATTACATGTTTGTAACAAATAAGCAATGAGGGAAAACAAACCCTTTAATCTAATTCCTATCTAGGAAAGAGATTATATAAAGTTGTTAACCAAATCTCCAAAATATAAAGCCTTCTAAACTTGGCGTCCCAAAAATGCTCCCAATCTCACAACTAAAGTCTACTAGACCTTCTTGGCGATCGCACCGCTAGAACCTGAGATACACATCAAACTAATCAAATGTTAGGTCAAACGAGCCTAGTGAGTTGAACAAAAACATGGCATAATCATTTATATCAATTATAGACAACAAGATCCATAAAGTAATCAATGGGAGAGACCCATCACACCAACGAATTTCACCTCAAGTCAATATACCTTGATGTTCACTCACATGAACAACATCCCGAAGGCCCGGCACGTTCGAAGACTACCTCCCAAGCATTACTCCCAACGGTGGGGGTCTAGGTGCATACCATCATGGTGGCACCCTAAGACTACATCCTCCTAATGCTTACTCATGTTCATCCAATATTCATACTATATTCATCTCTATACATATTTCATATCAACAAGATACATGTATAAGACCTTACGTACTTCCAATCCCATTTTAGACCCACAACTCTAAAATATGCAAGCTTACTAATAATCACCATCAACCCCATGATAATACCCAATCATGACCACAACATTATTAGTAATAAACTCATCAAAATCCACATGAAGAATATTAACCAATAACCCCAACAAGTAACAAATGTAGCAATTAGGTCAAACTTATCAGGTGATCAAATATATGCATAAGTATAGAAGAAAACTCACTAACTAGGGTTTTAGATGAAACCCTAGAAAATTGGAGAACTCTATAAGAGGTGTGGTGAAGAATACTTGGGGTTGAAGACTTGAAAGTATTCTAAGAACCTTCAATAAATGTCCAAGAATCTTGAGTCCTTTCCCAACCACCAACAATTAACGTTTTGTAAGAAGGTAAGAGGAAGAGGTGTGAATATTGAGCCAAAAATGCCTACTAGGGTTCTCTATCTCTCTAAAGATGTCTGATTTTGGAGTTAATGGGGAGAAAAGGTGAGAAAAAGGCTTTAAAACCCGTCAGGTGGGCCCCGGGCGATTGTGCCAAGGGCACTCTCGTCGGCACTTTCGCTGAAAGTGTACCGAGTGCGAGGGGTGAGGCTCGGAGAGAATGACTCGGCGATTGTGCCACATATCACTTTCGCAGTCACTTTAGCCGGTGGGGGGGGGGGTAGGACATAAAATGTCCAATGTTAGAAAGTTTTGTAAAGGACTCTACATTAATATTTGTATTGGGTTTTAGTTTGTAATTGGGCTTAAACTTTGTAAATGGGCTTGGGCTTATTGTTGAACAAGGAAGTTAAGGGGAGGTATATATAGATTAGGTCTATTGTAATTTAAGTTAAGATTTTAGTATACAAAATGTAGTCGGTTGAGAGCGAGCGTTTTCTAGAGAGAGAATCACTTTCTCTCTCTAGGTTTGTGTCTGTGTTCTTCAATATTCAGTGAATAAATCGCCTCCTTCCAATCTCATCTTGTTTCTTATATTTAGATTATGAATTGTTGATTGTTTTGGGACTTACAATTGGTATCAAAGCCAAATCGAAGAAAATTTCTTTGATTCGGTCAATTTTTCGACAATTTATTATCGACAGCCCAAACCTTTGTATCTGTGATTTGGATCTGATTTTGTGGAGATTGGAGCTTAATTTGTGAAATTATTGCACAAAATCGATTCAGTTTTATTCGATAGATATTTTGGAATCGATTACATCTTTTGATTTAATCAAATTTTGGATCAGATCTGTGTTTTTAGAAAATTTGGATGCGACTGTGTTCATCTCGAATTTCCAGAAATTGAATCGAATCAGTGAAATTTGATTGGAGTTTATTGCAAAGGATTGATTGTTTTGTGTTTGTAAACATTATACGATCGTTAATCCATCGATTATTTGATCAATTTTGATGTTTAAAAATTTTTGGATCGACAGCGTTCGTGTACCGGGAGTCGGACCAGGATTACACCATACCGGGCCCGGAGTTGACACCGGTCGCAGAGTACTCATCCGGGAGTTTACATCCGGGCGTATCCGGGAGTGTTTGAAAAACACACACCGGGCGCATCCATCCACAATTAATCTTTGATTGCAAAAATTTGATTGGGTGAATAAATCAAAGTGGGTCGGCAGCTCCTTCAATCTCAATTTGAAATCCATGATGAATTCAATTATGATTGGCTGCCAACATATAATGGGTCGGTGATGTGATGAAGATTGTATGGCCGATTGTGGATTAATTTGAATGTGAGTTTCATTGTGATTGGAAGAAAAAGTTAGTGGGCGGTGAAATTTTGCAATTGGATAATGAAGTCTCGCGATGCCTATGTGAATTAATTGCAACCGGCGATGAGTTAATAATTGTGGCCGACGATGAATTGATAATTTTTGGTCGGTGAAATTGTTTTGGTGATATCAATCGGCAACTTATTTCTCATTTGAAATCGGCGAAATCACATGATTGGGTGATGAAATTTGATGGGTCGGTGGTTTCATGAGAATCGAATTTTTTTTTTGGCCCATGTACACCGAATTTTTGATCGAGTTTGATGAATTTTTTTTGGGCCAAATACCAACAGATTTTTGGGCTTAAATGTTTTGAGCTTAAGTGATCAATTTTTTTAATCACTTTGCCGTTCAGAATTTTTGAAGATTGATATCTCGAGAACCGACTATTGATTTGAACGGCGTATAATCCAGATTTAATTGCGCTTTGACCATGTGATCCGTGATACAGATTCTTCAAGTATTATTTTGTATTTGTTCCGGAAATTTCTCGTTCGGTTTTTCTCGACGGTTGCTTATCAGTGTGTGATCCAGCTTATTTTTTTTCAACAATCTGTTCAAGAGGTTTTCGCTGAATGCATATGTGGCATCATTCCAACTTTCAGACTGTCACATATCTCTGTGCAACTGACTCAGATTCACAGAACTCATGTTTGTTAAGATTTTCAGACATTACGTGTTTTGGATTCAGTCTTCGATTGGATTGGATTAGCAGTTTGAGCATTTGCAATCATTAGTCTGGAGAGCTTCTTTATGTTGTTAGACCGTTGAGAGCACTTTATCACTCTTCTGACCTGATCAATCAGTAGTGTGAGCGACTGCAATCACTGTTCTGATGCTTTAGTTGTGATTCAGAATCCTGAGTGCTTATAATCAGCCAACTGATTCGTGAAGAAAGGAGATATGAGTTCTTCATTCAGTGTTCTGGAAAGCAGTTTGGAAATGAGCATCTTTCTTCAGTTGCTGAACAGTTGTTGATTGGTTCTTCTACCCTTGCCTAGTAGTGTTTGCTACCAGTTGCTTCCTTCTACGAGCTGATTAGTATAAGTTCTTAAGTTGAACTCCTATTCAACTCGCATTTCAAAGACAGATTCGGTGTTATAAACTGAAGATGCACTTTGAGTGTCACTCCATAATTCACACATATCATTCTTGTGGGCGTTAAGGAATGTGTTGGATTTACTAGAGATAAAAGTTGTCTTTATGTGCACTCAGTCGAGGTTATTGCGCACATCGAATCTGGTATTAAAGTTGAAACTTTGAAGGATAAGAGCTTCATTCAAGGGGGAGCCTGAGCTATTTTGAAGTTATGCAACGCTAAAGTTTTTCAAAGAAATCAAGGGGGAGAAGAGCTGGGCGCTTCAAAGTTAATGATTCATTTACAAAACTTTAGGGGGAAATTGTTAGGACATTAAATGTCCAATGTTAGAGAGTTTTGTAAAGGACTCTACATTAATATTTGTATTCGATTTTAGTTTGTAATTGGGCTTAAACTTTGTAAATGGGCTTGGGCTTATTGTTGAACAAGGAAGTTAAGGGGGAGGTATATATAGATTAGGTCTATTGTAATTTAGGTTAAGATTTTAGTATACAAAATGTAGTCGGTTGAGAGCGAGCGTTTTCTAGAGAGAGAATCACTTTCTCTCTCTAGGTTTGTGTATGTGTTCTTCAATACTCAGTGAATAAATCGCCTCCTTCCAATCTCATCTTGTTTCTTATATTTAGATCATGAATTGTTGATTGTTTTGGGACTTACAGGGGGGTTACCGAGATTTCATCCAAACCCCGTGATAGTGCCTTCGCGGTTGTGCCTTATGGCACTCTCGCGGGCACTCTCGCTCCCACGGTACCGAACTTCTAAAACATTTAAATTAAAACGGTGAGGCTCGAACTTAGGCATTTCAACATCGATAAACATAAACGGAAGATAAGCATTAAACAATTAAGAGTTCGAGATGGGAAACGCGATTACTTGAGGGATTTTTACGGGTGTTACAATTTAGCCCACCCCTTTGATGATATAAACTTGAGTTCTATAAAACAAGGGGTGGGCTAAATACACCCCTATGTATTACTTAAGTGTGCCCCTACCCATTGAGTTCCTCCTCATACATGTCTACATCGACACCAACACCAACTTTTTCAATTTCAAATAGATAAATTGATTTGAGAGTGAATTACAATGGTGATCCTTGTGGTTTGCTCAAATTTTAGATTTGGTCCCTCAAAACAAACTATCTACACTGATGGCCCCTTACTTTTCAATTTTATAAGACTCAAAGTCCCTCAAGTTAACATCGTTAGTGAGCAATCGTTTAAAGGGAAAAATAATTATTTGGGCAAACTACAGGCACCAAAAGTGTAATTCACTTTAATATATACACTTATGAAGGTTATAGAAATCGGTCCTTCCTCTCCCCCATCTTTCTCACCGTCAGCAGCTACCGTCGGCAGTCACCACCCCTTTTTCATCTTTGGCTCCGACAACTACATCAACCTCTATCACCGTCGACACTCCATTTCTCTCCCCCCTCACTTTCTCTACCTCTCATCTACGCTCTCCCTCACTAGATCTGTGCCCACCACGAGAATAAGAGCCATCGCCACTAGATCTGTGTCACTACCTGTTTTCATGGAGCTGCAACATCCACACTTGTTCATCAGACAACATTAGAGAAAGAATGTTCCAAGATTAGTACATGCAGGATTCCTAATGGCGAGGCAAACCTTTTGGAACAATGGGTTCGCCGACTTGTAAGGTTGACTAGTGAACGGGTCGAATCTCATTTGGGGTCGAGTCGGTTAACGATCACCAAACGCGGCAAGGTGAGGAGGATCCGGACCACCTTTTGCATAAGCTAAAGAAGGACCAGGTATCTGGTAAGGATCATGTGCAACTTTTGGATACGGTGTTGAAGACGAACTGGGGATTCAGTAGGAGGGGATTGGACTCATCTTCTCCATGTTTGCATAAGCATATGGATTATGTCAATTTACTAAATATCGACTATAAGGAGCAGCAGTAGAAGAACACGGAAATTCCTGCAAGTTTAATGGACTTCTTTCCTTTGTGTTTGTAATTTCTGGTCCTGCACCACCAACTTCATCTTCTGCACCATCGATTTAAATGGGTTATGCTTTTTGAGTTTCTATCACAATTCTTGAATAACTTTATACACAATTGTTGATAATGTTCTTGAAACATTGATGATGTTCTTGTTGGTAATCTTGATATTTTTGGGCAATTGATTCAGAATTTAATGTTTAGATTAAATTTTTGACTTTAGGGTTTATAATACATTTTTAATTTTAGGGTTTAGTTTAGATTTCTAGATTTTTACATTGTTTCTGAATCATAATTAATTTTAAGAGTGCATTACAATTTTGGCCCCTATAGTTTGCCCAAATAATGGTTTGTTCCTTGTAACGGTTGTTAACTGATAATGTTAACTTGAATGACCTTGAGTATTATGAAATTTAAAAGTTAGGTACTATCTATGTAGATAGTTTGTTTTAGGGACTGTGTATCCCAAAATGCAATCATTCAATCATGTAAACAAATAATCAACACAATAATGCAAACCTGATATTGATTAATCAAACGATTCAACGAGTTACAAGTTCTTGAAATTGATATCTCTCTCTCTGTTTCTCTCTTCACGGCGCACCACCACCAACACAGCCTCCTCACAATAATATTAATTCTCAATTAAGCCTTTCTAACCTAATTACAACTAAATTAACCTAATTTATACTTAGGCTTGATTAGCCTAATGGGTTTTGAAGGCTTGGCTAAGCTTGGGCCCAAAATACAAAACAAACTAAAATAACTAAATATAAAGACTAATAAATAAAATACGTAAACAGACTTTGACTATTTATTACACAGAGACCCTAGACTATTTAATGAGACGACTTTATCATCTTTGACTTCAGATTTCCATCTTCAGATAATTATGATCTTGAATCCAATAAATATGTGCTTTAACAATCTCTCCCTTTGGATCAAGATCATTCTTTAAGCTCAGAAAATGTAATATTCCTCTTTGACTTCAGAATGTAGCAATCTCCCCAATCGATGAGAATATCTTTTGGAAAGAAATTATCTCCAGTTTCAGCTCGGAATACTTCAGCAAATCATCTTCAAAGAAAATTTCTTCAAAACAGCAAGAAATTCTTTCAAAAACTTTTGATCTCCGCATTTCTTGATTGACGCTTCTCCCCCTTTTTGATGAAAAGAGCAAAGAGTTCATCAAAACGTGTCTTCAAGAAATTTCTTCCACCATTGAGCTTGCAAACAGAACCACTAATTATCCGTCAATTCATTAAGATGTTCATCCAGATCTTTGCAAATCTAGACAAATTAGAAAATGAAGTGTAACACCTGAATCAATAAATGAATCAGTTAAAATTGTCTGTCAGTAACACAAAGTCACTGTGTGTAACGAATACACAATATAAAGGAGCTTTTATGATGTTCACTCCCCCAGGGCTTCCATTCAATCATCGAAACACCACAAAGGCAATTTCTATGAACGTTATGACAAAGAAACAGATTCTTTGTGTGTTTGTGCAAGTGATAGAAAGAAATAAAGCATATGATGTTTGCTTATAAGGCTCAAAAAGTGTAAACCACTGAGACAAGTTGTGAAACACAGACTCAATGCGCATAAACGAAGTGTGAAGGTGGGGAAGACTTCCTTCTTTTCAATATCCAGATTTTCCAAATGAAAATCAGATAGCATATGTGCTGCGTCCCCTTTGAAAATGAAACATTTTCTTGTTGAGAAGAAAATGAGTAGCTGGTGGGGTAATGTCAAGAGTTGGCATGGGCTAGTTGCCTGTTTCAATAATGTTCACCAAGAATGGTGAAGCATTAGAAATGTGGTTGCCCGGCTTAGAAAGTAGTTGGTGCAGAGTTTAAAAATTCTTTTACTCTGATCTCTCACCCTCTTTCTTTTAATCTTTAAGCTCACAGCTAACCGAACTCTCTTTTGACATATTCTCTCATCACACATCCCACACTCATTTCTTTTGAACTCCTCACATTTAATCACTAAAGGATTAACTTCTTGGGTAGGAAACACTGGTTAACGTGAATCCATAGAAGTTTCTTTGAAGTCCTAGCACACTGATACCATGTTTTCCTATGAAGCATATAATGCTCAGATGGTTTAACTTTATCAGTTAAAGCTCAATGATGAATCAGAAAACATTTAAAATCACACTTCCAATTCAAGAAATCTGTTTGAGAATCGGGAAGTGGTTTGAACATTTAAGAACATGTTTTCTTATGATTGAAAGTTGTCCTTCTTTCAACCATGAATGAGATGAAGAAAATAAATTATACCTTTCGAGTACAGTCTCACATCTCGCGAAGTCAAGCTTAAAGTCATAAAGATATGATCTTGTAAGCATCTCTCAATCTGCAAAAGTCTTAAGGTCTAGTCAAAGTAACTTTATTCACAAAAATTGAAATGACATAAAGCAGTAAAACACTTAGTGTACGAGTTCTGATCAGAAGTAATCAGAAGTCATAGCCATACTCTTTACTTGTATGCTCCCCCTAGAATCATGCATCACTAACAATTATCAGTAAGCACAATGCATTTAAATATGCTCCCCCTCAAACTAACATTGACCATCAATGAAATACTTCGCACACTCCCCCTGAGATCATGAACAAACTTTTAAAGAGCAGGTATCATGCGGAAATAATAATAAATAAATGATAAAGAGATACAATAAGAAACTTTAATAGGTAACTACCGATTAGGTCTTAAGATTTAGCATACCAAGTCTTGAGACAAGAAAATTAAATCTCTTTTCGTCTAAAGGTTTGGTAAACAAATCTGCAAGCTGATAATCGGTTTTTACAAAGTAAAGTTCAATTGTCCCCTTTTCTACATTATCTTTTATAAAATGATACCGGACATCTATGTGTTTGGTCTTAGTATGCTGAACAGGGTTAGCGGTAATAGCAATAGCGCTCTTCGAATCACAATAGATCGGAATTCTATTGAAATGAAATCCATAGTCTCGCAGTTGTGTTCTCATCCACAAGACCTGAGAACAGCAGCTAGCAGCAGCTACATATTCCGCTTCGGCCGTTGATGTGGAGACACATAATTGCTTCTTTGAAGCCCAACTGACGAGTTTATCTCCAAGGAATTGTATATGACCCGAGGTGCTTTTCCTGTCTAACATGCAACCAGCATGATCTGCGTCTGAATAAGATGTTAGTTCAAAGCTTGTATCCTTAGGATACCACAGACCAAGATCTGCAGTCCCCTTCAGATACCTGAAGATCCGCTTTACAGCAGACAAATGGGATTCTTTAGGATTGGCCTGATATCTAGCACATAAGCATGTAGAAAACATTATATCCGGCCTACTAGAAGTAAGATACATTAAAGAACCTATCATCCCTCTATAAGTCCTAACATCAACAGCCTTTCCCGAAAGATCGGTGCCAATCTTAGTACCAGGTGCCATTGGGGTACCAATCGGTTTACAATTTTCCATTTTGAACTTCCGAAGAATATCCAGAATGTATTTAGATTGATTGATAAAAATCCCCGTTGAAAATTGTTTGACTTGCAATCCGAGAAAGAAGTTCATCTCTCCCATCATGCTCATTTTAAAATGAGACACCATGAGGTTTGCAAAGTTCTTACAATACTTAGGATTTGTAGAACCAAAAATAATATCATCCACATATATTTGAATAAGAATGATATCGCCTTTATCCTTTTTAATAAAAAGAGTGGTATCGACCGTACCTTTTGTAAAACCTGACTTGACTAAGAATTGAGATAAGATATCATACCAGGCGCGAGGAGCTTGTTTCAGTCCATAAAGAGCTTTATCCAAGATGTAAACGTGATTAGGCTTATCTGGATTCACAAACCCTTCAGGTTGAGAAACGTAGACTTCTTCCTTGAGTACTCCATTCAGAAAAGCTGTCTTCACGTCCATTTGATAGACGGTGAAGTTCTTGTGAGCTGCGTAGGCTAAGAACATCCGAATTGCCTCTATACGCGCCACTGGAGCATAAGTCTCATCGTAGTCTATCCCTTCCTCTTGCCTATATCCCTTGGCGATAAGTCGTGCTTTGTTTCGGATAACGGTACCATCTTCATCTTTCTTGTTTTTGAACACCCATTTCGTACCAATGATGGTTTTACCTTGCGGTTTGGGTACGAGTCTCCAGACTTTCAGTGCTTCAAACTGATTCAGCTCATCTTGCATCGCAGTTACCCAATCTGAATCGGCAAGGGCCTCAGATACGCGTGTAGGCTCGATCTTGCTCAGAAAGGATTCATACATACATAGATTTGATGTTGCAGACCTAGTTTGCACCGGTGCAGAAGGATCTCCAATAATTTGATGTACCGGATGCTCTTTGGTCCACTTATGTTCATGAGGGAGTGGATTAGATGCATGTTGATCATTGTCCGCATCTAGGAATCCACTAGTATCTCCTTCAGATGGTTCAGAATTAACGGGGGCTTCAGTTGAAGTAGTCGTTGCAGAAGTTGCAGTAGGTACAGCTTGGTCAATCTGATGATCAGTCCTTACAGTACATCCTACTGAGTCAGCTACTTCTGTCTCAGCGGTGTTGGTCACAACTTCAACTGTCGGAGTAGGATTTTGAACTGGAACTTCTTGCTGAATAGGGGAACCGAATTCAGTAGAGATATCGGAAGTGGTCGGATGAGTAGTCATCGAGTCTTCTATCCTGTCAACCACAACAGAGTTAGGCAATTTAGAACCAAGAAATTCATCATAGAACAGTTCAAATAATAAATCCAAATCAGATAAATTAGAGGTAGACGACGAAGTGCCATCTGATTTGTTCTCTTGAGGTGCAGGTCCTGGAATGGTTGGTCCATAAGCTAATACTCCAGTAATTACGGGTTCTGAACTGATGTGCTCAGAATCCATTTCCTCATCGAATGTAACATTAACGCTCTCGATCACAATCTTCGACTTCTTCAGGTAAATACGGTATGCAGTAGATGTAGAGGAATAACCAACGAAGATGCCTTCATCCGCCTTAGCACTGAACTTGTTCAGATTCTCTCTGTCGTTTAGAACAAAACACTTACAACCAAAAACATGAAAATATTTAATGGTTGGTGTTCGGTTGTTGATCAACGCATACGGAGTCTTCTGAAATCGGCGGTGTATCATGGAGCGATTCTGAGTGTGACACGCAGTCGATACAGCTTTAGCCCACAAAAATAAAGGTAAGTCAGATTGGCTGAGCATTGTCCGAGCGGCCTCGACAAGTGTACGATTTCTCCTTTCGACGACTCCGTTTTGTTGAGGCGTGCGAGCAGCAGAGTATTGATGTGATATCCCGACCGATTCGAGATATTCTTCAACTATCTTGTTCTTGAACTCTGTGCCGTTGTCAGTCCTGAGAATCTTGACTTGTTTTTGCAGATTGACTTGGGTTGTCTTCAGAAACGTAATGAGAACATCGGGAGTCTCATCTTTAGACCGTAGAAACTTAACCCAAGTGTATTGCGTATAGTCGTCCACGATAACCAACACATACTTCTTTCCTCCTAAGCTTTGCGTTCGCATAGGACCGCACAAGTCCATATGCAACAACTCTAAAGGAGAGATGGTACTTGGTTCAGGCTTTGGTTTGTGTGGGGCTCTCTTCATCTTTCCCTTTTCACACGCTGCACATATATGTTCTCTTTCATATTTCAGCTCTGGAAGTCATTTCACTAGCTTGCCACTGACCAGCTTGTTGATGTACCGAAAGTTGAGGTGAGAAAGTCGTCGATGCCATAACCAGCTTTGTTGCATCGAGGCCTTTGATAGTAGACAGACCTGATTGTCAGCCTGGACCTTTGACAAGTTGATGGTGTAGAGGTTTGACTTGCGAGTGCCGACCAAGAGTTCTTTCCCGTCTTCAGTGCGTACCGAACATGTCTTGGCCTTGAAATTAACCTCTAAGTCTTTGTCGCAGAACTGGCCAATGCTGAATAGGTTGTGACCTAAGCCTTCAACGTATCTCACCTTCTTGATCGTAAGATTTTCATGTACAACATCACCATATCCCAGAATAGGTGAAAACTGATCATTCCCAAAATGAACTGTGCCGCAATATTTGTCTGTAAAATTAGACAACATACTCTTCTGCCCGGTCATATGCTTGGAACACCCGCTATCCAAGTACCACATATGACGGGTCTACACAACACAAATCAAGAAAGAAGAGGTTTAGGAACCCATTTAAAAATGGGACCTCCATTGTTAGTACTTGATTTTGGCACCCATTTAAATTTGGGTCCGCTTTTTCTTTGAAAACCAGAATCATGATAAGACGAATGATAATGATAAGATGAAACATTATATGAACCATACCAAACATCAGAATATTTACGAGAAGCATAATCACATTCACCATAATTTAAAAACTTTTTATTTGATGGTGCTAACTGGAATAATTGCTTTATAGAGTACTTCTTGCGAGAATCAACAAGATTAGATTTAAAAGTAGCAACATTCACAATCACATCATCTTTACTAGAAGTCTTTTTATTCAAAATAAAACTAGAACTAGATTTAGCTTTCTCGTCTATCTTCTGTTTCGGTATCCATGCAGTCTTAACTCCAACCCTTTGCTTTCTCAAATCTGAAACATGTGAAACTTTAGAGTTAGAATGATGAGAATTAAGAGAATGCTTCTTCTTTGGCTTACCAGTGGGGATCGGTTTCTGTGAAAGCTGAGATTTTTGTTTCTTACCTTTTGCTTTCTTTGATTTCACAGAAACTGATTTATCAACTTTCGTTGATGTTTCACCTTTGTCAAAAACACTGGGTAATCCAAAGGAATTAACAACACAAGATGAATGATAAGGAAGTTTAGAAGAAGAATCAAACTGAGAAACACAATCATTTAAAACACCTTCAGAGTTTAATAAATTAAGCTCATTATCAAGGGAACCAGATTTGTCATCCGAATTTAAAGCCTTGGAGATTTTAGGAAAATTAGAAGTTTTGAACACTGTTGAAAAAACTGTTTGTTCTAAGTCCATCAAAATTCTTTCTTCTATAAGAGTATTCTCGAGTTCAGAAATTTTACTTTCCAAAACTAGAGGAGGGACGTAAAGCTTACCTTCGATAGGTTTAGCCTCCAACTCTTGTACAGAATAACTCTCAAAGTAATCATTTGAAAGAAATTTTGATTTATTAGAACTATAACTGTTATTCAACTTCTCATAGCGAAATGGAAGTTGAACTTTAGATGTGTTCTTTCTTTTATCATATTCCATGGCTTTATCTTTTTCAGACAGACTCGTCCAAAAGGGTTTGAGTTCAGGATGTTGAGGAGCCAACAACATAAACCCAAAGTCATAAAGTGCAGGCACTTCAGATATAACCTTTTTGAGATGATGTGGGTTCTTGTAACCAAGTCCCCAAGTATAGGTTTCTCTTTAGGTTTGTTCAAATGAATAGTGTGTTCAGTTTGACCAATAGTATGTAATTTTTCTTCCAAAGCAGTCACCTTTTCTATTAAAGATTTATTCTCTTTTGAAGTAGAAAAGTATCTTTTAGCAAGCTCTATAGACTTAAACTCACATTCTTTGTAGTTTGAAACAGTTTCAGATAACTCTTTATGAATTATAGTCTTTTCTTTAGCGCTGGTGTCTATATTTTTGTGCAAAGTTTCAATCAATACATTTTTCTCAGCAATGTCATTACTAAGTTTATGTATAGATTGATTTTTCTCATTTGTGACACCTTTCTCACGCTTCAGTTTAGACTCTAATTCTTGGAGTTTAGACATCATGGTATGCATTCGGTTCAAAAAATCAGATTCAGTTAAGTCACATACCTCATCATTATCTCCATCATCAGAATCAGCTTCTGACTGGTTCTTTCCCATCAAGCACAGATGTGCTGTCTCGTCCTTCTCTCCTTCTTCAGATTCTTCGTCCGAATGGTCGAGCCAGTATTCATCCTCGGCCATTAATGCTTTTCCAGCCTCTTGTTGCTTGGCTAGAAGCATCTTATTCTTGTAATAGTCGGAGTTTCGGACTTTTGATTTGCGGCAGTCCTTGGCAAAATGACCGAGTCTGCCACAGTTGTAGCACTTTATCGGTTCTTCCTTCTTGGTCTCTTCAGCTCCATCCTTCTTCTTGTCTTCTGGTCTCCTTTCTTCAACTTTCTCTTTATGCTTGTAGTTGTTCGGACCAGACGAGTACCTCTGACTATTGGAGTTTGGCTTTTTATAGAACTTCTTTTGGAAAGCCTTGGTTAACATAAGCATGGCTTCCTTCAGTTGCTCACAATCGTCAGAGTCAGACTTTGCCTCGTTATCAGCCTCTTCTGATTCAGATTCTATCACCTTCTTCTTCTTAGATTTCTTGACCACAAGAGCAACTGGATCAGCAACTGCTTTGTCAGCCTTTTTCATCTCAGCCTTGATCTCTTCCACTTCTTCCTCATTCTGTCTGAGGATTTCATAAACTTCATGAAGAGGAATGTCGTGCAAATCCTTCAGCTGTCTCATTTGTCTGGTGAATCTCTTCCACTCAGGCTGAAGGTTGCTGAGAAATTTCACATTCAGCTCCACGTGAGATTTGCTGATCTTGTTCTTGCTGAGCTCATTCAGCAATGTGACAAATCTGTCATAAGTGGCTTCAAGTGATTCTTCAGCTTTGGCTTTGAATTCTTCATAGTTATTCAAGCAGTTGGAAACTTTAAGCTGATTGCCGACTTTTGATCCAATCATCATCTTCTCCAATTGATCCCACATTTGCTTGCCGGTAGCATTGTAGCTATCAATTTTAACATATATTTCGTTCGGTGTGCCTTGGAGAATAAATGATCTTGCCAGGTTGTCACCCTTGTGTCTCTTCAGCTAATTTTCCGTATATTCACCAATCGATAACTTATACTCAGTCTCTTCTTCTACACCATTTTCTCCGGCTACAGTGAGAACCTTGGTCGAAGGTGTCATGATCCCGTCTTTCAGAGATTTTCTGATTTCATCTCCCAAATCATGTCGATCAATGAAGTCCAAAAATCTATCCTTCCATTGCTCGTACTCCCCCTTGAAGAGTACTGGTGGCTTCACATCTGTTCCAATAGCAAGAGCTTCCCGAGACATCTTTACTTATACGATTAGAAATCAAACTTATCTGATATTGAGACAATCAACTGATATTGATTGTTAGAAATCAAGATAAAATCACACAATACAGAAAGTCTTAGAATGAAATTCAGAAAAATCTGATTACGAACAGAACTTTGCCCCCCTTCGCAGACTTAGCACGGGGGTCCCTATTACAGTTTGCAAAAAATCGACCGATATGCTGACTGGGGATGTGCTTCGACCGGGTAGATGTGAAGACCGGTAAGTGAAAGGACCGATATTATGTTCGACCGGGAACTTGTAAAGTCCGGTCGAGTGATTTGACCGATATAGAGTTCGACCGGGAACTTGTAAAGTCCGGTCGTGTGATTTGACCGATATAGATGCTTTGACCGATATGACTCGACCGATATACTCTTAGACCGGTGTTACTCGACCGATATACCCTTAGACCGATAGTGTGCTGTGTGAGTTACGGTCGAATGCTAAGGACCGATATAACTTTGACCGATAGAATGCAAGACCGGATGGATGTTCGACCGACACTAAACAAGACCGATATGTTCGACCGATATAATCTTCGACCGGGTGGACTGTGAGAGTACCGGTCGAATGCAATAGACCGATAAAAAGTGTTCGACCGGAAGTGCAAAGACCGATATGTTCTTGATATTCTTCGACCCAGAAACCAGAAATCAGCCCAGAAAACACTCGATACCACGAATTAAAGTACCAAAGGAGAGCATTGTCGATCCTTTAACAAAAGGCCTAAGTAGAGAGCAAGTATCATTCACATCGAGGGGAATGGTCTTAAAGCCAACACAATGATTTTCCTCGGAGGCAACCTAACCTAGCGAAATTGGAGATCCCATGGTCTAGGTTCAATAGGCAAACTAGTCTGGGTCAACTCAAGCAACTATCAAACAAAGGTATGCCTATTCCTATGATGTTTCCTTTATATTTTCCATTAATGATCTAGGGTTGAAATGTTACATTCTTAATAATGTTGATAGCTATATAGTGGAATACAACGGATAATTCTTGATCGGCATTACCTATGTGAGACTGATGTAGGGTCGCATCTTCGAGGACGGACATGGCTACGTCTTCTAAGACTCTCATGAAGAAAGAATATGTTCACGACCAAAATGAACACAATGTTAAGAATTAAATTATGTATAGTTATAATATGTGTGATGCCTATTGTCTCGATTTACTACAAAAAGTGGCTAGTTCAAGACATTAATTCACTATCCGTGAAGTAGATTCGATAGGTACTCACTAGAAAAAGTTCAAATCCAAAAGACACCATTTTCCGATGCATATTATAACTATCTTGGTGATAGAAACATAAGTTCCAATATATATATATATATTGCTTATTTTCTATTCAAATGTGGGGTATTATTGGGGTTTGAATAGAAAATGTGGGGTATTGTTGGAACTTAGTGTAGACTAGAGAACCTTGTCCCACATAGGAGCCAAGATAAAGGTTAGACCACTTAATAAACTCCAATCAATGAGCATTAAATGAATCATTTTAATTGCTTGGCTTTGGATTGTGGTTTTCTTGGTGGGATCTCCTTGACATTAATAGATATATATTACATGTCAAGATTAGGCCTTGGGCCTTGGAGCTCTTGGGGTCGAGATACATTGATTGTTGAAAGTGTGATGCAGGCATGACAGTGCTTGGCGCGGATCACGGCACGATACGAGTCGTGTGGATGCACGTGTGATGATCTGTGGACAGAGCCCAGCACGAGTTACGGTGCAGTCGTGCACGTGCTTCTAGGCGCGTGGGATAATGGAGTTTTTCTATGAACAAAGTATGGCGCGGTTCACCACACGGGTTTACTCTCATGAGCAGTCGCACGGAGCGCCTGGCAGTTTATTCAATTCTTGACAGCAACCTATAAATGTTGTTGATTTTCCACATTCATTATATACGAAATTTCTCCAAATTTTGGGTTCTCTTTCTCCAAAATCCATCATCAAACATCTTTTAATTCGCTAGATTCAAGTTTATACTTGAATAGATTGTTGTATCCTCAAGATAACGCCGATACACCGGGAGAATTTTTGTCTTAGCACACTGTGTATTTCGCGGGCCTCAATCGATCTCTTTGGAACAAAGAATATTCAAATACAAGTAAGGTTTATGATTTTGTTGTAGTTTTATGTTTTCTTCATAAATTTGTAAAAGAATCTTGGTTTTGTTGTATCTGATTCATAAATATATATATATATATATATATATATATATATATATATATATACACCTTTTGGTGTGTGATTGATCAAACCTAACAATCAATTTACGCATTTAAAATTGAAAAACTTGTTGTTGATGCAGACATGTGTGAGAAGGAAGTCAATGGGTAGCGTTGCACTAAGCAATGCAGAGGGGTGCATTTATGTAACACCCCAAAAATGGGGATAACGAAAATTTCCGAAAAAGGAAATATGATATTTAAATTAGTGTCATAGCACGAGCTCATCCCAAAAGGGGAAACAATAAACGCCTATTAATTACATGTTTGTAACAAATAAGCAATAAGGGAAAACAACCCTTTAATCTAAATCCTATCTAGAAAGGATATTATATAAAGTTGTTAACCAAATCTCCAAAATATAAAGCCTTCTAAACTTGGCGTCCCAAAAATGCTCCCAAGTTCCCAACTAAAGTATACTAGACCTTCTTGGCGGTCACACCGCTAGAACTTGAGATACACATCAAACCAATCAAGTGTTAGGCCAAACGAGCCTAGTGAGTTGAACAAAAGCATGGAATAATCATTTATATCCATTATAGACAACAAGAGACATAAAGGAATCAATGGGGGAGACCCATCACACCAACGAATTTCACCTCAAGTCAATGTACCTTGATGTTCACTCACATGAGCAACATCCCGAAGGCCCGGCACATTCAAAGACTTCCTCTCAGGCATTACTCCCAATGGCGGGGGTCTAGGTGCATACCATCATGGTGGCACCCTATGACTACATCCTCCTAATGCTTACTCATGGTTCATCCAATATTCATACTATATTTAACTCTATACATATTTCATATCAACAAGATACATCTATAAGACCTTACGTACTTCCAATCCCATTTTAGACCCACAACTCTAAAATATGCAAGCTT
The DNA here is from genome assembly GCA_954870635.1 of Arctium minus. Taxonomy (NCBI): domain Eukaryota; kingdom Viridiplantae; phylum Streptophyta; class Magnoliopsida; order Asterales; family Asteraceae; genus Arctium; species Arctium minus. Next base: position 9,601,885 of record OX941096.1, on the reverse strand, counting down.
ACTAATAATCACCATCTACCCAATCATGACCACAGCATTGTTAGTAATAAACTCATCAAAATCTACATGAAGATTATTAACCAATAACCCCAACAAGTAACAAAAGTAGCAATTACGTCAAACTTATCAGGTGATCAGATATATACATAAGTATAGAATAATAACAATTAGCATTCAAGATATGTATCTCATTTGTAAAGTTTAGAAGAAAACTCACTAACTAGGGTTTAGATGAAACCCTAGAAAATTGGAGAACTCTAGAAGAGGTGTGGTGAAGAAGACTTGGGGTTGGAGACTTGAAATTATTGCTGAGAACCTTCAATAAATGCCCAAGAATCTTAAGTCCTTTCCTAACCACCAATAATTAATGCTTTGTAAGAAGGTAAGAGGAAAAGGTGTGAATATTGAGCTAAAAATCGCCTACTAGGGTTCTCTCTCTCTAAAGATATATGATTTTGGAGTTAATGGGGAGAAAATGTGAGAAAGAGGCTTTAAAACCCGTCAGGTGGGCCCCGGGCGATTGTTCCCGACGATTGTGCTAAGGGCACTCTCTCCGTCACTTTCGTCGAAAGTGTACCGAGTGCGAGGTGTGTGGCTCGACGAGAGTGACTCGGCGATTGTGACCACATGTCACTTTCGCCGTCACTTTAGCCGGATGGTACCGAGAGTTCATCCAAACCCCACGATAGTGCCTTCGCGATTGTGCCTCATGGCACTCTCGTGGGCACTCTCGCTCCCACAGTACCGAACTTCTAAAACATTTAAATTTAAACGGTGAAGCTCGAACTTAGGCATTTCAACATCGGTAAACATAAACGGAATATAAGCATTAAACAATTAAGAGTTCAAGATGGGAAACACGATTACTTGAGGGATTTTTACAGGTGTTAGAATCCTCCCCACCTAATAAGGATTTCATCCCTGAAAACTCACCCACTAAACAAATGGGGGTATCTTTTCTTCATGTCTTCTTCTGATTCCCACGTCACATTGGCATCCCGATGGTGCCTCCATTGGACCTTAACCATGGTCACTTCTTTGTGTATTAACTTCTTTGTCTTCGACTCCAATATGGATTTCGGTTCTTCTACACAATGGTTTCCATTGTCCACTCGTATCTTCGTCAATGGAATGACGCTTTCTTCCTCAGCAAGGCACTTGCGAAGGTAACAAACGTGAAATGTAGGGTGAATCCCGTCCATTTCCGGCGGCAAGTCCAACCTATAGGCTTGGAGTCCAACCTTCTCCAATATCATGAAGGGTCCAAGGAAATGGGGACTGAGCTTCCCACGCTTTCCAAAACGGTTAATTTCCTTCCACGGCGACACCTTCAACATAACCCGTTCGCCCACTTGGAACTTGACCGGTCTTTGCTTTTTATTTGCGTAACTCTTTTGTCATCTTGGGCCGCCTTCAAACGCTCCCGGATACTCTTCATCTTGTCCGTCATTTCTTGTACGATCTTCGTCCCCGCAAATTGTTTTTCTCCCGCCTCGAGCCAACCCACCGGTGTCCTACATTTCCGTCCATAAAGCGCCTCAAATGGTGCCATCCTGATTCTCGAATGGTAGCTATTGTTGTAGGAGAATTCCACTAAGGGTAGATGCGAATCCTAATTTCCTCCAAAGTCTATCACACAAGACCGAAGCATGTCTTCGAGCGTTTGGATTGTCCTCTCACTTTGGCCGTCGGTTTGAGGATGATATGTCGTACTCAATTTGACTCTCGTGCCTAACTCCTTTTGTAGTCCATCCCAAAACATGGAAGTGAACCGACTATCCCGGTCCGAGACTACGGATAGTGGAACACCATGAAGCGATATCACTTCGTCAATGTAGAGCTTGACTAGTTTGTCCGTCGGCAACGTCTCTCGCATCGCCAAAAAGTGTGCGCTCTTCGTGAGCTAATCCACCACTACCCAAATAGTGTCATGACCCCTTAAGGTTCTTGGAAACTTGGTGACGAAGTCCATCGTGATATGCTCCCACTTCCATTCCGGATTGGCTAGTGGTTACAAACTCCCACAAGGTCTTTGATGTTCCGTTTTGACTTGAAGGCAAGTGACGCACCTTTCCATGTAATTTGCCACATCGAGCTTCATCATCGGCCACCAATAGTGTAACTTAAAATCTCTATACATCTTGGTGCTACTGGGATGTATAGAGTACTTGGACTTGTGAGCTTCCGCTAAGAGCAACTCATGAATCCTTCCAATCTTTGGTACCCAAATTCTCCCATGAAATAATTTGAGGCCGCGACTATCCTCTTTTAATAGCTCCCATTGCTTCACCATGATCTCGGCTTTAAGGTTCTCCTCACGAAGTGCCTCGGATTGACTCACCTTGATGTCCTCCACTAAACTTGATATCACGTCGATCCTTGAAAGAGTCACTTTGATTTCGCTCCCATAACTTTTTTGGCTCAATGCATCCGCCACTACATTGGCCTTACCGGGATGGTAAAGCATTTCACAATCATAGTCTTTCAAAAGCTCCAACCACCTTCTTTGCCGCATGTTAAGATCCTTTTGGTCAAATATGTACTTCAAGCTGTTATGGTCAGTGAATAGTGTGCATTTCGTCCCGTAAAGGTAGTGTCGCCATAGCTTCAAAGCAAATACCACCGCTACCAACTCCAAGTCATGTGTAGGGTAATTCTTCTCGTGGTCTTTGAATTGTCATGACACATACGCTATCACCTTCCCCCTTTGCATCAAAAAACACCCTAGGCCCGATTTAGAGGTGTCACTATAAACCACGAAGTCTTCGGATCCTTCGGGTAAGGATAGGATTGGTGTTTCGCATAACTTCTTTTGAAGAGTCCGGAAAGCTTTCTCTTGAGCTTTGGTCCATAAGAACTTGACGTTCTTCCTTGTCAATGATATGATCGGAGATGAGATCTTCGAAAAATCTTGAATAAACCGTCGGTAGTAGTCGGCCAAACCCAAGAAACTTCTTATCTCTGTTGGACTCGTCGGTGGTTCCCAATTCATCATTGCCTCAATCTTTGTCGGGTCTACTTTCACCCCATCCTTCGATACCACATGGCCCCAGAATTGGACTTATTGTAGCCAAAACTCACATTTTGAAAATTTCGCGAATAACCTCTCCTTCCGAAGAATTTCTAAAACCTCCCACAAATGTGGTTGATACTCCACCTCGTCCCGCGAGTAGATCAGCATATCATCGATGAAGACTATAACCGGTTTGTCCAAGAAAGATCGACATACTCGGTTCATCAAATCCATAAATACGGTTGGAGCATTAGTCAACCCGAATGGCATGACTAGAAACTCATAATGATCGTATCTTGTCCGAAACGACGTCTTCGGAATATCACTCTCCTTCACTTGCACTTGATGGTAACCCGATCGCAAATCTATCTTGGAGAAACATCCCGCTTCTTGTAGTTGATTGAAGAGGTCGTCGATCCGAGGAAGTGGATATTTGTTCTTCATGGTGACCTTGTTGAGTTCATGGTAGTCGATACACATCCGCATAGACCCGTCCTTCTTCTTCACAAATAGAACTGGAGCTCCCCAAGGCGACGAGCTTGGTCGTATAAATACTTTCTCAAGGAGTTCTTGTAGTTGTGTCATCATCTCTTGCATCTCCGTCGGGGCTAGGCGATAAGTTGCGTAAGCAATTAGAACGGCACCCGGAGTGAGGTCGATATGGAACTCCACTTGGCGTTCCGGTGGTAGTCTGGGTAGATCTTCCGGGAAGACGTCCGGGTAGTCGCGCACCACTTTCACATCTTCCATTTTCTTCTTCTCGAGCTTCGCGTCGATCACGTAGGCCAAGTAGGACGCATACCCCTTGGCTAGGCTCTTTCGTGCTTTGATTGACGAAATGATCGTGTTGTCCCTTCGGTTCTTCTTCCCGTAGATTATCACTTCTCCCCCCCTTCGTCAAGGGTACTCGAATCACGTTCTTGGAACAAAATATACCGGCATCATGTTTGGATAACCAATCCATTCCAACAATCACATCAAACCCTTTGATATCCGCCGGTAACAAATCTATTAAAAAGGATTCCCCATCTAAATTTAAGGTGCACCCAACGTAGCATTCCCGAACTAACATATTCTCCCCATTGGCTACCTCTACCACTAGAGCATCATTCAACAAACTAATAGGAGTGGTGAAGTTCTTGCAAAATGAGGTAGACACAAATGATCGGTTCGCACCAGAATCAAACAAAACAAGGGTAGGTAGAGAGTTCACTAGAAACGTACCCGATACGACATCCTCCGTCTCTCTTTCTTCATCCGCCGTCATTTGGAAGGCCCGACTTGGCGTCTTCGGTGGAACCTCCTTCTTTGATGCAACCCCTCTTGATGCCCCTTGTTGTCCTCTCGCTAACTTGGGACAATCTCTTTTGATATGCCCCGGTTCTCGACACTCATAGAAAACTCCTCGGGAAGGGCAATCCCGGTTCATGTGATCCTTACGTCCACACTTAAAGCACTCCATAGTGTTAGAGAAGGGTTTCGGATTACAAGGCCCGATATGCTTACTCTTACACTTGAGTCACCATCTCCCCTCACGTCGTGGATCCATGTTCCTCCCCCCGTTAAAGGGTTTGGAGGGTCGTATGGGCTCGGTTGGCCTTTCCCACTTCATCTTCTCTCCTTGTTGCTTCTTTTCTTCTATCTCTTCGAGGATGTCGTCCTCCACCAACTAAGATTCCTCTATGACTTCCTGCAAGATATTCACCAGAGTGTTCCTCATGCCCGTCTTCATCTCTGCCGGTAAACCCTTCAAGTAGGCCTTTATCTTTGACTTCTCATCGATCGCTAAATGCTCAACCAGACTGAGCTTCTCCATGAATTGTTTTGAGTAATTAGTGATCACAGACTACCCTTCTTCAGGTTCTGGAACTCTTCTTCTCATTGCAGTATTTCTCCATGATCTTCTTCTTGATGGTTGTCCAAGTGAGCTTGGCCAAAACCTCTGGTGTAAGCGCCTCCCCGGTAACGTTCCCCCAACTCAACGCATCCTCTCTTAGTAGTTGAGACGCAAACTTGACCCTCTGAGAGTCGGACATTCACTTGACTCAAATGTCATTTCTACATCTTGTATCCAGTTCATGCACGCCATTGGACTAGTCATTTCATAGAATTCTGGAGGTCGACTGCATAAAAAGGATTTAAAGGAGCAACCCCCTTCTTTCTTCTTTTCGGCTCTAATCATATGCTCCTCCGTCCCAATTGCATTATCGGCACCAGCCAATCTAATTAGCGCATTGTCCCCCACCGTTTCATGTCTCCGGTTGCTTATGTCACGATCTTCTAACATCTTCATGAACCTTTCGTCTCGCTTGTCCATAGAGGAGTTCATCATTTGCATGATGTTTGCCAACAAGACTAACTGGGGGCCCGCTTCCTGAATGACCGGGTTATCAGTCTCGAGATTCACTTGGGGAACTTGGTCCACAACCCCATCCAACAAGATGGTTCCTTGCGGGACGGTCGGACCACCCTTTGGATTTACTCTCCTTGACGTCTCCGGAGCCGTGACACTCGCATCATTGCCCTCCTCGGTTATTACCGTTCGATTCCTTGTGTTTACCATTGTGAACTGTCACACTTGATAAAGATCATACCGGTTAATTCTTTGAGAGATTAGTGGTTCAATACGTACTACTACAAAGATTAATCATTATAATAACAGTTACAAGCACACTCACGTATTTATAAATTCATAATAGCACTGGCCAAGTGAAATCGTGAATGTATATTACATAAGAATTCTCGTTGTCATCATCACAATTTTCAATCATTGCAATTCCGTAATCCTAACACTCTCCCCACCTAGGAATGCTCTACCCGCATGGACAGTGATGTCATAGGCACCTACAGTCTAAGTCTAGGCATACTAGAGATGACACCTAGTTCACTTAAACTAGAACTCTCATACCAACTTACAACACCCCAAAAATGGGGATAACGAAAATTTCTAAAAAAAGGAAATATGATATTTAAATTAGTGCCATAGCACGAGCTCACCCGAAAAGGGGAAACAATAAACGCTTGTTAATTACATGTTTGTAACAAATAAGCAATGAGGGAAAACAAACCCTTTAATCTAATTCCTATCTAGGAAAGAGATTATATAAAGTTGTTAACCAAATCTCCAAAATATAAAGCCTTCTAAACTTGGCGTCCCAAAAATGCTCCCAATCTCACAACTAAAGTCTACTAGACCTTCTTGGCGATCGCACCGCTAGAACCTGAGATACACATCAAACTAATCAAATGTTAGGTCAAACGAGCCTAGTGAGTTGAACAAAAACATGGCATAATCATTTATATCAATTATAGACAACAAGATCCATAAAGGAATCAATGGGAGAGACCCATCACACCAACGAATTTCACCTCAAGTCAATATACCTTGATGTTCACTCACATGAACAACATCCCGAAGGCCCGGCACGTTCGAAGACTACCTCCCAAGCATTACTCCCAACGGTGGGGGTCTAGGTGCATACCATCATGGTGGCACCCTAAGACTACATCCTCCTAATGCTTACTCATGTTCATCCAATATTCATACTATATTCATCTCTATACATATTTCATATCAACAAGATACATGTATAAGACCTTACGTACTTCCAATCCCATTTTAGACCCACAACTCTAAAATATGCAAGCTTACTAATAATCACCATCAACCCCATGATAATACCCAATCATGACCACAACATTATTAGTAATAAACTCATCAAAATCCACATGAAGAATATTAACCAATAACCCCAACAAGTAACAAATGTAGCAATTAGGTCAAACTTATCAGGTGATCAAATATATGCATAAGTATAGAAGAAAACTCACTAACTAGGGTTTTAGATGAAACCCTAGAAAATTGGAGAACTCTATAAGAGGTGTGGTGAAGAATACTTGGGGTTGAAGACTTGAAAGTATTCTAAGAACCTTCAATAAATGTCCAAGAATCTTGAGTCCTTTCCCAACCACCAACAATTAACGTTTTGTAAGAAGGTAAGAGGAAGAGGTGTGAATATTGAGCCAAAAATGCCTACTAGGGTTCTCTATCTCTCTAAAGATGTCTGATTTTGGAGTTAATGGGGAGAAAAGGTGAGAAAAAGGCTTTAAAACCCGTCAGGTGGGCCCCGGGCGATTGTGCCAAGGGCACTCTCGTCGGCACTTTCGCTGAAAGTGTACCGAGTGCGAGGGGTGAGGCTCGGAGAGAATGACTCGGCGATTGTGCCACATATCACTTTCGCAGTCACTTTAGCCGGTGGGGGGGGGGGGGTAGGACATAAAATGTCCAATGTTAGAAAGTTTTGTAAAGGACTCTACATTAATATTTGTATTGGGTTTTAGTTTGTAATTGGGCTTAAACTTTGTAAATGGGCTTGGGCTTATTGTTGAACAAGGAAGTTAAGGGGAGGTATATATAGATTAGGTCTATTGTAATTTAAGTTAAGATTTTAGTATACAAAATGTAGTCGGTTGAGAGCGAGCGTTTTCTAGAGAGAGAATCACTTTCTCTCTCTAGGTTTGTGTCTGTGTTCTTCAATATTCAGTGAATAAATCGCCTCCTTCCAATCTCATCTTGTTTCTTATATTTAGATTATGAATTGTTGATTGTTTTGGGACTTACAATTGGTATCAAAGCCAAATCGAAGAAAATTTCTTTGATTCGGTCAATTTTTCGACAATTTATTATCGACAGCCCAAACCTTTGTATCTGTGATTTGGATCTGATTTTGTGGAGATTGGAGCTTAATTTGTGAAATTATTGCACAAAATCGATTCAGTTTTATTCGATAGATATTTTGGAATCGATTACATCTTTTGATTTAATCAAATTTTGGATCAGATCTGTGTTTTTAGAAAATTTGGATGCGACTGTGTTCATCTCGAATTTCCAGAAATTGAATCGAATCAGTGAAATTTGATTGGAGTTTATTGCAAAGGATTGATTGTTTTGTGTTTGTAAACATTATACGATCGTTAATCCATCGATTATTTGATCAATTTTGATGTTTAAAAATTTTTGGATCGACAGCGTTCGTGTACCGGGAGTCGGACCAGGATTACACCATACCGGGCCCGGAGTTGACACCGGTCGCAGAGTACTCATCCGGGAGTTTACATCCGGGCGTATCCGGGAGTGTTTGAAAAACACACACCGGGCGCATCCATCCACAATTAATCTTTGATTGCAAAAATTTGATTGGGTGAATAAATCAAAGTGGGTCGGCAGCTCCTTCAATCTCAATTTGAAATCCATGATGAATTCAATTATGATTGGCTGCCAACATATAATGGGTCGGTGATGTGATGAAGATTGTATGGCCGATTGTGGATTAATTTGAATGTGAGTTTCATTGTGATTGGAAGAAAAAGTTAGTGGGCGGTGAAATTTTGCAATTGGATAATGAAGTCTCGCGATGCCTATGTGAATTAATTGCAACCGGCGATGAGTTAATAATTGTGGCCGACGATGAATTGATAATTTTTGGTCGGTGAAATTGTTTTGGTGATATCAATCGGCAACTTATTTCTCATTTGAAATCGGCGAAATCACATGATTGGGTGATGAAATTTGATGGGTCGGTGGTTTCATGAGAATCGAATTTTTTTTTTGGCCCATGTACACCGAATTTTTGATCGAGTTTGATGAATTTTTTTTGGGCCAAATACCAACAGATTTTTGGGCTTAAATGTTTTGAGCTTAAGTGATCAATTTTTTTAATCACTTTGCCGTTCAGAATTTTTGAAGATTGATATCTCGAGAACCGACTATTGATTTGAACGGCGTATAATCCAGATTTAATTGCGCTTTGACCATGTGATCCGTGATACAGATTCTTCAAGTATTATTTTGTATTTGTTCCGGAAATTTCTCGTTCGGTTTTTCTCGACGGTTGCTTATCAGTGTGTGATCCAGCTTATTTTTTTTCAACAATCTGTTCAAGAGGTTTTCGCTGAATGCATATGTGGCATCATTCCAACTTTCAGACTGTCACATATCTCTGTGCAACTGACTCAGATTCACAGAACTCATGTTTGTTAAGATTTTCAGACATTACGTGTTTTGGATTCAGTCTTCGATTGGATTGGATTAGCAGTTTGAGCATTTGCAATCATTAGTCTGGAGAGCTTCTTTATGTTGTTAGACCGTTGAGAGCACTTTATCACTCTTCTGACCTGATCAATCAGTAGTGTGAGCGACTGCAATCACTGTTCTGATGCTTTAGTTGTGATTCAGAATCCTGAGTGCTTATAATCAGCCAACTGATTCGTGAAGAAAGGAGATATGAGTTCTTCATTCAGTGTTCTGGAAAGCAGTTTGGAAATGAGCATCTTTCTTCAGTTGCTGAACAGTTGTTGATTGGTTCTTCTACCCTTGCCTAGTAGTGTTTGCTACCAGTTGCTTCCTTCTACGAGCTGATTAGTATAAGTTCTTAAGTTGAACTCCTATTCAACTCGCATTTCAAAGACAGATTCGGTGTTATAAACTGAAGATGCACTTTGAGTGTCACTCCATAATTCACACATATCATTCTTGTGGGCGTTAAGGAATGTGTTGGATTTACTAGAGATAAAAGTTGTCTTTATGTGCACTCAGTCGAGGTTATTGCGCACATCGAATCTGGTATTAAAGTTGAAACTTTGAAGGATAAGAGCTTCATTCAAGGGGGAGCCTGAGCTATTTTGAAGTTATGCAACGCTAAAGTTTTTCAAAGAAATCAAGGGGGAGAAGAGCTGGGCGCTTCAAAGTTAATGATTCATTTACAAAACTTTAGGGGGAAATTGTTAGGACATTAAATGTCCAATGTTAGAGAGTTTTGTAAAGGACTCTACATTAATATTTGTATTCGATTTTAGTTTGTAATTGGGCTTAAACTTTGTAAATGGGCTTGGGCTTATTGTTGAACAAGGAAGTTAAGGGGGAGGTATATATAGATTAGGTCTATTGTAATTTAGGTTAAGATTTTAGTATACAAAATGTAGTCGGTTGAGAGCGAGCGTTTTCTAGAGAGAGAATCACTTTCTCTCTCTAGGTTTGTGTATGTGTTCTTCAATACTCAGTGAATAAATCGCCTCCTTCCAATCTCATCTTGTTTCTTATATTTAGATCATGAATTGTTGATTGTTTTGGGACTTACAGGGGGGTTACCGAGATTTCATCCAAACCCCGTGATAGTGCCTTCGCGGTTGTGCCTTATGGCACTCTCGCGGGCACTCTCGCTCCCACGGTACCGAACTTCTAAAACATTTAAATTAAAACGGTGAGGCTCGAACTTAGGCATTTCAACATCGATAAACATAAACGGAAGATAAGCATTAAACAATTAAGAGTTCGAGATGGGAAACGCGATTACTTGAGGGATTTTTACGGGTGTTACAATTTAGCCCACCCCTTTGATGATATAAACTTGAGTTCTATAAAACAAGGGGTGGGCTAAATACACCCCTATGTATTACTTAAGTGTGCCCCTACCCATTGAGTTCCTCCTCATACATGTCTACATCGACACCAACACCAACTTTTTCAATTTCAAATAGATAAATTGATTTGAGAGTGAATTACAATGGTGATCCTTGTGGTTTGCTCAAATTTTAGATTTGGTCCCTCAAAACAAACTATCTACACTGATGGCCCCTTACTTTTCAATTTTATAAGACTCAAAGTCCCTCAAGTTAACATCGTTAGTGAGCAATCGTTTAAAGGGAAAAATAATTATTTGGGCAAACTACAGGCACCAAAAGTGTAATTCACTTTAATATATACACTTATGAAGGTTATAGAAATCGGTCCTTCCTCTCCCCCATCTTTCTCACCGTCAGCAGCTACCGTCGGCAGTCACCACCCCTTTTTCATCTTTGGCTCCGACAACTACATCAACCTCTATCACCGTCGACACTCCATTTCTCTCCCCCCTCACTTTCTCTACCTCTCATCTACGCTCTCCCTCACTAGATCTGTGCCCACCACGAGAATAAGAGCCATCGCCACTAGATCTGTGTCACTACCTGTTTTCATGGAGCTGCAACATCCACACTTGTTCATCAGACAACATTAGAGAAAGAATGTTCCAAGATTAGTACATGCAGGATTCCTAATGGCGAGGCAAACCTTTTGGAACAATGGGTTCGCCGACTTGTAAGGTTGACTAGTGAACGGGTCGAATCTCATTTGGGGTCGAGTCGGTTAACGATCACCAAACGCGGCAAGGTGAGGAGGATCCGGACCACCTTTTGCATAAGCTAAAGAAGGACCAGGTATCTGGTAAGGATCATGTGCAACTTTTGGATACGGTGTTGAAGACGAACTGGGGATTCAGTAGGAGGGGATTGGACTCATCTTCTCCATGTTTGCATAAGCATATGGATTATGTCAATTTACTAAATATCGACTATAAGGAGCAGCAGTAGAAGAACACGGAAATTCCTGCAAGTTTAATGGACTTCTTTCCTTTGTGTTTGTAATTTCTGGTCCTGCACCACCAACTTCATCTTCTGCACCATCGATTTAAATGGGTTATGCTTTTTGAGTTTCTATCACAATTCTTGAATAACTTTATACACAATTGTTGATAATGTTCTTGAAACATTGATGATGTTCTTGTTGGTAATCTTGATATTTTTGGGCAATTGATTCAGAATTTAATGTTTAGATTAAATTTTTGACTTTAGGGTTTATAATACATTTTTAATTTTAGGGTTTAGTTTAGATTTCTAGATTTTTACATTGTTTCTGAATCATAATTAATTTTAAGAGTGCATTACAATTTTGGCCCCTATAGTTTGCCCAAATAATGGTTTGTTCCTTGTAACGGTTGTTAACTGATAATGTTAACTTGAATGACCTTGAGTATTATGAAATTTAAAAGTTAGGTACTATCTATGTAGATAGTTTGTTTTAGGGACTGTGTATCCCAAAATGCAATCATTCAATCATGTAAACAAATAATCAACACAATAATGCAAACCTGATATTGATTAATCAAACGATTCAACGAGTTACAAGTTCTTGAAATTGATATCTCTCTCTCTGTTTCTCTCTTCACGGCGCACCACCACCAACACAGCCTCCTCACAATAATATTAATTCTCAATTAAGCCTTTCTAACCTAATTACAACTAAATTAACCTAATTTATACTTAGGCTTGATTAGCCTAATGGGCTTTGAAGGCTTGGCTAAGCTTGGGCCCAAAATACAAAACAAACTAAAATAACTAAATATAAAGACTAATAAATAAAATACGTAAACAGACTTTGACTATTTATTACACAGAGACCCTAGACTATTTAATGAGACGACTTTATCATCTTTGACTTCAGATTTCCATCTTCAGATAATTATGATCTTGAATCCAATAAATATGTGCTTTAACAATCTCTCCCTTTGGATCAAGATCATTCTTTAAGCTCAGAAAATGTAATATTCCTCTTTGACTTCAGAATGTAGCAATCTCCCCAATCGATGAGAATATCTTTTGGAAAGAAATTATCTCCAGTTTCAGCTCGGAATACTTCAGCAAATCATCTTCAAAGAAAATTTCTTCAAAACAGCAAGAAATTCTTTCAAAAACTTTTGATCTCCGCATTTCTTGATTGACGCTTCTCCCCCTTTTTGATGAAAAGAGCAAAGAGTTCATCAAAACGTGTCTTCAAGAAATTTCTTCCACCATTGAGCTTGCAAACAGAACCACTAATTATCCGTCAATTCATTAAGATGTTCATACAGATCTTTGCAAATCTAGACAAATTAGAAAATGAAGTGTAACACCTGAATCAATAAATGAATCAGTTAAAATTGTCTGTCAGTAACACAAAGTCACTGTGTGTAACGAATACACAATATAAAGGAGCTTTTATGATGTTCACTCCCCCAGGGCTTCCATTCAATCATCGAAACACCACAAAGGCAATTTCTATGAACGTTATGACAAAGAAACAGATTCTTTGTGTGTTTGTGCAAGTGATAGAAAGAAATAAAGCATATGATGTTTGCTTATAAGGCTCAAAAAGTGTAAACCACTGAGACAAGTTGTGAAACACAGACTCAATGTGCATAAACGAAGTGTGAAGGTGGGGAAGACTTCCTTCTTTTCAATATCCAGATTTTCCAAATGAAAATCAGATAGCATATGTGCTGCGTCCCCTTTGAAAATGAAACATTTTCTTGTTGAGAAGAAAATGAGTAGCTGGTGGGGTAATGTCAAGAGTTGGCATGGGCTAGTTGCCTGTTTCAATAATGTTCACCAAGAATGGTGAAGCATTAGAAATGTGGTTGCCCGGCTTAGAAAGTAGTTGGTGCAGAGTTTAAAAATTCTTTTACTCTGATCTCTCACCCTCTTTCTTTTAATCTTTAAGCTCACAGCTAACCGAACTCTCTTTTGACATATTCTCTCATCACACATCCCACACTCATTTCTTTTGAACTCCTCACATTTAATCACTAAAGGATTAACTTCTTGGGTAGGAAACACTGGTTAACGTGAATCCATAGAAGTTTCTTTGAAGTCCTAGCACACTGATACCATGTTTTCCTATGAAGCATATAATGCTCAGATGGTTTAACTTTATCAGTTAAAGCTCAATGATGAATCAGAAAACATTTAAAATCACACTTCCAATTCAAGAAATCTGTTTGAGAATCGGGAAGTGGTTTGAACATTTAAGAACATGTTTTCTTATGATTGAAAGTTGTCCTTCTTTCAACCATGAATGAGATGAAGAAAATAAATTATACCTTTCGAGTACAGTCTCACATCTCGCGAAGTCAAGCTTAAAGTCATAAAGATATGATCTTGTAAGCATCTCTCAATCTGCAAAAGTCTTAAGGTCTAGTCAAAGTAACTTTATTCACAAAAATTGAAATGACATAAAGCAGTAAAACACTTAGTGTACGAGTTCTGATCAGAAGTAATCAGAAGTCATAGCCATACTCTTTACTTGTATGCTCCCCCTAGAATCATGCATCACTAACAATTATCAGTAAGCACAATGCATTTAAATATGCTCCCCCTCAAACTAACATTGACCATCAATGAAATACTTCGCACACTCCCCCTGAGATCATGAACAAACTTTTAAAGAGCAGGTATCATGCGGAAATAATAATAAATAAATGATAAAGAGATACAATAAGAAACTTTAATAGGTAACTACCGATTAGGTCTTAAGATTTAGCATACCAAGTCTTGAGACAAGAAAATTAAATCTCTTTTCGTCTAAAGGTTTGGTAAACAAATCTGCAAGCTGATAATCGGTTTTTACAAAGTAAAGTTCAATTGTCCCCTTTTCTACATTATCTTTTATAAAATGATACCGGACATCTATGTGTTTGGTCTTAGTATGCTGAACAGGGTTAGCGGTAATAGCAATAGCGCTCTTCGAATCACAATAGATCGGAATTCTATTGAAATGAAATCCATAGTCTCGCAGTTGTGTTCTCATCCACAAGACCTGAGAACAGCAGCTAGCAGCAGCTACATATTCCGCTTCGGCCGTTGATGTGGAGACACATAATTGCTTCTTTGAAGCCCAACTGACGAGTTTATCTCCAAGGAATTGTATATGACCCGAGGTGCTTTTCCTGTCTAACATGCAACCAGCATGATCTGCGTCTGAATAAGATGTTAGTTCAAAGCTTGTATCCTTAGGATACCACAGACCAAGATCTGCAGTCCCCTTCAGATACCTGAAGATCCGCTTTACAGCAGACAAATGGGATTCTTTAGGATTGGCCTGATATCTAGCACATAAGCATGTAGAAAACATTATATCCGGCCTACTAGAAGTAAGATACATTAAAGAACCTATCATCCCTCTATAAGTCCTAACATCAACAGCCTTTCCCGAAAGATCGGTGCCAATCTTAGTACCAGGTGCCATTGGGGTACCAATCGGTTTACAATTTTCCATTTTGAACTTCCGAAGAATATCCAGAATGTATTTAGATTGATTGATAAAAATCCCCGTTGAAAATTGTTTGACTTGCAATCCGAGAAAGAAGTTCATCTCTCCCATCATGCTCATTTTAAAATGAGACACCATGAGGTTTGCAAAGTTCTTACAATACTTAGGATTTGTAGAACCAAAAATAATATCATCCACATATATTTGAATAAGAATGATATCGCCTTTATCCTTTTTAATAAAAAGAGTGGTATCGACCGTACCTTTTGTAAAACCTGACTTGACTAAGAATTGAGATAAGATATCATACCAGGCGCGAGGAGCTTGTTTCAGTCCATAAAGAGCTTTATCCAAGATGTAAACGTGATTAGGCTTATCTGGATTCACAAACCCTTCAGGTTGAGAAACGTAGACTTCTTCCTTGAGTACTCCATTCAGAAAAGCTGTCTTCACGTCCATTTGATAGACGGTGAAGTTCTTGTGAGCTGCGTAGGCTAAGAACATCCGAATTGCCTCTATACGCGCCACTGGAGCATAAGTCTCATCGTAGTCTATCCCTTCCTCTTGCCTATATCCCTTGGCGATAAGTCGTGCTTTGTTTCGGATAACGGTACCATCTTCATCTTTCTTGTTTTTGAACACCCATTTCGTACCAATGATGGTTTTACCTTGCGGTTTGGGTACGAGTCTCCAGACTTTCAGTGCTTCAAACTGATTCAGCTCATCTTGCATCGCAGTTACCCAATCTGAATCGGCAAGGGCCTCAGATACGCGTGTAGGCTCGATCTTGCTCAGAAAGGATTCATACATACATAGATTTGATGTTGCAGACCTAGTTTGCACCGGTGCAGAAGGATCTCCAATAATTTGATGTACCGGATGCTCTTTGGTCCACTTATGTTCATGAGGGAGTGGATTAGATGCATGTTGATCATTGTCCGCATCTAGGAATCCACTAGTATCTCCTTCAGATGGTTCAGAATTAACGGGGGCTTCAGTTGAAGTAGTCGTTGCAGAAGTTGCAGTAGGTACAGCTTGGTCAATCTGATGATCAGTCCTTACAGTACATCCTACTGAGTCAGCTACTTCTGTCTCAGCGGTGTTGGTCACAACTTCAACTGTCGGAGTAGGATTTTGAACTGGAACTTCTTGCTGAATAGGGGAACCGAATTCAGTAGAGATATCGGAAGTGGTCGGATGAGTAGTCATCGAGTCTTCTATCCTGTCAACCACAACAGAGTTAGGCAATTTAGAACCAAGAAATTCATCATAGAACAGTTCAAATAATAAATCCAAATCAGATAAATTAGAGGTAGACGACGAAGTGCCATCTGATTTGTTCTCTTGAGGTGCAGGTCCTGGAATGGTTGGTCCATAAGCTAATACTCCAGTAATTACGGGTTCTGAACTGATGTGCTCAGAATCCATTTCCTCATCGAATGTAACATTAACGCTCTCGATCACAATCTTCGACTTCTTCAGGTAAATACGGTATGCAGTAGATGTAGAGGAATAACCAACGAAGATGCCTTCATCCGCCTTAGCACTGAACTTGTTCAGATTCTCTCTGTCGTTTAGAACAAAACACTTACAACCAAAAACATGAAAATATTTAATGGTTGGTGTTCGGTTGTTGATCAACGCATACGGAGTCTTCTGAAATCGGCGGTGTATCATGGAGCGATTCTGAGTGTGACACGCAGTCGATACAGCTTTAGCCCACAAAAATAAAGGTAAGTCAGATTGGCTGAGCATTGTCCGAGCGGCCTCGACAAGTGTACGATTTCTCCTTTCGACGACTCCGTTTTGTTGAGGCGTGCGAGCAGCAGAGTATTGATGTGATATCCCGACCGATTCGAGATATTCTTCAACTATCTTGTTCTTTAACTCTGTGCCGTTGTCAGTCCTGAGAATCTTGACTTGTTTTTGCAGATTGACTTGGTTTGTCTTCAGAAACGTAATGAGAACATCGGGAGTCTCATCTTTAGACCGTAGAAACTTAACCCAAGTGTATTGCGTATAGTCGTCCACGATAACCAACACATACTTCTTTCCTCCTAAGCTTTGCGTTCGCATAGGACCGCACAAGTCCATATGCAACAACTCTAAAGGAGAGATGGTACTTGGTTCAGGCTTTGGTTTGTGTGGGGCTCTCTTCATCTTTCCCTTTTCACACGCTGCACATATATGTTCTCTTTCATATTTCAGCTCTGGAAGTCATTTCACTAGCTTGCCACTGACCAGCTTGTTGATGTACCGAAAGTTGAGGTGAGAAAGTCGTCGATGCCATAACCAGCTTTGTTGCATCGAGGCCTTTGATAGTAGACAGACCTGATTGTCAGCCTGGACCTTTGACAAGTTGATGGTGTAGAGGTTTGACTTGCGAGTGCCGACCAAGAGTTCTTTCCCGTCTTCAGTGCGTACCGAACATGTCTTGGCCTTGAAATTAACCTCTAAGTCTTTGTCGCAGAACTGGCCAATGCTGAATAGGTTGTGACCTAAGCCTTCAACGTATCTCACCTTCTTGATCGTAAGATTTTCATGTACAACATCACCATATCCCAGAATAGGTGAAAACTGATCATTCCCAAAATGAACTGTGCCGCAATATTTGTCTGTAAAATTAGACAACATACTCTTCTGCCCGGTCATATGCTTGGAACACCCGCTATCCAAGTACCACATATGACGGGTCTACACAACACAAATCAAGAAAGAAGAGGTTTAGGAACCCATTTAAAAATGGGACCTCCATTGTTAGTACTTGATTTTGGCACCCATTTAAATTTGGGTCCGCTTTTTCTTTGAAAACCAGAATCATGATAAGACGAATGATAATGATAAGATGAAACATTATATGAACCATACCAAACATCAGAATATTTACGAGAAGCATAATCACATTCACCATAATTTAAAAACTTTTTATTTGATGGTGCTAACTGGAATAATTGCTTTATAGAGTACTTCTTGCGAGAATCAACAAGATTAGATTTAAAAGTAGCAACATTCACAATCACATCATCTTTACTAGAAGTCTTTTTATTCAAAATAAAACTAGAACTAGATTTAGCTTTCTCGTCTATCTTCTGTTTCGGTATCCATGCAGTCTTAACTCCAACCCTTTGCTTTCTCAAATCTGAAACATGTGAAACTTTAGAGTTAGAATGATGAGAATTAAGAGAATGCTTCTTCTTTGGCTTACCAGTGGGGATCGGTTTCTGTGAAAGCTGAGATTTTTGTTTCTTACCTTTTGCTTTCTTTGATTTCACAGAAACTGATTTATCAACTTTCGTTGATGTTTCACCTTTGTCAAAAACACTGGGTAATCCAAAGGAATTAACAACACAAGATGAATGATAAGGAAGTTTAGAAGAAGAATCAAACTGAGAAACACAATCATTTAAAACACCTTCAGAGTTTAATAAATTAAGCTCATTATCAAGGGAACCAGATTTGTCATCCGAATTTAAAGCCTTGGAGATTTTAGGAAAATTAGAAGTTTTGAACACTGTTGAAAAAACTGTTTGTTCTAAGTCCATCAAAATTCTTTCTTCTATAAGAGTATTCTCGAGTTCAGAAATTTTACTTTCCAAAACTAGAGGAGGGACGTAAAGCTTACCTTCGATAGGTTTAGCCTCCAACTCTTGTACAGAATAACTCTCAAAGTAATCATTTGAAAGAAATTTTGATTTATTAGAACTATAACTGTTATTCAACTTCTCATAGCGAAATGGAAGTTGAACTTTAGATGTGTTCTTTCTTTTATCATATTCCATGGCTTTATCTTTTTCAGACAGACTCGTCCAAAAGGGTTTGAGTTCAGGATGTTGAGGAGCCAACAACATAAACCCAAAGTCATAAAGTGCAGGCACTTCAGATATAACCTTTTTGAGATGATGTGGGTTCTTGTAACCAAGTCCCCAAGTATAGGTTTCTCTTTAGGTTTGTTCAAATGAATAGTGTGTTCAGTTTGACCAATAGTATGTAATTTTTCTTCCAAAGCAGTCACCTTTTCTATTAAAGATTTATTCTCTTTTGAAGTAGAAAAGTATCTTTTAGCAAGCTCTATAGACTTAAACTCACATTCTTTGTAGTTTGAAACAGTTTCAGATAACTCTTTATGAATTATAGTCTTTTCTTTAGCGCTGGTGTCTATATTTTTGTGCAAAGTTTCAATCAATACATTTTTCTCAGCAATGTCATTACTAAGTTTATGTATAGATTGATTTTTCTCATTTGTGACACCTTTCTCACGCTTCAGTTTAGACTCTAATTCTTGGAGTTTAGACATCATGGTATGCATTCGGTTCAAAAAATCAGATTCAGTTAAGTCACATACCTCATCATTATCTCCATCATCAGAATCAGCTTCTGACTGGTTCTTTCCCATCAAGCACAGATGTGCTGTCTCGTCCTTCTCTCCTTCTTCAGATTCTTCGTCCGAATGGTCGAGCCAGTATTCATCCTCGGCCATTAATGCTTTTCCAGCCTCTTGTTGCTTGGCTAGAAGCATCTTATTCTTGTAATAGTCGGAGTTTCGGACTTTTGATTTGCGGCAGTCCTTGGCAAAATGACCGAGTCTGCCACAGTTGTAGCACTTTATCGGTTCTTCCTTCTTGGTCTCTTCAGCTCCATCCTTCTTCTTGTCTTCTGGTCTCCTTTCTTCAACTTTCTCTTTATGCTTGTAGTTGTTCGGACCAGACGAGTACCTCTGACTATTGGAGTTTGGCTTTTTATAGAACTTCTTTTGGAAAGCCTTGGTTAACATAAGCATGGCTTCCTTCAGTTGCTCACAATCGTCAGAGTCAGACTTTGCCTCGTTATCAGCCTCTTCTGATTCGGATTCTATCACCTTCTTCTTCTTAGATTTCTTGACCACAAGAGCAACTGGATCAGCAACTGCTTTGTCAGCCTTTTTCATCTCAGCCTTGATCTCTTCCACTTCTTCCTCATTCTGTCTGAGGATTTCATAAACTTCATGAAGAGGAATGTCGTGCAAATCCTTCAGCTGTCTCATTTGTCTGGTGAATCTCTTCCACTCAGGCTGAAGGTTGCTGAGAAATTTCACATTCAGCTCCACGTGAGATTTGCTGATCTTGTTCTTGCTGAGCTCATTCAGCAATGTGACAAATCTGTCATAAGTGGCTTCAAGTGATTCTTCAGCTTTGGCTTTGAATTCTTCATAGTTATTCAAGCAGTTGGAAACTTTAAGCTGATTGCCGACTTTTGATCCAATCATCATCTTCTCCAATTGATCCCACATTTGCTTGCCGGTAGCATTGTAGCTATCAATTTTAACATATATTTCGTTCGGTGTGCCTTGGAGAATAAATGATCTTGCCAGGTTGTCACCCTTGTGTCTCTTCAGCTAATTTTCCGTATATTCACCAATCGATAACTTATACTCAGTCTCTTCTTCTACACCATTTTCTCCGGCTACAGTGAGAACCTTGGTCGAAGGTGTCATGATCCCGTCTTTCAGAGATTTTCTGATTTCATCTCCCAAATCATGTCGATCAATGAAGTCCAAAAATCTATCCTTCCATTGCTCGTACTCCCCCTTGAAGAGTACTGGTGGCTTCACATCTGTTCCAATAGCAAGAGCTTCCCGAGACATCTTTACTTATACGATTAGAAATCAAACTTATCTGATATTGAGACAATCAACTGATATTGATTGTTAGAAATCAAGATAAAATCACACAATACAGAAAGTCTTAGAATGAAATTCAGAAAAATCTGATTACGAACAGAACTTTGCCCCCCTTCGCAGACTTAGCACGGGGGTCCCTATTACAGTTTGCAAAAAATCGACCGATATGCTGACTGGGGATGTGCTTCGACCGGGTAGATGTGAAGACCGGTAAGTGAAAGGACCGATATTATGTTCGACCGGGAACTTGTAAAGTCCGGTCGAGTGATTTGACCGATATAGAGTTCGACCGGGAACTTGTAAAGTCCGGTCGTGTGATTTGACCGATATAGATGCTTTGACCGATATGACTCGACCGATATACTCTTAGACCGGTGTTACTCGACCGATATACCCTTAGACCGATAGTGTGCTGTGTGAGTTACGGTCGAATGCTAAGGACCGATATAACTTTGACCGATAGAATGCAAGACCGGATGGATGTTCGACCGACACTAAACAAGACCGATATGTTCGACCGATATAATCTTCGACCGGGTGGACTGTGAGAGTACCGGTCGAATGCAATAGACCGATAAAAAGTGTTCGACCGGAAGTGCAAAGACCGATATGTTCTTGATATTCTTCGACCCAGAAACCAGAAATCAGCCCAGAAAACACTCGATACCACGAATTAAAGTACCAAAGGAGAGCATTGTCGATCCTTTAACAAAAGGCCTAAGTAGAGAGCAAGTATCATTCACATCGAGGGGAATGGTCTTAAAGCCAACACAATGATTTTCCTCGGAGGCAACCTAACCTAGCGAAATTGGAGATCCCATGGTCTAGGTTCAATAGGCAAACTAGTCTGGGTCAACTCAAGCAACTATCAAACAAAGGTATGCCTATTCCTATGATGTTTCCTTTATATTTTCCATTAATGATCTAGGGTTGAAATGTTACATTCTTAATAATGTTGATAGCTATATAGTGGAATACAACGGATAATTCTTGATCGGCATTACCTATGTGAGACTGATGTAGGGTCGCATCTTCGAGGACGGACATGGCTACGTCTTCTAAGACTCTCATGAAGAAAGAATATGTTCACGACCAAAATGAACACAATGTTAAGAATTAAATTATGTATAGTTATAATATGTGTGATGCCTATTGTCTCGATTTACTACAAAAAGTGGCTAGTTCAAGACATTAATTCACTATCCGTGAAGTAGATTCGATAGGTACTCACTAGAAAAAGTTCAAATCCAAAAGACACCATTTTCCGATGCATATTATAACTATCTTGGTGATAGAAACATAAGTTCCAATATATATATATATATATTGCTTATTTTCTATTCAAATGTGGGGTATTATTGGGGTTTGAATAGAAAATGTGGGGTATTGTTGGAACTTAGTGTAGACTAGAGAACCTTGTCCCACATAGGAGCCAAGATAAAGGTTAGACCACTTAATAAACTCCAATCAATGAGCATTAAATGAATCATTTTAATTGCTTGGCTTTGGATTGTGGTTTTCTTGGTGGGATCTCCTTGACATTAATAGATATATATTACATGTCAAGATTAGGCCTTGGGCCTTGGAGCTCTTGGGGTCGAGATACATTGATTGTTGAAAGTGTGATGCAGGCATGACAGTGCTTGGCGCGGATCACGGCACGATACGAGTCGTGTGGATGCACGTGTGATGATCTGTGGACAGAGCCCAGCACGAGTTACGGTGCAGTCGTGCACGTGCTTCTAGGCGCGTGGGATAATGGAGTTTTTCTATGAACAAAGTATGGCGCGGTTCACCACACGGGTTTACTCTCATGAGCAGTCGCACGGAGCGCCTGGCAGTTTATTCAATTCTTGACAGCAACCTATAAATGTTGTTGATTTTCCACATTCATTATATACGAAATTTCTCCAAATTTTGGGTTCTCTTTCTCCAAAATCCATCATCAAACATCTTTTAATTCGCTAGATTCAAGTTTATACTTGAATAGATTGTTGTATCCTCAAGATAACGCCGATACACCGGGAGAATTTTTGTCTTAGCACACTGTGTATTTCGCGGGCCTCAATCGATCTCTTTGGAACAAAGAATATTCAAATACAAGTAAGGTTTATGATTTTGTTGTAGTTTTATGTTTTCTTCATAAATTTGTAAAAGAATCTTGGTTTTGTTGTATCTGATTCATAAATATATATATATATATATATACACCTTTTGGTGTGTGATTGATCAAACCTAACAATCAATTTACGCATTTAAAATTGAAAAACTTGTTGTTGATGCAGACATGTGTGAGAAGGAAGTCAATGGGTAGCGTTGCACTAAGCAATGCAGAGGGGTGCATTTATGTAACACCCCAAAAATGGGGATAACGAAAATTTCCGAAAAAGGAAATATGATATTTAAATTAGTGTCATAGCACGAGCTCATCCCAAAAGGGGAAACAATAAACGCCTATTAATTACATGTTTGTAACAAATAAGCAATAAGGGAAAACAACCCTTTAATCTAAATCCTATCTAGAAAGGATATTATATAAAGTTGTTAACCAAATCTCCAAAATATAAAGCCTTCTAAACTTGGCGTCCCAAAAATGCTCCCAAGTTCCCAACTAAAGTATACTAGACCTTCTTGGCGGTCACACCGCTAGAACTTGAGATACACATCAAACCAATCAAGTGTTAGGCCAAACGAGCCTAGTGAGTTGAACAAAAGCATGGAATAATCATTTATATCCATTATAGACAACAAGAGACATAAAGGAATCAATGGGGGAGACCCATCACACCAACGAATTTCACCTCAAGTCAATGTACCTTGATGTTCACTCACATGAGCAACATCCCGAAGGCCCGGCACATTCAAAGACTTCCTCTCAGGCATTACTCCCAATGGCGGGGGTCTAGGTGCATACCATCATGGTGGCACCCTATGACTACATCCTCCTAATGCTTACTCATGGTTCATCCAATATTCATACTATATTTAACTCTATACATATTTCATATCAACAAGATACATCTATAAGACCTTACGTACTTCCAATCCCATTTTAGACCCACAACTCTAAAATATGCAAGCTTACTAATAATCACCATCTACCCAATCATGACCACAGCATTGTTAGTAATAAACTCATCAAAATCTACATGAAGATTATTAACCAATAACCCCAACAAGTAACAAAAGTAGCAATTACGTCAAACTTATCAGGTGATCAGATATATACATAAGTATAGAATAATAACAATTAGCATTCAAGATATGTATCTCATTTGTAAAGTTTAGAAGAAAACTCACTAACTAGGGTTTAGATGAAACCCTAGAAAATTGGAGAACTCTAGAAGAGGTGTGGTGAAGAAGACTTGGGGTTGGAGACTTGAAATTATTGCTGAGAACCTTCAATAAATGCCCAAGAATCTTAAGTCCTTTCCTAACCACCAATAATTAATGCTTTGTAAGAAGGTAAGAGGAAAAGGTGTGAATATTGAGCTAAAAATCGCCTACTAGGGTTCTCTCTCTCTAAAGATATATGATTTTGGAGTTAATGGGGAGAAAATGTGAGAAAGAGGCTTTAAAACCCGTCAGGTGGGCCCCGGGCGATTGTTCCCGACGATTGTGCTAAGGGCACTCTCTCCGTCACTTTCGTCGAAAGTGTACCGAGTGCGAGGTGTGTGGCTCGACGAGAGTGACTCGGCGATTGTGACCACATGTCACTTTCGCCGTCACTTTAGCCGGATGGTACCGAGAGTTCATCCAAACCCCACGATAGTGCCTTCGCGATTGTGCCTCATGGCACTCTCGTGGGCACTCTCGCTCCCACAGTACCGAACTTCTAAAACATTTAAATTTAAACGGTGAAGCTCGAACTTAGGCATTTCAACATCGGTAAACATAAACGGAATATAAGCATTAAACAATTAAGAGTTCAAGATGGGAAACACGATTACTTGAGGGATTTTTACAGGTGTTAGAATCCTCCCCACCTAATAAGGATTTCATCCCTGAAAACTCACCCACTAAACAAATGGGGGTATCTTTTCTTCATGTCTTCTTCTGATTCCCACGTCACATTGGCATCCCGATGGTGCCTCCATTGGACCTTAACCATGGTCACTTCTTTGTGTATTAACTTCTTTGTCTTCGACTCCAATATGGATTTCGGTTCTTCTACACAATGGTTTCCATTGTCCACTCGTATCTTCGTCAATGGAATGACGCTTTCTTCCTCAGCAAGGCACTTGCGAAGGTAACAAACGTGAAATGTAGGGTGAATCCCGTCCATTTCCGGCGGCAAGTCCAACCTATAGGCTTGGAGTCCAACCTTCTCCAATATCATGAAGGGTCCAAGGAAATGGGGACTGAGCTTCCCACGCTTTCCAAAACGGTTAATTTCCTTCCACGGCGACACCTTCAACATAACCCGTTCGCCCACTTGGAACTTGACCGGTCTTTGCTTTTTATTTGCGTAACTCTTTTGTCATCTTGGGCCGCCTTCAAACGCTCCCGGATACTCTTCATCTTGTCCGTCATTTCTTGTACGATCTTCGTCCCCGCAAATTGTTTTTCTCCCGCCTCGAGCCAACCCACCGGTGTCCTACATTTCCGTCCATAAAGCGCCTCAAATGGTGCCATCCTGATTCTCGAATGGTAGCTATTGTTGTAGGAGAATTCCACTAAGGGTAGATGCGAATCCTAATTTCCTCCAAAGTCTATCACACAAGACCGAAGCATGTCTTCGAGCGTTTGGATTGTCCTCTCACTTTGGCCGTCGGTTTGAGGATGATATGTCGTACTCAATTTGACTCTCGTGCCTAACTCCTTTTGTAGTCCATCCCAAAACATGGAAGTGAACCGACTATCCCGGTCCGAGACTACGGATAGTGGAACACCATGAAGCGATATCACTTCGTCAATGTAGAGCTTGACTAGTTTGTCCGTCGGCAACGTCTCTCGCATCGCCAAAAAGTGTGCGCTCTTCGTGAGCTAATCCACCACTACCCAAATAGTGTCATGACCCCTTAAGGTTCTTGGAAACTTGGTGACGAAGTCCATCGTGATATGCTCCCACTTCCATTCCGGATTGGCTAGTGGTTACAAACTCCCACAAGGTCTTTGATGTTCCGTTTTGACTTGAAGGCAAGTGACGCACCTTTCCATGTAATTTGCCACATCGAGCTTCATCATCGGCCACCAATAGTGTAACTTAAAATCTCTATACATCTTGGTGCTACTGGGATGTATAGAGTACTTGGACTTGTGAGCTTCCGCTAAGAGCAACTCATGAATCCTTCCAATCTTTGGTACCCAAATTCTCCCATGAAATAATTTGAGGCCGCGACTATCCTCTTTTAATAGCTCCCATTGCTTCACCATGATCTCGGCTTTAAGGTTCTCCTCACGAAGTGCCTCGGATTGACTCACCTTGATGTCCTCCACTAAACTTGATATCACGTCGATCCTTGAAAGAGTCACTTTGATTTCGCTCCCATAACTTTTTTGGCTCAATGCATCCGCCACTACATTGGCCTTACCGGGATGGTAAAGCATTTCACAATCATAGTCTTTCAAAAGCTCCAACCACCTTCTTTGCCGCATGTTAAGATCCTTTTGGTCAAATATGTACTTCAAGCTGTTATGGTCAGTGAATAGTGTGCATTTCGTCCCGTAAAGGTAGTGTCGCCATAGCTTCAAAGCAAATACCACCGCTACCAACTCCAAGTCATGTGTAGGGTAATTCTTCTCGTGGTCTTTGAATTGTCATGACACATACGCTATCACCTTCCCCCTTTGCATCAAAAAACACCCTAGGCCCGATTTAGAGGTGTCACTATAAACCACGAAGTCTTCGGATCCTTCGGGTAAGGATAGGATTGGTGTTTCGCATAACTTCTTTTGAAGAGTCCGGAAAGCTTTCTCTTGAGCTTTGGTCCATAAGAACTTGACGTTCTTCCTTGTCAATGATATGATCGGAGATGAGATCTTCGAAAAATCTTGAATAAACCGTCGGTAGTAGTCGGCCAAACCCAAGAAACTTCTTATCTCTGTTGGACTCGTCGGTGGTTCCCAATTCATCATTGCCTCAATCTTTGTCGGGTCTACTTTCACCCCATCCTTCGATACCACATGGCCCCAGAATTGGACTTATTGTAGCCAAAACTCACATTTTGAAAATTTCGCGAATAACCTCTCCTTCCGAAGAATTTCTAAAACCTCCCACAAATGTGGTTGATACTCCACCTCGTCCCGCGAGTAGATCAGCATATCATCGATGAAGACTATAACCGGTTTGTCCAAGAAAGATCGACATACTCGGTTCATCAAATCCATAAATACGGTTGGAGCATTAGTCAACCCGAATGGCATGACTAGAAACTCATAATGATCGTATCTTGTCCGAAACGACGTCTTCGGAATATCACTCTCCTTCACTTGCACTTGATGGTAACCCGATCGCAAATCTATCTTGGAGAAACATCCCGCTTCTTGTAGTTGATTGAAGAGGTCGTCGATCCGAGGAAGTGGATATTTGTTCTTCATGGTGACCTTGTTGAGTTCATGGTAGTCGATACACATCCGCATAGACCCGTCCTTCTTCTTCACAAATAGAACTGGAGCTCCCCAAGGCGACGAGCTTGGTCGTATAAATACTTTCTCAAGGAGTTCTTGTAGTTGTGTCATCATCTCTTGCATCTCCGTCGGGGCTAGGCGATAAGTTGCGTAAGCAATTAGAACGGCACCCGGAGTGAGGTCGATATGGAACTCCACTTGGCGTTCCGGTGGTAGTCCGGGTAGATCTTCCGGGAAGACGTCCGGGTAGTCGCGCACCACTTTCACATCTTCCATTTTCTTCTTCTCGAGCTTCGCGTCGATCACGTAGGCCAAGTAGGACGCATACCCCTTGGCTAGGCTCTTTCGTGCTTTGATTGACGAAATGATCGTGTTGTCCCTTCGGTTCTTCTTCCCGTAGATTATCACTTCTCCCCCCCTTCGTCAAGGGTACTCGAATCACGTTCTTGGAACAAAATATACCGGCATCATGTTTGGATAACCAATCCATTCCAACAATCACATCAAACCCTTTGATATCCGCCGGTAACAAATCTATTAAAAAGGATTCCCCATCTAAATTTAAGGTGCACCCAACGTAGCATTCCCGAACTAACATATTCTCCCCATTGGCTACCTCTACCACTAGAGCATCATTCAACAAACTAATAGGAGTGGTGAAGTTCTTGCAAAATGAGGTAGACACAAATGATCGGTTCGCACCAGAATCAAACAAAACAAGGGTAGGTAGAGAGTTCACTAGAAACGTACCCGATACGACATCCTCCGTCTCTCTTTCTTCATCCGCCGTCATTTGGAAGGCCCGACTTGGCGTCTTCGGTGGAACCTCCTTCTTTGATGCAACCCCTCTTGATGCCCCTTGTTGTCCTCTCGCTAACTTGGGACAATCTCTTTTGATATGCCCCGGTTCTCGACACTCATAGAAAACTCCTCGGGAAGGGCAATCCCGGTTCATGTGATCCTTACGTCCACACTTAAAGCACTCCATAGTGTTAGAGAAGGGTTTCGGATTACAAGGCCCGATATGCTTACTCTTACACTTGAGTCACCATCTCCCCTCACGTCGTGGATCCATGTTCCTCCCCCCGTTAAAGGGTTTGGAGGGTCGTATGGGCTCGGTTGGCCTTTCCCACTTCCGCTTCTCTCCTTGTTGCTTCTTTTGTTCTATCTCTTCGAGGATGTCGTCCTCCACCAACTAAGATTCCTCTATGACTTCCTGCAAGATATTCACCAGAGTGTTCCTCATGCCCGTCTTCATCTCTGCCGGTAAACCCTTCAAGTAGGCCTTTATCTTTGACTTCTCATCGATCGCTAAATGCTCAACCAGACTGAGCTTCTCCATGAATTGTTTTGAGTAATTAGTGATCACAGACTACCCTTCTTCAGGTTCTGGAACTCTTCTTCTCATTGCAGTATTTCTCCATGATCTTCTTCTTGATGGTTGTCCAAGTGAGCTTGGCCAAAACCTCTGGTGTAAGCGCCTCCCCGGTAACGTTCCCCCAACTCAACGCATCCTCTCTTAGTAGTTGAGACGCAAACTTGACCCTCTGAGAGTCGGACATTCACTTGACTCAAATGTCATTTCTACATCTTGTATCCAGTTCATGCACGCCATTGGACTAGTCATTTCATAGAATTCTGGAGGTCGACTGCATAAAAAGGATTTAAAGGAGCAACCCCCTTCTTTCTTCTTTTCGGCTCTAATCATATGCTCCTCCGTCCCAATTGCATTATCGGCACCAGCCAATCTAATTAGCGCATTGTCCCCCACCGTTTCATGTCTCCGGTTGCTTATGTCACGATCTTCTAACATCTTCATGAACCTTTCGTCTCGCTTGTCCATAGAGGAGTTCATCATTTGCATGATGTTTGCCAACAAGACTAACTGGGGGCCCGCTTCCTGAATGACCGGGTTATCAGTCTCGAGATTCACTTGGGGAACTTGGTCCACAACCCCATCCAACAAGATGGTTCCTTGCGGGACGGTCGGACCACCCTTTGGATTTACTCTCCTTGACGTCTCCGGAGCCGTGACACTCGCATCATTGCCCTCCTCGGTTATTACCGTTCGATTCCTTGTGTTTACCATTGTGAACTGTCACACTTGATAAAGATCATACCGGTTAATTCTTTGAGAGATTAGTGGTTCAATACGTACTACTACAAAGATTAATCATTATAATAACAGTTACAAGCACACTCACGTATTTATAAATTCATAATAGCACTGGCCAAGTGAAATCGTGAATGTATATTACATAAGAATTCTCGTTGTCATCATCACAATTTTCAATCATTGCAATTCCGTAATCCTAACACTCTCCCCACCTAGGAATGCTCTACCCGCATGGACAGTGATGTCATAGGCACCTACAGTCTAAGTCTAGGCATACTAGAGATGACACCTAGTTCACTTAAACTAGAACTCTCATACCAACTTACAACACCCCAAAAATGGGGATAACGAAAATTTCTAAAAAAAGGAAATATGATATTTAAATTAGTGCCATAGCACGAGCTCACCCGAAAAGGGGAAACAATAAACGCTTGTTAATTACATGTTTGTAACAAATAAGCAATGAGGGAAAACAAACCCTTTAATCTAATTCCTATCTAGGAAAGAGATTATATAAAGTTGTTAACCAAATCTCCAAAATATAAAGCCTTCTAAACTTGGCGTCCCAAAAATGCTCCCAATCTCACAACTAAAGTCTACTAGACCTTCTTGGCGATCGCACCGCTAGAACCTGAGATACACATCAAACTAATCAAATGTTAGGTCAAACGAGCCTAGTGAGTTGAACAAAAACATGGCATAATCATTTATATCAATTATAGACAACAAGATCCATAAAGGAATCAATGGGAGAGACCCATCACACCAACGAAGTTCACCTCAAGTCAATATACCTTGATGTTCACTCACATGAACAACATCCCGAAGGCCCGGCACGTTCGAAGACTACCTCCCAAGCATTACTCCCAACGGTGGGGGTCTAGGTGCATACCATCATGGTGGCACCCTAAGACTACATCCTCCTAATGCTTACTCATGTTCATCCAATATTCATACTATATTCATCTCTATACATATTTCATATCAACAAGATACATGTATAAGACCTTACGTACTTCCAATCCCATTTTAGACCCACAACTCTAAAATATGCAAGCTTACTAATAATCACCATCAACCCCATGATAATACCCAATCATGACCACAACATTATTAGTAATAAACTCATCAAAATCCACATGAAGAATATTAACCAATAACCCCAACAAGTAACAAATGTAGCAATTAGGTCAAACTTATCAGGTGATCAAATATATGCATAAGTATAGAAGAAAACTCACTAACTAGGGTTTTAGATGAAACCCTAGAAAATTGGAGAACTCTATAAGAGGTGTGGTGAAGAATACTTGGGGTTGAAGACTTGAAAGTATTCTAAGAACCTTCAATAAATGTCCAAGAATCTTGAGTCCTTTCCCAACCACCAACAATTAACGTTTTGTAAGAAGGTAAGAGGAAGAGGTGTGAATATTGAGCCAAAAATGCCTACTAGGGTTCTCTATCTCTCTAAAGATGTCTGATTTTGGAGTTAATGGGGAGAAAAGGTGAGAAAAAGGCTTTAAAACCCGTCAGGTGGGCCCCGGGCGATTGTGCCAAGGGCACTCTCGTCGGCACTTTCGCTGAAAGTGTACCGAGTGCGAGGGGTGAGGCTCGGAGAGAATGACTCGGCGATTGTGCCACATATCACTTTCGCAGTCACTTTAGCCGGTGGGGGGGGGGGGGTAGGACATAAAATGTCCAATGTTAGAAAGTTTTGTAAAGGACTCTACATTAATATTTGTATTGGGTTTTAGTTTGTAATTGGGCTTAAACTTTGTAAATGGGCTTGGGCTTATTGTTGAACAAGGAAGTTAAGGGGAGGTATATATAGATTAGGTCTATTGTAATTTAAGTTAAGATTTTAGTATACAAAATGTAGTCGGTTGAGAGCGAGCGTTTTCTAGAGAGAGAATCACTTTCTCTCTCTAGGTTTGTGTCTGTGTTCTTCAATATTCAGTGAAATTATTGCACAAAATCGATTCAGTTTTATTCGATAGATATTTTGGAATCGATTACATCTTTTGATTTAATCAAATTTTGGATCAGATCTGTGTTTTTAGAAAATTTGGATGCGACTGTGTTCATCTCGAATTTCCAGAAATTGAATCGAATCAGTGAAATTTGATTGGAGTTTATTGCAAAGGATTGATTGTTTTGTGTTTGTAAACATTATACGATCGTTAATCCATCGATTATTTGATCAATTTTGATGTTTAAAAATTTTTGGATCGACAGCGTTCGTGTACCGGGAGTCGGACCAGGATTACACCATACCGGGCCCGGAGTTGACACCGGTCGCAGAGTACTCATCCGGGAGTTTACATCCGGGCGTATCCGGGAGTGTTTGAAAAACACACACCGGGCGCATCCATCCACAATTAATCTTTGATTGCAAAAATTTGATTGGGTGAATAAATCAAAGTGGGTCGGCAGCTCCTTCAATCTCAATTTGAAATCCATGATGAATTCAATTATGATTGGCTGCCAACATATAATGGGTCGGTGATGTGATGAAGATTGTATGGCCGATTGTGGATTAATTTGAATGTGAGTTTCATTGTGATTGGAAGAAAAAGTTAGTGGGCGGTGAAATTTTGCAATTGGATAATGAAGTCTCGCGATGCCTATGTGAATTAATTGCAACCGGCGATGAGTTAATAATTGTGGCCGACGATGAATTGATAATTTTTGGTCGGTGAAATTGTTTTGGTGATATCAATCGGCAACTTATTTCTCATTTGAAATCGGCGAAATCACATGATTGGGTGATGAAATTTGATGGGTCGGTGGTTTCATGAGAATCGAATTTTTTTTTTGGCCCATGTACACCGAATTTTTGATCGAGTTTGATGAATTTTTTTTGGGCCAAATACCAACAGATTTTTGGGCTTAAATGTTTTGAGCTTAAGTGATCAATTTTTTTAATCACTTTGCCGTTCAGAATTTTTGAAGATTGATATCTCGAGAACCGACTATTGATTTGAACGGCGTATAATCCAGATTTAATTGCGCTTTGACCATGTGATCCGTGATACAGATTCTTCAAGTATTATTTTGTATTTGTTCCGGAAATTTCTCGTTCGGTTTTTCTCGACGGTTGCTTATCAGTGTGTGATCCAGCTTATTTTTTTTCAACAATCTGTTCAAGAGGTTTTCGCTGAATGCATATGTGGCATCATTCCAACTTTCAGACTGTCACATATCTCTGTGCAACTGACTCAGATTCACAGAACTCATGTTTGTTAAGATTTTCAGTCATTACGTGTTTTGGATTCAGTCTTCGATTGGATTGGATTAGCAGTTTGAGCATTTGCAATCATTAGTCTGGAGAGCTTCTTTATGTTGTTAGACCGTTGAGAGCACTTTATCACTCTTCTGACCTGATCAATCAGTAGTGTGAGCGACTGCAATCACTGTTCTGATGCTTTAGTTGTGATTCAGAATCCTGAGTGCTTATAATCAGCCAACTGATTCGTGAAGAAAGGAGATATGAGTTCTTCATTCAGTGTTCTGGAAAGCAGTTTGGAAATGAGCATCTTTCTTCAGTTGCTGAACAGTTGTTGATTGGTTCTTCTACCCTTGCCTAGTAGTGTTTGCTACCAGTTGCTTCCTTCTACGAGCTGATTAGTATAAGTTCTTAAGTTGAACTCCTATTCAACTCGCATTTCAAAGACAGATTCGGTGTTATAAACTGAAGATGCACTTTGAGTGTCACTCCATAATTCACACATATCATTCTTGTGGGCGTTAAGGAATGTGTTGGATTTACTAGAGATAAAAGTTGTCTTTATGTGCACTCAGTCGAGGTTATTGCGCACATCGAATCTGGTATTAAAGTTGAAACTTTGAAGGATAAGAGCTTCATTCAAGGGGGAGCCTGAGCTATTTTGAAGTTATGCAACGCTAAAGTTTTTCAAAGAAATCAAGGGGGAGAAGAGTTGGGCGCTTCAAAGTTAATGATTCATTTACAAAACTTTAGGGGGAAATTGTTAGGACATTAAATGTCCAATGTTAGAGAGTTTTGTAAAGGACTCTACATTAATATTTGTATTCGATTTTAGTTTGTAATTGGGCTTAAACTTTGTAAATGGGCTTGGGCTTATTGTTGAACAAGGAAGTTAAGGGGGAGGTATATATAGATTAGGTCTATTGTAATTTAGGTTAAGATTTTAGTATACAAAATGTAGTCGGTTGAGAGCGAGCGTTTTCTAGAGAGAGAATCACTTTCTCTCTCTAGGTTTGTGTATGTGTTCTTCAATACTCAGTGAATAAATCGCCTCCTTCCAATCTCATCTTGTTTCTTATATTTAGATCATGAATTGTTGATTGTTTTGGGACTTACAGGGGGGTTACCGAGATTTCATCCAAACCCCGTGATAGTGCCTTCGCGGTTGTGCCTTATGGCACTCTCGCGGGCACTCTCGCTCCCACGGTACCGAACTTCTAAAACATTTAAATTAAAACGGTGAGGCTCGAACTTAGGCATTTCAACATCGATAAACATAAACGGAAGATAAGCATTAAACAATTAAGAGTTCGAGATGGGAAACGCGATTACTTGAGGGATTTTTACGGGTGTTACAATTTAGCCCACCCCTTTGATGATATAAACTTGAGTTCTATAAAACAAGGGGTGGGCTAAATACACCCCTATGTATTACTTAAGTGTGCCCCTACCCATTGAGTTCCTCCTCATACATGTCTACATCGACACCAACACCAACTTTTTCAATTTCCAATAGATAAATTGATTTGAGAGTGAATTACAATGGTGATCCTTGTGGTTTGCTCAAATTTTAGATTTGGTCCCTCAAAACAAACTATCTACACTGATGGCCCCTTACTTTTCAATTTTATAAGACTCAAAGTCCCTCAAGTTAACATCGTTAGTGAGCAATCGTTTAAAGGGAAAAATAATTATTTGGGCAAACTACAGGCACCAAAAGTGTAATTCACTTTAATATATACACTTATGAAGGTTATAGAAATCGGTCCTTCCTCTCCCCCATCTTTCTCACCGTCAGCAGCTACCGTCGGCAGTCACCACCCCTTTTTCATCTTTGGCTCCGACAACTACATCAACCTCTATCACCGTCGACACTCCATTTCTCTCCCCCCTCACTTTCTCTACCTCTCATCTACGCTCTCCCTCACTAGATCTGTGCCCACCACGAGAATAAGAGCCATCGCCACTAGATCTGTGTCACTACCTGTTTTCATGGAGCTGCAACATCCACACTTGTTCATCAGACAACATTAGAGAAAGAATGTTCCAAGATTAGTACATGCAGGATTCCTAATGGCGAGGCAAACCTTTTGGAACAATGGGTTCGCCGACTTGTAAGGTTGACTAGTGAACGGGTCGAATCTCATTTGGGGTCGAGTCGGTTAACGATCACCAAACGCGGCAAGGTGAGGAGGATCCGGACCACCTTTTGCATAAGCTAAAGAAGGACCAGGTATCTGGTAAGGATCATGTGCAACTTTTGGATACGGTGTTGAAGACGAACTGGGGATTCAGTAGGAGGGGATTGGACTCATCTTCTCCATGTTTGCATAAGCATATGGATTATGTCAATTTACTAAATATCGACTATAAGGAGTAGCAGTAGAAGAACACGGAAATTCCTGCAAGTTTAATGGACTTCTTTCCTTTGTGTTTGTAATTTCTGGTCCTGCACCACCAACTTCATCTTCTGCACCATCGATTTAAATGGGTTATGCTTTTTGAGTTTCTATCACAATTCTTGAATAACTTTATACACAATTGTTGATAATGTTCTTGAAACATTGATGATGTTCTTGTTGGTAATCTTGATATTTTTGGGCAATTGATTCAGAATTTAATGTTTAGATTAAATTTTTGACTTTAGGGTTTATAATACATTTTTAATTTTAGGGTTTAGTTTAGATTTCTAGATTTTTACATTGTTTCTGAATCATAATTAATTTTAAGAGTGCATTACAATTTTGGCCCCTATAGTTTGCCCAAATAATGGTTTGTTCCTTGTAACGGTTGTTAACTGATAATGTTAACTTGAATGACCTTGAGTATTATGAAATTTAAAAGTTAGGTACTATCTATGTAGATAGTTTGTTTTAGGGACTGTGTATCCCAAAATGCAATCATTCAATCATGTAAACAAATAATCAACACAATAATGCAAACCTGATATTGATTAATCAAACGATTCAACGAGTTACAAGTTCTTGAAATTGATATCTCTCTCTCTGTTTCTCTCTTCACGGCGCACCACCACCAACACAGCCTCCTCACAATAATATTAATTCTCAATTAAGCCTTTCTAACCTAATTACAACTAAATTAACCTAATTTATACTTAGGCTTGATTAGCCTAATGGGCTTTGAAGGCTTGGCTAAGCTTGGGCCCAAAATACAAAACAAACTAAAATAACTAAATATAAAGACTAATAAATAAAATACGTAAACAGACTTTGACTATTTATTACACAGAGACCCTAGACTATTTAATGAGACGACTTTATCATCTTTGACTTCAGATTTCCATCTTCAGATAATTATGATCTTGAATCCAATAAATATGTGCTTTAACAATCTCTCCCTTTGGATCAAGATCATTCTTTAAGCTCAGAAAATGTAATATTCCTCTTTGACTTCAGAATGTAGCAATCTCCCCAATCGATGAGAATATCTTTTGGAAAGAAATTATCTCCAGTTTCAGCTCGGAATACTTCAGCAAATCATCTTCAAAGAAAATTTCTTCAAAACAGCAAGAAATTCTTTCAAAAACTTTTGATCTCCGCATTTCTTGATTGACGCTTCTCCCCCTTTTTGATGAAAAGAGCAAAGAGTTCATCAAAACGTGTCTTCAAGAAATTTCTTCCACCATTGAGCTTGCAAACAGAACCACTAATTATCCGTCAATTCATTAAGATGTTCATCCAGATCTTTGCAAATCTAGACAAATTAGAAAATGAAGTGTAACACCTGAATCAATAAATGAATCAGTTAAAATTGTCTGTCAGTAACACAAAGTCACTGTGTGTAACGAATACACAATATAAAGGAGCTTTTATGATGTTCACTCCCCCAGGGCTTCCATTCAATCATCGAAACACCACAAAGGCAATTTCTATGAACGTTATGACAAAGAAACAGATTCTTTGTGTGTTTGTGCAAGTGATAGAAAGAAATAAAGCATATGATGTTTGCTTATAAGGCTCAAAAAGTGTAAACCACTGAGACAAGTTGTGAAACACAGACTCAATGTGCATAAACGAAGTGTGAAGGTGGGGAAGACTTCCTTCTTTTCAATATCCAGATTTTCCAAATGAAAATCAGATAGCATATGTGCTGCGTCCCCTTTGAAAATGAAACATTTTCTTGTTGAGAAGAAAATGAGTAGCTGGTGGGGTAATGTCAAGAGTTGGCATGGGCTAGTTGCCTGTTTCAATAATGTTCACCAAGAATGGTGAAGCATTAGAAATGTGGTTGCCCGGCTTAGAAAGTAGTTGGTGCAGAGTTTAAAAATTCTTTTACTCTGATCTCTCACCCTCTTTCTTTTAATCTTTAAGCTCACAGCTAACCGAACTCTCTTTTGACATATTCTCTCATCACACATCCCACACTCATTTCTTTTGAACTCCTCACATTTAATCACTAAAGGATTAACTTCTTGGGTAGGAAACACTGGTTAACGTGAATCCATAGAAGTTTCTTTGAAGTCCTAGCACACTGATACCATGTTTTCCTATGAAGCATATAATGCTCAGATGGTTTAACTTTATCAGTTAAAGCTCAATGATGAATCAGAAAACATTTAAAATCACACTTCCAATTCAAGAAATCTGTTTGAGAATCGGGAAGTGGTTTGAACATTTAAGAACATGTTTTCTTATGATTGAAAGTTGTCCTTCTTTCAACCATGAATGAGATGAAGAAAATAAATTATACCTTTCGAGTACAGTCTCACATCTCGCGAAGTCAAGCTTAAAGTCATAAAGATATGATCTTGTAAGCATCTCTCAATCTGCAAAAGTCTTAAGGTCTAGTCAAAGTAACTTTATTCACAAAAATTGAAATGACATAAAGCAGTAAAACACTTAGTGTACGAGTTCTGATCAGAAGTAATCAGAAGTCATAGCCATACTCTTTACTTGTATGCTCCCCCTAGAATCATGCATCACTAACAATTATCAGTAAGCACAATGCATTTAAATATGCTCCCCCTCAAACTAACATTGACCATCAATGAAATACTTCGCACACTCCCCCTGAGATCATGAACAAACTTTTAAAGAGCAGGTATCATGCGGAAATAATAATAAATAAATGATAAAGAGATACAATAAGAAACTTTAATAGGTAACTACCGATTAGGTCTTAAGATTTAGCATACCAAGTCTTGAGACAAGAAAATTAAATCTCTTTTCGTCTAAAGGTTTGGTAAACAAATCTGCAAGCTGATAATCGGTTTTTACAAAGTAAAGTTCAATTGTCCCCTTTTCTACATTATCTTTTATAAAATGATACCGGACATCTATGTGTTTGGTCTTAGTATGCTGAACAGGGTTAGCGGTAATAGCAATAGCGCTCTTCGAATCACAATAGATCGGAATTCTATTGAAATGAAATCCATAGTCTCGCAGTTGTGTTCTCATCCACAAGACCTGAGAACAGCAGCTAGCAGCAGCTACATATTCCGCTTCGGCCGTTGATGTGGAGACACATAATTGCTTCTTTGAAGCCCAACTGACGAGTTTATCTCCAAGGAATTGTATATGACCCGAGGTGCTTTTCCTGTCTAACATGCAACCAGCATGATCTGCGTCTGAATAAGATGTTAGTTCAAAGCTTGTATCCTTAGGATACCACAGACCAAGATCTGCAGTCCCCTTCAGATACCTGAAGATCCGCTTTACAGCAGACAAATGGGATTCTTTAGGATTGGCCTGATATCTAGCACATAAGCATGTAGAAAACATTATATCCGGCCTACTAGAAGTAAGATACATTAAAGAACCTATCATCCCTCTATAAGTCCTAACATCAACAGCCTTTCCCGAAAGATCGGTGCCAATCTTAGTACCAGGTGCCATTGGGGTACCAATCGGTTTACAATTTTCCATTTTGAACTTCCGAAGAATATCCAGAATGTATTTAGATTGATTGATAAAAATCCCCGTTGAAAATTGTTTGACTTGCAATCCGAGAAAGAAGTTCATCTCTCCCATCATGCTCATTTTAAAATGAGACACCATGAGGTTTGCAAAGTTCTTACAATACTTAGGATTTGTAGAACCAAAAATAATATCATCCACATATATTTGAATAAGAATGATATCGCCTTTATCCTTTTTAATAAAAAGAGTGGTATCGACCGTACCTTTTGTAAAACCTGACTTGACTAAGAATTGAGATAAGATATCATACCAGGCGCGAGGAGCTTGTTTCAGTCCATAAAGAGCTTTATCCAAGATGTAAACGTGATTAGGCTTATCTGGATTCACAAACCCTTCAGGTTGAGAAACGTAGACTTCTTCCTTGAGTACTCCATTCAGAAAAGCTGTCTTCACGTCCATTTGATAGACGGTGAAGTTCTTGTGAGCTGCGTAGGCTAAGAACATCCGAATTGCCTCTATACGCGCCACTGGAGCATAAGTCTCATCGTAGTCTATCCCTTCCTCTTGCCTATATCCCTTGGCGATAAGTCGTGCTTTGTTTCGGATAACGGTACCATCTTCATCTTTCTTGTTTTTGAACACCCATTTCGTACCAATGATGGTTTTACCTTGCGGTTTGGGTACGAGTCTCCAGACTTTCAGTGCTTCAAACTGATTCAGCTCATCTTGCATCGCAGTTACCCAATCTGAATCGGCAAGGGCCTCAGATACGCGTGTAGGCTCGATCTTGCTCAGAAAGGATTCATACATACATAGATTTGATGTTGCAGACCTAGTTTGCACCGGTGCAGAAGGATCTCCAATAATTTGATGTACCGGATGCTCTTTGGTCCACTTATGTTCATGAGGGAGTGGATTAGATGCATGTTGATCATTGTCCGCATCTAGGAATCCACTAGTATCTCCTTCAGATGGTTCAGAATTAACGGGGGCTTCAGTTGAAGTAGTCGTTGCAGAAGTTGCAGTAGGTACAGCTTGGTCAATCTGATGATCAGTCCTTACAGTACATCCTACTGAGTCAGCTACTTCTGTCTCAGCGGTGTTGGTCACAACTTCAACTGTCGGAGTAGGATTTTGAACTGGAACTTCTTGCTGAATAGGGGAACCGAATTCAGTAGAGATATCGGAAGTGGTCGGATGAGTAGTCATCGAGTCTTCTATCCTGTCAACCACAACAGAGTTAGGCAATTTAGAACCAAGAAATTCATCATAGAACAGTTCAAATAATAAATCCAAATCAGATAAATTAGAGGTAGACGACGAAGTGCCATCTGATTTGTTCTCTTGAGGTGCAGGTCCTGGAATGGTTGGTCCATAAGCTAATACTCCAGTAATTACGGGTTCTGAACTGATGTGCTCAGAATCCATTTCCTCATCGAATGTAACATTAACGCTCTCGATCACAATCTTCGACTTCTTCAGGTAAATACGGTATGCAGTAGATGTAGAGGAATAACCAACGAAGATGCCTTCATCCGCCTTAGCACTGAACTTGTTCAGATTCTCTCTGTCGTTTAGAACAAAACACTTACAACCAAAAACATGAAAATATTTAATGGTTGGTGTTCGGTTGTTGATCAACGCATACGGAGTCTTCTGAAATCGGCGGTGTATCATGGAGCGATTCTGAGTGTGACACGCAGTCGATACAGCTTTAGCCCACAAAAATAAAGGTAAGTCAGATTGGCTGAGCATTGTCCGAGCGGCCTCGACAAGTGTACGATTTCTCCTTTCGACGACTCCGTTTTGTTGAGGCGTGCGAGCAGCAAAGTATTGATGTGATATCCCGACCGATTCGAGATATTCTTCAACTATCTTGTTCTTGAACTCTGTGCCGTTGTCAGTCCTGAGAATCTTGACTTGTTTTTGCAGATTGACTTGGGTTGTCTTCAGAAACGTAATGAGAACATCGGGAGTCTCATCTTTAGACCGTAGAAACTTAACCCAAGTGTATTGCGTATAGTCGTCCACGATAACCAACACATACTTCTTTCCTCCTAAGCTTTGCGTTCGCATAGGACCGCACAAGTCCATATGCAACAACTCTAAAGGAGAGATGGTACTTGGTTCAGGCTTTGGTTTGTGTGGGGCTCTCTTCATTTTTCCCTTTTCACACGCTGCACATATATGTTCTCTTTCATATTTCAGCTCTGGAAGTCATTTCACTAGCTTGCCACTGACCAGCTTGTTGATGTACCGAAAGTTGAGGTGAGAAAGTCGTCGATGCCATAACCAGCTTTGTTGCATCGAGGCCTTTGATAGTAGACAGACCTGATTGTCAGCCTGGACCTTTGACAAGTTGATGGTGTAGAGGTTTGACTTGCGAGTGCCGACCAAGAGTTCTTTCCCGTCTTCAGTGCGTACCGAACATGTCTTGGCCTTGAAATTAACCTCTAAGTCTTTGTCGCAGAACTGGCCAATGCTGAATAGGTTGTGACCTAAGCCTTCAACGTATCTCACCTTCTTGATCGTAAGATTTTCATGTACAACATCACCATATCCCAGAATAGGTGAAAACTGATCATTCCCAAAATGAACTGTGCCGCAATATTTGTCTGTAAAATTAGACAACATACTCTTCTGCCCGGTCATATGCTTGGAACACCCGCTATCCAAGTACCACATATGACGGGTCTACACAACACAAATCAAGAAAGAAGAGGTTTAGGAACCCATTTAAAAATGGGACCTCCATTGTTAGTACTTGATTTTGGCACCCATTTAAATTTGGGTCCGCTTTTTCTTTGAAAACCAGAATCATGATAAGACGAATGATAATGATAAGATGAAACATTATATGAACCATACCAAACATCAGAATATTTACGAGAAGCATAATCACATTCACCATAATTTAAAAACTTTTTATTTGATGGTGCTAACTGGAATAATTGCTTTATAGAGTACTTCTTGCGAGAATCAACAAGATTAGATTTAAAAGTAGCAACATTCACAATCACATCATCTTTACTAGAAGTCTTTTTATTCAAAATAAAACTAGAACTAGATTTAGCTTTCTCGTCTATCTTCTGTTTCGGTATCCATGCAGTCTTAACTCCAACCCTTTGCTTTCTCAAATCTGAAACATGTGAAACTTTAGAGTTAGAATGATGAGAATTAAGAGAATGCTTCTTCTTTGGCTTACCAGTGGGGATCGGTTTCTGTGAAAGCTGAGATTTTTGTTTCTTACCTTTTGCTTTCTTTGATTTCACAGAAACTGATTTATCAACTTTCGTTGATGTTTCACCTTTGTCAAAAACACTGGGTAATCCAAAGGAATTAACAACACAAGA
This sequence comes from Arctium minus, assembly GCA_954870635.1. Lineage (NCBI taxonomy): Eukaryota > Viridiplantae > Streptophyta > Magnoliopsida > Asterales > Asteraceae > Arctium > Arctium minus. The sequence continues at coordinate 9,560,176 of OX941096.1, read as the reverse complement.
TGAATGATAAGGAAGTTTAGAAGAAGAATCAAACTGAGAAACACAATCATTTAAAACACCTTCAGAGTTTAATAAATTAAGCTCATTATCAAGGGAACCAGATTTGTCATCCGAATTTAAAGCCTTGGAGATTTTAGGAAAATTAGAAGTTTTGAACACTGTTGAAAAAACTGTTTGTTCTAAGTCCATCAAAATTCTTTCTTCTATAAGAGTATTCTCGAGTTCAGAAATTTTACTTTCCAAAACTAGAGGAGGGACGTAAAGCTTACCTTCGATAGGTTTAGCCTCCAACTCTTGTACAGAATAACTCTCAAAGTAATCATTTGAAAGAAATTTTGATTTATTAGAACTATAACTGTTATTCAACTTCTCATAGCGAAATGGAAGTTGAACTTTAGATGTGTTCTTTCTTTTATCATATTCCATGGCTTTATCTTTTTCAGACAGACTCGTCCAAAAGGGTTTGAGTTCAGGATGTTGAGGAGCCAACAACATAAACCCAAAGTCATAAAGTGCAGGCACTTCAGATATAACCTTTTTGAGATGATGTGGGTTCTTGTAACCAAGTCCCCAAGTATAGGTTTCTCTTTAGGTTTGTTCAAATGAATAGTGTGTTCAGTTTGACCAATAGTATGTAATTTTTCTTCCAAAGCAGTCACCTTTTCTATTAAAGATTTATTCTCTTTTGAAGTAGAAAAGTATCTTTTAGCAAGCTCTATAGACTTAAACTCACATTCTTTGTAGTTTGAAACAGTTTCAGATAACTCTTTATGAATTATAGTCTTTTCTTTAGCGCTGGTGTCTATATTTTTGTGCAAAGTTTCAATCAATACATTTTTCTCAGCAATGTCATTACTAAGTTTATGTATAGATTGATTTTTCTCATTTGTGACACCTTTCTCACGCTTCAGTTTAGACTCTAATTCTTGGAGTTTAGACATCATGGTATGCATTCGGTTCAAAAAATCAGATTCAGTTAAGTCACATACCTCATCATTATCTCCATCATCAGAATCAGCTTCTGACTGGTTCTTTCCCATCAAGCACAGATGTGCTGTCTCGTCCTTCTCTCCTTCTTCAGATTCTTCGTCCGAATGGTCGAGCCAGTATTCATCCTCGGCCATTAATGCTTTTCCAGCCTCTTGTTGCTTGGCTAGAAGCATCTTATTCTTGTAATAGTCGGAGTTTCGGACTTTTGATTTGCGGCAGTCCTTGGCAAAATGACCGAGTCTGCCACAGTTGTAGCACTTTATCGGTTCTTCCTTCTTGGTCTCTTCAGCTCCATCCTTCTTCTTGTCTTCTGGTCTCCTTTCTTCAACTTTCTCTTTATGCTTGTAGTTGTTCGGACCAGACGAGTACCTCTGACTATTGGAGTTTGGCTTTTTATAGAACTTCTTTTGGAAAGCCTTGGTTAACATAAGCATGGCTTCCTTCAGTTGCTCACAATCGTCAGAGTCAGACTTTGCCTCGTTATCAGCCTCTTCTGATTCGGATTCTATCACCTTCTTCTTCTTAGATTTCTTGACCACAAGAGCAACTGGATCAGCAACTGCTTTGTCAGCCTTTTTCATCTCAGCCTTGATCTCTTCCACTTCTTCCTCATTCTGTCTGAGGATTTCATAAACTTCATGAAGAGGAATGTCGTGCAAATCCTTCAGCTGTCTCATTTGTCTGGTGAATCTCTTCCACTCAGGCTGAAGGTTGCTGAGAAATTTCACATTCAGCTCCACGTGAGATTTGCTGATCTTGTTCTTGCTGAGCTCATTCAGCAATGTGACAAATCTGTCATAAGTGGCTTCAAGTGATTCTTCAGCTTTGGCTTTGAATTCTTCATAGTTATTCAAGCAGTTGGAAACTTTAAGCTGATTGCCGACTTTTGATCCAATCATCATCTTCTCCAATTGATCCCACATTTGCTTGCCGGTAGCATTGTAGCTATCAATTTTAACATATATTTCGTTCGGTGTGCCTTGGAGAATAAATGATCTTGCCAGGTTGTCACCCTTGTGTCTCTTCAGCTAATTTTCCGTATATTCACCAATCGATAACTTATACTCAGTCTCTTCTTCTACACCATTTTCTCCGGCTACAGTGAGAACCTTGGTCGAAGGTGTCATGATCCCGTCTTTCAGAGATTTTCTGATTTCATCTCCCAAATCATGTCGATCAATGAAGTCCAAAAATCTATCCTTCCATTGCTCGTACTCCCCCTTGAAGAGTACTGGTGGCTTCACATCTGTTCCAATAGCAAGAGCTTCCCGAGACATCTTTACTTATACGATTAGAAATCAAACTTATCTGATATTGAGACAATCAACTGATATTGATTGTTAGAAATCAAGATAAAATCACACAATACAGAAAGTCTTAGAATGAAATTCAGAAAAATCTGATTACGAACAGAACTTTGCCCCCCTTCGCAGACTTAGCACGGGGGTCCCTATTACAGTTTGCAAAAAATCGACCGATATGCTGACTGGGGATGTGCTTCGACCGGGTAGATGTGAAGACCGGTAAGTGAAAGGACCGATATTATGTTCGACCGGGAACTTGTAAAGTCCGGTCGAGTGATTTGACCGATATAGAGTTCGACCGGGAACTTGTAAAGTCCGGTCGTGTGATTTGACCGATATAGATGCTTTGACCGATATGACTCGACCGATATACTCTTAGACCGGTGTTACTCGACCGATATACCCTTAGACCGATAGTGTGCTGTGTGAGTTACGGTCGAATGCTAAGGACCGATATAACTTTGACCGATAGAATGCAAGACCGGATGGATGTTCGACCGACACTAAACAAGACCGATATGTTCGACCGATATAATCTTCGACCGGGTGGACTGTGAGAGTACCGGTCGAATGCAATAGACCGATAAAAAGTGTTCGACCGGAAGTGCAAAGACCGATATGTTCTTGATATTCTTCGACCCAGAAACCAGAAATCAGCCCAGAAAACACTCGATACCACGAATTAAAGTACCAAAGGAGAGCATTGTCGATCCTTTAACAAAAGGCCTAAGTAGAGAGCAAGTATCATTCACATCGAGGGGAATGGTCTTAAAGCCAACACAATGATTTTCCTCGGAGGCAACCTAACCTAGCGAAATTGGAGATCCCATGGTCTAGGTTCAATAGGCAAACTAGTCTGGGTCAACTCAAGCAACTATCAAACAAAGGTATGCCTATTCCTATGATGTTTCCTTTATATTTTCCATTAATGATCTAGGGTTGAAATGTTACATTCTTAATAATGTTGATAGCTATATAGTGGAATACAACGGATAATTCTTGATCGGCATTACCTATGTGAGACTGATGTAGGGTCGCATCTTCGAGGACGGACATGGCTACGTCTTCTAAGACTCTCATGAAGAAAGAATATGTTCACGACCAAAATGAACACAATGTTAAGAATTAAATTATGTATAGTTATAATATGTGTGATGCCTATTGTCTCGATTTACTACAAAAAGTGGCTAGTTCAAGACATTAATTCACTATCCGTGAAGTAGATTCGATAGGTACTCACTAGAAAAAGTTCAAATCCAAAAGACACCATTTTCCGATGCATATTATAACTATCTTGGTGATAGAAACATAAGTTCCAATATATATATATATATATATTGCTTATTTTCTATTCAAATGTGGGGTATTATTGGGGTTTGAATAGAAAATGTGGGGTATTGTTGGAACTTAGTGTAGACTAGAGAACCTTGTCCCACATAGGAGCCAAGATAAAGGTTAGACCACTTAATAAACTCCAATCAATGAGCATTAAATGAATCATTTTAATTGCTTGGCTTTGGATTGTGGTTTTCTTGGTGGGATCTCCTTGACATTAATAGATATATATTACATGTCAAGATTAGGCCTTGGGCCTTGGAGCTCTTGGGGTCGAGATACATTGATTGTTGAAAGTGTGATGCAGGCATGACAGTGCTTGGCGCGGATCACGGCACGATACGAGTCGTGTGGATGCACGTGTGATGATCTGTGGACAGAGCCCAGCACGAGTTACGGTGCAGTCGTGCACGTGCTTCTAGGCGCGTGGGATAATGGAGTTTTTCTATGAACAAAGTATGGCGCGGTTCACCACACGGGTTTACTCTCATGAGCAGTCGCACGGAGCGCCTGGCAGTTTATTCAATTCTTGACAGCAACCTATAAATGTTGTTGATTTTCCACATTCATTATATACGAAATTTCTCCAAATTTTGGGTTCTCTTTCTCCAAAATCCATCATCAAACATCTTTTAATTCGCTAGATTCAAGTTTATACTTGAATAGATTGTTGTATCCTCAAGATAACGCCGATACACCGGGAGAATTTTTGTCTTAGCACACTGTGTATTTCGCGGGCCTCAATCGATCTCTTTGGAACAAAGAATATTCAAATACAAGTAAGGTTTATGATTTTGTTGTAGTTTTTTGTTTTCTTCATAAATTTGTAAAAGAATCTTGGTTTTGTTGTATCTGATTCATAAATATATATATATATATATATATATATATATATATATATACACCTTTTGGTGTGTGATTGATCAAACCTAACAATCAATTTACGCATTTAAAATTGAAAAACTTGTTGTTGATGCAGACATGTGTGAGAAGGAAGTCAATGGGTAGCGTTGCACTAAGCAATGCAGAGGGGTGCATTTATGTAACACCCCAAAAATGGGGATAACGAAAATTTCCGAAAAAGGAAATATGATATTTAAATTAGTGTCATAGCACGAGCTCATCCCAAAAGGGGAAACAATAAACGCCTATTAATTACATGTTTGTAACAAATAAGCAATAAGGGAAAACAACCCTTTAATCTAAATCCTATTTAGAAAGGATATTATATAAAGTTGTTAACCAAATCTCCAAAATATAAAGCCTTCTAAACTTGGCGTCCCAAAAATGCTTCCAAGTTCCCAACTAAAGTATACTAGACCTTCTTGGCGGTCACACCGCTAGAACTTGAGATACACATCAAACCAATCAAGTGTTAGGCCAAACGAGCCTAGTGAGTTGAACAAAAGCATGGAATAATCATTTATATCCATTATAGACAACAAGAGACATAAAGGAATCAATGGGGGAGACCCATCACACCAACGAATTTCACCTCAAGTCAATGTACCTTGATGTTCACTCACATGAGCAACATCCCGAAGGCCCGGCACATTCAAAGACTTCCTCTCAGGCATTACTCCCAATGGCGGGGGTCTAGGTGCATACCATCATGGTGGCACCCTATGACTACATCCTCCTAATGCTTACTCATGGTTCATCCAATATTCATACTATATTTAACTCTATACATATTTCATATCAACAAGATACATCTATAAGACCTTACGTACTTCCAATCCCATTTTAGACCCACAACTCTAAAATATGCAAGTTTACTAATAATCACCATCTACCCAATCATGACCACAGCATTGTTAGTAATAAACTCATCAAAATCTACATGAAGATTATTAACCAATAACCCCAACAAGTAACAAAAGTAGCAATTACGTCAAACTTATCAGGTGATCAGATATATACATAAGTATAGAATAATAACAATTAGCATTCAAGATATGTATCTCATTTGTAAAGTTTAGAAGAAAACTCACTAACTAGGGTTTAGATGAAACCCTAGAAAATTGGAGAACTCTAGAAGAGGTGTGGTGAAGAAGACTTGGGGTTGGAGACTTGAAATTATTGTTGAGAACCTTCAATAAATGCCCAAGAATCTTAAGTCCTTTCCTAACCACCAATAATTAATGCTTTGTAAGAAGGTAAGAGGAAAAGGTGTGAATATTGAGCTAAAAATCGCCTACTAGGGTTCTCTCTCTCTAAAGATATATGATTTTGGAGTTAATGGGGAGAAAATGTGAGAAAGAGGCTTTAAAACCCGTCAGGTGGGCCCCGGGCGATTGTTCCCGACGATTGTGCTAAGGGCACTCTCTCCGTCACTTTCGTCGAAAGTGTACCGAGTGCGAGGTGTGTGGCTCGACGAGAGTGACTCGGCGATTGTGACCACATGTCACTTTCGCCGTCACTTTAGCCGGATGGTACCGAGAGTTCATCCAAACCCCACGATAGTGCCTTCGCGATTGTGCCTCATGGCACTCTCGTGGGCACTCTCGCTCCCACAGTACCGAACTTCTAAAACATTTAAATTTAAACGGTGAAGCTCGAACTTAGGCATTTCAACATCGGTAAACATAAACGGAATATAAGCATTAAACAATTAAGAGTTCAAGATGGGAAACACGATTACTTGAGGGATTTTTACAGGTGTTAGAATCCTCCCCACCTAATAAGGATTTCATCCCTGAAAACTCACCCACTAAACAAATGGGGGTATCTTTTCTTCATGTCTTCTTCTGATTCCCACGTCACATTGGCATCCCGATGGTGCCTCCATTGGACCTTAACCATGGTCACTTCTTTGTGTATTAACTTCTTTGTCTTCGACTCCAATATGGATTTCGGTTCTTCTACACAATGGTTTCCATTGTCCACTCGTATCTTCGTCAATGGAATGACGCTTTCTTCCTCAGCAAGGCACTTGCGAAGGTAACAAACGTGAAATGTAGGGTGAATCCCGTCCATTTCCGGCGGCAAGTCCAACCTATAGGCTTGGAGTCCAACCTTCTCCAATATCATGAAGGGTCCAAGGAAATGGGGACTGAGCTTCCCACGCTTTCCAAAACGGTTAATTTCCTTCCACGGCGACACCTTCAACATAACCCGTTCGCCCACTTGGAACTTGACCGGTCTTTGCTTTTTATTTGCGTAACTCTTTTGTCATCTTGGGCCGCCTTCAAACGCTCCCGGATACTCTTCATCTTGTCCGTCATTTCTTGTACGATCTTCGTCCCCGCAAATTGTTTTTCTCCCGCCTCGAGCCAACCCACCGGTGTCCTACATTTCCGTCCATAAAGCGCCTCAAATGGTGCCATCCTGATTCTCGAATGGTAGCTATTGTTGTAGGAGAATTCCACTAAGGGTAGATGCGAATCCTAATTTCCTCCAAAGTCTATCACACAAGACCGAAGCATGTCTTCGAGCGTTTGGATTGTCCTCTCACTTTGGCCGTCGGTTTGAGGATGATATGTCGTACTCAATTTGACTCTCGTGCCTAACTCCTTTTGTAGTCCATCCCAAAACATGGAAGTGAACCGACTATCCCGGTCCGAGACTACGGATAGTGGAACACCATGAAGCGATATCACTTCGTCAATGTAGAGCTTGACTAGTTTGTCCGTCGGCAACGTCTCTCGCATCGCCAAAAAGTGTGCGCTCTTCGTGAGCTAATCCACCACTACCCAAATAGTGTCATGACCCCTTAAGGTTCTTGGAAACTTGGTGACGAAGTCCATCGTGATATGCTCCCACTTCCATTCCGGATTGGCTAGTGGTTACAAACTCCCACAAGGTCTTTGATGTTCCGTTTTGACTTGAAGGCAAGTGACGCACCTTTCCATGTAATTTGCCACATCGAGCTTCATCATCGGCCACCAATAGTGTAACTTAAAATCTCTATACATCTTGGTGCTACTGGGATGTATAGAGTACTTGGACTTGTGAGCTTCCGCTAAGAGCAACTCATGAATCCTTCCAATCTTTGGTACCCAAATTCTCCCATGAAATAATTTGAGGCCGCGACTATCCTCTTTTAATAGCTCCCATTGCTTCACCATGATCTCGGCTTTAAGGTTCTCCTCACGAAGTGCCTCGGATTGACTCACCTTGATGTCCTCCACTAAACTTGATATCACGTCGATCCTTGAAAGAGTCACTTTGATTTCGCTCCCATAACTTTTTTGGCTCAATGCATCCGCCACTACATTGGCCTTACCGGGATGGTAAAGCATTTCACAATCATAGTCTTTCAAAAGCTCCAACCACCTTCTTTGCCGCATGTTAAGATCCTTTTGGTCAAATATGTACTTCAAGCTGTTATGGTCAGTGAATAGTGTGCATTTCGTCCCGTAAAGGTAGTGTCGCCATAGCTTCAAAGCAAATACCACCGCTACCAACTCCAAGTCATGTGTAGGGTAATTCTTCTCGTGGTCTTTGAATTGTCATGACACATACGCTATCACCTTCCCCCTTTGCATCAAAAAACACCCTAGGCCCGATTTAGAGGTGTCACTATAAACCACGAAGTCTTCGGATCCTTCGGGTAAGGATAGGATTGGTGTTTCGCATAACTTCTTTTGAAGAGTCCGGAAAGCTTTCTCTTGAGCTTTGGTCCATAAGAACTTGACGTTCTTCCTTGTCAATGATATGATCGGAGATGAGATCTTCGAAAAATCTTGAATAAACCGTCGGTAGTAGTCGGCCAAACCCAAGAAACTTCTTATCTCTGTTGGACTCGTCGGTGGTTCCCAATTCATCATTGCCTCAATCTTTGTCGGGTCTACTTTCACCCCATCCTTCGATACCACATGGCCCCAGAATTGGACTTATTGTAGCCAAAACTCACATTTTGAAAATTTCGCGAATAACCTCTCCTTCCGAAGAATTTCTAAAACCTCCCACAAATGTGGTTGATACTCCACCTCGTCCCGCGAGTAGATCAGCATATCATCGATGAAGACTATAACCGGTTTGTCCAAGAAAGATCGACATACTCGGTTCATCAAATCCATAAATACGGTTGGAGCATTAGTCAACCCGAATGGCATGACTAGAAACTCATAATGATCGTATCTTGTCCGAAACGACGTCTTCGGAATATCACTCTCCTTCACTTGCACTTGATGGTAACCCGATCGCAAATCTATCTTGGAGAAACATCCCGCTTCTTGTAGTTGATTGAAGAGGTCGTCGATCCGAGGAAGTGGATATTTGTTCTTCATGGTGACCTTGTTGAGTTCATGGTAGTCGATACACATCCGCATAGACCCGTCCTTCTTCTTCACAAATAGAACTGGAGCTCCCCAAGGCGACGAGCTTGGTCGTATAAATACTTTCTCAAGGAGTTCTTGTAGTTGTGTCATCATCTCTTGCATCTCCGTCGGGGCTAGGCGATAAGTTGCGTAAGCAATTAGAACGGCACCCGGAGTGAGGTCGATATGGAACTCCACTTGGCGTTCCGGTGGTAGTCCGGGTAGATCTTCCGGGAAGACGTCCGGGTAGTCGCGCACCACTTTCACATCTTCCATTTTCTTCTTCTCGAGCTTCGCGTCGATCACGTAGGCCAAGTAGGACGCATACCCCTTGGCTAGGCTCTTTCGTGCTTTGATTGACGAAATGATCGTGTTGTCCCTTCGGTTCTTCTTCCCGTAGATTATCACTTCTCCCCCCCTTCGTCAAGGGTACTCGAATCACGTTCTTGGAACAAAATATACCGGCATCATGTTTGGATAACCAATCCATTCCAACAATCACATCAAACCCTTTGATATCCGCCGGTAACAAATCTATTAAAAAGGATTCCCCATCTAAATTTAAGGTGCACCCAACGTAGCATTCCCGAACTAACATATTCTCCCCATTGGCTACCTCTACCACTAGAGCATCATTCAACAAACTAATAGGAGTGGTGAAGTTCTTGCAAAATGAGGTAGACACAAATGATCGGTTCGCACCAGAATCAAACAAAACAAGGGTAGGTAGAGAGTTCACTAGAAACGTACCCGATACGACATCCTCCGTCTCTCTTTCTTCATCCGCCGTCATTTGGAAGGCCCGACTTGGCGTCTTCGGTGGAACCTCCTTCTTTGATGCAACCCCTCTTGATGCCCCTTGTTGTCCTCTCGCTAACTTGGGACAATCTCTTTTGATATGCCCCGGTTCTCGACACTCATAGAAAACTCCTCGGGAAGGGCAATCCCGGTTCATGTGATCCTTACGTCCACACTTAAAGCACTCCATAGTGTTAGAGAAGGGTTTCGGATTACAAGGCCCGATATGCTTACTCTTACACTTGAGTCACCATCTCCCCTCACGTCGTGGATCCATGTTCCTCCCCCCGTTAAAGGGTTTGGAGGGTCGTATGGGCTCGGTTGGCCTTTCCCACTTCCGCTTCTCTCCTTGTTGCTTCTTTTGTTCTATCTCTTCGAGGATGTCGTCCTCCACCAACTAAGATTCCTCTATGACTTCCTGCAAGATATTCACCAGAGTGTTCCTCATGCCCGTCTTCATCTCTGCCGGTAAACCCTTCAAGTAGGCCTTTATCTTTGACTTCTCATCGATCGCTAAATGCTCAACCAGACTGAGCTTCTCCATGAATTGTTTTGAGTAATTAGTGATCACAGACTACCCTTCTTCAGGTTCTGGAACTCTTCTTCTCATTGCAGTATTTCTCCATGATCTTCTTCTTGATGGTTGTCCAAGTGAGCTTGGCCAAAACCTCTGGTGTAAGCGCCTCCCCGGTAACGTTCCCCCAACTCAACGCATCCTCTCTTAGTAGTTGAGACGCAAACTTGACCCTCTGAGAGTCGGACATTCACTTGACTCAAATGTCATTTCTACATCTTGTATCCAGTTCATGCACGCCATTGGACTAGTCATTTCATAGAATTCTGGAGGTCGACTGCATAAAAAGGATTTAAAGGAGCAACCCCCTTCTTTCTTCTTTTCGGCTCTAATCATATGCTCCTCCGTCCCAATTGCATTATCGGCACCAGCCAATCTAATTAGCGCATTGTCCCCCACCGTTTCATGTCTCCGGTTGCTTATGTCACGATCTTCTAACATCTTCATGAACCTTTCGTCTCGCTTGTCCATAGAGGAGTTCATCATTTGCATGATGTTTGCCAACAAGACTAACTGGGGGCCCGCTTCCTGAATGACCGGGTTATCAGTCTCGAGATTCACTTGGGGAACTTGGTCCACAACCCCATCCAACAAGATGGTTCCTTGCGGGACGGTCGGACCACCCTTTGGATTTACTCTCCTTGACGTCTCCGGAGCCGTGACACTCGCATCATTGCCCTCCTCGGTTATTACCGTTCGATTCCTTGTGTTTACCATTGTGAACTGTCACACTTGATAAAGATCATACCGGTTAATTCTTTGAGAGATTAGTGGTTCAATACGTACTACTACAAAGATTAATCATTATAATAACAGTTACAAGCACACTCACGTATTTATAAATTCATAATAGCACTGGCCAAGTGAAATCGTGAATGTATATTACATAAGAATTCTCGTTGTCATCATCACAATTTTCAATCATTGCAATTCCGTAATCCTAACACTCTCCCCACCTAGGAATGCTCTACCCGCATGGACAGTGATGTCATAGGCACCTACAGTCTAAGTCTAGGCATACTAGAGATGACACCTAGTTCACTTAAACTAGAACTCTCATACCAACTTACAACACCCCAAAAATGGGGATAACGAAAATTTCTAAAAAAAGGAAATATGATATTTAAATTAGTGCCATAGCACGAGCTCACCCGAAAAGGGGAAACAATAAACGCTTGTTAATTACATGTTTGTAACAAATAAGCAATGAGGGAAAACAAACCCTTTAATCTAATTCCTATCTAGGAAAGAGATTATATAAAGTTGTTAACCAAATCTCCAAAATATAAAGCCTTCTAAACTTGGCGTCCCAAAAATGCTCCCAATCTCACAACTAAAGTCTACTAGACCTTCTTGGCGATCGCACCGCTAGAACCTGAGATACACATCAAACTAATCAAATGTTAGGTCAAACGAGCCTAGTGAGTTGAACAAAAACATGGCATAATCATTTATATCAATTATAGACAACAAGATCCATAAAGGAATCAATGGGAGAGACCCATCACACCAACGAATTTCACCTCAAGTCAATATACCTTGATGTTCACTCACATGAACAACATCCCGAAGGCCCGGCACGTTCGAAGACTACCTCCCAAGCATTACTCCCAACGGTGGGGGTCTAGGTGCATACCATCATGGTGGCACCCTAAGACTACATCCTCCTAATGCTTACTCATGTTCATCCAATATTCATACTATATTCATCTCTATACATATTTCATATCAACAAGATACATGTATAAGACCTTACGTACTTCCAATCCCATTTTAGACCCACAACTCTAAAATATGCAAGCTTACTAATAATCACCATCAACCCCATGATAATACCCAATCATGACCACAACATTATTAGTAATAAACTCATCAAAATCCACATGAAGAATATTAACCAATAACCCCAACAAGTAACAAATGTAGCAATTAGGTCAAACTTATCAGGTGATCAAATATATGCATAAGTATAGAAGAAAACTCACTAACTAGGGTTTTAGATGAAACCCTAGAAAATTGGAGAACTCTATAAGAGGTGTGGTGAAGAATACTTGGGGTTGAAGACTTGAAAGTATTCTAAGAACCTTCAATAAATGTCCAAGAATCTTGAGTCCTTTCCCAACCACCAACAATTAACGTTTTGTAAGAAGGTAAGAGGAAGAGGTGTGAATATTGAGCCAAAAATGCCTACTAGGGTTCTCTATCTCTCTAAAGATGTCTGATTTTGGAGTTAATGGGGAGAAAAGGTGAGAAAAAGGCTTTAAAACCCGTCAGGTGGGCCCCGGGCGATTGTGCCAAGGGCACTCTCGTCGGCACTTTCGCTGAAAGTGTACCGAGTGCGAGGGGTGAGGCTCGGAGAGAATGACTCGGCGATTGTGCCACATATCACTTTCGCAGTCACTTTAGCCGGTGGGGGGGGGGTAGGACATAAAATGTCCAATGTTAGAAAGTTTTGTAAAGGACTCTACATTAATATTTGTATTGGGTTTTAGTTTGTAATTGGGCTTAAACTTTGTAAATGGGCTTGGGCTTATTGTTGAACAAGGAAGTTAAGGGGAGGTATATATAGATTAGGTCTATTGTAATTTAAGTTAAGATTTTAGTATACAAAATGTAGTCGGTTGAGAGCGAGCGTTTTCTAGAGAGAGAATCACTTTCTCTCTCTAGGTTTGTGTCTGTGTTCTTCAATATTCAGTGAATAAATCGCCTCCTTCCAATCTCATCTTGTTTCTTATATTTAGATTATGAATTGTTGATTGTTTTGGGACTTACAATTGGTATCAAAGCCAAATCGAAGAAAATTTCTTTGATTCGGTCAATTTTTCGACAATTTATTATCGACAGCCCAAACCTTTGTATCTGTGATTTGGATCTGATTTTGTGGAGATTGGAGCTTAATTTGTGAAATTATTGCACAAAATCGATTCAGTTTTATTCGATAGATATTTTGGAATCGATTACATCTTTTGATTTAATCAAATTTTGGATCAGATCTGTGTTTTTAGAAAATTTGGATGCGACTGTGTTCATCTCGAATTTCCAGAAATTGAATCGAATCAGTGAAATTTGATTGGAGTTTATTGCAAAGGATTGATTGTTTTGTGTTTGTAAACATTATACGATCGTTAATCCATCGATTATTTGATCAATTTTGATGTTTAAAAATTTTTGGATCGACAGCGTTCGTGTACCGGGAGTCGGACCAGGATTACACCATACCGGGCCCGGAGTTGACACCGGTCGCAGAGTACTCATCCGGGAGTTTACATCCGGGCGTATCCGGGAGTGTTTGAAAAACACACACCGGGCGCATCCATCCACAATTAATCTTTGATTGCAAAAATTTGATTGGGTGAATAAATCAAAGTGGGTCGGCAGCTCCTTCAATCTCAATTTGAAATCCATGATGAATTCAATTATGATTGGCTGCCAACATATAATGGGTCGGTGATGTGATGAAGATTGTATGGCCGATTGTGGATTAATTTGAATGTGAGTTTCATTGTGATTGGAAGAAAAAGTTAGTGGGCGGTGAAATTTTGCAATTGGATAATGAAGTCTCGCGATGCCTATGTGAATTAATTGCAACCGGCGATGAGTTAATAATTGTGGCCGACGATGAATTGATAATTTTTGGTCGGTGAAATTGTTTTGGTGATATCAATCGGCAACTTATTTCTCATTTGAAATCGGCGAAATCACATGATTGGGTGATGAAATTTGATGGGTCGGTGGTTTCATGAGAATCGAATTTTTTTTTTGGCCCATGTACACCGAATTTTTGATCGAGTTTGATGAATTTTTTTTGGGCCAAATACCAACAGATTTTTGGGCTTAAATGTTTTGAGCTTAAGTGATCAATTTTTTTAATCACTTTGCCGTTCAGAATTTTTGAAGATTGATATCTCGAGAACCGACTATTGATTTGAACGGCGTATAATCCAGATTTAATTGCGCTTTGACCATGTGATCCGTGATACAGATTCTTCAAGTATTATTTTGTATTTGTTCCGGAAATTTCTCGTTCGGTTTTTCTCGACGGTTGCTTATCAGTGTGTGATCCAGCTTATTTTTTTTCAACAATCTGTTCAAGAGGTTTTCGCTGAATGCATATGTGGCATCATTCCAACTTTCAGACTGTCACATATCTCTGTGCAACTGACTCAGATTCACAGAACTCATGTTTGTTAAGATTTTCAGTCATTACGTGTTTTGGATTCAGTCTTCGATTGGATTGGATTAGCAGTTTGAGCATTTGCAATCATTAGTCTGGAGAGCTTCTTTATGTTGTTAGACCGTTGAGAGCACTTTATCACTCTTCTGACCTGATCAATCAGTAGTGTGAGCGACTGCAATCACTGTTCTGATGCTTTAGTTGTGATTCAGAATCCTGAGTGCTTATAATCAGCCAACTGATTCGTGAAGAAAGGAGATATGAGTTCTTCATTCAGTGTTCTGGAAAGCAGTTTGGAAATGAGCATCTTTCTTCAGTTGCTGAACAGTTGTTGATTGGTTCTTCTACCCTTGCCTAGTAGTGTTTGCTACCAGTTGCTTCCTTCTACGAGCTGATTAGTATAAGTTCTTAAGTTGAACTCCTATTCAACTCGCATTTCAAAGACAGATTCGGTGTTATAAACTGAAGATGCACTTTGAGTGTCACTCCATAATTCACACATATCATTCTTGTGGGCGTTAAGGAATGTGTTGGATTTACTAGAGATAAAAGTTGTCTTTATGTGCACTCAGTCGAGGTTATTGCGCACATCGAATCTGGTATTAAAGTTGAAACTTTGAAGGATAAGAGCTTCATTCAAGGGGGAGCCTGAGCTATTTTGAAGTTATGCAACGCTAAAGTTTTTCAAAGAAATCAAGGGGGAGAAGAGCTGGGCGCTTCAAAGTTAATGATTCATTTACAAAACTTTAGGGGGAAATTGTTAGGACATTAAATGTCCAATGTTAGAGAGTTTTGTAAAGGACTCTACATTAATATTTGTATTCGATTTTAGTTTGTAATTGGGCTTAAACTTTGTAAATGGGCTTGGGCTTATTGTTGAACAAGGAAGTTAAGGGGGAGGTATATATAGATTAGGTCTATTGTAATTTAGGTTAAGATTTTAGTATACAAAATGTAGTCGGTTGAGAGCGAGCGTTTTCTAGAGAGAGAATCACTTTCTCTCTCTAGGTTTGTGTATGTGTTCTTCAATACTCAGTGAATAAATCGCCTCCTTCCAATCTCATCTTGTTTCTTATATTTAGATCATGAATTGTTGATTGTTTTGGGACTTACAGGGGGGTTACCGAGATTTCATCCAAACCCCGTGATAGTGCCTTCGCGGTTGTGCCTTATGGCACTCTCGCGGGCACTCTCGCTCCCACGGTACCGAACTTCTAAAACATTTAAATTAAAACGGTGAGGCTCGAACTTAGGCATTTCAACATCGATAAACATAAACGGAAGATAAGCATTAAACAATTAAGAGTTCGAGATGGGAAACGCGATTACTTGAGGGATTTTTACGGGTGTTACAATTTAGCCCACCCCTTTGATGATATAAACTTGAGTTCTATAAAACAAGGGGTGGGCTAAATACACCCCTATGTATTACTTAAGTGTGCCCCTACCCATTGAGTTCCTCCTCATACATGTCTACATCGACACCAACACCAACTTTTTCAATTTCAAATAGATAAATTGATTTGAGAGTGAATTACAATGGTGATCCTTGTGGTTTGCTCAAATTTTAGATTTGGTCCCTCAAAACAAACTATCTACACTGATGGCCCCTTACTTTTCAATTTTATAAGACTCAAAGTCCCTCAAGTTAACATCGTTAGTGAGCAATCGTTTAAAGGGAAAAATAATTATTTGGGCAAACTACAGGCACCAAAAGTGTAATTCACTTTAATATATACACTTATGAAGGTTATAGAAATCGGTCCTTCCTCTCCCCCATCTTTCTCACCGTCAGCAGCTACCGTCGGCAGTCACCACCCCTTTTTCATCTTTGGCTCCGACAACTACATCAACCTCTATCACCGTCGACACTCCATTTCTCTCCCCCCTCACTTTCTCTACCTCTCATCTACGCTCTCCCTCACTAGATCTGTGCCCACCACGAGAATAAGAGCCATCGCCACTAGATCTGTGTCACTACCTGTTTTCATGGAGCTGCAACATCCACACTTGTTCATCAGACAACATTAGAGAAAGAATGTTCCAAGATTAGTACATGCAGGATTCCTAATGGCGAGGCAAACCTTTTGGAACAATGGGTTCGCCGACTTGTAAGGTTGACTAGTGAACGGGTCGAATCTCATTTGGGGTCGAGTCGGTTAACGATCACCAAACGCGGCAAGGTGAGGAGGATCCGGACCACCTTTTGCATAAGCTAAAGAAGGACCAGGTATCTGGTAAGGATCATGTGCAACTTTTGGATACGGTGTTGAAGACGAACTGGGGATTCAGTAGGAGGGGATTGGACTCATCTTCTCCATGTTTGCATAAGCATATGGATTATGTCAATTTACTAAATATCGACTATAAGGAGCAGCAGTAGAAGAACACGGAAATTCCTGCAAGTTTAATGGACTTCTTTCCTTTGTGTTTGTAATTTCTGGTCCTGCACCACCAACTTCATCTTCTGCACCATCGATTTAAATGGGTTATGCTTTTTGAGTTTCTATCACAATTCTTGAATAACTTTATACACAATTGTTGATAATGTTCTTGAAACATTGATGATGTTCTTGTTGGTAATCTTGATATTTTTGGGCAATTGATTCAGAATTTAATGTTTAGATTAAATTTTTGACTTTAGGGTTTATAATACATTTTTAATTTTAGGGTTTAGTTTAGATTTCTAGATTTTTACATTGTTTCTGAATCATAATTAATTTTAAGAGTGCATTACAATTTTGGCCCCTATAGTTTGCCCAAATAATGGTTTGTTCCTTGTAACGGTTGTTAACTGATAATGTTAACTTGAATGACCTTGAGTATTATGAAATTTAAAAGTTAGGTACTATCTATGTAGATAGTTTGTTTTAGGGACTGTGTATCCCAAAATGCAATCATTCAATCATGTAAACAAATAATCAACACAATAATGCAAACCTGATATTGATTAATCAAACGATTCAACGAGTTACAAGTTCTTGAAATTGATATCTCTCTCTCTGTTTCTCTCTTCACGGCGCACCACCACCAACACAGCCTCCTCACAATAATATTAATTCTCAATTAAGCCTTTCTAACCTAATTACAACTAAATTAACCTAATTTATACTTAGGCTTGATTAGCCTAATGGGCTTTGAAGGCTTGGCTAAGCTTGGGCCCAAAATACAAAACAAACTAAAATAACTAAATATAAAGACTAAAAAATAAAATACGTAAACAGACTTTGACTATTTATTACACAGAGACCCTAGACTATTTAATGAGACGACTTTATCATCTTTGACTTCAGATTTCCATCTTCAGATAATTATGATCTTGAATCCAATAAATATGTGCTTTAACAATCTCTCCCTTTGGATCAAGATCATTCTTTAAGCTCAGAAAATGTAATATTCCTCTTTGACTTCAGAATGTAGCAATCTCCCCAATCGATGAGAATATCTTTTGGAAAGAAATTATCTCCAGTTTCAGCTCGGAATACTTCAGCAAATCATCTTCAAAGAAAATTTCTTCAAAACAGCAAGAAATTCTTTCAAAAACTTTTGATCTCCGCATTTCTTGATTGACGCTTCTCCCCCTTTTTGATGAAAAGAGCAAAGAGTTCATCAAAACGTGTCTTCAAGAAATTTCTTCCACCATTGAGCTTGCAAACAGAACCACTAATTATCCGTCAATTCATTAAGATGTTCATCCAGATCTTTGCAAATCTAGACAAATTAGAAAATGAAGTGTAACACCTGAATCAATAAATGAATCAGTTAAAATTGTCTGTCAGTAACACAAAGTCACTGTGTGTAACGAATACACAATATAAAGGAGCTTTTATGATGTTCACTCCCCCAGGGCTTCCATTCAATCATCGAAACACCACAAAGGCAATTTCTATGAACGTTATGACAAAGAAACAGATTCTTTGTGTGTTTGTGCAAGTGATAGAAAGAAATAAAGCATATGATGTTTGCTTATAAGGCTCAAAAAGTGTAAACCACTGAGACAAGTTGTGAAACACAGACTCAATGTGCATAAACGAAGTGTGAAGGTGGGGAAGACTTCCTTCTTTTCAATATCCAGATTTTCCAAATGAAAATCAGATAGCATATGTGCTGCGTCCCCTTTGAAAATGAAACATTTTCTTGTTGAGAAGAAAATGAGTAGCTGGTGGGGTAATGTCAAGAGTTGGCATGGGCTAGTTGCCTGTTTCAATAATGTTCACCAAGAATGGTGAAGCATTAGAAATGTGGTTGCCCGGCTTAGAAAGTAGTTGGTGCAGAGTTTAAAAATTCTTTTACTCTGATCTCTCACCCTCTTTCTTTTAATCTTTAAGCTCACAGCTAACCGAACTCTCTTTTGACATATTCTCTCATCACACATCCCACACTCATTTCTTTTGAACTCCTCACATTTAATCACTAAAGGATTAACTTCTTGGGTAGGAAACACTGGTTAACGTGAATCCATAGAAGTTTCTTTGAAGTCCTAGCACACTGATACCATGTTTTCCTATGAAGCATATAATGCTCAGATGGTTTAACTTTATCAGTTAAAGCTCAATGATGAATCAGAAAACATTTAAAATCACACTTCCAATTCAAGAAATCTGTTTG
The DNA here is from genome assembly GCA_954870635.1 of Arctium minus. Taxonomy (NCBI): domain Eukaryota; kingdom Viridiplantae; phylum Streptophyta; class Magnoliopsida; order Asterales; family Asteraceae; genus Arctium; species Arctium minus. The sequence goes on along the minus strand of OX941096.1, from coordinate 9,541,129 downwards.
AGAATCGGGAAGTGGTTTGAACATTTAAGAACATGTTTTCTTATGATTGAAAGTTGTCCTTCTTTCAACCATGAATGAGATGAAGAAAATAAATTATACCTTTCGAGTACAGTCTCACATCTCGCGAAGTCAAGCTTAAAGTCATAAAGATATGATCTTGTAAGCATCTCTCAATCTGCAAAAGTCTTAAGGTCTAGTCAAAGTAACTTTATTCACAAAAATTGAAATGACATAAAGCAGTAAAACACTTAGTGTACGAGTTCTGATCAGAAGTAATCAGAAGTCATAGCCATACTCTTTACTTGTATGCTCCCCCTAGAATCATGCATCACTAACAATTATCAGTAAGCACAATGCATTTAAATATGCTCCCCCTCAAACTAACATTGACCATCAATGAAATACTTCGCACACTCCCCCTGAGATCATGAACAAACTTTTAAAGAGCAGGTATCATGCGGAAATAATAATAAATAAATGATAAAGAGATACAATAAGAAACTTTAATAGGTAACTACCGATTAGGTCTTAAGATTTAGCATACCAAGTCTTGAGACAAGAAAATTAAATCTCTTTTCGTCTAAAGGTTTGGTAAACAAATCTGCAAGCTGATAATCGGTTTTTACAAAGTAAAGTTCAATTGTCCCCTTTTCTACATTATCTTTTATAAAATGATACCGGACATCTATGTGTTTGGTCTTAGTATGCTGAACAGGGTTAGCGGTAATAGCAATAGCGCTCTTCGAATCACAATAGATCGGAATTCTATTGAAATGAAATCCATAGTCTCGCAGTTGTGTTCTCATCCACAAGACCTGAGAACAGCAGCTAGCAGCAGCTACATATTCCGCTTCGGCCGTTGATGTGGAGACACATAATTGCTTCTTTGAAGCCCAACTGACGAGTTTATCTCCAAGGAATTGTATATGACCCGAGGTGCTTTTCCTGTCTAACATGCAACCAGCATGATCTGCGTCTGAATAAGATGTTAGTTCAAAGCTTGTATCCTTAGGATACCACAGACCAAGATCTGCAGTCCCCTTCAGATACCTGAAGATCCGCTTTACAGCAGACAAATGGGATTCTTTAGGATTGGCCTGATATCTAGCACATAAGCATGTAGAAAACATTATATCCGGCCTACTAGAAGTAAGATACATTAAAGAACCTATCATCCCTCTATAAGTCCTAACATCAACAGCCTTTCCCGAAAGATCGGTGCCAATCTTAGTACCAGGTGCCATTGGGGTACCAATCGGTTTACAATTTTCCATTTTGAACTTCCGAAGAATATCCAGAATGTATTTAGATTGATTGATAAAAATCCCCGTTGAAAATTGTTTGACTTGCAATCCGAGAAAGAAGTTCATCTCTCCCATCATGCTCATTTTAAAATGAGACACCATGAGGTTTGCAAAGTTCTTACAATACTTAGGATTTGTAGAACCAAAAATAATATCATCCACATATATTTGAATAAGAATGATATCGCCTTTATCCTTTTTAATAAAAAGAGTGGTATCGACCGTACCTTTTGTAAAACCTGACTTGACTAAGAATTGAGATAAGATATCATACCAGGCGCGAGGAGCTTGTTTCAGTCCATAAAGAGCTTTATCCAAGATGTAAACGTGATTAGGCTTATCTGGATTCACAAACCCTTCAGGTTGAGAAACGTAGACTTCTTCCTTGAGTACTCCATTCAGAAAAGCTGTCTTCACGTCCATTTGATAGACGGTGAAGTTCTTGTGAGCTGCGTAGGCTAAGAACATCCGAATTGCCTCTATACGCGCCACTGGAGCATAAGTCTCATCGTAGTCTATCCCTTCCTCTTGCCTATATCCCTTGGCGATAAGTCGTGCTTTGTTTCGGATAACGGTACCATCTTCATCTTTCTTGTTTTTGAACACCCATTTCGTACCAATGATGGTTTTACCTTGCGGTTTGGGTACGAGTCTCCAGACTTTCAGTGCTTCAAACTGATTCAGCTCATCTTGCATCGCAGTTACCCAATCTGAATCGGCAAGGGCCTCAGATACGCGTGTAGGCTCGATCTTGCTCAGAAAGGATTCATACATACATAGATTTGATGTTGCAGACCTAGTTTGCACCGGTGCAGAAGGATCTCCAATAATTTGATGTACCGGATGCTCTTTGGTCCACTTATGTTCATGAGGGAGTGGATTAGATGCATGTTGATCATTGTCCGCATCTAGGAATCCACTAGTATCTCCTTCAGATGGTTCAGAATTAACGGGGGCTTCAGTTGAAGTAGTCGTTGCAGAAGTTGCAGTAGGTACAGCTTGGTCAATCTGATGATCAGTCCTTACAGTACATCCTACTGAGTCAGCTACTTCTGTCTCAGCGGTGTTGGTCACAACTTCAACTGTCGGAGTAGGATTTTGAACTGGAACTTCTTGCTGAATAGGGGAACCGAATTCAGTAGAGATATCGGAAGTGGTCGGATGAGTAGTCATCGAGTCTTCTATCCTGTCAACCACAACAGAGTTAGGCAATTTAGAACCAAGAAATTCATCATAGAACAGTTCAAATAATAAATCCAAATCAGATAAATTAGAGGTAGACGACGAAGTGCCATCTGATTTGTTCTCTTGAGGTGCAGGTCCTGGAATGGTTGGTCCATAAGCTAATACTCCAGTAATTACGGGTTCTGAACTGATGTGCTCAGAATCCATTTCCTCATCGAATGTAACATTAACGCTCTCGATCACAATCTTCGACTTCTTCAGGTAAATACGGTATGCAGTAGATGTAGAGGAATAACCAACGAAGATGCCTTCATCCGCCTTAGCACTGAACTTGTTCAGATTCTCTCTGTCGTTTAGAACAAAACACTTACAACCAAAAACATGAAAATATTTAATGGTTGGTGTTCGGTTGTTGATCAACGCATACGGAGTCTTCTGAAATCGGCGGTGTATCATGGAGCGATTCTGAGTGTGACACGCAGTCGATACAGCTTTAGCCCACAAAAATAAAGGTAAGTCAGATTGGCTGAGCATTGTCCGAGCGGCCTCGACAAGTGTACGATTTCTCCTTTCGACGACTCCGTTTTGTTGAGGCGTGCGAGCAGCAGAGTATTGATGTGATATCCCGACCGATTCGAGATATTCTTCAACTATCTTGTTCTTGAACTCTGTGCCGTTGTCAGTCCTGAGAATCTTGACTTGTTTTTGCAGATTGACTTGGGTTGTCTTCAGAAACGTAATGAGAACATCGGGAGTCTCATCTTTAGACCGTAGAAACTTAACCCAAGTGTATTGCGTATAGTCGTCCACGATAACCAACACATACTTCTTTCCTCCTAAGCTTTGCGTTCGCATAGGACCGCACAAGTCCATATGCAACAACTCTAAAGGAGAGATGGTACTTGGTTCAGGCTTTGGTTTGTGTGGGGCTCTCTTCATCTTTCCCTTTTCACACGCTGCACATATATGTTCTCTTTCATATTTCAGCTCTGGAAGTCATTTCACTAGCTTGCCACTGACCAGCTTGTTGATGTACCGAAAGTTGAGGTGAGAAAGTCGTCGATGCCATAACCAGCTTTGTTGCATCGAGGCCTTTGATAGTAGACAGACCTGATTGTCAGCCTGGACCTTTGACAAGTTGATGGTGTAGAGGTTTGACTTGCGAGTGCCGACCAAGAGTTCTTTCCCGTCTTCAGTGCGTACCGAACATGTCTTGGCCTTGAAATTAACCTCTAAGTCTTTGTCGCAGAACTGGCCAATGCTGAATAGGTTGTGACCTAAGCCTTCAACGTATCTCACCTTCTTGATCGTAAGATTTTCATGTACAACATCACCATATCCCAGAATAGGTGAAAACTGATCATTCCCAAAATGAACTGTGCCGCAATATTTGTCTGTAAAATTAGACAACATACTCTTCTGCCCGGTCATATGCTTGGAACACCCGCTATCCAAGTACCACATATGACGGGTCTACACAACACAAATCAAGAAAGAAGAGGTTTAGGAACCCATTTAAAAATGGGACCTCCATTGTTAGTACTTGATTTTGGCACCCATTTAAATTTGGGTCCGCTTTTTCTTTGAAAACCAGAATCATGATAAGACGAATGATAATGATAAGATGAAACATTATATGAACCATACCAAACATCAGAATATTTACGAGAAGCATAATCACATTCACCATAATTTAAAAACTTTTTATTTGATGGTGCTAACTGGAATAATTGCTTTATAGAGTACTTCTTGCGAGAATCAACAAGATTAGATTTAAAAGTAGCAACATTCACAATCACATCATCTTTACTAGAAGTCTTTTTATTCAAAATAAAACTAGAACTAGATTTAGCTTTCTCGTCTATCTTCTGTTTCGGTATCCATGCAGTCTTAACTCCAACCCTTTGCTTTCTCAAATCTGAAACATGTGAAACTTTAGAGTTAGAATGATGAGAATTAAGAGAATGCTTCTTCTTTGGCTTACCAGTGGGGATCGGTTTCTGTGAAAGCTGAGATTTTTGTTTCTTACCTTTTGCTTTCTTTGATTTCACAAAAACTGATTTATCAACTTTCGTTGATGTTTCACCTTTGTCAAAAACACTGGGTAATCCAAAGGAATTAACAACACAAGATGAATGATAAGGAAGTTTAGAAGAAGAATCAAACTGAGAAACACAATCATTTAAAACACCTTCAGAGTTTAATAAATTAAGCTCATTATCAAGGGAACCAGATTTGTCATCCGAATTTAAAGCCTTGGAGATTTTAGGAAAATTAGAAGTTTTGAACACTGTTGAAAAAACTGTTTGTTCTAAGTCCATCAAAATTCTTTCTTCTATAAGAGTATTCTCGAGTTCAGAAATTTTACTTTCCAAAACTAGAGGAGGGACGTAAAGCTTACCTTCGATAGGTTTAGCCTCCAACTCTTGTACAGAATAACTCTCAAAGTAATCATTTGAAAGAAATTTTGATTTATTAGAACTATAACTGTTATTCAACTTCTCATAGCGAAATGGAAGTTGAACTTTAGATGTGTTCTTTCTTTTATCATATTCCATGGCTTTATCTTTTTCAGACAGACTCGTCCAAAAGGGTTTGAGTTCAGGATGTTGAGGAGCCAACAACATAAACCCAAAGTCATAAAGTGCAGGCACTTCAGATATAACCTTTTTGATATGATGTGGGTTCTTGTAACCAAGTCCCCAAGTATAGGTTTCTCTTTAGGTTTGTTCAAATGAATAGTGTGTTCAGTTTGACCAATAGTATGTAATTTTTCTTCCAAAGCAGTCACCTTTTCTATTAAAGATTTATTCTCTTTTGAAGTAGAAAAGTATCTTTTAGCAAGCTCTATAGACTTAAACTCACATTCTTTGTAGTTTGAAACAGTTTCAGATAACTCTTTATGAATTATAGTCTTTTCTTTAGCGCTGGTGTCTATATTTTTGTGCAAAGTTTCAATCAATACATTTTTCTCAGCAATGTCATTACTAAGTTTATGTATAGATTGATTTTTCTCATTTGTGACACCTTTCTCACGCTTCAGTTTAGACTCTAATTCTTGGAGTTTAGACATCATGGTATGCATTCGGTTCAAAAAATCAGATTCAGTTAAGTCACATACCTCATCATTATCTCCATCATCAGAATCAGCTTCTGACTGGTTCTTTCCCATCAAGCACAGATGTGCTGTCTCGTCCTTCTCTCCTTCTTCAGATTCTTCGTCCGAATGGTCGAGCCAGTATTCATCCTCGGCCATTAATGCTTTTCCAGCCTCTTGTTGCTTGGCTAGAAGCATCTTATTCTTGTAATAGTCGGAGTTTCGGACTTTTGATTTGCGGCAGTCCTTGGCAAAATGACCGAGTCTGCCACAGTTGTAGCACTTTATCGGTTCTTCCTTCTTGGTCTCTTCAGCTCCATCCTTCTTCTTGTCTTCTGGTCTCCTTTCTTCAACTTTCTCTTTATGCTTGTAGTTGTTCGGACCAGACGAGTACCTCTGACTATTGGAGTTTGGCTTTTTATAGAACTTCTTTTGGAAAGCCTTGGTTAACATAAGCATGGCTTCCTTCAGTTGCTCACAATCGTCAGAGTCAGACTTTGCCTCGTTATCAGCCTCTTCTGATTCGGATTCTATCACCTTCTTCTTCTTAGATTTCTTGACCACAAGAGCAACTGGATCAGCAACTGCTTTGTCAGCCTTTTTCATCTCAGCCTTGATCTCTTCCACTTCTTCCTCATTCTGTCTGAGGATTTCATAAACTTCATGAAGAGGAATGTCGTGCAAATCCTTCAGCTGTCTCATTTGTCTGGTGAATCTCTTCCACTCAGGCTGAAGGTTGCTGAGAAATTTCACATTCAGCTCCACGTGAGATTTGCTGATCTTGTTCTTGCTGAGCTCATTCAGCAATGTGACAAATCTGTCATAAGTGGCTTCAAGTGATTCTTCAGCTTTGGCTTTGAATTCTTCATAGTTATTCAAGCAGTTGGAAACTTTAAGCTGATTGCCGACTTTTGATCCAATCATCATCTTCTCCAATTGATCCCACATTTGCTTGCCGGTAGCATTGTAGCTATCAATTTTAACATATATTTCGTTCGGTGTGCCTTGGAGAATAAATGATCTTGCCAGGTTGTCACCCTTGTGTCTCTTCAGCTAATTTTCCGTATATTCACCAATCGATAACTTATACTCAGTCTCTTCTTCTACACCATTTTCTCCGGCTACAGTGAGAACCTTGGTCGAAGGTGTCATGATCCCGTCTTTCAGAGATTTTCTGATTTCATCTCCCAAATCATGTCGATCAATGAAGTCCAAAAATCTATCCTTCCATTGCTCGTACTCCCCCTTGAAGAGTACTGGTGGCTTCACATCTGTTCCAATAGCAAGAGCTTCCCGAGACATCTTTACTTATACGATTAGAAATCAAACTTATCTGATATTGAGACAATCAACTGATATTGATTGTTAGAAATCAAGATAAAATCACACAATACAGAAAGTCTTAGAATGAAATTCAGAAAAATCTGATTACGAACAGAACTTTGCCCCCCTTCGCAGACTTAGCACGGGGGTCCCTATTACAGTTTGCAAAAAATCGACCGATATGCTGACTGGGGATGTGCTTCGACCGGGTAGATGTGAAGACCGGTAAGTGAAAGGACCGATATTATGTTCGACCGGGAACTTGTAAAGTCCGGTCGAGTGATTTGACCGATATAGAGTTCGACCGGGAACTTGTAAAGTCCGGTCGTGTGATTTGACCGATATAGATGCTTTGACCGATATGACTCGACCGATATACTCTTAGACCGGTGTTACTCGACCGATATACCCTTAGACCGATAGTGTGCTGTGTGAGTTACGGTCGAATGCTAAGGACCGATATAACTTTGACCGATAGAATGCAAGACCGGATGGATGTTCGACCGACACTAAACAAGACCGATATGTTCGACCGATATAATCTTCGACCGGGTGGACTGTGAGAGTACCGGTCGAATGCAATAGACCGATAAAAAGTGTTCGACCGGAAGTGCAAAGACCGATATGTTCTTGATATTCTTCGACCCAGAAACCAGAAATCAGCCCAGAAAACACTCGATACCACGAATTAAAGTACCAAAGGAGAGCATTGTCGATCCTTTAACAAAAGGCCTAAGTAGAGAGCAAGTATCATTCACATCGAGGGGAATGGTCTTAAAGCCAACACAATGATTTTCCTCGGAGGCAACCTAACCTAGCGAAATTGGAGATCCCATGGTCTAGGTTCAATAGGCAAACTAGTCTGGGTCAACTCAAGCAACTATCAAACAAAGGTATGCCTATTCCTATGATGTTTCCTTTATATTTTCCATTAATGATCTAGGGTTGAAATGTTACATTCTTAATAATGTTGATAGCTATATAGTGGAATACAACGGATAATTCTTGATCGGCATTACCTATGTGAGACTGATGTAGGGTCGCATCTTCGAGGACGGACATGGCTACGTCTTCTAAGACTCTCATGAAGAAAGAATATGTTCACGACCAAAATGAACACAATGTTAAGAATTAAATTATGTATAGTTATAATATGTGTGATGCCTATTGTCTCGATTTACTACAAAAAGTGGCTAGTTCAAGACATTAATTCACTATCCGTGAAGTAGATTCGATAGGTACTCACTAGAAAAAGTTCAAATCCAAAAGACACCATTTTCCGATGCATATTATAACTATCTTGGTGATAGAAACATAAGTTCCAATATATATATATATATATTGCTTATTTTCTATTCAAATGTGGGGTATTATTGGGGTTTGAATAGAAAATGTGGGGTATTGTTGGAACTTAGTGTAGACTAGAGAACCTTGTCCCACATAGGAGCCAAGATAAAGGTTAGACCACTTAATAAACTCCAATCAATGAGCATTAAATGAATCATTTTAATTGCTTGGCTTTGGATTGTGGTTTTCTTGGTGGGATCTCCTTGACATTAATAGATATATATTACATGTCAAGATTAGGCCTTGGGCCTTGGAGCTCTTGGGGTCGAGATACATTGATTGTTGAAAGTGTGATGCAGGCATGACAGTGCTTGGCGCGGATCACGGCACGATACGAGTCGTGTGGATGCACGTGTGATGATCTGTGGACAGAGCCCAGCACGAGTTACGGTGCAGTCGTGCACGTGCTTCTAGGCGCGTGGGATAATGGAGTTTTTCTATGAACAAAGTATGGCGCGGTTCACCACACGGGTTTACTCTCATGAGCAGTCGCACGGAGCGCCTGGCAGTTTATTCAATTCTTGACAGCAACCTATAAATGTTGTTGATTTTCCACATTCATTATATACGAAATTTCTCCAAATTTTGGGTTCTCTTTCTCCAAAATCCATCATCAAACATCTTTTAATTCGCTAGATTCAAGTTTATACTTGAATAGATTGTTGTATCCTCAAGATAACGCCGATACACCGGGAGAATTTTTGTCTTAGCACACTGTGTATTTCGCGGGCCTCAATCGATCTCTTTGGAACAAAGAATATTCAAATACAAGTAAGGTTTATGATTTTGTTGTAGTTTTATGTTTTCTTCATAAATTTGTAAAAGAATCTTGGTTTTGTTGTATCTGATTCATAAATATATATATATATATATATATATATACACCTTTTGGTGTGTGATTGATCAAACCTAACAATCAATTTACGCATTTAAAATTGAAAAACTTGTTGTTGATGCAGACATGTGTGAGAAGGAAGTCAATGGGTAGCGTTGCACTAAGCAATGCAGAGGGGTGCATTTATGTAACACCCCAAAAATGGGGATAACGAAAATTTCCGAAAAAGGAAATATGATATTTAAATTAGTGTCATAGCACGAGCTCATCCCAAAAGGGGAAACAATAAACGCCTATTAATTACATGTTTGTAACAAATAAGCAATAAGGGAAAACAACCCTTTAATCTAAATCCTATCTAGAAAGGATATTATATAAAGTTGTTAACCAAATCTCCAAAATATAAAGCCTTCTAAACTTGGCGTCCCAAAAATGCTCCCAAGTTCCCAACTAAAGTATACTAGACCTTCTTGGCGGTCACACCGCTAGAACTTGAGATACACATCAAACCAATCAAGTGTTAGGCCAAACGAGCCTAGTGAGTTGAACAAAAGCATGGAATAATCATTTATATCCATTATAGACAACAAGAGACATAAAGGAATCAATGGGGGAGACCCATCACACCAACGAATTTCACCTCAAGTCAATGTACCTTGATGTTCACTCACATGAGCAACATCCCGAAGGCCCGGCACATTCAAAGACTTCCTCTCAGGCATTACTCCCAATGGCGGGGGTCTAGGTGCATACCATCATGGTGGCACCCTATGACTACATCCTCCTAATGCTTACTCATGGTTCATCCAATATTCATACTATATTTAACTCTATACATATTTCATATCAACAAGATACATCTATAAGACCTTACGTACTTCCAATCCCATTTTAGACCCACAACTCTAAAATATGCAAGCTTACTAATAATCACCATCTACCCAATCATGACCACAGCATTGTTAGTAATAAACTCATCAAAATCTACATGAAGATTATTAACCAATAACCCCAACAAGTAACAAAAGTAGCAATTACGTCAAACTTATCAGGTGATCAGATATATACATAAGTATAGAATAATAACAATTAGCATTCAAGATATGTATCTCATTTGTAAAGTTTAGAAGAAAACTCACTAACTAGGGTTTAGATGAAACCCTAGAAAATTGGAGAACTCTAGAAGAGGTGTGGTGAAGAAGACTTGGGGTTGGAGACTTGAAATTATTGCTGAGAACCTTCAATAAATGCCCAAGAATCTTAAGTCCTTTCCTAACCACCAATAATTAATGCTTTGTAAGAAGGTAAGAGGAAAAGGTGTGAATATTGAGCTAAAAATCGCCTACTAGGGTTCTCTCTCTCTAAAGATATATGATTTTGGAGTTAATGGGGAGAAAATGTGAGAAAGAGGCTTTAAAACCCGTCAGGTGGGCCCCGGGCGATTGTTCCCGACGATTGTGCTAAGGGCACTCTCTCCGTCACTTTCGTCGAAAGTGTACCGAGTGCGAGGTGTGTGGCTCGACGAGAGTGACTCGGCGATTGTGACCACATGTCACTTTCGCCGTCACTTTAGCCGGATGGTACCGAGAGTTCATCCAAACCCCACGATAGTGCCTTCGCGATTGTGCCTCATGGCACTCTCGTGGGCACTCTCGCTCCCACAGTACCGAACTTCTAAAACATTTAAATTTAAACGGTGAAGCTCGAACTTAGGCATTTCAACATCGGTAAACATAAACGGAATATAAGCATTAAACAATTAAGAGTTCAAGATGGGAAACACGATTACTTGAGGGATTTTTACAGGTGTTAGAATCCTCCCCACCTAATAAGGATTTCATCCCTGAAAACTCACCCACTAAACAAATGGGGGTATCTTTTCTTCATGTCTTCTTCTGATTCCCACGTCACATTGGCATCCCGATGGTGCCTCCATTGGACCTTAACCATGGTCACTTCTTTGTGTATTAACTTCTTTGTCTTCGACTCCAATATGGATTTCGGTTCTTCTACACAATGGTTTCCATTGTCCACTCGTATCTTCGTCAATGGAATGACGCTTTCTTCCTCAGCAAGGCACTTGCGAAGGTAACAAACGTGAAATGTAGGGTGAATCCCGTCCATTTCCGGCGGCAAGTCCAACCTATAGGCTTGGAGTCCAACCTTCTCCAATATCATGAAGGGTCCAAGGAAATGGGGACTGAGCTTCCCACGCTTTCCAAAACGGTTAATTTCCTTCCACGGCGACACCTTCAACATAACCCGTTCGCCCACTTGGAACTTGACCGGTCTTTGCTTTTTATTTGCGTAACTCTTTTGTCATCTTGGGCCGCCTTCAAACGCTCCCGGATACTCTTCATCTTGTCCGTCATTTCTTGTACGATCTTCGTCCCCGCAAATTGTTTTTCTCCCGCCTCGAGCCAACCCACCGGTGTCCTACATTTCCGTCCATAAAGCGCCTCAAATGGTGCCATCCTGATTCTCGAATGGTAGCTATTGTTGTAGGAGAATTCCACTAAGGGTAGATGCGAATCCTAATTTCCTCCAAAGTCTATCACACAAGACCGAAGCATGTCTTCGAGCGTTTGGATTGTCCTCTCACTTTGGCCGTCGGTTTGAGGATGATATGTCGTACTCAATTTGACTCTCGTGCCTAACTCCTTTTGTAGTCCATCCCAAAACATGGAAGTGAACCGACTATCCCGGTCCGAGACTACGGATAGTGGAACACCATGAAGCGATATCACTTCGTCAATGTAGAGCTTGACTAGTTTGTCCGTCGGCAACGTCTCTCGCATCGCCAAAAAGTGTGCGCTCTTCGTGAGCTAATCCACCACTACCCAAATAGTGTCATGACCCCTTAAGGTTCTTGGAAACTTGGTGACGAAGTCCATCGTGATATGCTCCCACTTCCATTCCGGATTGGCTAGTGGTTACAAACTCCCACAAGGTCTTTGATGTTCCGTTTTGACTTGAAGGCAAGTGACGCACCTTTCCATGTAATTTGCCACATCGAGCTTCATCATCGGCCACCAATAGTGTAACTTAAAATCTCTATACATCTTGGTGCTACTGGGATGTATAGAGTACTTGGACTTGTGAGCTTCCGCTAAGAGCAACTCATGAATCCTTCCAATCTTTGGTACCCAAATTCTCCCATGAAATAATTTGAGGCCGCGACTATCCTCTTTTAATAGCTCCCATTGCTTCACCATGATCTCGGCTTTAAGGTTCTCCTCACGAAGTGCCTCGGATTGACTCACCTTGATGTCCTCCACTAAACTTGATATCACGTCGATCCTTGAAAGAGTCACTTTGATTTCGCTCCCATAACTTTTTTGGCTCAATGCATCCGCCACTACATTGGCCTTACCGGGATGGTAAAGCATTTCACAATCATAGTCTTTCAAAAGCTCCAACCACCTTCTTTGCCGCATGTTAAGATCCTTTTGGTCAAATATGTACTTCAAGCTGTTATGGTCAGTGAATAGTGTGCATTTCGTCCCGTAAAGGTAGTGTCGCCATAGCTTCAAAGCAAATACCACCGCTACCAACTCCAAGTCATGTGTAGGGTAATTCTTCTCGTGGTCTTTGAATTGTCATGACACATACGCTATCACCTTCCCCCTTTGCATCAAAAAACACCCTAGGCCCGATTTAGAGGTGTCACTATAAACCACGAAGTCTTCGGATCCTTCGGGTAAGGATAGGATTGGTGTTTCGCATAACTTCTTTTGAAGAGTCCGGAAAGCTTTCTCTTGAGCTTTGGTCCATAAGAACTTGACGTTCTTCCTTGTCAATGATATGATCGGAGATGAGATCTTCGAAAAATCTTGAATAAACCGTCGGTAGTAGTCGGCCAAACCCAAGAAACTTCTTATCTCTGTTGGACTCGTCGGTGGTTCCCAATTCATCATTGCCTCAATCTTTGTCGGGTCTACTTTCACCCCATCCTTCGATACCACATGGCCCCAGAATTGGACTTATTGTAGCCAAAACTCACATTTTGAAAATTTCGCGAATAACCTCTCCTTCCGAAGAATTTCTAAAACCTCCCACAAATGTGGTTGATACTCCACCTCGTCCCGCGAGTAGATCAGCATATCATCGATGAAGACTATAACCGGTTTGTCCAAGAAAGATCGACATACTCGGTTCATCAAATCCATAAATACGGTTGGAGCATTAGTCAACCCGAATGGCATGACTAGAAACTCATAATGATCGTATCTTGTCCGAAACGACGTCTTCGGAATATCACTCTCCTTCACTTGCACTTGATGGTAACCCGATCGCAAATCTATCTTGGAGAAACATCCCGCTTCTTGTAGTTGATTGAAGAGGTCGTCGATCCGAGGAAGTGGATATTTGTTCTTCATGGTGACCTTGTTGAGTTCATGGTAGTCGATACACATCCGCATAGACCCGTCCTTCTTCTTCACAAATAGAACTGGAGCTCCCCAAGGCGACGAGCTTGGTCGTATAAATACTTTCTCAAGGAGTTCTTGTAGTTGTGTCATCATCTCTTGCATCTCCGTCGGGGCTAGGCGATAAGTTGCGTAAGCAATTAGAACGGCACCCGGAGTGAGGTCGATATGGAACTCCACTTGGCGTTCCGGTGGTAGTCCGGGTAGATCTTCCGGGAAGACGTCCGGGTAGTCGCGCACCACTTTCACATCTTCCATTTTCTTCTTCTCGAGCTTCGCGTCGATCACGTAGGCCAAGTAGGACGCATACCCCTTGGCTAGGCTCTTTCGTGCTTTGATTGACGAAATGATCGTGTTGTCCCTTCGGTTCTTCTTCCCGTAGATTATCACTTCTCCCCCCCTTCGTCAAGGGTACTCGAATCACGTTCTTGGAACAAAATATACCGGCATCATGTTTGGATAACCAATCCATTCCAACAATCACATCAAACCCTTTGATATCCGCCGGTAACAAATCTATTAAAAAGGATTCCCCATCTAAATTTAAGGTGCACCCAACGTAGCATTCCCGAACTAACATATTCTCCCCATTGGCTACCTCTACCACTAGAGCATCATTCAACAAACTAATAGGAGTGGTGAAGTTCTTGCAAAATGAGGTAGACACAAATGATCGGTTCGCACCAGAATCAAACAAAACAAGGGTAGGTAGAGAGTTCACTAGAAACGTACCCGATACGACATCCTCCGTCTCTCTTTCTTCATCCGCCGTCATTTGGAAGGCCCGACTTGGCGTCTTCGGTGGAACCTCCTTCTTTGATGCAACCCCTCTTGATGCCCCTTGTTGTCCTCTCGCTAACTTGGGACAATCTCTTTTGATATGCCCCGGTTCTCGACACTCATAGAAAACTCCTCGGGAAGGGCAATCCCGGTTCATGTGATCCTTACGTCCACACTTAAAGCACTCCATAGTGTTAGAGAAGGGTTTCGGATTACAAGGCCCGATATGCTTACTCTTACACTTGAGTCACCATCTCCCCTCACGTCGTGGATCCATGTTCCTCCCCCCGTTAAAGGGTTTGGAGGGTCGTATGGGCTCGGTTGGCCTTTCCCACTTCCGCTTCTCTCCTTGTTGCTTCTTTTGTTCTATCTCTTCGAGGATGTCGTCCTCCACCAACTAAGATTCCTCTATGACTTCCTGCAAGATATTCACCAGAGTGTTCCTCATGCCCGTCTTCATCTCTGCCGGTAAACCCTTCAAGTAGGCCTTTATCTTTGACTTCTCATCGATCGCTAAATGCTCAACCAGACTGAGCTTCTCCATGAATTGTTTTGAGTAATTAGTGATCACAGACTACCCTTCTTCAGGTTCTGGAACTCTTCTTCTCATTGCAGTATTTCTCCATGATCTTCTTCTTGATGGTTGTCCAAGTGAGCTTGGCCAAAACCTCTGGTGTAAGCGCCTCCCCGGTAACGTTCCCCCAACTCAACGCATCCTCTCTTAGTAGTTGAGACGCAAACTTGACCCTCTGAGAGTCGGACATTCACTTGACTCAAATGTCATTTCTACATCTTGTATCCAGTTCATGCACGCCATTGGACTAGTCATTTCATAGAATTCTGGAGGTCGACTGCATAAAAAGGATTTAAAGGAGCAACCCCCTTCTTTCTTCTTTTCGGCTCTAATCATATGCTCCTCCGTCCCAATTGCATTATCGGCACCAGCCAATCTAATTAGCGCATTGTCCCCCACCGTTTCATGTCTCCGGTTGCTTATGTCACGATCTTCTAACATCTTCATGAACCTTTCGTCTCGCTTGTCCATAGAGGAGTTCATCATTTGCATGATGTTTGCCAACAAGACTAACTGGGGGCCCGCTTCCTGAATGACCGGGTTATCAGTCTCGAGATTCACTTGGGGAACTTGGTCCACAACCCCATCCAACAAGATGGTTCCTTGCGGGACGGTCGGACCACCCTTTGGATTTACTCTCCTTGACGTCTCCGGAGCCGTGACACTCGCATCATTGCCCTCCTCGGTTATTACCGTTCGATTCCTTGTGTTTACCATTGTGAACTGTCACACTTGATAAAGATCATACCGGTTAATTCTTTGAGAGATTAGTGGTTCAATACGTACTACTACAAAGATTAATCATTATAATAACAGTTACAAGCACACTCACGTATTTATAAATTCATAATAGCACTGGCCAAGTGAAATCGTGAATGTATATTACATAAGAATTCTCGTTGTCATCATCACAATTTTCAATCATTGCAATTCCGTAATCCTAACACTCTCCCCACCTAGGAATGCTCTACCCGCATGGACAGTGATGTCATAGGCACCTACAGTCTAAGTCTAGGCATACTAGAGATGACACCTAGTTCACTTAAACTAGAACTCTCATACCAACTTACAACACCCCAAAAATGGGGATAACGAAAATTTCTAAAAAAAGGAAATATGATATTTAAATTAGTGCCATAGCACGAGCTCACCCGAAAAGGGGAAACAATAAACGCTTGTTAATTACATGTTTGTAACAAATAAGCAATGAGGGAAAACAAACCCTTTAATCTAATTCCTATCTAGGAAAGAGATTATATAAAGTTGTTAACCAAATCTCCAAAATATAAAGCCTTCTAAACTTGGCGTCCCAAAAATGCTCCCAATCTCACAACTAAAGTCTACTAGACCTTCTTGGCGATCGCACCGCTAGAACCTGAGATACACATCAAACTAATCAAATGTTAGGTCAAACGAGCCTAGTGAGTTGAACAAAAACATGGCATAATCATTTATATCAATTATAGACAACAAGATCCATAAAGGAATCAATGGGAGAGACCCATCACACCAACGAATTTCACCTCAAGTCAATATACCTTGATGTTCACTCACATGAACAACATCCCGAAGGCCCGGCACGTTCGAAGACTACCTCCCAAGCATTACTCCCAACGGTGGGGGTCTAGGTGCATACCATCATGGTGGCACCCTAAGACTACATCCTCCTAATGCTTACTCATGTTCATCCAATATTCATACTATATTCATCTCTATACATATTTCATATCAACAAGATACATGTATAAGACCTTACGTACTTCCAATCCCATTTTAGACCCACAACTCTAAAATATGCAAGCTTACTAATAATCACCATCAACCCCATGATAATACCCAATCATGACCACAACATTATTAGTAATAAACTCATCAAAATCCACATGAAGAATATTAACCAATAACCCCAACAAGTAACAAATGTAGCAATTAGGTCAAACTTATCAGGTGATCAAATATATGCATAAGTATAGAAGAAAACTCACTAACTAGGGTTTTAGATGAAACCCTAGAAAATTGGAGAACTCTATAAGAGGTGTGGTGAAGAATACTTGGGGTTGAAGACTTGAAAGTATTCTAAGAACCTTCAATAAATGTCCAAGAATCTTGAGTCCTTTCCCAACCACCAACAATTAACGTTTTGTAAGAAGGTAAGAGGAAGAGGTGTGAATATTGAGCCAAAAATGCCTACTAGGGTTCTCTATCTCTCTAAAGATGTCTGATTTTGGAGTTAATGGGGAGAAAAGGTGAGAAAAAGGCTTTAAAACCCGTCAGGTGGGCCCCGGGCGATTGTGCCAAGGGCACTCTCGTCGGCACTTTCGCTGAAAGTGTACCGAGTGCGAGGGGTGAGGCTCGGAGAGAATGACTCGGCGATTGTGCCACATATCACTTTCGCAGTCACTTTAGCCGGTGGGGGGGGGGGGGTAGGACATAAAATGTCCAATGTTAGAAAGTTTTGTAAAGGACTCTACATTAATATTTGTATTGGGTTTTAGTTTGTAATTGGGCTTAAACTTTGTAAATGGGCTTGGGCTTATTGTTGAACAAGGAAGTTAAGGGGAGGTATATATAGATTAGGTCTATTGTAATTTAAGTTAAGATTTTAGTATACAAAATGTAGTCGGTTGAGAGCGAGCGTTTTCTAGAGAGAGAATCACTTTCTCTCTCTAGGTTTGTGTCTGTGTTCTTCAATATTCAGTGAATAAATCGCCTCCTTCCAATCTCATCTTGTTTCTTATATTTAGATTATGAATTGTTGATTGTTTTGGGACTTACAATTGGTATCAAAGCCAAATCGAAGAAAATTTCTTTGATTCGGTCAATTTTTCGACAATTTATTATCGACAGCCCAAACCTTTGTATCTGTGATTTGGATCTGATTTTGTGGAGATTGGAGCTTAATTTGTGAAATTATTGCACAAAATCGATTCAGTTTTATTCGATAGATATTTTGGAATCGATTACATCTTTTGATTTAATCAAATTTTGGATCAGATCTGTGTTTTTAGAAAATTTGGATGCGACTGTGTTCATCTCGAATTTCCAGAAATTGAATCGAATCAGTGAAATTTGATTGGAGTTTATTGCAAAGGATTGATTGTTTTGTGTTTGTAAACATTATACGATCGTTAATCCATCGATTATTTGATCAATTTTGATGTTTAAAAATTTTTGGATCGACAGCGTTCGTGTACCGGGAGTCGGACCAGGATTACACCATACCGGGCCCGGAGTTGACACCGGTCGCAGAGTACTCATCCGGGAGTTTACATCCGGGCGTATCCGGGAGTGTTTGAAAAACACACACCGGGCGCATCCATCCACAATTAATCTTTGATTGCAAAAATTTGATTGGGTGAATAAATCAAAGTGGGTCGGCAGCTCCTTCAATCTCAATTTGAAATCCATGATGAATTCAATTATGATTGGCTGCCAACATATAATGGGTCGGTGATGTGATGAAGATTGTATGGCCGATTGTGGATTAATTTGAATGTGAGTTTCATTGTGATTGGAAGAAAAAGTTAGTGGGCGGTGAAATTTTGCAATTGGATAATGAAGTCTCGCGATGCCTATGTGAATTAATTGCAACCGGCGATGAGTTAATAATTGTGGCCGACGATGAATTGATAATTTTTGGTCGGTGAAATTGTTTTGGTGATATCAATCGGCAACTTATTTCTCATTTGAAATCGGCGAAATCACATGATTGGGTGATGAAATTTGATGGGTCGGTGGTTTCATGAGAATCGAATTTTTTTTTTGGCCCATGTACACCGAATTTTTGATCGAGTTTGATGAATTTTTTTTGGGCCAAATACCAACAGATTTTTGGGCTTAAATGTTTTGAGCTTAAGTGATCAATTTTTTTAATCACTTTGCCGTTCAGAATTTTTGAAGATTGATATCTCGAGAACCGACTATTGATTTGAACGGCGTATAATCCAGATTTAATTGCGCTTTGACCATGTGATCCGTGATACAGATTCTTCAAGTATTATTTTGTATTTGTTCCGGAAATTTCTCGTTCGGTTTTTCTCGACGGTTGCTTATCAGTGTGTGATCCAGCTTATTTTTTTTCAACAATCTGTTCAAGAGGTTTTCGCTGAATGCATATGTGGCATCATTCCAACTTTCAGACTGTCACATATCTCTGTGCAACTGACTCAGATTCACAGAACTCATGTTTGTTAAGATTTTCAGTCATTACGTGTTTTGGATTCAGTCTTCGATTGGATTGGATTAGCAGTTTGAGCATTTGCAATCATTAGTCTGGAGAGCTTCTTTATGTTGTTAGACCGTTGAGAGCACTTTATCACTCTTCTGACCTGATCAATCAGTAGTGTGAGCGACTGCAATCACTGTTCTGATGCTTTAGTTGTGATTCAGAATCCTGAGTGCTTATAATCAGCCAACTGATTCGTGAAGAAAGGAGATATGAGTTCTTCATTCAGTGTTCTGGAAAGCAGTTTGGAAATGAGCATCTTTCTTCAGTTGCTGAACAGTTGTTGATTGGTTCTTCTACCCTTGCCTAGTAGTGTTTGCTACCAGTTGCTTCCTTCTACGAGCTGATTAGTATAAGTTCTTAAGTTGAACTCCTATTCAACTCGCATTTCAAAGACAGATTCGGTGTTATAAACTGAAGATGCACTTTGAGTGTCACTCCATAATTCACACATATCATTTTTGTGGGCGTTAAGGAATGTGTTGGATTTACTAGAGATAAAAGTTGTCTTTATGTGCACTCAGTCGAGGTTATTGCGCACATCGAATCTGGTATTAAAGTTGAAACTTTGAAGGATAAGAGCTTCATTCAAGGGGGAGCCTGAGCTATTTTGAAGTTATGCAACGCTAAAGTTTTTCAAAGAAATCAAGGGGGAGAAGAGTTGGGCGCTTCAAAGTTAATGATTCATTTACAAAACTTTAGGGGGAAATTGTTAGGACATTAAATGTCCAATGTTAGAGAGTTTTGTAAAGGACTCTACATTAATATTTGTATTCGATTTTAGTTTGTAATTGGGCTTAAACTTTGTAAATGGGCTTGGGCTTATTGTTGAACAAGGAAGTTAAGGGGGAGGTATATATAGATTAGGTCTATTGTAATTTAGGTTAAGATTTTAGTATACAAAATGTAGTCGGTTGAGAGCGAGCGTTTTCTAGAGAGAGAATCACTTTCTCTCTCTAGGTTTGTGTATGTGTTCTTCAATACTCAGTGAATAAATCGCCTCCTTCCAATCTCATCTTGTTTCTTATATTTAGATCATGAATTGTTGATTGTTTTGGGACTTACAGGGGGGTTACCGAGATTTCATCCAAACCCCGTGATAGTGCCTTCGCGGTTGTGCCTTATGGCACTCTCGCGGGCACTCTCGCTCCCACGGTACCGAACTTCTAAAACATTTAAATTAAAACGGTGAGGCTCGAACTTAGGCATTTCAACATCGATAAACATAAACGGAAGATAAGCATTAAACAATTAAGAGTTCGAGATGGGAAACGCGATTACTTGAGGGATTTTTACGGGTGTTACAATTTAGCCCACCCCTTTGATGATATAAACTTGAGTTCTATAAAACAAGGGGTGGGCTAAATACACCCCTATGTATTACTTAAGTGTGCCCCTACCCATTGAGTTCCTCCTCATACATGTCTACATCGACACCAACACCAACTTTTTCAATTTCAAATAGATAAATTGATTTGAGAGTGAATTACAATGGTGATCCTTGTGGTTTGCTCAAATTTTAGATTTGGTCCCTCAAAACAAACTATCTACACTGATGGCCCCTTACTTTTCAATTTTATAAGACTCAAAGTCCCTCAAGTTAACATCGTTAGTGAGCAATCGTTTAAAGGGAAAAATAATTATTTGGGCAAACTACAGGCACCAAAAGTGTAATTCACTTTAATATATACACTTATATAGAAATCGGTCCTTCCTCTCCCCCATCTTTCTCACCGTCAGCAGCTACCGTCGGCAGTCACCACCCCTTTTTCATCTTTGGCTCCGACAACTACATCAACCTCTATCACCGTCGACACTCCATTTCTCTCCCCCCTCACTTTCTCTACCTCTCATCTACGCTCTCCCTCACTAGATCTGTGCCCACCACGAGAATAAGAGCCATCGCCACTAGATCTGTGTCACTACCTGTTTTCATGGAGCTGCAACATCCACACTTGTTCATCAGACAACATTAGAGAAAGAATGTTCCAAGATTAGTACATGCAGGATTCCTAATGGCGAGGCAAACCTTTTGGAACAATGGGTTCGCCGACTTGTAAGGTTGACTAGTGAACGGGTCGAATCTCATTTGGGGTCGAGTCGGTTAACGATCACCAAACGCGGCAAGGTGAGGAGGATCCGGACCACCTTTTGCATAAGCTAAAGAAGGACCAGGTATCTGGTAAGGATCATGTGCAA
This sequence comes from Arctium minus, assembly GCA_954870635.1. Lineage (NCBI taxonomy): Eukaryota > Viridiplantae > Streptophyta > Magnoliopsida > Asterales > Asteraceae > Arctium > Arctium minus. The sequence continues at coordinate 9,519,833 of OX941096.1, read as the reverse complement.
CTTTTGGATACGGTGTTGAAGACGAACTGGGGATTCAGTAGGAGGGGATTGGACTCATCTTCTCCATGGTTGCATAAGCATATGGATTATGTCAATTTACTAAATATCGACTATAAGGAGCAGCAGTAGAAGAACACGGAAATTCCTGCAAGTTTAATGGACTTCTTTCCTTTGTGTTTGTAATTTCTGGTCCTGCACCACCAACTTCATCTTCTGCACCATCGATTTAAATGGGTTATGCTTTTTGAGTTTCTATCACAATTCTTGAATAACTTTATACACAATTGTTGATAATGTTCTTGAAACATTGATGATGTTCTTGTTGGTAATCTTGATATTTTTGGGCAATTGATTCAGAATTTAATGTTTAGATTAAATTTTTGACTTTAGGGTTTATAATACATTTTTAATTTTAGGGTTTAGTTTAGATTTCTAGATTTTTACATTGTTTCTGAATCATAATTAATTTTAAGAGTGCATTACAATTTTGGCCCCTATAGTTTGCCCAAATAATGGTTTGTTCCTTGTAACGGTTGTTAACTGATAATGTTAACTTGAATGACCTTGAGTATTATGAAATTTAAAAGTTAGGTACTATCTATGTAGATAGTTTGTTTTAGGGACTGTGTATCCCAAAATGCAATCATTCAATCATGTAAACAAATAATCAACACAATAATGCAAACCTGATATTGATTAATCAAACGATTCAACGAGTTACAAGTTCTTGAAATTGATATCTCTCTCTCTGTTTCTCTCTTCACGGCGCACCACCACCAACACAGCCTCCTCACAATAATATTAATTCTCAATTAAGCCTTTCTAACCTAATTACAACTAAATTAACCTAATTTATACTTAGGCTTGATTAGCCTAATGGGCTTTGAAGGCTTGGCTAAGCTTGGGCCCAAAATACAAAACAAACTAAAATAACTAAATATAAAGACTAATAAATAAAATACGTAAACAGACTTTGACTATTTATTACACAGAGACCCTAGACTATTTAATGAGACGACTTTATCATCTTTGACTTCAGATTTCCATCTTCAGATAATTATGATCTTGAATCCAATAAATATGTGCTTTAACAATCTCTCCCTTTGGATCAAGATCATTCTTTAAGCTCAGAAAATGTAATATTCCTCTTTGACTTCAGAATGTAGCAATCTCCCCAATCGATGAGAATATCTTTTGGAAAGAAATTATCTCCAGTTTCAGCTCGGAATACTTCAGCAAATCATCTTCAAAGAAAATTTCTTCAAAACAGCAAGAAATTCTTTCAAAAACTTTTGATCTCCGCATTTCTTGATTGACGCTTCTCCCCCTTTTTGATGAAAAGAGCAAAGAGTTCATCAAAACGTGTCTTCAAGAAATTTCTTCCACCATTGAGCTTGCAAACAGAACCACTAATTATCCGTCAATTCATTAAGATGTTCATCCAGATCTTTGCAAATCTAGACAAATTAGAAAATGAAGTGTAACACCTGAATCAATAAATGAATCAGTTAAAATTGTCTGTCAGTAACACAAAGTCACTGTGTGTAACGAATACACAATATAAAGGAGCTTTTATGATGTTCACTCCCCCAGGGCTTCCATTCAATCATCGAAACACCACAAAGGCAATTTCTATGAACGTTATGACAAAGAAACAGATTCTTTGTGTGTTTGTGCAAGTGATAGAAAGAAATAAAGCATATGATGTTTGCTTATAAGGCTCAAAAAGTGTAAACCACTGAGACAAGTTGTGAAACACAGACTCAATGTGCATAAACGAAGTGTGAAGGTGGGGAAGACTTCCTTCTTTTCAATATCCAGATTTTCCAAATGAAAATCAGATAGCATATGTGCTGCGTCCCCTTTGAAAATGAAACATTTTCTTGTTGAGAAGAAAATGAGTAGCTGGTGGGGTAATGTCAAGAGTTGGCATGGGCTAGTTGCCTGTTTCAATAATGTTCACCAAGAATGGTGAAGCATTAGAAATGTGGTTGCCCGGCTTAGAAAGTAGTTGGTGCAGAGTTTAAAAATTCTTTTACTCTGATCTCTCACCCTCTTTCTTTTAATCTTTAAGCTCACAGCTAACCGAACTCTCTTTTGACATATTCTCTCATCACACATCCCACACTCATTTCTTTTGAACTCCTCACATTTAATCACTAAAGGATTAACTTCTTGGGTAGGAAACACTGGTTAACGTGAATCCATAGAAGTTTCTTTGAAGTCCTAGCACACTGATACCATGTTTTCCTATGAAGCATATAATGCTCAGATGGTTTAACTTTATCAGTTAAAGCTCAATGATGAATCAGAAAACATTTAAAATCACACTTCCAATTCAAGAAATCTGTTTGAGAATCGGGAAGTGGTTTGAACATTTAAGAACATGTTTTCTTATGATTGAAAGTTGTCCTTCTTTCAACCATGAATGAGATGAAGAAAATAAATTATACCTTTCGAGTACAGTCTCACATCTCGCGAAGTCAAGCTTAAAGTCATAAAGATATGATCTTGTAAGCATCTCTCAATCTGCAAAAGTCTTAAGGTCTAGTCAAAGTAACTTTATTCACAAAAATTGAAATGACATAAAGCAGTAAAACACTTAGTGTACGAGTTCTGATCAGAAGTAATCAGAAGTCATAGCCATACTCTTTACTTGTATGCTCCCCCTAGAATCATGCATCACTAACAATTATCAGTAAGCACAATGCATTTAAATATGCTCCCCCTCAAACTAACATTGACCATCAATGAAATACTTCGCACACTCCCCCTGAGATCATGAACAAACTTTTAAAGAGCAGGTATCATGCGGAAATAATAATAAATAAATGATAAAGAGATACAATAAGAAACTTTAATAGGTAACTACCGATTAGGTCTTAAGATTTAGCATACCAAGTCTTGAGACAAGAAAATTAAATCTCTTTTCGTCTAAAGGTTTGGTAAACAAATCTGCAAGCTGATAATCGGTTTTTACAAAGTAAAGTTCAATTGTCCCCTTTTCTACATTATCTTTTATAAAATGATACCGGACATCTATGTGTTTGGTCTTAGTATGCTGAACAGGGTTAGCGGTAATAGCAATAGCGCTCTTCGAATCACAATAGATCGGAATTCTATTGAAATGAAATCCATAGTCTCGCAGTTGTGTTCTCATCCACAAGACCTGAGAACAGCAGCTAGCAGCAGCTACATATTCCGCTTCGGCCGTTGATGTGGAGACACATAATTGCTTCTTTGAAGCCCAACTGACGAGTTTATCTCCAAGGAATTGTATATGACCCGAGGTGCTTTTCCTGTCTAACATGCAACCAGCATGATCTGCGTCTGAATAAGATGTTAGTTCAAAGCTTGTATCCTTAGGATACCACAGACCAAGATCTGCAGTCCCCTTCAGATACCTGAAGATCCGCTTTACAGCAGACAAATGGGATTCTTTAGGATTGGCCTGATATCTAGCACATAAGCATGTAGAAAACATTATATCCGGCCTACTAGAAGTAAGATACATTAAAGAACCTATCATCCCTCTATAAGTCCTAACATCAACAGCCTTTCCCGAAAGATCGGTGCCAATCTTAGTACCAGGTGCCATTGGGGTACCAATCGGTTTACAATTTTCCATTTTGAACTTCCGAAGAATATCCAGAATGTATTTAGATTGATTGATAAAAATCCCCGTTGAAAATTGTTTGACTTGCAATCCGAGAAAGAAGTTCATCTCTCCCATCATGCTCATTTTAAAATGAGACACCATGAGGTTTGCAAAGTTCTTACAATACTTAGGATTTGTAGAACCAAAAATAATATCATCCACATATATTTGAATAAGAATGATATCGCCTTTATCCTTTTTAATAAAAAGAGTGGTATCGACCGTACCTTTTGTAAAACCTGACTTGACTAAGAATTGAGATAAGATATCATACCAGGCGCGAGGAGCTTGTTTCAGTCCATAAAGAGCTTTATCCAAGATGTAAACGTGATTAGGCTTATCTGGATTCACAAACCCTTCAGGTTGAGAAACGTAGACTTCTTCCTTGAGTACTCCATTCAGAAAAGCTGTCTTCACGTCCATTTGATAGACGGTGAAGTTCTTGTGAGCTGCGTAGGCTAAGAACATCCGAATTGCCTCTATACGCGCCACTGGAGCATAAGTCTCATCGTAGTCTATCCCTTCCTCTTGCCTATATCCCTTGGCGATAAGTCGTGCTTTGTTTCGGATAACGGTACCATCTTCATCTTTCTTGTTTTTGAACACCCATTTCGTACCAATGATGGTTTTACCTTGCGGTTTGGGTACGAGTCTCCAGACTTTCAGTGCTTCAAACTGATTCAGCTCATCTTGCATCGCAGTTACCCAATCTGAATCGGCAAGGGCCTCAGATACGCGTGTAGGCTCGATCTTGCTCAGAAAGGATTCATACATACATAGATTTGATGTTGCAGACCTAGTTTGCACCGGTGCAGAAGGATCTCCAATAATTTGATGTACCGGATGCTCTTTGGTCCACTTATGTTCATGAGGGAGTGGATTAGATGCATGTTGATCATTGTCCGCATCTAGGAATCCACTAGTATCTCCTTCAGATGGTTCAGAATTAACGGGGGCTTCAGTTGAAGTAGTCGTTGCAGAAGTTGCAGTAGGTACAGCTTGGTCAATCTGATGATCAGTCCTTACAGTACATCCTACTGAGTCAGCTACTTCTGTCTCAGCGGTGTTGGTCACAACTTCAACTGTCGGAGTAGGATTTTGAACTGGAACTTCTTGCTGAATAGGGGAACCGAATTCAGTAGAGATATCGGAAGTGGTCGGATGAGTAGTCATCGAGTCTTCTATCCTGTCAACCACAACAGAGTTAGGCAATTTAGAACCAAGAAATTCATCATAGAACAGTTCAAATAATAAATCCAAATCAGATAAATTAGAGGTAGACGACGAAGTGCCATCTGATTTGTTCTCTTGAGGTGCAGGTCCTGGAATGGTTGGTCCATAAGCTAATACTCCAGTAATTACGGGTTCTGAACTGATGTGCTCAGAATCCATTTCCTCATCGAATGTAACATTAACGCTCTCGATCACAATCTTCGACTTCTTCAGGTAAATACGGTATGCAGTAGATGTAGAGGAATAACCAACGAAGATGCCTTCATCCGCCTTAGCACTGAACTTGTTCAGATTCTCTCTGTCGTTTAGAACAAAACACTTACAACCAAAAACATGAAAATATTTAATGGTTGGTGTTCGGTTGTTGATCAACGCATACGGAGTCTTCTGAAATCGGCGGTGTATCATGGAGCGATTCTGAGTGTGACACGCAGTCGATACAGCTTTAGCCCACAAAAATAAAGGTAAGTCAGATTGGCTGAGCATTGTCCGAGCGGCCTCGACAAGTGTACGATTTCTCCTTTCGACGACTCCGTTTTGTTGAGGCGTGCGAGCAGCAGAGTATTGATGTGATATCCCGACCGATTCGAGATATTCTTCAACTATCTTGTTCTTTAACTCTGTGCCGTTGTCAGTCCTGAGAATCTTGACTTGTTTTTGCAGATTGACTTGGTTTGTCTTCAGAAACGTAATGAGAACATCGGGAGTCTCATCTTTAGACCGTAGAAACTTAACCCAAGTGTATTGCGTATAGTCGTCCACGATAACCAACACATACTTCTTTCCTCCTAAGCTTTGCGTTCGCATAGGACCGCACAAGTCCATATGCAACAACTCTAAAGGAGAGATGGTACTTGGTTCAGGCTTTGGTTTGTGTGGGGCTCTCTTCATCTTTCCCTTTTCACACGCTGCACATATATGTTCTCTTTCATATTTCAGCTCTGGAAGTCATTTCACTAGCTTGCCACTGACCAGCTTGTTGATGTACCGAAAGTTGAGGTGAGAAAGTCGTCGATGCCATAACCAGCTTTGTTGCATCGAGGCCTTTGATAGTAGACAGACCTGATTGTCAGCCTGGACCTTTGACAAGTTGATGGTGTAGAGGTTTGACTTGCGAGTGCCGACCAAGAGTTCTTTCCCGTCTTCAGTGCGTACCGAACATGTCTTGGCCTTGAAATTAACCTCTAAGTCTTTGTCGCAGAACTGGCCAATGCTGAATAGGTTGTGACCTAAGCCTTCAACGTATCTCACCTTCTTGATCGTAAGATTTTCATGTACAACATCACCATATCCCAGAATAGGTGAAAACTGATCATTCCCAAAATGAACTGTGCCGCAATATTTGTCTGTAAAATTAGACAACATACTCTTCTGCCCGGTCATATGCTTGGAACACCCGCTATCCAAGTACCACATATGACGGGTCTACACAACACAAATCAAGAAAGAAGAGGTTTAGGAACCCATTTAAAAATGGGACCTCCATTGTTAGTACTTGATTTTGGCACCCATTTAAATTTGGGTCCGCTTTTTCTTTGAAAACCAGAATCATGATAAGACGAATGATAATGATAAGATGAAACATTATATGAACCATACCAAACATCAGAATATTTACGAGAAGCATAATCACATTCACCATAATTTAAAAACTTTTTATTTGATGGTGCTAACTGGAATAATTGCTTTATAGAGTACTTCTTGCGAGAATCAACAAGATTAGATTTAAAAGTAGCAACATTCACAATCACATCATCTTTACTAGAAGTCTTTTTATTCAAAATAAAACTAGAACTAGATTTAGCTTTCTCGTCTATCTTCTGTTTCGGTATCCATGCAGTCTTAACTCCAACCCTTTGCTTTCTCAAATCTGAAACATGTGAAACTTTAGAGTTAGAATGATGAGAATTAAGAGAATGCTTCTTCTTTGGCTTACCAGTGGGGATCGGTTTCTATGAAAGCTGAGATTTTTGTTTCTTACCTTTTGCTTTCTTTGATTTCACAGAAACTGATTTATCAACTTTCGTTGATGTTTCACCTTTGTCAAAAACACTGGGTAATCCAAAGGAATTAACAACACAAGATGAATGATAAGGAAGTTTAGAAGAAGAATCAAACTGAGAAACACAATCATTTAAAACACCTTCAGAGTTTAATAAATTAAGCTCATTATCAAGGGAACCAGATTTGTCATCCGAATTTAAAGCCTTGGAGATTTTAGGAAAATTAGAAGTTTTGAACACTGTTGAAAAAACTGTTTGTTCTAAGTCCATCAAAATTCTTTCTTCTATAAGAGTATTCTCGAGTTCAGAAATTTTACTTTCCAAAACTAGAGGAGGGACGTAAAGCTTACCTTCGATAGGTTTAGCCTCCAACTCTTGTACAGAATAACTCTCAAAGTAATCATTTGAAAGAAATTTTGATTTATTAGAACTATAACTGTTATTCAACTTCTCATAGCGAAATGGAAGTTGAACTTTAGATGTGTTCTTTCTTTTATCATATTCCATGGCTTTATCTTTTTCAGACAGACTCGTCCAAAAGGGTTTGAGTTCAGGATGTTGAGGAGCCAACAACATAAACCCAAAGTCATAAAGTGCAGGCACTTCAGATATAACCTTTTTGAGATGATGTGGGTTCTTGTAACCAAGTCCCCAAGTATAGGTTTCTCTTTAGGTTTGTTCAAATGAATAGTGTGTTCAGTTTGACCAATAGTATGTAATTTTTCTTCCAAAGCAGTCACCTTTTCTATTAAAGATTTATTCTCTTTTGAAGTAGAAAAGTATCTTTTAGCAAGCTCTATAGACTTAAACTCACATTCTTTGTAGTTTGAAACAGTTTCAGATAACTCTTTATGAATTATAGTCTTTTCTTTAGCGCTGGTGTCTATATTTTTGTGCAAAGTTTCAATCAATACATTTTTCTCAGCAATGTCATTACTAAGTTTATGTATAGATTGATTTTTCTCATTTGTGACACCTTTCTCACGCTTCAGTTTAGACTCTAATTCTTGGAGTTTAGACATCATGGTATGCATTCGGTTCAAAAAATCAGATTCAGTTAAGTCACATACCTCATCATTATCTCCATCATCAGAATCAGCTTCTGACTGGTTCTTTCCCATCAAGCACAGATGTGCTGTCTCGTCCTTCTCTCCTTCTTCAGATTCTTCGTCCGAATGGTCGAGCCAGTATTCATCCTCGGCCATTAATGCTTTTCCAGCCTCTTGTTGCTTGGCTAGAAGCATCTTATTCTTGTAATAGTCGGAGTTTCGGACTTTTGATTTGCGGCAGTCCTTGGCAAAATGACCGAGTCTGCCACAGTTGTAGCACTTTATCGGTTCTTCCTTCTTGGTCTCTTCAGCTCCATCCTTCTTCTTGTCTTCTGGTCTCCTTTCTTCAACTTTCTCTTTATGCTTGTAGTTGTTCGGACCAGACGAGTACCTCTGACTATTGGAGTTTGGCTTTTTATAGAACTTCTTTTGGAAAGCCTTGGTTAACATAAGCATGGCTTCCTTCAGTTGCTCACAATCGTCAGAGTCAGACTTTGCCTCGTTATCAGCCTCTTCTGATTCGGATTCTATCACCTTCTTCTTCTTAGATTTCTTGACCACAAGAGCAACTGGATCAGCAACTGCTTTGTCAGCCTTTTTCATCTCAGCCTTGATCTCTTCCACTTCTTCCTCATTCTGTCTGAGGATTTCATAAACTTCATGAAGAGGAATGTCGTGCAAATCCTTCAGCTGTCTCATTTGTCTGGTGAATCTCTTCCACTCAGGCTGAAGGTTGCTGAGAAATTTCACATTCAGCTCCACGTGAGATTTGCTGATCTTGTTCTTGCTGAGCTCATTCAGCAATGTGACAAATCTGTCATAAGTGGCTTCAAGTGATTCTTCAGCTTTGGCTTTGAATTCTTCATAGTTATTCAAGCAGTTGGAAACTTTAAGCTGATTGCCGACTTTTGATCCAATCATCATCTTCTCCAATTGATCCCACATTTGCTTGCCGGTAGCATTGTAGCTATCAATTTTAACATATATTTCGTTCGGTGTGCCTTGGAGAATAAATGATCTTGCCAGGTTGTCACCCTTGTGTCTCTTCAGCTAATTTTCCGTATATTCACCAATCGATAACTTATACTCAGTCTCTTCTTCTACACCATTTTCTCCGGCTACAGTGAGAACCTTGGTCGAAGGTGTCATGATCCCGTCTTTCAGAGATTTTCTGATTTCATCTCCCAAATCATGTCGATCAATGAAGTCCAAAAATCTATCCTTCCATTGCTCGTACTCCCCCTTGAAGAGTACTGGTGGCTTCACATCTGTCCCAATAGCAAGAGCTTCCCGAGACATCTTTACTTATACGATTAGAAATCAAACTTATCTGATATTGAGACAATCAACTGATATTGATTGTTAGAAATCAAGATAAAATCACACAATACAGAAAGTCTTAGAATGAAATTCAGAAAAATCTGATTACGAACAGAACTTTGCCCCCCTTCGCAGACTTAGCACGGGGGTCCCTATTACAGTTTGCAAAAAATCGACCGATATGCTGACTGGGGATGTGCTTCGACCGGGTAGATGTGAAGACCGGTAAGTGAAAGGACCGATATTATGTTCGACCGGGAACTTGTAAAGTCCGGTCGAGTGATTTGACCGATATAGAGTTCGACCGGGAACTTGTAAAGTCCGGTCGTGTGATTTGACCGATATAGATGCTTTGACCGATATGACTCGACCGATATACTCTTAGACCGGTGTTACTCGACCGATATACCCTTAGACCGATAGTGTGCTGTGTGAGTTACGGTCGAATGCTAAGGACCGATATAACTTTGACCGATAGAATGCAAGACCGGATGGATGTTCGACCGACACTAAACAAGACCGATATGTTCGACCGATATAATCTTCGACCGGGTGGACTGTGAGAGTACCGGTCGAATGCAATAGACCGATAAAAAGTGTTCGACCGGAAGTGCAAAGACCGATATGTTCTTGATATTCTTCGACCCAGAAACCAGAAATCAGCCCAGAAAACACTCGATACCACGAATTAAAGTACCAAACTTTGCCAATAAGATCAATTTACCAACTAGAATATATTACAATCAATTAATTTCAAAAAAAAACACTTTAAGAACAAATTGATTGATGACACAGTGTCGACTTCGTGAACGAACCCAGAACAACAAATTCAACAAATTGATAATCAAAATCGATGCAATAATCAAATCAATCAATACCCAATCACTATAATAGGTAAAACAAACACAATCCAACCAATAATAACTTGAAAGAACAATCACACAATAAAAATTATGAATCTTTTGACAGAAAAAGCAGAACCGAAAACAAAAATTTTCAATTCAATCTGTCCTGCTCTGATACCAATTGTGTGTCCCAAAATGCAATCATTCAATCATGTAAACAAATAATCAACACAATAATGCAAACCTGATATTGATTAATCAAACGATTCAACGAGTTACAAGTTCTTGAAATTGATATCTCTCTCTCTGTTTCTCTCTTCACGGCGCACCACCACCAACACAGCCTCCTCTCAATAATATTAATTCTCAATTAAGCCTTTCTAACCTAATTACAACTAAATTAACCTAATTTATACTTAGGCTTGATTAGCCTAATGGGCTTTGAAGGCTTGGCTAAGCTTGGGCCCAAAATACAAAACAAACTAAAATAACTAAATATAAAGACTAATAAATAAAATACGTAAACAGACTTTGACTATTTATTACACAGAGACCCTAGACTATTTAATGAGACGACTTTATCATCTTTGACTTCAGATTTCCATCTTCAGATAATTATGATCTTGAATCCAATAAATATGTGCTTTAACAGGGACCAAATCCAAAATTTGAACATGCCACAAGACCATAGTGTAATTCACTCTTGATTTGATTTTGACACTAGAGGGGGTGCCATTAGCATTGCCCAATTAGAATCAAATAATCAATAACCTATTAAACATCTATCTAGAAAATAAATGCAAAAATGTGTGTATATATATAGCCATAAGTTCAAATGAGAAATGTTAAATGTATGAGAAATAGAGAAGTAATCATAGTCCTTCATACGGTCAAGATCGGATTTGACTGGTCAAGAATTGCGGTTTTGACTGGTAAAAAATTGCAGTTATTCCAAAAATAGAGGACAGTTTCATAACTTTTACAAATAGACGGCATACGAGTTCATATGTGAACCTGTGTAATTCACATGTGTTCATATGTAAACCCGTGTATTTCACATATGAACTCTTTTTTAAATGATTCACATATGAACCTTTGTGATTCATATATGAACTAATTAACTGATTCACATATTGACTAATTAATTGTAGGTTCATATGTGAATCATAAGAACTAATTAACTGATTCACATATGAACTTACGTTAAATAGTTCACATGTGAGTTCGTCAACACGGATTCACATTATCTTCTGCATACCATGCGAGGATCACTTCTCTATTTCTCATACATTTATCATTTTTCATTTCAACCTCTCCCTATATATATATATATATATATATATATATATATATATATATATAAGGGTGGGTTCAAATGAAAACTCATATTTCATTGTGCACATGAGGACAAATCTTAACCATTGATCAAAACTTAAAAAACTAATCAATGGTTAATATATAATAAGGTTAATACATAATGGTTAATACCTTGTTTGATTTTTTATTTTATTTTTTAATTAAAATTTTTTAATCTCTTAAACTTATAAAATAAATTATCTTACAAATTACTAATTTTTTAATCAAACAAATTACACCCAAATAAACGAGAATTTCGTGCTCTTCGATATGACATCAATCTCGTTATAGTTTTTTTTTCATTTTAACCATTTTTACTTGAAATTCTATATATGTGTTATATTCATTATGAATATGCATGCATATTCTCAGGTGTCCACATTCAGTATGAATAACAAAGGTGGACGTTCATTCACTATTCATGATGAATAATATAGTATTCAGGATGAATAATACAACATTCAAGATAAATAATACACGAATTCATGATTCATGTATTATTTATCATGAATCGTGTATTATTCATCCCGAATGTTGTATTTTTCATGATGAATAATATATGAATGACCCGTGAAGATGTAGACACATGACACACTCTCTTTTGTTTCCCAATTCACAACCGAAATTTGGTTTAATTCTTTATGAATATGTATGTGAATTCCGCATATCCCACATTCAGTATGAATAACAAATGTGAATGTTCATTCATTATTCATGATAAATAATACAATATTCAGGGTCAATTACACAATATTCATGATGAATAATACACGAATTCATGAATCGTGAATTATTCACCCTGAATGTTGTATTATTCATCCTGAATGATAAATTATTCATGACGAATAATACATGAATGACCCTTGAAGATGTGGAGACATGATGCGTTCTCTTTTGTTCTCGGGTTCACAACAGAATTACTCGATAGATTCTCGATTCGTCTTGATGGGTGTTGGGTTACGGTGCTGAAAAAACGCGAAGCCTTATGACGTTGAAGAAAGTGTTGAAGAAGGTGATGTCGAGTTACATACTTACGGTGTCGAGGTGTTGTACAAACTTGAACGAACATAAATATTCATAATGAATATAACACATATATAGCATTTCGCGTAAAAAAATGTTAAAACAACAAAAAAAACTATATCGAGATGGATATCATATCGAAGAGCACGAAATTCTCGTTTTTTTGATGTAATTTGTTTGATTAAAATATTAGTAATTTTTAAGATAATTTATTTTAAACTTTAATTGGGTAAAATTTTTAATTAAAAAAGAAAATAAAAAGTCAAATATGGTAGGCGCGAGTTTAAATTATATTCCATTTTTATCCCTAAGTATCTTAAAATTAAAAACTCTATTTAATATGAGTTGTTGGATCAAAAGAGATGGAGTGGTTGAGATTTGTCCTCATGTGCACAATGAAAATTGAGTTTTCATTTAAACTTTCTCTCTCTCTCTCTCTCTCTCTCTATATATATATATATATATATATACTAGAATCGTACTCGCGCAATGCAGCGAGATGCGTCATTATTTTAAGAAAGTTAATAAATAACATTAAATGTAGTACATAAACGTTTTTAAGAGATTTTAAATAATTAATATTAAATAAAGGTACATTAACTTTTAGCAATTGTTTTTAATGATTTTTTATACGTGCTTTATAATACAGTATAAAAGTTTAATAATAATGTAATTTATTTTAGATTTAATAATATAATGTTTTTTTTAAATAAACATTAAATATTCTGTTAGATTTTCTTAATTATATTTTAGATACTTTATATTTAAAATTTGATTTTTATCCTTTATTTAATTATGCAGGTGAGTGATTTTTGGGAATTAAAATGGAGAGTGATTTTAGGGGAGTTAAAGTGGTTAGAGATAACGATTGAAAATTAATAAATAACATTAAATGTAGTACATAAAGCTTTAATGGTTATTTTTAAGATATTTTAAATAATTAACATTAAATAACGGTACATTATAATTTAGAAAATTGGTTTTTAATAGTTTTTTTATCTGTGTTTTATAATATAGTATAGATAATATTACATTAAAGTACTTTGGAGATTAAACACAAATATATTTTAAAGACCATTTAAAAATTAAACATATTTTTCAAAGATATCAACATGAAACTTATTTTCATCAAATTTCCCTTATTTAATTTGAGATTAAAAATCACAGTATCCAAAAAAGGGTCACATGCTTAAGAGAATTAGCCTTTCCAAAAATATACTTCGAAGCTCGCAGTCCTTGAATTAAGCCCCACTTCTCTCCTCGTGATTGGGAGCCACCCACCTGGTACTCGATCCGTTCTTACCACTTCTACTAAACCTCACCATCTATACATACACTCATTTATCTCTATACTCTCTACCCACTTCAATTCCTCAAACTCCAGCTACAATTACAAACCCACCCAACTGATCACTCCAGTGATCATGGAAGCCATTATGGGTTCATCTTCTCCATATCTGAAACTGGTTTCTTGCAGAGATACAAAGATGGCCAATTCACTGTTGAGATCGCCTCTTCATCATTGTCGTAATAACCACAAGAACAAAGATGTCGATTTCAAGCTCTCAATCTCGGTTTCTTCGACACACAGTAGAGGTTTTCGACCCATTTCTCTCTCATCGTCTGATACCCAGGTCCCTCCCTCTCTCTCTCTCTCTCATCATGTTTCTTCTGATAGATTGTGATTCTTGATTGAATGATATGTGGCTGATGCAAAAGATAACGTTTGGAGCCATAAGTTTTCACTTTTCTGAAAGGGATCCGGAATTTGGAATGAAAACAACAAAATACGGTTTATATGATGTCAAAAATGTCTAATTGTTATCAAAGGGGTTAGCTCAGTTGGATAGGTAACATCCTGGGGGGTGTGGGATGAAAGTCATACTACCCGGGTTCGATTCCCACGAGCGACACTTTCCTAAGATATCCAGACTCTGGTTCTGGTCCTTCGGGGCCGGGTCTGGGACCGGTTCGGGTGGGTCCAGTCTATGGAACCCTCTACGCTGTCGGTCGGGTTCAGCCAAAGGCTGGGGCGGGTCGCAACGGATTAGTGGGATTGCCCGTAATGGAGAACCGATACCGCTGGAACGTGTGTGTGCGTTAACTTGTCGTTCAAAAAAAATGTCTAATTGTTATTATATACTATTTTATAGGACTTAGGTTTAAATAAATAAATGTCCTTGCTATATAAAAGCGTTGCAGTAAGTTTATAGGATGGTTTTTGTGTTTTAACAACATTATTTAAAACATTTTTGAAATAAAACGTTATATTAATTTTGTATGTGATATTATTTGAAAAAAAGTGTCTTATCGAAACATGCATTCTATAAATAGATGCGTTTTAAAAGAAACTTCTTAAAAGTGTCCTATAAAAAAACTAACATGATGATTTATTATAAACTTTCCTACTTTTTGTTAAAATGCATAAAAGCGTACTATAAATTTATTGCAATTCTTTTACATAGAATACACATATATTTTATACTATAAACTTAAGTCATATAAAACATTATATTTAAACATTTAATATTGGCCTCCTGTAAACTCGATTTTGTTTTAACGGGTAATCTAGAATTATTGTTCATGGCAAGAACTTTATGGGATTTGAACATATAACCTCCATTCACTCTAATAAAATTGGGTTTTTAAGACGTTAAAAAATGTATAAGTGTCATAAGAAACTGTTCTACAAGACATTAATCTATATGATCGAGAAGTTTATATGACGTTTTTGGACATCTCGACTAGTTTTTTTATAACAATTTTGAAATAAAGTGTCATATTAGGTTTTTATATGAAACTTGTTCTTATAATACACCTTTTCAATAATGTTATATAAAATAAATTAATAAGACGCTTTATTTTAAAATACTCTGAAAGATTTTGTTAAGATGTTAAAAAGGTTTCATAAACTTATTTTAATAGTTTTAGATAGAACGTACAACTATTTGATACTATAAACTTAAATCTTATAAAAGGGTCTATTAAAACTCTTTTAATAAACCCAATCCTATTGTAGTGATTGATGTTGATTGTCCCGTATGATTTTGGCATTTCTAAGGTGTCGTTTGTTTTTTAAGAGGTCTAAAGTCTGAAATCTTATTTTAGTTATGATTAATAAGAGGTGGTGTGTAAAAAGGTCTGAACGAATCAGACTTAAGAGTCATTAAGAGTTTTTTTGAAAAAAACAAACAACCCCTAAGTGTTGAAAAATGCAGGCAGAGGTGAAGAGCAAGGAACTTCACATAGAAGAATCTCTAAACGGATTTACAAGTATGCGAAAATTCTTGCTTACTTTTGCGATAATAGTTTTCAAGAATTTGAGCGATTCCATATCCGTTTAGTTTCAAGATTTCGTCTTATTGTCGGTTTCTAATTGTCATCTAGTTGAAGCGGAAGAAGATTTGGAAACCAAAGCAAAAACAGAAGCACAAACGGTTCGTGTTAGATTCCAGTTACAGAGAAAATGCTCATTCGGTCAGAATTTTCTAATAGTAGGAGATGATCCGATATTCGGTTTATGGGATCCAAGCAACGCTATTCCATTGACGTGGTCCGATGGACATGTATGGACCGTGGATCTTGTAAGTTCGATCCCTTTTCCCCATATATTGTTTCTATTCCTAATGTTGTGTTGACGCCGGGCATTGGCTATACTTGGACCATTTCTCACCAACGAAATCAGGTTTGTCGGACACAAAAAATGTATAAATATCCTAATAAACTGCTTTATAAGACTTAAGTTTATAGGAACAAAAAACGGTCAACAAGTTTATGACATATTTGGGATTTTAATTAGTTTTTTTTAATTCACTTTTGAAATAAATTGTTCTATTAGTTCTTTTTTTTCAAAACATGATTAAAAAGTGTCCCATGAACACATCTTTTTTTAAAGCATTTGTTTTTATAATACACTTTTTAAAATAATGTCATACAAAAAAAATTAATACGAATTGTCGTAAAGAAAATTGAAGACGCCCAATTATAAACTTATTGAAACACTTTAGATAGAAAGCACAAATGTTTGATCCTATAAAATAATCTAATATTATACTAAGACATTTGTGTACCTCCATATAGGGCTGTTTTGAAGAGTAATCTAATGGGTTTCCAAATATTACGACAGCTTCTGTCAAGACTATAATCCTGATACTAATTCAAATTTGCCGCTTTTACTTAACTAGGACATACCGGTAGGAAAGTGCATCAAGTTCAAGTTCATAATGCAAGAAAGGAACGGGAAATTCACGTGGCAGCCTGGTCCCGACAGGATTCTAGAATGCTGGGAATCGGAGAAGATCATTACTCTTTGCGAAGACTGGGAAAACCCTGATTCCCGAAGAATAATTGAGGCCGACCCAACATTGAATCAAGTCGAAGAGTCAGCTGCAACCACAGAAATGCAAATGGTTGCAACTGAGGAAGGGATGCCAGTAGAACCATCTCTAGGTACTACTGACACCCCAAAAGTGAAGAAATCTAGCAAGAAAGATCACACAGAAGAACCAAAGTATGCTATAAATATGAAAGAAGTATTGGTATCTAATGAAGCGGTGCCGGTTCTAGTACCTGGTCTGAGTCAATTGTCGACAACAGAGACAGATCACAAACCGTCAGCCAACGAAGGTTCAAAAGATGAACCAGAATCGGCCATGAATGGAAGCACTATGATAGCAACCGGAGTCGATATGGCTATGGACCTCAAATTGCCCGAGGTAAACGCTTAACGTTTTTTATTTTTTCTAGTTTGTTTTTCGGCTAGTTTCATTAGAGTAAAATAAGAACATAGATCACAAGCCGATTCTTTTAGGAAAACGGATCGAGTTTTTTTTTGTCTTTTTGTTTCGATTTTGGTTCTTGATATCAATAATATCATTCCAGCTTTGTCCATCGATTGTTAGTTGTTATTCAAAATCCGTAGCCGACCAAGAAAATCTTGGAAATTGACTTCTAGAATTATCGGATTACCATAAGATTAGATTCAGATTACTGTAAGATTAGTATACATGATCGGTTTTTGATCAAGAATAGGAACGAAAGGGCATTTTTGGAAATCTACAATCATTACGCTCGCCAAACATACTATTCTTGAACAACTATGAACAACTAACAACAATGAAACCTTCACGAAACCGGCTACTTTTCCACTTTTTTTTTTTTGTGTGTGTCAAATCCAGCGTGACGAATGTTACCGGGCAAGATTGCCCTTGAATACAAGAAACCCAAGGCTGAAGAGCATGGCTATTTTTATCTTCGCTCAAGGGCAGTATTGTCCAGACATTAGTTCGTACGCGCTTGTTTATAACGGAGAAATATACCGCCATTCTATTCTTCTGCTAACGATCCTAGGATCACATTTTAATGAACTACATACTTCATAATCGTTTTTCAGGAGCAAAATCCCAAACTAAACTTATGCAATGAAGGTTGTACATTATAGGACACTAAAAATGTCTAAATGTCATAATAGACGGTTTCATAAGACTTAAGTTAATAGGACAAAACAATCGTGTATCCTTTTTAAAAGTGTTGCAATAAGTTGAGATGATACTTTTGAAATAAATCGTCTTATTACTCTTTTTAAATGACATAATTTTTAAAAGATTGTCTTATAAAAACAAATGATCTTTAAAAGACAGTGTTCAAAAGTGTACTAAAAATTCTTTTAGTTCATCTGGTGTCTAATTAACTTATTGTAACACTTTTATATAGAACGCACAATTGTTTGGTGCTATAAGTTAGTCTTATAAATCAATCTATTAGGATATTTAGACATGTTTGGAATACTATGAAGCCGATTTTGTTGCAGTGTGACTTATATCTTATGCAATGAAAGTTGCAGATTGTTAGGAATTTTGTCTATTTGCAGCTCCAGAAAATGCAGAATCCCACGATTGTTTAAACTGTGATATCTTTACATTCTTGTACTGAACAAACCCATTGAATCCATCTCAGTTAGATTCGAACCAACAAGAAAATCAAGATTCTTGTGATCCAAATGAACATCAGGAAACCCAACACGTAGCCAAAGAACGAGATAATGAAACGACACAACCTGCACAAAGTTTGCCGATTCAAAGGGGCGATAACTTTATGCAGAAAATCTTCGGGATTTTCGGCTTCCAATAGCTACCTGCAGCCGCCTTCGATAGCGATTCAAAAACTCGATCTTTTGTGAGTATATATATTGAAATTTTTTAGGATTGAAACCATCTTGTACTGTAATTTATATATGGTTGTTTGATTGTTATATGGGGAAACCAATTGTATTATGTTGTAATTTGAATTTCAGACTGTTACTTTATGAGGTTTTTTAGGGCCTGATTGGTAGCGGTTAATGGAACTTACAGTTTATTCGGTAAGCTATATATGATTGTTTGGTAGTGCGTTGATGATATAGAAAATGATTTATTGAGTAAGCTTCTACACGGAGCTTTATGCTGAAAGCCAAGTATTTTTTCGAAGCCTACCTCTTTTAATTAAAAAAAACGTTCCTTCCATGGATCTACGAAAAAGCCATCCTAAAAAAAACTTTTTAAATCTATACAGATAAATTAATCTATACAGACAACTCTATCTATACAGGATCAAATGAAAAACCAACCACATAGTATCTTAGATGTTAAAACCATAATGGACAGGCTCTTGGAGAGTGGCTTATAAGAAATTGGTTCTTAAATGAGAACCCACGTTCTTAGATTGATAGTTGTGTTATTTGTACTTTTTTTTATTGTAATTTATATAAGTTTCTATTTTGTTTTAATAGATTTAAGAGTAAATTACAGATTTCGTCCTTGTGGTTATTTGAAATTTTGGATCGGGTCCCTAAACAAATTAATTACATGTACCATCACTGAGGTTTCAATGTTGTTATGAATTGGGTCCCTATTGTTAACTCCCATAACTTTACTTCCATTTAGTCAGGGACATTTTTGTCTCTTCACCAGTTAATTTCATTTTCATTTTCTTTTTCTTATTATATATATCTATATATGCAGACATATAAATACCAACACATGCATCGTCGGCCGCCTCCGGTATCCTCCATCACTCGCATCACCGTCCTCCTCCGGTCTCCATCCTCTCCGAACTCCTCCATCCCATCCCATCTATCATCGTCCTCCTCCGGACTCCGACCTCTCCGATCTCCTCCATCCATCGCATCATCGTCCTCCTCCAGTCTCCATCCTCTCTGATTTCCTCTTAGTGTTGCACCATTATGAATCTGTGATGTATATATATATACACACACACGACTGGTTGTCTTTCTATATCACCACATATGTAAAATCCTTTCATATATCTTTGTGTGTTCAACTTCTTCATAGTATGGTTTCATGTTTAAGACTAATCACATCCCAACAGTTATGCTTTAGGAGAACAACAAAAACAAAGGTTGAACAACAAGAACAAAAGTTTAGGACTAACAACAAATGAAATTGAAGACAGAAAATGAAATTGAATACAAGACGAAGAAAATAAAGAACAATATAAAATTATATATTGTGGCGTTGATGAACAATAAAAACAAAAACCAAAAGTTTTGGCCATCAATGAATCTGGTTTTGATTTCCCGATGACTTGATGAACCGGTTTTGATTTATGGATGATCTGGTTTCAATTTATCGATGAATTTGGTTTCGATTACCTGATGTTTCGACGAACCTGGTTTCGATTTATTGATGAATCTGGTTTCAATTTCCCGATGACTCGATGAACCCAGTTTCGATTTATCGATTAATGTGGTTTCAATTTATCGATGAAGCTGGTTTCAGACTTTCAGCTTCCCGATAACTCGATGAACCCGGTTTCGATTTATCGATGACTCGATGAACTAGATTTCAATTTCTCGATGAGTTCACTCAAAAGCTTCGATAGTGTTCAGGGTTGATCTGAGTTCGATCTAAGTTCATCAATGATTTTCGTATGAATTGTTACAATGTAATCCCAAGGATTGTGATTAGGAGTAGGACAGAAGGTATATTGAGATCAGATTCAATGGTCCTGGTGAGAGTAGGAAGAAAATGGAAGGGGGCGGTGGTTAGTGATTTACAGAAGATGGTTTCAAGGTAGATAGTGATCTACAGAAGCGTGTCAGAGTTTAAAGGGGGAAGGAAAGGAAGGGGCATGGTTAGTGAAGTGGTGCCGACATGTACTTTCTTGGAGGGGACGAACTAGTGTAACATAAAAATTAATGTTATTAAAGAAAAATAAAATAAAATGACCATATTACCCTTAATTTAAGGGAGCAAAGGTTAGTGGAGTTAGGACCGAGGGACCTAAGTTGCAACATAAATGAAACCATGATGACTATATTTGTAATTAATTCGTTTGAGGGACCTAATCCAAAATTTCAAATAACCACAGGGACGAAATTTGTAATTTACTCTAGATTTAATTTATATAGTAAAATAATAAAAGTTGATGAGGGAAATTTATATGGAAACCCACGAAAAAGTTGGAAGAGGTTTTTAATGTAATAGAGTTTAAGTTCTTGTTTTGCTAGAATAGTGTTGATTCGATGATAAAAAGTGCCATCTGGGATTCTTCAAATTCACTATATTATATATTCAGGTTCATAGGACGTCAAATACGTCAAGTTTTTTAAGGTTACATTTGGTACATGAGACAAGACGGAATAAAATTCATTGTCCCACGTTTGGCATGACATGGGACATGACACAAATTCACTATCTCACGTTTGGCGTGACATGAGATAGGGACAAAGACCGGACATGATGAGACAAGATGAAACTAAAAAGGGTATTTTCTTGTTCCACCGATACAGACAATTTTTTATAAGACTTATCTATACTATATTATAAAGCATCCATAAAAACTCTTAAAAACAATTACTAAAGCTTAATTACTTAAAATCTCTTAAAAACAACCATTAAAACTTTATGTACTACATTTAATGCTATTTGTTAACTTTCAATTTTTATCTCTAACCATAAAAGGAAACATTAAAATCGTGATATATCTCGCTGCATTGTGCGAGTCGTTTCTAGTATTTATAGGATCGAATAATTGTGCATCATATATAAAAATTGTAGCAATAAGTTTATATGACCTTTTTAGAGTCTTAACAAGTTTTCAGGACACGTTTGAAATAAAACATCGTATAAATTTTTTATATGAAATTATTTTAAAAAAATATTTTGTAAAAACAAGTATCCTATAAAAAGTTGTATTTGAATGACATTTCTTGAAAGTGTTATGTAAAACAACTAATACGACATTTTATTTTAGAAGTGTCTTACGAAAACTTAATAAAATGTTATCCTATAAACTTATTGCTACTCTTTTACATGAGACAAACAAAATTTTCGTCCTCTAAAACAATCTATTAGGTTACTTACACATCTTTTGCGTCTATAAACCTGATTTTGTTGTAATGACGACAAAGTTATAATTGTAATTTTGTGTCTGTCAACATTTATTAAAGAGCACTTGGTAACTGGTCATTTTTCGGTGGACAGAGTCTTTTATTTTGTCTGAACCTCTTATCCCACAAATATTTAGGGGTTGTTTGTTATTTTTAAAAAACCTCTTAATGACTCTTAAGTCTGAATCGTTCAGACATTTTTACACACCACCTCTTATTAATCATAACTAAAATAAGACTTTAGACTTTAGACATCTTAAAAAACAAACGGCACCTTACTAATTTGGTAAACAACCCCATAAAAAGAGAAATGAAGAGATCTATCGTAAGCGTGTACAAAAATAACAAACAACCGATCGAATTGCAACCATTGTCCACAATTCGACATTGAATTATAATTATATTAGATTAGATCCATATTTCAATTTTCAAATTTAATCACTCATTCAGTTATTTCGTTAAATGACACTTAAAAATCCAATACAATAAAATAGATCAAATCAAATTACTATATTCATCCTTAAACCAATAGTAATTAGGTTGGGTTGTCATTAGGGCTGTTATTCGGTCGATTAAATCAGTTTTTGATTTATTTGTTTTGGGTTAATTGCTTTTCAAAGAATTTAAAACTAATTGATAACCAAACTAAATAAGGTTCGGTTTTAATCGGTTTTGGTTATTCGGTTTTTAGGTTATTCGATTCGGTAACCAGTTAAACCGAATAAGAATTTATATTTTTCGTTAGACACTTATTCCAATAACTTTTTCAAATTTATTATCTATCACATCTAATATTCAACAGTATCATATATATATATATATATATATAGGGGGAGGATCATGCAAAAAGCAAATTAATTTGCGAGAAGACGAGAAGGAATGTGGGCCACATAATTTATTAATTAAAAAAACCATAAATAAAAAATAAAAAATAGTTTTAGAAATTAGGATAATTATCATTTTAAATTGGATAAATCCTTAAAATTCTCATTATATCTTTTAGATTTATTTATTTTGTAATTTCAATTATTTATTAATTTTTTTCTCTAAATATACTTTTAATAAAAAAAATTCACAATTTTAACCAAATATCACACGTGATATCATTATATGAATATTTATGCATATCACATATCATATTATTACATGTGATAATTATATATATATATATATATATATATATATATATATATATTTTAGTTAATCATATGTGATTATGTATACTTTTATTTATAGATCTTTTTGTGATGTAAATATTATCACATGTGATAATTGTATATATATTTTAGTTAATCATATGTGATTATGTATATTTATATTTATAGATATTTTTGTGATGTAAATATAATCACAAGTGATTATGCATCATTTATATTCAGACATATATTATCATATGTGATATTTACAAAAATCCAACTAGTGGGATCATATGTGATACATAATAATATATCACATGTTAAACGAAGTTAATCACATGTGATTCAAAACGTAAATCTAAAAATTAGAGAAAAAAATGGTAAAATAAATAATGAATTAGTTATGGATATCACATGTGATATTTGATGAAAATTATGATTTTATCTAGAAAATAATAATATAAATTTGATAAAAAAAATTATGAATTTATTAAAATTAAAAAATAAACAAATTTAAAAAATATTATGAGATTTTTAAGAATTTATCCAATTCAAATTGTAATTATCCTAATTTTTAAAAAAAAATAATTTATTTATACTATTTTTAATTAATAAATTATGTGGCTCTTATTCCTTCTAGCCTTCTCGCAAATTGACTACCTTCTCGTTTGAACTTGCCCCTATATATATATATAGGGGTGGGTTCAAATGAAAATTCATCTTTCATTGTGCACATTAGGACAAATCTTAACCATTGATCAAAACTTAGAAAACTAATCAATGGTTAATACATAATAAGGTTAATTGGGAAGTGATTAAGAACAAAATTGTAATTTTGAATCAACGTCTACCTTCTTTGACTTTTTATTTTTAATTAAAAAAAAATTACCCCTTTAAACTTTAAAATAATTTATCTTAAAAATTACTAATATTTTAATCAAACAAATTACATCAAAAAAACGAGAATTTCGTGCTCTTCGATATGACATACATCTCGATATAGTTTTTTTTTTTCCGTTTTAACCGTTTTTTACGTGAACTATATACGTGTTATATTCATTATGAATATGCATGCACTTCTTCGGGTGTCCACATTCAGTATGAATAACAAAGCTGAACGTTCATTCACTATTCATGATGAATAATACCGTATGCAGGATGAATAATACAATATTCAGGATTTTTTCGTTTTAACCGTTTTTTACGTGAAACTCTATATATGTGTTATATTCATTATGAATATGCATGTACGTCCTCGAGTGTCCACATTCGTCCACATTCAGTATGAATAACAAATGTAAACATTCATTCACTATTCATGATGAATAATACAGTATTCAGGATGAATAATGCAATATTCAGGATGAATAATATATGAATCCATTATTCATGTATTATTTATCATGAATCGTGTATTATTCACCCTGAATGTTCTATTATTCATCCTGAATAATACATTATTCATGATGAATAATATATGAATGACCCGTGAAGGTATAGACACATGACACACTATCTTTTGTTTCCCAATTCACAACCGAAATTTGGTTTAATTCGTTATGAATATGTATGTGAATTCCGCATGTCCCACATTCAGTATGAATAACAAATGTGAACGTTCATTCATTATTCATGATAAATAATACAATATTCAGGGTCAATTACACAACATTCATGATGAATAATACACGAATTCATGAATCGTGAATTATTCACCCTGAATGTTGTATTATTCATCCTGAATGATAAATTATTCATGACGAATAATACATGAATGACCGTTGAAGATGTGGAGACATGATGCGTTCTCTTTTGTTCCCGGGTTCACAACAGAATTACTTGATAGATTCTCGATTCGTCTTGATGGGTGTTGGGTTACGGTGCTGAAGAAACGCGATGCCTTATGACGTTGAAGAAAGTGTTGAAGAAGGTGATGTTGAGTTACATACTTACGGTGTCGAGGTGTTGTACAGACTTGAACGAACATAAATATTCATAATGAATATAACACTTATATTGCATTTCGCGTAAAAAAAGGTTAAAACAACAAAAAAAAACTATATCGAGATGGATGTCATATCGAAGAGCACGAAATTCTCGTTTTTTTGATGTAATTTGTTTGATTAAAATATTAGTAATTTTTAAGATAATTTATTTTAAACTTTAATTGGGTAAAAAGTTTTTAATTAAAAAAGAAAATAAAAAGTCAAATATGGTAGACGTGTGTTTAAATTTTATTCCATTTTTACCCCTAACCATTTTAAAATTAAAAACTCAATTTAATATGAGTTGTTCGATCAAAACAGATCGAGTGGCTGAAATTTGTCCTCACGTACACAATGAAAAATGAGTTTTCATTTGAACTTTCCTCTCTCTCTCTCTCTCTCTCTCTCTCTATATATATATATATATATATATATATATATATATATATATATATATATTAGAAGCGTACTTGCGCAATACAGCGAGATACATCACGATTTTAATGTTTCATTTTATTTTTTGTTTTTTTTGTCGATTTACAGTACGATTTTGGATGGTTTTGAGAAAGTGATAATGTTTTTTTGTATAAATTTGTTTAATTTAGGCTTAATAATATAATGTTTTTTATATAAAAAAAATAAGTATTTTGTTAGAATTCAATGATTATCATATATATTTTAATGACATCTAGAAAAATAACCAATTACATATTTAATAATATAATTAAAACAAATTTATAGTAATATAATATATTAATTAATAGTGATATATGAAAATGTCTACATAAAAAGAAGACTCTGCATATACCAAATTGGTGGGTGTTAGAAGTCTGCAGTAGTAATATGTATCTTGTGCTTTGATACTTGTAAATTAAGAGATTTTTAAAATCTTGCATAAAATGATGGTACCTTATGCCTAATAATTTGTATTTAAGAGTTTTTTATCCGTGCTTTATAATATAGTATATATATATATATATATATATATATATATATATATATATATTCAACAATTGACTTATATTAAGTTAAAAACAACATCCACCAAAAACCAATATCAACAGCAAAACATTACTTCCTTCATGTGACATTCTAAGTCAAGTAAAAAATTTAATCTAACAGAAAATATATCTACCATAAAACAAAAAACACTACATAGTAATAAAATACGTAAAATAATAATGGTATAATATGTAGGGGTGACAATTTTGTAGCAAACCAAACCAGCCAACATGTGTACCAGCCATACCAATTAAATCGGTACCAATTTAAATTGATTGGTTGTACCGTACCAAGTGTTTGAACTTGGTTGGTACACGGTATTGAATTTGTATACCACGATAGTACCGTGGTACCGACTTTTTTCAATAATTTAATTATTTATTAATTTTATTAATCAATGCTATTTTTAATTTTGAGTTTAAAATTTGAAAATTATTTAATTTTTTTTTAGTTTACACCGTACCGCTAAAGGCCAAAAAAAGTGAAAAAACTAATTAGAAAGTAGAAACCCAAACTCCAAAATCCAAATCGGCAAATATGAAATACCAATTTGATCCCAGGTTACTCTTTTATTTCTTCTTCTTCATCACAGGTTTCTTGATTTCTTCATTGCAGGTGATTTAAGATTTATTCATCACAGATTTCTCCACGGATGAAGAAACGTTCCCTTATTTTGAACTAGTTCATGTATTGAATATTAAACAATGCTACATTTAACTTTTTGTTTGATCATTTGCATATTTTGAATTAGTTTTTTCTTGTTTCGTATATGTAACTTGATATTGGTACAAGCCATTACCAACATGTATCAATCGAAAAAAGTTGGTACCAATTAAGTCGGTACCAATTACAATTGGTTGGTACATGATATAAAACTTTGCATACCGATTATAATTGGTTGGTATACGGTATTGGCAAAAAAAAGTCGGTACCGTACCGATTCCACCCCTAATAATATGCGGGTGCAATCATACCAACACTAATGCATCGGATCCCATTAGAACTCCGCAGTTAAGCGTGGTTGGACGAGAGTAGTACTAGGATAGGTGAACCCCTGGGAAGTCCTCGTGTTGCACCCCTTTATAGAGGTGGTCTTACTTACGGCTCTTTGGTGTATTTGGTCTCACAAGGAATAGGGCGTTGTTTACAATGGCGGATGCACATCAAGGGTGTAGGGGGCACATGCCCCCAACAAACCCCCAAGAATCACCCATTAAAGCATAAGTTTTAGGTTTAATTATTTTTTCTTTAACCAAAAATTGTTGATATGCCCCCAATAAATTAAAGGTAAGGCATTAAATCTAATTCATGTCATCTTATTACAACTTTTACTTCAAGAGTTATTACTTTAAGGATCATTTGAACTATAATTCCCTTGACTTACAAGTCTCAATTCGTTGAAAATCACTTTACATCTCTTATTTTGTTTGCTATAATGCTAATGATTTGATTAATCACTATATTTTATTATTATTTGAAATAGTGGAACAAATAATCGAAAACCGAACTTAATAAGTTACACTTATTCGATTAAACTGAACCGTTTAAGCTAAAAACCGAATAAACCAAATAAAACAGTATTAGTTCAAAAAAGTTATTCGGTTCCTTTTTTTTTGACACCCTTAAATGTGCCCCCAATATTAAAAGTTTCTAGATCTGTCACGTTGTTTAGAACTCCTAAGCCCAAGAAAGAGGTGTTGTGGGATAATATTGTGACTCATTCGTACTTTTGGGCTACTAATAGGAGTAGTAAGGTTAAGATTAATTGGGTGGGGTGGTTACAAAACCCCCTTCTTGTCATTTCTGATATATAATTTTTTTCCCTACCTTTTGTTAGTTTTATAAAATTTCTGCCGTTCAAACTAATAATAATAGTATAATATGCATTTGGATTATTTTTATAAACATGAAATATATAAAATATTAGTAGAATATGTTATTCTGTTTATTTTGTTTAACCGAATTAGGAAAAAATTAATAGAAAACCAAACCGAATAATGATTCTTATTCAGTTAACTGAACCATTTAACCAAAAAACCGAATAACCTGAAACCGTTTAATCCAAATCTCATTTAGTTCGGGTGAGTTATTTGGTTTCGGTTATTTTTGACACCCTGGTTGTTATACCATCAAAACAAGCAACGTAAACCATATATACTTGTAATTTAGGGATGAACTAAATACAACCTTATATATTGCTACATACACGTCTACTTATTAATTTCTTCCTTATAAATATAAACATGAAAATTATAATTTTTAAAATTTTTAATATATAATTTAGTATTTATTCTAACATAAAAGAAGGTGGATATAATATCACCCATAGTTTACCATCTCAAAACTTTCCCACACTCGTTTCCATGGTATCAACAAGAAGAATAGAGACGGCGTACGCCATCAAATGCTGCACCATCGGTACTTGTTGTTCATGCTGGAGACTGGGTGGTTGCTTCCAGTATTGACACGTGGGATAGTTTGATTGGATCTCCATATATTTTATTGTAAATTACGTTTTTAGTCCCTGTGGTTTGTTGAACTTTTCTACTTTAATCCTTATCGTCTTGGAGTTACGATTTTTATCCCTATGATTTTTTATTCATCAACTTTTTAACCTTATGATATAGATTTTATTGTTTTTTTCATTCCTATTGTTTACAATTTATTTCTATTTTAGTTCTTCATACTTAAAAGTAGTAGTTTGACCTCAGGGACGAAAATAAAAATGAATTGCAAACCATATAGACAAAAACCGAAATTTCAAAACCACAGGGACTAAATTCGCAATTTTTAACAAACCACATGGACGGAAAAGGTAATTTACTCTATATTTTAATTACTTTTTTTTCAATTTCATGGATCTATGCTTTTGTTTTTTCAAAATAAGAAAAACTAAATTGAAACAAAATGAAACCAAGTTTTTTTTATTTATGTTTTGGGAACTAATTTTAAAAATTTCACTTTGGGGTAAACTTTACAAATGGTTAAGAGGTTGTATAACCTCTTAAACCGATTAATTAGGTGGACATAGAAATTATGAGGCTAAAAACCAGACATAAGGGTCATTTACCGTGTAAGAGTTAATATTTTTACGTAACTTATCGGGTATGATTCTAGTCCATAAAAATGATGTCATATGCAATATTTTTATCCAGTAAGCACTTACTGGATTAGAGTCTCCACTCTCACTTACACGGTAAGACTCTTGGTCCTTGTCACCGTTCTTACCAAGTAAGATTCTCAATCCTTGTGATGTTTAGTAAAGTGACCTGGTAAACACTTATTGAGGAAACATTTAGTAAGTTGCCCCTCAGTATATTTCATTTTACAACTCAGTATAGCATCACATGAACAATTAATCACAGATGACTAGATATATAACATAAATAACGATTATTGATTATCTAACGACTAATGTCCATTATTAGTTTCCTACCTTGTTATTTATTGAAGTATTATTTAAAAAAACATTAATAAGAAGATACAATCAAGGGATCTCATCATCAATACATGAACAAAAACCAAAGACAAAAGTTATGGCATTAGTCAAACGTTTAGCACTTTGGCTAATGATCTGGCCTAGACATTATGAGTACGGAATAACGGTCACATCAAAGGATACTAGAATAATTGAAGCTGAAAGGACATATTATTGCATTTGTATTCTGAGAGATATGTAACACCCTAAAAATAGGGATAACAAAAATCCGAAAAACGAACATGTGGTATACGAAAATTGTCATAGCGAGAGCATCCCAAAAATGGGGAAATATTTAAACCTATTTAATTACAGTTGTAATTTAACGGAAATAGACAACAACCAACTAATCTAATTCCTATAATAGAAAGGAGATTACAAAAAGGGTGTCGTCTAATAATCCAGTCAATGCCTTCACCAAAAAGTGCGCCCTAATGCACGTTCCCTAAGCTCTCACCAAGCACCGACTAAGCCTGCTTAGAAGCGGCGCCACTAGAACCTGAGATACACATCGACACCAAACAAGTGTTAGGCCAAAAGATCCTAGTGAGTTGTACAAGCATTAATAATCCAAACAATAGCATAATACTTATCAGCAGTTAACGAGAAGTTTCTCATATGTGGAGTCAATGGGGGAGACCCATAGCACCAATCAAGCTCCACCCAAAGAGTCAATACACCTTGATGCCAACTACCATGAGTGACATCCAAAAGGCCCGGCACACCCGAGGACTACAACCATGGCATTAACCCGAATGCCGGAGGTCTAAGCACATACATTAAGGTGGCACCCAAGACTGTATCCTCCTAGTGTCTACCGACTTGGTTCGTCCAACAACATCATTAGTAGGTCTCAAGGCACATAATGCGCATGAATAATCACAATACCAACCATGGGTAAAATATTAGACCATAATTTTCTCACATTGCATATAGTCTATAACAAGGCTAGTATGAATGAATTAGCATAAACATAATCATAACTCCACTTCATAGTGACTCAATTATAATATCATCCCAATCCCATAGTATATACTTCATCAAGCAATAACAAGTAACTTATCATGGAGTAATTATCAAATAATCCCAACAACCCAAAAGTTAGGTCAAACCACCCATATAGACCATTGTCCAAGATTAACCCATACAAATAAGTTTCCCATTTATTTAAGATCAAAGAGTCCCATTACCACTTTAGAAAAGCTCATCTATGTTTAAAATGATAGCTTAGACTTACACATAAGAAATCCACAAGAAACCAAGTATTATGAGTGAATAGTTCAAATACTGATAAATGCCAATAATAGGAAATGAAATATGATGAGTATCTAGTTTTGACAAAGGTTTAGAAACTCACAATCTAGGTTTTGGGTTAAAACCTAGAAAATAACAAACCCTAGAAGAAGATGAAGTGGATACTTGAAATCTTGAGATTCTTGGTGACAACTTGCACTAGATGTCTAGATCAACCCTCTTGAGTTCAATAAATGATTCCAAGTCAATAGTTAGGTGTGAATTAAAGAATACTCACAGAGGCAGGGTGCGACATTGCCCAACGACTTTGCCCTGGGCATTGTCGCTGGACAACCCCAACCTTCTATCTCCTCCGGGCGACTATGCCACTGCGACTATGACCAGTGTCATAGTCGCTGGTCCATGTCGTTGGTCACCACCAAGCTGCTAGAAATTTGGAATTTGTTGCTAAATGGATCAGAAAATAAGTAGGGATTCCCGGGAGGTTATTCTAACTCAAAAATAGAGACGTTAAACCTTAAAATGAGGGTAACTAGAGTACTATTAAGCGAGATAGTTTACCAAGGATTTTCCGGATGTTGCAATCCCCCCCAACTTATTTGGATTTCGTCCCCGAAATCCCTTCCTAAGGGAACAACTGAGGGTATCGTTTCTTCATATCATCTTCGGACTCCCAAGTGACGTTAGCACCCTGATGGTGCTTTCATTGTACTTTGACCATGACCACGTCTTTATGTCGTAACTTCTTCACCTTTGATTCCAGTATTGCCTCCGGTTCTTCTACGCAATGATTCCTGTTGTCTACCCGAATTTCCGTCAAGGGAATCACACTATATTTCTTGGCCAAGCACTTACGAAGGTAACATACGTGGAAGGTAGGATGGATTCCGTCCATCTCTGGCGGTAGGTCTAAACGGTAAGCTTGAAGTCCAACATTCTCTAGAATGGCGAAGGGACCGAGGAAACGGGGGCTAAGCTTCCCACGTTTTTCCGAACCGAATGATCCCTTTCCATGGAGATACCTTTAACATGACACGATCGTCCACTTGAAACTCGACCGACCTTCTCTTCTTGTCCGCGTAACTCTTCTGTCGGTCTTGAGCCGCCTTCAACCTTTCTCTAATCTCTTTCACTTTGTCCGCCATCTCTTGAACTATTTCCGGTCCGGCGAATTGCTTCTCGCCCGCTTCTAGCAACAAACCGGAGTTCTACACTTTCGTCCATACAACGCCTTGAACGCTGCCATTCCAATGCTAGAATGGTAACTGTTATTATAAGTGAACTCTACCAACGGTAGATGTGAGTCCCAGGTCCCACCAAAGTCAATAACGTATGACCTCAACATGTCATCGAGTGTTTGAATTGTCCTCTCGCTTTGAGCATCCATTTGAGGATGGTAAGCCACTCAGATTTAATCTTGTGCCCAACTCTTTCTGTAGACTAGCCTAAAAGTTTGAAGTGAACCGACTATCCCTATCCGACACAATGGACTGCGGAACTCAATGTCTCGATACCACCTCATCAATATATATCTTGGCCAATTTCTCTATTGGCAACGTCTCCCGCATAGCAAGGAAGTACGCGCTCTTGGTTAGACGGTCAACAATAACTCAAATAGTGTCATGGCCTCGCAAGGTCTTCGGTAGCTTTGTCATGAAATCCATGGTGATGTTTTTCCACTTTCACTCGGGAATGGACAATGGTTGCAAACTCCCGTACGACCCTTGATGCTCCACTTTGACTTGAAGGCACGTGACACACCTCTCCACATAGTTAGCCACGTCAAGTTTCATCACCGACCACCAATAGTTTAACTTTAAATCTCTATACATCTTGGTGTTACCGAGATGTATAGAATACTTCGACTTATGTGCCTCTTCTAGGAGTAGTTCTCGATTTCCACCAAGCTTTGGCACCCAGATTCGACCTTGAAAGAGTTTAAGCCCACGACTATCTTCCGTCAATAACCCACTTTGCTTCACCATAACTTCAGATTTGAGGTTTTCTTCTTTCAATGCTTCTGTTTGACACGTCGTGATGTTCTCTAGCAAACTTGATACCACGTCAATCCTAGTGAGGGATAACTTAATACCACCTTCATAACTCCTCCGACTCAACGCATCCACCACCACGTTGGCCTAGCCGGGATGGTAGAGCAATTCATAATCATAGTCCTTTAGTAACTCAAGCCACCTTCTTTGCCGCATGTTGAGCTCTTTTTGATTGAAAATGTACTTAAGACTTTTGTGATTGGTAAAAAGGGTACATTTCGTCCCGTACAAATAGTGCCGCCATAACTTCAAGGCAAAGACCACCACCGCCAACTCCAAGTCATGAGTCGGATAGTTCTTCTCATGGTCCTTTAGTTGTCGTGACGCATAGGCTTGTTAGGTTACGGGATCTCAAGCACAGCGGAAAATAAAACCGTAACCCTCCAAGGACCCATACGAACCAGAATAAATCGGGTGTTTCGAAGTTATACCTCACAGTTTAACGAGACTTTGAATCACAACAACAAAGAAAGCTTGATGCATCCACGGTATCCACGCGAACAATCCGAATCCTTTGCCTTCTCTTGATGCTAGTCACGGTTTCAAAACTTAGAAAGGAAAGAGAGCATATAGTTGTAGATGATTTTAGAGAGAATTGCAAGAACAACACAATCTTGCATACAATGTCATACATTATATATGGACATGAGAGACATGGCATGAAAGCACCACCATCCCTACACCTTACTTGAGTGTAGAAGTATCCATGCACCATAACTCATCTTTTCAAGACCATCCCTAGTCAACTTTATTTATGCCAACATAAATAATATCTGATTTTATTTAATCAGATTAAATCAATACAAATCAGATATAATAATTAAGCGTTTTTAATTATTTAAACTCCTTATTCGAATGTGTTCAAAGCATGTGACCCAATGGGTTCTCGACATGTTGGTAATAATTATAAATCTCGTATTTATATTTATAAACATTGAGCGGTATCTAGCAATACATCATCGTCACCCAAATGACGAGAATTGGTGATACAACAAATTATCGGTTTGTAGTCAATTTTAGTTTACACATTTAATTCCTTTGTCCTTGATGTCTAGATTGAACACGAGACATTAAATGTGTCATGCTCGTTATGTCCAATATCTAGTTTCTTGATTCCCGAATATACAAATAAAAACAGAAATTGATATCTCATATCATTTATCTGAGCATGCATGCATTTCCTTAGTATATATTTATCAAGGGCCCCAGAGACATCACTCCCGTCATAAAGGTGGGACAAATCCTATCTCGATACATGCTAGTTCTACCATGTGATTTATAACATACCCAACAATAATTCTGTCACCCAGTTACGGAATGATTAGAACAAATGTCAAAATATATTACTCACACATAACAAACTCCATATTTCTCAAGTCAAAGAATTGCATGTATATTGACCACATGAGAAACACTTATGACACTCACATGACATCCAATGAAGTGTTCTCATAGCAAGTCACGTCCCATACACAAAATCTCCATTTTGTACCCATATGCAGATTCAATATCTCTATATGAATCCCTACATATGCTAGTCATTATTATATTACTTCAACCTTAAAACCCAAAATAATATTTAACTAGGGACATTTAGAATACATTATTCTAAGGTTATTTATTATAAATAATTAAAACACAGAATATAACATAGACATAATAAATTGGGCAATGCCTTTTATTTATTTATTAATTTCATGAAACAAAACTCAATTACAATCATCGTATGATTAGATTTTGGGCATTCACTAACAATCTCTCACTTGCACTAAAGCCAATCATCCATGCATCGTATACCAATGGATCTACAGTGGCCATCATGCTTCTGCTGTGTTAACGACTTGGTTAGTGGATCAACAACATTGCTGTCAGTTGACACTCTGCTTATACTAACATCGCCTCTTTCAATAATCTCTCTAATGACATGATATCTTCTAAGAATATGTTTGGATCTTTGGTGAGATCTAGGTTCCTTGGCCTGTGCTATAGCTCCATTGTTGTTGCATAACAACTCTATAGGACAATCACTGCTAGGAACAACTCCAAGTTGAGAAATAAATTTCTTGATCCAAACGGCTTCCTTGGCTGACACTGATGCTGTGATGTACTCAGCTTCCATTGTAGAATCAGCTACTGTTGCTTGCTTGGAACTCTTCCAGCTCACAACACCACCATTAAGACAAAACACAAAACCCGACTGCGATCGAAAATCATCTTTATCCGTTTGGAAACTTGCATCAGTGTAACCCTTTACACTTAACTCTCCTTCACCACCATATACCAAGAATGAATCCTTTGTTCTTCTTAAGTATTTTAGGATATTCTTGACGGCAATCCAGTGACCATCACCTGGATTGGATTGATATCTACTCGTCATGCTTAAATCATACGACACATCAGGTCAAGTACATATCATGGCATACATGATAGATCCAATTGCCGAAGCATATGTAATCTTACTCATTCGTTCACTCTCTTGAGATGTAGTAGGGCACTGCGCCTTAGAAAGTGATATGCCATGAGACATAGGTAAGAACCCTTTCTTGCTATCAAACATGTTGAACCGTTTCAGAGAAGTGTCCGTTCTGACACATCGTACTGGTTGTGCAAGGTAAGACAAAAGGAGACTTGAGTCATAAGCTTCGTGATCGTTTGATCGCTGAATATCTCTTCCTTCAGGGATATAAAGAGGTTCAGCTATCGCTAAAGCTTTTCCTCATGTTCCTTCGCGTATAAGTAGATTAGTCTTTGCTTCACTGATATTTGCATCAGGTCACTAGTAGGCTTGTCTTTGTTCAGCAGCTTTGTCTTCGATTCAGCTATGAACATCTGTTGACGCGAGACTTGTCTTCAGGGATTACGTTACTGTTTACATCAGAAACTATCAACGATAACTGAACAAACTCAGTCTGATCACTGATAGTGAAACACTAATACATATAAATGTTTGAGAAGGACTATCAGCGATAACTGAACAGACTCAGTCTTATCGCTGATGGTGAAACACTAATACATATTAAACGTAATTTTCACTAAGTATAAAAGAGGGTCTTTATCAAATCACTGAGAGAGTTTGGATCAACAATCTCCCCCTATTTGATAATGACAAAGTAACTGAAGAAAATTACTTTATAGTTCAAAATAAGGAATAATCAGGACTCATAACATACATGTCCCAATTACTATTTTGAGGGATCTTTTACAGTACTGATAGAGTTAAGTACTTCACTGAAATTTTCATAAATTCAAGAAAAGAATTACAAGGTATGAAAATTACAAGTACAAGTAATGTACTAACTACTGTAAGTTTTACTAATAGATTACAGAAATTCGGAAACTAATCTATCAGCTATCTAAAGAAGACTTAGGAGGATTGATCATATACTCAGGTATTTCTTCTCCTTTTTGCCTTCGATATGAAGATTCTTGAGAGATGATTGCCTTGATCGGTTCAGCAGAAGGAGAGAAGTCACACCATAAGAATAAGAGATCCTTGAGATGACTGAGGGGACATATAGGAATTTCAGATTCTCTTTGAAATCTGAGCTCTTCCTTATCATCTCTGAAGAAGATTTCAAAAGGTTCTTTTAGTACTTGCCCTGCAACATATGGTCCACCAGGGGGCAGAGATAGATTGAGAACTGAAAGATCAGGAGGAGGACCAAACAGAGCTAGCTGTCAGTGTTTTCAGCTCTTCACCAAAGGTATTGACTGCGCTGGTGGTTCCGTTGATGGCGTTGGTGAGAGAGACCACCTTTTCACTCAAACTGTTGACATTCGAGTCAACAGTTGCCAAACTAGGACCTGAAAGAAAAGTTAGCGTATGAGTAACAGGCTTAGATGGAGAGATGGGAGAGGTATACCTGATGATTCAAACATTTTGTAAAATTGCATGTCTCTTTCAAAGGTTTGAGCATCAGGTCCTAAAATTGCAACATGAGGTTACTGCATGAGAGGAGGGTTAGAGACCAAAGAAATAGAGGGATTAGAGATGGGGATAGAAGAAGTTTGGGTTTGAAAAGGTACCTCAGTTGATTGAAGAACTGAGATTTCAGGTTGAGTCACTGTTGTTGTGGCAGCGACCGAGGTCGCTGGCACGGTTGATGTTATCACAGCAGCAGATGTGGAGGAGAGGACCACGAAATCATCCAAGGAAGTTTGTCGAGAAACTTCCTCAGGCCTTGAACTAGAGGCGCTTGTCTCTTTAGTCACTTTGGCCTTTTTCGAAGGGCCAAAGGAACTAACTGATGGGCCTTTGGAACCAGTGGTAGCGGCAGGGTTAGTAGAAGAATGAACCTCCTGCGTGGCCGCTGAAGTAGAAGAATGGAGAGAGAGGCGAGAGTGTAGGATAGAAATACTTACCTTGTTGTCCAACGGTTTGACTTCTAGATAACGCTGACCCACTTTGGCGAAGGAGCCATCAGCAGTAGTGGGATAAGCGTTGGCGTAGAGGAACTTCAGGTATGTACAGATGAATCATACATATAGGATCTTGGGATCCCTCTCCGTCTTCTCTATCTTTTACCTTAGATCGTCAAAGATAGCAGTGACAAAGTCAAAGTTTTTGCCAGCGATTACCGAGTAGGCCATCTGGAGCTGTACCTTGCTGGCCTGATCAAGGGAACCACTTTTCCCACTCATGCATTGAATGAAGTGAGAAAAGATATAGTTTAGCTGAGAAGGCATGTTCACCTTCTTGATGAGAGTCAGCTTCTTGTTGGGGATAGTGGAGCGGGGCTTGTTGTCCCTGCAGTACTCCATATCATCCAAAAACCGGATGAGTTCAGCGTCAGTAGGCAGAGCTTCAAAGCCACCCTTAGGTTTGTCAGGAAACCTGAGAGCCTTTCTTAAGCTGAAAGCGGTCATCATTCCTTTGCCGAGGTTAGTGTAGAAAGAAATGGCAGGGACCTGATCACCTTTCTTGTTGGTGATGGTCGATTTTTCAGCTATGAACCAAAACTGTTGAAGTAGAGTTTTGGAGGGTTTTGGATCAACAGTGAGAGCGTAAGCAATGCAAGATTGCTTCAGGAATTTAATAGCATCCACTAGGTGTGGGTATTTGATTCCATCGAAGTCTAGGCGTCCAAGATGGTTGTTCTTGGGGACTTTAGAGTCAGTGAGGGCGAACTTGACGTTCTTGGAGGAAACAAGTGTTGACTGTGCCATTGCTGTTAATCCTTAAGGAAGAAGATGCAAATGATTTGAAAGATGTTCTTGCAAATGCTTTGAGAGAGTTCTTGCTTGAAAAGGATTTCTAGAGAGCGTAAAAGATAAGAATGAAAAGAAACATTCCTTTTATACGTAGAGAGTAGGAGAGAGAAAGAGGCGGGAATACAAACATTCATCATGACATGGACACGTCCCACGAAGTTGATTGGATAGAAGGGCAAAGGACGAACGTTTCAGAAAAAGGCATGTCGTGGATTGTCGGTTCAAATGACGTCATAGGAGAGAGATAAACGTTTCATTTATCCTTTTTGAAATTATCTCTGAAGAAATGTCAGAGATAGGTTTTTCCTTTGAAAGAATCCCTGATAAAAATTCAGAGATTGATTTTTATTTTAGAAGGATCACTGAAGAGAAAACTCAGTGATAGATTTTGTTTTTCAAAAAGCTTTTAATCATTTAAAGAAAAACTTCAGTGATCAAAGTTTTATTTAAAACGTCTTACTGACTGAAGATTCAGTGATTGAAAGTAAGAGAACATACCTGAGAGTCAGAGTTTTAATCAGAGATTGAATGATAATGGGGAACTTATAATCACTGACTTAATGCATGAATGCTGAAGATTTACTCTTCGAGATTCAGCATTCCAAGCTCACTGATGAGAAAGTTGAACCTTGTCTCATCAAGAGGTTTGGTGAATAAATCAACAAGCTGATAGTTAGTAGGGATGAAATGAAGTTCAATATCACCATTCATCACATGATCTCTGATAAAATGATATCTGATCTCTATGTGTTTAGTCTTTGAATGTTGCACTGGATTGTTTGCTATAGTGATAGCACTAGTGCTGTCGCAATAGATTGGAATCTTTGATAGCTGAAGGTCATAGTCTAATAGTTGATTTCTCATCCATAAGACCTGAGCACAACAACTTCCAGTAGCTACGTATTCAGCTTCAGCTGTGGAAATGGACACTGAATTTTGCTTTTTGCTTGTCCAGCTTACCAGCTTTCCTCCTAGGAGTTGACATCCACCCATGGTGCTCTTTCTATCGAGTTTACAACCTGCAAAATCACTATCAGAATATCCAGTTAGATCGAACCCTGAGTCTTTGGGATACCAAAGACCGATATTAGGAGTCCCTTTCAGATATCTGAAAATTCGCTTAACAGGGATCAGATGAGATTCCTTGGGTTCAGATTGATAGCGTGCACATAAACAAGTAGAGTACATGATGTCAGGTCGGCTCGCTGTAAGGTACAGCAGGGAGCCTATCATTCCTCTATAGGCAGTGACATTAACAGGTTTTCCAGACGGATCTTTGTTAATTGTCAGGGGAGGTGCCATAAGAGTCTTCATTGCTGAAGTTTGTGTTAAATCAAACTTCTTCAGCATGTCTTTAACATACTTACCTTGGCTGATAAAAGTACCTTTGTCAGATTGTTTGATCTGAAGACCAAGAAAATATGTCAGCTCACCCATCATACTCATTTTGTATTCTTTCTTCATTCTTTCAGCGAATCGAGTACACATCGATGGGTTAGTAGAAACAAATATGATGTCATCGACATATATTTGTACCAGAATAATATGACCTTTTATCTTTCTGAAAAATAAAGTATTATCAATTTTGCCACGTTCAAAATTTTCAGAGATAAGAAAGGATGAGAGAGTGTCATACCAAGCACGAGGGGCTTGTTTGAGACCATAGAGAGCCTTATCCAATTTATAAACATAATTTGGATACTTAGGGTCATAAAACCCTGGAGGTTGTTCTACTTAGACTTCTTCATTCAGCTTCCATTTAGGAACGCTGATTTTACATCCATTTGATACACAATGAAGTCTTTATAGACTGCATAAGCTAAGAATAGTCGAATTGCTTCGAGCCTAGACACAGGGGAAAAGGTTTCATCATAGTCTATGCCTTCCTCTTGTCTGTATCCCTGAGCAACAAGTCGAGCCTTGTTGCGGGTTACAGTTCCATGTTCATCTAACTTGTTTCTAAACACCCATTTGGTGCCTATAACAGTTTTGTCAGATGGTCTAGGAATGAGATTCCAAACTTTGTTACGAGTAAACTCAGTCAGCTCTTCTTGCATAGCGCTGACCCAGTTTAGATCTCTGAGGGCATCATCAGCCTTCTTTGGTTCTATTAAAGAAATAAAGTTAACAAAGAGACAGATATTACCTGAACTTCGTCGTGTCTTAATACCTGCATCGGGATCACCAAGGATTTGATCAATGGGGTGATCTCTGGTCCATAGCTGAGCAGGAGCATGATCGCTTACTTCAGAGATTTGATCAACAATAGGAATGTTCACTGATGAAGAAGCTTGAGGCTCATCAGCGATCAACTGTTGAGTTTCAGACATGCCATTGTTTTCTGAGAGATGTTCAGACAAAGATGGTTCTGATGGTAGAAGTGTGTTTAAAGGCTCTGCTGAGATCCATGAGTTGGATTGATGTTTGGATCATCATCAGCAATTGGAGGATTTGAATGCTGATGGTTTGAGAAGTAGGGTTCTGTTTCTCTGTAGTGAGAAAACATCCAAGCATTTAGTTCTTCATTGTCAGCGATTGGTTTAGATTTCGCTGAGCGAGTTTCATCAAAAGTGACATGAATTGTTTCTTCCACAGATTGTCTTCTCTTGTTGAAAACTCTGTAGGCTTTGGAGATGGAGGAATATCCTAGAAATATTCCATCATCAACTTTTGGGTCGAATTTTCCAAGCTGATCTTTGTTGTTTAGAATAAAGCACTGACAACCAAAGATATGAAGAAAGATGATAGAGGGCTTTCTTCCATGAAAAAGTTCATAAGCTGTCTTTCCAAATCACTTTACGATCAGCGATCTGTTTTGAGTAAAACATGCAGTGTTTATAGCTTCAGCCCAAAATTGAGTAGGGAGATGAGAATCGCTGAGCATTGACCTAGCAGCTTTAATGATCGTTCTGTTTCTTCTTTCAGCGACTCCGTTTTGCTGAGGTGTTCTTACTGAAGAGAAGTTGTGAGAAATTCCCTTGTTCTCAAAGAAATTGCTCAGAGAACTGTTTTTGAATTCAGTTCCATGATCACTTCTTATTGAACGAACAATAAGGTTATTCAGCACTTCCATCTTCTTAACGAAGGATATTAGTTCTTCTGGAGTATCACTCTTGCAGCGAAGAAAGATAACCCAGGTGTAGCGAGAGTATTCATCTACAATGACAAGCGTATATTTCTTTCCAGCTATTGATTGGATGTTGACAGGGCCAAACAGATCCATATGTAAGAGCTGAAGAGGACTTGTCACTGAGGAAACTTGTTTAGACTTGAAACTAGCTTTTGTCTGTTTTCCTTTTTCACATGCTGAACAGAGAGATTCTTTAGCATATGAGTGCTGAGGGAGACCAAAAACCAGTTCCTTAGAAGAGAGAGAATTCAGGGTTTTGAAGTTCAGATGAGAGAGCCTTTTGTGCCATAGCCAGTTGACATCAGAAGAGGCTTTAGAGAGAAAACACACGTTCTCAGTGGTAGTAGAGTCCATATCTATTGCATAGACATTTTCTATACGAAAACCACTGAGAGCCAGTTTTCCTTTCTTATTCACCACTGAACATGCTTTCTTAGAAAAGCGAACTTCATAGTCTTTGTCACATAGCTGGCTGATGCTTAGAAGATTATGCTTCAGTCCATCTACATAAGAGACTCTTCTGAAGGTAGTTGTCCCATTGCTGAGGACACCAAACCCTCGGGTATATCCTTTTCCATTTCCACCAAAGGTCACAGAGGGACCTTTCTCTTCCTTGTATTCAGTGAGCATGTCTTTTTGTCCAGTCATATGACGAGAACATCCACTATCGAGATACCAGATGCTCTTTGATCCCTGCACATATAAGGAAGATTAAGATGAGCAGGGCCTGGTCCAAGAATGCTTTTAGCATGAGATCTGGGAGGAATTTTGATTTCTTCAGATCTCTTACGCTTGAGATCAATCTTTAGCTTTGGAGGAAAGAGATCAAACATTTTTATCATCGAGCTAGAGGATTGATTCATTGAAGGTTTAGAGGGAACTTTCAACTTTGTTTTCTTGGAAGCCTTCTGAGGACGAAGAGTGGATTTTCGTTTATCCTCAGACTTAGAGCCTTTGGATTTTTCCTCAGGGATAGGATTAGAAGAAGAAGGATACAACTGATTATAAGAAGTGTCAGAGATACAAGTGACAAATGTTCCAAACTTAAGCATGAAATAGTCTTCTTTAGGCTCATCCTGTGGTTTCCAAAAACCAAGACCGGTTTTATCACCACCAGTAGTTTGAGCATTTATTATCTCAGTTATCTTTGTTGAAGAATTGCACCATTTTTCAACAGTAGCCTTTTCTGCTTTTAGAGCAGCGATGGCTTGTTCACGTTCTATGCTGATGATTTTATTTACAACAACTTGATCTTTCAAACTTTCCTCTAAAAGAGTCAGTTCTCTGATCTTTTCATGGCATTTTTCCAGCTGTTTAGTTAAGTCATTGTTTTTGCTTTCAGCTAGAGATTTGCCGTTTAGAGCATTGTAAAGATCAATCGTCAGCACATCAACTGCGCGACTTCTCTCTGATTCAGGTAGAGAGGGATTAGTAGAGATAGATACCTGGGATGATATATAGCTCATAGAAGTTTTAGATTGTTCTTACACTTCTTCTTTATTCTCAGCCATAAGGCAAAGATTAGCGACTTCTTCTTCATCACAACTTGATTCTTCTGATTCAGCCCAGTCATGTTCTTCAGCAATGAGACCTTTACCTTTTCGCTTGTAGCTTTTCAGCTTTTGATATTTGTCTTTTAGCTTTAGGTATTTATCATTGCTGGATCTTCTTGTGGTAGAAGGTTTGAAGACTTTCTTCGACCTGCACTCACTTGCAAAGTGTCCAATCTTTTCACAGTTAAAGCAAGTAGCAGTAGCCTTATCAACAGGGGTTGATTTTGGCTTGTCAGTGAGAGAGAGAGAGGCTTATTTCTTCTGAAATTGCTCTTTCTTGTAAATCTCTTAAAAGAGTTTGTCAAGAGTGCTAAGGACTCATCAAACCCTGAAAGATCAGTGTCTGATAGATCCTCAGATTCATTATCTAACTCAGTGATGGTGAGAGTAGATCGCTGAGATGGAATTATCTCTGAAGAGACTAAAGCAACATGAGTGCTTTTGGAGTCTTCAGAATCTTTTATAAGATTCTTCTTCAACAGGTTTGATTGCTCATAGTTAAGCAATATTCCATACAAGGTGCTGAGAGAAAGAGAGTTTAAGTCTTTTGTCAGCTTGAGACATATTGAATAACTGTCCCAGCATTCAGGAAGACATTCCAAGAATTTGTTAGGACCTCAGAATTAGAATAGGTCCTACCAATGGTTTTTAGATCAATGATTAAGCTGTTAAACCGCTGATGAACATCAGAGAGAGATTCACTCTTACCAGCGATAAAACTTTCATACCGTCTTACCAAGTTAATCTTTCGAGTCTCTTGGATTTCAGTGGTGCCTTCATATTGAACACATATGGTTTCCCACATTTCTTTAGAAGTTTTAAGATGCATGATGGAATGGAAAACTTCATCAGCCAGAGCCATAGAGATAATGGTTTTTGCCCTTGCATCAATACCAACCTTCTTTTTGTCCTCATCACTCCATTGTCTGATTTCCTTAGCAATATAGCGTTCAGGAATAAATGGTGTGGTAGTAGTAGCTGTAACGGCAACTATGATTTGGATAGGTTCATATGTTCCGTTTGCTACGTACTCAGGTATAGTGGGATCTGCACCTTCAAGAAATAGCATCATTTGATTTTTCCACAGAGAGAAGTTATCTCTATTAAATCGAGGAGGTTTGGAAAGTGAACCATTATCATAGTAGTTTGTGTTTGTGTTAAGTGCCATGTTAGAATAGCAAGGAAGAGAATAAAGCAAGATCTTGTTTATCAGATTAAACAGTCTACTCTGATACCACTTGTTGGTCCCGGAGGTGCTTAACAAGTTTGTAGAAGGGGGGGTTGAATACAAACACATAATTTAAAGTTTAATAAATTGTTTATTGATAAATCAAATACAATTTACAAGTTTGTTGCGGAATAAGATTAAGACAGACTCAATCTAAACAAACTTAAGAAACACTAAGATGGTTGCACAAGAATATAAAGAATGGGGGATTGAGAGTATAGAAAACAAGGATTTCTATAATGTAGAAAGATGAAGGCCAGAGGTGAGCACCCCCTTCAGATG
Organism: Arctium minus; assembly: GCA_954870635.1. Taxonomy (NCBI): domain Eukaryota; kingdom Viridiplantae; phylum Streptophyta; class Magnoliopsida; order Asterales; family Asteraceae; genus Arctium; species Arctium minus. Next base: position 9,475,648 of record OX941096.1, on the reverse strand, counting down.
GAGAGGTAATCTTTCTATTTATACCCTATGCATTAAATGCATGGCAAAGCACTTTACACGTGGCGTTTAGTGATTGGCTTTGAGAGTCTGACTTTGGGAGACACACTTTCGGCCGGATCATGAACAGTGTAGTTGACAGAGTTGTTGTACGATTTGTGGCAGAGACGTGTCCGTTATGACACATCGTACTGGTTGTGCAAGGTAAGACAAAAGGAGACTTGAGGCATAAGCTTCGTGATTGTTTGATCGCTGAATATCTCTTCCTTCAGAGATATAAAGAGGTTCAGCTATCGTTGAAGCTTTTCCTCATGTTCCTTCGCGTATAAGTAGATTCGTCTTTGCTTTACTGATATCCGCATCAGGTCACTAGTAGACTTGTCTGTGTTCAGCAGCTTCGTCTTCGATTCAGCTATGAACATCTGTTGACGCGAGACTTGTCTTCAGGGATTACGTTACTGTTTACATCAGAAACTATCAGCGATAACTGAACAGACTCAGTCTGATCACTGATAGTGAAACACTAATACATATAAATGTTTGAGAAGGACTATCAGCGATAACTGAACAGACTCAGTCTGATCGCTGATGGTGAAACACTAATACATATTAAACGTAATTTTCACTAAGTATAAAAGAGGGTCTTTATCAAATCACTGAGAGAGTTTGGATCAACAAAGTTTTTCATTGAAAAATATTTTCGTAACTAAGCCTTTACAGACTCAAGTTTCAGAATATCATTTCCAATGAGTAGTATGTCATCTACATACAATAAAAGCAACAATACGGTGCTCCCACTAACCTTTTTGTAGACACAAGGTTCATCCTCATTTTTTGAGAAGCCAAATTCTTTAATTGCTTCATCAAAACGATGATTCCAACTCCTTGAAGCTTGCTTCAAACCATAAATAGATCGTTGCAACTTGCATACCTTATGAGATTTTTCAGGAGCGACAAAACCTTCGGGTTGTATCATATATACGTCCTCAAGTAACTTTCCGTTAAGGAAAGATGTTTTGACATCAATTTGCCAAATCTCATAATCGTGATATGCTGCAATGGCTAGTAAAATTCTAATAGACTTAATCATTGCGATTGGAGAGAAATTTTCATCATAATCAACACCTTGAATTTGTTTGAAACCTTTTGCAACCAATCGTGCTTTATAGGAAATCACATTACCATCCATGTCGGCCTTTTTCTTGAATACCCATTTGTACCGTATAGGTCGTACCTCGTTGGGTAGGTCAATTAAGTTCCAAACTTGGTTTTCATACATGGAGTCCATTTCTATTCTCATAGCATCTAGCCATTTCTTAGAGTAAGTGCTTGCCATAGCATCTTGGTAACTAGTGGGCTCATCATCCATGAGCATCACATCCCCGGTATGAGTGATGAGAAATCCATATCTCTCAGGCTCATTCCGTTTTCTACTAGATCTACGATCACTTTGTGTTACGACATCAGACTGTCTTTCCACATCACTTTGTGTATCCACAATTACTTGTGGTGTCTGTGTTGGTTCCATCTGTATTGACATATTTTGATCTTGAACAATTTTGAGTTCTACATTCCTCCCACTAATACCTTTGAAAATATGCATTTATCAGAAGTAGTATCCCATAGTTTCTTTGGGATATCCTACAAATATGCATTTATCAGATTTTGGTTCTAATTTAGTTGTGATTAGACGTCTACGTAAACCTCACAACCCCAAATCTTCATAAAAGATAATTTAGGACTCTTCCCAGTCCATATCTCATATGATGTTTTTTCAACAGAGTTTGATGGAACTCGGTTTAGTGTGAAAGCTGCTGTCTCTAGAGAATATCCCCAAAAGGATGTCGGAAGGTCATCTTGACTCATCATAGATCGTACCATGTCCAACAGTGTACGATTCCTTCTTTCGGAGACACCATTCCATTGTGGTGTTCCATGTGGAGTGAGTTGTGATACAATACCACAATTTCTAAGATGATTAAGAAAAGCATGGTCTAAGTATTCGCCACCTCGATCAGATCAAAGAATCTTAATACTCTTTCCAAGTTGGTTTTGTACTTCATTTTGAAATTCTTTGAACATTTCAAAGGACTCGGACTTATGTCGCATTAAATATACATAGCCGAACCTACTGAGATCATCAGTAGATGTAATGAAGTATCTATAACTACCTATAGCATGTATGTTCATTGGACCACATACATCACTATGTATGATTCCCAATACATCACTTTCTCTCTCACTTTGTCCAACAAAAGGAGCCTTTGTCATCTTTCCAATTAAACAAACTTCACACGTCCCATATGATTCAAAATCTAATTTGTTCAATAATCCATCTTTATGGAGTTTGGAAATGCGAGTTTCGCTAAATGGCCAAGACGACAATGTCAGAGATAGGTTAAATTTAAACTATTCGATTTGACCTCCCTTTTATCTATGTTATAAATCGGATTATCCATCTTAAGAACATAAAGACCATTAATCAAACTTGCATCACCATAATATATATTACCAAAAGAGAATGAACAACATTTGTTCCCAATATTAAAGGTAAAACCTTTCTTGTCCAAACAAGATACAGAAATCAAATTTCTAGAAATAGATGGTACGCAATAACAGTCATCAAGTTCTAATAATAATCCGGTCGGTAAAGTTAACAAAATAGATCCTACGGCTATAGCAACAACCTTTGGCCCATTTCCAACACGCAGATCAACTTCACCTTTGCTCAACCTTCTAGTCCTTTTTAGTTCCTGCACGTTTCTACAAATATGAGAACCACATCCAGTATCTAATACCCATGATGTACAAGAAGTAGAAAGATTAGCTTCTATCACATAGATACCTGAAATGGAAGTTACACTTCCTTTCTTCTTTTCCTGAAGGTAGAGAGGACAGTTCCTCTTCCAATGCCCGTGTTTGTTGCAATGAAAGCACTCACCCTCCATAGGTACAGTTACCTTGGGTTTCTTAATGCCTCCTTTTGGCTTCAAAGATTTAGAAGTGGGTTTGGCAATGGATCTCCAATTATCTGGCTTATCGGGTGCTCTTTGGTCCACTTATGTTCGTGAGGGAGCGGATTCGATGTAGATTGATCATAGTTCTCATATAAGTATCCACTGTCAGCTTCTTCTTGTTCAACATTTGTTGGGGGTACTGTCAAAGTTTCTTGTACAGAAGTTTCAGTTGGGATAGCTTGTTCATTCTGTAGATTAGTCATCACAGTGCAACCAACTGAAGTAGGAACTTCTGATTCAACATTTTGAGATGGAACTTCAACTGAAGGATTATTTGTTTGAACTGGAGTTTCTGTCTGAACCGGGGAACTAGTTCAGTAGATACATCTGAAGTAGTTGGATGATTAGGCATTGAATTCTCTGACCTGTCAACCGTAACAGACTTAGGCAATTTAGATCCTAGAAACTCATCATAAAAGAATTCAAACAATACATCTAATTCAGATAAATGAGATGTAGATGTAGAAGCTTTATCCGAATTATTCTCATTAGACACAGGTTCTGGACTGATTTGTCCAGAAGCTAAAACTCCTGCAAGCACGGGTTCTGAACTGCTCTGTTCAGAAGCCACATCCTCGTCAAATGTTACGTTAACACTTTCTATAACAGTCTTTGAGCTCTTCATATATATCCTATATGTAGCAGATGTCTGGGAGTATCCAATGAAGATTCCTTCTTCAGCTTTCGGTCCGAACTTATTTAAGTTCTCTCTATCATTAAGCACAAAACACCTGCAACCAAAAATATGAAAGTGTTTAATGCTAGGTATACGATTGTTTATCAATGCATAAGGAGTTTTACCAAACCGTCTATGAATAATGGAGCGATTCTGTGTATAACATGCAGTGGAGATAGTTTTTGCCCACAGAAACAGAGGTAGATCCGACTGGCTGAGCATAGTGCGAGCAGCCTTGACTAGTGTTCGATTGCGTATTTCTACTACTCCATTCTGTTCTGGCGTCCTAGCAGCAGAATATTGGTGAGTTATCCTGACCGATGCGAGATATTCTTCTACAGTCTTGTTTTTAAATTCTGTGCCATTATCCGTCCTTAGAAGCTCTACTGACCTCTGCAAGTTCACCTGGGTAGTCTTCAAAAAGTTGATGAGTACTTTGGGCGTCTCATCTTTTGTCCTTAGAAACTTTACCCATGTGTAACGCGAATAATCGTCCACTATTACCAAAACATACTTCTTTCCTCCTATGCTCTGAGTTCTCATCGGACCGCAAAGATCCATGTGTAACAACTCAAGTGTAGAACTTGTACTCGGTTCGGGTTTTGGCTTGTGAGCTGCCCTCTTCATTTTACCCTTTTCACATGCTGCACACATATGTTATTTCTCATATCTCAGTTCAGGAAGACCTTTCACCAATCTGCCTTTGCCCAATTTATTGATGTAGCGAAAATTCAGGTAAGATAGCCTGTGGTGCCATAACCAACTCTGTTGCAGCGAGACTTTTGATAGTAGACAAACCAGATTGTCAATCTGGACTTTTGAAAAATTTATCGTGTAGAGGTTGGACTTTCTAATACCGACCAAGAGTTCTTTGCCATATTCAGTGCGTATAGAACACCTCTTGGCCTTGAAATTTACCTTTAAATCTTTGTCGCAGAACTGGCCAATACTGAATAGATTGTGTCCTAATCCTTCTACGTAACTCACCTTCGTAATCGTCACATTATCTTGTATTACGTTACCGTAGCCGAGAATCGGTGAAAACTGGTCATTGCCAAAACGTACATTCCCGCAGAGTTTCTCTGTATAATTAGACAATAAATCCTTTTGCCTAGTCATATGCTTGGAACACCCGCTTTCCAAGTACCACATATGACGGGTCTGCATAAGAGAAATCAGGGAATAACAACTATAGGTACCCATTTAAAAGTGGGTCCTAACGGTTTAGCACAAGATTTTGGTATCCATTTATATATGGATCCTCTGAACTTTTGAAAAACTTTTGAAGTAAAAGACTTATAAGAACAAACATGATAATCTCCAATCCAATCATCAGAATATCGGTGAGAACTAAAATCATTCCGTCTATAATTAGATGACATAGTAGTAGATTGAGATAATCGGAGTAATTGATTTATTGAATATCGCTTGTAAGGAATTACAAGGTTTTGTTTCTTAGAAGCAACACTACCAACTACATCAGAATTACTACTAGTAGATCTATTACAATCCATATCAGGAGATGATTCAGAACTCTCATCGATCTTCCTTTTTGGTCGCCATTCCTTTTGTTCTTCAGATCTTTCCCTTTTTACTGAAACATAAGATTTAGATCTGTTAGGAAAATCAGATTTCTGAGAATGTTTATTCTTGAGCTTACCAGTGTGGTTCCATTTTTGTGAGCACTGTTTCTTTTGCTTCTTACCTTTTGCATAATAATCAGTACTCACAGAAACTAGTTCACCAACTTTAGTCGACGATTCACCAATTTCATGCATACATGGTAAAACTTCACCATTAATGACAAAAGTAGAATGATCTGAAAGTTTAGCATTAAAGTCAAACATATCAATCTCATCAACACACCCTTCATCAGAATTTAAAAAATCATTTGCAGACGCAAATAAGTCATCAAGATCAACTTCAGGGGTGTGAGGTGCTTTAGAAGATTTAGAACACTTTTGAGATTCAACATTTAAAGCTATGTTCTTTATAACAGTAGAAAATACATTTTGTTCAATATCAACCAAGATTCTTTCATCAGTTAAAACATTTTCAAGCTCAATTATTTTGCTTTCTAAAATAAGTAGAGGAACATAAATTTTAGCTTTTAAAGGTTTTGCCTCCAACTCTTTTGTCGAATAGCTTTCCAAATAATCATTTGAAAGACATTTTGGCTGATCTGAAATATAACTATCATTCAGCTTTTGATAGCAGAATGGTAGTTGAATTTTCTTTAAACTCTTTCTTTTCTCATCTTCTTTTGCCTCTACCTCATCAGGTGACTTGGTAACAAATTTGGGTTTCAAATGAGGATATTTAAGCAGTCGCATATAGAAAATATAAATTATATAAAGCAGGATGTTTTCTGATGGCTTTCTTAAGATAGTGTGGGTTTTCGTAACCGAGACCCCACTTCTCTTTAACATCAGTTTCCTCATTAGGGGTGTTTAGAAAAATGGTTTGATCTGTTTGGCCTCGTGCATACAATTTCGCTTCCAAACCATTTACCTTTTTCTCTAAAGTCTTGTTCTCAACCTGCAATTTAAAAACTTTTAATACACATTCTTGCTTTTCAGAATCAGACTTAGAAATCTTAGTGACAAAATCAGAAATCTTACATTCAAAACATTCTTTTTCTTGTTTGAGATTAGAGACAGATTTGTTAAGAGAATCAATTAAATCTTTGTTCCCAACAACAGCTTTGTTAAGATCAAAGATCTTTTCATTTTTCTTTACAACTCTGCTCTTTTCCTTTTTCAGTTTATGTTGAAGATCTTGAAGTTCAACCATCATAGCTTCCATTTTGGTCATAAAATCAGGTTTGGAAAGACTAAGTACCTCATCAGTTGTTTCTTCATCACTGTCATCATACTTCACTGTATCTCCCATCAAGCACATATGTTTGTCTCCTCTCTTTCTTCCTCATCTGAATAGTCCATCCAAAACTCATCTTAAGCCATCAATGCCTGACCAGCCTCTTGCTGTTTAGCCAAGAGCATCTTGTTCTTATAATACTCTAAGTTTTCGACTTTGGGCTTTCGACAGTCTTTAGCGTATTGACCGACCTTACCACAATTGTAGCATTTGTTCAGATCGTCTGTTTTCTTCTCAGCACCAGCATATTCATTCACAAACTTCTTTCTTTCTTCCGACTTTCTTTCCAAATATCGTTTCTCCTCATATCTTTTTTCTTCAACTCTTTCCCGATATTCATGGTTCTTTGATCCGGACGAAGAGTACCTCTGTGAGTTTGAACCCGGTTTCTTGTAGAATTTCTTCTGAAATGCATGGGTTAGTAAAAGCATAGCTTGCTTGAGGTTTTCGCATTCATCACTATCCGAATCAGAACTAGAATCAGAACTGGGAATCACTATCTTCTTCTTCTTTTTCTTTTCTTTCTTTTCCTTCTCTATTTCCTTCTCTCCAGCTACCAGTGCAATGGGTTCAGCAACCTTTTCAACTTTCTTTTTCTTTTCATTCCTTTCTCTTCAACCTCCTCCTCATTTTGTCGCAAAGTCTCATAAACTTCATGGAGGGGTATGTCACTCAAATCTTTCATTTGCTTCATCCGGCAAGTGTGCTTCTTCCACTCGGGTTGTAGAATGCTAAGGAACTTAACGTTGTTCTCTATCTGCTTCTTCTTGACTTTGTTCTTTGATAGTTTGTTCAGAACAAGCACGAATCTCTCATAAGTTTCCTCCAGACTCTCATTTTCCTTGGCTTTAAACTCCTCGTAGTTGTTGATACAGTTAGCCACTTTCATCTGCTTTCCAACTTTAGAGCCCATCATCATCTTCTGTAACTGATCCCACATCTTTTTCGCATTCGCTTTGTAGTTGTCTATCTTTATGTATATCTCATTCGGGATACTTTGAAGTAGAAGAGATCTGGCTTGTTTGTCAGCTTTGAATCTACTTTTCTTCTCATCAGAATATTGTGCAAGTTCCTTCGGAACAGTTTTCATTTTTCTTACTCTGTCCTCGTCTCCATCCTCACTGTCTGAAGATTCGTCATCAGGTATTTCGACAGTAGGTAGTATCATGGGACCTTCTGTAATGGACAACAGAATGTTTTCACCATTTGCATGCCGATCGACGAAGTCGAGAAAACGATCCTTCCACTGTTCGTATTCACCCTTGAATAGATTAGGAGGATTTATGTCTGTACCAATGGAGAGAGCGTATTTGGAAGTCATCTTTGATCTACACTACTTACTTTGATCGTTAAAATTCAGAAAACAAACTGGATCTACAAAAATCAAACTCAGTTAAATTTCAAAAAAAAAATCAGAAAAATTCACTAAGTTCAGAACGCGCATATCAAAGAGAATAGACACTTCGCGCAAGAGCCTATGTGCGAGTTTTGAACTTCGCGCACAAAACAGGCTGAGTGAACTTACTTCTCGCACCCAAGGTTGTGTGAGTTTCAGCTTCGTGCACGACAAAGGTTGCGTGAACCAAAGTTCGCGCACGCAGACTTATGCGAGTTCTTAGATTCGCGCACGATACTGTGTGCAAGTTCTTGCACTTCTCGCAAAGTCTTGCAAGTTCTAGACTTAGAATTTATTACAAAACTTGAAACTCGCTAAATGTAAACGCGCAAGAACAGGGCTTACGTGTTTAAGACTTAGAATATTTTGAACAAGGATACTTCTCGCAAAAGACAAACGCGCAAGACAAAGACTTCTCGCAGGAATACTTTGTGCACGACAAGGAGTTTGAACAGTAACAACTCGCACCTAGTGATGTGCGATTTTCTACTTCTCGCACATAACTATTTGCGAGTTCTTCACTTCAACTAGTTTCTACCCTTGTGCGTGTTCTTGAGATCTGCGAGTTCAACACTTGTGCGAATTCTTTAGGGGCTTGCGAGTTCTTCACTAGTGAGTTCTTCACTAGTGAGTTCTTTAGATCTTGCGAGTTTGTGACTTGTACAGTTCCAAACTTCAATCTTTGCTCAGAATTCGATCCAACACATCTTCAATTGCATTAAAAATTTGTACGAACTTTCTAATTCACTTTTCAAACCGATTACAAGTAAGAAATAACAGTAAAAAAATACAAAGAAAGTACAATCTGATCTATTACAGTCCGATTAACCAATTCGACCAAAATTCAAGAAACACTCAAAATTCGCTCTAATGAGTGTGAATTAGACTAAATGATTTGAATCAACTTTGTTCTCTGCAACAAATTGAACCTAAAACAATCAATTTATATCAAAAACAACAATAAATCGACAAACTCAATCTCTCAGTCCATTTTGCGAGTTCTTTCAAAATTTCGATCAAAATCTTGAATTAGATCCAACTTTCTCTGAATTCTATAAGCTCTGATACCAATTGTTATCCCAGATAACAATGCAAATCAATCGATGACAATCAATTTCACACAATTACATATTTTATTAATCTCTGGAATGTGTTTACAAAATGCTCTCAAACTTTCTCTCTCTAACTCCAATACTCGTATGATGCTTATGAACTGCTACACGCACAACACACCATATATACAAACACCACAAACACGCACGCTACAAAACTCTTACAACACAGAAACAAGCACAATACAGAGAAAATACAAAATTACAACTTTTGACTTTGACTTTATTATAAAAGACTTTGACTTTGATGCTTGAGAGTTGACTTCAGCTTTGACTTCAATCTTCAGACTTCTATGATCTTGTATCCAATATATTTATGCTCTAACAGGATTGCTAAAGGATTTACTGCAGCCGAGATTACTCTATGGGCTGGGCTTTTGATCACCCATTTTGAAGACTTAGGGGCCAAGGAAGGGCTAAACGCTTACATCATCTTGTACTCCCAAGGCTTACTAGATACATTTCTAAGTAGTATTTATATGTGCCTTATGTAAGCTAAATGATATACAACCTTTGGGTTTTTAATTATTCTCTAGATTTATTTTGTGTCTTAAGTTTAAATATTTTGGGTTTACTTGTCCTTCAAGAACCAAGATATTTTATGCTTAAGATTTTTCTTATTTGTAATTATTAAATCAAAGCTCAAGTATTTCAAGTTCATATTCTCTTGCCTCTAATTTTCTAAAGCTCGTTTTTCATCTTGATCATTTTGTGGAAATTAAGTTCTCGAGATTTTACAAGGGATTTTTATAAATCTTTTGGTGTCTCGTAATTTATTTACACAAGTGATAATTTCCAATCTTCCAACTTTTCAAGGCAAGAATTTTATGATTTCAAATCTACTTCACTTTTCGGTAAATTATTCGAAACTACTTTTTAGCTATACTTTGGATTTTCATCCTTTGTAGCTCAAGCTTAATTCCGGGTAGTAAAAATATGTTTTTTCAAGTATTATAATCCATGTGTTGACTTTTGTGACGTAACTTGAGCGGCAAGTTTCATAACTTGGCACTCAAGTTACCAAGTACTACATCTCTTTTGTAGTACGTCTTAGTTTTCTTTCTATTTTATCTTTTTCATCTCCGTTATTTACGTTTCTGCAATTTATTTTACTGTCGTTTAGTTTTTTGCAATTTACTTTACTGTCATTTACATTCCCGCACTTTATTTTATGCAATTTACTTTATTGTCATTTATTTTTCCGCAATTTACATTATTGTTTTTTCCATTTCTGTTATTTACATTTCAGCAATTTGCTTTATTGTCATTTACAATTATGCAATTTATTTTCTATATTTTCCATTTCTGTTATTTTCATTTCCAATCCTTATATCATTCGAAAGAAGAATCCGAGCAATGATGGGCTAATCGCTTAGCTTGGGGTGTAAGGCGGAGTTAAGACCGAAATCGGTGTGAAAGTACAAGGTGTATTTTTTATAACATTGTTTTCTAACTATTTATTTCAGGTGATTAATATTTCATTGAAGATCATATTATATTAATTGACAACTAATTTTATATGTGAAAATGCATTAACTTTCAGAGTTAACATAAATAAGAAACCTGTATTAATATGAGAAGGCTACAAATAGCTATGGTACCTGACAAGTACTATACTCTTACGGTGTAGGATGGTAACACTGTGCCACACTAGGATTCACGAGGTCTAATATAAGTGATATCGTATCGATAGCAGTTGGCCAGTGTTTACTCTTTGGAGGCCGTCTAAACCGATAGTTGAATCATGTGATAGTATTGTAGGATCATTCTATGCTACTTGTTGGTCTCGAAGGTGTTATACAAGTTTGTAGAAGGGGGGGTTGAGTAGAAACACAAATTTTAAGTTTAATAAATTGTTTATTGATAAATCAAAATACAATTTACAGTTTGTTGTGGAATAAGATTAAGAAAGACCTTATCTAAACAAACTTGATAATCACTAAGTATGATCGCACAAGAATAGGGAGAAAGGTACGTTGAGAGAATTATAGAAAACAAGAGTTTCTATAAGGTATACTAAGAGAGAAGAGATAGTAAACAACCCTTCAAAATGAAGGATAAATTTCCTATTTATACCCTATGCCTTTAATGCATGGCAGAGGTACTTTATACATGTCATCATTTGGTTGGGTGCATGCTTCTGACTTTTAGCGACATGCTCCAGGCCATGTGGTGAACAATTTTGTCTTCAGAGTTGTTGTACGATCTTGGATAAAAACATGTTTCTTCTGACAATTTGTACTATTTGTGCAAAGGATAAGACAAACGAACCTTGAAGTGTAAGCTTCATGATTAGTGATCACTGATAAAGTCTTTTATCAAAGAGATTGGATAAAAGTCACCTATTGTTGAAGTTTTCCTTCTTGGTTAGTCGCGTGTGTGGACTTATCTTGGTTTCACTGATATCCGCATCAGAGCATAAGTCGACGTTGCCACTGATGGTTTGCAGCGTTGAGGAATTCTGTGCAACGTCCTCCTTGATCCTGGATACCTCCTCCGTAAGTGCAGAGAGCTGAGCATTGTCAGCTTTGGAGAGAAGGGGGTGGATAGATTCTTTAGTGATTCGCCGGTAGTGCTCACGGCGTTGGTGTTGTTATCAAGAGTTGTGGAGAGAGATTCCACATGGTCGCTGAACTCTTTGAGAGAGGTGTTGATGGTGGCCAAAGTAGGACCTGTAAGAAAAGATGTTTGAGCAAAAATATGCTCAGGCTTATTTATGAGGGAAACAATGTATTGGGAATGTGGAGTAACTGACGGTGCAGATAATAAGTCAAAATAACTATGTCCTCCAAAAAATACCATGTCCCGCTCGAGAGGAGTCTGGGACACTGCACTAGTACAAAAATGACCTTTTGCCACGGTTTTGGAAATACAGGTCAGCCACGGTTAAGTGTTAAAATGTGGCCAAAAGTCATAAATAAAATTAGAGTGTTGTTTTAGCCACAAGTTAACTCAATAATTGTCACCATTAACAAATACGTCCAAACATAATGTCACGATTTAATAAAATTGTGACTAAATGCTTCTCTATGGTGACACGTTTTTTACCGTGGCCAATAACAGTAAAAAACCATGGCCATATACAAACATATAGTCACAATTTTTTGTCTTAACCATGACTTTATGAAAAAAAAACATGGCCTATATAAATTTTTGTGCTAATGCTTGGATTGCATTGGGACTTATTGTTGATGGTTACTATGCATAATAATAACTATATTGGTATAAATTTTTTACAAGTATAATAAGATGCAGTTTTATTCATGTTGCAGGTACCACAACCAACTTCTAATCAACATGATGAGAAACAAAATCCTAAGAAGAGAAAGAAAAATTATACAACTGTCAACGAGTTACAGAATTCGAAGCATACGAGGAGTAGCTTGAATAAGCAACAATCTATATAATAGAGAACTAGTAGTGATAAGTTCTCATTGGTGTTCTTATATCTTATTCATATGACTATTAATGTCTTTTTGATGTTTTTCAAATAGTTATTATATTAAACTTTTTAAAAAGATTTATTTATTATTTTGCCATGCATTATTAAAATTGTTGCAAAGTATTATTGTTGTCATGGTCAACTTCTATAATTGCCATATGATATTCAGTTTAAACTGTGACTATAAATAGTTTACGACCACCGTTTAGCTATTTCGTGTGATCAAAAGGCAACCAATGGTCATGATTCTACAATTTAGTACAACCATACAATAGTCGATATAAATTTTGTGTGGCTGTAAATAGTTTATTACTACAATTTTAGTTATTTCGTGTGACCAAAAGAAAACAAATAGCCACGGTTATTAAAATTCAACGTCACCATACATTATGAATAGGTCACACTTACTATGAAATTTGTGATAATAACTAGCCACGATTTTGGTTATTTCATGTGACAAAAAGATGACCAATAACCATAAGGTTGTGGCGTGGTGGTAAGAGCCTGGGGACTTCATAGCGGTTGCCCGGGTTCGAGCCCCACTCGCAACATTGTGGCCATGGGATGAATGCCCGCGGGCCATAGGTCTGTTTTCCCGGAGATTAGTCCGGGCCCAAAGTGGTCTGGGATACTCCTTTACCAAAAAAAGATGACCAATGGCTACAGTTTTAACAATTCAGTGTAACTATATGTTATGAACTAGCCACATTTAATATAAAATTTCCGTGGTTATAGGTAGTTTATGGCCACGATTTTAATTATTTCGTGTAACCAAAAGGTAATCAATAGTCACGATTTTAACAATTCAGCATCATCATATGTCACTAAATGACAACGGTTAATATAAAATTTGTGTGGCTATAAATAGTATATGATCACGATTTTAGCTATTTTGTGTAACCAAAAGGTTACCGATAGCCACGGTTTTTAACAATTCAGCGTAACCATATGTCAAGAAATGGTCACGGTTAATGTAAAATTCGCATGGCTACAAGTAGTTTATGGTCACAATTTTAGTGAACTTATGTGACCAAAAGTTAATCAATAGCCATATTTTTAACAATTTAGTATAACCAAATATTATGGTTAATATGAAATTTGTGTGGCGAAAACTGGTTTATCGCTACGGTTAGTTAGTTCATGTGACCAAATATAATCAATAGCCATTGTTCAAACAATTCAGTGTGACCATATGCCATGAATTGCATGGCTATAAGTTGTTTATGACTACATTTTTAGTTATTTTGTATGACCTTAAGATAACCAATAGACATGGTTCTAACATTTATGATAACCATATATCATGAATTAGTCACGGTTATTATAAAATTTGCGTGACGATAAGTAGTTTATGGCCACGTTAAAACAAAATATACGTGATTATAGGGTAATCATTGGCCACCTTAAAAACAAATTGTGTGGCCATAAATAGTTTATTACCATGGTTTTCTTTATTTTGTGTGACCAAAAGGTAGCTAACGGCCACATTTATCGTGAGTTTGTGTGACGATAAATAGTTTATTGCCACGGTTATAGTAAAAATGCTCTAGTACCTTAAATATTAGATACATTTATAGCCACGGTTTTTAGGCTATGGCTATGGTTTTTTATTTGATATGGTGACACATTTTAAACGTGGCGAAAAGCTATCAATGGTCACGCAAGAATAAGCTACGGTTTGATTGGAAAAAAAATTGTGGCCAAAGGCCTATGGCCAACCGTGGCAAATGTGATTTTTTGTACTAGTGTTGGTATATGCTGAGGGGCTCCGTAAGGGAGACCATCAGGTCCTACGTTGCTGCGAATGAGATCCTACAGCTGTGAGCCATAAGTGTCAGCAAGTAGATTCGCTGAAGTGTTAGTGAAGACCAAAGAAGATGAGGGAGAGATGATGGTAGAGAATACTGCAGAGGGGGCACTGGTGTTGCCCGAAGCTACCTCAACAGTGCTTAGGGGCTGTTCGGTTCGTTTTCTGTTAAGACCTGTATGGATATAGCTGTCTGTATAGATATAGTTGTCTGAGTGTTAACAGATAAGTTGTTGTTCGGTTGTTATGTTGAATAAACAGTCTGAATGTCAGAAATGACCATTTTACCCCTAGTCTTTGTTTTGTTTGAATAAAATAATTGTTTGAAATTGTTGAATAAATGACTTTTAATTATAAAAAATATCAATTTAAATATTTGTTAAATAAAATAATACAATTTTAACATTTATTTTCTTTTAAAAATATAATTTTATATTTTATATATTAAAAATATCAATTTAAATATTTGAATAAATGCTTTCTTTATTTACATTAAATAATTTGTTAACATCCATTTTAATGATCCCATTTTTCTATTCATCTTCCCTGCCCTCGATCACTCCCCCCTCTCTCTCTCCCCACCATTTTTATCTTTTTGACAGTAAAAAAAACCCAGCAACGAACCAAGAAGAAAAATCCAGCATATATAGTCCACGAGGTGGGGTTTGGTCTCTCTGAGGGAGAAATCTTCATGGGGTGGTCTCTGCATCATCTAGGGTTCCTCGAAAAAAATAAACCTTTCATCTAGGGTTCATCAAAAACCACTTAATAATTGATTTATTGAACCAAAAGATCCCAAATCAAGCTAGAACAAGGGCATCGTAATTTTTGATTTTGAAAGCAAGTAATAAGACCCACCTGATTGAAGTAAAAGGGATGGGTCTGAAAGGTGCAAATCAAATGTAGAAAGGAGATGGAGATGAAGGGAGGAGTAAAAGGGGAGAGGGTACAAGGGGAATAAATGGGTGAAAAAAGGGTTGAGCCCAAAGGACATATAATTTCTAGCTGACCGATTCAGCCATGGGCTAACCGAATAAGCCATTACCGAACATTTAGATATGGCTAAGCGAATAAGCTATATGGTCTATACAACCCATTAAGCCACAACCGAACAACCCCTTAGAGGCACTAAGAGTGATTGGGTATATACCAGCGTAAAGTCAATGCTCAGAGGCACTGAAGCGGTATTGATGGCAGTAGTGGAGGAGCGTTCCACGAAGGCATCCAGGGATGTCTGTAAAGAGACGGTCCCTAATGTAGGTTGTTCTAGTTACTGCTGAGGGGCTGGCTCCTTAACTTTCTTGGCTTTCTTAGATTTGGCAAGAGGGGTTGTAGATTGTTTTCCTTTGGAGGGGGTAGTAGCAGATTGGATAGCGTCGGAGGGTTGTCCCGAAGGCATCGCTGCTGAAAGAGAAGAAGTGAAGGAGAGGAGACATTTAAGTTCAAATAAACTTACCTCGTTATCAACTCGTTCCACGTCAAGGATGCGAACCCGTAGTTTCAGGAGTTGATAATCACCCTTGGTCGGGTAGAGATACTTCGGGAGGAACTAGAGAAGAGCTGAGATAAATCTAACATAAGTAACCTTAACTTCTCGCTCAAGTTTCTCCACCCTAGCCATCAGGTCGTTGAAGATCATCACTACAAAGTTTATGTTTCAGGCAACGATGATGTTGTAGCCCATTTGTAGCTGAGCCCTATTGGCTTGATGCAGGGATCCAGTCTTCCCACTCATGCACTGAATAATGTGGGAGAAGATGTTGTTCATCTCTGAAGGAATATTTGTCGTGAGGATTTTTGTCAACTTTTTGTCCAAGGCTTTGAACCTAGGCTTCGTCTCCCATTCATATTCCAGGTGGTCAAGAAATGCTATCAGGTATTCGTCAGTAGGCAGGGCATCGAAAGGCTTAGAGGTAAGGAGCAAGCTCTTACAGATTCTGTTGGGGTGATGCTAGCTTCCCCATATTTTGTCTAGAAGGAGATCACAGTCAGCTTGTTTCCACACTTCAGTATCTTCTCAGTTCGTTCAGCAGTGTACTAGAACTGCTGAAGTAGGTGTTTGTGATCAGGCGGTGAAACAGTCAGGGCATAGGCTATTGGAGAGTCCTTTAGTGCTGAGGCCGCATCAGCAAGGTACAAGGAAGGTTTCTTTCTTGGGAATGAGAGAAGGGCCAACTGGTTGTTGCAAGTGAATTGCACAATACTGAGCTCGAATTTTACATTCTTTAACTTAACAAGTACTGTAGCATGTGATGCCATTGCCGAAAACAAAGAATAGAAGAAGATACAAGGATCTTTTTAGAATTCCAGAAGGAGAAACAAGAAATATTACCAGTTTCCTTTTTGGGAAAGAAACTTGCAAAAAAAATTCTAGTTTCAAAGAGTAGCAAACAAAGTTGGTTTACCAATTTCCTTTTTGAGAAGGAATTTGAAAAACCTTTTAAGTTAAAGAGGGAAAGTTTAAAAATAGTCTTAAACCTTAAAAACCTTTGAGGGTTTTTGAAAGAAAAATCATGAGAAAGATGATACTTTAGAAAAAACAAGTATTTGATCTTATAAACAAAGATTTTAAGATCAAAAAGATGTTTTATGTAGATTAGAAAAGAAGAATAAGAACCTTAGATTGAGTTGTTTTTGGGATTAATTCTTAAGTTCATTAGAAATCTTTGATTTTCCTTGAATATTCTTGCCTTGAGAGAGTTTGTGCGCGTAAAAGAGAAAAATATGAACAAAGGATTGTTTATATAGGTGAGAGTGAGGAGTGAGAAAAATGATGAGTGGGAAAAATTTACTCATCATGACACGGACACGCCCCACGAAGAGGATTGGTGAAGAAGTATAACGGACGAACGTGTTAGACAAAAATGTGTGTCATGGGTTATCGTCTAGGATGATGTCACAAAAAAATGTCTTTTCATTTTTCAAAGACATCTCTGATAGAAAATCAGTGATGAGTTTTATTTTTTTAGATGAATCACTGATGAGAAACATTAGTGATGGGTTTTGATTTTCAAAAAGAATATCACTGATAAGAAATGTCAACGATAAAGTTTATTTTCCAAAAGCTTTTAATCGTTTGAAGAAAGTCAGTGCTTAAGTTTTGAGAATTTTTTAAAACGCCTCGCAGAATAAAGCTTTAGTGAGGAAGGTTAGGAGACATACCTGAACATCAGAGAAAATTTACTCAGAGATTAGGGGATGGATATCAGATATAGAATTTTATTGTTGACATTATGCATGGTCATTTAAGAATTATTCTTCAAGGTTCAGCATTCCAAGCTTGCTGATGAGAAAGTTGAATCTTGTCTCATCAAGAGGTTTGGTAAAAAGATTAGCTAGCTGAGAGTCAGTTGGAATAAAATGAAGTTCTATATCTCCATTCATCACATGATCTCTGTTAAAATGATATCTGATTTCGATGTGCTTAGTTTTTGAGTGTAGCACAGGATTATTTGCTATAGCGATGACACTAATGTTGTCATAATAGATAGGAATTTTTGATAGCTGAAGGTCATAGTCTAATAGATGATTTCTCATCCATAATACCTGAGCACAACAACTACCAGCAGCTACATACTCAGCTTCAATGGTGGAGGTGGACACTGAATTTTGTTCTTACTTTTCCAACTTACCAGTTTTCCACCTAGGAGCTTATACCCTACTGTGGTGTTTTTTCTATCCAGTTTGCAACGAGAAAAATCACTATTTGAGTAGGCAATTAGATCGAACCTGAGTCTTTGGGATACCAAAGACCTAGGTTAGGAGTTCCCTTCAGGTATCTGAAAATTCGCTTGACAGCGATCAAATGGGATTCTTGGGTTCTGATCGATATCGTGCACAAAGGCAGGTAGAATACATGATATCGGGTCGACTCGTTGTAAGATACATGTGTGTCCCACAATCAGTGTAAATCAATATGACAACAAAAAATTCAATTAAGAACAACTTTGATTAATCTCCATATGCGATTACAAAGACTCTCTCAAACTTTCTCTCTCTAAACGGATGAACTCATATGATGTTATGATAGAGATACACGCTTAACACTGAGCCATATACCTCTTTATATGCACACTCTAAAACACGCACACCACTATATTACAGAAACACACATACCTTGTACCAGGCTCGAGGCGCTTGTTTAAGACCATAAAATGCTTTATCCATGATGTAGACATGATCTGGTTTATCTGGATTCACAAAGCCTTCTGGTTGTGATACGTAGACTTCCTCCTTAAGAATGCCATTTAGAAAGGCAGTCTTCACGTCCATCTGGTAGAAAGTGAAGTTTTTATGAGCAGCATACGCAAGAAACATTCTGATTGCTTCAATGCCTGCCACTGGAGCGTAAGTCTCGTCATAATCAATGCCTTCCTCTTGTCTATAGCCTTTTGCGACAAGTCGTGCTTTATTTCTGATTACGATACCATCTTCATACTTCTTGTTTTTGAATACCCATTTTGTACCAATTATAGATTTACCTTCAGGTCTTGATACAAGTCTCCAGACTTTCAAAGCTTCGAACTGATTTAGCTCCTCTTGCATGGCAGTCACCCAATCCGAGTCAGCTAGAGCTTCTGATACTCGAGTGGGCTCTATCTTGCTCAGAAAAGAATCATGCATACACATGTTTAATGATGCAGACCTAGTTTGCACCGGTAAAGTTGGATCTCCAATTATCTGGCTTATCGG
Organism: Arctium minus; assembly: GCA_954870635.1. NCBI lineage: Eukaryota > Viridiplantae > Streptophyta > Magnoliopsida > Asterales > Asteraceae > Arctium > Arctium minus. The sequence continues at coordinate 9,456,632 of OX941096.1, read as the reverse complement.
GTGCTCTTTGGTCCACTTATGTTCATGAGGGAGCGGATTCGATGTAGATTGATCATAATTCTCATCTAAGTATCCACTGTTAGCTTCTTGTTGTTCAACATTTGTTGGGGGTACTATCGAAGTTTCTTGTATAGAGGTTTCAGTTGGAACAACTTGTTCAGTCTGTTGATTATCCATCACAGTATAGCCAACTGAAGTAGTAACTTATGTTTCGACATGATCAGGTACAACTTCAACCATAGGAGTATGTGTTTGAATCTGAGTTTCTTTCTGAATCGGGGGAACTAGTTCAGTAGATACGTCTGAAGTGGTTGGATGATTAGTCGTTGAATCGTCAGACCAGTCAACCACAACAGATTTAGGAAGTTTAGATCCTAGAAACTCATCATAAAAGAATTCAAACAATAAATCTAATTCAGATAAATGAGATGTAGAAGTAGAAACTTTATTCGAATTATTCTCATTAGATACAGGTTCTGGACTGAGTTGTCCAGAAGCTAAAACTCCTGTAAGTACAGGTTCTGAACTGCTTTGTTCAGAAGCCACATCCTCGTCAAATGTTACGTTAACGCTCTCAATTACTGTCTTTGACTTCTTCAAATAAATTCTATATGCAGTAGATGTCTGAGAGTATCCAATGAAGATTCCCTCTTCAGCCTTCGGTCTGAACTTATTCAAGCTCTTTCTATCATTAAGCACAAAATACCTGCAACCAAAAAATGAAGATGCTTAATGCTAGGTGTACAATTATTAATCAATGCATAAGGAGCTTTACCAAACCGTCTGTGAATAATGGAGCGATTCTGCGTATAACATGCAGTAGAGACAACTTCTGTCCACAGAAACAGAGGTAGATCTGACTGGCTGAGCATAGTGCGAGCGGCCTCGACTAGCGTTCGATTGCGTCTTTCTACTACTCCATTATGTTCTAGCATCCTAGCAGCAGAATATTGATGTGTTATCCCGACTGATTTGAGATAATCTTCAACAGTTTTGTTCTTAAAATCTGTGCCGTTATCCGTCCTTAGAAGCTTTACTGACCTCTGCAAGTTCACCTGGGTAGTCTTCAAAAAGTTGATGAGTACTTCGGGCGTCTCATCTTTTGTCCTTAGAAACTTTACCCATGTATTACGTGAATAATCGTCCACTATTACCAAAACATACTTCTTTCCTCCTATGCTTTGAGTTCTCATCGAACCACATAGATCCATGTGTAACAACTCAAGTGTAGAACTTGTACTCGGTTCGGGTTTTGGCTTGTGAGCTGCCCTCTTCATTTTACCCTTTTCACATGTTGCACATAGGTGTTCTTTCTCATATCTCAGTTCAGAAAGACCTTTCACCAATCTGCCTTTGACCAATTTATTGATGTAGCGAAAAATCAGGTGAGATAGCCTGCAGTGCCATAACCAACTTTGTTGCAGCGAGGCTTTTGATAGTAGACAAACCTGATTGTCAGTCTGGACTTTTGACAAATTGATCGTGTAGAGGTTGGACTTTCTAGTGTCGACCAAGAGTTCTTTGCCATCTTCAGTTCGTACAGAACACCTATTGGCCTTGAAATTTACCTCTAAATCTTTGTCAAAGAACTGGCCAATACTGAATAGGTTATGGCCTAAACCTTCTACGTAACTCACCTTCGTAATCGTCACATTATCTTGAATCACATCACCATATCCTAAGATTGGTGAGAACTGGTCGTTGCCAAAACGTACATTCCCGCATAATTTCTCTGTATAATTAGACAATAAATCCTTTTGCCCAGTCATATGCTTGGAACACCCGCTATCCAAGTACCACATATGATGGGTCTGCATAAGAGAAATCAGGGAATAACAACTTTAGGTACCCATTTAAAAGTTGGTCCTAACGGTTTAGCACAAGATCTTGGTATCCATTTATAATTGGATCCTCTGACCTTTTGAAAAACTCTTGAAACATATGGCTTATAAGAACAAACATGATAAGTACCAAACCAATTATTAGAAAATTGGTGAGAAACAAAAATCATTCTGTCTATAATTAGATGACATAGTAGTAGATCGAGATAATTGGAGTAATTGCTTTATTGAATATCGCTTGTAAGGAATTACAAGGTTTAGTTTATTGAAAGCAACACTACCAACTACATCAGAAGAACTACTAATTGATCTATTACAATCTATATCAGGAATAGACTCTGCTTTCTCATCAACTTTCCGTTTTGGTCGCCATTCCTTTCGTTCTTCAGATTTTTCCCTTTTTACTGAAACATAAGATTTAGATTTGTTAGGAAAGTCATATTTCTGAGAATGTCTTTTCTTTAGTTTACCAGTGTTAGTCTGTTTCTATGAGCGCCGTTTCTTTTACCTTTAGCATAATAATCAGCATTCACAGAAACTGTTTCACCAAACTTAGTTGATGATTCACCAACTTCATGCACACTTGGTAAAGTTTGACCATTAATGATAAAAGTAGAATGATCTGGAAGTTTAGCATTGAAGTAAAACATATCAAACTCATTTACACACCCTTCATCAGAATTTAAAAATCATTTGTAGACACAAATAAGTCATCAAAATCAGATTCAGAGGTTTGAGGTGCTTTAGAAGAATTAGAACACTTCTGAGATTCAACTTTGAAAACTGTGTTCTTTATAACAGTTGAAAATAAAACTTTTTCAATGTCAGCCAATATTCTTTCATCAGATAAAACATTTTCAAGCTCAATTATTTTGCTTTCTAAAATGAGTCGAGGGACATAAATTTTAGCTTTTAAAGGTTTTGCCTCCAACTCTTTTGTCGAATAACTTTCAAAATAATCATTTGAAAGACATTTTGGCAGATCTGAAATATAACTATCATTCAGCTTTTGATAGCAAAATGGTAGTTTCATTTTCTTTAAATCTTGTCTTTTCTCCTCTTCTTTTTCCTCTACCTCATCCGGTGATTTGGTAACAAATTTGGATTTTAAATGAGGATATTTACCAGCCGCAAAAAGAAAATCAAAACTATACAAAACTGGCTGTTTTCTGATAGCTTTCTTTAGATAGTGTGGGTTTTCGTAACCGAGACCCCAGTTTTCTCTAACATCAGCTTCCTCATTTAGTGTGTTTAAGAAAATGGTGTGATCTGTTTGGCCTCTAGCATACAATTTCGCTTCCAAACCATTTACCTTTTTCTCTAAGTTCTTGTTCTCAACCTGCAATTTAAACATTTTTAGGACACATTCTTGCTATTCTAAATCATACTTAGAAATTTTAGATTCAAAATTAGAAATCTTACTTTCAAAACAATCTTTTTCATGTTTATAAATCAAAAGCTGATTTGCGTAGAGAATCAATCAGATCTTGGTTTCCAATAACTGCTTTGTTAAGGTCAAAAATCTTTTGATTTTTCTTTGCATCTCTGCTCTTTTCCTTTTTCAACCTATTTTGAAGATCTTGAAGTTCGACCATCATAGCTTCCATTTTGGTCATAAAACCAGATTTAGAAAGATTAAGTACCTCATCAGTTGTTTCTTCATCAGAATCATCATACTTCACCGTGTCTCCCATCAAACACATATGAGTTGTTTCTTCTATTTCCTATTCATCCGAATGATCCAACCAAAACTCATCTTCAGCCATGAGTGCCTTGCCAGCTTCTTGTTGCTTGGCCAAGATCATCTTGTTCTTAGAATACTCTGAGTTTCTGACTTTGGGCTTTCTATAGTCTTTGGCATAGTGACCGACCTTACCAGAGTTGTAGCATTTGATCGGGTCGTCTGTTTTCTTCTCAACAACATCATATTCATTCAGAGACTTCTTTCTTTCTTCCGACTTTCTTTCCACATACCGTTTCTCCTCATATCTTTTTCCTTCAACTATTTCCCGATGTTCATGGTTCTTTGACCCAGACGAGGAATACCTTTGAGAATTAGAACCCGGTTTCTTGTAGAATTTCTTCTGAAATGCATGGGTTAGTAAAAGCATAGCTTGCTTGAGGTTTTCGCCATCGTCACTATCCGAATCATAACTAGAATCAGAATTGGGAATCGCTATCTTCTTCTTCTTCTTCTTCTTCTTCTTCTTCTTCTTCTTTTCTTTCTTCTCTTTTTCCTTTTCTCCAGCTACCAGTGCAATGGGGTCAACAACCTTCTCATCTTTCTTTTTCTTCTCATTCCATTTCTCTTCAACCTTCTCCTCATTCTGTCTCAAAGTCTCATAAACTTCGTGGAGGGGTATGTCACTCAAATCTTTCATTTGCTTCATCCGACGAGTGTGCTTCTTCCACTCGGGTTGTAGAATGCTAAGGAACTTGACGTTGTTCTCTATCTGCTTCTTCTTAACTTTGTTCTTTGAGAGTTCATTCAGTAGAAGCACAAACCTCTCATAAGTTTCCTCTAGGCCCTCATTTTCCTTGGCTTTAAATTCCTCGTAGTTGTTGATGCAGTTAGCTACTTTCATCTGATTTCCCACTTTGGAGCCCATCATCATCTTCTGTAACTGATCCCACATATTTTTCGCATTCGCTTTGTAGCTGTCGATCTTAATATATATCTCATTCGGGATACTCTGAAGTAGAAGAGATCTGGCTTGCTTATCAGCTTTGAATCTTCTTTTCTGCTCATCAGAATATTGTGCAAATTCCTTCGGAACTGTCTTCATTTTTCTCACTCTGTCCTCATCTCCATCCTCATTGTCTGAAGATTCATCATCAGGTATTTCGACAGTAGGTGGTATCATGGGACCTTCTGTAATGGATAGCAGAATGTTTTCACCATTTGCATGCCGGTCGACGAAGTCGAGAAAACGATCCTTCCACTGTTCGTATTCACCCTTGAATAGAACAGGAGGCTTTTCGTCTGTACCGATGGAGAGAGCGTCTTTGGAAGTCATCTTTGATCTACACTGCTTACTGTGATCGTCAAAATTCAGAAAACAAACTGGATCTACAAAAATCAAACTCAGTTAAATTTCAGAAAATAATCAGAAAAATTCACTAAGTTCAGAACGCGCATAACAAAGAGAATAGACACTTCGCGCAAGAGCATGTGTGCGAGTTTTGAACTTCGCGCACAAAACAGGCTGAGTGAACTTACTTCTCGCACCCAAGGTTGTGCGAGTTTCAGCTTCACGTATGACAAAGGTTGCGTGAACCAAAGTTCGTGCATGCAAACTTATGCGAGTTCTTAGTTCTCACACACAACTATGTGCGAGTTCTGGAACTTGTCGCAAAATCTTGCGAGTTACACACTTAGAAATTTTTTAGAAAACTTGAAACGCGCTAAATGTAAACACGCAAGAACAGGGCTTGCGAGTTTTGGACTTAGAATAATTTGGAACAAGAAACTTCACGCTAAACGGGAACGCACACGATGAACACTTCTCGTAGGCTAACTTCACGCACAACAAGGATTTTGAACAGTAACAACTCGCACCTAATGTTGTGCGAGTTTCTACTTCTCGCACGACTCTGTTTGCGAGTTCTTCACTTCAAACACAAGATTAAGATCTCTGCGTGTTCTTGAGGTCTACGAGTTCAACACTTGTGCGAGTTCTTCAGGAGCATGCGAGTTATTCACTAGCGAGTTCTTTAGATCTTGCGAGTTTGTGACTTGTACAGTTCCAAAACTCGATCTTTCAATCTGATTCGATTCAAATCATCTTCAATTGTCTTGAAACTTTGTAGGAATCACTTATTTCATATTTCGATCAGATTACAGTACAAAGATTTCAAACTAAACACCAAAATTACAGATTCGATCTAAGGAACAGACTATTATGAACTCGAACTGAAACTTACACCAAATCCAAAATTCACTTCTAAATCAAGTGAATTAGACAAAGCAATACAAATGAAAACTGTTCTAACCAATCAATCAATTACAAAGAAACTAAAAACAGATCAAAAACATCACAAAATTGCAAAAATTGATTATGAACATTGTTCTTGCGAGTTCTTGAAATGTCGATCAAGATTCTTGAAATTTGATCCAAAAAAAATTCTGAATTCTTCTGCTCTGATACCAATTGTGTGTCCCACAATCAGTGTAAATCAGTATGACAACAACAAATTCAATTAAGAACAACTTTGATTAATCTCATAATGCGATTACAAAGACTCTCTCAAACTTTCTCTCACTAAACGGATGAACTCGTATGATGTTATGATAGAGATACACGCTCAACACTGAGCCATATACCTATTTATATGCACACTACAAAACACGCACGCCACTATATTACAGAAACGCACACACTACTAGAAAAACACAAAATACAATATTTGACTTTGACTTTTATTACACATGACTTTGACTTTGATGCTTGAGAGTTGACTTCAGTTTTGACTTCAATATTCAGTCTTCTATGATCTTGCATCCAACATATTTATACTCTAACAATACATAAAGGAGCCGATCATTCCTCTATTGGCAGTGATATTAACAGTTTTCCAGCTGGATCCTTGTTTAATGCCAGTGGTGGTGTCATAGGAGTTTTCATCGCTGATGTTTGAGTGAGATCAAACTTTTTCAACATATCTTTAACATACTTACCTTGATGAATAAAAGTACCTTTATCAAATTGCTTAATCTGAAGTCCAAGGAAGTAAGTTAGCTCACCCATCATACTCATTTTATATTATTTCTTCATTTTTTCAATGAATCAAGTACATAGAGATAGGTTAGTAGAACCAAATATAATGTCATCAACATATATTTGAACTAGAATAATGTGACCTTCAATCTTTCTAAAAAATAGAGTATTATCAATTTTTCCACATTCAAAATTTTCATGGATTTGAAAAAAAGGATAGAGTATCATACCAAGCACGAAGGGCTTGTTTTAACCCGTAGAGAGCCTTATCCAACTTATATACACAATTTGGATGGTTAGGGTCAGAGAACCCTGGGGATTGCTAAACGTAGACTTCTTCGCTCAACTTTCCATTTAGGAATGTTGACTTGACATCCATTTAATGTACTTTGAAGTCCTTGTGAACTGCATAGGCAAAGAATAATCAAATTGCTTTGAGCCTGGCCACAGGGGCAAAGGTTTTATCATAGTCTGTGCCTTCCTCTTGTCTGTATCTCTGAGCAATAATCCTAGCTTTGTTGCTGGTCACAGTCCCATTTTCATCTAACTTGTTACGATACACCCATTTGGTGCCTATAACAGTTTTGTCAGATGGTCGGGGAACGAGATTCCAAACTTTGTTTCTTTGAAACTCAGTCAACTCTTCTTGCATAGCGCTGCCCAATTTGGATCTCTGAGGGCATCATCGGTCTTCTTTGGCTCGAGGAGAGAAAGAAAGTTACAAAGAGACAGATATTACCTGAACTTCATTGAGTCTGAATACCTGCGTTTGGATCACCAGCTATCTAATCAATTCGGTGACTCTTAGTCCATCTCTGAGCGGGCGCTTGAGCATCCATGTCTGATAGAGTATCAGAAATGGGAACATTTGCTAATTTCAGTGGTGTTCATCAGCTATCAATTATTGAGGTTCAATGTGAACATCATTCACTGAAAGTTCTTCAAAAATGAGAGGAGATTCAGAGATGAGAGATTCATAAGGAGGTATGGTGTTTAAGGGAACAACTGAAACCCAAGAAGTGGATTCAACGTTAGGTTGAATAATGACTGAATCATCATCAACATTTGGAGAATTTGAATGATGATTTGTGTTGAAGAAGGGTTAAACTTTTCCATAGTGAGAAAACATCAAGGCATTTAGTTCAATATTGTCAGCGATTGGCTTTGAGTTTGCTGAAAGGATTCGTCAAAAGTGACATGAATGGTTTCTTCTACTATTTGTCTTCTTTTGTTGAAGACTCTGTAGGCTTTGGATACTGAAGAATATCCGAGAAATATTCCATCATCTGCTTTTGGATCAAATTTTCCAAGGGTATCTCTGTTGTTTAAGATGAAGCATGACAACCAAAGATATGAAGAAAGCTGATAGAAGGCTTTCTCCCATGAAAAAGTTCATAGGCAGTTTGTTGAATCTCTTGACAATCAGCGACCTATTTGAGTGAAACAGGCTGCATTGACAGCTCCTGCCCAGAATAGAGTTGGAAGATGAGAATCGTTGAGCATAGATCGAGCAACTTCGATGATCGTTCTGTTTATTCTTTCAGCGACTCCATTTTGCCGAGGAGTCCTCACAGCTGAGAAATTGTGAGATATTCCCTTGCTCTCAAAGAAGTTATCAAGAGAAATGTTTTTGAATTTAGTTCCATGATCACTTTTTATTGAGGAAACCGTCATATTATTCAGAACTTCCATTTTTCTGACAAATGAAATAAATTCATCTGGGGTGTCACTCTTGGAACAGAGAAACATTACTCAGGTATAGCGAGAGTATTCATCTACTATAACGAGAGTGTATTTCTTTCCAACAATGGATTGTATATTGACAGGGCCAAATAAATCCATATGCAGGAGTTGAAGAGGGCTTATCACAGGACATTTGTTTTGAATTGAAACTACCTTTAGTCTATTTTCCCTTTTCACAAGCTGAGCACATAGATTCCTTAGCATAAGAGTGCTGAGGTAAATTGGAGATTAGTTCCTTTGAAGATAGAGTGTTCAACGTCTTGAAGTTAAGATGAGAGAGCCATTTATGCCATATCTAGTTGACATCTGATGAGACTTTGGACAGGAAACAGATGTTCTCAGTGGTTATTGAGTCCATGATTATGATATAAACATTTTCCAAGTGATAACCGCTGAGAGCAAGTTTTCAATTTTTATCCAAAACAGAACATGCTTTCTTAGTAAAGCTTATTTAAAGTCTTTGTCACATAGCTGACTGATACTGAGGAGATTATGCTTCAGTCCATCTACATAAGCGACTCTTCGGAAGGTAGTTGTACCATTGCTGAGTACACCAAACCCTCTGTATAGCCTTTCCCATTTCCACCAAAAGTCACTGATGGACCCTTCTCTTCCTTGTGATCAGCGAACAGGTTCTTTTGTCCAGTCATATGTTGAGAGCATCCACTATCAAGATACCAGATACCCTTTGAGACTTGAAAGCATAAGAAAGATCAATTTTTGATTGGTACCCACTTTTCAAGAGAGCAAATCGCATACTTGATTTCCATTGATGAGTTAGAGACTGGTAAAGGCCTCAATCAAATTGGTAGATTACAACTAGCCATGGATACTAGATGGATGGAGTTCTTATCTGAAATAAGGTTTTAGTGATTATCTAAAATGTTTATTTTTCACTTTATATGGGATGTATTATAGTTAGGCCATAACCCAAATAAGGTTACTCTAGTTGCACCCAATGCACTTCCAACTTGGACCATGACTAGACTTCACAATGATCTTGATTTATTACAAGTCCTCTAGTAATAACTGATCAAGGATAGTTTTAAATAATATGATCGTCACATTTCTTTAAGGATACTTAAACATGCTAATAAAGAACTCATAAATGTTTAATGCAAATACACCTATCCAATACTCCATTTACAGGTAAAAACATAACTCTTTAAATGTTCGAATAAATTCAAAGTTTACTAAAGTTACAGATCAAACCATAGTACTGCAAAACCTCAAGCCTATTGAACTAGTGTGAGCATCATGTTTGCTTTGACTCATAGGCTTGATTACAGGATCTACTGATTTTTCTTCTGATCGAACTTTGCATATCTACTCATCACCTCGATCAATGATTTCTCGAATCGGGTGATACCGTCTCAGAATATACTTAGAGCACCGATGTGACATTGGTTCTTTCGCTTGAGCTATGGCACCCTCATTGTTGCAATAGATCTCGATAGATTCACATATGTTAGGAACCACTCCTACGTATGAGATGAATTTCTTCATTCAAACAGCTTCCTTTGGCGATGACGCTGTAATATACTCCAATCTTGTAGTTTAATATGCTAATGTATTTTGCTTGTAGCTCTTCCAGCTCATAATTCCTCCATTTAATACAAACACATATCTCGACTGTGATATAAACTCATCATTGTCAGTTTGGAAACTAGCATTTGTATATCCTTGAATACACGTATTTCTTTCATGACCGTCGTACAGTAAGAACATATCCCTAGTTCTTCTTATATACTTCAAGATATTCTTTACTGCTACCCAGTGAGCATCACCTGGGTTTGACTAATATCTTCTCATCATGGTTAGGACATAAGAGACATTTAATCTAGTACATAACATGGCACATATGATAAAACCGATGGCCAGATTGTAGGGAACACCCTTCATACGGTTCATGTCCACCTTTGTACTAGGACATTAAGTCTTGCTCAGTTGTATACCATGTACCATTGGCAAGTTTCCTCTCTTGGAACCTTCCATCTTGAAGCGTTTCAAAATCTTTTCAATGTACATACTTTTGCTTAATCCAATTAAGCGCCTAGATAGATCTTTATTCCATGGATTTATGTTGCCTCTCCTAGATCCTTCAACGCGAAACATTTCTCTAATCCGACTATTACACCTTTAAGGGTATGGACATCATTTTCGATGATCAATATGTCATCGACATATAGGATCAGGAATACTACAATGCTCTCATTGATCTTCTTGTATACACAAGGTTCATTTCATTATTTACAAAATCAAATTCCTTGATTTTCTCTTCAAAACGAAGATTCCAACTATGAAATATTTTCTTTAATCCATAAATGCACCTTTGCAATTTCATACCTTTTCAGGATACTTTGGATGCTTAAAACCCTCTGGTTATACAATGTACCTCTGGTTCACCATATGAGACACATAATTCTCCAGATGAAACACAATGATTTTCCAGAGAACTTTGAGATGTAGAATAAGTTGGAGCCGGAGAGGAAACTGAAGCTTGCTCAAGATCTTGGCTGGCAACCACGTCAGGTCGCCATCTGGTTTCAGAATCTTCGTGCATGCTAGAAGACCAAGAAACTCGAGAGAAACTATGCTCTTCTTAAAGCCAATTTTGATTCACTCAAAAACAACTACGATTCCCTTCAACAAGATAATCAATCTCTACACAAACAGGTATTAACCATCAAATTTGATTTACTTAAATCCCTTTTCGGTTTCAAATGATTCACATTAGTTTTTATTGTATTTTCAAATTAGGGAACTCAAATACATGTTATACGGTGAAGACCAAGAAACCGATGTGTCGGTCAAGGAAGAAACCGGAGATAAGCTAAAGGCGCCGTAGACGATGCACGAAAACATGGTGGCTACGACGACGATATATTTTGCGAATTTCAATGACGTGTCTTCAGACAGTAATTCAAGTGTGATTATGTACGAAGATAACAACAATTCCAACATGGTGGTCGTTATCGTCATCAACATCCACCAGTTGCCGGAATCAAAAGTTATATTGGTGATGCCCAGAAACCTTACTAAGGGGCTGTTCGGTAACGGCTTAATGAGCTTAATAGCCTATATGGCTTATTCGGTAAGCCATACAAAAGCGTTTGGTTGTGGCTTAATGGAAAAATTGATGGCTTTTTCGGTCAGCCAGAAAATAGTTGTCCTTACCATTCAGCCATATAATTTCCATTTTTACCCTTATAAAAAAACATGGTAAGCCATCAGATATGCTTCTCCCCTCAAAAGAAATCCCATTCCCCATGAATCCTGCCAAAGAAACTCTCGGTTGAAGAAGGTCCCCTCCCTTGTCGGTCTGTTACCGGAGTTCTCATCGGTTATCTCCTCACCTCGTTCCTCGATCTGGAAATATGTTTTTTTTTTCTGGTTTTCGGTTATCTCCTCACCTCGTTCCCAGATCTGGAAAAATGTTTTTTTTTCTGGTTTTCTTCTCCATCACATATCTGTAAAATATAGATCTGTAAACATCTATGTAGATTATTGCCCTTTCTTGGTTGTGTTTTTTTTTTCTTCCTGTAAACATCTATTCACACGGGTCCTTTTAAGGTTTCTTTGGTTTGTTTCTTGTGATAATCTCATCTGTATATCCCTTTTGGTTGAGGGATCCTTTGATTCAGTCATGTTGTTTTGTGAGATCTCTTGTGAGCAGTGAGCACTGCTGTTTGATTTGTACCAACATAGTAAACATTGGTTCTTCTCAAAGATGTTGTATCATGTTAAACACAAAAGAGAAATTAGGGTGGCATAGGAATCTCCAGCAATGAAGTCTACATACATGAGCCATTCTTTAGGATCATCATAAAAAAGATTACCAAATTATGTACCTGGAAAACGTGATAATGATTAATGCATCTCTACTAATAAAAAGGATTTTAGGTTAGCTCACATATGGCAAATTTGGGTTAATGTTGTTGTGATTATACCAGTTAATCCGTATCATTATGTTAAATCAACATTTAAATTGATATTTTTCTATCATTCAGAGTCAATCATTTCAGCATTTTTATTAAAGAGTTATTTTAATCAGACAAAAATATAAATAGAAGGGTAAAATGGTCATTTTTGACATTCAGACTGTTTATTCAGCATAATAACCGAACAACAACTTATCTGTTAACATACAGACAACTATATCCATACAGTCAGCTATATCCATTCAGGTCTTAACAGAAAACGAACCGAACAACACCTAACATCAGTTTATGGAGATCGAAGAACACAATTTCTTCAGTGGGGATGAATCCTGCAGATTGAAAAAGATTGAATTGTGGCTGAATCGTATTGAAGAAGGTTAAAGATGAAAAGATAAATCTGATTTGAAATTTTATTTGGGTCCACAATTTACTTTTAATTTGATTTTAATATAAAATATCCATAATACCCTTTCAATGTCCTTGCAAATTGACAAATTTCTATTTGTTTTTATTACTAATATGTTTTTCTTTTAATGACCCTTGATCTATTCTAATCAATGGATTAGATTAGTCCTTAAGTCCTTAATCTTTTTTTGGTCCTCACTAGATTTACTCCCTATATATATGTGTGTGTGTGTGTGTGTGTGTATATATATATATATATATATATATATATATATATGGGGTGGCTTTTTTTTAGATCCGTGCAATTTGTGAGATCCGTGAGATCCTATATAAACCGCAAATCATATAATATCAAGGGTTATATTAAAAAAATAGTAATTTTGATAATTTTGAAATAAAATTATAAATAAATATTATTGTGAGTATTTTGTAAACTTCCTTTCTCCCCTTTCCTCTCATTAACAACATAATCTAAAAGATAAAACTAAAACCTAAGAAGTGACATATCACATTATGAACAACAAGTAAGATAACAACTATCACTGAGTAACACATTGTAATCACAAGTTAACATAATATGAACAAAAAAACACCAAAAAACCAAAAAACCAAAAAAAAAAAAACTACAAATCCTTAAAATTAGGGGTGTTCGTGGTGCGGTTTGTAGCTAAACTGCAAACTGCATCGCATATGCGGTTTGAGCATTTTCCTAAACCTAAAAATGCATCAAAACACATCTCAAAATGTGGTGCGGTGCGGTTTATGCGGTTTGTCCCTATTGCATGTTATGCTTACAATCCAAAATTATGAGGTTAAAAAATACATTATAAAACCAATGATAAAGTGATCGTAGTCTAAAAAGATAAAGAGTTTCACTACATCCAATTCCTAAATACATATTGCATAATTAAAAATAGTCTAAGAAGTAAAAAAAAATAAACTTTAAACTAAATTAGACGTGTGAGTTGTAACAAATCCAACTTTTTCTTTCATCTCGATCCTTAATCTCCGACTCCTAATTGGCCTATTGTTTATTTAAATCCAAAAATATTACATAAAGTTATAAATTTAAATATTAAATTACTCTATATATACAAATATATAATATGTATGTGTTTTATACATAAAACTAAAAAATAAAAAATATACAAAATATGCAGTGCGGTGTGTTTTGGTAAAAATACTAATCGCACCATGAAAGTTTTAAACCGTGTTTTGCGGTGTGGGCGATTTGGATTAACACCCCTACTTAAAATCATAGTGTAAGGACGTAGATACATATTCTGAACAAAATCAATGATCAAAATTAAACACCATCAAACATCTCATGTGAACCTATAACCAAAACTCTATAATATCATGATGTGGACCATTATCATATATATTATTTCAATTAAACATTGTGACCACCTATTTTTTACAGCTTGTGAACACAATATGACACAAATCAAGCATAAAAAACCAAAAAAAAAACCCAGTAAAGATCCCTAAAAACATTGTGTAAAAACTTGATACATTATGAATAATTAATTAATGTTTTTATGAATTATATGTTCATATATGAATCAGTGTAATTCACATATATGAACTATACGTTCATATATTAATTAGTGAATTAGTTCATATGTGAATCACAAAGGTTCATATATGAATCTGTTAATTAGTTCAACTGATTCACATATGAACCTACAGTTAATTAGTTCATATGTGAATCAGTTAATTGATTCATATATGAATCACAAAGGTTCATATATGAATCAGTTAAAAGAGTTCATATGTGAATTACACTGGTTCACATATGAAAATATAATTCATATGTGAACTATACAGGTTCATATATGAATTCGTCCCGTGTATTTGTGAAAATTACGAAATTGTCCTTCTATTTTTGGAATAGCCGCAACTTTTGACTAGTCAAAGCCGTTATTGTTGACCAGTCAAAAACGCAATATTTGACCGGTCAAAGTCGATCTTGACCGAATGAAAGGCTAGGATTACTTCTCTATTTCTCATATATTTAGTATTTCTCAAATGAACATCTCTCTATGTATATATATATATATATAGTGTCATTCTTTTAAGAACTTCCTAATTCATGGTGAACATTTTTTTAGAAAATACTATTATAATTTGTGAACACACTCTAAATCTAGGAGATCATAGCATGTGAACATATTTGAACACCAACTAAAGTAACAAAATTAAATCTAACCTACCACTAGTGGACACATTGTGAACATCATAGTACGAAACTTACTAAAGTATGTTTTCCTTATGTTTTCAATGCATTTACCTTGTGTACATATTTAATGTGAATATGTTTGCGTGTAAGTTACAGGAGAGAGGAAAGGAGAAAGGTATATTTATGGTATTTGATTTTTTTTTAAATTCATTAATTATCTAAATAATTATCATAAAATGGTGGTTTAGGATGGATCTCAAAAATTGTCGAGCTCTCAAATAATTAAGCATATATTGTAACATCCCGACTTTTGGATGAATAACCCTCCATATCTTAATTATAGCATGCAACACATTTTAATCTCATGTCTTTCCAATTCGTTCTTAGACTGAAATTCTTGCACATTTCCATGTGGGTAATTTCGAATTGTACGCTTTATCGTCGGTTAATCGAGTATAGAATCATTGTCGATCAGTTTGGAAGGAATCGAGGCCCGGGGTTGGAAGGAATCGGAGCCCGGGGTATGCCCGACGACTATGCCCAAGGATAATGCCACGGGCATAGCCGCGAATAGCAAAGTCGCATGGAGGCCACCACTTGCGGTACACAGGCCACGACTATGACAAGCGATAGTGTTAGTGTTATAGTCGCTAGGCACTGTCGCAGGTGAAGGGGAAGGCTCGGTACAAGCGGAACGGTAGTACCTGCAACCTTACCCCCGTCACAATCGCATGGGCATTTTCGCCCGCGATCCCCAGATCCTTTAAACCTGCAATTTTTGGCCCTTATCTCATTATGTTAGAAATCTGATTTTTTGGAAACGAAAATACTCTCTTGGTAGGCGATTTTCTCCCCCTCTTCTACCCTTCTCTCTTCATTGAATGCTATAGGAGGTCCACACATTTATTATCTTTCCTCTAGAGATTTAAGGGCTCAAGTAAGGAAAACTTCAAGTGTTGGAACAAGTATCAAGTGTTAGAGCTCAAGTCATCAACCCCATTTCTAGGGTTTTTACTTACAAACCTTATAGGTGAGTTGCTTATCATCATGTTATCATTAAATATTCATTTATTGTGCTAAAAATTGTATATTTGCTTATGTGTTGGATTATGAATTAAAAAGGAACGTGTTATAGATTTGTGATCAAATGTATTAAATGATAGTATGTGTGTATTTCAAAGTCTCATATTCTTGTATAAAATGTGTTGGTTACCAAAAATGGAAGTCATGCACTCACCTAGTGTTTTGGATATTTTTGACCTAAGTTGGTCTTATGTGCTAAAGATACATGGTCATCCATGGATTTAGTATGTGTGTTCATGTTAGAACTATAAATGCTATGATGGGTTATTTGATGCTATTTGACTAAATAAAGTTGAGAAATCAAGGGTTCAGAAGTGGTAAAGAGAATACATGGAAATTGAATGTAATAGATCTTGTTAATAGAATATTTGGGTCCATAGTTTATATATGGGAATCAATGTCTAATTCCTTTTGAAAGAGGAATTAGTACTTTTGTCATGTTTGAAATTTGGGAAGGACGACTTTGGGCCGCTAGCAAGTAAACAATAAAGGAAGGTAATATTCCTTGAGGTGTAACTTGCCTAGCTCGGGTATGCAATAAAGTTCCATAAAACCTTGAGGTGTAACTTAATGGAGTAAGCAATAAAGGTGGGGAATGGTTTAAGGATGTGATGCCCCAAAGGCATGTACACTAAAGTCAGGACTTGAGGTGTAACCTATTAACATCCTTAGAGGCTTCACTCACGTGTACTTGTTTCTCTGATGGATACGGAATTCCCCCGTATTTCAAGAGTTATTTCTTGTCAATGCACATATGTATATTCAGGTATGGGATATTATGTGAAATGTGGAGGCGCATAGTAATGTGCCATCAAAGGGAATCCGGTAACTTTAAATTAAGCTTGCACGACTCTTCTCGTTTATTATATTTGTATAAGATCTCCCTAGGCATCTAGCCTAACACTTGTTGTGTTGTGTAATGGTTATCAGGTCCCTCGAGTGGCAGGTCTAGAACGCTTTGACATGTCGATGGGTGCAACTAGGAGCACTTATGGAGTCGGTCTTTTTGGGTTTCAAGTGAAGAGCGATGTTTTAGGGATATAGTGATACCCATTTTAATCTATTCACTTTTAGATTAGATTAAGCCGGTTGTTTAATTTTATTTCATTACCATCTTTGATTGTACAAACTTCGCCAATTGGGTTATAGTTCTTCGTCCGCAGGATTTTAATTATTCATTTTCTAGAAAATCCCTATATTTATTGTTTAAAATTTTAGGGTGTTACAAGTTGGTATCACAGATCTAGTTTAAGTGAACTAGGTATGAAAGTAAAATATCAAGACTTAAACTAAGATGTTAGGTTGAAATCATGAGAATTGGGTAGAATCTGTCTTGGGTAGAGTGTCTAGGGTCAATGGAAAATACGCTAATTGAAAATTTTGAAGATGATAACAACGATCCTTATGTATAATATGTTTATAATTTCACTTTAACTAATGCTATTATGAATGTGTCAATACATAGGCATGCTTTATTTCAAAATTATTGTGATAATTGATTAATGTAGTAGTACTTTCTTTAATATACGCGATTATATGACTTCTCATCCTCATTCTCATGTGTGTGACAGTTTGAAATGGTAAACACGCGCGGTAGGACGTAGACAAGGATTGATGGCCAAGAGGCTAGTGTGTCCACGTCGAATCAAACATAAAGAGTAGAAGACGCTGTTGGCCCACTCCTACCGTCTCTGTTAGGTGTGGGACCGAAGCTTGTACCTAGGGTAAACTTAGCCTCTTCAAACCCGATTATTCAAAAGGTGAACCCTCAAACTGAGATGTTGAACAGTATGATGCAGATGGTCAATTCACCTTTGGAGAAACAACATGAGGTATTTCTTAAGATGTTAGACGACTAAGATGCTAGTAATAGAAGGCATGAGACCTTGGCAGAAAACGTGATAGTAGGCTCTGACGGAACTGGGAATTTTGTCAGGACCAAAGATCAAGCCATCATCGATGTGAGAGGTGGTGGGAGAGTTTTCTCCAACAAGACTTTCCTTTCTAGCAAACCCTTGGAATTCTCAGGTTCAGACAACCCGGTCGACTACATGAATTAGATAAGAGAGACCGAACAAGACTTCAGATCAAGCAAGTGTGGAGAGGATCTTAAAGTGAGTTTTGTCTCTCAAATGCTAAGAGGCATGGCTCTCCAATGGTGGAATGTCACCACCTCCACCCTTGAAGAGTCCGTATTGGCCCGTTTGTCTTGGGCCACGTTCAAGAAAAAGCTCTTGGAGGAATACTGTAATGAACGAGAGATGGATCGCATCGAGGAAGGATTTTGAGCCCTTAAGAAAGGGAAATTTTCGGTGATGGAGTACACCCCACTTTTTATGGAAAAAATGAACTTAGTAGGGCATGTGGCCCCAATGGAGAAGGAAAAGGTGAAAATGTATCTCAAAGGGCTACCAACGGACATGATGGCTATAGTCCAAAATTCTAGGGCCACTACTTTACGGGAGGTGATTGAGGAGGCCTAGATCATGGAGGACGTATATGCTATGGACAAGGAAGAGAAGGCAGGATTTGGAGAGAAGAGGAAGTGGGAGAGCCCACAAAATTCATTCAAGAAACCGTGATTCAACATTAGCGGAAGGGGGATGGACACTCGAAGTGAAGTAAGGTGGTTCCCCAAATGCAAAAGCAAGCACTTTAGGCCTTGCAACCCCAACCCAATTTTTCGCTTCAAATGTGGAAAGTCGAGGCATACCATTCATGATTGCTCAATCAGGGGAACATTCTGCTTTGAGTGCAAAGAGATGGTCCATGTGAGGATCGAGTACCCAGGTTGAAAGGCAACTCGAAGGGACCAAGTGCGGGAAGCCAAGTGAGGAAAGAAGTCGCACCAAGGATTTATGGGAGGGCATTCCAAATGACCGCGGATGAAGCAAAAGAGAGTAAGAGACCGTCGATGTGGTGTCGGGTAAGTTCCTACTCAATTCCATACCCGCTAGAGTGTTGTTTGACTCTAGTGCAAACCGTTCCTTTGTGGCAACACCATTTTGAAAATCTTTAAATGTACATTCTAGCCCTCTTATTGATGCCTTAGTCATAGAGGTAGCAAGTGGGGAAAATTAGTGATACGGGAGGTTCTAGAGGGACGTCGTTTAGAGATGAGGCGAATTATTTGGGGTAGACCTACTTCATATGACTATCGGAAGTTTTTGACATTGTGATAGGAATGGACTGGTTAGCGAAACATCAAGCCGAGATTTTGTGTTCGAAGAAGCTTATCAGAGTACCCTTGGAGAATGGAGAATTTGTTCTTGCCTTTGGTGAGAAATGAAAAGGCGATGTGGAAATCATCTCCTCTATTAAATCAAGGAAGTACCTATCAAAGAGGTATCCGTCATTTTTAGCTTACGTTGTGGATGCCAAAGCCAATAAGAAGAAGGTGGAAGATGTGAAGATCATTAGTGAGTTTTTGGATGTTTTCCCCGAAGACCTACCGGGCTTACCACCCGACAGACAAGTGGAGTTTAGGATCGATTTAGTCCCGGAGCTGCACCCATAGCCCGCACACCTTACTGCCTCGCGCCAATGGAGATGCAAGAAATGATGTCTCAATTGCAAGAGTTGTTAGACAAGGGTTTTGTAAGGAAGAGTTCCTCGCCTTGGGGAGCCCCAGTTTTATTTGTCAAAAAGAAGAACAAAACGATGTGTCAGGATCGAAATTATAAACAATAATTTAAACTAAACACTCAGAAACTATGTTAAAGAAGTTGCGGAATAACACTTTAACAATAAATCAATCAAACAGTGTATGAACTCAAATCACAAGTTATATTGAATTAACTTAATGATTACAAACAAAACCTCAATCTGTTGAACAGACTCAACAGACGTTCTATACTTCTCTAAAGAAAGGATTTCTAAGAATCTTGAGGTTAATTCTCTCTAAACGTATATGCAAAACTTGAAAAACTTGTTAATCTAACAAAAACTACTAGACTATATATACACAGAACTGATTACAAGATAATTATAAAAGAAATATTGATCTTAAGCATCTAGCTCATAATTATCTTCAACGTTATCTTCAGCTCCTAGTCTTTCGTTCCAATTCATCTTTATCTTCACAAACAACATTAATCTCCATAGCAGTATTAACTTCCTCAGCAGTACTAACCATATTTGCAGTACTAACTATGCTTGCAGTGGTAATTCTTCAAGCAGTACTAACTACTAGCAGTACTAACTTTTCAAGCATTACTAACTATTCTTCTAGCAGTACTAACTTTTCAAGCAGTAGTAATACTACTAGCAGTAGTAAAAATCTTCAACTAGCAGTATTAATCTTTAAGTCCAGCAGTAGTATCCATCCTTAGCACATTTCAGACCCAACAATCTCCCCTAACTTAACTTTTCAAATTGAGAAGTTAAGTTCTTTAGCATAGGGTCTTCATGATGCTTTCAAAACTCCAGCTTAATTGCCCAGATTTGGATCCAGTCCCAGACTTTGATTAATTGTTCTTCTATCCATAATCCTTGCCATTTCAGAACCTGTAGGGTAGACCAACTTTGCGTTCAGCATCCCTTGCAACTTTGCCTTGCTGTGGTCATACACCTTGTCAACCAGATAATACTCATGATAACTTTTGTCAATTGTAATCACGTAGACTTCACAATTTTCAAACAACATCCAATAATCAATCTTTTTAAATCCATATTCATGATGTAAATCTTTGATCCTGTGCTACACTCTTTCAGGCACAAACATCATGCACAAGTACTCCATGGCTATCTTGGTTAGACTCATTTCTGTCCCTTTCAACATATTCTCATACAGTTTTATCCCAACTTTGTACATTTCTTCCAAGTCAGCTCTGGAACAACTTCTAATTACTTTGCCCCAAGTTGAATAAACCTCAAACTGATCACCCATTCTCTTGATTCTGAAATATTCTCTTCTATTATCCTTCAGAGTATCCCAATGAATGATCTCTGGTGCTTTGATTGAGATAGGGTCAGCTTGCATAGGTTCTTCATTAGTCACAGTCATGTACAAATTCACCTGCTCTTCTGAAGATTGTTGGCTTGCTTGTTCTAGTCTTTGCTCTTGATATTGAACATCTGCTTCTGTTTGTTCCTGCTGCTCTACAAGAGGTTCAGCTTCCATTTGTTCACTTCTCAGCTCTTTCTTTCCTTCTTCAGTCCTAGTCCTTTTTTCTTTTGGTTTTGTGGCAATGGACTTCTTTCTTTTGATGGCTCCAATCTTTTGAGCTAAGGTCTCTTCTTTCTTCACTTCTGCCTTGTCTTTGATAGGAGTGCCTTCTTCACTGTCAGGGAAAGGCTGTTGTATGTTGAGATCATGTCTTTCTTTCAATTTTCTTTCAACCTCAACCCTTTGAGTGAAATCCCCTTTCAGCTTGGCTATCTCCTTCTTGTATAGCTCTTCTATCCTTCCAAATGACATACTGGTAGACATTTCTTCAGGAACTCCAATAGCTCCTTTTAGAAAGTTTATCATTTTCCTTCTTTCCTAATTTGCCAGGAAGGTCTTTGAAGGCTTTCTTTGGCTTTGTCTAGTTGCTCTCAATGTTACTTTCTTAGCAGCAACAGCAGTCTTCAACCTCCTTTGATATTCTTCATTAATGGTTTTAGCCATTTCCAATGCAAGCTCTCCGTCTTTTGTAGATTGAACCTCTTCCTCCTTTTCCAACTCTTCTTGCAACTTTTTGGCCATTTCTTCATCAAGTTCTATTTGAGTTTGCTTCTTTGATGGCTTCTCAGGCTCAATCATCTTCTCCTTCCCTTTCTTTTTGGCCTCAGCTACACTGAATTCTTTTCTTTTCTTCTCTTTTTCAACTTCTTTGATTACCACTCCCTTATCCTTTGGAGTGGCCTTGGGAGTGTTAAGCTTTGCCTTCACCAATGTTTCAGCAATTTCAATCTCTTCCCTGGATAATTCTGTTTCTGCTGCTGCAGTTACTACTTCTTGTTCAGTTTCTGCTGCAGACTTAGTTACTGTTGTTTTTCCTATTTCTGCTGCTTTCACAAAAGTTTCTGCTGCTGATATAGTTTCTACTTCTTTCTCAGTTTCTACTGGTTTTGCTGTTTCTGCTACTTGTTTCTTTTCTGCTTTACTATTCAACTCCCCCTCAAAATGAGATTTCATGCCAACAGGGCTTTGCTTTTCACATTCCTCCTCTTGAGTCTCCCCCTTTTTGGAAGAATCATGATCAATGCTCCTTTTCTTCAAAACAAATTTGGTTTTCTTCTTTTTGTGCACCAATTTGAGAACCATCTTCTTGAGTTTGGTAATCTGCACTTGTTGGGAAGTGATTACCTTTTTCATCTCTTTTATCTCCAAATGTTGATTGTAAACTTCCAGACTTATTGTACCAAGAGTATCCATCAATTCATCATAAGTATATTTGTCCTCACCTCCTTTAGGTGTTTTTACCACCCTTGAAGGATCCTTGGATCTTTTAGTAGAGGTCTTCTGCCTAGCAGAAGCACCTGCTACCCCCGTGGTTTCTTGGCACCTGGGACCCTTAGATGATTGCTCATCTAAAGTTGCCATGGGGAAGGTCTTAGGAATGTTCACACTGTCCTGTCCTACACCTTGTGCAGAAATAATAGTGTGAGCCTTGCTGCCCACATACTCTTCCTTCGCCTTATAGAGAACCTTCTTGGGGTTGGGAGACACCCCTATGGTTTCCCTTTGGATATTCTCTAATGGAGAATGCTCCATTAGAGGGCTTGCAGTCTGTTGGGGTGAAGATACAGGAAGGGAAGGAACCTTCTGTACCTTTTTCCTTTTATATGTTTTGGTGATGGGGGATATTGGCTTGACAATAGGGATCTGAGGAGTATCAATTGAAATGAATGGTGTGGGTAGGTCATCAGTTGGGTGGTCAGATGTGGGCTTTGACACTGATGCCTCACCATGGGAATGAGACATAACCATCATTGTAGAGAATAATGGTGTCTCTTGTCCAGAAAAGTCCTTACTTGGTCTTTTCATGTTGGAGAATACCTTCCCTTTGGGAGGTTTTGGTACATACACCTCTTCAAAAGAGGGTAGATCCGTCAATTACTTTAGTAGAATCTCTTGTACAAACCTAGGATACATATAAAAGCTTTTGGTTTTGATATCCAGGTTTGACATTAAATCATTGAAAATCATTTGAGAAAAATTAAACTTTCTAGAGGTAGCTAAGCAGACTAGAGCATAAGCTAAGGTACTGCTAAACTCATTCCATCCAGTTGTTTTTCTAGAAATACAATGTTGAAGGGTATGAACAAAGAATCTCCACTGAGGTGAAAATTTGCTTTTAAAGAACTTGTAAACCTCAGTGGGACCTTCATACCCCATACGACTAATTGATTGGAAGAGATCCTCCTTGGACAGAGAGGTAATACCTGAGGCATCATCTAGTCGTAGATGAATGCGAATACAACCTTCTGTGATGGTTAGAGGTTTATCACAAACCTTTGATTTGATGACCTGAGTGCCATCAATAGTCTGTACAGAGGCATTGTCCTAGAACTGACGCATATGTTCCACATAGATTGTGGGATTGACAGTTAATGCGTAGGCGATGTGTGAGGATTTTAGGAAATCCACAATCTGATGAAAACCCTCTGCTTTCTTGGGTTTCTGTAGCATTGCCAACTCATTGTGATCATCAATAAACACCAGTCCTACCATCGTTCTTGGATTGAATCACTACAAGGGTTTATGCACTGGGAAGCAAGAATTCGAGAGAGAGAGAGAGAAAAAGAACACTCGTAGGAAATTCAAAGAGCCGTTTGAAATTTGGCGGTCAGAGAAGGTATTTATAGGTGGAAGGTTTCATTTAGAAGAAGTACTAAGTACCCTATCAACATTAACAAGCCCGCAGTACTAACCCAAATAAGCAGTAGTAACCCATACTAGCAGCATTAACACAGACTAGCAGTATTAACACAGACTAGCAGTAGTAACACATACCAGCTGTAGTAACACAGACAAGCAGTATTAACACATACCAGCAGTAGTAACAGTGTCTGGCAGTAGAAATAATGTAAGCAGTAGTAACTTTGCATTAGCAGTATAAACCACCAAGCAGTAGTAACCATACTTGAACTGGCAGCAGGATTAATAGTGAGAGCAGTATTAACTTAACTAGAAGTACCAAGTTTCTAATCAGCAAGGTAATCTGAAACACTTAAACACACATGGTTAGCAGCACCATGCACAATATATTATGAGAAAGTAAGCATGAAGGAATATATACAGAAATGGTACATAAAGACAATCAGAAGAGGCTTATTCAGTGTTTATCATGCCCACACTTGTGACCAGGAATGTGAATCTACCCACATCAAAAACTTTGGTGAATAGATCAACAAATTGGTTACTTGTGTGCACCTTCAAAACCTGAATTAGCTTCTTTTCATTGCAATCTCTAATAAAATGGTACCTTATTTCTATATGCTTGGTTTTTGAGTGCTTCACTGGATTATTAACAATGCTTATGGCACTGTTGTTATCAATGAAGATTGGAGTGTGCAGAAAAGTAACACCATAGTCCAACATCTGATTCTGAATCCATAACACTTGTGAGCAGCAGTTTGCAGCAGCTATGTACTCTGCTTCTGTTGTAGAGGTGGACACTGTGGTTTGCTTTTTACACTGCCATGAAACTAGTCTTGCACCCAAAAACTGACATCCTCCTGATGTAGACTTTCTATCCAAGTTTGCACCATCCAAATCACTATCATAATATGCAAGTAGAATAAATGGTCAGTCATGAGGATACCAAAGGCCCAACCTAGGTTGTCCTTTGAGATATCTGAAGATCCTCTTGACTGCTTGAAAGTGAGATTGCTTAGGTCTTACTTGAAATCTGGCACACACACAGACATCAAACATAATATCTGGCCTTGAAGCTGTTAGATACATGAGGGAGCCTATCATAGATCTATAGTGATGAACATCTACATCCTCCCCCTCAAGATCTGCAGTAATCTGTTTGTGTGTTTCCATAGGTGTGCTTGCAGACTTTGAATCTGAAAATCCAAATTTTGTAAGTATATCCTGCATATACTTGGATTGGCTGATGAAGATACCATCTTTCTTTTGTTTAACCTGTAGCCCAAGGAAGAATGTAAGTTCACCCATAGAGCTCATCTTGAATCTTTTGTGCATCAACTCCTCAAACTCTTTGCACAAATAATCTTTTGTGGATCCAAAGATGATGTCATCTACATAGATTTGTACAAGCAGGATATCCTTCTTCTTCCTTTTGATGAACAGAGTCTTGTCTATTATTCCCCTTTCAAAACCATTTTCCAAGATATATGTAGACAGAGTGTCATACCATGCTCTTGGTGCTTGATGTAGCCCATAGAGTGGCTTCTTTAATTTGTATATTCTGTCAGGAAAGTTAGGATTTTCAAACCCTGGAGGCTGATAAACATATACTTCTTTATCAATTGTCCCATATAGGAATGCACTCTTGACATCCATCTGATAAACTCTGAACTTCATGAAAGAAGCATAGGCTAGAAACAGCCTAATTGCCTCAATTCTGGCTACTGGAGCAAATACTTCTTCATAGTCTATTCCTTCTTCTTGTGTGTACCCTTGTGCCACAAGCCTGGCCTTATTCTTTATCACAATTCCTCTCTCATCTTTCTTATTTCTGAAAACCCATTTTGTACCAATTGCCCTTTGTCCTTGTGGAAGTTCAACCAGATCCCATACATCTTGCAGCACAAACTGCAGCAGCTCCTATTGCATTGCTTCTATCCAGCTTGGGTCTTTCATTGCATCATAAGCCTTTTTGGGTTCAATCTGGGATAGAAAACAAGATAGCAAGCCTGATTGTAGGTCTTTCAATCCCCCTAACTTGCTTTGTTGCCTTGTGATCATTGGGGAATTGATGTCACCAATCACCAATTGAGGAGGATGATTCTTCTGAGTTCTTGTATGATTGACAACCTCCTCATTAAGATTTGCTTCGAGATTGGAGTCATTCTTTTCTGGAGTGCTTCCACCATACACTAAAGAATTGTCATCATCAGTGTCATCTTTTGACAGTATAGGCATCACAGGTCCTGAGTTTCCTGAATTATGAGCATCCTCTTTATCACTCTTATTCTCTTCATCACCTTTGTCCTCTTTATAACTCTTAGCATCTTCATCCTGATCTGGATCAGAATCTTCTGATTCTGAAGCATCATTCTTTTCTTGCTGGCAAAATTCAACAGGATCTACTGTAGGTATTGGAAGCAACACAAACTCTGAACTTTGTACTTGTACCTTTTCTGTGCTTGTTCCTGCATTTTGGACATTACTAAAACCCAAAGCATTAGTTAGTGAATCAATGTCAAACAACCAATCAGGACCTGTACCAATATGATTTGGTGTGTTCTCATTGCATTTGACATTGTCACTTTCCTCTATAATCCTTGAGGAACTATTAAAAACTCTATATGCCTTACTCTGAGAGGAGTATCCAACTAGAAATCCATCTTCAGCTTTGCTTTCAAGCTTACCTAAGTGAGATTTGGTGTTGAGAATTGTGCAAGGACACCCAAAAGGTTTGAAAAATCCAATAAAAGGTTTCTTCTTGTTAAAAAGTTCATAAGGTGTCTTGCTTTGAGATTTGACTACTAGAACTCTGTTTTGGACATAACAAGAAGTATTGACGGCTTCTGCCCAAAAGGTAATTGGTAATTTTGAATCTGCCAACAGAGATCTAGCAGCCTCAATCAATGTCCTATTTCTCCTCTCAGCAACACCATTCTGTTGAGGAGTTCTAGGAGCACTGAATTGTCTCTCAATACCTTTAGTCTCACATAAGCTTCTTAAGTCACTGTTTTTAAATTCAGTTCCATTATCAGATCTGATGACTTTAACTCTTTTATCTGTTTGGTTTTCAATCCTAAGAACAAAGGATTTGATCAGTCCACTTGTCTCATCCTTAGTCCTCAGAAAATACACCCAAGTGAATCTAGAGAAGTCATCAACAATGACTAAGCAATAAGATTTCTTGCCAATACTCATCACATTTGTAGGACCAAAGAGATCCATATGCAATAATTGAAGAGGTGAAGAGATTGTATTTATTTCCTTGGACTTATGAGAAGTTTTGTGCTGCTTGCCTTTAAGACAAGCAACACAATGATCATCACATGAAAACACTTTTTGAGGTAAACCTCTTACAAGGTTGTTTTTCACAAGAATGTTCATGGTTTTAAAGTTCATGTGACACATCCTTCTGTGCCAAAGAGATGATTCATCTACAGAAGCTTTTGAAAATAAACAGTTTAATGATGAATCAGAGGATACATTCTCTAAGTCCAAACAATAAACATTATCCTTTCTAGGAGTTCCAAGTAGTATCATATTTTCATCAACTACCTTGAATCCTGGAGCAAGGATAATACATTCAGTCTCAGTAAATAATATACTATGTTTCTTGTCACAAACCTGTGATACACTTAACAGGTTGTATCTCAATTGCTCAACATAGTAAACATCTTCAAAAGACATCTTACCTTTTGAAGCCATACCTTTTCCACTGATCTTACCTCCTGCTGGATTATCAACAAAAGCAACATGTCCTCCATCAATCTTTTTAAAGTTTTGAAGGCATACCATGTTACCTGTCATGTGCCTAGAACAACCACTATCTACATGCCAAATGCTCTTCTTCTTGAGCTGTTGGTTGCCCTGCACATAAGATAAAACAGTTAGTTTTTAGAGGGAACCCAAGACAAAGTGGTCTTGGGTTGTCCTTTCTCATTAACATATTTATAATCAGTAATCTTAGTCTAGATGAGATGATCAGAGTTAGGAGTCTCATGGCTGGAATACTTTGTCAAAATTATGGGCTTGGCAGTATTAACACTAGTAGCAGCATTATCCTTGTTAGAAGTACTAACTCGGTTGGCAGTACTAACTTGGTTAGCAGTACTAACTTGGTCAGCAGTAGTATTGCTATCAACAGTATTATTTCTGTTAGCACTACTATTTGAGGTAGCAGTACTAACAGTTTTCTTGACTTTTGGAACCCAAACCTTGACAAAGTTGTTTGCTTTCTTATTCTGTGAGTTACTCCTTGATTTTCTTGGAGTGTTTTCTTTTGATTTAGCAAACTTATTCTGAATATGTGATTTTAAAGGTGCTGTTTTCTCAGCCATGTGGTTCCTTTTTGATTTCTTCCTATAACCAAAAGAACTTTGTGTTTGTCTTTGAAAAGTAAATCTTTGGTTAATAGGATTGAAATAACAGTGTTTGGCTAGATGATTTAACTTGCCACAAATAAAACAAGGCTTTGGTCTATTGACTTTGCTTAGATCAATTCCCTGTTTTTGAGCCCACTGATTATTTCTGTTTCTCTGATTTCCCCTTATTTTATCATGTTTATGGGGCTTGTTTTGTTGACAAGTACAGGGATTTACAACAGAGGTTTGCAAGTAGTGAACTCCCTGTACCTTTTCTTTTCCTTTTCTAGAGGTCTCATCTTTCTCACTCTTAACAGTCTCTTTCTCTGTCATGGACATCTCCACTTTATCACTCTTGATAAATGGTTTACCCCCTCTCTCATTTGTAAGAATATGGTTTTCTAAGGGAATATCTTTATGGTCTTCCTTATTCTTACCCTCAGAGTTCTTTTCTTCAGAATCTGCCTCAACCACTACTTTGTTTAATGGATCTACTTCTGTGGCTCCTGCAGGTAAGTCATTCTTATCCTGTCTTTCTAAGAGGTCTGAGGTGGGAGGAATATAGTTATTATTGTAAGGTGGAGGGGTGTTGTTGTATCCTATACCTCTCTTTAGTTTGTCATGAATTTGAGATTTAAGTAAAGAGTCCATTGCTTTAGAAGCATTGGAATATTTCTCAATGTCTAGTTTGGCCTTCTCAAATTCACTCTTAACTTTTTCACACTCCTCTCTAGACTTCTCTAGCTTAAACTATAACTGATCCTTCTCCCACTTCCAGTAGTTTGTATCATATGAGTGTTGAAGTTCATTGGCCTGGTATGCCTTTATTTGTTCTTCAAACTTCTCAACGATCACAACATACTCTCTTATATCTTTCTCTAACCTTTTAAGGTCATCCCACATGCTCTGATTGTGATCCCTGTACTTTTTAACAGTTTCAAGACAAGTTTTAGAGAAAAGGTTAGATTTTACCTCAGTGGGGATTGCAGTGCTTGATGACTCTGAAACCTCAGCCATCAATGCTTGGTTCTGAATTGCCTCCTCTGCTTGATCACTCCAATCAAAGCCATCCCTTCTTGTGAGACAAGAGCTTAAGATTAATTCCTGTTATAGTTAGTGGACTTTGGTTGTTGATTATTGCTTCCATGTTGTTGAGCAATTCCTCCTCTGCACTCTCTTGCAAAGTGTCCCAGATTATGGCATTTGTAGCATTCCACTTTGGATTTATCAAATCCAACACCATCTTCTCTTCCCATGGCAAAATTATTTCTACCTATTCTTTTGATGAATCTTTTGACTCTCATGGTGAGCATTGTCATTTGCCACTTGATATCCATCTCTTCAAGGTCATCAACATTGATCTACTCCAGATCATCATTTATAAGAGCAAATTTAGCATGACTAGCAAGGAATGCTTCCAAAACAAAATCATTAGGTCCATCCTGTTTTGAGCTATATGTAGCACTAACTGATTCTGTATTAGCAGTAGAATCAGTAGTAGATGATAGGAGGGCAGCATTATGAGAGTATCCAGATGGCCTTTTCTTAGATTCAACTTCTGCTTCAAACACCCTTAGATCATTATAGAGATCATCAAGCTCCTTATCCTCCAGATTATCATTCTGTCTGAAGGATACAGTGTACATCACCCATTCTTCACCAAGAGATCTTAGAAATTTTCTGTTGACATCATCCTGGTCCATCTTGACACCAATAGAGGCCAACTCTCCAATCAACTTGTTGAATCTATCAAAGGTTTGAGTCATGGACTCATTCTTTGTAGACATAAAATTCTCATAGTGTTGTTTGAGAATTGCCTTCTGATTTCTCTTAGTGCTTTTAGTACCTGAAAATCTCTTCTCCAATGCATTCCACAGGATTTGAGCATCAGAACAGTTGCAAAACTGATGTTGGTATTCATTAGGAATTTCCAAGAGCAGAGTGCTCAAGGCTTTCATCTCAGTCTGCCTCATCTTTCTTTCTCCATCAGTCTTTGGCGGAGTTCTCTTGCCATCTGCTCCCATCTTTCCTTCATTGGAGGGACCATTCTCAATGATATCCCACATTGAGTAGTTTGTAAGAAGAATATACTGCTTGATTCTGATTTTCCACATGTCAAACTCATTGGGTTTGAGCATGGGAACCCTTGAAACAAGAACACTGTCATGAGATCCGTCCATGATGATTTTTGATTTCTGAGTCTTTGATACCACTTGTCAGGATCGAAATTATAAACAATAATTTAAACTAAACACTCAGAAACTATGTTAAAGAAGTTGCGGAATAACACTTTAACAATAAATCAATCAAACAGTGTATGAACTCAAATCACAAGTTATATTGAATTAACTTAATGATTAAAAGAAAACCTCAATCTGTTGAACAGACTCAACAGACGTTCTATACTTCTCTAAAGAAAGGATTTCTAAGAATCTTGAGGTTAATTCTCTCTAAACGTATATGCAAAACTTGAAAAACTTGTTAATCTAACAAAAATTACTAGACTATATATACACAGAACTGATTACAAGATAATTATAAAATAAATATTGATCTTCAACATCCAGCTCATAACTATCTTCAACATTATCTTCAGCTCCTAGTCTTTCGTTCCAATTCATCTTTATCTTCACAAACAACATTAATCTCCATAGCAGTATTAACTTCCTCAGCAGTACTAACCATATTTGCAGTACTAACTATGCTTGCAGTAGTAATTCTTCAAGCAGTACTAACTACTAGCAGTACTAACTTTTCAAGCAGTACTAACTATTCTTCTAGCAGTACTAACTTTTCAAGCAGTAGTAATACTACTAGCAGTAGTAAAAATCTTCAACTAGCAGTATTAATCTTTAAGTCCAGCAGTAGTATCCATCCTTAGCACATTTCAGACCCAACACGATGCGTATGTACATTGACTATCGCGAGTTGAACAAAATGATCGTAAAGAACAAATACCCCCTCCCTCGGATAGACGACCCCTTTGATCAACTCCAAGGAGGGGGTTGTTTTTCCAAGATCGACCTTCGCTGGGGATATCATCAAGTGAGAGTACGAGAAGAGGATGTCTCAAAGACGGTGTTTAGGACTCGGGATGGCCACTACGAGTTATTAGTCATGCCTTTCGGGCTAACCAATGCACCAACTATGTTTATGGATATAATGAATTGGGTTTGCAGACCATTTTTGGATAAGTCCATCGTCATGTTCATTGACGACATCTTAGTGTTCTCTAAGAGCGAGATAGAACACGAGCAACACCTTAGAGAAGTATTGGAGGTAATGAGAAAAGAGAAGTTGAACGCCAAGTTCTCTAAGTACGAGTTTTGGTTGCACAAGGTTCAATTCTTAGAACACGTGGTAACAAGTGAGGGGTAAAAGTTGATCCCTCAAAGGTCCAGGCGATGACGAACTGGGAGCCACCAAAGAGTCCAACCAAAATTCGGAGCTTCTTGTGTTTAGTCGGCTACTACTGGAGGTTCATCCAAGACTTCTCTAAAATCGCCTCTCCTTTGACTTCTTTGACGAGGAAGAATGTAAAGTTTCTTTGGACGGAGAACCAATATTGGGCCATCCGGAATTTACAAAAGAAATTGTGTGAAGCTCCAATTCTTTCTCTACCCGAAGGAACAGAAGACTTCGTTGTCTACAGCGACGCATCCAAGATGGGTTTGGGATGTGTCTTAATGCAAAGAGGCAAAGTGATAGCTTATTCCTCTAGGCAGCTCAAGGAACATGAAAAGAACTACCCAACCCACGATCTGAAGCTAGCGCCGGTAGTGTTTGCATTGAATTTGTGGCAACACTATTTATTCGACACGAGATGCACACTCTACACCGACCATAAGAGCCTGAAATATGTCTTTGACCAGAAGGAATTGAACATGCGACAACGGAGGTGGTTGGAGTTACTCAAGGATTTCGACTGCGAACTACTTTACCATCCCGGTAAAGTTAACGTGGTGACAGACGCCTTAAGTCGGAAGATGCATAGTGGAATCGGGCAAGCTTCGTTGTCAAGAATCGAGGTAGTTTTAAGCCTACTTGAAAGCATTAAAGCCTCACAAGCCAAAGCATTGCTTGAGGAGAATTTCAAGGATGAAGTTGTGACCAAACAACACATGCTTTTGACGGAAGATGGTTGAGGACTAAAGCTATTCCAAGGGCGGATCTGGGTACCAAAGAGTGGAGAGTGTCGAGAACTACTATTAAGGGATGCCCACAAGTCAAAGTACTTCATTCACCCCAAGAGCACGAAGATATATCGGGATTTGAAATTGAATTTTGGTGGCCGGTGATGAAGTTAGATGTGGCCAACTACGTGGAGCGATGCATCATTTTCTACAAGTCAAGGCTGAGCACCAACGACCATATGGCAGTCTGCAATCCCTCGCAATACCGGAATGTAAGTGGGAACATATTACCATGGATTTTGTGACCAAGTTGAAAAAGACGTTGAGAGGCCACGACACCATTTGGGTCGTAGTGGATCGTTTGACCAAGAGTGAACACTTCTTTGCGATGCGGGAAACCTTGCCGATAGACAAGTTGGCAAAGTTGTAAATTGATGAGGTAATATCGAGGCACGGAGTGCCGTTGTCCATCATGATAGTCGTTCACATCGAACTTTTGGGACGGATTACAAAAAGAACTAGGCACGAAGATAAATCTAAGTACCGCTTACCACCCCAAACGGACGACCAGAGCGAGAGGACAATCCAAAACTTGGAAGATATGTTGAGGTCATGTGTTACCAAGTTCGGTGGGAACTGGGAATCTCATCTTCCGTTAGTGGAGTTTTCTTACAATAATAGTTACCATTCGAGTATAGGCATGGTGTTAGAACATAAATGTTCTATTTTAGAAGTTTAGTAAAGTAATCCAATTGTATTTGTAATTGGGCCTTGTACTTGGGTTTGGGCTTTAATGTGTACAAGGGTATTGGGCATATAAATAGGATCTGTTTAGTTAGTTTGTATGTAACTTTCACTTGTAACCATGTAGCTCATACGAATTGTTCGCTCTCTGTAGTTTAGTTAATATTGTGAATAAAACAACTACATTCAATCTTTATCAATCAATCAATCTTGATCTCAATGGACCTCACAAGTGGTATCAGAGCCAAACGAAGAACCATTCATCGAACGATCGAGATCAAATTGATTGAAGGAACAATCGCTGTGAAAAATTTTCAAATTCTCCAATCTTGCTAATTTGGATATTCTTAGATTCTAAATTGATTCTGAGGTCATCGATGGATCATATGGAATCGATTATATTGTTTAATTTGAACAATTTTGAATGAATTTGATCGATTTTGAGTATTTTTGTTCGAAGCATATTATTCACTGTGTTGAAGATCAATTGGACCATAAAGTCGTTTTCAGACAAGATCATCAACAACAATTGTGCTCCATTATTGTTTTCGAACCTGCTCACAAAGTCTCAACTCAAAATTCGAAGTATTGAGGTTGAATTCGAAGAAATCTGGAAAAACAATTGAGATCCACAGAATTCGCATGATATTGAAGAACTCGCATAGAAGAACTCGCATGGTGAAAAGACTAAGATTTCGCATGATTAGAATTCGCATGATGAAAGACCTTGAAGATAAAAAATTTGAAGTATAGAATTCGCATATCTGTGAGATGCGAAAAGCATTCATACGAATTCTTTGAGCATAAAGAAAATTCTAAGTACAGATTTCGCATGAAGTCATATGCGAAGAGAATGGAATTCGTACAGAAGAGATATGCGAGAAGTCAAGATTTCGCATGATAGAGTGATGCGAAAAGTAAAGAATTTGCATGTGAGAGTGATGCGAAAAGTGAGAATTCTCTTATGAGAGATATGCGAATTGTGAGGAATTCTCTCATAGGCAGATGCGAAAAGCTAGAATTCACACGCAGGCCTATGCGAATTCTGAGGTTTTCGGCTAAGCCTTATGTGAATTGTGCTAAATTGAATAGTGATCTGCGAATTGTTGAAGTTATGTGAAAAGTTTGTGTTTTTATGCGAATTGTGACTGTTTTGAACCCATTTTGCTACAAGTTTGCCCTGTTCTCGAGCTTTTGACGCGTAATGCATATGTGACATCACTTTTATCTTCTGTTGGTCACATATCCTTAGCAATTGATCTAATTTTCACGACTACTCATGTTTGTTAAGATTTTCAGATACTGGATTTGAGGACTTAGTCTCTGATTGGATTGAATTAGCTGCCTAAGCATCTGCAATCATCAGTCTGGATTGCTTCTTTTGTTGTTAGACCGTTGAGTGCTCTTTATCATTCTTCTGACCTGATCAATCAGTAGTGTGAGTGACTGCAATCATTCTTCTGATGCTTTGGTGGTGTTTCAGAATCCTGAGTGCTTATAATCATCCAGCTGATTCGTGAAGAAAGGAGTTCAGAGTTTGATTGTTCAGTATTCTGTAAA
Source organism: Arctium minus (assembly GCA_954870635.1). NCBI lineage: Eukaryota > Viridiplantae > Streptophyta > Magnoliopsida > Asterales > Asteraceae > Arctium > Arctium minus. The sequence continues at coordinate 9,422,114 of OX941096.1, read as the reverse complement.
GTTATTCGAAAATGAGCGTCTTTTATCAGTTGTTGAACAGTAATTGCCTTCTAACCCTTGCATTGTAGTGTTTGCTACCAGATGCTACCTCTTGTAAGCTGATCAAAATAAGTTCTTAAGTTGAACTCTTATTTCAACTCGAGGTTCAAAGACAGATCAGATGTTATACACTGAAGATGCACTTGGTTGTCATTCCATAAGTCAACACATATCATTCTTGTGGGCGTAACGAATGTGTTGGGTTTACAAGAGTCAAAAGTTGTCTTTATGTGCACTCAGTCTAGGTTAATGTCTATATCAGATCTGATATTAAAGTTGAAACTTCAAGGATAAGAGCTACTTTCAAGGGGGAGCTAGAGGATCTTTGAAGTTTATGCAACACTAATTTTTCTAAAGAAATCAAGGGGGAGAGGAGCTGAATCTGAGCTGAAAAGAGGATGATTACTTTATAAAACTTAGGGGGAGAATGTTAGAACATAAATGTTCTATTTTAGAAGTTTAGTAAAGTAATCCAATTGTATTTGTAATTGGGCCTTATACTTGGGTTTGGGCTTTAATATGTACAAGGGTATTGGGCATATAAATAGGATCTGTTTAGTTAGTTTGTATGTAACTTTCACTTGTAACCATGTACCTCATACTAATTGTTCGCTCTATGTAGTTTAGTTAATATTGTGAACAAATCAACTACAGATTTCCTTCCCAATCTCTTGTCAATCTTTATCAATCAATCAATCTTGATCTCAATGGACCTCACACATGGCACCGTTTGAGGCCTTGTATGGCCACAAGTGTAGAACTCTTGTATGTTGGATAGATGCGGGGGAGAAGCAATTTGCGGGACCAAAAATTGTGCAAGAGACGGACGACAAGGTGAAGGGCATTCAAGAATGGTTGAAGGCGGCCCAAGATCGACAAAAGAGCTATGCCGACAAGATAAGAACACCGGTGGAATTCCAAGTAGGTGAACGAGTGATGTTGAAGGTATCACCTTGGAAGGTTATCAGTATATTTGAAAAACGTGGAAAGCTTAGTACTCGTTTTCTCGGACCCTTCGCCATTATCGAGAGGGTTGGACTCCAAGCCTACAAGTTGAAATTGCCACCCAAAATGAATGGAATTCACCCTATGTTCCACGTATGCTACTTGCGTAAATGTTTGGCGGTGGAGGAAAGTGTCATCCCATTATCGGAGATCCGAGTAGGCAACGATCGATGTGTGAAAGAACCCGATTCCATCTTGGAGAGAATATCGAAGAAACTCTGTCGCAAAGAAGTGATCATGGTCAAGATTCAGTGGAAGCATCACCGTGGTGCAAACGTAACTTGGTAGGCCGAAGAAGACATGAAGAGACGATATTCTCATCTCTTTATCTAGTGACAGGTTTTGAGGGCGAAATCTTATCTAAGAAAAGGAGGATTGTAACACCCTGACTTTTGGATGAATAACCCTCCTTGTCTTAATTATAGCATGCAAAACATTCTAATCTCATGGCTTTCATATTCATTTTTTGACTGAAATTATTGCACATTTCCATGTGGGTACTCTCAAATTGTACATTTTATCGCTGGTTAATTGAGTGTAGAATCGTTGCGAGTTAGTTTGGAAAGAATCAGGGCTCGGGGTATGCCCATCGACTATGCCCAGCGATAATTCCACGGCCATAGCCGCGGATGCAAAGTCGCCCGGAGGTGATAGTGCCAGTGTCATAGTCGTTGGGCACTGTCGCAGGTGATAGGGAAGGCTTGGTACAAGCAGGCGGTAGTGCCCTGCTAGCTTTCCCCTATCAAAATCGCATGGGCATTGTCGTTGATGGTCCCAGACCCTTTAAACCTGTGATTTTTGTCCCTTTTTCATTATGTTAGAAATATGATTTTTTGAAAACGAAAATACTCTCTTGGTAGGAGATTTTCTCCCCCTCTTCTACCCTTCTCTCATCATTGAATGCTATAGGAGGTCCACACATTTATTACCTTTCCTCTAGAGATTTAAGGGCTCAAGTAAGGAAAGCTTCAAGTGTTGGAACAAGTCTCAAGTGTTAGAGCTCAAGTCATCAACCACATTTCTAGGGTTTCCACCATTTCTAGGGTTTATACTTACAAACTTTATAGGTGAGTTCCTTATCATCATGTTATCATTAAATGTTAATTTATTGTGCTAAAAATTGTATATTTACTTATGTGTTGGATTATGAATTAAAAAGAAAGGTTTTATAGATTTCTGATCAAATGTATTAAATGATAGTATGTGAGTATTTCAAAGTCTCATATTCTTGCATAACTCACCTAAGTTGACCTTATGTGCAAAAAATAAATGGTCTTCCATAGTATGTGTGTTCATGTTAGAACTATAAATGCTATGATGGGTTATTTGATGTTATTTGACTAAATAAAGTTGAGAAATCAAGGGTTGAGAAGTGGTAAAGAAAATACGTGGAAATTGTGTGAAATAGAACTTGTTAATAGAATATTTGGGTTCATGTTTTATATATGGGAATCAATGTCTAATTCCTTTTGCAAGAGGAATTAGTACTTGTGTCATGTTTGAGATTTGGGAAGGCCGACTTTGGGCTGCTAGCAAGTAAGCAATAAAAAAAGGTAATATTCCTTAACGTGTAATTTGCCTAGCTCGGGTGTGCAATAAAGTTCCAAAAAACCTTCAGGTATAACTCGACGGAGTAAGCAATAAAGGTGGGAAACGGTTTGAGGATGTGATGTCTAAAAGGCATGTGCACTAAAGTTGGGACTTGAGGTGTAACCCGTTAACATCATTAGAGGCTTCACTCACGTGTACTCGTCTCCCTGATGGATGTGGGACTCCCCCGTATTTCAAGAGTTATTTATTGTCAATGCACATATGTATATTCAGGTATGGGATATTATGTGAAATGTGGCGGCGCATAGTAATGTGACATCAAAGGGAATGTGATAACTTTAAATTGAGCTTTCATGACTCTTCTTGTTTATTATATTTGTATAAGATCTCAGTAGACATCTAGCCTAACACTTGTTGTGTTGTGTAATGGTTTTTAGGTCCCTCTAGTGGCGGGTCTAGAACGCTTTGACATATCGATGGGTGCAACTAGGAGCACCTAAGGAGTCGGGCTTTTTAGGTTTCATGTGAAGAGAGATGTTTTGGGGATATAGTGACACCCATTTTAATCTATTCACTTTTAGTTTAGATTAAGTCAGTTGTTGAGGTATGTTTCAATGACGTTCACGAAAGAATTGTAAAACAACAGTAATATGGCTGCCCGACTCAGAAAAAGTTGGTGCAGAGTTTGATATTCTTTTTCTATAATCTCCACCCTCGTTTTTTTAGAATTGAGCTTACTTCTAAACAAACTCTCTTTTCATTTTATCTTAGCACACACCCACACTCAGATATTGACCCATCACCTCTCGATCACTCAAGGATAACTTCATGGGTAGGAAACACTGTTAACGTGAATCCATAGAAGTTCCATTTAGTTCACACAATTCCCATGTATATTATCCTAAAAGCAAAAACGTTGCTCAATTGGTTTAATTTTTTTTAGTTAAAGCACAGTATGAAATACATGTCAGATATTTGTAAGCTCATAAAGATAATCATGAAGATTTGAGCATTTTAATCGTGGAAGATTTTCTCAAAACAAGTATATTAAGTGAATGAAATGAATACAAACTGCTTGTTTGAGAATCTGACAATGTATGGAAAAGATCAAATACGAATGATTTATCATGAAAAACATAGGTCATGAAAAAATTGGATGTTGTCTATAAGAACAATTATAGACATTCTTGAAAGAAATGTTTTGAATGAAATAACGCTCAAATATCAATGAAGTTCAAACGGGGTTTATTACCATCGAAAAACTGTTTAATTTAGAGACATGGTAATAATAAAGTCAACAAAAATACTAAATCGGTGTATATAAATACTTGACAGTATATGGAAAAGATAATACACAAATATTTATCTTTGGAAACACACGGTTTGTAAAACATAAAAGCACATAATAACGAAAACATTTAAAATCATACTTCAAAATTCATGAAATTTGTTTAAGAATCGAGAAGTGGTTTGAACGTTTAAGAAAAATGTTTTCATGTCTGAAATTCGTCCTTCTTTCAAACACAATGAGATTAAGATTAGAGTATGCCTTACGCTCATCATTAATCTCATAAAGTTAGCTCTAAAGTCATGATTGATATGATCATGTAATCTCCCTCTCAAAATCTGCATTTAGTCAAAAAATCGTCAAAGTACAAAGTCTTATTCACAAACTTTATTGAAAAGTAAAGACATAAAAGCATTAAAACTTATAAGAACGAGTTCTGATCAGATGTAATCAGAAGTCAATATCCTTACTCCCCCTAAACATATGCATCACAAAATATGTCAGTGAAAAATATATGCAAGAAAATTTATAACTCCCCCTAGAATGTAGATCAATTAAACTTTATCTCACCCCCCCTGAAAGCATGAACAGAACCTTTCAGTGTAGATATCGTTCAGATTAAAAATAAAGAGATGAAGAAAAATAACAAGAATAAACTGTACTAGGTAACTACAGATTATGTCTTGAGGTTTAACATGCCAATTTTGTTGAACTGGAATCCATAGTCTCGAAGTTGTGTCCTCATCCACAATACTTGAGTACAGCAACTGGCAGCAGCTACATACTCTACTTCATCAGTTGAAGTGGAAACACAAAGTTGTTTCTTTGACGCCCAACTTACGAACTTGTCTCCAAGAAATTGAATGTGACCCGATGTACTTTTCTTGTCTAGCATACATCCTGCATGATCTGCGTCTGAATACGCTGTTAACTGAAAAACTGTATCTTTAGGATACCACAACCCAAGATCTGCAGTTCCCTTCAGATATCTAAATATCCACTTTACAGCCGACATATGGAATTCTTTAGGCGAAGCTTGATATCTAGCACATAAACATGTAGAAAAGATAATATCTGGCCGACTAGCCGTCAAGTACATTAAAGAACCAATCATTCCTCTATAGGATCTAACATCAACATCTTTTCCCGAGAGATCAGCTCCGATTTTAGTTCCTGGTGCCATCGGGGTTGAAATTGGAGTACAAATTGACAGATTAAATTTCTTTAAAATGTCAGCAATATACTTCGCTTGATTTATAAAAATCCTCGGGAAAAATTGTCTAACTTGTAATCCGAGAAAGAAGTTCATCTCTCCCATCATACTCATTTGAAAAAGTGACACCATGAGGTTAGAAAAATTCTTACAGTACTTTGGATTAGTTGAACCAAATATTATATCGTCCACATATATTTGAATTAAAATTATATCAGCTTTCTCCCTTTTTATGAATAAAGTGGTGTCGATTTTACCTTTTGAAAAAAACTGACATGACAAGGAATTTGGATAACACATCATACCATGCTCGAGGGGCTTGTTTGAGTCCGTAAACTGCTTTGTCTAGAATATAGACATGATCTGGTTTGTCTGCACTTATGAATCCTTCAGGTTGAGAAACGTACATCTCTTCTTTTAACAATCCATTCAGAAAGCCTATCTTGACATCCATCTGATAGACCGTAAAATTCTTGTGTGCGGCGTAGGCTAGGAACATCCTAATTTCCTCAATACATGCAACTGGTGCATACGTCTCATCATAATCAATGCCTTCCTCTTGTCTGTATCCCTTTGGCTACAAGTCTTGCTTTATTTCGAATAACAACACCATCTTCATCCTTTTTATTCTTGAATACCCACTTGGTGCCAATGATTGTCTTTCCTTCAGGTCGGGGCACCAATCACCAGACTTTAAGCACTTCAAATTGGTTGAGCTCTTCTTGCATGGTTGTAACCCAATCTGGATCACAAAGAGCTTCTAAAACTTTTGTCGATTCTATTCTGCTCAGGAAAGAATCAAACAAACATTCATTTGTTGTTGCAGACCTAGTTTGCACCGGCTTTGACGAATCTCCAATAATTTGATGAACCGGGTGCTCTTTGGTTCACTTGTATACGTAGGGAGTGGATTAGGTGTAGATTGATCATGTTGATCATCTAAGTATCCAGTATTTTCTTCATGTTGGGGTTCAATTGAAGTAATTGGTGCAGAAGTTACAGTGGATTGGACATTTGATGTCTGCTGAGTAGACATTACCGTACATCCAACTGAATGTGTGACTTCTGGCTCTGCAGTTTCATTTGCAACTTCAACTGAGTGAGTAGGTGTTTGAACTGGAGTTTATTCTTGAATCGGGGAATTTGATTCAGTCGATACATCTGAAGTGATTGGATGATGATTGCTCGAATCTTCAGATCTGTCAATCACAACAGGTTTAGTCACTTTTTAACCAAGAAACTCATCATAAAAATGTTCAAACAATAAATCTAATTATGTTAAATGAGATATAAACTTTGACGCTTTATCAGAATTAGAAACTTTAACCGCAGGTTCTGGACTGATCTGCCCAGAAGCTAATACTCCTGTTATCACGGGTTCTGAACTGATTTGATCAGAAGTCATTTCTTCATCAAATGTGACATTTACGCTCTCCACAACTATTGATAGTCCAAGAAACACTAAATCACTTAGAGAGAGAAAGTAGAGAGAGATTGAAAGCACAAGAACATAATTGTATCAAGTATGCGTGAATTCTTACAACAACCAAAGCCCAAAGGGACTTAAATACCCAAGGCTTATACAACACAGATAAGCATTCTAAACACAGTATAAGACCAAGCCTATAAATACAATGATTACTATAAAATCAAACTTAACAATATCCCCCTTAGTAATCATTGATGTTGTGGTCTTCAATATTCAACCTTCTAAATCAACACGGACCAACTAAGCGACTTTACGAAGAAGCTTCTTGACTTTAAAAAAAAAATTCTTCTCAGCATCTTTTCGTCTCAGTTGCTTTAGCTGTCATGACAAGACTGGACCAGTTTGTAATAAGCTTGAAAAAAACAATTGATTCATCAGCTTGTGCTCTAGACGATGCACCTCTTTCAAATGAACTTGAATAAGCTGTGGTGATCAGAGCTTGAACAACAAAAGACAAGTAAAGTTGAAGAAATTGAATCTTGAGTGAATCTTGATCAGCAGATAAACATTTGAACTCTTTGTCTCTTTATCATCTCCTTAACTTCTCCCCCTCATGACCTTGATGATCTGGATCAACTTGGTCATGCAAATGTTGGAGACGAGACAACTTAAGATCTGCAAAATCAGAATAAAGGAGAAAGAGGGACGGTTTGCGCTACACGTTGGTGGCGCAAAGAGAGTTTTGCGCTAGACAAAGGTGGCGCAAAGTGTGATTTGCGCTACCAACTGTTGGCGCAAAGCGGACTTAAACTCAGGAAAAAAAAAATTCACCTGTTAAGCTCTTTGACTCCCCCTACACAAATGCACTAAATATGACAATTCAAGTTAGCATTCACATAGAGAATTAGATACTCCCCCTCGAAAATAGATATTATCTAATCACAATATTCTCCTTTTTCACTCCCCCTTGAATAATGCACAAACCCATTTATAAAGATATAAGAACACAAAAAAAATGTAAACATCAATGTAGAAAGAAAAATATACTGAATAAGTACTTTGAAACGACTAAATATATAAAAATTTAAACACTAAACAAATTAAATTCTAATCAGTAAAATATCACAGATTTATCAATCAGTTGAAGTCAAACATGTGTTGTTGGATACAGATACAAGTTTCATTGCATATCAAGTTAAGACATGTTCAGTTTCAAAAACTTCCAGCAATCTATTCAGTGTATAAACATGCAAACTTTGATTAGCTTCAAGAAAATGCAATTTTGAAATATAATAGAGAACTTTGCAAATAATCACACTAAGCCATCAAGAATTAAGACTTTCACAAATTTATAGGTTTATCGCAACTTAAATATATCACCAAGTATCATGAGATGTGTGCTCATTGGCATCTTTTAGCATTGTGCACATTGGCATCTTCACATGAGTGTGCTCTTTGGCATCTTTTAAGCTTGTGCACTTTGGCATCTTTTGAATCAAAAAGATTGGTAAGTAAAGAACATGTCGTAAACGTAACTTTCTATCTGACCCTATTGCAGGATTTGGGTCAGCCGCTCCCAGACCAGTTGGCCTTAGGGGACTAGGTGTCAAGCACCCCTTGGAACTTACTCTCCCAAATCAGAAAGGCTACATCGACATATCCTAAACCCATTCATACTAGTAGAATATGACTTTCGATCTGATTCTATTGCAGGATTTGGGTTCGATCACACCCAGATCAAATGACCTTAGGGGACCAGATGACAAGCATCCCACGGAACTTACTTTCCCAAACCAGAAAGGTCACAGGTACAAACTTTTAAACTTAGAGATTTCTGTATTTTAGAAATTAATAATCATCTCAATCACAAGATTTTACAAATAAGTGCTTAGCCCATATTTTCATTACGATCCAAAATTCTGACGTTTAGGTTTTCTAAGCATTGGAGACTATAAATATTCCGAATCACACAACTATAAAGCAGTATCAAAAGCTACAATCATGTTGCTGACTTTTCGACTTTTGTTAGATTTGAAAGGTGAACATATAAAAACTCCAATATAAACAAATCAACTTGAAAATTTATCCTAGACACACATTTTATTTAAAAGAAAGAAAATTGTAAAACTTTTACTTAATAGAATAAAATTTGTGAAGGTTTAAACTTTTAAATTCAGCATGCCGAGTTTTGAAAATAAAAACTTTTGAAGAAATAAAATCGGCAAATTTATATTCAGTTAAAACAAAATATAATTCAATAATACCATCTTCCACATAATGTATAAAGAATTTGTGACTCATTTGAAAAAATTTGGGTTGAACAAATTCAGGGTTAGAATAAAATTGCTCAGATTCTTTAAAACAATAGAGAAAACTGAAACAACATCATAATCAGAGATAAATGCAGCGGAATTAAGTAGATGTACTCACAGTTTCTCATTAGTCAGAAGCTAGAATCTTTGAAGAATGAGTCCTAAACTGACTTGTTTAGAAGTCGAAGTCTATTGAAGTACGGGTTCTAAGCTGATGTACTTAGAAGCCATATGTCTCTTACTCCCCCTTGACATTTGATGCCTGCAACTTAGGATCAATTTTGGATTTTGGAACCCACTTGTATTTGGGTCCATGAAAGTTAGTTGCAGTTCTTGTGGGGAAATATTTGTTAGATTTAACATTGAATGCACAAGAAATATCATCAGAATAATAAGCACAACCATCAGAAGAAGATAAAGCATAATCATCTGAACTAGAATCAGAGGAAGAATATGAGACATGTTTTGAAATTCGAATCATTTGCTTTATAGAGTATTTTGAAATTTTATTACAAGTAGCAAATGAATCACTTTTATAATGTTTGTCTACATATCTATCCTCAGTAGAAGCAGGTTCATCAGATGTCCACTTGATCCTCCATATCTGCTTTGTAGACTTGTTCAAAGTCCTATCTAAAATATTCGAATCAGAAGAATTAGAATTATCAGAAATGACTGACTCTTGTTTGTTTGACTTCTTTGACCTTCTTCTTTTACGCTTAGGTTTATAATAATATCATTGAGCGTAAAAGATTCATCAAGAATTTTGGATTTAATATTTAAATCAGAAGAAACAATTTCATCTAAACAACCAAACTGATCAGACAATAAACTTGAACTTGCCTTGGAGTCAGAAAAATTTTGAGAAAATATTTTAGAATTGGAAACTTCCTTTTTGTTTTCTTTAAAAGAAGAAGAAAGGCTAGAAATAGGAAATGAATCTTGTTTTTGAGAAATTAATTTTTCTACAAGACTTGACGCCATGAAAGAAAGAATAACATTAGATTCAATTTCTTTTTGAATATTTTGATCTTCCATCTTATCTTCAAGATCAATGATTTTGCCTTCTAAAATTAAAGGAGGAGTATATCTCTTAGAATTATAAAAGATTGGAGAGATATTTTCCTTATCAAATTTATTGGCAAATAGATCAACAAAATCATCAGACACTGAAGACTTGACAGAAGATATTTCATTGAAACCTTTTCTGCCTTTCTTTGATTTTTCAGGAAAATATTTAGCATTTTAGCTCGTATAAACAAAAGAAATTTCATTTTTCTTATTATTCAACCTTTTCTCATTTTCGATTTCTAACACTTGTTTTTCATGCATCCAATCAATTTTAAATTGAGGAGCATATTTAGCAAGTGTTAGATAATCATATTTATATAAAGTAGAGGATTTTTCTATTGCATTGTTTAAACAATGTGGATTTTCAAAACCAAGTCCCCATTTTTCTTTTAAAGTTTCATCACTCCTTGGTTTATTCATGAAAATTGTTTGCTCTGATTGGTTCCTTCGATATAACTTTTCTTCTAACTTATTTATTTTATCCGAAAAATCATCTTTTAATTTGGTCATTTCAGTCAAAGACTCAAGATAAGTCTTATTTGAAATTTCCAAATCATCCAATTTCTTTTGAAAGATTTCTTTAGTATGAACCAAAATAGATTTTTCATCTTTCAAAGAAATTTTCAATTTGTCAATCAAATCTGACTTTTCTGAATTTAAATTCTTTTCAGATATTAACTTCAAGCGAAGATCAGATAAAGCAGTTATAATAATGGTCATCTGAGAAGAAATGAAGTTGTAATCAAACTCAGAAATTACCTCATCTTCATCAGTATCATCATCATCATCTGACTGATCATCTTCGATTAAGCACATTTGAGCAATTTCCACATTGTCAGCTTCATCATCAGATTGATCAAGCCAGTACTCCTCTTCTACGAGCAAAGCTGTTCTGTTCTCTCTTTTCTCGGCAAGTTCCATTTTCTTCCGATAGTATGCCGAATCCCGAACCTTCTTCACTCTACACTCCTTAACTATGTGACCCGGCTTACCACAGTTGTAATAGGCAGCAACTGTCTTTGGCTCGGGCACTTTGACTTTAGACCCAGAAGTGAAGCGAAGATTGTTGGAACCCGACCGAGGTTGGAACTTTTTCTGATAATGTTGTGAGAGAAGGATCATTGCTTTCTGAAGAGCCTCGCCATCATCATCAGTGGCCCCGTCATAAGCATTACCAGACAATGCTTGCTCAGCTAGATGACTTGTTAGAAATGCAACTGGGTCCACTGATTTCTTGTTTTTCTTTTCGAGTATGGCCTTCTTCTCAGTTACAATGCATTCATCTGTCAGCAAAATCTCGTACATCTCTTGGATTTGCATTGTATAAATTATGACATCATTCCTCAAGCGATGGCAAGATTTGTTCCATTCTGGTTGAAGTGCATTGAGGAATTTCAGATTTGTTTCCATCTCAGTCTTTTCCACTTTAATTTTCCTCAGATCATTTATAATGGCACAGAATCTGTCATAAATACTTTTTAGGTACTCCCCATCCTTGGCTTTGAATTCTTCAAAGTTGTTCATGTAGCGCGTATGCCGAAGTTGAGTAGCAACTGAAGACCTAAGCATAATCTTTTCCAATTGTGCCCACAACAGATTTGGATAATCCTTGCAATGATCAACCCGGTTGTAGACAGAGTTTGGTAAAGCTAGCATCAGGTTAGCTTTTAATTCTCGATCAGCTTTCATACGCAAAGCCTTTTCAGTTGTTATGGGAGTCTCTTTGTTAGGATTTACGAAAGGTCCTTCAGTGAGAGACTTCATCATATTATCTCCATTAACTTGACGCTCGATGAAGTTCAGGAACCGATCTTGCCATTGAGTGAATTCGTTTTCATCAACTAAAAACGGAGGACGAGTTTCTGTGTCCAATGACATCATGAGGTCGCTTTTGTAGAACTGAGCTTGAAAGGCAAACTTTGCAGAATCCATATTGTCAGAAAAAGCTAAGTCTGGAACAGAGAAGTTGGTGCAAAGTTGAGAATTGCGCTAACAGTTACTGACGCAAACTGAAAGTTTGTGTGAGAGCCTGATGGCGCAAACGAAGATTCGCGTGAGTAGTATGTGGTGCAAACTATGATTTGCGTGAGAAGTCAATGGCGCAAACGAAGGTTTGCGTGAGCAAAAGGTAACGCAAACTTAGATTTGCGTGAGGCAAAGATGACGCAAATAAAGCTTTGCGTGATATGTTTATGGCGAGAACCTCTCTTGCGTGAAACAAGGATGGCGAGTACTTGACTTTTCGCGATGTGTTGATGACGCAAAAGAATATTTGCGTGAGAAGTTGGATACCCAAACAATGAATTGCGTGAGCAGTTCTTGGCGAAAACTTGGTTTGCGTGATCAAATGGAGACGCAAACTAAGATTTGCGTGAGGCACTGATGATGCAAAATTGACTTTGCGTTAGAACTTGATCTTGAACTTGGTGCAAACTTGAAGAACTCGCGCAAAGATGATGAACTGACGCAAGCTGAATGATGAACTAGCGCAAAGGTTGGATCTGGCGCAAACCGCTAAAAACAAGAAAAATCACCAAATTCGATTACGGATTAGAAATTAAAAACAATTTCATCCACAGATATGTTTGAAAAACAGTTTCTAATACTTTTGTAACAAAGAATTTTGATCAAAAACCACAATTTCAAGAATTTGAAAATCAAACAGTACGCAAAAACGGTTTTCCAAGAACTCGAAAATCTTCAAAATTGAACATCAAAAACAAGTTTTCGTGCAAATTGATGTGAATCAAAAGTGTTTTACAATCAAAATCGAATTCAACAAACCAATTCACAAAGAAATTTGAATACAAACAAGTTCGAATTTGATGAAAAATCCAAAAACGAGATTTTCTTGAAAAATTCAAGAAAATCGATCAATCCGATCTTAGATTAAATCACAAATTCAGATACGAAAATCAGATTCTCTCAATTCTCTCAGATTTAGATTGGCTCTGATACCAATTGATAGTCCAAGAAACACAAAATCACTTAGAGAGAGAAAGTAGAGAGAGATTGAAAGCGCAAGAACATAATCGTATCAAGTATGCGTGAATTCTTACAACAACCAAAGCCCAAAGGGACTTAAATACCCAAGGCTTATACAACACAGATAAGCATTCTAAACACAGTATAAGACCAAGCCTATAAATACAATGATTACTATAAAATCAGACTTAACAACTATCTTACTTCATGTAAACTCTGTATGAAGCAGATGTCTGAGAATATCCAATGAAAATGCCTTCATCAGCTTTCGAACTGAACTTGTTCAAGTTCTCCTTGTCGTTCAGTACAAAACACCTGCATCCAAAAATGTGAAAATGTTTAATGCTAGGTATTATATTATTAATCAAAGCATATGGTGTTTTACCAAACCAGCGATGAATGATTGAAAGATTTTGAGTATAACAAGTAGTAGACACAGCTTCAGCCCACATAAATAGAGGTAGATCAGATTGACTAAGCATAGTGCGAGCAGCCTCAACTAGAGTTTTGTTTCGCCTTTCTACTACTCCATTCTGTTCTGGTCTTTTGCCTCATCTTTCGATCTTAGAAATTTGACCCAAGTGTATCTTGAATAATCATCCACAATCACCAAAATATATTTCTTGCCGTTTATGCTTTGAATTCGCATTGGACCATAGAGATCCATATGCAACAGTTCTAAAAAAAGTACTTGTGCTTGGTTCAGGATTAGGCTTATGAGAAGCTCTTTTCATCTTACCTTTCTCACACGCATCACACAGATGTTCTTTGACATATTTCAGCTCAGGTAAACCCTTGACCAAATTGCCAGTCACCAACTTATTGATGTATCTGAAGTTGAGATGAGATAGCCTTCTATGCCATAGCCAGCTTTGTTGCATAGAGGCTTTATAAAGTAGACACACCGCATTATCAGTCTTGACTATTGACAGATTGATTGTGTAGAGGTTTGACTTCCGCGTCCCGACCAAGAGTTCTTTACCATCTTCAGTTCTAACACAACATCGCTTGGCCTTAAAATTAACCTCTAAATCCTTGTCACAGAACTGACCAATGCTGAAAAGATTGTGTCCTAATCCTTCAACATAGCTCACCTTCTTAATCGTTATGTTCTTTTGTACTACGTCTCCATATCCCAAGATTGGTGAAAATTGATCATTTCCAAATCTGACGTTGCCACGGAATTTCTCTGTATAATTAGATAAAATATCTTTCTGCCCAGTCATATGCTTGGAGCAACCAGAATCCAAGTACCACATATGACGGGTCTGCATAGGAGAAATCAAGGAATAACAGGTTTAGGTACCCATTTATAGATGGGTCCTAGCAAGTTAGCATAAGATTTTGGCATCCATTTGAATTTGGACCCTCTGATCTTTTGAAAAACTTTTGAAACAATATTATTATTATAGACATGATATGATCCAAACCAATTATCAGAATATTGTCGAGACACAAAATCATTTCGACGATATGTGGAAGACTAAGTAGTAGACGGAGATAATTGGAACAATTGCTTTATTGAGTAAGTCTTTTAAGAACTTACAAGTTTTGTTTTATGAGAAGAAATATTACCAATTACATCAGAATCACTAACAGCAAACCTATTACATTTTGTATCAGAAAATGATTTTTTATTCTTTCCAACTTTCTGCTTTGGTCTCCATTCAGATTTCACTTCAGCCTTTCTCTTTTTCAAATCTGAAACATATGAATTTTGCAAGTTAGAACTGTGAGATTTAAAATATTATCTTCCCCTAGATTTACCATTGCTAATTTGTTTTTGTGAATGCCTATTCTTTCTCTTCTTACCTTTGGCATGATTGGTACTCATAGAAACTGATCTATCAACCGTAGTTGATGATTTACCCTTTTCAAATACACTTGGTAAATCTTTGGAATTCAAAATAAATTGAGAATGATCTGGAAGTTTTGCATTAAAATCAAATTGATCAACACATTTATCAAAACAACCATCAGAGTTTAGAAAATCAAACTCTTCATCAAACAGAACATTAACATCATTTGACTTAGAAACTTTGGAAGTATTGGAGAAATCAGTGTTTACAAAAACAATTGAAAATACCATTTGTTCTAATCCAATCAAAATTCTCCCTTCTACAAGAGTGTTCTCAAGTTCAGAAATTTTACTTTCTAAAATGAGTGGAGGAACATAAATTTTGCCATCAATCAGTTTTGCCTCCATTTCCTCTATAGAGTAACTTTGAAAATAATCGTTAGAAAGAAACTTTGACTGTTTAGAACTGTAACTAGAATTCAACTTTTCCTAACGAAATGGAAGTTGAATTTTAGTTTTATTTTTTCTTTTCTCATCTTCCTTAGCTTCTTCCTCTGATGATTTTGTCCATTTGACTTTGAGTTCAGGATATTTAGGTGCCAATTTTAGAAAACCAAAATCATATAAAGCAGGCACTTTGGAAATATCCTTTTTCAAATAATGTGGGTTATCGTAACCAATACCCCAACAATCAATACTCTCTTTTGGTTTATTAAGATGAATGGTTTGATCAGCTTGACCTCTTGTATAAAGTTTTTCTTCCAAACCACTCACTTTTTCAACCAAAGACTTGTTTTCTTTCTTTAAAGATAAGTACTTTTTAGCAACCTCTTTAATCTCAAGTTCACACAATTTGAATTTTGAAGATGTTTCAGATAATTGATTATGAATTACAGTCTTTTCTCTAGCACTGGTATCAATATTTTTATGTAAAGTCTCAATCAATACATTCTTCTCAGCAATATCATTGTTGAGTTTTAGTATTGCTTGGTTTTTCTTTTCAATGATACCTTTTTCGCGTTTAAGTTTAGACTGCAGATCCTAAAGTGCAATCATCATTGATTGCATTTGATTTAAAAAATCAGATTCATTCATATTACATACCTCTTCAGAATCCTCCTCATCTGAATCTTCTTCAGCTACTTTCTATCCCATGAAGCACACTTTCTGTCCCATGAAGCACATATGGGCAGTCACTTCCTTGTCACTATCTGGCTCAGAGTGATCCAACCAATAGTCATCTTCAGCCATTAAAGCTTTGCCAACTTCTTTTTGCTTGGCCAGAAGCATCTTGTTCTTGTAGTACTCATAATTACGAACTTTTGGCTTTCGGCAGTCTTTGGCAAAGTGGCCTATTTTGCCACAGTTGTAGCACTTGACTGGTTCAGCCTCTTTCTTCTCCTCCTACCTATTCACATACTTCTTTGTTTCAGGCATCTTCTCCTCGAACCTTTTACCTTTTACTCTTTCTTTGTGCTCAAAATTCTTTGATCCTGACGAATACCGTTGACTGTTTGACCCTGGATTCTTGTAAAACTTCTTTTGGAATACCTTGGTCAATAGGAGCATTGCTTGCTTCATGTTCTCACCGTCATCAGAATCAGAATCATCACTATTCTCTTCCTCTGACTCAGAAACTATCATTTTTTTCTTCTTCAAACTGACTGACCTTTTCTCTTTTCTCTTAACCACCAAGGCAATTGGATCAGCTATAGGTTTCTCAGCTTTCTTCTTTTCATCTCTTATGTCCTCTACCTCTTCCTCATTCTGACGTAGAGTCTCATAAACTTCATGCAAAGGAATATCATTTAGATCTTTCATTTGTTTCATCTGGCGAGTAAATCTTTTCTACTCTGGCTGTAAGATACTCAGAAACTTCACATGCAGCTCGATCTGAGATTTCTTTATTCTGTTCTTGCTTAGCTCATTTAGAAGAGTAACAAATCTGTCATAGGTTGATTCTAGGCTTTCACCTTCCTTTCTTTAAACTCTTCATATTTGTTTAGACAATTTGAAACCTTCAGCTGATTGCTAATCTTTGATCCTAACATCATCTTCTCCAGTTGATCCTACATTTGTTTACCAGTGGCTTTATAGCTGTCTATCTTCACATATATCTCATTTGGAATACCTTGGAGTAGAAAAGATCTAGCTAGTCTGTCATCTTTGAGTCTCTTTTTCTGTTCATCAAAATATTCATCTACATCCATCGGATAATCTTTGTTCACTACCTCTTCTCCTTGCTCTTCTATAGAATGAATCTTTGTTGGAGGTTTCATCAATCCTTCTTTCAAGGAAAGTCTGATATAATCACCAAGTTCATTTCTGTTAATGAAGTCCAGAAATATGTCTTTCCACTGTTCGTATTCTCCTTTGAACAGAACTGGTGGTTTGACATTGGTTCCAATTATAAGAGCATCCCTAGAAGTCATCCTGACGAATAAATTGTAAAATAAGAACTTAAAATGATCGTTAGTTCGAAAGAAATCAGTAACCAGAAAATCTTAGAAAAATTTTCAGAAAATAAATTTCCAAATATTTCCTAAGGCAAGAATCCTCACACCACTGCAGCTAAACAATTCGCATACCAAAGAAAGAACACCAAAATTCGCAGAAAGTGAGAAATTCTCACACCACTAAGTCAAAATTCGCACACAAGAAACAATTCACATGACTTGATATACGAATTCTATGAAATTCGCACGTCGCTATATGCGAAATCTGAGAAATTCGCACGACGCTGTATGCAAATTCTGAACAATTCGCACACGACTATATGCAAATTCTTGACTTAGACAAAATTTCAACTTTAAACTCTTCGCATCAACTTTTCGCACGACAGGGAGATGCGAATTGTTAGAGCAGAAATATGTTGGATACAATATCATGTAGACTGAAGGTCAAAGTACAAGAAGTCAAAGCTGAGAAAGTCAACTCTCATTAAAAGTCAAAGTCAACATGTTGTATTTTGTTTGTTTTCCTTATTGTTTTAGTTGTAGGTATAAATACTTTCTTTGTTGTTTAATAGATAGATGGTTAGAATTTGAGTTTACATTTTCAGAGAGAATTTGTAGAGAGAGAGAGAGACTTCTAGAGCGAGAAAGTTGTATTTGTTGGAATTGAAATTGAATCAAAACAGGTAAATTGGTAATCATCTTGTTTGTGTTTGATTAGTTTGCAATTAGAATCTTGAATCAGGGACACACAATTGGTATCAGAGCAAATCCAGATAGAAATCAAGAAAATACAAAAAGTCGACACTGTTCCATTGGTTCTGATTTTAATTTCTGAAAGTGAGTGTGTTTTTCGTGTTGTAATTGGTTTGTTAGTGTTTGATTACAGTCCTAGAAAGAGTTTGTATAGTTTGGTTCACAAATTGCACTGTATTTTTCACGAATTTATGATTTTTGTCAAGTTTGAAGTTCACGAGTTCTAGAGCACTGTTTTGGATCGAATTGTAAATTTTGATGTTTGTTATTGAAATTCATTGTTTGTAAAGTGGTCTAGATATGAAATCAATGAGATCTGCAAGTTTTCAAGTCAATTGGACAAGTTTTGGATCGAAATCAGTGAAAAAGAATTAGTTTTTGTTCGAAAACTCCAAGAACACGCAAGATTCATCAAACGCGCAAGTTCTTCAAGAACGCGCAAGATCTACGAAATGCGCAAGGTGCATCGGACGAACGCGCAAGCTTCATCTGGAAGAACGCGCAAGCCTAAGGATATTGATTTTAGCCAGAAATGCGCAGAGGGTTATCTGCGAGTTCGTGAAACGCGCAGATCGAAGCCTGCGAGTTTAGCTCTTTAGTCTACGAGTTTGAAAATTGGTAAAGAGTTTCTAAGTGTTGAAACGCGCAAGTAGACCTTAGCCAGTTCTCAAAACGCGCAAGATTAAGCTTGCGAGTTTCTGAGGAATAGTGATCTGCGAGTTAGTTTGATCTGCGAGTTTGTTTAAACGCGCAAGTAGTGCTTTGCGAGTTCAGGGAACGCGCACATCTCTTTCTGCGAGTTTCTTTATGAACAGTTACTTGCGAGTTTAGGCATCTGCGAGTTTCAGCGATTATTTCTTTTGGTCTGCGAGTTTGCTAAAACACGCAAACCGTTGCTTGTGAGTTTCATAAACATGCACGCCTAAGCCTGCGAGTTTCTTTTTGCACAGTGGTTTGCGAGTTTCAGCGTCTGCGAGTTTTAAGCTTCTATAGTGTTTTGCGAGTTTTACTACTTAGTCAAATTTTTTTTATTGTGATTTCATTTGGACTAACAGTCAATTTCAAGTTTCTTATTGCATATATTTTTCAAACAGGATGACTTCAAGAGACGCTCTTTCGATTGGAACTGATTCCAAGCCCCCGGTGTTATTCAAAGGGGAATATGAGCAATGGAGAGACAGATTTCTCGATTTTATTGATCGGCAAAAGAATGGAAAGAATATTCTAGCATCAATAGAAGAAGCGACTGCTCATTTATGCTTGATGGGAAAAGAAGAGAAAGATGATGATTCTGATGATGAGACTGCTGATGAGGTAATGAACTTAACTGAAAAAGATTTCATGACCAAAATGGAAGCCATGATGGTCGAACTTCAAGACCTTCAATCCAAACTGAACAAGGAAAAAGACAGAGTTGCTAGGAGAAATCAACAAATCTTTGAACTTAATAAATCAGTTATTGAGAATAAAGATTTAATTGATTCTCTACGCAAATCTGATTCTGTTTTTAAAAATGAAAAAGATTGTTTTGAAAATAAGATTTCTGAATTGCAAAAACAATTGTTTAAGTCTGATTCTGAAAAACAAGAATGTGTTCTAAAATCGTTTAAATTGCAGGTTGAGAACAAGACTTTAGAGAAAAAGGTAAATGGTCTGGAAGCAAAACTATATATTCGAGGCCAAACAGATCAAACGATTTTCTTAAATACACCTAATGAAGAAGCTGATTTTAAAGAAAAATAGGGACTAGGTTATGAGAATCCTCATTACCTAGAAAAAGCTATCAGAAAACAGCCAGGTATATATAATGCAAATTATATGTATGCTGCTGATGAACATCCTCATTTGAAACCCAAATTTATCACCAAAACATCAAAAGAAGTTGAGGACAAAGAAGATGAGAAAAGAATGAATTTAAAGAAAATGCAACTACCATTCTGTTATGAACGACTGAATGATAGTTATCTTTCTAAAACACCAAAATTTCTTTCAAATGATTATTTTGTTAGTTATTCTTCTACTGAGATGGAGGCAAAACCTATTCAAGCTAAGGTTTATGTTCCTCCACTAGTATTAGAAAGCAAAATAATTGAATTAGAAAATATTTTATCTGATGAAAGAATTTTGGGTGATCTAACACAAGATGTATTTTCTACAGTATGAAAGAACACATATTTTCATTTTAAATCTAAAGTGTGTTCTTCATCTTCTAAAGTACTTCAAACTTCTGAGACTGTTTTTGATGATTTATTTGAGTCTGCAAATGATTTTCTAAATTATGATGAAGGGTGTATAGAAGAAATTGATATGTTTGACTTTAATGCTCCACTTCCAAATCATTCTACTTTTGTGATAAATGGACAAGTTTTACCAAGTGTTCATGAAAAAGGTGAATCATCAACTAAGGTTGGTGAATCAGTTTATGTGAATGCTGATTACTATGCAAAGGGTAAGAAACATAATAACACTAGTAAACACATGAAAAATCAATTTCAGAAATCTGATTTTCCTAATAAATCTAAATCTTCTGTTTCAGATATAAGAAAGAAAAGGTCAGAAGCAAGATCTGAATGGTGATCTAAAAGGAAGAGTGATGAGAAGGCGGAATCAATTACTGATAGTTCTTGTAATTGATCAACTAGTAGTATGTGTGATGTAGTTGGTTCTATTGCTTCGACAAATAAAAACCTTGTAACTGATTACAAGCGATATTCTAATAAGCAATTGTTCCGATTATCTCCTACTACTACTAAATCTTATTCTTATGGATTCACGAGTACCAGTGTCTCCTACCCAAGAAGTTACTCCATAGTGCTTGAGTTTGAGGAGTCGAAAAGAAATGAGTGTGGGTTGTGCGTTGAGGTAAAATGGAAATGAGAGTTTGGTTAGATGTGAGCTTAATGATTAAAAGAAAGAGGGTGTGAGATCAGAGTAAAAGAATATCAGACTCTGCACCAACTACTTTCTGAGTCGGGCAGCCACAATACTAATGTTTCACAATTCTTTGGTGAACATAATTGAAACAGACAACTAGCCCATGCCAACTCTTGATAAAACCCCACTAGCTACTCATTTTCTTCTTAAAAAGAAAATGTTTCATATTTTCAAGGGGACGCAGCATATAATCTATCTGATTTTCATTTGGAAAATCTGGATATTGAAAAAGAAGGAAGTCTGCCCCACCTTCGCACTTCAATCATGCACATTGAGTTTGTGTTTATCTACTGTTGTCTCAGTGGTTTACACAATGTTGAGCCGTTTATAAAAGCAATCATCAAGTGCTTAATTCTTTCTATCACTTACACAAACACACAAGGAATTTGTTTTCTTGTCATAACATTCATAGAAATTTCCTTTGTGGTGTTTCGATGATTAAATGGAAGCCCTAGGGGAGTGAACATCAAAAAGCTCCTTTCCTATGTGTATCCGTTACACTGTAACTTTATGTTACTGACAGGCATATTAACTGATTCATTTGTTGATTCAGGTGTTACATTCCTATTTTTGTCTGGATTTGAAAAGATCTGGATGAATACATTGTTCGAATTGGCAACAAATCAGAGGCTCTTGGACAGATCAGATTGGTCAACGACATTTCTTGATGAGAAAGTTTTGATGAACCATATGCTCTATTCATCAAAAAGGGGGAGATGATTTACAGAAATGTCCGGATCAGAAATTTCAAAGATTTGAAAGTTTGGATAAAGAGTTGAAGAAGATAAAGTTCAAAGATTGAAAGTTTGGAAGATTTTTCAAGCAAATTCAAAAGTTGTTTGAAGATGTGTTGATTTTCAGAAATTTTTCTTGAAGATTATTTGCTGAAGCAAGTTGAGCTAAATCTGAAGATAATTTCTTTCTAAATTCTGAAAGAGTCTTGTGATGAATCTGAAGAGATTATTGAAGATCATTTCTATCATCTTTGGTAGAAATTGTTGGTATTTCTTAAAGATAGATTTTGGGAAGATTAAAGTTAAAGATCAACCAAAAGAGGAAGATTGTACTCAGATTGTGCTTAAAGGGGAGATTTGAAGATCTTCAATGTAACCAAAGGGGGAGATTGATTTGCTAAATCTTTTTGTGATGATCTTGAATCCAAAGGGGGAGATTTTTATAGCAGAAATATGTTGGATACAAGATCATGTAGACTGAAGGTCAAAGTACAAGAAGTCAAAGCTGAGAAAGTCAACTCTCATTAAAAGTCAAAGTCATTTTGTAATAAAGTCAAAGTCAACATGTTGTATTTTGTTTGTTTTCCTTGTTGTTTTAGTTGTAGGTATAAATACTTTCTTTGTTGTTTAATAGATAGATGGTTAGAATTTGAGTTTACATTTTCAGAGAGAATTTGTAGAGAGAGAGAGAGAGACTTCTAGAGAGATAAAGTTGTATTTGTTGGAATTGAAATTGAATCAAAACAGGTAAATTGGTAATCATCTTGTTTGTGTTTGATTAGTTTGCAATTAGAATCTTGAATCAGGGCCACACACAAATTTTTTTTTCAACTTTCTATGCGAAAAGTACAAGAATTCGTATGATATATTTATGCGAATTCTGAGAATTTCAGATATAACACGATGCGAATTCTGAGAAATCCGTATGCCTCCTTATGCAAATTCTCCACTTTTCGTATTAAGGCCTATGCGAATTCAGTCCTTAGGATTATTTCCATCAACTTTTCGTATACAAGCAGATGCGAATTCCTTGACTTTTCGTATGAGACTATATACGAATTCTATGCATTTCGTAGATCACTCTTATGCGAATTCCATACTTGTTTTTAGAAAAACAAAGTTATGCGAATAGTGTAGATCTTGCGAGTTCTTCAGGGATTATGCGAGTTCTTCAAGCGAAAAGATTGAATCTTGCAAGTTCTTGATATTTCAGTCCAAAATCACTTCAATTCGACCCAAAAACCCAATAATTCTTCGATTCTGAGTTCGAAACTTCACCAATTCAGTCACAAACAGTGTATGATCCTATTACAAACAATGGATTTCAAAGAAATTCACTCACACATACATTTCGAATTCAATACAATGCGTAAGAACTCGTATGTTCGAAAAATCACAAAAATTCAAAATCAGACCAAAATTACAGTGCGATTGTGTTTCAAATTGATACAACCCTATTCCATTACATCAATCGAACACTATGTAATCAATTAGACTCACAATTACAAACTAAAACTATAAAAACGATCAAAACAGAGTAAAACAGGGTGCGAAGAACATATTTGTATGATTTCAATCGAACTCTGCTCTGATACCAATTGTGTGTCGCACAATAATTGTTCTAATCAAGATTACAACAACAATTCCAATTCAAGTCGTCATATGATTAAATCTCCAATTCACAGTTTACAATTTTTGTTCACAGAATACTCTTAAACTTTCTCTCTCTAAACTCACTATCTACGCTTAGTCTAATGAGTCTACGAACATAAAAGAAACTATTTATACTTCAGAAAAAATACAAGACAAAACTAAAACTAATCACTTAAACTAGTTGACTTTATTTGACCTTGAGCTTTGACTTTGACTTTGCTTGAGAGGATTTGACTTGAACTTTGACTTTTTAACCTTTGATGATCTTGGATACAATATTTATGTTCTAACAAGTCGTCAATTCATATAATGTATTTATCCGAATCTTTTCAAATTCAAACAAAATAGGATTGGTAACCCTGAATCAACATATGAAACAGTTATCATGCCTCTCAATAGCACAGAGCCATTGTGTACAACAAATGTACATTGGAAATGAGCTTTTTTTATGTTCACTCCCCCAGGGCTTCCATTCAATCATCGAATAACACAAGGTAATTCTACGAACGTTCTGAAGGAAAAACGAATTTTCTGTGTGTATGTGCTTGTGTATGAAAGAATTAAGCATTATAATTGCTTTATCAGTCTCAAATATGTAAACCATTGAGACAACAATAGTATTACATAGACTCAATGTGCATGAGAAGAGGATCGAAGGTGGGGCAACTTTCCTTCTTTTTCAATATCAACACCTTCCAAACGAATATTTGATAATAGATGTGTTGCTTCCCCAGAAAATATGAAACATCTTTTTTGCTGATAAAAAGATGAGTAGCTGGTGGGGTTATAGCAAGACTTGGCATCGGCTAGTTGCCTGTTTCAATGAAGTTCACGAAAGAATTGTGAAACAACAGACTATCTGGTTGTCTGGCTCAGAAAAATTTGGTGCAGAGTTTGATATTCTTTTACTCTGATCTCTCACTCTCTTTCTTTTAAACATTTGACCTCACTTCTAACCAAACTCTCTTTCACATTTTACCTCAGCACACACCCACTCTCTATTCTTTTGACCCCTCTTCCCTCAATCACTCGAGATAACTTCTTGGGTAGGAAATATAGGTTAAAGTATATCCATAGAAGTTCTGATAAGCTTACACACTAAACCCATGAATTTTGTCCTAAAAGTGATGTTTCTCAACAGTATATCTTGACAGGTAAGCACAAAATATCATTATCAGAAAATGTATGATCATTAAAAATAAGAATGAGATTTGAGCATGTTGAACATTTAAGATCTCTCAAAACAATGAAATTGAATGAATGAAATGAATTCAAGTTAAGTGTTTTGAGAATCTGACAATGATTCGATCAGATCAAATATCATGAAGAAAAATATTAGGGTAACAAAGAATTGAGATGTGTTTATATGAACAAATATAAACAATTAGACAATGAAAGCACAAATATTAAGAAATGACGTTTGATATTCAATCAACTTTGAATTTCAAATGGGAGTATTACCATCGAAAGATTTATCTTTTAGAGACATGGTAATAACAAAGTCAATAAAATTATTGAACCGATGTGTGTAAGATTACTTGACAGTATATGAAAAGACAATACACAAGTATTAGCCTTTAGAAACACAAGGTCAGTTAAACATGAAAGCACTGATATGAAAAACATTTAAAATCACAATTCTAAATTCATGAAAATATTGTAAGAATAAGAAGTGGTTTGAATATTTAAGAAATCGTTTTTCATACCCGAAAGTCGTTCTTCTTTCAAATATGGTAGAGTTTAAGATTCAGAATGATATACCTTCAGTGTAGGAACCTTAACTCCCCCTAAAATGAATATTTATCTTCGAAGCTTCCTTTGACAAAAACATCAGATATACTTCCCCGCTATATCTGTAAAAAGTCAAATTATTAGAAAAGAACAATATGAATATGACAATGAAATATATTTGTCTTTTCTCTTTTCGCTCTTAAAAATATGACAGTGAAAGTTTTACTAACTCCCCTTAAAACAAATAATAAAACTTCCTGAAAAAGTTATATCATTTCAGCTTCTGTAAGAATGAAAACATTTGAACTACGGGTTCTGAACCGGATTATCCAGAAGCCATCATCACATATTCTCCGGTGAGAATAGTAACTCCCCCTAAATGTAACAATTAATTTATCTTTTAATCTCCTCCTGAAAAATCAGAAAATGTATCAGTAAAAATATAAAACATATAAGCTCCCCCTTAACATTTGCATAATCCTTAATCAAGAAACCGAGTTCTGAATTACTAGGATTGAAGTAAATTCAGAAGTCAAACTCCCCATGAAAATTTGCATTCACAAATTTATCAGAAGAAATAATATGTACTCCCCCTTGAAGATTGATCATCTTATATGCTTCGGAGTACAAAAACTCTTTTGATCTTTGAAGTGGTAGTCCTAAACAGATGTGTTTAAAAGTTTATCTTCTTTATCATTGAAGATCGGATAGTGAACTGCTTTGTTCAAAAGCCAATGCTCTTACTCCCCCTTTACTTGTGGTACCTGTAAAACAGATTTGACAGGTTTTGGTACCCACTTGTATTTGGGTCCAGATTGGTTAGATTTTGGAATCCACTTCTCATTAGGTTCAAACCTTTTAAGTTCACTTTGTTGAGAAGTGATTCAGTAAGTTCCATACCAATTATGAGCATAATTCTTATTAACAAAATCATCAGTTCCACAGTAAGAACAACAAAGTTTCTTTTGTGCAAGTCTGATTAAATGATTTACTGAATATGAAGAATCAAACTTACCAAAAGATTTACCTTTCGGAGCATTGTTCTTTTTGTTCATTTGAGGTGTAGGAACAAATGACTTTGAAACATCTTTCTCATCTTTCCTTCTCCAAACCATTTTCTGTTGAGACTTGTTCTTTCTGATAGTACTTGAACCATCAATAGATTTGACATAGAAAAGATTAGTAGAACGAATCTGATCTTCTTGCTTAGACACAATAACATATGAATCAACAAATAAAGGATTGTTAGAAACATTTGCAAAAAGTGAACTTGTAACTGATTTAAATGAACACTCTAAAGCAGTTGAATCATTTATGGGTGATTGAGCAATTATATATGGACTTCTTTGTGCTCTCAAATCCACCTTGAAAATGATTTCTTCAAGTTTTGTGATATTATTTGACAAACTGTTTCTTTCTTCAGACAATATATCAATCTTCTTCTGTAATTCAGACTTCGTCTTTTGTTATGTCAGTGAAGTTGCTAATAGTTCAGATAGTTTCTTGGAAATCTTGTTGATCTCTCTCTCAAATACCTTCCTTTCTTCTTCAAAATCCTTTTCAACATTTTTTTCTTTTATCAGATATTTCTCTGAATAATCCAACATTCTTCTGTTCTGTTAACTTCTTCTCTTTCTCAGCTTTGTCTCTTTCCATGACAATAACTTTCTCAAAATCTGACATTTATTGAGAAAGTTTTATACATTTAAGTTCAACCGTCTTCTTTTCTTCAAAATACTTTCTTGAAAATTCAGAAAACTTTTGTGCAAATGCTTTTCTTGCATTCTTAAATTCAGTCTTTTCCTTCTCAATTTCTTTCCTGTCTTTGACAATTTGAGCTTCTAAATCAGAAATTTTCTTCTTCAACTCAGCATTTTCCTTGTCTAAACCATTTCTTTTCTTCTCAATCTTCTTTATTTCCTCTTGATCTCTTGAGTTTTCTTGCTCTTGGGTTCCTTTCTCTTTCAACATGTTTATCTCAACCTCAAGACTAAACACTTTGTCTCTCAAGTGATCTCTTTCAGAGAAAATTTGTGAGTTTATCTTTTTCGGCCCGACACATGTCTCTCCAGCAATATTTGCTCATGTTCTGAGATCATCAATCTCTCTTTGCATAAATTCTTTCTTTGGCCATGTAGTATTTATACTACTGGCTTTCAAAATTGTGGATTCCTCTTCAGATTTCTTCAGTTTAATTTGAAGATTGGAAATCTCTTTCTCTTTTGAATCAATTATTTCTGAAAAATTAATCTTAGAATCAGAAGTTCATTCATACAAACTTATTCTCCAAAATAGAATAATTTTCTTTCAATTTCTTAATCTTATCAAGAAGAGACAAATTATGAATCGTTAATTTTTCATTTCCAGCTTCCAGTGCAGGTATTTCTGGCATGTACGCAATAGCACAATCTCTCTTGGTTAAGATCATATTTCCCTTCTCATCAGTATAAGGCATTTTCAAATCTGTAAAAGATGTGATTGTCAAAAGAAAACTTCGATTAGAAGTAGAATTGTGTGCACACTATTGAAAATATGAATACAACGATTAAATTAGAAAAATTTTCAGAAAATTAAAATTTGAGAAACAAATTATAAATTTGTCTTCCAAAAATTAATTCTGAAAACTCAGTGCGGAAGAAATTTGACTTTAAATCTCCAAACCTGCAAATATATGAAAAAATATATCAGATACGCTCAGAGACAGATAAAAACAGCAAAAACCGACACAAACACACTAGAAATGAAAAACAGGGACTAAACATGACACAAACGAAAAATCAACAAAAAAATTACTAAATGTGAATGAAAAAGACTAAAAATTAAGAAAAATACAAAATAGGGACTAAAACCGACAAAAACACAAAATTATAAAGTCTAGGGATTAAAAGTCTAAAAACACTAAAATTAGAAACTAGAAGGACTAAAAATGACATAGAAAGAAACTAAAAACTAGAGGGACTAAAATTGAAAAAACTTGAAAGATAAAAACTAGAGGGACTAAAAATGTCAAAACATAAAAGACACTAACTTGAATAACAAAAGTTAACAGATTTGGACTAAAAATGTAATAAAAAAACTAACAAAATTAACTAAACCAACTACAGGGACCAAAACTGCTAACTCTTAAAACTACTTAACGGACATAACAGAAACTAACGAAGAAATGGACTGAAAAGTAAGAAAAAATAACGGACTAACGGAGTTAGGACTAAAATGTCAGATTTTTAACTGACTTAACGAAACTCCGTTAACACTATTCATCTTCTTCCTTATTCGATCAGTGAACTTCAACCCTCGATATCTTCTTCATTTCTTGATGAAAATCGATGAAACCAGTTGAAAAATGTTCCTTGTTTGATCCTTAAATGATTCCCACGAGAAATTTCAAAATATGCAACGCGTCGTGATCTGTATCTCAAGCAAAAGATACTCCGGTGAGGATTAAATTCCGGCAACGTTCTTTTGGAGTTTTAAGGGCTGATAAAATCTATAAATCGATGAAAAACACTTAAGAAACATATTTAAAACGATATTACATCAAAATCAACAGCTGAACATCAAATTTCGGTGAAACCCGGTTTTCCGGCGAGGTCTCCGGTGAAACTTCAATCAACTGTTTCTCGCTCAAAACTCGACCGAATTTGATTATTAAAGTATCTACATGCTCTAAATCATCAAAGGAAGGGCTTAGAGACAATTAGATCAATTAAAAACAAGAACTACAAAGACCAATTTCTTTTTCACGATCGGAAAAATTTTCAGAGACATACGAAAAGTTTCGATGCGAGTTCTTGCTTACCTCTCAAAAAAACTAAGTATAGAATTCGTATGAGGTTGCTTTACGCATGAAGAGACATACGAAAAGTGGAAATTCCTATGGAGAGGGATGCATGAAGTTGGTTTTCGTATGTAGCAGCATGCGAAAAGTTTATCATCAGGTTACTGTAGCATGCGATTTCTTTATGGAGATGATCACCATGCGAGTTCTTGAATCAGGTAGCGTGCGAAAAGGTTATCATACGAGTTCTTCATCTTGTTTCCATGCGAGTTCTTCAGTTGCATGGGAATTATGTATCAAGAATCTGAAAAGTGATGGTTGAACATCTTAAGAGTGATATGTCTTGCGAATTCCTCTGTAATCTGCAGCATGCGAAATTCTTTTATATGAGATCTTCATCATGCACTCTGTTCTGTGAATCAAAAATTTGATTTGTTGTGATTGACGTGAATTATGTGAATCTGATTGATATCCCTACATCAATAAAAAAATATCGCATGATCCATGTAAAACAAAGAAAAAAACTTAAAAGCAACCAAATGGAGATCAAAACATATCTAAAAACAAGTTTTCAAAACAACACATGAACTTTTTCGGATTAAAAAATCAGATTTTCACAAAAACTTCAAGAACATCTCAAGAACACTGAAAATCCAAAATTTCATAAATGAGATTTAGACATTAAACTTTGAAATCGATGATTAATCCATGTCTAAAAACAATTTTTACAAACAAATTCACATTAAACTTGATCAAATCATCTCTAAATTTCAAAATCAAAGTTTTCAAAAATGATACAGATCACTTTTTTAAGAACACAAATTTTTTTCAATAAATCTTCAAATTGAATCAAAATTTTTGAAGACTTTGAACAACAATCAACAACTTGATTCTAGTATCAAAAACGAAATCAAACAACACACATTTTCATCAATCATCATGAATTCGACAAAATCAAGAGAAAATTTTCAGAATCAGATCACAAAAAAAAAAAAATTATTTAAACTTCCCTGGTTTCTTCAAATCTTGATGAAATTGTGACAAATTGGTGCACAAATCTTTCTCCCAATCTCTGATACCAATTGATAGGGCCACATTTACAATCAATAACAAGATTTCAATCACAAATATCACTTGAATGTCATAGATTTTGAACTTTCTCTCTCTACAAAATGACTTTCTCTCTCTACAAATCCTCTCTCTAAAAGTATGACAATATCAAAGTATCTAACTTAATGCTTAATGACAAAACCTATTTATACCTCCTAATTACAAGCTAACAACAACTAAACTAACTATACTTTGACTTTCTAAGACTAAAGCTATTTTGACTTTTGTTGACTTTTACACTTTTGACACTTACATTGACTTTGACATATTTGACTTTACAAACAAATACAAATATGACCTTTCAATCTTGAATACAATATTTGACTCAACATTACTGGGATGTTCGGGATAGGAATAGGGACGCAAAAGTGGACTATAATAATCGTATTTGCTCATGCAAGAAATGTCAGCTCTCAGGAATACCATGTGGCCATGCAATCGCCATCGCAAGAAATCAACAGTGTACAGATCCTTCCCATCTGGCGATTGGTTACTACGCGTCGGATAATTTCCGACAAACATACGCAGACCTCATACATCCAGTCGGTCCAGGAGAAACATGGGTTGTTCCAGACCACCCGCTTATGACCGTTAGACCATCGGTCGTAATAAGACGGGTCAGTCGACCGAGTAACCACGACCGTATCCCATCTCAGGGTGAGGATCCCATCCAGAGAAGATGTTCTCGGTGTGGACAAACAGGAAACACTCAAGCAAACTGTCCATCTCCTGCACCCACAAATGCGAGCTGTCAAAGGGCATCTTGTAGTCGGCAAACTCAACCAGTATCTACCCAAGAGAATTATGGAAGTTTTAGATATGATACTTTTGATTTAAACGTTGATCTAAACGAGTAAACCATGCATGTAATAAACCTTTTATAAATATTATTATTGCTTTCTTAGATTTTTGGTTACTAAATCTTGTAAGTGATATTGTTTTTATGTTTAGTGTTGATTTTATCTACCTTATCGTGCTTGTTAAGTTTTCTTGTGGAATTTACTAAAGTAAACATTAAAGCATCATTTTATTGAAACCAAAGAAAACGGATAAACTGCATCCATACAACAACCACCCTTGAAGAAACCTACTATGGGTAGATTTCCTGGATCTTGATGATCCAGTCAGATTTTCCCTCATCACCTCCTCCATGCCAGTGTAACTCTCTTTGATTTCTTCTACTTCATCTTCTAACTCATCAATCTATCGTTGCATCTCCCTCGCGCTTCATTTGTGTCAGGAACTGCTTATTCTCCGCAAGAAACGCCTATTTTTCTTGCTGAATTTCCATGTTGTGTAGCCACATCCTTCTTATCTTCTCTATGTCCGCATTCGCCTCATCACATGAGTTTTTCAACCTGGCAGGCATTACTTGAGACATTGTTAGACCCGACCGCTAGGTAGATTGATACGTTGGTGGTTCATCTCCCCCATGAGCACGGTAGTATGCCTCCCTATTATTTCCCAAATTATCAAGTTCTAAACACAATTCAATTAACAAGATAACACACAATCAATTACTCAACCTGTTTCACTTTGATTCAAACGAAGGATTCGTATATAATGAAGTTTTCTCTCTGACAAACTTTCTCTCTCTAAAACTCAGTCTCCGTGTACAACTCAAACTCTAACCACTAAGCTAGTCATATGTCTATTAAAAACAAAAACACACGCGTACAACACAACACTTAAAACAAAATACAATTTACTTTGACTTTATTACAATTGACTTTGATTTTCTTCTTGAGAGTTAACTTGAGCTTTGACTTTGTTGACTTTCAGCTTTCCATCTTCATGATCTTGTATCCAACAAATATATGCTCTAACAATCTCCCCATTTGGATTCAAGATCATCTCTAAAAGATTTTGCAATTCAATCTCCCCCTTAAGCTCAATTTGAGCAATCTCCCCCTTTCTGTATAACACAAACTATCTCCCCTTTTGATTGAACTTTAACAACTTTATCTCCTCTTGTATACTTCTTGTCAACTTAGATTATCTTCAGAAAGAAACATAAGTATTGAAGAACAATTTCCCCTTATCTTTAAAAACAAATATGTATTCTTCCCAAAGTCTGTCTTCAAGAATAGTAATAATCTCCCCAATGTTGTAAGAACCTCTTTCAGACATCAGAAAGAAATTATCTTCAGATTTAGCTCAGTTAGCTTCAGCAAATTGTCTTCAAAGAAAATTTCAGTAAAATTCAACTCGTCTTCAGAAAACTTTGAATTATCTCTTTCATTTCTGAACAAATTTCCTCAAATTAACTGTCTTGACAAAAATTTCTTGATCACTTTAAACATTTCTTGAACCTCTCCCATATTCATTTATGATTCAACATTTCTTGATCACTTCTCCCCCTTTTTGATGAAATGGCATTGACATCATCAAAACTTACAAGAAATGTCATTGATCTGATCTGACCACTGATCTTTTCCAAGAGCTTCTGACCATCTTTTGATCCAAAAAGATTCTCATCCGAATTTTTGCAAATTCAGACAAATTATGAGTGTAACACCTGAATTAACAAATGAATCAGTTAAAGTGCCTGTCAGTAACACGAAGTTACTATGTGTAACGAATACACAATGGAAAGGAGCTTTTTGATGTTCACTCCCCCAGGTCTTCCATCCAATCATCGAATAACACAAGTTTATTCTATGAACGTTCTGACAGAAAAAACGAATTTCTTGTGTGTACGTGCTTGTGTTTGAAAGAATTAAGCACAGATTATTGCTTTTCATAGGCTCAACATTGTGTAAACCATTGAGACAATAACAGTTAAACACAGACTCGATTGTGCATGATCGAAGTGCGAAGGTGGGGCAGACTTACTTCTTTTTCAATATCCAGATTTTTCAAATGAAAACCAGATAGATTATGTGTTGCGTCCCCAGAAAAAATTGAAACATTTTCTTTTTGAGAAGAAAATGAGTAGCTGGTGGGGTTTTTATCAAGAGTTGGCATGGGCTAGTTGCCTGTTTCAATGATGTTCACGAAGAAATGTGAAACACCAGCAATGTGGTTGTCTGGCTCAGAAAAAGTTAGTGCATAGTTTGATATTCTTTTACTCTGTTCTCACACCCTCTTTCTTTTTAAACATTGAGCTCGCTTCTAACCAAACTCTCTTTTCCATTTTACCTCATCACACAACCTACACTCAGTTATTTTGACTCCTCACTCTTCGATCACTCAAGGATTAACTTCTTGAGTAGGAAGCACTGGTTAACGTGAATCCATAGAAGTTTAGTTTAAGTTCACACAATGAACCCATGTTGTTTTCCTAAAATCATAATGTTGCTCAAACGGTTTAATTTTTCAGATAAAGCACAATATGAAATACAAGTCAGATGTATATATGCTCTTGAATGTAATCATGAAGATTTGAGAATTTTAAACATTTAAGATATTTCAAACAAGTATATTGAATGAATGAAATGAATACAAGAAACTTGTTTGAAAATCTTACATTGTATGACAAAAATCAAAATCGAGAATGATTTAACAATTAAGGCTTAGGTCAACAAAAATTGAATATTGTCTATACGAAACAAAATATAGACATGTCTCGAAAGAAACGTTTTGAAATGAAATCAACGCTCAAAATTTGAATATCAAACGGGGTGTATCACCAACGAAAATTTTGTTCAATTTAAGACATGATGATAACATATTCAACAAAAAGTTAAACCGGTGTGTGTGAATACTTGAAAGTATATAGAAAAGATAATACGCAAGTATGTATCTTTGGAAATACACGGTTTGTTAATCATTTAAGCACATATAACATGAAAACATTTAAAATTACACTTCTATATTCATGAAATCGTTTTAAGAATCATAAGTGGTTTAAACATTTAAGTACATGTTTTCTATGATTGAAAGTCGTCCTTCTTTCAACCATATATGAGATTAAGATTTGAAATAAACCTTTTCACTCAGTCTTAAATCTCATCAAGTTAGCTCTAAGTCATATATGATATGATCGTTTAAGCTCTCTCTCAATTCGGCAAAAATCACAAAGTCTGTCAAAGTACAAATCTTTATTCACAAAAACTTATTGAAAATAAAATGACATAAAGCAATAAAACTTTGAATGTACGAGTTCTGATCAGATATAATCATAAGTCATATTCCATACTCCTTAACTCTTATTCCCCTGAAATTATGCAGCAGAAAATTTATCAGTGATAAACATATGCAAAATTTGTTAACTCCCCCTCAAATGTATGTAGATCATCTTAATTTCTTCTCACACTCCCCCTGAGATCATGAACAACCTTAAGTGCAGATATCTTTCAGATTAAAATAAAGAAATGAAGAAAAATAACAATAACAAAACTTTAGTAGATAATCACAGATTAAGTCTTGAGATTTAACATACCAAGTTTTGAAACGAGAAAATTAAATCTCTTTTCATCTAGAGGCTTGGTAAATAAATCAACAAGATGGTAATCTGTGTTTACAAAATAAAGTTCAATTGTACCTTTTTCGATATTATCTTTAATAAAGTGATATCTCACGTCGATGTGTTTGGTCTTAGTATGTTGAACAGGATTTGCAGATATGGCTATCGCGCTCTTCGAATCGCAGTAAATCAGGATTTTATTGTATGTGAAGCCATAATCTCGGAGTTGTGTTCTCATCCACAACACTTGAGAACAGCAGCTCGCCGCAGCGACGTACTCTGCCTCAGTTGTTGATGTAGATACACAGAGTTGTTTTTTTGAAGCCCAACTCACAAGTTTATCGCCCAGAAATTGTATGTGACCCAACATACTTTTCCTGTCAAGCATACAACATGCATGGTCTGCATCTAAATATGATGTCAGTTCAAAACCTGTATCCTTAGGATACCACAGACCAAGATCTGCAGTGCCCTTCAGATATCTAAAAATACGTTTAACTGTAGACAAATGGGATTCTTTAGGAGAAGCCTGATATCTAGCACATAGACATGTAGAGAACATAATATCTGGCCTACTAGATGTTAAATACATTAAAGAACCAATCATCCCTCAGTAGGTTCTAACATCGATAACTTTTCCTGAATGATCAGTGTCAATCTTAGTTCCTGGTGCCATCAGGGTTCCAATAGGTGTACAATTTTCCATTTTAAATTTTCTAAGAATATATAAAATGTACTTTGATTGATTAATAAAGATCCCCGTTGAAAATTGTTTGACTTGTAATCCGAGAAAGAAATTCATCTATCCCATCATACTCATCTGAAATCTTGACACCATGAGGTTTGAAAAATTCTTACAGTATTTTGGATTTATTGAGCCAAATATGATGTCATCCACATATATCTTAATTAAAATGATATCGGCTTTTTCCTTTTTGATAAACAAAGTAGTATCGATCTTACCTTTCGAGAAGCCAGACTTGACTAGGAATTTAAATAACACTTCATACCAGGCTCGAGGGGCTTGCTTCAGACCGTAAAGAGCTTTGTCCAAAATGTAAACATGATTCGGTTTATCTGGATTGACAAAGCCTTCAGGCTGAGAGAGGCAGTCTTCACGTCCATTTGATAGACGGTGAAGTTCTTGTGGGCGGCATATGCAAGAAACATGCGAATAGCCTCGATGCGTGCCACTGGAGCATAAGTCTCGTCATAGTCAATACCTTCCTCTTGCCTATATCCTTTAGCCACTAGTCTTTCTTTGTTTCTGATCACGATACCATCTTCGTCCTTTTTGTTTTTGAACATCCATTTTGTGCCAATAATGGTTTTACCTTCAGGCTTAGGCACAAGTCTCCAGACTTTGAGTGCTTCGAACTGATTCAACTCTTCTTGCATCGCAGTTACCCAATCTAAGTCGGCTAGAGCTTCAGATACACGTGTCGGCTCTACCTTTCTCATAAATGAGTCATGCATACACATGTTTAAAGTAGCAGACCTAGTTTGCACCGGTTTAGATGGATCTCCTATGATCTATTGTATCGGGTTCTCTTTGGTCCACCTATATTCATGAGGGAGTGGATTTGATGTAGATTGATCTTAGTTTTCATCTAAAAATCCACTTTCAGCTTCAGCTTCATTTTGTTCAGGGAGGGGTTCAGTTGAAGGATTATGTGCAGAAGCATCAGTTTGTACAGCAGTATCTGGCTGTTGATTAGTCGTTTCAGTGCATCCAACTGACTCAGCAACTTCTGGCTCTTCATGAATGTTCACAGCTTCACCTGTTGGAATAGGCGTTTGAATTGGAATCTCTTGCTGAACCGGGGAATTGGATTCAGTAGATATCTCTGAAGTGGTTGGATGATTATGCGTTGAATCTTCCAATCTGTCAACTACAACAGGTTTAGTCACTTTAGTTCCAAGAAATTCATCATAAAACAATTCAAACAAAAAATCTAAATCAGATAAGTGTGAAGTAGATGATGACGCTTCATCTGATTTCTTATCAGTAGGCACATGTTCTGGACTGGTCTGCCCAGAAGCTAGTACACAGTGATAATGGGTTCTGAACTGTCTTGAACAGAAGCCATCACCTCATCAAATGTAACGTTTACGCTCTCTACTACGATCTTCGACTTCTTCAAATACACTCTGTAGGCTGCAGATGATTGAGAGTAGCCGATAAAGATGCCTCCGTCTGCCTTCGGAAAAAACTTGTTTAAGTTCTCCTTGTCATTCAATACAAAACACCTGCATCCAAAAATTTGGAAATGTTTAATGCTAGGTGTACGATTGTTGATTAAAGCATATGGCGTTTTACCAAACCGGCGGTGGATTATAGAACGATTCTGCGTATAACATGCAGTCGATACAGCTTCAGCCCATAGAAAAAGAGGTAGATCCGATTGACTCAACATAGTTCGAGAGGCCTCGACTAGCGTTTGGTTCCGTCTTTCTACGACTCCATTCTGTTCAGGCATTCTGGCAACAGAATACTGATGTGTTATCCCGACCGAGTCGAGATAATCTTCAACAATTCTATTTTTAAGTTTTGTGTCGTTGTCTGTTCGAAGAAGCTTGACTGGCTTTTGCAGATTCACGTGGGTAGTCTTTAAGAATGTGATGATGACTTCGGGCATCTCATCTTTTGATCTCATAAATTTGACCCAAGTGTACCGCGAGTAATCGTCCACAATCACTATAACCTACTTTTTGCCGTTTATGCTTTGTGTACGCATAGGACCGCAGAGATCCATATGCATAAGTTCCAAGGATGAACTTATACTCGGCTCAGGTTTCGGCTTATGAGCGGCTCTCTTCATCTTGCCCTTCTCACACGCTACGCACAGATGTTCTTTCACATATTTGATTGCTGGAAGTCCTTTTACCAAATTTCCCATGACTAGTTTGTTGATGTAACGAAAATTCAGGTGAGAAAGCCTTCGATGCCATAACCAACTTTGTTGCAGCGAGGCTTTTGACAGTAGACATACCTCATTGTCAGTATTGACTTTTGACAGATTAATCGTGTAGAGGTTTGACTTTCTAGTGCCGACCAAGAGTTCCTTATCGTCTTCAGTACGCACAGAACATCTCTTGGCCTTGAAATTAACCTCTAGATCTTTGTCACAGAACTGTGCAATGCTGAATAGGTTATGTCCTAGACCTTCAACATAACTCACCTTCTTTATCGTCACGTTGTCTTGAATAACATCACCATAGCCCAGAATAGGTGAAAACTGATCATTTCCAAATCGAACTGTTCCGCAATATTTCTCTGTATAGTTAGATAATAAATCTTTCTGCCCGGTCATATGCTTGGATCAACCAGAATCCAAGTGCCACATATGACGGGTCTGCACAGGAGAAATCACGAAACAATAGGTTTAGGTACCCATTTATAGATGGGTCCTACAATGTTAGCGCAAGATTTTGGCATCCATTTATATATGGATCCTTTGATCTTTTGAAAAACATTTGAAGCAT
This sequence comes from Arctium minus, assembly GCA_954870635.1. Lineage (NCBI taxonomy): Eukaryota > Viridiplantae > Streptophyta > Magnoliopsida > Asterales > Asteraceae > Arctium > Arctium minus. Next base: position 9,384,380 of record OX941096.1, on the reverse strand, counting down.
GAAAATGATAAGAATAGACATGATATGTTCCAAGCCAAACACCAGAATATTTCCGAGAAGCAAAATCATTTCTACGAGAAGTAGAAAACTTTCTAGTAGACGGAGATAATTGAAACAATTGCTTTATTGAATAACGCTTGTAAGAAGTTACAAGTTTTGGTTTTTGAAAAGAAACATTCTCAATTACATCAGTTGTACTATCAGTATTTCTATTACAATCAGTATCAGAAAATGATTTAGCAGTCTCGTCAATCTTCTTCTTTGGTAGCCATTCTGATTTAACTCCATACTTTTTCTTTCTCACATCTAAAACATTTGAAACTTTAGAGTTAGAACTGTGAGATTTGAAAGATTGCTTTTTCTTTGGCTTACCAGTGGTTTTTTGTTTCTGTGAATGCCTAGATTTCTTCTTATTACCTTTGGCATTCTTGGGATTCACAGAAACTGGTACATCATCTTTCGTTGATGTTTCACCCTTTTCATGTTCACTGGATAATCCAAAAGAGTTTATAACAAATTGTGAATGATCAGAAAGTTTTGCATTAAAATCAAATTGACCAACACAGTCATCTAAATCACCTTCAGAGTTTAAGAAATCAAACTCTTCATTAAGTAGACCATTTAAATCATTAGATGTTGAAGCTTTGGAAGTTTTAAAAAATTCAGAATTTAGAAGCACAGTAGAAAACACAGTTTGTTCTAGATTAATCAAAATTCTTTCTTCTATCAGAGTGGTCTCGAGTTCAGAAATTTTAATTTCTAACACGATAGGAGGTACATAAATTTTACCCTCAATAGGCTAAGCCTCCAACTCCTTTGAAGAATAACTTTCAAAATAGTCATTAGAAAGAAATTTTGATTTATCAGAACTATAACTATAATTCAACTTCTCATAACGAAATGGAAGTTGCATTTTAGTTGTGTTCTTCCTTTTCTCTTTTTCCTTAGCTTCTACCTCTTCAGACAGTTTAGTCCACTTAACTTTGAGTTCGGGGTATTGTGGTGCCAGTTTTAAAATCCAAAATCATAAAGCTCATGCACTTTAGAAATACCCTTTTTGAGGTAGTGTGGGTTCTCGAAACCAAGACCCCAACACTCACTACTCTCTTTAGGTTTATTTAGGTGAATGGCTTGTTCAGTTTGACCTAAACTATAAAGTTTCTCCTTCAAAACATTCACCTTATCAGTTAAAGATTTGTTTTTTTTCTTTAAAGAGCAATACTTTTTAGCAACCTCTTTCACTTCAAACTCACACATTCTGAATTTTGATGTAGTTTCAGATAATTCATTGTGAATTATAGTCTTTTCTTTCGCGCTGGTATCAACATTTTTATGCAAAGTCTCAATCAATACGTTCTTCTCAGCAATATCTTTGCTAAGTTTCAGTATTGATTGGTTTTTCTCTTTATTAATACCTTTTTCACGTTTAAGCTTAGACTCTAATTCTTGGAGTTTAACCATCATATCTTGCATTTCAATAAGAAAGTATGATTCAGACATATCACATACCTCTTCGTTTTCCTCACTATCAGAATCAGCTTCATCTTCAGTCACTTCTTTACCCATAAAACACAAGTGGGATTTCTCTTCTTTCTCTTCTTCTTCATCAGAATGGTCGAGCCAGAATTCGTCTTCAGCCATAAGAGCCTTTCCAGCCTCCCGCTGCTTGGCCAAGAGCATCTTATTCTTGTAGTATTCGGAGTTTTGGATCTTAGGCTTTCTGTAATCTTTAGCAAAGTGTCCGAGCTTTCCGCAGTTATAGCACTTTGTTGGTTCTGGCTCTTTCTTCTCTTCGGATATGTACCTCTTTTCTTCAGGCCTTTTCTCTTCCATTCTTTTTCCTTCAATTCTCTCCTTATGCTCATAGTTTCTCGAACCTGAGGAATATCTCTGACTGTTCAAACCAGGCTTCTTGTAGAATTTCTTCTGAAAGTCTTTTGTCAACATTAGCATGGCCTATTTGAGATTCTCACAGTTATCAGAATCAAAAATTTCTTCACTATCAGCCTCCTCGGATTCAGAAACTATTACTTTCTTCTTCTTCTTCAAACTCACTGATTTCTTCTTCACTACCAGGGCAATTGGATCAGCAACCACTTTCTCGGCTTTCTTCTTTTCATCTCTAATCTCCTCTACCTCTCCTTCGTTTTGTCTCAAAGTCTCGTACACCTCATGAAGTGGAATCTCGTTCAGATCTTTCATCTGCTTCATCTTCCTAGTGAATCTCATTCACTCAGGCTGCAGGACACTGAGGAATTTGACATTGAGTTCAATCTGTGACTTCCTGACTTTATTCTTGCTAAGCCCGTTTAACAGAGTCTCAAATCTATCGTATGTAGCCTCTAGAGATTCACCCTCTTTAGCTTTGAATTCCTCGTAGTTGTTAAGGCAGTTAGAGACTTAAAACTGGTTGTCGATCTTGGATCCTAGCATCATCTTTTCTAGCTGATCCCACATCTCCTTGCCCGTGGCATTGTAACTATCAATTTTGACGTAGATCTCATTTGGAATTCCTTGTAATATGAATGATCTAGCCAATCTGTCAGCTTTGACTCTCTTTCTCTACTCATCAGTATATTCTTCTAATGGAAGTGGGTATTCCTTGTTTACAATCTCTTCCTCATTCTCTCTCTCAGTGGATAAGATCTTGGTGGGAGGTTTCATGATTCCTTCCTTCAAAGATATCCTGATGTAGTCTTCCAATTCATTGCGATCTATAAAATCTAGGAAGCGATCCTTCCATTGATCGTACTCTCCTTTGAATAAAACCGGAGGTTTCACATCAGTTCCAATAGCGAGTGCTTCTCTTGAAGTCATCATGTTTCAAAAATGTACAATAAGAACTTGACAATGATCGTTAGTTCAAGTGAAATATCAAAATACAGAAAAACTTAGAAAGAATTTCAGAAATTAAATTTCCGAAAATCTACCAAGTAAGGAATTCGCACACTAGAGTGAAACACAAAGAATTCGCATGCACAATTCGCACACAAGCACAAACTACAGAATTCGCATACAACACTACACACACTAACTTCAGAATTCGCATGAAGTTATATGCGAGTTCTTAGGAATTCGCATACAATCTTATGCGAAATCTTGACTTGAAAAAAATTTGAAAAACAAACTTTTCGCATAGGACTTTTCGTATAAAACTTTTCGCACAAAGGAATCAAACGAATTCTGTACTTTGGAAAAAATTTCAAACTTGAGCAATTCGCATACACTCTTATGTGAATTCAAAGAATTCGTATGACTCACAGATGCGAAATCCTTACTTTTCGCACGAGACTCAGATGCGAATTTTATCCTTGGAATGTTTCAAGAAAACTTTTTGTATTACAAGCTTATGCGAATTCTAACTTTTCGCATACAAAACTATACGAATTATGAGGAATGCTTATCACACACACATGCGAATTCTATACAATTCGCATAACACACATGTACGAATTCTACACTTGTGAGATTTTCAGATAACAAAATATGCGAAATCCTTTGGTGTGCGAGTTCTTGATGCGAGTTCTTGGGATATATGCGAGTTCTTGAGATCTTCGACTAAAACACCCTTTGATCGACTGAAAAACTCATCAATCCTTTGATTTTCGATCCAAAACTTTGACAAATTGATCACCTATACTTCTAGAATCAAAATTTACCAATGAATTTCAACAAGATTCATTTAAGCATACAAATCTTGATTGAACAGTGCTTTACGAACTCGTGTACTTCGAATGAACAAAAATTCCAAAATTAATGAAAATTACAGTGCAATACTCCAGTAAACCAATACAAGATTATTCTAGACCACTATACGAACACACTCAAATCAATTACAATCACAAATTCTCACAAAAACCTGAAACTTGATCAAGACTTAGAACTCAGTGCGAACTTCCATATTTCGATCGATTTCAACTTGAATCTGCTCTGATACCAATTATTATTTCCCAAATTATCAAGTTCTAAACACAATTCAATTAACAAGATAACACACAATCAATTACTCAACCTGTTTCACTTTGATTCAAACGAAGGATTCGTATACAATGAAGTTTTCTCTCTGACAAACTTTCTCTCTCTAAAACTCAGTCTCCGTGTACAACTCAAACTCTAACCACTAAGCTAGTCATATGTCTATTAAAAACAAAAACACACGTGTACAACACAACACTTAAAACAAAATACAATTTACTTTGACTTTGACTTTATTACAATTGACTTTGACTTTCTTCTTGAGAGTTAACTTGAGCTTTGACTTGGTTGACTTTCAGCTTTCCATCTTCATGATATTGTATCCAACAAATATATGCTCTAACACTCTCATGCATTGTGATATTTTTCTCTCTCCTGATCCGTGATTGGGTAATTGGTCGTAGTTCTCCCAAACTGCGCCCACTCCTCCGTTGTTTTGGGTGCCTTCCAGTCACTCCAGAAAGCCCTATCATGCAATGGTTGGTTGTAGTTGGACCGTGAAGTGCCAGCCCAATTCGCTGTCCTTTTCCCCTTAGAGCGTGAACCTCCAGCCATAGTGTAAGGCTTAAAAGGTAGAGAATGTTTGTAAACGGTGTAGAGGGTAGAAGGATAGATAGAAAATTGTGAATTACTACTTCACCAGAGCATCTACTTATATATATGGTGAAACGATTCCCCTGCAAAGTGCCTGCCACGATTCCCCTGCAAAGGCTGAAAGGATTCCCCTGCAAAGTGCCTGTCAGGATTCCCCTGCAGAGGCCTGTAAGATTCTCTTGTAAAGGCTGAAACGATTCGCCTGCAAACTGTCTGCCAGGATTCCCCTGCAAAGCCAGCCAGATTCACCTGAAAAAGCTGAAACGATTCCCTGCAATGTGTTTGCCACGATTCCCTTACAAAGAATTTGAAGATTCGTCTTAAAAGGCAGAAAGTTTCTATTAGGCCAATTTTTCCTTGTGGCTATAAATACCCGTATTAATACCAACTGTAAAAGTCACAACATCCATACACCATTTTGAAATCACAATAGTCTCCTCTTTCACCAAACACATGGCTGGAAATGCATCATCTTCAAACCTACCTGCTTCACAAATAATGCCCTCAAGACTGAAAAAATCGATAGAGAAAAGTGAAGCTGGGATCGAACAACTCACTGAAGAGTGGAAGGAAATGATGGACAAGAAGGATGGACACTTGAGAAGGATCGACGCAGACAAGGAGGAGGTAAAAAGGTTGAAGAGGGAGATAAAAGAGAAAGAAGACCGTATTCGCTACGACAACGTCCAAGTCAACAAGATTATGCAAGAGTTCGCAGTACTGCAAGCGCAGGTTACCCAGAAACAAAATTGGATTGATCAATTAAAAGCACTCTATCCTTAGATGGTGCTAGTGTTGTTGGTTTAGTATTTGGATTTTCTATGTTGCTAGTTTGTACCTGTACTCTTTATGCCTTTGTTTCATGAATAAAATCGTCTAATCTATTTTGTGGTCTGATGCGTTTATATTCTTATACTACTAGAAAACAAGTATCATCGACAAACTTAGAAAATTGATAGATTTCAAAAACAACCGGCACAACATGAACAAGTTCATCTAAACAAACTTGGAAACGATGAATAAAGCAAAACAAAATTCGAAGCAAAAGGATAGAAATGAACTGGTACAACCGAAACAGAGAGTGCAACAAGAACAAGTACAACGAAACAACAACAATCACTTTAACGATAGAGTGATTTCAGCTTCTCGAGCAGTGTCGTTTTCTCCTGCCACTTCTCCAAAAACTTTGGAATTTTTTTGCTCATCTCTTTGGCACGGGTGTCATATTTTTCAATCTTCTTGTACAGCTTCGCAATGGCTTTGTATTTTTCGTCTATTGAGGCAAGAACCCCATCCCTTGTTGCAAGAGCATTCGTCCACTGTTGGTCTATGTCTTCTCTCTCCACTTCAACTTTTTGGATTGCTTCTAAAATCTTTGTAGGAATGCCCTGGGAAGAGGGAGGGTTTGAAGACGATGCGTTTCCAGCCATGTTTTTCTGCTTGGTAAGTAAGAAGAGAAATTTTGCCTTAAATTTGTGAGTGGTATAAATTGTTGTGATACATGGATCTCAAAAGCCATCTTATATATACAAGTGAGAGGGGATGGTCTTAATGTTTCTGCAGGCGGATCTTTAGGCTTTTCAGGCGAATCTGGAAGCTTTTCATGCAAATCTGTAAGGCTTTTCAGGCGAATCTGTAAGGATTTTTACAGGCGAATCTTGAAGTATTTTCAGGCGAATCTGGAAGGCTTTTTACAGGTGAATCTATAAGGATTTTCAGGCGAATCTGAAGCCTTTTTACAGGCGAATCTGTAAGGTTTTTTACGAATCTTGAAGTCTTTTCAGGCGAATCTGTAAGGATTTTTACAGGTTAGCAATTGCGAAGATGGTTTTTGTGCACTACCTTTGGCTATAAATACCGAACGCTGGGGGTCCTAAACCATACAAAACAAAACAAGGTATATAGCAAGGCAAAAGTTTTACAGGTATTCTTACATGGCATCCCCAAATCTTTATGTATGGAATTTCAGATGTTTACTCAATCGCTTCCAGTCTCTACCACCGAGTTATATGGTTAGTGTTTATATTTTTTTGGGTTTTTCTTGCGTTGAATATTGTGTAAGGCTAACGTTGTTAACCCCTATGTTGAACAGCTGAGTATCCACAAATGTTCATAATGAAAGTCTACCATCAAGGGTACTTCACGGAACCACCTAGAAGACAGTACTTCCGTGGTCTAGAAGTCTATGTTGACATGTTAGATGTCGACGATCTTTCCATGCGACTGCTTCATCAGATCATGAAAGAACTAGGTTACAACGAAACGAAATATTATAAGTTGTATTTTAAACTTCCGAATGTAGACTTATTGACCGGACTGGAACCTATGGCTACCGATGAAGATGTAGCCAATATACGTCAGTATGTTGACGGCCATACCGCCATTGAAGTGTACAGCAAGAAAGTGGGGCTTAACACTTCCATAATCGTATCACCAGAGCATATTAGAAGTCGGTAGGGATTCCAGAAAAACCAAGTATCGTGTAGACGTACTTTGATATTTAAATGAGCGTGTATATTTGTAATAAGCAAGTTTGAAACTATAATATGTTGCAAAACCTCATACTAACCGGGACCTTGATGGGGCTGATGGTGGAGGAGTTACGTTATCAGTGGATGACAAAGGCGTCCAGTCATCTTGGTTGCCTTTGTGATCCACTGATATTGTAAGTCTCCCTTATTTCTCGAACAAGGACAACATCAACCAAGTTCTCCACCATTAGCCTTATCAAGGTTCAGGTTAGGATAGGGTCTTGAACACATTAGAGTAGTCGTAACTTGCATAGGGGGTCTACAGTTTGACATATATGTGCTCTTAAATAATAATATTGTCTACAGAAAGTGGAGATTAACACTTCCAAAAATAGTGTATACAAAGATAAATCAACGTTCATATACAAGCTCCTAAAATCAATCATACATTGCGATCTTCCTGCCGCATCGTCCAAAAGACATCTGCCATATGACACCTCCACGACATAGCCCGTGTCATCTCATCCTCCATCGTTGTTAGGGTCTCACCACTCACCAACTGTGAGATGAACATACATTTCTAGGGACCATAATCGTCGAATGTAGAGCACTGCGGCGGTACCCCTAATGCATGTACCAAAGTGAAGTAGTGGCAACGCGATGCAAGTGATAGGGACCCTTCCATGGTAAGAAACTCCTCTAGATGCTCGGAGAATTTCGTCATCATGCGTCTAAATGTGTCCGCGTATGAATGCATCCGATAGCTATCATATACGGTCATCTCCATGGTCTCTAGATCGAAATCTCCAACCACCCAATGCTTCGATTCTATGAAAATCGGAATATAGACCTAAAATATTTGTTTAAAAACAAACCGACAATAAATAACATTAAACTATACAGAGTTATAAATAACAAGTAAATTTAAATTGAAATTCATACCCGTTGCAGAGCCCACCATGGTGCAAACGGCGCCTGCGCCATTGTGTAAACAGAACTCGACCCTCAACCAATGATCAAGAAATGCATGAAATCAGAAATCATCACCGTCCACGGTGCATCGGGTTGACGCGACTCAAGGATAATCCGGACCCACCCGTCGACGTGCTATTTAAAAAAGGAAAAAATGTTAGACATATAAATAGACATTATAATAGAAATACTTAAATGACGTTTTAGTACTAACATCAGTTTTGAACCACCCCGAACCCTCCAACGCAAGTAATAAGCCCCACCATGTCTTACCAACAGGATGGGTGGGTATGCACCTAAGCCAACAATTCGTCAATTGATCAGTATGCCAAAGTGCGGCAATAGCCGATGAAGATGAAGAAGAGGTAGGATGAGAAGAGGTAGCAACAGTGGTGGTGACTGGTGGCATAGGCAGTACGACGAGTAGGCACCTTTGATGGGCGGCGCTGCGCAGGACTAGTAGTCGGAGGCAAAGGGGTGAAAGGAGGTGCTAATTGTTTGCCTGCCATCTTCTTACGTATCGTCCTCAGGACAACTTGTGGTGCTATCGGAATAGTAGTGGTCACTGGTGTGCTGAGCACGACATCCTGGTCGTGCGGTGAGCGCTGTTGCTGGACGTGCGATGAGGTCGACGGGTCGGACGGGCAGGTGAATGTACTCGGATGTGGCTTATCCTGGAACAAACACCCAATAAGGCCAGACAGACTTGACATACCGTCAGTTGATGAACCAGAAGCATGGAGCAATGACCTGAATGTGCTCTGCAAAATAAGATTGGTCCTCACAAGCTTGTTTTAATAAATAAAAAGAAAATGTTACAAACAATTATATTAACTTACAGGCTGCATATACTGTCCATATGTAACGAACGTAGATCCTCCCATTGACTGACCGCCAAACCCCGATGTGCCCTACAAGTTAAGATTGATCGTCACTAGTTTGTTACCAGAATTAAAAACTGAAGTTGTAACAATACAATCTTTATAACTTACAGGGTACGTGTACTGGCCCTATGTATCGAACGCAAAACCTCCAATGCTAGAACCTCCAAACACCGATGTGCCCTGGAAAATATGATTGAGGTTGTTCAGTTTGTTTTTAGAATATGAAAATCAAATGAACCCACCAAATGTAATAACTTACATGTGTCGTGTATTGAGGCGGTGTAACCATCGACGAAACTCCGAAGAGCTGATCTACAAAGCCCGATGCACTCTACATATTAATCTATGTCATTGTGCGTATGTCTTACTCAAAACAAATAAAAATGATGCAACCAAACGATTGAAATAACTTACATTATCCGTGTAATGGGACGGACCGAAACCATGTGACATGTCGGCGGGCTGGGAGGGCTCGCCACCCTGCTGCTGGACTAGAATCTGTCATCAAACATATTAAACCACATAAAGGTTCAACAGATACGAATTAAAACCATGTCAGATAAATTAAACACTTACCTGGAAAGAGTTGAACTACCTAGTAAGCCTCTCCACCTTGGCAAGGCGTCTATCAAGCTCTTCATGCTTTGTGTTATGAGATCTCCGATAGCTATAGTAATCATCCTTCAACGTCGTAAACTCGGCCCACCGGTCAGCATAGGGGTCAACATGTGGACTATGCTCACGGTGAACTAGTGAACTATACTCACGTCTGCGTGGGATGGGGGGCCCGTGTCATCATCAGGGTTCTCGTCTCCCCCTGACTCAGAACCTCCGTGTAGCAAAACAATTAATAACATTATTATAAATATCAGATAATTTAGAATGACTTCTCATTATAAAATTATTATAAATATCAGATAATTTAGAATGACTTCTCACCCTCGATGACAGCCTACTCAACTTTGGACCTCTTCATCGGTCGACGCCCCTCCGAGCTACTAAAAAAGCGATGGCTATGAATATACCATTTTGAGCTCTCCTCAACCGCAAGAGGATGAAGCCTCTAACATGGCGTCCGGTCCTCCTAATATATTGAAAAATAATCATGTTAGAAATCCACACGAGGGCCTCATCTATTAAAAAAAATTATTGTAGTCAATGTAAATTACCGTCGACACATCCAAAATATCATATACATGGTTACTAACAATAACTATTGAAGACCTATCCCAACGAACCGCACGTGGCATCCTGTCACACAATATATAATACGTGCTGGCGATAGGAAATGTCTCTAATATCCATATCTGTGAATTAGAATACCAAGATAGTAAATAATTTATAGAGATAGGGAATCCGTGTAAATTGTAGAAATATTAATTTAATATCAACTAACAAACCTTGAATGCAAATAGAAAACCAGATAACGTCATCTTTTCCTTTCTGTCCACACGTCTTCGGATCGCTCCATTCATCTGCTTGAAGGTGAGCACCCAAATATATGATCCCCAGGGAAACCGATTAAACACCCTCATATCATCAATGGCCCTTAGTAGAGTGTCGTGAAGTTGTAGGTGATGCTGACGACCGAGGAAAAACACCTCAACCATCATCATGAGACAAATACGGACCGCATAATCATCATCAATCAGGTGCCGACCCTCGTCATCAGTGCCGATAAGATTGAATAAATTCTCAATGTCCTCCACTTTTAACTTTCGTCGTGGGAACATCTGTCTAACAAAACCATCAGACCTATTCTTATGCATCTTCGGTTCGGGTCCGAAACGAAGTGTTGTGATAAGACAGAACTCCCCACAGTCGTACCGAAGCGCATGGTCACCAATCTGGAAAAATATCTTGTCATCCCGTACAGTGTCCGGGAAGACCTGGGTTTGTAAGAAGATGTGGATCATCACCGGGTCGGCAGATGTGTTGGTCAGATCCAACCAATAACCAAAACATGTATTCCTAAATAACGCTGTCCACGTGGGGTTCAATTTTTTACGAATTGAATCCACCATCGAAATCTTATTCTTCAGTGTCAATTTTGCCTTGTAAAATCTTCTTCCCTGCATAGTAATGATATATACTTATGTAAAGGCACCTAAAGTGTCAGTTTGTAATGTAGAGGGACCTAAAGTTTAAATTTATAAACTAAAGCCACCTAAAGTGTAGATTTCTAAAGTAAAGCGACCTAAAGCGTCAGTTTCTAATTTAAAGCCACCTAAAGTGTAAATTTCTAAACTAAAGCCACCTAAAGTGTAGATTTCTAAAGTAAAGGGACCTAAAGTGTCAATTTAGAATGTAAAGGGACCTAAAGTGTAAATTTCTAATTTAAAGGGACCAAATTTGTCAATTTCTAATGTAAAGGGACTTAAAATGTAAATTTCTAATTTAAAGGGACCTAAAGTGTGGATTTCTAATGTAAAGGCACCGAAAGTGTAGATTCCTAAAGTAAAAGGACCTAAAGTGTAAACTTTTAAAGTAAAGGCACCTAAAGTGTAAGTTTATAAAGTTAAGGCACTTAAATTGTCAATTTCTAAAGTAAAGGGACCTAAAGTGTAAATTTCAAAAGTAAAGGCACCTAAAGTATAGATTTCTAAAATAAAGGCACCTAAAGTGTAGATTTCTAAAATAAAGGCACCTAAAGTGTAGATTTCTAAAGTAGAGAGACCTAAAGTGTAAAATTTTAAAGTAAAAGCACCTAAAGTGTAAGTTTATAAAGTAAAGGACCAAAATAGTAAATTTCTAATTTAAAGGGACCTAAAGTGTCATTTTTTAATATAAAAGGACCTAAAGTGTAGAGTTCTAATGTAAACGTACCTAAAGTGTCATTTTTAAATGTAAAAGGACCTAAAGTGTAGATTTCTAAAGTAAAGGGACCTAAAGTGTCATTTTTAAATGTAAAAGGACCTAAAGTGTAGATTTCTAAAGTAAAGGGACCTAAAGTGTAGATTTCTAAAGTAAAGGGACCTAAAGTGTCATTTCTAATGTAAAGAGACCAAACCTGTAAATTTCTAAAGTAAAGGGACCAAAAATAAATATTTCTAACAAAAATGGCCCAAAACTGTAAATTTCTAACATAAAGGCACCTAAAGTGTAAGTTTACAAAGTAAAGAACCAAAACAGTAAATTTCTAATTTAAAGGGACCTAATGTGTCATTTTTTAATGTAAAGGGACCTAAAGTGTAGAATTCTAATGTAAACGTACCTAAAGTGTCATTTTTAAATGTAAAAGGACCTAAAGTGTAGATTTCTAAAGTAAAGGGACCTAAAGTGTCATTTTTAAATGTAAAATGACCTAAAGTGTAGATTTCTAAAGTAAAGGGACCTAAAGTGTAGATTTCTAAAGTAAAGGGACCTAAAGTGTCATTTCTAATGTAAAGGGACCAAACCTGTAACATTTATACTGTTGGTGATGAAACTGTAAATTTCTGGAACTACAAGGGCCAAAAATGAAAAAACTTTAGGACCGCAATGGCGGTGGACGCCATTTACGGTTGCGGTGGAACCCCTTGCGGCGGGCCCACCACTGCGTCATGTAGTCGGTCGACCGGTGTCGTGGGGTGCGTAATGGAGTAGTAGAAGGAAAAGGACTTACCTCAACCATTACGGTCCCCGGATTCTTCGATTAAAATAAAATAGTGATAGCCAAAAATCGGGCTCGGGCAGGGTCGGGCTGGGCCAAAACGGGCTTTAGGTCCAAAAAATAACCTCATAGACCGGGCCAAGCAAAAACCGGGTCGGGTCGGGCCCGATTTTAGCCTAAAATCGGTGGACCGGTTAAGTGTGTATGTGAACCGGTTCTTCATAAACCGGGCCAGTCCTTCTTTTTTTTTAAATTTATTTCTTTATAATATAATTAATTATATATAATTAATTATATAATAAACTTTTAAAAATAGGTTTAATTATATCAATTAATAAACTTTAAAAAACTTCAATTATAACAATTACTAAACTTTAAAAAATAAAAATTGGATTGGATTACTCAAATACACTTTAAAAATACGTTTTATTTATAATTTTAAGTTACAAACTTACAATGTTATTACATCAATTCTAAGTTGGTGTCTAACTCCATAATTCACACAAGTATTTATAGGGGTTTGGGAGGTTATTGGACACAAAAAACATCTAGAAATGTGAAAAAAGGGTCATCTAATGGTCATAAACGGCTAGTTTTTTGAAAAATCGGGCCAGGCCATAATCGGGCCGTGAACCAGTCCCAGGCTGGCGAATCCCCCCAAATATCGAACCGGTCTTGATTTTCGGTCTATAAACCGGGCCTTCACCGGGCCGAGCCACGGTTAACCATCCCGATCGGATCGGGTCGGGCCCATTTGGCCATCACTAAAATAAAACGAGGTGGGGTTCTTCTTCCTTGGCAACCAAGAAACTCGATTAAGAAAACGCAGGTGGGGTTAATGGTCCCCTGGTCTGCACTTTTATCTTAAAGAAAGACCTACCCCAACTGTGATATTTATTGTCATTTATTGCCACCGCAATTGCGCACAATCCCAATTGTGTAGGTACGCAATTGCGCACCCATCCGTTTTTACGCACCCCTCTATTTTTGCGTGGTTAGTGACATATGTGCAAATCATGGAGAGGGATGGCTAGGAGGCCAATCTCTCCCCCTACTTTGGTCATTTCAGTCAATTTCCCAGCAATAAATTATCATAAAGAAAGAAATTATAAGAAGACATAAGTAAAAAAAGTAAACTACAATTTTGGCCATGTGGTTTTTGATTAGGTAAAAGACAAAAAAAAATATGTAAAAGGACAAAAATACCTCTCATATAACGGAAGTTTTAATAGCCGTTAGAAAGAGGGACTAATCTGACCGTTTTTATAAACCATAATGACTATCTTATAATTTCAGAACTATATAGAAAAAAGTGTTATTTTTGACAAAAACACATGGACCTAGTTTGTAGTTTACACTAATTTTAATCATTAAATCTACAAGAGTGTGCCTCTTCTAGATATGGACAATAATGGTTTAGGTGCAAGGTAAGGCTTATATATTTTAATTATTCATTTCATTAAATCATCATTAAAGTGGTCCTTAATTATTATTAGCACTCTTATATAGAATTGTTAATAAAATTCAGGTGGTGTTAGTTTTCAACTTAATAAATTTAATAGATGGTTAGTTTAATTGGTTAAGTTATATTAAGATATTTGATTTTAACTTAATACTAAGAGATTGACTTAACATGTTAACTTAGCTCATCCTATCTTAATGCATTAAGTTAGAATTTTTCCAAAATTATTCTTGTCCTATATTTTTTCCTCACACAACTCATTGAAAAATAAATAATTTGCCAACATTAATAAATTAAGAAAATTGTTATCAAACAACGATACTTTATTATTTTAAATATATTTTAAGTTAGTAAGTATTGTGTTATGAATTTGTTAAATCATATTATTTATGTATTTTAAATTATTCACAATATTTTTTTTGCCATTTTAAATATTTATCAAACAGTTTATTTTCATTCAACACTTATGTAGACATAAGGTTAAAATGGTAATTTTTGTTGTTCAAACTATTTATTGAGAACAAAAATCAAACAACTTCTTATTTTAATTTATTGAGACAGATTAATGTATAAAGATAACTTAATAGATTCAGAACTTAATGGATAAAAAATCAAAATATATGGTGACCAATTATGCAATCGGGTCCTATTTATAAGGGTACGATTATCATGACTAATATTACGAGTACTTGATTGTGTAACCAGGTACGATTTAATTTATGGTACGCGCATCTTACAAATAGATCAAAGAGTTAATATTATTCTTCTCCTTATAAAAACAGAATGAACCTTCAACACAAGGGACATTCTATTTAACACATGGTGTAACACTCTAATAATTAGGCGAATTAAATATTCGAAAATTCGGCAATATGACGCCTAAAATACGAAAATCCAAAATACCCTGTAAATAGAAGCCTCAAGGTATAAACACTTTCCAAATGGGACAACTAAAGACCCACATAAGTTTGGGTTAATTTGCACCATAGAGTTTGCAAAAGAATGGGACATAAAGATTACAACAACCTACTTAATCTAGAAATAATTCAAACTAGATTAAAATGAGTGTTGCTATTCCACTATAATCTCTCTTCACAAAAATCCCCAAAAGACCGGCACTTCAAGATTTCCTATGTGCCCGGTTGACGAGTCCGACATCCTAGATTCCACCGTTAGTGGGATATGTGGGAAAAACAACAACCATAACAAGTGTTAGGACGAAGCCTAGTGAGATTTCATGAAATATAAGATTTACAAGTAAGAATAACATAATACAAGACTTGTGTTACCGAACTCCATTTCCATCGCAAAGTTAATCCCACTTGCAACAATGTTCTCAAACCTGAACATAAACATACAAGAGATAACCCTTGCAAACACGGGGGAGACCCGTTTCCATCGGGGTGACATATACATGGGAGTGGAGTCACCCATGATGTTATTGGATTACACCTCATGTCCCGGTCCTAGTTCCCATGCCATCGAGACATCACAACCTCAAACCATAATCATTGCCTTTATTTCCAACTCCGTCGAGTTACACCTCAAGGTCTTACCGGACATTATTGTCTATCCTTATCTAGACGAGTTACACCTCAAGGGTCCACGACCCCCTATTGTCTACTCACTAGTAAACCAAAATGACCAACAACAATGGTCCAATTTAACTTATAACCACATCCTCGTGCACATGGAAGTGGAACTCCACATTCTTATCAGGTGATCACATACTGATTAAAATATACACAAAATATACATACATCTATATACTTCATTTGTCTACTCATAGCCACCATATTCATCATACAAGGTTCCATAATGTTAGGCTAACTTGATATTCCATAATGACCATCCACCTTCACATCTCAAATTCATGTTAGCAAGTATTACTATGATGGTGGTTTATATTTCTCATCCATATTTACAAGGTACTCTAGTCATCTAGGTCAAATCCATGAAATAGAGCCTATTCATGTATTATTCAAATAAATGTATAGATTAAGTCAAGAGAATGTCAAATAACCATAGAAATGCAAGAACTAGAGTATGTAGAAGAAACTCGCCATCTAGGGTTTGTAAAGTAAAACCCTAGAAATTAGATCAAAATCCCAATAAATGGTATACATGTATAATGTAGGTAATATTGCAAGTAATAAGTGAATAAAAGAGCATTTAAAGAGTATGAACTCACCAACTAGGGTTTGCAAAGATAAATCCCTAAAAAAATGGAGATGGAGTCTTGAGGTTGAAGATGAAGAAGAGGAGATGGTAGGTCCTTGAATCGTAGACTTCCAAACCTTAAATGATGGTCCTAAACTTGAAGAAATGAAGGGAAGTGAGTAATAAATGAGTCTAGGTCATAATTAATGAAAAGGGAGGAGAAGAGAGTGTTTTGGAGGAATGATTTTGGAGTTTTTGAGACTTGGGGATGATTTCCCCTTATTTAGTCGACCAGTGGTCGCGCGCGTATGCCCGCACGGCTAGACCCGCGCGAAGAGTCGCACCAAGGACTGGATTCGTGAGATGGCAGTGCCCCGCGCGGATGGTGGCGTGGTTCAAGTAACGCGGAACACTGTTGTTCCCCTTTCCCCTTTCTTCGGCTAAAACGAATAACCCTCAAATAAGATCGGTTTTCAAGGCAAGGTTAAGCATAAACACTAAACAGCAAGCAAAGAATAAATTTAAGGTAATATTCGTTTACTCTGAAATCGGGGTGTTACAATCCTCCCCCACTAAGAATAGATTTCATCCCTAAAATCTCACACTACCCAAAAAGATGAGGATATCGTCTCTTCATATCTTCCTCCGCTTCCCACGTCACGTTTGTACCCTGATGGTGCTTCCATTGTACTTTCACTGCCTCTTTATGGCGAAGCTTCTTCGTCTCTCTTTCCAAAATGGATTCCGACTCTTCCACACATCGATTGTTGTCTACTCGAATCTCGGATAATGGGATGATGTTTTCTTCCTCCGCTAGACACTTCCGTAGAAATCAGATGTGGAATGTAGGGTGAATTCCACTCATCTCAGGCGGTAAGTCAAGCTTGTAGGCTTGGATCCCCACTCACTCAATAATAAGAAAAGTCCCAAGAAAACGAGGGCTAAGCTTTCCTCGCTTCCCAAACCTTATAATTCCTTTCCAAGTGGACACCTTCAACATTACTCGTTCGTCCACTTGAAACTCCATCGGTCGTCGCTTCTTGTCCGCATAACTCTTCTGGCAATCTTGGGCCGCCTTCAAACGCTCTCGAATACTCATGACTTTGTCCTCCATCTCTTGTACTACTTTTGGTCCGGCGAATTGCTTCTCGCCCGTTTCAAGCCAACACGTCGGCGTCCTACATTTCCACCCATACAAAGCCTCGAATGGTGCCATACCCATACTCGAATGGTAGCTATTATTATAAGCAACTTCCACTAATGGGAGGTGAGAGTCCCAATTTCCCCTAAAATCAATGACACATAATCGCAACATGTCTTCTAGCGTTTGAATTGTTCATTCGCTTTGTCCATCCGTTAGAGGATGGTACGCCGTGCTCAACTTCACTTTTGTCCCCAGTTCTCTTTGAAAAGCATTCTAGAAATGGGAAGTGAAACGACTGTCCCGATCGGACACAATGGATAATGGCACTCCATGCCTCGAGACCACTTCGCTGATATAAAGTCTTGCTAGCTTGTCCAACGGTAATGTCTCCCTCATGGCCAAAAAATGTGCGCTTTTAGTCAATCGATCCACTACCACCCAAATGGTGTTGTGGCCCTTCAAAGTCTTTGGTAACTTCGTCACGAAGTCCATCGTGATGTGATCCCACTTCCACTCCGGTATTTCCAAAGATTGAAAACTTCCATAAGGTCGTTGGTGCTCGGCCTTCACTAACGAACAAGTAACGCATTTCTCCACGTAGTTCACCACATCAAGCTTCATAACCAGCCACCAATAGTTCAACTTCAGATCTCTATACATCTTTATGCTCCCGGGGTGGATGGAATATCTAGACTTGTGCGTTTCTTCTAAGAGTAACTTCTGGCATCCTACCAACTTGGGTACCCAAACTCGTCCTTGGAAGAGTTTCAACCCTCTACCATCTTCCGTCAAGCAAAGGTGTTGCTTCGTCATCGCTCAATCTTTGAGGTTTTCTTCGAGAATCGCTTCGGCTTGAGCGGTCTTTATAATGTCCATAAGGTTAGAGATGATCTCAATCCTTGCCAATGAGGTTTTCACCGATCCACTGTACTCTTTCCGACTTAACGCATCTGCCACAACATTTGCTTTGCCCGGGTGGTACTGAAGATCGCAGTGGTAATCTTTCAATAACTCTAACCATCTTCTATGTCGCATATTCAACTATTTTTGATCAGAAACGTACTTCAAGCTTTTGTGGTCGGTATAGAGTATGCATTTGGTATCGTACAAGTAGTGTCGCCACAACTTCAAGGCGAACACAACCGCTGCCAATTCAAGGTCATGTGTTGGGTAATTCCTCTCATGTTCCTTCAACTGTCTTGACGCATACGCTATCACTTTACCTCTTTGCATGAGGATGCAACCCAATCCCATCTTGGATGCATCGCTGTAGACGACGAAGTCTTTCGTTCCCTCGGGTAGGGATAAGATTGGGGCTTCGCACAACTTCCGTTGCAAGGTACATAATGCTTTCTCTTGAGTCTCAGTCCAAGCAAACTTCGTATTCTTTCGAGTCAATGCGATCAATGATGAGGCGATCTTGGAGAAGTCTTGAATGAACCTTTGGTAATAACCGGCGAGTCCCAAAAATCTTCGGATCTCGGTTGGGCTTTTTGGAGGCTCCCGGTTTATCATTGCTTTGATCTTTGTGGGATCTACCTTCACTCCTTCTTAAGTCACCACATGGCAGAGGAATTGGACTTCTCGCAACCAAAATTCGCACTTGGAGAATTTGGCATACAGCTTCTCCCTTCTCAGCACCTCTAGGACCTCTCTCAAATGTTACTCATGCTCTTCCTCATCCTTGGAGTATACTAGAATATCGTCGATGAACACTATGACCGACCGGTCCAAAAATGGTCGACACACACGGTTCATCAAGTCCATGAATATTGTCGGCGCGTTCATCAACCCAAAAGGCATGACTAGAAACTCGTAATGCCCATATCGAGTCCTAAACGTCGTCTTCGGGACGTCCTCCTCTCGAACCTTCACTTGGTGGTACCCCAATCGAAGGTCAATCTTGGAAAAGCATCTGACCCCTTGCAATTGATCAAAGAGATCATCTATTCGGGGTGGAAGATATTTGTTCTTGATGGTTACCTTGTTCAACTCTCGGTAATCGATGCACATACGCATCGATCCGTCCTTCTTCTTCACAAAGAGTACTGGAGATCCCCACGGAGACGAGCTCGGCCTCACAAACCCCTTCTCTAGCAACTCTTGAAGTTGGGACATCATTTCCTTTAATTTTGTTGGTGCTAGCCGGTACGGTGCACGAGCTATGGGTGCCACTCCCGGAATTAAATCGATCCAGAACTCCACTTGTCGGTTGGGTGGTAAGTCCGACAAGTCGTCGGGAAATACGTCTGGAAAGTCATTGACAATCTTCACGTCTTCTATTTTATTCTTCTCTGCCTTGGCATCTACCACGAAGGCTAGATACGAAGGGTACTTCTTTGACAGATACTTTCTCGCTTTGATGGATGAGATAATGGCCACTTCGCCTTTTCGCTTCTCGCCATACACAAAGACGAACTCGCCATCCCGAATGGGAATCCTTATGAGCTTCTTGGAACATAAGATCTCTGCTTGATACCTCGCCAACCAATCCATCCCGATCACTACGTCAAAACTCCCGATGGTTATGGGAAGCAAGTCTACTACGAAAGATTCCCCACTGATCTCTAGACGACAACCCCTTAAGATATCTCTTAGGACTACTTGTTCACCACTAGCTACCTCTATGACTAACGCATCACCAAGAGTACTAACAGGCACGCCCAAAGATTTGCAAAATAAGATATACACAAAAGAGAAGTTTGCACCGGAATCAAACAATACTCTAGCGAGTGTGGAATTGAGTAAGAACGTACCCGACACCACATCGGAGGTTTCCTTTGCTTCCTCCTTGGTCATTTGAAAAGCCCTCCCTTGAGCCTTTGGGACGGCCTCTCTCTTCGGTTGACTTCCCGAACCTCCTTCTCTTGCAACTCCTCTTAACTTGGGGCACTCTCTCCTGACATGACCCATCTTCTTACATTCATAACAAATTGTCCCTCGGATGGGACACTCGGTACTGATATGACCCAGTTTGCCGCACTTGAAGCATGAGACCCTATTAGTCAGTCAAACTAGAAAGAGTTCGCCTTCTTGTTGTGTCGTTCAGGACAGGGAAGACGATTGGACAACTAGGATGGAATCGAAAGCCAGGTTGGGGTTAGAGTTGGAGTTGATTTTGGACAACCCAAAATGCTTTCTTTTGCATTTGGGACACCACTTCGCCTCACGACGATTTTTGAAGCTTTTACCTCCCGATTGAAATCTCGATTTCTTGAACGCACTTGGCAGGCTCTCCCACCTTCTCTTCTCTCCCACTTTCGTCTTCTCTTCCTTATCCCGTGCATAGAGTCTTTCCATAACCTCGGCCTCCTCAATGGTCTCGCAGAGTTTAGAGGCTTTGGAGTTGCGGACCATTGACAGCATGTCCCCGGATAGGCCCTTCAAGTAGGCCTTTACTTTCTCCTTCTCAGTTGGGACCACATGCCCCACCAGGTTTAAATTTTCCATGAATAGTCGGGTATATTCTTTTACCAACAAATCTCTCTTCTGGATCGATCGAAACTCTTCTTCTATTAGGTCCATCTCTTCTTCGTTGCAGTACTCCTCCAACAACTTTCTCTTGAACTCAACCCAAGCCATCTTGGCTAACACAGATTCTTCCACTATTGCGGTGAAAACATTCCACCAAGTCGAAGCCGAACCTCGGAGCATTTGGGAACCATACTTCACTTTCTGGCCCTCATCACAGTCAAAGGCTTGGAAGGCATGTTCGATTTCTCTGAGCCAGTTCATACACTTTACAAGATCATCGGTCCCGGAAAATTTCGGTGGTTTGCAACAGAGGAAGGACTTGTACGAGCATCCCTTTCCCGGTTGCCTTGTCTCCAAGGTCATCAAACCCTCGGTGCGGTTCTCATCTCCCGTACCCCCGGAACCTGCTATAACTACATTCTCTTCGATCGTCTCATGACGACAGTGATTCACCTCTTGGTCCTCTAATAGCTTTATGAACAACTCTTGTTGCTTTGCCATGGTTTCATTCATTGCTTTCATCATCTCCATCATTTGTGTCTGAGGGTTTACCTCAGTCAAAATTGGATCGGCAGTGACAATGTCGATCCTCAGAATTTGTTCTATGCTTCCGATAAGCATCAGTGGGATTGGAGGTTCAACCTTTACTGTTGCATTCGGCCTATCGGCCATAGATTCGGTCACAGCTTGACCCTCTAGTGATGTTTCAAGATGACTCCGAGTATTTACCATTTTCGTCTGTCATACAACCAAGAGAGGTAAGAGATGGGCTACACAAGATTGCACACGAGAAACTTACTAATATAGTTCATCGATCATCATAATCATAGTATTTCAAGTATGCTCACATAGAAATATGTAACACTCCAAAATCTGGGAACCCAGTTAGTATTCTTTTCTCGTTGAGACTTACCGTGTGTTGGGATTCAATATTAAATATTGAGTTTTTACTAATTTAAGCATCGTGGGCTGAAAATGTCAATTTTGGAAACTTGTAGCTTTTCTCGCGACAGTTCCCGCGATAGTGACAGGGTGTCACTATCGCGAAGGCACAATCACCGGGGGCTTGAGGCTCTCGGTACAACTCACGCGATTGTGCCAGACAATAGTGCCCAGGTCACTATCGCGGTGGCACTCTCGCCCCATTTGTACCGCGGGGTCGGGGATCCGCGCGACTATGCCCGCGACAGTGACAAATGTCACTGTCGCCGTGTCACTCTCGCCGGCATCCAGATGGGTATAAATTAGAAAGGTCGCGAATTTCAATCAGTTTATCTGATTTCTAGGGTTGTGGGGCGATTTTCTCTGCAGTGGTTGGTAAGTTTTCTTCACCAAAATTCTCTTTCTTCATTTATGATACCTCATAACCATTAATGGTGATTCTTGTCACTTTTAGGAAGTGTTTTAGAGAGCTCTCAAGTGGTTTAGCATCTCACCTCTATTCTTCTCCATCCTAGGGTTTGGGTTCTTCATTTAAAAAGCCCTAAGGTAAGTTCATCCACTTTTATAAAACTTTACACATGTCAAAAATGTGGATTTTAAATACCTAAACATCTCCTTTTTCATATACTTGATCTGTGGAAACTTTGTATCAAATATAACTTTTGGGGATTTTAGGGTTTATGATAATAGTATGGAATGGAGGTTAATAAGCCTTGATAATGTTTCTATTGGCATATTTATACTTGGTAAATGTATTTAAATGGATGGCCTTGATCATGTAAAATTATGGAATTGGAAAAGATGAACTTATAGTTAACTGCTGATAAGTTTGTATTTTGGGTTTTAGCATGTTTTGGAATTGAGGCATGTAAAGGTTATATATGTGTCAACTATTGACTTTTTGGTAAACAATGTGTAATGCCTTTGTGAAAACCACCTCTTATATTATCTTATGCATATTATCAAATGTCGGATTACACGTTTGGCCTTACGGGCATTATGTGGCTTAATTGCTTGCATTTGGGAGTCATGACCCCATAATTGTTGTAACATTGGTTCGACGTTGGGACGTTAGTTTCCCACATCGAGGCACGTTTAGGCATCGGATTGGGTTATAAGTCCTATATACTAAGTATTACGATATTGGATGAGGATCTCAACGTAAGGACCCTTAGGGGTTGAAGTTGACTTTCCGTGGGTGTAAGTCTAAAGCCACAAAGCCTTACATCCCTTGCGTGTACTTTTTATGTGTATTGGCTTTAGTGACTTGTCAAGTGGCTTACTTTTGTGTTCCATCACTTGTGTTAGTAAGCGGGTCTCCCCCGTTAACCCAAGAGGTATTTGCTATGGTAAAGAATCTTATCATTATTATCATAAATTCAATTCTTTTATTTACACTCATATTTGATTATTTCTAACTGTAAATATTTGATCTCACTAGGCTTTAGCCTAACACTTTTTCTTAAAATGACATGTATAACAGGTCAGGTTAGCGGTGGGATTCGTCGGGAGTGAGTAGGCGGGCTCGGGGTCAAGAGCGGTCTTTTTGGGAGATATAGTGATCGGTGCATATTGATAATGGACATACATTTTGGAGGAATAGCAACACCCGGCCTTAATCTTTCTTGTCTAAGTTAGATTATTAGGTTGTTGAAATTTATTCTTCAGTTGATTAGTTTTGTAATTTTCATAACTTATTTTCCCCGTCTTCGGGATGATACTTTGGGATGTTTGGCAGGTTATATCAATTCAAGATTACCCATTTTACAGTCGTCTTATTGCCGAAATTTCGAATTTTATTTATCTAATTTTTAGGGTGTTATAAGTTGGTATCAGAGCATTAGTTTAAGTGAACTAGGTATGAACGTAGAATGCCTAGACTTAAGCTGTGAATTTAAGTTATGATTGAGTGAAATTGGGTAGAACTCCTAAGATAGGATGATCTTAGAGTCGACGGAAACTATACGAATTGAGAATTATGGTAATGGTGATGAAAACTCTTATGTATCGCATGTTCATAATTTCGCTTAGCTAACGTTATTATGAGGATGTTTTACGTGATTATGCTTGTTTTCCATTGTTATGATGATTAATGAATGTAGTAGTATGTTTCCTTGTTTATAATTTGTATAATCTTTATCTCACCTATATTCTCGTGTTGTGTGTCAGACTATGGTAAATACTTGTAATCGGACGGAAGGTCAAGATACAGCGGCGTCCACAGCCGACCAACCTAGAGTGACCAATGCTGACTTGCCCCCACCATTTATAAACGTGTTGGGCGGAGGACCAGAACACATACCCCACCGTAACATAGCTGCAACCCATCCGATTATGGAAGATGTGACTCCGGAGACAAGGATGATGGAACGAATGATGCAAGCTATGAATGCAGCAATGGCTCAGCAACAAGAAGTGTTCCTGAAATTATTGGAAGACCGAGATGCTACCCACCCCAGGCATGAAGCGGTAGCAGAAAACATTCTAGTGGCGGGATCCGGGGGTACGGAACCCGTAATTCCCACTAATGAAACTGCAACCCCGATCGCAAGACAAGCAGCAAGGACTTGTACTTTCAAGGCATTTCTCGGGTGCCGACCACCGGAGTTCAAAGGCTCGGATGACCTAGCGGCATATGTGAGTTGGATCAGAGAGATGGAACAGGCTTTTCGCTCGAGTGAATGTGGGGAGGATCAGAAGGTGATCTTTGGTTCTCGCATGTTGAGGGGTTCAGTTCTCACTTGGTGGGACGTTTACTCCGCTTCTGTTGAGGCGACTGTTCTGGATAAACTGTCTGCAACCTTCAAAGAGAAACTACTAGAGGAGTACTGTAATGAACGGTCGATGGATAGAATTAAGGAAGAATTCCAAAACCTGAAGAAGGTTGATCTGTCTGTGAAAGAGTACAACCGATTGTTCATGGACAAGTTGGGTTTGGTGGGACACCTGGTCCCGAATGAGAAGGAGAAAATCAAGTCCTACACCAAAGGCCTACCGTCTGGAATGAGAAATTTGGTACGGGTATCCAAGGTCGCAACCCTTCGAGCGGCAATAGAGGAAGTACAGTTAGTGGAGGATTCTTATGAGCCGAACAGGGTCGAGAGAAGTGGAGGAGCAGAGAAAAGAAAATGGGAGGAGAATTCCATACCCTCCAAGAGGTCCAGATCATTCAACAATAGTCAAAAGGGAACCGGCCCTAGGATGGATGTTCCGTGGTGTTCAAGGTGCCGAAGCAAGCACACCGGCCCTTGTACTTCGGGGTCGGAGCCGTGTTTTAAATGTGGCAAGCCCGGTCACAATTTCCGTGACTGTCCAATCAAAGGAAAAATTTGTTTCGGATGTAAGGAGTCGGGTCATATCAAAAGTGATTACCCAAAGGCAAAGGCGAGCTTTAATGGAGGAAAGAAGGTGGATACTCCAAAAGTGACGGGAAGAGCATTCCAGATGACCGCCGACGAGGCGAAGGCTTCGACGGACGTAGTGTCGGGTACGTTTCTCCTAAACTCCGTACCTACACGTGTATTATTTGATTTGGGAGCTAGTTTTTCGTTTGTGTCAAGTTCGTTTTGCCCAAAGCTATCCATGCCCACTACTAGTTTAGAGGATGCGTTAGTAGTAGAACTAGCGGATGGTGATCAAGTAGTGGTTCGGGACATTCTTAAAAATTGCAAACTTGAAATCGAAGGGAGAGAATTTCCGGTCGACCTAATGCCAATGGTCATCGGAGGATTTGATGTTGTCATCGGTATGGATTGGTTGTCGATTAACCACGCCAAAATCCTTTGTGCGAAGAAGTTAATCTGAATCCCGATTTCGGATGGTGGGTTGGTGACCGTGTACGGTGAGATACGGAAGGGTGAAGTAGCAATCATTAGCATGGCGAAGGCACGAAAGTGTTTATCGAAAGAATGTTCATCCTTTTTGGCCTATGTTGTAGATGCCAAACTTGAGAAGAAAAAAGCTAGAAGATGTCGAGGTGGTAAGGGAGTTCCCCAATGTATTCCCGGACGACTTGCCTGGTTTACCACCCGACCGTCAAGTAGAATTCAAGATCGATCTAGCACCGGGAGTGGTTCCGATAGCCAGAGCTCCATATCGCTTGGCACCGTCAGAGATGAAGGAAATGATGGGTCAACTTCAAGACCTTCTTGAGAAAGGATTCGTGAGACCGAGCTTATCACCTTAGGGAGCACCGGTCTTATTTGTGAAGAAGAAGAAAGATGGAACCATGAGGATGTGTATCGATTATAGGGAGTTGAATAAGATGACCGTGAAGAATAAATATCCACTCCCTAGAATCGATGACTTATTCGACCAACTTCAAGGAGCGGGTTGTTTTTCGAAAATTGATCTACGTTCGGGTTACCATCAGGTGAAGGTCAAGGAGGATGACATTCCGAAGACCGCTTTTAGGACACGCTATGGTCACTATGAGTTCTTAGTGATGCCTTTTGGCTTGACGAACGCTTTAGCGGTATTTATGGACTTAATGAATCACGTGTGCCAACCCTTCCTTGATAAGTCGGTCATTGTGTTCATTGATGACATTCTTATATACTCAAGGTACGAACCCGATCACTCGCGTCACCTCCGGGACGTTTTAGAGGTCTTGAGGAAGGAGAAACTTTATGCAAAATTTTCCAAGTGTGAGTTTTGGTTGAAGGAAGTGCAGTTATTGGGGCACGTAGTCACGAAAGACGGAGTGAAGGTGGATCCGGCAAAGATAGAAGCTATGATGAATTGGGAACCTCCCAAGAGCCCATCCGACATCTGAAGCTTTCTAGGCTTGGCGGGTTATTATCGAAGGTTCATACAAGACTTCTCCAAAATTGCTTCTTCGTTGACGATGTTGACCAAGAAGAACGTAAAGTTTGTGTGGGCCGAAGAGCAAGAGAAAGCATTTCGGGCGTTGCAAGGGAAGTTATGTGAGGCTCCGATCTTATCCTTGCCAGAGGGATCGGAGGATTTTGTGGTCTATAGCGATGCATCCAAGATGGGACTCGGATGTGTGCTCATGCAAAGAGGGAAGGTAATCGCTTACGCGTCCAGACAATTAAAAGTACACGAGAAGAACTACCCCACTCATGACTTGGAGTTAGCGGTGGTAGTGTTCGCATTAAAGTTGTGGCGACATTACCTCTACGGCATGAAATGTACCTTGTACACGGATCACAAGAGCTTGAAGTGTGTTTTTGATTAGAAGGAACTTAACATGAGGCAAAGGAGATGGTTGGAACTACTCAAGGACTACGACTGTGAACTACTCTACCACCCAGGTAAGGCAAATGTGGTGGTCGATGCCTTGAGTTGGAAGAAGTATAGTGGGAGACTTCAAGCCAAGCTTACAAGGATCGAATTAGTGTCAAGTCTCATGGAAAGGATTAAAGCTTTGCAAACCGAAGCCTTGAAGGAAGAGAATCTCAAAGACGAAGTGATGACCAAGCAACGGTTACTTTTGACCGAAGATAGCCGAGGGATAAAATGCTTCAATGGGCGAGTTTGGGTGCCAAAGTTTGGTGGAAGCCGAGAGCTACTCTTAGAGGACGCGCACAAGTCCAAATATTATATCCACCCAGGAAGCACCAAAATGTATCGAGACTTGAAACTGCATTACTGGTGGCCAGTTATGAAATTGGATGTGGCACATTATGTGGAGTGGTGCATGACATGTTCGCAAGTGAAGGCTGAGCATCAATGACCTTATGGGAGTCTTCAATCACTGGAAATACCTGAGTGGAAATGGGACAAGATTACCATGGATTTCGTAACCAAGCTACCAAAGACCTTGAGGGGCAATGACACAATTTGGGTGATTGTTGACCGTTTGACGAAGAGTGCTCATTTCCTAGCGATGCGAGAAACTTTGCCAATGGATAAGTTGGCAAAGCTTTATATAGATGAAATAGTCGCTAGATACGGTATACCCTTGTCAATAGTTTCCGATCGCGATAGCCGGTTTACGTCAAGATTTTGGGGAGATTTACACCAAGAGTTGGGCACGCGGGTGAATTTGAGCATGGCGTACCACCCACAAACGAACGGACAAAGCGAGAGAACGATTCAAACTCTAGAGAACATGCTTAGGTCTTGTGTGATCGATTTTGGCGGTAGTTGGGATACCCATCTACCTTTGGTGGAGTTTGCATACAACAATAGTTATCATTCTAGCCTCGGGATGGCACCATTTGAAGTTTTGTACGAGCGGAAGTGTAGCACCCCCATGTGTTGGCTAAAAGCTGGAGAGAAACAATTTGCCGGCCCATAAATTGTGCAAAAGACGGCCGCCAAGGTCAAATCAATCCGAGAGCGGTTGAAAGCGGCGCAAGATCGTCAAAAAAGTTATGCCGACAAGAAGAGGAGACCGGTAGAGTTCCAAGTGGGAGATCGTGTGATGTTAAAGGTGTCTCCTTGGAAAGGCTTGATTCGGTTTGGAAAGCGTGGGAAGCTAAGTCCCCGTTTCCTTGGACCGTTTGCTATCCTTGAGCGTATTGGACTCCAAGCTTACAAGTTAGATTTACCACCAGAGATGGACGGAATCCATCCTACATTCCATATGTTCTACCTACGAAAGTGCTTAGCGGAAGAAGAAAGCATTATACCTTTGTCCGAGATTCGAGTGGATGATAACCATTGTGTTGAAGAGCCCGAAGCCATTCTAGAAAGAGTGATCAAGAAGCTCCGACATAAATAGGTGGCAATGGTAAAGGTTCAATGGAAGCACCACCGCGGCACCAATGTGACATGGGAGGCGGAAGAAGAAATGAGGCGTAGATACCCTCATTTAATTAGTTAGTTGGATTTCAGGGACGAAATCATTTCCAAGTTGGGGAGGATTGTAACACCCTGAAATCTGGGAACCTAGTTCGTATTCTTTTCGCGTTGATACTTACCGTGCGTTGGGATTCAATATTAAATATTGAGTTTTTACTGATTTAAGCATCGTGGACTGAAAATGTCAATTTTGGAAACTTGTGGCTTTTCTCGTGACAGTGCCCGCGATAGTGAATGGTGTCACTATCGCGAAGGCACAATCGCCGGGGGCTTGAGGCTCTCGGTACAACTCGCGCGATTATGCCAGGCGATAGTGCCCTGGTCACTATCGCGGTGGCACTCTCGCCCCGTTTGTACCGCGGGGTCGGGGATCTGCGCGACTATGCCCGCGACAGTGACAAATGTCACTGTCGTTGTGTCACTCTCGCCGACATCCATATGGGTATAAATTAGAAAGGTCGCGAATTTCAATCAGTTTATCTGATTTCTAGGGTTGTGGGGCGATTTTCCCTACAGTGGTTGGTAAGTTTTCTTCACCAAAAATCTCTTTCTTCATTTATGATACCTCATAACCATTAATGGTGATCCTTGACACTTTTAGGAAGTGTTTTAGAGAGCTATCAAGTGGTTTAGCATCTCACCTCTATTCTTCTCCATCCTAGGGTTTGGCTTCTTCATTTAAAAATCCCTAAGGTGAGTTCATCCACTTTTATAAAACTTTATACATGTCAAAAATGTGGATTTTAAATACCTAAACATCTCCTTTTTCATATACTTGATTTGTGGAAAATTTGTATCAAATCTAACTTTTGGGGATTTTAGGGTTTAAGATAATAGTATGGAATGGAGGTTAATAAGCCTTGATAATGTTTCTATTGGCATATTTATACTTGGAAAATGTATTTAAATGGATGGCCTTGATCATGTAAAATCATGGAATTGGAAAAGATGAACTTATAGTTAACTGCTGATAAGTTTGTATTTTGGGTTTTAGCATGTTTTGGAATTGAGGCATGTAAAGGTTATTTATGTGTCAACTATTGACCTTTTGGTAAACAATGTGGAATGCCTTTGTGAAAACCACCTCTTATATTATCTTATGCATATTATCAAATGTCGGATTACGCGTTTGGCCTTACGGGCATTATGTGGCTTAATTGCTTGCATTTGGGAGTCATGACCCCATAATTGTTGTAACATTGGTTCGACGTTGGGATGTTTGTTTCCCACGTCGAGGCATGTTTAGGCATCGTATTGGTTATAAGTCTTACGTGCTAAGTATTACGATATTGGATGAGGATCTCAACGTAAGGACCCTTAGGGGTTGAAGTTGACTTTCCGTGGGTGTAAGTCTAAAGCCACAAAGCCTTACATCCCTTGCGTGTACTTTTTATGTGTATTGGCTTTAGTGACTTGTCAAGTGGCTTACTTTTGTGTTCCATCACTTGTGTTAGTAAGCGGGTCTCCCCCGTTAACCCAAGAGGTATTTGCTATGGTAAAGAATCTTATCATTATTATCATAAATTCAATTCTTTTATTTACACTCATATTTGATTATTTCTAACTGCAAATGTTTGATCTCACTAGGCTTTAGCCTAACACTTTTTCTTAAAATGACATGTATAACAGGTCAGGTTAGCGGTGGGATTCGTCGGGATTGAGTAGGCGGCCTCGGGGTCAAGAGCGGTCTTTTTGGGAGATATAGTGATCGGTGCATATTGATAGTGGACATACATTTTGGAGGAATAGCAACACCCGACCTTAATCTTTCTTGTCTAAGTTAGATTATTAGGTTGTTGAAATTTATTCTTCATTTGATTAGTTTTGTAATTGTCATAACTTATTTTCCCCGTCTTCGGGATGATACTTTGGGATGCTTGGCAGGTTATATCTATTCAGTATTTCCCATTTTACAGCCGTCTTATTGCCGAAATTTCGAATTTTATTTCTCTAATTTTTAGGATGTTATAAAATACATTCATAATAACAGTAGCTAAGTGTGATTATGAACATATTTTATATAAGAATTCTCGCCACCATTTCTTACAATTCTCAACGGTGTAGTTTCCATTGACTCTAAGACTGCCCCATCTTAGAAGTTCTACCCAATTCTCACACTTCATTGCCTAAAAGTCTCAGCTTAAGTCTAGGCATCGACATTACATACCTAGTTCACTTAAACTAAGGCTCTGATACCAACTTGTAAAACTCTAATAATTAAGCGAATTAAATATTCGAAACTTCGGCAATATGACGTCTAAAATACGGAGATCCAAAATACCCTGTAAATAGAAGCCTCAAGGTATAAACACTTTCCAAAGGGGACAACTAAAGACCCACATAAGTTTGGGTTAATTTTCACCATAGTGTTTGCAAAAGAATGGGACATAAAGATTACAACAACCTACTTAACCTAGAAATAATTCAAACTAGATTAAAATGGGTGTTGCTATTCCACTATAATCTCTCTTCACAAAAATCCCCAAAAGACCGGCACTTCAAGATCTCTTATGTGCCCGGTTGACGAGTCTGACATCCTAGATTCCACCTTTAGTGGGATCTGTGGGAAAAACAGCAACCATAACAAGTGTTAGGACGAAGCCTAGTGAGATTTCATGAAATATAAGATTTACAAGTAAGAATAACATAATACAAGACTTGTGTTACCGAACTCCATTTCCATCGCAAAGTTAATCCCACTTGCAACAATGTTCTCAAACCTGAAGATAAATATACAATAGATAACCCTTGAAAACACGGGGGAGACCCGTTTCCATCGGGGTGACATATACATGGGAGTGGAGTCACCCATGATGCTATTGGATTACACCTCATGTCCCGGTCCTAGTTCCCATGCCATCGAGACATCACAACCTCAAACCATAATCATTGCCTTTATTGCCTACTCCGTCGAGTTACACCTCAAGGTCTTACGGGACATTATTGTCTATCCATATCTAGACGAGTTACACCTCAAGGGTCCACGACCCCCTATTGTCTACTCACTAGTAAACCAAAATGACCAACAACAATGGTCCAATTTAACTTATAACCACATCCTCGTGCACATGGAAGTGGAACTCCACATTCTTATCAGGTGATCACATACTGATTAAAATATACACAAAATATACATACATCTATATACTTCATTTGTCTACTCATAGCCACCATATTCATCATACAAGGTTCCATAATGTTAGGTTAACTTGTTATTCCATAATGACCATCCACCTTCACATCTCAAATAGTTCATCAATCATGTTAGCAAGTATTACTATGATGGTGGCTTATATTTCTCATCCATATTTACAAGGTACTCTAGTCATCTAGGTCAAATCCATGAAATAGAGCCTATTCATGTATTATTCAAATAAATGTATAGATTAAGTCAAGAGAATGTCAAATAACCATAGAAATGCAAGAACTAGAGTATGTAGAAGAAACTCACCATCTAAGGTTTGCAAAGTAAAACCCTAGAAATTAGATCAAAATCCCAATAAATGGTATACATGTATAATGTAGGTAATATTGCAAGTAATAAGTGAATAAAAGAGCATTTAAGGAGTATGAACTCACCAACTAGGGTTTGCAAAGAGAAATCCCTAAAAAAATGGAGATGGAGTCTTGAGGTTGAAGATGAAGAAGAGGAGATGGTAGGTCCTTGAACCCTAGACTTCCAAGCCTTAAATGATGGTCCCAAACTTGAAGAAATGAAAGGAAGTGAGTTATAAATGAGTCTAGGTCGGAATTAATGAAGAGGGAGGAGAAGAGAGTGTTTTAGAGGAATGATTTTGGAGTTTTTGAGACTTGGGGCCGATTTCCCCTTATTTAATTGACCAGTGGTCGCACGCGGATGCCCGCGCGAAGAGTTGCGCCAAGGACTGGAGTCATGAGATGACAGTGCCCCGCGTGGATGGTGGCGCGGTTCAAGTTGCGCGAAGAACTGCACGGAACACTGTTGTTTCCCTTTCCCCTTTCCCCTTTCCCCTTTCCCCTTTCCCCTTTCTTCGGCTCAAACGAATAACCCTCAAATAAGACCGGTTTTCAAGGCAAGGTTAAGCACAAACACTAAACAGCAAGCGAAGCATAAATTTAAGGTAATATTCGCTTACTCAGAAATCGGGGTGTTACACATGGTTATTTTTAAAATTAAAATATATTGCCCTTTTATATTTTAATATAAAAATATACCAAGTATAATCTAGTTTTGAAGGCAAATAAACTATACCAAAAAATAGCGTTTTAATCTCTTTAGTTTGACACCCATATTTATTTAGTTTTACCTTTTTACTGGACTCTTTAACGAATATTCACATGAAAATGTTGTGTGAAGGTTTGATTATGTTTAATGAAGATTGGTTCGTGTGAAAGGTAATATTCTTTTCCATAAAGGTAGCAATTATTTATTAACTCATTGAGAATAACCACGTTATTGAATATAAAAACTCATCTTATGTTTATGAGGTGACATTATATTTATATGAGAAATTGCTTCTGCTGCTGTATAGGCCCCATTCTTTTTAAATCCTCCCTTAATTAATTTGTCTATTTTATTAACTCTTAACTGTTTGTTCATTAATTAGGGGGAGATTTGAAATTAGTTATCCATTTTGTGATAGTAAATACTTATTATAGGACAAATACAAATACAAATACGGAGACTTATTTTGAGACGGAGGAGTATATTGATTTATCTATATCGTTCTGTAACCTCTATGTGATATCTATTTAACGAATCAACTCAAAAAGGTTGGTTGTGATGTAGTTGTTATTACTATTGGTAGCCTCACTTGTTCAATTTCCAATGATTTCCGGTTTTGTAAGTTTAAGTTGTTACTTTTGCGCTTTTTATATTGTTGTCTTGAATTTGATTAAGGTTTGGAGCAACACTATTGATCGTGACAAAAGGGTTCAATTTAGAGACTTTTCAAGTTGTTGTGTTTTCAATCAAAAATGAGCCCCCCACCCCCCACATCTCAAGTTGTTATCTGATGTTGCTGGACTTTTTCTTGATTGTCAAATGGTTGCAGTTCTTTCTCTTAAAGAAAGCATAAATTACCATTGGTGAGATTAGAATGATAGGGGGTTTAGTATTGGACATTTGCTTGAAATCTTTTCAAAATTTGGGTACACAATTTTGAAATCTGGTGGGTTACTCAAATGCACTTGATTGAGAAGTCTGAATGCAATCATGTATTATCGAGGGAAATGGCGTCACAAATGTTGTCAAATTTTGCGAAGTATCAGAATTCATATAGGTTATTGTCATTGACTACATTATTGTTGAGATGCGATGTATAATGCATTTTTGTGAAATATCATATTACGGGTGCTCATGGGTTGTGTTGGGAATTAAAGAATTGCTTAAGTATGGTTAATGCTGCTAGCACAACATGGTTACTACTTCTAAGACAGGTTAATACTGCTGAACTAGATTAATACTGCTTGATGAAGTTACTACTACTAAGCAAAGTTAGTACTGCTAGTAGTTAGTACTGCTGTGTATTAATACTGCTCATGAAGGTTAGTGCTGCTTATGAGATGAAGACTTCGTATGGCAATGAAGACAGCTGTATTGATTGAAGATATTCATGGAAAGCTTGGAGATAACTATGGAAGATTATACTGAAGATATTTTATATTTTGTAATTATCTTTTATCTTTAGTATGTATATAGAATTAGTCTGAATAGTTAGAGAGACAATATTCTGAGTTTTTTTTTTATAGAGAGAATTAACCTCAAGGTTCAGAACCCTAGTTCTAGAGAAGTAGAATTCGTATTGGTGAGCCTGTTCATCATTATTGAGGTTTTGTTTGAAATCTTGTAACTTTAATCATTCAATAAAGTTTACAAGTTGTGAGTTCAAATGTACTGTTCTATTGATATTCTGATTATTAAAGTGTTATTCCACAAACTTCTTTAATATTGTTTCTGAGTTCATTATTCTTGTTAAGAATTAGATCCTGACAAGTGGTATCAGAGCCATAGTATTCTCAGAAACCTTCAATCATCATGGATGGTTCAAGTGATAGTGTTCTGGTCTCAAAGGTTCCAATGCTCAGATCTAATGAATTTGACATGTGGAAGATTAGGATCAGGCAATACATCCTTCTCACAGATTACTCTATGTGGGACATCATTGAGAATGGCCCATCTAATGAAGGAAAGATTGGACCAGATGGAAAAAGAATCCCACCTAAGACAGATGGAGAGAGGAAGATAAGGCAGACAGAGATGAAAGCCCTGAGCACACTACTGTTGGCTATTCCTAATGAGTATGAACACCAATTTTGCAACTGCACTGATGCACAGATGCTTTGGAATGCTCTAGAGAAGAGATTTTCTGGTACCAAAAGTACCAAGAGAAATCAGAAGGCTATATTGAAGCAACTGTATGAAAACTTCATGTCTACTAAGAATGAGTCCATAACTCAAACTTTTGACAGGTTTAATAAGCTGATTGGTGAACTAGCTACTGTTGGAGTGCAGATTGATCAAGATGATGTAAACAGAAAGTTTTTAAGGTCCCTTGGAGATGAATGGACCATGTATATTGTCTCTTTCAGACAGGATGACAAGTTGGAGGACAAAGAACTAGATGATCTTTATAATGACTTAAGGGTGTTTGAGGCTGAAGTTGAAGCCAAGAAAAGACCTTTTGTATACACTCATAATGCTACTCTCTTATCATCTTCTTCTTCTACTGTTTCTGCTGCTAATGCAGAATCAGTTAGTATTGCTTATGTATCTAAGCAGGATGTATCTAATGACTCTGTATTAGAAGCTTTTCTTGCTAGTCATGCTAATTCTGGTTTAATTAATGGTGATCTTGAACAAATTAATGCAGATGACCTTGAGGAGATGGATATAAAGTGGCAGATGGCTATGCTAACTATGAGGGTCAAGAGATTCATAAAGAGGACTGGCAGGAACAACTTTTCTCAGAGGAGAGAAGATGGTGCTGGGTTTGACAAGTCAAAGGTATAGTGCTACAAGTGTCACAAAATGGGACACTTTGCAAGAGAATGCAGAGGAGGAATTCCTCAACAACATGGCAGTAACCATCAGCAAGCACATTCCTCAAGCTTCCAAAACAACATAAACTCCACTCAAGCTCTTGTTTCTCAAGAAGGAATGGGATTTGATTGGAGTGATCAAGCAGAAGAAGCTATTTAGAATCAAGCCCTGATGGCAGAAGTCTCAGAATCTTCCAGCACAGATATTCCAACTAAGGTAAAAACTAAACTGTGCACCAAAAAATGTCTTCAGACTGTACAAAAGTACAGGGATCATAACCAAAGCATGTGTGACGACCTTAAAAGGTTAGAAAGAGATATAAGAGAATATAAGGTGATTGTTGAGAAGTTTGAAGATCAAATAAAGGCTTACAAGGCAAATGAACTTCAGCACATGTATGACACAAATTACTGGAAGTGGGAGAAAAATCAATTAGAGATTCAAATAGAAAAGTCTAAAGAGGAGTGTGAGAAGATAAAGAGTGAGTATGAGAAAGATAAGCTTGACATTGAGAAGTTCTCTTATGCTTCCAAATCAATGGACTCTTTGCTTAAAGCTCAAGTTCATGATAAGATCAAGAGTGGTATAGGATACAATGCAACACCTCCACCTTATAACAATAATTACATCCCTCCCTCCTCAGATCTCTTAGAGAACCAAAATAAGGAGGACTTACCTATAAGAGCAACAGAAGTAGATCCTATAGATAGTGTGGTGGTTAAAGAAGAGAATGAGGAAGATAAGTCTGAGAGTAAGAATGCAGAAGAAATTCCTGTAGAAAATCATATTCTTACCAATGAAGGGGGGGTAAACCAGTCATCAAGAGTGAAAAGGTGGAGAGCTCAAAGAGAGAAAAGGGTAAGGTACAGGGAGTCCACTATATGCAGACCACAGTTGTGAATCCCTGTACATGTAAACAGTCTCAGCCCCAAAAACAAGATAAAACAAGGGGTAATCAAAGAAACTGGAATAATCAGTGGGCACAAAAACAAGGGGTTGATCTGAGTAAAATCAATAGACCAAAACCTTGTTTTATTTGTGGAAAGCTTAACCATATTGCCAAATACTGTTATTTCAATCCTATGAATCAGAGGATAAATTTTCAAAGACATATACAAAATCCTGTTGGTTATAGGAATCAAAGAAGGAATCATATGGCTGAAAATGTAAAAAGAGCACCTTTAAAATCTCATGCTCAAAACAAGTTTGCAAAATCTAATAAAATTACTCCAACTAAGCCAAGGAGTAACTTAATGAAAAAGAGAGTAACTTAATGAAAAAGAAAGCAAACAACTTTGTCCAAGTATGGGTTCCAAAAATAAAGAAATCTGTTAGTACTGCTATTTCAAATAGTACTGCTGACAGAAATAATGCTGCTGCAAGCAATACTACTGCTAACAAAATTAGTACTGCTAATCCAATTAGTACTGCTAATGATATTAGTATTGCTAACAAAGTTAGTACTGCCAATCAAGTTAGTACTGCTTCCAGTAACAGACCCATAATTGTGATAAAGTATTCAAGCCATAAGATTCCCCAGTCTGAGAAGCTCATCAAAACTGATTGTGAATATGTTGATGAGAATGGGAAACCCAAGACCACTTTGGCTTGGGTTCCTACTAAAAACTAACTGTTATACTTTATGTGCAGGGCAACCAACAGCTAAAAGGGAAGAACAGTTGGCATGTTGATAGTGGTTGCTCTAGGCACATGACAGGCAACAAGTCCTGCCTACAAAACTTTAAAAGGATTGATGGAGGACATGCATTGTTACTGAAAATGGTGTGCAAGTTATCAAGACAAGGGTGTGTGACAAACCCTTGACAGTTTCTGAAGAGGTAATTCGCATTAGTCTACATCTAGACGATGCCTCAGGTATCTCATCTATCTCTAATGATGAATTGTTTTCAACTCTTACTAGAATGGGGTATGGAGGCCCATTGGGTGTTTTTAAGTTCTCAAAAGATAAATTTTCTCCCCAATGGCGGTTCTTTGTCCATACCCTGATGCACTGTATTTCCAAAAAGACTACTGGATGGAGTGAGTTCAGTAGTACCATTGCTTATGCTTTGGTTTGCTTGGCCACTGCCAGAAAGTACAATTTTTCAAAAATGATTTTCAATGACCTTGTGTCAAACTTGGGAAACAAAAAGAGTTTTTATATGTACCCAAGGTTTGTACAGGCAGTTATAATCAATGAATTGACGGATATGCCTCAATTTGATGAGGTATATGTACCTAAAATCCCCAAAGGTAAGGTCTTTTCAAATATGAAGAGATCTCCATTGGACTCGGAAGGAGTTGACACCCCATTGTTCTCTACAATGATGGTGGTGTCCCGCAATGAAGAAGGTATGGCTTCAGGGTCAAGGCCATCATTAGACCATCCCACTGAAAGCCAATCCCAACCTTCAATCAGCATATCAATCCCTCAGTCCCTTCTTCAAAAACCAACTTCATCAATCACCAATACCTACATAAGGAAAAAGGTAAAGAAGGCTCCTTCCCTTCTTGTACCTTCACCCACAAAGTCTTTAAGCCCTCTAATGGAGAATTCTCCATCAGAGAATATCTATAGGGAAACCACATGGGCGTCTCCCAACCCTAAGGAGGTGCTCAATGAGGAGATGTATGAGCATATGGGTGAGCAGGCTGCCACT
Organism: Arctium minus; assembly: GCA_954870635.1. Lineage (NCBI taxonomy): Eukaryota > Viridiplantae > Streptophyta > Magnoliopsida > Asterales > Asteraceae > Arctium > Arctium minus. The sequence continues at coordinate 9,346,258 of OX941096.1, read as the reverse complement.
ACTCCTGCTAGCACAGAGGAGGACAGTGGTAAAATCAATAAGACCTCCCCCATGGAAACTTTGAATGAGCAATCATTCAAAGGTCCCAAGTGCCAAGAAACCAAGGGGTTGGAGGGTGCTTCTGCTAGGCAGAAGACTTCCAGTACTAAAAGATCCCATGATCCTTCAAAAGGGGGTAACACTCCTGGAGAAGGTGAGGACAGATATGACTACAATGAATTGATGGAAACAATGGGCAACATTAATCTGGATGTCATCAAGCAAGGCAAAGACATAGAAGAAATGAAAATGGTAATTCTGTCTCAACAAGTACAGATTACCAAATTGAAGAAAATGGTGACAAGATTGGTGCAAAAGAAAAGGAGAAGGCAGTTTGTTTTGAAGAAGAGGAAAAATGCTAATGATGCTTTCAACAAGGGGGAGAATCCAGAGGCTGAAGTAGAAAAGGAAAGTACATCTGGGATGGGATTTGAGTTTGAGGGGGAGAAAGCTGCAGAAAAAGTAGCACAAGCAGCAGCAGTAACAGAACAGGTAGCAGCAGTAACAGGGTTATCTGTTGAAGAGTTGGAAATAGCAGAAACATTGGTAAAAGCCAAGAATTACACTCCTAAGGCTACTCAAAAGTCCAAGGGAGTGGTCATTAAAGAAGGAGGCCTTTCAAAGAAAAGAAAAGAAATCAGTGAGACAAGTTTGAAGGATGTAAAGGGAAAGGGAAAGATGGTTGAACCTGAACAACCTTCAAAGAAGAAGAGTCAGATAGAGTTAGATGCAGAAGTGGCAAAGCAGCTTCAAGCAGAAATGGAAAAGGAGGAACAACTCCAATCTAAAAAAGACAGGGAGCTTGCACTTAATATGGCCAGAAAACTCAATGAAGAGTATCAAAAGAACATGAAAGCAGCAGCTGAGGCTAAGAAAATAGCAGTCAAAGCATCAAAGCAAAGAATGCCATTCAAGAAGCAGAAAAGACAACCTTCTAAGACCTTTTTGGCTAATCAGGAAAGGAGAAAAATGATAAATTTCCTGAAAGGTTCAATTGGTGTCAAAGGAGAAATGTTCACTAATATGGCATACAACCAAGTTAAGGAGCTCTATAAGAAGGAAATGGCAAAGCTCCAAGGGGATTCCTCTCAAAGGGAAGAAGCAGAAAGAAGGATGAAAGAGAGACGTGATCTCAACATCCAACAACCATTCCCTGAGGAAACCACACCTTCAAAGGATCAAGCTGAAGAAAAGAAGGAAGAACAAGAGAATGTTACTGTGGAAGTAAAATCTGCAAAAAGAGTAAAGACCATAGCTTCCAAGAAACAGTCCAAGAAGCCAAGGGTTGAAAAAGCTGAAAAAGAGGCAGAACCTTCAGTTACACCTTCAGCAGAATCTGTGCAGAACCCAGAGCAGTCCAATAAGCAATCTGATGAGCATGTGAGTCTTTATATGACTGTAATAGAACCAGTTCAGGCTGTTCCAATTTCTGTGAAGGATCCAGAGATCATCTTCTGGGATATCTTGAGGGAAAATAGAAAGGATTACTTCAGGATGAAAAGAGTTGGTGATATATTTGAAGTATATGCCACTTGGGGGAAAGTAATCAGAAGTTGTTCCAGGGCTGATCTAGAAGAAATGCATAAAGTGGGAATAAAGCTTTATGAGCATGTTTTGAAAGGATCTGAAGAAAATCTACTCAAGATTGCAATGGAATACCTTTGTATGATGTTTGAACCAGAAAAGGTGGTGCACAGGATAAAGGATCTACATAATGGGTATGTGCTTAAGAAGATTGATAAATGGATACTCTTTGAAAACTGTGGTGTATACATGATCACAATTGATAACTGTTATCATGAATACTACCTAGTGGACAAAGTGTATGATCATAGCAAGGAGAAGCTGAATGGGATGCTGAAAGCTAAGCTAGTATGTGCAAAGGAATCAGAAATGGCCAGAATTGTGGTAAGAAGAACAATCAATCAAAGTCTGGGTCTGGATCCGAATTTGGGCAACTAAGTTGTAGTGTTGAAAGCATCTTGAAGATCATAATTGAAGAACTTGACTTCTCTTCCTAAAAGTCAAGTTAGGGGGAGATTGTTGGGAATTAAAGAATTGCTTAAGTATGGTTAATGCTGCTAGCACAACATGGTTACTACTTCTGAGACAGGTTAATACTGCTGAACCAGATTAATACTGCTTGATGAAGTTACTACTGCTCAGCAAAGTTAGTACTGCTAGTAGTTAGTACTGTTGTGTATTAATACTGCTCATGAAGGTTAGTGCTGCTTATGAGATGAAGACTTCGTATGGCAATGAAGACAGCTGTATTGATTGAAGATATTCATGGAAAGCTTGGAGATAACTATGGAAGATTATACTGAAGATCTTTTATATTTTGTAATTATCTTTTATCTTTAGTATATATATAGAATTAGTCTGAATAGTTAGAGAGACAATATTCTGAGTTTTTGTTTTTATAGAGAGAATTAACCTCAAGGTTCAGAACCCTAGTTCTAGAGAAGTAGAATTCGTATTGATGAGCCTGTTCATCAATATTGAGGTTTTGTTTGAAATCTTGTAACTTTAATCATTCAATAAAGTTTACAAGTTGTGAGTTCAAATTTACTGTTCTATTGATATTCTGAATATTAAAGTGTTATTCCGCAAACTTCTTTAATATTGTTTCTGAGTTCATTATTCTTGTTAAGAATTAGATCCTGACAGGTTGGATTGGCCGGGTTGAAGACACTTGAACAACCCAACCCAATGTTTACAGTTTGGAAAATCTCAACCCAACCCAATCAAAAGTGCAATCCAACCCAACTCAAACCGTGCGGGTTGGGTTGGGTTGGTCGGGTTGAAACTTTAATACATCATTTTACAATCTAACTAAATGATTTCGTTTAAAAAACTAAAATCAAAATGAAAATTTGAAAAATAAGGCTAATAAGAGAAGAGAATAGTAGAAGAAGAGTATTTACCTCTTCATTCTATCGATGTTGAAGATTTTTGAAGACGTGAAGGATAAATTCGTGCGATTTTAATCAGCGTGGTATCGTGGACAAATCTAAACTACGACTAAGATAGAAATACTTGAGAATTGATAGAAAGAAGAGTCGTTAAAAGTCTAAAATCATAAAAAAAAATTAAAAGTGTACTAGTTTTGGTCGGGTTGACGGGTCGGTCGGGTTACTTTGGGCTCAACCCGTTTCCAACACAGTAGATGCGGTTTCAACAAAATTTGTATCGATTATGTATCGGGTTACCTTGGTTTGAGTTTTTTTGCGTTTTTTCGGGTTGGATTGGCCAGGTTGGTCGGAAATTTAAGCACCCCTATATCATATGGCATGCGGGAAGAACTACTTGCATCATACCATGCTAAATTTTCCATTGATGTGTCAATAATATTTAGAATATCTTCAAACATTTGATAACTTAACTTCAGACTTGTATGGTTTGAGATATTGTAGATAATTACCATATAAATTTGATGTATTAATTGAAAACAAGTTTTCCTTTTAAATGATAAACATGTTAAAATATAAGATAAAATTTTAAACCTTGTTAATATAATAAAATACTCTATAAATTTTGGATTTAACGATAAATAGAAGGGCTTCTTCAAAAATAACGATAAATTGAAGGGAAAAGTCCGAACAAACCGAATAAACATTCTAATTTTGAGTGATCAAGTCTCTTAAACTTTTTTTAATTAATATATCGCAGAACTTTTTCACGTTAAATGATTAAGTTCTCGACTTTCTTTTTTGAATAAATAAACCATTGAACTTTTAAAAATTGGTGATTTATATTTTTTTAACTAAAAAATGTTACTATAACCGAATATGAAAGTTTTGAAGTTATAAAAAACTTAAATCAATTTATCATTCCCAAAACCTACGCCAATCAAACACCTTGCACCCAATAGCATCATTTCCTCTCGCCATGCCACAATCGACCGCTCTTTATCACCGCTCATTTCCGCCTTTTACCCCTACCAACTATCTCCCTGTTTTTTATTTATAGTTTTTTGTTTTTCGATTCTCGCTCTTTTCCAACAATTTAATTGATTCGTATAGACAGATCAAAAAGGAGAACCGAAACACAAAAAAAAACAGATCAAAAAGAGGGAAATAAATGGCATGGCGAATGGAGGCAATGGGTGGTGATGGAGAGTGGTTGAAGATGGGGTGGCGAAGGGGAGTAATTGCCATGAGTTCGAGGGGTTTGAATAGCGTAGAGTTTGGAATGGTAAAACTGGTAATTTTTACTTTAAAAACCTTTTTAGCCAGTCAAATGTAACCTTTTTTATATTAAAAAAAATATAGGCAACCAATTTTCTAAGAGTTCGGTAATTTAGTTATTCAAAAATAATTAATCATTTAAAACGGTAAAAGTTCAATGGTTTATTTATTCAAAAAAATAGTTTTGGGACTTAATCATAGGGAAAGGAACTAATTTTTCGTTACCGATTTGCAATAAAAATTTTGCACCCCGTTACAATGCACGGGTACACTATTAGCATATTATAAAGCATTTGGTTAAAAATCTTAAAAACAGCTTTTTAAACATTATATACTACTATTTAATACTAAACTACTTAATTTTCAACTTTACATGTAAATGATTCATGACTATAACTTTTTTAAAGATGCATGCCAATTACATGATAAACATCACATTTTAAATATAGAATCTAAGATATAATTTGGATAATTATTGAATTTTAATAGAATACTTAATTATTACTTTTTATAATAAAAAAAAAATTACATCCCTATTAAACTTAAATTAAATTAAAAACATTCAAATAAAGATATATACGATTACATTTCTAGTAAATAAAAAAATGCAAATAAGATAAAACCCGAAAAGTAGTGTCTCTGTGACGATGGAAACAAAGGAGGGGAAGGCACAAGAACAATAATTGGTAGGTGCAAATTTGAGGTTCCCATTCGACCATCAACACCAAACAGTTAAACTCTGCAGGTGAGACCTGATCCATCATCATCACGGTTTCCAATTTCAACCAACCATCCAACATCTTCTCCTCTGGGTTTTGTGTAAATCTCCAACTCTTCATCTTCACAGTCAACCTCACTATCGGATTTCTCACAAACCCTAATAAGATTTTAAGAGTTTTCTTTCTCCAAATTAGGGGTTTTTTTTGCTGTTATAAGACGATTTTAAGACGCTATTTGATTTGGGTTTTTGATCTAGGTCAACCTCAACCATATTCCTGTTGGGTTCCCTAAGAATCTTGTTTTTTTCAAATTTGAGATTTTTCTTATTCTGATACGATTTTCGATCTGGGTTTTTGATCTACTTTTTTCAAAAGATGGTGAATTTCAGGAGCATGGAGGAATTCTGGCTTTTCTACATGAATCAACACTCAAAACCAGCAACAAGAAGATGGCATTTTGCTGGCACACTGTCTAGTATGTTGTGCTTGATATATGCACTTGTGTTTAACTGGTGGTTCTTGTTCTGTGTACCTTTATTTGGTTATGGTATGGCTTGGTATAGCCATTTCTATGTGGAAGGAAACATACCTGCAACTTTTGGTCATCCAATATGGTCTCTCTTGTGTGATTGGAGGATGTTTGGTCTTATGCTCACTGGTCAGATGGATAGAGAAATCAAAAGGCTAGGTAAAAGACCCATCTTGCAACCCTATTGATTCCTCTCTTTTTTCGATTTCGATTTGGTTTAGATACTCGAATACATGCAATAATAAACATCTTGGTTTGTCTTTCTATTTGAATACTCTATTTTGAGTTACAAGTTTGCTTTTTCTTGTGTATTTTGATTTGTGTATATACATATATATAATATAGTGTTTGAAGTGAAATTGAGGTTATTTTTTCTTTGTAAATTGAATGAAGTTGAATTCCCAATTCGACTTTTGGCTGTTAGATCATCAATTCGGACATACCGGGGCTGGTTTGGTTTGGTTGTGTTTGGCGACTTTTGACTACTTTTTTCCCAACCTTCGCTAGCCAAGAAGCCTTGGTGTATTAGTTTTAGTCTTCACCGGATCGAACCTTGAATCTATAAATACTTTCACTCCCAACGCTCGGAAGCCAAGGATCCCTGGTGCACTAGAGTTGCGTTTGATGATAATTAACTACATTCCCAGCCTGCGCTAGCCAAGAAGCGTTGGAATACTGGTCCCGGTTCTAGAATATCAGAGGGTTTGTCTAATTGTTGATTTCAGTTCCTGCAAGTTGGCCCAATACCCACATGGTTACCAGGAAGAAAAAAAAAAGGATTGGACTTTGAATTTGTAAAACCTCCCTCCCAACCCATTTGCCAGCCGAGTAGCCTTGTTGCATATGCTTGACGGAATTAAACTGCAGATCATATTGAAGTTTCATTGTTACAGTGGACTGATGAGAATATACGGAAGGAGTTGACCTTGGAAAAACGCACAAGGCTTTCTAGGTTAACGTCGGATTGACAAGTTTTGCAACAAATATAGAACCTGTGAACTTCTCTGCTGATTATGATATGCCATGGTCCATTAAAGGTGCTTGCTAAAGCGAACTGAACCCCAAGTGTGCTCGACTAATGCTAAACCAAGCCAAACGAACACAGTATATCCCACCAAAAGAGTAAAGCGGTTGTTTCCCAAACCAGTCGGCTTGCTCAGCTCATGTTGTATGTGTTAAATGGTTCGATTGATGTTGCTAATGTGTTCAAAATTGGGCTCGACTCAACTTCTGGTTCTCTCTTTATATGTGTGCCATACTTCAGCATTTTTGGTTTGCTTTGTTTGGGTTAGGTTTAAGAGGGTGTTTGGGATTGCTTATTTAAATTCCTTATTAACTTGTTGTGTCTTGTCACTCCTAATATGCTATTTCTAGTGTTTGGATTGGGAAAAAAAGTGTTTATAGCTTTTCCTCGGTGCTAATAAGGAGTTTTTAATAAGTTAGTCCATACTGACTTATTAACTTATTTGAAACAATTTATGACTTTTTTTTGTTATTTTACATGTATAAACAATCTCAAACACTCCTAAATAACAACTTATTAGCTTATTACGTTTTAGTACCACAATAAGCTAATTCAATCACTTTTTATAAAACTGCTTTTTATCACCACATAAGTTGATAAGCACTTTTAAGAAGAAAAAAAAAACATAAGTTGTTTTAAATAAGCAATCCCAAATACCCCCTAAAAAGATGGTTAAATTGCAAACATTAACACTACATTTGTGAAAGTGATCGGTACCTGTTTTGGTGCCGGTGAACACAGAGAGGGTGTTTCAGTTTTGTGTAAACAACTTTTTCAAATTAAAGAAAATATATGCGTAAAGCATTTGCATAGAATCAGGCTATTTTGTGAATTAGATTGAAAAGATGGCTATAAGGTGAATTGAAGTTGGAAGATTGACTATTCGGGTCAATTTCTCTATATAACACCAACAAAATAAAACTAAAACATTATTATTATTATTATTATTATTATTATTATTATTATTATTATTATTATTATTTATAAAAACAAGTACTTCTTTCATTAATGGACAAACATAGAATTGCATAAAAGGCATGAGGATCGTATATTAACCGGATCTGGATTGAAATCGAACCGATTATAGGTCTTGTTCCTTTGACCCGATTTAGTTAAGGATTTTAGACCTAATATCGAATAAGGACCAAATATAAGCTCAAGTCTAGAACCAGTTTGTGAAAGCCAGACATCTAGACTTAGGGGTTTTTTTTTGTTAGGAGTTTAATGGACTTAACTTATTCGGTAAGCTATACATTACTGTTTGATAGTGGCTTAATGATATGTGAATCCCAGTTTGCAAGTGTAATCAATAAATCAATGAAGAAACGATCAATATATTTCATTAACTACGGTCATATGATTGTATTAACTGATAAAGCTCAAAAAGGTTTATAGAGAGAATTGAATGAAACACGTATAAATCTAAACTGACCATTAACCTAGAAATTAGGTTAAACAAAAGATTATATACCTAGGGCTTAGACATAGCAGGCCCAAAGCCCATTTAATACAGAAAAGCCCATTAACAAAATAAAAGAATTAAAGCATTACATTTTGCACCCATCTACTTCAATTCAACAAATAAAACACACCCTAACAATCTCCCCCTTTGAATTGAAGTTTGTAGTCTCTCCAGTTCGGAACATGTACCTTTCGAAGCCCAAAGTGCATCCGAAAATGCTTATCATATTTCTGAACTCTAACCTTTCAAGAATCAGCTTCAAGGCTTTAGACACGAGTTGTCTGTAATTTGGGTCCAGCGGATTTCGATCTTTGTCATCTCGAGAAATCATGGCACGAAGTTTGTCTCTAAGAATGTACAGAGTACCATCACAGAATCTGGCAATCTGGCTGAATATGATGAAGCGCATTTTACCTTCACTGTTTGGATATGTCATGCCAAGTTCCGAAATTTCCATCACTGTGTAGGCTGGAACATCCTTATTGTTTATTGGTAGTCTCAGATCAGGTTTGAACAGATTGATCTTGGTTTGATGGCTTTCAATACCAATCTGCAAGTCTTCAAGACACGTTAACTTCATTGTGGTCATAATGAAACGCTTTACTGCTTTCGGAGCATCTTGAATTTCTCCATGACGTATGGTTCTAGTCTTCATGTCACGTAGTAAACACAAAAGATCTGGTAGCTCTAGATTCTCAAAGTCAAATTCTGAGAATTTCCATTGCTTACCATCAGTTCTAGTGACAACGAAGGTCGGATACCATATTTTTTCGGAACAGTCAGTGCCAATCTCATCGACAGATTTGATTCTGAGCTTTGTTATGATTCCTTTGCGTGATCCATTGTGGTTCTCTCTTATAGAGCAATATGCGTATTGTTTCCGTCTGTTGAATGACCTAATATCATAGATGAACGCCTTATCATATGTTCGAATCCAATAAGCAAATTTCTTTTCTGAGACTCTTCAAGAAATGGAACATTGATCCTTACTCTTTCCCATTTCAGTGGTGGATCAGGTCGAACATTTACGACTTCACGAACTGGAGTTTCTGACGTATGTTGATCGGGAAGATCTGGTGGCACTGAAGGAATTGATCGTAGAGGAATGACGTCGTAAAGTGCCTCAGTAGACTGAAACTCTAGTCGCGTCTGCTCAAATAAGCAATCATAGTCTCCTTGTAGCATACATTCTTCATCACCGAATGTTCACAATTCATTGACTCCTTCTTGGAACATGACTAAAGCTCTTTCGGATACTGGTTCAGCTGACTCATCAATATCTGCAAATTGATCAATTTTAGCATAATTTCCAACCTCATCGAGTGAGTCTGTACCTGCTTCACAATGGATTAATTATGTGACCGAGCAGTCTGCCTGAAGGTGACTCGACTGTGAAATAACCTCTGTCTGTGCATCATCGATCTCTGTATCATGTACTGATTCAGCGTCCTGAGCCCCTTCTAATTATTTTTCCTGTGCAGTTCCCGGTTGAACATCTGTCTGAGAGGTCTCTGTTCTTGCTGATGTGTTATTGAGGCGCTGACGTTTCTCCCCCTCATGACGATTGGGATCATCACGGTCGTCATGTGGACGTTTGGAAGAACCGGCTTGAGTGCGGCAAGTATCCTCGAGTACCTTAACCCTGGTGGAGAGGGCAGATATCGAAGACCAAAATTGGCATAAATGGAATCCATTTTTGCGGTGAGATTTCGGAAACCTGCTCTGACTTCGTCTTGGAAAGCACGGGACTCAAACTGTTGGCGAAGAATGGAAATCAGACCTGTATCTTCAGGCGTACCGTGAGAAAGAAGATCGGCTAGAAGCATCGATTTAAGCTCAGAGGTTGACGGTCGTTGCTGAACTGGTGGAGGTGGTGGCGGTGAAGGTGTTGAAAGAGGAGCTTCAGCTACTGGTGACTTGCCTTTCAGCATTCGGAGAACCGTTTGTTGGAACTCCTCAGCTGATCGGCATTGTTGTTCAAGTTGGCGTGAAACACAACCATCGATAGCCTGCAAAGCCTGTTGTAATAGTTTTGGTGTAATAAATGTGGGTAAACTAACACCTGTGTCACATAGACTTCCAGTTTTGGAAACGGCTGTTGAAGTCGTACCGCCTACGTTCACAGCTGGCGTGATGATAGCTGTGGTAGGACTTCCGACCAATCCTTGTGGAGCACCGCCTGTGGGTGTCACTATAGTCGTTCTGGTTGGGTCACACAGGCTCACAACTATAGACTTAGTATGTGTCCTAGAGTGTATAGGCTCTAGACTCGATGCTTGAAGAATAAAAGTCGATGGTCGGGGTTGGGGCCTATCTGTTTCGATTCCTTGACTCTCCAAGTGAGAGCCCGGTAGCGTATGTGTTATGTCCCCATGAATATCTGAAACAACCATCTGTTGTGAGATGGTTGAGTGACCGGGTAGGGTTTGTGCTTGCGTCGCTGGGTCCACGGCGTCTTCTTCAATGCCTCGTCCCAACACATGGGAGTTGACAATAGATGTAGCTACCCGTCTAGATTTGGTTGTGATGTTTGATCGCTCATGATTTCTCTTACTGTGCCTTTCCTTCACACATTCACTCTCATTCTCATTTTCATTTTCGACTGAAACTCCTTTCGCTCTCCTTATGTCTCCAGAGTCGGCTTGGGAAATGGAAGGTGCGGGGGTATGATGGTTTGAGGATGTGGGAGAGGTAGGTTGAGGTGAGGTGTGTGTAGGTGATGTATAGTGAGATGGTGTAGGAGATATGGGTGGAGGTGAGGCTGGTTGGGATTGGGGAAAGGAATGGGATGGTGAGTTAGGTTCGGGGGAGGGTTGAGTGAAGGAGATAGGAGATGGGCAACGACCGATAGGTGTGAAACGAAATTGGTTGGGGTCGTTTTCCGATTGGGTGGAGGATGAGGAAGATCCCGATGGGTTATGACCTTGTGATGCATTACTCTCAGTACCGGCTAAGGTTGGGTCGTTGGTGACCGGTACATCATGGAGTGTAGATGAAGTATTAGGCGCGGTTGGTCTTACCCTACTAGCAATAGCTTGGTCGTCCACGACACCTCCCACGCCAGAACCCCTCACGATTTTTACTCTCGTCGCACCCTGTCCGGAAGTCCCTACATTCCGGACTTTTGGAAGTCTCACTCGGGGACCCTGACGTCGCTCGGGTTGTGCTCCCTGGTAGGTCCTGTCGGTGTTGGCCGGACCACAGGAGCTTGTTGGTCTTGAATTTGCCTATAAGCTAACACACTAGGTGTCGTGGGACGAGCATATTCTAGTAAGGCATTGGGTATACGCATTGGGTATACGCATCGGGTCAATATCGGGATTCTCTTTTGGCTCGTTAACAATTAGGCGCATCTTGTGAGGAGTACATACCTGATGAGACCATCCGTCGTGGAATTTGGGGGTTGTTGGTCATCAATCTTTCTATGGCAAGTTGAAGAAATCTCATGTAGGGAATGAATTTTCGGCGGTTGCCTGTGTCCTTGTCTTGAACAGCCTGAACCAGCTCATTCCAGATAAGACCGGCGTATTCGACGTGTCGATGATAAGCGACGCCGTGGAAGAGGCGTAGAAAGTTGTCGTTGCGCCGTTCGATACTTTTTTTCTTTGACAAGAGGCAGCGGTTGAGAATAGTGAAAAACGTGAACCAGATTAGGTGGAGATGGTTTAAATGGAAGTTCGTTACTTTGGTGAATAAACCCTCGTAACTGAGTGCATGGACCTCTCTGAGCAGTTGCTCATTAGATATATCTGGAGCGAAAGTTGCGCGGCCGTGAAAGATAGCATCTGGAAGCTTGAGAAACAGTCGGAGACTGTTGGGAGTGAGTACCAGCGAGGTTGTGTCTACGAGTGCTTCTAATTTTTCATTCTCATGTCGCTCATCGGAGATGTATCGAATGGTGTGCCACACCTGCTGCAGATAGATCACTAGGACGTCAGCAGTAGCGATGAAAGCACGATAGAGAGGATGGCCACGAAGGATTTCGAGCACGATTGGGTGTTTACAGCCATATTTCTCAAAGTCGATATAGTAGTTGTTGGGAGTCAAAGGCAGGTAGGAGTCGGGGTTGATAAAAGCGGCATCAGCAACCGGATCGGTCGGTTAATCGTTCGGATTTTGTGCCATGTGGTGACCTGAAAATTGAGAGAGTTAGCGAACCAGTTACGCATTCATATTGGGATTAAAGTCATAAACCGGTTAAGAAACATGAAAGCGGTTCAGATTTCTATCCGGAGTCAAACCACAGTCCGATAGGTCACGGGCCGGTGGATGGTTTGGCGGTTCAAAGGTCATGGCCCGGGGTGGTTCGATGGTTCTGGTTCACGGCTCGAGGTGGTTTGGTGGTCTTGGACCACGCATTGTTGTCTGAGACTACGGCTCGGTGGTCTAGGACCACGGCGCGGGTGGCGTGGCGGCATGGTATCGGGTGTGGACCATGGCGCGGGGCGACATGGGGCTGAGGGTCGCATGGCACTAGGCCGAGGCCCGCATGGCATTGACGATGAGACCCCCATGATTTGGAAGAGCGAGGTCCGTATCGAGATGGAATTGAGGAGTCGGGTTTGGTGAGACCCGGGTGGTTTAGAACTATGCGAAACTACTCAAATTCGTACCAAAGGGTCAATAACAATAATCAATATCGAAATTTATTTCACGATTAATTTAATCATTAATCCACATTGAACTGAATCTGAAACAGAAACCCAAACCAATATAGAATCTAAAGTAAACAGTAATCCGAGAAACTATGAACCCAAGTCGATCATAGTAGCAACTATGAACCCAAAACAGTTAACCCACACAATCACCACATATCAAGTTTCCCAAATCAAACAGTGACTACTATCCCAATCGATTACTCAATTATCAATCCAATGGAATCAAAACTAAGACATCACAGGAACCCAAATCAAACACCTTAACAAATTTAAACCCGAGAGCTAACATTGATTCAAGACACAGTGAGACCAAATCAAACAATTAAAAACCCAATCTATTGAGTTTGAAGACCAAACTGATTGAATCAAATAAGCACAAGATTGAACTATTGAAACTGATGTGTAGATGACCCACATTAAATCAATCTGAACCCTAATCAACATTCAATGTACACCACACTCATCAATTGACATACAACGAACCATAATCGAGCCATAAGCAAATATCGCAGGGCGATGTGTTCCAAACCCTAAACCCCAAATCGATCGGGGTTGAGTGGGTCGCAGGGCGGCTGAGGCCGCGGTGGGTGTTCGATAAATCCCGCGGGCGCAGGTGGTTGTCGTGGGCGGTGGCGAGAAACAGCAAGAGTGAGAGAGAACTTACCTGAGTGTCGACTGTGAGATCGATTGAGAGCGAGCAAGAGAGATTGAGAGGCGATGGAGAGGACCGGGGGTCGAGAGAGAAAGATGGGAGTGGAGAGCGAGACCCGTGTATAGGGTTTAAAACCCCCGGTCGACTTAGGTCGGATCCCGAGTACCCGGTGCACCGGGTTTGGTTTGACCCAATTTTAACTAAAAAAATTTATTTAATTAATTACTTAAACTAACTTAAATTAAAAAATTAAAAATTAATAATACTAAAAATACAAAAAAAATCTTTATTTATTTTATTTTTATTTTTTTTGATAAAACTAGAGCTAATTTGAATTTAAAAAAGAAGAATAAACATAAAGAGAATCTTATGAAAAAGAGCTCCCCTTTTAACCAAAAAGAAAAAAAAAACTTTTATCCCCCTCAACCGAAAGGCTCTTTTCGAGTACCTTACTCCCCCTCGATTGTTGCAAGAAATTACCTACTCCCCCTCGAAATGGGAACATCGTATTCCCTCTCAGACTGAGACCGCGAAATGAAAAACTTACCTGTTTTCCAGCGTTGTAACTCCCCCTGGACTTATGAGCAGTCGTTAGCCACAAATAATAGACCGAAAAGTAAGAACACATGCATGAATTAACATGGGACGAAAGACACAGATAAATCACGTAAACTGAGAACGAAAAAGAAATCTAAATTAAGAATACATAAGTTTTAATTATTTTGTACGTGATACAAGTAGGAAATAATGAACATGGAGTGTCGCCTTGACCATCCGGAGGGTGATATCGGGATGGAGAAGGATACAATCCATGTTTACTATATAGAACTTGTATCAGATGCACACAAACACTTTAAACTTTCAGATTTAGCATTCCAAGATTGGATACAAGAAAATTGAAACGTTTTTCATCCAAGGGTTTTGTAAAAAGATCTGCTAACTGAAGGTCTGTATTCACAAAATAGAGTTCGATCGTACCTCGTTCGACGTCATCTTTAATAAAATGATACCAAACATCTATGTGCTTCGTCTTAGTATGTTGGACAAGGTTACTAGTGATTACGATGGCGTTCTTCGAGTCACAGTAGATTGGGATCTTGGAGTAGTGGAACCTATAATCCTTCAGCTGTGTGCGCATCCAGATCACTTGAGAGTAGCAACTTACGGCAGCGACATACTCTCCTTCAGTTGTGGAGGTGGACACGCAGTTTTGCTTCTTTGATGCCCAACTTACGAGTTTGTCTCCAAGAAACTACACGTGACCCGTAGTACTTTTTCTGTCCAGCATGCATCCTACGTGATCTGCATCAGAATAAGCAACTAACTCGTACCCGGTATCCTTAAGATACCAAAGGCCAAGATCAGTAGTACCTTTCAAGTAACAAAATATTCGCTTAACAACTATGAGATGAGACTCTTTAGGCTTAGACTGATATCGCACACACAGACATGTGGAAAATATAATATCTTGTCTATTGGTTGTTAAATACATTAAAGACCCTATCATGCCTCTACAGGTCGTAGCATCTACTTCCTTTCCGTCAGGATCGGAGTGTAGCTTAGACCCTGGTGCCATAGGAGTTTTCATGGGAGAACTGTTTTCTAACTTGTATTTCTTTAAAATATCTGAAATATATTTGGACTAATTAATAAAAATGTCTGTTGAAAGTTGTTTAACCTGAAGTCCAAGAAAAAAGTTCATTTCTCCCATCATACTCATTTGAAACTTTGACATCATTAAGGCAGAAAAATTCTTACAATATTGTGGGTTTGTAGAGACAAATATAATATCATCTACATAAATATGTATGAGTATGATATCAGCCTTTTCTTTCTTAATAAAGAGAGTGGTATCGATCTTACCTTTTGAGAAGTTCGACTTGACAAGGAATTGAGATAAAACATCGTACCAGGCTCTTGGGGCTTGCTTGAGACCGTAAAGTGCTTTGTCCAGTAGGTAGACATGAGTCGGCTTGTCTGGATCCACAAAGCCTTCCGGTTGAGAGACGTACACCTCTTCTTTCAGGATGTCATTCAAGAAAGTCCTATTCACGTCCATTTGAAAGACCGTGAAGTTCTTGTGTGTTGCATATGCTAGGAACATCCTTATAGCTTCTATTCGTGCTACTGGTGCAAACGTCTCGTCATAGTCAATGCCCTCTTGTTGATGATAGCCTTTAGCCACAAGTTGCGCTTTATTTCGAACCACTATTCCGTCTTCATCTCATTTGTTCTTGAAAATCCATTTGGTACCAATTATGGTCTTGTTTCGAGGTCGGGGTACAAGTCGCTACACTTTCAGGCTTTCAAACTGGTTCAACTCTTCTTGCATCGCAATAATCCAATCGGGGTCCTGAAGGGTTTCAGAAACTGTCAATGGTTCTATTTTGCTCGAAAAGATCGAGAACAAGCAGTCGTTGACGGACATGGACCGTGTTTGAACGGGGGCGTTCGGATCGCCAATGATCTGATGTAGTGGGTGGTCCTTAGTCCAACAGTGAGTGTGCATAAGCGGTTGAGTGTTCTGATCAGGTGCAGAGTTGACATAGTTTCCCGACGGTATGTCTTGAACTGATTCAAGAGATGGTTGTGAACCAGATGGAATAGACGCTACTCAATACTTTTTGTACAACTTTTTAGTGATAATGCTACGAGTCTTGAAGTTCATTAAATTTATACTTTTAGAGTTAGGTTCAGGGGAAACGCTAAATAAATGAAAAATCAGAAAATCACGAAAGAAACTATTGAAAAAGTATATAAATATGAATGTCAAATTAACGAGAAAAATATGATTGTTTTTTTTTTTGTAATTTGTTTCGTTCGAATTTTGATCGTATTTCATATTTTTTTCGATGCAAAAAATAGGGGGTGAGAGATTTTTTAGTTTAAAATAAAGTTGTAATCATCTTTTTAATCACATCCATTGGATCAATTAATCTCATCCATTAAATCAATTAATCTAACAATTGATCGAGTTTTTTCGATTTTTCATTTATTTAACATTTTCCCTAAACCTCCCTCTATACCTTTAAATATTTAATTCAATGTTAAAATGCCAAAAATACGGCTATGTTTCTATAATTTTTTTAATTTTTAAAATTTCGTTTTTTAAGTTAAATTTGTTAAAATTTTCTATTTAATATTCAATTTATTTGGTTTATTCCATTTCTCTTAACTTTTTTTTTCTTCTATTTTATAAAGTAGATTTTATTTTTAATTTTATTTTATTATTTTCTCTTTCATTTTAAGTTTTAAGTTATTTTTTCAATTTAATTTAATTTTTTTCCTATTTAATATTCAATTTTATTTCTTCTATTTCATTCATTTAATTTTAATCATTTTTTATCGATTTATAAAGATTGCTCTAAGATAACGTATTCTTTAATTTGTTTTTTTTTTAATTTTATATATTTGTCTATGATCATACTATTAGTTTTAAATAAAATTGAAATAATAATTTGTATTATGAAAGTTAACAATTCATTTGGCTTGAATATGTTGCCACTTGAGATGTATTATTAAAATAACATAATCCAAAAAAATAAATTGCAAATTATGTTTTCAGTATTTTGGTGATTCATCTACTAGAAACTAATGATCAAGATCAGTGTTGCACTATAATTAAAATTAATGTTAAGAAAAATACAAAATTCGTTTTCAAATTTCAATTGACAACTTTCATAATTCTTTTTGGTATAAGTAGAGATTTTTATCTACCGTCAAAATAAAACACATTGATTTTTAATTGGTTGTTCTATTTAGATTTAAAAGAATAAAATATTTGTGCAATTAGAATGCCTAAAAAAGTAGGCAATTAAAAAGTATAATATGAGATATTGTGTGAGATAATTTAGGAGAATGGAGATAGCGTAAAGATAATGCCAATAGTAACACCCTATTTTATGGTGTATATAAATTTCAATGTTCTAAAAAACTCGTTGCACAGCCGTCATGGCACGCCATGGCACCAAGGCTTGTGTGTCACGCCATGGCCTAATGCACGGTTATTGTAATGAGATATTTGATTTTCTTTACGTTTTTAATGTCTTATTTGCAAGTTCTTTATATATACAACCTAATTTAACTTCCCTATTACTATTGACTCACTGAGTAACACTACAAAACATACGTTTTTATATATAATATTATATATGAAATAGAAATTTGACGTCATAAGTCACGCCTCGAAAACGCCATGGTTTTGCCGCGGCTCCTAAGGCTTGAGGCTTGGCCTCGCCGCCACGCCATGTCTCACGCCATTTAGAACCTTGATAAATTTTGAGGGAGTGTCGATAGCCTATCCCTTTTAATATCTTTTAGAAGTCAAGTTTATAATTACTGATATAACTAGAGAAGCAAAAGAAACCCAAGCCCAAAGCCCGACTCAGAAAAGCCTAGGCCGAGTCGCCTGATCATGCCTTATTTTTTCTTTCAAGAAGCCCGGTTAGGCCTGGCCTGCAAATGCCCAATCAGGCATATTTTTACACCCAAAGTCTGACCCGGGTTTTCTTTTTCGCTTCGGGCTTGGTAGGGCTGGGAATTGGCCATCTCTACGATATATAACCAAAACATCGATACGACACACATGATTCACCATTAAAAAAAAACAGTTCATTTCATCAGTAAATACCAACTGAAAGTTTTATGAGAACAGGCTCCCAGTAATCATCATAACAAAAAAAAAAATATCCTCATAAAACATCCTACTACAAGTTCTATCAGATGATTCTGTGCAAGCCTTCATTATCCCAAACTACATTTCCTGTTGGGTTTTCCCCAAAAACATTTATTATAATCAAAATTACGAAATCTTTAACGACTTACCCATAGGGAATTCACTAGGGAAAGGCGTCGATTTGCTTCCCCCTTTGTATTCAAGACGATTCTATGCTTTTAACGAATTTCTTAGCCTGTTCCACAAACCGAAAGTTTAAATCAACAGTTGAACACATTTGGAACACTTGTAGTTCTCAATTCATAGCCAAGGCATCATAACACGTGTTTCTTGTATTAGTCTATGCTATATCCCCATTGGAGAACTGTTAAAACAGGGTTTAAGAGCTCTTAAACCACCTTTAAGAGGCTCCTGTAATAACATCGTTATACCCCAACCGTAACACAAAGCCATTCAGCTATAAGCACGAGGGCCTGCACTCACTTTGCTTCACCAACCCAGGAGGTATGGAAGAAGCTATTCAATGGTAAGGCATAAATCCCTTAAATTTCAAGTTCACAAGTAATTACTATATACGTGTACATTTGTTAACTTCCTAAAACTAATTGATACCAACTGATAAACACGTTCAAATACGGGATAATCTTTAGGTCCTACTAATACAACAAAATACTCCATTATTATCTTTATTCACACAAAAAGAAGCTCTCATCGCTAAAACTAAAATAAATTACATCTTTATTTTAAATTTAAAATATTTTAGTTATAATAAAATTTTAAATTTAACACGTTATTAAACAACGAGAATTTCATAATCTTTAATTTGGCACTAATATTAATATACTTTTTTGGTTTTTTACCTGGTCTTCAACCACCACTTGTACATTCTATTTGATTCAAACATAAGTTTCGGATTTTCTTTAAAAAAAAATTACATCACTTTTCCATTCTCAGTTTACAATAAAATCTTGCATGTCACTGCATCGCACGGGTACATAACCATTAAGCAAATAAGCATGGAAGTACTAATTCCTCTGTCCCATAAAAGTTGCAACAATGAAGATGCCAAAACCAAACCAAAAGAGCGCGGTATATCCCACTCGGAGGTGGGATTTGGGGGAGGTAAAATGTAAGCAAACCTCGCCTCTACCCAAAAGAGTAGAGCGGTTGTTTCCGTGAACACCCTCGGCCAGTGAAAAGTGTGTGAAATGGAGAAAAACAGATATGCTAACATTTGAGAAGCTAGATATGAGTGAACGACCGCAATACAAAAATAAAGATAGATATGCTGAAGTTTGAGAAACTAGATACTCGGTACGGAGGGAATATAATAAAACTTAAGTGGGATAGTGAAGATGGTAATATATACCTGTTCCAGGGTTAGAAACATGATGACATTCCAAGAACCTAACCGTCCAAAGTTCGGGATGAAGCCTTTGTAGAATGCTAGAGCTCCCTGGTAACATCAAATTGTACATGAGCTAAAGATTATTCATGATCTTGGATAAACAGAGAATATATTAGATTTCGTATAGTTGACTTGTGCTGATGAAATATAGCTATCGGAATGCAAATGTCACATGCTCAAGATTTCTTTCTCCAAACCAAATCACACCAGAAAAAATACCCAGTATATCCCACTCAAAAGTAGGGTCCCGGAGAGGTAGGATGTACAATGTACTTGTTATGTACCCTAAAAAGTAGAACAGTTGTTTCCATAAAGACCCCTGGACCCGGAAGTATGGTTTGGAAGGGGTAGGATGAACACCGACTTGTCCTCTACCCCCCAAAAGTAGAGAAGTTGTTTCTGTAGAGTGCATATGGTATGTGGATGGGAGTAGACGGGTAAAACCGAGTTAGGTGGGTGAAATAATTGTGAAACGTTTTTAGGGTTTTAATTTGACATTGGTAATTTAGTAATTTACCAATCTTGTACCATCTCTCCAATTTTTGTTCTACCCATTTTGGTGGGACTATAAAATGCATTTTTGTCCCACTCAAGTCCTATCTAGTCTCGGACTAATGTCACACCAAATGAGAGAAGTTTTTATATTATCGTGTTCCCGTCCTATCCGACATACCGAACGCACCTGAAAGGACCACTGAGCCTAGTATATCACATGATGACTATTTATGTGTGAATAACAAGAGTAAGAGAGGGAGAGAGAGCTTACGTCATTCTTCAAAGTCTTGACGAAACAATCAACGGTGCTTGTGTAACTTGAATCTCCCATCATTCTTGATTTGACCTACAAAAGTGTAGGACATCAAAGTTTTCCCTTGAACGAACTTAAGACAAGAAAAAGTTCATCCCCAAAAGATTCTAAAATCCCATTTCGCTCGATGGAACTTAAAATGGCAGCATATTTATTGGTTAAAGTGATGATGATAAAATTGCAAAATGACATCAAAAGACATAATAAAACTAGTTCTATAAACTGGCATTCTAAGTTTTTAATGCAATTTGGATTCACAATCCCAAAGCCAACTACATGTGGGTTTTACTGGGTTCATTTTGTTTGGTTCAATTTTTAGACTGGCAATCTTTGACCATTTTCTGGAAATCTCCTTGGTAGTTTTAGGTGACATTTTCGTTTAATCAAGACCATGAAAAACACCTAGAAGCCTTTCAGATACTAGAGCAACAAAAACAATATGCAAAAATCTCCAAGTGTGAGTTCGGAAACAGCATGTAGAATAATTAGGCCACATGTTTAGCTAGGATGGGTAGTAGCCAATCTGAAAAAAGGCATTTTCTTGGAAAATACCCGATACCATAAAAAGGATCCGGAAGCTTCTATAGAAGATGCATTCCCATGTAACCAATCAGTATATGAAGCCTTTGAAGCATTCAAGGAAACCATTATGAGCAACACAGTAGTAGCGCTATGAAATTTCACAAAGTATTTTGTGGGTGAAGACAAAGCCTATGAGCATGACACGGAGTTGCCCTTCTCTAGGAATTCATCGAAAAAATGGATCCAAAATGAACTCAAAGCTACGGTCACAACCATAAAAAGGGAAATTGGATCCCATACTTCATACAAGAAAAGCTTCATACTTGAGAGCAATCATCAAGCCTCAAAAGTATTTTATGGATAAGATTTGATTGTAAAACGAGAATGGAAAATTAATGCAACTTCTCATTTAAAAGAAAATCCGAAATTTATTTTTGAACAAAATAGTAATTACAAGTAGTAGTTGAACACGCCTTGCTATTTTGAAGACCCACCCAAAACACATATATCAATAGGGTGTCAAAGTAAAGATTATAAAATTCTTGATTTTTTTTTTGGTATAATTTGTTTAATTCAAACTTTTGTCACAATTTCAATATTTTTGATTTAAAAATAAAGATTTTTTTTGAATAAGGATAATGATGGACAATAGTATGTGTGCTAGTTATTTTTATGGAGTTCAAATAGTCTTAGGAATTTGTATGCATGAAGTAATTACATGTACCCTTGAATTTTAAGAGATATGTATCAATCAACAGTACTGAATGCTTAAAGGGTTGTTTTTAAAATTTTGAGCAAAAACCAATATGTATCGGTGTATTACGTTAAAGAATGTGCATAAAACCAATATGTAATAATGGTTGTGTATTACGTACCACATCAACAGGGGACCCGATGCAAACTGCAAAAAACCCGGCTCCTAACCCAGATAATAGATGGGTGAGAACATTGTCGGTGAACCCAGGTATCTTCAAAATCGTCTGATTGTAATATCGAGTGTAGACAAAGTTAGAACTTAGAACTTCCATAAACACCAACACCAGTTTAATACCTACATGTATGTTAAAGAGCAACCTATTTCACGTGATTAGAAAATCACATGAAACCAAACGAACCCAATATATCTCACACAGACAGGGGTGGATCTACTTGGATTGGTGTGGTGGCACAGGATACCACTGATATATTTCTTCGTAGTGTAAAAAAAATCATGACCCGTAAAAAAAAGGTGCTACCACTGTGACTTTTTTTTTTGTGCTAACCACTGGACATTGTTGCCCGGAAAATTGAGAAGTTACAATATCAGATTGAAACTTAAATTTGAGTTTTAATGGTTAATAATGGTGGAACACGAAAATCCTAACCGTAAATCATTGAAATTGCATTGATTTTTCAGTGTTTTGTATTGTAATTTGTAACTATAATAAAACTTTATTTTATAGTTATATTTAACTCTTTTAGAATAATTATTTTGTGCCACCATTGGGGAAAAAATAGATCCGCCTCTGCACTCAAAGGTAGGGTTTGGTGAGTAGGATGTACGCAGATTTTGCCTCGATCCCAAAGGGTAGTAGAGACACTGTTTCCATGAAAACCTTGGCTTGCAAAACAAAAAATCACAAGGAACCAAGTGTGAAAATTAGCAAAAGTTGTTTTTTTTTATTTTTTTTTAGTTTACGGTAATTATTTTGTGCTATCACCGCGGGTTTGGAGGGTAGGATGTAGGCAGACCTTGCATCTACCCCAAGGGATAGAGAGACTGTTTCCTTGAAAACCTCTGGCTTGCAAAACAAAAATAACAAGGATACAAGTGTGGAAAGTAGCAAAGCAGTGTGTGCAAACAAGCAACCTGCTTCACTTGATCATAACTGGCTAATTCAGCAGCGTTTATTATAGCATTGCGCGCAACATTGGGCCCAATGCCGGTCCATAGAGCCCGAACCCCTTCCTGAAATAGACATAAAATGTTTGGAAAAATTAAATAAATAAACAACAAATGAATTGACGGAAAATCTGATGAGGATCAGAATAATTACCTGTCTCACTATTGTCGAATAAGCATTTAATGCACCGGAGTAACGCCTTGGCACGCCAGCTGGTAGTTTTCCTTCGGCTTGTAGGCGGACCTTCACAAGATCAGTAGGATTTGCTACTGCAATGGCAAGAGCACCTACAGGAAAGCAAGCAAATGGCAAGGATTCATCAATGAATAATACGTATTGCAGATAGAGTTACGATTACCCTTTGGCCTTCATAAAACATCACGATTGCGTAGTTGAAAAAAGGGAAAAATGCAACGAAATTTGTCTTAGTTTCTATCAAGTGTAACAAAGAATTTTTTGTCTCTATCAACTTTGCAACGTTTCAAATTTTCCTATTTTGTACCTATTTTGGTCGGTAACATGTTAGATCTTGTAACATTTGATGACGTGGATGTCATGTTTACCATCCACTCCATCATAATCCTTTTGTATATTGTAACATATGATGACGTGGATGTCATGTTTACCATCTCCTTCGCCATAACCCTTTTGTAAAAGGGTATGCCCGTCATTAAATTTTACGAGATTAGCAGATTACAGGTCAAATGGGTACAAAATAGAAAATTTTGAAACTATGTTACATCGATTGAGAAAAGAAATTATTTCTTACGCTGAAAAGGAACTAAACCAAACTTTGTTGCATTTTGATGCATTTTGCCCTTGAAGAAAACTTGGTAGAAAAGCTACTTGTTATAGAAATCCATTACATATTCTCACCCGTGGTGAGCCCCGCAAGTATTTTAGTGGTCAAAGGAACATCTCCAACGAAGTTATCGCCCACATACAAGTTCTTAATCTGTTAGGCATACAAGAACACACTTCATCTTGATTTTCTTAATTAGAACAAGAGCACACAACAAAACATAAAAACAAACCAAACCAAACAAACCCAATATATCGCACCCAAAATTAGGGTCCGGAGGGGGTATGATGTACGCAGTCCTTACATCTGTCTCAAGAGACAGAAAGATTGTTTCCAAGAAGAGCACAATAAAGAACCACAAGGTTGTGGTGTACTGGTTAAGGCCCTGGGGATGTGGTGGAATATCCCATATGTCCAAGGCTCGGATCCAGGCGTACACAACAATTACAACAATTATGGCCACTGAGGTTTAATCAAGGTTGATGTCTTACAGTCATAATTTGCCAAGGGATTAGTCTAGGACACCCTTCCCAAAAAAAAAGCACAATAAAGAATAAAAAACTTACGGGTTCATATAGCCCGATTCTTAAACCTCCATACACGCATTGCCGATGTAATCCAGGTACAATGCCTTTCCACAAAGAAGCAAGACCTTCTTCCCTTGCAATGGTTCCTACAGTCCCCAACATTCCCCTATACTTTGGTAAAGCCATTCCATCTCCTGCAATTCCTTTCTTTTGCAGCTGTAGCCTCACTTTGGCAGTGTCCAATGGAATCGTGCAAATCTATACAAAGTAAACTTATATTAATTAGTCAAAGGGTCAATGGCCCAACAGTATCCGAGTTACTAGTATACTTAAAAAAAATACTGGTGCCACCTTCCTCTTTCAGTGAAGATCCATCAGAAAAAGGAGGAAAGATACAGAAAAGAACGAGGAAATGAGAAAAAACCACTAGTAGGAACTTATCCGCTAAACTTTGAGGGGTGCTCCGAGATATTAGAAAATACAAGCAACATCAACTAAAAACACCAAAAAAGTGCCTCGAAATCAACCAAAAACTTAAAAATTCCCTCGAAATCAACCAAAAAACTTAAAATCCTCGAAAAAGTGGAATGCGGCTAAAAACATATCGGACGACTTTGCGGGCCTTGAATCCACCTTAAAGGTGCACCCGCTTGGCAAAAACACCTCGGTCCACCACTGTTTACGGGTCATATGCAAGAAAAATGAAGGTCATGTAATGCAAACAGACAGTTTAATTTTTGAAATCATCTGAATATTTCATTTAAGAATGAGATTTGGATGGTCATAAAACCAACAATATTCACTTCAAAACTCCAAATAGGAACTGAACCCAAATTCAGAAAATTATTCCAACTTTTTTATTATTTCCAAACAAAAGTATTAACAGGAGATTAGAGTAGAAATGCCATGGAAATCAATTGCACAAAAGAACACCCTAAAAAGCATCAATCTCAAAGCAGTAACATCGATCAAATGACAGTTCTAAAGATTCAATCACTCTGCATTACAGCACAAAACTGAAGGGAAATTCTAAACAGCAATCACAACGGAAAAACGATCAAGAACGAAGTTGAAGAAACGAAAAAAAAAAGTGAAATGGGTATCACACGAATCAAACCATCAATCTCAAAGTAGCAATCTTGATCGATTGAAATGTACCAAAAATTGAACCAGTTTGCAATTCTGAACAACAGATCATCACGAAATCGATCAGAACAAAGAAAAAACGAATCAAAGAAGAAATCTTGATCGGTTTAAATGTAGTAAAAGATTAATTAGTTTGCAAATAGAACAGGAATTCAGGAGCAATTCCGATTACCCCAAAAGCGATCAAAACAAAAAAACGAAAAGGGATGAACACATAATAGCTGCAGAACTGAAAGAATTACCTCCGCGAAGCAAGCAGCAAAGGCACTACTAGCAAAAATACCGGGGAAAGAGATGTCGGACTTGGAATTACCGGCTACCATTGTTGATAATGAAACAAAATGCAGGAAAAAAGTAGGGTTTAAAAGGTAGGTGGGTGATGATGCAAATTTGCAAAAGGTTTATATAAGCAAGTTTAATTTGTAAAGACTTCTTCGTAGGAAAGATAGTCTTTATTGCACGATTTATGGTAAAAAAAGGGTTACAAAAACCGAGGTTTTTACATTTGGAAAGAAATAGAAAGAGGAACGACACGCTTCTTCTGATCTTTGGACAACCACCGGAAAAGCTGTTCTTCACTACTGGTTTTTATTACAAGAATAAGTAAATTATAATTTTAGTCCTTTTAGTTTGTTGCAAATTGTTATTTTTAGTCCTAATTATGATTATTTTCATCTGTAGTTTATGATTCATTGTTATTTTAGTCCATCTTATTTAAAGATAGAAGTAAGCAGGTTTGGGCGAGCAAACAAAAAAACCCAATCGGGCTTCAGATATGGAAACCAATCCCTGAATTATGGGTTTCGGATTTCGAATTGCTTTGGGTTGGGTTGGGTTGGATTGATCAGATTCGGGTATTGTTATACGCAACATATATATATATATAGGATTATGGTAATTTGAGAAATGCTAAAAATATGATAAATAAATAAATGATCCTAGTCCTCTATCTGGTCAACATTTGCGACTTTGACCGTGAAGCTGTAATAACCGTGTTCAATGCATCAAAAATAAAAGTGTGGGTGAGTTTTGGTTAAAACCTAAAAGGTGAGGGGGCTAGTGGTAAAAGTGAAAAAAAAGAGGAGTTAAAACCCTAATCCCTAATCATTTGGTTTTGGTGGCGGCTAAGAGAGCAGAGAGGTGTAGAAGGTGAAAACAAGGGAAAGGAATTTTTGGAGATGATTGTCATCAAATGAATTCTTGCTTTTTGTATTAAGGTAATCCTACATCTTATTTGTCTTTTAATTCCTTGAATCAACCTTTGATTTAGTTTTGTTATCTAGAGTTTTAAGGAGTTTGGATTGATTGGGGAAAACCTTGTTCTTCTCGATGAGAACAGTTTGGAGAGACTAAAATCGATGAAGGAATCGATTAGTAGTCTCCACTTGTTTTTGTGAATGAAAATCCCATTTCTCCCCATTCCCCGTTGAACGATCGAGTTTGGAAACCCCAAATCCTCGATTGTTAGCGTTAGGAAAACCCCGACGGCGGAACTTGTTCGTCGCACCTGGAGTCGGCACCCGAGCCGACCCGGGAGATGGGGAGCCCGGGGGGGGGGGGGGGAATTGAGCCGGGAGTCGACACCCGGGCAGACCCGGGAGACGGGGGGACCGTGGGAAAGGGAGTGCCGAGAGTCAACAAACCGGGAGGACCCGGTAGGTGGGAACCCCGGGAAAAGGGAGTGCCGGGAGTTGGCAAACCGGGAGGACCCGGGAGGCGGGAACCCCGGGAAAAGGTAAGTGCCGGGAGGCGGCAGACCCGGGTCGGGCCTGGGAGTCAGGGAGCCCGGGTTGTGGGGTGTTTGTCACTCGGGTCTAGGGGGGGCGTATGAGTTTTTATCTAGGACTCAACCCAATGTTTAATTTACTCCCATCTATCGTTAGGTTCTATTTTTTTTTAAGAAGTTTGAGAGGAAAGCTTCGCATGGACCAAGGTGAGTTTTCTAACTAAATGCTTATCGTTGTTAAAATGGTTGAATTTATGTGGAAGTCTATTTCAAAGCAATTTAATTATTATGTCAAATTTATACATGCGAGATTTATTATAAACGTGGTTTAAACTGTTGTATTGGTTAAATGTATGCATACATTAATGTGAGTGTGTGTTGGGTCATCAAGGATTTGAAGATTACCTCCCCTTTTCGGTTTGTAACTGTATATCTGTAAAATGTTGTACACTTTCATACTTAGATTATTTTATGGTTCTTTGTAATAGCTTAGTTGTGCCTTAAAAGATCGGTGAATCGAAGACCAACCGAATTCAACATGAAACAAGTCTACTGATACGGATCAAGATAAAACTTCACAAGAACTAAGCTACTCTTGTCGAAGAGAAGATGCTTCTTCGACAAACAACCTCTTTGTCGATTCCTCCTTAGGTTCGGCAGAAGCATCCTCTGCCGATTTCTTTTTATCGGTAATCCCTGCCGAATCTTCGGCAGAATATCCCATTGCCGAATTGATTTCTAATTCGGTGATACCCTTTATAGCAAATCCTCATGATTTAACTATACTTCCTCATTCCCAACATCCTTCTGACAAAAGGAATGGAACCCTCTTTTGCACAGAGGATATTCACTCAAGTTCTGAGCTGATGGAAAAAGATTTGTACCAAGTATATTTTATTGGGATATTGTCTTATCATAGTATAAAAGTTCTCTTTTGTATACTGATAAGTCAGTTCAAATATCTCATAATTTATTGAAGAAATCTCAAGGATCCACTCAACATGTGACAAGTGTCCTATGCATTCAATGCATTGGGTAGTATATAAGAGTGAAGACCTCCTTCATACAACTCACGCTTTCAGCTCAAGAGATCTCAGTACACTCAAGCAAAGTTTATTGTTATTTCTCTCCTCATAGCTTTTTAATCTTTGTGCTTTCAAAGTTGTCTTCTAAAAGTTTCTAAGTGCTAGATTGTTAGAATAGTTTTATTGTTCTTTTCTGCAACAATCTTTTTGTTTACTAAGTGTAAATCTTGATATTGTTTTTCAATAAAAGAATTAAAAATTAAGTGAAATATTTGTGTTTTGTATTCAACCCCCCCTCTACAAAACTATTTTGCTTAGTTGGGACCAACAAGTGGTACCAGAGCAGTTGGTTTAATTTAATAAACCAGATCTGCGATGGCATCATCTTCCTCAGCTAAGGTTGAGTCCTCTTCTAAAAACTCTTTTCCTATTGACAATGGCTCTATAGCCAAACCTCCAAAGTTCAACCCAAACAACTTTTCCCTTTGGAAAAGTCAGATGATGTTGTTTCGAGAGGGTGTTGATAGTCGCTTTCTTACTGTACTTCGTGAAGGACCCATAATTCCTAAGGTATGGGACCGTTTTAAAAAAACTCGCACTATCTCTAAAGACAAAGACAAATATGTCACTTACAGTGATTCTGACTCCTCTTATGAGGAACGTACCTCTACTACTGGGAGGTACATCCTCAAAAGGGCAAAGGACTACACTGAAGATGATAAACGTCTCATTGCTCTTGACTCTAGAGTTAGAGCAATCATCACCTTCTCTCTTCCTGACGAAGTGTACCACTCTTTGGTGAATCTATCCACTTCCAAAGAAATGTGGACTACTCTATGTGTTCTGTACGAAGGTACAGATGAGGTCAAGAAGAGTAGAAAAATCTCTCTTGTTCGTAAGTATGAACTCTTCTCCCGTGAAAAGGGAGAATCTCTGTCTGATTACTATAATCGCATTAATGGTCTTTTAAATGATCTAAAACTATTGGGAAGAGTATATGACAATGAGGAAGTTTTGTGCAAGTTTATGGATGATCTTCTTGACTTTTGGGAAAACATATGTACTTGCATTAAAACGACCAAGGATCTTGATAATTTTTCCCTCACTGTTCTTTATGGATCTCTTTTTAATTATGAGCAAACAAGGATCCAAAGGAAAACTATCATCAAGGAAATAAATGCCCCTTCTATGACTCTTATTAGTGATACTTCCAAGAAATCTGTGTGCATTCCTCGTATCACCTATCCCTCAGACTCATCTGACCAAGAGAGTCATGATGACTCGGCTCACCATTCGAAGGCCTATCTAAGTGAGGCCGATGATGAGGGTGAAGAAAACTCGGTTGACCAGATGACTGAGGAAATGGGTATGCTTTCCAACTTCTCTAAGTTCAAAAACAACTCCTCCTTTAATCGTTTTAGAACTAACAGAAAAACTTCTTTCTCTTCTAAAAATTCCATGGATAAATCCAATGAGGAATGTTATACTTGTGGCAAAAGGGGCCACTTTGCATCTGAGTGCAGAAGCAATCCCACTGGAAGATCCAAATCCAACTCCTCTAACTCCTCTAAAGGGAGAAGACTTCGATCTGACTCTGTAGGTCGATCTTTTTCTCAAAAATCCTCTTCTTCCTCTTTCAAGGAAAACTCTGATAGAGCTGAAAAGTACAAAGCTAAGTACAAGAGAGAAAAGGAAATAAACGAAAACTCTCACCGTAAGGGAAAAGGGTTAATGGCCGAATCCCACGATTGGGCTGATAAACCAACCTCTGACAGCGAAAAGGATATATCAAGCAAGTGTCTCATGGCCAAGCTAGATGACATGGCCGAAGTCAAGGATACTGATATGATAATGGCATTAGTTTCTACTGAGTGCTCATCCTCCTCTTCTCAGGTACATCCCTTTCATTCTCTCACCAATGATGAAAAGATCGAAGCATATGATTCTTTGACTGTTGAATATTATAATGAAAAAGATGCCAAGAAAAAGGCAAATGCTCAGATTAAGTCTCTCTTTTCTCAACTCCAGATTTGTTTATCACAGCTTAAACATTTTGACAAAATCAAAGTTGAGTTAGAAGATCTAAAAACCATCAACTACATCTTGGCCAAAGAGAAAATAAAATGTTTAAACGTCTCAAAAAGGAACAAGAAATAGTCAGCAAATGGACTACCTCCTCTAAAAACCTTGAAAGAAATTTTCAAGATCAGGTAACTGGTGATGATAAGTTTGGACTCGGTTATGGCAAAATGGATGTTGATGGTTCCTCTTCTCAAATTCCTTCTTCTTCTTTTAAACTGCCTTCTTACTCTCCTGAGTACACCGAATCTGACTCAGAATATTCTGTCTCTATTCATTCTATGGATCTTCGTGATTCTAGAAAATTTGGAATTTTTGTCTCTGCTAAACAAACCAAACCTCAATATGAGGAAGATCAAGATTCAAATGATATTGTGAAACCTATGAACGATCTTTTCAAAACTTTGAATCTTGATGAAGCCTCTTCTTCTTCTACTTCTAAAAAGCCTTCCTTTCTTGATAAAGGAAAATCAGTTGTCTATGATCTTCCTTTAAAACGAAAGATGTCACCTCCTTCCAAAGGTGAATCTTTTGCTCTTTCAAATAAATTCATTCCTAGATCTGTCAATTTGAAGAAATCCAAGGGAACTTCAAAATTCTCCATCCCTTCGTCTGAAAAGGGAATCCTTAGACCCGTGCCTTGTCCTCCACCAACTTCTTCCAAACCTCTATAGTCTAAAAGAAAAGGGAAGGAGACATGTCAAAAACCTAAAAAGACTTTTATTTACAGAAAATGTTACAATTGTGGGGATACTTTTCATCTTGCAAAAGATTGTCCCAAGGAACGGATTGAAAGAGAAAATTTGGAAGTCTCTTCTTCTACTTCTTCTAACCCTAAAGGACCCACTTCAAAATGGGTACCAAATGACTGATTTCTTTGTGATTGCAGGTCATTGAACATCAACATACATGGTATCTAGACAGTGGATGCATTCAACATATGACCGACAATAAATCTATCTTAATAAACTATGTGACTGAAAAAGGACCTACTGTGACTTTTGGTGATAACTCTCGTGGTTCCACCAAAGGTTACGGAACTCTCTCAAATGGTTCTATCACCTTCAACAAAGTAGCCTATGTGGAGGGACCGATGCATAATCTTTTAAGCATCAGTCAACTATGTGATCTGGGTGACTATGTGATTTTTAGAGTTGATAACTGTCTCATTACAGACAGAAACTATCACACCATTCTTTTTGGGTCCAAAAAATAAAATGTGTATGTTATCAATATGAATCATAAATCGGCAGAATAAGACAACATATGTTTTATCTCTGAAGACTCTGTAAAAAAGAACTGGCTTTGGCATAAACGTCTCTCTCATCTTAACTTCAAGACGTTAAATGCTCTTTCCAATAAAGATCTGGTGGTTGGAATGCCAAAGTTATCTTTTGTTAAGGAAAAGCTATGTGCAACTTGTGAGAAAGGAAAACTGACAAAATCTTCTTTCAAAACCAAGCAGTGTTTCTCTATCACTACTCCTCTCCAGATGCTGCATATGGATCTATGTGGACCAGTCAGCACTCCAAGCCTAGGAGGAAAAAGGTATATTCTTGTAATAGTTGATGAATTTACACGTTACACTTGGGTATCTTTTCTCAGGTACAAAAGTGATACATCTGAAGAAATTATCAACTTTATGGAGAAAATTGAAGTGCTCAATGGTCAACTTGTACGATATGTCATAAGTGACAACGACACAGAATTCAGAAATGCCACCTTGGAAGCTTTCTTCAATGACAAGGGAATTTCTCAAAACTTTGCAGCTGTTAGAACACCACAACAAAATGGTGTTGTGGAAAGAAATAATAGAACTCTATGTGAAGTTGCCAGTTCTATGCTGAGTGAATCCAATCTGCCTACCTATTTTTGGGCCGAAGCTATCAATACAACTTGTTTTACCCAAAATAGATCTGTCATTGTTAAGAGGCACAACAAAACTTCTTATGAAGTATTCTATGGCCGAAAACCTAACATTAACTTTCTTCATGTTTTCGGTTGTGTTTTCTTTATTCTTAATGACCGAGAATATCTTGGAAAATTCGATCCTAAGGCTAATGAAGGAATCTTCATGGGTTACTCTCTCACTTCTAAAGCCTACAGAGTCTATAACCTCAGAAGAAAATGTATTGATGAGTCAATACATGTAAAATTTGATGATCAAAAGTCATCCTCTCTCTCATGTGATGACAATGAATTATATCAGTGGATCATTTCATGTGTAGGAGAATATTCACACAATCAAAATTTGGCAGGACCTTCTTCTGTCCCCTTTTCGGCAGATCTCCCTTCTCAAAGTAACCAGCCTTCTTCCTCAATTCCTGCCGAACCGAACCTTCAGATTGTAGTATCTGAAATTCCTGCCGAACCAATATCCCAAATTGTTCCTCATGAACCTACCTACAACTTCTCTACCGAACCTTCTTCTTCCCACTCTCCAACACTTCTTCCTGCACCTCTTCCTCCAGCTACTAAATGGACCAAAGATCATCCCATTGAACAAATCATTGGTAATCAACAAGCAGGTGTTCAAACAAGAAGAGGGATTGGAAATATTTGTCTCTATGTGAACTTTCTCTCTATCATGGAACCTAAGAAAGTTGAAGAAGCTCTAACAGATCCATGTTGGATAACTTCCATGCAAGAAGAGCTCTCCCAGTTCGAAAGAAACAAAGTCTGGAGACTTGATCCTCGTCCCTCAGGAAAAACCATTATTGGCACTAAGTGGGTCTTCAGAAACAAGATGGATGAAGAAGGCACTGTCATATGGAATAAATCTAGACTTGTTGCTCAAGGATATCGACAGGAGGAAGGAATTGACTATGATGAAACCTTTGCTCCTATTGCTAGACTTGAGTCAATAAGAATCTTCCTAGCTCATGTTGCTCATAAAAACTTCAGAGTTTTGCAGATGGATGTCAAGAGTGCTTTTCTTAATGGAGAGCTTGCTGAAGAAGTCTATGTAAAGCAACCACCTGGCTTTGAAGATCCCGCTCATCCAGACTATGTGTTCAAGCTGGATAAGGCTCTCTATGGTCTTAAACAAACTCCTCGTACCTGGTATGATACTCTATCTGCCTTTCTTCTCTCCAACAGATATAACCGAGATAAGATTGATAACACACTCTTTCTCAAGAAGACCAAAGGTAATATTATTCTTGTTTAAATCTATGTGGACGATATCATTTTCGGTGCTACTGACGAATCTCTTTGTCAGTAGTTTGCCTCTCTCATGAAGAGTAAATATGAGATGAGCATGATGGGTGAGCTAACATTCTTTCTTGGTCTTCAAATTAAACAAACTTCTGAAGGGATTTTTATAAATCAAAGCAAATATATTTGTGACCTTCTCAAGAAGTTCAATTTTGAAAATTGCTCTCCCATGAAAACTCCCATGGCACCACCTCTTAAAATTCATGCTGATCCATCTGGTAAAATTAGTTGACATCACTAATTATATAGGAATGATTGGTTCTCTTCTTTATCTTACTTCTAGCAGACCATATATTATGTTTGCTACCTGTCTATGTGCACGTTATCAGGCCAATCCTAAGGAATCCCATTTGGCTACTGTAAAACGCATCTTCCGGTATCTAAAAGGTACCATGAATCTGGGTCTCTGGTATCCCAAAGACTCAGGTTTTGATCTAATTGGCTATTTAGATTCTGCTTTTGCAGGATCTAAAATAGACAGAAAAAGCACAACTGGAAGCTACCAATTACTAGGTGGAAATTTGGTCAGCTAGTCAAGCAATAAACAACATTCAGTCTCCACTTCTACTGCTGAGGCTAAATATGTTGCTGCTGGAAGCTGTTGTGCTCAAATCTTGTGGATGAAGAATCAACTACAAGATTATGATCAGTTCTACTCAAGAGTCCCCATCCTGTGTGACAATTCAAATGCAATTACCATTGCAAACAACCCGGTGCTTCACTCCAGATCAAAGCATATAGACATAACATATCATTTTATTAGAGATCATATCTCTAAAGGTGATATCGAACTCCACTTCATCCCTACTGACTTTCAGTTAGCAGATCTCTTTACCAAGCCTCTAGATGAAGCAAGATTCAACTTTCTGATTGGATCACTAGGTATGTTAAATTTTGAGTAAAAAAATTTTTCGGTAGCATTATCTTTTACCGAAATCTTCTTCTTTGCCGAATACTCTACCAAAGTTCTTCTTTCACCCTCGGTAACCTCCTTTGCCGAAGCCTCTTATTACCGAACTTCATATACCGAACTCCTTTGGTCCACTCCACTTCGACAATCCTTCCATACCGAAACCTACCCTTGGTCAATGTTTCTTAGTTACCGAAATTTTCATTTTGGTAGATCTTCTCCTTGCCGAAATTGGATTCTGACGTGGTTACTCTTATCCCTTTATTTGCCGAACTCTCTTTGGCACCTCTGATCTCACCACTATCTTAGTGCCACGTGCCATGATTTGACACAACTTGTCAGGGATATGACCTTTCGATCATCCCACGTCCCTGACATGGCCGTTTTCGGCCCCTTCCACTTCCCCACTTCCCCACGATCCTATATACATATATCATCATTACTATTTTAAATAAAATTTAATTTCATTAAATGGTTTTTGAAACCCGACTTTTCCCTCCAACCTATATATACTTCCCATACCCTTTCTTCTTCCTTTTACCATTTCTTAAAAAATTTCAAGCACACACTCTCTCTCTCTCTAGAACCTGCAACCTCAAAGTTTTTCAAGCATTCATCAATGGCTTCTTCCAAATTGACTAAGGCAAGCAAGAACACTCCACTTACACGGGAATCACTACTCTTCCCTGCATGCAACCATATTGCACGACTAAGTGCGGATATCGACCACCCTGAATTTGAATTTAAACAGGTATCTACCTTTCTTCAATGATCACCATTGCAGCATGCTCTTACTACTTCTCCCAAGATGAGCAAAATGCTCCTTGGGAACTTCTGGATCACCTGCTCTTATGATGAAGAAACTTACAAGGTATCCGCCTCTATTCTTTCGGATTCTGAACATCCTGACCTTACATTTGGAGTTGAAGATGTCCGAGAAATTCTTCAACTTCCCGTCTTTAAACCCTATGCTCCTTTCCCCACTAACCACGAGCAAGAAGAGGATATCGATGCTCTAAACTACATTCACGACGGCAAAACTAAAGGTACTGGCACTCTCCTATGCAAGAACATGAGGGGCGTGTGGAACTTTTTCTTCTCCCATCTCATTTACTGCATCTCCCACAAGTCCTCCGGGTGGGATCAATCACCTGCTCACGTGACAAGGTTGGCTCACGCTATGATGTTTGTGAGGCCAATCGATTTCGCTCAGGTGATTTTTGATTCAATTACCACTGTGATCACTCCACCTCGCTCTCCCTATGTGGCTCTTCCCCGCTTTTTATCCTTAATCATCGACAACAAGTTGAAGGATTTCCTTGATGTCGATGCTAAACTCCCTGAGCCGACCATCCTCTTTTATCTACTGCCCAGTCAAGTCGGCAAGCAGGTTCTGAACAAGGGACCAAATGCTACAGACAGGCCCCTAACCAGAGGTATGATTTCTTTTGCTACTTCTCCCAATCCGGTTTCGGGTGCTCCTGTGGACTTAGATGCCGATAGGCCCCATCATCCACTGGGTCACAACATTCTGGTGGTCCCTATTCTCCCTTCTTCCCGAGCCAAATCGGTAACCACCAAAAAGAAAAATCCAAAGGCTACCGGTGCCGCCACACTTGCTGCTATGACACTGTCTCTGAAAGAACCTTCAGAGACTACCCATGTCAAATCCTCTTCTTCTTTAAAGCGGTGGGGATCCAAATCCCCTCCTAATTCTCATTCTAAGAGTCTTAGTAAATCCCACTTGGACAAGCCTCCCACTCCCCCTACCGATTCTCAAATATCGGTAGAGGTTGAACTTGTCCCATTCGGGCCACGGGAATCTACGACACCCAAAACCACCTCCTCCATTCCCTCTCAAAAGGGTTTGGTTGATCAATCGGGGTCCCTTATTACACCTTCCTCAACCTTTCGGTTGGTTGATGAAGATGAGTTGGTTTCCTCCCCCAACCAACGTATCTTTTCTCCACCGCATAGTCTATCACCCGAGACAAGTCCCGATGAGTCTGCACGATTCGAGGATCGACCTTTCCAAGGGTCGGTTCTAAGGATCCCAATGAGTTTTTGAACATGTTATTTACCGACACCACCTCTTATGATGCTACCGAACACTTTACTCCCCCTCCTCCTGGGAACCAAGAATCGGTAGCCCTAAAATCTACCAATCAAATCATGTAGACTCCTTCACCGAAACCCATACCCTCCCCCAAGAAACCAACACCATCCCCAAAGAAACCCTCTCCTTCCCCGAAAAATCCAATCCCTTCTCCCCAATCTACTCCTAAACACTCACCCCAACACTCCCATTCATCCTTAACCGACTCTTCCCCTGACTTCCCCCATAAAATGCAACCTCTTGCCCCCTACTGAAATCTCCTTCACCAACCACCCACTCCCACTGCCGATCGTCCTGGTACTTCGGAAACCCCTCCATCCTTTGTGCTGACATCCTCTCAAACACCTATCCACATACCCTCAGAGGTGTTTGCCGAAATCTTAGACACTAATCAGTAGCATCGTCTATTGGGTGCCCAGTTTACCTCCTTTTATTACCCAAACTGATCAAAGGATTGCCACTCTTAAGCAACAATCCATCTGGGAGGAGCAGCTCTCCCGCAATCTTGACGCCACCCATCAATCCATGGTGGAGCTGATTCATATTGTCAAGGAACAGAATACCGAACTTCTCGTTGTCTAGTCTTCTTTCTTCAAATGCATGGACGCCATGCAAGGTGATCTCCGTGGCCTCGCCAATCCTCTTGGTGATGACTTGGATGACTTAATTCAACACCTGCTAAAGATCATCCAGGCCAATGCCGATCTCACTCTCTTTATGGCTTCTTTAAAGGTTGCGTCTGATGCTCGAGATCAAGAATTGGCTTCTCTTC
Source organism: Arctium minus (assembly GCA_954870635.1). Lineage (NCBI taxonomy): Eukaryota > Viridiplantae > Streptophyta > Magnoliopsida > Asterales > Asteraceae > Arctium > Arctium minus. The sequence goes on along the minus strand of OX941096.1, from coordinate 9,309,370 downwards.
GCCAAAGGGCCAATACTCAGGATACTCTGAGTGCTCAGCTTTTTGAGGCTCTTTCTAAGATCAACATCAAGCTTGACAATATGCCCGCATCTGTTGCTTAATACTGTGCTGAGTCTTTGGACATCGACATTGGCGATGCTGCCTTTCGTACTGATGATCGGGATTGCCTACGCCGTATTGATAGGTGCATGGGTCGTGTGTCGGCCATGGCGGATCTTTCTTCTCCCCCGCGCATTGAGGGGGAGAAATCAACTGAGGGGGAGCAACATACTCCTCATGTTACCATTACCAGTGCATGGAAAGAAGATTCCCCAGTTGTTCAGCAAGTTGATATTCGGCAGGAGGGTCCTTCGGTTCAGGGGGAGGATCCGAAAAATAAAGAATTTGAAATCTTGGAAGCCGCTGAAATTAATCAAAAGGAGGGAACCGATGAAGCGGCCGCTGCCGATCCAATCGAGGGTGAGGAAACTGACCTTACTTCCAAAAAGGTCGAAGAGTCTAAGGGGGAGCCTCAACCGAAGAAATACAAAGGAAAACAAAAACTCACACCAGAGGAGGAAGCTTCCGAACTCAAGCGACTCAAGGAAGCTCGAACAAAGCGGTTTGATGATGGTGAGGGTTTGAAACTTTCTCCTCCTACAAAGACTACATATGATCTTGGGCTCTCGGATGAGGAGCTCAAGAAAGCTGAGCTAGCTCAAATTGATCATGATAAAACTAAAGAGTTAGCTCAGAAGTTGGCTGAGGAAGAAGCTGAGAAAGCCAAAGTTAAGGAAGATGCCATTGGAGCTTAGAAAATGGATCTTGGTTCTCTGGATATGTCGGCTAAGAAGTCAGAGGAAACCAAGGAGAAGTGTATCAAATGGTATCACTCTGCCATTTCCAACCGAAGAAACTCCTCTAAGATCTTTGATGTTAAAATCACCAAGCCTCTAAAAAATGGCGACCCTATTCGTCTATATGTGACAAGGGAGGATCTTTCAAGACGAATGGAGAGCGTTGATATGTTCAAAACGTCCGGGCTTACCGAACGGTTGGAGATCATGGATTGCCTGCATAGAAGTAGGAATGCTCTCAAAACCGAAGTAGAGAAGGTCATTAACGATATTCAAAACAGATTCAGCTCCTACCGAAGAGAATACAAGATTGAGCATACTACTACCGAAGAAGAGTTCATTGCCAAACTCCGTGCCGAAAATCCTCCTCCAAGCCGAAAAGGTCCAAGTCCTCCAAAAAGGAAGAAGTGTTTTCTTTGATGGCCAAGGAAAGAAAAATTCCAAATACTTCCAACCTTGACATATCTATAAACTGACTTTGGTACCTCAGCCCTCCACTACTGTCATTCTTGAGCCTACCTATGGGATATTCTTCAATGATGGCCTCGACCAAATTTGCTTCTTCAGAGCCGATCAGATCTCTCTCGCCGACAGTATATTTCTTAGTGGGATTCTTCAAATAATTCCTATGGGTGCCGTGGATCTCTACAAAGCAGTTACTGATGAACTAGAGAAGAGAAATTTCATTCCACGCCTTCCATTTGAAGAATCTTAGTTTTTCTATCTTTCTTATCTTATTGTACTTAATTTCTTTTTGACTTGTATTGTAATCTTCTCACAAGATTAATACAAAGTACAATTTTATTTTGAAGTAAATAGTGTGTATAGTTCATTATTTCATTCTGTTATACTTGTAAATGTCAGATACTTTAAAAAATCCAAAAATAAACAAAAAGAATGGTCTATGTGAAAAAGAACCCAAAAGAGTAAGAATAGGGTCAAAATGCATTATTCATGTAACTTTCTCTTTTGTCTAAGTATGGGATGTCATCATCAAATAGGGGGAGATTGTTGGGTCATCAAGGATTTGAAGATGACCTCCCCTTTTCGGTTTGTAACTGTATATCTGTAAAATGTTGTACACTTTCATACTTAGATTATTTTATGGTTCTTTGTAATAGCTTAGTTGTGCCTTAAAAGATCGGTGAATCGAAGACCAACCGAATTCAACATGAAGTAAGTCCACTGATGCGGATCAAGATAAAACTTCACAAGAACTAAGCTATTCCTGCCGAACAGAAGATGCTTCTTCGGCAAACAACCTCTCTGCCGATTCCTCCTTAGGTTCGGCAGAGCATCCTCTGCCGATTTCCTTCTATCGGAAATTGCCGAATTGATTCCTAGTTAGGTGATACCCTTTATAGAAAAATCCTCATGATTTGACTATACTTCCTCATTCCCAACATCCTTCTAACAAAAGGAATGGAACCTTCTTTTGCACAAATGATATTCACTCAAGTTCTGAGCTGATGGAGACTTTCTTCAAAAAGATCTCAAAAATATTTGTACCAAGTATATTTTATTGGGATATTGTCTTATCATAGTACAAAAGTTCTCTTTTGTATACTGATAAGTCAGTTCAAATATCTCATAATTTATTGAAGAAATCTCAAGGATCCACTCAACATGTGACAAGTGTCCTATGCATTCAATGCATTGGGTAGTATAAAAGAGTGAAGACCTCCTTCATTCAATTCACGCTTTCAGCTCAAGAGATCTCAGTACACTCAAGCAAAGCCGATTGTTATTTCTCTCCTCATAGCTTTTTAATCTTTGTGCTTTCAAAGTTGTGTTCTAAAAGTTTCTAAGTGCTAGATTGTTAGAATAGTTTTACTGTTCTTTTCCACAACAATCTTTTTGTTTACTAAGTGTAATTCTTGGTATTGTTTTTCAATAAAAGAATTAAAAATTAAGTGAAATATTTGTGTTTTGTATTTACCCCCCCTTATACAAAACTATTTTGCTTATTCGGGAGGAACAACATGTATGGCTAAAGTCGTGGGGTGTGTCCTGCCTGTACTCATACCGGGGGATGTGTCCCGTTTATGTCATTCGGGGGGGGGGGGGTGTCCCAGTTCAGGCAGTATGAGTCATACACATTGTTACTTTCGGTGAATGTAGTGTGTGCCAGTAGCGTGGTTATAAGTACGGGTTGTTTTTATATCTGAATTGGTTCATGTTATTATAAATGTTTTCTATACTTCCGTTTTTTAAACCGTTGTTAAAGGGGACTCACTATACCTTCGGTCTAACCCTCGATCTTTCAAAACTAAAAAAACCCTTTTCAGGCAGTCGTGAAGTAGGAGGTTCGGGTAAATAGAAGGAGAAGATGTGAGTAGATGCAGAAATTAGAAGACTTCCTTTATAGTATTTCTTTTCCTTGTAATCTCAGTTGTGTATTAGGTTGCCTTTCCGCAAACCTTGATATATTTTTGTTGACTTGGGGTTGTTTTGGCGTTGATTTTATTGAAATGTTTATGCTTGACTTTTGAAAGTTTGGGTTGTTACAGAAGCACCGAATAATTCCTTGTCTGTCTGTAGAAGATAGAGAGGTACTTTCGTAAAATACGCGGGATGAGTTCACATATGAATTATATGTTCATATATGAACACTTTTAATTGATTCATATATGAACTATACGTTCATACATGAATTAGTTAATTAGTTCATATGTGAATCACAAAGGTTCATATATGAATCTGTTAATTAGTTCAACTGATTCACATATGAACCTACAGTTAATTAGTTCATATGTGAATCAGTTAATTCGTTCATATATGAATCACAAAGGTTCATATATGAGTCAGTTAAAACAATTCATATGTGAATTACACTGGTTCATATGTGAACCATACAGGTTCATATATGAACTCGTCCCATGTATTTGTAAAAATTACGAAACTGTAATTCCATTTTTGGAATAGCTGCAACTTTTGACCAGTCAAAGCCGTAATTGTTGACCAGTCAAAGACGCAATATTTGACCGGTCAAAGCCGATCTTGACCGAATGAAAGGTTAGGATTACTTCTCTATTTGTCATATATTTTGCATTTCTCAAATGAACCTCTCCCTATATATATATATATATAGGGTTTGTGTGTCCCAAAACGCAATCATTCAATCAAGCAATCACATAAACAATATAATAAATCAAACCTGATATTGATATTCAATGGATTCAACAGGATTACAATGTTGAAATCGAAATCCTCTCTTTCTCTCTTTCTTGTTCATGGCGCCACACCACCACCACGACAAATTCTCTCTCTATGATAATATTGCAATTAAGAACCTTTAAACCCTAATTAACTCTAAAACAAACTATTTATACTTAGCCCATATAGCCTAATGGGGCTTGCAAGGCTTAGGCCCAACTACAAACAAAACTTATTTAACTAAAATAAAAGACTAATAAATAAAATACGTAAAAATACTTTTGACTAATTATTACAAAAGGACCCTAGACTATTTGCTGAGACGACTTTAACAGCTTTAACTTCAGATTTCCATCTTCAAATAATTATGATCTTGAATCCAATAAATATGTGCTTTAACAATCTCCCCCTTTGGATCAAGATCATTCTTTAAGCTCAGAAAATGTAATCTTCCTCTTTGTCTTCAGAATGTAGCAATCTCCCCAATCGATGAGAATATCTTTTGGAAAGAAATTATCTCCAGTTTCAGCTTGGAATACTTCAGCAAATCATCTTCAAATTTCTTCAAAGCAGCAAAACTTCATAATATCTTCAGAAATTCTTTCAAAAACTTTTGATCTCCGCATTTCTTGATTGACGATTCTCCCCCTTTTTGATGAAAAGAGCAAAGAGTTCATCAAAACGTGACTTCAAGAAATTTCTTCCACTATTGATCTTGCAAACAGAACCACTGATCATCCGTCAATTCATTAAGATGTTCATCCAGATCTTTGCAAATCTAGACAAATTAGAAAATGAAGTGTAACACCTGAAGCAACAAATGAATCAGTTAAAAATGCCTGTCAGTAACACAAAGTCACTGTGTGTAACGAATACACAATATAAAGGAGCTTTTATGATGTTCACTCCCCCAGGGCTTCCATTCAATCATCGAAACACCACAAAGGCAATTTCTATGAACGTTATGACAAAGAAACAAATTCTTTGTGTGTTCGTGCAAGTGATAGAATAAATTAAGCAGATGATGTTTGCTTATAAGGCTCAAATAAGTGTAAACCACTGAGACAAGTAGTTAAACACAGACTCAATGTGCATTAGTAAAGTGTGAAGGTGGGGCAGACTTCCTTCTTTTCAATATCCAGATTTTCCAAATGAAAATCAGATAGCATATGTGCTGCGTCCCCTTTGAAAAATGAAACATTTTCTTGTTGAGAAGAAAATGAGTGGCTGGTGAGGTAATGTCAAGAGTTGGCATGGACTAGTTGCCTGTTTCAATAATGTTCACCAAAGAAATGTGAAGCATTAGAAATGTGGCTGCCCGGCTCAGAAAGTAGTTGGTGCAGAGTTTGATATTCTTTTACTCTGATCTCTCACCCTCTTTCTTTTAATCTTTTAGCTCACAACTAATCGAACTCTCTTTTAATATTGTCCCTCATCACACATCCCACACTCATTTCTTGTTGGACTCCTCACATTTCACTACAGGATTAACTTCTTGGGTAGGAAACACTGGTTAACGTGAATCCATAGAAGTTCACTTAAGTCCTAGCACACTGATCCCATGTTTTCCTATGAAGCATAAGATGCTCAGGTGATTTAACTTTATCAGTTAAGGCTCAATGATGAAGCAGAAAACATTAAAATCACACTTCCAAATCAAGAAATCTTTTTGAGAATTGGGAAGTGGTTTGAACAATTAAGAACATGTTTTCTTCTGATTGAAAGTTGTCCTTCTTTCAACCATGGAGGAGATGAAAATTAAGAATTATACCTTTTGAGGACAGTCTTACATCTCACGAAGTCAAGCTTAAAGTCATATAGATATGATCTTTGAAGCATCTCTCAACCTACAAAAGTCTAAAAGTCTAGTCAAAGTAACTTTATTCACTGAAATTGAAATAACATAAAGCAGTAAAACAATTGATGTACGAGTTCTGATCAGAAATAATCAGAAGTCATCGCCATACTCCTTTGACTTGATCGCTCCCCCTAAATTTATGCACTACTAACACATTGATCAGAAAGTACAATGCATTCATAATTTCTCCCCCTCAAACTAACATTGATCATCTATAAGATACTTTTCACACTACCCCTGAGATCATGAACAAACTATTAAAGAGCAGGTATCATGCGGAAATAATAATAAAGAAATGATAAAGAAATACAATAAGAAACTTTAATAGGTAACCACCGATTAGGTCTTAAGATTTAGCATACCAAGTCTTGAGACAAGAAAATTAAATCTCTTTTCGTCTAAAGGTTTGGTAAACAAATCTGCAAGCTGATAATCGGTTTTTACAAAGTAAAGTTCAATTGTTCCCTTTTCTACATTATTTTTTATAAAATGATACCTCACATCTATGTGTTTGGTCTTAGTATGCTGAACAGGGTTAGCGGAAATCGCAATAGCGCTTTTCGAATCACAATAGATCGGGATTCTATTGAAATGAAATCCATAGTCTCTCAGTTGTGTTCTCATCCGCAAGACCTGAGAACAGCAGCTAGCAGCAGCTACATATTCCGCTTCGGCCGTTGATGTGGAGACACATAATTGCTTCTTCGAAGCCCAACTGACGAGTTTATCTCCGAGGAATTGTATATGAGCCGAGGTGCTTTTCCTGTCTAACATGCAACCAGCATGATCTGCGTCTGAATAAGATGTTAGTTCAAAGCTTGTATCCTTAGGATACCACAGACCAAGATCTGCAGTCCCCTTCAGATACCTGAAAATCCGCTTTACAGCAGACAAATGGGATTCTTTAGGATTGGCCTGATATCTAGCACATAAGCATGTAGAAAACATTATATCCGGCCTACTTGAAGTGAGATACATTAAGGAACCTATCATCCCTCTATAAGTCCTAACATCAACAGCCTTTCCCGAAAGATCGGTGCCAATCTTAGTACCAGGTGCCATTGGGGTACCAATCGGTTTACAATCTTCCATTTTGAACTTTCGAAGAATATCCAGAATGTATTTAGATTGATTGATAAAGATCCCCGTTGAAAATTGTTTGACTTGCAATCCGAGAAAGAAATTCATCTCTCCCATCATGCTCATTTGAAAACGAGACACCATGAGGTTTGCAAAGTTCCTACAGTACTTAGGATTTGTAGAACCAAAAATAATATCATCCACATATATTTGAATAAGAATGATATCGCCTTTATCCTTTTTAATAAAAAGAGTGGTATCAACCGTACCTTTTGTGAAACCCGACTTAACCAAGAATTGAGATAGGATATCATACCAAGCGCGAGGAGCTTGTTTCAGTCCATAAAGAGCTTTATCCAAGATGTAGACATGGTTCGGCTTATCTGGATTTACAAACCCTTCTGGCTGTGAGACGTAGACTTCTTCCTTGAGTACTTCATTCAGAAAAGCTGTCTTCAAGTCCATTTGATAGACGGTGAAGTTCTTGTGGGCTGCGTAGGCTAAGAACATCCGAATTGCCTCTATACGTGCCACTGGAGCATAAGTCTCATCGTAGTCTATTCCTTCCTCTTGTCTATATCCCTTGGCGACAAGTCGTGCTTTGTTTCGGATAACGGTGCCATCTTCATCTTTCTTGTTTTTGAACACCCATTTCGTACCAATGATGGTTTTACCTTGCGGTTTGGGTACGAGTCTCCAGACTTTCAGTGCTAACTGATTCAGCTCATCTTGCATCGCAGTTACCCAATCTGAATCGGCAAGGACCTCAGATACGCGTGTAGGCTCGATCTTGCTCAGAAATGATTCATACATACATAGATTTGATGTTGCAGACCTAGTTTGCACCGGTGCAGAAGGATCTCCAATAATTTGATGTATTGGGTGCTCTTTGGTCCACTTATGTTCATGAGGGAGTGGATTAGATGCATGTTGATCATTGTCCGCATCTAGGAATCCACTGGTATCTCCTTCAGATGGTTTAGAATTAACGGGGGCTTCAGTTGAAGTAGTTGTTGCAGAAATTACAGTAGGTACAGCTTGGTCAATCTGTTGATCAGTCCTTACAGTACATCCTACGGAGTCAGCTACTTCTGTCTCGGCATTGTTGGTCACAACTTCAACTGTCGGAGTAGGCTTTTGAACTAGAGCTTCTTGCTGAATAGGGGAACCAAATTCAGTAGAGATATCGGAAGTGGTCGGATGAGTAGTCATTGAGTCTTCTATCCTGTCAACCACAACAGAGTTAGGCAATTTAGAACCAAGAAATTCATCATAGAACAGTTCAAATAATAAATCCAAATCAGATAAATTAGAAGTAGACGACGAAGCGCCATCTGATTTGTTCTCTTGAGGTGCAGGTCCTGGACTGGTTGGTCCAGAAGCTAAAACTCCGGTAATGACGGGTTCTGAACTTATGTGCTCAAAAGCCATTTCCTCATCGAATGTTACATTGACGCTCTCGATCACTGTCTTCGACTTCTTTAAATAAACACGATATGCAGACGATGTAGATGAATAACCAATAAAGATGCCTTCATCCGCCTTAGCACTGAACTTGTTCAGATTCTCTCGGTCGTTTAGAACATAACACGTACAACCAAAAACATGAAAATATTTAATGGTTGGTGTGCGGTTGTTGATCAACGCATACGGAGTCTTCTGAAATCGGCGGTGTATCATGGAGCGATTCTGAGTGTGACATGCAGTCGATACAGCTTCAGCCCACAAAAATAAAGGTAAGTCAGATTGGCTGAGCATTGTCCGAGCGGCCTCGACAAGTGTACGATTTCGCCTTTCGACGACTCCGTTCTGTTGAGGCGTGCGAGCGGCAGAGTATTGATGTGATATCCCGACCGACTCGAGATATTCTTCAACTATCTTGTTCTTGAACTTTGTGCCGTTGTCAGTTCTTAGAATCTTGACTTGTTTTTGCAGATTGACTTGGGTCGTCTTCAGAAACGTAATGAGAACATCGGGAGTCTCATCTTTAGACCGTAGAAACTTAACCCAAGTGTATCGCGTATAGTCATCCACGATAACTAGCAAATACTTCTTTCCTCCTAAGCTTTGCCTTCGCATAGGACCGCATAGATCCATATGCAACAACTCTAATGGAGAGCTGGAACTCGGTTCAGGCTTTGGTTTGTGTGGGGCTCTCTTCATCTTTCCCTTTTCGCACGCTGCACATAGATGTTCTCTTTCGTACTTCAGTTCTGGAAGACCTTTCACTAGCTTGCCACTGACCAGCTTGTTGATGTACCGAAAGTTGAGGTGAGAAAGCCGTCGATGCCATAACCAGCTTTGTTGCATCGAGGCCTTCGATAGTAGGCAGACCTGATTGTCAGCCTGGACCTTTGACAAATTGATGGTGTAGAGGTTTGACTTGCGAGATCCGACCAGGAGTTCTTTTCCTTCTTCAGTGCGAACTGAACATGTCTTGGCCTTGAAATTAACCTCTAAATCTTTGTCGCAGAACTGGCCAATGCTGAATAGGTTGTGCCCTAAGCTTTCAACGTAACTCACCTTCTTGATCGTAAGATTTTCATGTACAACATCACCATATCCCAGAATAGGTGAAAACTGGTCATTCCCGAAACGAACTGTGCCGCAGTATTTGTCCGTATAATTAGACAACATACTCTTCTGCCCGGTCATATGTTTGGAACACCCACTATCCAAATACCACATATGACGGGTCTGCACAACACAAATCAAGAAAGAAGAGGTTTAGGAACCCATTTAAAAATGGGACCTCCACTGTTAGTACTTGATTTTGGCACCCATTTAAATTTGGGTCCGCTTTTTCTTTGAAAACCAGAAGCATGATAAGACGTATGATAATGATAAGATGAAACATTATATGAACCATACCAAACATCAGAATATCTACGAGAAACATAATCACATTCACCATAATTTAAAAACTTTTTAGTACTAGATGGAGCTAACTGAAATAATTGCTTTATAGAATATTTCTTGCGAGAATCAACAAGATTATTTTTAAAAGTAGCAAAATTCACACTCAAATCATCTTTACTAGAAGTCTTTTTATTCAAAATAAAACTAGAACTAGATTTAGCTTTCTCGTCTATCTGCTGTTTCTGTATCCATGCAGTCTTAACTCCAACCCTTTGCTTTCTCAAATCTGAAACATGTGAAACTTTAGAGTTAGAATGATGAGAATTAAGAGAATGCTTCTTCTTTGGCTTACTAGTGGGGATCGGTTTCTGTGAAAGATAAGATATTTGTTTCTTACCTTTTGCTTTCTTTGATTTCACAGAAACTGATTTATCAACTTTCGTTGATGTTTCACCTTTGTCAAAAACACTGGGTAATCCAAAGGAACTAATAACACAAGATGAATGATCAGGAAGTTTAGAAGAAAAATCAAACTGAGAAACACACTTATTTACAACACCTTCAGAGTTTAAGAAATTAAGCTCATTATCAAGTGAACCAGATCTGTCATCCGAATTTAAAGCTTTGGAGAGTTTAGGAAAATTAGAATTTTTGAACACTGTTGAAAATACAGTTTGTTCTAAGTCCATCAAAATTCTTTCATCTGTAAGAGTATTCTCAAGTTCAGAAATTTTACTTTCCAAAACTAGGGGAGGGACGTAAAGCTTACCTTCAATGGGTTTAGCCTCCAACTCTTTAACAGAATAACTTTCAAAATAATCATTTGAAAGAAATTTTGATTTATTAGAACGATAACTGTTATTCAACTTCTCATAGCGAAATGGAAGTTGAACTTTAGTTGTGTTCTTTCTTTTATCATATTCCTTGGCTTTATCTTTTTCCGACAGACTAGTCCAAAAGGGTTTGAGTTCTTGATGTTGAGGAGCCAACAACATAAACCCAAAGTCATAAAGTGCAGGCACTTCAGATATACCCTTTTTGAGATGATGTGGGTTCTTGTAACCAAGTCCCCAAGTATCAGGTTTCTCTTTAGGTTTGTTCAAATGAATAGTGTGTTCAGTTTGACCCAAAGAGTGTAATTTTTCTTCCAAAGCATTCACCTTTTCTATTAAAGATTTATTCTCTTTTGAAGTAGAAAAGTACCTCTTAGCAATTTCTCTAGATTTAAACTCACATTCTTTAAACTTTGAACCAGTTTCAGATAACTCTTTATGAATTATAGTCTTTTCTTTAGCGCTGGTGTCTATATTTTTGTGCAAAGTTTCAATTAATACATTTTTCTCAGCAATATCATTACTAAGTTTATGTATAGATTGATTTTTCTCATTTATGACACCTCTTTCACGCTTCAGTTTTGACTCTAATTCTTGGAGTTTAGACATCATGGCATTCATGTGGTTCAATAAATCAAATTCAGTAAAGTTACATATCTCATCAGTATCTCCATCATCCGAATCAGCTTCAGCTTCTGACTGGTTCTTCCCCAGCAAGCACAGATGTGCTGTCTCATCCTTCTCTCCTTCTTCAGATTCTTCATCCGAGTGGTCGAGCCAGTATTCATCCTCGGCCATTAATGCTTTTCCAGCCTCTTGTTGCTTGGCTAGAAGCATTTTATTCTTGTAATAGTCTGAGTTTCGGACTTTTGATTTGCGGCAGTCCTTGGCAAAATGACCGAGTCTACCACAGTTGTAGCACTTAATCGGTTCTTCTTTCTTGGTCTCTTCAGCTCCATCCTTCTTCATTTCTTCTGATCTCCTGTCTTCAACTTTCTCTTTATGCTTGTAGTTGTTCGGACCAGATGAGTATCGCTGACTATTGGAGTTTGGCTTTTTATAGAACTTCTTTTGAAAAGCCTTGGTTAACATGAGCATGGTTTCCATCAGTTTTTCACAATCGTCAGTTTCAGACTTTTCCTCACAATCAGCTTCTTCCGAATCAGAATCTATCACCTTCTTCTTCTTTGACTTCTTAACCACAAGAGCAACTGGATCAGCAACAACTTTGTCAGCCTTTTTCATCTCAGCCTTGATCTCTTCTACTTCTTCCTCATTCTGTCTGAGGATTTCATAGACTTCATGAAGAGGAATGTCATGCAGATCCTTCAACTGCCTCATCTGACGGGTGAACCTCTTCCACTCAGGCTGAAGATTGCTGAGGAATTTCACATTCAGCTCCACATGAGATTTGCTGATCTTGTTCTTGCTGAGCTCGTTCAGCAATGTGACAAATCTGTCATACGTGTCTTCGAGTGACTCTCCAGCTTTGGCTTTGAACTCTTCATAATTATTCAAGCAGGTAGATACTTTGAGCTGGTTGCCGACTTTAGATCCGATCATCATCTTCTCCAATTGATCCCACATTTGCTTACCGGTAGCGTTATAGCTGTCAATCTTGACATATATTTCATTCGGTATGCCTTGGAGAATAAATGATCTTGCCAGCTTGTCACCCTTGTGTCTCTTCAGCTGATCTTCCGAATATTCACCAATCGGTAATTTGTACTCTGTCTCTTCTTCTTGACCATTTTCTCCAGCTACAGTGAGAACCTTGGTCGGAGGTGTCATGATCCCGTCTTTCAGAGATTTTCTGATTTCATCTCCCAAATCATGTCGATCAATGAAGTCCAAAAATCTGTCCTTCCATTGCTCGTACTCCCCCTTGAAGAGTACTGGTGGCTTCACATCTGTTCCAATAGCAAGAGCTTCCCGAGACATCTTTACTTATATGATTAGAAATCAAACTTATCTGATATTGATACAATCAATTGGATGAGATCGTTAGAAGTCAAGATAAAATCACACAATACTGAAAAACTTAGAATGAAATTCAGAAAAAAAAACAAATCACGAACAGAACTTTGTCCCCCTTCGGAGACTTAGCACGGGGGTCCCGCTACCCGGTTAGCGGGTGGGGTCAAGGGGCAACGCCCTTGCGGGGTCGAGGGGCAGCGCCCCTAGAGAATTTTTTTTGACATTTAGATGCCCTATTACAGTTTGCAAAAATTGACCGGGGATGTGCTTCGACCGGAGACTTGTAAAGACCGGTCGAGAGTTCGACCGGGAACTTGTTCGACCGGGGAAGTGCAAAGACCGATATTGCCTTCGACCGGGAACTTGTAAAGTCCGGTCGAGTGATTTGACCGATAGAATGGTAAGACCGGATGGTTGGTAAGACCGGATATTGGTAAGACCGGATGTTTGGTAAGACCGGATATTGGTAAGACCGGATATTGGTAAGACCGGATGTTTGGTAAGACCGAATATTGGTAAGACCGGAGTGGACAGTGAGTGTCCCGGTCGAATGCTATAGACTGATAAAGGTATTCGACCGGAAGTGGACTTAGACCGATGGAAACAAAGACCTATATGTTCGACCGGAGTGTTCTTGACACAGTATCGACCCAGAAACTCAAATAATCAGCCCAGAAACAGATCAAAACATAAAATTAAACTCCCAAACTTTGCAAAAACGATCGATTACACGATTAGAACTGATTGCTACCAATTAATTTCAGTAAAAACCACTTTATGAAAGAATCGATTGAACACACAGTGCCATCTCCAAACCGAACCCAGAAAACCAAATTCAACAAATTGATAATCAGAAACAATGCAATTATCAAATCAAACAATACCCAATCACTTTAATATGCAAAACAAATACAATCAAATTAATATCCACTTGAATGAACAATCACACAATAAAAAAAAACATGAATCTTTGACAGAAAATTAGAACCGAACAAAAACTTATTCAATCCAATCTGTACTGTGCTCTGATACCAATTGTGTGTCCCAAAACGCAATCATTCAATCAAGCAATCACATAAACAATATAATAAATCAAACCTGATATTGATATTCAATGGATTCAACAGGATTACAATGTTGAAATCGAAATCCTCTCTTTCTCTCTTTCTTGTTCATGGCGCCACACCACCACCACGACAAATTCTCTCTCTATGATAATATTGCAATTAAGAACCTTTAAACCCTAATTAACTCTAAAACAAACTATTTATACTTAGCCCATATAGCCTAATGGGGCTTGCAAGGCTTAGGCCCAACTACAAACAAAACTTATTTAACTAAAATAAAAGACTAATAAATAAAATACGTAAAAATACTTTTGACTAATTATTACAAAAGGACCCTAGACTATTTGCTGAGACGACTTTAACAGCTTTAACTTCAGATTTCCATCTTCAAATAATTATGATCTTGAATCCAATAAATATGTGCTTTAACAGGGTTCCTATGAGAATTGAGGTTAACATGAAAAGTAGTTATCAACCGAAAGAGGTTTTGGATATGGAGGAATTCGGGTTTCATACAAACATCTTATTTTGGGTTTGGATTTGGATTTGGATTCAGGTTTCAGACCTTTCGGGTTTTACACAATCCTAAATAGAAGTTAGCCTCAGAGACGAAGACAACAATAAATTATAAAGCATATGATGAAAATCAAAAATTTCAAACCATAAAAACAAAACCCACAATTTTTAGAAAAACATAATTTACTATTACAATCTATGTTGACCTTCTCTTCTTCTTCTTTTAAGACCCTTACGACCATCTCATATAACTTTTTAAAATAAATTATCTGAACTCAAAATCTTTATAAATAGTTAAATTCTTTATTATTCCAATTCACTTATAGAAGGAAAAAAAAACTTTATAAAACATGATAACACATTCAATCTCATGATAAAAACAATTAAAATAATATATTTCACTTCTCATTACATTTCTTCATATTTGGAAATTTCTACCTTCTCTTTTTTTTTGTTATCTTTATTTTAGCACATATTTTAACATAATTGTTGAAGTAAAAAAAATAGGGGTATGCAAAACCCGACCGAACCCGAAAAACCGACTCGAAAAAACCCCAAACAACCTGACCCTAATCACGCGATCGTACCCGAGGTCCGAACCCCGAAATTTAGGTTGGATATATAGGTTCGGGTAGGGGCTTAAATTTCGTCACCCGACCCAAAACCTGAATAATATTTACTATTCCTTTTTTTTATAAACATATAAATGTATAATATAAATTATATAATTAATAGTATATATGTTAGTTTTTTTTTCAAGTATTGTTAGTTAAAAAAATATATAAAATTTAAATGTTTCAAACTTTTAACTTTCACGTTTTAATCTTTTTTTGCTGCACAACAGTTACATTGCACAACCGAATGAGACTTTTATGCTACACACGACTAATGAGTAAAGAGCCAAGAGGAGTCCCAACTGAATGAGATTTTAGTCTACTAAAATTCTACGGGAGGAAAACGTAAAAAAAAAAGATTTATCCGATCCGACCCGATCCCCCCGAAACCCGACTAGGCCCGACCCCTGAAAACCGATTCAACCACTTATAATATTCGGGGCATGCGTATCTTACCCGAAACCCGACCGGGTTTTTCGTTTTCCACCCCGACCCGACCCATGCTCACCCCTAAAAAAACTCTTCAATATCCAAAATCTCTACTTTGGCATAGTTGTTGGAGATGCTCTAACACACTGTATTTACTCTTAAAAACAAGTTATGGCCATGTTTGACAACCAACCATAAGCTAGTTTATAAGAGCATTTGCAATAGATTCTCTAAAATAGAGAAAAAATGATATTTTGAAGATTTTAGCCTAATTTTTTTGCTTCAACATTCCCCAAAATGAAAGTAATTAAGAAAAAGAAACTAAAAATCTCCAAATGTGGAGAACCTACCAAAAATGATTGCTAAGTGAAAGAAATTGGTTCTTTTTATTATTTCCACCAATAAAACTAATTATCAGTTTTTATAATAATTATTTGAAATTTTATTAGAATGATATTAAATATTTTAATAATATAATTATTGTTATATTCTAAAAAATGGAGAAAATGTTTAAGATGAACTAATCCTTCTTGAAGATTTTGATTTTAAATTTTCAATTTTAAAGTTTATTGAAAAAGTTTTGTTTTGATTTTAATAAACTCCGGAAAGTTTATATGGTTATGCTTGTGATTATTTGTAATTATTATTAATTACTACTAATTTTTAGTTATTATTAATTATAAATTATAATAAAAATTTACTGTAAATTAGATACTAATTATTAATATATAATCTTTTAAAGTTTCAGTTTGCAACTTATTATTGTATACATTCAATTTGTTAAAGCTCCATATTTGAACTCTAAAGAATTAACTGAGAAAAACACAGGATAAACATTGAGCCTACTAATACGGCAAAATGCTCCACAAATTTTGTATTTATAAATGAGGACATGCATATAATTTTTCATTTTGGGTTTACACTAGAAAAAAATTTATATCACACTGTACCACGAATACACAACTAGTTTATTTAAATATTTTCTTCCACAAGGACATTCCAATCTTTTTGGAGGCTCATTCAAAGTTTTTTATTACTATGCAAAATGAGATAACAAAAATGCATATACGATAAGCATAAAAAAGAGCGAAATCTAAACCACTAAAAGTCTGAACTTATCTAAACAATTAACAATCCGAACAATTAACAAATTGAACCTAAACCTAAACCTAAATGTTTAAAAATTTGAAGTAAACAATAATAATCTATGATTATCTTAACCTAAACAATTTGAAACTAATTTTCACAAAAAAACAATAGTTTTTACAGAAATCACAAACATTTGGTGATAATTAACGAGAGACATTTGAAAAATAGTAACATAAATGAAATCGAATTGCCTTGCTCTACTTCTAGACCTCGAACATGATGATCACAAGGACAAGAGAAGAGACAAAAGATTTATTCAAATGAAAATATGAAATTATTGAGTATCCCGAACCAAGGTCCAAATACGCAATTTTGCTTTTTGAGCATTTGGGGTGTTCAATCGCTGGATCTGGAATAGAATATGAATGAAGATGAAACGACAAATTAGAGAGATGATGATGAAGTGTATAACTTTTTTCTTCTCATAGAAATTAGAAAGACGCTGAGTTGGACCATAGTTTTAAACCTTTTGACATACACCTTCAATATATTCAAAATTAGACTCCAAAATGTTCATAATATCACGTTTAACATGCTAAAAAAATGACTATATCATTCAATATAAATAACAATATTTCTCTTTCAAAAGATGAACGTGATATATATTTGTGGAATACTATCCTTGTAATTATACATGGAGTCCCATTAGGAACCCAATATGATTTAAAAAGCTTGATTGTAACTTGTAAAATGGATACCCATTAGAGCATGGCAATTGATAAAAGCAATTGCTTTTGTGACATAAAGGATTTTTTGGAAATATGATAAATAATATCTAGAAGCATATATATACAATGTAACATTATATATTTTGATTTTGAAGTTGAGAACTTAGAACTTTTAATCTTAATTTATGTTCCCTTTTATTTTATGTCTCTCACAATTTTACGTTATGGTTTTGTGTGATTTGAGAGATCAAGAAGGTTTTTGGTTAATTGTCATCTTTATGCAGTATTTTGGTGTCTTCGTAAATCTCAACGCGTATCTTGAACATGTCTATCAGTTAGTGTTGGGTCATCTAAAGATTTGAAGATGACCTCCCGATCTTCCATCTTGTATCATTCTACTTAGAATATTTTGACGTTGTTTCTAGCAACTTAGTTACAATTCAAATTTTCGGTGAAGTCGAAGATGAGCCGAAAAGTTAAAGAAGAAGTGTATCTGTCAAAGCGGATTGAAGGTGGACTTCTCAACCTAAAGCTAATCTGCTTGCCTATGTGGATCAACACCATCCGCCAGGATGGTGCCGATCTCACATCTTCAGGAAACCTAAAGATGTTCTCACATCTTCAGGAACCCTGAAGATGATCTCACATCTTCAGGAACCCTTAAGATGATATCACAACTTCAGGAATCCTGAAGATGTATGTGGTGATTAGTCATTTGTCCCAACTTATTTTCCTTTTCACCAAACTTGTCTTTGATAAGTTTTGGTGGGAATATGTCATCGACACAAACACATTGTACTTTTCTGATAAAGTATATTTGTGATATCTTGCATTGATGTGGACCTCATCTAAAGATCAGAAAAAATGTGTTTTGTCTCTTACACTCTTTTAAGGAAAGGTCTAGACCATTCTCTGCAGGTCAACACTTCAAGCCAAAACACTCCAAGACAAAAGGTACATCCTGTACCATGCAAAAGACCTGTGCCCTACCCTTGCTCAACAGGTGTCCCATGCATTAAATGCATGAGGCACTATATATAGAGGATGCTCCATCACATGCAAAGATGAACCAGTTCCACAAGCCTTCAGGTTTACTAAGTGTTGGCTATTTTCTCTCTACGAAGTTCATTGTTTTCTAAGTGTTTTTCAATGTTCTTCATTCTTTTTGTGTAAGATTGTTTGAACAGATTTCATTTGTTCTCTTCCGCAACAATCAAAGTTTTCTATGTGTAAGTCTTGATTTTATATCAATAACAATTAAATTAAGTGAAAAATCTTGAGTATTGTATTCAATCCCCCCTCTATAATACTTGTTGTGTTTACTTTCTGTTAACTGGGACCAACAAGTGGTATCAGAGCAGGTTAGTTTAACTTAATAAACTAGATCTTCAATGGCATCCTCTTTATCTTCTTTGAACAATGTCTTTTCTCAAAACACTACTGTTGTATCATATGACAATGGCTTTATAGCCAAACCACCAAAGTTTAATCCTAATAACTTCTCTTTGTGGAAAAGTCGTATGATACTTTTCTTAGAAGGAGTTGACAACAGATATCCTACTATTTTACATGAAGGTCCTTTTGCTAGAGTTTGGGACCGGTATAATGCCAAAAAGGCAGACAAGGCAAATGCTGATGAGGACTTTTATGAGGAAGAAAGAACTCCAGCTACTGGGAGATACATTGTAAAGGATCCCAGTAAATATAATGATGAAGACAAGCGTCTTATAAGTCTTGATACTAAAGTCAGAGCCATCATTGCCCTCTCTATGCCTGATGAGGTCTATCACTCTCTTGTTAATTTCTCTACTACTAAAGAAATGTGGTCTACTCTTTGTGTTCTTTACGAAGGTACGTCTGAGGTGAAAAAGAGCAGAAAGATTGCTCTTGTAAGAAAGTATGAACTCTTTTCGTATGAAAAGGGAGAATCTATTTCAGACTACTATAATCGTTTTAACGGTCTTCTTAACAATCTTAAACTTGTGGGTCATATTTATGATAATGAGGAAGTCTTGTGCAAGTTCATGGACTCTTTTTCCCGAGTGTTGGGAAAATCTTTGTACTTGCATCAAGTCTACCAAGAATCTTGACTCTATGCCACTCACTGCTCTGTATGGCACTCTTTTCAACTATGAGTAGACTAAACTGCTAAGGAAGTCTATCATTAAAGATATAAAGAGCTCCTCTCTAGCTCTTATCAGTGATTCTTCCAAAAACTCTATGTGTGTTCCAAAAATCACCTATTTCTCCGATTCTGGCCATAATAGTCAAGAGGACCCTAATGATCCTTCAGAAGCCTATCTTAGTGAGGTTGATGATGAAGGGGAGGAAACCTCTGTTGCTCAATTGTCAGATGGTGTTGCCATGCTAGAAGGTTTTTCTAAAGCTAAACCTCTATTCTCTTCTGAAAAATCTAAGTTTTCAAGAAAACCCTCTTCTACTTTTTCAAAGACCACTTCCTCTGACAAAACCAATGAGGATTGTTACAGCTGTGGGAGGAAAGGACACTTTGCTTCTGAGTGCAGAAGCAGACCTTCTGATAAACCCATACTACCCTCCTCTAGTTGTATCTCCTCTCGGTTTGTCAGAACCAAATCTGAATCCTACCAACCTTCTTTTCAAAAGCCAAATATGTCTGTCTCCTCAAACTCTGGTCGTGATGAGAAATACAAGGCAAAATATAAGAGATTTAAAGAAATAAATGTTATCCTAGCCAACAAAGGAAAATGTCCTCTTGCTGAATCTCATGATTGGGCAGATGAACCCACTTCTGAAAGTGACAAAGAAATGACCAACCTTTGCTTCATGGCCAAAATAGATGATGTTGATGACAGTGAAGCTCAATCCTCCTCTATTGCCCTTGTGTCTGCTGAGTGCTCTTCCTTATCCTCATCTCAGGTACATCCCTTCCATTCTCTTTCTGATTCTGAAAAGATTGAGGCCTTTGACTATTTAACTGTTGACTTTTATAATGAAAAGGATGCAAAAAGAAAGGCAAATGCTCAAGTCAAATCTCTTTCTTCTCAAGTTCAAATTTGCCTTTCTCAGCTCAAGCATTTTGACAAAATCAAGGCTAAACTTGAAGATTTAAAAACCATTAATTACATTATTGTCAAGGAGAAAAATAAAATGTCTAAACGTCTTAATAAAGAGCAAGAAATTGTAAGTAAATGGACAAGCTCTTCCAAAAACCTTGAAAAGATCTTTCAAGATCAAATGTCATGTGATGATAAGTCTGGTCTTGGCTTTGGAAAAATGGAAGTTGATTTTTCTTCTACTCATGTTCCTTCTTCCTATTTAAAACTTCCTTCTTTCTCTCCTGAGTATACCAAGTCTGATTCTGAAGACTCTCACTCTATGCATTCTTTAGATCTCCGTGATTCCTTAAAATTTGGAGTGTTTGTCAAGGCCAAAAAATTTACTCCTAAGCCTCAATCTGAAGAAGCTCAAGGATCAAATGAGCTGGTCAAGCCTATTCATGATCTCTTGAAATCTCTAAATCTTGATGAGGCTACTTTTTCTTCTTCTTCTAAACCCTCTAAACTCCCAAAGAAAAACTCTCTGTCCTCCTCAAAGAGGTTTTCTAACCTTGATAAAGGAAAATCAGTACTTACTGACCTACATTCAAAAAGAAAATGTTAGAGCTAGTTTGAATCAATTTGTAAGTGTTGTTTGACTTTTTAAGTTGTATGTATTGTATGAGGTCAAAGCCTGTTTGACCCATACAAATACATGTTGATTCTTTGTTCTTGTCATGAAACTTGTAAGCGTATCATTCCAAGTCTTGTAACCTTTTTCTTAAAGAGATATATGACTAAAGACTTGTGACTACTTTCTCTCTCTAGATTCTTGTTAATCATTTCTTAATCTTTGAATGTTAAATGCTTGAATCTGGAATCATAATTGGGATCATAGTTGAATCAGATGAATCGGAAAGATCTACAATCATCAATCAAGAAGAATTTGATCCCAAGATCAAGAAAGTTACTGTTTTGTTGATCGATTTTGATTTTTTGTGTTGTTTTTGATGTTAGATTGATTGCACTATATTCGATTAGTGATTTAGATCAATTTTCATTCACATTGTAATCACTAATTCACACAATTTCAGTGTCAATTGTTCAATTTTTGTAAACTTTTTGAGTTTATATTCTACGAACTGTAATATGTCGAATTATGATGATCATGTCGATTCTTGGTGGAATTGATTGTCAAGGGTTGTTCACAATCATATTTTGAACAAATTCACAAAGTTTCTTGAGCCAATACAAAAGATTTGGTGGAAATCAGTGGAAATTCAGGTCGAAAAGTTCAAGATATGAAGAACTCGCATGATTGATGAAGAATTCGCATGATTGAAGAAGAACTCGCATCTCACTGAATTTTGAAATTTGCTAAGTCAGGAATTCGTATCACACTATATGCGAAAAGATGGAATTCACATAGTGTTGTGTACGAGTTGCTGAATTTCGCATCTCCTTATATGCGAAAAGCTGAAGATTTCGCATCAAGTTTCATACGAAAAGCTGAAGAATTCGCATCAAGAAGTGAAAATTTTTCTAAGTCCAAAATCCGCATCAATACGAAAAGTTTGGAAGTGAAAAATTGACTAATGGAGGAATTCGCATCACACTGTGAGTTGTGCGAAAAGTTCAAATTTTTGGAAGTTGAAAATTCAACTAAGTCCATAATTCGCATCCTTCATGTTGCAAAAAGTAGGAACTCACATCCTACTACGTGCGAAAAGTTAGAACTCACATCTAACATCATGCGAAAAGTGAAGATTTCTCATCCCTTGGTGTTCGAATTGTTTGTTTGTGTGAATTCTTGTTCACTGTGGTGTGCGAATTCTACACTTAGAATATTTTTGAGCATTATTCTGAGCATTTTTCAAAGTTGATCTTTCTGGTTATCTGACTAACAATCAATGAAGCATTATTTCAAATAAATTTTCAAAATGCCTTATACAGATGAGAAGGGAAATACTGTTCTCATAAACAGAGATTGTGTTGTGGCATACATGCTTGAGATACCAAAGATTGAAGCTGAAAATGAGAAGCTTAAACTTCAGAATGAAGAACTGAAAGCTGAGATTGCTGAGCTGAATGTCAAACTGAAGAAAGCTGAAAAGCGGGTATCTACATACTAGACAAAAGGAGCTGAATGGATTAAGAAGTTTGAAGAAAGAAGCAAGAATGAAAAGGCTGAACTAGAGAAAACTTTCAATCTGAGATTATCTGATTTTTCAAAGAAAGCTGAAAAAGAAAAGAAAGATTTACAAATCAGATGTGCTAAACTTTCTAAGCAGGTTTCTGAATTTGAAAAGATCTTAATCTCTGAAAGAGACATTGTTGATCCCAATTTGGTGTTCTAACAAATGATTAACCAATACAAACTACACAAAGCATAATATTATAAGTGCGGAAGCGTTTTGTATGTAGTAAGATGGTTTATTTGGTAGTGAACACACACGCAAGTAACAAAGAGATCAATAGACAAATATGAGTTAGGCACTGAAGGATCTGCTTCATTAAACTTGATTAATACACCAAGAACACGCACAACTGTGTGCAAATATGCTCTCAAAGATAGTACTGCTAAATCAGGGTGTGAACATTTGTGTGTTCTTGCTTTTTAATTCTACAGGAGGTTCTCCCTTCATATACAAGGGGGAGCACACAATAGTACAAGACAAAGACTGACATTCCATATAAGGAATGCCACCTGGAAAGTAAAACCATCGTGGGGATATACTATTGCTCTTGAAGATCTTCGTACAACAGGGTCACGTGATTTGCATGTGATGTTGTCTTGACCATTATATCCTGAAATCTTCAAGTCTTCCATGTTCAAAGTTTAGCCACACAGGGGCTCTGTGAGTGATTACAGAGGTTCTATGGTCTGAAAGTGATCTTCAGGGTAAGAGCTTCTCGGGTAGATAGTCGACAGAGCTTCTGTGGTTAGCACTTCTGCGGTGTACCTTAGTGTAAGCGACAGTCTTTTAAGGTTCCTAAACTTAGCCTATTTTTCAATACTTTCTAAACAATGAATTTGGAGCTAACAATCTCCCCCTAAGTATTGAAAAATAAAAATTTTGAATGGTGAGTGTTTGGCAAAGTTAGAAACATAAGAGGTGAAAGGAACTCAACTTTTGAAGACTGATTTTCATTCATATAAACAGGAATGCCAGAAGGCAAGGACATAAAATTGAAACTACATTACATGAGTGAAAATCTATACTATTACAAAACATCAGAGCCTATATTTTGGCATCTGGAAAATCATTTATCTTTCTACCAAAACCTCCATCTTTCTTTAGAGCTCTGTAGAAGAAGGCACATGCATTCCAAAATCTTATAGTCGCACTGATTTTCTCCAGAATTTGATCCGCGACCGCAGGGTTTGCAAGTGGAGTGCCTCTGATCTCCTGAATTCCTCTTTGAAAGCGCAACAGATATTCTTTGGAATATTTTTGGCTCTCTATCCCATAGAAGATCTTCTTTTCACCTTGTGGGTTTAGGTATACATAGCTAATTTTCGGATTGATGATGATAGAGTTTGGTATGATGTCTGCATAAGTGGGACCAGTGTCATCAGGGGCTGTTAAGCTTATCTTCTTTACTCCAAGATCCAAGGCAACTTGGAAGTCAACTATGCTGTAGCACAAAAGCTTTTCCCTCATGACCTTCTTGATGACCAAGTGTGCATTCTTGTTGTCTTGTCTCCATCCATATCTGTCCTTTGTCCACTGAAAAAGCTCTGTGAGATCATATAGGTGAAGATTTCTCAAATCTGCAGCAATGAATGTCATCTTCGACCCATCTTCTCTTAGAACAACGTACTGATGATACCAGAAGTTTCGACACTTGGTGTGTAGCAGTCTGATCCCTAGAACCTCTATAATATTCTCCATTGAAAACATCTTGGCTTTTGGTTGAGCTTTTTCTTTGTAGAACCTCCTAGTCTCCTCTAAGATAATATCTTCTGAGAGTGTAGGTGCAGGTAGTGGGTCATTGATCCCTCGGCTATATAGGTACTTATAAACCACTTCTTCCAGATCCTTCTTTTCTGTCCTTTGAGGGATCTAGGATTGGTTGTGCCTTCAGAGGTTGTAGATCGAATTCCCAGTCTTCTTCATCCGGTTTGGGCACCACAAAAGAGTCAAAAACACTCTTCATGAGTTTCTCAGAACTTGGTGGAGGCTTAGACTTGATCTTCAGAGCCTCTATGGCTGTAGCTTTGCTCTTGTCTTTGGCTGAAGGTTTGGGCTTGGGGACCTCTGGTACATTAGGCTTCAGAGCTTGGTCTTGAGGACTTTGGATTTTGGGAGGGGGTGCTGCAGTGGTGTTTTTCTTCTCAGAGGTACTTGTGATAAAGCGTTGAGTAGTGCCCTCCGTTGTTCTTTTCTGTAAAGGCACGACTTGAAGAGGAGATGCTTGGATTGGTACAGATCTTATGGCCTTAGCCTTCTCCCCCGCATGATGCCCAGGACCAGAGCCATCGGGCCCCTGGTCATCATGCCTTGGCCTCTTCTACTCAGCCTCGGCCTGGCATGTAGAAGGTACCTTCCTTTTCCTTCTTCTGCAAAGATTGGCCTCTGCATGATGTTTTATCATCTTGATCGCATCATTGGCCTCCATTGAGGTTCGGTTGATCTCATAGCCAAACATGAATTTAAGAGTGGCCACAATCTTTTTCATTTCAGCTGCTAAAGATTTGCCTTCTTTGATCATATCAACATCCAAGAGATTAACATTCTTCAGAAGCATTTTACCCAGAGTTGTGAGTTCTTCTTTCATGACAAGCTCTGAAGGAATAATGGCTTTTGGTGGGGTCTGCGGTTTTGAGGTGGATGGGGTCTGCACAGGGACCATGACATTGCAAGTCGTGTCCTTAATATCTTCCTTAAGCTTGGTCAGATCACCCACCGCAGAGTTTGCGACCTCTGCTGCAAATTTTCCAGCCTCATCCATCACAATTTGGCCAAGTAGTTGAACTGCACCGATTTGTTTTTCTATGGCCTCTTTGATCATTTTGGAATCATCCTGAGTTGCATTTGTGTCAGAGGCATCGAGAAACTTCTTGATGTTAGCAGAATTCTGATATGATATTCTTTTCAGCTCGAGCATAGCCTCTATATTGGCCTTCAGAGCCTCTGCGATAGATGTCAGTTCTGCAGGTGGTGTTGAAGTTGTTGGAATAGAGTTTTTCAACTCGTCGAGCCATCTGAGCATGTTGTCCTCGAAGGATTTTAGCTCATCCTTCGTGACAAACATACTCGGGGTAACCTTTGGACCAACATATGGTCCAGATTGAGCCATTGAGCCTACGACTCCTTCAGAGCTTGATTTGATGTTGAGCTCTTCAGGTTTTCCCTTTAATCCTCGATGTTCCTTGAAGGAATCATCTATAGAGGTTCTGTCATCGATCCTCTTAGGAGAAGATTCAGAGTCTCTCCTTAGAGTTTCGATGAGTGGGCTCTATGGGGGATCTAGACCCGCAGAGCCTGTGCGTGTACTCACAAACACCTCTGAAGTGTTTTCGGGTTCGCTCATATGTGGAGCAGAGACAATACATGCCTCTTCGAAGGGTGGTGTCGTGTTCCGGGGCGAGTGAATACTTATACCATTACCACCATCCTTTTGAGAGGATGGGCAGTTTAGGTTTCCCCGGTTAAATGTGGCACAAAGGAAGAAGGAATTTCCTCTGTCCGGCTCAGCTGGTTAGGGCTCGGAGTATGCACTCCTTCTTCAATACTCCTCTGCACTAGATCTGCAGGAGTAGAAATTTGTGTTGCACTGGGAGTTGGTTTGAGTGGTGTGCTCTTGGCATCTTTTTCTCCCTCTCTCTCCTCCAATAATTTTCTACTCTCATCTTCTGCTTTGTCCTCATCATCACTTGGAAGACCAGTCAAGTCTTCAACCTCCACAGAGGTATCTGTGATCCCTAATCCCTCTGAGGCTAATTGTTGTACAACCTCCTTGGCTATGTCAGTAGCCACTTTCAGAGGGCTCTGAGGCCTTTCTTCATCTTGAGGGATCACAACCTCAGGGCTTTCAAAAATTAACACCCTCTTTCTCCTCCTCTAAAGAGGCTCTTCCTCTTCCTCTGCAGGTTCCTCTTCGGATGCATTAACTTGAACGTCTGCTGAGACCTTGGATTTTTCTTTATCTGCCAATTTTATCAATCTCTTCTTCTTATGCTTCTTTGAAGGCTCTTCAACAGTAGCCTCTGCAGTCTCTTCCATGACAACCTCTGCAGTCTCTTCCATGACAACCTCTGCAGTTTCAGCATGAGGCTTCTTAGCCTTCTTCTTCTTTTGGGGAGGTTTGGCAACCTCTGTGATTATAGGTTAAGCCTTTTTTGCCTTTTCCACCATAACCTTGGCCTTCTTGGCCTTTTTTTTCCGGCTCTTCAGCCTCTTCAGCTATCCTCTCTGCGTTTGGGGCCTCTTCTTCTGCGACCCTCTTTTTAGGTTTCTTTTTCTTTTCTTTCTTAGGAGTCTCACCGCCATCCCACTCTTGGGCTATATTCGCTCTTGTACTCTCTCTTCATGTTCCTCTGCGGCCACATTTCCCTGTACTCCCTCAACTATCCCATCTCTAAGGTAAATTGCAATCTCTCCCACTAAGAATCCTATGCATGGGGGGGGTGCAGGACTCGGTTCAGGAGTCCTGTGCCTACGAATGTATTCTAACCTATCCTTTTCTCTATCCAGGTAGGTCAGAAGCTTCGTTGGCAGAGGTCTTGCGTTCGGATATCCTGTTGGCAGAGTTGTTGGTTTATGAGACTTCATCTCATAAATCTTGGTCATTTTACCCTCTGAGGGTAATTTTCCTTCACCAATCATTTCATCGCCAAGAAGCACGTCTATGAACCTATTTAACACTAAGGTCTTGGGCTTTGTGTTCCTCCTCTGATCTTCCTCCTTACTGATCACGGCGTTCATGATCTCCCTGAATATTAATTTGGCATAATCGAAGGGGAGATCATAGTACATGCCATACATAATGGCCAAGATTGTGTGATTAGACTGATCTGGGCTCCCCACTTTGCAGATCAGAGCCCTATTGAGTATCGAGAATAACACATTCCACATAGGTGGAAGGTTTTGTCACCTGAACTCTGTTCTTTTTGTGATGGATTTGGCATACCCAATGAAGCGAAGGAATTCCAAGATCTCTACGTCAGTTGGTTCTTCTGAGAATTTGACCAACTTAAGTTGTTCCTTGGTTGGTAAGTCAAAGGTCTCAGAGACTTTTCTTCTATTAATTCCTAAGTCCAAAACCTTGTCAGTTCCAGGTTTTATGGTGTATCCCATCACACAGTGTCCATAGTCCTTGATTTTTTCGTATCTACATCCCTGCCAGAATTGTTGGACGTATAATTCAGGGATGTCATCTCTAGTCATAGTTAGGGCTTTGGCCAAGAAATGATTTTTCAGGATGTTGGTCAGGGGTGCAACTTCATCAGGGTATCCATTTGGGTTCAAGGTTACAAAGTGATTATTTGGCTTCAAGTTCAGGGTTGTGGTGTGGTAGTGGTGTCTAGTGAATGAAATCATTCGACTAGTGAGGGGTTGTTGTTGTCCAACGGATCTAGAATCGTCCTTTTGAGCCATAGAATGTTGGGA
Source organism: Arctium minus (assembly GCA_954870635.1). Taxonomy (NCBI): domain Eukaryota; kingdom Viridiplantae; phylum Streptophyta; class Magnoliopsida; order Asterales; family Asteraceae; genus Arctium; species Arctium minus. The sequence continues at coordinate 9,281,695 of OX941096.1, read as the reverse complement.
GTTGTTTGAGTTTTGGGATCCTTGGGAGTTCTTGGGTGAAACAGAGTGGGAAGCCATTTTTTCAGAAAAAGGAGTAGAAAAACATAATACTTGCAGGTTCTTGTTTTGAATGCTCGAGAGTTTTTGTATCAGGTAAAGAATGAAAAAAAGTGAAAGAATGGGTATTTATATTGTGAGAAGGGTAAAATTATAAGCGGTAAAAAATGAATTTTTGAAATCCGTAATTAGTACCTATGAAGTAGTGAGCCGTTTTTAAAAAACGATGGTACAGATTACGTCCCAATCAGATTTTGCCACGTCATTTAGGGTGGTGCACAATCGAGTATGTGCGCGTCCTACTTATCTCACGCGCGTGGAATTTGCTATACCCAAACGACTATCATTTTTTAAAATAACCCGCACCCCATAACTTTTGAATAATTCACATGTATTGAAAACGTTAGAATCTCTGTGGGTAAAGAGCTTCTGAGGTCAGGGGTTTGGTTCTCTTGGAACTTTTCTTACCCAAAAACATTGAACTTCAGTGAAGTGATCGAGTTGGTCAACCAAACAAGAAGTCAGAGGTCAATATGAGTGTTTTTGAGAGACTCAAAGGCTCTGATGCATCTCGTAGAGGCTCTGTGAGGCCTCAGAGGCTCTTTGACTAAAAGTTTCCAGTTAAGGAAAGACATTAAAAGGTTTTGATCACCCAAAGTTTGGACAGGTTTTGGTTTGGAAGTTCGGACATATTTGGAAATTGGTGTTTGAGAGAAGTGTTTTTTTCCATGAAGAATTGCGAAGAGCATACTTGATTTTGCATACTTCTCTCGATAAGAATGGCTTCTCTGCTCCCCCTTGAATGATCAAGGTCTTCTTTGCTCAACTCCTTCTGCCCCCCCCCCCTTGACCTATGCTTGGATCACATTTGATAAGACTTGTACAAGACATGGATCAAGGACTCACATAGCATTGGATCATAAGAAATGAATTAAAAGACAACTGTACATGCATGAAAGAACTATATATACAGAAACAAAGACAAAAGTACTGAAATTGAAATATGTACAACAGAAGCTCTGTGCCAAGGTATAGAGGCTTTGTGAATCAACTTAAGTTTAACATTCCCAACTTGCCAACAAGAAATGAAAATATTTTTTCATCTAGTGCTTTAGTGAACAGATCAACAAGTTGATAGTCTGTGGATACAAAGTACATTTCAATGGTGCCCTGCTCCACATGGTGTTTCAGAAAATGGTACCTGATATCGATGTGTTTAGTTTTAGAGTGCTGAACAGGATTGACAGAGATCGCAATGGCACTCTTAGAGTCACAGAGGATGGGTATTTTGTCGATGTCAAAACCATAGTCCCTTAGTTGGGTTCTCATCCACAGAACTTGTGAACAACAACTAGCAGCATATTCTGCTTCTGCCGTAGAAGTTGACATACAATTCTGCTTCTTAGAAGTCCAACTAACTAGTTTACCTCCAAGAAATTGACACCTTCCAGAGGTACTCTTTCTGTCAAGTTTGCATCCTCCATAATCTGAATCTGTATAAGCCACAAGATCAAAGCTAGAGTTCTTTGGATACCAAAGACCAAGATTCTTGGTGCCCTTTAGGTATCTAAAGATCCCCTTCACAGCAAGAAGATGAGATTCTTTGGGGTTAGCTTGATATCTTGCACAAAGGCATGTACCAAACATTATATTGGGTCTACTGGCAGTTAAGTATAACAGAGACCCAATCATACCTCTGTAGAGTTTACACTCTACAAATTTACCCTCTAGATTAGCATAGAGCTTAGATCTAGTGGCCATTGGAGTCTTCATTGCTGAAGAGTCAGAGAGTTAGTATTTTTCAAGTATGTTAGAGACATATTTTGATTGATTTAGGAAAATACTCTATGTAGTTTGCTTGACTTGTAATCCTAGGAAGAATGTAAGTTCTCCCATCATACTCATCTCAAACTCACTCTTCATCAGAGTGTCAAACTTTTTGCAATAAGATTCATTTTTAGACCCAAAAATAATGTCATATACATAAATTTGTACAACCAGAATCTCACCTTTTCTCTTCTTGAAAAATAAAGTAGTATCAGTTGTACCTCTTTCGAAACCATTTGCAATTAAGAAGTTTGAAAGTCTGTCATACCAGTCTCTGGGGGACTTGCTTCAGTACATACAAAGCCTTGTCCAAGAAGTAAACATGATTTGGGTACTTAAAGATTTCAAAACCTGGTGGTTGTTGGACATACACTTCTTCTTGAATTTGTCCATTCAGAAAGGCTAACTTGACATCCATTTGGTACACTTAAAACCTTATGTGGGATGTTAAGGCAAGGAAGATCCTTATTGCTTCGAGCCTTGCCATAGGGGCAAAAGTTTCTTCATAGTCGATCCCCTCCTCTTGGTAATATCCATTAGCCACCAGTCTTGCCTTGTTCTTGATCACCACCCCATCTTCGTCCTTCTTATTCCTAAAGACCCATTTGGTCTCTATTTCAGTTTTGCCTTTCGGCAAATGCACTAGGGTCCATACTTCTTTTCTTTCAAACTACAGAAGCTCCTCCTGCATAGCTTCTACCTAGTTTGGGTCTTCAAGTGCTTCAGAGATTTTCTTTGGCTCGATGATACTAACAAAGTTTGTAAAGAAACAAAAATTGGCAGTAGGAGAGCGAGTCTTTACTCTGTCAGAAAGGTCACCAATGATTTGGCTCTGTGGGTGACTCTTTGTCCATTTGGTTATTCAGGGTAGGTGGTCACTAGAACCTTCTACCTGAGCATGTGGAACAGTTTCTTGTTCTTGATTAACTTCTGTCTTAGAAGGTTGATCATTTGTACTTACCAGAAGACTTGATTGTGCCCCTTGAGTTGATGTGGAGAGCTATGTGGTTTCATGGTTAGAGTTCTGTGATTGCTCTGGTGTTGATCCCTCTGAGATTGTAGGAAGACGATCTTCACTCTGATTGAGCATGAAGCCTTGATTATTATTGGTCTTGTTAATGTATTTGTTTAGATCAAGTGTTTAACTTCTGTAATGTTTGACTTTGACTCTGTCTAAGTCCTTGAGAGTTTAGTTCCTTGAGAGTTTTGTTTCCTTCATATAAATAGTCTTTTTTCTTGAGAGTTCTTTGTAACTTGTTCATTGTGCGCATATCTTGTAATCCTTTGACAGTAATACACATATGACTGGTTTCTCTCTCTAGATTCTCTCTCTATACTGATTGATCTTATTTGCATTAGATTGATTGAATATGGCTTGAATTTGGGAATTTACATTTGGTATCAGAGCCTACCCATTCAATTTCAGATGAATTGATTGATTTCTTGGATCAAATTTTTGAATTTCTCAAGAACACGCAGACGAGTTTTTTGAGTTTCCTGTTTTGATCAAATTCGTATTGGATAGTGGTATTTTGGATATAAAAATGGTGTCATAGGATTCGTTTGTTGTAATTGAATCTTTTTTGTTCACATTGTTTCACGAAATTCTCACAAAATCAGATTGAATTTTGGATTTATTTGGATTTTCTTGAAAAACCACTCGAACACTGTAATATCATGATTTGCACTGTAATTTCTCGTTTCTAGTCATTTTAGTGTATTGGAAAAGTGTTATACTCTGTATTTCGATCACTTTGGACCAGATTGTTAATCAATTTGTAGGATAATTTGAAGTTTCTATCGATTTCGAAACTCAGACTGAAGAATGCGCAAGATCCATAATACGCGCTAAGGAAGAACACACACGAATTAAAGAACGTGCATGATGAAGATCTTTATGTTTTCTGCGAGTTTGGGTCGAGTTCGCGCATAGTACTATCTGTGAGAAGAGGATTCGCACAAAACATAGTCTGCGAGTTTGGATTCTGCGAGTTTATGTTTTCGTGAATTTTTTCTAAGTGTGGAACGCGTACAAGCACTCTACGAGTTTTTAGTTTTGCGAGTTTACATTTAGCAAGTTTCCATTTTGTGAAAAAAAATTTAAGTATGGAACACGCAAAGGGTCATGCGAGTTTTATCTGATCTGCGAGTTTGTATTCATCTGCGAGAAGTTAACTTGATAAAAAATTTCGAAGTTCGAAACGCGCACAAAGTACTCTTCGAGAAGTCACTTCGTGCACGACATTATTTGCGAGTTTCTCAAAACGCGCTAACAGTTGTGTGCGAGTTCTTCAAACGCACATAAAGCCTTTAGCGCGAAGTTCAGTGAGTAGTTACTTGCGAGTTTCTATTGCCTGCGAGTTTCAAGGTTCTGCGAGTTCAAGACTTAAAATTTTTTCTGAGAAAGTTTTCAAGTGGTAATCTAAGTTTGACTTTTCAAGTCAACCTTTTCTGATTTGTTTGGGAGATCTTCTGTTTCAACCCTACTATAGATTATCTTTCTCTAAATCTGCAATCATGTCTCGTGATCTTCTGAGCATGGGTTCAAAGTCTAAGCCTCCTGTTCTGCAAGCAGATGAGTATCCACAATGGAGGAAAAGAATGATCAATTTCTTGAACAATCAGGACAAGAAATTGATGAATTCTATCCTAAACGGTCCTCACTTTCCTCATGTTACTGTTGCCAGGATTCCAGCCACATATACAAATCCTGAAATTCCTGAGCGAATAGTGGCAAGAGACCCCATCCAGTACAGTGATGTGGACAGAGAGCTAGTTGAAAGAGATGCTACAGCCTTGACTTTTCTTATCATAACCATTCCGAATGATATCTTCAACAGGGTTGACAGTCGAGAATCAGCCAACGATATCTGGGATGAGTTGGAAAAGCAGTTTTTGGGATCAACTAAGTCCATAAAGACAAAGAGGAATCAAAGCATCAATGCTTATGAGAGGTTTAAAGCAAAGGAAGGGGAATCTCTAAGGGAAGCTTATGACCGATACAACATCATTCTGAACGATCTGAGGAGGAACGGAGTGCAAAAGTCTGAGTCTGAGATCAACTACAAATTTATTAAGAATCTCCAACCCGAATGGGACATCTATATAATCCAAATGCAGATCAACAAGGATATGGACGAGGAGAAACTTAATGATTTGTTCTGTGCCTTGAACCAGCACGAAGATAAAGTGAAAGAACAAGCTTCTGTGAATAAGGAATTATATCAACTCAAGGATAAGCAGAAAAAGGTTGAGGATTCCTTAGCACTTTTAGCTCAGGGTAAGGGCAAATTGATCAAAGGAAGTTGTGGTTCTTCAAAGGGTTCAAAGAAGAAATCTCTAATGACCAGCCTGATAGAGACTTCAGACAGTTCGGATGAAGAGGTCCAAGAAGACTCAGAGGATGATGAGCAGACGGAGTTTGCTCAAAAACTTGCATTGTTGACTTCGAGCTTTCACAAGAGATTTGGTAGGAAAAAGTTCTACAACAAGCCGAAGTATGACTCATACAAGTCAAGCAAGTACAGAGGCAAATATGAGAAAGAGAATGAGAAAGAGAAAGATAAAGAGAAAGAGAAAGAGAAAGAGAAAGAGAAATAGAAAGAAAAAGAGAAATAGAAGAAAGAGGAGAAGAAAGAAGAGAAGAGAGAAGAGAAAGAAAAGGAGAAGTCAGATAAATGCTTCAACTGTGGTAAATTTGGCCACTTCATCAGAGACTGCCCAGTGAAAAGGGTCAAAAACTACGAGTATTATGCCAAGAAAGCCCAACTTGCTAAAGCCATGGAGAAAGGCAAAACACTTAAAGTTAAGGAAGAGATTTGGTTTGAGTACACTGATGAAGAAGAGGAAGAAGTGAAAGTGAATCTGACTCAGGTGCACTATAACCTGATGGCACATCTGAATGAAAAGTCAGATTCTGAGGTAAATTCTATGTCTGACAACTCTGATTCTTCTTGTGATAATGAAGAAGTGCTGAACTTGATGTCCCAGTTAAATTTGATGAACTCTGAATTTTTAAAATTGAAAGAAAATTTCAAACAACAAAAGAGTACTATTCAAGGACATCAAGATCAAGCATTGATTTATAAGACATTGGCTGAAGAAAGAGAGGAAGAGAAGAATGTTCTAAAACTGGATAAATCAAACATTCAAACTAAAATTGTTGAATTACAAAAGGAAAGAGTCACATTAAAGGATAAGAATCTTGAACTGACACTTCAGTATGATATCGTTTTGAAAGACAGGACTGAAGCTTACACCAAGATTAAGGAATTGGAAGATCTTAACTTCAAAAGAGGTCAAACAGAACATACACTGAAAATTTTGACCAATAATAAAAAAGATACCAGATTTTACAAGGCAAAACCTGGCTTGGGTCTATCAGATTTGGATGTTTTAAAGAAAGCACCCGAAAATCTTTATACTTTTAAAAAGTCAGGTGATGAACCTATTATTTTGATACCCCACATCCTGGAGACTTTTGTCAAGCCAGAGACTTCTTTACCTGAATCTCCCAAGATGAAGAAGGAAGAATCAGTGGAAATTAAGTCAGAAATTAAAACTGACTCAAATACTCAGAGTTTCAATTCAGTCAAATTTTCATATGATGAATTAAATTCTTCTTACGATAGTAAAAAGAATACATTTGTCGAATATGAAAATATTTTTCCAAAACAATCTAAGTCTTCTAAAGCTAGTTCTAATTCTGACTCAAATGAAACTGTTCTGACTTGTTCAATCATAGAAAATAAAGATGAAGAAGTATTTTCACACAAGTTTGTTTCTGTAAATTCTTCAAAATTTACTGACCTCGAGCATCAAAAAGCTTTGGACAAAATTGATAAGTTAGAAAGGCAGATTTCACATCTCAACAATCTAGTTGTTGAATTAGAAGAAGCTAAAGAAAATTTTGGGATGGAGCTAGACTCAAGTTTTATTCAAAATGAATCTATGCAAAAAGAGATCAGAAGTCTAGAGTCCCAAATTTTCAAACTCTCAAAAGGTAAAGAGGCATGTATTGATAAAGATGTTCCAATTTCTATCAATAAAAGTGTTGAGATTAAGTCCAAGTCTACCAAAATAGATACTGCATCTCATGTTATTGAATCAGATTTGAAAAGTTTAAAATCATCCGAAAAGGAGGTGAATATTAGTGAAATAGGTGAATGTTCAACTTTCTCATCCATTAATGTTTCTAAATTTGATTGTGTTTCAGATGAAAAGTTGAAGAAGGAAAAGAAGACTGCAGTGGATAAGACAGTGAATGATTCTGATAGTTGTGAATGTAATAGAATAGCCAATTCTTGTAATGATGACAGTCAACATAGTTTTAATAAAACAAAAACCTTTTCTTGAAAAGAGTTGTTGACACAAGCTGCTACTAGGTTGCAATGTTCATACTGTCTTAAAAGTTCATTTTCTTTGAAACCCAAGTCTTCAAAGAAAAAGAAAAATATCCAGTTTAAGAAAAAGAAATTTTCTGATCATTCTAAAGTCAATAAAGCTGAAATTTATTCTGTAAAGAAGAAAAACAGTGATTTTCAAGTTAATAAAATAGCTGATGTAAAGTTTGTGTGGAAGTGGATTCCCAAATCTAAAATTAAACCACACACTTTACCAAAAGGACCTAGATTTGAGTGGAGAATTAAAGGGTCATCAGCTAATTTGAAAACTGTTAAGGATACTAACAAGAAAGGACCCATATTCATATGGGTACCTAAATCTAAGTGACTATTGCTTGCAGGCGTATCATGTGTGGATCATTGACTCTGGAGCTTCAAGACACATGACAGCGTACAAGCATATGCTATTCGACTATGTAGATCATTATGCAGGATCAGTCAATTTTGGAAACGAAATGAAAGGATACGTCAGAGGTTACGACACAATCAGGAACAACATGATTTCTATCTCAAAAGTACTATACGTGGAGGGTTTGGCATACAATCTGTTTTCTATAAGTCAGTTTGCAGAGAAGAAATGTAAGATTGAATTTGATGCTGAGTATTGTTATATCAAAGATCAAAGCGGAGCTGAGATAATCAAAGCTGGGAGAATGGGGTTACTATATGGTGTTCACTTTCCAACACTTAAAGCTTCAAAGCCAATATGTCTTATATCTAAGATGTTAGAGCATAAATATGTTGGATACAAGATCATAAAAGAATGAAGACTGAAGGTCAAAGCTAAAGTCAACTCTCAGCATTAAAGTCAAAGTCTCTTGTTATAAAAGTCAAAGTCAACATTGTATATTTTATGTTTTAGTTGTTTGCGCGTTTTTGATGTGTGCGTGAACAGTGTTTAGCGCGTTTCTAGCCTTAGTATATATATAGTGTGTTGTGCGTGTTTTAGACAGATGACTATTTCAGTGTTGTGAGTGTTCTTGAGATAGAGAGAGAAACAAGTGTATGTTGAATTCAAATCAATACAAGAGTGTTTTAATTGGAAATTTCATGTTATAATCATGATATATATTGATTGTGGGACACACAATTGGTATCAGAGCAGAAGAAATTCAGAAACAAGGATCGAATTCAAGAAATTTTTGATCGACAGTTTTCAAGAACTCGCAATTTACTGTTCAGATTCGATTTTTGAAATCTAGTGATGTTTTTTATCTGAATTTGATTTGTTTGTATTCGATTAGATGTTTAGAACAAATTACGTTTGATTTACTTTGTCAAATTCATAATTTTTCAGTGTAAATTTTAGATTTTTCTTGAAATATTGTTCGAAGTTTGTATATGTTCTGTAAATCGATCGAATTTGATTTGTTGTTGTTTTAGTTTGAAATTAGTTGATGGTAATTGGTTCGATAGATGTTGAAGATGATTTCTGCAAAGTTTCAGATCGAATTTCAAAGTTTTGAGTCGAATTCAGTGGAAAAATCAAATTTTTGTTCGACAAAGTGAAGAACTCGCAAGATCTGGAAAACTCGCAGAGGAAGAACTCGCTAGTGAAGAACTCACAAAGGACTGTTGAATTGACTCTGTGAAGAACTCGCTAATAGGCTTGTGCGCAAAGTAGAAACTCGCACGACCCTAGGTGCGAGTTGTTACTGTTCAAAGTCTTCATCGTGCACGAAGTAAAGTCTGCGAGAAGTATTGATCTGCGAGAAGTATGTTGTGCGCGAAGTAGTTCTGCGAGAAGTGGGTTTGTCAAATTTTGTCTAAGTTCAAAACTCGCAAGTACTGTTCTTGCGCGTTTGCATTTAGCGCGAAGTGGAAAATTTGAAATTTTTCTAAGTGTCGATCGCGCAGACTCTTTGCGAGAAGTGTGTTGCCTACGAGAAGTCAAGAACTCACACGTTGTTGTGTACGCGAAGTAAGGAACTCGTAAGCTTCAGTGTGCACGAACCAGAAACTCGCAGAAACCTGCTTGCGTGAACCTCAGAACTCGCATCCTTCGACGTGCGCGAAGCTCAAACTCGCACATCATTGTGTGCACGAAGTTGGTTCTGAGTTCATTCTTTGTGTGCGAAGTCCAAAACGCGCACATCACTGTTTTTGCGCGAAAATTATTTTCTTTGGTTTGAGAGTTCCATACTTAGATTTTTTTTTTTCTGAGTTTTCTGAAATTTGTCCAAGTTTTACTTTTACAGATCCAGTTCATTTCTGAATTTCTAACGATCATTTTTTTTAAGTTCTATTCTGAAATAAATATTCAAGATGGGATATTTTTCTGATGATGATGAAAGGAAGATTGCGAAGCTCGAATTAGAGAACCAAAATCTTACTTTGTCAGTTGACTATTATTCAAAGTGAGCAAAGAGATGTTCTGAGGACAGGAAGTTACTGAGAGAAGAAGTTAGTGCATTAAAGATTGTTAATGAAGAACTTCTGAAACAGACTTCTGGTTTTAATGAAGAAAAAGTGATGATTATGGAAGCTGAAAACACTGAGTTAAAAAGCAAGCTCTCAGACTTAGAAGATCAAATTGTCAAATTTCAGCAAACAGGGAGTGCTAATGAAAAGAAGATCTTTGAATTAGAACTGCAAATTGTTGAAGAAAGATCAGTTTTTGAGAAAGAAAAGAAAGAGTTTGCACCAAAGTTCTCAGAATTTTCCAAAAAATGTGCTGATGAGAAGAAGACAGTTGAGCTGAAATGTTTAAAGATTTCTCAACAAATTTATGATTTTGAGAAAGTGATCATTCTTGAAAGAGAAAAACTTGCCAAGGAAAAGAAGGCCATTGAACAAAAGAATGTTGGATTCTTCAAAGAAATATCCGGCCAGAGAAACAATGCTGAAAAGGGATTTGAAGAAGAAAGAAATATCTTTGAAGCAGAGATAAAGAAGCTTACTTTCAAGTTATTTGAACTATATGAGAGTATGCTGAAAGAGAAGAAAACGAAGTCTGAATTTGAGACGAAGATTGAACTTCTCGTCAAAGAAAGAGACAGTTACTCTTCAAAGATTAAATAGCTTGAAAAGATTGTTTCAAAGGTGGTGGTGACTGAGCATACGACTCCAGAGTTACAAATCCACACACCTAGAGATGATCCAGCTGATTCTGAATTTTCATTCAAGACAGCGACAAGCTCACATCATAAGACTGTGTCTTCAAAGAGGTCAATTAAATCTTCTAATCAGATTCGTAGTACTAACCTTTTCTATGATAGAAATATAGATGGTTCAGGTACACATTGAAGAAGAAGGAGATACAAAGAAGAAGAACTAGTCTGGAAGAAGAAACCAGTTGAAGATGAGAAGAAAGATGAGCTGAAAGGAAAGAAGTCATGTGTACATACACATAAATCCAAGAAGAACAATGTGCGAAAAGGTAAACCTGGTCATATATACACGAAAGATCAATTAATCAGGTTATCAGGTAAGAAATACTATTGTTCTTATTGCCGTACACATGATCCTGTTCACAAAACAAGTGATCATTTCTGGTATGGTTCTTACTCAGTTACTCCCATAAGAACTGCAACTAACATTCATGGACCCAAATACCAGTGGGTACCAAAGCCGAAAAAGGATGATTCTGTGTTGCAGGCACCTACAGTCAAGAGGGAGTAAGAGAACCATGGCTTCTAAGTAAATCAGCTTAGAACCCATACTTCAACGAAGTTTGACTTCTAAACACAACAGTTTAGGACTCGTACTTCACCGAGGAAAGAGATGATACTCCTGGGCTGATAAGAGATCGTACTAAGATAATTAGAAGAGGAAATCAACCTTCAAGGGGGAGTACATATGTTTATGAAAATATGTATTCGGAAGATATGACGAACTACACTTCAAAGGGAGTTGTAGATCTCTATCATGTGCTTTTTCATTGACATATTTTAGATGCATAATTTCAGGGGGAGTAAAGGTGATGATTTCTGATTATTTCAGATCAGAACTCGTACAATAAACTTTTTATTTCTTTATGTCATTTACATTTGAATAAATTTTTTGAATAAAGTTGTTTTGACATGACTTTGAGACTTGTGCAGAATGAGAGAAGCTTTCAAGATCATATCTTTATGACTTCAGTTGACTTCATGAGATTTAAGACTGTACGATAAAGGTTAAATTTCTTATCTTAATCTCATATATGGTTGAAAGAAGGACAACTTTCAATCATAGAAAACATGTTTTTAAATGTTCAAACAGATTTCATCAATTGGAAGTGTGATTTTAAATGTTTTGATTTTACTTGTGCTTCAACGCTTAACAAACCGTGTGTTTCCAAAGATAAGTACTTGTGTATTGTGTTTTCTATATACTTTCAAGTATTCACACTCACCGGTTTGACTTATTATTCAAAACGTTCTTACCATGTCTCAAATTTGAAACATATTTTTCGATGGTAAGACACCCCGCTTGCACTTCAATGAATCTTGAGCGCTAATTCATTTTGAAACGTTCTTTCAAGAATATCTATATCTTGTTTCGTATAGACAACATTCTATTTTTGCTGACCGAAGCCTTAATTGATAAATCATTTCATTCTAATCATTTTCATACAATGTCAGATTTTTCAAACAAGTCTTTTGCATTTATATTCATTCATTCAATTTACTTGTTTGAAAATACTTCATTGTTTCAAATGCTCAAATTGTCATGATTACGTGTAACACCCCGATTTTCGAAAGGTATCAATTCATGTTAATACAGAAACCGATATATTAAGGAAAAATAAGATATTTGATTTTGGGCTTGAATCCTTGATTTTATAGTCTAGATGGATGAAGGATTCAATTACGAGTCCAACGGTTCTTTCCGGAGCAAAAACGGAGCTATAACGAAGAAGTTACGTCCAAAACAGTATCGAGAGGAAAATCAGGGGGAAGCGGGCGACTTATGCCGCAACCTAAGTCGCGAGACAAATCGCGAAATCCACTGGATCGAGCTTAAATCGCGATTTTCAGCCCCAAACTTCATTCCTTCATATTTCCTTCATCCTAGCTCCGATTTGGGTGATTCAAAGTGCTACGGTTTCGTTTTTGAGAGCTTTTCAAGGATCTAGCAAGAGATTGGAAGTCTATTGAAGTATGCTAGAGCATTTTGCGGTGGTAAGCTTCTCATCTCTCCCTATTCATCTTCTTCCCCAAGTTATTCTAGGGTTTCATCCACCCCTTGTTCTCCCTTTCATAGATTGAAGGTTTGTAATCATTTTGGTGAACTAGAAGTGTTTTGGTTGGTGAATTCAAGCTTGGGTTAAGGTAATCTTCTATTCTCTTCGGTTATGGAAGTTAGGGTTTCGGTATTAGTTGAGGTATCCATGTATATGGTTTAGGAAATGATTGTTTATGGTAGAATATGTATATTTATGGTTGGAACCTTGTGGATCTAGGTTTTGGAAGATTTGGTTTGAATAATCAAGTTCTTCAAGGAAAGTTCTAAGTGGGTAAAATCTAGATTTAGACTAAATCTAGCAAGGTGAGTTTACTAAACTTTTGTTAAAACTGGATACACATCATATTTGCTTATTTGTTGTTATTATCACATATTTGCTCAAAATGTTCATCTTTACGGGTTTAAGTAGTTGATGGTGTTTTCATGAGACTATATGAGAAATATGTTTTAACAAGTATCATCCCATGATTTACTTTATTTTGTGAAAGTATTTGGGGTCTTCATTATGTACACCCACAATGGGTATTTTGGGTTATCTTTTATGAGTATTTGCCATGATTTGTTCTATTGGTCGAATATTTGGGACTTGCTCCATGAATGTACATTGTTGGCATTTTGGCATGATATGGATTATATGTGGTATAGCAGATGATAAATTCTACTTGGAATGCCTTCTTGACGATTTAATTATTGAACATTGAATATGTTGGAATTTGAGTCTTACATTGGACTTATGTGAGGATGGTAGCATAGTACCCATGGTTGGTATTGAAATGCATTGGTAGATATATACCTAAAGACCTCCTATATATTATGTTGGACGAACCAAGTCGTTAGACACTAGGAGGATGTAGTCTTGGGCGCCACCGTGTGGGTATGTGCCTAGACCTCCGCCATTCGGGGTAATGCCATGGTTGTAGTCCTCGGGTGTGCCGGGCCTTTGGGTGTCACTCTTAGTAGTTGGCACTAAGGTACATTGTCTCTTTGGGTGGAACTGATTGGTGCTATGGGTCTCCCCTATTGACTCCACATTGTTGAACTCTGGTTAACTGCTGATAAGAATTGTAACTGCTCATGCATGCTTATTATTGTTCAACTCACTAGGATTTTTGGCCTAACACTTGCTTGGTTTCGATGTGTATCTCAGGTTATAGCGGCGCTGGTTCTAAGCTGGCATAGATGCTTGGGTGAGATATTGAGGGACATTGCATTTGGACTTACTTTTGGTAGGAGAACCTTTGGGTTTATAAATGACACCCTTATTTGTAATCTCTTTTCTAGTTATGGAAATTAGATTAGTTGGTTGTTATTTATCGTCCGTTTAATTACAACTGTATTTAAACAGGTTTGTGTATTTTCCCCATTTAAGGAGGCTCTTGCTTTGGCAATTTTTAGTATACCTCATGTCCGTTTTTTTCGGATTTTTGTTATCCCTATTTTTAGGGTGTTACATTACGTCTATGAGCATACATATATCTGACCCATGTTTTCCATGTCTTAATTGTTCAAGTTAAACTATCTTGAGCAACATATGCTTTATAGGACAAAATGGATTTCTTTGTGCTAGGACTTAAATGAACTTCTATGGATTCACGATTACCAGTGTTTCCTTCCCAAGAAGTTAATCCATAGTGATTGAGTGTGAGGAGTCAAAAAGAAATGAGTGTGGGTTATGCATTGAGGTAAAATGGAAAAGAGAGTTTGGTTAGATGTGAGCTTAATGATTAAAAGAAAGAGGGTGTGAGAACAGAGTAAAAGAATATCAACTCTGCACCAACTACTTTCTGAGTCGGGCAGCCACATTACTAATGTTTCACAATTCTTCGTGAACGTTATTGAAACAGGCAACTAGCCCATGCCAACTCTTGACAAAATCCCACCAGACACTCAATTTCTTCTTAAAAAGAAAATGTTTCATATTTTTCTGGGGACGCAACACATTATCTATCTGATTTTCATTTGGAAAATCTGGATATTGAAAAAGAAGGAAGTCTACCCCACCTTCGCACTTCAATCATGAACAGTGAGTCTGTGTTTATCTACTGTTGTCTCAGTGGTTTACACAATGTTGAGCCTTTTATAAAAGCAATCATCATATGCTTAATTCTTTCTACACTTGCACGACCACACAAGGAATTTGTTTTCTTGTCATAACATTCATAGAAATTGCCTTTGTGGTGTTTCGATGATTGGATGGAAGCCTTGGGGGAGTGAACATCAAAAAGATCCTTTCCTATGTGTATCCATTAGACACAGTGACTTCGTGTTACTGACAGGCGCATTAACTGATTCATTTGTTGATTCAGGTGTTACATTCATATTTTGTCTCGATTTGAAAAGATATGGATTAATACATTGTTCGAATTGGCAACGAATCAGAGGCTCTTGGACAGATCAGAGTGGTCAGATTGGATAAAGACATATCTTGATGAAAGTTTTGATGATATCGATGCTCGTTTCATCAAAAAGGGGGAGATGAATTACAAAAATGTCAGAATCAGAAATTTCAATGTTAAAGATTTGAAGAAGATAAAGTTCAAAGTTTGAAAGGTTGAAAGTTTGTATAAGCAAAGTCAAAGATGTTTGAAGATGTGCTGATTTTCTGAAGTTTTCTTTGAAGATTATTTGCTGAAGCATGTCGAGCTAATTCTGAAGATAATTTCTTTCCGAAGTCTGAAAGAGTTTTGTGGTAATTTTGAAGAAATTATTGAAGATCGTTTCTACCATATTTGGGGGAGATTGTTAATTTTGTTCAAAGACAGACTTGGGAAGAATATAGTCAAAGAAAGAGAAGATTGCAATGTTTGTGCTTATTGAAGAAATTTTGTTTCAAAGGAGATTGTACTTTTTGGAGCTTAAAGAGAAGACTGAACTGCTAAATCTTTAAAATATGATCTTGAATCCAAAGAGGGAGATTGTTAGAGCATAAATATGTTGGATACAAGATCATAAAAGACTGAAGACTGAAGGTCAAAGCTAAAGTCAACTCTCAGCATTAAAGTGAAAGTCTCTTGTTATAAAAGTCAAAGTCAACATTGTCTATTTTATGTTTTAGTTGTTTGCGCATTTTTGATGTGTGCGTGAACAGTGTTTAGCGCGTTTCTAGCCTTAGTATATATATAGTGTGTTGTGCGTGTTTTAGACAGATGACTATTTCAGTGTTGTGAGTGTTCTTGAGATAGAGAGAGAAACAAGTGTATGTTGAATTCAAATCAATACAAGAGTGTTTTAATTGGAAATTTCATGTTATAATCTTGGTCTATATTGATTGTGGGACACACATAAGACATCTTCAGAAGAAAGTTGGTTGTGGCATCGACGTCTTTCTCATCAGCATTTCCGAGATCTGAATAAGCTGAGGACACAACATCTTGTTACTGGACTTCCTGATCTGAAGATAGAACAAGATTCTCTTTGTTATGCATGCGAAAAAGGAAAAATGAAGAGAAGTTCGATGTTATCAAATTGCAACAAATGTTTGGAGCTTATTCATATGGATCTGTGCGGACCGATGAGAACTCAATCCCTCAATGGCAAGAAGTATATTCTGGTCATGGTGGATGAATACTCTATATACACATGGTTAGAGTTCGTACGGAAGAAATCTGAAGCTCCCGATCTGATCATCAAGTTCATAAAGAAAATTCAAGTTCTTCTACAAAGCCCGGTACAACAATTGAGAAGTGACAACGGTACCGAGTTCAAGAACACAACTCTACAATCATTTCTTGACTCCGTTGGCATTTCACACAAATTTCTTGTGGCGATGACACCTCAACAGAACGGGGTAGTTGAAAGGAAGAACAAAACATTGGTAGAAGCTGCACGGATGATGCTTGCATATTCAGACCTACCTTTGTTTCTCTGGGCTGAAGCAGTTGCCACAACCTGCTTTACACAAAACAGAACCATAATAAACAAACGCTTTAATAAAACTTCTTATGAAATTATTAATGGTCGAAAACCTACGGTTAAATTTTTTCATGTATTTGGCTGCAGGTGCTACGTGCTAAATGATCATGAGAACTTGTCCAAATTCCAACCCAAAGCCGACAAAGGAATATTCATCGGATATTCTCTTCAATCAAAAGCGTACATAGTGTACAACATGCGGACAAAGACTGTGATTGAGAGTGTCAATGTGACCCTTGATGAACTGAAGACAAGGACTTCTGTTGGGTCTGAAATGTGCTAAGTTCAGATAGTGCTGCTAAGTATTGAAGATTACTACTACTGAAGACTTTAGTACTTCTACTTCAAGATTACTACTGCTAGTAGTATTACTACTGCTTGAAAGGTTAGTACTGCTAGTAGTTAGTACTGCTTGAAGAATTAATACTGCAAGTTGGAAGTTAATACTGCAAGCTTGGTTAGTACTACTATTGATAAGAAGATGTTGCTGAAGGTTAATACTGCTTATGTTGATAAGGATGGTTGGTTGCTTAAAGCGAAAGACTAGGAGCTGAAGATAATGCTGAAGATAATTATGGACTGGATGCTGAAGATCAACTTTAATTTAATAATTATCTTGTAATCTGTTTTGTATATATAGTCTAGAAGTCTTTTGCTTATTATACATAGATACATACATAGAGATAGATACACAGATACGTATTGTTTTGTTCTAGAGAGAATTAGCCTCAAGATTCTTAGAAATCCTTTCTTTAGAGAAGTATAGAACGTCTGTTGAGCACAAGCCTGTTCAACAGATTGAGGCTTTGGTTGTAATCATTAAGTTAAATCAATATAACTTGTGATTTGCAGTCATACACTGTTCCATTGATTTACTGTTAAAGTGTTATTCCGCAAACTTCTTTAACATAGTTTCTGAG
The DNA here is from genome assembly GCA_954870635.1 of Arctium minus. Lineage (NCBI taxonomy): Eukaryota > Viridiplantae > Streptophyta > Magnoliopsida > Asterales > Asteraceae > Arctium > Arctium minus. The sequence continues at coordinate 9,264,429 of OX941096.1, read as the reverse complement.
CGTTTAGTTTAATTCTTGTTTTGAATTTCGATCCTGACAAGTGGTATCAGAGCATAAGGAACTCAGAAATCAATAATCATCATGGACGGATCACATGATAGTGTTCTTGTTTCAAAGGTTCGCATGCTCAAACCCAATGAGTTTGACATGAGGAAAATCAAGATCAGACAGTATATCCTTCTTACAGATTACTCAATGTGGGATATCATTGAGAATAGTCCCTCCAGTGAAGGAGAGATAGGAGCAGATGGCAAAAGACCTCTACCAAAGACTGATGGAGAAAGAAAGATGAGGCAAACTGAGATGAAAGCCTTGAGCATTCTGCTCTTGGCAATTCCTAATGAATACCAACATCAATTTTACAACTGTGCTGATGCCAGAATCCTGTGGAATGCTTTGGAAAAGAGGTTTTCAGGTACCAAAATCACTAAGAGAAATCAGAAAGCAATTCTTAAACAACAATATGAGAATTTTATGTCTACAAAGAATGAGTCTATGACTCAAACCTTTGATAGATTCAACAAGTTAATTGGAGAATTGTCCACTGTTGGTGTCAAAATGGACCAGGATGATGTCAACAGAAAGTTTCTAAGATCTCTTGGTGAAGAATAGGTAATGTATACATTATCCTTCAGGCAGAATGATAATCTGGAGGATAAGGAACTTGATGATCTCTACAATGACCTCAGGGTATTTGAAGCAGAGGTTGAATCAAAGAAGAAGCCATCTGGATATTCTTACAATGCTGCTCTCCTATCATCTACTACTGATTCTTCTGCTAATACAGAATCAGTTAGTGCTACTTATGGATCAAAACAGGATGGATCCAATGATTCTGTTTTGGAAGCCTTCCTTGCTAGTCATGCTAAATCTTCTCTTATTAATGATGATTTGGAGCAGATCAATGTTGATGACCTTGAAGAGATGGACATCAAGTGGCAAATGGCAATGCTCACCATGAGAGTCAAAAAATTCATTAAAAGAACAGGAAGAAACAACTTTGCCATGAGAAGAGAAGATGGTGCTGGATTTGACAAATCCAAGGTGGAATGTTACAAGTGTCATAAATTGGGGCACTTTGCAAGAGAATGCAGAGGAGGAATGTCTCAACAGCATGGGAGCAACAATCAACAAGTAAAGTCCACAACCTACAACAATAACAAGAACCCATCTCAATCACTTGTCTCACAAGATGGAATGGGCTTTGATTGGAGTGACCAAGCAGATGAGGCAATCCAAAATCAAGCTTTGATGGCTGAGGTTTCAGAGTCTTCAAGCACTGCAATCCCCACAGAGGTAAAATCTAACCTTTGCACTAAAGCATGTCTTGAAACTGTTAAAAAGTATAGGGATCACAATCAGAGCATGTGTGATGACCTTAAAAGGTTGGAGAAACATAGGAGAGAGTCCAGTTTGATCATTGTGAATTTTGAAGAACAGATTAAGGCATACCAAGCTAATGAACTTCAACATTCATATGATCAAAACTATTGGAAGTGGGAGAAGAAGGAGTTAGAGATTAAGTTAGAAAAAGCTAGAGAGGAATGTGAGAGAATAAGGAGTGAATTTGAGAAGGCCAAATTAGATATTGAGAAATTTTCCAATGCCTCTAAAGCAATGGACTCTTTACTCAAAACTCAAGTTCATGACAAACTGAGAAGAGGTATAGGCTACAACAACACTCCTCCACCCTACAACAACAATTTTATTTCACCCACCTCAGACCTCTTAGAAAGACAAGATAAGAAAGAATTACCTGCAGGAGCCACAGAAGTAGATCCACTAGATACAGTAGTGGTTGAGGCAGATTCTGAAGAAGAGAACACTGAGGATAACAATAAGGAAGACCAGAAAGTAATCCCCCTAGAAAACCATATTCTGACAAATGAAAGGGGGGGGGGGGGTAAACCATTTGTCAAGAGTGAGAAAGTAGAGAAGTCTAAAATTGGGGAAGAGACTGTTAAGAGTGAGAAAGCTGAGACCTCCAGGAAAGGGAAGGAGAAGGTACAGGGAAATCACTATATGCAAACTACTGTTGTAAATCCCTGTACTTGTCAACAGAACAAACCCCATCAACATGATAAAATAAGGGGAAATCAGAGAAACATAAATAACCAGTGGGCTCAAAAACAGGGAATTGATCTAAGCAAAGTCAATAGACCAAAGCCTTGTTTTATTTGTGGCAAGTTGAATGATCTAGCTAAACACTGTTATTTCAATCCTATTAACCAAAGATTTACTTTTCAAAGACAAACACAAAATTCAGTTGGTTATAGGAAACAATCAAGAAATCACATGGCTGCTAATATGAGAACAGTACCAATGAAAACTGGGACTGCAAAATCTCATATTCAGAATAAGTTTGCTAAATCAAAAGAAAATACTCCAAGCAAATCAAGGAGTAACTCACAGAATAAGAAAGCAAACAACTTTGTCAAAATTTGGGTTCCAAAAGTCAAGAAACCTGTTAGTACTGCTAACCAAGTTAGTACTGCTAACAAGGATAGTACTGCTAACAAGGATAGTACTGCTAACCATGTTAGTACTGCTACCAGTATTAATACTGCCAAGCCCATAATAATGACAAAGTATTCCAGCCATGAGATTCCTAATTCTGATCATCTCATCAAGACCAATCTTACTGAGTGTGTGTATGTTGATGAGAAAGAGCAACCCAAGACCACTTTGGCTTGGGTTCCCTCTAAACACTTACTGTTTTATCTTATGTGCAGGGAAACCAACAGCTCAAGAAGAAGAGCACTTGGCATGTAGACAGTTGTTGCTCTAGGCACATGACAGGTAACATGGCCTGCCTTCAAAATTTCAAAAGATTTGATGGAGGACGTGTTGCTTTTGGTGATAATCCAGAAGGAGGTAAGATCAGTGGTAAAGGTATGGTATCAAAAGGTAAGATGTCATTTGAAGATGTTTACTATGTTGAGCAATTGAGATACAACCTGTTAAGTGTATCACAGGTTTGTGACAAGAAACATAGTATATTATTTATTGATACTGAATGTATTATCCTTGCTCCAGGATTCAAGGTAGTTGATGAAAATATGATACTACTTAGAACTTCTAGAAAGGATAATGTTTATTGTTTGGACTTAGAGAGTGTTTCCTCTGATTCAGCACTAAACTGTTTGTTTTCAAAAGCTTCTTTAGATGAATCATTTCTTTGGCACAGAAGGATGTGTCACATGAGTTTTAAAACTATGAACAAACTTGTGAAAAACAACCTTGTAAGAGGTTTGCCTCAAAAAGTGTTTTCATGTGATGATCATTGTGTTGCATGTCTTAAATGCAAACAGCACAAAACTTCTCATAAGTCCAAAGAAATAAATACAATCTCATCACCTCTTCAGTTATTGCATATGAATCTTTTTGGTCCTACAAATGTGATGAGTATTGGTAAGAAATCCTACTGCTTAGTCATTGTTGATGATTTCTCTAGATTTACTTGGGTATATTTTCTGAGGACTAAGGATGAGACAAGTGGACTGATCAAATCCTTTATCCTTAGGATTGAAAACCAAACTAATCTAAGGGTTAAAGTCATCAGATCTGATAATGGAACTGAGTTTAAAAACAATGACTTAAACAACTTTTGTGAGACTAAAGGTATTGAGAGACAATTTAGTGCTCCTAGAACTCCTCAACAGAATGGTGTTGCTGAGAGGAGAAATAGGACATTAATTGAGGCAGCTAGATCTCTGTTAGCAGATTCAAAGCTACCCATTACTTTTTGGGCAGAAGCAGTTAATACTGCTTGTTATGTCCAAAACAGAGTTCTAGTAGTCAAATCCCAAGGAAAGACACCTTATGAACTTTTCAAAAAGAAGAAACCTTTTATTGGATTTTTCAAACCTTTTGGGTGTCCTTGCACAATTCTCAACACCAAATCTCACTTAGGCAAGTTTGAAAGCAAAGCTGAGGATGGATTTCTTGTTGGTTATTCCTCTCAGAGTAAGGCATATAGAGTATTTAATAGTTCTACCAGAATTATAGAGGAAAGTGACAATGTCAAATGCAATGAGAACACACCAAATCAGATTGGTACAGGTCTTGATTGGATGTTTGACATTGACTCACTAACTAATTCTTTGAGTTTTAGTCATGTGCAAATTGCAGGAACAAGTTCAGAATAGGTACAAGCACATAAACCAGAGTTTGTGCTGTTCCCAATACCTACAGTTGATCCTGCTGAATTCTGCCAACAAGAAAAGAAAGATGATCCAGAAACAAAGGATTCTGAACCAGATCAGAATGTATATGCTAAAGGTGATGAAGAGGATAAAGGTGATAAAGAGAACACTCATCCTTCAAGTCCAAGAAACTCAGGTCCTGAAAGGCTCATATTGACAGAAGATGACATTGATGATGAAAATTCTTCAGTGTTTAGGGGAAACACTCCTGAAAAGAATGACTCCAATCTTGATGCAAGTATTAATGAGGAGGTTGTCTATCATACAAGAACTCAGAAGAATCATCCTCCTCAGTTGGTGATTGGTGATATCAATTCTCCTATGATCACAAGGCAACAAAGTAAGTTAGGAGGATTGAAAGACTTACAGTCAGGGTTGTTATCTTGTTTTCTATCCCAGATTGAACCCAAGAAAGCTTATGATGCAATGAAAATCCCAAGCTGGATAGAAGCAATGCAAGAGGATCTGCTGCAGTTTGTGCTGCAAGATGTATGGGATCTGGTTGATCTTCCAAAAGGACACAGGGTAATTGGAACAAAATGGATCTTCAGGAATAAGAAAGATGAGAGAGGAATAGTGATAAAGAATAAGGCCAGGCTTGTGGCACAAGGGTACACACAAGAAGAGGGAATAGACTATGAAGAGGTATTTGCACCAGTAGCCAGAATTGAGGCAATTAGGCTGTTTCTAGCCTATGTTTCTTTCATGAAGTTCAAAGTATATCAGATGGATGTTAAGAGTGCATTCCTATATATGAAAATTGATGAAGAAGTGTATGTTTGTCAGCCTCCAGGGTTTGAGAATCCTACCTTTCCTGACAAAGTATGCAAATTAAAGAAGGCACTTTATGGGCTACATCAAGCACCAAGAGCATGGTATGATACTCTGTCTACCTATCTCTTGGAAAATGGTTTTGAAAGGGGCATCATTGACAAGAATCTGTTCATCAAAAGGAAGAAGAAGGACATCCTACTTGTACAAATCTATGTGGATGACATCATCTTTGGATCCACAAAAGATCTTATGTGCAAGGAGTTTGAGAAGCTGATGCACAAAAGATTCAAGATGAGCTCTATGGGTGAACTCACATTCTTCCTTGGGCTACAGGTTAAACAGAAGACAGATGGAATTTTCATCGGTCATTCCAAGTATGTGCAGGATATACTTACAAAGTTTGGATTTTCAGAAGCAAAGCCTGCAAGCACACCTATGGAAACACACAAACAGATTACTGCAGATCTTGAGGGGGAGGATGTGGATGATCATCATTATAGATCTATGATAGGCTCCCTCATGTATCTAACAGCTTCAAGACCAGACATTATGTTTGCTGTATGTGTGTGTGCCAGATTTCAAGTGAGGCCTAAGCAATCTCATTTTCAAGCAGTCAAAAGGATATTCAGATATCTCAAAGGACAACCTACACTAGTACAAACATGACTTTTTGTGACGGTTTTGAAAAATCGGTTTGTAACGGTTTGTTAAAAAACCGTTACAAAAAGTCACATAAAAAATTAGAGAGTTTTTGTAGTAACGGTTTTTATAAAAAATCGTTACCACTACCAATAACCTAGAAACATAAAGTAATGATTTAGATAAAAACGTTACTAAAAGGTCCCCTATGGTAATGGTTTTAAAACCGTCGTTTTATGTTGTGATGGTTTTTAAAAACCGTTGCCATAAATGACCAATTAGTAACGGTTTTTGTCTAAACCGTTGTTTTATGTTGTAACGGTTTTGAAAATCTGTTGCCAAAACTATAGTATGTATCACAACGTTTATTTGAAAACCGTTTCCAAAAGTCATTAGGTTCTACGACAACGGTTTTGAAAGTTTTGTGTCACCAAAAAATTGTTTATGGTAAGTTTTGAAAAACTTACGTCACCGAATGGCATTCTATAGTAACAGATTAAAAACATTTGAGTCGCCATATGTCATGTTACGGTGACATTTTTTAAAATTTCACGTCACTATATGTCATTCTATGGTAACGGTTTTGATTATGTCACACATATATAATGCTACGGTAATGCTTTTGAAAAATAAATGTCACCATATGTTATATTACGGTGACAATTTTGAATAATAAACGTCGTTGTCTGTCATGTTATTATGACGGTTATGTATAATGATTGCAATCGTATGTCATGCTACGGTGACGTCGGTTTTTAAGTATAAACGTAACTGTACTTCATGATGTGGTGATGATTTAGAGAAATTAACCTCATTGTACATCATTCTACGGTGACGGTTATGAAATATAAAAGTTGTCATATGTCATGATATGGTGATGGTTTTTTTAAAATAAATGTCTCCTTATGTCATGCAACGATGATGGTTTTAAAAAAATAAACATCACTATAAATCATGCTACAATGATGGTTTTGGTAAAGAAACATCACTGTATGTACGGTTTTGAAAAATAAAGGTCGTTGTTTGTCTTGCTACAGTGACGGTTTCAAAGAATAAAGGCCGTTGTATGTCATGTTTCGATGACGGTTTTGAAAAATAAATGTCAATATAAGTCGTGTTATATTGATGGTTTTGAGAATTATAAGTCATTGTATATCATACTACGGTGACGATTTTGAATAATAAACATTACTGTATGTCATTCTACGGTGACGATTTTGAATAATAAACATCACTGTATGTCATTCTACGGTGACGATTTTGAATAATAAACATCACTGGATTGTAGGTCTTTACCCGGTCCAGACTAGACCTAAAAATCCCGATTAAAAATGAGTGTAGTCTCGATCCGTTCCAACCTGCCTATTTGACCCGGCCCGGTCTTTTTGCCACCTTTAATATGTAACAAAAATGAAAGAAAATAGTGATTTTGTAAATAGAAGACGCGTTTATTTTGAATAGAACCAATGTCCCAATGTACAAACAGTGTTAATTGAAGTCGGGAGAACAATAAAATAAAAAAAACTCTAATAATCAAACTTGTCAATTTTTCTAATGCTAAAACTTATAATGAAAATTTTATGTTCCTCAAGTTCCTAGAGACAAAAAGTATACAACAAATGCAATTAGTAATAGCTAAAAAAACGATCGTGCTCTTGGAGTCTCCTTTGAGAACATTGGAAGTTGGACTAGAGAGTTGATTCAGGTGACACTTTCCAACTGTGTCCAACTACAATCTTCAACAACCACCATAGACTTTTCCTCATCCCCAAGTCTTTCTCAACCCTTCATTCTTCTCAAAAATTCCTGAACATAAACCCTCCTCTTCACAATGAAATTCAGAACAAGGTTAATATCAACACAACCAAAAGATAAACCTTGTATTTCACAATTAGAATCATAGAAAAATCAAAACAATACAAAGTTTAAAGAAAGTTACAAGAATATAGGAGTCATGCAAAATTAAAGCCACTAATCCCATCAAAATGTCGGTGCAAAAATATTAAGGCTAATAAGGTCCTGCAAAATGACCAAATGATTTCAAAAGAAGGCACTTAATGCACTGCAACAAATCTAATCTATGCAACAACATAAATTGTCGCTAAAGATCAATACTTCGTCGCTAAAGCTAATGCGACAATGAACCTCGTTGTTGTGTATGTGGTTAGGTCACATCTATAGCCACATACTACAACACTCCATCACTATAGGTAGAAAATTAATATTAAAATATTTACCTACTATGACATAAAAATGACATGTGCATGAATCTTCCAAAAAGATGAATCTTTCTAAATGGAAAAGATACCTTCGTAATAAACTCGGATTTGAACTTCATAGTCATCATCAGCACCAATCTTCAGCTTCTTATTCATATCAAAAGATCTTGAGTAATCATCAAGATTGCAAAGTCTAACGCAAAGGAGACTTGCATCCACAATATTATCACCAAAGACTACAACTCTGGAAGCAATAACAGGTTCTGTTCATGGTCAATCTCAGCTTCATCATCCTCATCCCTTACCCCGTGAATCTTACAACAAATCACATCTGAGAAATTTATAGATTAGTAACAACAGTCATCTAAATGTATCAAGATTTCAAATTATTCTAGTCATGAATTTGCTCATTGTCTTTTCAATGTCATTGCATATGACTAGGAATAACTAAAGAACTAATGTAATATACATCAAAAGCTTGCCCTTAGAGTTAATAATGGTGTCAAAGCAGCAATAAACAAATTACAAGCAAATATAAAGAGAAGAGAAGACAAATTAAGACCAATTACTCTAAAGGCAAGCAATTGAACAAATCACAAAAAAAAAAAAAAAAAATTAAACTAACATCATCCAGGACATTTTTTTTATCATTTTGGTGTGTCTAAGCTTCATGAGAAACAACCAACAACTAACTAAACACCATGTAAAAGATGCAATAAACAACCACATAGTTTTATAACTATATATATATATATATATAATATAGTGTTGTCTTGAATTTATATTTAAAAAAATGGATTCATTTATAAAACTACAAGTGTTTGTTTTATAAAGTGTTTTATCTTTTTTAGATATATTTTATAAAATGTACCCGCTACAATGCAGCAGGATGTAATTTCTTTTTTCAAATCAAGAATATAAAGTTGATGCAACTACTCGTTTAATAAATCTAAAATTTATGTTTAAAAATAATAATATTACAATTTTATATTTCTCAATTAATGAAAAAATAACAGTTCAATCCAAGGGCTAATCAAATGAATAACGGGATCAACATATAATTTACCAAGTCCCGGTGGATCTTTGAATTGAATGCTAAACAGCTAAAAATATGAAAGCTTGCTCAACAAATTAACTTGTTTGTAAGTAACAACCTCTACTAATTCAAGGATTCTTATATCAAGGGTAAGCTTGGAGATATGTAGACTTTGTATCTCCCTTGGTTTTTGTAGTGGTGTCAAACATATATAGCATTGAATACAGAAATATACCAACAGTCATCAAATCCACTCATAGGGTGATTCTGAATGACACGGGAATCAAATTATTATAAAGAGCATTGCATACAACTTGCTTTAGACAAGGGCATTATGCACATATCTCCTTTTTGTTGCGTCATCATAATATGTAAGAATAACAACCAAACATTAGGAAGCAAGACAACACATATTTAAATAGATTAAAACACGCATACCTCCATATTTGTTTCATCTTTGGTTGTATGTTGAGAGGGGAAGAACTCTTAACAATCATGGATAGGAGCGAACCGACTTCTCTTTTCCATCTCCTTTTCCTTTTTTCTGGCTCGAGTTTGTCTTGCTCTCCAAACACAAAAAACACACAAGAAATAGGTGCTCAAGGGCATACAAATGTAAGTTAAATTCTAAAGTACTCTATAGCACTTCGTTATGGTTGGGTATGATAAATTTTTAATGAATATGCATAATTTGAATGTAAATTAATATTACTTTGTTTTTTAGTGCATAGTCAAACTACCAAGCAATTATGCAAGTGATGTCTTGTGTTCTTGCAAGTGAAATCCCACCAAAATCAAAATTGGGAAATCTTACCTTGACTTTGTGCTTTGGAACCTGATCACCTTCAAGAGTTCTAGCTTGACAATGTTATGCAAAGGTTCATCCAATGATTGTATTCCACCTCAATCTTTTCATTGGTAGCGAGACCATATTCAGACTCAAACTCCTTGCTTGGAAAGGGTAGTGACCTTTTTGCACAAACAGGTAGTTTAGTCTTTTCTCATTCTTCTCTTGAATTAGGGTCAGACCACCTGATTTGAATGAAATCTGGTAAATGGTCCACATAAACATATGCATATCAGGCTCTGACTTTGGAAGCTACATAAAGATCATTAAGAATATCACAAACCTTCCTATAACGAACAGTAGTGGGAGAGCCATCTGCCTGGCAGGACATACTGTAGTTGCGAATTCCAAGACAGACTGGATAAATCCAATCTGAATTTGCATTTCTTCAAGAAGATGAGATGGCCTCTGAGGCTTAAAGTAGCAACTGGGGCAACAAGAGGAATTGGTCATTTACATTCTCTCATTTCATTGTGACATCATCTCTTCTGAAGAAAAAAAGTAATGAAGTTGATAACATTGGTATCTGTCATATATTCATTCAAAATGACTACTTTAGGCTTTAGCCTTGCAAATGATTTCTACAGAAACCACCCAGGTTTGATGGTCCATGTCAGGATCTGAATTCTTAACAAGAATAAACACTCAGAAATAATATTAAAGGAGTTTGTGGAATAACACTTTAATATTCAGAATATCAATGGAATAGTGAATCAGAAATCACAATCTTGTATTGAATGATTGAAAGCTACAAGATTTCACACACAACCTCAATATTGATGAACAGGCTCACCAATACGAATTCTACTTCTCTAGAACTAGGGTTCTAAATCTTGAGGTTGATTCTCTCTATGAAAGCAAAAACTCAGAATTAGTTCTCTATTCTAAAGTTATAAACTATTCTATACATATACTGAAGATAAAAGATAATTACAAATAATAAAAGATCTTCAGAATAATCTTCCATATTTATCTCCAAGACTTCCAATAATATCTTCAATCAATCCAACTGTCTTCATTCCATCCGAAGTCTTCAACATCTCATAAGCAGCATTAAGTCTTCATGAGCAGTATTAATACACACCAACATTAATACTCTGAGCAGTATTAAGTTCAACAATACTAACTGTGCTCAGCAGTATTAACTTTGATCTAGCAGTACTAACTCCAGCAGTACTAACTACTAGCAGTACTAAAATTGCTTAGCAGTAGTAACTTCAGAAGTAGTAACCATTTTGTGCTAGCAGCATTAACTGTACTTAAGCAATTCTTTCAGTTCCCAACAGTCCAGGAGTTGATTCGAGGATGGTTGAGTGCATATCGTCAATTATTGTCTTACATTGTGACTGTATTGTGCTTAAGCCTTAATGTCCATTGCTAATGTTTAGGAGTCGCAGTTTATCTAAGTAGCCTACACTAAAACCCAATTCCAGATTGTTGACCATGCTTACGGGTAAGTGTAACTTCAGTTGTAGATTAGATAGTGGTTAGATGTTACTAACTTAAGATAATAGATTATTCTATATCAAATAGTTGTTTTTTAAGTCTTGACCTTCTAGAAGGCTAAGCTCTACCGATAACTGGGGTGCCATCGACCCAATGACACTTTGATTATATCAAAAACTTTGGTATATCAGTTTAAATAACACATAATATACGTAGTATGTCCAATAATTTTATTTTATGAAGTTAGAGTAGCTGATTTATAAAGGTGTGTAATGTATTAAGGCATTAAATTATAATGGACAAGTAATGTTATGTTGGTGTGTAGAGATTGGCAAATACCAGTTATGACCGCTCTCTTAACTGTTATAACTTACAATTGTGTCTGATCAAAAAGTGCCACCATGTAACCGGTTATGGCATAACCGGTCTCTTTTAATATGATTCTATATATACATATATATTTTTGAATTACCATCACTGTAAGCAAAAAACTACATAAGCACCCATCTTACAGGTAGAATGCAGACTTTTGCACAATGTAGATAAGTTCCACGGGATTGGAGAAGTAGGAAAAGGCAGAAAAGGCAAAAAGAAAGATGGAATATACTTATACTTCACCCGAAGCTTATCTGCAGGCATTGTTTTTTAAAGCAATCATAGGATCCGTCCTCCAATTATAGCTTCAATAAGCTGCAAGATTTGGTGTTGATAAATTCAGTGTCAAACATGGATAGGAAAACATATCAGAATAACTATGAAAAGATTGTGAGTTACCTAAGAAAATCCATAACCATACTTGAAAGTACATGCTTTGAAATTGCCAGTCACTATACAATATTATTGCGTTTACTCGTAATCTACCAAGCTTCACAATGGTTGGCATAGAGGTGTTGAAGTTAATAAAAATGAATAGTTCAATAAACATGTCATCTTAAAAGTAAAAAGGGAACATTTTAAAAACTAAAGCAACATGAATGGATTCCCATTTAATAGATCTAAGCACAAGAGCTTAACAAGAAGTTCGATATAAGCTGTAAATGAAAAATGAAAAATGAATTTTACAAAATTCGTCTATAATTAGTGTACAACTGAACATTTCACTATATAACACTAAGCGAAAACATAATTCGTCTTTGAATTGTTTTCCAGATATCGATGTATTTACAAAATCTAAATGGAATATGTTATAGCAGAAGCATGTAACATAAGTCAAGCAATAGACGCACACAACATAAGTCAAGCAACATTCATAATGTTTAGATTTAGAAACAAAGATGTGTTAATCCACAATTAGATTTAGAAACAAAAATGTGTTAATCCACAATTCAGGTACTTATTACTTAAGATGAACCAATAATGAAGCAATAACTCACAAATTAAGTACCAATTAAGTATTACATATGGGGTTGTTAAAGATACAAGAGAGAAGACGTTTGGTAGTCGTAAGTTAAATAAATAAACAAAAAGGGCCTTAAAGAAGTTCCAAATGATAAACACCAAGCCTCTTTAGCCAACTTTCAGTTGATCAAAAGAAAGCTAGCCACTCTAGTTGGCATCAATAATTGGTAAGGTAAATAGGTAACTTCAACTTTATATTTTGCCAAAAAATAAACATCACATTTTTCATGAAACTTCCTAAAATGGAAATTGATGCATTTTAGTGGGCTGGAGAGATAGAATATTATGGTTACATTTGAGATAATTAACATTTTCTTGATCAAATTGTTCTTTTTCCTCGTCCTCCTATTTTGAATTGACCATTAATTTTCATTAAATTGGATGCAAATGATGTAAGTGATATGATGGCACGCATAGCTTAGTATGTAATTGGTAATCATTGTGCTTGAGTATGTAAGACAAATAATTATGTAATTACAGTGAAAAGAAGTTCAAAATATATTATGATATTCCAAATCTCACAACTACAACCCACAAACAAAATGTAGCATCTTTCATATTAAAAAGAAATACAAACAAGTACAAAAATTATCAAGTTCCTTAATATATAACTTACTTGTATTTCATGAAGAGAATGCCTATCCTTCCATCTATCAAGCAGTAACCATCAGTCAATTAAGAAGGGTGATGGTGAAATGTCCAAGTGTGCAGCCAACAAATTAGACTTGAAGTTCATGCCACGTGAAATATCCAAGCCTATAATTACAGAGTTGTGCACCTGTATGAAAAACAAAAACGATAAATATATATTCATCAAAAGTTATTAGAACATGATAAAAGATGCTCAAATGATTGATATATTCAGTGTATAAAACTGAGGAATACAAGACTTAATATAGACAATTTACAGAAAGGAAAGAGCTAATTCTAAGGGACTAGCTAAAGTTAAGGATGACCACTATTACAAGTATATACTTTCCAAATATACATATGGATGAGATTGTGCAATGATTGTGTAATATTCCTTATGATTGTGTAATATTCCTTATACGCCCCTGGAAGATGGAGGATCCGTCGGATACTCCGATCTTGGATCGATTACGAAGAAAAGGTGCTCGGGATAAAGGTTTCGTGAGCATATCTGCAAGTTGATCTTGTGTATTGATGTGAAGGACCCGTAATTTGCCGGAGGAGACTTGTTCCCGAACAAAGTGATAATCAAGAGCAATGTGCTTCATTCGGGAATGGTAGACGGGATTGGCACACAGATACGTTGCTCTTGTATTATCACAAAACACTGTCGGCGTGTGATTCGTAGTAAGACCTAGTTTATGCAGTAAATTCTTTGTCCATATGCAGTAAAACAAGTGTTGTGTGTGCATGTGCGAGGTCTGTAGCAGCAACGAGCAGCGACTACCGAGGGGGTGTGGCCCGAGGCTGCAACAACAGCGAATCGACAGCCACCAGGGGATGTGCGCGTGGCCTAGGGGCTGCACCTACAGTGTTATAGCAGCCAGAGGGTTTTGCAGGTGTCTCGGGGATGCACCTGGTGGATGGTGGGATGGAGATGTCATGAAGGTATAATGCTTTGCTCGGGCTTCTGTGTGGTTCTAGTCTCCTCGCATAGGTGAGTTTGGGTCCAAAATGAAGTGATTCAAATATGATTAATGGCACATACATGTGTTCAAAAAAAATCAAGAGGTAGACCTGTTAGTGCATAAATCTGTTGGATACAAGATCAAGAAGACTGAAGGTCAAAGTTGAGAAAGTCAAAGTTGAAGAAAGTCAAATCTCATTAAAAGTCAAAGTCTACTTGTAATAAGTCAAACTTAGTTGTATTTGTTTTGTATTTTAGTTTCCTTGTATTAGTGGTAGTATAAATAGTTTTTGTTCTTGTATTTTCAGTAAGTACGTATTGTAAGAGTTTAGTTATAATTTGAGAGAGAATACAGGTTTAGAGAGAGAAAGAGTTTTAGAGAGAGAAAGTGTAATATTGTGATTGAAGTGAAATCAAACAGGTAATTGATTGTAAATCTTGTTGTGTTTGATTAATCTTGTTTAGAAACTAGAATTAGGGAATAACAATTGGTATCAGAGCAGATCCAAATTCGAAATTTTCAAGAAAATACGAAAGTTCGGAAAGTTCGTTCTGTGTTCTGCATGTCCAGATTGAATCCGAGTTTGAGTGAGTTTTTGGAGTTGTAATCGATTAGGTTTTGTAAGGAATGTGAAATCGATTGAGTCTGTATAGGTGTTATCAAGAATTGCACTGTAATCAATTCGAATTTTCGAAATTTTGTGGTTTTTGTATACACGAGTTCTTGACACTGTTCTTGAATCAAAATTGTATTTTTTGTGTATTTGATCGAAAATTAGTGTTAGTTTTGAGTTCGAGTTGTTTAGAAGATCAAATTGTAGAAGTTTCGAGTCAGATTTCTAGGCATAAATGAGTTTTCAGTGTGATTTAGTTCGATTTTAGAGGTGTGCGGGTGTTCTTTGAGTTGTGCGTTTGATTCATCGAGTTGTGCGTTTGATTAATCGAAGTGTGTGGGTCATTCATCAAGATACGTACAAGTTCTTCAGAAGTTTGCGGGTCATTCAAAGTCTATGGGTATATTCATCAAGACAAGCAAAGTGAGATATGCGTTTCTGTTAAGAAACGAGAAGCTGAGTCTTGCAGGTTTAATGACAAACGCATAGTAGAAGGATTTGAGTTCAGAAGAAAATCGTGTTTTGCATGTGTATTGAGACACACACAGTATGCTATACGGGTGTATCTTGACACGAACATTGTGTCATGCGTTTGCAGTTTGAAACGCATAGTTGAGTTCAGAGAAGTAGTGGTGTGCGTTTCTAACTTGAACCTAAAATCAAGGTGTGCGTTTGCCTTTGGAAACGCATAGTAAAGATTTGGTCTTGCAAGTTGTTCGTTGATCAAGGATTCTGAAACGCAAAGTAAATAGTGTGGTTTGCGTTCTTAGTGCGACACGCATAGTGTGATGTGCATTTCATATGAGACACGCATAGTTGTTGAATGCGTTTTCTGAGTGACGCGCATAGCTTAAAAGACTTGGATTAATTTTTGTGTTTTTCATATTTCAAGTTTTTTTTAATATTTCGTGTTTCTTGATTGTTTCATTTGGACTAACGATCAGTTCTAGTTTCTTATTGTTATATTTTTCAAACAGGTTAAACAAGATGACTTCCAAAGATGCTCTTTCAATCGGAACTGATGTCAAGCCTCCAGTTCTATTCAAAGGCGAGTATGAACAATGGAAGGACAGATTCTTGGATTTCATAGACAGACATTCAAATGGAGAGAATATTCTTCTGTCTATCACCGAAGGCCCTATGAAACCAATCACAGTCAATGTACCTGATGATGATGATGATTCTTCTGATAGTGGACATGGTGATGTGGAAAAAGAAGAAAAGACAAAACAAGTTGAAGTTGATTTATCTCAGTACTCTGAAGAACAGAAGAGTCGATATAAAGCTGATAAGCAAGCGAGATCTCTTCTACTCCAAAGCATTCCCAATGACATCTATATCAAGATTGATAGCTACAAGCATGATGCTAAACAGATGTGGGATCAATTACAAAAGATGATGATGGGATCAAAGATAGGGAATCAGATAAAGGTGGCTAACTGCATTAATAGCTATGAGGAGTTCAAAGCTAAAGAGAATGAGAGACTAGAAGACACTTATGAAAGATTTACTTTGCTTCTGAATGAGATGACAAAGAACAAAGTCAAAAAGAAGCAGCTGGAAAACAATGTCAAATTTCTGAGTATCCTACGTCCTGAATGGAAGAAACATACACGCAGGATGAAGCAGATGAAAGACTTAAGTCAAATACCTCTTCACGAAGTTTATGAGACATTGCGTCAGAATGAGGAAGAGGTAGAGGAGAAAAGAGATGAAAAGAAAAAGGCTGAGAAGGTTCCTGATCCGATTGCTTTGGTTGGAGAGAAAAAGAAAGAAAACAAAGAAAAGAAAGAGAAGATAGAGAAGAAGAAGAAAAAGAAAGTGATTTCAAGTTCTGAGTCTGATTCAGAAACAAATAGTGATGATGGAGAGAATTTGAAACAAGCCATGCTGTTGCTGACCCGTGCGTTTCAAAAGAAGTTTTATAAGAAGTCGGGGTCAAATTCTCAAAGGTATTCTTCTTCGAGTTCTAAGAACCATGAGCATCGGGAAAAAGTGGAAGGATAGAGATATGAAGAGAAACGATATGTGGAAAAGAAACCCGATGAGAAGAAGAAGTTTCTGAATGATTACACTGCTGTTGAGAAGCCAGCAACAGACTCCATCAAATGCTACAATCGTGGCAAGATGGGTCATTTTGCAAAAGATTGTCGGAAGCCGAAAGTTCGCAACTCTCAGTACTATCAGAACAAGTTGCTTTTGGCAAGACAGCAAGAAGCGGGTGTCACTCTAATGGCTGAAGATGAGTTTTGGCTGGATTATTCAGAAGGAGAAGAGGAAGAAAAGGAAGAAAATGCTCATATCTGTCTCATGGGCAAAGAAGTAAAGGATGACGAGTTAGATGATGAGGCAGTTGATCAGGTATTAAACTTATCTGAAAAAGATTTTATTACCAAAATGGAAACCATGGTGGTTGAGCTACAAAATTTACAAAATAATCTGAAAAAGGAAAAGGAAAGGGTTGCCAAAAAGAACAAGAAGATTTTTGAGCTTAATACATATGTTATTTCAAACAAAGATCTGATTGATTCTTTACGCAAGTCTGATTTTGATTCTAAATCTCAAGTAGATTGTTTTGAAAAGAAGATTTCTGAGTTTGAAGGTAAAGTGTCTAAATATGAGTTTGAGAAAAATGAATCTGCACTAACTGTTTATAAACTGCAGGTTGAAAACAAGAATTTGAATAAGAAGGTAAATGGTCTGGAAGCAAAACTTTATGCGAGAGGTCAAACAGATCAAACCATTTTTCTCAATGCACCTAATGAAGAGGCTGATGTTAAAGAGAAATGGGGACTTGGTTATGAAAACCCCCATTATCTTAAGAAAGCCATCAGAAAACAGCCGACACTTTATAACTATGATTTTCTTGCTTGTGCTGGTAAACATACTCATTTAAAACCCAAATTTGTTACCAAATTGCCAGAAGAAGTTGAGGCCAAAGAAACTGAAAATAGAAAGAATAAAAAGAAAATGCAACTACCGTTTAACTATGAAAAGTTAAATGATAGTTATCTTTCCAAAACACCAAAAGTTTTTTCAACTGACTATTTTGTTAGTTATTCCGCTTCTGAGATGAAGGCAAAACCTGCGATTGCAAAGGTTTATGTTCCTATATCTATTCTTGAAAGCAAAATAGTCGAGCTTGAAAATGTTTTATCTGATGAAAAACTTTTGGCTGATATACAACAAAATGTATTTTCTACAGTTATAAAGAACACTGTTTTTCAAACTAAATCTACAAAGTGTTCTACAGTTTCTAAGGCATCTCAATCTTCATCTGATAATTCTGATGACTTATTTGAGTCTGCAAATGATTTTCTAAATTCTGATGATGGGTGCATGGAAGAATTTGATATGTTTGATGTTAATTCTACACTTCCTGATCATTCTACTTGTTTTAAAAATGACAAAGTGTTACCAAGTGGTGTTAATGTTGATGAAACATCAACTAAGGTTGGTGAATCAGTTTCTGTAACTGCTGATTACTATGCTCAAGGTAAGAAAAATAAGAAACAACGATTACAGAAACAGAAATACACTGGTACACGAAAGTATACTCAATCTCAGAAATCTGCTTTTCCTAATAAATCTATATCTTATGTTTCAGATTTAAGGAAGAAAAAGTTGAAAGCTCAATCCGAATGGAGACCAAAACGGAAGGAGGATGAGATAGTCAGATCAGTTTCTGATAATTCTTTTACTAGTCAAGTTAGTAGTGATAATGATGTAATTGATCAATTTGCTTCAAATAAACAAAACCTTGTATCTTCTTACAAGAAATATTCAATAAAGCAATTGATTCAATTATCTCCTACTCCTACTACATTTTATTATACTTATCGGAGAACTGATTTTGCTTATTCTCATAATTCTTCTGATTGGTATGGATCTTATCATGTTAATTCTTCGAGATCAAATGTTTTTCATAGAAAAGGAGGATCCATATTTAAATGGATACCAAAATCTTGTGCTAAACTGTTAGGACCCGTTTTTAAATGGGTACCT
The DNA here is from genome assembly GCA_954870635.1 of Arctium minus. Classification (NCBI taxonomy): domain Eukaryota; kingdom Viridiplantae; phylum Streptophyta; class Magnoliopsida; order Asterales; family Asteraceae; genus Arctium; species Arctium minus. The sequence continues at coordinate 9,245,649 of OX941096.1, read as the reverse complement.
AAATCTATTGTCTCCTGATTTCTCTTGCAGACCCGGCATATGTGGTACTTGGATAGTGGATGTTCTAAGCATATGACTGGGCAACAAGCTTTATTGTCTAACTATATAGAGAAATTCAGTGGCAATGTCAGATTTGGAAACGATCAGCTTTCACCTATCTTAGGATATGATGACATCATTCAAGACAACATAACGATAAGTAAAGTGAGTTATGTCGAAGGCTTGGGGCACAACTTATTCAGCATTGGTCAATTCTGCGATAAAGGGTTAGAGGTCAACTTCAAGTCTAAGAGTTGCTCAGTTCGTACTGAAGACGGAACAGAACTCTTAGGTGGACATCGAAAGACAAACCTCTACACCATCAATCTTTCCAAAGTACAGATTGACAATCAAGTATGCTTGTTGACAAAAGCTTCAACGCAACAAAGTTGGCTCTGGCACAGACGTTTATCTCACTTGAACTTTCGTTACATCAACAAGCTGGTTCGTGGGAAATTGGTCAAAGGACTTCCTCAGCTGAAATATGAACGAGAACACTTATGCGCAGCATGTGAAAAGGGTAAGATGAAGAGAGCCCCTCATAAACCGAAGCCTGAACCAAGCACTAGTTCTACGTTAGAACTGTTACATATGGATTTGTGTGGTCTAATGAGAATTCAGAGTTTGGGAGGAAAGAAATACGTATTGGTTATTGTGGATGATTATTCAAGATACACGTGGGTCAAATTTCTTCGTTCAAAAGATGAGACACCGGAAGTTTTCATTACTTTCTTAAAGACGATCCAAGTGAAAATGCAGTGACCAGTCAATTTTCTTCGTACTGACAATGGCACATAATTCAAGAACAAGATTGTTGATGAATATCTCGAATCAGTTGGGATTTCACATCAGTATTCTGCTGCTAGAACGCCTGAACAAAATGGAGTAGTCGAAAGGCGAAATCGAACGCTAGTCGAGGCCGCTTGGACTATGCTTAGCCAATCGGACTTACCTCTATTCTTGTGGGCAGAAGCTGTGTCGACTGCATGCCATACTCAAAATCGTTCCATGATACACCGCCGGTTTCAAAAGACTCCATATGAGTTGATCAACAACAACACACCTACTATCAAATATTTTCACGTATTCGGGTGTAAATGTTTTGTGCTTAACGACAGAGAGAGTCTGAATAAATTCAGTGCTAAGGCGGACGAAGGCATCTTTATCGGTTATTCTTCAACATCTGTTGCATATCGTGTTTATCTAAAGAAGTCAAAGACAGTTATCGAGAGCGTCAATGTCACATTTGATGAAGATATGGCTTCTGATCATATCAGTTCAGAACCCGTTATCACAGGAGTATTAGCTTCTGGGCAGATCAGTCCAGAACCTGTTTCTACAGCGAAAAATTTGGATAACGCATCTACATCTACTTCTCATTTAACTGATTTATATTTGTTATTTGAATTCTTTTATGATGAGTTTCTCGGGTCTAATATACTTAAATCTGCTGTGACTGACAGGTCTGAAGATACAAGCTGTCATCATCCAGTCACTTCAGATGTTATTACTGAACAAGCATCCCCAGTTCAGTCAGAAACTCATATTCCTATTGTTACTCCTACAGTTGAAGATACACAAGTTAATGTTGAGCCAGAAGTAACTGTTTCAGTTAGATGTACTACATTGTCTACTCAACAGCCTAATTTTGCTGTTCCAACTGATACTTCTGCACATGAAACTTCAACTGAAAACCCCCCTCCTGTAATTCAAACTGAAGATTCTGAAAGTGGATTTCAAGATGATGATCATGTTCAGAATTCATCTACTCCACTCCCTCATGAGCATCGCTGGACCAAATACCATCCATTACATCAAGTAATTGGAGATCTTGACAAGCCTATCCAAACAAGGTCAATGACTCTTAATCAGTGTATGCATGACTCCTTCCTCAGCAAGATTGAGCCAACACAAGTATCTGAGGCTCTTGCTGATTCGGACTGGGTATCTGCAATGCAAGAAGAGATCAATCAGTTTGAAGCCCTAAAGGTTTGGAGGTTAGTTCCTAAGCCGGAAGGTAAAACCGTGATCGGCACTAAGTGGGTATTCAAGAATAAAAAGGATGAAGATGGTGTCATAATAAGAAACAAAGCTAGACTTGTTGCCAAAGGTTACCGGCAAGAGGAAGGCATAGATTATGATGAGACGTATGCTCCAGTAGCGCGTATCGAGGCAATCAAAATGTTTCTAGCCTACGCAGCTCATAAGAATTTCACAGTCTTTCAGATGGATGTGAAAACAGCTTTTCTGAACGGCATTCTTAAAGAGGAGGTGTACGTGTCTCAACCATAAGGGTTCGTCAATCTAGATAAGCCAGATCATGTCTACATCTTGGACAAAGCCCTTTATGGATTAAAACAAGCCCCTTGAGCATGGTATGACGTCTTATCCAAATTCTTGGTCAAGTCTGGTTTCTCTAAAGGTTGCATGTTGGACAGAAAGAGTACTTCTGGTCACGTTCAATTTCTTGGAGACAATCTCGTTAGCTGGGCTTCAAAGAAACAGTTATGCGTCTCCACATCGACTGCTGAAGCGGAGTATGTAGCTGCTGCCAGTTGCTGCTCTCAAGTCTTGTGGATGCGAACACAGCTACGAGACTATGAATTCAAATTTGATAAAATTCCAATATATTGTAACTCGAAGAGTGCAATTGCCATATCTGCTAATCCTGTCCAGCATACGAAAACCAAACACATTGATGTCAGGTATCATTTTATAAAAGATAATGTAGAAAAAGGAACAATTGAACTTTATTTTGTAAAAACAGATTATCAACTTGCAGATTTATTTACCAAACCCTTAGATGAAAAGAGATTTAATTTTCTTGTCTCTAAGCTTGGTATGTTAAATCTTAAGACGTAATCGGTTGTTACCTACTAAAGTTACGAATTGTTATTTTTCGTCATTTTCTTTATTATTATGTTTTAAGGATATCTGCACTTTAATTGTTTGCTCATGATCTCAGGGGGAGTTAGAGAAGATTTTAGATGATCTACATTCATTTGAGGGGGAGCATAATTAATTTCTGCATTATACTTAACTAACAAAATTTTTGTGATGCATGATTTTAGGGGGAGCCTATAAGTCAAAAGGAGTAAGACTATGATTTCTGATTATTTTAGATCAGAACTCGTACTTTAATTATTTTACTGCTTTATGTCATTTTATTTTTAAATAAATTTTGACTAGACTTTGAGACTTATGCAAGATGAGAGAAGCTGACACGATCATATATTAATGACGATAGCTTGACTTCATGAGAATTAAGATTGCGCGAAAAGGTAAATTTCTTATCTTAATCTCAAATGTATCTGAAAGAAGGACAACTTTCAGGTATAGAAAACATGTTCTTAAATGTTCAAACCACTTCCTGATTTTTAAACAGATTTTATAATTTGGAAGTGTGATTTTAAATGTTTTCATTTTATTTTTGTGCTTAATCGATAAATTAACCGTGTGTTTCTAAAGATAAATACTTGCATATTGTCTTTTCTATATACTTTCAAGTATTCACACACACCGGTTTGATTTTATTAAAATATGTTCTTACCATGTCTCTAAATTGAAACAATTTTTATTCGATGGTAAGACACTCCGCTTGTATTCAATGAATTTTGAGCGATATTTCATTTCGAAACGGTCATTTCAAGAATGTCTATATTTTGTTTCGTATAGACAAATATAAATTATTCTTGACCATAAGCTTTACTTGCTATATCATTCATTTCTGATCATTTTCATACAATGTCAGATTTTCAAACAAGTCTTTTGCATTCATTTTCATTTATTTAATATACTTGTTTGAAAATACTTCAATTTTTTAAAAATGCTCAAATCTTCATGATTATATTTTCTGAGCATATCAACATCTGACATTTGTATATGAGATTTAATTCCTAAAGCTAAACCATTTGAGCAACTCATGCTTTATAGGACTGGGTTCTTTGTGCTAGGAATTAACTAAACTTCTATGGATTCACGTTAACCAGTGTTTCCTACCCATGAAGTTAATCCTTTAGTGATTGAGTGTGAGGAGTCTAAAAGAAATGAGTGTGGGTGTGATGAGGTAAAATGGAAAAGAGAGTTTGGTTAGTAGTGAGCTTATTGATTAAAAGAAATAGGGTGTGAGATCAGAGTAAAAGAATATCAAACTCTGCACCAACTACTTTCTGAGTCGGGCAGCTACATTACTAGCATTTCACAATTCTTTGGTGAATGTTATTGAAACAGGCAAATAGCTCATGCCAACTCTTGCTTAAACCCCACCAACCACTCATTTTCTTCTTAAAAAGAAAATGTTTCATATTTTTCTGGGGACGCAACACACAATCTATCTGGTTTTCATTTGGAAAATCTGGATATTGAAAAAGAAGGAAGTCTGCCCCACCTTCGCACTTCAATCATGCACTTAGAATCTGTGTTTATCTACTGTTGTCTCAGTGGTTTACACAATGTTGAGCCTTATAAAAGCAATCATCGTGCTTAATTCTTTCTACACATGCACGAGCACACAAAGAATTTGTTTCTTTGTCATAACATTCATAGAATTTGCCTTTGTGGTATTTCGATGATTGGATGGAAGCCCTGGGGGAGTGAACATCACAAAAGCTCCTTTATATTGTGTATTCGTTACATACAGTGACTTTGTGTTACTGACAGGCATTTTAACTGATTCATCTGTTGATTCAGGAGTTACCTGTTCTTATTTTTTCTGGATTTGCAAAGATCTAGATGAATACTTGGTTATGGATCACCGAATCAGAGACTCAGTATGACAGATCAGAATGGTCAAAGACATTTCTTGGACAAAAAGTTTGATGATATAGATGCTCAAATCATCAAAAAGGGGGAGATGATATGAAGAAATGTTAAAGTTTTGACGTTTGGAAGAAATGATGTAAAGAAGTGGTAAAGTTTTGTGAAGTTGATTTTCTGAAATGTTCAAGTCAGAAAGTTCAAAGGGAAGATTTGAAGACAATCAAAGAATTTATGGAGATTTGAAGAAATTTTCTTTGAAGATTATCTGCTAAAGCAATCTGAGCTGAATTTGAAAATAATTTCTTTCCAAAGTTTGAACGTGTTGTGTGAAAGTTTTGAGGAGATTGTTACTCGTTTGAAGATAGTTTTGGAAAGAAGATCATTAAAGAAAAAGGGGAGATTGTTTTGACAGAGCTTAAAGTGAAGACTGAATTGTTAAATCTTTCAATAGTGATCTTGAATCCAAAGGGGGAGATTGTTAGTGCATAAATCTGTTGGATACAAGATCAAGAAGACTGAAGGTCAAAGTTGAGAAAGTCAAAGCTGAAGAAAGTCAAATCTCATTAAAAGTCAAAGTCTACTTGTAATAAGTCAAACTTAGTTGTATTTGTTTTGTATTTTAGTTTCCTTGTATTAGTGGTAGTATAAATAGTTTTTGTTCTTGTATTTTCAGTAAGTACGTATTGTAAGAGTTTAGTTATAATTTGAGAGAGAATACAGTTTTAGAGAGAGAAAGAGTTCTAGAGAGAGAAAGTGTAATATTGTGATTGAAGTGAAATCAAACAGGTAATTGATTGTAAATCTTGTTGTGTTTGATTAATCTTGTTTAGAAACTAGAATTAGGGAATAACAAGACCTTTGAGCATTTAATCAAACTAAGAACTAAAAGTGAGTTGTGTGAGCTAATTTGAGAAATATGGCTATTCAAATCAAGAATAAAGGTCCATAATGTGCTTTGTGTTCATGCTCTACTGATTTAAGCTTGAAGCATTTACTTGTGAAGTTGGAAGTCGGCAACTATTTTCATATTATTCTCTATTTACATTTTTCAGATTTTAATATTGGACCGCTAACTAGTTTTTATGCTATAATGCCAAATTACAGTTAGGGTTGGGATTGTTACATGAATCCATATACGAAGTCGTTGGGATTGTTATCTCAATTAACAAGGATACATGCTAAATTTTTGATAAATGAAAACATTTAAAAAGATAAGACATAGATTAACATAGAAAAATGTCAAATGCAACAGAAAAAATAAAATAAAAATTAATGCATAATGTTCCTACACAAAATATTCACACTTAAATGCCAATAAATTCATCATCGTCTTGAAGAATGAACTAAGTGATGGCCTTTTAAATATTTGAGCATTGATGAATAAATATTTTTTTTCCAAAAAAAGTCCTTAAGTATAGAAAGATAATTGAAATACTGTAAAAAGAAAAAGAACAAACGAAAAAAAAAACAGAAAGTGAATGCAGCTCATCTACATGTTAGTAAGCCATGGGGACCGGAGGGGCGCTTTCTGGCATGCCTAGAGGTTCTTTTAGTTCCCAGGCTTCATCTCTCTAAGCTTCACCCGTATAACCAAGTAAACATGTAAAGTGCCAAAGGAGAAGATATGCATCATATAACAAAAATATATGTTCCAATACATAATTGAAACTACTATTTGTAGAAAACCTCAATTCACACCAGATTCTATTCTATGACCAGACATATCTAGCAATACAGTTTTTGGTCTAGCTTGCTCTTTCATGAACACTTTCATTTTCAAGTACAGTTGTATAATTTGACTTATGGACAACAATAATATTGAAGTTAATTTTCTATTATGCAGAATCTTCAGGTGAAATCATCTCAACAAGCTCAAACACACACAACCCACAAACAGTGATCCTGCCATCATCATTCAGGTAAGGGAACGATTCAAACTAATGTTCATTCCATTTACCTTTTGGGGATGTTTGAAATCTCTAGTGATTCCATTTCCTATTATTCCACCTATATGCAATTACTATACGTAGCCCAAGTCTTTTTAATTGCATTGTTTAGCTTGAATAAATCTTGATTGAACCGTCCTTTAATCAACACCTTTAAGTAGAGGCATAAAGTGTAAGCATATGATTTGAATGCATCTCGATTATGGTAACTAGTGCCTATTTGGTCTGCCCAACACTTATGTTACAGATTATCTAGAAAGGCATGTTCTGAAAGGCTATATATTCCATTAACTTTAGAAGTAACATATAACATATTGATTTTACATCATGATGTACAATGGTATCATGGCGTAGCTTATCAGTGATGGATATTTTGTTCTGTGAATAATTAAAATAGGTTCCAAATTTTGATTCTTCTATTTTGTTTCTTTGGGTCATATTATTAAGGCCCCATTTAGTTCACCTTGCTTCAAATTATGGGAAATGTATTATAAAGACAAACTTAGAGAAGGAAATGACTGCTTAAATATTGCAACCACCAACATGGTACTATTAAAAACCACAAGGGTTGTGGTGTGGTGGTAAAGGCTTGGGGAGTTCATAGCGCTCAACCCGGGTTCGAGCCCCACTAGCAGCACTTATGGCCTCTGAGGATAAACTCAGGGTTGCACGCTTTAGCAGCTGGGCCAAAGGCCCTAATTGCCGGGGATTAGTCTGGGCCATAGGCCCAGGATACCCTTTCCAAAAACATGGTACTATTAAAAATGATTGAGTTGCTTGTGTGTGCCCATCTGATACTATTAAACTAATAACATAAATTTATGCCTCACTACTTTAGTGCCGAAGAGTAAAGTTATTGCATGTCCAATAATTGAGTGAGAATTCATAGTTTATGTTCTTTCATCTTTGTACACTTTTAGTGACTAACTTGTGATAAAGGCCACATTGAGTTAGGAAGCCAATCACACCAAATTTGTTTGAATGCACATTTTCTTTCTCTTTGCCATTAGTGATCCTTCTTACATAATCTATATACACGAAGAGGTTCAATCCCCCATTTTTGGTACACTACATAAAAACTCTCTCAATCTGCACTTCACTACTTCACTACATACATCTTTCGGCCCAAGTTTTTTTTTTAATTACTTATGTTGGATTTTTTTGGTGCATGCAACTAGGACATTGATTTCTCAATTGTTTACTTGAATTGCTTACTTTGTGCAAAGATGGATTTAATAGATCCGCACTTAAAGCATTGCAAGTGTAGCTACGAGGTTTGTTGCATTTTCTTTTTGATTTATGCCACATTAGACATGTTACTTTTTGTAATTTAAATCCCTAAAATAGATCTATTATGATTAATTAAATCATGCATGCTTGAAAATTGATTAGTGTATGTGGAAGCTAATGCATGGTTTTGAAGTTCTTTATATGATAGCATTGCAATCATGAATCATGTTATTTATTAACTCTGTTTTTGATCAACCATACATTGTTGTTCAACCCCTAGATTTATTCTTGGTCTGTTCATTCTATCCATGTCCCTTTGTGCAATGATTATAAATGTATTTTCTTTGATTTGTTGTACTCATTACTTGTTTTTATATTAATTTGGATTTATCTTGTTGCAGGTACCACAAATGACTTACTTATAATCCTAATGACGAGAAGCACAAGCATAAGAATTGAAACAACGATTAATTGGATGGGGAAGAGATCAAAGCAAACTAGGAGTATAACTTAGAGATAAGAAAATTGTTTATGATATTTATAACTTTTGTTATTGGTATTCTCATATATTATCCATATAATGTATATTTAGTACTTTAAATTTTTTTTATGTAATGTTAATCATTTGATTCGTATTTTGAATTTTGAAGTTTATTTTCATTTTACCATTAAATGATAAAAATCATCAACAAAAGATGACTTGTGGCAACGATTTTGATAATTTAACGTCAACATATGTCATGTTACGATGATTATTTTGAATAATAAACGTCACTGTATGTCATGATATGATGACGATTTTGAAAATTAACGTCATTGTACGTCATGCTACGTGACGGTTTTGAATAATAAATGTCACCGTACGTCATGTTATAGGTGACGGTTTTGAAAAATAAACGTCACCGTACGTCATATTAAGGTGATGGTTTTGAAAAACAAATGTCACTTTACGTCATGATACAGTGATACTTTTGAAAACTAAACGTTGTCGTACATCATGATACAATGATGGTCTTGAAAAATAAACGTCACTGTATGTTATGCTACAGTAACAGTTTGAAAAATAAACGTCATAGTACGTCATGCTATTGTGACGGTTTTGAATAGTAAACGTCACAGTACATTATATTTCGGTGATGGTTTTGAATAATAAACATCATCATATGTCATGCTAAGATGACAATTTTAAAAAATAAATGTCATCGTATATCATGCTACAACGACGGTTTTGAATAATAAACCTAATTGTAAGTTATGCTATGGTGACGGTTCTGAAAAATAAACGTCACCGTATATCATGTTACCGTGACGATTTTGAAAAATAAACGTCATCATATGTTGTGTTACGGTGACAATTTTGAAAAATAAATATCACCATATGTCGTTTTAGGGTGACATTTTTGAAAAATAAACGTCACCATATGTCGTGCTACGGTGATGGTTTTAACAAATAAAAATCACCACATGTCATTCTACAATGACGATTTTGAAAAATAAATGTCACCGTATGTCTTCATATGGTGATAGTTTTAACAAATAAACGTCACCATATGAACTTCTATAGTGACGGTTTTGGAAAATAAACGTCACCATGTCATGAAAAGTTGACGATTTTAAAAATAAAAACGTCACCATATGTCATGCTATAGTGACATTTTTGATAAATAAACGTCACCGTATGTCATGCTACAATGACAGTTTTGATAAATAAATGTCACTGTATATGATGCTTAAGTGACGACTTTAACTAATAAACGTCACTGTATATTATTCTACGGTGACGGTTTTGAAAAATAAACGTCACCGTATGTTATGTTACAGTGATGGTTTGGAATAATAAACGTCACCGTAAGTCATATTATATTGACGATTTTGAATAATAAAGGTCACCATTTGTCATGCTATGGTAATAGTTTGAAAATTAAACGTCACTGTTTGTCATGCTACCGTGACAATTTTAACAAATAAAGGTAATTGTATGTCATGCTATGGTGACAGTTTTGACAAAGAAATGTCACTATATATCATGCTATTATGACGGTTTTGAAAATATACCGTCACTATATGACATGCTACGGTGACGGTTTGAGGAAAAACATTAATTTTTTATAGACCTAAAGTGACGGTTTTAAGTTATTGTAACGTTTTTTTATGTGATTTCGTAACGTTTTTTAAACGTAACCAAAAGTGTATCAAAAGTGACGACAAGTAAGGTGACGATTTTTATGTCCACAAAAACCGTTACCGTATACCTATGGTGACGGTTTTTAACCGTCACTAAAGACCTTTTTTGTACTAGTGCTAGGTTGGGTCTTTGGTATCCTCATGACTCACCATTTGACCTACTTGCATATTCTGATAGTGATTTGGGTGGTGCAAACTTGGATAGAAAGTCTACATCAGGAGGATGTCAGTTTTTGGGTGCAAGACTAGTTTCATGGCAGTGTAAAAAGCAAACCACAGTGTCCACCTCTACAACAGAAGCAGAGTATATAGCTGCTGCAAGTTGTTGCTCTCAAGTGCTATGGATTCAGAATCAGATGTTGGACTATGGTATTACTTTTCTTCACACTTCTATCTTCATTGATAACAACAGTGCTATAAGCATTGTTAATAATCCAGTGAAGCACTCAAAAACCAAGCATATAGAAATCAGGTACCATTTTATCAGAGATTGCAATGAAAAGAAGTTAATTCAGGTTTTGAAAGTACACACTAGCAAACAATTTGCTGATATATTCACAAAAGCTTTTGATGTTGGTAGATTCACATTCTTGGTCACAAGTGTGGGCATGATAAACACTGAATAAGCCTCTTTTGATTTTCTCCATGTACCAATTCTGTATAGCTTCTTTCAAGTTTACTTTCTTGTATTTCATTGTGCATGGTGCTGCTAACCCTGTGTGTTTAAGTGTTTCAGAATGTCAGTTCAGACTATGGTTAAGTCTGGTTACTACTGCTAGGTGGTTTATACTGCCAATGCAAAGTTATTACTGCTTGCCTTATTTCTACTGCCAAACAGTGTTAATACTGCAAGTATATGTTAATACTGCTAGTATGTGTTAATACTGCGGGTATGTGTTACTACTGCTGAGAGGAGTTCCCACCGCAGGTATGTGTTACTACTGCCAGAAAGTGTTAATACTGCTATCAGGGTTAATACTGCTAGTAAGTGTTAATACCGCAAGTATGTGTTTATACTGCTACTCGTTACTACTGCTTATATGGGTTAATATTGCGGGGTTCTGTTAATGCTGCTAGGGTACTTAATACTGCTCTTAACTGAATCTCATACCCTATAAATACCCTCTTTGACCGCCAAAATCCAAACGGCCCTTTGAATTTCTATTGAGTCTTCATCCTCTCTTTCTCTCTAACATTCTTGCTTCCCAGTGCATAAACCCTAGTGTTGATTCAAACCCAAGATCGATGGCAGGACTGGAATTTGTTGACGATCACAATGAGCTTGCAATGCTGCAAAAACCCAAACAAGCTGAGGGTTTTCATGAGATTGTGGATTTCCTAAAATACTCACACATCGCCTATGCGTTAACTGTCAATCCCACCATCTATGTGGAACATCTACGACAATTCTGGACGAATGCATCCATTCAGACAGTTGATGGCAATCAGGTCATCCATTCAAAGGTCTGTGATAAATCAATCACAATCACTGAAGCCTGCATTCGCACTCATCTACCTCTAGATGATGCCTCAGGTATTACAACTCTCCCTAAGGAAGACTTATTTCAGGTGATTGATCGAATGGGGTATGAAGGTCTTACTGAGGTTTATAAGTTCTTCAAGAGCAAATTTTCACCTCAGTGGAGATTCTTTGTTCATACTCTTCAGCATTGTATTTCTCGCAAAACAACTGGATGGAGTGAGTTCAGCAGTACCATAGCTTATGCTCTTGTCTGCTTAGCTACCTCCAGAAAGTTTAATTTTTCACAAATGATTTTAAATGATTTACTGTCAAACTTGGATACAAAAAACAAAACTAAAAGATTTTGTATGTATCCAAGGTTTGTACAAGAAGTACTAAATAATGAATTGACGGATTTACCCTCTTTTCAAGAGGTGTATGTACCTAAACCTTCCAAAGGGAAGGTGTTTTCCAACATGAAAAGGCCTAGTAAGGACTTTTCTGGCAAAGACACACCATTGTTCTCTACAATGATGGTTGTGTCTCATTCCCATGGTGAGGCATCAGGGTCACAGCCCACATCTGACCAACCCACTGATGACCTACCCACACCATTCATTTCAAATGATCCTCCTCTAATCCCTGTTGTGAAGCCAATTTCCCCTATCACTCAAACATATGTAAGGAAAAAGGTACAGAAGGTTCCTTCCCTTCCTGTATTTTCACCCCAAAAACCTGCAAGCCCTCTGATGGAGCATTCTCCATTAGAGAATATCCAAAGGGAAACCACAGGGGTGGCTCCCAACCCCAAGAAGGTGCTCTCTAAGGAGAAGGAAGAGCATGTGGGCAACAAGGCTCACACTACTGATTCTGCACAAGGTGTAGGTCAGGACAGTGTGAACATATCTAAGACCTTCCCCACGGCAACTTTAGATGAGAAATCATCTAAGGGTCCCAGGTGACAAGAAACCAAGGGGGTAGAAGGTGCTTCTGCTAGGCAGAAGACCTCTACTAAAAGATCCAAGGATCCTTCAAGGGTGGTAAACACATCCAAAGAAGGTGAGGACATATATAACTATGATGAATTGATGGAAACAATTGGCAATGTGAACTTAGATGTCATCAATCAGGGCTTGGAGATAGAGAAATTGAAAAAGGTTATCACTTCTCAACAAGTGCAGATTACCAAACTCAACAAGATGGTATTCAGTTTGGTGCATAAAAAGAAGAAAAAGCAATATGTCTTGAAGAGAAGAGGAAGTTCACATGATGCTTCCAAAAAGGGGGAGAGTTCAGATGCTATGGAATTTCAAGTTGAGGGGGAGTTTGATGGTGAATCTGAAAAGAAGGGTGAGAAGGAAATTGGTAAGGCAGCAGAAACTGAGAAAGCAGCAGAAACTGAGAAAGAAGTAGAAACAGTAAAGGCATCAGCAGAAACTGAAATGACTGTAGAAGAACTAGAGATTGCAGAGACTCTGGTTAAGGCAAAGAATAACACTCCCAAGGCTACTCAAAAGGCTAAGGGAGTGGTCATAAAAGAAGGAGGCACAGAGAAGAAAAGGAAAGAGATAAGCATGACAGAGGCAAAGAAGAAAGGGAAAGAAAAGATGGTAGAGCCTGTGAAAGCATCAAAGAAGCAAAAGCAAATAGAACTGGATGAAGAACTGGCCATGAAGATGCAAGAAGAGCTTGAAAAGGAGAATGAGATTCAAACTGCCAAAGACAGAAAGCTTGCCTTAGATCTGGCAAAAAGGCTAAATGAAGAATACTAGAAGAGCATGAAAGCAGCTGCAAAGAGGGTAACTATGAAAGCTTCAAAGAAAAGACAGCCCTCAAAGACCTTTCTGGCTTCACAGGAAAGAAGAAAAATGATAAACTTCCTGAAAGGATCTGTTGGAGTTCCTGAAGGAATGTTTACCAAAATGTCTTGGAACAGAATAGAAGACTTGTACAAAAAGGAGATGGCCAAGCTTCAAGGAGATTTCAGTCAGAGGGTTGAATTTGAAAGGAAGATGAAAGAGAGACATGATCTGAACATTCAACAACCCTTCCCTGACAGTGAAGAAGGCACTCCTACTAATGAAAAGGTAGAAGTGAAGAAAGAAGAAATACTAGCTCAAAAAATTGGAGCTGTAAAAAGAAAGAACTCTATTGCTACAAAGCCAAAGGCAAAGAGGCCTAGAATTGAAGAAGTTGAGAAAGAAAAGGAAAGTGAAAGAATGGAAGCAGAACCATCAGAACCTACTGTTGCACCTCCTACAGAGCATGTTGAAACTGAGCATAGTCAAGAGCAATCAAGACAATCTGATGTGCAGTTTGATCTGTATATGACAGTGACTGATGAAGAACCAGTTAAAGTTGATCCTATCTCAGTGGAAGCTCCAGAAATCATCCATTGGGATACTTTGTTGGATAAAAGAACAAAGTATTTCAGAATCAAGAGAATGGGTGACAACTATGAGGTTTACTCAACCTGGGGAAAGATAATCAGAAGTTGTTCCAGAACAGATTTGGAAGAGATGTATAAGGTAGGGTTGAACTTATATGGTGACTTACTGAAAGGAGCAGGGATGAGCATAACAAAGATGGCCATGGAGTATTTATGCATGATGTTTGAACCAGATAGAGTGAAGTATCTTATCAAAGACTTGCATCATGAAAATGGATTTAAAAGAATTGATCATTGGATGTTGTTTGAAAGATGTGGAGTCTATGTCTTAACCATTGACAAAAGCTTTCATGAGTACTACTTGGTTGATAAGATATATGACCACAGCAAAGCAAAGTTGCAAGGGATGTTGAAAGTTAAGCTGGTATGTGCTAAAGGTTCAGAAATGGACAGAATAGTGATCAAAAGAACAATCAATCAAAGTCTAGGTTTGAATCCTGATCTAGGAATCTGAGCATTGATTTTGAAAGCATCATGAAGACCATATTTTAAAGAACTTAACTTCTTGTTTTGAAAAGTTAAGTTAGGGGGAGATTGTTGGGTCTGAAATGTGCTAAGTTCAGATAGTGTTGCTAAGTTTGAAGATTACTACTGCTGAAGACTTTAGTACTGCTACTTCAAGATTACTACTGCTAGTAGTATTACTACTGCTTGAAAGGTTAGTACTGCTAGTAGTTAGTACTGCTTGAAGAATTAATACTGCAAGTTGGAAGTTAATACTGCAAGCATGGTTAGTACTGCTATTGATAAGAAGATGCTGCTGAAGGTTAATACTGCTTATGTTGATAAGGATGGTTGGTTGCTTAAAGCGAAAGACTAGGAGCTGAAGATAATTATGGACTGGATGCTGAAGATCAACTTTAATTTAATAATTATCTTGTAATCTGTTTGTATATATAGTCTAGAAGTCTTTTGCTTATTATACATAGATACATACATAGAGATAGATACACAGATACGTATTGTTTTGTTCTAGAGAGAATTAGCCTCAAGATTCTTAGAAATCCTTTCTTTAGAGAAGTATAGAACGTTTGTTGAGCCTGTTCAACAGATTGAGGCTTTGGTTGTAATCATTAAGTTAAATCAATATAACTTGTGATTTGCAGTCATACACTGTTCCATTGATTTACTGTTAAAGTGTTATTCCACAAACTTCTTTAACATAGTTTCTGAGTGTTTAGTTTAATTCTTGTTTTGAATTTCGATCCTGACAACTTCTGAACAAAGCAGTTCAGAACTCGGAACTAAAGACAAAGCTTCTACATCAACAAGTGTAGAACCTGATCGTCAAAAGAATAAGAATTCTGAATCTCACACTGAATCTGATCTTGATCTGTTATTCTTTGATGCAATTAATGATTTATCTAATGAAAATAACAGTCAAGAAAATTTAATCAATACTGACTCATATCCTACAAGTGCAGACATCTCAGGACCCTCTGAAGATATTGGTGAAGCTTCTACGAGTCAAACGCAAGTAGTTTCTGAACAAGCTGATCCAGATAGCAATACTGACATAATCTCATCACTGAATGAACCGGGATCTACATCAGCCGTATCTGGAGAAAACCAGTTAGAACCTACAACAGAGGAAACTGATCCATCATCAAGTGCACAAAGTCCCACTGCAACAGAAACTGATCTACCTACTTATCAAGATGAATTTGACACTTCAAATGATCATACTGAGAGAGATGTGTTGCCAAGTACACACAGATGGACAAAGAGTCACCCCCCAGAAAACATAATTGGAGATCCTAATGCTAAGGTGTCTACAAGATCTGCGACTGCATCTTCATCTGCCAACTTTTGTATGTTCTCAAACTTTCTAAGCATCATGGAACCGAAGAAGTCGTCTGAGGCACTTAAAGATCCAGATTGGATTAACGCAATGCAAGACGAGCTAAACGAATTCAAGAGGAATGAAGTGTGGCGGTTAGTACCAAGACCCAAAGACAAAACAATAGTCGGTACTAAATGGGTATTTCGAAACAAGAAGGACGAAGCGGGTATAATTGTCAGGAACAAAGCACAGTTAGTGGCGAAGGGTTACAATCTGCAAGAAGGCATTGATTATGACGAAACCTACGCACCCGTGGCAAGGATCGAGGCTATAAGGATTTTTCTTGCGTACGCTGCACACAAAATCATCAAGGTATACCAGATGGATGTCAAATCGACATTCCTCAAAGGTATTCTACACGAAGAAGTGTATGTAAGTCAACCTGAAGGCTTCATAGATCCAAAGTTCCCAGACCATGTGTACGTGTTGGACAAAGCACTCTACGGACTGAAGCAAGCGCCACATGCATGGTATGAAACATTGTCAATTTACCTGACTGAGTATGGCTTTTAAAAAGGTATTATCGACACAACTTTATTTCTTAAGAAGAAAGGTGATGACTTTATCCTTGTAAAAATATATGTAGACGATATTATATTTGGATCTACGAACCCTGATCTTTGTGATGAATTCCAAAACATAATGAAAAACAGGTTTCAGATGTCAATGATGGGTGAACTGAATTTTTTCTTACGCTTACAAGTAAAACAAACCCCGCAAGGGTTTTTTATAAACCAAGCCAAATATATAAGAGACATGTTGAAGAAATTTGACATGAACTCTTCATCACCCATGAAGACTCCAATGCAATCTGGAAGTCTGTTGGACGCTGATATCTCTAGAAAATCAGTTGATCAACGGACCTACAGAAGAATAATAGGATCTCTTCTATACTTGACATCAAGTAGGCCTGACATAATGTTTGCTACCTGTTTTTGTGCACGGTATCAGGCTAATCCCAAAGAGTCCCATCTTGCTGTTGTTAAAAGAATCCTAAGATACCTTAAAGACACATCAAATTTGGGCCTTTGGTATCTGAAAGATTCTGGTTTTGAGCTAATCGCGTACACATATGCAAATCATGCAGGAAATAAGTTAGATAGAAAGAGAACCTTCGGATCATGCCAGTACTTGGGAGACAAGTTAGTAAGCTGGTCATCGAAGAAACAGAACTGTGTGTCAACTTCTACAGCTGAAGCAGAATATGTTGCAGCTGCAAGTTGTTGCTCACAAGTTCTGTGGATGAAGGCACAACTGAAGGATTATGGATACACATTCAACAAGGTTCCAATTTACTGTGACTCAAAAAGTGCAATAGCAATAACATCTAATCCGGTACAACACTCCTAAACCAAACACATTGACATCAGGTACCATTTTATTAAAGATCATGTAGAGAAAGGGAATATAAAAATGCATTTTGTTTCAACAGATTTTGAGGTTGCTGACTTATTCACTAAACCTCTTGATGAAAAGAGATTTAATTTCTTTGTTAGCAAACTTGGAATGTTGAACCTTGATGCATAATTATATTCTTATTTCTGTATCTGGTGTTGAGGGGGAGTTGAATCTAATTTTATTTGTTTGAGTGTTTTGGTCATTCTATTCTTTCAAAGTCTGATACTATTAACAGTTGTGGACTCATGTACTGTGAGTACCAAAATATTAATCTGTTTTGCAGTGTAGAAGTTTCTTGCAGTACAAACAAAGATCACATCTTGGACTTTGACTTCTGACGAAGTTAGATCAGGACTCGTACTTCAGTATGATGAGCATAATTCATATATGAAGGGGGAGTACAGACGTGCCCACTTCAAGGGGGAGCAAAAATGGACAACCTGTAAATGGGTGTGTGAGTCTGCGTTTGAAAAGATTTTGAAATCAGAAAGGATTTTCAAGAGAAAAAGTTTCATTTTTGGGCTTAAAAGTGTTTTTAATAAATTTGCCATTTTTGGAAAGTGGAACAAAATATTTTTGGAAAGTTTCCATTTTTGGAAATTTCTCAAAATTTTTCTAAGTATAGAATGCGCATTGTGTTGTGCGAGCTTCTACTACGCACACATCATTGCATACGCAAAGTGTAGAATGCGCACACAATGTCGTGCGAGTTCTCACTTCGCACATAGTAAAGGTTGCGCGAAGTACAAAACACGCACCCTATGTCATGCGTGTTTCCACTTCATGCACGTTATTGCTTGCGACTTTCTACTGTTCACAACACTTCCCGCACATCGATTCATGCGCGAAGTGCACACACACTTGCCTATTCTTTGTATGGCAAGTCCTTTTCTTTGGTCTGCGAGAAGTGTGTCACCAAATCAAATCGTGCCACGTGTCAGTATTATCTCAGAGTATAAATTCCAATGTTTTCCATTTTGACGATTCACTTCTCTCAGACATCATTCTTGCGAGTTTTTACACTTAGAAACTTTTCTCTCTACCTTGCTCTACGATCTTTCAATTTCATTGTCTTCATCCTTGAATCAGTGTAGGTTTATGATTCTTAATTGTTTGTTTCTTGTTTTACAATCTATCTTGTATCTTTTATTGATGATTTTTCTTGTTCGATTTTAACTTTTCTAGGGTTTATGTTCGTATTTTTTTTGTTTTGTCGTTTCAGTTTCTGAACTGATTAATTGGTATTTGATATTGTTCTCATAAAATGTTGATTGTATTGTTATTTGTACTCGATTGAGCATCTGGGTTTTGCTCGTTTGATTTTATTTTGCAGGGATACCTTGACTTGGATTTATTTTGTTATAAATCGAACTGTTGAACTCATGAGAACATTCGAACTGTTGGATTCATATTGGATTATTTTGGATATAATCGAACATAAGCTTGGACTGTTATTTGAATTCTATCATGAAAATCTTCAGATTAAAACCCTAACTGAACTTAATAAAAGAAAACTTTTCAGCTTCATGGGTAAAAATTTGAACTTGGAATTTTTGAAATTCAAAATTATCAGATGAACAGTGATTAGAGTGTTCTTGACTTAGAACACTTGGTCATGCGAGTTCTTCAGTTAATTTCTTGCTTTTGCGAGTTTATGACCAAGTTCAAAGTTCATGCGAGTTCTTGGACACAATCCATTCCATGCGAGTTCTGTGAGCAAACTTCATGTTCTGCGAGTTCTTGTCAAAATAAGCATCATGCGAGTTTCTTGGATATTATGTATATCATGCGAGTTTTAAGTCCCTCTCAGTGTCATGAGAGTTCTGGACTTAGAGAATTTTCTGAGTTTGAATTTTTTTTAACCTTTTAGATGTTTGTGAGTTCATACAATACTATTGCATTTTTTAAAACAAAATCAAAACATCAAGTGTTTTGGTCAGTGTTGGTCATTTGTTTTCAGTATGTTGTTGCATTTTGAATCTTGCAACACTATGTGCTTATCTTGTGAGCTTAAAAGTACAATCTTTCTGTACTTTGATACTGTGTGTATCAAAATCATTTTCTGAAAACAAGTTTTTATGCTTATTGCTAACATATTGGATTCTATCCAATACTTTCTTTTCTTTTCAGGTAAAAATGGCAGAGGAAACTTCTCATGATCCCATTGTTCAGATGGATGAGAACGATCCCAATGTGTCCAAGGAGACTCCTATGACATCTTCCAAATCTCACTTTCAGTCAACTATCGGTGTAGATCCTGATCTTGCCCTAATCAGTCCGTCTGAGTATCTGTTGCTCTATCCAAACAACCACCATGTGGACTTTGACGTTCTAAATGTCAATCCACTAGTCATTGAAACTTTGAAGAGACATCCTCTCAACCAGGCTTTGACAGACACTGCTTCAATTCCTCTGATCTATCTACAACAAGCCTGGAAGACAATCGAATACGTGGTGGAGAGCAATACGAACAAATACTTCCAGATCAGAATTGACAACTTCACTTCTGTTATAACCTATCAAAGACTCAGATTGATACTGGACTTACCTGAAGCAAACTTAAGAGAGGACAGAACCACCTTTGACCCATACCCAGTCGACTCTGAAGTATTTGAAGGCATCCGAGCCTTAGGGTATGTGGGATCATTGACAAAGATCAGCGAGTTTAAAAAGACAAATCTACCACCGTTTTACTACCAGATGTTCTCCGTCATCAACCGTTGTTTGACCTCCAGACACTCAGGCCTTGACAATACAAACATGCATACACTGCGACTCTTTCATGCTATCGTGTACAATCTACACGTAGACTATTCAGTGGCCTTTTGGACAAAATTGTATGAAAAGATCATCAGCAAGAGAACGTCAAAGAAACCATTATATCTGCCATACCAGAGGTTTCTCCAATTAATTTTTCGAAGTATGATCCGCTCAAATAGAGATATCCCAAAGAGGTCTCAACATGAGCTTGCTCCTGAGTTTGAAATGCGTTATCTTCAGAAGCAGAAAAAGACCTTTGCTTACTCTATGCCTATTCCAACAGCTTTACTTTCCTATGCTGATCCGCACTCAGAGTGTGTTAAGTATAATAGAGAGTCTATGGGAATGCAAGAACCGGTAATCCCTACCCAAGACTCCAACCCTAGACGAGTGGAGTCAGTGAGGGTTCCTGTGACTACGGGAGTCCAAGGACGGGGAGAGTTGAGACAAAATGCTGAGGGGGGTACAGGCGGGGGTCAGAATTCTCCATCTGATGCTGTGGGGACTTCGGAACAAGTTGCCAATCGTCTAGAAGTTTCCACATCTCAACCTGAAAGGACTATCATTCGTCAATCAAGTCCTCAGGTAGAGATTGCTAATGAAGGTGAGAACTCTGACACAGAGTCGGATCAGCAGGTAGATTCCACATATACTATTCCTTCTGCCAGTTCAGAACATCAATAGGAAAATATTCATGATGCTAACGTTGAAGATGAAAATCTACAACGCGACTTTGGATTTCTTGATGATGTCTCCTTACACCATGATGATATGGAGATTGATACAACTGCTACTGACATACATAATGTCTTGGGAGATATAAGAAGATCTGAGGTAGTTGAAGTTGAAAATACAGATAATGTGAGGCAAAGTGCGAATGTAGAAAAAGAATATGGTGAGAGAGTGTATACCCGAACCTACAGATCCAAAATGGCAACCACATCTAGTACTTTGACGCATGTGTTGCGTTCGGGTGCTCAAGAAATAAGTAGCCCACTTATTCACTTGCACACCTCAACCATCCATTCTACTGCCTCTTAACAGGCTTTTGTCTCATCTTTGCACGGGGTTATAGCACATACTTTATCCACCTTTCACTCGAAAAGTGTAGGTATTGAAAACAAGCTCAACTGCTCCAGAGCTCAATGCCATTCAGTGCACTATCGAGTCTAGCACCACTTGCTTTTTCAACATCAATTCCTAGGACACTTATACAACCTTCTGCTACCAACAGACGTCTATGTGACCCAATTGGAACACCTGTAGTATCTCCACATTCCAGACTACGAGGATCAGGTGGAAGTCCTGTCATTTCTACCACGATGCCAGCTTTGAACACATGCCACACAGTTGAATCTTCAACTGTTGTGAGAACGGGAAGTCTAAGTGACCCCGGTGTTATTTTCACAGAATTCGTGTCTAAGGAGTTTCTCAACGGGAAGGATGTTGAAGATCGTATGTCTGCTAAATTTGAGGAGGAGCTGGGGAAAGTGAAAAGCTTATTGAAAGGAAAAGGTCCAGCTGTTGATATGCCTGTTCAGCCACCTCCACCACCAGTACAGCCTGCTGATCAATCCGTGGAGAAGATGAAATCTGTATTGTATGCCAAGTTGATTTGATTGGTTTATTAAGATCACAGCAACATCAGGTACCTTTAGACTATGTAACAAATGCATAATTCCAGTCTTTCAAGTCTGAAGTGGTACAGAATCTTCAAGATCTCACCAGAGCAGTTCAGGATTCTTGTAAAGCTCAGGCAGTTCTCAGAAGAAGACATGATCGTGATTCTGATCAAGATCATGAGGGGGAGATAAGTAAGAGACAAAGAACTGCCACTGACACTGAAGCTGCTCAGGTTGAAACTCAATATGGAGATGATGTGATAATGACAGATGTAAGAGCTGAGGAGGAGGTTGAAGAAGGTGAAAGGAATGAGCTTGTGTTATACTTTAATGAAGAAGTAGAACCAAGGGTTGCAAAGCCTAAGGTTGCTACAAGATATGAGATTCTTATGATAACTGGGATGCTTGACATTGATATTATCAATCTTTCGTCTTATGAAGAGGAGACAACTAATGAGAAATATGATAACTTTTGGAGGCTGAAAGATGAAGAAAGAGAAAGATTGATGGATTCAGATGAGGAGGGGAATGAGAATATCCTTGACATCTTGACGGGCACACTAGATGACATACAATTGAGTCTTGTGCATCATGAAATTCCATAAACCATCCGAACCCCACCTGAAATACCTTCCTTTAAAGAAATAAACCTTACTGAACCTTACAACCAACCAGAAAACATACCCAGCCCAGTAAACCAACCTCCACCTAGCCTAGAAAACCCACCTAGCCTTGTAAACCTTCCAAGCCCAAACAGATTTCCAGGCCCAAACAGAATCCCAAGCCCAATACCTAAAAACCAACCTGAAGCCAATCCTGAAAACCAACCTGAAACTTATCCTTTACCTAATCCTGATGCCTTCTTTCCTTCTAACTCTGTTGAAACCCAAGCAGGACCTTCAAACATACCTCAAGCAACTCTTATACCTACTGATGCTAAAATCAAACATATGAGGAATGCTCAGAGAGTTCCTTTTCTGGAAGAGGATAGGAAGAAAATGTTTGTGCATAGGATCAGGGAGTTAGACATTCACAAGGTCTTGGGTGTTTCTCATTTACCATGGGATGTACAGGAAGAATATGCTAGATTGATCACTTGGGAAATAAAAACAGAGAGATATGTAAAGAACAAATCTGGGATTGTCACTGTTAAGGAAGTCAGAATGCGAAAGTTTCATAGGAAAATCTGGTACCTAGTGTTTTATGTTCAAAGAAGAGATCTTTCACACTGTGAATTTTCTGAAGTTGATTTCTCGCATCTGGATGTAGACGATATTGAATACCTTTACCATCTGTTCAGAAACATGACAGTACGTCCGGAGAATATTATCTTTGCCTTGGAAGTCGTCAAAAGATTCATGAGAAGGCATGTAAATTACACTTACTGTTATGATTTCCAGCTTGCTATGGAGACAAATCAAAAGAGAGTGAACATGACTAAGCCTAACCTGGATTATGAAAACTTGGAGAATTATGATCTATTCACAGTCATTGATCATCCTGAGCTTGGAGTTGTTTACAAGAATGCTGAGAACAAGAAAAGGTTTATGAGGATATCAGAGTTATCAAAGTTTTCAGATGGAACAATCAAGGTGGTCAGACTTCAACTCAACATGAAGTTCAAAGAGAATGAAGAGAAAGTCAACAAAGGAGAGAAAGGTCTTGGAAAGTTTGATATACTTGCTTTGATCCAAGTGTTGGATGCTTTGGACGATAAACTTCATTTCAAAAGGGGGATAAGAATATTTGAATCATTGATCGGGATCAGACAAGGAAGTCATTCTCGTTGGGGCAGGCCTATCATTAATGCTTGATCTAAAAGGGGGAGAATGTTAATGTATTTGTTTAGATCAAGTGTTTAACTTCTGTAATGTTTGACTTTGACTCTGTCTAAGTCCTTGAGAGTTTAGTTCCTTAAGGGTTTTGTTTCCTTTATATAAATAGTCTTTTGTCTTGAGAGTTCTTTGTAACTTGTTCATTGTGCGCATATCTTGTAATCCTTTGACAGTAATACACATATGACTGGTTTCTCTCTCTAGATTCTCTCTCTATACTGATTGATCTTATTTGCATTAGATTGATTGAATATGGCTTGAATTTAGGAATTTACAGGTCTCTGTGTGCTCCCCCTCGATATTTGGACCTACAACAGTAGTGGAAGAGGGTGAAGTATCACTAGGACCAGTTAGGGATGTACCTGTTTAGTCTGTAGAGGCCTCGGCTTCAGAGACTCTGTGATCATCTTCATAGGGTCCATCATCGTTGAACATCTCTGCAAATAGGTGATGAAGTTCATTTGCTCTTGATTATTCACCAGAGTCTTTCTTTTGAAGCTTGAGTCCTGAGCTGATTTGCTCAGAAGTCACCTGAAAAGAGTCATTGAATGAAACATTAATACTTTCCAGTATATGTTTTGAATTTAGCACATAGACTCTATAAGCCTTGGAGGTAGATGAATAGCCAATGAATTTTGCTTCATCTGCTTTTGGGTTAAACTTTCCAATGCTCTCTCTGTCATTGAGAATGAAGCATCTGCAGCAAAATACATGAAAATACTTGATATTTGGCTTCCTCTGGTTAAGTAGATGGTAGGGGGTCATGGAATGCCTGTTTACTATAAGTGATCGATTTTGAGTGAAACATGTCGTAGAAATAGCTTCTGTCCAGAAAGAAATCGACAACCCTGATGCAGTGAGCATGGTTCTTGCGGCCTCCACTAGTGTTCTATTCTTCCGTTCAACAAAACCATTAAGTTGTGGAGTCCTCGCAGCCGAGAAGTTCTTTGATATGCCTTCTTCAGTTAGATAGGCTTCAATGGATGAGTTTTTGAACTAAGTACCATTGTCACTTCTTATCCTCTACACTCTGCAATCATAAAGAACCTGTATCTTCTTCAAAAGATTGATTAGTATAACAGGGACGTCAGACTTCTTACGAACAAATTCTAGCCAAGTGTATCGAGAGAACACATCTACTAGCACAAGAATGTACTTCTTGCCACCTAGGCTCTGCATAGAGATGGGACCAAAAAGGTCAACATGTAGCATCTGCAGAGGCCTAGTGCAAGATATATCTGACTTGCTCTTTTGGGCAGCTCTTTTGAGTTTGCCCACCTCACAAGCAAAACATAGATGATCTCTGTCAAACTTTATACTTGGAAGACCACTTACCAAATTCAATTTTATGAGCTTGTCAAGGGTATGGAAATTCAAATGACAGAACCTGTTATGCCAGAGCCAAGCCTCCTTATTCTTACTAGATACCAAACAAAGCTTTTCTTCTTTGTTGGTTGCCTTGAAGTTCATGAGGTATAAATCACCCCTTCTGTTGGCTCGCAGAAGTTCTGTTCCAGTATCCTCTTTCAGTAGAGAGTACTGTTGGCATTTAAATATCACATCGAATCCATTGTCACAAAGTTGGCTGACACTTAATAAGTTGTGCTTAAGGCCATCCACATAAGCCACTTTGCATACGTCGATGTCCCCCTTAGCAATGACCATAGCCTTTTATTTGACCCTTCCTATTATCTCCAAAGGTCACAGAACCTCCTTCGAATTTTTCTTTGTAAGAGGTGAGCAACCCTCTGTCGCCAGTAATGTGTCTTGAGCACCCGGAGTCTAGGTACCAGATTGGCACACAATTCTTCTTCTGTGGACAGAGTAAGGAGATTTAGGTACCCATTTCCAAATGGGTCTATTTTTGTTAGGGGTCTTAAGAGTTGCCTCAACACTCTTTGGTTTGGCATTACCCTCTTTCACAGAGGAACCATTTTTCCCTTTCTCACCCTTGAATTTGGCTTTCTTGGACTTGGGGTGAGAAATAAAGCAGTGTGTGCTAGAGAAGTGTTGGTTAAGAGCATGCATAAGATCAAAGCATTTGCAATATGAAACTTCAGAAGCAAAGTTCTTGAACTTTTCATTGAAAGCATTAAATAAGGGTACAGAGCATTTTTTCAATACAATCTTTCCTACAATTAGATTTCTTTTTACATAAAGTCCTATCTATTGATTTTTGACAAAATTCCCTTGCGGATTGCTCTTGGATTGTACTCTCCTGTGGTTTTCCTTCCTTGAAATCACTGCCACAGAAGCATAAGATTGGTCACTTTTAAGCCATTTCCCTTCTGTTGCCATGTGAGTTTTTCTTGAAAAGGTTTTATAGGTTTAAGAGCTTTAGGCTTCTGAGATGACAAAACCTTTTCCTTGTTTAGTTTTTCAAGCTCAAAAGATGTTTTGGCTTGTAGACACATGTCAAGGAAATCAGGACAAATAGGTATCCCTGCAGATCTCCTTTTGGGAGCTACCATTCTATTAAGAATGCCAGAGGATAATTTACAGTCCTCTAGTGTGCAGGGAGCTATTTCTTGCTCCTCAGAGCTAGTCTCAGCATCGACATAGGATGACTCAGACTCCGATTCAGAGTCCAAATCAAGAAAATCTTTGTGGCTGGAGGCATGGTTTTCTTGTCATGCATTGCTTTTTTCATCACTAGTGTCCTCTGAAATATTTAGACTTTTGAGAATACAAGGAATCACTTCAGGAACACTCAAACACTCCATCAAATCTTGCTCAAAGATTCCATACACGACAGAGGTCATATTAGGATGATTGAAAAAGTGGTTTTCATTGGTTTTCTTCAAGTCATTTTCCAAGAACCTTTTAAACAGTTTTTCTTCTATAGAGGCTGGCACAAACTCTGGTGCCTCAGAGGACAACTCCTTTTTAGGGGTCATCATGCACACAAAGGCCATTTGAGTTTGTGTCTCTGGACAACCAAATCTGAAGAGTTTTATCTATTTTTGAGACAGATATTTCCTTGGAATGGATTTCCTCCTTTCAGAGGATGATGATGATAGATCACTGTTTTCATACCAGACATTGGTCATCACCAGAGGATTCCTCAGATGTGGTCCTTCAGAGGTTCTGCGCCTCTTAAATGTAGAAATTAGATTTGGAAGACTTGGTTTTAAAAATTTCCCTGGACAGAAGATGTTTGCTAAAGATTTGTTTCTTTTATTTCCAGTGTAGGGGTCAATGTCTGTAAACTCTATACCTCTTCTGCCAACTTGGATGTTTACCTTTTCATGCACCTTCTGTGCATCCTGATATTTACTTATGTGCAAGTCTCTGTCGAGCAAGTTTGGGTGAAGAACTTCTCTTTCTTCTTGGAAAAAGTTCTTTAAGGAGATGGAATTTAAACGATTACTCTCATTATTCCTTAGCTCCTTTATCTTTTCTTTTAAAGCTTCATCAAGTGAAGAAACTTTCTATTTTAATGATTTCTTTTCATAAATATGCTCAGAAATAAGTGAACTTTTCTCAAGATAAAGCTTATCATTCTCTTGAGTGAGAAGTCTAGCCTCTCGCTCATAGAAGGCAAGCTTCTTCTCGAGTTCTGAGCATGTATTTTTGCAAACAATGAATTCCTTTTGAAGTTCAAAAAGATTGTTTTTAGAGTCTTCTGAGATAAAGTCAGAAGTGGATACCTCACTATCACCCTCTGAAGAGTTGACTTCTGGCATTCCACAGAAGAGTGCACTTGTATCCCCTTTGTCAGAGGATTCGTGGTCACAAGATTATCTTGTTCGACCATCAGTGACCTCTGCGTGTAGTACTCTGCCTTTTTCTTGAAGAAGACAACATCTCTGACCGGTTTGCCTCTGTTGGCATTGGTTCTGCACTCGGCTGCAAAGTATCCAGGCTTTCCACACTTAAAGCAGCCCTCATTCTGTAGGGTGTTGTTTGCAGTCTTCTCACATCCTATGACATCAGTCCTCTGATCACCCATCTTTTGTTGCTCCGCATACCTTCTATCATCTCTCTTTTCATCATGCTCTTCTCTGCCAAACTTCCTTTGCTCATACCTACCATAACCTCTTCTGTCATCTCTCTCATCTCTACCTCTGTTGAACATGGGCTTCTTCTTCAAGCCTCTGTTGTACTCTTTAGTCATAAGAACCATAGTCTTGGCCATCGAAGCCATGTCCATCCCTTCCTCAGAGCTTTACTCAACCTCACTCTCTGCAACTAAAACCTTCTTTTTCTACTTCTTCAAATTCTCCTCTCTAGCTTTCTCTTTATTCCCCTTCTCTTGAACCTCTGTTGCTTTACCCACCAATGCAAGAGGTCCTATAACTTGAGTTTTGATTCTAGGTATTCGATTTTCTTGGCTAACCAAAGTCCCAAAAAGGTCAGATAAGGACATGGTTAGGTGCAACCATTCATCATTTAGGCTCTGAAGAAACATGACATTGTTTTCTTCAGGGGTTCTGTGGATGCCATACCTATTGCATTTGTTGATCAGGGAGTTAAACCTATCATATGTGCTCTATATGGTTTCATTTGGTAGAGCTCTGATGGTATAATACTCATTAATGCATAAAGCTTTGTTGTTCTTTTGAGTTTTAGCCCCATCTTCTAGTTGTTTTTCAAGCTCTAGCCAAAGATCTTTTGAAGTTTCACAAGAGTCCAAAGATTGAAAAATATCAATGGGAATGGCCATTATGAGCAGTCTTTTGACCTTTTTGGCAAGCTCATGCAACTCTTTATCTTGCTTACTCCACTCAACAATGGGTCTTAGTTTTTGATATTTAGGGATCTCTGGAGTAGTAGCAGTTGCAGGTACCCTGGGAACAGTGGTCATAGGAATAAAAGGAGGATTATAAAGAAACTCAACAAGTACAACATCCACTCCTTCAAAAAAGTGGACCATATGGATTTTCCATTGGGGATATTCATTCCTTAGGAGAGAGTAGGAGGCTTGGATTGAGATCCAGCACTGAAGAATGTTATTGCATTTGCCATTTTTTGTGTGACAGAAATGGTGACAAAAACAGAGTATGAACTTGGTGAATCAAACTGAGATGAAACAGAGAATAATATGGTGAGAATATGATGAAAAGAAGTTTATCAACCCAGTTTATGAGCTTTGAACTGTTCCACACTAAGAAACTGACCTATTTTTTGAATCTAAATCAAACTAGTTGATGAAAACTCAGATAACAGGGACTGTTCCTTTTTGAATGAAACACGAGACTAAGAACAAGCTCAAAGTACTACCAAACACGAAGAAATCATTGATAGAACAGGATCCTTTGATATTAATGATCAAAGCCTGCTCTGATACCAATTGTTGATCCCAATTTGGTGTTCTAACAAATGATTAACCAATACAAACTACACAAAGCAGAATATTATGAGTGCGGAAGCGTTTCGTATGTAGTAAGATGGTTTGTTTGGTAATAAACACACACGCAAGTAACAAAGAGATCAATAGACAAATATGAGTTAGTCACTAAAGGATCTGCTTAATTAAACTTGAATAATACACCAAGAACATGCTCAACTGTGTGCAAATATGCTCTCAAAGATAGTACTGCTAAATCAGGGTGTGAAGATTTGTGTGTTCTTGCTTTTTAATTCTACAGGAGGTGCTCCCTTCATATACAAGGGGGATCACACAAAGTACAAGACAAAGACTGACATTCCATATAAGGAATACCACCTGGAAAGTAAAACCATCGTGGGGATGTACTATTGATCTTGAAGATCTTCGTACAACAGGGTCACGTGATTTGCATGTGATGTTGTCTTGACCATTGTATCCTGAAATCTTCAAGTCTTCCATCTTCAGAGTTTAGCCACACAGAGGCTCTGTGAGTGATCACAGAGTCTCTATGGTCTAAAAGTGATCTTCAGTTTAAGAGATTCTCGGGTAGATAGTCGACAGAGCTTCTGTGGTTAGCACTTTTGCGGTGTACCTTGGTGTAAGCGGCAGTCTTCTGAGGTTCCTAAACTTAGCCTATTTTTCAATACTTTCTATACAATGAATTTGGAGCTAACAAACATCTTTGAGAAAGAAAAGAAAAATACTGAAAAGAAAAATGTTGTTCTTTTCAAAGAGATTTAAAAAAAAAGATCTTAGAAAACGATTTTGAGTTGGAAAGAAAAGTTTTGAAGCTGAAATTTCAAAATTAACCAACAAGTTAGCCACTTTATCCTCAGATATTCTAAAAGGACATAAAAGTAAATTTGATCTGCAAAGTAAGTTTGATAGGCTTTGTAATGAAAAATCAAAATTGACTAATAAAATCAAACAACTTGAAATAGGTAATGTTGATCTGTCAGATAAAATAACAGCCGATACAACTAACTTATCTTCTTATGATGATGATTCAACAGAATCAGTCTGTTCTTTTCAATCTGTTTCAAGTCTATTTCAGAAAATGGTTTTCAAGAAAAAGGATGTTAAATCAAAAGTCTTGAAACGAGATCAGATTAAAACTCCAAGTTCTTTCTATGTCAAATCTATTGATAAATAAGCTACTTATTTCTCAAAATCTGGAAAGAAAGCATCTAAAAAAGATAAGATAATTTGGGTTGTGAAAGGATCTCCATAAGCTGAAAAGTATCAGAAATTAAGTGCACAAGCTTCAAAAGTAAACAAGAACAAAGCATCAAAAGGTAAATCTTTTACTAAGCCTCATTACATCAAGTCTACAAATCACTTAATCAGGTTAGCTAAAATAAGATTATGTTGTTCTTACTGTTTGTTAGAGCATATTTGTTGGATACAAGATCATGAAGACTGAAGACTGAAAGTCAATTCAAGTCAAAGTTCAAGTCAACTCTCAAAGCAAGTCAAAGTTTACTTTGTAATAAATAGTCAAAGTCAAATGTAATGTGTTTTGTAGTTAGTATTTAGCGCGTGTGTTAAATAGGTATATATCTAGTTGTGTTGGAAGCGTGTGGTTAGAAGTTAACATTGTAAGTACGCAGATTGAGTTCTAGAGAGAGAAACTATCAGAGAGCTTATTGTATACGAAATCCTTTGAATCAATTGAAACAGGTTAAGTGATTGATTCGTATCATCTTTTTTATTGATTGAATTGCAATTTAGAACTTGAAATTAAAGATTAATAATTGGTATCAGAGCAGAGTTCATGTTAAATCGATCAAGAAAATGGAGTCGCACTGTTCGTTTGAGTTTAGATCGAATTATTGAATTTTTCTGAGTTTTTGGAGTTGTAATTGATTAGATAATGTTCGTATAGTGTATTAGATCAATCTTATATAGGTTAATTGAATTCTTGCATTGTAATTTTGGATTAATTCTTGGATTTTACGAGTTTTAGATACACGAGTTTTTACACACTGTGTTTGAATCAATGTGTACATTAGAGTGATTCTTGTTGAAATTCAGTGATTGTAATCCATTCTAGAAGTGTTGGTGAGTAAATTGTCGAAGTTACAGATCGAAAATCAAAGGATTGATGGATTTTTGAGCCAATCAGAGTGATTTTTCATCGACATCTCAAGAACTCGCATCAAAGAAGATTTCGCATAATTGTGTTGTCTGAAAATCTTATAAGTGTAGAATTCGCATATGTGTGTTATGCGAAATGTATTGAATTCGCATATGTGTGTAGTGCGAAAACCTCAGAATTCGTACAAGGTTATATGCGAATTGTCAGAATTCGCATAAGCCTTTTTATACGAAAAGATTTCTTGAAACATTCTAAGGATAGAATTTGTATCTGAGTGTCATGCGAAAAGTAAGAATTTCACATCTGTGAGTCATACGAATTCTTTGAATTCGCATAAGAGTGTATGTGAATTGATCAAGATTGAATATTTTTCCAAGTACATAATTTGTTTGATTATATTATGCGAAAAGTGTGTATGCGAAAAGTTTGTTTTTCAAAATATTTCCAAGTCAAGATTTCGCATAAGTGTTGTATGCGAATTCTAAGAACTCGCATATAACTGTATGCGAATTTTGTGTGTGTGTGAATTCTGATTTCTTCTTGTATGCGAATTCTAAGGTTAGTTTGTGTACTGTGCGAATTTTTGGTTATTTGTGCTTGTGTACGAATTGTTCATGCGAATTTTTTGTATTTCACAGTAGTGTGCGAATTCCATACTTGGGAAATTTTTGGAAATTTAATTTGTGAAATTTCTTTCTAAGTTTTACTATATTTCTGATTTCACTTGGACTAACGATCATTTTTCAAGTTCTTATTGTACAACTTTTGAAACAGGATGACTTCCAAGGACGCACTTTCAATTGGTACAGACGAAAAGCCTCTGGTACTGTTCAAAGGGGAATACGAACAATGGAAGGACCGGTTTCTTGACTTTGTGAACAGACATACAAACGGAGAGAACATTCTGATGTCTATCATGGAAGGTCCGATGGTACCTCTCACCATTGAAATACCTGATGATGAATCCTCGGATAGCGAAGATGGAAATGTTGATAGAGCTCAAAAGACAAAGACTGTTCCGAAAGACCTCTCTCAGTATACATATGAGCAAAAGGACAAATACAAAGCTGATAAGCAAGCAAGATCTCTATTCTTAGAGAGCATACCCAATGAGATCTACATCAAAATCGACACTTACAAAGCAACCGCAAAGAAAATGTGGGATCAACTTCAAAAGATGAAGACGGGATCTAAGGTCGGAAATCAGATGAAGGTTGCCAATTGCATAAACAACTACGAGGAATTTAAGGCTAAAAAGAATGAGAGCCTTGAGGAAACTTACGAGCGATTTGTTCTTCTGCTGAACGAGATTGCAAAGAACAAAGTCAAGAAGAAGCAGACAGAACACAACGTCAAGTTCCTCAACATCCTTTAGTCTGAGTGGAAGAAGCACACTCGAAGGATGATACAGATGAAAGACCTTAGTGACATCCCACTTCATGAAGTGTATGAAATGTTAAGATAGAATGAAGAAGAGGTAGAAGAGAAAAGAGGAGAAAAGAAGAAAGTTGAGAAAGTAGTTGATCCTATAGCTTTGGTTGTGGCTGAGAAAAGGAAAGAGAAAGAGAAACAAAAGAAGAAGAAAAAGAAAGTGGTGGTTCCTAGTTCTGACGATACTGCCAATTCTGATTATGACAGTGATGATAGGGAAAACATGAAGCAAGCAATGTTACTGCTGACCCATGCCTTTCAAAAGAAATTCTACAAGAAGTCAGGTTCAAACACTCAAAGGTACTCGTCAGGGTCAAGGAATCATGAACATAGAGAGAGAGTAGAAGGAAGAAGATTTGAGGTGAAGAAGTTTGGAGATAGAAAGCTTGAGGAGAAGAAAAGGTTTGTCAATGATTATGGTAGTGAGAAGAAGTCAGATGATTTGATCAAGTGCTACAATTGTGGCAAGCTGGGCCATTTCGCCAAAGACTGTCGCAAGCCTACCGTCAGAAATTCCGACTACTACAAGCAGAAGATGTTACTGGCTAAGCAGAAAGAAGCGGGAAAAGCTCTAATGGCAGAAGACAAATTTTGGCTTGACCATTCTGACGATGAAGAAAAGGAAGAAACCTCACATATGTGTCTGATGGGTAAAGAGGTCAAGTATGATGAATCTGACGAAGAAACATCTGATGAGGTACAAAATCTTTTTGAATTTGAATTTTAACTAAAATGGAAGCCATGATGATAGAACTTCAAGATATTCAACCTAAATTGAAAAAGGAAAAGAGCAGAGTTGCAAAGAAACGTCAAACTATTTTTGAACTCAACAAAGAACTTGTTGGGAACAAAAGTCTGATTGACTCTCTGAAAAAATCTGCTTCTGATTTTAAACATCCAAAAGATTGTTTTGAAAATAAGATTTCTGAAATTGCTTCTAAACTTTCAAAGTCTGATATTGAGAAACAAGAAGTTGTGCTAACAACTCATAAACTGCAGGTTGAAAATAAGAGTTTGGAGAAAAAGGTATATGGTTTGGAAACCAAATTGTATGCTAGAGGACAAACAGATCAAGCCATTTTCTTAAACACACCAAATGAGGAAGCTGATGTTAAAGAGAAGTGGGAACTCGGTTATGATAACCCACATTATCTAAAGAAAGCAATCAGAAAACAGTCAGCTTTATATAACTTTGATTTTCTATATGCGGCTGGTAAACATCCTCATTTGAAACCCAAATTCGTTACCAAATCACCAGATGAGGTAGAGGCCAAAGAAGATGAAAATAGAAAGAATACAAAGAAAATGCAACTACCATTCTGTTATCAAAAGCTGAATGATAGTTATCTTTCAAAACAACCAAAGTTTCTTTCCAATGGTTATTTTGAAAGTTATTCTACTACAGAGTTGGAGGCAAAACCGATTAAAGCAAAAATTTATGTTCCTCCATTTGTTTTAGAAAGAAAAATAATTGATCTTGAAAATGCTTTATCTGATGAAAGAATATTGGTTGACATTGAACAAGTTGTATTTTCTACTGTAATGAAGAACACTGTTTTTAAAACTGAATCCAACAAGTGTTCAAAATCTTCTAAGGCACCTCAAACTTCGGAAGATGATTTTGATGACTTATTTGCGTCTGCAAATGATTTTCTAAATTCTGATGATGGGTGTGTTAATGAAATTGATATGTTTGACTTCAATGCTAAACTTCCAGATCATTCTGCTTTTATCATTAACGGTGAAGTTTTACCTAGTGTGTTTGAAGTTGGTGAATCATCAATTAAGGTTGGTGGATCAGTTTTTGTGAGTACTGATTTTTATTAAAAAGGTAAGAAGCAAAAGAAACGGCGCTCACATAAACGGACCAACACAGGTAAGCTCAAGAAAAGACAAACTCAGAAATCTAATTTTCCTAACAAATCTAAATCTTTTGTTTCAGTGTTGAAAAAGAAAAGGTCTGAAGAGCGAACTGAATGGCGACCAAAACAGAAGATTGATGAGAATGCAGAATCATGTCCTGATACTGTTTGTACTAGAACGACTGATAGTATTTCTGATGTAGTTGGTATTATTGCTTCTCATAAACAAAAACTTGTAATTACTTATAAGAAATATACAATAAAGCAATTACTCCAATTATCTCGGTCTACTACTAAGTCCTCTAAATATATACGGAATGATTTTTTTTATCGCCAATATTCTGATGATTGGTTCGGTACTTATCATGTTTATCATTCTATAGCTTCTCATGTTTTTCAAAACAAAAGCGGACCCAAATTCAAATGGGTGCCAAAATCTTGCGCTAATCTGAAAGGACCCACATTTAAATGGGTACCTAAAGTTGTTGTTCTCTGATTTCTCTTGTGCAGACCCATCAAATGTGGTATTTGGATTCTGGTTGCTCCAAGCATATGACTGGGCAGAAATATATTTTGTCTAATTATACAGAGAAATATTGCGGGAACGTGCGCTTTGGGAACGACCAGTTATCACCAATTTTGGGCTATGGTGACGTTATTCAAGACAACGTAACGATTACGAAGGTGAGCTACGTTAAAGGTTTAGGACATAATCTCTTTAGCATTGAAAAGTTTTGTGACAAAGACCTAGAGGTTAATTTCAAGGCCAAGAGGTGTTCTGTGCGTACTGAAGATAGTAAAGAACTCTTGGGCGACACGAGAAAGTCAAACCTCTACACGATTAATCTTTCAAAAGTTAAGACTTACAATGAGGTGTGTCAACTGTCAAAAGCTTCGCTGCAACAAAGCTAGTTATGGCATCGAAGGCTTTCTCACCTGCATTTTCGTTACATCAACAAACTGGTCACGAGAAATTTAGTCAAAGGACTTCCTAAGCTTAAATATGTGAAAGAACATATGTGCGCAGCGTGTGAGAAGGGGAAGATGAAGAGAGTTGCTCATAAGCCAAAGCCTGAGCCTAGTACAAGTTCTCCACTTGAATTGTTGCATATGGATCTCTACGGTCCAATGCGTACTAAAAGCATAAATGGCAAGAAGTATGTATTAGTGATTGTGGAGGATTACTCGTGGTACACTTGGGTCAAATTTCTGAGAACAAAAGATGAGATGCCCGAAGTCATCATCACATTTCTAAAGACTAATCAAGTAAATCTGCAAAAGACAGTCAAGCTTCTAAAGACAAACAATGGCAAAGAATCAAGAACAGAACTGTAGAAGATTATCTCGAATCGGTCGGGATAACACATCAGTTTTTTGCTGCCAGAACGCCTGAACATAACGGAGTTGTAGAGAGACGTAACAGAACGCTAGTCGAGGCCGCTCGAACTATGCTGAGTCAATCGGATCTACCTTTGTTTCTATGGGCTGAAGCTGTATCAACTGCTTGCTACACGCAGAATCGATCCGTAATCCATCGACGGTTAGTAAAACTCCATATGATTTAATAAATAACCGTACACGTAGCATTAAACATTTTCATATTTTTGGATGCAGGTATTTCGTACTGAACGACAAAGAGAACTTGAACAAGTTCAGTCCAAAAGCTGACGAAGGCATCTTTATCGGCTACTCTCAAACATATGGTGCATACAGAGTCTATCTGAAGAAGTCAAAGATCGTGGTTGAAAGCGTTAATGTTACATTCGACGAAGAGTTGGCTTCTGAACAAAGCAGTTCAGAACCCGTACTTACATAAGTATTAGCTTCTGGACAAATCAGTCAAGAACCTGTGGTTAATGCGACTAATTCTGATAAACCATCTACTTCTACATCTCATTTATCTGAATTAGATTTACTGTTTGAATTCTTTTACGATGAGTTTCTTGGGTCTAAATTGCCTAAATCTATTGTGATTGACAGACCTGAAGAGTCAAGCAGTCATCATCCAATCACTTCAGATGTGTCTACTGAACTTGTTCCCCCGGTTCAACAAGAAACTCCGATTCAAACAACTACTCCTTCAGTTGAAGCTATACATGAAACTGCCGAGACAGAAGTTGCTGATTCAGTTGGTTGTACTGTAACGACTAATCAACAGCCAGATAATGTTGTACCAACTGAAACTTCTGCACAGAATATTTCAACTGAATCCCTCCCTGAACAAGAAGAAGATAGTGGATTCTTAGATGAACATCACGATAAATCTACATCAAATCCACTCCCTCATGAACACAAGTGGACCAAAGAGCACCCGATACATCAGATAATAAGAGATCCATCTAAACCGGTGCAAACTAGGTTTGCTACACTTAATCAATGTATGCATGACTCATTCTTGAGCAAGGTAGAGCCAACACGTGTATCTGAAGTTGTAGCTGACTCAGATTGGGTAACTGCAATGCAAGAAGAGCTAAATCAGTTTGAAGCATTAAAAGTCTGAAGACTAGTGCCTAAGTCTGAAGGTAAAACTATTATTGGCACAAAATGGGTATTCAAGAACAAGAAAGACGAAGATGGTATCGTGATCGGATACAAAGCAAGACTAGTGGCTAAAGGATATAGGCAAGAGGAAGGTATTGGCTATGACGAGACTTATGCTACAGTAGCACGCATCGAGGCTATACATATGTTTCTTGCACATGCCGCTCACAAGAACTTTACTGTCTACCAAATGGACGTGAAGACTACTTTTCTCAACGACATTTTAAGGGAGGAAGTCTACATCTCTCATCGTGAAGGCTTTGTCAATCCAGAAAAGCCGAATCATGTTTACATTCTGGACAAAACTCTTTATGGTCTGAAGCAAGCCCCTCGAGCATGGTATGAAGTGTTATCTAAGTTCCTTGTCAAGTCTAGCTTCTCGAAAGGTAAGATCGATACTACTCTTCTTATCAAAAAGGAAAAAGTCGATATCATTTTAATTCAGATTTATGTGGATGATATCATATTTGGTTCAACTAACGCTAAATACTATAAGAATTTTTCTAACCTCATGGTGTCCAGATATTAGATGAGTATGATGGGAGAGATGAATTTCTTTCTTGGATTACAAGTCAAACAATTTTCAATGGGGATTTTTATCAATCAAGCTAAGTACATTTTTGATATTCTTTGAAAATTCAAAATGGAAAATTTCACACCTATTGGAACCCGATGGCACCTGGAACTAAGATTGGCACTGATCCTTCGGGAAAAGCAGTCAATGTTAGAACCTACCGAGGGATGATTGGTTCTTTAATGTATTTAACATCTAGTAGGCCAAATATTATGTTCTCTACATGTCTATGTGCTAGATATCATGCTTCTCCAAAAGAATCCCATTTGTCTGCAGTTAAACTAATTTTTAGATATCTGAAGGGCACTGCAGATCTTGGTCTGTGGTATCCTAAGGATACAGGTTTTGAACTGACAACATATTCAGATGCAGACCATGCAGGTTGTATGCTTGACAGGAAAAGTACGTCGGGTCACATACAATTTCTGGGCGATAAACTTGTGAGTTGGGCTTCAAAGGAACAACTTTGTGTATCTACATCAACGGCTGAGGCAGAGTACGTCGCTGCGGCGAGCTGCTGTTCTCAAGTGTTGTGGATGAGAACACAACTCCGAGATTATGGCTTCAAATACAACAAGATCCTGATCTACTGTGATTCAAAGAGCGTGATTGCCATATCTGCGAATCTTGTTCAACACAGAAAACCAAACACATTGACGTACGATATCATTTTATCAAAGATAATGTGGAAAAAGGTACAATCGAACTTTATTTTGTAAACACAGATTACCAACTTGATGATTTATTTACCAAGCCTCTTGATGAAAAGAGATTTAATTTTCTTGTTTCAAAACTTTGTATGTTAAATCTCAAGACTTAATCTGTGATTACCCACTAAAGTTTTGTTATTGTTATTTTTCTTCATTTCTTTATTTTTAATCTGAAAGATATATGCTCTTAAGTTTGTTCATGATCTCAGGGGGAGTGTGAGATGATACAAGATAAGATCATCTACATACATTTGAGGGGGAGTTCATAAATTTTCCATATGTTTATCACTGCTAAATTTTCTGA
Organism: Arctium minus; assembly: GCA_954870635.1. Lineage (NCBI taxonomy): Eukaryota > Viridiplantae > Streptophyta > Magnoliopsida > Asterales > Asteraceae > Arctium > Arctium minus. Next base: position 9,207,271 of record OX941096.1, on the reverse strand, counting down.
TTAATAATTTCAAGGGGAGTAAAAGTTAAGGGGTATAGTAAAGGAATTCTGATTACATTTGATCAGAACTCGTACTTTCAAAGTTTTATTGCTTTATGTCATTTTATTTTCAATAAACTTTGTGAATAAAGCTTTGTACTTTGACAGACTTGTGATTTTTGCAGAACTGAGAGAAAGCTTACATGATCATATCATATAATACTTAGAGCTGACTTGATGAGATTTAAGACTGAGCAAAAGGTTTATTTCTAATCTTAATCTCATACGTGTCTGAAAGAAGGACAACTTTCAGATATGAAAACATGTTCTTAAATGTTCAAACCACTTCTGATTCTTAAAAAGATTTCATGAATATAGAACTGTGATTTTAAATGTTTTCATGTTATATGTGCTTCAATGTTAAATAAACCGTGTGTTTCCAAAGATACATACTTGCGTATTATCTTTTCCATATACTTTCAAGTATTCGCACACACCAGTTTACTATTTTGTTGATTATGTTCTTACCATGTTCATATTGAAACATATTTTCGATGGTAAGACACCCCGCTTGATATTCAAAGTTTGAGCGTGATTTCGTTTCAAAACATTTCTTTCGAGAATGTCTATATTTTGATTCGTATAGACAATATCAAATATTTCTTGACCTAAGCCTTACTCGATAAATCATTTACATATTGATCTTTTTCATACAATGTCAGATTTTCAAACAAGTTTCTTGTATTCATTTCATTCTTTCAATATACTTGTTTTGAAATATCTTCAATGTTTAAAAATGCTCAAATCTTCATTATTACATCTATGAGCATACAAACATCTGACTTGTATATATATTTGTGCTTTAACTGCAAAGTTAAACCATTGGAGTAACATTATTCTTTTAGGAAAACATGGGTTCATTGTGTTAGGACTTCAATGAAACTTCTATGGATTCACGTTAACCAGTGTTTCCTACCCAAGAAGTTAATCCTTAGTGATCGAGAGGCGAGGACTCAAAATAACTGAGTGTGGGTTTATGTGATGAGGTAAAATGGAAATGAGAGTTTGGTTAGAAGCGAGCTAAATGCTTAAAAGAAAGAGGGTGAGAGATCAGAGTAAAAGAATATCAAACTCTGCACCAACTTTTTCTGATCCGGGCAACCACATTTCCGATTGTTTCACAATTTTTTGGTGAACGTCATTGAAACAGGCACCTAGCCCATGCCAACTCTTGATTTAAAACCCCACCAGCTACTCATCTTTTTTCTCAAAAAGAAGATGTTTCATATTTGAAGGGGACGCAACACATATGCTATCTAGTTTTCATTTGGAAAATCTGGATATTGAAAAAGAAGGAAGTCTGCCCCACCTTCACACTTCGATCATGCACAATCGAGTATGTGTTTAACTGTTGTTGTCTCAATGGTTTACACAATTTTGAGCGTAACAAAAGCAATCATCTGTGCTTAATTCTTTCAAACACAAGCACGAGCACACAAGAAATTTGTTTTTCTGTCAAAACGTTCATAGTTTAACCTTGTGTTATTCGATGATTGAATGGAAGGCCTGGGGGAGTGAACATCAAAAAGCTCCTTTCCAATGTGTATTCGTTACACACAGTGACTTTGTGATACTGACAGACATTTTAACTGATTCATTTGTCGATTCAGGTGTTACACTCATAATTTGTATGAATTTGCAAAGATTCAGATGAAGATCTTTTTGGATAGATAAATAATCAGAGGCTCTTGGAAAAGATCTGTGGTCAGATCAGATTGCTAATGACATTTCTTGTGAAAGTTTTGATGATCTCTATGCTCCAATCATCAAAAAGGGGGAGAAATTCAAGAAATGTTGGAGATGTTATTTGGCAAGAAATGTTGACTGGAGAATAGTTTGTATCAGTTATGGGAGAGGATCAAGAAATGTGGGATATGATAAAGAAAAGCTGGAACTTAAAAGAGAAATTTATGTCAAGACAGTCAAGTTGAAGAAAGTTTGTTAGCGGAAAATAGCAAATTCAAAGATTTCAGAATGGTTGCTGAATTTTCTGAATTTTCGATGTCTGAAAGAGATTCTTACAACCTTTGGGGAAGAATGTTAAAGCTGATTGCAATTGTTGATCAAATACTTTAGGAAGAATACAGATTTGTTTTTAAAGATGAGAGAAGATTGAACTTCAATGCTTATTTTCTTTCTGAAGATGATCTGAATTGACAATAATCTACAAGGGAAGATAAATTGTTAAAGTTCTTCAATGCAATGAAAAGGGGAGAATGAATTGCAAAATCTTTTAGAGATGATCTTGAATCCAAAGGGGAAGAATGTTAGAGCATATTTGTTGGATACAAGATCATGAAGACTGAAGACTGAAAGTCAATCCAAGTCAAAGTTTAAGTCAACTCTCAAAGCAAGTCAAAGTTTACTTTGTAATAAATAGTCAAAGTCAAATGTAATGTGTTTTGTAGTTAGTGTTTAGCGGGTGTGTTAAATAGGTATATAGCTAGTTGTGTTGGAAGCGTGTGGTTAGAAGTTAACATTGTAAGTACGTAGATTGAGTTCTAGAGAGAGAAACTGTCAGAGAGCTTATTGTATACGACATCCTTTGAATCAATTGAAACAGGTTAAGTGATTGATTCGTATCATCTTGTTTATTGATTGAATTGCAATTTAGAACTTGAAATTAGGGATTAATATTGTTGCACTGATAATTTTGTTCATAAAGCACATATCAACTGGTATGGTTCTTACAATGTACATTCTTATGATACTGCATTTCACAGAGGTGGAAACCAATCAAAGAAGTTTTCACATACTAACAAAGAAGGACCTAAATTCATCTGGTTACCAAAACCTGTTAAACATGTGATGCAGGAATCAACACTCAAGAAGGAATGAAGTTGGTTATGACTTCTGAACACAACAGTTCAGGACCGGTCTTCAAAGTCAAAGTTAACTTCTAATCAATTCAGATTAGGACTCATACTTCAAAGATTTCTTCTGAAAAGATTCTTTGATTGTCAATTCATTTCAAAGGGAGTATTTCTTGTTTTTGAATAATTGGGAAGATTGTTATATCTTTGATAAATCATATTTTGGGAGATTATAAAAGTCTTATTTCAAGAACACTGAATGTGTTAAGTAATGCAGGTATGAAGGGGGAGCATATTTGTACAAATCCTTAAAATTCATCTCATGTCAATGGGGAACAACAAGATGTCAAATCAATGAGAATCAAACCAGAGATCAAATCAAGGGAGAGCAAGATCAAGTCAAGGGGGAGCTATACTGAAATCACAGTTCTAAGGGGGGTACATTTAAAAAAGGGAGTAAGTGTGTGTGTAAATCTTTTTTGGAAATAAAAATGAGCTAAAACGTTAATTTTTGGAAAATTTTATTTTTAGGAAAGTTTCTATTTTTTGGAAATTTTTTAAATAGTTTCTAATTTTGGCAAATTTCCCAATTTAGAATGTTTTTGAAAAGTTGGAAGTTTTTCTAAGTCCAAAATTCGCACAAAGTGGTATGTGAATTCTAGAATTTCGCACCCTGTGGCATGCGAATTTATGGATTTCACATCCCTTGTTATGCGAATTGTTACTTCTCGCATCCTTCTTCATGCGAAAAGTTCAAATTTGCATCCAATGTCATGCGAAAAGATTAAACTTGCATCATTTGCCATGCGAATTGTTTTTCTAGGCACATAATTTGCATCTCATTCCATGTGAATTTCTCTCACTTAGAAGCTTAAACCCTCCTCTGCGATTTTCTTGAACTTCAGACTTTGATCATTCGATTTCTTGACTCAAAGGTTGTTTCTTGTTTTCTTTTTTATTTTTTATTGTTATTCTTGTTGTTGTATTTTGATTCTTGCAGGTCTACCCTAACTGGATTTGGAGATTAGGGTTTTAGGATTTGAATTTTTGAATGGACTGTTCATCTTCTACGTCGACTGGAACATGATCTTTCAATCTTTAAATCTCGATTTCTTTTCTTTGTTGTTAAAATTGAAACCTAATAACATTAAGATGAATAAATCGAATCCTAAACAAGTAATCTTTTGGACTAAATCGAACTATTTTGGATTTGTGATTGGATTTTGAATGTCGACTCTTCGACTAGAACCTTAACTGTTCTTGAGCAAAAATTATCAATCGATGATTAAAATGGAATTAAATCTAATATTAAATGATTAATCTTGTTCTAAATCCATAATCGAATCATAATGTTAACAAATTTTGGGTTTTTCATCACAATCGAAGATTTTCAAATCTGGGTTTTAATATGAATGTTCTTGGTGTTCTTGCTCAACACTTAGAAAGATTTCAAGATTTGAATATTTGAATTTTCAGAGTTCCATGCGAATAGTTTGTATCTGTCATTTTTTTTTTCAAGTTAGAAATTCGTATAAGGCTTCATGCGAATTTTGAGTCAAAGTTTATTCATTCCAAGTGAGGAATTCACATCCTTGTTCATGTGAATTCCATACTTAGTGGATTTTTGAGAAAAGTTTTTTTTCAAAAATAAAAAGTTTTGGATTTAACTGACATATTGGACATCTGTCCATATCTTTCATCTTTTTCAGGTACTAAATGGCTGAGAATCAATCTGTTGAACAACAAGTACAGATGGATGAGAACTCACCACCTGAGGCATCCAGGAAACATCTCATGCCCTCATCTAGATCTGACTACCAACCTGAACCTGGTGTCAATCCTGATCTGATTCTGATCACTCCATCAGAGATGAAACCACAAGCACCAAATCATCACTATTGGAATTCAAGCTGTTAAAGATAGATCCACTTGTTCTAAGCATACTGCAGAATCATCCACTGAGATATGCACTGACTATCTATGGCATTGTTCCATAAATCTATGTCCAGCAAGCATGGAAAACCATTAAGGTCACAACAAAGAGAGTTGGCAATGAAAGAGTTCCTCAGTTTGAACTTCAGATTGATAACTTCACATCTATTCTGGATTATCAGAGACTCAGATTCATGCTGAGCTTGCCTACTGCAAATTCCAGAGAGGGAAGAGTTTCATTTGATGATTTTCCTACTGATACTGAAGTATTCCAATAAATCAGGAACATGGGCTATGTTGGTCAACTTACCCAAGTTAACCACTTCAAGAACAACAATATGCCATTGTTCTACTATACTCTCTTCTCAGTGATCAACAGGTGTCTTACTGCTAAAGTACATGGATCTGATAATGCCAACATACACATTCTGAAGCTGTTTCATGCTACTGTATATGATCTTCATGTTGACTATGCTGTGATCTTCTGGACTTAATTGTACAAGAGAGTGCTTTCCAAGAAGACATCTAAAGCACCAAACTATGTGCCATATCAGAAATTCTTTACGATCATTGTTAGAACATGCTCCAAAGCAACAGAGACATTCCAAGGAGACACAATCATCCAGTTGCACCAGTGAATGTTATGAGATTCTTAATGAAGCAAAAGAAGGAATTCAGCTATTCTATGCCAATTCCTGAAGGACTACTTGATTATGCTGATCCGGAATCCGACTGTGTGATGTCTTATAGAGAGTCTATGGGACAACCAGGACCGGTTATCCCTACTCCAGGCTCAATCCTTAGGAGATTGGAGTTTGTGAGGGTTCTTGTTACCCATGGGGTACAAGAACGGGGAGTGAAGAGGAAAAATTCTGAGAGGGGTACTGGTGGGGATCCGATACCTAGACTTGAGACTTCAGGGTCACAGGACTATGTACAACATCTAGTGACACCTCCAGTCAATGAAAGTCAAGGCTCTGAAAATGAGTCGGATCCAGCAGCTGAAGCTGATGAAAGGGAAGAGATTCCTTCTACTACCAGTAATAATGATGATGACAATGGCGATGATAATGATGGAGCTAATGATGAAAGTGACAATGATGGAAATGATACTGATCACAATGATCAAGGTGGTGCTGATACTCATATTGATGAACAAACTGAGCAAGTTGATGTTTTTGCAGAATTTAATGATGATGCTGATATGGAATTGGATTTAGATACAACTGTCAGAAATATTGTTGGAGAAATAAGGAGTAATGAGGGAGTATTAGTTGAAAATTTGAATGAGAGGTTGAGTGTGATGGAAAGAGTTGAACATGGTGAGAGAGTGTGCAACCTAACCTACCGTTACAAAAAGGCAGCCACATCTACCACTTCGCCGCATGTGTTGCGAGCAGGTGTTGAACAAGTCATAAGTAGCCCACTAATGCATCTGCACACCCCAGCCACCCACTCTATCTTTTCTCAACAGGAGTTAGTTTCATTTCAACACGAGGATATAACACAAAATCTACCTGGTTCTCATTCGGAGACCACAGGTATTGAAACCAGAGAACAACAAACCCAATTCTCAATTCCTTTTTGAACAAAATCGAGTCTAGGGCCAATTGAATTTCCTATTGTTATACCTAGGTCACACTTTGATACATATTTTTTCAGAAGTCTTAGTGACTTGACCGGAACACCCCGAGTAGCTTCTATTGTTGAACTATAAGGACCGAATGGAAGTCCTGTCATAGCTAACATCACGCCAACTATGAACACAGGCCATGCGGTTACTTCATCAACTGTCATGACAACAGAAAGTCTACGTGACTCTGGTGTTAGTTTACCAGTCTTTGTGATGCAGGAATCTCTCAACGACGCCTTAAAGGTTGTTGAAACCAAGTTGGTGGAGAAGTTTGAGGAAAAAATATGAGCTGTAAAAAAGGTTGCTAAAAGGAAAGGAACAAGTAGTTGAGTCTGAGCCTGTAAGTCAAGTTCCACCTACACCTCAGTCAACTCAACCAGCAGACATGTCAATATATGAGCTTAAATCATTGTTGTTTGCAAAGCTATTATCTCAAGCTCCAGAAAATCAAACTGATGCAGATCTTCTTTCACTTCTGCAATCCCAACACCAAACACAAACACCACCATTTGTGCAACCAGCAGATGTGGTTAGAGCCTCAGAGTTTAATTCTTTAAAAGATGATGTTTTGCAAGCCTTATCTGATCTTACCAAGGTTGTGCAAACTTCATGCAAAACACAAGTCTCTGTTTCAAAGCCAAGGCATGATCATGATTCAGATCATGACCATGAGGGGGAGATGAGACAGAAACAGAGAGTTGATGTTGATGTTGTTGCTGGATTGGTTGTTGAATCTCAGAATGTTGAAAGTACTGATCATGGTGATTTGAGAAATAATAAAAATGAATGCAGAGAGCTTGTACTATATGTTGATTCGGAAGTAGAACCAAGGGTTGCAAAGCCTAAGGTTGCTACTAGAGCTGAGATTTTGGAGGTTACAGGAATGGAATCTGTTGATATCATTGACTTATCTTCACATGATGAAGATGAAGCCTTTGAGAAGTATGCAAATTTTTGGAAAGTAAAGGAGGAGGAAAAAGAAATTTTCATGGAAAGCTCAGATGATGAAAATTTACAAGATGATGTTATTCCTAAAGGTGAAGAGAATGTTTTGGATACTTTGTTGGAAGAAAATAAAGATTCTGATGCTTTACAAGCAATCTATGAGCAGGGTACTCCGGAAGACATTCATCTTAGTCCTATACACAGTGATATGCCTGAAGCAACAAATGATGCCTAGTAATTCCTTTATTCAGAGAGTTCAATTTTCCTGATGTCTCTTAAGTTCCTGTCAGTCAAAGTCATTCAAGTCCTGTTAGGCATCCGAGCCCGATTCAAGATAATCCACCTGTGCAAGATGTCCAAAATGAGGTTGAGAAACCAGATGATGAAACTGTTCATGAACCTATCATGCCAAATCAATGTGAAGCAGGACCTTCCAATGCTCCTGAAGCACCTCTTGTGCCTACTGAAGCTGAATTGAGGCACATGAGATAGGCGCTTAGAGTTCCTTTTCTGGAAGAGCAAATAAAGAAGGTGTTTGTTCACAGAGTTAGGCCAATAGACAAGTATAAGGTTTTGGGGGTTTCTGATCAACCGAAAGAGTATCAAGAAGAATATGCCAATATGATAAACTATCTGAGATAGACTGAACGTGCTGTGAAGAACAAGTCTGGAATTGTCACTGTCAAGGAAGTCAGGCTGAAAAAGTTTATCAGAATTTGGTATCCTGAGTTCTATGTCCAAAGGAGAGATATGGCTGAATGCAGTTTTACTGAAGCATATTTTAGTTTTCTGAATATTGATGACCTCGAGCACATGTATCATCTGTTCAGAACTATGGCTATCAGAAAGGAGAATATTGTCTTTGCTTTGGAAGCGATCAAAAGGTTCATGAGAAGACATATTTTCTACACCTACTGCTATGATTTCCAATTAGGTATAGAGACCAATCAGAAGAAAGTCAACATGATAAAGCCAAATTTGACTCTTTCTGATATTGACAACTATGATGTGTTTACTGTATTGGAGGAACCTGAGTTGGGGGTAGTCTACAAGAATAATGAGAATGAGGAGAGATTCTTCAGAGTTTCTGAAATTTCAAAGTTCTCTGATGGAACTCTCAAGGTGATTAGACTGCAGTTTGACTCCGGGTACAAAGAAAGTGATAGGCAGAGAGTGCAAGGTGGTGAGCACTTGCCAAGGAGAGTTAAGCTTGTGATGCAAAGGATTCTTGAAGCTTTGTATGACAAAATTGACTTCAGAAGAGGCATAAGGAGGTTTGAATCTCATTTGGGTATTAGAGATAACCGTGTCAGGAGATTCACAAATTGATCCAAAAGGGGGAGATTGTTAGAGCTAGTTTGAATCAATTTGTAAATGTTGTTTGACTTTTTGAGTTGTATATATTATATGAGGTCAAGGCCTGTTTGACCCATATACATACATGTTGTTTCTTTGTTCTTGTCATGAAACTTGTAAGCGTATCATTCCAAGTCTTGTAACCTTTGTCTTCAAGAGATATATGACTAAAGACTTGTGACTACTTTCTCTCTATAAATTCTTGTTAATCATTTATTAATCTTTGAATGTTAAATGCTAGAATCTGGAATCACAGAAAACTACCCTCTCATTCAAAAAATGAACCTCTTTTTCACCCTACCAACTTCATTCCCAGATCTGTAAACTTAAAGAAGTCCAAATACAAAGGTATCTCTACCTTTCCTCTCCCTTCCTCTGAAAAAGGAATCCTTGGACCAAAACCTAGCCTTTCACCTTCCACTACTAAATCCTTCAAAGTCAATGTTAAAAGTCAAAGCAAGGATCTTGGTCAAAATTCAAAGAAAAATTTCATTTATAGAAAAAGCTATAATTGTGGTGATGTTTTTCATCTTGCTAAGGATTGTCCAAAAGAACGTATGAATAGAAAGGATCCTGAAGATTCCTCTTCATCTTCTTATAACCCTAAACGACCCACTTCAAAATGGGTACCAAAGAAATGATTTCTCTATGATTGCAGGTGTTTGAGCATCAACAAATCTTATGAAGGAATCTTCATAGGATATTCTCTCTCTTCAAAGTCCTATTGAATCTTCGGAGAAAATGCATTAATGAATCTATCAATGTGAAGTTTGATGATCATAAATCATCATTTCTTTCATGTGATGATGATGAATTAAATCGGTGGATTTCATCATGTGTTGGTAAAGATTCTCAAAATTCTTCAACTAGTTCTAATCCTTTAGATCTTCCTCCGACTCCGAGAAATCAGTCAAGTGGGAGATTATCCTTGACTTACCTCTCTTTATAAAAACCCCCCATTCCTTTCAGACACCATTCCACAAAATGGTGATCTACCCATATCCACATCTTCAATCCCCAATATTCAAATAGTCATCTCTGAAGATCAAGATCCCTCCCATCATATTTTTCCCCACTTCTCAACATATCACCTTTCCTCCCTCCATCATTCCTGAAGATCAAAATCTCCCTAACCCTATTCTTCCAAATCTTGCTCAACCTGAACCTTCCTCCATCTTTACATTTCACACCATATGATCCTCATTTCTCATCATATCACTTCTCTTTCCTCCATCATTCCTACCGATCTCTCATCTTCCACTCAACCTCAGAAAATGTTGCCACCACCTCTTTCACCAATTACTAAGTGGACAAAAGATCATCCGAATGACCAAATCATTGGTGATCAACAAGCTAGAGTTCAAACTTGAAGAGAGGTAGGAGATATTTGCCTCTATGTGAATTTCCAATCCATCTTTGAACCAAAAGGAATTGAAGAAGCTCAGGCCGATCCATGCTGGATAACAACCATGCAAGAAGAGCTCTCTCATTTTGAGAGAAATAAAGTATAGAGACTTGTTCTTGAAGAAGTCTATATGAAACAACCACATGGATTTGAAGATCCTTCACATCCTGACTATGTGTATAAATTGGACAAAACTCTATATAGTCTCAAATATTGTCAGGATCTTAATTCTTAACAAGAATAAACACTCAGAAACAATATTAAAGGAGTTTGCGGAATAACACTTTAATATTCACAGATCAATGAAAAACAGTGAATCAGAATAACAACTTGTAAACTTTATTGAATGATTATAAAGCTACAAGATTCAACACACAACCTCAATATTGATGAACAGTCTCACCAATACGAATTCTACTTCTCTAGAACTAGGGTTCTAAACCTTGAGGTTGATTCTCTCTATGAAAACAAAAACTCAGAATTAATTCTCTAGTTACAAACTATTCTATACATATACTGAAGATAAAAGATAATTACAAATAATAAAAGATCTTCAGAATAATCTTCCATATTTATCTTCAAGACTTCCATATTATCTTCAATTAATCCAGCTGACTTCATTCCATCCGAAGTCTTCAATATCTCATAAGCAGCATTAAGTCTTCATGAGCAGTATTAATACACAGCAACATTAATACTCTGAGCAGTATTAACTTTGATCTAGCAGTACTAACTCCAGCAGTACTAACTCCAGCAGTACTAAAATTGCTTAGCAGTAGTAACTTCAGAAGTAGTAACCATTTTGTGCTAGCAGCATTAACTGTACTTAGCAATTCTTCAGTTCCCAACAATCTCCCCCTAACTTGACTTTTAGGAAGAGAATTCAAGTTCTTCAGATGCTCCCAAAACTTCATACTTCATATCCCAGTATCCACATTCAGCCCCAAACTTTGATTGATTGTTCTTTGGATCAAATACTTTGCCATTTCTGAATCTGGTGCACAACCAAGCTTTTTCTTCAACATGGCATGAAGTTTCAATCTGCTGTGATTGTAAACTCTATCCACTAGGAAGTATTCTATGTGATTTATGTCCATAGTCAGTGCATACACTCCACTAGTTTCATATAGAGTCCAGTTGTTAACTGTTTGAAACACATTTCTGATAACTTCCTCCACTTCATCTGGTTTGAACATCATACACAGATACTCCATCACAAGTTTTGTGATTGAAATCTCTGGAGCTTTTAATTGATCTGCATACAACTTCATTCCTATTTCAAACATCTCCTCTAGATCAGACCTGGAACATGTTCTGACAGTCTTGGCCCAAGTATTATATACTTCATACTTCTCATCTTGTCTTTTGAGCCTGATGTACTCTTTTCCATCAACTTCCATTGTATCCCAGTGAATGACCTCAGGAGGCTTAACACCAACAGGTTCAGCTGATATAGGTTCAGGAACTTTGTCCATCACTACCATGTACAGATTCACATCATCAGTACCTGATGGTTCTTCCTGATCAACTGATTTAGGTGCCCCTTCTTCTTCATCAACCTTCTTACTTTCTTCTTTATCCACTCTAGGCTTCTTGGCTGATTTTCTTCTTGCCATCATTTTAGTTCTTTTTAAAGTCCTCAGACTTTCACCTAGAGTGGCCTCCTTCTGTGGTGTTTCTTGCTCATCAGGGAAGGGTTTTTGAATTAGAAGGTCATTACTCTCTTTAATCCTCCTTTCCATTTTAACTCTGGCTGTTTCATTCCCTTGAAGCTTTGTCATTTCTGAATCATACAACCCTTTAATCTGTTCAAAAATCATCTTTGAGAACATCTCCTTTCTGACTCCTACAACACCTTTGAGAAAAGTGATCATCTTCTTTCTATCTTGAGTACCAAGGTAAGTCTTCGAGGGTTTTCTCTTCTTTGCAGCCGTTTTGACCAACACAGACTTCTTCAGAGTTGCAGCTTTCTTCTTTGCTATCTCAGTTGCCAAGCTCTGTTGATAAACTTCATTTAACTCTGCAGCTAGAGCCTTAGCTATCTCCCTGTCTTTTTCCACTTGAACCCTTTCTTCTTGCTCAAGTTCAGCTTGAATCTTTTTGGCCAAAGCTTCATCTGATTCAACCAACTTTTGCTTTTTGATTGGTTGATCAGATTCCACTAACTTTGCTTTGCCTTTGTCTTTGCTTACCACCTTCTCAATCCTTGCTTTCTTGATAACTTCAACATTTTCTTTGATGACAACTCCTTTGGCCTTTGAAGTGACCTTGGGAGTATCATGCTTATCCTTGATTAAAGTTTCTGCTATCTCAAGGTCTGTTAATACCTCTTGCACCATTTCTGCTGCTTCATTCAATTCAGCAGCATTAACAGTTTTTGCTGCTTTGCTTGCTTCAGCAGCATTAACTGTTTCTGCTTGTACAAAATCTGATTCAGTTTCTTGCTCCCCCTCAAAATCAACTTTCTCCCCCTTGTCTTTAGCATCTTCCATGTTTTCATCAGTTTCTGACTCCCCCTTTTTGGGAGCATCAGTCACTGGTTTCCTTCATCTGAGCACAAACTGTTTCTTCTTCTTTTTCTGAACCAATCTCTTCACCATTTTCTTCAGGTTGGAGATCTGTACTTGTTGAGACAGAACTATCAGTTTCAGCTCTTCTATGTCTTTTCCCTGCTTGATCACATCCATGTTGATGTTGCCCATTGTTTCCATCAATTCATGATAGTCATATCTGTCCTCACCTTCTCCAGGAGTGTTACCCCCTTTTGAAGGATCATGGGATCTTTTAGTAGTGGGAGTCTTCTGCCTAGCAGAAGCAACCTCCACCCCCTTGGTTTCTTGGCACCTGGGACCTTTGAATGATTTCTCATTCAAAGTTTCCATGGGGGAGGTCTTATTTATGTTACCACTGTCCTCCTCTGTGCTAGCAGGAGTAGTGGCAGCCTGCTCACCCATATGCTCATACATCTCCTCATTGAGCACCTCCTTGGGGTTGGGAGACACCCCTTTGGTTTCCCTATAGATATTCTCTAATGGAGAATTCTCCATTAGAGGTCTTAGAGTCTTTGTGGGTGAAGGTACAGGAAGGGAAGGAGCCTTCTTTACCTTTTTCCTGATGTAAGTTTGGGTGATTGGAGAAGTTGGCTTTTGAAGTAGGGACTGAGGGATTGATATGTTGATGGAAGGTTGGGATTGGATTTCAGTGGGATGGTCTAATGAGGGCCTTGACCCTGAAGCCATACCTTCTTCATTGTGGGACACCACCATCATTGTAGAGAACAATGGGGTGTCAACTCCTTCCGAGTCCAATGGAGATCTCTTCATGTTTGAAAAGACCTTACCTTTGGGGATTTTGGGTACATATACCTCATCAAAGTGAGGCATATCCGTCAATTCATGGGTTATTACTACCTGTACAAATCTTGGGTACATATAAAAACTCTTTTTGCTTCCCAAGTTTGACATAAGGTCATTGAAAATCATTCTGGAAAAACTGTGCTTTCTGGCAGTGGCCAAGCAGACCAAAGCATAAGCAATGGTACTGCTGAACTCACTCCATCCAGTAGTCTTTTTAGAAATACAATGCATCAGGGTATGAACAAGAAAACGCCATTGGGTATAAAATTTAGCTTTTGAGAATTTGAAACCACCTAATTGGCCTCCATACCCCATCTTTCTTCTGTTTCACTTGAAGCCCAAGGAAGAAGGTAAGTTCACCCATTGAACTCATTTTAAAGCTTTTGTGCATCAACTTTTCAAAGTCTCTACACATCTGATCTTTTGTGGATCCAAAGATGATATCATCCACATAGATCTGAACAAGTAGGATGTCCTTCTTACTTCTTTTAATGAAGAGGGTCTTGTTAATTATTCCTCTTTCAAACCCATTCTCCAAGAGATAGGTAGACAGAGTATCATACCATGCTCTTGAGGCTTGATGAAGACCATATAGTGCTTTCTTCAGTTTGTATACTCTGTCTGGATATGATGGATTTTCAAATCCAGGGGGCTGACAGACATATACTTCTTCATCAATTGTACCATAAAGAAAGGCACTTTTTACATCCATTTGGTATACCTTGAACTTCATGTATGAGGCATAGGCTAGAAATAGCCTAATTTCCTCTACCCTTGCCACTGGAGCAAACACTTCTTCATAATCTATGCCTTCTTCTTGAGTGTACCCTTGTGCCACAAGCCTTGCTTTGTTCCTGATCACAATTCCTCTCTCATCCTTTTTATTCCTGAAAATCCACTTGGTGCCAATAGCTCTATGACCTTTTGGAAGGTCCACCATGTCCCAAACTTCTTGTAATTTGAACTGCAGTAACTCTTCTTGCATAGCTTCTATCCAACTGGAATCTTTCATTGCATCATAAACCTTCTTAAGCTCAATCTGGGATAGAAACAGGAGAGTACTGTATGTTGTTGATCCTGCAGCTCTTGAAGTCTGCTTTGATTCCTTGTTATCATAGGAGAAGAGATGTCTCCTATGACCAGCTCTGGAGGATAATTCTTTTGAGTTCTAGTCTGATGACTAGGTTCTTCATTGATTCCCACCTCTAGATTGGAATCATTTAAGTCAGCTGAGGGGATCTCATCAGCTACTTCTTGCACTTCATTCACTTGATTCTCCTCATCTCTTCTTTCTTCTTCACTCTGACTTGGTTCAGCAGCAGTCTCCTTTTCACAAATTTCAACAGGTTCTATTGTAGGTATGGGAAAGATCACAGACTGAGGAATAGTGTCTTGTACTTGTGCATCCCCTGATCCTCCATTTCTTGAACCTGCATTGTCATCACTACTGAAACCCAAAGAGTTAGTTAGTGAACAAATGTCAAACAACCACTGAGGACCAGACCCAATAGGATTTGGTGTATTCTCATTGCATTTGACATTGTCACTTTCCTCAATTATTCTAGAAGAAGAATTAAAAACTCTATAAGCCTTACTCTGAGATGAGTAACCAACAAGAAAACCATCATCTGCCTTGCTATCAAACTTTCCTAAGTGAGTTTTGGTATTGAGAATGGTACAAGGACACCCAAAAGGTTTGAAAAATCCAATAAATGGTTTTCTTTTATTTAAAAGCTCATATGGTGTCTTGTTCTTAGGCTTGACTACTAGAACTCTGTTTTGGACATAGCAAGCAGTATTAACTGCATCAGTCCAGAAAGTAATTGGAAGTTTAGAATCAGCTAACAGAGATCTAGCAGCCTCAATCAGTGTCCTATTCCTTCTCTCAGCAACACCATTTTGTTGTGGAGTCCTAGGAGCACTGTATTGCCTCTCAATTCCTTTTTCCTCACAAAAGGTGTTTAGGTCATGAATTTTAAATTCAGTACCATTGTCTGACCTAATGACTTTTACCTTTTGATTAGTTTGGTTTTCAATTCTTAGAATAAAGGATTTGATCAGTCCACTTGTCTCATCCTTAGTCCTTAGAAAATATACCCAAGTAAATCTAGAGTAATCATCAACAATAACTAGGCAGTATGATTTCTTACCTATACTCATAACATTTGTAGGACCAAACAGATCCATATGCAATAAATGAAGAGAATTAGAGATTGTGTTCACCTCTTTGGACTTATGAGAAGTTTTGTGTTGTTTGCCTTTAAGACAGGCAACACAATGATCATCACATGAAAAGACTTTGGAAGGTAAACCTCTTACAAGGTTGTTTTTAACAAGTTTATTCATTGTTTTAAAATTCATGTGACACATCCTTCTGTGCCAAAGTGATGATTCATCCAAAGAAGCTTTTGAAACAAGACAATTTAGGGATGAATCAGATGAAACACTTTCCATATCCAAACAATATACATTATCCTTTCTAGGAGTTCTTAGTAGTATCATCTTTTCATCAACTACCTTGAATCCAGGAGCAAGGATAATACATTCAGAATTAGTGAATAATATACTATGTTGTTTGTCACAAACCTGTGATACACTTAACAGGTTGTACCTTAACTGCTCAACATAGAATACATCTTCAAAGGTCATTTTACCTTTGGTCACATCACCCTTACCACTGATTTTACCTCCATCTGGAGTATTACCAAAGGCAACATGCCCACCATCAATTTTCTTGAAATTCTTGAGGCATGACATGTTCCCTGTCATGTGCCTAGAGCAACCACTATCAACATGCCAGATGCTCTTCCCCTTGAGTTGATGGTTGCCCTGCACATAAGATTAAACAATTAGTATTGATTGGGAACCCAAGCCAAAGTGGTCTTGGGCCTCCCTTTCTCATCAAAATACTTACATTCCTTTTTGATGAGATTTTTAAAATTAGAGCACTCTTTATTTGAGTACTTTGTCAATATGATTGGCTTAGCAGCACAAACACTAGAAGCAACACTATCTTTAGAAGTACTAACAGAGTTAGCAGCACTAACAGGATTAGCAGTACTAACCTTATTAGCAGCACTAACAGAGTTAGCAGTATTAACATTTGAAGAAGTACTAACCATGTTAGTTTTAGCAGTACTAATACTCTTAGCAGCACTAACATTGGTAGCAGTAGTATTGCCTCTAGCAGCACTATCATTGTCATCAGTACTATTTGGGGTAGCAGTACTAACAGTTTTAGTGCATTTAGGAACCCACATATTGACACTTTCTTTAACAGTCTTTTTCTTCATGTGGCTGTTAGATTTAACATATTTCTTAGCCACATGGTTCCTTTCCTTCTTCCTATAACCAAAGGGTTTTTGCATAGATCTTTGAAAATTTATCCTTTGGTTCATAGGATTGAAATAACAGTATTTGGCAAGATGATTCAATTTGCCACAGATAAAACAAGGTTTTGGTCTATTGATTTTACTCAGATCAACCCCTTGTTTTTGTGCCCACTGATTATTCCAGTTTCTTTGATTTCCCCTCCTTTTATCATGTTTTAGGGGCTCAGACTTCTTGCATGCACACTGTTTGCAAGGAACAGGATTCACAACAGTGGTCTGTTTGTAATGGACCTTACCAGACTTTCCCTCTGTCTTCTCTATGTCCTTTGATTTGACCCAAATCTTTCCATACCCCTCATTGGTAATGATGTGATTTTCTAAGGGAATCTTACCACACACATTATTGTCCTTACTCTTGACAGTTTCCTTCTCAGTCTTGTCCTCAACAACTACCTCATCTAAGGGATCTATCTCAGTGGCTCCCTCAGGCAAGTCCTTCCTATCTTTGGTTTCTAGCAAATCTGATGTAGGAGGGATGTAATTATTGTTATATGGTGGTGGTGTGACATTGTACCCTATTCCTCTTCTCAGTTTGTCATGAATCTTAGTTTGTAGTAAAGAGTCCATTGCTTTAGAAGTATTGGAAAACTTTTCCACATCAAGCTTAACCTTGGTTAGCTCCTCTCTCAACTTTTCACTCTCCTCTTTAGATTTGGTCAGTTGTAGTTCTAGATCCTTTTTCTCCCACTTCCAGTAATTTGTGTCATACATGTGCTGAAGCTCATTGGCTTGGAAACCTTTAATCTGTTCCTCAAACCTCTCAACAATTTTCACATAGTCTTTTATATCTTTCTCTAACCTCTTAAGGTCATCACTCATCTTCTGGTTGTGATCCCTGTACCTTTTAACATTGTCTATGCAAGTTTTAGAACAGAGATTAGAACTTACCTCAGTTGGGAGATCAGATACTTCTGCCATAAGAGCTTAATTTTGGATAGCCTCTTCTGCTTGATCACTCCAGTCAAACCTCATTCCTTGTTGAGAAACAAGGGCTTGAGCAGAGTTTCTGTTATGGTTGAGGTTTTCAGACTGTGCTTGTTGGTGGTTGTTGTTGTGAGACACTCCACTTCTGCATTCCCTGGCAAAGTGTCCCTTCAGATGACATTTATAGCATTCCACCTTTGACTTATCAAAGCCTGCTCCGTCTTCTCTTCTTTGGGAGAAGTTGTTCCTCCCAGTCTTCTTTATGAACTTCTTCACCCTCATGGAAAGCATGGCCATCTTCCATTTAATATCCATCTCTTCCAGATCATCAGGATGAAGTTGTTCCAAATCATCATTGATTAAAGTGGAGTTTCCATGGCTGGAGAGAAAGGCTTCAAACACAGATTCAGTGCCTTTTTCCTGATTTGCTCCATTAGCAGCATTAACTGATTCAGGATTAGCTGTAGAATCAATTGATGCTAATAGGAGTGCAGCATTATGAATATATCCAGAAGGCTTCTTCTTTGCCTCCACCTCAGCTTCAAATACTCTAAGATCATTGTACAGATCATCAAGTTCTTTTTCTTCCAACTGTTCATTCTGTCTGAATGAAACAGTGTACATGGTCCATTCTTCTCCAAGGGACCTTAAGAACTTTCTGTTTACATCATCTTGATCAATCTGTACTCCCATAGTAGCTAGTTCACCGATCAGCTTGTTAAACCTGTCAAAAGTTTGAGTCGTGGACTCATTCTTAGTTGACATAAAGTTTTCATACTGTTGTTTCAAGATTGCCTTTTGATTTCTCTTGGTACTTTTAGTACCATAGAATCTCTTCTCTAGAGCATTCCAGAGCATCTGTGCATCAATGCAATTGTTGAATTGGTGTTGATATTCATTGGGAATAGCCAAGAGCAGTGTACTCAAGGCTTTCATCTCTGTCTGCCTTATCTTCTTTTCTGCATCAGTCTTTGGTGGAGTTCTTTTTCCATCTTCACCAATCTTTCCTGCATCAGATGGTTCATTCTCAATGATGTCCCACATGGTGTAATCTGTGAGGAGAATGTATTGCTTGATTCTAATCTTCCACATGTCAAATTCATTAGATCTGAGCATTGGAACCTTTAAGACCAGAGAACTGTTTGATTCAACTGTGTTTTCCATGATGAATAAGATTTCTGAGAATACTAGCTCTGATACCACTTGTCAGGATCTTAATTCTTAACAAGAATAAACACTCAGAAACAATATTAAAGGAGTTTGCAGAATAACACTTTAATATTCACAGATCAATGAAAAACAGTGAATCAGAATAACAACTTGTAAACTTTATTGAATGATTGTAAAGCTACAAGATTCAACACACAACCTCAATATTGATGAACAGGCTCACCAATACGAATTCTACTTCTCTAGAACTAGGGTTCTAAACCTTGAGGTTAATTCTCTCTATGAAAACAAAAACTCAGAATTAATTCTCAAGTTACAAACTATTCTATACATATACTGAAGATAAAAGATAATTACAAATAATAAAAGATCTTCAGAATAATCTTCCATATTTATCTTCAAGACTTCCATATTATCTTCAATTAATCCAACTGTCTTCATTCCATCCGAAGTCTTCAATATCTCATAAGCAGCATTAAGTCTTCATGAGCAGTATTAATACACAGCAGCATTAATACTCTGAGCAGTATTAAGTTCAGTAGTACTAACTGTGCTCAGCAGTATTAACTTTGATCTAGCAGTACTAACTCCAGCAGTACTAACTACTAGCAGTACTAAAATTGCTTAGCAGTAGTAACTTCAGAAGTAGTAACCATTTTGTACTAGCAGCATTAACTGTACTTAGCAATTCTTCAGTTCCCAACAAATATGCTCCGTGAGTCTGGTATGATACCTTGTCCAATTTTCTTCTAGAAACAAGTACTCTCGAGGTAAAATCGACAACATCTTGTTCCTCAAGAAGACGGCAGGTAATATCATTCTTGTTCAAATCTATGTGGATGACATCATCTTTGGTGTCATCGATGAATCTCTTTGTCGGGAGATTTCCTCTCTCATGAAAAGTTGATATGAGATGAGCTTGATGGGAGAGCCTACATTTTTCTTGGTTGTATAAGTAAAATAAATTTCTGAAGGAATCTTTATAAATCAAATAATTTCTTGATCTCCTAAAAAAAATTTTTTTTTGAAATATGCTCTCCTATGAAAACTCCAATGACACTCCTATTTAAAAAAAGTTATTTTTTCTAGCCGATGATTTTTCAAAAAAAAATATTTTTTCTAGCTGATGATTTTTCCAAAAAAAAAACGGCTAGCCGATCGTTTTTAAAATAAAAAAAAAATTTCTAGCCGATGATTTTTCAAAAAACAAACGGCTAGCTGATGGTTCTTTTAAAAAAATATTTTTTTAGCCGATGATTTTTCAAAAAAAAAACTTTCTTTTTTAACTCATCGGTTGGCCGATTTTTTTTTAATTTTTCTTCCTTATTTTTTTCTTCCCTCTTTTTCTCCGAAATTTCTCTCCGATAATTACTCCCCGAAATTTTCTCTTCGAAATTTCTTCCCAAAATTTCTTTCCGAAATTTCTACCCGAAATTTCTCTCTGAAATTTCTACCCGAAAACTTCTCCCCGAAAATTTCTCTCCGAAATTTCTCCACGTTTGCTCCCCGACAATCTGTCCCTCCTTTTTTTACACTTCAAATTCATCCCTCACTCCCTCAAAGAATCCCCTAGCCGATTCTCTCCCCACTCCCCGCTGACCTTCCCCCAACGAATCCCTCTTTTCAGCCAAACCCTCCCACACCGTCGATTCCTTCTAGCCGAACCCCCTCCCCCACCGACGCTCCCTCCTAGCCGAACCTCCCCCCGACCCCCTATTGTTTCTTCTCTTCTTTTTCTCCTCAACTTTCTTCCTTACTTTTTCTTCCAGATTTTTTTCCCAATTCTCTCTTCCCGTTTTCTTTTTCTTTCCCATTAAAAAAAACTTCGGAAAAGAGCCAAAAAAAATGGGCCACGACATTTATGAGTTCTTATTGTCTTGTAATTTTTCTGAGTGTCAGTACCATTTTTTTCTATGTGTTGGTGTCATCATAAAATAGGGGGAGATAAATTGTTGGGTCTCTAATTGATTTGGTGATACTCTCCGACCAACACTTAGAAAGTGAAGAAGACCACTGTCAACAAGGGCTCTCTATCCACCAATTGAACTCTCAGTCCAGGTATGATTTCTTTCCTAAATTCTCCTGATATGAAATAGGGAGATGCTGAAGAACCATTCTTCTCCGGATAGGTGGCTCCCTCCGTATCACTCACTTCGGTGACCCCTTTCTCTACCTGAGTGAAATCGGTGGCCAAAAAGAAGAAAACCAAAGCCACCGATACCTCCGCACCCGCTTCTGAGACTATGCCACCGAAAAAGCCTTTGGTAGCTGCCTTCGTCTCCCACCACTCTCAAAAGCGGAGGCACTCTTCTTCCCCTCCTAAGTTTCCTCTAAAGAGGCTTAGGAAACCTTTTGGGGCCAAAGCATCTCAACCAGTTACCGATTCTCAAAAATCGGAGGCTGTTGAATTTATCCCTTCTGGGCCCAGGGAATTTGTCTAACCCAAAGCCACCTCCTTTGTATCCTTCCAAAAGGATACAAATGTAAAATCGGGGACCCCTATTATTCCCTCATCAACCTTTTCCTTGGTTGATAAGGATGACTTGGACTCCTCCCCAACCCAAGGTGCCTCTTCTCCACCTCACAACCTATCACCCAGGATTCTCAGTCCCGATGCTTCTGCACTATCCAAGGATGAATATGTCTTTCCAGGAGCAGGTTTAGAGGATCCCAAAAACTTTCTAACTTCTTACTTTCCAGCATTGGGAATTAGTTAAGGGGGAGTATGAGTTACGGGGGAGCAACTGACCACTCAAGCTTAAACTCTGTTGAAACAAATTTTGCAATGGAATGTGTGATCAAAGCCAGCAGACATTAGTTGAGGGGGAGTATGAATTGAGGGGGAGCAACCAGCCACTCAAGTTCAAACAATTCCAACTATTGTCTTTTGTATCTTTGTATATATTTTTTTTCATTCTTTACTCTGTATTTATTTATTCTTTTGTACATATATATATATATATATGGACTATGTGAAAAGAACCCAAAAAGAGTAATTATAGGTCAAAATGAAATATTCAGTATACTCTTCATTCTTAAGTTGGGATGGCATCCTCAAATAGGGGGAGATTGTTGGGTCATCTAAAGATTTGAAGATGACCTCCCGACTTTCATTTTGTATCATCCTACTTAGAACATTTTGACGTTCTTTTTAGCATCTTAGTTACAATTCAAATGTTCGGTGAAGTCGAAGATCAACCGAAAAGTTAAAGAAGAAGTGTATATGTCAAAGCGGATTGAAGATGGACTTCTCAGCCTAAAGCTAAGCTGCCTGCCTATGTGGATCAACACCATCGACAAAGATGGTGCTGATCTCACATCTTCAGGAACCCTGAAGATGATCTCACATCTTCAGGAACCCTCAAGATGATCTCACATCTTCAGGAATCCTGAAGATGTATGTGGTGATTTGTCATTTGTGCCAACTTATTTTCCTTTTCACCAAACGTGTCTTTGATAAGTTTTGGTGGGAAAATGTCATCGGCACAAACACATTGTACTTTTCTGATAAAGTATATTTGTGATATCTTGCATTGATGTGGACCTCATCTGAAGATCAGAAAAAATGTGTTTTGTCTCTTACACTCTTTTAAGGAAATGTCTATCCATTCTCTGCAGGTCAACACTTCAAGCCAAAACACTCCAAGATAATTTTTTGTAGGCCTTATCCTGTTGATTGTCCTTAAACAGACGATAGGTATAGATCTATTGTTATTCCCTTTATTCTTCATGTGTTCAGGATTTGGTCCTGGATCGATTTGATATTCTTGCTGAAATGCATCATGCTGCAAATAGTAGAGATAATTGTGATACTCAATCTTTGGGTCTCAATTCTGAGGGTAACCAAGGTAACCAGTTTTTACCACTTTTATCTCAATCTTCAAGAAAATCAAGTAGTTTGTCTAGTTTTTCGAGAAAGTTTGATGACTTTGTTGTTGAGGGAAAAGTCAAATATGGGTTAGAAAGGGTGGTCAAATATTCTTGTCTTAGTTTTGAGATTTTTTTTGTTTCTAGTCTAAATAAATTTATTGAACCTAAGAATTTTGAAAAAACTTTTACTAATAATAATTGGATTTGTGCTATGAATGATGAAATGGAAGCTTTGCATATAAATGAAACTTGGATTGTTACTGGATTTACCTCCCGGTAGAAAGGTCGTAGGGTGTAAGTGGATTTATAAAATCAAGTATTAGTCTACAGGTGAGAGAGAAAGATATAAAGCTCGTCTTGTTGCAAAAGGTTATAGTCAAAGAGAAGGTCTTGACTAGTTAAGAGACCTTCTCTCCCATCGTGAAAATGGTGACTGTGAGGTGTATTATTGCTTTAGTTGTTCAATTTAAGTGGAATTTATGTCAATTGGATGTCAATAATGCTTTCCTTTATGGTGACTTATCTGAAGATGTTTATATGTTATTACCTGAAGATTATTATAATTCAGGAGATAATTATGTGTGTAAGCTTGTTATATCTCTTTATGTTTATATGTCAATGGTATGCTAAGCTTTCATCTTGCCTTATTGATCATGGTTTTACTCAAAGTATTAGTGAATACTCGCTTTTTACTAAATCTTTTGGATCTGTTTTTCTTGTATTACTTGTTTATGTAGATGATATATTTTTAACTAGTAATAATCTGATTGAAATTACTAAATTTAAAGATTACATGAAAAGTAAATTTCCTATTAAAGATTTGGGAAAGTTAAAAGTTTTTTCTAGGAATTGAAATTTTAGATTTGTATTGATGGTGTGTGTATGTCTCAACGTAAATACCACCTAGAGTTCTTTATCTCATCCTCAAACATTCTTCTTTCTTCCTCAAAGTCTTTCTCTACACTCTTTCTTTGTTCAGATATTTCTTTGAAGACTCCAACATTCTTCTGTTCAGCTTTCTTCTTCTCTTTCTCAAATTTATCTCTCTCCAAGATGATAACTTTCTCAAAGTCTGACACTTGTTGAGAAAGTTTATCACATTTCAGTTCAATGGATTTCTTTTCTTCAAATGACTTTCTTGAGAAATAAGAAAACTTTTGAGCAAATACTTATCTTTCTCTTTCAAACTATTCTCTTTCTTTCTTTGACTTCTTTTCATCTTCAGATATATGTTCTTTCAGTTCAGTAATCTTCTTTTGAAGCACATCATTATCTCTTTCCAAATCCTTTCTCTTCTTTTCAATCTTCTTCATTTCCTCTTGAGTTCTTGAGTTGTTTATTTCTTTTGTGGCTTTTTCTTTCAGCATGTTTATTTCAACTTCAAGACTGAACACTTTGTCTCTTAACTTACTTCGTTCAGAAAAGATTTGTGAATTTATCTTTTTTAGCCCATCAGATGTTTCACTAGCAATATTTGCTCTTCTTTTGAGATCATCAAGCTCTTTTTGCATAAACTCTTTCTTAGACCATGTATTGTTTGTATTACTTGTTCTCAGTAATGTGGATTCCTCTTCAGATATCTTCAGTTTGATTCGGAGATTGGAAATCTCTTTCTCTTTTTCTTCAATTAATTATGCAAAATTAATCTTAGAATCAACAATAGATTTTGAACATTCAAAATTTTTTCTCTAAAGCAGAAGAATTTTTCATCAATTTCTTAATCTGATCCTGAAGAGATGAATTCTGAATTTTCTGATTCTTATTTTCAGCTTCAAGGGCTGGAATCTCTGGCATATAAGCGATAGCACAGTCTCTCTTGGTCAAAACAGTGTTTCATTTCTCGTCAATGTATGGCATCTTGAAATCTGTAAAAATGAGCTAGAAATGATCGTTAACAAAAATCAGAAACTTTTATCACACTCAGAAATATGTCCCCCTTCGCAGACTTAGCACGGGGGTCCCTAGAGAAAAAAAAACAACTGGATTGTGAACCGACCGTAAAGTTAAAATAGTGTTTCATCTTTAAACATAAAGAAATGAAGAAAAATAACAAAAATAAATTGTACTAGGTAACAACAGGTCTTCAGCATGGTACAAGATGTACCTTTTGTCTTGAGGTGACTTTGTCAAGGGGCAATGCCCTTGCGGGGTCGAGGGGTAGCGCCCCTAGAGAAAAAAAAAATTACGTTGAAAAACCATATTACAATTTGCAAAAATTTGTCTAAGTAAACTTTTCGCATAACACAGAAGCCACAATTCGAACAACCTTAGGAATTCACACACAACAGAATTCGCACAACCACACAATTCGCACGTAACTTTTCGCACAACAGAGAGATACAAGTTCTATACTTAGAAACTTTTTCAATCTCAAACAATTCGTATCGATACGAATTCTAGACTTAGAAAATTTTCCAACTTTCTACGCGAAATCTGAGGAATTCGTATGTAACCCTTATGCGAATTCTGAGCAATTCGCATGAAGCACAATACGAATTCTAGGAATTCGTATGCTACTATATGTGAAATCCTTACTTTTCGCACGTAGCACTATACGAAATCTGCCCTTTGAAAATTTTTCCCAACTTTTCGTATACTGAGTTATGCGAATTCTGAACAATTCGCACAAAACCTTATGCGAATTCTTTCCTTGACTTTTTCACCAACTCAGTTTTATGCGAATTCTTATCACTGTGCGAGTTCTTCCTATGATCATGCGAGTTCTTCATTTTCCATGCGAATTCTTGAGATCTCGGCCCAAAAACATCAAATTCAACCCAAAAACGATCCAGTACTTCGAATTAGCTTCTGAAATTCTATCAATTTGTCCTGGATCATATTTCGAACAGATTACATGCAATTGATTTCAACAAAAACAATGAAAATTACAACTCGGTCACAAACTCAGTACGTACAAACTTCGAACACGAAAATTACAAATTTCCAAAATTCACACAATCTGATGTGAATTACACGAAGCAACACAAATCAAATGTGTTATAGATCATAAAACGAGTACAGTGCATAAGAAAATACAATCAAAACAACAAAGAATCACAAAATCGATCTTGGAACAGTGAAGTCTGCGAGTTCTTGAAAATTTTGGCCAAAATTTCAGATTTTGATCTTGATTTCTAATCTTTGTCTGCTCTGATACCAAATGAAAGTCCCACACAAACAGATTTCATTCATGAATCACTAGTTTATTTCATTTATTCTTGACTTTCTCTCTCTACAAACAGTTTCTCTCTCTAGAAACTCTCTCAAACGTATATGACAATATCAAGGTTCTAATCTAACTACAAGCTTTACAGAACCTATTTATATCTCTAATTACAAAGACATTACAAACTAACTAGACTTTGACTAACAAGACTTTGACACCTTTGACTTTTGACTTTTGACTTTTGCTATTTTGACTTTACAAACACAACCATGACCTTTTAATCTTGAATACAATTCTGACTCAACAAAGTGTGCACAAATATGTACTCCCCTTAGAGTTGGGAATTCAGCTCATTATACTGAAGTATGAGTCCTGATCTGAGTTGATCAGAAGTCAATGTCCAATTTCTTGATATATCAGTATATCCTGAAATTGTCAAACCTACAAAACAAATTTGAAACTTGGTCCTCATTGAACATGAGTCCACTTTGGTTATATGTATCAGACTTAGAGAAAATATCAATCAACCAATACACACTCCACATTCAAAACAAGAACACACTACCCCTCAAATCATGATAGGAAGCTATTGTCTTGCATTTAGATTTAACATTCCAAGTTTGCTGACTAAAAAGTTAAATCTCTTCTCATCAAGAGGTTTTGTAAATAGGTCAACAACCTAAAAATCAGTAGAAACAAAATTCATTTCAATATAACCTTTCTCAACATGATCTTTTATAAAATGATACATGATATCAATATGCTTTGTTTTTTAATTTTGCACCAGATTTGTCGTTATTGCTATTGCACTTTTAGAATCACAGTAGATGGGAACTTTATTCAAAGTGTATCCATAGTCTTTGAGTTGAGTCTTACTCCACAAGATTTGTGAACAACAGCTGGCAACCGTTATATATTCTGCTTCGGCCCTAGATGTTGAAACACAATTCTGTTTCTTTGAAGACCAACTGACTAGCTTTTCTCCCAAAAACTGACAGGCTCCTGACATGCTTTTTCTATAAAGCTTGTTACGTGCATGGTTTGCATCTGTGTAGGCTATTAGTTCAAAACTAGAATCTTTCGGATACCAAAGACACAAATTTGGTGTGCCTTTAAGGTACCGTAAGATTCTTTTAACCGCAGCAAGATGGGATTCCTTCGGATTCGTTTGATATTGGGCACAAAAGCATGTAGCAAACATTATGTCAGGCCTACTTGATGTCAAATAAAGAAGAGATCCTATCATGCTTCTGTATGTCCGTTGATCTACTGATTTTTCGGAGATATCAACATCCAACAAACTTCTAGATTGCATGGGAGTCTTCATGGGACTTGAATCAGTCATATTAAATTTCTTAAGCATATCTTTTATATATTTTGACTGGTTAATAAAAATCCCTTCTGGGGTTTGTTTAACTTGTAATCCAAAGAAAAAATTCAACTCTCCCATCATTGACATCTAAAACCTACTCTTCATAATGTCTTGAAATTCATCACAAAGTTTAGGATTCGTAGAGACAAAAAATAATATCATCTACATAAATTTGCACAAGAATCAAATCCTCGCATTTTTTCTTTAAAAATAAAGTGGTGTCGATTGTACCTTTCCATAAACCTGATTCAGATAGATATACCGTCAGAGTCTCATACCACGCGCAAGGTGCTTGCTTCAGTCCGTAATGAGCTTTATCAAGCACGTACACGTGATCTGTATATTTTGGGTCGGTGAAACCTTCAGGTTGACTTACATACACCTCTTCATGTAGGATACCATTC
The DNA here is from genome assembly GCA_954870635.1 of Arctium minus. Taxonomy (NCBI): domain Eukaryota; kingdom Viridiplantae; phylum Streptophyta; class Magnoliopsida; order Asterales; family Asteraceae; genus Arctium; species Arctium minus. The sequence continues at coordinate 9,179,494 of OX941096.1, read as the reverse complement.
AGAAACGCTGATTTAACATCCATCTGGTATACATTGATGTTCTTGTGAGCGGCATATGCAAGGAAAATCCTTATGGCCTCAATCTGAGTGACCGGTGCATAGGTTTCATCGTAGTCAATACTTTATTGTTGATTATAACCCTTCACAACCAATCTTGCTTTGTTTTTGACGATGATACCGGCTTCATCCTTTTTGTTTCGGAATACCCATTTGGTTCAAACAATGGTTTTGTCCTTGGGTCTCGGTACCAATATCTACACTTGATTTCTTTTGAATTCATTTAACTCGTCTTGCATGGCATTAATCCAATCCAGATCTTTCAGTGCTTCGGATGGCTTTTTAGGTTCGATGTTGTTTTGAAAATTTACAAATATGCAATAGTTTGTAGATGCAGATGCAAATCTGGTAGTAACTTTAGCATTCAGATCACCAATGATATTTGATGGAGGATGTGCTTTGGTCCATCTATGTGCGCTTGGTAGATGTTCAATTTCTGTCTGATTATTCGTCTCATCAAACTCATCTTGTATCACAGGCAAGTCAATCTCATGTGCTTCTGGACATGTAGCACTTGGTGAAGGAACTGTTTCTTCAGTTTGTGCTTCTGGCTGTGAATATCTAGACTCAACTGATTGAGATGTTGGTTCAACTGTTGGTGAAAGCAGTTCAAATGAACTATTTGGTGTTGCACTTCCAGAAATAACTTGATTTTGACTTGTAGAAGCATCACCAACTACTTCAGACGGGCCAGATAAGTCTGCACTTGTAGTAGGTGTGGTAGTACTCTTTAAATTGTCTTGCTTGTTATCATTGAAGTGTTCAAAAGTTCTTTTTAAGGATTCTTCAAATGTTACGTTTGTGCTTTCAATCACAGTCTTTGTCCTTGTGTTGTATACTCTTTATGCTTTGGATTGTAAAGAATAGCCTATGAATATTCCTTCATCAGTCTTCTTTTGAAACTTGGATAGATGTTCTCTATCATTCAGCACGTAGCATCTGCATCCAAACACACGAAAGAATTTACCCGTTGGTTTACGACCATTAATAATCTCATAAGAAGTTTTATTAAAACACTTATTAATTATGGTCATGTTCTGTGTGAAGCATGCGATGGCTACTGCTTCAGCCCATAGAAACGGAGGCAGATCGGAATAGGCTAGCATCGTGCGTGTTGCTTCCACCAACGTCCTGTTATTTCTTTCAACAACCCCATTCTGTTGAGGTGTCATGGCAGCCGAGAAGTTGTGTGATATGCCAACGGATTTCAGATAACTCTAAAGAGTGTCATTTCTGAATTCGGTTCTGTTGTCACTTCTGAGTTGTTGCACTTGGATTTGAGGAAGAACTTGTATCTTTTTAATGAACTTGATAATTAGATCTGGAGCTTCAGACTTAAGCCGTAATAATTCAAGCCATGTGTACCGGGAATATTCATCAATTATCACCAGTATGTACTTCTTGCCATTTATCGATTGAGTTTGCATCAGTCCACATAAGTTCATGTGAATGAGCTGAAGAGGTGCTATGCAACTTGAAAGCATTTTTGATTTATGAGAACTTCTCTTCATTTTACCCATCTCACAAGTTGAACAAAGAGACTATTTTTCCAATTTCAGCTCTGGCAATCCAATGACCAATTCTTGGCTTCTGAGCTTGTTGATATCTCTGAAGTTCTGATGACAAAACCTTTGGTGCCATAACCAACTGTCTTCTGATGTAGCCTTAGAGATAAGACAAACAGATGTTTTTCCAGTCAGTGTAGGGAAATGAACACCATAAAGTTGACCCATTCTTCCTGCTTTTATCAACTCAGCTCCGCTCTTGTCTTGAATATAACAGTAGTCTTCATCAAATACCACCTTGCACTTTTTCTCAGCAAACTGACTGATAGATATAAGTTGTGTTCCAATCCTTCAACATACAGAACCTTTGAAATGGTTATCATACTGTTCTTGATCACACCATATCCTCATATGTATCCTTTCATATTGTTGATCCAAGCTCTCTAAGTGATTTGATGACGACCTTTTAAAATACTTAGTGAAAATTACGTTTAACATCTGTATGTATTAGTGTTTCACCATCAGCGAATAAATACTGAGTAAGTTCAATATCGCTGATGATCTCTCTGTTATCAGTTAGACGTAATCCCTGAAGACAAGTTTCGCGACAAAGATGTTCACTGCTGAATCGAAGACAAAGATGTTGAACAAATGACATGTCTACTCATGATCTGATGTGGATATCAGTGAAACCAAGACAAGTCAACAACATGCGAATAAACCTGAAGAAAAGCTTTAGCGATCACTGAACTTCCTTTTATCTCAATGAAGGAAGAGATATTTAGCGACTGAAGATCACATAGCTTATGCTCCAAGTTTCTTTTGTCTTACCCTTGCACACATAGTATAAATGTCATAAGAGACATACCTCTGCGACTAATCGTACAACAACTCTGAAGACTACATTGTTCACCATTCGGCCAAAAGCATGTCACCAAAAGTCAGAGGCATGCAACCAACCAAAGGGTAACATGTTCAAAGTACCTTGCCATGAATTTAATGAATAGGGTATAAATAGAAAGGTTGAGACTCTCTCTGAAAAATGGCCTTCTATCCTTCTCTTCTTGAACTATAATATAGAAACCCTTGTTTTATATATTTCTTCAACCTTTATTCTCCGGTTCTTGTGCAAAAATCTGTGTGTTTCTTAAGTTTGTTTAGATTAGGTTTTACTTAATCTTATTCCGCAACAAGCTGTAAATTGTGATTTGATTTATCAATAAAAAATTAATCAAACAAATTTTTTTGTGTTTGTATTCAACCCCCCCCCCCTTTTACAAACTTGTTAAGCACCTTCGGGACCAACAAGTGGTATCAGAGTAGATTGTTTAATCTCATAAACAAGATCTTGATTTATTCTCTTCCTTGCTATTCTCAAAATGACACTCAACACAAACTCTAACTATTATGATAATGGTTCACTCTAAAAACCTCCTCGATTTAGCAGAGACAACTTTGCTCTCTGGAAAAATCGAATGATGCTATTTCTATAAGGTGTACATCCTACTATACCTGAATATGTGGCAAATGGTCCATATGAACCTTTTATGATCATAGTCGCAGTTCCTGCCACCGCAACCACCCCTTCCATTCCTGAAAGATATGCTTCTAAGGAAATTAGACAATTGAGTGATGAAGACAAAAAGAAAGTAGGATTAGATCCTAAGGCAAAAACCATTATTTCTATGGCCTTGCCTGATGAATCCTTCCATTCCATCATGCATCTGAAAATTGCTAAAGAAATGTGGGACACTATATATGTTCAGTATGAAGGTACCACTGAAATCCAAGAAACCAAAAAGATCAATTTGGTAAGACAATATGAAAGTTTTATCTGTGGTAAGAATGAGTCTCTATCTGATGTTCACCAAAGATTTAACTGTTTAATCATTGATCTAAGGACCGTTGGTAGGACCTACTCTAATTCTGAGGTCCTAACTAAATTCTTGGAAAGACTTCCTAAAAGTTGGGACAGTTATTCAATGTGTCTCAAGTTGACCAAAGACTTAAATCATCTTTCTCTTAGCACTTTGTATGGAATATGCTCATGTGTGTTCCAAAATCTAATTTCTATTCAATAATAATCAAACAAACAAGATAGAACAATCAAATTACCTGTTTGATTCCTCTTTAAATCTCAAAATACACTTTCTCTCTCTAGAACTCTTTCTCTCTCTAAAACCGAATTCTCTCTATTTTGTTCTTACAAAAATACGTACTTCTTTCTTAAAATACAAAAACAAAAACTATTTATACTACCACCTAATACAAGGAAACTAAAAATACAAAATACAACTAAGTTTGACTTATTACAAAATAGACTTTGACTTTTAATGAGATTTGACTTTAGCAGCTTTGACTTTCTCAACTTTGACCTTCAGTAGTCTTGATCTTGTATCCAACAGATTTATGCTCTAACAATCTCCCCCTTTGGATTCAAGATCATCGTTGAAAGATCTAGCAATTAAGTCTTCACTTTAAGCTCTGTCTAAACAATCTCCCCTTTATCTTTGACTGTCTTCTTTCCAAACGTATCTTCAAAAACTTTCAGCGATCTTGTTCAAAATCTGATCTTCAAGAATATTATCAATCTCCCCCAAGGTTGTAAGCAAACCTCTTTCAGACATTGAAAGAAATTATCTTCATTTTTCAGCTCGAATTGCTTTAGCAAATGATCTTCAAAGAAAACTTCTTCAATAATCATCATATCTTCAGAAATCCTTTGATCATCTCCAAATCTTTACCATTTATTGACTTCATCTCCCACAAACTTCAAAACTTTAACATTTCTTGATATCATCTCCCCCTTTTTGATGATTTGAGCATATTATATCATCAAAACTTTTCGTCCAAGAAATGTCTTTTTGACCATTCTGATCTGCCCAAGAGCCTCTGATTCTGTGATCCATAATCAGGTATTCATCTAGATCTTTGCAAATCCAGACAAAAATAGAACATGTAACTCCTGAATCAACAGATGAATCAGTTAATATGCCTGTCAGTAACACGAAGTCACTGTGTGTAACGAATACACAATATAAAGAAGCTTTTTGATGTTCACTCCCCCAGGGCTTCCATCCAATCATCGAAATACCACAAAGGCAATTTCTATGAATATTATGACAAAGAAACAAATTCTTTGTGTGTTTGTGCATGTGTAGAAAGAATTAAGCACAATGATTGCTTTTATAAGGCTCAACATAGTGTAAACCACTGAGACAACAGTAGATAAACACAGACTCTAAGTGCATGATTGAAGTGCGAAGGTGGGGCAGACTTCCTTCTTTTTCAATATCCAGATTTTCCAAATGAAAACCAGATAGATAATATGTTGCGTCCCCTTTGAAAATTTGAAACATTTTCTTTTTGAGAAGAAAATGAGTGGTTGGTGGGTTTAAAGCAAGAGTTGGCATGGGCTATTTGCCTGTTTCAATAATGTTCACGAAGAATTGTGAAGCAATAGTAATGTGGATGCCCGGCTCAGAAAGTAGTTGGTACAGAGTTTGATATTCTTTTACTCTGATCTCACACCCTCTTTCTTTTTAATCATTAAGCTCACTACTAACCAAACTCTCTTTTCCATTTTACCTCATCACACCCACACTCATTTCTTTTAGACTCCTCACACTCAATCACTAAAGGATTAACTTCTTGGGTAGAAATCACTGGTTAACGTGATTTCATAGAAGTTTAGTTAATGCCTAGCACAAAGAACCCATATTACCTATAAAGCATGAGTTGCTGAAATGGTTTAACTGTATCAGTTAAAGCTCATATACAAATGTCAGATGAATGTAAGCTCATAAAATATAATCATGAAGATTTGAGCATTTGAAACATTGAAGTATTTTCAACCAAGGAAATGAATGAACGAACATGAATGAAAGAAACTTGTTTGAAAATCTGACATTGTATCAAAATGATCAGAAATGAATGATATATCAATTAAGGCTTATGGTCAAGAATAATTGATATTTGTCTATACGAAACAATATACAGACATTCTTGAAATGAACGTTTCGAAATGAAATATCGCTCAAAATTCATTGAAAAATACAAGCGGGGTGTCTTACCATCGAAGAAAAATTGTTTCAATTTAGAGACATGGTAAGAACATGACGAACAAAAATTCAAACCGGTGTGTGTGAATACTTGAAAGTATATAGAAAAGACAATACACAAGTAATTATCTTTGGAAACACACGGTTTGTTTATCAAATAACCACAAAAATAAAATGAAAACATTTAAAATCACACTTCCAAATTATAAAATCTGTTTAAAAATCAGGAAGTGGTTTGAACATTTAAGAACATGTTTTCTATATCTGAAAGTTGTCCTTCTTTCAGATATATGTGAGATTAAGAGAAGAAATTTACCATTTCGCTTCAATCTTAAATCTCAGAAAGTCAGCTGTAGTCATAAAGATATGATCGTGTCATTCTCTCTCATCCTGCATAAGTCTCAAAGTCTAGTCAAAATTTATTCAAAAAATTTATTCAAAAAAAAATAAAGACATAAAGCAATAAAACTTTTAAGATACGAGTTCTGATCTGAAGTAATCAGAAATCATTGTCTTACTCCTTTTGATAAGCTCCCCCTAAAATCATGCATCACAAAAATTTATCATTTGAGTAAAATGCAGAAATGAGTTTATGCTCCCCCTCAAATAAATGTAGATCATCTAAAATCTTCTCATACTCCCCCTGAGATCATGAGCAAACAATTAAAGTGCAGGTATCTTTCAGATATAAAGATAAATAAAATGACGAAAAATAACAATTCGTAACTATATTAGGTAATAACTGATTATGTCTTCAAATTTAACATACCAAGCTTAGAGATCAGAAAATTAAATCTCTTTTCATCTAAGGGTTTGGTAAATAAATCTGCAAGTTGATAATCTGTTTTTACAAAATAGAGTTCAATTGTTCCTTTTTCAACATTATCTTTTATAAAATGATACCTTACATCAATGTGTTTGGTTTTAGTATGTTGGACAGGATTAGCAGATATGGCAATCGCACTCTTCGAGTCACAGTAGATAGGAATTTTATCAAACTTAAAGCCATAGTCTCGTAGATGTGTTCGCATCCACAAGACTTGAGAGCAGCAACTAGCAGCAGCTACGTACTCTGCTTCAGCAGTCGATGTGGAGACGCATAATTGTTTCTTTGAAGCCCAACTAACGAGCTTGTCTCCAAGAAATTGAACGTGACCAGATGTACTCTTTCTATCCAACATACACCCTGCATGATCTGCATCTGAATATGCAGTCAGTTGAAACCCAGTATCTTTAGGATACCACAAATCAAGGTCTGTAGTGCCCTTCAGATATCTAAAGATCCGTTTGACAGCGGCCAAATGGGATTCTTTGGGAGCATCTTGATATCTAGAACATAAACATGTTGAGAACATAATATCTGGTCTACTAGATGTAAGATACATCAATGATCCTATCATACCTCTGTAAGTTCTAACATCTACACTTTTACCCGAAGGATCAATATGGATCTTAGTACCAGGTGCCATCGGGGTTCCAATAGGTTTACAATTTTCCATTTTGTACTTCCGAAGAATGTCCAAAATGTACTTAGATTGATTAATGAAAATCCCCGTGGAAAACTGTTTAACTTGTAATCCGAGAAAGAAATTTATCTCTCCCATCATACTCATTTGAAAGCACGACACCATGAGGTTAGAAAAGTTTTTGCAATATTTTGGATTTGTAGAACCAAATATTATATCATCAACATATATTTGAATAAGAATAATATCAACTTTTTCCTTCTTGATGAATAAAGTGGTATCAACCTTACCTTTGGAGAAACCAGACTTGACCAAGAATTTGGATAAGACGTCATACCATGCTCGAGGGGCTTGTTTTAATCCATAAAGGGCTTTGTCCAAGATATACACATGATCTGGCTTATCTGGATTGACGAACCCTTCAGGTTGAGATACGTACACTTCCTCCTTAAGAATGCCATTCAGAAAGGCTGTTTTCACATCCATCTGAAAGACTGTGTCAGGATCTAATTCTCAACAAGAATTATGAATACTCAGAAACAATATCAAAGAAGTTGCGGAATAACACTTTGATATTCAATGAAACAGTAAACAAACAGTATATGATAAACACTTTGCAAACTTGTATTAAAATCACAAGATTACACACTCAACCTCAATCTTGAAGAACAAGCTCTTTCAAGACGAATTCTACTTCTCTAGAATTAGGAACTAAGCCTTGAGGTTGATTCTCTCTAAAACAAAAACTTATAATTAAACTCTGTAAAACTATTAATCTGTATCTAAGCTATTCTATCAAAACTATACATATACTGAACAAAAAGATAATTACAAATAAATAAAATATCTTCAGTATATCTTCCATGTTTATCTTCAGAATATCCTTGTTTATCTTTTCCCACGATCTCTTCATCATTATCTTCAAAATATCTTATAAGCAGCATTAAGTCTTGGCAGCATTAACTACTAAGCAGCACTAACCACTAGCAGTACTAACTAGCTAAGCAGTACTAACTTTGTTCAAGCAGCACTAACTTTGACTAGCAGTATTAATTCTACTAGCAGTAGTAATACTCAGCAGTATTAACTTTGGAGTCTTCTATCAGTATTAACTCTGAACTAGCAGCATTAATCACTTGATTTATTCTTCAGTTCCCAACAATCTCCCCCTAACTTGACTTTTAGGAAGAGAAGTCAAGTTCTTCAGATTTTCTTCAAGATGCTCCCAAAACTCTATCATGGCCTAAATTCCAGTGTTTGCATCCAACCCCAAACTCTGATTAATTGTTCTTTGGATCAAATATTTAGCCATTTCTGAATCTGGAATACATCCTAGCTTCTTCTTCAGCATGGCATGAAGCTTTAATCTGCTATGGTTGTATACTCTATCCACTAGAAAGTATTCAATGTGATTTAAATCCAAAGTCACTGCATATACTCCACTAGTTTCATATAGAGTCCACTTGTTGACTGATTTGAACACATTCTTGATCACATGCTTTACTTCATCAGGCTTGAACATCATACACAGATACTCCATCACCAGTTTTGTAATTGAAATCCCTGGAGCCTTCAGTATATCTGCATACAACTTCATTCCTATCTCAAACATTTATTCAAGATATGACCTGGAGCATGTTCTGACAATCTTGACCCAAGTGTTGAATACCTCATACTTATCATCCTTCCTCTTGAGTCTGATATACTCCTTTCCATCCACTGTCAATGTATCCCAGTGAATAACTTCAGGAGGCTTTATACCAACAGGTTCTGCTGAAATTGGTTCAGGAACTTTGTCCATCACTACCATGTACATCTTTAAATCATCAGTACTTGAAGATTCTTTCTTTTCAGATGACTCAGGTGCCCCTTCTTCTTCAGCAACCTTCTCAGCCTCTCCTTCAGCTATTCTAGGCTTCTTGGTTAACTTTCTCCTTGCCATCATCTTGGTTCTCTTTAAAGTCCTTAGACTTTCACCTAGAGTGGCTTCTTTCTTTGGTGGTGTTTCCTGCTCATCTGGAAAGGGCTTTTGTATCAGAAGGTCATTAATTTCTTTCATCCTCTTCTCCATCTCCACCCTTGCAGTTTCATTCCCCTGAAGCTTTAACATCTCTGAATCATACAGCTCTTTAATCTTCTCAAAAGACATCTTTGAGAACATCTCCTTTCTGACTCCTACAGCACCTTTGAGAAATATAATCATCTTGTTTCTCTCTTGGGTACCTAGGAATGTCTTGGATCAGATTCCACCATTTTTGCTTTTCCTTTGTCTTTGTTCATTACCTTCTTACTGTTATCTTTCTTGATCACTTCACCTTGTTCTTTGATGACTACTCCTTTGGTCTTTGAAGTGACCTTGGGAGTATCATGTTTGGCTTTAAGTAAGGTTTATGCAATCTCAAGATCTGTTAATACTTCTTTCACTGTTTCTGCTGCTTGTTTAAATTCAGCAGTATTAACCATTTCTGCTGCTTTACTTGAACTAGCAGTATTAATGGTTTCTATTGCTTGCTATGTTGTTACTGCTGCTTCTTGTGTTTCTATTTGCACTGATTCTCTTTATGTTTCTGCTTCCTGCTCCCCCTCAACATCAAATATCTCCCCCTCACCACCATATTTCATCCCATCAAGCTCCCCCTCTTCTGTAGCTTCTTCCATGTTGATCTCCCCCTTTTTGGGAGCATCATTCCCATATTTCCTTCTTCTTAGTTCAAATTGCTTTCTCCTCTTCTTCTGCACAAGCCTGGTCACCATCTTCTTCAACTTAGCAATCTGTACTTGTTGTGACAGGATTACCAGCTTCATCTCTTCAATTTCTTTTCCTTGTTTGAGAACATCTTGGTTGATGTTGCCCATTGTTTCCATCAATTCATAGTAGTTATATCTGTCCTCACCTTCTCCAGGAGTGTTACCCCCTATTGAAGGATCATAGGATCTTTTTGTAGTGGAAGCCTTCTGCCTAGCAGAAGCACTGTCCACCCCCTTGGGTTCTTGGCACCTGGGACCTTTGAATGATTGCTCATTCAAAGTTGCCATGGGGGAGGTCTTAGTTATGTTACCACTGTCCTCCTCTGTGCTAACAGGAGTAGTGGCAGCCTCAGCACCCATATGCTCAACCTCCTCCTCAGAGAGCACCTCCTTTGGGTTGGGAGACACCCTTGTGGATTCCCTGTAGATATTCTCTAAGGGAGAATCCTCCCTTAGAGGGCTTAAAGGCTTAGGGGTTGATGGTACAAGAAGGGAAGGAGCCTTCTTTACCTGTTTCCTTTTGTAAGTATGGGTTATTGGTGAAGTTGGTTTATCAAGAAGAGACTGGGGAATTGATTTAGAGTGGGAAGGTTGGGATTGGTTAGCAGTGGGTTGGTCTAATGGGGGCCTTGACCCTGCTGCCATACCTTCATCAGTTTGGGACACCACCATCATTGTAGAGAACAATGGGGTGTCAACTCCTTCCGAGTCCAAAGGGGATCTTTTCATGTTTGAAAAGACCTTACCTTTGGGAATTTTTGGTACATATACCCCATCAAAATGAGGTATATCCGTCAATTCATGGTTAATTGCTTCTTGGACAAACCTGGGGTATATATAAAAGCTCTTTTTACTTCCCAGGTTTGAGACAAGATCATTAAAAATCATTTGTGAAAAATTATACTTTCTGGCAGTGGCTAAGCATACCAAAGCATAAGCAATGGTGCTACTGAACTCACTCCATCCAGTAGTCTTTTTAGATATACAGTGCATAAGGATATGGACAAAGAAACGCCATTGGGGTGAAAATTTGGCTTTTGAGAACTTGAACACCCCCAATGGGCCTCCATACCCCATTCTTGTAAGAGTAGAAAACAAATCATCATTAGAGATAGAAGTTATACCAGAGGCATCGTCTAGACGTAGACTGATGCGAAGTACCTCTTCAGTAACTGTCAAGGGTTTGTCACACACCCTTGTTTTGATCATTTGCACACCATTCTCAGTAACAATGGTGGCATTTGCCCAGAATTGCCTCTGATGCTCTATGAAGATGGTAGGAGATAGAGTGAGAGCATGGGCAATATGGCTTGACTTCAGAAAGTCGACTATCTGGTGAAAACCTTCAGCTTGTTTTGGCTTTTGGAGCATCGCGATTTCATTGTGCTCGTCTATGAACGCCATGGATGCCATTGACCTTGAAGGTTCTTGCTTGAAAACTTTGAGAGAGAAAGGGTTTAGAGCGCAAGTGAACAGTATGCAAAGAGTCGTTATGAATGTTTAGGCGGGCAAAGGGTATTTATAGTATTCGGGACAAAAGCAGTATTAACCTAGAGCAGTATTAATGACAAGCAGTATTAACCACTAGCAGTATTAACTGAAAGCAGTATTAACTACTAGCAGTATTAACTGAAAGCAGTATTAACCACTAGCAGTATTAACTGAAAGCAGTATTAACCACTAGCAGTATTAACTGAAAGCAGTATTAACCACTAGCAGTATTAATTGAAAGCAGTATTAACTGAAATCAGTATTAACTGAAAGCAGTATTAACTACTTAGCAGTATTAACAATGCACTAGCAGTATTAACAATGCACTGGCAGTATTAACAATACACTGGCAGTATTAATAATGCACTAGCAGTATTAATAATGCACTAGCAGTATTAATAATGCACTGGCAGTATTAACAATGGACTGGCAGTATTAATAATGCACTGGCAGTATTAACAATACTTACTCTTTTCAACTTATGATGAACTGAGGACTGCTATGACTTCCCTGAAAAGAAAGATTAGGACCACCAAGAATACATAATATACAGGTATTGAACCACTTTTTGAGAAGGAGTTTATTCAGAGTTGATCATTCCCACACTTGTTACCAAGAAAGTGAATCTACCCACATCAAAGGCTTTGGTGAATAGATCAGCAAACTGGTTGTCAGTATGAACCTTTACAACTTGAATAAGTTTCTTTTCATTACAGTCTCTTATGAAGTGATACCTGATTTCAATGTGCTTTGTCTTTCAGTGCTTGACAGGATTATTCACAATGCTAATAGCACTGCTGTTATCAATAAAAATTAGAGTGTGTAGAAAGGTTACCCCATAGTCCAGCATTTGATTTTGAATCCATAAGACTTGAGAACAGCAACTTGCAGCTGCTATGTACTCTGCCTCTGTTGTAGATGTGGACATTGTGGTTTGTTTCTTGCACTGCCAAGAAACTAGTCTTGCACCCAAAAACTGACATCCTCCAGAAGTAGATTTTCTGTCCAAGTTTGCTCCACCTAGATCACTATCTGAGTATGCAAGTAGGTCAAAGGATGAGTCAAGAGGATACCAAAGTCCCAATCTGGGTTGCCCTTTGAGATATCTGAATATCCTCTTAACAGCTTGATAGTGAGATTGCTTTGGCCTAACTTGGAATCTTGCACATACACATACTGGAAACATTATATCTGGTCTAGATGCTGTAAGATACATGAGAGAGCCAATCATGGATCTATAGTGATGAACATCCATATCCTCCCCCTCAAGATCTGCTGTTATCTGCTTGTGTGTCTCCATAGATGTGCTGGCAGGTTTTGAATCTGAGAAACCAAACTTGATTAAAATATCCTGCACATACTTGGACTGACAGATAAATATTCCATCTGACTTCTGTTGAACTTGGAGTCCAAGGAAAAAAGTAAGTTCCCCCATGGAACTCATTTTGAACCTTTGATGCATTAGATCCTCAAACTCCTTGCACATATTGTCTCTTGTAGATCCAAAGATGATATCATCAACATAGATTTGGACCAGCAAGAGATCCTTCTTCTTTCTCTTGATGAATAAAGTCTTATCAATGACTCCTCTTTCAAAGCCATTTTCCAAGAGATAGGATGACAGAGTGTCATACCATGCTCTTGGAGCTTGATGCAATCCATAAAGTGCTTTCTTCAATTTGTATACCCTGTCTGGATAGCTTGGGTTTTCAAACCCTGGTGGTTGACAGACATATACTTCTTCTTCAATTGAGCCATAAAGAAATGCACTTTTCACATCCATTTGATAGACTTTGAATTTCATATAAGAAGCATAAGCCAGGAATAATCTAATTGCTTCTATCCTGGCCACAGGTGCAAACACTTCATCATAGTCTATTCCCTCTTCTTGTGTATACCCTTGAGCCACCAGCCTTGCTTTATTCCTTATCACAATTCCTCTTCCATCTCTCTTATTCCTGAAGACCCATTTTGTTCCTATTGCTCTTTGGCCTTTAGGAAGGTCTACCAGATCCCAAACATCTTGCAGCTTGAATTGCAGTAGTTCTTCTTGCATTGCTTCTATCCAACTGGATTCTTTCATAGCATCATGTGCCTTCTTAGGCTCAAGCTGGGATAAAAAGCAAGAAAGCACTGTATGCTGTTGATCTTGCAATTCTTGCAGCCTGCTTTGATTTCTAGTCATCATAGGAGAGGATATATCTCCTATTACCAGTTGTGGAGGATGATTCTTTTGAATTCTGGTGTGATGATTAGGTTCTTCATTAAGTACCACCTCTAGATTTGAGTCATTCAACTCAACTGAGGTGTTTTCAGCAGTTACTTCTGATTCCTTATTGACTTGAGTCTCCTCATCTCTACTTTCTTCTTCCCTCTGACCTGGTTCAGTAGATGGTTCCTTTTCACAGTCTTCAACAGGATCCACTGTGGGTATGGGAAAGATCACAGATTGAGATAAATTGTCTTGAACTTGTGTAGTTCCTGATCCTCCACTCCCTGATCCTGCATAATCATCACTACTGACACCAAAAGAGTTAGTTAGTGAATCAATGTCAAATAGCCACTGAGGACCAGACCCAATTGGATTAGGTGTGTTCTCATTGCATTTGACATTGTCACTTTCTTCAATTATTCTAGAAGAAGAGTTAAAGACTCTGTAAGCCTTACTCTGAGATGAGTAACCAACAAGAAATCCATCATCTGCTTTGCTATCAAACTTACCTAAGTGAGATTTGGTATTGAGAATAGTACAAGGACACCCAAAAGGTTTGAAAAATCCAATAAATGGTTTTCTTTTATTTAAAAGCTCATATGGGGTCTTGTTCTTTGGCTTGACTACTAGAACTCTGTTTTGGACATAACAAGCAGTATTAACTGCTTCAGCCCAGAAGGTAATTGGCAATTTTGAATCAGCCAACAGAGATCTAGCAGCCTCTATTAGTGTCCTATTTCTCCTCTCAGCAACTCCATTCTGTTGAGGAGTCCTAGGAGCACTATATTGTCTCTCAATGCCTTTCTCTTCACAAAATGTGTTTAGATCAAGATTTTTAAATTCAGTCCCATTATCTGATCTAATGACTTTTACTTTTTGATTAGTTTGGTTTTCAATTCTTAGGATAAAGGATTTGATCAATCCACTTGTCTCATCCTTAGTCCTTAGAAAATATACCCAAGTAAATCTGGAGTAATCATCAACAATAACCAAGCAATAAGATTTCTTGCCTATACTCATAACATTTGTAGGACCAAACAGATCCATATGCAATAACTGGAGACAAGAAGAAATAGAATTTAACTCTTTGGTCTTATGAGAAGTTTTGTGTTGTTTGCCTTTAAGACAAGCAACACAATGATCATCACATGAAAAGACTTTTGATGGTAAACCTCTTACAAGGTTGTTTTTAACAAGTTTGTTCATAGTCTTGAAATTCATGTGACACATCCTTCTGTGCCAAAGAGAGGATTCATCCACAGAAGCTTTTGAAACAAGACAGTTCAGGGATGAATCACTATCAACATTGTCCATATCTAGACAATAAACATTGTCCTTTCTTGGAGTTCTAAGTAGTATCATGCTTTCATCAACTACCTTAAACTCTGGAGCAAGGATCATACACTCTGTGTTAGTAAATAATATACTATGTTGTTTGTCACAAACCTGTGATACACTTAACAGGTTGTACTTCAATTGGTCAACATAGTAGACATCCTCAAATGTCATCTTACCTTTTGTGACATTACCTTTGCCACTTATTTTACCACCAGTAAGATCATTTCCAAAAGCAACATGTCCTCCATTGATATGCTTGAAATCCTGAAGGCATGACATGTTGCCTGTCATGTGTCTAGAGCAACCACTATCAACATGCCAAATGCTCTTTCCCTTGAGCTGTTGGTTGCCCTGCACATAAGATAAATCAGTTAGTTTGAAATAGGAACCCAAGCCAAAGTGGTCTTGGGTACCCCTTTCTCATCAAAATACTTGCATTCTTTCTTGACAAGATTTTTAAACTTTGACTCCTCATTTCTGGAGTACTTTGTCACAATAATAGGCTTGGAAACACATTTGCTAGAAGTAGGACTGGTTTTAGAAGTACTAACTGCATTAGCAGCACTTGCATGCTTAGCAGTACTAACCTTATTAGAAGTAGTAACTGTTTTAGCAGCAGTAACTGTTTTAGCAGTATTCATCTTTGAGGAAGTACTAACAGTATTAGCAGCATTAAAATTTTCAGCAGTACTAACACTGGTAGCAGCAGTAATGCTTCTAGCAGCACTATCTCTGTCAGCAGCACTAACAGTTTTAGTGATTTTAGGCACCCATATTTTAATACTTTCATTCAAAACCTTTTTCTTCATGGGGCCTTTGTTTTCAACAGGTTTCTTCACCACATGTTTCTTTCCAGCCTTCCTATAACCAACAGGTTTTTGCACAAATCTTTGAAAGTTCATCTGTTGATTAATAGGATTAAAGTAACAGTACTTAGCCAAATGGTTTAACTTTCCACATATGAAACAAGGCTTTGGTCTATTGATTTTACTTAGATCAATGCCTTGTTTTTGTGCCCATTGGTTGTTCCAGTTTCTTTGATTTCCCCTTGGTTTATCATGTTTTTGGGGCTTAAATTTATTGCATGCACACTGTTTGCAAGGGATAGGGTTCACTACAGTGGTCTGCTTATAGTGAACCTTCTTGTTCTTTTCCTCAGTCTTCTCTATCTCATTGGATTTGATCCAATGCTTTCCAGATCCCTCATTGGTGATTATGTGGTTTTCTATAGGAATCTCACCACTCACAGTGTTGTCTTTATCCTTGACACCTTCTTTCTTAGTTTTATCCTTAACAACTACTTCATCTAAGGGATCTATCTCAGTGGCTCCCTTAGGTAGGTCCTTCCTATCCTTTGTTTCTAACAAATCTGAACTAGGAGGGATGTAGTTGTTGTTATAGGGTGGTGGTGTGGTATTGTACCCTATTCCTCTTCTAAGTTTGTCATGGATTTGAGTTTGGAGCAAAGAGTCCATTGCTTTAAAAGCATTGGAAAATTTCTCAATATCCAGCTTGGCTTTCTCAAACTCCCTCTTTATCTTCTCATTCTCCTCTTTGGATCTGGTCAGTTGAAGTTCTAAGTCATTCTTCTCCCACTTCCAGTAGTTTGTGTCATAAGAGTGTTGAAGCTCATTGGCTTGAAAACCCTTAATTTGCTCTTCAAATCTCTCAACTATCCTGACATAATCTTTTATGTCCTTTTCCAATCTCTTAAGGTTATCACTCATGTTCTGATTGTGATCCCTATACCTCTTGACAATGTTAATGCAATTTTGAGAACAAAGATTGGAAGTTACCTCTGTTGGGAGATCAGACACCTCTGCCATTAGAGCTTGGTTCTGGATGGCCTCTTCAGCTTGATCACTCCAATCAAACCCCATGCCTTGTTGAGAGACAAGGGCTTGTGCAGAGTTTCTGTTACTATTGAAGCTTCCAGATTGAGCTTGTTGGTGGATATTGTTCTGGGGCATTCCACTTCTGCATTCTCTAGCAAAGTGTCCTTTCTGATGACATTTATAACATTCCACCTTTGACTTGTCAAAACCTGCTCCATCTTCTCTTCTTTGTGAGAAGTTGTTCCTTCCAGTTCTTTTGATGAACTTCTTAACTCTCATAGAGAGCATGGCCATCTGCCATTTAATGTCCATCTCTTCAAGATCATCTGGATGGAGTTGTTCCAAGTCATCATTAATTAGAGAAGAGTTTCCATGACTTGCTAGAAAGGCTTCAAAAACAGTTTCAGTGCCTTTATCTTGAGGTGCTTCATTGGCAGTACTAACTGATTCAGGGATGGAGGTAGAGTCAGTTGATGCTGAGAGAAGTGCAGCATTGTGAACATACCCAGAAGGCCTTTTCTTAGCCTCTACCTCAGATTCAAAAACTCTTAGATCATTATACAGATCATCAAGTTCCTTTTCTTCCAGTTGATCATTCTGTCTGAAAGACACAGTATACATGGTCCATTCATCACTCAGGGACCTTAGAAACTTTCTGTTCAGATCATCTTGGTCAATTTGTACTCCCACTGTAGCAAGTTCACCAATAAGCTTGTTGAACCTGTTAAAAGTTTGAGTCATGGACTCATTCTTGGTTGACATAAAGTTCTCATATTGTTGCTTCAGAATGGCTTTCTGATTTCTCTTGGTACTTTTGGTACCTGAGAATCTCTTCTCTAGAGCATTCCAGAGCATCTCTGCATCAGTGCAGTTGCAGAACTGGTGTTAGTATTCATTGGGGATAGCCAAGAGCAAGGTGCTCAAGGCTTTCATCTCTGTCTGTCTAGTCTTTCTTTCAGCATCAGTTTTTGGTGGAGTTCTCTTTCCATCTGCACCAATCTTTCCTGCTTCAGAAGTACCATTCTCAATTATGTCCCACATAGAATAGTCAATGAGGAGTATGTACTGCTTGATTCTGATCTTCCACATATCGAATTCATTGGGTCTGAGCATTGGAACCTTTGAGACTAGAGTACTGTTTGATTCTGCAAAGTTTTCCATGATGAGTGAATAGATGTTTCTGAGAGAACAGGCTCTGATACCACTTGTCAAGATCTAATTCTCAACAAGAATTATGAATACTCAGAAACAATATCAAAGAAGTTGCGGAATAACACTTTGATATTCAATGAAACAGTAAACAAACAGTATATGATAAACACTTTGCAAACTTGTATTAAAATCACAAGATTACACACTCAACCTCAATCTTGAAGAACAAGCTCTTTCAAGACGAATTCTACTTCTCTAGAATTAGGAACTAAGCCTTGAGGTTGATTCTCTCTAAAACAAAAACTTAGAATTAAACTCTGTAAAACTATTAATCTGTATCTAAGCTATTCTATCAAAACTATACATATACTGAACAAAAAGATAATTACAAATAAATAAAATATCTTCAGTATATCTTCCATGTTTATCTTCAGAATATCCTTGTTTATCTTTTCCCACGATCTCTTCATCATTATCTTCAAAATATCTTATAAGCAGCATTAAGTCTTGGCAGCATTAACTACTAAGCAGCACTAACCACTAGCAGTACTAACTAGCTAAGCAGTACTAACTTTGTTCAAGCAGCACTAACTTTGACTAGCAGTATTAATTCTACTAGCAGTAGTAATACTCAGCAGTATTAACTTTGGAGTCTTCTATCAGTATTAACTCTGAACTAGCAGCATTAATCACTTGAGTTATTCTTCAGTTCCCAACAGACTGTGAAGTTTTTATGAGCTGCGTAAGCTAGAAACATGCGGATTGCTTCTATACGCGCTACTGGAGCATATGTCTCATCATAATCGATGCCTTCCTCTTGCCGGTAGCCTTTGGCAACAAGTCTAGCTTTGTTTCTTATGACGATACCATCTTCATCCTTTTTATTCTTGAATACCCATTTAGTGCCGATCACGGTTTTACCTTCCGGCTTAGGAACTAATCTCCAAACCTTTAGGGCTTCAAACTGATTGATCTCTTCTTGCATAGCAGATACCCAATCCGAATCATCAAGAGCCTCAGATACTCGTGTTGGCTCAATCTTGCTGAGGAACGAGTCATGCATACATTGATTAAGAGTCGCTGACCTAGTCTGTACAGGCTTGGGGAGATCTCCAATTACTTGATGTAATGGATGCTCTTTGGTCCAGCGATGCTAATTAGGGAGTGGAGTAGATGAAGTTTGAACATGATCATCATCTAGAAATCCACTTTCAGAATCTTCAGTTTGAATATCATGATGGGAGTTCTCAGTTGAAGGTTCATGTGCAGAAGTATCAGTTGGAACAACAGACTCTGACTCAACTGAAGCAATTACTTCTGGCTCAACATTAATTTGTGTATCTTCAACTGTAGGAGTAGTTGATGGTATGTGAGTTTCAGACTGAACGGCGGTAGCATGTTCAGTTATGACCTCTGAAGTGACTGGATGATGACAACTTGTATCTTCAAACCTGTCAGTCACAGCAGATTTAGGTATATTAGACCCTAGAAACTCATCATAAAAGAATTCAAATAACAAATCTAAATCAGTTAAATGAGAACTAGATGTAGAAGCGTTATCAGAATTTTGCGTTGTAGAAACAGGTTCTGGACTGATCTGTCCAGAAGCTAATACTCTTGTAATAACGGGTTCTGAACTGAATTGATCAGAAGCCAATTCTTCATCGAATTTGACATTGACGCTCTCGACAACTGTCTTTGAATCCTTCAGATAAACACAAAATGCTGCAGATGTTGAAGAATAACCGATAAAGATGCCTTCATCCGTCTTAGCACTGAATTTATTCAGACTCTCTCTGTCGTTAAGCACAAAACATTTACACCCAAATATGTGAAAATATTTGATAGTTGGTGTTCTGTTGTTGATTAGCTCATATGGAGTCTTCTGAAATCGGCGGTGTACTATGGATCGATTTTGTGTATGGCATGCAGTCGACACGGCTTCTGCCCACAAGAATAGAGGTAAGTCCGATTGGCTAAGCATAGTCCGAGCGGCCTCGACTAGCGTTCGGTTTCGCCTTTCGACTACTCCATTTTGTTCAGGCGTTCTAGCAGCAGAGTACTGATGTGATATCCCGACGGATTCGAGATATTCTTCAACGATTTTGTTTTTAAACTTTGTGCCATTGTCAGTACGAAGAAACTTTACTTGTCGCTGCATTTTCACCTGGGTCGTCTTTAAGAAAGTAATGAGAACTTCCGGTGTCTCATCTTTTGATCGAAGAAATTTGACCCACGTGTACCTTGAATAATCGTCCACAATTACCAACACGTATTTCTTTCCTCCCAAACTCTGAGTTCTCATTGGACCACATAAATCCATGTGTAACAATTCTAACGGAGAACTAGTGCTTGGTTCAGGCTTCGGTTTCTGAGCGGCTCTCTTCATCTTACCCTTTTCACAAGCTGGGCATAAGTGTTGTCTTTCATATTTCAGCTCAGGAAGTCATTTGACCAATTTCCCACTAACCAGCTTATTGATATAACGGAAGTTCAAGTGAGATAAACGTCTGTGCCAGAGCCAACTTTGTTGCATTGAAGCTTTTGTCATTAAGCATACTTGACTTTCAATCTGAACTTTGGACAAATTGATAGTGTAGAGGTTTGTCTTACGATTTCCAGATAAGAGTTCTGTTCCATCTTCAGTGCGAACTGAGCAACTCTTAGACTTTAAATTGACCTCTAACCCTTTATCGCAGAATTGACCTATGATGAATAAGTTGTGCCCCAAGCCTTCGACATAACTCACTTTACTGATCGTTATGTTGTCTTGTATAATGTCACCATATCCTAAGATAGGTGAAAGCTGATCGTTTCCAAATCGGACATTTCCACTGAATTTCTCTGTATAGTTAGACAATAAAGCTTTTTGCCCAGTCATATGCTTGGAACATCCGCTGTCCAAGTACCACATATGCCGGGTCTGCAAGAGAAATCAAGAGACAATAGATTTAGGTACCCATTTAAAAATGGACCCTAACAGATTAGCACAAGATTTAGGTATCCATTGAAATATGGATCCTCTTTTTCTTTGAAAACCTTTAAAAACATTTGATCTTGAAGAGTATACATGATAAGATCCATACCAATCAGGAGAGTTACGAGAATAAGCAAAATCAGTTCTCCGATAATTAGAATGAAATTTAGTAGTAATACGAGATAATTGAATCAATTGCTTTATTGAGTAACGCTTGTAAGAAGTTACAAGGTTTTGTTTATGAGAAGCACATTGATCAACTACATCTGAATCACTACTAACAGATTTAGTACAAGAATTATCAGTGACTGATCCAGCTATCTCAGAATCCTTCCATTTTGGTCGCCATTTGGTTTGAGCGTTCAATCTTTTCTTGTTTAAATCTGAAACAAAAGATTTAGATCTATTAGGAAAAGCAGGTTTCTGAGATTGAGTTTTCTTTTGTGTACCAGTGTATTTCTGTTTCTGTAATCGCTGTTTCTTATGTTTCTTACCATGAGCATAGTAATCAGCAGTTACAGAAACTGATTCACCAACCTTAGTTGATGACTTAGCAGTTTTAACAACACTAGGTAACACCTTTTCAGTTTTAAGACAAGTAGAATGATCAGGAAGTTTAGCGTTAAAGTCAAACAAATCAATCTCTTCTATGCATCCTTCATCAGAATTTAAAAAATCATTTGCAGACTCAAATAAGTCATCAAAACTATCAGATGAAGTTGAAGAAGTCTGTGAAACTATGGAACACTTTGAAGATTTATTTTGAAAAACAGTGTTCTTTATTACGGTAGAAAATACAATTTTTTCAATGTCCACCAAAAGTTTTTCATCAGATAAAGCATTTTCAAGTTCAACTATTTTGCTTTCCAGAATTAGAGGAGGAACATAAACCTTTTCAACTGCAGGTTTAGCCTTCATCTCAGAAACGGAATAACTCACAAAATAGTCATTTGAAAGAACTTTTGGTATTTCTTTAAGATAACTATCATTTAACTTTGCATAGTTAAATGGTAGTTGCATTTTCTTTATATTCTTTCTGTTTTCTGTTTCTTGGACCTCAACTTCTTCTGGTAATTTTGTAACAAATTTGGGTTTCAAATGAGGTACTTTACCAGCACATGCAAGAAAATCAAAATTATAAAGAGCTGGTTGTTTTCTGATGGCTTTCTTAAGATAATGGGGGTTGTCAAAGCCAAGTCCCCATCTTTGTTTAACATCAGCCTCTTCATCAGGTGCATTAAGAAAAATGGTTTGATATGTTTGTCCTCTTTTATAAAGTTTAACTTCCAGACCATTTACCTTCTTGTTCAACAACTTGTTCTCAACCTGCAATTTATGAACTGTTAGTGCAGATTCTCGTTTCTCAAACTCATATTTAGAAACTTTAACTTCAAACTCAGAAATCTTCTTTTCAAAACCATCTACTTTAGATTTAGAATCAGAAGCGGATTTGCGTAAAGAATCAATCAGACCTTTGTTCGAAATAACAGACGTATTAAGCTCAAAGATCTTTTTGTTCTTTTTAGCAACCCTTTCCTTTTCCTTTTTCAGTTTATTTTGTAAATCTTGAAGCTCAACCACCATGGTTTCCATTTTGGTAATAAAATCTTTTTGAGTTAAGTTTAATACCTCATCAGATGTCTCATCATCAGACTCATCATATTTGACTTCTTTGCCCATGAAACATAGATGAGCTGTTTCTTCCTTCTCCTCATCTTCACCTTCGGAATGATCAAGCCAAAATTCGTCCTCGGACATTAGAGCGGTTCCTGCTTCTTGCTGTTTGGCCAAGAGCAGTTTATTCTGATAGTACTGAGAGTTACGAACTTTCGGCTTTCTACAATATTTTGCAAAGTGACCAAGTTTGCCACAGTTGTAGCATTTAACCGGATCACTTGCTGTCTTCTCAGCAACAGTGTAGTCATTCACGAACTTCTTCTTTTCAACAGGCTTCTTCTCAACATACCTGTCCTCTTCATATCTCCTTCCTTCTATTTTCTCATGGTGTTCATGGTTCTTTGAACTTGAAGAAGAATAACGTTGAGAATTTGATCCCGGCTTCTTATAAAACTTCTTTTGAAACGCACGGGTCAGCAACAGCATGGCTTGTTTCAAATTCTCTCCATCATCACCATATGTTTCAGAATCAGACTCAGAACTTGAAATCACTTTCTTTTTCTTCTTCTTCTCTATCTTTTCTTTCTTTTCTTTCTTCTTCTCACCAATAACCAAAGCAATCGGATCAGGAACCTTCTCAGCCTTCTTCTTTTCAGCTCTTTTCTCCTCTACCTCTTCCTCATTCTGACGTAAAGTCTCATAAACTTCGTGAAGAGGTATTTCACTTAAGTCTTTTAGCTGCTTCATCCTACTTGTATGTTTCTTCCATTCAGGACGTAGGATACTCAGAAATTTGACATTGTTTTCCTGCTGATTCTTTGTTATTTTGTTCTTAGTCAGCTCATTCAGAAGCAAAGTAAATCCTTCATATGTGTCTTCTAGACTCTCATTCTCTTTAGCTTTGAATTCCTCATAGTTATTGATGCAATTAGACACCTTTATCTGATTCCCTACTTTTGATCCCATCATCATCTTTTGTAATTGATCCCACATCTGTTTAGCATCATGCTTGTAGCTATCAATCTTAATGTAGATGTCATTGGGAATGCTTTGGAGTAGAAGATATCTCGCTTGCTTGTCAGCTTTATATCGACTCTTCTGTGCTTCAGAGTACTCAGATAAATCCACTTTAACTCGTTTTGTCTTTTCTTCTTTTTCCACATCACCATGTCCACTGTCAGATGAATCATCATCAGCAGGTACATTAATCTTGATTGGTTTCATAGGACCGACTGTAATTGACTCCAGAATATTTTCCCCATTTGCATGTCGGTCTATGAAATTCAGGAATCTGTCCTTCCATTGTTCATACTCTCCTTTAAACAGCACAGGAGGCTTGACATCAGTTCATGGAAAGTGCATCTTTTGAAGTCATCTTCTTTAAACCTGTTTGAAAAATATATCAAATAAGAAACTAGAACTGATCGTTAGTCCAAAATATGAAATCACAAAAGAAATCTTAAAATCTAGAAAAATCAGAAATTTCGAAAAATTTGACTAAGTATCAGAACTCGCAAGTCACTATTGAACTCGCAAGCCCTAAAACTCGCAGACTGAGAAACACGCAGATCGAGACTTGCGCGTTTGATAAACTCTCAAGCAAACTCGCAGAAAACTCGCAAGCAAACTCGCAGATAAACTCGCAGATCAAACTCGCAGATGATGAAACTTGCAAGCTCCTAAACTCGCTAAAAACTGTTCATACTGAAACTCGCTAACAGAGGCGTGCGCGTTTACTAAACTCGCACGTCGAAGCTTGCGCGTTTGAACAAAACTCGCTAGCTTCACTTGCGCGTTTCAACACTTAGAGAAATTTCTTGAATTTTCAAACTCGCACGTCGAAGAACTCGCTAACCACTGTTCCTCCTCAAACTCTCTAGCTTTGATGAGTGCGTTTTTAGAACTCGCTAAACACTACTAGCGCGTTCTGGTCCTTAAAAAAAATTCCAACTTTTTCAAACTCGCAGGCTTGATTAGCGAGTTTCTTAGAACTCGCAAATAACTCTTGCGCGTTTGAGACCGAAAATTTTTCCTTTGACTTGCGCGTTCTAGCTGAAGAACCTTGCGCGTTTGACGAAGAACTTGCGCGTTTGGACGATGAACTAGCGCGTTTTAGAGATCTAGCGCGTTCTTCCGTTTGTCGACCCAAAAACTGATTTTTCCATCTGAAATCTATCTGAACTTTGTCCAAATGCCATGAAACTTTGTAATGATACTCGATTACAGTACTAGAATGAATTACAATCCAAGAAACTTACAAACAATAAGATCGATGAAACAGTAAAAACGACTCGTGTACAAAAATTCAACAAAAATCACGAAATTCGTGTGATTTACAGTGCATTACTGAAATTGAATTACAAAGACTCGATCTATAACACTTTTAGAACACTTCCTAATCAAAATTTGTTCCAAAAACTCTCTCAAACTCAGAATTCGAAATTTCTTTCAAGAACAGTGACGAAACCAACAAAATCTTGAATTTCTTGATCTGATTTCACTTTGGATCTGCTCTGATACCAATTGTGTGTTCCAGAATCTAATTTCTATTCAATAATAATCAAACAAACAAGATAGAACAATCAAATTACCTGTTTGATTCCTCTTTAATTCTCAAAATACACTTTCTCTCTCTAGAACTCTTTCTCTCTCTAAAACCGAATTCTCTCTATTTTGTTCTTACAAAAATACGTACTTCTTTTTTAAAATACAAAAACAAAAACTATTTATACTACCACCTAATACAAGGAAACTAAAAATACAAAATACAACTAAGTTTGACTTATTACAAAATAGACTTTGACTTTTAATGGGATTTGACTTTAGTAGCTTTGACTTTCTCAACTTTGACCTTCAGTAGTCTTGATCTTGTATCCAACAGATTTATGCTCTAACAGCTCAACTATGAGCAATCAAACCTCCTGAAGAAGAATCTTGTGAAAGATTCTAAAGACCCCAAAAGCACGTATGTTGCTTTAGTCTCTTCAGGGATCATTCCATATTAGCAATCTACTCTCACCATCACTGAGTTAGATTCTAACTCTGAGGAATTATCAGACACTAACCTTTCAGAGTTTGATGAATCCTTAGCACTCTTGACAAACTCTTTCAAAATATTTGCAAGAAAAAGCAATTTCAGAAGAAATAAGCCTCTCTCCCTATCTGACAAGCCAAAATCAACTCCTGTTGATAAGCCAAAAGCATGTCACCAAAAGTCAGAGGCATGCAACCAACCAAAGGGTGACATGTGTAAAGTACCATGTCATGCATTTAATGCATAGGGTATAAATAGAAAGGTTGATACTCTCTCTGAGAAGTGGTCTTCTATCCTTCTCTTCTTGAACTATAATATAGAAACCCTTGTTTTCTATATTTCTTCAACCTTTATTCTCTAGTTCTTGTGCAAAAATCTCTGTGTTTCTTAAGTTTGTTTAGATTAGGTTTTACTTAATCTTATTCCGCAACAAGCTGTAAATTGTGATTTGATTTATCAATAAAAAATTTATTAAACCAATTTTTTTGTGTTTGTATTCAACCCCCCCCCTTCTACAAACTTGCTAAGCACCTTCGGGACCAACACATATTGTTGCCGAAGCTGACTGAACCTGCATAATGTTCTACATAATCAAACAATAGGTGCTTAGGTGTTGTCATGTGCCTTGATGCACCAGAATCTATGATCCACACATGACTAGCCTGCAAGAAACAGTCACTTTAACTTAGGTACCCATATGAATATGGGTCCTTTCTTGTTAGTATCCTTCAACTTCTTCAAATCAGTTGACGACCCTTTAATTCGCCATTCAAATTTGGGTTCTTTCGATGAAACTTGTGCTTTAAGTTCAAACTTTGGAATCCACTTCCACACAGATTTCACGTCAGCTAATTTGTTCATTTTTAAAACATTATTTTTTCTTTTTCGAAGAGTAAACTTCAGCTTTTTGATTAACAGTGAAGTGAGTAGAAGTTTTCTTTGTCACAAACTGGTGAGGTTTTCTTCTCTTAGAAAACTTAGGTTTCAAAGAAAATGAAATGCCATGACAATAAGAGCATTGTAACTTAGCAGTAGCTTATGTCAACAAATCATTTCTGGAAAGATTTTTCGTTTTATTCAAACATTGTTGACAAGCTTGAGTACAAACTCTTGCTACTCTATTACACGCTTTACTATCATATCCATTCTTCTTCTCTTCCACCTTTGCTTTCAATCTCTTCTTCTTACCATCTTTCTTTACATGCTTATCTAAAGAACAAATAGAGTTAGGTTCAAAAGGAGGATTAATGAAGGATTCAGATTTAGAAGATGTTTGGAAAACATAATTAGTTCCTGAACATTCACCTTTTTCAGATATACTTAACTCCTTTTCCGAAGATGTTAAAATTTTCAAAGATGTTTTCATTTGAGGAGTTTGAGTATTAACTGTTGAAGTGTCAGACTTAACATCAGCATTGACTAGAATAGAAGATTGAGAATTCTGATCAGAACAAACTGCTTTTCCTTTTGAAAGTTTAAAATTTTGGGATTCTAAATTTCTGATTTCTTCTTGTAAAATTTCATTTTGAATCAGACTTGAATCTAATTCCATCCCAATATTTTCATTTACATCTTCCAATTCATCAACAAGATTGTTGAGAACTGAAATCAGTTTTTCTAAATCAGAAATATTTTTCAAAGCAGTCTTATAATCAGATTCAGTAAAAATAGATGTCTTATCAGGAACAGACTCACTTTCAGAATGAGAGTTTTCTTCCCTTTCTCCTTTGATAAAACAAGAAATTACATATACCGTTCCATCAGATTGAGAACTAGATTCAGTTGTCTCATTTGATTTGGGAAAAAGATGTTCAAATTCGACGAAACTTTTCTTCTTATTTTCATAAGATGAATTTAAGTCGTCGTATTTGAAACCAAGATTTTTAAAATCATGAGAACATGAATCAGTTTTTATCTCTGATTTAACCTTCACTGGTTCTTCTATTTTTATCTTTGGAGTCTCAGGTGTCGAACTCTCAGACTTTATAAAAGTTTCACGGATGTGAGGTACTAAAACAATTGGAGCATCACCCGATGTTTTAAAATTATAAAGATTTTCGGGTGCTTTCTTTATAATATCAGCATCCGGAAGACCAAGACCCATTTTTGGATTATAAAATCGAGTATCTATTGGGTTATTGGTCAAAAGCTTTAAAGTCTGCTTTGTTTGACCTCTTTTAAAATTGAGATCTTCAAATTTCTTTAATCTTTGCATATGCTTCAGTTATGTCCTTCAAAACAATGCCATACTTCAAAGTTAGATCCAAATTTTTATCCTTCAATTAACTTAACTCTTTTTGTAAGTCAGATATTTTACCTTGAAGGTTTACCTTATCCAGTTTGAGAATATTTTTCTCTTCTTCTCTTTCCGCTGGTAATGTTTTAAAATTAAAGCTTGATCTTGATGTCCTTGAATAGTACTCTTTTGTTTTAAAAAGTTATCTAGTTTTTGAAATTCAGAGTTCATCAATTCTATCTAGGACATCAAGTTCATGACTTCTTCATTTTCAGAAAAACTGTCAGATTTATCAGAAATGGAATTTACCTCAGAGTCAGAGTCATCATCCAATGTTGCCATGAGGTTGTAATGGACTTGAGTGAAATTGGCTTTCTCCTCATCATCGGAAGAAAATTCCAACCAAATTTCCTCTTCAGCCTTTAATGTTTTACCTTTCTCCATGGCCTTGACTAACTGAGCTTTCTTTGAGTAGTACTCATAGTCCTTGACCCTTTTCTCCTTACAATCCTTGACATAATGTCTAGTTTTTCCACAGTTGAAGCATTTGTCACTCTTTTCCTTTTCTTTCTCATATCTCTTTCCATCTTTTCTTTCTATTTTCTTCTCAAACTTTCCTTTGTATCTGTCAGCCCGGTAATGATCAGGTTTGGATTTGTGATAGAACTTCTTCCTTCCAAACTTCTTATGAAATTGAGTAGTCAAGAGGGTCAACTTTTCAGCAAATTCAGTAAGCTCATTATCAGATTCCTCATCTTCTTTCTCAGAGCTTTCCGATGATTCCACTATATCAGAAACAAAAGCCTTCTGTTTCCCAGACTTGACTGATCCAGAACTGCCTTTGACCAACTTCCCTTGAGCTAGTAATGCCAATGAGTCTTCAACCTTTTTCTGTTTCTCCTTCATTTCTATCAGTTGTTTGTTCAAAGATGCGTCTTCCTTGATTTTGTCCTCATGCTGATAAAGAACATAGAACAGGTCATTCAGTTTCTCTTCATCCATATTTTTATTCATTTGCATCTGAATTGTATAAGTATCCCATTATGGCTGAAGATTCTTGATAAACTTGAAATTTATCTCATACTCAGTCTTCTTAACACCATTCCTTCGCAGATCATTCAGTATTATGTTGTAGCGGTTGTATGCATCCTTTAATGAGTCTGTTAGGATCGAAATTCGAAACAAGAATTTAAACAAACACTCAGAAACTTTGTTAAAGAAGTTGCGGAATAACACTTTAACAAGAAATCAATGAAACAGTATATGAATTCAAATAACAAGTCATATTGAATTAACTTGATGATTACAACCAAAGCCTCAATCTGTTGAACAAGCTCAACAGACGTTCAATACTTCTCTAATGAAAGGATCACTAATAATCTTGAGGCTAATTCTCTCTAAAAGACACATATATATCTATAATCTAATACTTCTAGACTATATATACAAAACAGATTACAAGATAAATATGAAAGTATAGTTGATCTTCAGCATCCATTCCATAATTATCTTCAATTCCTTGTCTTTCGCTTCAAGTCATCTTTATCAACATAAGCAGCATTAATTTCTCTAGCAGTATCTTCTCATCATTAGCAGTATTAATCATGCTAGCAGTAGTAACTCTGTTGGCAGTACTAACTCTCCAAGCAGTACTAACTGTTCTTATAGCAGTACTAACCCTTCAAGCAGTAGTAATACTACTAGCAGTAGTAATGTCTTCAAGTAGCAGTACTAATGTCTTCAGCAGTAGTAATCTTCAATACTCAGCAGCACTATCCGGACTTAGCATATTTCAGACCCAACAATCTCCCCCTAACTTAACTTTTGTAAACAAGAAGTTAAGTTCTTCAGAATAAGGTCTTCATGATGCTTTCAAAATTACTGCTCAATTTCCCAGATTAGGATCCAATCCTGCATATTAATTGATTGTTCTTCTGATCACAATTCTTGCCATTTCTGAACCTTTAGTGCAGACCAACTTAGCTTTCAGCATCCCCTGCAACTTTTCTTTGCTGTGGTCATACACCTTATCAACCAGATAGTACTCATGAAAGCTTTTATCAATAGTTATGACATAGACTCCAGATCTTTCAAAAAGCATCCAATGATCAATACTTTTAAATCCATCTCTGTGATACAAGTCTTTGATAAGATATTCAACCTTAACAGGGTCAAACATCATGCATAAATACTCCAGAGCCATCTTTGTTAGACTCATCCCTGCTCCTTTCAACAAGTCACCATGCAAGTTCAATCCAACCTTGTACATTTCTTCCAAATCAACTCTGGTACAACTTCTGATGATCTTACCCCAAGTTGAATAGACCTCATACTTGTCACCCATTCTCTTGATCCTGAAGTATTATGTTCTTTTATCCATCAGAGTATCCCAATGAATAATTTATGGAGCTTTCACTGAGATAGGATCAGCTTTCAAAGGTTCTTCATCTGTCACTGTCATATACACATCAAATTGCTCGTCAGGTTGTCTTGGCTGTTCTGAAGATTGTTGACTTGATTGCTCTTGACTCTGCTCTTGAGTTTCAACATGTTCTACTTGTTTCTGCTGCTCTACAGGAGGTGCAACAGTAGGTCTTGATGATTCAGCTTTCATTCTTTCAATGCCCTGTGCTTTCTCACCTTCCTCAGTTCTTGGCCTTTTTGCCTTTTTCTTTGAGGCAATTGACCTCATTCTTTTAATAGCTCCAATCTTCTGAGCTAGAGTCTCTTTCTTCTTGACTTCTATCTTTTCTTTAGTCGAAGTACCTTCTTCACTGTCAGGAAAAGGTTGTTGAATGTTCAGATCATGTCTTTCTTTCATCTTTCTTTCAAATTCAACCCTCTGATTGAGGTCTCCTTTCAGCTTGGCCATCTCCTTGTTGTATAAGTCTTCTATCCTACTAAAATACATTTTTGTAAACATCCCTTCAGGAACTCCAACAGATCCTTTCAAGAAGTTTATCATTTTTCTTCTTTCTTGTGTAGCTAGAAAGGTCTTTGAAGGCTTCCTTTGTCTTGTTGCTTTCATTGTAACCCTCTTTGCAGCAGTTTTCAAGCTCTTCTGGTATTCTTCATTGAGTCTTTTTGCCAAATCTAATGCAAGCTTTCTGTCTTTGGATTTTTGGATTTCGTTCTCCTTTTCAAGTTCCTTCTCAAACTGTACATTTAACTCCTTTGCCAATTCTGCATCCAAATCTATTTGTTTCTGCTTCTTTAAAGGTTTCACAGGCTCAACCATCTTCTATTTCCCTTTCTTCTTGGCCTTTGACACACTGACCTCTTTCCTTTTCTTCTCTGAGCCTCCTTCTTTAATCACCACTCCCTTAGCCTTTTGAGTGGCCTTAGGAGTGTCATTCTTCGCCTTCACCAAAGTCTCTGCAATCTCTATTTCTTCTATAGACATTCCAGTTTCTGCTGCTGCTTTCTCTGTTTCTACTGCTTTGGCAGTTTCTACTTCTGGTTCAGTAGTTACTGCTGCTTCAACAGTTTCTGCTTCTTTCATCATTGTTTCTGCTGCTTTCTCACTCTGATCTTCCTCAACCTTCTTTTCAGCTTCACCACTAATCTCCCCCTCAAATTTGAATTCCATTCCAACTGAGCTTTCCTTCTCAACTACAATTTGATTCTCCCCCTTTTTGGAAGCATCATGAGCACTTCCCCTTTTCTTCAAGACAAATTGTTTTCTCCTCTTTTTGTACACCAAGTTAAGTACCATCTTCTTGAGTTTGGCTATCTGCTCCTGTTGAGAGATGATCACCTTTTTCATTGCCTTTATTTCCAAACCCTGATTGACTACATCCAAGTTCACATTGCCAATGGTTTCCATCAATTCATCATAGTTATATCTGTCCTCGCCTCCTTTAGGTGTGTTGACCACCCGTGAAGGATCATGGGATCTTTTAGTAGAGGCCTTCTACCTAGCAGAAGCACCTACTACCCCCTTGGTTTCTTGGCACCTAGGTCCCTTAGATGATTTCTCATCCAAAGTTTCCGTGGGGAAGGTCTTATCCATGTTCACACTGTCCTGACCCACACCTTGTGCAGAATCAGTAGTGTGAGCCTTGCAGCCCACATGCTCATCCTTCTCCTTAGAGAGCACCTTCTCGGGGTTGGGAGATACCCCTGTGGATTCCCTTTGGATATTCTCTGATGGAGATTGCTCCATCAGAGGGCTTGTAGGCTTTTGGGGTGTAGATACATGAAGGGAAGGAACCTTCTGTACCTTTTTCCTTGCATATTTTTCAGTGATTGGGGGAATTGGCTTATCAACAGGGAACTGAGGGTGAATATTGGACGTAAATGGTGTGGGTAGGTCATCAGTGGGTTGGTCAGATATGGGCTGTGACCCTGATGCCTCACCATGTGGGTGGGACACAACCATTATTGTAGAGAACAATGGTGTGTCTTTTCCAGAAAAGTCCTTACTAGGCCTTCTCATATTGGAGAACACCTTCCCTTTGGGAGGTTTAGGTACATATACCTCTTTAAAAGAGGGTAAATCCGTCAATTCCTTGTTTAGTACTTCTTGTACAAACCTTGGATACATATAGAATCTTTTGGTTTTGGTTTTGGTATCCAAGTTTGACATCAAATCATTTAGAATCATTTGAGAAAAATTGAACTTTCTGGAGGTGGCTAAGCAGACAAGAGCATAAGCTAGTGTACTGCTAAACTCACTCCATCCAGTTGTCTTGCGAGATAAGCAATGTTGAAGAGTATGAACAAAGAATCTCCACTGAGGTGAATTCTTTTGAAAAACTTGTAAACCTTAGTAGGACCTTCATACCCCATTCTACCAAGTTCTTGAAAGAGATCTTCCTTTGAAAGAGTAGTAATACCTGAGGCATCATCTAGACGTAGATGAGTGTGAATGCATCCTTTTGTGATTGTGATAGGTTTATCACAGACCCTTGATTGAATGACCTGATTACCATCAACAGTCTGAATGGAGGCATTGGCCCAGAACTGTCTCATATGATTCACAGATATGGTGGGATTTACCGTTAGCGCATAAGCTATATGTGATTGTGATAAGAAATCCACAATTTCATGAAAAACCTCAGCTTGTTTGGGTTTTTGTAACATTGCAAGCTCATTGTGGTCATCAACGAAATCAAGGTCTGCCATCTTTCTGATCGATTCTAGGGTTCGAAACGCAACTAGGGTTTACAAACTGGTAATCAAGAATTTTAAAGAGAGAGAGAGAGGATGAAAACTCGCTGGAAATTCAAAGAGTCGTTTGGGTTTTGGCGGTCAGAGAGGGTATATATAAGGTAGGGGATTCAGTTAAAAGCAGTACTAAGTACCCTAGCAGTATTAACACATACCAGCAGTATTAACTCATATCAGCAGTATTAACACATACTAGCAGTATTAACACTGTCTGGCAGTAGAAACAAGGCAAGCAGTAGTAACTTTGCACTGGCAGTATAAACCACCTAGCAGTAGTAACCATACTTAACCATATTTGAACTGTCAGCAGGAGTAATAGTGAGAGCAGTATTAACTTAACCAGAAGTACCAAGTATCTAATCAGCAGAGCAATCTGAAACACTTAAACACAAATGGTTAGCAGCACCATGCACAATGAAATATGAGAAAGTAAACATTGAAGAATCTATATAGAAATGGTACATGAAGAAAATAAAAAAAAAACTTATTCAGTGTTTATCATGCCCACACTTGTGACCAAGAATGTGAATCTACCCACATCAAAAGCTTTAGTGAATAGGTCAGTAAATTGGTTACTAGTGTGTACTTTCAAAACCTGAATTAACTTCTTTTCATTGCAATCTCTAATAAAATGGTACCTGATTTCTATATGCTTGGTTTTTGAATGCTTCGCTGGATTATTAACAATGCTTATAGCACTGTTGTTATCAATGAAGATGGGAGTGTGAAGAAAAGTAATACCATAGTCCAACATCTGATTCTGAATCCATAGCACTTGTGAGCAGCATCTTGCAGCAACTATATACTCTGCTTCTGTTGTGGAGGTGGACACTGTGGTTTGCTTTTTACACTGCCATGAGACTAGCCTTGCACCTAAAAACTGACATCCTCCTGATGTAGACTTTCTATCCAAGTTTGCACCACCCAAATCACTATCTGAATATGCAAGCAGATCAAATGGTGAGTCATGAGGATACCAAAGACCCAACCTAGGTTGTCCTTTGAGATATCTGAAGATCCTTTTGACTGCTTGAAAGTGAGATTGCTTAGGCCTCACTTGAAATCTGGCACACACACATACAACAAACATAATGTCTGGTCTTGAAGTTGTTAGATACATGAGGGAGCCTATCATGGATCTATAATGATGAACATCCACATCCTCCCCCTCAAGATCTGCAGTGATCTGTTTGTGTGTTTCCATAGGTATGCTTGCAGGCTTTGCTTCTGAAAATCCAAACTTTGTAAGTATATCCTACACATACTTGGATTGACTTATGAAAATGCCATCTTTCATCAGTTTAACCTGTAGCCCAAGGAAGAATGTGAGTTCACCCATAGAGCTCATCTTGAATCTTTTGTGCATCAACTCCTCAAACTCCTTGCACATATAATCTTTTGTGGATCCAAAGATGATATCATCCACATAGATTTGGACAAGCAGAATGTCCTTCCTCTTCCTTTTAATGAAAAGGGTCTTGTCAATGATTCCCCTTTCAAAATCATTTTCCAATAGATAGGTAGACAGAGTGTCATACCATGCTATTGGTGCTTGATGTAGCCCATAGAGTGCCTTCTTTAATTTGTATACTTTGTCAGGAAAGTTAGGATTCTCAAACCCTGGAGGTTGACAAACATACACTTCTTCATCAATTTTCCCATATAGGAATGCACTCTTAACATCCATCTGAAATACTCTGAACTTCATGAGAGAAGCATAGGCTAGAAACAGCCAAATTGCCTCAATTCTTGCTACTGGTGCAAACACTTCTTCATAGTCTATCCCCTCTTCTTGTGTGTACCCTTGTGCCACAAGTTTGGCCTTATTCTTTATCACTATTCCTCTCTCATCTTTCTTATTCCGGAAAATCCATTTAGTTCCAATTGCTCTGTGTCCTTGTGGAAGGTCAACCAGATCCCACACATTTTGCAACACAAACTGCAGCAGCTCCTCTTGCATTGCTTCTATCCAGCTTGGGTCTTTCATAGCATCATAAGCCTTATTGGGTTCAATCTGAGATAGAAAACAGGATAACAAACCTGACTGTAAGTCTTTCAATCCTCCTAACTTACTTTGATGCCCTGTGATCATGGGAGAATTGATATCACCAATCACCAACTGAGGAGGATGATTCTTCTGAGTTCTTGTGTGATAGACAGCCTCCTCATTAATACTTGCATCAAGATTGGAGTCATTCTTTTCAGGAGTGTTTCCCCCAAACACTGAAGAATTTTCATCATCAGTGTCATCTTATGTCAATGTGAGCATTTCAGGACCTGGGTTTCTTGAACTTGAAGGATGAGTATTCTCTTTATCACCTTTATCCTCTTCATCACCTTTAGCATCTACATCCTGATCTGTTTCAGATTCCTTTGTTTCTGAATCATCTTTCTTTTCTTGTTGACAAAATTCAGCAGGATCAACTGTAGGTATAGGGAACAGTACAAACTCTGGTTTCTGTGCTTGTACCTTTTCTGAACTTGTTCCTGCAATTTGCACATTAATAAAACTCAAAGAATTAGTTAGTGAGTCAATGTCAAACAGCCAATCAGGACCTGTACCAATCTGATTTGGTGTGTTCTCATTGTATTTGACATTGTCACTTTCCTCTATAATCCTGGAAGAACTGTTTAATACTCTATATGCCTTGCTCTGAGAGGAGTATCCAACAAGAAATCCATCCTCAGCTTTGCTTTCAAACTTGCCTAAATGAGATTTGGTGTTGAGAATTGTGCAAGGACACCCAAACGGTTTGAAAAATCCAATAAAAGGTTTCTTCTTTTTGAAAAGTTCATAAGGTGTCTTTCCTTGGGATTTGACTACTAGAACTCTGTTTTGGACATAACAAGCAGTATTAACTGCTTCTGCCCAAAAAGTAATGGGTAGCTTTGAATCTGCCAACAGAGATCTAGCAGCCTCAATTAATGTCATATTTCTCCTCTCAGCAACACCATTCTGTTGAGGAGTCCTAGGAGCACTGAATTGTCTCTCAATACCTTTAGTCTCACAAAAGCTGTTTAAGTCACTGTTTTTAAACTCAGTTCCATTATCAGATCTGATGACTTTAACTCTTAGATTTGTTTAGTTTTCAATCCTAAGGACAAATGATTTGATCAGTCCACTTGTCTCATCCTTAGTCCTCAGAAAATATACCCAAGTAAATCTAAAGAAATCATCAACAATGACTAAGCAATAGGATTTCTTACCAATACTCATCACATTTGTAGGACCAAAAAGATCCATATGCAATAACTGAAGGGGTGAAGAGATTGTATTTATTTCTTTAGACTTATGAGAAGTTTTGTGCTACTTGCCTTTAAGACATGCAACACAATGATCATCACATGAAAACACTTTTTGAGGCAAACCTCTTACAAGGTTGTTTTTCACAAGTTTGTTCATAGTTTTAAAATTCATGTGACACATCCTTCTGTGCCAGAGGAAGATTCGTCTAAAGAAGCTTTTGAAAACAAACAGTTTAATGATGAATCAGATGAAACA
The DNA here is from genome assembly GCA_954870635.1 of Arctium minus. Classification (NCBI taxonomy): domain Eukaryota; kingdom Viridiplantae; phylum Streptophyta; class Magnoliopsida; order Asterales; family Asteraceae; genus Arctium; species Arctium minus. The sequence continues at coordinate 9,143,091 of OX941096.1, read as the reverse complement.
TTCTCTAAGTCCAAACAATAAACATTATCCTTTCTAGGAGTTCTAAGTAATATCATATTTTCATCAACTACCTTGAATCCTGGAGCAAGGATAATACATTCAGTATCAGTAAATAATATACTATGTTTCTTGTCACAAACCTGTGATACACTTAACAGGTTGTATCTCAATTGCTCAACATAATAAACATCTTCAAAAGTCATCTTACCTTTTGAAACCATACCTTTACCACTTATCTTACCTCCTGCTGGATTGTCACCAAAAGCAACACGTCCTCCATCAAATCTTTTGAAATTTTGAAGGCAGTCCATGTTACCTGTCATGTGCCTAGAGCAACCACTATCTACATGCCAAATGCTCTTCCTCTTAAGCTGTTGGTTTCCCTGCACATAAGATAAAACAGTTAGTGTTTAGAGGGAACCCAAGCCAAAGTGGTCTTGGGTTGCCCTTTCTCATCAACATACTCATAATCAGTAAGCTTAGTATTGATGAGATGGTCAGAATTAGGAATCTCATGGCTGGAATACTTTGTCAGAATTATAGGCTTGACAGTATTAACACTGGTAGCAGTACTATCTTTGTTAGCAGTACTAACTTTATTAGCAGTACTAACTTGGTCAACAGTAGTATTGCTATCAGCAGCACTATTTCTGTTAGCAGTACTATTTGAGGTAGTAGTACTTACAGGTTTAGTGATTTTTGGAACCCAAATTTTGACAAAGTTGTTTGCTTTTCTATTCTTTGTGTTACTTCTTGATTTGCTTAGAGTATTTTCTTTTGTTTTAGCAAACTTATTCTGAATATGAGATTTTGCAGTGCCAGTTTTCATTGGTGTTGTTCTCACATTATCAGCCATGTGGTTCCTTGGTCGTCTTGATTGCTTCCTATAACCAACAGAATTTTGTATTTGTCTTTGAGAAGTAATTCTTTGGTTAATAGGATTGAAATAACAGTGTTTGGCTAAATGATTCAACTTGCCACAAATAAAACAAGGCTTTGGTCTATTGATTTTGCTTAGATCAATTCCCTGTTTTTGAGCCCACTGGTTATTTCTGTTTCTCTGATTTCCCCTTATGTTATCATGTTGATGGGGCTTGTTTTGTTGACAAGTACAGGGATTTACAACAGTAGTTTGCATATAGTGATCTCCATGTACCTTTTTAACAGTTTCAAGACAGGCTTTAGAGGAAAGTTTAGATTTTACCTCTGTGGGGATTGTTGTGCTTGAAGACTCTGAAACCTCAGCCATCAATGCTTGATTCTGGATTGCCTCATCTGCTTGATCACTCCAATCAAATCCCATTCCATCTTGTGAGACAAGAGCTTGAGATGAGTTCCTGTTGTTGTAGTTTGTGGACTTTAATTGTTGATTGTTGCTCCCATGCTGTTGAGGGATTCCTCGTCTGCATTCTCTTGCAAAGTGCCCCAGTTTATGACACTTGTAGCATTCCACCTTGGATTTGTCAAATCCAGCACCATCTTCTCTTCTCATGGCAAAGTTGTTTCTTCCTGTTCTTTTAATGAATCTTTTGATTCTCATGGTGAGCATTGCCATTTGCCACTTGATATCCATCTCTTCAAGGTCATCAACATTGATCTGCTCCAGATCATCATTAATAAGAGAAGATTTAGCATGGCTAGCAAGAAAAGCTTCCAAAACAGAATCATTGAGTCCATCCTGTTTTGAGCCATAAGCAGCACTAACTGATTCTGTATTTGCAGAAGAATCAGTAGTAGATGATAAGAGAGCAGCATTGTGAGAGTATCCAGATGGCTTCTTCTTAGATTCAACTTCTGCTTCAAACACCCTGAGATTATCATTCTGCCTGAATGATACTGTATACATTACCCATTCTTCACCAAGAGATCTTAGAAACTTTCAGTTGACATCATCCTGATCCATCTTGACACCAACAGTGGCCAATTCTCCAATCAACTTATTGAACCTATCAAAGGTTTGAGTCATAGACTCATTCTTTGTAGACATAAAACTTTCATATTGTTGCTTGAGAATTGCTTTCTGATTTCTCTTAGTGCTTTTGGTGCCTGAAATCCTTTTCTCCAAAGCATTCCACATGATTTTGGCATCAGCACAGTTGCAAAACTGATGTTGGTATTCATTAGGAATTGCCAAGAGCAGAGTGCTCAAGGCTTTCATCTCAGTCTGCCTCATCTTTCTTTCTCCATCAGTCTTTGGTGGAGATCTCTTGCCATCTTCTCCCATCTCTCCTTCATTGGAGGGACCATTCTCAATGATGTCCCACATTGAGTAGTCTGTAAGAAGTATATACTGTCTGATCCTGATTTTCCACATGTCAAACTCATTAGGTTTGAGCATGGGAACCTTTGAAACAAGAACACTGTCGTGTGATCCGTCCATGATGATTATTGATTTCTGAGTTCCTAATGCTCTGATACCACTTGTCAGGATCAAAATTCGAAACAAGAATTTAAACAAACACTCAGAAACTTTGTTAAAGAAGTTGCGGAATAACACTTTAACAAGAAATCAATGAAACAGTATATGAATTCAAATCACAAGTCATATTGAATTAACTTGATGATTACAACCAAAGCCTCAATCTGTTGAACAAGCTCAACAGAGGTTCAATACTTCTCTAATGAAAGGATCACTAATAATCTTGAGGCTAATTCTCTCTAAAAGACACATATATATCTATAATCTAATACTTCTAGACTATATATACAAAACAGATTACAAGATAAATATGAAAGTATAGTTGATCTTCAGCATCCATTCCATAATTATCTTCAACTCCTTGTCTTTCGCTTCAAGTCATCTTTATCAACATAAGCAGCATTAATTCCTCTAGTTGTATCTTCTCATCATCAGCAGTACTAATCATGCTAGCAGTAGTAACTCTGTTGGCAATACTAACTCTCCAAGCAGTACTAACTGTTCTTATAGCAGTACTAACCCTTCAAGCAGTAGTAATACTACTAGCAGTAGTAATATCTTCAAGTAGCAGTATTAATGTCTTCAGCAGTAGTAATCTTCAATACTCAGCAGCACTATCCGGACTTAGCATATTTCAGACCCAACAGAGTCTCCCTCTTTAGCCTTGAAACCTTCATAAGCATTGATACTTTGGTTTCTCTTTGTCTTCATTGATTTCTCTGATGCCTGAAATTGTCTTTCAAGCTCATCCCATATCTCCTTTGCTGAGTCCCGACTGTCAACTCTGTTGTAGATATCATTTGGGATTTCCATGATCAGAAGAGTAAGAGCATGTGCATCCAATTCCACTAACTCCTTATCTCTTTCACTATACTGTATGGGATCTCAGGCTACAATCCTTTCAGGTATTTCTGGATTTGTATCGGTAGCTGGAATTATGTCAACTATTACGTGTGGAAAGTGTGGTCCATTCAGAATTGAGTTCATCAGCTTCTTGTCTTGGTTGTTCAGAAAATTTATCATTCGTTTCTTCCATTGCGGATATTCATCAGCTTGTAGAAACCGGAGGCTTAGATTTGGAACCCATGTTGAGCAAATCTCTAGACATTCTGATATTTGAGAAGAAAAAGGTGATAGAATGCTTGAAAGTGATCGTCCAAAGAATTCAGTTAAAACTTGACTAAAAAAGTCAACACAAGGTCAACCTTGAAAAACTTAAAAAAAATTCTAAATGTGGATGTCGCAAACAATGAACTTGTCGCAGAATCAAGAAGTCGCAAATAGTGGTCTGCGAATTCCTATTTGTCGCAGATCGAAGATTGCGAGTTCTTGAGTAATTGCAGATAGTTGCGTACGAGTTCTGTCCTTAAAGAAATCAGAGTCACTTTTCGCAAACACTTACGAGTTTTATACTTAGAATATTTTTCACCAAAAATCACACTTAGGGCTTGTTTGTTTTTTGGTTTTCAGCACTTAATTCACACTTTTGTCTGAATCGGTCAGACCTTTTAGATTTCATACTGTTTGTTTTTTCTCAAGTTTCAAAGCCTCTTATATCTAAATAACATCTAAACAAATAAGTGTTGCCCTAACATCTAAATCGCTTAGACGTTTCCTCCAAATTTTGCCTCCTCATCCAGACTTCATCTATCTGTTTTCTCTCATCGTTCCAGACTCCATCGTCGAATACCTTCATCGCATCCATTCTAGATCAACATTCTCCCGTCGATCTCCATCAGGTTCATCCCTCTTTGTTTAATTTATCGTTTTCCTCTCTTTTCTTTGAAAACCTTGCATCGCCGACCATGGAGACGAGTTGTCGGCCATGGTTTTACATCGTCGGCCATGGAGATGAAGGGAGACAACCCTAATTTAGGCATGACAGCAACTTCTTGTTGCTATTGTTGGAACAGAGATGTGTGATTTTCGAGTTGGTAGCCAATTTATTGTTGTTTTACCCATAATTTCTTGGTTTAGATGGCCAATTTCTTCCTATTAGTGTTGTTCCAGATTCTAACTCAATATATCTCACACAATCAATGTAGGAAATGCTCGTTTATTGATTGATCACAGATTACAACATCTCCATAAATCCATATACCTATTTCTTGGATAATTCTCTCAAGCTCTGTGTGTGTGTGTGTGTGTGTGTTTTCAACAGTGTTCTTTTTCTCAATGTGCGCGTATGTGTTCTAATCAACTAACATTGACCTTCCTATATATATGGTCAACATGACCAGTTAGTCTAAGGTCAACTACATGACTTTACAATACAATTTCAATGTAAACACTCACACTTTTCATATTCACAACTTTGGCCCTCTTTTAATCTTGAATACAATATAGTTCTAACAATCTCCCCCTTTGGATTCAAGATTAAAAAAAATTGACAATAATCTTCAGGTCTTTTTTTTGATGCAAAATCTTCAACTTTTAACTCTTTAACAAATTCAAATCTTGAACAACTTTGACTTTCTTCACAGACTTTAAAATCTTCAAATCTTTAACACTTTCTTCAATCTCCCCCTTTGGATTACAAAAATGCAATTTCAAATAATCTCGTCATCAGACTTTACTTTGACTTTATCTTCTTGACAACTTTCTCTTCCTTTTGATAATCATGGACCTGACTTTGAAATCTTGAACTATCTCCCCCTTTTTGATGAATTGTGAGAATCAAAATCATGAAAACATTTCAACGTCAGTATCATCTTTGAAATATCTCCCCCAATTTAGCAAAATAAGCACAGTCTTCATAATTAACCAAGATAATCTCCCCCTTTGGAAAAATATGAACAATCTCGCCCAAAGAAAGTTGATCTCCGTCTGATCTGATTTGAAATTCTGCTATCAATTCATAAGATGTATTCATCCGAATCTTTTCAAATTCAGACAAATTATGAGTGGTAATCCTGAATCAACAGATAAATCAATTAATCTGCCTGTCAGCAGCACAAAGCCACTGTGTGTAACGAATACACATTGGAAAGGAGCTTTTTGATGTTCACTCCCCTAGTGCTTCATTCAATCATTGAAAAATCACAAAGGAAATTTCTATGAATGTTATGACAAGAAAACTTATTCCTTGTGTGCTCGAGCAAGTGTAGCAATGATTGAAGCATTGAAAGCTTTTTAACAGGCTCAAAATATGTAAACCGTTGAGACAACAACAGATATTAAATAGACTCAATGTGCATGAGAAAGGGTCGAAGGTGGGGAAACTTTCCTTCTTTTTCAATATCCGAATCATCCGAATGAAGATCAGATAGATTATGTGTTGATTCCCCTTTAAAATTTGAAACATTCTTTTATTCAGAAAAGAATGAGTAGTTGGTGCGGTTTTAACAAGAGTTGGCATGGGCTAGTGCCTTTTTCAATGAAGTTCACGAAAATTTGTGAAACAACAGATAATGTGGCTGTCCGGCTCAGAAAAAGTTTGGTGCAAAGTCTATTATTTTTTTACTCTGATCTCACACCCTCTTTCTTTTAAACATTTGAGCTCACTTCTAACCAAACTCTCCTTTACATTTTACCTCAGCACACTCCCACACTCTAATCTTTTGACCCCTCTCCCCTCAATCACTCAAGGATTACTTCCAGGGTAGGAAACACTAGTTAACGTGAATCCATGGAAGTCTTTTAAGCACTCACACTGAATCCCATGTATTTTGTCCTACATAGAAATGTGTTGCTCAACAGTTATCTTGAATGATAAGCACCAAATATCATTATCAGAAAATGTATGATCATTAAAGATAAGAATAAAATTTGAGCATGTTGAACATTTAAGATCTCTCAAAACAATGAAATTGAAAAAATAAAACGAATTTAAGTGAAGTGTTTTGAGAATCAGACAATGATGCGATCAGATCAACTATCATGAAGAAAAATATATATTGGGATATCAAAGAACGAATATTTGTTTATATGAATAAGATATAAACAATTTGACAATGAAATCACAATTAATACAAAATGATGTCTGATACTTACTCAACATTGAATTTCAAACGGGAGTATTACCATCAAAAGATTTATCTTTTGAGACATGGTAATAACAAAGTCAATGAAAATGTATTGAACCAATGTGTGTAAGAATACTTGACAGTATATAGACAAGATAATACACAAGTATTGATCTTTGAAAAACACACGGTTAGTTAGTCATCAAAGTACGTGATATGAAAAACATTTAAAATCACACTTCGAAATTCATAAAACATTTGAGAACACGAAGTGGTTTGAACGTTTAGGGAAAAAAATTTACATCCGAAAGTTGTTCTTCTTTCAAAATGTGGTAGAGATTAAGATTCAGAAATATATATACCTTCAATGTAGAAATCTTAACTCCCCCTAACATGAATACTATCATTTAAGCATCCTTTGACAAAACTTCAGATACTCCCCCTCGATATCTGTAAAAATTCAAATTATTAGAAGATAACATTATGAATATAACAATTAACAATAGTTCTCTTTTCTACTATGTTAGAGCATAAATATGTTGGATTCAAGATCATTAAGATTGAAGACAAAAGATCAAGAAGTCAAAGCTGGAAAAGTCAACTCTCACTTAAAGTCAAAGTCTTTTGTTAATAAAGTCAAAGTCAATGTAATTGTATTTTGTTTTTCCTTTGTATTTGTTAAGGGTATAAATACCTTGTTTCCTTTGTAAGTGTAAGTCATTCAAGAGTGTATGTCATTTGTAACAATTCAGTTTGTGATATAGAGAGAGCTTATGAGAGAAGAGCAGATTAGAACATTATTCTAGTGAGAAAGTTTAGAGAGAGAAAGTTGTGAAATTGTAATCTTTGTTGTTTGAATCAATGACATATGATTTACGATTCTTCATCTTGATTGTTTGTTACTATTAGATCTTGATAAATTGGGAATAACAATTGGTATCAGAGCAGATCCAAAACTGAAATCAGATCAAGAAAGTGTTCGATACTGTGTTCTTGAGCCGAGAATCAAATTCTGAGTTTTAGTGAGAATTTCGAGTTGTAATCGATCAGGTTTTGTGTGATTAGTGATTTCTATCGAGTTTGTATGGTTTAATTTCGGAATTGCACTGTAATTGTTTGATATTTTTGGATTTTGTTGTAATTTTGTTCACGAGTTTTTAGAGCACTGTTACATAGATCAATCTTGTATTTTTGTTGTTTTTCTTTGTAATCTTTGCATTGTAATTGGTTCGAATTATGATCTAGGAGAAATCTGCAAAGTTTCAGATCATTTGATGGAGATTTGACTCGAATTTGGAGTGAAAATCAAGTTTTGTTCGAAAAACTTCAAGCACGCGCAAGATCTTCAAAGCGCGCAAGTTCATCGAACAAACGCGCAAGACTCATCTGGAAGAACGCGCAAGTCGAAGGGTTGATTTTGGTCTCAAACACGCAAGACATTGTTAGCGAGTTCTAGAAACTCGCTGATCGAAGTCTGCGAGTTTTGAAAGTTGGGAAATTTTTCTAAGGACCAGAACACGCACGTAGTGGTTAGCGAGTTCTACAAACGCGCTAATCGAAGGGTGCGACTTTGAGCAGGAACAGTGATCTGCGAGTTCATTCATCTGCGAGTTTAAAATTTGGGAAAAAGTTTCTAAGTGTTGAAACGCGCAAGTAGTTATTTGCGAGTTTCTCCAAACGCGCAAGACTAAGCTTGCGTGTTTCGTTGGAATAGTAATCAGCGAGTTCTTTCGATCTGCGAGTTTGTTCAAAACGCGCAAGTAGGCACTTGGGAGTTCAGGAAACGTGCACGCTGCTATCTGCGAGTTTCAGCGAGTTCATTTGATCTGCGAGTTTATTCAAACGCGCAACTAGCCTTCTGCGAGTTTCATAAACACGCACGCTTAAGCCTGCGAGTTTCTCTTTGAATAGTGGTTTGCGAGTTTCAGCGCCTGCGAGTTTTAAGCTTCTTTAGTGATCTTCGAGTTTCCATATTTAAAATATTTTCTGAGAAATTTTCAAAACTGTAATATGGCCTTTAATAGTCTGCGTAGGGGGGACAAATTTTTTGTGTGATCAAAATTTCTGAATTCGTATTTCAAGATTTTTATATCTTTGTGATTTCATTTGGACTAACGATGATTTTTGTCAAGTTCTTTTTGTAACAGATAATTCAAGATGGGATATTTTTCTGATGATGATGAAACTAAGATTGAAAAGCTGAAATTAGAGAACAAAAATCTTGCTTCCTCAGTTAACTACTACTCAAAGAGATCAAAGAGATATTCTGATGAGAGGAAGCTACTGAGAGAGAAGAAGTCAATACTTTAAAGATTATTAATGAAGATCTTCTGAAACAGACTTTTGGGCTTAATGAAGAAAAGGTCTTGTTTTTGGAAGCTGAGAACATAAAGTTGACAAGCAAAATCTTTGACTTGGAATATCAGATTATCCAAATTCAGCAGCAAGCATCTGTTGAAACTTATGAGGAAAAGATTAAGAGTTTGGAAGATGCTAATGCTGAGCTTCGAAAGAAAATATCTGATTTGGAACAAAATATGGTCAAAGATAAAGATGACTTTGAGAGTGAAAAGAAAACATTTGCAAAGAAGTTCTCAGAATTTTCTAGAAAATGTGCTGAAGAGAAGAAGACGGTTGAGCTTAAATGCATTAAGCTTTCTCAACAAGTTTCTGATTTTGAGAAAGTGATCATTATTGAAAGAGAAAAGTTTGCAAAGGATAAAAAGGAAATTGAACAGAAGAACGTTGGATTTTTTAAAGAAATATCTGATGGACGAAAGAATGTGGAAAAAGATTTTGAAGAAGAAAGAAATATATTTGAGGAAGAAATCAAGAAGCTTACTAAGAAGTTATCTGAACTGTCTGAGAGTGCACTGAAAAAGCAGATAACGAAGTCTGAATTCAAGAAGAAGATTGACATACTTATTGAAGAAAGAGACAGTTTATCTTTAAAGATAAAAGAGCTTGAAAAGATTGTTTCAAAGGTGGTGGTGACTGAGCATACGACTCCAGAGTCCAAAATCCACTCACCTAGAAATAGTTCAGTTGGTTCTTTCAAGACAGCTGCAAGCTCACATCAGAAAACTGTTTCTTCAAGAAGGTTATTTAATTCATTTGATCAGATTCGTACAACTAACATTTTCTATGATTGGAAAATAGATGGTTCAGGTACACATAGAAGGAGAAGAAAAAGATATGAAAAAGAGAAGTTGGTTTGGAAGGTAAAACCAGTTGAAGATGAGAAGAAGGAAGAAAAGAAAGGAAAGAAGGAAGAGAAGACAGGTAACAAATCATTTGTATCTGCCTCAAATGCAAAGAAGAACAAAGTGCTGAAAGGTAAATCTGATCTTGCTTATTCGAGAGATCAATTGTTCAGGTTTTCAAAGAAAAGGTATTGTTCTTACTGTAATACATATGATTTTGTTCATAAGTCAAGTGATCATTTATGGTATGGTTCTTATTCAGTTACTCCCAATAGAACTGCAACTCACAACGGACCCAAATACCAGTGGGTACCAAAGCCGAAAGTTGATTCTGTATTGCAGGCACCTACTGTCAAGGGGGAGTAAGAGAACTGAAGGCTTCTAAGTACGTCAGCTTAGAACTCGTACTTCAACGAAGTGTGGCTTCTGAATACTACAGTTCAGGACCCGGACTTGAATGCTTAAAGAAAGATACTCCCGGGCTGATATAAGACATTGTACTCCGATACTCCAATGAGGATATCAACCTTCAAGGGGGAGTACATATTTTTCTGAAATTTTTGCATCCGATAGATATGACGAACTACATTCCAAAAGGAGTTGTAGATCTTTATCATGTGCTTTATAACTGACATATTTTAGATGCATAATTTCAGGGGGAGTAAAAGGATTATGATTTCTGATTACTTCAGATCAGAACTCGTACTGTAATTGTTTTACTGCTTTATGTCTTTTAATTTTGAATAAATTTGTGAATAAAATTTGCTTTGACTAGACTTTGAGACTTATGCAGGATGAGAGAAGCTGACACGACCATATCTTAATGACTTCAGCTTGACTTCATGAGATTTAAGACGAAGAGAAAAGGTTAAATTTCTTATCTTAATCTCATATATGGTTGAAAGAAGGACGACTTTCAATCATTTGAAAACATGTTCTTAAAATGTTCAAACCACTTCCCGATTCTTAAACAGATTTCATGAATTGGAAGTGTGATTTTAAATGTTTTCATATTATTTGTGCTTAATGTTTTTACAAACCGTGTGTTTCCAAAGATAAATACTTGCGTATTGTCTTTTCTATATACTTTCAAGTATTCACACACACCGGTTTAAAATTTTTGTTCAAATTGTTCTTACCATGTCTCAAATTTTGAAACATATTTTTTCGATGGTAAGACACCCCGCTTGTACTTTAAAGAATTTTGAGCGTTATTTCATTTCAAAACATTTATTTCAAGAATGTCTATATTTTTGATTCGTATAGACAATATCCATTATTCTTGACCATAAGCTTTGATTGTTATTTCATTCATTTTCTGATCATTTTCATACAATGTCAGATTTTCAAACAAGTCTCTTGCATTCATGTTCATTCATTCAATTAACTTGTTTGAAATATCTTCAATGTTTTTAAAATGCTCATATCTTCATGATTATATTTCTGAGCATATTTACATCTGACATTTGTATATGAGATTTAACTGCTATAGTTAAACCATTTGAGCAACACATGCTTTCTAGGATTATATGGGTTCTTTGTGCTAGGACTTAAATGAACTTCTATGGAATCACGTTAACCAGTGATTTCTACCCAAGAAGTTAATCCTTAGTGATTGAGTGTGAGGAGTCTAAAAGAAATGAGTGTGGGTGTGATGAGGTAAAATGGAAAAGTGAGTTTGGTTAGATGTGAGCTTAATGATTAAAAGAAAGAGGGTGTGAGATCAGAGTAAAAGAATATCAAACTCTGCACCAACTACTTTCTGAGTCGGGCAGCCACATTACTAGCATTTCACAATTCTTTGGTGAATGTTATTGAAACAGGCAAATAGCCCATGCCAATTCTTGCTTAAAACCCCACCAACCACTCATTTTCTTCTTAAAAAGAAAATGTTTCATATTTTCTGGGGACGCAGCATATAATCTATCTGGTTTTCATTTGGAAAATCTGGATATTGAAAAAGAAGGAAGTCTGCCCCACCTTCGCACTTCAATCATGCACTTAGAGTCTGTGTTTATCTACTGTTGTCTCAGTGGTTTACACTATGTTGAGCCTTTATTAAAAGCAATCATTCGTGCTTAATTCTTTCTACACGTGCACGAACACACAAGGAATTCGTTTCTTTGTCATAACATTCATAGAAATTGCCTTTGTGGTATTTCGATGATTGGATGGAAGCCCTGGGGGAGTGAACATCACAAAAGCTCCTTTATATTGTGTATTCGTTACACACAGTGACTTTGTGTTACTGACAGGCATTTTAATTGATTCATCTGTTGATTCAGGAGTTACCTGTTCTTATTTTGTCTAGATTTGAAAAGATCTAGATGAATACTTGGTTATGGATCACAGAATCAGAGGTTCAGTTTGACAGATCAGAATGGTCAAAGACATTTCTTGAACAAAGTTTTGATGATCAGATGCTCTATTCATCAAAAAGGGGGAGATGGTATGAAGAAATGTTAAAGATTGGAGATGGTATGCAGAAATGTTAAAGTTTTTCAAGTTTAGGGGAGATTATTTTTTTCTGAAATGCTCAAGTCAGAAAAGTTCAAAGTAAAGATTTGAAGGTTTGAAGATGATCAAAGATTTTCTGAAGATTTGTGGAAATTTTCTTTGAAGATTATTTGCTGAAAGCAATTCAAGCTGATTCCGAAGATAATTTCTTTCCAAAGTCTGAAAGCGTTCTATGAGAGCTTTGGGGAGATTGTTCACCATTTGAAGATAATCTTGGAAAGAAGACTGTTAAAGAAAAAGGGGAGATTGTTCTGACAGAGATTAAAGTGAAGACTTAATTACTAGATCTTTCAACAATGATCTTGAATCCAAAGGAGGAGATTGTTAGCGCATAAATCTGTTGGATACAAGATCAAGATTACTGAAGGTCAAAGTTGAGAAAGTCAAAGATGAAGAAACTCAAATCTCATTCAAAGTCAAAGTCTATTTATAATAAGTCAATGTATTTTGTATTTTCCTTGTATTAGGTGTTAGTATAAATAGTTTCCTTTCTTTGTAATTTATACATACGAATTAGAGAGAACAGATTTGTAATATCATTCAGTTGTGTTCTAGAGAGAGAAAGCTTGAGAGAGAGAGAGAGTTCGTTAGAGAGAGATTTTTTGTAATCTTGGATTTCAAAGTAATCAAACAGGTAATTGATTGTAAATCTTGTTGTGTTTGATTAATCTTGTTTAGAAACTAGAATTAGGGAATAACAGAGCTTAATCAAATCGAGCTTAAAGAGAGAAGATCGCATTGCTAAATCTTTTAGTAATGATCTTGATCCAAAGGGGGAGATTGTTAGAGCATAAATATGTTGGATTCAAGATCATTAAGATTAAAGACAAAAGATCAAGAAGTCAAAGCTGGAAAAGTCAACTCTCACTTAAAGTCAAAGTCTTTTGTTAATAAAGTCAAAGTCAATGTAATTGTATTTTGTTTTTCCTTTGTATTTGTTAAGGGTATAAATACCTTGTTTCCTTTGTAAGTGTAAGTCATTCAAGAGTGTATGTCATTTGTAACAATTCAGTTTGTGAGATAGAGAGAGCTTATGAGAGAAGAGCAGATTATAACATTATTCTAGTGAGAGAGTTTAGAGAGAGAAAGTTGTGAAATTGTAATCTTTGTTGTTTGAATCAATGACATATGATTTACGATTCTTCATCTTGATTGTTTGTTACTATTAGATCTTGATAAATTGGGAATAACATACTATCTCCCCCAAAAAAAAATATGACAGTGAAAATTTAAACAAACTCCCCCTCAAACAAACAGTAAAAACTCCTTAAAAAGATGTATCTTATCAGCATCCTTAAGAAGAAAATCCTTAAAGTCCGGGTTCTCAACAGAAATATCCAGAAGCCATCATCACGTATTCTCCGGTGAGAATAGTAACTGTTCATCTTTATCATTGAAGACCGGGTCTTGAACTGTTTTGTTCAAAAACCAATGTCACAGTTTGATTACCTGCATAACAAGAAAATTTTTGGTGATCATATAAAATGATTCCTCCTTAGTCAGTATTGAAGAATATAAGCAACTGTTCTTACTTCCCTTAGACACATTCAAATAAGTAATTAATAATAATCAACTCCCCCTCAGATCATGGATAAGAATTCAAGAAGACATATTCAACATACCGAGTTTCCTGATCAGGAAATTAAAACGTTTTTCATCTAACGGTTTTGTGAAGAGATCAGCCAATTGATAGTCTGTTTGAATGAAGTGCATTTCAATATTGCCTTTCTCCACATGATCTTTGATGAAATGGTAACGCAGGTCAATATGATTAGTCTTTGAGTGTTGAACGGGATTAGCGGTTATAGCAATGGCACTCTTGGAATCACAATAAATAGGGACTCTCTTGTAAGAATATCCAAAGTCCTTTAATTGTGTTTTCATCCAGAGGACTTGTGAACAGCAGCTAGCCGCAGCTACGTATTCTGCCTTAGCAGTGGATGTAGGCACGCAATTCTACTTTTTGGATGTCCAACTTATAAGTTTATCTCCTAAAAATTGACATGATCCATAGGTGCCCTTCCGATCAAGTTTACAGCCTGCATGATCAGCATCAGTAAATGCAGTTAAATCAAAACCAGAATCCTTAGGATACCAAAGGCCTAACTCGGGAGTACCTTTCAAGTATCTAAGAATTCTTTTCACGGCTATAAGGTGAGATTCCTTCATGTTAGCTTGATATCTTGCACAGAAACAGGTAGCAAACATGATATCAGGTCTACTTGCTGTGAGATACAGTAATGACCCGATCATTCTACGATAGTTTTTCTGATCGACAGATTTATCGGTTAAATTTGTGTCCAGAAGCATTCTGGTAGCCATGGGCGTTTTCATTACAGAACTCTCGGTCATGTTAAACTTTTTCAAAATGTCACGAATATATTTCGACTGGTTGATAAAGATACCTTCTAGAGACTGTTTCACTTGAAGACCAAGGAAAAATGTCAGTTCACCCATCATCGACATTTCAAACCGAGTCTCCATAATTTTTGAAAAGTTTTTACAGAATTTAGGATTGGTAGACCCAAATATTATGTCGTCTACATAAATTTGTATCAAGATTAAGTCCTCACCTTGCTTCTTTAGGAATAGAGTGGTATCGATTGTACCTTTCTTGAAGCCCGAGGCAAGTAAGAATTTGTGAGAGTTTCGTACCATGCTCTTGGTGCTTGTTTTAATCCATACAGCACCTTGTCAAGAACATATACATGGTTCAGGTAGTGCGGATCAATAAAGCCCTCAGGTTGTGCAACGTATACCTCCTCATGCAAAATACCGTTTAGAAAAGCAGATTTCACGTCCATTTGGTAGACAGTGAAATTCTTATGTGCTGCATAAGAAAGAAATATTTTGATGGCTTCAATCCGTGCAACAAGAGCAAACGTTTCGTCATAGTCAATACCCTTCTGCTGACAGTAACCCTTTGTGACCAGTCTAGCTTTGTTACGTACGACAACTCCAGCCTCATCTTTCTTATTCCTAAATACCCACTTTGTGCCAATCATAGATTTGTCTTTTGGATGTGGGATTAGCCGCCATACCTTGTTCCTTTCGAATTGAAGTAGCTCATCTTGCATTGAAAGGATCCAGTCAGGATCTTGAAGAGCTTCAGATACCTTTTTTGGAACAAAGGAAACTTGAATAAAGACAAAAATTTGTCGATGTTGCACGCGTCTTCACTCCACTATTTACGTTACCAATAATATTGTGAAGAGGGTGATCTTTTGTCCATCGAGTTGTGCTAGGGAGAGGTTGAACAGACACTCGTGTGTTTTGCTCGTTACATTCATCAATTATTGCAGGAATAACCTCAGAAGTTGTTGGAACTTCTTGTACTGGTGTATCTGATTAAAGTAGTTCTGGTGCAACAGAGGAAGTACTCGGGACTTCTTGTCCAAAATTTGTATTTGCAGAAGCAGAATCAGGATAGTATTATCAGAAACATTAGGTGTAGATGTACCTGAAGAGGTTATTGTTGTGACAGGTTCAGAAGGTCCAGATAAATCATCTGTTATAATAGGAACCTCTGAAGTTGATGTGGACACACCTAATTTATCAAAATCTGCACAGATATCCATAAAAGCATCAAAAGAATAAAAGATCTAACTTAGATATAGAAATTGAAGAGTTAGAGGACTTATTCTGTTTTGGTTTGGGTTCTATTCCATCATGAACATAAGCCTTTCCTTTAAGCTTGAGTTCTGAACTGTGTTGTTCAGAATTCAGTGTAGAGTTTTCATCAAATGACACATGTATGCTTTCCATGATAATCTTGGTCCGGTGATTATAAACACGATATGCTTTTGACGTTAGAGAATAGCCGATAATATAGCCTTCGTCTGCCTTCTTATCAAACTTGCCAAGATTACCACGGTCATTAAGAATATAACACCTGCAACCAAAAACACGTAAAAATTTAACATTCAGTTTATGTTTGTTAATTAGTTCATAAGTTGTCTTATTAAAGCGTTTAATCAACAATCATCCAGTTTTGAGTAAAACAAGTGGTTGTAACGGCTTCAGCCCAGAGGTATAATGGAAGACCAGAATATGCCAACATGGTTCTTGCCGCTTCGACTAAAGTTCTATTTTTCCATTCAACAACGCCATTTTGTTGCAGTGTGCACGTGGCTGAAAAATTGTGAGAAATCCCAACTGAATTGAGATAGCTTTGAAGAGTCCCATTTTTAAATTATATGTCGTTATCGCTACGCAACTTCTTGATTGGCAATTGTAGCAGAACTTGAACTTTCTTTATGAAGGCAATGATCAATTCTGGCGCATCTGATTTGGCTCGCCGAAATTCCAACCATGTATACCTGGAGTACTCATCAATCATTACAAGGATGTACTTTTTACCGTTGATTTATTAAGTACGCATTGGGCCGCAAAGGTCCATATGAACCATTTACAACGGCATTGTACAAGAAGATTCAGTCTTTGGCTTGTGGGAACTTCTTTTCATCTTCCCTATTTTACAAGAAGGACATAGAGAATCCTTCTCGAAACGCATCTCAGGAAGACCTTTGACAATGCCTTGTCTCGCCAACGTATCAATAGCTTTAAAGTTTTGATGAGACAAACTCCGATTCCAGATCCAACTTTGTTCTTTCGACGCTTTAGCATGTAAGCACACTGAACGTGTTACGGAAAGAGTTGGAAAATTCACCGCATATAGATTACCATATCTTTCAGCTCTAAAAATCTCAGAACCGTCCGGATCCTCGATGTGATAGTGATTTATAGTAAACCGCACTTGATACAAACTATCACAATAATGACTTGTGTTGAACAAGTTGTGATCAAGTCCTTCAACATATAAAACTTTGTTGATGGTTACAGTGCCATTTGTAAGCATGTCGTGTCCTCTGACGTATCCTTTAAGATCAACATTTGCAAAGTTAACCGTTCCCACAGGTTCTTCCACATAATTATGCAGTAAGTGCTTGTATCTTGTCATATGTCTTGAGCAGCCAGAATCAATGAACCACAAATGACAGACCTACAAAAGGAACAGATTACTTCTTTTTAGGTACCCATATCCAGATGGGTCCTGATTTGTTAGCATCTTTCAGTTTCTTAAAATCATCTATTTTGCCCTTGATTCTCCATTCAAATCTTGGTTTTGGCAACCATTTCCAAATCATATTTATATTCAAAGCATTAAATTCCTTTTTCTTTGAAGAATTAGTAGACTTATCTTTGAAAATGTGAATGTGGTGTGTTGAGGAGCAGAGTCAGATTTAGCTTTAGAAACTCTTCTAACATGCTTTGGTTTGGGAGGAATGGAGTAAAATGAGAAAGAGTTGTCACCACAGTGATTATAGATAAAGTTCTTACGAGCAAATGTCATGATTTTTTATTTATCAAACGTGTTACATTTATTGACACAAAATTGACATTTATTTGCTACAGAACTATTACATGCAACACTCTCATCACTAGTAGCAACAGTACAGACATTTTCAGAAATATTTTCACTCTCTTTCTTTTCACAAACTTTCTTCCTCCATTCTCCTTTAACAACTTTTCCATTCAGATATGAAACACCGAAAGAAACTTTATTAGTCTTCTTCTTAGAGAGTGAATTCTTTTTAATTATTCCAGAAGTTTCACCTTTTTCAAAAACGCTTGGCAAATATTCAGATAAGGAAGAATAAACAACTGTAGGCTTAGCAAGAGTCACAAACTCCGGATTTGATCTAACATTCCATTTTTGTTTATCAAAATCCTTTTGTTCAGTTAAATTCTTTTTAAACAAATCATTTTTCAAATCACTTATTTCTTTACAAAGCTCTTTATTTTCTTCTAAAGATTTATCAAGTTTAAACCGAAGATCACAGTTTTCGTCTTCCACTTCTTCAAGACTCTTTTGTAAATCTTTGATTTGTTTTTCAAAATCAGATGTTTGATAAACCTCGGAGTTAGTCTCAAGCTTTTTCAAAATCGGGACACGATCTGAGGAATTCATCATATCTTCAAATTTTTCCTCAGACATATGATTAACAAACTAAGTTTGATTATCAGAATTCATGACAGTTGAAGTCTCTTCTATCTTGACTTCATTTGAAGAATCAGAAGTAACAGATTCAGATAAAGGGATCTGAACACAAACATCAGTATCAAATTCATATTCATCATACTGACATTTGGTCTCAAGTATGATTTTATCATCGTTGACTGATTCATTTAAGAATGGTGTGGAAAACAATGATTCAAACTCTACAAATTCTAATTTTCTGTTTTTGTAGATTTTATTTAAATCGTTATATTTAAATCCAAACGATTTAAAACTTGTTTGAGAATCAATGCAACTTGATTGAACATCTTCCATGACTTCTTTTCCTTTTGATAAAGTGTCAGATATGGGAGTTTCAGCTTTAACAAAAGTATCATGAATATCTGGAATCTTCTTTCCAATTGAACCCAATTTATCAAAATTGTACAAATTTTTAGGGGCTCGTTTTAAAACATCATTTTCTGACAAACCTAACCCCAGTTTTGGATTGTAAAATCGAACATCCTGGAGTTTGTTTGTTAGAAGATTCAATGTTTGCCCAGTCTGTCCTCTTTTAAATTTAAATTTTCCAGTTGTTTAATCTTGCAATATGCTTCGTTTCTTTCTTGGAAACAAACTTCAAATTTGATTTTGAATTCTCCCTTTTCAGAATTTAAATTAACTAAGTCCTTTTCGAGTTCCAAGATCTTAGTTTTCAAAACTTCTTTTTCCTTTTTCAAAGCATCTTTTTCTTTCTCTTTATCCTCAATTTCAATAATGCATTTTCATCACGAAAAATCATCATTGATTGTCATTCAAAACTAAGTTTATTTTTAACAATTCAAATTCAGATTCCATGTGCTGGATTTGTGCAAGTAAAGATTCAACAAGTTCAGGATTGTCAGAATTGACACCTACCTCAGAATCACCGTCTGAATGCTCAGAAACAGGCTCAACATCATCATCAAGCTTTGCCATCATACACACCTGGGTAAAGTGGGCTTCTTCTTCATCGGAACTTTGGAACAGCCAGTTCTCTTCCTCTTCCATTAACACTTTCCCATCTTCTTGTTTCTTAGCAATCAAAGATTTCTTCGCATAGTATTCTGAGTTCTTTACTCTCTTGAACTTGCAATCTTTTGAAAAATGACCGAACTTTCCACAGTTAAAGCACCTTCCAGACTGAGGATCTATTTTCTCATCCTTTTTCTCTTCCTTCTTCTCTTCTCTCTTCCCAAACCAGGGCTTGTACTTTTCTGACTTGTATTTCTTGTATCCTTCATATTTCGGCTTAGAAAAATATTTCTTTTTCCCAAAGCTCTTGTTGAATTGCTTTGTGATGAAGGCCAAGTTGTCAGCAAACCTCTGAATGTCGTCATCTGAATTGACCTCAACTTCTTCTGCTGAAGACTCAGAACTAGAATGAGTAAGCTCAGTGAAATAAGCCTTGGACTTCTTAAGCTTGGATTTTGAACCAGAAACTGAACTAGAACTAGAACCCTTCTTCTTTTCTGCAAGCAGAGCCAGTGAATCTTTTACCATCTTCTTCTCTTCGCTCAACATCTTTACTTCGTCCTCATGTTGAGATAAAGTAGAGAAGATATCATTTATATCTTCTTGTGCCATGTTCTTTGACATTTGGAGGTTTATGGCATAGCTCTTCCACTCTGGGTTCAAGTTCTTGATAAACATGTAATTTATTTCTGATGCGAATTTGTTCATCCCATTTGTCATTAGGTCGTTCAAAATCACGTTGAACCTATTGTAGGTTTCTATCAAAGACTCTCCTTCCTTAGCATGAAATCCCTCGTAAGCATTTATGCTTTGATTGAGCTTTGACTGAATAGACCTGTATGTTCCCTGAAATTGCCTCTCCAACTCATCCCACATCGCTTTTGTGGAGTCACGACTGTCTACGCGGTTGTAGATATCGTTTGGGATTGCCATTGTTAAGTAAATGAGGGCTTCTTCATCAATCTTAGCAAGCTCCTTCTCTCTTTCACTGAAGTATTGGTACGGCTTTGGTACATACTGAACTGTAATTTCAGGAGAAGTTTCCGTAGCATCCTAGCTAGGAACTGTGATCTCTGGATTAACTGGTCCTTCAGTAATGGATTTTATGTACTCCCGGTTCTTGTGGTTTAAGAACTGAATCATGTGTCACTTCCATTAAGGGTACTCACCGATAGAAAGAACATGAGGTTTAGACTGAGACCCCATAGAGAGAAGTTCCTTTGACATCTTTAAAATCTGTTGAAAATGAGCTAGAAATGATCGTTAGTTCGAAAAATAATCAACAATTAAAACACTTAAAAATTTTCAGAAAAAAAACTTCCCAAAAATTTCTAAGGTAAGAATCCTCACACCACTGTAGCTTTAAACAATTCGCACACCAAAGAAAATCACCAAAATTCGCAAAGTATGAGAAATTTGCACACCACTAAGTCAAAATTCGCACACCAAGAACAATTCGCATAACTTGGTATACAAATTCTATGAAATTTGCATGTCGCTTTATGCGAAATCTGAGAAATTCGCATGCTATTGTATGCGAATTCTTGCCTTAAACTTTTCTTCAACCTTCAAGCAATTCGCATGAACTTTTCGCACAACAGGAAGATGCGAATTCTTCACTTAGTAAATTTCTTGATCTTCAACTTCCCATATCGATACGAATTGTGTACTTAGAAAATATTTCAATTTTCTATGCGAGAAGTACAAAAATTCGTATGATGTCCTATGCGAATTCTGAGAAATTCGTATATAGCACTATGCGAATTCTGAGAAATTCGCATATAGCACTATGCGAATTCTTCACTTTCCGTATCTAGGCTGATGCGAATTATGTCCATAGTAATTTTGAAATCAACTTTTCGTATGAGACATATGTGAATTCTCCAACAATTCGTATGTGGCTTTATGCCAATTTTGTGTTTTTCGTATATGACGCTATGCGAATTCCATACTTGTATTTTTCAACAAACGAGTATTATGCGAATTCCTTTCACTATGCTAGTTCTTGATACGAATTTCGTAGATCTTGCTAGTTCTTCAGGAATACATGCGAGTTCTTCAATTTTCGATGAAAAAATCCTTCAAATCGACCAAAACCTTACTGATTCTTCGAAATTGGATCTGAAACTTCACCAATTTATCCACGATCACAATACGAAGCTTTTACAAACAATTAATTACAATGAAATGAACTCAAACATACATTTTGATTCTAATACAGTGCGTAGAACTCGAAAAAACAAAAAATCACAAAAATTCAAATTCAAATCAAAATTACAGTGCAAATGTGTATCTAATCAATACAATTCAATTCTATAACCACAGTCGATCATCACAGAACCAATTTGACACACAATTACAATACAGATTTGACAATTTGATCGAAACTACAGTAAACAGAGATACAAGTACGTTTTTTGTTGATTCTGTTGAATTAAGCTCTGATACCACTTGTTGTTCCAGATTCTAACTCAATATATCTCATACAATCAATGTAGGAAATGCTAGTTTATTGATTGATCACAAATTACAACATCTCCGTAAATCCATATACCTATTTCTTGGATAATTCTCTCAAGCTCTATGTGTGTGTGTTTTCAACAGTGTTCTTTTTCTCAATGTGAGCGTATGTGTTCTGATCAACTAACATTGACCTTCCTATATATATGGTCAACATGACCAGTTAGTCTAAGGTCAACTACATGACTTTACAATACAATTTCAAAGTAAACACTCACACTTTTCATATTTACAACTTTGACCCTCTTTTAATCTTGAATACAATATAGTTCTAACAATTATAGAGTGCCAATTTCTTGTTGTTTTGCCCATTATTTCTTGGTTTAGATGATGCCAATTTCTTCCTATAATGCAACCATAAAACCTGCAACCCAACTCATCAAGAAAGAAAACAAAGAGGTTAACCAATTTGGATACCCCAAGTTTGTGTTTGGTGACTACATGTTTGTATATACCAAACAAAAGTTTCTTCTAAAAGAACCAAGGTTCAAGCTTTGAGAACTTTGTAAGCAGATAGATGGCAGCTAACTTCAGAGAATTAACAAAGTCACTGCATCTTTTCTTTTCCAAACATATGATTACATGAAGGATAATGCACAAAGTTTTATTGGGTGTGCTATGATTATTTTATTGTACTTAATTTCTACATTATTAGACATGGGGTGGGTCTTGGATTTAGAGTTTGCCTGAGATTTCTTGGATTACTGATTTGAAGCCAACAGAGCTTGTAATAGTATTTTTATATTTTACTTTTTTTATTTTTAATTTGGAATTGCTTTATACATATTCAGATATTTGTCAGCAGACGACGGACAAAGTGAAAGAAATTCGAGAAAGATTGAAGGCAGCTCAAGACCGACAGAAAAGCTACGCGGATAAGAAAAGAAGACCGGTCGAGTTTCAAGTGAGCGATTGCGTTATGTTGAAAGTATCTCCATGGAAGGGGATTATCCGGTTTGGGAAGCTTAGCCCCCGTTTCCTTGGACCCTTCGCTATTTTAGAGAAGATTGGATTACAAGCTTACCGGTTGGATTTACCACCAGAATAGGATGGAATACATCCTACCTTTCACGTGTGTTACCTTCGTAAATGCCTAGCCGAAGAGAAGAGTGTGATCCCTTTGACGGAGATTCGGGTGAAGACGGCGGTAAGGAATGCCAAGGTGTCAACGATAGAAGAAGCTATTGAAGAGTCATTCCTTGTTAGGAGGACATTGCTCAAGGAAGGGAATAAAGGGGACAAGCTGGGGAGAAGAGGAAGTGGGAAGGGCCATCGGGGCCCGTTCGTTAGATTACACCGTTTGTGGGCGAAAGATTTGGAGACAACCGCCGAGAGGCAAGATGGTGCCACAGGTGCAAGACCAAACACTTTGGCCCATGAAATCCAAGGCAGCACTCGAGTCCCGTCGAGTGTGCCAAGTGCAGGAAGAAGGGTCATGTCATCCGAGATTGCCCTATCCGGGGGCCGGTGTGTTTTGAATGTCGGGAACCGGGTCACATGAAAAAGGATTGCCCGAAGCTAGTGGGTGGTGGCCGTGGGAATTCGTTTGGGTCGACAGCAAGGGTCGATCAACCTCCGAGAGCGTCGAGCCGAGCATTTCGGATGACCACCGACGAGGCAAAGGAGACCGTCGATGTCGTCTCGAGTACGTTCCTAGTAAACTCTTTGTCCGCTCGTGTGTTGTTTGATTCGGGTGCTACATGTTCTTTTGTGTTGAATATTTTCTGTAAAAAATTCGTCACTCCTAGTATTATTCTTCTCGATGCCTTATTAGTAGAGGTGGCTAATGGGGATCAAGTGATCATTCGGGAATGTTTCAGTGATTGTACTCTAGAGATCGATAGGAACTTCTTTGGGGTAGATTTGTTACCCCCGCAAATTCCTAGCGAAGGGTTAACCTTCGTATCTAGCTTATGTGGTAGACCCAAAGAAAGAGAAGAAGTCCGTAGAGGACGTGAAGATCGTGCAAGACTACCCGAACGTCTTTCCGGAAGACTTACCCGGACTTACCCTTCATATTCATCTCCAAGTTCTCCTACTCATCTCCATGTTCTTACTCTTCCAGGTTCTCCTAGTCATATCTTCCACCACCATATCATCTCCTACTCATCGAGATATTTGCAGAAATCAGGGGCCATAAACCAAAATGTAACACCCCGATTTTTTAGAGATATAATTTCAAGCTAATACAAATGGGTATTTTAAGGGAAAAAGAAGAAATATGATTTTGGACTTGAATCCTATATTTTATAGTCTTGTTGGATGAAGGATTCAATTACGAGTCAAATGGTTTTTTCCAGAGCAAAATCGGAGCTAAAACGAAGAAGTTATGACAAAAACAGTGATCGAGCAAGAAAAATGAAGAAAATCGGGCGAGCAGTGCTCGGCATGACTTTCGGCGCGACTTTCGGTTACTCGCACAGCTTTGGGGCAAGAGGACGGGTTATGGCGCGAGCTTAGCCTCGTGGAAACCCGCGCGAAGCCCTGTCGAGCATAAAACTCGATTTTCAGCCCCCAAACTTCATTTTTCATAACTTCTTCATCCCAACTCCGATTTCAGTGATTCTTGTTGTTATGAACTCGTTTTTAAGAGCTTTTCAAGATTAGAACAAGATTATGGAAGTCTATTGGAAGATCCAAGAGTATTTTGTAGTGGTAAGTTCCTCATCTCTCTCAATGTTAAGCTAGGGTTTGATGGTTTCATCCTTTTCCTTTTCATCCTTCAACTTGGGTGTGATTTTGATGACTTGTGTGGGGAAGGAAACCTTGTGGATGTGTTGGATCTAAGATTTAGGAGATTGCTTGGAGATTTCAAGTCTTCATCAAAGGAGATTTAAGTTTTGGGGGTAAAACTTAGATTTAGCCTAATCTAGAAAAGTGAGTTCAAGTTGCTTTGTGAAAACTATGTACATGCCAAAATGTGTATTTTGAAGTAAAAATATGTTTTACTTGTGATTGTCAATGTGTTGAGTATTTTGACAAATTTTTATATTTGGTAAACTTGGGTTGATTTGACCTCATGAAATGCGCATAAATGGGATTTGGAGATTTTGATAAGTAAATAGCATGATTTATGCATTTTTGGTGATATTTGTACAAATGAAGTCTATTTAATGATTTATGCATTTTTGGTGATATTTGTACAAATGAACTCTATTTTATGATTTATGCATTTTTGGTGATTTTTGTACAAATTAAGTCTAATTTATGCTTTATGCATTTTTGGTGTATTTGATTTCATAAACCATTTGGAAAATGCATGTCTATGTGTTATGAGACATTTTGGAAACATAAGGGTATAAGCCCATTTGGAAAATCGTTTGTCCTAATCCGTGATGAGTTTTGGGTTAATCGCATCTTTGAGGTATGTATCTACATAAACGCCGTTTAAATGCGCTTTATTATTTGGGGACCGTTATTTGTTGGTCAAATGGGTTTGAGCATTTTAGCCTGGTTTTGACTTAAAAGATTCTTGAGGACATTTGTCCGGTTTTCATGGCTCAATGTAGAGCCCAGTTATGATTTACATACTAATGCACCTTGTTGCGTATTAATGATTAATTACATGCTCGAGTGCATTCGTCATTCCTGTGTAGTCATGTAATGTTAGACTGTGTTGCATTGGATCCATAGGCACGTAAGTCAGTCTTTATTTGATGGTCAATTGGGTATTACGGGGTTGGACTCCGGGACCCATGTTTTATGACCTTAACCTTTCAAGTGTACACTAGGAGGGCTGAGTCCGGTTGTGCTATCGTGTTGATGGGCATTTGGGGCCTCTGCCATGTCGGGGCAATGCCTTGGTTGTAATCCCCGACTATGTTGGGCCTTTGGTGGTATTCATAGTAATATTCACTAAGGCCAACTGTCTCTTTTGGTGTAGCTTGAAGGGAGTGGTAGGGATACTTGGGCTTTTATGTAGTGAAGTGTCATACGATTAACGTTGTATGAGTGGCATACTTTTATGTTCCTCCACTCTCAATGGATACGGGTCTCCTCCGTTGTCGGCCAACAGTATTTTGGTAATTTAATTGTCCATGTTTTATCATTTAGATTTCATTCCATTTTATGGTCACATGAGTATTGAATTTAGTTCCACATTTTTGGTGGCATATTATATTTATATGGATTGTTTTCCCATAATTTATAAGTTGAGTATTATGCCCCACCCGTGTTTTGGGTGTTTCGGACATAAAGTTTTATCCGCATGTTTATGAATTGGGAGTCCATTTTCTATTCACGTCTTGAAAGAGTTTTGAGTTGCCTCATTTTATAAGGAATGTTTTGTATTAAGGTGTTCATCTTTGAAAATGAATGTTATTGGAAAACGAGTCGTTCCCATATTTAAAGTAAATCATTTTGAAATATTATGATTTAAATTGTATCTTCTTCTTTTAACGATTTCTATAATCATAATGAAAACTCTTGAACTCACTAGGCGTTAGCCTAACCTTTTTATTTGTCGGCATGTGCATCAGGTTTCGGCTGGGAATAGTTCTAGTGACACTGTGAAGAGAAGAGTGCTAGTTGTATACTCGAGGAGTGAATAACTCGGTAAAGTCTTCCGCATTAGTTTTGTGAAGAGCAACTTGTAATGGAGTTAAGTAGCACCCGACTTCAGTTTAGTCCTTGTTTAATACAGGAGCTTATAATTGTTGAGGTTAATTATAGAATTTTATTTTGGAGATTTATCTTTTACTGGATGCAATTTTGAAATTTTAATTAGCTGCTCTTTCCAAATTTGAGGGTGTTACACAAAAACACGTAAGTTTATAACTTAAATCAGAAACCGAAACACAGGGAACATAACCTGAAAACAAAAATCAATGAACTCAAAACATAAATCGAAATTAGTAACAATCAATAAGAACTCAATAAGAATCAATAAGAACTCGATTTAGGGATATTGAAATCGATTTGTAGAGAAGAAATTGAAATTGATGAGGACGAACTCTGATAAATCGATTTGTGGACGAACTCTGTAGAAGACGAACTCTGTAGAAGACGATGAGGACAAACTCTGCAGAAGACGAAATCAATTTCGGAGAAGACGATCGATTTGGTTGGAGATGGAATCGATAGAGAGAGAGAGAGAGAGGATGGAGGAGACAATTGTCGTGTATTTTGATTTAGGGTTTGTCTGATAATTTTAAGGGTAAAATTGTAATATTGCAAATAGGTCCATGTTCCACCTTATTTGGTGGAACAAATTTTTTTAACTTTTCTCCCATGAAAACTCATTTTTATCCCATGTTGTCCCATCTCATTTTTGTTCCATGGCCTACCAAATATAGGACTACTTTTTTTGTCCCATTTCGTCCCATCTAGTCGGCATAACAATAAGGGGGTGTTTGGGATTGCTCATTTGAAGGGCTTTTTAGCTTATTGCGATTTGCCACCGGAGATAAGCCCTTTTGAGTGTTTGGATGGAAAAAAATGAAAAGAGCTTATAGCGGTGCCAAACCGCTGAAAAACTATTTTTGATAAGTCATTTTGTTCTAACTTATGACTTATTGACTTATCAGAGGTTAAAGCCAAATGACCATTTTGCCCCTTTTTTTTAACCTAATCTGATATGCGCCTCTCTTCTCGTTCTCATCTGCGCCTCTCTTCTCGTTCTTCTCCAACCGTTCTTCTCCAACAGATCGCCATCGCTGGAACAAACAGATCGCCAGCTTCACCTTCGTTCGTGTTCAAGTATGATTTTTCTCTACGATTTCTCTTCGTTCGTGTTCAGCTTCACCTTCGTTCGTGAACAAACAGATCGCCAGCTTCCTGTTCGTTTTTTTTCTGTTCGATTTTTTTTCCTATCGATTTCTTCGATTGGTGTTATATTTCTTTTCTTTTTCCTCTTCGACCATCAGTTTCTTCAATTTGTTGATCTACTTTTTTCGGTGAGAAAACAAGTTACTGTTGATCGGTCACTCATGACTTCACTTATGGCCTCCAATTTTTCATTCAGAATCACAGTGACCGAAAAGGGTTTTGGATTTCAGCCCCTTTAGGCTATAAAGATAGTGGTGGGTTGTATAATTTTTGTATGTATAGAAATACAAAAAAATCAATAATATTGAAGCATGTCATTTTTGGTCATTTTTACACGTATAAGCTAAATTTGCCAAACAATTAAAAAGAGCTTATTGGCTTATTGCGGTGTGGTACCACTATAAGCTAATCCAAACACCTTTTTAAAAACATCGGTTTGACACCGCATAAGTTGATAAACACTTTTTAAAATAAACATAAGTTGTTTTAAATAAGCAATCCCAAACAAGTAAGAAGTCATCTCTTTAGGTCCCGGTTTAATACCGTTTTAATAGATCCCTATTTAGCTCAATTGATCCTGTCCGGGCCAAAGTTGGTCATCTCGTACGATTACAATCCCACACACTCTTCGGCTGTGAACGTCTGTAATATAAATACCCAAACGACGCCCCGACCATCTAGCCCGTCGTCTCTCAGTGGCGAAATTCGTCGTCTCCGTTCTCATCATTCCGGTCTCTCGCCTTTGCCGGTAACACTCCTTTCGCTCTTTCTCTATCGCACTCCTATCCACGGTGTAATTGCTATTGCACGCATACGCAACCACGTATCAATCTACTAGGGCTTGCGATTTTGTTATTTTGCCAACTCTCTTGGTTTTTCCATCTTTTTAGCTATTAATTAGGTTAGGTTTTGCTGATTTGAGTTCTCACTTCAACTAGTAATTTGCCCTAGGTTTTTTTTATTTTTTTTTATTTTTTTTAATTTTTTTTAATTTTTTTTTAATTTTTTTTTAATTTTTTTTTTGTTGTTGTTGAAGATGATGAAGTTGAAGTACATTAGAAAAGATCACATAATTTTTTCTCTGTTTGGTATAAGATAAAGATCAATCACGTTAAATCGCTAATTGTTTGCTATCCCGTTCTTAAACAAGGTAGTTTCACTTTCAGTTTTTGATGTCTGAACATAGTACTTATCCATAATTTATGTGGGTTCTGTTTCTAATTTACCCCCAACTAAATTACCTAGAGAATTTGTCTTCTACTTTTTTCGAGAAGAGGGGGGGGGGGTTGTTGAACTTGTTGTTTTAGCTTTCAATTTGGTGAAGAGTTTGCACCTCTTGCTTCTTAAAATGAAGAATTTTCATTATTCTATTTTGAGAAGGATGTATAATTGTTTGCTCACCTTAAAGCAATCAGTTATTACATTACAAATTTATGAAACATTATCTTTATACATACAGTCTCGATTTTGGCTTATCATATTATCTGCACCCTTTGTAGACAATGCATTTAGTTTATTGCAGGCGAAAGCAATTGTGTCAGTGATAATTACTTCTTTGAGGAAATCGATATACTGTAATATTTCTTCCTTCACAGAGAAACAAAAAATTATGTCATGTCAAACAAACTCATGATGAATAAATCACTGTTCCATCTATGCAAAAGAAGTTATTCATTTTAGTGAAACCACGGATAAACCATTTTCTATCAAGCTATGTTTCTTTACTGGAAACATTAAAATTATGTGTCTAAAAATATAAAAGCATTATCATCAAGTGTTATGATTTATGTACTGCATGGTGTTTGATGAAAATGTTCTGACATGCATTCCAAAGAACTTGTTTTACAATGTAATTTTCAAATAGAGATGGAGTTGTTGGCCAATTTCTGAGTGCAAATAGCATCACCTTGCTAATTCTTTTTCGAGGCTTAACTTTCATTTTGCAGTGAAACGACATTTGACCGCCAATTCTATTAGTTGTGGACTTGAAGCACAATTTTGAAGCTGAGATACTGAGGCCAGAGGTGAAGGCACGTAAAGATGCTTCAAATCCGGCTTAGCAACAAGGCTACAGCTTCAGAAAGTGGTGTAGGGGCAAAGCTCCCATCAGGGGAGACTGTGACGGTTGCATGCCCCGACCACCTTGTCCTTGCTGAGCTTCCTATGGCCAAGAGCCTTGGTTCTGCTAGTGGTGTTACTCTTGTGAAGACTGTTGGTCGTAGGTCCCGTCGCCCACTTGGTGAACGTGTCCATTTCTGTGTTCAATGTGATTTCCCCATAGCTATTTATGGACTCTCCTGAGGAGGTTGAGGCACAGGAAGACTCAAATAGGAAAATGACTGACAAAATGCAACTTCCCTTTGTATATGACGAACTCAATGCAAGTTATCGTACGAGAGAACTAACACTCTCGAACGACTACTTTCATAGTTACTCTAATGAAGAGATCCATTCAAAACCTGTTGAATCAAAGAATTATATTCCATCATTGGTTTTAGAAAATAAACTAGTTCAATTTGAAAAGGTCTTTGTAAATGAAAGAAAGGTTTATGAATCAGAAATTCATAAGCTAACACAACAGTTGTCTAGTTTAGCAACTGAGATTTTACAAGAACAACAGGCTAAAACAAATCTTCAAATGGATCTGGAAACAGCAATGAGTTCGTTTGACAAGGAAAGGGAGTTGTTAGTTTCTAAAATTGAGGAACTTCAATTCCAAACCCCAACTAAGTGTAAGGATACCTCTGTTCCTGAAGTAAGTCATTCTAAAATTCATTCAGTGAAATCATAGGCATTCTCATGCAAAGCATTCATAGGGGTAACTGATATTCATTTTGTCATGCCTCCAAACTCTTGTGACTCACCAAATCTAGGAGAGGACATACAGTCTGACGAAGAGCTCTTTTCTGCCTTAATGAATTCTAAGGAATGTCTGAATGATGATGTGAACAAGTTTGATTTTGATCATAAACTTCCAAGTCATACTGAGTTTCTTGATAAAAGGAAGAACAAGATTTTGCCAGATCTCATGGATATGGGTGAATGCTCTAAATCCAAGTCTCCACACTACTCTGTGAATTCCTCTCAATCTAAATCTACTCCCAAATCTAAAAGGCGTTCACAGAAACGACAAAAATCTGGCAAATCTCAAAAATCAAGTACATCTCAATTTCATCCTTCTGACCTCAGTTTACTGGTTTTTCAGATAATCAATTCAAACAAAAGGGAGTTAAGCAAGTTTGGGCAGCAAAGCAGTCATTAAAAGACAAGAAAAACAACAAGTCATTTAATTTCGTTTCTAGTGATAGGAAAAACAATATTTCTCATGGTGTTTTTAATAAGGATGTTACTTTTAGACATCATTTTTCGTTTCCATGCAATGTTAATTCAATTTGGCACTTTATTAAAATTGTCCGTGATGATATTTGTTGCTATTGGTGTGGATCGAATGATTTTGTTGATAAATATACTGCGTCTGATTGGTTTGGCAAGTATAATTATTATTCTCGTAATTCCCATTCTCGTGCACCTAAACGACACAAAGGCCCTGTTTATAAGTGGGTGCCTAAATCTGGTGATTCTCCTAACCCAAAAGGACCCATTTATGAATGGATACCTAAACCTCGTTAATGGGTTTTGCAGGCTAGTCATGTGTGGTATTTATATTCTGGTTGCTCCAAACACATGACTGGAAGAAAAGAGCTGTTGCGAATTTCACCGACAAGTATTGCGGATAGTTCATTTTGGCAACGATCATTTTTCACCGATTATGGTTTATGGGGACATTGTACGAGACAACATCACCATCAAGAAGGTCTCGTATGTCAAAGGACTAGGACATAATCTGTTCAACATTGGTTAGTTTTGTGATAAGAATCTAGAAGTCAACTTCAAATCCAGAAGATGCAGTATTCGCACAGACGATGGTACGAAGCTCTTAGCTGGGACAAGACGATATAATCTATATACAATAGACTTGGCATCCGTCAAGACTGCCAAGGATGTCTTCCTCTTGTCCAAAGCCTCCTTGCAACAAAACTGGCTCTGGCATCGACGACTCTCCCATCTCAATTTCAACAACATCAACAAGTTAGTC
Organism: Arctium minus; assembly: GCA_954870635.1. Taxonomy (NCBI): domain Eukaryota; kingdom Viridiplantae; phylum Streptophyta; class Magnoliopsida; order Asterales; family Asteraceae; genus Arctium; species Arctium minus. The sequence continues at coordinate 9,111,593 of OX941096.1, read as the reverse complement.
ATCGGAGGGTTAGTCAAAGGATTGCCGAAACTCAAATTCGAAAAGGAGCATCTCTGTGCGGCCTGCGAAATGGGCAAGATGAAGAAAGCTTCACACAAACCAAAGGTAGAACTGAGCACCTCGAGATCCCTCGATCTGATTCATATGGATCTGTGTGGCCCGATGCGCATCTAGAGTATAAATGGCAAGAAATATGTTCTTGTCATGGTAGACGACCTCTCACGGTATACATGGGTCAAGTTCCTCCGAACCAAAGACGAAACTCCTGAGCTCATCATCAACTTTCTAAAGAGTGTGCAAGTCAATCTACAGCTGACGACACAATCAATCAGAACCGACAACAGAACGGAGTTCAAGAACAAGGTGTTTAGTACATATCTCGAGTCTATAGGCATCACTCACACCTACTCGGCAACTCACACTCCCCAACAGAACGGAATCGTTGAAAGACGAAACTGAACACTCATTGAAGTTGCCCGTACTATGTCGAATCAATCGAAGCTTCCACTCTTTCTTTGGGCCGAAGCCGTTGCAACTGCCTGCTTCACCCAAAACCGATCGATTGTCAACAAACGGTTTGGAAAGATTCCATATGAGATCATTAACAATCGCATCCCTAATATAAAATTCTTTCATGCTTTTGGATGCAGGTGTTTTGTCCTAAATGACAGAGAGGATCTCGAAAAGTTCAATCCAAAGGCTGACGAAGGCGTATTCATCGGCTATTCCTCTGAGTCTGCTGCTTACAGAGTCTACATCAAAAGGACCAAAACTGTTACGGAGAGTGTCAACGTCACCTTCGACGAGTTAGAAGATTTGGATTCTGAACACATCAGTTCAGAACCCGCGCTAACCGGTGTTTTAACTGCAGATCAGCAACCGCCCCCACCAAATCAAGCGTTTACGTCGCAATCACCTTCAAATGATTTGGATCTATTATTTCAATGTTTTTATGATGAATATTTTGGTTCTAATAAGCTTATCTCTTTTGTCTCAAACAGGGTCAATGGAGCTGGAGTTGAGACCGAGGTCTCTCTCCCGGGATCATCCACTTCTCCAGACACTAACACACGAGATGATACACCTATCCCTGAAGCTTCTACTCAAGAACCAAGCTCATCCACTCCTCAGGTTGATTCTGGTAATGCTGGGATGTCTACCTCTACTGAAGAACCTACCGAGACAAGGTCCCATGAAGATATGAGTGTACCCTAATCTTCAACTGACGCCCAGAACAACCACCTTCGACTCCAGCTCAAGACCCTCCCTCAGTGAACGTAGCGTCTATTCCATCTGGTTCACAACCATCTCTTGAATCAGTTCAAGACATACTGTCGGGAAATTATGTCGACTCTGCACCTAATAAAAAAACTCAACCGTTTCCGCACACTCACCGTTGGACAAAGGACCACCCACTACATCAGATCATCGGTGATCCGAACGCCCCCGTTCAAACACGGTCCATGTCCGCCAACGACTGCTTGTTCTCGATCTTTCTAAGTAATATAGAACCACAGTTTCTGAAGCCCTTCAGGACCCCGACTGGATTATTGCGATGCAATAAGAGTTGAACCGGTTTGAAAGCCTGAAAGTGTGGCGACTTGTACCTCGGCCTCGCAACAAGACCATCATTGGAACGAAATGGATCTTAAAGAACAAAAGAGATGAAGACGAAATAGTGGTTCGTAACAAAGCGCGACTTGTGGCCAAAGGCTATCGACAACAAGAGGGCATTAACTATGACGAGACGTTTGCACCAGTAGCACGGATAGAAGCCATAAGGAAGTTCCTGCCATATGCAACATACAAGAACTTCACGGTCTTTCAAATGGACGTGAAGACGACTTTCTTGAATATCATTCTGAAAGAAGAGGTGTACGTCTCCCAACCGGAAGGCTTTGTGGATCCAGACAATCCGAATCATGTCTACCGTCTGGACAAAGCTCTTTACGGTCTCAAGCAAGCCCCGAGATCTTGGTACGGTGTTCTATCTCAGTTCCTAGTCAAGTCGGGCTTCTCGAAAGGTAAGATCGACACCACTCTTTTTATTAAGAAAAAAAGGCTGATATCATACTCATACAGATTTATATAGATGACATTATATTTGGCTCTACGAACCCGCAATATTGTAAGAATTTTTCTGCCTTAATGATGTCAAAATTCCAAATGAGTATGATGGGAGAAATGAATTTTTTTCTTGGACTTCAATTCAAACAAATGTCAACTGATATTTTCATTAATCAATCCAAGTATATTTTTTATATCTTAAAGAAATACAAGTTAGAATGTAGTTCTCCCATGAAAACTTCTATGGCACCAGGGTCTAAGCTACACTCCGATCCTGATGGAAAGGGAGTAGATGCTACGACCTATAGAGGCATGATAGGGTCATTAATGTACTTAACGACTAGTAGACCAGATATTATGTTTTCAACATGTCTGTGTGCGCAATATCAGTCTAAGCCTAAAGAGTCTCATCTCATCGTTGTTAAGAGGATTTTTCGTTACTTGAAAGGTACTGCTGACCTTAGCCTTTGGTATCCCAAGAATACCGGGTACGAGTTAGTTGCTTATTCTGATGCAGATCACGCAGGATGCATGCTGGACAGAAAGATTACAACGGATCACGTGCTGTTTCTTAGAGACAAACTCGTAAGTTGGGCATCAAAGAAGCAGAACTGCGTGTCCACCTCCACAACTGAAGCAGAGTACGTTGCTGCCGCGAGCTGCTGCTCTCAAGTGATATGGATGCGCATGCAACTGAAATATTATGGGTTCCACTAATCCAAGATCCCGATCTACTGTGACTCAAAGAGAACCATCACAATCACCAGTAATCTTGTCCAACACACCAAGACGAAACACATAGCTGTCCGGTACCATTTTATTAAAGATCACGTCGAACGAGGTACGATCAAACTCTATTTTGTGAATACATATCTTCAGTTAGCAGACCTATTTACCAAACCCTTTGACGAAAAACGCTTCAATTTTATTGTGTCCAAACTTGGAATGCTAAATCTGAAAGTTTATGGTGTTTGTGTGCGTCTGATACAACTTCTATATAGTAAACATAGACTGTATCCCTCTTCCTCCTGAATCACCCTCCGGATGGTCAAGGCGACACTCCATGTTCATTATTTCCTACTTGTATCACGTACAAAATAATTTAAACTTCTGTATTATTAGTTTATATTTCGTTTTCGTTCTCAGTTTACGTGTTTCTGTTTTATTTGTGTCTTTTGTTCCATTTTAATTCATGCGTGTGTTTTTGTTTTTCGATTTATTTCTGGCTAATGATCGCTCATAAGCGTAGGGGGGGGGGGGTTCCAACGCTGAAACCAGGTAAGTTTCTCATTCCTTTCTTGTTCACAGTTCGAGGGGGAGTGAACAATGTTAGTTGCGTCTCTGTCGGTTCTCGCAAAAGTCGAGGGAGAGTAAGTTTATCGAAAACAGTGTTTCGATTGAGGGGGAGAAAGTCACTCGAAAGCAGCTTTTCGGTCGAGGGGGAGAGAAATTTTTCGAGGGGGAGTTCTCGCTCTTATGTTTTCTTTAATTCTTAAAATTGCAAGTTAGTTTTAGTTTGATTTTCCTTTTAAAATATATGAAAAACAAAATAAATATTTTTTATTATTAGTGTAATTAATTTTAATTTTCATTAAAAAAAATTGTATCGGGTCAATCCAAACCCGGTGCACCGGTACCTGGAATCGGACCCAAGTCGGCCCGAGGGTTTTAAAACCTTAGACACCGGTTTGGGACTCGCTCAAGGCGACCCCTCCCCCGCATCTCTCAATCTCTCTCTCGCTCTCGACCCCTCTTTCTCTCTCGACCCCCGGTTCTCTCCCTCGCCTCTCGATCTCTCGCCCTCGCTCTCGCTCTCGCTCGAACCAGGTAACCTCTTCTCTCTCTCGTTTGGTCACTCTCGATTTCATTATAAATTGGGACGATTCAATCGATTTTGCTATTGGGCCTAGTTGATTAAGATTAGATTAATTCCGACTTTGATTGCTTCATTATCAATTAATTTGATATGGGTCTGAATCGGATTTTCCTCATTCGTTTTGATTTGGGAACCGTCTGTTGAATCTGGTTTCCATTAGGGAACTCGAGATGAATTCTTTGTTCCATCAAAATTGATTTGGGTATTATTTATTTGTCTTGGGTTTCTATGAACTTGCCTCGTCGATTTCATTTGTCAACAGTTGATGGGATTGTAACTTTGTATTTGGTTGAAGTTAGTAATCTGTTAGATTTAGGTTCGTTTTATAAAATGCATCAACTTCTTATGTTGCATGTTCATAATCAGTTTAGGCTGTGGGTTGAATCAATTTCATCATAAATCGTTTACCTTTCGATTAATCAAGTGAAGTAATCTGTTCAATTTAAACGTTTGAATAGATATATTTCGATTGATAGTTGATTTTGATTATTTATAGCGATTGATTGATTTGGTCTCCATTGTGTTTCAGCCCGATTATCGATTGGATTAATCTGATTGTTTTTATTTGGGGCTAAATAATTGGTGTTTATTCTTTGATTGGATTAATTTGGTTTCAATCGATCTTGAGTTAAGTTTTTTTTGGTACACTAAATTTGATTACTGATGTTTCCATTGGTTCAATCTATTTGGGTTCAATAGCTTATGATTGATTTCAGTGTTCAGTTAATACTTAATAGGTTAGTTTTCGAGTTCCATATGTTTGATCTTGGTTCCTTTGTTCCAATTTCTAAAGGTTGACCCCCTGTTCTCGATCACACACCCTCCCCACCAGCCTCACCTACGCCCATATCTCCTACAAACACCTCACCTCACCTCAACCTACCTCTCCCACATCATCAAACCATCCTACCCCCGCACCTTCCCTTTCCCAAGCCAACTCTGGAGACATAAGGAGAACGGAGGGAGTTTCAGTCGAAAATGAAAATGAAAATGAGAGTGATTGTGTGAAGGAAAGGCGCAGTAAGAGAAATTATGAGCATTCGAGCATCATAGCCAAATCTAGACGGGTAGCCACATCTACTGTCAACTCCCATGTATTGGGACGAGATATTGAAGAAGACACCGTGGACCCAACGGAGCAAGCACAAACCCCACCCGACCACTCAACCAACTCACAACAGATGGTTGTTTTAGATATTCACGGGGACTTAGCACACACACTTCCGGGCTCTCACTTGGAGAGTCAAGGTATTGAAACAGATAGTCCCCAACCCCGACCATCGACTTCTATTCTTCACGCATCGAGTCTAGAGCCTATACACTCTAGGACACATACTGAGTTTATAGTTGTGAGCCTGTGTGGCCCAACCGGAATGGCTATAGTGACACCCACAAGCAGTGCTCCACAACGATTGGCCAGAATTCCTACCACAACTATCATCTCGCCAGCTGTGAACGTAGGCTGTACGACTTCAATAGTTGTTCCCACAACTGGAAGTATATGTGACCCAGGTGTTAGCTTACAAACATTCATTACACCAGAACTATTACAACAGGCTTTGCAGGCTGTCGATGGTCCCGTTTCACGCCAGCTTAAACAACAACGCCGATCAGCTGAGGAGTTCCAACAAACGGTTCTCCGAATGCTGAAAGGCAAGTCCCTAGCAGCTGAAGTTCCTCTTTCAGCACCTTCACCTCCACCACCTCCACCAGTTCAGCAGCGACCGTCAACCTCCGAGCTCAAATCGATGCTTCTAGCCGATTTTCTTTCTCATGGTACCCCTGAAGATTCAGGTCTGATTGCCATTCTTCGACAACAGTCTGAGTCCCGTCTGAGTCCCGTGCTTTCCAAGATGTAGGTTCACTAGACTCATTAGATACATCATCAGATTGACGCTGTTTGTAATTCAGTCTGATGATGAGAAGAAACATGTTCAACTGAAATATCATTATCTACAGGTACGGGTAAGACACTATAAGGCAAAATCTCTGGAGTTTGTAGATGAGGACCTTTTGCAAATGGAAAGATATCCTCATGAAATACAAGTCTCGTGAACAAAAAACCCGTTTAGACTGAATGTCATACAATTTGTAAGCCTTCATACCAAGTGGGTATCCAAGAAAAACACATGGTATGGCACGAGGAGCGAACTTGTGTCTTGATGAAACCGATGTGGATGCAAAGGCTAAACAACCAAATGCCCGTAACATTGAGAAATCCGGGGGAACTCCATATAGTTTTTCATAGGAAGATAAATCTCCAAGCAATTCAGATGGAGTTCGATTCATCAAGAAAGTGGCAGTCAAAATACATTCAGACCAAAAATGCATTGGAACGTTGGATTGAAACATCAAGGCACGAGCAACATTTAGTAAGTGTTGGTGTTTCCGTTCTACAACCGAGTTCTGTTGCGGACGACCAACACATGATTTTTGATGAAGAATACCTTTTTTAGCAAAGAATGTATCGAAATTTAACTCCTTAGCATTATCCGAACGAAATCCTTTAATCTTTGCATCAAACTGAGTTAAGATCAGATTATAAAACCTGGGTATAATGGCAATCACATCGGATTTGTGCTTTATTAGATACAACCATGTAAAACGACTATAATCGTCTACAATTGTAACAAAATACCGATTCCCTTGATAAGACGCAACATGAAAAGGGCCCCAAATATCACAGTGGATCAGATCAAAACGACTATTACTGATATGATTCAAAGATACGAAAGGAAGTTGTCTTTGTTTCGACAATGGACAGACAATACATATGTCATTCTGTTTTGTACTCACATTATTAAGTCCCAACAACGACTTTATTGCTATCAATCTCTTATTACTAGGGTGGCCAAATCGTTTATGCCAAAGATCTAATGAAACATGATTCACAGTTGGAGATTGAGACGGGCCATGAATATTCAACACGTACAACCCTTGAGTTCTTCTAGCTATGCCAATCATCTTCTTGAACTTGATCTCCTGGATCATCGCCTGATTATTATAAAATTTAACCATCAATTCTCCGGTGGCAGTTAAATCACTGACTGAAAGTAAGTTCAAACGAAACTCCGGAACATAAAGAATGTTCCGAAGTACTATCATGTTATGTAGATTGGCGTCCCCCGTCTTCAAAACAGGAACCGTAACTCCGTTAGGCAAAGTTACCGTGAAATTTTTAACATCCTGAACATTCGTTAAAACTCCAATATCATGACAGATATGTCGTGATGCTCCTGAATGTATGATCCAATCCTGTGATATGAAATTATGTGAAGAAAGAGATAAGGAATAACAATTACCTTGTGTCTCATCTTAAATTCAACAGATTCACCAATCATGTTAACATAGCACATATGACTTGAAATTGCTGACATTAACTCTTGACATTGAGTTGGTGAAAGTCCTTTGATGACATTGTTCAAACCATTATCCTTAGCTTCTGACTCTACTGATACGTGATTTTCTTTTGACTGATTCTGTTTATAACCGACAGGATATCCGTGCAACTTATAACATCTTTCCATGATATGTCCTACAGTTTTACAATGTGAACAGAATGGACGTTCACGTCCTCCCTTGAATCCATTATTTGATCGAGTCTTTTGAGGACAAGATTTAGCATTGAACACTAGTGTTTGTTGCCCCATACTGTTTATAGTCCTCTGTTGTTCTTCTTGAATCACTAGAGAGAAAACTCTATTTAGTGCCGGAATAGGATCCATTAGGAGGATTTGACTTCGGATCTGTGAAAAAGACTCATGTAGTCCGATGAGAAAATTCATTACTTGTTCCATCTGAAAATACCGTTCAATTTCTTTAACACCTCTGCACTCACACTTTCCGCACGAACAGTGAGGTCGGAATTGAACAAGTTCTTCGGTAGGGACTTTAGTTTAGTAAAGTAGACTGCTACTGGATCCAGATCTTGTGCAAGATTCATAATCTCACGCTTGATCGAGAAAATCTTTGGACCGTTGCTTTGCTTGAAGCGGTCACTCAGATCTGTCCAAATTTCCAGAGCCGTTTATGCAAACATGACGCTAGCGGCTATATCTTTCGAGACTGAGTTCAATAACCGGACATTATGATGCTATTGCTGCGCATCCACGAGTTCAACAACATTTGATCACTTCCATCAGGTTTTCGTAACGATCCGTCAACGAAACTTACTTTGTTCTGGGCAGCAAGAGCAATAAGCATAGCTCTCCGCCACACCGAGTAGTTATCTCCAGTCAAGAGTTGAGAAACAAGAACTTGACCTGGATTGTCTGAGTGATGTAAGATTATACGGATGGAGCCCGTCATCAATGGCAGAAATTGATGTTGAATTTGACGATCCGTAGAGCGGATGTTGAACTTGAAGATCCATACATGATCGGAAAAAGAAGGGGAAATCGAAAAGATGATCGGAAAAACCTAAAACAGCGAGAGCAAAGCTCTGATACCATTTTAGAGAGAGAGTATGGAAGAATATTTGGAATTGATTAATTTGAAATGAGCTGTACACAATGTATTTAAGGCCAAACACACCTACCAAAACACTACTACCAACTATTAAAAAAAAGACTCAAATACCCTTATACAAAATAAACATAAACTGTAATAAAAACATTTAAGAACATCTTCAACGTAAAGTTTTTTTTTTCTTTCTTCAACGTAAAGTTGTTACAAGCAAAAAGTGAAATGTTTTATGTGAACTATTATGGAGAGTTCTTATAAGAACTCATCTTCTTTAGGTCCTTATAAAAATTAATACCATTGTAATAGATCCCTATTTGGCTCAATTGATCTGGTCCGAGCCAAAGTTGCCCATCTTTACGGTTAGGGGTGTTCATCTAAACCGCACAAACCGTCCACACCGCATCACAAAATGCGGTTTAGAACTTCCGCGGTGCGGTTTGCAGTTTGCATTTTTACCAAAAATCGTGGTTAAAACCGCACCGCACCACACATTATATATATGTATATATTTTTAATTTTATATCTACACACATATATGTATATAAAAAATAATTTCAATATTTATATAATATGTATTTAGGAATCAAACGTATTGAATATTTTTATTTTTTGGACTACAGTCTCCTTATTGTTGATTTTAAAATGAAGTTTTGATCTTATAATTATTGAATTGTAGATGTAAATTGCGTTGAGTACAAACCGCATAAACCGCACCGTATTTCATTGTGCGATTTAATGCGCTTTACGATTTAGAAAAATGCTCAAACCACATATACGATGCGATTTACGGTTTTGTCCAAAACAACAACCCCCCGCCCCCCAGGAAAAAAATCTACGGTTACAAATAAAACTGAAACGATTCTAAACGATTTGGATCCGATTACAATCCCACACACACTCTTCGACTGTGAAGGTATATAATATAAATACCCAAACGGAGCCCTAACCATCTAGCTCGTCGTCTCTCAGTGGCGAAATTCGTCTTCTCCGTTCTCATTATTCCGGTCTCTCGCCTTTGCCGGTAACACTCCTTTCACTCTTTCTCTATCGCACTCGTATCCACAATGTAATTGCTATTGCACGCATACGCAACCACGTATCAATCTACTAGGGTTGCGATTTTGTTATTTTGCCAACTCTCTTGGTTTTTCCATCTTTTTAGCTATTAATTAGGTTAGGTTTTGCTGATTTGAGTTCTCACTTCAACTAGTAATTTGCCCTAGGTTTTTTTTTTTTTTTTTGTTGTTGTTGTTGAAGATGATGAAGTTGAAGTACATTAGAAAAGATCACATAATTTTTTCTCTGTTTGGTATAAGATAAAGATCAATCACGTTAAATCGCTAATTGTTTGCTATCCCGTTCTTAAACAAGGTAGTTTCACTTTCAGTTTTTGATGTCTGAACATAGTACTTATCCATAATTTATGTGGGTTCTGTTTCTAATTTACCCCCAACTAAATTACCTAGAGAATTTGTCTTCTACTTTTTTCGAGAAGAGGGGGGGTTGTTGAACTTGTTGTTTTAGCTTTCAACTTGGTGAAGAGTTTGCACCTCTTGCTTCTTAAAATGAAGAATTTTCATTATTCTATTTTGAGAAGGATGTATAATTGTTTGCTCACCTTAAAGCAATCAGTTATTACATTACAAATTTATGAAACATTATCTTTATACATACAGTCTCGATTTTGGCTTATCATATTATCTGCACCCTTTGTAGACAATGCATTTAGTTTATTGCAGGCAAAAGCAATTGTGTCAGTGATAATTACATCTTTGAGGAAATCGATATACTGTAATATTTCTTCCTTCACAGAGAAACAAAAAATTATGTCATGTCAAACAAACTCATGATGAATAAATCACTGTTCCATCTATGCAAAAGAAGTTATTCATTTTAGTGCAACCACGGATAAACCATTTTCTATCAAGCTATGTTTCTTTACTGGAAACATTAAAATTATGTGTCTAAAAATATAAAAGCATTATCATCAAGTGTTATGATTTATGTACGGCATGGTGTTTGATGAAAATGTTCTGACATGCATTCCAAAGAACTTGTTTTACAATGTAATTTTCAAATAGAGATGGAGTTGTTGGCCAATTCCTGAGTGCAAATAGCATCACCTTGCTAATTCTTTTTCGAGGCTTAACTTTCATTCTGCAGTGAAACGACATTTGACCGCCAATTCTATTAGTTGTGGACTTGAAGCACAATTTTGAAGCTGAGATACTGAGGCCAGAGGTGAAGGCACGTAAAGATGCTTCAAATCCGGCTTAGCAACAAGGCTACAGCTTCAGAAAGTGGTGTAGGGGCAAAGCTCCCATCAGGGGAGACTGTGACGGTTGCATGCCCCGACCACCTTGTCCTTGCTGAGCTTCCTGTGGCCAAGAGCCTTGGTTCTGCTAGTGGTGTTACTCTTGTGAAGACTGTTGGTCGTAGGTCCCGTCGCCCACTTGGTGAACGTGTCCATTTCTGTGTTCAATGTGATTTCCCCATAGCTATTTATGGACGTTTGGTATGTAGTGACTTTTCTATAGAATTCTCTGTAGTTCTTTCCTTGGATTATTTACCTTGACAATAATTGTTATAATATTCTTTTTGCATATTCATGCAAATCCCAGTAAATTACTTCTGTTTATGGTTGGTGTTTTGGCGTCCTGCATCAATTTACATGCTAATATTGAATGAGTGGTGTCTAGGGTTTACTTTATTCCTTGCACAATATTCTGACAATCTAGGTGTTTTTGTTTCAGACAAACAACATTAGTCTGATATCAGGGCCTACATGTTATTCAAGTACGAAGCATGTATATTGATAGAAATTTTAGAGGTAAGTCATGGTATATATAGATCATGGAGCAGGTGTTAGAGAATAAGTATTTGGTTTTGAGTACCATAAGTCATATCCTAGGATCTCTACAGCTTTTCCACCAAAATAAATGTAAAGTCAGGACATCTAAGGAGAATTTGAATCACTTGATCAAAGAATTTCTTAGCATTTAATGTTTGCCGATATATCATTATTCATTACATTGAATTATAGGGGATTCCATCATTTTATATATACAAGTACAATTAAAACCAGAAATGGACTTATGGCACAAGAGAACCGATTAAAAGTTCTAGTACGACGAGTTGGCTAAACTATAAAATACTCGTAGATGTTAAATGACCCTAGATATTATTGGTAGCACACAACTAATTTTACTCGTGGCTAATTGCCACCTTTTTTAATAGAAGTAACATCCAAATAGCATGACATGTTCTCTTCTTCTTTCCCCTATTCTTGTGATGTCACAAGGTAATTAAGTTATGCTATTGTATTAACTCTGGACAGTTCTATTGAAAGCTAATTTGTTGCTAACATATATGTCTGCCTTTCTAAACCTGATTTGTGTTTGTATGTGCACGGCATAGTTGTTAAAAGCACGCCTCACGCTTTGAGGCTCAAGGACTCAAGGTCATGAGGCTTTTTTAAAGTTGAGTCTAGACGTATTCACGAGTCTCACTAAGGTGTTGCGCCTTGGCTAAGGCGCCTTGTGGGCCTAGGCGCACCTCATAAAGAGTTATTAAATACCTAGTCAAACCCTAATATTAAATAAGTTTTCTCATCTTCTCACATCCTAACTTCTTAAAAAAGAGTTATTAAATAGATGACTTCTTAAAGAAAGAGTTATTAAATAGATGACTTAAGTCAACCCTTAATGTTAAATACCCATTCCTTAGAACTTCAAGCCTTCTCTATAAATACCCAGACACCTTAAAACTTCTTCCTCACGGCTTACGCTTTAAACCCGTACTGTTGGTTGCTGCATTGGAGGCTTGTACTTGTTGCATATTTGAGTTGTGTGTAACAGTGTGTGTGTGTATTGATAAGGTTGGCCTCACATTCCTAAGGCTCACGCCTGCGCCTTGCACCTAGGCTCCGGGACCCCTTTGCGCCTCAGTTATGACATAAATGAAATGTGAAATTCTTGAAAATCGGAAATACCTTTTTCTCATATTACTCTCTCGATACATAATCTAATGTTTTGAAAAAGTCTACTAATTCTTACTATTCATATAGTATGATATGAATATTCCACATCAATTCATTATGTATGGATGATGAGATTATTTGAATTTGTATTTATTAAACGTTAAACACGTGCAAAAATACCTATTGTTTGATCTTAAAGGGGATCTTCTATAATTTTGCACGTGAGGGGTTATTTCTTGAATTTAATGACAGGACATGAATTCAAGTTTTGATTTTAGAATTGTGAGCCTTTAACAACTTTGGTGCACGGTTTCATCTTCCTTCTCTTGTTTTGGATTTGAGGATTGATTCTCCTACGGTTATTGTTATTGCACTGCCACTATGCTTTTGTCTTCTTTTTGTGTAATGTATGCTTATGTACCTTGTTGCACTAGAAACATCTATATGACACACTGATCTTTTACAAAAATAAAAACACCATGAGCAAAGTTAGATAGTATGGGATGTCTTTGTTTATCTGTTTTTATATATGCTTATCATAGTTAGTGATTTTTGCTCCTCTTCATTGCGTTGGTTGTTATTTTTATGGAAGTGTAGTTGTCAGCTGCGACTTGTTTGCAACCGCTTTTATTTTTTTTACCAGCACTTAAGTATTTAATAGAATTAAATCAATATGGTTTCATGTTTCTTGATGTCAAATCCATATTATATTGTTTAAAGAGCATATGTAAAGACTATACATCCTCTTGCTCATGTTATGCATGAAATCCCTGGATATAAATTTGAATAAAATCTTCTTATTTGTTTGAAAGAGGCCCGAAGGTCAAAGAACCAAGTATCATACTATCTTTGTATAATCACATGTAAGCATCTTGGGGAGTCCACAACAAAATTTGTCGGTTTCTTGTTCCAGTATCTTTATCTAGCAAGCTTAGGATTGGAGGGTATGGATGAATTACCTTTACTCTAGAGAGAAAGAATGTGTGCTAGTGATTTAAATAAGTCGATTAAGTTTTAGGGAAGTTCATATGACTAATGCCATGCTTTATATGTCGATTGTTGTTCTGTTAATCATGCAACCTTGCAATTCTAGTTAATGGTTGTCTTGATTTTCATTAACAGCTTTCTGGTTCTTGCAGATTCCTTGTGAGCATGCCTTTTGCCTGGATTGCGCTAGGAGTGACTCTATATGCTATTTGTAAGACTAATAAGTGTTGTGCTTCTTATTTGTATTTTGTTCTTGTACGTAATCTGCCGACATGTGATTTTGTGTATTATTTTCTTTTGCAAAAGAGTTACTACCATTAATGTGCATTTAAAATCTCACACCCTGGAACTTTTTAGTACTGAACACCTCTAGAGCTACAGAGATGGAAAAGGTTATGTAAAATCTGAGGAAGCAAGTGTGAATTTGCTAAAACAGCTCTGAATGATGAAAGCACCTAACATTGATAAGTAACTGTTAGGAGAAGATCACTATATAACCTTTCGGTTATGGTAACTTGTAGCTGTGATAGTCTTATGTGTTGCATAATATGGTTAATCAACAGTCCACTTTTCATGCATCTGCTATTTACGTGTGAGTCTCACACTTATATATGAACAGCACTTTTGGAAGTGTTGGGCACAGCAAGGCGGTCTAGTAACCTTTTGTGGTTAATTGCTCAAGCAGGAATTAAGCTGATGCATTCAGCAATTTCTTTTTTTTGTATAACATATAATTGTTTTTATGTTATGTGAACATATGAAAATGTTTGATACTATATTATATTGATACAGTTACTTCTCTTAGATGACTAATTTACCAATGCTAACCGGGTAAGAGTCACCACCCTCACTTACCTTACCGGGTAAGATTCTTGGCCAATGGCAGAGTAAGATTGTTGGAAACGTCTCTTAACCGGTAAGCTTTAACCACCCTCACTTACCGGATAAGATTCTCGGTTCTTGCCATGCCTCGTATAGGGTATGATCCTCGCCTCCTAGGTTCTTGCCATTCTCACCTGTTAAGCGCTTACCATTTGGGAAACAGCCCCTAAGTTCCACTAGTGCACTTGTCAGAAGAAAAGTTACCTCCAAGTTAAGATAAGTTGGAAGACAAGTCAATTAGTGCTTTATTAATTTCTTTCATGATTTCACGTATTAGTTTACTAAAAATACTTACCTCCATGTTCCACAGACTAGTGGACTCCAATGTGGCCAGAAATTTTGATTTTTGAGACCCCAATTTCTTAACTTGTTATTGGAAATTAAGCCCATAATTGCAAAGGCATTGAATATGCATTTAGACATGTGATTGTGCTTTGATTGTTTTAGACTAAGCTCAAAGTACCATCCAAACTTAATTCACTTATCTGATCGATACGGTAAAGCTGATTAATCCCATCTAATCTTTTGGAACCCTTAATGTAAGTGATTAGTTGCTAACTGAAGCGGTAGGGGACGCAAATGCCCAGCCTAGGTGACCACTTGAGGCTTCTAAGCAGAGATTTTTGAAAGGTTATTGTTATGGGGAATTGACATACGGAAGAACCTCTCCTGATTCCTTTTTTATCATATTTTTCTTGACAGAGTGCATAGTATTGAGCTTTGAGTTCAAGGCATGAAGATACTCAAATATTCCTGAGGTAGAAGGACCAATCGAGTTACCTTTGAGTTCAACATGTAACAAAGTTGTGGTTGATATAAAACTTGTTTGCACATGCTCTCACTTATATCCTACTGTTTGGTTTATCTGTTTGTTCTGCAAGCTGGAGGGGTAGAGGTAAGGTCTGCCTACATCTTTGACCCTGCCTCTGCGTGGGATTTACTGGGTCCATATGGTTTGGTTTGCTTACATCTTATCGTTTCCAAACCCTACCTTACTGAGTCCGTTTGGTTTGGTTTGGTTTGGTTTGCGTACATCTTATTCTTCCTAGACCCTACCTCTGCATAGGATTTACTAGGCTCATTTGGTTTGGTCTGCATACATCCTATACTTCCTAGACTCTACTGATCTGCGCGGGACTTACTGGGTCCGTTGGTTTGGTCTGTATACATTTTACCCTCCCAGACCCTACATCTGCGTGGGGTTTGGTTTGGTCGGTATACATCTTAGAGCATCTCCAGCAACCATGAAGTTACAAAGGTTGTACCCGTGAACCAACCCCCTATGGCGATCTTCTGTCTGGATCTGAGTTTAACAGAGAATTATTAACCAAGTTGTTCAACTATTTTTAAGTTTCTCATTGCAAATCTCTGCGTTAGTCGAACCACCAAACGCTGTCAAATAAAGCATCATAATGATGTTAATCTTTGAATACAAGAATTACATTGGCAGAGATATTTTTAGCTTGATATGAATAGAGAGACCAAATTGGAAGCATGAATTGTTGTAAACAACCACTGATGAGGTTTTTTGTGTTTTGCCCTATTTTTGTTATAAACACAGGTGTGATGATCGTATACAGAAGATCCAAACGATTAAAATGATGGAAGGCATCTTTGTCTGTGCAGCTCCACACTGTCTAAAGTCCTTCCTCAAGAAAACCGACTTCGAGTCTCATGTACATGCCATCCATTCAGATCTTGTTAATTCAAATACCCAAAAAGATGGAAACGAGTCTGAAGCTGCAAGTGCCAAGAAACCAACAACTTCAGATTCAACGGTTCAAGCACCAACTCCAAGGCCGGTCCAAGATGGTGAAGACCGCGGTCAACGGTCCCAACCACCGGTTAGGCCACTCATGCAGCCAAAGCCGAGTCCACAATCGATGGATAACCGACCCCATGGTTTTGATGGGCAAACTCCGATGCATCTTCAGCAACAGAATTTTGAAACGGCGGGTGGTCAGCAACAAGGTATTATGTCCCAATCTCCTTATCCCGAGTACCCTATGACCGCCCTCCAGCCGCCCAATTTTGCAGTACCAGTCAACCCGAATGTAATGGGCCCTGCTTCGTTTGGTCAACCACTTTACGTGAGTCCTCAGGGCCCCGAAGGTGGCATGGAACAAGGATCATTGATGGGTTATCCTCAACCTTGGAACGTTGGACCGAATGGTGCACCGTTTGACCCTACTTCTATGATGATGAATCAAGGTAATCTTGACCATGGAAGAGTTGGGTTCTTTCAAGGAGCAAATGGTAAAGATTCCAGGGATGGAAGGGGGATCTTAGCGGCAACACCGCCACCGCCACCGCCACCTCTACCACCGCCATTTACACAAATACCGGGGGGTTTCTTTAGCGGTGACACCAGCCACCATGGACAGGGGTACGGGTGGCAACAGGATAAGCGCGATGGTTTTGGAAATAGTCAAGATTGATTTAGCCGATATCCTGTTTGCTGCTTTCTGAGATGGTTTATAACTTATTTTGATATAAAGTCATAAAATTCGCATGATTCAGACTTTTCTCTTTGTGATCTTGGCTTGTTTGTTCATCATATTTGAATTTTGCTAGCGTGGTTTTTTTAATTTCGAGTCATTTACCAAACGCTTACAGGGTAAACGTTTACAGACATGAGTCACCACCTTATAAGCTTACCTTATGGATTCCATCAAAGTGGATTGTTGGTTATGTTTCTTACCCGGTAAGTGCTAACCGTGTAAGTCATCTCCGTCACTTATCAGGTAAAATTCTTGGTCCTTGTGTCTCTTACCGGGTAAAATTCTTCATCCTTGCCATGCTCGCCTCGTAAGGTAAGTGACCTGATAAAGCAAGTGTGTTTTTGATGTTTTATAGGCCTGGATGTATGTAAAAACAAATGTTCTTGATAAGTACGAAAAAATATTCGATAAATGTTTTTTTTATTATTAAAAGAATTACTATTAATTCATAGAGGAAAGAAATCTTATTATTGTTTTATAGATAAGAAGGTATTTAAGATTTATGTACTTATTACATAGGGGTTGGGTTCACGTGAGACCAATATGTTTTCGTAAGACTCGTGAGACCACGATTTGCACTTGAACTTCAATGCAAAACACTGTGAAGGTAAAAATAATCCGAACCTTCACAATGTTTCGTTGTGAAGTTTCAAGTGTAAAAACGTGGTCTCATGGGTCTTACGAAAACAGGTTAATAAAATTAGATGATTTTTATAATGAGTTTTGAAAATTAAATGATGTTTATAAATATTTTTACAAACAAAGATTTCAATAACTACTTTAAGAATGGAAATAGGATTTTAACTTTTGCAATATATATGACCTCCCAATAAAAAAGATTTGACTAATGACTTGTTTGAATTTTCAGTGTAATTGCTATGTTTTTTTTAGGAAAGGGTATCCTGGGCCTTTGGCCCAGACTAATCCCTTGACAAAGAAACCGACTGCAAAAGCATGCAGCCATGAGGTTAAACCCAGTGGCCACAAAGTTGCGAATGCAGGGAATCGAACCCGAGTTGAGCGCTATGAACTCCCCAGGTAATTACCGCTACACCACAAGCCTTGTGGTTTTGCTATGTTGTTGGTTCTCATCTTCTAGAGGCTACGAGTGTAACAACGACATGTGTGGAAAATAAGATCATCATAGAAAAAATCTAGTTAGTTGTTAAGTGTGAAATGGATTAAAATGATACTAATTTTCCTTAATGTTTGTTTTGAGATATCATATTTTAAAACTTTTTATTAATGGACTAGGAGACTAATTAATTCATAATTTTAAAATTAATATGAAAAATAAAATTAATTATATATTAATCAATTTTTTTTAATTTATATTCTTTTGAAATAAAACAAAATTTATATTGGTTTGATTGATGTATTTATAGTGATGGGTTAGCCGGTCAGGTTTAGGGAGGGAAAGTGAAAAACTAAGGAACACATTTGTCGTCTAAGGAAGGAATACCAACTATTCATTTTAGAGCTTCCGTCTTATTCAATCACTGATAGCCGATTATCTGGACGGTATGCATATGTGCATACAAGCAAATTTATAACATGCACACGTGTATATGCACATATGTATAATGTACACGTGCATAAAAATAAAAAAAAACAACTTAAATTACTTGTATGCACTTATATATATCGTTCAGATGAATGGTTATAAGAATATCCTTAGTTTTTCATTTTTTTCGAGATTTTTCAATCAGTGGCGGATCCAGAAAATTTTATTATTGGGGGCACACTTACGGAGTTATGACGGAAAAAAGAATCTAAAATCGAATAAGTCACCCTAATCAAGATGATTTCGGGTTGTTCGGTTTCATGATTTAAAGTGTTCAGTTTAATCAAATGAATATAACTTATTCGTTTTTGGATTAATTTTTGTTTATTCGGTTCAAGTTAAATGAACGATCACATACATGCTCCATTTATTTTCGTACAATTCATTTACAACCCTAAAATAAAGTCTAGTTTCTAACATCATTTTTAAAGATTCGGTAAATCTCATCTGAAAAATAATTAAAACCAGTAAACAAATACTTTTGTAAATCTACAAAATTCTTTAATGAGAACAAATAGCCTTCTAATAATATAAAAATTAAATATAATGAAGCCATACATATAAAATTAGGTGGACACAAAGTTCTAAATGGCGTGAGGCGTGCTGTGGTGGTGAGGCCAAGCCTCAAGCCTTAGGAGCCACGACGAAGCCATGGCGTTTTCAAGGCGTGACTTATGGCGTCAAATTTCTATTTCATATATAATATTATATATAAAAACGTATGTTTTGTAGTGTTACCCAGTGAGTCAATAGTAATAGGGAAGTTAAATTAGGTTGTATATATAAAAAACTTGCAAATAAGACATTAAAAACATAAAGAAAATCAAATATCTCATTACAATAACCGCGCATTAGGCCATGGCGTGTCATGGGCTTAACGTGACGTGACACACAAGCCTTGGTGCCATGGCGCGCCATGGCGGCTGTGCGACGAGTTTTTTATAACATTGGGTAGACATAAATTGTGTTGAGGGTCATTTTGTTATACATGAATTACAACAACCATAACATCCTATTAGTTGGGACCCATTTTCTAATATTAAAGATTAATAGTAAAAACAATCTTTTTTTTGTAATAATAAAGAGAAGACTTCTGTCAATGTATAAATGCTTAGACAATAGTCAACAAAGCCAACCAACAAACGCGTTATTCTCCCTCAACGAACCCATTTTTTTGTTTTATATATGGGAAAAGTCTGAAAAACCCAACAAACTATCTAATTTTGAATGGTTAAATCCTTAAACTATTTTTTTGAATGATTAAACCCTTAAACTTTCTAAAACCGGTTAAATACATCCTTGTAACCTGTAAAAGCGGTTAATATGATAAAAATTTAGGAAAAGTCTATAAAAACCAACAAACTATTTGATTTTGAATGATTAAGTCCCTGAATTTTTTTTAGCAAATAAATCTCTAAATTTTTTTCTAAATCTTATTACCAAATAAATCATTGAACTTTTTTTGAAGAAACTAGAAGCGTACTCGCGCAATGCAGCGAGATACATCACGATTTTAATGTTACTTTTTATTTTTTGTTTTTTTTATCGATTTACAGTACGGTTTTGGATGATTTTTAGAGAGTGATAATGGTTTTTTTTTTTTTATAAATTTGTTTAATTTAGGCTTAATAATATAATGTTTTTTATATAAAAAGAATTAAGTAGTTTGTTAAAATTCATTAATTATCTTATATATTTTAAATTTTTTATATTTAAATTGAGATGTTTATCATGTTTTGATTATGTTTATCAGAATTCAAATTTTATAATTTTAGGGTTTGGGGATTAGAGATAAGGATTTTGGGGGATAAGGATGAAATTTATCAATTAGGGTTAAAAACATTTAAAAATAGTACATATTGCTTCATTAGTTGTTTTTAAGATATTTTAAGTAGATTAGCATTAAATAATAGTACATAATGCTTAATAGGTTGTTTTTAAAAGTTTTTTTATGTCTCTTTTATAATATAGTATAGATAAATTCCAAACTTTTTTTAAGAAACAAAACCATGAACTTAATTTTAATTTTTAAACCAATAAATCCAATTTTTTTTCCTGCATGATTAGAAAAACATATACAAATCCACTCACGAACAATAAAGCATGAACAATTAAAGAGAGAAAACGTATATCATTTTTATTACTAATTCCGAATAATTCAAAAGTTATGCCTAAAATATAAATAGATACATACAAAAATTATATTCATCATTTCACTAAATATACCAAAAAAACGTCAACTATTTCATAAAATGTACCAAAAAACACATATCTTTTCACGAAATATACCAAAAAATGCTCATCCCTACACAAATATATAAAAAATGCCCTATATGTTTATCCTTCTAACAAGAATATATTAAAAGTTATCTAATTTGTAATAACAAAGTAATGTTTAATTTAAAGTAAGAGTCTAATCAACCGTTTGACTTTAATGTATATCATCAACTAAGGGGTCGTTTACCTAAACATTTACCCGGTAAGTGCTTACTGGTAAAAATCGACACCCTAACTTATTTTACCGGGTAAGATTGTAGTCTATCAAAAAGCTATCGCGTGCAACAATTTACCCGGTAAGCGCTTACCGGGTAAGTGGCATCACCTCCACTTACTGGGTAAGACTCTCCATCCTTATATCGTTCTTACCGGGTATGATTCTCGGCCCTTGCGATGTTCATCCGGTAAGGTAAACAAACCAGTAAGCAAAGTTTTTTTTTTGGTATATTTGTGAACATATTGGCTTTTTTTGGTATATTTTGTGAAAGGATTGACGTTTTTTTTGTTATATATTTTGTGAAAGGATGAGAATAATTTTTGTACAATTATACGTATCTATTTATGTTTTAGACTTTTAGGCATAAATTTAAAATGATTCGGAATTAGTAATAAAAATATATATATTTTTTTTCCCTCTCTTTAATTGGTTCATTTTGCTATATTGTCGGTGAGAGGAATTATATATATTATTTTTGTTCATGCCAAAAAAAAAGTAGATTTATTTGTTCAAATTTAAGTTCATGATTTTGTTTCTTCAAGAAAAGTTTAGGATTTATTTGTTTAAAAAAGTTCAATAATTTATTTGGTAAAAAATTTAGGAAAAAGTTTAGAGATTTATTTGTTAAAAAAAAATTCAGGGACTTAAATATTCAAAATCAGATAGTTTGTTGGGTTTCTTTAGACTTTTCCCAATTTTTTTATTACATTAACCTGTTTTTACAAGTTACAAGGATGTATTTAACCGGTTTTAGAAAGTTTAAGGGTTTTATCATTCAAAAAAATAGTTTAGGAACTTAATCATTCAAAATCAGATAGTTTATTGGGTTTTTTCAGACTTTTCCCTTTTTATATATATATATATATATATATATATATATATATATATATATATATTTTGTGATGGAAACTAACTTTTAAATCTTATATTTTGAAGAATCAATTTTTGAAACCAATATTCTAAAGAATGTATTTTCAAAACAAAATTATTTTGGAAGACCAACTTCTTATTATTTTGAGAATTAAAATACAACCAATTAATTTTACGTTGGTTACTGACTTGCTTAAGTGAAAATTTTTAAAAATTGATTTTTTTCAAAATAAGTAATAGTAAAGATGAGATTTTTCATACCATATATCATTAGTCAGGTTTATAAGAGAACAATAATCAAATAAGAGAATACGAAAATAATCAAATTATATGTGATTTATTTAACATTAAAATTGCGTGTAAAATCACATTAATATAAAATCACATGAGTCAGGTGGTCCGCACACCCTTGCGTTAACCGTAAGTGTAAAATCACATGTGATTTTGTATGCGATTTGACCATTTTCATGTTCTATTATTTTATTACTCTTCTCGTTTGAACGTGGTACCTCTCTATATATTATTAACATGTATTTTAGATAATTAATTTATATAAAAAATTACTTATCGAATCATATTATAAGCAATAATGAGTTGCAGAGAAAGAAAATCAATGAAAGTCATGAATGTTTGTATGCATTCATACCTTTTGTATAAATTTTCATCACATTGTGACACATTAGAAAATATAAGTCTAGAGTTGGTCATATCTCAAAATCATGGCTGCAACACTTGATGTTCTTCTTTTTACCATAACACTACTATCCCATATACCTTCATCATCATCATCTTCATCTTCTTCCCCAGGCAGCCATGGCTTAACTCGACACTCATCTCTATCTGTCGAAAACAAAGACCACGTTTTAGTTTCGTCCGACGGACTTTTTACAGCTGGTTTTCATCAAGTTGGAGAAAATGCTTATGGCTTTGCAGTGTGGTTCTCAGAACAAACCACATCCGCGACTCGCACCATCGTTTGGATGGCTAACCGAGATGCACCCGTAAACGGAAAGCACTCGAGAGTGTCTTTACATGAAGATGGCAATTTGGTTCTGATGGATGCTGGTGGATACGTTATTTGGTCGACCAATACAAAGTCAACCTCTTCCTTAATTAAATTGCAACTCCATAACACAGGTAATCAGGGACGTTCCAATCTTTTTGGAGGCCCAGTTACACTTAAAACTTTTGATTACATTGCAAAATGAGACAATATATATATATATATATATATATATATAAGAAAGATCATGCGAGAAGTTAAACATTTTGCGAGAAGGGGAGAAGTGTTTAATCATATATGATTACACGGCCTGTATATGATTAAACATCTATGTATTGCCAATATAACATGTGTTTAATCATATATGATTAAGCTTGTATATCATATGTGATTAAGCACTTCTCGCCTTCTCGCAAAATGTTTAGCTTCTCGTTTGAACTTGTCCCTATATATATATATATATATATATATATATACAAACAACAGAGGCGATGATAAGACGTATTATTTTTGTTTTTTAATAGAAATTAGGGTAACACTAAGGAAGGGCGATATTTTTTGCATTTTTTGATGAAAAGCCCTACAAATGTAAAAGTAGAGTTGACCCTGTTCAAAATCACATATTTAACATGTTAAAGAATGTCCTACAGGTAACCTTGTGCTTGATGATGGAAGAGGACAATCAACTCTTTGGCAAAGCTTTGATTATCCAACAGATACCCTTCTTCCAAATCAACTCTTCACTAAAAGCACACAACTTGTTTCTTCAAGAAGTTCTACTAATTACTCTTCGGGTTTCTATAAGATGTTTTTCGACAATGATAGCATTCTTCGGCTTCTTTATGATGGTCCGGAAACAACTACTATTTTCTGGCCTGATCCCGGGTTACGAACTTGGGAAGCTGGGAGATTCCAGTATCTGTATAATCGAAGCGCAAGCCTTGATTCCGATGGTGAATTCAAATCATCAGATGGGTTCGGTTTCAAATCCGCTGATTTCGGGACGGGGCCACGAAGAATAATGAAGATTGATACAGATGGTAATGTTAGAGTTTATAGTCTTGTTATGCATGAAAGTAGAATGAAATGGGAAGTTCAATGGCAAACCCTTTCTCAATCTTGCAAGATTCATGGTACTTGTGGACCAAACAGTCTTTGTACTTATTCCCAAGATTCAGGTAGGAAATGTAGCTGCTTACATGGTTACAAGATGGTGAAATCTGAAGATTGGAGTTACGGATGTGAACCTGAATTCCAATTATGCACTCAAAATGATGACTGTGACTTCATTGAACTTCATCAAGCCGAATTCTATGGCTATGATATTCGGTTTCTTCCAAACCACACCGTCGACGCTTGCAAGAAGAATTGTTTACAGGATAACTCTTGTAATGGGTTCCAGTTCGGATGGAAAGAAGACGTGCGGTCCTACTATTGCTTCATGAAGACTTCTCTGCGTAACGGGTATCAGATGGGGTTCGACGCTAAAATGTACATCAAACTACCAAAGAAGTTAGTCTCATCCTATTATGAGAAAACCAACACTCAATCAAACTTCATTTGTCCACACCCGATGCTGACACAGATCATAAGAGCCTACAAGAAAAAGCATGATATCGAACCACTTGGATTCATGCTAGCTTTTGGATGCACGATCGGTTTGATTGAGATACTTTGCATAGTCTTTTTCTGGTATTGTAGTAGTAAACGGCCATCTACAAATGAGCAAAGTTATTTTCCGGTTGCAACAGGGTTTCGGAAGTTCACATATAGCGAGCTGAAGAAGGCATCACGCAATTTCAACGAAGAGATAGGGAGAGGTGGTGCTTGCATTGTGTATAAAGGTAAGTTATCAGACAACAGGATTGCAGCAATCAAGAAGCTCAAGAACACTAATAATTACGACCAAGGGGAAGCAGAATTTCAAGCCGAAATAAGCACGATTGGGAGGGTGAATCACATGAACTTGATTGAGACATGGGGTTATTGTGCTGAAGGAAAACATAGGCTTGTGGTTTACGAGTACATGGAGAATGGATCGTTGGCTGAAAAGTTGTCGACCGGTAAACTTGATTGGGCGACAAGGCTAGATATCGCAGTCGGTACAGCCAAAGGACTCGCGTATTTACACGAAGAGTGTTTGGAGTGGGTTCTACATTGTGATGTGAAACCCCATAACATATTGTTGGATGCTCATTACAATCCTAAGGTGGCGGATTTTGGATTGTCCAAACTCTTCGATCGAGGTGGTTTCAGCGGGTCGAACTTTTCTATGATACGAGGGACTCGAGGTTACATGGCTCCCGAATGGGTGTTAAATCTCCCGGTTACTTCAAAAGTTGATGTTTATAGTTACGGGGTGGTGATATTGGAGATGATAACAGGAAGGAATCCCGTAGGAAAGTGTCATACAAGTAACGAAGATGATGATGAGATTGAAGTTGGTGTAATTGACTGGGTGAGAGATAAGATTCAAGAAAAGTTCAATCGAATGGAATCTTGGGTTGAGGCGATCGTAGATCCTTTAATAAGTGGGAAATATGATACAACCACGATGGAAAATCTGGTTAGAATTGCATTGCAATGTGTGGAGGAAGATAGCAAAGCTAGGCCCTCAATGAGCCAGGTGGTTAATATGCTTCTCCATGGGTGACTATTTTGTTTGTTTTACTTGGTATTAGTTCCAAAGTATATATTTAAGGGATTATTGTTTTTTTTTTTTTTTTTTTATGTTTGCTTCTTCTCCTCTTGTATGTTAAGACATTGAATCATTCACATGTAAAGAAGCCTTTGGCCAGGTCCGTTCTTGTCCTCATATTTTATAGGTAGAGGTGGCCAAACCGGCCCGGCCCGTAACCGATGGTTAACTGGAACTAGGACCTGTAGTAACCGGTTGAAGGCCCGAAATTCATAACCGGTTATGGATTTGGCATGATTCGTCGGTCCAAGCACCCGGTCCGAACCGAACCGGGACCGGTTATGGGCCCGATCCCATCCGATTTTTTCAAAAAAAAAAAACTAGCCGTTTTTCACCGTTGGTAACGGTCATATGACCGATTTTTTGTGACTTTTTTGACCTTTTTCTGGCTCCATAACCCCCCAGAACACTATAAATAAGTTGGGTGATGTTTTTGTTATTTCGACTTGTATTTGTTTCTGGCAAACTCGCAAGTTCTAATCTTCAAGTCTCAATTCTCATCTATTTCTACCTTTCTCTTCCAAAATGGCCGGTGAACAACATGACGGTTCTAACGAACAAATTGCTCAAGTTCTTGTTGAACATATATAGACAAAAGGTCGAAGTTTGGAACAATTACAACATGTTGATCCTCACCACGGGAAAAGAAAGGTGCAATGCAAACATTGTGGAGATCTCCTTACGGCGGAAGGAAATTCCACCTTAAGACGACCCTCCGATATTTCGTGCCCATCGTTGAAATCGGGGGTTGAGTCAAGTCAACCTATACTTGACAATTCCGGTCAAATATATGGCCGAATGATGCCGACTTGAACCGACAAATAACAACAAAATGTGTCATTCAAACCGTGTTGCCGTTCGGACATTTCGACAATCATCACGTTACGAAGTTGATCAAACTCACGCTATAACCACGCTCCAAGCCGGTAAATCGTCAAACTCTTAGACGTGATGTGATAAAAAAATGGAAAATTGCTAAAAATGAAATGCGACTAATGTTTTCCAATTTACCCAACAACGTTTCTTTAACATGTGATGTATGGAGCGCACCATACGGATTGCCGCAATCTTATATATGCATAACAACACATTAGTTTGCCCTGCAATCGTGACAATTATGCAAACGTGTAATCACGTTTGAACCGTTTGGTGCGCCACATTCGGGTGATCGCCAATTTTCTATTATTAAAAAAAGTATTCAATATTATAATTATATTATCTAAAACTATTAGCATTTCTTTTGATAACGCTAGTAATAATAATCAATATGTGGAGAAATTAAAGTTGACTTTGACCTCTACTTTAGAGGGACAATTATTTCATACACGTTGTTGTTCACACATGAACCGTTTAAGATGGTTTAGAAACTTGTAAACTCGTAATAAATAAGTTTTGGCTTAATGTTATGGCGAATTTTCACAAAAGGTAAAAAAATGCAACAAGCATATAGAAAATATTGTGAAGATGTCGGTTTTCGAGCTTTTGGACCGGCGTTTGATATTCCCGTTCGATGGAATTCCACTTACTATATGATTGAAAATTGGCTAAAACAAAAACAATATATTCAAACATTTTTATAATGTTCATTATGTGGATAACACTATTGGAATTCAAGATTGGTCCATTCTTGAGGGCTTATAAGATATCTTGGGCGATTTAAAAAATGCAACAACTCCTTTATCAAGTATTTATTATCCAACACTCTTTACTTTAAAATCAACTATATATTTTTCCAAGTAAAATTTCACAATACGAAGACCATCACGATTGGGGAACGTTGATGGGTTCAATGAAAACAAAAATTTTAAAATATTTTGTCGAGATGCCCTTCTCTTTAATTTGTGCCATGACATTAAACCCGTTTTTAAATGTTACGGGTGTTGAAGTTCTAATAACACAAATATGTGTGACGTTTGGTTTAGATACGCCTACCAATAATACTTTTTCAAGGGAACAAAAACGTTTGTTTAATCGTAATTTTGAAGAATTATTTGATATTTATAAAATTTGTCATGGGGAGGAATCCAACAAAGCTCTACAAGTCAATTATTTACAGCGGGTTTTAGTTCTAGTTCTAGTGGTCATCGCAAAAAACGGGCCAACTTAATAACAAATTTAATGAACGAGGTTTTAAATGAATCTAGTAAAAAAAACTAGAAATGATATTAGCGATTTGGGTGAATTAAATATTTACGTACGTACTAATTTTATTGCTATATGCACCGTGAATATCGAAAATTTTGAACAAATAAATTTATTAGAATTTTGGCAACAAAAACATCTCCAATTTCAAGTTTTGGCATGTATGGCATGTGATATACTAACAATCCAAGCCAGTACAGTAACTTTGGGTCCGCTTTTTCTCTTAGTGGCAAGATCATTTTGGTACGTCGGACAAGACTAACCCCGGAGTCGGTGGAGTGTTGCATATACTTGAAGGATTACTTGGATAGCGTTCAAAGACTTCAAGACCAAACATCCTCGAGACGGAGATTGAACATATTGAAGAAAATATAGAACAAAATGAGGCTGCCATGGGACTAAGTACGCCGCCAACTACCGACACCGATGATGGCAGTGTCTCACATTACTACGATGATGAAGAACTCGACATTGACTACCTCGATGAACCAACGACTCTTCAAACACTTGAAAAATATGGGACTCTTCAATACAATCCATGGGATGAGTAGAATATGAATCTTTAATAAGTGTATTTTTTTTAATTGATGTAATTAACTCGAAAGTATAATAAAACGTATTTTTAAAGTGTATTTGAGTGACCCAAATTTGTTTTTTAAAGTTTACTTGAGTATTTTAAAATTTTTATTAAAAAATGTGAAGGATCGATTTTGGGCCCCACCTAGGACCGGAACCGGGACCGGTTACCCAAAACCGGTTAGCCTTAACCTTAACCGGGCCACCCTTTGAACCCTTGAACCGGACCGGGACCGGTTGCCGGTCAGTCCTGGCCCAGGATCGGTTTTTGGCCACCTCTATTTATAGGCGATGGACGAGATGTTAAAAAGGTCCTGGATAAGTACACATAAAGAATTTCATATATTGTTTTCTATAATAAAAATAATATTGAATTTAAGAAGTATTAATAATTTATAGAAAACCATTTTTTCAAGGAAACATCATGGTCGAGAAATATTTATAATTTAAAATTTTATTGACAAATAGTTTTAAACTTTGATACTAGATGATTTTTATAACGATATTTGAAAATTAAATGATGTTTATAAACATTTTTACAAATATAGATTTCAATAACTACTAAGAATGGAAACACGATTTTAACTTTTGCAATATATATGACCTCCCTATAAAAGATTTGGCTATTCTGTTCCTTAAGGTGTTCCAAAGTGTTCTACCGTACAGGGCCTTTGATTATCGGGGGCTTTCGAATAATTTTTAACTCTTTACCTGTAATAATATTACTATATAAATTAATTAATGTAAATAGTTAACCAAAATGACTCATAGTGTAGTGGTAAGGTGTTGGGATGACCATTTTGAAGCTCCTAAGTTTGAATCCTTGATGTGTTTTTTTTTTTAATTAGCTTTATTTTATTATAAATTTTTCTTGAAAATAATTAATATACAAATTTTAAACCATTGTTTTAAAATTCTTTTTTAAGGATAACTTGAATATATATACATTTTTTTATTTTTTTTCCCTTAATTTTTATTAATTGGATAATTAAGTTATATAATTTTTTTAGTAAGTTCTTTTTATAATTTACTTGTTCAAATTTTAAAATTATTAATTCTTATTTTTATTCTTTAGTTTTATTTTTATTGATCTTCATTGGATTTCTTTTGAAATTTCTTGTTTTAAGAATTTAGACTATTTTTAAGTTTTAGTGAATGTTAAAACAGAAGAAGAAAATAGAAAAAGTAGAGACTTTTAAAACTTATTGTTTAACAGAAAAATATTTTATTTTAATTGTTTTCAATAGTAAGATTCAATGTGTTATAATTTTAATAATATAACTAATGTCAAAATTACTAAAATAGAATAACTTTTTGAGTTGAATTTATTTTTTTTCCTTTGAGATTATCTATTTTTGTAACACCTCAAAAATCATTGTAAAATAAAACCTGGAAACCTGACAATATAACGAAAGTAAATCTATTAACTTCCCATAAATGGGATCAGTCCTTAAGACTATACAATCCTATACAAGGATTTCATCAAAAGAATGGGACTTAACAATGCCCAGCAACAATACTAAAACATCTCCAAAAACCCCGAGACTCAAAACTCGTCTCTCCAAAAACCCCGGCAACCCACCGCTAAAGGGAACCTGTTACACATACCATTTGAGAAAAAGTGTCAGACTTAAAGCCTGGTGAGAACATACAGTTTATAAAGCTCAAAATCAGAGATATAGACGTCAGTATCATAAGGAAAATCTTTTCATAAAGGTTTAATTTACAAAAGATAACATTTCGCCACAACCGGGTCTTTTCGGTCCAAAACTCATCATACGATGACAAAAGAACCATTTTACCAAGGATAGTGGTGTAACACAAAGTAGACCACAAATCCGAGTTATGAGCTAAACACTTGGAGTCCTCAGCAATGAACCCAAAGTCCGTGCTACGAGGTGAGATCGCGCTCCCAAGGGAAACCAATGTATACTCCTTCACTAGGATCACCATGAACCATGGCTAGTATCCGGGCTCACATAACCGTACCAAGTTACCCCCGAGGAACATGTGATCCATAGCTACAAGTTTGGGGAATATAACCTCCCAACAAAACAGTCTACTCCAAAACCTAGGGATCCACTAGTAATGGTAAGGACTCGTCACAACAACATATGTGACCAACCATAAATAAGTATATGGCATAAATACATTTTATAAACAAAATGCTATTTCCAGTTCAACCGCTGGTAAGAATGAAAATCGTTTAGAAGGGAACCTTTAAATATTCTTTTCGCATAAACGCATAAGTAAAACATCATTTTACTTTTAATAAGATAAGGTCTAAAAAGGTAACTTTTGATATGTATACAGTTTAAAATGATAGTAGGAACTCACCTCTGTTTCCTTCTTCTTAACGAGCGTTACCTAAGATAACACCGAAAGAATCGGTAAGTCGAAATACAGACAAACCTCTCGCTACTTGACTAGAATTCAAAGACACAGAAGCTAACAACTTAACAGAACCTAAACCGGTCAAAGGACAACACCGGTCTAACTACAACACCGGTCGAAAAACTTCCGGTCGAACGACCTCCGGTCGAACAGGCTCCGGTCGAAGGTCACCGGTCGAAAGCATTCGTCCGGTCCTTCGCTCATCCGGTCGTCGTCTTGTTCATCAAGAACAGATCGACGCAGAACCCAGATCCAAAAATGAGAAATACTCAGATCTCAAAATGGAACGGTTTAAAACCTTCACAACGAGATTCTACACGGCTAAAAGCTTTATCAAAGCATTAAACTAGATTCGTACCTCGATTTGCCCGAAACGATCGACCCTTTACAAAGCTTCTTCTCCTGCTCCTTCTTTCTCTCTGACTTCTCAAAACCAAAACTGATCAAATGAGATATTTAGAAAATATCTCAGATTTGATTTATATTTATATAGCCCAAGTTACATTTCACCCCCTTGAACTTTGGGTAAAGGTCAACTTCTCACCCAATCCCAAAATTCAGGGTGTTACAATCCTCCCCAACTTGGGAATGATTTCGTCCCCGAAATCCAACTATACAAAGAGATGAGGATATCTACGCTTCATATCCTCTTCAGCTTCCCAAGTCACGTTTGCTCCCCGGTGATGCTTCCACTACACCTTGACCAAAGTGACTTCTTTGTGACGCAACTTCTTAGTCTTTCTCTCTAAGATGGCGTCGGGTTCCTCCACACAATGGTTTCCTTCGTCTACCCTTAACTCTGAAAGGGGAATGACGCTGTCTTCTACCGCCAAACATTTCCGGAGGTAGCAAACATGAAACGTGTTGTGTATTCTGCTCAACTCCGGTGGCAGTTCCAACTGGTAGGCATGCAAACCCACTCGCTTAAGTACTTTGAATGGTCCGAGGAAATGAGGACTCAGCTTCCCACGTTTTCCGAACCGTATAATGCCCTTCCATGGCGATACCTTAAGCATAACGCGGTCGCCTACTTGGAATTCCATCGGTCGCCTCTTCTTATCGGCATAGCTCTTCTGACGATTTTGAGCCGCTTTCATCCTCTCTCGAATGCACTTAACCTTATCGGCAGTGTCTTGCATGATCTCCGGCCTGGCGAACTGCTTCTCTCCTGCTTCTAGCCAACACACGGGAGTCCGACACTTTCGCCCATACAGTGCTTCAAAAGGTGCCATCCCAATACTCGAGTGGTAGCTATTGTTGTAAGCAAACTCCACCAAAGGCAGGTGAGAGTCCCAACCACCCCCGAAATCGATGACACAAGACCTCAACATGTCTTCCAAGGTTTGGATCGTTCGTTCGCTCTGCCCGTCGGTCTGCGGATGGTAAGCCGTACTCAACTTAACTCGCGTACCAAGCTCTTTCTGAAACCCATCCCAGAAGTTCGAAGTGAACCGACTGTCGCGATCCGACACGATCGACAAAGGTATTCCATGCCTCGCGACCACCTCATCGATATAAAGCTTCGCCAACTTATCCATCGGTAAAGTCTCGCGCATAGGCAAGAAGTGAGCGCTCTTTGTCAACCTATCCACTATCACCCAGATGGTATCGTGTCCCCGAAGAGTTTTAGGAAACTTCGTCACGATGTCCATGGCGATATGCTCCCATTTCCACTCGGGAATCTCTAAGGACTGAAGACTCCCATACGGTCGCTGATGTTCGGCTTTAACTTGCGAACACGTCACACAACGCTCAACGTAACGTGCCACGTCAAGTTTCATCACCGGCCACCAATAGTGCAACTTCAAGTCCCTATACATCTTTGTACTTCCCGGATGAATGGAATACTTGGACTTGTGTGCATCTTCTAGCAACAGCTCCCGGTTTCCCCCAACCTTGGGCACCCACACACGACCGCTGAACAGTTTCACTCCACGGCTATCTTCCGTCAAGAGCAATCGCTGTTTTGTCATGACTTCCTCTTTGAGATTCTCTTCCAACATTGCTTTCATCTGAGATGTCTTGATATTCTCAACAAGACTAGACACTAGCTCGATTCTTGAATGGGTAGCCCGAATACTCCCGCTATAGTCTTTCCGACTTAGCGCATCGGCCACCACGTTCGCCTTACCTGGATGGTAAAGCAATTCACAGTCGTAATCTTTCAGCAACTCGAGCCACCGCCTTTGCCTCATATTCAACTCTTTCTGATCAAAGACATACTTCAGGCTCTTGTGATCCGTGTAAAGAGTACATTTCGTGCCATAGAGGTAGTGTCGCCAAAGCTTCAGAGCGAACACCACTGCCGCTAACTCCAAATCATGAGTTGGATAATTCTGCTCGTGTATTTTAAGCTGTCTCGAGGCATAAGCGATTACCTTGCCTCGTTGCATCAACACACAACCCAGCCCCATTTTTGAAGCGTCGCTGTAAACCACGAAATCTTCCGACCCTTCAGGCAAAGATAAGATCGAAGCTTCACACAACTTCTTCTGAAGAATCCGGAACGCCTTCTCTTGGGTTTCTGCCCATTCAAACTTCACATTCTTCCGAGTCAGAACTGTCAAGGAAGAAGCGATCTTAGAAAAGTCTTGAATGAATCTCCTGTAGTATCCCGCCAGACCCAAGAAACTTCGGATCTCTGACGGACTCGTAGGAGGCTCCCAATTCATCATAGCTTCAATCTTGGAGGGATCTACTTTCACTCCGTCGCGAGTGACTACGTGCCCCAGAAATTGTACTTCTTTAAGCCAAAAGTCGCATTTGGAAAACTTGGCGTACAATTCCTCTTTTCTCAACACTTCCAGAACTTCTCGTAGATGTTGTTCGTGCTCTGTCTCACTCTTGGAGTACACGAGTATGTCATCAATGAATACAATGACCGACTTGTCGAGGAAAGGTCGGCACACTCTATTCATCAAGTCCATAAACACTTCTGGTGCGTTCGTCAGGCCAAAAGGCATTACAAGGAACTCATAATGGTCGTAACGCGTTCTGAAAGCCGTCTTCGGAACATCTTCTTCTCTTACCTTCACTTGGTGATAACCTGAACGTAAGTCGATTTTGGAGAAACAACCCGCTCCTTGAAGTTGATCGAACAAGTCGTCTATTCTTGGAAGCGGATACCTGTTCTTCACTGTAGCTTTGTTCAACTCACGATAGTCAATGCACATTCTCATTGTGCCATCCTTCTTCTTGACAAATAAGACCGGAGCTCCCCAAGGTGACGAACTCGGTCTTATAAATCCCTTCTCCAATAGCTCTTGGAGTTGTGCTACCATCTCTTGCATCTCCGATGGCGCTAAACGATAAGGTGCTTTAGCGATCGGTGCAGCGCCAGGCACAAGATCAATCCGAAACTCTACCTGACGATCGGGTGGCAACCCGGGCAAGTCATCCGGAAAGACATCTGGATACTCACGCACGATCTTCACATCTTCCAGCTTTGACTTCTTTAACCTGGCATCGATCACATAGGCTAGGTAAGACGAACATCCTTTTACTAAACACTTGTGTGCTCTTGCCATTGTGATTATTGCCACTTCCCCCTTTCTCTTTTCGCCATAGATGACCACGACTTCACCAGAGGAGTTGGGAAGTCGAATCAACTTCTTGGAACACACGATCTCGGCCTGATTGTTTGACAACCAATCCATACCGATTACAACATCAAAACCCCCGATTGACATTGGTAGAAGATCGATCGGGAATTCTCTTCCTTCGATGCTAAGAGCACACTGCTTCAGAACCTCGCGGATCAGAACTCGTCTACCATCAGCTATTTCTACTACTAACGCATCCTCAAGACTAGTAGTGGGCATAGCAAATTTCTGACGGAACAAATCAGATACGAAAGAGAAACTAGCACCCGTATCAAATAAAATATGAGCAGGTACAGAGTTTATAAGAAAAGTACCCGATACCACATCAGCGGATGCCCTGGCCTCTTCGGCCGTCATCTGAAAAGCTCGACCCTGAACCTTAGGAGGGTTCTCCTTCCTTGCTGGCGCGCTACCCGACACAAGCTTCGGGCAATCTTTCCTCGCGTGCCCCGGTGCCTTGCACTCAAAACAGATGATTCCCCTGACCGGGCAATCTCTGACAGTATGACCAGGCTTCCCACACTTATAGCAAGTTTGAGAATTGTTGTAACAGTTACCGTGATGCTTGGTTCTACACTTCGGGCACCACTTTGCTTCCTGATAACTGTTGAAGTTGCGGTTTCCAACAAAAGGTTGGGTCCGCTTGGGAGGTACTGAACTGCTCTCCCACTTTCTTTTATCAGACACCACCACAGAATTCTCAGATTTGCTCTTCGCGAACATCTCTTCCATGAATTGAGCTTCCTCCACCATCTCTCGGAGGTTAGAAGCCTTGAAATTATGGACCATCGATTGCATGTCCGCTGGCAAGCCGTTGAGATAAGCTTTCATTTTGTCTTTCTCTGTTGGGGCAGCGTGCCCCACCAGACCAAGCTTCTCCATAAACTGACGGGTGTACTCCCTCACCGTTAGGCTTCCCTTCACCAAGGACCGGAATTCTTTCTCAATTCGGTCCATCGTCCTTTCGTTGCAGAATTCCTCTAGCAACTTCTTCTTGAACTCGGCCCAAGACAACTGAGCCAACACTTCAGGAGATAGAGTGGATTGGATGATATTCCACCAGATGAGTGCGGTGTCCCTCAGCAGTTGGGTACCGAACCGCACCCTCTGATCATCACCACATTCGGAAGAGCCAAAAGCTTGCTCAACAGCTCGGATCCACTTTACACACACTGCCGGGTCATCTGAACCGAAGAATTCTGGCGGTCCGCAGCCCAGAAAGGACTTATAGGAACAACTTTTCCTATTCCCCGGAGCACCAGAAATCCCGCGCTCAACCGTCACGACCCTTATACCATCATCACCAGAACCTGCTACGACGTTCTCCACCACCGTCTCACTTCTCCGATGGTTTACATCGCGATCCTCCATCGCTTTCAGCAGAAACTCTTGCTGCTTAGCCATCTCTTCCCTCATCGCCAACATCACGCTGGCCAACAACTCAGATTGGGGATTAGCATCCCCGATAACTGGATGAGACGAAGCCAGGTCTACTCGCGGAATGACCTCTGGCCCCCCACCTAGCCTTTGCTGAACGGGTGGTCGTACAACAACCTCAACTCCTTCCGGTTGACCCGCTGTAGAGGCTGTCGCTTCAAGACCATCAACACGAGCACGCGGTCTTCCACGCGTACCTACCATTCTGAACTGCTACACAGAGCAGAGGAAGAGATAAGAGAGAGATAGGAAACACGAAAGGAAAACGTACTACCACATTACCAATTGTCATATTAACAGCAAATCAAGCACTCTTACGTACAATATCCTCATAATAACATACAACGCCTGATGTAACATCCCGCCTGCCTCGACAACAATATTGTCCGCTTTGCCCCTGGATTTAACCAACGTGTAGCGCACGGATTTGTTTCTGGCGAACTGGTGAGAAACTTCCCAGGGGGTCACCCATTCTGGGACTACTCCCACCCAAGCACGCTTAACCTCAGAGGTCCCAGAACCTGACGTGCTTGTGGCCCCAAAACGCGTTGTTGTTAGGAAGGCCAAGATATTATTTATAACACCCAGCATCACTCCTGTCCACGGCCGATATGGGATATGCCTAAGGTGTTACAAACACCCCCCTTGGGACTCATCGTCCTCGATGAGGTTTGCCCCATATCCCGAACGGCACAGGAGTGGCTCTGATACCATCTGTAACATCCCGCCTGCCTCGACAACAATATTGTCCGCTTTGCCCCTGGATTTAACCAACGTGTAGCGTACAGATTTGTTTCTGGCGACCTGGTGAGAAACTTCCCAGGGGGTCACCCATCCTGGGACTACTCCCACCCAAGCACGCTTAACCTCAGAGTTCCCAGAACCTGACGTGCTTGTGGCCCCAAAACGCGTTGTTGTTAGGAAGGCCAAGATATTACTTATAACACCCAGCATCACTCCTGTCCACGACCGATATGGGATATGCCTAAGGTGTTACACCTGATAAACGTACTTTCCGTTGACTCTAAGACTAACCCAACTTAGGAGCTCTACCCCATTCTCGCGGATCAATTCTTAATATACTCAATCTAAGTCTAGACATCTTACATTCATGCCTAGTTCGCTTAAACACGAGCTCTGATACCAACTTGTAACACCTCAAAAATCATTGTAAAATAAAACCTGGAAACCTGACAATATGACGAAAGTAAATCTATTAACTTCCCATAAATGGGATCAGTCCTTAAGACTATACAATCCTCTACAAGGATTTCATCAAAAGAATGGGACTTAACAATGCCCAGCAATAATACTAAAACATCTCCAAAAACCCCGAGACTCAAAACTCGTCTCTCCAAAAACCCCGGCAACCCACCGCTAAAGGGAACCTGTTACACATACCATTTGAGAAAAAGTGTCAGACTTAAAGCCTGGTGAGAACATACAGTTTATAAAGCTCAAAATCAGAGATATAGACGTCAGTATCATAAGGAAAATCTTTTCATAAAGGTTTAATTTACAAAAGATAACATTTCGCCACAACCGGGTCTTTTCGGTCCAAAACTCATCATACGATGACAAAAGAACCATTTTACCAAGGATAGTGGTGTAACACAAAGTAGACCACAAATCCGAGTTATGAGCTAAACATTTGGAGTCCTCAGCAATGAACCCAGAGTCCGTGCTACGAGGTGAGATCACGCTCCCAAGGGAAACCAATGTATACTCCTTCACTAGGATCACCATGAACCATGGCTAGTATCCGACCTCACATAACCGTACCAAGTTGCCCCCGAGGAACATGTGATTCATAGCTACAAGTTTGGGGAATATAACCTCCCAACAAAACAGTCTACTCCAAAACCTAGGGATCCACTAGTAATGGTAAGGACTCGTCACAACAACATATGTGACCAACCATAAATAAGTATATGGCATAAATACATTTTATAAACAAAATGTTATTTCCAGTTCAACCGCTGGTAAGAATGAAAATCGTTTAGAAGGGAACCTTTAAATATTCTTTTCGCATAAACGCATAAGTAAAACATCATTTTACTTTTAATAAGATAAGGTCTAAAAAGGTAACTTTTGATATGTATACAGTTTAAAATGATAGTAGGAACTCACCTCTGTTTCCTTCTTCTTAACGAGCGTTACCTAAGATAACATCGAAAGAATCGGTAAGTCGAAATACAGACAAACCTCTCGCTACTTGACTAGAATTCAAAGACACAGAAGCTAACAACTTAACAGAACCTAAACCGGTCAAAGGACAATATCGGTCTAACTACAACACCGGTCGAAAAACTTCCGGTCAAACGACCTCCGGTCGAACGACCTCCGGTCGAACGACAATACCGGTCGAACGACCTCCGGTCGAACGACAATACCGGTCGAACGACCTCCGGTCGAACAGGCTCCGGTCGAAGGTCACCGGTCGAAAGCATTCGTCCGGTCCTTCGCTCATCCGGTCGTCGTCTTGTTCATCAAGAATAGATCGACGCAGAACCCAGATCCAAAAATGAGAAATACTCAGATCTCAAAATGGAACGGTTTAAAACCTTCACAACGAGATTCTACACGGCTAAAAGCTTTTAGATCAAAGCATTAAGCTAGATTCGTACCTCGATTTGCCCGAAACGATCGACCCTTTACAAAGCTTCTTCTCCTGCTCCTTCTTTCTCTCTGACTTCTCAAAACCAAAACTGATCAAATGAGATATTTAGAAAATATCTCAGATTTGATTTATATTTATATAGCCCAAGTTACATTTCACCCCCTTGAACTTTGGGTAAAGGTCAACTTCTCACCCAATCCCAAAATTCAGGGTGTTACAATCTTAGCAAAATTAAGAATAACTGTTAGAGATGTTTAGAATAACTTTGATTGTTTAATGTTTTTGTAATGATATATTTTATAAATTTCTTTGAATATTTAATAGAACTTAGAGTTGTTTTTAACATTTATTGATTTTTTTTATATGTTTTTTTAGAACATTTTTAATTTTTAATATAGTGTTTTTTAAATTTTAATGACAATAGATTAATGAAAGACTTTTGTTGATATTGTGTTTTCGTAATTATCATAACGATTGATCATGTTTATATAAAGAGGATTGTTATTCATACACCCTCTTTCACTTACATACATGTTATTTCTTACAATTTACCTCTCTTTCGGACACATTGTAGGAGAGGATATGAAATTTAAAAAACACTAACATTTGAAAGAAACTTTAAATTTTGAATCCCCGCTAACATAATAACAGTAAAAATTAAAATTTAGTGTCGAAAAGAATAAAAGATAAACAATTTGTTTAAAGTCAAATAGGAGTTATTCGTCGATTTATTAACAAATAAACGTTAACATGTCGTAAAAATAATTTAATAAATAATTTAATTAAAAAAATTAAGAACTCATCTTGCTTTTTGTATAGTGCCTCCAAAATATCAGGAACGACTTTATTGGCTAATGACTTGCACTTTGAATTTTCAGTGTAAATGCTAATGTTGTTGTTCTCATCTTCTATAGGCTACGAGCGTGATGGCAACATGTGTGGAAAATAAGCTCACCCCAGAAAAAAATCTAGTTAGTTGTAAAGTGTGAAATGGATCAAAATGATACTAGTTTTCCTTAGGGGTGTTCATCTAAACAACCAAACCGTATAAACCGCCCACACTGCACCGCACCACACCGCAAAGTGCGGTTTAGAACGTTTGCGGTGCGGTTTGCGGTTTTCATTTTTACCAAACCGCACTATACGGTTTGCAGTTTTGAGTTATCAAACCGCGGTTCAAACCGCACCGCACCGCACCGCACATTATATATATGTATATATATTTAATTTTATATATTAAACACACATATATGTATATATAGAATAGTTGCAATATTTATATAATATGTATTTTAGAATCGGATGTATTGAATATTTTTATTTTTAGGGACTACGATCACGTTATCGTTGATTTTAAAGTGATGTTTTGATCTTATAATTATTGAATTGTATGTGTAAAATGCGTAAGGCATAAACCGCACTGCACCGCACCGCATTTTGCGGTACGGTTTGTTGCGGTTTGAGGTATATGCGGTGCGGTTTGCGGTTTGGAAAAATGCTCAAACCGCATATACGGTGCGGTTTACGGTTTTGCCCCAAACCACACCGCGAACACCCCTAGTTTCCCTTAATATTTGTTTTGAGATATCATAGTTTAAAACTTTTTATTGATGTACTGGGAGACTAATTAATTCATAATTTTAAAATAAAAATAAAAATAAAATTTATTATATATCAATCAATTTTTTTTAATCTTTGGTTTGATTTGATGTGTTTGTGGAGATGCGTGAGGTTAAGGGAAAAAAAAGGGAAATTGGCTCAAAGAGCCACATTACATTGACATATTGGTCTCCTAGCCATTTCTCTACTTCATTGACGAAAATAGACCTAGGTCCGCAATGGCGGACCTGCAGGTCCGCTACCTCCAGAAAAAGACAAAAAAAATTGTCGGTCCAAGCCAGGTCCGCAACGGGTAGGTCCGCCACCCGACCCAGGTCCCCCATTTCGTCACGTGTCACGATCTCACTCAACGACAACAAAGGATGGCGGAGGTAGAGGACCTGCAGGTCCGCCATTGCGGACCTAGGTCTATTTTGGTAAATCATGAAGAGAAGTGGCTAGGAGATGCAATTGATAGAGTAATGTGGCTATTTGAGCCAATTTCCCAAAAAAAAATGAGAAATTGAGTACCACCCTAATAACCAATCATTTGAATAATATGTATATTTGTATACAAGTAAATTTGTAATATGTACATATGTATATATACATGTGCATAAAAAAACTAACAAACAACTTAAATTACTTATATGCACTTATACATACCTTAAAGACGAACGGTTAACAAGTTGTTCCTCAATTTTTTTATTTTTTTAAGGTGTTTCACTGAACCTTCCTCTTACAAAGATGTACATTTATGGTTGTTGTAATTTGTAAGTTATCGATATGTACATAAAGCCAAGACTTCTGCATGATCGTGTGAGAAGTTGAGTTAACGGTGAAAAGCGTGAGAAGTGGATCTGAACCGTTGATATTTTTTAATCTCTCAAGCCCTCCCATGAATTGCGGCTTACAAGAAAATTGGTCTGGTACATCTTATCCTAATGTGCGTCTATTTCTCATCCAACGGTCGATAACCACTTCCCACGCTTCTCATCGTTAACTCAACTTCTCACCGGAACCCAACCATATATATATATATGTGTGTGTGTGTGTGTGTAGGGATGGGTTAAAATGAAAACCCATATTTTATTGTGCACATGAGGACAAGTCTGGACCGTCGATAAAAAAAAGGTGAATAGATCAAAGGTTCAAAAACGCGGTGGCAATTTTGTAAATAAGTTGAAAACTCTGTCCATGGCTTATTGAATATTTAGCGCGTAGGGTAATTTTGTAAAAATTCACTGACAATTCAAAAAACAACTTAGACCATAATCATAATGCATAGACTGCAAAATACGGCTTATTCAGAAATTCTTTCTCTCACTAAAAACCGCCATTATCGATTAAAAGTCTCTCACTAACTCTCTCATTAATTCTCTCACTAAAACCGCTATTGTCGAAGATCATCTATGAAGAATTTTTACTTAAAAAAAGCAAGAAATATGAGCGATACAAGTGAAGAACAATGAGATACATTCCGATTGCACATGTTTTTGCAAGATGTAACTTCTAAAATCTAAAAATCTATATATTCAGAATAGTTAGAGTTTGGATTTATTATTTACTGATTAACAATTAGTAGATAAAGTTGAAAGAGAAGCAATAATAAAAATAAAATCTCATTCGAAAACCCTAAAACGGAAAAAATGAAGAACACAATATATTTTACTTATTTTACTAGTAAAATAGACATCTGTTTATGAGATTTTATTTATATGAAGATACGTTTTTAGATATTGTTTCATTTCATGAATAAATGCTTGAAATGAAGAGTTATTATCTGAAAAAATGATTATTAGAAACGTTATTCGATAAATTTTACTAAAAACAAGAAATATTTTGTTAGATCTTGTTACAAACTGAATAAAAGTATATATTCGCTAGGAATATCACTTATTCGGTAGGAATATCACTTACAAACCAGAAATATTTTGTTAGTTTTGTTTTATTCATATTGAATAAAATAGGTGAAATGTGATTGTTTATTGCTGCTAAAAAAATTGGTCTCATGCTCGGGAGGTGTTATATTCATGATGAATATGTAGCTTTACTCAGTTTGAATAAAGGCATATATTGCGTAGGAATACCACTTCAAAACTTTGAACTAAACATGTTATTCATAGTTAATAAAACAGATGAAATGTGATTGTTTATTGCTGCTGAAAATTTGGTCTCATGTTCTGGAGGTGTTATATTCATACTGAATATGTAGCTTTATTCAGTTTGAATAAAGGCATATATTGCGTAGGAATACCACTTCAAAAATTTGAACTAAACATGTTATTCATAGTGAATAAAACAGATCA
Source organism: Arctium minus (assembly GCA_954870635.1). NCBI lineage: Eukaryota > Viridiplantae > Streptophyta > Magnoliopsida > Asterales > Asteraceae > Arctium > Arctium minus. The sequence continues at coordinate 9,069,529 of OX941096.1, read as the reverse complement.
AATGTGATTGTTTATTGCTGCTGAAAATTTGATCTCATGTTCTGGAGGTATTATATTCATACTGAATATGTAGCTTTATTCGGTTTGAATAAAGGTATATATTTGGTAGGAATATCACTTCAAAAATTTGAACTAAACGTGTTATTCATAGTGAATAAAAAAGATGAAATGTGATTGTTTATGGCTGCAAAAAAAATTGGTATCATGTTCTGGAGGTGTTATATTCACACTGAATATGTAGCTTTATTCAGTTTGAATAAAGGTATATATTCGGTAGGAATACCACTTCAAAATTTTGAACTAAACGTGTTATTCATAGTGAATAAAACAGATGAAATGTGATTGTTTATGGATGCTAAAAAATAGGTACCTATTCATCAGGGTACGCCAGAATGCAAGTAATACGTCCAACTATAATACATCTGCATACACATTGTTTGGATTAAGTAAAAATAAACCCACCCAATTAGTTAAATGGAGTAAAATACATACCCGTAAATGCTCCATCATCAGTGCAAAGTGCTCCTCAGGGACATCCCCATAATGAGCCCATGGACCAACGAACATGGACCGAAAGATGTTAGTGGCCCTCCATACCACTTGCATATCCTTAAACCTTCACAATTGCAAAATATACAACATAAAAAACATTAGGATCGATTTATTATGTACTAGAATAAATAATATATCACATATACTTACCCGCCGACAGACAACACAATCACCGGTCGCTGACTCGGATGACGAGGCGTCTGTGATGCAATATTGAGGCCTCTAACCCTCGAGCACGATCCAAGCGACGGCGTCGTAAGCACGTCCTCATGTGGAATCTGATCAAGTCCCTCATCGCTAGCTGGAATGAACTCGGAATCGTCCCTAAGCTCGTCGGTGTGAGGGTCACCACGCCCGACGGAGCTGCTACTGCCCCTGCTAGAGCCTCTACCCCTACCCTTACATCCGGCGTCCCCATCTAAAACTAGAGAATGGTTCGCACACAAATATATAAGTTTACATATATTATAAGACACAAAAATATAAGCCTATAAACATATAAGGATATAACTATTATGAATAATGTCTACATAACAAAGGTACACTAGTCATCAGATAAGTGATCAGATAACATATGTTCGTTTTTGCTATCTGAATCATCGTCCACGTCTTCAAATTATTCTTCCTCGTTGCTAACTTCGTGATCTGATGCATCTTCCTCGTTGCTAGATTCGTCATTTGTGGAGACTACGTTGACCTTCCCAGTGACAAGAGGGACAAAATTGAGGTCCTCATTTACCCAATTGTTTATTATGAGCGTTGATTTGAAAGAACGATTCTCCATCCACGTTATCATCATCCAAGTCATCGATAGCCCTTTCTGTAACTTCATATATTCCACGGGCTTTGGTCTTTACAACAGCCTACTAGTCCGCTCAAACCGCTCAAAAATGGTCAGGTTTAACTTGGTGTGGCTTGTTTGAGAGGTCCAACAGTTTTTTTAATGCCCCTACTTTCGACTAACTTAAGATGAAGTAAAATATTAAATGCGTTGTCTTAGGCTTCTAATCTCTACGTTACTTACATCAAAATTTCAAATATGCAACTTTACTTCCATAATAAAACCGATTTGTTTGGAACAGGCGCCATTATTTATAGCCAAATTAATAATCATATTGCTTTTCAAAACTGATCTGCATCAAAAAAAAAAAAAATAAAGATACGTAATTCCATATTCACGGATTATTTAACATAAAAAATAAGTAATATTGAAGGAGTTCATGCCAAAAGCCAACAACCTATGCATCTCATAAAGGCGTTTCCATGCAGTGGAGATAAGGAACAACACTCAAAATTACAATGACAAAAATGGTGGCATTTGATAGAAATGGCTTATTCAGTTTTTTTTTTTAAAAATTGGTTGTAAGTTCAAACATGCATTTGTATGCCAAAAAGCCAGCAGCCTATGCATCTCATAATGATTGCAATCTAAAAATAAACTTTATGAAAATCTCAAAATCTGAAAATAAACTTTCTGCATTCGTATTTTTGAAGAGATTAAGGAAAGAGAAGGCTTAATAGGAGTTGGTACAAAAACCGTAGGGACATGACGAATGGATAGTAGAATTGAACGAACATGATGAATGGATACCTGATGAACGCCATTGGCGCCGACCGAAGAAGACAACGTCTACTGAAAGACGTGAGCAATAGCTAGGGCGATGGAGACAAAAGGCATGAGCGAGGACTAGGGCTGTGATGGAGGGAGGATATAGTGGACCGGAAACCAAGCGGAGGACTCTTCCTTTTCTGATTTTGAGTTCTTAATCTTTTAATGATTTTAAATAATAATGATAATTTGGAAAAATAATATCCACCAAATATTTTTCTAATTATTATTTTTACCAAGTCTTTAAATTACTGGTTATGTGTTTAACATGTTAACCAAATACTTAAATAAACAAATAGTTTGATCTAGAGCCCTAAATGACTATTTTGATACTACCTCCGTCCCAAAATAAATGTTCACAATGAAAAAGTCACATATTATTAGGTTGGGGTGGCAAAAAGTGACGCAACCCGCCAACCGAACCCAAATCCAATCCAAAATTAGCAGATTGTGTTGAGATTTTCAACCCATTTAGGTTAAACGGGTCAACCCGTCTAACCCATTTATGTATATGGCTTGGGTTGTGTTAGGACACAGTCTCATTGGATTCAAGATCATCCAATACGAAGATCGCAATCTGAAGTTAAAGCTGACAAGTCACTCTTAACAATAGTCTAGGGTCAAATATGTAATAATTGTCAAAGTGTAATTGTGTTAATTATATTAGTTTAATTAGTTTAGTTATTATATTAGTTTAATTATAATATCTAAATATTATAGATATCTAGATATTATGTTAGATTTAGTTGTTGGTTAAGGTGTGTTGATGAAGCAACATAAGAATCATAACAATAACAACTCTTAATATCTCAGAACAAAAAATATCGGTCCATCAAGAACAACAAGAGAGAAAGCTTAAACTGTAAACATTATCAACCCTCTGTAATCCGCGTTTATAATCTAAACAGGTTGGTTATCGTATATTGTTTTGTTGTTTGATTTATCTGGTAAACGATCACGGACTCACAATTGGTATCAGAGCATTAACCAGATTCAAAATCAAATTTTCAAGTCTCTGTGTTCTTCATTTTTCATATACACTGTGTCATCGATCAAAAACTCCATTTTGTGGTTGTTTTTGAAATCAATGTGTTGGAACCTGTCGTAGTTGGTAAATCGATTGTTTTGTCAAAGTTTGGGGCTGCAAAACGGATTCTAGACAGGTTAATTTGGGAGTTGCAGGGCCGTTTATCGGAGAAGAAACGTATACCAGTCGAGAGTTAAAAACCGGTCGACCTACATTGTATCGGTCAAATACTCTTACCGGTCCACCATCATTTTATCGGTCCTCTCACACACATTTAATTCCGGTCGACCCACATTGCATATTACCGGTCGACCGGCCTCTTGCAAATACAACATATCGGTCAATTGTTGATTTATCGGTCCAGTACTTTTCAATCACATATGAAAACCAAATCTCTTTGTTCATCGGTCCATCAAGAACAACAAGAGAAGAAAGCTTAAACTGTAAACATTATCAACCCTCTGTAATCCGCGTTTATAATCTAAACAGGTTGGTAATCGTATATTGTTTTGTTGTTTGATTTATCTGGTAAACGATCACGGACTCACAGGTTGGGTTGAACCTGATTTCAACCCATTGTCAACCTAATACTACATAATTTATTTTATTTTTAGTTAGTTATTATTACTTAATTATAGTTGATAATTTAACATCTTTTTAATAATTAAAAAATTAATAGAAAAAGAAATATGCTTCCTAACCTAATTACATCGATGACATATTGACAATTTGATACATGGACCAAACCAAATTATTTCTCCTTCGTTCACAATACTCGTCGACTCCTCAAAACCCTAGCCGACCGCCGACCGCCCGACGCGCCGGCGCCCTTCCACGACGACTATTGTCAAACAACTTCTACGGTTTGACTTCCGTACATTTCCTGTCATTCTTCCACGACAACTTCCATGGTTTGACTTCCACGGTTTGAAACTTTGAACAATTTATTTGATTTTGTGATTGTGTTTTATTGAAATTTTGAACAATTTATTTCACTTTATTGTTGTGTTTTATTAAAACTTTGAACAATTTATTTGACTTTTTTGGTTGTGTATTTGTCCTGAAATTAAGTAATTTAATCATTTTTATTTTATTTAAAATATTAAATTTAAATGGGTCAACCCAGGTTCAACCCATTTATTTAATATGTTGGGTTGAGAGAATCATAAACAGGTCCCGCTACCAACCTATTTAGGTAAGAACATCACTAACAACTTCTCCAAAATGGAGAAAATGGAGAATATGGGGATTTTGAGCTATAATTTTGCTCCAACAGCTTCCCCAAAACTATCCCCAAAATGGAGAAAGTAGGAGAGAAATGAGTTTTTCTCCAAATATGGAGATAACCCAAAAAATGATTACCAAGAGAGATAAACTATTTTTTATTATATTCCACCAATGAGGAACTTTGAAATGAAATGTTTTGGTGAGAGAAATAATATTTTATTAAATATATAGTGTAACACCCTAAAATTTAGAGTAAATTTAAAATTTGAAAATTCGGCAATATGATGTTTATAATTAGAGTAAACCACCCGAACGAGTAAATGTAATATAGCGTTTACAAAATCTGTAAATAAATGTGTGTGTGTCCCACAATAAAGTGCAAATCAATACAAGATGACAAACAAAGATGATCAAATGGAATTTCTATTCAATCACAATTTCGATACAGTATATGGCTCTCAAACTATTTCTCTCTCTAAGAACACTATCTCTATCAAATACTTCTAGTCTCTCTTAACCATATGAGTCTACAAACGAAAATCAATTTATATCAAGGTTCTAAATGGCGTGAGGCGTGGCGTGGAGGCGAGGCCAAGCCTCAAGCCTTAGGAGCCACGGCGAAGCCATGACGTTTTCAAGGAGTGACTTATGGCGTCATATTTCTAATTCATATATAATATTAGATAAAAAAACGTATGTTTTGTAGTGTTAGTCAATGAGTCTATAGTAATAAGCAAGTTAAATTAGGTTATATATTAAAAACTTGCAAATAAGACATTAAAAACGTAAAGAAAAATCAAATATCTCATTACGATAATTACGCATTAGGCCATGGCGTGCCACGGGCTTAACGTGGCGTGACACACAAGCCTTGGTGCCATGGCGCGCCATGGCTGCTGTGCGGCGAGTTTTTTAGAACATTATTTTATATAAGCAAACTACACTTACAATACAACACTTTGACTTTGACATTTATTACAAAGACTTTGACTTTTAGCATGAGAGACTTTGACTTGAGCTTTTGTAACACCCTCAAATCTGGAAATAACAACTTATTAAAATTTTGTAAATACATCAATAAATACTTCGAACTACAAACATAAATTGAGAATTAACCTCAATACTCCCATCATCCTATGCATACAATCTATGAAAAGGACGGGTGTTACTAAACCCAAACAATTGCTATTCCCCAACCTGCGGAAGGCTTCACCGACTACTCACTCTTGAAAGGCTAAAGCTCAACTCTTCATAGCACTGCTAGAACCGAACCCCTGACGGAAACCTGATGCACATGCCGACAAAAAAAGGTTAGGCTTAACGCCTAGTGAGCTCAAGAGTTTTAATATAAAGAATATATCTTTAAAAGAAAGGAATTTAGTTTAAAGCAAGATCCTTCGAAATAATTAACTTTAAAATGTAAACGACACATTTTTCCCATGATATGCACTTTTAAAGACAATGATCCCAATACTCACATTTCTTATAAAACGATGCAGCCCAAAACTCACCCAAAACGGGGTCATAGTTCGACACCCCATTTGTGAAAAATGTGAATAACCATTCATATCCCCAAACATCCAAAACGTGGATAGTAAGTAAAGCCCTCAATTTATAAGAATAGGAAACAAAACTTTACTTCTCAAAATACTTCAAACGTAAACGGAGTATAATACGCAACCCATAAATCTTGAGTAAACAATTCCCATAAGTAAAACGACACCGAAACATAAATAATAAAATGACACAATTACATACCCAATTAGCACCTTCCGGTGATGTGCGTGGCGGAACACAAAGTTAAGCCACATAACTATGTTATCGAACTGCACCTCAGATCAAAGACTTTAGAGCACACTAACATAAGCGTCACCTCAAGTCCCCAACACCTTTAGTGCACACCACTTAATGGGCGTCACCTCAAGGACACGGTACCTTTAGTGCCCACTCCGTCGAGCTGCACCTCAAGGTTAACCGAGCTTAGTGCCCATTCGTTTCCTAGTGGAGTTCCAACCTCAAGGTTCTCATTCGACCTTTAGTGTCTACCCACTAGCATTCAAGATAGGAATCTCAACTCCTTACTTGACAACTTAAACATGCAACACCCAAATGACACGAAAAGTACGTCATTATACTCAACAACTCCACAACGGTTATTACCCCGGACAAATGTCCTCAAGACTCAATTTAGTCAAAACCGAGCCCAAGGCCCAACAACTTACGTAAACCCCCAAATGAAAACCAGTATAATGTTGAAACGTGCTTGACCGATAAATAACAATTCCCATACAATGAAATGACTTTAAACGGTGTTTATAAAGACACACACCTCAAAGACGAGATTAACCCAAAACTCAACATATAATGGGACCAAAGGTTTTCCAAAGGGTTTATGAATGCAAACACACCAAAATGCATATAACATGAAATATACTTCATTTGTACCAAATTCACCAAGATGCATAAATCATGTTATTATTTACCAAGATGACCAAATCCCACTTATGAGCGTTTTATGAAACTAAAATAAGCCAAGTTTATCAAATATGAAAAACTCCTTAAAATACTCACACTTTAACAAATACCAAGTAAAAATACATTTTTACTTCAAATTACTCAAAACTTATCAGCAGTTAACCATTTCATGTAAAACACTTTAAAATAACCATTTTGGCTTGTACATCGTTTTTACAAATCAACTTGAACTCACTTTGCTAGATTTAGGCTAAATCTAGATTTCACCCAACGAGCTCTTTTGAAGACCACTTGAATCCTCAAGCCGAAATCTTCCAAAACCTAAATCCGAACATTCCGACCCATAAATATCCATAATCAACCATAAGGAAACATTCTCCAAACATAAAAATACCAATATCCCAACAAGATCAAAACCCTAATTTCTCCAAAACCATCATATCCGAGATTTGAGATATCAAACACTAAGAAACCACCAATGGAGCATTTATAACCTTAATACAAGAAAACTTACCCTTGAAGACAATGAGACTTCCGAGAACACCCAATCCAACACTTCAACCCGAGCTCCCAACCGTTGAACTTGATGGGGAAGATGAAGATGAAAGTTTTGTGGTTCAAGCTCCCAACTAGCTAGATGATTGAGAATCATGAGGTTTGGGGAGAGAAAAACCCCCAAAATGGGTTAGGGTTCGGTCTTATGAAAGGGAGAGGTTGAGAGAGAATAACAATAGAAGAGAATGAGTTTTGAATGAGAAATGAGGCTAAAATCCGATTTTAATTCGGTCAGACCCCGCACGCGACAGTGCCTGGCGATAGTGACATTGTCACTATCGCGTGGCACAATCGCGCGGAGTGTACCGTGGCTAACACTCCCCCCACGATAGTGCCCTAGCGATAGTGACATTGTCACTATCGCGTGGCACAATCGCGCCAAAGGTACCGAGGCTCGAAATGTCCAAAAACTCGCGATTCACGCATGGGTCGATTTAAGATTCGAAAGCACAACGTTTTCCACTCAAAAGATAGGCGAAAGGCGGAGAGATTACCAACGAAAGGCGGAAACTTACTTACGAAAAGCCGGGGGTTACAATCCTCCCAACCTTAGGATGATTTCGTCCTCGAAATCTAGTCTCCCACGAAACCTTACCCACCGAAGGATTGCCCTTATCCCTCTGCAAGCACCACTAACTCGGCCCTTACACTGATACTCACAGCAGCTGCTCTTCTTGGGCACATTATACTCATAACCGAGCGCACACTTAACCCTCCAAAGTAACCTTTCACCCACAAGGTTACGGTCGTCTCCCAACCTTGGGTGACAATTACTACCTTCAGGCAGATAGTAGCCTCAACTTCCCACCGACCAGTTTCCTTTCGAAACAACACAGTTCCGGACCCAACATCAAAGATCCTAACCAAACTTCCACAATCCTCAGATTTCAACTGATCCATTCCTACTGTTGATAAAGTTGGCCTCCTAAGGCGCACCAATGCGTCCCTTGGGCAACTGGTTAACCCAGATTTGGTTAACACTCAACTTCGTTCCAATTCCAGCCTCACGACATTCCTTTCAATAATATCTTCATCGCCACGGGAATGCTTATACGCATCGGTACTTAATCATCAACGCCTAACCTTCCTTTAAATTCCATTACTGAAAGGTCACTAATTCCCATGATCCAACCGGGATACATCCCAAACCTTCCAAGATCCATTGACATCAAATAAACAAGTCGACGCCTATGGCTAAACGGTGACCCCAAAAACGTGGACATCCCGTCCACAAATTCCATTCCAGACGGATAGCCGTACTAAGGTTGACACCTAACAGAGTGCTAAAATTTCAAATCTTACATCTCTAACAAACGGACCACAAGAATTTCCTTTGATCGCGGGACCCACTAAGACGGTACACCAACAACATAAACCATGATGCCGAAAAGACGAGCAATTCACCAAATCGAACCCCATACTAAGCGCAGATAATCACCTAAGACCTTATCCCGCATGATTACTGAAGTATAAAATCACCCCTTAATTAACTAGGAAGACTTAAATCCACTACCTCCATAAAACAAGCTCGCACAGATTCGAAACTGGAACCCGAAATTCAAAACTGACCCCAAGTTAGATCATCCGACGCTTCAAATCCCAGGGACGCTCTCAGTCTCTTTTTACAACTCCCCTACAACAGGGTTTAAATCTATAGGCCTAATGAGTTCAAGGTTTTCCAACCAGTATGCCTGTTTAAAAATTTATAAAACTTTCAAACGCATAGACCCTTTTTTAACGATTAAACGTGCGGTACCAATACACTACGTTAATAAAGACAATAATAAAACACGCGTAACAGTTTACACCGTAAATGTAAGAATAGGCGCTTGCACCACAACACGTGCAAACAAAGATTTGAACAACTCCAAAAGAGAACTCACAATTTTAACTTTAAAATCCTGCCTCTTTAATCAAGAGACGTTGCGACATAAAGATATCAACAACTCTATATGCAACGGGTTTTCCCCAAAGCTCGAAAGAATGATGGGAATGCAAAAAGATTTCAAATCGAGTTTAAGCTTTAAGTCAAATCGATAAACATACTTGACCCAATAGAAAATTCAACGACAAGAATGCCGCTAACTCGATAAATGCATTGCGGAAATTTCTAACAGTAAAAGTTGGTGATTGAAGTATGAGCAGAACAAAAGTCCTGTTTGAAATAACGTAAATCCTTTACATGCTTGATCACACCAACGTTATAATTAAATCAAAATGCAAGATAATATATGACGATTGGCATTCGTTAACGAAACCCATCAAATAACTCACACAATGATGCATATGCACGTGTTCTCAAAATTATTTTACGCAACGCAAAATGACGTAAGACGAGACACCCTAAACTCAACTGAATTTTCGTAAGACTCGCTAACGTGAAAACCAAGTGGCTTCAAACTTTCATTTCTCGACCGAAAGTGTAAAATGACAATACATTTAAAATATTAAACTTCTAAGAGTTTCCCTTTTTGGACGCAGTGAAAGGTAAAGTGACACTTTTCGACATAATTTACACGGGACATGATGCCGAATAAACTCGCAAGATTATATGAAGCAAAAGTTAAAACTCACGCAAAAAGGACATCACAAAACCATACCCCGAGAAATTTAACAAAACTCGCACAAACTAAAATTCTCAAGAAACTCCGACTCAACATGTGAGAATAACTTTTCCTTTAAAACCATCGACATACGTGGAGGAGATTCAATGTCAAGGTCAAAAATTCCATAGTTACTTGCCCAATTCCTCAAATAACATTAAAACACGGATCTCAAAATATCCAAAAATAGCGTTAGACACGAGACGAGAATAAATGGATTTTCGATAACAATTTGCAATTACGTGCAACAAAACATTTTCATGAATGCTTAAGCTTACAGTTTAAAATCTGATGAATGCTACATGCTTTACCGAAACCTTATAATACAAAACACTCTATGTTTCACGAACATAAGAAATAATTTATGCAAATTTATTTCAGGAATAAATTTAGTGCATGAATTTGATCGACACTTGGCATCATAGGACTACACTTCCCAATAACCCGACACATTATCGTCACCGGAAGCATCAAACATCTTAAAGCCACACTCTCAATAATTTGATAAGCTTACGAATTCTCCTTGAATAGAAACGTTCTACCAACTCACGAATCTAATCCAACCAAGATTTTCGACCACAGGAGGATCAACTTAGTGACTTCCTCGCACTTAGCTATCACTCCCAGGCGACCTTGATATAAACATCAATCCTTCCTTAGCTAACTCGCTTAAAACCTTCCTCACTACCCCAACGGTCGTCATATCAAGGTAGCGCAAGTGCACACATGTAGCATGTAGGTTCACCATAACACTGGCCAGGTGTTGTTATGAACGTACCGTACATGACCATCCTTGCGACCCTCGACAATTTTCCCGTTTCTAGCGACTAGTCAACCTCAAAATATATTATCTTAAGGTACCTAATGTGCAAATCCACTTATCTTCGCTTAAAAGAACGCTAGCTTGAGTCTAGGCATCCTAAAATCAATACCTAAATCTCTCAAACTTAGGCTCTGATACCAACTTGTAACACCCTCAAATATGGAAATAACAACTAATTAAAATTTTCTAAATACATCAATAAATACTTCGAACTACAAACATAAATTGAGAATTAACCTCAATACTCCCATCATCCTATGCATACAATCTATGAAAAGGACAGGTGTTACTAAACCCAAACAATTGCTATTCCCCAACCTGCAGAAGGCTTCACCGACTACTCACTCTTGAAAGGCTAAGGCTCAACTGTTCATAGCACTGCTAGAACCGAACCCCTGACGGAAACCTGGTGCACATGCCGACAAAAAAAAGGTTAGGCTTAACGCCTAGTGAGCTCAAGAGTTTTAATATAAAGAATATATCTTTAAAAGAAAGGAATTTAGTTTAAAGCAAGATCCTTCGAAATAATTAACTTTAAAATGTAAACGACACATTTTTCTCATGATATGCACTTTTAAAGACAATGCTCCCAATACTCACATTTCTTATAAAACGATGCAGCCTAAAACTCACCCAAAACGGGGTCATAGTTCGACACCCCATTTGTGAAAAATGTGAATAACCATTCATATCCCCAAACATCCAAAACGTGGATAGTAAGTAAAGCCCTCAATTTATAAGAATAGGAAACAAAACTTTACTTCTCAAAATACTTCAAACGTAAACGGAGTATAATACGCAACCCATAAATCTTGAGTAAACAATTCCCATAAGTAAAACGACACCGAAACATAAATAATAAAATGACACAATTACATACCCAATTAGCACCTTCCGGTGATGTGCGTGGCGGAACACAAAGTTACGCCATATAACTATGTTATCGAACTGCACCTCAGATCAAAGACTTTAGAGCACACTAACATAAGCGTCACCTCAAGTCCCCAACACCTTTAGTGCACACCACTTAACGGGCGTCACCTCAAGGACACGGTACCTTTAGTGCCCACTCCGTCGAGCTGCACCTCAAGGTTAACCGAGCTTAGTGCCCATTCGTTTCCTAGTGGATTTCCAACCTCAAGGTTCTCATTCGACCTTTAGTGTCTACCCACTAGCATTCAAGATAGGAATCTCAACTCCTTACTTGACAACTCAAACATGCAACACCCAAATGACATGAAAAGTACGTCATTATACTCAACAACTCCACAACGGTTATTACCCCGAACAAATGTCCTCAAGACTCAATTTAGTCAAAACCGAGCCCAAGGCCCAACAACTTACGTAAACCCCCAAATGAAAACTAGTATAATGTTGAAACGTGCTTGACCGATAAATAACAATTCCCATACAATGAAATGACTTTAAACGGTGTTTATAAAGACACACACCTCAAAGACGAGATTAACCCAAAACTCAACATATAATGGGACCAAAGGTTTTCCAAAGGGTTTATGAATGCAAACACACCAAAATGCATATAACATGAAATATACTTCATTTGTACCAAATTCACCAAGATGCATAAATCATGTTAGTACTTACCAAGATGACCAAATCCCACTTATGAGCGTTTTATGAAACTAAAATAAGCCAAGTTTATCAAATATGAAAAACTCCTTAAAATACTCACACTTTAACAAATACCAAGTAAAAATACATTTTTACTTCAAATTACTCAAAACTTATCAGCAGTTAACCATTTCATGTAAAACACTTTAAAATAACCATTTTGGCATGTACATCGTTTTCACAAATCAACTTTGAACTCACCTTGCTAGATTTAGGCTAAATCTAGATTTCACCCAACGAGCTCTTTTGAAGACCACTTGAATCCTCAAGCCGAAATCTTCCAAAACCTAAATCCGAACATTCCGACCCATAAATATCCATAATCAACCATAAGGAAACATTCTCCAAACATAAAAATACCAATATCCTAACAAGATCAAAACCCTAATTTCTCCAAAATCATCAGATCCGAGATTTGAGATATCAAACACTAAGAAACCACCAATGGAGCATTTATAACCTTAATACAAGAAAACTTACCCTTGAAGACAATGAGACTTCCGAGAACACCCAATCCAACACTTCAACCCGAGCTCCCAACCGTTGAACTTGATGGGGAAGATGAAGATGAAGGTTTTGTGGTTCAAGCTCCCAACTAGCTAGATGATTGAGAATCATGAGGTTTGGGGAGGGAAAAACCCCCAAAATGGGTTAGGGTTCGGTCTTATGAAAGGGAGAGGTTGAGAGAGAATAAAAATAGAAGAGAATGAGTTTTGAATTAGAAATGAGGCTAAAATCCGATTTTAATTCGGTCAGACCCCGCATGCGACAGTGCCTGGCGATAGTGACATTGTCACTATCGCGTGGCACAATCGCGCGGAGTGTAGCGCGGCTAACACTCCCCCCGTGATAGTGCCCTGGCGATAGTGACATTGTCACTATCGCGTGGCACAATCGCGCCAAAGGTACCGAGGCTCGAAAAGTCCAAAAACTCGCGATTCACGCATGGGTCGATTTAAGATTCGAAAGCACAACGTTTTCCACTCAAAAGATAGGCGAAAGGCGGAGAGATTACCAATGAAAGGCGAAAACTTACTTACGAAAAGCCGGGTGTTACAACTTTTGACTTTGACTTTTATCTTCAGTCTTCATGATCTTGTATCCAACATATATTTGTGCACTAACAATCTCCCCCTTTGGATTCAAGATCATCTTTAAAAAGATATGCAAAACAATCTCCCCCTTTGTTAAGTTCTTTCAACTAGGATCATCTTCAGAAAAATAAACACTGAAGCACAATCTCCTCTTTATCACAAAATTATACAATCTCCCTTTTTGTGTTTAAACAATCTTCAAACTTTCTGTAATCTCCTCAAAGTCTGTGAGAATGCTCTTTAAAAAAGTCTTTAACAATCTCTCCCAAAGGTTGTAAAACCTCTTTCAGACTCTAGAAGAAATTATCTTCAGATTTAGCTCAGTTTGCTTCAGCAAAACATCTTCAAAGAAAATTTCAGAAATCTTCAACAAATATTCTGAATTATTTGAACTCTGTTTCAAATCTTGAACAAAACTTTAACAACCTTGAAATCTTGAACTTTCTTCACAATTTCTTTCTCATATCTCTGAAGATGAACTTTGACAAACTTTCATTTCTTGACAATTTCTCCCATATATAATATTTCTTGAAATGAATTTCTCACCCTTTTTGACGATATAGAGCAGAGAAATCATCAAAACTTCACCAAGAAATGTCATGAATCTTGTTTCTGACCATTGATCTTTCCAAATGAACCACTGAACATCCGTCAATTCATAATGTATTCATCCTAATCTTTTCAAATTTAGACAAATAGGAATATAACCCTGAATCAACAAATGAATCAGTTAGAGTGCCTGTAAGCAATACGAAGCTACTTAGTACAACAAAGGTACTGTACAAGGAGTTTTATTGACATTCACTCTCCAGGTCTTCCATTCAATCATCGAATAACACAAGATTATTCTATGAACGTTCCGACAGAAAAACAAATTTTCTGTGTGTTTGTGCTTGTGTATGAAAGAATTAAGCATGTGATTGCTTTTAATAGGCTAAAAATTTGTAAACCAATGAGACAACAATAGTAATACACGGACTCAATTGTGCATGATCAAAGTGCGAAGGTGGGGCATACTTCCTTCTGTTTCAATATCCACATCTTCCGAATGAAGACAAAATAACATATGTGCTGCATCCCCAATAAAATTGAAACATCTCTTTGTTGAGAAAGAAATGAGTAGCTGGTGGGGTTTAAGCAAGAGTTGGCATGGGCTAGTTGCCTGTTTCAATGAGGTTCACGAAGAATTGTGAAACAACAGTAATGTGGCCACCCGACTCAGAAAAAGTTGGTGCAGAGTTTTGATATTCTTTTAACTCTGATCTCTCACCCTCTTTATTTTAACATTGAGCTAACTTCTAACCAAACTCTCTTTTCATTTTATCTCAGCACTCATACCCACACTAAGATATTTTGACTCCTCGCCTCTCGATCACTCAAGGATAACTTCTTGGGTAGGAAACACTAGTTAACGTGAATCCATAGAAGTTCTGTTAAGTCCTCACACAATAAACCCATATAGTCCTATAAGCAAAATGTTGCTCAATTGGTTTAACTTTTTCAGTCAAAGCATAGTATGAAATACATGTCAGATATTTGTATGCTCATGAAGATAATCATGAAGAGTTGAGCATTTTAAACTTGAAAGATTTTCTCAAAAACAAGTATATTGAAAGAATGAAATGAATACAAAAGACTTGTTTGAGAAACTGACATTGTATGAAAAGATCAAAGATGAATGATAAAGCAATAAAAGTTTAGGTCATGAAAAATTGGAATTTGTCTATACGAATCAAATATAGACATTCTTGAAAGAAACATTTTGAATAAATCAACGCTCGAATATCAATGAAATTCAAACGGGGTGTCTTACCATCGAAAATTAGTTTCACGTATGAGACATGGTAAGAACTTGGTCAATAAAAGTACTAAACTGGTGTGTGTGAATACTTGAAAGTATATGGAAAAGATAATACACAAGTATATATCTTTAGAAACACATGGTTACTTTAACATTTAAGCTCATAAAATGAAAACATTTAAAATCACACTTCTATATTCATGAAATCTTTTTAAGAATTGAGAAGTGGTTTGAATATTTAGAAACATGTTTTAAATGTTTGAAAGTTGTCCTTCTTTCAAACATGTATGAGATTAATAATAGAATATTCCTTATGCTCATCTTAAATCTCATGAAGTCACCTCGAAAGTCATGTTTGATATGATCATGTAAGCTCCCCCTTAAAAACTGCATTCAGTCAAAAATCGTCAAAGTACAAAGTCTTATTCACAAACTTTATTGAAAAATAAAGACATGAAAGCAATAAAACTTGTTAAGAACGAGTTCTGATCAAATGTAATCAGAAGTGATTGTCCTTACTCCCCCTGAAAATATGCATTACATGATATATCAGTGAAAATTATATGCAAATCTCCACAACTCTCCCTAGAATGTAGATCAAATAATTTTTATCTAACTCCCCCTGAAAACATGAACAAACCTTTCAGTGCAGATATATTTCAGATTAAAAATAAAGAAATGCATAAAAATAACAAAACTAAACTGTACTAGGTAACAACAGATTAAGTATTAAGGTTTAACATGCCAAGTTTTGTAATGAGAAAGTTAAATCTCTTTTCGTCAAGTGGCTTGGTAAACAAATCTCCAAGTTGATAATCTGTGTTTACAAAGTAAAGTTCGATTGTACCTTTTTCGACATTGTCTTTAATAAAATGATATCTCACATCAATATGTTTAGTTTTAGTGTGCTGAACAGGATTAGCTGATATTGCAATGGGGTTCTTCGAATAACAGTATATCGGAATTTTGTTGAACTAGAAACCATAATCTCGAAGTTGTGTTCTCATCCACAACACTTGAGAGCAGCAACTGGCACCAGCTATGTACTCTGCTTCAGCAGTCGATGTGGAAACACAAAGTTGTTTCTTTGATGCCAGCTTACGAGCTTGTCTACAAGAAATTGTATGTGACCCGTTGTGCTCTTCCTGTCTAGCATAAAGCCTGCATGATCTGCGTCTGAATACGCTGTTAACTCAAAACCTGTAACTTTAGGATACCACAAACCAAGATCTGCAGTTCCCTTCAGATATCTAAATATGCGCTTTACAGCAGACATATGGGATTCTTTGGGTGAAACTTGATATTTAGCACATAAGCATGTAGAGAACATAATATCTGGACGACTAGATGTCAAGTACATTAAAGAACCAATCATACCTCTATAGGTTCTAACATCGGCAACTTTTCCCGAAAGATCAGCTCCGATTTTAGTTCCTGGTGCCATCGGGGTAGAAATTGGAGTACAATTTGACATATTAAATTTATTTAAAATGTCAACAATATACTTCGTTTGATTTATAAAATCCCCGTAGAAAATTGTTTGACTTGTAATCCGAGAAAGAAATTCATCTCTCCCATCATACTCATCTGAAAACGTGACACCATGAGGTTAGAAAAATTCCTACAATACTTTGGATTAGTTGAACCAAATATGATGTCATCCACATATATTTGAATTAAAATAATATCAACTTTCTCCCTTTTAATGAATAAAGTGGTGTCGATTTTACCTTTTGAGAAACCATACTTGACCAAGAATTTGGATAAAACATCATACCATGCTCGAGGGGCTTGTTTGAGTCCATAGAGTGCTTTGTCTAGAATATAGACATGATCAGGTTTGTCTACACTCACGAATCCTTCTGGTTGAGAAACATACACCTCTTCTTTTAGCAATCCATTCAGAAAGGCTATTTTGATATCCATCTGATAGACCGTAAAGTTCTTGTGTACAACGTAGGTTAGAAACATTCTAATTGCCTCTATACGCGCAACTGGTGCATACATCTCATCATAATCAATGCCTTCCTCTTGTCTGTATCCTTTGGAAACAAGTCATGCTTTGTTTCGAATTACAACACTATCTTCATCTTTCTTGTTTTTGAATACCCACTTGGTGCCAATAATAGTCTTCCCTTCAGGTCGGGGCACCAATTGGCATACTTTTAGCGCTTCGAATTGGTTGAGCTCTTGTTGCATAGCTGTAACCCAATTTGGATTACTAAGAGCTTCTGTAACTTTTGTTGGCTCTATTCTGCTCAGGAATGAGTCAAATAAACATTTGTTTGCTGTAGCAGACCTAGTTTACCCCGACTTAGACGGATTTCAAATGATTTGATGAACCGGGTGATCTTTGGTCCACTTGTATACATGAGGAAGTGGATTAGATGTAGATTGATCATGTTCAACATCCAGGTATCCACTCTTATCTTGTTGTTCAGTAAGGGTTTCAGTTGAAGTAGTCGGTGCAGAAGCTTCAGTTGATTGGACATTTGCTGTCTGTTGAGTAGACATAACAGTGCATCCAACTGATGTTGCAACCTCTGACTCTTCATTAGAATGTACAACTTCAACTGAGTGAGTAGATGTTTGAATTTGAATTTCTTCCTGAATCGGGGGAACAAATTCAGTTGAGACATATGAAGTGATTGGATGATGATTGCTTGAATCTTCAGGTCTGTCAATCACAACAGGTTTAGTCAATTTAGTACCAAGAAACTCATCATAGAAAAATTCAAATAATGAATCTAAATCTATTAAATGATATGTCGACGTTGACGCTTTATTAGATTTAGTAACATTAACCGCAGATTCTGCACTGATTTTCCTAGAAGTTAACACTTCAGTTATCACGGGTTCTGAACTGTTTTGATCAGAAGCCATTTCTTCATCGAATGTAACATTTACGCTCTCCACAACTGTTTTTGATTTCTTCATATAAACTCTGTAACCAGCAGACGTCTGAGAATATCCAATAAAAATGCCTTCATCAGCCTTAGGACTGAATTTATTCAAGTTCTCTTTGTCGTTTAGCACGAAACACCTGCATCCAAATATATGAAAATGTTTAATGCTAGGTATTCTATTATTAATCAAAGCATATGGTGTTTTACCAAACCGACAATGAATTATGGAACGATTATGCATATAACATGCAGTTGACACAACTTCAGCCCACAAAAATAGAGGTAGATCAGATTGACTCAACATAGTGCTAGCAGCCTCTACTAGAGTTCTGTTTCACCTCTCTACAACTCTATTCTGTTCAGGTGTTCTGGCAGCAGAAAATTGGTGTGTTATCCCGACCGATTAGAGATAATGATCTACAGTCGTGTTCTTAAATTCTGTGCCATTGTTTGTTCTGAGAATCTTGACTATCTTCTGCAGATTCAATTGAGTGGTCTTTAAAAATGAGATGATAACATCGGGCGTCTCATCTTTCGATCTTAGAAATTTGACCCAAGTGTATCTTGAATAATCGTCCACAATCACTAAAACATATTTCTTGCCGTTGATGCTTTGAGTTTGCATTGGACCACAGAGATCCATATGCAGTAGTTCTAATGAAGTACTTGTGTTCGGTTTAGGCTTATGAGAATCTCTTTTCATCTTACCCTTCTCACACGCCGCACACATATGTTCTTTGACATATTTCATCTCAGGTAAACCCTTAACTAGATTACCAGTACCAACTTATTGATGTATCTGAAGTTGAGATGAGATAGCCTTCTATGCCATAAACAACTTTGTTGCATAGAGGCTTTTGAAAGTAGACACACCTCATTATCAGTCTTGACTTTTGACAAATTCATCGTGTAGAGGTTTGACTTTCGCGTCCCGACCAAGAGTTTTTTTCCATCTTCAGTTCTAACATAATACCTCTTCGCCTTGAAATTCACCTCTAAGTCCTTGTCGCAAAACTTTTTTTTTAACGGAAGTTAACGCACACACACGTTCCAGCGGTATCGGGCCTCTATTACGGACAATCCTATTAATCCGCTGCAACCCGGACCAACCTTTGGCTGAATCCGACCGGCTGGGTAGAGGGTCCCATAGACTGGACCCACCCGAACCGGTCCCAGATCCGGCCCCGAATGACCACACCCAGAGTCTGGATATCTCAGGAAAGTGTCGCTCGTGGGAATCGTACCCAGGTAGTGTGGCTTTCACCCTACACCCCCCAGGATGTTACCTATCCAACTGAGTTAACCCCTTTGATCCTTGTCGCAAAACTGACCAATGCTGAAGAGATTGTGTCCTAGTCCTTCAACATAGCTGACCTTCTTGATTGTGAATTTTCTTGCACAACATCTCCATAGCCGAGTATCGGTGAAAACTGGTCATTCCCAAATTGAACATTCCCTCAAAATTTCTCTGTATAATTAGACAAAATATCTTTCTGCCCAGTCATATGTTTGGAGTAACCAGAATTCAAGTACCACATATGATGGGTCTGCACAAGAGAAATCAAGGAACAATAGGTTTAGGTACCCATTTATATCTGGGTCCCTTCATGTTAGCACAAGATTTTGGCACCCATTTGAATTTGGGTCCTCTTTGATTTTGAAAAACATGAAAATGATGTATATAATAAGTTCCAAACCAACAATCAGAATATCGTCGAGTCACAAAATCATTTCGACCATGTGTAGACAACTGAGTAGTAAACGGAGATAATTGGAACAATTTCTTTATTGAGTAAGTCTTGTAAGAAGTTACAAGATTTGTTTTAGAAGAAGCAATATTACCAACTAAATTAGTATCACTAACATAAATCCTATTACATTCAGAATCAGAAAATGATTTTGTAGGCTCTTTAACTTTCTTCTTAGGTCGCCATTCATATCTCACTTCAGACTTTTTCTTTCTCAATTCTGAAACAAAAGATTTAGTTCTGTTAGGAACATGAGATTTCTGAGTTTGTATTTTCTTTTTCTTACATGTGTTGGTTCGTTTTTGTGAGCGTCTTTTCTTTTGGCTTTTACCTTTAGATTAATAGGTGCTTACAGGAACTGATCTGTCAACCTTAGTTGATGATTCACCTTTCTCAAACACACTAGGTAAAACATCAGAGTTGATAATAAATTCATAATGATCTGGAAGTTTTGCATTGAAATCAAACTTATCAACACTTTCATCAACACAACCATCAGAATTTAAAAAATCATTTGCATCCGCAAATAAGTCATCAACATCATCATCAGAAACTTGAGGTGCCTTGGAAGAATTTGAACACATCTTTTGATAAAAAACTTTAGCATCAAATTTAAAATCAGTGTTCTTCATAACTGTAGAAAACACAACTTTCTCAAGTTCAACCAAAATTCTTTCATCATCTAAAATGTTTTCAAGCTCAATGATTTTTCTTTCTAAAACGAGTGGAGGAACATAAATTTTGGCTTTAACAGGTTTTGCCTCCAACTCCTTAGTAGAATAGCTTTCAAAATAATCATTTGACAAAAACTTTGGCTGTTCAGAAAGATAACTATCATTCAACTTTTTATAGCAGAATGGTAGTTGCATTTTAGTTGTATTCTTTCTATTCTCGTCTTCCTTGGCCTCAACCTCATCAGAAGATTTAGTAACAAACTTGGGTTTCAAATGAGGATGTTTGTCAGCTACTTGTAGAAAATCAAAATTGTATAAAGCTGACTGCTTTCTAATAGCTTTCTTCAGATAATGTGGGTTATTGTAACCGAGACCCCACTTATCCTTAATATCAGCTTCTTCCTTTGGTGTGTTTAGAACGATGGTTTGATCCGTTTGACCTCGAGTGTAAAGTTTTGCTTCCAAACCATTAACCTTTTTCTGCAAATTTTTATTATCAACCTGCAATTTGTGAACTTTTAGAACAAACTCTTGTTTCTCACATTCAGATGAATTCAATTTTGAAATAGTTTCAGAAATTTGAGTTTCAAGACAAGCTTTTTGTTTTTCAAAAACAACAGTAGATTTGTTTAAAGAATCAAGCAAGTTTTTGTTCCCAACAATTTCCTTGTTAAGATCAAAAATTGTTTGACGCTTCTTAGCAACTCTACTTTTCTTCTTTTTAAGTTTAGTTTGTAAGTCTTGAAGCTCAACCATCATGGCTTCCATTTTCTTTACAAAATCAGATTCAGAAAAATTTTGTACCTCATCGGAAGTCTCCTCATTAGATTCATCATATTTCACTTCCTTTCCTATAAGGCATATGTAAGTTATCTCATCTTTTTCCTCATCATCCGAATGATCTAACCAATATTTGTCCTCAACCATCAATGCCTTTCCAGCCTCTTTTTGCTTTGCCAGAAGCATCTTATTCTTATAGTAATATGAGTTCCTCACAGTTGGCTTCCGACAATCCTTGGCAAAGTGACTAATATTGCCACAATTATAGCATTTGACTGGCTCTTCAGACTTCTTCTCTCCATAATCATTCAAATACCTTTTCTTCTCTTCCGGTTTCTTCCCTTCATGTCTCTTCTCATCAAATCTTCTTCCTTCAATCTTTTCTTTGTGATCATAATTTCTCGATCCTGATGAGTACCTCTGACTATTAGATCCCGACTTCTTGTATAACTTCTTCTGAAATGCTCGGGTCAACAGTAGCATGGCTTGCTTTAAGTTTTCACCATCGTCAGAATCAGAATCACCACTATCAGAATCAGCAGACTCAAAAATCACAACTTTCTTCTTCTTTTTCTTGTCTTTCTTCTCCTTTTCTTTCTTCCTATCAACCACCAAAGCAACAGTATCAACTACATTCTCACTTTTCTTCTTCTCATCCCTTTTCTCTTCAACTTCCTCCTCATTCTGACGGAGGGTTTCATATACTTCATGTAATGGAATGTCACTAAGATCCTTCATCTGTTTCATCCTCCGAGTATGTTTCTTCCATTCTGGCTGAAGGATGCTTAAGAACTTGACGTTGTTTTCCATCTGCTTCTTTTTCACTTTGTTCTTAGCCAGTTCATTCAACAACAAGACAAATCTCTCATAAGTTTCCTCCATGCTTTCATTGTCCTTGGCTTTAAATTCCTCATAGCTGTTGATACAGTTGGGCACTTTCATCTGACTGCCAACTTTGGATCCCATCATCATCTTCTGTAATTGATCCCACATCTTCTTAGCAGTTGCCTTGTAGCTGTCTATCTTGATATAGATCTCATTTCGTATACTTTGCAGGAGTAGAGATCTAGCTTTCTTGTCAGCCTTGTATCTGTTTTTCTACTCTTCAGAATACTGAGAAATATCCAATGGAACCCTCTTTGTCTTTTGTTCTTTTTCCTGATTCCCATCTTAATTGTCTGATGATTCATCATCAGGAATTTCCATAGTTAAAGGTATCATTGGACCTTCTTTAATGGACATCATAATGTTGTCTCCATTGGCATGTCTGTCTACAAAGTCCAAAAATCTGTCTTTCCACTACTCATATTCACCTTTGAAAAGAACCAGCGGTTTGACATATGTACCAATAGCAAGTGCATCCTTGGAAGTCATCTTGAGCTTTACACTGATTTGAATTGATTGTAAAAAATTCACAAATAAATTTGACTTTGAAAGTCAAAATTGGTCATAGCTTGAAAATCTTAGAAAAATCTATAAGTACAGGAACTCGTGGATCAAATGAAACACACTTCGCGCAAACATTTCTATGCGCGTTCTATGGTTCGCGCACAAAGAAGAATGCGAGAAAAGTGTTTGATCACAACGAGGGATGCGCGTTGTAACTTCGCGCAAACAAGGTCGTGCGTGTTTTAGCTTCGCGCAAGCAGTGTCGTGCTAGTTTTGACGAAAATCACTTCGCGCAATGCGTCTGCGCGTTTTGACACTTAGAATATTTTTCATACTTTTAGTTTGCGCAAAACATTCACTTCTCACAGATTCCCACTTCTTGCAGAACAAAGAAAACCAACTTCACGCAGATAAAAGAAATTGAACAGTATGAACTCGCACACAGTTATGTGCGCGTTCTGACTTCTAGCACACAACTTCTTGCGTGTTCTTCACCCTTAGTGAGATTGTTCGATGTGCGTGTTCTTCAAGATGAACTTTGCGCGTTCTCTGGATCTTGCGTGTTCTTCAACTTTTCAAACAAAAACTCTTACTTTTCACCGAATTTGACTCAAACCTTCGCAAATCAACCTGAAACTTTGCAGATATCTCCTATTCCATATCACAAACAAGTTACAATTGTTTGATTTCAGCCTAAAACATCAAATTACAAATTGATCTAATAGACAGTGTTTGTTTCAAACTCGAACTGAATTTCAAGAAAATCCAAAAATTCACACTGAATTGATGTGAATTAGGCTAACCAATTCAAACGAAAAGTGTTCTAAACAACAACATCCACTCTAAAACAATCAATTACAAGACCAAAACAATACTGAATCTCCAAAATCAAATCTGCTCAGACGTCTTGCGAGTTCTTGAAAAATGTCGACCAAAATCTTGAATTAGATCATGTTTCTGAATCTTTGTATGCTGTGATACCAATTGTGTGTCCCACAATAAAGTGCAAATCAATACAAGATGACAAACAAAGATGATCAAATGGAATTTCTATTCAATCACAATTTCGATACAGTATATGGCTCTCAAACTATTTCTCTCTCTAAGAACACGTATATCTCTATCAAATACTTCTAGTCTCTCTTAACCATATGAGTCTACAAACGAAAATCAATTTATACAAGCAAACTACACTTATAATACAACACTTTGACTTTGACATTTATTACGAAGACTTTGACTTTTAGCATGAGAGGCTTTGACTTGAGCTTTTGACTTTGACTTTTATTTTCAGTCTTCATGATCTTGTATCCAACATATATTTGTGCACTAACAATGTGAAAATCGACAACAAACTAATCTAAATAAACTCTATCTAGATTACATTGGTTGTCAATCCAATTTCCAAAGTATTAAAGTCATTTGAACGCCAAGACTCTAAATATCTATCATCCCAAAAATGACTCAAGTATCCATGCTCATAACTCAAACCTTCTGCAACCCACCGCTAAGGGAACCTGTTATATACGTCATTTGAGAAAAAGTGTTAGACTTAACGCCTAGTGCGAACATATAATTTATATAATGATTTGGAAATAATTCAAATGCGACAATATGTAACCTTTGAAGAGTTGGGTTTACAATTGTAAGAATAACCACATATTGACCTTACGACCCAAAATACATCTTGCGATGACGGGGGAGACCCGATTTTCCAGGGATTGTGGCGGGACACAAAAGTAGGCAAGTTTTCAAGTTATTGAGCTTACCATACTAGGATCAAGGCAACGAACTCTCCGACTCTTACTCAGATGTGAGGGAGGGCACCCAATGATCCTAATCATGCTCATTCGCTAGAATTTACATTTACGACCAACGACTAGTACCCGGTCCCACATAACCGTACCAAGTTGCCACCCTAGGGTCCAATGTCTCAACTAACTACAAACGGGTTTTATCCCAAAAATTAATCCGACTCTATAGCTATGGATCCATTAGTAATAGTCTAGACTTGTCACAATTACATTTCCGACCAACTATAATCAAACATATAACTTTCAGTAACATTCATTTCCTAAAAATGCATTTTTTGGTACAAATAACACCAATAAAACCAAATCCATTTAAGAGCCATAATGTGGCCATTTTCCCATTTCCAAATATGAATTCTTTATAGGGTACACTTATCAAAGGTCATACCATTTTAAAGTAGTCATAAACCACAACAACAACAATCCATTTGTTTTCCACTCAAAGGTTCATTCTATCAAGTGAACCCAACCATAAAATAAGAATCATGATGTGACAAAATATGTTCCTTCAAGTAACCCACCATATTTCACTTCACACAAGATGAAACCCTTCATTTTAGTTGAAAATGATAAAAACCCTAAAATATCCAAAAATACATAGTTAGGTCAAAATCATTTCAAGCACGTATATAATCAAGGAGAAGTTTAGGAGTTCAAAATGTAATGTTTTTGACATGTATAAAATTTAAGAAAAGGAAGTATGAATTCACAATGCTTGGTTTGGGTAAACCCTAGAAACCAAGAAATCTTTAGAATGGTAGCAACCTTGACCTTGAACCCTAGATGATCAACCTTGATGAAGATGATGGAGTAGTCTCTTGGAATCTAAGTATTTAATGCCTTCGATGAAGTTAGGATAAGGAAAAATAATGAGAGAATACAAGAGAGAATGAGAGAGTTTTTGGTAGGTGAGAGTGTAAAATGAAAAGAGTTGGAAAAATCAGGCATTTAAGCCTCTGGCCCCGCATGCGACAGTGCCAGAGGTACTCTCGCATGGCATACTCGCCCGAGAGGTACCGTGAGTTGTCCCCTCCCCGCGATTATGACATGGCGACAGTGCCACTGTACTCTCGTGGGTCACTCTCGCCATCTCTGCACTGTGGGCACCAAGGCCCTCACGACTATGCCTTGGTGACAGTGACACTGTCATAGTCGCCTGGCAAGGTCGCTTACCCCATTTTATGCTCTGAGATTTGACTCTCATTGGTAACGAAAGCTAACTTTAACCATATTAACTCATAATGGAAGGCTCAAGGTACCAAAACTAGATAGGTTATGGGAAAGGTAACAGAAGTCTGACATACCAGAATATGGGTGTTACAATCCTCCCCAACTTGAAAATGATTTTGTCCTCGAAACCCGAGTTACCCGAAAAAGGTGAGGATATCTCCGCTTCAAATGCTCTTCGGCTTTCCACGTCACGTTGGCACCACGGTGATGCTTCCACTGCACCTTGACCATCGTGACTTCCTTGTGGCGAAGTTTCTTTGTCTTTCATTCCAAAATGCTTCGGGTTCCTCTACACAATGGTTATCGTCGTCCACTCTTAGCTCCGAGAGGGGAATAACGCTCTCCTCTTCCACCAAACACTTTCGGCGATAGCATACATGAAACGTGTTGTGAATTCCGATCATTTCTGGTGGAAGTTCCAATTGGTAGGCTTGTAAGCCTACACGCTTGAGTACCGTGAATGGTCAAAGGAAACGGGGGCTCAACTTCCCGCACTTCCCGAACCGAATAATGCTCTTCCATGGCGACACCTTTAGCATCACATGGTCATCCACTTGGAACTCCATCGGCCGCCTCTTCTTATCGACATAGCTCTTTTGCCGATCTTGAGCCGCTTTAAAATTTTCCCGAATGCCTTTAACTTTATCGACCGTTTCTTGCACAATTTTGGTTTCGGCGAATTGCTTCTTTCCCGCTTCAAGCCAACACACGGGAGTTTTGCACTTTCGCCCGTACAAGGCCTCAAATGGTTCCATTCTAATACTTGAGTGGTAGCTATTATTGTAGGTGAACTCCACCAAAGGTAAGTGAGAGTCCCAACTACCCTCAAAGTCGATAACACAAGACCTTAACATATCTTCAAGCGTTTGGATCATTCTCTCACTTTGAACGTCGGTTTGAGGATGGTAAGCCGTACTCAAGTTCACTCGCGTACCAAGCTCTTTCTGCAAGTCATCCCAAAAGTTCGAATTGAACCGACTATTGCGATCCGACACAATAGATAAGAACACCCCATGCCTCGAAACCACCTCATCGATGTAAATCTTTGCCAACTTGTCCATTGGTAATGTCTCTTACATAGCTAAGAAATGAGCACTATTGGTCAACCGGTCGACTATTACCCAAATGGTGTCATGACCCCGCAAGGTTTTAAGTAACTTAGTCACGAAGTCCATGGTAATATGTTCCCATTTCCATTCGGGGATCTACAAGGATTGAAGACTCCTATACAGTCGTTGATGCTCGACTTTCACTTGTAAGCACGTCACACAACGCTCCATGTAACGTGCCACATCAAGTTTCATTACCGGCCACTAGTACTGTAGCTTCAAGTCCCTATACATCTTTGTACTCCCCAGATGGATGGAATACTTGGACTTATGGGCATGTTCAAGAAGGAGTTCCCGATTACCTCCAACTTTGGGTACCCATATTTGACCGTTGAACAATTTTACCCCACGACTATCTTCCGTTAAGAGCAAACATTGTTGATTGTCCCTGTAATTCAGTTTCTTATCACATAAAAAATATAATCACAAATAAGAGATTAATAACCTGATATTGATTTCTCAATCAAAGGATTACAAAAACTCTCTTGAAAGGATTTTCTCTCTCTAAGCTCTCTCTCTCTAGAATCGCCTCTCTCTCTCTCTCTCTCCGGGAGAATGACGGCTGATTTCTCTATTTTGGCACACCTTTCTCACTAACAACCCTAGCAGCCAAAATACCTCATATACCTATTTAGGGAAAAGACAAAATAACAAAAATACAAGGAAATAACTTTAACTATTTATTACAAATGACCTAGAATATTTGTTGAGAATGACTTTGGGGCTTAGACTTCTTGAAACTTTCTTCTTCAATCTTGATGATCTTGAACCCAATAAATCTGTGATCTAACAATCTCCCCCTTTGGATCAAGATCATTACTAAAAAGATTTAGCAATCCAATCTTCTCTTTAAGCTCAGAAAGATGTAATCCCTCTTTGTCTTCAAAACATAATACTCTCCCCAAAAGACGAAAATAAAAACTCTTTCAGATGATGGAAAGAAGTTATCTCTAGTTTAAGCTCAGAATACTTTAGCAAAGTATCTTCAAAGAAAAATTTCTCTCAATTCAGCATATCTTCAGAATACTTTCTCTAAACTTGTGTTCTCCCCCATTTCTTGGTTAACGCTTCTCCCCCTTTTTGATGAAAAGAGCAACGATTTTATCAAAACTTTTCTTCAAGAAATGTCATTGACCATGTTGATCTTTTGAACTGAGCCTCTGATTCACTGTCAATCTTCCAAGATATTCATCTAGATCTTTTCAAATCCAGACAAATTAGGAATGTAACCCCTGAATCAACAAATGAATCAGTTAAAATGCCTGTCAGTAACACGAAGTCACTGTGTGTAACGAATACACATTGGAAAGGAGCTTTTTGATGTTCACTCCCCCATGGCTTCCATTCAATCATAGAACCACCACTAAGGCAATTTCTATGAACGTTATGACAAGAAAACAAATTCCTTGTGTGTTCGTGCAAGTGATAGAAAGAATTAAGCACTGTTGATTGCTTATAAAGGCTCAACATTGTGTAAACCTGTTGGGTCTGAATGTCCTAAGGATGGATACTACTGCTACTTGAAAGGTATTACTACTGCAAGATGAAATATTACTACTGCTAGTAGAATTAATACTGCTTGAAGAGTTAGTGCTACTACATGAATAGTTAGTATTGCTTGGAGAGTTAGTACTGCTAGTAGTTAGTACTGCTGAAGATTACTACTGCAAGTGAGGAGTTAATACTGCAAGCATGGTTAGTACTGCCAGAGACAAAGTTAATACTGCTATTGAGTTAGTGCTGCTTATGAAGATAAAGATGACTTGGAGATAAAGATGAGCTGAAGATAAAGACGAAGATAATTAAGGAATTGATGCTGAAGATCAATTTTATTTTGATAATTATCTTGTAATTTGTTATGTATATATAGTCTAGAAGTCTTTGATAGAAACATACATTGACAGAGTTGTTTTAGAGAATTAACCTCAAGACTAGTATTGATCCTTTCTATAGAGAAGTATAGAACGTCTGTTGAGTCTGTTCAACAGATTGAGGTTGTGTTTGTAATCATTAAGTTTTATGCAATATAAACTTATGATTTGAGTTCATATTATGTGTTTTGATTAATTGTTAAAGTGTTATTCCGAGACTTCTTTAACATTGTTTCTGAGTTTGTACTAAATTCTTGTTTAGAATTTTCGATCTTGACAAGTGGTATCAGAGCCAGAAAATTCAGAAACCTTTAATCATGGACAGTTCAAGCGACAGCGTTTTGGTATCAAAGGTTCCCATCCTCAAACCCAATGAGTTTTACAGGTGGAAGATCAGAATCAAGCAATACATTCTTCTCACAGACTTCTCAATGTGGGACATCATTGAGAATGATCCCTCTGATGGAGGAAAGATGGATGCAGATGGCAAGAGACCTCCACCAAAGACTGATGGAGAGAGGAAGATGAGGCAGACAAAGATGAAAGCCTTGAGCACTCTGCTTTTGGCTATTCCTAATGAGTACCAACATCAATTCTGCAACTGTTCTGATGCACAAATTCTATGGAATGCACTGGAGAAAAGATTTTCTGGTACCAAAAGTACCAAGAGAAATCAGAAGGCCATCCTGAAGCAGCAATATGAAAACTTCATGTATACAAAGAATGAGTCCATGACTCAAACTTTTGATAGATTTAATAAGTTAATAGGTGAATTGGCTACTGTTGGTGTCCAGATAGATCAAGATGATGTCAACAGAAAATTTTTAAGATCTCTTGGTGATGAATGGACGATGTACACTGGAAGAAACAACTTTGCTCAGAAAAGAGAAGATGAGGTTGGATTTGATAAATCCAAGGTTGAATGTTACAAGTGTCACAAGCTGGGGCACTTTGCAAGAGAATGCAGAAGTGGAATGCCTCAACAACATACTAGCAACCATCAACCATCACAGTCCACTAGCTTCAACAACAGGAAATCTTCTCAAGCTCTTGTTTCCCAAGAAGGAATGGGATTTGATTGGAGTGACCAAGCAGAAGAAGCAGTCCAGAATCAAGCTTTAATGGCTAAAGTTTCAGAGTCAGCAAGAACTGATATTCCCACAGAGGTAACATCTAACCTTTGCTCTAAAACCTGTATTGAAACGGTTAAAAAGTACAGGGATCACAATCAGAGCATGTGTGATGACCTTAAAAGGTTAGAGAAAGATAGAAGAGAGTATGTTTTGATTATTGAGAGGTTTGAAGAAAAAATTAAGTCATACCAGGCTAATGAACTTCAACACTCTTATGATACCAACTACTGGAAGTGGGAGAAGAATTAGTTAGAGACTGAACTAGAGAAGGCCAAAACAGAATGTGAGAAAATTAAGAGTGAGTTTGAGAAAGCTAAACTAGATATTGAGAAATATTCCAATGCCTCTAAAGCAATGGACTCACTTCTAAAAACTCAAGTTCATGACAAGCTGAGAAGAGGTATAGGCTATAACACCACCCCTCCACCATACAACAATAACTATATCCCTCCCACCTCAGATCTCTTAGAAAGACAGGACAAGAAGGAATTAACTGAAGGAGCCACTGAAGTAGATCCTTTAGACAAAGTAGTGGTTGAGGCAGATTCTGAAGAAGAGGACTCTGAGAGTAAGAATGAGGAAGACCACAAAGATATTCCCTTAGAAAACCACATACTGACAAATGAAAGGGGGGGTAAACCTTTTGTCAAGAGTGAGAAAGTGAAGTCTGGGGAAGAGACTGTTAAGAATGAAAAAGCTGAGACCTCTAAGAGAGGGAAGGGAAAGGTACAGGGAGTCCATTACATGCAAACTACTGTTGTTAATCCCTGTACTTGTAAACAAGATAAGCCCCAACAACATGATAAAACAAGGGGAAATCAAAGAAATAGAAATAATCAGTGGGCTTTAAAACAAGGAATTGATCTCAGAAAAATTAACAGACCAAAGCCTTGTTTTATCTGTGGTAAGTTAAATCATCTAGCCAAACACTGTTATTTCAATCCTATTAACCAAAGGATCACTTTTCAAAGAAATATACAAAATCCTATTGGTTATAGGAAGCAAATAAGGAATCATATGGCTGAGAATGTGAGAAGGGCACCTATAAAATCTGATGCTCAGAATAAGTTTGCTAATTCAACGAAAAATACTCCAAATAAGCCAAGGAGTAACTTAAAGAAAAATAAAGCAAACAACTTTGTTCAGGTTTGGGTTCCAAAAGTAAAGAAATTTGTTAGTACTGCTACTTCAAATAGTACTGCTGACAAGAATAGTGCTGCTGCAAGTAATACTACTGCTAACCCAATTAGTACTGCTAATGATGTTAGTACTGCTAACAAAGTTAGTACTGCCAATCAAGTTAGTACTGTTTCCAGTGACAGGCCCATTCTTTTGACAAAGTATTCAAGAAATAAGATTCCTCAGTTTGATAATCTCATCAAGTCTGAATATGAATATGTTGATGAGAATGGGAAACCCAAGACCACTTTGGCTTGGGTTCCTATTAAAAACTAACTGCTTTATTATATGTGCAGGGCAACCAACAGCTCAAGGGAAGGAGCATTTGGCATGTTGATAGTGGTTGTTCCAGGCACATGACAGGTAACATGGTCTGCCTTCAAAACTTCAAAAGAATTGATGGAGGATATGTTGCTTTTGGTGATAATCCAGCAGGTGGTAAGATAAGTGGAAAAAGTAATGTGTCAGAAGGTAAGATGACCTTTGAGGATGTATACTATGTTGAGCAATTGAGATACAACCTGTTAAGTGTATCACAGGTCTGTGACAAGAAACATAGCATATTATTCAATGATACTGAATGTATTATCCTTGCTCCAGGTTTCAAGGTAGTTGATGAAAGCATGATACTACTTAGAACTCCTAGAAAGGACAATGTTTATTGCTTAGACTTGGAGAGTGTAGTTTCTGATTCATCTCTAAATTGTTTATTTTCAAAAGCTTCATTGGATGAATCATCTCTTTGGCACAGAAGGATGTGTCACATGAACTTTAAAACAATGAACAAACTTGTGAAAAACAACCTTGTAAGAGGTCTGCCACAAAAGGTATTTTCATGTGATGATCATTGTGTTGCATGTCTTAAAGGCAAACAGCACAAAACTTCTCATAAGTCCAAAGAGATAAATACAATCTCTTCACCTCTTAATTTACTGCATATGGATCTGTTTGGTCCTACAAATGTGATGAGTATTGGTAAGAAATCCTACTGCTTGGTTATTGTTGATGATTTCTCTAGATTCACTTGGGTCTATTTTCTGAGGACTAAGGATGAGACAAATGGACTGATCAAATCCTTTGTTCTTAGAGTTGAAAACCAAACAAATCTAAGAGTTAAAGTCATCAGGTCTGATAATGGAACTGAATTTAAAAACAATGACCTAAACATCTTCTATGAGGAAAAAGGCATTGAGAGACAATACAGTGCTCCTAGGACTCCTCAACAGAATGGTGTTGCTGAAAGGAGAAATAGGACTCTGATAGAAGTTGCTAGATCTCTGTTGGCAGATTCAAAACTTCCAATCACTTTTTGGGCAGAAGCAGTTAATACTGCCTGCTATGTTCAAAACAGAGTTCTAGTAGTGAAATCTTAAGACAAGACACCTTATGAGCTTTTTAAAAAGAAGAAACCTTTTATTGGATTTTTCAAACCATTTGGGTGTCCTTGCACAATTCTCAATACCAAAACTCACCTAGGCAAGTTTGATAGCAAAGTTGAGGATGGGTTTCTTGTTGGATATTCATCTCAAAGTAAGGCCTACAGAGTTTTCAACACCTCTTCTAGGATTATTGAGGAAAGTGACAATGTCAAATGCAATGAGAACACACCAAATCAACTTGGTTCAGGTCCTGATTGGCTACTTGACATTGATTCACTGACTAATTCTTTGGGTTTCAGTAATGAGCATAATGCAGGAACAGGGACAGAAAATGTACAAGTACAAAGACAAGAGTTTGTGTTGTTCCCAACACCTACTCTGATCCTGTTGAATTCTGTGACCAAGATAAGAAAGATACTTCAGAATCAAAAGACATTAAACCAGCTCAGAATGAAGAGGACAGAGGTGAAAAGGAAGATCAACCCTCAGATTCAGGAATCAAAAGTCCTAAGATGCCATGTTTGGAAGAAGATGACACAGATGATGACAACTCTTCAGTTTTTGGTGGCAGCACTCCTGAAAAGAATGACTCTAATCTGGAAACATATATTAATGAAGAGGCTGTTCATCAAACAAGAGTTCAGAAAAATCATCCTCCTTAATTGGTGATTGGTGACATCAATTCACCTATAATCACAAGGAATCAAAGTAAGTTGGGAGGATTGAAAGATATACAATCAGGTTTACTTTCTTGCTTTCTATCTCAGGTTGAACCCAAAAAGGCATATGATGCAATGAAGGATCCAAGCTGGATAGAAGCAATGCAAGAGGAGCTACTGCAGTTTGTGCTGCAGGATGTATGGGATTTGGTTGACCTTCCTAAAGGACACAGAGCTATATGCACTAAATGGATCTTCAGGAACAAGAAAGATGAGAGAGGAATAGTAATAAAGAACAAGGCCAGATTAGTGGCACAAGGGTATACTCAAGAAGAGGGAATTGATTATGAAGAGGTATTTGCACCAGTGGCCAAGATTGAGGCAATCAGGCTATTCTTAGTCTATGCTTCTTTTATGAAGTTCAGGGTCTACCAAATGGATGTAAAGAGTGCTTTCCTGTATGGGAGAATTGAAGAAGAAGTGTATGTCTGTCAGCCTCCAGGGTTTGAGAATCCAAACTATCCTGACAGAGTATACAAATTGAAGAAGACACTCTATGGGCTACATCAAGCACCAAGGGCATGGTATGACACTTTGTCTATGTGGTATGACACCAAGGAAAATGGTTTTCAAAGAGGAATCATAGACAAGACTCTATTCATTCAGAGGAAGAAGAAGGACATCCTAATAGTGCAAATCTATGTGGATGATATTATCTTTGGATCCACAAAAGATCAAATGTGCAGAGATTCTGAAGATTTGATGCACAAGAGATTCAAGATGAGTTCTATGGGTGAACTTACCTTCTTCCTTGGGCTACAAGTTAAGCAGAAGAAAGATGGGATATTCATAAGCCAATCCAAGTATGTGCAGGACATTCTTACTAAGTTTGGATTCTCAGATTCAAAGCCTGCAAGCACACCCATGGACACACAAACAGATCACTGCAGATCTTGAGGGGGAGGATGTGGATGTTCATCACTATAGATCCATGATTGGCTCCCTCATGTATCTCACTGCTTCAAGACCAGATATCATGTTTCCTGTTTGTGTGTGTGCAAGATTTCAAGTAAGGCCTAAGCAGTCACACTTTCAAGCAGTCAAGAGGATATTCAGATATCTCAAAGGCCAACCTAGATTAGGTCTTTGGTATCCTCATGACTCACCATTTGACCTACTTACTTATTCAGACAGTGACTTGGGTGGTGCAAATTTGGATAGAAAGTCAACTTCAGGGGGATGTCAGTTTTTGGGTGCAAGACTAGTGTCATGGCAGTGCAAGAAACAAACCACGGTATCCACCTCTACAACAGAAGCAGAGTATATAGCTGCTGCAAGCTGCTGTTCACAAGTACTCTGGATTCAGAATCAAATGCTGGACTATGGTATGACTTTTCTTCACACTCCAATCTTCATAGACAATAACAGTTCTATTAGCATTGTGAATAATCCAGTCAAGCACTCCAAAACAAAGCATATAGAAATCAGGTACCACTTTATCAGAGACTGTAATGAAAAAAAGCTAATTCAGGTTGTGAAAGTCCATACAAGTAACCAATTTGCTGATCTATTCACCAAAGATTTTGATGTGGGTAGATTCACATTCTTGGTCACAAGTGTGGGCATGATAAACACTGAATAAGCCTCCTTTGATATGCTTTATGTACCATTTCTGTATAGACTCCTTCCTGTCTACTTTCTCATATTGTATTGTGCATGGTGCTTCTAACCTTGTGTGTTTAAGTGTTTCAGATTGCTTAAATTGAATACTTGGTACTTCTAGTTACGTTAATACTGCTCTCTGTATTACTCATGTTAACAGTTCAAATATGGTTAAGTATGGTTACTACTGCTAGGTAGTTTATACTGCCAGTGCAAAGTTACTACTGCTTACCTTGTTTCTACTGCTAATCAGTATTACTACTGTTGGCATGTGTTAATACTACTAGTCTGAGTTAATACTGCTAGTCTGTGTTAGTACTGCCAGTATGTGTTACTACTGCTAATATGAGTTAATACTGTGAGTTGGTTAATAGTGCTAGGGTACTTAGTACTGCTTCTAATTGAAACCCTCCACCTATAAATACCCTTTGTGACCGCCAAAATACAAACGGCTCTTTGAACTTCCATTGCTTCTCTTTCTCTCTCTCTCTCGATTACTTGCTCTCCAGTGTACACCCTAGTTGCAATTCGACCCCTAGAATCAATCAGAACGATGGCAGGACTAGAATTCTTTGATGAACACAATGAGGTTGCTATGCTGCAAAAACCCAAACAGGCTGAAGGTTTCCATCAGATTGTGGATTTCCTCAAATCGTCATACATTGCTTATGCCTTCACTGTCAATCCCACAATCTATGTGGAACATCTACGACAGTTCTAGGCAAATGCTTCAATTCAGCTTGTGGAAGGAGGACAGGTCATCCAATCAAGGGTTTGTGATAAACCCATTACCATATCAGAGGACAACATACGTGCACATCTACGCTTAGATGATGCCTCAGGTATTACCTCTCTTCCTAAGGAAGATCTATTCCAAGCAATTAGTCGTATGGGGTATGAAGGTCCTACTGATGTATATAAGTTTTACAAGAACATATTTTCACATCAGTGACGATTCTTTGTCCATACCCTACAACACTGCATTTCACGAAAAACAACTGGATGGAGTGAGTTTAGCAGTACCTTAGCTTATGCTCTAGTCTGCTTAACTACCTCTAGAAAGTTTAATTTTGCTCAAATGATTTTCAATGATTTAATGTCAAACCTGGATACCAAATCAGAAAGCTTTTTTATGTATCCAAGGTTTGTACAAGAAGTACTTGATAAGGAATTGACGGATTTACCTACCTTCAAGGAGGTATATGTACCAAAACTCCCAAAGGGGAAGGTGTTCTCAAATATGAAGAGGCCCAGTAAGGACTTCTCAGGTAGAGACACTCCATTATTCTCTACAATGATGGGTGTGTCTAATTCCCATGGTGAGGCATCAAGGTCATAACCCACATCTGACCACCCAACTGATGACCTACCCACACCACTCATTTCTATCAATATCCCTCAGATTCCTATTGACAAGCCACAATCCCCCATCACCAAAACTTACACAAGGAAAAAGGTACAGAAGGTTCCTTCCCTTCTAGTATCTTCAACCCCCAAAGCCTAAAAGCCCTATGATGGAGCATTTTCCATCAGAGAATATCCAAAGGGAAACCACAGGGGTGTCTCCCAACCCCAAGAAGGTGCTCAATAAGGAGGTGGAAGAGCATCTGGGCAGTGAGGCTCACACTACTGACTTTGCACAAAGTGCAGGGCAGGACAGTGTGAACATTTTTAAGACCTTCCCCACGGAAACTTTGGGTGAGCAATCATCCAAAGGTCCCAGGTTCTAAGAAACCAAGGGGGTAGAGGATGCTTCTGCTAGGCAGAAGACTTCTACTAAAAGATCCAAGGATCCTTCAAGGGTGGTCAACACACCCAAAGGAGGTGAGGACAGATATAACTATGAGGAATTGATGGAAACAATGGGAAATATCAATCTGGATGTCCTCAAACAGGGTGCAGAAATAGAGGAGTTGAAACTGGTGATTCTTTCACAACAAGTGCAGATAAGCAAACTAAAGAAGATGGTTCTAAGGTTGGTGCACAACAAGAAAAGAAAGCAGTATGTACTGAAGAAAAGGGGAGATGTTAATGATGCTTTCAAAAAGGGGGAGAGTCAAGATGAAAAGCAAAGCCCTGTTGAGATGAAATTTCAGTTTGTAGGGGAGACTGAGTTTGAGGGGGAGATTGGTGCCAAAACTGAGAAAGAAGCAGAAACAGATCAAGCAGCAGAAAAAGCAAAAGAAGTTGAAACCACATCAGCAGCAGAAACATAACTATCCAGGGAAGAGATTGAGATTGTAGAAACATTATTAAAGGCAAAGAATGACACTCCCAAGGCCACTCAAAAGGCTAAGGGAGTGGTCATTAAAGAAGGAGGTTCTGAACAGAAAAAGAAGAAGATCAGTGAGGCAGAGATCAAAAAGAAAGGAAAAGAGAAAGTGGTTGAGTCTGAGAAACCAATGAAGAAACAGAAACAAATAGCCCTGGATGAAGAATTAGCAAAGAAACTGCAAGAAGAGATGGAAAAGGAAGAAGAAATACAATCTGCGAAAGACAGATAAATTGCTTTAGAACTGTCTACAAAGCTTAATGAGGAATTTCAAAGGAGTTTGAAAACTACCGCTGTTGCTAAGAAAGTAACATTGAGAGCAACTAAACAAAGCCAAAGAAAGCCTTCAAAGACCTTCCTGGCAAATCAAGAAAGAAGGAAAATGATAAACTTTCTGAAAGGAGCAATTGGAGTTCCTGAAGGAATGTTTACCAGCATGCCATTTGGAAGAATAGAGGAGCTATACAAGAAGGAGATGGCCAAACTGAAAG
The DNA here is from genome assembly GCA_954870635.1 of Arctium minus. Classification (NCBI taxonomy): domain Eukaryota; kingdom Viridiplantae; phylum Streptophyta; class Magnoliopsida; order Asterales; family Asteraceae; genus Arctium; species Arctium minus. Next base: position 9,031,838 of record OX941096.1, on the reverse strand, counting down.
GGGATTTCATTCAAAGGGTTGAGGTTGAAAGAAAGTTGAAAGAAAGGCACGATCTCAACATACAACAGCCTTTCCCTGACAGTGAAGAAGGCACTCCTATCAAGGAAAAGACAGAAGCTAAGCAAGAAGAGACATTGGCTCAACAAATTGGAGCCATTAAAAGAAAGAAGTCCATTGCCACCAAGCCAAAGGCAAAAAGGGCAAGAACTGAAGAAGAGGAGAATGAAAATGAAAGAGCAGAAGCAGAAGCAGAACCTACTGTTGCACCTTCAGCAGAGCCAAAGCAGAATCCAGAGCAGTCCAATCAACAATCTAATGAGCAGTTACTTTTGTACATGACTTTGATAGATGAAGATCCAGTGCAAGCTGATCCTATTTCTATGAAAGCACCATAAATTATCTTTTGGGATATTCTGAAGGACAATAGAAAAGAATATTTCAGATTCAAAAGAATGGGTGATCAGTTTGTGGTGTATGCAACTTGGGGCAAAGTGATCAGAAGTTGTTCCAGGGCTGACCTAGAGGAAATGTACAAGGTTGGAACAAAACTGTATAAGACTGTGTTGCAAGGGACTGAAATGAGCTTACTCAAGATTGCCATGGAATACTTATGCATGATGTTTGAGCCTGAAAAAGTGAAGTACAGGATCAAAGACTTACATCATGAATATGGGTTCAAAAAGATTGATCATTGGATGTTGTTTGAAAACTGTGGTGTCTACATGATAATAATTGACAAAAGCTATCATGAGTACTACTTGGTTGACAAGATCTATGACCATAGCAGAGCTAAGTTGGAAGGGATGCTGAAAGTTAAGCTAGTATGTGCTAAAGGATCGGAAATGGCCAGAATAGTGATCAGATGAAAATTAATCAAAGTTTGGGATTGGATCCAAATATGGGCAATTAAGCTGAAGTGTTGAAAGCATCATGAACACTCTATGTTGAAGAACTTAACTTCTCTTTTTGAAAAGTTAAGTTAGGGGGAGATTGTTGGGTCTGAATGTGCTAAGGATGGATACTACTGCTACTTGAAAGGTATTACTACTGCAAGATGAAATATTACTACTGCTAGTAGAATTAATGTTGCTTGAAGAGTTAGTGCTGCTACATGAATAGTTAGTACTGCTTGGAGAGTTAGTACTGCTAGTAGTTAGTACTGCTGAAGATTACTACTGCAAGTGAGGAGTTAATACTGCAAGCATGGTTAGTACTGCCAGAGACAAAGTTAATACTGCTATTGAGTTAGTGCTGCTTATGAAGATAAAGATGACTTGGAGATAAAGATGAGCTGAAGATAAAGACGAAGATAATTAAGGAATTGATGCTGAAGATCAATTTTATTTTGATAATTATCTTGTAATTTGTTATGTATATATAGTCTAGAAGTCTTTGATAGAAACATACATTGACAGAGTTGTTTTAGAGAATTAACCTCAAGACTAGTATTGATCCTTTCTATAGAGAAGTATAGAACGTCTGTTGAGTCTGTTCAACAGATTGAGGTTGTGTTTGTAATCATTAAGTTTTATGCAATATAAACTTATGATTTGAGTTCATATTCTGTGTTTTGATTAATTGTTAAAGTGTTATTCCGCGACTTCTTTAACATTGTTTCTGAGTTTGTATTAAATCCTTGTTTAGAATTTTCGATCTTGACAAAACCACTGAGACAAGAGTAGATAAACCAGACTCAATGTGAATGAGTGAAGTGCGAAGGTGTAGCAGACTTCCTTCTTTTCAATATCCAGATTTTCCAAATGAAAATCAGATGGTAAATGTGTTGCGTCCCCTTGAAAATATGAAACATTTTCTTGTTAAGAAGAAAATGAGTGGCTGGTGGGGTTAATGTCAAGAGTTGGCATGGGCTAGTTGCCTTTTTCAATAATGTTCACCAAGAATTGTGAAACATTAGTATTGTGGTTGCCCGACTCAGAAAAAGTTGGTGCAGAGTTCTGATATTCTTTTAACTCTGTTCTCACACCCTCTATCTTTTAGTCATTAAGCTCACAACTAACCAAACTCTCTTTTCGATTTTACCTCATCACTCATCCCACACTCATTTCTTATTGACTCCTCACACTTAATCACTAAAGGATTAACTTCTTGGGTAGAAATCACTGGTTAACGTGATTCCATAGAAGTTTCATTTAAGTCCTAGCACAAAGATCCCATGATCAGTAAAGAATGATATAGCAATCAAGGCTTATGGTAAAGAATAATGGATATTGTCTATACGTACCAAAATATAGACATTCTTGAAATGACGTTTCGAAAAGAAATGATGCTAAAAAGTTCTTTGAAATACAAGCGGGGTGTATCACCATCGAAAAATAGGTCAATATGAGACATGGTGATAACTTATTCAACAAAAGAATTAAACCGGTGTGTGTGAATACTTGAAAGTATATAGACAAGATAATACGCAAGTATATATCTTTAGAAACACACGGTTTGTTAAGCATTGAAGCACAAAATAAATCTTGAAAACATTTAAAATCATACTTCCAATTCATGAAATCTGTTTGAGAATCGGGAAGTGGTTTGAACATTTAAGAATAATGTTTTCGATGATTGAAAGTTGTCCTTCTTTCAACCATATATGAGATGAAGATAAAGAATTATACCTTTTGCGTGCAGTCTTACATCTCATGAAGTCAAGCTTAAAGTCATAAAGATATGATCTTGTAAGCATCTCTCAAACTGCAAAAGTCTTAAGGTCATAGTCAAAGCAACTTAATTCACAGAAATTAAAAGACATTGTGTGTCCCTGTGATTAACGATTCAATCAAGCAAACAATTAAACAATTATGAATAACCAAACCTGATATTGATTTATCAAACGATTCAAATGATTACACTGTTGAATATGAATCTCGTTCAAGCTATCTCTCTATGATTTACTCTAGCCGCAGCTCTCTCTCTCAATCTCTCTCAATGTACGGCGCACTATTCAACAACACTAAACAAAACCTAATTATCTAATAAATACCATAAACCTATTTGGAAATAAAAAAGACTAAAATGAAAATACAAAAACAAACTTTGACTATTTATTACAAAGGACCCTAGACTATTTGTTGAGAGTCAACTTTATTAGCTTTGACTTCAGATTTCCATCTTCATATATTGATGATCTTGAATCCAATAAAATTGTGCTCTAACAATCTCCCCCTTTGGATCAAGATCATTACAAAGATGCAATCTCCCTCTTTGTCTTCAGAATGTACCAATCTCCCCAATCGATGAGAATAAAATCTCTTGGAAAGAAATTATCTCCAGTTTCAGCTCGGAATGCTTTAGAAAATCATCTTCAAAGAAAATTTCTTCAATACAACATATCTTCAGAAATTCTTTCAAAAACTTGTGTTATCTCCATTTCTTGGTTGACGCTTCTCCCCCTTTTTGATGAAAGGAGCAACGAGTTCATCAAAACTTTTCTTCAAGAAATGTCTGATCACTGATATTGCATACAGAACCTTCGATTATCCGTCAATTCATAAAGATGGACATCCAGATCTTTGCAAATCCAGACAAAATAGAAAGGTAACACCTGAATTAACAAATGAATCAGTTAAAATTGTCTGTCAGTAACACGAAGTCACTGTGTGTAACGAATACACATTATAAAGGAGCTTTTATGATGTTCACTCCCCCAGGGCTTCCATTCAATCATCGAAACACCACAAAGGCAATTTCTATGAACGTTATGACAAAGAAACAAATTCTTTGTGTGTTCGTGCAAGTGATAGAAATAATTAAGCATATGATGATTGCTTATAAGGCTCAAAATGTGTAAACCACTGAGACAACAGGTAGTTAAACACAGACTCAATGTGCATTAGTGAAGTGTGAAGGTGGGGCATACTTCCTTCTTTTCAATATCCAGATTTTCCAAATGAAAATCAGATAGCATATGTGTTGCGTCCCCTTTGAAAATGAAACATTTTCTTGTTAAGAAGAAAATGAGTGGCTGGTGGGGTAATGGTAAGAGTTGGCATGAGCTAGTTGCCTGTTTCAATAATGTTCACCAAAGAAATGTGAAGCATTAGAAATGTGGCTGCCCGGCTCAGAAAGTATTTGGTGCAGAGTTTGATATTCTTTTACTCTGATCTTTCACCCTCTTTCTTTTTATCATTAAGCTCACAACTAACCAAACTCTCTTTTACATTTTCTCTCATCACACATACCACACTCGTTTCTTTGAATCCTCACACTCCATCACAATGGGTTAACTTCTTGGGTAGAAATCACTTGTTAACGTGATTCCATAGAAGTTTCTTTTAAGTCCTAGCACACTGATCCCATGTTTTCCTATGAAGCATATGTTACTCAGATGATTTGACTTGATCAGTTAAAGCTCAAAGATGAATCAGAAAACATTTAAAATCACACTTCCAATTCGAGAAATCTGTTTGAGAATCGGGAAGTGGTTTGAACATTTAAGAATAATGTGTTTCTTATGATTGAAAGTTTTCCTTCTTTCAACCATATTTGAGATGAAGATAATGAATTATACCTTTTGCGTGCAGTCTAACATCTCATGAAGTCAAGCTTAAAGTCATAAAAATATGATCTTGTAAGCATCTCTCAAACTGCAAAAGTCTTAAGGTCTAGTCAAAGCAACTTTATTCACTGAAATTAAAATGACATAAAGCAGTAAAATAATTAAAAGTACGAGTTCTGATTAGAAGTAATCAGAAGTCATACCCATACTCATTTGATTTGTACGCTCCCCCTAAAATCATGCATCACTAACAAGTTATCAGTAACCACAATGCATACATTATATATACTCCCCCTCAAAATAACATTGACCATCTATGAAGTACTTCTCATACTCCCCTTGAGATCATGAACAAACTATTAAAGAGCAGATATATTGCGGAAATAATGATAAATAAATGATGAAAAGATACAATAAGAAACTTTAATAGGTAACCACCAATTAGGTCTTAAGATTTAGCATACCAAGACTAGAGACAAGAAAATTGAATCTCTTTTCGTCTAAAGGTTTGGTGAACAAATCTGCAAGCTGAAAATCAGTTTTTACAAAGTAAAGTTCAATTGTTCCCTTTTCCACATTATCTTTTATAAAGTGATACCTGACATCTATGTGTTTGGTCTTAGTATGCTGAACAGGATTAGCTGAAATTGCGATAGCGCTCTTCGAGTCATAATAGATCGGGATTCTATTGAAATGAAACCCATAGTCTCGCAGTTGTGTTCTCATCCACAAGACCTGAGAACAGCAGCTAGCAGCAGCTACATATTCTGCTTCGGCCGTTGAAGTGGAGACACATAATTGCTTCTTCGATGCCCAACTAACGAGTTTATCACCGAGGAATTGTATATGACCCGAGGTGCTCTTCCTATCTAACATGCAACCAGCATAATCTGCGTCTGAATAAGCTGTTAGTTCAAAACTAGTATCTTTAGGATACCACAGACCAAGATCTGCAGTCCCCTTCAGATACCAGAAAATCCGCTTAACGACAGACAAATGGGATTCTTTAGGATTGGCCTGATATCTAGCACATAAGCATGTAGAAAACATTATATCCGGCCTACTGGAAGTAAGATACATTAAAGAACCTATCATCCCTCTATAATTCCTAACATCAACAGCTTTTCCCGAAGGATCAGTGCCAATCTTAGTACCAAGTGCCATTGGGGTACCAATCGGTTTACAATTTTCCATTTTGAACTTTCGAAGAATATCAAGAATGTATTTAGATTGATTGATAAAAATCCCCGTTGAAAATTGTTTGACTTGCAATCCGAGAAAGAAGTTCATCTCTCCCATCATACTCATCTGAAAACGTGACACCATGAGGTTTGCAAAATTCTTACAGTACTTAGGATTTGTAGAACCAAAAATAATATCATCCACATATATTTGAATAAGAATGATATCGCATTTATTCTTTTTAATGAAAAGAGAGGTATCGACCGTACCTTTTGTAAAACTTGACTTGACCAAGAACTGAGATAAGATATCATACCAGGCGCGAGGAGCTTGTTTCAGTCCATAAAGAGCTTTATCCAAGATGTAAACGTGATTAGGCTTATCTAGATTTACAAACCCTTCTGGCTGCGAGACGTAGACTTCCTCCTTGAGTACTCCATTCAGAAAAGTTGTCTTCACGTCCATTTGATAAACGGTGAAGTTCTTGTGGGCTGCGTAGGCTAAGAACATCTGAATTGCCTCTATACGCGCCACTGGAGCATAAGTCTCGTCATAGTCTATCCTTTCCTCTTGCCTATATCCCTTGGCAACAAGTCGTGCTTTGTTTCGGATAACGGTACCATCTTCATCTTTCTTGTTTTTAAACACCCATTTCGTACCAATGATGGTTTTACCTTCAGGTTTGGGTACGAGTATCCAGACTTTAAGTGCTTCAAACTGATTCAGCTCATCTTGCATAGTAGTTACCTAATCTGAATCGGCAAGGGCCTCAGATACGCGAGTAGGCTCGATCTTACTCAGAAAGGATTCATGCATACATAGATTTGATGTTGCAGACCTAGTTTGCACCGGTTTTGAAAGATCTCCAATGATTTGATGTATCGGGTGCTCTTTGGTCCACTTATGTTCATGAGGGAGTGGATTAGATGTAGATTGATCATGTTCAGCATCTAGGAATCCACTGTTATCTCCTTCAGATGGTTCAGAATGAATAGGAGTTTCAGTTGAAGTAGTAGTTGCAGAAGTTGCAGTAGGTACAGTTTGATCAGTCTGTTGATCAGTCCTTACAGTACATCCTACTGAGTCAGCTACTTCTGTCTCGTCGGTGTTGGTCACAACTTCAACTGTCGGAGTAGGCATTTGAACTGGAACTTCTTGCCGAATCGGGGAGTTGGATTCAGTAGAGATATCGGAAGTGTTTGGATGAGTAGTCATCGAGTTTTCCATCCTGTCAACCACAACAGATTTAGGCACATTAGATCCAAGAAATTCATCATAAAACAGTTCAAATAATAAATCCAAATCATATAATTTAGAAGTAGACGATGAAGCGCCATCTGATTTGTTCTTTTGAAGTGCAGGTCCTGGACTGGTTGGCCCAGAACCTAGTACTCCGGTTATCACGGGTTCTGAACTGACATGCTCAGAAGCCATTTCCTCATCGAATGTAACGTTGACGCTTTCGATCACAATCTTCGACTTCTTCATGTAAACACGGTATGCAGTAGATGTAGAGGAATTAGCAACGAAGATGCCCTCATCTGCCTTAGCACTGAACTTGTTCAGATTCTCTCTGTCGTTTAGAACATAACACTTACACCCAAATATATGAAAATATTTGATTGTAGGTGTCCGGTTGTTGATTAACGCATACGGAGTCTTCTGAAATCTGCGGTGTATCATGGAGCGATTCTGAGTGTGACACGCAGTCGATACAACTTCAGCCCACAGAAATAGAGGTAATTCAGATTGGCTGAGCATAGTTCTAGCGGCCTCGACTAGTGTACAATTTTGCCTTTCGACGACTCCATTCTGTTGAGGCGTACGTGCAGCAGAGTATTGATGTGATATCCCGACCGATTCGAGATATTCTTCAACTATTTTGTTCTTGAACTCTGTGCCGTTGTCAGTTCTGAGAATCTTGACTTGTTTTTGCAGATTGACTTGGGTCGTCTTCAGAAATGTAATGAGAACTTCGGGAGTCTCATCTTTAGACCTTAGAAACTTGACCCAAGTGTATCACGTATAGTCGTCCATGATAACTAGCACATACTTCTTTCCGCCTAAGCTTTGCGTTCGCATAGGACCGCATAAATCCATATACAACAACTCTAATGGAGAGCTGGTACTTAGTTCAGGCTTTGGTTTATGTGGAGCTCTCTTCATCTTTCCCTTTTCACACGTTGCACACAAGTGTTCTTTTTCATACTTCAGCTCAGGAAGTCCTTTCACTAGCTTTCCTCTGACCAATTTGTTGATGTACCGAAAGTTGAGGTGAGAGAGCCGTCGATGCCATAACCAGCTTTGTTGCATCGAGGCCTTTGATAATAGACATACCTGGTTGTCAGCCTGGACCTTTGACAAGTTGATGGTGTAGAGGTTTGACTTGCGAGTGCCGACCAAGAGTTCTTTCCCATCTTTAGTACGTACCGAACATGTCTTGGCCTTGAAATTCACCTCTAAGTCTTTGTCGCAGAACTAGACAATACTGAATAGGTTGTGCCCTAAGCCTTCAACGTAGCCCACCTTCTTAATCGTGACATTTTCATGTACAACATCACCATATCCCAGAATTAGTGAAAACTGATCATTTCCAAAACGAACTGTGATGCAGTATTTGTCTGTATAATTAGACAACATACTCTTCTGCCCTGTCATATGCTTGGAACACCCGCTATCCAAGTACCACATATGACGGGTCTGCACAAAACAAATCAGGAAATAAGAGGTTTAGGTACCCATTTATAAATGGGTCCTACAGTGTCAGTACATGATTTTGGCACCCACTTAAATTTGGGTCCGCTTTGTCTTTGAAAACCATATGCATGATAAGAAGAATGATAACGATAAGATGAAACACTATATGAGCCATACCAAACATCAGAATATTTACGAGAAGCATAATCAAATCCACCAAAATTTGAAAACTTTTTATTAGATGGAGCTAACTGGAATAATTGCTTTATGGAATATTTATTCCGAGAGTCAATAAGATTAGATTTAAAAGTAGCAACATTCACAATCAATTCATCTTTACTAGAAGTCTTTTTATTCAAATTAAAACTAGAACTAGATTTAGCTTTCTCGTCTATCTTCTGTTTCGGTATCCATGCTGACTTAACTCCAAGCCTTTGCTTTCTCACATCTGAAACATTTGAAACTTTAGAGTTAGAATGGTGAGAATCAGAAGAATGTTTCTTCTTTGGCTTACCCGTGGTGATCAGTTTATGTGAATGCTGAGATTTTCTTTTCTTACCTTTTGCATTCTTCGATTTCACAGAAACTGATTTATCAACTTTCTTTGATGTTTCACCTTTTTCAAACACACTGGGTAGACCGAAAGAATTAACAACACAAGATGAATGATCAGGAAGTTTGGTAGTAAAGTCAAACTGAGCAACACATTCATCAAAAACACCATCAGAGTTTAAGAAGTTAAGCTCATTATCAAGTAAACCAGATCTATCATCAGATTTTAAAGCCTTGGAGAATTTAGAAAACTCAGTATTTTTTAACACCGTAGAAAATACAGTTTGTTCTAAGTCCATCAAAATTCTTTCTTCTGTAAGAGTATTCTCAAGTTCAGAGATTTTACTTTCCAAAAATAGAGGAGGGACGTAAAGCTTACCTTTGATGGGCTTAGCCTCCATTTCTTTTACAGAATAAATATCAAAATAGTCATTTGAAAGAAATTTTGATTTATCAGAACTATAACTATTATTCAACCTCTCATAACGAAACGGAAGTTGGACTTTAGTTGTGTTCTTTTTTTTAGCATATTCCTTGGCTTTATCCTCTTCAGACAGTTTAGTCCAGAAAACTTGAAGTTCAGGGTATTGAGGTGCCAGTTTCATAAATCCAAAATCATAAAGAGCAGACACTTCAGATATACCCTTTTTGAGACATTGTGGGTTCTCGTAACCGAGTCCCCAATTCTCTTTATCCTCTTTGGGTTTGATTAGATGAATGGTTTGTTCTGACTGACCCATAGTATATAATTTTTCTTCCAAAGCATTCACCTTTTCAATTAAAGATTTCTTTTCTTTTGAAGTCGAAGAGTACATTTTAGAAAGCTTTTTAGACTTAAACTCACATTCTCTATACTTTGAAACAGTTTCAAATAACTCTTTATGAATTATAGTCTTCTCTTTCGCGCTGGTGTCTATGTTTTTGTGCAAATTTTCAATTAATACATTTTTCTCAGCCATATCATTGCTAAGTTTATGTATAGATTGATTTTTCTCAATTATGACATCTTTTTCACGCTTAAGTTTAGACTCTAATTCTTGGAGTTTAGACATCATGGCATGCATTTGATTCAGAAAATCAGATTCAGTTAAGTCACATACCTCTTCATTATCTCCTTCATCAGAATCAGCTTCAGCTTCTGACTGCTGCTTACCCATCAAGCACAGGTGTGTTGTCTCGTCCTTCTCTCCTTCTTCAGATTCTTGGTCCGAATGGTCGAGCCAGTATTCATCCTCGGACATTAATGTTTTTCTAGCCTCTTGTTGCTTGGCTAGAAGCATCTTATTCTTGTAATAGTCGGAGTTTCGGACTTTTTGTTTTCGGCAGTCCTTGGCAAAGTGACCGAATTTGCCACAGTTGTAGTACTTTGTCGGTTCTTCCTGCTTGGGCTCTTCGAATCTATCCTTCTTCTTTTCTTCTGGTCTCTTTTCTTCAACTTTCTCCTTGTGTTTGTAGTTGTTTGGACCAGACGAGTATCTCTGACTATTGGAGCTAGGATTTTTATAGAACTTCTTTTGGAAAGCCTTGGTTAACATTAACATGACTTCTTTCAGTTGTTCACAATCGTCAGAGTCAGACTTCTCCTCACTATCAACCTCTTCTGATTCAGATGCTATCATCTTCTTCTTCTTAGACTTCTTCTTGACCACAAGTGCAACTGGATCAACAACTGCTTTGTCAGCCTTCTTCATCTCAGCCTTGATCTCATCCACCTCTTCCTCATTCTGTCTGAGGATTTCATAAACTTCATGAAGTGGAATGTCGTTCAGATCTTTCAATTGCCTCATCTGTCTGGTGAATCTCTTCCACTCAGGCTGAAGGTTGCTGAGAAATTTCACATTCAGCTCAACTTCAGATTTGTTGATCTTGTTCTTGCTTAGCTCGTTCAGCAATGTGACAAATCTGTCATAGGTGGCTTCTAGTGATTCTCTAGCTTTGGCCTTGAATTCTTCATAGTTGTTCAAGCAGTTGGATACTTTGAGTTGGTTGCCGACTTTAGATCCGATCATCATCTTCTCCAACTGATCCCACATTTGCTTGCCGGTAGAGTTGTAGCTATCAATCTTGACATAAATTTCATTCGGTATGCCTTGGAGAATAAATGATCTTGCCAGTTTGTCACCCTTGTGTCTCTTTTTCTGCTCATCCGAGTATTCATCAATCGGTAATTTATACTCTTTCTCTTCTTCTTCACCATTTTCTCCAGCTACAGTGAGAACCTTGGTCGGAGGTGTCATGATTCCTTTCTTCAGAGATTTTCTGATGTAATCTCCCAAATCATTTCAATCAATGAAATCCAAGAATCTGTCCTTCCATTGCTCGTACTCCCCCTTGAAGAGTGCTGGTGGCTTCACATCGGTTCCGATAGCAAGAGCTTCCCGAGATGACATCCTTACTGATATTGATTTATCAAACGATTCAAATGATTACACTGTTGAATATGAATCTCGTTCAAGCTATCTCTCTCTGAGACATAAAGCAGTAAAAGAATTAAAGGTACGAGTTCTGATCTGAAGTAATCAGAAATCATTGCCATACTCCTTTGTCTTGAAGAGCTCCCCCTAAAAATCATGCATTACAAAAATTTGGCAAATAGGTAAATGCAGAAATTAGTTATATGCTCCCCCTCAAAATAACATTGATCATCTATGAAGCACTTCTCACACTCCCCCTGAGATCATGAACAGGATATTAAAGTGCAGATATCTTTCAGAAATAATGATAAAGAAATGATGAAAAGATACAATAAGAAAGTTTAATAGGTAACCACCGATTAGGTCTTAAGATTTAGCATACCAAGCCTAGAGACAAGAAGAGTGAACCTCTTTTCGTCTAAGGGTTTGGTAAATAAATCTGCAAGCTGATAATCAGTTTTTACAAATTAAAGTTCAATTGTTCCTTTTTCGACATTATCTTTTATAAAATGATACCTGACATCAATGTGTTTGGTCTTCGTATGCTGAACAGGATTAGCTGATATCGCGATAGCGCTTTTCGAGTCACAATAGATCGGAATCTTATTGTAGTGATAACCATAGTCTCACAGTTGCGTTCTCATCCACAAGACCTGAGAACAGCAGCTAGCAGCAGCTACATATTCTGCTTCGACCGTTGAAGTGGAGACACATAATTGCTTCTTCGATGCCCAACTGACGAGTTTATCACCGAGGAAATGTATATAACCCGATGTGATCTTCCTGTCTAGCATGCAACCAGCATGATCTGCGTCTGAATATGCTGTTAGTTCAAAGCTAGTATCTTTAGGATACCACAGACCAAGATCTGCAGTCCCCTTCAGATACCTAAAAATACGTTTGACTGCAGACATATGGGATTCGTTAGGATTGGCCTGATATCATACACATAAGCATGTAGAAAACATTATATTCGGCCTACTGGAAGTAAGATACATCAAAGAACCTATCATTCCTCTATAGGTCCTAGCATCAACAACTTTTCCCGAAGGATCAGTGCTAATTTTAGTACCAGGTGCCATTGGGGTACCAATCGGTTTACAGTTTTCCATTTTGAACCTCCGAAGAATTTCAAGAATGTATTTAGATTGATTGATAAAAATCCCCGTTGAAAATTGTTTGACTTGTAATCGGAGAAAGAAAGTCAACTCTCCCATCATACTCATCTGAAAACGTGACACCATGAGGTTTGAAAAATTCTTACAGTATTTAGGATTTGTAGAGCCTAAGGGTCCGTTTACCCAAATGCTTACCCGGTAACCCTAAATGAGTGAAGCATTACACATAGTATGCCCGTCCACCAAAAAAACTCGATACACTAACTTGCTTTACCGGGTAAGATTTTAATCATCACGAAGGTATCTTGTACAACAATTTACCCGGTAAGCGCTTACCCGGGTAAGAGTTGTGACTCTCTCTTACCGGGTAAGACTCTTCATCCTTATCCTCGCTCTTACCGAGTAAGATCTTATCCTCTTGTCATGTTCATCCGCTACGGTAAATTCCCCGGTAAGTACTTACCGGGTAAGCATTTTGTAAACGACCCCTAAAATAATATCATCCACATATATTTGAATAAGAATGATATTAACTTTTTCCTTTTTAATGAATAAAGTGGTATCGACCGTACCTTTTGTAAAACCTGACTTAACCAAGAACTGAGATAAGACATCATACCAGGCGCGAGGAGCTTGTTTCAGACCATAAAGTGCTTTGTCGAGAATGTATACATGATTTGGTTTCTCTTGATTAACAAAGCCCTCTGGCTGTGAGACGTAAACTTCCTCCTTGAGTATGCCATTCAGAAAGGCTGTCTTCACGTCCATTTGATAGACGGTGAAGTTCTTGTGGGCAGCGTACGCAAGAAACATGCGGATTGCTTCTATACGCGCCACTGGAGCATAAGTCTCGTCGTAATCTATTCCTTCCTCTTGCCTATAACCCTTGGCGACAAGTCTTGCTTTATTTCGGATAACAGTACCATCTTCATCTTTCTTGTTTTTGAAAACCCATTTCGTACCAATGATGGTTTTACCTTCAGGTTTAGGTACGAGTCTCCAGACTTTAAGTGCTTCGAATTGATTCATCTCTTCTTGCATTGCAGTTAACCAATCTGAATCAGCAAGAGCCTCGGATATGCGAGTAGGTTCAATCTTGCTCAGAAAGGAGTCATACATACATTGATTTGATGTTGCAGACCTAGTTTGCACCGGTTTTGACAGATCTCTAATGACTTGAGATACCGGGTGCTCTTTAGTCCACTTGTGTTCATGAGGGAGTGGATTAGATGCAGATTGATCATGATTATCATCTAAGAATCCACTGGTATCTTCTTCCGAATGTTCAGTAGGAATGGGGGGTTCAGTTGAAGTAGTAGGTGCAGAAGTTTCAGTGGGTTCAGCTTGATCAGTCCTTACAGTACACCCTACTGATTCAGCTACTTCTGTCTCTTCACTGTTGGTCACAGCTTCAACTGTCGGAGTAGGCATTTGAACTTGAACTTCTTACTGAATCGGAGAGTTGGATTCAGTAAAGATATCTAAACTGGTTGGATGAGTAGTCATTGAGTCTTCCATCATGTCAACCACAACAGATTTAGTCACTTTAGATCCAAGAAATTCATCATAAAATAGTTCAAATAGTAAATCAAAATCAGATAAATGATTAGTAGACGTTGATGCCCCATCTGATTTGTTCGCTTGAGACACAGGTTCTGGACTGATTTGCCCAGAAGCTAGTACTCCTGTTATCACGGGTTCTGAACTGACGTGTTCAGAAGCCATCTCTTCATCAGATGAAACATTTACTCTCTCGACCACAGTCTTTGACTTCTTCAAGTATACTCGATATGCAGCAGATGTAGAAGAATAGCCGATAAAGATGCCCTCCTCCGCCTTAGCACTGAACTTATTCAGACTCTCTCTGTCATTTAGCACAAAACACTTACACCCAAATATATGGAAATACTTGATTGTTGGTGTTCGGTTATTGATTAACGCATACGGAGTCTTTTGAAATATGCGGTGTATCATGGACCGATTTTGAGTGTAACACGCAGTCGACACAGCTTCAGCCCACAGAAATAGAGATAAGTCGGATTGACTGAGCATAGTACGAGCGACCTCGACTAGCGTACGGTTTCGCCTTTCGACTACTCCATTCTGTTCAGGCGTACGTGAAGCAGAGTATTGATGTGTAATCTCGACCGATTCAAGATATTCTTCAACTGTTTTATTCTTAAACTCTGTGCCGTTGTCAGTTCGGAGAAGTTTGACTGGTTTCTGCAGATTCACCTGGATCGTCTTTAGAAATGTAATGAGAACTTCGGGTGTCTCATCTTTTGACAGTAGGAATTTGACCCACGTGTATCGCAAATAATCGTCCACAATAACTAACACGTATTTCTTTTCGCCTAAGCTTTGCGTTCGCATAGGACCACATAAATCCATATGCAACAACTCTAATAGAGAGCTGGTACTTGGTTCAGGCTTTGGTTTGTGTGGAGCTCTCTTCATCTTCCCTTTTTCACACGTTGCACACAAGTGTTCTTTTACGAACTTGAGCTCAAGAAGTCCATTCACTAGCTTTCCGCTGACCAGTTTGTTGATGTACCGAAAATTCAGGTGAGAAAGTCGTCGATGCCATAGCCAGCTTTGTTGCATCGAGGCTTTTGAGAGTAGACACACCTGATTGTCAGTCTGGACCTTTGACAAGTTGATGGTGTAGAGGTTTGACTTGCGAGTGCCGACCAAGAGTTCTTTCCCGTCCTCAGTGCGTACCGAACACCTCTTGGCCTTGAAATTCACCTCTAAGTCTTTGTCACAGAACTGGCCAATACTGAATAGGTTGTGTCATAATCCTTCTACATAACTCACCTTCTTAATCATTACGTTGTCGTGAACCACATCACCATACCCCAGAATTGGTGAAAATTGATCGTTACCAAATCGAACTGTTCCGCAGTATTTCTCTATATAGTTAGACAACAAACTTTTCTGCTCGGTCATATGCTTGGAACACCCGTTATCTAAGTACCACATATGACGGGTCTGCACAAGAGAAATAAGGAAACAAGAGTTTTAGGTACCCACTTATAAATGGGACCTACTGTGTTAGCACGTGATTTTGGCACCCATTTAAATTTGGGCCCACTTTTCTTTTAAAAACCATATGAGGAATTAGAATGATAAGAGTTAACATGATATGTGCCAAACCAAACATCAGAATATTTTCGAGAAGCATAATCATATCTATCATAATTTGAAAACTTTCTATCAGACGGAGATAACTGGAATAATTGATGTATGGAATATTTCTTGCGAGAATCAACAAGTTTTGGTTTAGAAATAGCAACATTCAAAATCAAATCATCTTTACTAGCAGTCTTTCTATTACAATCAAAACTAGAAAATGATTTAACATTCTCGTCTATCTTCTGTATCGGTAGCCATTCCGACTTAACTCCAATCTTTTTCTTTCTCAAATCTGAAACATTTGAAACTTTAGAGTTAGAATGGTGAGAATCAAACAAATGCTTCTTCTTTGACTTACCAGTGGTGATCTGTTTCTGTGAATGCCCAGATTTCTTCTTCTTACCTTTGGCAACTTTGGAATTCACAGGAACTGATTTATCAACTTTCGTTGATGTTTCACCTTTTTCATACACACTTGGTAATCCAAAAGAATTAACAACAAAGGAGGAATGATTAGGAAGTTTAGCGTTAAAGTCAAAATCACCAACACAATCATCTAAACCACCATCAGAGTTTAGAAATCAAACTCATTATCAAGTGAACCAGACCTATCATTAGATTTTAAAGCCTTGGATAATTTAGAAAACTCAGTATATTTGAACACAGTAGAAAATACAGTTTGTTCTAAGTCTATCAAAATCCTTTCTTCTGTGAGAGTATTCTCAAGTTCATAATTTTTTGTTTCCAAAATGAGAGGAGGAACATAAAGCTTACCTTCGATGGGCTTAGCCTCCATTTCTTTTACAGAATAACTCTCAAAATAGTCATTTGAAAGAGATTTTGATTTATCAGAACTATAACTATTATTCAACCTCTCATAACGAAACGGAAGTTGAACTTTAGTTGTGTTCTTTCTTTTAGCATATTCCTTGGCTTTGTCCTCTTCAGACAGACTAGTCCAGAAAACTTTGAGTTTAGGGTATTGAGGTGTCAGTTTCATAAATCCAAAATCATAAAGAGCAGGCACTTCAAATATACCCTTTTTAAGGTGGTGTGGGTTCTTGTAACCGAGCCCCCAACAGTCAGGATTCTCTTTAGGTTTGTTCAGATGAATGGTTTGTTCAGTTTGACCCAAAGTATATAATTTTCCTTCCAAAGCATTCACTTTTTCAATTAAATATTTCTTTTCTTTTGAAAGCGAATAATACATTTTAGAAAGCTCTTTTGATTCAAACTCACACATTCTATATTTTGAAGTTGTTTCAGCTAACTCTTTATGAATTATAGTCTTCTCTTTTGCGCTGGTGTCAATGTTTTTATGCAATGCTTCAATCGATACATTTTTCTCAGCAATATCATTGCTAAGTTTATGTATAGATTGATTTTTCTCATTAATGACACCTTTTTCACACTTAAGTTTAGACTCTAATTCTTGGAGTTTAGTCATCATGGCATGCATTTTATTCAAGAAATCTGATTTAGTCATATCACATACCTCTTCGTTATCTTCTTCATCAGAATCAGCTTCATTTTCCTTCACCATCTGACCCATCAAGCACAAGTGTGCTGTCTCATCCTTCTCTTCTTCCTCATCTTCTTGGTCAGAATGGTCGAGCCAGAACTCATCCTCGACGATTAATGCCTTTCCAGCCTCCTGTTGCTTGGCTAGAAGCATCTTGTTCTTATAGTAGTCGGAGTTTCAGACTTTGGGTTTTCGGCAATCTTTAGCAAAGTGTCCGAATTTGCCACAGTTGTAGCACTTTGTAGGTTCTGCCTGCTTGATCTCTTCAGCTCTATACTTCTTCTCTTCTGGTCTCCTTTCCTCTATCCTCTTTCCTTCAACTCTATCCTTGTGATTGTAGTTACTTGAACCAGATGAATACCTCTGACTGTTCGAGCTAGGCTTTTTGTAGAACTTCTTTTGAAAAGCCTTGGTTAACATAAGCATAGCTTGCTTCAGGTTATCACAGTCGTCCGAGTCAGAGTTAATCTCTCTTTCATCCTCTTCTGATTCAGAACTTATCATCTTCTTCTTTTTCTTCTTCACAACAAGAGTAAGTGGATCAGCAACTGTCTTCTTAGCCTTTTTCTTCTCATCCTTGATCTCATTCACCTCCTCTTCATTCTGTCTTAAAGTTTCATAGACCTCATGAAGTGAAATTTCATTCATATCTTTCATTTGCTTCATCTGTCTAGTAAACCTCTTCCACTTAGGCTGGAGGACGCTGAGGAATTTTATATTCAGCTCAACTTGAGATTTGTTGACCTTATTCTTACTTAGCTCGTTCAGCAAGGTCATAAATCTGTCATATGTAGCCTCTAAAGATTCTCCAACTTTAGCTTTGAACTCTTCATAGTTATTCAGGAAGTTGGATACTTTGAGTTGGTTGTCGACCTTTGATCCAAGCATCATCTTCTCCAATTGATCCCACATCTGCTTTCCAGTAGCGTTGTAGCTATCAATTTTGACATAAATTTCATTCGGTATGCCTTGGAGAATGAATGATTTTGCCAGTATGTCACCCTTATGTCTCCTTTTCTGCTCATCCGAGTATTCATCAAGCGGTAATGGATACTCTCCCTGTTCTTCTTCACCATTCTCTCCAGCTATAGTGAGTGTCTTGGTCGGAGGTGTCATGATTCCTTCCTTTAAGGATATTCTGATGTAATCTCTCAAATCATTACGATCGATGAAATCCAAGAATCGGTCTTTCCATTGCTCGTACTCTCCCTTGAAGAGTACCGGTGGCTTTACATCTGTTCCAATAGCGAGAGCTTCTCTTGATATCATCCTGATATTGAAAATATGCAATAAGAAACTAGAAATTGATCGTTAGTCCAGATAAAATCAAAAGAATACAAATTAATACTGAAAATGAGAAATGGAAATAAGAGAATTAGGCGCAAAACACAGAATGCGCTAAGGACAGAATTGCGCCAAGGGCAGTGGCGCAAAAGAAATTTTGTGCTAAAAGAGGTTGGCGTGAAACGCGCTAAAGGCAGTAGCGCAAAGTTGTGCTAATTGAGGCTGGTGCAAGAGACAATTCGTGCTACGTGAAGCTAGCACAAACAGAGATTTCGCGCTAAGTGAAGTTGGCGCAAAAGAGACTTGGTGAGAAATTCAGGAACTCGCTAAGGGCAATGGCGCAAAATACACTTTACGTTGATCACTTTGAAACCCTTGAATCTGGCGAGAAAAACCTATGAACTGGCGCAAAACGTGTTCTTCACCTTTACTTCAAAAGTCGGCTCTGAATCACCCAAAAACCTATCTAGACTTCGAATTACAACTCGAAATTTTGACAATAAGACCATAGACACATCTAGAACAGATTACAATCAAATAATTTCAAAGACAACCACTCCAAGAAGACTCGATTAATGTAACAGTGCTCTGAACTCGTGAAGACCAAAAACACCAAAATCATCAAAATGAGAATCGATTACAGTGCAATACACGATTAAATCAATAAAAACTCAATCTAATACTGATTTCGACCTCACCCCAAATGATTTCTAATCGAAAAACACACAAACACTCAAAAATCAAATATGGGTATCGATGGAACAGTGTTCGGCCAGTGTTTTCTTTGATTTCAATCTGGTTAAGATCTGATACCAATTGATTGTCCCTGTAATTCAGTTTCTTATCACATAAAATATATAATCACAAACAAGAGATTAATAACCTGATATTGATTTCTCAATCAAAGGATTACAAAAACTCTCTTGAAAGGATTTTCTCTCTCTAAGCTCTCTCTCTCTCTCTAGAATCGCCTCTCTCTCTCTCTCTCTCTCTCTCTCTCTCTCTCTCTCCGGGAGAATGACGGCTGATTTCTCTATTTTGGCACACCTTTCTCACTAACAACCCTAGCACCCAAAATACCTCATATACCTATTTAGGGAAAAGACAAAATAACAAAAATACAAGGAAATAACTTTAACTATTTATTACAAAGGACCTAGACTATTTGTTGAGAATGACTTTGGGGCTTAGACTTCTTGAAACTTTCTTCTTCAATCTTGATGATCTAGAATCCAATAAATCTGTGATCTAACAATTGTTTTATCATAACTTCTTCTTTGAGATTCTCTTCCAACAAGGCTTCTACTTGGGATGTCTTGATTCTCTTAATGAGGCTCGACACTAACTCAATCCTTGAAAGGGTAGCCCGAATGCTTCCATTATAGTCTCCAACTTAACGCATCGACCACCACGTTTGCCTTACCGGGTTGGTAAAGCAACTCACAATCATAATCTTGAGTAACTCGACCCACCGCCTTTGCCTCATGTTCAACTTCTTTTGATCAAAGACATATTTCAAACTCTTATGATCCGTGTAGAGCGTACACTTCGTGCAATAGAGGTAATGCCGCCAAAGCTTCAAAGCGAATACCACCGCCGCTAACTCCAAGTTATGGGTAGGATAATTCTTCTCGTGAACCTTGAGCTATCTTGATGCGTAAGCAATCACCTTGCCTCTTTGCATCAAAACTCAACCCAAACCCATCTTGGAAGCGTCGCTGTAGAATACGAAGTCTTTCGATTGGGTTGAGACAAAATTGGAGCTTCACACAACTTCTTTTGTAAAGTTCAGAATGCCTTCTCTTTCGCGTCGGTCCAAACGAACTTTACATTCTTTCGAGTCAAAGCCGTCAAGGAAGAAGCAATTTTGGAGAAGTCTTGAATGAATCTTCGGCAATAACACGCCAAACCTAAGAAGCTTCGTATCTCGGATGGACTTTTGGGAGGTTCCCAATTCATCATTGCTTCAATTTTGGAGGGGTTTACCTCACCCCGTCTCGAGTGACAACGTGACCCAATAATTGAACCTCTTCAAGCCAAAAGTCGCACTTCGAGAATTTGGCGTATAACCTCTCCTTTCTTAACACCTCTAGGACTTCACGAAGGTGTTGCTCATGTTCCGACTCACTCTTGGAATACACGAGTATGTCATCAATAAATACAATGACCGACTTGTCGAGGAATGGTCAGCACACTCTATTCATCAAATCCATAAATACCGCCAATGCGTTAGTTAGACTAAATGGCATCACGAGAAATTCGTAATGGCCGTAATGCGTTCTAAAGTACTTCTTCGGGATGTCCTCTCCTCTCACCTTCACTTGGTGGTATCCCGAACGCAAATCGATTTTTGAGAAACACCCCGCTCCTTGGAGTTATCGAACAAGTCCACGATTCTTAGAAGCGGATACTTGTTCTTCACCATTGTCTTATTCAGTTCACATTAATCGATGCATATTCTCATTGTGCCATCCTTCTTCTTGACAAACAAGACCGGAGCTCCCCAAGGTGACGAGATCGGTCTTATACAACCCTTATCAAGAAGCTCTTGGATTTGAGCCATCATTTCTTGCATTTCAGATGGCGTCAACTGGTAAGGGGCTCGAGCAATCGGAGCCGCTCTCAGTACCAGGTCAATTCGAAACTCTACTTGACGATCGGGTGGTAACCCTGGAAAGTCGTTCGGGAAGACGTCAGGAAACTCATGTACCACCTTCACATCCTCGAATTTCTTCTTCTCAAGTTTGGCATCGATCACGTATGCTAGGAAGCATGAACATCCTTTCACCAAACATTTATGTGCCTTGGCCATGGTGATAATTGCTACATCGCCCTTCCTCCTTTCACCATATACCACTACCATCTCCCCGCTCGAGACGGGTAGTCGGATCAATTTCTTGGAGCACACAATCTTAGCTTGGTTCTCCACTAAAAAATCCATACCGACTACCACATCGAAACCGCCAATAACCATAGGCATTAAGTTGATCAAGAATTCCTTCCCTTCAACATCGAACTTGCAACCCTTCAAGACGTCGCGGATCACTACTTGACTACCATTCACTATTTCTACCACTATATCCTCTTCTAAGATACTAGTGGGAATGGCAAGTTTATGAAAAAAAGCATCGGACACAAAAGAGAAACTAGCACCATAATCAAATAACACACGAGCAGGTACGTAGTTTAGGAGAAATGTACCCGATACCATGTCGGTGGATGCCTTGGCCTCATCGGCCGTCATCTGGAAAGCTCGGCCAGGAACCCTTGGAGGGTTCTCCTTCTTCTCCGGGGCACTACCCGTCTTCCATTTCGGACAATCCTTCTGGAAATGTCCAGGCATATTGCACTCAAAACAGACGATTCCCTTGATTGGGCAATCCCTAAGAACATGATCGGGCTTCCTACACTTGGCACAATAGGTGGAGTTGGAGTTATAGTTGTCGTGGTGCTTGCTTTGGCATTTAGGGCACCACCGCGCCCATCGACGGTTGTCAAAACTTCTTCCCCCGTTGAACGGTCTTTGCCTCTTGGGAGGCCCGGGGTTGCTTTCCTACCTTCTCTTGTCTCCTACCACCACCGCTTTCTCCACCTTATCTCTAGCATAGATATCTTCCATGATCTGGGATTCCTCTATCGTCTCACGGATATTAGAGGCTTTAGAGTTGCAGACCATAGACATCATGTCCGCCGGTAGGCCCTTAAGATAGGCCTTTATCTTCTCCTTTTTCGTCGGGGCCACGTTACCCACTAGCCTCAACTTCTCCATAAACTGACGGGTGCACTCCCTCACCGTCAAGTTCCCTTTCTTGAGAGACCGGAACTCTTCTTCAATGCGGTCCAAGGCCCTCTCATTACAATACTCGTCCAAAATTTTCTTCTTGAACCCAACCCAAGTCAGTTGAGCCAAAATAGTAGGGGAGAGGGTGGACTTGATGATATTCCACCATGTGAGTGCCATATCTTGTAGGATTTGGGAACCAAATCTAACTCTCTGACCTTCTTCGCACCCATATGAGTCGAAGGCTTGTTCGATCCCTTGAATCCATTTCATGAACGCAACAGGGTCTTTAGAACCGGAGAACTCCGGTGGCCTGCAACCTAGGAAGGACTTATACATGAAATCTCTCTTGTCTTGCCTTACTTTGGTAATTATTGGTTCGTCAGTCCGGTTCATGTGTCTCGTACCACCGGACCCAATCACTCCAATGTTCTCCGCAACTATTTCATTCCTCCGGTTGCTTACATCGCGGTCCTCAAACATTTTCAGAAGAGATTCCTTCTACTTGGCCATCACTTCGTTCATCATTTGCATTAGATTGGCTATCATCTCAGACTGAGGGGTCATTTCGCGAATGATCGGATTTGACGATGCAAGGTTGACCTTGGTTCAACTTCTGGTCCTCCGCCCAACAATGGCGGTATGGGTGGATGAGTAGCGACTTCAACCCTGTCTGGTTGATCAACCGTTAAAGCGGTCGCCTCGCCTCTGTCGACGCGTGTACACGGTCTACCACACGTACTTACCATCCTTAATCTTCCACACACGCACGAGAATGGAGGTAAGAGTAGGTTATACAAATTAAACACAAGGAAAACATACTAATACATTCATTAATCATCATAACAATAGCACATCAAGCACGATCACGTAACAATACATTCATAATAGCATTAGCTAAGTGAAATTATGAACATATTTTACACAAGAAGTCTCATTACCATCATCATGATTTTCAATTGGTGTACTTCCGTTGACTTTTAAGACTAACCCATCTTATGATTTCTACCCAATCACACAAATCATTACTTAATAATCTCAGCTTAAGTCTAGACATCTTACATTCATGCCTAGTTCACTTAAATAAAGCTCTGATACCAACTTATAACACCCTAAAATTTGAAATTTGAAAATTCGGCAATATGATGTTTATAATTGGAGTAAACCACCCGAACGGGTAAATGTAATATAGCGTTTACAAAACCTGTAAATAAATGTGAAAATCGATAACAAACTAATCTAAATAAATTCTATCTAGATTACATTGGTTGTCAATCCAATTTCAAAAATATTAAAGTCATTTGAACGTCAAGACTCCAAATATCTATCATCCCAAAAATGCCTCAAGTGTCCACGTTCATCACTCAAACCTTTGGCAACCCACTGCTAAGGGAACCTGTTATACACGTCATTTGAGAAAAAGTGTTAGGCTTAATGCCTAGTGAGAACATACAATTTATATAATGATTTGGAAATAATTTAAATGCGACAATAAGTAACCTTTCAAGAGTTGGGTTTGCAATTGTATGAATAACCACATATTGACGTTACGGCCCAAAATACATCTTGCGATGACGGGGGAGACCAGATTTTTCAAGGATTGTGTCGGAACACAAAAGTAGGCAACTTTCCAAGTTATTGAGCTCACCATACTAGGATCAAGGCCACGAACTTGCCGACTCATACTCAGATGTAGGGGAGAGCACCCAATGATCCTAATCATGCTCATTCGCTAGAATTTATATTTACGACCCACAGCTAGTATTCGGTCCCACATAACCATACCAAGTTGCCACCCTAGGGTCCAATGTCTCAACTAGCTACAAACGGGTTTTATCCCAAAAATTAAGTTGACTCTATACCTATGGATCCATTAGTAATAGTCTAGACTTGTCACAATTACATTTCTGACCAACTACAATCAAACATATAGCTTTCAGTAACATTCATTTCCCAAAAATGCATTTCTTGGTACAAATAATATCAATAAAACCAAATCCATTTAAGATCCATAATGTGGACCTTTTCCCATTTCCAAATATGAATTCTTTACAAGGTACACTTATCAAAGGTCATACCCTTTTAAAGTAGTCATAAACCACAACAACAATAATCCATTTGTTTTCCTCTCAAAGGTTCATTCTATCAAGTGAACACTACTAAAATAAATCGTATTACCGACGACTAAAACCATACTCAACAACATCCCATGGCACACTACAATACTCAGGACCCCAGCAACAGAAAAACATAGACATGTCTTCACACCATTAATCACCCTAACTTCAACAACAAATTACCTGAAAATATTTAACATTTGTATCCTATCTTTTATTTATGTGCATTTTTCTAGACTGAACATTTTATCTAACAACCATTTTATCTAACAAGAAAGCAAAAAAGTTCAGATAGAGAGTTCAACAACAAAAAACAACAAACAATTATCAACTTGGAGTTTGAACTTATGATGAACTTAAAGGATCATAACAATATTAAGTGTTCTATCCATCAAGCTTGATCAGAAATACAAAAGACATGAAGAAAAAGTAATAAAAAAATTATTCAGTCCAATATATTAATTACATAACTACAATACAACAAAGCACTGGACCTAAAAACATATCAGAGCAAAAACACATATTAAAGAATCATAACGTAATCCATGACAAAGTAACTGTACATGTTAAATGGTTTCACAATTTAGAACAACAGGAGATGTTGGCAATAAGACATGGCATCTCTATCTAGAATGTTTATAATCACTGTGCTGAAGAGTATCATTTTATTACTTTGAGTCCAAAAACAATGTTCATCAGCCAATGGTACCATCTTTCAAAATCCATTAGAACATTTATGCTGAATTGCGAGTGATGACAAACTCAGCTGTTTTGTCACTGCAGTTTCACATTTCTACCGTTAAGCAGCAAAACTTGTTCTTGGTTTGCACATTTATGGTCAGTTAATTCTCTGTTATATGATTCTTTAGAACCTGTTTATGTTCCATTACATCTGTGTTTGTTAACTCATAATGTATGGGGTTGATTCATAGTCATAGTTTGTAGTTATCAAGCAGAAGTAAACGACACATTTGAGTAATACTAAAAAAAAGACTTTAAAGTTGGAGATCCATACCTTTTTGGCCAACGGTAATCAACTTTCTTCGTTTGTGTGCTTCACCTAAAAAGATAAATTTTCATCTTCATGGAAGGTTGTTGTTTATCATCCAAGTTTTTGGATGTGTTACCTTCATCTTTACATTCACTAATATCTGCTTAACATCAGACGGTGAAGGTGAACGAGTGAAAAAGCAGGTAAATAATATATTTGTTAAACACATTCAAAGAGATCGAGTTGGGTTAATACAATTTAAGGTTGGGAAATAAATCTGAAGCTAATGATTATAATCCTACAACCATGTATGGAAAAGGCTTCAAGATAGCTCTGATGTAAGTTATTTTCATTATAACAATGATAATAATCAAGACCTAACATGGAAACCATGTATATCAAATTTTCAGTCATAACAGATGATACAGTAAACCAAATTTTCAACTTAAATTTCAACTCAACTCAAATCATTAGAAATAGATTTCAAACCAGCAATATATTCACATATGCATCTGCACAACTAGAATCACAACCATATTTCTGATTACCACTTCAATAGAAGAAAAAACGAAATAGATAACAGAGAGTTACCATAAAGGAGAAAAGAATAAGAGGTTGAGAAGAAACCAAATCTTAATCGATATATACCTTTGACTGAAGATGAAATTAAATGTTGAAACCCAATAGGAAGCAGCAGAGCAAAGATCTGAGGAATGTCAGAGCAATGTCTGATGAAAACAAACAAACAAACAAACATCAATTTCATAATCGTAAAGAACCAATTTATAAAATCAATTTCATAATCGTAAACCTACAAAATCGAGAGAGATTGTCGGCGAGGAAGATGAGAGAAGAGATACTACAACAATGCGGCGAGGAAGATGAGACCGGCGATCGTCGGCGAGGAAGATGAGACCGGCGATGAAGAGGGCGGCGATGAGGATGGGGTGAAATTTTTTTAGGTTTTGACGATGAGGACGCGATCGTTGGGTTTTGACGATGGGGTAAAAAGTTATTAATATTTCAATAATGTAAAAAAATGGTGAAACTCTTGTTTGAGATTGTTATTTAAAAAATAAAATGAAAAAATAATTAAAAAATAAAATGAGAAAAAACCTACCCTCGGTAAATAGTCGGTAATAATTAAAAAATAAAATGAAAAACCTACCCTCGGTAAACAGTTGGTATATCACTAATTTTTCCGACGGTTTTCCGACGACTTATTAAAAATAATTAAAAAATAAAATAAAAAAACATACCATCGGTAAATCGTCGGTATATCACTAATTTTACCGACGGTTTTCCGACGACTTATTAAAAATAATTAAAAAATAAAATGAAAAAACATACCGTCGGTAAATCGTCGGTATATCACTAATTTTTCCGACGGTTTTCCGACAACTTATTAAAAATAAATATAAAATGAAATGAAAAAACATACCGTCGGTAAGCCGTCGGTATATCACTAATTTTTCCGACGGTTTTCCGACAACTTATTAAAAATAAATATAAAATTAAATGAAAAAGCATACCGTCGGTAAGCCGTCGGTAATTACCGACTGTTTTTGTCGTCGGTAATTGCCGTCGGTATTTCACAGTTTTCTAGTAGTGGAACCTAACCATAAAATTAGAATCATGATGTGACAAAATATTTTCCTTCAAGTAACCCACCATAAATGTGCATGTAAAACCATATTTCACTTCACATAAGATGAAAGCCTTCATTTTAGTTGAAAATGATGAAAACCCTAAAATCTCCAAAAATACAAAGTTAAGTCAAAATCATTTCAAGCATGTATATAATCAACGAGAAGTTTAGGAGTTCAAAATGTAATGTTTTTGACATGCATAAAGTTGAAGAAAAGGAAGTATGAACTCACAATGCTTGGTTTGGGTAAACCCTAGAAACCAAGAAATCTTTATAATGGTAGCAACCTTGACCTTGAACCCTAGATCATCAACCTTGGTGAAGATGATGGAGTAGTCTCTTGGAATCTAAGTATTTAATGCCTTAGATGAAGTTAGGGTTTGGAAAAATAATGAGAGAAAACGAGAGAGAATGAGAGAGTTTTTGGTAGGTGAGAGTGTTAAATGAAAAGAGTTAGACAAATCAGGCATTTAAGCCTCTGGCCCTGCATGCGACAGTGCCATGCGATTGTGCCATGGGCACTATCGCATGGCATAATCACCCAAGAGGTACCGTGAGTCGTCCCCTCCCCGCGATTGTGACACGACGACAGTGCCACTGTACTCTCGCGGATCACTCTCGCCATCTCTGTACTATGGGCACCAAGGCCCTTGCGACTATGCCTTGGCGACAATGACACTGTCACAGTCGCCTGGCAAGGTCGCTCACCCCATTTTACGCTCCGAAATTCGACTCTCATTGGTAACGAAAGCTGATATAACCATATTAACTCATAATGGAAGGCTCAAGGGACCAGAGCTAGATAGGTTATGGGAAAAATAACAGAAGGCTGACATACCAGAATACGGGTGTTACATAAAAAATATTTTAATATTATAATCAATGATTTATCTTCAAAATGGGGAAGCTGTTGGAGATGGATGTAATTTTTTTGGAAATTTTGACTTTTAATTCCCATTTTGGAGAAATTTTGGGGAAGCTGTTAGAGATGTTCTAACAGGTTGGGTTAAGTTGAAAATCTCAACTTATTTAATTAAACAGGTTGGGTTGGGTTGAGATTTTCAACCCAATTAATAAATGGGTTGAACTCCAACCCAACCCATGTCACCCCTAATTTTAGGAGTGTATAATTATTACCATTTTTTAATTAACCAAGATACAATTTTACCCTTAATTATATTGAAAGAAATTATCTCCATCACATAACTAATGATAGAATGGGAAAACATACATTTAATTTTTGTAAATAAACACTTATTTTAAGACAAACTACAATAGTAATGTACACACTTATTTTAAGACATAAAAAGTAGTTTATTCCCTAAAATATGAATGAAATGAAACTTGTTCGATTTTGATACAAATTTCCCTAATATAAATAAGTGATATCATATAGTCATCATAATGTTATTTAATAATAATAATAAATTATTGATAAAAATCCCAAAGTGAGCCATGAATGTTATTAAATAATGCATTGACATCATGTAACTTGTTCACTAATCAAAAATTGTACATCTAGTTTCTTTTTTTGCAACGTGGTCTACTAAAGTCCACAAAGCACCTACTCAATACTCACCTCTTGTTGAAAGAAGTGTACCCCGATAAAATCCAAATAATCCACCTACCGTTACAAACAACACACAAATTCCTTTCTAAACATGGGTATGGTTTTCGGGAAAATCACGGTGGAGACACCAAAATTCGAAGTCATCCACTCCTCAGCCGACTACGAAATCCGTCAATACCCGCCGTCAGTGGTGGCAGAAGTGACCTACGATCCATCCCAGTTCAACGGAGACAAAGACGGTGGGTTTACCATACTTGCCAACTACATCGGCGCATTCGGCAACCCAAAGAATACGAAGCCGGAAAAGATCGCCATGACGTCACCTGTAATAACAAAGGCAGAGCCAGAGAAGATAGATATGACTTCACCAGTGGTGACGAAGGATGTCGCCGGAGGAAGGGTGACGATGCAGTTTATACTACCGGAGAAATACAAAAGTGCAGAGGAAGCACCGACGGCGGTGGATGAGAGGGTGGTGATAAAGGAGGAGGGAGAGCGGAAGTATGCGGTTGTGGGGTTTAGTGGGGTGGCGACGGAAGGAGTGGTGGCGGAGAAGGTGGAGAAGTTGAAGAGAGATTTGGAGAGAGATGGGTTTAAGATTAGTGGGGAGTATGTGTTGGGAAGATATAATCCGCCATGGACGTTGCCTCCTTTTAGGAAAAATGAAGTTATGGTTCCTGTGGAATGAAATTTATATATAATATAATTATTTTTTTTTGACTTTTATTTAAAATATTATGAGATTAATCTATGTATGTACAAGCTTATGAAAGACTCACAATTACCAAAAAATACATGTAATGTTATGATGATATATAGATTCTATCGGTTGCTATTCTTTTCGAAGTATAGCTTAATTAGTTACATTTTGGATTTGTTCTCTTAACGTTTCATGTTCAAGGAGGGCCCATGTTTACGTTGTTTAACATGTTAAATATGTGGTTATGAACGTGACCTTAAAATTAGGGCCCATGTTTACGTTGTTTAGTGCTTTAATCAACGAATGTAAAACTATAGCCCACCTTAGTGCGTCTCTCTTTATCAGAAGACAAAAATATTAAGTCACATCATCGCCTCTATAAGTTGTATATATGTATCTTTGTTATCTCATTGTGCATTGTAATAAAAAAAAATTAGGTGTAACAGGGCTCCAAAAAGATTGGAACGTCCCTGCAGGGACGGACCTAGAAAATTTTCATGCGGTGGCACCATATAATATAGACAAAAAATAATTATAAAAAACACAGTTTTTATCGAACATGTCTTCATCTTTTTACGAATGTTAAATATTGTTTGATATGTTTTTAGCCTAATTCCACCACTTTGAGGCATTTCTTTAAAGTTTTTTTTGCTTCATTTCGAAGGATTTTTAGGTTTTTTTTATCGATTTCAAGGGATTTTTTTTTCGGTTTTTATGGTTGATTTCAAAAGTTTTTTTCGGTGTTTTGGTTGATCTCAAAAGTTTTTTATTTATTTATTAATTACGAGGTATGGTTGCACCTTCTTCAAGTTTCCAAAATAATATGGTAGCACCTTACAAAACGATACAATTGCACCTTTTACGAACCTAAATTTTTTACCTTTCGTCAGAAAAATAATACGGTGACACGTGCCACCATTACCATCATACTAGGTCGGTTCTTGTGTTCAAGTCATTTTAATGTCATTGACAGGTTGTCTGCTATTAATTTCAATGCATTATGAAATTAATGGTTGGACACCCTTTTTATAAAAGCAAAAACAGAACATTAGATCATTTCAAAAGTGTAGTTAAATGTTCCGGTTAAATCAAGAAGATTTCTATTTTTTATCAAGTTTAAAAGTTCATGTTTATATGTCAAAAATATTCGTTCTCAAGTTTATGCACTTCTAAATATACAATCACAATTTTTACTTTGTTTGTCTCATTAAAGTTTTTCTCAACTCCATAGATTTGTCAAAACTATGCCTAATCCTCAAGATTTGTGATCAATGGCATCTTTTTTTATTTTCAAAAGCAAATGTATTATACAAACACAAACCAGTACAAAGGGAACCATAGGAAGGTTTGCAAGAAGCAAACCACCCAACACCGAACATAGAATAGAGAAACACACGACCGATTGCAGCAAAAACCAGAAAATAGGAACGAAAACTGGTATCAACTACACAAGAAATAACCAACCACGAACAGAAACGAAAATCGGTTGCTGAAGACAGACCCGAATAGCGCTGGACAACCTCACCTCGACTACCTGTATACGGAATCAATGCTCAACCGATCCCATACACTTCTCGGATCTGTTATCCACATGTTCCAATCGATCTTTTTCTTCCAAGTTCTCCTAGAAACCTATTCAAAGCTTCTCCGTATAAACTCAAAAAATAGGTCATCTAATTTCCTTGAATTTTGATCAAATACAATATGGTTACAAGGGAACCACAATAGATATATAAACGCCCAAATCACTTTCAATCAAAGTTTTGGGCTCGACCCGATTGAAGCCAAATCCAGCAGTCCCTGATCGATCCAATGCTTCTGAAATCCATCCTCCACCAACGAGCCACATCTTGCCCCATCTTATTGACCTTTTCGTAATGAATTAACGCGTGCTCCACTGTTTCGATGAATTTGTCACATTGCGTACAAAGTGTGGAATTGACATCCACTCCCATTTTGTCGAGTATCGCTCTACACGGAATCCTCTCCATCCTTACTCTCCAAATTAGGACACTGATCTTCTTTGGATGATTTTTAGTCCATCTTGTTTCCTCTCCGCAGTCCACTCTATTCGCCACCTTGTCGTCGTTTAGAGACTTTAACTCAATTAGCGAGAACTTCATGTCCGTCCCGAGCATCCACTTCACTTTATCCAGACTATTCTCCCTTAGTATCACAACCTGCAACAGAGAAAGAAGATTATCTAGCTCACTCATTTCCTTCCCTTTCGGCTCTTTCCTCCAACCCCAATTCCATGACCACTCCTCCCCTACCCAACTCCCTCTCTCGAAAATTTTAGCATTTTTCTTAGATTCAAATTGCCAAAGTCAATTAAACCTACACTTCAACAACTCATTTCCCAACTATCTATCCGACCAAAAGCTAGTATCCTTTCCATTCCGTACTTTTTTCCCGAATGAAGAAGGAAAGTTTACCCCCAATTTCCCCAAGTCGTTACCAATCTTCACAATACATTCCACACTGATCTACTCCCCCCACCTACAATCCGATTGTCCCTACCCATGAGACCGCCCTCACACCCGTGTATGCTTTTTATGACCTTCACCCATAAAGCCTCTTTCTCACAAAGAAACCTCCACCACCACTTACCTCACAATGGCATCTTTTGATATTTACTTTATATGTAATTTCCTCTTGTATCTTTCATTTTGTGCATTACTGTTAGAAAAGGAATTTATAACTAATCCATGTAGCAGATTTAGGTCAAGTTATAATCACTGACAAAGTACTTTGGTCTCTATTTGTCGCTACACAAAGAATATTTAGTCCCATTCCCAAACAAATTGGCTTTAGGGATTAGGTGTCAAGCACCCCTTGGTTTTACATTCAAAACTAGATACGGCAACAATATATCCTTATTGTCACTTGTTTGTACCCTAGAACTTCTACATGGTTTGGGTTAGTCGGACCCAAACCGGTTGGATTTAGGGGACTAGGTATTGAAACACCCTTGAAATTTTATCTCTCAAATCAGAAATGCCACATGTATTTATTTATCTCAATAATCTATAATGTATCTCGGTTAGGGGCAGAGCCAGAATTATAATTGGGGGGAGGAGGTTTGAAAATCTCGAATTTAGCTTGTCGATCGAAGTCATTCAAACAAGAGGTTAATACGAGATATGCGATTAATGTTGGTTCTCTTAAGTCTCGTACAGATTTTGACAGGATATTGGACTTGTGATGTGTAGATTAAAAACAAAAACTATGAATATTGTCATTTTTGTTGTTAGAAGAGAGATAAATATTTTATATTATAGTGGTAAATGAAGTTAAAAACATATTGTTGAAGGATTATGTGCCATCATCAAAATGAAGTGATTGAAAGAATTGTTTCCCAGTATTAGTATTTACCATAATGAATGTTTTATTTTCTTTATAAACTTCTCCCTATGTAAAGGGCTTATGATTAATGAGAATTACAGACTTTCTCTCTCTATCTTATTGTTATATTCTCTATATTGATTGTTCTGTAACACATTATCAGCACGTACGCTCCTTAGAATGAAGTGATCGTGAAATTAGGCTAAACACTACAAGAAAAATGGTAATTAGTGACCAGAATTTTAGTGACGACTTATTTTTTGGTCACTAATTTCAACGTTAGTGACAGTAAAAAAGGTTGTCACTAAAATTTGGTCGCTAATATGTATATAGTGACAAAAACTAAAATTTGGTCACTAGAATGGTCACTAATTCTTATGGCTAAAAAAGATTATTCCTATATATATAATTTAATGACTAAATTTGTGACGATTATATTTTTCGTCACCAATTTCAAAGAGTTAGTGACAAAAAATAGTTGTCACTACATAGTATTTAGGAGTTACGTTAGTTGAATAGATTAGTGACAAAAAATAATGGTCACTAAAATAAAAATTTTAGTAACAAAAAAATAGTTGTAACTAAAATGAAAGTGGTAGTAACAAAAAATAGTGGTCACTAATTTAAAAGAGTTAGTGACAAAAATAGTTGTCACTACATAGTATTTAGGAGTTCATGTTAGTTGAATAGATTAGTGACAACAAAATAGTGGTAACTAAATAAAAATGTTAGTAACAAAAAATAGTTGTCACTAAAATGAAAGTGGTAGTGACCAAAAAATAGTTGTCACTAATTTCAAAGAGTTAGTGACTAAAAATAGTTGTCACTACATAGAATTTAGTAGTTTAGTTGAATAAATTAGTGACAACAAAATAGTGGTCGCTAAAATAAAAATGTTAGTAACAAAAAATAGTTGTCACTAAAACGAAAGTGGTAGTGACAAAAAATAGTTGTCACTAATTTCAAAGAGTTAGTGACCAAAACTAGTTGTCACTACATTGAATTTAGTAGTTTAGTTGAATAGATTAGTGACAACAAAATAGTGGTCACTAAATAAAAATGATAGTAACAAAAAATAGTTGTCACTAAAATGAAAGGGATAGTGACAAAAAATAGTTGTCATTAATTTCAAAGAATTAGTGACCAAACCTAGTTGTCACTACATAGAATTTAGTAGTTTAGTTGAATAGATTAGTGACAACAAAATAGTGGTCACTAAATAAAAATGTTAGTAACAAAAAGTAGTTGTCACTAAAATGATGGTTACTAATTGTATGTGTTAGTGACAAAAAGTAATGGTCACTAAATGGTATATCAAAAAAATGGTAACTTATTAACAAAATCATGACATAAATATAAAATTCTGAAGTCCAGGGACTAAAACTATAGAGTTTCTATTCTCATTTTAAAACCCCTAATTTCCTAGTTTCTCTCTCTCTCGATCACCCCTGAACATCCATCCTAGGTCATCGTCTCTCTCTTTGTCCGATCTCTCTGTCCGATCTCTCTATTTCAAGGTAAAGTGCAAATCGATTTCTGCACTCGATCTCTCCTCCAAAGGTAACGTTTTCGATCTCTCATCCAAACGCAACGATTTCTGCCCTCGATTTCTTCACATCGATGTGTGTCTATTGTTTGTGTGTTTGTGCTTGTTTATCGATTTCTATGATCTCTGCAGTATATTTGTTTAATAGCATTCCTTTATTTGAGGTTTCACCTGATTAAAACTTGATCTCCGTATATGTATTTCACGATTGCAAAAAAAGACAACCTAAACAAGGGACATTTACCTTGCTGCGAGCCAAACTTCTCCAAACTGTCGACAAACCAGGATATACCGGAGTTTGTCGACCACCAAAATCATCAAAAGCATAGTCCACATAGTTGACCAGAAATATATTTCTTTCAGCTTCATCGACCGACTCTTGCTGTACTCTACATAAAACAACTATGTTACTGCAAAATGATGGAAGCTGGATAAAACGTCTTCATAGTATAGAATGTGGCCCTGAACTAATTACAATAGTGAAAACAATTATTTCCTAGACATCTATATGCAGGTTACTTTGGATTAAGAAACCCATATTTGTTTCTCAAGATTAATTGATTTCAAAGCAACATAAAAAGACAACACTTCCTCACATAACAAACTTGTGAACCAAAAAGAGTATTTATACAATGCTTTGCCACCAGAACTTAACAACCTTTTTGTTTATTTTCATCAACTTGAAATTAATATCCAAATATAGAAAAAAAATTAAGCACCTTGGTAGAAACACTGAAAGTTTTTTGGTGATAAGAGAGATAGATTTAAGTACAACTATTGGAAAAATAAACAGGTTAACCTGGAGAGTTTCTCCACCGTTGCCAATAAGATGGAGAAGCATATTCAATATTGGGTGAAGAAACTGCAGCAGGGCAGTTGAATCAACATTTTTCAAACAGTTGATTGCCTGAAAAGGAGTTTAGTGTTGCTTTGGTTGTGGGAGGTTGCTAGAATATGTATTTTTTTGTTTGTTTAGGGAATACTTTATCCACTCTGGCTGCAACATCATCATCATCATCATTTTTTAAGCCACAATTTCCCTTTGTTTTTCACCATTATTGTTTAATACAAGTAATAATGCAATTTAATAAGAAACTGTCAAGGAATTCTCTGTAATATGCATGGGATCTCCAATGTAAAGGAAGGGAACAGAAGGGACATAAGAAACATGAGAACTTCCAGCAATTATACAGAAGTGTGCATATAGAATGCTTAGCTTTTTAGAATGCTTTAATAATACCTCAAATAAATAAATATCCTTGGTAACGACACCCCATGGGAAAGATTAGTGTATCATGGAGAGAAACGATCTTGATTCTCAGTAAATAAGGAACAGTTGAGTAAAGAACAAAGCCTAGCCCAACTCACCCACGTAGTCTATCAGGTCCAGTGAAGTACGTCATTACATTCAGTTCAAACATCAGGAATTTATCTTGTATTAGCTAATTGATTACCCATTTCCTCTTATCCGTGATAAAGATTAAATAACCAGGCTTTAGACTTCTCTTATCCGTGGTTAGGTTTAGACTTCAAATTTTCTCTTGGTTAATGTTCACTCTTATATTCATTATTCGTTTTATTATGTTGTAGGTTGGTAAAAAGACACAACAGGGGACAAGATTTCCAAACTCTGCTCCAGGGTTGTTCTTTAAACATTGCGGGCACAGGTTTGATTTAATCAATCTATGAAATAAATTTATGAGGATTATCTCATCTGAACTTAGCTTGCATGATAAATAACCCTCTTCTCTTCACCTCTTTTCTTCACATTATCATTCCATTATCATTCCAATGGCAGCAACAGCACGACCAGGAGCTCTTATTTTGGTCCTCTCCCTCATTCTCTTGATCGCATTCGCGGATCTCGCTATAATTACTTGTTATAATTAATTAATGGTATCAAGTTTCTTTAATTAGCGTATTTGTATGGCATGTGTTAGTCCACTGTAAAAAAAATTCTTGGAAGACCCAAATAAAAACAAATTACACCAAATATTAGGTATTGTGTGATCATGTGGTTGAATGAACTAAACAAATTTGTTGTTTACTTATGGCTGTTTTTTCAATACATGCAGTTTCTTATTCTGTATTTATCTGTGTAGGGATTACTTATCTTTAGTGGATACAAGTTTTTAATCGGAGGCAAGGACAAAGACAAGTAGGTCTATATGTATATATCCTTTTTTTTAGGACTTCTTTTTTAACTAAGGATATGGACAAGTCCTGGATAAACATAGTTCATAGGACAAAGGATTACAAATATGAAGTAGGTGTGAAAGAATTTCTTAATTTTGCATACCGTGACAAAGAGGAGTCATCCAAAATTCCTTGCCCTTACAAAACTTGCAACAATTTCCGCCACCATGATAAAGCCACTGTATTCTCTCATTTGATGCAAAAGGGGATTTCTGCTAGTTATGATAATTGGATATATCATGGTGAGTCTTGTGATGTTTCGGATGATGGTGATGATGATATATCCTTCAATGAAACTGATGAGGCTAATGATGATATGAACGATGACGACCTTGATGAAATGTTAAATAACATAGGTCAAAGTACGCTTCCGACAAAGATTTAGAAACCATTCGTAGATTAGAAGATGAATCACACCAAGAGCTTTATACAGGATGCCAAACTTATTCAAAATTTTCGTTCATTGTTACTATTTTACATTTAAAAACAATGAGTGGTTGGTCCATCAAATCCTTTGATGCCTTGCTTGATATATTCAAAAAAGCCTTGCCAACTTCAGCCTTAGTTCCAAGGAACTTCTATGAAGCAAAAAAATACATACGTGATTTGGGGTTTGGAGGAGAAAAAATACATGCATGCATCAATGATTGTGTTCTTTACCGAAATGAGTATGCATCTCTTACCCAATGTCCAAATGATGACTGCAAAGAGCCTCGATTTAGCGGAAATGATTTGAAGGTTCCACGAAAGGTGCTTCAATACTTTCCTCTAAAATCTAGGCTTCAAAGGTTATTCATAAATAAACAAGCTGCTTGTGACATGAGGTGGCATAAGGAGAAGCGAGTTAACGATGATAACATAATGAGACATCCTGCAGACAGCGAGGCTTGGAAACACCTTGATAGAGTGTTCCCTTCATTTGCCAATGATCCACACAATGTACGTTTAGGGCTTGCAACCGACAGATTTAATCCATTGGGCAACTTAAGCAATTCATATAGCATATGGCCAGTCTTTGTTGTCCCATATAATCTTCCTCCATGGAAATGTATGAAAGACCCGTACTTGTTCATGTCTATGTTGATTCCTGGTCCCAAATCACCAGGCATTAATATTGATGTTTACTTACAACCATTGATTGATGAACTAAATGAGTTGTGGGTTGGTGTTAATGCTTATGATGCACATAGAAAAGAAAGATTTACACTACGTGCAGCTCTTTTGTGGACAATAAATGATTTTCCTGCATATGGTATGCTCTATGCTCTCTGGTTGGAGTGTCAACGGATACAATGCATGTCCAATGTGTATGAATGAAACATCATCTCATTACTTGACTCATAGTAGAAAAATATGTTACATGGGTCATCGAAGATTTTTGCCATCCTCAAACCAATGGCGAACGGATAAAAAGAATTTTGATGGAAAAGTTGATATTCGGGAGCCAATTGCACCGAAGTCCGGCCGTGAAATATTGTTGGATGTTGATTCTACTTACTTGATAGATGGTTGGCCCTGGAAAAGGAGCATTGAAAAGGTTTGGTCCACAAACATCAAGTAGCAGCCATGGTGTTCCACAACCTCAGAAATCTAGTAGCAACCGTGATGTTCCGAAGGGTCATAAGTCAAGTAGCAACCGCCATGTTCCACCACTTCATAAGTCAAGTAGCAATCGTGATCTTCCACCACCTCATATGTCAAGTAACATCCATCAAGTTCCACAACCACAGAATTCAAGTAGCAGTCATGATCTTCCACCACCTCATATGTCAAGTAGCATCCATCAAGTTCCACAACCACAAAAATCAAGTAGCAGTCGTGATGTTCCACCACCTCGTATGTCAAGTAGCATCCATCAAGTTCCACAACCACAGAAATCAAGTAGCAGTCGTGATGTTCCACCGCCTCGTATGTCAAGTAGCAGCCATGATGTTCCAAAGCCTCATAAGTCAAGTAACAACTGCAAGATTCCATCACCTCATGAGACAAGTAGCAGTCGAGATAGTTGAGATATTCTGATGAAGAACCAAGGCCTAGATGAAGAGCATCAAGAAGAGGATCAAGAAATTGATTCTATGGAGATGGACATTAGTGATCCTCAGTTGGAAGAGAACATTGGTTCAACTTCTTATGGTATGTTCATTATTTTAGTATAATTGAAGTAGTTGAATTAGAATAGTATGTGATTAATGTAACTTATAACCAATCATTTTTGCGTTGAATAAATTGTTTAGGCACATCCATTACTCGGAAAGAAACAAGAGTCTTAAGTGAAACGAGAAAGAGACGCTTGAATAAGGGGCCATTTGTTTTTAAAGTTGATGAATGTGCTGGACGTATCGTTGGGGAAGATAGCCAACGATTTATCACCAAGGGCGGGTGTCTTGTGCGTGAGCATGCAAAATTCGATGGAACCACTTGGAGAAATCAATCAGAGCTGTTGAAGGAGGATATCATCAATAAATGCATGGTAAAGTGTTATTATTAATTGATTTTTCAATTAAGATTATATTTGATAACATGGTACACTAATTTACACACTCTTCTTCTATATGTTATAATCTACGTGAATCTTTACAATATGTGGATCAATTAAGTGGTTTGTTGAGTAAATGGATTACAGGAAAATTCAAATTACGATCCAAATTGTCGGTTGATGGTACGTGCTATAAATACACAGTTGGCCAACCAACACAGGAATAGATTGTGTAGGTTGCATGTTCATTACAAAAAGTTCGCTACCAAAGAGGATGCAATCAGACACCCCCCAAATGGTATAACCGACACTGATTGGGTAGAGCTGTGTGGAAAGTTTTCAAGCGAAGAGTTTCAGGTTTTTACTTGGCACTTGTTTTTCTAGCTTTGTAAATTTGTTGATAAGAAACATTTACAAATTATAAATTATTTTTGATTGTTTAACTTTGCAGAAAAGAATCGCTATAAATAAGAAAAACCGATCAATGAATGAAGTTACACCCGCTGTTGGCACAGTTTCCATTGCACGGATAGTTGATAAGGTAAGTAGCTTTTTAGAACTAAAATCTTCCATTTTTTTCTGCATATTTATCTTATTTGTATTTTGATTTTTATTTGAAACAGAGAAGGAGAGAAGGAGAACAAATATCAGCAATTGAACAATACAAGATTGGCCATTTTTTAGCAAAGAAAAATAAAATGGTCAATGAGAAGGCAGATGAAATTTGGGTATTTTTCACTACTATTTACAACTCTATGTGCAATTTATTATCTTCAATTGATGAATATATTATCTGTACATATAAACAAGAAAGAACCCAGTACACTATAAACAAACTGAGAATTAGAAAACGTTGAGAAATCAACAGTTGAGATCTTCGATGTACTTCAACACACTTGCCACCGAACTACATACAGCTTCCCACCCTAAAGAGTTCCTAAAATGTATTTAAGTTCACAACAGTTGAGATCTTTGATAAAATGTATTTAAAATGTATTTAAGTACACTATAAACAAACTGAGAATTAGAAAACGTTGAGAAATCAACAGTTGAGATCTTGGATGTGCTTCAACACAAGCATGAAGAGTTGAAGAGTTGTCAATTCATTTATTTTAGTGGAACAATTACAATGTGTCGAAGCTTATACCGTGACAATGCAGGCACTTTTTTGTCCACGTTTTGTTTCACAGTGTCGTTTTAGTGCATTAAACTCCTAATCAAGTGGAAACATTGTGAATGAGATAATGCTCATAATCCATTTTCAGGGTAAAAAGGACAAGTATGCGATAAGGATCTTACCTGCTCTGTAAGTTTCCTTTTGTAGCTATAAACAAATCTGTGTTATTGAGAAGAGTTTCGTATTAGTTGCATTAATACCTTCCAATTTTCTATATGCCAAAGGCATTTGTACTGGTCATTTTTCAAGTCTGAAAGTTGCATCTGAACATGTGATTCATGTAACATCTGATGGGTCTGGAAAATTTGATTCTGGTTTTGTGTCTGATAAGACTACAATATCTTCTGTGCTAAAAAGTTCAAGTGATAAAGATATTGGCCAAAGGCCAAAGTCAGATATTAATATGGCTAATAGTGAGAATTTTTGTAAGCCTGTTGTGTCTGGAACTGGTCATAATGTTGTTATTGAACCAATGATTGTGGAAAATGGATCTGAATCTGATAAGCGTCATGTGGGTTCTGTTGATTTGAATACTAATAGTGAGAATCTGATAAGGCAAAAGTCAGATATTAATATGGCTAATAGTGAGAATTTCCTGGAGTTTTGGTTGGTACTGGGAATAATGTTAATAGTAATTCTGTTGATTTGAATACTAATCAAGGGCAAAAATCTGATGTGAATCAATATGTGTAACCCAAGTCGCAGTTTCTTCCCAGCTGTCAGTTGGTGTTCTAGCAATAGGATGCCCCTGCACTAGTATAGTCATAGAGTGCTAAAGCCTGATTGGTATATTGACCTCTCTTTGTGCAATAGCCAGATCCTTTGTCTCTTTGTGCTGAATTAATTATAATCAAATCGTAGGAGCGTATAAGACGCATGCAAAGTGTCTTTAATAGGCTGATTGATAGATCTTAATGGAGTTGTTGATGAGTTTGTTCTTATTCTTTTGTCATGCAGAATGAATTACTAAGTGAGGAAGCTGCTTCTTCTTGTTCCCCGACATAAATTTGTTTGAAAAAGCTACATCGTATTCCGGGATATATAAAGGGACGTGCCGCTTCGACAAAACATGTTTTAGCCACAGAAAATCTGCGAATAGAGTTGGAATTAGAAAAGAACAAATCAAAGGTTTTAGAAGAAGAAGTTAAGAGAATCAAAGAAGAACAGTTGAAAGTTCAAGAGGAGCAAGTGAAATTTCAAGAGGAGCAGGCGAAATTTAAAGAGGAGCAACTGAAATTTCAAGAGGAGCAGAACCAAATGAAAGACAAAATGAACCTCATGATGGCACAACTGTCAAAGTTATCTGCCTTGGGATCTCAAAACTAAGAAGTCTATGTTATATTTTTGTTAGTCATCTGATTTAGTGATAAATAAATTGATGACTTTGACATGCTTGTTTGGATCAAACAATTATATTTTTTGGATCAAAGAATTATACTTTTTGCAAATGAAAATAATTTTAGATTTTCATCTTTACAAAGTAGCAGGTTTTAGTTATATTGCAATAACAATAACCGTATATAAATTTATGACAAATTTTTTATTCATTTTTTTATAATTAGTGACCACATTTTTTGGTCACTAATGAAAGTTAACGGACGTTAACTGAGCCGTTATCTTGACAATTAGTGACGACTTTTAACAATTAGTGACGAAATTTAGTGACCACTTTAGTTGTCACAAACATAGTGACCACTTTAATTTTGTCACTAATTAGTGACCAATTTTGTATTTCATCACTATTGTCAATTAGTGACGGACCTTTAGTGACGAAAAGTGACGACCGAAATATTGGTCACTAAACGGCATTAGTGACCAATTTTCTATCGTTAGTGACCAATTTCTTTTTGTCACTAATTACCATTTTTTTTGTAGTGAAACTTCGATACTTGAGATAACTTTTATATGTTTTAGTTTTAAAACAACACCATATTATGCTTTATTCTATGAATAAATATGATGATTTCATCAAAACAATATTTTCTATTATATGTTTAAATTATAAACATCATCCTACCATGTTTTATGTTAAAAACGCAAAATATAATTTGTCAATCTCATGAAATCCTACTTCACGTTGTTTTTGTATGTTTTATAGAATATGATTATAAAAATATTTGCTTCTTTATGTTTATGGTTAATATTTTTGTGATGATAATTAAATACAATAATAAATATATTTTTAGTTTTAGTTTTATTCATATCGTTGAGTCTTAAAAAAAACTATTTTTAAATTTTACATTTTATTTTATGGTTATGATGTTAAATTTATCATGTTATAAATTAATCAACATAAATCATTTACTAAATATAATCTTTATGAGATTTATATTATTTTATACTAAATAACAAATTTTATGTATTAGTCAAATATAATTTATTTATTTATTATATTTCTTTTATGTTGGTTGATTATTATTATTTTCGGTATGTATATCTTTAAATTTATAGTCAATTATAAAAAATTTCTATGGTTTATGATTTTCTTTTCTAAATATTATTCAATAAATTTATTATTATTCTTATCTCAAAAAAATATATATCTTTGAAAAGAAATCTATTTTTTAAAATGGCATTTTAAATGTGCATCAACATTTGGCAATTAGAACTAAAATTATTGATGGATGATCTTGAATGAAATTTTTGAGTATTTTATTATTTTATTTAAATGTTTACTAATATAAATACTTATTTGATGTTTATTTGTTTTTCTATAAATTTAGTATCAAATTATTTATTAAATAATAGTTGTTTATTTTATGAAACTGATTTTCTTTCCTAATAGTAATACTATAATAAACATATCTAATAAGTAACTGATTTACAATATCTATTAGTTACTATTTTTTTATTTTATAAATTGTTATATGCATACACATTTGATTGCTTCATTGGTAAGTTCAATCGATCAATATTATTTATTTATTTATACTCG
Source organism: Arctium minus (assembly GCA_954870635.1). Classification (NCBI taxonomy): domain Eukaryota; kingdom Viridiplantae; phylum Streptophyta; class Magnoliopsida; order Asterales; family Asteraceae; genus Arctium; species Arctium minus. Next base: position 8,988,945 of record OX941096.1, on the reverse strand, counting down.
TATTAAATTATTCATTTTAAGTTTATTGTCATGATTTATTTTAGATTTAATTCACCTTATTCAAATACATTTGTTCTCCTATATAGTATATTCAAATGAAGACATTAATTATAAGTTCATACTTATAATTCCAATCATATGATTAAATTTTGGAAGTTACACTTCCACCCCCATATTTTTGTCTCTTAGCCAAAACATTAAAATGTTTTCCTCGATCATAAATCGTAATATATTATTTGGCCTCTTGCCAAAAGCTCCCAAAATACCATTAATGATCTTAATTTCGTTTGAATTTGGTCTCAAATTTTTGACCTCATGTCAAATTTACCAAATAATTAATATGTTATCTATATATTTCATAAATAAATTAATCGCAATATATCAAAAGGATTTTGTCAAATGGGTGTAAATAGCCCTAAAGGTTTGTAGGGACTTAATCAATCTAAGTGATTCCCCTCTTACCTGGAAATCCAAAAAATGTTTGAGCGATTTATTTTACATGTTGAAATACTAATATTGTACAATTCAATGCAACCATTGTTGTTCCAGACTCAATTTCAATCAGATTAAACACAATACTTTTAATCACAAAGTCATATGTATTGATTTGAATGATATACAATGAATTCTCTCTCTATGCACAAGACTTTCTTTCTCTAGGACTACAAATCTCTCATACAATGCAATCTCTCTTTATGTGGGTAGTTCTACAAGCTTTACAAAGGAACAAGGCTACTATACCTAGTCAACTAAGTTGACTTTACAACACAAAGCTATTTAAAGAAAGTCAACACCTTGACTTTACAAGACAACTAAAAGACATTTACACAATAAACTCTTTAAATCTTGAATACAACATTTAGGCTCAACAATCTCTCCCTTTGGATTCAAGATTTAAAAAAAATTGACAGAAATCTTCAGCTCTCTCTTCTTTAGAAATTTGACACTATTCAGCTCTTTTGAATCTGAATAATCTTCAACTTTAGATCTCTCACAACTTGAAACTTTAAACTCTTCATCTCTTTGAACATCTTTATTACGAATTATTCTCATCCTTGACTTGAACAATATTAGCTTTGACAAAATCTCTTTCTTTGTATCTCTCCCTTTATAACTTCTTCAAAGCTAGAAACTGATATTTCACACTTGATACGAAATCCTCAAAAACATTCAAAACATATCCCACTAATTTGAAATCAAACTTTCTTCAGAATCATCTATCTTGAAAAAACTTTCAAACTATCTCCCCAAATCTTGAAATTGAAACTTTAGAATCATCTTCATTTCTCGTTACTTCTTTTACTTCTTTCTGAATTTGACATTTCTAACTTGAAATCTCTAGAACATCTCCCCCTTTTTGAAGAATATAAGTAACATGATCATCAAAACTCTTTTCAAGTCATCACAGTCTATGAATACCAATCTCCCTCTTTGGAATATAGAAACAATTTCCTTCTTCTGATCTGAATATCCGTCAATACATAAATGTATTCATTCGAATCTTTTCAAATTCAGAGAAATTGAAAGTTGTAACCCTGAATCAACATATGAAATAGTTAGTATGCCTGTAAGTAGCATGAAGCCACTTTGTACAACGAATATACTGAGCTTTTGTGATGTTCACTCCCCCAGGGCTTCCATTCAATCATTGAAAAACCACAAAGAAATTTTCTATGAACATTATGACAAGAAAACATATTCCTTGTGTGTACGTGCATGTGTAGGAATGATTGAAGATACTTAAGCTTTTATAGGCTCAAAATGTGTAAACTGTTGAGACAACAACAAGTTTTACATGAACTCAATGTGCATGAAAGAGATGCGAAGGTGGGGCAAACTTCCTTATTTTTAAATATCCACATCTTCCAAATGAAGACAAGATAGCAGATATGATGCGTCCCCAAGAAAAAATGGAACATTTATTTGTTAAGAAAGAAATGAGTGGTTAGTGGGGTTAATGAAAGAGTTGGCATGGGCTAGTGCCTGTTTCAATGAAGATCACGAAAGAATAGTGAAACAACAGTAATATGGTTGCTCGACTCAGAAAAGATTTGGTGCAGAGTTCTCATATTCTTTTAACTCTGATCTCATACCCTCTTTCTGTTTTAATCAACTCACGTCTAACCAAGCTCTCATTTACATTTTACCTTATCACACTGAGAAAAACTAAACCCTTTGAGTTATCTCCCCCACTCTTTGATATAATGACCCCTCATCCCTCAATCACTCGAGAATAACTTCTTGGGTAGGAAACACTGGTTAATGTGAATCCATTGAAGTTCTTTTAAGCTCACACACGAATCCCATGGAAATTTTGTCCTAAAATGCATTGTCCAACAATTTAGCTGGAACAAATAAAGCTCAAAATGTGATAACATTGTCACATGAATGTATTCTCTTCAAGAATATGAATGATAATTGAGCATTTGAACGTTGAAGATCTCTCAAAACAAGAAAATTGAATGAATGAAATGAAAACAAAAAGAATTGTTTTGAGAATCTGACAATGTATCAATTAGATAAAATATCAAGAAATATGAACGTGAAAGGTTGGGGTATCAAAGAATTTGATATTTTTTTATATGAATGAATATAAACATTTTTGCAATGAATGCACAAATTTAGACATGATGATCGATGCTCAACAACATTGAAATCAAACGAGGGTATTACCATCGAAATATGTTTCGTTTTGAGAGATGGTAATAACAAAGTCAAATGAAGTTGTGCCGGTGTGTATGAATGCTTGAAAGTATATAGACAAGATAATACACAAGTATTTATCTTTTGTAACACACGGTCAGAAATGATATAATCCAATATTCACAAGAAAATCATTTAAAATCACACTTCTAAATTCATGAAATCTTCATAAGAATAAGAAGTGGTTTGAACGTTTAAGAAAACATTTTCACGCTTGAATGTCCTCCCTCTTTCAAACAAACAGAGATTAAGAATCATAAATACTTACATTCAATGTAAAGTTCTTAACTCCCTTCAAAAACATAATTGATTGACTAAAAATCAGATAAGCTTCTCTTTATATTTGCAAAAAGTCAAGATCTCGTCAAAATATCTATCAATTTAATTTCTAATCTCCCCCTGAAAAACAAAAATATTCACTTATAAAGATTGACTATTCTGGCTAATTAGCGAATATCAAAATTTTTGTAGTGTAGGTTTTGAACTGAAGTATTCAGAAGCCATCGTCACATATTTTCTCTTTTGAAAACATTAACTCCCCCTAAAGAAATGAATTACCTGCAAAATAAATAATGATTTTGGTAATCATTTAGGATGATTCCGCATTCGTCAATAAATAGAATGTAAACAAATTTACGAACTCCCCCTAGAATTAAACAGAATAAACATGAACTCCCCCTAGACTTATACTTAGAGATTAAGCAGACTCACATAGACATATTAAGCATACCTAACTTGCTGATTAAAATTTGAATCTCTTTTCATCCAACAACTTGGTGAAAAAATCTGCAAGTTGGTAGTCCATCTGTACGAAATGCATCTCAATCGATCCTTTCTCTACATGGCCTTTTATGAAATGATAGCGTACATCGATGTGCTTGGTCTTGGAGTGTTATATCGGGTTACCAATTATTGCAATCGCGCTCTTCGAATCACAGTAGATAGGCACTTTGTTAAAGGTGTATTTGTAGTCTTTAAGTTGTGTCTTCGTCCATAAGACCTGTGAACAGCAACTCGCTGCAGCAATGTATTCCGCTTCTGCTGTCGAAGTTGATACACAGTTCTGCTTCTTAGACGTCCATCTAACCAACTTGTTTCCTAGAAACTGATACGATCCAGAAGTGATCTTCCGGTCCAACTTACAACAGTGTGATCTCCATCTGTAAAAGCCAAAGCCGAGGCCCAAATCTTGAGTTCCCTTTAGATACCAAAGGATTCTTTTGACGGCTGCAAGGTGAGACTCTTTAGGATAAGACTAATACCTTGTACAGAAGCACATGGCAAACATTATGTCAGGTCTACTGGCTGTTAGATATAATAAAGAACCAATGATGCTTCTATAGTTCTTTTGGTCAATAGACTTACCAGATAAATCTGAGTCCAAAAACGTTCCAGTCGCCATCGGCGTTTTTATTGAAGAACTTTCAGCCATATTAATCTTTTTCAAAATTTGTTTAATGTACTTAGATTGATTAATGAATATGCCTTCAGGTGATTGTTTGATTTGAAGACCAAGAAAAAATTCAACTCACCCATCATACTCATCTCAAAATCTAGTTTCCGTAATTTTTAAAAAGTTTTTGCAATATTTAGGACTTGTAGATTAGAAAATAATGTCATCAACGTAAATTTGTAACAAGATTAAGTCATCACCATGCTTTTCCAGAAATAAGGTTATATTGATTGTACCTTTCTGAAATCCTGAAACTATGAGAAAGTCAGTGAGTGTATCATACCATGCTTTTGGAGCTTGTTTTAAGCCATACAATGCCTTGTCAAGAACATAGACATGATCAAAAAAATCTGGATCGACAAAGCCTCCAGCCTGGCCAACATATACCTCTTCGTGCAAGATCCCATTCAGAAAAGCAAACTTTATGTCCATCTGATAAACATTAAAGTTCTTGTGGGCTGCATAGGCCAAGAAAATTCGAATGGCTTCGATCCTAGCTACTGGTGCAAAGGTCTTGTCATAATCTATACCTTCTTGTTGACAATAACCCTTATCTACCAATCTAGCTTTGTTTCTGACGACTATTCCCGCTTTATCCTTTTTGTTCCTAAATACCCAATTCGTTCCAATAACAGATTTTTCCTTGGGTCTAGGAATCAACCTCCAAACTTTATTTCTCTTAAATTGTTGAAGCTCGTCTTGCATTGCCAGAATCCAATCAGGATCTTGTAACGCTTCCAAGACTTTTGGCTCTACCGCACTGAGAAAATTTGTAAACATGTAGAAATTTGCAGATACCGATCTCGTTTTTACTCCACTATCGATGTCACCAGTTATATTGTGTAGGGGATGATCACGAGGCCATATATGTGTACTCGGAAGGTTTTGTAGATCAATTTGATTGTTTTGATCATCATAAGCATCCGCTATTGCAGGAATTACTTCAGAATCCACTGTTTGAACTTCTATAGTAGGTAACTCTGATTTTTGTAACTCTGGCATGACTGGTTAAGCACTTGAAATTTCTTCCCTCAGAGTTTTGATCTGTACACATAGAAACTGGATTAGTTTGATTAGAATCATTAGTATTAGTAGAAGTAGAAGGAGTACAAACAACTTCGAATGGTCCAGAAATGTTGACACTTGTATTAGGGACCACCATGGGAGGATCTATGGATATATTGGATTTATCAAAATCTGCGCAAATATCCATAAATGCATCAAGAAATAATAAATCTAAATCAGAAGTATTCGAATTTGCATTAATCTCAAAAGACTTAGTCTGTGATAATGGAGGTTCCACCCTGAGTTGAGTAGAAGATTGAATACTACTTCCGAGTCCTGAACTGCTTTGTCCAGAAGTCATTGTCAGACTTTCATGAAAGGTTGCATTGATGCTTTCCATGACGGTATTGATTCTTTTGTTATAGATTCGATAAGCTTTTGACGTTAACGAATAGCCAAGAAAATATCCTTCATCAGCTTTCTTGTCGAATTTACCAAGATTGTCACGGTCATTAAGTATGAAACACCTACATCCAAAAACACGAAAGAATTTCACATTAGATTTACGATGATTAATAATCTCATAAGTTGTTTTATTCGATCGTTTTGTGATGATAGTTCAGTTCTGCGTAAAGCAAGAAGTAGCAATCGCTTCAGCCCAAAGATATAATGGTAGTCCTGAATATGCTAGCATGGTTCTAGCTGCTTCCACCAAAGTTCGATTCTTCCTTTCGACAACTCCATTTTGTTGAGGAGTACGTGCCACTGAAAATTTATGAGATATATCAACAAACTGTAGAAAGTTCTGTAGGATCTCATTTTTGAATTCAGTACCGTTGTCACTCCTAACTTTCTGAACAGAAAGCTGCAGAAGAACTTAAATCTTCTTGATAAATGCTATGATTAACTCTAGTGCATCTGATTTAGCTTGTAGGAATTCTAGCCATGTATATCTAGAGTATTCATCAATCATGACTAATATATACTTTTTGCCACTATTTGATTGTATTCTCATAGGTCCACAGAGGTCCATATGTATTGTTTAGGTAAAATTTCACAAGTCACAACCGACGTAAGGAAACTAAACATCGTCCAATCTACATACCATTCTTGTATTAGATAAGGTCATGACAATCACACACAACGAGGACCATAGTCGTTACTTATGACGATGGTCGTAAGTTTCTCTCGACCATTGCCAGGAAGTAATCCAAATGACTCCTATCTTACGACCTCTGTAATATAGCTTACAATTATGTCATTTACTGCATACAACCGTTTCCTTTTATGGTTCTACATTACAGGTTTTAAAGCACATAAATACCAACGGATATAACAGACGAACAATCATCAAGACCAATCATTGTCAAGACCGTTGGACATTAAATGCACATTTATGAAGACCAAAATCTATGTATACAAGGTCTGAAGAACCATTCAAGACATCCGAACTCATCATACCTACACAACGCTCAAGAACACTCAACTAAGTTTCTCTCAAGCAAGAACTCTCGACGAAGTGTTCCATCGCACGACGAACAACATAAATGCACGATTTACTTGCTTTTCATAGTAATATTGCTATTTGTACTTTCGATCATTCCTTCTAAAGGACGACGTCCCTGTTTGACGTCCATAGTGCAACGGACGATAGCAGACAATCTCTGCTATCATCCGTGGATTTTACTCTCGACGGGGTTTTCCGCGTCAACAAATTCTTTATCTTTCATTTACTTTTATTCTAAGTCGTACGATTTGTCGATCGATCGCTTACTTTAGTTGTTAAAGATCCACACCGACTTTAGATATTCCTTTAGACGATTTTTGGCATTAATAGTTTGGCGCCCATCGTGGGGCCTCAGCTAGAGTAAAATCCTCGACAAAGAGTGCGACTTACTAACTGTTTCAATGCAGCTTTTTTGACTAGCAGGATCATGGAAGCTCAGGGAATTCAAGCCCATATCATTGCTCAAATGCTCATGGATCTTGATGCTTCTTGCAACCGTGTTATCGATCTGGATGAACAAAATCGCAGAGCAGCTGAAGAACTCTCAGCATCTCAATGGGTTTTTTTCCTAATGTAGGTGTAACATCTCAAGACTCTAGATTCGTGCCAGTCTCGCTTCCTACCAGCAATGGCTTCAATCTAGACGATCCTGTCACACAACAATTGAAGTAGTTAGAAGAACAAAATGAAAAGATGTTGTTATTACTTGAAAAGCTTCTAGGAGCTGCTGTACATGTGGACGTTGAACTAAAGACTGGGTTTCAAGCATCACCCTTCATTGACGAAATCGCCATGGTTGACATCCCAAAAAAGTACAACATCCCGACGTTCACTCCAAAATATTATGGAATCAGTAATATGCCTAAGCATATCGCACAACATAAACAGTTGATGTGGAATGTGTCGATACCCCATCAGTATCAAGAGGTCTGCATATGCAAAAGCTTTGGTGCGACCCTCACAAGTGCTGCACTTTAATGGTTGATTAACTTGCGCCCCAAGTCCATTGGCAGTTTCACATAACTAGTCAACCAATTCTTTCATTAGTTTGCTATTAGTCGTAAAATGGAATAGCAGACTAACGATATCTATTACATCACTCAGAAGATAGGCGAATCAGTTTGAAACTACTTCAATTGTTTCAATTATGAGATGACCAACATACGAAATTGTGACGTCCGTACTACGATCGAGGCTTATAAGCAAGGTCTCGACGATAGTTCAGACCTGTATATGGATCTGACAAAGTATCCGTCGGAAAACTTTGAAGACGTTCGAGCTCGGACATTAGCCTACATGCGGGTCGAGGATGATGCGGCCTTCCGTCGCAAACATTCCAATGACAAAAAACATTAAGCATCAAGAAACCGGACTTCAAGGCTAGATCGACCCCCAGGGTCGAGACATCCAAACAGATCTCGAACGTGAGATTTGACAAGAAAAAGAATGCACCAGCAAAAAAATTCCCCCAGTATCCTAAGATTTCATCTTACGGATTCAAAGGAACATCTAAAGAAGTGGTTGAAACTCTAAAGAATGTCCAAACCAACGTCAAATGGCCTCTAAAGAGAGAAAAGACGACGCTAAGAAAGACAAATCCAAATGGTGTGACTTTCATAGCGACCATGGCCACGTGACGGACGATTGCATCGCCTTACGATGAGAATTGGCTTGGCTCGTACCAAAAGGCCACCTGCAAGATTTGTTAGGCACAAACGTACGACCAACTTCACCCGAACATGCAAATGTCGTTAATTACGTGACTGGAGGTTCCGACATCTGTGGATTAACCTACTCGGCAACTAAGTGACATGCTAGTCGAGGACCTGAAGAACTCCTTGTCTCACGATCGTCACGGCCAAAACACGAGATGGAGTTGGAAGCCATACCCATCACTTTCGATCAGGAGGATCTTGGCGAGCAATGGCAGAAACTTCACGATGGACTGATCATTCAACTAACGATTGGAAATTGGTCGACAAAAAGGATCCTGGTCAACGAAGGGAGTTCTGCCAATATTATCTTTCTTAGCACAATCAAGGCTATGGGAATTTACAAGTCAGAAATCGTACGACGTTCGACTGTCCTTGTGGACTTCGATGGCGACATGGCTAACACCATCGGGAAAGTCATTCTCCCAGTATTCGCTAAAGGGAACAAGAAGACCAAGTTCAACGTCATTGACTGCTCGTCAGATACAATGTTATCCTAGGGCGACCTTGGATTCACGACATGAAGGATGTGCCTTCGACATATCATCAGACAGTTAAGTTTCCAATAGCTTGGGGCATCCAGGAAGTCAAGAATGAGCAAAAGATTGCTCGTGTGTGGTATAAATTTTCGTTGAAGCCTAGAAAGCAAAACATCTAGCAATTACAAAACCAGACAGATCATAAAACTGTCGACGACTATCGACTAGAAGAAGTCGTCCTGGATCAGGGGAAACTTGACAGAGTTGTTTACATCGGTGCTTCACTCGACCCTACCTTAAAGAAATCACTAATTTCTTTCGTGCAAGAATATGCAGATTATTTCTCTTGGACGCATGAAGACATGGTCGACATCGACCCAGAGGTTATCTCCCATCGAATCAACGTCGATCTTCGTTTAAACCTATTAAACAAAAAACTTTGTAAGTTCTCTCCAAAACGCAACAAAGTAATCAACGACAAAGTTGATAACTTGCTCAAGACAAGAAAGATTAGGGAAGTGAAATATCCCGACTGGCTGGCCAACGTCGTAGTCGTGCAAAAGAAAAAAGGAAAGTCGAGGGTCTGCGTAGACTTCACATATCTTAACAAGGCTTGTCCTAAAGACCCATTACCCCACATTGACTCTATGGTCAACGCAACTGCTGGTCACGAGCTACTCACTTTCATGGACGCATATTCGGGATATAATCAAATCCTGATGCCTCGTGACGATCAAGAGAAGACAACATTCATGACAGACAAAGAGATCTACTGTTATACGGTCATGCCTTTTGGTCTTAAGAATGGGGGATCAACATACCAGCGACTGGTCAACAGGATGTTCAAAGAGCGTCTTAGAGATACTATGGAAGTATACATCAACGAGATGTTGGTCAAATCAAAACAGGCAATCGATCATATCGATCACTTGAGGCAGTCGTTCGATATTCTCAAAAAGTATCACATGAAGCTTAATCCAACAAAATGCTCCTTCAGAGTGAGTGCAGAAAAATTCTTGGGATACATGGTCACCCGTCGAGGGATCGAGGCCAATCCCGACCAAATAAAGGAGATCATGGACATTAAGTCCCCGTATAACCTTAAAGAAATCCAGCGACTTACTAGATGAGTCGCGGCGTTAAACATGTTTATCTCTCGATCTTCATATAAATGCTAGTTATTATACAATGTCTTGAGAAAAAACATGGGCTTCAAATGGACGAACGACCATGAGAATGCGCTCCAAGAGCTTAAGAAGTATATGGCGTCTCCACCCCTGCTGTAAAAAACTGAGGACCACGAGGTCCTCCAGCTTTATCTAGCCGTCATCTCAAACGTTGTAAGTGTCGTTCTGATCCGAGAAGATGAAAAACAACTACGTCCAATCTATTACATAAGTAAATCACTTCTCGACGCCGAAACCAGGTATTCTTCTATGGAAAAACTTTTGTTGGCTTTAATAACAACAGTAAAAAAAATTATGTCACTATTTCGAATCACATCTTATAACTGTCGTGACTAACTTTCCTCTTAAGTCTGTCTTGAGGAAATCTGAATTGATAGGTCGATTGGCAAAGTGGAATATCTACCTTAGTAGTTACTACATTGAAAACAAACCCAGGACCGCAATAATATATACCGACGAAACTTGTGGTAACTCTCGACGACGTAATCTGGACTTTACACGTCGACGGATCATCCAAAGCCCAGGGCGCAGGTCTTGGTGTCGTTCTCAAGTCGCCACAGGGGTCAAGATGGTGTACTCCATACGATGCGATTTTAGGGCTACAAACAATGAAACTGAATACGAAGCTTTGATCACAGGAATGAATATGGCTCATGACCTGGAGGCAACAAGACTTCACATCGAAAGCGATTCACTCCTAGTCGTGAACCAAATGAATGGGGAGTTTGCAGCTAAAGACTCTAAAATGACAACTTATCTCAAAATAGCCAAAGCCAAGTCAGAAGAAGAGTTTTCTATTTCATAGATCCTGAGGGATCAAAATACCCAAGCTAACGCATTTGCTAACCTTGGGTCGGTACTTGGACAGTCCCCATTTGACGTTGTCCCAATAATTCATCTGGCGACACCGTCCATCGAAAACGAAAATGACGTCCAGATGATTGAAGAGGAAGACAACTGGTCGAGTGGTATTAGAAGATTTCTAACAAACGACCAACTTCCTGAAGACAAAATGGAAGCCCGAAAAATCAGATTTAATGCATCCAGATACATTATGGTTAGAGAACAACTCTATAGACGATCATCGACAGGACTAAACTTACGATGTGTTACCTATAAGAGTCAAGTCCAAATCATTTTGCAAGAAATGCACGATGGTGAGTGCGGTAATAACTCGGGAAGTCGTAGCATGGAAAATCGTATCTCATGACAAGGATACTATTGGCCAACTTTACGACAGGACGCAGTGAGGTACGTCCAAAGTTGCGATGCATGTCAACGACATTCACGTATGTCACATAAACCTTCTAAACCCTTGCACTTGACTCTAACTCCATGGCCATTCATGCGATGGGGAATGGATATTGTCGGCAAGTTACCTCCGGCTCCCGGGCAAAAGGTATTCCTTCTAGTCCTTACGTATTATTTTTCAAAATGAATAGAAGTGGCTGCTTTCTCTCAAGTTCGGGACAAAGAAGTCATCTCTTTTATCTAGACTAACATCATTTGCAGATTCGTAATCCCATCCGAGATCGTATGTGATAACGGGTCGTAATTCATAAGCGATAAAACCCAGCAGTTCTATGATGATCATCATCAAACTGACGACTTCAACGCTCCAATATCCTCAATCAAATGGACTTGCTGAGTTGAGTAACAAAACGATCATCAATTCGATCAAGAAAAGACTCAAGGCAGCAAAAGTCAAGTGGGTCGAAGAACTTCCGACAATTCTTTTGGCCAATCGTACGATGCCTTGTACATCTACAGGACAAACTCCTTTCTCTCTTGTCTATGGTTGCGAAGCAGTCTTGCCTGTCGATACTCAAATTCCGACTTCATGACACACGTTAGTCTATCACAACTTAGTCGACCTAAGTTACGACCTTAACGCATTGGAAGAATTACGGGAGTCAACACTAATCAAAATGGCATCACAAAAACAATTGGTCGAACGACATTTCAATAAGAATGTCAAGACCAAGATCTTTGAAGAAGGTGATTATGTCTTATGATGTGTGTTTCAGAACACTCAAGAACCAGGCCCAGGTAAGCTATCCATCAAATGGGAAGGTCCGTACCAAATAACCGAGCTTGTCGAAAAAGTAGCCTACCGATTGCAAAGCCTCGACGATCGTGACATTCCTAGAAGTTGGAATGAGGTACATTTAAGGAAGTATTTCTTTTAAACCCGTTTCATATTTTATTACAAATATCTTCTTACAACCATTACTGACTTAAGCATCAGAGAGTCGTTGGCTAGTTCTAAAGTTATTTCGTTGGAGGATCGGTCGATCATTCGACTACACTTATGGTTCATGATCATTTCACGACCAAGTCGTATGATCTATGGACCTGTGGTTAAAACTTTGCCTCAACCATAAAAACATTGCTCTGTTTTCTGAGTGCAACGTTCGCATTCATTCTTTCACGTCATAAAGAGTTTGGTTGAACCTTATTTGGCTTTATTTATGAATTCTTGGATTTGATCAATTAACAGATTACGAATTGCCCAATCGCAAGATCTAAATCTATCAGCAGGTTTGTTGTTTGCATTGATCACAAGTTCCTTATGAATTATCTTTACTTGTCCAGCTGTAAGTTTATTTACTTATGATTGATCATGCTCTTCTGTCGTGTGTTACTTAGAATGGTTTCCATTAGTCTTTTGATGCTTGTCGTGAGTTGTTTATGCAGATATTTCTATGGATTGATTCTTATGACAAAGTAAAGATGCGACAATTCAGCTTGTTCAAAAATCTTTGTATTAATCAAAAGGATTACAAGAGATGGCACGACCACCAACGGTCTCCCTATTGAAAAACAAAAATTACAAAAGACCTAAACTAAGGAGCCGCCGGCTGCTCTTGCACCTGCTGAGCCGCGACCCCAGCGCGCCACCTTGAGGAACGTCATCCATCAGTTCATGCTCATGCTCATGCTCGTCCTCATAGTCAAGGTCTTCCTTGGCTCCAACGGGCTCCAAGAAGAAGAGTAGCTCAACTTCTATTGAAACCAAAGGATCTTCTCCCCTCAGGCAACGCCTGACCAAGGCTGCATGTGTCTTAAGTCGAGTGAGCACTTTGACGGACGCCACCCTCTCCTCAAGAGCCATGACCTGCCCCCGAAGCACGTCCCGCTGTAACCTGAGGACCTCGACTTCTTTGCATTCATAGCCGAGATCCCCTTGGTCACGTCCAGATCCGCCCGATCCATGGAGGCCTGGGCAAGGGCTTCCTCAAAGCGACCCTAAAGCTCCGTCTTCTCACGTTCGATAGCCTCCAGCTTACCGAGGGATTCATGAAGACAAAGGGAAACTTCCTCCCTTTTCTCATCCACCGCCCTAGCCTTGGCAGAGGCTCTCTTCTCCAGATTGAAAGACCGAGACACCAACGTCTTCACATTGTTAAGACGTGAGTGGAGAGCCAAGGATGACTGGAATGCTTGTAAAAATACATGACGAGAGTTAGAACGAACGAATCTTAAACCAAAGGAAACCTAAAGGTTTCATACCGAGAAGGAGATCCTCGTAACGTTAGCCTCCACGTCCTCAATCGCAAGATCCCTGAAGCACTCGTGAAAGGTCGGTAGGTAGAACTTGTTCATGTGACGGAACAACTCCTTCCTCTCTAAAAGATCGGACGATATAAAGTCGACCGGTATCTTGAAGTTTACCGACATCATGCTCGGGTCCTCATCCGTCTGAGGACCCTTTCCCTTGTCTCTCGACGAAGAGACCCCCGCCCCTGGCGGTGGGACTGGAGAAACCGGCGTGGTCTCCACAACTGGTGGCGCCATCGCCTCCTCCGTAACGACGACTTCAGGGTCATTACACGTTAGAGACGGTTCCCTCAAAACCTTTAAGTCTTTTTAGCCCCGACTCTGATGTCAAGAGGGCCCTTCTCTTCAACGCTCGATCCTGCCGATCCTGTTGAGCCATCGCTTCCCTCCTCGAGGGATCCATCACCTTTCCTGACAGCATTGAATTTCCTACATCAAAATATCATAAACAACGCAGTAAGTGACATCTCATGACTAGAACTTACGCAAATCTAACCAGTAGGTGACGTCCCAGATGACTAGACCCTACAAGAGATCGAAAGGTGACGTTTTACGACTAAAACCCCATGTGATCTCACGACCAGGAGGTGACGTGCCAGAGGACTAGACCTTACAAATAGATTGAGAGGTGACGTCTTATGACTAAAACCCTATGTGATCTCACGACACTAGACCTTACAAAGAGACCAAGAGGTGACATCCTGGGACTAAACCCAATGTGATCTTACGACCAGTGGGTAATGTCTCGTGACTACACACCACAGAAGTCATACGACTAAACGACCTACGTTTTAAATGAAGGAACTTACCCAGATTATATTCACCAATGTAGCCATCCTCTTCATCTTCTTCGTCATCCTCTTCCTCACTAGCAGCGGCTTCGACGACAACCACATCCTCTTCGTCGTCCTCGTCCCTTAGCGACCAAGGGAAGAACGACCGCTCATCGATGCTGTACTCGAGAAATCTCTCGACCTTGGGGAATGAGTCAGAAAAAGGCACAACACCAGTAAATTTGATCACTGCACGAACGAAGAAAAGGATCGTTAGAACTCAAAAAAGAAACAATCCAAAGAAAAGAGAACTCTAGAAAAACTTACTCATAGAGTTCCACCCCGTGGTGAGCCACCAAACGTAATCATTGGGTGACTGTATGCGACTAAAGACGTATCTCGTCTTCCATTTGCGGTCATTAACTGCGGTCGCCTGAACCAGGACACGATCTCCTCTATACGTAGAGAAGAAGTTGTACCTATGGTTCGTCTCCGCCTTAACCGAATAGGCTAGCAGGAGATTATTAACAGTCGTTTAATGACCTGAACGATCCACCAAAACTGGGGCATCATTTGCCTCGGGGATAATCTAAAGGTCGACAAAAAAAACCCTGGACAATGGGGAGAAAGGCCAGGTAAAACCTATCTTGAATGGGTACTCTATAAAACTAAATACCCATTCGGACACTGCTGCGGCCTTAGTTAGTCTGGAGCACTCAACCTAACGTCGGCTGGGATCTTATCTTGGATCCTGAAAGCCCTCATTTATGCCTCCCCTCTTATGGTACTAGGAGGGTCGATTGCCATTTTGGAGAAGTTTTTTTCGTAAAGACCTGTCGAAAATATAACAACTCTCTCTCTCTCTCTAGAAACTCTAGAATCGCATAAAAAGGAAAGGATCTGGAAAAAAATTTATATTTATACTTGACTCGGTATCAGGTCGAGTCGACAGATGATCGACACCTGTCATCCACTTTTTGCGCTCCAACCGTCAGATGAAAGACACCTGTCCCTATACCTGACACCACGCGCCCCACTCTCCATGACGTCACGGTTGTTAAGCGGTTGCATGCTTTCCCTCATAAACGCTTCGATTCTTGAGGAACCAATTCAATTACTATTGTCGACATGTGTCCAATCTGGTTACAAAGTCTAAAAATTCGACTTGCCGCCCAATTTTCGAATTTTGGGGGAAAACTGTTTGGGTAAAATTTCACAAGTCACGACCAACGTAAGGAAATCAAACGTCCCCAATCTACGGACCATTCTTGTATTAAGATAAGGTCTTGACGATTACACACAACGAGGACCATAGTCGTTACTTATGATGATGGTCATAATTTTCTCTCGACCATTGCCAGGAAGTTGTCCAAATGACTCCTATCTTACGACCTCTATAACATAGCTAACAATTATGTCATTTGCTGCATACAACCGTTTCCGTTTATGGTTCTTCATTACAGGTTTTAAAGCACATAAATACCAACGGATATAACGGACGAACAATCATCAAGACCAATCATTGTCAAGACCTTTGGACATTAAATGCACATTTATGAAGACCAAAAGCTATATATATACAAGTCCTGAAGACCCATTCGAGACATCTGAACTCATCATACCTACACAGCGCTCAAGAACACTCAACTAAGTTTCTCTCAAGCAAGAACTCTCGACGAAGTGTTCCACCGTACGACGAACAACATAAATGCACGATTTACTTGCTTTTCACTGTAATATTTCCATTTGTATTTTCGATCACTTATTCTAAAGGACGACATCTCTGTTTGACGTACATAGTGCACTTGACGATCTCTGCTATTGTCCGCGATTTTTACGCTCGACGGGGTTTTTCGCGTCACCAAATTCTCTGTCTTTCATTTACTTTTATTCTCAGTCGTACGATTTGTCGATCGCTCGCTTACTTTAGTTGTTAAAGATCCACACCGACCTTAGATCTTCCATGGGATGATTTTTGGCATTACATGTATCATCTCTAACGGTGATTTGCAGGAAGATTCCACCTTTGCCTTGTTGGAACTGAGTTTCATCTTTCCTATTTCATACACTGAACACAGGGAATCCTTCTGAAATCTCATCTCTGGTAGACCTTTAACTAAACCTTTGCTTGCAAGTTTGTTGATGTCGTTGAAGTTCTAATGTGATAACCTTTTGTTCCAATCCAGCTCTCATCTCTTATAGCTTTTGACAGTATACATACTATAGTGTAGGGAAGTTGACCATATAAATATTACAAACTCTTTTTGCTTTAAAGATCTCAACTCCATCCTTATCATCAACAGACCAACTTGTAATTGAAAACCTAACATGAAACAGACTATCACAAAATTGACTAATGCTGAAAAGGTTGTGATCTAACCCATCAACATATAGTACTTTTTGGATGGTGATGGTTCCATTTGTTAGCATGCCATAACCTCTGAGAAAGCCTTTCATTTTGTTTCCAAAACATACTGTTCCAGCAGGATGTTCAACATAATTGTGCAATAAGTGCTTGAACTTTGTCATGTGTCTTGAACATCCAGAATCAACGATCCACACATGAAAGTCCTGCAAAAGAACAATTACTTAGCTTTAGATACCCATATCCAGATGGGTCCTTTTTGGTTAGTATCCTTTAATTTATTAATATTTGTTACCGAGCCTTTGATTCTCCATTCATATCGAGGCTTTGGTAACCATTTCCAAACACATTTAACATCCACATATTTGAAGGAATTTCTCTTTGAAAACTTGTTCTTTTCAGCTTGAAAGATATGAACATGTTGAGCTGAGGCTTTGAAAAATGATTTGTTATGAGAAAAATCTTTTCACATCCTTTTTCTTTGAAAGAATGGAGTTGAAAGAGAATGAGTTATGCCCACAATGATTGCAATGAAGATTCTTTTGAGCTAATGTCAACATCTTTGATTTATCAAAAGAATTACATTTATTCAGGCAAAGTTGACATTTATTAGCATCAAAGGACTACAACTATCTTTACAACTATAATTGTTAACTTTTTACATTTTGAACATTCTTAACAGAAGTACTAGATTTAGAAATATTTTGAATTCCCTTATGTTTAGAATTCTCTCTCTTCAACTTCTCACCTTTCTTGCCCTTTATATCTGAAGCACCGGAAGAATTAGAGTTAGCAGAATTCTTAGAAGATGAATTATCACATTTAGTACCTGCGTTTTCTCCAACTTCAAAAATGCTTGTTTTTTTTTCAAACTCGTCAGAATAAACCACTGAGGGTTTTGCTAAAGATACAAACTCTGGATTGGAATGGACATTCCATTTTTGACTTTCAAAACCTTTCTGATCTGATAAGTTTCGTTTAAAAGTCCCATCCTCTAACTCTTTGACCTTTTTGCAAAGATCTTGGTTTTTATTTAAAGTCTATTCAAGCTTAAATTAAAGATTAAACTCTTCATCCTCAACTTCTTCAAGAAGCTTTTGCAAATAAAAATTTTTATCAGTCTCAGAGTTTGACGCAGACTTTTGAAAATCAGGTTCAGAATTTGTAGCATTCATTAACTCATCAAAAATTTCTTCAGACATTTTGTTGATGAATTCAGACTTTTTCACAGATTCCTCAACAGTAGCAGAACCTTCTACCTTACACTCTTTATTAGAGTCAGAAGAAGTAGATTTAGATTTAATATTCTGAACACAATTATCAGAATCAGATTCATAGTCATCATACTGACATTTGGTTTTAGTATTATCTTTATCTTCAGATACTGATTTAACATATTTATTTGATGTGGAAAACAATGATTCAAATTCAACAAATTCAAGTTTTCTGCTCTTATAGCTTGTGTTTGAATCATCGTATTGAAATTCAACTGATTTAAAAATTGAAGTTTGTTAAGCAGTACTATCATCAGATAAATCTTCATCTAACTTTTCTTTTCCTTTTACATAAGCCTTAGATATTGGAGTTCCAGCTTTAACAAACGTTTCTTGGATATCTGGAATCTTTTGAGAATTTGGGCCCATTTTGTCAAAATTATACAAGTAACCAGGAGCACTTTTCAAAATTTATTTTTTGATAATCCCAAACCCAATTATGGATTATAGAATCTAACATCTTTGGTTTTATTGGTCAAAAGATTCAAAGTCTGTTCAGTCTGACCTCTTTTGTAATTTAAATCCTCAAACTATTTAATTTTGCAATAAGCCACATTTCTTTCTTTAAAACAAACTTCAATTTGATTTTATATTCTCCTTTTTCAAAATTCATGGTAACCAAATCCTTTTGAAGTTCAAAAATTTTGGCATTTAAATCAGCTTTTTCTTTTCTCAATTGAACTTTCTCATTTTCTTTGTCCTCAATAACAACTTTCAATAATGCATTTTCATCTCTGAAATTCATCATTGATTGTCTTTCATGGTTAAGCTTTTCTTTCAAAACTTTAGACTCGTTTTTCATAAATTCAATCCGAGAAAGCAAAGTTCGAACTTCAACAAAATTGTTAGAAGAATGACTTACCTCAGAATCAGAATCTGAGTTGTTGTCATCTGTGGTGTTTGTCTCCTCATTCAACTTGTCCATGAAATTGTAATGCAGTTCAGTGAAATGAGCTTCCTCCTCATCAGAAGTCTCATCTATCCAATTTTCCTCTTCATCCATGAGGACCTTTCCTTCTTCTTGTTTCTTCACCAATAGACTCTTCTTTCATAATACTCAGAATTCTTAACCTTTTTTAATCGTCAGTCTTTTGAAAAATGTCTTCTTTTTCCATAATTAAAGGACCTGAAATTCTGAATATCCACTTTCTCTTTCTCATATTTCACATATACTTTCTTCTTCTCGTATTTTCACTTGTACTTGTCTGTCTTGTCTGCCTTGTAAAACTCAAGTTTTCTCTTGGAGTAGTACTTCTTCTTTCAGAACCTTTTGTTGAATTGTTTAGTCAGCAAGGCTAAATTCTCAGCAAATCTTCTTACATTCTCATCAGAATCCTCATATTCTTCTTCATTAGATGAGTCTTTGACAATCTCAGATAATTCTGCCAGGTATGAAACATTAGACTGCATTGATTTGGAAGAACTTGGATTTACAATATTCTTTTTAGCCAACAGTTCCTATGACTCAGTAATTTATTTCTGACACTGATTTGTTCATCCCGTTTCTTCTCAAATCATTCAGAATTACATTAAACCTGTTGTAAGTATCTGTCAAAGATTCACCCTCTTTAGCTTTGAATCCTTCATATGCATTTATGCTCTGATTTAACTTAGCCTTTATTGACCTCTCAGTACCCTGGAGTTGTCTCTCCAATTCATCCCACATGGCATTAGTTGATTCCCTACAGTACACCATGTTGTACAAATCATTCGGGATGGCCATAGTTAGTAAGATCAGTGCTTGCTCCTAAATCTTAGTCTGTGCTCTTTCAACTTTAGTGAAGTATTCATAGGGTTTAGGGATAAATCTATCAAATATCTCCGGAGAGGTAGCTGTAGATGGCTGACCATGTACTCTAATATGAGGATTTACAGGACCATTAAGAATAGATTTCATCAACTCTCTGTCCTTGTTGTTCAAGAATTGAATCATTCTCTTTCTCCATTGAGGATATTCTCCAATAGATAAGACTGGAGGCTTTGATTGAGAACCCATGCTAAGCAAGTCTTTAGACATCTTTAGATCTGTAAAAGTATGAACTTGAAATTATCGTAAGCAAAGAAATCAGAAAACTTTGACGGGTAAAAAGTCAAACTTAGTCAACTCAAAAATTTCTCAGAAAAATTTCTAAGTATGGAAGTCGCAGACCAAAGGAGTGAACTTGCGAGTTGTGAACTTTTCTCAAATCAAATAACTCCACTTGTCGGAACCAAGCTTCTCGTATGCCAAACCACCCGAGTTCTACACTTGTCGTATGAGAGATATGAATAGTAACTTGTCGTACGAAGTGGTTTGCGAGTTCCTGACTTGTCGTAGACAACAACTTACGAGTTCTATACTTTTCGAATAAAGCACCTTGCGACAAGTGAATGAATAGTAACTTGTCATAAGCTTCAGCTTGCGTTAAGTTTACTTCTCGTACAAGGAATAAAACAAGTATGCCATGTGAGATACACAACTCTTTGTGAGTTCATTACTTTTTGTAAACCAAGGTTGCAAGTTCTGTACTTGGTAAACTTTTCACAACCAAAGAAGAACCTTGCGTCAAGTGCTTTGAAGCTTGCGAGTTCTTCAGATGAACTTGCGAGTTCTTCGAATCTTGCTCAACCGACCTTCTAACTCTAAACTCCAAAATTCACCATATCTTCTATAAAACTCGATCAATTGTTGTGTAAATTTGAGGTTTTGCTCACGATGTGATTATGAACACATTTGTAGCACAAATATTTGACCAGAAACAACTAAAATCCCATCTTTGATCTGAACACAGTACGTATCACTTTTCGAACCAAGAAAGTACAAAAATCCAAAATTGAACTAATTTGCCATGAATTAGCTAATGTGATCTAAACAAGAAATGTTCTAGATAACAAATCGAGTACAAATGAATCAAACTTCGATCCAAACAACAAGAAATAGACCAAATTCGAATCCAATACAGGGAATAGTTCTACGACTTGCGAGTTCTTCCAAAATCTTCAAGAATTGACCATTTTTCTGAAATATTTGTTTGCTCTGATACCAATTGTTGTTCCAGAATCAAGTTCAATCAGATTAAACACAATACTTTTAATCACAAAGTCATATGTATTGACTTGAATGATATACAATGAATTCTATCTCTATGCACAAGACTTTCTTTCTCTAAGACTACAAATCTCTCATACAGTGCAATCTCTCTTTGTGTGCGTAGTTCTACAACCTTTACAAAGGAACAAGGCTATTTATACCTAGTCAACTAAGTTGACTTTACAACACAATGCTATTTAAAGAAAGTCAACACCTTGACTTTACAAGACAACTAAAAGACATTTACACAATAAACCTTTTAAATCATGAATACAACATTTAGGCTCAACAACCATGATGACGAAATTTCACGTGCAACATGATTTATTGAAAAAAAATCATAAATTGTCCTTTGTTTACATAAATAGTTGAAACACCTCATCCATGATTCGATGTCCTACACTCAAAAGAACTTGAGTACAAATATGAATATCCAATACCTAAAACCCATCAACTCCCTATTGACCTTAAAAACCAACCTCCTGAAAAGGTACAAGCAAATATCATCATGTATGGAGACGACATATAAATCATAACATCATAGGAATACCTTTACTAGAAACCGCCAAAGAACCGTGGGATGTCCCGAATGGGAGATTTGGGAGTATTCATGAACCTGTACTTCCCGAACTAATCGTACAGCGGAATGAAATGCACTTACTTGATTACAAAAAAGGTAAATGATTCCAACAAATAAATGTTGCGTTTCAAAGCACGTCTAAACTTCTGTGGCAAGGAACTCACGGAAGATGACATGATTCAGAAAACGCTTTCCACTTTCTCTACATCAGCAATCATACTAATGAATCAGTATCGGTTGGAATATGATAACAAAATAATCACGACCTTTAACAAACTTATCAACCTACTGCAAGTGGCTGAGAGACACAATGAAGTTCTTTTAAGATGTTAGACCTGTCAGGACAAAGAAAATTCCTGAATCTAATTCATTCAAGCGTTAGAGGTGGAAAAAACTCGAAAGGACAGCGAGATAAACATACTGAATCACACACATGTGACATTTATGCATCATGTGGATGAGACCCGTTGGTCCCAAATAGCAGTAAATAAACAAGAAAAGTATTGTAGAAAGGGGGGGTTGAATACAATACACACAGATTTTCACTTAATTTAATTCTTATTGATTTGAAATCAAGAATTACACATAGAAAACTTTTGATTGTTGCGGAAGAGAACAAATGAATCTGCTCAAACAATCTAACACTAAGAGAAATGAAGAACAATTGTAAAACACTTAG
This sequence comes from Arctium minus, assembly GCA_954870635.1. Taxonomy (NCBI): domain Eukaryota; kingdom Viridiplantae; phylum Streptophyta; class Magnoliopsida; order Asterales; family Asteraceae; genus Arctium; species Arctium minus. The sequence continues at coordinate 8,966,597 of OX941096.1, read as the reverse complement.
AAAACAATAAGAACTTCGTAGAGAGAAGATTGCCAGGAACTTAGAGAACTTGAAGGTTGTAGAGCTGGTGATATTGCATTTGAACCATCCTCCATATTTATAGTGCCTCATGCATTAAATTCATGGGACACCTGTTGAGCAAAGGATGGACACAGGTCTTCAGCAATGTACCTTTTGTGTTGAGGTGTTTTGGCTTGAAGTGTTGACCTGCAGAGAGGATGGTAGAGACCTTTCCTTAAAATGGTGTTGTAGACAAAACTTACTTTATCTGATCTTCAGATGAGGTCCACGTCAATGCAAGATATCACAATATACTTTGTCAGAAAAGTACAATGTGTTTGAAAGAAATCCTCAAGCATCGGTTGTCGAAGACTTGAGAGATCTTCGGCTCCTGAAGATGTGAGAACATCTTCAGCTTCTAAGGAGAGATCTTCAGCTCCTAAAGATGTGAGAACACCTTCATACTCCTGAAGATATGTGATTGACACCATCCTGGCCGATGGTGTGGATCACTTGGGCATGCTTGGCTTTAGGCTGAGGAGACTATCTTCAATCCGCTTTGAGAGATGTACTCCTTCTTTGTCTTCTTTGGCTGATCTTCGACTTCACCGAACATTTGTATAGAAACCAAGCTGCTAAAAGAACCTCAAACATATTCAAGTAGGATGCTTATAAGATGGAAGATCGGGAGGTCATCTTCAAATCTTCAGATGACCCAACAATCTCCCCCTATTTGAGGGTGACATCTATACTAAAGAATAAAACTAAGAGTATACTGAATAAATTCATTTTGACCCATATTTACTCTTTTTGGGTTCTTTTCGCATAGACCATTCTTTTTGTTTTTGTTTGGTATATCTGACATTTACAAGAGAATGAAAAAGTATAGCTATACATACGAATAAATGAATAAAGAATGAGAAAGAAAAAATATATACAAAGATACAGAAGACAGTAGCCGGGATTGTTTGAACTTGAGTGGTTGGTTTCTCCCCCTGAATTCATACTCCCCCTCAACTAATGTCAGGTGGCTTTGATCACGTAGTCCATTGCAAAATTAGTTTAAGCAGAGTTTAAGCTTGAGTGGTAAGATGCTCTCCTTTAACTCATACTCCCCTTCAACTAATTCACGGTGTTCAAAAAGAAAGAAGTTAGAAGATTTTCGGGATCCTCCGAACCTGCTCCTAGAAGAGCAGATTCATCCTTGGATAGTGCAGTAGCATCGGGATTGAGAATCCCGGGTGATAGGCTGTGAGATGGAGAAGAAGCACCTTTGATTAGGGAGGTGTCCAAGTCATCCTTATCAACCAAGGAAAAGGTTGAAGAGAGAATAATAGGGGTCCCCGATGTTACAATTTTATCCTTTTGTGAGGATACAAAGGAGATGGCTTTGGGTTTAGCAGAGTCCCCGGGCCCAGATGGGAAAATTTCAACACCTGCCGATTTTGAAGAACCGGTGGGTGGAGTAGGTGGCTTGGCCTTTAAAACCTTCCTCAGCCTTTTGAGAGGAGAGGGAGGGGAAGAGGTAGAGTGCCGCCGCTGAGGTATGGGGTGTGACCTGGGTAATCGCCGAAGGTTCTTTCGGTGGTATGGCCATTTGGGCAAGTGCGGCGGTGCCAGTAGCGGTTGAGGATTTATTGCTAGCCGGCGTCACTAAGGAGGGGGAAGAAGGGTCCACTACAGTTGAGGGACCTTTTGACACCGGAGTGTCCTTAGTATCACCCCATTGTAGATCGGGAGAGTTTATGAAGGAGAACATACCTGGCAGTAGAGGGTGATCGGTGTAGAGAGAGACATTGTTCAAAGGGTCATCATGACTTTCTAAGTGTTGGTCGAAGAGTCATCACCAAATCAATTAGAGACCAAACAATTTTTCTCCCCCTATTTGATGATGACACCAACACATAGAGAAAAAAATGGTACTGACACTCAGAAAAATTACAAGACACGAAGAAACTCATAAATTCAGTGGCCCATTTTTTTGTGGGGGCTCTTTTCTGTTTTTTTTTTGTAACAGGAAATTAAAAGAAAAGAAAGAGAGAATGGGGTAGAAAATGGTAGGTAATCATGGTGAGAGATGGTAGGGATGGGAAAAAGTAAGAGGTGGTGATAGGATTTTGTTGGGTAAAGGGTGTCTAGGAAGGAGTGATAAAAAAATTTAGAAAGAGTGTTGGAAGGGAGAAAGATTGAATGGGTAAAAAGGATTGTGTGTGTGTGTGCGGGGGGGAGGGGGATATTCGGCCGAAAATAGGATGGGGAAAGGGGGTTATCGGCTAAGGGAAAAAAAGGAGGGAGTGTGTGGTTTTGAAATCGGCAGCCGATGGGGGGAAGGGAGGGGGAATCGGCAGCCGATGGAGGGGAGGGGATGAAGGAGGTTGGCGGATAGGGGAATCGGCGGGGGTGTGGGGGGTGGTTCGGCGGGGTGTTCAGCGAGGGTGTGGTGGGTGGTTCGGCGGGGTGTCGGTTACCGAGAGGGAGATGGAGCGACAGAGACAGATTGGCGGGGAGGTGATTGGGTTGGGAGGGTCGGCTGTCCGAATAAAGGAGGAGAGGGGAGGGGTCGGCAACCGATGGAGGGAAAAGGGGGTGTTTGGGGTTCGGTCGCGGATGGGGTGGAGGTTGGAGGGTGTTCGGTTGTCGACGGAGGCAGAGGTGGGAGGGTGTTCGGCGAGGGAGAGAGAGGTCGATCGGCGACCGATGGGGATTAGGATCAATGGCCGATGGAAAGAGGAGGGAGAGTGAGGGTCGACGAGAGGGAGAGATAAAGAGGGAGGGGTGATTTCATTGGGGAGAGGGAGAGAAAGAGTGAGCCGAAGAGAAAGAAGGAGGAGAGAGAGGGGAACCGTAAGAGAGAGGTAGGGAAGAGAGAGAGAGCCGAAAAAGAATTTGGCATGTAGGGGGTGTTTTCGGTTTTGGTAGAAAAGAGAAAAAAATGGGTTTCGGTTGGGGTGTGGGCCGAAGGAAGAAGAGGATGGGGTTGGAGTGGTTGGTACAAGAGGGTGTGTTCGGTGGGTGTGGTGGGCCGAAGAGGGTATGAGGGTGAGTGAGATTGAGAGTAAGATGAGAGAAATAAAGTGGGTTTGGTTAGTGAGAGAGAGAATCAACACCATGGTAGAAAAAAAAAACAAAAAAAATATTATTATAATTATTCCTTTTTTTTTTCAAAAGCAATCGGCTAGAAACAAAAGACAATTTTTTTTTTTTGTTTTAAAGAAACAATCCAACCCAAAACAAAAAGGATTTTAATTTATTAAATTTTTTTTTGTATATAAAACTTTCAGTAGGGGAAAAAAGTTTTAAAGATTTTTTTTTTGTTAACATTTAACAGGCCCATCGAAAATTTTAAAAACATTTTTTTTAACAAAAACCAACTTTATTTGAAACCTTTTTTTTTAAACTATCATTCAGTTATTTCACATAGATTTCTTCAGGAAAGAGAGATGGAAGATCGGTAGGAATATGTGAAGGAAAAATGTCTAGTTGAGAAGGTGGGATGATTTGTGGTGAATTTTGTGGTTGAGAGGAAGACGGGAATGATGGAGGAAGGAGAAATGATATGATGAGAAATAGGAAAGAATAGGATAGGAGGGATCTTGATCTTCAGAGATGATTATCTGAAGATCAAGGATTGGAGAATAAAAGATGGGTAGGTCACCATTTTGATGGGTTGAGTCTGAGAAGAAAGGAACATATGGTTTTGAGTTAGATGAAGGATTTTGAGAATTTTCACCAACACATGATGAAATCCACCAATCAGCATCCCATGAAGAGATGATGACTTAAGATCATAAAGCTTCACATGAGTAGATGCATTTTCTCCGAAGATTGTAGACTCGGTAGGACATAGAATAGAGAGAATATCCTAAGAAGATTCCTTCATAAGATTTGTTGATGCTCAAACACCTGCAATCACAGAGAAATCGTTTATTTGGTAGATGAGGTAGAGCACTCATCAGACACAACGGCCATGGAAGTGGAAGAGGTTTCACCGTCATCAACATCATCTATTTTAGCCATAAAGCAAAGGTTGGCCATGTCCTTGTCACTTTTGGAAGTTGTTTCATCTACCCAATCACGAGATTCGACAAGAAGACCTTTTCCTTTGTTTGCTAAAAGAGCATTTATTTCCTTCTCTCTTTTGTATTTTGCCTTGTACTTTTCGGCACGGTCAGAGTTTGACTTTTGAAAAGAAGGTTGGTAGGAATCAGACTTGGTTCTGACAGACCTAGAGGATGTACGATTAGAGGAGGGTAGTCTAGACTTATCAGAGGACCTGCTTCTGCATTCAGAAGCAAAGTGTCCCTTCCTCCCACACCTGTAACAATCCTCATTTGTTTTGTCAGAGGAAGCATTTTTAGAAAGAGTAGAGGAGGGTTTTCTAGAAAACCTGGATTTTCCAGAAGAGAAGAGAGGTTTGCTTTTAGAAAAGCCTGCCAGCATGGCAACACCATCTGACAGCTGAGCCACAGAGGTCTCCTCTCCTTCATCATCAGCCTCACTGAGATAGGCTTCTGAAGGGTCATTGGGGTCCTCTTGACTATTGTTGTCAGAATCAGAGGGATAGGTGATCCTAGGGACACACATAGTACTTTTGGAAGATTCACCGACAAGAGCTAGAGAAGAGCCTTTGATGTCTTTTGTGATTGACTTCCTAAGCAGTTTAGTCTGCTCATAGTTGAAGAGAGTGTCGTACAAGGCAGTGAGAGGCATGGAATCAAGATCCTTGGTAGACTTGATACAAGTACAGATATTTTCCCAAAACTCAGGAAGACAGTCCATAAACTTGCACAAGACTTCCTCATTATCATAGATGCGACCCACAAGTTTAAGATCGTTGAGAAGACTGTTAAAGCGATTGTAGTAGTCTGAGAGAGACTCACCCTTCTCATGACAAAAGAGTTCATACTTTCTTACAAGAGCAATCTTTTTGCTCTTTTTCACCTCAGACGTACCTTCATAAAGAACACACAGAGTGGACCACATTTCTTTTGCAGTAGAAAGGTTAACAAGAGAATGGTAGACCTCATCAGGCAGAGAGAGGGCAATGATGGCTCTGACTTTAGTATCAAGAGCTATAAGATGTCTGTCTTCATCATTGTATTTACTAGGGTCCTTTACAATGTATCTCCCAGTAGTTGGAGTTCTTTCTTCCTCAGAAGAGTCCTCATCAGCTTTTGCCTTGTCTGCATTGTAACGGTCCCAAACTCTAGGAAGAAAAGGACCTCAATGTAAAATAGTTGGATATCTGCTGTCAACTCCTTCTAGAAAGAGTATCATACGACTTTTCCACAAGAAAAAATTATTGGGGTTAAACCTTGGTGGTTTGGCTATAGAGCCATTGTCATATGAAACAGCAGTGGTGTTTTGAGAAGAAACATTGTTTAAAGAAGAAGAAGAAGAGGTTGCCATTGCGGATCTAGTTTATTGAGTTAAACTAAACCGCTCTGATACCACTTATTGGTCCCAAATAGCAGTAAATAAACAAGCAAAGTATTGTAGAAGGGGGGGGGGGTTGAATACAATACACATAGATTTTCACTTAATTTAATTCTTATTGATTTGAAATCAAGAATTACACATAGAAAACTTTTGATTGTTGCGGAAGAGAACAAATGGATCTGCTCAAACAATCTAACACTAAGAGAAATGAAGAACAATTGTAAAACACTTAGAAAACAATAAGAACTTCGTAGAGAGAAGATTGCCAGGCACTTAGAGAACTTGAAGGTTGTAGAGCTGGTGATCTTGCATTTTAACCATCCTCCATATTTATAGTGCCTCATGCATTAAATGCATGGGACACCTGTTGAGCAAAGGCTGCCTCATCCATATTTACACCTGCCTCATGCACAATATGTTTGAATGAAATCCTCAAGCATCGGCTGCCAAAGACTTGAGAGATCTTCGGCTCCTGAAGATGTGAAAACATCTTCAGCTTCTAAGGAGAGATCATCGGCCGTCGAAGACTTGAGAGATCTTCGGCTCCTGAAGATGTGAGAACACCTTCATACTCCTGAAGATATGTGATTGACCCCATCCTGGCCGATGGTATTGATCACTTGGGCATGCTTGGCTTTAGGCTGAGGAGACTATCTTCAATCCGCTTTGAGAGATGTACTCCTTCTTTGTCTTCTTCGGATGATCTTCGACTTCACCGAACATTTGTATAGAAACCAAGCTGCTAAAAGAACCTCAAACATATTCAAGTAGGATGCTTATAAGATGGAAGATCAGGAGGTCATCTTCAAATCTTCAGATGACCTAACAAGATCCTAGAAAGGGTCAGGGTCATGGTAAGAGTTGGGAAGGATTTTTCAATACCTGGAGTAGAGATACAACTATTGCCCCAGGTGATAACGAACAATCAAATAAGAAAAGAACTATATAATTCTCCAATCGAGAAGGGAACAAGTTGAAAATAAACTATATCATATCTAAGATTGACTGAGTATAAGTTTATTTGAATGTGTTTTAACTATCAAATTAATTGCTCCTGCAAATATACACCCGAGTTTATAACCACTATAAATGTAAGGAAATACATCAAAAACAAATACAAAACTCTCAATGTTCTTCGTTCCTTTTAGGAATGTATTAAGGAGAACTTGATTGTTTTTCTGACATCTCATAAGAAATAGATTATTATTCATTAAAATAATAATTTCGACCAAGCACTTAAACGATGGACTGTCACTTGTTGTTTAATGACACAAAATCAATCACTAAAGCACAATATGCATCAAACCTTGTTCAAATATTTTTTTGAAATGGAAAACCATATTACGGATGGAAATGGATATCTATATAAACTCTAATAAATATGGATTGAAACATATATTAGAGAAGCTAATATGTCAAACTAGTGGATTATCTAGGTCATTGAATCATATGTTGTCACCAATAATGAACTTTGGGACATGACATAATGATCCTGTGTCGAAAAATATACATAGATAGGGGTGCTCACGGGTTGGGTTGGCCGGGTTGGAGGCACTTGAACAACCCAACCCAATGTCTGCGGTTTTGAAAAATCTCAACCCAACTCAACCCAATCAAAAGTGCAACCCAACCTGTTAAACCCAGATTATAGTTGATAAACAATCACACAACACATTAAAGATCAAGAGATACATAAATCAAACAACATACCGATGATCTCTTGATTAATCTGATAAATACGAGTGTGTGTTCTTGGTGTACATAATAGCTCGTGTAAAATACAGGGAATACGACTCCTCTTTAATCACCAATATTGTTCATTAACCCTAAAAACTAGAAAATAAAACTATTTATACGTAGGTCAATATGACCTAAGCATTATTAACTATTGGCTAAAATACCCCCTAAGGTATTAAACACTATTACAAACTAGACCCCTTATTAAATTTAATCTTTAATACAATTATTTAATCCAACAATCTCCCCCTTTGGATTCAAGATTAAAAAAAAAATTGGCAATTATCTTCGGGTCTTCACTTCCCTTGAAAACTGTATCTGATATGACATTGACAGCTTCAAAGCTTGTAGCTTTACACAGTCTTCAGCTTCAAAAATTTTTGTATAGATAGTCTTTCTCTTTTTATTCTTCCCCTTTTTGATGAGTGGTGAGAATTAGTATTATCAAAACATAGCAAAATAAAGTAGGAATTTTCTCCCCCAAGTCATCAATTAAGTGCAGTCTTCATGTATAGATCCCTGTGTGGAAATAAGAGCAGTCTCCCCAAATGGAAAGAGTGATTATTTCAATCTTTGCAGATTCAAATAAGTAAAAAGTGGTAACCCTGAATCAACAAATGACTCAGTTTGGAATGCCTGTCAGTAACACACAGTTACTGAGTAACACAAAGTTACTATGTAAGAGCTGGTTTTGATGTTGGCTCCCCAGGACTTCCATTCAATCATCGAATAACACATGGTTATCTATGAGCGTTCTGACAGAAAACAAGTTTCTGTGTGCTCGTGCATGTGTATGAAAGAATTAAGCACCGATGATTTCTTTTCAATGTAGGCTCAAAGTATGTAAACTTGTTGAGACAACAACAAATTATACAAAGACTCAATGTGCATGAGAAAAGGTCGAAGGTGGGGTAACTTTCCTTCTTTTTCAATATTAGTCTCTTCCGAATGAAGAACCAATAGCGTATGTGTTGCTTCCGCAGAAAATGTGAAACATTCTCTTTTTGAGAAAAGAATGAGTAGCTGGTGGGGTGTAATGCAAGATATGGCATGGGCTAGTTGCCTTTTTCAATTATGGTCACCAAAGAATGTGAACCAATCAGATAATGTGGCTGCCAGGCTCAGAGAGAAGTTTGGTTCAGAGTTTGATATTCTTTTACTCTGTTCTCTCACCCTCTTTCTTTTAATCTTTTAGATCTCACTTCTAACCAATCTCTCTTTTTCATTTTACCTCTTCACACACCAACACTCAAATCTTTTGACCCCTCTCCCCTCAATCACTCAGGGAATACTTCATGGGTAGGAAACACTGGTTATCGTGAATCCATGAAAGTTCTGGTAAGCTTTCAGACTGAATCCCATGTATTTTCCTAAAATGACATGTTGTTCAATAGCCTTTTGTACATGTAAGCACAAAGGAATACAAATAAACATGAAGAATAAAATGTTGGAGAAGTCAAAACATAAGTGTGTTTGACAATGCTGTTATCCCCCTCAAACTAAAAGAAAGAGTTTGACAATTAAGCTCTTTGATAGGTAAGCTCCCCCTCAACTTAATAATAAGTTGTTGTTTTTTTTAATCAAACAGAAAACAAAGCACAGAAGTGCGGGTTCTAATCAGATGTGATTAGAAGCCATTGTCACTTGAGCTATCCTGCACATAAAAGAAATCATGGTAATCATTTGTGAAAATGATTCCTCTATCGTTAGCAACAGTTGGAGAATAAAACACAAGATTAGGATTCAGAATACTCCCCCTTGAATCAAGAGTAAGGCTAAGAAGACATATTCAACATACCAAGTTTGCTGATTAGAAACTGGAACCTCTTTTCATCCAACGGCTTGGTGAAAATGTCAGCTAACTGGAAATCAGTTTGAACAAAGTGCATTTCGATATCACCTTTTTCTACATGATCTTTGATGAAGTGATAGCGTACATCTATATACTTGGTCTTTGAATGCTGAACCGGGTTAGCTGTTATAGCGATTGTGCTCTTAGAATCACAAGAAATAGGAATACGCTTGTAGTTGTATCCAAAGTCCTTTAACTGTGTCTTCATCCAGAGGACTTGTGAACAGCAGCTAGCAGTAGCTACATATTCTGCCTCAACAGTGGATGTTGAAACACAGTTTTGTTTCTTTGAGGTCCAACTTACAAGTTTGTCACCTATAAATTGACATGATCCAGAGGTGCTTTTCCGGTCTAGCTTACATCCTGCATGGTCAACATCTTTAAAGGCAGTTAGATCAAAACGAGAATCCTTTGGATACCAAAGGCCTAAATTAGGAGTGCCTTTGAGATATCTAAGGATTCGCTTAAGAACATTAAAGTGCGACTCTTTAGGATTAGACTGATATCTCGCACAAAAACATGTGGCAAACATTATATCTGGGCGACTGGCAGTTAGATAAAGTAAAGAACCAATCATACTACGATATACCTTTTGATCTGCAGGTTTACCAGAGGGATTTGCATCTAAGAGTGTACCAGTATCCATTGGTGTTTTCATGACTGAACTATCTGACATATTGAACTTTCTTAACATGTCTTTTATATATTTAGCTTGATTGATGAAAATGACTTCAGGTAATTTGTTTTACTTGTAAACCAAGAAAGAAATTTAACTTACCCATCATCGACATTTCAAAATTTATTTCCATGATTTTAGAAAAGTTCTTGCAAAATTTCTGATTTGTCGACCCAAATATTATGTCGTCAACATAAATCTGAATGAGAATCAAGTCCTCACCTTGCCTTTTGAGAAATAAGGTGGTGTCAACCGTACCTTTCTTGAAGCCAAAAGCTAGGAGAAATTTAGTTAGAGTTTCATACCAGGATCTTGGTGCTTGTTTAAGACCATACAGTGCTTTGTCTAGCACATAGACATGATCAGGGTAATGAGGATCAATGAAACCTTCAGGTTGTGCCACGCAGACCTCCTCATGCAGAATGCCATTTAGGAAAGCTGACTTTACGTCCATTTGATAAACTGTAAAGTTTTTGTGCGCTGCATATGCTAAGAAGATTCTGATGGCTTCAATCCTTGCAACAGGGGCGAATGTTTCATCGTAGTCAATACCCTCCTGTTGACAGTACCCTTTTGCAACCAATCGAGCTTTGTTTCTCACAACTACTCCAGCCTCGTCTTTCTTGTTTCTGAATACCCACTTAGTTCCAATAACAGTTTTACCTTTAGGTAGTGGGATCAAACGCCAAACCTTGTTCCGTTCGAATTACAGAAGCTCGTCTTGCATAGCAGAAATCCAGAAGGGATCACGTAGAGCTTCTGATGCTTTCTTTGGTTCTAGGGAACTAAGGAAGTTTGAAAACATGCAGAAATTTGCTGACGTAGACCGTGTCGTAACACCAGATTGTACGTCACCTATCACGTTATGCAGGGGATGATCCTTAGTCCAACGATGTGTGCTTGGTAAGGATTCAACTGTTTGTTGCATATTTGATGCATTATATTCATCATGAACGGCAGGTAGATCCACAGATGTACTCGGGACATCTTGTACAGGAGTTTCTGATACTAAAACTTCTAGAATAGCAGCTGAAGTACTCGTGACTTCATTTCAGAAGGACTATCTGCAGAGACAGATTCAGCATTAGTAGAGTCAGAAACTAACGGTTTAGTTGTACCAGATGGAGATGCAATTTCAGTGACTTCTTCGGACGGTCCAGACATGTCTTCAGAAATAGTAGGGACCTCCGAGCTTGGTGTTGATGTTGATATGCCTTTGTCAAAGTCTGCACAAATATCATCGAAGGCATCAATAAACAACAAATCTAACTTAGATGAAGTAGAGTTAGTTATAGAAGAAGTAGATGCTTTAGACACTGGTTTTATTCTGGATTAAATAGAAGCTTTGTTCTTAAGTCCGAGTTCTGAACAGTTGTGTCCAGAAGTCCGAGTAGAATTCTCATCAAATGATAGATTCATGCTTTCAACAATCGTCTTGGTTCGAATAATGTAAATTCGATAAGCTTTGGATGTCAGGGAGTATCCAACGAGATATCCTTCATCCGCTTTCTTATCAAATTTTGATAGACCTTGACGCTCTCGTAGAATGTAACACCTACAACCAAAAACACGAAGGAATTTGATATTAGGTTTACGATTGTTAATCAACTCATATGTTGTTTTGTCAAAACGTTTGACCACAATGGTACGGTTCTGAGTGAAGCAAGTTGTCGCGATTGCCTCAGCCCAAAGATACATGGGTAGATCAGAATATGCAAGCATAGTACGAGCAGCTTCAACAAGAGTGTGGTTCTTCCGTTCAACAATGCCATTCTGCTGTGGAGTGTAGGCTGCAAAAAAATTATGTGAGATTCCCACAGAGATAAGATAACTCTGCAAGGTGTCATTCTTGAACTCCATGTCGTTGTCACTGTGAAGAATTCGGACTGGCAATTGAAGACGTACTTGAATGCGCTTTATAAAAGCGATAATCAATTCTGGCGCATCTGACTTGTTGCGAAGAAAATCGAGCCATGTATACCTTGAATAGTCATCTATCATTACTAAGACGTATTTCTTGCCATTGATAGACGTTGTTCGCATTGGGCCACAAAGATCCATATGAATAAGTTCCAGTGCAAATGAGGTTGATGATTCAGTTTTGGACTTGAATGAGCTTCGCTTCATTTTGCCCAACTCACATGCAGAACATAGTGAGTCTTTCTCAAACCTCATTTCTGGTAGACCTTTAACCAGACCTTGTCTCTGTAGCTTAGCTATTGATCTGAAATTCTGATGAGACAAGCGTAGATGCCACGTCCACGATTGTGCTTTAGATGCTTTGGCTAATAGGCATACTGGACGTGTGGCAGACAGTGTTGGAAAATCTACATAATATAGATTTCCATGGCGTTCAGCTTTGAAGACTTCGTAACCATCTGGATCCTCAAGATAGCAATGAGTTGTTGTGAAGCGAACTTGATATTTCATGTCACAGAAGTGACTGGTGCTAAACAAATTATGATCAAGTCCTTCTACATATAACACCCTTTGAATCTTCACAACTCCATTATTAAGCATTCCATATCCTCTGACGTGTCCTTCTACTTCTGAGTTTGCAAAACGAACTGCTCCGGCAGGCTCCTCCACATAGTTATGCAAGAGGTGCTTGAATCCTATCATGTGGCGTGAACATCAGGAATCTATCACCCACAATCGACAGGCCTGCACAAGAAACAATTAGTTTTGCTTAGGTACCCATATCAAAATGGGTCCTTCGCTGTTAGCTTCAATCAATTTAGGAATATCAGCAGGTTTAACTTTCACTCTCCATTCATATCGAGGTTTTGGAACCCATTTCCAAACCATTTTAACATTTAATTCCTAAAAATGATTTTTAGATTTAGGATTGGCAACCTTAGCTCGAAACACTATGGGTTGTGTAGAAGAATTAGAATTAAGGTTCAGTTTAGCTTTTCTTTTACTCTTCTTGGACTTAGGAGTGGAGTAGTATTTGAAAGAATTATCCCAGCAGTGTTTGCAATATAGATTCTTTCGAGCAAAAGTCATAAATTTAGATTTATCGGAACAAATCTGACATTCATGTCCATCAAAAGAATTTCTTTTCAAAACATCACTGTCTGTAGTACAAGTGTTTGTAACAGAAGTTTCACTAAAATTCAAACTATCATTTTTATTCAAACTATCATCTTTATTCTTCTTACTCCTCCCAACTCCATTTCCTTTTATATCTGAAACAGAAACAGGAATCTTGTTAGTCTCTTTCTTAGAAAGTGATTCTTTTCTTGAGTTACTTGAAGTCTCACCCTTCTCAAAAATACTAGGTGAATATTCAGGACAATCAGAGTAAATAACTGAAGGTTTTGCAGGAGCATCAGAGTCTGGATTAGTTCTTACCTTCCAGCTTGGATCATTGAACATCTGTTTATCATTTGAAACATTCTTAAACAAAGTAATTTTCAAATTATTGATCTTTGTGCAAAGCTCTTGATTTTCTTTCAAAGATTTTTCAAGTTTAAATTTGAGATCAAAGTTTTCATCTTCAACCTCATCAAGAGACTGTTGCAACATATCAATTTGTTTCATCAATTCAGATGTATGATCACTCACAGAATTTGACTCTTTTGCAGTAGAAACAGGATCAGAGTCTGAAGCATTCATCATTTCAGAAAACCTTTCTTCAGTCATGTTCTCAATAAACTCCATTTTTTCATTTTTTTAAACAAGATCCATTCGTGATTACAATTTCTTCATCAACCTCTTCAACAAGTAAAGGTTTAAGAACAATGGGATTTGAGACTGTTGGTATATTTTATGGATCGACATCCGATTCATACTCGTCATATTTGCATTCAGTCTCAGGTGGAACCGTGTCATTGCAGACTGACTTTTTTGAAGATGTGGTAAACAGTGATTCAAACTCAGTAAATTCGATCTTTCGAGTCTCATAGCTTTTGTTCAAACCACTGTATTTAAAACCAACTGATTTAAAAGAATTTTGAGAATCAGTGTCACAAGACTTGTTGTCTCCCATTTCTTCTTTACCTTTGATATCTGTAAAAGGTTTAGGAGTACTTGCTTCAACAAAGGTTGCACGAATGTTAGGAATGGGTCTGATTGTGGAGCCAAATTTATCAAAATTATACAAGTGCTCCGGTGCCTTTTTCAAAACATCGTTAGTTGACACACCCAAACCTGGTTTAAGTTTATAAAAACTTTCATCTTGGAGTTTATTAGTCAACAGATTTAATGTCTGCTCAGTCTGACCTCGTTTCATGTTAATATCCTCCAATTGCTTGATTTTGGTGTAAGCTTTATTTCTTTCTTGAAAGCAGACTTCAAATTTGATTTTGAACTCACCTTTTTCAGCATTGAGATTTACAAGATCTTTTTCTAAACCAGATATTTTTCTTTTTAAAGATTCCTTTTCAGCTTTTAAACCATCCTTTACTTTTTCTTTTTCTTTTTCTTCCACAACAACTTTTAGCAGAGTGTTTTCATCACGAAAACTTAAGACAGTTTGATGTGCGGAGCTAAGTTCACTTTTCAACAAAGCAAATTCATCTTTCATATTGTGAATTTGGACCATCAGAGATTTAATAAGTTCAGAATTTACCTCAGAGTTGTCATCTTCGTAATGAGCCTCAGACGCTTCATCATCACCATCAAGCTTGGCCATGTAAGAGACTTGGGTGAAGTGTGCCTGCTCCTCGTCATCAGAACTTTGGAACAACCAGTTTTCCTCTTCGGCCATAAGTACCTTTCCTTCTTCAGCTTTCTTGGCAATGAGTGACTTCCTTGCATAGTATTCTGAGTTCTTCACTTTCTTGAACTTGCAATCTCTGGAGAAGTGTCCAAACTTGCCACAGTTATAGCATCTGCCCGGTTCATCTTTTCTTTCTTCTTTCTTTTCCTCTCTCTTTTCTTCTCATCTATCTTCCTTCCTTTCATCTTTCCTGTCTTCTCGTCTTTCCTCTCTCATTCCATACCTTGGCTTGTATCTCATTTCAGACTTCTCTTTCTTGTACCCTTCGTACTTTGGCTTTGAATAGTACTTCTTCTTGCCAAAGTTCTTCTTGAATTGACGAGTTATCATAGCCAAGTTCTCAGAGAACTTTTGTATATCATCATCAGAATCAATCTCCATTTCTTCATCACTTGAAGCAGAATCGGACTCAGTAACCTCTGAAACAAAAGCTTTAGATATTTTCTTCTTTGACCTTGCAGCAGATACAGGACCAGAACTTGAACTTTTTCCTTTGCTAGCTATGAGAACCACAGAGTCCTTCAGATTCTTGCACTCATTGTTGATAGATGTCACCTCTTCTTCATGCTGAGAAAGAGTAGAGAAAATGTCAGTTACGTTCTCTTGAGCCATGTTCTTTGACATCTGAAGGTTGATGGCAAAGTTCTTCTATTCAGGATTCAAGTTCTTGATGAACTTATAGTTTATCTCTGAAGCAGATTTAGAGATATTGTTACTCCTCAGGTCATTTAGTATGATGTTGTATCTGTTGTAGGTATCAAACAGTGTCTCTCCTTCCCTTGCATGAAATCCCTCATAGGCATTAATGCACAGATTTTGCTTGGCCTGGATTGAAGCTTCACTTCCCTCAAAATTTTCTTGCTAGTTCATCCCAGACTTCTTTAGCTAAATTTCGACTGTCTACCCTATTGTAGATGTCATTTGGGATGGACATCGTCAAGTAAATGAGAGCTTCTTCATTTATCTTGTACATATCTTTCTCCTTTTCACTGAAGTACTGATACGGTTTCGGAACAAATCTGTCAGGGATTTCTGGAGAGGTTTCTGTTTCTGCTTGACCAGGTACTCTGATCATTGGATTTACTGGACCATAAGTGATTGATTCCATGTAGTCTCTATTCTTGTGATTTAGAAACTGGATCATTCTCTTTTTCCATTGCTGATATTCATTGGCCATTAAGACTGGTGGTTTGGACTGAGAGCCCATGGAGAGAAGTTGGTTCGACATCTTTAGTTGTATGGTTAGTAAGCAAACTTATCTGTACCAAGAGAATCAACTAATAAGATCTTTAGAATCAAGAATTGTATAAAAACTACACTCAAAAATTTTCAGAAAAATATATTTCCAAAAATAATTAAATGCAGAATTCGCAAACAGTATAAAACACAAAGAAATTCGCAAGTGATAGAGGCTGGCGCAAAATACAACTTTGCGCTTAGTGAAGCTGGCGCAAAAGAAGATTTGCGCTAAAGGGATCTGGCGCAAAAAGTCAATTTGCGCTTTTGAGTTTTGCGCTAACTAAAGCTTGCGTGTTCTGAGTTTTGCGCGAAAAGTGGGTCGCGCGAAGTGAGTTTTGCGCGAATAGTAGGTGGCGCGAAGAAAAACTTTGTGCGATTTACTTTGAAACACTTGAGGAGTTTTGCGTGACAGGAGAGTGGCGCAAGTAGGGTTTTGCGCAAGAGGTGGGTCGCGAGAATCTGAGGTTTACGCGAAGAGTTGATGGCGCAAACCGGGGTCTTGAGGCCGACCGGTGTCTTGCGCGACCGGTGACTTGCTTGACCGGTGTCTGTCCGACCGGTGTTTTGATGCGACCGGTGTCCTCCTTCGACCGGTGTATGTGACCGGGGCCCTCTGACCGGGGTGTGGACCAATGTGCTACTACGACCGGAGTCGACCGGTGTAGTGTGTGGCGCAAAAGTAAACTTTGTGCCAAGCGAAGGTGGCGCAAAACACAGTTTGCGCTAAGAGGGACTGGCGCAAAAGTCCACTATGAACTGGAACAAAAGTGACAAACGCGCTAGTTCATCACAGTTCGACCCTCTGATCGATTTTCAGCCCAGAAACTCACTTAACAGATTAATTGTTATTGTATAAATCATACAAATAATCCACAAACATGCTACGATCAAAACCCAATCAAAATCAATGCCTAAAAACAACTTTTGTTCACTAGATTTAATGAAACAGTACTCGACTTTTCATGAACAAAACTTTCAAAAAAAATCATCAAAAGCCAATCGATTTGTGTTTTTAACAGTGAATAGATATTCTAATGATGTTCTATAGCATGAAAGACACCTAATCGAATCGATTTTATGCTCAAAAACACAAGAAACCAACCAATCGATCTTCACATAGTGAATTTTCGAAAAATACTGTTTTTAATCCAAAAAGCTTGATTCTTTGGCTCTGATACCACTTGTTAAACAATCATACAACACATTAAAGATCAAGAGATAGATAAATCAAACAACATACCAATGATCTCTTGATTAATCTGATAAATACGAGTGTGTGTTCTTGGTGTACAGAATACCTCGTGTAGAATACAGAGAATACGGCTCCTCTTTAATCACCAATATTGTTCATTAACCCTAAAAACTAGAAAATAAAACTATTTATACGTAGGTCAATATGACCTAAGCATTATTAACTATTAGCTAAAATACCCCCTAAGGTATTAAACACTGTTACAAACTAGACCCCTTATTAAATTTAATCTTGAATACAATTATTTAATCCAACACAACCCATGCCAAACCGTGCGGGTTGGGTTGGGTTGGTCGGGTTGAAACTTTAATACATCGTTTTACAATCTAACCAAGTGATTTCGTTTAAAAAACTAAAATCAAAATGGAAATATAAAAATAAGGCTAATAAGAGACGAGAAGAGTAGAAGAACAGTATCTCTTGCCTCTTGATTCTATCGATGTTGAAGATATTGGAAGACTTGAAGGTTGGATTCGTACGATTTTAATTGGCATGGTCTCTTAGACATATCTAAACTACGACCATGATAGGAAGCCTTGAGAATTGAGAAAAAAGAAAAGTCGCTAAAAGTCCAAAACTATAAAAAAAAACGTACAAGTTTTGGTCTGGTTGACAGGTTGGTTGGGTTACTTTAGTCCCAACCCGTTTTCAACCCAATAGATGCGGTTTGGGAAAAATTTGTATCGATTATGTATCAGGTTACCTCAGGTTGAGTTTTTTTTGCGTATTTTCAAGTTGGGTTGGTTGGGTTGGTCGGAAATTTGAGCACCCCTACACATAGACACATTTTTCGAGTGAAAGAAATGATCCAAAATTGCAACTATTGACTTCTACAACATAAGAAGCAACACCACCATCGCAATATGCCCTCTCGAATACCTAGAACTTTTGCAAACCTTACTCCTTAGCCACAATAAGAACAAGGTCATCCTGAGCTAAGGACATATTACAAAATATTCCGTTCTTACAGTGAATACAAGGTGATATTTGTGGACCTATAAATCCAGAATGCATGTCGTTCAAGTACTTTATAGTTCTGGTTGAAGTTTCGACATGATAAACACACGTCGTATTAATTGTAACACCTTGTCTAGTAGAATTGTGCCTGTCTAGTAGAATTGTGCCTGTCTAGTAGAATTGTGGACAATTTTAAAAAATTTCAAAACTTATGATTTGTAATAAACCACCAAAATGGAAGTCTTTGTTTTAAGCTGGAGTTTGTAGAAATTTTACAAAACACAATAGTTAATATAAGATCAAGTTGCATAACTTGATCATATAAAAGTGTTTAACAAGTTTGGTGTTACAATTATATACCAAGACCATGATACAACAAGTCAACATATACAAAAGATAGTGTCCTTCAAAACCCATGATCTTGCTAAGTCTCCCACAAGCTTTCATCAAACATTATCAAGAACTATTGATCACCTGTGCATAAACAATGGGTAGAAAACATTTGTTAACCAAAATGGTTAAGTGAATGCAAGGTGTTCTAATCAAAGCATACTTAAAAGTATAGCCATCAATTCATACAAAATCAACTTATACAAACAACACATAGAACCATGATTAATAAGATGTAAAGTTAATTCACCAAATTCTCATATTTCCCGATAGCTAGTCGATTCATATAGAATTCTAATGAATTACCTTAACACCGCCACATACTTTAAGTTAGAAAATTCCAACTTGGAACGCCTCCATCTTATGGGAATTGCACCTCCCACATGGCATCCGAATTTCCTGTTACCCTAAGGTCACTTATAGAGTATGGTGCAATACTCATGGACCAAAGATCCCTGAAGGTTACTGAAAGCAACCAACTGTCAACTATAGTCCGGAATCATACTATAATGCACATATAGCAAGTACATAGTTCTCAATATGTAAAACAACCATTTACATATCATATAATATCAACTAATGCAAATAATAACCCAATAATCACAACTGAATTCAAAGTATTCATACACAATCAACAAACATTTGATGACTATTATTTTCATATAAAATAGCATTTGTTGAATATCCAAGTTTTCAAAATTCAATGCACTCACCTTAGGAGTTGGTGGAAGATCTGAACTCAATTACCACAACCACTAATTACAATGTTTACCAATCTTCAATCAATCCTTTTAGTGTGTACCTAATCTGCCCCAAACGAAAAAGATCAAAACCAAGCTTGTCTAGTGTGTATATGATGTCAAACACTCCAATTTCATGAACAATTCTTACATGCATCCACTCTAGGCCATGAAATCTTCAAAATCCACCATTTTCTTTGTGTTTGGGAGCTGAAATCGTTGGGTATGGAGAATGGAGAGGAAAAGTGTCTTTTTCTTGTCTATTTGAGTCTAAATACATATTTAGACAAATACCATTATGCCCATAAGTCACATCTTATTTACCCTTTATATCCTAACTAGAATATGCTTCAAAAGACTTGTACCTTGTGCATGCATAATATAACAATTATTATAACCCAACAACTTGAATTAACTTAATAATGCTTAAAATTAAACCGTTATAATTAAACATATTATATAAAAAGGCATAAAACCACAATTTGCACATATTTATACTAAAATCAAATTGAGAGTGTTACATTAATGTCCACCCAAAATGTTGCACTCCTAGGACCAAGTATACAATTAAGGGCTCACTACCCTAATTATCTCATAAAGTCTATATGGCTTAGTAATACTGGAAAATTTACATCATAAGGATTTGATGATCTTTGCATTTGTATTGGGATCAATGTAGAGTATCCTATTCCCCCATGTTTATACATAAAAATGGTCTCACAAAAGATGTCATCAAAAAGACATAGATGGTAACTAGGGCATTGGTTATGCGTACCAATTTACTCATATCTACTTGGGGTTATGCAAATTTACATGCAACTTTACTTATTTGTTTTTAGACCCACTACTAGCCAACCAATATCATGCATACCAGTTGGTAACTGGATATAAGCCTGATCTTTTAAATTTACACATGTTTGGTTGTATAGTATATGTGCCAATTGCGCTCCCCATAGCGTACCAACATGGGTCATTAAAAGCAATTAAGAATATATGTTGGATATGAATCTCCAACAATTATCCGCTATTTAGAACCTTTTACAGGTGATTCTTATATCACATGATTTGTGAATTGTCACTTTGATGATAGTCTTACCGTCGTTAGGGGGAGATAAGAAAAATTATTTTCCAAGGGAACGACAGGAATTGTCATGTAATATTCCCACTCTGTCTCATTTTGATCCCCAAAATTCACAATGTAAAGTTGAAGTCAAACGAATCAGACTCGATACCTGATACGTTAAAAATTATTCCGGAAGTGACAAGATCACACATACGAGTTGCTAATATACCCGTAAGGTTAAAAGTCCCCAAAAGGGGCACAACGACATTGAAAGTGCGTCACAATCACACATAACGGAGGTTTTGTTGAGGTTGTAGCTACCAAATGGAAGTGGTGGAAGCTACTTGGTTCGATGGATATTATTCCAAAGGAAGAGAATAGTGAGGCACATCCATTTATCATCAATACATAAAACTCTCATGAGATTATCTCTAATTATAATTATGTCCATGAATCATCACTAGAGGACGCTCCGAAGTTAATATTGATTCTAGAGATGAAAGAAAATCTCAAATGAACTACGAGAGTACATATGAGTCGATGGACAGTACATAAATACTAATTGATGATATATTTTCATATAATATTTCTCATATGATGATAGAGCACAACGACGTTGAACCGCTCAGTTAAATAATATCAACAAAGAGCATATTGACCTAAATGTAAAGAAATAATCCAGAAAATTTATATTCTTTGACAAAGGAGCGGGTATTTGGTCTGGTAGTGCTAACCCACCAAGTGTAAAACCCGTAAGACATAACTAAGTCTTTGTCATAAAGTGTAATGAGAATAATGAAGTCTTAATGTTTAAGGCACTCCTTTGGCGAAAAGGTTTCTCAAAACGCCCTGGATTGACCACGATAAGACTTACTCTATCATGATGGATGTTATGACGTCCGAATAATTTATTAGCCTAGTAATTTCTGAGGACTGTAAATGCAACTCATGGATGTGGTTACTGCATATCTCTATGAGGATCTAGATTCAGAGATATATAAAAATGTTTGATGACATTACATTACAAAATCAAGTAACTCTAAACCACAAAATGTTTTTGCAATAAAAGTGAAACGCTCACTTTATATATTGAAGCAATCTATGTGAATGTTGTATAACCACCTAAGTGGATACTTGATTAGGAAAGTATATAAGAACGATTAATTTGTCCCCTGTGTATTTATTTAGGAAAAGAAGTTCCAAATTTTCAGTGTAGCTCTATATGTCGATGTTATGAACATAATAAACACTCTTGATGAAATAAGAGAAAACACATGCTACTTGAAATCTGAATTCGAGATGAAAGATTTTGGGAAAAGTTGGTTTTGTCTAACTACTTGAGCTAGAACATCGAGTTTGTGGAATATTAAACCACCGATCCGTATATGTCTAGAAAATGATCAGGCGACTTAACATGGACAAAGCGCATCTAGTTAGCACTCTCATGATCGATCGAAGTATTGGATATAAAAAGATCTATTTCGTCTAAAGGATGATGACGAAGAGGTGTTGGGAGTTGGAATTCCTTGTTTAAGTACAATAGGCGCATTATTATGCTTAACACAATACACTTGACCGTATATTGTATTTCTTAATGAACTTGTTGGCTAGATTTAGCTCAGCTTCAACGCAACGTCATTGAAATGATATCAACTTAATCTTCCGGAACCAATGATGTGGGCTTATACTTTCCCCACGGAGAAAACAAATGGATTGATAATGGAATTTCAATACATACTTAGATAGTAAGCGGCAAAGTACTGGCCCTTGTAGAAAAACACCAATTAATGTCTTGGTATGTATTTGTTGATATTAGGTATATGCCTAACCCACACGAAGGTCATTCCCAAACTGATAAGGAATTACCATATGGAACACATTGATTCTTGGAAGTAGAACTAAGCAAACCCATGTATCTACCTCCTCAAACTATTCTAATAATATTACTCTACATTATTCAAGAGTATATATGGTTAAGGACTATCATACATATTAGAGGAGCTAGTGGTTTGAGGTCAACCACTATCCTACCTGCATATATGGAAATAATGCATCAAGTATCGAAGAAATGAAAGTAAAATACATCAAGGGTTACAACATAAATCATATTCCGCTTCAGCTTGTATATAATCAACAATAATAAACTCTCCTCGAGATTCAAATGAATAAAAAGAACGGATGAGAGGCGAATATAACATATTTGCTTACCAAGTCATTACCCAAAACCATATTTGGGAAACATGTGAAAGTATTAAAATGCAAATGTTTTCCAAACTCCCTTGATTAATGTACGAATTAGGGAGAGTAGTAGACAAAAGCGGGAGTCTACTATATATGTAATATTGGTATGTTGTGCTCTTTCCTTCACCCAATGTTTTATTTTTCCTATCGAGTTTTGTTCCTTGGTGCAAGGTTTTAGTGAGGCAATGATTTTTAAACCATCTTGTTTTCTAAAGCACTTGATTGATGTACGAATCAAGAAAGATAATAAACTAAATGAATTGTTTATTGGTGCCTTGTACTCTTTCCTTCGTCTAATTTTTTTATTTTTCCCACTGGGTTTTGTTTCCTTGGCGTAAGGTTTTAATGAAGCAAAAACTATGCACCATCACTCATTTGACTCGGCACAAGGGGGAGTGTTGAAGGATTATGTGTCATCATCAAAAGGAAGTCATAATGAATGTTTTCTTTTGTTTGTAAACTCCTCCCTATTTAAATGACTTATAATTTATGAGAATTACAGACTTTCTCCCTCTATCTTATTGCTATTCTCTCTATATTGATTATTTTGTAACACATACTTTTTTTAATCATCAAGTGAGTCATTGTTTACACTAATTTATTACTCGTAAATAAATGATTTTAATATAAATATGTATGTGATATATATATATATATATATATATATATATATATATATATATATATGTGTGTGTGTGTGTGTGTGTGTGGGAAAAAGAGTAGATTTGATAACTCGGGAGAAAAAAATAACAATATAAAAATCTATGGTCTAAAAGTATAGTTTTAAAAAACCTTGATTTATATATTTTTGAAATTTGTAGAATGATATCAATATCGTTTAATTTATTTTGGTTTTAGATGTAATAATATTTTCTTATAAAAATTTAATAAATGAATAGCAATAAAAAGTTGTTATTGATAATATAAATACAAATATTAGAAATTACATAAATATAAGTATTTTAAAATTAAAAGTATTTAACTAATGAAAACCAAAAATAGAAAAGATTGATTATTAAATATAAGTTTTAAAATAAAAAAAGGACATGAATAGATAGAGGACAAAGAGAATCGAACAGAAATTCTCTAACAAACAACTCAAACCATTCGAACTACCAAGGAACGTTGTTTCTATTTTCTATTTTCACCTACTGTCTCTACCACTAATCTCGGTCACCCACTTCAAGCCCCCGCTATTCACCCTTATTCCTATTTTTACTCCTTGTTCCGACTTTTAGGTGTTTTTCGTGTTTTGTTGTCGATATATGTACCACTTGTACATAATCTAATCATATTATACTAGGTATATACTCGTATGATGCAGCGTAATGTAAGTAAAGAACGAACAATTAATGATACTTCCTTATAGACATGTCATCAACAATCAACCATGACCTAAGAATCACAACTTATGAAACCCATAAAGATATTCAATAATTAATTTATATTACAATTATTGACGAAAAAAATTATAATGGTATAACTTATAATAAGAATGAAACATATTTTATGATTGTGTATTTTTAATGTGCCAACGGTGGAAAAATAAAATAAAACGTATGGATAGAAAACAAATTAATTCGTAGATATTCATGATATTTAATAGCACGGTTAAATTATAAAATATTCAATATTGGGCTCGTTTTGAAGGTATTGATGAGACGATTATAATGATATAATTTGTAAAAAAAGAAACGTATTTTTTCATTGCATTTTTGTTCATATAGGATTATTTGTGTTAATATGATAATGGTGTAAAATGAAAAATAAAAAACAAGGGATATAAAGTAAACTAAATAAGTAAGTGTAAGGGTGGTAAATATTATTGTACAAAAGATTACGTTTTAGAATTTTTATATAGTAGTATAGATACATAGAAAATAATGTTTTGCCCAACATTTCAACCTCGTTTCAAAGATTATACACAACTTATATTTATGTCTACTTCTGATAAGCATTGATATTCGTATTTCACCCTTAACATTTATCTACTCACTTTTTCCAAGGTTAAGACACTAAGGCATTGTTTGGCAAGCTAGCTTATAAGCTAGCTTGTAGCTGATAAGCTAGCTTTTCAAAACTCTACTTTGAGTAGCGTTTCAATAAGCTAGCTTATAAACTAGCTTATGGTCATCCAAACATGTACTAGGAAAAAAAAACTAGCTTATAAGCTAGTTTTTTTGCCAAACATAACCTAATATTTTAAATTTGGTTTTATCAAGTAGCCTTGCAGGCCCGTTTCCTAGGGTGCACCAAAGTGTTGTACCGCACAGGGCCTCCGATCGTTGAGGACCTCCGAATAATTTTTAATTTTTTACTTGTATAATATTATGATATAAATATTAAAACAAAATGGTCATAGTGCAATTGCAAGAACGGTATTTAAGTGTAGTTGGCTGTCCTTTCAATTCTCACGTTCGAACCCATGAGTACTTGTTTTTTTGTTTTAAATTAGGTTTGTTTTATTACAATTTTTTCTTGGAACTAGTTATATATATATATATATATATATATATATATATATATATATATATATATATATATATATATATATATATATAGTTTTTTTAAGGATAACTTAAATACATAAACATTTTTACTTTTTTCCCTAATTTTTATTAATTGAATAATTAAATTATATAATTTTTTAGTAAGTTCTTTTTATAATTTACTTTTCATGTTAAAATTCTAAAACTATTATTTTTTATTTTTAAGAGTAAACTCTAATTTTGGTCCCTAAGGTTTAGTGAAAAGTTTGAAAGTGAGACCTGGACTTTAATAAGTCTAGAAATCGTCACTATCATTTTCCCCTTCTTCCTATTTTTACTCCTTATTCCTATTTTGATCTTTAATTTTGTTTTCATTGATCTTCATTGGATTTTTTCATCTTTTTTAAAAGTTATAGTTTTAAAGATTTAGACCATATTTAATTTTCAGTGTATGTTAAAATAGAAGAAGAAAATAGAAAAAGTAGAGACATTTAAAACTTATTTTTTAGCATAAAGATATTGTTTTTTAATTTTTACCAATAGCAAGGTTAAATGTGCTATGATTTCAATAACATAACTAATGCCAAAATTATTAATATAATAAAAGTAAAAATTAAAATTTATTATAAAAAAGAAGAAAAGATAAACAATTTGTTCAAAGTCAAAGATGAGTTATTCGTCGATTTATTATCAAATAAACGTTGACATGTAGTAAAAATAATTTAATAAATAATTTAAATAAAAAAAAAACTAAGAACTCATCTAGTTTTTTTGCACAGGGCCTCCAAAATATCAGGAACGACTCTATAGCCTTGTATATATTTATGTCCACTAAATAATGTAATGCATGTAAATAGTGACGGACTCATGAATTTTTCTGAGTGGGTATACATTTAAGGTAGATCAACTAGTGGCAAAATCATGGTTGACGCGAAGGGGGAGTCAAAGCTATTTAACCCGGTAAAAAGTTAATTGTTTCGATTTGGGGAATAAAATGCGTTTTTCCAAATGAAGTTGACATTGACATTGACCTTTTGAGTAAGATGCAAAACAGTTTCTTACCCTCAGACGTATTTTAAGCCGAATTCTATCGTTACAAGAGACTTTTTTGGTGTTTTAGTCTCCTGCATCTTTTTTCTGTATGTTTCCAATTTTGTTTCTTTTAGAGCAAACCTAGAATTTAAAGTAAATAAGACGAATCAATATATAAATTAAAACAACTTAGAACAAATAAATAAATTGTAATAAATAATATGCTCGAAAAATACGAAAGAGAGGAGAGGATGAATTTTTTTCATGGGTGGTTATTGAAGTACAAGATTACGAAAGTTTTATTAAATTTTTTGATTTAGGTGACGTTTGTTTTTAAAGAGGTCTGAATGTTGAAGTCCTATTTTACTTCTAATTAATAAGAGGTGGTGCTGAAGTCTGAAATCTAAATCAACAAAATTGTATGTTTTTGTAACGTCTGGAGGCGTCTTGCGAGAAACTGAGGTGGCGATAAAATGTTTTAAAAAGTTAGGTCACCATTTCTTATTTCAGATGTATTTAAGACTTAAGAGATTCCGAAAAGTGGAAAAAAATAAACAGTCTAAATCTAAAAAGGTCTGAACGATTTAAACTTAAGAGCTATTAAGAGTTTTTTTTTTTTAAACAAACAACCCCTTGGTCTCTTAAGTTTCTAAATATTGCAGAACTAACTTTCTATTTTAAAAAAATTCACAACATGTTAAAGATAGAAAAAAATCCAAAACATTTGCTTACAAGGAAATCTAAACGTGCGTGTTCTAAGTGGGGGCGACTTTATCAGAGGCGCAACAGCCATCTCACATAATTGAAATTCTTTTCATAATTTCAACTTACAAATATTTAAGAGTACCCTCATAATCAAGCGGGTGTACTTTCACAACGTTTCATTTTTTTCCTCTTACGATAACCGAGTGAATGGATGCATTGAACCCTACTCAATCCTTAGCAGGTCCGCCCCTACATGCAAACAACTTTATGGAACAAGAAAAGAATGTGATACACGAAGTATGTTTTTAAGTTGATACATTGTATGATATATCACTATCCAACAACTATCATGCAACTCTTGTTGAAAAGAAACTTGTTTTTATAAAAAAAAATAGTAGAGACTACGGATGCATCTTCCTCGTCGCTAGCTTCGTGATCGGATGTATCCTCCTTGTCGCTAGATTCGTCATGTGTGGAGACTACGGAGATCTCCCATGTGAAAAGAAGGACGGAATCGAGGTCCTCATTTACCCCTGTGTTTGTATTATGAGTTACCCATTTGTTGACTTGAAAGAATGGTTCTCCATCCACGTTATCATCATCTAAGGCATCGATAACCCTTTCTACAACTTCATATATTCTGCGAGCTTTGGTCTTCACAACAGCCCTGTTGATCCAAAATCTCTCAATGATTTGATAATAACCCTTTGAAATACTTGGTGAAAATTACATTTAATATATGTATGTATTAGTGTTTCTCCATCAGCGATTACATATTGAGTATGTTCAGTATCGCTGATGTTCTCTGATGTATTCTGTTAAATGTAATCCCAGAAGACAAGGCTCGTGAACAAAAACGTTCATTGCTGACATCGAAGACAAAGTTGATGAACAAGTGACAAGTCTAGTCATGATCTGATGCAGATATCAGTGAAACCAAGACAAGTCCACTCACACGAAGAATCAAGAAGATAAGCTTCAGTGATAGCTGACTAATATTCATAATCTCTGATAGAAAACTTCCTCAGCGAGATCAACTCAGTTCAGAACCCGTGATAACAGGAGTTTTAGATTCTTGACAGTGTCCAGAACCTGCGATTAAAGTTTATAATTTTGATAAAGCATCAATGTCTACGTCTCATTTAACAGAATTAGATTTATTGTTTAAACATTTTTATGATGAGTTTCTTGGTACAAAAGTGACTAAACCTGTTGTGATTGACAGATCTGAAGATTCAAGTAATCATCATCCAATCACATCAGATGTATCGACTGAATCAAATTCCCCGATTCAAGAAGAAACTCCAGTTCAAACAACTACTCAATTAGCTTAAGTTGCACTTGATAGTGCAGAGCTAGAAGTTACACATTCAGTTGGATGTACTGTCTTGCCTACCCAACAAACATCAAATGTCTAATCTACTGACACTTCTGCACCAGTTACGTCAACTGAACCCCAACATGAAGAACATACTGGATACTTAGATGATCAACATGATCATTCTACATCTATACCACTCCCTCATGTACATAAGTGGACCAATGGGCATTCGGTTCATCAAATAATTGGAAATCCATCAAAGCCGGTGCAAACTAGGTCTGTAACAGCAAACAAGTGCCTCTATGAATCCTTTCTGAGTAAGATAGAGCCTACCCGAGTATCTGAAGCTGTAGAAAATCCATATTAGAGAACAGTTATGCAAGAAGAGCTCAATCAATTTGAATCACTTAAAGTCTGGAGACTCGTACCTCGTCCAAAAGGAAAAAACATTATAGATACGAAATGGGTATTCAAGAACAAGAAAAATGAGGATGGTATCGTGGTCAGAAATAAAGCTCGACTTGTTGCTAAAGGATATAGGCAAGAGAAAGGAATAGACTATGATGAGACATACACTCCAGTTGCACGTATAGAGGCTATCAGAATGTTTCTAGCCTACACTGCACACAAAAACTTCACTGTCTATCAAATGGACGTGAAGACTGCCTTTCTATATGGCATACTGAAAGAGGAGGTATACGTCTCACAACCAGAAGGGTTTGTCAATGCTGAAAACCGGATTGTAACATCCCAGACCAACCGTACCAGATATTGTCCGCTTTGTCCACACACCCAGACTAACGGTTTTAAAACGCGTCCTTGCGACCCTCGACAATTTTTTCCGTTTCTAGCGACTCAATGAACCCCAAAGTATCTTATCTTAAGGTACCTAATGTGCAACTTCACTTACAATCACTTATAAGAACTCTAGTTTGAGTCTAGGCATCCAAAAATCAATACCTAATTCTCTCAAACTTAAGCTCTGATACCATCTGTAACATCCCAGACCAACCGTACCAGATATTGTCCGCTTTGTCCACACACCCGGACTCATGGTTTTAAAACGCGTCTGATAGAGGAAGGTATCAAGTCCCTTTATAACGTAACCTTTGTTCCCCTACCCAACCAATGTGGGATCTTACAATCCACCCCCCTTGGGAGCCCAACGTCCTCGCTGGCACACTAGTCCGGTTTCCGACTCTGATATCAACTTGTAACACCCTCAAATATGAAGATAGCAACTTATTAAAAATTTTCTAAATACATCAATAATTACTTCGACCACAAACACAATTTAAGAATTAACTTCAACACACACATTCATCCTATACATACAAACTATGAAAAGGACGGGTGTTACTAAACCCAAATAACAATTACTATCTTCAACCTGCGGAAGACTTCACCAACTACTCACTCTTGCATAAAGCTAAGGCTCAACTCCTCATTGCACTTGCTAGAACCGAACCCCCGACAGGAACCTGATGCACATGCTGACAAATAAAAAGGTTAGGCTTAACACCTAATGAGCTCAAGAGTTTTAACATGAATTAATATATCTCTAAAAGAAAAGGAACTTAGTTTAAAGCAAGATCCTTCGAAATATTATATTTCAAATGTAAATGACACAGTTTCCCATAATATGCACTTTTAAAGACAATGCTCCCAAACCCACATTTCTAATAAAACGATGCAACCCGTAACTCACCCAAAATGGGGTCATAGTTCGATACTCAAATTTGTGAAAATGTAAATAATACTTCATATCCCAAAACCGCCCAAAACTCGGGTGGGACATAATACTCGACCCTTAAATAACGGAAAATAACCCATACAATATGATACGCCATTAAAACATGGAACTGAAACTTAATACTCACACGACCATAAAATGGAATGAAATCGAAATATTAACGCATGGACAATTAAATATCCAAAATACAACGGGCCGACAACGGGGGATACCCGTATCTGTTGAGAGCGGAGGAACACAAAAGTAGGCCACTCAAACAACGTTGATCGTATGACACTTCACGACTCGCTAGCCCAAGTGCCCCTACGACCTCTTGACAAGTTTCACCCAAAGAGACAGCTGACCTTAGCGAATACCATCGGACTTATCGCCAAAGGCTCGACACACGGGGGATACAACGAAGGCATTTCCCCACACGGCGAAGGCCCCAAACACCCATCAGAGGACTACCCACAGTCATAAAAGCTCAACCGGCTCAGCCCTCCTAGTGTCTACTCGTAAAGAGAAGGTCATAAACCATGAGTCCCGGAGTCCAACCCCATACCACCCAATTGACTATCAAATAAGACTGACTTACGTGCCTATGGATCCAATGCAACACATTCTAGATTACATGACTACACCTGAATGACCAAAGAACTCGAGTCTGTATTTATCAATAACATGCAATAAAATGCATCAATATGTAATTCGTAACTTGGACTCTAGATCGAGCCATTAGAATCGGAAAAATGTTCTCAATACTTTTTAAGTCGACCCCCGAGATCTAAAATGCTCAAAATCCATTTGACCGACAATTAACGTTCCCCAAATAATGAAATATCTTTAAACAACGTTTATGAAGACGCATACCACAAAGACGTGATTAACCCAAAACTCACACGTATTGGGACTGAGGAGTTTCCAAAAGATTCATGAATGCAAATACACCCCAAAATGCATATAACGTGAAATAGACTTCATGCTAATACCTCTCAAGATATCCAAATCCCAAATATGGGCATTTTATGAGATTGAAACAACTCAAGTTTATCAAATATGAAAACTTATCAAATTCCCAACACATTGACAAATATTAAGTAAAACATATTTTTACTTCAAAATACTCATTTTGGCATGTATATAGTTTTCACAAAGCAACTTGAACTCACCTTGCTAGATTTAGGTTAAATCTAGATTTCACCCAACGAGCTCTTTTGAAGGCCAATTGAATCCCCAAGCCGAGGACTTCCAAAACCTAGATACATACATACCAAACCATTTAGAAACATTCCCCAAACATTATTTATTAAGAATCCCCAACGAGATCAAAACCCTAGTTTCCCCAAAACTATCAAATCCGAGATTGAGAAATCAAACACTAAGAAACCATCAATGGAGAATTTATAACTTATTTCAAGGAAGCTTACCATTCTAGGTGATGAGACTTTCCGAGGACACCCATTCCAACTCTTCAACCCGAGCTCCCACACATTGAACTTAATGAGGAAGATGAAGATAGAGGTTTTGTGGTTCAAGATCCCACTAGCTAGATGATGAGGAATCATGTGGTTCAAGGGGGGAAACCCTCAAAATGGGTTAGGGTTCGTCTTTGAGGTTTGGGAGAGAAAAGGGGGAGAAGATAGAAGTGAGAAATGAGGAGAATGGTGAAAATTCGGACATTTAGAGGACCAGCCGTCGTGCGCGACCGTGCCACGCAATAGTGACATTGTCACTATCGCGAGGGCACTATCGCGGAGATTGTACCGCGGGTGATACACCCCCGGCAATTGTGACACGCGATAGTGACACATGTCACTATCGCGAGTCACAATCGCACCACTCGTACCGAAGCCAGAAAAAGGTCAAAACTCGAGATTCTCGCATGGGTCGACTCAAGGTTCAAAAGCACAACATTTTCCACTCAAAAAGATAGGCGGAAAGCGGAGAGATTACCAACGGAGGACGGAACTTACTTACGAAAAACCGGGTGTTACAATCCTCCCAACCTTAGAATGATTTTGTCCTTGAAATCTAGATTCCCACGAAACCTTTCCCGCAGAAGGATTTCCCTAAACCCCTCTTCCAGCACCACTATGATGTCCCTTGCACTGATACACGCCAACCGCCCCTCATGGGCACATTACACTCATGACCGAGCGAACACTTAAGTCACCAAAGTAACCTTTACCTACAAGATTACGGTCATCTCCCAACCTTAGAATGACAATTACTACCTCTAGGGTAGTTTGTGACCTCAACATTTCACCAATCAAGTTCCTACGGATCATCACGGTTCCGAACCCAATATCAAAGATCATAACCAAACTTCCAAAATCCTTAGATTTCAACTGATCCATTCCTAATGCTGATAAAGTTGACCTCCTAAGGCGCACCAATGCGCCCTTCAGGTAACTGGTTAACCCAGATTCGGTTAACACTCAACTCCGTTCCAACCCCAACCTCACAATAATCCTCTAATACAACCTTTATCACCATGGAAAAGCTTATACACATCGGTACTTAATCATTACCGTCTATCCTTCTTTTAAATTCCATCACTGAAAGGTCAAAATTCCCCATGATCCAACTGGGATACATCCCAAACATTCCTAGATCCATTAACTCCAAGGAAACAAGTCGACGCCTAGGACTAAACGGTGACTTTGATAACGTGGACATCCCGCCCAAGATTTCATTCCAGATGGATGGTCGCACTAGGGCTGACACCTAACAGAGTGCTAAAAATCCCAAATCTTACATTTCTAACAAACGGACCACAAGAACTTTTCCTTGATCGCGAAACCCACAAGGATGGTACACCATCACATAAACCATGATGTCACACCGACGAGCAATCCACCAAAACGAACCCAATCTAATCGCAGATGATCACCTAAGACCTTATCCCGCATGATTACCGAAGTATAAAATCACCCTTTAATTAACTGGGAAGACTTAAATCTACTATTTCCATTATACATGCGCGTACCAATTCAAAACTGAAACCCACAATTCAAGACTGACCGCGAGTCGGATCATCTAACGCTACAAATCCCAAGGACTTCATTAGTCCCTAATTACAACTTCTTTCACAACAGGGGTTTAAATCTGTAGGCCTAATGAGTTCAAGGTTTTTCAACTAATATACCAATTTAAACTTTCATAAAACTTTTAAATACGTAAACGTTATAACAATAATTGGTCGTGCAGTAAAATCCACTACCGATCACTCGATAGTCGAAAATTAATCACTGACGCTACACATATAAAATGATTTCCAAATTTCTTTCGATCGATATTTACGTAAATAAATTAGTAACAAAAGATGTGCAACAAAGACTCACACTATAAACATGAAAGTAAATTCTGGTACCCCAAACACGTGAAATAAATGTTTGCACAGTTCCAAGAGAAGACTTCGCAACTTTTGACTTTAAACTTTTATTCTTTAACCAAAAACGTTGCGGCATAAAATTTTCAACAAGTCTCTTATACATCAGTTTATTCCCCAAACTTTGTAGAATGATGGGAACGTGAATAAACTTTCAAATCGAGTTTAAAGCCTTGAGTCGCACCGATAAAACACATTTGACCTAGATGGTAACTACAACAACATGCAAATCCGAAAATTCATTTCATGCATTGCAGAAAATTTATAACAGCAAGGTCAACAATTGAAGCACGTTTAGATTAAAAGTTTAATATGAGATAACATAAATATTTCACATATTTACTCACGCAAGTGAATATCAAAATTCAACCCAAAAGTATGCACATATAACGTGTGAAACTCAAGATGCAATCATGCGATATTAAAATTTTCAAGGTGCCTCTTACGGTTGCAAAAATATAGGTGTAAGACTCGCATGAGACAAAGTATTAAACAAAACTCGTAAATTAACGCACACCATAATGCAAGTCTACACGTTCCAAAATTTCTTTTTATTACGCGGTTCGAATAGTCATAAAATAAGACGCCATAAGCCCAACTAAACTTTCATAAACTCATTGACGGTAAAATCAAGCGGTGTCAAAATCCCTGCTTCCCAACATGAAAAGCGTAAAACGTCAATAAGTCTAAAAATGTCAAAACTCTAAAACCACCACGTAAAATAAAGTGACCATTTTCCACAAAACTCTCATTGAATACGACACCCAAAAACTCGTAAGTTATATGCCATAAAATTAAAATCCATGCATCTCAAATTACACCCATGAACTCAAAAGGTTGTAGAACTATACCCCGTAAAATTAAACACGACTCGTACAAACTAAAATTCTCCAGAAAATTCCGAATCGAGAACAGTGGGACAACTCTACTTTTAAAACCTTAACATACGTGGAGGAGATCCAATGTCAAGGTTAAAAATTCTACAGTTACTTGCCCAATACCACATGTGGCATTAAAACACAGATCTTAAGATGTCCAAAAATAGCGTTAGACGCAAAACAGGGACGGAGATATTTTCAATATAAATTTGCAATCACATGCAACAAAACAATTCCATGCATGCTTAAGCTCACGGTTTGAAATCTGATGAGTGTTAAATGTTTTATCAAGACTTCATAGTAGAACACGATTTATGCTTCAAAAACATGAGAAACAATTGATGCAAACTTATTTTAGAAATAAATTTCGTGCATGAATTTGGTCGGCACTCAGGATCTTAGGACTACACTCCTCCCTTTTCCCGATATGTTATCGTCATCCGGATGCATCGAACATCTTAGAGCAACAATCCCACTAATTGATTAACTTACAATTTTCCTCAAAACAGAATCGGTCTGTCGAACCGATAGTTCTATTCCAACCAGTAACTCTGACCCAAGATGGTCAACTTAATGCATTCATCACACTTACCTATCACTTCCAAGTGACATTGCTATACACATCAACCTTTCCTTAGATCACTCGCTTAGAAACTTTCTCGCTACCCCAACGGTCATTCCACCAAGGTAGTTCAAGTATACACATGTAGCATGTAGATTCACCATAACACTGGTCAGGTGCCATTGTGAACGTACCGTACATGATCATCCTTGCGACCCTCGACAAGTTTTTCTATTTCTAGCGACTCAATGAACCCCAAAGTATCTTATCTTAAGGTACCTAATGCGCAACTTCACTTACAATCACTTATAAAAACTCTAGTTTGAGTCTAGGCATCCAAAAATCAATACCTAATTCTCTCAAACTTAAGCTCTGATACCATCTGTAACATCCCAGACCAACCGTACCAGATATTGTCCGCTTTGTCCACACACCCGGACTCACGGTTTTAAAACGCGTCGGATAGAGGAGGTATCAAGTCCCTTTATAACGCAACCTTTGTTCCCCTACCCAACCAATGTGCTATCTTACAATTCACCCCCCTTGGGAGCCCAGCGTCCTCGCTGACACACTAGTCCGGTTTACGGCTCTGATACCAACTTGTAACACCCTCAAATCTGAAGATAGCAACTTATTAAAAATTTTCTAAATACATCAATAATTACTTCGACCACAAACACAATTTAAGAATTAACTTCAACACACACATTCATCCTATACATACAAACTATGAAATGGACGGGTGTTACTAAACCCAAATAACAATTACTATCTTCAACCTGCGGAAGACTTCACCAACTACTCACTCTTGCATAAAGCTAAGGCTCAACTCCTCATTGCACTTGCTAGAACCGAACCCCCGACAGGAACCTGATGCACATGCTGACAAATAAAAAGGTTAGGCTTAACGCCTAGTGAGCTAAAGAGTTTTAACATGAATGAATATATCTCTAAAAGAAAGGAACTCAGTTTAAAGCAAGATCCTTTGAAATATTATACTTCAAATGGAAACGACACATTTTCCCATAATATGCACTCTTAAAGACAATGCTCCCAAACCCACATTTCTTATAAAACGATGCAACCCGTAACACACCCAAAACGGGGTCATAGTTCGATACGTAAATTTGTGAAAATGTAAATAATACTTTATATCCCAAAAACGCCCAAAACTCGGGTGGGACATAATACTCGACCGTTAAATAACTGAAAACAACCCATACAAATATGATACGCCATTAAAACATGGAACTGAAACTTAATACTCACGCGACCATAAAATGGAATGAAATCGAAATATTAAAGCATGGACAATTAAATATCCAAAATACAGCGGGCAGACAACGGGGGATACCTGTATCCGTTGAGAGCGGAGGAACACAAAAGTAGGCCACTCAAACAACGTTGATCGTATGACACTTCACGACTCGCTACCCCCAAGTGCCTTTATGACCTCTTGACAAGTTTCACCCAAAGAGACAGTTGACTTTAGTGAATACCACCGGACTTATCGCCAAAGGCTCGGCACATGGGGGATACAACGACGGCATTGCCCCACACGGTGAAGGCCCCAAACGCCCATCAGAGGACTACCCACAGTCATAATAGCTCAACCGGCTCAGCCCTCCTAGTGCCTACTCGTAAAGACAAGGTCATAAACCATGAGTCCCGGAGTCCAACCCCGTACCACCCAATTGACCATCAAAATAAGACTGACTTACGTGCTTATGGATCCAATGCAACACAATCTAGATTACATGACTACACCTGAATAAAATGAAATAAAATGCATCAATATGTAATTCGTAACTTGGACTCTAGATCGAGCCATTAGAACTGGACAAATGTCCTCAATACTCTTTAAGTCGACCCCCTAGAGCTAAAATGCTCAAAATCCATTTGACCGACAATTAACGTTCCCCAAATAATGAAATATCTTTAAACAATGTTTATGAAGACACATACCACAAAGACGTATTTAACCCAAAACTCACACGTATTGGGACCGAAGAGTTTCCAAAAGATTCATGAATGCAAATACACCCCAAAATGCATATAACGTGAAATAGACTTCATTTGTATGAAAATCACCAAAGATGCATAAATCATGCTAATACCTCTGAAGATATCCAAATCCCAAATATGGGCATTTTATGAGATTGAAACAACTTAAGTTTATCAAATATGAAAACTTATCAAATTCCCAACACATTGACAAATATTAAGTAAAGCATATTTTTACTTCAAAATACTCATTTTGGCATGTACATAGTTTTCACAAAGCAACTTGAACTCACCTTGTTAGATTTAGGTTAAATCTAGATTTCACCCAACGAGCTCTTTTGAAGGCCACTTGAATCCTCAAGCCGAGGACTTCCAAAACCTAGATCCATACATACCAAACCATTTAGAAAAATTCCCCAAACATTATTTATTAAGAATCCCCAACGAGATCAAAACCCTAGTTTCCCCAAAACTATCAAATCCGAGATTGAGAAATCAAACACTAAGAAACCATCAATGGAGCATTTATAACTTATTTCAAGGAAGCTTACCATTCTAGGTGATGAGACTTTTCGAGGACACCCATTCCAACTCTTCAACCTGAACTCCCACACGTTGAACTTGATGAGGAAGATGAAGATGGAGGTTTTATGGTTCAAGATCCCACTAGATAGATGATGAGGAATCATATGGTTCAAGGGGGAAAACCCTCAAAATAGGTTAGGGTTCGTCTTTGAGGTTTGGGAGAGAAAAAGGGGAGAAGATAGAAGTGAGAAAATAGGAGAATGGTGAAAATTTGGACATTTAGAGGACCAGACGTCGCGCATGACCTTGCCACGCGATAGTGAAATTGTCACTATCGCGGAGATTGTACCGCGGGTGGTACGCCATCGGCGATTGTGCCACGCGATAGTGACACATGTCACTATCGCGAGTCACAATCGCGCCACTCGTACTGAAGCCAGAAAAAGGTCAAAACTCGAGATTCTCGCATGGGTCGACTCAAGGTTCGAAAGCACATCATTTTCCACTAAAAAAGATAGGTGGAAAGCGGAGAGATTACCAACGGAGGACGGAACTTGCTTATGAAAAACCGGGTGTTACACGGATCATGTCTATATTCTTGATAAAGCACTCTGCGGTTTAAAGCAAGCTCCTCGAGCCTGGTACGATGTTCTATCCAAGTGTTTAGTCAAGTATGGATTCTTAAAAGGTAAAATCGATACTACTCTCTTTATCAAATAGGAAAAAGTTGATATCATTTTAATTCAAATATATGTGGATGATATAATATTTGGCTCAACTAATTCGAAGTACTGTAAGAACTTTTCTAATCTAATGGTGTCCATATTTCAAATGAGTATGATGGAAGAGATGAATTTCTTTCTCGGATTACAAGTTAGACAATTTTCAATAGGGATTTTCATTAATCAAGCAAAGTACATTTCTGATATTTTGAGAAAATATAAAATAGAAAATTGTACTCCAATTGGTACCCCAATGGCACCAGGAACTAAGATTGGAGCTGATCTTTCTAGAAAAGCTGTTGATCTTAGAAACTATAGAGGAATGATTGGATCATTAATGTACTTAACGGCAATTCGACCGGATATTATGTTTTCTACATGCTTATGCGCTAGATATCAAGCTTCGCCTAAAGAATCCCATCTTTCAGCTGTAAAACGAATATTTAGATATCTGAAGGGGACTTCAGATCTTGGTTTGTGGTATCCTAAAGATAATGGTTTTGAGTTAACAGCGTATTCAGACACAAATCATGCAGGTTGTATGTTAGACAGGAAGAGTACTTCGGGACATATACATTTTTTTGGGAGATAAGATTGTGAGTTGGACTTCGAAGAAACAATTGTGTGTATCTACTTCAACAGCCGAGGCAGAGTACGTAGCTGTGGCTAGCTTATGTTCTCATGTGCCACAACTCCGAGATTTTGGCTTCTAATACAACAAAATCCCAATTTACTACGAGTCAAAGAACATTATTGCTATATCCGCGAAACCTATTCAGCATACGAAAACAAAGCACATTGACGTGCGATATCACTTTATCAAAGACAATGTCGAAAAAGGTACAATTGAACTTTACTTTGTAAACATAGATTATCAACTTGTTGATTTATTCACTAAGCCTTTAGACGAAAAGAGATTTAACTTTCTCATTTCGAAACTTGGCATGTTGAATCTGAAGACATAATCTGTAGTTACCTAGTACAGTTTTTTTTTTGTTATTTTTCTTCATTTCTTTATTTTTAATCTGAACGATATCTGCACTGAAAGGTTATGTTCATGGTTTCAGGGGGAGTGAGACAAAGTTTAGATGATCTAAATTCGAGGGGGAGTATGAGAAATTTATGCATATATTTTATACTGACAAATTTCATGATGCATATTTTTAGGGGGAGTAAGGACATTGATTTCTGATTATTTCAGATCAAAACTCGTTCTTAACAAGTTTTATTGCTTTTATGTCTTTTATTTTTCAACAAATGTTTTTGTTTTTAATAAGACTTTGTTGCTTTGACGACTTTTTGACAATTTACAGATTTTGAGGGGGAGCTTACATGATCATATCAATTATGACTTTTGGAGTTGACTTTATGAGATTAAAGTTGAGCGTACAACTTTCAGACATGGAAAACATGTTTCTAAATGTTTAAACCACTTCTCTATTCTTAAAATGTTTTCATGAATTTAGAAGTGTGATTTTAAATATTTTCATTTTATGAACTTTAATGTTTAACGAACCATGTATTTCCAAAGATAAATACTTGTGTATTATCTTTTCTATATACTTGTCAACTATTCATACATACCGATTTAGTACTTTATTGACTATGTTCTTACCATGTCTCATATTGAAATTAATTTTCGATGGTAAGACACTCCGTTTTGTACTTTCAAAGTTTGTTGAGCATTAATTCATTCAAAACGTTTCTTTCAAGAATGTCTATATTTGTTTCTTATAGACAACATCCAATTTTTTCATGACCTAAGCTTTTAATGATAAATCATTTATATTTGATCTTTTCAATACAATGTCAGATTCTCAAACAAGTCTATTGTATTCATTTCGTTATTTCAATCTACTTGTTTTTTGAGAAAATCTTCCATGATTAAAATGCTCAAATCTTCATGATTATTTTATGAGCATACATCCATCTGACATATAGTTTTTACTTTAATTGTTGAAGTTAAACTATTGAGCAACATTTGCTTTTAGGATAATTACATGGGATCATTGTGTGAGATTTTTAAATGAACTTCTATGGATTCACGATAACCAGTGTTTCCTACCCAAGAAGTTATCCTGAGTTATTGAGAGGCAATGGGTCAATATCTTAGTGTGGGTGTGTGATGAGATAAAATGAAAAGAGAGTTTGGTTAGAAATGAGCTTAAATGATAAAAAGAAAGAGGGTGTGAGAACAGAGTAAAAGAATTTGAAAAATCTGCACCAAAACATGCAGATTATGATTGGAAAAATCTGCACCAAAATATGCACATTGTCTGGTGGACCTTCCAAACATTGTCGTAGATACGCATTGGCCGAGCCGAACCGAACGTACTTACCATTTTCTGTAAGTAATATATGCTTAAAACCTTCTACTCAGAGAGTTTGGTTAGAAATGAGCTTAACTGATTCATTTGCTGATTCAGGGTTACATTCTTATTTGTCTGAATTTGAAAATATTCGGATGAATACATTATGATTTGATGGATAGTTCAAATTTTCATTTTGAAAGATCAGTGGTCAGAAAAATATTCATGAATATGTATTGATGATTTCTATGCTCTACATCATAAAAAAGGGGGAGAAATATGTACAAGAAATGTTGTATGAAGAATAGTTTGTAATAGTTTTGGGGAGAAGGTCAAGAAATGGACAAGAAGTTATGGGAGAATTAATCTCAAGAAATGGTGTCCAAAGATCAGATTGTGAACATTCCGTGGATAAAGTGATCAAGTGATGACAGTTTTGAAGGCTATATTTCAGAAATATGGGGAGAATGTTCATAAAAAAAGAGAAAGTTCAAAAAGTTGGTTGAAA
The DNA here is from genome assembly GCA_954870635.1 of Arctium minus. Taxonomy (NCBI): domain Eukaryota; kingdom Viridiplantae; phylum Streptophyta; class Magnoliopsida; order Asterales; family Asteraceae; genus Arctium; species Arctium minus. The sequence goes on along the minus strand of OX941096.1, from coordinate 8,926,104 downwards.
ATTTGCTGAAATTTTCTTTTAAGATTATTTGCTAAAACAAATCGAGCTGAATCTGAAGATAATTTCTTTTCTGAAGTCTGAATGAAATTGTGGGATATTGTTAAAATTCTTAAAGAAGATAATCACAGACTTTGGGGAGAATACTGAAAGTCTGAAGACATTTCAAAGAAAGGGGAAATGAAATGCATATCTTTATGAAGATGCTAAAGTGGGAGACTGAATTTCCCATAGATCAAACAAAGGAGAAGATTGTTTGTTATTGCAAAATTTCTTTTCAAAGAAAGATCTTTACATGTTTCACAAAGGGGGAGATAATTATCTTATTGTTTTGAAGATGATCTTGAATCCAAAGGGGGAAATTGTTAGTGCACAAATATGTTGGATCCAAGATCATGGGATTTAAAAGTCAATTGCTCAGGTCAAAGCCTCTCATTGCAAAGTCAAAGTCAAAGTTACTTAAATAAGAAGGTCAAAGTCAAAGTGTTTAGTTGTTTGTTTTGTCTTTGTTCTTGTAGGTATAAACTGGTTTTTGTTTGTAGACTCATATGACACAGATGGAGAGAACTTAGAGAGAGAAATATTATATAAGAGAGTGAGTTTTTATACTAATTGTATACCGGTGATTTGAAGATCAATAATATGACATATTGAATTGTATTTCTTTATTATTCATCTTGATTGCACATTATCTGGGAACAATACCACACATACTTACCATTATTAATCTGCCACACATATACGAGAATGGAGGTAAGAACATATTACAAGAATTAAACACGGAGAAACGTACTACTACATTCATCAATTGTCATAACAAAGGCAAAGCAAGCATGCTCACGTAAAACACCTTCATAATAACGTTAGCTAAGTGAAACTATGAACATATTATACGTAAGAATTCTCGTTACCATTACCACAACTCTCAATTAGTGTAACTTCCGTCGACTCTAAAACCATCCTATCTTAGGAGTTCACCTAATCTCACAATCATAACTTATTATCTCAGCTTAACTCTACACATCTTACATTCATGCCTAGTTCACTTAAACTAAAGATCTGATACCAACTTGTAACACCCTAAAAGTAGGGGTAAATTTAAACCTGAATAAATGCAATAATTGACACCTTAAAGAGGAAGTAAATCACCCGAAATGGTGAAATTGTAATAGCGTTTACAAATTCTATAGATGGAAATGAAGTTGACAACAAACTAATCTAAATCAAGTTCATCTAGATTATGACAGTTGTCGACTTAATCTACCAAAATGGCTATTCCTTTATGTACGCCAAAAATCCCAAAAGTTTATCTCCAAAAGTTGCCGCTATCGGCCATAACTCGACTCTCATTTCTTGAAAGTCCCATTGCGGACGAAACCTGTTATACATGTCATTTGAGAAAAGTGTTAGGCTTTAAGCCTGGTGAGAACAAACAGTTGCATGATTTTTAAAGAACAAAATGTAAGTAAATGTTTTCTTTGTTGAAATGCAATAATGGAACTCGTATACAAACACATAAGTCCCTTACGGTATAAAAAAATCTTGAGATGAAGGGGGAGACCCGATTTCAAGGGATCGTTGAGGAACACAAAAGTAAAGCCACTTTCTAAGTTGTGAGCTCAATACTTAGAACCATGGCCACGAACAACGCCGACTCGTACTCAGATGTAGGCGAGGGCACCCGAGGATCCAAGTCATACTCATTTACTAGGATTACATTACGATCCATGGCTAGTAACCGGTCCCACATAACCGTACCAAATTGCCTCCGAAGACCCAATGTCTCAACTAGTTACATAGGGGGAAACATCCCAAAATAAACCAACTCCTATTCCTATGGATCAATTAGTAATAGTCTATTGGCATAGTCACAATTTCATTTGTGACTAAATGATTGTAATGCATATAGTTGTCAGAAGAGGATCTCCATAATACAATTTCATTGCATAAACAACCTTTCCTGCATTTGAAACCCAAATATAGATTATTAACGAAGGTTCATTTCCATTTCCAATATAAAATGTCTCCAAAACAAGGTTTTCCAAACATATCATAATCTTTTGATCAATTTATGACCAATAATAGATTGCTATCTTTTTCCAACTAAAACCTCCGTTTTTAAGGAAACCATAAATAACATAAAGATGGGTTTCTTCCATATATTTACCAATAAATATGTGAATTTAACATGAGTTATAGTTCAAAGAAAGCTTTCCAACAACAATTTCCAAATTGATGGATAAAACCCTAAAATCTCCAAAAACCCATTTTTAGGTCAAAATCTTACAAATGATAAAATGTAAACATGGAGAGGATTATAGATTCAAAAGTGTAGTTTTGACATGTATAAAGTTTAAAAGAGTTGTATGTACTCAAAAATTAGGTTTTAGATGAAAACCTAACAAGCCCTAAGTTGAGTAAGATGAAGACTTGATAACCCTTGGAGCTTGATACAACCTTGAGACTCTTCTTAAATGAGGTAGATAAAGGTGGAGAGTCGGAATTAAATGCTTCTTAGGGTTAGATCGGAGGAATTAATGAGGAGGGAGGAGGATGGGCTGGAAATAACCCTTAGCAAGAGAGAAAATGAAATCTTAAGTTTTTCAAAAATCAGATAACAAGACTCTCTCAAAAATCACTTTAAATCGGTGCCTGATGCCCGTGCGCAATTGTGCCAGGGGAACTTGACATAGCACAACCGTAGGGCACTATCGCGTAGGTTGTACTGTGGGTCTCGACCTCGGCGCGATTATGAAGAGCGAGTATGCCCTGGGCACTATCGTCACGTATACATGCGGAGTATGTACCGATAGCAGAGAGCCATGCGCGATTGTGCCCACTGCGACTGTGGAATGGGCACTATTGCCAGTCACAGTCGTCGGCCACGTACTGAACCCCAAAAATGCCATTTTTCTAAAACGAGGGCGAGTAAACTTAATATTTGACAATTAGGGACGATTTACCAAATTCAAGAGAATCAAGTGAGATGTTAGGAGAATGTGGAATATTTTACCAAATCATTACCTAAAACCATATTTTGGAAACATGTAGACAATATTAAAATGCAAATGTTTTCCAAACTCCCGTGATTAATGTACGAATTAGGGGGAGTAGTAGACAAAAGGGGGAGTCTATTATACATGTGATATTGATATGTTGTGCTCTTTCCTTCGCCCAAGGTTTTATTTTTCCCACTAGGTTTTGTTCCTTGGTGCAAGGTTTTAGCGAGGCAACAATTTATAAATCATCTTGTTTTATAAACCTCTTGATTGATGTACAAATCCAGAAATATACTAAACTAAAGAAATTGTTTATTGATGCCTTGTACTCTTTCCTTCGTCCAAAGTTTTTAATTTTCCCATTGGGTTTTGTTTCTTTGCGTAAGGTTTTAATGAGGCAAGAACTATGCACCATCACTCATTTGACTTGGCACAATGGGGAGTGTTGAAGGATTATGTGTCATCATCAAAAGGAAGTGATTGACATAATATTTTTCTAGTATTAGAATTTACCATAATGAATGTTTCATTTTCTTTGTAAACTCCTACCTATTTAAAGGACTAAGGATTAATGAGAATTACATACTTCTTCTGTTTATCATATTGTTATTCTTTCTATATTGATTGCTCTATAACAAATATATATATATATATATAGGAAAGCTCAAATGAAAACTCAATTTTAATCGGGCACGTGAGGACGAATCTCAGCCAGTCCATCTCTATTGATCCAACAACTCATATTAAATTTGAGCTTTTAATTTTAAGATGATTAGGGGTAAAAATGGAAGATAATTTAAACTCACATCTACCATATTTGACTTTTTATTTTTTATAGCAAAAATGCACACGTGTAAAATGTGGCACAATAGCGATGCAAGTATACACCAACTATTGAGTTCGCTTAACAAGTAATATAATGATAAGGACCAAATATCGTATCCATAGGGATTGGACTAAACTAAGAATCAGAGATTTCTACGAACTTCCGGTGCAAAGTTTAGAGTTTTATAAAAATTGATTGGTTTTGACCGGAATATTAAATATTAAATTTAACAAATGATAAAAAGCAGGTACGGGTGTAAGTTTTCCCTGAGAGTATTTTTATAACTTAAATGGTTAACAAGGTCGGTCACAATGAAGTCCCACACGATTTCCTCCTCTCGAAGCTACGTCGTATAGGTTGCGATAACGGTATTATTATAAAATCACCACACTACCTAACTTTCGGTTTACCAATCTTACTAAGTAGATCTCGAAGATCTCAGCCCCGTTAGTATGGAGGGATGCGCATATATCTATGACACACCAACTCGACCAACATTTCGGACCTTAGTTCGATTATGCAAAATCCATATCTCTATGTGATTATTAAAGATTTTCTCAAACCTTCTTACATCACCCAATCCGTATTCGGGTCCGCCCCTCTTGGGGTCTAAGACCTAATATTAACACACACAGTGATCGGCTTGTCCGTGTTGAGATGAAGATTCAACTTGGATGACCAAACCGAGAAGCTAGCCAAATGCAGTAACACCCAAGTGTTACATTTTAACCTCTCGGGTTTGGCTTACACCCGCACCCAAAGGGGGGGGGGTTAGCTACTAAACATAATTAAAGACATAGAAGAAGATAATGAATACTCAAAAGTAAAGCGTATATAAATTAAAAACGTTTCTGTGGTGGCAGACGTCACCACAGTGGTACAGAAATGGAAAGACGGAAATTAAAATTACAACTAAATTACTAAACTAAATTCTGCTGAAACTAAAATACAATGAGAGGAATCAAAGAATTATGGGATGTAGGGATAGATGGATGTCTCCTAAATGATCCTCCAAGCTCCAATTTATACTGGGAAAGGAGAGAAGTGTGAAAGGGACATGAGAGTACAAACACCAACGAAGAAAGGGACCTCTCATGGTGTCTTCATCCAACTTTTGTCTTCATTCTCCTTGTCCACATCTCCTCTATTTCAATGAAAGCTGCAGATTTTGACCAAGTGTTGGGTAATTGACCAGCATCTTCCTAAATCGAAACGTGGCGCTGGCTGCTACGCTATAAGGAAATAAAGTTGCGCCTTCTCCACTAGCAATTGCTTTTGGCGTAGTGGTAAACGCTTGATCCTAACATGTGGTATCAGAGCAGGTCACGGGTTCGAATCCCATGGAGTGCATTTAAATGCCAAAGGCATGTTGTGCAGCCATTTACTTCTAGCGAAGATCTTGTTAGTACTGGCAGATGCTGGGGGGGGGGATTGTTGGGTCATTGACCAACATCTTCCTAAATCGAAACGTCGCGCTGGATGCTACGCTATAAGGAAATAAAGTTACGCCTTCTCCATCAACAATTGCTTTTGGCGTAGTGGTAAGCGCTTGATCCTAACACCAAGCTCTTACTTTTTCCCATTTCACCAATTCAACAACAAAATATCTGCAGTATCTTTATGGGTGTTGCTTGCCACTGTGGTAAGTTTGAGTGGCCACATTAACGAACTTTCTTACCAAAACCAAACTTTCGGGTATTTCTCTCTTAAAGAACAATTTGGACCAAAGATGTGGGAAAAGGCTCAAACAGGTATTAGATTGGTAAAAATAGGTTTAAAAAGATGAACAAATAACTCTAAAATTTGAGAGTTATCACACCCCCAAACTTGAGCTTTTACTTGTCCTCAAGTAAGAAAAGAAAGAAAAAGATTAACACACATGAGCAAATGACTGAAATTTTGAACATCGAAATTATTTTGTGGAATACGAATCTTTTTATCGGGTGGAGGCAAATGATGAAATACCTTTGACGTCTCGTATCAAACATCTCTCTTATGTTGCCATGATATTTAATTTGATCAGTAGGACTTGTTCGGGATTGCTCGCGGCTTGCTCACTTCAAGGGTGCTTTTCTTTTTCCCCCAAACTTATTCGTTTGGGAAAAAATTATTTATTTTCGGCTTTTTGGGAAAAAGGTTTGGTTTTTCGCCCGATAAGTGTTTTGCGGGGTTATTTTTTCTCAAAAAAATTTGATCGGATATTGGCAATTTTTGTGACCAAATTTGAGAAATAAATGGACCTTTTTTAGGTTGGTAAACCCCACCCCTAAACTTTGAACGGTGCAAGGTCCTCATTGCACAGGAACGGGAATGGGGAGGTTTGGTGGGAGGCTAGGGTGAGTGTATGGGCCGAAAGGAAAAATGGCCTACGTCGTTTCAAACTAAAAGGCATGGAAACCAAAGAAAAAAGTACCTGCGAAGACGCGAGTACGACATGCACCACCGGATATCACAATAAAACACGAAAAATAAAAATATTGCAACCACAATATAACATCACAAAAGGATAACGATGCTAACAAAAGGGTCAAGATAGTGTATCAAAAGGTTAGAGCAACATACCCAACAAAATAAAAAGAAACAAGAAAAGAAGCAAGTTAATTGTTCCAAAAGAGAGAGTTAACCAGTGGTTCAGTTTGAAGGTTGCTCACCACTGTGGTCAGCAGGTCTTGCCACAACAGCACTGGGATCATGGGTCTTCAGAGCTTCATCAGTATAGGAGCCTAGAACGTCACACAAATTAGCGGGGAACAGCGGCATGGAGGCGACAGAAGTGGCCTCGGCAGCAGCAAAGAAGCGGTCGATGATCTGGGCGCGGTCACGAAAGTAGGTCCAAAATGTCGCACACTGGCTCTCAAGGTGGCACAAGCGGTCATCCATAGTAGAAAGCTTGCCATTGCAGGTCGGTGAAACGTCCGTCAGGTCGCCTTGCATGTCCGCGAGACATCTCGGTAGTTCCTCAAGCTGTCCGGTGAGGATGGTCCACCACACTTCGGACACATAGACAGCATTGGGGTCCGTCGGTGGTGGAGTCGAGGAAGCTCTAGGTGGAGGTGGAACGGGCGGGAGACCAGCAAAGCGTTTGGAAAATCGACGAGAATGATTCATCCGGAGAATAGTGCCTTGGTTGATCTTCGATGAACTGACCTGTATGAAATCATCATCACGCTCCCTAACCTTACATTGCTTCATTAAACGGGTTAGTAACACGGGGCAAATCAAATGTAAACTAGACCGAGTAGAGGCCTCACCAATCATGGTGCGAATAATCGGACCGATATTCACAGGCAGATCTTTCAAAATACAGTAAATCAAAATACACTTATCTTTCATAAGGGTGTTATCATGGGTGCTAGGCATGATGTTGTGGCGAACAAATTGAAACCACAGACTCGCGGTTAAGGTGAGATGATTCACGTGGATGATAACCCGCTGATTCTCACAGGTCCATCCACGCCCCGGTACAGTAAAGGTGGAGGCAATGTCACGGTCCACCTCATCCGTTGTGCCTTTGATAAACCGAGCGAAAGAACACTCCAAGGGAGGGTCCAGTCCTAGTATGGAGTTAATAATATCACTAGAACATACCACTTTGCGGCCCCGGATAGTGACTGTATCACCCTTGGTATGACCAAGCGCCACATAAAACTCCCGTACCCAAGTGAGGTTGACTTTGTACGGTTGGGTCACCAAAGTGGTCCAATTGTGTGCGGTAAGGTGAGATTCCAAAAAAGAATATGACTTCACAAGTGCGGGATCAAAACCTCGTTCGATTAATACCTTCTTTTGAAGAACAATAACGTACCTGTCAGTCATGGATGGAGACCGGACAGTGGAACGGGTGCGCTTTCTACCACTTCGGCGGGTCGAAGTTTGTGGTGCGATCTTCGGTTCAAAAGAACTCTCATTTGAATCATTGCTCGGAGGATTCCCAACAACTTGTGTGGAGTCGGCTGGTATGACGAAATCAGAGTCCGATTCAGATTCGGATGTGCCGCTTGGGGTCGGAGAGGGTCTTCTTCGAGAGGATGTGGCCTTACCACAATGGCTGCTCCTTACAGTGGTAAGAGACTAAGATCGACCACTTTTCGTTTGGATTTGGCAAGACCCTTCCCCTTTGCTTTCTGAAGAGTATCCTCACAAGGTCGGTCGACCAATGGCGAACCAAGTCCACGTCCCCCCCGTCAACATCAGTTTCCTTTAACTCATTGAGGTCAAACCCAAGAACCTCACCCCCAAACTTAGGGCTTTCGGCCATGGAGGGTGGAAGCGGGGGTGTGGTGGTTAAAGGCGGTGGAATGGTGAAAGTCGTCGAGGGGTGGACGGTGGAGACATGCGGTGGTGGAGTGGGATGCGAATGTGTAAGAAAGGGAGGGAACTTACGGTGGTGGAGATATCGGCGGTGGTAGCAGCGACGGTAGTGGTGGTTGTGGGTGGTGAAGCGACCAACGAGGTGGCGGGGCTGGTGGTTCCAGGGGAGGAGACGGCTATGATTGCAGTGTCGTCGATGGGAGGAGATGCAGCGGCGAGGGCGACATTGATGGCGGCGAGTGATGAGCGACGAGCGGCAACCCACGGGTGGCGTCTGGCACGACGAGGTGGAAAGGGGCCGAAGGTGAGATGCTTCTGAAGGGCCATATTCGGTAAGGTGATCGGATTTTTGGGCGGTGGGGATGATGGTAACCGGTTTCTAGAATGGGGAGAAAGGTTATGTGGATGGGGAAGGGAGGTTTAGTGCAATGTCCTGGAGACTTTTGGGTTTGATTTGTTGGATTTTAGGGAGAGATGGAAAGTTGGAAAGAAATTAGAGAAAAGAAGAGTGCATGGGGTAGTGGGAGGGAAAAGTAGAAGTGATAGATGATGTATAGGGAAAAGTATAAATGATGGGTGATGGGAGGAGAAGGATGGTGGCCGGTGGTGTGAGGAGAGGTGGGTTGGTTTCTAGGTTGTGTTTTTTTTTTTTTTTTGAAAGCTAAAATAGATAGTGTTGGGTTTTGGGTAGCAAAAAGGAGGAGAGGGATTTTCTTAAAAAAATTGAAAAAGTCAAAGCCGACAAAAAAAAATCTGCATGCTTAAAAACAAAAGATACTTTGATGAAACTTTCATTTCTCACTCAAAAAGTAGGGTAAAAAGCATTATCAAAATGGAGGACAACACAAAAAAACTACTTTTGAGCACTTCTTGGAAATTAAAATTAGATTACTATAATAATAAAAGACTAGATCCTAATATTTACATGGGTTACAACTAACCCCACAATTCAAACAGAGTATTTGGTTTCGTTAGACACTTCCTCGGGAAGGTAGTGCTTAACACGGTGGCCATTTACTCAAAAGGTGCTACCATCTTGAGGATTTATCAAATCCACCGTACCGAATGGGCTAACTTTGGCAATTTTGAACGGTCCGGACCAACGGGATTTGAGTTTATCCGGCAATAATTTTAAGCGTGAATTAAAAAGAAACACTTGTTGACCTTCCGAAAAATGTCTTTGATTAATGCGACGATCATGCCATAATTTTTGTTTTTTCCTTGTAAATTTTGGCATTTTCGTATGCGTTGTGTCGCAATTCTTCAAGTTCAACAAGTTGGATCTTTCGCTTATTTCCCGCGATATCCTCAGCCATGTTTAACTCTTTGGTGCCCCAAAACGCTTTATACTCCAATTCTAATGGGAGGTGACACGCTTTACCAAACACAAGACGATACGGTGACATGTCCAACGGGGTTCTGAAGGCTGTGTGATAAGCCCAGAGTGCATCATCCAATTTTAGTGACCAATCTTTACGATGGGGCTTGACGAATTTTTCTAAAACTGTTTTTATTTCTCGATTTGAAAGCTCGGCAAGCCCATTAGTTTGCGGATGGTAAGCGGTGGCCACTCAATGTTGGATATTGTACTTGCTAAGAATAACACTTAACATTTTATTGATGAAATGAGTTCCCTCGTCGCTAATTAAAGCTCGAGGTGTTCCAAAACGTGCGAAAATGTTTTTGTGCAAAAAGTTATTTACCCTCTTTGAGTCATTGTGAGGACATGCAATAGCTTCTACCCATTTCGACACATAATCAACCGCAACTAAAATATACTGATTATTAAAGGACATCGGAAATGGTCCCATAAAATCAATACCCCAAACATAAAAAAATTCCACTTCCAAAATATTGTTAAGGGGCATTTCATTTCTTTGAGACACATTCCGGGCCCTTTGACAACGGTCACATCTCTTGACAAATTCAAATGAGTCTTTAATGATCATTGGCCAAAAAAATCCACTTTGCAAAATTTTAGCGGCCGTTCGTTGTCCACCAAAGTGACCACCGTACGGCGATGCATGGCATTCTTGCAAAATGTTCTGCATTTCAGACTCGGGTACACAACGTCTTAACACTTGATCCGCACCCATTTTAAAGAGTAGAGGATCGTCCCACAAATAATGCTTAAAATCATGGAGAAACTTTTTAAATTGTTGCATGGTGAGGTTATACGGTCGTAACCCACTAGCTAGATAGTTGGCTATGTCCGCATACCATGGATGTGTTTCTCCACGAAAGTGTTGAATGGACAAGATTTGTTCATCGGGAAAAATTTTATTAATGTCATGGCTTCCTCCACTTGAAATTACACCCTCCAACCGAGAGAGGTGATCCGATACTTGATTTTCGACCCCTTTTCGATAAACTATCTCAACATCAAACTCTTGAAGGAGTAAGATCCAACGTATGAGTCGAGGCTTGGCATCGGCTTTGTTTATGAGATATTTAATTGAGATTGGTGGGTATGCACAAAGACCTTGGCGCCAATTAAATAAGACCGAAATTGGTCAAAAGCAAACACTACGACAAGCAATTCTTTTTCGGTAGTGGTATAATTAATTTGAGCATCAATCAAAGTTTTGCTTGCGTAATAAATCGGGTGAAAGCTTTTACCCCGCTTTTGACCGAGGACGGCGCCAACGGCCCAGTCACTCGCATCGCACATAACCTCAAAATGTATTGTCCAATCCGGTGCTACAACAATCGGGGCCGATACACGTGCGGTTTTGATTTTTGCAAAATTCATTTTACACTCCGAATTAAAATAAAAAACTTGGTCATTATGAAGCAAGTTAGACAAAGGTTTTGCAATTTTCGAAAAGTCTTTAATAAACCTTCGGTAAAACCCGACATGACCCAAGAAGCTTCATTTAACAAAGATACAAACCTATCATAGGTTGCTTCTAGACTCTCTTCTTCTTTGTCCTTGAACTCCTAATAGTTATTAATCCAGTTGGTTACTTTCATCTAATTGCCAATCTTTGATCCCATCATCATCTTCTCTAACTGATCCCACATCTTCTTTCCTGTTGTCTTGTAACTGTCAATTTTTACGTAGATATCATTTGGGATACTTTGGAGCAGGAGAGATCTAGCTTGTTTTTCAGCTTTGTATCTTTTCTTCTGTTCAGTAGAGTAGTTAGAAATGTTAAGAAGAACTCTTTTCATCTTAGGCTCACCATGTTCATCATCATCTTCACTATCAGAAGAATCCTCATCTGGAATATTCACATATATGGGTTCATCACACCTTCATCCAAAGACTGTTTGATACACTCACCATTCTCATCACGATTGATGAAATCCAAAAATCTGTCTTTGCATTGCTTGTATTCACCCTTGAATAGAACAGGTGGTTTCACATCAGTACCAATTGCGAGAGCATCTTTTGAAGTCATATTGAAAACACTTGATTTGAACGTTAACAAAAATCAGAAACTTTGATGGCACTCAGGAATTTGTCCCCCTCCTGAGACTTAGCACGGGGGTCCCGCTATCGAAGAATGTTTTTTGACGCTTAAGATTCATATCGGAACTTGTCGTAGATCGAAGAAAATGTCACTTGTCACAAACCACACATAACCCACTTAACGCAGACCACAGTGATAAACTTATCGCAGACTGAACAAAACCAAACTTGTTGTAAGCCTCTAAGGGTTAACAGTAACTTGTCACAAGCTACTACACCCGAGAAGTAGCTTGACTCAATATGAAGAACCCGAGAACCTTACTATTCGCAAGCATAAGGATCTGAGTTCTGAACTTGTCGCAATACTCGACTTGCGTCAAGTATACTTGAAGTAAACACTGAGACTCGAGAAATTTAACTTTTCGTAAACCGTATCACTTGAACAGTAGCTTGACGCAGATGCGCTCTTGCGTCAAGTTCACTTGTCGTATGTAACTTGATGCGTCAAGTAGCTTGACGTATGCGCCTTGATACGAGAACTGTACTTGTCGTATGTCAAGCTTGCGAGTTCTACACTTAGAAACTTTTACCCAACAAAATCCAAAGCTCCAAACCTTGCGACAACTGTGATGATGCTTGCGTCAACCTGATGAACTTGTGAGCTCTTCAAGTCTTGCGAGAAGTCGATCTTAGAATACAAAAATCTTCAAATCTCGATCAAAAATCCAGATTAGCCTCTGAAAATTTGTAGATTTGCTCTCGATATGAATCTGAACACTTCTTTGGTTGATCAATTCAACTAGAAACAACTACACATCAAATTTCCGATCCAATCACAGACTTTGAAATATTTCGAACAAAATCTTATAAAAATTCAAAATTCACACATGTTTGTTGTGAATTGTGAAAACAATCAACACAACAACTGTTCTAATACAAATTTCGAATACAATGCTACTAAATTCAGATCTAAACAACCTCAAATCGCCAAAATTTGAATCTACACAGTGTCTTTTTGGTACTTCTCAAAAATGGAAACAAATCTTCAAAAATTGATCAAAAATTCTGAATTTGTCTGCTCTGATACCAATTATTAGTCCCAAATATGCAAGTGTATGACAAACAATTCACCAAATCTCATAATATTATTGATGTAGAAATGAATCTCTCTTTACAAGCTTTCTCTATCTACAATCTCTCTCTAGAACAATATGAATGATGAACTCTCTAATGACATATTACAAAGGAAATCCTATTTATACCTAATGATTACAAAGCACGGAAACTAACAACTAAAGCATTGACTTTTACATCTAAAGACCTTGACTTTGACTTCCCATACAAAGCAAGTTGACTTTGACTTTCACTCTTGAGCTTTGACTTGAGGGTTTGACTTCTTCAATCTTGATGATCTTGAATACAACAAATATTGCACTAACACATCGGGTTTAAATTTCTATTAGTGTGGAAAATGTTTCGAATGTTATAATGATCAATGTTATGTTATTCGGGTAGTGATGTGTGAACATGGGTTGCCTCTTTTCATGAAGTAAGTGAATCTTCGAGTTAATTTGAAAAATTGTGGGTTATTAGTTCATTCAGTGGAAAATTCCGACTGTTTTAAGATTTGGATCGACTTTGACTAGTGGATTATGTGGGTAATTGAATTATGAAATGTATTCTTTTATGTATGTAAAAGTAGGGGTGAATTTATGGATGATGTATGTGTAAAGTTCAAATGAAGTGGCTAGTTTTGATGAGATATTATCCTTTATTTATTTAGGGTGCACTGCTCCTCGTGTGAGATTTTATTTTGTGATGATTAGGTGTTATTGAGAATAACACATTATTCGTTAAGGGTATCTTTGTGGTAAATTTAATTAAAAAATGAAAGGATGATATTATATTATGATAGTGACGGGGGTTTTCTTGTTGTGGTATAACCCTCATTAGAATTCTTTCTTTCAATGAATTTTGATATTTGTATAATCTAAAGCTAGGCGTATTTTAGAGCCGTAAGTCTCGATATGATTAGAGCGAGTAATGTTTGTTGCACGTCTTAATTTTTGAGTTTGGGGTGTTGAGTAAGTTGTTGATGAAAAATAAGATGATTTTGAGTTCATGTTAATTAATCGAAGTTGTGGTTATTAAGGAGACCGTATGTTTATGAGTTTAATTAGAGTTGCACAACAAAAGGTAGTCTTTTGTTAGTATTTGTGTTTTGGTTTGAAAGACTGTTCCAAGTATTAACAAAAGATCTATATGGAGAATATTCTGATTCGTCTTATGAAAGTCCTAGGGGGGTTCCCTAAGTGCATTGATGTGTTGTAAGGATTGAAATTGAATTTTTGGTAATCAATTACCCCTGCTTGTTGTTTGAAGGAATTCCGAGACGGAATTCTATCAAGGAGAGAAGATTGTAATAATCCAAAATATTAAACTTGGCAAAAGTGAAGGTTTAGGGGTAAATTTTGGTAAGTTACCGATTTTGAGGGGCCAATCTTGTAAAATATGGATATAAAATGATAATTTCCTTCTTATCCTCATTTGATTATGACTGACTTCATTTCTCAATTACACGTTACTGTATGTGTTTGAGAGAGATTTTCAGAGAGAAAGCAATGGAAGAAAAAAAAGAATACGAGAAATTATGAAGAATTTTTGTTTGGGTTATCTTTCTCAAGGTGTTGGATTTGAGAAATTTTTAATCGTTAAGACTCTGGGAGAAATAATTGGATCCGAGTGAGTTTTTTTTAACCATTTTCGAACTAAAATGCATATATTATAAAATGGTTATTATTTCGATATTATACCAGATTGGTATGCTTGAATTATTACCGTTAACTGTGATACGATATTTATTACAAGTTGTTTATTATTAACACATGTGGCTTGATTATAAACTTTTGGGAAAAAATGACTTACACAATAGAAGCTCGTGTACGTATGAGACTATAATGGTCCGCATAGGAGGGGTTAACTATATATATATATATATATATATATATATATATATATATATATATATATATATATATATATATATTTGGCCCACGAATATGTTTCGTGTGGTGAGCCACTGCCGATATTGATTGCGGTCTTATCGAAGTGTGCATGTTTATGCGCGCGAATATGTTACATGTAGTGAGCCACCGACGGTATTGACTTCGGTCTTATTGGGGTGTATGTTATTTTGAAAAGCGACTGTTGTAGTTAGTTACCTGGGAGGGATGTTGTGCCTGAGTGCCAATTTATGACTAACTAGTTTGTAGTGCCTGAGAGCCTACTTTATGACTAAATAATTTATGGTATTACGTCAAAGTGATTTTACTGAATTATTTCTCTGACAGAGATTTACTCACTAGACCGTATGTTCTAGCCCTTATTTTATTTTCAAAAATATGTTTTTCAGGTGAATTTTATATTGGGATTGCTAGCTTGGGAAAAAGGGTAAGCAACAATTATTGTGGTGAAGGTTATCTTCAAATTACTGGTTCACTAATACTGTAGGGTTAATTATGTTTTCGGTTAAAGGTTCTCCAATTGGATTTATTTACTTTCGTTGTTGCAGATTAGTAGAGATTTTGGACTTTTTTAATGTTAAAGGATCCTTGTTGGATCGATTCGTAAATATTTACTTATTATGCGAGTAGAAATATTCTTATCGTTGTTGTATTTGTGATGATTCTGGGAAGATTATTTTAGTCGATCCTTTTTGGATTGCATATTGGTTGATTTCTTGTATTTGTGGTTTGAAGGTGAATTTTTGGAAACCGGGCGTTACAGGTTTGCCATGCGACTAAAGATGTATGACCACCCGCAGGCAAATCACTTTAGCTTCTGTTTGAGGTTAGTTTGGGGTGGCATGGAGAAATCTGGGCGACTTAGCAATGCAACTTTGGTTGCCCCGAAAACCTTGAGCATTGTGTAGGTGCCTTAGTCCAAGCTTTTTCTGATTTCTTCTCATTCTCATTTCCTTCCTTCTCACTTCATTTACTCCCATATTTCACCTTTCTATTCATAATGTCAATTGATGATCATTTAAGACTGAGAATTTAGTTCCTTCAAGCATTTAAAAAGGTCTCATGTTTGGCTTCAAGTGTGGTTCAAAGTCTCAATAATTCCTCTCATTTCTAAGGTTTGGTGGATTTATAAGTTTTAGCCAAAACCTAGCATTGTGAGTTTACTCTACACTTTTCTAAAACAACATACAGGTCGAAATGTTATATTTTAATCTCTCAAACATCCATTTTATGTATTTCATGCTTTTGATGTCAAATTTTGGTAAATTTAGGGACTTCGTATTTTTTGATAAATAAAGGGGTAAATTATGTATTATGTTATGAGGATGCTTGTTTCGTAGTTATAACATGTTTTGGAACCAAAATCAAGAGTTTTAGCATTTCATTGGGTTTGTTGATAAAATGAAGATTCTACCCACTTGACAACTTATCATACACAAAATATTATGTGTTGGATATGGCTTGGCATATCTAGGAATTATAATGTATTATACTCTAATGCTATAGATCCATAGGAAAAAAAAGATTTTGTTTTATTGGTATGAATGGATGATAACTGTAACGCCCCCAAAAATGGGATGACAAAATTTCCAAATAAAAACTGGAAATATGGTATATAAATATTAGAATACGATTTATCCCAAAAAGAGGAAGTTAAAATACACCAATTAATTACAGTTTGTAACAAATGGGTTTGAGGATAACAACCTCCTAATCTAATTCGATAAGAGAATAAGATTACAATCGGGTGTCACCTAAACCACCAAAATAAAATCCAAAAGATGGCGTCTCAAAATGCTTCCCAAATCTCATCTAAGGAGGCTAGAAAACCACCTAAGCAATCTCGCCGCTAAGACCTGAGATAGATGCCGACACCAAACAAATGTTAGGCCAAAAAAGCCTAGGGAGAACGAACATGAAGATAAACAATCATAATAGTGTAGAGAGATCAAACGATTAACCAATTACAGTTATATAGATTCTTCCATAAATTTACATTTACCAATCTTGTCGGGACCAACAGGGGAGACCCGACATTAAGAGTGGCAGGAACACGACAATATGTCTGTCTTCCAATGATATTGGATGGTTATATATAACCATAGAGCCCAAGAGTCCAAAAGATTCCTAACAAGTTTCACCTCAAGAATAAGTTGACCTTAGTGTCTACTCCCATGAATAACACCTCAAGGCTCACATATACTTAGTGCCTACCTCTAAGCTAGCACATCAAGTTTAGTGGTTCTTAGTTCCTAACCTTTCGAGTAGCACCTCAAGGCTCAACCTTCTTAGTGCATACTTGAAACCCATTCATTCATAAATCCTAAGTGAAAATGTCCAACAAATCATTATTGAGATAACTTCTCATTCATTATATTTGGAAATTTCTAAATAGGATCACAAACTCATTTAAAATCATGAGTTTAGTGTTTATAGCCAAAATCCCCATTTTAGGTCAATAATCTTACCAAATATGATTGTCATGAAAAACCAAATATATATTAAGCCATGTTTCCATGTAAATGGTTCCAAGTAAACTCTCGTTACAAAAAGGACCATCATCATGACCTCATTGTAATAACTCATTCCAAAATGCACAAAAGTTTATCAATTATGGGTAGTGGACGAAATCATCAAGTGGTAGAGTAATGCAAGATATAAAAGCTTGAAATGAAGCTAAATAACACATTTAATCATGTATCTAGTTTTACAAAGCAATTAAAACTTACTTTTTAGGTTTTTATAGAAAACATAGAAACTTGGTAAAACCTTAGAAATGGAGGAGATGAACTTGTGACTTGACTTTAGATTGAAGTCTTACTCTAGAAAGCCAATAAATTCTTGAAGATACTCAATAAATGCTTTTGAAAGCTTTGTAATCGAATTTAATGAGGAGGGAAGTAGGGAGATGAGAAAACCACTCAAATGGGTCAAAATAGCCTTTGGTACTGATCAAATTTCTTTTGTGTAGAAAGAAAGTCAGGACAAGGGTTTTTATACCCAGACGGGGTGTGGATATCCTACCAGGTGATTGTTCCCCTAGCACTATCGCAGTCACTATCATGGGGTTTGTACCGAGACTGGTACTCAACCAGTGACCTTTCCATGCCATTGTTCCCTGTGGAACTATCGCAAGGACTAATGCCGAGATTTTACCAAGGCCCCTATCCCTTTGGCGATACAAACAAGCTATTGTACCTGAAGGCACCGTCGTCACGCACTACCACTAGTTGTGTATCGAGGCCAAATCAAACTTCCATAGATTTGGGTTTTCTTGATTATAATGATATCCTAACATAATCTAACATTAAAATTCTAAAATAGTAACTATCATTAATCGAAGCAAGAATAAGATAAACTTGGAATTTTACTTACCAAAAATTATGGGTGTTACAGTTGGGTCATCTGAAGATTTGAAGATGACCTCCCGATCTTCCATTTTATATCATCATAATTAGAATATTTTGAGGTTTTTTTAGCAGCTTGGTTTCTATACAAATGTTCCGTGAAATCGAAGATCAGCCGAAGAAGACAAAGAAGGAGAATATCTCTCAAAGCGGATTGAAGATAGACTCCTCAGCCTAAAGCCAAGTCTGCCTACTTGATCAACACCATTGGCCAGGATGGTGTCGATCTCAAGTCTTCAGGAGCCGAAGACCTCTCAGTCTTCAGGAGCGAGACCTCTCAGTCTTCAGGAGCCGAAGACCTCTCAGTCTTCAGGAGCCGAAGACCTCTTCGGAAGTCGAAGATTTCTCAATCTTTAGGAGCCGAATATTCTTAATCTTCAAAGCACTAAGATCTCTCTTACACATTGAACTTTTCTGACAAAGTATATTTGTGATATCTTGCATTGATGGAGACCTTCTCCAAAATCTCAGGAAAAGGATATGTACCAAGTATATTTTATTGATGTGTTGTCTTATCAAGGTAGAAAAGTCTACTTTGCTTTATGATAGGTCACATCAAGATTTTATTGCTTTTGCAAGAAGATATTTGGTATCCTATACCAAGATTACAAGTGTCCTTTGCATTTAATGCATAAGGCACTATAAATATGGAGGATGGTTCAACATGCAAGATCACCAGCTCTACAAGCCTTCAAGTTCTCTAAGTGTCTGGCAATTTTTTCTCTACGGAGTTCATTGTTTTCTATCTGTTTTTCAATGTTCTTCATTCTCTGTGTGTAAGATTGTTTGAACAGATTCATCTGTTCTCTTCCGCAACAATCAAAGTTTTCTATGTGTAATTCTTGATATTTATATCAATAAGAATTAAACTAAGTGAAAAACTGTGTGTATTGTATTCAACCCCCCTTCTATAATACTTTTCTTGTTTACTTACTGCTATTTGGGACCAACAAGTGGTATCAGAGCGGTTTAGTTTAATTTAATAAACTAAGATCGGCAATGGCAACCTCTTCTTCTTCTTCTTCTTTAAACAATACTTCTTCTCAAAACACCATTGTTGTTTCATACGACAATGGCTCTATAGCCAAACCATCAAAGTTTAACCCCAATAACTTCTTCTTGTGGAAAAGTCGTATGATACTCTTCTTAGAAGGAGTTGACAGCAGATATCCTACTATCTTACATGAAGGTTCTTTTATTCCTAGGGTTTGGGACCGGTACAATGCCAAAAAGGCAGATAAGGGAAATGCTGATGAGGACTCTTCTAAGGAAGAAAGAACTCCAGCAAATGGGAGATACATTGTAAAGGATCCCAGTAAATATAATGATGAAGACAGACGTCTTATAAATCTTGATACTAAAGTCAGAGCCATCATTACCCTTTCTCTGCCTGATGAGGTCTACCACTCCCTTGTCAACTTCTCAACTGCTAAAGAAATGTGGTCCACTATGTGTGTTCTCTATGAAGGTACGTCTGAGGTGAAAAAGAGCAGAAAGATTGCTCTTGTAAGAAGGTATGAACTATTTTTTCATGAAAAGGGTGAATCTCTCTCATACTACTACAATCGTTTTAACAGTCTTCTCAATGATCTTAAACTTGTGGGTCGCATCTATGATAATGGGGAAGTTTTGTGCAAGTTTATGGACTGTCTTTCTGAGTTTTGGGAAAAATCTGTACTTGTATCAAATCTACCAAGGATCTTGACTCCATGCCTCTCACTGCCTTGTATGGCATTCTATTTAACTATGAGCAGACTAAACTGCTTAGGAAGTCTATCATAAAAGACATCAAAGGCTCTTCTCTAGCTCTTGTCAGTGATTCTTCCAAAAATACTATGTGTGTTCCTAGAATCACCTATCCCTCTGATTCTGACAACAATAGTCAAGACGACCCCAATGACCCTTCAGAAGCCTGTCTTAGTGAGGATGATGATGAAGGAGAGGAGACCTCTGTAGCTCAGATCTCAGATGGTGTTGCCATGCTGGCAGGTTTTTCAAAAGGCAAACCTCGTTTCTCTTCTAGAAAATTCAGGTTTTCTAGAAAATCATCTTCTACTCTTTCTAAAAACACTCCTACTGACAAATCTAATGAGGAATGCTACAGGTGTGGGAGGAAGGTACACTTTGCTTCTGAATGCAGAAGCAGGTCCACTGATAAATCTAGACTGCCTTCCTCTAACCGTACCTCCTCTAGGTCTGTCAGAACCAAGTCTGATTCCTACCAACCTTCTTTTCAAAAGTCAAACTCATCTGTTCCTTCAAACTCTGACCGTGCTGAAAAGTACAAGGCCAAATACAAAAGAGAGAAGGAAAGAAATGCTTTTCTAGACAACAAAGGAAAAGGTCTTCTTGTTGAATCTCATGATTGGCAGATGAACCAACTTCCGAAAGTGACAAGGAAACGGCCAACCTTTGTTTCATGGATAAACTAGATGATGTTGATGACTGTGAAACTTCTTCCACCTCTATGGCTCTTGTTACTGCTGAGAGCTCCACCTTTTCTATTCAGGTACATCCATTCTTTTCTCTATCTGATGCTGAGAAAATTGAAGCTTTTGACTCTTTGACCGTTGACTTCTATGAATCCAAAGACGTAAAGAAAAAGGCAAATGCTCAGATAAAATCTCTTTCTTCTCAACTGCAAATTTGTCTTTCTCAGTTAAAACATTTTGACAAAATCAAGGTTGGGCTTGAAGATTTGAAAACCATAAATTTCACTCTTGCCAAAGAGAAAAATAAACTTCTTAAAAGGTTCAAAAAGGAGCAAGAAATTGTGAAAAGGTGGACAAGTTCCTCCAAAAACATAGAAAGGATTTTTTAGGATCAAATACCTTGTGATGACAGGTCTGGACTAGGCTTCGGGAAATCTGACCTTGAACCTCCTTCTGACACCCATGCTCCTTTCTCTCTTCCTTCATTCTATGAATCTTCTGAAGAGAACTATGACAACTCTGAACCTTTGGACTCTTCTGACCTCTCTAAAGATCTCAAGTTTGGAATGTTCATTAAAGCTAAGAGCATTGATTCACCTCATAAGAGTGAGGAAGCCCAAGACTCAAATGACCCTTCTAAACCCATTCTTGAGTCTATGTCCTCCTTAAAAACAAATGAGCCTTCCTCTTCTAAACCCAAACCTTCCAAAGTTCCTCAGCCTTCTTCAAATAAATTCTCTTCATCCGAAAAGGGAAAATCGGTTGCCGATCTTCCTCCCAAAAAAAAATTTCCCAAGAAAAACTCAAAGAATTCTCTTCCTATCCCAAGACCAGTGATGTTGAAAAAGTTGAATTCCAAGACATCCTATTCTATTCCTTCAGCTAACTCTGGTAAAGGTATCTTGGGTACCAAGCCTATTGACACTTCTCTATCCTCAAAGGCCATGAAAGTCAATGTGACCAGTCATTACAAGGAAACTGATCAAAGCTCCAAAAAGGTTTTAATCTATAGAAAATGTTATAACTGTGGTAATACCTTTCACCTCGCTAAGGATTTTCCTATGGAAAGATTTGATAAAAATGCTTCCAAGGATTCTTCCTCTTCTTCTAGCTCAAAAGGACCCATTTCCAAATGGGTACCAAAGAACTGATTTCCTTGTGATTGCAAGGTCTAGGGCACCAACAAATCTGGTATCTCGACAGCGGGTGCTCAAGACATATGACCGGCAACAAATCTCTTCTTGTTGACTTTGTGCCTACCAAAGGTCCTTCTGTCACCTTTGGTGATAACTCCAGAGGAAGTACTAAAGGTTATGGAACACTCTCAAATGATTCCATCACCTTTAATAAAGTAGCTTATGTTGAAGGCTTGATGCACAATCTCCTAAGCATAAGTCAGCTGTGTGATCTAGGGTTTAAAGTGATGTTTGAATTATCTTCATGCATTATTTTCAACAAAAAGATGGAAACCATACTCTCTGGATACCACAAAAAAATGTCTATTTCATAGACATGGGACATAGTTCATCCTTCGGAACAAAGATCTGCTTTGTCTCTGAAAACTCTGCAAAAAGATGTTGGCTCTGGCACAAGCGTCTCTCTCACCTCAACTTCAAAACTTTGAATGTCCTTTTAAACCAAGAGCTTGTTACGGGCATGCCAAAGTTATCCTTCGTGAAAGAAAAGTTGTGTGTTGCATGTGAGAAAAGGAAACTCACAAAATCTTCCTTCAAGTCTAAGCAATGCTTCTCCATCTCTCAGCCTCTTCAGATGCTCCACATGGATCTGTGTGGACCAGTCAGTACCCCAAGCCTTGGTGGTAGAAGGTACATTCTTGTTATTATTGAAGATTCACTCGTTACACTTGGGTATTTTTTTCTCAGGTATAAGAGTGACACCACTAAAGAAATTATAAAATTCATCAAGAAGTCTGAAGTGCTGAATGGGCAGTTGGTAAGATCTGTAAGAAGTGACAACGAAACAGAATTCAAGAATAGTATGTTGGATGACTTTTTCAATAAAAAAGGCATCTCTCAAAACTTCTCTGCCGTCAGAACTCCACAACAGAACGGTGTAGTGGAAAGATGTTAATCCCAAATTCATCAAGTTCTAATTGTAAAACAGAATCAAACAAGAATCGTAGTCATATGTCATTGATTCAAACATCAAGATTACAATCTCTCTCACTACATTCACTCTCTCTCTCTCTAGAATGATATTATATTCTCTTATTCTCTGATTCGTGTACATCTTATTACAAAGACAAGGATACAAGGTATTTATACCTTCAACCAATTACAAAGAAACAAAAACACAATTACATTGACTTTGACTTTATTAACAAAATGACTTTGATTTTCAATGAGAGTTGACTTTCAGCCTTTGACTTCTTGTACTTTGGTCTTCAATCTTTATGATCTTGAATCCAACAAATTTGTGCTTTAACATTCTCCCCCTTTGGATCAAGATCATTACTAAAAGATTTAGCAATACGATCTTCTCTCTTTAAGCTCAATTTGAATAAACTCTCCCTTTGATCAAACTTTAACATTTCTTGTAATCTCCCCTTTTGATACAAAAATAATTTTCTCAAACAATCCACATTCTTCCCCTATTTATATGAAAATTCTGACGATCTCCCCTTTCTTTGATAGACTCTGTATCTTCAAAAACTTTCAGTAAACTTCCAAAAAATATGTTCTTCAAGAATTATTAACATTATCTCCCAAAGGTTGTAACCAAACCTGTATCAGACAAAAACTCTGATCGCTTCAGCAAATTATCTTCAACAATTCTGAAATCTTTGAATTCTTTCAGCAAACTTTCTTTAACAATCAATTCTTGAACATTTTCTCCCAACTTTAACATTTCTTGATACCATCTCCCCCTTTTTGATGATTTGAGCATCGATATCATCAAAACTTTCTCCAAGAAATGTCTTTGACCATTCTGATCTATCCAAGAGCCACTGATTCATTGATTCAAAACCATGTATTTATCTAGATCTTTTCAAATCCAGACAAAAAATTCGTGTAACACCTGAATCAACAAATGAATCAGTTAACATGCCTGTCTTTAATACTAAGTCACTGTGTGTGACGGATACACATTGGAAATGAGCTTTTTGATGTTCACTCCCCCAGGGCTTCCATTCAATCATCGAAACACCACAAAGGCAATTTCTATGAACGTTATGACAAAGAAACAAATTCTTTGTGTGTTCGTGCAAGTGTAGAAAGAATTAAGCATATGATGATTGGTTTTAATAAGGCTCAACATTGTGTAAACCATTGAGACAACAGTAGATAAACACAGACTCAATGTGCATGATTGAAGTGCGAAGGTGGGGCAGACGTCCTTCTTTTTCAATATCCAGATTTTCCAAATGAAAATCAGATAGATAATGTGTTGCGTCCCCAGAAAAATATGAAACATTTTCTTTTTAAGAAGAAATTGAGTGGCTGGTGGGGTTTTAGTCAAGAGTTGGCATGGTCTAGTTGCCTATTTCAATAATGTTCACCAAGACTTGTGAAACATTAGTAATGTGCCTACCCGACTCAGAAAGTGGTTGGTGCGGAGTTTAATATTCTTTTACTCTGATCTCTCACCCTCTTTCTTTTTAATCATTTAAGCTCATTGCTAACCAAACTCTCTTTTCCATTTTACCTCAACACACAACCCACACTCATTTCTTTTTGACTCCTCACACTCAATCACTAAGGATTAACTTCTTCGGTAGGAAACATTGGTAATCGTGAATCCATAGAAGTTCATTTAAGTCCTAGCACAAAGAACCCATAATTTCTTATAAAGCATGTGTTGCTCAAAATGGTTTAACTTTATCAGCTAAAGCTCATATATAGATGTCAGATGTTGATATGCTCAGAATATAATTATGAAGATATGAGCATTTTTAGACAATAAAGTATTTTCAAACAAGTATATTGAATGAATTAGATAAGAATGCAAAAGACTTGTTTGAAAATCTGACATTGTATGAAAATGATCAGAAATGAAATGATATATCAGTTAAAGCTTATGGTCAAGAATAATGGATATTTGTCTATACGAACCAAGATATAGACAAGTCCTAAAATGAACGCTTAGAAATGAATTAACGCTCAAAGTTCTTTGAAGTACAAGCGGGGTGTCTTACCATCGAAAAAATTTGTTTCAATTTAAAGACATGGTAAAAACATTTTGAACAATAAGTCAAACCAGTGTGTATGAATACTTAGAAGTATATAGAAAAGATAATACACAAGTATTTATCTTTGGAAACACACGGTTTGTAAACATATAAGCACAAGATAAAATGTTTTCTATGATTGAAAGTTGTCCTTCATTCAACCATATATGAGATTAAGATAAGAAATTTAACCTTTTGAGTACAATCTTAAATCTCATGAATTCAGCTGAAGTCATAAAGATATGATCTTGTAAGCATCTCTCATTCTGCACAAGTCTCAAAGTCATGTCAAAGAAACTTTATTCACAAAATTTATTCAAAAATTAGAAGACATAAAGCAGTAAAACGTTTAAAGTACGAGTTCTGATCTGAAATAATCAGAAATCATCACCTTTACTCCCCCTGAAATTATGCATCTAAAATATGTCAGTAAAAAAAACACATGATAGAGATCTACAATTCTATTTTGAAATGTAGTTCATCATATCTATCGGATGCAAAATATTTCAGAAAAGTATGTACTCCCCCTTGAAGGTTGATTTCCTCATTGAACTCTCGGAGTACAATCCTTATATCAGCTCGGGAGTATTTACTCTTTTTCATCGTTGAAATACGAGTCCTAACTGTTGTGTTTAGAAGTCAAACTCCATTGAAGTACGGGTTCTAAGCTGATGTACTTAGAAGCCTTGGTTCTCTTACTCCCTCTTAACTGTAGGTGCCTGCAACACAGAATCAGTCTTTGGCTTTGGTACCCACTGGTATTTAGGTCCATGTGTGTTAGTTGCAGTTCGAATGGGAGTAACTGAATAAGAACCATACCAGTAATGATCACTTGTTTTGTGAACATGATCATGTGTACGACAATAAGAACAATAACATTTTTTACTTGACAACCTGATTAAGTGATCTCTCGAGTAGACATGATCATCTTTCTTTTCTTCTTCAACTGGTTTCACTTTCCATACCAGTTCTTCTTCTTTGTATCTTCTTCTTCTTTGTTCACCCGAACCATCTACATTTTGATCATAGAAAATGTTAGTTGTACGAATCTGATCAAATGAATTAACTGACCTTCTTGTAGAAACAGTTTTCTGATGTGAGCTTGAGGCTGTCTTTTTGAAGTCAGCTGATATATTTCTAGGTGTGTGGATTTGTGACTCTGAAGTCGTGTGCTCAATCACCACCACATTTGAAACAATGTCTTCAAGCTCTTTTATCTTTGAAAAATAATTGTTCTTTTCTTCAGTGAGTAGATCAATCTTCTCGTGGAATTCAGACTTCGCTTTCTGATCTTTCAAGGCACATTCAGACAGTTCAGATAACTTTGCAGTAAGCTTCTGTATTTCTGTTTCAAACAAGCTTCTTTCTTCCTCAAAACCATTTTCAGCATTCTTTCTCTAACCGGATATTTCTTTGAAGATTCCAACATTCTTTTGTTCAATGGCCTTTTTCTCCTTGGCAAACTTTTCTCTTTCCAACATAATCACTTTCTCAAAGTCAGAAATCTGTTGAGAAAGCTTTATACATTTCAGCTCAACTGCTTTCTTCTCATCAGAACATTTTCTGGAAAATTCTGAAAATTTCTTAGCAAATCCTTTCTTTTCAGTATCAAAATCAGATCTTTCTTTGGCCATCTTTTTCTCCAGATCAAATACTTTCTTTTGAAGTTCAGCATTAGCATCCTCCAGATTCTTAATCTTCTCCTCAAAACTTTCAACAGATGTTGCTTGATGAAGTTGCACAATCTGATTTTCAAAGTCATAAATCTTTCTTTTCAGCTCAGAATTCTTAGATTCCAAAATCTTTACTTCTTCGTTTAAAGACAACTTTGATTTATTTTCAAGCTGATCCAATAACTGTTTTGCTGTAGCCTCTTTGATATTTAATTGAATAGATATTTTATCTGAAATTCCTTTCAAAATAAACACTTTGGCCAATTTATCAGCTTCAAATCTCTTTCTTTGCTCATCGGAGTATTCCTCAAGTGGTAATACACACTCTCCTTTTTCTTTGAGTCCATATGCTCCAGGATAATAGTAAAACTTTGTTGGAGTTTTCATCCTTCCTTCTTGCAAAGATAATCTGATATATTTTCCCGACTCATGTTTATCTATGAGATCTAGAAAACTAATCTTCCATGACTCAAACTCTCCTTTGACTAAAACAGGAAGTTTCACATCTGATTCAACTATGAAAACTTCTTTGGAAGTAGAAATCTGATCTATATTATGTTGTTTTTGAAATTCTAAAATTTTCTGTTTCAGAATTATCTCGTTACGCCTTGTAGAACTATAATCCTCAAAATAATCATCATCCATGATTCCTGTAACAAATAGAACTTGAAATGATTGTTATAAATTCAGAAACAATAGATCACAATCAGAAAAAAAATTCACAATTAAAGGCCATATTACAGTTTTGAAAAATTTGACTAAGTACAGAAACTCGCAAATCACTATTAAAGCATAAAACTCGCAGATCACTATTCACTGATAAACTCGCAGGCTGAGGCGTGCGCGTTTGAGAAACTCGCAAACAAAGGGTTGCGTGTTTTGAGAACTCGCAGACCGAATGAACTCGCGGACTACTGTTCCGCTGGAACTCATAGATAGAGCGTTGCGCGTTTTGAAAACTCGCAGATGCCTACTTGCGCGTTTCAATACTTAGAAAATTTTCAAAGATTTTCAAACTCGCAGACTTCGAATTGCGCGTTTCACGAACTCGCAGATAACTCTTTGCGCGTTTCTGGCCAAAACCAATATCCTTCGGCTTACCCGTTCTTCCAGATGAAGCTTGCGCGTTTCACAGATCTTGCGTGTTCTTCAGTCTATCGAACAAAAACTTGATTTTTCCATCTGATTTCGATCAAACCTTGTCCAATCCCTCTAAAAACTTGCAGATTTTGTCTATTCCATCTCACGAACAAATTACAAACCAAGAATTTCAGATTAAAACATCAAAATTTGAAATTCGATCTATACACAGTTCGTTTCAAAAACTTAAACTGAAATTGTAAAAATCCAAAATTCATACGATTCTGATATGAATTGGACTAAACAATACAAACTAAACATGTTCTATATGAAAAAACGATTACAATGATTCCAAAAATAGATCAAAAACATCACTGTAGCAACAAATTTGAATCTGAACAGTGATTAGCGAGTTCTTGAATATGTCGACAAAAAATTCTTCAATTCAATCCATTTCTGAATCTCAATCTGCTCTGATACCAATTGTTAATCCCAAATTCATCAAGTTCTAATTGTAAAACAGAATCAAACAAGAATCGTAGTCATATGTCATTGATTCAAACATCAAGATTACAATCTCTCTCACTTTCTCTCACTATATTCACTCACTCTCTAGAATGATATTATATTCTTTTCTTCTCTGATTCGTGTACATATTATTACAAAGACAAGGATACAAGGTATTTATACCTTCAACCAATTACAAAGAAACAAAAACACAATTACATTGACTTTGACTTTATTAACAAAATGACTTTGACTTTCAATGAGAGTTGACTTTCAGCCTTTGACTTCTTGTACTTCGGTCTTCAATCTTTATGATCTTGAATCCAAAAAATCTGTGCTCTAACAAAAGAAAGAACAGAATGCTATGTGAAGTTGCCCGATCCATGCTGAGTGAATCTCACCTTCCTACCTATTTTTGGGCTGAGGCAATCAACACTGCATGCTTTACCCACAATAGGTCCATCATTGTGAAAAGACACAATAAGACTCCTTATGAAGTCTTTTATGGTAGAAAACCCGACATTGGTTTTCTTCATGTCTTTGGGTGTGTCTGCTACATTCTCAATGATAGAGAAAATTTGGGAAAATTTGATCCCAAAGCTAATGAAGGAATCTTCGTGGGATATTCTCTCACTTCCAAAGCTTTCAAAGTCTACAACCTCATAAGGAAGTGTATTGATGAATCCATCCATGTCAAGTTTGATGAACTCAAGATATCATCACTCTCTTGTGATGATGAAGAATTGAACCGTTGGATATCTCCATGTGTTGGTGATGGTCCTCCTATAACATCATCAGACATTCCCTACATAGTTCCCACTTCTCTCTACCAAAACAATGATCCTTCTACATCTCACAGCCTCTCCTCTCATCAAGAGGATGATCCTCAGCCTACTCAACCTCAAAATACACTTCAAATCATCCCAGTCTCTCAATCTGACATTCATTCCTCACCTATACCTGTCGATCTTCCATCCATCTCTCCTGAAAATATCCCTTCCAACTCTCCTCTACAAATTTCTTACCCTCCTCTGTTACCTCCTGCCTTAAAATGGACAAAAGATCACCCCATTGATCAAATCATCGGTGATCAGCAAGCTGGTGTTCAGACCAGAAGAGGTATTGGAAACATCTATCTCTATGTGAACTTCCTTTCCCTCATTGAACCAAAGAAAGTTGACGAAGCACTAGCTGATCCATGTTGGATCACTGCCATGCAAGAAGAACTTTCTCAGTTAGAGATTGGTTCCTCATCCTTCCAAAAAAAACCATCATAGGAACCAAATGGGTCTTTCGGAACAAAATGGATGAAGAAGGCACGGTGATAAAAAACAAGGTCCGTCTGGTTGCACAAGGCTATAGGGAAGAGGAAGGAATTGACTATGATGAAACATTTGCTCCAGTTGCAAGACTTGAAGCCATCAGAATCTTCCTTGCTCATGTTGCTTACAAGAATTTCAGAGTCTTCCAGATGGATGTCAAGAATGCCTTTCTGAATGGGGAGCTAGCTGAAGAAGTCTATGTGAAACAGTCCCCTGGCTTTGAAGATCCATTCCATCCTGACTATGTGTACAGATTAGACAAAGCTCTCTATGGTCTAAAGCAGGCTCCTCGTTCCTGGTATGACACTCTTGCTGATTTTCTCCTAAAGAACAAGCATTCAAGAGGTAAAATTGACAACACTCTGTTCATCAAGCAAACCTCAGGTAATCTTATTCTTGTTCAAATTTGTGTGGATGATATTATTTTTGGTTCCACCAATGAGTCACTGTGTGATGAGTTTGCCTCTCTCATGAAAAGTCAATATGAGATGAGTATGATGGGGGAGCTCAACTTTTTCTTAGGACTTCAAGTTAAACAATCTTCGGAAGATATTTTAATAAATCAAAGTAAATACATTTGTGACCTTCTGAAAAAGTTCAATTTTGAAAACTCCTCCCCCATGAAAACTCCTATGGCACCACCTTTGAAACTCCATGCTGATCTGGATGGTGTATCTGTGGATATCACCAGCTACCGAGGCATGATCGTCTCCCTTCTCTATCTTACTGCAAGTAGACCAGACATTATGTTTGCTACTTGCCTGTGTGCGCGTTACCAAGCCAATCCGAAAGAATCTCATTTGGCTGCGGTTAAATGCATTTTTCGGTATCTGAAAGCTACCATGAATCTGGGTCTTTGGTATCCCAAAGACTCAGGTTTTGATCTAATGGGGTATTCAGATTCTGACTTTGCAGGATCAAAGATTGATAGGAAAAGCACCACTGGCAGCTGCTAACTCCTTGGTGGCAAGCTTGTTACCTGGTCCAGCAAGAAGCAGAACTCAGTCTCCACCTCTACTGCTGAAGTTGAGTATGTAGCTGCTGGAAGTTACTGTGCTCAAATCCTATGGATGAAGAACCAACTGTGTTATCCCAGTTTAATCTAGTTGATTAACAATCACAGAACACAATATAGATCAAGAGATATAAAGATTAGAATAACATACCAATCCCTTGAATAAACAGTTAAACCTTGTGTGTTCTTGATACCCTTGAATACAGAGAATACGGCTACCTCACTATAGGATTATAATTATGAATATGAGGATTATAATTATGAATATGAGGATTTTAACCTAAAACTAAACTAATTAAAACTTTAAATACCTAGGCTTTTAAGGCCTAATGGGCTTGGGCCCAATAGCTAATAAACTATTAACTTATTACAACTTAAATCCCAAACTTTAACTATCAAGTAAATACAAATTAGACCCTGAACTTTAACTTTAATCTTGAATACAATTTATGATCCAACAATCTCCCCCTTTGGATTCAAGATTAAAAATTTTTTTGACAATAATCTTCAGGTCTTCACTTTTCTTCTCTTTTCTTCAAATAAGAAAAGTTTTGATAGCTTCAAAACTTCAAAACTTCAAAACGAGACATCTTTGAAATCTGCAGTCAACAATTCTTCTTGTATCCTTCCTTGTTGATTATTCTCCCCCTTTTTGATGAGTAGTGAGAATCATCATCATCAAAACTT
The DNA here is from genome assembly GCA_954870635.1 of Arctium minus. Lineage (NCBI taxonomy): Eukaryota > Viridiplantae > Streptophyta > Magnoliopsida > Asterales > Asteraceae > Arctium > Arctium minus. The sequence continues at coordinate 8,895,221 of OX941096.1, read as the reverse complement.
GTCAAAACAATCTTCCCCTTTGAGTATGATCATCAGTAAGCACTGTCTTCATGTAACGAGCCTTGTGTGAAATAAGAGCAGTCTCTCCAAATGGAGAAAGTGATTATTTCAATCTTTTCAGATTAAAATAGAAAGTAATAACCATCCGAATCTTTTCAAATTCAAATAGTTAATAGGTGTAACCCTGAATCAACAAATGACTCAGTTAGAATGTTTGTCAATGACACAAAGTCACTGAGTAACACAAAGTTACTATATAAGGAGCTGGTTTGACGTTGGCTCCGCAAGTCTTCCATTCAATCATCGAATAACACATGGTTATCTATGAACGTTCTGACAGAAAACAAATTTCTGTGTGTTCGTGCATGTGTATGAAAGAATTAAGCACCGATGATTGCTTTTTCATTTTAGGCTCAAAGTATGTAAACTTGTTGAGACAACAACAAATTATACAAAGACTCAATGTGCATGAGAAAGGGTTCGAAGGTGGGGCAACTTTCCTTCTTTTTCAATATTAGTATCTTCCAAATGAAGAACCAATAGCATATGTGTTGCTTCCCCAGAAAATGTGAAACATTCTCTTTTTGAGAAAAGAATGAGTGGCTGGTGGGGTTGTATGCAAGAGATGGCATGGGCTAGTTGCCTATTTCAATGATGGTCACCAATGAATGTGAACCAATCAGATTATGCGGCTGCCCAGATCAGAAAGAAGTTTGGTGCAAAGTTTAATATTCTTTTACTCTGATCTCTCACCCTCTTTCTTTTAATGCTCACTTCTAACCAATCTCGCTTTTCCATTTTACCTCTTCACACACCATCACTCAATTCTTTTGACCCCCTACCCCTCAATCACTCAGGGAATACTTCCTGGGTAGGAAACACTGGTTATCGTGAATCCATGGAAGTTCTAATAAGCTCTCACACTGAATCCCATGTATTTTCCTAAAAGAACGTGTTGTTCAACAGGCTATTGTACATGTAAGCACAAATAAGCACTAAATTACATGAAGAATAAGAAATTTCGGAGAAGTCAAAACAGTTATTTTTGACGATGCAATTCTCCCCCTCAAACTAAAAAGAGTTTGACAATTTAAGCTTATAAGGAGTTTTTCAATTAAGCTTATAGGCGATTAAACTCCCCCTCAACTGAAGAATTTTTTTTTTTTTTTACAAAAGCAAAAAGATAAAGCACTGAAGTGCGGGTTCTAATCCGATGTGATTAGAAGCCATAGTCACTTAAACAAACCTGCACATAAACAAAAGTTATGGTAATCTTTTGTGAGAATGATTCCTCTCTCGTTAGCAACAGTTGAAAAAATGAACACAAAAGTAAAACTTAGAATACTCCCCCTAGAATCATGAATAAGGTCTAAGACATGTTCAACATACAAAGTTTGCTGATTAGAAATTGGAACCTCTTTTCATCCAATGGCTTGGTGAAAGGATCAGCTAACTGGAAGTCAGTTTGAACAAAGTGCATTTCAATATCACCTTTTTCTACATGATCCTTGATGAAGTGATAGCGTACATCTATATGCTTGGTCTTCGAATGTTGTACCGGGTTAGCAGTTATGGCAATTGCGCTCTTGGAATCACAATAAATAGGAACACGCTTGTAGTTGTATCCAAAGTCCCTTAACTGTGTCGTCAATCAGAGGACTTCAGAACAGCAGCTAGCAGCAGCTACGTATTCAGCCTCGGCAGTGGATGTTGAAACACAGTTTTGTTTCTTTGAGGTCCAACTCACAAGTTTGTCACCTATAAATTGACAAGACCCAGAGGTGCTCTTCCGGTCTATCTTACATCCTGCATGATCAGCATCTGTAAAGGCGGTTAGATCAAAACGAGAATCCTTTAGATACCAAAGGCCTAGATTAGGAGAACCTTTGAGATATCTAAGGATTCGCTTAACAGCAGTTAAGTGCGACTCTTTAGGATTAGACTGATATCTCACACAAAATCATGTGGCAAACATTATATGTGGACGACTTGCAGTCAGATAAAGTAAATAACCAATCATGCTACGATACACCTTTTGATCAACAGGTTTCCCGGAGGAATTTGCGTCTAAGAGTGTACCAGTAGCCATTGGTGTTTTCATGACTGAACTATCTGACATATTGAACTTTTTCAAAATATCTTTTATGTATTTAGCTTGATTAATAAATATGCCTTCGGGTAATTGCTTTACTTGTAAACCAAGAAAGAAATTCAATTCACCCATCATCGACATTTCAAACTTTGTTTCCATTATCTTTGAAAAGTTCTTACAAAATTTATGATTTGTCGACCCAAATATTATGTCGTCAACATAAATCTGAATGAGAATCAAGTCCTCACCTTGCCTTTTAAGAAATAAGGTTGTATCTACTGTACCTTTCTTGAAACCATAAGCTAAGAGAAATTTAGTGAGAGTTTTATACCAGGCTCGCGTTGCTTGTTTAAGACCATAAAGCGCTTTGTCTAACACATAGACATGATCAGGGTGATGAGGATCAACGAAACCTTCAGGTTGTGCCACGTAGACCTCCTCATGCAAAACGCCGTTCAAGAAAGTTGACTTTACGTCCATTTGATAGACTGTAAAGTTTTTGTGCGCTGCATAGGCTAGGAAGATTCTGATGGCTTAGATCCTTGCAACAGGAGCGAATGTTTCGTCATAGTCAATGCCCTCCTGTTGACAATACCCTTTTGCGACCAAACGAGCTTTGTTTCTCACAACTACTCCGGCTTCGTCTTTCTTGTTTCTGAAAACCCACTTTGTTCCTATAACAGATTTACCTTTAGGTAGTGGGATCAAGCGCCATACCTTGTTCCTTTCGAATTGTAGAAGCTCGTCTTGCGTAGCAGAAATCCAGAATAGATCACGTAGAGCTTCAGACGCTTTCTTTGGCTCTAAGGAACTGAGGAAGCTTGAAAACATGCAGAAATTCGCTGATGCAGACCTTGTCGTGACACCAGATTGTACGTCACCTGTCACGTTGTTCAGGGGATTATCCTTAGTCCAACGATGTGTTCTTGGTAAGGATTCAACTGTTTGTTGCGTATTGGACGCATCGTGTTCATCGTGCACAGCAGGTAGATCCACAGATGTACTCGGGACATCTTGTACAGGTGTTTCTGATACTGAAGCTTCCGGACTAGCAGTTGAAGTACTCGTGACTTCGTTTCCAGAAGAATTATATGTAGAGACAGATTCAGCATTAATAGTGTCAGAAACTAACGATTTAGGTGTACCTGATGGAGATGAAGTTTCAGTGACTTCTTCGGACGGTCCAGGCATGTCTTCAGAAATAGTAGGGACCTCCGAGCTTGTTATTGATGTAGATATGCCTTTATCAAAATCTGCACAGACATCATCGAAGGCATCAATAAACAGTAAATCTAACTCAGATGAAGTAGAGTTAGAGTTAGAAGAAGTAGATCCTTTAGAAGTTGGTTCTATTCTGGATTGAATAGAAGCTTTACCCTTACGCCCGAGTTCTGAACTGTTGTGTCCAGAAGTCCTTGTAGAATTCTCATCAAAGGAGACATTCATGCTCTCAACAACCGTCTTGGTTCGAATAATGTAAATTCGATAAGCTTTAGATGTCAGAGAGTATCCAACGAGATATCCTTCATCCGCTTTCTTATCAAACTTTGATAATCCTTGACGCTCTTTAAGAATGTAACACCTGCAACCAAAAACACGAAGGAACTTGATGTTAGGTGTACGATTGTTGATTAACTCATATGTTGTTTTATTAAAGCGCTTGACCACGATGGTACGATTCTGAGTAAAACATGTTGTAGCAACTGCCTCGGCCCAAAGGTACATGGGTAGATCTGAATATGAAAGCATAGTACGAGCAACTTCAACAAGAGTGCAGTTCTTCCGTTCAACAATGCCATTTTGCTGTGGAGTGTAGGCTGCGGAGAAATTATGTGAAATGCCCACAGAGATAAGATAACTCTGTAAGGTGTCATTCTTGAACTCCGTGCCATTATCGCTGTGAATAGTTCGGACTGGCAATTGAAGACGTACTTGGATGCGCTTGATAAAAGCGATAATCAACTCAGGCGCATCTGACTTGTTGCGAAGAAACTCGAGCCATGTATGCCTTGAATAGTCATCTATCATTACTAAAACATACTTCTTGCCGTTGATATAGTCTGTTCGCATTGGGCCACAAAGGTCCATATGTAGAAGTTCCAGTGCAGATGAGGTCGATGATTCAGATTTGGACTTGAATGAGCTACGCTTCATTTTGCCCAACTCACATGCAGAACATAGTGAGTCTTTTTCGAACATCATTTCTGGTAGACCTTTGACCAGACCTTGTCTCTGTAGCTTCGCTATAGATCGGAAATTCTGATGAGACAAGCGGCGATGCCACGTCCACGATTGTGCTTTAGTTGCTTTGGCTAATAGGCAGACTGGACGTGTGGCAGACAGTGTTGGAAAATCTACATAGTATAGATTTCCATGGCGTTCAGCTTTGAAAACTTCGTAACCATCGGGATCCTCTAGATAGCAATGAGTGGTTGTGAAGCGGACTTGATATTTCATGTCACAGAAATGACTGGTACTAAACAGATTGTGATCAAGTCCTTCTACATATAGCACTCTTTGAATCTTCACAACACCATTATCGAGCATGCCATATCCTCTGACGTGTCCTTCTACTTCTGAATTCGCAAACCTAACTGCTCCGGCAGGCTCCTCCACATAGTTATGCAAGAGGTTCTTGAATCCTGTCATGTGGCGTGAACATCCAGAATCTGTTACCCATAATCGACAGGGCTGCAAAAGAGACAATTAGTTTTGCTTAGGTACCCATATCAGGATGGGTCCTTCGCGGTTAGCATCAAGCAATTCAGGAATATCAGCTGGTTTAAATTTCACTCTCCATTCATAACGGGGTTTTGGAACCCATTTCCAAACCATCTTAATATTTAGTTCCTGAAAGTGCTTTTTAGAAGTAGGATTGGCAACCTTAGCTCGAAACACTTTGGGTTGTGCGGAAGAATTAGAATTAGAATTAGACTTAAGGTTCAGTTTAGCTGTTCTCTTACTATGTTTGGACATTGGATGGGAATAGTATTTGAATGAGTTATCCCAGCAGTGTTTGCAATATATATTCTTTCGAGCAAAATTCATAAACTTAGATTTATCGTAACAAATCTTACATTCATGTTCACCAAAAGAATTACTTTTCAAAATAACACTGTCTGAAGTACAACTATTTGAAGCAAAAGTTTCACTAGATAACCTATCATTCTTATTCAAACTATTGTCTTCATTCTTTTTACTCCACCCAACTCCATTTCCTTTTATATCTGAAACAGAAACAGGAACCTTGTTAGTCTCTAACTTAGAGGGTGGTTCATTTCTAGAGCTATTTAAAGTCTCACCCTTCTCAAAAATACTCGGTGGATGTTCAGGACAATCAGAGTAAACAACTGAAGGTTTTGCAGGAGCATCAAATTCTGGATTGGTTCTTACCTTCCAGCTTGGATCATTGAACATCTGTTTATCATTTGAAGCATTTTTAAACAAAGTAATTTTCAAATCATTGATCTCTGTGCAAATCTCTTGATTTTCTTTTAAAGACTTTTCAAGATTAAATTTGAGATCAAAGTTTTCATCTTCAACCTCATCAAGAGATCGTTGCAACATATCAATTTGCTTCATCAATTTAGATGTATGATTATTCACAGAGTTTGACTCCTTTAAATCAGAAACAGGATCAGAGTCTGAAGCATTCATCATTTCAGAAAATATCTCTTCAGTCATGGACTCAATAAACTCCGTTTTATCGTTTTGAACACAAGATTCATTCGTGATGACAGGTTCTTCTTCAACCTCTTCAACAAGTGAAGGTTTAGAAGAAATGGGATTTGAGACTGATGGTATAGTAGATGGATCAACATCCGATTCATACTCATCATATTTGCATACAGTCTCAGGTGGAACTGTGTTGGTACTTACTGATTCTTTGGAAGGTGTGGTAAATAGTGATACAAACTCAGTAAATTCGATCTTTCGAGTCTCATAGCTTTTATTCAAATCACCATATTTAAAACCAACTGATTTAAAAAGATTTTGAGAATCAGTGTCAACAGACTTGTTCTTTCCCATTTCTTCTTGACCTTTGGTCTCAGTAAAAGGTTTAGGAGTACTTGCTTCAACAAAAGATGCACGAATGTTAGGAATGGGTCTGATTGCGGAGCCAAATTTATCAACATTATATAAGTGCTCCGGTGCCTTTTTCAAAATTTCATTAGTTGCACACCCAAACCTGGTTTAAGTTTATAAAACCTTTCGTCTTCTAGTTTATTGGTCAACAGATTTAATATCTGCTCAGTCTGACCTCGTTTCATATTAATGTCCTCCAATTGCTTGATTTTGGTGAAAGCTTGATTTCTTTCTTTATAACAAACTTCAAATTTAATTTCAAACTCACCCTTTTCAGCATTAAGATTCACAAGATCCGTTTCTAAACCAGATATTTTTCTTTTTAAAGAGTCTTTTTCAGCTTTTAAATCATCCTTTTCTTTTTCTCTTTCTTCCACAACAACTTTTAATAAAGCATTTTCATCACGAAAACTTAAGACAGGTTGATGTGCAGAGCTAAGTTTACCTTTCAGTAAAGCAAATTCATCTTTCATACTATGTATTTGGGCCATTAAAGATTCAATAAGTTCGGAATTATCACTTACCTCAGAGTTTGCATCTTCGGATTGTGCCTCAGACTCTTCATCGTCACCATCCAGCTTTGCCATATAAGATACTTGGGTGAAGTGCGCTTGCTCCTCGTCATCGGAACTTTGGAACAGTCAGTTTTCTTCTTCAGCCATCAGCACTTTTCCTTCTTCAGCTTTCTTGGCAATGAGTGACTTTCTTGCATAGTACTCTGAGTTATTTACCTTCTTGAACTTGCAGTCTCTTGAGAAGTGCCCAAATTTGCCGCAGTTGTAGCATCTTCCTGGTTCATCCTTTCGTTCTTCTCGCTTCTCCTCTCTCTTTCCTTCTCTTCTATCTTCCTTCCTGTCTTCTCGTCCTTCCTCTCTCCGTCCATGCCTCGGCTTGTATCGCACCTCAGACTTCTCTTTCTTGTATCCATCATACTTTGGTTTTGAGTAGAGTTTTTTTTTGCCAAAGCTCTTCTTGAATCGTCGCGTAATTAGAGCCAAGTCCTCAGAGAACTTCTGAATATTTGGATCTGAATCAATTTCCAGTTCTTCATCGCTTGAAGCAGAGTCAGAGTCAGTAACTTCGGTAACTAGAGCTTTAGACACCTTTTTCTTTGACCTTGCAGAGGATACAGAACCTTTGCCGGCTATGAGAGCCACATAATCCTTTAGTTTATTTGACTCATTATTGATGGTTCTCACTACGTCCTCGTGCTGAGAAAGAGTAAAGAAGATATCAGTGACGTTCTCTTGAGCCATGTTCTTTGACATCTGAAGGCTGATAGCAAAGTTCTTCCATTCCGGATTTAAGTTCTTGATGAACTTATAATTTATCTCAGAAGCAGATTTAGAGATATTGTTCCTCTGCAAGTCATTGAGAATGATGTTATATCTGTTGTAGGTATCTAGTAGCAACTCTCCTTCTTTTGCATGAAATACCTTGTATGCATTTATGCATAGATTCTGCTTAGCTTGGATGGAGGCTTCACTTCTTTCAAACTGTCTTCCTAGTTCATCCCAGATTGCTTTAGCAGAGCTTTGACTGTCTACACGATTGTAGATGTCGTTTGGAATAGCCATTGTCAGATAAATTATAGCCTCTTCCTCAATCTTGTACTGTGCTTTCTGCTTTTCAGTAAAGAACTTATAAGGTTTAGGAACAGATCTGTCAGGGATTTCTGGAGAGGTCTCTGTTGCAGCTTGACCCTTTACTGTGATCGTTGGATTTTCTGGACCATTAATGATCGCTTCCATGTAATCTCTGTTCTTGTGATTCAGAAAATGGATCATTCTGGTCTTCCATTGCTGATACTCATTAGCCATGAGGACAGGAGGTTTGGACTGAGAGCCCATTGAGAGAAGCTGATTCGACATCTTAGCTGTACGGTTAGTAATCAAACTTTTCTGTATCAAGACAACCAACTAGATGAGATCGTTAGAATCAAGATAAAAACCACACTAAAAAAATTTCAGAAAAATAATTTCCAAAAATAATTAAATGTAGTCCTTTCAAACAGTATAAAACTCAAATAGATAATACTGAAAAATCAAACTGTGAAACTCTGACAAAAAAAATATTTTCGCAAAAGTGAATAGTACCAGCGTGGCAAAGTGGGGTTCTCGCGAGCAGGCAATCACGCAAAGCAGAAGTCGACCGAGAACTTGCTTGGACCGATAACTTGTTCGACCGGGGTGTTGCACGACCGGGAATGTGCTCGACCGGCAAAAGTGTTCGACCGGTAGTGATCTGTGTGTGTACCGGGCGACCGGGATAGTGTGATGGATGTCTCGACCGATACAAAGTATTCGACCGATATGATTCGGTCGACCGGGAAAAAGTATGGACCGATATGATGTGGTCTGTGAATGTATCGGGCGACCGATATGGAAAGTGGACCGATAATGCTATAAATTGATATAGTGAGTTCGACCGGTATTGGTCTTGACCGACAATGGCTTTGACCGATAATGTGTCTGACCGGTATATTGTGAGACGCAAACCTAGTCGACCGATATGTTCTTAAAGGTTCGACCGGTATGTTCTTGTTCGACCCAGAACGATGAACAACCCAGAAAATCAACCCAGAAACCACACAAAACACAGAAATTGAAAGCAAAGATCAGACTTTGGTATCTAATAACCTATATCGATTATCATGCAAACAAAATCAAAGGCCAAATCCAACTTTCATGCATCAATTTTGAAGAACACAGTGACCGACAAATATATGAACCAGATTCTAAGAATCATAAAAATCTAATCACTTGATGATCTATAATGCAATTAACCAATCAGATAGCTTTCAATAGCATAAATCTAGTATAATCAGATCAATTTAAAGCATAAAAACACATTAAATCATGAACTTGATTTTCACTTGATGAACCCAGAAAAAAAAATCGATGAACAGTAATCAGATAAATTGATAAACAGTTTTAATTCACAACTTGATTCTTAGGCTCTGATACCACTTGTTATCCCAGTTTAATCTAGTTGATTAACAATCACAGAACACAATATAGATCAAGAGATATAAAGATCAGAATAACATATCAATCCCTTGAATAAACAGTTAAACCTTGTGTGTTCTTGATACCCTTGAATACAGAGAATATGGCTACCTCACTATAGGATTATAATTATGAATATGAGGATTTTAACCTAAAACTAAACTAATTAAAACTTTAAATACCTAGGCTTTTAAGGCCTAATGGGCTTGGGCCCAATAGCTAATAAACTATTAACTTATTACAACTTAAACCCCAAACTTTAACTATCAAGTAAATACAAATTAAACCCTGAACTTTAACTTTAATCTTGAATACAATTTATGATCCAACAAACTGAGAGACTACAATCAACTGTACTCTCATATCCCGATTATGTGTGACAACTCAAGTGCGATCGCCATCGCCAACAATCCGGTGCTGCATTCTCGTTCCAAGCACATCGACATCCGGTATCATTTCATCCGGGATCACATCTCCAAAGGTGATATCGAACTTCACTTCATCCCTACCGACCTTCAATTGGCGGATCTCTTCACCAAGCCTCTCGATGAAGCTCGGTTCAAATTTCTCATTGGAGAACTCGGTATGTTGAATATCGATCTTTAAATTTAAATGTTGTTTCTTATTTCAAAAAAAAATAAAAACTGAGAGAAAAGAAAATAGAAATTTAACAAAAAAAATTATTTTTTTTTCAATAAAATCAGTGGGCCGATTGATAGTTTATTTTATAATTTTTTTTTCAAAACAAGTTAATTTAAATAAAAAAAAAGGAATCGGCTAGCCAATTGTAAGTTAATTTCAAAAATAAATAAACAATATTTTAATCAAAATCGGTGGGCCGTTTGATGGATTCAAAAAAATTAACCTTTTGTTTTGTTTTGAATGGAATCCACGTTGGTTTGTTTAAAAAAAAGCAAAAAAAAGGAAGTTTTTTTAAGGGTTTGTAGATGCCGATTTGTTATGGTTGGACACCCCAAATTCAATCACTCATGACTACCTTTTTCCTTTATCTATAATAAAAAAAAATTCAAAAACTTCGGCGTCTGTCGATTGTGGGTTTTAATTAAAAACCGAAAATCCAACCACCTTTATCACTCCCTTTTCCCTTGTTTCCTTCGACCTCACATTCCCCACCACCCCCCTCGGCCCACACCACAAACCAAAACCTCCCCTTATATTTTTTTTCTCTCGGCTCCTACACCCCATCTTTTCTTCCTCTCTTCTTTTAGCTCACACCCCAACCCATTTTTTTTCTCACCTACCAAAAACACCAAATATGCCCTTCCCTTATTTTTTTTTTCGGCTTGCCCCCCACCCCATTACCTACAGCGGAACACCCCTCCCCCAACCTTTTTTTCCTTTCCCAGTTATTAAAAAAAAAAGACCGAAAAAAATATAAAACAAAAGAAAAATGGGACATTGAATTTATGAGTTCTTCTTGTCTTGTAATTTTTTCTGAGTATCTGTACCATTTGTTTTTCTATGTGTTGGTGTCATTATAAAATAGGGGGAGAAAAATTGTTGGGTCTTTAATTGATTTGGTGATGACTCTCTGTCCAACACTTAGAAAGTCATGATGACCTCTTTGAACAATGACTCTCTCTACAACGATCTCCCTCTACTGCCAGGTATGTTTTCATTCATAAACTCTCCCGATCTACAATGAGGTGATGCTAGAGTCACTCTGGTGTCCAAGGCTCCCTTATGTAGTGTCCCCATCTTCCCCATCCCAAGTGAAGCCGACTAGCAAGAAAGAATCTTCAAAGGCTTTCGGCACCTCCGCACTAGCTAAGATGAGCATACGACCGAAAGAACCTTCGGTTCTTACCCTGGTCACATATCCCTCTCCAAAGCGGAGGCACTCATCATCTTCTCCTCCCTCTCCTCTCAGGAGGTTGAGGAAGGTTTCAAGGGCCAAACCACCTACACCATCCACCGGTTCTTCAAAATCGGCAGGTGTTGAAATTTTCCCATCTAGGCCCGGGGACTCTGCTAAACCCAAAGCCACCTCCTTTGTATCCTCACAAAAGGATACAATTGTAAAATCGGGGACCCCGATTATTCCCTCATCAACCTTTTCCTTGGTTGATAAGGATGACTTGGACACCTCCCCAATCCAAGGTGCTTCTTCTCCACCTCACAGCCTATCACCCGGGATTCTCAGTCCCGATAATTCTGCACGATCCAAGGATGAATCTGCCTTTCTAGGAGCAAATTCGGAGGATCTCAAAAACTTTCTGACTTCTTACTTTCCGACACCGTGAATTAGTTGAGGGGTAGTTTGTGTTGAGAGGGAGCAACTTACCACTCATGCTTGAACTCTGATGAAACCTATTTTGCGTTGGACTATGTGATCAAACCCATCAGACATTAGTTGAGGGGGAGTATGAATTGAGGGGGAGCAATCAACCACTCAAGTTCAAACAATCCATGCTACTGTCTTCTGTATCAACCACTCAAGTTCAAAAATGTCGACTCCTTCTATCCAAAATCAAAATAAACGTGTTCCCCAAAAACAAACCTAAAAGAGTTTTAAAAAGTCTAAGCTAAAAAGGCCCAACAAAAGCCCAACAAAAGAATAAGCCCAATGACCTTCGCGATCGTGAAGAAAACTTCACGCCGGTGAAGGTGCAGCAGAAAATAAAAAGAACGTTTCTGGAGCAGTACATCGCGACCCCGAATAATCTTCGCGCCCACGAAACCGTGGCAGAAACTCTAGATCTTGAATCAAATGTATTTCTTCGCGTCCGCGAAGCATGGAGAACAACTAATCTCTTCCGACTTCGTCTCTTTCAACGGCTTCTCCTCCTTGCTCTCGATCATCTCCTTCTCTTCTCTTTCCACCTTGAGCAGACCTTCATCTATCTCACCTTTAGAACGCACAATCTACATACAACATATACCAAAAGCATAAAAACTATCCCCAAAAGAATTTCCAACCGTGATTAGAGAGAATAAGAGAGAACTGAAAAATGATGCATGAAAATGTTAAACTAAACACTAAAATAAAAAGGAAAATGCAACTAAAATATACAAAGTTAGGTGCATAAAATGCACTTAACAAACCACCCACAAGCTAAACTTTCTTGACCCCAAGAAAGAAATAGAATTTATTCGGGTGAAAAATAAAGAAAATAAATGAAAACAACCGAAAACCTTTGAAGATGTCAAGACGAGTTATCCCACAATCTCACTAACATAATTAAGCATTAAGATCACGTATCACAAACAAACAACCAAATGCCACATGTTGGATTAGAGTAAAAATAACCAGGAACTTATGATTACCAAAGCATCAACCCAACAAACACTAATCAAGCATATTGCAAAAAGAAACCGCAACCTAAGAAGATTTCGTAAACATTCCAAAGCCGCTAAGGGAAGGGATAGTTATCTATAAAGATGGATGCTCACGATATCACTCTAAGCTCTTTAGTGTGTATAGGGACATGTATACGCTCAAATTTGTCCCGATCGATACAAAGGAATGTAGTCTTGACACAATTTAATTTATTCTCAAGTCCAAAATTTTCCATGACAATACGTGCAATGAGGGCTTTGGGGCACGGTTTTGGGGTTAAAGGTGGGATTAGGCTCATTTATTGGTGTTGGGGATATCGGTTTATGGGTAAATCTTTTTTTTTCTTTTTTTACGCACACAAGGTCTCTTTTCCTAATGTTTTTGATGGATTGAAGGCTTATTTTACTTTCGATATTTTTTTTCATTTTTTTCTTCTGTTTTTTTTTTTGTGTATAAGCGCACGACTTCACGAACCCACAAGCTATGCTTGTTTTGGGGGCTCAATGAACTACCCACAAGCTATGCTTGTGTTTATTTATAGACTAAATGCCAAATCCATCTATCATTTCGGAGAGGTTCAACCTTAGCGTGCAATTTTTATTTATTTATTTATTGGCGTATAGGTGTAGAAAGAAAGGTCGGTGTTTAGGCTCAAAGTGGGTTACAAAGGAAAATTCTTTTTGGATTTTTCGGGATTAATTTTTCATGAAACGAAGGCCTCTATGTATGTTCATGATAAACTTGGACGAGAAACCACTCAAAAGTCTAGACTACACCTCGACGAGAGGTAACACACAAGAAATGAGAATTGGGATTGCTTACATATGTGTCAATCCAAAAGGGCCCAAAATCTCACAAGATAAATCCATCTACTATAGTCACATTTGTAATGTAGGGGGACTATGGTATGTAAACTAGTCTTAAAAGGCTACATGGAACAACCTGCTTAACAGTGCGTACAAGTGACAACTAAGGTTACATTATTCCTAGAAAAAAAATCATTTAACATGATGGGATAAAATTGATTTGCAATTATGGATCAAGCAGCTAAATCATGTAAAGTGAGATATGGTGTACTACGAGTCTTAACACAACAAAGAGAATTCAAAAATCTTTTTGGATTTTTTTTAATATATATATGCAAAACAAAGAAACAATATATGCAAAGAATATGAAATGAAATAAGATGAAAAACATCCACCCACAAGCTAAAAGGAGCATTGTCCTCAATGCTTGGATTAGGGTGTATAGAAAGAAAAAGAAATCACGGGGAAGGAGGGGGGAGATTATGCTGACTACAATAATGCTCTAAAAATCGGCGTTGTCGACGCTTGATGAGCTCTATGTCTTGCGACATACGCCTCATGTTTAGTTCAGTCACGGATTGGCTATCGTGCATCTTAATATATCTATATTTTACACTCGCAATCTCTTTTTGGATACTCTGTGTGACCTCTTTCAAATCTTTGAAGTTGTTGGCAACAACTTTTCTCCCCTCCCTTGATTCTAACGTCTAACTGTCAAATCGAGTGATAAGCTGATGGGGGAGAAGAAATTGTACTGATGGAGGTGGAAGTGCACGTTGTGGTGAGGGATGTAGTGAGTGAGGTGATGAATGATGCGATGAGTAAGGCAGTGAATGTGGCACATGAAGAGTATCAGGGAAACGTCAATCGTTGTGCTCGGTGATATCAGTGAGCTCAGAAGGTAGTGTGACAGGGTGGTGCTCTCGCTGTGTACCGATCAACCAATAATATGTCGGTATATCTTGAGCGATCGGTTCAATCATGTGCACACGAGTACTGAGATGTGGAATGTCTAAAAGAGAGGTAGTGCTGACAGGATTCCAAATATCAGGGATGTCCAGTGAAAGTAGGTGTCGAGTGGCGATTAGAGTGATAAGGCCATCGAAACAAATATCCCTTGAAGTGGACTCTAGGGTCCGTGAGAATTTGTCTAGGACAAATTTGGGTCCATTCGGCATGTATTCCCTATTAACGACACCAGGATAGGCCATGCAGAAAAGCACATAAAGCTCGTAGCGAGTAACAGTGCCGGTATCTGATCGAGCACAAATGGTGCTAGACAATATACGGTGTGCTAGTCGCATCACAGGGTGCCGAATTGTGGAAGCTTTGACGTGCCGAGCGTGATAGGCCTCTGTCAAACCAGCGATCTCTTGCCAGAGGGCACTGTCATCAAAGTATGTTGGTAGTTTATTTTGGGGTCCTAACTCACCCTCTAAAGTGAAGTTGAAGATGTTATAGAGATCTTCGTTGTCTAGGTGTCGATCAGTGTTCAACAAGCGGAAATTTATACCGCCTGTAGAATCAATCTCCATCGTGGATAGGAACTCGAGTGTTAGGTTACAATATGGGAAGGCATTAAGATTCAAGAACCCATGCCACCCGAGCTTTCTGAAAAGAGACACGGCATCGCGATGGATCCCTAAGGTGTTGAGGGTTTCTAAGTTACAAAACTTGGTCGGTTGGATTATCCTCCCTTGCAAGTTTTGGAACCGATAGACTTGCTCTATAGATGTGAATTCGATCCCGTAGGTTTCTAATTTAGGTGGGGCCACAACATTGGCGGCGGGGATTATATTAGGTTGAACAACCTCATCCCGCCGCGACCGGCTAGAACGTTGTCGCTTTGTGCGACTTGTAGAAGCCATGGTGTGTGCAAAAGAAGGTACGTGAGTGTAAAATGCAATGTGATAATGTGTACACAACCTACGTCCACCCAGTGGTGGTGGCCCAATCTATTAACACGCAAAATTAGCTCAACCAAACAAATACTCAACAAACAATTATGCAAGATACACAACCCACAAGCTAGCCAATGACGTACTATAAACTTTAAAAATTTTGGCCAAGAAGATAACAATCACAGGCCCAAAATAGTTGAAGTACACTAATCAGTCCATTCAAGCAAATTGGATAAATCTAGCAATGAATAGTGCTTGAAATTGATCCACAAGAAAACCGACACCATCAAGTAAACAAAGTAAGCATCAATGAGCCAAAACTCAACCTAACAATTCAAAACAATAAATTAAGGAAGGATTGTACCCAAATTGATGCTCAAGCTGCTGAAAGGTTCTGCCCAAATCTTCCCTGAGAAGAAATCGAGTTGGAAGCTGCCGAATGATGATGTTCACGTCGGCTGCAGAGATGAGAGAATCGTGGTTGTGCGATGGAGACGGCGGTGGTGGTTGCTGCCGTTGGAGGAGGATGGAACAAGGGGGTGTTCGCCAGAGACTGTAGTGGTGGAGATGACAGATTCACGGAGGAATCGAGAGGTGGGAGGATGGTGGTCGCTCACGATCGAGAAGATGAGGGAAAGATGGTGATGGCGATGGCGATGGGTCGATCGAGATGGAGGAGAAAAAAGGGAAGGGGGGACTGTTGGCTGCAGGTCTATGATCGAGAAGAAGAGCAGATCGAGAGAGAGTTGCGAAAGAGAGAGGGCGAACGGCAGAGAGAGATGGGGGGTAGCGATGGGGGTGGTGGTCCAACGGCTGTTGGTTGATGTCGATCGGGAAAAGGGGGTGGGATGGAGATTGGCGGTGATGGCTTGGAGTAGTTGGTGTTGATCAATGGAGGAGTGAGGGAGATCGATGGTGGTTTCCGACGATAAGTGGTGGTGGATTATGGTCGTGAAAGAGAGAAGAGAGAGATGTAAGGGGGGAGGCTTGCAGATCGAGAGGGTGAGGGAGATGGTGATGGCGATCGCAGAGGGAGAGAGATGAGGGAGACGGTGAATAGTATGTTAGGGTTAGTTTAGGTTTTTATTTTTTTTAAACAAATTTTTTTTAATTACTTCACGCCCGGGCCAAAATGTTCACGCCCAGGCCAAAATGTTCACGCCCGGGAAGGTAATGCAGAAAGTGAAGCCTTTAAGCTTCACGCTCGGGCCAAAATGATCACGCCCGGGAACTTTAGGCAGAAAGTAGAGACACCCATCTTCACGCCCGGGCCAAAATGTTCGCGCCCGGGAAGGTGAGGCAGAAAGTGAGGGTCATCCAACTTCACGCACGGGCCTTTTTCTTCACGCCCGGGCCATTTGGTCAGAAAGTGAAACAAGTGTTAAGGAACATTTTCGAAGGTCGGTCTTCAAGCAATGAAGCCTGATAGACCGAAAAATTGATGATAGAACTAAGAAAGGAAACGGAGACTCGTTTTAAGTCGTGAGTTTGACTTTGGATCAAGAATTAAACGAAAAGAGAGAAGAGAGGTTACGGTGGAAGTCAAAGAATTGACTTTAAGAGCCCCCGAGCCCAGATAGAAGCGGGAAAACACCCGAAACACAAACCATGATTGGTACATCCGATCGATAATGCTTTAATCGTTGTCCATTTACTTTAAAACTCCCGGACTCACCTTTCACTTCTACAGCTCCGTAAGGAAAAACACGAAGAACCGTAAATGGGCCCGACCAACGCGAACGGAGTTTGCCCGGAAAAAGATTGAAACGTGAATTGAAAAGGAGAACAAGGTCTCCTTCTTGGAACTCTCGTCTTGTAATTCGTCGGTCGTGCCACTTTTTAGTACGCCCTTTGTAAATTCGTGCATTCTCATAAGAGTCGAGTCGAATTTCATCTAACTCATTGAACTGCAAGAGACGTCACTCACTCGCATCCTTATAATCGTAATTAAGGGCTTTAATGGCCCAAAGTTCTCGATGCTCGAGTTCGACCGGAAGGTGACACGCTTTGCCATAGAGTAACCTATAAGGAGATGTCCCAATAGGAGTCTTGTATGCGGTTTGGTAAGCCCAAAGCGCATCGTCAAGCTTCAAAGACCAATTCACTCTTGAAGAAGCAACCGTTTTCTCAAGGATTGTCTTGATTTCACGGTTTGAGATCTCTACTTGCCCACTAGTTTGGGGGTGATAAGCGAGTCAAATCCGGTGTTGAACGCCATACTTCTTGAGGAGGGCTTCAAACTTAGATTCAATGAAATGTCGCCCCCCATCATTAATGACGATTCTAGGTACGCCAAACCTAGGAAAGATAAGGCGCTTAAAGAACTTGGAAACAACACGGGCATCATTAGTAGGAGCAGCGATGGCTTCAACCCACTTTTACACGTAATCCATCGCCACAAGGATATACTTATTGGAACGGCTCGATGCAAACGGTCCCATGAAATCGATAACCCACACATCGAATAATTCAACTTCAAGGATGAAATTGAGGGGCATTTCATGGCGTCGTGAGATATTGCCAGTTCGTTGGCAATGATCACAAGATTTCACGAAAGTATCGACATCTTTATACATAGAAGGCCTATAGAAACCACATTGGAGGATTTTTGCAACTGCCTTACTTGTGCCGACATGGCCACCACAAGGTAAAGAATGACAATGTAATATAACATATATGGTCTCATCATCGGGAATGCAACGTCGAATGATGCTATCGCTACAAGACTTGAAAAGATAAGGATCGTCCCAATAGAAATGCTTGACATCATGGAAGAATTTCTTGCGCTGATAAGATGATAGACTATGAGGAACGATCTTACACGCTAGAAAGTTCACGATATCCACGAACCAAGGGGTTGGTTTAGAAGAAATGGCGAAGAGATGATCATCGGGAGAGAGAATCATCGATAGGGGGTGAAAGGGGGTTTGGGCTAAGATGAAGACGAGAAAGGTGGTCGGCTACAGAATTTTCCGCACCTTTCTTGTCTTTGATTTCCAAGTCGAATTCTTGTAACAAAAGAATCCAACGAATCAAACGCGGTTTGGCATCCTTTTTGTTCATGAGATATTTAAGGGTCGTGTGGTCCGTATGGACTATGACTTTAGAACCCACAAGATATGACCGGAATTTCTCGATTGAGAAAACTACAGCTAGCAACTCTTTCTTAGTGGTAGTGTAGTTCGTTTGGGCTGGATCAAGAGTTTTACTAGCGTAGTAGACGGCATGAAGCTTGCCATCCTTCCTTTTACCTAAGACTTCTCCCACAGCGAAGTCACTAGAATCACACATTAACTCAAAGGGAAGCGTCCAATCCGGCGGTTGAATGATGGGTGCCGAGATTAGCGCCGCCTTGAGTGTGTTAAACGCTTCGAGACAAGAACTAGTGAAAACAAAAGGGATATCTTTCGCCAAGAGCTCAGTCAAGGGTCTAGCAATTTTAGAAAAGTCTTTGATAAAGCGTCTGTAAAGGCCGGCATGCCCAAGGAAACTACACACCCCTTTGACATTTGTCGGGGGTGGCAATCCCTCGATGACCTCTACTTTGGCCTTATCGACCTCAATACCGCGGTTAGACACCACGTGACCCAAGACTACACCCTCGGTTACCATGAAATGGCATTTCTCCCAGTTAAGAACAAGATTTACTTCTTGGCACCGATGGAGGATTTCAGTTAAATTGGAAAGACAGTTGTCAAAATCGTCTCCATGGACAGAGAAATCGTCAATGAAGACCTCCATGGACAGAGAAATCTTCCATGAAGACCTCCATGGTGCGCTCAATAAAATCAGAGAAAATAGCTATCATGCAACGTTGAAAGGTGGCCGGAGCATTACACAATCCGAATGGCATACGTCGGTAGGCGAACGTTCCATAAGGATATGTGAATGTCGTTTTCTCTTGATCATTCGGATGGACTGGGATTTGCAAGAAATCCGAGTAACCGTCCAAATAACAAAAGTAAGCATGTTTGGCCAACCTTTCAAGCATTTGGTCAATAAACGGAAAGGGGAAAATGGTCTTTACGGGTGGCAATATTCAACTTACGGTAATCTATGAACATACGACACCCAGTGACCGTTCGAGTAGAAATAAGATCATTTTTGTCATTTTTGACAACGGTCATTCCTCCATTTTTAGGGACGACTTGAACCGGGCTGACCCACGCACTATCGGAGATAGGGTAGATTATTCCAGCCTTTAGAAGCTTCATGACCTCTTTTTGCACAACTTCTTTCATATTAGGATTAAGCCTACGTTGATGTTCAACACTTGTTGCATTTTCATCTTCAAGAAGAATTCTATGTATACAAAAAGATGGGCTAATCCCTTTCAGATCATCAATTGAATATCCAATAACCATTTTATACTTCCTAAGGACTTTTAGCAATTTAGTCAATTCATTTTCACTTAGGGAAGCATTAACAATTACCAGATAAGCATTATTACTACCAAGGAATTCATATTTTAAATGAGAAGGAAGGGGTTTGAGAACTACCTTCGGTGGCGATGCATGCTCTGCTCCTTCTTCTTCCTTAGGCAAGACGAGTGATTCAGTACGTCTCTTCTTTGTGTAATGGCTGCTCTCATCAAAGTCTTTGGCAATGGACTTCAGATTATCGTCCATCTCTTTCATCATCTCATCCTCATCTAATCCGCCTTCAGTGAACATGCTTTCCAAGGCGTCAACAATATGGCAATCATCCAAAGTAGGTGGTAATCCCATCGACTTTCTAAGCTCGAACTCCATCGTCTCTTTTCCCACGCTCAAAGAGAGTTTCCCGTTCTTAACGTCAATCATGGAAACCGCAGTAGCAAGAAATGGGCGGCCAAGAATGATCGGGATGTTGGAGTCTTCAATCATCTCCATGACTACAAAGTCACAAGGAATGATCAATTTGCCAACTTGAAGTGGAAGATCTTCTAGCACACCTACCGGATACTTGATGGAACGGTCCGCGAGTTGCATTGATACGTTTGTAGCCTTCAAATCTCCCATATGAACCCTCCTTGAAACAGCCAAGGGCATAAGACTAACACTTTCCCCCAAATCACAAAGGGCTCGTTGTATAGTCACGCCACCAATAGAACAGGGAATAGAGAAACTTCCCGGATCCTGCATCTTCTCCGGGAGTGTATTAGTGAGCAAGGCGCTGCACTCTTCTGATAGCATCACACGGGCCCTATTATTTGGTGAGAGGAGATCTTTTAAAAACTTTGCATAGGAAGGGATCTCGGATATCGCATCCAAGAAAGGGATGGTCACTTGAAGTTGCTTGAGTGTATCCATAAACTTTCGAAATTTGACTTCAAGTGATGCTTTGACTAACATTTGGGGATAAGGGACTACCGGAGTGTAAAATTGAGATGTAAAGGAAGAATCAGTAGTCTTTTTCACTTCATCCTTTGGAGGACCCTCACTCATAGCTTCCGGTACTTTCACCTTCTTTTCTTTCAAAGTTGCATCCATATCACCCTCACTCTTTCTTTTCTCAACTAGCACTCTCCCACTCCTCAAAGTAACGTCATTCATCTGACCTCTTGGGTTTTGCTCCGGTTGAGGGGGAAGTTGATTCCCTTGCTTTAAAAGACTGGCCAATTGCTGACTGATTTGGGAGATTTGAGTCTCCATCATCTTGGAATGGATGGTGTTGGCATCAAGTCTAGAGAAGATTTGGTCATTTTTATCCCCTTGAGCTTGAACAAAGCGTTCCATTAAGGACTCAAGGTTTGACCTTTGTGGAATCGGTGCTATAGTAGGCATATTGGTGGGATGTGGAAGCATAACCTGAGTTTGCGGCGGTTGAGATAAATGCATTTGGGACTGTTGAGGTGGCCTATGATTGGCTTGATTGGATGATTGGATAAACTGCGGTTGATTAGCTTTCCAAGAGAAATTAGGGTGATTACGCCACCCCAGATTATACGTCTGAGAGAATGGATTACCTCTTTGGCCTTGGGACCGAGATTGGTTGAAGATGGCATTCGCTTGCTCCATAGTAAGGTTGTTGCCCAGCTTGCAATTGGCAAAAACATGGCCTTGGTTGCCACACATCTCACAAGCAAGTACTGATACATCAGAGGAAGTCTGACCCGCTCCAATGTTACTGATCTGGTTCTATATGTTTGTTGAGAGCGTGTCAAACTTGCTCGTTAAGAGTGTAAGAGGATCAACATCTAGCTTTCCTTCTTTCTTTGGAATTGATCTCTCGGTTGGGTACAAGAAGTTGTTGGATGCCATATCTTCAATAAGAGCTTTTGCTGCAGCGGGGGTTTTGTTGACAATAGACCCACCCGCGGCTGCATCAATAGAGATCCTAACATCTTGCCTCAACCCATTGCAGAAAGTCTGAATAAGAAGCCACTCGGGGACTCCGTGATGGGGACATTGCCGCTGAAGATCTTTATACCTCTCCCACGCCTCATAGAGCAACTCATACTCATGTTGCATAAAAGTAGTGATATCGCTCCTTAACTTTGCTGTTTTGGCCGGTGGGAAGAAATGAGTCATAAAAACCTTCGAGAGTGCCTCCTAAGTAGTGAAAGTGTTGGGACTGTGACTCTTAAGCCACTCCTTTGCCTTGTCCCTAAGAGAAAATGGGAAAAGCCGCAAACGGATGGCATCATCAGTAACATTCGGGATCTTGATCATGTCACACTTTTCCAGGAATGAATCCAAATGATCATTTGGATTTTCAGAGAGAGATCCCGATAATTGATCTTACTGGACAAAAGTTGCCAAATTAGTCTTCAACTCAAAGCTATTGGCATCAATGGCAGGACGAGTGATGGATGAGGTGGATCCATAGGTAGGCTCGGTGAAGTCCTTCAGAGTACGTTCAGCTGGATCTCTCATGACTACTTGTTTTCTCCTTTTTCTCCTTTCCGATTTCAACCTTCTTGTTGTAGCTTCAATCTCAGGATCGAATAATAATCGATCTAACCCCTGTGATCTCCGGTGCATAAAAGTTAGATAACTGGAAAACAAAAAAAACAAACAAGATTAGTCATGGTTGCTGAAGTACAAAAAGTAAAATAGAAAATAGAAATAGGGAAGTGAAACATAGACTAGTAAATCAAAAAGTAAGTTAATGCTAGCCTAGTCGCCTCCCCGGCAACGGCGCCAAAAACTTGATGTTTGTTTTAAATTTATACCGCAAGCGTACGGGTATTGTAGCATACGGGTCGATCACGGGGAGGCGACGGTCTAAACAGTAACACTTAATAATCATGTCTAGCTATGCGAATCAGATAAATGATTTTGATGATTAAACTAAGTGGACATAAAATTAAACTAGACTAAAGGCAGGAGAGACAAAAGAGGAAAATAAAAGACAACTACAACTAAAGGGGCACTGGGTAACGTCAACCTAGGATTTTGGTAATGATGGGAGTTCGTTTTGCAAAACTACTTTAACCCTCTCTCGAGGTGGAAAAGATTTTCTAAACCAAGACACATATTTACTTTCGCAATATATGTACATCGGAAAGAAACATTAAGATTTAAAACAAATGATTTTTCCCAATCAACGTCCCTAACTATTCGCATGTTAGAGTCGTTGTCATTGAACAATTTAACCCAAGTAAAAGACCAAACTTTCGTTTCGTCAAAAACTAATTAAATTGACTAAATGCTTTGTTAAAAAACCAATTAAATTAACTCCAACTTTCATTAGAATCAAAATGGATTAAAACTCAACATTCGTTTTAAATACAATTGGTCAATACCAAAACCTCGATCCTAAGGGACGATTACCCAATAAAACAAAAACCGATTCGGGACCAAGCAACAAATTATTTATTTAAACTCTAACAAAATTAAAGATAAAATAAACCTAGACTAAAACGATAACTACATAGGATGTAATGTAATAACAATTAACATTAAAGAAAAATAAGAATGATCAAAAACCTACTAAATAAACATGTGCAGGAAATTAATTTAACCTAATCTAATGGGTGCAGAAAATTATAGAAATGCAGTAAAATTAGGGTTTAGAGCAAGAGATGAATCAAATGCAGAAAATTAGGATAGAGAATAAGGAATAGAGATACAAAAGAGAGAAAGATAATGAAATACACATAGGGAGATGTATAAAAACTAAAACTTGATACAAATAAACAAGAGTAAAGAAAGAATTGATGAAGAAACTTCAAGAATGATTAGATAACTAGCAATATTCAAACAAAACGAAATTTCAACAAGATACAATCAAGAAATTAGGGAAGAAGATACTAGATGTATGAAAAACAGATGGTGAATCGGATCCCAATGGCCTAAGCTTGTACTGCAATCCTCTTCCTCAAGTCTTGGAGATCGATCAAGGAGTTCTCCCCAAGAAAAAATGTCGACTCCTTCTATCCAAAATCAAAATAAACGTGTTCCCCAAAAACAAACCTAAAAGAGTTTTAAAAAGTCTAAAGCTAAAAAGGCCCAACAAAAGCCCAACAAAAGAATAAGCCAAATGACCTTCGCGACTGTGAAGAAAACTTCATGCCCGTGAAGGTGCAACAGAAAATAAAAAGAACGTTTCTGGAGCAGTGCTTCGCGACCCCAAATAAATCTTCGCGCCCGCAAAACCGTGGCAGAAACTCTAGATCTTGAATCAAATGTATTTCTTCGCGTCCGCGAAGCATGGAGAACAACTAATCTCTTCCGACTTCGTCTCTTTCAACGGCTTCTCCTCCTTGCTCTCGATCATCTCCTTCTCTTCTCTTTCCACCTTGAGCACGCCTTCATCTATCTCACCTTTAGAACGCACAATCTGCACACAACATATACCAAAAGCATAAAAACTATCCCCAAAAGAATTTCCAACCTTGATTAGAGAGAATAAGAGAGAAATGAAAAATGATGCATGAAAATGCTAAACTAAACACTAAAATAAAGAGGAAAATGCAACTAAAATATACAAAGTTAGGTACATAAAATGCACTTAACAAATGCCTTAACATGTGGAAATTTAATGGAATTCGAAGGATTCCATCAATTTCATAATGTAAACCAAATAAGTTTGGAATTTGGTCAAAGGTATTATCCATTCCAATTCTTTAAAATCCATGAACCAAACACCCTCCGAGTGTTATATGAGTTATTTAAAGATATTTTAATAAAAAATTTTATTAAATTTTTTTGATTGAATCATAAATATGTGTATTTTTATTAGCAATGCGATTTTTCTATTGGATGCACATTCATACATTGTACACTGTTAGATCCGTCATTCATTTCAATGATAATCAGCACTAGGATCTAGGGTGCTCAAAATTCTGACTAATCCGGCCAATCGAGCCAATCCAACCTGAAAAAACCCAAAAAAAAATAAAGTGAGATATCTGACACATAGTTGATACAAAAATAACCAAACCACATCTATTGGGTAATTTGAATCCAACCAAACCCCATGAACTTGATGTCTTTCTATATATATGGGGTGGTTTACTTTACAAACCAAGCTATTTGTACAAACCGTACAAACTATCGATCTCATTGTTTAATTTAATAAAATTCTTTCATGAAAGTGTTTAATATGATGACATTGTTTCATATAATTCTTTTCTTAATGAAATTGTTTCCTTAATTTTTGTTTCTATGTAAAAACGAAATTGTTTAATGTATTTCTCATTTTTACATGAAAAAAAAAATGTATAAAACAATTTCATCATATTAAACACTTTCATGAAAGAATTTCATTAAATTAAACAATGAAATCGACGGTTTGTACGGTTTACACAAATGGTTGGGTTTACATTTGATCCCTTCCATATATATATATATATATATATATATATATATATAGAGAGAGAGAGAGAGAGGTCAGGTTCAAGGGAAAACCTCATAAAAAGGGAAAACTGAGGAACACTTTGGTAGACCTTCATCTGGACGGTATGCACTTGTGTATATAAATAATTTGTAACATGCACACATGCATATGCACATATGCATAAAAACCAAAACACAATTTAATTTACTTTTATGCACAAGTGCATACCGTCCAAATCAAGGGCTACCAGGGTATTCCTCAGTTTTTCCATTTTTTTGAGGTTTTCCCTTGAACCACCCTCTCTCTCTCTCTCATTCTCTCTCTCTCTCTCTCTCTCTCTCTATATATATATATATATATATATATATATATATACAGGGAGAGGTTCATTTGAGAAATAGAAAATGTATGAGAAATAGAGAAGTAATCCTAGTAATTCATCTGGTCAACATTTGCGGCTTTGACCGTGAAGCATCGAAATTCTTTGCGTGGTCCATAGAAGATAGAGGGGTAGTTTCGTAAAATACGTGCGACGAATTCATATATGAACATGTATGATTCACATATGAACTATACGTTCATATATGAATCAGTTAATTAGTTCATAAGAGAATCAATTAATTAGTTCATATGTGAATCACAAAGGTTCATATATGAATATGTTAATTAGTTCAACTGATTCACATATGAACCTACAATTAAGTAGTTCATATGTAAATCAGTTAATTGGTTCATATATGAATCACAGAGGTTCATATATGAATCAGTTAAAAAAGTCCATATGTTAATTACACTGGTTCACATATGAACGTGTAGTTCATATGTGAACCATACATATTCATATGTGAATCATACATATTCATATATGAACTCAGTTCGTGTATTTTGTAAAAGTTACGAAACTGTCCTTCTAATTTTAGAATAGCCGCAACTTTTGGCCAGTCAAAGCCGTAAGGTTGGGTTCTGGTGAGAAGTTAAGTTAACGGTGAGAAGTGGTTATCGACCGTTGGATAAGAAATGGGTGCACATTAGGATGAGATGCACCGAAATACACCAGATCAATTCCCTTCTAAGCCACAATTCATGGGAGGGAATGAGATTAAAAGAGATCAACGGTTCATATCCACTTCTCACGCTTCTCACCTTAACTCAACTTCTCATACGATCCTTCACACACACACACACACACACACACACACACACACATATATATATATATATAAGGAGAGGTACAAATGAGAAATGTTAAGTGTGTGAGAAATAAAGAAATGATCCTAGCCCTTCATCTGGTCAACATTTGCGAATTTGATCGTGAAGCACCGGGTAATTCATTGTGTGGTCTGTAGAAGATTGAGGGGTAGTTTCGTAAAATACAGGGGACAAGTTCATAAGTGAACCAGTGTAATTCAATATGAACTATACGTTCATATGTGAATCAGTTAATTAGTTGCTATGAGAATCAGTTAATTAGTTCATATATGAATCTGTTAATTAGTTCAACTGATTCACATATGAACCTACAGTTAATTAGTTCATATGTGAATCAGTTAATTAGTTCATATATAAATCACACATATTCATACGTGAATCAGTTAAAAACAGTTCATATGTGAATTACACTGCTTCACATATGAGCATATAGTTCATATGTGAATCATACAAGTTCATATATAAACTCATCTCACGTGTTTGTAAAAAGTTACGAGACTGTCCTTCTATTTTTGGAATAGCGGTAACTTTTGACCAGTCAAAGTCGCAATTCTTGACCAGTCAAAGACGCAATATTTGACCAGTCCAATCCGATCTTGACTGTATGAATGACTAGGATTGCTTCTCTATTTCTCACACTTAGCATTTCTCATTTGAACATATATATATAGGGTTAGGTTCCTGTGAGAAGTTGAGTTAATCGTGAGAAGCGTGAGAAGTGGTTATCAATCGTTGGATGAGAAATAAACGCACATTAGGATGAGATGCACCAAGATAAGATTCATCAGATCAATTCCCTTCTAAGCCGAAATTCATGGGAGGGATTGAGATTAAAAGAGAACAACGGTTCGGATCCACTTCTCACGCTTCTCACTGTTAACTCAACTTCTCACACGATCCTTCGCCCATTAATTACGGCTTAGAAGGGAATTGATCTGGTGCATCTCAATGCATCTTATCTCGGTGCATCTCATCCTAATGTGCATCCATTTCTCATCCAATGGTCGATAACCACTTCTCATCCAATGGTCGATAACCACTTCTCATACTTCTCACCATTAACTCAACTTCTCATCGGAACCCAACCCTATATACATACATACACACACACACACACACACACATATATATAGAGAGAGAGCCGAGTTCAAACGAGAACAGTACCTATTTAAAAGAACACGATAACTAACAAAATCATTAGTGATTTTACATTAACACACGAAAAAAAAGGACTTTGACCGCGGCTTCAAGTTTGTGTGACTTTTTTGCACGTTAATATAAAATCACTAATGATTTTGTTAGTTCTCGTGTTCTTTTAAATAGTTACTGTTCTCGTTTGATCCTCCCTCTTGCATTTGAACACCCCCTCTCTCTCTCTCTATATATATATATATATATATATATGTTAGACATTAGACCAACCCCTAGTTAGTTATATTCAAAATTATATTACAATTTCAACCGTAATTTCATTTTCTTATTCACATGAACCTTCAACTTTTTTTGAGTTTGTTAGCCTTTTTGGAATGTTCTCAGTTTTTCGTTCAAACACAAATGATTAGCTAGATTATATAATAAAGTACGAAAGTTTCAACCCGACCAACCCAACCCGTATGGTTTGGGTTGGGTTGGGTTGGGTTGAGATTTTTCAAACCGTAAGCATTGGTTTGGGTTATTCAAATGCCTTCAACCGGCCAAACCAACCTATGTGCAACCCTATTAGGATCACATAATTTTTGTAAGTTGTTTTTCAATTTTATTACCGTTTTTCTACTTCGTAAAAACCCAATAATGAAAACAACAATCATAATAATAAGATCATCATATCAACCATACCTTTTTTTTTTTTGGAAAGGGTATCCTGGGCCTTTGGCCCAGACTAATACCTTGGCAAAGAAACCGACTGCGAAAGCATGCATCCCTGAGGTTAAACCCAATGGCCACAAAGATGCGAATGCAGGGAATCGAAACCGGGTTGAGCGCTATGAACTCCCCAGGTAATTACCGCTACACCACAAGCCTTGTGGTTCAACCATACCTCTTGGTGATCCTATGAAATACAATTATAAACTAGAGTAAACTTCATTTTTAGTCCTCGTGGTTGTCGATTTTCTTGGTTTTGGTCTTAACAATTTGTTTATTCCAATTCTGCCATTGTGGTTTGTATTTTCGCTTGGATTTGTACCATCATTTTAACGATTGTTAACTTCCATCCATTAAGTGAGGGGCACACATGAAAAACATTCTTCTGTAACCTACAACCTAGACATGGGAATGGCCCACGACTCGTCGGGGAACCCGGTTCATCCGCCCCGGTCGGGGATGGGGATTCCCTGATAAACCAAGGATGGGGTATTGCACTCCCCGCCCCGCCTCGTCCCCGTTATATATTCTAATAAATAATTAAATATACGTTATTTATTTAAATTAAATCGGTTATTCATAAATTCCTATTTCTTAACTTTTTCAGAATATAAAATTGTTATTTTTTTGGATGTTAGTATATATTTTGGATGTCAAATCAAAATACAATTACTAGATATGGTTTTGGATATTACTCGATATCTTTTGGTACGTGTGACGTTAAGGTTTTTTTTTTTGGAGGGGGGGGGGGGGGAATTCGATTGAATTTCTTTTGGTTTTAGGTTATTAATGATTATATGATGTTGTGATTCTTTTGTATTAAATTAAATTTCTTTCGGTTTTTTAGGTTTATTGGAAATGTAGGATTTAAACATGTGTGGTGTCTTATATATTTGATTAAAATAACTTACATAAACGGGGAAAAAATCCCCGTTTCCCCGTTGGGGGTCCCTATTCCCCGTTGGGGATGGGAATGGGGATGTGATCATATTCCCCGACGGGGATGAGGACGGGGACGGGGACGAAGATTAGGGATTGGGGACGGGGATGGGGATGGGGATTGAGGTAGGTCTACGCCACATCCCCGCCCCATGCTACTGCAACCGTCGTCATGTTCTAGCAATCCTTTACCAACTGATTTCTTGATTAGATTGGTTAGGGTTCTACAGAGCCATACTCCAACAAGCTGGACAACCTTTCTCCTTTTGAATTGAACAAGAAGCAGAAACCTCTGTCGATTTCATAGCCATAATCGGTGTATAAGAGACCTATTTGGATTTGGGTTTCTTCAATCCCAAGATTAACACACCCGAAAATCCATGTACCTATAATTGCACCTCTAAAACAAGAAACTTCATCTCCATACCCGTTACACCCAACCATCTCTTCTCCTTGTAAATGTTCTCTCTACCAAGCACATTTTCTTTTGTTCTTCGCTTACTTGGCAAGGATATGGGTGATGTTTTTTTATAAAACGATATAGGTGATGTTATGGGCATCAGTGATGATGGTGGTGGAGAGGGGGATGATGAAAATGAGGGGAATGGGTGGTGTTGACGTCGGAGAAAGGATGCATTGGAGAAGGTAATTAGACATAAGGGGCACTCCCCGTCTCTCTCTCTCTCTCTCTCTCTCCAAGATCTTGATTATTTTCATCAAACATTCTTGTAAGCCAAACATTGTTTAGATTGTGTTCTACATTTGGTAACAACACCTTTGATGATTTAGGTCGCCTAGAACGGGGAAGAACAAGATGCAGGTCGTGGGGAGTGGGCGGATGCAAGATGGGGAGGGGGGGTTGCTACCGACAGAGAGGGTTTTAATTATTAAAGTATATTAACGGATGGAAGTTGGCATCCATTAGTTGGAGGGACCAAATTTAAGCGAAACTACAAACCAAGATGACAAAATTGAAATAAACAAATTGTAGAGACGAAAACTAAGAAAATTGACAAACCACATGGACCAAAAGTTAGTTTAGTCTAGACATTGTCATTGGATTCTTTTTTTCAAGATTTACATCCATAACTTTCAAGTCGTTGGTTATTCTTCAGTTCTACTATCAGTTTTAGAAGAGTCCAAACACCCACAAAATGTGTCACGATTTTACCATATATAGTTGTGTGGTTATTAATTAGTAGCAAAATTTAGAAAAAATATACCATTTCCGTAAGATTAAATTGTTTTTTGTTTGAAAAAGCAAAAACGTGTCATAAGTTCTTTTTATTTTGTCTATGTTTTGATATATTTACATAAACCCTTTCAGTATTCAAACGCTTGTTTTCATCCTTATCATTATCCTGATACAATTACATAATTTTAAACATTTAAAATGAAAATATTTTGAATTTTTCAGGAAAAAAAAATGATCTTCCACAATGGAAACTGATAAATGAAATCTATGTATTCCAATTAATCTGGAATAATCATTTTATTGCTATAGATTCGATGGATCGCGCGATTATCTTACAAAAATATATCATTAAAATCAATATCGTTGAGACCTTCAAAATAAGCTTAATATTTAATATAATAATTTACTTAAAATGTTTATTTCTTATTATTGTGTTATTAATTAATTTTTGAATAATTAAAAAGGTAAAAAAGAAAATAGGCAAATAGAAGTTAAAATAAACTACGAGAGTGCTTATATAAAAAGTTTATTACAATATGAATAAACAATTAAAACATATGAGAAAATTAATAGTTTGTGTGTTTTTAGCTTGTTCTTGCAATATTATTATTAACATGAAAAATGTTGTAAAAGTGTATATATATATACATATATGGGGGAGAGGGGGTATTTAATTAAAAATAAATTCTTTATTTTTATAGATGAAATAGTTAATATATAATTTTATAAGTAAAGTAATCTAATTTTACTAACATATTATGAATATATCTAATATAATTTAAAAGATTTGGTGTGAAAATTTGATATAACTATTGGAATGAAAAAAAAATATATTCCTAAAGTAGAAAATAAGAAAACGGCTAAATCATGTGTAAAATTACATGTGATTTTACATTAACGGTCAATAAAGGGGTGTGCGGGCGACTTGACACACTACCTCAGGTCGCCGCCAAAGTCGCGTGAATCACATTTGATTTTATACGTGATTTTAGTGTAATATCACATGTGATTTGACAGTTTTATTATTATTTTATTTAGATACTGTTCTCGTATGAACCCGACTATATATATATACACACACACACACAAACACACATATATATATATATAGCCTTAATCGTTTGAAGGTATTGTTTTACCTTAACTTATTAATTTTACATCAAATATCGGTTAGAACTTTTACCTTAAGGTATTGTTTCACATATTTTTTTCCATCTAAGGTTAGCATTTGATGTATTGATGAACATATATTTGTTTCACAATATGTTTGTTTCATTTGTATCCGATTTACAATTTGAAACTTTTTTACGTGTAACTTTTGTTTTAACCTTTTTTTAATGTGATTTTTGTGCTAATAATCAGCAACGCCATCACTGTTTTTTTATCTTTTTTTCAAGTTTTATCAATGGAAGATTCATTATTTTCATTGGGAGATTACTATCCGATGAACGAGACGTATGTTAATGAATTGGTAGGATCGTCAAGTGTCCCACACGTAATGTTCTCGACGATGATTGGGGATTTGATTCGTCTGAAAAAAATATTTCCAGCGGTGAAGACTATGATGAAAGTCTTGACCCAAATGATAATTCTACATACCGTTTATTCATGAATATTGTTTTACCAAGTTATCACAAAACACAAAATATCTACAACAGGTTTGCTCAAAACTAACAGGTCACTACTCCTTCAAATACACGATCAAACCATTACAAAAGACATGAAAAAATCGACCCACAACTAGCACCGTTACCCACCGTATCGTTTCGATCAAGGCTGCCCCAACACGATAGAAACGCCGCTGAATTCAGTTGCGTTTGGGATCCCAAAACAGTCTCGAACCAAACTCGAATAGCATCCACGATCTCCCCTTTGACTGCAATTACGATCTATTGTACGCCTTGACTTTTCGTTGTTTTTACGTCATCGATTGGGGATCTGTAAGCCATGTAGTCCATTCCAGCTTTCATCCTCGATGCCTCCGCGATATCCATTCAAAACTTTTACGTTGGAATTCGAAAAACAGATCCGCTATTCTTCTTTTGTCCTCCTTGAATATGACCCGGTTTCGGTGATCCCAAATTAGATAAAGAACGCTCCATACCGTTTCTTTCCAAAGCAAAGGTGTGTCGTTGCTTTCCACCAATCCGTTGAATGACCCGGCCGTTCCGTTGTGCACTTTCCACCATCTTGTTACTCCCTCCCAAATCTTTGCAACCTCTTCACATACTTGATTCATGAATACATGCATCCTGCACTGTCAATGTAATTTATATTGTTTAATCATGACTACAACATCGCTTATGTAAATTATACTGTTTTTTTGCCAAAGTGTATGCTACTTACTTGATTCATGAATGCATTGAACCAAGTACCTGACTTATAATGTTTATTCACCATCATCACCCCCAATTCATCCACCGCCCACCTCAACCCCATACACCACCCATCTTCAACTATTTCAATAAGAATAAGATTGACTTCATAAAATAAGAATAAATGTAGTTGGTGTGTAAATATTGAGATATTAGATGTTGCCAAATCACACTCACATACCAATCCATGAGCAAAAGCTAGCATTGCTGCGATCACTTGATCCAATTTTCATGGACAATGCCAAGCAACTTTACAGAAGTGGAAAACACTTATTTACAAAAAAGAGATAAAAGGTAGACCCAACATAAAGTCTTATTTTGGGAAAAATCCCAGGTGAATCAATCATCAGAACCTTTTATCATATCCATTTTTAAGCAACATTGTTCTACATAAAACAAACAGCATTAATCTGAACATATATCATCAAATAAGGTTTCAGGAACCTGAACAAACAGCTTTCTTCATGAATCCTGAATTCATTTAAACATGACCCGATTAGTTTTTCGTGTGCTTCAGGAACCCTAATCAAATTGGGGCAAATCTGAACCATAAATGATCAACATTTCAAAATTATTTTTTAGGGTTTACTGAACAACTTCATCTAACGTCTTTAATAATCATTAAAACTTAAAATAGAATCCATACCTTCCATTGATGGGCTTGAATCAGGCTTCTCGTTGCTCTTTTTCCTTACTCGACGCAGTGGCTTCTCTGCAGTGCTAATGTTTATAACAGGTAAATCACCGCTGTCTTCTTCATCCAACAACACACGATTGTCAACGGTATCCGTGAAGGTGGAGAATGCGGTATTCATGAGTATTCGCTGGCTTGGTTTCCGAACTGCAGCATAAACAAAAACCCTTTACTAAATGGCTTAAATCGATGAAAGTGTAATGGATGGAAATCTGTAAAAAAAAATACCTCGATTCGGATGCATATGCATTGCTACAATTCTGGAGATGAAATCCTCGCTATGTGGTATAAGGATATCGAAAAGATATCGATAATCTTGCTGATTTGGTTATGAACCACTCTGATTGTGTTCGTCGGAGGGTACATCGGAAGATATGAATCCCTGATTTTCAGTTTCAATTTTAGTCGATGAAACAAATTTCTTTTTCCAATAGTACCCTCCAGCAATTAAAAAAGAAAATTTTAAAATTAAAAAAAAAAATCTTAGTTACCTATTTTAATATTGACTTAATCAGGGCCTATTTTAAAGTTAAAAAATCTTAGCAACCTATTTTAAAATTTGAAATAGAGGTAGAAATTAGAAATTTGGCTAAAAATAGAAGCAAATTAAAATAAAATTTGAAACTTCGTTGCTTGTTCTCCATTGCTGAAAACTCAACTCAAAAAAGATCCTCACCGATTCGGAAAATCATACCTGGTCGGATCTTCTTTTCCAAACTGTCAAAATCTTGAAATCCCACCTCCACAAAATCAAATGGGTCCTCTTAAAAACACCCCATTTTGCATTTCTTCATCCTCAAATTTTTTGAAAATGGGTGTTATTGCAGTCTCAGATGCCTCTCTTCATGTTCTTGCAGTTGATGACAACAATCTTGATAGAAAATTGATTGAACGCCTGCTAAAGACGTTTTCATATAATGGTAAACCCTATTCATTTCATCAATTTCTGAAATGGGTTTTTGTTCAAATGTTTGTATTGATTCAAGTTTGCCATTTTATTTTGTTCTTGTGTTTTTTTGCTGTGATGGTGATTGCAGTTACTGTTGTGGATTCTGGAACTAAGGCTTTGGAGTTTTTGGGTCTACAAGATGTTGAAAAGCTTCAATCTTCTTCTTCTGAACAATGTCATCCAGTATGAATCTTCTTTTGTTAAAGTTTGCCATTTTTGTGATCTTTAAGCTAACCCAGAAATAAGTCAACATTTGACTTTTGAAATGATCAAATGATTATTTTCCAACTTGAAAATTTACAAGATTTATTTATTTGAATACAAAGAAATGACGAATTAAATTGACAATATCGAAAATTTACTAAGAAAACCAAAAGAATTCTGTGTCAATTTTGAATTTGCAGAAGTCAAGGTTTGACTACCAAAAGTCAAAATGAGATCTTTTTGATTTTTCCAATGATAATTTGGTTGTGTAGAGGGTTGTTTTATATGGGTTTCTTGTTGATTCTTATATTGGTTTTGCTTTGTTTCTTCAATTAATCCAGGAAGTGAAGGTGAACTTGATTATTACAGATTATTGTATGCCTGGGATGACTGGTTTTGAACTACTGAGAAAAATCAAGGTGAGATTTGATCTTTTTTAGTTACTCTATGTGTTAAACAATTGCTTGCTTTTTAAGATATTTCGCGAAAGATACGTATCACGTTTCCATGTGCGTAAAACGGAGTCATCTTTAGTCATTAATGTGTGATCTAGGGCTCGTTTAAAGAACGGAAGGCCCACCGGGTTTGTGAAGGTTGACTTGGACCCTGACCTTTCGATTCGAGCTTTTCAATGGTTGGATCAGAGCATGGTCTCTAAAAGGGTCCTGCTATTTAAACCTTTTTATATCAAATCATAACATTGAAAATGTAAAAATTAAAGTGTTGATCTAGATATTATATCAAATCATAACATTGAAAATGTAAAAATTAAAGTGTTGATCTAGATATTATATCAAATCATAACATTGAAAATGTAAAAATTAAAGTGCTGATCTAGATATTATATCAAATCATAACATTGAAAATGTTGTGGTACTTGCAGGAATCAACATCACTGAAAGACATACCAGTTGTGATCATGTCCTCTGAGAATGTCCCATCAAGGATAAATAGGTGAATTAGGATTTTATATATAAAATTACCTTTTTACCCTTATCGGTTTTCCTTTTACAATCTATCTCCATCCCTTTTGGTAGCTTATCGATCTAGGTTAACAAGTTTATTGTTGGTTATGTTTCCAACATTCCTTCGTTTTGTCTTTGTCGAAGGGCGTTTTAGACATTTGACACTTACGATAAACTTGATATTCATTAGATGTTTGGAAGAAGGAGCGGAGGAGTTTTTCCTTAAACCGGTGCGATTGTCAGACGTTGACAAGCTGAAACCCTATTTGTCGAAGAACAAGAGGAAGACCACGAACGAGGAAGATTGTGTTTCAAATGACAAATCTCGAGCAAGGTACCATGATGTAGAAGAAAGACAGACATTTCCCGAGGATTAATTTTGTTGACATTGCCATTATACGATTATGGTGAAAACAAGCGTAGTTTGGAAATTCTAAAGTATAGATATGAGTTTGACCATCCACCATGGTTGGTGATTTATTAAAAGGTAACAATTTTCTTAGTTTATTTATAACAAGAAATGTGTGTTATTCTAATACACAAAGATAACTTATGTCGAGGATGTAATCGAGAAAGTTAATAAAGATGAACGATAGAGAAGATTATCATAGTTTTCTGGACAAGAAGACAAAGGAGAGTCGGTTGGAATGTGAAAAAAGAAAATGATTCATTGAGATATAATAAGAACTAATAATGAATGACACCTATTATCTATAAGCTCAAAAAATGGTTGTTTGAATACTTAAATAGATCTTGTGGGGTGTAGTGAAGTCTCAATAAAATTGAAGAAGTCAACCAATGGATGGAAATATTTGAATTTTATTTTCATTCTTTTCATGTCTTACAAAAAATAAGATGTTCGGATTAATAGTTTAAGGAACATAACAGACATAAGGTAATTCATTGAATGCATTTTAACAGAGAAACTTTATTGGTTAATTATAAAACCATGAAACACAACATAATTAATAAGAACAATAAATGGATCGTCAAATACGAGTTAAATATCAACTATAGAAGCACAAATAGACGAGCAATAACCAACAAAAGCAATTATGCAAACAACATAAGCAATTAGCAATACCCAATGTAGATAAAAATAGTGAACAAAAACAGATAGCAATAACAAGTATATGAGCTATAAACTATTTTTTTGGATTACTAATATACTCCCTCCGTCCCAAATTAAGTGTCCACATTACTATTTTAGTTTGTCCCAAAATAAATGTCCATTTTCAAAAGTAAGTTTTCAATTTCCTATTTTACCCTTGATAATAAGGTAGATAAAGTTTATCTCTTTAAAAAATAAAATAAATCCGACTGACTATAAGAATAAAATCGGTATGCATGTTGATATTTCAGTCCTTTTTTTTTTTTTTTTTTTTTTTTTTTTTTTTTTTTTTTTTTTGATTTCAGTGAAACATCTCCGTACGCATCACGATCCAATTTTCAAAAATAAAAAACAAGGTTGACCAATTAATGGTCCAAGTGTACCAAATTGGAGAGATTTCTAAAGTTGAGAAATGTTAATTAAATAAAGAAAATCAAGGTAATTAATTACACTTATATTCCCATAATCAACCATATTCTTTTAGTTACTATTTAATAAGCAACATATTATTTCTAAGGTACGCTCGGTTCGCAAAATGAAATTCGATAGAATTAAAATTCATGGAAGGAATTCGAAGGATTCCATCAATTTCATAATGTAAACCAAATAAGATTTGGAATATGGTCAAAGGTATTATCCATTCCAATTCTTTAAAATCCATGAACCAAACACCCTCCGAGTGTTATATGAGTTATTTAAAGATATTTTAATAAAAATATTTATTAAATTTTTTTGATTGAATCATAAATATGTGTATTTTTATTAGCAATGCGATTTTTCTATTGGATGCACATTCATACATTGTACACTGTTAGATCCGTCATTCATTTCAATAATAATCAGCACTAGGATCTAGGGTGCTCAAAATTCTGACTAATTCGTCCAATCTAGCCAATCCAACCTGAAAAAACCCAAAAAAACATAAAGTGAGATAATCTGACACATAGTTGATACAAAAACAGCCAAACCACATCTATTGGGTAATTTGAATCCAACCCAACCCAACCCGATGAACTTGATGTCTTTATATATATATGGGGTGGTTTACTTTACAAACCAAGCCATTTGTACAAACCGTATAAACTGTCGATCTCATTGTTTAATTTAATGAAATTTTTTCATGAAAGTGTTTAATATGATGACATTGTTTCATATAATTCTTTTCTTAATGAAATTGTTTCCTTAATTTTTGTTTCTATGTAAAAACGAAATTGTTTAATGTATTTCTCATTTTTACATGAAACAAAAAATGTATGAAACAATTTCATCATATTAAACACTTTCATGAAAGAATTTCATTAAATTAAACAATGAAATCGACGGTTTGTACGGTTTACACAAATGGTTGGGTTTGCATTTGATCCCTATATATATATATATATATATATATATATATATATATATATATATATATATATATATATATATATATATATATATATATATATATACAGAGAGAGAGAGAGAGAGAGAGAGAGAGAGAGGGTCAGGTTCAAGGGAAAACCTAAAAAAAAACGGAAAACTGAGGAACACTTTGGTAGACCTTCATCTGGACGGTATGCACTTGTGTATATAAGTAATTTGTAACATGCACACGTGCATATGCACATATGCATAAAAACCAAAAAACAATTTAATTTACTTTTATGCACAAGTGCATACCGTCGAGATTAAGGGCTACCAGGGTATTCCTCAGTTTTTCCATTTTTTTGAGGTTTTACCTTGAACCTCCCTCTCTCTCTATATATATATACATATATATATATATATATATATATATATATATATATATATATATAAGGTTGGGTTCCGGTGAGAAGTGGTTATCGACCGTTGGATAAGAAATGGACGCACATTATGATGAGATGCACCGAAATACACCAGATCAATTCCCTTCTAAGCCACAATTAATGGGAGGGAATAAGATTAAAATAGTTCAACAGTTCATATCCACTTCTCACGCTTCTAACCTTAACTCAACTTCTCATATGATCCTTCACACACACACACACACACACACACACACACATATATATATATATATATAAGGAAAGGTACAAATGAGAAATGTTAAGTATGTGAGAAATAGAGAAATGATCCTAGCCCTTCATCTGATCAACATTTGTGGATTTGACCGTGAAGCACCGGGTAGTTCATTGCGTGGTCTGTAGAAGATTGAGGGGTAGTTTCGTAAAATACACGAGACGAGTTAATAAGTGAACCTGTGTAATTCAATATGAACTATACATTCATATGTGAATCAGTTAATTAGTTGCTATGAGAATCAGTTAATTAGTTGCTATGAGAATCAGTTAAAATGTTAGGGTCAAACTATAAAGAAAATTTGAAATAGGGGTAGAAATTAGAAATTTGGCTAAAAATAGAAGCAAATTAAAATAAAATTTGAAACTTCGTTGCTTGTTCTCCATTGCTGAAAAATCAACTCAAAAAAGATCCTCAACGATTCGGAAAATCATATCTGGTCGGATCTTCTTTTCCAAACTGTCAAAATCTTGAAATTCCACCTCCACAAAATCAAATGGGTCCTCTTAAAAACCCCCCATTTTGCATTTCTTCATCCTCAAATTTTTTGAAAATGGGTGTTATTGCAGTCTTAGATGCCCCTCTTCATGTTCTTGCAGTTGATGACAACAATCTTGATAGAAAATTGATTGAACGCCTGCTAAAGACGTTTTCATATAATGGTAAACCCTATTCATTTCATCAATTTCTGAAAATGGGTTTTTGTACAAATGTTTGTATTGATTCAGGTTTGCCATTTTATTTTATTCTTGTGTTTTTTTGCTATGATGGTGGTTGCAGTTACTGCTGTGGATTCTGGAACTAGGGCTTTGGAGTTTTTGGGTCTACAAGATGTTGAAAAGCTTCAATCTTCTTCTTCTGAACAATGTCATCCGGTATGAATCTTCTTTTGTTAAATTTTGCCATTTTTGTGATCTTTAAGCTAACCCAGAAACAAGTCAACATTTGACTTTTGAAATGATCAAATGATTATTTTCCAACTTGAAAATTTACAAGATTTATTTATTTGAATACAAAGAAATGACGAATTAAATTGACAATATCAAAAATTTACTAAGAAAACCAAAAGAATTATGTGTCAATTTTGAATTTGCAGAAGTCTAGGTTTGACTACCAAAAGTCAAAATGAGATCTTTCTGATTTTTCCAATGATAATTTGATTGTGTAGAGGGTTGTTTTATATGGGTTTCTTGTTGATTCTTATATTGGTTTTGCTTTGTTTCTTCAATTAATCCAGGAAGTGAAAGTGAACTTGATTATTACAGATTATTGTATGCCTGGGATGACTGGTTTTGAACTATTGACAAAAATCAAGGTGAGATTTGATCTTATTTAGTTACTCTTTGTGTTAAACAATTGCTTGATTTTTAAGATCTTTCACGAAAGATACGGATCGTGTTTCCGTGTGCGTAAAACCGAGTCATCTTTAGTGATTAATGTGTGATGTTGGGCTCGTTTAAAGAACGGAAGGCCACCGGGTTTGTGAGGGTTGACTTGGACCCCTGACCTTTCGATTCGAACTTTTCAATGGTTGGATCAGAGCTTGGTC
Source organism: Arctium minus (assembly GCA_954870635.1). Classification (NCBI taxonomy): domain Eukaryota; kingdom Viridiplantae; phylum Streptophyta; class Magnoliopsida; order Asterales; family Asteraceae; genus Arctium; species Arctium minus. Next base: position 8,855,166 of record OX941096.1, on the reverse strand, counting down.
TCTAAAGGGTCCTGCTATTTAAACCTTTTTATATCAAATCATAACATTGAAAATGTAAAATTAAAGTATTGATGTAGATATTAGATCAAATCATAACATTGAAAATGTTGTGGTACTTGCAGGAATCAACATCACTGAAAGACATACCAGTTGTGATCATGTCCTCTGAGAATGTCCCATCAAGGATAAATAGGTGAATTAGGATTTTATATATCAAATTACCTTTTTACCCTTATCAGGTTTTCCTTTTACAATCTATCTCCATCCTTTTTGGTAACTTATCGATCTAGGTTAACAAGTTTATTGTTGGTTATGTTTCCAACATTCCTTCGTTTTGTCTTTGTCGAAGGGCGTTTTAGACATTTGACACTTACGGTAAACTTGATATTCATTAGATGTTTGGAAGAAGGAGCAGAGGAGTTTTTCCTTAAACCGGTGTGATTGTCGGACGTTGACAAGCTGAAACCATATTTGTCGAAGAACAAGAGGAAGTCCACGAACGAGGAAGATTGTGTTTCAAATGACAAATCTCGAGCAAGGTACGATGATGTAGATGAAAGACAGACATTTCCCGAGGATTAATTTTGCTGACATTGCCATTATACGATTGTTGAAGATGATGCGGTTCCATTACGTGGATGGAAATGCTATCGAATTGCGGAAAACGAGGGTTTGATGATTAGATGTTATCTTTGAACATTCGGTTTTTACAATTGATCTTTAAAAGAAATTGGTAAAACTTGTCGCTTGTACTAGAAGTCTTTTATTTATTATTCGTTTGTTTTATTTTGTTGCACTTTACTCTCCAAAACCATGTCCGAGACGAATTTGGAAGTTATACACATTTGATACAAGGAATCACATAATCAATTAACCATTAAAGCACTTTATGTAATCTCGTATTATATGTAACATCCCGGTGTTTGAGTGGTTAAAAGAAAATAAATAAAAAGATAAGTGGTTGTTTTATGAAAAAGAAAAGTTGTGTGGTAAATTTTCAAGTAGAACAAATGGTTAATTTCATTTTAATACTTCCTAAGAAAGGAAGTTTCATAATATATAGTTTCAACAACAATGGTGACAACTATATGAAGAGGAATTGAAGCTAAGGATTTGTAAAAACCAACCACGCTCGATGGAATTTAAGGTTAACGTTTATGATGATATTTTTCAACAACAATACCCAAAGTTTATGGCTGGCTGATATGGCTCATCATCATTTAACTATTGCATTTTTTTTTCATTACTGGGCATATGTATAGAACTAATTTTGGTATTGGGTCAGTGGCACTGTAGGGATACTTAAATACTCGTATGTTTTTTTAATTGTATACATCGGCTCCCTTAACTTGTGCCACAAAATATTTTAACAACATTAAGACATGCTTTCAAATATTAACTCATTAAGAACTGAACATCTACAAGAACTTCAATGATCAAAGTGAAACTTTTGTGAAACTTTGTTAGTATTAATAATATTATCCCAAAAAGGTGTTTTGCTGGAATTAAAGGAGTATGTTCTACCGACCCTCAAGCTAAAGACATTAGGGGTGCTCACGGGTTGGGTTGATCGGGTTGCAGATGTTTCAACAAAACAACCTAATGTTGGCGGTTTGATAATTTTCAACCCAACCCCATCCAAACAAAAGTGCAACCCAACCCAACCCAACCCGTTCGGGTTGGTCGATTTAGTCGGGTTGGTTGGGTTGTATTTAAACAAAGTAAAAGCAATATTGAAAACATAAAAATAAGGAAATTGTTATTTGAAATACGATCCATCATTCAAAAGAATATACAAGTTAATCAAATATTTAGGTATTACATATAACTTTCCAATAATGTCCTATTATGAGTTTCATTGTTCGTTATTGCCAAGTTGTTTTTGGTGACTTATAATATTAAAGGGAAATATAAATAATTTTAGAGAAGTCGCTAAAACGTTTATCGGGTTATCGGGTTGGTCGGGTTACTTTGAGTCTAACTCAATATCATTATCAACCCAATAGTTTCGGGTTATCCTAATTTTGTATCGATTATATGGCGGGTTACCTCGGGTTGATTTTTTTCCCGTGTTGGTCGGGTCGGGTTGGTCGTTTTTTGAGCACCCCTAAAAGACATCATCAAAGAAAGTAACCTCATCGTATGTCTTGGGCTTGAATAAAGCAAATTTATGAGGGCTCTGTTTAGGCCTTTCTCGTACAAGAATATGAAAGGAAGTTGAGAAGCTTGTTGACACTTCCAGATGTCGAATTCCAAAAAACAGCGAGAGGTACTCCATTGTTCTTTGACTCGTCTTAGAGCATCCCAATGCATAAGTCTTTAGTGGTTATTTTCTATTTGCCACATCAACTCTCCTCAATGTGAAAACCTTTCCAAAAGTTTTTTTTGGCTATTGACATTTAACATTTATCCCAACGGCCCATAGTCGTGGTCACGTGCAGCCCGTGCGACCGTACAGGGCATCAAGTTTTCATCTATTACTAGTTTTGGGTTTAATAATTTGGGAATTGGGCAACTGGGTTATAACTATAAACAACAAGCCTTGTAACCGAGTTCAGATTTAGGATTTAGGGACCGTTTACCAAAATGCTTACCGGCAAAAATGTTAACCTCACTTACCTTATCGTATAACATTCCGACCATCAAAATTGATTGTTGGTAAACGTCTTAAACCCGGTAAGCGCTTACCGGGTAAGAGTCATTTCTCTCGCTTACCGGGTAAGACTTTAGGTCCTTGTTATGGCTCTTACCGGGTAAGATTATAAGGTAGTTTTCATGCTCCATAAGTAAGGACCATATGGTAAGTTATACCGGTAAGCGCTTACCCAGGTAAGTATTTAGTAAACGGCCCCTTAGTCTTTAGACCTTGTAACTTTCTGATTTTTTTGGTTATTTTTCATAAGATATTAAACATATTTCCTAGATCACAACCAATTGGTGCTCAAAATAGAAAAAGAAAGAAAAGACAACAAGAAATTGCTGAATCTTTACAGGGATCGTTAAATAGATATTTTGTTAGGCAAGAAAATGTGTTTGAAAATCGTAAGTTACATTGTCTCATTTGCTTAAATTTTTTGGCATAGGGGCATTTTTTTAGCATTTTCGCACAGGGCATCAAAAACCCTAGGACCCGCACTAATCCCAACCTTTTTGAATTGTTTTATATATCCCCGTCCTTTAACGAACTATGGTAAATCCATAAAAAAAACAATCATAATTACATGGGTTAATCATCAGTCCATCGTATCCAAAATTTGTAGAATCTTATTCGGATTCTTCGTAAAATATTATATAATGTTTAGGCTGGAATATGGGTGTCATACACACAACGACATTGCTGTATTTCTCCATAAACTTATACGAAATGGGATATGATAGGTTTTTCAAAAGTTTACATTTAACAAGAAGCAACCTTTGTTATCATTTCTAAATCTTAGGTCAAATCTTCGGGCTATTGCCTCATGATACTAATACGAGCGAATCTAATCATGTTCTTCCTCAAACGAAAATGCAATCATATTTTTCCCTTTACCTCTTAGTCACTTCTCTCTGAGTTTTACCAAAATAGCCCCAGGTCCGCAAAAACTAGGTTTGCAATTGCGGATCTAGCTCAAAAACATTAAAAACAAACCTGATCGATTTTCCTTTTTTTTTTGCGGACCTGGGTCATCAATTGCGGATCTGAGGCAATTTTTTTAAGGAAAATTGATCAAATTCGTATTTTTTGGGTGCTTTTTAGTTATTGCAGACCTGTGGCTATTTTGGTAAAACTCGGAGAGAAGTAGCTAAGAGGTAAAACCACTAGTGAAAATGGCTATTTTAATTAATTACCCTATTTAAAAATCTTATTTATAATTATAAATGTACAGTTGCATCTAGCAATACATCATCGTTACCTCAAATAATAAAGTTGGTGATTCAACTAATCATCAAACTCGTTATTATTATCGGTGTACACATTATATCCCTTTGTCCTCAATGTCTAGATTCGACACAGGGCATGGGTGTGTCATCCCTATCATGTCTAATCCCTAGTTTCTTGATTTACGAATATACTAACAAAAAAATATATAACATAATGACTATCTGAGCGAGCTACATTTCCTCCAGGGTTTGTATCTCTATACATAGTAGTATTATCAGGTGTGTACATGACATACCTAACTGTAACACCCGCATTTTCAAGTCATCTATAAGACCCCTCTCATCTAAAAATGTCAAGTTTAACTTGTAAATTAGGGCGAGAAAACTTACTTATGTTTCCTTTCTATTGAAACGTCGTTTGTGCGAGAAAAATAGGATTTTTGGACTCCGGGTTGGGTGGAGAGACTATGCTCGACGATTGTGATAGTGTCACTGTCTCCAAGGGCACAGTCGCAGGGCTCCTATGGCTCTCGGTACATGTTGTACGAGAGTGACCGACGATTGTGACATTGTCATTCTCGCCGTGGCACAATTGCTGAAGGGGGAGGACCCGCGGTACCAATGTCGCGATAGTGCCACAGACACTATCGCATGGCAAGGTCGCCATCGGGGTCCGGACCATGATAAATTTGATTTTTAAGCCCTTTTCTCATTCACTTCTCAACCATTACTCTCAAGAACTCTCTCTTTGCTCTCTCTCTCTCTCTCTCTCTCTCTCTCTTCAATAAATTGGCTAAGCAACATTTATTACTCCATTTCCACCCTACTTTAAGGAACTTCACCACCAAGAAGGATTTGGAAGCTAGGATCAAAGGATCTTCATCCCACCATCTTGTTAACTCCCAAGTGCTAAAATTCTAGTTTTTTCATAACAAACCTAGTAAAGTGAATCATTCTACAAACTTTCATCTTTATATACATGTATAATGTCTTAAATCACTAATCTCAAGGTTTTAGTTCATTTTCTTCTCATTTGGTTGATTTTGGAAATCTAGGTCAAAAATAGGGTTTTGTTGACTTTGGGGCAAAATGATATTTTGAGCATGGCAATAGGTTCTATATATTGCAAATGATGTCATATTTCTATTTGGAGGAATTTTGGATGAAAAATATATTATGGGCTAAAACCCTATATCGTTAATATATAAACAGTGAGTTTTATTTTATAAATATTATACTTATGCAAACGTACATGTTATGACAAACACGATTTGGTGAGCATATTGGAAAGGTCATTTGAGTAACTATAGTGTAATGGATCCATAGGCACTAGTCGTTTTATATGAAATGGGATGTTTTTTTCCATTATGGCTAGACATGGGGTTTTGACCATTAGGAACTCGAGCTATAGACCATGGGTGGTTGAATGTGATAACCTTGTGACCCATGACACTTAAATGCTAGCAAGTGAGTCATTCTTAAACCATTGAGAGCTCGAACTAAAGACCTTAGGTGGTTGAACTCGATAACTGTTAATGCCAAAAATGTCCAAAGGAAGATCTAAGGTCGGTGTGGAGCTTTTAACAACTAAAGTAAGGATCAAGCGACAAATTGTGTGACCAAATATAAATAAAGAAAGAATACAAGAAATTTGGTGACGCAAAAAACCTCGTCGAGGATAAAAATCGCGGACGATAGCGGAGATCGTCAAGTGCACTATGGACGTCAAGCAAGGACGCCATCCTTTAGAAGGAGCAATTAACAGTACAATTAACGATATTACAGATAAAAGTAAACAAATCATGAGATCGTTCATTGTGTCGTGAAGTGTAACACTTCGTTGAGAGTTCTTGACTGAGAGAAACAAGCTTAAGTATGTTTGAGCGTTGTGAATCCGATGTGTTTCAGATGTCTCGAATAGTTCTTCGAGCTTGTATATATAGCTTCGGGTGTCGTAAATGCGCATTGAATGCTCCAATGGTCCTGACAATGAATGCTCTTGATGATGCTTGTATGTTATGACCGTTTGTCCATAAATGCGCATTAAACCTGCAATGATGAGTCATAAAAGATAACGGTCGTTGATAATAAATAATCCATAATCATTAGTTTACGTTTCAAAGGTCGTAAGACATTCTTCCATCGAGAGATTCTAGGTCGTTGTTTATGCCAAAAATCTCCTAAGGAAAATTTAAGGTAGACGTGAAGCTTGATCCAACCAAAGAAAGTAACAACGATAATCGTACGACTGTAATAAAAATAAAGTAAAATGAGACGAAAAATTGGTGACGCGGAAAACCCCTGAAATGGGTAAAAACCGCGGACGAGTGTGAGTCGTCGTGCACTATGGACGTCAATCAGGGACGTCGTCCTTTATAACAGATGCTACAAATATAATACAATGTGAAACAATACAATAAAATAAAGTTGGTCGTGCGTCGTGTGTAATTAGACTTTGGTCGTGCGTCGCGCAACAAACGGCAATAAGCTTTATGAACTTTGAAAGAAAATAAGTGAGCTTGAGAACGTAATCTGTGAACTTGTAAATTCTGAGGATTAGATGTCCCAAATATGAGGTTCTATCTTCATATTTATAATCTATGTTTCCATTGGCATGTCTTGAATGCGTATCTTGCTCATTAATAACATGACCATTTGATATTGATGATAGCGTCCGTTATGTCCGTTGTTATTGATGATGACTTCCGTTATAATCTTTGATCATAAATGTCTTTGAATCCTGCATTAAACATGATATAACGTATGTCGTAGGTTAGTAACTGAAATCAGGTCGTACGACAGAATTTGTCAGATGGGTTATTAGTCATTTAGTCTAGGTCGTCCAAAGGAAGGGCGTCGATTATCGCTGGTCATACGACGATGGATTGTTGGAATTTCTACCCAAACAGTTTGCCCCCAAATTTAAAATTCAAGCGGCAATTTCTTGAAATTTAAATTTAAAATCGGGACACGTGTCATAAAAGAACGCGGGTAGTTCGCATGGAACCGAATCGGTTTGTTTCCAACTGAATAATGACGTCATCTCCTGCAGGATAAACGGTTAGACAGCTAATATTGGACAGGTATCATGCATTCAATGGATGTATTCGAAAAGGTTGCCTGACATGGACGACACGTGTCAACTGGCGATTTGATTTTTTGACGATTCGTTTTCCGGTTTTCAGTATAAATAGGGATTGTCCTTTTTTTATGCTTACCTTTTTTAGATATCATATACCTCCGGCGAGATACACTTTCCGAGTGATCATAATCCTTTCCGTTCTAAGTTCGAGGTTTAGAGTTCTACTTAAGGTACGACTTCCCGTTTTCCCTCTGTGTCGATTATATGCGTAAGAAGTCCATAGATAGAAAACCTAGGAAAGCTTGGGACATCCTTAGTTACTGGCGTGCGACCCTGAATATCCCAGATTTTCAGATGTCGACCGAACCCGTGAGTGTGTATAGGGAAGAGGAAAACTTAGATTACTTTAAAAAATTGGTCCGGATTCCAGATGAAATCAATCTGATGACGCCGGAAGACTTAAGGCCGGACGAGGTTCCGAAGGGGTACTGCGTTCTGTACGAATATCCCTTGAAGATAGGATTTACTTGGCCATTTAGTCCTTTGGCCAGGGCGTTTTTGTATGCATTCGATTTGACGCCTGGACAGTTAATGCCTCAGTCCTGGCGAATTGTCCAGGTAATCGAGCGTCTCACGGCCGATTGGGAGGTTCCGTTCAACTTGAACGACCTCCTGACTGCTTACAGCGTTCGACCGAATAATTATCACCAGTATAGTCTATTCCCTAGAACGAAGGGAGACAATGTACTAGTGCACAATACTGCGGTGAACGACCGTGGTTGGAAACGCCAGTACGTTTTCATCCAAGTGGCGTCTGTGAACGACGAGGACAGCCAATGGTTGTCGTCCGGATGGAATGAATCGGGTAGGTTTACCGCTCTGTCGTGCGTTCATATATCTTTTTATTTTTTATAACATCCATTCTGATGGTTTCTTTTTCTGTTTAACAACAATCGACTTCACTAAGGTGAAGTCAAATAGGGATTCCCGCGACAAGATTCAGAGGATCTTGGAAAGGAATATCGTTGATCGTTCGTTTCTTGCTCGGTCGAACGACAAAGAAGACGAAGTCATTTTTGTAAACGAAGCGACGTTCGTCGAGGGTTCTTGTTGAGAAGAAGAGAGGAAAGAAGAGGAACAAGAGAGAGAAGACGAGAAGGAAGAAGAAAGAGAAGAAGAGATGTCTGGTATGTCGATCGACAATGTTTTCATTTTTGTATCGTATGTCATTTCTTTTCTAACTTGCTTATTTTATCCAGGGGATGCAGCCGCAAAATCGTCCGCCCTTAGACGAGCCGAACAACTGGAGCTTGCCCGCCAAGGTAGGGAAAAAACGAGGAAGAGATCTGCCCCTTCGGGGGTAGACACAAGACGCGTCCGAGGCAAACCTCAGGTTTCGCCCAAGAAGACGGGTGATGCTACTCTGTCGTCTCTTGCAGGGACGACACCATCGAAGGGAACCATTGCTGGGGTCGAGCTTCAAGGTGACGAAGGACGCCCCAACGTTAGGGGTGTCGGGCGTTGATAGGCCGTTCCTTGCATCTTCTTCCTCCTCCTCTAAGAATGAGGATAAGAACAAGGAGAAAGTGGGAGAAACGATGTTTAAAGTCACTCTTCCATCTGACTTCATGGTCAATGACGTCCTTGATAGGGACGTCATTTTTCCACACCTGGGGAAATTCCTCCTTCCAACCTTCTATGAACGATACAAGGAGTCTCGGGTCGAGGACACTGGGGCACACGCCGCTGGTCTCTCTTTTATGGTAAGTCTTACTTATCTTCTATTTTCTTTGTTACTCCTTTTTCATGTTATTAACTCTTTCTCTTCTGTTGTATAGGCTTTCCAAGCCTGTCTGAGCTTCTTCGCTCAGATGGAAGGTCTTAAGGCGGCTTTCCCTGACATCGAGAAAAGGGCCGATGAGGCTCTTAAAAGGGAGAAGGTCTCCCTGGAGACGGTCGAGGATGAAAAGGCGAAGGTCGAGGGCCTCAAGACTGAGCTCATCAATGCCCGAAGTCTACTAGAGATTTCGGATCGTGAGAAGGTTAAGCTCAAGGATCGCCTCCTTGAGCTTGAGGCGTCGTCGACCAAACTGGAGGTCGAGAAGATCAAAGCCGTCAATGGTGCTGCTGCTTCTGTTAACGAAGTCGTGTCCCTCCAGAAGAGGGTCGAGGAGCTGGAGGGCGACATCAAGGACCTTGAGGAGGAAAATAGGCAAATTGAGGCTTTCTCTCGTTTCACGGCCCGAGCCGCTTTAATGAGGTGTCATCTAAATGGGAAGAATCCCATGGTGCCGGCCGCTGAGGAGCTCAAAACATACCTCGACACCGTGGGGACCGAAAGGGACCTTGATGAAGAGGATGAATTGGAGGGGAGCGACGGCGGAGAAGAGGCAGCGGCAGCAGAGACTATAGTAGCTGATGTCGTGCAGGAACAATCTGACGTTCCTCCTTCTTAGCTTAGTTTCTTTTGAATTTACTATTAGGGGTCGGCCGTCTGTGGTCGTCCCTTGTCCTTATAATTTTCTTAAATATCTAATGGAAAAGTTTCTTTTGTCCGTCGATGCTTGGTACTTGCTTTTCTTTTTCAAACTTATATCTTATCGTACATCGAGTAATTTAAGAGGATCACAGTATATCATACGTTTGACCAAACCATCACTCATTAATTAAGCTAAAATGAAATCTACGATCGACCAAGTGCAATTTGTAATAATGGTTCTTGGATCTAAATATCGAAACATCAAGTGCAAGAATTAACCTTTGTCAACAATTATGACCGATCGTACACGTGCGATCGTGTGAGTATTACCTGACATAAAGGTTTTAACTAAGTTGTGCGTCCCTGCGAAAAACAACTTTAATGGGGTGGTCGTTGGTTTGACCAACGACCCTCCGATGCTTAAATCAGTAGTCTTCCTTAAGAAATAATCAAAGGAAATGAATTGGGAATTTAAAAGAAATACCTTTTTAAATGAATTGCATTCCAACTTCGTGGGATATCTCGACCGTCTAGGGTTTGGATTTTATAGGCTCCCTTACCCACGACTCCAGAGATTTGGTAAGGGCCTTCCCATTTAGTGGAAAGTTTACCTGCATTGAGCTCTTGAGTGTTTTGAAACACTCGACGTAGGACGTAGTCGCCTTCTTGGAAAACCTTGATTTGGACATTTTTGTTAAAATGTCGCTCGACCGCTTGTTTCTGTGACTCCATGCGGATGTGTGCTGCTTCTCTAAGTTCCTCTAAGGCGTCGAGGTCATAGCTCAGGTCGACCAAGTTATGCTCAACGGACGTATGTCTCGAAGTCGGTAGTCGTACCTCAATAGGTAACACAACTTCGCATCCATAGACTAAGGAAAAGGGAGTTTGTCCTGTGGACGTACGTGGTGTCGTACGATTATCCCATAGAACGGAAGGTAATTCTTCCACCCACTTTCCTTTAGCAGCTTTGAGTCTTTTCTTGATCGAATTAATGATAGTTTTATTACTTGACTCGGCTAGGCCATTCGACTGTGGATATCGAGGTGTCGATGTCACCAACTTGATGTTCCTTTCTTCACAAAATCTTCGCGTCCGATCACTGATGAATTGTGTTCCATTGTCGCATGTTATTTCGGATGGAATTCCAAACCTGCAAATGATGTTAGTTTGGATAAAAGAAATGACTTATTTGTCCCTAACCTGGGAGAAAGCCGCTGCTTCTATCCACTTAGAGAAATAATCTGTTACAACTAGAAGGAATACCTTTTGCCCAGGGGCAGGTGGTAGTTTCCCAACGATGTTCATTCCCCATTTCATAAAGGGCCATGGGATCAAAGTCGAGTTCAAGGGTTCAGACGGTTTATGAGACATACCTACGTGTCGCTGACATGCGTCGCACGACTGTACATACCTGATCGCATCTTGCCTTAATGTTGGCCAATAGTAACCTTGTCGTGATATCCTGTTGGCTAGACTGCGACTTCCTGAGTGATTTCCGCATTCACCATCGTGCATGTCTTGTAGGATTTTCTGGACTTGCGACTTGTCGGTAATACATCGTAGATTCAAACCAGTCGAAGATCTTCGATATAATTCTCCTCTGATCATGACGTACCTTGATGCTCTAAATCTGACCTTTCTTGCTTCCATTTTGTCATCAGGAAATTGATCGTTCTCTAGATAATTTTTAATGTCGTCTGACCAAGAGGTTTCTTCCTCAATTGGTGTGACCAAAGTATTACAGTCGTCTTTGATGGATGGTGTTGCAAGGTAGACTATTGGGATACTGTCGAATGTCGTTTGATTAAGTGATGACCCCAAATTGTCTAGTGCATCATCTTGAGTATTCTGATCTCTTGGTATCTGCTCGATTACGAAGCGACTGAACTTCTTTACTTTTTCTTTCACTATTTTATAATAGGCAATCATCCTCGAATCTTTTGCTGCGAACTCTCCATTGATTTTGATTAACAACTAGGGACGAGTCACTTCGGACATGTAGATGTGTTGCCCCCAAATCATGAGCAATTTTGATTCCCGCAATCAGTGCTTCGTACTCTGCCTCATTATTTGTTGCCTTGAAGTCGCACCGTATGGAGTACACTATCTTTCCCCCTTGTGGGGACTGTAGGACGACACCCAAACCTGTTCCTTGTATGTTCGACGAACCATCGACATCGAGCGTCCAGATGGTGTCGTGCACAGTCGCCATAATTAACTCGTTGGACGTCGTTGCTTCTTCTAGTTCTGGATTGAAATCTGTAACAAAATCTGCCAAGACCTGTGATTTGATCGCCGTTTTAGGTTTAAAATCCAGATCATAACTACTAAGGTAGATACTTCATTTAGCTAGTCGTCCTGTTAGTTCGGGTTTTCTTAACACAAACTTCAATGGAAAGTTAGTTACAACAGTTATAGGATGCGATTCGAAATAATGTCGTAACTTCTTAGCGGCCATAACTAATGAAAGCAAGAGTTTTTCCATAGACGAATACCTGGTTTCAGCGTCTAATAGAGTTTTACTTACATAGTAGATCGACAATTGTCGTCCGTCGGTTTCTCGTTTAAGGACTGCACTCACCGAATTAGCACTGACGGCTAGATATAGTTCAAGAATTTCACCTTTCTCGGGTTTGGAGAGGAAGGGAGGTGATGTCATATATTTCTTGAGTTGCTGTAACGCCTCCTCATGCTTATCAGTCCATTCGAATCCTTTGTTTTTTCGCAGGACGTTGTAGAATAGGTGACACCTGTCGGACGACCGAGAGATGAATCTGTTTAATGCTGCTACACGTCCTGTTAGGCGTTAGACTTCTTTAAAATTTCTGGGCGATTTTAGCTCGATAATTGCTTTGATTTGATCTGGGTTAGCATCGATTCCTCGTCGTGTGACCATGTAACCAAGGAATTTTCCAGCTCGAACTCCAAAAGAACACTTTGTCGGATTTAACTTCATTTTGTATTCACGCAAAATGTCGAACGACTGCTTCAAATGTTCTATATGATCGTACGTATGTTTCGATTTGACGAGCATGTCGTCGATGTATACCTCCATAGTGTCGCCCAAATGTTCTTTGAACATCATATTCACTAACCGCTGGTACGTCGAACCTGCATTCTTAAGACCAAAAGGCATTACTTTATAACAATAAATACCTGTATCTGTCATGAAGGCCGTTTTTTCCTGATCGTCGGAATGCATCAATATCTGGTTATATCCAGAATATGCGTCCATGAAGGTGAGCAATTCGTGTCCAGCTGTAGCGTCAACCATAGAATCGATGTGTGGCAACGGAAATGGATCTTTTGGACATGCCTTGTTAAGGTCTGTAAAATCAATGCACACTCTCCATTTGCCATTTTCTTTTGGACGACAACAATGTTGGTAAGCCAATCTGGATATTTGACTTCTCGTATTTTTCCTATTTTAAGTAAATTATCAACTTCGTCGTTGATAACTCTATTTCTTTCAGGAGCAAATTTTCGTCTTTTCTGCTGAACGGGTTTGAATGATGGATCGACGTTGAGTTTATGGGAAATAATACTCGGATCGATACCCACCATGTCTTCGTGCGTCCATGCAAAGTAGTCATAGTGGTCCTGCAAAAAAGAAATTAGTCTCTTTTTAAAGGATGGATCGAGTGTCGAACCTATATAGACCATCTGATCAGGCTTATCCTGGTTTAGGACGACAGCTTCCAAGCGATAATCGTCATCAGTCCTAGGAACGTCCTGGATCTATAATTGCTATACTGTCTGCTTCGGGGGATTCAAGGAAACTTTATAACATTCCCTAGCAACTTTTCTTTCGCCTTTAATCTTCTGAACTCCCCATTGCGTGGGGAATTTCAAGGTTTGGTGGTATGTCGAGGGTACGACTTTCATATCGTGGATCCATGGTCGCCCAAGGATAACGTTATAAGCCGATGAACAGTCGACGACGTTGAACTTCGTCTGCTTGTTGATTCCTTTAGCATATACTGGTAATGTGATTTCCCCCATGGTATTTGTCGCTCATCCGTTAAATCCAACGAGTGTAGTCGAGCGTCGGGTAATCTCGGATTTGTTGATCCCCATAGCTTTCACTGCATCAAAAAAGATAATGTTAGCGGAACTACCTCCGTCGATGAGTATCCTCTTTGTCAGGCAATTTCCAATGCTCAATTGGATAATTAGTCCGTCATGATGTTTCTGGTGTATGTCGTCGAGATCTGCTTGGACGAACGTCAAGGGCATAACTTCTAATTCTGCGTCCTCCTTAGGTCTTACTTCCTTTGGAATTGGTCGGTCATCGGGACCACGACTAGCATGTCTCTTAGCAGCTGAATATGTGGTCCCACAGACATCAGAACCTCCAATGATACAATTAATCACCTTGGCATGCTTTGGGGATGTGGGACGCACATCCTTCTTTCCCGTCAATTCTTGCAAATAACCTTTCGAGTTAAGCCAAGACAGTTCTTTCTTCAGGGCGATGCAATCATCTGTTACATGACCGAAGTCATTATGGAAATCGCACCATTTTGTTTTGTCTTTCTTATCACTGTCTTTATCGCTTTTCTTTGGCCATCAAATGTTTTGCTGGAGCTGTTTCAGGGACGCGACGACGTCCTTGGCTGATCCAGGGAAGCCATAAGATGATACCTTAGGATACTGGACAGATTTGGAAGTCGTCGGCCCTTTCTTTTCAAATCTGACATTCGAAATCTGTCTGATAGGCTCTGATCGACCGGTCGGTTTCGGTTTGAAGTCTGGCTTTTTAACACCTAATCCTTTCTTGTCGATCGAGTGTTTATTTCTGAAAGAGAGGTCATCCTCGATCCTCATATGAGCGAGTGTCCTTGCTCGTACATCTTCAAAGGTTTCTGGAGGATATTTCGTAAGGTCGAGATACAACCCTGAACTATCGTCCAAACCCCGTTTGTATGCTTCAATGGCTGTTTTTACGTCGCAATTTCGGATACCGATCATCTCCGCGTTAAATCGGTTAAAATAGTCCCGGATGGACTCTCCATTTTTCTGTACGACATAGTAAAGGTCGTTCGTCTGTTTTTCCATTTTCCGGCTGCTGGCGAATTGTTGGGAACATTGGTTCACTAACTCTGCAAAAGACCCAATGGTTTTGGGTTTGAGATTGATCAACCATTGTAATGCTGCTCCAGTCAAGGTCGCTCCAAAACCCTTGCACATGCAGACTTCTTGAAACTGATGCGGTATCGAAATAGTCCACATAAGCTGTTTGTATTGGGTGACGTGTTCTGTCGGATCAGTGACACCTGAATATTTTGGGGTGAAGGTCGGGATGCTATACTTCTTTGGGACGTCTACCAATGCGATCTCATCGACGAACGGAGATGCCTGAAATCCTGTACGTGGCTCAACATCAACTGGGACTGCTGCCCCCGGCAATTTAGCCAGCATCGACAAGACACGCTCATTCTGGTCTTCCAGAAGTTTCAATCGTTGCGCAACGGGATCTATCGGGATACCCCCTGGGACACCCAATGGAACATAACCTGATCTGTTGAAGCTAGTCTGCTGCGAGGAATCAGAGGCATATCCGTTGAATGGCACAGAGGCCATAGGCATGGTTGGGATTACGAAGGTCGTAGGATTAATTGGTGGTGGACGAGGATAATTAGGCAATGGAGGGGGCACATTCCAAGCACCGGTATAAGCATTCGTAGTCCCCGTCACATTGTTTCCATTCTGGTTTCTTAGATGCTCGATGGTTTCAGCCGCTTATCGAGCCTGAGCTGTTAGGGCGTCAATACGGGCAGGGGCAGCAGTCAGCTCCATGTTCATCTGGGCCACAACATGATCTTGAGTTCCTTGGAATGCCATTGTCCTGAGTGAATATAAAAGAGAAACACTTGAAGGAAAACGTTAGTACGTCGTAAGATTATCGAAGATTTTCTTTGGATGGGGCCCCACGGTGGGCGCCAAACTGTTTATGCCAAAAATCTCCCAAGGAAAATTTAAGGTAGACGTGAAGCTTGATCCAACCAAAGAAAGTAACAACGATAATCGTACGACTGTAATAAAAATAAAGTAAAATGAGACGAAAAATTGGTGACGCGGAAAACCCCTGAAATGGGTAAAAACCGCGGACGAGTGTGAGTCGTCGTGCACTATGGACGTCAATCAGGGACGTCGTCCTTTATAACAGATGCTACAAGTATAATACAATGTGAAACAATACAATAAAATAAATTCGGTCGTGCGTTGTGTGTAATTAGACTTTGGTCGTGCGTCGCGCAACAAACGGCGATAGGCTTTATGAACTTTGAAAGAAAATAAGCGAGCTTGAGAACGTAATCTGTGAACTTGTAAATTATGAGGATTAGATGTCCCAAATATGAGGTTCTATTTTCATATTTATAATCTATGTTTCCATTGGCATGTCTTGAATGCGTATCTTGCTCATTAATAACATGACCGTTTGATATTGATGATAACGTCAGTTATGTCCGTTGTTATTGATGATGGCTTCCGTTATAATCTTTGATCATAAATGTCTTTGAATCCTGCATTAAACATGATATAACGTATGTCGTAGGTTAGTAACTGAAATCAGGTCGTACGACAGAATTTGTCAGATAGGTTATTAGTCATTTAGTCTAGGTCGTCCAAAGGAAGGGCGTCGATTATCGCTGGTCGTACGACGATGGATTGTTGGAATATCTACCCAAACACTCGTGGTCGTAGGAAGCTTATGACCATCGCCCAAACTGGACGACTAGGGTTACCGATATGTGTGGTCTTCAGGACCTTATCTTAATACAAGAGTGGTCTTAAGATTGGAGACGTTTGGTCTTCTTACGTCGGTCGTGACTTGTGAAATTTTACCCAAACAGTTTGCCCCCAAAATTTCAAAAATTAGGCAGCCAGTCGACTTTTCGAATTTTTATAACTGGATTCGAAACTTGTCAACTAATGGAACTGAATCGGTTCCTCAAGATCTGAATTGATTTTTGAGGGAAAGCGTGCATCCGTATAACGGCCATGACGTCATCGCAATTTGGGGCACGCATGGTGTTAGGTGTAGGACACCTATCATCCATCCGCAGGGGAGGACGAAAAGTCGATGACATGTGTCGATCATCTGATGGATCGACTTGTCACTGAATCACGGATAAATAGCATGGATCGGCCAAATCCTTTCCTTTTTACGTGATCAAGTTCTTAGAAAGTTATATCTTCCCAAACCCTTGCCAAAAACCTGTAATACACACAAGATTGTTACCAAAATCGATCAAGGTTTAGAGTCCCATATAAGGTACGATCTTCTATAACCCTGTATGCGTTTTAAGACTTTAGCCCGCAAGCCTAGGAGAGATTTGGGAGATTTTTTGATTTTTAGGCCGCAGTAGCTTCCGTCCCTAATTTTCTGATGGCTCTCGAACCTCCTAGTACTGTCAAAGGGGTGGAGAAGATAAAGGCCTTCCGGCTTCTGGCTAGGATTCCAGCCGACGTGAGGTTGAATGCTCCGGACCAACTGAGGCCAGAACAATGTCTGAGTGGGTACTTTGGTTTGTACGAGTATCCATTCAAGATAGGGTTCCATTGGTCATTTACTCCTTTGTCGAGGTCATTTTTGACGACCTTTGGCCTATCGCTGAGGCAACTAATGCCTCAGTTATGGAAAATTGTGCAAGTGATTGAACGATTGACAGCTGAATGGGCGCCGTCCTTTACTGTCAACGACCTCCTCTTGGCTTATACGATCAAGGTGGAGGTGAAAACAGGTACAACCTCTTTTCGAGGCTTAGAGGGGACCGTACTTTGGTCCAAGAAACTGCGGTCAATGACCGTAAATAGAAGACACGATATGTCTTCGATCGCTTGTCGTCAACTGGTGACGACGTTCAATGGCTTACCACCGGGTGGAATACCATGGGTGAGACTCAGAGTCTTCTTTTTTACTTTCTGTCATTAGTTACTTTGTTAGTCTAACGATTCTTTGTTTTTTCAGCGATCGACTTTTCTGGAGTCGCCCCTTTCTCAGAATCGGTTACAAAGGTTAAGATATTCTCGAGTATAGCGTTGAGGATTGATATTTCTTTACTCGTCCTTCTTCTAACGAGGACGAGGACGACGGTGTACAATACATTGGGACTTCTGTCGTTGAGACAGTTGAAGAGAAAGAGGAATCTACCGAGGAGATTCTAGAGGAGAAAATGACGGGCAAGTCACTTCCTTATTGTTATTTCAAGTCGTAGGGTCTAGTTATAGAACGTCACCTACTAGTCACAAGACTATGTGAGGTCTAGTCATGAGACATCACTCACTTGTCTAGAGGTAGTGTAAGATCTAGTCTGCGATACATCACTTACTAGTCGTAAGACTATGTGAGGTCTAGTCGGGAGACATCACTCACTTGTATAGAGATAGTGTAAGATCTAGTCTGCGAGACGTCACTTACTAGTCGTAAGACCGTGTGAGGTTTAGTCATGAGATATCACTCATGGGTTGTAGGATTATGTAGGGTCTAGTCGTAAGATTTCACCTACTGATCATAAGATTGTGTAGGGTCTAGTCGTAAGACGTCACCTACAAATCGTGAGTTTATGCAAGGTCTAGTCTCATGAGACGTCACTTACTTGTAATTTATAATGTAAGGTCTATTCGTGAGACGTCACTTACGTGTATGTAAGTTTTGAGACATAACTTACTTTATATTTTTCTTGTTTTCAAGAGGATCGACTCCCGTAAAGACGACGAGCCTTTCAAAGAGAGAGGCTCTTTCTCAACTCTCCCGACTAGGGTGAGAGATTAAGAGGAAGGCACCTCCGACAGCTGGGTCAGGGGTGAAAAAGCCTAATACGGTCCTAAGGTAACTGTCTTCGAAGAGCAGTGGTCATGAGGCCACTGTGTCTGAGAAGGTGACGATGCCTCCAGTTGTGGACGCCGAACCGATCTCTCAGGCTGCACCAGCAGGGGTGGAGGGTCAGTCTCCCTTGTCGAAGGACAAGGGAAAGGATCCTCAAATCGATGAGTACCAGACCCAAATGATGGCAAAGTTTACTTTACCGGGCGACTTCATGTAGTACGGAAATTGAGTAGGAAGGAGCTTTTCCCACATTTGGGGAAGTTCCTTCTATCGGATTTTCATGATCGATACAAAGATGTGTCGGTCGATGACCTGGGACCACACATCGCAGGGCTCTCCTTCATGGTAAGTAATCTAGAATTACTTGAATTTTTCTTTTGTTTTGTTTCGTACGATCTAACATTTGTCGTACGTTTTGTGCAGGCACTCGAGGCGGGGTTAGTCCTCAATACACGTCTAGAAAACGTGGGGAGGTTAGTCCCGACTGCCTTGGCCAAGGAGAAGGAGGCTTTGGCCAGAGCCATAGAGGCGAAGGCGAAGGCTAAGTTAGCCGAAGACCAAAGCGAGGAGTACTCCATGCGTCTTGACGACGCTCTCAACCATCTGGAGGAGGCGGATCGTGAGAAAGAGGAGCTCCGGGAGCGACTGAGGGAGGCCCTAGGTCGTGCGTCCGCGGCGGAGGCAGAGTTGAAGACGTTTAAGGCAACCTTGACCGCGAATGAAAAAGAGATCGAGGACCTTACGACGGAGATGGTCGTGACCAAGCAGCAGGTCGCCGACCTTGAAGAGAAAGTGAAATCCATTGAGGTGTTCACACGACTCAGGGTTCATGCGGCCATCATGCGACGCCACTTGATGGGGAAGGACCCCATGGCAACGGTTGAGGAGGAAGTGAAGTTCTTCTTACAATCTATCGGGGTCAAGAGAGATCTCGACTCTAAAGATGAACAAGAGGCCGAGGTTGACGGCGACACCTCGAGAGGTGGCAATCCTGAAGGTGCAACCCAATAGCAGCAACAGGAGCAGGGGTAGCCAGCTTCTTAGTTTTTAGCTTTTATTACTTTTGTTTTCTCAATTGGGCGGCCGTTAGAGGTTATGCCTATTTTGTAATCCTTTTCGAATATCAATGCAAGGAAACTTTGGTTATGAACTTTTCGTAACTTTTGTTGTCGTAAGATTCAAACATATAATGTATAAGTAATTCATGACAAATGAAAGATAAGTAGGGTCTAGTCATAAGATTTCACCTACGTGTATACAAGTAATGTATAAGTAACTTACGACATCATGATCAAACATTAGTTAATGAACTCACGACTGAGAAAGTTTAATAATTTAATAAGGAACTTGCGATTGGCGTAAATAATAAACATGTCGATCAATCAAGCCATATAATTTGCGATCAAGGCAACCAATAAACATGTCGAACGATTAGATCGTTCTCAGGTCAAAGGACTTGTAGACAGGGAAAGTAATAAATATCAAACCCAAGATAGAGTTTAAGGAACTTGCGATCACAACAAGGGTTTAGAAGGGTCGCGATGTGATCGTGTCACTTTAAATAAAGTCGAAAGTTCGACTGATCCTACGATGAAACAACATTAGAGGGGTCTTTGTCTAGGCCAACGACTCTTCGATGCTTAATTCAGTAATCTTTATGAAAAGATAATCGTAGAAAAAAATGAAATACTTTTTTAAATGTACCGCATTCCAGCTTTGTGGGATATCCCGATTTTCGAGGGTTTGGAGTCGATAAGCTCCTTTTCCAACGACTTCAGTTATTTGATTAGGACCTTCCCACTTGATGGATAACTTACCTGTGCTTTTCTCCAGAGTGTTCTGGAACACTCGTTATAGGACATAGTCGCCTATTTGGAAGACTTTAGTCTTGACATTCTTGTTGAAGTATCATTTGAACGTTTATCTTTGAGACGCCAACTTAATCATCACGGACTCTCTTAGTTCCTCCAATGCGTCTAGGTCATAACTTTGGTCGACTAAGTTATGATCGATCGACGTGTGTCGTGAGGTTGGCAGTTGGGTCTCAATTGGCAAGACTGCTTTGCAACCATAGACTAGAGAAAAATGGGTTTGTCCTGTAGATGTACGAGGCGTTGTACGATTGGCCCAAAGAATAGTCGGAAGTTCTTCGACCCACTTGCCTTTATCTTCTTTGAGTCTCTTTTTGATAGAGTTAATAATCGTCTTATTGCTTGACTCGGCAAGTCAATTTGACTGAGGGTAGCGAGGTGTCGAGGTCGTAAGTTTGATGTTACGATCCTCGCAGAACTACTGAGTTCAGACGCTTATGAATTGCAATCCGTTGTCACATACGAGTTCAGATAGGATTCCAAGCCTTCAGATGATGTTAGTCTGGATAAAATAGATGACTTATTTGTCCCAAATTTGGGAGAAAGCAACCGCTTCTACCCATTCTGAAAAGTAATCCGTAAGGACTAGTAGAAATATCTTTTGCCCCGGGGTTGGAGGTAATTTTCTGACAATATCCATTCCCATCGTATGAAGGGCCATGGAGTTAAGTCGAATGTAGGGGGTCAGAGGTTTTATGAGACATACCCGAGTGACGCTGACATGCGTTGCTACTTCGACGTACCTTATACCCTTGTCGAGAGATTCGATTTGCTAGACTGCGACCACCTGAGTGGTTGCCACATTCTCTGTCATGCATTTCCTTTAAAATGCTTTGGATTTGGCTTTTATCGATGATGCATCGAAGATTTAGTCCTGTCGACGATCGTCGATAAAGTTGTCCTCTGACCAGGGTGTATCAGGATGCTTTGAATCTGATCTTCCGGACATCTATTTTGTCGTCGGGAAGCTGGTATTGTATCAAAAAATTTCTGATATTGCTGGACCAGTTATCTTTATCAGCTATCATGTGAACGCGTTGTTCGTTTTTGATGGATGGTGTCGCCCGATGAATGATCGGGACGACGTCAAATGGGGACTGTCCAAGTGCCGACCCAAGATTAGCTAACGCGGCAGCTTGGGTGTTTTGGTCCCTTAGAATTTGTGTTATGGTGAAATGTTGAAAAACTTTAGATTTGGCTCTGGCTATTTTAAGATAAGTTGTCATTTTTGAATTTTTCGCTGCAAATTCGCCATTCAAATTGATTGACGACTAAGAGGGAGTCACTTTTGACGTGAAGTCTTGTTGTCGCCAGGTCGTGAGCCATGTTCATTCCCGTGATCAGTGCCTCATATTCGGCTTCCTTGTTTGTGGTTCTGAAGTTGCATCGTATGGAGTACATCATCTTGCCCCCCCTGTGGCGATTTGAGGACGACGCCAAGAACTACCCCATGGACGTTGGACGATCCGTCGACGTGTAAGGTCTAAGTTGCATCATCGAGAGTCGCCACAGGTTCTATTTGTACGTCTTATTCTGGGCTGAAATCGGCGATGAAGTCAGCCAATGCCTGCGATTTGATCACCTGGGCTTGTACTCGATGTCGTAACTACTGAGGTAGATACTCCATTTTGCTAGTCGTCCTGTCAACTCATGTTTCCTCAAGACAGACTTAAGAGCAAAATTAGTGACGATAGTTATAGGATGAGATTCAAAATAGTGTCGTAGCTTTTTTGCAGCTGTCACTAAAGACAACAGGAGTTTTTCTAAGGAGGAATGCCTGGTTTTAGCATCGAGAAGAGATTTATTTACGTAATAGATCGGTAGTTATTGCTTTTCATCCTCTTGAGTTAGGACGATACTTACAGCATTTGAGCTGACTACTAGATAGAGTTGGAGGACCTCATGGTCCTTTAGTTTGGATGGTAGATGTGGTGATTCCAAGAATTTTTTTAAGCTATTGAAGCGCATTTTCGTGGTCGCCCGTCCACTCAAAGCCCCTGTTTTTTCTCAAGACGTTGTAAAATAAATGACATTTATCGGAAGATTGAGAGATAAACCTGTTTAACACCGCGACTCGTCCAGTAAGTCTTTGGACTTCTTTGAAATTACGCGGGGATTTGATGTCCATAATTTCCTTTATCTAGTCGGGATTGGACTCGATCCCTCGACGAGTGACCATATATCCCAAGAACTTTCCTGCGCTCACCCCGAAGGAACACTTTGTTGGGTTGAGTTTCATGTGATAGTCTTTGAGGATGTCGAATGACTGCTTTAGGTAATCGATGTAATCGATATCTTGTTTTGATTTGACTAGCATGTCGTCGATGTATATTTCCATTGTGTCGTCAAATCGTTCTTTGAACATCTTGTTGACCAGTAGCTAGTACGTTGAACATGCATTCTTAAGACCTGAAGGCATAACTTTATAACAGTAAATACCTTGGTCTGCTTGTTGACTCCTTTGGCGTACACTGGAAAAGTAATCTCCCCGAGGGTGTTAGCCATGTCACCATTGAATCTTACAAGGACTGTCGAACGTCGCACGGTCTCTGCCTTATCAATCCCCATAGTTTTAATCGTGATAAGGAATATGATGTTCGCGGAACTTCCTCTGTCGATCAGGATTCTCTTGGTCGAGCAATTCCCGATCGTCAGTTGAATGATTTGGCCATCGTGATATTTTTGCCATGTATCATTGAGGTCATCCTGGTCGAACGTTATGGGCATGGATTCCAATTTTAGTTCGTGCTCTGGTCACGACGATCGTGATATTGGAATCCCTTCAGGACCTCGACTAGCATGTCTTTTAGCTGCGGAGTAGGTCAATCCGCAGATGTCGAACCCTCCGATCACGCAATTGATGATCTTCATGTGTTCTAAATACATTGATCGTGTGTTGTAACATCCCCCATCCCCGTGGTTCGGAACGGGTGATGTCACGAACGAGACTTCACATAATACACAACTACTTCAGAACTACTAATAACTCTAAACATATATTACAATCCATACTATCATACCTCAAAAAGTCATTATAAACTTAGAACGTTTATTTAATAATGCGAGTCTAAGAACTCCAAAATTTTCACGCTCGATCTCAAGTCCCGTCCCTGTAAACGTCACTTTGAACCTGCCGTGTCAGAAAACAAAAACACGACTGAGCACATGGCTCAGTGAATGGATTATAATATAAATTCGTAAATAACAATTAAAACCTCGATAACGAAGCGGAAGACTTAAAAATTCATTTCGAAGAATGTTCTTGAAATTCAAGTTCATATCAAAAGAAATGTTCAGTAATTTTCAAAGACAATAATTTCAAGAACGTTTCACACTTTAATTTCAAAACGTAATATACATAAAGTCCGTCAATTCCAGTCGTGTTCATGGGAGATCAGCCACACGAACTGGGTCGGCATGCGGGCACACACAACGAGTCCCCCGTGAATTTAACCACGGTCACATATTCTGTGGGTAAAATTCTAGAATCGATTCATCCGCCCTGGAGCCAACAAAGTCAGCCAAGTCCCCCCAGAGTGGGTTCACGTAAGCCACATAGGCTTAACTCTGGTGGACCGTCATCTGCAGGACGCTATGACAACAAAGCCGCCATAGAAGGCATCCCAAATAATGTGCCCATTTATTGGGTTCTTCTAAAATCAACGAAAACTAAACAAATACCACTTACCCAAATGGCGATCACAGAAATTATAGCCTATATATTTCACATTTTTCATAAACAATCTCATACGAGACACATTTTAATAAAACATCAAAATGTTCAAACAATTGATTCAATAAACCAAAATCAATGTGTATGTGTGTGTACAATTTCGTATTTGTTGATCACGTTCGGTTGATCAATCACAAGGCGGTAAACCACCTTTAGGAAGGGTCAACTACAACAAATAGTTGCCCACGATTCAAAAGAATTGAAATCCATACCTTAACCAAATTGAGACGTAAAAAGCGATCAACCGAGACTCACGACGAAGCTTAACCCAATCGATTGCCTATTTAAACCATAAATTACTATTACTCGCATGACATAAAACTCAAAGGTTATCATCCTAAGCTTAATCACGAAATTGTATTCTCTTAGACATTAAACCGAACACTTGGTGTGCGGTTAAACATCTAAATACAAATGTCACCATTTTAATTCTAAACTTTACCCTTTTGTAATTTTGACAAACCTAAGCATTTTTAAACATATATTTGATCATAACTTTGCAATATCTAATCAAAATCTACCAACCAACTTCAACTACTCAAACCTACCAACTTAAATAACTTAAGAAGAAATTTATACCTCTAGGAAGAGTTCGTCGCGTAGATTCCGAATATGTAATTATTTCTTCGATTGCTTCAACGGATTGCGAGAATTTTAGAGAGAAGTTTCAAAAAGAATTTAGAGAGAGAGAGATGATGGAGGCGGTGTGTGAAGATGATGAAGACGATAGAGTGAAAGTATGTATTAAAGGGATATTTGTAATTACTCTAATTGATACCACATTTAGTTAAATGTTTATATATATAAAGAGTTGCTATATATATATATAATATGTAATTTATATATATATATATATATAAAGAGTTTTATCGTAATATATATATATATATATATATATATGTAAAGAGTTTAAGTAAATGACGGTTTCAACCCCTAACTATCTATGGTTGCTATTTTTAATTACGGTTCAATTCGGATAAGAATAATTATACGTTTTTTTATGGAGTCTTACAATTATTCCCCCCCTTAAAAGAGATTTCGTCCCCGAAATCGAATTTAGACAGGAAACTAACATCGATTAAAGAACTCGGGGTATTCTCGTCGCATATTGTTCCTCAGTTTCCCACGTCGCCTCACGTTCCGAGTGATTCTTCCAAAGAACTTTTACGAATGGAATCACTCTCTTCCGTGTAAGTCTCTCGTCACGATCAATAATCGCTTCAGGTTCCTCGCGATAAGACATATCTGGTTCTATATGCTCCATTGGATATTCAATGACGTGTAAGGGATGATAGTTGTACCCTCGAAGTGAAGAGACATAGAACACGTTATGTACATGGGATAGTTGCAGCGTTACAACTAACCGGTAAGCCATAACTTCAATCCTTTCCATAATTTCAAAGGGACCAATATATCTCGGACTCAACTTTCCTTTGAGACCGAAACGTCTGATACCGCGAGTTGGGGAAACCTTTAAGAAAACTTTATCTCCTGGTTGGAACTCGATAGGTCGTCGTCACTTGTCGATGTAGCTCTTTTGACAAGCCTGAGCCTTTTTCATCATTTGATGCGCAATCTCGACCTTTTCGGTAGTAACTTGTACCAATTCTGGGCCTTTGAGAATACGTTCTCCAATTTCATTCCAACAAGTCGGTGTTCGACATTTTTGGCCATAAAGAGCTTCATACGAGGCCATGCCTAAACTCGACTGCCAGCTATTATTATAGGAGAACTCTATTAGGTATAAGTAACTATCCCAACTTCCATGCCATTCCAACACACATGCTCGGAGCATATCCTTCAATGTTTAAATTGTACGTTCAGATTGCCCATCAGTTTGCGGATGTAAGGCTGTACTAAAATTCAAACGTGTGTCCCAAGCTTTATGTAAACCTTACCAAAATCGAGATGTAAAACGTGGGTCTCGATCGGAGGTTTTTCGATATAGGAGTGTCATGAAGACGTACAATCTCCCGTTGGAATACTTCCGTCAATTTATCAATTAACCAAGTTTGTCGGATAGGAAGAAAATGAGTCAATTTCGTCAGTCGATCAACCACTACCCAAATTGCATCGTGTTTCAAGGTTGTGCAGGGTAGTCCGACTACAAAATCCATAGTTATATGTTCCCATTTCCATACGGGAATGTTCAGTGATTGGAGAAGACCACCCGGACGTTGATATTCACTTTTAACTTGTTGACAAGTGAGACAACGAGTTACAAAGTCGGCGATATCTCGCTTCATTCCAACCCACCAGTAATGGTTCTTTAAGTCGTGATACATTTTTGTTGTATCCGGGTAAACAGAAAACATAGATTTATGAGCTTCGGTCAGAATCTGATCTTTAGGCTCTGAGTTATTTGGAACACAAAGACGATCTCGAAACCACAACACGTGATTATCATCAATCCTGAATTCCAAACTAACATTCTCTTGTGCCTGTTGGAAGTTTGCCCACAATTCACCGTCGTCTGGTTAGGCTTCTTATATCCGAGAAATTAGAGTCGGTTCTACCATTAAATTCGATAGAATTTCCGTTTGCGAACTCGAATAGATTTCTAGTCCGAACCGTTCAATTTCCAAATCCAACTCTGTAGGAACAAGTAAAGAAGAAACATGTTCTACGGCTTTACGACTTAAGGCGTCGGCGACTATATTAGCCTTACCCGGATGATATTGTATATCAACATCATAATCCTTTAGAAGTTCGAGCCATCTCCGTGATGCATATTTAACTTTTTTTTGAGTAAATATATATTTAAGGCTCTTGTGGTCGGTGAAAACTCCACATGTCTCACCGTACAAATAATGACGCCAAATTTTAAGTGCGAAGATAACCGCAGCTAATTCGTGATCGTGAGTCGGATAATTGACCTCATAAGGCTTTAATTGACGTGACGCATATGCGATTACTCTACCGTTTTTCATAAGAACACAACCGAGACCTATCTTTGAAGCATCACTGTAAACTTGAAAACCTCCAGTGCCAGACGGTAATACAAGAACAGGTGCGGTGATCTCACTAGGCGAAAGCCTAACACTTGTTTTCTTAAATGACATGTATATTCAGGTTTCTTGAGTGGTGCGACTTCCAAGGCTTTAGGAGTGAATGCATTTTCCGTCTTGGGCATTTTTGAGGTTGATAGCTTTTGTTAGCAAACGATACTTGGAGACGTTATACTTTTGGTGACGATAGCGACACCCGTCCTTAATCTAGCTAGTTTAGTTGAGATTAGTTGGTTGTCGTTTATCATTCATATTTGTTTGTAAACGCTTTTACAATTTCTCCTTTTTGGGTGATGATTTATATGTTTTGTGGCATTTGGTTCGTTAATCCTAGGTTTTAAATTATTCTGAATTTTAGGGTGTTACAAGTTGGGACAGAGCAATATTTTAAGTGAACTAGGTATAAATGTAAGATGCCTAGACTTAAGCTGAATTATTAAGTTACGATTGGTGATATTGGGTAGAATTCTTAAGATAAGATAGAGTTACAGTCGACGGAATTTCACTAATTGAGGATTGTGATGATAGTGACGAAAATTCTTATCTGTGATGTGTTCATAATTTCACTTAGCTAATGCTATTATGAATATATTATTACGTGAGCATGCTTGACTTACTATTTTCATGATGATTGATGAATGTAGTAGTATGTTTCTTAGTATCTCTCTATAGTATTCTTACCTTCTTTCATGTGTGTGACAATCTCTAATGGTTAACACACGGAGTAGACCGACAAATGAAGCGGATGGCCAAGAAGCAAGTGTATCTAATTCGAATCAAACGGATAGGGCCTTGAATGACATTCCTCCAAGATTGCCACCATTAGTCGGTAGAAGAGTAAATCATATACCTAGTGGCTTCCTCCAACACCGTTATTCAAGAGGTGAACCCTCAGACGAAGTTGATGACTAATGTGATGCAGATGGTTATCTCCACAATGGAGAAACAACAAGAGGCTTTCCTCAAAATGTTGGATGAAAGAGATGCCAGTCTGCGGAGGCATGAGACCGTTGCCGAGAACTTAGTGGCGGGTTCCGAGGGTACCGTAAATGTGATTAGAACCGAGGAAAACGTGGTTGCCGATGCTAGGCGAGGTGGAAGAGCCTGTTCCTACAAAACCTTTATGTGTAGCAAACCGCTAGAGTTTTCAGGGTTCGACGATCCGATCACTTGTATGAACTAGATTCTAGAGATCGAGCAGACATTTGACTCTAGTAAATGCGTGCAGGGTCAGAAGGTAAAGTTCGCCTCCCAGATGCTAAGAGGCCCTGTTCTCAGATGGTGGAACGTCACCAAGTCCACTCTTGACGCTACCATCCTAGCCCAACTGACATGGGTTATGTTCAAGAAGAAGGTAATGGATGAATATTGTAATGAGCGCGCGATCGACCTCATCGAGGAGGAGTTCTGAGCCCTCAGAAAAGGTAACAAGACGGTGAGAGAATACACTTACCTCTTCATTGAGAAACTCGATCTTGTGGGGCACGTGGTCCCAAGTGAAAAGGAGAAGATCAAGGCCTACCTTAAAAGCCTAACGGTTGATATGATGGCCATGGTTTGGAACTTTAAAGCATCCGCACTCCGTGAAACCATTGAAGAAGCCAAACTCATGGAGGATGTGTATGCCCGGAAGAAGGAAGAAGAGGTGGTAGTCCGAGAAAAGAGAAAATGGGAAGGAAATTATGGATCTTTCAAGCGACCGAGACCGTTCAACAACAACATAAACAACCGAAACAATGACTCAAGGAGAGAGGCTAGGTGGTGCCCAAAGTGCAAAAATAAGCATTTGGGACCGTGCCACTCAAACATATGCTAGTTGTTACTGTATTACTCCAACCTAGGTCCAAAGTAATGACTTAATTACATTTTAGGTAGAATACATTTTTCTAGGGTGATTATTACGCTTAATTTGGAATATAAAACAAAATATAACCACAATAATTGGGCAATAAGTTTATTTAATTAATATTATGACAAGAGTAAAGTTTAATTTTGGTCCCTAACATTTGCTTTTTTCAACGGATATCGTCCCTAAACTTTAAAAACTCAGATTTGGTCCACCACGTTTGTCGATTCCTAACGGATTTCGTCCCTTTGTCTAATGACCACTAACTTTCTCTGTTAAGTCCAATTAAACGAGGAGTGTTTTTGTAAAATTTTATTTTCCTCTCTTTTATCTAAATAAAAAAATACATTATATATAACTTACAGATTAAACTTAATAGAATTCTTGGGTTCCAATTATTAGAACAATAAAAAAGGAATCAATTAGTTTATATCTTTATAAATCTAACAAACTCACCGATACAAATAATAAAGGAATCAATCATATTCAAATCTCACACATCATCTCCTTGAATCCATTGATCCTTAAGCTTAATTTCAAGCATTTGTAACCTATTAATCCAACATCGGGCTCGAAATTCCACTTAAAACAAACAACAAAAACATCATCCAAAAAGTAGTCGCACTAACAAGCTAGAAGAAGCTAGCTACCTCAGATTTACAGCTAGTTTATAAGAAAAATCATAAATTCATGGATCATGATTTACAGAACAGGCCCATTATGTAGATTTGTTCTAGCAATGGTTCTTTTAGATTCAAGTGAAATCATGAAATGAAATGAAAAGCAAGAAAGTGAGTATACCCATCGCACTTGATGAAGTGGTGTCCTCGTTGGGATGAGCTCATTTTTGTCATTGGTGATCACCGTGGTGCCACCTTTTTTTGGAACACACTGAACTGGGCTCACCCAACTACTACTAGATATTGGGTATATTATACCCGCATCTAGCCACTTCAAGATTTCTTTTTTCACTACTTCCTTCATAATAGGGTTAAGTCTCCTTTGTGGTTGCACCTTGCAAATACTATTTTCTTCCAAAATAATCTTATGTTGACAAATCGAAGGACTTATTCCCTTTATGTCGGTTATGGTCCACCGAAGTGCTCTCTTATGCTTCCTTAAGAGCTCTAACAATTTTTCCTCTTGCTCATAAGTCAAATTAGATGAGATGATTACGGGTAATTTTTCATCTTCTAAAAGATGCACGTACTTAAGATGACTAGGAAGATGTTTGAGCTAAAACTCGGTAGGCTGGACTATGGATGGGTCTTGAGTGGTTTTGTCCTTAAAGTCAAGTTGTTCGAAAGCTGCTAAGTCCTCAAGAAAGTCATTGTCAAAAACTAGGTCGGAGTCTGTCACCATAGAGGTGAGGACATCATCACTATTTTCCATATTCAAGCTTAAGTCTTCACTAATGGCCGAACAATCCTCTGACTCTCCATGATACTTAAGAGACTTAAAAACATTAAACGTCACTTGTTGGTCATTTACCCTCATAGTGAGTTCACCCTTTTGAACATCGATTAAGGTTCTTCCCGTGGCTAAAAATGAACGTCCCAAGATGATTGGGACATTTTTGTCGGATTCGTAATCTAAGATCAAAAAGTCGGTCGGGAATATGATCTCATCAACCTTAACTAGAATATCCTCAATCTTACCTCTAGGGTAGGCTAAAGATCTATCCGCTAGTTGCAATGTGACAGTGGTAGGTCAGACTTCTCCTATGCCTAGCTTATTGAAAATGGACAATGGCATAAGGTTTATGCTCTCCCCTAAGTCACACAACGCATGTCCTACCTCTTGGCCTCCTATAGAGCACGGGATGGTGAAACTACCCGGATCTTTAAGTTTAGGTGGGATCTTACATGTGAGAAGAGCACTACATTCCTTGGTCAACACTACAGACTCGTATTCGCTCAATCATCTTTTGTTGCTTAGGATGTCTTTAAGAAACTTAACATAGTTTGACATTTGCTCAAGAGCCTCTACCAAAGGTATGTTAATGTGGAGTTGTTTGAAGATGTCTAAGAACTTCTTAAACTGAGCATCCACGTGTTTTTGTTTCATCCTACCAGGAAAAGGAAGGTCCCTAAGGTCATGTTCAACATTTTTAGAAGTTGAAGGCTTCTGAATTTGGCTGTTGGCCACAGTGGTGGGTGTGGTGTTACCACTGTGGTGGACAACAACAAGAGGTGTTTCAGGAACTGCAGGCTCAACTACAACTGGGGTAGTTTGCACTTCTAGGGTCACAGAAGTTGAAGGAAGTAAACCCGGAAAATTTTGCTTGTCAAAATTGTGAGTTACTTCCTCTTTTTCTTGCATGATTGGGATGTCCACTAAGTCCTTACTACTTCTTAGTGAAACGGCTTTCACATGTTCTTTGGACATGATCATAAGGGTTTCCGTATCGCTTGTCAAAGTGCCTGGTTGTCTCCCCCCAACTCAGATGCAAATTGACCGAGTTGAGTTTCGAAACCTCTCAACGTGGCATTGGTTTGGTTGATGAAACCCTTAAGTAATGATTCCAAGGAACCATTATCCATTGAACTTTGTTGCCTAGATGCTTGAGTAAATGAGTCTTGACCATTGTTGTGGGCTTGTGAGGATTGCCCATTGTTATGAGGATGTGGGGAATGCCCACCGTGATGAAATCCCGGAGGATTTTGAGGTCGATTTTGTCTAGAACTTGCCCCAGGGGGTTGTAGTCATGGATTTCCCGTCCAAGAAAATTTGGGGTGGTTTCACCAGTTAGGGTTGTAAGTCTGAGAATACAGACTGTTCCTTGAGTGATTTCCTACATAGTTAACTGAGATGGGGTTACCTGGACAGTTTTTATAAGAGTGGTTCTCATCACAAAATGCACAAGTTTCGTTTGATAAATTAGCATGCATGGCATGCACTTGGTTTTTCTCTCCTAAATTCAAGTTATTTGTTACCAAGTTTGTCAAAGCAACTATTTGAGCATTTAAAGTGGTGATGGCATCCACTTCATTAATTAAGAATAAGTTTTTGGAGGAACTGCACGGGGATTCTACCACTCAGTATTATTGTTGGCAACCTTCTCTAGGATGTCATACCCTTCATTAAATGTCTTGGCGGTAAACGCACCACCAGCTGTAGCATCAAGGACAATCTTCGCAGCGTTGGAAAGTTTAACACCCTCAAATTCGGAAATAGCAACTAATTTAAAATTTTCTCAATACATCGATAAATAATTCATCTACAAACACAATGTAGGATTTAACCTCAATACACACATTCATTCTACACATATAATCTATAATAAGGACGGGTGCTACTAAAACCCAATAATAGTCACTATCTCCAACTGCAGAAGACTTCATCAATCTACTTACTCTCGTGTAAGTCTAATGCTCAACTCCTCAAAGCACTACTAGAACCAAACCCCAACTGGAACCTGATGCACATACCGACAAATAAAAAGGTTAGTCTTAACGCCTAGTGAGCTCAAGAGTTTTCGTTAGAGATAAATAAAGCATTAACTTCAAGAATGTTATTTAAAATCGTGATGTCCAAAATGCAATGCATTTGATTTGAAAGCAACCAAAAATGAAATACATTAAATCTTAAAACAATCTCCTTTTCATTATTTACCCTTTTCGTGATTAAAATCATAAAACAAGTGCCTCCTTAAATAAAGCCAAAACCCAAAGCACAGCAAAACATAACTGACATTATAATGGTCAAACACTGAAAACGTAGATAACTCCAACTTCCAAAACATCCCAATAACTCGAATGAATTTAAATATCCAAAACCTTAAAACATAGATAAATACCCATACTCAAACGTCTCCGAAAACATGGATTATAAAACTCCATATCCTAAAACCACACCTAATGGTGACGGGGAAAACCCGGTTATATGGTACGTGACGGAACACAAAGTATGTCACATAATTATGTACGAAATCAGAACATGTGGGTTACACATAAAACACCCACCGAGCTCAACTCCTCTGAGTCTATCACTCGAAAACATCAAGTCAACCCCTCTAGGTCTATTCTTGAGAGTTCCAAAATGGGGAACTCTAGCACAAGGGAATTACACCTTACTGCCCATGAGACGCTGCCCGAACGTATAGGTCCACACCTTACTTATCATGGTGACCCAATGCCTATTCCGTGCCAAGTGGCGAACCTAATGTCCCAAAACGGGGCATAGGAACACCGTGCATATGGATCCATTGCACTAACTAAACCATTACATGACTCAAAACGAATGAACTATTGCATTCCAACATGTAATTCTTAACTAAGATGTAGTAAATGCAAATCATAACCAAACGCTCAACATTGAGCTCCTAGAAGCGGACAAGTGTCCTCAAAACCCAACAAAATCCAAACCGAGCCATAAGCTCAACAAAACCAAGGACCCAACGTTGAAAATCATAAAATGAAATCAAACGTAAACAACTCGCATTATATAAACCCAAACTCCAAAATATATAAATTAACTCCAACGTGATTTAGATTGGGACAAAGCATTTCCCAAGTGGGTTTATACATTTTATCCTCTCAAATCAACCCATAAAATGCATTTATACTAAAAAATGTACTCCATGAAATAAATCATTAAATACCCAAAATATATGATTTATCTATCCAAAATGCCCAAAATGGGTGTTTTACCATGTTTATAAAACCAAACATTTCAAAATAACTAAAACTTGTCAGCAATTAACAATTTAATGTAAGACACAAAAACTTTAAAATAAACATTTTGGCATGTACACCGTTTTCACAAATCAACTTGAACTCACCTTGCTAGATTTAGGCTAAATCTAGATTTTACCCCACTTTGAGCTCCTTTGAAGAAACTTGAATCTTCAAAGTCGAAACCTCCATAAACCTAGATACACAAGTTTCAACCATAAATATACTTATTTCACCATAAATAATTGATCCCCAAACATATTACCCCAAGATCTCATCATAACACCAAAACCCTGATTTTAGTCTAATTCCTCCAAAACCATCAAACCCAAAATCCGAAGAATACAAATACTAGAGAGTCATCAAATGAACATGTATAACTTATAGAGAAGATCTAGAAGATAGAAGAATAACTCACCACTTGGATTTTGAGCAAATCCCCAAAACCTAGAAATCTCATGAGATAATGAAGAACACTTGATCTAGCACTTGAGGTTGAGATTGCAAGCTTGATGATGAAGGAACACCTTGAAATCCATGGAAATGACTTGAAAGTGGGTTAGGGTTTGTGAGGGAAGAAGTGAACTGATTTTGGAGGAGAAAGGGAAGAGGTTAGAAGAGTTGGAAATGAGAAATGAAGTGAAAAGGGCTGAAAATCGCATTTTTAATCAAACAGGCCCCGGCGGTGACCTTGCCATGCGATAGTGACATTGTCACTATCGCGAGGGTACTCTCTCGGAGATTGTACCGCAAGTGGTACACCTACGGCGATTGTGCCACGCGATAGTGACACATGTCACTATCGCGAGTCACTCTCGCGCCACTTGTACCGAAACCCAAAAATGTCCAAAACTCGAGATTTTTGCATGGGTCGATTTAAGGTTCGAAAGCACAACATTTTTCACCCAAAAAGATAGACGGGAGGAGGAGGGATTACCAACGAAGGGCGAAAACTTACATTGCGAAAATCCGGGTGTTACAGAAAGTCCATTATAAAATGTTTCCAATTGGATGCAATGGGGGATTCCATGGTGTGGGCATTTCCAAAGAAGTTCTTTGAACCTCACCCATGCATCCGACACTGCTTCGTCGTCCCCTTGTTGAAACAGTAAAATTTCATTTCTAAGTTTTACATTCCTAGTTGGAGGAAAGTATTTTTTCAGAAATTTTTATGCAAGATCCGACCAAGTTGAAATGGAGTGAGGCGGTTGGGAATTTAGCCAAGCTTTAGCTCTATCTCTTAACGAAAAAGTGAAGAGCATTAGCCTTAAGGCATCTTGAGGAACTCCTTGAACTTTAAAAGCGTCCGCAATTTCTAAAATTAATTTTAAGTGCAAATGCGGATCTTCCGACTGTAATCCCCTAAACTAACCCATTGTGTGGATCATTTGGAACATTAACGGTTTTAACTCAAACTAGTCCCTTATTCCACGATCTTTGTCATTGACAATCTTCACCGTAGTTTCCACAATAGGTGGAGGCGGTGGATGTTGGGGTCCTACTCCAATGTCACCCATAGTCTTACTAACGGGAGTTTGTCGATTGCCTCTTTCTCTTCTACCTCGTCGACGTCTCCGAACGGTTCTTTCTATTTCAGGATCTAGAGGTACAAGTTCACCGTGTTGTAGCCATGGCATACAACACGGGAAGATGAAAAGGAAACTCGTAACTCGGGCTCAAGTAGAAATCAATATCTTAGGATGTAAAATCTTGCCAATCCCCGGCAACGGCGCCAAAAACTTGATAGCAAAAATGCACACGTGTAAAATGTGTCACAATAGCGATGCAAGTATACACCAACTATTGAGTTCTCTTAACAAGTAATATAATGGTAAGGACCAAATATCGTATCCACAGAGATTGGGCTTAACTAAGAATCAGAGATTTCTACGAACTTCCGGTGCAAAGTTTAGAGTTTTATAAAAATTGATTGGTTTTGAGAGGAATATTAAATATTAAATTTAACAAATGATAAAAAGCAGGTACGGGTGTAAATTTTCCCCGAGAGTATTTTTATAACTTAAATGGTTAACAAGACCGGTCACAATGAAGTCCCACACTATTTCCTCCTCTCGAAGCTACGTCGTATAGGTTGTGATAACGGTATTATTATAAAATTACTACACTACCTAACTTTCGGTTTACCAATCTTACTAAGTAGATCTCGAAGATCTCAGCCCCGTTAGTATGGAGGGATGCGCATATCTCTATGACACACCAACTCGACCAACATTTCGGACCTTAGTTCGATTATGCAAAAATCCATATCTCTATGTCATTATTAAAGATTTTCTCAAACCTTCTTGCATCACCCAAGCCGTATTCGGGTCCGCCCCTCTCGGGGTCTAAGACCTAATATTAACACACACAAGTGATTGGCTTGTCCACGTTGAGATAAAGATTCAACTTGGATGACCAAACCGAGAAGCTAGCCAAATGCGGTAACACCTATGTGTTACATTTTAACCTCTCGGGTTTGGCTTACACCTGCACCCAAAGGGGGGTTTAGCTACTAAACATAATTAAAGACATAGAAGAAGATAACGAATACTCAAAAGAAAGTGCATATAAATTAAAAACGTTTCTGTGGTGGCAGACATCACCACAGTGGTACAGAAATGGAAAGACGGAAATTAAAATTACAACTAAATTACTAAAATAAATTCTGCTAAAACTAAAACACAATGAGAGGAATCAAAGGATTATGGGATGTAGGGATAGATGGATAGATGGATGTCTTCCAAATGGTCCTCCAAGCTCCAATTTATAGTGGGAGAGGAGAGAAGTGTGAAAGGGACATGAGAGTACAAACACCAAGGAAGAAAGGGACCTTTCATGGTGTCTTCATCCAACTTTTGTATTCATTCTCCTTGTCCATATCTCCTCTATTTCAATGAAAGCTTCAGATTTTGACCAAGCTCTTACTTTTTCCCATTTCACCAATTCAGCAACAAAATCTCTGCAGTATCTTTAAGGTTCCTGCTTGCCACTGTGGTAAGTTTGAGTGGCCACATTGACGAACTTTCTTACCAAAACCAAATGTTCGGTTATTTCTCTCTTAAAGAACAATTTGGACCAAAGAAGTGGGAAAAGACTCAAACGAGTATTAGATTGGTAAAAATGGGTTTAATAGAGGAACGATATTTTTTTTAATTAAAAACTTTTACCCACTTAAAGTTTAAAATAAATTATCTTAAAAATTACTAATATTTTAATCAAAAAATTACATAAAAAAAACGAGAATTTCGTGTTTTTCGATATGACATCCATCTCGATATAGTTTTTTGTTGTTGTTTTCACCGTTTTTTACGTGATATGCTATATATATATATATATATTATATTCATTATGAATATTTATGTACGTTCAAGTATGTACAAAACTTCGACACCGTAATGTCCGTAACTCGACATCACCTTCAGATTTTGACCAAGCTCTTACTTTTTCCCATTTCACCAATTCAGCAACAAAATCTCTGCAGTATCTTTAAGGTTCCTGCTTGCCACTGTGGTAAGTTTGAGTGGCCACATTGACGAACTTTCTTACCAAAACCAAATGTTCGGTTATTTCTCTCTTAAAGAACAATTTGGACCAAAGAAGTGGGAAAAGACTCAAACGAGTATTAGATTGGTAAAAATGGGTTTAATAGAGGAACAAATAACTCTAAAATTTGAGAGTTATCGATATTTTTTTTAATTAAAAACTTTTACCCACTTAAAGTTTAAAATAAATTATCTTAAAAATTACTAATATTTTAATCAAACAAATTACATAAAAAAAACGAGAATTTCGTGTTTTTCGATATGACATCCATCTCGATATAGTTTTTTGTTGTTGTTTTCACCGTTTTTTACGTGATATGCTATATATATATATATTATATTCATTATGAATATTTATGTACGTTCAAGTATGTACAAAACTTCGACACCGTAATGTCCGTAACTCGACATCACCTTCTTCAACAATTTCTTCAATGTCATAATGCATCACGTTCTTCATCACCTTAACATAGCACCCATCGAGACGAATCGAGAACCTATCGAGTTTTGGTTGTGAATCGGGGAAAAAAGAGAGCGCGTCATGTCTCCACACCTTCACGGTTCATTCATGTATTATTTATCATGAGTAATGTATCATTTAGGATGAATAATACATCATTCAGAGTAAATAATACGCGATTCATGAATTCGTGTATTATTCATCGTGAATGTTGTATAATTCATCCTGAATAATGTATTATTAATCATGAATAATGAATGAACGTTCACATTTGTTATTCATACTGAATGTGGGACACCCGGACATGCGCATACATATTCATAATGAATTAAACCCAATTTCGGTTGTGAATCGGAAACAAAATAGAGTGCATCATGTGTCCACACCTTCACGGGTCATTCATATATTATTCATCATGAATAATGTATCATTCATGATGAATAATATAACATTCAGGGTGAATAATACATGAATGAATTTGTGTATTATTCATTATGAATAGTGAATAAACGTTCACCTTTATTATTCATACTGAATGTGGACACCCGGGGACATGCATACATTTTCATAATGAATATAACACATATATAGCATTTCACGTAAAAAACAGTTAAAATGAATGGAAAAAAAATTATATCAAGATGGATGTCATATCAAAGAGCACGAAATTCTCGTTTTTTGATGTAATTTGTTTGATTAAAATATTATTAATTTTTAAGATAATTTGTTTTAAACTTTAAAGAGGTAAAAGTTTTTTAATTAAAAAAGAAAATAAAAAGTCAAACAAGGTATGCGCTTATTCAAATTTCAGTTTTGTCCCTAATCACTTCTTAATTAATCTTTATTATGTTTTAACAATTGATTAGATTGCTAAGTTTTGATTAATGGCTAAGATTGATCCTCACGTGCACAATGAAAAGTGAGTTTTCATTTAAACTCACCCTTATATATATATATATATATATATATATATATATATATATATATATATATATATACTAAATCTAGTTTTTAATATGAAATGAAACTGGTTTGTAAATGGAACAAAATACTCAGGATTTAATGGTTCCATTAAGAGTCAATCTTTGAATCACTAAGAGGTGAATTTTATTTGGCAAAAGAACGGTCTGCCCCATAATGGTACCAAAACCCTCTGAATGATTTTGTATCATGACCCTCCCTTAACCATTCAGAGTCTTAATTTCATTCTGAACAATTAAAAAAACAATCATATTACATTTTAGAGTATATCATAATAGCCTCTTAATCATTATGACCAGTTAATCATTCTACACCAAACCATTCAGCAAATACGAAATAGCCCTTAATGAAAAGTTTGTTTATAGAAAGTTAGGATGAGAATCTGTAAGAAATAATAAACCTTGAGGATCCTAATCATTAATCTAAGGGGGCGTTTGGTTCGCAGAATGATTTTGGATGAAATGGAATATGTCAAAGGAATTTGACTTTGATGGAATTGGAATGGAATGTTGTCAGGTTTGACCACCTGTTTGATTGGCAGAATTGGAATATAATCTGTTAAATGAATTGAAAATTTTCTGTTTGGTTCACAAATTGTAGCTTCGGAATTGGAATGGAATTTTGATAAATGACCAAAATACCCTTTTTAATTTTTTTAAATAAAAATTACTTTAATAAAATAGTCATTAAATGTAGAGAGGGAGGAGAGAAAGTGAGAGAGATGGAGAAAGGGGGAGGGAGAGAGAGAGGAGAGAGAGATATTTTGAGAGAGGGAGTGAGAGGGGGAGAGAGAGAAGAGAGAGGGAGAGGAGAGAGGTAGAGAGAGGAAAGAAAGGGAGAGGAGAGAGAGGGGGGGAGGAGAGAGAGAACAGAGAGGAGAGGAGAGGGAGAGAGAGAGGAGACCAAATCCACATCAGATGGGTTTTAATTTTGTTAAGAGGGTATTTTTGTCATTTTAAAAATATTGGACGGAATGAAATTCAATTCCATCACTTTTGTGAATGAATGACCAAATTCACATTTGAAGGAATTCAATTTCATTCCATGGATAACCAAACATCATGATGGAATTTAGTCAATGGAATTGACCATTTCAATTCCATCAGATTCCGGCGGAAACCAGCGTTCGCAGAATGTTTTTGGATGGAATGGAATCTGTCAAAGGAATTTGACTTTGATGGAATTGGAATGGAATGTTGTCAGGTTTGACCACCTGTTTGGTTGACAGAATTGGAATGGAATCTGTTAAATGAATTGGAATTTTTCTGTTTGGTTCACAGATTGTAGCTTCGGAATTGGAATGGAATTTTGGTAAATGACCAAAATACCCTTTTTTATTATTTTAATTTTTTAAACAAAAATTACTTTAATAAAATAGTCATTAAATAGTTTAATTTTTAACAAAAATTATTTTTATTATTTTAGCACATGAATGATGCCGAGAGAGTGAGGAGAGAGAGGGAGAGAGAGGGAGAGAGAGAGAAGAGGAGAGAGGGAGTGTAACACCCGTAAATTCAGGTAAGTTGAGGTTTTGTTAATCTTACGTTTATGTGTTTATCAAAGTAGAACGTATGTGTTTAATTGCCATTTTAGTCTGCGATTAATTGCTCGATATCGAATTGGGAGTTTTAGAATTGTGTTTGGTAAACAGGGAGTTTCGCGATTTAGTCGCGAGTGGAAGTCGCGGCACAAGCCGCGTAGTCCACTGGGGTGTTTCGGGTTTGAGGAACCTCGCGACTTAGGCGCGGGTTATAGTCGCGGCACTAGCCGCGTGATTCACTGTGTTCGAATTGGTCGGGATAGCGGGCGAATTATGACGCGGGTCCAAGTCACGGCACAAGTCGCGATCGACCTGCAGTCCCTTAAACCCTTCTTTGGCCGATTTTCTCTCATTTGGTTCTTACATTCCCTCTCCATTGGCGATTTTAGAGCTCACTAAATCAGCCCCTTTCCTCACCAAACCCTACCTCTCATAAATACAACCTACTTTGGTGGTTGGAATATTGGAACCTTGCATTTACTCTCCTCAAGTCTTCAAGCTTCACCTACAAGTCTCCATCTTCATTATCCAACTTCTAGGGTTCCATATTTTCTAGGTTTTGGTTCAAAACCTAGATTGTGAGTTTACTAAACCTTTGTTAAAACTAGATACACATCATAATCTTCTATATGTTATTTCATTCCTTATGTGTTTAAGTATTTGGGATTTCTTGATGAAAATGGTTAGAAATATGGACATTGGTGATATGCTATGTTTTATGTTATGTGTACCATTATTTGGGGCTTTTCCCATGGACATGTAAAATGGGTACCTCAATATGTTAAATGTATGCATATATGTGTGTTATGATGATTTTAGTTGGAATATCACTTTGGTGACATAGTCATATGCATGCTGAATATAATTGTCATTTGGGACTTTTGTTGGACTTCATGAGGATAGGATGGTAACATTGTACCCGTAGTCGGTATGGAAATATGTTGGGTTGAAATATACCTAAGGACCTCCTATATGCATTATGTTGGACGAATCAAGCCAAGTTCACTAGGAGGATGTAGTCTTGGGGCACCACCGGAATGGTATGTGCCTAGACCTCCGCCACTCGGAAAGTTTCCTTTACGGTCTGATCTTTGGAGTGTTCCTTGTTAAGGGCATCAAGGTGCATTGACTCTTTGGAGTGGAATTGATTGGTGCTTTAGGTCTCCCCTAATGACTCCACATATATTTGGACACTGGTTAACTGTTGATAAGAAATTGTGACTGTTCATGCATGCTTATTATTGTCCAACT
This sequence comes from Arctium minus, assembly GCA_954870635.1. Classification (NCBI taxonomy): domain Eukaryota; kingdom Viridiplantae; phylum Streptophyta; class Magnoliopsida; order Asterales; family Asteraceae; genus Arctium; species Arctium minus. The sequence continues at coordinate 8,814,000 of OX941096.1, read as the reverse complement.
CTCGATGGGAATCCTTTTGGGGTAGATTTGCTACCTATGGCCATAGGGGGTTTTGACGTGGTCATAGGCATGGATTGGTTAGTAAGGCACAAGGCCGACATCTTTTGCTCTAAGAAGATGATTCAAGTGCCTTTGGAAGGAAGCAATATGGTCATCATCTATGGAGAGAAAGGAAAGGGTCGCAACCCTATAATCTCCTCTCTCAAGGCTCGCAAGTTCTTAGCGAAGGGTTACCCTTCGTACTTGGCCTACGTTGTGGACGCAAAGAAAGAAAAAAAGTCGGTAGAAGATGTGGAGGTGGTACAAGATTACCCGGACGTCTTTCCGGAAGACTTACCCGGATTACCTCCGGAGTGACAAGTGGAGTTTCAGATTAACCTCACACCGGGAGCGGCTCCGATAGCTCGTGCTCCATATCGTTTGGCACCGACAGAAATGAAAGAGATGATGACGCAAATTCAAGAGTTGTTGGAGAAGGGCTTCATTCGACCAAGTTCATCTCCTTGGGGAGCACCGGTACTATTCGTGAAGAAGAAGGATGGATCTATGCGGATGTGCATAGATTATCGGGAGTTAAACAAAGTCACGGTGAAGAACAAGTATCCCTTACCTCGCATCGACGACCTTTTTGATCAACTTCAAGGCGCGGGATTTTTCTCGAAGATTGATCTTCGATCCGGTTATCATCAAGTGAGAGTGAAGAACGAAGACATTCCGAAGACAGCTTTTCGGACGAGATACGGTCGTTATGAGTTTTTGGTGATGCCTTTTGGCTTAACCAACGCTCCGGCCGTATTCATGGATCTAATGAACCGTGTGTGTCGCCCATTCTTGGATAAATCCGTGATCGTCTTCATCGACGATATTTTAATATATTCAAAGGATGAGTCCGAGCATGGAAAACACTTACGAGAAGTATTAGAAGTTCTAAGGAGAGAGAAGTTGTTCGCGAAATTCTCGAAGTGCGAATTCTGGCTTCAAGAGGTGCAATTCTTGGGGCATGTGGTATCGAAGGACAGCGTAAAGGTGGATCCGACAAAGATCAATGAAATGATGAGTTGGGAGCCTCCAACAAGTCCGACGGAGATTCGAAGCTTCTTAGGTTTAGCGGGTTACTACCGGTGTTTCATCCAAGACTTTTCCAAGATAGCTACACCGCTCACTTCTCTTACAAGGAAGAACGTCAAGTTCCTTTGGACCGATGCACAACAGCAAGCCTTTCAGACAATCAAGAGGAAGTTGTGCGAAGCTCCGGTCTTATCCCTACCCGAAGGATCGGAAGACTTTGTTGTGTTTAGTGACGCTTCCAAGATGGGGCTTGGGTATGTCCTAATGCAAAGGGGGAAAGTAATAGCCTACGTGTCGCGGCAATTAAAGGATCATGAGAAAAACTATCCAACTCATGATTTGGAGTTGACGGCGGTAGTTTTCGCGTTAAAGTTGTGGCGACACTACTTGTATGGGACCAAGTGTACTCTTTTCACGGATCACAAGAGTCTTAAGTACATCTTCGATCAAAAGGAACTCAACATGCGACAAAGGAGATGGCTAGAGCTCTTGAAAGATTATGATTGTGATTTACTCTATCATCCTGGCAAGGCCAATGTGGTGGCGGACGCTTTGATTCGAAGGAGCCATGATAGTGGTGTTAAATTGTCCCTTACAAGAATCGATGTGGTATCAAGTTTGGTGGAAAGCATCAAGACGTGGCAAGTGGAAGCGCTCAAGGAGCAAAATCTCAAATCCGAGATCATGGTAAAGCAAAGTGGACTTTTGACGGAAGATAGTCGCGGACTCAAACTCTTCCAAGGTCGAATTTGGGTGCCGAAGTTGGGCGAAAATCGGGAATTACTTCTAGAAGACGCGCACAAGTCGAAGTATTCTATACATCCCGGTAGTGCCAAGATGTATAGAGACTTAAAATTAAATTATTGGTGGCCGGTGATGAAGTTAGATGTGGCTAACTATGTAGAGAGATGTGTCACGTGTCTTCAAGTCAAGGCGGAACATCAAAGGCCGTATGGGAGTTTACAACCATTGTCCATTCCCGAGTGGAAATGGGACAACATCACTATGGACTTCGTGATGAAGCTACCAAAGACCTTGCGAGGCCATGATACAATTTGGGTGATCGTGGATCGGTTGACCAAGAGCGCGCATTTTCTTGCGATGCGGGAGTCTTTGCCGATGGAGAAATTGGCTAAACTGTACATCGATGAGGTTGTGTCGAGGCATGGGGTTCCACAATCTATCGTATCGGATCGAGATAGCCATTTCACGTCGAACTTTTGGGCAAGCTTGCAAAAGGAATTGGGTACCAGATTAAATTTGAGCACGGCGTATCATCCTCAAATGGATGGTCAAAGTGAAAGGACGATTCAAACGCTCGAAGATATGCTGAGGTCGTGTGTGATAGACTTCGGGGGAAGTTGGGATTCACATCTACCGTTGGTAGAGTTCGCGTACAACAACAATTACCATTCTAGCATTGGCATGGCACCATTCGAGGCGTTGTACGGGCGAAAGTGCCGAACTCCAGTTTGTTGGTTAGAAGCGGGCGAAAAGCAATTCGCCGGGCCAGAAATAGTGCAAGAGACGGCGGACAAGGTGAAAGAGATTCGAGAAAGGCTAAAGGCGGCGCAAGACCGACAAAAGAGCTATGCGAACAAGAAGAAGAGACCGGTTGAGTTTCAAGTGGGTGACCGAGTCATGTTGAAGGTGTCCCCGTGGAAGGGGATCATACGTTTCGGGAAGCGTGGGAAACTTAGTCCTCGTTTCCTCGGACCATTCAGTATTTTGGAAAAGATTGGTTTGCAAGCCTACCGGTTGGATTTACCACCGGAAATGGATGGGATACATCCTACATTCCACGTGTGTTACCTTCGGAAATGTCTAGCCGAAGAAGAAAGTGTAATCCCTTTGTCGGAAATTCGGGTGGACAATGGGAATCGTTGTGTGGAAGAACAGGAGTCGATTTTGGAATCGAAGGTGAAAAAGTTAAGACATAAAGACGTAATCATGGTTAAAGTTCAATGGAAGCATCATCGGGGTGCTAACATTACTTGGGAGTCCGAAGATGATATGAAGAAGCGTTACCCTCACTTATTCGCTTAGAGTGAGATTTTGGGGACGAAATCCTAATTAGGTGGGGAGGATTGTAACACCCGTAAATTCAGGTAAGTTGAGGTTTTGTTAATCTTACGTTTATGTGTTTATCAAAGTAGAACGTATGTGTTTAATTGCCATTTTAGTCTGCGATTAATTGCTCGATATCGAATTGGGAGTTTTAGAATTGTGTTTGGTAAACAGGGAGTTTCGCGATTTAGTCGCGATTGGAAGTCGCGGCACAAGCCGCGTAGTCCACTGGGGTGTTTCGGGTTTGAGGAACATCGCGACTTAGGCGTGGGTTATAGTCGCGGCACTAGCCGCGTGATTCACTGTATTCGAATTGGTCGGGATAGCGGGCGACTTATGACGCGGGTCCAAGTCGCGGCACAAGTCGCGATCGACCTGCAGTCCCTTAAACCCTTCTTTGGCCGATTTTCTCTCATTTGGTTCTTACATTCCCTCTCTATTGGCGATTTTAGAGCTCACTAAATCAGCCCCTTTCCTCACCAAACCCTACCTCTCATAAATACAACCTACTTTGGTGGTTGGAATATTGGAATCTTGCATTTACTCTCCTCAAGTCTTCAAGCTTCACCTACAAGTCTCCATCTTCATTATCCAACTTCTAGGGTTCCATATTTTCTAGGTTTTGGTTCAAAACCTAGATTGTGAGTTTACTAAACCTTTGTTAAAACTAGATACACATCATAATCTTCTATATGTTATTTCATTCCTTATGTGTTTAAGTATTTGGGATTTCTTGATGAAAATGGTTAGAAATATGGACATTGGTGATATGCTATGTTTTATGTTATGTATACCATTATTTGGGGCTTTTCCCATGGACATGTAAAATGGGTACCTCGATATGTTAAATGTATGCATATATGTGTGTTATGATGATTTTAGTTGGAATATCACTTTGGTGACATAGTCATATGCATGCTGAATATAATTGTCATTTGGGACTTTTGTTGGACTTCATGAGGATAGGATGGTAACATTGTACCCGTAGTCGGTATGGAAATATGTTGGGTTGAAATATACCTAAGGACCTCCTATATGCATTATGTTGGACGAATCAAGCCAAGTTCACTAGGAGGATGTAGTCTTGGGGCACCACCAGAATGGTATGTGCCTAGACCTTCGCCACTCGGAAAGTTTCCTTTACGGTCGGATCTCCGGGTGTGTCGGGCCTTTGGGGTGTTCCTTGTTAAGGGCATCAAGGTGCATTGACTCTTTGGAGTGGAATTGATTGGTGCTTTAGGTCTCCCCTAATGACTCCACATATATTTGGACACTGGTTAACTGGTTATAAGAAATTGTGACTGTTCATGCATGCTTATTATTGTCCAACTCACTAGGCTTTTTGGCCTAACACTTGTTTGGTGTCGATGTGTATCTCAGGTGTTAGCGGCGCGACTCCTAGACAAGTTTAGATGCTTTGGGCAAGAGTTTGGGGATTTTGGCACTTGAACTAGTTTTGGAAGATTTGGGTTTATAGATGACACCCCTTTTGTAATCTCTTTTCTAGATGTAGAAATTAGATTAGTTGGTTGTTGTTTATTTATCCGTTAAATTACAGATTTGTGATTAAACAGGTTGTTTGTATATTTCCCGTTTTTGGGAGGCTCTTGCTATGGCAAACTTTCCACCACTTCTCCATTTATGGAAAGTTTTTGTTATCCTATTTTTAGGGTGTTACAGAGAGAGAGAGAGAGAGGAGAGAGTGGAGGAGAGATAGAGGATAGAGGGAGAGAGAGGAGAGAGTGGAGGAGAGAGAGAGGGAAGAGAGAGAGGGGAGAGATAGGAGAGAGGGAGAGAGAGAGGAGAGGAGAGATAAAGAGAGAGGGAATAGAGAGGAGGAGAGAGGGAGAGATAGAGGAGAGGAGAGAGAGGAGGAGAGAGAGAGAGAGGAAATAGAGAGAGAGAGGATAGAGTGGAAGAGAAAGAGAGGAGAGAGAAAGAGAGAGAGGAGAGAGTGGATGAGAGAGAGTGAAGAGTGAGAGAGAGAGGAGAGAGAGAGGGGAAAGAGAGAGAGAGGAGAGAGGGAGAGAGAGAAGAAAGAGAAAGAGAGAGGAAAGAGAAAGAGATAGGATAGAGTGGAGGAGAGAGAGGAGAGAGGAGAGATAAAGAGAGAGGGGAGAGAGAGAGAAGAGAGGAAAGAGAAAGAGAGAGGGAGAGAGAGGAGGAGAGATAGAGGAGAGAGGGAGAGAGAGAGGAGGAGAGAGAGAGATAGAGAGAGGAAAGAGTGAGAGAGAGGATAGAGTGGAAGAGAAAGAGAGAGGAAGAGAGAGAGGAGAGAGTGGAGGAGAGAGAGTGAAGAGAGAGAGAGGAGAGAGCGGAGGAGAGAGAGGAGAGAGAGGGAAGAGAGAGAGAGGAGAGATAAAGAGAGAGGGAGGAGAGAGAGAGGGGAGAGAGGAGAGAGTGGAGGTGAGAGAGAGAGGAGAGCAGAGAGAGGAGAGAGAGGAGATAGAGATGAGAGAGATAGTTGGTGTTTGCTGATAATCAATATTAGTAAGGTTTAGTTTAGAGTAAAGGGTAAATTTGGAATTATCAAAATATAAGATTCCATTCCATTGAAATTCTTGGGTTTTAGGATGGAATGTTCAAATCCTTCATTTGTGGAATTTGGTGGAATTCACACATTCCTTCCATAGAAAAAAATGAACCAAACAAGGGAATTGAATTTGGTCAAAGGAATTGGACATTCCAATTCCATCAGAATCTGCGAACCAAACGTCCCCTAAGGGTTTCAAAACTTCATAACGAGGATGAAACTACATGGACAAAATTTGTAATCTCTTATAAAATATTTATAAAAAAAAAGATAATATAAAATATCATCTAAATAAGAAAGTTGATAGATAATTTAATTTTATGTTAACAACTTATTCTAAAAATTCATAAAATCTATACTATTATTGATTCGATAAATCTTAAATTGGAAGGATTGAAAGTGTTAAATAGCATTTCTAACAAATTCTCAACTTCGAGAATTTTTTGTTGTAAAAGATTATCCAAAACCTTATTTTAATTAATAAAAGATAAGAGAACGAGGGTGAAATTCTTCAAATTTTAAGACTTCTAACAAACTAATTGCTTAAGAAAAAGAAATTGATTTTTATTTTTCCTACCAACAAGAATTTTTGAAATTAAATATTTAGATCAATAATATTTTATAAATTATATTTAATATTTTAATAATATAATTAAAATTACGAAGAAGTTATAGTAGATTGAAATTAACGTTTTTAAATATTTAACTTCGAATTGTTATAATGATGAGTTAAAAATTTATATTAAATTATGTGTCTCATTGTGGAATTGTGCTTGTCATTTGGAAAATACCAAAGCAAAGCTCGTATAAAAGAATCTTCAATGGAAGTTTCTTATAAGTAAAAATTGCTATGACTTGTAGGAACTAGAATTATGGAGAGTTTTTAAAATAAACCAAATCTCTATAAGTTCTTATTTAATAACATTGGTTCTTACCATTAAATTTGTGAGATGTGACATCTTTCTTATATTTTTATTTTATTTTCTTGACTTTATAATAATTATTGATGTTAAAAATATGTATAGGACTCACAAAAACAAATTCTTATAAGAACTATTATTGTAGACAATTATATGAATTCTTATTTTAATTAGTTAAAAATGAGGTTACAACAAAAAGTGTAAAAAAAAATTTGTTATAAGACCATCCACAATTTCAAGCCAATTGCAAACCCAATTGCAAAACTAATTATGATGCCATGTAGGCAAAGCAATTGCAAATTTTGCAATTCAATTTGCAAGGCCACGTGGCCAATGTAATTCATTTTTTGTTTTTTTTTTAATTTAAATAGATTTTAAGTATATAATTTCTATTAATTAATTATTTTAATTTATTTTTTAATTAAATTAATCATTCTTGTTTTAAAAAATAATTGTATTATATTATTATATTATATATTAATCGTTTATTTAAAATTAAAACTTATATTTTAATTATCATTAAATTAAAATAAATAATTATATATCATGTTATTAATTAAAACAATATAAATTTATATAATAATTTATAAAATAATTAATAAATGTTATAGTGGGGACCACTTTTGAAAGTATAAGTGAATTGCATGTGTGTAGAGGGTAATTGTAAAAGCTGATGTGACACAATTGAAAGTGAAAATGAATTGCTGGGATGTGGATAGTCTAAGAACCTCCGTTAGAAATCCTCAAAAAAAAATGATTTAAAATTCAATCATGGATGGTGGAGTTGGTGGTGGCTGAATCAAGGATATATTCGTCAATTCCTGTATCCTTAGTCAAGAGTCAAGACAAGGGAGTAGGGAAGTTATTTTCAAAGATCAACGGCAAGTGGGTTTACTTGACTTCGAAGAAAGAGAATCATTTTCCTACTGAAATGACCCAAGATAGAATTTTGGTTTAAAATATATTTCATCATTAATTAAATGTTTAACATATTTACTCTTGTTAATAAATAAAATTATTTTATAACAAGACAACTTATTTCTAAAACATTTGATATTAGAGCAACTCCAACCATCATACCAAAAAAAAACCAAAAACATCAAATTTGGTGGACTCAAAAAAAAAAAAAAAAAAAAAAAAACTCAACTCCAACCGTCCTCTAAAAAAACACCAAATTTGTAAACCATACATTAAAATAATATAAATATGTTGATTTAAAAAACAAATTATTATATATTTAATGAATTTTAATATTAAAAATAAAAAAATAGAAAAAAGTGGTGGGGTCCCTGGATTTAGGTTTTGCCGTTCATAGAATCGGCCGGTATAAATCAAAAACATTTAATAATAGACTCATTTTAAACGTATTGACGAGAAAATTATAATAGTGTAATTTGTAAAAACGTATTTTTTTATGTATTTTAGTTAATATACGATTACGTGTGTTAATATAATTAAAGAGTTAAAATGAAAAAAAATAGAAGATATAAAGTAAATTAAATAACAAATTATAAAGATGTTTTCTATTTTTTTTTTCCCAAAAACAATTCTTAAGACAAAAAAATATGCCTAAACTTTGACCATTTTAAGAAGAGACTTTGAAAAGTGCTTAAAAAATGTAATTGGTTGATGAGATTGACTATTTTAGTTAATTTCTCCATTTTTTTATTTGTAGGATGATAAAGTCGGTGATATCTTTTTTTTCCTTCAATTTGTAGTTTTATCTGTTATTTAGGTTGCAAATTACATTTTTAAGTAATAAGAATGTATTTAACATCTTTCCAAAAGTCCAAGAATTTATTTAGTTTATTTTGAATTGTCTAAGAACTAGGCATGGAAATGGTCCCCGCCCCGTTGGGGAACCCGGTTCACCCGCCCCGATCGGGGACGGGGATTCCCCGCTAAGCCGGGGATGGGGACGGGGATGGGGATCCCCGTTTGTCTCAAACTGGGGATGGGGATGGGGACGGGTATCGTACTCCCCGCCCCGCCCATCCCCGTACCCGTTATATATTAACTAATAAATTAAATATATTATTTATTTCAACTAAATCGGTAATTCATAATATTTTATTTTCTAACTAGGTTTATAATCTAAAATTGTCATTTTGTGGATGTTAGTATGTAATCTTTTGGATGTCAAGTCAATATACAATTAGTCGATGTGTTTTGGATATTACTCGATATGTTTTGGACGTGTGACGTTAAGGTTTTTTTTTTAATTAAACTGGATTTATATTGGTTTTAGCTAATTAAGTATCATATGATGTGATTTTTTGTATAAAATTAAATTCCTTTTGATTTTAGGTTTTTGGAAATTTGTGAAATTTAAATACGTGTTGCGTCTCACATATTTGATTCAAAATAGTTTATATAAACCGAAAAAAAAATCCCCGTTTCCCCGTTGGGGATCCCCGTTCCCCGTTGGGGATGGGGATGGGGATGTGATCATATTCCCCGGCGGGGATGGGGATGGGGACGGGGATAGAGATGAGGATCGGGGACGGGGATGGGGATTGAGGTCCCCGCCCCATCCCCGCCCCATTTCCATGCCTACTAAGAACTTATTTGTTTCAAAAAATTATCCAGGGACTTAGAGCATCTCCAACCTTAGCACAAAAAAACACTAAAAACACCAAATTTGGTGAGCCCGTCAACACCAAAAAAACACTCAACTCCAACCATACTCTAAAAAACACCAAATTTGTGGACCCCACATTAAAATAACATATTTTATTTACTATTAACTATTTTTAATAACAATAAATATAAATTATAAATACATATTAAAATAATTAATAATCAGTAATTAATTTACTTAATGTAAACTTATTAAATTAAAAACAATAAAATTTTAATTTACATTATGTAAAAAAATTTATGATAATTATTAAAAATAAATAATTAAAGGTATATATAATTTATATTATATAAATATATTAACTTAATTAATATTAATATAAAATGAATGCATGTGGGCCCTTTGGGTTTTGCCGGTCGATAAAGACACGGCAAATATGTCGTGTAATCTTGTGGCCGACATAAAATAAATAAATGTCGTGCGAGTGAAGGAGTGAAAACAACAATTTTGTGAAAATGACGTTTGCTTGGAGATGCTTTTAATCACTCCAAATACTAAAGTCTATTGGGTTTTTTCCGAACTTTTCCTTATTTGCAAAAGACATAATTTATAAATTTAAAAATCGTATTGTATATTTTATTAAAAAAAATTTTAAGAAAGTACCGTGTTTTTTGTAGAAAAAAGTTTAAAATAAAATTTGATGTAGAATAATATATAAAAACTTTAATATCATTCATTCTTACACAAATCAAATAAAAAAGGATTTACAATAGTCTAATTAAATGTTTTAGTTATATTTGGTTGATGGTTTAACTTCCTAGCCACATTTTTTTTCTATTTTTACTGAAATAGCGCATACTTTCGTAAAAAACATTCACATTTACGAACTCATGCAAAATATAAAAAATATTTTACACTTTCAGCCCCTCTTCGTAAAACTTGTAGACCTTCACTTCACATCCTGATCCTTGTCTTAGCCCTCTCCTTCCATTCCTTATTCTCCATCTTGAGAACTCTTCTTTCTCTTCGAAACTCTCATTCGATAAATAAGGATTAAACTAGTTAAAAATAAGAAAAAAGTGAGGATTGTGAAAATTTTTGGGGAGTGAAAAGTGTAATATTTTAAAATCCGGAGGCTAGATTCGTAATTTTAAAATATAAATTAAATAAGATATAATTAGGTTCGCTATATAAAAGGGATTTTAATTTTACAGCCCACAGGTTTGCAACCATTTTCTCTTTTTTTTTTTTTTTCCTGCTGTAGTAACATTTTCGCTTTGTATTTTAGGTTCTCAATTTTACACCCCACGTTTTCTCTTTCCATACACGAACAGGGGCCAAAAATGTAAATTTTTTGGGGATCTTTGTATACAGTCGTAATTGCGACTGTTTTTCACGAACATGGGCCCGAAATGTATATTTTTTATTGGGTTTGCGAATTAGTTCGTAATTACGAACATGTTTCATGAACAGAGGCTGAATGAAACACCCTAAAATTTAGAGTAATTTAAAATTTTGGCAATATGACGTTTGTATTTGAAGAAAACCACCCAAAATTGGTAAAGGTGTAAGCGTTTACAAAACCTGCATATAAAGCATGGAAAATTGACAACAAACTAATCTAAATCATTTCTATCTAGATTAGATAGGTTGTCAACCCAATTCCCAAAAATGAATAAACTATTTTAAACGCCAAGACTCCAATATCTATCATCTCAAAAATGCCTCGAGTCCATGCTCGTCACTCAAACCTTTGAGAACCCACCACTAAGGGAACCTGTTATACATGACATTAAAGAAAAAGTGTTAGGCTTAAAGCCTAGTGAGAACATACAATTTATATGTCAATTTATGAAAATAATTTAAATGCAACGGTAAGAAACCTTTTTCGCCCAAAAACCTTTGTAAAAGATTTAATATGTAGATAGTGGCCTTGCGGTCCACAAAAACATCTTACGATGATGGGGGAGACCCGATTTTCCAAGGATCGTGGCGGAACACAAAAGTAGGCCACTCTCCGAGTTATGATCTCAATGCTTGGAACCATGGCCACGAACAACGCCAGCTCGTACTCAGATGTGGGGGAGGGCAACCCGAGGATCCAAGCCATACTCATTCACTAGGATTACATTTACGGCTCATGGCTAGTAACCGGTCCCACATAACCGTACCAAATTGCCTCCGAGGACCCAATGTCTCAACTAGCTACATACAGGGATAATACCCCAACGAAAGTCGACTCAATACCTATGGATCCACTAGTAGTATTTGGATTTGTCACAATTTCATTTGTGACTCATAGAAGGCCAATGTAGCATTTAATATCCGTTATTTCCACAAAATACATTCATGTGTTTAACTGCTGATAAGAATTTACAAAATCCAATTATAAGTGTGAAAATCATAAAATTGGAAATATATATATTCTTTCAAATAATCCACCTACGAATGCAAGTATGATCATTGCTCCATCATATTAGTTGAAAGGGGTAAAAACCCTCAAATCTCCCAAAATATAAGTTAGGTAAAAAAATCTTATAAATATGAACCAAAATCAAAGGAGATGAGTAGGAGTTTAAAATATCAAGTTTTGTCATGTAAAAAGTTTAGAGAAAAGGAATATGAACTCACAATGCTTGGTCTGGGTAAACCCTAGAAACCAAGAAATCTTCAATACGGTAGAACCTTGACCTTAAACTCTAGGTGATCAACTATGGTGAAGGTGATGAAGTAACCTCTTGAAATCTAAGTATTTAATGTCTTAGATGAAGCTAGGGCTTGAAGAATAATGAGAGAAAATGAGAGAGAATGGGAGAGTTTTGGGTAGGTGAAAGTATTTTTATGAGAAAAAAGATAAGGAAAGCATTTAATGGGGGTCTGGTCCGTCGGCGACCTTGTCATAGTCGCCCGCTTAAGGTGACCTACGGTACCACCCTCGCGAGATTGACACGCGACAGTGACTCGAGCATAATCGTCGGGCACTGTCGCCCAACATGTACCGCAACCCCTCCTTGGGTCGCGATTGTGACACCGCGACTATGCCCAGGGCATAGTCGTCGGGCACTCTCGCCCTGGAGGTATCGAATCCGAAAGTTTCAGTGATCTCGACCCCATCGAGACCCAAGGCCTAAGGCCCTATCTTTGACATTTAATATGTGTATTTCATGTCAAAGAGAGCCCACTAAGAACACTACACTCCAAGACCCAAACAATTAAATGATTCATTTAATGCTCATTGATTGGAGTTTATTAAGTGTTCTAATTTTTATTTTGGCTCCTATGTGGGACAAAGTTTCTCCTCTAACCTATTTACCACTTAAGGGTCACATTCACACAAATACACACATAAATCACAAGTGGGTTATTCTTACCGAAAATTCGGGCGTTACACTGAACACGTAAAATTTTTAGGGGTTAATTGAATGTCTTCGTAATTGCGATGAATACGAACGCGTGGGCAATTTTTTCAATTTTTTTAGAGAAAATGATTAGATAATTAAGTCATTTATAGAAAATGGCTAAAAAATTAATTTCCTTTCATAATATTTTCTTGAGTAAACTACAATTTACGTCCCTGTGGTTTGATGTTTATAACAATTTTCGTCCATGGTCTTTAAAAATTTCTTTTTTCGTCCCTATGGATTGTACTTTGTTTCTTTTTTCGTCTCTTAGACTAATTTTATTTAAATAATCTGTTAAACTATGGATATTTTAGTCCTTTTACTATTTTATCTAAATTTTCTTTAAAAAGTTATTATATTATTTTTTGTTAATACTATATATATATATATATATATATATATATATATATAGAGAGAGAGAGAGAGAGAGAGGGAGGTTCAAGGGAAAACCTCAAAAAAATAGAAAACTGAGGAACGCCTTGGTAGCCTTTAATATGGACCATATGCATTTGTGCATATTGGTAATTAAGTTGTTTTTTGGTTTTTATGCACTTGTGCATATTATAAATTATTTGTATGCACAAGTGCATACGGTCCAGATGAAGGCTACCAGGATGTTCCTCGGTTTTTCATTTTTTTTAGGTTTTCCCCTAAACTTGACCCTATATATATATATATATATATATATATATATATATATATATATGTATGTATCTATATGTCCATTCTCACATATGACCGCTTCATTAACATCTCCGGTGAGCTTTTCCTCCGACGAACACCATCCTCAGTCAACGACCAGAAAACGCCCCCTCCCCCTTCTCCCCTCCATCCGGTGAACACCACCACCACGTCGCCACATGCAAATCATCCAGGTACATTGATTACCTGATTTCAATGTCGAACCATGATGTCGACGTGAACCAGGGATTTCCCTCTTCCAACTTCTTCCCAATGATTTCTTCACTACACCGATTCCCCCATTTTTTTGACAAAAAAAGGCCTAGATTTCAGATCCTGGATTGAGACCATTGTTGATGTTCTTCAAAGATTGAAAGCTTGGTGTTTCTTCTTCAATAATCTGAACATCTAAAATTTTTGACATTTGCCTCTATATTCACTATGTGTGATTAAACCAGAGAGGGACATTGGGTTTTGGTTCTCTTGTTTCCAGGAACCACCAATATGGTTTTAGTTCACTCTGATTAAATCACAAACCTGAGTTTAACTGAAGGTATCCATCGATTAAAATCAGGTATTAATATGAAATTGAAGGGCGAGTGCTAGAGACCACGAATGATTTTTGTGATTTGCTACTTTTCTCGCTACTGAAAACCTAATTAGGGTTTCCCGAGACGTGTTTTCGTTATAAATTGTGTGGGTTGTTGTTGAATGGACTGAATTTGTTCTGGAAGATGGGATTTTGTAGGAGCAAAACCCTAATTTAGTTGGTCAAATTAGGGGCTTTAGGTTTTTGTGTGTTGAAGCACATAAGAATTCTTGTGCGTCTACGTACCCGTCTTACCAATACTGATTAGCTTAAGACTGAAAATATTAGTTAGATAGCATCTATTGTATTGTCTATCTTAATTCGCTTAAAGCCTTACTTTCAACTCGGCCCCCCGGTCAATATATCCGAGTTCGACTTAAATAGTCTCGGTTTTCATATTCTTTATCTTTGATAGGTCCTTAATCGCCGGACGGCTTCCCTCCATCCCCTTACGTGCGTGCCCTTCTTATCATTTGTTGGCTAGCCCTTTATATTTCATGGCATGGCTACATGTGCCCTTTGGATTTGATGGCACTTCAACCGGGGGTCTTTTTTCATCCTTCGATGCTAACTCTGAACTCATGCTTCCACCTCCAGCTTAAGCACTTCTATCGATCAATTCTGGTTCAAGATTTGAAACTGACAGCCGAACCCAACGAGTGAAGTATACGTAAGGAGTCAGAAGAAAGCAAGCAATAAAAAAAGAAAGATTTCACGGCGATATCAATTCTGTCATATCTAAAATAAATTCCTGAAATAAATAAAGAATTCTGTCACTTCAAGAAAGAAGGAAGGAATTCCATCAATAATTGCCAAATCCTAAATTCAGTCTTCACTGATAGATAGAAAGATCAATTCTGTAAAGCAAAGAGAAGGCTTGAAATCAAATCCATCTTAATACGAAATTTTGAAATCAAAAATCTTTCCACTTCCAACGCACCTCCTTTCCATGCTACTTCTTTCTTTTCCACTTCATGACCAGGAATTATAGGTCGGCATTTCTTTCATTCCATCAAGAAAGGCACCTCTGGATGCCTGCTTCAACTTCAAGCCCTTCTAGGGTAGGGATAGGGACCATGGATCAAGATTTCTGGTTCCCCTTCGATTTTCAACTTTGCAGTCCACTACTATTAGAGGGATATGGATTTCTTTCCCCCGGATATCGATTTATCGGGAGTTCTACTCTTTCCATCAAAGCAATCACACCCTTAATTCACACTCATTCTGCTCCACTCACACCCGAAAGAAAGCTAGCTCATCTCTCAGACCGGATCCGGTCGTAGAGACTGATTGATCGGTCACCAACCTGCAAGACCAAGAATTTGAAGAAAGATCTCTTCTTAGGCTTAAAATCTCTCTACCTCTCAAAGTCACCACTCCGTCCAGGTGTGGAGGTCAGAATCCCATCCTATCCACCCGGGTCGTCGTCACCACCTTCTTTTGTCCGATCCTTCTCCTTTTGAATGATCGTCACGCTTCTCTTGAGATCGAGATCAGCTTCCCAAGTCAGAACTAGAAAGAATAGTAAATAGTACCGCTGATAGACTTCATATGAGAAAATGGGATGATTCCTCAGGAAGTGTAGCTTTGTCGGGGTGCACCTTTGGTAGCAGCGGCATCTCTATTTCTCTCTGCAAATGCATCCCATTGAGACTTCTCCCCCTGGGCAGGATCTTCCAACCTTTCATTCATTTCTCGATCCATCAACCTGGGAGCGAAGCCCTTCATCTTTCTCTTTTTGCTACTAATAACTGGGCTTCCCTTCACCACAAGATGCAAAAGATTGGAAGAATCGCTTGAGAGACCGTCCGCCCAACCTGTCAGATATTCCTGGACTCGCTTTGAACCAAAAGAGATGTTGCTTGATCCGAGTATGCTACTTGCGTAGTAGATCCAGACATTACTATCAAAGCGTCTTTCCCACTTGAGAAAAGGAGTGATTTGCACTCGTCCGATTGACAATGAAGGGGCCCTTCTCGCTTAGTGGAAAAAGTACGTGTTTGATCAGAAAGAATTGAACATGAGACAACGACGTTGGTTGGAGCTATTAAAAGACTATGACTGTGAATTACTCTATCACCCGGGTAAGGCGAATGTAGTAGCGGACGCTTTGAGCCGGAAAGAGTATGGTAGTGGCCTTCAGAATACCCTCGCAAGAATAGATTTGGTGTCCAACTTGATTAATCAGATAAATATGTCCCAAAGAGAGGCCTTGCTTGAAGAGAACCTCAAGAGTGAAATAATGGTAAAACAACAATCGATTATGACCGAAGATGGACGTGGCTTGAAGTTGTACCAAGGTCGTATTTGGTTGCCCAAGAATGGGGGCAACTGGGAACTACTTCTAGAGGATGCGCACAAATCCAAATATTCCATCCATCCGGGTAGCACCAAGATGTACCGAGATTTGAAATTGACATATTGGTGGCCTTTTATGAAGTTGGATGTGGCGAACTATGTGGAAAGGTGAGTGACGTGCTTACAAGTAAAAGCGGAACACCAACGACCCTACAGGAGCCTCCAATCCTTGGAGATCCTGGAGTGGAAGTGGGAGCATATCACAATGGATTTTGTGACAAAGTTGCCAAGGACGCTGAAAGGGCATGATACGATACGATATGGGTAGTGGTGGACCGTTTGGAGAAGAGTGTCCACTTTCTAACGATGCGAGAGATGTTGCCCATGGATAAACTCGCCAAGTTGTACATCGACGAAATCATCTTGAAGCATGAAGTATTGTTGTCAATCGTGTCTGACCGAGACAGTCGTTTCACTTCCAAATTTTAGGATTGGTTGTAGAAAGAGTTGGGTATTAGAGTGAATTGAGTACGACCTATCATCCCCAAACTGATGGCCAGAGTGAACGGGTGGTTTAGACACTAAAAGACATGTGGAGATCATGTGTCATTGATTTTGGTGGTAGTTGGGACTCTCACCTACCTCTTATGGAGTTCGTTTATAATAATAGTTATCACTTCAGTATCGGGATGGCACCGTTCAAAGCTTTATATGGGCGAAAGTGTAGGACTCCAGTGTGTTGGCTCAAAGCCGGAGAGAAGCAGTTTACCAGTCCCGAGATTGTCCAAGAGACCGCCGACAAAGTGAAAGGAATCCGCGAGCGGTTGAAGGCGGCTTAGGATCGACAAAAGAGTTATGCCGACAAGAAGAGAAGACCAATAGAATTCCAAGTGGGTGACCGTGTTATGTTAAAGGTGTCACCTTGGAAGGGCATTATACGGTTCGAAAAGCACGGGAAGCTAATTCCCTGTTTCCTTGGACCATTCACCATTTTGTCAAGGGTGGGACTCCAAGCCTATAAACTGGAACTACCTCCCAAGATGGTCGGGATTCATCACACTTTCCATGTGTGTTATCTACGCAAATGCTTAGCGGAAGAAGTGAGCGTGATACCCCTCTCGGAAATAAGAGTTGATGAGGGAAATCGTTGTGTAGAAGAATCCGACGCTATTTTGGAAGGGAAATCGAAGAAGTTTTTTCACAAAGAAATCACAATGGTCAAGGTGCAATGGAAGCATCATCGTGGAGCCAATGTGACGTGGGAAGCCGAGGATGATAAGAAGAGAAGATATCCGAACCTCTTTACATGAATTGGGATTTCGAGGACGAAATTGTTTCCATGTTGGGGAGGATTGTAACACCTAGATTTCGGTAAATAAATCCAACTCTCACTTACCTTTTAGCCTTGAGTTATCAAAATCTTTTGTGTTGTGCCTTACCCTTAATCGTTAATCAAATCGGAATGCATTCATGGTTGAGAAAATGGAATTTTAGACATGTTGGGTATGTGAGAGATAGTGCCCGATGACCTTGCTGAGGTCACTATCGTCGGGGTCATAATCGTCGAGGCTAAGGAGACCTCAGTACGAGCCACGCGACAATGCCCCCACGATGGTGACACGGGTATAATCGTCGTGTCACTCTCGAACCAAGGGGGCAGGTCGCGAACTGATTGGGTGATTGTACCCGCGAGAGTGAAATTAAACAACAAAATATGAAAATATAGATAAAATTAATAGAGTATTCATTGTGTTATTAAATTTGATTTAGAGATTTGTGAAATTGATTTAGGATTGAAAGATATTAGATTAAGAATATAAGTTATTGGGTTTTGAATTTTAAACCAAAAAACAAAAAAATTTACTACATATAAGGATTGAACCTAAGACATTATATGGAAAGCTTTAAACGGTCAAACATAAACCTAAACCATCCCACCAAGTCTGCTTTTTTCTTAGAAATTTGGTTTAAAATATGTAAGAGCACTTTCAAAATCAAGCAGGTGCACCTCAGAGACATCTATTTTTTTTTCCTTTGCAGTTATAAAGTGAGTGGGTACACGGGACTAGTGATGGCCAAAAATCGGGCTCGGGCCGAGCCGGGCCGGGCCAAAACGGGCTTCGGGCCTCTACAGTGAAAGCAAAAACCGGGCCCAAATGGGCTTCGGGCCGGGTTTCACCCGAAAAGGGGTGGCCCGGTTAGTCTTGGGGTAAACCGGTTTAACCAAAACCGGGCCGAGCCGGGCCCAAAACCGGGCCAAGATCGGGCTACGTTTTTTTATTTTTTAATAATTTCCTTTATATAATAATTAATTACTAAACTTTAAAAAATAAAAATTGGATTGGATCACTAAAATACACTTTAAAAATACGTTTTATTTATAATAAATCTCTAAAATACATTTTAAAAATACATTTTATTTATAATTTTAAGTTACAAACTTACAATACATAAATTCTAATAACCCGAACCCGAAGGTCCCGCTCCCGAACTCCCACCCTCACCCCATCCCCATGGATTGTAATTGTATGGATTATAGTATGGATTATACTCTGGATTGTAGTCTTCAAGAGTTCCGTACTTTTCCAGTCGATCAACAGCCGTATTATCATCAAGGCGGTCCGTGTCTGGTTCTTCTTCTTCATCGTCGTAACGTGAGACGCCACCGGCACTACTAGCATCGTCCTCGGTTACGGTTCCCGGCGTACTTAGTCCTTCGTTGACTTCGTTTTCGGCTAAGTTTAATTCTACATCGTCTATATCCGCCTCCAGGCTTGTTTCATGTTGAATTCTTTGTTGGCCATCCAAGTAATCCTTCAAACATATGCAGCACTCTACCGACTCCGGGGTTAATCTTGACCAACGCTCCGATATGATCCTGCCACTAAGAGAAAAAGCAGACTCCGAAGCTACGGTACTAGCTTGGATTGTTAGTATATCAAGGGGAATAGATGCCAAAACCGGGTATTGAGGTTGTTTAACTTTCCACCATTCTAATAAATCTAGTGATTCAACATCGCTGACGGTTGTGGAGGATGCCGCTATAAAATTAGTATGTATGTACATATTGAATTCACTCAAATTATCCCCATCAAATCTAGATTTTTTACTAGATTCATTTAAAACCGAGTTCATTAAATTTGCCATTAAGTCGGACCGGTTTCGCCCACGAGAACTAGAACTAGAACCCGGTGAAAACATTTGAGTTGTAGGGGTTTGTTGGCTTCCTCCCCCATAATTAATTCTATAAATATCAAATAATTGATGAAAATCATTATTAAATTGTAGTATGCGGTTCCTTGAAAAAGAAGAATTTGTAGCCGTATCCAAACCAAACACTACACATATTGATTGTATTAAAACTTCGACACCCGTAACATTTAAATACGGGTTTAATGCCGCGGCACAAAGAAAACTGAAGGAGATCTCTTTAAAATATTTTAAAAATTTTGCTTTTATTGGTGCTACCACGTTTTGAAAGTTGAAATGTTCTTCGTATTGAGAAATTTTACTTGCCAAAATATATATTTGATTTAAAAGTAAAGGGCTTGTTGGATAATAAATACCGGATAACAAAGTTGTTGCAGTTTTGAAATCGCCCAAAATATCATGTAAGTCTTCAAGCATTTGCCAATCATATTCAGATATCGTGTTATCCGGGTATTGAATGTTATAAAATGCGTGAATATATAGTTTTTGTTTTAATAAATTATCCATCATTTTGTAAGTCGAATTCCATCGAACCACCATATCGTGTGCCGGTCCCAAAGCTTTAAAACCGACATCTTTGCAATATTTTATATATGTTTGTTGCATGCTTTTACCTTTTGTGAAAATCCGGCGTAACATAAGCCTAAACTTAGTTAAAGAATGTTTACATACTACTAAGCCGTCTTGAACGACTAGATTTATTATGTATGCACAACAACGTGTGTGAAATAATTTTCCATTTAAAATAGGGGATAAAGCCAACTTTAATTTGTCCACACATAACGTATTATTACTAGCATTATCAAACGAAATACTAATAACCTTATTAGTATCAAAGCACAAGATACATATTACTACTGGAGGCTTCTAACACCCACCAATTTGGTATGTGCAGGACCTTCCTTTTATGCAAACTTTTCCATTATCACTATTAATTAATATATTATATTACTATAAATTTGTTTTAATTATATTATTAAATATATAATTGGTTATTTTTTCTAGATGTCATTAAAATATATAAGATAATCATTGAATTCTAACAAAAACTTAATTTTTTATATAAAAAATATTATCATTTTCTCAAAATCATCCAAAATCGTACTGTAAATCAACAAAAAAATAAAATGAAACATTAAAATCGTGATGTATATTGCCGAATTGCGCGGGTACGCTTCTAGTTAATATATTATATTACTATAATTTTGTTTTAATTATATTACTATAATTTTGTTTTAATTTTTTTTAGATGTCATTAAAATATATAAGATAATCATTGAATTCTAAAAAAAACTTAATTTTTTTATATAAAAAACATTATATTATTAAGCCTAATTTAAACAAATTTATAAAAAAAATATTATCACTTTCTCAGAACCATCCAAAATCGTACCGTAAATCGACAAAATCGTGATGTATCTCGCTGCATTGCACGAGTACGCTTATAGTTTATATATAAAATGTATAAAAGTTGAATAAAAGTTTATTATTTAGTTTTAGAAGTCTACTTTATTGACTTTAAAATATAGATACCACCTTTATTGACCACTATTTTTTTAATGTTTTAATATTAGGTTGAAGGTGATCTTAACCATTCAATTATGAAAGTTCATTGGCTTTTTAAAGTTTTAAAACTTAAAAGGTTTAAAATTTTATTTATTTATAAAAAATTTAAGAAACCTTATCACTTACAAAGTTTTTTTTATTTTTTTTATTTTTATAATTAAAGGAAATATTATTTATTTACTGTGAAAAAAAAAAAAAAAAGGAAAACTCTGCAAAATAGAAAGACTTGTGATTCAAAGGTCAACTACAAATATATTTTATAAATATCGTTTTTTATGCCTATTAAATAAATACACCTTCAACACACTTAAAGATAGGGTTTGATGCTCACCCGAATTCGTCTTTAAATATCTTGAAACCATGGTTGCACCATTTCTTCTTCTTCTTCTTCTTCTTCTTCCCATAATAATAACATCCATTTCATCTTTCTCAACCGATGCCTTAACCGGAGGCTCATCTCTATCTGTTGAAAACCAACACCACTTTTTACTTTCACCCAACCACCTTTTCACCGCCGGATTTCATCAAGTCGGAGACAATGCTTACACCTTTGCGGTGTGGTTCTCGGACCAACTACCCGCATCTGGGGCTCGAACCGTGGTTTGGATGGCCAACAGAGATGAACCGGTTAACGGAAAACAATCAGAACTATCCTTGGGAAAAGATGGTAATCTTGTTTTGATAGATGCCGGTCATTATGTTATTTGGTCAACCCAGACAAAGGCAAAGTCGTCTTCCTCGGTGCAATTACAACTCGAAAACTCCGGTAATCTTGTGCTTGATGACGGAGATCGATCGATAATTTGGCAAAGCTTTGATCATCCCACAGATACCCTTCTTCCAAATCAAGCCTTTACTAAAACCACACAGCTTGTTTCTTCAAGAAGTTCCACGAATTGCTCTTCGGGTTTTTATAAGCTCGTTTTCGATAACGATAGCATTCTTCGACTTCTTTACGATAGTCCGGACACAACTTCTTTGTACTGGCCTGATCCCAGGGTAGCAGCATGGAAAGCTGGGAGATTTCAGTATATAAATACTCGAAGAGCGAGCTTTGATTCGATGGGTCAATTCAACTCATCGGATGGTTTCACATTCTTAACAGCCGATTTTGGGATGGCACGGCAACGAATAATGAGGATGGATATAGACGGGATCGTAAGAGTTTATAGTCTCGTTGAGCACGAAAAGGGGACTCAATGGGAAATTCAATGGCAAGCCATTTCTCATTCTTGCAGGATTGATGGTATTTGTGGAGCAAACAGTCTGTGTACTTATTCTCAAGATTCAGGTAGAAAATGCAGTTGCTTACATGGGTTCAAGATGGTGAACTCTAAAGATTGGAGTTATGGGTGTGAGCCTGAATTCAAATCATGCATCCAAGATGAATGTGGTTTCATTGAGCTTCGCGACACTGAATTCTACGGTTACGATATTCGGTTTCACATAAACAGCACTCTTGATGCTTGCAAGAAGGATTGCTTACAAGATAGAAATTGCAGTGGGTTCAATCTGGGATGGAAAGTTGACATGGGAACCTATTATTGTTTCTTGAAGACTTCTTTGCATAATGGGTATCAAAATGGGGTTAAGGTTAATGCTATGCCTATGATGTATATCAAACTACCAAAGATATTAGTATCATCTTTTGATCAAAAAACCATCGGTTCATCAACCCCGATCAGTTGTTCCCGCCCTGTATTGACGCCGTTGATAAGATCGTATGTCAAAAAATACGATATCAGCAAGCCGATAGGATACATGCTAGTGTTGGGATGCACGATTGGGATCATTGAGATCATCTGCATAGTGGTTTTCTGGTATTTTAGCAGTCAACACTCATCTGCAACCGAGGAAAGTTATTTTCCGGCACTAACAGCGTTCCGGAAATTCACGTATCGTGAGCTGAAGAAGGCGACACGCAATTTCCGAGAAGAGATAGGGAGCGGTGGTGCTTCAGTTGTGTATAAATGCAGGTTAAATGACAACAGGATTGCCGCAATCAAGAGGCTGAAGAACGCTAATCAACAAGGGGAAGCAGAATTTCAAGCTGAAATAAGCACGATTGGGAAGGTGAATCACATGAACTTGATAGAAACATGGGGTTATTGTGCTGAAGGAAAGCATAGGCTTGTGGTTTATGAGTATATGGAGAATGGATCGTTGGCTGAAAACTTGTCGACCGGTAAACTTGATTGGGCGACAAGGCTTGATATCGCAGTCGGTACAGCCAAAGGACTCGCGTATTTACATGAAGAGTGTTTGGAGTGGGTTCTACATTGTGATGTGAAACCTCATAACATATTGTTGGATGCTAATTACAATCCTAAGGTGGCTGATTTTGGTCTTTCCAGATTGTTTGATAGAAGTGGTATCAACCAGTCGGACTTCTCAATGATACGAGGGACTCGAGGTTACATGGCTCCCGAATGGGTGTTCAATCTTCCGATTACCTCAAAAGTTGATGTATTTAGCTACGGGGTGGTGTTATTGGAGATGATAACAGGAAGAAATCCAACAGGCATGCAACATACAAGCAATGAAGATGGCAAGGCTGAGTCTTCGCTAATTGAGTGGGTGAGAGAGAAGACTCAAGACGTAAATGGGATTCAAACGGAATCGTGGGTCGAGGACATCGTAGATCCTTCAATAAGAGGCGAATATGATCGGACCATTATGGAAAATCTGGTTAGAATTGCACTGCATTGTACTGAGGAAGATAGTGATGCAAGACCCTCCATGAGCCAGGTTGTTGTTATGATCCAAGACCCTCCATGAGCCTGGTTTCAAAATCATATGCTAAACTGGCCTCTGTTACCAGCTCTGCTCCACAATGGTTGAAATATGTTAGCCTTTTGTTTTCATGGCTGTAGATAGTGATAGACTGTTCTTAGAGGCGTTTTGTCAAACAGTTGGAGGGCATAGAAAGGTGGTTGTTTACAGCATCCCTGATATGTTTATGTTCTTAAAACAACTTTACAAATATGCATTTGCAGCATGCACGATGCATCTAAACATAAATTTATTATGACCCATCTCATGATTATATATCATTACGAGCTTAAAGTAGGTTTCGCATGTATACCAGATTTTGAATAATACACGGGACTAACCTCTACAACGGTTGTATGCAGTGTCTAAAGAATGGTTCTTCGCCTATAAACCAATTACGAATTGAAGTTTAAAATATGATAACAAGCATTATTTATATGTTTTCTACATCTTGCACCATAAAGGGTTGTTTGTTTGTTTTGTTAAAACCTCTTAGAGCCTCTTAAATCTGAATCGGTCAACAAGTTTATATATAATCCAACACCCCCTTTAAACTAGTTTTTCAAGTCCAAGCAAACTTCTTAGTCTTGCAAAAAACTTCAAACTTGAGCGGTTTGGTGAAGATATCTGCAATCTGATCCTGAGACGTTACAAACTCCAAATGCACATCTTTTTTTTCTTTTGGCTACACACTCCCGTATGTAACAGTAGCGAATATTAATGTGCTTGGACCAATCATAAAACATTGAATTCTTCGCTAAGTGATGCACGTGTCGTTAAACTCACAACAAGATTTAAATTTATAAACCTAACTTATATCATAAAAGATGGTAAGTCGGGTATCATTCTTCTTAGGGAGTCAGTGGTTAAGCCAATTAATTGTGTTGAACCGATTTGCACGCGTGTCACAAAGATTGACTACTCAAATTTATTGATTAATCTCTAAACATCCTAACTAAAAACCGAAAAATTTAATTATTACAAATAACACTACTTCAAGAAATTTGGATTGAGAGTCATAAATAAAAATAGAAAATTTAAGACTAACGAGATAACGTAAATACGAAATCATTCAAAACTAACAATATCTGTCACATATCGTTGTCAATGAAAGATTCATACTTTTACAATGTAAACCATAAAATAAAACTGAATCAAAATAATCATGAATTCGCAATCGACATTTAAAACCAACGGTATCAAAAATAAAAAACCTCTAACTTTATTCTAAAACCAAACTAAAACTAACAAATATAATTTGTTAAAAAGGAATTACTTGAAAGAAACCCCAAACCTCTCTTGCATCTCCAATAAAACCATCAACTCGGATCTTCAACTATCTTTAACGGGACTCAACCATCTTGAACCTTGATATATGAGAAATGCTTCCTCCCTTTTCCTTATTTTAGAACAAAATCAACAGCCCTAATGCATACCATTCTCGATTGGCTTAATATGGTGCAATTGGGTCGTAGGTAACTTGGGTCGGACCTGATATTTCAAATAAAAAAAATATTAATATTGGGTCGTAGATCTTGCGACCTCCACTCTAATCCATACGCCGTTGTCACTCCAGCGTGCATGTTTTTGAGTTATATGAGCGAGATTATTTGTTTTATCTCTTCTGTCTCAGATCCCACTTTTTTCTAAATGAAACTTGCAACTTGCCTTTTTTTCTCGCATTTTCATACCAACTTTTCTTTATCTGAAAATAATAAAAAATAAAATAAATTTCATCACATCCAATAAATAAAGTGTAAATACGCATGGTTTATCAATCAAAATATACAAGAATAACGACGTTATCAAACCTCCCCAACTTAATACCTTATTTGTTCCGAAAAAGGTTAAAATTAATTCAAGAAATAATTTTAAAGAATGCGTGCGTTTGGGTTAATGGATGAGTCGCTATCCCACACCAGGTCCAAAAGTTCATTTTTTTTTCAACCCTTATGTTAGATCTAGTCGATTTGCTTGCATGTGAAATATACTTATTTTCAAGAATATGTATTTCTAAACATACAAAAGCTACACATTTGTACTCTTTCTAGTTGTCCAAACTTAAGACTTTCATGGATTTACAGGTTTATCACAACTTTGTCTTATCACTAAGCTTTATGAGATGTGTGTTCATTTACATATTTTGATATTCATTCTTTTTTTTTTTAATTTATACCCTTAAACATGACTTTCAAACTAGTTCATTAACAGGATTTGGGTCAGCCGCTCCCAAACCAATTGACCTTAGGGGACTAGGTGTCGAGCACCCCTCAGACTTAATTTCCCAAATCAATTAAGCCACACGTACTCTTTTTTTTTTTTGCATCTCAACCACTTAGTTTAAAGTCATTGTTCTTCCCCCATATTTCCGTTTCCACCCTTTATTCAAACTTTTTTAGATTTTCGAGCATTGTTGCCTATATATAAACTTTCGAGCATTGTTGCCTATTTCCATTTCCACCCTTTATTCAAACTTTTAGGGCGCGTTTGGTTTGAGGGAATGAATTGGAATGGATTGGATTTCAAGTATGGATTTGGATTTGGGGGGATTTGAAATCTCATCCCATTACAAAGGATTTTCAAATCCATCAAGTTAAGGATTTTAAAGAGGTCAAAGACTTTCAAATCCGGTCAACAAATTCCTTTCCTGCAAACCAAACACATGATTGGAATGGATTTGAAATCCAAATCCCTCCAAATCCATTCCAATCCCGCAAACCACGGGATTGGAATGAATTTGGAGGGATTTGGATTTCAAATCCATTCCAATCCTGCATTTGGTTTGCAGGAAAGGATTTCGTTGACCGGATTTCAAAACCGTTAAAATCCCTCATATGATAGATTTGAAAATCTTTGGCATTGGGCCTGGATTTGAAATCGAAATCCTATGGATTCTAAAGCGTGATACAAACTTCAAATTGTATCGATCCAAATCCGACGTTTACCAATAAAAATAAATTCTTTATAAAACAAACATATAATAAAAATAAAAAAACTCAATTCAAATGCAAATCATACAAACCAAACAAGACTTGTAAATGAATGGATTTGAAATCCATTCCAAATCCTATAAACCAAACACATGAAGGGATTTCAAATCCCCCTAAATCCAAATCCCTCCTTGAAATCCAATTCATTCCATTCCAACCCCGTAAACCAAACGCGCCCTTAGATTTTCAAGCATATTAACTTTAATTAAAGTACTCATAATTCATAAGAATTTAGAATTTAAAAATATTGGTCACTCATAGAAATGATTGGTAATTATTGAAACGCGAAAGTAGCACACATTATTTGAACCATTAAAAAGTCACAATGTTGATCTTATTATTATGATATATGCATATATAATAATACTATAAGCGTATTCGTGCAATGCAGCGAGATACATCATGATTTTAAGGTTTTATTTTATTTTTTGTCAATTTACGGTACGATTTTGAATAATTTTGAGAAAACATTAAATATTCTGTTAAATTTTCTTAATTATATTTTAGATTTTCTATATTTAAAATTTGATTCTTATCATGTATTTAATTATGCAGGAGAGTGATTTTAGGGGATTAAAATGAGAAATAATTTTAGGGGAGTTAAATTGGTTAGAGATATGGACTGAAAGTTAATAAATAACATTAAATGTAGTACATAAAGCTTTAATGGTTGTTTTTTAAGTAATTAACATTAAATAACGGTACATTAAGCTTTAATTACTGTTTTTAAGAGTTTTTTATCCGTGATTTATAATATAGTATAGATTACCATAAAATTTAATCTATAAAATTTACTCTTGGATTAATAATCAGAGTCGTTCATGATATTTTGGAGGTCCTGTACGAAAAAATTAGATGAGTTCTTAGTTTTTTTTTATTTAAAGAGTAAACTCTAACTTTAGTCCCTGACGTTTAATGATTTTTTTGAAAGAGGTCCCTATGGTTTCATAATTCAAGTTTACGTCCTCGGGGTATGGATTTTGCTTTGAAAGAGGTCCCTGGACACTAACTCTGTTAAAAACCTCCGTTAGGGTCAGGGGCATTTTCGTCCAACCACATATTTGTCCTCTTTTTGCACTTCTTTTTTGTTTTCATTATTTTTACAAAAACATAAAACTTGAAGGACCTGTTATGCATTTAAATTATATATATATATATATATATATATATATATGCTCCTGACTTGAAGGATATGAACTCCGGCCCTCTCTCCACCGTATCACCATCCAACAACTGTCACTAACCACCATCTCAAATGAACTCCGCCACCGTTGCTAGTGCTACACAACCACCGCCACACTCCTCACCAAACTCGATTCATCTCCCTCGCCGCTCCCTCCTCTTCCTCTCCACCGCCACCACAACTCTCGCTCCCTCTCCTCCCTGTCTAAATCTCACCACAACCCCACACCACCATCACCGACCACATCTTCATGCCATTCAGGGCTGGCGGCGCTGAGAATGATGGCATCCCAAGTGGGAACTCGAGATGGGGAACGAACATATAATCGTAAATGGTACCATGATTTCCACAGTAGTTGTTCTAAGTGAAGATGGTTGTTGGTGGTGGAACTCGAGATGGGGAACGAACATCGTATATGGTACCATGATTTCCATAGTAGTTGTTCTAAGTGAAGATGGTTGTTGGTTGTGGAACTCGAGATGGGGAACGAACATATAATCGTAAATGGTACAAACCCCAAAAAAAGCACACAAGGATCACGGTGGCTGCTGGTGGTGATTAACATCCCCTCCACCCCGGTGTTTTTGACCACCATCTCTGGCCACACCTTCCGTCAAGTTTCCGGTGAAACTCCCCACCCAAACCCACCGTTTTTTTTGACAAAAGGGTGCTGATATCTTGAAACACACACACACACACACACATATATATATACACACACACACACATATATATATATATATCCCTGTGTTGATTTATTGACGAAAGGGTGCTGATGGTTTTTTTTTTCCGATCGGTCATAACATCAACATAAAATCTTTGTATTTCTAAAGGGTGGGAAGAACATAACATCAACATAAAATCTCTCCTTTTGTCAAGAGAGGAGATGATAGTTTTTTTCTAGTCGGACATTGGGGACGATGGTCCCTGTGTTTAATATATATATATATATATATATGTGTGTGTGTGTTTGTAGTTGG
Source organism: Arctium minus (assembly GCA_954870635.1). Lineage (NCBI taxonomy): Eukaryota > Viridiplantae > Streptophyta > Magnoliopsida > Asterales > Asteraceae > Arctium > Arctium minus. Next base: position 8,785,161 of record OX941096.1, on the reverse strand, counting down.
TTAATTACATAGTTGGTCCATCAATTTTTTTATTTTATACAATAATAAGAAGAAACAAAAAAAGAATGCAAAAAGGGGACAAAAGCATGGTTGGACGAAAATGCCCCTGGCTCTAACTGACCAAATAGACGGAGTTAGTGTCCAGGGACCTCTTTCAAAGCAAAATCCATACCCTGGGGACGTAAACTTGAATTATGAAACCATAGGCACCTCTTTCAAAGAAATCAAAAAACCTCAGGGACCAAAGTTGGAGTTTACTCTTATTTAAATTATTTTTACTACATGTCAACGTTTATTTGATAATAAATCGACGAATAACTCATCTTTGATTTTGAACAAATTGTTTATCTTTTCTTCTTTTCGATACTAAATTTTAATTTTTACTGTTATTATATTAATAATTTCGGCATTAGTTATGTTATTGAAATCATAACACATTTAACCTTGCTATTGCTAAAAATTAAAAAAAAATATCTTTCTGCTAAAAAATAAGTTTTAAATGTGTCTACTGTTTCTATTTTCTTCTTCTATTTTAACGTACACCGAAAATTAAAGATGGTCTAAATCTTTAAAACTAGAACTTTCAAAAAAAGATAAAAAATCCAATGAAGATCAATGAAAACAAAATTAAAGATTAAAAATAAAAATTAATAGTTATAGAATTTTACATTAAAATTATAAAACGAACTTACTAAAAAATTATATAATTTATTTATTCAATTAATAAAAATTAAGAAAAAAAAGGTAAAAATGTTTATGTATTTAAGTTATCCTTCAAAAATATATATAAACCTAGTTCCAAGAAAAAATTGTAATAAAAATTATAATTATTTTAAAATTAAAAATAAAAATAAACAAGTAATTATTATGTAATAATTATAATTATATTAATAAAAAAATAAATAATGATTATATTAATAATTATAATGGGTGGGGTGGGGTGGGGTGGGGTGGGGTGTAAGATTAAAAGAGTGCCAATAAGTTTATCTTTCTTGCAATTGCACTATGACCCATTTTGTTTTAATATTTATATTAATTAATTTATATCGCAATATTATACAGATAAAAAATTAAAAATTATTCGGAGACCCTCGATGATCGGAAGTCCTGTACGGTAGAATACTTTGACACACCCTAAGAAACGGACCTATTAAGAGCATCTCCAACAGCATTGCTAAAATAGAAAAAAAAATGGGTTTTTGTTCTATAAACCTCTCCAACAGCTTTGCTATCTTGTTTGATATAATAGAGAAAAGTTGAAAATTTTCCCAAGTTTAGAGAATTCTCTTGATGGTAGGAGAGAGAAATGATTATTTTATTTAATCTCACCAATGAAATTCAATTTTTATTATTTTATATTAAGATTTAAAAAAAAGTGTATTTGGATGATAAATTATAGAATATTATAATAATATAAGTTATTTTAAAATCTCTAAAATAGCAAATATGTCGGAGATGAATGTAATACTTTTTAGAGATTTTCATTTTTGATTCTCTATTTTAGAGAAATTATAACAATGCTGTTAGAGATGCTCTAATAATGTTGCCATCACCATCATTCAACACTCACTTTTGTGTCGGGTAGTATTAAAGTGACTTTTTTGTTCGAAAGGTATTATTCCCTTTTAGGGGAGTGCTATTTGCACCAAAAATTATGTCAAAATCAGGTCAATTCATTCATTGGGAATATAATTCATGTATTGGGAATGTAAAAAGAAGATTTTGATGTTTATGTGTGTGAGGAAAAATTAATGATGAATATGCATTTAGCAAAGTCAAATGTGCAATTAGCCTCCCCTTTTATAAAGTGTAATCGAACTTTTTGACATCATAAAATGTTGTTTGATTTGGAAAAGAGATAATAACATTAATGTTAGAGCACAAATCTGTTGGATACAAGATCAAGAATACTGAAGGTCAAAGTTGAGAAAGTCAAAGCTGAAGAAAGTCAAATCTCATTCAAAGTCAAAGTCTATTTGTAATAAGTCAAACTTAGTTGTATTTGTATTTGTTGTTTCCTTAGTATTAGGTGTTAGTATAAATACATTTTTCTTCTTGTATTTTCCGTAGCATCAAAAGGAAGGTACGTATTGTAATATCAGATTTGAGAGAATACGGTTTAGAGAGAGAAAGTGTAATTTTTGAGAATTCAAAGTAATCAAACAGGTAATTGATTGTTAATCTTGTGTTTGTTTGATTAATCTTGTTTAGAAACTAGATACTGGAACACACAATTGGTATCAGAGCAGATCAAAAGTGAAATCAAATCAAGAAAATCAAAGTTTTGGATTGTTCGTCATTGTTCATTCAAGAAAAATCGAATTTTGGATTTTTGAGTGTTTTTGGAGCAGATTTTGATTAGGAAGTGTTCGAAAAGTGTAATAGATCGAATCTATGTACTTTAATTTTAGTATTGCACTGTAATTCTCACGAATTTTGAAATTTTTGTTGAGTTTTATTCATGAGTCGTTTTTCACTGTTTCATCGATCTTTTTGAATTGTAAGTGTTTGTTTGTAAATTTCTTGAATTGTAATTCGTTCTAGTACTGTAATCGAGCATCATTTCAAAGTTTCATGGCATTTGGACAAAGTTCAGATCGATTTCAGATGGAAAAATCAGTTTTTGGGTCGACAGAAGGAAGAACGCGCTAGATCTCTAAAACGCGCTAGTTCATCGTCAAAACGCGCAAGTTTGTCGTGAAACGCGCAAGGTTCATCATTTAGAACGCGCAAGTCGAAAGAAGAATTTTGGTCAAAACGCGCAAGTAACGACTAGCGAGTTTTAAAAACGCGCTAGTTGAAGTCTGCGAGTTTGGAAAAGTTGGAAAAATTTCTAAGGACCAGAACGCGCACGTAGTGATCTGCGAGTTCACCAAACGCGCTAATCGAAGCTAGCGAGTTTAAGGAGGAATAGTGATTAGCGAGTTCTTCGACGTGCGAGTTTGAAGAGGAATAGTAGAAACGCGCAAGTGAAGCTAGCGAGTTTTGTTCAAACGCGCAAGCTTCGACGTGCGAGTTTGGAAAACGCGCACACCTCTGTTAGCGAGTTTTAGCGTGAACAGTTTTTAGCGAGTTTAGGCACTTGCGAGTTTCATCATCTGCTAGTTTGATTTGCGAGTGTGATCTGCGAGTTTGTTTGCGAGTTTGTCTGCGAGTTTGCTTGCGAGTTTGTCTGCAAGTTTGCTTGAGAGTTTATCAAACACGCAAATCTCGATCTGCGTGTTTCTCAGTTTGCGAGTTTTAAGCTTGAATAGTGACTTGCGAGTTTCTATACTTAGAATATTTTTTTAGAAATTTTCAAAACTGTAATATACCCTTTAATAGTAAGTCTGCGGAGGGGGACAAAAGTTCTTTCTGTGTTCAAAATCTCTGAATTTCTTTTCAAGATTTTTTCTTGTGATTTAACATTTTGGACTAACGATCAGTTCTAGTTTCTTATTTCATATATTTTTCAAACAGGTTTAAAGAAGATGACTTCCAAAGATGCACTTTCAATTGGCACTGATGTTAAGCCTCCAGTTCTATTCAAAGGCGAGTATGAACAATGGAAGGACAGATTCTTGGATTTCATAGATCGGCATTCAAATGGAGAGAATATTCTTCTGTCTATCACCGAAGGTCCAATGGCTTCAATAACAGTTCAAGTACCTGATGTTGATTCTTCTGATAGTGAAGATGAGACTGAGGAAAGAGAGCAAAAGATGAAAACAGTGACAGTGGATATTTCTCAATATTCTGAAGATCAGAAAAGCCGATACAAAGCAGATAAACAAGCGAGATCATTACTTCTTCAGAGCATTCCGAATGAGATCTACATCAAGATCGATAGTTACAAAAGCAATGCTAAGAAGATGTGGGATCAGTTGCAAAAGATGATGATGGGATCCAAGATTGGAAATCAAATGAAAGTGGCAAACTGCATCAATAGTTATGAGGAATTCAAAGCTAAGGAGAATGAAAGTCTGGAAGATACATATGAGAGATTTGTATTGCTTCTGAATGAGCTGACAAAGAATAAAGTAAAAAAGAAGCAGTTGGAAAACAATGTCAAATTTCTGAGTATCCTACGTCCGGAATGGAAAAAGCATACAAGAAGGATGAAACAGATGAAGGATTTGAATGAAATACCACTACATGAGGTATTTGAGACCTTGAGGCAGAATGAGGAAGAGGTTGAAGAGAAAAGAGCTGAGAAGATGAAGGCAGCACAAGTTCCTGATCCTATTGCCTTAGTAGCCGGAGAGAAGAAGAAAGAAAAGAAAGAGAAGAAAAAGAAAATAGTTCTTACCAGTTCTGAGTCAGATTCAGTTACAGATAGTGATGATGGCGAAAGTCTGAAACAAGCCATGATATTGCTGACCCGTGCATTCCAGAAGAAATTTTACAAGAAGCCGGGATCAAATTCTCAAAGGTATTCTTCATCTAGTTCAAAGAACCACGAGCATCGACAGAAAGTGGAAGGAAAAAGGTATGAAGAGGATAGATATGTGGAGAAGAAACCAGATGAGAAAAAGAAGTTTGTGAATGACTACACCGCTGTTGAAAAGCCAGCAACTGATTCAATCAAATGCTATAATTGCGGCAAGTTGGGTCATTTTGCAAAAGATTGTCAGAAGCCGAAAGTTCGCAACTCTCAGTACTATCAGAACAAGTTGCTTTTGGCAAGACAACAAGAAGCGGGTGTACCTTTAATGGCTGAAGATGAGTTTTGGTTGGATTACTCAGAAGATGAAAAGGAAGAAAAGGAAGAAAATGCTCATATCTGTCTCATGGGCAAAGAAGTAAAAGATGACGAGTCAGATGATGAGGCAGTTAATGAGGTATTAAACTTAACTCCAAAAGATTTCATTACCAAGTTGGAAACCATGGTGGTTGAGCTTCAAAATTTACAAAATAATCTGAAAAAGGAAAAGGAAAGGGTTGCTAAAAAGAACAAAAAGATCTTTGAACTTAATACGTCTGTTATTTCTAACAAAGATCTGATTGATTCTTTACGCAAGTCTGATTTTGATTCTAAATCTAAAGTAGATTGTTTTGAAAAGAGGATTTCTGAGTTTAAAGGTAAAGTGTCTAAATATGAGTTTGAGAAGAATGAATCTGCACTAACTGTTTATAAATTGCAGGTTGAAAACAAGAATTTGAATAAGAAGGTAAATGGTCTGGAAGCAAAACTTTATGCGAGAGGTCAAACAGATCAAACCATTTTTCTAAATGCACCTAATGAAGAGGCTGATGTGAAAGAGAAATGGGGACTTGGTTTTGAAAACCCCCATTATCTTAAGAAAGCCATCAGAAAACAGCCGGCACTTTATAACTATGATTTTCTTGCTTGTACTGGTAAACATACTCATTTAAAACCCAAATTTGTTACCAAATTGCCAGAAGAAGTTGAGGACCAAGAAACTGAAAATAGAAAGAATAAAAAGAAAATGCAACTACCGTTTAACTATGAAAAGTTAAATGATAGTTATCTTTCAAAAACACCAAAAGTTCTTTCAACTGCCTATTTTGTTAGTTATTCCGCTTCTGAGATGAAGGCAAAACCTGCAATTGCAAAGGTTTATGTTCCTACATCTATTCTTGAAAGCAAAATAGTCGAGCTTGAAAATGTTTTATCTGATGAAAAACTTTTGGCTGATATACAACAAAATGTATTTTCTACAGTTATAAATAACACTGTTTTTCAAACTAAATCTACAAAGTGTTCTACAGTTTCTAAGACATCTCAATTTTCATCTGATAATTCTGATGACTTATTTGAGTCTGCAAATGATTTTCTAAATTCTGATGATGGGTGCATGGAAGAATTTGATATGTTTGATGTTAATTCTATACTTCCTGATCATTCTACTTGTCTTAAAAATGACAAAGTGTTACCAAGTGGTGTTAATGTTGATGAATCATCAACTAAGGTTGGTGAATTAGTTTTTGTAACTGCTGATTACTATGCTCATGGTAAGAAACATAAGAAACAACGATTACAGAAACAGAAATACACTGGTACACGAAAGTATACTCAGTCTCGGAAATCTGCTTTTCCTAATAAATCTATATCTTATGTTTCAGATTTAAGGAATAAAAAGTTGAAAGCTCAATCCGAATGGAGACCAAAACGGAAGGAGGATGAGATAGCCGGATCAGTTTCTGATAATTCTTTTACTAGTCAAGTTAGTAGTGATAATGATGTAATTGATCAATTTGCTTCAAATAAACAAAACCTTGTAACTTCTTACAAGAAATATTCAATAAAGCAATTGATTCAATTATCTCTTATTCCTACTACATTTTATTCTAATTATCGGAGAACTGATTTTGCTTATTCTCATAATTCTTCTGATTGGTATGGATCTTATCATGTTAATTCTTCGAGATCAAATGTTTTTCAAAGTTTTCTAAAGAACAGAGGATCCATTTTCATGTGGATACCAAAATCTTGTGCTAATCCGTTAGGGCCCGTTTTTAAATGGGTACCTAAATCTATTATCTCCTGATTTCTCTTGCAGACCCGACATATGTGGTACTTGGATAGTGGATGTTCCAAGCATATGACTGGGCAAAAAGCTTTATTGTCTAACTATACAGAGAAATTCAGTGGAAATGTCAGATTTGGAAACGATCAGCTCTCACCAATCTTAGGATATGGTGACATCATTCAAGACAACATAACGATAAGTAAGGTGAGTTATGTTGAAGGCTTGGGGAACAACTTATTCAGCATAGGTCAATTCTGCGATAAAGGGTTAGAGGTCAACTTCAAGTCAAAAAGTTGCTCAGTTCGCACTGAAGATGGAACAGAACTCTTATCTGGAAATCGAAAGACCAACCTCTACACCATCAATTTGTCCAAAGTTCAGATTGACAGTCAAGTATGCTTGATGACAAAAGCTTCAACGCAGCAAAGTTGGCTCTGGCACAGACGTTTATCTCATTTGAACTTTCGTTACATCAACAAGCTGGTTAGTGGGAAATTGGTCAAAGGACTTCCTGAGCTGAAATATGAACGAGAACACTTATGCGCAGCATGTGAGAAGGGTAAGATGAAGAGAGCCGCACACAAACCGAAGCCTGAACCAAGCACTAGTTCTCCGTTAGAATTGCTACACATGGATTTATGTGGTCCAATGAGAACTCAGAGTTTGGGTGGTAAGAAATATGTGTTGGTTATTGTGGATGATTATTCAAGATACACGTGGGTCAAATTTCTTCGTTCAAAAGATGAGACACCAGAAGTTCTCATTACTTTCTTAAAGACGACCCAAGTGAAAATGCAGTGACTAGTCAAGTTTCTTCGTACTGACAATGGCACATAATTCAAGAACAAGATTGTTGATGAATATCTCGAATCAGTTGGGATTTCACATCAGTATTCTGCTGCTAGAACGCCTGAACAAAATGGAGTAGTCGAAAGGCGAAATCGAACGCTAGTCGAGGCCGCTCGGACTATGCTTAGCCAATCGGACTTACCTCTATTCTTGTGGGCAGAAGCTGTGTCGACTGCATGCCATACTCAAAATCGATCCATAATACACCGCCGATTTCAAAAGACTCCATATGAGCTGATCAACAACAGAACACCAACTATCAAATATTTTCACATATTTGGGTGTAAATGTTTTGTGCTTAATGACAGAGAGAGTCTGAATAAATTCAGTGCTAAGGCGGACGAAGGTATCTTTATCGGTTATTCTTCAACATCTGCTGCATATCATGTTTATCTAAAGAAGTCAAAGACAGTTATCGAGAGCGTCAATGTCACATTTGATGAAGATATGGATTCTGATCAAATCAGTTCAGAACCCGTTATCACAGGAGTATTAGCTTCTGGACAGATCAGTCCAGAACCTGTTTCTACAGCGACAAATTCGGATAACACTTCTACATCTACTTCACATTTAACTGATTTAGATTTGTTATTTGAATTCTTTTATGACGAGTTTCTTGGAACTAATGTATCTAAATCTGCTGTGACTGACAGGTCTGAAGATACAAGCTGTCATCATCCAGTCACTTCAGATGTAATAACTGAACAAGCATCCCCTGTTCAGACAGAAACTCACATTCCAACATCTACTCCTACAGTTGAAGATGCACAAGCAAATGTTGAGCCAGAAGTAATCATTTCAGTTGGGTGTAATGCATTGTCTACTCAACAGCCTGAATCTGTTGTACCAACTGATGCTTCTGCAACTGAGACTTCAACTGAAAACCCCCTCTTGTAATTCAAACTGAAGATTTTGAAAGTGGATTTCAAGATGATGATCATGTTCAGAATTCATCTATTCCACTCCCTCATGAGCATCGCTGGACCAAAGAGCATCCATTACATCAAGTAATTGGAGATCTCAACAAGCCTGTTCAGACTAGGTCAGCGACTCTTAACCAATGTATGCATGACTCGTTCCTCAGCAAGATTGAGCCAACTCGAGTATCTGAGGCTCTTGCTGATTCGGAATGGGTATCTACAATGCAAGAAGAGATCAATCAGTTTGAAGCCCTAAAGGTTTGGAGACTTGTTCCTAAGCCAGAAGGTAAAACCGTGATCGACACTAAATGGGTTTTCAAGAATAAAAAGGATGAAGATGGTATCGTCATAAGAAACAAAGCTAGACTTGTTGCCAAAGGCTACCGGCAAGAGGAAGGCATTGATTATGATGATACGTATGCTCCAGTAGCTCGTATAGAAGCAATCCGCATGTTTCTAGCATACGCAGCATAAGAATTTCACAGTCTATCAGATGGATGTGAAAACAGCCTTTCTGAATGGCATTCTTAAGGAGGAAGTGTACGTGTCTCAACCAGAAGGGTTTGTCAATCCAAATAAGCCAGATCATGTCTACATCTTGGACAAAGCCCTTTATGGTTTAAAACAAGCCCCTCGAGCATGGTATGACGTTTTATCCAAATTCTTGGTCAAGTCTAGTTTCTCTAAAGGTAAGATTGATACTACTTTATTCATAAAGAAGGAAAAAGCTGATATTATTCTTATTCAGGTTTATATTGATGATATAATATTTGGTTCTACTAATCCAAAATATTGCAAAAACTTTTCTAACCTCATGGTGTCACGTTTTCAAATGAGTATGATGGGAGAGATGAGTTTCTTTCTCGGATTACAAGTTAAACAGTTTTCTACGGGGATTTTTATAAATCAATCTAAGTACATTTTGGATATTCTTCGGAAGTACAAAATGGAAAATTGTAAACCAATTGGAACCCCGATGGCACCAGGTACTAAGATCCACACTGATCCTTCAGGTAAAAGTGTTGATGTTAGAACATATAGAGGTATGATAGGATCGTTAATGTATCTTACATCAAGTAGACCAGATATTATGTTTTCAACATGCTTATGTTCTAGATATCAAGCTGCTCCCAAAGAATCCCATTTGGCTGCTGTCAAACGGATTTTTAGATATCTGAAGGGGACTGCAGACCTTGGTTTGTGGTATCCTAAGGATACTGGGTTTCAACTGACTGCATATTCAGATGAAGATCATGCAGGTTGTATGTTGGACAGAAAGAGTACTTCTTGTCACGTTCAATTTCTTGGAGACAAGCTTGTTAGCTGGGCTTCAAAGAAACAATTATGCGTTTCCACATCGACTGCTGAAGCGGAGTATGTAGCTGCTGCAAGTTGCTGCTCTCAAGTCTTGTGGATGCGAACACAACTACGAGACTATGGATTCAAATTTGATAAAATTCCAATATACTGTGACTCGAAGAGTGCGATTGCCATATCTGCTAATCCTGTCCAGCATACGAAAACCAAACACATTGATGTAAGGTATCATTTTATTAAAGATAATGTAGAAAAAGGAACAATTGAACTTTATTTTGTAAAAACAGATTATCAACTTGCAGATTTATTTACCAAACCCTTAGATGAAAAGAGATTTAATTTTCTTGTCTCTAAGCTTGGTATGTTAAATCTTAAGACGTAATCGGTTGTTACCTACTAAAGTTACGAATTGTTATTTTTCATCATTTTCTTTATTTTTATGTCTGAAGGATATCTGCACTTTAATTGTTTGCTCATGATCTCAGGGGGAGTATGAGAAGATTTTAGATGATCTACATTCATTTGAGGGGGAGCAAAACTAATTTTTGCATTATACTTAACTGACAAAATTTTTGTGATGCATGATTTTAGGGGGAGCTTATAAGTCAAAAGGAGTAAGACTATGATTTCTGATTACTTCAAATCAGAACTCGTACATTCAAAGTTTTAATGCTTTATGTCTTTTAATTTTTTTGTGAATAAAAATTGCTTTGACTAGACTTTGAGACTTATGCAGGATGAGAGAGGATGACACGATCATATCTTAATGACTTCAGCTTGACTTTCTGAGATTTAAGATTTCTCGAAAAGGTAAATTTCTTATCTTAATCTCAAATGTATCTGAAAGAAGGACAACTTTCAGGTATAGAAAACATGTTCATAAATGTTCAAACCACTTCCTGATTTTTGAACAAATTTTATAATTTGGAAGTGTGATTTTAAATGTTTTCATTTTATTTTTGTGCTTAATCGATAAACAAACCGTGTGTATCCAAAGATAAATATTTGCGTATTGTCTTTTCTATATACTTTCAAGTGTTCACACACACCGGTTTGACTTTGTTCAACATGTTCTTACCATGTCTCTAAATTGGAACAATTTTTCTTCGATGGTAAGACACTTCGCTTGTATTCAAAGAATTTAGAGCGATATTTCATTTCGAAATGGTCATTTCAAGAATGCCTATATTTTGTTCGTATAGACAAATATCAATTATTCTTGACCATAAGCTTTAATTGCTATATCATTCATTTCTGATCATTTTCATACAATGTCAGATTTTCAAAAAAGTCTTTTGCATTCATATTCATTCATTCAATATACTTGTTTGAAAATATTTCAATGTTTAAAAATGCTCAAATCTTCATGATTATATTCTGAGCATATATTCATCTGACATTTGTATATGAGCTTTAATTGATAAAGTTAAATCATCTGAGCAACATCATGCTTATTAGGATTATATGGGTTCTTTGTGCTAGGAATTAACTAAACTTCTATGGATTCACGTTAACCAGTGTTTCCTACCCATGAAGTTAATCCTTTAGTGATTGAGTGTGAGGAGTCTAAAAGAAATGAGTGTGGGTGTGATGAGGTAAAATGGAAAAGAGAGTTTGGTTAGCAGTGAGCTTCATGTTCAAAAGAAAGAGGGTGTGAGAACAGAGTAAAAGAATATCAAACTCTGCTTCAACTACTTTCTGATCTGGGCAGCCACATTACTAGCGTTTCACAATTCTTTGGTGAACGTTATTGAAACAGGCAAATAGCCCATGCCAACTCTTGCTAAAACCCCACCATCTACTCATTTTCTTCTTAAAATAAAAATGTTTCATATTTTCTGGGGACGCAACATATAATCTATCTGTTTTTCATTTGGAAAATCTGGATATTGAAAAAGAAGGAAGTCTGCCCCACCTTCGCACTTCAATCATGCACTTAGAGTATGTGTTTATCTACTGTTGTCTCAGTGGTTTACACTATGTTGAGCCTTATAAAAAGCAATCATTGTGCTTAATTCTTTCTACACATGCACGAACACACAAAGAATTTGTTTCTTTGTCATAACATTCATAAAAAATGCCTTTGTGGTGTTTCGATGATTGGATGGAAGCCCTGGGGGAGTGAACATCAAAAAGCTCCTTTATATTGTGTATTCGTTACACACAGTGACTTTGTGTTACTGACAGGTATTTTAACTGATTCATCTGTTGATTCAGGAGTTACCTATTCTTAATTTGTCTGGATTTGAAAAGATCTAGATGATTATCTTGGTTATGGATCACCGAATCAGAGGCTCAGTATGACAGATCAGAATGGTCAAAGACATTTCTTGGAGAAAAGTTTTGATGATATAGATGCTCAAATCATCAAAAAGGGGGAGATGATATGAAGAAATGTTAAAGTTTTGAAGTTTGAAAGAGATGATATCAAGATCTGATAAAGTTTTGTGAAGTTGATTTTCTGAAATGTTCAAGTCAGAAAGTTCAAAGGGAAGATTTGAAGATAATCAAAGAATTTCTGAAGATTTGAATAAATTTTCTATGAAGATTATTTGTTAAAGCAAGGTGAGCTGAATCTGAAGATAATTTTCTTTCCAAAGTCTGAAAGTATTCTGTGAAAGTTTTGGGGAGATTGTTAATCGTTTGAAGACAGTTTTTGGAAAGAATACAGTCAAATGAAAAGGGGAGATTGTACTGACAGAGCTTAAAGTGAAGACTGAATTGCTAGATCTTTCAAAAGTGATCTTGAATCCAAAGGGAGAGATTGTTAGAGCACAAATCTGTTGGATACAAGATCAAGAATACTGAAGGTCAAAGTTGAGAAAGTCAAAGCTGAAGAAAGTCAAATCTCATTCAAAGTCAAAGTCTATTTGTAATAAGTCAAACTTAGTTGTATTTGTATTTGTTGTTTCCTTAGTATTAGGTGTTAGTATAAATACATTTTTCTTCTTGTATTTTCAGTAGCATCAAAAGGAAGGTACGTATTGTAATATCAGATTTGAGAGAATACGGTTTAGAGAGAGAAAGTGTAATTTTTGAGAATTCAAAGTAATCAAACAGGTAATTGATTGTTAATCTTGTGTTTGTTTGATTAATCTTGTTTAGAAACTAGATACTGGAACACACAATTAATTTATGTATTTTTTTATAACATAAAAATAATCTTAAAACCACGAATGATTTTGATGTTATATAACAATCATTTTGTTTATTAAATAAAAAAATGTATGGAATAAAAACATACTTTAATCTGAAAATTTTATTTTAAAAACTATTTTCGAACATTGAAAGTTATAAGGTTTGAAAACGTCTCTCCCTACGCTGTGAATGAGGTGAGTAATTCGTTGGTGCTTGCCCTTCAGTAAGTAGTTCGGATGGCTGGATACATGCTACGCTCTGCCACGCTTGCCTGACCGCGAGAAATCTTAGGGTAAAATAATCTTTAACAACAATTTGAGAGCACATCTACCCCTTTCAGTCTCTATCTACAGTCAGATCCTTTCTGAACTCCCCTATGACCGCTATCAAAGAGAAGTTTTTTCCTATACTATAGTTGCAAGTCTATGTTCTCTTTTCGAATTATAGGTGAAACAAAGCTAAACTTGACCTTATATTGTTTGTCCAAAATGAAATAAAAGTAGGTTTTTAAGCCCTTATAAAAAACAACTATTCCAAAGAACCGGTTTCAATAATCTGAATAAAGCCATTATCGTGCATAGATATGAAAGCCCCAATAGAAGTAATTGGGGTCGCCCCCTGGGATTAAATAGAAAACCATTCCAACAAGACCTAGTCCATTTAATAACTCCTCCCATATGGGTACATGAAATTCCTTCCATTTTCCAATCCTAAGAGGAACGCAAATTTCATAATCACAACGAGCGTGTGGCATTTTTTGAAAATTGTTCTTCGAAACCTCGGTCAAATTCATCTAAAAAAATGGAATAATCCGGGAGCTCTAAAATCAATTGTTGGTATTCCTTCCTTAGACGACCAATCTTTCCCAATCTTGTGTATAATGGGAGAGTGAAGAAAGAATGATACTTGAAAATCTTTTCAATAAAGAAAAATGTCCTTTCCCACCAAGCATAACTCGCTAGCATGATCCTGAGAAAGCCACACTGTGATTTTAATTTTGCACCATTAAATAGGAAGCCAAAAGATGGTGAAGAGAGGAGTTTTATAAAAGAAATCCACATTGAGACTGGGAGAGAAATTAGACCTTATATAGTCACTACCTTTTCTTAACTTCAAGACTACCTAACCCTATGTACTCGGTGAATGTTATTCCTCGTCGGGTTCTTATTCTTGACACAAGAACCTTTAAGCTACAATTTCTTTGCATCAATAGTTGGACTCAACCAATTCAACACAAAACAGACAGAGGAATCTTGGACGTGATATCAAAGGTAATAGAATAAAGGAAGGAATGGACCGATTACTGACAAGTCTGTTGGAATAAGTCCTTCCATAAAAAGAGAAAATTGGACTTGCACTTTAAGAAATGGAATTGTGATGAGTTAGAAGTTAGAATATCGCTTAACCACCTGTCTCTGTCTCCCTTAGTTCCCCCCAGAAACATCTGTTTGCCTACTTCTACTCTGGCCAGGGGTAACAGTCTTTTTGAGAACCAAGTGGCCCTCAACCATTTTCTTTAATCTTAAGTAAAGTGAAGTCAAATCAATGAAGTGAACAACCCTTTGTTTGAAGCTTTGTTTCACCTAATTCAGAAATGGCCGATTTCTTGCGTGTACCAATTGAAGTATTTTAAGAAATGAGTCGAGAAATCAATGTTTTCTTAGTAGGAGGGTGAAAACGCAAGAAAGGGTGGTAACGACAGCAAAAATAGCCTGTAAGTCAAAAGGGTTGCTGTTATATGGGATTTACAACTGGAGAAAGGGGGTTTTTGTGCCAAGCAAAGTCTAAATGATGATGCCTTGTAATTTTGTTGAAAGGTTGGTGATGATTTGTGAGTGGTTTTCATGGTTGATCACTCAGCTCTTGAAGATAAATCTGTTGAGAGTTGGTTTGGATGAGAGACATTTTAGAGAAGGAAAGTTCAATGCAAATGAGATCCTTTGGGGTGGGTTCTTTTGGGGGGGGGGGGGGAGTTTTGGGATACACATGGGATACAGTTGGGTACATATGGGGTGAAGGGATATATTATTTTTCCACATTAATTCTTTTTTGTGCAGGTTACTATGTTGTCATAAGATCATTAAAAGGGGTTTTGGGGCTAGGTATTGGGATGAAGGCATAAGGGGGTGTAGGGTAGAGGAGATAGGTCTATTGAACTTGTTTTTGGAATGATATGGAGGTCCCTTTGGAGGTCTAGATGGTTTGCTGGAGATTTACCTTTTTGGTGTACAAGGGATATTTTTTTGGGATACACATGTCTTTATTTTTGGAGGGTGGATTATTTTGTTTTTTTTATTGTATCAATACTGGAATAGAACAATTTTTTGGTTCTTTTCTTGTATTGATTTTTCTTCTTGGGTTGTGGGATTTGACTTTGCAGATTGGGTGGTGTTGGGCGCAGTTTGGGTAAAATTTCACAAGTCACGACCGACGCAAAAAAACCAAACGTCTCCAATCTAAGGCCATTCTTGGATTAAGATAAGGTCCTGACGATCACACACATCGAGAGTCATGGTCGTCCCTCATGATGACGGTCGTGAGTTTCTCACGTCCACGACCAGAAGGAACCTCTCGATAAGCTTATATCTTACGACCTTTATAACGTAACTAGCGATTACTTATCATTTATTACATACAACTGTTTTTTTCTTTATGAATCCTTTCTTACAGGTTTAAAGCACATAATGGCCAACGGATATAACGGACGAGCTCCATCAATGTCAATCATTGTCAAGACCGTTGGACATTAAATGCACATTTATGAAGACCAAAAGTTATATATACAAGGCTTGAAGAACCATTCAAGACATCTGAACTCATCATACCTACACAGCGCTCAAGAACACTCAACTAAGTTTCTCTCAAGCAAGAACTCTCGACAAAGTGTTCCATTGCACGACGAACAACATAAATGCACGATTTACTTTCTTTTCATTGTAATATTGTCATTTCTACTTTCGATCACTCCTTCTAAAGGACGACGTCCATGTTTGACGTCCATAGTGCACTTGATGATCTCTCCTATCGTCCGTGGTTTTTACCCTTGACGGGGTTTTCCGCGTCACCAAATTCTCTGTCTTTCATTTACTTTTATTCTCAGTCGTACGATTTTTCGATCGATCGCTTACTTTAGTTGTTAAAGCTCCACACCGACCTTAGATCTTCTTTTGGACGATTTTTGGCATTAACAGTTTGGTGCCCACTGTGGGGCCCCAGCTAGAGTAAAATCCCCGACAAAGAGTGCAACTTACTAACATTTTCAGTGCAACTTTTTTTACTAGCAGGATCATGGAAGCTCAGGGAACTCAAGCCCATATCATTGCTCAAATGTGTATGGAACTTGATGCTGCTCACAACCGTATTAACGCTCTGGATGAGGAAAATTGCAGAGCAGCTGAAGAACTCTCAACAATGAGGAATCAAAATGTGGGAAACTAGTTTGGGCCGCAGTATGGTCCAATACCATCTTTTTACATTCCTTTTGCAGGTATTCAACCGCCACTGCCTCCATTCCCCAGGCCGACGTAGGGTACTGGAGCAGCCACCGGAGTCGCCACTTTCTCTATCCTGACATTCCAACAATGCCACCACCAACAACAGAGTTTCCATCGATGTCCATGCCCCACATGCACACACCAATCAATGGCGACGCTGGAGAGACATCGCAGCGCAATGGGTTTTTTCCTAATGCAGGTGATGATGATGTTTGCACACCTTAAGACATGTGATAAATTAAGCCAAAATGCAAGTATACAAAATGGCTTAATATCGTCTTTCAAGTAATAAAATGGTAAGGACCAAGTATCGTATTCCACAGGGATAGGTATCTTAAGTTGTAAGATCTCGAGATGAAAAACTAACTTCAGATGACGATTTTGAAGACTTTGATTGGGTTGAGTGAGCAGTTAATTAAAATAACAGAGAATAAAGAAAACAAGGGTGTAAGACTTTTGGTGAGTATTAAACACAAGTTTCTGTGGACCAATGTTGTAGGGATGCTACAACATTGTGTCTCTCAACAACTAGTTCTACCATTTACTTCGAGAGTGATCCTTCCGAATTCTCACCGTAGCACTTGTATTTAGCTTCTACCAGGCACATTCCTGTGCAGTATCAGAACCAATGATAGTGCCAAACGGTGTCCTCAAAGTATATGTATAAACAAATTCCTTTGTTAAAAATCACTTTTCCGAGTCGATTCCCATATCATCCAAGTTGACGTGTTCCAAGTGGCTCATTTTTGAGTCCACTACACTTTAACACTTTGACTAGTGATCAACCCGTCAAGAATCAATCAGTTTGAAAAACATAGATAACAAGTTCCCTTGTTAGAAAATCTTCCAAGTATACTTTCCACATCATTCAAATTAACGTGTATTCATGTGGCTCATGCCTGAGTCCACTATACTTTACCACTTTTAAAGTGATCAATTCGTCAAGAAGTGCATTTGGATTTATAAAACTTAGAATGAAATTGTGGATCATCATTATTGAGAAACGATGTCCACTTTCTTTTGGTTTAAAAACTCACCCGTTGTCTCACACCCAAGCTAATGAAATTAGCTACTCATGACAGAAAGTAAATTGCGTGAAATGTAAAGAACGGAAAGTAAATTGCGAGAAATGTAAAGAACGGAAAGTAAATGCATAAAGTAAATGGTGTAATGTAAATGACAAGAATTAAATGATGGAAAGTAAATGCGATAAGCGTAATAAAGTAAAGAAAGTAAATACGAGAAAGCAATGAAGAACGAGAAGTTAAGTAATTGCAAGACTTGAATTAAAACATGAAAATATTTGAGAGAGAAAATGTAACAATCGGTTAATAGACCGATTGGATCTTGCCCCAAATGAGCTACTAACCACTTCTATTTATACAAAAAGAGAGTGGTAAACTAGTAAATACTAAAGCTTAACAAGCAAGATAAAAGTAATATCTCCAAAAGTCTTCATGAGTACAAAAGAAAAAAACAAGGATCCCATCATCTCCTAACCAGCCACAAAACTGGTTTGATTGTAACCAAAGGTTGGATTTGGACTAATTTCGTTGCCCATGTTCATCAAATTCATTTATGGCTCTTTCCACAAGCAGATCGGGATGCTGTAGCATTGACTGGCAACAATGAAATCGGCTAATACCTAAGTTAGCTTCCATAAGTAGTAGAAGACAGAAAAATCATAAACTTAGCTCCATGAAATAAAAAGGGAAAATAAGATAATAAAAGGGACTCAAAGGTTGGGATAAAAGGAAAATTATAAGCCTAAAAGAGAAGAAAAAGTGATCTATGCATTGAATTCTCAATGCATATCAGCAGGTGTAACATCTCAAGACTCTAGATTCGTGCTAGTCTCGCTCCCTACCAGCAATGGCTTCAATCTAGATTATCCTATCGCACGACGATTGAAGCAGTTAGAAGAACATAATGAAAAGATGTTGTCGTTACTTGCAAAGCTTCCAGGAGTTGTTGTACCTGTGGACGTTGAACCAAAGACTGGGTTTCAAGCATCACCCTTCATTGACGAAATCGCCATGGTCGACGTCCCAAAAAAGTATAACATCCCGATGTTCACTCCAAAGTATTATGGAATCAATGATCCGAACGAGCATATCACACAGTACAAATAATTGATGTGGACTGTGTCAATACCCCATAAGTATCAAGAAGTCTATATGTGCAAGAGCTTTGTTGCGACCCTCACAAGTGTTGCACTTCAATGGTTGATTAACCTGCCACCCTAGTCCATCGGCAGTTTCGCAGAACTAGTCAACTAATTTTTTCAGTAGTTTGCTACTAGTCGTAAAATGGAAAAGCAGACCAGCGATCTATATTACATCACTCAGAAGACAGGCGAATCAGTTCGAAACTACTTCAATCGCTTCAATTCTGAGATGATCAACGTACGAAATTATGATGTCCGTACTGTGATCGAGGCTTACAAGCGAGGTCTCGATGACAGTTCAGACCTATATATGGATCTGACAAAGTATCCGCCGGAAAACTTTGAAGACGTTCGAGCTTGGACGTTAGCCTACATGCGGGTCGAGGATGATGCGGCCTTCCATCACAAACATTCCAATGACAAAAAAAATTAAGCATCAAGAAACCGGACTTCAAGGCTAGATCGACCTTCAGGGTCGAGACGTCCAAACAGATCTCGAACGTGAGATTTGACAAGAAGAAGAATGCACCAGCAGACAAATTCCCCCAGTATGTTAAGTTTCATTTCATTTTAGTCCTTTTTCAGTTAGAGTCTAGTTAAGTCCGCTAGAAGTTTTAAATTTTACACTTTTAGTCCCTCTAGTTAGTAGTTTTAATTTATATCATTTTTAGTCCCTCTAGTTTTAAGTTTCAGTTAGTGTCACTTTTGGTCCTCATACTTCAAAGCTTTCAAAGTTTGTCAAGTTTAATCCCTAAAATTTCAAGTTTCACTCGTTGTCACTTTTGGTCCCTGCACTTTAAAGTTTCAACTCTTGTCAAGTTTAACCTCTGGACTTCAAGTTTTTCAGGTAACAATGTCTCATCCAACTTATTCTGAGCAAAAAGAGAAAGTTTCTCGTTTAGAAGCTAGGGATGAAACTCAGCGTAAGAAGCTTAAGGATCTACTTGTAGAAAATGCTGGACAATTGTGCGAAATTTCAAGTCTAAAGGAACAACGTGAGGTTTTTTCAAAAGAGTCCAAGAAGTTAAAGACAATAGTAGATGAACTGACTGACAAGCTTCAATTGTCAGAAAATGACAAAATTGAGAGTGTCAATCAACGTGTTTTGTATGAAAAGAAAAATAAAATCTTAACTGACAAGTTAAAAAATCTCGAACTTAAGTTTTACAAACATGGTCAAACTAATCAAACGTACCATATGAACACACCCAAAGAGATGAAGGACTCCAATCCTGAATGGGGAATCGGATATACCAACCCACATTATCTGAAAAATGCTTTCTCCAAAGTGCCCACCTTATATGCTTTCGAATTTTTGGGTTTGGACAAGACTTATCCAGAGTACAAAATCAGATGGACCAGGTCACTTGATGATGAGGATCCGGAACTGGAAACTTTGAGAAGGAAAAATACTGTCACTATGCAACTTCCTTTTGTGTATGACTCATTGAATGCGTCATATGACACCGATAAACCCACTTTTCTGTCAAATGATATTTTCGAAGCTATTCTCAGGCTGAACTCGATTCAAAACCCATTGAACTTGAGGAGGAATCGATGGATCACAAGATCTATGTTCCACCTCTGATTTTAGAAAAGAAAATTCTTTAGCTAGAAGAGTCATTTGAACAGGAAAGAATCAATTTTCAAAAGGAAAAACAGAAGTTGTTATCCAAACTCGAGTGCGTCAATTCCAATCAAAAGGAATCTGGATCTAGGGGAAAAAAGAATACTTTCTAACAGAGGTAAACAAACTCACTTCTCAACTGTCTGCCTTGGCAGCAGATCTGCTGAAAGAACAACTTCACAAAGCGGAGCTTCAAGCTAAGCTTGATTTACTCCAAGGGGAGAAGATTAATTTGTCAGAACATTCTTCTCCACCCTCATATACCTCTTTCTGTAAATCTTTTCTGGGTGATTTTTCACCAAATTCTTTTGATAAAGGAAAAGAGCCTCAGTTGAAGTGTCTCAAAAAGGATCTCCATTCCGATTTTCAAAATGCTTCCACAAATGATCCTTTGAAAAGCACAAATCCATCCAGGTTCCCGACTCCCACAAGTGATAATGTTACATATGATGAGGAAAATGAATTCTCAACGTTCTTAAATTCAGAGGTATGTTCAGACAGTAAGTTAGACCAGTTTGATTTCGATCCAAAACTTCCTAGTCATGTTAATTTTTTGGATTCAACTGGTGAACCACCGGTCAAACTTTATAAAGGCGAATGTTCAACATCTTCCTCTCAAAAGGTTTCTGTGAACAAATCTTCAAAGAAAAAATCTAAAAGACGTTCACAGAAACAAAGAAAGACCGACACCTCTAAAAAAAGATATACTTACTACTCTAGTTCTTCTGATTGCTAGCTTAATGATTCTTCAGATAATCATTTTTGCATAAAAGTAAAGATGGTTTGGAGAAAGAAACTAACTACAGAAGACAGTGAAGGAAACAAGTCTCATGATTCTCCTGTAGTTAATACAAATTCATCTATTTCCAAGACTGATTCACCTACTTATGTTTATTCTACAGGAAAGTTGATCAGTCTAAACCGAGCAAAGATATGTTGCACTCACTGTAGAAATAGTGACTTTGTGGATTCAAGGTATGTTAATAATTTGTATGGTACTTATAGCATCCCCAATTCTCAGTTTAATAGCTTAAAAGCTAAGGCAACTAACCATCAAGGATCCATCACAACATAGATACCAAAACCAAAATCTTCCTAATCTGTTTTGCAGGAATGTCATGTGTGATTTAATTCAGATTATTCACATTACATGACTACAATCAAGGGTTAGGCCATCTTTTGAGGGGGAGTACCATGTTGTTTATTTTTCATATCGACTTCTAAACACTTCAGTTCAGGACTCGTACTTCAATGTTTTGACTTGTACTTCAATGTTCTATTTTGGTGAGTTAAAGGAGTGTTAGGACTTTTACTATTTCTATGGTCAATCCAGAACCGGAAGGACCTACCCAAGAAACATATCTCATTCATAGATATCAGTGAGGGTTCTAGATTGATAGATGAGTTCGGAGTGAAAAAAATAAATATAAATAAAAAATTAAAAAAATGGTGCGGATGTGACAGGACTTACAAGAATTATTGGTCCTTACCAAACCGAGTCAGTTATCCGAGTTACCACACAATCTATCCATTCTCGTTCTTTGGAGATGGATATTGAAACTGACATGGACCAAGTGTCGATAACTCGTGTCACCCCACCCAGTCACTCAAGTATCTCTCAAAAGACAATTGTTTCATAAATGCACGAAGATTTAGCACATAATCTATCTATTCCTCACTCTGAGGTCTTAGATATTGAAAAAGGAAGACATCAGCTTCTGTCTCCGAACTTCATATTCATCCCACTGTGTCTATTGATTTCTAACCTACGTCCTAGGTTGAATCAATCTTTGAACCTAATCAATATGATTATACTTCTTTCACACACACGAATCTTTTTTATTCCCCTTGCATATCTTTGTGATATTTCCATAACATTTTGATAAGTAATTTTTTAATACTTTACTTCAGTGATAACTGGAAGTCCTATCAGAGATACCCCATTGCCAACTCTGAAAATAGGTCACACAATTAATTTTAATTGTTGTGATAACAGTTACTATTGTGTTTCTGTGTTAGCTGTTACCCTTGGTTACTGAATCGCTTTATCTGATCTTTTGCTACTCATTCATTTAGTCTTTGAAGATACATGATGCTCAGGATTCTCCTAATCATCATGAGGGGGAGAACGATATACAGATTCAAAGACACATATTATCATGTTGAGGGGGAGTTAGCAAAATCTGAGGAGGAGTAACAAAATTTTATTATCTGAGAAGAAAAGATTTTATTAGTCATTCTATCCCGTATCATATGGTGTTTGCTACAAGTTGATTCCTCGTATGAGCTGATTGAAACAAGTTCTTAAGCTGAAAGTCAATTCAACTCGCGGTTCAAAGACAGATTCTTTGGTTTTAAACTGAAGTTGCACTGTGGAATGGCACGTAACTCGCACATTATCTTTCTTGTGTGCTGATCCGATGTGTTGAGTTTCTACAGCTGAAAGTTGCTCAATAGTGCGTTCAGTCGATGCTATTGTACATTGAATCTGGTTACAAAGTTGAAACTATAAAGACCAAGAGCTTTATTTAAGGGGGAGCTTGGAAAGACATGAAGACATGCAACACCAAAGTTTTTCAAAGATTCAAGAGGGAAAGAAGATCAAGGCCTGAAGATTTCAAGATGATAAATGCCTTATTCAACTTTAGGGGGAGATTGTTAGGACTGAAAGTCCTAGTGCGTTGAAAGTTGAATAACGCATTTATAGAGTTTAATTGTTTTATTTATATGCGTTGTAAAAAACTTTTATTGTTATTGGGCTTAAGTTTGGTTGTAATGGGCCTTGGGCCCTTTAGGGTTTTATCCCTAGTATTTAATGGTTTGTTTAGGGTGGAGAGGAAAAAAAAGTTAGTCATTAAGGTTTACTATAGGTTATTAGAAATTTTCTGTGTAAACCTAAACCCTTTACTGTTAAATCTAATCATATGACTAGCAGTTGTGGTTTAATCATTGTTCATTATTGATTATTATTGCTGTTAATTGCACTGTTCTGGGATCTACATAGAATTTGAACGGTGGCTCACCAGTTGAATCCAAAAAGTCAACCTGACTTAGAAGTTTTGGATCGAGATCAAACTGGTCTAACTTACTATCTGAACATACCTTTGAATTCAAAAATGTTGAAAATTCCATTTCCTCATCAGATGTATCCTTATCACTTGTGGGATTCGGGAAACTGGATGGATTTTTGCTTTTTAAAGGATCATTTGCGGAAGTATTTTGAAAATCAGAATGGAGATCCTTTTTTAAACACTTCAACTGATGCTCTTTTCCTTTATTAGAAGAATTTGGTGAAGAATCACCAGAAAAGCTTTACAGGAAGAGGTATCTGAGGGTGGAGAAGAATGTTCTAACATATTAATTTTCTCCCCTTGGAGTATGTCAAACTTAGCTTGAGGCTCAACTTTGTGGTGTTATTCTTTCAGCGGATCTGTTGCCAAGGCAGACAGTTGAGAAGGGAGCTTGTTTACCTCTGTCAGAAAGTATTCTTTTTCCTCCCTAGATCCAGATTTCTTTTGATTGGAATTGACGTACTCAAGTTTGGATAACAACTCCCGTTTTTCCTTTTGAAAATTGATTCTTTCCTGTTCAAATGACTCTTCTAGCTGAACAATTTTCTTTTCTAAAATCAGAGGTGGAACATAGATCTTGTGATTCATCGATTCCTCCTCAAGTTCAACGGGTGTTGAATTCAAAAATAGTCATTTGACAGAAAATTGATTTAGCATTGTTGTATGACGCATTTAATGAGTCATATACAAAGCATCGTGACAATATTTTTCCTTCTCAAAGTTTCCAGTTCTGGATCCTCATTATCAGGTTGCTTAGTCTATCTGATTTTGTACTCTGGGTAAGCCTTGTCCAATCCCAAAAATTCAAAAGCATATAAAGTGGGTACCTTGGACAAGGCTCTTTTCAGATAATGAGGGTTATCACATCCGATTCCATATTCAGGATTAAAGTACTTGAACTATTTGGGCGTGTTCAAGTGGATCGTTTGTTTAGTTTGACCACGTTTGTAAAGCATGAGTTCAAGATCCTTTAACTTGTCAGTCAACTTTTTGTTTTCATTTTTGAAAGAAATGTTTTTATTGACAATTTCAGTTCTCTTATTTTCTGACAAGCGAAGCTTGTCAGTCAGTTTATCTACTTTGGTCTTTAACTCCTTAGATTCTTTTGAAAAATTCCTACTCTCTTCCTTTAGATTTGAAATTATGTACAAGTTTACAGCATTTTCTATGTGTTGCTTATCAATTGTGTCAAGATGTCTTTCAACCCTAGCTTCTAAACGAGAAACTTTCTCTTTTAGCCTAGCGGTATCGGAGCCTTTGGCCTCCTAGGAGGTCAGGAGTTCAAACCTCACCAAAGGTGAGGAGGGTGTGTGAGTTTATTTGTTGCATTTTCTCGTATATAAATATTATATACTTCAAAAAAAAACTTTCTATTTTAGCTCAGAATAAGTTGGATAAGACATTGTTACTGTAAAACTTGAAGTCCAAGGACTAAAAGTGGCACAAACTGAAACTTAAAACTAGAGGGACTAGAAATGACAGAAAGTGAAACTTAAAAGTAGAAAGACCAAAAATGACATATAATGAAACTACAAACTAGAGGGACTAAAAGTGTAAACTTTGAAACTTCTAACAGACTTAACTGGACACTAACGAAAAAAATGGACTAAAAGTGAAACAAAACTAACAAACTAACTGGACTAACGGAGACTTAACGGAAAAGGACTAAAATGTAAAGCATTTAACGGCAAATTAACGAAATCACTATTCATCATCTCCTTCATTGAGACGAACCTGCAAAACTTCAAATCAGTTAGAATTATTCAATGTGAAAGGATCGTTAAAGTTCCCTGATCACTCCTTACTAGATTAAAACTCAAACGATCAACCCACGATCACAAACGAACCAACCGAAATTTTTTCGGAAAACAATCAAAAACTCAAAAACACGAAGTGAGTTAAAAAAATTCGACCAAAACTGATTGTTTAAGCTTCGTGAACACGTCTTAACAGTTTATAGCTCAAATGATCAACCCATGATAAAAAATGAAGCGGCCGAAATTTTTTCAGAAACCGAACGAGAACTTGAAAACTCGAAATGGGTTAAACTTTTTCGAGCGAAATCAATTTTTTATGCACCATAAACACTCCTAAACACTTTAAAATCCAAAAAAAAAACTTCGTCTACAATCTCAACCGAATCAATTGAAAAAACTCGAAAATCGGTCGAAAATGTCTAAAACTAAAAATCAAGTACAAACAGCTCCTAGCAAAGATTAATGTTAATAAGCTGACTTCTGCTGGTTGCAAAGTAAAAATTTGGATAGCAGATTGGTTTGCTCAATTAAGCAACAAAATGGATTGGACGTCACTTGATTGAGATTTGGAAAGCCGCAGGAATGAATTTGGATGGAGATAGCGTAGAAGAAAAATAATTCAAGAGCACATGAGTAGTGGCCTTTGGTGATGGATATTGCTCGAAGAAATAAGTCCGTTCAACCGGGAGTTGTACCTAGACCCGAGACTAGTGAAGGCCGGGAATCCTCCTAAACCCGGGAAAGAGTGAAGGCCGGGAAAAGGAGCTAACTCCCGGGTCTAACTCGATTCCAACCCGGATCAAGTCCTGGTTAACAACGATTCACTTCTCGGGAATATGTAACTTCCGGTTGTCAAGTCCAACTCCCGGATCAACAACAAAATCAATCAACTCCCAATAAGCAAACTGTATACGATCCAGAAAACTCAAATAACACCAAATTGATGATCACAAATTGTTTCTAACAACAAATCAACTAATTCTTTTCAAACTAATGGATCAAAACATGAGAAATTGCATGATTTTTTGTTTCAATACTTGATCGAACTTTTCCAAATATAAAACCAAGAATTCAAGCCCAAAACCCAACACAAATTTAACACATTAATAACCAAAACTCAAACCAAAAACTTTAATTTTGAAGAACTCAGTAATACACTGTATTAAGCCAGAAGTCGAAAAAAATTAGGAATTTAGACAAACTTTTTGATCGTATCGAATGAAAAATTTATTCGATTATGCTCTGATACCAATTGTGGATCCCAGAACAGTGCAACAATAATAACAATCAATGATTAACAGTAAAGAATAAGGATTGAATCACAAAATCTGGTCATGTGATTAGATTGATCGATCAAAGGTTTAAGGTTTACAGAGAGAATTTCACTTGAAGCGTGTAAACCTATTATGACCATTCCTCTCTAACCCTAATTCTCATCTAAACAATATTTTAAATACCAAGGCTTAAACCTAGCCAGACCCAAGCTTATTACAAACAAACTAAGCCCAATAACAATTAAAGACTTTTACAACGCTTCTAAATAATAACAATTAAACTCTATAAATGCATTATACAACTTTCAACGCACTAGGACTTTCAGTCCTAACATAAGCAATTGACATCTATTGCGGAATTGTGTCAATGGTTGGTAAAGACTAGAAGAGAAACCACTTTTGATCTTATTTAACGATTAATCAATCTGCTACTTACTCTCCTAGTTTCTATTGCGACAACCGAGAGATCATTTTTAGCCATGAATATTGTGAAAACAAGAACACGGAATAAAATGGATGATGAGTTTCTAAACGACTCGTTGGTTTTGTTTATCGAAAGGGAAATTGCTGAAAAGATCAGTTTGGAGGAAATTGTGGAAGACTTCAAGGCCGCAAAAGATCGAAGGGTTCCACTTTGATGAACGATGTTTAACATTTTCATATTTAATGCCTAGTTTTAAAGCTTTTACTACGTTATAACTTTGGATAATGTATTTTTTGTATTTTTTTAAATTATATAATATATTAGGCCCAACCCCTGCATTTTTAAAGCTTGTGTTTCTCCCCTGGACATAAGTTAACTTATCGAAATGCTAGTTGGAGTAGCGTTTTAGGAGTTTTTCTAACACTTTTTTCAATTATAATTCTGATTAATATTAATTGTGATTTGTTACTATTAATTATAAATAAATATTAATAAAATTAACTATTACTAATATTAATAATTATTTATAAATATTAATTTATAGTAATTAATATTAGCTGAAAATTATTAATTAATTTTATTATACATTAATATTAGTTATTATTTACTAAGAATTATTATTAATCAATTATTTTTATATTATATTTTTTTAATTATTATTAAATATATTTAAGTATCTAATAGCAAATATAACAATTTATAAAAATTTTACGTAAGTTACATTAATCTTAATACTTATTTTTTTATAGCTCATATAAATGAGCTAAATGATTAATATAATATTTAATTTAATTATTAATTATATTTGTTGAAAAGTTATTAATTATTTGAATATGTAAGGTTCTTCAATTTTATTTTTATTCATATTATAGTTAATAGTTATTTAAAATTATAGATTAACGTATACTTTTTCTAAAATTTGTTTTAATAGATCTAAAATTTATAATTAACATATTATATCATTTAATTTTTTTTTCTATCTTGTTTGTATTAATTATCATCTTATATTATTATTATCTGTTTTAATTATATTATGAAATGTTGTAATCGACTATTTTTAATATGTCTTTTTTAGTCATTTTACATATTTCACCGAGCTTACATCTAGATTTAAGTTACCAATGTTATTTGTGTATCAGTTAACTTATCATCTACCAGGTAGCTTACCAGCTAGTTTGTCAAACATAGTAAATATGTTACTTGCATTTTGTTACTTAATTCAATCCTAAAATGAAAAAAAAAATCCCAATTTAATATTTGTGTATTTTGCCATGGTTTATATAACTTTTTCTAATAGATTTCGTTAATTCAAAAGGCATTTTAGTTTTTAGATCAACTATTTTTTTAATTAAATAGTAGAACATATTTTGATATGTATAGTACATACACATATGGGGCCAAGTTCAAGAGAAAACCTCAAAAAAACGAAAAACTGAGGAACACACTGGTAGTCATTCATCTGGACGGTATGCACTTGTGCATACAAGTAATTTGTAACATGCACAAGTGCATAAAACCAAAAAACACCTTAATTTACTTGTATGCACAAGTGCATACCGTCCGGATGAATGATTACCAGGGTGTTCCTCAGTTTTCCATTTTTTTGAGGTTTTCCCTTGAACCTCCCTCTACACACACACACACACACATATATATAGGGAGAAGTTCAAATGAGAAATGCTAAGTATGTGAGAAATAGAGAAGTAATCATAGTCATCCATACGGTTAAGATCGGATTTGACTGGTCAAAATTTACGGTTTTGACTGATCAAAATTTGCGGCTATGCCAAAATAAAGGGGTAGTGTTATAACTTTTACAAATGGGCGGCAACAGTGTTCATATGTGAACATGTGTGATTCACATATGAACGAACTATATCTTCATATGTAAACCCGTGTAATTCACATATGAACTATATTTTAACTGATTCACATATGAACTTGTAGGTTCATATGTGAATCATATGAACTAATTAAAAGATTCACATATGAACTAATTAACTGATTCACATATGAACTCGTAGGTTTATATGTGAATCAGTTAAATAATTCATATGTGAACATATAGTTCATATGTGAATCACACAGGTTCACATATGAACTTGTTTGCCACCTATTTGTAAAAGTTATGAAACTACGCTTCTGTCTTCTACAAACCATGTAAGGAATTATCTGGTGTTTCACAGTCAAAGCCGCAAATGTTGACCATATAAAGCGCTAGGTGGCAAACGAGTCAAGATTTGCGGTTTTGACCGGTCAAAATTTGTGGGTATGCGAAAAATAGAGAGGTAGTTTCGTAAATTTTATAAATAGGTGGCAAACGAGTTCATATGTGAACTCGTGCATATGAACTCGTGTGATCCATAATATGAACTATTTGTGCATATATGAACCCTTATGATTCACATATGAACTATTTAACTGATTTACATATGAGCCCGTGTGATTAGTTATGATTCGCATATGAACCTGTGTGATTCACATATGAACTATTTATCTAATCACACGGGTTCAAATATGCATAGATACTTCATATGTGAATCACATAGGTTCACATATTCACATATGAACCCGTTTGCCTCCTTTTTGTAAAAGTTACGAGAATACCCCTCTATCTTCCACATACCCTACGACTGAATTAATCGATGCTTCACAGTCAAAGCTGTAAATGTCGAGCATATGAAGGTTAGGATCACTTCTCCACTTCTCACACACTTAGCACTTCTCATTTTAACCTATGATTATATATATATATATAGGGTCGTGTTTAGAGAAAAACGTCAAAAAAAGGAAAGTGAGGAACACCCTGGTAGTCTTTCATCTACATGGTATGCACTTGTGCATATAAGTAATTTGTAACACGCATGCGTGCATTAAAAAAGAACTTAATTTACTTGTATGCTCAAGTCCATACCGTACAGATTATGGGTTACCAGGGTGTTCCTCGGTTTTCCTTTGAAACCCCCCCTCTCTCTCTTTATGTGTGTGTGTGTATATATATATATATATATATATATATATATATATATATATATAGGGGAGCGATCAAATGGAAATCACTCTAATTTTGAAAACCGTGGAAACCCTCGATTTCATTGGTTAAGTTAATGAAATTGTTTCATGAAATTGTTTAATTTGATGAAATTGTTTCATAGAATTCTTTTATTGATGAAATTGTTGCGTATTTGTGTTTTTTATGTAAAAATGAAAAAGTTTCACCAGACTGCGAAAATACATGAAACAATTTCATCAGAATGAGAAAAATAGATGAAACTACAAAAAAAAAAAAACAAATATATGAAATAATTTCATTAATAAAAGAATTATATGAAACAACTTGATCATATTAAACAACTTTATGAACCAATTTCATTAATTTAACTAATGAAATTGACGGTTTCCAAAGTTTTCAATCTAATATGGTTTCCAATTGAAACCACATCTCTCTCTCTCTCTCTCTCTCTCTCTCTCTATATATATATATATATATATATATATATATATATATATATATATATATATAACGGGGAAGGTTCAAACGAGAAGTTAAATATTTTGCTAGAAGTTTGATATCATATATGATACACAAGCTTAATCATATATGATTAAACACACCCACATGTCATATAATCATATATGATATCACACTTCTCGTCTTCTTGCAAAATGTTTAACTTCGCACATGATCCTTCCTCCCTCTCTCTCTCTCTCTCTCTCTGTGTATATATATATATATATATAGGCGAAGGATTATGTGAGAAGTTGAGGTTAACGTGAGAAGCTTGAGAAATGGATCTGAACTGTTGATCACTTTTAATTAAATCCCTCCCATGAATTGTGGCTTAGAAGGAAATTGATCTATTGCATCTCGGTGCACCTCATCCTAATGTGCATCTCGGTGCACCTCATCCTAATGTGCATCAATTTCTCATCCAACGATTGATGACCACTTCTATCGCTTCTCACGTTAACCTTAACTTGTCACCGGAACCCAACCACACACACACACACACACACACATATATATATATATATATATGTATATATAGGGGCATGTTCAAACAAGAAGTTAAACATTTTGCGAGAATTCAAGAAGTATGATATCATATTTGTGAACCCGTGTGATTCACATATGAACTATATGTTCATATGTGAACCCGTTGATTAGTTTACATGTGAGCTATTTAACTGCTTCATATATGTACCTACCGATTCATATGTGAATCAGTTAATTAGTTCATATTTGAATCACAATGGTTCATATGTGAATTACTTAAAATAGTTCATATGTGAATTATACGTGAACATATAGTTCATATGTGAATTATACGGGTTCACATATGAACCCGTTTGCTGCCTATTTGTAAAAATTACGAAACTATCACTCTATTTTTAGTATAGCCTCAAATTTTGATCAATCAAAGCCACAATTCTTGACCAGACAAATCCAACCTTGACCGTATGAAGGGCTAGAATTATTTCTCTAATTCTCATATATTTAACGCTTCTCATTTAAACCTATAACACATTAAATAATTTTTCATATATAAAACACAAGTCAAAACATGCTAACACAAAAAATCATACACATAAAATGGCTTCTCAACTCTCATCTTATGGGTGTGAAAATATCTACAATGACTAGAGAGCATAATGCAAGAACAACACAAGGATAATCCAAGTGTCACTAAAAAACATTTCTTGATAAGAAAAATTAGAGATAAGATTCAAGATGATAATTGATTTCCAAAAAAATAATTGAATCATTTTTCAAGAAGTTCTCATAAATAATTCATCTACATTAATTATATATATAGGGTCCCTTTCATTTGCTAACCGTGCTAACCAAATTTCGACCAATTAGAAGCTTCCTAGAGTTTTTGTTATCCATGAATGTTATTAAATATGAAAAGGTAATATGGGAATTTGCTAAATATCGCCCATTTAATCTGTTACCATATTTAAAGGAGTTTTTTATTTTGGTAGTTATCCTGATATTAAATATATTAATTAATTTAAAATTTTATTTTGATTTGCATCTTATTAATTTTGGAAGTTATCTTTTACCTTTTTTTAAGCATTTTATTTATTTCTAACTGCACAATCAGTTTACCCATCGATCTAGGTAATTTTTTTGACGTTTTGGAACTGTTGTTGAAGAAAGTTGTTCGTTTATAGTCATTAGCACTATGCATATATGCATTTGGAAAATATTTCCGTACCTTATCCGATAGTTGTGCACATGCATGTATGATTATAGTACATGTATGAATTTCCACAAAAGTGCACATATGCATTTTTAATTTTAGTGCATATATGCATGTATATATGCTAGTATGGACATGTGCACTTCATTTTCATTATGTAATTTCCAAATATGAGAAATGTGCACATAATAATCATATGTGATTGAAAATTATGTATGGATATACCCAAATATGCACATATGCATATGTGCAATGTGTATATGTTAATTCTATATGGACAAACACAATCATATACCATATAACCACATATGCAGTGAGGACAACCACAGGTTTTTGTTTTCCCTTTGTGTTTTGATGGTTACCTAATGATTATAGGGGAAGAAATCCCTAAATGTTAGGGATAATGCTTCTAGGGGAAGAAATCCCTAAATGTTAGGGATTTTACGATTTTAAAACGTGTTTCCGTGAATAAAGTTGGATTGTTATTTTACCAAATTAACCCTGTGCACTTGTGCATTGTTTTAAATCAATCCTTATGTATAATAATTAATTAAATGAAAATTCAATTAAATATGGGCCGTTGATCATCATAATGGATGGTTGAGATTGGTTAGCATGGTTAGCACCAATGTCACGGTTAGCAAATGAATGTGCCTATATATATATATATATATAAAAGAAATTACTAATTTATATTTAATATAGGGTCTATATGAGTGTTAAAAGATGTATTATTTTATAATTTTGGTAGAATTATTATTTTGTATGTTGTCCCGGAGTTGGAAGTTGGAACCGACCAAAAATATTAATTAAGAGGGATTAGTAAGTAATCAAGTATTAGTTAATGAAGTTCCAAATATATATATAGAGGCCCATTCATTTGCTAACCACGACATTGGTGTTAACCGTGTAATCAATTTCAACCGTAGATTGATGAGATCAATGATCCACAATTAATTGATTTTTAATTAAATTAAAATATTCAAAACGGTTATAAAAAATACAATGCATGTATGCACAGGGGTACTTTGGTTCTAAATGAAAAGGTCATATAATTCTTGTACAAATATATGTCGATGACATAATATTTGGTTCTACTAACCCATCTCTATGTACTCGCTTCGCTGAAAGAATGAAGAAAGAATATAAAATGAGTATGATGGGTGAGCTGACATATTTTCTTGGTCTTCAGATTAAACAATCTGACAAAGGTACTTTTATCTGCCAAGGTAAGTATGTTAAAGATATGCTAAAGAAGTTTGAACTCACACAAACTTCAGCGATGAAAACTCCTATGGCACCACCGCTGATACTTAACAAGGATCCATCTGGAAAACCTGTTAATGTCACTGCCTATAGAGGAATGATAGGCTCATTACTGTATCTTACAGCAAGCCGACCTGACATCATGTACTCTACTTGTTTATGTGCACGCTATCAATCTGAACCCAAGGAATCCCATCTGATCGCTGTAAAGCGAATTTTCAGATATCTGAAAGGAACTCCTAACCTCGGTCTTTGGTATCCCAAAGACTCAGGGTTCGATCTAACTGGTTATTCTGATAGTGATTTTGCAGGCTGTAAACTTGACAGAAAAAGTACCACTGGTGGATGTCAACTCTTGGAAGGAAAGCTGGTAAGCTGGACAAGCAAGAAGCAAAATTCTGTGTCCACTTCCACAGCTGAAGCTGAATACGTAGCCGCTGGAAGCTGTTGTTCTCAAATCTTATGGATGAGAAATCAACTATTAGATTATGACCTTCAGCTGTCAAAGATTCCTATCTATTGCGACAGCACTAGTGCTATCGCTATAGCAAATAATCCAGTGCTACATTCAAAGACAAAACACATAGAGATCAGATATCACTTTATCAGAGATCATGTGATGAATGGTGATATTGAACTTCACTTTATCCCTACTGACTTTCAACTTGCTGATATATTCACCAAACCTCTTGATGAGACAAGGTTCAACTTTCTCATCAGTGAGCTTGGAATGCTGAACCTCGAAGAATAATTCTTCAGCGTTCATGTATTATGTTAGTAATCAAAAGTTCCCCTCATCATTCTCTCTGATAAACATTCTGACTCTCAGGTATGTTTTCTCCTTTCCCTCAAAGATGTTTTTTTTTAAAACTTTAATCACCGAACTTTCTTCAAATGATTAAAAGCTTTTTGAAAAATACATTAATCACTGATATTTCTAGTCAGTGATCCTTTAAAAGAAAAAAACTATCCCTATCTTTACTAAAAGGGATACTTTTAAAAAGGAAAATCTATCGCTGACTTTTCTTCAGTGATCATTTCAAAACGGACAAATGTACAGTCTATCTCTTCTATGACGTCATTTGAACCGACAATCCACGACATGCCTTTTCTGACACGTTCGTCCGTTGCCCTTCTATCCAATCAACTTCGTGGAACGTGTCAATGTCATGATGATTTTTTTTCTTTTCCCGCTTCATTCTCTCCCTTCTCTCTCTTCGTATAAAAGGAATTATTCTCTCCTTTATACGGTTTACGCTTTCAAAACTTTCAAAGCAAGAAACATTCTCTCAAGAACACTCAAGCAAGTAAACCCAGAATATTGAATCTGCAACTCTTTTTCTTCAAGATACACAGGTTTATCTCATGTTTATATGCTTTGTTCGTATGCTTTTTATTCTTTTTAAAATCCTACTCGCTTTCTATGGAT
The DNA here is from genome assembly GCA_954870635.1 of Arctium minus. Taxonomy (NCBI): domain Eukaryota; kingdom Viridiplantae; phylum Streptophyta; class Magnoliopsida; order Asterales; family Asteraceae; genus Arctium; species Arctium minus. Next base: position 8,750,748 of record OX941096.1, on the reverse strand, counting down.
TTTATAAAACGTTTTTTTTGTAAAAACTAAAGATCATTCTTTCTGATTTTATGTTTTTAAATAAAAACCTTTTGGTTTTAAAGTGTTCTTCATTCTTTCTACCCAGAACACTATTTTTCTCCTAAAAATAACTTGATAGTTTTCCAGTTTCCCTTCTTCTATGGAAACTGGTAATCATATTATTTTTAATCTAAATCATTTCTTCTATTATGCCTCTTTCCATAACAGAAATGACACAATCTTCAATCGTTGCTTCCAAGCATGTACGATTCGCTCTCACTGAAGTTGAGATTACTAAATGTAATCATTTGGCCAAACTCGATTTCAAAGCTGACAAATACCCACATCTGGTGGAAGCTGCTGAATTCCTCAAGCAGTCATGCATAGCTTACGCGATCACTGTGGATCCTAAGCCCTCCAAGACTCTACTTCAGCAGTTCTGGTTCACTGCTGATGCAACTGAACTTACCAACAGGAAAGGTGAACGAGTCCCTGCTATCTCGTTCAGCACGGAATTAGGGCCAGGGAGCATGACCGCTCTTAGCCTCAGAAAATCTTTAAGATTCCCTGACAAACCAAAGAGTGGGTTCGACGCACTCCCCACTGATGATGAGCTGATATCATTCCTGGACGCAATGGGCTATTGTTGGGAAAACAAACCAAGATCTTCTATTCCCAACAAGAAGCTCACCAAGATCCTAAAAGCTCAGATGCCATCACAACTGAACTTTATCTTCTCGCACATAATTCAGTGCATGAGTGGGAAGAGTGGTTCGCTGGATCAAGCCAGCAAAACACAACTGCAGATGGCCTACTCCGTTATCGCTGGTCAAAACTTTGACTACGCCACAGCAATCTTTGAAGATCTGAGGTCGAGATTAGAGAAGCCTGAACGAGATCCCAAGATCTCATACGTACGTTTCATATGTACGTATATCAAGTTCCTCTATCCCAACACCTATCCCACTAAAGATGATGGCACCTTTGCCAGGGTAGGTCAACGATCACTAGAGGTCAAGCCACTCGCCGACGAGGTAAGTATCTCTCTTCTTCGCTCTCGTCTCTCTCTCCATTCTTCTTCATCTTCAGCGACCACGCAGACGGTTCCTTCGTCTGCTATCCCTGTCGCTACCACTACTTCTAAACGACCATCAGCTAGTCCGATTGGTCCTTCCAAAAAGGCCAAAAAGACTAAGGAAAGTACATCCTCTAGTACTATACCTGAGGGAGCTTCTCAACAAGCTACCTTAGATGCATTTGTGGGTCTTTCCTCCACAACTTCAGCAGTCACTCATACTGCCGTGTCAGCGATCTCACTCGCTGTCACATCATCAGTAACCCCACCTACTATCTCATTCACTGAGATTAACCCTATCCCTACTTCTATCCCCAAAACTCTTCCCTTCTCTCCTCACTTGGTCTCTGAACCCGCCACCTCTTCTTTCCCTATAGGACCTGAGCATCAAACTTTTGAGGAATCTATGCAGTTCTACAAAATGTTTGATACGTCAGGTACACCTATAATCCTAAACACTTCTCTCCCCCCCTCTCCAAATAAGCCCATATCTGAACTAACATTATTTTCAGGTCCTAGCTTGGCGTCTGTTGACACGCATGTCAACAGTCTAGGAGAAAAGGTGGACGCACTCACCAACACCATCAATGAAACCACCAGCGCCGTCAATCAGGCTGGTGAGGAGCTGAAGAAGTTGACCGCCACTTGCTCATCTAAAGCTGAACACTCTCAACTTTCAGCTGTTGAAGAACAAGTCGTCCAACTCAGAGAGTCCTCTCGACTCTTTCAAGGGCGATTTGAGTCTCTTACCGCTGAAGTTCAGGGTCTCTCTTCAAAGGTTGACCTCTGCACGTCGCTTCTTCAGCAAATTCTACAGAAAGTGAATGCACCAGCTCCAGCGCTGCCTCCCTCCTTCACTGAAGATGATCGTACCAACCTCAACATCGCTGTGGAATTCATTCATGATGCCACGTGCGACATCCCTGCGGTTGAAGACCGGATTAAGCGTCTGGAGGCTGACGTTCAAGTGCTAAAAGCTTCAACAGCTACTCCAGCAGCTGAACAATCCCCTACCGCTGATAATGACAAAGTGGGGGAGAAAACTGAAGAAACTTCTATTGCTGCTGCTGGGGAAGCTAAGACTCCAAAGGAACCTCCCTCTCAATCTGAGGGGGAGAAGGCAAAAGAATCCTCATCAATTCACTCTATTCTCTTTGAAGAGGATGAGGAAGAAGACGATGAAGAAGAAGATGATCTAGATCTTGATGATCAAGAAAAGGATCAGCCCTCCGATGACGACGACGACGATGAAGACCAATCTATGTGGTTCTCTAAGCCGAACGTCGTATCAGGGAAAACTTCGCAAGAGGTTGTCAAAACAGGGGTGAGAGGTGATACATCTTCAAGTGTTCCTTCGCAAAGCAAAGACAAGCAACCGATCGCTGAAGAATGCTTGAGGACTGGATCACAATCTGAGGGGGAGCATCCTTCTCAGGTATGTCTTTCAATTGTACCACTCTTCTACTCTTTCCAAACCCCTATTCCTTTCTAGCCTTTATCTCTCTCGTTCTAAAAATACACTTATCCCTTCTTTCCTTCTTTTTCTAACCAGACAGTTCTCACCCCTGCTTAAGGGTTCTGAACTACAAATAATTCCAGCTTCTATCGCTGAAGAAATAATCTCAATCTCTATCGCTGAGATTGATGAAGAAGAAGAAGAAGATTCCCTGGTCCATCCAGGAAGGCCCTCTCGACCATCTCATTGGTCAGAGGAAGTGGTAAAGAAAAGAGTTGAAATGATCGCTCAACTAGAAAGTCAACGGCTGAAAATCTCTCTTCAAACATCCACAGAGCTCGACTTCCTCACTGAAGCTGAAAGAGAAGAATCTGCCAAAGCTGAGAAGCTGATCGCTGAATGCAAACGAGATGACCAACTCGCTTTAAAGATTCAATCCTCTCAAGTTAAGGACAAAAAGCTGAAAAGCAAACCTGTGGAAGTTCAAGCAGCACTTCTGAAAGAAATTGAAGAGGAACGCTTCAAAGAACAAGAGATCAACGATAAGTCTATCGAATGGTGCAAACAAAAGATGGATTATCGTTCTGATCTTCTTCCAATATCAGCCGTGACTATCTCTGGTCGCAAGAAGAAAGATCAACTCTCAGTGACCATGGAGATTACCAGAGAGGATGGAACCCAAAAAGCAATGTACGTATCAAAACTTGAGAGCTTCGGATTTACGGAATGGTTAGAGTTCTGGGATGCGCTGAAGAAATCCAAATCTACATACAGAGGCTACGTTGAAGGACTTCTTGAAGCCCTCATAAATAGAGTCGTTTCTGTACTAAAGCTGCCATCTCCTCTTCCTCCCAAATCTTTGAAACTCAAGAGAAAAATTGGGTCCTCCTCCTCTGAAGATGTCGCCATCATCAGGAATGAAACCTCTATCAAATTTTCAAGAGATGCACTGTTTGGTCCTCCTCCCGATCTTTCAGTTCTGGACTTATCTCTGCCTCCTGGTGGTCCTTTCCAAGCTGGTCAAGTAATCGACAATCCTTATGGAATATTCTTCAGAGATGATGATGAGGAACTCAGATTTCAAAGAATCTCTAAGATTCCTATCTGTCCTCTGAATCATCTCAAGGATCTCTTATGCTTATGGTGTGACTTCTTCCCTGCTGCTGAAGAAATTAAAGAAATTATCAGTCAAGAATCTTTGGAACGAAGACAGAAAGGAGAAGAAATACCTGAGTATATGATCAATCCTCCTAAATCTTCTTTTAATAGCTGATAGATTAGTTTTCTTCTCTGTAATCTGTTAGTTATACTTACAGTAGTTAGTTACTCACTTGTAATGTTTTTCATATCTTGTAATTCCATCCCTGAATTAAATGAAAAGAGCAGTGATGTACTTAACCCTATCAGTACTGTAAAAGATCCCTCAAAATAGTAATTGGGACATGCATTCTATGAGTCCTTTTTATTCCTATATTTTGAATCAAAGTAATTTTCTTTTGTTACTTTGTCATTATCAAATAGGGGGAGATTGTTGATCCAAACTCTCTAAGTGATTTGATAACGACCCTCTTTTATACTTAGTGAAAATTACGTTATTATATGTATTAGTGTTTCATCATCAACGATCAGACTGAGTCTGTTCAGTTATCGCTGATGACCTTTCTGTAAACATTTAACATATATATGTGTTTTACTTTCAGCGATCAAACTGAGTCTGTTCAGTCATCACTGATCGTTTCCCATGTAACACAGTTAACGTAATCCCTGAAGACAAGTCTCGCGTCAACATAGTTCATAGCTGAATCGAAGACGAAGCCACTGAACAATAGATAAGTCTACTAGTGACCTGATGCGGATATCAGCGAAGACCAGACGAATCTACTTACGCGAAGAAGCCTGAGGAAAAGCTTCAGCGATAGCTGAACCTCTTTATCTCTGGAAGAAGAGATACTCAGCGATCAACGATCACAAAGCTTATGCCTCAAGTTTTCTTTTGTCTTACCTTGCACAACGAGTACGATGTGTCAGAACGGACACGTCTCTGCCACAAATCGTACAACAACTCTGTCAACTACACTGTTCATAAAGCGGCCAAAAGCATGTCTCCAAAAGTAAGACTACCAAAGCCAATCTATGAATGCCACGTGTAAAGTACCCTGCCATGCATTTAATGCATAGGGTATAAATAGGAAGCTCACCCCTTCATCTGAAGGTGTGCTCAATCCTTGAACTCCATAATAGAAACCCTTGTTTTCTATCTCTCTAAAATCCCCCATTCTCAGAATTTCTTGTGCAACCATCTTAGTGTTTCTTAAGTTTGTTTAGATTGAGTCTGTCTTAATCTTATTCCGCAACAAACTTGTAAATTGTATTTTGATTTATCAATAAACAATTTATTAAACTTTAATTCTTGTGTTTGTATTCAACCCCCCCCCCCCCTTCTACAAACTTGTTAAGCACCTTCGGGACCAACAATTATTTTATAATTTTGGTAGAATTATTATTTTGTATGTTGTCCCGGAGTTGGAAGTTGGAACCGACCAAAAATATTAATTAAGAGGGATTAGTAAGTAATCAAGTATTAGTTAATGAAGTTCCAAATATATATATAGAGGCCCATTCATTTGCTAACCACGACATTGGTGTTAACCGTGTAATCAATTTCAACCGTAGATTGATGAGATCAATGATCCACAATTAATTGATTTTTAATTAAATTAAAATATTCAAAACGGTTATAAAAAATACAATGCATGTATGCACAGGGGTACTTTGGTAAAAATACAATACCTTTAATTTGGGAAACATTCGCTTACTAAATAAAAAACCAAAATAATTAGGGATTTGATCCCCCAAAATCGCTTTATCCAACAAAACACGCACGAACACCCTGTTGTTGAAATCGACTCCAACAATCCTCTCTATCACAACGAATCACGAGGAATCCAAGTAAAATCCTTTCGATATTCACGATCATCGTCAAATTCGGGATCAAGAAATCGATTTGGAGAAAACGGTCTGAAGAATCGATCAAGAAATTGATTTTGGAGAAAACGATCTGAAGAATCGATCAAGAAATCGATTTTCAGGATTTCAAGAAAACGATTTTCGGAATTTGAAGAAATCGATTTTCCGGATTTCGATCTAAAGAATCGATTTGGAGAAAACGATATCAAGAAATCTGTTGTTTTCGATCTGAAGAAATCGATTTCAAGAAATTGTTCAACTCACCTAATGATCTCTTGGATAGTGCATATGTGCACACTTGCATACAATGCATATATGCATATGTTTGCTGAAATATTATATGCATATGTGAACACTGGTATCTAATATGCATATGTGCATATTGAGTATATGCATATGTGCACATTGAACATATGCATATATGCACACTGATATCTAATATGCATATGTTCACATTGAGTATTGTGAATATGTACATGTTGTATATGTGCATATCAGCTGATCTATTATGCATTGGTTGAGATACACATTGACATCTATACAAGCATATATGCACACTCGAAATATGGAAATACATTAAATATTATATTTAATATTTAGATAACTACCATATTAATAACTCCTTGAAATATGGAAATACATTAAATATTAAATATTATATTTAATATTTAGATAACTACCATATTAATAACTCCTTGAAATATGGAAATACATTAAATATGCGTGAATTATGAAATTCCCATATTACCCTTTGAGAATTAATAGGATTGAACGCATGACATAAACTCTAGGATGATTCTGATTGGTTGAAAATTGGTTAGCACGGTTAACACCGATGTCGTGGTTAGCAAATGAAGGGTATATATATATATATATATATATATATATATATATATATATATATATATATATATATATTTATAGGGGTGGTATCAATTGGAAACTTTGGAAACCAAATTTCAACCATTGATCTTTATAATCAATGGTTAAGATTCATTTGAATTGTATATGGTAGTAAATTAATTAATTTATTAATAATAAATAAAAATAATAGATGAAAAGGGTAAATATGTCTTTTGATTTTGTGTCTCAAATATGACAAGAAAGGTTTATTTTATTTAGATTACTTGAAACCAAAATAAAATTTCCCACGCAATCTAGATTTTGTTATTTTTTTTACTATGAAAACGTGGAGCATTTGTCTTTTCATCAAAAAAATTATTTTTCTTTTAAAATGTAAGAAAATATTTTTTTAATTTCATTTTATTATAAAATTTCCCACGCAATCTAATATTGTGATGAAACATAATGAATTTGTGGATTACAGATTTCATCAGTTTCATCGTGTTAGCATTATTGTTTCATAATGAAAATAGATTTATCAGGTTCATCGTGTTAGCATTATTGTTTCATAATGAAACATGATGAATTTGTGCCATTTTTGTTAACTTCCCATTTTTGTTTCATTACCTGTTCAGTTGCATATCCGTATATGAAAATAGATTCATCAGGTTTATCGTGTTAGCATTATTGTTTCATAATGAAAATAGATTCATCAGGTTCATCGTGTTAGCATTATTGTTTCATTATTACCATATATAAGTTAAATTAAAATTAAATAATTTACCTAAATTAAATATCTCATTTTTAAATTAATCAATGATTATTATTACTATATATAAGCTAAATTAAAATTAAATAATTATTAATATAATAATAATAACAGTTACCATATATATTATGAAATAATGTAAAAGACAAAAATAACATTTTCAATTAAAAAAAAAAGAAATTCACTGATTGGTTTATTTTTGGTTTCCAAAGTTTCCAATGTAATACTGATTTCCAATTGATCGCTCCCCTATATATATATATATAGAAAAGTTCAAATTAAAACTCAAATTTTATTGTGCACTTGATGACAAATCTCAGCCACTTCATCTCTATCGATCCAACAACTCATATTAAATAAAATTTTTAATTTTAAGATGCTTAGTGGTAAAAATGGAAGATAATTTAAACTCACCCCTAGTAGATTTGACTTTTTATTTTCTTTTTTAATTAAAAACTTTTACCCAGTTAAAGATTAAAATAAATTATCTTAAAATTTACTAATATATTAATCAAACAAATTACATCAAAAAAAATGAGAATTTCGTGCTCTTCGATATGACATTCATCTCGATATAGTTTTTTTTAACCGTTTTATACGTGAAATGATATATACATGTTATATTCATTATGAATATTTATGTAAGTTCAAGTTTGTACAACACCTAGACACTGTAAGTATGTACCTCGACATTACCTTCTTCAACGTTGTAAGACATCGCGTTCTTCAACACCGTAACCCAACACCTATCGAGACGAATCGAGAACCTATCGAGTAATTCGGTTGTGAACCGGGGAACAAAAAAGGCGCATCACGTCTCCACACTTTCACGGGTCATTCATGTATTATTCATCATGAATAATGTATCATTCAGGATGAATAATACAACATTCAGGGTGAATAATATACGATTCATGAATTCGTGTATTATTCATCCTGAATACTGTATAATTCATCATGAATAATGAATGAACGTTCACATTTGTTATTCATACTATAACACCCTTAAAATTGGAAAGAGCAACTAATTTAAAACTTTCAATAAAACCTCAAATAAAGATAAAATCTCTTACAACAAGTCCAAACTTGAAATACTAATCTAGGTTCAACCATCAACAAATAAATAAAGTCTTACACGAAGACTAAATCGAGTCGGGTGTTACTAAACCCCAAATACAAGTTGCTATTCCCAAGATAAAGACGAAAGACTTCACCAGGCTACTCACCCCCGTGGATATGATTAATACTCAACTCTTCGCAACAACGCTAGAACCATTTCCCTCCAACTAGAACCTGATGCACATACCGACAAATAAAAAGGTTAGACTAACGCCTAGTGAGTTCAAGAGTTTACAAGATGTAATAAATATATCTGTTAAAGGGAAAGAATGCAATTTAAATCATAGACAAACAAAATATTTACTTTAAATATTAAACGACAACATTTTCCAGAAACACCCTTAAAACAAGGGACCCAAATTGAACCTTCATTCGTGAAACCACTTTAACCCCAAACACACCCAAAACGTGAATAGAAAGCAAAACTCCCAATTTATAATGATACGAAATAAGATTTTATTTCTTGAAGCACCCCAAACGTGGGCGGGGCATAATACACAACCCATAAATCATGAGTAAACAGACCTATATATGCAACACGTCACCGAAAATATGGATAATAAAATACTACCCTTTAATACCAAAATAACACCTTCCGGTGACGGGGGAGACACGATTCCATTGTACGTGGCGGAACACAAAGTTAAGCCACATAACCATGTTATCGAACTACACCTCAGATCGTGACTGTATTGCCTGTTCTTCTGAGCTACACCTCCAGTCGTGACTGTATTGCCTGCTCCGTCGAGCTACACCTCCAGTCAGACTTTATTTCAGGTCCCAAACACCGTATCCCCTATTGCCTGCTCCGCCGAGCTACACCTCAAGTATACACGATCTTATTGTCTGTTCGGTTTCTAGCGGAGTTTCATCCTCAGGGTTCTCATTCGACCCCTAGTGCCTACTCCCTAGCATTCAAGATAGGAGCCCCAACTCCGATGTCTAACCTCGTGCACAAGAATTAGACATCCAACACAAGACTCATGGTCCAAAAGTACAACCCATAAAGGTTCCTCTTCCCCAAACAACCGGGACAACGCCAATGCCAACACGACATTATTTCCTAAAGTGAGAATCCCAAGAGTCCTCACCATTAAACACGACTGACTTACCTGCCTATGGATCCAATGCATTACAGTCTAAAATACATGACTCCAATTGAAAGACACACGCGCTCAAAACATGTATTCTCCAAAATAAAGTGCAATAACTGCAACTCACACCCAGCGCTCCACTTTAAGTTATTAAAACCGGACAAAAGTCCCCAATACCCGACAAAGCCGAAAACTGAGCCTTAAGCTCAACTAACCAAACAACCATATGCTGAAATCCACAAAATGCAATAAAATGCAGCGACCACATATATGCAAATACATGCTTCGACTACATGAATAAACTCCAACGTAAATCATTTTCCACACGTTTATAATCTCATTTACTCCATCCAAATGTCCCATGATACACATTTAAATAACACTTACTCAAGAGATTTATACTCATACAATAAATCATTTAAATACCAATATCACCGGTTTACTCAATAAAATACTTGAGTTACATCTTTTCCCAAAACATTAGGTTCATAAGTTCAGAAACGTTTGCAAGGTTGGGAATGACCCAGCGCCCATGACTCACCCAGTGGTATTTTTAAAACATTTCACGATACAAAATACACGTAATACCAAAACAAGCATAAAAATGCATTCCTACACAATATTTTCCATTTAGGTAAATAAGTCATCAACTCATTTTCATTTCGATGCATTTAACAACATACTCAAAAATCCCCAAGATGAGTGTTTTATAAGTTTACAAAGTTACCCACTTCCAAATAACCAAACTTATCAGCAGTTAACATTTTAATGTAAGACATAAACACTTTAAAATAAACATTTTGGCATTGACACCGTTTTCACAAATCAACTTGAACTCACCTTGCTAGATTTAGGCTAAATCTAGATTTTACCCTACTTTGAGCTCCTTTGAAGAAACTTGAATCTTCAAGTCCAAAACTTCCAAAGACCTAGATTCACAAGTTTCCACCCATTAATAAACATATTCAACCATCTAGAATCGATCCCCAAACACCTTATATCAAAATCCCCATTTTGGTCAAAAACCCTAATTTGACCTAACTTTTCTCAAACTCTTCCAAACCGAAATTGGAGTAATAAAACACTAGGAAATCATCAACGAAGCATTTACATCACTTAATGAGGTTTAGAAATGAAGAGAATAAACTTACCACTTAGGTTTTGATGAAAACCTAGAAAACCCAAAAATGGAGTTTGAGGTTGAAGATGAAGATGAAGGTTCTTGGTGTTTAGCTTCTACCCATTGATGATACTTCAATACTTGAGGATGGAGGCATTTGATGGATCAAAATCACCATGGATGGGTTTGGGAGGTCTTGAGAGAGTTTAGAGGGAGTTGGGAAGGAAATGAGAAGTGAAGAATGAGAAAAGGGGCTGAAATTCGACTTAACAGCAGCCTGCACAGCTTTGGCGACATTGCCAAGCGAATATGCCCAGGGTAATGTCGCCTGGCATAGTCGCCAGTGTGCCCCAGGCCCATGTTTCTCTTCTGCGACTGTGCCATGCGCGACTGTGACTTGTCATAGTCGTCGGGCATTGTCGTGGGACCTTTCCGGAGCCCCGAAACTCGACTTATTCACTACCAAAACTCCTGATACTCCGAGGGACTTTAAACAATACATTTCCCAACAAAACCCCACTGTTTACAAGTCATAGAAACGTCCGGGTGACATTTACTTACCAAAATTACGGGTGTTACACATACCGAATGTGGGACATCCAGGGATGTGCATACATAGTTATAATGAATTAAACCAAATTTCGGTTGTGAATTGGGAAACAAAAGAGAGTGCGCCATATGTCTACACCTTCACGGGTCATTCATATATTATTCATCATGAATAATGTATCATTCAAGATGAATAATAAAACATGCAGGGTGAATAATACACGATTCATGATGAATAATACATGAATCATGAATTCGTGTATTATCCATCCTGAATGTTGTATTGTTCATCCTGAATACTATATTATTTATCATGAATAGTGAATGAACGTTCACCTTTGTTATTCATACTGAATGTGGACACCCGACGACGTGCATACATATTTATAATGAATATAACACATATATATAGAATGTCACATAAACACGGTTAAAACGAAAAAAATATATCGAGATGAATGTCATATCGAAAAGCACGAAATTCTCGTTTTTTGTGTAATTTGTTTGATTAAAATACTAGTAATTTTTAAGATAATTTAATTTAAACTTTAAGGGGGTAAAATTTTTTTAATTAAAAAAAAAATAAAAAGTCAAACAAGGTAGGCGCTGACTCAAATTTTCAATTTTGTCCTTCATCACTTATCAATTAATCTTATTATGTTTTAACCATTGACTAATTTTCTAAGTTTTAATCAATGGTTAAGATTTGTTCTCATGTGCACAATAAAAATTGAGTTTTCATTTGAATCCACCCCTATATATATATATATGTATATATATATATGTATATATATATATGTGTGTGTGTGTGTGTGTGTAAACGAGGGAATAGGGGTGCTCACGGGTTAGGTTGATCGGGTTGAAGACATTTCAACAACCCAACCCAATGTTGACGGTTTGAAAATTTCAACCCAACCCAACCCAAATAAAAATGCAACCCAACCCAATCCAACCCGTTCGGGTTGGTCGGTTTGATCGGGTTGTGTTTAAACAAAGTAAAACAATATTGGAAACTTAAAAAAAGAAATTTTTTTCTTTGAAATATGATACATCATTCAAAAAAATATACGAGTTCATCAAATATTTAGGTATTACATATAATTTTCTATTAATGTCCTCTTATGAGTTACATTGCTCGTTATTGCCGAGTTGTTTTTGGTAACTTATACATATTAAAGAGAAATATAAATAATTTTAGAGAAGTCACTAAAACGTTTATTGGGTTATCGGGTTGGTCGGGTTACTTCGTGTCTAACCCGATATCAACCCAATAGATTCGAGTTGTCCTAAATTTGTATCGATTATATGTCGGGTTACCTCGGGTTGGTTGATCGGGTTGGTCGGTTTTTTGAGCACCCCTACGAGGGAGGTTCAGGGGAAAACCTAAAAAAAATGAAAAACTAAGGAACACCCTGGTAGTCCTTCATCTGGATGGTATGTATTTGTGAATACAAGTAAATTAAGCTGTTTTTTGGTTTTTATGCACATGTGCATTATTCATTTGTGAATATGCACGTGTGCATGTTACAAATTACTTGTATGCACAATTGCATACTGTCCAGATGAAAGGCTACTAGGGTGTTCCTAATTTTCTGTTTTTTTAGGTTTTCCCATGAACCTAACCCATGTGTAAACCAGGGGTGTTCTCGTTTGAACCTAGGTTCAAACAAGAATACTAACTATTTAAGAAAACAAGAAGAATCAAATATGATTCGACATTAACGGCCAAAAAAACGGACAAGGATGACTTTGTCCACGACTTAAGTCGCGGACAAAGTCGCATGAATCATATATGATTTTGTATGTGCATCGTATATGATTTTGTATGAATTCGGTCGTTCTCGTGTTATCTTAAATAGATATTGTTCTCGTATGAACCCACTTCTATATAGATATATTTTTTAAATTATCTAATGTATTCCGTAGTGTATAAATATATATATTTTAAATTTCTAAGATTTACCGACGGATTTCCAACGGATTTTTAAAATTAAATAAAAAATTGTTTTTTAAAATATATTGATATATTCCGTCGGAAATCCGATCTATCCCTGATTTCCGACTGAAATTTTCGTGAACATCCAGTATCTAGTAGTCTTAAGCACTCCCAAATCCAGTGACACCACTTACCTGCGTAGCTCATTTGCTCTATAATATCCTGAAGACAACCTCAATTCAAACAGTTAAAAGTCTTTTGGAAGTCAACTTAAAAAACGACCGCTTTCTTCCCATTCTTCTTTCGAAATGCCATTCTAGCATCCGCGATTGACACTCAGTTTAAGACGGAGTCACCGTCCAAAAAAAGCTTTCTGGACCTCATCGATGAGTTTTCCGATAACTTTCTTGAGCCTCTCCAGCGATGTTTTAGCAATTGCCTTATTAACTAGTTTTAAAATTAATAAGACATATTACCAACGGTTGTAATTAATATATTTGATTGTTTTAAATAAAAAAATATACTTTTGTCATCCATTATGTATTTTAAAATAAAATATTAGAATAGGTTACATTTTTTTAGGTACAAAGTTACTAGTATTAAATAAAACAGTTATGTTGTTTTAGTAAAAAATACGAAAGCAAATCTCGAATTATACCTTTTGTTATTATATTGTTTACAATAACGTTTTTAACATGGGATAGTTTATTTGCACCTTTACATAAAATCACTCCCCAATATTAAAATTCCCACCAGATTTATATTTATTATTTTTATTTGATATTAATATTAATAATTTAGCATTTATTTATAAATTTTTGAGTAAACTACGATTTTCGTTCTTATGGTTTGATGTTTATAATGATTTTACTACCTGGTCTTTTAAAACTGTTTTTTTCGTCCATATGGTTTCTATTTGCTTTCATTTTAATCATTTCATCCAATTTTATTAAAATTAAATGTTAATTCATCCAAAAAGTAAATAAGAAAATTACATATTTGGTCTTTGTGGTATATAATTTTTTACAGTTTTATCCTTAAAATTACCTAGTTTACTTTTTTTTTACTTTTATTTATTTATTGTATTTCATCATGATATTTAATTTTTTATTAATTATTGTGTATATTTTCATAATTATTATAACTTTAATTATAAATATAATCAAATAATTTCATTAAAAATATTGATAAATACATGAATGCTTTAGATTTAAATCTCTTAAAAATAATATTTTTTATAATAATTGATTTATTAAAGCTTTTTATTTATTTTAAATTACCATTGTAACAAGTTTAATAAAATTTGAGAAAAAATAACTTATTTTATAACAACTGGTTGTTTTTTTGTTAAATGCACTTTATCTCCACTATTCTAAATTTTCCTTTAAACTTTATTTTTTATTAATGAGAAAATTGCATCAAAATGGAACCAACTTTCACCTGATTCCTATTTTGGGGAACCAACTTTTAAACTAATAATTTAAGAGTTTACATCAAACTTTATGTTTATTTAAGGGTCTGGGTGACCTATTAACCTGCTAATGATGACATCAACCACTACTTTTGCCAACTAAGATTCAACGTCATTATTATAATTATAAAAATAAATCAAAAATGCTGACATGACACATTTTTTTAATTTGAAAACAAAAATTCCTCTTCATATTATAAAATAGAAAATAATTGAAATTTAATTATACAAAATTGACAAAAATTAGTTTTTCTTTTAAATTCATTGTAATATGCAATCTCGTTTTTTCAAAAAAAAAAATTCAAATATCAAACTAAAATTCATTTTTTTAATACCATAAAAAAATTAATGTAAACAAAATTAAGTGAAGTATTAAAAATTGATTAAAACATCAAATGGAAGATTTTTTATCCAACCAATCCATACCAATTTTAAAGTTTTAAATCAACTTTGGCAAATCAAACTAAAATAAAAGTTCATAACGTTCAAATCGTCAAGATTAGAATAAAGTCGATAACAAGACATTGTTACAAAAAAAAAAGGTTGAAAATCTTCCTAATCATCCTTGTTAAACTTAACCATCAACTTCAAATTGTGGAATTGGTCAAGCTTCATCAGCATCAAGAATTGGTGCATCAACAGGAGTTGGTATACCCGCCTCAAAAGTAATTTGTGAACTCTACAAAATAAAGATATTTTTAGCTACATTTTTGATATATATATATATATATATATATATATATATATATATATATTCAAACACAATGTGAATCCCAAATATTATACTTACTCCTATAAGTGCATCCCGTGAACTCGTACCTCTTGAATCCCTACCTCTTAAACCCCTTTCTCTTATGTTGCTTCCAATAGACAAATCATTCTCTATATTATTTTTTTCTCGGTCTACCAACTGGATTTTTTGGTTGAATCGGTGCATCTTTCTTTTTATTTTTACAACTCCTAGAATTGTGTCCTACCTCCAAACAATTTCTGCAAGTCATCTTTCTCCGTGATTTCACTACAACTTCATGACCGTATGCATTTCTTCTACTGTGACTACCTCCTTCACTTGCATCTTTCCTTCTTGCTATTGTGGGCCTACCAGGCATGCGCCGAGACTTTGGGGGTAAAAGTTTGGCAAAATTTGTCTTTGGCCAAAGTTTGATACCGTTCAAAGGGTTGATCTTGTAATTTTATGTGTTAGTGAACTTTATTACTGAGAACAAGGGAGACACAAACTTAGCTGGATCTTCGTGAATGAAGTATATGGATGCAACAACGTGCAAACAAGGAATTCCAGAAACTTGCCAACTTCTACAAGTGCATGTTCTGCATTGAGTGTCGACAACAAAGCCTTCTAATCCTTGTCTTACTTCAAATAGATTACCTCCATTTGGAGAAACACGCCAATACCTGCAAAAAATATTATCAAACCATAGTGAAATATTTATGAAACAAATTACCTTATATGCATAAAACAAATAATCATAGACATACCGCATTAGCTCTTTATTTTTCTCAACTTTCTTTCTTATATTTGGACAAATTTCACCATCCCAGTTGCATGCTTTGTTGCTCATCCTGACCATTCTTTCCATCACAAGAGATCTAATCTCCTCAAGCATTGTTATTATAGGCTTTCTCCTAGATGAGACAATCAAAGAGTTAAAACACTCACTTGCTCCGTTTTCTACTGCATCACATGATGTGTCGATCTTGAAGAAAGCCCTTGACCATGTCGAAGGCTGTCTTTCCATCAAATGTTCGTAAGTATGGGGAGACAAACTTTTAATTTCTTGCATAATTCCTTCAAATTCTTGTGGTGTCCCTGACTTAGATGCAACCCAAAACAAAGATCTGAACTGGATACCGCTATACTTCTTCCTGAAATTGGCGTATATGTGTCTAGCACATTGTCGATGCTCAGCAAGTGGGAATACCTCTTTAACAGCTTCAACAAGTCCATGTTTAACATAATGCAATTAACTAATTAGAATATCACATTCATAATGGATTAGCAAATGTATGCAATTAACTATTAGTACATTGTTACCTTATGTTGATCTGACATCAATGTCACCCCTAAACCATCAGTCAATCCAATGTCCTCCATTAGAAAATTTAAAAACCACTTCCAACTGTCTTTGTTTTCAACCTCCACAACAACCCATGCAAGAGGATATATTTGGTTGTTACCATCTTTCCCTATCGCACTTAAAAACTCTCCCTTGCATACGGTTTTTAAAAAGCATCCATCCAAGTCAATGAATCTCCTACAACCCGACAATCAACCTTCTTTGATACCCTTAAAACACACATAAAATATTTGAAAATAATTTATATTGTCCGGTCCTACCTCGACACTAATTTTAACCGTTGATCCTGGATTACTCCTTCTAATCTCTTCACCGTAGTCCCATAACCTCCCGTAATACTCAATGAGGGTCGTTTCCACTTCCCCCAATGCCTTGGCCTTAGCCCTTTGGCATTGACTCAAATGAATAATGCACTTGTATTTTTTTAGAATGGATTCCTTCAAATCAACTAACTTGATAGATGGGTTTTGTCTAATCTTCCTCCGATATTGTTTAGCAATCCAATTGGAATTCACAAGTGAATCTAACTTGTAATTTCTCCCACATGTGTGCTCATCATGTAGTGACTTGACTTGGAATGATCTTTCATCCTTCATCCAAAATGCCCACAATCTCCATGGACATCTACTTTCATACCCTTTTTTGGGTGGTCCACATACGACGTGTAACTTGTCTTTGCTATTTTTTAGATACCTTCATTTATAACGATATGTTAGAAAAAAGTTAGTAATTACATTACATAACATAACATTGTATGTAAGTATATAAAATAAGTAGCATACCTGAGTTGAAGACCATTTGAATGAACATAATTTGTCAAACAATTCTTTAACTCCAAGGCCGACACATATCGTTCACCAACTTGATGATTCATTAAGTTGCACGGAACATTTGGATTGTGAATTGGAAGTTCATTGCTTTTGGTCTCATCTTCTTCAACCATTTCATTTTCATTGTCGGAATTAACAACATCTTCAACAAACCTCTCCCTTTCATAGTCATCACATAATTCTGTCAAAAAATCATCATGTTGATATGGTTGTGGTTGTACCTCATTTTCTCTTTCCATGTTATCATCTCTAGGGACACGAACATTTTAATTACAAGAATGTACCGTATGTTCAACATTTTCATCTTCCACATCCCTATTGATTTTCTTCATTCTAACCTTTCTAATCTCATCATCCCCTTTCGATAAATGATCTACACTAGCTTCCTCGTCATCATCAACGTCGGAAAACCTAATCTCATCATCACTACCGGAAACATAATCGTCTTCAATGGTATCATCATAATTACTATTCAAGAACTCACCAATATCAATATTAAAATGATCTACGAAAATTTCCAATTATGCCGACAAGGTACCATGACTAAAAAACCTTTCAACATCGGCATCACTATCAAGGGGTTTCAATCCTTTTTTCAAATCTGTGTTAGGAAGCCTATAGTACATTCGACAAACTTCAGATGAAGTAAAATCTTCAACACATTGTCTTAGGCTTCAAATATCTATGTTATCTACATCAAAATCTTTCAAATATGCAACTTTACCTCCATAATAGAAGGGATTTGTTTGGAACATACCGCCATGATTTATAGCCAAATTGATCTTCATAATGCTTTCCAAACCTGAAAATACAACTTTTGAAAATCTCAATAAAAAAATAATAAAACGTTTTTTTCAAAATAACATAAGCAGATGATGCTCGATCATGAATTGATAAAACAACATGATTAAAACAACACAACTTTTTTTCCATATGAAAGCAACACAACTTTTTCCAATATCATGAAAGCAACAATATTATATTGAAGTCAAAGTGATGGGCTATCATGAACTGACAAAAGCATTTCAATATGAAAATAAGAATATTATGTTGAATTCAAAGTGATGGGCTATCATGAAAAAAGCATTTCAATATGAAAATAAGAATATTATATTGAATTCAAAGTGATGGTCTAATCATGAACATCAATAAAAGCCTAGCAACGTGAAGAATGAAGCAATGCAAAGGATTATAAAAATAACTATATTACAGTGAATACTAATAAGAATGAAAAACTATATTACGGAGAAAAATAACTATGAAGACTATGAAGACTTACAAATGAAGTGACGATAACGATATTACTTCATGAAAATAACTATATTAAGAATGATGAAAATAACTATGAAGACTAATAAGAATGAAGTGACGATAACGATATTACGGTGAAAAATAACGATATGAAGTGAAAATAACGATAAAAGCACACCTGATGATGACCGAAAACGTCTGCCAAAAAGGAAGCGACTGTTGTGTCGGAGTGGCAGCGACCGTCGCACGGGGAGTGGAAGCGACCGCCGAACGGGGAAAGGCAGCGCCTGCCGGACACCGAACGGTGCAGTGGTAGCACGCCAGAGAAAGCAATGAGCAGAGGAATCGATGGAGAGAGGGAGGACTGAGGATCGCTAGGGTTCAAGGAAGGAGAACGGGTGAAGAAGATTGACTATTCATGTTCTATATTTCATTTGTATTTTAAAAAAAAATTAATTATAATAATGATTTGTCAAATCTATATTCCACCTAATTATTTTTAATTTAATTATTTGCCACGTCATGTAAAAATTTACCGGTTACCTACAGGTTACCCAGACCCTTAAATAAACATAAAGTTTGATATAAACCCTTAAATGATTAGTTTAAAAGTTGGTTCCCCAAAATGGGAATCATGTGGAAGTTGGTTCCATTTTGATACAATTTTCCTTTATTAATTTATCAAATTTGTTTAATATTTAAATTAAACACACACACACACACACACACACACACACACACACACACACACATATATATATATATATATATATACTAGTGGTGTACCCGCGCGATGCAGCGCGGGTAAATCACAATTTCGAAACATCAAGTTGAAGGTTAATATGTTGTATTAGCAAAATCGAATGGAAAAATAATTGCACACATATTGGGCTTCTAAATCCATTACTCAGAACTAATTTCAAAACTTGAAATTTCTTGACTGAACAAAGAAATACAATCATTTGTAAATAATGTCATCCGTAAATCCAGAATGTTGTTTAGTTTTTGTGATGCACTCATTCGTAAATATTTTCTTCAAAAAACACCAATTTCTCATTCAAATCCAATCCAAATTCCGTAGTTACTTCATATACATTTGACAACCAATCAATTTGACAACCAATATGTTATATGTTGACAAATCGGGTGAATCACAATTTCTAAAGCAAATAACTTTTCTGTCACCGATGGTTTTTGTTCATATTATTCTCGTTTTCTCTCAATTTTTTTATAGGTTAGTATGATTTATTTGCAAAACGATTACTACCATAAAATATGTTTATTTACAAGATATATATGAAAATAATCGCAAAAGTGTCGAGTTTCAAAATCCATATATTCACAACTCGTTAAAAATTTGAAAATAATGACTAATCGAAAGTGACATGACAATCATATGTGAAAATGCACATCCGTAGATTCATAATATGCTAGGACATGTGAAGCATCAATTCGTAAGCATGTTCTGCAAAAAAAAAACATAATTATTTTAAATCTAAACATATTGTACATATGTGTAATAGTAATTAGTTGATTGTACCTTATTCATCACGTAAAACTTCTTTATACACAACGTTAGATGTGTAGACTCCAACACGATTGAATTTTTTCACAGGCTTCACTAATACCTTTGTAGTTCCCCTTTAGACAATGCCACGTAAAGTTGTCCATGCGAGAATACAGATTCCGGTAGATAAACACCTACGTTCGGTATTGTCTGCCCTTGAGCTTTATTGATTGTCATAGAAAAGCTAAGTCGAACTGGAAACTGTTTTCGCTTCAATTTGAATGGGAACATGTTATCCTCAGATGGACATAAAGGAATTCTCGGCAAAAATACCCTCTTTCCAGCATGCTGACCAATGGCTATTTCTGCATCGATGACGTTTTGCTGAAAACCTCTGCATATCAATCTGGTGCCGTTGCATAAGCCATTTGAAGGATCGATATTTCGTAATAGAATAATTGGGCATCCAATTTTGAGCCGAAGGTAATGAGGGGGAAAACCACTAACAGTTAGTGAGTTTAAGAACTCCACCGGATAAAAGTTATTCTGATCATCTTCTGCTTCATCGAAACTGTAATATACCTTTTCATCTCCGCAAAATTTGTTGATCAACTTATCGTTTATCTCATCAACGTTCTCATTTTTAGTTGATAATATCGCCCTGGAAATGATATAATCTGAATCAGCTCCGTTGATTTGCAGAAATGGAAAAATTGCATCAATAAGAGCATCTTTTGGATCAACATTATCGGTATAAGGAATGGTCATGTCATCAGGTATGCCAATAAACTTTTCGTCCAACGCTTCTTCATTTCCATCACCGACTCGTAATAGAAATCCTGAAAACCATGGATCAGTTAGTGCTCTCATGTTGAGAGTTAACCGTATCTTTTTAATCGTTGACCATAGTGGTGACATCCGTAAGCTAGAATCTACAATCTGTGCTCGGGTTCCACGTCTCACAACCGGTAAGACTTTTCTAAAATCACCTCCCATAACCATTATCTTTCCACCAAATGGGAGTGCCACACCTATGATATCCTGCATTGTTCGATCAAGCGCCTCCACCGCCTGCCTTTTAGCCATTGATGCTTCATCCCAAATGATAATTTTTGCATTGCGAAGCAATTGAGCAGCCCCACTTTGTTTCTTTATGTTGCACATTGAGTTGTTATCAAGATTGAGGGGAATCTTGAATCGAGAATGAGCTGTTCTCCCTCCGGGTATATTATTGGCAGCAACACCTGACGAAGCGGTAGCGAGAGCAATAAAACCACGGGAACGCACGTTGGCAAGCAAAGCTTTATACAAAAATGTCTTTCCAGTTCCACCGGGACCATCTATGAAGAACATGCCAGGACAATCATCATCTACGTGCCTCATGATTTCATTATATGCGTATTTCTGGTCGGAATTGAGAGAGTCTCGGGCACGTAGGTGTTCTTCCTCCACAACTACAGAGTACTCCTCTTGTACCTCACGAAAGCCTCCAAATTGTAAGTTTGCATCTGCATTTATCTTTGGAAGATCGAAATCGACAAGAGTTTTACCCATAGATTGTAGAAAGATCATGATGTCAGTTAGGACCATATTTCGGACTTGGTCAACACTTTCGCATTGTCGCCTATAATCTTCAGAAAAAGAGTCATAGTGGTCATCCCATAACTTACGAACATCTCCAGGCTCGCAATAAATTAATATCGTTGCAAACAGCCTTCTAAGAGCACCAGGAAATTGAAATAAGGAGGCCTCAGCAAGACATTGAGATAAGTTATCGTCAGTCTCTATTAACCCTCTCTCAAGAGCTGCTTTACGAAATTTCGGGTGTAATAAGCCATTGACGGTGTATAGATCTTCAAAACAAGTAGGCCCACTGATATGTGATAAAATTACACGTAGGTAGTACCGCTCTCCTTCAGCTGGATTAGCAGAAACCAATCTTCCTCTCATTGATCCTTGTCTTCGAGGATTCCAACGACGCGAGCTTGGGTTCCACGTGTAGTTTTTTGGAAAATCTTTGTACAAATATTGTCTCGCACTCCTGTCTACTTTGTTTCTCTCAAAAAAGGCGGTCAACATCGTTCGCTTATCTCTCTCTCTATCAACAATATCCGTCATTATATCATCATCTCTGAACCTGACCATCTGTTTATTGGGGAGATGGAGTTGCAAAGCCATCACATAAGGGTGGATTTGAGAAAGAGCGAAGCTAAAAATACGCCATATTGCCTCAGGAGGAGAGACATAACGCGCATCTTGAAACTTCTTAATCTCGTTAATAACCAACTCTGTTTCCCCTGGATCAACATGAACAACTTGTTTGTCATGACCCTTATAAACATATTTAAACACATATTTCACAGATGTTATACTCGAACAAGCCTCAACATTGATATGACAGTTGAACATCATCAGCAACTTCGGGTTATACGGGACCACCCATCTATTATCAAGGGTATGACCTCGCACGTTTACATTTATTCCATTATTTCTTCATCGATACAATGGATATGAGTCTTCAGCATGCGCCGCCTGGTCGTTGAATTGCCTAGGATATCTGAAACGACATTTTTTCGGTTCACCTTGCATACAAGGACTGGATGGTCGTAAATGACCGCAAGGACCGTGCATCATGTGTTGGACGACCAACCGATGCATTTGGGGATACTTTGTGAGGTCTGGAATTTCAGCGCACACGATCTTGTCATAATGATCTGGATTGGTCATCTTGTGCCCAGGTTTCATTATGAGAAGGAAATGTGCATGTGGCAAACCACGCTTCTGAAACTCGATGACATAAACATAGGCCCCGACAACACCGAGAATGTGCTTCTGGAAGAGTTGCTTTTTAATATGTTCTAATTTGGCACGAAAAACTCTTGTAACAAGGTCTGGTCGATCTTGTGCAGTCTGGCCCGACAATAGCTCTCTAAGGATTTCAGGCCATTTTGGATTGCACGTCATTGTAAGGAATATATTAGGCTTACCGTCATCTTGAACCAAAGTCATGGCATCCATAAATCGTCGTCGCATGTCACGCGGGCCTCCAATGAAGCTTGCAGGCAATACAACTCGTTGTCCAACTCTACTTGGTTGAACCTCACCGGCATTCACACAATCCACAACACCTTGGTATAAATCCGCTCTTATCTTGGCTTGGTTTTTTTCACAAAATTCCAAACGTGAAGTCTCAATCTTTATGTAGACATCTACCACGAACTGTTGTAACAATCTTCCCCCCAATAGAATCACATTGTCATTCGAACGAATCTGGAATGTGTAACAATAGTACTCTCGCATAGAAACATTCCTCCCCCTTCTTACGTTAGTTTCTGTGTAATGTATATGTTACGAGACAACAATTATAAATTTATGACATTTATGTTTAAAAATGTAAAAAATTGTGATGGTGGAGGTACCTTCTAAATCTTCCTCGATGTTTTCTTCATCATTAACAATTTGATTGATGCAAGCTCCATGTCTTTGTATATTAGAATGCCATCCAGGCTCACCGTTGGGGAAGAATAAAGGATAAGACAATGGGTCATAACAACTGAAGTATGATTTAATATATTGACTATAGTCAGACCTCCCATACACAACGATACTTCTCTTGTATGCAGATATGTTGTCATTGCCTTCAACCCAAATACCAGCAACCTGCCATAATTATAGAATTAGTTAGTGTATAAAATATGTATATGATATATTTTATTTTAAATAACATGTATACCTCAGATGTGGTCGGTCGGTTGTACACCCGCTGGTCGAGTTCCACCGAAGCATTTAAAGTGACTCTATAATTATCGAGTGACCCTAGCTCAGCAAGGCTTCGGAATGTTCTCACGTATGGGTTCGTAGCAAGAACATGAGTCAAAATTTCAACGATGTTTCTATCAAGATTTGGCCATTGGAGTCTGTGTGAGAACTCAGATTCAGAATCATAAAAATACAACTGTAAGTATCTAGGTTGTCCATCCCTAGGAACTAACTGGTCGATTTTATGATATATTCCTCCGTGTGCACGAAATGTATATACTCCGGATGTCATATTGCTTGTGGTACTATCTAAATTTACACCCATTGACGTGAAGGAAAAGTTTGTGTTGTATGAACGTATGTTGTGCCTAAACATTTCACCTAATTCGGATTGTGATGTGAAGAGATGGTGTAATTCTTCAGGAATGGGTGAGTATGCCAACTTTGTCTTCCCACTCATACAACAAAAGGTAGCAAATTCAAATTTTAACCGTTTTGCTCCACAATGTACACATGCATTCTGTTCCTTCAAGACACGATGTTGTCTAGGGATACCATCATAAACAAAATCGTACGGATCCACCTCGAGGATGTTATCTTGGGTTGATGAATTGGCATTGACTCTAGTACAACCTCCTACATATAACACACATTCAAAATGAAACTTTCTTCCTTGCTTGAAGAAAATGTTTCTTAAAATTTTATATCATAATTATTAGATTAAGAGAATGAAAAAAAAAAGTTGATTGAATTTACTTGACAATAATATAAAATTCAAAATGAAACACTAACCTCTCGGTACTTGATTAACGACTTCATGAAAGAGAGGTAAGAGTATGCGACGGTTACTTCGAACACCTATAATAGAAAACAACATAATGTTGAGACCTTAATTTATGACATTAGTAAAATTAATATAATAATAATTGCATTGTTTTTACCGTTGAAGTTTTCATGTGTCAACCCCGAACATATTGTATCCGTTCTTTCTTTACCTGTAGCACTTGTTCCTTGTGTGTTAACAAAATCGTACGGATCCACCTCGAGGATGTTATCTTGGGTTGATGAATTGGCATTGACTCTAGTACAACCTCCTACATATAACACACATTCAAAATGAAACTTTCTTCCTTGCTTGAAGAAAATGTTTCTTAAAATTTTATATCATAATTATTAGATTAAGAGAATGAAAAAAAAAGTTGATTGAATTTACTTGACAATAATATAAAATTCAAAATGAAACACTAACCTCTCGGTACTTGATTAACGACTTCATGAAAGAGAGGTAAGAGTATGCGACGGTTACTTCGAACACCTATAATAGAAAACAACATAATGTTGAGACCTTAATTTATGACATTAGTAAAATTCAAATATAATAATAATTGCATTGTTTTTACCGTTGAAGTTTTCATGTGTCAACCCCGAACATATTGTATCCGTTCTTTCTTTACCTGTAGCACTTGTTCCTTGTGTGTTAACACTTGTTTTAATCATGTTATTTTCTTTATTTCGAAGATAATAATTTATGTTATAATTTTTTCTCTTTTCAGCAATACTTAAAGCACTGGAAGGGGTTGTTTCATTGATATCCACTTGCGTTGTCTCCATACGTGTCGTAGATTGACTACTTCCTTCACCAATAGCTATTTTTCTCATTTTGTTCTTCTCCTTTTGTCGTGCATAATATCTTCTACAATATTCATTTTGTTTTTCTGCGACAATATTAATTTTATTTCATTATATATACATAGTAAGTATATCATAAACTAATATACAAAAAGTATGAATTCATATATTCCACATACCTTTTGCTATATCTACATCGACGGGGGATACATCACTGTTTGCAATTTTCTCATCACCAATCCTCATTGCACACTGTAAGATTGCATCCATTGCATTGGGTTGGAATGAAATAATCAATGTAACGAATTTCAAGATTGAACAAAACTTAACTTGTTAACTTTGATTTTTTTTACGTTGGTCGTTTTGGACATAGTCATTGTATTTTTTTATTGGATCAAACACATCACTCATTCTTTATTTGTGGAACTAATAATTTAGCAAACAAATACAATTGACAATTGAAACAAAAGTATTATTACACAACAAAATAGCAAAATTTAAACTTTATAAATATAAAAGATATATATATATATATATATATATATGTTTCCAATGTCATCACCAAAATACACAAAAAAAGAACATAATAACAATAATTAACTCATAAATGCTCCAATGTCATCATAAAATTACAAGAACCCATGGTAACACTAATAAGCTTGATCAACTACATATTTTTATCTCATCAAGATTCTAATGTTGTCGGCTTCCGGCATCTGTGGTTCGAACTTGATATTTGTTAAGTCCGTAGAACTTAAAACATTCACTGAAAATAATAAATATACATTTTCAATAATATAATAATATGTATATGTAATACTAAAATAGAATGTTGATTCTTGAAATAACTTATAACGTACTTGTAGGTAAATGGATAAGTTTCACGTGGGATGCATACATTATGGATTGATTTGCTATTGCACGAGCTATCCTCATTGGAAACATTGGTCGAACATCATACAATCGCATTTGTATTATGCTTCCCCTATTCATAATACGAATGTTATTGATTATAACATTTTGTTAATAATTATAATAATACACACACTTACGTTATGTCTTGCAGAAACAGTTCACAATAACCAAGTTGGAATCCGTTTTCATTTCTGAAATACGTTCTTCGTCCTCCCATGATTATTTTTCCAACAACATCTAAAACAAGGATATTTATATTTTTAAAATTAGATTTATATTGTCAAATATATATTTAATATTATATAAAAAATACAAATGTAATGAATAACTTAAATGTACCGATCATCATTTTTTTCGTGGTTCGATCTTCAGCAAGGGTTCTTATCGAAGGCACCAATGGATAGAACGCAAATCCATTTTCGACATCAGCTGTTAATGGTTGTAACTTTGTGTCTTTACTTATTATGATTACCATTTCATTGTAGACCAACCTATAGCCTTCATACCTTGGGGTATCATCATAAGTATTTTCAACTTGAAAACGATCCAAAGAAAAAACCCCTCCGACCAAATTTCTTTGTTTGTATAATTGCATCAAATAGCCTCGAACAATTGCTACCATTTTTTCTCTCTAAAATAGAATGGAATATTTGTTAAATAGATTTAAAAATGATAACTTTTACCATGCATTTAAAGTATGCATATTTTTAACTTACATTTTGATCAAGTAAAATAATATATAGGCATTCTTTTTTGACATCTTCCAAAACAAGCTCCACACGGACAGTTCTCAAGTTCCACCGTCTCAAAAATTCGTAGTGTAGAGATGAAAAAACTTCAACATTATACGGAGAATCCATTTTCTACAAGTTTATAAACATTAATAATATTGTTAACACCATAAAAACTACATTAATGTACATGAAAATATAAAAAAACAAAATGTATTTTTCCTATAAACTATAAATTTATAATTAACTAATTGTATTTATAAAACAGAAAACTACATTAATTTACATAAAAATATGAAAAACAAAATATTTTCCTAAACCTTAAACCCTAAAAGAAATATTTTCATCTTCTTAAGCCCATATACTAAGGGTAGGTTCAATTTAGGTGAATCCTAACAAAGTGTTTTCCTGAACTGGTTTTTTTATTTATAAAAAAGTTCTTTTTCTGCTGCTAAAAAAAAACGTCCATGTAAATATGATAGATTAGTTATGATATTTGTAAAATGATGAATTAATTATATAGGCATCAATTACATGGTTTAATACTTAAATCTAATACGCTAGCCATTTTAATATTTTAGAAGCCCATATAGCAGCCCAATTTAAAACCCAAATCCCAAATATATGTTCATAAGACCCTAATCGATTAACATCAGATTTCAAAATCCAATCGTCTCTCGCACGCAGTCGATCCTCCACTCGATTTCACGCAGTCGACCCTCTCGCCTCTCCACTCGATTTCACGCAGTCGATTTCACACAGTTTCACAACCACCGGTATGTTACGATTTATACATTCTAATGAAGATGAAGTTCCATATTTTGCTTGATTTTGTGTGTTCTATATCGTTTGATTTCGATTTATATTAAGCAAATCGATTTGTATCCTATTAGGTCTCGATTTCTTCTTCTTTCTTCCGTAACACTCATAGCTTCACAACCACGGGTATGTTACGATTTATGGATGTAATTTTCGATTTATAGGTTATAGTTGTCGATTTCTATGTAATTTTCGATTTCTAGGTCTCGATTTCTAGGTTATAACTTCCTTTATGACTATACAATTCATTGTTTGACAAACTAACGTAAATATGCAGTTTTGTTTTCGAAAACACCCTGCAATTGCTTTTACAGTTAACAGGGAAATTTCTTTATTTCTTGTCAAGATCGTTCCATATAAGCGGTACGCATAGTAGTTACATCTAAAATTAGGGTTTATATGCTCTATTTGGTGTCTCTAATACTCCATTGATATCGATTTTCATATGGTTGCAGACTTGCAGTACTTGGTGTAAACAATACAGGGCCAAGTAATGTGCTATTGGGTTTCACAAACAAGTAATGTGCTATTGGAACTTCTACAGGTAAATAGAATTCAAAGCACACTTGATTTTAACCACAAAACACACTCGATTCAGCAGAAGGGTGTGGGGGTGGGGGTTACTCAATTTTCTTGCTTCCAATACTTTATTCTATGGACCTCCCTCTCTTTACTGGTAGTTGTTACATGTTTAAAGTTATTTTTTTCCATATTTCTTTGATTATTCAATTTTTTAATTAAATTGCTAACTTTTGTTCTCTTCTCAAGGTTTTTTTTGCACTTTTTACCATATTTACTACTCATTTTTCATTTGGAGTTGAGCAATCCTCTTTGATATCTTTTTTGTATCATACATATACGTCTTTTGTAGTATTTTTACATTCTTGATAGGGCATGATTTTTCTAAATGATATAGTGTTTATTGGCTATGGAGTTTCTCCTGTGATGCTTTTATTTGTCATAGTTACACTGATAGAGAATCATGTTTCTTTCCACATTTTAAGAACTCTCTTGCTTCCAATAATTTATTCCATGTTTTTATTTCTCATGTTTCTTCTCTGTTGAGGCCTTCTGTGGTGAACTGATAACACGATATATCTAAATGATGCAGTTCTTTATGGGCTATGGAGTTATCTCCTATGATGCTTTTTTTTATAGTCATAGTTACACTGATAGTGCCCTGCTGAACTTAATGTCATATATGGTATGTTTTTTGAGACACTTTTAATATGATATTTTATATTTTATTTTATTTATTAATCGAAAATTTATAAGTGTGTGTGACTTATAGTTTGGTAAGGTGTAACAGGGCCTCCAAAAAGATTGGCACAGTCCAAAAAGATTGGCACAACTCTGCAAATCTACACAGAGGTTTTAAGGTATTTTCTTGCTAATTTTCTTATGTTAGTTTACTGTTATGTTACTTGCTAATTTGCTAATTTTGTTATGTTGGTTTGTTCGTTAGATCTAAAGATCAAGTTTTTGGTTGTGGGTTTATCTAAAATGTTGCTTTTTTACTTTTATTTTTATCTTATTTTCTAGTTTTCTTTTAGAAATCTTATTATTTTCTTATGTTATTGGGGTTTTGCAAATTCGCTTTATTAGAACTCCGATAATCCTTTGCCGGATTTAATGCCGGCATGTTTTTCTATTCTTTTAGATTTCTATTCTTCGATATTTTCATGTTTTTCCCTCTTTTTTGCAGGCTCCAAAAAGAACTTTTATAGCTCTTATGGTATGCAATATCTCCTCTCAAACTCAAACGTTATTGTTTTGTTCAAAACGATCAATTGATTAGTAGGAAACCTTTACCACTGTCTTTCCCACTCTATAATTTTATTTTTGTTTTTTTACTTTTTTCTTCTTCATTTTCCAGTATGTGTAACCATTGGAGCAGGATGCGGTGAAGGGGGTTTCATACCTGGAGCAAAGTAAAGAGCAGAAACTGATTTGTTGCTACAACAACGATGGTGAGGTTTTTGTTGGGAGCTTGCAACTGCAGAGAGTAACGATGGTGAGGCTTTTGGTACCTACAAAAGCAACGATTGGATATTTTGTAAGCAAATATTGATGGTTAATTTTATTTTTGTTTTTTACTTCATTTTCCAATGTGTAACCATTGGAGCAGGATGTGGTGAAGGGGGTTTCATACCTGGAGCAGAGTAAAGAGCAGAGCTTCAACTGATTTGTTGCTACAACAACGATGGTGAGGTTTTTGGTACCTACAAGAGCAACGATAAATGGTGAGGTTTTTTGTAAGCAAATAAGCAAGGTAGGTCGTATTATTGGATATGATGATAAATGTGGTGCAGGGGTTTTGTACCTGATGAGAGCAAAATGGAGTGCTTCAATGGTGAGGTTTTTGTTGGGAGCTTGCAACTGATGAGAGCAAAATGGAGCTTCTATGGTGAGCGTTTGAGATCTTTTTATATCTTCAAGTATCCTTCACAACTGAAAACAAAGAGATGGTGAGCGTTTGTGAGAGCGTTTGAGAGCTTTCTACTGATGACAACTGACAACAAAGAGAACATTGTGATCTGAAAATGTCCTTCACAAAGTCAAAGACTCTTGGGTAAAAATATAAGGTAAATGCATTCACAAAACAAGAAGGTTTTTGTACAATGACTCTTTTATACAAGAAAGATTGTTTGAAAGTATTCTTCAATTGGTTTGTGTGTTTGTTTTAGTCTGCTATTGACTTTCGTCTGGGGTATTGCAGGTGGGGTAAGAAAGCTGGAAATAGTGTGGGAGAAAAAGTTAGAACTAAGAAAGTAAGATTCATAGTTTCAGTTCTGGTGGTTTAGGAGGTAGTGCATCAACAAGGTGTACATTATGTTTCTTAGCTTGTAATTCATAGTTTTTCAGATTTCATGCATAAAATGCTTGTACATTATGCTTCATGACTTGTCTTTAAGAGTTTAGTTGTGAATGCATTATAAGGTAGTATATATATATATATATATATATATATCAAGGTTCTAAATAACATGAGATTTTAAGACTTGTGTCTGACGTCATGTTAAGTCTATAGCACGTCATGGCCCAATGCATGATTTTTATAACACTATATTGAAATTTTCTTATTCTTTTATTGTCTTATTTTTTGTCTTTAATATATAACCTAATTTAAGATGTGCAATATTATTATCTCATCGAGTAATATAGAAAACAAAAGTTTATATATATATATATATATATATATATATATATATATCAATGTGCTAAATAGCGTGAGACATGACCATGGGGGAAAATTTATATAACGTTACAAATATAACATTTGTTTTCTACTATTATTCAATGAGATAATGATATTGCACATTTTAAATTAGGTTATATATTAAAAACAAAAAATAAGACAATAAAATGATAAAAAAGTTTCAATATGCTGTTACAAAAATCATACATTGGGCCATGGCGTGCCATAGAATTAACATGACGTCAAACACAATCCTTAAATCTCATGTTTTTTAGAACCTTGATATATATATATATATATATGTGTGTGTGTGTGTGTGTGTGTTTACTTTAAATATTAAACAAATTTGATTAATTAATAAAAATAAAGTTTAAATGAAAATTTAGAATAGTAGGAGTAAAGTGCATTTAACAAAAAACAACCGGTTGTTATTAAATAAGACTATTTTTTTCTCGAAATTTTATTAAACCTTTTCCAATAGTATATTAAAATAAATAAAAAGCTTTAATAAATCAATAGAAAAAAAAATATTTGTAATAACCAGGTTCAAAGTTGATAACTTTAAAGTTTGGGTGTGAAAAGGGTCAAAGTTCAATTTTAGAAGGGGGACAAGTGTATTTTGGTAATAGAAGGTTTTAGTCTAGGGTTTTGGGCTCATTTTTCTTGTGGCGGCCAGAGAAAAGCGGATAGAGAGTTCATGGCAGGCGTCGACTTGGGGGAAATCGAGACTTTGAAGCTTCGATTAGTAGCACTCTATAAGGTAAGGTTCTGAATCCATTCCTTCGTTTAAGTTTAGATTATAGTATTTGTCTCTATTTCTTTGATTGAAGTCTGATGTTTGTTAAGGCTTGGATTTTGTTAAATTAGAAGACCCTGTATCATTCCTGGAAATCGATTCTTGGTTAGATAATGTTAATAGCTTGATTAATATGGATTAGAGTTCAAAAACCTATTTAGATGGGTAAGTTTTATCCATTCGAGTGATTGATTTGGGGATTTTGTTCGAACTCTGCGGTTACGCAGACCCTTAATCGCCTCCGGGCGGGATTGCGCGAAGTGGGGGACCGGGGGAGTCCCGGTCAACTACCACCCCGGGCGAAGTAGGGGACCGGGGGAGTCCTTGTCGAGTAACACCCCGGGCAAAATGGAAGTGGGGGACAGGGGGAGTCCCGGTCGACGTAACCCCGGGAGGCTGGGAGACCCTGGGAATCGGGGGAGGATTGACCCGGGCCGTGACCCCGGGAGACGGGGGAGCCCGGGTATGGGATGTTGATCCGGGGGTCGGGGCCACTCGGGTTTTTTTTTGTTAGGACAGTCTATTATTGAAAGTGAGGCTTGAGAGTTTTTATTAGGGAGGGAGTCTTACCGATTTTTCCGGTATTGTCGTAGGGCGGGAATCGTTAGAACGTGGACTGTGAGCAATAGGCTAAGGTGAGTCTTTCCAAACTAAAATCTCATATGATTATGAAAGAAATTTTCTATGTGAGTTTTCTATATGAATGCTTATGCTTTTACATTGGTTGAATTGTCCGAAAGTTATGTTAAAGAATGCCTTTATATGTGCGAGTTTTATTATGGTTGAATCGGGGGGTGTGGCCCGCCTGTGCTCATACCGGTGGGTGTGTCCCGCTTATGCCAATCGGGAGGTGTGACCCAGATAAGGTAGTGTGAGCCACCGTTTCCTTCGGGCAACGGTAGTGTGTGCTGGAAGCGAGTTTGTTTCTTCAAGTATTTTGTTTACCAAGTTGAACGGGTTAAGTTGATTTTTCATGTATATTCAATCTCGTATTACGTTGGATTTCGAATTGTTATGAGGGAATTCACTGGACCTTTGGTCTAACCCTCGCTCTTTCAAAAACTAAAAACCTTTTCAGGTCGGCGTGATATAGGCAACACTACCAAAGGTAAGGAGAAGATTTGATCGGGTACCAGAATAGAAGACTACCATTTAGCATTTTTCTTTTGTTTAAATCTCAGTTGTAATAGGTTGCCGTATTGCAAACCTGGAATACTTTTAAGATAATGACTGTGGTCTTGGGTCATTTTTGGCAAAATTTCTTTATGTTATTAGACTGCTATATAGTTTTGTTTGGGTTGTTATTATTGGTATCAGAGCCATAGTTTAAGGGATCTAGGTGACCGGACGGGCCTAGACTTAAACTAGGAGGATAGGATACAACTGAGATTATAGGACGACCTTAGGAAGACAAGTGGTTGGGTAGTGAGGACTAACATGTAAGGTAAATTTAAAATTACATCTGACCAGTGTAATTATAAATTTACAGGTACATGTGCGTGTTTAACTTGCCTTATTGCTTTGGGTTTATCTTAATGAAGTTTGTGTGTTGGTGTATTATCAGTAGTCATGTCGGAGCGAGTAACTAGGAGCAGATCTGCGCCGATATCTGAGGCGGCACAATGAATGAAATTGTTTAGGATGGACCTGTTGTTCCCCCTCGACAAGCTGCTGCGCGAGGAAAAGGGTGTGGACGACCTAAGGGAAAGACAACCCGAAAGGCGACCACTCAAGTGGAGGAACCTGAAGTGAGAGCTCCAGGAAAGAGAACTGTGCGAGTTGCCCGAAATGCCAAAAGTGTGGAGATTATGGCTGAACGAGAACCCTCTCTATAAGAAAGTTCAGCTACTGCAAGGGGAAGAAGGCCAGTAAAGAACCGTGGGGGAGGTCGGGCACAAGTTTTTGTCACACAAGAGACTTTCGCCATAGAAATGGGAAAGTTGCAGGAGACTGTGCAAGCTTTGTTGGCTCATCAAACTAAGGGGATAACGGGAAGTCATGAAAAGAGCAAAGAGAGATAGAGAGAGAGAGACGATTGAGGTGACCAACTCACCAATGATTGTGGTTGGCAGTCACTCTCAGTCGACCCCAATTTTGGAAGTTAAGACATCGACCGAGAAAGGATGCAGTTACAAAGCGTTTACCACTTGCAATACTCCTACCTTCAAAGGAGAGTGCGACCCGGTAGTGGTTATCAAGTGGATTAGAAATATGGAGCTGGAATTTGACACCTGCAAGTTTACAGAAGAAGACAAGGCTGTGTTTGCTATATCTATGATGAGGGACGATGTTGTATTTTGGTGGGAGGCAGAGACAGGGGGCAAGGGTTCGAAAGCGGCTAGAGGTATGGATTGGGAAACTTTTGTAGCTAAATTCAAGAAGCAATTCTATCCTTTAGCAGTCGTGAAGAAGTTAGAGGAGGAATTCTTGAATTTAGAGCAAGGAAACATGACAGTGAGAGAGTATACAACTAAATTTCTGGAAAAGGCTCGTTTTGTTGAGGTGTATGTGCCGAATGAGGAATGTTAGAGCACATAATTGTTGGATTCAAGATCATAAAGATTGAAGACAAAAGATCAAGAAGTCAAAGCTGGAAAAGTCAACTCTCAAGCAAAGTCAAAGTCATTTGTTAATAAAGTCAAAGTTAATGTAATTGTATTTTGTTTTTCCTCTGTAATTGTCAAGGGTATAAATACCTTGTTTTCTTTATAATTCTATGAGTAAGTAAGTCATTGTAAGTGTGTAAGAGTGTGATTGAGAGAGCTTATGAGAGAAGAGCAAATTGAACATTATTCTATTGAGAGAGTTTAGAGAGAGAAAGTTGTGAAATTGTATTCTTTGTTATTTAAATCAATGACATATGATTTGGAATTCTCATCTTGATTGTTTGTAGAAATTAGAACTTGAATCTGGGAATAACAATTGGTTTCATTGCCTATCCAAATCGAAAAACAAGAAAATACAGAAAGTTCGACTCTGTGTTCATCGATGTCAGAATCAAATCCGAGATTTTGTGCGAATTAGAAGTTGAAATCGATTAGGTTTTTTTCGTATAGCATAATCGATCGAGTCTATATAGTTTGTTTCAAGAATTGTACTGTAATCGATCTTTGTTTTTGGTTTTTGTTGAGTTTGAAGTTCACGAGTCGAAAGCACTGTATTCAAATCAATTTGTATCATTTTGTGTATTTGATCGAAATTAGTTGTTAGAATTGTGTTCTAGATGTTAAGGCGAGTAAATTCTCAAATTTTTGTACTGTAATTCGAGGTCTGGAGTGGTTTTTGGTGAAGATTTGTTCGATTTTTGAAGTTTGCGCAAGATCCAAACTTTGCGCAAGTTCATCAAGGTTTGCGCAAGATCATCCGAGGTTTGCGCAAGATTCATCGAGAAAATTCATCAAGTGTTTGTTATCGAGGTTTGCGTATTCAACAGGAAACGCAAGATAAGGTTTGCGTTTTAAACGGGTTGCAAAAAGCTGAAGTTGGAGTTCAGATCGACAAGTTAGCTTTGCGTAATACTCTTGACACGCAAAGTTAGCTTTGCGCAACACTCTAGATACGCAAAGTGTGGTTTGCGCAACACTCTAGATAGCAAAGCGTGGTTTGCGCAACACACTAGATACGCAAAGCGTGGTTTGCGCATCACACTTGACACGCAAAGCTTGGTTTACTTAGAATTTTTTTTTCTCTGAGAAAATTTCAAAACTATAATATGGCCTTTAATAGTGAATTTTTTTTCTCTAGGGGCGCTGCCCCTCGACCCCGCAAGGGCTTTGACCCTTGACCCCACCCGCTAACCGGGTAGCGGGACCCCCGTGCTAAGTCTGCGGAGGGGGACATAGTTCTGATTGTGATCAAAATTTCTGAATTTTTATTTCAAGTTTTTCTGTATTTCTTGAGATTTCATATTTTGGATTAACGATCATTTTTGTCAAGTTCTTTTTGTTTACAGGTATTCAAGATGGGATATCTTTCTGATGGTGATGAAAAGAAGATTCACAAGCTCAAATTAGAAAACAAAAATCTTGCTTCCTCAGTTGACTACTACACAAAGAAGTCAAAGAGATATTCTGATGAAAGGAAGCTACTAAGAGAAGAAGTCAGTGTGTTAAAGAAGATAAATGAAGACCTGCTGAAACAGACTTCTGGGCTTAATGAAGAAAAGGTCTTGTTTTTGGAAGCTGAAAACACTGAGTTAAAGAACAAGATTTCAGAATTAGAAGATCACATTGTCAAGTTTCAGCAAACAGGGTGTACTAATGAAAAGAAGATCTTTGAATTAGAATTGAAAATTGTTGAAGACAGATCAGTTTTTGAGAAAGAAAAGAAAGAGTTTGCTAAGAAGTTCTCCGAGTTTTCCAGAAAATGTGCTGATGAAAAGAAGACAGTTGAGCTGAAATGTTTAAAACTTTCTCAACAAATCTCTGATTTTGAGAAAGTAATCATTCTGGAAAGGGAAAATTTTGCCAAAGAGAAGAAGTTAATAGAGCAAAAGAATGTTGGGATATTCAAAGAAATGTCTGGTCAGAGGACAAATGCTGAAATGGGCTTTGAGGAAGAAATAAGCTTATTTGAAGCAGAGATAAAGAAGCTAACTGCAAAGCTATCTGAGCTATCTACTTGTGTGCTTAAAGAGCAGCAAACAAAGTCTGAATTTGAGACGAAGATTGATCTTATTGTAAAAGAAAGAAACAGTTACTATTCAAAGGTAAAAAAGCTTGAAAAGATTGTTTCAAATGTGGTGGTGACTGAGCAAACGACTCCAGAGTCCAAAATCCACACACCTAGAAATAGTTCAGCTGGTTCTAACAAGACCGCCTCAAGTTCACATCAGAAAACTGTTTCTACAAGAAGGTCAGTTAAATATTTTGATCAAATTCGTACAACTAACATTTTCTATGATCAAAATGTAGATGGTTCAGGTGCACATAGAAGAAGAAGAAGATATCAAGAAGAGAAGCTGGTTTGGAAGATAAAATCAGTTAAAGATGAGAAGAATGATGAGAAGAAGGTAGAAAAGAAAAGAAAGAAGGAAGAGAAGAAAAGTAACAAATCATTTGTACATGCATCAACAGCCAAGAAGAACAAAGTGCTGACAGGTAAACCTGATCTTGCTTATTCGAGAGATCAATTGATCAGGTTATCTAAAAAGAGGTATTGTTCTTATTGTCATACTTATGATTTTGTTCATAAAGCTAGTGATCATTACTGGTATGGTTCTTACTCAGTTACTCCCATTCGAACTGCAACTAACACACATGGACCTAAATACCAGTGGGTACCAAAGCCGAAAACCGATTCTATGTTGCAGGCACCACAAGTCAAGGGGGAGTAAAAGAACAAAGGCTTCTAAGTACATCAGCTTAGAACCCATACTTCAACGGAGTTTGACTTCTAAACATAACAGTTTAGGACTCGTACTTCAATGCTTAAAGAAAAATACTCCCAGGCTGATATAAGAGATTGTATTCCGATACTCCAACGAGGATATCAACCTTCAAGGGGGAGTACATATTTTTCTGAAATTTTTGCATCCGATGGATATGACAAACTACATTCCAAAAGGAGTTGTAGATTTCTATCATGTGCTTTATAACTGACATATTTTAGATGCATAATTTCAGGGGGAGTAAAAGAATTATGATTTCTGATTACTTCTGATCAGAACTCGCACTTTAATCGTTTTACTGCTTTATGTCTTTTAATTTTTGTGAATAAATTTGTCTTTGACTAGACTTTGAGACTTGTGCAGGATGAGAGAAGCTTAAAAGATCATATCATTTTGACTTAAGCATGACTTCATGAGATTTAAGACGAAGCTAAAAGGTAAATTTCTTATTTTAATCTCAAATGTATCTGAAAGAAGGACAACTTTCAGATATAGAAAACATGTTCTTAAATGTTCAAACCACTTCTCGATTTTTAAACAGATTTTATAATTTGGAAGTGTGATTTTAAATGTTTTTCATTTTTTTTTGTGCTTAATTGATAAACAAACCGTGTGTTTCCAAAGATAAATACTTGCATATTGTCTTTTCTATATACTTTCAAGTATTCACACACACCGGTTTGATCTTTTTGTTCAAAATGTTCTTACCATGTCTCTAAATTGAACCAATTTTTCGATGGTAAGACACTCCGCTTGTACTTTAAAGAATTTTGAGCGATATTTCATTTCTAAACGTCATTTCAAGAATGTCTATATTTTGTTTCATATAGACAATATCTATTATTCTTGACCATAAGCTTTGATTTTTATATCATTCATTTCTGATCATTTTCATACAATGTCAGATTTTCAAACAAGTCTTTTGCATTCATATTCATTCATTCAATATACTTATTTGAATGATTATATTCTGAGCATACATTCATCTGACATTTGTATTTGAGCTTTAACTTATAAAGTTAAATCATTTTGAGCAACATTATGCTTTCTAGGATTATATGGGTTCTTTGTGCTAGGAATTAACTGAACTTCTATGAAATCACGTTAACCAGTGATTTCTACCCAAGAAGTTAATCCTTAGTGATTGAGTGTGAGGAGTCTAAAAGAAATGAGTGTGGGTGTGATGAGGTAAAATGGAAAAGAGAGTTTGGTTAGCAGTGAGCTTAATGATTAAAAGAAAGAAGGTGTGAGATCAGAGTAAAAGAATATCAAACTCTGTACCAAATACTTTCTGAGTCGGGCAGCCACATTACTAGTGTTTCACAACTCATTGGTGAACGTTATTGAAACAGGCAAATAGTCCATGCCAACTCTTGTTAAATCCCCACCAGCCACTCATTTTCTTCTTAAAAATAAAATGTTTCATATTTTTCTAGGGACGCAACATATAATCTATCTGGTTTTCATTTGGAAAATCTGGATATTGAAAAAGAAGTAAGTTTGCCCCACCTTCGCACTTTAATCATGCACATTGAGTTTGTGTTTATCTACTGTTGTCTCAGTGGTTTACACTATGTTGAACCTTAAAAAGCAATTATTCGTGCTTAATTCTTTCTACATATGCACACACAAAGAATTTGTTTCTTTGTCATAACATTCATAGAAATTGCCTTTGTGGTATTTCGATGATTGGATGGAAGCCCTGGGGGAGTGAACATCAAAAAGCTCCTTTATATTGTGTATCCGTTACACACGTGACTTCGTGTTACAGACAGGCATTTTAACCGATTCATTTGTTGATTCAGGAGTTACATGTTCTTATTTTGTCTAGATTTGAAAAGATCTGGATGAATACTTGGCTACGGATCACAGAATCAACGGCTCAGTTTGACAGATCAGAATGGTCAAAGACATTTCTTGGAAGAAAAGTTTTTGATGATATCGATGCTCTAATCATCAAAAAGGGGGAGAAGATAAAGAAATGTGTGATTCAAAGAAATGTTAAAGTTGAAAGAAATGTCCGGAAAGAAGTGTTTGTAATGGATATGGAGAAAGATATTTCCTATTTGAAGTTTGATCAAAGTTGATAAGCGAAAGTTCAAAGAATTTCGAAAGCAAGTAGATTTTGGAGAAAGTTTATTTGAAGAAAGTTGGATAAATCATTCAGAGCTGAAAATGAAGATAATTTCTTTCAATGTCTGAAAGAGGTTTGCTTATAACCTTGGGGGAGATTGTTACTATTTTTGAAGATCAGACGTTGGGAAGATTATTGAAAGTTTTTGAAGACAAAGCTAAAGAAGAATTTCATTGTGTTAAGGGGGAGTTTGGAAATTATGTTTGTATCAAAGGGGAGATTTCATGAGAACATAAAGATTGTTAAAAGGGGGAGTTACTTCAATCGAGCTTAATTAGAGAAGATCGCATTGCTAAATATTTTAGTAATGATCTTGATCCAAAGGGGGAGAATATTAGAGCACATAATTGTTGGATTCAAGATCATAAAGATTAAAGACAAAAGATCAAGAAGTCAAAGCTGGAAAAAGTCAACTCTCAAGCAAAGTCAAAGTCATTTGTTAATAAAGTCAAAGTCAATGTAATTGTATTTTGTTTTTCCTCTGTAATTGTCAAGGGTATAAATACCTTGTTTCCTTTATAATTCTATGAGTAAGTAAGTCATTGTAAGTGTGTAAGAGTGTGATTGAGAGAGCTTATGAGAGAAGAGCAAATTGAACATTATTCTAGTGAGAGAGTTTAGAGAGAAAAAGTTGTGAAATTGTATTCTTTGTTGTTTAAATCAATGACATATGATTTGGAATTCTCATCTTGATTGTTTGTAGAAATTAGAACTTGAATCTGGGAATAACAAGGAACGTCGGGTGGACAGATACTTATTTGGCCTTAGAAGCAGTATTCGACAGCTGGCGGCAACAGGAGAACCTGCTACCTTTCAGGTGTCTGTTAACGCAGCCGAGATGACTGAAAGGGATAAGGCGCGCCAAATGACTGGGAAGAGCGGTGAGAAAAGAAAATGGGAAGGGTCGATGCGTGATCCGAAGAAGTTCAAAAGAACCAGATCTGATCAGCGAGTTATACCAAGGGTCGAGAACAAGCCGTGCAGCAAATGTAATTGGATGCACAAAGGGGAATGTTTGGCAGATCGGGAGGGTTGTTTTAAATGAAGAAAAATAGGACATATGGCACGGGACTGTCAAGGAGATAGAACTTGCTACCAGTGTGGTGCTGTGGGGCATATAAAAACAGACTGTCCGCAGTTGAAAGGGGGAACCATTGGGAATGTTGGGGGAAAATGAGGGGAGCGAAAGGTGGAACCCACCCGAGCTAGGGCGAGGGCGTTCAACTTGACGGCGGAGGAGGCGGTAGAAATACCGGATGTGGTGATAGGTACTTTCCTTATAGACTCAACTTTTGTGAAGGTATTGTTTGATTCGGGCGCAAACAATTCGTTTGTGTCACCGAATTTTGTTCGTAATATGCATGTGAAACCCAGGGAGCTTAGTACTGGGTTCGAGGTAGAAGTAGCTGATGATAGTCAAGTCTCAGTGAGAGAAGTATATGAAGGGTATAGTATTGTCATCAATGGACAGTCATTCCCACTTCGGCTATACCCGATGGGTATGGGGGAATTTGATGTCATTGTGGAGATGGATTGGTTGGCGTCGAATGATGCTCACATAGTGTGTAATAAGAAATTGATCCAAATAGTGTTGTCGGGTAAGGAAGAGGTAGTAGTGTATGGGGATCGTCGAGATAGGAAGTTGTGCTTGATCTCTATGATCAAGGCTAAGCGGTGCTTAGTGAAAGGGTGTGTGGGGTTCTTAGCGTATGTGGTAGACGCTAAGAAAGAGAAAAAGGGCTTAGAGTCGGTTTCGGTGGTAAGCGAATATCCGAAAGTGTTTCCGGACGACTTAACCACTCTGCCTCTTGATCGGCAAGTGGAGTTTAGAATTGACTTAACGCCTGGAGCAGCGCTCGCAAGAGCACCCTATCGTCTGGCACCGACGGAGATGAAGGAGATGATGACTCAGATGCAGGAACTGCTCGATAAGGAGTTTATTCTCTCTAGTACCTCACCATGGGGAGCGCCGATATTATTTGTCAAGAAGAAGGACGAATCTATGAGAATATGCATAGACTACCGGGAGCTTAACAAAGTGACTGTCATGAATAGGTACCCGCTTCCTAGAATTGACGACCTTTTTGATCAGCTGCAGGGAGCGAGCTACTTCTCAAAGATAGATCTGCGATTGGGGTATCATCAGTTGAAGGTGAGGGAGGAGGATGTGCCTAAGACTGCCTTTCGTACGAGATACGGGCATTACGAGTTCTTAGTCATGCCCTTTGGGTTGACCAATGGACCAACAACGTTTATGGATCTGATGAATAGAGTGTGTAGCCCACTCTTAGACCAGTGTGTCATTGTCTTCATCGACGACATACTGATTTATTCCCGGTGTAGGAAAGATAACGAGTCTCACTTGCGAGTAATATTGGAGTTGCTTAAACGCGAGAAATTATACCCCAAGTTCTCAAAATGAAAATTTTGGTTAAGAGAGGTACAATTTCTAGGGCATGTAGTATCGGAAGAGGGGATCAAGGTCGACCCGGCGAAGATAAAGGCTATCAAAGGGTGGGAAGTGCCTAGGTCACCATCAGAAGTAAGAAGTTTTCTGGGATTGGCAGGTTATTACCGAAAGTTCATTCAGGACTTCTCGAGGATAGCCACACCACTAACGACTCTAACAAGGAAGAACGTAAAATTCGTGTGGGCAGAGGCTCAGGAGAATGCGTTCAGTAAATTGAAGGAAAGTCTGAGCAGTGCACCTATATTGTCTCTACCCAACGGGACGGAAGGATTCGTAATCTATAGCGATGCTTCAAAGTTGGATCTGGGGTGTGTGTGTTAATGCAAGAGGGCAAGGTGATTTCTTATGCGTCACGTCAGCTGAAAGAGAACGAGAAGAATTACCCGACACACGATCTGGAATTGGCAGCAATAGTCTTCGCTCTGAAAATCTGGAGGCATTATCTGTATGGAGTTAGATGTCAGCTTTATACGGATCATAAGAGTCTTCAACACCTATTCAATCAAAAGGAGCTCAATATGAGACAGCGAAGATGGATGGAACTGTTAAGCGATTATGATTATGAAATCCTTTACCATCCGGGTAAAGCCAACGTCGTGGATGACGCCTTAAGTAGGAAAGAACGTGGAGAAGCAGCGAAGATAGTAGCGTTTCAGATTGAGGAAACTTCCGTTTTCTTGGAGGAAGTTAAGGACTTCCAAAAGGAAGCCTTACTAGATGAGAACTTAAAGAGCGAAAGAATAGTCGGAGTCGCGAATTCGTTGACCATAGACAACCGTGGGGTGAGATGCTTTGGCAATCGAGTTTGGATTCCGATACTGGGCGATCTTCGGAAGAAGGTGCTAGAGGAATCGCATAATTCCCGTTATTCTATTCATCCGGGTACCAACAAAATGTATCGAGACCTGAAGCAAAGTTACTAGTGGCTGGGTTTAAAGAAAGATATCGCTTACTTTGTCGAGCGATGCCTGACGTGTTTAAAGGTGAAAGCGGAACACCAAAGGCCTTACAGGGAGCTCCAACCGTTGGAGATTTCAGTTTGGACGTAGGACAAAATTGCGATGGACTTCGTTACCGGGCTTCCGCGATCACCTAAGGGGCACGATGCTATCTGGGTGATAGTGGACCGACTTACTAAGTCAGCTCAT
Source organism: Arctium minus (assembly GCA_954870635.1). Taxonomy (NCBI): domain Eukaryota; kingdom Viridiplantae; phylum Streptophyta; class Magnoliopsida; order Asterales; family Asteraceae; genus Arctium; species Arctium minus. The sequence goes on along the minus strand of OX941096.1, from coordinate 8,707,676 downwards.
TTCAACCAATCAAGGAGACGTATGTTGGAAAAATTGGCAAAGTTGTACATAGATGAGATAGTATCCAGGCATGGGGTACCATCGTCCATAGTGTCGGATCGGGACGAACGTTTCACGTCATCCTTTTGGACAAGTCTACAAAGAGAGTTGGGCTCACAATTCAGGTTGAGTACGACGTATCACCCTCAAACGGATGGCCAAAGTGAAAGGACTATACAAACGCTTGAAGACATGCTTCGAGCATGCGTGATCGACTTCAAGGGCTCATAGGAGATCCACCTACCGTTGATAGAGTTCTTCTATAATAACAGCTACCACACCAGCATCCAAGTGGCACTGTTTGAAGCGCTATACGATCGTAAGTGTAGAACACCTTTGTGTTGGAACGAAGTGGGAGAACGACAATTGACAGGTCCTGAGATTGTGCAAGTGACGGCTGACAAAGTGAACCAAATTCGTGACAGGTTGAAGACAGCGCAAGACATGCAGCGTATGTACGCTAATAAACGAAGGAAACCCATCAAATTCCAAGTGGGAGATTTGGTCATGTTAAAGGTTTCGCCTTGGAAAGGGGTGGTCCGTTTCGGAAAGAAGGGTAAGTTGTGAACGAGATATGTTGGACTGTTTGCTATCTTAGAACGTGTTGGAGAGGTAGTATATAAACTGAATTTACCAGTGGAATTGAGAGGAATACATCCCACATTTCATGTGTCGAACCTGAAGAAGTGCTTGGTGGAGAATGATGTAGTGGTACCGTTGGAGGATATTTAAGTGGATAAGAAGTTAAGTTACGTCGAAGAACCAGGGGCTATTCTGGATCATAAAGTTAAAAAGCTAAGAAATAAAGAGATTCGTTTAGTAAGGGTGCAGTGGAAGTTCCACAAGGGTCAAGAGTCTACATGAGAGGTGGAGACGGACGTGAGATCTCAGTATCCCCATCTGTTCCATGATGGAATTCCGAGGACGGAATTTTGTTGAGGGAGGGATATTGTAATAACCAGGTTCAAAGTTGATAAATTTAAAGTTTGAGTGTGAAAAGGGTCAAAGTTCAATTTTAGAAGGGGGCCAAGTGTATTTTGGTAATAAAAGGTTTTAGTCTAGGGTTTTGTGCTCATTCTTCTTGTGGCAGCCAGAGAAAAGCGGATAGAGAGTTCAGGGCAGGCGTCGACTTGGGGGAAATCGAGACTTTGAAGCTTCGATTAGTAGCACTCTATAAGGTAAGGTTCTGAATCCATTCCTTCGTTTAAGTTTAGATGATAGTATTTGTCTCTATTTCTTTTATTGAAGTCTGATGTTTGTTAAGGCTTGGATTTTGTTAAATTAGAAGACCCTGTATCATTCCTGGAAATCGATTATTGGTTAGATAATGTTAATAGGTTGATTAATATGGATTCGAGTTCAAAAACCTATTTAGATGGGTAAGTTTTATCCATTCGAGTGATTGATTTGGGTATTTTGTTCGAACTCTGCGGTTACGCAGACCCTTAATCGCCTACAGGCGAGATTGCACGGAGTGGGGGACCGGGGGAGTCCCGGTCGACTAACACCCCGGGCGAAGTGGGGGACCGGGGGAGTCCCGGTCGACGTAACCCCGGGAGGCGGGGGGACCCTGGGAACAGGGGGAGGATTGACCCGTGTCGTGACGCCGGGAGATGGGGGAGCCCGGGGATGGGATGTTGATTCGGGGGTCGCGGCCACTCGGGGGGGGGGGGGGGTTGTTAGGACAGTCTAGTATTGATAGTGAGGCTTGAGAGTTTTTATTAGGGAAGGAATCTTACCGATTTTTCCGATGCTGTCGTAGGGCGGTAATCGTTAGAATGTGGACTGTGAGCAAGAGGCTAAGGTGAGTCTTTCCAAACTAAAATCTCATATGATTATGAAAGAAATTTTCTATATGAATGCTTATGCTTTTACAACGGTTAAATTGTTCGGAAGTTATTTTAAAGAATGCCTTTATATGTGCGAATTTTATACATGCGAGTAATCCTATATTATGTTATATAAATTTTTACTGTTGGACAATTGTATGCATACATTGTTCTGAGCTATATGGCTAAAGTCGGGGGGGTGTGGCCCGCCTGTGCTCATACCGGGGGGTGTTTCCCGTTTATGCCAATTGGGAGGTGTGACCCAGATAAGGTAGTGTGAGCCAGACACGCCGTTTCCTTCGGGCAACGGTAGTGTGTGTTGGAAGCGAGCTTGTTTCTTCAGGTATTTTGTTTACCAAGCTGAACGGGTTAAGTTGATTTTTCATGTATATTCAATCTCGTATTGCGTTGGATTTCGAACTGTTATGAGGGAACTCACTGGACCTTTGGTCTAACCCTCGCTCTTTCAAAAACTAAAAACCTTTTCAGGTCGGCGTGATATAGGCAGCACTACCAAGGGTAAGGAGAAGATTTGATCGGGTACCAGAATAGAAGACTACCATTTAGCATTTTTCTTTTGTTTAAATCTCAGTTGTAATAGGTTGCCGTATTGCAAACCTGGAATACTTTTAAGATAATGACTGTGGTCTTGGGTTGTTTTTGGCAAAAAAATTTATGTTACTAGACTGCTTTATAGTTTTGTTTGGGTTGTTATAATATTAATTTTAGAAAATTTAAATCTAAAGCTTTGAAAAAAAAATATCTTGTATTTATCAGTATTTTTAATAAAATTATTTATTTTTTTTATAATTAAAGTTATAATAATAATGAAAATATCTATACTATATTATAAAGATGGCATAAAAAAACTCTTAATTACAACTCACTAAGCTTTAATTACCATCATTTAAAGTTATCTACTTAAAATCTCTTAAAAATAACTACTAAAACCTAATGTACTACCTGTAAAGTTTTTAATCCTAATTAATATATTTCATCCTTATCCACCAAAATCCTTATCTCTAATCTCCAAACCCTAAAATTATGAAATTTGAATTCTGATAAACATAATCAAAACAGGATAAACATCTCAATTTAAATATAAAAAATTTAAAATATATAAGATAATTAATGAATTTTAACAAACTACTTAATTTTTTATATAAAAAACAATATATTGTTAAGCCTAAATTAAACAAATTTATATATAAAAAACCATTATCACTCAATAAAAACCATCCAAAATCTTACTGTAAATCAATAAAAAACAAAAAATAAAAATAAACATTAAAATCGTGATGTATCACGCTGCATTGTGCGAGTACGTTTCTACTACAATATAATTAGTAGAAAAATAAATGTTTTGATTAATTCAATAAATAAATAAAATGTAAAAAAATGTAAACTAGGTAATTTTAAGGATAAAAGTGTAAAAATTTATATACCACAAGGAACAAATATGTAATTTGCTTATTCATTTTTTGTATGAATTAAAACATAAAATGGAAGCAAATAGAAACCATGGATGAAAATCGTTATAAACATTAAGCCACAGGGATGAAAATCGTAGTTTACTCTAAATTTTTTATTACTAGAAGCGTACTTGTGCAATGCAGCGAGATACATCACGATTTTAATGTTTTTTTTTGTCGATTTACAGTACGATTTTGAATAATTTTGAGATAGTGATAATGATTTTTTTTATAAATTTATTTAATTTAGTCTTAATAATATAATGTTTTTATATAAAAAAATTGAAGCATTTTGTTGTAATTCAATGATTATTTTATATATTTTAGATTTTTTATATTTAAATTGAGATGTTTATCCTGTTTTAGTTATGTTTATCAGTTATTTATTAATTCAAACATATAGCTTTAGAAATTTGTACTCATGCATCATTACTTGTAATTTTGAATTTTAAGTAATGTGTATCAATAGACAATACTTAATGCATAAAAGTTTGTTTTTAAAAACTTCTTCGATAATTTAATAATAATGTAATTTATTTTAGGTTTAGTAATATAATATTTTTTTATAAAATATATATTAAATATTCTGTTAGATTTTCTTAATTATAATTTATATTTAAAATTTGATTTTTATCCTATATTTACTTATGCGGAAGTGATTTTAGGGAAGTTGAAATGAGGAGTTATTTTAGGTTAGTTAAATTGGTTAGAAACAATGATTAAAAGTTAATAAATAGCATCAAATGTAGTACAAAAAACTTTAATGATTGTTTTTAAGAGATTTTAAGTAATTAACATTAAATAGCGGTATATTAAACTTTAACAATTGTTTTTAATAATTTTATAAATGCTTTATAATAAAGTATAGATAACAATATTTATTAATTATATTACTTCTTAGTTATTATTTAGTGTTTTATCTATTAACTTTTACTTATATAAAGTTTTATTCGTATTATTTTTTAGGGTCAGGTTCAGGAGAAAATCTTAAAAAAAGAAAAAACTGAGGAACATCCTGGTAGCCTTTAATATTGACGGTATTCACTTGTGCATACAAGTAATTAATTTTTTTTTGGTTTTTATGCACAAGTGCATATTATGCACTTGTGCATATTCATGTGTGCATTTTTTAAATGACTTGTATGCACAAGTGCATACCGTCCAGATTAAAAGTTATCAGTCTATTCCTCAGTTTTCCCTTTTTTTAGGTTTTCCCTTGAACCTCTTATTTTTTAATATATAATTACTTATTAAATAAATAAATTCGTATTTATAATTACTATTTGTAATTTATAATCTCTCAGCATTGCTTAAGCTTTCATATTGATAATTAGTTCAACTCGTTCAAACCGATGAGATAGGGGTTTCATACTGCCAAACCACATAATTGCTTAAGCTTTCATATTGCCAAACCGATCATATTGATAATTGCTTAAGCTTTCATATTGCCAAACCACATAAACCGTTCACACAACATCGTAAAGTGCGGTTTAGAACTTTTGCGGTGCGGTTTGCGGGTTTGCATTTTTACCAAACCGCACTATGTTGTGTGCAGGGCCGTGCATTAGGGTGTGCGGAGTGGTTCTACCGCACAGGGCCTCCAATCGCCGGGGGGCCTCGGAATATTTTTTTAATTTTTTTACTTATAATAAAAAGTACTATATAAATTATTTAATGCAAAATTTTCCAAAAGATAGCTCTAGCATAGTGGTAAGCATGCTGTGTCATGGTGCATCGCTTAAACCAGGGTTCGAATCCCTTGGTTTGCAATTTACATTTTTAATTAATCTTTAAAAAAGTAGCTTTGTTTTATTATATATTTTTTTGGTACATAAAGTGCTTATTGCTTAACGATTTCTATACGATATATTCTGCAAGATTCAAATCTAAAATTCTTAATTTATATCTTAACTTTTAATTTTGTATTGTTTTTCTAAAATATTTTGAGATAATAAACTTATAAAATATTTTAATAATATAAATAATATTCAAATTGTAAAAACAAAATAGTTGTCGGAGATAAATGTAATTTTTTTAGAGACATTAAATTTAGATTGTATATTTTAGAAAAAATTATAAAATAGTTGATAGAGATACTCTGAATAATGTTAGTTGTTTAGTTTTTTTTTAATAATATATCTTATATTTTTCTTTGAATATTTAATAGATTTAGATTTTTTAGTATTTGTCGATTTTTTCCGTATGTTTTTGGCACACTTTTAATTTTTAATATATTGATTTTTAATGATACGTTATTGTTGATATGATTTTGTAATTACCAATAATGGTTGATCAATTCTATATAAAGACAATTGTTCTTCATATCTCCTTTCCACTTACATACCATGTTATCTCCTACCTCCTTAGAGACCCCCTATTGGAGGAGTTATAAAAGTTAAAACACTAACATTAGTTAAAAGTTAAAAAATCAATTACAAATTTTGAATGCACATTAACATAATAACATTAAAAATTAAAATTTAGTGTCAAAAGAGAATAAAAGATGGACAACTTAATCAAATTCAAAAATAAATTATTGGTAGATTTATTATAAGTCAAATATAATAAAAAATAATTTAATAAAGAATATATGAAAAAAAGCACATATAATTTTTCGTACAGGGCCCCCAAAATATCAGGAACGGCCCTGGTTGTGTGGTTTGCGGTTTTGAGTTATCAAACCGCGGTTCAAACCGCACCGCACATTATATATATATATATGTATATTTTTTTAATTTTATATATTACACACACATATATGTATATATAGAATAATTGCAATATTTATGTAATATGTACTTACGAATTGGACGTGTTGAATATGTTTATTTTTTGGACTACGATCAAGTTATCGTTGACTTCAAAATAAAGTTTAATCTTATAATTATTAAATTGTAGGTGTAAAATGTGTTAGGTACAATCCGCATAAACCACACCGCATAAATATAATTATTTAATATTTTATTTAAAAATAAGGCCAACATTAGATTTATCTAATTTGTAAATACGTTTAACATTTAGTTATCAATTAGTTTTTATAAATTTTAAACTTATAACATTTTATTTTTTGATTGGTTGTTGATAAATGTACTTTAAATATTATATTTTATAGAGTAAACTACTATATATTTTCGTTACTATGGTTTGTTGTTTATAACTATTTTCATCTTTGGTCTTTAAAAATTAATTTTTTAGTCACCATTGTTTTCATTTCATTTCTCTTTTTATCCCTGAGATGAACTCTGTTAAAATATGTATGTTAAATTAGAGGTATTGTAGTCTTTTTACAATTTTCTGATATTTTGTTTTATATTAAACAATATTATATAATATACACTCTTCCCCCTTCTACACACTCCACCCTCATCCCCACTTCTTATTAGTAGGAAATATATGGTGATAAACATAATAAGAAGAGGCCCATATGAACAACTTGCAACCCCCAAAACCCATCACAATATCCAAAGATTTCGCTAGACTTTGGAGCCGTTTACCAAAATCTTACCCGGTAAGCGCTTAACGACAAGAGATTCGCCTTCATTTACTTTATCGTGTAACATCATTGGCCATGAGAATGGATTGTTGGTAAGCATCTTAAACCCGATAAGTGCTTACCAGGTAAGAGTCGTTTCCCACAGTTACCGGGTAAGACTCTTGGTCCTTGCCTTATCTCTTACCGAGTAAACTTCTCGGTCCTTTCATTGCCCAATCAATAAGGTAACATCATATGGTAACAAATTGATAGATTCTTTGGGGTGTACAAAAATAATTAATAAAATAATATGAATTAGCATTTATATTGATGGAATAAAAAGAAGATGAAATTTGGGGTCAAAATGAAATGTTGAAAAAGTTCTATTTTCATCCAAAAGGATGAAGGAGTGTGTTCTACGCGTGGTGATGATAGAGTGTGTAGATGAGTGTGGAAGGGAATGTAAAAATAGGTGGACAAGGAGTTAAATGAATAAGAAAAAATCAGTTCTTTTTTAGGAGAGGTTCACTGGAAAATGGGTTCACAATGAAAAGGGTTAAGAAAGATGGGGTGGGGGTTGGGTTTGAGGGGAAGGTGCATATTATAATTATATATATATATATAGAGAGAGAGAGAGAGGGGGAGGGGGGAATGTTCATGTGAGAATCCTAACAATTTAAGAAAATAAGAGGAGCATTCTCAGCAGTGGCGGATCTAGGATTTTTTCGTGGTGGGGGCACCTTAAAGGTTACTTAAATGTCCGTAAAGTTGTCCGATGTATTTTTAGCCTAAATCTAATATTTCGAGGGTTTTTAAAAGTTTTTTTTGGTTGATTTTAAGAGATTTTTAAGTTTTTTTGTCGATTTCGAAGGGCTTTTTTGTTTTTTTAATCGATTCGAAAGTTAATTTTGTTTTTTTGGTTGACTTCGAGACACTTTTTTTGGTTAATGGGGTCCCAGACGAAAATTTACTGGAGGGACATTAAGATAGAAAGCCAAAAGATACAAATTTTTACCCTAAAAATTTCATCTTTTTTCCTTTGTAATGGGGGCCCATCCCCCCACTAACATATATATATATATATACATCTGCCCGTGATTCTCAGCCAATCAAATTAAAATTCTCGGTTTATTTTAGGAAAGGGTATTTGTGTCATTTAAGCTGTTACCTCTTTATTTTGGAAATTATACGCATGAACCTTCAATTCGATCTGATCAACGAACGCTCAACTCAATCAATATGAACTTCTTATCTGTTTTGAGGCTCTCCATGAATTATCATATATTCTTCCTATCGATTGGTGTCTTCTTGATGGATCATCCCATTGAAAGCCCCAGAGTCGAAGTTCCAGATGAAGTTATCGAAGAAAACAGAGGGGAAATTAATTTAGATTCCTCAATTGCTCCATCAAAACAGTGTAATGTTTTCGTAATCATATTGTAGATCACATATGATTTATTAAGAGATATCAGATTGTTTCTTAATCACATATGACTTACTAGGTGTTCCTAACAACATTTCATCATTATACTATCAGATTGTAAAACAAGATCACATATGATTAATAACTAAGTGACATCAGATTGTTAAACAAGATCACATATGATTAATAACTAACAACATTTCTTATAGATCACATATGATTTACTAGGAGATATCAGATTGTTTCTTAATCACATATGATTTACTAAGTGTTCCTAACAACATTTCATCATATACTATCAGATTAAGATCACATATGATTAATAACTAAGTGACATTAATATAACAGTTCTTATAGATCACATATGATTTACTAAGAGATATCATATTGTTAAACAATATAACTGTCCTTATACATCACATATGATTAATAACTAAGTGATATGAAAATTTTCCATCATCAAACAATATAACAGTCCTAGTAAATCACATATAATTTAAGTCGAAGTCGAATCGATCGATTTTGCGGAAGTTTTGTTCGTTTTTTCAGATTATCGAACTTCTTTGAACTTCGTTTCACTATTGATCTTCAACTTCGTAACGAATCGATAGCAAGATTTCAGGGTTGAAGCTTTTCGAAAGTTTTTCAAACCTGTTAAATCCATCGATTTTGCTATCAAACCTATATTTTGTAACACCCCGATTTTCGAAAGGTATCAATCTAAGTTAATATAGAAACCGAGATATTAAGGAAAAATAAAATTTTTGATTTTGGACTTGAATCCTTGATTTTATAGTCTACATGGATGAAGGATTCAATTACGAGTCCAACGGTTCTTTCCGGAGGAAAACGGAGCTATAACGAAGAAGTTATGGCCAAAACAGTGATCGGGGAAGTTTACAGCTCGCGGTACAATCTCGGCGAAAGTGCCCCGCGAGAGTGACACTTGTCATTTTCTCCGTCACTCTCGCCAACCGCGCCTGGACGATTAAAATTGCATTTTTCAGCCCCAAACTTCATTTCCTCATATCTTTTGATCCAGAGCTCCGATTTGGGTGATTCAAGTTGCTATAGTTTCGTTTTTGAAAGCTTTTCAAGGATATGGCAAGATATTGGAAGTTTATTGAAGTATTCTAGAGCATTTTGTGGTGGTAAGATTCTCATCTCTCCCTATTCATCTTCTTCCCCAAAGTTTTCTAGGGTTTCATCTTCTTCCCCAAAGATTCTCATCAAGTTTTGGTTATTTTGGAATATTTTCGATGATTTTACATATATAATTGGAGTTCAATTGACGTAAGTGTCATTTTGTATATTTGATTTTATAAACCTTCTTTCAGAAAACACATATTATTGTGTTATGAGGCATTTTGAAAACGTAAGAGTATGAGTTCATTTGAAAAATGGTTTGTCTCAACCAGCGATGAGATTTTAGTTAAGTATACTTTTGGTCATGTTTGCATAATAGGTAGTCAAACGTGTTTCAATATTTATATCGACTTTCATTGGGTATTTACGTAAACTGTTGGGTCATTGACTCGGTTTTAACTAAATGGAGTCTTGAAGAAATTTGTCCGGTTTAAAAACAATGGTATTGTTTCCATTTTGAGTTTAGTGGGAGCAGTTCAGTTGCACATATCATGTATGCGTATTTTATTGGAAATTTTCGTCATGGTATTTTAGCCAATGTTTTAGAACGATGAGAGCATGTTTATATTTGGCTTTGAACTCGAAAATGACACAAATTATTTCATGTTTTAACCGGGTGCATACGCATATTAATCTACTAGCTTTGTGAAATAAACGGTCGCATGCAAGTTTTGTTGTGAAATCTTATTTCATGCCGCATTGTGACTAAAAGAGAGAAAACTTTAAGAGTTCGATATTATGAGCTTGTGGTCTTGGATTTTGCAAACATTTTGTTTATACAGTTTGGAATTAAACTAAATGCTCTTACAATTGCTCAAATCGCATGCATATGTCTTTACTAAATTTTGGGGAATAAACCGATGTATGCGAGTCACAATGAGAAGTTTTATTTAATGACATTTCATGGTTCATTTACAGAAATTTTGGGATTCGATTTTGTGAATTTCCCTTTTGTAGTTTTGTATGAAAGTCTTGTTATACACTGTTTTAGTACATGAAACTATTTCTCGTTCTTTACATAAATTATACTATTGGTGTGAGTAATCGTATAAAAGATTTATGTTATTTCGGATGTATATAGGTCTTGTTGGAAGTTTTATCTTCCGACGTCTTGTGCTAAAGTAAAATATTTTTAAAGTTAAAGTTGTGAAATCCTCTTTTGAGAGTTGTACAAACTTTTATTGCACATTTTATGGGACGGAAAGTTATTTTCATACGCATAGCATAAATTGATGCATACTAAGACCCGGGTAGTTGTTTGAAAATTTTGTTACGCATCTTTCGTTATCGATTTATTAGCATAAGTACTGATCAAATGAGTTTTGAAAATGGTTTTTATAGGTGTGGAATTGATGATCAATTTTGAAACCTATCGAATGCACGATAGTGTATTTTTACCGCACGTTTAATTGTTATAAAACTTATGTATTTGAGAGTTTTATAAATTTCAACTTGGCATAGTAGTGTCAAAAACCTTGAACTCATTGGGCTATCAGTGTAAGCCCCCTCGTGTTAGAAGTCGATATTAAGGATTTAAAAGAGTCCTCGGAGTTTGAGGCGTTAGTCAGGTGCTTTCTTCCATTTAGTTAAGTAACGATCTTTATGCTTCGTTAAACCTGCGGATTAAGATCGTGTTCGGTTGTTTGGGTATGGTTGGTTTTGGAATGGTGAGAATTTGGTACGACGACATGTTGTGTGTCGGTGGTGTATTATATTGTTTGGTATTTGTGAATAATGATGATGTTATGGTTGACTGGTAATGAAGTTAGATGTTGATAATTAAGAATCAATCATTGGTATTTTGATAATTGTTAGGACTTTCGCTAATTTGGAAATAGATGCTTGAGTGCATGGTGGGAGTTTGGTGGTAATGTTTATTGGATACATTTGGTGAGAATGTCGAGGTGGACTTTAAGTACAAATCGATTATCAAGGAGACCTTGATACGTCGTATTTAGAGGTATTTAAACGAAATGTTTGATTTGGGATATTTTTGGTGGAAATGATTGAATAAGGTCGTAGGTTACTCTTGGGGTAATACGAGCAATCTAAGGTTGGGAGGCAACCGAGATTTAATGATTAAGAAAATGATTAATCAGGGACTCAATGTTCATCCTGACATCGGCAAAATATACTGAACGTTAAGATTTAGTTTGTAATGGCACGGTATGAGAAACGCAGCGACAACCTAAACCGGGATGCAATCGGGCCGTATATGAGGTGAAGTCTCATGAAGGTATTCCTTTTGGATAGTAAATCAATCAATATTTCCAAGTGTGATGTTGGGTGCTTGGTGGTTCCAGATTTCGAGGACGAAATCTCTTTTAAGGTTGGGAGGATTGTAACACCCCAATTTTCGAAATGTATCAATCCAAGTTAATACAGAAACCGAGATATTAAGGAAAAATAAGATTTTTGATTTTGGACTTGAATCCTTGATTTTATAGTTTAGATGGATGAAGGATTCAATTACGAGTCCAACGGTTCTTTCCGGAGCGAAAACGGAGTTATAACGAAGAAGTTATGGCCAAAACAGTGATCGGGGAAGTTTACAGCTCGCGGTACAATCTCGGAGAAAGTGCCCCGCGAGAGTGACACTTGTCACTTTCGTCGTCACTCTCGCCAATCGCGCCTGGACGATTAAAATCGCATTTTTCAGCCCCAAACTTCATTTCCTCATATCTTTTGATCCAGAGCTCCGATTTGGGTGATTCAAGTTGCTATAGTTTCGTTTTTGAGAACTTTTCAAGGATATGGCAAGATATTGGAAGTTTATTGAAGTATTCTAGAGCATTTTGTGGTGGTAAGCTTCTCATCTTTCCCTATTCATCTTCTTCCCCAAAGTTTTCTAGGGTTTCATCCATCCTTTGTTCTCCCTTTCATAGATTGAAGGTTTGTCATCATTTTGGTGAACTAGAAGTGTTTTGGTTGGTGAATTCAATCTTGGGTTAAGGTAATCTTCTATCCTCTTCGGTTATGGAAGTTAGGGTTTCAGTATTAGTTGAGGTATCCATGTATATGGATTGGGAAATGATTCTTTGTGGTTGATTATGTTTAATTGTGGTTGAATATGTATGGATTTAGGTTTTGGAAGTTTTGTCTTGAGAATCCAAGTGTTCTTCAAAAGAGCTCGTTGGGTGAAATCTAGATTTAGCCTAAATCTAGCAAGGTGAGTTTACTAAACTTTTGTTAAAACTGTATACACATCATATTTGCTATTTGTTGTTATTATCACATATTTGCTCAAAATGGTCATCTTTATGGGTTAATGCATTCGATGGTATTTCCATGAGATTATGTGAGACATGTGTTTATGAAGTATCATCCCATGATTTATCCTATTTGTGGAATTATTTGGGGTTCCCATGATGTTTAATTAATATGGGTATTTTGACATGTTTAATGAGTATATGCTTGGATAATATGATGATTTCCAAATGGAATACTCTCTTGGTGATATTGTATCTACAACGTGGTTATGTGGATATTTAAGTCTTATGTTGGACTCATGCTATTAGGAGGGTGTTATTATACCCACGGTTGGTATTGAATTATATTTGGTTGAAATATACCTAAGGACCTCCTATATGCGTTATGTTGGACGAACCAAGTCAGTACACTAAGAGGATGTAGTCTTGGGCGCCACTGTGATGGTATGTGCCTAGACCTCCGCCATCCGGGGAATTTTCTCTGCGATAGTCTTCGGGTGTGTCGGGCCTTTCGGGTGTTCCTTGTTAAGGGCATCAAGGTATATCGACTCTTGGGTGGGATTTGATTGGTGCTTTGGGTCTCCCCTAATGACTCCACATGTTATGAACACTAGTTAACTGCTGATAAGAATTATGACTGTTCATACATGCTTTTTATTGTTCAACTCACTAGGCTTTTTGGCCTAACACTTGTTTGGTGTCGATGTGTATCTCAGGTTTTAGCGGCACCGGTTCTAAGCGGGCATAGTGCTTGGGTGAGAGATTTGAGAATATTGCAATTGGACTTACTTTCGGTAGGAGAACCTTTGGGTTTATAAATGACACCCTTATTTGTAATCACTTTTCTAGTTATGGAAATTAGATTAGTTGGTGGTTATTTATTGTCCGTTTATTTACGATTGTATTTAAACAGGTTTGTGTATTTTCCCATTGTTGGGAGGCTCTTGCTTTGGCAATTTTAAATACCGCATGTCCGTTTTTCTGATTTTTTTGTTATCCCTATTTTTAGGGTGTTACATATTTCCTCCGAAGAATGCTTTGAATTTTTTGGTAAAGCTTGTAGGCTATTTCATAGGTAATGATTCTTTGTATTTGCCTACGTGGTCATGATAACCGAATGGTAAGTTGTTTTCCAAAATTGCCCCTGCTTTATTTTTGCCCTCTTGGAAATTTTAATTTTATTTCACGAAATTACAATTTTTGCCACTGCAAATATTGTCCGTGGATGAGATGAGATAGAGGGTTGAGATGTCTCCCTTTATTTTCTTATTTAGGTGTGCTTCTCACTTGAACCCACCTCTCTCTCTCTCTCTCTCTATATATATATATATATATATATATATAGAGAGAGAGAGAGAGAGAGAGGCCACTTAATTTGTAAATTAAAGAAAGTGTGTAAACTATGAAACTTAATCATAGCCGTAGATCAAAGAAACGGACGGATCTGATGAAAGCGGTGGCAATATTGAAAATTGGCTACGTAGTTAAGGGTACGATCAGAATGGGGGAAATGGTGAAAGGGTAAATCGGGAATTTTGATCCTCCCTTAGATTAGGAAACTATGAACAAATGCGAATTTGCAGGGATTCAAAAAACTTTGAAATCAAACTCCGAGTAAAACGGGGAAACAAATCAAGTTAGTTTCTATCGCAATCAACCACTAACTTGTGAGATTCGGTGTATATTTCACATAAATCATACGAAATAAAGGTTATAAAAATGGCGGATGAACACGCGCCTCCAATTCCAAGAGGTTAGGGTTTCAAAATTTTAATTTCTCGATATAAATATACGAAATTTATATACTGAATATGCTCATAACTGTGCAGTTCGAAGAAAGAGTGATAGGATACGTCTGAAAATTTCGTTCTCGAAGTTCACAAACACAACATACGACCCCGTTTGTTTGGACGGGGTGGAGACCGAAGAACATAAAAAAAAGGTATAATTTCAACCCATAAGTTTCATAGCAATGTACCATTCAAGAAAAGTTTCATATAAATGTTCATGTGAACATGAGTCACGAGTTCATTTTTTAAAACCCACTACGCAGACTCAAAAGGGGAAAATAATTCCGAGCAACCGATGAGGTCACCTGTGAAAGGTAAAAACCTCAATCAGTAGGGTCAAAATAATCATATTTAATGGGGAAAACTTTGTGAAATAAATACAACGATATTTGGGCAGGTACAAGTGGTAAAAAGGTTTCTGGAAGCAGAGAAACTGACATTGAAGGTAGCCACACCACTATGAGGTTGTTTCATAACTTACTCGTTTCATAGCATATCAACATTATGAAATTTTTTCATACCTTACTAACCCATTAGATGGAGATCGTGCTAACAAACGGAAGAGAGTAAGCAGTGATAAGACACCAAAACCTCTAAATGTTCTGCTACAAGACATTGGTGATTATAAGAAACCTTCACATTCAATTGATTTTATTATTTGTGTAATACTTACAATGATCACGATGAAGCAACTTGGGAAACAGTTGGAAAATGTGCTACTCCAGTTTATATGAAGCCAACGACAGAATCAGGTATGACTGAGATAAACTCTAAATTTAGTTTGCAATAATTTCTTAAATGACATGATCTGCGTAGTCATTACTAAAATTATAAAACATGAACATAGTGGAGAAATATATGCTGCTTTGAGAATATGTTAATCTGTGTGCATATGATGTAAGTGACATATGTGCCACCCATATGATAATACATATACGAAGCAAGATGCATGTATGATAGCATAGAACATGTTATTTTTTACTGGAATTAATTTACGTAGATAAATACAGTGATTAAAAGCATAAATTAAAGGCAATTCATTAACACATCATGTGTTTAACACAACTACATAAAAAATGCTCACAACTTCAGGTCTGAAGAGCATCCTACGAAAGCTAAACAGGTGCAGTTCAAAGGAGATGAAAACCCATGCAGACATAAATCAATCCAACAAACCGGGTAATGAATTCATGGCTTACATAATTCCAAATTTATTCATATTAATAAACTATGACCATGGCTTTAATTTGTGTAGGTGAACGGGGTAACATGCACAACAAAGAAATTAAAGGCATTCCCACAATCAATCTGGAAAGTGATGAGCGAAGAACAACATGCAACGCATAATAAAGGGTGACTTTCGAGAAAAAAAAGAATGCCATACCCAAAAGGTAAACTTTACTTCATGTTCTTGTGCGACACCCGGTAACTCTTAACAGCACCATCTTCACCAGTCAACACCAACCCACAGTAAAAAGCATCTTTCCTAATCTCCTTTCGGACCTAAAAAAAACCGTGCACGTATAAACCTCCGACGCATGCCGCTCAATCAACAACGGAGTAACACACCTTGGAAACGTATTTCTGGTAACAAACTCAAGAGTACGATGCTTATTCCTTTGCCTCTCAATTGCACCATCAAATGCATGCAAAAACTTGACCAAGTTATTGGAATAAGATGCATATAATCTAAAAAAAGGCATGCAAACTTTCTGATCTAGAAGTCGTCCTCATCAATCCCGACATCGGGTCATCCTTATAGTACGTAGATATCCATGATTACCTAATGTCAAACATATCTTTCAACCAAACATTCTCATGCAAATCATACTCTTCTATTATATTAGCCCACTCTTGCTCAAATTTGTCATGATTTATATGCGTGTTCCAAACCAACTTATTAAATCTTTTTTTAAAAGCAACATTTGCATCAAGATCAGCGGTTATCTGCATACATTATATGAAAATGTTAACAAAATCTGATTTTGAATATTACTTTCAACAATAAACATGCTTACTGACAAAAAAAAACAAACCTTCCCGAGAAGTTTCTTCATAATATGCCACATACATAACCGATGTTTCGCCTCCGTGAATACGAAAGGAATAGCTTGTTTCATAGCAGCGCACTGGTCAGTTATCACAAACGTAGGTTGCTTACCACGTGCTTTCAAAAAAGCAGACAATACCCAGTTAAAATTGTCAATATTTTCATGACTTATCAAAGCATATCCAACAACGACTGACCTTTTGTGGTTGTCAATAACTATGAACTGAACAAAATTCATAGCATGCCTACAAAGGAAACAAATGCACAACACCGTGACCATTTTTCCACATTAAATAAAAAATGAAAATAAACAACGTACCTATTAGTACGATAAGTCGTGTCAAAGGAAACAATGTCACCAAATTCTTTATAGTTTAACCTATCAATCTCATCTGCCCAAAAATCGCTTGCAACTCACCTTCACTAACCAAGTACTCAAAAAAATAATATGACACCACACTTCTTCGTTTCGCCAACAAATCAACCAACATCTGAGTGTCTTTGTTGCCCACAAAGGTGCCCATATCCCTCCTAGCATTATGATAATCAACCGAAGTGGCTCCAACGTATTCATAACCCCCTTTCAAAGCGATTTGAATCATGTGAGATTTAGAGCCACCAATGCAAGAAGATGATGCGTTATAAACATTCCTATAATCCATATATTGCAATTGCCTTCTAGAACGAGAAAGACTCTTGTCTACGTGATTATATAAACAATGGTTATGTCTATCCTCGAATTTATAAACAACATAACACCTATTCTCTTTTCTAAAACGAAAATTTATACATGCCTTACACCCTGATCTCTTCACATTTGAATTCCTACACTTACGATCACCTGAACGCATATATAGAGAATCAAACTCTTTCTTGGCAGGAACACATTGCTTACTGCACAAAAGATACCGGGTTTGAACATCACCGTCTTTATTATTTTTCTTATTTGATTGCCTAACATAAAATCCAACGTTTTCAGCATATTTTATATAAGCCGCATCAGCCGCTTCAATAGACGAAAATTCAGATCCCAAGCCTAACTTCACGCTATCTACACGCGGTACCCAATATTTAGTACCTCCAGGGGAAATAAACGTTTCATGCTTTACTGAACAAAAAATAATCTTGAACGTTAAAACAATGGAAAACATATATAATTTGACAAAAAAAAAAAAGATGTTGCCGTTCATTTAAAATCATAAATGCAATCATTAAACCTAAAAAATTACTTCCATATGGAAGTTTCATAAAGTTCGAAGGATTATTATTCACAACATGCTAACCATATTTCATAACTGAGTCAAAAAAATAACACAAGACGATACATATATTTAAGCAAACTAAGCAATACGATCCCATATCAATTTTGTATGATATAAATTCATACATGGAAAAAAAATCATCGGAAAATAAAAATACAAAAACCCATACACCCTAATTGTTTGACATAAACTCACATCACCATTGTCTACATAACCCCATAGAAATATAAATTTTACGAAAAATTAAATCCAGACATTAATCCAATAATTGCTATAACCACGAAAAACAAGTTTCGCATGTAAATCCACATAGTTTCGTAAGTTTACAAAAATTTCATAAAAAATAAATTTTACAAAAAATAACATAAAAATGGGTCCATTGATGATATTCATATATGACATTCATATAGTTTCATAGGTTTAACATTCACTACATCGTAACCCTAGTTTACAATCATACATATAACTCAAATAAAATTCGAACAACCAACTGTTTTACAAAAACTCAACTCACCACTTCTTTCCTCAAACCCTTGCTTTAGTGGACTACGGTTGCATGGAACTTCAGTCACACTAGAACTGGAACAACCATCTTCTTGCATATAAACTTCGATAGATTCATCCAATAACATAAAATTTGAAAACAACATCAACTTCCTCAATTTCGTCGTCCATCGCTTCAACATCAACTCCATCCATATCTAAGCACTAACACATAAAACGAAAACATCTATGAAATCTGAGATCAAAATATGAAAAATTGGATTACAATAAAAAATAGGAAAATTAAAATGTCCATAACTATTGTTTCCTAAGATAAAGGATTTTTTCAAAAACTAACAAAATAACCTGTAACATCCTAAAATTCAGAGTAAATTAAAACTTCTCAAAATAGGCAACATGACCTTTGCATTGATATAAACCTCCCAAAAGTTAAAGGGTATCAGTCTTTAAGACTTTACAAAAACCTGTACTGGTATAGGGTTCATCGACAACTAATCTAAACATACCATCTAGATTACATCAGTTGACAATCCAAAATTCATCAAAAGAATGGGACTTAACAATGCCCAACTAGCAACACTTTAGTCATCTCAAAAATGCCTCGAGACCAAACTCGTCTCTCAAAACCCTGTGCATCCCACCGCTAAGGGAAACCTGTTATACATATCATTTGAAAAAGTGTCAGGCTTAAAGACTGGTGAGAACATACAGTTTATCAATTTTAAGAGATATAAACATGTTCATCCAAACGGAAACCTTTTCAAATAAGCATTTCCAAGATAACGGTTGATAAGGATAAACTTCATTAAAATAAGGTCATTAACCTTCTTTCCAGAACCTCACAATTTAATGCACATGTAGTTCTTCGTTTTGGTTACTATATAGAACCTCACAATTTAATGCACATGTAGTTCTACATTTTGTTAACGGCCAGAACCTCACAATTTAATGCACATATAGTTCAATCATTTGTTAACGGCCAGAACCTCACAATTTAATGCACATGTAATTCTATCATTTACATTACTTGGTAACCTCAAATAATGAAATATAAGTCGACTCAAAACCTAGGGATCCGCTAGTAATGGTACAGGCTCGTCACAACAACATATGTGACCAACCATAAATAAGCATATGGTATAAACACATTTTATAAACAAAATGTCATTTCCAGTTCAACTTCTGGTAAGAATGAAAATCATTAAAATGAGTTCTTAAACAATCTTTTCACATAACCACATAATGTGCAAGTAAAACATCATTTTACTTCAATAAGGCGGAACCCGTCATTTTGGTCAAAACTGATCGGGAACCCCGAAAATCACCAAAAACTTCATTTATATCAAAATGTAGAAAACATGAAATCATACCGTAGAAATACTTCGGATTTCGCAAATAAGAGTTTTGACATGTATAAAGTTTGTAAAATGGTAGTAGGAACTCACCGGTAGGTTTTCAGAATAAAACCCGGAAAACAAGATAACGACCACGACGAAGAGGTGAAGCTTAAAACACCGACCCCTTGCTAGAAACACCGAAAACTAGCAACCAAACGAGCCTTTGAAGATCGAAATAGAAAAGAGAGAAAAGGAAGAGAGAGAGAGAAAGAAATCTGAGATATTTTGATTAAACCTGAAGATTCATCTAAATGAGATATTTAGACAAGGCATTTCACACTTCCCAATACAGCGCACGGCCCGTGCGTTTTCAAAGGGGGATGGCGCACGACCCGTGCGAAAGTCACTGCCTCGCACCCTGATTCATGTGCACGGCCCATGCGTTTTTCCTGAAGGAGGGCGCATGACCCGTGCGCCCTGTAGACAGAAACAGGAACTTCTTTTTCCTCCAACATCTTCGCAAAACAACGAAATTCGGGGTGTTACATAACCGAAAATAACAAAATACAATAATGACTAATATGCCCTTCACGGAAAAAAAATAAAAAATATAAAAGAATCACTAATCAACGGTTAGGATTAGTTTACAAAGTTCACAATTTAAGGATGATTTACAAAAGAAGCCCCCACTATATATATATATATATATATATAGAGAGAGAGAGAGAGAGAGAGAGAGAGTTGGGTTCTAGTGAGAAGTTGAGTTAACGGTGGGAAATGTGAGAAATGGTTATCAACCGTTGGATGAGAAATGGACGCACATTAAGATGATATGTATCGAGATGCACCGGATCAATTCCTTTCTAAGCCGCAATTCATGAGAGGGCTTGAGATTAAAAGATATCAACAGTTCAGATCCACTTCTCACCATTAACTCAACTTCTCACACGAACCTTCGCCTATATATATATATATAGGGAGAGGTTCATTTGAGAAATGATAAATGTATGAGAAATAGAGAAGTAATCTTAGCCATTCATCTGGTCAACATTTGCGGCTTTGACCGTGAAGCACTGGATAATTCCTTGCATGGTCTATAGAAGGTAGAGGGGTGGTTTTGTAAAATACGCGGGACGAGTTCATATATGAACCTATATGATTCACATATGAACAATACGTTCATATATGAATAAGTTAATTAGTTCATATATGAATCTGTTAATTAGTTCAACTGATTCATATATGAACTTACAGTTAATTAGTTCATATATGAATCACAATGGTTCATATATGAATCAGTTAAAATGGTTCAGATGTGAATTACACTGATTCATATATGAACATACAGTTCATATGTGAATTATACATGTTCATATGTGAACACAGCCTGTGTATTTTGAAAAAATTACGAAAGTGTCCTTCTATTTTTGGAATAGCCGCAACTTTTAACCAGTCAGAGCCGCAACTTTTGACCAGTCTGAGCCGCAACATTTGATCAGTCAAATCCGATCTTGACCATATGAATGACTAGGATTACTTCTCTATTTCTCATATATTTACCATTTCTCAAATGAACCTAAGACTATATATATATATATATATATATATAGGGTTAGGTTCCGATGAGAAGTTGAGTTAACGGTGAGAAGCGTGAAAAGTGGTTACCAACCGTTCGATGAGAAATAGATGCACATTAGGATGATATGCACCGATATGCACCAGATCGTGTGAGAAATTAAGTTAACGGTGAAAATGTGAGAAGCCACAATTCATGGGAGGGCTTGAGATTAAAAAAGATCAACGGTTCAGATCCACTTCTCACATTTTCACCGTTAACTCAATTTCTCACACGATCCTTCGCCTATATATATATATATATATATATATATATATATATATAGAGAGAGAGAGAGAGAGAGAGAGAGAGAGGAAAGATCAAAATAAAACTCAATTTTCATTGAGCACGTGAGGATGAATCTCAGCCACTCCATCTTTTTTTATCAAACAACTCATATTAAATAGAGTTTTTAATTTTAAGATGCGTAGAGTTAAAAATGGAAGATAATTTAAACTCACGCCTACCATATTTGACTTTTTATTTTCTTTTTTAATTAAAAACTTTTACCCAATTAAAGTTTAAAATAAATTATCTTAAAAATTACTAATATTTTAATCAAACAAATTACATCAAAAAACGAGAATTTCGTGCTCTTCGATATGACATCTATCTCGATATAGTTTTTTTTGTTTTAACCGTTTTTTTACTTGAAATGCTATATATGTGTTATATATTCATTTTGAATATTTCTGTACGTTCAAGTTTGTATCAGTATAACACCTCAACACCGTAAGTATGTAACTCGACATCACTTTCTTCAACACATTCTTCAACGTCGTAAGGCATCGCATTTCTTCAGCATCGTAACCCAACACCCATCAATATGAATTGAGAACCTATCGAGTAATTCTGTTGTGAACCGGGGAACAAAAGAGAGCGCGTCATGTCTCTACATCTTCACAGGTCATTCGTGTATTATTCATCATGAATAATGTACCATTCAGGATGAATAATACAACATTCAAGGTGAATAATTCACGATTCATGAATTCGTGTATTATTCATACTGAATATTATATTATTCATCATGAATAATGAATGAACGTTCACATTTGTTATTCATACTGAATGTGGGACATCCGAGGATGCGCATACATATTCATAATGAATTAAACCAAATTTCGGTTGTGAATTAGGAAACAAAAGAGAGTGTGCCATGTGTCTACACCTTCACGGGTCATTCATATATTATTCATCATGAATAATGCATCATTCAGGATGAATAATACAACATTCAGGGTGAATAATACGCGATTCATGATAAATAATACATTAATCATGGATTCATGTATTATTCATCCTAAATGTTGTATTATTTATCCTGAATACTGTATTATTCATTATGAATAGTGAATGAACGTTCAACTTTGTTATTCATATTGAATGTGGACACCCGATGACGTGAATGCATATTCATAATGAATACAACACATATATAGAATTTCACGTAAAAAACGGTTAAAACGAAAAAAAAAACTATATCGAAATGAATGTCATATCGAAGAACACGAAATTCTCGTTTTTTTGATGTAATTTGTTCAATTAAAATATTAGTAATTTTTAAGATAATTTATTTTAAACTTTAAGGAGGTAAATTTTTTTTAATTAAATAAAATAAAAAGTCAAACAAGTTAGGTGTTGATTCAAATTTTCAATTTTGTCTTTAATCACTTCTCAATTAATCTTATTATGTATTAATCATTGATTAGTTTTCTAAGTTTTAATCAATGGTTAAAATTTGTCCTCATGTGCACAATAAAAAAAGAGTTTTCATTTGAACCTAATCCTATATATATATATATATATATATAAAGAAAAAAAATCAGAAATTTTTAAAAAGACTACAATACTTTTGATTTAACGAATTTTTTTAATAGTGTTTGTTATAAGGACGAAAAACGAAATTAAATGAAAACCACAATGACTAGAAAATCAATTTTTAAATATAATGATGAAAATAGTAATAACCTATAAATCATATAGACGAAAACCATAATATACTCTATAAAATATAATATAACGAATCTTATCCCGAAGTTATTCCGGAGACGCAACTAGAAGAAGAAGAAGAAGAAGAAGAAGAAGAAGAAGAAGAAGAAGAAGAAGAAGAAGAAGAAGAAGAAGAAGAAGAAGAAGAAAAAGACGGTTTGTTGGAGTTGCTGATGACGAAACACATGTTTTCACAACTGGTATATGTGATCTGGACAAATCAGATACCGATAATGACGAGGACGAAGAAACATATACCCCTAGCAATAAATCATTTGGTGCGTTAAACGATTATTTTGATATGCCCCCTTCCCTTCATAACCCGGAGACCCATATACCAGCCTACCAACCCGCACCTTACAATCGCAGTACAACTATACATGAAGGTCAAATATTTCATACGAAGAAGGAAATGACCGTACAGTTGGGAATGAAGTTCTTGCGAGAGGGTTTCGTGTTTAGAGCGAAGAAATCCGACAAACGCAGATACAAGGCTGTATGTGACCAACAAAATTGTGAATGAAGTATGTCCGCGAAGTCCGTGGGCCCTAAAGGAGGGTTGTTTGTCGTTAGAAAGCTGAACGACGTACACACATGTTCGAGGACACAACTAAATTCCAGCCACCGGCAGGCCAACAAAAGGACTTTGGGCCACATACTGAAAGACAAGTTTCTTGACGCTAGCAGGTCATTTCGGCCGAAGGACATCGTCAACGATATAAATCAGTAGTACGGGGTCAACATTGGTTACCGCCAAGGATGGCGTGCGCGATGCAAGGCACTACTAATGGTGAGAGGCACTCCCGAGGAGTCGTACGAATGACTCCCTGCGTATTTATATAACTTGGAGCTGAAGAATCCGGGTACACGCACCAGAATAAGGACGGATTCAAACGGACGTTTCGAATTGTGTTTCGCTGCACTTGGATGCGCAGTAAGTATATTAAATCGTCGTAGCTTTACATATTATGAATTTTAACATTTACAAATAATAACCACGTACGTTTATTGCAGATCCGGACGTTTTTGATAAATCTGCGTCCTGTCCTTGTAATAGACGCTGCCCATTTAAAGGGGCATTACCTGGTATGATGTTCTTGGCGGTTGCCATGGACGGAAATAACAACATTGTGCCCTTGGCTTTCGGAGTAGGCAAGTTCGAGATGGGGGAGGAGTGGGGTTGGTTTCTGAACATGTTGCGGGAATGTATCGAAGCCCCGGAAGGATTGGTGTTTATGTCCGACAGGGCTCCTTCCATAAGCGCGGCAATTTCTGCTGTGTACCCCTCCACCCCTCACGCCCTATGTTGTCGACATTTGGAGATGAACGTGAAAAGCGCGGACAAACGTATCACAACAAACAAGACCACCTACTGGAAGGCGTGCAAAGCATATACTATTAGGGAGTTCGAGACCTACATGAATTAACTACGATATGAAGTACCTCGTGGAGTACAAGTTATGGACGAGGCTGGTAAAGAGAGGTGGTCAAGGGCCCATTTCCCTGCACAACGGTATAACATAATGACCTCTAATAGTGTAGAGTCGGTGAATGCACTGTCCCGTTTTGCACGCAGGTTACCCATTGTCGGCCTTATAGAGTACTTCCGAGATTTTCAACAAGAGTGGTACCAACTTCGACGACGAAAGGGAGGTTGATAAACTCTAAAATCTTTAACTTATATGTTAGTTGCTTTTTTCGTCTTCCGTATAAATCGTAACACAATTAACACATATTTGTAGATGAAATGCGTAATCATCTCACACCAATGGCGGAGGAGATAATTAGCAGAAGGTCGGGAAAGTCTGCGACATGGAGGGTAAGTCAGATTGGACATGGTAAGTTCAACGTTCGGGATATCCATTATCACGCGACTATCGATATGGTCAACGGTGTTTGTGAATGTAACCAATGGCAATATTCTGGTTTACCGTGCGGTCATGCCATCGCTGCTTCAAGGTCAATGAATCGTAGAGATTGCAGCGATCTGGCTATATCTTACTACACGTCCAGTACTTACCGGTCAACATATCATGAGCTGATCTATCCTGTTGGACCCCCTCAATCATGGGTTTTGCCACACATCCCCCTTCCACCATGCTATCCACCGTTAATAACCAAGAGACGTGCGGGGAGACCAAGAAAGAACGATCGACGTACATCTCGTGGTGAGGATCCGATACAGAGAACGTGTACTAGGTGTGGAGCAGTAGGACATACTCGTGGTGAATGTCCAACTCCTTCCCCTTCAACCGTGCCCAGGAGAGCTTCTACTAGCCAAAGATTTCGCTCTCAAGGGTCATCGAACCTAGAACCACATGGAACTTTAAGGCATGATAGCATTGACCTTAACATTGACTTCCCTTGATTGTAACCACCTCATCTTCTATGCTAAGTGATATTGTTATTATGTTAATTGTTGATTTTATCTACCTTATCGTGGTTGTGAAATTATATTATGTGTAAATAAAAGTTAAAACATGAAAGCATCGTTTTATTGAAATTAAAGAAAACGAAATGGTGCATCCATACAACATTCAAGCATCGATAAAGTAAAAATTAATGCATAAAATAAAACTTAGGTTAAACGTTAAAGTGCATCCATACAACAACCACCCTTTGAGAAACCTACTACGGGTAGATTTCCCGACACTTCGTAACCCAGCCAGCCTTTGCCTTCATATGCTCCTCCATGACGGTGTAGTTTTCTTTTATGTCTACCAGTTCATCTTCTAACTTTCTAATCTCCTTTTGTTTCTCCCTGACATCGCACTTCATATTCTCCAGGAGCTCCTTCTGCTCCGCAATAGTTGCTTCTTTCTCCTTCTGAAGTTCCATGTTTTGTAGCCACGTCCTGCCTGTATTTCGTATCTCTTCATTTGCCTCATCACATGACCTTTTCAACCTGGGAGGCAGTACCTGAGACATTGGTAGACCTGGCCCCTGGTTGGATTGATACGTAGGTGGGGCCTTTTCTCCATGAGCAGCGTAGTATGCGGATTGGGCATTGTTAAACTGCTCCCACTCCTGAGGCGTTATCGGTTCATCGTAAGCAGTTATCCCAAACTGCGCCCAATCCTCCGTTGTATCTGGTGCATTCCAGTCAATCCTTGAAGCTCCATCATTTA
This sequence comes from Arctium minus, assembly GCA_954870635.1. Lineage (NCBI taxonomy): Eukaryota > Viridiplantae > Streptophyta > Magnoliopsida > Asterales > Asteraceae > Arctium > Arctium minus. Next base: position 8,681,408 of record OX941096.1, on the reverse strand, counting down.
ATTGGTCGATGTCCACAGAGCGTGAAGTGCCAGCCCCATTCGCTGACCTTTTCCCCCTACCGCGTGAACCTCCAGCCATCAAGTAATGAAAATGTAGATAATGTATAGAATGTAGATAATATTTGTAAATGAAAGTGAGGGTAGAAAGGATAGATATGAAGTTGTGAAATACTACTTCACCGGAGCATCTACTTATAGTCCATGCGAAGATCGGTTCATGATAGTTTCAAAGGCATGGTCAAACGATTCCTCTGCAAAGCATGAAATGATTCGTTTTTTGTGCCATGGTCAAACGATTCCCCTGCAAAGCCTGAAATGCGGACTAACCCCGCGTTATACCACTAAAACGCGGACTAACCCTGCGTTACACCACTAAAACGCGGACTAACCCCGCGTTACACCACTAAAACGCGGACTAACCCCGCGTTTTGTTACCATATGCGGAGATAGGTTTGTGCACATGGTCAAACGATTCTTCTGCAAAGACTGAAATGATTCCTCTGCAAAGACTGAAATGATTCGTTTTTTGTGCCATGGTCAAACGATTCCCCTGCAAAGCCTGAAACGCGGACTAACCCCGCGTTACACCACTAAAATGCGGACTAACCCTGCGTTTTGTTACCATATGTGGAGATAGGTTTGTGCACATGGTCAAACGATTCTTCTGCAAAGACTGAAATGATTCCTCTGCAAAGACTGAAATGATTCATTTTTTGTGCCATGGTCAAACGATTCCCCTGCAAAGCCTGAAATGCGGACTAACCCCGCGTTACACCACTAAAACGCGGACTAACCCCGCGTTTTGTTACCATATGCGTAGATAGGTTTGTGCACATGGTCAAACGATTCTTCTGCAAAGCCTGAAATGATTCCTCTGCAAATACTGAAATGATTCTTCTGCAAAGACTGAAATGATTCCTCTGCAAATACTGAAATGATTCTTCTGCAAAGCCTGAAATGATTCCTCTGCAAAGACTGAAATGATTCATCTGTAAAGCCTGAAATGATTCCTCTGCAAAGACTGAAATGATTCATCTGCAAAGACTGAAACGATTCAGTTTTTTTAACAATTGTTCCTTGTGGCTATAAATACCCGTGTTATAGTAACTGTGAAATTCACAACATCCACACGCCATTTTCATATCATAAGTCTCCACTTTCACCAAACACATGGCTGGAAATTCATCATCTTCAAACCCACCATCTTCACAAATAATGCCCTCGAGACTGAAAAAAGCGATAGAGAAAAGTGAAGCGGAGATTGAACAACTCACTCAAGAGTGGACGGAAATGATGGCGAAGAAGGATGGACACTTGAGAAGGATCGACGCGGACAAGGAGGAGGTAAAAAGGTTGAAGAGGGAGATCAAGGATAAAGAAGACCGTATTCGCTACGACAACGAACAAGTCAACAAAATTATGCAAGACTTCGCAACACTGCAAGCGCAGGTAACAGAGAAACAAACTTGGATTGATAAATGTAAAGAACTATATCCTTAGATGGTGCTTATGTTTTTGGTTTTGTGTTTGGAGTTTACTATGTTGGTAGTTTGTACCCGGAGTTTATGTGTTGTCGGTATGTACTTTTACTTTCTATGGTTTTGTTTCATTAATAAAATCGTCCAATGTATTTTGTGGTTTGATGCGTTTATATTTTTATACTACAAAATTATACCGTCATTGAAGTGTACAGTAAGAAAGTTGAGCTTAACACTTCCAAAATTGTATCACCAGAGCATATAAGAAGTCGTTGGGGATTCCAGAAAAACCAAGTGTCGTGTAGTCATAGTTTGACATATCAATGACCGACAATGTTACCTACTCACTTCATTTAATGACGTCGTTTCAATGTTTGTTTAGATGAACTTGTACCGGTTGTTTTTGAACCCTACCAGTTTGTCATTAATAATTGGTAAGTTTAAATAAGATTTTGTTTTTTATTTACCAAAAGAACTTTTTCATGTACTACCCTTTTCATATCAATTTGTGATCTTGGGAGTTAACGAATTCTATTTTTATATAAAATAAAACATCCGATCCAATATAGTTATCTAAGTAAAAAAGGGTTTTAATATTTAAAATGACTTTAAAAAAAAAGAATCATATTTGCTATTTCAAGAGGCCCATCACAACTCACAAGTAACATAAAAAGTATCCCCAACCTAATCGTTTATTTGGACAACCAACGAGAAAAGGGTCTCCGCCATGTAATTACGCCATTCCCTTGCCACATGTTCAGTTGCATCTGGTGCAACTGTTGGGTGCAGACCTTCAATAAACTTGGATATGTTACCCACACACCGCAATCCCCAAGGCCCCCTGTCTGTTGAGGTGCATCAGAATCATAGATAACCTTTAAATTCTTGCTGGCCTTGATACGGTCCGGCGTGTCGTGTATCTTTTTTAACAACTTCGGCAATTGTTTTTTGAAGATCCCAAGGCGTTCTTGCAAGGGCAAGGTGTACCTTCTTGATCGTAAACTGTCAAATAAGACCAGCCTCATTTCACGGAGGTACAGAACACCGAGCACCCAATGTTTGTCCACGACGCATATGGGGATGTATACCTGAGATTTTACAATAACACAATAATAGTTAGTAACAAACAAGTTGAACAAAAATTATGTAAATCGCTTTCCATACCTCGTCGATGTCCATCCAAGCTAGATGAGTTCTATGGCCCAGTCCATTGCATGTTTCGAACACAGACATGTATCCTTGGCCCGGCCGTGTAAGCCATTCAAAGAAGTTGGAGTCCATGACCGTCCATCTCGTATGTGGAGAGCGGGATTCTTGGATCATTCTAACCCAAGCGTCGATTTGCTATACACAAAACATAGATTGTTAGACCTGTCATTAGAAATGTAGTTGTTTATATGACTATATTTAAATACTAACCAGATCCTCGAAATCTCCACTACCACCTACACCCAACAGTAGCATGAAAAAACCGGCATTCATTTGAAGCCCGCCGTAAAATGGACACATCAAGTGGGGGAGCTGATCACTGGTACATAATTCCCTGATCTGTGCCGCCGAAACAAACACCGATTGCCCCGTGTCAGTCATTGTAGTGTCTCCCCCAACCATTCCCTTGCCCTTTGCCTTCACCCTTGCCTTGGTTTTTTTCTTAGGTACTGCTGTGGTCGAAGGTTGTTGGATATATGGGGAACAAAGGGCTGGCCCCACAACAGCGACCCGTCTCGCCCTCTCAAGTGCTGCCTGATCTAGCTCATGTATGGGCATGTCATCATCCTCGAAGTGGTCATCGATGATATCATCAGCCATCGGAGTACTCACCCGCGCCTGGGTGGTGTCAACCCCCGACTCCGACCCCATCGAATAAGGGATGGAAGTTCCCAAAATATCTTCCACCAACCCGCTAATGACGGACGGCCCCGGCTCCATCATCTGGGGTCTGTAATAGTCCCCCGTCGGCATCCCAAACTGGTGACGTAGGTCATTATAAGAATCTTCAAACGTAATAACAAAAAAGGAACAACAATGAGCATTCGTCGTAACTTACATTTTGCTGGAATGATGGGGTCGAGAAAGGGTAGTTTCCTCCGGTTGCCGCCTGTGTGTACCCCGGCGACGTGTAGGCTGGCGTCATACTTGTCATCCCAAACTGGTGACATGGATTATAATGAGCACTCTTAATAAGAATCTTCAAACGTAATAACAAAAAAAGAACAACAATGAGCACTCGACGTAACTTACATTTTGCTGGAATGATGGGGTCGAGAAAGGGTAGTTTCCTCCGGTTGCCGCCTGTGTGTACCCCGGCGACGTGTAGGCTGGCGTCATACTTGTCATCCCAAACTGGTGACATGGATTATAATGAGCATTCTTAATAAGAATCTTCAAACGTAATAACAAAAAAAGAACAACAATGAGCACTCGTCGTAACTTACATTTTGTTGGGATGATGGGGTCGAAAAAGGGTAGTTTCCTCCGGTTGCCGCCTGTGTGTACCCCGGAGACGTGTAGCCATGCATTTGCCCAGGCGACGTGTAACTGGGCGCCATGTTCGTCGACACCTAATACAATCATGGAACGTAATATCAATACACAAACCAATATAAAAGTATTGGGCGTAATATCCCCAAATTAAGTTAAACACTAACGTGAGTGTGGCGAAGGTGTGCGGTGAGGGCCTCGAGATCTCTTATGCGTCTGTCCATGGAGAGGGCCTCGAGGTCTCTTACGCGTTTGTCCATGGAGGTCATGTACTCCCACTTATCTTGGTATGGGTATATATCAGGCATCTTATGATGGGTGGGGCTAGGGGGAGCTTGATAGGTGGGGCTAGGGGGAGCTTGATAGCTAGAGCTAGGGGGAGCCTGACGTCACGCGCCATTATCGTCATCTTCATCATCATCGTCATCATCGTCATCATTGTCATCGTGATCAGGATCTCTATGTCGGGACCTCTTTATCGGTCGCCTACCAGCCGAACTTTCAAGAAAGGAGACGCTCCGTTTAAACCAACTAGACTGCTACTCAGTATGAGTAGGCCTCAGTTCCGCATATGGCGCATTTCCAACCTAAAAAAAATTATAAGACATATAAATCACAAATAGTTTTTTAATTACTACAATTAAAAATATAGTAAGAGGGCGTACGCTCAAAGCTGAGTTGAAGATCCCAATGCATGCAGACTTAGTAAGGACAGCATCTCGATCCCATTTGGTTCCCCTAATCAACCTGTCGGAGCGCTTGGTGAAATTTTGCTGGCAGGTAGGAAACATCTCCAAGATCCATACCTGGAATTACATAAATTGAACAAGTATGTTAAAAGAAATCCAAAATTAGCAAAATTAGTTAATGAATTGATATTTATGTTATTGTACTTATCTAACCTTTAGGGCGTGTGCAAACCCATTCAACGTCATCTTGTTGTTTTGCTGGTTCTTCTGCTTGCGTCTGGCGATGGCACCGTGGAGTCCTTTGTATGAGTGACTCCAGATGTAGCTACCCCACGGATAGCGGTTAAACCTCTCCAAGTCATCGACAGCGATAAGTACAGTAGAGGAAACCGACAGCCTTGGATCAGGACCCATGAACATCAACTCCGCCATCACCACCAAGCAAACACGCACAGCATCCTCATCGGATATCGCACCCAGACCAGTTCTCATCGTCTGGAGGACGGTTTTCAGCGTCAAGATACCTGGTGCAAGGCCGGGCCAAACCCTACTAACGAAGGACTCATCTGTCAAGGTAGGAAGGTCGGGTATTTGTCCGAAAGGGAGTCCAATTACAATACAGAACTCACGACGACCAAAGTGCATGCGAGTCCCACACACGTGGAAATACAATTCCTCCGGCTGTGGTCTCGCAACCTCGACCTCCATCTGTAAAAATATGTGTACTAGAAGGGGGTCCTGTCCAATATTGGTAAGCTCGAGCCATGGCCCGAAAGATGTGCGGCTAAACATTTCGTGTAAACGTTGTGCCCGTTCAAGTGGACACGCTTCAAAAGCATCTCTAATTTCCTTTACCATGGCGATGTGGCATTTGAACGAAAGATCGACGTTATCAAAATCATCCTACATAGTAATGCAAAGATGTTGTCAACGTACCTAACTTATAACTAACGATGTACATTTTGTTGATTTCGTCTATTGGTTAATTTTATAAAAAATAAACCACTCAATCTATTGGATTTCCAGATAGTAAGGGAATCACGTGGATTTCTTAAATCCCTACAAACCTTAGGGCTATTTACACCCGTTTGACAAAATCCAAATCGATATGTTGCGGTTTTTATTATTTCGGTTTTAGGCAACTAAAATTAACACAATCTCTACAATAATTTTATAAAATGAACGCAATCCCTAAAATAAACGCAATCTCTAAAATTGACATATCTACAGTTTTTTTATAAAAAAAAACGCAATCTCTAAGATTAACCCAATCTCTACAGTTTTTTTATACAAAAAAAAAACGCAATCTCTAAAATTAACGCAATCTGTACAATATTTTTATAAAAAAAACGCAATGTCTAAGATTAACGCAATCTCTACAATATTTTTATAAAATTAACGCAATCTCTAAAATTGACGCATAATCTACAATTTTGTTATTAAATAAACGCAATCTCTAAAATTAACGCAATATCTACAATATTTTTATAAAATGAACGCAATCCCTAAAACAAACGCAATCTCTAAAATTAATGCAATCTCTACAATAATTTTATAAAATGAACGCAATCCCTAAAACAAACCCAATCTCTACAGTTTTTTTATACAAAAAAAAAACGCAATCTCTAAAATTAACGTAATCTCTACAATAATTTTATAAAATGAACGCAATCCCTAAAATAAACGCAATCTCTAAAACTGACATATCTACAGTTTTTTTATAAAAAAAAACGCAATCTCTAAGATTAACCCAATCTCTACAGTTTTTTTATACAAAAAAAAAACGCAATCTCTAAGATTAACGCAATCTCTACAATTTTTTTATACAAAAAAAAAACGCAATCTCTAAAACTAACGCAATCTCTACAATATTTTTATAAAAAAAACGCAATCTCTAAGATTAACGCAATCTCTACAATATTTTTATAAAAAAAACGCAATCTCTAAGATTAACGCAATCTCTACAATATTTTTATAAAATTAACGCAATCCTAAAATTAACGCAATCTCTACAATTTTTTTATACAAAAAAAAACACAATCTCTAAAATTAACGCAATCTCTACAATATTTTTATAAAAAAAACGCAATCTCTAAGATTGACGCATAATCTACAAATTTTTTATTAAAAAAACGCAATCTCTAAAATTAACACAATCTCTACAATATTTTTATAAAATTAACGCAATCTATAAGATTAACGCATAATCTACAATATTTTTATAAAAAAAACGCAATCTCTAAGATTGACGCATAATCTACAATATTTTATATAAAAAAAAGCAATCTCTAAAATTAACACAATCTCTACATTATTTTTATAAAATTAACGCAATCTCTAAGATTAACACAATCTCTACAATATTTGTATAAAATTAACGCAATCTCTAAAATTAACACAATCTCTACAATAATTTTATAAAATTAACGCAACCCTAAAATTAACGCAATCTCTACAATAATTTTATAAAAAAAATGCAATCTCTAAAATCAACGTAATATGTAAAATTAAAATTAACGCAATCTCTAACATATTATCAACATAAACGCAACACTCTAAAATTAACACATAATCACTAAAATAAATATAAAATTAAAACGCGGTTAAAGGAAACTTACCGAAGAAAGTGGTCGACCCATATCCGACTTTTATAAATGCTAACCAACCGAGCCGAGATGCGAGCGTGTGTAATACACGATATATTTGAGAGAGTGAAAGAGATGGGATCCCTTTGAGAGTGATGGTGGTGGGGTTATGGGGGGACCTCGCTTATTTATAGGAGGGTGTCATATAAAACCCTAAAAAAATAATCAATCCACACCGTTGATCAATGACTAAACCCTAAACCATGTTATGGACCGGCCCCCAAGTACGCGTTGAACAGTGAAAAACGCGGCCCAGGTCCGCGTTGAACAGTGAATGCCGCCCCCCCTCCTCGTGTCACGCCATTTCTCGGTTAATGGAAGCCAAACGCGGACCAACTACTCGTTTATACGGTGAAACGCGGACCAAGTCCACGTGTAACAGTGAAAAACGCGGACCAAGCACTCGTCCCCGTGCATTGAAGCCAAACGCGGTCCAAGTCCGCGTGTAATAGTAGAACGCGGACAAAATGCGGACCAAGTCCGCGTGTAAGAGTGAAAAACTCGGACCTAGAGGTTATTTTGGCAAAAATAACAAGATTTGGGACATATTGGGTACTGATTTTTCAATAAAGGGCATTTTAATTAAATTCCCTAAATTAAATATATGAGAAAGTTTCACGTGCATGAAAGAGAGTGTTTGAATAAAATTATTATCGATCACTTTCTCGTCCCATCAAGTGAAAAGCAACACCCTTTTAACGTTTTGGTCCTATTATTCCTTAACGGGTCCTATTATTCACACCCAACCTTGGGTGTAAATTACCTTGAAAACATAAAAAGTTGTTTAAACTTTAAAAAAAAATAAAAAAAAATCAAACACATGGAGTTAATTATGAGAGGTGGGGTGTGTATGAGGGTGAGGTGTATATAAAGTTTTTAGGGTGTCAATAAGTTTTCCATAACGTTTTGGTCTACAAACTGGTACTTCAGAGTTTCAACGCCTTCACCTTTGGGAATATAAGTAGGGCTACCGTTGGCCATAGCTTCAAATTATGGCTGCATCATTTCTTCTTGTTCTTCTTCTTGTTCTAACCATAATATCATCATCATCTTCTTCTTCTTCTTCCTTAACTCGAGGTTCTTCTTTAGCGGTTGAAAACAAAGACGACCTTTTAGTTTCGCCCAACGGTCTCTTCACAGCCGGTTTTCATCAAGTCGGAGAGAATGCTTATGGCTTTGCAGTGTGGTTCTCGCAGCAAGCCACAACCGAGACTCACGTCGTGGTCTGGATGGCTAACCGCGATGCACCCGAAAAGCAATCAAAGTTGTCCTTATGGAAAGATGGCAATCTCGTTTTGATAGATGCTGGTCGAAATGTTATTTGGTCAACCAAGACCAAGTCATCTTCTTCCTCACTTGTATTGCAACTGCATAACACAGGTAAGTAATCAGACATGTTCCAATTTTTTTGGTGTCGTGTTATATCTAATTTTTTTATTTATTAAAATGCAAAATGAGATAACAAATGGGAAAAGTCCAAAAAACCCCAATGGACTTTAGTGTTTGGAATGATCAAGTCATTGGACAATTTTTTGGAACAAATAAGTCCTTAGACATTTCAAAACATACTAAATAAATCTTTCACTTTTGAAACCTGTTAAATACATCCTTATTACTTAAAAATGTAACTTGTAACCTACATAATAGACAAAACTACAAATTAGAAGAAAAAAACAAAAAAGATGTCACCTAATTTATCACCCTACAAATAAGAAAAATAAGAAAATTAACTAAAATAGTCAATTTCATCAACAAAATTAATTTTCTAAGCACTTTTCAAAGTCTTTTCTTAAAATAGTCAAAGCATATTATTTTTTTGCCTTAAAAACTGTTTTTGGCAAAAAAAAAAATAGAAAAAATCTTTATAATTTGTTATTTAATTACTTTATATCTTCTACCTTTTTATTTTCATTTTAACTTTTTATTATATTAACACACATAATCGTATATTACCTAAAATATATCAAAAAAGTACGTTTTTTTTACAAATTACACCATTATAATTGTCTCGTCAATACGTTTAAAATGAGCCTAATATTGATTTTTTTGGATTTAATCTCATATTATTAAATATCATAAATACGTACTAATTATATTTAGTATTTACACTTTCTATCCTTTAAGGTTATTTATTTAATAATATAATATTAATTTGTAATTATAAAGGGTAAATATTAAAAATAATTTGTACGTATTTATGATATTGAATAATACAAGATAAAGTTCAAAAACAATATTGAGTTCATTTTGAACATATTGACGAAACGACTATAATGGTGTAATTTGTAAAAAAAAAACTAATTTTTTTGATATATTTTCGTTAATATCCGATTGTGTATGTTAATAAAATAAAAATGTAAATGAAAAAGTAATTGATATAAAATAAATTAAATAACTAATTATAACTTTATAAGAATGCAAAGTGTAAAATTTTTCTAAAACTATAAGCAGAAAGTGAATCTTTATACATAAAATTTTCTACGTGAGGATGTTCGTTATTTTTATTTTTTTGGAAAAAAAAATCCTTGCATAGGAAAAAAAACATTATGTGCAAACTTTGGCAATTTTAGGAAAAAAAAACTTTGAAAAATGGTAAAAGAAAAATAAATATGGTTGATGAGATTGACTATTTTAGTTAATTTTCCCATTTTTAATTTGTAGGCGGATAAAGTAGGTGACTTTGTTTTTAATTTGTAGTTTTACTTGCTATATAGGTTGCAAATTAAATTTTTAAGTAATAAGGATGTATTCAACATGTTATCAAAAGTCCAAGGATTTAGTTAATAGGTTTTGAAATGTCCAAGGACTTATTTGTTTAAAAAAATTGTCCAAGAACTTAATCACTACAAACACTAAAGTCCATTGGGTTTTTTGGACTTTTCCCATAACAAATATATATATATATATATATACACAAATTATAGAGGTCATGATGTGGCTTATTATTTTTGTCTTCGGATAGAAATTAGGGATGCACTAAGATGGACCAGGGACGGACTTGTTAAGGTGCCCACGGTGGCACGTGCCACCGTATCGTTTCTCCGTCGTAGGTAAAAAAAATTAGGTTTGTGAAAGGTGCAACCGTATCGTTTTAGAAGGTGCAACCGTATGATTTTAGAAGTATAACTGTACCTCGTAATCAACCAAAAAACCAAGAAAACTCTTGAAATCAACCAAAAAAACCGTAAAAATCTCTTGAAATCAACAAAAAAAACCAAAAAATCTCTTAAAATCAACAAAAAATACCGAAAAAGTCTCTCAAAATCGATAAAAAAAACTTAAAAATGTCTCGAAATTAAGCAAAAAACTTTAGAAATCACTCGAAACAGCGAAATTAGGCTAAAAATACATCGGACGATATTGATTGCCGGTAAAAAAAATTAAGACATGTCGATAAAAATTGTATGAAAAATATAGTGCCACCGTATGAAAAAGTTGCTGCGTCTGTCCCTGAGATGGACTATAGTTTTACATTTGATTAATCGTACTAAACAACGTAAAATTGGTTTATAGTCACACATTTAACATGCTAAAGAAATGTCGTGCAGGTAACCTTATGCTCCATGATGGAGGGCAAACTCTTTGGCAAAGCTTTGATTATCCAACAGATACCATTCTCCCGAATCAACCCTTGACTAAAACCACAAAACTTGTTTCTTCAAGAAGTTCTACTAATTACTCTTCCAGTTTCTATAAGATGTTTTTCGATACCGATGGCATTCTTCGACTTATTTACGATGCTCTAGAAACAACGACTATTTACTGGCCTCATCCGAGCTTTAGAACTTGGGAAGTTGGGAGATTGCAGTATATGTATAGTCGAAGGGCAATCCTTGATTCTAATGGTCAATTTAACTCATCAGATGGTTGGAAATTCAAATCGGCTGACTTCGGGATGGGACCTCGAAGAATAATGAGGATCGACATAGACGGTAATGTAAGAGTTTATAGCCTCGTTAAGGATGAAAGAAGAATGAAATTGAAAGTTCAATGGCAAGCCATTTCTCAACCTTGCAAGATTCATGGTACTTGTGGACCAAATAGTCTTTGTATTTATTCCCAAGATTCGGGTAGGAAATGCAGTTGCTTACATGGGTACAAGATGGTGAATTCTGAAGATTGGAGTTACGGGTGTGAACCTGAATTCAAACCATGCATCCAAGATGATCAATGTGATTTCATTGAGCTTCGTCACGTGGAATTCTATGGCTACGATTTTCGGTTACACGGAAACTACACTGTTGATGCTTGTAAGAAGGATTGTTTACAGGATAACGCTTGCATCGGGTTCCAATTTGGATGGAGCGAGGATCGGGGATTCTTTTACTGTAGCTTAAAGAATTCTTTGCGAAACGGGTATGAAATGGGGTACGAATATTCGATGTATATCAAACTACCAAAGAGGTTAGTAACATCATTTCATCAGAAAACCGTCAGGCCATCAAACTTAAATTGTCCACCCCCTATGTTAACAACTGTTTTAAGGTCTTATGAGGAAAACAATGATATCAAGCCACTTGGTTTCATGCTGGTCTTTGGATGCATGATCGGGTTTATTGAGATCGTTTGCATCGTTGTTTTCTGGTATTTTAGTAGTAAACGGTCATCTACAACCGAGCAAAGTTATTTTCCAGCTGCAACAACATTTCGAAAGTTCACATATAGCGAGCTGAAGAAGGCATCTCGTAATTTCAGCGAAGAGATAGGAAGAGGTGGTGCTTGCATCGTGTATAAAGGTAAGTTATCGGACAACAGGATTGCAGCAATCAAACGGCTCAAGAACACTAATTACTACCACGGGGAAGTAGAATTTCAAGCCGAAATAAGCACGATTGGGAGGGTGAATCACATAAACTTGATTGAGATATGGGGTTATTGTGCTGAAGGAAAACATAGGCTTGTGGTTTACGAGTACATGGAGAATGGATCGTTGGCTGAAAACTTGTCGACCGGTAAACTTGATTGGGCGACAAGGCTTGATATCGCAGTCGGTACAGCCAAAGGACTCGCGTATTTACACGAAGAGTGTTTGGAGTGGGTTCTACATTGTGATGTGAAACCCCATAACATATTGTTGGATGCTAATTACAATCCTAAGGTAGCAGATTTTGGTCTTTCCAGATTATTTGATAGAAGTGGTATCGACCAGTCGAACTTCTCCATGATACGAGGGACTCGAGGTTACATGGCTCCCGAATGGGTGTTCAATCTTCAGATTACCTCGAAAGTTGATGTGTTTAGCTACGGGGTGGTGATATTGGAGATGATAACTGGTAGGAGTCCAGCAGGGAAACATCATTCCAACAATGAAAACGGCGAGGTTGAGCTTGCGCTAATTGAGTGGGTGAGAAGTACGATTGAAGAGTCGGACCCAAGTCGGACGGAATGTTGGGTTGAGAAAATCGTAGATTCTTCGATAACCGGGAAGTATGATCGGACCACCATGAAGAATCTAGTTAGAATTGCATTGCAATGTGCCGAGGAAGATAGGGAGGCAAGACCCTTAATGAGCCAAGTGGTTAGTATGCTTCTCCATGTCTAATTATTAGTTATATACCTGTACAATACGGCGGGATGTAACATTTTCTTTCAAAAAAGTAATAGAATATTAGTTGAACTATTTTTTAATTGTTTGAACAAATTAGAATTCAAAATCTTTTATCTTTCCATGACATTAATTAATTATGCAATAAATAAAGTATGATAGTTATCAAAAGGCCATTTGCCTCTTAATACATGGGTTATCAGTAAAACTTGTCGTTTATCGTTTGCTTACAAGGTAAGCGTTTACCAAGGTCCCTTACCTTCCAGATGTCCATAACAAGTACCGAGAATCTTACCCACTATATGAATGTACAATCACCTAGAAACAACCACTACACCAAATGTTGTCTTAGACAACAAATGCTAATTGCCTATGTTGCTTAAGATAAGCTTAGGCAACAAAGGCTAATATATGTTGCCTAAGTTTTCTCTTAGGCAAGGTGTAGTTCTATGTTGCCTAAGTGTGACCTTATGCAACATATGAATAATTATATGTTGCCTTAACTATCTTAAGCAACATATTCTCTTATGTTGCCTTAGTTTTTTTTTTTAGCGGATTTTCCTTTGAAACACACTATAAAATTTATTTAAATTAACAAATTAGAAAGGTTAAATAAAAACTCCTAAAATAATATTACAAACAATCTATTTAATTGTTTTTGTTGAAAGTTATCTTAACATATTTTCTTGTTTCTATGTTGCTTAAGGTCAAAATTTTAAATAAATATAGGTATTTGAAAATGTAACAAATTGTTGACGTAGTGATTCTTAAATAAGCCATAATAGGTATTATTGGATTGTAATGGTTCTTAACAAGCGTTAGTGATTCTTAATTAATAGGCTATAGTGAGTGTTAGTTGTCTTATCGAGCCCAATATACACAACATGCATATAAGTAGTACATACCTGCATACAAACCCCGACATCTCACGCTTTAGGTTAATATCAAACTTGTTTTCTACTTTTGGACTTATTTAGAAAAATGTTATCTCTCAATTATTGAACTTATTAGTTTTGTTTGGTTATGAGAATTGTTTGTAGAAAACATGTGGTTGCTCGTTTATGAGGGTTATTTGTAGAAACATGTGGTTGCTCGTTTATGGCATATTTGTTTACTTTTTTATGAGATCTGTTTGTAGAATGAACAGTAATGTTTTTTTAATATAAATTTTCTTAGGCAACTTATAAACAATATAAGTGTTGCCTAAGAGAAATATTATATTATTTTAATTACAGTTAAAAGGCAACATATCTAAATAGATTAAGTTGTCTTAAGTATGTGTAAGGCAACATATACAAATAGAGTATGTTGTCTAGGCTAATACCTTAGGCAACACATGCATAAATCGAATGTTGTTTAGTGTTTGTTTGGTGCAACATATGTTTTTTTCATGGGCAACATAACCTGTTGTGTGTTGCTTAAAGAGTCCGCTTAGGCAACATATGATATTTGCGTATGTTGCCTAAGTTCTTATGCAACATTAAGAAGACAACATTGCTTAGGCAACATAGCCTTAGGCAACACATAAACCTCTCTTAAGCAACATTTTTCATTTGTTGCCTAAGTGACATTTGATGTAGTGAACAAAATAATCAATAAAACTTGAATTTCTACAACTTAAACTAAACCATAATCATTCAACAATAGCAACTTTTCATCATTCTAACACTACTAGAAAAATGGGCATCAGCGACGGAAATTAGCGAGGGAAAAAATCCCTCGCTAATTAGTGAGGGATTAGCGAGGGATTGACCACGAAACCAATCCGTCACTAATCCCTCGCTAATTAGTGAGGGATTAGCGAGGGATTGACCACGAAACCAATCTGTCACTAATCCCTCGCTAATTTGCGACGGATTAGCGAGGGATTTGTGAGAGATTGACTACAAACTCATTCCGTCGCTAATCCCTCACTAATTAACGAGGGATTAGTGACGGATTGACCACAAACCAAATCCGTCGCTAATCCCTTACTAATTAGTGAAGGATTAGTGAGGGACACCTAGCATCCGTCACTAATCCGTCGCTAATTAGTGACGGATTAGCGACAAAATTTTTTATTTTTCTTATTTTCTCATATTTGTGTGTTATATGTATGCATGTGTATGTGTATATGTTATATATCTGTGGGTCTGTGTTATATGTGTGTGTGTATATATATATATATATATATATATATATATATATGTGTGTGTGTAAGTATACATGTGTTGTTTGTTAAACCGTGATGGATCTTAAACCGTCATAAAGTGCTTAGTTGTCTAATTGGGCTTTAAAGGGTTTCATTGGGCTTTAAATGGGTTCTACTGGGGGTTTAAAGGGTTCTATTGGGCTTTAAAAGATTTCATTGGGTCTTAATGGATCTATTGGGCTTTAAGGGTTCTATTGTGGTTTAAAGGGTTTCATTGGGTTTAATGGATCTATTGGGGTTTAAACGGTTCTATTGGGCTTTAAAGAGTTTCATTGGGTCTTAATGGATCTATCAGGATTTAAAGGGTTCTATTAGGCTTCAAATGGTTTCATTGGAGCTTAATGGATATATCGAGGTTTAAACGGTTCTATTAGGCTTGAAAGAGTTTCATTGGGCCTTAATGGATCTATTGGACTTTAAAGGATTCTATCGGTATTTAAAGGGTTATATTAGACTTTAAATGGTTTCATTGGAACTAATGGATATTGATAACTCTCAAATATTGAGAGTTAATTCCTCTCTTTTTATATTCATTTTGCCACATTTTCACCCTTTTTGTCTCTCATCTCCTTCAATTGGTCTTAATTGTTCAAACATGATGATGAAGTCTCAAGAATGCAAAAATTTCGGTTTCACTAACTTTTGTGCAGAAAGTGGCCACCTTGCTGGCACCTTGTCGCCACGTTGAGCATAGGCTGAAAATTTGTTGATAAGTTGCAGCCATTTTCGGAAAGGTTGACTTCTGGAGATATGTAAAGAGTCTTCTGATCTTTCACTAAAATATTCAAGGAAGAGGACAAAAAAGTGGAGGTCCAAGGAAAGTTCAACACTCTTCCTTAAAAGCTACTTTTGAGGAATAGTCACATCACCACTTTTCTCTTCCTTGGGCTATAAATGAGGGCTTGGAGGAACCATTTGGACACACAACAACTTCCAGGAACATTAAACACTTCTGGAGCTTAGCATTTAAGTTTTAGTCTCTCTTTAAAGCTTGTAGTTAATTGCATTTAATTTTTGTAAGTTTTAATTTCCTTGTAAAAGTTGTTGCCAAGTGGCCACCTTGTCACCACCTTGGCAACAACTCTTTAGTTATTTATGCAAGTTATGTTTATGTTTTCTCCTTCTTCTCCCATATCTTTTGCTGTTATTATGAGCTAAACACCCCCTTGGGTGTGGGTATGAGCCAAAGCTAAGACTAGTAGGCAACACTTGGGTGTTGCTATCGTTGCTAACTCTTAGACTTGGTCACTTGAGTCGGGACTTCAACTCAACGCGGACAAGCCGATCACTTGTTAGTGTTAATATTAGATCTTAGACCTCGAGAGGGGCAGATCTGAAATACGGCTTGGGTGATGCAAAGAAGATTTGAGAAAGTCTTTTATAACCACGTAGAGATACGGGTTTTTGCATGACTTTAACTAAGGTTCAAATGTCGGTTGATATGGGTGTCACAAAGAGATTTGGGCGTTCATATCTATACTGGTGGAACTGAAATCCTTAGAGGTTTACTTAGTTAAGTCGGCAAGTCTAGAGTTGGCCAACGTGGTGACAAAGTGGGGACAAGGTGGCCACGTTCCGAGGAAGCTCATTTTCGAAAGAAAAGGGTTTTACGGCTGTCGTGTGTCATTTTGTTTCTAACCAAGTTGTTACTACATCAGTCTTAGTCAATGCTTGTACCCACATCTTATCTTTAATACTGTTAATTCCGTTAATCGTTGTTTAATTCGCTTAAAACTCACAAAATATTGATATTGTTCTCAAAAATCAACCAAGCACTAGAAGTTCATGAAAACGTCTCTGATTCTTAGTTGACTAGTCCCTGTGGAAACGATCTCGGTACTCTACCACTTTATTACTTGTCGCGATCATAGTGTCCGGTGTGCACTTGCACCGCCACTATGGCAACATAGTGGCCACTTTGTGGGCCTATACGATTTTCCGCTATCAGATATATCGAGGTTTAAACGGTTCTACTGGGCTTTAAAGAGCTTCATTGGGCCTTAATGGATCTATCGGGCTTTAAAGCATTCTATCAGGATTTAAAGGGTTCTATTAGGCTTCAAATGGTTTCATTAGGCCTTAAGGGATCCTATCGGGCATTGAAAGGTTCTATTGGGCTTTCAAGGGTTTCATTGGGCCTTAATGGATCTATCGAGCTTTAAGGGATTCTACCAGGCTTTAAAGGGTTCTATTGGGATTTAAAGGGTTTCATTGGGTCTTGAGGGATTCTATCAGGCATTAAAAGGTTATATTAGGCTTTAAAGGGTTTCATTAGGCCTTAATGGACTATCGGGTTTTAAGGGATTCTATCGGACTTTAAAAGGTTCTATTGGGCCTCAAGGGATTCTATCGAGCATTAAAAGGTTATATTGGGCTTTAAAAGGTTTCATTGGGCCTTAATGGACTACTGGGTTTTAAGGGATTCTATCGGGCTTTAAAGGGTTCTATTAGGCTTTAAAGGGTATCATTGGGCCTTAATGGACTATCGGGTTTTAAGGGATTCTATCAGGATTTGAAGGGTTCTATTGGGGCTTTAAAGGGTTTCATTGGGCCTTAATTGATCCATCGGGATTTATGGGGTTCTACTGGGCTTTAAAGGGTTCTAATATGCTTTAAAGAATTTTATTGGGCCTTAATGGATCTACTGAACTTTATTCAGTTGTATTGGACTTAAACCCAGGAAAACTAATAGCTCATGAAGAGCACTCCCATGAATTGCGACTTAGAATGGAATTGATCTGGTACATCTCATACTAATGTGCTCCATTTCTGATCAAACGATTGATAACTAATTCTCACGTTTCTCACCTTTAACTCAATTTATCATCAAAACCCAACCCTATATATTGAATACTAAATTTATTATTTTTTTTAACAAAACAACAGTTATAACTAATGTTATTTATTTTAGATAAAAAACAAATTAAATTAAAAATATTTATTATCTAAAAAATTATTTATTATCTAAAAAATTATTTATTTGAAATTAAAAATTCAAATCAAAAGTTTTTTTAACAAAATCTCAAATTTTACAACAAAAAAAAATGCCGCCAACCCCTTCCCCCTTTTTTTCCAGTTCCCTCTTCTTTCCCTGCCTTCCCTCCCCCAAAAAATTAGGTTAAAAAAATAATAAATGTTCCGTAATCCTGGTTGGAAAAACATCATGGTTGGACCTATGCCTGTTGGTAGCTGCATCATCCCCAACTGTTCGTCTCTCTACTCTTCTAGATCCTTCTCATCCAGATCTAATCGATTCCTTTGATTCAAATCGTTTTAAACATCATCTATGTGTGTAAAATTGGGGATCTGATTGTTCAAATCGGAAATCGTTTGCTAATTTTGATGAAACTGCAGGCACTGTGGATTTCTCATGCGGTGGTAAGTATTCTCCGGCACCGCCGTTTCCACCGGCAATTAACGTCACAAGCCGTAAGTATCGATCGATCATTTTTATCCATATTTTTCAATGAACTCGATTAATCTCGCCTGAAAGTTATAACTAAACAAAATTTCTCTTCGGATCTTGCAACTTGTTTTTTCTTACTTGAAATCTGGAATTTGGAAATTCTTATGTAAATTTCTGTTTGTTTCTGTTTATGTAAGTTTATTATGCAAGTTCGAGTAAGCATCGAGAGTTGTGATTGAAATTTAGCTCACTGGAAGCACGAACTCACAAGTCACCGTACTGGGTTACGATAGGTATGTTTGGCATTCACAAGTTTGGGTGGTTTAGGACTAATTACTTGTTGGCATGCACTGGGTTTCTTCACGGTGATGGACATTTTTTTGGTTAATTTGTTTCTTACATTTATCAACTGTACAGATCTAGATGAAACTCTTTACCCTGTTAGTGCGGGATTGACAGCTGGAATTCTCAAGAACATCAAAGGTATTATGTCTGATCTTTTTGCTTGATTTGTTAAAGATCAGCCTTAGCTCCTGGAATAACAAGATGAGAAAAACCATTGTAGCTGGAGAAATCCTGGAAAAAAACCATTACACTTGGATTAAGTTTAAGAAAAACCATTGTAGCTGCAGAAATCCTGGAAAAAAGCACTATACTTTGAAAACTTCAATTTTCAATTGTTGTACTTGTTTTAAATCTTGAAAACCCTTTTGTGGTTGCATAAATCGGGGTGGATATCTTCAGTTTTTCCAAGTATATTGTTTCCTTTTGGATTTTTGCAATGATGATGGTTATTATTTAAGTTAAAGGGAAGTGAAATAGTTACAAATATTAATCACCCGTTCTATTTCTATAGATGTGAATACTGAAACACCTTTCGGGACTATGGCAGCAGAAGAATGGCTATTATGATGTTAAACTTGAATGTTGGTCTACTGGTATTCTTCTCTAGTGCCGGTGGAATCATTGAAATAGTGGAAAATATGAAGATGTTATGTATGAGTATTAGGGATGGGAACGGGGCGGGGATGGGGAGGGGTTTGAAAAAGTCCCACTAATCAAAACAACCGAAACTCAGCAAAAGATTGGATTTTAAAACAATCTACACCTATTTGAAACCCACAATCTTTACTTTAATTCGACAAGTGAGAGTTAAATACAAGGGCAGTTTGCGTATTCGATTAATAGTCGCCCATTTACATTTATAATTTTGACAATTACATGGGTTCGAACACACCCACCTGCAAATAACAACTAAACGATGACTTCCTAGTGAAACTTTTTGTCATGCTTAACCGGACTCCGCCTGATCTTCATCTGTGGTCATTAAGATATACACACACTTTTCACAAGTCTGGGGTCTTCACGGAAACAACTGCATACATTTTACCCTTCCCAGCCATCACCTCCACGTAGGATATATTGGGCTCGTATGGTCTTTGTGTCCGATATATTTTTAACTATGCCTGCACATCTCAGGTCATATACTTAGAACGTGGTGAAAACTCTGATTCAAACAAGCAACGGTTCTTAGGTTAGAGTACGGGCAACTGCAGGGCTGGTTCTCGGTCCTCCTTGGCAACGCCCTGAAAACGGGTACGTAATGCATTTATTTTTAGCCTAGAAAGATGAGCCGAATAACTAGTGATGGCTTTACATCCTTCAGGTACATCGTCACTTCTCTAGGACAAAAATTGAGTCTGTACTACGAACCACATTTTGTCTATGACGATGAGATCATTGGAAAGGAATAGGCCGATATCGTCATTACACTTGTTATCAAGCAGCTTTTGCCGAGTTTTACGCTGTAATTGCTTCTTATTTATTTCTCTTGGTCACATATCTTTTTGTGCTTTCTAGTTGATATTTCAGTTATTATGGTCTAAATGTAATTGCGTATATGTATGACAAGCTTTTGAATTGATATAGAAAGTGAACAATGATACTCGCAAATCAATGTCAAGTACTAATCTTACACCACTATCATATATAATTTTGTCAGATATTATTATTATTATTATTATTATTATAACAAAATACATTATTAATGTATAGAAAATTGAGTAAAACTTTAACTATTTATTTAAAAATAAATAAATTTAATTGTTTTTTTTAGAAAAATATTAAATTTTACCGACGGATTAGCGATGGAATCTGTCACAAATCCGTCGCTAATATTGCCCTCGCTAATCCGTCGCTGATACTAATCCGTCGCTAATCCGTCGCTGATACTAATCCCTCGCTAATCCGTCGTTGGTACTATTCCCTCGCTAATCCGTCATTGGTACTATTCCCTCGCTAATCCGTCGCTGATACTAATCCCTCGCTGATAAAGGCCCTCGCTAATCCGTCGCTGATAAAGACCCTCGCTAATCCGTCGCTGATAATTTCCCTCGCTAATACTAATCCCTCGCTAATCCCTCGCTGGTATACGTCCCTCGCTAATATGTCACTAATAATTGTCCCTCGCTAATCCGTCGCTGATGTCCGTCGCTAATCCGTCGCTGATAGCATCAGCTACGAGTATTTGAACGACGGACTATCAGCGACGGATCAGCGACGGATACGAGCTTTAGCGAGGGATTAGCGATGGATTTTTCCCTCGCTAATAAGGGTAATTTTTGTAGTGTAACGTAGGTTGAGTAGTTATTGGGAATAGGAAGAAAGATAAACATGTATAGCAATTGAAAATTCATGAAAAATGGATAGCAATGATCATAAAACCTATCATTGTTTTTATTACTATGTAGCTCGTCCAAAAAATCTATAACCAATAATATTGAAATGTTAAAATAAACATTTGGCATTACAGATGAAATAAAGACAAAACACACTCATTTAAGCAAATGCACATTAAAACCGTAAAAGCAAATCCATAGCAAAGCCGTATAAGGAATCCGTAAAACTAAGCTCGAGCTTTATTTTCATTCCATATCCGTATAAACTGATAATCCAAGATCACTCTAAATCTTTAGAGAGAGAAAGTAGAGAGAGAAAGTATAAAGCGTCAAAAGTAGTTCTATTCAATTATGCAGTGTTGAGTTACAAAACACAAAAGCCACAAGGGACTTAAATACCCTTGGCCAATACAAGATCTAAAACGCTAAGCACACAGTATTAGCACAAGACTATAAATACAATGATTACTATAAAATCTGACTTAACAATCTCCCCCTTAGTAATCATTGGTACTCCGGTCTGCAATTTAAGCTGTTACACCCATCTTTGAAATCAACCCAGACCTTCTAAGCGACTTAGTGAATCTTCTTGACTAAAAAAAATTTCTTCTCATCATCTTTTAGTCTCTGTTGCCTTTGCTGCCTTGACAAGACTGGACCAGTTTGAAATAAGCATGGAAGAACAGCTTGTGCTCTAGACGACACACCTCTTTCAAATGTACTCAAAGTGGCTGTGGTGGTCAGAGCTGGAACAACATAAGGACAAGTATAGTTGACGAAATAGAATCTTGAGCAGATAAACTTTGAACTCTTTGTCTCTTTAACTTTTCTTTAACTTCTCCCCCTCATGACCTTGATGATCTGAATCATCTTGGTCATGTCTACGCTAAAGAAGAGACAACTTCAGATCTGCAAGACGGAGTCGAAGAAGCTAGCAAGAAATCTATAGGAGGCACGCAAATGTGACTTGAGACTTGAAATGATTCATCTGTTGAGCTCTTTTTACTCCCCCTACACAAATGCACTTTCCACGATAATCACTTTATGTACTCCCCCTCGAAATGAGATATGATCGGATGTTCTTTCAGAATATTCTCCTTATTCACTCCCCCTCGAAATATGCACATACTCACTTACACAGATATGAGAACACAAGTATCGAAACATCAACGTAGAAAGAAAAATATACTGAATATGTATTTTGAAACAACTAAATATATAAAAATTTTAAACACTATACCAATTATATTCTACCTAGTAAAATATCACATATTAATCCATCAGTTGAAATCAATTGTATGTTTTTGAATACAGATACAAGTTTCATTGTATATCAAGTTAATACATGTTCAGTTTCAAAAACTTTCATCGATCTATTCAGTGTGCTAGCATGCGAACTTTGATTAGCTTCAAGTAAATGTAATTCTAAAAATATAATAGAGAACTTTGCCTTTACTCACACTAATCTGACAAGAATTAAGACTTTCACAAATTTATAGGTTTATCGCAACTCAAAAATATTACCAAGTATCATGAGATGTGTGCTCATTGGCATCTTTTAACGTTGTGCACATTGGCATCTTGACATGATTGTGCTCTTTGGCATCTTTTAAGCTTGTGCATATTGACATCTTTTAATCAAGAAGTTTTGTAAGTAAAGAACATGTCGTAAACGTAACTTTCTATCTGATCTTATTGCAGGATTTAGGTCAGCCGATCCCAGACCAGTTGGCCTTAGGGGACTAGGTGTCAAGCACCCCTTGGAACTTACTCTCCCAGATCAGAAAGGCTACATCGACACATTCTAAACCCATTCATACCAGTAGAACATGACTTTCGATCTGGTTCTATAGAAGGATTTGGGTTCGATCACTCCCAGACCAATTAACCTTAGGGGACCAGATGACAAACATCCCACAGAACTTACTTTCCCAAACCAGAAAGGTCACAGGTACAAACTTTTAAACTTAGTGATTTATGTATTATATATATATAAATTTCATCTCAATCACTCAGTTTTACATCTAAGTACTTAGCCCATATTTTCATTACAATCCATAATTCTGACTTTTTAGGTTTTCTAAGCATTGTAAATTATAAATATTCCGAATGATACAACTTTAAAGCGTTCTAAAGAATTTCAAACATGATTTGCTGACCTTTCGATTTTTGTAAGACTTGAAAGTTGAACATATAAAACTTAGATATAAACAAAGCAACTTGAAAGTTTATCCCAGACACACATTTTATTCAAAAGAAAGAATAATTGTAAAAACTTACTTTATAGAATAAAATTTGTGTAGATTTAAACTTTTAAAATTCAACATGGCGAGTTTTGAAAACAAGAAATTAAATTGATTTTTTTTTTTGAAAAAAAATATCGGCAAGTTGATATTCAGTTGTAACAAAATATAATTCAATAATACCTTCTTCCACATGATGTTAAATAAAGAGGTATCTCATAACAATGTGTTTGGTTTGCACTTATTCGGGGCTTGATGTAACTGGAACAACATCACTGTCAGAGATTTGTGCAGCAGAATTTGAAGTAGATGCGCTCACAGTTTCTAATATGTGTAGAAGCGAAACACATTGAAGGGCGATTCCTGAGAGGCTTTACTCATAAGTTATTGACCTTTGAAGAACGAGTCCTAAACTGATATGTTTAGAAGTCGAAGTTGAAGTACGGGTTCTAAGCTGATTTACTTAGAAGCCTTAGTTCTCTTACTCCCCCTTGACAATAGGTGCCTGCAACTCAGAATCAGTCTTTGGTTTTGATACCTACTTGTATTTGGGTCCATGTTTGTTAGTTGCAGTTCTAATGGGAGAAAATTTGTTAGATTTGACAAACAAAGCATGAGTAAAATTATCAGAGAAATGAACATATTCATCAGTAGACGAAGCATAATCATCTGAACTAGAACTAGAACTAGAGGAAGAATATGAGACATCTTTTGCAATTCGAATCATTTGCTTTATTGAATATTTGTTGTATTTATTACAAACAGCAAATGAATCACTATGACAAAAATTATCTACACATTTATCCTCTTGAATTTCAGATTCATTTGATTTCTGCTTGACCCTCCATATCTGCCTTGTAAAGGTATTCAAAGTCCTATCTGAAACATTAGAATCACAAGAATTAGAATTTTCAGAAATGACATTAGCTTGCTTCTTTGACTTCCTTGACCTTCTTCTTTTACGCTTTGGTTTATAATACTCATCATTTAGTGTAAAAGATTCATCAAGAAATTTTGATTTAAAATTTGAATGTGAAGAAGAGATTTTATCAAAGAAACTAAACTGTTCATTCATCAATTTTGAACTAGCCTCGGAGTTATATTTTTCGGAAAAACACAAGTCTGAACAACATTTGCGCGACCCACTGGTGGCGCAATCTGTACTTTGCGCTACCAACTGCTGGCGCAAACTGTCAGTTTGCTCTATCAGTGGGTGGCGCAAACTAGCACTTAATGGAACTTCTTGAGTATTTCCGTTGAATCAGTAGAAAATCCAGAATTAATTTTGTCATCAAAGTCTTGTTTTTGAGAAATTAAGTTTTCTTCAAAACTTGATTTCATAATAAAAAGAAGTAAATCATTTTCAAGTTCGTTTTGAAGACTTTGTTCTTCCATTTTAACTTCAAGATCAACGATTTTGCCCTCTAACACTAATGGGGGAATATATCTCTTAGTATCATAAGAAACCGGAGATATATTTTCCTTATTAGTGTTAGTGGCTAATATAAATAATCATTTGGTAATGAAGTTTTAATGGAAGATTTGACATTTAAAACATTTTTTGAACTTCTGGACTTCTTTGAATTTTCAGGAAAATATTTTGCATTTTCAAGAGTATAAACAAACGGAATTTCCATTCTCTTGTTGTTCATTCTTTTCTCATTTTCGATTTCTAATTCTTGCTTTTCATTCATCCACTCAATTTTGAATTTAGGAGCATATCTTGCAAGATTTAGATAATCAAAATTATATAAAGTGGGGGTTTTTGTTATAACATTGTTTAAACAATGTGGATTTTCAAAACCAAGTCCCCATCTTTCTTTTATAGAAGTATAACTTCTCGGTTTATTCATATAAATGGTTTGTTCAGTTTGTTCTCGCAAATATAATTTTTCTTCCAACTTCTTTATTTTATCAGAAAAACTATCTTTTATGTTTGTCATTTCAGTCAAAGAATCAAGATAAGTCTTGTTTAAATTTTCTAATTCATCCAATTTCTTTTGAAATTTCTATTTTGTATCTGTGAAAATAAATTTTTCATCTTTCAATGAAATTTGCAATTTTTCAATCATGACAGACTTTTCTTGATTAATTTGCTTTTCGGATAAAAACTTTGAACGTAAGTCATGTAAAGCAGTTATAATGACGTTCATTTGAGATGAAATAAATTTGTAATTAAACTCAGAAGATACCTCAGATTCGTCAGTAGAAGTGTCTTCATCATCATCATCATCACTGTCATCATCTCCGATAAAGCACATAGTTGCAGTTTCCTCATTTTTTGCTTCGTTATCGGAGTGATCTAGCCAGTATTCATCTTCAACAATCAGAACGATTCCATTCTCTCTCTTTTCGGCTAGTTCCATCTTCTTCCTGTAATATGCCGAATCCCAAACCACCTTTACTCTACACTCCTTTGCAATGTGTCCCGACTTTCCACAGTTGAAGCACACAATAACTTTCTTAAGCTCGGGCACTTTGGCAGGCTCATTCTTTTTAGACGCCAAAGTGAAGCTAAGGTTGTTGGAACCCGACTGATGCTGGAACTTCTTGTTGTAGTGCTGAGCGAGAAGAATCATTGTTTTTTCTAGAGCCTCGCCATCATCATCAGTTGCCCTGTCATAAGCATTCTCAGACAATGCTTGTTCAGCCAGTTTGCTCGCGAGAAGTGCAACCGGGTCCACTGTCTTTGGCTTGTTCTTCTTATCAAGCTTGGATTTCTTCTCCTTGACAATATTCTCATCTGTCATCAAAATCTCATAAAGCTCTTGTATTTGCATGGTAGATACACGAACATCATTCCACAATCGGTGACATGATTTGTTCCATTCCGGTTGAAGAGCGTTGAGGAACTTCAGATTAGTCTCTAACTTAGTCTGGGTCACTTTGATCTTTTGCAGATCATTCAGCACTACCGTGAACCTGTCAAAGACACTCTTCAAAGACTCACCATCCTTGGCTTTAAACTCCTCGAAATTGTTCATGAAGCGTGTCTGTCGTAGTTGTGTTGCAACAGCTGACCCAAGCATGATCTTTTCTAACTGTGTCCACATAATCATTGGATTGTGCTTGAAACAATCAATTCGATTGTAGATGGAATTAGGAAATGCTAGCATCAGGTTAGACTTTTCTTCGCGATCAGCTCGCTCTCGCGAAAGTTCTTCGGCAGTGGCGGGAATATCGTTCATAGTCTTGACGAATGGTCCTTCAGTGAGTGACTTCATCATGTTTTCTCCGTTTGCTTGATGCTTGATGAAGTTAATGAATCTATCTTGCCATTGAGTGAACTCATTCTCATTGATCAAAATCGGAGGACGAGTATCCGATCCCAACGACATCATAATGTCGTTCTAGTAAAATTGAGCTTGAAAAGAAAATTTTGACATATCCATAAAGTCAGAAAATCTTAGAAAAAATCCAAGTCTGGAAGAAGAGAGTCTAGCTCAAACTGGAGATTTGCGCTAACAGTAACTGGCGCAAACTTGTTTTGCGCGAGACTTAGGTGGCGCAAAAATAACTTTTCGCGATGAACTGATGGCGAAAACTGAACTTTTCGCGAAAAGACGAGTCCTGAACTTGGCGATAACTTGACGAAAAACATAAGATTCTAGCGCAAAGATAGATGATCTAGCGCAAACTGAGGATGAACTGGCGCAAACTGAGGATGAACTCGCGCAAATTTCAGATGAACTCGCGCAAAATATGGATCTGGCGCAAAAACGAGATCTGACAAAAAAACTTGAGAATCCTTTCAAATCTGAATCACAAACTCAAATCTAATGAAATTTAACTACTCAAATACAATCGATTACACTTTTCTTAATCAAAAATTACAATAAATTACAAGCAAAAAATCATAAATATGCAGAATTCAATGAACGAACAACATCTGATGTCGAACAAACTAATTTCTCGAAAAACTTGAAATCGACCTCCAAAAACTGATTTTCTTGCAAAACGATGTGAATCAAATATGATATGCTATTTAAACCGGATCCAACGAACCAAAATACAAGAGAAATCGATCAAAATTCAATCTAAATTTTATGAAGAATCAAAAAATGAGATTTTCTTGAAAAAATCAAGAAAATCAATCAAATTTTCTGATTTAAACACAAATTCAGAAATCAAAACATGTTTCTCTCAATCCTCTTAGATTCAGATTAGGCTCTGATACCAATTGGTAATCCAAGATCACTCTAAATCTTTAGAGAGAGAAAGTAGAGATAGAAAGTATGAAGCGTGAAAAGTAGTTATATTCAATTATGCAGTGTTGAGTTACAAAATACAAAAGCCACAAGAGACTTAAATACCCTTGGCCAATACAAGATATAAAACGCTAAGTACACAGTATTAGCACAAGACTATAAATACAATGATTACTATAAAATCTGACTTAACATAAACCATTACTCAAACCGATAAAACTATTGTTATACCCGTCCGTTGGTCAGGTACACGACATGGATTTAATCTAGATTCAGTTATTTGAGTGGTCAGACTTCAGACATCTTTGAGCACACAAAAAGTCAATTCTGACTTCCAAAGGCAAAACCAAATCTAGAACCAATCTAAATTATGTGACCTTTAAAAGCACCAATCTAGACCAAACTCTTGTACAACTGCAGATGATAAAATATCATGACAGTAACATAGATCATGTTAGGCATCCAAACCAACAACAAATTGACATAAATTGAGATGGTCAACAATAACCAACAACATTTCCAATAGAATTGGACCAAAATGAGAGAAAAAAATGACTGTAAGCATTCGGCCAAGTAGAACATGAAATATGTCAAAAGTCCATAATTCTTTGAGCACATACAAGCTTCAATATTTTATGGCTCTCATACTTGAACACCGGATTTTGGGGGATAAATCAGTAGCTCAATTGGATGAATATGTGATATTGAGGAAGTTCTATGTTCATCACAAGAGGATTTACTTATATATATAAGATATAGATATTGAGAGAAAGTTTCGTCGTTTTTAGGCCATTGTCACATAATTACAATATATCAAGTTGGGCTCATTTGTCAAGATACCAAATGAAACCCTGGATACAGAATATAATAGAAATCAAGCGCCATTGGTTAATTGTGAAAGAAGAACGTTAAATAATTTAAACAAATATGCAAATTGCATGTACTTAGCATCAACCATCAATTAGTAGCATACTTGTTGAGCAACACAGGTTTTATAAAACCCACAATCAAATGCCAAACCTAAAATTCACTTAGGGGTCGTTTACCCAAAACTTACCGGGTAAGCAGTTACTGGCAATAATTAACAACTTCATTTACTTAACCAGGTAAGATTTTAGTCCATTAAAATGACATCGTATGCAACATTTTATCCGGTAAGAGTCGTCACTCTCACTTACCGGGTAACACTCTTAGTCCTTGTCATCGCTCTTAACAGGTAAGATTCTCGATCCTTGTCATGTTCCTCCAATGAGGTAAAGTGATCCGGTAAGCACTTACCAGACAAGCGTTTAGTAAACGACACCTTAGAATAGGTAAGATTTTAACACAACTGAAAGGTCATTTAAAATCTATTAACTATTGTAAAAGTTTCTCAGAAAGATAAGGTGTAGTTCTCAAAATCTTTTACAATTTCACAAATGTTTTAGTTTGATGTGTAAGCCCTAGTTACTGTCCACTAGAGAATCTTCTTAAAGCATACAATATTGTCACTTCTATTATTTGTAACCCTAACACCACAGCAGCAACCTGATTTCCATGAACCCATCATCATCTAGCTTCAAAGTGGAAAAGAAGATCATGTTAAAGTGATCTATGCTCTACATAATATGATTCAAATCGATATGTTGAAAAGGGATATTTTCCATAGAACGATGTAAAATCAAATGAGAATAAGACACTCAACAAATTTAGCACATACAAGACGGGGAGACATACAATTCAAAATTCTGTAACTCTTGTAGCTGTGATACCAAGCCACTAATATCACTCTACTACAAAATTCTGAAACAAGACATACAATTCAAACTTTCTTAGCATCAGCATCATCCTTTACATGCATTGACAATAATTATTCTTTCCACTGTACTTTACTGTATATTTGTAGGTGTTCAATCTATCTAAAACCACTGGATTCCCCCATAACTGCTGGAGAAGATAATGCCATCGCATGAATACAAGTAACTGTAATAGAAAGTTCAGAGAGTAACTAACTGAATTTCCATTTTAGAGATGAAACCTATAGTTTTGCAGAAGCATCATGTGCTGGTATGGTACCTTGACTCTGGGTGCTTGAGGCACATGGTTGGCAATAAAAAGTTGTTATCCTCATACATCGACAAATCTGGAGGATCAGTAACTTTCGGTGACGATAAAAAGGGTCAAATCAAAGGCTATGGAGCCATTACCAGAGGAGATATAGTTGTGTCAAAGGTTTCTTATGTTGATGGTCTGAAGCACAATCTTTTAAGCATAAGTCAACTTTGCAACAACGGATTTGATGTCAAGTTTAGGAGAAGATAATGCTCATTACTCACAGAATCAGGTGAAGAACTGCTAAGAGCTGACCGAAAAGGCGACCTCTACCTCATGAACTTTAATGCAATGAGAAACACAGATAACTCTGTTTTGTCTCAAAGGAAAATGAGGAAGCCTGGCTCTAGCACAACATGTTATCTCATCTCAATTTTGATACTTTTAATAAACTTGTGAAGCATAACTTGCTAAGTGGTTTAACTTATCTTAAATTTGATAGAGACCATGTGTGTTTTGCGTATGAATATGTTAAATCTAAAAGAGCTACACACATAACCAAGTCGGACATCTTTTGTACAAGACCTCTGCATATGCTGCATGTAGACCTCTCTAGTAAAAAGTAGATGTTGGTACTCATTTATGAATATTCTAGATATACTTAGGTAGAATTCGTTCGTAAGAAGTCTGATGTCTCTGAACTGCTAATCAATCTTTTGAAAAGAATCCAGGTTCTACATGATAGTAAGGTTTAGAGGATGAGAAGTGATAATGGGATAGTGTTCAAGAATTCCAAAATCATTTAATATCTAGTTAATGAGGGCATATCCCAGAACTTCTCTGTAGCCAGAACTCCTCAATAAAATGGGGTTGTTGAGAGACGCAATAGAACACTTGTCGAGGCTGCAAGAACCTTGCTAGTAGCTTCTAGATTACCAACATGCTCCTGGGCTGAAGCTGTCTCTACTGCATGCTTCACTCAGAATCGATCATTGATAGTAAAAAACATATGAAGACTTCCTACGAACTTTTGAACCAAAGAAATCCTAACATCAAATATTTTCATGTCTTTAGTTGTAGGTGTCTTGTGCACAATGACAGAGATCAGATGGGCAAATTCGACAAAAAGGATAATGAGGCGAAGTTTATGGGTTATTCACTAACCTCAAAGGCCTACAAGTCTTCATTTTGAAGACAAAACTGATTCTGAAGAGCATTAATGTCACATTTGATGACATTACCCCTGAGACTTCTGAGCAATTCATCTCAGAACTCGATCTTCAACCGACAATCAAAGGCTTATCATCAATAAGGAATGCAGAACCTGTAACGTTATTCAACAATGCCCTTGATGATGAAGAAGTCTATGTAGAACCATGCAGAGGTTCTGTGGTAGAATCCTCTGTGGATCCAAAATCCGGTACGCTTACTGGACCATCTATTGATTCAACCTCTGCGACTATTTCTGTAGGTCACTCTGTCGAGGGGAAGCGCGCAAAATCTAAATCGATGATTTAGAGCACAACGTTAGACATACCTACAACTTCTAATGTCGAAGATATCGCTCTTTCTGAATATGTACCTCGGGTGACTAAATGGATGGAAGACCATCCCTCGAGCCAAATTATCAGTGATCCATTTGATGGTGTAAAGACTAGATCATCCACTGTTAATGACGTTTTATTTGTGAACTTCCTTAGCATGGTTGAACCTAAGATGATTTCTGAAGCCCTTGATGAGCCAAGTTAGGTAGAAGCTATGCAAGAGGAGCTTCTGTAGTTTGAAAGAAATAAAGTATGGCCCTTAGTCCCTCTGCCAAATGGTAAATCTGTGATAGGGACTAAGTGGGTGTTCAGTAACAAGAAGGACGATGATGGAATAGTAATCAGGAATAAAGCTCGCTAGTTGCTAAAGGATATTATCAGGCAGAAGGCATAGACTATGACGAAACCTTTGCTCTTGTGGCAAGGCTAGAGGCTATAAGAATCTTCTTGGTCTTTGTTGTGCATAAGGGTTTCAGAGTTTATCAATTGAACGTAAAGTCAGCCTTCTTAAATGGTAAATTACAAGAAGAAGTCTATATCCAGCAACCACCAGGCTTTGAGAGCTCAGAGCATCCAAACCATGTGTACTTTCTTGATAAAACTTTATATGGGTTAAAACAATCCCCAATAGCATGGTATGATCTCCTCTCTTCCTTTTTACTACAGAACAACTTTGAAAAAGGTACCATCGATACAACCTTATTAATTAAGAGACACAAGAATGACATACTTCTAGTACAAATTTATGTGGATGGCATTATATTTGGTACTACTAATTCTTCTTATTATGAAATATTTTCCAAATTGATGAACAATGAGTTTGAAATTAGCATGATGGGAGAATTAACCTTCTTCCTTGGGCTTCAAGTAAAACAAACCACATACGGTATTTTTATAAAATAGTATAAATATGTCTTAGACATCTTAGCAAAGCACAAACTTTCTGACTCTTCTTCAATGAGAACACCAATGACCATAGGGTCCAAGCTTGACCTTGATCCCTCTGGGAAACTTGTAGAGGAAAGGCGCTACAGAGGCATGTTTACTACATGCCTCTGTGCTAGATTTTAGTGTAAACCAAATGAGTCTCACCTAATTGCAGTCAAGAGGATCTTTAGGTATCTTAAGGGGACCCAATATCTTGGCCTCTAGTACGCTAAAGACGCTGGCTTTGATCTAATGGCTTATACAGATGCAAATCATGGAGGATGTAAGATAGATCGAAAAAGAACTTCTGTGAGCTGTCAACTACATGGAAACAAGTTGGTGAGTTGTACCTCAAAGAAACAGAATTGCGTATCAACATCTGCCACATAAGCCGAATATGTGGCAGCTGCGCAAGTCATCTAGATGAAGACTCAACTTAAAGACTATGTATTTGAGTTTGACAAGATCCCCATACTCTGTGATTCAAAAAGTGAAATAGCCATAACAGAATATCAGGTGCAACATTCCAAGACCATACATATCGATGTGAGGTACCATTTCATTAAAGATCATCTGGAGAAGGACACCATCGAGATGTATTTCCTGCTCACATACTACCGACTTGCTAACATATTTACTAAAGTTTTGATGAAAGGAGATTCAATTTCTTGGTCAGTAAGTTGGGTATGCTCAATTTAATTGAATAAGTTTAGGTGCACAGAGCCTCTATGACAAATAAATAGAGCTCTGTTCTTCGCATTACTTGTTCATACATTTATGTCATATAAGCATATTGTGTGTTCATTCTCTAGTCATCAGAGCCTCTGCTCTCCTAGCCAGAACTTCTGTGCTAGGTTACAGAGCCTCTACTTATTATATGACTTATGCAAAGAACAAAAAGGACCTCAATATGAGGGGGGGGGAGAAATATTAGATGCAACATTAAGGTATGTTATCTTAACCAAATCCTCCAAACATGTTTTTCACCTACTAAAACTTTGATTGGTCAAAATCTTTATGTTTAAGTGCTCTTAGGGGAATAAGTTTGGTCTAAGAGCCTCTGCACTAACTTATAGAGCATTTGAGCTAAAAAATACATCCTCTGTTACACTCATTGTCGACCATTTCACTGACTTGCAAATGTTTAGGTATAAAAAGGTGTAATCATGTGAATAGAGGTCTCGGTCATATCTTCTGAGGTTTTATTTGCATAGAAATTCCTCTGTGAATATTATACTTGTGTATTTTGTTTTCTCTAAGACACGAGTTATTTCTTTAAAGACACAACCCTGTTATTCCTGTTAACCTCACGTGCATGGTCCATGACGTATACACACATCCTTATTTCTAGAACGTTTTTGGACACGTGTATGTATTTTATTGGGTATGTCTCAACAGTCATTTGTTAAATGAGCTTTGTACTCAAGTGATTTCAAATCCTCCATTTAAAAAGCCCTTAATTTCCTCATTTTTCTTTTTACGCTCATTTTATCATCTTCAAACCCTCGAATTCTCTCAAGAACAAATAACATGCAACTCATCTTCTTTCTACTCAAAATCAATGGCAAATCACTCTGAATTCGCTGAGAACACTTCACTTCCATTAAGAAACGATGACAAAAAACATTCGAACAGTGTTGAATCCCAAAACCCTACTGCGAGTTGGGTTAAATCGTTTGCCGATGCCGGAAACCACCTCAATCTTCTCCCACTGAAGCCAAACAACCACTATGTGATTCTGAACACCCAGGGATTTGCCAAAGACTATGAACCCTTGATTATCCTACTGAAAAACCATTTCCTGAACAAATCCCTAACTATGAACAAGAATGATATCCTCGAAACCTACATTCACCAGGACTAGCAAAACTGTAGGTTTGACGGAGAACAAAATGCAATTATTAGCTATATGACTACTAAGGAAGGGGCTCATATACTGGAGTTAGGAATCAATAGGAAATTGATTTATACCATTTTTGGCTTACCAACAAGAACTCAAATGAAGATTGTTATGTATGCTGCAGAACCAACGGACGATGAGTTGGTTGACTTTTTGATGTTTATTGGCTATGGGAAGGTCATTTCTAAGAGGACAGACTTCTGAAGACAAATTTTGCCTCCCTGTGGAATGTGCTATTTTCAATCTTGAACAGAACTCTGATGGGTAAAATTGGGAGCCCTGACCAAATACTAGAGATAATGTATGGCAGTTACTTTGGCCTCTCATTAGACTATGCACGGTTGATTCTGAGGGAGATGGCAGGGGTAGTCATTGTTCCACGGGTTCATCTCTGTCCTATATATAATGATTGAGAAAGGTCTCCCTCTAAATGGAAACCTAATCAAGACACATGCTATGACAACCCACAAGACAACCATTATGTTCACAAGGTATCCGAAAGAAAGACCTCTTCTAGAGAGGTTCATGACTTACATTAAGGTAAAACAAGGTTAGGAGGGAGTATAGGTGTAGTAACAGTACTCCTGCATCGAGTCCTGTAACCCCAAAACGAATAGGACTTGCCTTAGGTGAGCCTGTCGTGAGATTTAGAGAGGAAGTGCCAGAGGGAGAACAAGGCACAGAGGTGAGGAATGATAGAATGGAAGAGAGAAAAGAGGTAAGAGAAGAGAGACAAGTAGAAGAGGGAGAAGAGAGAATAGTGAGAAAAGAGAAGAGGAGAAGGAAATATAAGAAGTAGAGAGTCGTAGATGAAGAGACTCAAGTGGTAGAACCTCATATCCCAAAGGTTCAGTAGATAGAGATAACAACTCAACTTGTAGAGGAGGAAGCTGCACAGCCTCTACAGAGGAGGAAGTTGAATAACCTTTACAGAGGAGGAAGAGGAGAAGATTGAGAAAGGTGATTTTGGAGGAACCAAGTGTGGTGGAGGCACAACAAGAAATGAGTCTGGTTACTGAAGAACCAGATATCACAGAACCACAGGCTCCGAAGAGCCTCATCGAAATGGCTGCAGAAATTGCCAAAGAGATTGTGGATTAACTCAGTCCACAACCACTTGAGGATCAACCTCAAGAGCCATTACCAGAAGATCTGGCATCCTTGGAAAATTTATATGAAGATTCTCCCAGCCCACCAGAGGTCTCTTCAGAGCCTCTGATAGAATCTACAGAGCATCTGGCCCAGCCACATGATATTCTCGAGCAAATGACCTTCAGAGAAAGGCGGGTAGAAGATGGGCTCTACCCGATAATTGAGGATGAAGTTGAGGAATAGATCTTGAATAAAAACGAGGAGGGAGAGATAAGTGAAAAAGATGCCTTTGAGGGAATACATCCAAA
The DNA here is from genome assembly GCA_954870635.1 of Arctium minus. Taxonomy (NCBI): domain Eukaryota; kingdom Viridiplantae; phylum Streptophyta; class Magnoliopsida; order Asterales; family Asteraceae; genus Arctium; species Arctium minus. The sequence goes on along the minus strand of OX941096.1, from coordinate 8,646,042 downwards.
CTCAACTCCCATTGCTTCCCACATGTTTGACCCTGCTGGTCTAGTAGTACGGGTCATTGAAGAAGATGTTCACCCCTCGATCCTAGCCCAAGCCAACCGGATAGGGGAAATTCATTCTTCCTATGCTCCACATTTAGCTGGGGAAACCATCCCAATTTCATCCTCTCAACAGGATGTTGTTGTAGACATAAGTATTCAATTGCCCTAGAGTACGCCAACACTTCACACAGAGGCATGTGTTTCCTCTGTCACGATAGAGAGAACAACCAATGACTGTCTAGAGCAGTCCGTGATTGCCCACAACGACGAAGAGGTTCTAGAACAACCTCTAAGTCAACACAATAACATATCTGTGGAAGACTCTGGACCTCTAAGTCAACACAATAACATATCTGTGGAAGACTCTAGATCTCCACAAGGTGATGATGTTGCTAGAACTTCTGTAGAGTCTTCATCTTCGGATGATGGTAAGGATTAGAAGGAAATCCTGATAAGCCTAACATAAAAGCAAGCTCTGCAGGTGTCCTTGTTACAAGGACTGAACCTAGTTCATGTGTTGAACAAGAGGTTACCCCTAGTTCGGAGTATGTTACTAAGGCCGAGTTCCAGGACTTTACTAACACTATGAACAAATCCATAACTGAGTTGAAAAGGTTGGTCCCCACCCTCACAACCAAAGTGATAAATCTCACATAGGCCATTACTATATTGGAGAATGTTTCCTTAGCCAATTCTATGGAGCTGAAAACCTTGGCTACTGCCTCTACCTTCCCCGCCACACAAGACCAGACTTCTACCTTGGCAGAGGTAGTAAAGGCAAATACAGAGGCTATCAAGTGCTTGGCAGAAATCATTAACTCCAAACCTTCAGAGCCAGCCGCCTCTACAAGTACCGCTGAGGGAGAATTGACCAAACTTCGCTCAAATATTCAGAACATGGTTTGCAGTACCATGGTCTCGATCTCTCAACCGCAGAACAAACTGCTTGTGCCGACATATTATGTGACAAAAACTGAAATGCACAGGTTGGGCGAAGCTCTGCTAAACAGAGTGAACTCTATTGGGGACAAGTTCACCACCTCTGACAACACTACTACAGAAACGATAAAGAAGAATGTTGCCTTAATGATCTTCAAATGCGACTATGAGGTCAATAAAGCAACGATGGCGGTAGGGGATATTGTTGATATGATAGAGCAAAGCGTGAAAGGGAATATGAAGCCTAAGGGGCAGAAAAGAAAGAAACCTTCCTCGTTCTAGACAGAGGAACAACAGAAGAGGAGGAGATATGATAATGAAGGTCCTGATGGATCTGGATCTTCAGCTCATCATAAGGGGAGAAGAAAGCAGAGAATTCTATCACAGCCAAACCCATCTCTATTGCTCCTTTATCATCTGAATAGTTAAGCTAAGTGGGACAATCCCAGAAGCAGAAATCTACTGGTCCTCTGTAGCCTTTATCAGCATATCTATAGAGTCTATGCCCAAGCTGAAAATCCTTGATGAGCCAGAAGTCATTGCGGAAGATCTGGCAAAGTTCATCAGCTTTAAAAATCCAGAGATTATTCAAGAATTCATTGCTACACTTGTTCAATACTCTGCTACAGAACCATTGAATGTTTTAGAAGAGAATTTGCAGAAAGAAATGCCTACAGAGCCTCATATGAATTTCTTTCCTTCCTTAACCACCACCTCTAGCCCAAAAGACAAAAAGCCTCCGTCTGCATCCAAATCAAATGTACCTATAGAAGTATCAACAGATAGAGTGGCAGAGATAGTGAAATCAATGGAATACATGAGGAAGCCAATCCCCAAACCTCTAAAGAAAGAATTGTCTTTCCATGAAAATATTTACAACTTCTTATACAACGCAAATGATGATGATGTTATAGTCGTACCCAACATCCATCCCTTGATGAAGGAAGAGGTGAAAAGAACGTTCTGGCGGAATACACAAAACAAGAGCAAAGTGCTCCCAGAATACGACATCAAGCAGGTTCTGGCTATAACCCTGCACTCTATTGCAAACAAAGTTGTGATATATGCCAAGTACATAGTGGAAAGAAAATATGGTGAGCAGTACGTCTTCACAGATGCAGATTTGATGAACCTCTACCCCTATGATCTACCTCAACTTCATGCATATACTGAACAGAGGCTCGACACAAGGAAGGAATTCACTATAGCTCTGCAGCTAAGTACTACATGATTTAGCTACAAATAGCTTTGCACCAAGGAAGTAATGCGAGAAAATGTTAAGTACTATAGCAAGGTTGATTTCCAAATATCTCTGCAACTAGGAGTTGACAAGCTTACAGTCACATCCCCTGATGACACCATTCCAGGCGTTGAAGAATTCCACGTAACTCATTAATCGTAGAGCCTGTAAATGGTCTTTGGTAATAGGACGATGATGGAAAGAAGAAAATCTATACGCCTTCCATTGCTCACAAATACTCAAATGATACTCTACAGAAGCTCAAACGAACCATTAGCCACAGAGTAGGCACTGCCAGAGTTCATCAAGGCCCTACCGAGAAGATGATTTACGAGATCGATGCAATTTTCAAGTTTAGGGATTTAATCATGTCTATGCATAGAACTCTAACTGATAGTTTTACAAACAAGACAAAAGATTTCCCTCAATAACTTCCTTTTGTAATTGTACTTGTATTTCCCTTTTATGAAATTACATTTTAATGAAATTACCTCTTGCTTTATAGATTAGAAGCACTTAACTTCCATATTTTTCTTTCTTATTTTTAAATACTTAGGGGCAAATTATTAGCCCCATATTCTATCATTGTACAAGTATTAAAAAATAAGACAAGTCTTAAGAGGCAGAGGACTTCTATCGAAGAAAGTTGTTGGATCTTGACAAACTCTACACTCCAAAGCACATAAGCTCTTAACTAGAAGATGACCCATGGTCCATAGAGATTTTGTGACAAGATCTATGGAAGTTACCTCTATGCTACCATCCTTGAAGAATTCAACATGTATCTTTCTCACAACTACGTCAGCCAATACAACCTTGCCATGTTAGCCTGGAACGGTTATTTTGCCTATACACATGGCATCCTCTAATAGGTGTTAGGCTTGACTTTACTGATATTCTCCTTTATATAGAAGATTTATGTAGGAGATTTAGTAATGATTTTGTATGCTCAACATATTTCACACACTTAATTACATATAATAGCTAGAGAGAGATTTGGTGAGATAGAGAGGGAATCACACACACTGAGTGCATGTTCTTGGTGTTCTTATTGTAATCAATCATCCTCTCATCAATACATATGATGATTGTGACTCAATAATTGTTTGTTATTTGTATTGATTGCTCTCTTTAATTTAATGTTGCTTTCTACCTATCCATCTTATATTCTACACACTGCTTCTGCACAATACTTTGATATTCTATCTATTTGTTTGATTGTGAGCTATATTTGGGACAAAAGTTGGGGACAGAGTCTTGAAATTCACCCTACTTTCTATGAGAATGAGATATTTCGATCTCATACTCGGTATGAACTGGCTGGCTAAACATCAAGTCACAATTGACTGTGAAGCCAAAAAAGTTATATTTTGGGACATCACTGAGCCTGGACATGTACTTCAGGGTATTCCACCCTGAAAATATATTTGTGTTATATCTGCTTTAAAATCTCACAAACTAATGGATCGTGGGTGTGAAGTGTTGCTAGCGGTGGTCCAGGATGTTTCTAAAACAAGTCCTAAAGTGCATGATATTCCAATTGTGAAAGAATTCCCTAATGTCTTCCAAGAAGAACTTCCTGGTTACCGCCTGAACGAGAGGTTGAATTCTCAATTGATATTATTTCAGGAGTTGGCCCAGTTTCAAAAGCTCCATATCGTATGGCCCCGTCTGAGCTAAAAGAGCTGAAGGATCAACTACAAGATCTATTAAACAAAGGGTACATTCAACCCAATGTATATCTTCGTGGGGTGCACCTGTACTCTTTGTAAAGAAGAAAGATGGTTCCATGAGACTGTTTATTGACTATCATGAGTTGAATCGTCTCACTATCCGAAACAAATACCTTTTACCTAGGATCGATGATATGTTCGATTAGTCACAGGGTGTCAGTTGTTTCTCAAATAATGATTTGAGATCCGGTTATTATCAACTCAGAATCAAGTATTCAGATATACCGAAGACTGCATTCCAAACTTGATATGATCACTATGAGTTTATGGTTATGCCATTCCGGTTGACAAATGCTTCAACAATCTTCATGGATATGATGAATAGAGTATTCTAGAATTATCTGAACGACTTTGTGATTGTATTTATTGATGACATTCTTGTTTATTCAAAGTCAAAGCCTGAACATGAAACACATCTTCGATTAGTTTTGGATATACTCTAAAAGAAAAATCTATACGCCAAGCTATCGAAGTGTGAGTTCTGGTTGGATCGAGTGGCATTCTTAGGCTACGTTATTTCAGCTGATGACATTCAAGTGGATCCCGCTATGGTTGAGGCCGTTACTAATTGGCCGAAACCAATAAATGTTGCTGAGGTGCATGCAGTTATGAGATTAGCTGGGTATTATCAGCGTTTTGTTGGAACTTTTTCCTGGATCGCACTTTCGTTGACTCAAACCCTAAGAAAAGGAGTAAAGTTTGTATGGGGTGACGATCAGGATAAAAGTTTTGAAGAATTAAAGCAACGATTCGTAACTGCACCAATACTTGTCTTATCATCTGGGACAGGCGGGTATTAAGTTTACAATGATGCATCCAAATCCGAACTGGGATATGTATTAATGCAAAACGGACGAGTTATAGCTTATGCCTCACGTCAACTCAATCCTTATGAAGTTAACTACCCGACATATGATTTAGAGCTAGCTACAGTTATGTTCACTCTAAAGATTTGGCGGCTTTACTTGTACTGTAACACCCGTGACTCTTGGTAAACCCTTGATGTTACGCTTACCGGGTTAATTCAGGACTATAAATCTTATCCAAGTGGTGTTCTTGAATTTTGGGTTTCGGATCAAGAGCGCGTCGGATCAAAGAGTCAGATTTTAACCCTCAGTATGCCCTGGGCGACCTTTCCCGCGATTGTGACAGAATGTCACTCTCGCGGGGCATTATCGCGAGTCCTGTACCGTAGGCTCTAAGGAGCGGGCGACTATGCCCCCTTGGCATAGTCGCCATGTCAATGTCGTATGTGGGGGCTGAGAGTTTGATAAGTCTGAATTTTCACCCATTTCCCTCATTTCTCATTTTCTAATCCCTTTCCATTCTCTCTCAAATCATTTCCCCTCTTCCCCACGAACCCTAGCCGATTTTGGAGCTTTTCCATGAAGATCAAGGTGTTCCCTCTTCATGTTATGTTGTGGGCTTCTTCCCTTGATGCAAGTTCGAGTTCTCATCTCCAACACTAAAGATTTTTGGGGTTCTCTAGGTTTTCACTCAAAACCTAAGTGGTAAGTTTACATTCTCCACTTCTAAGCATTAATGTAAGTTATTGATGCTCCATTGATGATTCCCTGGTGTTGATTCCTCTAATTTTTGTTTGGAAGATTTTGGGTTAAAATTAGGGTTTTGATTTTATGTTGAGATCTTGTGTAAATGTTTGGGGGAATGATTTTATATGGTGGAATATGGTTATTTATGATTGGACCCTTGTGGATCTAGGTTTTGGAAGCTTGAGTTGAAGAGTTGGAATGGATGCCTTCGGAAAGTTTTGGTGGGATAAGCTTTTGGAGGCCAATGGTTGGGGATTGAAAACTAGGTTTAACTTAACCTAGCAAGGTGAGTTCAAGTTGATTTGTGAAAACGGTGTACATGCCAAAATGGTTATTTTAAAGTGTTATGTGTCTTACATGAAATTGTTAACTGCTGATAAGTTTGATTATTTTGAAAATGTTTAACTTTATAAACTTATATAGCACACATTTTGGCATTTTTGGACATTTTGATAAATGTGTCACAAAAGAATGTGTTTTAATGATTTATTGCATAAATGGGTATTTGGTCGAAAATGCACTTTTAAGTGTTTGTCAGGTTTTATGCATAATTCATGAAATGGAATAATTGGAAAAGCACGCATGTGTGAGTTCTTTGGTTTTGGTCATTTCCGACTTTGGGAAACCTTTTAGAAATGGAAAACCTTTTGGGTTTTGGGCCGAAGGCCAATGGTAATTTGAGAATTTAAGACCTTGAGAAAATGGGTATTTTGGTTTATGTAACCATATTGGCTCTCGTGTTTTAGCCAATAGTCTAATAAGCCTTTTGGGGCTTGTTTTGTACTCGTGTGAGTCTTTGGAACGTTTATTCGGTTTTGGTAGCTAGTTGAGGAGCCTTGGACATATGGTGTACTTAGTTGCATCTTATTTGAGAGTTACATGTTTTGAATGCGTTAGTTCATTCTTTTGAGTCATGTAACATTTTAGATTATAATGCATTGGATCCATAGGCATATGAGTCAGTCAGTTGGTTAGTTGGGGACTTTATCCCCGTTTGGGGACTGGACATTATTTATGGCTAGCGGGAGCTCTAGGTACAGATTGTGGGTGGTTGAACTCGATAACCGCGTAACCTTTATTGAAGGGCTCGAGGTAGAGATCGTGGGTGGTTGAACTCGATGCCTGTTTGTCGTCTAGTATGGTTACTCATCGTGGAATTTAGTGTCCGCGTTTGAATTCTAGTGAGTGGTCCCCAAGTCATGTTGTTGTTATGTAAGATTGCGGTGGTGCTCTGCAGAGCCAGATACGGAGCTAAGTCTTGCGGTGGTAGCTCAGATGAGCCGGATACGGGGACTTGTGGCTTTGGTTGTGACACTCATTAGAGGTCGAGTAGACACTAGGATCAGTGGTGTCTTGCGGGGGTAGCTCAGAGGAGCCGGATACGGGGAACCATGGTCTTATGTGAAGCTCGAGAACATTGATAAGTGGCTTAACTTTGTGTGCCCGCCACTTTCGATGGAATTCGGGTATCCCCCATCACCGAAAGGTGTTGTTTTTGGGTATTGAGTTTTATTATCCAAGTTTTCGGTGGCGTTTTGTATAATTGGGTTTACCCTTGATTTATGGGTTGAGTATTATGCCCCACCCGTACTTTGGGTGTTTCGGGATATAAGGTTTTTGAGAGTCAAAGAATCTCTAAATCTTTAGAGAGATAAAGTAGAGAGAGAAAGTATGAAGCGCAAAGTGATCTGATGTATTGAAAATGTAAGTCCAAAGTTACAAAACAAAGGCTCTAAGGGGACTTAAATACCCCTAGCCTTTTACAATACAGAAAAGAACATTAAGCACAGTAAAAGCTAGAAAATAAATACAATGATTACTATAAAAACAGATCTAACAATCTCCCCCTTAGTAATCATTGGCGCCGTGGTCTTCAAAAACAATCTTCAAAAACAGCATAGACCAACTAGGTGACTTTGGAAAATCACAGACGCTCTTCTCGTTGACGAAGTCTATTTAAACCAACTAAAACTTCCAGTCATCTTAGATTTGAGCGAAGATTCAATCTCTCTTGAAATGAATCTAAAGTCTTTTGGATAAGACGGATTTCATCATTATCAACCAGGAATGCATTTTCTCTTGATTCCGAAAATCTTCTTTTGGCCTCCTTCAGACGTTGTTCTAACTGAAGCTTGATCACCTTTAAGGTTCCATCGGAGTAGTGAGCAATTTCTTCAAACTTGAGAAAGCATTTTTCATTAGACCCATTCTTGTACACAACTCCATATGGATCTTCAATAATGGTGAGAAGAGGATAAGACTCTAAGTTCGGTAAGCTTTGGTTGGGCCTGAGAAGATTAACAACCGGTTGGAAGCTTTCAACAGCCATCTGGAAATCAAAAACCCTGAAGAATCGGATTTGTCGTCGAATGAATCTTTTAATGACGAACAAAGCTTGAGAAATATCCTGTGTTCTATGATACAGATTCCTGAAGTGATCAAATAAGAATTCAATATCATCTATAGAAAGGTCAGTGAAGTCTGCCTCTGAAAATTTATACCGCTTGCAGTCTCTTCTTTCAACTTCAAAATCAGGATACCAGATGTTCACAAACTTGTTGATTGTGACACTGATCACTCGAACAATCAAGTGTTGAGAAGAAACGGTATTATTTCTTTTGCGCTGACACTTGATGAACATCAAGTACTCATATTGATAGGCATCTGACTCTTTCTCTACTCCAAGGATTGCATAGATGTTAATCGCTCTTCTTCTAGAGACAAAGATGTTTCTCTGAGTGTCTTCAAGAAAGGCTGATCTTTGCCTTGATGCCAAATATCTACGTTGCAAATTCCTTTGTCTTTGACGTCTAGATAAAGCTGGTCCTTCTTCTAAAATGGATGGTGGAATTACAGGATCAGAAGATGGAACATCAGCTTCTGCTCTTGACGACTGACCAACTTCAAATGATCTTGAAGGAATAGTGGTAGTCGGAGCTGAACTAGCAACAGGAGTAGATGTGACATTAACTGATTCAGGAATCTCATCACGAGCAGGAAGATCACTGTATAACAAATCTGCTTCTTCTTCGTCTTTCGCATCCATGAACACTGAGTCATCTTCTGTATCTGATATGATAATGATGTCATCATAGTCTTCTTCATTGACTTGACAAATCTTTTCAAACCTTACATCTTCATCATCATCAGAATTAATCTCTATGAAGTTAGCAAAGAATGACCTCGTGTCATTTGCAGCTTCAGATTCTTCAACTTCATGAATACTTTCAGAAACATCTGGATCCATATAAACAACAATTTGCATATTATTGTTAATATTACTCTCAGAAATATTCAGTTCATTATGCAAAGAAGACAGATCAACATTCTCAATCATAACATTCACTAAATTCTGAATGTTGCAGTGTTCAACAGATTCACCACTCTTTCCTCTGTCACCAGCCCCTTCTTCTTGAATATCTTCTCTAGCTTCAGAAGATCCTTCAACTCTCGGTCTCTTTGCCATCTCCCCCTCATGGCCTTGATGATCAGGATCATCTTGGTCATGTCGGCGCTTAAGAGACGGGCCAGCCTCAGTTCTGCAGCTTTGTTCATGAGAATCAAGCCTGGAAGATAAATCAGAGAAGGCTTGAGTCATAAAAGATTTAAGATCAGCAAAACTTAATCGAACTTCTGATCTGAATGCATGGAACTCATCAGATAAAACAGTAATCCGGTCAGATTCAGAAGAAGAAACTGGAGGCGGCGTAGATTGGAAGTTCCGAAGCAAAGAAAGAAGATCTTGATCTTGATGTTCAGGCGGCGACATAGAGAGAAGTCGAGCATAGAGCAAATCTGTCAACTCTGAAACTGGAAGATCATAGACTCGAGTTGTTGAAGTCGAAACAGGAGGACGAGTAGAAGTAGAAACACCAACAGACTGCAAAAACTGTGGAGGTTGAGGAATAGACATGATTGCAGGAGCAGATGATTGAACAACAGTAGATGAGTCTCTAATAACCACCCCAGATGGGCGGCGGAAAGGAATTACTTCAGGTATTGAGGATGTATCAATCTCTGGCATCTTTCCCTTTAAGAAAGCACGTAACTTCTGAATTTCCGAATTCTTGTGTTCTTCAAACTGCTCATTCATCTGTCGAATCACATCATTCAGAGTAGAAAATTTTGCTGTTCAATCCCGTACCTCGATTGAAGAAGTTTCGACACTGGAAGAAGGCTCGAGAGAAGATGGAGAAACAGCAGTATCTAGAACCTGATGATGAGTTAAAACATTAGCAAAAGCTAAATCAAGTTCATCTACATGTATATCAACAACTCTCGGATTGATGGGAATAGATTCGGCTTCAAAATGAATATCCTCTTGAACAATCACTTCCGGTGTCCTGGTCTTCCTTTCATAAACTTAAATACTCGGTTGATCAGCATGATCACTATCATCATCATCAGAATCACTTTCATCTTCATCATTATCACTAGCAATAACAGCAGCATCATCAGCATCATCAGAAGGATCAGGAATAGGAGACTCAGTAACAAATGCAGTTAGAACATTCTCAATTTGTTGAGAAGCAACATCTTCTTGAACTATTTCTTCTTCAACAAAAATAGCAACTTCTTGCTCATCTTCAGCCTCTTTTTCAACTTCAGGCGCTTGTTCAGAAATAGCTGCTTCAACTTCAACAACTTTTTCAACAGCTTGAACATCAGCTTCCATAAACTCATTTTCCATGCAATATTCTATGACATCCTCATCTGTAACATCAGCGTAGTTGGCAATAAGAGCATATGGAATAGTCATAGAATAGTTGAAAGACCTCTTCTGCTTCTGAATATAAGTCATTTCAGAGTCTGGAACCTGAGGCCAAGATAACCTGCGAGGAATGGCTGGATTGCTGTGGAGCATGCTTCGAACAATAAGCTTCATAAACCTAATGAACGGAATGAACTTCCGTTTCTTGTTGGTGAACTTGTCATGTACAACCTCCGAGAGTTCTGTCCAAAAAATAAATGTGTAGTCGACATGCAAGTCATAGACGACTGCATGGAACAATCGGAGATACAATAAACTTGCATTGTATGTGCCAGAATGCTTCGATGTCAAGCACCTAATGATAACTGAAAACAGTGCATACCATACTGGAGGTAGATTAGACTTGTTAAAGTCTGTAGGTTTGTTCAAAGTACCAACATATCCAAGATTCCTTATTCCTTCATATACTTCCTCTTCTGATGCAAAACTGTCATAGGTAGTTCTGCCTGGTCTGGAGTTTGGCTCGGGAAGCTCCAATATCAATCTCAGACGCTTGTAAGGAAGAAAAGATTCAAATTGATCGATTTGAAGATCAAAGTGATGCGGACGAGCCATTTCATTCTTTGTTATTGTATGCCAAGCCTGCTGGAGATAAACCTCAGGAACAACTGCGCAGTAAGAAAGAGCAGGGGCAAGTGGATGACCTCTGAGAATTGATCGTATCACGGGATGTATCTTGATTCTGTCAAAGTCCACGTGATAGTTGTTCGGTTTGTAAGGCATATACATGATGGTTGGGAACACATCATATGGTGTACGACGAGAAGCAGAAAGATCGGCTCCAACAGAAGGATGTGACGGCATGGGAGTATCATGAGAGGCTCGATCAGACGGATCATCGAGAATGGCATTCTCGCCTTGAATCATTGGATCAGTATTGGTTTTGGAAGACATAATAGACCTGGAAAACAAAAAATGAAAAAGAATTAGACAAAAATAAAAAAAAATATTCTAAGTATGGTTTGCGTGCCAAGTTAGAAGCGCAAACCAAGGTTTGCGTTTCAGTCATGAGACGCAAAGGTAAGTTTGCGTGTCTAACATGGTTCGAAAACTATACTTACAAAAACAAAACAAAAACACACAAAAACGCAAAGGAAGGTTTGCGTATCAAGTTAGAAGCGCAAAGTAGACTTTGCGTTTCTAGTTAGAGGCGCAAAGTTCACTTTGCGTTTCTAACTAGACGCGCAAAGTTCACTTTGCGTTTCTAGTTAGACGTGCAAAGTTCACTTTGCGTTTCTAACTAGACGCGCAAAGTAGACTTTGCGGGACAAACATACTTGATATCAAAACGCAAAAATAAAAGCAAGAAACACAAACAAAAAGAAAGTTTGCGTGTCAAAGAGGAGACGCAAAGTAGACTTTGCTTGTCCTAGTTGATACGTAAACTACACTTGAAAAAACAATAGGTTTGCTTAACAAGTTAGAAGCGCGAAGTAAACTTTGCGTTTCTAGTTAGACGCGCAAAGTTCACTTTGCGTTTCTAGTTAGACACGCAAAGTTCACTTTGCGTTTCTAGCTAGACACGCAAAGTTCACTTTGCGATTCTAGCTAGACACGCAAAGTTCACTTTGCGTTTCTAGCTAGACGCCCAAAGTTCACTTTGCGGGTCTATCAAACTTGAACTTCAAACCTAGTTTACGCGAGACAAAACCCGAAAACCACAAAAAATAAAATTAAAGCTAGAAAACAAGAAATTAAAGTAAAAGGAAACATACCTGAAGATCGATTAGTAGTTCTAAGCAAAACCCAATACTTGATTTTAAGAAAATATGCACGAAATCACAATCTGAGTATTTTGAATGGAACGAGAAATACGAACATCAGATTTTTGAATACTCTAATCGATAAACAAATGTAACTCAACATCAAAAAACGAAGTGAATAGAATCAAAACATACCTTGATTTCGTGTAACAAAATCTGAAAGTAATCAGATTAGAACCTTGAACACAGAGAGCGACAGAGAGAATGAGGGAGCCGAAAAGACAAACAAACTAAGAACAGGTAGGCGGGAAAGAGAGAATGAAAAGAAAAAACACTATTTAAACCTAGAAAACTAAAAAAAATCTAAATCTAAAAAAAATAACATAAAAATAAAAATAAAAAAATTGTAAAAATATACCTGAAATTCTTTCACCCCCCCCTATACAAATGCACAAAAAAAATTTAACTGTTAGTATAGCAAATGTGTAGAAAAATCTGAGAAACATACCTGTTTAACTTCGGATCAACACAGATAATTTTCTTCCTTACTCCCCCTCAACCACAGAAAAGTTCAGATAACTTTTTCAAATTAGCTCTCCCCCTTGAAAATTGCACAGACCATATACAAATAACACAAATACTCAAACATAAAGACATCAGTATGAAAGATGATCATATTGAATATAAATTTTGTAACAACTGAACATATAAAATTTTAAACACTAAACAAATTAAAATCTACTCAGTAAAATTTCACAGATTTATCAATCAGTTGAAATCAAGCATATATTGTTGGATGCAAGAACAAGTATAATTGCATATCAAGCTAAGACATGTTCAGTTTCAAAAACTTCCATTTGTCTATTCAGTGTGCTCGCATGTGAACTTCAATTAGCTTCAAGAAAAATGCAGTTCTAAAATTATTATAGAAAACTTTGCATGTACTGACTCTAAGTCATCAAAAATTAAGACTTTCACAAATTTACAGGTTTATCACAACTCAAACATATCACCAAGTATTATGAGATGTGTGCTCATTGGCATCTTTTAGCAGTGTGCACATTGGCATCTTAACATGAGTGTGCTCTTTGGAATCTTTTAAGTGCGTGCACTTTGGCATCTTTTAATCAGAGAGTTAATTAAGTAAAGAACATGTCGTAAACGTAACTTTCTATCTGACCCTATTGCAGGATTTGGGTCAGCCACTCCCAGACCAGCTGGTCTTAGGGGACTAGGTGTCAAGCACCCCTTGGAACTTACTTTCCCGGATCAGAAAGGCTACATCGACATATCCTAAACCCATTCATACCAGTAAAACATGACTTTCGATCTGATTTTATAGAAGGATTTCTGTTCGATCACTCCCAGACCAAATGACCTTAGGGGATCAGATGACAAGCATCCCGAGGAACTTACTTTCCCAAGCCAGAAAGGCCACAGGTACAAACTTTTAAACCCAGACATTTCTGTATTTTAAGAATTTATTATTCATCTCAATCACTCAGATCAACGTCTAAATGCTTAGCCCATATTTTCATTCTGATCTATAATTCTGATGATTTAGGTAGTCTAAGCAAAGTAAACTTTAAAAATTCAGACTCACATATCTTTAAAGCAGTATTAAAAGCTACAAACATGTTGCTGACTTTTCGACTTTTGTAAGAATTGAAGTTTGAACATATAAAACTTTAATACAAACAAATAACTTGTAAAAGATCCTAGACATACATTTTATTCAAAAGAAAGAAAATCTGTAAAATTTTACTTTATAGAATAAAATTTGTAAAGATTTAAACTTTTAAATTCAACATGCCTAATTTTGAAAGCAAAAAATTGAAACGTTTTTCATCTAAGGCTTTTGTAAAGATATCAGTAAGTTGATATTCAGTTGGTACAAAATATAATTCAATAGTACCTTCTTCCATGTGATGCTTTATAAAATGGTATCTCATATCTATGTGCTTGGTCTTGGTGTGCTGGACTGGATTGACCGATATCGCAATTGCAGACTTGCTGTCACAATATATCGGCACTGTCTTGTATAGCATTCCGTAATCACGAAGTTGCATTTTCATCCAGAGTACTTGAGCACAGCAACTAGCTGCAACGACGTATTCAGCTTCGGTTGTTGATATTGAAACATAGTTTTGCTTTTTCGACGCCCAGCTTATCAGTCTGTCACCTAAAAACTGAAGATGACCAGAAATACTCTTCCTTTCCAATTGATTACCACCAAAATCTGCATCTGAATAAGCAATCAAATTATAGTCAGAACTTTTAGGATCCCATAATCCTAAATAAGGAGTTCCTTTAATATATCTAAAAATGCGTTTGACTGCTAAAAGATGAGATTCTTTTGGTTTAGCTTGGAATCGGGCACACAAGCACGTGGAGAACATTATGTCCGGGCGACTGGCAGTTAGATACATCAGTGATCCGATCATCCCTCTGTATGTCTTTTGATCCACAACTTTTCCATCTGGATCGAGTCCGAGTTTGGCACCGTGAGCCATCGGCGTTCCGATTGAAGTAGATTTGTCCATCTTGAATTTCTTCAAGATGTCAAATATATACTTTGACTGGTTGATGAAGATACCATCAGGAAGCTATTTCACTTGTAAGCCGAGGAAGAAATTGATTTCTCCCATCATGCTCATCTGAAATCTAGAGGTCATAAGATCAGAAAACCATGTACACAAAGATTTGTTAGTCGCACCGAAAATAATATCATCTACGTATATTTGTACTAAGCAGATATCAAGATTAGTTCTATAAATGAAAAGAGTAGTATCGATAGATCCTTTGGTGAAGCCGGATTTGACCAACAAAGCTGACAACTCGTCATACCACGCCCGTGGAGCTTGTTTCAAACCATACAATGCTTTATCGAGAAAATATACATAATCTGGACGATCTTTGTCAACAAATCCCTCTGGCTGAGATACATATACTTCTTCTTTCAGCTTGCCATTGAGAAATGCCGTCTTGACGTCCATTTGATATACTGTGAAGTTGCGATAAGCAGCGAAGGCAAGAAACATTCGGATAGCTTCCAATCTGGCAACGGGTGCAAATGTTTCATCGTAGTCAATACCTTCTTCTTGTCGATATCCTTTGGCTACCAACCTTGCTTTGTTCCGCACGATGATACCATCTTTATCCTTTTTGTTCTTGAATATCCACTTTGTACCAATTATGCTTTTTCCTTTCGATCTCGGTACAAGTCTCCACACTTTGAGCACATCAAATTGATTGATCTCTTCTTGCATAGCAATAATCCAATCTGGGTCTTCCAATGCTTCAGAAACTTTTGTAGGTTCAATCTTGCTTAGGAAGCAAGTGAAGAGACATTCGTTGGAAGTAGCCGACTTGGAGCGTGTAGAAACACTGGCTTGAGGATCTCCAATAATTTGATGAATTGGATGAGATCTTGTCCATTTTGTTATATGAGGGAGAGGATCAATTACATCTTGAACAACTTCTAATTGAAGAGAGGGAGGTTCAGAAACTTCAACATCAGATGAAAAGATAGAAATAGTTTCAACTTGAGGAGGAGGTATCTCAACAATCTCTGAATCAGATTCAGGAACAGTTTGTTGAATAACATCATTCTGTACTTCTTCCTGAATTGATTCCTCTTGAACAGGTTGATCTTGAATTGACTCTTCTTGAGTATGTTCTTCATGAATAAGCTCAACTTTTGATTGAACATTGTCTGATTGAACACACTCTTGTTGTGCTGGTTCTTGTTGAATAGGAGAGACTGGAGCAACATCATTGTCAGAGATAGATGCAGCGGAATTTGGAATAGATGAGCTCTCAGTTTCCTGATTCAAAACATTAGAAACATTTTCAGAGTTAGATCTAGGCAAATCATCATAAAAATTTTCAAACAAAAAATCAAGATCAGAAAGATTAGGAGAGGGGGTAGAAGAATCCTGGTTATCCGGTGAAAGAGCAGGTTCTGAACTGATTTGCTCAGAAACTGAATTTCCAGTAAAAGCGGGTTCTGAGCCTGAGTGACTAGAAACCAAATCAGCAGCTTCGTCAAATTTTACATTGACACTCTCTATGACCTTTCTTGCAGAGATCAGAAAAAATCTATAAGCAGCAGAGTTTGTAGAATAACCCATGAATACACCCTCGTCTGCCTTCGGACTAAACTTGTTGAGATTCTCCCTGTCATTCAGAACGTAGCATTTACACCCGAATGACTTGAAATACTTGATGTTTAGTTTGATCCAGTTCATAAGTTCATACGGTGTTTTGTTGAAACGACGATGCATAATTGATCTGTTCTGTGTATGACAGGCAGTTGATACTGCTTCAGCCCAGTAAGACAAAGGTAGACCTGAATAAGCGAGCATTGATCTGGCGGACTCAACGAGCGTTATGTTTCTTCTTTCAACAACTCCGTTCTGTTGCGGAGTTCGTGCAGCAGAAAATTGTTATTGTATTCCTTGAGATTCATAGAATGCCTGAAGAGTACTGTTTTTGAATTCAGTACCATTGTCAGATCTTACCACTTTCACTTGCTTCTGCTTATTTGTCTAAGTTGTCTTGATGAGGTTGATGAGTACTTCAGGAGTCTCGTCTTTTGAGTTCAGAAATTTTACCTAAGTATATTTGGAGTAGTCATCAACAATTACCAAAACATATTTCTTATGTCCTAAACTCTTCGTCTTCATCGGACCACACAGATCAACATGCAAAAGATCAAGAATAGCCGAAGTGCAGTGTTCAGGCTTAGGCTTGTGAGGAGCTTTCTTCATTTTTCCTTTCTCACAATCCTGGCATAGATGGTCTTTCTGGAAACGTAGAACTGGAAGACCTCTCACTGAATCATTCTTGACCAAGCGATCCATATACTTGAAGTTGAGATGAGCTAAACGTTTGTGCCAAATCCAACTTTCTTGAACTGAAGCTTTAGAAAGCAAGTAGATATCTGAAGGTATTTTGATCTTGGAAAGATCAATGGTATACAAATTTGAGTGTCTTTTTCCTACCAGAAGATCCTTGCCATTATCATTCTTCACTGCAACTCAAGGTCTTTATCGCAGAATTGGCCGATGCTGAAAAGGTTGTGACTTAGACCCTCGACGTAGCTTACTCTTTTTACAGTTATGTTACCCTGAACCAGATCACCATAACCAAGAATCGGAGCTGTCTCACAATTACCAAATTTCACACGACCGCAACATTTATCTTTAAAATTAGACAGAAGTGATTTGTTTCCAGTCATATGTTTTGAACGTCCCGAGTCCAGATACCATAATTGACTAAGTTGCACACACAGAAACTACACCTTTTTAGGTATCCATATGCTTATGGGTCCCTTGTTAGATTTATATCTTTTATTTTTCACAGATTTAGTTTTTATGCAAGAATGAAAGCAATTATCAATAGAAGATAAAACACAATTATCAGAATCAGAACTAGAAGAAGCATGTGAGATATTCTTTGATATATCAAACATTTGCTGAATAGAGTATTTTAGGTTTTTATTACATGTAGCAAATGTATCAGTATCACAAAGATTCTCTACACAATTAACTCCTAACAGTTCAGATTCTAAAATTGGCTGTTTCATCCTCCAAATCTGCCTTGATGACTTCCTCATAGTCCGATTTGAAGAAGAAAAATCAGAAACATTAGAATTTTCAGATAAGACAGTATCATGTTTCTTTGACTTCTTTGATCTTCTTCTTTTACGCTTCTTTTTATAAAATTGAGCATTTAGCAGTAAAGAATTATCAATAATTGAATCAGAAGAAAAAACTTTATCAAAGAAATCAGTCTTAGCATTTGACATTGAAGAACTAGCCTTGGAGTGAAAATTTTCAAAATTGCACAAGTCTGGAGGAGGTTTGCGCTTCCCATTGGAGGCGCAAACTGAGCTTTGCGTTTCTAACTGCATGCGCAAACTTTCAGTTTGCGTTTCCAACGTGGAACGCAAATGGCCATTATTTTGTAAAACTTTAGAATTTTCCTTAGAATCTTTTGACAATCTAGAAGAAATTTTATCTTCAAAACTTGTTTTCATTATAAAAAGAAATAAATCGTTTTCTAAACAAGTTTGAAGATTTTGTTCTTCTAATCTATCTTCAAGATCAACAATCTTACCTTCTAACACTAATGGGGGAATGTATTTCTTAGTATCATAAGACACCGGAGATACATTTTCCTTTTCAGTGTTATTAAAAATATCAACAAAATCTGTTGAAAATGAAGATTTATTGGAAGATTTGACATTTAAAAGATTTTGAAATTTTCTGGATTTCTTAGATTGATCAGGAAAATACTTTGCATTTTCAGAAGTGTAAACAAATGGCATTTCCATTCTTTTATTTTTCATCCTTTTCACATTTTCTTTTTCCAAAATTTGTTTCTCAGTTGTCCAAAAGAATTTAAACTGAGGAGCATATCTTGCAAGAGTAAAATAATCATATTCATATAAAGTAGGAACTTCATTTTTAGCATGATTTAAAAAATGTGGGTTTTCAAAACCAAGTCCCCACTTTTCTTTTATGGCTTTTTCACTCCTTGGTTTATTCATGAAAATTGTTTGCTCAGACTGTTCTCTTTTATACAATTTCTTTTCTAAAACAATTATCTTTTCAGAAATGATTTTATTTGAAGAAGTCAGTTCAGTCAACGAATCATGATAAGTCTGATTTGAATTTTCTAACTCGACCAACTGCTTATTAAATTTCTCTTTTGTGTCAAATAAAATTGACTTTTCATCTTTTAAAGAAATTTGCAGTTTTTCGATTAAATCAGACTTTTCTTGATTTTCAAACTTTTCAGAAACGAACTTTGAGCGCAATTCATGCAAAGCAGTGATAAAAACATTCATTTGAGATAAAAAGAAATTATAGTCAAACTCAGATATTACCTTAGAACCATCAGATGATGTATCCTCTTCCTCATCATCAGATTTGTCATCACCTATAAAGCACATGGCTGCAGTTTCCTCATTTTCAGCCTCGTTGTCCGAATGATCCAACCAGTATTCTTCTTCAGCCAACAAGATGGTTCCACTTTCCTTCTTTTCAGCTAGAGCCAACTTCTTTCGGTAAAAAGCATCATCCTTTATCACTTTGACTCTACAGTCCTTAACCATATGTCCAGGCTTCCCATAGTTAAAACAGTTAACCACCTTTTTCTCATCCTTCTTCTGTTCAACCACCTTAGCTGGTTCATACTTTGGAGTGTATGTCTTTGAAGGAGCACAGGTTCTATCTTTTTAGAACCAGAAGTAAACCGCAAGTTGTTTGAACCAGATTTGTGCTTGAATCTCTTCTGATAGTGCTGAGTCAAAAGTATCATGGCCTTCTCTAGAGCTTCACCATCATCATCCGTTGATCCATCATAAGTTGTTTCAGTCAAAGCTTGCTCAGCCAGTTGGCTAGCTAAAAGAGCAATAGGATCTACTGACAGAGGCTTGTTCTTCTTATCCAGTTTCGCCTTCTTCTCCATTACCATAGATTCATCTGTCATAAAGATTTCGTATAATTCCTGAATTGGCATGGTTGAGATTCTGACATCGTTTCTCATTCTGTGGCATGACTTGTTCCACTCAGGTTGTAAAGCGTTCAGAAACTTCAAGTTAGCCTCCAACTCAGTCTTCTTAACTTTGATCTTGTAGAGATCATTGATAACAGCCCAGAATCGATCAAAAACATTTTTCAAACTTTCCCCATCCTTGGCCTTGAACTTTTCAAAGTTGTTCATGTACCTGGTCTGTCGTAACTGAGTAGACATAGCAGTACCAAGCATAATCTTCGCAAGTTGTGTCCACATCATCATTGGGTTATATTTTAAGCAATCGATTCTGTTATAGATGGAGTTGGGAAGAGCAAGGATCAAATTTGATTTGTCCTGGCTATCAGCTTGATGTCTTAACATTTCATCAGCATCATATTCCCTTAAAGCTTTCTCAACAGAGGTAGCAACAGAAGTTGTTGTAGCTGGAACAGCTTTCCTTGGTATTTCCATAGGACCCTGAGTCAGTGATTTCATCATGTTCTCCCCATTCGGTTGCCTTTCAATAAAGTTGATGAACCGATCCTGCCACTGTTCGAATTCATTCTCATTTATGAGAACTGGTGGATGAGTATCAGACACCAAAGACATCATGAGGTCATTCTTGTAGATTTGAGCTTGTAGAGACATCTTGTGAAAAAATCAGAAAATTTAGAAAATTTTCTAAGTATGAGAGACGCGCAAACTAGAGGTTTGCATTTGTAATGAGGAGTGCAAAGAAGGTTTTACGTTTGCAGAGGGGAACGCAAACTGAGCTTTGCGTTTGCTTCGTGAAACGCAAAGTGAAGCTTTGCGTGTGTAGACTTCGCGGGTGAGAGACTTTGCGGGTGAGAGACTTTGCGTTGCAGTTATGAAACGCAAACTTGATGCACGAAGACTTTTCGCTTGAAGAAAGAAACG
Organism: Arctium minus; assembly: GCA_954870635.1. Classification (NCBI taxonomy): domain Eukaryota; kingdom Viridiplantae; phylum Streptophyta; class Magnoliopsida; order Asterales; family Asteraceae; genus Arctium; species Arctium minus. The sequence goes on along the minus strand of OX941096.1, from coordinate 8,625,619 downwards.
CGAAATATCTTTGCGTTTCCAAAGTGAACCGCAAACCTGAAAAATTATACTAACACACAAGTTAGACCACAAAATCTAAGAATGAATGAATGAGGCGCAAAGCATATGAATGAGGCGCAAGATATATGAATGAGGCGCAAAGCATTTAAGAAAATATGAATGAGGCGCAAGATATATGAATGAGGCGCAAACTTATAAGAATGAAACGCAAACTTCAGAAACACTACTAAATCACGCAAGATCAACTACAACTTTGAAAATTAACCAAGAAAAAAACACACTGAATTTCGAAAACTTCTTTCTAACAAATTTTATCAAACAATTTCGATTGAAAAACACTAAATCAACAATTTCGAAAAAGAACAGAACGAGAATACGTTTTTCAGAAAATCACAAAATCACCAAATTGAGAATCAAATCATGTTTTTTATGGAAAACTTTGTGAATCAAATACAATCGATTATCACATACGAATCTAATGAAACCAAAATCAATACAATTTGACCAGAAACACTTCCAAATTTGATGAGAAATCAAGAAAACGAGATTTTCTTGAAAAGTTCAAGAAAATCGATCAAATTTTCGATTTCAATCACAAATTCAGATTCAGAAAATGCAATCTCTCAATCCTCTCAAAATTTAGTTGGCTCTGATACCAATTGAGAGTCAAAGAATCTCTAAATCTTTAGAGAGAGAAAGTATGAAGCGCAAAGTGATCTGATGTATTGAAAATGTAAGTCCAAAGTTACAAAACAAAGGCTCTAAGGGGACTTAAATACCCCTAGCCTTTTACAATACAGAAAAGAACATTAAGCATAGTAAAAGCTAGAAAATAAATACAATGATTACTATAAAAACAGATCTAACAGTTTTAATCGTATTTTCATATATGAAGAGTTCAATTTATATTTACGTTGAGCAAGTTTTGGGTTAAAGCTAATTGATGAAAGGGTGGTTTATATTGGTATCCTCATTCGTAAAACAGTTTGGGTTGGAAAACGTTTAAATTGGTATTCTTTGCCTAAAATGCATATTATTGAAAAATGAGTCTCTTTCAGATGTAAGGCATATCATATTTAAGGATTATGACTTTAACCGCATTCTTTCTTTTTAAACGGTTAATTTATTTATGTTGAAAACTCTTAAGCTCACTAGGCATTAAGCCTAACCTTTTTATTTGTCAGCATGTGCATCAGGTTCCAGATGGGGGTTTGGTTCTAGCAGTTCTATGAATAGACATGCTTAGTTTTTACAAGCGTAAGTAATTGGTGAAGTCTTCCGCAGTTTGGAGATAGTGACCATTATTGAGTTTTTGTAGCACTCGTCCTCATTATAGACTGTTTGTATAGAATGAGTTTGTGTATTGAGGTTAAATATTAAATTGTGGTTGTAGATGATTTATTTATTAGTGTATTTAGAAAATTTTAAATTAGTTGCTATTTCCAGATTCGAGGGTGTTACGAGTACGGTCAAACATGTGACATATTCACCGACCACAAAAACCTGAAATATATTTTCACACAAAAAGAACTCAACAGGGGGCAACGTCAATGGCTTGAATTGTTGAAGGACTATGATGTCCGAATACAACATCACCCAGGAAGAGTGAATCTTGTGGCTGAAGCTATTAGTCGGAAAGGTGTAGGATATGTGTTAGGTCTGATTTTATAGTAATCATTGTATTTATAGGGCTTGGTCAAATACTGTGTTTTGTGTCCTATACTGTGTAGTATTGACCAAGGGTATTTAAGTCCCTTTGGTCTTGTTTTCATTTAAGAACTTCACGCACATCATTCAATATACACACTTTGCGCTCACTTTGCTCTCTCTCTACTTTCTCTCTCTAGGATTCATTGATCTTGGACTCACAATTGGTATCAGAGCCATCTGAATCTTGAGAGAATTGAGATTTTTTTTTTCGAATCTGAATTTGTGAATTTAATCGAAAATTTGATCGATTTTCTTGAATTTTTTCAAGAAAATCTCGTTTTCTTGATTGTTCATCAAATTCGGATGTGTTTGTGATCGAATTTGTTTGAATTTGGTTTTATTGAACTCATTTTTGTTAATCGATCATAATTGTTTCATATCTTTTTGCATAAAATCCATGATTTGATCTTCAATTTTGAGATTTTTGATTTTCTGGAAATTCAAATTTTCTCGTACTGTTCTATTCTCAAAAGTTTGATTTTGTGGTTTTAATCGATTCTGTTGTTTGGATTGTATTAGAAACTTATTTTCGTTCAATCTTGTGTGTTTTTCTTCTTGCATTTATTTCATGTCTACATCCGATTTCTACAATATTTTCTTGTTTTTGTGAACTTTGCGCAAGATTTAAAGTTTGCGCATGATTCATATAGGTTTGCGCAAGTTCTTAATACTTTGCGCAAGATCATATTGTTCTAATCCTTGTGTTAGTGTTTCAGGTTCTCGCTTTGGTCTGATTACGCAAAGCATAGTTTGCATATCAAGTACTATCCGAAAAGCTCACTTTTCGTATCAACAAGCCTCCGAAAAAGATCAGTAGTCTAGTTTGCGTATTCTTCCTCTTACACAAAGCTCAATTTTGCGTTTCCTTCTGCTTCCGAGAAACTTCAGTTCGCATATTCTGCTACTCACGCAAAGGTGGTTTGCATATCCCTCTTCATACGCAAAGCCTACTTTGCGCATCAGCCTTCACACGCAAAGCCTAGTTTGCGCATCAGCCTTTGTACGCAAAAGTCTCATTTGCATCTTCTACCTGTCATGCAAAGCTCATCTTTGCGCAAGTCTGTCACTTAGCATTTTTTATGAACATTTGAAATGGATTCTGACAAGTTTTCTTATCAAACTCGGTTCTACAAAAGTGATATTATGATGACTTTGGGTACAGACAGTCGTCCACCAGTACTGATAGATGAAAATGAATTTACTCAGTGGCAAGATCGGTTCCTGAACTTCATTGAACGACAAAAGAATGGAAATGACATGATGATTATTTTATCTGAAGGACCGTTCGAAAAACCCAAATTGGCTTCTGGATTATATAAGCCTACTAAAGAGTACACACATGAAGAGTTGTCTGTATATCAAGCTGATCGTGATATTAAAGCAAATCTGATCCTAGCCTTGCCAAATTCTGTATACAACAGGATTGATTGTTTCAAAACTCATCCCAATCTAATGTGGCAACAGCTTGAGAAGATCATGCTTGGTTCTTCGGTTGCAACTCAACTCAGGCATACACGCTACATGAATAACTTTGAAGAATTCAAAGCCAAGGATGGGGAGCCACTGAAAGCTGTGTTTGACCGATTATGTGCCGTGATCAATGATCTTCGGAAAATTAAAGTTGAAAAGACTGAGCTTGAGACAAATCTGAAGTTCCTCAATACATTGCATCCTGAATGGAACAAATCTTGCGATAGACTGAGGAACGATGTCAGAATCTCCACAATGAAGATTCAAGAGATGTTCGATATCTTGCTGACTGATGAGAGCTTGGTGTTAGAGAAAAAGGCCAAACTAGACAACAAAAACAAGAAGTCAGTAGACCCGGTTGCACTCCTCACAAAGTAATTGGCAGAACAAGCGTTGTCTGATAACGCTTAGAACGGGTCAACTGATGACTATGGTGAGGCTCTACAGAAAGCAATGATCCTTCTTTCTCAGCATTACCAGAAAAAGTTCCAACCACGGTCGGGTTCCAACAATCTTCGCTTCACTTCCGGTACAAGAGCAAAAGTACCCGAGCCAAAGATTACTGCCTGCTACAACTTCGGAAAGCCGGGTAACATGTCAAAGGAGTGTCGAGTAAAGGTGGTTAGGGATTCGGCTTACTACAGAAAGAAAATAGAACTGGCTGAAAAGAGAGAGAACGGAACTGCTTTGCTGGTCGAAGAAGAATTCTGGTTGGATCACTCTGACGACGAAGCTGCAAACGTTGAGATCGCTCAGATGTGCTTGGTTGGAGATGACCAGTCAGACGATTCTGATTCTGATGAAGATGAGGTATATTATGAATTTGATTATAATTTCATTACCTCTCAGATGAATATCATAATTAGTGCTTTATCTGATTTTCGCTCTAAGTTTATTTCTGAAAAGAATTTAAATTCTGAAAAGTCATATTTGATTGACAAACTGAAAATTTCTTTGAAAAATGAAAAATCTATTTTGGAAAACACTAAAGACATCTTTCAAAAGAAATTGGATGATTTGGAAAATTCAAATAAGACTTATCTTGAGTCTTTGACTGCTATGTCTACTTTAAAAGATGAATTTTCAGATAAAATAAATAAATTAGAAGAAAAGCTTTATCGAAGGAACCAATCTGAACAAACAATTTTTATGAACAAATCGAGGAGTGAAGAAGCTTTAAAACAAAGGTGGGGACTTGGTTTTGACAATCCTCATTGTTTAAACAAAGTGATAAACGAAGTTCCTACTTTATATAAATACGATTATCTGACTCTTGCACATTATGCTTCTCAGTTCAAATTTCATTGGACAAATGAAAAGCAAGTGTTAGAAATCGAAAATGAGAAAAGGACAAATAATAAGGAAAAATGAAATCCCTTTTGTTTACACATATGAAAATGCCAAATATTTTCCAAAAAAATCAAGGAGAGGCAGAAAAGGTTTAAATGAAATATCTCCTGTCAAATCTTCAATATCTGATGATTTAGTTTCTTCTTATGATCTTAATTCTGTTAAGGAAAATATTTCTCCAATCATTTATGATTCGAAGAAATATACTCCTCCATTAGTATTAGAAGGGAAAATCATCGATCTTGAAGATAAGATAGAGGATGAAAATATTTTAAAGAAAATTGAATCTGATATTATTCTTTCTTTCATGACGTCTAGTCTTGAAGAAAAATTATTTTCTCAAAAATCAGATTCTATTTCTAGCATTTCTTCTGATTTTAAAGAAAACAAAAAGGAAGTTTCAAATTTTAAAAACCTTTCTCAAATTTCTTCAGACTCCGAGGCTAATTCATATTTATTAGTTGATCAGATTGGTTGCTTAGATAAAATTATTTCTTCTGATTTAAATATTAAGTCTAAAATTCTTGATGATTCTTTTACGCTAAATGATCAATATTATAAACCTAAGCGTAAAAGAAGAAAGTCAAAGACGTCGAAGAATCAACATAAAGTTATTTCTGACAGTCCTAATTCTTCCGATTCAATTCTTACAGATAGGACTTTGAGCAAGTCAAGAAGGAAGATCTGGAAAGCAAAGCGGACATCTACTGATTCTATGTTTGATGGAGTTAGATATGTAGACAGACATTATAAAAGTGATTCATTTGCTTATTGTAATAAAGTTTCAAAATATTCTATAAAGCAAATGTTTCAAATTTCCAAAAATGTCTCATATTGTTCTTCTGATTCTAGTTCAGATGATTATGCTTTCTCTTTTGATGATCATGATTATTTGTCTGATAATACTTCTTGTGCTTATATTGTCAAATTTAACAAGTATTTCCCCATACGAACTGCAACTAACTTTCACGGGCCCAAATACAAGTGGGTACCCAAATCTCAAATTGATTCTAAGTTGCAGGCACCTCATGTTAAGGGAAGTAAGTGAATGTTGGCTTCTGAGTACTTCAGCTCAGAACCCGTGCTTCAACGACTATGACTTCTAGACATGTCAGTCTAGAACTCGTTCTTCAATGCTTTAAGCATTCTGACTAATGAGATACTGTGAGTACATCTATTTTTAATTCCGCTACATTCATCTCTGATACTGATGTTATTTCCAGTTTTCTCAAATATTTCTTGAATCTGAGTTTGTTCAACTTTCTTTTGATTTTGTATAACCCATATTTTTTTTAATTTGAGACTCAAATTTTTTTAATGTGAAAGATGAAATAATTGAATTTTATTTTTGTTTCGACTAAATATCCATTAAAAGTTTAAATCTTTACAAATCTTATTCTATAAAGTAAAAGATTTACAAATTTTCTTTCGTTTGAATAAATTGTGTGTCTAGGATAAATTTTCAAGTTACTTTGTTAATATTAAAGTTTTGTATGTTCAACTTTCAAGTTTTACAAAAGTCGAAAAGTCAGCAGCATATTTGAAACTTTTAATATTGCTTTAAAGTTGTGTGATTCGGAATATTTATAATTTACAATGCTTAGAAACCCTAAAAAGTCAGGATTTTAGATTGTAATGAAAATATGGGCTAAGCACTTCTATGTAAAACTAAGTAATTGAGATGAAAATAAATTCTTAAAATACAGAATTCTCTGAGTTTAAAAGTTTGTACTTGTGACCTTTCTGGTTTGGGAAAGTAAGTTCCGTGGGATGCTCGTCATCTGGTCCCCTAAGGTCAATTGTTCTGGGAGTGATCGAACCCAAATCCTTCAATAGAACCAGATCGAAAGTCATGTTCTACTGGTATGAATGGGTTTAGGATGTGTCGATGTAGCCTTTCTGATCTGGGAGAATAATTTCCAAGGGGTGCTTGACACCTAGTCCCCTAAGGCCAACTGGTCTGGGAGCGGCTGACCCAAATCCTTCAATAGGGTCAGATAGAAAGTTACGTTTATGGCATATTCTTTACTTAATAAACTTTTTGATTCAAAAGATGCCAAAGTGCACGAACTTAAAAGATGCCAAAGAGCACACTCATGTCAAGATGTCAATGGGCACATTGCTAAAAGATGCCAATGAGCACACATCTCATGATACTTGGTGATATGTTTGAGTTGCAATAAACCTATAAATTTGTGAAAATCTTAATTCTTGATGAATTAGTGTGAGTACATGCAAAGTTTTCTATTATATTTTTAGAATTGCATTTTCTTGAAGCTAATTGAAGATTCTCATGTGAGCACACTGAATAGATGGATGAAAGTTTTTGAAACTGAATATGTTTTAACTTGATATGCAATGAAACCTGTTTCTGTATCCAACAACACATGCTTGATTTCAACTGATTGATAAATTTGTGATTTTTTACTAAGTAGAATTTTATTTGTTTATATTTAAATTTTTATATGTTTAGTTGTTTCAAAATTTATATTCAGTTATTTTTCTTTCTACATTGATATTTGATCATTGTGTTCTCATAAATATATTTTAATGGGTTTGTGCATCATTCAAGGGGGAGTGAACAAGGAGAATTTTCTAAAAAGTTCATATCTGTTTTTGAGGGGGAGTGTCTGATCTTTTACATAAATTGCTATCTTGAATTGTTACATCTAGTGCATTTGTGTAGGGGGGGTCAATGAGCTTACAAAGGTAAATTTTTCTGAAGTTAAGTCAGCTTTGCGCCAACAGTTGGTCGCACAAACCTTACTTTGCGCAACCCGCATGTAACGCAAATCTCACTTTGCGCAACCCGCGTGTAACGCAAACCTCAGTTTGCGCAACCATCAGGTCACGCAAAACTTCCTTGTTTTCTCCGTTTCTTTGATTTTGCAGATTTTATGCTGTCTCGTTTCCAACATTTGCATGACCAAGTTGATCCTGATCATTAAGGTCATGAGGGGGAGAAGTTAAAGAGACAAAGAGCTTAAACTTAAATGTTTTTCTGCTGATCAAGATTCGCTCAAAGATTCTATTCTCTCAGCTACAAATACTTCTTTTGCTGTTTCTGCTCTGATCACCACAGTTTATTCAAGGTCTTTTAAAAAGAGGTGTGTCGTTTAGAGCTCAAGCTGATGCAAAGAAAACTCAATTTGAAAAATGCTGAGAATATATTTTTTTTCTTAAAAGTCAGATTGCTTCTTAAAGTCGCTTTGATGGTCCGTGTTGATTTAGAAGATGTTTTTTGAAAACCAAAGCGCCAATGATTACTAAGGGGGAGATTGTTAGGTCTGATTTTATAGTAATCATTGTATTTATAGGGCTTGGTCAAATATTGTGTTTTGTGTCCTATACTGTGTAGTATTGACCAAAGGTATTTAAGTCCCTTTGGTCTTGTTTCCGTTTAAGAACTTCACGCACATCATTCAATATACACACTTTGCGCTCACTTTGCTCTCTCTCTCTACTTTCTCACTCTAGGATTCATTGATCTTAGACTCACAATATGTATCATGCTTTTCTGTTTAATCCTAATTAGCAACGGATTTGGATAGAATGGGGATTAAATTATGTTGTCTTGTTGGAGATGGGGTGTTAACTAATCTTATTGTCGAACCAACTCTCATTTCCAAAGTTAAAGAAGCTCAACAATCTGATGGGGACCTTTGGGCAATACAACAAAATATCCAAGGTGATTTTGAAACTAATTTACATGTTGATGATAATGGCGTCTTGTGGTTTTGGGAAAGATTGTGTGCTCCAAAAGTTCAGAAATTGAAGGAAAAAATCTTGGTTGAGGCTCATAATTCTTCGTTTTCTATTCACCCAGGTTCCAAAAAGATGTATCACGATTTAAAATAACATTTTTGGTGGACCGGGATGAAAAAAGAAGTAGCCGAGTTTGTTGCTAAATGCCTAACGTGTCAGAAAATCAAAATTGAACATCAACGACTCAGGGATTGTTACGTCCGTTGAATATTCCCGTGTGGAAATGGGAGAATATCACAATGTATTTCTGAACTGGTTTGTCGAAAACTTCCCGAAAGAATAATGCAATATGGATTGTTGTCGATCGACTTACAAAATCGGCACATTTTCTCCCCATTAAAGAAACGGATTCTATCGGTAAACTCCCCGATCTCTTTAACCATGAAATTGTTCGACTACATGGTGCTCCTGTTTCTATTGTTTCTGACAGAGACCTAAGATTCACTTCACGATTTTGGACCAGACTTCAGAATGCTTGAGGAACCCAATTGAATATAAGCACCACATATCATCCATAGAATGACTGTCAGTCCAAAAGGACTATTCAAACTTTGGAAGATGTGTTATGTGTGTTGATCCAAACTCTCTCAGTGATTTGATAACGACCCTCTTTTATACTTAGTGAAAATTACGTTATTATATGTATTAGTGTTTCATCATCAGCGATCAGACTGAGTCTGTTCAGTTATCGCTGATGACCTTTCTGTAAACATTTAATATGTATTAGTGTTTCACTTTCAGCGATCAAACTGAGTCTGTTCAGTCATCACTGATCGTTTCCTATGTAACACAGTTAACGTAATCCCTGAAGACAAGTCTCGCGTCAACATAGTTCATAGCTGAATCGAAGACGAAGCCACTGAACAATAGATAAGTCTACTAGTGACCTGATGCGGATATCAGCGAAGACCAGACATCTACTTACGCGAAGAAGCCTGAGGAAAAGCTTCAGCGATAGCTGAACTTTATCTCTGGAAGAAGAGATACTCAGCGATCAACGATCACAAAGCTTATGCCTCAAGTTTTCTTTTGTCTTACCTTGCACAACCAGTACGATGTGTCAGAACGGACAAGTCCCTGCCACAAATCGTACACCAACTCTGTCAACTACACTGTTCATAAAGTGGCCAAAAGCATGTCTCCAAAAGTGAGACTACCAAAGCCAATCTATGAATGCCACGTGTAAAGTACCCTGCCATGCATTTAATGCATAGGGTATAAATAGGAAGCTCACTCCTTCATCTGAAGGTGTGCTCAATCCTTGAACTCCAAAGATAGAAACCCTTGTTTTCTCTCTCTCTAAAAATCCCCCATTCTCTGAATTTCTTGTGCAACCATCTTAGTGTTTCTTAAGTTTGTTTAGATTGAGTCTGTCTTAATCTTATTCCGCAACAAACTTGTAAATTGTATTTTGATTTATCAATAAACAATTTATTAAACTTTAATTTCTGTGTTTGTATTCAACCCCCCCCCCTTCTACAAACTTGTTAAGCACCTTCGGGACCAACAAGTGGTATCAAAGCGGTTTGTTTAATCTAATAAACAAGATCTTGCTGTATACTCTTCCTTGCTATTCTAAAATGGCACTAAACACAAACACAAACTACTATGATAATGGTTCACTTTCAAAACCTCCTCGATTTAGCAGAGATAACTTTTCTCTATGGAAAAATCGAATGATGCTATTTCTTGAAGGTGCGGATCCTACTATACCTGAATATATAGAAAACGGACCCTATGAACCTGTTAGAATTATAGCTGCGGTTCCTGCTACTGCCACCACTGAAGCTGTCCCTGAACGATATGTCGTTAAGGAAATAAGACAGTGGAGTGATGAAGATAAAAAGAAGGTAGGCATAGATGCAAGAGCAAAGACCATTATATCAATGGCTCTGCCTGATGAAGTTTTCCATTCCATCATGCATCTAAAAACTTCTAAAGAAATGTGGGAAACCATATGTGTTCAATATGAGGGCACCACTGAAATCCAAGAGACCCGAAAGATTAACTTGGTAAGACAGTATGAAAGTTTTATCGCTGGTAAGAATGAATCTCTTTCTGACATTCATCAGCGGTTTAACTGCCTGATCATTGACCTAAGAACTGTTGGAAGGACCTATTCTAATTCTGAGGTCCTAACAAAATTCTTGGAAAGTCTTCCTGAAAGCTGGGATAGTTATTCAATATGTCTTAAGCTGACAAAGGACTTACATACTCTCTCTCTAAGCACTCTGTATGGAATATTGCTCAACTATGAGCAATCTAATCTCTTGAAGAAGAATCTTGTAAAAGATTCTAAAGACTCCAAAAGCACTGCTGTTGCTTTAGTCTCATCAGAGATAATTCCATCCCAGCGATCTACTCTCACCATCACTGAGTTAGATTCTGAATCTGAGGATTTATCAGACCCTGATCTTTCAGAGTTTAATGAGTCCTTAGCACTCTTGACAAACTCTTTTAAGAGATTTGCAAGAAAGAGTAACTTCCGAAGAAGTAAACCTCTCTCTCTTACTGAAAAGCCAAAATCAACTCCGGTTGATAAGGCTACAGCCACTTGCTATAACTGCGAAAAAATTGGACATTTTGCTAGTGAGTGCAGGTCTAAAAAGGTCTTCAAACCTTCTACCTCAAGAAGATCCAGTGATGACAAATACCATAAGCTGAAAAACAAATATCAAAAGCTGAAAAGCTATCAGCAAAAAGGTAAAGGTCTCATCGCTGAAGAACATGACTGGGCTGAATCAGAAGAATCATCTTCTGATGAAGAAGAAGTCGCTAATCTTTGCCTCATGGCTGAGATTAAAGAAGAAGTAGAAGAACCATCTGAACCTTCTATGAGCTACATATCATCTCAGGTATCCATCTCTACAAATCCCTCTCTGCCTGAAGCTGAGAGAAGTCGCGCTGTTGATGTGCTGACGATTGACCTTTATAATGCTCTAAACGACAAAACTCAAGCTGAAAATAAAAATGTTTATTTAACACAAGAGCTAGAGAAATGTCATGAAAAGATCAGTGAACTAAATCTTTTAGAAGAAAAGCTAAAAGATCAAGTCATTATAAATGAAATCATCAGCATTGAACGCGAACAAGCCATCGCTGCTCTAAAAGCAGAAAAGGCTCATGTTGAAAAATGGTGCAAATCATCAACAAAGATCTCTGAGATAATAAATGCTCAAACTCCTGAAAGTGATAAAACTGGTCTTGGTTTTTGGACACCACAGGATGATCCTAAAGAAGAAAGTTCCTCGCTTAAGTTTGGAACTTTTGTCACATCTTTCTTTGACACTTCTTATAATCAATTCTATCCCTGTTCTTCTTCTAATCCCATCCCTCAGGAGATATCTGCAAAATCTAAGCCTGCAGATAAAGGAAAGTCTATTCTCCCTCAGAAGGCTTCCAAGAAAACCAAACTGAAAGTTCCCTCCAAACCTTCAGTGGATAAACCTTCTAGCTCAGTGACAGAAATCTTTGATATCTGTCCTCCAAAGCTGAAGGTTGATCTAAAGCCCGTGAAATCTGAAGAAATAAAAATTCCTCCCAGATCTCGTGCTAAAGGCATTCTTGGAGCTGGACCTGCTCATCTTAAGTTTTCAAAACCTTTTGGTTATAAATCCACCATCAGATATAGAAAATGTTATCACTGTGGATTCACTGACCATATTGCGAGCAAGTGTCCAAATACCACCGAAGCTGATAAAACAGCCAAAGTGAAGAAAAATACCACTAAGGTTAAGAAATTAACCAAAGTGAAGATTACCACTGAAACTGAATCTTCCTTATCCACTAACTCTGAAGGACCCATTGAAAAGTGGGTACCAAACAAAGCTTAATCTTCCTTATGTATGCAGGGATCAAAGGGCATCTGGTATCTCGATAGCGGATGTTCTCATCATATGACTGGACAAAGAGACCTGCTCACTGAATACAAGGAAGAGAAAGGTCCCTCTGTAACCTTTGGTGGAAATGGAAAAGGATTTACCCGTGGGTTTGGTGTCCTCAGCAATGGGACAACTACCTTTCGAAGAGTCGCTTATGTAGATGGACTGAAGCACAATCTTCTAAGCATCAGTCAGCTATGTGACAAAGACTACGAAGTTCGCTTTTCTAAGAAAGCATGTTCAGTGGTAGATGAAAAAGGAAAACTTGCTCTCAGTGGTTATAGAAGAGAAAATGTCTATGTAATAGATATGGACTCTACTATCACTGATAACTTATGTTTTCTCTCTAAGGCCTCTTCTGATGTCAACTGGCTATGGCATAAAAGGCTCTCTCATCTAAACTTCAAAACCCTGAATTCTCTCTCATCTAAGGAACTGGTTTCTGGTCTTCCTCAGCACTCATATGCTAAAGAATCTCTCTGCTCAGCATGTGAAAAAGGAAAACAAACAAGAGCTAGTTTCAAGTCGAAACAAGTTTCCTCAGTAACAAGTCCTCTTCAGCTCTTGCATATGGATCTATTTGGCCCTGTCAATATCCAATCAATAGCTGGAAAGAAATATACGCTTGTCATTGTAGATGAATATTCTCGCTACACCTGGGTTATTTTTCTTCGCTGCAAGAATGATACTCCAGAAGAACTAATATCTTTTGTCAAAAAGATGGAAGTGCTGAATAATCTTACTGTTCGATCAATAAGGAGTGATCATGGAACTGAATTCAAAAATAGTTCCCTGAACAATTTCTTTGAGAACAAGGGAATCTCTCACAACTTCTCTTCAGTAAGAACACCTCAGCAAAATGGAGTCGCTGAAAGAAGAAACAGAACGATCATAGAAGCTGCTAGATCAATGCTCAGCGATTCTCACCTCCCTACTCAATTTTGGGCAGAAGCTGTAAACACTGCATGTTTTACTCAAAACAGATCGCTGATAATAAAGCGATTTGGGAAGACAGCTTATGAACTCTTTCTTGGAAGGAAGCCTTCTATCAGCTTTCTTCATATCTTTGGTTGTCAGTGCTTTATCTTAAACAACAAAGATCAACTTGGAAAGTTCGATCCAAAAGCCGATGATGGAATATTTTTAGGATATTCCTCCATCTCAAAAGCCTACAGAGTTTTCAACAAAAGAAGACAAACCGTAGAAGAAACCATTCATGTCACGTTTGATGAAACGCGCTCAGCGAACTCTAAACCAATCGCTGACAATGAAGAACTGAATACTTGGATGATCTCTCACTATAAAGGAACTGAACCTTTCTTCTCAAACCAACAGCACACTGAAACTCCAGCTGCTGATGAAGAACCAAGTATCATACCTCCCACCGCTGAATCCAACTCATGGATTTCAGCTGAACCTCTAAACACACTTCTACCATCAAATCCATCTACGTCTGAAAACCCTTCTGAAAGTATTGGTGTATCTAATGTTCAACAATTACTAGCTGATGAACCTCAAGCATCTTCATCAGTGACTGCTCCTATTGTTGATCCTATCGCTGAAATAAGCAATCTTGCTCCTGCTCAGCGATGGACCAGAGATCACCCCATAGATCAAATTCTTGGTAATCCAGATGCAGGTATTCAGACACGACGAAGCTCAGGTAATATCTGTCTCTTTGTAAACTTTCTCTCCTTAATTGAACCAAAGAATACTGATGATGCCCTCAGAGATCCAAACTGGGTCAGCGCTATGCAAGAAGAGCTGACTGAATTCTCTCGAAACAAAGTTTGGAATCTCGTTCCTAGACCATCTGATAAAACTGTAATAGGCACCAAATGGGTGTTTAGAAACAAGTTAGATGAACATGGAACTGTAACCCGCAACAAGGCTCGACTTGTTGCTCAGGGATACAGACAAGAGGAAGGCATAGACTATGATGAAACCTTTGCCCCTGTGGCCAGGCTCGAAGCAATTCGACTATTCTTAGCTTATGCAGTCTATAAAGACTTCATCGTTTATCAAATGGACGTAAAATCAGCTTTTCTGAATGGAAAACTGAATGAAGAAGTTTATGTAGAACAACCACCAGGGTTCTATGACCCTAAGCATCCAAATTATGTTTATAAATTGGATAAGGCTCTCTATGGTTTAAAACAAGCCCCTCGTGCTTGGTATGACACTCTCTCATCTTTTCTTATCTCTGAAAATTTTGAACGTGGCAAGATTGATAATACGTTATTTTTCAGGAAGATAAAAGGTCATATAATTCTTGTACAAATATATGTCGATGACATAATATTTGGTTCTACTAACCCATCTCTATGTACTCGCTTCGCTGAAAGAATGAAGAAAGAATATAAAATGAGTATGATGGGTGAGCTGACATATTTTCTTGGTCTTCAGATTAAACAATCTGACAAAGGTACTTTTATCTGCCAAGGTAAGTATGTTAAAGACATGCTGAAGAAGTTTGATTTAACACAAACTTCAGCGATGAAAACTCCTATGGCACCACCACTGACACTTAACAAGGATCCATCTGGAAAACCTGTTAATGTCACTGCCTATAGAGGAATGATAGGCTCATTGTTGTATCTTACAGCAAGCCGACCTGACATCATGTACTCCACTTGTTTATGTGCACGCTATCAATCTGAACCCAAGGAATCCCATCTGATCGCTGTAAAGCGAATTTTCAGATCTGAAAGGAACTCCTAACCTCGGTCTTTGGTATCCCAAAGACTCAGGGTTCGATCTAACTGGTTATTCTGATAGTGATTTTGCAGGCTGTAAACTTGACAGAAAAAGTACCACTGGTGGATGTCAACTCTTGGGAGGAAAGCTAGTAAGCTGGACAAGCAAGAAGCAAAATTCTGTGTCCACTTCCACAGCTGAAGCTGAATACGTAGCCGCTGGAAGCTGTTGTTCACAAATCCTATGGATGAGAAATCAACTATTAGATTATGACCTTCAGCTGTCAAAGATTCCTATCTATTGCGACAGCACTAGTGCTATCGCTATAGCAAATAATCCAGTACTACATTCAAAGACAAAACACATAGAGATCAGATATCATTTTATCAGAGATCATGTGATGAATGGTGATATTGAACTTCACTTTATCCCTACTGACTTTCAGCTTGCTGATATTTTCACCAAACCTCTTGATGAGACAAGGTTCAACTTTCTCATCAGTGAGCTTGGAATGCTGAACCTCGAAGAATGATTCTTCAGCGTTCATGTATTGTGTCAGTAATCAAAAGTTCCCCTCATCATTCTCTCTGATAAACATTCTGACTCTCAGGTATGTTCTCTCTCTCAAAGATGTTTTTCTTCAAAATATAAACTTTAATCACTGAACTTTCTTCAAATGATTAAAAGCTTTTTTTTGAAAAATACATTAATCACTGATATTTCCAATCAGTGATCTTTTAAAAGGAAAATCTATCCCTATCTTTACAATCAGGGATACTTTTAAAAAAGGAAAATCTATCACTGACTTTTCTTCAGTGATCATTTGAACGGACAAATGAACAGTCTCTCTCCTCTATGACGTCATTTGAACCGACAATCCACGACATGCCTTTTCTGACACGTTCGTCCGTTGCCCTCCTATCCAATCAACTTCGTGGAACGTGTCAATGTCATGATGATTTCTTTTCCCGCTTCATTCTCTCTCTTATCTCTCTTCTCTCTCTTCGTATAAAAGGAATTCTTCTCTCCTTTATATGGTTTACGCTTTCAAAACTTTCAAAGCAAGAAACATTCTCTCAAGAACACTCAAGCAAGTAAACCCAGAATATTGAATCTGCAACTCTTTTTCTTCAAGATACACAGGTTTATTTCATGTTTATATGCTTTGTTCATATGCTTTTTATTCTTTTAAAATCCTACTCGCTTTCTATGGATTTTATAAAACGTTTTTTTAAAACTAAAGATCATTCCTTCTGATTTTATGTTTTTAAATAAAAACCTTTTGGTTTTAAAGTGTTCTTCATTCTTTCTACCCAGAACACTATTTTTTTCTCTTAAAAATAACTTGATAATTTTCCAGTTTCCCTTCTTCTATGGAAACTGGTAATCATATTATTTTTAATCTAAATCATTTCTTCTATTATGCCTCTTTCCATAACAGAAATGACACAGTCTTCAATCGTTGCTTCCAAGCATGTACGATTCGCTCTCACTGACGTTGAGATTACTAAATGTAATCATTTGGCCAGACTCGACTTCAAAGCTGACAAATACCCACATCTGGTGGAAGCTGCTAATTTCCTCAAGCAGTCATGCATAGCTTACGCGATCACTGTGGATCCTAAGCCCTCCAAGACTCTACTTCAGCAGTTCTGGTTCACTGCTGATGCAACTGAACTTACAAACAGGAAAGGCGAACGAGTCCCTGCTATCTCGTTCAGCACGGAATTAGGGCCAGGGAGCATGACCGCTCTTAGCCTCAGGAAATCTTTAAGATTCCCTGACAAACCAAAGAGTGGATTCGACGCACTCCCCACTGATGATGAGCTGATATTCTTCCTGGACGCAATGGGCTATTGTTGGGAAAACAAACCAAGATCGTCTATTCCTAACAAGAAGCTCACCAAGATTCTTAAAGCTCAGATGCCATCACAACTGAACTTTATCTTCTCGCACATAATTCAGTGCATGAGTGGGAAGAGTGGTTCGCTGGATCAAGCCAGCAAAACACAACTGCAGATGGCATACTCCGTTATCGCTGGTCAAAACTTTGACTACGCCACAGCCATCTTTGAAGATCTGAGGTCGAGATTAGAGAAGCCTGAACGAGATCCCAAGATCTCGTACGTACGTTTCATATGTACGTACATCAAGTTCCTCTATCCCAACACCTATCCCACCAAAGATGATGGCACCTTTGCCAGGGTTGGTCAACGATCACTGGAGGTCAAGCCACTCGCCGACGAGGTAAGTATCTCTCTCCTTCGCTCTCGTCTCTCTCTCCATTCTTCTTCACATTCAGCGACCACGCAGACGGTTCCTTCGTCTGCTATCCCTGTCGCTACCACTACTTCTAAAAGACCATCAGCTAGTCCAATTGGTCCTTCCAAAAAGGCCAAAAAGACTAAGGAAAGTACACCTTCTAGTACTATACCTGAGGGAGCTTCTCAACAAGCTACCTTAGATGCTTTTGTGGGTCTTTCCTCCACAACTTCAGCAGTCACTCATACTGCCGTGTCAGCGATCTCACTCGCTGTCACATCATCAGTAACCCCACCTACTATCTCATTCCCTGAGATTAACCCCATCCCTACTTCTATCCCCAAAACTCTTCCCTTCTCTCCTCATTTGGTCTCTGAACCTGCCACCTCTTCTTTCCCTATAGGACCTGAGCATCAAACTTTTGAGGAATCTATGCAGTTCTACAAAATGTTTGATACGTCAGGTACACCTATACTCCTAAACACTTCTCTCCCCCCCTCTCCAAATAAGCCCATATCTGAACTAACATTATTTTCAGGTCCTAGCTTGGCGACTGTTGACACGCATGTCAACAGTCTAGGAGAAAAGGTGGATGCTCTCACCAACACCATCAATGAAACCACCAACGCCGTCAATCAGGCTGGTGAGGAGCTGAAGAAGTTGACCGCCACTTGCTCATCTAAAGCTGAGAACTCTCAACTTTCAGCTCTTGAAGAACAAGTCGTCCAACTCAGAGAGTCCTCTCGACTCTTTCAAGGACGATTTGAGTCTCTTACAGCTGAAGTTCAGGGTCTCTCTTC
This sequence comes from Arctium minus, assembly GCA_954870635.1. Taxonomy (NCBI): domain Eukaryota; kingdom Viridiplantae; phylum Streptophyta; class Magnoliopsida; order Asterales; family Asteraceae; genus Arctium; species Arctium minus. The sequence continues at coordinate 8,607,684 of OX941096.1, read as the reverse complement.
CAAGGTTGACCTCTGCACGTCCCTTCTTCAGCAAGTTCTACAGAAAGTGAATGAACCAGCTCCAGCGCTGCCTCCCTCCTTCACTGAAGATGATCGTACCAACCTCAACATCGCTGTGGAATTCATTCATGATGCCACATGCGACATACCTGCGGTTGAAGACCGAGTTAAGCGTCTGGAGGCTGACGTTCAAGTGCTAAAAGCTTCAACAGCTACTCCAGCAGCTGAACAATCCCCTACCGCTGATAATGACAAAGTGGGGGAGAAAACTGAAGAAACCTCTATTGCTGCTGGGGAAGCTAAGGAACCTCCCTCTCAATCTGAGGGGGAGAAGGCAAAAGAATCCTCATCGATTCACTCCATTCTCTTTGAAGAGGATGAGGAAGAAGACGATGAAGAGGAAGATGATCTAGATCTTGATGATCAAGAAAAGGATCAGCCCTCCGATGACGACGACGACGATGAAGACCAATCTATGTGGTTCTCTAAGCCGAACGTCGTATCAGGGACAACTTCGCAAGAGGTTGTCAAAACAGGGGTGAGAGGTGATACATCTTCAAGTGTTCCTTCGCAAAGCAAAGACAAGCAACCAATCGTTGAAGAATGCTTGAGGACTGGATCACAATCTGAGGGGGAGCATCCTTCTCAGGTATGTCTTTCAATTGTACCACTTTTCTACTCTTTCCAAACCCCTATGTCTTTCTAGCCTTTATCTCTCTCGTTCTAAAAATACACTTATCCCTTCTTTCCTTCTTTTTCTAACCAGACAGTTCTCACCCCTGCTTAAGGGTTCTGAACTACAAATAATACCAGCGACTATCGCTGAAGAAATAATCCCAATCTCTATCACTGAGATTGATGAAGAAGAAGAAGATTCCCTGGTCCATCCAGGAAGGCCCTCTCGACCATCTCATAGGTCAGAGGAAGTGGTGAAGAAAAGAGTTGAAATGATCGCTCAACTAGAAAGTCAACGGCTGAAAATCCCTCTTCAAATATCCACAGAGCTCGACTTCCTTACTGAAGCTGAAAGAGAAGAATCTGCCAAAGCTGAGAAGCTGATCGCTGAATGCAAACGAGATGCCCAACTCGCTTTAAAGATTCAATCCTCTCAAGTTAGGGACAAAAAGCTAAAAAGCAAACCTGTGGAAGTTCAAGCAGCACTACTGAAAGAAATTGAAGAGGAACGCTTCAAAGAACAAGAGATCAACGATAAGTCTATCGAATGGTGCAAACAAAAGATGGATTATCGTTCTGATCTTCTTCCAATATCAGCCGTGACTATCTCTGGTCGCAAGAAGAAAGATCAACTCTCAGTGACCATGGAGATTACCAGAGAGGATGGAACCCAAAAAGCAATGTACGTATCAAAACTTGAAAGCTTCGGATTTACGGAATGGTTAGAGTTCTGGGATGCGCTGAAGAAATCCAAATCTACATACAGAGGCTACGTTGAAGGACTCCTTGAAGCCCTCATAAATAGAGTCATTTCTGTACTAAAGCTGCCATCTCCTCTTCCTCCCAAATCTTTGAAACTCAAGAGAAAAATTGGGTCCTCCTCCTCTGAAGATATCGCCATCATCAGGAATGAAACTTCTATCAAATTTTCAAGAGATGCACTGTTTGGTCCTCCTCCTGATCTTTCAGTTCTGGACTTATCTCTGCCTCCTGGTGGTCCCTTCCAAGCTGGTCAAGTAATCGACAAGCCTTATGGAATATTCTTCAGAGATGATGATGAGGAACTCAGATTTCAAAGAATCTCTGAGATTCCTATCTGTCCTCTGAATCATCTCAAGGATCTCTTATGCTTATGGTGTGACTTCTTCCCTGCTGCTGAAAAAATTAAAGAAATTATCAGTCAAGAATCTTTGGAACGAAGACAGAAAGGAGAAGAAATACCTGAGTATATGATCAATCCTCCCAAATCTTCTTATAGCTGATAGATTAGTTTTCTTATCTGCAATCTGTTAGTTATACTTACAGTAGTTAGTTAGTCACTTGTACTTATGATTTTCATATCTTGTAATTCTATCCCTGAATTAAATGAAAATTGCAGTGATGTACTTAACCCTATCAGTACTGTAAAAGATCCCTCAAAATAGTAATTGGGACATGCATTCTATGAGTCCTTTTTATTCCTATATTTTGAATTAAAAAGTAATTTTCTTTTGTTACTTTGTCATTATCAAATAGGGGGAGATTGTTGATCCAAACTCTCTCAGTGATTTGATAACGACCCTCTTTTATACTTAGTGAAAATTACGTTATTATATGTATTAGTGTTTCATCATCAGCGATCAGACTGAGTCTGTTCAGTTATCGCTGATGACCTTTCTGTAAACATTTAATATGTATTAGTGTTTCACTTTCAGCGATCAAACTGAGTCTGTTCAGTCATCACTGATCGTTTCCTATGTAACACAGTTAACGTAATCCCTGAAGACAAGTCTCGCGTCAACATAGTTCATAGTTGAATCGAAGACGAAGCCACTGAACAATAGATAAGTCTACTAGTGACCTGATGCGGATATCAGCGAAGACCAGACATCTACTTACGCGAAGAAGCCTGAGGAAAAGCTTCAGCGATAGCTGAACTTTATCTCTGGAAGAAGAGATACTCAGCGATCAACGATCACAAAGCTTATGCCTCAAGTTTTCTTTTGTCTTACCTTGCACAACCAGTACGATGTGTCAGAACGGACAAGTCCCTGCCACAAATCGTACACCAACTCTGTCAACTACACTGTTCATAAAGTGGCCAAAAGCATGTCTCCAAAAGTGAGACTACCAAAGCCAATCTATGAATGCCACGTGTAAAGTACCCTGCCATGCATTTAATGCATAGGGTATAAATAGGAAGCTCACTCCTTCATCTGAAGGTGTGCTCAATCCTTGAACTCCAAAGATAGAAACCCTTGTTTTCTCTCTCTCTAAAAATCCCCCATTCTCTGAATTTCTTGTGCAACCATCTTAGTGTTTCTTAAGTTTGTTTAGATTGAGTCTGTCTTAATCTTATTCCGCAACAAACTTGTAAATTGTATTTTGATTTATCAATAAACAATTTATTAAACTTTAATTTCTGTGTTTGTATTCAACCCCCCCCCCCCTTCTACAAACTTGTTAAGCACCTTCGGGACCAACAATGTGCATATTCTTTGGAGTGGTCTAGAAATTGGGATGAGTATTTGTTTTTGGTTGAATTTGTATATAACAACATCTATCAATCTTTGATTAGAATGGCCCCATTTGAAGCTCTATTTGGCCGAAAGTATAGCACCCCAATATGTTGGAATGAAGTGGGCGAAAGGAAGATTAAGAGTCACAAATTAGTTCAAATCACTATAGAAAAGGTCGAGTTGGTAAAATAGAAAATGCGAGAAGCCGAATCTCGACATAAAAGTTATGCTGACAAACATCAACGAGCTTTAGAGTTCAATCTAGGTGACTGTGTCTTTGTTAAAATGTCACCGATGTGTGGTATGCGGAGGTTCGATATTAAAGGCAAACCGAGCCCTCGATTTGTTGGTCCGTTTGAAATTTTGGAAAGAGTAGGACAAGTTGCTTATCGTCTTGCCTTACCTCTACAGATGTCTCACATTCACAATGTCATCCATGTTTCTTTGTTACGCGGGTATAATTATCATCCCCTACATGTAACCAACTACCCGCTAGATCAAATTGAGTCAGATCTTCTGTACAAACAAGAACCTGAACGGATAATCGGAAGAATGATGAAGAAGCTACGAAACCGATCGATTCCATATATCAAAGTCCTTTGGAAGAATCAGGATTACTGGGAAGCGACGTGGGGACAAAAGGAATCGTTCATAAACGATTATCCAAATTTCTACAAAAATTGTAAGTCCTCTAACCCTATTCTAGACTTCGAGGACGAAATCTTATTTTAAGGGGGGACAAATATAATAACCAGAATTTTATATTGAACTCTAAATGAAAAGTTGGTGTTTGGAGTTAGTCATTGCTTTGTATGCATGTACACATAGCATATGGACTTAAACCGAACTAACTATGTCAAACATGGCCATTAGAGGGGTTAAATATGGATAAGCGAAACTATAATTAAACCATAATGTGAAGAAATTCTCTGATCATTGTAAGGATGCAATTCAGGAAACTTGAGGGACCAAAAGTGAAAATCTGAAAATTATTAAAAGAAAATTTGAGATTAAAAATCTCATAATCAGATTTTCTTTCATCGTGTTCATGTCTCCTCTTCAAACCCTAAAACCAAACACTTCTCCATGAAATTAAGCTTCAAACCTTGATGAAATGATGAGATTTTGAGGATTTAGAGCTAAATCATGAAGGTAAATAATTGGATAAGATTATAATCTTGAAATCTAGGTTAAATGATGAAAATAGATATTAAGTATATGTGTATCTTGTTGTTAGGGGTTGGAGTTTGTAAGGTTTTGAAGGAATCAACACCTTGAAGAGTGTAATCATCTTTGAGGTAAGATATTTGTAAAACCTTGGTGTTAGATACTCGGTGAGCTAAATCAATGGGTATAGTGTACTCGGGTGATTTATGTGAACTTGAATAACACGGAATGGGTGATTACGTGAACCCCTTTGTTATATCTTTGTGATATTCAATTGATTTATTTTATCGTTTCATGATTATAGGGATAACTTGTACTTACCCTATATTGTTTATTGTTGATTTTGTTGATTTGTTCACTGAGTTATTGCTCAACCACATTTGTTATTCAGTGGCAGGTTCTAGAGACAAACTAGGGGATTATCCGGGTTGAGAGACCAGGAGTGAATATTTTGAAGACTAATTTAATGGACAACCTCACTGTTGTATAGTTAGTTTTGGGATTGTATATATATATATATATATATATATATATATAGTGTTTGGTTAATTTGAGAAATGGTAAATATATGAGAAATAGAGAAGTAATCCTAGCCATTCATATGGTCAAGATCGGATTTTACTAGTCAAATATTGCGGCTTTGACCGTTCAAAAGTTGCGGCTTTGACTGGTCAAAAGTTGCGGCTATCCAAAAAATAGAAAGACAATTTCGTAAATTTTACAAAACACACGGGTTGTGTTTATATATGAACATGTATAATTCACATATGAACTATATGTTCATATATGAACCAGTGCAATTCACAACTGAACTTTTTTAACTGATTCATATATGAACCTTTGTGATTAATATATGAATCAGTTGAACTAACTAATAGATTCATATATGAACCTTTGTGATTCATATATGAATCTGTATGAATCACAAAGATTCATATATGAATCAGTTGAACTAATTAACAGATTCATATATGAATCTTTGTGATTCATACAGATTCATATATGAACTCATCCCGTGTATTTTACGAAATTACCCATCTACCTTCTATAGACCACACAAGGAATTATCCGGTGCTTCGCGGTCAAAGCCGCAAATGTTGACCAGATGAATGGCCAAGATTACTTCTCTATTTCTCATATATTTACCATTTCTCAAATGAACCTCTCCCTATATATATATATATATATATATATATATATATATATGTACCTTAACGTTCGGTTGTCAATAACTAGTACTATTTTACTATAAAGTTTACTTAGTTTCTTTGTATGAGTTTAAGAGAGTATAGCTAGTATGGGATGTTCCGAAGAGGTTTCCTCTTAATTAAACTATTAAGAGGTAAATAAACAGCCCCTCACAGATTAAGACTTTAGGCATAAAAATGTTGTACTCTATGCTTAAAAGGTTGTCTTTTAAGACTTTTAAATATACTTTATAAATTAGTATAGATAATTAACATTGTTAGGAAATTATTGTATTCAAGATTTGTGTGTAAAAGTCTTTGTAATTGGAAAGTCAAAGAAAGTCAAAAGTCAAATTAGTTGGTTAAAAAGTCAAAATGTATTTTAGTTTAAATGTCCTTATAATTAGAAGGTATATTAGGTTCCTTAGGCTTTAAGCATAGGAGTTAGTTGAAAGCTTGGTCATTGTCATATATCATAGAGAGAGAATATAGAGAGAGAAAATGTGTAAAATGTCTTTGTAATTCAATTTTCTCAAGATCAATGAATATGAAGTTTGGATTCTGCATGTTGACCTAATAGATCTGGTGTTTACAATTGGTATCAGATCCAAATCAAATCATTTTTCAATTCCATAAGATCATTTTTTTGAAATTTTTTGGAAGAAATTGATCAGGTCTCAACTTTCAAGATCGACACTGTGTTCTTCATTTTCTTGATTTTTTTGATGCAAAATTAGAGTGTTTTGATCACTTTGATTGCAAAAGATTTGTTTATTAGTGGTTAAAAACATTTTGTCATAATCAATTTGTTGTTAATTTCAAAAAATGTTGAAAATTTTCGATTAGATCTAGGATTTTTGGAAATTTATTTGTTCGCACTGTGTTCTTGAAATTTCTTGAAAATCCAATCAAGTTTCTCATGTTTTGATCAATTGATTGAAAAGGATTTGTTTTTTTGTGATTAGAAACATTTGTAACCATCAATTTCGTGTTAATTTCATCAATTTGGTGTTTTTGAAATTTTTGGATCGAGATCTTGTGTACCGGGAAGAACACTGATCCAGTTTTGTGAATAATCAGTGTGCAATCTGGATGTTTGTGAGTGATTCTTACTGTTACCGGGATGTAGAAACAATTGTTATCGATTTTAGATTGTAATCAACATCCATATCGAGTTTGTTTGTGTTTGATCCGGATTTGATCATCAATCTTTGCGATACGGGTCTGTGTGAAGTCACGCTCAATTCGGGACTTTAAGTACATTTGATTTGGGCTTGTTGATTTTTTTGCCTCCCGGGACCTAATACCCGTGTGTACCGGGATTAAGGTGGAACCGAGTCCTTATCATCCGGGAGTGTATTACCATCTGGGACTAGTAATTAAATGTAGACACGGGACTTGAAGCCATCCAGGAGTTCATTATCAACCGGGTTTCTATGCTCTTCTCATCCGGGTACTTGAGATCTGGGAGTTAGAAAAATGTCATCCACGAATTACATTTCATTGCTAGCGGCATTTGTCAATTGGGTGATACAATAATAGATACTGGGTCGGTGACTATTGTGAATTTCGGCTGGTTTACATATGAGAATGGCAGCGGTGTTAGTGAAAAATTGGTATCCGACATGTTTTTTGATGGTCGGTGAATAAAATATGGTGATTGGCTAGTGTTATTCCCAAACTATGTGCAATCACAATCAAGATTAACAAGAATTGATTCAAACTTCATTTCAATTGATCTTGAAATCAACAGTTTACAAGATGCTCTCACACAGGATATTTCTCTCTCTAAGCTCACTCTATAATAGTGCCTTCAAGGTGCCTGATGAATCTAGTAACATAAAAAAGGTATTTATACCTACAAGGTTACAAAGACAAAACTAGCTAACTAAACTATTTGACTTTAACACTAAGAAGCTTTGACTTTGATTTTTCTTTAAGGATTGACTTGAGCTTTGACTTTAAATTCCCATGATCTTGGATCCAACATATTTGTGCACTAACATCTACCACCATCTGGGAGTTTAATATCAAAGGTGATTGTTTTCAAAAATACATAGTGGGTCGGTGGTGGATATGAATTGATAATCGGTAGAGGATTTCAAATTGGGGGTCGTATGTTTTGATATTGCATGCCATTGGGTTTGGTTTTTAAATTGGGTTACCTAGACTTGCAGTCGACCCTACCGGGACTTGTTTCTTTGAGATGTAGGAGTGAAATCACTATGTACCTGGACTTATATATCATTAGTGCTCAATCTGGGTTTTGAGACCATCCCACCTGGGACTTCAATCCCCTCACCAACCGGGAGTTACATTTATAGAACCGGGACTTTGAACATGTTAACCGGGAATTAATTTTCTTACCATCCGGATTTGATATTCATAGCCTTACCATCCGGATTTGAGTGTTTTACACTAGATTTCCTTTGAAGTATTGTATACATCCAGGTTAGAGTTGAACTGTTAAAATTTCGAGTTTTCAATTTGTTTTCGAAAAACATTTCAGTTGATTCGGTTTTGAATTGATCAATGGTTTTAAAGGTAGAATTGAGTGCACAAAAGAGTCCAGATACAATTGCTCAATCACCCATGATTGATTCAGCTGATTCAGAATGTTCATTCAAGACAACTTCAAGTTCACATCATGTAAATGATTCTTCAAAAACAAAAAGTTTTTCAACATATCAGATTTATCCTTCCAATCTCTTTAATAATCCTTTGTTCGATAATTTAGAAGATAATATTTCTAAGCCTAAAGATCAGATTCGTCCTACTAATCTTTTCTATGTCAAATCTATTGATGGTTCAGGCAATTTTAGAATGAATAATGATCAGAAAAAGATGGTCTGGAGAGTTAAAGGTTCTTCAGATGACAAGAATGTTTAGAAATCATCTATTCCCACATCCAATGGTAAACATAACAATGCAGTTAAAGACAAGTCTTTTGTCAAAGTTGATTTAGTTTGTTCTGTCATTCATCTAATCAGGTTAGCTCAAAAGAAAATTTGTTGTACTTACTTTGGAACTGATGATTTTGTTAATACAAATTATTCTCATTCCTGGAATGGATCTTACAGTATTACTTCCAAAGGAACTTCAACTAACAAATATTGACCCAAGTATCAGTGGGTACCAAAAGCTACTCCATCTGTTTTGCAGGCACCTCAAGTGTAGGGGGGTAAAGAGAATAGACTTCTAGACAAAGCAGTCCACAACTCATTCTTCAAAGAATATTGACTTCTGAATTTACTTTTATCCTAGTAATTCAGAACTCGTTTTAATGATTAAGGATACTTTGATTCAAGTCTTATTATCTTTGCAGATTTTTTAAGATAAGGATATTTTGCAAATATCAAGGAGGAGTTTATTTGAATCTAACTCATTTTATCATGATTTGTGGGGGAGCTAAAATGTTTGTAAGTATCTTATGATCTTAATCTCTGATTGTTTGAAAGAATAAAGACTTTCGAACATGAAAACCATTTCTTAAATGTTCAAACCACTTCTCTATTCTCAAACAGATTTTATGGATTTAGAAGTGTGACTTTAAATGTCTTTCATGGAGATCTCGGATAACATCATTTCTGACCGTGTCTTTCTAAAGATTAATACTTGCGTATAATCTTGTCTATACTTTCAAGTTTCCATACACACTTGTTCAACTTCTTATTGACTTTGTTATTACCATGTCTCAAAACGAAAAAGTTTTTCGATGGTAATACACCTGTTTGCTTTCAATGTTAATTCAGCACCATACATCATTTCAACTTGAGCATTCATTTCAATCTTGGTTATAGTCTTTCATATAAATAACTATCAAGTTCTTTAATACCTTAACATTTCACGTTTATATTTCATGATATTTGATTTGATTGATACATTGTCAGATTGTTAAACAAGTCTATTATTTTCATTTCATTCATTCAATTTCCTTGTTTTGAGAGATCTACAATGTTAAAGTGCTCAATCATCATTCATATTCTTGATGAGCATACTTTCATATGACAATGTTATCATATTTTGAGGTTAATTTGTTCAAGCTAAACTGTTGAACAACGCATCTTTTTAGGAAAAAATTTTATGGGATCAGTGTGTGAGCTTAAAAAACTTCTATGGATTCACGATTAACCAGTGTTTCCTACCCAAGAAGTTATCCTTCAATGATTAAAGGGTGGGGGCTTATATATCAAAGAGTGGGGGAGATAACTCATCTGGTTGAGTTTTTCTCATTGTGCTGAGGTAAAATGGAAAATGATAGTTTGGTTAAGAGTGAGTATAATGATAAAAAGAAAGAGGGTGTGAGAATAGAGTTAAAAGAATATAAGAACTCTGCACCAACTACTTTCTAAGTCGGACAACCACATTACTGATTGGTTCACATTCTTTGGTGACCATTATTGATATAGGCAGTGGTCCCATGCCAACTCTTGCTATAAACCCACCAGCTACTCGTTTCTTTGTCGACAAAGAAATGTTTCAATTTTTCTTGGGGACACAAAACATACTCTATCTAATCTTAATTCGGAAGATTTGGATATTGAAAAAAAGGAAGTTTGCCCCACCTTTGTACTTCAATCATGCACATTGAGTCCGTGGAAAACTTGTTGCTGTGTCAACAATTTACACATTTTGAGCCTGATAAAGCACATGTTGCTTCAATCATTTCTTATACTTGCACGTAGACACAAGGAATATGTTTTTTTGTCATAACGTTCGTAGAAATTCCTTTGTGTTTTTAGATGATTGAATGGAAGCCCTGGGGGAGTGAACATCAAAAGCTATTTTCCAAAGTACATTCGTTGTACTAAGTGGCTCCGTGCTACTTACAGGCAATTCTAACTGTTTCATATGTTGATTCAGGGTTACAACGTTCATTATATCTGAATTTGAAAAGATTCGGATATATATATATATATCTTTTGGAATTGACGTCCATTTAGATCAAAAGGAGGAGAATGTCCTTGTTGTTCAAAGACGATGCTGAAATTGAAAAGAATTTTGATGATCATGATGCTCACAATCATCAAAAAGGGGAGATATTTTGAAAGTTTCAATTTCCAAAGAGAGAAGATTTGTCAAAATCAAGTAGATCGAGATAATATGATAAAGATGTTTCAATTTCCAAAGGGAGAAGATTCAAGAGAGATCGATGTTCAATGAAATGAAGATATAGAGCACAAGATATTTTTCAAAGTTTGAGTTCAAAGCCTCAAAGTCCCCGAAGTTTAATTTGCTTCAAAGATGCAAAGCTCCTTCAAAGACACAAAGATCAAAGTTTCAAAGATTTAATGTTCAAGATTTGATGAAAAATCAAAGTGTTAGAGAATGACTTTTGAAAGAGAAAGTGAAGGATTTTTCAAGTTTATCCGATGATTCTTCAAAAGCAGAATGGATGAAGATTGTTAGATCTCCAATGTTTAAAGTTGTTAGAGTTAAAAATTTTAAGAATCAAGAGCTGAAAACTACTGTTAATTTTTTTTAAATCTTAAAGGGGATAATGTTAGGACATTATTGTATGCAAGATTTGTGTGTAAAAGTTTTGTAATTGGAAAGTCAAAGAACATCAAAAGTCAAATTAGTTAGTTAAAAAGTCAAAATGTATCTTAGTTTAAGTGTCTTTGTAATTAGAAGGTATATTAGGTTGCTTAGGCTTTAAGCATAGGAGTTAGGTGAAAGCTTTATCATTGTCATATATTCTAGAGAGAGAATCTAGGGAGAGAAAATGTGCTTTGTAATTGAATTTTCTCAAGATCAATGAATATGAAGTTTGGATTCTACATGTTTACATAATAGATCTGGTGTTTACAAACATACTCTCATTTTGTTCATCTAATGTACTTTTTAATGGCATGGTCTTCCCTTTTTGTATTTTAGATAGACATATATGTGTAATGAGAGCATAACTAGAAGAAAATAATTTTTAGGGCATCTGATGCAACATATAATAACAAACGCAAAGATTAAACCCATTGATTCTACAAATATTCGGGAAAAATCTCTTCTAAAGTTCATCGATTCAACGAATATCAAACCTTAGATTACAAATCCGAATATACTCTGAACTCAAAATTTGGGAGAAAATGGAAGTTCATGAATTTTGGTCTGATCATCCAAATTACACAAATAAAAGGTAAATAAGAAGGTCAAAACTAACTAGGTGGTGAAAAAGACTATGAGCCGAACATAAAAGCTCAAACGAAAAATGAAAATAGTAGCAAGAAACACAATACAAGAGAAATGACCTTCATGGAAGTTTTTGTTTTGTACTTAAAAGTCCTAAAAGCTTCTCTAAAGGCTTTAGAGAAGCTTTTCAATTAAGTCAACAAGTTTCTCTATATAAGGATAGCTAAAGGTTTTAGAGAAGGTCTTCGAAAGGGTGCATTTTTGTTAACTTTTAGAAACACTTTTTTGGACCTTAGATACACTTCTAAAAGTATTTATTAGTGACGATTTTTAAGTATTTGTGGCCGTTTATAAGAGTTATTAAAAGATACCTTCAGAGAAGGTACATTGGAAAGCTTCTCTAAAGATATTGGCTTTTAGTGACACTTTTTAGAAACCTGCTCTAATGGTCCCTTTAAGTTACACTTACAAAATCTTATCTAAATATTATCTTTAGATACACAAACTCAAAAGCTTCTCTAAATGTTATCTTTAGTTACACTTTTGAAAACTTAATTCCTTTTCTAAGAGTACATTTTCAATTAATTTCATTCATATTTCAGCTGCATATTTATATATATATATATATATTATAATAAAATAAAATAAATAATATTAGTATTAATGTTAATAACAACTTCATGAAAATCTCAAAACGATAAAATTTTATCGATTTGTGATATAAAAGACAAGAACTTTTAGAAGAAACCCTACCGTTCAATCAATTCATGCATCCAAGGTTCACTTTAGATCTTCCCATGTCATATGCAATATGGAATTCTTGATGAGACCCAAATCTGGCTACTCTTCCTATAGCTCTTTCAACACAAGCTAAAGCTTTTCTAAAATTGTGTCTGTCTTCCAGAGGATGTAGTAAGCATCTAAGATCCCATAAGTCAAACCATTTCAAGTTAGGAAAGTCTTCTTCAGGAAAAAAGGTAAGTTATAGTTTCTTCTCTGATTACTTCAAAATGTGGAAAGTCCACAGATTGAAATTTCATGTACATAACATTAACAACTATGACTATCTTCAAGTTTAAGTATGCCATAAAAGGACTCTGACCAATGATAGATCAGATCACTTTGAGAGTAGGTTCTTCTGTTAGAAAGGTGGATTGCACATAATCAAGATCTTATATTTCGAACACCTTATTGAACATGCTTGCAAATCTCATCTCCTGGAATTTATCATCAAAATGAGTAGGTTTTTCAAGTTCATCTACTTCCATGTCAGTCTCTTCATCATCTTTTTTTCCAGATTTGACTTTCTTAATAACTTCTGAAGTCTGAAATGGTTTAAAAATCTGTTCAGTCACTTCTAGTACAACAAATATTTCTTTCTGCTTCTTTTTCAAATATTCAAAAATATCAACTTGAATGGCAAACTCATTTGGCTTAGGCATGTCATTAGCAAAAGCTTTCTGATTAACATCATTAGGACAAAGTGTGAAACATTCTTTAACAAGACCTCTTAAAACTAGCCTTTCTTATATTCTTTGGATGAAATATGCCTTTATTACTTCGTCACACAATGATACAAACTTTATCTTTTTTAGAATACAGCGTAATATAGCATCTGAGTATCTTGGGATCTCCAGAATTATGAACAGTTTAGCAACATGTGAATTTGGATCAATGTAAGAAAAAGCTACCTCTGGACAAGTAACAAATTTGAAAGTTGTGATATGACTGTCATCACATCTTGTCATTGGCTTTTGAATGTTGATTCTTGACAACCTCCTATTAATAGTTGTCTGGAAATCATAAAATGAGAAGTTTCTCAATTATATTCCCATGATCCTTTTAACTTCAAATTCAAAGACTACTTCATCAGTCTTCTTAAAGTAGTTGTACAAGAACAATTGATCTCTGAGACTTAAGAAATACAGATTTCCATTTGATAAAAACTTTTGAACCATTTTGTCTTTCAATTGTCACTTACATGTAATCCACCATGCCGAAACTCTTCCATATAAATCCTTTGACACTTACCATAGAAGAATCATTATTTAGACTTCCAATGCTATGAGTGAACTTAATTAAAAAAGTAGAATGCATCATTTGATATTCCTTAGGTGCAGTTCCATCAATGATCTGCTCAAACAATTCATACTCATCAACTTCATCATTATAACTATTTACAACTCGGAGATAAACATCATTGTATTTGAAGATTAAAAATTAGTTCTGGTTCTTCAAGCATCTTTTCTACCATGAAATTTTGATCTACAATGGGTTTTTCAAGCATAGAAAGTGTGATCTTGGGAATTTCAATGGGATCACTATAGTAGCAAATCTATACAGGACAATAGACATCCTGTTGAACCAAGGTAGATGCCCAAAAGTCTTGCTACTATATCATAAAAACTATCCAGATCAACCACGAGAATCTTTAATTTTGAACTGAGAAATCACAAATTTTGAATCTGGGCTCAACTATTCTCTTCTGTAGAAACACAAACTTCTAACTAAATTTGAAATATGAATCTCTTGAACATGCTTAGAATCTGAAAAATTGTCATGATTAACTACCACCAACGATCTTTCTAAAAGTTTCCTCTTCCATCTCCCCCATCAAATCAAGCTTTCTAACCACATCTAGAAACATCTTCTCATTTGTATCACTATCATCCGAACCGATTAACTCAATTGTATCTAACAACTCCTCTTGATCAAACTTTACATTATCAAGCCTTGTATTTCTGAAATCTTGATCAAACTCTTCTGAATGAACTTGTTGGTCCCGAGGGTGCTTAACAAGTTTGTAGAAGGGGGGGGGGGGGGTTGAATACAAACACAGAAATTAAAGTTTAATAAATTGTTTATTGATAAATCAAAATACAATTTACAAGTTTGTTGCGGAATAAGATTAAGACAGACTCAATCTAAACAAACTTAAGAAACACTAAGATGGTTGCACAAGAAATTCAGAGAATGGGGGATTTTTAGAGAGATAGAAAACAAGGGTTTCTATTTTGGAGTTCAAGGATTGAGCACACCTTCAGATGAAGGAGTGAGCTTCCTATTTATACCCTATGCATTAAATGCATGGCAGGGTACTTTACACGTGGCATTCATAGATTGGCTTTGGTAGTCTTACTTTTGGAGACATGCTTTTGGCCGCTTTATGAACAGTGTAGTTGACAGAGTTGGTGTACGATTTGTGGCAGAGACTTGTCCGTTCTGACACATTGTACTGGTTGTGCAAGGTAAGACAAAAGAAAACTTGAGGCATAAGCTTTGTGATCGTTGATCGCTGAGTATCTTTTCTTTCAAAGATAGAGAAGTTCAGCTATCGCTGAAGCTTTTCCTCAGGCTTCTTCGCGTAAGTAGATTCGTCTGGTCTTCGCTGATATCCGCATCAGGTCACTAGTAGACTTATCTATTGTTCAGTGGCTTCGTCTTCGATTCAGCTATGAACTATGTTGACGCGAGACTTGTCTTCAGGGATTACGTTAACTGTGTTACATAGGAAACGATCAGTGATGACTGAACAGACTCAGTTTGATCGCTGAAAGTGAAACACATACATATTAATGTTTACAGAAAGGTCATCAGCGATAACTGAACAGACTCAGTCTGATCGCTGATGATGAAACATTAATACATATAATAACGTAATTTTCACTAAGTATAAAAGAGGGTCGTTATCAAATCACTGAGAGAGTTTGGATCAACAATCTCCCCCTATTTGATAATGACAAAGTAACAAAAGAAAATTACTTTTTGATTCAAAATATAGGAATAAAAAGGACTCATAGAATGCATGTCCCAATTACTATTTTGAGGGATCTTTTACAGTACTGATAGGGTTAAGTACATCACTGCAATTTTCATTTAATTCAGGGATAGAATTACAAGATATGAAAATCATAAGTACAAGTGACTAACTAACTACTGTAAGTATAACTAACAGATTACAGAGAAGAAAACTAATCTATCAGCTATAAGAAGATTTAGGAGGATTGATCATATACTCAGGTATTTCTTCTCCTTTCTGTCTTCGTTCCAAAGATTCTTGACTGATAATTTCTTTAATTTCTTCAGCAGCAGGGAAGAAGTCACACCATAAGCATAAGAGATCCTTGAGATGATTCAGAGGACAGATAGGAATCTTAGAGATTCTTTGAAATCTGAGTTCCTCATCATCATCTCTGAAGAATATTCCATAAGGATTGTCGATTACTTGACCAGCTTGGAAAGGACCACCAGGAGGCAGAGATAAGTCCAGAACTGAAAGATCGGGAGGAGGACCAAACAGTGCATCTCTTGAAAATTTGATAGAGGTTTCATTCCTGATGATGGCGACATCTTCAGAGGAGGAGGACCCAATTTTTCTCTTGAGTTTCAAAGATTTGGGAGGAAGAGGAGATGGCAGCTTTAGTACAGAAACGACTCTATTTATGAGGGCTTCAAGGAGTCCTTCAACGTAGCCTCTGTATGTAGATTTGGATTTCTTCAGCGCATCCCAGAACTCTAACCATTCCGTAAATCCGAAGCTTTCAAGTTTTGATACGTACATTGCTTTTTGGGTTCCATCCTCTCTGGTAATATCCATGGTCACTGAGAGTTGATCTTTCTTCTTGCGACCAGAGATAGTCACGGCTGATATTGGAAGAAGATCAGAACGATAATCCATCTTTTGTTTGTACCATTCGATAGACTTACCGTTGATCTCTTGTTCTTTGAAGCGTTCCTCTTCAATTTCTTTCAGTAGTGCTGCTTGAACTTCCACAGGTTTGCTTTTCAGCTTTTTGTCCCTAACTTGAGAGGATTGAATCTTTAAAGCGAGTTGGGCATCTCGTTTGCATTCAGCGATCAGCTTCTCAGCTTTGGCAGATTCTTCTCTTTCAGCTTCAGTGAGGAAGTCGAGCTCTGTGGATGTTTGAAGAGGGATTTTCAGCCGTTGACTTTCTAGTTGAGCGATCATTTCAACTCTTTTCTTCACCACTTCCTCTGACCAATGAGATGGTCGAGAGGGCCTTCCTGGATGGACCAGGGAATCTTCTTCTTCTTCATCAATCTCAGCGATAGAGATTGGTATTATTTCTTCAGCGATAGCAGCTGGAATTATTTGTAGTTCAGAACCCTTAAGCAGGGGTGAGAACTGTCTGGTTAGAAAAAGAAGGAAAGAAGGGATAAGTGTATTTTTTAGAACGAGAGAGATAAAGGCTAGAAAGGAATAGGGGTTTGGAAAGAGTAGAAGAGTGGTACAATTGAAAGACATACCTGAGAAGGATGCTCCCCCTCAGATTGTGATCCAGTCCTCAAGCATTCTTCAGCGATTGGTTGCTTGTCTTTGCTTTGCGAAGGAACACTTGAAGATGTATCACCTCTCACCCCTGTTTTGACAACCTCTTGCGAAGTTGTCCCTGATACGACGTTCGGCTTAGAGAACCACATAGATTGGTCTTCATCGTCGTCGTCGTCATCAGAGGGCTGATCCTTTTCTTGATCATCAAGATCTAGATCATCTTCCTCTTCATCGTCTTCTTCCTCATCCTCTTCAAAGAGAATGGAGTGAATTGATGAGGATTCTTTTGCCTTCTCCCCCTCAGATTGAGAGGGAGGTTCCTTTGGAGTCTTAGCTTCCCCAGCAGCAATAGAAGTTTCTTCAGTTTTCTCCCCCACTTTGTCATTATCAGCGGTAGGGGATTGTTCAGCTGCTGGAGTAGCTGTTGAAGCTTTTAGCACTTGAACGTCAGCCTCCAGACGCTTAACCCGGTCTTCAACCGCAGGTATGTCGCATGTGGCATCATGAATGAATTCCACAGCGATGTTGAGGTTGGTACGATCATCTTCAGTGAAGGAGGGAGGCAGCGCTGGAGCTGGTGCATTCACTTTCTGTAGAATTTGCTGAAGAAGGGACGTGCAGAGGTTCACCTTTGAAGAGAGACCCTGAACTTCAGCGGTAAGGGACTCAAATCGCCCTTGAAAGAGTCGAGAGGACTCTCTGAGTTGGACGACTTGTTCTTCAACAGCTGAAAGTTGAGAGTTCTCAGCTTTAGATGAGCAAGTGGCGGTCAACTTCTTCAGCTCCTCACCAGCCTGATTGACGGCGTTGGTGGTTTCATTGATGGTGTTGGTGAGTGCATCCACCTTTTCTCCTAGACTGTTGACATGCGTGTCAACAGTCGCCAAGCTAGGACCTGAAAATAATGTTAGTTCAGATATGGGCTTATTTGGAGAGGGGGGGAGAGAAGTGTTTAGGAGTATAGGTGTACCTGACGTATCAAACATTTTGTAGAACTGCATAGATTCCTCAAAAGTTTGATGCTCAGGTCCTATAGGGAAAGAAGAGGTGGCGGGTTCAGAGACCAAGTGAGGAGAGAAGGGAAGAGTTTTGGGGATAGAAGTAGGGATGGGGTTAATCTCAGGGAATGAGGTTGTAGGTGGGGTTACTGATGATGTGACAACGAGTGAGATCGCTGACACGGCAGTATGAGTGACTGCTGAAGTTGTGGAGGAAAGACCCACAAAAGCATCTAAGGTAGCTTGTTGAGAAGCTCCCTCAGGTATAGTACTAGAAGGTGTACTTTCCTTAGTCTTTTTGGCCTTTTTGGAAGGACCAATCGGACTAGCTGATGGTCGTTTAGAAGTAGTGGTAGCGACAGGGATAGCAGACGAAGGAACCGTCTGCGTGGTCGCTGAATATGAAGAAGAATGGAGAGAGAGACGAGAGCAAAGGAGAGAGATACTTACCTCGTCGGCGAGTGGCTTGACCTCCAGTGATCGTTGACCAACCCTGGCAAAGGTGCCATCATCTTTGGTGGGATAGGTGTTGGGATAGAGGAACTTGATATACGTGCATATGAAACGTACGTATGAGATCTTGGGATCTCGTTCAGGCTTCTCTAATCTCGACCTCAGATCTTCAAAGATGGCTGTGGCGTAGTCAAAGTTTTGACCAGCGATAACGGAGTAGGCCATCTGCAGTTGTGTTTTGCTGGCTTGATCCAGCGAACCACTCTTCCCACTCATGCACTGAATTATGTGCGAGAAGATAAAGTTCAGTTGTGATGGCATCTGAGCTTTTAGGATCTTTGTGAGCTTCTTGTTAGGAATAGAAGATCTTGGTTTGTTTTCCCAACAATAGCCCATTGCGTCTAGGAAGGATATCAGCTCATCATCAGTGGGGAGTGCGTCGAACCCACTCTTTGGTTTGTCAGGGAATCTTAAAGATTTCCTGAGGCTAAGAGCGGTCATGCTCCCTGGCCCTAATTCCGTGCTGAACGAGATAGCAGGGACTCGTTCGCCTTTCCTGTTGGTAAGTTCAGTTGCATCAGCAGTGAACCAGAACTGCTGAAGTAGAGTCTTGGAGGGCTTAGGATCCACAGTGATCGCGTAAGCTATGCATGATTGCTTGAGGAATTCAGCAGCTTCCACCAGATGTGGGTATTTGTCAGCTTTGAAGTCGAGTCTGGCCAAATGATTACATTTAGTAATCTCAACTTCAGTGAGAGCGAATCGTACATGCTTGGAAGCAACGATTGAAGACTGTGTCATTTCTGTTATGGAAAGAGGCATAATAGAAGAAATGATTTAGATTAAAAATAATATGATTACCAGTTTCCATAGAAGAAGGGAAACTGGAAAATTATCAAGTTATTTTTAGGAGAAAAATAGTGTTCTGGGTAGAAAGAATGAAGAACACTTTAAAACCAAAAGGTTTTTATTTAAAAACATAAAATCAGAAGGAATGATCTTTAGTTTTTACAAAAAAAACGTTTTATAAAATCCATAGAAAGCGAGTAGGATTTTAAAAGAATAAAAAGCATATGAACAAAGCATATAAACATGAAATAAACCTGTGTATCTTGAAGAAAAAGAGTTGCAGATTCAATATTCTGGGTTTACTTGCTTGAGTGTTCTTGAGAGAATGTTTCTTGCTTTGAAAGTTTTGAAAGCGTAAACCGTATAAAGGAGAGAAGAATTCCTTTTATACGAAGAGAGAGAATGAAGCGGGAAAAGAAATCATCATGACATTGACACGTTCCACGAAGTTGATTGGATAGGAGGGCAACGGACGAACGTGTCAGAAAAGGCATGTCGTGGATTGTCGGTTCAAATGACGTCATAGAGGAGAGAGACTGTTCATTTGTCCGTTGAAATGATCACTGAAGAAAAATCAGCGATAGATTTTCTTTTTAAAAGTATCCCTGATTGTAAAGATAGGGATAGATTTTCCTTTTAAAGGATCACTGACTGGAAATATCAGTGATTAATGTATTTTTCAAAAAGCTTTTAATCATTTGAAGAAAGTTCAGTGATTAAAGTTTATATTTTGAAGAAAAAGATCTTTGAGGGAGAGAGAACATACCTGAGAGTCAGAATGTTTATCAGAGAGAATGATGAGAGGGGAACTTTTGATTACTGACACAATACATGAACGCTGAAGAATTATTCTTCGAGGTTCAGCATTCCAAGCTCACTGATGAGAAAGTTGAACCTTGTCTCATCAAGAGGTTTGGTGAATATATCAGCAAGCTGAAAGTCAGTAGGGATAAAGTGAAGTTCAATATCACCATTCATCACATGATCTCTGATAAAGTGATATCTGATCTCTATGTGTTTTGTCTTTGAATGTAGCACTGGATTATTTGCTATAGCGATAGCACTAGTGCTGTCGCAATAGATAGGAATCTTTGACAGCTGAAGGTCATAATCTAATAGTTGATTTCTCATCCATAAGATTTGTGAACAACAGCTTCCAGCGGCTACGTATTCAGCTTCAGCTGTGGAAGTGGACACAGAATTTTGCTTCTTGCTTGTCCAGCTTACCAGCTTTCCTCCCAAGAGTTGACATCCACCAGTGGTACTTTTTCTGTCAAGTTTACAGCCTGCAAAATCACTATCAGAATAACCAGTTAGATCGAACCCTGAGTCTTTGGGATACCAAAGACCGAGGTTAGGAGTTCCTTTCAGATATCTGAAAATTCGCTTTACAGCGATCAGATGGGATTCCTTGGGTTCAGATTGATAGCGTGCACATAAACAAGTAGAGTACATGATGTCAGGTCGGCTTGCTGTAAGATACAGCAATGAGCCTATCATTCCTCTATAGGCAGTGACATTAACAGGTTTTCCAGATGGATCCTTGTTAAGTGTCAGCGGTGGTGCCATAGGAGTTTTCATCGCTGAAGTTTGTGTGAGTTCAAACTTCTTTAGCATATCTTTAACATACTTACCTTGGCAGATAAAAGTGCCTTTGTCAGATTGTTTAATCTGAAGACCAAGAAAATATGTCAGCTCACCCATCATACTCATTTTATATTCTTTCTTCATTCTTTCAGCGAAGCAAGTACATAGAGATGGGTTAGTAGAACCAAATATTATGTCATCGACATATATTTGTACAAGAATTATATGACCTTTTATCTTCCTGAAAAATAACGTGTTATCAATCTTGCCACGTTCAAAATTTTCAGAGATAAGAAAAGATGAGAAAGTGTCATACCAAGCACGAGGGGCTTGTTTTAGACCATAGAGAGCCTTATCCAATTTATAAACATAATTTGGATGCTTAGGGTCATAGAACCCTGGTGGTTGTTCTACATAAACTTCTTCATTCAGTTTTCCATTTAGAAAAGCTGATTTTACGTCCATTTGATAAACGATGAAGTCTTTATAGACTGCATAAGCTAAGAATAGTCGAATTGCTTCGAGCCTGGCCACAGGGGCAAAGGTTTCATCATAGTCTATGCCTTCCTCTTGTCTGTATCCCTGAGCAACAAGTCGAGCCTTGTTGCGGGTTACAATTCCATGTTCATCTAACTTGTTTCTAAACACCCATTTGGTGCCTATTACAGTTTTATCAGATGGTCTAGGAACGAGATTCCAAACTTTGTTTCGAGAGAATTCAGTCAGCTCTTCTTGCATAGCGCTGACCCAGTTTGGATCTCTGAGGGCATCATCAGTCTTCTTTGGTTCTATTAAGGAGAGAAAGTTTACAAAGAGACAGATATTACCTGAGCTTCGTCGTGTCTGAATACCTGCATCTGGATTACCAAGAATTTGATCTATGGGGTGATCTCTGGTCCATCGCTGAGCAGGAGCAAGATTGCTTATTTCAGCGATAGGATCAACAATAGGAGCAGTCGCTGATGAAGATGCTTGAGGTTCATCAGCTAGTAATTGTTGAACATTAGATACACCAATGCTTTCAGAAGGGTTTTCAGACGTAGATGGATTTGATGGTAGAAGTGTGTTTAGAGGTTCAGCTGAAATCCATGAGTTGGATTCAGCGGTGGGAGGTATGATGCTTGGTTCTTCATCAGCAACTGGAGTTTCAGTGTGCTGATGGTTTGAGAAGAAAGGTTCATTTCCTCTATAGTGAGAGATCATCCAAGTATTCAGTTCTTCATTGTCAGCGATTGGTTTAGAGTTCGCTGAGCGCGTTTCATCAAACGTGACATGAATGGTTTCTTCTACGGTTTGTCTTCTTTTGTTGAAAACTCTGTAGGCTTTGGAGATGGAGGAATATCCTAAAAATATTCCATCATCGGCTTTTGGGTCGAACTTTCCAAGTTGATCTTTGTTGTTTAAGATAAAGCACTGACAACCAAAGATATGAAGAAAGCTGATAGAAGGCTTCCTTCCAAGAAAGAGTTCATAAGCTGTCTTCCCAAATCGCTTTATTATCAGCGATCTGTTTTGAGTAAAACATGCAGTGTTTACAGCTTCTGCCCAAAATTGAGTAGGGAGGTGAGAATCGCTGAGCATTGATCTAGCAGCTTCTATGATCGTTCTGTTTCTTCTTTCAGCGACTCCATTTTGCTGAGGTGTTCTTACTGAAGAGAAGTTGTGAGAGATTCCCTTGTTCTCAAAGAAATGGTTCAGGGAACTATTTTTGAATTCAGTCCCATGATCACTCCTTATTGATCGAACAGTAAGATTATTCAGCACTTCCATCTTTTTGACAAAAGATATTAGTTCTTCTGGAGTATCATTCTTACAGCGAAGAAAAATAACCCAGGTGTAGCGAGAATATTCATCTACAATGACAAGCGTATATTTCTTTCCAGCTATTGATTGGATATTGACAGGGCCAAATAGATCCATATGCAAGAGCTGAAGAGGACTTGTTACTGAGGAAACTTGTTTCGACT
The DNA here is from genome assembly GCA_954870635.1 of Arctium minus. Classification (NCBI taxonomy): domain Eukaryota; kingdom Viridiplantae; phylum Streptophyta; class Magnoliopsida; order Asterales; family Asteraceae; genus Arctium; species Arctium minus. The sequence continues at coordinate 8,584,884 of OX941096.1, read as the reverse complement.
TGAAACTAGCTCTTGTTTGTTTTCCTTTTTCACATGCTGAGCAGAGAGATTCTTTAGCATATGAGTGCTGAGGAAGACCAGAAACCAGTTCCTTAGATGAGAGAGAATTCAGGGTTTTGAAGTTTAGATGAGAGAGCCTTTTATGCCATAGCCAGTTGACATCAGAAGAGGCCTTAGAGAGAAAACATAAGTTATCAGTGATAGTAGAGTCCATATCTATTACATAGACATTTTCTCTTCTATAACCACTGAGAGCAAGTTTTCCTTTTTCATCTACCACTGAACATGCTTTCTTAGAAAATCGAACTTCGTAGTCTTTGTCACATAGCTGACTGATGCTTAGAAGATTGTGCTTCAGTCCATCTACATAAGCGACTCTTCGAAAGGTAGTTGTCCCATTGCTGAGGACACCAAACCCACGGGTAAATCCTTTTCCATTTCCACCAAAGGTCACAGAGGGACCTTTCTCTTCCTTGTATTCAGTGAGCAGGTCTCTTTGTCCAGTCATATGACGAGAACATCCGCTATCGAGATACCAGATGCCCTTTGATCCCTGCATACATAAGGAAGATTAAGCTTTGTTTGGTACCCACTTTTCAATGGGTCCTTCAGAGTTAGTGGATAAGGAAGATTCAGCAGTCTTCACTGCTGATGAAGATTCAGCTTCAGTGGTAATCTTCACTTTGGTTAATTTCTTAACCTTAGTGGTATTTTTCACTTTGGTGACTTTAATTGCCTTAGAGGCATTTTTCTTCACTTTGGCTGTTTTATCAGCTTCGGTGGTATTTGGACACTTGCTCGCAATATGGTCAGTGAATCCACAGTGATAACATTTTCTATATCTGATGGTGGATTTATAACCAAAAGGTTTTGAAAACTTAAGATGAGCAGGTCCAGCTCCAAGAATGCCTTTAGCACGAGATCTGGGAGGAATTTTTATTTCTTCAGATTTCACGGGCTTTAGATTAACCTTCAGCTTTGGAGGACAGATATCAAAGATTTCTGTCACTGAGCTAGAAGGTTTATCCACTGAAGGTTTGGAGGGAACTTTCAGTTTGGTTTTCTTGGAAGCCTTCTGAGGGAGAATAGACTTTCCTTTATCTGCAGGCTTAGATCTTGCAGATATCTCCTCAGGGATGGGATTAGAAGAAGAACAGGGATAGAATTGATTATAAGAAGTGTCAAAGAAAGATGTGACAAAAGTTCCAAACTTAAGCGAGGAACTTTCTTCTTTAGGATCATCCTGTGGTGTCCAAAAACCAAGACCAGTTTTATCACTTTCAGGAGTTTGAGCATTTATTATCTCAGAGATCTTTGTTGATGATTTGCACCATTTTTCAACATGAGCCTTTTCTGCTTTTAGAGCAGCGATGGCTTGTTCGCGTTCAATGCTGATGATTTCATTTATAATGACTTGATCTTTTAGCTTTTCTTCTAAAAGATTTAGTTCACTGATCTTTTCATGACATTTCTCTAGCTCTTGTGTTAAATAAACATTTTTATTTTCAGCTTGAGTTTTGTCGTTTAGAGCATTATAAAGGTCAATCGTCAGCACATCAACAGCGCGACTTCTCTCAGCTTCAGGCAGAGAGGGATTTGTTGAGATAGATACCTGAGATGATATGTAGCTCATAGAAGGTTCAGATGGTTCTTCTACTTCTTCTTTAATCTCAGCCATGAGGCAAAGATTAGCGACTTCTTCTTCATCAGAAGATGATTCTTCTGATTCAGCCCAGTCATGTTCTTCAGCGATGAGACCTTTACCTTTTTGCTGATAGCTTTTCAGCTTTTGATATTTGTTTTTCAGCTTATGGTATTTGTCATCACTGGATCTTCTTGAGGTAGAAGGTTTGAAGACCTTTTTAGACCTGCACTCATTAGCAAAATGTCCAATTTTTTCGCAGTTATAGCAAGTGGCTGTAGCCTTATCAACCGGAGTTGATTTTGGCTTTTCAGTAAGAGAGAGAGGTTTACTTCTTCGGAAGTTACTCTTTCTTGCAAATCTCTTAAAAGAGTTTGTCAAGAGTGCTAAGGACTCATTAAACTCTGAAAGATCAGGGTCTGATAAATCCTCAGATTCAGAATCTAACTCAGTGATGGTGAGAGTAGATCGCTGGGATGGAATTATCTCTGATGAGACTAAAGCAACAGCAGTGCTTTTGGAGTCTTTAGAATCTTTTACAAGATTCTTCTTCAGGAGATTAGATTGCTCATAGTTGAGCAATATTCCATACAGAGTGCTTAGAGAGAGAGTATGTAAGTCCTTTGTCAGCTTAAGACATATTGAATAACTGTCCCAGCTTTCAGGAAGACTTTCCAAGAATTTTGTTAGGACCTCAGAATTAGAATAGGTCCTTCCAACAGTTCTTAGGTCAATGATCAGGCAGTTAAACCGCTGATGAATGTCAGAAAGAGATTCATTCTTACCAGCGATAAAACTTTCATACTGTCTTACCAAGTTAATCTTTCGGGTCTCTTGGATTTCAGTGGTGCCCTCATATTGAACACATATGGTTTCCCACATTTCTTTAGAAGTTTTTAGATGCATGATGGAATGGAAAACTTCATCAGGCAGAGCCATTGATATAATGGTCTTTGCTCTTGCATCTATGCCTACCTTCTTTTTATCTTCATCACTCCACTGTCTTATTTCCTTAACGACATATCGTTCAGGGACAGCTTCAGTGGTGGCAGTAGCGGGAACCGCAGCTATAATTCTAACAGGTTCATAGGGTCCGTTTTCTATATATTCAGGTATAGTAGGATCCGCACCTTCAAGAAATAGCATCATTCGATTTTTCCATAGAGAAAAGTTATCTCTGCTAAATCGAGGAGGTTTAGAAAGTGAACCATTATCATAGTAGTTTGTGTTTGTGTTTAGTGCCATTTTAGAATAGCAAGGAAGAGTATACAGCAAGATCTTGTTTATTAGATTAAACAAACTGCTCTGATACCACTTGTTGGTCCCGAGGGTGCTTAACAAGTTTGTAGAAGGGGGGGGGGGTTGAATACAAACACAGAAATTAAAGTTTAATAAATTGTTTATTGATAAATCAAAATACAATTTACAAGTTTGTTGCGGAATAAGATTAAGACAGACTCAATCTAAACAAACTTAAGAAACACTAAGATGGTTGCACAAGAAATTCAGAGAATGGGGGATTTTTAGAGAGATAGAAAACAAGGGTTTCTATTTTGGAGTTCAAGGATTGAGCACACCTTCAGATGAAGGAGTGAGCTTCCTATTTATACCCTATGCATTAAATGCATGGCAGGGTACTTTACACGTGGCATTCATAGATTGGCTTTGGTAGTCTTACTTTTGGAGACATGCTTTTGGCCGCTTTATGAACAGTGTAGTTGACAGAGTTGGTGTACGATTTGTGGCAGAGACTTGTCCGTTCTGACACATTGTACTGGTTGTGCAAGGTAAGACAAAAGAAAACTTGAGGCATAAGCTTTGTGATCGTTGATCGTTGAGTATCTTTTCTTTCAAAGATAGAGAAGTTCAGCTATCGCTGAAGCTTTTCCTCAGGCTTCTTCGCGTAAGTAGATTCGTCTGGTCTTCGCTGATATCCGCATCAGGTCACTAGTAGACTTATCTATTGTTCAGTGGCTTCGTCTTCGATTCAGCTATGAACTATGTTGACGCGAGACTTGTCTTCAGGGATTACGTTAACTGTGTTACATAGGAAACGATCAGTGATGACTGAACAGACTCAGTTTGATCGCTGAAAGTGAAACACATACATATTAATGTTTACAGAAAGGTCATCAGCGATAACTGAACAGACTCAGTCTGATCGCTGATGATGAAACATTAATACATATAATAACGTAATTTTCACTAAGTATAAAAGAGGGTCGTTATCAAATCACTGAGAGAGTTTGGATCAACAGAACTTTTTCAGTTTCATCTGAGCATTTTTTTGTATCATCTGAGTACATTTATGAATGTTCAGCCATTTTTGTATCATCAAAATTTTCTCCCTGTCTATCACCTACATCCTCTGCACTTTCCTCTGACAATCTCTCTAATTCTGCTTGTAAAACCTCCTTCCCGTCTTGTTCTCTTCTCCCCCTCATAATGATCTGAATCATCACGCTTTCTCTTCTTAGAATTGGGATTTCTCTTTGCATGATTGTTGAACTTTTTCTGTCAAATCCTTTACCAAATCTTGCAGGGTCTCAATCTGATCTTGATGCTTTATGAAATTTGAACAAGTTGGATGATAATTCTGAAAACGAATTCTGAAGAGTACTATGAAATCTTTGAAACTCTTTCTTTGTCACCATGTCTTCTGAATATGGAATTTTTCACAACACATCGTGCACTTCTTCTGTGATGATTTTCTAAGCCTTTCTTCACTTTCTCCAGCTCGTATGTAACACCTTTCAGTGTTTTGTCTGATCTGTCAAAATATTTCTCCATAGAATGCTTTGTGTCGCATATAAGTTGTGCGATATCCAGCTGTTGTCACACATATGATTTGCAATAAACACACTCCTCTCAGCTTTGTTGTGCGATAAAACCTAAGTGTCTCTGTTGTGCGATATACAGACTTTTGCAAACTATTCTATGCGACAAACTTTAAACTCAACATCATTCATCAGATCGAAATTTGATTCTGTAACTTCCAAAAATACTTATAAAACTTGTGAATTCAGAGTAGAAATGTGTTCACAAACATAATTAGTGAGTGTCTTAACACCTAATTTGGATCAAAACTACCAAATTTTACAAAAATTTGTCAAGAACAACAAGAACAGTTCCAACTCCGAAACTTCTGATTATATCAAAATTCTTTGGGTAAACTTGAAATATTGGAATAAAACCAATTCAGATCTATTCTATACAGAAAACTGAATCACATAAACTCCAAATCAGATAAAAAAAGATGAAAACACACAATTCTCGATTCCACAATCGACTTTTTCAAAAACATCAAGAAATCAACAAAATCTTCAAATTCCTTCAAATTTCTCCAAGATTGTTGTTCTGAATCTACTGAATCTGTTCTGATACCACATATCGCAGATAATTCGTGCAATATCCACCTGTTGTCGCATATATGATGTGCGAGAAACACACTCCTCTCATCTTTGATGTGTGATAAAACTAAGTGTCTCAATTATAGCATGCGATATATGATCATATCGCTTCTAAGGGTTGCGATAACTGAGCACTTCAAGCAAGAAAGTATTGGTTCTCATAGCACATCATAGGTGTAATAATTGGAATATATCTGTAAAGGATATTAATCCTCAATCAAATGATTCATAATCAAATCAGACTTAATTACTTGTTTAAAATAGTTGTTGTAATCTTTTTATTTTTAGTATTTATTCATTTGTTTAGGCTTAATTATAGGAATATGTATATTTTTGTTTCCCTTGTAAGTTGTATATAAGTTCAACTCCTTGTAATGGAAGATCATCTTTTCCTCTCAACTTATATGGTATCAGAGCAACAAGTTCTTGGCCCTCTACTTGATCTCATCTCTGTTCCTCTGCTCTAAGAGTTGTCCTATTTTTTTCTTCAATATCTCTTTTTGTGTGCATTCTTCTCTCTCTGCCCTACACCATGTCTGATCTACATGAACAATCTGTTGTTCCAAATATCAATGAGCCTAAAAACCTCTCACTCCTATTACCTTCAATAACTCTATCAAACTTACAGCTACAAACTATCTTGCCTGGAAAACACAGAATGAAGCTATTCTCATTGGCTTCGACCTATACAAATTTATTGATGGTTCCAATCCTTGTCCTCCCTCTGTAATCACTTCTGAATCTGCCAGTAAACCCAACCCCAATCCCGCCTACACTACGTGGATTCGCCAAGACAAACTTCTTTTTGGGGCTCTTGTTGGCACACTCACCCCAACCCTTGTGCCTCTCATATCCTAAGCGAAAACTTCAGAACTTGCATGGTAAATCTTAGCTTCAACCTATGCCAATCCTTCCCGTGGTCACATCAATCAACTGAAGGACCGTCTTAGCCATATTACCAAATCCCCTTCTCAGTCCATTACCGACTATATGCAAGCCATAAAAGCCTGCACCAATCAACTTTTTCTTCATGGCAAAACAATCGATCATGAAGACATTATAGAAAAGGTTCTAAAGGGGCTTGATTACGATGTCTACAAACCCGTTATAGATGTTGTCAATGCTCGTGACACACCTATCCTTTTTGAAGAGCTTCATGAGAAGCTTATTAATCTCGAACTCACTCTCAATAACCAACAAATCTCCTCCAACTCATCCTTTCCCACCACTGTTCACGCCACTACCACTCGTTTTCCTACCTGCACCCGTCCTCACACTCGCCATTCTGGACATGGGCTCCTTCCAACTCCTCAATCTGCCCCTTCCTCTCGTCCACCTCGTACCAGTTATCAAGGTACTTGTCAGTGGTGTCGTACAAAAGGTCACTTTGCCTCTCAATGTCCTCTTTTCCGACAACTATTTCCTCATATTGTTTTCCCATCCACTCAAAACCATGCTACTGGTGTGCGTCCTAACCAGCAGCCTCATGTCGCACGAACTGGCCAACACCCACCCCAAGCCCATGTTGCTACAACTGCCTTTCCACCATCGTCCTCTTGGCTATTGGATAGTTGAGCCTCACATCATGTTACTAATGACTTAAACAACCTTGCTTTGCATTCCCCTTATGATGGCACGGAAGAACTCATAATTGGTGATGGATCCTCTCTCCCGATCTCTCACATTGGTTCATTCACCCTCTCTACCCCTCTTAAAATTTTTAATTTTCCCAATGTCTTGTTTGTACCATCTATATCTCGCAATATTCTCTCAATCTCACAGTTTTGCTTTGATAATAATGTTGTTTTCAAGTTCTTACCGTCTTCTTTTTATGTAAAGGAGTCTCTACGGGGAAAATCCTCCTTCAAGGTCCAACTAGAAATGGCGTTTATGAGTGGCATCCCAACCCTCCTACTGTCTACTCTATTGTCAAAGCTTCAGTGCAAGACTAACACCACCGTCTAGGCCATCCATCCATCTCCATCCAAAAAACAATTTCTTCTTTTTTTTCTTTACAAATTCCATGTATTTCACATTTACCATGTCATTCTTGCAATATCAATAAAAGTCACAAGATTCCCTTCTTTAATTCTACACTTACTTCAAATGCTCCTCTTGAATTACTATTCTCTGATGTTTAGACCTCCCCTATTCTATCATTTGACAACTTTAAGTATTATGTCATATTTGTTGATCATTTTACAAAATGCATTTGGTTTTATCCGTTAAAACGAAAATCATACACCTCCCAAATTTTCCTTCGATTTCGATCTCTAATCGAAAAATACTCAATATATTCATGGACAATGGAGGAGAATACCTTAAACTCACCCCTACCCTATCTGCTAATGGAATCTCTCACTTAACTTCTCCCCCTCATACACCAGAACACAATGGTTATGCCGAACGACGACATCGTTGAAACTGGTCTCACTCTTCTCTCTTACGCAAATATGCCTACTACATACTGGCCACTTGCTTTCACCACAGTTGTGTATCTTATAAATCGACTACTTACCCTAACTCGTGGCACTCTTTCTCCCTATCTCAAATTGTTCCAAAAGCCTCCCAATTACACAAAATTACGTAGCTTCGGATGTCTTTGCTACCCTTGGCTAAGACCATACACCTCTCACAAACTAGAACCTTGCTCTAAGCCATGCATATTTGTGGGTTATTCGGCCTCACAAAGTGCGTATCATTGTCTTGATCCCGCTACCAACAGGTTATACACCTCTCGCCATGTCAAATTTATTGAAAATGAATTTCCATTCATGTCTCTTCAACCTATTTCCCCAACTATCTCACCTGTTAAACTTGATGAATGGTCTCCCATCCTTCTGCCTATTGAGCAACAATCATCCTACACCACCTCACCACATTATGCCACTACCGAACCTGATGAGTCTGTAGTTCACTCCCCCACTACTTCCTCTGACGAGGAGACTACTACTCCTCCATCCCCTTCTTCCCCTCCCCCTCCCCCTCCCCCTCCCCGTACATCTCCTCCTACCCGAACCATTCTCACTCGCCTTCAAAACCAAATTCGAAAACCTAACCCAAAGTACAATTTTCATCTTGCTTTGCCTTTTCAACCAAGTGAGCCTCGTAATATTTCCCAAGCTCTGAAAAATCCCCAATGGCGTGAGGCAATGTGTGACGAATTTGCAACCCTCACCCGCAATGGCACATGGCGTCTTATTCCTCCCCATTCCTCTCAAAATATTGTTGGATGTAAATGGGTTTATCGAGTTAAGTACAATGCCGATGGTTCAGTCGAACGATTGAAGGCTCGACTTGTAGCCAAAGGTTTTCATCAAAGACCTGGTCTCGATTACTCGGAGACCTTTAGCCCGGTCATTAAATCCACCATTCTCAGACTTATTCTCTCTCTTGTTGTGTCTCAAGGATAGTCATTGCGTCAACTTTATATCAACAATGCTTTTCTCCAAGGAACTCTTACTGACTATGTCTTCATAGCCCAACCTCCTGAATTCATTGACCACCGATACCCCAATCATGTTTGCAAGCTTGAAAAGGCCATTTACGGTCTCAAACAAGCCCCCCGGGCTTGGTACAATGAATTAAAATCCTTCCTTCTAAATTATGGGTTCCGTAACACCATTTCAGACTCCTCTCTGTTTCTTTACAAAAATGGATCTATCTCTCTTTATTTATTAGTTTATGTCGATGATATTATCATCGCCGGTTCATCCCTTCCGCATCTCACTAAATTCAACTCCATTCTTTCTGAACGTTTCTCACTTAAGGATCTTGGCCCTCTCTCATACTTCCTTGGCATTGAAGTAGTGCCCACATCCATAGGTTTATTCTTAAATCATACAAAGTACATTTCAGATATTCTCACTCGTTCTAACATGTTGGGTTCAAAACCAGTTAGCACTCCTATGAACCTTTCTCCATCCCTTACCTTCACTGGTGCCCCACCTCTTCCATCAGCCACCGAATATCGATCTCTTGTTGGTGCCCTTCAATATATCTCTCTTACCAGACCTGATGTTAACTTTTCAGTTAACAAGTTATTACAATTTATGTATTGCCCGACTAATGATCATTGGAATGCTCTTAAGCGATTACTTCGCTATCTAAGTGGTACCGCTCATCATGGTCTCATGCTTTATTGCAATTCACCATTGCAACTACATGCATTTTCTGAGGCAGATTGGGGTGGGGACAAAGATAAATACACTTCAACTACAGGTTATATTGTGTATCTTGGTCGAAATCCCATTTCTTGGAGTTCAAAGAAGCAACGAGCTCTGGCTCGTTCATCAACTGACGTTGAATTTAGAGCAGTAGCAGATACTACGGCAGAGGTCCTATGGCTGAATTCGTTGTTATTTGAACTTGGGTATACTTCCCTGCCACAACCACCCATTTACTGTGATAATCTGGGAGCCGCAAACTACTCGGCCAACCCAATTTTTCACTCAAGAATGAATCATCTTGCATTAAATTTCCATTTTGTACGTGAGCAAGTTCATTTGGGCTCCATTCGTGTTACCCACATCTCTGGCGATGACCAACTTACAGACCTTCTTACCAAACCTCTACTAAAGTCTCAGTTTCATCACCTACCCTCCAAGATTGGACTTGTTCCTCAGTCGTCCATCTTGCGGGGGCGTGTAAAGGATATCAATCCTCAATCAAATGATTCACAATCAAATCAGACTTAATTACTTGTTTAAAATAGTTGTTGTAATCTTTTTATTTTTAGTATTTATTCTTTTGTTTAGGCTTAATTATAGGGATATGTATATTTCTGTTTCCCTTGTAAGTTGTATATAAGTCCAGCTCCTTGTAATGGAAGATCATCTTTTCCTCTCAACTTATAATATCGTACCATACTCGTGTGATATCCTGTGTTTATCACACAACACTATTGCATCATCCTTATTCATCGCATACATATCTCACTACAACTACTGTTAATTGGTTATATTCTGTGACAGTTTGTCTTTACATGACAAGTTGACTTTCAAGAGTTGACTTTTGAAGTGTTAACTTTTTGGTCAAAGTTTGACTTTTGGTCAAATTTTCTAGTTGTTCAAAATCATCACTGATTGACGATCTTTTCAAGTTCTGAAAATCTACATTGATAAAGATGTCTAAAGAAGTGTTCAATATTGGATATGATACATAATCTGAGGTACAACCTTCTCTTGTAACTAATTTATTACTTAAACCGGATAATATGAATTTTGAATTTGTTGACTTAAAGAAGAAAATCCTAGGTGAAAGAATCTTAGTCAACAAATTTAGACAAGAAAAATAACTTTTCAAAGTTATGTTTGAGGACTCAAAAAAAAAAGAAAAAGAAGAGGTTCGATCTGTGAAATCTGCTTTAGATGAAAAAATCTTTGTTTTGCAAAAGAATTTGAAAGATAGAAAATCAAAACGTTTATATTCATTTTAAACATGAAATGAGTTTGAATAAAGAAAAGAGCTTTACAAGAAGATTAAACTATTAGAGGATTTAAATTACAAAAAAGGTCAGAGTCAACAAACTTTGAATCTTCTAACTAATAATTCCAAAGACACTAGATTTTACAATCTTAAGATGGGTTTGGAATTAAATGAGAATAATGTTTTGAAAAATGCCCCTGTAAATCCTTATAACTTTTGTCACATTGATAGATTTGGAGTTTAAGTAAGTGGTTTGTAAAGTGTAAACATTTCTCTCTCTAGAAATACATATGACATTTGGAGCAATCTTGATCTTCTACTCTTGATTTCTATTTTGTTACTTGAATCTAGACTTACACTTTGAAACAGAAGTATCTGTCAGTTCTTGTAAAGTAAATCAAATCTTTGCAAATTCATCCATGCAATAATTGTGAACCCAGTAGATTTAGATAACAATACAATTCACAACAACTCTTGTATTGTTTGTAAAGAGAAATTACATATATGTGAATGTAGAACACCTTCTCTCTCTAGATTCCCTCTCTAGAATATCTCTCCAAGATGAATAATGAATATGAACTCTAAAACTCTACTAACAAGATTACAAAGAACAAACCTATTTATACTCTCTACAATTACAAAGAATTAAACAAGCTACAAGTAAAAAAGCAACATCAATGACTTTAGTTGACTTTGACTTTCTTTACAACTTTGACTTTGTCTTCAATCTTTGACTTCAATATTGAACATTTTAATATCCTCATCTGGTGATCTCGGATACAATTATGTTTGACCTAAAAATCTTCCACTTTGTATTCGAGATCACTCTTGAAACGAATTTAAGCTTTATCAATCTTCTCTCTTGAAACCTCCCCTTATAACAAACATCATCATCGGAAATGAAATATTTAGATTGAAATCATCTTCGGAAAATTTCAGAATCCTTCTCTTTGACTTCTTTAATCTTTGTCAAAAGTATTGTCTTCTTAAACTTTCATTGGTGGTTGCACTTTAACTAGACTCTCCAATTTTCTCTCATTCTCACTTCCTTCTTCAAAATGCTCAACACATTCTTCAATATCTAGACCAAGGTCTTCACTTAGTAGATTAATGGTTGAACAATCTTCCAAATCACCATATAACTTAAGGGACTTAAAAACATTAAAGGTCATTTTTTGGTCATTTACCCTCATGGTAAGTTCACCCTTTTGGACGTCAATCAACGTTCGACCAGTCGCAAGGAAAGGTATTCCTAAGATGATGGGGACATCTTGATCTGCTTCATAGTCCAAAACTAGAAAATCGGCCGGAAAGAAATTCCCCTAGAAAACCATATTCTTACAAATGAGAGGGGAGGTAAACCATTTGTCAAGAGTGAGAAAGTAGAGAAGTTTAAGATTGGGGAAGAGACTGTTAAGAGTGAGAAAGCTTAGACCTCTAGGAAAGGGAAGGAGAAGGTATAGGGAGATCACTATATGCAAACTACTGTTGTAAATCCCTGTACTTGTCAACAGAAAAAGCCCCATCAACATGATAAAATAAGGGGAAATCAGAGAAACAGAAATAACCAGTGGGCTCAAAAACAGGGAATTGATCTAAGTAAAATCAATAGACCAGAGCCTTGTTTTATTTGTGGCAAGTTGAATCATTTAGCCAAACACTGTTATTTCGATCCTGTTAACCAAAGAATTAATTTTCAAAGTCAAACACAAAATTCAGTTGGTTATAGGAAGCAATCAAGAAATCACATTGCTAATATGAGAACAGTACCAATGAAAACTGGGACTGCAAAATCTTATATTCAGAATAAGTTTGCTAAAACAAAAGAAGATATTCCAAGCAAATCAAGGAGTAACACAAAGAATAGAAAAGCAAACAAATGTGTCTTAATTTGGGTCCCAAAAGAAACTAAACCTGTTAGTACTGCTATCTCAAATAGTACTGCTAACAGAAATAGTGCTGCTGATAGCAATACTACTGCTGACCAAGTTAGTACTGCTAATGAGGATAGTATTGCTAACAAAGTTAGTGTTGTTGATCAAGTTAATACTGCTAACAAGGATAGTACTGCTATCAGTGTTAATACTGACAAGCCTATAATTAAGACAAAGTATTCCAGCCATGAGATTCCTGACTCTGATCATCTCATCAAGACTAAGCTTAATGAATATGAGTATGTTGATGAGAAAGGGAAACCCAAGACCACTTTGGCTTGGGTTCCCTCAAGAAACTAACTATTTTATCTTATGTGCAAGGTAACCAACAGCTCAAGGGGAAGAGCATTTGGCATGTAGATAGTGGTTGCTCTAGGCACATGACAGGTAACATGTCCTGCCTTCAAAATTTCAAAAGGTTTGATGGAGGACGTGTTGCTTTTGGTGACAATCCAGCAGGAGGTAAGATAAGTGGTAAAGGTATGGTTTCAAAAGGTAAGATGACTTTTGAAGATGTTTACTATATTGAGCAATTGAGATACAACCTGTTAAGTGTATCACAGGTTTGTGACAAAACACATAGTATATTATTTAGTGATACTGAATGTATTATCCTTGCTCCAGGATTCAAGGTAGTTGATGAAAATATGATACTACTTAGAACTTCTAGAAAGGATAATGTTTATTGTTTGGACTTAGAGATTGTTTCATCTGATTCATCATTAAACTGTCTGTTTTCAAAAGCTTCTTTAGATGAATCTTCACTTTGGCACAGAAGGATGTGTCACATGAATTTTAAAACTATGAACAATCTTGTGAAAAACAACCTTGTAAGAGGTTTGCCTCAAAAATTGTTTTCATGTGATGATCATTGTGTTGCATGTCTTAAAGGCAAACAGCACAAAACTTCTCATAAGTCCAAAGAACTAAACACAATCTCTTCACCCCTTCACTTATTGCATATGGATCTTTTTGGTCCTACAAATGTGATGAGTATTGGTAAGAAATCATATTGCTTAGTCATTGTTGATGATTTCTCTAGATTTACTTGGGTCTATTTTCTGAGGACTAAGGATGAGACAAGTGGACTGATCAAATCCTTTGTCCTTAGGATTGAAAACCAAACAAATCTAAGGGTTAAAGTCATCAGAACTGATAATGGAACTAAGTTTAAAAACAATGACTTAAACAGCTTTTGTGAGACTAAAGGTATTGAGAGACAATTCAGTGCTCCTAGGACTCCTTAACAAATTGGTGTTGCTGAGAGGAGAAATAGGACATTAATTGAGGCTGCTAGATCTCTGTTGGCATATTCAAAGTTACCTATTACCTTTTGGGCAGAAGCAGTTAATACTGCTTGCTATGTCCAAAACAAGGTTCTAGTAGTCAAATCCCAAGGAAAGACACCTTATGAACTTTTCAAAAAGAAGAAACCTTTTATTGGATTTTTCAAACCTTTTGGGTGTCCATGCACAATTCTCAACACCAAATCTCACTTAGGCAAGTTTGAAAGCAAAGATGAGGATGGATTTCTTGTTGGATACTCCTCTCAAAGTAAGGCATACAGAGTATTCAACAGCTCTTCCAGGATTATAGAGGAAAGTGACAATGTCAAATGCAATGAGAACACACCAAATCAAATTGGTACAGGTCCTGATTGGCTGTTTGACATTGATTCACTAACTAACTCTTTGGGTTTTAGTGATGAGCAAATTGCAGGAACAAGCTCAGAAAAGTTACCAGAACAGAGACAAGAGTTTGTGCTGTTCCCTACACCTATAGTTGATCCTGCTGAATTCTGTCAACAAGAAAAGAAAGATGATTCAGAAACAGAGGATTCTGAACCAGAACAGGATGAAGATGATAAAGGTGATGAAGAGGATATTGTTGGGAACTGAAGAATTCATCAAGTATGGTTAATGCTGCTGGTTCAAAGTTAGTACTGCTAGAAGACTTAAAGGTTAATACTGCTGAGTGTTACTACTGCTAGTACAGTTAATACTGCTAGTCAAAGTTAGTGCTGCTTGAACAAAGTTAGTACTGCTTAGCTAGTTAGTACTGCTAGTGGTTAGTGCTGCTTGGTAGTTAATGCTGCTAGAAGGAATTAATGCTGCTGAACATAGTTAGTGTTGCTTATGTCTTGAAGATCCGAATGGAAAGGATGACAGCTGGAAAGATTCAAGATATTCATGGAAGGCTTGAAGATAATGATGGAAGATATACTGAAGATATTTTATTGTAATTATCTTTGTATTCAGTATATGTATAGATTTTAATTAATTTTATAAAAAAGCTAAGAGTTAGTTCTAGAGAAAAAAATCAACCTCAAGGCATAGATCCTAATTCTAGAGAAGTAGAATTCGTATTGGTGAGTCTGTTCATCAATATTGAGGTTGAGTGTGTAATCTTGTAACTTCAAAGCATTCAATACAAGTTTACAGTTTGTTCTTCATATTTACTGTGTTGATTTCATTGAATATCAAAGTGTTATTCCGCAAACTTCTTTGATATTGTTTCTGAGAATTAATTCTTGTTGAGAATTAGATCCTGACAAGTGGTATCAGAGCCAAACTCTCTCAGAAACATCTATTCATCATGGAAAATCTTACAGAATCAAGCAGTACTTTGGTCTCTAAGGTTCCAATGCTCAAACCCAGTGAGTTTGACATGTGGAAGATCAGAATCAGACAATATATTCTTCTCACTGACTACTCAATGTGGGATATCATTGAGAATGGTCCTTCTGAAGCTGGAAGGATAGGAGCAGATGGGAAAAGACCTCCACCAAAGACAGATGGTGAGAGGAAGATCAGACAGACAGAGATGAAGGCCTTGAGCACTCTGCTCTTGGCCATCCCCAATGAATATCAGCATCAATTTTGCAACTGCACTGATGCTCAGATTCTCTGGAATGCTCTAGAGAAAAGATTTGCTGGAACTAAAAGTATCAAAAGAAATCAAAGAGATGTTCTAAAGCAGCAGTATGAGAACTTCACTTCCTCAAAGAATGAGTCTATGACTCAAACTTTTGATAGGTTCAACAAACTCATAGGTGAACTGGCTACTGTAGGAGTAAAGATGGAACAAGATGATATCAACAGAAAGTTCCTCAGATCTCTTGGAGATGAATGGACTATGTACACTGTCTCATATAGACAGAGTGACAATCTGGAAGAGAAAGAACTTGATGATCTATACAATGATCTAAGAGTTTTTGAAACTGAGGTAGAAACCAAGAAGAAGCCCTCTGGTTATATCGCTGCACTTCTCTCAGCATCCACTGATACTACTGCCAACCCTGAAGCAGTTAGTACTGCCAGTGGAGTAAGCTCAGAAAAAGGCACTGAAACTATCTTTGAAGCCTTTTTGTCCAGTCATAACAGCAATTCTTTGATTAATGATGATCTGGATCAAATTCATCCTGATGACCTGGAGGAGATGGATATTAAATGGCAGATGGCCATGTTATCAATGAGGGTGAAGAAGTTCATTAAAAGAACAGGAAGGAATAACTTCTCTCAAAGAAGAGAAGATGGAGCTGGGTTTGACAAGACCAAGGTGGAATGTTATAAGTGTCACATGAAATAACACTTTGCTAGAGAATGCAGGAGTGCTGTTCCAAACAACAACCACCAACAAGCTCAGAATGGAGGCTACAATCAAAACAAGAATCCTGCTCAAGCCCTTGTTTCTCAACAAGGAATGGGATTTGACTGGAGTGATCAAGTTGAGGAAGCCATTCAGAATCAAGCTCTTATGGCAGAAGTGTCTGATCTTCCCTCTAAGGTAATTTCTAATCTTTGTACTAAATCTTGCATTGACACTGTCACAAGATACATGGATCACAATCAAAGTATGTGTGATGACCTCAAAAGATTAGAAAAGGACAGAAGAGAGTATGTGTTGATAGTAGAGAGATTTGAAGAGCAAATCAAAGGCTTTCAAGCTAATGAACTTCAACACTCTTATGACACAAACTATTGGAAGTGGGAAAAGAATGAGTTAGAGACCAAACTGTCTAAATCCTTAGAAGAGAGTGATAGGCTGAAAGAGGAACTGTCTAAAGTTAAACTTGACATAGAAAAGTTTTCATATGCTTCAAAAGCAATGGATTCTCTTCTAAAGGCTCAGATTCATGACAAGATGAAGCCTGGTATTGGATACAACAATACACCTCCTCCTTACAATAACAATTATATCCCTCCTACTTCAGACTTGTTAGAAACCAAGGAGAAAAAGGACTTATCTGAGAAAGCCTTTAAAAAAGATCCTTTGGATGAAGTAGTAATTAAGGATTTAACTGAGAAAGAAGCCAGTGAGTATAGGGATAATGATGTGAGTAAAAAGATACCATTAGAAAACAATATTACCACCAATGAGGGATGTGGGAAAATCTGGGTCAAGTCCAAGGAGATAGAGCAGACAAAAGGAAAGGATAACAAGGTCCATTACAAACAAACCACAGTTGTGAATCCTGGATCTTGTAAACAGTGTGATTGCAGTAAAGCCAAGAGCCTAAATTCTGGTTTAAAAAGAGGAAATCAAAGAAACTGGAATAATCAATGGGCTCAGAAACAAGGAGTTGATCTGAATAAAATCAATAGACCAAAACCTTGTTTCATATGTGGCAAGTTAAATCATTTGGCTAAGTATTGTTACTTTAACCCTATTAACCAACAAATGAACTTTCAAAGATTTGTGCAAAAACCTGTTAGTTATAGGAAGGCTGGAAAGAAACATGTGATAAAGAAACATGATGAAAGGAAAGGCCCCATGAAGAAAAAGATTTTAAAAGAAAGGGTCAAAATGTGGGTGCCAAGAAGCACTGAAACTGTTAGTACTGATGACAGGGTTAGAAGCACTAAAATTGTTAGTACTGCTAACATGGTTACTACTGCTACCTGTGTTAGTACTGCTGAAAATATTAATGCTGCTAATACTGTTAGTACCTCTTCAAAGGTTAATACTGCCAACACAGTTACTGCTGCTAACACAGTTACTACTGCTAACAAGGTTAGTACTGCTAAGCATGCAATTGCTGCTAAGGTAGTTAGTACTTCTAAAACCAGTACTGATTCTAGCAAAAATATTTCCAAGCCTATTATTGTAACAAAGTACTCCAAGAATGAGGAGTTAAAGTTCAAAAATCTTGTCAAGAAAGAATGCAAGTATTTTGATGAGAAAGGGGTACCCAAGACCACTTTGGCTTGGGTTCCTATTTCATACTAACTGATCTATCTTATGTGCAGGGCAACCAACAGCTCAAGGGAAAGAGCATATGGCATGTTGATAGTGGTTGCTCTAGGCACATGACAGGCAACATGTCATGCCTTCAGGATTTCAAGCATATCAATGGAGGACATGTTGCATTTGGAGATAATCTTACTGGTGGTAAGATAAGTGGAAAAGGTAATTTCACCAAAGGTAAGATGACATTTGAGGATGTCTACTATGTTGATCAATTAAAGTACAACCTGTTAAGTGTATCACAGGTTTGTGACAAACAACATAGTATATTATTTACAAATACTGAGTCTATGATTCTTGCTCCAGGGTTCAAGGTAGTTGATGAAAGCATGATACTACTTAGAACTCCAAGGAAGGACAATGTTTACTGTCTAGATATGAACAATGTTGATAGTGATTCATCTCTAAATTGTCTTGTTTCAAAAGCTTCTGTAGATGAATCCTCTCTTTGGCACAGAAGGATGTGTCACATGAATTTCAAGACTATGAACAAACTTGTTAAAAACAACCTTGTAAGAGGTTTACCTTCAAAAGTCTTTTCATGTGATGATCATTGTGTTGCTTGTCTTAAAGGCAAACAGCACAAAACTTCTCATAAGACCAAAGAGTTAAATTATGTTTCTTCTTGTCTCCAGTTACTGCATATGGATCTGTTTGGTCCTACAAATATTATGAGTATAGGCAAGAAATCTTACTGCTTGGTTATTGTTGATGATTACTCCAGATTTACTTGGGTATATTTTCTAAGGACTAAGGATGAGACAAGTGGTCTTATCAAATCATTTATTCTAAGAATTGAAAACCAAACTAATCAAAGAGTAAAAGTCATTAGATCAGATAATGGAACTGAGTTTAAAAATCATGATCTAAACACCTTTTGTGAAGAGAAAGGTATTGAGAGGGAATATAGTGCTCCTAGGACTCCTCAACAGAATGGTGTTGCTGAAAGGAGAAATAGGACACTAATAGAGGCTGCTAGATCTCTGTTGGCTGATTCAAAATTGCCAATTACCTTCTGGGCTGAAGCAGTTAATACTGCTTGTTATGTCCAAAATAGAGTTCTAGTGGTCAAGCAAAAGAACAAGACCCCATATGAGCTTTTAAATAAAAGAAAACCTTTCATTGGTTTCTTCAAACCTTTTGGGTGTCCTTGTACAATTCTCAATACCAAATCTCACTTAAGTAAGTTTGATAGCAAAGCAGATGATGGATTTCTTGTTGGATATTCATCTCAGAGTAAGGCCTACAGAATTTTTAACTCTTCTTCCAGAATAATTGAAGAAAGTGACAATGTCAAATGCAATGAGAATACACCAAATCCAATTGGGTCTGGTCCTCAGTGGCTATTTGACATTGACTCACTAACTAATTCTTTTGGTTTCAGTAGTGATGACTATACAGGAACAGGAAGTGGAGGATCAGGGACTACACAAGTCTCAGAATGTATATCTAAATCTGTGATATTTCCCATACCCACAGTGAATTCTGTTGAAGACTGTGAAAAGGAATCATCTACTGAACCAAGTCAGAGTGAAGAAGAAACTAGAGATGAGGAGACTCAAGAAAACAAAGAATCAGAAGTGGCATCTGAAAACACTTCAGATGAGTTGCATGACTCTAATCTAGAGGCTGGAATGAATGAAGAACCTAGTCATAACACCAGAGTTCAAAAGAATCATCCTCCACAGCTGGTAATAGGAGATATCTCTTCTCCTATGATGACTAGACATCAAAGCAGGCTTCAAGAAATGCAAGATCAACAGCATACAGTCCTTACTTGTTTTCTATCCCAGCTTGAGCCTAAAAAGGCACATGATGCTATGAAAGAATCTAGCTGGATAGAAGCAATGCAAGAAGAACTGTTACAGTTCAAGCTACAAGATGTATGGGATCTAGTAGACCTTCCTAAAGGTCACAGAGCAATTGGCACAAAATGGATTTTCAGAAACAAGAGAGATGAAAGAGGTATTGTCATAAGGAACAAAGCAAGGCTAGTGGCTCAAGGATATACTCAAGAAGAGGGTATAGATTATGAAGAAGTTTTTGCACCTGTGGCTAGGATAGAAGCAATCAGACTATTCCTAGCCTATGCTTCTTACATGAACTTCAAAGTCTATCAAATGGATGTAAAAAGTGCTTTTCTCTATGGATCAATTGAAGAAGAGGTATATGTCTGTCAACCACCAGGGTTTGAAAACCCAAGCTATCCAGACAGGTTATACAAATTGAAGAAAGCTCTTTATGGGCTACATCAAGCTCCAAGAGCATGGTATGACACTCTGTCATCCTATCTCTTGGAAAATGACTTTGAAAGAGGAGTCATTGATAAGACTCTATTTATCAAGAGAAAGAAGAAGGATATCTTGCTGGTCCAAATCTATGTTGATGACATTATCTTTGGATCTACAAGAGACAACATGTGCAAGGAGTTTGAGGATCTAATGCATCAAAGGTTCAAAATGAGTTCCATGGGGGAACTTACTTTCTTCCTTGGACTCCAAGTTCAACAGAAGTCAGATGGCATCTTCATCTGTCAATCCAAGTATGTGCAGGACATTCTAACCAAGTTTGGTTTCTCAGAGTCAAAACCTGCCAGCACACCTATGGAAACACACAAGCAGATAACAGCAGATCTTGAGGGGGAGGATATGGATGTGCATCATTATAGATCCATGATTGGCTCTCTCATGTATCTCACAGCATCAAGGCCAGATATAATGTTTCCAGTCTGTGTATGTGCAAGATTCCAAGTTAGGCCAAAGCAATCTCACTTTCAAGCTGTTAAGAGGATATTCAGATATCTCAAAGGGCAACCCAGATTGGGACTTTGGTATCCTCATGACTCATCCTTTGACCTACTTGCATACTCAGATAGTGATCTAGGTGGAGCAAACTTGGACAGAAAATCTACTTCTGGAGGATGTCAGTTTTTTGGTGCAAGATTAGTCTCATGGCAGTGCAAGAAACAAACCACAGTATCCACATCTACAACAGAGGCAGAGTACATAGCAGCTGCAAGTTGCTGTTCTCAAGTCTTATGGATTCAGAATCAAATGTTGGATTATGGGGTAACCTTTCTACACTCTCCAATTTTTATTGACAACAGCAGTGCTATTAGCATTGTTAATAATCCAGTCAAGCACTCAAAGACAAAGCACATTGAAATCAGGTATCACTTCATAAGAGACTGTAATGAAAAGAAACTTATTCAAGTTGTAAAAGTTCACACTGATAATCAGTTTGCTGACCTATTCACTAAAGCTTTTGATGTGGGTAGATTCACCTTCTTGATAACAAGTGTGGGAATGATCAACTCTGAATAAGCCCCTTCTCAAATATTGACTCTATACCTGTATATTGTTTACTCTTGGTGTTACTCATCTTCTTTTTCAGGATATGCATAGCAGTACTCAGTGTTTCGCAAGTTTAAAGGAGTTAGTTAGTTAATACTGCTTTCAGTTAATACTGCTAGTTAGTTAATACTGCTTTCAGTTAATACTGCTAGTTAGTTAATACTGCTAGTTAGTTAATACTGCTAGTTAGTTAATACTGCTAGTTAGTTAATACTGCTTTCAGTTAATACTGCTAGTTAGTTAATACTGCTTTCAGTTAATACTGCTAGTTAGTTAATACTGCTAGTTAGTTAATACTGCTAGTTAGTTAATACTGCTAGTTAGTTAATACTGCTTTCAGTTAATACTGCTAGTTAGTTAATACTGCTAGTTAGTTAATACTGCTAGTTAGTTAATACTGCTAGTAGTTAATACTGCTTTCAGTTAATACTGCTAGTAGTTAATACTGCTCTAGGTTAATACTGTTTATGTTCCGAATACTATAAATACTCTTTGCCCGCCTAAAAGTTCATAACGACTCTTTGCATACTGTTCACTTGCGCTCTAAACCCTTTCTCTCTCAAGTTCGAAGTTTTCAGGCAAGCTTTTCACTAAGATCAATGGCATCCATGGCATTCATCGACGAGCACAATGAGATCGCGATGCTACAAAAGCCAAAGCAAGCTGCAGGATTTCATCAGATTGTGGATTTCCTCAAGTCAAGCCATATTGCTCATGCTCTTACTGTATCTCCTACAACCTATATTGAGCATCAAAGGCAGTTCTGGGCTAATGCCATCATTGTTGCTGAG
This sequence comes from Arctium minus, assembly GCA_954870635.1. NCBI lineage: Eukaryota > Viridiplantae > Streptophyta > Magnoliopsida > Asterales > Asteraceae > Arctium > Arctium minus. The sequence goes on along the minus strand of OX941096.1, from coordinate 8,563,080 downwards.
AATGGTGTGCAAATGATCAAGACAAGGATCTGTGAAAAGCCACTAACAGTTACTGAAGAGGTTATTCGCATCAGTCTACGTCTAGACGATGCCTCTGGTATCACTTCTATCCCAAACGATGAACTGTTTTCCAATCTTACAAGAATGGGGTATGGAGGCCCATTGGGTGTTTTCAAATTCTCTAAAGCCAAATTTTCACCCCAATGGCGTTTCTTTGTCCATACTCTTATGCACTGTATCTCCAAAAAGACTACTGGATGGAGTGAGTTCAGCAGCACTATTGCTTATGCTTTGGTGTGCTTGGCCACTGCCAGAAAGTATAACTTTTCTAAAATGATTTTCAGTGATCTTGTCTCAAACATGGGAAACAAAAAGAGCTTCTTTATGTACCCCAGGTTTGTTCAAGAAGTTATTACTCATGAATTGACGGATATACCTCAACCTGTTGGGGTATATGTACCTAAACCCCCCAAAGGCAAGGTTTTCTCAAATATGAGAAGATCTGCTGGGGACTCTGAAGGAGTTGACACCCCATTGTTCTCTACAATGATGGTGGTGTCCCAAACCAATGCAGGTATGGCAGCAGGGTCAAGGCCCCCTTTAGATCAACCCACTGCTAGCCAATCCCAACCTTCCCTCTCAAAATCTATTCCCCAGTCCCTTCTTGAAAAACCAACCTCTCCTATCACCCAAACTTACAAGAGGAAACAGGTAAAGAAAGCTCCTTCCCTTCTTGTACCATCATCCCCCAAGCCTTTAAGCCCTCTATTGGAGCATTCTCCAGTAGAGAATATTCAAAGGGAATCCACAAGGGTGTCTCCCAACCCAAAGGAGGTGCTCTCTGAGGAGGAGGTAGAGCATATGGGTGATGAGGCTGCCACTACTCCTGCTAGCACAGAGGAGGAAAGTGGTAACATAAATAAGACCTCCCCCATGGAAACTTTGAATGAGCAATCATTCGAAGGTCCCTGGTGCCAAGAAACCACAGGGGTGGATAGTGCTTCTGCTAGGCAGAAGACTTCCACTACTAAAAGATCCAATGATCCTTCAAAGGAGGGTAACACTTCTAGAGAAGGTGAGGACAGATATGACTACCAGGAATTGATGGAAACCATGGGAAACATCAACCTAGATGTTATGAAACAAGGAAAAGAAATAGAGGAGATGAAGCTGGTTATTCTGTCCCAACAAGTTCAGATTGAAAAATTGAAGAAGATGGTGACCAGGCTGGTTCAAAAGAAAAGAAGGAAACAGTTTGTACTCAAAAAGAGGGACCAAGTTCAAGATTCTTTCAACAAGGGGGAGAAGCATGAAGGGGAAACTGTTGAAAAGAAAGCTGAAGTTGAGGGGGAGACAGAGGAAGAGATGGAAACAGAAACAGATACTGCTGCTGAAGCAAAAGTAGCAGCAGAAACTAAAGCAGCAGAAATAGGGCTCTCTGTGGAAGAAATGGAGATAGCAGAAACTTTAGTCAAAGCAAAGAATGATACTCCTAAGGCTACTCAAAAGGCCAAGGGAGTAGTTATCAAAGAAGGAGGGATCTCAGAGAAGGAAAAAGAGAAGGAAGTTTTGAAAGAATCAAAGGGAAAAGGAAAAGAGAAGATGGTTGAAGTTGAAATGCCTCCAAGACAGAAGTCTCAGATTGAAATGGATGAGGTAATAGCAAAGCAGTTGCAAGACCAAATGGAGAAAGAGGAGCAGTTGCAAACAGAAAAGGATAGAGAACTGGCAAAGATTATGGCCAAGAAGTTAAATACATAATACCAAAAGAGTTTGAAAGAAGCAGCTCAGACAGCAGCTCAGGTCAAGAAACTTCAAATTAAGAAGATGCCTATTCAGAAGCAAAAGCAGAAAAGACAACCCTCCAAGACATTTTTGGCCAATCAGGAAAGAAGAAAAATGATAAACTTCCTGAAAGGTGCAATTGGTGTTAAGGGAGAGATGTTTATCCACATGGCATACTCTCAGGTTGAAGAGTTGTATAACAAGGAAATGGCCAAGCTCCAAGGGAATTCAGCACAAAGGGAGGAAGCTGAGAGAAGGATGAAAGAGAGATATGATCTCAACATCCAACAACCATTCCCTGAGGAAACCACACCCTCCAAAGAAGAAGCAGAAGAGAAGAAGGAAGAACCTGGAAATGTTGGTATAGAAGCCAAGTCTGGAAAAAGAGTGAAATCAATTGCTTCAAAAAGGCAGTTGAAAAGGCCTAGGGTGGAAGAAACTGAAAAGGAAGCAGAACCTTCAGTCACATATCCAACAGAGCAAGTACAGAGTCCAGAGCAGGTCACTAAGCAAACAGATGAGAGTATGGATCCGTACATGACAATAGTGGAACCTTTGAAAGCTGTTCCAATCTCTATGCAAGCTCCAGAGATCATCTTCTGGGATATTCTGAGAGACAATGGAAAGAATTTCTTCAGAATCAAGAGAGCTGATGGTTCATTTGAAGCTTATTCAACATGGGGGAAAGTCATCAGAAGTTGTTCAAGAGCTGATATGGAAGAACTATATAAAGTTGGGATGAAACTTTATGAACCTGTGTTGAAAGGTACTGAAGAGAATCTTCTCAAAGTGACATTGGAATACTTGTGCATGATGTTTGAGCCTGAAAGAGTGCATCATAGGATTAAAGATCATATGCATGAGTTCATATTCAAGAAGATTGACAAATGGATACTGTTTGAAAACTGTGGAGTATACATGATTACTATTGACAATTGTTATCATGAATACTACCTGGTGGACAAAATCTATGAGCATAGCAAGGAGAAATTAGAAGGGATGCTTAAAGCTACACTGGTATGTACAAAGGATTCAGAGATGGCAAAGATTGTGGTGAGAAGAACTGTAAATCAAAGCTTGGGCCTAGATCCAAATTTGGGAAATTGAATCAGAGGTGTTGAAAGCATCTTGAAGATTAATTCTGAAGAACTTGACTTCTCTTCCTAAAAGTCAAGTTAGGGGGAGATTGTTGGGAACTGAAGAATTCATCAAGTATGGTTAATGCTGCTGGTTCAAAGTTAGTACTGCTAGAAGACTTAAAGGTTAATACTGCTGAGTGTTACTACTGCTAGTACAGTTAATACTGCTAGTCAAAGTTAGTGCTGCTTGAACAAAGTTATTACTGCTTAGCTAGTTAGTACTGCTAGTGGTTAGTGCTGCTTGGTAGTTAATGCTGCTAGAAGGAATTAATGCTGCTGAACATAGTTAGTGCTGCTTATGTCTTGAAGATCCGAATGGAAAGGATGACAGCTGGAAAGATTCAAGATATTCATGGAAGGCTTGAAGATAATGATGGAAGATATACTGAAGATATTTTATTGTAATTATCTTTGTATTCAGTATATGTATAGATTTTAATTAATTTTATAAAAAAGCTAAGAGTTAGTTCTAGAGAAAAAAATCAACCTCAAGGCATAGATCCTAATTCTAGAGAAGTAGAATTCGTATTGGTGAGCCTGTTCATCAATATTGAGGTTGAGTGTGTAATCTTGTAACTTCAAAGCATTCAATACAAGTTTACAGTTTGTTCTTCATATTTACTGTGTTGATTTCATTGAATATCAAAGTGTTATTCCGCAAACTTCTTTGATATTGTTTCTGAGAATTAATTCTTGTTGAGAATTAGATCCTGACAGATATAGGTGAAAAGGAGGATGCTCATCCTTTAGGTTCAGGAACTGCAGGTCCTGAAATGTCCAAATTGTCAGAAGATGATACTGATGAAGAAAACTCCTCAGTATTTGGTGGGAACACTCCTGAAAAGAATGACTCTAATCTTGATGCAAATCTTAATGAGGAGGTTGCCCATCAAACAATAACTCAGAAGAATCATCCTCCTCAATTGGTGATTGGTGATATCAATTCTCCCAGGATCACAAGGCATCAAAGTAAGTTAGGAGGATTGAAAGACTTGCAGTCAGGTTTGTTATCTTGTTTTCTATCTCAGATTGAACCCAAGAAGACCTATGATGCAATGAAAGAACCAAGATGGATAGAAGCAATGCAAGAGGAGCTGCTGCAGTTTGAGCTGCAAAATGTGTGGGATCTAGTTGACCTTCCACAAGGACAAAAGGCAATTGGAACTAAATGGGTTTTCAGGAATAAGAAAGATGAGAGAGGTATAGTGATAAAGAATAAGGCCAGGCTTGTGGCACAAGGGTATACACAAGAAGAGGGGATAGATTATGAATAAGTGTTTGCACCAGTAGCCAAAATTGAGGCAATTAGGCTGTTTCTAGCCTATGCTTCTTTCATGCAGTTCAGAGTATTTCAGATGGATGTTAAGAGTGCATTCCTATATGGGAAAATTGATGAAGAAGTGTATGTTTGTTAGCCTCCAGGGTTTGAAAATCCTAACTTTTCTGACAAAGTATACAAATTAAAGAAGGCACTCTATGGTATGACACTCTGTCTACCTATCTCTTGGAAAATGCATTTGAAAGGGGAATCATTGACAAGACCCTTTTTCATTAAAAGGAAGAAGAAGTGGATGATATCATCTTTGGATCCACAAAAGATTATATGTGCAAGGAGTTTGAGGAGCTGATGCACAAAAGATTCAAGATGAGCTCTATGGGTGAACTCACATTCTTCCTTGGGCTACAGGTTAAACAGAAGAAAGATGGCATTTTCATAAGTCAATCCAAGTATGTGCAGGATATTCTTACAAAGTTTGGATTTTCAGATTCAAAGCCTGCAAGCACACCTATGGAAACTCACAAACAGATCACTGCAGATCTTGAGGGGGAGGATGTGGATGTTCATCATTATAGATCCATGATAGGCTCCCTCATGTATCTAACATCTTCAAGACCAGATATTATGTTTGTTGTATGTGTGTGTGCAAGATTTCAAGTGAGGCCTAAGCAGTCTCACTTTCAAGCAGTCAAAAGGATATTCAGATATCTCAAAGGACAACCTAGGTTGGGTCTTTGGTATCCTCATGACTCACCATTTGATCTAATTGAATATTCAGATAGTGATTTGGGTGGTGCAAACTTGGATAGAAAGTCTATATTAGGAGGATGTCAGTTTTTGGGTGCAAGAATAGTTTCATGGCAGTGTAAAAAGAAAACCACAGTGTCCACCTCTACAACAGAAGCAGAGTATATAGCTGCTGCAAGCTGCTGCTCACAGGTGCTATGGATTCAGAATCAGATGTTGGACTATGGTATTACTTTTCTTCACACTCCCATCTTCATTAATAACAACAGTGCTATAAGCATTGTTAATAATCCAGTGAAGCATTCAAAAACCATGCATATAGAAATCAGGTACCATTTTATTAGAGATTGCAATGAAAAGAAGTTAATTCAGGTTTTGAAGGTACACACTAGTAACCAATTTGCTGATCTATTCACCAAAGCTTTTGATGTGGGTAGATTCACATTCTTGGTCACAAGTATAGGCATGATAAACACTGAATAAGCCTCTTTTGATTTTCTTTATGTACCATTTCTGTATAGCTTCTTTCATGCTTACTTTCTCATATTGTATTGTGCATGGTGCTGCTAACTATTTGTGTCTAAGTGTTTCAGATTACCTTGTTGATTAGAAACTTGGTACTTCTGGTTAAGTTAATACTGCTCTCATTATTAATCCTGCTGACAGTTCAAATATGGTTAAGTATGGTTACTACTGCTAGGTAGTTTCTACTGCCATTGCAAAGTTACTACTGCTTTCCTTATTTCTACTGCCAGACAGTGTTAATACTGCTAGTCTGTGTTAATACTGATGGTATGTGTTACTACTGCTTATATGGGTTAGTACTGCGGGTTTGTTAATGCTGCTAGGGTACTTAGTACTGCTTTTAACTGAAACCCTCCACCTATAAATACCCTCTCTGACCGCCAAAACCCAAACGGCTCTTTGAATCTCCAGCGAGTTTTCATCCTCTCTCTCTCTCTCTCAAATTCTTGCTTTCTAGTGCGTAATCCCTAGTGTTGATTCGAACCCAAGACTCGATCAAAACGATGGTAGGACTGAATTTCGTTGATGACCACAATGAACTTGCAATGCTGCAGAAACCCAAACAAGCTGAGGGTTTTGATGAAATTGTGGATTTCCAGAAAGCATCCCACATTGCCTATGCACTCACAGTCAATATCACCATCTATGTGGAACATCTGCGACAATTCTGGACCAATGCCTCCATTCAGACTGTTAATGGCATCCAGGTCATCCAATCCAGGGTCTGTGATAAACCTATCACAATCACAGAAGCCTGCATTCGCACTCATCTACGTCTAGATGATACCTCAGGTATTACTACTCTTTCAAAGGAAGATCTCTTCCAAGAAATAGGTAGAATGAGGTATGAAGGTCCTACTGAGGTTTACAAGTTTTTCAAAAGCAAATTTTCACCTCAGTGGAGATTCTTTGTTCATACTCTTCAGCATTATTTATCTCGCAAGACAACTGGATGGAGTGAGTTCAGCAGTACAATAGCTTATGCTCTTGTCTGCTTAGCTACCTCCAGAAAGTTCAATTTTTCTCAAATGATTTTCAATGATTTGATGTCAAACTTGGATGCCAAAACCAAAACCAAAAGATTCTATATGTATCCAAGGTTTATACAAGCGGTACTAAATAAGGAATTGACGGATCTACCCTCTTTTGAAGACGTGTATGTACCTAAACCTCCTAAAGGGAAGGTGTTTTCTAACATGAAAAGGCTTAGTAAGGACTTTTCTGGAAAAGACACACCATTGTTCTCTACAATGATGGGTGTGTCTCATTCCCATGGTGAGGCATCAGGGTCACAACCCACATCTGACCAACCCACTGATGACCTATCCACACCATTCATTTCACATGATCCTCCTCAAATCCCTGTTGTGAAGCCAATTTCCCCCATCACACAAACATATGTAAGGAAAAAGGTACAGAAGGTTCCTTCCCTTCCTGTATCTTCACCCCAAAATCCTGCAAGCCCTCTGATGGAGCATTCTCCATCAGAGAATATCCAAAGGGAATCCACAGGGGTGTCTCCCAACCCCAAGAAGGTACTCTCTAAGGAGAAGGATGAGCATGTGGGCAGTAAGGCTCACACTACTGATTCTACACAAGGTGTGGATCAGGACAGTGTGAACATCACTAAGACCTTCCCCACGACAACTTTAGATGAGAAATCATCTAAGGGTCCCAGGTGCCAAGAAACCAAGGGGGTAGTAGGTGTTTCTGCTAGGCAGAAGGCCTCTACTAAAAGATCCAAGGATCCTTCAAGGGTGCTAAACACACCTAAAGGAGGTGAGGACAGATATAACTATGATGAATTGATGGAAACCATTAGAAATGTGAACTTGGATGTAATAAATCAGGGCTTGGAGATAAAGGAGCTGCAAAAGGTGATCACTTCTCAACAAGTGCAAATAACCAAACTCAAGAAGATGATACTCAGTTTGGTACACAAAAAGAAGAGAAAGCAATATGTCCTGAAGAAAAGGGGAAGTGCTCATGATGCTTCCAAAAAGGGGGAGAAACAAGAAGCTGAATGTGAGAAGGAAAGCCCAGTTGGTATGGAATTTCATTTTGAGGGGGAGATTAATGTTGAAGCAGAAACAGAAAAAGAAGCAGAAACAGTGAAAGCAGCAGAAACTGAGAAAGCAGCAGAAACTGAGAAAGCAGCAGAAACTGTAGAAGCAGCAGTAACTGCTGAACCAGCAGTAGAAACAAAGAAACCAGCAGCAGAAACTGAAATGTCCAGAGAAGAAATAGAGATTGCAGAAACTCTGGTTAAGGCAAAGAATGACACTCCCAAGGCTACTCAAAAGGCTAAGGGAGTGGTAATCAAAGAAGGAGGCACAAAGAGGAAAAGGAAAGAGATAAGCATGACAGAGGCCAAGAAAAAAGGGAAAGAAAAGATGGTAGAGCCTATGAAAGCATCAAAGAAGCAAAAGCAAATAGAAATGGATGAAGAATTGGCAAAGAAGATGCAAGAAGAGATTGAAAGGAGAATGAGATTCAAACTGCCAAAGACAGAAAGCTTGTCTTAGATTTGGAAAAAAGGCTCAATGAAGAATATCAGAAGAGCTTGAAACTGGCTACAAAGAGGGTTACATTGAAAGCTTCAAAGAAAAGACAACCTTCAAAGAAAAGACAACCTTCAAAGAAAAGACAACCTTCAAAGAAAAGACAACCTTCACAGACCTTCCTAGCCACACAGGAAAGGAGAAAAATGATAAACTTCCTGAAAGGATCAGTTGGAGTTCCTGAAGGGATGTTTACCAAAATGTCTTTTGGCAGAATAGAAGAATTATACAAGAAGAAGATGGCCAAGCTTCAAGGAGACTTCAGTCAGAGGGTTGAATTTGAAAGAAAGACATGATCTGAATATTCAACAGCCTTTTCCTGACAGTGAAGAAGGCACTCCTACAAAAGAAAAGAAAGAAGTCAAGAAGACAGAGATTTTAGCTCAAAAGATTGGAGCTATTAAAAGAATGAAGTCAATTGCTTCAAAGAAACAGGCAAAAAGGCCAAGGACTGAGGAAGGTGAGAAAGAGCAGGAAAGTGAAAGAAAGGAAGCTGAATCATCAAGACCTACTGCTGCACCTTCTGTAGAGCAGCAGAAACAAAGTGAGCAGGTTGAAAATCAAGAGATGAGTCAAGAGCAATCAAGTAAAGAATCATCAGAACAACCAAGACAACCTGAGCAGTTTGATTTATATATGATAGTGACAGATGAAGAACCTCTGAAAGTTGATCCTATCTCAATAAATGCTCCAGAAATCATTCATTGGGATACTCTGTTGGATAAAAGAACAAAATACTTCAGAATAAAGAGAATGGGTGACAAATATGAGGTATATTCAACTTGGGGTAAGATAATCAGAAGTTGTACCAGAGCTGATTTAGAAGAAATGTACAAGGTTGGACTAAAACTGTATGGTGACTTGTTGAAAGGAGCAGGGATGAGCCTAACAAAGATGGCTATAGAATATTTGTGCATGATGTTTGACTCTCTTAAGGTTGAATATCTTATCAAAGATGTTCATCATGAAAATGGATTTAAGAGTATTGATCATTGGATGCTCTTTGAAAGATCTGGAGTCTATGTCATAACAATTGACAAAAGCTTTCATGAGTACTACTTGGTTGATAAGGTGTATGACCACAGCAAGGCAAAGTTGCAAGGGATGCTAAAAGCAAAGTTGGTCTACAATAAAGGTTCAGAGATGGCAGTGATTGTAATTAAAAGAACCATCAATCAAAGTATCAGATTGAATCCTGATCTAGGAATCTGAGCAGTTATTTTGAAAGCATCATGAAGACCATATTCTGAAGAACTTAACTTCTTGAATTGAAAAGTTAAGTTAGGGGGAGAATGTTGGGTCTGAAATATGCTAAGTCTGGTTAGTAATGCTAAGTATTGAAGATTACTACTGCTGAAGACTTTAGTACTGCTACTTCAATATTACTACTGATAGAAGTATTACTACTGCTTGAAGGATTACTACTGCTAGTAGTTAGTACTGCTTGAAGAGTTAATACTGCAAGTTGGAAGTTACTACTACAAGCATGGTTAGTACTGCTATTGATAAGAAGATGTTGCCGAAGATTAATGCTTCTTATGATGATAAAGATGGATTGGTTGCTTAAAGCGAAAGACAAGGAGATTGAAGATAATTATGAACTGGATGCTGAAGATCAACTTTAATTTAATAATTATCTTGTAATCTGTTTTGTATATATATAGTCTAGAAGTTTTAGACTAGAGATAGAGAATATATGCATTGTTTTGTTCTAGAGAGAATTAGCCTCAAGATTCTTAGAAATCCTTTCATTAGAGAAGTATTGAACGTCTGTTGAGCATGTTCAACAGATTGAGGCTTTGGTTGTAATCATTAAGTTAATTCAATATAACTTGTGATTTGATCTCATATACTGTTTCATTGATTTACTGTTAAAGTGTTTTTCCGCAACTTCTTTAACATAGTTTCTGAGTGTTTAGTTTAATTCTTGTTTCGAATTTCGATCCTGACAAGTACGAAATAAAATTTATAATTAAAGAATGGGTATGGGTGTAAGTTTCTCTTGAGATGGATGTAGTAACAAATGGTTAGGCCTTTTGTAGTACGGAATGTCTATAAAAAGTCCGATATCTCGAAAGTGGATTTTTAAAGACCGGTCCTACAAGATGCCCATAAAGTGTCCATCGTTACCAACTCTTAATCTTGCCGATTTAATTACGTTGAAATAAATCAAGTTCTACCGGTACAGAGATTTACACCCAAATCTCTTTGTGATATAAATCTCCTCCGACATTTGAACAGTAATAAATCATGCAAAACCCGTATCTCTACGTGGTTATCAAATACTCTCTCAAATCCTTGTGCAGCCCTTAAGCCGTATTTCGAATCCGCCCCTCTCGAGGTCAACATTTAATATTAACACTTCAAAGTGATCGGCTTATCAACGTTGAGTCTAAGTCTCAACTTAAGTGACCAAGCTTAAGAGCTAGTAACGATGGTCACACACAAGTGTTGCCTACTAGCTAGTCTCAAGTTGGCTCACACCCACCCAAAATAATAATAAAAGACATCATAATAACTGACATATAAACAATAAAAGACTTGGAAATAAAGACTTGGAAATAATAAAAGACTTAAAGTAAGAAAGGAAATACTTGTTACTCTACTTGCATAAAATTAAAGTTAAGCTACAGACATGCCCACAGTGGGAAGCCGTGGGCATAAATTAAAACACGAGAAATTAAATGCTTAAAAGTAAAGACAAATTTCTCAACTCTTTAACTCTTCCAAGGAGAGAGTTCTTGGAGCTGGAGAATGTTGATGATATTAAATGCTAACAAACCAACCTATTTATAAGGAACATTCATGCTTTTACCCAATGGGTAATACCCAAAATTTTAAAGATAATAACCAATGGGTAAAAGAGTACAATGATTGCAAAGATTCTTCTAAGGTGAACTCCAACTAGCATCCATCGTCTATTTTCCAGCTAATTTCCATCCTTTTTGCTGCAATACCCACATAATACAAATACGTAGCTTTAATATTGTATGCGTCCTCGGGTGCCCACAAAACTGCATCTTTTGGTGTTTTCTTAATATTTGCAAACTTTAAAGACCAAAGGAAAGAGATGAAAACAAAAGTGGATAGAAAGGTAAATAAAATAAAGGGAAAATAAGTTAGCTTATTTTTTGTGTAACCGTTTCAATGCACATAATATAGTTTATACGTCAGCTTATAAGTTAGCTTATTGAGAGCATCTCCAACAGATTCTCCAAAATGGGGAAATAAAAGGTCAAAATTTCCAAATGTATCTCCAACAGATTCTCTATTTTAAAGATAACACAATTATTTATATTATTAAACTATTCACTACAACTCATAAAATATTATTTCTCTTTCATAATGATTTAGTTTAGAGCAATTTCATTGGTAGAAGAAATTAAAAAAAAAACTATTTCTCTTTCATAAATAATCATTTTTGGATATATCTCCAAATTTGAATATTTTCATCATCTCTCTCATACTTTCTCCATTTTGAAGAAGATTTTTGAGAATCTGTTGGAGCAAAAAATCACTGAATCTCCATTTTGGAGAAACTGTTGGAGATACTCTAATAAGCTAGAGGAGATTTTTGACACTTTTTTCCAATTATAACTTTAATTAATATTAAGTATTAATTACTATTATTATTTAAAAGTAAGTATTAATTATTAATAAATATTAACCATTAGTTATAAAAAAAAATTAATTCATAAATATTAATCCATGGTACATTATATAATAGATATTAATAATAATTATTAATTATTTGTAATGTTATTAACTAAATTAATTATTTTTTTAATTATTATTCAATATACTTAGATATCAAAATGTAAATATAACAATTCTAAAAATATTTATATAAGTTATATAAAAATTAAAGTTATACTTATTTTATTTTATAGATAAACAATTTTAGTAGAATATTTCATTTACTTATTAATTATATGTTTGAAATCAAAGATTCGTATAGTTTTTTTTAAAATTTGGTTTAACAAATTCAAATTTATAATATATATATATATATATATGTATATATATATATATATGTATATGTATATATATATATGTATATGTATATGTATATATATATATGGGTTGTTTTATTTGCAACTCTTAAAAAGGTTGCAAACCTTGCAACCCACATCTTAACCGTCGGATTCATAATCGGCGGTTACAATAGATATGCGGCCCAATATTTTTAATTAAAAAAAACAGAAAAATAAAAATAAAATAACCGTCGATCATGAATCCAACGGTTAAGATGTGGGTTGCAATATATATATATATATATATATATATATATATAGGGAGAGGTTCATTTGAAAAATGGTAAATGTATGAGAAATAGAGAAGTAATCTTAGTCATTCATCTGGTCAACATTTGCGACTTTGACCGCGAAGCACCGGATAATTCATTGCATGGTTTATAGAAGGTAGAGGGGTATTTTGTAAAATACGCGGGATGAGTTCATATATGAACCTATATGATTCACATATTAACTATACGTTCATATATGAATCAGTTAATTAGTTCATATGAGAATCAGTTAATTAGTTCATATATGAATCAGTTAAAAGAGTTCAGATGTGAATTACACTGATTCATATATGAACATATAATTCATATGTGAATTATACATGTTCATATATGAACATAACCGTGTATTTTATAAAAATTACGAAAGTGTACTTCTATTTTTGGAATAGCCGCAACTTTGACCAGTCAAATCCGCAATATTTGACCGGTCAAATCTGATCTTGACAATATGAATGGCTAGGATTACTTCTCTATTTCTCATATATTTACCATTTCTCAAATGAACCTAAGGCTATATATATATATATATATATATAATCAATTTGAAATTCCTTCAAATAATATATCATATTATTTATTTTTTTACTATTTTATTTGTAATTAACATATTATTTTACTAGAAATTTATTTTAATTAAACAATTAAAAGCTTATCTTTTTTCAAATGCTTTTTTGAAGCAAGTTTTGTCATGTTTGGCTTTAGTATAAATACTCTTAAACACAACCATAGGTCAAATTGTAGCAGTTATCTATTTCAAAAGTGAAAATGCCATAGATGATGCTCGAAATCACTGATTGTGTGACCTTAAAGCGAGTATCAAAAAGTGAAACCAAGGAAGTTCGAGATATTTATTGGTTACAAACATTACAGATTTCATAATCCGAACGTACATAAACATGGATAACGTTACTCTTCTGATAAGTTGCCACCGAAAACATACTCTCATGGTAGTGAAATTTAGCTTTTTATTACTGTGGGTTGGGTGGACGGCTATTGGCAGCCGAGACTCTTGAACCCCATTCAAGCAATTCTTTGCTCGTATCGTCCTTGTGAACAATCACTTCAATGAAGCACAAACAATCCTTCTTTGCTCCGGTTGCCGTATCAATTGCTTCAACGAGCTCCTCTTCACAAAACACCTGCACATTCAATCCAACACTATTTATGAAACCAAATCAAAATTTACCAACACCAACGGCTTCTTTATTCGGTGACTTATGACAATAATTATATTATTAAAATATTTTATAAATTTATTATCCCAATAAACTTTTAAATTTGTATATAAAATAATAATCTATTCAACCGTATTGGTGGAAATAATAATAAAAAATACAATCACTCTCTTGAACATATGTAAGGTAGGAAAACCCTCACCTTGCGTGTCCAACACTTGCCTTCACCATTATGGATTGCATCAACGAAAGCAGTATAGTTCCAATTCTTGATCACATTGTACGGCCCGTCATGGATCTCTACTTCAATTGTGTAACCACCATTATTTATCAGGAAGATGATCGTGTTCTGCCCACACCGCAGCATTGTTGACACATCTTGAGCAGTAACCTGTATTAACCGACACCATTTGTTGTTCACTTTGTTTCCCATCAATATTTACAGCTTCATCCTAACTTGAATATTGTTATGAAACATACCTGAAAGCTGCCATCACCAATGCAAGCAATCACTCGTTTGTTGGTTGCAGCTTGTGCATACCCAAGTGTTGCACCAACGGACCACCCAATCGACCCGTATTGCATCTGGAACTCATACCTGCAAAACCAATATACAAGATCAAGACTCAAACTTGAAAACATACCAAATTGTTGAAAAATGATCAATAATCCGATGTAATCACAGAATAACGATGAACTTGAGAATTTTGGCGTTGCAAAAGATTACCCGCATCCTATTGGTAATTTTAGCTTCTGGCAATTGAACCAGGAATCTCCGGTTTCAGCAATCACAGCAGTATCACCTGACAACATTTTCTGTATGTGCTGAAACAGAACGTTAACCCTCAACGGCTCCTTAGGCTCGCACTTGAGAGGATTCCCCTCTGGCACATAGATCCTATGGTAATTCTCATAGGCAGTTGTGTTCTTCTTAAGCCTCTTTGCCAAACCTTGCAAGAAATCCTTCATCAATACACAACCAAAAGTTGGCCCGTTACCAATCACTACTCGGTCAGGCAGCAAGATTATTGCCTTCTCTTTCTTGAGAAGGAGAGAGTAGCCCACAGAGCTGTAATCATTGAATATAGGTCCAGCAAATAAGTAAGCATCAGCAGATTCGACAATTTCTGCACAAAAAGCTGTGCTTACAGCACCCCAGTATGTGCCGATGAAATGGGAATGGTGCTCCGGAACTAGCCCTTTTGCTGATGGCATCACAGCTACGGCATAACCACATGAATCAGCCAATTCGACAAACGCGCTGCAGGCCTTGGCCGCACGCATTTTAGGGCCAGCAACCATCACAGGCTTCACTGCCTTGTTCAAGAACTCTGCTGCTGCCTCAATAGCTGCTTCCAAACCCATCTGGTTACTCAACCTACACCATCATACACCATAGAATTTTAAAATCATATCGAATGTGATTAAATATTTTTTTGGAAGGATGTCACAGGCTATACCTAGACTAATCCCGGCAAATTGTGATCGTAAGACATCAACTCAAACTAGGTGGCCACAATTGTTGTGGACATCTGTAATCAAACAAAGAGCAGATGGGATATTTCACCACATCCTTGGGCCTCAACCACCATGCCAAGACTCATGTGGTTTCGAATGTGAATAATCACATGGGCAGATTTCAAGAAGGGTAGAGTGGTGCATGTGCACCCGCTCTCTTGTTCCGAACTATTTGGGAAAAAAATCAGGGATCTTAAAAACGCATCGGCTTAAATTTTTATGCATGCTCACCTAAATTAACAAAAGTGATTGAAGTGTCATTGAACGTGAAATTATGGGGTGCAACCGTGCAAGTTCCAATTGTTTTCATCTCTCATTTACTTTTTTGGTAACATGAAAAGAAAAAAGAAACCACTTTGGGGTTGAAAAAATGACTTGTCATTTTTAATTACGTTTTGTTTTATTTATTATGCTAATGCTAATTATTTACTGTTGGAAATTGAGTGTGAGGTTGGAATTTTTCATCCCACATTGGTGGAGACACAAAAGAAATTGTAGCTTATAAGTCTATCATCTCAAGTGGGTGTTGAGTAAATTGGTAGGCTTATGGTGGGGGTCTCAAAGAAGTGCAACGCACACGCGCGCGCGCGCGTGGCCGAGGCCGAGGCCGAGGGCGCGGGCGCGGTTCTCGCGAAGAGCCGCGCACTTTGCACTTCGCATCGGAGCTGAGGAGCCTCGAGCTTTCTTTTTACAGATTGATATATAAGAGATAATTATTTATGCAGCTCGATTAATTCCAGATAAGTTTCGTTTTAATAATTTTATTTTAAATAAAAACGTGGGTTTATTCAGTTGGAGACTTATTCTCCAACTCTAACTTCCAATCCCGTTTCTTGGGGAGGAATTGGAGAATATTCTCCTTTTTATTCCCTCTGTTTTAACTATAAATTAGAACCTTCTCATATGGGTTTGATATACTGAAAAAGCTTTCTGGAATATATATCACTGGTGCTCTCTCTCACGCTGCTCAATTCTCTCGGTCGATCTCTGCCTTCTTTTTCTGTCTCGACTTTGTGTTGTAGTTGAGCATTATAGCTGTTAGTGCTTAACAAAACTGTATCAAATCCTGGGGGTTTAGCGATCTTAATTCTCACAGCATTCATAGAGAATCGTTAAAACCTTTAAGGACAGGTTTCCAAAAAACCGTACAGTTTTTTGTTCGTTGCTGTTGGAGATCTTCTACACAGGTTGGTGTCTCGTTTACGTTTTCTACATTGTTATTGCTTTCGTCCACTAGAGTGGACATTCTGACTCTACTCCTTCTTCTATCGTATCTATCGCGAAGGATAGAGACGTTATTAGGATCACCTTAAACTTGTTTGTTTAATAATTGTCGTATCTTAATCAAAAGATTCTAACTTTATATTTATAAGCTTGAATCTTTAAAAAAAAAAAAAAATTCGAATCTTTATTAATAAATTTGTGATCTTTATAAATAAAGTTGTATTTTTTATTTATAAACTGTTTTATTGTTCACATCTGAATTTTCTGATTTTGAAATTAAAAATTCAACATTTACTGCTATGCACTATGCTTGGAAATATTTTTGGATGCACGGCTGAATTTAATCTTATCAGTCTTGAAGCTTATTTGTACAACTTACTTGGGCGAAAGAGAAAATGGAACAGGTTCCCGACTAAAAGTAGGATGAGGAATTGCAGGCAAATTGCAACTGATGCTGATATAAACAGGCTTGCTTTCTTTCAACGCGGTTGAAATTGCAGTATCGATCAGTTCATGTGCATCTTCCAGATTGTTAACCACAGCCTACATTCAAAATCCTAACAAACTTAGAAACACATTCATCGTGTTCAGATATTATCCATATCATCATAGATCTCAGCCACAAGCAGTCAATCTATGAACAGATCAATCACAGATTGATCAAAACTGGAGTTCTAAAACATTATAATAAAATTGATAAGAAGAAGTTTAAAACTAATGCCAAGTGCTTGTGGTTTCAAATTGACAAAAAATAAGTCATCATCGCAACAAATCTGTACAGAATCTAGAAATTGAAGGATGAACAAGATCATATCTCGAATCAACAAGATGTAATTATTATATTACCTGATAGCAAGTGACGGTCTGAAAGCAACGAAGCTCTTGGCTAAAGTCTGGCAATCCGATCGTATGATGAAGAATCCTATTAGTACCATAATCATTCGAATTCGGTCCACCGACTATACAAATCAGCGGTAGATTCTCACTGCAAGCTCCGGCAATAGCGTTGAGGACACTAAGACCGCCGACGGTGAAGGTGACAACGCATGCTCCGACGCCGCGAGACCTAGCGTATCCGTCAGCTGCGTATCCAGCGTTGAGCTCGTTGCAGCAGCCGACGAGATTAAGGCCAGGCTCAGCGATGAGGTGGTCAAGCAAAGTGAGGTTGAAGTCACCGGGAACAGAGAAGACATCAGAGACACCGATCTGGACAAGGCGGCGAGCCAGGTGCCGGCCGAGAGTAGCGTCGGAGAAGTTGAAAGGAACGGTGGATGCCTGGACGGCGGAAAGGCAACCATGTGGCGGAGGACAGCAGACGTCGTCGTTTGGGACGGCGACAACGTCCAGTGAACCGAGATTAGTATCCATTACGTAGGATGACACGTGTCGGCTAGAGAAAGAGGGAGAGATTGTGATTTTTGAAGACTGAAGGAAGCGGTGAGTCCGTGTCTGTGTATATATATGGTAATGTACTAATGTGATCTTTCTCAGGGGTGTGAACTAGAAATAGAATCACAAATACCAATCGGCGGTTTAATAAATGGTTTCTAAAACTGCGACCGCCCAAAACAATTGAACTTCCTGCTCGAATATATGAAATTATTATAATATTTTATTTATTTAAAAATTATTTTATTCATATTCTCCACCAAGCATTTGGTTAAAATATTAGAAAAAAAATTTATGGTTAAATAAATAGTTTTTAGAGTGAATTGTGGATTTGGTCCATGTGTTTTAGTGATTTCTTTGACCATAGTCCTTATTCTATGTTTATTGTGGATTTGGTCCTTGTGGTATTTAATTTATTTTGGTCATGCTCCTTCTGACTAACACTTTCATTAACTTTGTTAAATCAAGGACCATTTTAGTCATTTTCCCTATTTTTTGTTCTTTTTTTATAAGAAAAATATAAACAATATTTTTATACACACATGTACACACACATGTATATATATATATATATATAACGATATTAAAATAAATAAAATAAGACATTATTGTATGATTTAATTGTTTAATTTTTAAATTAATTATATTAAATACGATTTAATTTTATTATTTTATTGTAATTGTGGAAAAAAATATATATAGTTTTATTGTTTTAATGTAATTAAAATTTCAATTTAAACAAATCAGATCATAAAACTATATATTATTTTATTTAGAGCGAATAAAATAAAATATGGTTTTATAATTTGATTTATTGAATTAAAATTTTAATTAAGTTAAAGACGATTTAATTTTATTGTTTTTTATTATCATTGCAACAAACAAACTTATTGTTGATATTTTAACACAAAAAAAACATTAAAACCCGTTGAGAAATGAACTTTAATTTTATCATTCTAAAAACAATATGAAAATTGATTTTGAGTTTTTGACAAACAATATGAAAATTGGAGCTTCTAATTTTAAGATGATAAAATTATAGTTCATTTCTCAACGGTTTTCAATGATTTTTGGTGTTAAAATATCAACAATAAGCTTGTTTGTTGCAATGATAGTAAAAGAACAATATAATTAAATCGTCTCTAACTTAACTAAAATTTTAATTCAATAAATCAAATCATAAAACCATATTTTATTTTATTCGATCTAAATAAATAAAATATAGTTTTATGATCCGATTTGTTTAAATTGAAATTTTAATTACATTAAAACAATAAAACTATATCTTTTTTCACAATTACAATAAAATAATAAAATTAAATCGTATTTAATATAATTAATTTTAAAAAAATTAAACAATTAAATCATACAATAATGTCTTATTTTATTTATTTTAATATCGTTATATATATATATATATATATATATATATATACATGTGTGTATGTATGTGTGTTTGTGTGTATAAAAATATTGTTTATATTTTTCTTATCAAAAAAGGACAAAAAATAGGTAAAATGACTAAAATGATCATTGATTTAACAAAGTTAATGGAAGTGTTAGTCAGAAGAACCATGACCAAAATAAATTGAATACCACAAGGATCAAATCCACAATAAACATAGAATGAGGTTCATGGTCAAAGAAATCACTAAACCACATGGACCAAATCCACAATTCACTTTAGTTTTTAAAATTACAAGTTAATAATTAATGATTGTATATACACATATCTAATAAGAACCTCATTTTTATACTTTTTGGTGTCATCTTATTTCCACTTCATCAAATTAAAAATTCACATAAAAGTCCACAATGATAGTTCTTATAAGGACCTCTTTTTATGGGTCTCATACATTTTAATATTAATATATATAATATTAATATTTTTTATAAAGTCAAGAAAAAAAATAAAAAAATAAAAATAATGTCACATTTCACACTTTCATGGTAAGAAGAACCTAGAGGACTTTGGGTTTTTATAAGAACTCTTCACAATGCTAGTTCTTACAAGTCATTGCATTTTTTGCTTATAAGAACCTTACATTGGAGATGCTCTAGGATACTTTATTATTATTTTATTCAATACAAAAATATTTTTAAACTAAATAAACCTTTATTTTTTAATCTAATTACAAATTATATCAAAAAACTAAAATTATTTATAATATGTAATTTAACAATTCCCATCCATACTTTTTTTAGAGTTATTCTATTCGATTTAGGGGTGTTTGGGATTGCTTACTTAAAACAACTTAGGTGGTGTTTGGTTCATAAAATGTTTTTGGATGAAATTGAATCTGTCAAAGGAATTTGACTTTGAATGAATTTGAATGGAATGTTGTCATGTTTGACCACATGTTTGGTTGACAAAAATGGAATGAAATTTGTTAAAGGAATTGGAATATGTTAAAGGAATTGGAATCTCTCTGTTTGATTTACAAAATGTAGTTTTGTAATTGGAATGAAATGTTGATAAATTACCAAAATACCCTTTTTGATAATTTTAATTTTTATAAACAAAACATGCTTTAATAAAATAGCAATTAAAAATACTTTATTTGTAACGGTGGTTCAGATTGGTGGTGGTTTAGAACGGTGGTTCAGATCGGATGTGGCCGGTGGTGGTTCAGATTGGTGGTGTTTGGTGGTGGTTCAGATCAACGGTGGGCAGTGGTTCAGATTAGCGGTGGTCGGCGGTGATTCAGATCGGCAGTGGTCGGTGGTGGTTCAGAATGGTGGTTGTCGACGGTGGTTCAGATCGACGGTAGTTCAGATTGGCGATGGTTCAGATCGGCGGGGATCAATGGCCGACGGTGGTTCAGATCGACAATGGCTTAGAACGGCGGTGGTCGGTGGTGGTTTAGATCTGCGGTGGTTCAGATCGACAATGGTTTAGAACGACAATTGTCGGTGGTCGGCGGTGGTTCAGATGGGCGGGGGATTTGATTGAAGTGGTCGGTGGTTGTTTAGATCGGCGGTGGTCGGTGGTCGGTAGTGGTTCAAATCCACGGTGATGAGCGGTGGTTCAGATAGGTGATGATTCAAAATAGTGGTGGTCGATGCTCAGCGGTTGTCAGCGGTTCAGAACGACAATGGTCGGCGGTTGTCAGTGGTTCAGAACGGCACTGGTCGGCGGTGGTTCAGAACAGCGATGATCGGTGGTAGTTCAAATCGGTGGTGGTTTTGATCGGCGGTGGTTAAGAACAGTGGTGATTCTGATCGACGGTGGTTCATGACAGCGATGGTCGGTGGTGGTTCAGGTCGGTGGTGGTTCAAGTCGGCAGTGATCGGCGGTAGTCGATGGTGGTTCAGATCGGCAATGGTCGGCAGTGGTTCAGAATGGCGGTGGTCGGCGATGGTTCAGATCGGCGATGGTTCAAAACGGGTGCACATGCACCACTCTACCCCTCTATACAATCATGGACCTTATCAAAAGTCCATAACTTTGCCACATCAACTTTCTCTCTCTGCCACATCAGTTTTCTCTTTCCTACATATTTTTTTTGGAAGGCATAGCAGCATCGAACCAACGAACAACTACCACGAACACACGCACACACGCACGCACACCTCCCCGGCAGTATCGGACATCCACGGGCAGCCCACTAATCTGCCGCTGTCCCGGGCCAGCTTACGCTGAACCTAGAGCCCAACCACAGTTTAAGACTGGGCTGGGGGGGCAGCCCAGTCAAAGACTGGACCAGCCCAAGGACTGGGTACTCCTCATGCCCTCAAATTGACTCCCCTTGGATTCGAACCCAGGTAGATTGGGATACCATCCACAATCTCTCTGTCACATCAGTTTTCTCTTTCCTACATATTTTATATAATAAAAAACTATAATAATTAAAATTTACTTATTATAATTAAAAAATAATTATTAAAACTTACATATGATAATTAAAAAGTAATTATAATTTAAAGTTGAATAAAAACTACAATAATTAAAAACTACGAAAATTATGGATGTCTAATTGTTGCTAATTAATTATTTAATTATTAATTCTGATTGATTATATATTTAAATAATAAAAAACCACAGTTGAAGCATTTAATAATTTAAGTAGGTAAAGATTTAATTATTTAAATATAAAATATTGGTGGGACCCACAGTTTAATCCTCAAGAAGCAGTTACTCTGTGAGGACCGCTTCACTGAGGTGGCGAAGCATGGACCGATGACATGGAGAGAAGAACCTCCCATTAGGGATGGCTCTAAGGGTCTCGTTGACCTGCTGACCTCACAATGATGACATGGTCCAAATAATTACCAACTAAGATTCCATGTCATATCTAAAATTGAAATATTAAACTCGAATTAATGGCATGACGTTAATACTATTGATATGTCATATCCTATATTTGATAACTATATTCTACATCATATTATATAATTAAAATTAATTAATAATTTATTTCAAAAAAAGGTTAACTAATAATTAAATATTTTATTCACTTCTCTTTTTTCCAATATTTTTAGGGGAATAAAAATAATGAACTAAAAAGTTATTTTTAATGTACAAGTTTTTATAACTAAGGTACGAATATTTTTAATAATTCAATATTTAAAAATTAAACTAAATAGACAGCAAAATCAGAATTAAACAAATGAAAAGCAAAAACTCATCCCTCCTAAAATGAAAATGGTCGCACCTCCCCATCAACCAGAAATGCTCGTTTCTCCACCAATCGTGGAGGATGATCTTCGACCACCAGATTTCCAAATGCTTAGGATAACCAGTGATGGCTTACAAGTATGATCAGTCACGTGAGATTTATCAATGGATTTTCATTTCCTTGATGAACCTTTTGACGGGTTCTTGTGGATTTTGATTGTTCTTTTTGTTCATTGATGCAAAGACAAAAAATGGAGGGGATATATGGCCGAACAAGTTAAAATGGGGAAGGGGACAGTGGCCGAAAATGATGGTGAAGGGTCTCCCCCACCTCTGAAAAACTCGAACCCAAATTCTCGTCTTCAACTCATCTTTGTGGTACTCATATATGTCGGCAATGTTGAAGGGGTTCGATATATGTAACAAATCGGGAAGAGCGACGATGTAAGCATTATCGTTGATCTTCTTTGAAATCTGAAATGGGTCGTATTTTATGGGTTGAAGTTTTCCATAAGTACCAATGGGGAATCGTTCCATCCGGAGAAAAACCATTACCTCGTCTCCCTCATTGAAAACCTTTTTCCTGCGGTGTTTGTCGACCGCCGCTTTGTTCTTTAACCTGGTTGCTTCAAGCCGCATTTTGACGGCCTCTTTAGTTGCTTGTAATTCTTTAGCCATGTTACCTGTTGTGATGCTAACTCCGGGATCTCGTGGTAGCTTGACTAAA
The DNA here is from genome assembly GCA_954870635.1 of Arctium minus. Classification (NCBI taxonomy): domain Eukaryota; kingdom Viridiplantae; phylum Streptophyta; class Magnoliopsida; order Asterales; family Asteraceae; genus Arctium; species Arctium minus. Next base: position 8,540,087 of record OX941096.1, on the reverse strand, counting down.
TCTACAACGTGCCTTGGGGATGACGTATAGACCAAGGAAAAAGGAGAGCGACCGGTGGCAGTGTGGGCGACACTATTGTAGGCGAACTCAATTTGTGTTAAGGCTACGTCCCATTGTTTTGACTTGTCACCACATACGCTTTGAAGCATATTTCCCAAAGTCCGGTTAGTAACTTTCGTTTGGCCATCAATTTGGGGGGTGAGCGGTGCTACTTTTCTTGAGAGTCGTTCTGAACACCCGCCAAAACGTGATCCAGAAGTGGCTAAGAAATTTTGTGTCTCGATCGGAAGTGATCCTTTTCGGGACACCATGTAGACGCACCACTTCTTTCAAGAAAAGTCTTGCGAAATTACTTGCATCAACAGTTTTCTTACAAGCGATAAAGTGACTCATTTTTTAGAAACAGTCAACCACAACAAAAATAGAGTCCACCCCCTTTGAGTACGGGGAAGACCCAACACGAAGTCGATCAAAAGGTCTTGCCAAATGTCTTAGGGGATCAGGAGAGGGGTGTAGAGACCGGTGTTTTGTGATCGTCCTTTTGCAGTTAGGAAAATGTAGCACTTTCTCACAATCGAACCTGTGTCCTTCTTTAGATGTGGCTAATAATATCGTTCTTATAAGCTAGCAACGGTTTTGTCTCGTCCGAGATGACCGCTTAATCCTCCTTCGTGCATGTCATGAATCATTTTTTCCCGTAAAGAGGAGTCGAGAATGCATAATTTGTTGCCTTGGAAGAGGTAACCATCTCGGACATAGAAATAGCCACTAGGGGTGCCGCTATTGCACTTTTCCCACATGTCTTTAAAGTCACCATCTTCACTATAAAGTTCTTTTAACGTCTCGAAATCTCATGTGATAAAGTGATGAGTAAATTGGCCCTTCGGCTAAGGGCATCGACCACTTTGTTGAGATTGCGAGATTTATGCTTAATTACAAAAGGAAATTTTTGCAGAAAACTTACCCAACGGGCTTGCATCTTGTTGATCGTTTTATAACAATTGATAAACTTTAGGGCTTGATGATCGGTGAATAGAACGAACTCCTTTTGAACCAAGTAATGCTCCCATTATCGTAAGGCTCAAACAACTGTATAGAACTCTTGGTCGTACGTGCTCACTTTTTGTCGGGCCTCGCTAAGTTTTTCAATAAAGTAAGCGACGGGTATTTTCTCTGGGTTAGGACAACACCGATTCCAATGCCACTCGCGTCACATTCTATTTCAAAAACCTTCTCGATATCAGGTAATGCTAGCGGCGCGATACTAAGCTTTTCCTTGATTAAGGCAAAGCTTGCGTCTTGTTCGGGTCCCTATTGAAACTTTTCTTTCTTTAGACATTCAGTAATTGGAGCGGTGACAATACTAAAATTCCGGACAAACCTCCGATAGAAGGTTGTTAGACCATGAAAGCTACGGACGTCGGTGACGGTTTTGGGTGTCGACCACTCTCTAATGGATTTCACCTTTTCTTCATCCACTTCGATATCGTTTTCTCCGACTATGAAACCAAGGAATAAAATCTTGTCGATGCAGAAAGTGCACTTCTTCAAGATTTCATAGAGCTTTTTCTCTTGTAGGGTCGTTAAGATTTGGCGAAGATGACCGAGGTGATCGTCTCTTCCTCGGCTATAGATGAGGATATCGTCAAAGTAAACAACTAAAGGAGCTCCAACGAAAGGGCGTAGTACCTGATTCATAGTCCTCATGAAGGTGCTCGGTGTGTTAGACGTGTCGAAAGACATAACCAACCATTCGTAGAGTCTGAATGGTGCTTTAAATGCGGTGTTACGAATCTGATGATAGCCCCTCTAAGATCGATTTTGGAGAATACGGTAGAACCCGATAATTCATCAAGCATGTCTTCCAATCGAGGAATGGGGAACCAGTACTTGATGGTGATGTTGTTGATGGCTCTACTATCAATGCAAATCCTCCATTGATTGCTCTTCTTTGGCACCAAGAGTACAGGTACGACACACGGACTCATGCTTTCTCTTATAAAGCCTTTCTTTAGCAAGTTTTCAACTTGCTCTCTTAGGATCTCGTTCTCTTTGGGGCTCATCTGATAATGGGACAAATTAGTAGACTCTCGTAATCAAATTAATTTGATGTTGAATGTTCCTCATGGGTGGTAGTTCGGGGAGGAAAATCATCCGCAACTAGTTCCTTGAAATCTTCTAACATTTCGTTAACTTCTTTTGGGATTTCGGCCTCGAGTTTTTATGCACTCGTTAACCCTTTAACGAAAATAGGGAAAAATACTTCGACTTTCTTTGAATCTTCTTCCATCTCTTGCTTGCTGTTAGTCATGATGAGAAAATTGTTGTTTTTCTTATAGGAGGTCATTTCGAAACTACTAACGAGTGCCATAGCGATCTTTCGGTCGCCCCAATGGAATGACATGACAATGTCTTACCCCTTATAAGTGACATCATTATCGAATTGCCAAGGTCGGCCCAATAATATGGCATGCATCTATATCAAGAATGCCGCACAAAACCTCCTCTTGATAATGTTTTCTGATCCATATGGGTACCCGACAAGTTTTTGTTACTCTAACTTGCGGGCCTTTCTTGACCCACTCGAGAGAATAGGGAGCCTCATGAGGTTGAGTGGGGTAGGTTAAGATGATCGACCAATTTTTGAGATACTAGATTTTCACAACTCTCGTTATCAATGATGAGGTTACATACTTTTTTGATGAACGGAGCAATGAGATCGAAAAAGATTATTAATTTGCCCCTCTTCTTTTGATGAGAGAAGCACTCGTTGGAGTATGATGTTAATCGTCTCTTTAAAATCTTCTTTGGAAAACTCGGCGCCCTCATAATTTTCATCTTCACCGATTTCTTCACCGTCCACGAATCCTACCTTTCTCCAGTTCGTGCACTCATTGGATCGATATACATGTCATTTAAGAAAAGTGTTAGGCTTTACGCCTAGTGATAACAAACATTTATATAATTCAATGAAGCATAAAACAACAAAAAATGTTTTTTGTAAAATGAAGCAAGCTTGTTTCCGCATAAATCATAAAAGAACCATACGGTCCAAAATTCATCTTATGATGACGGGGGAGACCCAATTTTCCAAGAATTGTAGTGGAACACAAAAGTAAGCTACTTTTCTAGTTAGTGAGCTCATACTAGGATCAATGGTCATGAGTTCTTCGGCTTGTACTTTAGATGTGGGGGAGGGCATCCGATGATCCTAGTCATATTCATTCATTAGGATTACATTTATGGTACATGGCTAGTAGTTGACTCCACATAATCGTACCAAGTTGCCTCCAAGGACCCAATGTCTCAACTAGTTACAAACGGGGATTATCCAAACAATAAGCCGACTCCTATATCTATGGACTAAGGTTTGTCACAATTACATTTGTGACCAAAGTATAATCACATATATAGTTCTCAATATCAAACATTTCCAAAGAATGCATTTCCTTGTATAAATAACACCATGTAAAACTAAATCCATATAAAGGTCAAATTATGACCATTTCCCATTTTTAACATAGATTGTTTACAAAAATAGACTTTCCAAGAGTCATATCATTTTAAAATAGTCATAGTCAACAATAACAACAATCCATTTGTTTCCTTCCCAAAAACTCACTTTTATCAAGTAAACCTCAAAATATAATGAAAACCATAAATGTGACTGGTGGTCCCGAAGGTGCTTAACAACTTAGTAAGAGGGGGGAGGGTTGAATACAAACACAAAATTTAAAGTTTAATAAATTGTTTATTGATAAATCAAAATACAATTTAAGAAAACAAGGGGATTAAGAGAATATAGATGGTTGCACAAGAATTTAAACAAACTTAAGAGACACTAAGATGGTTGCACAAGAATTAGAGAATGGGGATTAAGAGAATATAGAAAACAAGGGTTTCTATATTTGTTAGAAAGATTTAAGGTTGAAGGCTTCTGGACACTCTCAAATAGAGTCTTGATCTTTCTATTTATACCCTATGTATTAAATGCATGGCAAGGTACTTTACACGTGTCCTTCAATGGTTGGTTGCATGTGTCTGACTTTAGGAGACATGCTTTTGGCCGTATGATGAACAGTGTAGAAATCATAGTTGTTGTATGAAATGTTGCAGAGGTATATATTTTCTGACACTCGTACTATGTGTGCATAGATAAGACAAAAGAGACTTGAGGTATAAGCAATGTGATCATCGATCATTGAATATCTCTTCCTTCACAAGGATAGAAGGAAGTCCAGCCATCGCTGAAGCTTTTCCTCAGGCTTCTTCGCGTATGAGTAGACTTGTCTTGTTTTCGTTGATATCCGCATCAGGTCATGAGTAGACTTGTCCTATGTCCAACAACTTTGTCTTCGATTCAGCAGTGAACGTCTTTTGTCGTGATACTTGTCTTCAGGGATTACGTCTAACTGTTTACAAGAGAAATCATTAGCGATACTGAACATACTCAGTATTTGATCGCTGATGGTGAAACACTAATACATACAGATGTTAAACGTAATTTTCACTAAGTATAACAGAGGGTCATTATCAAATCACTGAGAGAGTTGGATCAACAGTGACTAAAATGTGTTTGTCCAAGTATTCCACCATAAATATGCATAGAAAACCACATTTTACATCACACATAATAAAACCCTTCATCTTGCTTGAAAAATGATAAAAACCCTAAAAATCTCCAAAATACCAAAGTTAGGTCAAAATCCTTCAAACAAGAAAATGTACACAATGAGATGTTTAGTAGTTCAAAATGTATAGCTTTGACATGTATAAAGTTTAAAAAGGTTAGAATGAACTAACAACTTAGGTTTTTGGTGAAAACTTAGAAACCCTAGAAATTTTCTTGAAGATGAAGATGAGATAGTAAACCTTTAGGGGTTGTTTGGTTCATGGAATTGGAAGGAATTTGAAGGAATTGTAATGGCCAATTCATTTGACCAAATTCCAAGCCTATGTTTGGTTCGCGGAATGAAAGTAGCGAAATCCTTCAAATTCCATTGAATTCCACAATTTAAGGAATTCATCATTCCTTGGCTTAAGAGAAGGAATTGAATTCCTACTAACCAAACACATGATCAAATTGCATCAAATTCCATTTCAATTCCTTCATCTTCCTTCGATGGTTTCCAATTCAATCAAATTCCATTATGTGAACCAAACACCCCTCAGTGTGTAGTTTCCAAACTCTAACTTGATTGTGAAGGGTCACTTTAGAATCACAAGTTTTCAAGCCTTAAATGCTCAAAACTTAGCAATAAATGTGGTAGGTTTGTTCTTGAGAGAGAATGGGTGAAGAAGGAAGGATACGAGAAGTAAGAAATGAGAAAAGCTGAAAAAACGAATTTAATACATGTATGCCCCTTTTGGGCGACATTGGTAGGCAATGTCGCAGGTCAATATCGCACCAAAATCCAGAAGGTGTCCCCTTCCTTGCTACTTTTCCAGGCAACATTGGCACTTGTCTTAGTCGCCGACCATTGTAGCCAGACCTGTACCGAGCCCTAAAACCCAACTTTCCTCACACGAAACACCCTCGCTTCTCTTAGGGACTAAAAGAAATGATTTCCTAACACAAAATCTATAACTTAGAAGTTATAAAAACGAACGGGGTGACTTTTACTTACCGAAAAATTCAGGTGTTATCTTTTATATACATATATTAGGGGCATTGTTATGAATTTTTACCATGGGCATCCAAAACCTCTGGACCGCCCTGTAAATAAACCTCATCAAGTCAATAAACATCTTAATAAATCATGATTATCTTTTATTAATATTTTGACTGTTTTAAAAAAAAAAGTTTCAGAAAAATCTAACGAACTTTCTCATTTAGAATGATCAAGTCTCTAAACTTTCATTTGAATGAATAAACCATTGAACTTTCTCATGTTGAATAAATAAGTCCCTATACAATTTTTTAAATATATAAACCATCAAGCTTTTAAAAATCGGTTACCTACATTTTTTTTACCAAAAAAAATACCTACTGGCAACGAATGTTTAACGTAAAAAAAATCCTAAATAAGTTTTACCATTCCCAAGCTTTATTCCATTCAATTGTTGTCCATTCTCCATACCTCTCACCACCCCCATTGTTGTCCATTCTCCATACCTCTCATCGTCTTCGTTGACCCCTACCATCGATCTCCTTTTTTTGAATCGTTGGCCCCTACAATCGATCTCCTTTTTCTATAAGATTTTTTTTTATTCTCCATATTTTAAAAGAAATCAATGGAGTACGCATATAGACAAATTAAAAAAGAGGGAGGATCGAAAAACAAATAAAACCTATCAAAAAAAGGGAGATTGATGGCATGGGCCAAATGCGTGATGAGCAGGGATAGAGAGCGGATGACGATAGCACGGTGAGGGAAAGCAAGGGCATTGGGTGCGAGGGGTATGTACTGTAATAACCGTGTTAAAATGTTATAAAGTTGGAGTTGGGGGGGGGGGGTAAATTTGCTCGTAGAATCTAAGTATCGGGACTAAAGTGGAAAATGGGGAAACGGGGTAAAAACCCTAAGAGCCACATATCCTTTTTTTTGTTGGCGGCTGGGAATTGATCAGAGAGAGAAGGAAGCAAGGTGTCTTGGAGAATTTGAAGAAGAGGAAGGATTTATAGGAGATTATTGTCATTGTTCTTGAAGGTAATGATCTAATATCTTAATCTAACATTATGGGTTGTTAATCCCTCTTTTAATCGAGTTTTAATTAGATTTTGGTAAGGGAAGAATCCTTATCTAACCCCTTTTAAATTTTGGTAACACCCTTGGGATTAAAGGATTAAATCGATTGGATTTATTCCTAAATCTTCGTTTTTGGAAATAAGGGAGAACACCTTCTTTGGAAGGACTTCATTTTCATCAGTTTCATTTAATCTCAAATCAAGACCGAATCAGTCATGGGTTTTCGTTCGAGCGAAACCCTTCTATTTGGGGAGAACAGCTCGGGCGAGCCCGGGAGTTGGGACACCGGGAGACCTCGGGAGTCGGGGCACCGGGAGGCCTCGGAAGTCGAGGCATCGGGAGAGGTCGGGAGGCGGCAACCCGGGCAGGTCCGGGAGTCGGCAGCCCGGGGTTAAGGAGTGCTAGCCGGGAGCGGCAACCCGGGTGGGGCCGGGAGTCGACAGCCCGGGGGTGGTGAGTGTAGTGTACCCGAGGTGGGGAGGACTAGACTTGAATCCAATCCAGTAAGAAGTTTAGGAGTCCTCATTTTATCTTTACTGTTTTGGTAGGTTCTATTCTTGAGAAAGTTAGCAAGCAAAGTTTTGGCGGGAAGTTGTTGGGAACTGAAGAAAAACTCAAGTATGGTTAATGCTGCTGGTTCAGAGTTAATACTGCTAGAAGACTTAAAGGTTAATACTGCTGAGTGTTACTACTGCTAGTGGTTAATACTGCTAGTCAAAGTTAGTGCTGCTTGAACAAAGTTAGTACTGCTTAGCTAGTACTGCTAGTGGTTAGTACTGCTTAGTAGTTAATGCTGCTAGAAGGAAGTTAATGCTGCTGAAGATTAATACTGCTTATATGATGAAGATTCGTATGAAAGGATATACATGGAAGCTTAGAGATATACATAGAAGATATACTGAAGATATTTTATTTATTGTAATTATTTTTGTATTCAGTATATATATAGTGTATTGTTTAGAATAGTTAGATAATTTTAGTTTTCATTCTTTTAAAGAGAAAAACAACCTCAAGGCATAGATCCTAATTCTAGAGAAGTAGAATTCGGATTGGTGAGCCTGTTCATCAATATTGAGGTTGAGTGAGTAATCTTGTAACTTCAAAGCATTCAATACAAGCTTACAGTTTGTTATTCATATTTTTTGTGTTGATTTACTGTTTCATTGAATATCAAAGTGTTATTCCGCAAACTTCTTTGATATTGTTTCTGAGAATTAATTCTTGTTGAGAATTCGATCCAGACAGAAGTTCAGGTGAGTTTTTCTAACTAATGTTTTTCATTGATTAAGCGGTAAAGGCATGTGAAATTTTGAATTAAAGCATTTCCTTCCTTATTGTATGCTTTATTTACACGCGAGATGTTTTAAATGTGGTTCATGTTAATGGTGTTAATGATTAAATGTATGCATACATTAGTGTGAGCAAGTATGTCCAAAGACGGGGGGTGTGTCCCGCCTGTGCTCGTACCGGGGGGTGTGTCCCGTTTATGCCATTGGGGGTTATGTCCCAGATAAGGCAGTATGAGCCAGACATGCTGTTACTTTCGAGTGACGGTAGTATGTGCCGAAAGCGAGTTTTTGATTGTGATTATCTTTATATAAAACTGAATTGGTTTATGTTGTTACAAATCATTTATGTACTTCTGTTGGTTGAAACGTTGTTAGGGGGGACTCACTAGACCTTCGGTCTAACCCTCGCTCTTTCAAAACTAAAAACCTTTTAAGGAAAATGTTCAGTAGAAGGTTCGAGTAAAGGGGAAGGAGAAGATGTGAGCAAAGACCAGGATTAGAAGAATTCCTTTATAGTTGTTTCTTTTCCTTGTAAATCTCAGTTGTGTATGAGGTTGCCTTATTGTAAACCTAAATTCTAAATTGTTGACTTGCGGTCGTTTTGGCTTTGATTTGTATTGAACGACTTAAGTTTGATTCTTGAAAGTTTGGGTTGGTACAATTGGTATCAGAGCCATAGTTTAAGGGATTTAGGTGAACGGATGGGCCTAAACTTAAACTGGGGAGTAGAGGGACACAACTGAGATATAGAAAGCCCGTAAGGAAGACCTTGATCGTCGAGAGTTGTGACAACGATAGAGAGGACTCTCATGTAAGGTAAATATAACATCCCAACCAAAAATATAAACAAGCGGATCGTTTCTTAAAATAAAATTCTCAATTCTCAAAGATCGAATAATAATCCAAGCCATAATGGTCCCAACTGACAATAGTTAAAACAAGGTTTGCAGTAACAACCTATACACAACTGAGAATAAGAAGAATAAACTAAGTATTGGTCTTTTATCCGCCCCGCTAAGCCTTCTCTTTGCCCTTAGCTGCCTTGTCTATCTCACGACGCCCTAAAATGATTTTTAATTTTGGAAGAGCGAGGGTTAGACCATAGGTCTAGTGAGTTCCCTCTAACAGTTAAGAAACAAAACATACTTTCCAGAATTAGAAGAAACATTTATTAATGGCACATGAATAAAACACGCTACGGACCACACAACCGTCAAAGACGATATGTCTAACTCGCGCTGCCTTAATGTTGAGACACGCCCCCAACGACATAAACGGGCCACACTCCCCGGCACGAGTAGGCGGGCCACACTCCCCGACTTAGGTCACGTAACCCACAAGTAATGTATGCATACATTCCAACAACAACAATTTATAACATACTTGAACAATTTAGTAAATTCATTCCTATATAAATAAATCAAGTTTAAAATAAACTTCACATGCTTTCATTATCAAAGGTTTGGTTTAGAAAAACTCACCTGAAGTCCACCGTTAAAATCTCCCGCCTAATTGAATAGTCCGAGTCGAATCTATAAATCGAGACATCGCTCGGTAAATTAACGGTATCTTCTAATTAAATAAATTTAGTCCTAATACCCTTATTCCAAGACAGCCGCCACATCCCAAAAATAAATGCACAAAACCCTAAGACATTCTATAATAACACATATTTTCACCTAGCCCCTTACAGATAAAGGTTTTGACCATATTCCACCCCAAACTTTGAGTTAATCGCTTTTAGACCGGGTTATTACAATATCCCCCCCTCAAGAGAATTCCGTCCCCGGAATTCCTTCTTTGAACAAATTGGGATATTGTTCCTTCATAACTGACTCTAACTCCCAAGTTGCTTCTTGCCCCTTGTGGAATCGCCACTGAACTTTTACCAAAGGGATCACCTTGTTCCGTAACGTATTCACTTTACGATCCAGAATATCTACCGGTTCCTCCACATAGCTTATCTTTTCATCTAGTTGGACATCCTCCAAAGGAATAACAACATCGCTGTTAGCCAAACACTTCTTCAAATTTGACACGTGGAAGACGGGGTGCACTCCACGCAGATCCATAGGTAAATCCAACTTGTACGCTACTTCTCCAATTCGCTTCATAATAGGAAATGGTCCTACATATCTCGGTCTCAACTTGGCCTTCCTGCCGAAACGAACGAATCCCTTCCATGGTGAAACTTTTAGCATCACCCTGTCTCCTAATTGAAATTCTATCGGCCTCCTTCGTTTGTTTGCATACATTCGCTGACGATCTTGAGCCACCTTCAACCGTTCCCGAATCTGGTTAACTTTGTCGGCCGTCAATTGCACGATTTCTGGTCCTGCTAACTGCTTTTCACCCACCACATTCCAACATAGAGGTGTTCTACACTTTTGCCCATACAACGCTTCAAACGGAGCGGCTTGAATACTGGCGTGATAACTATTGTTATAGGAGAACTCTATCAGAGGTAGATGAGTCTCCCATGAGCCTTTGAAATCGATCACGCAGGCTCGGAGCATGTCTTCTAACATCTGAATAGTCCTTTCACTCTGTCCGTCCGTCTGAGGGTGATACGTCGTACTCAATCTAAGTTGTGATCCCAACTCCCTTTGAAAACTTTTCCAAAACATTGACGTGAAACGAGCATCTCGATCGGACACAATAGAAGATGGCACCCCATGCCTGGATACTATTTCATCAATATACAGTTTTGCCAACTTTTCCAGCGAGTAAGTCTCCCGAATCGGTAGAAAGTGAGCCGATTTGGTGAGTCGATCCACTATCACCCAAATAGTATCGTGCCCCTTAGGTGATCGCGGCAGTCCCGTCACGAAGTCCATTGTTATATCATCCCATTTCCATACCGGTATGTCCAACGGCTGCAGTTCTCCGTACGGTCTTTGATGTTCCGCCTTCACCTTCAAACACGTTAGACATCTCTCCACGAAATATGCTATATCTTTCTTCAAGCCTGGCCACCAATAATTCTGCTTCAAATCCCGATACATCTTATTGGTTCCCGGATGTATTGAGTATCGCGACCTGTGAGCTTCTTCCAATACTCTCTTCTGAAGATCTCCCCGCTTTGGAATCCACACTCTTTGCTCGTAACATCTGACTCCACGATTGTCCACAGTTAACAAGTCAATGATTCCCACGATTCTTTCGCTTTTCAAATTTTCACTCGATACAGCTTCTTCTTGATATTGCTTGACTTCTTTTAGAAAGCTTGGAATCGCCTCGACTCGAAACGCTACTACTTTGGATACTGAACTATGCTCTTTCCGACTTAAGGCGTCCGCTACCACATTAGCTTTACCTGGGTGATATAAAATCTCATAGTCATAATCACTCAGCAATTCCATCCACCTTCGCTGCCTCATGTTTAACTCCTTTTGATTGAATAGATGCTGAAGGCTCTTATGGTCGGTATACATTTGGCATTTAACCCCATACAAGTAATGCCTCCAGATTTTCAAAGCGAACACCATGGCTGACGGCTCCAGATCGTGTGTCGGGTAATTCCTTTCGTGCTCTTTCAATTGCCGAGATGCGTAAGCTATTACCTTTCCATCTTGCATCAACACACACCCTAAACCAAACTTTGAGGCATCACTGAAAATTACAAATCCATTTGTACCTTTGGGTAATGATAGAATCGGTGCGCTACTCAGTTTTTTCTTCAACTCTCCGAACGCATCCTCCTGAATTTCCTTCCATGCAAACTTAACATTTTTCCTTGTTAGGGCAGTTAATGGTGTGGCTATTCTCGAGAAGTCCTGGATGAACCTTCGATAGTAGCCTGCCAAACCAAGAAAACTTCTCACTTCAGACGGCGTCTTTGGCACCTCCCACTTTACGATTGTTTTAATCTTCGTCGGATCCACCTTGATTCCCTTTTCCGACACCACATGTCCTAAGAACTGCACTTCCCTTAGCCAGAATTCACATTTTGAGAACTTGGCATACAACTTCTCCCTTTTAAGCAATTCTAGCACAGCACGCAGATGCATTTCGTGGTCACTCATGGATTGTGAATAGATTAGTATGTCATCAATGAAGACAATGACACACTTGTCCAAAAAGGGGTTGCACACTCTATTCATCAGATCCATGAATGTTGCTGGTGCGTTCGTCAGCCCAAATGGCATGACTAGGAATTCGACGTGACCATACCTCGTACGGAACGCAGTCTTAGGTACATCCTCCTCTCTCACCTCCAGCTGGTGATAACCCGAACGCAAATCTATTTTCGAGAAGTAATTCACTCCTTGCAACTTATCAAAGAGATCATCAATCCTAGGAAGCGGATACCTATTCTTAATTGTTAACTTGTTGAGCTCTCGATAGTCTATGCACATTCTCAGAGACCCGTCCTTCTTCTTTACAAACAATACTGGTGCTCCCCACGGCGACGAACTGGGATGGATAAAACCTTTATCCAACAACTCCTTCAATTGAGTCATCATCTCCTTCATTTCGGCCGGAGCCAAGCGATAAGGAGACCTCGCTATTGGTGCCGCTCCCGGCATCAAATCTATCCTGAACTCCACTTGCCTATCCGGTGGCAGAGTGGTTAAGTCTTCCGGAAACACCTCCGGATACTCACACACTATCGGAACAGATTCTAATCCCTTCTTCTCTTTCTTAGCATCTACCACATACGCTAAAAACCCCACACACCCTTTCACTAAGCAACGCCTAGCCTTGATCATCGAGATCAAGCACGACTTTCTATCCTGACGATCCCCATAAACTATAACTTCTTTTTGATCCTGCAAGGCTATCCGGATTAGCTTCTTATTACAAACGATATTGGCATCGTTAGACGCTAACCAATCCATCCCCACAATGACGTCAAATTCCCCCATACCAATTGGATATAATCGCAATGGGAAAGTATGACCGTCAATACCTATACTACACCCATCATATACTTCCCCCACTAGGACTCGACTATCATCGGCTACTTCCACTTCGAACCCTTGACTAAGCTTCTTGGGTTTCACTAGCAGTTTGTGCACAAAGTTCAGTGATACAAACGAACGGTTTGCACCCGAATCGAACAATAATTTAGCAAAAACCGAGTCTATAGGAAAAGTACCTATTACCACATCTGGCGTCTCAACCGCCTCCTCAGCTGTCATGTTAAAAGCCCTTGCTCTCGCCCGGGCTGGCTGCACCTTCTTCTCGATTCCTTTATCTCCAAACACCCCAGCAGTTCCCTTCTTTAGCTGAGGGCAATCAGTCCTGATATGATCAGGAGATCCATACTGGTAACACGACCTTGAACCGCGGCAGTCACGAGCCATATGCCCCGTTTTCCCACATTTGTAACACCCTTCTCGCTCCAACATACACTCCCCTTTGTGAACCCTATTGCACTTGTTGCATGGTTTGTTCTCAAACTTCGAATCACTCAGATGATCAGTTTTTTCCGATTTGAACGTTTTGGAATCACGGTTAGGCCCTTCTCATTTCCGTTTGTCTCCGCTTCTCTCGGTGGCCTGACGATTCCTTTCTTTCTCTCGTAACTCGGCTGCATTTACCGCCGCCTGAAATGTTACTGGATCCCTGTTCGAGACAAACTCCCGAATATTACCTCTTAACCCATAGATGTACCATTCCACTCGCCTTTCCTCGTTAGGCACATAAATCTCAGCAAATCTGGATTTCTCGATGAACTTGGTTGTATATTCTCGAACTGTCATATCTCTCTGCTCCAGACTTAAAAATTCCTTGTCTAACTTCTTAATTGCCGCCAGAGGGAAAAATTGTGCTTTGAACCTTTTTACAAATTCAGCCCACAACATTTCTCTAGCTGCTGCTGAACCCTGTCCACTAGACTCTACGTCCCACCACATAACCGCCTCATCCTTCAGCATGGCCAAGGCGTAAACAACTCTGTACCCTTCAGAACACTTGCTGGTGTCGAAGGCCAATTCCATTCCTTTTATCCACTTCATCGCTAGAATTGGGTCACACTCACCTTTGTAAGTAGGAGGTTTGCAAGCAGCAAACTCCTTGAAGCTACATCCTTTCTCACCCACCTATTTGGTCATTGCTGCAGAAGTTGTCTGTGAGCGACTCCCTACCATAGTCATCGGTGAATCCTCCACTTCAGTCGCCTCTTTGCTCCCACTCTTCTCCTTACTTGCCGACACCTCATTGGATCGCTGCGTCAACAACGCGTTCAAGGTTTCTTGCAGTTTCCCCATCTCAGCCGCAAAGGTTTCTTGCATGACAAACCCTTGCGTTTGTCCCCCTCCACGATTTCTATTTTGCCTTCGAACCCTCACCGAAGCCGAACTTTCCTGAAGTGAGGCTTCTAGTTCTGGTCCCGCATCCACACTTCTAGCCCGTGTCAGGACCTTAAGTCTAAACAAGAATAAACACTCAGAAACAATATCAAAGGAGTTTGCGGAATAACACTTTGATATTAAATAAGTAATGGAAAACAGTAAATCAGAATAAGAACTTGCAAACTTTATTGAATAATTATAAAGTTACAAGATTCAACACTCAACCTCAATATTGATGAACAGGCTCACCAATACGAATTCTACTTCTCTAGAATTAGGATTACAAACCTTGAGGTTGATTCTCTCTATCAAAAACAAAAACTTAGAATTAGTTAACTTCTATAAATTCTAATCTATTCTATATATATTGAAGATAAAAGATAATTACAAATAATAAAAGATCTTCAAAATAATCTTCCATCTTTATCTTCAAGCTTTCCATAATCTTCTACACGAATCTTAATTATCTCATAAGAAGTATTAAAATTGCTTAGCAGTGGTAATCTCCTCTAGCAGCATTAACTTTGACTTAGCAGCATTAATCTTATTCAGCAGTATTAACTTTACTCAGCAGCATTAACCTCAGAAGTAGTAACCATTTAGTTCCAGCAGCATTAACCATACTTGTGCATTTCTGAATTTCCCAACAATCTCCCCCTAACTTGACTTTTAGGAAGAGAAGTCAAGTTCTTCAGAAGGTCTTCTTAGATGCTCCCAAAACTTCATGATTCATACCCCTGTATCCACATTCAGCCCCAAGCTTTGATTGATTGTTCTTTGAATCAAAAACTTAGCCATTTCTGAATTGGAACACATCCTAGCTTCTTTTTCAACATTGCATGAAGCTTTAGTCTGCTGTGATTGTACACTCTATCCACTAGGAAGTACTCTATGTGATTTATGTCCATAGTTATTGCATATACTCCACTAGTTTCATATAGATTCCAATTATTGACAGTTTTGAACACATTCCTGATCACATGCTCTACTTCATCGGGCTTGAACATCATACACAGATACTCCATCACCAGTTTTGTAATTGAAATCCCTGGAGCTTTCAGTTTATCTGCATACAACTTCATTCCAATCTCAAACATTTCTTCAAGATCTGACCTGGGGCATGTTCTTACAATCCTTGCCCAAGTATTGAATACCTCATACTTTTCATCCTTCCTTTTGAGCCTTATGTATTCCTTTCCATCCACTGTCAATGTATCCCAGAGAATAACCTCAGGAGGCTTCACACCAACAGGTTCTGCTGAAATTGGTTCAGGCACTTTGTCCATCACTACCATGTATAGATTTACATCATCAGACCTTGCTGGTTCTTTCTGTTCAGATAACTCAGGTGCCCCTTCTTCTTCAGCAACCTTCTCAGCCTCTCCTTCATCTATTCTAGCCTTCTTGGATGACTTTCTCCTTGCCATCATCTTGGTTCTCTTTAAAGTCCTTAGACTTTCACCCAGAGTGGCTTCTTTCTTTGGTGGTGTTTCTTGCTCATCTGGAAAAGGTTTTTCTATCATGAAATCATTGTTTTCTTTCATTCTCTTCTCCATCTCCACCCTAGCAGTTTCATTTCCTTGAAGCTTGGTCATTTCAGAATGGTACAGCTCTTTGATCTGCTCAAATGTCATCTTGGAGAACATCTCCTTTCTGACTCCTACAACACCCTTGAGAAAAGTTATCATCTTGTTTCTCTCTTGGGTACCAAGGAAAGTCTTTGAAGGTTGTCTCTTCTTTGCAGTTGTTTTTATCACCACAGATTTCTTCAAAGATGCTTCTTTCTTCTGTGCAATTTTAGTTGCAAGACTTTGTTGATAAACTTCATTGAGTTCTGCAGCCATAGCTTTTGCTATCTCCCTATCTTTGGCTACTTGCACATTTTCTGCTTCTTCGAGTTCAGCTTGTAATTTTCTAGCCAAAGCTTCATCTGACTCAATCAATTTTTGCTTTTTAATTGGTTGATCAGATTCCACCATCTTAGCTTTGCCTTTGTCCTTGCTTTTTTCTTTATCAACACTGACTTTCTTGACAACTGCAACATTTTATTTGATAACAACTCCTTTGGCCTTTGAAGTGACCTTGGGAGTAATCATGCTTGGGTTTGATTAATGCTTCAGCTGTCTTAAGTTCTTCCAAATTTCTGCTCTGAAGATTACTTAATACTTCTTTCACCATTTCTGTTGCTTCATTCAGTTCAGCAGCATTAACAGTTTCTGCTGCTATTAATTCTGTTACTGCTGCTTTCTCTTTTGTTACTGCTGCTACTTGAGATTCTGTTTCTTGTATAACCTCTGAATCTTTTGCCACTTCTTGTACCTTTTCTGTACTTACCCCATCAAGCTCCCCCTCAACTTCCTGTATCTCCCCCTTATCTGTTGCTTCTTCCATGTTGAACTCAGCTTCTGACTCCCCCTTTTTGGGAGCATCATCCCCTGATTTCCTTCTCCTTAGCACAAACTGTTTCCTCTTCTTTTTCTGTACTAGTCTCATCACTAATTTCTTGAGTTTGGTAATCTGCACTTGTTGGGACAAGATTACCAATTTCATTTCTTCAATATCTTTCCCTTGCTTGATGACATCCATGTTTATGTTACCCATAGCATCCATCAATTCTTGATAGTTATATCTGTCCTCACCTTCTCCAGAAGTGTTACCCTCTTTTGAAGGATCATGGGATCTTTTTGTAGTGGGAGCCTTCTGCCTAACAGAAGCCCTCTCCACCCCCGTGGGTTCTTGGCACCAGGGACCTTTGGATGATTGCTCACCCAAAGTTGCCATGGGGAAGGTCTTATTTATGTTACCACTGACCTCCTCTGTGCTAGCAGGAGTAGTGGCAGCCTTAGCACCCATATGCTCAAACATCTCCTCAATGAGCACCTCCTTGGGGTTGGGAGACACCCCTGTGGTTTCCCTGTGGATATTCTCTAATGGAGAATTCTCCATTAGAGGGCTTAAAGGCTCAGTGGGTGAAGGTACAAGAAGGGAAGGAGCCTTCTTTACCTTTTTCCTTGTGTAAGTTTGGGTTATGGGAGAAGTTGGCTTTTGAACATGAGACTGAGGGATTGATATGGTGATGGAAGGTTGGGATTGGCTAGCAGTGGGATGGTCAAATGAGGGCCTTGACCCTGCTGCCATACCTTCTTCATTGTGGGACACCACCATCATTGTAGAGAACAATGGGGTGTCAACTCCTTCCGAGTCCAATGGAGATCTTTTCATGTTTGAAAAGACCTTACCTTTGGGGATTTTTGGTACATATACCTCATCAAAGTGAGGCATATCCGTTATGACTTCCTGTACAAACCTTGGGTACATATAAAAACTCTTTTTGCTTCCCAAGTTTGATACAAGATCACTGAAAATCATTCTTGAAAATTTGTACTTTCTGGCAGTGGCCAAGCAGACCAAAGCATAAGCAATGGTACTGCTAAACTCACTCCATCCAGTAGTCTTTTTGGAAATGCAGTGCATCAGGGTATGAACAAGAAAACGCCATTGGGTATAAAATTTTGCTTTTGAGAATTTAAAACCACCCAATTGGCCTCCATACCCCATTCTTGACAAATTTGAGAACAAGTCCTCATTAGAAAGAGAAGTAATACCTTCAGCATCGTCTAGACGTAGACAAATGCGTATCACTTCTTCAGTAACTGACAAGGGTTTGTCACCCACCCTTGTCTTCAGAATCTGCACACCATTCTCTGTGACTATGGTGGCATTTGCCCAGAATTGTCATTGATGCTCAATGTAGATAGTTGGAGACACTGTCAGAGCATAGGCGATATGGATAGACTTCAGAAAATCCACTATCTGATGAAATCCTGCAGCTTGCTTTGGCTTTTGTAGCATCGCGATTTCATTGTGCTCGTCAATAAATGCCATAGACGCCATGTTAGCTTGAGTAATCTGTACTGAAACACTAGGTTCTCGAGAGAAAAAGGGGTTAGAGAGCAGATGAATAGAAAGCAAAGAGTCGTTATGAACTTTTGGGCGGGCAAAAAGGGTATTTATACGATTCGGGACATAAGCAGTATTAACTAACTAGCAGTATTAACTGAGAGCAGTATTAACCACTAGCAGTATTAACTAACTAGCAGTATTAACTGAGAGCAGTATTAACCACTAGCATATTAACTTAACTAGCAGTATTAACTAAGAGCAGTATTAACCACTAGCAGTATTAACTTAACTAGCAGTATTAACTGTGCACTGGCAGTATTAAAACTGCACTAGCAGCATTAACTATACTTACACTTTTTGAAGCTTAATGGTACTCTGAGCAAGGTAATAACTTCCTGAAAAAGATGTTAGTAACACCAAAGAATAAACCAATACCAGGTATGAAAACACTTTTTAAGAAAAATGAGCTTATTCAGAGTTGATCATGCCCACACTTATGACCAAGAAAGTGAATCTACCCACATCAAAAGCTTTAGTGAATAGATCAGCAAATTGGTTGTCAGTATGAACTTTAGCAACTTGAATTAGTTTCTTTTCATTACAATCTCTGATAAAGTGATACCTGATCTCAATGTGCTTGGTTTTGGAGTGCTTGACTGGATTGTTAACAATGCTTATAGCACTGCTATTGTCAATGAAGATTGGAGTGTGAAGAAAGGTTACCCCATAGTCCAGCATCTGATTTTGAATCCATAGAACCTGAGAACAACAACTTGCAGCAGCAATATACTCAGCTTCTGTTGTTGATAAGGACACTGTGGTTTGTTTCTTACACTGCCAAGATACTAGTCTAGCACCCAAAAGTTGACATCCACCTGAAGTAGACTTTCTGTCCATGTTAGCACCTAATAAGTCACTATCTGAATAAGCAATCAAATCAAAGTTGGATTCATACGGATACCAAAGACCTAATCTAGGTTGCCCTCTTAAGTATCTGAAAATCCTTTTAACAGCTTGCAGATGTGATTGCTTTGGCTTGACTTGGAATCTGGCACACACACACACAGGAAACATGATGTCTGGTCTTGAGGCTGTGAGATACATGAGTGATCCAATCATTGATCTATATAGATGGACATCCACATCCTCCCCTTCAAGATCAGCAGTGATCTGTTTATGAGTCTCCATAGGTGTGCTTGCTGGCTTTGAGTCTGATAATCCATATTTGTCCAGGATGTCTTTCACATATTTTGATTGGCTTATGAAGATCCCATCTTTCTTCTATTTCACTTGAAGCCCAAGGAAGAAGGTAAGTTCACCCATTGAACTCATTTTGAAGCTCTTGTGTATCAACTTTTCAAAGTCTCTACACATTTGATCTTTTGTGGATCCAAAGATGATATCATCCACATAAATCTGAACCAATAGGATGTCCTTCTTACTTCTTTTAATGAAGAGGGTCTTGTCAATAATTCCTTTTTCAAACCCATTCTCCAAGAGATAGGTAGACAGTGTATCATACCATGCTCTTGGGGCTTGATGAAGACTATAAAGTGCTTTCTTCAGTTTGTATACTCTGTCAGGATATGATGGATTCTCAAATCCAGGGGGCTGACAGACATATACTTCTTCATCAATTGTACCATACAGAAAGGCACTCTTCACATCCATTTGGTATACCTTGAACTTCATGTATGAGGCATAGGCTAGAAATAGTCTAATTGCCTCTACCCTTGCCACTGGAGCAAACACTTCTTCATAGTCAATGCCTTCTTCTTGAGTGTACCCTTGTGTCACCAGCCTTGCTTTGTTTCTTATCACAATGCCTCTCTCATCCTTTTTGTTCCTGAAAATCCACTTGGTGCCTATAGCTCTATGACCTTTTGGAAGGTCCACCAAGTCCCAAACTTCTTGCAACTTGAACTGTAGTAACTCTTCTTGCATAGCTTCTATCCAACTGGAATCTTTCATTGCTTCAAAAACCTTCTTAGGCTTAATCTGAGATAGAAAGCAGGAGAGTACTGTGTGTTGCTGATCCTGCAACTCTTGAAGTCTGCTTTGATTCCTTGTTATCATAGGAGAAGAGATGTCTCCTATGACCAGCTCTGGAGGATGATTCTTTTGAGTTCTAGTCTGATGACTAGGTTCTTCATTGATTCCCACATCCAGATTGGAATCATTTAAGTCAGCTGAGGGGATCTCATCAGCTGCTTCTGACTCATCATGCACTTGATTCTCCTCATCTCTTCCTTCTTCTTCACTCTGAATTGGTTCAGTTATAGTTTCCTTTACACAGACATCAACTGGCTCTATTATAGGTATAGGAAAGATCACAGACTGAGGAATAATGTTTTGTACTTGTACTTGTTCATCCCCTGATCCTCCACTTCCTGAACCTGCATTATAATCACTACTGAAACCCAAAGAGTTAGTTAGTGAATCAATGTCAAATAACCACTGAGGACCAGACCCAATAGGATTTGGTGTGGTCTCATTGCATTTGACATTGTCACTTTCTTCAATTATTCTAGAAGAAGTATTAAAAACTCTGTAAGCCTTACTCTGAGATGAGTAACCAACAAGAAAACCATCATCTGCCTTGCTATCAAACTTTCCTAAGTGAGTTTTGGTATTGAGAATGGTATAAGGACACCCAAACGGTTTGAAAAATCCAATGAATGGTTTTCTGTTATTTAAAAGCTCATAAGGTGTCTTGTTTTTAGGCTTGACTACTAGAACTCTGTTTTGGACATAGCAAGCAGTATTAACTGCTTCAACCCAGAAAGTAATTGGAAATTTTGAATCTGCCAACAGAGATCTAGCAGCCTCAATTAGTGTCCTATTCCTTCTCTCAGCAACACCATTTTGTTGTGGAGTCCTAGGAGCACTGTATTGCCTCTCAATTCCTTTTTCCTCACAAAAGGTGTTTAGATCATGATTTTTAAATTCAGTACCATTGTCTGACCTAATGACTTTTACCTTTTCATTTGTTTGGTTTTCAATTCTTAGAATAAAGGATTTGATCAGTCCACTTGTCTCATCCTTAGTCCTTAGAAAATATATCCAAGTAAATCTAGAGTAATCATCAACAATAATTAGGCAGTATGATTTCTTACTAATACTCATAACATTTGTAGGACCAAACAGATCCATATGCAACAACTGAAGAGAATTAGAGATTGTGTTCAACTCTTTGGTCTTATGAGAAGTTTTGTGTTGTTTGCCTTTGAGACAGGCAACACAATGATCATCACATGAAAAGACTTTGGAAGGTAAACCTCTTACAAGGTTGTTTTTAACAAGTTTATTTATTGTTTTAAAATTCATGTGACACGTCCTTCTGTGCCAAAGTGATGATTCATCCAAAGAGGCTTTTGAAACAAGACAGTTTAGGGATGAATCAGTTGAAACACTTTCCATATCTAAGCAATAAACATTATACTTTCTGGGAGTTCTTAGTAGTATCATCTTTTCATCAACTACCTTGAATCCAGGAGCAAGGATAATACATTCAGAATCTGTAAATAATAAACTATGTTGTTTGTCACAAACCTGTGATACACTTAACAGGTTGTACCTTAACTGCTCAACATAGAATACATCTTCAAAGGTCATTTTACCTTTGGTTACATCCCCCTTACCACTTATCTTACCTCCATCTGGAGTATTACCAAAGGCAACATGTCCACCATCAATTTTCTTGAAATTCTTGAGGCATGACATATTCCCTATCATGTGCCTAGAGCAACCACTATCAACATGCCAGATGCTCTTCCCCTTGAGCTACTGGTTGCCCTGCACATAAGATTAAACAATTAGTATTGATTGGGGACCCAAGCCAAAGTGGTCTTGGGTCTCCCTTTCTCATCAAAGTATTTACATTCCTTTTTAATGAGGTTTTTAAACTCAGAGCACTCTTTATTAGAGTACTTTGTCAATATGATTGGCTTAGCAGCACAACCACTAGAAGCAATACTAACCTTAGAAGTACTAACAGAGGTAGCAGTACTAACAGGTTTAGCAGTACTAACCTTGTTAGCAGCACTAACAAAGTTAGCAGTATTAACTTTCAAAGAAGTACTAACAATGTCAGCAGCACTAACATTGTTAGCAGTAGTATTACTTTTAGCAACACTATCATTGTCAGCAGCACTATTTGTAGTAGCAGTACTAACAGTTTTAGTGCTTTTAGGAACCCACATATTGACACTTTCTTTAACAGACTTTTTCTTCATGTGGCTTTTAGATTTAACAGATTTCTTAGCCACATGGTTCTTTTCAACCTTCCTATAACCAAAGGGTTTTTGCATCGATCTTTGAAAATTCATCCTTTGGTTCATAGGATTGAAATAACAGTATTTGGCAAGATGATGCAATTTGCCACAGATAAAACAATGTTTTGGTCTATTGATTTTACTCAAATCAACCCCTTGTTTTTGTGCCCACTGATTATTCCAGTTTCTTTGATTTCCCCTCTTTTTATCATGTTTTTGGGGCTCATTCTTCTTACATGCACACTGTTTGCAAGGACCTGGATTCACAACTGTGGTCTGTTTGTAATGGACCTTACCAGACTTTCCCTCTGTCTTCTCTATGTCCTTGGATTTGATCCAAGCCCTTCCACAGTCCTCATTGGTGATAATATTATTCTCTAGAGGAATCTCACCACTCACCTTGTTCTCCTTACTCTTACCAACCTCTTTTTCAGTCTTATCCACAACAACAACCTCATCTAAGGGATCTATCTCAGTGGCTCCCTCAAGCAAGTCCTTCCTATCTTTGGTATCTAACAGGTCTGAAGTAGGAGGAATGTAATTGTTGTTATATGGTGGAGGTGTGGCATTGTATCCAATTCCTCTTCTTAATTTATCATGAATCTGATTTTGTAGTAAAGAGTCCATTGCTTTAGAAGCATTTGAAAACTTTTCTACATCAAGCTTAACCTTGGTTAGTTCCTCTCTTAACTTTTCACTCTCCTCTTTAGATTTGGTCAGTTTAAGTTCTAGATCCTTTTTCTCCCACTTTCAGTAATTGGTGTCATATGAGTGTTGAAGTTCATTGGCTTGAAAACCTTTAATCTGTTCCTCAAACCTCTCAACAATTATCACATAATCTTTGATATCCTTTTCTAATCTCTTAAGGTCATCATTCATCTTCTGATTGTGATCCCTGTACCTTTTAACAGTGTCTATGCAAGATTTAGAACAGAGATTAGAATTTACCTCAGATGGGAGATCAGATACTTCAGCCATAAGAGCTTGATTCTGGATAGCCTCTTCTGCTTGATCACTCCAATCAAACCCCATTCCTTGTTGAGAAACAAGGGCTTGAGCAGAGTTTCTGTTATGGTTGATGTTTCCAGACTGTGCTTGTTGGTGGTTATTGTTGTGAGACACTCCACTTATGCATTCCCTGGCAAAGTGTCCCTTCAGATGGCATTTATAGCACTCCACCTTTGATTTATCAAACCCTGCTCCATCTTCTCTTCTTTGGGAGAAGTTGTTCCTCCCAGTCCTCTTTATGAACTTCTTTACCCTCATGGATAGCATGGCCATCTGCCATTTAATATCCATCTCTTCCAGATCATCAGGATGAAGTTGTTCTAAGTCATCATTAATCAAAGAGGAATTCCCATGACTGGCAAGAAAGGCTTCAAACACAGAATCAATGCCTTTTTCTTGATTTTCTCCATTAGCAGCATTCACTGATTCAGGGTTAGCAGTAGAATCAAATGATGCTGATAGGAGTGCAGCATTATGAATATATCCAGAAGGCTTCTTCTTTGCCTCGACCTCAGCTTCAAATACTCTAAGATCATTGTACAGATCATCAAGTTCTTTCTCTTCCAACTGATCATTCTGTCTGAATGAAACAGTGTACATGGTCCATTCATCTCCAAGGGACCTTAAGAATTTTCTGTTTACATCATCTTGATCAATCTGTACTCCCATAGTAGCCAGTTCACCAATCAGTTTGTTAAACCTGTCAAAAGTTTGAGTCATGGACTCATTCTTGGTTGACATAAAGTTTTCATACTGTTGTTTCAGGATTGCCTTTTGATTTCTCTTGGTACTTTTGGTACTAGAGAATCTCTTCTCTAGAGCATTCCAGAGCATCTGTGCATCAGTGCAATTACAGAATTGGTGCTGATATTCATTTGGAATGGCCAAGAACAGAGTGCTCAAGGCTTTCATCTCTGTCTGCCTTGTCTTTCTGTCTGCATCCGTCTTTGGAGGGGTTCTTTTGCCATCTTCACCAATCTTTCATGCATCAGATGGGCCATTCTCAATGATGTCCCACATAGAGTAATCTGTGAGGAGAATATATTGCTTGATTCTGATCTTCCACATGTCAAATTCATTGGATCTGAGCATTGGAACCTTTGAGACCAGAGTACTGCTTGATTCAACTGTGTTTTCCATGATGAATAAGATTTCTGAGAATACTAGCTCTGATACCACTTGTCATGACCTTAGTTCTAAACAAGAATAAACACTCAGAAACAATATCAAAGGAGTGTGCGGAATAACACTCTGATATTCAATAAGTAATGGAAAACAGTAAATCAGAATAAGAACTTGCAAACTTTATTGAATAATTATAAAGTTACAAGATTCAACACTCAATCTCAATATTGATGAACAGGCACACCAATACGAATTCTACTTCTCTAGAATTAGGATTACAAACCTTGAGGTTGATTCTCTCTATCAAAAACAAAAACTTAGAATTAGTTAACTTCTATAAATTCTAATCTATTCTATATATACTGAAGATAAAAGATAATTACAAATAATAAAAGATCTTCAAAATAATCTTCCATCTTTATCTTCAAGCTTTCCATAATCTTCTGCACGAATCTTAATTATCTCATAAGCAGTATTAAAATTGCTTAGCAGTAGTAATCTCCTCTAGCAGCATTAACTTTGACTTAGCAGCATTAATCTTGTTCAGCAGTATTAACTTTACTCAGCAGCATTAACCTCAGAAGTAGTAACCATTTAGTTCCAGCAGCATTAACCATACTTGTGCATTTCTGAATTTCCCAACAGCCCGACGCGCCACACGAGTCATTTTGCCACCTCTAGTCCCCGCAGCTGGTCCCTTAACTTGCGTGGTTGCTTTATTTGTTGCCTTCCCTTTGGGTCGTCCGAGACCCTTCCCTCGGTTAGCAGCTGCATGAAGAGGAGCAACAGGTCCATCCTCAACCACTTCATTAACAGGTGCCACCTCTACTGCAGGCACCGATCTGCTCCTAGTTACTCTCTCGGTCATAGCTATAATAAGACATCAATAAAACTCCATTAAGGTAACCCCCAAAGCAATAAAGCAAGTTAAGCACGCACATGTACCTGTAAATTTACAATTACACTAGCCAGATGTAATTCTAAATTTACCTTACATGTTAGTCCTCACTACTCTATCACTCGACTTCCTACGGTCATCCTATAATCTCAGTTGTGATTCACTTACTAAGTTTAAGTCTAGGCCCGACTGGTCACCTAGATCCCTTAAACTATGGCTCTGATACCAACTATAACATCCCAACCAAAAATATAAACAAGCGGATCGATTCTTAAAATAAAATTCTCAATTCTCAAGCCATAAGATCGAATAATAATCCAAGCCATAATGGTCCCAACTGACAATAGTTAAAACAAGGTTTGCAGTAACAACCTATACACAACTGAGAATAAGAAGAATAAACTAAGTATTGGTCTTCTATCCGCCCCGCTAAGCCTTCTCTTTGCCCTTAGCTGCCCTGTCTATCTCACGACGCCCTGAAAAGATTTTTAATTTTGGAAGAGCGAGGGTTAGACCATAGGTCTAGTGAGTTCCCTCTAACAGTTAAGAAACAAAACATACTTTCCAGAATTAGAAGAAACATTTATTAATGGCACATGAATAAAACACGCTACGGACCACACAACCGTCAAAGACGATGTGTCTAACTCGCGCTGCCTTAATGTTGAGACACTCCCCTAACGACATAAATGGGCCACACTCCCCGGTACGAGTAGGCGGGCCACACTCCCCGACTTAGGTCACGTAACCCACAAGTAATGTATGCATACATTCCAACAACAACAATTTATAACATACTTGAACAATTTAGTAAAATCATGCCATTATAAATAAATCAAGTTTAAAATAAACTTCACATGCTTTCATCATCAAAGGTTTGGTTTAGAAAAACTCACATGAAGTCCACCATTAAAATCTCCCGCCTAATTGAATAGTCCGAGTCGAACCTATAAATCGAGACATCGCTCGGTAAATTAATGGTATCTTCTAATTAAATAAATTTAGTCCTAATACCCTTATTCCAAGACAGCCGCCACACCCCAAAAATAAATGCACAAAAGCCTAAGACATTCTATAATAACACATATTTTCACCTAGCCCCTTACAGATAAAGGTTTTGACCATACTCCACCCCAAACTTTGAGTTAATCGCTTTTAGACCGGGTTATTACAGTAAATTCAGAATTACATCTGGCCAATGCCATTATGAATTTACAGGTGCATGGGTACACTCGATTACTATCGTTGAGGCGATCGATGGGGGGTAGTGTGGGTAGTGAAACCTTGCAGTGAAATGATAGCGATGTTTGTAGTGTGTTGTTTGAGCTCGTTCATGGTGTTAAGGTTAGCACCTTTAGAGTAAGTATTGTGTGGAATAGATGATTCGAATTGAGGAAGAACTTCTTGGGTTCAAGAGGGAAAAGTATTTGTTTGGGAGTGGACTCCTAGTTTCTATTGAGTCACAGTTATGGTAGTTGTTATGTCGACCAATGGGGATCAGGGAGTTTCAACCCAAGAATTGAGTGGTAGAGATGAACATTTGGGATATGTAGTTAAGTTAAGGGTGGCAAGCGTGGTTAAGAGACGACATCAGTGTTGGCTGATAAAATAAAGTGAAGTCAGGATGGAGATGAGATAATGTGATTAGTTTATTTGGGTCATCATGAGGACGCATGAATTGCGAATCATTAGTCGTATAGTAGCTGGTAGTTGGGCATACAAGGATGTGGGAAGCGTTGGTGTCGCGGGTTGTGGCAAATGTGAAGATCCTGACGGGTTGGTCAGGGGTAAGGAGTCTGTGATAAATTGCGGGGAGTGCAACCAGTTGACCTTATTAGAGTGAATAGCCTTCAATGTAAAGTGAGTCTCATGCATTATGCTTTGAACAAATTATTGGTGTCTTCCATGTCAGATATTTGTGGCGTGTGTATATGCTTTGCGAGGCATTAGTTTTGAAAATGTGATGGTGCGGGTAAACGTGTGTTGGGTGAGTTTATAGCGTGGTGTATTAAATTTTGAATTCGATAACTTGAGAGCCACTTCATTTCTTTTATAAATGATCTAACTTTTGTGGAAAACATAATATCGTTAACCGTGTGGTTTTATGAGTGAGAACTGACTACCTCGCTCAGTGTATGTAATATTGTTGTAATTCTATAATCGCATGAGTAAATTCTTTGAAAGTATTTATTTTACTTTATTTTATTTTGTCAACGTCGATTTTGGTCGTACAAGGTTTATCTTACCAAGAGGAGTGAGTGTGAACGATCTTTGAAACCGTTGAGAGTGGCTACTCAAATTTGATAGTGTGTGTGGCATACACTCGGGTTTGCATCGTACCGTGGTACTTGTTAAATTTTCAAACATGTCAAAAGTCTTAAAGTTTTGTTGTTGTCATGCGTGAAGGCTATGAACTCTATAGGTTGTGAGAAATGTTGCGACTAAGAATGAGATATGGTTTAGAGAGTGTAAGCGTGTCATTTGAGTCGTCGATGGTCAAATCTTGACCTTGGTGTTCCGTTGAAAAAGGGTAGCGAACATTGTTAGTCCTGGCCTTTGGCGATAAGAACGTTCGTTCGGTAATAGTCTACTCTTTTGTTCGGTAGCTGGAGTTGTGGTTGTCGACGGGTAGTCGCTTCTGGGTGGAATTCAAGGGCGTCAAGATACTTCTCATATCAGTGTGTTGATAAGTAAGCGTTGTGGTACTTCAATGAAAGGATATCGGCGTCGAGCCAGATTTTTCGAAGTGGTCTGGTGGTTTGATTGCATAGCAGGTGAAACTGGTGCCTTCGGCGTGTGAAAGTGGAAGTGGACAGAATTAGTGGTGATGGAAAAAAAGTATGTTCCATTGGGGAATCCTGGTTGGTCGAAAGCAGTGTCAAAGTATCACCAGGTTGACAGTTGGTGATGGAGTCGGCAACCAACAAGTCATTGACGGAGCACTGAAATTGAAGTAGTAACTATGGCTACTTTGTTGAATCTTCGTAAGGAAGTAAGGAGTCATTCGGAGAAAGGTGTATACGGGCGTGATGTTGAACCACTTTGCATGGGTAATATGGAAAATGGAAGATCGCTAGTGTGTGGAAGAAAAACCTAAAAGGGTTATGATAGTTTATATAGGAGTGAAGTTTTTAACTCAACTACTGTGATGGTACTTGGTGCATTTTAGACTGCAAGGTGGTACGCTAAATCTTATAGATTGCTCGAACTTGGTTCTGGTAGATTTCGTTGAGACGCCAAGGAGCGGCAACATTTTGAATGGATTAGGTGACCACGACCTTGTGGCCTATTCAGATTCGAAGGAGACAAAGCCGTGAAATGTCGTTCTTTCAATTATTGGGGTTATAGATGGTTTAAAGAGGGCAATATCTTGTACGTGTGTAAAGCGTCAATGAAGATCTTATCTGTAGAGCGATGTTGTGGTAGGGTGTTGATGGTGGGGATAAGTTGGTTTTAAATCATGTCCAAGTAGACGTGTGAGTCTTCGAGGTGGTAAAGATTTATGTGGATTACTAGAGGGATGGTGTGGTTTTATTAGTTGAGCGTAAGTGGAAATCCTTGTTCAGAAACCTCTAGTGAGCTTTTATAAAGGGGGCAAGTATATTGTTGAAGTTGTATGGGTGATTGATCGGTGTTTTAGTATTGCTAATTTGAGAATAAAGTATTCGAGCGGTAGTTGGTGGCTACCTAGAAGCAGAACCTTGTGTTATTGGGATTTGAGAAATGATTGAGAGAGTTTATCTTATTCCGCTAACTATTGAAGGAATTGTCGAATGTTTAAGTTTGTGATATTTTGTAGTTGATTGGAAGATCCGAGGGGTTGTCGAGGTAGTCTTTGAGTGTGAAGGGATTCTAGCGGGCAGGTCAACTCTGTTTGGAGAGGGAGAAATGTGCAATGCCTTCGAGCATTGGGTTTCATTGGAAGGGCTTGGTTGAATGTCTCGAATGAGAATTGTGGAAAATCGCTTAGCTAAGCATAGTAATGCAAGTGTGCTTTCGGCACATTTGGAATTGTCGGAAAAGTGAGTATCTAAGAGTAAGGAATTGGCAAGTGACACCGAGATGTGGTGCTATGTTTTCAGATTGGCTGTTGGTGGGTATATGAACCCCTAGTGAGGGTGTGAGAATGAGAAGGAGACTATGGTGTGTGTGTGCTAAGGCTCTGGTATTTGAAAATCTAGACCGTGCGATTGGTCTAGAGCTTGCACCTGTTAGTGAACCAAATTTGGAAGCGTGTTGGTTGTTTTCGAGAAGCAAATGGAAAGGGTAGTCGGGTATAATGCTTGGAGTGAAAGACTTTTGAGCCAGACTTGTTGTTGCATGGAAAAGGTTCCAAGTGAGTCTGATTTCCGGTATTAAGCTATTTGGCATAGTTTGGCATGAGACTAGTCACTCCGTGTTTAAATGGATGAAGCTTGTAATTATTGTAAGTACATTCGGATAAATGGTGGAAGTAACGTGGAGTTGAAGAATGTGTCATTATGATTTATTCAACTGAAGTGAGTGAATTGTGAAGGTGATGAATTGTGAAAGGTTCCTTTCTTTTCGTAGGAAAATAGGGTGATAGCGTCTACGACAATGTTTGGGAATGCTTGTGAGTTGGACGACACCGATGAGTTGTGATTGATGTGAGTTGAGGAAGAAAGTATTTCCTGCTTTAGACGTAGGTCGCATGTGGGGGAGTAGATTTATTTGCGTGCACCTGATGATGAATTTCATAGTAGTGAGCTTATGGTGTTGTCCAAAGTCAACCTTGTGTTAAGTTGTCGATTTAAGGGATCGTTATTTTTATCAAGAGATTCATGTTGTTTGATGCTAACCTTGGTAAAATTCATTTTAAGGAAACGAAGTCGCATGTGAAACCCAGAGTTAGACGTGTTTAAAAATCGTGAGTCCAGGTGTGTGGACAAAGCGGACAATATCTGGTACGGTTGGCCTGGGATGTTACTGATGGTATGACTTAGATTTTGGTCAGAATGTTTTGGGGCATCTGTGTGGAGTAAAGTTGTCATGATTGAAGGAACGTGTGCCAAGTGAAACTCAAGTTGTGAGGGCGCACCTTGATGCGGAATTCGTCGCCATAGGATGAAGTGGGGCGTTCAAGAGAAAGCTAGTGATGGGCTAAGTTTTAGGATCTGTTGAAATTGTGGAAAGGGTAGGAGGGGTAGTGTATGATCTGGAGGTGTTCGATGGGAATTTTGAAATCTCGGATTGTGGTCACGCCTCTCGTCGAAAGAGAAATTTTTGGCAGTTGGGGCGGCAATACCTTTGTACAATATGGAAGCAAATACAAAGTTATCGGAATCAAGGGGTCTAAGGAAGTTATAGATCGTAAGGTTAAGGGATTAAGGATCAAAGGAGATAAGCCCTGGGAAAGTGCATAGATGAGATTTTAAAGGGGCAAGGGCCAACGTGAAAGGTGGAAGTTGAGATGAGGTCCCAATATCCCAGTTTTTTCAGCAAAGGAATTTCGGGGACGAATTCTGTTGAGGAGGGGATATTGTAATAACCGTGATAAAATGTTATAAAGTTGGAGTGGGGGGGTAAGTTTGCTCGTTGAATCTAAGTATGGGGACTAAAGTGGAAAATAGGGAAAGGGGTAAAAACCCTAAGAGTCACATACCAAAATTAAAAAGGGGTTAGAGAAGGAAGCAAGGTGTCTTGGAGAATTTGAAGAAGAGGAAGGATTTAGAGAAGATTATTGTCATTGTTCTTGAAGGTAATGATCTAATCTCTTAATCTAATGTTGTCTAATCTAGTTTTAATTAGATTTTGGTATGGGAAGAATCCTTATCTAACCCCTTTTTAATTTTGGTAAAACCCTTGGGATTAAAGGATGAAATCGATTGGATTTATTCCCAAATCTTCGTTTTCGGAAATAAGGGATAACACCTTCTTTGGAAGGACTTCATTTTCGTCAGTTTTGTTTAATCCCAAATCGAGACCGAATCAGTCCTGGGTTTTCGTTCGTTCGAGCGAAACCCTTCTGTTTGGGGAGAACAGCTCGAGTGAGCCCAGGAGTTGGGACACCGGGAGACCCCGCGAGTCGGGGCCTCGGGAGGCCCCGGGAGTTGAGGCATCGGGAGAGGCCGGTAGGCGACAACCCGGGCAGGGCCGGGAGTCAGCGGCCCGGGGTTAAGAAGTGCAAGACGGGAGCGGCAACCTGGGCGTGGCCGGGAGTCGGAAGCCCGGGGGTGGTGAGTGTAGTGTACCCGAGGTGGGGAGGACTAGACTTGAATCCAATCCAGTAAGAAGTTTAGGAGTCCTCATTTTATCTTTACTGTTTTGGTAGGTTCTATTCTTGAGAAAGTTAGCAAGCAAAGTTTTGGAGGGAAGTTCAAGTGAGTTTTTCTAACTAATGTTTTTTAATGATTAAGTGGTAAAGGCATGTGAAGTTTTGAATTAAAGCATTTCCTTCCTTATTGTATGCTTTATTTACACGCGAGATGTTTTAAATGTGGTTCATGTTAATGGTGTTAATGATTAAATGTATGCATACATTAGTGTGAGCAAGTATGGCCAAAGACGGGGTGTGTTTCCCGCCTGTGATCATACCGGGGGGTGTGTCCCGTTTATGCCATTGGGTGGGGGGTGTCCCAGATAAGACAGTATGAGTCAGACACGCTGTTACTTTCGAGTGACGGTAGTGTGTGTGCCGAAAGCGAGTTTTTGAATGTGATTATCTTTATATAAAACTGAATTGGTTTATGTTGTTACAAATCTTTTCTGTACTTCTGTTGGTTGAAACGTTGTTAGGAGGGACTCACTAGACCTTCGGTCTAACCGTCGCTCTTTCAAAACTAAAAACATTTTCAAGCAAATGTTCAATAGAAGGTTCGAGTAAAGGGGAAGGAGAAGATGTGAGCAGAGACCAGGATTAGAAGACTTCCTTTATAGTTGTTTCTTTTCCTTATAAATCTCAGTTGTGTACGAGGTTGTTTTATTGCAAAACTAAATTCTAAATTGTTGACTTGCGGCCGTTTTGGCGTTGATTTGTATTGAACGGTTTAAGTTTGATTCTTGAAAGTTTGGGTTGGTACATGTACGATTTTGGAACGGTAAAATTGATTTACGTTTTTTTTAACTTTAAAATCTTTCTATCCGGTTATAGATAATTTTTTTTTGGGTTAAAATGTTATAAATAACCAATTTCTAAAAAAATCGTTACTTTATTTATTCAAATAAAATGTTTAGGAACTTAATCATTCAAAATAAGAAAATTCAAATACTTATTTGTAAAAAAAGAGGAAAAAGGTTTTAGTAACTCATATGAAATAAGAAAGTTTATTAAATTTTACTGCACTTTTCTTTTTTAATATAAGCATTTTATAGTTTGTATGATTTCTATTTAAAACTCCATATATATATATATATATATATATATATATATTCCTTGATTATTAATATAAAAATTATGAAGCAATTATATAATTCTAAAATATAAACGTCAAAAAGTTATTATAATTTTCGTGCAATATGTTTTAAAAAGATGATCCATATTTCATTTTTGATAAAATTAAATAAATTAATATTACAGTTTTTCCTAAATAAAATTGATAGTCTGACAAGCATTTTGCAATTGACTGAAAAAAGAGAAGATTCCTCGTGATTTCAGGGGAGTATTCCAGAATGAATGCTGCCGTGGGGACGTAGGGTAGACAACCTTACGTGTTCGTACGACAACCGCGTTACAACAAAGCTTTCTAATTGCAAATGGAATCATTGTGCCACATAGGATTTGTAATTGTAAAATTTGCAATTCTATTTGCAAGGTCATGTAGCCATTGTAGAACATTTTTTTTATTTATTTAAATAGATTTCAAGTATATATATTTTCTATTAATTAATGATTTTAATTAAA
Organism: Arctium minus; assembly: GCA_954870635.1. Taxonomy (NCBI): domain Eukaryota; kingdom Viridiplantae; phylum Streptophyta; class Magnoliopsida; order Asterales; family Asteraceae; genus Arctium; species Arctium minus. The sequence goes on along the minus strand of OX941096.1, from coordinate 8,506,741 downwards.
TTAATCATTATTGTTTTAAAAAAATATATATATGTAATATTTTATTTCTATCTATATGTAATATTTTTAATTCAATAAATGTTGTGTTTTGATATAATTTAATAAATTAAAAAATTATATTTTAATTATCATTCAATTAAAATAAATAATTATATATCATGTTATTAACTAAAAAATATAAATTTATATAATAATTTATAAAATAATTAATAAATGTTGTAGTGAGGACCACTTTTGAAAGTATAGGTGGATTGCATGTGTGTAGAGGGTAAGAATCTTCTTTTTGTACTTTTGGTGTCACCTCATTTCCACCTTATCAAATTAAAAATTCATATAAAAGTCCACAATGATAGTTCTTATAAGAACCTCTTTTTGTGGGTCTCGTACATTTTAATATTAATATATATATATATAACATTAATACTTAATATAAAGTCAAGAAAAAAATAAAAAAATAAAGATAATGTCACATTTCACACATTTAATGGTAAGAAACAAGGTTCTTATAAGAACTTTCCACAATGTTAGTTCTTACAAGTCATTGCACTTTTTGCTTATAAGAACTTTGCATTGGAAATGCTCTAAAAATTATTTAATAATACCTAAAATCAGCTTTTTAACTGCAGCCGAATATGGTATGATGTGAATTCTATTTTTCATATATCGTCTATTAGTCATTAGTACATAAGATTTTATATTATGTATCAATCAACTATATTTGTCACTAACTAAATTGATAACAACTTTTTCCCGTTGATACATGTTAATATAGTTTTGTACCAACATCATTAAAGTTGAAGCTACAAATTTATTTATATTGACATGTTTACCAATTATATCTGAATGCATAAAAACCATCGAATATTCAAATAATATGTTGATATGTGTTGTACCACTTATACATAACTATACAAATATTCACTAAAAGTCTAATATTAGCGACCATTGAAAATTGATGATTGATCAATGAAGGTGTAGACAAGTTTCTAAGGTTGTTAGGGTTAAACAAATGAATTCATTTAAGTTATTTATATCCATCCATATTACAACTTAGGTGTCGTTTGTTTTTTAAGGAGGTCTGAAGTCTTATTTCATTCTGATTAATAAGAGGTAGTGTTGAAGTCTTAAATCTGAATCAATAAGACTGTGTGTTTTTGTAATGTCTGGAGACGTCTTGAACTAAATGAGAGCCTATGAAGTGAGTCGGAATAAGAGATTTTAAGAAGTTATGTCACTACTTCTTATTTAAGATATATTTACGAGCCATTAAGGGGTTGTGAAAATTGTAAAAAAAAAAAAAAACAGTCTAAATGTCAAAAGATCTAAACGATTCAGATTTAAGAGTCATTAAGAATTATTTAAAAAAAACAAATAACCCCTTAGTAAAATCGGAAATAAGATGATTAAAACTTTAAAAATCAAAATATTTTGTATTATTGATAAACTGTAACTAATAACAAATTTAAAAAAAAAAAAAATTGGTACGGTACGGTATCACCATGGTACTACCCTTCTAATACCACGTACCTATCAAGTTTAAATAGTGACACCCTTAAGTAGGAGGCCGGATACCTCGGAAACGTGTGCATGTGTTAACTTGCTGTTAAAAAAAAAAGTTTAAATAGTTGATATTTGGTACAATACTATTAACCAATTAAATTTATAAAAATAATACAAGAATTAGTTGGTTTGTTGTGCAATAAAATTGACACCTCTATCTTTAACATTATATTGCACATGACTTATTTTTGTATTATTTATCTCAAATTAACATCATACTTGGTACTCTTTTAATATCATGAATTACTAGAAGTGTACTCGTGCAATGCTGCTAGATAAATCACGATTTTAATGTTTCATTTTATTTTCTGTTTTTTGTCGATTTACATTACGATTTTGGATGGTTGTGAGAGAGTGATAATGTTTTTTTATATAAATTTGTTTAATTTAGACTTAATAATATAATGTAATTTATTTTGGTTTCATAATATAATTTTTTTTATAAAAGATTATGTTAGATTTTTTTTATTATATTTTTTATATTTAAAACTTGATTTTTATTCTATATTTAATTATGTTGAGAATTATTTTAGAAAAGTTAAAGTGGGAAATGATTTTAGGGGAGTTAAAATGGTTAGAGATAATGATTGAAAATTAATAAATAGCATTAAATGTAGTACATATAGCTTTAATGGTTGTTTTTTAAGTAATTAGTATTAAATGACGGTACATTAAGTTTTAAGACTTTTTTTTAAGAGTTTTTATGTCTTCTTTATAATATAGTATAGATAAGATATCAAATTTAGTAAAATATATCCTTCACATTATTTTTTCGTTAACAAATATAATGTACGGGAATATGTTTAAAATATTCGATTTGATTTAAAAAAATATACTAAGAATATTATATTTAGTATGAAAATGACGATGATTATAATATGAAGACCATGTGTGAAGAAAGTTAAGGTGAGAAGGTAAGAAGAGATCTAAACTCTTGATCACTTTTAATCTTAAATATATATCATGAATTACGTTTGATATGAGGATTGATTCGGATGTGCATCCATTTCGGTACATCTTATCCTAATGTGCATCTAAAGGTAAAGATCCCTTATTATCCTTCTCACCATAACTTTCATTCTCATTAGAACCTAACTCTGTAAATGAATTATTGTTTTACCATAAATGATGCTATTTGTGTGCAAAAATTGGTGTTCATGGTTGGATTCATACTGTTTACATAAATTCTTTTACAAAGTTGGTGCAAGAAACGATTTTAAAAAATGAAAAATTTCCTAAGCATATTATGGTGGCGTTTGTTTTTTAAAAGATCTGAAGTCTAAATCAATAAGAGGTGGTACTAAGGTTTGAAATCTAAATCAATAAAAATGCTTGTTTTTATAACGTTTGAAATCTGAAATTTTATCAATAAGATTGTTTTGTTTGTGACAACAATTAATCAGAAAAATGTCACAACTTCTAATTTCAAATGTATTTAAGAGTTAAGAGATTATGAAATCTGAAAAAACAAAACAAAACAAACAAACAGTCTAAATGTAAAAATGTCTGACTGATTCAAATTTAAGAGGTATATTTAAGGGTTGTTTGTTTTTTTAAAAAAATCTCTTAATGACTCTTAAGTCTGAATCATTCAGACCTTTTTTACACATCACCTCTTATTAATCATAACTAAATTAAAACTTCAGACTTTAGACCTCTTAAAAAACAAACGACACTGTAACACCTTAGGCATATCCCATATCGGCCGTGGACAGGAGTGATGCTGGGTGTTATAAGTAATATCTTGGTCTTCCTAACAATAACGCGTTTTGGGGCCACAAGCACGTCAGGTTCTGGGAACTCTGAGGTTAAACGTGCTTGGGTGGGAGTAGTCTCAGGATGGGTGACCCCCTGGGAAGTTTCTCACCAGGTCGCCAGAAACAAATCCGTGCGCTACACGTTGGTTAAATCCAGGGGCAAAGCGGACAATATTGTTGTCGAGGTAGGCGGGATGTTAAATATGGTATCAGAGCATAGGTTACGACTTGTAGATTAAATAAGTTTGACCTGTGAGAATTGGGTAGACATTAGAATGGGTATACTAGAATTTAATTATATTTACTGATTTTTAATCCGTAACTGTTTTAAATTCTGATCTTGATGTTGTTCTGTATTAGAATGTCGAGACGTGGTCGCCCGCGCAAGTCTAGATCTCAACATGAGGGTAACCCAATTCCAAACCCAGTGGGCGGTACTAGTGAACCTAATATTGCTGATGTGGTCCGTCAAACCATGTCAAGTATGATGCCTGCATATCTTGAACAAGCCATCCAGGCTATGCGACAGACGGCACAAAATCTTCCTCCAAATCCGAATACAAATCCAAATCCAAATTCTGGTCCTACATCAAATATTGGAAATCCAGGATCAAGTTCGGGTAATCCAACGGGAGAAATGCATACATGGCTAGAGAGGTTTAATAAACAGAAACCTCAATCTTTCTCAATGGCCGTAGATTCAGTAGATGCTGAACACTGGATTCGGCACATCGAAAAGATTTTTAATGTCTTAGATATTCCAGATCAGTACAGGGTCCGCTTGGCTACTTACAAGTTTGAGAAAGAAGCGAACAATTGGTGGGAAGCTTGCGTTCAAACTGACCCATCTGTTAAGAACTTATCTTGGGATAACTTCAAAGAATTTTTCTTCAATCAGTATTTTACGGCGGCAGATCGCGATGCTTATGTGCAAGACTATTCAACGATCCAACAAGGCGAGGAAGAAACCGTTGTCGACTACATGGCTCGTTTTCTTAAGTTTTCTCGTTTTGCAGGAAATACCGCAGGCACACAAGCGCAACAAGCCAATAAGTTTAAATGGACACTTAACTCGAAGTATAAGGATAGTCTCTTGAATCTTCCTTTTAATACTGTTACTGAAGTGGCCGACGCAGCGAAGAATATTGATCGGTCACAACAACAACAGTTAACTTCACGCGTTGACAATAAGAAACGTGGACCTGAATCTTTCCAAGGCAACCCTCGTTTTGTAAAGTCAAAGTCGAACATTAAACCATATAAAAGTTCAAGTCAATTCACGCCACGACTTCCAGTATTTTCTAACAGGGGGAGTCAAAATGTTTCAAGTCCAATTAATATTTGTGATAAGTGCAATCTTCGACATCGGCCGGGTCCGTGTCTAAAGATGACCGGTTCGTGTTTTAATTGTCAAGAACAAGGGCATATGGCCAGAGATTGTCCTAAAGTTGGAAAAGGAAAAGGAAAACAAGCGACTACGAGTGGGCGAGTATTTGCATTAACTGGCGACAAATCTCAAGCGGGTATGATTTCAGGCCATGTTAACTTAAATGATTTATCTGTTTATGCCTTGTTTGATACCGGAGCAACACACTCTGTTGTTTCTGAACAATTAGAATCCCGGTTAAAACCTTATGAACAAACCACCGAATGTCCAGTCGTAATATCTACCCCAATGGGTGGTTCAATCTGTGTGTTAACTCGATTTTCAAATTGTCCGTTAATTGTTGGAGATCGCATACGGGAGGTCACTCTACTTCCAATGCATATGTCCCACTTTCAATTAATATTGGGTATGGACTGGTTGTCACACCACCATGCAACTATAGACTGTAACGCCAAGCAAATATTATTTGGAGATGTTGACAAACCAGAGGCAATCTTCCAAGGAGGTACTCCAAAAGAAGATGTTAGCGCTTTAACTTCTATTACGGTGCACCAGTATACTTGGCAAAGTAATGAAGGTTTTCTGGCCTCGTTACAAGATCCCGAACAGATAATCCCTACATCTGCACCCGTACCTGTTGTTTCCGAATATCTTGATGTGTTTCCCGACGATTTACCGGGTATACCACCAGTTCGGGAAGTCGAATTTACCATCGATCTAGTTCCGAGAGCTTCTCCTATTTCTAAGACTCCCTACCGAATGGCTCCAACTGAAATGAAGGAACTCAAAACTCAACTCGATGATTTATTAAAGAAAGGTTTCATTCGACCCAGCGTTTCACCCTGGGGAGCTCCGGTTCTCTTTGTTAAAAAGAAAGACGGTACGATGCGTCTTTGTATTGATTACCGGGAGCTTAATAAAGTAACGATCCGTAACAAGTATCCGTTGCCGAGAATCGACGATCTGTTCGATCAATTACAAGGGGCACGATACTTTTCCAAAATTGATCTTCGGTCCGGGTACCATCAACTTCGTATCCGAGATTGTGATATTCCGAAAACCGCATTCAGAACTCGCTATGGGCACTATGAATTCTTAGTAATGCCTTTCGGGCTAACTAATGCTCCAGCGGTCTTTATGGATCTTATGAATCGGGTTTTCAAAGATTATCTCGACGACTTTGTTATCGTGTTTATTGATGACATATTGATATATTCAAAGTCAAGAGAGAAACATGATCAACATCTTCACATCGTTTTGGAAACTCTTCGAACGAAAAAGTTATACGCAAAACGTTCTAAGTGTGAATTTTGGCTTGATCAAGTATCTTTTCTCGGACACGTAATTTCTGCGGAAGGTGTCAAAGTCGATCCAACGAAAATTGAAACTGTCACTAAATGGCCTCGACCTACGAACGTATCTGAAGTTCATGGTTTTCTGGGTCTGGCCGGTTATTATAGACGATTCGTTGAAGGATTTTCTAAAATATCTCTACCGTTAACCCGATTACTCAGAAAAGGAGTCAAATTCAATTGGGGTTCCGAACAAGAATCTAGTTTCGAGGAATTGAAGCATCGATTGGTTACCGCACCTGTTCTTGTATTACCGTCTGGCACCGGAGGTTTTCAAGTTTACAGTGATGCTTCAAAGATAGGTCTCGGTTGTGTTCTTATGCAAAACGGTAGAGTGATCGCATATGCATCACGTCAATTAAAGCCTTATGAGGTCAATTATCCGACTCACGATCTCGAATTGGCTGCGGTTATCTTCGCACTTAAAATTTGGCGTCATTATTTGTACGGTGAAACATGTGAAGTTTTCACCGACCACAAGAGCCTTAAATATATATTTACTCAAAAAGAGTTAAATATGCGTCAACGGAGGTGGCTCGAACTTCTAAAGGATTACGATGTTCATATACAGTATCATCCGGGTAAGGCTAATGTAGTCGCCGACGCTTTAAGTCGTGAAGTTGTGGGACAGGTTTCCTCGTTACTTGTTCCTACAGAGTTAGCTTTGGAGATTGAACGGTTCGGACTAGAAATCTATCCGAGTTCACAAACAGAAATTCTATCGAATCTGATGGTAGAACCGACTCTAATTTCTCGGATAAAAGAAGCCCAACAAGACGACGTTGAATTGTGGGTGAACTTCCAGCAAGTAAAAGAGAATGTTAGTTCGGAATTCAGGATCGATGATGATCACGTGTTGTGGTTTCGGGATCGTCTTTGTGTTCCAAATAACTCGGAGCTTAAAGATCAGATTCTGACCGAAGCTCATAAATCTATGTTTTCCGTTCACCCGGGTACAACAAAAATGTATCGCGACTTACAGACCCATTACTGGTGGGTTGGAATGAAACGAGATATCACCGATTTTGTAGCTCGTTGTCTCACTTGTCAACAAGTTAAAAGTGAACATCAACGTCCGGGTGGTCTTCTTCAATCGTTGAACATCCCGATATGGAAATGGGAACACGTAACTATGGATTTTGTAGTCGGACTACCCCGCACGACCTTGAAACACGATGCAATTTGGGTAGTGGTTGATCGACTGACAAAATCGGCTCATTTTCTTCCTATCCGACAAACATGGTCAATTGATAAATTGACAGAAGTATTCCAACGTGAGATTGTACGTCTCCATGGAACTCCTGTATCAATTACCTCCGATCGAGACCCACGTTTTACATCTCGATTTTGGGAAGGTTTACATAAAGCTTGGGGCACACGTTTGAATTTTAGTACAGCCTTTCATCCGCAAACTGATGGGCAAACTGAACGTACGATTCAAACACTGGAGGATATGCTCCGAGCATGTGCGATGGAATGGCATGGAAGTTGGGATAGTTATTTGTACTTAATAGAGTTCTCCTATAATAATAGTTGGCAGTCAAGTATCGACATGGCCCCGTATGAAGCACTTTATGGCCGAAAATGTCGAACACCGACTTGTTGGAATGAAGTTGGAGAACGTATTCTTGAAGGCCCAGAACTGGTACAAGTTACTACCGAGAAGGTCGAAATTGCGCGTCAAATGATGAAAGAGGCTCAGGCTCGTCAAAAGAGCTACGCCGACAAGCGACGACGACCTATCGAGTTCCAACCGGGAGATAAAGTTTTCTTGAAAGTTTCCCCAACTCGCGGTATCAGACGTTTCGGTCTAAAAGGAAAGTTGAGCCCGAGATATATTGGTCCCTTCGAAATTCTGGAAAGGGTTGGCGTTGTGGCTTACCGGTTAGCCCTACCGCCGCAATTATCCCAAATACATAATGTGTTCCATGTATCTTCACTTCGAGGGTACAACTATCATCCCTTACACGTCATTGAATATCCCTTGGAACGTATAGAACCTGATCTTTCTTATCGCGAGGAACCTGAAGCGATTATTGATCGTGATGAGAGAGGTACACGAAAGAGAGTGATTCCTTTCGTAAAAGTTCTATGGAAAAATCATTCTGAACGTGAGGCGACATGGGAAACTGAGGAGCACATGCGACGGGAGTACCCCGAGTTCCTTAATCGATGTAAGTTTTCTGTCTAAGTTTGATTTCGGGGACGAAATCTTTTTTTTAAGGGGGGAATAATTGTAAGGCCCGGTTTTAAAATAAAACGTATATTTTTTTTCTTACCCGAATTGAACCGTAATTAAATATAGCAACTAAAGATAGTTGAGGGATTAAAACCGTCAATTATCCAAACTCTTTATAATTATAAAAAAAACAATTAATAATAAACGTATATATAATTATATATATAAGAACACTATTGATCAAATTAGAGTAAAATTACAATTCATCGTCCCTCTTCAACCGCCATCATTCTCTCTCTCTAAAACTCTCCTTCTCTCTAGATTATCTTACGATCCGTTGAAGTAATCGACGAAATAACTACATATTCGGAATCTACGCGACGAACCCTTCTTAGAGGTATAAATTTCTTCTTAAGTTATTTAAGTTGATAAGTTAGGGTAGTTAAAGTTGGTTGGTAGATTATGATTATATAATACAAAGTTATAATCATGTATATGTATAGGAATGTTTGTTTTTGTCAAAATTACAAACGGGTAAAGTTTAGAATCAAAATGGTGATATTTATAACTAGATGTTTAACCGCACACCAAGTGATCGGTTTAATGTTTAAGAGAATATAATTTTATTATTAAGCTTAGGATAATTAAGCTTTGAGTTTTATGTTATGTAAGTAATAGAAATTTATGGTTTAAATAGGAAATCGAACGGGTTAAAGTTCGTCTTCAGTCTCGCGTGTTACGTCTCAATTTGGTTAAGGTATGGATTTCATTTCTTTTGAATCGTGGGCAACTAGTTGTTGTAGTTGACCCTTCCTAAAGGTGGTTCACCACCTTGTGATTGATCAATCGAACGTGATCAACAAATGTGGAATTATACACACACACATACACATTGATTTGGTTTATTGAATCAATTGTTTGAACATTTTGATGTTTTATTAAAATGTGTCTCGTATGAGATTGTTTATGAAAAATGTGAAGTATATAGATTATAATTTCTGTGATCGCTATTTGGGTAAGTGGCATATGTTTAGTTTTCATTGATTTTAGAAGAACCCAATAAATGGGCACATTATTTGGGATGCCTTCTATGGCGGCTTTGTTGTCATAGCGTCCTGCAGATGACGGTCCACCAGAGTTAAGCCTATGTGGCTTACGTGAACCCACTCTGGGGGGACTTGGCTAACTTTGTTGGCTCCAGGGCGGATGAATCGATTCTAGAATTTTACCCACAGAATATGTGACCGTGGTTAAATTCACGGGGGATCCGTTGTGTGTGCCCGCATGCCGACCCAGTTCGTGTGGTTTGGCCACCCCACGAACACAACGACTGGAATTGACGGATTTTATTTATATTACATTTTGAAGTTAAAGTGTGAACAGTTCTTGAGATTATTGCTTTTGATTATATTACCGAACGTTTCTTTTGATTTAAATGAACTATGAACTTCAGTCTCAAGAACTTTCTTCGAATTGAATTTTTAAGTCTTCCGCTTCGTTATCGATGTTTTTATTATTATTTACGAATTTATATTATAATCCATTCACTGAGCCCTGTGCTCAGCCGTGTTTTTGTTTTCTGACACGGCAGGTTCGAAGTGACGTTTACGGGGACGGAACTTGAGATCGAGCGTGTTATTTTGGAGTTCTTAGAATCGCATTATTATATAAACGTTCTAAGTTTATAAAATCTTTTGAAGTATAAGATTTTGGATTGTAATATATGTTTAGAGTTTATTAGTAGCTCTGATTTAGTTGTGTAATTATGTTAAGTCTCGTATGTGACATCACCCGTTCCGGACCACGGGGACGGGGGATGTTACAAACGAGACTTAACATAATTACACAACTAAATCAGAGCTACTAATAAACTCTAAACATATATTACAATCCAAAATCTTATACTTCAAAAGATTTTATAAACTTAGAACGTTTATATAATAATGCGATTCTAAGAACTCCAAAATAACACGCTCGATCTCAAGTTCCGTCCCCGTAAACGTCACTTCGAACCTGCCGTGTCAGAAAACAAAAACACGGCTGAGCACAGGGCTCAGTGAATGGATTATAATATAAATTCGTAAATAATAATAAAAACATCGATAACGAAGCGGAAGACTTAAAAATTCAATTCGAAGAAAGTTCTTGAGACTGAAGTTCATAGTTCATTTAAATCAAAAGAAACGTTCGGTAATATAATCAAAAGCAATAATCTCAAGAACTGTTCACACTTTAACTTCAAAATGTAATATAAATAAAATCCGTCAATTCCAGTCGTTGTGTTCGTGGGGTGGCCAAACCACACGAACTGGGTCGGCATGCGGGCACACACAACGGATCCCCCGTGAATTTAACCACGGTCACATATTCTGTGGGTAAAATTCTAGAATCGATTCATCCGCCCTGGAGCCAACAAAGTTAGCCAAGTCCCCCCAGAGTGGGTTCACGTAAGCCACATAGGCTTAACTCTGGTGGACCGTCATCTGCAGGACGCTATGACAACAAAGCCGCCATAGAAGGCATCCCAAATAATGTGCCCATTTATTGGGTTCTTCTAAAATCAATGAAAACTAAACATATGCCACTTACCCAAATAGCGATCACAGAAATTATAATCTATATACTTCACATTTTTCATAAACAATCTCATACGAGACACATTTTAATAAAACATCAAAATGTTCAAACAATTGATTCAATAAACCAAATCAATGTGTATGTGTGTGTGTATAATTCCACATTTGTTGATCACGTTCGATTGATCAATCACAAGGTGGTGAACCACCTTTAGGAAGGGTCAACTACAACAACTAGTTGCCCACGATTCAAAAGAAATGAAATCCATACCTTAACCAAATTGAGACGTAACACGCGAGACTGAAGACGAACTTTAACCCGTTCGATTTCCTATTTAAACCATAAATTTCTATTACTTACATAACATAAAACTCAAAGCTTAATTATCCTAAGCTTAATAATAAAATTATATTCTCTTAAACATTAAACCGATCACTTGGTGTGCGGTTAAACATCTAGTTATAAATATCACCATTTTGATTCTAAACTTTACCCGTTTGTAATTTTGACAAAAACAAACATTCCTATACATATACATGATTATAACTTTGTATTATATAATCATAATCTACCAACCAACTTTAACTACCCTAACTTATCAACTTAAATAACTTAAGAAGAAATTTATACCTCTAAGAAGGGTTCGTCGCGTAGATTCCGAATACCTTAGAGATTTTTTTGTGAAAAAACAAACTAACCCCTATATGTTACATCAAGCCCATTTTATATACCTTTTTTTGTTGCATATTTTGCACAAATAATAAATTAAACTCTAAATTTGCTATAACATATATATTCCATTTTGTTAATAAATTTCATGCAAAAAAAAAATACACTTAAAATAATACGTTCGGTATAAAAATAATATTAATATTTGGAGCAGACACGTTCCAACTGTTGGAGTTAGGAATGAATTAATGTTTCCTTACAATAATACATATGCAGTTTTAGGGGGTGTTTGATTGGGGGTATTGAAGGGTAAGAAATGAGAATGATAATAAAAAATGTTGTTTGTTTTGATATAATATAATGGATTCATTATCCCAAACCCATTAATTTTCATTCCTGACCAAATTGGGGGAATGAAAATTTTATTCCCGTTTAATCATCTTTTCTCATGCATTCCTTCATTTGTCGATGTTGAATGTAAAATATTTTTTATTTTCATGTTGGATGTCACATATTTATATTAAAAATATTATATAAAACATTTTTTTATTAATTATATTGGTTTAACCAAACAACATCAATGCAATGTTCATTCCTATTACCATTCTCCTGCATTCTCATTTTCATTTTCATTCCTTTATAATGAACCAAACGCCTCCTTAGTTGAAAAAATGATACTAATAATTGGGGATGTAGAAAGAGATTTAAAATTTCGTTACTTCAATAAAGAATTAATTCATAGACCAAAAAGAATTTTGTTTCCTTGTAGTTCCTGTGGACGATTTTGATTCTTATAGTATAAAGAACAAAGAATTGGACCTTTGCACAAACAAAGAAATCACGTTGTCAACTTAATTGGAAAAGTATTTCACAATCAATTCAAATTTTGTAATGGAAAATTATAAATAAAATGAAATCAATTTTGTTTTTGTTATGAATAACTGAGAGTAGAGAGAGAGATGGCGAGATTGAGAGAGATGGAGATATGAGAGTCAAAAGCTTATTCTCTTATTCAATAGATGATACATATATATAGATACATATTGCTTAGCTACCAAGAAACACAATACATATATGGTACATATCTTTACCAAATACAAAGGGGATTGACATCCATTCCATATTCATTCATAACAGTTTTCTCTAATTTGGAAAATCGATTTTTATAATCTTCGGTTTGAAAAACCATTTCAAAATTTCATTTTGAAGAAACAAATTTTAAATATTTTTATTTTATATAATCATTCTACATAAATCAGTAAATGATATCAAACCAGAATCAAGTAATCCACATAAATCAGTAAACCAGAATCAAGCAAAATAAACCAGAATTAAGTAATCCACATAAATCGGTAAAGATTAGATGCTTACCAAAAGAAAAATAGGCGATTGGAGTTGTGGGTTGAGATGTGTCGGCGGTCGGCGATTGGAGTAGAGGGCGTTCGGCGTTGAATGGGAGGCCGAAATTGAGTGAAGACGAAGAGAGCGGGACTTTAACAGGAACAAATTCGGCGGGATGAAATCGAATGAAATTTCATTTCCATTGGACTTAAATAGAAGAAACAACAATGGCGACCCTTTATGTTTGAAAAACGATAGTAATTTTCTTTTATGGGTTGTTTGTTTTGAGATTATATTAAGAGGGAAACATCTGAATTGCTAAGATGTGAATCTTGTTTGTTAAAAAAAATATATATCTGTTTCTTAATGATTTCAAAACCATCATCTTGATCCTCCCTTGATCATTTAGAGCCCTAATTTCATTTCAATCAAGCATATTTTATTTTACACTATATCATAAGAGTCTCTTAATTATTCTGCACCAAATCATTCAACAACTGTCAAACAGCCCCTTAGTCCTAAGATATGGATAAATTTCTCTCTATTATTTAAAGGTAACACAATTAATTATTTACTTAATTAAAATGTATATAATCATATATTTTTAAAATTATGTGTATTTTTTATTGTAGTTATTTATTTTAGGAGGGAGGAAGTGTATTTTATCTTGTTTTTTTGTTTTATATAATGATAAAAAAAAATCTTAATTGTTAGTGTAATAAATATTTAATTTTTTTATTTGGTGACTATTTTATCTAATAAACAGGTTTTTAATTTACTTGACATCAAATTATTTTGTTGATACATATTATTATGTAATCAAAAATTATAATATACACTACTAGAAAATTGTGAAATACCGACGGTAATTACCGACGGCAAAAAACAGTCGGTATTTATCGACGGCAAACCGACGGCCCACCAACGGTATCTTTTTAATTTTATTTTTTATTTATTTTTAATAAGTTGTCGGAAAGCCGTCGGAAAAATTGGTGATATATCGACGGCTTACTGACGGTTGGTTTTTTCATTTTATTTTATATTTATTTTTAATAGGTAAATACCGTCGGTAACTGGAACCGTCGGTAAGTTGTCGTCGGAAAACCGTCACTAAATATTACCGACCAGCTTTTTACCAACGGTAATTACCGTCGTTAAAACCTTTTTCCGACGGTTTACCGACTGTTTCAGCCGTCGGTAATACGATTAATTTTAGTAGTGATATTTGATAAATTGACATTTACATAATCAATAGTTTTAAAATATTCAGCATCATCGAAACCATCTTCGGCATAATCGAAACCATCTACGACATCATCAAAACCATATTCAGTTAACTCGATTTTAAGACACACTCATTACCATCACAGTTAACAAACAATGCAATCATGAAAGTTAACAAACAATGCAATCGTGAAAGTTAACAAATCTCTATTTATATATTTATATATAGTGGTAGGATATTTTGTAACCCTGAAAAATGTTGCAAAATATATATATATATATATATATATATATATATGTGTGTGTATATACACACTAGATGAAACCATATTAAAACAGAAGTGAAAACAATGAAAACGAACAAATCAAAAAATCGTGAAAGTTGCAGGAAAAAGAAACCTAATGAAGAAACTAATTGTCAGTGAAGAAGATAACTACCAAAAAAAAAGATTCTTTTCCAAAAATAACATAACAAAATTAATCTATACTATATATTAAAGTTCTTAAACGTTATTGGAAAAGTTGGTTTTTGGAAATCGGTTTTTGGAAAGTTAAATTTTACATTTATCACTCTTACAATTAATTATTTAATTTACTTTTTATCTCTTGTTTTTTCATTTTTCATTTTACATCCTTATTATTTTAACACAAATAATCGTATATAAATAAAAATGTAATGAAAAAATACGTTTCTTTTTTTACAAATTATACCATTATAATCGTCTCGTCAATACCTTCAAAACGAGTCCAATATTGAATATTTTTAAATTTAACCGTACTATTAAATATCATGAATATCTACGAATTAAATCTCTACTACTATATAAAAAAACTAATACAATTATTGTACAAACTTTTGAACAATAACACTTATCACTCTAAGCTTTTATACAATAACACTTATTACCCTAAGCTTTTATACAATAACACTTATCACCCTTGTAATGTTACATTTGTCACCCTTACAATTACTTATTTA
Organism: Arctium minus; assembly: GCA_954870635.1. Taxonomy (NCBI): domain Eukaryota; kingdom Viridiplantae; phylum Streptophyta; class Magnoliopsida; order Asterales; family Asteraceae; genus Arctium; species Arctium minus. Next base: position 8,491,716 of record OX941096.1, on the reverse strand, counting down.
ATTCATTTTATATCCCTTATTTTTTCATTTTTCATTTTACACCATTATCATATTAACACAAATAATCGTATATGAACAAAAATGCAATGAAAAAATACGTTTTTTTTTCTACAAATTATACTATTATAATCGTCTCGTCAATATCTTCAAAACGAGCCCAATATTGAATATTTTTTAATTTAACCGTACTATTAAATATCATGAATATCTACGAACTAATTTGTTTTCTATCCATACGTTTTATTTTTTTCCACCGTTAACACATTAAAAATACATAATCGTAAAATACGTTTCATTTTTATTATAAATTATATCATTATAATTTTTTCTGTCAATAATTGTAATATAAACTAATTATTGAATATATTTATGGGTTTAGGGTTTAGGGTTTCATAAATTGTGATTCATAGGTCATGGTTGGATTGTTGATGAAATGTCTATAAGAAAGTAATATTAATTGTTCGTTATTTACTTACATTCCGCTGCATTGCGCGGGTATATGCCTAGTAATAAATAATTATGATAGTTTCCTTAAAAAACCGCTCACTGATGAAATACCTATTTTACCCTTTAATATTAAAATTATTAAAAAATCTTCTAAATAATCTCTAGATCAAGATCAATGGCTATAGATGGGGTTGCAAGGGTTTCAACCTTTTTATGGGTTGCAAAATATCCTCCCTCATTAAAACTATATATATATATATATATATATATATATATATATATATATATATATATATATATATATGGGCTTAATCAAATGAAAACTGATTATTTTGTGGTAACCGTGAGATCCAACCACAACCAATCATTTAGTTTTATTTAATTATTTTTATAAATTAATTGGTGAGGGTATATTGGTAATTTTTTAAATTTTATTTAATAAATAATTATTTTATTTTACAGATTTATATCAATCTAATTAAATGCAAATTACGTTTCCTATTTTCACTCAACTAATTGATTTTCCAAAATCAATCCTCTTTCCACGATTCATCTGATTTTACACTCGTATAATCAAACCTATTTCCACGATTCACCCTGATTTTGCAATCGTCTGCATAGTTGTCGGAGGAAGAAGAAGCCGTTGGAGGAAGAAAGTAGTTGTTGGAAGAAGAAGAGGACTCTAGTTATGGACAGGGACACTGTTCCACAATCTTTAAAATTATTCAACAATGGAGATGAAGATGAGAAAAAGAATATGGATATTCAATTATGGGAGAATCCAGATTTTTTTGATACAAGTCTATCACCATACCAAGTAGACGAAGAAATATGTAATGATGTTAATGTAGGAGAAGATGATTGGTTACATGAAGATCTTTCCTACCGTTTTGATGATGAAGAAGATGTGCTGAAGCAGAATGATGAAAAGGGAGGTAGGTCATTAAGATTTCATATATTGTCGACTGTGTATATGTTTCATGAAAATGGTATCACAGTGTGATACATTTTGATATTACTTATATAAAGTTATAACCAGGTTACTTGAAATTGGTTTAAACTAATTTTACACAATGTGATCCTATGTGATATCATTCATGGAGTTATTATGGTTTGGTACTCACACAAATTATTATCAGTGTACGTGAAATTGCTTTAAACTAATTGAAGTTGATGTGAGGCTATGTGATACCATTCATTACGTTAGTATGGTTTGTTAAATAATAGATATTAGAGTTGTTTGATGTTTAGTTTTAATAGGTTATTTAGGTTGTGTTTGTTGTGATAACTTTGTGGTACCTGAAAGATGGTGACATGGTGCGTTTTTTAACACATGAATGCAGGTTCAGCTAGTGGTCAATCAGATATTCATTCATTTTCTTTTTCACCGGGTGGAACTCGGTGGTGGACTCCTACAGTTGATGAATCTTTGAAACCAACAATTGGCCATATATGTTCTTCCCTGGATGAAGCAGAGTCTGTTTACCAAAAATATGCTGAGAAAGCGGGATTTGAGATACGTCGATCATCACAAAAGATTAATAATGATGGGTTAATCCAGAATAAGTATTTTGTATGCAACAAGTTTGGGTTTCCATTGAAGAATTCATTTGATTCAATGAATCGTCATAAACGTCAAAGAGAGGTACGTAACTCGAATATTAAGAGGACCGGGTGTACCACATGTGTTAAGTTTCGGTTGTTGAAAGGATCAACAACCTATGAGTGTTATGGTTTTGAAGAGCAACATAATCACTTTCTTATGAGAGATCATGGTATTGATTTTTCACGAAAAGCCCGACAAATGAAATTTTCAGATCAACGTTTTGTTCATGACACTGGTACTTCGAATATGGGTTCCACCCAGACGCACAAGTTACACACATCATTGAGGGAGGGGGTATGAATACGGTGGTCCAACCGTTGTTGACTATCAGAATTATAAGAGGGACTGTGACAATTTCGTTGGACGTGGTGATGCCAAAGTTTTGGTTGAGCTAATGGCCAAGAAGAGGGAAGTCGATCCTAATTTTTTTTTCGCATACAAATGTATCAGTAGTGAATTGCATACGATTTTTGGGCCGATGAGGTATCTCGATTCAATTATTCCGAATTTGGAGATATAATTTCTTTTGATTCTACATTTCGTACAAATAGGTGGGTATATTTTTTTCAATATTTTAATTGTAGTTTCTGTGATATCATTCTTACGGTATGTTATCTGTATTATCAACAAGAGAATTATAGAAAAGATTTGAAGGGCGAATCCGATCTTTTGAAAATTCATTTGATTTGACACAACTTTTCGAAGAAATAGTTGTGGAAGTTCAACTTGAAGAATAAGGAGACTGAACAACAGTATCGGGACTGGCTTGTTCAGATAAATCGGCTTTGAAATTGAGTTCTTCAAGTTTCTTGACTTTTACGGATAAACCATTTCTTTCTTCGAGAATTGAATCAAATTGATTTTGTAAATCGGATTTTACCTTATGTTCTTTCAAGATCTCTGTCGTTAATTCAGACAATTTCTGTTTCGAAAAACTTCCTCTCACTTTCAAAGTCTTTTTCGATACTGTTGCGTTTATCAGATATTTCTTTGAAAATCACAACATTTTTCTTTTCAAGCACTTTCTTTGTCATTTCAAACCCTTTTCGCTCTTTTGCAAAATTATCTCTCTCAATTATCAAAATCTTTTCAAAATCAGAAATCTGTTTTAAAAGTTTTGCATTTTGAAGCTCAAAAACCTTTCTTTCATCGAAAAATTTTCTTGAAAGCTCAAGAATCTTTCTCTCAAAATTTTTCTTTTCATTTGAAAAGTCTACTTTTTCTTGTTCAAAAATAGAAAGCCTATTCTTGAGATCAAGATTTTCACTCTCCACAACTTTCAGTTTCTCTTCAAGTTCCAGAGTCTTCTCTTCTTGTGCTTCAAAATTCACTGATTTTTCAAACTTTTTCGAGAGTTCTGAAAATTGCTTCTTCAAAACATCCTTTTCTTCAGCAAATTTTTCTTTTTCTCTTTTAAGTTTTGTGCCCAACTCAGATTATCAGCATTTTCACCATTAACTTGCACAAGCATGTTGTAATTGTTTTCCAATCTGGCTTCAAGAACTACAATCTTGGATTAGAGATTAGAAATTTCTTGTTGATAAGCAGAATAAGACATTGTTACTTGAACAAAATGATCGTAAGACGATCGCGATTTGATTCAAGAAAAGTGTAGAGGAACGAATAACACTCTAAGACGACACTTTAAGATAAGGACAAATAACCTCTATTAAAGAAAGAAAAAAAAAGATTTAAAAATAAAACAGAAAACAGTCTGGGTGGGAGCCGGGTTTGAGTGGGGAGGGCTTCATGGGGAGAGGGCTTCGCGGGAACCGGGTGGAGTCGCGACACGGGCGGCGTGGGGGCCGGTGGAGCCGCGACACGGGCGGCTTGGGGACCGGGTTTGGTGAGACCCGGGTGTGGTCGAGGCCAAAGCCCGGGTGTGATCGAGGCCGAAGCCCAGGTGTGGCCAAGGGCCGAAGCCTGGTTGTGGCAGGGGCCGAAGCGTGGTTGTGGCCAAGGGCCGAAGCCTGGTTGTGGCCAAGGGCCGAAGACTGGTTGTGGCAAGGCCCAAAGCCTGGTTGTGGCCAACATGGCTTAGTACAACCTGGCTTGGGAGAACAGGGTCTCGCGAGGCCTGGGTAGGGTAAGAACCGGGTTTAGCGCGCAGATGACCCCAAACTCAAAAAAAATAAAAAACTTTTAATCGAAAACCAATAAACTTTAACAACTGTTATGGATTAAATTCAGAAATCTAACACTTTTTATCGATCTTAGAACTAAAAAACCAATGAATCAATGATTTTTTTTAAACTTAAGAACACAGACTTAAACTTTAGATCTATAAAAACCCAAAATTTAAGATAAATACTCCGAATCAGAAGACGAGACTTTACCAATCACTTAATCTAACTAAACTAAAGAGATTAGAAGCAACTAGACTCAAAGATTTAAAAAAATCAATAAACCTAGAACCCTAAATCAGATGTCGATCGACCAGAGAAGAGAGAATTTTTTTTTTACCTTTTTTGAATCAAATCTTCGTCTCTTTACTCTGATACCAATTGTTAGGATCAAGCGCTTACCATTACGCCAAAATCAATTGCTGATGGAGAAGGTGTGACTTTATTTCCTTATAGCGTAGCAGCTAGCGTCACGTTTTGATTTAGGAAGATGTTTGTCAATGAACCAACAGTTTCTCATACACATTATTTCTATAAACTTGGCAATAGGTTTTTATTATTATTTTGAATAGTTGATGTTTTTTAATCTTAATTTATAATTTGTTAGTACTTTAATTATTTGTAGACTTGTAGTTTGACTATATATTAAAATATCACGTCAATCCTACTTAATTTCCAATACTTAACTTGAATATATCAATGCAACCCAAAAAATATATATGTCGATTTCTCATGATTTTCTTTGGTTTTTTAAACTTAGGATGTTTTAATGTAAAAATAACCTTGTCAATTTAATAGTTTTTAGAGAAATATAAAGATTTCTATTCAAAATGCACATATATTTAATATGCACTTCAATATAAGAAATTTGATTTGTGATTGATGATGCAATTTTTTTTTATTAAATAATTTTAGAAAAGCTATGTGATTTACAAGAATTTTAGAGTAAATTACACTTTTGGTTCCTATAGTTTGGTTAAAGACAGATTAGTCCTTCCTAACGATTGTTAACCGGAGATGTTAAATCTAGGGATCTTGAGTGTTTTGAAAATAAAAGGTTAGGAACTATCAATGTAGATAGTTTCTTTTATGACCAAATCCAAAATTTTGTTAGAAATAGGGAATTTGACAGAAAGCAAAATGATCAATTTTAGACTAAAACGAGGACGTGATTAAATCACTATCCTTAAGGAATATTAGCCCCCACTAGGTCGTTGATGGATCTAGGCTAATTCCTCCTAGGACCTCCTCGAATTTAAGAACTATAGGCAACGATCCTACATGTTCTTCTCATGATCATGATTAATGTGTTTGTGAAAGAGAATGAAAACAAAGAAAAAAGATAATGATTTTGAAGTAAACTATTGTATATATATAGTAGAAAAACGAATATGAGCAACCTTTCATGAAGAGGTGCAATGATTCGGTTTCCCTCAAAAAAATAACCAAATTAACTAACTAACGGAGTTAATGAAAAAGTTAACGGATCGTTAATTATAAGGACCAAAGTGTTAAGTGCTAAGTCTTTGATTATATATATATAGTCCCCAACTATATAATATTTGCCAAAAACTTCTTCTAATCTTTGCCCGTTTGTGTTCCCTCCAAATCTCATTCAAATATTTCAAATAGCTTTTACCTTTTAAACAAATAAAATTATTTTCACTCTTCCTATGTGGGATAACAACAAGTGATAAATACTATATGTTCCAACAAATTTAGTCAAAATACAGGGACTGTCAATGTAATTCACTCTTTTTAAATTTAAATTAATGGATACCTAACTAGCAATCAGATAACTAGAAATTGAAGACAGCTAGAAGATATACAAAAGAAAATAGCAATTGTTTACTGGAGCAACCAATAAGTTAACATAAGAAGTAAGAGTTTCAAGGTGCACCAATTAAACATATAAATAAAATATATATGTAATTCAGATAACATGATATGCTTACCTTATTTGCAAAGGCACAATAATGGTTGATCACCTAGGTTCATCGACATGGTACAACAAACCAACTTGATCGGAATTATCGAGACTCGATAGCTCTATTGAGTCCGTATATGGATTTAACGAGACATTATAGAGGTCCGAGTGTTCTCCCTCACTCATTCGAACCAAACCATCGTCGTCGTGGTTAACCCATGGTCGTCGTGTCGTGAATTTCCTCAATCCCTCTAGTTCCATCGCCACTTCCTTCATCGTTGGTCTATCGTAGCCGTTCATGTTAAGACATCGCTTCACTAAAGAAGCTAATGCTTGGAGTTGCTCAAGTGAACCCTCTCTAACCACTCGACGGTCAAGAATTTGAAATAACTTGTTCGTTCTCAATGAAACTAGGAAATACGTCGCTAGGTTTCTTTGCTCTTGACTTCGTTCCATGCAAATTGGCTTCTTACCCGTTAGAAGCTCCAGAAGCACAACTCCGAAGCTATAAACATCACTCTTATCCGTTAGTTGGCTTGTGTGAAAGTATTCGGGATCTAGATACCCTATTGTCCCTTGAACTAACGTCGTTACTTGTGTTTGATTCAAGGGTATCAATCGTGAAGCCCCAAAATCCGAAATTTTAGTGACCAAATTCTCGTCTAATAATATGTTGGCGGATTTCACATCTCGATGGATAATGGGCTTCGAAGCAGCTGAGTGGAGGTAAGCAAGTGCACCGGCGGACTCAACGGCTATCCTTAAACGATTATCCAAAGATAACCAAGCCATTCCACCATCGTTGTGGATATGATGGAAGAGGGTGCCGTTGGAAACACATTCATAGACAAGTAACGGGACTTCGCTCTCTAAGCAACAACCTAAGAGCTTCACAACGTTCCGGTGGTTAATTTGAGCAAGAATGACAACCTCATTGATAAATTGCTCGATTTGGCTCTCGTCCATTACTCGTGATTTCTTTATTGCGACAATACTTCCGTCGGGTAAGATCCCTTTATATACCGTACCATAGCCACCCCGACCAAGAATCCTGTCTTTGGAAAAGTTTTTTGTCGCCTTTTTTAGTTCGTCCGTGGTGAAAATTTTCGTCGACTCATTGACTCCGCCACCCTCATTCGAATCGTTTTGTTGTTTAATCAACAACCCACCATTTTTTAGGAAGAACTTATGCCTCAGTTTGATAACCTTTCTTCTCTGGTGGCTGAAATACAACCATCCCATTCCGATCAGTACCGAAAAAAATCCGACCCCCATTCCTGCACATATATATACAAGTCATTCTTCATCATTCATCGAAAAAACTCGATTAATTTTGCAAAAAAATTATTCGTCACGAAAAAATTGACTTACTCACCGACAGACAACTTGAGGGCCAACGACCTCGAATTACGAGCCATACAACCATTCCCATCCTTTCTCCCGTCTCCTTCGTATCCATGAGGGCATGAACAGTTAAAACTGCCGGGGAGATTAGTACAAATCCCATCACAAGGATTGTCATGTGGATCCGAACACTCGTCGATATCTATAAATTGAAAAGAAAAAGTGATATTAATGACGGAAAATCAGCGACGAAAATTTCCGTCACTAATTAGCGACGATTAGCCACGGACAAGTCATTCTTCATCATTTAACGACGGACCTTCAGTGACGGAAGTCACTTTCAGTGACGACTATAGGTTCGATTTTTGTAGTGTAAATAAAAATTAATCTGTTGCAAATGTTAATTACTAACCATTGCAGCCAGGAGAAAGATAGGGGTTCCCTTGGTAACCGCTGTTGCAAGAGCACCTATAACCTCCATTACCGCCCTTAAAATCGACACAAACACTATTCTGTTGACAATAATAATCACTTGTATTTTTATACTCGTTACAATTCCTACTTCCGATCACCCAATTAAGAACCACCGGAACAGTCTCTTCCGTTCGGTTGACGAAATTGGGATCGGTGAAATCGGATGCACCTCGAAACGTAAATGCACTTTCCTCTCCAAGGAACGTATATCCGCATTTGTTGAAAGACCAGACATCAACATGTTTTTTAAGTGTGAATGGATTTGCAAGGTAAGTTGATAATCCTGTGGGTAAGCTAGTTGAACAACACCCCATGCCTGAAAAAAAGATGACCACATTTTACTTGTTAGCTACCTCCTTATTAATTAGCAATCATAGTCGGAATTTTGGTTGGGTTCCAAAATTTGTTGCATGCTACTATATATAACCTCTTAATAAAAATAAGCATTTTTTTTAACGAAATAGATGAAATGAATAAAAATAAATAGTCGGTGCGCATAAGCTAGTCCGGAAACTCACGGTTACTAAAAAAATAAATAATAAACGAATAATAAATGAAATGTGCTTTAAATTATTAGGCTAATTTTTTATGGGCCGATTCATCGATTTCAGAAAGAAATTCATCAACCTCCATTGATGATTTAGAGCTAAGCGTCTCCAGTTTTTTCCTGCGAATGGAAACCCCCACCAGGTCCAGAAATAACTTTTTCAGAGTTCAGATTTTGATGAGATTTTAGCTTAATCGGTCCAGGATCTTCCATGAACAAGGTAAGGATTCAGGCAAAAATCAAAGGGAAATTGCAAAAAGGATAGGCAGGCAGGAGAGAGAGGCTGCTGGTGAGATTTAATTGAGGCAACCGTGAAAGTTGGATGGTATGGATGTTAGGTTAACGGTGTTAAAGGGTTTTTAAAATAATTAAATAATTAATATAAAATAATTATGTGGCAAATTTTTTTGTGGAGTTGAGCACTTTTTAACGGATTGAAAAAAAAAAAAAATATATATATATATATATATATATATATATATAGGGGTTGTTTAATTTGCAACCCTTAAAAATGTTGCAAACCTTGCAACCCACATCTTAATCGGCGGATTCATGATCGGCGGTTACAATAGATATGAGACCCAATATTTTTAATTAAAAAAAAGAAAAAGAAAAATAAAATAACCGTCGATCATGAATCAAACGGTTAAGATGTGGGTTGCAAGGGTTGCAACCTTTTTAAGGGTTGCAAAATATCTTTCCACTATATATATATATATATATATATATATAGAGAGAGAGAGAGAGAGAGAGAGAGAGAGAGAGAGAGAGGTGTTCAAATTAGTGATGGTCATCTTGGCCCGGTTTTTTGGCCCGGCCCGGCCCGATTCGTACTTTTTAAAAAAAAATATACGTTATGTTATCGTTTATATACGCTTTTTTGAATTTTTTTGTATTTTTTACCCCCCAAACCCCTATAAATACTTGTATTGTAAGTTTGTAACTTAAAATTATATATAAAATGTATTTTTAAAGTGTATTTTAGTGATTTATTATAAATAAAACGTATTTTTAAAGTGTATTTTAGTGATCCATTATATAAATAAATTACTTTTAAAAAAAATACGAAAAAATCATCGGCCCGATCACGGCCCGGTTTGGGCCCGGCCCGGCCCGGTTTTGGTTAAACCGGTTTACCCCAAGCCTAACCGGGCCACGCCTTTTCGGGTGAAACCCGGCCCGGCCCGGCCCGGCCCGAAGCCCGTTTGGGCCCGGTTTTTTCTTTCACTGTAGAGGCCCGAAGCCCGTTTTGGCCCGGCCCAGCTCGGCCCGAGCCCGATTTTTGGCCATCACTAGTTCAAATGCAACCCCTTTACATGGTGCAACCCAATGCAACCTCTCCATCCATCACTCATTTTATTTTCACCTTTTTAATTAAAAAATGTAAAAATAAAATGAGTGGTGGATATAAGGGTTGAATGGGTTGCACTATGTAAAAGGTTGCATATATATATATATGGGAATCATCGTGTTAGAAGTTGAGTTTTTTTATAGGCCTATAAAAATATTAAACTCAGCTAACTTTTTAGTGGAGTCGAGCACTTTTTAACGGATTGAAACTATATATATACAGAGAGAGGTGAATTATTATGCAACCTTTTATATAATACAATCCTTACAACCCCTTTATCTACCACACATTTTACTTTTATCTTTTTTTTTTAATTACATAAAATGTGTGGTGGATAGAGGGGTTGCAAGGGGTTGCACCATGTAAATGGGTTGCATTTGAACACCCCTCTCTCTCTCTCTCTCTATATATATATATATATATATATATATATATACATACATATAGGCAGGTTCAAACGAGAAGGTAAACATTTTACGAGAAGACGAGAAGTGTTTAATCATATATGATACACAAACTTAATCATAAATGATTAAACACATGTGATATTGGCAATATAGACGTTTAACACACCCACAAGTCGTGTAATCATATATGATATCACACTTCTCGTTTTCTCACAAAATGTTTAACTTCTCGCATGATCCTTCCTCTCTCTCTCTCTCTCTCTCTCTCTCTCTATATATATATATATATATATATATATATATATATATGGGAATCATCGTGTTAGAAGTTGAGTTTAACGTGAGAAGTGGATTTGAACCGTAGATCACTTTTAATCAAACGTCCTCCCATGAAATTGCGACTTAGAAGAGAATTGATCAAGTATATCACGGTGCATATCTCGATGCATCTTATCCTAATGTGCATCAATTTCTCATCCAGCGGTTGATAACCACTTCTCATCCTTCTCACGTTAACCTCAACTTCTCACCGGAATTCAACACTATATATATATATATATAGAGAGAGAGAGTGTCGGATTCAGACGAGAACAATACCTATTTAAAAGAACATGATAACTAACAAAATCATTAGTGATTTTACATTAACACACGAAAAAAGGACTTTGGTCGCAGCTTCAGGCTCGCATGGCTTTTTTGTTTTTTAATATAAAATCACTAATGATTTTATTAGTTCTCGTGTTCTTTTAAATAGTTATTGTTCTCGTTTGATCTCTCTCTCTCTCTCTCTCTCTCTATATATATATATATATATGGTTGGGTTCCGGTGAGAAGTGGTTATCGACCGTTGGATGAGAAATAGACGCACATTAGGATGAGTTGCACCGAGATAAGATGCACCGAGATGCACTAGATCAATTCTCTTCTAAGCCGCAATTCATGGAAGGGCGTGAGATTAAAAGAGATCAACGGTTCAGATCCTTTCTCACGCTTCTCACTGTTAACTCAACTTCTCACACGATACTTGACCTCCATAGAAATGCCATAAGATGCAAGGACATACTTGGACATCTTAACAAGTTTTTTAATTTTGTTTTTCTAAATGAAGTGTCACGTGTTATCTTTTTTCTGGCACATTTTTAAAAATTGTATCATGAACATATCTCTTTTTGTAAGACAATTGTTTTATAAAAAATATTTATTGAAATAATGTCATAAGAAAATACTAATAGAACTTGCAATTTAAAAGTTGTCCTAAAAACTAGTTAGGGGACTAAAAATCGTCATATCAACTTATTATAACTCAAATACCATTTCATGAATTGCGGCTTAGAACGGAATTGATCTGGTGCATCTTATTTCGGTGGATCTCATCCTAATGTGCATCCATTTCTCATCCAACGGTTGATAACCACTTTTTAAGCTTCTCACGTTAACCTCAACTTCTCACCGGAACCCATCCCTTTCTATGAATTGCTATGTACGTGATTTTAAGGGCCGTTTACCAAACGCTTACCCGGTAAGCGTTCATCAGTGATAATCTACACTATTATTTAACTTATCGGGTAAGATTCTAGTCAATCGAAACAACATCATATGCAATAATTAATCCGGTAAACGTTAACCGGGTAAGAGTCGTCACCCTCACTTACCGGGTAAAATCCTATGTCCTTACCATGTACATTAGGTAAGGTAATTGATCCGGTAAACACTTACCGGATAAACGTTTTGTAAACGGCTCCTTAGACTAACGTAATATAATCGTATTCATTGATCCTCTCTCTTTAGACCAACTTGACTTTTGATATTCAATTTCTATACTATCAATGGTTAGCAAAATGCCAAGCTTTTTTTTTTTGTTTTTGTTGGATTGATGTTACAGCCCATGTGGGCGCCCAATTTGGTAAACCCCCCTTCTCCCCGACCACACTATTAATGGTTAGCAAATTGCAAACCATGCCAAAAAAATAACTTTTTTTGGGTGGATTAATGTTACAGCTCATGTGGCGTTAAGGTGGCGTTTGTTTTTTAAGAGGTCTAAAGTCTGAAGTCTTATTTTAGTTATGATTAATAGGAGGTGGTGTGTAAAAAGATCTGAACGATTCAGACTTAAGAGTCATTAAGAGGTTTTAAAAAAAAAAACAACAAACCCCCAAGTGCTCACGATCATCAAAATGAGTGGTTAATAAACGTCTACCATCCGAAAAATTGCTAATTGGATAAGACTTTAATTATTGTCTTGTTTTTTACCGAATAAGATTTTAGGTTCTTGTTATACTCACCAGTAAACATTTAGGGCACGTTTGGTTTGCGAGATTGGAATGGAATGAATTGGATTTCAAGGAGGGATTTGAATTTGGGGGGATTTGAAATCCCTTCATGTGTTTGGTTTGTAAGATTTGGAATGGATTTCAAATCCATTCCTTTACAAGCCTTGCTTGGTGTGTAGGATTTGGATTTGTATTGAGTTTTATTATTATTATTATTATTATTTGTTTGTTTTATAAATAATTTATTTTATTGGTAAACGTCGAATTTGGATCGATACAATTTGAAGTATGGATCACGTTTTAGAATTCATCGGATTTGGATTTCAAATCCAGGCCCAATGCCAAGGATTTCCAAATCCATCATATGAGGGATTTTAAAATGGTCAACGGATTTGAAATCCGGTCAACGAAATTCTTTCCCGTAAACCAAACGCAGGATTGGAATGGATTTGAAATCCAAATCCCTCCAAATCCACTCCAATCCCGCAAACCAAACGCGCCCTTAGGGGTTGTTTGTTTTTTTTAAAAAACATCTTAATGACTCTTAAGTCTGAATCATTCAGACCTTTTTACACACCACCTCTTATTAATCATAACTAAAATAAGACTTCAGACTTTAAACCTCTTAAATACTAAAAAACAACTTATATAAATATCTTGGATGTCCTAAAAATCGTTTTTATTGTAGAGACACCTAAAACCAATATTGGTCTAGACCCATTTTAGTAATTTATATCTGTAATTATTTTACAAAATTATTTTCATTGTCAAGTGTTTTTTAATTCTATATTAAATATCAAAACAAGTTACTACTGTTATTTTTCTTTTTCACATTGTAATTTTTATTTAAAAGTTTTTTCTAATTTTATGTTGTTAAAAAGGCATAATAAATTAATAGGATTATATATATATTTTGTTTGAATTAGTTTATAGTAATACCAAATCGTAATAATTAAACTGATAAGTTGTTTTTTAGGGGGTGTTTGTGATTGTAGTAATTAAATCCAAACCTGAACATGAACCCGCGAGAACATCCCGAACGCCATTGCATAGCGTCACGCAACCGCTGCTGAAATTCTTGCCCTCGATCCCCGACACCGGAGCTATGGTAGAGTAGTCGTCGCACCCAACCGCTATTAATTTGTTCAATTCCGACAACGTGAAGTAGAAGCTCGCCACAAGCCCGGTGACAGTCGATATGCCCTCAATTATTTCACCGATCTCACTGTAGCAATTTGTAGCCACAAAGTTTTTAACTCGTACGTGCTCATCGGAGATATCGACTATCTCGACCGGGTGAAAACGATCATTTCCGGTGAAAAAAAATAGATTTCGTGGTAAGAAGGCTTTGGGGGGATTGAAGGATGTGTTGCAGGTGATGTCGAACCAAGGGCCAATAGAACAACCTGAATTCGATCCGATGCCGAACGGGTATGGTACGGTGAGGTTGCCGCATTTAGTTGGGCAGCCGGGAATTGAGATGTTGTTGCCGGTGGTGGTTGCCGCCGGCGAAGATGGGAGGTAGGATAGATATAGGATTATGAAGAGTAGAGGCATGTTTGTTGATAATATTATAGTTGGGTTTTTTCTTCTCTTTATATTATTTACATTTTACGTTTAAAATAATATGGTAATACATGCTTCTTTTTTTAATAAAAAATATGGAATACATTATGTATTGGTGAAATGTAAAAATATATAGTTAAATTGTTTTATATTTATTTTAATTAATGGATAACAAATGACAGCTGATAAACTATTTTATTTTCTTGGTACATGTTTGGATGGTCATAAGCTAGTTTATCAGCTAACTTATAAAATAGTTTTTTGATAAGCTACTTGGAGTAGCTTATGAGAAGCTTTTTGTAATTATTCCAATTATGCCCCTTATTAGTATTCATAATTATATATTAACTTTTAAATATAAATAAATAATTAATGTTATTTTTGATAGTTTAAATGCTTATAAGCTAGTTTTTACCAAACGTGATTTTTTCATCAGCTAGTTTATCAGCTACCAGCTAGCTTATCAGTCACCAACTAGCTTATCAGTCATAAGCTAGCTTTTCAGCTAGTTTGCCAAACATAGCCTATAAAGATGTTAAATCAGTTTTTTATGTGTTATTTTACATATAAAGTATATATTATAAGAGTATAATTTTATCTAAAACATACACGATTATTATTCATATGAAGAAAAAAATTTGTAGATATGTTTCATATATGAAACATACATCTACATAAGAACTTAACAATCCTTATGAAAAACCTTAATTTTAAACTAAGTTGAAAATCAGTAAATTGTTGTAATTGATTATCATGGCTTTTTATTGTAATATTTGAATGATTTATATTTGATTTGCCTATTATATCTTAAGGGTTGGGTTTCGGTGAGAAGTTGAGGTTAACATGAGAAGTGTGATAATTGTTTATCAACATTGGATGATAAATGGATGCACATTAGAATGAAACGATCAATTCCCTTCTAAACCACAATTCATGGGAGGACATTTGATTAAAAGTGATCAACGGTTCAGATTCACTTCTCAGGTTTCTCACGTTAATTAACCTCAACTTCTCACATGATCATTTACATATATCGTAATAATTAGTTAGTATTGCAGGGGATCATTGGCAAACCATTTGATCGGTATTTGTTGGTTGATAAATTACAAGTATTTTGAAAATAAAATAAAATATATTGTTTTTCAAATAATTGAAATTAAATGTTTTTAGGAGTTTATGCATGTATAGTTTTTATGTTAAAAAAGTCAAGCCAGTCGACATTTAACACACAAAAAAAAGTACAATTTATCGCCCAACAAGTGGCTGTGAGAAAAGTAAAAGGTTGACTTTCATTAGATGATGTTGAAAGTTGAATTCTTTAAAGAGTATGACTTCAATTTTGGTTCCTGCTCTGAAATTCTTGGTTTTTCCTATTTCTTTTTTCATTCACTATTTTTAAACTAGAAAAAAGATACATTTACATTTAAGAAAAGGATTTGTAAGATAACCAACCGAATTAATAGACAAATTGCTATTTTTATAATTTAATCGAAAGTAAGTACGAGTTATTATAAGTGGAATAGATTCCATTGGTCTTTATTTATACAATCACTAAGGGGGCGTTTGGTTCGCAGGATGTGATGGAATCTAGTGGAATTGGAATGTTGAATTCCTTTGACCAGATTCCATTCCCTTGTTTGGTTCAAGCTTTTCAATAGATGAAATCTTTGAATTCCATTAAATTTCATAGATATAGGATTTGAACATTCCATCATAAAACCCAAGGATTTCAATGGAATGAAATCTCATATTTTGATAATTCCAAAATTACCCTTTACCCCAAACTAAACCCTACTCATATATCTCTCTCCCTCCCTCTCCCTCTCTCTCTCCCCCCTCTCTCCCTCTCCCTCTCTCTCTCTCTCTCTCTCTATTTCCCTCTCTCCCTCTCCCCCCTCTCTCTCTATTTCTCTCTCCTCTCTCTCTATCTCTATCTCTCTCTCCCCCTCTCTCCTCTCTCTCCTCTCTCTCTCTCCCTCTCTCTCATGTCTCTCTCCTCTCTCTCCCTGTCTTTCCTCTCTCTCTCTCTCTCTCTATCTCTCTCTCTCCCTAAAACTTTAGTTAAAATGAAACTATTTAATTACTATTCCATTAAAGATTTTTGTTTAAAAATTAAAATAATCAAAAAGGGTATTTTGGTCATTTACCAAAATTCAATTCCAATTCCGGACCTGACAACATTCCATTCCAATTCCTTCAAAGTCAAATTCCTTTTACAGATTCCATTCCATCGAAAAACATTCTGCGAACCAAACGCCCCCTAATTGTAGGAAATCTTTACTTAGTGAAGGAGATCTTTATATATGCAAACCTAGCCTATAAGAAACTTGATTGTTCTTTCTATGGATTTTACTTGGTGTCACCATGGTTTTAAAAAACGCCAGAGGCGTACGCCTCAGGGCGGTTCGATCCGAAAGCGAATATGAGGCGCCGCCTTAGGGTATCCTATTGGGACGTGTGCCTTGGTGGTGTGAAGCCAACAGTGAGCCGGTGAGGGGAGGAGGTTGTGCCAAGGCGTGCGTTCTTTCTCTGATAGAAAATCTCACATTTTTTTAGGGAAATAACTGAAAATTAGAAAACCCTAATATTTTAAGGAGACCCATCCGCCTCTTTCCTATGTAGCCCAAGCCCAATTTCTTTTATTTTCTCCCAAAAGTCAATCGATCAACAAAGCAAACCTTTATACTATTGTCAACTTCTTCTTGTCTCTCGCACTCTCTTCTATATTGCTTCTTATCTCTCCAATTGTTTGTACGTGTTGGCTGCAAAAATTTATCCTCTTTTCTTTTGTAGGCATATTTAAGTTTATGCATATTTTTATATATTATCAATATATATATATATATATATATATATATATGGGCAGGTTCAAACGAGAAGGTAAACATTTTGCGAGAAGGCGAGAAGTGTTTAATCATATATGATACACAAGCTTAATCATATATGATTAAACACATGTTATATTGGCAATACATAGACGTTTAATCATATATGATTAAGCACACCCACAAGCCGTGTAATCATATATGATATCACACTTCTCGCCTTCATGCAAAATGTTTAACTTCTCGCATGATCCTTCCTCTATATATATATATATATTTGTAAGAATCTATGTGTGTATTCTTATATAGGAATCTGCATGTTCATTTTTGCCGTAAAGCTTATATATGTTCTCATTTATGTACATATACTATTTTTTACGTATATGGCATATATTTTGTTTTTATGTACATATCCCGTTTTTTAATGTATATATGTTGTTTTTAGGTACATATATTTTTTTTTATGTATATATGTTGCTTTTATGTACATATTCTGCTTTTTATGTATAATATGATTTAATGTATAGAGTATATATTATGTTCTTTAATGTTTTTTTTTGTTAAGTGTTGTGGATTTATGAATTTTATTCTTTTATTTTTTGGGGTTTACACCTCGACCGCATCGAGGCTTACGCCTTACGTAGGAAAACACCTCGAGGCTAATTTCCATTCTTTAAAAGTTTGACTATTGTTCTTCTTATGGATTTTACTTACTGTTAATGTTTTTTCCTTAATGTCCTATAATTATACTCTTATGGATTTTACGGAACTTTATATGCCTGATTTAGTCATATATTCTCTTTTCTTTGTTTATTCAGTGTGACTGCCATGGTTGATGATAGAGATCGATTCGAGATGGTCAATCTCCACGAAAAGGCAAGCTCGAGAGAAGAAGTTTTGGAACAATTTTATACTTAGGGGTTGTTTGTTTTTTTTTAAAAATCTCTTAATGGCTCTTAAGCTTGAATCATTCAGACATTTTTACACACCGCCTCTTATTAATTATAACTAAAATAAGATTTTAGATCTCTTAAAAAACAAACGGCACCTAAATTTCCTAATAAAAACGAAAGTACAGTACTTATAGCAATGAAGCAACCTCTAAAACTACCACACTACTTCTTCCTAAGCCATAAATAAATGGAATTACCTACCCATGACTCCTTATTAGGAGGCCATGTCTTCAACATAAATAAATAAAAATATAATAAAATCTCTATTATTAGAAGCAAGAAAGTGGTGATATGAGTTCGTATCAATGTTCGCCCCTCAAAAAGGGCCTTGTCCACAAGGCCGTTAGCCGAAACACCAGGATCCGGTTCAAAGGAAATGAATGTTGGATCTCCTCCTTGGACTCAAGAAAGAGGAACTAAGAGCAACGGAAGCAGAGGCTTTGGGAGCGGCAGACTCGGACTTCCTCCGGTGTCAATCAACAAAGAGGAAGAGTGGTTGGT
Source organism: Arctium minus (assembly GCA_954870635.1). NCBI lineage: Eukaryota > Viridiplantae > Streptophyta > Magnoliopsida > Asterales > Asteraceae > Arctium > Arctium minus. The sequence continues at coordinate 8,473,375 of OX941096.1, read as the reverse complement.
GGCTGTGGTGGTGTAGGGAGGATCGTCTAGGTGGTCGTTGGAGACGATGGTGGAGGGGACATGGAGGGTGAGAATGGGGCAGTTTAGGGGCTGGTGGAGTCATCGGGAAAATTGGCGGCCAATTTATCCTCGCTTAATTTGGCCAACCCATAGACTGTGTGAATGGAGGAGGGGTGGTGCACAGAGAGTTCTTGCTGAATGTAGTCAGAGCAGAGACCCGAGATAAAGCAAAGGAGGGCGTCTTGGGAGAGTCCAACCACACAATTGCTAATACGTTCAAATTTTGTTTGGTAAGCAGAGACAGAACTGGCTTGGTATATCTTTAAAAGAGAAGCCTGATGGTTTTTCAAAAGAGGATGGTCCAAATCGAAGTTCAAGTGTACAGATGAAAGACGCCCAATCTGTGAGAAGGCGGTTGTTATGGAGGTATTTGTACCAACTTAAGGATTCGCCTTTGAGGTGAAAGGAAACAAGAGCGATACGTTATTCGGGGGAATCTTATAAAAGGTAAAGTATTGATCGGATTGAAATATCCAATCCAAAGGTGTAGAACCATCGAAAAACGGCAACAGAATTTTGGGGGATTTTATGGGAGTGTGAGGAGGAGGAGAGGGAGGAGGTGGGTTTTTGGGTTTGTACCAGGCCAGTTTTGGCGATGGTAGAGATGAGGGCAGAGGTTTGTTTAACGATGATGTCGAGTTGTTTGACGATGATGTTGAGTTGAGAGTGTGAGGCAAGACTGGCTTGCGAGTATTTTCTCGGTGTTGATGGAAGTAGTGGAGATGAGTTTGGCTATGTTCTCGACCATGGCAGCAATGGATTCTTGGAGTGATGGTGGACTGCGTTTTGGATGCATGGTAACAAGGCATAAAAGTACCAATAATATAGACGGATTCGAGATGGTCAATCTCCAATAAAAGCCGAAGCTCGAGATAATAAGTTTTGGAACATTTTTTTGCTTAATTTCTTAATAAAAACGGAATTACATTACTTATAGAAATGAAGCAACCTCTAAAACTAGCCAACTACTTCTTCCTAAGCCATAGATAAAAGAAAGGGCATTACCTACCCATGACTCCTTATTAGGAGGTCATGTATTCAACATAAATAAATAAAAACATAATAAAATATCTATTATTGAAAGCAGGAAAGTCGTGATATGAGTTCTTATTAGTTGATGTTGGTCTAAATGAATCCACAAAGAAACTTGCTCTTTTCTAATATTTGAAGGTTTTTGTTTGATGAGTCTTTCAGATTCTTCTTATTTGTATCGAGGTGATACTTTCTTTATTCACACAAGCATTGAACTGAAATATATGTATAGACAACTGATATGCTTGAGCAATAATGTATATCTGGTTGGTAGTCACCAATTTCAACCGTCAGTGGTGGCTTCATACTCTTTTCAGGCTCTGTTGCATGCTTTTGTTGCTTGTGGTAGGAAATTAATCAACTTGTGGTCTTCCAATGATCTTGAAGATGCAACTCCCTTAGAAGTTACTGTCTCCTTCAACTATCTTTTCTTAATTGTGTTTTTGAATGTTTTCTTACATTTGGGTGTTTTATGGACGTTTTCTTACAATTGGGTGTTGTGTGGAAGTTTTCTTTTAGAGTACAAATGTTAATCGAGACACTTTGCTACTTCACTTCTAATTGTTTACTAGCGCCGGTAGGTATTATTAGAACATAGTTGATTGATAACATAGGTATTGTTTTCTCATGTACGTGGGATATGTGTATGTGTATGGGTAAATATGAGTAAATAATTTAATTAAAAATTAAGAGGGCGGTGATCCTTCGGTAATAAGGGTCTTTGTGATTCATGATCATCGGTAATCCGTCGGTGAAATGGGACAATTGGTGATTCGTCGAAAAAGTCCGCCGATGAAACGTTGGTGATTGCTTTACCCACCATATTTTGTCCAATAGACTTTTACTGACATATCCGACTTTAACTGAGGGATTTTTCTATCTTTGAAAGTGTTTTATTTTGTAGTGAAACAAAGTCGAAATCCTTAAAAGAACAAACACTCTAACAGGGGAGAAAAGGAACCATAAACGAAGAAGATTTTTATAAGGGTGGAAAGGCAGGGGCTCGAATAAAGGTGCAGGGCGATCCTGAGGGGTAAAACAAGCAACAAACAGTAGAACCAATCTAAGGATAATCAATTTTGACTACTAAAAAACGTAAATTAAAATTGAACAAGTAAGGTTTATAGAATTAGAACCTTAAACGATGAAATCAAGTTTCTTGATGAGTTGCAGAGAGAGGCCAACTATGGCAGTGCCCTAAGATGAAATTTCACACCCAATTGTTGATACGCATTGTGTACACCAATGTTATAACACTAATTTCTTCCCTTTTAGATATGTTATTTTCCTTTTATATCTCAAATTTGAGTCTTTTATTATCTTATTTTCCATTTCTTACTTTATGGAGCTAAAGTTGTGATTAATATAAAATTAGGCTATGAAGTGCTATTTCATCCTTTGGACATGATGTTTGACGATGCCAGCATTTCCACATCATTGAACTGGTAGTCTGCATGCTCTTTTTGGAGAGCTTATTGCATTTAGCCATGGAACATGCATAAAATCAGACTTTTTGTGACTTGGGGATCAAGATGTGATGCCCTTTTGAAGTCAAGTTAGCTGTTGTATTTCTATTCTTAGTTGGATTAATTTAGTTAACCTTTATGTACCTTTTGTTGACTTTTGGTAAACTTTGTCTCCAAGTTTCCTTAATTTTACATTTTACCCCTCTAAGCTTAGTATAAATAACGGTGTTGGGGTTGTAGTTTGGCAAGTAGTTAGGAAAGAAGTAGTTAGTTTTTAGAAGGGAGTAGTTGGAGAGTTCGAAAATTGAGAATAGTTTCATAATTTAATAGTTTTACTTTCCAAGTTTTTTTAATTTAGGTATTATTTTTGGCATTTTACATTCTTTACATTCCACCATTTACTTTCAGTTATTTAATTTCCCGTCATTTACTTATATGCACTTAGGGCTGTAAACAAACTGGACATTCAAAGAACCGTTCGTGAACCGTTCGGCGGGAAGTTCGTTCATGAACAAGTTTTTTTTGTTCGTTTAATTAAACGAACGAACGTGAACAAATGTCTCGTTCGTTCATTTATGTTCGTGAACGGTCGTTTATTTATGTTCGTTTGCGATCGTTTACTTATAATAATAATAATCTAAAAATCATATCTTAATGAAATTAACATTAGAATTATTATTATTATTATTATTATTATTATTATTATGATTATGGTAATTATTAATAATAAAGAATTACTAGAATTTAAAAAGAAAATAGTAAAAAAATTGATGTGGCTTGTGGGTACCATTACTTAAATATAGATTGCTCTCCTACTTTCAATGAAGTTCCGATGTGGAATAAACATTTGTGTATTTACTAGTTGAATGCTAAGAACTCTCATCTTTTGCTTAAGATTTCATCCGACATCGGTGGGATAAACCATCTATGCATTCTACTATAAATAGGCCTCATCCCACCCACTTCCCTTGCCATTCCCTGCCTTATGCCTTAGCCATTCTATTGAGCCTAGTGGCTCGAGCCAAAGGTCCTGGTGGCTTGAGGTTAGGCTAAGATTTTAGTTGGAGTACCTATGAAAGTGGGTCCACCTTTAGTTTGTGTTATCTTCGTTTAACATTTTAATTGAACGAACATAAACAAACATGAACACATTGAATTTTTGAACGAACGAACAGGAATACCAAATTTTTTGTTTGTTTATTGTTCGTGTTTGTTCGGTTAAATTAAAAGAACGAACATGAACAAGCCTTCGTTTGTTTTCATTTGGTTCGTTTACATCCATATATGCACTTACTTTATGTTCTTTATATTTCCTTGCAATTTACTTCTGTTATAACTAGCTAAATCTTTTAGCTTGGGTGTGAGACAAAATGGTGAGATTTTAAACCGCCAAGTTCTGAATGTAAAAGTATTGAAAAGATTTTTAGGGTTGATCCAGAGATAACTCTCATGACTGAAGACCAACCAGAGGGTGTCTGACCATAAGATTATCCGACAAGACTAATCCCCCATGCCACCTCTATACCAAGCTCTAGATTCAACCCCAAGTGTGATCTTCTACTAGCCTGACAACTCACTCCAAAGTTTATTAATGCACTTTACACGTGGAGTCTCTCCATTGGTCAGTGCTTCGACTTTCCAGATTTAGGCTATATATGTTATTCTTACTAAATCTCAAGATTGAATTGGTAGTTGTACAATTGAGCACGATATGAGAATATATATATATATAGGAGATCCGTTTGTTACGATTGTATTAATCCCACTACCAAGAGAATATTTCATATATCTTGTAACAACACTAAGAGCACTTTTTGAGAGATTATGTTAGGTCCATATTTTTTATTCAAGATTAAAGTGTTTAAGGGCTTTTGTGTAAATACCTTTGGGGGTATAAATAGCCTTTGCTAGAGTGTTTGTGAGAAGACTTGTCATTAGAGAGCTTCATTTGTCTAGAACTAGAGAGAGAATTCTAGAGAGAGATTTGATTGTAATATTTCTCTCACTAGAAAAATATGAGATTTGTGATTCGTCTTGTCGATCTTGATCATAATACTTGAGACTGGAATTAACAATTGGTATCAGAGCAAATCCAGTTGATTTGGAGAAGATTTGGAGAAGATTTGGATCAACAATTCTTGAGGAATTGGAAGAATTTTTGAAAAGATATATACAAGTCATCAGTTGAAAAGAATTCAAGGGTGATGATATACAAGTCAATCTTGTGATGGGTAGAAGATATATACAGTGGAAAAGATTTATGTGATTTTGATGAATATAGAAAAATTCTGGGAGATAGAAAATTGTTCAGAACAGTGGAAGATGATATGATGTAACACCCCGAAATCGTTGGCCGAAGAGAAGCGGAAGAAAACACCAACAGTGCCCCGTACGACTCTCCGCGCAAGTTGAGCCACGCCACGAACCGCACGAGGCTCTGTCTCCTCGCGGCTCCAGTGGTCCGTGCGGGTAGAACTGCGCCGCCATCCGCGCGCTACCACTGTGTTTTATTTAAAAGAATGATCCGACCTCTACCCTCATTTCTCACACAAACCCTAAATCCCTCCCCCTTTTCTCTCCCAAATCGACCCCCATACTCCCCAAACAAACCCTAACTTATTTTGGAGCCTCTTTTTCCTAAAACCATGTAGTTCTCCTTCATCTAGCAAGTTGGGAACAAGAACCATAAAACCTTCATCTTCATCTTCCTCACCAAGTTCTTGGGGTTCATCCAACCATCTCCATCATTTAAAGATTGGGGAGTTTGTGGTTTATTTTGGTAACCTAGAGGTGTGTTGGTGGTGGATTCAAGCTATTGGTTAAGGTAAGCTTCTAATTCTTCATATATGGAAATTAGGGTATTTTGGGTATGTATGATATCTTCATGAAAAATGTTGGGGAACGATTTTATACGGTTGAATATCTATGTTTATAGTTGGGATCTTGTGGATCTAGGTTTTTGGAGGTTTTGGCTTTGAGGATTCAAAGCTCTTCAAGGAAGCTCTAAGTGGGAAAAAATCTAGATTTAGCCTCCAAATCTCCTTATAATCTTTGCCCGTTTGTGTTCCCTCCAAATCTCATTCAAATATTTCAAATAGCTTTTACCTTTTAAACAAATAAAATTATTTTCACTCTTCCTATGTGGGATAACAACAAGTGATAAATACTATATGTTCCAACAAATTTAGTCAAAATACAGGCACCGTCAATGTAATTCACTCTTTTTAAATTTAAATTAATGGATACCTAACTAGCAATCAAATAACTAGAAATTGAAGACAGCTAGAAGATATACAAAAGAAAATAGCAATTGTTTACTGGAGCAACCAATAAGTTAACATAAGAAGTAAGAGTTTCAAGGTGCAACAATTAAACATATAAATAAAATATATATGTAATTCAGATAACATGATATGCTTACCTTATTTGCAAAGGCACAATAATGGTTGATCATCTAGGTTCATCGACAGGGTACAACAAAGCAACTTGATCGGAATTATCGAGACTCGATAGCTCTATTGAGTCCGTATATGGATTTAACGAGACATTATAAAGGTCCGAGTGTTCTCCCTCACTCATTCGAACCAAACCATCGTCGTCGTGGTTAACCCATGGTCGTCGTGTCGTGAATTTCCTCAATCCCTCTAGTTCCATCGCCACTTCCTTCATCGTTGGTCTATCGTAGCCGTTCATGTTAAGACATCGCTTCACTAAAGAAGCTAATGCTTGGAGTTGCTCAAGTGAACCCTCTCTAACCACTCGACGGTCAATAATTTGAAATAACTTGTTCGTTCTCAAAGAAACTAGGAAATACGTCGCTAAGTTTCTTTGCTCTTGACTTCGTTCCATGCAAATTGGCTTCTTACCCGTTAGAAGCTCCAGAAGCACAACTCCGAAGCTATAAACATCACTCTTATCCGTTAGTTGGCTTGTGTGAAAGTATTCGGGATCTAGATACCCTATTGTCCCTTGAACTAACGTCGTTACTTGTGTTTGATTCAAGGGTATCAATCGTGAAGCCCCAAAATCCGAAATTTTAGTGACCAAATTCTCGTCTAATAATATGTTGGCGGATTTCACATCTCGATGGATAATGGGCTTCGAAGCAGCCGAGTGGAGGTAAGCAAGTGCACCGGCGGACTCAACGGCTATCCTTAAACGATTATCCAAAGATAACCAAGCCATTCCACCATCGTTGTGGATATGATGGAAGAGGGTGCCGTTGGAAACACATTCATAGACAAGTAACGGGACTTCGCTCTCTAAGCAACAACCTAAGAGCTTCACAACGTTCCGGTGGTTAATTTGAGCAAGAATGACAACCTCATTGATAAATTGCTCGATTTGGCTCTCGTCCATTACTCGTGATTTCTTTATTGCGACAATACTTCCGTCGGGTAAGATCCCTTTATATACCGTACCATAGCCACCCCGACCAAGAATCCTGTCTTTGGAAAAGTTTTTTGTCGCCTTTTTTAGTTCGTCCGTGGTGAAAGTTTTCGTCGACTCATTGACTCCGCCACCCTCATTCGAATCGTTTTGTTGTTTAATCAACAACCCACCATTTTTTAGGAAGAACTTCTGCCTCAGTTTGATAACCTTTCTTCTCTGGTGGCTGAAATACAACCATCCCATTCCGATCAGTACCGAAAAAAATCCGACCCCCATTCCTGCACATATATATACAAGTCATTCTTCATCATTCATCGAAAAAACTCGATTAATTTTGCAAAAAAATTATTCGTCACGAAAAAATTGACTTACTCACCGACAGACAACTTGAGGGCCAACGACCTCGAATTACGAGCCCTACAACCATTCCCATCCTTTCTCCCGTCTCCTTCGTATCCATGAGGGCATGAACAGTTAAAACTGCCGGGGAGATTAGTACAAATCCCATCACAAGGATTGTCATGTGGATCCGAACACTCGTCGATATCTATAAATTGAAAAAAGTGATAAACCGTAAGTAAAAACCTTCTAATCGATATTAAAATAACACTACTAGAAAAAGAGGTATTAGTGACGGAAAATCAGCAACGAAAATCTCCGTCACTAAATTAGCAACGATTGGCAACGGAACATATTCCTGCACATATACAAGTCATTCTTCATCATTCAACGACGGACCTTCAGTGACGGAAGTCACTTTCAGTGACGACTCAGCAAGGGAATCTTCGGTCACTATAGGTTCGATTTTTGTAGTGTAAATAAAAATTAATCTGTTGCAAATGTTACAAACCATTGCAGCCAGGAGAAAGATAGGGGTTCCCTTGGTAACCGTTGTTGCAAGAGCACCGATAACCTCCATTACCGCCCTTAAAATCGACACAAACACTATTCTGTTGACAATAATAATCACTTGTATTTTTATACTCGTTACAATTCCTACTTCCGATCACCCAATTAAGAACCACCGGAACAGTCTCTTCCGTTCGGTTGACGAAATTGGGATCGGTGAAATCGGATGCACCTCGAAACGTAAATGCACTTTCCTCTCCAAGGAACGTATATCCGCATTTGTTGAAAGACCAGACATCAACATGTTTTTTATGTGTGAATAGATTTGCAAGGTAAGTTGATAATCCTGTGGGTAAGCTAGTTGAACAACACCCCATGCCTGAAAAAATGATCACCACATTTTACTTGTTAGCTACCTCCTTATTAATTAGCAATCATAGTCGGAATTTTGGGTTGAAATAGATGAAATGATTAGTCACCAAACAATCAATTAACAACAAAACATTAACAATTACACTTCTCAACTAAAAAGTCGTTACGATTAACAAAAAAATAATAAATCTATGTAAACTAAGAAACTAAAGCTCTAACAATTAATATCTAAAAATAGTCGGTGCACGTAGGGGTGTAAATGATGCGAGTCGAGCTCGAGTATCATTATACTCGACTCGACTCGTTAGTATATCGAGTCAAGCTCGAGTTTGAATTGAGCCTATTCAAGTCGAGTGTTGACCGAGTCGATCTCAAGTGAGTCGATCTCGAGTAGCTCACGAGTTGTCTCGTCTCATTTACACCCCTACATAGGCCCAAGCCATTTAACAAAGGCAAAAGATGTAAAACAAAGGAGAAGAAGGGTCTATATATAGTGGAGTTCAAAGCATTGGGTTCTATATCCCGCCAATGTGGGATGGATTAGACACACCATCAAGAGTTTACCCATGTCTTTTACACCATTATTTTCCAAAAAAAAAAAAACTTGAGTTTATTATTATTATTATTATCAATTAAATTAAAATAATATTACTAATTATTATTATTATTTTGCTTATCGAGTATCTCATGAGCATATCGAGTCGAGTATCAGGTCTCTCGACTCGACTCGTTAGTATATCGAGTCGAGCCTATTCGAGTCGAGTGTTGACCGAGTTTTGACCGAGTCGATCTCGAATAGCTCGCGAACTGTCTCATCTCATTTACACCCCTATGTGCACGTAAGCTAGTCCAGAAACTTACGGTAACTAAAAAAAATAAAATAAACGAATAATAAATGAAATGTGCTTTAAATTATTAGGCTAATTTTTTATGAGCCTATAAAAATATTAAACTCAGCTAACTTTTTTTTGTGGAGTTGAGCACTTTAACGGATTGAAACTATATATAGTGAGAGGGAGGATCAAACGAGAACAATAACTATTTAAAAGAATATGAGAACTAACAAAATCATTAGTGATTTTACATTAACGTGCAAAAAATCCATGCGGACATGAAGCCGTGACCAAAGTCTTTTTTTCGTGTGTTATTGTAAAATCACTAATGATTTTGTTAGTTCTTGTGTTCTTTTAAATAGTTATTGTTCTCGTTTGAACCCGACTATATAGATATATATATAGGGTCAGGTTCACGTGAGACCAAGCTATTTCCGTGAGACCGTGTGAGACCAAGCCTTAAAACATGAAACTTCACACCGAAACACTGTGAAGGTAAAAAATATTCGAACCTTCATAATGTAATCACACTATGAAGGTAAAAAAACCCTAAAACAAGTTAAAAAAAATCAAACCTTCATAGATAAAAGACTGTGAAGGTAAAAAACATTCGAACCTTCATAATGTAATCACACTATGAAGGTAAAAAAACCTAAACCAAGTTAAAAAAAATCAATCCTTCACAGATAAAAGACTGTGAAGGTAAAAAACATTCGAACCTTCATAATGTAATCACACTATGAAGGTAAAAAAACCTAAACCAAGTTAAAAAAAATCAAACATTCACAGATAAAAGACTGTGAAGGTAAAAAACATTCGAACCTTCATAATGTAATCACACTATGAAGGTAAAAAAACCTAAACCAAGTTAAAAAAAATCAAACCTTCACAAATAAAAGACTGTGAAGGTATATCCGAACCTTCACAGTGAAGACGCTGTGAAGGTAAAAAAAACGAACATTCACAGCGAAAAACACCGTGAACGTAACATTTACGGTGTTTTCCTTATGAAAAGTTCGATTTTTTTTTACATTCACAGTTTTTTGGTGTGAAGTTTCATACTTTAAAGTTTGGTCTCACCGGTCTCACGGAAACTGTTTGGTCTCACGCAAACTTAAGTCTATATATATATATCTATTATATTAAAGGGCTTAAACGGTGGTTGTCTTGAAAGTAGTTATTATATATAGTTACAATTTTGGTCCCTTAACTCTTTTGATAGATTTATTTTATACCTTTTAGTTTTATATTTTACATTTTACATTTTCATTATATTAACACATATAAGCATATATTAACTAAAATACGTTAAAAAAACAATATTTAATTTTAACAAGTTACACCATTATAGTCGTTTCTTCGATACCTTCGAAATGAGTCCAATATTGAATATTTTTTTATTTTATTATATGTTAAAAATATGTTAAAAAATACATTTTAACATATCACATTAACATATATAATTACGTTGTATTTTGTGGATATCACATGTGATTAATTGTGGATATCACATGTGATTAATTATGGATATCACAAATTTCGATTATTTTGGGATATCACATGTCGATCAATGAAAACAGAATCATTCGACATATATATAATATATTATTTGAAATAAAGTAAAGTAATTGATTTGAAATAAATAAAAATATTATTGAAGATCCTCGTAGACACAGTTATTCTAACGCGCCAACATTTATCAACTCCAAAGATTTTGGTCATAAAGAATCAGCGAGGCATAACTCCTACTTCTAACGACAACCCCCCTCCATATCTTGATCAAATCTCGAGTTTATTTCATCCATACATCGCACAAGTACAAAATGAATTAGGCGATGGAAAATTGTGAATTTCGAGTCATATCTACTTGTTTTGGTGGTCATGAAGATGCATGGGACACTATCCGTATAGAGTTAATGGGTGAACTAACTGAGTATTAAAAGGAGATTACCCAATGCCCACACTCATACACCATTGGACACGTCATGCACTTCCAGATGCAATGTCGTGGATTATCTCATACAAACGTAGATTAGATGTGAATGAAGAATATATATAGCGTACTCGTACTCGTGAATATGTTAATTTAAATGAATTATCAAAGTTGGAATCTGTTGGAGTAAAAAGATACGCAATATATTTATTATGTTTATTATCTTGACGTTAAAACTTACGTTCGATGTAATGCATTTTCTCTTTTAAAAAAATCGATTAACCAAGGTATAATATATGACATATAATAATATAATTAAATCAAAAAATATTCAACATTGGGCTCATTTCGAAGATATCAACGAGACGATTATAATGGTGTAACTTGTTAAAATTAAAAATTATTTTTTTAACGTATTTTAGTTAATATATGCTTATATGTGTTAACATAATGAAAATGTAAAATGTAAAACTAAAAGGTAAAAAGTAAATCTATCAAAATAATTCAGGGACAAAAACTGTAACTATGAATTAAAAATAAAATAAGATATGATGTGATGTGAGAGGGAATTTGAAATCCATTAAAATTAAACATTACATTTACCACCCATATAATTAATTATTTAATTTACTTTATATCCCTTGTTTTTTTTCATTTTTTATTTTACACTCTTATCATGTTAACACAAATAATCGTATATGAAAAAAAATGCAATGAAAAAATACGTTTCTTTTTTTACAAATTATACCATTATAATCGTCTCGTCAATACCTTCAAAACGAGTCCAATATTGAATATTTTTTAATTTAACCATACTATTAAAAACTATGAATATATGTGAATTAATTTGTTTTCTATCCATACGTTTTATTTTTTTCACCGTTAGCATATTAAAAATACATAATTGTAGATCCACTAAAATATATTAATAGTATGTTTCATTAGTATTATAAATTTTAATATTATAATTTTTTGGTCAATAATTTTAAGATAAACTAATTATTGAATATTTATATTGGTAACATAAATATGTAACATTATATATATACTATCTATATCTATACTATTATATTAAAATTGTAAACGGTTATTTTCAAAATTCAATGTTATATTTAACATCTTTACAATTAGTTATTTAATTTACTTTATATCCCTTACTTTTTCATTTTTAATTTTACACATGTGTTATATTAACACAAATAATGGTATATGAACAAAATGCAATGAAAAAACATGTTTCTTTTTTTATAAATTATAGCATTATAATCGTCTCGTCAATATCTTAAAAACGAGTCCAATATTGAATATTTTTTAATATAACCGTACTATTAAATATCATGAACATTTATGAACTAATTTATTTTATATTCATACGTTTTATTTTTTTCCACCTTTAGCATATTAAAAATACATAATCGTAGATCAACTAAAGTATATTAAAAATACATTTCATTATTATTACAAACTAGGCATATACCTGCGCACGATGTGATGCGAAAAATCGTGAAGTCGAAGGAACAATTGACAAATGTATGTATCCGCTCGCGAAACATCTCGAAATCAAAATGACAACAACGTTTCATTTTAAGTTTGTATTTCTTCGTCCTTATCGATATTTTAGTCTATGATTCACATATAAGTGCACCAAACGAAGAACGAAATGAAAACTAATGTATTTAGTCTATGATTCATAGACTAAAGTATCGATGAGAACGAAAAATACAAACTTAAAATGAAAACGTTGTTGTCATTTTGATTTCGAGATGTTTTGCGAGCGGATACATACCTTTGCCAATTGTTCCTTCGATTGCACGATTTTTCACGCCGCATCGTGTGCGAGTATATGTCAATATAATAGTATAGATAAAAATTCTAAAACGGTTATTGTACAATCTTTTGTACAATAACATTTACCACTCTTACAATGTTACATTTACCACCTTACACTTATTTAATTTACTTTATATCCCTTGTTTTTTCATTTTTCATTTTATACCATTATCATATTAACACAAATAATCGTATATGAACAAAAATGCAATGAAAAAAAATACGTTCATTTTTCTACAAATTATACCATAATAATCATCTCGTCAATACCTTTAAAACGAACCCAATATTGAATGTTTTTTAATTTAACCGTACTATTAAATATCATGAATATCAACGAATTAATTTTTTTTCTATCCATACGTTTTATTTTTTTTTCCACCGTTAGCGCATTAAAAATACATAATCGTAAAATACCTTTCATTCTTATTATAAATTATATCATTATAATTTTTTTCGTCAATAATTGTAATATAAACTAATTATTGAATATCTTTATGAGTTTAGGGTTTAGTGTTTCATAAGTTGTGATTCTTAGGTCATGGTTTATTGTTGATGACATGTCTATAAGGAAGTAGCATTAATTGTTCATTCTTTACTCACATTCCGCTGCATCGCGCGGGTATATGTCTAGTGTGTGTGTGTATATATATATATATACAACCTTCGTATTTTTCATTTGGCTTTCGTGACAATATTATACTTGCAAATGTTACGTTTTTTAAGATAGCTTTACAAGAATTACTGTGATAACGTGTGGTGGTGTTTCTTGACGTGTGTTTTTATCGTTGTTGTTTATAGGATGTGAAACCGTCAGGATGGATGGATCAACAACAAGCGATGGCAAAAATTAGTTTCTTTAAGATATCTTAGATACAATATGTTGTATCGAAAATAAAGATAGCAAGTCAAATCTTTATACCAGTTTTGATCATTCATACATTATCCCTGATAGAGGCTGGTCTGTTTTGATGAACTTGTTGTTATTCAATATGGTACTTGTATACATGAATGACATTTTTCGGAAAAACTTGTTTACATTCCGCTGCATCGCGTGGGTATTTGACTAGTATATATATATATATATATATATATATATATATATATATATATGGGAGGGATCAATTGGAAACCAATATTACATTGGAAACTTTGGAAACCGAAATTAACCAATCATTGAATTTCCTTTTTCTATTTTTATTTTTAATTGATAAGGTTATTTTAGTCTTTTACATAATTTCATAATATATATGGTAAATGTTATTATTATTATAATATTATTTATTTAATTTTAATGTATTTTATACATGGTAATATTGATCATTTATTAATTTAAACATGAAACATTTAATTTAGGTAAACACAAATTGATTCATACGCAAGCTACAAATTAAATTAATATTTTTTATTCTTATGAATCAGTGATTGATTCATCCAATGAATGAAATTGATATTCATATGAAATTTTCAATATAACCTCCAGACACAAAATATTAATATAGTGAAACATAATGGATTTGATATAGTGAAAAAAAATATTAATATAGTGAAACCTGATGAAACATAAAATATTAATATAGTGAAACTTGATGAAGCAGATTTGATATAGTGAAACATAATGGAAAAGTAATTAAACAAAATATTAATATAGTGAAACCTGATATAGTGAAACAAAATATTAATATAGTGAAACCTGATGAAACAGATTTGATATAGTGAAACATAATGGAAATGTAATAAACAATAATGGTAATGAAACTTAATGAAACTTATTTGGGTTCTTACATACTGCATATTGATGAACAGGTAATAAAAAGGTAGTCTTGATATGCTCTTTTTTTTTTTAAGAAATATACGCTTTTCTATATTTAAGCATATTTCATCTTTGTTGTCAAATTTGAAACACAAAACAAAAAGACACATTTACCCTTTTGACATATTATTATTATCTTTTATTAATAAATTAATTAATTTATTACCATATATAGTTCAAATGAATCTTGACCATTGATTAAAAAGATCAATGGTTGAAATTTGGTTTCCAAAGTTTCAAATAAAATTTGGGTTACGATTGAAACCACCCCTATATATATATGTGTGTGTGTGGGAATCATCGTGCTAGAAGTTGAGTTTTTTTATGGGTTGTAAAAATATTAAACTCAACTAACTTTTTTGTGGAGTCGGGCACTTTTTAACGGATTGAAAAAAAAATATATATATATATATATATATATATATATAGAATGATCAAACGAGAACGATACCTATTTAAAAGAACACGAGAACGTCAAATCACATACAAAATCATAAGTGATTTTACATGTGATTTCCGCGACCTTAAATCGCGGCAAAAGTCGTCCGCGTACCGTGATTTTGCACGACTTCCCCGCTAATGTAAAATCACTTATGATTTTGTATGTGATTTGTCGTTCTCGTGTTCTTTTAAATAGGTACCGTTCTCGTTTGAACCCGACTATATATATATATATAGTGTTTAATCATATATAATACACAAACTTATATCATATAAACTTAATCATATATGATATAAGTTATCACACTTCTCGCCTTCTCATAAAATGTTTAACTTCTCACATGATCCTTCCTCTCTCTCTCTCTCTCTCTATATATATATATACACATATACATATATATATATATGGGAATCATCGTGTTAGAAGTTGAGTTTAACGTAAGAAGTGGATCTGAACCGTATATCACTTTTAATCAAATGTCCTCCCATGAAATTGGGGCTTAGAAGAGAATTGATCAAGTATATCGTGGTGCATATCTCGATGCATCTTATCCTAATGTGCATCAATTTCTCATCCAGCGGTTGATAACCACTTCTCATCCTTCTCACGTTAACCTCAACTTCTCACTGGAACCCAACCCTATATATATATATATATATATACACACACACACACATATATAGAGAGAGAGAGAGTCGGGTTCAGACGAGAACAATACCTATTTAAAAGAACACGAGAACTAACAAAATCATTAGTGATTTTACATTAACACATGAAAAAAGGACTTTGGTCGCGGCTTCAGGTCCGCATGGCTTTTTTGCACGTTAATATAAAATCACTAATGATTTTGTTAGTTCTCGTGTTCTTTTAAATAGTTATTGTTCTCGTTTGATCCTCCCTCCCTCTCTCTCTCTCTCTCTATATATATATATAAATATATATATATATATGGTTGGGTTCCGGTGAGAAGTGGTTATCGACCGTTGGATGAGAAACTGACGCACATTAGGATGAGTTGCACCGAGATGTACTAGATCAATTCTCTATAAGCCGCAATTCATGGAAGGGCGTGAGATTAAAAGAGATCAACAGTTCAGATCCACTTCTCACGCTTCTCACTGTTAACTCAACTTCTCACACGATATTTCGCCTACATAAAAATGCCATAAGATGCAAGGACATACATGGACATCTTAACAAGTTTTTTAATTTTGTTTTTTTCTAAATGAACATGTGTTATCTTTTTTCTGGCACATTTTTAAAAATTGTATTCTGAACATATCTCTTTTTGTAAGACAATTGTTTTATAAAAAAAATATTTATTGAAATATTGTCATAAGAAAATACTAATAGAACTTGCAATTTAAAATTTGTCCTAAAAACTAGTTAGGAGACTAAAAATCATCATATCAACTTATTATAACTCAAATGCCCTTTCATGAATTGCAACTTAGAACGAAATTGATCTGGTGCATCTTATCTCGGTGCATCTCATCCTAATGTGCATCCATTTCTCATCCAACGGTTGATATCCAGTTTTTAAGCTTCTCACGTTAACCTCAACTTCTCACCGGAACCCATCCCTTTCTATGAATTGCTATGTACGTGATTTAAGAGCCGTTTACCAAACACTTACTCGGTAAATGCTCATCAGTGAGAATCTGTAATAACCGAGTTCAAAGCGGGTAATTTTAAAGTTTGGTTTTGAGAGGAAGAGAAGGGTAAGTCACAATTGAAGGAGAAAAGGGTTTTTGGAAGATTTGGTCATTTCAATCCCTTCCAAGGTAAGATTCAAATCCTATGATTTATTATTTTATTGTTTAAGAGTATGTAGTTGGGTGGAGTCTGTTGATTGAGAACCTGTTTAGGATTTAATCGGCAACCTTATATGTTTCTTCAAGTCGCTTGATGTTCTGGGATGTTAGGGGATTGGTTTTGTAATTAGAATGCAAATCTATTGATGTTATGCTAAACTAATATCTCCAGATTAATGGTTTTGGGGTTTAGAATTTTGGGAAGATTAAGTCTGTGAGTTCGATAGATGGGGATTGTTCGAGAACCCATAATCGCCTCCGGGCGTAGGGTAGCATCGGGGACCGGCGGAGTCCCGGTCGAGAAGAAGCCCCGGGCGATGTGGGGGACTGGGGGAGTCCCGGGCGAGGAGACCCTGGGCGACGTGGGGAAATGGGGGAGTCCCGGTCGAAGAAACCCCAGGAGTGGTCGACCCCGGGAGACGGGGGGACCGGGGTGGGGAACCCGGGCCATGACCCCGAGAGTAGGGGGGCCCGGGGGAATGGAGTTTCGGGCACGGATTAGTCCGGGGGTCGGGGTTATCTGGGGAGGGTGTTGTCCAGTAGCTGTAAGTAGGATGCTTGGGGTTAACATTTGAAGAATTTTTGTCTCGTTAGTGGGTGTCTTATCGGTTTATTGGCTTTGTCGTAGGTCGTGATTTGTTAGAACGCGGATTGTGAGCAAGGACCGAAGGTGAGTCTTTTCAAACTAAACTCCCATATTAATTTGCAAGCTATTTATATACGTGAGATTGTTATCTAAATGTTTATGAGTTTCTTTAAAGCATTCATTATGGGCGGAAGTTATTTTAAAGCATGTATTCTTTTACGCGAGCTTTATATCTGCAAGCACTTCCTATCATATTATATGATTTCTATTTAAGTGTTGAACAATTGTATGCATAAATTGTTGGAGAAATATACGGCCAAAGTCGGGGGGTGTGGCCCGCCTGTGCTCATACCGGGGTGTGTGTCCTGTTTATGCCAATTGGGAGTTGTGACCCAGATAAGGCACTGTTAGCCAGATACGCCGTTTCCTTCGTGCAACGGTAGTGTGTGCCGGAAACGAGTTTGTTTTCTAAAAGTATTTTTTGTTGCCAAGCTGAATGGGTTAAGTTGATTTCTTTTATATATAAACTCGTACTGTTTGGATTTCGACTGTTTTGAGGGAACTCACTAGACCATCGGTCTAACCCTCACTCTTTCAAAGACTAAAAACCTTTTCAGGTCGTCGTGAAATAGACAGCTCTACCAAGGGTAAGAAGAAGCTTTGATCGGGTACCAGAATAGAAGACTACCATTTAACATGTTTTTGTTTAAATCTTAGTTGTAATAGGTTACCTTGTTGCAAATCTGGAATACTTTTAAGGTTTTGATTGTCGTCTTGGGCCGTTTTTGGCGAAATTTCTTTATGTTATTAGACTGCTTCATAGCTTCTGTTTGAGCGAGTGACAAGGATCAGATCTGCGCCAGTAGCTGAGACGGCACCGGTGAATGAAACAGTTGAGGATGGACCAATCGTTCCCCCTCGACAAACTGCTATGCGAGGAAAAGGGCGTGGACGACCTAAGGGAAAGACAACCCGAAAGGCGGCCACTCAAGTAGAGAGACCCGAAGTGAGATCCCAGGGAAAGAGAACAGTGTGGGTTTCCCGAAGATCTAGAAGTGTGGAGATCATGGTTGAACGAGAACCCTCTCTTCAAGAAAGTTCAGCTACTGCAAGGGGAAGAAGGCCAGTGAAAAACCGTGGGGGAGGTCGGGCTCAAGCTTTTGTCACCCAAGATACTTTCGCTACTAAGATGGGTAAATTGGAGGAAACTTTACAAGCTTTACTGGCTCATCAAACTGGAAGGGCAACATCAAGTCAAGAAAAGAGTGAGGAAAGGGAGACGACAGAGATGGTCAACTCGCCAATGACTGTAGTGGGCAGTCACTCACAGTCCATCCCGGGTTTGGAGTTCAAGTTAGATACCGGAAAAGGATGTAGTTACAAGGCATTTACCACTTGAAACCCTCCTACCATCAAGGGAGAGTGCGATCTAGTAGTGGTTATCAAGTGGATCGGAAATATGGAGCTGGCGTTTGATACCTGCAAGTGCACAGAAGAAGATAAAGTTGTGTTTGCTCTATCTCTGATGAGGGATGATGCTGTGTTCTGGTGGGAGGCAGAGACTGGAGGCAACGGTTCGAAAGCGGCTAGAGGTATGGATTGGGAAACTTTTGTAGCTAAATTCAAGAAGTCGTTCTGTTCGTTGGTAGCCGCGAAGAAGTTAAAGGAGGAATTCCTGAATTTAGAGCAAGGAGACATGATAGTGAGAGAGTATACAACTAAATTTCTTGAAAAGGCTCGTTTCGCTGAGGTGTACGTGCCGAATGAGGAACGTCGGGTGGACAAATATTTGTTTGGGCTGAGAAGCAATATTCAAGAACTAGCGGCAGCACGAGAGCCCACTACCTTCCAAACGGCTGTTAACGCAGCCGAGATGACTGAAAAGGATAAGGCACGACAAATGACTAAGAAGAGCGACGGTAAGAGAAAATGGGAAGGGACGTTTCGTGACCCAAGGAAGTTCAAAAGTGCCAGACCCGATCAACGAGTTATACCGAGGATCGAGAACAAGTCGTGCAGCAAATGTAACCGGATGCACAAAGGGGAATGCTTGGCAGATCGGGAGGGTTGTTTTAAGTGTGGAAAAACAGGGCATATGGCACGGGACTGTCAAGGAGTTAGAACTTGCTACCAGTGTGGTACTACGGGTCACATTAAAACAGACTGTCCACAGCTGAGAAAGGGAACTGTTGGGGGAAAAGGAGGGGAGTGAAAGGCGGAACCCGCCGGAGCTAGAGCGAGGGCGTTCAACATGACGACGAAAGAGACGGTAGAAATACCAGATGTGGTGACAGGTACTTTCCTTATCGACTCGACTTTTGCAAAGGTATTGTTTGATTTAGGCGCAAATCGTTCGTTTGTGTCACCGAATTTTGTTCGTAATCTGCGTGTGAAATCCAAGGAGCTTAGTATTGGGTTTGAGGTAGAAGTAGCTGATGATAGTCGACTCTTGGTGAGGGAAGTATATGAAGGGTGTAGTATTGTCATCGACGGACAGTCATTCCCACTTCGGCTATACCCGATGGGTATAGGGGAATTTGACATCATTGTGGGGATGGATTGGTTGGCGTCGAATGATGCTCATATAGTGTGTAATAAGAAATTGATCCGAATAGCGTTGTCGAGTAAGGAAGAGGTAGTAGTGTATGGGGATCGTCGGGATAGGAAGTCGTGTTTGATATCTATGATTAAGGATAAGTGGTGCTTAGTGAAAGGGTGTGTGGGGTTATTAGCATACGTAGTAGACGCTAAGAAAGAGAAGAAGGGGTTAGAGTCGGTTCCGGTGGTAAGTGAATACCCGAAAGTGTTTCCAGAAGACTTGACCACTTTGCCTCCTGATCGGCAAGTGGAATTTAGAATGGACCTAGTGCCCGGAGCGACACCTATCGCAAGAGCACCCTATCGTCTGGCACCGACGGAGATGATGACTCAGCTACAGGAACTGCTCGATAAGGGGTTTATTCGCCCTAGTACCTCACCATGGGGAGCGCCGATATTATTTGTCAAGAAGAAGGACGGATCTATGAGAATGTGCATAGATTACCGGGAGCTTAACAAAGTGACTGTCAAGAATAAGTACCCGCTTCCCAGAATTGATGACCTTTTTGATCAGCTACAGGGAGCGAGTTACTTTTCGAAGATAGATCTGCGATCGGGGTATCATCAGTTGAAGGTGAGGGAGGAGGATGTGCCTAAGACTGCCTTTCGTACCAGATATGGGAACTACGAGTTTTTAGTCATGCCCTTTGGGTTGACAAACGCACCAACAACTTTCATGGACCTGATGAATAGAGTGTGTAGCCCGCTCTTAGATAAGTGTGTCATTGTCTTTATTGACGATATACTAATTTATTCGTGGTCCAAGAATGATCACGAGTCACACTTGCGAGCAATGTTGGATTTGCTTAAACGCGAGAAATTGTACGCCAAGTTCTCAAAATGAGAATTTTGGTTAAGAGAGGTACAATTCTTAGGACACGTGGTGTCGGAAGAGGGGATTAAAGTCGATCCGGCTAAGATAGAGGCTATCAAAGGGTGGAAGGCACCAAGATCGCCATCGGAAGTACGAAGTTTTCTGGGATTGGCAGGTTATTATCGAAAGTTCATTCAGGACTTCTCGAGGATAGCCACGCCATTAACAACTCTAACAAGAAAGAACTTCAAATTTTTGTGGGCGGAGGCTCAGGAGAATGTATTTCATAAATTGAAGGAAAGCCTGAGCAGTGCGCCTATCTTGTCCCTACCCAACGGGACCGAGGGATTCATAATCTACAACGATGCTTCAAAGTTGGGTCTGGGGTGTGTGTTAATGCAAGAGGGAAAGGTGATTGCTTATGCGTCACGCCAGCTGAAAGAGCACAAGAAGAATTACCCGACACACGATCTAGAATTGGCAGCAGTAGTCTTCGCTCTGAAAATCTGGAGGCATTATCTGTATGGGGTTAAATGTCAGATTTATACGGATCATAAAAGTCTTCAGCATCTATTCAACCAGAAAGAACTCAACATGAGACAGCGTAGGTGGATGGAATTGTTGAGTGATTACGACTGTGAGATCCATTACCATCCGGGTAAGGCCAATGTGGTGGCTGACGCTCTAAGTCGTAAGGAGCGTGGGGAAGCAACAAAATTGGTGGCCTTTCGAGTCGAAGTCACTTCTAATTTCTTGGAAGAAGTCAGGATGTATCAAGAGAAAGCCATTTTGGGGAAAAACTTGAAGAGCGAGAGAATATTCAGAATTGTTGATTCGTTGATCGCCAACAGTCGCGGAGTGAAATGCTACAAGAGTAGAGTGTGGATTCCAAAGCTGGGAGAACTTCGAAAGAGAGTGTTGGAAGAAGCGCATAAGTCACGTTAATCCATACATCCAGGAACCAACAAGATGTATCGAGATTTGAAGCAATGTTATTGGTGGCCGGGTTTAAAGAAAGATATTGCTTACTTCGTCGAGCGATGCCTGGCGTGTTTAAAGGTGAAAGCATATCACCAGAGGCCTTATGGGGAGCTTCAACCGTTGGAAATTCCAGTCTGGAAGTGGGATGAGATTGCGATGGACTTCGTTACCGGGTTACCGAGATCACCTAAGGGGCACGATGCCATTTGGGTGATAGTGGATCAACTCACAAAGTCAGCTCACTTCCTGCCGATTAAGGAGACGTATCCGTTGGAAAAATTGGCAAAGTTGTATATAGACGAGATAGTATCCAGGCATGGGGTACCGTCGTCTATAGTGTCAGATCGAGACAGCCGGTTCACGTCATCTTTTTGGAGAAGTTTGCAAAGAGAGTTGGGAACACAACTCAAGTTGAGTACAACTTATCACCCACAGTCGGATGGTCAAAGTGAAAGGACCATACAAACGCTGGAAGACATGCTAAGAGCCTGTGTGATCGACTTCAAGGGTTCGTGGGAAGTCCACCTACCATTGATAGAGTTATCCTACAATAACAGCTATCACTCTAGCATTAAAGCAACACCATTCGAAGCGTTGTACGGTCGCAAGTGTAGGACACCATTGTGTTGGAATGAAATGGGAGAGAGACAACTGGCAGGTCCGGAGATAGTGCAAGTGACTGCTGATAAGGTGAATCAAAGTCGTGGGAGGTTGAGGTCGACGCAAGACCGACAACGGATGTACGCGAACAAACGAAGGAAACCCATCAAATTTCAAGTGGGAGACTTAGTCATGTTAAAAGTTTAGCCTTGGAAGGGGTAGTCCGTTTCGGAAAGAAGGGTAAGTTGAGACCGAGATACGTGGGATCGTTTGCTATCCTAGAATGTTTTGGAGAAGTAGCCTACAAACTAGATTTACCAGTGGAGTTGCGAGGAATTCATCCCACGTTTCACGTGTCGAACCTGAAAAGTGTTTGGCATAAACTGATGTAATGATACCGTTGGAGGATATCCAAGTGGATGAAAAGCTGAGTTACATCGAAGAACCGGTGGCCATTCTGGATCATAAAGTCAAGAAACTAAGAAATAAAGAGATTTGTCTAGTAAGAATTCAGTGGAAATTCCACAAAGGACATGAGTCAACGTGGGAAGTGGAAGAGGACGTGAGATCCCAGTATCCTCATCTGTTCAACAATAGAATTCCGGGAACATAATTCTTTTGAGGGGGGGGGGATATTATAATAACCGGGTTCAAAGCAGGTAATTTTAAAGTTTGGTTGATAAATGGTCAATACCCAAAGGTTGGGGGGGCCTAAGTGTAAATTGGCATTAATAAGGATTTAACCTAGGGATCCTCTCATTCACTATTGTTGGCGGCTAGAGAATATTGACAGGAAGAGCAGGGCAAGTCGCAATTAAAGGAGAAAAGGGTTTTTGGAAGATTTGGTCATTTCAATATCTTCCAAGGTAAGATTCAAATCCTATGATTTATTATTTTATTGTTTAAGAGTATGTAGTTGGGTGGAGTATGTTGATTGAGAACCTGTTTAGGATTTAATCGGCAACCTTATTTGTTTCTTTTAGTCGCTTGATGTTCTGGGATGTTAGGGGATTGGTTTTGTAATTAGAATGCAAATCTATTGATGTTATGCTAAACTAATATCTCCAGATTAATGGTTTTGGGGTTTAGAATTTTGGGAAGATTAAGTCTGTGAGTTCGATAGATGGGGGTTGTTCGAGAACCCATAATCGCCTCCGAGCATAGGGTAGCATCGGGGACCGGCGGAGTCCCGGTCGAGAAGAAGCCCCAGGCGATGTGGGGGACCGAGGGAGTCCCGGTCGAGGAGACCCCGGGTGACGTGGGGAAATGGGGGAGTCCCGGTCGAAGAAACCCCGGGAGTGGTCGACCCCGGGAGACGGGGGACCGGGGTGGGGAACCCGGACCATGACCCCGGGAATCGGGGGAGCCCGGGGGAAAGGAGTTTCGGGCGCAGATTAATCCGGGGGTCGGGGTTATCTGGGGAGGGTGTTGTCCAGTAGCTGTAAGTAGGATGCTTGGGGTTAATATTTGAAGAATTTTTGTCTCGTTAGTGGGTGTCTTATCGGTTTAATGGCTTTGTCGTAGGTCGTGATTTGTTAGAACGCGGATTGTGAGCAAGGACCGAAGGTGAGTCTTTTCAAACGAAACTCCCATATGAATTTGCAAGCTATTTATGTACGTGAGATTGTTAGCTAAATGTTTATGAGTTTCTTTAAATCATTCATTATGGGCGGAAGTTATTTTAAAGCATGTATTCTTTTACGCGAGCTTTATATCTGCAAGTACTTCTTATCATATTATATGATTTCTATTTAAGTGTTGAACAACTATATGCATACATTGTTTGAGAAATATACGGCCAAAGTCGGGGGGTGTGGCCCGCCTGTGCTCATACCGGGGGGGGGGTCCCGTTTATGCCAATTGGGATGTGTGACCCAGATAAGACAGTGTGAGCCTGACACACCGTTTCCTTCGGGCAACGGTAGTGTGTGCCGGAAGCGAGTTTGTTTTCTAAAAGTATTTTTTGTTGCCAAGCTGAATGGGTTAAGTTGATTTCTTTTATATATAAACTCGTATTGTTTGGATTTCGACTGTTTTGAGGGAACTCACTAGACCATCGGTCTAACCCTCGCTCTTTCAAAGACTAAAAACCTTTTCAGGTCGTCATGAAATAGGCAACTACACCAAGGGTAAGGAGAAGCTTTGATCGGGTACCAAAATAGAAGACTACTATTTAGCATGTTTTTGTTTAAATCTCAGTTGTAATAGGTTGCCTTGTTGCAAATCTGGAATACTTTTAAGGTTTTGATTGTCGTCTTAGGCCGTTTTTGGCGAAATTTCTTTATGTTATTAGACTGCTTCATAGCTTCTGTTTGAGTTGTTATAGAATCTACACTATTATTTAACTTATCGGGTAAGATTATAGTCAATCGAAACAACATCATGTGCAATAATTAATCCATTAAGCGTTAACCGGGTAAGAGTTGTCACCCTCACTTACCGGGTAAGACTCTCGATCTTTGTCATGGCTCTTACCGGGTAAGATCGTATGTCCTTACCATATACATCAGGTAAGGTAATTGATCCGATAAGCACTTACCGGATAAGCGTTTTGTAAACAGCCCCTTAGACTAACGTAATATAATCGTATTCATTGATCCTCTCTCTTTAGACCAACTTGACTTTTGATATTCAATTTCTATACTATCAATGTTTAGCAAAATGCCAAGGTTTTGTTTTTTTTGTTTTTGTTGGATTGATGTTACAGCCCATGTGGGCGCCCAAGTTGGTAAACCCCCTTCTCCCCCACCACACTATTAATGGTTAGCAAACCATGCCAAATTAAAATTTTAACTTTTTTTGGGTGGATTAATGTTACAGCTCATGTGGCCTCTAAGGGGCTGTTTACTAACTCTTACTGGGTAAGTGATGTCCGGGTAAGAGTTCTGACCCGGGTAAGTGCTGTCTGGGGTAAGGGGCTGGTAAGTGCTGTCCTAGTAAGTGCGTTTACCAAGTGTTTTGTGGTAAGCGCTTACCAACAACAAAATTACCATTTTAACCTTTTTTATAGTTATATGCTAAATAAACAATTCTGAATCATCAGTCTGAAATCAAACAATTTTCCTCAAATGCACTTTTGAAACAGAAGAGATCGAGAGAAATTAGGGGTTTTGAATGCTCAATCTGCAAAAACAAACATGGAAGCATACACTCATATGAAGATAGAAGAAAACCCACATGCAGAAACATATAAGGGGGAACTGTAATCAAATTGAAAAAAATTGAAGTAATGGTAACAGATCTTGAACTCACCCATAATAAGAATTCGATTGTGAATCATCTACATAGATTGTCTGTGAAAATTGAGGTGGGTTTCTGCAACTTTTGCCAAATTCTTGAATATTCTTTATATATATAGTGAACCCAAAAACAAGACTATCTTGAATATTCAGAAATCATTCAACCAAATCGTTGAATGCTGATAAAATAAACACAACCCAGACATAGATTTCATAAATCGTGTTGGGTGCTGATAAAATAAATAAACCCAGACATAATTTCAGAAATCGTTCAACAAAATCGTTGGATGTTGATAAAATAAACAAAACCCAGACATATAATTCAGAAATCATTCAACCCAGATACAACAAGAAGATACATAAAGTAGATTTCAGATTATTGAGAAATCCTCAGAACATATATTTCAAAAATCGATTTCAGATTATTGGATACAACAACAAGATACATAATGTTGAGAAATCCTCAGAACATATATTTCAAAAATCGATTTCTGAAAAAAAAAATAGAGAAAGAAATCGATGAGGAAGAAATCGATAACAAAAAAGAGAGAAAGAAAACCTGCTGGGCGTCGTGAAGATGGGCTGAGAGTGACGAGGGAGAAGGCGGAGGAGGGAGGAGGAGAGAGGCGGCGATAAGCGGAGGAGCTGCGTCGTTATCTGGCTCGTGATAAACCCTAATCGCACACACAGGGAGGGAGGAGAACGATGGAAATTAGAAATCTGACCCGGGTAAGCGACATTTTTTATCTGGCTCGGTAAGAGCTCGGTCAGATTCGCGGTCAGATCTCGGTCAGATTCGATACTTGGTAAACAATCTGACTGCTGACCGAGTCAGATATGCTGACCGAGTCAGCCCGGTCAGTTAGTAAACAGCCCCTAAGTGGGTAAACAAACCTCCTAAGGGGTGTTTGGTTCATGAATTTTGAAGGAATTGGAAGTAATTGGAATGGATAATTCCTTTGTTTGGTTCAACCTATTGATCATGATGAATCCTTTGAATTCCATTGAATTCCACAAATGAAGGAATTCATCATTCCTTAGCTAAAGTGAAAGAATTGAATTCCATCCAATTCCTACCAACCAAACGCGTGGTAAGTGCTCACGATCATCAAAATGAGTGGTTGATAAACGTCTACCATCCGAAAAATTGCTAATTGGATAAGACTTTAATTATTGTCTTGTTTTTTACCGAATAAGATTTTAGGTTCTTGTTATACTCACCAGTAAATATTTAGGGGTTGTTTGTTTTTTTTAAATAACATCTTAATGACTCTTAAGTCTAAATCATTCAGACCTTTTTACACACCACCTCTTATTAATCATAACTAAAATAAGACTTCAGACTTTAGACCTCTTAAAAAACAAACGACACCTTAGTAAACGACCCCTAAATACTAAAAAACAACTTATATAAATATCTTGGATGTCCTAAAAATCGTTTTTATTGTAGAGACACCTAAAACCAATATTGGTCTAGACCCATTTTAGTAATTTATATCTGTAATTATTTTACAAAATTATTTTCATTGTCAAGTGTTTTTTAATTCTATATTAAATATCAAAACAAGTTACTACTGTTATTTTTCTTTTTCACATTGTAATTTTTATTTAAAAGTTTTTCTAATTTTATGTTGTTAAAAAGGCATAATAAATTAATAGGATTATATATATATTTTGTTTGAATTAGTTTATAGTAATACCAAATCGTAATAATTAAACTGATAAGTTGTTTTTTAGGGGGTGTTTGTGATTGTAGTAATTAAATCCAAACCTGAACATGAACCCGCGAGAACATCCCGAACGCCATTGCATAGCGTCACGCAACCGCTGCTGAAATTCTTGCCCTCGATCCCCGACACCGGAGCTATGGTAGAGTAGTCGTCGCACCCAACCGCTATTAATTTGTTCAATTCCGACAACGTGAAGTAGAAGCTCGCCACAAGCCCGGTGACAGTCGATATGCTCTCAATTATTTCACCGATCTCACTGTAGCAATTTGTAGCGACAAAGTTTTTAACTCGTACGTGCTCATCGGAGATATCGACTATCTCGACCGGGTGAAAACGATCATTTCCGGTGAAAAAAAATAGATTTCGTGGTAAGAAGGCTTTGGGGGGATTGAAGGATGTGTTGCAGGTGATGTCGAACCAAGGGCCAATAGAACAACCTGAATTCGATCCGATGCCGAACGGGTATGGTACGGTGAGGTTGCCGCATTTAGTTGGGCAGCCGGGAATTGAGATGTTGTTGCCGGTGGTGGTTGCCGCCGGCGAAGATGGGAGGTAGGATAGATATAGGATTATGAAGAGTAGAGGCATGTTTGTTGATAATATTATAGTTGGGTTTTTTCTTCTCTTTATATTATTTACATTTTATGTTTAAAATAATATGGTAATACATGCTTCTTTTTTTAATAAAAAATATGGAATACATTATGTATTGGTGAAATGTAAAAATATATAGTTAAATTGTTTTATATTTATTTTAATTAATGGATAACAAATGACAGCTGATAAACTATTTTATTTTCTTGGTACATGTTTGGATGACCATAAGCTAGCTTATCAGCTAGCTTATAAACTAGCTTTTTGATAAGCTACTTGGAGTAACTTATGAGGAGTTTTTTGTAATTATTCCAATTATGTCCTTCATTAATATTCATAATTATATATTAACTTTTAAATATAAATAAATAATTAATGTTCTTTTTGATAGTTTAAATGTTTATAAGCTAGTTTTTACCAAACGTGATTTTTTCATCAGCTACTTTATCAGCTACCAGTTAGCTTATCAGTCATAAGCTAGCTTTTCAGCTAGTTTGCCAAACATAGCCTATAAAGATGTTAAATCAGTTTTTTATGTGTTATTTTACATATAAAGTATATATTATAAGAGTATAATTTTATCTTATATATAAAACATACACGATTATTATTCATATGAAGAAAAAAATTTGTAGATATGTTTCATATATGAAACATACATCTACATAAGAACTTAACAATCCTTATGAAAAACCTTAATTTTAAACTAAGTTGAAAATCAGTAAATTGTTGTAATTGATTATCATGGCTTTTTATTGTAATATTTGAATGATTTATATTTGATTTGCCTATTATATCTTAAGGGTTGGGTTTCGGTGAGAAGTTGAGGTTAATGTGAGAAGCGTGAAAAGTGGTTATCAACGTTGGATGATAAATGGATGCACATTAGAATGAAATCCACCGAGATAAGATGCACCAGATCAATTCCCTTTTAAGCCACAATTCATGGGAGAACATTTGATTAAAAGTGATCAACCATTCAGATTCACTTCTCAGGTTTTCTCACATTAACCTCAACTTCTCACACGATCATTTACATATATCGTAATAATTAGTTAGTATTGCAACTTAGCAGGGGATCATTGGCAAACCATTTGATCGGTATTTGTTGGTTGATAAATTACAAGTATTTTGAAAATAAAATAAAATATATTGTTTTTCAAATAATTGAAATTAAATGTTTTTAGGAGTTTATGCATGTATAGTTTTTATGTTAAAAAAGTCAAGCCAGTCGACATTTAACAAAAAAAAAAAAGTACAATTTATCGCCCAACAAGTGCCTGTAAGAAAAGTAAAAGGTTGACTTTTTCATTAGATGATGTTGAAAGTTGAATTCTTTAAAGTAGGGGTGCTCACGGGTTGGGTTGATCGGGTTGGAGGCTTTTCGACTAATCAACCCAATATAGGCGGTTTGAAAATTTTACAACCCAACCCAACCCGATCAAAAGTACAACCCAACCCAACCCAAACCGTTCGGGTTGATCGGGTTGGTCGGGTTGTGTTTAAACAAGCTGAAATCAAATTTAGAAATATAAACACAAAGGAAACATTTCTTTGAAATACAATCGAATGACCGATCATTCATGAGAGTATGTAAGTTCATCAAAAATATTACGATATTACATATAAAAATGTCTAAACCAAATGATAACATGTCAATCAACAACAATCGTTTTAGACGTTTCCAACCCCGATGCTTTCGCTTTCTTTGCCTTGAGGTTGGTCGTGTCATCATCAACCATTTGGTACAACTTATCCATACTTCTTAAATCTTAAATATATCACATTCAGTTAATTTTTTAGTTTGCATATATATATATATATGTGTGTGTGTGTGTGTGTGTGTGTGTATGTATGTGTGTTTACATTTATTAAAGATATATACAAAGGAGTTATATAGAGATGAATAATAGATTGAAAATATATGTAAATGAAGAGGGTACGCAATAGTGTAATTGTCTAATTTACATATTAATTGAGACTTAATAATCATATTAAATCCACAAAATAAAAGGATCGGGTTCATCGGGTTGGGTTGGGTTCAAATAAAAGTAACCCGATATCAACCCAATACATACGGTTTGAAGATTTTACAACTCGATTAGACATCGGGTTGCTTCGGTTTGAGTTATTTCGCGTTGGGTTGGGTTGGGTTGGTCGGGTTGATCGGGTTTTTGAGCACCTCTACTTTAAAGAGTATGACTTCAATTTTGGCTCCTGCTCTGAAATTCTTGGTTTTGATCTATAAAGTTTACTTAATACAATTTTTTCATCACGTACAGTTTGTATTTCTATTCGGTTTTAGTTCTTTCCACTAACAAAAGTTAAAAAAAATCGTTATATTAGGTCAGATGCTTGTGATAAATCCTAAGTGGGGGATTGTTGGAACATATAGTATTTATCACTTGTTGTTGTCCCACATAGGAAGAGTGAATTTTGGTCCTTATAATTAACGGTCCGTTAATATTTTCGTTAACTTCGTTAGTTAGTTAATTCGGTTATTTTTGGAGGGAAATCGAATCATTGCACCTTTTCATGAAATATTGCACCTCTTCATGAAAGGTTGCACCTCTTCATGAAAGGTTACACCTTTTCATTTTTCTGCTATATATACAATAGTTTCCTTCAAAGAAATAATATTTTTCTTATGTTTTCACTCTCTTTCACAAACTCAATAATCATGATTATGAGAAGAACATGTAGGATCGTTGCCTATTGTTCTTAAATTCGAGGAGGTCCTTGGAGGAGTTAGCCTAGATCCATCAACGACCTAGTGGGGGCTAATATTCCTTAAGGATAGTGATTTAATCACGTCCTCGTTTTAGTCTAAAATTGATCATTTTGTTTTTTGTCAAATTCCCTATATCTAACAAACTTAAGGAATATTATCATGGATGCTTCAACTACGATGCTAAGGATGGTCTGTCAAGATTCCCTTAAACTTGACAGAATGAATGGAATGAACTTCACTCGTTGGAAGGAGAAAATGAAGTTTCTATTAACTGCTTCTAAAGTTTATTACACACTGGAGACACCACAAATTGTTGTGTTTAATGAAGAGGAACAAAGACAAAGGGAACACGATGACATGTTGTGTAGATGATACATTCTGAATACCCTCACTGATCGCTTGTACGATCTCTACACACCGATGACTTCTGCAAAGGAAATCTGGAACGCTTTGGAGGAAAAGTAGAACGCTGAAAAGGAAGGAGCATATAAGTTCATTACCTTTAAATTTTTTGAATTTGCTATGAAAGATAATGTTTCTATTATGGATCAAGTCCACGAATTTTTAATTCTTGTCTCAAAGTTCAAGAATCTCAACATTGTAATTCCTGATAAATTGGTGGTTAGGGCTATCATTACTAAATTGCCCCCATCATGGAGGAATTATAGAAAAAAGTTGATGCACACTTCCGAAGATTTCACTTTAGATCAAATTCAAAAACATTTACGAATTGAAGAGGAAACTCGTATTTGTGAAAAGAATTTGGATGGTGCATCTACTTCTAAAGTCAACTATGTTGAATCTGGAAAGAATCGAGGCAAGAAAAGGAAGGCAGATTCATCCTCTTATACAAACACTCAAAAGAAAGGCAAGAGGCCTTTATCCGAAATCACTTGTTATAAGTGTGGTGAAAAAGGTCATGTGAAGAAATTCTGCAAGAATCCTAAGAAGAAGATTGATTTGGGAAATAAGAAGAATGGTCGAAATTGCAGAACCTACAACTGAAATTATTGCCATGGTTTCTGAATTGAATATCTCTATGATTCAAGAAATGCATGTTGCAAGCTTTAACATTTCTGATGATTGGTGGTACGATTCTGGTGCGACAACACATGTTTGTAATAACAAATCATTGTTCAAAGACTACAAGGAATCGCAAGAAGGACATGAAGTATTGATGGGAGATAATCATACTTCAAAAGTGTTTGGAATGGGTTCTGTTGAATTGAATTTCACTTCTGGAAAAAAGGTTGTACTCAAGGATGTTCTTCACGTTCCTAGCATTAGGAAGAATATGGTTTCTGGTTATAAGCTATGTAAAAATGGAATAAAGGTTGTGCTAAAATCTAATAAAGTGATTCTATCTAAAGCCGGTGTGTTTGTAGGCAAAGGCTATGTTGCCGATGGGATGTTCAAACTAAGTATAAATAAAATTACTACTTCTACTTACATCGTTGATTGTTTATTTGCTTCAAATTTTAGCATTGAATGTTCATCTTTTAGTTTATGGCATCATCGACTAGGACATATAAATTATAGAACAATGAAATGCATGTCCAAACAAGGAATTATTTCTTATAATAATGATCATAATGAAAAATGTGAAATTTGTGTTCAAGCAAAAATGAAAAGGAAACCTTTTCCAAAGATTGATAGAAACACAACAATCCTTGAGTTAGTTCATTCGGATATATGTGAATTGAATGGGCAACTAACTAGAGGAGGAAATAGATATTTCATAACTTTCATTGATGATTGTTCTAAATATACTTATGTATATTTGCTAAAATCTAAGGACCAAGCTTTTGATGCATTCAAAAGATATAAGGCTGAAGTAGAAAATCAAAAGGGTAAAAAGATACAAATACTTAGAAGCGATAGAGGTGGAGAATATTTTCCCACGGAATTTTCTTCTTTTTGTGAAATTCATGGTTTGATTCATCAAATGACGGCTCCATATACACCACAACAGAATGGTGTAGCGGAAAGGTAGAATAGGGTTTTGTAAAACATGCTTAATGCTATGTTAGTAAATGCAAATTTACCAAACAATTTGTGGGGTGAAACATTACTCACGGCTTGTCATGTAAGCAATAGAGTAATCTCAAAGAAACTCAAAGTAGCTCCTTATGAAATCTGGAAAGGTAGAAAACCAAATATAAGTTATTTCAAGGTTTGGGGATGTTTGGCTTACTATAAGGTTCCTTTGCCTAAAATGTCCAAACTTGGACCTAAAGCCTTGAAGAGCGTATTCGTGGGATATGCAGAAAATTCAAAGGCATATCGCCTTTTGGATTTAGATACAAATGTTATAGTTGAATCAAGGGATGTTGAATTTTTTGAGAACAAATTTCGACATGATTCAACAAACTTAGATCTAGTCACTTCTGATATGCCACAAGGTACTCACTCTCGAGAAATTGGCACTAGTAATAAAAGACAAATGCCTGAGACTTATGTTCCACCTAGAAGAAGTGAAAGAGCCAGAAAAGATAAAAATCTATGTAAAGACTTTATTAACTCTCAAGCCATTATATTTCTAGTTGAAGGAGATAGGAATAATAAAGTATTGAATAAAATACCTATTCTTCTTCATGTAGAAGATGCCCCAAGGACTTATCAAGAAGTTGTTATCTCTAGGAATGCTGCTTTTTGTAAGGAGGCAATTAATGACGAAATGGATTCCCTTGTATCTAATAATACTTGGGAAATCACAGAATTTCCTCCTAGATCCAAGCCTATTGGGTACAAATGGGTCTTTAGAGTTAAATTGAATACAGATGGCTTAGTTCAAACCTTCAAAGCTAGATTGGTGATACAGGGTTTTAGTCAAAGACAAGGAGTGGATTACTTTGATACATATGCCCAGTAGCTAGAATTACGTCAATTAGAATACTCTTTGCTTTAGCTTCTATACACAATTTACCCATACATCAAATGGATGTAAAAACGACCTTTTTATTGGAGAATTAGATGAGGAAGTTTACATGAGACAACCTGAGGGATTTGTATTGCCCGTAAACGAAAATAAAGTATGTAAACTTAAAAGATCCTTGTATGGTTTGAAACAGGCACCTAAGAAATGGCATGAGAAATTTGATGTTGCTATACTTTCAAATGGTTTTTCTCACAATTCAGCGGATAGATGCATTTATTCTAAGTTTACTCAAGAATATGGTGTTATATTATGCCTTTATGTGGATGATATACTTATAGTTGGAACCAATATGCAAGGTATAATTGAAACTAAGAAGTTTCTATGTTCATGTTTTCAAATGAAGGATTTGAATGAAGTAGATACTATATTGGGCATTAAAGTGCAAAGGCATAGTGGGGGTTATATGTTAAATCAGTGTCATTATATTGATAAAATACTTGATAAGTTTCAACACTTAGATATTAAGGAGGCAAATACCCCGTGTGAAACATCATGTAAGTTAAGTGAGAATAGTGGTAGAGCTATTGCTCAACTTGAGTATGCAAGTGCCATTGGTTGCCTTATGTATGCTACACATTGCACAAGACCGGACATTACATTTGCAGTTTGTAAACTTTCGATGTTTACTAGCAATCCGAATAAAGACCATTGTAAGGCTATTGGTCGGGTTCTAGGATATCTAAAAAGAACCAGAATTCTTGGTTTACATTATGGAGGTTTTCCAGAAGTACTTGAAGGTTACTCGGATGCTAGTTGGATTACTGGTGGAAGTGATAACAAATCCACAATTGGATGGATTTTCACCCTAGGTGGGGGTGCTGTTTCTTGGGCTTCAAAGAAACAAACATGTATTACTCATTCCACCATGGAGGCTGAATTTATGGCCTTGGCTGCCGCAGGTAAGGAAGCAGAATGGTTAAGAAATATGCTGTTAGATATAGAGTTGTGGCCACAACCAATGCCAACCATCTCCTTAAACTGTGACAGTGAGGCTACTTTAGCTAGGGCTTATAATAATATCTACAATGGTAAATCTAGGCATATTAGACTTAGGCATGCTTATGTGAAACAACTAATTTCTAATGGAATTATTACTATTGTTTATGTACGCTCTTGTAGAAATTTAGCGAATCTGTTTACAAAAGGTCTTCCTAGAGACATGATTTATGGAACTACAAGAGATATGGGTTTGAAACCCATTGATTGAAGTTGGCAATAACAGAAACCCAACCTATACTTAGACTAAAATCTACTTATAGGTTCAATGTGGTAAAAACAAGTTATTGATCACCAGCTTAGACATTAGTTTACTTAACTAATGAGTAATTATTTGAGGGTGAGTTTTTATACTCTTAATGAAGTATTCCTTTGGTGACTAAAGGGACTTCACCTATGTAGACACAAAGGGTGGTGCCGCTCTAGTTTAGGCAAATATTTTGCTTTTGTAGGTGTTTATGAAACTGGGACGAGCGCATGGCCATAATAGTGCTCCCTTATTCATGAACATGGTATGACTGATCATGTGTGTTATCTCTCCGAGTCTGACTTATGGAATCATGGCTCAAATGCTTAAAGTCGCCTATGATTCTGATGGGCTTCATGAGAGGTATACACTATATCAAGGTTCAAAGCGAAAGCTACCTTGATTTAAGCATGAAGGTTAGATGCTTGTGATAAATCCTAAGTGGGGGATTGTTGGAACATATAGTATTTATCACTTGTTGTTGTCCCACATAGGAAGAGTGAATTTTGGTCCTTATAATTAACAGTCCGTTAATATTTTCGTTAACTCCGTTAGTTAGTTAATTTGGTTATTTTTTGAGGGAAATCGAATCATTGCACCTTTTCATGAAAGGTTGCACCTCTTCAAGAAAGGTTGCACCTCTTCAAGAAATGTTGCACCTCTTCATGAAAGGTTGCATCTTTTCATTTTTCTACTATATATACAATAATTTCCTTCAAAGAAATAATCTTTTTCTTATGTTTTCACTCTCTTTCACAAACTCAATAATCATGATCATGAGAAGAACATGTAGGATCGTTGCCTATTGTTCTTAAATTCGAGGAGGTCCTGGGAGGAGTTAGCCTAGATCCATCAACGACCTAGTGGGGGCTAATATTCCTTAAGGATAGTGATTTAATCACGTCTTCGTTTTAGTCTAAAATTGATCATTTTGTTTTCTGTCAAATTCCCTATATCTAACAATATATATATATATATATATATATATATATATATATATATATATTTGTAAGAATCTGTGTGTGTATTTTTATATAGGAACCTGGATGTTCATTTTTGCCGTAAAAAATTCAGTTTTGTCTTATCTGTTTGTTTATACTAATATTTTAGTCTATACCTGTTATATCCGTTGTAGTATTTTTTTTAATTCTCATTTTTGTAATTTATTTCTCGTTGTTTTAGTAGTTTAATTTTATAAAGATTTGAAAAATGAGTTTAATTAGATCATCTAGAAATTTTGCGGAAATTAGTCGAGACTCTATTAGTATTAAACCAAAAAATCGTTTTGAAAGAGTTTATCCAAAAAAGAGACTGTTAATGCACATATTTATTGGATTCAAGATCATAATTATCTGAAGATGGAAATCTGAAGTTAAAGCTGATAAAGTCGTCTCAACAAATAGTCTAGGGTCCTTTTGTAATAAATAGTCAAAGTCTGTTTACGTATTTTATTTATTAGTTAGTTTTATTTTTAGTTAACTTAGTTTGTTTTTGGGCCAAGGTTTGTAAAGCCCATTACCAAGCTAGCCTAGCCCATTACCAAGTTAGTATAAATTGTTTTGTTTAAGTTGTTTTTAGGTTAGAGGAATTATTAGAGCTAATTATATTATCATTATTGAGAGAGAAGTTGGGCTGATCTTGGTGTGGGGCGCCGTGAACAACAAGTGAGAAAGAAATCGATTTCAATTTAATCTTGTAATTCGGTGAATCATTTGATATAATCGTATCAGGTTTGCATAATCGTTTCTGTTTATTCTTATTACTTGATTGAATGATTGCATATCGGGACACACAATTGGTATCAGAGCAGAGTACAAATTGGATTGAATAAGTTTTTGTTCGGTTCTAATTTTCTGTCAAAGATTCATAATTTTTATTGTGTGATTGTTCATTCAAGTTTTTTTTTATTGGGTTGTAATTGATATGCATATTCTATTGATTTGGTATTGTTAGATTTGTTAATTGCATTGATCTTGGTTATCAATTTGTTGTTTTTTATTTTCTGGGTTCGGTTTGGAGACGACACTGTGTGTTCAATCGATTCCATCATAAAGTTGTTTTTACTGAAATTAATTGGTAGCTATCGTTCTATACGTTTAATCGATCGTGTATGCAAAGTTTGGTTGGTCAATTTAGTGTTTTGATCTGTTTCTGGGCTGATTTTTGAGATTCTGGGTCGATTCTGTATCAAGAACACTCCGGTCGAACATATAGGTCTTTGTTTCTATCGGTCTAAGCCCACTTCCGGTCGAATACCTTTATCAGTCTATAGCATTCGACCGGGACACTCACTGTCCACTCCGGTCATGCATAATATCGGTCGAAGCATGGTATCGGTCGAACAACCATCCGGTCTTACCAACATCCGGTCTTAACACTATCGGTCTTGCACTCTATCGGTCAAATCATTCGACCGGACTCTACAAGTACCCGGTCGAACACTATATCGGTCAAATCCTTCGACCGGACTTTACAAGTTCCCGGTCGAACATTTTATCGGTCCTTTCACTTACCGGTCTTCACATCTATCCGGTCGAACTCTCTCCGGTCTTTACAAGTCTCCGATCGAAGCACATCCCCGGTCGATTTTTGCAAACTGTAATAGGGCATCTAAATGTCAAATTTTTTTCTCTAGGGGCGCTGCCCCCATACCCCCGCAAGGGCGTTGCCCCTTGACCCCCGTGCTAAGTCTGCGAAGGGGGACAAAGTTCTGTTCCTGATCTGTTTTTTTTTTTTTCTGAATTTCATTCTAAGTTTTTCAGTATTGTGTGATTTTATCTTGACTTCTAACGATCTCATCCAGTTGATTGTTTCAATATCAGATAAGTTTGATTTCTAATCATATAAGTAAAGATGTCTCGGGAAGCTCTTGCTATTGGAACAGATGTGAAGCCACCAGTACTCTTCAAGGGGGAGTACGAGCAATGGAAGGACTGATTTTTGGACTTCATTGATCGACATGATTTGGGAGATGAAATCAGAAAATCTCTGAAAGACGGGATCATGACACCTCCGACCAAGGTTCTCACTGTAGCTGGAGAAAATGGTCAAGAAGAAGAGACAGAGTACAAATTACCGATTGGTGAATATTCGGAAGATCAGTTGAAGAGACACAAGGGTGACAAGCTGGCAAGATCATTTATTCTCCAAGGCATACCGAATGAAATATATGTCAAGATTGACAGCTATAACGCTACCGGTAAGCAAATGTGGGATCAATTGGAGAAGATGATGATCGGATCCAAAGTCGGCAATCAGCTCAAAGTATCTACATGCCTGAATAATTATGAAGAGTTCAAATCCAAAGCTGGAGAGTCTCTCGAAGCTACTTATGACAGATTTGTCACTTTGCTGAACGAGCTCAGCAAGAACAAGATCAGCAAATCTCATGTGGAGCTGAATGTGAAATTTCTCAGCAATCTTCAGCCTGAATGGAAGAGGTTCACCCGTCAGATGAGACAGTTGAAGGATCTGCATGACATTCCTCTTCATTAAGTTTATGAGATCCTCAGACAGAATGAGGAAGAGGTAGAAGAGATCAAGGCTGAGATGAAAAAGGCTGACAAAGCAGTTGTTGATCCAGTTGCTCTTGTGGTTAAGAAGTCAAAGAAGAAAAAGGTGATAGATTCTGATTCGGAAGAAGCTGATTGTGAGGAAAAGTCTGAAACTGACGATTGTGAAAAACTGATGGAAACCATGCTCATGTTAACCAAGGCTTTCCAAAAGAAGTTCTATAAAAAGCCAAACTCCAATAGTCAGCGATACTCGTCTGGTCCGAACAACTACAAGCATAAAGAGAAAGTTGAAGAAAGGAGATCAGAAGAAATGAAGAAGGATGGAGCTGAAGAGACCAAGAAAGAAGAACCGATTAAGTGCTACAACTGTGGTAGACTCGGTCATTTTGCCAAGGACTGCCGCAAATCAAAAGTCCGAAACTCAGACTATTACAAGAATAAAATGCTTCTAGCCAAGCAACAAGTGGCTGGAAAAGCATTAATGGCCGAGGATGAATACTGGCTCGACCACTCGGATGAAGAATCTGAAGAAGGAGAGAAGGATGAGACAACACATCTGTGCTTGATGGGGAAGAACCAGTCAGAAGCTGAAGCTGATTCGGATGATGGAGATACTGATGAGGTATGTAACTTTACTGAATTTGATTTATTGAACCAAATGAATGCCATGATGTCTAAACTCCAAGAATTAGAGTCAAAACTGAAGCGTGAAAGAGGTGTCATAAATGAGAAAAATCAATCTATACATAAACTTAGTAATAATATTGCTGAGAAAAATGTATTAATTGAAACTTTGCACAAAAATATAGACACCAGCGCTAAAGAAAAGACTATAATTCATAAAGAGTTATCTGAAACTGATTCAAAGTTTAAAGAATGTGAGTTTAAATCTAGAGAGATTGCTAAAAGGTACTTTTCTACTTCAAAAGAGAATAAATCTTTAATAGAAAAGGTGAATGCTTTGGAAGAAAAATTACACTCTTTGGGTCAAACTGAACACACTATTCATTTGAACAAACCTAAAGAGAAACCTGATACTTGGGGACTTGGTTACAAGAACCCACATCATCTCAAAAAGGGTATATCTGAAGTGCCTGCACTTTATGACTTTGGGTTTATGTTGTTGGCTCCTCAACATCAAGAACTCAACCCCTTTTGGACTAGTCTGTCGGAAAAAGATAAAGCCAAGGAATATGATAAAAGAAAGAACACAACTAAAGTTCAACTTCCATTTCGCTATGAGAAGTTGAACAACAGTTATCGTTCTAATAAATCAAAATTTCTTTCAAATGATTATTTTGAAAGTTATTCTGTTAAAGAGTTGGAGGCTAAACCCATTGAAGGTAAGCTTTACGTCCCTCCCCTAGTTTTGGAAAGTAAAATTTCTGAACTTGAGAATACTCTTACAGATGAAAGAATTTTGATGGACTTAGAACAAACTGTATTTTCAACAGTGTTCAAAAATTCTAATTTTCCTAAACTCTTCAAAGCTTTAAATTCGGATGACAGATCTGGTTCACTTGATAATGAGCTTAATTTCTTAAACTCTGAAGGTGTTTTAAATAAGTGTGTTTCTCAGTTTGATTTTTCTTCTAAACTTCCTGATCATTCATCTTGTGTTATTAATTCCTTTGGATTACCCAGTGTTTTTGACAAAGGTGAAACATCAACGAAAGTTGATAAATCAGTTTCTGTGAAATCAAAGAAAGCAAAAGGTAAGAAACAAATATCTCATCTTTCACAGAAACCGATCCCCACTGGTAAGCCAAAGAAGAAGCATTCTCTTAATTCTCATCATTCTAACTCTAAAGTTTCACATGTTTCAGATTTGAGAAAGCAAAGGGTTGGAGTTAAGACTGCATGGATACCGAAACAGAAGATAGACGAGAAAGCTAAATCTAGTTCTAGTTTTATTTTGAATAAAAAGACTTCTAGTAAAGATGATTTGAGTGTGAATGTTGCTTCGTTTAAAAATAATCTTGTTGATTCTCGCAAGAAATATTCTATAAAGCAATTATTTCAGTTAGCTCCATCTAGTACTAAAAAGTTTTTAAATTATGGTGAATGTGATTATGCTTCTCGTAGATATTCTGATGTTTGGTATGGTTCATATAATGTTTCATCTTATCATTATCATACGTCTTATCATGCTTCTGGTTTTCAAAGAAAAAGCGGACCCAAATTTAAATGGGTGCCAAAATCAAGTACTAACAGTGGAGGTCCCATTTTTAAATGGGTTCCTAAACCTCTTCTTTCTTGATTTGTGTTGTGCAGATCCGTCATATGTGGTATTTGGATAGTGGGTGTTCCAAACATATGACCGGGCAGAAGAGTATGTTGTCTAATTATAAGGACAAATACTGTGGCACAGTTCGTTTTGGGAATGATCAGTTTTCACCTATTCTGGGATATGGTGATGTTGTACATGAAAATCTTACGATCAAGAAGGTGAGTTACGTTGAAGGCTTAGGGCATAACCTATTCAGCATTGGCCAGTTCTGCGACAAAGATTTAGAGGTTAATTTCAAGGCCAAGACATGTTCAGTTCGCACTGAAGAAGGAAAAGAACTCCTGGTCGGATCTCGCAAGTCAAACCTCTACACCATCAATTTGTCAAAGGTCCAGGCTGACAATCAGGTCTGCCTACTATCAAAGGCCTCGATGCAACAAAGCTGGTTATGGCATCGACGACTTTCTCACCTCAACTTTCGGTACATCAACAAGCTGGTCAGTGGTAAGCTAGTGAAAGGTCTTCCAGAGCTGAAGTATGAGAAAGAACATCTATGTGCAGCGTGTGAAAAGGGAAAGATGAAGAGAGCCCCACACAAACCAAAGCCTGAACCTAGTAGCAACTCTCCATTAGAGTTGTTGCATATGGATCTATGCGGTCCTATGCGAACGCAAAGCTTAGGAGGAAAGAAGTATGTGTTGGTTATCGTGGATGACTATACGCGATACACTTGGGTTAAGTTTCTACGGTATAAAGATGAGACTCCCGATGTTCTCATTACGTTTCTGAAGACGACCCAAGTCAATCTGCAAAAATAAGTCAAGATTCTAAGGATTGACAATGGCACAGAGTTCAAGAACAAGATAGTTGAATAATATCTCGAGTCGGTCGGGATATCACATCAATACTCTGCCGCTCGCACGCCTAAACAGAATGGAGTCGTCGAAAGGCGAAATCGTACACTTGTCGAGGCCGCTCGGACAATGCTCAGCCAATCTGACTTACCGTTATTTTTGTGGGCTGAAGCTGTATCGATTGCATGTCACACTCAGAATCGCTCCATGATACACCGCCGATTTCAGAAGACTCTGTATGCGTTGATCAACAACCGCACACCAACCATTAAATATTTTCATGTTTTTGGTTGTACGTGTTATGTTCTAAACGACCGAGAGAATCTGAACAAGTTCAGTGCTAAGGCGGATGAAGGCATCTTTGTTGGTTATTCATCTACATCGTCTGCATATCGTGTTTATTTGAAGAAGTTGAAGACTGTGATCGAGAGCGTTAATGTTACATTCGATGAGGAAATGGCTTCTGAGCACATCAGTTCAGAACCCGTCATTACCGGAGTATTAACTTCTGGACCAACTAGTCCAGGACCTGCACCTCAAGAGAACAAATCAGATGGCGCTTCGTCGTCTACTACTAATTTATCTGATTTGGATTTATTATTTGAATTGTTCTATGATGAATTTCTTGGCTCTAAATTGCCTAACTCTGTTGTGGTTGACAGGATAGAAGACTCGATGACTACTCATCCGGCCACTTCCGATATCTCTACTGAATTTGGTTCCCCTATTCAGCAAGAAGTTCCAGTTCAAAAGCCTACTCCGACAGTTGAAGTTGTGACCAACAATGCCGAGACAGAAGTAGCTGACTCCGTAGGATGTACTGTAGGGACTGATCAACAGATTGACCAAGCTGTACCTACTGCTACTTCTGCAACAACTACTTCAACTGAAGCCCCCGTTAATTCTAAACCATCTGAAGGAGATACCATTGGATTCCTAGATGCGGACAATGATCAACATGCATCTAATCCACTCCCTCATGAACATAAGTGGACCAAAGAGCACCCGGTACATCAAATAATTGGAGATCCTTCTGCACCGGTGCAAACTAGGTCTGTAACATCAAATCTATGTATGTATGAATCCTTTCTGAGCAAGATCGAGCCTACACGCGTATCTGAGGCCCTTGCCGATTCAGATTGGGTAACTGCGATGCAAGATGAGCTGAATCAGTTTGAAGCACTGAAAGTCTGGAGACTCGTACCCAAACCGCAAGGTAAAACCATCATTGGTACGAAATGGGTGTTCAAAAACAAGAAAGATGAAGATGGCACCGTTATCCGAAACAAAGCACGACTTGTCGCCAAGGGATATAGGCAAGAGGAAGGGATAGACTACGATGAGACTTATGCTCCAGTGGCACGTATAGAGGCAATTCGGATGTTCTTAGCCTACGCAGCCCACAAGAACTTCACCGTCTATCAAATGGACGTGAAGACAACTTTTCTGAATGGAGTACTCAAGGAAGAAGTCTACGTCTCACAGCCAGAAGGGTTTGTAAATCCAGATAAGCCGAACCACGTCTACATCTTGGATAAAGCTCTTTATGGACTGAAACAAGCTCCTCGCGCCTGGTCTGATATTCTATCTCAGTTCTTGGTTAAATCGGGTTTCACAAAAGGTACGGTTGATACCACTCTTTTTATTAAAAAGGATAAAGGCGATATCATTCTAATTCAAATATATGTGGATGATATTATTTTTGGTTCTACAAATCCTAAGTACTGTAGGAACTTTGCAAATCTCATGGTGTCTCGTTTTCAAATGAGCATGATGGGAGAGATGAATTTCTTTCTCGGATTGCAAGTCAAACAATTTTCAACGGGGATCTTT
Organism: Arctium minus; assembly: GCA_954870635.1. Classification (NCBI taxonomy): domain Eukaryota; kingdom Viridiplantae; phylum Streptophyta; class Magnoliopsida; order Asterales; family Asteraceae; genus Arctium; species Arctium minus. Next base: position 8,430,053 of record OX941096.1, on the reverse strand, counting down.
ATCAATCAATCTAAATACATTCTGGATATTCTTCGGAAGTTCAAAATGGAAGATTGTAAACCGATTGGTACCCCAATGGCACCTGGTACTAAGATTGGCACCGATCTTTCGGGAAAGGCTGTTGATGTTAGGACTTATAGAGGGATGATAGGTTCCTTAATGTATCTCACTTCAAGTAGGCCGGATATAATGTTTTCTACATGCTTATGTGCTAGATATCAGGCCAATCCTAAAGAATCCCATTTGTCTGCTGTAAAGCGGATTTTCAGATATCTGAAGGGGACTGCAGATCTTGGTCTGTGGTATCCTAAGGATACAAGCTTTGAACTAACATCTTATTCAGACGCAGATCATGCTGGTTGCATGTTAGACAGGAAAAGCACCTCGGGTCATATACAATTCCTCGGAGATAAACTCGTCAGTTGGGCTTCGAAGAAGCAATTATGTGTCTCCACATCAACGGCCGAAGCGGAATATGTAGCTGCTGCTAGCTGTTGTTCTCAGGTCTTGTGGATGAGAACACAACTGCGAGACTATGGATTTCATTTCAATAGAATCCCGATCTATTGTGATTCGAAGAGCGCTATTTCGATTACCGCTAACCCTGTTCAGCATACTAAGACCAAACACATAGATGTCCGGTATCATTTTATAAAAGATAATGTAGAAAAGGGGACAGTTGAACTTTACTTTGTAAAAACCGATTATCAGTTTGCGGATTTGTTTACCAAACCTTTAGACGAAAAGAGATTTAATTTTCTTGTCTCAAGACTTGGTATGCTAAATCTTAAGACCTAATCGGTAGTTACCTATTAAAGTTTCTTATTGTATCTCTTTATCATCTCTTTATTATTATTTCCGCATGATACCTGCTCTTTAATAGTTTGTTCATGATCTCAGAGGGAGTGTGAGAAGTATTTCATTGATAGTCAATGTTAGTTTGAGGGGGAGCATTTTTAAATGCATCGTGCTTACTGATACTTGTTAGTAGTGCATAATTTTAGGGGGAGCGATCAAGTCAAAGGAGTATGGCGATGACTTCTGATTATTTCTGATCAGAACTCGTACATCAATTGTTTTACTGCTTTATGTCATTTCAATTTCAGTGAATAAAGTTACTTTGACTAGACTTTTAGACTTTTGTAGGTTGAGAGATGCTTCAAAGATCATATCTATATGACTTTAAGCTTGACTTCGTGCGATGTAAGACTGTACTCAAAAGGTATAATTCTTAATCTTCATCTCCTCCATGGTTGAAAGAAGGACAACTTTCAATCAGAAGAAAACATGTTCTTAATTGTTCAAACCACTTCCCAATTCTCAAAAAGATTTCTTGATTTGGAAGTGTGATTTTAAATGTTTTCTGCTTCATCATTGAGCCTTAACTGATAAAGTTAAATCACCTGAGCATCTTATGCTTCATAGGAAAACATGGGATCAGTGTGCTAGGACTTAAGTGAACTTCTATGGATTCACGTTAACCAGTGTTTCCTAACCAAGAAGTTCATCCTGTAGTGAAATGTGAGGAGTCCAACAAGAAATAAGTGTGGGATGTGTGATGAGGGACAATATTAAAAGAGAGTTCGGTTAGCTGTGAGCTTAAAGATTAAAAGAAAGAGGGTGAGAGATCAGAGTAAAAGAATATCAAACTCTGCACCAACTACTTTCTGAGCCGGGCAACCACATTTCTAATGCTTCACATTTCTTTGGTGAACATTATTGAAACAGGCAACTAGCCCATGCCAACTCTTGACATTACCCCACCAGCCACTCATTTTCTTCTCAACAAGAAAATGTTTCATTTTTCAAGGGGACGCAGCACATATGCTATCTGATTTTCATTTGGAAAATCTGGATATTGAACAGAAGGAAGTCTGCCCCACCTTCACACTTCATTCATGCACATTGCGTCTGTGTTTACCTAACTCTTGTTTCAGTGGTTTACACTTTTTGAGCCTTATAAGCAAACATCATATGCTTTATTTTATTCTATCACTTGCACGAACACACAAAGAATTTGTTTCTTTGTCATAACGTTCATAGAAATTGCCTTTGTGGTGTTTCGATGATTGAATGGAAGCCCTGGGGGAGTGCACATCATAAAAGCTCCTTTATATTGTGTACTCGTTACACACAGTGACTTTGTGTTACTGACAGGCAATTTTAACTGATTCATTTGTTGATTCAGGTGTTACACTTCATTTACTATATTGTCTAGATTTGCAAAGATCTGGATGAACATCTTAATGAATTGACGGATACTCAGTGGTTCTGTTTGCAAGATCAATGGTGGAAGAAATTTCTTGAAGACACGTTTTGATGAACTCTTTGCTCTTTTCATCAAAAAGGGGGAGAAGCGTCAATTAAGAAATGCGGATCAAGAAATGCGGAGATAAAAAGTTTTTGAAAACATTTCTGAAGATATTCTGAAGATATGTTGCTTTGAAGAAATTTTCCTTGAAGATGATTTGCTAAAGCATTCCGAGTTGAAACTGGAGATAATTTCTTTCCAAGAGATATTCTAATCTATTGGGGAGATTGCTACATTCTAAAGACAAAGAGGAAGATTACATTTTCTGAGCTTAAAGAATAATCTTGATCCAAAGGGGGAGATTGTTAATGCACATATTTATTGGATTCAAGATCATAATTATCTGAAGATGGAAATCTGAAGTTAAAGCTAATAAAGTCGTCTCAACAAATAGTCTAGGGTCCTTTTGTAATAAATAGTCAAAGTCTGTTTACGTATTTTATTTATTAGTTAGTTTTATTTTTAGTTAACTTAGTTTGTTTTTGGGCCAAGGTTTGTAAAGCCCATTACCAAGTTAGTATAAATTGTTTTGTTTAAGTTGTTTTTAGGTTAGAGGAATTATTAGAGCTAATTATATTATCATTATTGAGAGAGAAGTTGGGCTGATCTTGGTGTGGGGCGCCGTGAACAACAAGTGAGAAAGAAATCGATTTCAATTTAATCTTGTAATTCGGTGAATCATTTGATATAATCGTATCAGGTTTGCATAATCATTTCTGTTTATTCTTATTACTTGATTGAATGATTGCATATCGGGACACACAGAGACCTATGACACTTTTTTAGAAGAGATCATAGACCCAAATCAAGATTTTAAAAATTTTCAGACTCATGGTCTTCAATTATTAAACCCAGAGATTTTATATGATAAATGCTTTTTTGAGACGTCAACCCAGTTTTTTAAACATAGTCAAGAAATTACTCTTCAATGTATAAAAGATCAATCTAAAGTTTTAGACGTTGTTTTTATAGACGCTCATAATCAATTATATAAAAAAAGATTTTAAATTTATAGATCTTGGTTTAATAATGATAGTAGTTAGAGGATTAATGAGAAAATATTTGGGTAGTAAAGTTTTAGTTACGATTTATGATAATAGAATTTCTAATATTGCTAAATGAATGATTGCCGGTACCGAGATAGATTTAAATAATAACAAAGGCATTATATATTGTAGTCCAAATTTTTTGTTAACTATAAAAGATTTTGTTAATCATATTAAAATTGGTATTCAAACTAAAGGTTATGAAGAAGTTGAGCAAGGTGATAATTTATTATTAACCTTTGGAATTTTTAGGAAGATGTTTTTTTGATGCAAAAACCATGTACAAAGTTTTCAAAGAAAAAGTTGTTGATTTAATCAGCAATAAAGGTATAAAAATGGTAAAACCAAAAGAATTATCTATTGAAGATTTAATTAGTCTAGACTGCAATTTAACAGAAAATGTTTTGACACTTCAAGATGTATTAATGTATACTCAAGATGCATTAATGTATACTGATAGACATGGAAACACCAGTTTTAGATTCGTTAATTATATACTTATGTCCCTGTTCAATAAACCGAAATAGACAACGATTTTGTTCATCTTTAACTAATACTGATAAAATAATTTTTCCAAAAGAATTAAATATTGTTTTAGATGATAAAGTGCTTTTAAATTTGGAAGACCAGTTGTATTTATCTAGACAGATCTGAGACTAAGAATAAGTTTATTTTGATAAAGATAAAAATAATAGAATCGGATTTTTGCATGAAGACTTAGAATATAATATTACACACATTAGTTATCAAAAAGACTTAGTAGATGAAGATGGTGAAAGCTAACAACTGTCCCCCATGAAACATTTACTTATAGGCGAGTCTGAATTAACTATATATTAGCAGGTACTAATTAAAGATGTATTTATAATGCAATTTGAACAACCAGAATCTACTAACGCCAAGCAACTTGTAATAAAATCATCAATTCAAATTTTGCATTTAACCTTTAACGAATTTAAATTATTAGAATTACGAGGAACTTGGACATAGTCTTGCTGGATCAAATCTTTATTTTCATAAATCACATCTTTTCCCTTTATCTTCCTTTCAAAAAAGTCTAATTTTTTCTGAAAAAAAGTTTATAGTATCTTCAACGTTTTCAATTCTCTTTCTTAAAATTTTTATTTCTTGACTATCAAGATCTTTGGAAATATTTAACTGTTCTGGTTCTTTTTTTATAAAATCTTTCGTTTCTAAACATTTTATGCAGGCTTCTAAAAAGCATTTTGAACATTTTGCTCTTAACCTTTTATGAGGAAAAAGATTGCAAATAACACATGGAATATTATTAGTTCCTCAATATTTTTGCCAATCATGGTTACAAGAAATATCTTCAATATTAACAAAATCTAAGTCATGCAAAGAGTCTGAATCAGTATCATGATTATCTAAGGTATTGGTAAATTCATTTATCATTTTTGAATTAGTATCGCTATTTTTCTCTTGTTCTAAACCGGTCTCTTCTATCGTTATAATAATATAAATGAACTTGGTATCAGAAATATATTCATCTACCTGGATAAGGTCTTCATTAACGCATTCTATCAAGGTACTCTTTGTATCAAAATTATTTATCCTTTTGGGACAAATCGTTACTAAATGCTCATTACTACTACAAACATAGCAACTAAGTCTATTTCTATGATTTCTTTGAGGCTTAAATTTTCTAACATGCTTTTACTCATCAAGATAAGGCTTTCTTTTATCAGATTTTCTCATAAAATATCGGTTTTTGGAAGGCTTTTTAAAATACTTGTATTTTTATTAGGCTTAGAGCAAGAAACACCATAATTTTGAGGCGTATACATATCTCTTCAAAATTTATAATCATTTTATAAGTTGCTTTTGAATATGAAGATCCACACATTTTTCTTCTAAAATTCTAGTGATAAACTGCGCTCTTTGAACAATTGACCATAAATAATTTGGACTTTTTTTGATAGAAGGCAAATTATTTCATTTGTCATGAATTTCTAATCCTAATGGTCCACACAATTTATGAAACAACTTATTTCCTATGTCTTGGTTAAAGTTATTTCCGACTATAGCGGTCAAATAAACATAATGATTTAAAAAATGTTTACCTTTTTTCCGCGAGTCCAATGGTATAAACTTAAATGTTCTAATTCTCTCATGGCTTTTTTCTGAACATTCATCTCTCCAGAATTCGGGTATGCTCCTGTCGCTAAAATTTGTATCTGATTAACAAAATTACAAAGATTACTACCAAGATAATTTAAAAGATTATAATCGGTCAAACAGTCTCTTTTAAAGGCTTCCCACATGGATTTTGTACTTTCTCCTAAAAAGGTTTCTAAATATCTATACATCTCTTTAACTTCCATTTCCTGATTTTGTCTATAATAGTGAGCTATTAGAGTGCTTTTCCAAACTTCTATGACATTTGTCCATATCGGAGGATCATGAGTAGTCAAATTTAATATATATCCTTTTGACTCAGATAGAAAATTAATTGGCGTCTCTAATGGTTTTGCTAACCCTTTTGCCACATATCTAGAGTTTGTAGGAGGATCTCTAGGAGGAAAGCTAGTATAAGTAAATGTTTCATGGAGGACAGTTCTATCAAAAGGAGTTCTAGCAGTTGTTCTATAGCTTTCACCTTCTTCATGTACTAACTCTTTTTGATAATCTGTAATATTAGATTCCAAGTCTTCATGCAAAAAGTTGATTCTAATATTTTTATCTTTATCAAAATAAATATATTCTTCCTTTGAGATCTATCTACATAAATACAACTCGTCTTCCAAATTTAAAATCTCTTTATCATCTAAAACAATATTTAATTCTTTTGAAAAAATTATTTTATTGGTCTCTATACAGGTTAGTTCAAGATGAACTAAAATCAAGATGAACTAAAATTGTTGTCTGTTTCGATTTCTTGAACCAGGACATAAGTATAATTAATGAACCTTAAACACTTTCCATGTCCACAGTATAAATTAATACATCTTGAGGTGTCAAAACCTTTTCTGTCTTTTCTTCAAAAACGCTTAAATTGCAATCTAGACTAATTAAAATTTCAGTAGAAAATTCTTTTGGTTTTACCATTTTTATACCTTTACTGTTGATTAAATCAACAACTTTAGTACTTGGTTTTTGCAGCAAAAGAACATCTTCCTAAAATTCCTAAGGTTAATTATCACCTTGCTCAACGTCCTTATAATCTTTAGTCTAGATACCAATTTTAATATGATTAACAAAATCTTTTATAGGTAACAAAAAATCTGGACTACAATATATAATGTGTAACACCCTAATTTAAGAGAAATAAAAATTTCGAAAATTTCGCAATATGACGGCTATAAACTGGGTAAACCTGGGTATACAAAACCTGACATAACAATCCCAAAGTATCAACCCGAAAACGGGGAATATAGTTGTAGCCTTACAAAAGAATCAAATGAAGAATAAAACTTTACAACCTAATAATCTAACTTAAACAAGAAAGATTAATATCGGGTGTTGCTATTCTTCCAAAAAAAATGCGTATCCACTATCGCCATCGTATTGGTCAACAAGTCATCCCAAAAAGAACGCTCTCGACCACTAGGCCGACCGCTCATTCCCGACGAATCCCATCGCTAGATTGACCTGCTATACATGTCAGTTTTAAGAAAAGTGTTAGGCTAAAGCCTAGTGAGATCAAACAGTTGCATTAAAATATTTAACGATAGACGTAAATAAGAAAAGTTGAGTTATGATAGGAGTAATGATGTTTTTACCATACACAGTTACCTCTTGGTTTAACGGGGGAGACCCACTTACTAACATAAGTGACGGAACACAAAAGTAAGCCACTAGACAATCAGTAAAGCCAAACACATAAAAGTACACGCAAGGGATGTCAGGCTCAGTGACTTTAAACTTACACCCACGGAAAGTCAACTTCAACCCCCAAAAGGGCCCTTACGTTGAGATCCTCATCCAATATCGTAATACTTAGCACGTAGGGCTTACAACCCAATTCGATGCCTAAACGTGCCTCGACGAAGAAAACTAATGTTCCAACGTCGGACCAAATGCACAACAATGATGGGGTCATGACTCCCAATGCAACCAAATACGTCACATAGAACAAAAAGGGCTAACCGGTTTTTCAACGTTAAGATATGATGACCGAAATATTGATAAAAGAAGGTCTCCGCATAATACTTGCATAATCTTACCAAGAGGTTCCAAATACCCAACCCAAGGTTATGGTAAAACAAGTTCCCAATGTACAAACTTATTTAACCCATCATGTATAAATCTTTGAAGCTAGGGGATAGAAAACATAATGACAAGCTTTCTCCATACGTAAATCCAAGATATCCTCTTTCTTTTCTCAAAATACTTTCCACACATATGAACCCTAGAATCTCCAAAGTTAGGGTTTTGGGTGAAAATACACCCCAAGTTACATAAAAGAAAATGGAGATGTCTAGTAGGTTAAAAATATGATTTGAACATGTATAGAGTTTTATAAAAAGGATGAACTCACCTTGTAGGGTTGTATTTCAAAACCCTAAAATGACAAGGCTTAAAGAGATGAGAAGGAGATCCTTGAAGAGACTTGAACTAGTGCCACCAAAATCACCTAAGAGCTCCAAGATAGACATAAATGATCAAAGAATGAGGTAGATGGGAGTATTAATGGCAAAGGAAGGAAAATGATTGAACTTACCAAGTCCTAGAGGAGAAAATCGCAACTATCAAGAGTTCCAAAAGCTAAATTTAGAGAAATGAGGGTTTTGGCCGATTTTCCTCATTTAAATGAAGTCTGCGCGCCCGCGCGGGTTCACTTGCGCGGTGAGCCGCGCGGAGCACTGGAGCTGCGGTTTGGCAGAGACCCGTGCGGTTAGCCGTGCGGTTCCACCCGCACGGTAAGCCGCGCCAAACACTGCTGAGGTTTTCTCTTCTTCAATTCCACTACCTGGACTAACAAATGAGATAGATAGGTAATCCAAATCGCAACACCACCAAGACTCAAAATTCGGGGTGTTACATAATGCTTTGTTATTATTTAAATCTATCTCGGTAATGGCAATCATTCATTTAGCAATATTAGAAATTCTATTATCATAAATCGTAACTAAAACTTTACTACCCAAATATTTTCTCATTAATAACTCTTATCATTATTAAACCAAGATGTGTAAATTTAAAATCTTTTTTATATAATTGACTATGAGCGTCTTTGGAAACAACGTCTAAAACTTTAGATTGATCTTTTTTACATTGAAGAGTAATTTTTGACAATGTTTAAAAAAACTGGCTTGACATCTCTAAAAAGCCTTTATCATATAAAATCTCTGGGTTTAATAATTGAAGACCACGAGTCTGAAATTTTTTATAATCTTGATCTGGGTCTATGATTTTTTCTAAAGAAGTGTCATAGGTCTCTTTTTTGTATAAAATTCTTTCAAAAAGTTTTTTTGGTCTAACATTAACAGAGTCTCTACTAATTTTAGCTAATTTTCTAGATGATCTAGTTAAACTCATTTTGCAAATCTTTATAAAATCAAACTACTATAACAACGAGAAATAAACTACGACAATGGGAATTAAAAAATACTCCAACGGATATAACAGATATAAGAGGTATAGACTAAAAAACTGGTATAAACAAACAGATAAGACAAAAACTGAAATTTTTATTATTTCTTTTTATGCAGCTAAAAGACAAAGAAATAATTCAGTTTTTTCTTTTTGATTTATTTTTTGCAAGAAAACAAAAATGAATTTAAATATATTATTAAATTATTCTTAATATTTTTTATTTTTATTTTTATTTTTATTTTTATTTTTATTTATTTTTTACACAGAAAAAAATACGAAAATTCAAAAAATAATTTTTTTTGACTGAAAATAAATACGAAAATTTAAAAATAAATTAGTTTTTTATTTTTTATTAGAAAGCAAAAAACGAAATTAAAATATTTTTTGAATCATTTTCTTGAACAAGAATATATAACGAAATTAAAATATTTTTTGAATCATTTTCTTGAACAAGAATATATAACGAAATTAAATAAATATACAACAGAAATATATATTTTATCTAAGCGGAAAATTAAAACGAGATCGAAGTAATGCGCTCTGATACCAATAAGAGGGGGAGGGGGTACCGGATGTAAGGCGGTTAAACACGTATATAAACTTAGATCATACTTCGTATGCTCCTTAGAGGGTCGTCCACAACACAAGGCAAGGCCTGTAGCCTATTTTCTCTGGCAAAAACGCATGCAATCACATGCAAAATAAAGACTGAATAACAAAATTATACATATTGATATAAAACTTAGATGCAATAAACCACAAGATATCGTGCATGTAAATTCTCATACATATATGTATACTTGCAAAACACAAAATATACAAATATGATTTAAGTTAAATGCAATAAATACAACTAACTTCACATCGATATATGTATATTTACACAACACATAAAATATACAAGTACGAATACAAATTACATACAATAAAATACAAGATTTCTTGAATGCAACTTATCATCCATACATGTATATTTATACATCACAAGACACAAAACACATGCAAAATACAAAACTTTTTAATATTAAAACACAAAACACATAAATACATAAAGTATACTTAAATACACAAAAAATACATGCTGCAAGTCAAATAACTTGATATTTTTGCATGTACCTTTACATGCATCAAATATATAAAAACTAGGCAACAAAACAACAAAGTTTATTCCAACAAAAACTGAAAATTCGGATCTTTAACCTTTTTTTTAAGATTTCTTTTAAAACCAGTAACAATACTGATATGGTCTTTTTCTCCTGCAGATTCAAGAGACGATAAACATGCTCGCTCCGGCCATAACTCAGTCCATAACTCCGGGTCACTCAAGATCAATACCGATAATGTACAAATTTTTTAAGAAATCAGATTTTTTAACACTGAAAAACAGATTTTTTAACAACACAAATAAAGTTTTTTAAACATTGAATCAATATTGATACTAACGTAAATCTTTTTCCCGACAGCTCTTATGGACAACAAAAAAGAAGGCTCAATCCAGTCTTATCGGTCCGGGCTCCAGGTCACTCAAGATTAACAGAAGTAAATATCGATTATTTGAAAACAAAAGCTTTTTAACATAGCACGACAGATTGACGAAACATTTAAAAACAAACTTATATTGAAACATTAAAATTACAAGATACAAGGGATGATTGCTACATGTCTTACATTACATTATGAAAACCATAAGGATTTCCCTTTCGGGAAAGCCCCTAAAGGACTTAAACGAAAATTAAAACAGAAGAAGACTTACTATGAATTAATCTTCAAAGTCTTGAAGATATAGGTGATGGAGATGGAGAGAAAATGAGAGTGGGAGAGTGTAGAGAGAGAGTCTAAAGAGAGAGAGAGTGAGTGGAAGAGTATGGACGATGAGTGAGAGATGGAATGGGTGTTATCCTTCCTTGATTCATGCCCAACAATTGAAGAGGGATGTTGAATTTATAGGAGAATTCAGCAATAAGAGGTGTCTTTTCTTAAACTTCATAACAAATCACATTACAAAATATTAAATCCTAAAACACTAATAGAATAAGAACACTAATAATATCTAATACACAGATTCATCTTCAAGAGGTTTGAAGATGACTACTGAAAATATAAAACCCTAAAACATAGAGAGAAACGAGAGAGAATATTAAAGAAATCAATTCGTAAAAAATGGTTGAATTCTTTCAACACAGTGATGAGAGCCCACATATATATTCCATCAAATTGCATATCAGTCCCTTGAGCTTTTGTCCCTTTATCAATATCAATTGCTCCGCTACCCTTCAGGAACAACCTTAGACACTTTCAGCCCCTGAACTCTTAACAACATTAAACCAAACAGAATAAGTTAGTAAAGATGACAAGATTGATCAGAATAAAACTTACTTTCAACACCCGCCCTCAATCTTGTCGTTGGAAAAGATCCATCATATTAAATTTAGAAATGAGATAGTTGTGTTGATTTACACCAAGTGATTTTGTGAAAATATCAGCCGGATTTTCTAAAGATAAAACTTTTACAGTTTTTAGCAGTCCAGATGCAACCTTATCTCTCACTTGATGTATATCTATCTCAATATGTTTAGTCCTTTCATGAAATACAGGGTTATTAGCTATTTGGATAGCAGATTTATTGTCACAGTTTAAACTTACAGGAAGTAAATTTTCTAACTTTAAGTCTGCTAAGATATTAAGAACCCATAGTATTTCACATAGAACAGAAGCCATTGCCCTATATTCAGACTCAGCAGAGGAGCGTGAAACAGTAAGCTGTTTCTTGCTTCTCCATGAGACCATACAATTTCCTAGAAAAAGACAGTACCCAGAAATTGACCGCCTTGTTGACAAACATTTTTCCTAATAAGCATCAACAAAGGCAGAAAGTTTAAAATCAGAACTAGAGCAAACAGAAAAATTAACACCTTTACCTGGAGATGCCTTTAAGTACCTTAGAACACGAAGAACCAGTTTCAAATGAGACTGACGTGGAGAATGCATAAATTGACTCAGACAATGAACTGCAAAAGCTATATCAGGCCTAGTAGCTAACAGATAGATAAGTCTACCAATCAATTTCTGATATCCAGTAAAATCTTTCAAAGGAGGATCCTTTGATTCAGATCCAATAGAATCAGTAACAATTAAGTTCATATCCATAGGCGTGTTAATAGGCTTACACCCCAAATCCAAAATCACTTAATAATTCAAGACAATACTTTCTTTGTGACATACATACTCCATTTTCAGTTTCTAATATTTCAATACCTAAAAAAAACTTTAACAAACCAAGATCTTTTATTTTAAAATTTGATTGCAAATGAATTTTAACCTTTTGAATTTCAGAATTAGAATTACCTGTAAGAACGATGTCATCCATATATACAAGAAGAACAAGAAATATATCACCGGTGCATTTAGTAAAAAGAGAATAATCACTAGTACTTTGAATAAAACCATGATCAAGAAGACAGTTGGAAAGTTTCTCATACCACTGACGTGGTGCTTGTTTAAGTCCATACAAAGACTTCACAAGCTTGCACACACGTTTATCATCAACAGAAAAATATCCAGGAGGTAAAGTCATATATACATCTTCAACTAAATCACCATAAAGAAAAGTGTTATTCACATCAAGTTGACACAACAGCCACCTATTTTGAACAGCTAATGCAATAACACACCTAACAGTGACCATTTTTACAACACGTGAAAAAGTTTCTTCATAATCTATATGTTCCCGTTGACTATATCCTTTGGCTACAAGACGAGCCTTATACCTTTCTATTTCCCTAGTGGATTTATATTTGATTTTATAAATCCAACGACAACCTATTGGCTTTCGACCATGGGGTAAATCAGTTAAAACCCAAGTACCATTTCTATAAAGGGCCTCCATTTCATCATTCATGGCATTAACCCAATTCTGATCTTTACTAGCCTCAAAAAAACTTTCAGCTTCAACTAACTTGTTTAACGTAGAAACAAAACAAAAATTGTTTGAATTGAGATAAGAATAATTCACAACCTTTTCTATACCATATTTGACTTTACCTTCTACAACATAATCATTAAACCTATGAGGCAAATTAATAGGACGACTAGAATTGCGAACAGAAGATACACCCTCAGGAGGGCACCTCAAATGATCATCATTTTCATATTGCACATTTAAATGTCGAAAATCTGCAGATTGTGAATCACTGGCAACCTTGGTACTACAAGGATCATTCGATCCGGCAGCTCCGTTGAACTTACCATGTTCAGTAGTACTACCAGGGTCCACAGACCCAACAACTCTATTTTGGCTACCAAGATGATCACGATTGCAAATGTTATCAGAAGGGTTAATTCCATTTTCATTTTGAGGATTCACCGTGATCTCGTCATCAGGTAATTCAGAGGGCAAATCATTAGATTGAAAATTTATGGAATCAAAGAAATTTAATGAGTTTATCTCACTAGAATCATGACTTGGTTGATTTGCACTCATTTTAAAAGGAAAAACTGTTTCATAAAATTTCACATCTCTAGAAACAATAATTTGCTTTGAATCTAAACTATAAAGTTTGTAACCCTTCTTGGAATTAGAATATACAAGAATAATACATTTTTCAGATCGAGAGGAAAATTTATCAGACACATTAGGTTTCACAGCAAAACATAAACACCCAAAATTTCTAAGGTGAGATAAAACAGGTGCAAAACCAAACACAAGCTCATAAGGACTTTTCCCATTTAACACAGAAGAAGGAGTTCGATTAATAAGATAGGTAGCAGTTAAAACACACTCATTCCACATGTTTAATGGAACATTTCCTTGAAACATTAAGGATCTAGCTACATTCAACAAATGTTTATGCTTGCGTTCAACTACCCCATTTTGTTAAGGAGTATAAACGCAAGTAGTTTGATGAATGATGCCATTGGATTTTAAAAACTCACCAAGCTTGTTATTAATGAACTCGGTACCATTATCACTTCTGAACATTTTAACACGTTTCCCAAATTGAGTTAACAGTAAACTGTGAAAAGCAAAAATGTTATCAAAAACTTCATCCTTGGTTTTCAACAAATATACCCAAACAGACCTAGTGTAATCATCTAAAACAGTCAAAAACAACTTATAACCCTCTCTACTTTGGACACGATATGGTCCCCATAAGTCTAAATGAACTAATTCTCCAAGAACTTTGGAGGTATGATTGCTTAATTTGAATTTGTCTCTGGTTTGCTTTACCTTATGGCAAATATCACATGGGAAAGAGACATGCTCACTCCCAAGATCAAGGGTATCCTTCAGGACCCCAAGCACTTGATCTGCTGGATGACCCAGTCTGCTATGCCACAACTGATGTGAGACATAACACACAATGGACATATTAGACTTATTAGAAGGGACCTTAGAGGTAAGTGAGACAGATGGCTCCCCCTTAGTGGTTTGATCAAAAAAAATATAAACCCCCTTGTTCGCTACCAGTCCCCACAATTCTCTTGTGAAGAGAACCCTGAAGAAGGTAACATTTGTACTCATCAAACCCAACAAAAATCTTGCTATCTATAGCAATTTTATGAACATATAAAAGATTAGCATGAAAATCAGGAATAACAAGAACATCAAATAAAATAACTTCATTATTAAGTCTGTAATTTCCAATTTGGTTAATCTTAGCTTCATCTCCATTTGGTTGGGTAACTTTAAGATTCAGGTCAGAAATATCAACAATATTTTCAAGTTGCGAAGTGGAGCAAATCATATGTTGATTTGCTCTAGAGTCAATTATCCAACCAGAGTGAGAGAGACTAGAAGAGGAATTAGCCATATTGACAGAGAACATACCTGCCATATTAACAGAATTCGCAGATTGTTTTTGATCAAGAAGAGAGAGTAACTTGTTGATTTGATCCTCGGTGAGAGATGTTGAGGTATTCTTGCCACAACCAGACGTATCCGTGGAACAAGCATTACTGGAAGATGGCTTAAAAGATTGACTGTTTTTAGACTTTGCGAACTGAAAATCTTTTGGAAAACCAATTAGTTTGTAGCATCTCTCTATAGTGTGCCCAGTCACTCCACAATGTTTGCAAAGAAGTGGAGGTTTCCCTCCTTTTTTCTTATTATCATTAGTTTTTCCAAAAAAGGCAGTATATTGACCTTTAGTATTAGAAGATCTAGTCACCCCACGATGTGATTCTTCTCTAGATACTAAAGAAAAAGCAGTTTTGACAGTTGGGAGAGGATCAGTGGTTAAAATGTTACTACGTATGTGAGTGTAAGTGTCATCCAAGCCCATCAAAAATTGCATAAGTTTTATCAATTGATTATGCTTTGAAAAATCATGAGCAGCATTGCAAGTGCATGAAGGCAACTTAATCAAGGCATCAAACTGCTTCCACAGTGCATTGAGCTTGTGGTAGTAGTCAGAAACAAATGCACCATTTTGTGTGAGAGAGTTAATTTTTTGATGCAAGTTAAAAGTGACAGAACCATCTATTTTATCATACGTTTCTTTTAACTCAACCCACACTTTAGAGGCAACAGGAGAAAAGACTTGACTAACAAACAGATCATCAGAGATAGAGTTAAGAATCCAAGATAAAACCACAAATTTACATCTGTCCCATTGTTTTCCTAACACGTCATTATCAGTGGAACGAACAACAGAACCATCTATGAAACCAAGTTTGTTCTTAGATTCTAACGCAAGAATCATCGTGCATGACCATACTTTATAGTTATCAGTACCACTAAGCTTCATGGTCCAAATAGAGGCACCTGATGTGTCACTAGGATGGAGATAAAGAGGATCCCCAAAGTCCAGTTTAGCGATCAAGGATCGCTGTTCCGGCTCTTTGGAAGACTCTGCTCCAGTCATAGTGATTGAACAGGAGAATGGCAAAGGAAAACAAAAAAATAAAAACACACAGGGACAGAACTAGGTAGCTTAGAGACAGGGTTCCTTGCCACTCAAAGAGGTGGTAGGTCAAGCCAACTACCCAGAGTCCAAACAAAGGAACACACAAGAGAGTGGGAAGGAAGAACTTACAGTGAATACGGACCCAAAACAAGAGATACTGAAACAACTTACAAATCTGTCTTTAAGCAATCATGCAGCGGGAATGGGAAGGCAAAAGAACTGGAACCTCAAGGAGAGATCCAGAGTAAGCACATGTTGTAACAGAACTATCACCTGAACAAAGAATGAGAAAGAACATACAAGAACAAAGTAGATCTAGATCGATATTACACACACACACACAGAAAAGAAAGGAAATCAAACAAAACTTACCAAGAAGCTTGAACAAATATCTATTCATCCAAGCTTAGAGCAAGGAAAAATAGAAACAGGCAACAACCTAATAAAGAGAAACTTAACACCTAAAACTACATCTAAAATAGATCTGTGTTAGATTTGAATTGACAACCAAGATGTGATGGCCAAAAGAGTGAATCGGACCTACAGAGGTCAGATCTGACTCATCTAGGCACACATATACAAAAAAAAAGATTCAGAGACCGAAGATGAAATCTTAAACCAAGATCTACAAAAGATCTGATCTAAGATACAAAAATAGAGAGACAGATATAAAGAAAAAATGAGACATACAACGAGTAAACGAGACCTAACAAGGTCAGATCTAACTCGTTTGAAACCAACAGAAAGAAATCTTAAACCAAGATCTATGGAAGATCTGATCTAAGATAAAAATAGAGACTGAGCTGAAAAGAAAAACAAGCTCACAACGAGTAGACAAGACCTAACGAGGTCAGATCTAACTCGTTTGAAACTCACAAAAACACGAGTAAACGAGATCTAAAAAGATCAGATCTAACTCGTTTTAAGGAGAAAAAAACTTTGAAGGACCTTAAGACACTATCTTAAATCATGATCTATATTAGATCTGATTAAAGATAATCAAGTCATATAACATGAAACAAACACAAGAAAAATAAATCTTAAACCATGATTTACAGAAGATCTGATCTAAGATAAAAAAAATGGAGAGACTGAGCTGAAAGAAAAATATGAGGCACACAACGAGTAGACAAGACCTAACGAGATCAGATCTAACTCGTTTGAAACTAACAAAAAAACCGAGTAAACGAGATCTAAAAAGATCACATCTAACTCGTTTTTAAAGAAGAAGAAAAACTTGAATGACCTTAGACACTACCTTAAACCATGATCTATATTGGATCTGATTGAAGATAATCAAGGCATATAACATGAAACAAACACAAATAAACAGAATAAGGAAGAACTGAGTCAATGATGATAAGAAAAAAGACTAGCAAGTTAAACAACATTACAACGATTCACCAAGGGAAGAGAGAAAGAGTTTACCATCATTTTGAGATCTATGATGAGGAAGATGAACAGCCATCGGCTCTGATACCATCTTAAACTTCATAACAAATCACATTACAAAATATTAAATCCTAAAACACTAATACAATAAGAACACAAATAATATCTAATACACAGATTCGTCTTCAAGAGGTTTGAAGATGACTACTGAAAATATAAAACCCTAAAACATAGAGAGAAACGAGAGAGAATATTAAAGAAATCAATTCGTAAAAAATGGTTGAATTCTTTCAACACACTGATGAGAGCCCACATATATATTCCATCAAATTGCATATCAGTCCCTTGAGCTTTAGTGCCTTTATCAATATCAATTGCTCCGCTACCCTTCAGGAATCAACCTTAGACACTTTCAGCCCCTGAACTCTTATCAACATTAAACCAAACAGAATAAGTTAGTAAAGATGACAAGATTGATCAGAATAAAACTTACTTTCAACATCTTCCAAAGTCTGAAGAGGGGACACATATTAGATACGTGTAGGAAAAACTGTTATGTGTCTACAAAGCCTGCAACGTGTTGTTATTGCTTCAAACTGGTTCTGCTACACTGGTCATTCTGCTTTTTATGGGGAATCTTCACTAATTGAAAATCTTGTCTTCTTCTGTCTTGAAACTATTTCTCTAAGGAGATAGATTATGTCTAGCAATTGAGTCGAACGAGTAGCCACCTTCTGAATAGTAACTTTCTTGATCTTCATTTGGAGAACTAGAATGATCTTCTAGAATAGTGCCTTCTGGATTCTTCTCATCAGTATAATTGGGAACAGAGTCTCTGAAAACTTCTTGAATAATCTTTTTAATTTATTTTTTGGCTTTAACTCTTGGTATTTTTATCTTTATCAAAATAAATATAATCTTTGTCTGAGAGATGTCTAGATAAATACAACTTGTCTTCCAAGTTTAAAAGCTCTTTATCATCTAAAACAATATTTAATTCTTTTGGAAAAATTATTTTATCAGTCTCTTTACCGATTAGTTCAAGATGAACTAAATCGTTGTCTGTTTCAGTTTCTTGAACGGGGACATAAGTATAAGTAACGAATCTTAAATTGGTCATTCCATGTCTATTAGTATACATTAAAGCATCTTGAGGTGTCAAAACCGTTTGTCTTTTCTTCAAAAACGCTTAAATTGTTGTCTAGACTAATTAAATCTTTAGTAGAAAATTATTTTGGTTTTACCATTTTTATACCTTGACTGCTGATTAAAATCAACAACTTTATCTATGAAAACTTTGTACTTGGTTTTTGCAGCAAAAGAACATCTTCTTAAAATTCCCAAGGTTAATAATAAATTATCACCTTGCTCAACGTCTTTATAATTAATTTTTAGTCTGACTACCAATTTTAATATGATTAACAAAATCTTTCATACTTAATAAAAAATATGGACTACAATATATAATTCCTTTATTATTATTTGAATCTATCTCGGTAGCGGCAATCATTCATTTAGCAATAGTAGAAATTCTATTATCATAAATCGTAACTAAAACTTTACTACCCAAATATTTTATCATTAATCCTCTAACTCCTATCATTATTAAACCAAGATGTATAAATTTAAAATCTTTTTTATATAATTGACCATCAACGTCTTTTGGAAAAACATCTTAAATTTTAGATTGATCTTTTTTACATTGAAGAGTAACTTTTGACTATGTTTAAAAAACTAGGTTGACGTCTCAAAAAAGCATTTATCATATAAAATCTGTAGGTTTAATAATTGAAGACCATGAGTCTGAAAATTTTTATAATCTTGATCTGAGTCTATGATTTTTTCTAAAGAAGTGTCATAGGTCTCTTTTTTGGATAAAATTCTTTCAAAAAGATTTTTTCGTCTTAATAGAGTCTCTACTAATTTCAGCTAAATTTCTTAGTGATCTAATTAAACTCATTTTGCAAATCTTTATAAAATTAAACTACTACAACAACGAGAAATAAATACAACAATGAGAATTAAAAATACTACAATGGATATAACTGGTATAGACTAAATAACTGGTATAAACAAATAGATAAGACAAAACTGAATTTTTTAATATTTCTTTTTATGTAAAGACTCCGTAAATATATTAATATCTTCTAAAGAAAAATTTAGTAGCGGATTTGTGCGATCGTTGACTTTTTTTGACTTTGGGTGATCCGCCGGAAACTTTTCCGTTGGAAAATCCGGCGGAAACGTCCGTAAATAAACATTAGTTAATACTTGAATGAATAAACTATTAGGCTCTTAAAATTGATAAGTAAAAAACATGCTCAACCTTGAAACAACTTGAAATATATAAACTCCTATTTTGTAAGTATTATAAAAACAATAATTTTCAGAAAAACTACCAAAAGGGAAACACGCGTGCGTCTGCTTCCCCAAACATGTCGGTCCATCGGAATATGAAGCAAGGTGAAGAAACATATGTACAGTATGAAAGATCTATAAAACTCAGGATGGATAACGTTATAAAAAT
The DNA here is from genome assembly GCA_954870635.1 of Arctium minus. NCBI lineage: Eukaryota > Viridiplantae > Streptophyta > Magnoliopsida > Asterales > Asteraceae > Arctium > Arctium minus. The sequence continues at coordinate 8,410,313 of OX941096.1, read as the reverse complement.
TCTGTTAAATAAAAGATTTATTTATGACGCTATCCCTCCTGAGCTTCATGGACTTTTTCTATACTTGATCTTTCCATTCTTGGTGTTATCTCTAAAACAAAAAGAATATTGAACGAGAATTGAATGGATGATGTGAGAATTGATGGTAAAGAAACAAAGTCTATTTATAGATGCAAACGGGAAGAAAATGGTAACCTTTCTCCATATTGGGTATCTTTGACCAAACGGAGTTGTTGCATGTCACACAATTAATCACTTTGCATCAAATTTTTTATTTAGTTTTATTTCATTTTAAACTTATTTAAGAGATGTATATTCTTAAAAAAAAAGGTTTATTTTGGAAAATGTACTTTTTGGAAAATGTACAATTTTTATATCTATACGGAGGTTCAGGGGAAAATATCAAAAAACCGGAAAAATGAAGAACACTCTGGTAGCCTTTCATCTGGACGGTATGCACAGGTAAATTATATTGTTTTTTTGGTTTTTATGCACAAGTGCATTATGCAAAAGTTCATATGCACGTGTGCATGTTACAAATTACTTGTACATAGCGTTCAGATGAAGGGTTGGCAGGGTGTTCTTCAGTTTTTCATTTTTTTGAGGTTTTCATTTGAACCTGACCCTTTATACCTATTACGTCAACATTGGGTACTCAATTAACATTATATTTACTCATAGATGAAATTCGCCCGAAAATAAAAATTCAATCTTGGAATATTAACATTTCTCATAACCTGCTCTATGTACATTTTGTTAACATATTAGGTTCATGTAATTGTCTTCTCCCCATGGTCTGTGATGTATTGTGGCTTTCTTTATTTTCTAAAATATATCTCACTCAAAAGTATGGTATATAAGTTATGTATACCTTCTTTCTTCTCAAAAAGTAAAGAGACCGTTGTTCCGGTGAATGCTATTAGCTTGTGAAATGTGTTTGCACAGGAAAAATGGAGTTTGTCAAAAAGTTTATTTAAATTTCTAGAAAAAAGGGCGTGCAAATAGACAACAAAGATAATTATAATGATTTCAATAAATAAAATTAAGTCATTTTTTGACAAATATAAACTAACTTATTTTTTGAGTAATCGTTTGGATGCACATAAGCTAGCTTATTGATTAGCTACATTAATTAGTTTATGAGGAACTTTTTGACACTTTTTCCAATTATAACCCTGATTAATAGTAATTATTAATAATTATTATTAATAATTATAAATAAATATTAACTATTAATTATAAATATTAATTTATAGTAATCTAAAATAATTAAAAAGTGTTAATTAATTTTAAGTATACATTATTAATTAATTTTAAATGTACAATAGATAATTATAATAATTATTTATATTATAAATGTTATTAACTGTAATAATTAACTTTTAATTATTATTTAATATCTATATTTAGATATCTGAAAACAAATATAATAATTTTATAAATATTTATGTAAGTTACATATACTTATTTTATTTTATAATTAATTAAAATATGTTAAATAATTTTAATAAAAATATTTAATTTAATTATTAATTGATTAGAATATGTGAGGTTGACCAATTTTATTGTTCTTCATATTATATATAATGGTTATTTAAAATCATAAATTAATGTAGATTTTTTCTAAAATTTGATTTAACAAATTCAAAATTTATAATATATATATGATAATAGGTTTTAAATTCTTTCAATTAACATATTATAGTATTTAATTTTTCTTTACTATTTTGTTCATATTAACGAACATATTATATTATTAAAAAATTTTAATTATATTATTAAAAATTTATTTGAATTATATTATGAAATATTTGTAGTTGACTTTTTTTAAGATATCATTTTTGATTATTTTACATGTTTATATGCTAGTTTTTGTCAAACATTATATGTTTCTAAACAAATTTATCAAATAACAGCTAACTTATCGGTCACCAACTAATTTATCAGTTAGTTTGCCAAATATAAGCTAACATTATCTTTTTTTTTTTCATGTGTACAAAGAATCTTGGCCCATTTTTTGAGCAAGATTTTGGACTGTGATGGGTGTTGATGATTGATGAGCCTCTATCATGTTGTCTTATAGTCAACAGTGCAAGAGAAGTTTGGTAGGAGTAATTTTCATCAACTTTTATTGCTTTTATAGAAAATTATTATCATAAGTTTCAGTGTTTGATTAAATTTTTTATAATCATGTAATTATTTAGGGGAAATTGACTTAAATGAACAAATTCTGTAAGGAAATTGGCCTCTTAGCAAAATCTCTCTCAAATTTATCGATTTGTCAACACCTTTGTAATTGTCGATCTGAGAAAATGCCACATCCGCAAGCGCATTTCCGCAATATTGCGGATTTGGGAAGAAAATGTAAAAACTTTTTGCATGTTTTCTATAATATTTTTTATCTGGGTTGGCAATTGAGGATCTAGGTCCGTAATCCTTTTTTTTTTTTTAAAGCCAAAAACGAGTAGATCAGTTGCTAAGGATATGTGATCAACCAGCTGTCACATATACATTCCGCATATAAAGCTCAGGAACAGGGCAAACTTGTATGAAATAGGGTTCAGAACAGTCAGAATTCTCAGAAAATCACCAAAATTCGCAGATCACTATTCACCATGAAGCACAATTCGCAAGATTCATTCAGCTAAAGCACAATTCGCAGAGGCTTGCATTGCGAAATCTCCAACTTTCGCAAGCCTCAAGATAGCGAATCCTCTCCTTTCGCAGGATATATGTCTACGAATCCCTTAGAATTCGCAAGACACACATCCACGAATCCTTCAACTTTCGCAGTTCGCATACCTGCGAATCCTTACCAAAGAACATTTTTTTCACAATTTTGGAAGCCACTTTTCGCATACATGAAACCTGCGAAACTTAGACAATAAAATCAAGTGGCCTGCGAATTCTTCTAGAATTCGCACACAACATAAGCACAATGGCTTGCGAAACCTTCAACTTTCGCAATGTGCCACTTGCGAATTCCACACTTCAAAATTTTGTTGTGTCCAATTTTCTCTGCGAAACCTTCTCATTATGCGAGTTCTTCTTGAATCTTGCGAAACTCGTAGATCTGGAACTTGTTTTCTGAAAATCTTCAATCAACTCTTCAAAACATCGATTCATGAGTTGATAATTTATCCACAGGTTCGAAAACACCTTATGAGCACATTTGTAGTTGATCACTTTGTCTAATTTCGACTCTAAGCCCAAAGTCGATTCAACCACAGTAAAAAAAAATTCTCGAACATAATGAACTCAAAATCAATCGATTCGACTTTCTGGATCGAAATTGTTACAAGCAATTAATTCCATAATGATAAACTATTACAACTGAATCAATTAAACAATACAAATCAAACAATTTCACAAACAATCACAGAAATTGATATATACACATAATTGTTCTATCAAAACCAAAATCAGATCTCAGATCGTGTAGAAAGATGTTTTCTATTAGGCTCTGATACCAATTGTGAGGTCCATTGAGATCAATGATTGGTTTTGTTAGAGCATGAATTATGTTGGATACAAGATCATGAAGACTAAAGTCAAAGTTCAAGAAAGTCAAAGTTGAGAAAGTCAACTTTTATTAAAAAGTCAAAGTCTTTGTAATAAAATGTCAAAGTCAAATTCCTTTGTATTTTGTTTCCTTGTATTTTAGTTGTAGGTATAAATAGTTGTGTTAGTTGTTTTTAGTTTGTGGTAACTTGTATGAAATTAGTTGAGAATTTAGAGAGAGAGAAAGAGGAGTCTAGAGAGAGAAAGTCAAGAACAGTTGTAATCGTTTGGTATTGAATTGAAATCAAAACAGGTATTTGGATTAAAACTTGTTTGTTGATTAATTGATTGTGATTAGAAACTAGATTCATGACACACAATTGGTATCAGAGCAGATAGGAATTCAGAAATTGGATCGAATTTGATTTTTTAGAACTGTTCATCATCGAATTTACTGTAGCATTCGATTTCTTTGATTAAGTGTTGATTTGGTTGTAAATTTGGTTGTAATAGATTCGTTTTAGTGCATAGAATGAAGTGTATTTGATTCACTTAGACCAATTCACACAGATTGAGGGTGAATTTGTGGATTTTTGTTCAAAATTGTTATCGAGTCTGTATTCACTGTGATTGGATTAAATTCCATCGATTTGAGTTTGTTTTTGTAATTCTTGTATTGTAACTTGATCGAGATATGGAATAGAGCAAATTGACAAAGTTTCGAGATCAAAATCGAAGATTTCAATAGATTTCAGTGTGAAAATTTGAGTTTTTGTTCGAAAACTTCAAGAACGTGCAAGATCTTCGAAACGTGCAAGTTCATCAGAAGAACACGCAAGTCGAAGGAAATTAGTTTTTGGACAAAACGCGCAAGGCGTTATCTGCGAGTTCTAGAAACGCGCAGATCAAAGTATGCGAGTTTGAAGATTGGGAAAATTTTCTAAGTATTGAAACGCGCACGTAGACATTAGCGAGTTCTATAAACGCACAAGACTAAGCGTGCGAGTTCTACAAACGCGCAAGTCTAGGGAACAGTAGTTTGCGAGTTCAATCGGTCTGCGAGTTTGCCAAAACACGCAACCCTTTGCGTGCGATTTTCATAAACACGCAAGCTAAAGCTTGCGAGTTTAATAGTGAATAGTGCTTTGCGTGTTTTGTTACTTAGGGGGCGTTTGGTTCGCAGATTCTGATGGAATATGATGGAATTGGAATGTCTAATTCCTTTGACCAAATTCAATTCCCTTGTTTGGTTCATTCTTTTCTATGGAAGGAATGTGTGAATTCCACCAAATTCCACAAATGAAGGATTTGAACATTCCATCCTAAAACCCAAGGATTTCAATGGAATGGAATCTTATATTTTGATACTTCCAAATTTACCCTTTACTCCAAACTAAACCCTACTAATATTGATTATCAGCAAACACCAACTATCTCTCTCATCTCTATCTCCCTCTCTCTCCTCTCTCTGCTCTCGCTATATCTCTCTCCTCCCTCTCTCTCCTCTCTCTCTCCTCTCTATTTCTCTCCTCTCTCTCCTCTATCTCTCCTCTCTCTCACCTCCACTCTCTCCTCTCTCTCTCTTTATCTCTCCTCTCTCTTTCTCTTTCCTCTCTCTCCTCTCTCTTTTCCTTCTCTTTTTATCTCTCCTCTCTCGCTGCTCTCTCTCTCTCCTCCACTCTATCTTCTCTCTTTCCTCTCTCTCTCTCTCCTCTCTCTCTTCCCTCTCTCCCCTCTTCCCTCTCTCTCCTCCTCTCTCTCCCTCTATCCTCTATCTCTCCTCTCTCTCCTCCACTCTCCTCTCTCTCCCTCTCTCCTCTCTCTCTCCCTCTCCCTCTCTCTCCTCACTCTCTCGGCATCATTCATGTGCTAAAATAATAAAAACATTTTTTGTTAAAAATTAAACTATTTAATGACTATTTTATTAAAGTAATTTTTAAAAAAAAATTAAAATAATGAAAAAGGGTATTTTGGTCATTTACCAAAATTCCATTCCAATTCCGAAGCTACAATCTGTGAACCAAACAGAAAAATTCCAATTCATTTAACAGATTTCATTCCAATTTTGTCAACCAAACAGGTGGTCAAACCTGACAACATTCAATTCCAATTCCATCAAAGTCAAATTCCTTTGACAGATTCCATTCCATCCAAAAACATTCTACGAACCAAACGCCCCCTTAGTCAAAATTTCTGAGTTTCTGAATTTTTCTTATTTCTTGTGATTTCATATTTGGACTAACGATTAGTTTCTAGTTTCTTATTTCATATCTTTTTCAAAACAGGTTCATACAAGATGACTTCCAAATACGCTCTTTCAATTGGCACAGATGTCAAGCCCCCAGTTCTGTTCAAAGGGGAATATGAGCAGTGGAAGGACAAATTTCTGGATTTTGTGGATAGACATGCGAATGGGGAGAACATACTGCTTTCAATTACTGAAGGTCCCATGGTACCACCTACTGTCCAGTTACCTGATGACGATTCTTCTGACAGTGAGGATGGTGATGAGGACATAGATCAAAAGATGAAAACTGTTCCAATGGATTTTTCACAATATTATGAGGAACAGAAAAGCCGGTTTAAAGCAGATAAGCAAGCAATATCTCTTCTTCTTCAGAGCATTCCGAATGAGATTTACATCAGGATAGATAGCTACAAGGCAAATGCTAAGAAGATGTGGGATCAATTACAAAAGATGATGATGGGATCCAAAGTCGGCAATCAGATGAAAGTGGCTAACTACATTAATAGCTACGAGGAATTCAAAGCAAAAGAAGATGAAAGCTTAGAAGACACCTATGAACGGTTTGTCTTGCTTCTGAATGAATTGTCAAAGAACAAAGTGAAAAAGAAGCAGCTTGAGAACAATGTCAAGTTCCTGAGCATCCTACAACCTGAATGGAAAAAGCATACGCGTAGGATGAAACAGATGAAGGATCTAAATGACATTCCGTTACATGAGGTTTACGAGACTTTGCGTCAGAATGAGGAAGAGGTGGAAGAGAAAAGAGCTGAGAAAAAGAAGACAGAGAAAGTTCCCGATCCCATAGCATTGGTAGCCGGAGAGAAGAAGAAAGAAAAGACAGAGAAGAAGAAAAAGAAGAAAGTGCTTACCAGTTCTGAATCAAAATCCGAATCTGATGGAGATGACGGAGAAAGTCTCAAACAAGCTATGCTTTTACTGACCCGAGCTTTCCAAATGAAATTCCACAAGAAGCCGAGATCAAATTCACAGATATACTCTTCGTCCAGCTCCAAGAACCATGAGCATAGAGAAAGGGTAGAAGGAAAGAGATATGAAGAGAACCGGCATGTGGAAAGAAAGCCGGAAGAAAAGAAGAAGTTTGTGAATGACTACACTAGTACTGAAAAGAAGACTGCTAATGATCTGATCAAATGCTACAACTATGGCAAGTTCGGACATTATGCAAAAGAATGTCGAAAGCCAAAGGTTCACAACTCAGAGTATTATCAGAACAAATTGCTCTTGGTCAAGCAACAAGAAGCTGGCAGGGCATTAATGGTTGAAGATGAATATTGGTTAGACCATTCTGATGAGGAGGATGAAAGAGAAGAAGCTGCTCACCTATGCTTAATGGGCAAAGAGGTGAAATATGATGATTCAGATGATGAAGCAGTTGATGAGGTAATGCACTTAACTGAAAAAGATTTCATAACCAAAATGGAAGCCATGATGGTTGAGCTTCAAGACTTACAAATAAAACTGAAAAAGGAAAAAGACAGAGTTGCTAAAAGAAACAACAAGATTTTTGAGCTTAATAAGTCTGTTATTGGGAACAAAGATCTAATTGATTCTTTAAAGAAAAGTCTGCTTCTGATTCTAAATTTCAAGTAGATTGTTTTGAAAAGAAGATTTCTGATTTTGAAGCTAAAATTTCTAAGTCTGATTTTGAGAAGAAAGAATCTGCACTAACTGTTTATAAATTGCAGGTTGAAAACAAGCTCTTAAATAAGAAGGTAAATGGTCTGGAAGCCAAACTTTATGCAAGAGGTCAAACAGATCAAACTATTTTTCTTAATGCACCCAATGAAGAGGCTGATGTTAAGGAAAAATGGGGACTTGGTTTTGAAAACCCTCATTACTTAAAGAAAGCCATCAGAAAACAACCAACATTATATAATTTTGATTTTCTTGTTGTTGCCGGTAAATATACTCATTTAAAACCCAAATTTGTTACCAAATTACCAGAAGAAGTTGAGGCCAAGGAAACTGAAAAGAGAAAGGATGTTAATAAAATGCAACTACAGTTTAACTATGAAAAGTTAAATGATAGTTATGTTTCTGAAACACCAAAAGTTCTTTCAAACGACTATTTTGCTAGTTATTCTGTTTCTGAGATGGAGGCAAAACCTGCAGTTGCAAAAGTTTATGTTCCTCCACTCATTCTTGAAAGCAAAATAGTTGAACTTGAAAATGTTTTATCTGATGAAAGACTTTTGGTAGATATTCAACAAAGTGTATTTTCTACTGTTTTAAAGAACACGGTTTTTCAATCTAAATCAACAAAGTGTTCTAAAGTTTCAAAGGCACCTCCAACTTCGACTGATAACTTTGATGACTTATTTGCGTCTTCAATTGATTTTCTAAATTCTGATGATGGGTGTTTAGAAGAAATTGATATGTTTGATTTTAATGCTTCTCTTCCAGATCATTCTACTTTTCTTATAAATGGAGAAAGTTTACCAAGTGTTTTTAAAACTGGTGAACCATCAACTAAGGTTGGTGAACCAGTTTCTATGACTGCTGATTATTATTCTAAGGGTAAGAAACATAAGAGACAACAATCACAGAAACGGATCAACACTGGTAAACAAAAGAAAAATCAATCTCAGAAATCTGATTTGCCTAATCAATCTAAATCTTTTGTTTCAGATTTAAGAAAGAAACGGTCGGAAGCAAGATCTGAATGGCGACCAAAAAGGAAGAATGATGAGACAGCTGAATCAATTTCTGATAACTCATGTAATAGATCTGATAGTAGTGATACTGATGTAGTTGGTCAACTTGCTTCTCCTAAACAAAACCTTGTAACTTCTTACAAGCGTTATTCAATAAAGCAATTGGTTCAATTATCTCCTACTACTAATAAATCTTTTCATTATCGGAGATATGATTTTGCTTATCATCATACTTCTAATGATTGGTTTGGATCTTATCATATTTATTCTTCTAAATCTAATTATTCAAAGATTTTTCAAAGGAAAAGAGGATCCATATTCAAATGGATACCAAAATCATGTGTTAATCTGTTAGGACCCGTTTTTAAATGGGTACCTAAAATTGTTATTCCCTGATTTCTCTTGCAGACCCGACATATGTGGTACTTGGATAGCGGTTGTTCCAAGCATATGACCGGACAGAAAGCTTTATTGTCTAATTATACATAGAAATTTAGCGGCAATGTGCGTTTTAGGAACAACCAGTTTTCACCAATCTTAGGATATGGTGACATCATTCAAGACAACATAATGATTAGGAAGGTGAGCTATGTCGAAGGATTAGGATATGCTTGACAGGAAGAGCACTTCAGGTCACATACAATTCTTTGGAGACAAACTCGTTAGCTGGGCGTCAAAGAAACAATTATGTGTTTCCACATCGACTTCTGAAGCAGAGTATGTAGCTGCTGCCAGTTGCTGCTCTCAAGTCTTGTGGATGTGAACACAACTGCGAGATTATGGATTCAAGTTTGATAAAATTATGATATATTGTGACTCGAAGAGCGCAATCGCGATATCTGCTAATCCTGTACAACACACTAAGACAAAGCATATTGATGTCAGGTATCATTTTATCAAAGATAATGTAGAAAAAGGTACAATAGAACTTTACTTTGTAAAGACTGATTATCAACTTGCGGATTTGTTTACCAAAGCTTTAGATGAAAAGAGATTTAATTTTCTTGTATCTAAGCTTGGTATGCTAAATCTCAAAGTCTAATAAGTAATTACCTATTAAAGTTTCTTTTATTGTAATTTTTTCATCATTTCTTTATCATTAATTCTGAAAGGATACCTGCACTTTAACATGTTGTTGTTGTTGTTCTCAGGGGGAGTGAGTAAGAGAAGATTAAAGATGGTTATTATTCTTTTGAGGGGGAGTTTATCTAATTTCTGCATTTTACTTAACTGGCAAATTTTTGTGATGCATGAATTTAGGGGGAGTGTATAAGTCAAAGGAGTAAGACTATGATTTCTGATTACTTCTGATCAGAGCTCGTACTTTAATTGTTTTACTGCTTTATGTTGTTTTAATTTTGAATAAATTTTGTGAATAAAGTTGCTTTGACTAGACTTTGAGACTTGTGCAGAATAAGAGAAGCTATCAAGATCATATCTTTATGACTTCAGTTGACTTCATGAGATTTAAGACGAAGCGAAAAGGTTAAATTTCTTATCTTAATCTCATATATGGTTGAAAGAAGGACAACTTTCAATCATATAAAAACATATTCTTAAACATTCAAACCACTTCCCGATTCTTAAACAGATTTCATGAATTGGAAGTGTGATTTTAAATGTTTTCATTTTTCATTTTGTGCTTCAATGATTAATAAACCGTGTGTTTCCAAAGATAAATACTTGCGTATTGTATTTTCCATATACTTTTAAGTATTCATACACATTGGTTTAATTTTTGATCAAATTGTTCTGACCATGTCTTATATCGAAACATATTTTCGATGGTAAGACACTCCGCTTGTACTTCAAAGATTTTTTAGCGTCATTTCATTTCGAAGCATTTCATTCAAGAATGTCTATATTTTGTTTCATATAGACAATATCCATTATTCTTGACCATAAGCCTTGGTTGATATATCATATCATTTCTGATCATTTTTCATACAATGTCAGATTTTCAAACAAGTCTCTTGCATTCATATTCATTCATTCAATTCACTTGTTTGAAAATATTTCAATGTTTAAAAATGCTCATATCTTCATGATTATATTCTGAGCATATATACCTCTGACTTGTATTTGAGCTTTAACTGTTCAAGTTAAACCATATTGAGTAACATATGCTTTATAGGATTACATGGGTTCTTTGTGCTAGGACTTAAAAGAACTTCTATGAAATCACGTTAACCAGTGGTTTCTACCCAAGAAGTTAATCCATAGTGATTGAGTGTGAGGAGTCTAAAAGAATTGAGTATGGGAGTGAGCTGAGGTAAAATGGAAATGAGAGTTTGGTTAGAGGTGAGCTTACATGATTAAAAGAAAGAGGGTGTGAGATCAGAGTAAAAGAATATCAAACTCTGCACCAACTACTTTCTGAGCCGGGCAGCCACATTACTAATGTTTCACACTTTTTCGTGAACGTTATTGAAACAGGCAACTAGCCCATGCCAACTCTTGATATAAACCCGCCAACCACTCATTTTGTTCTTAAAAAGAAAGTGTTTCATATTTTCTGGGGACGCAACACATAATCTATCTGATTTTCATTTGGAAAATCTGGATATTGAAAAAGAAGGAAGTCTGCCCCACCTTCGCACTTCAATCATGCACATTGAGTCTGTGTTTATCTACAGTTGTCTCAGTGGTTTACACAATGTTGAGCCTTAAAAAGCAATCATCAGTGCTTAATTCTTTCTATCACAAGCACGAACACACAAGGAATTCGTTTCTTTGTCATAACATTCATAGAAATTTCCTTTGTGGTATTTCGATGATTGGATGGAAGCCCTGGGGGAGTGAACATCAAAAAGCTCCTTTATATTGTGTATTCGTTACACACAATGACTTTATGTTACTGACAGGCATGTTAACTGATTCATTTGTTGATTCAGGTGTTACACATTTCTAACTTGTCTGGATTTGAAAAGATCTAGATAAATACATGATTACGGATCATTGAATCAAAGGCTTAGTTTGACAGATCAGATTGGTCAATGACATTTCTTGGAGAAAGTTTTGATGATATCGATGCTCAAATCATCAAAAAGGTGGATATGATTTTAAAGAAATGTCTATGTCCGAAGATTCAAAGTAAAGATTTGAAGAAGATCAAAGAATTTCTGAAGATGTGCTGATTTTGAGGAAATTTTCTTTAAAGATTATTTGCTAAAGCAATCTGAGCTGAATCTGATGATAATTTCTTTCCGAAGTCTGAAAGAGTATTGTGATAATTCTGAAGACATTGTTGAAGATCTTGTTTATCATATTTGGGGAAATTGTTATATTCTTCGAAGACAGACTTGGAAGATTACAATGTTAAAGGGAGAGATTGCTTCTGACAGAGCTTAAAAGAGAAGACTAAATTGCTAAATCTTTCAATAGTGATCTTGAATCCAAAGGGGGAGATTGTTAGAGCATGAATTATGTTGGATACAAGATCATGAAGACTAAAGTCAAAGTTCAAGAAAGTCAAAGCTGAGAAAGTCAACTTTTATTAAAAAGTCAAAGTCTTTGTAATAAAATGTCAAAGTCAAATTCCTTTGTATTTTGTTTCCTTGTATTTTAGTTGTAGGTATAAATAGTTGTGTTAGTTGTTTTTAGTTAGTGGTAACTTTTATGAGATTAGTTGAGAATTTAGAGAGAATTTAGAGAGAGAGAAAGAGGAGTCTAGAGAGAGAAAGTCAAGAACAGTTGTAATCGTTTGGTATTGAATTGAAATCAAAACAGGTATTTGGATTAAAATTTGTTTGTTGATTAATTGATTGTGATTAGAAACTAGATTCAAGACACACATGTTTGATTAAGAGATGAACAAGGAATCATAGGGTAGAAATCAGTATTTTATTGAAAGCAATAAAACTACACTAATAGAGAGCAAAGAACACAATGCGGCTACATTGTATTAGATGGAAGAATTACAAAATGAAAAGTGAACCTAAAATATAATACATGATTCCTATTTATACCCCCATACTCCCTTGTATACTATTAAGGCCCAGAACCCAATACAAGGCCCAAATACAAATAAGTAGATTACTTTATAAAACTTCTAAATAGAACATAAAATATGTTCTAACAGTATTGATTGAGGCTTTACACAAAAACATTGATACCAGTGCGAAAGAAAAGACTGTTATCCATAATGAATTATCTGAAACAACTTCAAAACTTAAACTGTGTGAACTTGAGGTGAAAGAGGTTGCGAAAAAGTGTTTATTTTTTAAGAAAGAAAACAAATCTTTGACTGAGAAAGTGAATCTTTTGGAAGAAAAACTTTATATTTTGGGTCAAACTGAACAAACCATTCATCTTAACAAACCAAAAGAGAGCAGTGAGTGTTGGGGTCTTGGCTATGAGAACCCACACTATCTGTAAAAGGGTATTTTAAAAGTGCCTGCTTTTTATGATTTTTGATTTCTTAAATTGGCACCTCAATACCCTGAACTCAAAATTAAATGGACTAAACTATCAGAAGAGGATGAAACTAAGGAAATTGAGAAAAGAAAGAACAAAACTAAAATGCAACTTCCATTTCGATATGAGAGGTTGAATTCTAGTTATAGTTTTACACAATCAAAATGTCTTTCTAACGACTATTTTCAAAGCTACTCTAGGCAAAACCAGTTGAAGGCAAGATTTATGTTCCTCCTCTCGTTTTAGAAAGTAAAATTTCTGAACTCGAGAACACTCTAGTAGAAGAAAGGATTTTGACTGGGTTAGAATAAATGGTGTTTTCAACTTTTTTCATGAACACTGAGTTTTCAAAGACTTCCAAAGCTTCAAAATCAAATGATATAACTGGTCTGTTTGATGAAGAGTTTGATTTCCTAAACTCTGATGGTTGTTTTGATGATTGTGTTAATCAATTTGACTTTAATGCAAAACTTCCAGATCATTCGAAATTTATCATTAATTCTAATGGTTTACCCAGTGTGTACGAGAAAGGTGAATCATCAACGAAAGTTGATAAACTAGTTTCTGTGAGTTCCAAGAATGCCAAAGGTAAGAAGAAGAAAACTAGGCATTCACAGAAATGGACTACCACTGGTAAATCAAAGAATAAGCAATCTTTTAAATCTCATAGTTCTAACATCCAAAATTCATATATATTCATATGTGAAAAGGAAAAAGACTGAAGTGAAATCAGAGTGGAGACCAAAGCGGAAAATTGATGAGACTGCAAAATCATGTTCTGATATTCGTTGTAATAGAATGACTGATAGTAAAACTGATGTAGTTGATAATGTTGCTTTCAATAAACCAAAACTTGTAACTTCTTACAAGCATTACTCAATAGAGCAATTACTCCAATTATCTCCGTCTACTAAAAAGTCTTCTACATATCGTCGGAATGATTTTGTATCTCGACAAAATTCTGATGATTGGTTTGGATCCTATCATGTCTACTCTTATCACTCTATTGGTTCAAAACTTTTTCAAAAGAGCAAAGGGTCCAATTTCAAATGGATGCCAAAATCATGTGCTAACACTGTAGGACCCATCTATAAATGGGTACCTAAATCAATTGTTTCCTGATTTCTCATGTGCAGACCCGTCATATGTGGTACTTGGATTATGGTTGCTCCAAGCATATGACCGGGAAGAAAGAAATTTTATCTAATTATACAGAGAAATACTGCGGGAATGTTCGATTTGGAAATGACCAGTTTTCACCGATTTTGGGATACGGTGATGTTGTACAAGACAATGTAACGATCAAGAAGGTGAGCTACGTAGAAGGATTAGGGCACAACTTGTTTAGCATTGGTCAGTTTTTCAATAAGGACTTAGAGGTAAATTTCAAGGCCAATAGGTGTTGTGTTAGAACTGAAGACGAAAAAGAACTTTTGGTCGGGACGCGGAAGTCAAATCTCTACACAATTAATTTGTCAAAAGTCAAGACTGATAATGAGGTGTGTCTACTTTCAAAAGCCTCTATGCATCAAAGCTGGTTATGGCATAGACGACTATCTCATCTCAACTTTCGGTACATCAAAAAACTGGTGTCTGGTAATTTGGTGAATGAACTTCCAGAGCTTAAATATGTTAAAGAACATCTGTGTCCTGCGTGTGAGAAAGGCAAGATGAAAAGGGCTTCTCATAAGCCTAAGCCTGAACCGAATACAAGTTCTTCATTGGAATTGTTGCATATGGATCTTTGTGGTCCAATGCGAACTCAAAGCATCAACGGCAAGAAATATGTTTTAGTGATAGTGGACGATTATTCAAGATACACTTGGGTTAAATTTCTAAGATCGAAAGATGAGACGCCCGATGTCATCATCTCATTTTTAAAGACCACTAAAGTGAATCTGCAGAAGACAGTAAAGCTTCTGAGAACTGATAATGGCACATAATTCAAGAACAAAATTGTTGATGATTATCTAGAATCGGTCGGGATAACACATCAATTTTCTGCTGCCAGAACACCGGAACAGAATGGAGTTGTAGGGAGGTGAAACAGAACCCTAGTGGAGGCTGCTCGCACGATGCTGAGTCAGTCAGATCTACCTCTATTTCTGTGGGCTAAAGTTGTGTCAACTGCATGCTATACTCAGAATTGCTCCATTATTCATCGTCGGTTTGGTAAAACACCATACGCTTTGATTAATAATCGAATACCAAGTATTAAACATTTTCATATCTTTGGATGCATGTGTTTTGTGCTGAACGATAAGGAGAACTTGAACAAGTTCAGTCCGAAAGCTGATGAAGGAATTTTCATTGGATATTCTCAGACATCTGTAGCTTACAGAGTTTATCTGAAGAAGTCAAAGATTGTAGTTGAAAACGTAAGTGTTACATTCGATTAAGATATGGCTTCTGATCAAAACAGTTCAGAACCCGTGATTACTGGAGTATTAGCTTCTGGGCAAATCAGTCCAGAACCTGCGGTTAATGTTACTAAATCTGATAAAGCGTCAATGTCGACATCTCATTTAATAGATTTAGATTTATTGTTTGAATTTTTCTATGATGAACTTCTTGGTTCTAGAGTGACTAAACCTGTTGTGATTGACAATCGGAAGATTCGAGTAATCATCATCCAATCACATCAGATATCTCAACCGAATCAAATTCCCCGATTCAGAAAGAAATTCAAATTCAAACGCCTGCTCAATCTGTTGAAGCCATAAATGTTAATGAAGAGCCAGAAATAACTCACTTAGTTGGATGTACTACAATGCATACTCAACATACATCGAGTGTCCAACCAACTCAAGCTTCTGCACCAACTACTTCAACTGAACCCCTACAAGAACAAGAAGAAAGTGGATTCTTAGATGATGAACATGATCAATCTACATCTAATCCACTCCCTCATGAACACAAGTAGACCAAAGAGCACCCAATACTTCAAATCATTGGAGATCCGTCCAAGCCGGTGCAAACTAGGTCTGCGACATTGAACCAGTGCATGGATGACTCCTTTATGAGTAAGATAGAGCCACCACGAGTATCAGAAGCTCTAGTTGATTCAGATTGGATAACAACAATGCAAGAAGATCTTAATCAGTTCTAAGCGCTTAAAGTCTGGAGACTCGTGTCATGACCTGAACGTAAAACAATCATTGGTATGAAATGGGTTTTCAAAAATTAGAAAGATGAAGATGGTATCGTCATAAGGAACAAAGCAAGACTTATTGCTAAAAGATATATGCAAAAGGAAAGCATAGATTACGACGAGACTTATGCTCCAGTTATGCGAATAGAGGCAATTAGAATGTTTTTAGCCTACACAGCACACAAAAACTTCACAGTATATCAAATGGATGTGAAGACTACCTTTCTGAATGGAATTCTAAAGGAGGAAGTCTACGTCTCTCAGCCTGAAGGTTTTGTCAATCCAGATAAACCAGATCATGTATACATCCTTGACAAGGTTCTTTATGGTTTGAAACAAGCCCCTCGCGTCTGGTATGACGTTTTATCCAAATTCTTAGTCAAGTTGGGCTTTTCTAAAGGTAAAATCGATACTAATCTTTTCATTAAAAAGGAGAAAGCTAATATCATCTTAATTCAAATATATGTGGATGACATCATATTTGGTTCAACTAATCCAAAGTATTGTAAGAATTTTTCAAACCTCATGGTGTCCATATTTCAGATGAGTATGATGGGAGAGATGAATTTCTTTCTTGGATTAAAAGTCAAACAATTTTCTACGGGGATTTTCATTAATCAAGCGAAGTATATTTCTGATATTCTAAGAAAATTTAAAATGGAAAATTGTACTCCGGTTGGTACCCCGATGGCACCAGGAACTAAGATCGGAGCTGATCTTTCGGGAAACGTTGTCGATGTTAGAACCTATAGAGGGATGATTGGTTCTTTGATGTACTTGACGGCTAGTAGGCCAGATATTATGTTTTCTACGTTCTTATGTGCTAGATATCAGACTTCATCTAAAGAATCCCATCTTTTAGCGGTAAAGCGTATATTTAGGTATCTGAAAGGCACTGCAGATCTTGGTCATATTCAATATGACTTTGAAGCTGATTTTATGAGATTTAAGCAGAGCGTAAGGATTATTCTAACCTTAATCTCATACATGTTCGAAAGAAGGACGACTTTCATACATAAAAACATGTTCTTAAATGTTCAAACCAATTCTTGATTCTCAAAATGATTTCATGAATTTAGAAGTGTGATTTTCAATGTTTTCATTTTACATGTGCTTTCATGATTAACAAACTGTGTGTTTCCAAAGATAAATACTTATGTATTATATTTTCCACATACTTTCAAGTATTCACACACACCAATTTAGTACTTTTATTGATTAAGTTCTTACCATGTCTCCTATTGCAACTAAGTTTTCGATGGTAAGACACCCCACTTTGAACTTCTTTGATATTTGAGCGCGATTTCATTCAAAACTTTTCTTTCAAGAATGTCTATAATTGTTCTTATAGACAACATCCAATTTTCATGACCTAAGCCTTGATTGTTAAATCATTCATATTTGATCTTTTCATACAATGTCAGATTTTCAAACAAGTTTCTTGTATTCATTTCATTCATTTAATATACTTGTTTTGAAAAATCCTTCATGATTAAAATGCTCAAATCTTCATGATTATCTTCATGAGCATACAAATATCTGACATATATTTCATATTGTGCTTTAACTGTACAAGTTAAACCATTTGAGAAACAATTTTTCTTATAGAATAAAATACATGGGAATTGTGTGAGCTTAACAGAACTTCTATGGATTCACGTTAACCAGTGTTTCCTACCCAAGAAGTTAACCGTGAGTGATCGAGAGGTGAGGAGTCAAAATATTTGAGTGTGGGTATGTGTGATGAGGTAAAATGAAAAGAGAGTTTGGTTAGAAGTGAGCTACCATGTTAAAAACAAAGAGGGTGAGAGATCAAAGTAAAAGAATATCAAACTCTGCACCAACTTTTTCTGAGTCGGGCGGCCATATTACTGTTGTTTCACAATTATTCGTGAACATCATTGAAACAAGCAACTAGCCCATGCCAACTCTTGATTTAAACCCCACCAGCTACTCATATTTTTCTTAAAAAGAAGATGTTTCAATTTTTCTTGGGGATGCAACATATAATCTACCTGTTTTTCATTTGGAAAATCTGGATATTGAAACAGAAGGAATTCTGCCCCACCTTCACACTTCGATCATGCACAATTGAGTCTGTGTATTACTATTGTTGTCTCAATGGTTTACACATTTTGAGCATATTATTTAAAGCAATAATCATGCTTAATTCTTTCATACACAAGCACGAACACACAGGAAATTCGTTTTTCTGTCTAAACGTTCATAGTTTAACCTTGTGTTATTCGATGATTGAATTGAATACTTGGGGGAGTGAACAACAAAAAGCTTCTTTCCAATGTGTATTTGTTACACACAGTGGCTTTGTGCTACTGACAGACATTTTTAACTGATTTATTTGTTGATTCAGGTGTTACATTCATATTTGTCTGAATTTGAAAAGATTCAGATGAATACCTTATGAATTAACGGATGTTCGATGGCTCATGTGATAAAGATCAATGGCAAAAAAAAAGATTAATGACATTTCTTGGTGAAGTTTTGATGATTTCTGTGCTACATCGTCAAAAAGGGGGAGACAGTCAAGAAATGAAAAACATTTATGGGAGAAGTCAATTTCAAGAAAGATGATTTGAAGAAAGTTCGTTGCAAGATTTTGTCAAAGAATGCAAGTTATGTAAAGATCTTATAAGATTGAAAGAGAAAATTCATTGGTTTTGGAAAGGTTACTGAAATTTACTGAAATTTTCGTTAAAGATGATTTGCTGAAGTAAACCGAGCTAAATCAGAAGATAATTTCTTTCTGGAGTCTGAAAGAGGTTTCTACAACCTTTTGGAGAGATTGTTAAAACTTATTGAAAAGATGTTGTTCAAAGACTTTAGGGAGATTGCAGAATTTTTGAAGACTGCTTATTCTAAAAAGGAGATTGGTTCAATGCTTATTTTCTGAAAATGATTCTTGTTGAAAGAAGTTTACAAAAGAGGAGATTGTATAAATTTGTGCTAAAGGGGAGATTTTATTGCATATCTTTTTGGAGATGATCTTGAATCCAAAGGGGGGGATTGTTAGTGCACAAAGTATGTTGGATACAAGATCATGAAGGTTGAAGTTCAAGACGAAAGTCAAGCAAGTCAAAGAGCTCAAGTCAACTCTCAAGCAAAAAGTCAAAGTCTTTGTAATAAAGTCAAAGTCAAAGTTAGTGTGTTTTGAGTGTTTAGCTTTATAAGGGTTTTTCTGTTTGTAGACTCATACGACTAGATGTATCAAGCGCGTTTTAGAGAGAGAAATATTGTAAGAGTTTCCTTGTATTCGAATTTGAGAACTAAAATAGAAATAAATTGTTGAATTCAATTGTTGTCATTTTGATTTGCACTTATTGTGGGACACACTAGTTATTGCGGAAGTAGTGATATTTGTGTAAAATCGGGAGAGAAATGGCTAAAAGACCAATTTTTTTTTCTACTTTAACTATTTAAATCAATTTTCCAATTATTTATGGGTCCGTTATTACACATTATAATTAAGAATTATTTACATATTTTTTAAATAATCAGAACTTATCAAATAATTACCGTCAACAAAAGTGAATGTTACAACTTTAAGTATCGAAAATACATGTAGAGAATATCTCCTCTACCATGTACTATGACATTTGTTATATGTTTTGATTATTCAATATGCCTTAATCACTTTCAAAATGCATGTCCAACACCATGTAATTTTGTTGATTTTAACGAAGTTGTTTCTGATTTAACGATATATGTTGAATCTTTTAACCAAGTTATTTTTAATTTAATCATATTAGTTGAATACTTAAAACCTTTAAATTTTATATAAATATAAATTATATTTATATATAGACTTGGGATCCAGGTGAAAAAAAATCTCGTAAGAACACCTTCTAAGCCTTTAGATGATTTTTTTATTGCAATACCGTAAAAAATGTTGTAAAATTTTGGTAGTTAAGTGGAACTTCAGTGACATAACTGTTAGGGATACATAACGCACATAGATTAACATGAAAAACATTGAACATGCACATACATTCGCTAACTTTCACAAACCTTCATATACAAGCACATACCTCATATGCCTTAACTTGTTTTAATATAGATTAACATGAAATTCTTTATTAATTTATGTCACATACCTTCACATATCTTAAAATAAACACTTTAATATGAAAATCTTAACATACATTTACAATTTTGAAAAGATCATGTCGAGACCAAAATGCACATCATTAATATTTATTAGAAAACTGTGAATTACCGATGACAGTTACCGACAGCCAAAAGCAGTCAGAATTTACCGACGACCAAATACTCATTTTATACTCCATTTTCATGCGTTCAACGAACCAAACACATAAGGATGGGTTTGTGGATCCAAATATGATGTCATCGACATATATCTGAATAAGAATGATATGACCCATAATTTTCCTTAGAAATAGGGTGCTACCAATCTTTCCTCTTTCCAAATTTTCAGTGATTAGAAAAGATGAAAGGGTATCATACAAAGCACGAGGTGCTTATTATAACACATAGAGAGCCTTATGAAGTTTATAAACATAACCTGGATGCTTAGGGTCAAAGAACCCTAGGGGTTGTTCAACGTAGACTTCTTCATTTAGTTTGTCATTTAGAAAGGCACTATTTACATCCATTTGATATACTTTGAAATCTTTGTGCGAAGCATAGACTAAAAATAATCGAGTTGCTTCGATCTTAGCCACTGGAGCAACGTTTCATCGTAATCTATGCCTTTCTCTTGTCTATATCCCTGAGCAACAAGTCTAGCCTTGTTACGGGTTACAGTCTCATGCTCATTTAGCTTGTTACGATACACCCATTTATGCGTTTAGCGACACCATTTTGTTGAGGAGTACGTACTGCTAAGAAGTTATGAGAAATTCCCTTACTCTCAAATAAGTTGTCCAAAGTATTGTTTTTGAATTCAGTACCATGGTTACTTCTTATTGAGCGTATGGTTTGATTGTTTAGCACTTCCATTTTCGTTTCAAAGGAAATGATCTCTTCTGGAGTGTCACTCTTATATCTGAGAAACATTACCCAAGTATATCTTGAGAATAAATCAACAATGACAAGCGTATACTTCTTTCCAACAATGGATTGTTTGTTGACAGGTCCAAACAAATCAATATGGAGTAGATGTAGAGGGGTGCTCACTGAAGAAACTTGTTTGGATTTGAAACTAGGTTTTGTTTGTTTTCCTTTCTCACACGCTGAACATAGAGATTCCTTAGCGTATAAGTGATGAGGTAATCCAGTGATAAGTTCCTTACTTGCAAGTTCATTCAACATCTTGAAGTTCAGATGAGAGAGTCTTTTGTGCTATAGTCAGTTGACATCTGATGAGGCTTTGGAGAGAAAACAAATATTTTCAGTGTTGGAATAGTCCATGTTAATTACATAGACATTCTCCAAGCGAGTAAGAGTGAGGGCAAGAGTTCTGTTCTTGTCACTAACAGTAAAAGATCTTTTTGAAAAATGCATTGAAAAGTCTTTGTCACAAAGTTGACCAATGCTGAGAAAATTATGCTTCAGTCCTTCAACGTAAATAACTCTTGTAAAGGTAGTTACTCCATTGGTTAACACACCAAACCCTATGGTGTAGCCTTTACCATTTCCACCGAACGACTTTCTCTTCCTTATATTCAGTTAGCAAGGTTTTGTCTCCGGTCATGTGTCTATAGCATCCGCTATCAAAATACCGATACCCTTAAGATCCTGCATTCAAAAGGAAGATTAATTTTGAATCGGTGCCCATTTTACAATGGGTACAGCTTGGTTAGTGCATGAATTTGGTCGAGGCTCAAAAATTAGGACCATGCTCACCAAATCCAACGGTCACACTATCGGTACGAAATGCGCAAACATCTTAAGGCAATAATCGGCAACTAACTCGGCCGACCTTACATTTTCTTCTTGAAACAAGGCAGATTCAATGAGCCTATTGGTTTTAATTCAACCAATAACTCTGACCCAACATGGTCAACTTAATGTACTCATCATACTTATATTGTCAGTCAAAGTGACAATGCTAGAAACATCAACTTCTTCAAATGACTATTCACCAAGGAATTTATACTCTACCCCATCGATCATCACGTTAAGGTGATTCAAGCATATACATGCAACATGTAAGTTCATAATAACACTAGCCAGGTGCAATTATGAACGTGCCATACATGAAGATCCTTGCTACCCGCATCATGATTCCCGATTCTAGTGACTCTATCAACCTCAAAATATCCTATCTTAAAGTGCCTAATCGTACAATCTCTCTTTCCTTTGCTTAGTAACATGATAGTTTGAGTCTAGGCATCCAAATTCAATACCTAAATCTCTCAAACTTATGCTCTGATACCAACTTGTAACACCCTCAAATTTGGAAAGAGCGACTAATTTAAAATTTTCAACAATACCTCAAAGTAGAATAAAATCTCTCACGACAAGTCCATACTTGAAATACAATTCTAGGTTGAACCATCAACAAAATAAATAAAGTCTTACATAAAGACTAGTTAAAGTCGGGTGTTACTAAAAACCCAATAACAATCGTTATATCCAAAGTGTGGAAGACTTCACCAAGCTACTCACCCTCGTGCATATAACTAGTACCCATCTCTTCACAGGGTCGCTAGTACCCATCCCCAACCAGGAAATGATTCACATGCCGACAAATAAAAAGGTTAGGCTAACGCCTAGTGAGTTCAAGAGTTTTCAACATGATTAAATATATTATTAAAAAAAAGAATACAATTTAAATCATAATCTTTCAAAATTATTTACTTTAAATATGGAAACAACTCGTTTTCCAATAACATGCATTTTCAAAGATGAACACCTTAATACAAAATATTTTTTATAAAATGATGCATCCCAAAACTCACTCAAAACGAGAATAGAAATTGACTCTCAATTTATGAAATGCGGATAAAACTTTATATCCCGAAACATCCATAACACGGGTGGGGCATAATACTCAAACCATAAATCATGAATAAAATCCATATATATAAAACGTCACCGAAAACATGGATACTAAAACTCAATACCCAAAACAACACCTTTCGGTGACGAGGGAGACCCGATTCCATTGAATGTAGCGGGAACACGTATCTATGTTATAAGCATGTTTTCAAGGATGGACAACCATTGACATCAACCCTATCCATGTCTTTAGTTATGGTAGGCATCAACCCTATCCAGGTCTTTAGTCGTTTGAACATCAACTCTATCAAATTATTTAGTTCGGTACAAATGTGGGTTCAACTCTATCCAAGTCTTTAGCCTAAAGAATCACCAAGTTCAACCCTATCTAGGTCTTTACCTTGGGATCTCACCATCCTTGACATGCTTGTTCATTTAGAAATTACATTATATCACCAATGGCTATTTCCAAATCACAACTCGGGGATCTTATCCCACATTTACACGATAAAGCCGACTTTTATCTCTATGGATCTAATTCATTACAGTATAAAACATTACATGACTCAAATGAATGACAAAGCACTCAAAACATGTCATTTCCATCAAAACACAATTAAATGCGTCGTAAAACCAAAGCTCCTCTTCAAGCCAATAAAACTAGGCAAATGCCCCCAAGACTCCTTTGAGTCACAGCCGGGCCAAAGCTCCACAAATCCATCTAACCATTGGTTAAAAGTCAAAAAATGCAATAAACACAATTGACCCACGTTTATGAAAACACATGCTCCAAAATGCACGAATAAACTCCAACACAAATTTAGATTTAGACAAATCATTTTCCAAATGAGTTTATACCAATTATCCTTTCAAAACGTCCCATAACACAAAATCAAGCATTTCCCCAAAACACACACTAAAAGTGCATTTATACTCGAAAGATTTTATTCCATAAAATGAATCATTAAAATACCAATACTCATGATTTATTTATCAGAATGCCCAAAATCCCAAATGTGGGTGTTTTACAAAGTTTATAAAGTTAAACACTTCAAATAATCAAAACTCATCAAATAACTCAACAGTTGATAATTTCATGTAAAACATATAAACATTTAAAAATTGACATTTTGGCCTATACACCGTTTTCATAAATCAACTTGAACTCACCTTACTAGATTTAGGCTAAATCTAGATTTTCCCCAACTTGAGCTCCTTTGAAGAAATTTGAATCCTCAAGCCAAAACTTCCAAAAACCTATATCCACAAGTTTCCAAACATAAAATACACATATTCAAGTGCTTATAATCATTTCCCAAACATCTTATATCAAAATCTCCATTTTGGCCAAAAACCCTAATTTGACCTAACTTCCCCAAAATCATCCGATCCAAAATTTGAGAAAATACAACCACTAGGAAGTCATAAATGGAGAATTTATAACTCATAGTAAAGTTTTGAAACTAGTAGGATAAACTCACCACTTAGGTTTCGGTAAAAACCTAGAAAACCTTAAATTTCTTGAAGATGGAGGTGATGATGATGAGATCTTCATCTTAGCCTCCACTCCACCATAAAATACACTTGGATATTCCAAAAAATAACAATCTATCCTTGAAAAGATCTCAAATATGAAACCATGGCACTTTGAATCACCAAAAACGAAGTAAAAATGAGAGATATATGAAGAAATGAATAATGGGGCTGAAAATCGCGACTTTATGCACACTGTTACCTCCATGCGATTGTGCCATGCTATAGTGACAATGTCACAATTGCGGGCACAATCTCTCAGATTGTACTGAGAGTTTTTGGCCTTCAGCGATTGTGACATGCTATAGTGACAGTGTCACAATCGCTAGCACTATAGCCAATCATGTACCGAACACTGTTTTGGCCATAACTTCTTCGTTTTAGCTCTGATTTTGCTCCGGAAAGAACTGTTGGTCTCGTAATTTAATTCCTCATCTAGAAAGACTATAAAATCTATCATTTTATCCCAAAATCTCATTTCCTCTATTTCTCTCAAAAGATCGATTTCTATACTACCTTGAAATAGTACTTACCCAAAAATTACGGGTGTTACACCATTGTCATAAATACATGGCACATTCATTGGGATGACCAACCAGTTGGTAATCTCCGTTGCTATTCTGACATATGTTACAAATTCATGACACTATAGCCGGGACTACCACACTTTCAGTACCATTGGTGCTATTGTGACAGATGTTACAACCACATGTCACTATAGCCGAGACGACCATACTCTCAGTACCATTGGTGTTATTTTGACAACTCACAATGACATGACACTATAGCCGAGACGACCATACTCTCAGTACCGTTGGTGCTATTGTGACAAATGTCACAACCACATGGCACTATAGCCGCACTCCATATGTGGTTCTTCCTTTACCGATTCACCCAATTCAACACTTTTCTTCAATTGGGATAAAAATTCAGGGTGTTACAATCCTCCCAACCTTAAAATAGATTTCGTCCTGGAAATCTAGTTCATACATAAAACATTTTAATATTACGCAATACTAAGCACCAGTCCGATAATTGTCTTGTCATCTACTCCTCCCAAAAGAATAATATTATAAAGATATAAGCCTCAAATAACATCATTTTCACAAAACGGCCAATTTTAGAATGAACTATAATTTATATAAAAAAAATGTGAACCACATTAAATTTTACAATGAACTATAATTTTGGTCCCAAGGATTGATCAGTGTTTTGTAACACTTTCTAACTGATGATATTAAAACAATCAGTGGTTTCTAGAGATGTCTAGGAGTCTATTTCACCGTGGTTGAAGAAAAACCGAAGTCAATCCTATTGTATTTTCTGTCAACAAAATTATTGGTGTTAACCCTACATGAAGTCAATGTCACCAACAAAGTATAGTTTCCTTGTCTTGAATTGACTTTTTAATATGATAGTTTTAATTAAAATTAGTGTAAACTAAAATTTTGGTCCTTGAGGTTTACTCGTTTCTACGAAAATCGTCCCTAAACTTCAATAACTATAATGAACAGTCCTACTGTTTGCATTTTGCTTTGAAAGTGGTCCCTCGTCGTTAACTCCATTAAAAAACTAGGTTAAGTGAGGGGTACTTTCATCTTTTTACACCTTTTTTGTTTTTTCTTGTCTCTCCCTCTCCTAAAACTCCTTCCTCCATCTTGCCTTTTTTTCTCTCAGATAATTTACACACACATTTCTTCCCCATCTTCCTAAAACTCCTCCTTCCTCCATCTTCCTTCCCCACCCACATATTTCAAGAAATCTTGCATCACTCGGCCATGGATCTACTTCCAGATGAGCTCCAATTCATCCTTTAATCACCCAAATCCAAGACCCACTTTCCTCTTTGTTTTCTCCCTTCTCTCCACTGCCATGTATATATATGTATGTATACAACGACTAAGACCAACACACATCGCACCACCTACTGCAGGAACCATCTCCGGTGACCTCACATTATCCGATCACCATCTCCGGCGACCTCACATGCTCCGGTCACCATCTACGACAACCTCACAAAATCTTCCTCTAACAAATCTTTACTAGCCTTAATATCCTGTTCTGTCATTGCCAACCTACACTGTTCTGGTATCTTTCGGTTCCTTCCTTCTGTCACCACCCACCACAACAAGGTTCATTCTATTCATATGTGTATGTGTGTGTGTGAATCTAAAGAGAGAGAGAGAGAGATCAATACTGATGTATCCATAGAGAGAGATCCATATTGAATCGATAGAGAAAGAGATCGTGATAGAGGGTGTTGTCGGAGAAGACCAGCGGGGAAGATCGCCGAAGATAACCACCGGAGAAGAGCGTCGAAGAAGACCATTCCCACCACCCTCACCGACCACCGTGACCCACAACCTCTCCCTCCTTTCTTTTTGTGTTCACGTTCCCATCACTACCCGTAACCACCCCCTTCCGTATTCCATCACCACCGAGTCAAGTTTCACCGATCACCTATTTCGTCCTTGCTTCTCTTCATCCATTGTTGTTTATACACTAATCATTTGGTACCACAACACCTACAACAAACACATCTCTGATTACCGTTAGGGGTATACACACACACACACACACACACACACACACACACACACACACACACACATATATATATATATATATATATATATCAATATAATTTAAAGAAAATTACAATTAGGTCCCTAATGTTCTACGGTTTAAACGAAAATAAGAAAAAAATAAAAAAAAAGAGGAAACAACCATGGTTGGATGAAAATACCCCTGACTTTAACAGATTTAACGAAGAAGGACCACTTTCAAAGCAAAATGCAAACAGTAGGGATGTTCACTGTAGTTATTGAAGTTTAGGGACGATTTTCGTAAAAACGTGTAAACCTCAGGACCAGAATTGTAGTTAATAAATTACGGGTTTGGTCCTTGATGTATGTGGTTTTTATGGAATTAGTCCTTTTGAATGGGTTAGGTTATAATGGGCGTCGGGTTGGGTTGAGATTTTTCCAACTCATCAGAATTTGATTGGGTTGTATAAATATCATAAACCAACTCAAACTACGTACACCCTTGAAGTCTAGCCTTCTACGGGGCCCATTCCATAAAAATCAACATGTAACAGGAACCAAATCTGTAATTTACTCTATAGTTTATATGATCATTAGAATGTTTGTATAAAATTATTATTTTTTTTTAAATTGTAAAAGTATCTTCTGCAATGTTATTATAAAAGCTTTTAAAATAAACACTACATATATTGTCTCATTAATTTTAAGTTTAAGTTGATAAAAAAAAGACACATAACGTTTTTTTTTTACAATAAATAAAAATTGATAGATTGATAAATTATCAATAACATTGTTTGCTATAATTTATATAATAGTTTTTATTAAATTATGTTTGAAAAATAAAAAAGTGATGTTTACTTCATATAATAATGGATATTCGTGTTTAATTAAATTATTATGGATTTTGACTTAAGGCCTACGCTGCCGACAAGGTAGCGGCCTTCTTCCTGTCGGTAGGGTGGTGTTGGTGGTAGTCTTTGGCATATAAATCATTAGTCATTAATCTCTAGTCTTCTTTGTAATCCACCACTTTTGTTGTCATAATCTCAAACTTTAAATAAATGAACCATTGACTTATTTTACTATTTTTAATAAATTAACCTTTTCCTCTTATCATTGATTAATTAATTAAAAGTACAATATATATATATATATAAATTTAAACGAGAACACTAATTATTTAAGAAAATAAGAAAACAACAAATCATTTATAAAATTGTATGTGATTTTACATTAACCCGAAATAAGGGACGCGTGCGACTTTGGCCGCAACCTAAAGTCGCGGGCAAAATCGCGTGAACCATATATGATTTTGTGTGTAAATCATATATGATTTTGTATGTATTCGGTTGTGTTCGTGTTTTCTTAAATAGATGTTGTTCTCGTATGAACTCACCTATATATATATATATATATATATATATATATATATATATATATATATATATATATCAGTACAGTGGAAGAATTATACGAGAAAACAAATTAATTTGCGAGAAGGCGAAAAGAAATACGGGTCATATACCTTATTTAATAAATGAATTAAATAAAACATTATTAAATTAAATAGAAAAGAGTATGATTATTATTTTGTGTATATCATTATTTATAACCGATGAAATAATCCCTAATAAATAGGGGTTGAGTTTGTTCTCCAAACCGATTTCTAGTAATCGTAAGAAACCGATTTCATCACAAATTTAAATCTATAACAGTTTAAGTATAGGTTTTATCACATATGATAATTTGTTCGATGATCGTACGATGTGAAATCTTCAAGAAAGATTTCATTATGTCTTAGATCGTTATTGTTTGATCTCATGTACTTCCGAGAACCCAACTTCTTAATCTTTAACCCAACAATAAAGGGTATACAAAACCCAACACCTTTATAATGCAAAGGAACTAAGCAATTAAAAATTAAAGGAAGAAAAACAGATTCTTCCAAGGAACCTAAGACCTTATTATTGAAACTCAACAATGAGGGATATATGAAATCCAACACCTTTGAGTTGCAAAAAAAAAAGTTGTTAAAGTCAAGGCGTCACACTAAGCGGAAGAAACCTAGTGATGAGCCAAGTGAGAATTGCAAGCACTATTAATCTTGCAAGACCCAAATTCATTCAATCAAGAAAACCAATAAGTTAAGGAATAACATCAAAATATACTGATTTGATAAAAGATGCTTACAAATGCTTGAAAACTCCTATTTAGAAGGAAATAGTATACCCTATTAAGTACAAAATTTAAGGCTCTTAAATACATTATTTAAGACCAAAACTCTTAGGATTTCCCTTATAGGCGAAGGATCGTATGAGAAGTTGAGTTAATGGTGAGAAGCGTGAGTAGTGGATCTGAACCGTTGATCACTTTTAATCTCAAACCCTCCTATGAATCGTGACTTAGAAGAGAATTGATCTAGTGCATTTCGGTGCATCTTATCTTGGTGTAACTCATCCTAATGTGCGTCCATTTATCATCCAACGGTGGATAACCATTTCTCACGCTTCTCACAATTAACTCAACTTTTCATTGGAACCTAACCCTTCCCTTATAATGACTAACTTGAGTTTTCAAGACTATTTTTATTTAAATAAAAGGCAAAAAAAAAGGTAATATGATCTTGAGCCTTCAACGACAATTCAAATATGTAAAAGTTAACCCACTAACATAAGATAATTTATCCAATTGGGCTTGAGGTCTTGGAATTCTTCTAAAGGGGCTAAAATGATGAGATTAGTTAAAGCCTCTTTGTTGGGTCATCAAAGATTTGAAGATGACCTCCCCTTTTTGGCTTATAATTGTATATCTGAAAAATGTTGTACACTTTCATACTTAGGATACTTTATGATTCTTTGTAATAGCTTAATAGTGCTTTAAAAGATCAGTGAATCGAAGACCAACCAAATTCAACATGAAGCAAGTCTACTGATGCGGATCAAGATGAACTTCAAAAGAACTGAGCTACCATTGCCGAAGATAAGCAACATCTTCGACATATCTTTCTTCTGCCGATCCTTCTCTTATTTGGCAGAGGACTTCCCTGCCGATCCTCTTCTATCGGCATCCTTCTGCTGATCCTTCGACAGAGACTCTTCATGCCGATTGTTTTTCTATCGATAATACACCTTTATGGCAAATCCTCATGATTTGACCATACTTCATCTTTCCCAATGTTCTTCTCACAAAAGGAAT
Source organism: Arctium minus (assembly GCA_954870635.1). NCBI lineage: Eukaryota > Viridiplantae > Streptophyta > Magnoliopsida > Asterales > Asteraceae > Arctium > Arctium minus. Next base: position 8,380,127 of record OX941096.1, on the reverse strand, counting down.
GGAAACTTCTATTGCACTGAGGATATTCACTTGAGTTCTGATCTGATTGAGACTTTCTTCTTAAAAGATCTCAAAAAGATTTGTAACAGAAATATTTTATTAGGATATCGTCTTATCATAGTACAAAAGTTACCTTTTGTATTTTGATAAGTCACTTCAAATATCTAATAATTTATTGAAAATATCTCAACCACCCATCCAACAAATGACAACTGTCATTTGCATTTAATGCATGGGGTAGTATATATAAAGGGTGAAGGCCTCTCCATACAAACCACACTTTCAGCTCAAGTAATCTTTGTGCATTCAACAAGTTGTTTACTTTGTCTCTCTCTCTCTCTCTCATAGATTTTTGTCTTAGTGCTCTTCAAGTTGTGTTCTAACGTTTTCTAAGTGATAGATTGTTAGGATAGTTTTACTATTCTTTTTCCGCAACAAGCTTTTGTAAGATAAGTGTAATTCTTGATAATTTTTATTATCCAATAGAGAATTAAAATTAAGTTAAATTTTTGTGTATTGTATTCAACCCCTCCCCACTTTTACAATACTTGTTTACTTATTTTAGGACCAACAAGTGGTATCAGAGCGGTTGGATTAATATAATAAACCAGATCTATTATGGCATCATCGTCCAACACTAAAGTTGATTCTATTTCTTCTCAAAACTCTTTTCACCTTGACAATGGGTCGATTGCCAAGCCACCTAGGTTCAACCCAAGAAAATTTTCTTTATGGAAAAGTCGAATGATGTTGTTCTTTGAAGGTGTTGACAATCGCTACCTAACTGTTCTTCTTGAAGGGCCCATTGTCCCAAAAGTCTGGGATAAATTTGTCAAAACTTCTAAAGACAAGGACACCTTGTTTCAAGTTTCCGATGAATCTTCTAATGAGGAAAGGTCTTCTGCTACTGGGCGATATATCACCAAAAAGCCCAAAGAGTACACTGATGAAGATAACCACCCTATAGGCCTTGATTCCAAAGTCCGAGCAATCATTGCTCTGGCTCTTCCAGATGAAGTGTATCATTCCTTGGTCAACCTCTCTTCTGCCAAGGAAATGCGGTCTACGCTATGTGTTTTGTATGAAGGTACAGATGAGGTCAAGAAAAGTAGAAAAATCTCTCTCGTACGAAAGTACGAACTCTTCTCCCACGAAAAGGGAGAATTTCTTTCTGACTATTACAATCAATTTAATAGTCTTCTTAATGACCTCAAGCTTTTGGGGAAACTTTATGATAATGAGGAAGTCCTATGCAAATTCATGGATGGACTTCCAGACTTCTGGGAGAACATTTGTACTTGTATAAAGACAACCAAGGATTTAGAGAGTCTTCCTCTTACTGTGCTCTATGGAACTCTTTTCAACTATGAGAAAACTCGTATCCAAAGGAAAACCATCATAAAAGAGATAAAAGCCCCTTCTATGGCTCTTATCAATGATGGTTCCAAGAAATCTATGTGTATTCCCTGCATTACCTATCCTTCTGATGACTCAGACCGAGAGAGTCATAATGACTCAGACCACCATTCGGAGGCATATCTAAGTGAGGCCGATGATGAGGGTGAAGATACCTCAGTTGATCAAATGACAGAGGAAATGGGCATGTTGGCCAACTTCTCTAATTTTAAAAACAACTCTTCTTCTAAACGTTTCAAATATAACAGGAAATTCTCTTTCTCTTCTAGAAATTCTATGGACAAATCCCAAGACGAATGCTACGCATGTGGATAGAAAGGCCACTTTGCTTCTGAGTGTAGAAGCAATCCTCCTAGGAAATCCAAATCCAATTCCTCCAACTCTTCTAAAGGGAGGAGATTAATATCTATCTCTACTGGTAGATCTCACTCCTGAAAATCTTCTCTCACATCTTTTAAAGACCATTCTGATCGGGCTGAGAAGTATAAAGCCAAATACAAGAGAGAAAAAGAAAGAAATGAGAATTCTCTCCGAAGAGGAAAAGGTCTGATGGCTGATTCTCTCGATTGGGCCGATGAACCCACATCTGATAGTGAGAAAGAAATATCAAGCAAATGTCTTATGGAAAAACTTGATGATATGACCAAAGATTCTGACACAAGGATGGATTTCTCTGCTGCGTGCTCTTCATCATCCTCTCAGGTACATCCTTTTCACTCTCTCTCTGTGATGACGAAAAGATTGAAGCATATGACTCTTTGACAATCCTTTATCATAACGAAAAGGATGCTAAGAAAAGAGCCAATGCACAGATCAAGTCTCTTCTTCCCAACTTCAAGTCTTTCTTTCTCAACTAAATCTTTTTGATAAAATGAAAGTTGAATTAGAAGACTTAATAACTATTAATTTTGTTCTTGCAAAAGAAAAGAATAAATTGTTCAAACGTCTTCAAAAGGAACAAGAGATAGTTAACAAATGGACCACTTCCTCCAAAAACCTAGAAAAGATTTTCAAAGACCAGGTAACTGGTGATGATAAATTTGGTCTTGGATATGGAAAAATGGGAATTCTATGACCCATGCCTAGTGTTCCTTCTACTCCTTTCAAATCACCAATTTTTCATACTCCCTCCAAACTTCTCACATCCAAGCCCAAGGGAAAAGTCAATAAACCCTCTCAAGAATCTAAAAAGGTGTTCATTTACTGTAAATGTTATAATTGTGGTGACACTTTTCACTTGGCTAAGGACTGTCCAAAGGAACATATTGACAGATATTGTCAAGATGTTCCTTCTTCTTCTTCTTCTAACCCTAAAGGACCCACCTCAAAATGGGTACCAAAGAACTGATTTGGTTGTGATTGTAGGTCATTGGACATCATCAAACTTGGCATCTTGATAGTGGATGCTCACGTCATATGACCGACAACAAATCTCTACTATTAAACTATGTGAGCGAAAAAGGACCAACTGTAACTTTTGGTGACAAATCTCGTGGTTCCACTAAAGGTTATGGAACTCTCTCAAATGGTACCATCACCTTCAATAAAGTAGCCTATATGGAAGGACTAATGCATAATCTTTTGAGCATTAGTCAGCTATGTGATCTTCAGAATAGATGACTGTCTCATTACTGACAGAAATTTTCACATTATCCTATCTGGTTCTAGAAAAGACAATGTGTATGTCATTAACATGAGTCATAAATCAGCAGACGAAAAGAGCATATGTTTCATCTCTGAAGATTCCGAAAAGAAGAACTGGCTCTGGCATAAACGTCTCTCTCATCTAAACTTTAAGACGTTAAATGCTCTATCCAACAAAGAGATGGTTATAGGGCTGCCAAAAATCTCCTTTGCTAAAGAAAAAACTATGTGCAACGTGTGAAAAAGGCAAGCTGAAAAAGTCATCTTTCAAATCTAAACAGTGTTTCTCCATCACTACCCTTCTTCAGATGCTGCATATGGATCTATATGGGCCTGTTATCACTCCAAGCCTAGGTGGAAAAGGTACATCCTTGTAATTGTTGATGAATTTACACGTTACACTTGGGTATCTTTTCTCAAGTACAAAAGTGACACATCTGAAGAAATCATCAATTTCATCAAGAAATCTGAAGTGCTCAACGGTCAACTTGTTCGATCTGTCAGAAGTGACAACGACACCGAATTCAGAAACGTTACCTTAGATGCCTTTTTCAATGATAAAGGCATCTCAAAAAACTTTGCAGCTATTAGAACACCACAACAAAATGGTGTGGTAGAAATAAAGAACCGAACTCTGTGTGAAGCTCCACGGTTTATGCTGAGTGAATCCAACCTTCCTACCTACTTCTGGACTGAAGCTGTCAACACAGCCTGTTTCACTCAAAACAGGCCCATTATAGTGAAAAGACATAACAAGACTTCTTATGAAGTCTTCTATCGCCGAAAACCCAACATCAGCTTTTTTCATGTTTTCGGCTGTGTGTGCTTTATTCTGAATTATCGAGAACATCTCGGAAAATTTGTGTTAGGTCCAATTGAGATCACTATTCAATCAATGTATAGAAGATTAACAAGAATGATTGGGAAGGAATGTTTGCTTATTCACAAAGTCTCACAATCTAGAGAGAGGAAATGTTTCTCTCTCTAGAAACACAAAGAGCGCGTACAATCTACATTTTTAATGAAAAGTTAGAAAACAAACTACAAACAAATCCTATATATACCCTCACACCCTTGTTTACATTTAAGCTCAAACCCAATTACAAGGCCCAAATACATAAACATGATTACTTTACAAAACTTCCAATACTTAGAACATTTTATGTTCTAACATTCCCCCCCCCCCTAAGTTTTGTAAAGGAATCATCCTCTTTAGCTTCATCTCTTCTCCCCCTTGATTTCTTTTGAAAACTTAGCGTTGCTTAAACTTCAAAACAACTCCGACTCCCCCTTGAAAACAACTCTTATCCTTGAAGTTTCAACTTTTTTACCAGATCTGATGTAGACAATAACCTCGACTGAGTGCACACAAAGACAACTTTTATCTCTTGTAAATCCAACACATTCGTTATGCCCACAAGAAAGAAATTTGTGAATTATGACGTGACAACCAAAGTGCATCTTCAGTTTATAACACCAGATCTGTCTTTGAACAACGAGTTGAATAGGAATTCAACTTAAGAACTTATTCTGATCAGCTTACAGGAGGAAGCATCTTATAACAAACACTACAATGCAAGGGTTAGAAGATAATTCTTATATTTGTTCAACAACTGAAGAAATACACTCATTTTCTAACTGCTTTTCCGAACACTGAATGAACTCACTCAGAACTCCTTTCTTCACGAATCAGTTGGATGATTATAAGCACTCAAAATTCTGAATCACAACCAAAGCATCAGAACAATGATGGTAGTCACTCACACTTCTAATTGATCAGGTAAGAAGAATGATTAAGAGCACTCAAAAGTCTAACATCGTAGAGAAAAACTCCAGACTGATGATTGCAGATACACAGGTTGCTAATCCAATCCAATCAGAGACTAAATCCAAACATCCAGTATCTGAAAATATTGAAAAGCATGAGCACTCTTGAAAATTTAGATCAGTTGCTAAAAATATGTGACCAACGAAAGATAGGAATGATGTCACATATGCATTACGCGGAAAATCTCAGGAACAGGGAAAACTTGTAGCAAAATGGGTTCAGAGCAGCAACTTTTCGCATAACACATGAAAACTTTTCGGATAATGAACAATTCGCAAACCATTGATAGTTTTAGGCCACAATTCACATGAGGTATGAGCCGAAATATGTACAATTCGCATAGCGTTGTATGCAAATTCCTCACATTTCGCATACGCCTATGTGCGAATTCCTCGCAATTCTCAAGGCTACTCTCTTACTTCAAAAGCCTATAGAGTCTATAACCTTAGAAGAAAATATATTGATGAATCAATACATGAGAAGTTTGATTATCACAAGTTATCTTCTCTCTCTTGTGATGACAATGAGTTGAACGAATGAATCACTTCTTGTGTAGGGGATGATTCTCATAGGCAAACTTCGGCAGGACCCTCCTGTATACCATTTTCGGCAGAACCGTCATCTCTAAACAACCACAATTCGGAATTTCTCCCATCTTCTGCCGAACCTCCATCTCAACCTATAATCCCTGAAGTCCTTGTCGATCATATACCTCAATCAACTCCACTTCATACTATCCAGATCAGTCTAACCGAACTTTCACCGTCATATTCTCCAAGTTCATTTCCTGCACCTCTTCCACCAGCCCTTAAATAGACCAAAGATCACCCCATTGAACAAATCATTGGTGATCAATAGGCAGGTGTCCAAACTAGAAGAGGTATTGGAAATATTTGCCTCTATATGAACTTTCTTTCTGTCATGGAACCCAAGAAAATTGAAGAAGCTTTAGCCGACCCTTGTTGGATCACTGTTATGCAAGAAGAGCTTTCTCAATTTGAGAGGAACAAAGTTTGGAGACTTGTTCCTCGTCCTTATGGAAAGACCATCATTGGCACTAAGTGGGTCTTCAGAAACAAGATGGATGGAGAAGGCACTGTCATCCGGAATAAAGCCAGGCTTGTTGCTCAAGGATATCGACAGGAGGAAGGAAATGACTATGACGAAACCTTTGATCATGTTGCTAGACTTGAAGCAATAGGAATCTTTCTGGCCCATACTGCTCATAAGAATTTCCGGGTCTTTCAAATGGATGTTAAAAGTGCATTTCTCAATGGAGAACTTGCTAAAGAAGTCTATGTGAAACAACCTCCAGGTTTTGAAGACCCAACTCATCCTAACTATGTGTTCAAACTAGATAAACCCTCTATGGTCTCAAACAGGCTCCTCGTGCCTGGTATGATACTTTGTCAGACTTTATTCTCTCCAACAGATATACCCGAGGTAAATTGACAACACTCTCTTGTTCAAATCTATGTGGATGATATCATTTGTGGTGCCACTGACGAATCTCTTTGTCAGGAGTTTGCCTCTCTCATGAAAAGTAAATATGAGATGAGCATGATGGGTGAGCTAACATTTTTTCTTGGCCTACAAATTAAACAAACTTCTGAAGGAATTTTCATAAACTAAAGTAAATACATTAGTGATCTTCTAAAAAAGTTTAATTTTGAAAATTGCTCTCCCATGAAAACTCCCATGGCACCACCTCTAAAGATACATGTTGATCCAGCTGGTAAACCATTTGATATCACAAATTATAGAGGAATGATTGGGTCTCTTCTTTATCTTACTGCTAGTAGACCTGATATTATGTATGCTACCGTGTTATCAAGCCAATCCCAAGGAATCTCATTTGGCTGCTGTGAAACGCATCTTTTGGTACCTAAAAGGTACTATGAATTTGGGTCTTTGGTATCCCAAGGACTCAGGTTTTGAACTAATTGGGTATTCAAATTCTGACTTTGCAGGGTCCAAAGTTGATAGAAAAAGTACTACTAGAAGCTGCCAATTGCTAGGTGGAAATTTGGTCAGTTGGTCTAGCAAGAAACAACACTCAGTCTCCACTTCTACTGTTGAAGCTGAATATGTTGCAGCTGGTAGTTGTTGTACTTAGATCTTGTGGATGAAGAATCAACTCCAAGATTATGATAAGTTTTAGTCCCAAGTTCCTATACTGTGTGACAACTCCAGTGCAATAGCAATTGCCAACAATCCTGTGGTGCATTCACGATCAAAGCATATTGATATTCGATATCACTTTATAAGGGATCATTCTCTAAAGGTGATATTGAACTTCATTTCATTCCTACCGATTTTCATCTTGCATATCTTTTCACCAAACCTTTGGATGAAACAAGATTCAATTTCCTTGTTGGATCTTTAGGTATGTTAAATTTTGAGTAAAAAAAAAATTCTATGTCTTTTTCGGTAGACATATTTTCTACCGAACCTTTCTTTACCCAAACTTTCCTTTGTTTTCGGAAAACCTCCCCTCTATCGAATGTATACCAATTCGGTAAGCCTCACGCTTACCGACCACATCCTTGTCAAACATCCATCTTCGACAAAACTCTCAATTTTTCTCTTCGATACCCATCCTTTCTACCGATCAAACCACTACGAACAATATCCCTTCGGCATCCCTCTCCTTTGCCGAATTTCATCTTCGGTATATGTCTTTACCAACCGACAATCTCACCACCCTTGGTTTCCGTTGCCAACAACTCTTCGGCAACAAAATCTTTCGATAGTTATCACTTTCGGTATCCCTAACCATTGCCGAATCATACTTCGACAACTTGCTGACATTTTGTTCTTATCCACTTCGTTATCGAATAATTTCGGCACCTCTGTTCTACCCTATCCTTGCTTGCCACGTGTCAAGATTTGACACGCCGTGTCAGAGACATGACCTTTCGTATAGTCTACGACCCTGCCTTGGCCATTTTTCGTCCTTTCCACTTCCCCATGTTTCCAAAACCATCATTACCCTTCAATTTTTTTAAATCCTTTAGTTTTCCCCCACCTATATATACTTCCTTCTTTCCACTTTTCAATCTTTACCATCTTCATTCTCTCAACTCTCTCTCCTTCACAACAAACCTACAACTATCATCTTCTTTCAAGCTTTCTTCCATGGAATTCAAATCCACCAAGAACGTCCCGCTCTCAAGGGAAACCCTTGCATTCCCGGCATGCAACCATTTGGCGCATCTCAATGTTGATCCTGACCATCCAGAGTTCAACTTGTTGTCCATTTTTCTTCAAAGATCTCTTCTACAACATGCTCTCACTGTGTCAACCAAGATGAGAAAAATGCTCCTTGGTAACTTTTGGCTCACATGTTCTTACAACGAGCACACCCATCAGGTATCTACGTCTATTCTATCTGACTCGGAGCATCCCTACCTCAATTTTGGGATTGAAGATGTTCTTCTCCCATCTCATCTATTACATTTCTCACAAAACTTCCAGATGGGATCAATCTCCGGTGTTTTTCACTCGACTAGCTCATGCTCTGATGTTCACAAGAAAAATAGACTTTGCTCAGGTCATCTTCGACTCCATCGTTACTGTAACCGCTCCATTTCGCACCCCGAATGTGGCTATACCTCGTTTTCTCTCACTCATCATCATTGTTAGCGCATAAATCTGTTGGATACAAGATCAAGTATTCTGAAGGTCGAAGTTGAGAAAGTCAAAGCTGAAGAAAGTCAAATCTCATTAAAAGTCAAAGTCTATTTGTAATTAGTCAAACTTAGTTGTATTTGTATTTGTTGTTTCCTTAGTATTAGGTGTTAGTATAAATACATTTTTCTTCTTGTATTTTTCTGTAGCATCAAAGAGTTAGAATTGAGATTTGAGAGAGAATACGTTTTAGAGAGAGAAAGAGTTCTAGAGAGAGAAAGTGTAAATTGTGAAATTCAAAGTAATCAAACAGGTAATCTTTGATTTGAATCTTGTTTGTTTGATTGTTATTGATTAGAAACTAGATTCTGGAACACACAATCAACCATAAACTAGCCGCACATCTTGCTGTCGATGCTGTTCTTCCCGAGCCCACTATTATCTATGACCTGCTGCCACAACAACTTAGCAAGCAAGTTTTGAGCAAGGGCACTCGAGCTACCGACTACCCAATCACTACACGTATGTTACTTATTGCTACTTCTCCCAGTCCGATTTGGGGTGCCCCTGTAGCGTGGCTGCCAAAAGGCTTCCACAACCACAGAGTCAACCTATTTTAGTAGCCCCTTTCCCCCTACTTCTTCTCGAGCCAAAACGGTGGCTATTAAAAATAAAAAGGGCACCGGTAACGCCGCACTAGCTTTTATGACTTTGACTCCGAAAAAGCCTTCAAAGTCTACCCCAGTCATTACCCCTTCTATTAAGCGGTGGGGTTCAAAATCCCCACCTAAGTCTTGTTCTAAGAGACTTAGGAAACCATTTTTGGCCGAACTTCACAATCGTTCTATCGATTCTCAACAATCAGGTGAAGTTGGAATTCCCTCTTTTGAACTTGAAGGATCTGTTAAGCCTAAGCCTATCTCCTCCACTCCCTCTCAAAAGGTCTTGGATATACACATGGAGTCCCCCCCCCAACTAAACCTTCACCTCAATTTCAATTGAGGGATGAAGATGATTTGGTCTCTTCTCCAGACCAACACTCCTTTTCTTCACCACACAGCCTAACACCTAGGGTCATACCCGATGAGTCTGCACATCTCAATGAAGAGACGACCTCTCCAGGTGTCAGTTCCAAGAGCACAAAAGATTATTTTCTAGAGTTATTATTTTCTGACACCACCACCTTTGTTGTCGACGACCAATGCTCCCCTTCACCCCAAGTTATATTTTCGGCAGCAATCAACACTGCCGACCCATCCCTTAAACCACCGAAAGCCTTTCCAGAGAAAGATTCTCTCAAGCAACCATCTCCCTCTAAACACTCACCCAAACAACCTACCCCCTCTCCTACTCCTACTCCTAAACACTCACCTACACACTCAAATTCTTCCTCTACCGATTCCCCATCAGATTTCCCACCGAAAAGGCAACCTTCATCTCCTATTCGCATCCTACCTTATCACCCACCTTCTCTAGTTACTGAAAGATCTGGCACTTAAGCACCTCCTCCTTTTGTGCCGACTTCCACCCACTCTCATTTCTCCGTTCCCTCTGAGGTTCTTGCCGAAGTTATAAATACAAATCTGCAGCAACGCTTCTTAGGTACCCAGTTTGAACAGTTGCGGAGGTTAATCCGTGATCCAGAACTTTCTGCTTCCCTCGATATCAATAATCAGTCGCTTGCCGACCTTCTTCGCCTCATCAAAGAACAAAACACCGAACTACTTCGTATGCATTCTGACTTCTATAGATGCATGAATGCTATGGAAAAAGATATTTTGGGCATTCTGGGCCCTCTTAGCTATGCTCTGGATGCTATGCTTAAAGAGGTAATAAAACTTATTGACAACAACACCTCTCTCTATGGATTCTCTCAAAGCAGCCTCCGATGCTCGTGATCAAGAACTGGCTTCTCTAAAACAACGGGCTAATTCTCAAGATCAAGTTAATTCTTTGCTTCTTGATGCTCTTTGAAATATCAATGTCAAGCTTGACTCTATGCCTGCCGATGTCACTAAGTTCTGTGCCGAATCACTTGACCTCAATGTCATGGATTATGCTTTTGCTTCTGATGATCGTCGAATTTTGCGTCGCATCAATCGTTGGGTTAACCGTTTCATGACTAAGGCTAAGTTTTCTTCTCCGCCACACACTGAGGGGGAGAAATCATCTGAGGGGGATTTTAATACCCCTCAGATTAATATTACCAGTATGAGTCGAGAAGAACCACTTGACCCTCCTCCTCAACAATCCTCTCAACAACAGGGTCCTTCAATTGAGGGGGAGCAATCAAAAGTAATGGAAATTTCCGAGGCATCTGCCGAAAAGGAGGAACTGAAAAGAAAGAAGAAAATAAATCAGTTTCTACCGATACAAACATTGAAATGGAGGGTTCAACATCTGCCGAAAAAGAAAAGAAAGAAAAGGCCCCATCGGCAACATGCAAAGAGAAGGGAACCGATGATGCTGTTGATGTCATCGAATGGGGAGGGAACCGACCACTCCTCTAAAGTGGTCGAAGAGTCCAAGGAGGAGTCCTTACCAAAGAAGGACAAGCGTAAGCAAATACTTAGACCTGAGGAAGAAGTAGTTGAAGCCAAGCGTCTAAAAGATGCTAGGAAGAGGATGTTCACCGATGGTAGTGGTTTGAAACTTGTTTCTTCTCCGAAGACTGTTACTTCGGATCTTGGTTTATCGGCAGAAGAGATCAGGATTGCCAAACTTGCTCAAGAGGCTCTCGATGAAGATTATGAGCTTGCTAAAAAGTTGGTAGAAGAAGAAGATTAAAAGGTAGAGGTTCTAACCGGTGTTGTCATTTCCCAACTTAGTGCCTTAGAAGAGTATACAAAGAAGAATGAAGAAATCAAAGCTATGTGCATTGATTGGTACCACAAGGCTCTCAACAACCGAAGATATCCTTCTAAAATCATTGATGTAAAGATTCTTAAACCCTCTAAAGAGTGTAATGTCACTCGGCTAATCATTATGAGGGAAGATCTTACAAAGTCGATTTATAGACTTGATTCCTTGGTACGACCGGAGTAACCGAATGGATGAAGATTGTGTTATGCTTGGAGAAGAGCAAAAATGCTCTCAAACCTGAAGTGAAAAATACATTACCGATCTCCAAACGAAATTTGGTTCCTACCGAAGGGCTTACAAAATCGTGCATACTCCAGTTGAAGTGAAATTGATCGAAAGTCTAAGAGCCGACCTTCCTCCTACCTCCAAACCGATGTCGAAGTCCTCCAAAAAGGAGGACGTGTTCTCTCAAATGGTCAAGCAAGGAAAAGTTCCAAACGTTTCCAATCTTGACTTATCCCTACCGACTTTGCTGCCTCAACCTTCTACCACAGTTATTCATGAGCCTATCCATGGAATCTTCTTCAATGATGGCCTTAGCCATATTTTCTTGTTCAGAGCAAGACATATTCCTCTTGCTGATACTATCTTTCTTAGTGGGATTCTTCAGATCATCCCAATGGGCGAAATGGATCTCTACAAGGCTGTTACCGATGAACTCAAAAGAAGAGATGCCACTCCTCATCTTCCCTTTGAATAATTCTAGTGTTTCTATCTGTACTTTTATTGTATTTTTCTTTTGACTTGTATTGTAATCTTCTCACAAGATTAATACAAGGTACATTTTAGTTTTGAAGTAAATATCTTGTATAGTTCTTTATTTCATTCTTTGATACTTGTAAATGTCGGATACTTTAAAAAATCCAAAAAGAAACAAAAAGAATGGTCTATGTGAAAAAGAACTCAAAAGAGTAAGAACAGGGTCAAAATGCATCATTCATGTATCTATCTCTTTTACCTAAGTATGGGATGTCATCATCAAATAGGGGGAGATTGTTGGGTCATCTAGGATTTGAAGATGACCTCCCCTTTTTTGGCTATTGTATATCTGAAAAATGTTGTACACTTTCATACTTAGGATACTTTATGGTTCTTTGTAATAGCTTAGTAGTGCTTTAAAAGATCGGTGAATCAAAGACCAGCCGAATTCAACATGAAGCAAGTCTACTGATGCGGATCAAGATGAACTTCAAAAGAACTAAGCTACCACTTCCAAAGATAAGCAACATCTTTGGCAGATCTTTCTTCTGCCGATCCTTCTCTTATTCGGCAGAGGACTTCCCTGCCGATCCTCTTCTATCGGCATCCTTCTACTGATCCTTCGGCAGAGACTCTTCCTGTCGATTGTTTTTCTATAGGCAATACACCTTTATGGCATATCCTCATGATTTGACCATACTTCATCTTTCCCAATGTTCTTATGACAAAAGGAATGGAAACTTCTATTGCACAGAGGATATTCACTTGAGTTATGATCTGATTGAGACTTTCTTCTTAAAATATCTCTAAAAGATTTGTACCAGGAATATTTTATTAGGATATTGTCTTATCATAGTACAAAAGTTACCTTTTGTATTTTCATAAGTCACTTCAAATATCTTATAATTTATTGAAAATATCTCAACCACCCATCCAATAAATGACAAGTGTCCTTTGCATTTAATGCATGGGGTAATATATATAAAGGGTGAAGGTCTCTCCATGCAAACCATGCTTTCAGCTCAAGTAATCTTTGTGCAATCAGCAAGTTGTTTAGTTTGTCTATCTCTCTTAGTTTTTTGTCTTAGTGATCTTCAAGTTGTGTTCTAAAGTTTTCTAAGTTATAGATTGTTAGGATAGTTTTACTATTATTTTTCCACAACAATCTTTTGTAAGCTAAGTGTAATTCATGATAATTTTTATTATCTAATAACGAATTAAAACTAAGTGAAATTTTTGTGTATTGTATTCACCCCCCCCCCCCCCTTCTACAATACTTGTTTACTTATTTTGGGACCAACACTCTTGCATCTGCTTTCTCCATCACGCGTCATTGGCCCATGCATTCCTTTAAGTGGACCAACTTCTTACGAGTTTTCATCAAGATTCAAATTTCCATCACGTTTGTCTCCCTTCTCTTTGGTAGGCTTTCCATCATCCCTCCCTCTTTAGAATGATTCGTCCTCAAATCAAGACCACCTAGATCAAATTCAAAAGGAGACAAATCAGAAATAATAAAAGTTGCAGTTATACCATAATCACCTGGTAAATCAAGCTTGTGGGCATTATCACTAACACGAGCCACTACTTGAATGGTTCATCACCACGTGGATGCAATTGGTGCGTCTTGAAGTGGGAAATCTTTCTTTCCTCATATGAACCCATTCTCAATCACCAGGTTCAAACACAATTTTCTTACGTCCCTTGTTAGCTTGTTGACGTATTGTTCAATTTTCTTTTTCAATATTTGCACATACTTGCTCATAATTTTTTTTCACAACTTCTGCATTTTCTGCACCATTTAAATTCAACTGCTATTTGACAGGCAAATGAGATAAATCTAAAGGTGTTATATGATTAAAACCATAAACAACCTCAAATGGAGAAGAAAATAGTTGAAGTGTGAATAGTGCAATTCTAAGCAAATTCAGCAATGTGAAAACATTCCTTCCAACTATTCAAAATCTTTTTGATGATCTCTCTTAAAAAGTTCTCAATGTTCTATTTGTTACTTCAGTTTGCCTATCAGTTTGTGGGTGACTTGAAGTAGAAAATAACAGCTTTGTCCCCAGTTTCCTCCAAAGAGTATTCCAGAAGTAGCTAAGAAACAATCACTCTTGGAATACCATGCAAATGGACAATTTATTTGAAAAATAGATAAGCCAAGTGTTTTGCATCATCCGTCTTTTTACAAGCAATGAAATGTGCCATTTTTAAAAATCGGTCAACAACAACAAAAAATTGAGTCCATTCCTCTTTTAGCTTTTTGTAATCCAAGTATGAAATCCATGGAAATATTTGTCTAAGGAGAAGAAGGAATGGGAAGTGGTGTATACAAGCCATGAGAAAGGGATCTTGATTTCTCCTTATTGCATTCAAAACAACTACCACAAATGCGTTCAACATCCCTTTTCATGTTAGGCCAATAAAAATGTTCCTTCAAAACATCTAGAGTTTTCAAAACACCAAAATGGCCCATCAATCCTCTACTATTAGCTTCATGAGTCAAACGCTCACAAAGAGAGCATGAAGAAATGCATAATTTATTTTCTTTAAACAAAAATCCTTCATACCTGTAGAAATTTTAAAAGATGATTTTTCGCAAGCAACAAACACATTGGCAAAAACATTATCAGATTCATACAAGCCATTAATAAACTTAAAGCCCATGATTTTAAAATCCAAATGAGTAAGAAGAGTGTACCTTCTCGATAATGCATCAGCCACTATGTTTTCTTTACCTTTTTGTATTGTACAACATATGGAAATGTCTCTATAAAGATTATAATCCCAGTAATCAAGATTTATGAACAGAAATACTCAAGAGTGACAATGGTGGAAATCACAAACTCATATTACTATTTCAACGAAGAGAATGTACACAGTATGCTTTCAAGAAAGCTCTGGAGAATATGATTTCAAAAACTATGTAAGTACCTCAACTTGAATACAATTACATTTTAATCCCCAACAATCTTCCCCTTTGGATTCAAGTTGAAAATGAAGCAAATCTTCTTCTCTTCTTTCTCAGGCCAAAATAGACTTCAAAACGTCTGAAAATCGTCCTAAATTCCAGTCTGTCTTGAATAAGGTTTACTTCTCTTACAATCAACTCTCTATCATTGTCCAAATCCAGCTTGTGATTCAACTTCAATTTGATAATCTTCATAGTACCATCAGAATAGCTAACAATCTCTTCAAATCTCAAGAAACACTTTTCACCTTCTTCATTCTGATACACCACACCAAATTCTGGAACTTCTACATTCATGAAAAGTGGAAAGTTTTCAATGCTTGGAAGATTCTGATTTGGCTTCAGCAGATTCACTTTTCTCGGATTCATCTCAACCCCAATCTATAGATCTATGATGTAAGCATATTTAACTTGCCTTTTCATATACCTGATCACTACAAATAAAGCAACTGTCACATCTTTAGCTCGGATAGTTCTTTATTGTAACTTAAAGTACATGAATCAAAATCTTCCAACTGTAGGTTCCTAAAGTCTGCTTCAGTGAAAATCCATTGATTTGCATCTTTCCTGACAACTATAAACACTGGATATCTGACATTCACAAGCTTGTTTGCATAGACCTCTTTAATAACCACAATCTTATGCTTTATTTTTACAAAATGGATTGGCCGAATCACTGCTTTTTACATATTCATATACTCTGTAATAAAATACTGATTAAGTTGAGTTATCCCCAAAACCTTAACCGGGTCTAACTCCTTAATGCTCTTCACAAAAATCTTATGTTCGGTATCTTCCATAAACGGAACTCTGATTGTAGTTCTCTCCCATTTTGCAACATGTTCTGATTATGCCGATGCACTCTATGATCTTCTAGAAGTGTCAGCTTGAGGTTGTTTAGGAACTAGTGGTTCCCTCACAGGAGATTCTAGAACAACTTCATTTAGAAAAGTGATGTGGTCAAAGTCGCCCTCTTCTTCCATTTCAGGATCAAAAAAGTTGAAAAATTCTTCTATCGTTCTTCTTTAATTTTCAATTAGGCTGACTCCACCTTGTCATCATCAGAATCTATGTCAATCACATCAATTAGCATATTATAATCCATCCTTTCCTCATTCGACCTTATGTCAGCAACCTCGGGCTTTTCAACCACTGGTTCTATATCATCGAGAACTAACACAACCTCAACTTCTTGAACTCCTCTCGATCCTTTAGTATTCTCAACATCTACATGCATATTATCTCCTCCAATAGATTTAACTATGGCACTCACATCTTTAGAAGTTATCTATCTTTTACTCTCCCCCTCATGATGGTCATGATCATCATGTCTTCTATTTGACGTTCCCGCTTGAGTTCTACAACTATCCTCCAAGGATTGAACCCTTTCAAATAGTGTAGAGAGAGATCTGCTGGAGTGAATCTGATGTTGACTTGATCAAATTACTAACACTTGTAAAGTTATTATTGATTTCGT
Organism: Arctium minus; assembly: GCA_954870635.1. Classification (NCBI taxonomy): domain Eukaryota; kingdom Viridiplantae; phylum Streptophyta; class Magnoliopsida; order Asterales; family Asteraceae; genus Arctium; species Arctium minus. Next base: position 8,363,597 of record OX941096.1, on the reverse strand, counting down.
TTTTAAATTCTAGAAATCAGATCTGGTCACAACATCTCTCGGAGCCCCAGTTTGACTTCTCAGTATCCCAACAAAATCTACGTCAGCTGGACCAACTTCGTCAGCGTGAGATAGTAGCTTGGCATAAATTAATGACTTCATTTCATGAATAGAAAGATCTATCGACTGTCTCTGAGGTGGTGGAGGTGTAAAGATATGTTCAGCCATAGACTTCCCCTTCAATAGTATTTTCAGCTCTTCAAATTAATTATGCATAGAAAACTGAACAACCTGAAAAAATTGTTAAGAATGCTGAAACTGATTCCGGGATAGTAACTCCTGGATCACGTAGATTACCAGTTAGCACTACAGTTTAATCAAATGTTTGATCTATGTTCAGTGCTAGAATGATGTTAACACTGGTAGGATTTCCATCTGATTCCTCGTGAAGTATCAACAAGTGATTTTGTGCTAAGTCTACGTGAGTATCTGAAACCACTACCTGTTGGGACATTGCTGAGTGGCTGGGGGGGGGGGGGGGGGTTGTGCGTGCACCACTAGGTCCATGATGTCTTTTTCAATATTGGATCTGAACACATCCGACCCAATAGTGGATGTGGCTGGCCGGTAAACGGTGTGGGGAAGGTCTTGTTGTCCTTATGACCTTATCTCACTCTCAGCATTTTCTTTTCCTCTCCCTTCACTCAACCTCTCTTCATATTATGTTTCAACTAATACTCCCTCAAAATTCCTTAGCACTCCAGATGTCTGAGTGTCAGTCTCTATACTCTCATCAACAAACAATCCTGGATGTTTACCGATATGTAGAGGAATAAGATCATCATCATTTCCATCATCATCTCCATCATCATTTGAATCAACATATGACTCTTCAAGATCAATATATGTAGCAACATCAATTTCATCATATGAGGACCAAGCATAAAACACACGTATTGGACTATCAATAGCAATATCTATATCCAGGATCCGTGGGTAGGTCCTTCCAGTTCTGGAAGGACCATTGGAGCATATATTTTCCTATATTCTATCACACTTGATGCATTCAAATATGCATATGCCAATAACTCTGTTGATTTAGGAAGAATATTGATGCATGCGTCGATAAATGCACAACAAGGTTTAAATTTATAATCCTAATTTATATCAGTAAAGATGGTAAGTCAGGTATCGCTCTTCTCAGGGAGTCAGTGGTTAAGCTATTTCATTGCGTTAAACTGATTTGCACGTGTATCACTTAGATACGCTAATCAATTAAATTGAATTAAGCTCAAAGTAACCTAACTAAAAACCAAAATCTAATTATTACAAATAACACTACTTCAAAAGATTTGGAATGAGGATTGTATTAAATTATTAAACGAATAAAAAAAACTTTATAACTAAGCATCAACTAATGAATATGAAATTTGCATTCAGATCTAACGACATCTGTCATATATCGTTGTCAATGAAAAATTCATATTTTTACAATGTAAACCGTAAAATAAAATTGAATCAAAATAACATGAATACGAAATCAACATTCAAAGCCAACGATTAATGAAACTAGCAACAACAAAACATTAACAACGAACATGAAAAAAGTAAACTTTATTTAAAAATAAAGCACTAACATCTCAATAACCAATGCATAAATAAAAAGTCACAAACCTTATCACATAAGTCAAATGTAATGTTTTCAATAACCAATACTATCAAGAATAAAAACTCAAACCTTTTCTAAAACCGAACTAAAATTAACAAATATGGTTTGCTAAAAAAAAAAGAACAATACTTGAAAGAAACCTCAAACCTCCTTTTTTTCATCTCCAATGAAATCATCAAACTCGGATCTCCATTTATCATCAACGGGGCTCAACCATCATTCTCCATCCAATCAAATACCTTGAAGCTATTAAGTTTTTTTCCAAAAGGAAAAGAAACAGAAACAACAACCAAAGGTTGTCGTTGATTCCCCCCTCCTCTTCTAAGCATCCTTTTCTTTTTTATAACACAACACAATTGATGCCCTAATCCTCTCCTAATCACGAGTTGGGCCCATTTGGGCTTTGTTGGCTGGACTGCAATGTAACTGGGTCGGAGCTGGTGATATTTCATTAAAAAATTACTCTGTTGCTTCCAAGATTCAATCCTGCGACCTACATCTTACACCCACAGGCCCTTAGCCACTCTACCACTGATTTGCTTTGGTTATTTTATCCATCATTTTTCTTTTATTCTTTCTTCTCCAGCTCCAATCTTTCCTCCATCAACCTTGTAACTCGCCATTTTTACCACGTTTTCGCACCAATGTTCTTTTATCTTAAAAGGATTAAAAATCAAATAAAAGTAATCACATCTAATAATTAAAGTGCAATTATACATGTTTTATCAGTTAAATTATAAACAAATAAAGACGTTATCAAACCTCCCCAACTTAATACCTTATTCGTCCCGAAAAAGGTCAAAATTAATTCAAGAAATAATTTCAAAGAATGTATGTGTTCGGGTTAATTGACGAGTCGCTAACTCACACCAAGTCTAAAAGTTTTTTTTTTCAACCCCTATGTTAGATCAAGTCGGTTTGCTTACATGTGAAATATACTTATTTTCAAGAATTTGCATTTCTAAACATACAAAGCTACAATTCTCTACTCGTTCTAGTTGTCCAAACTTAAGGCTTTCATGGATTTACATGTTTATCGCAACTTTGCCTTATCACCAAGCTTTATAAGATGTGTGCTAATTGGCATCTTTTGATATTCATTTTTTTAGTTTATACCGTTACACATGACTTTCTAACTAGTTCATTAACAGGATTTGGGTCAGCCGCTTCCAAGCCAAACGACCTTAGGGGACTAGGTGTCGAGCAACCCTAGGACTTAATCTCCCAAACTAGAAAGGCCACCAGCATATCTTTATTTTTGCTCATTTGTACCAGTAAAACATGACTTTCTAGCTGATTCATTTGCAGGATTTGGGTTAGTCGCTCCCAAGCCAATTGGCCTTAGGGGACTAGGTGTCGAGCACCCCTCAGACTTAATTTCCTAAATCAGATAGGCCACATGTATCTTTATTTTTATTTTTTTGCATCTCAACCACTCAATTCAAAGTCATTGTTCTTCCCCCATATTTCCGTTTCCACCCTTTATTCAAACTTCTAGATTTTCGAGCATTATTGCCTATATATGCCTAGACTTAGATAACATGATCATGAAGTACACAAAAAATCAGGTTTCACTAACCTTTCGATCAGGGGTTAATTATAAAATAACAAATTTTTTTAACTCAAATATTCAATAGCGCTCGTATTTCCACCCTTAACAAACATTCAACTCGTTTTTTTTAATTGGCCTTTATGGTTCAAATTTGGTTTTATATAGGGAGATTCAACAACATGTGTTCATTTCAGCTCATTCAAATAAATTATGCATGCATACACTTTATAAAACAATAAAAATAGGATGTAATACAACAGATATGCTCTCGTTGTGATCTGTGACTATCTTCTGTAAGCACCTTGTGATCCCACAACATCTCTTATATAAAATCAACAACTTGCACAAAACTTGGTTAATAATACTGTGAAAATTCCAAAATGATAAATCTAGAAAATTGCAAAATTCCCCCTCCCCAACTTAAAGATTTGCATTGTCCTCAATGCTGAGAAGTGAGATTCAATCAAGAGGAATTTAAGGGTCCAAGACAGATAAAAAGAGGCCGCCAAAGATAAACAAGAAAAAGAAAATAGAGAAAAAAACACATCTAATAAAAATTATATAAAAATCCTCGTTTACTTAGGGAAACACGATTGTACTTAGCACGTGCAATAAGCCTTTTAAACCCCTAGGTTCCCCTTAATGGATGAGTGAAGTCTCGTGAGGGTTTGTAGTGAACACACCTACAAAGTTCATTTAACTACGACCTATCTAACTAATGCGATAAAAATAAACTACAAAACGAAATGAAATGGACAAAACACAGGCAAATATAATCTTGCTACCGATCTGTGAATTACATATCTGCACAATGATGCTTTCGGGGATCTTTCATGCACAATGAGTGAAGGAAAATAATCTCTAAATTGACTGCATTCGACTTTCTATAGTCGATGCAGACTCGTCATCCAAGGTTGGGGCATGTAAGTACGTCTTCCCTTACCCAAGGTCTTCCAATGATTCGATGCACGAGCATGTCATCTAACCATTTGATCACTTGTTGTATGCTCACCTCGCTTAATTCAGATTCATTTTATGTGGTGGCTCTCTAATTAGGTGTGAATGGAATCTAGCCAACCATTTGATAACCTCATGTATACTTTCCTTTATTCTATTTGAGTTCAACTCTTTGAAGGGTTTTTCATTGGATTTAGTGAGTGCTTGGTGTGTGCATCTAGATGTATTCAATCCTCTACAATCCTCATTCAACCCTTTTTCTACCAAGGTAAGATCTTTCAGCACAGTGCTAGGAATGCAATCGGTTGATATGTTTAGCTCAAGAGTTGGAGGTTGGTTGAGTGGAGTTTTTGAAGGCTCTTGTGCTAAACTTGACAAAACTTTCTCTTCATAAGTCCAAGGTGTTTGATTGGTTCAACTAGCAATGCCTCTGTCTCATCTAAATCCACCAATTCTACTTCATGCTCTAATGAGGTCTCTATAGTTTTTGCTCTCTCTTTTTCCTCGCCATTCTTTTCATTGTGTTCAACTTGTTCAATGTCTAGGTGAGGTTCATTATGCCAAGATATTTCATCAACAAATTCATCACGTAAATTTTCCCTAGACATGCTTAGTTGTATACCCTAATCTATTTCAATTAATTGTTCCGTTAATTGACTAACTTTTGCTTCAAGGGCAACAACAGATTGGGTCACATCATTCGCATATTGCATCTGTTCCTTCATCACCGCCATCATGTCTTGCATTTGTTCTTCAAGTGATTTTGATCCTTGATTATTGTTGTCACAATTACCACTAAAATTATTATTTTCATTTTGATCGTTTTGGTGGTAATTGTCCGAATGATCTGACTTAGAAAACCAGGCTGACTTGAGTAACTTTCATGTTGACATTCTCAAGCGATGTCTGGTTGTTCTAACCATCCAGGGTTATAAGAATCAGAATACACGTCTTCATTATAATTTGTGAATCCTTGAACTTTACTAACACGACCATCATGAAAGATTTCACATTCATTTATAGAATACCATGGATCACCACAGTAAGTGCATGAATTTTGACCATTGAATGTAAGGGATTCCCACAATAATTGCATGAATTTTGGACATGATACGCCTCACTATATCCCCCAATCAACCCACCTAAAAGCATGTATAATTTCTTTGAAAGCTCATTGATATCACCATAAAACTTTTGCCTCAACTCATTCATCTCCGCATTAAACATACTATCAAACGACATATTTTCAAATCACAACTTACATCTAAGATGATGGCAACTCATGCAATAAAATTAATAAAAAATGACACTTGAATTGAAAGAAGAGTGAATTGCAAATTTGGTCCCTGTAGTTTGTTATTTTTCTCACATTTGGTCCCTACAAAATTTTTATTGCAAGAAAATCCCTATGGTATGCAAAAGTGCTCGGATTTGGTCCCTGAGACAAACTCTGTTAGATTCCCTGCCGTTAAACCCCCCCATGTGCCTCGCACATGAGGGTATATCGGTCATTTTGCTTACTTTTTTGTTTTCCACTAAAAACCATAAATCACATGACCAAAAATGCAATTTACTCTAAGATTAATTAATGTATTATGTATTATATTAATTATAGAGTGAATTGCAAATTTGGTTCCTGTGGTTTGTTGTTTTTCTCACATTTGCAAGAAACTCTCTGTGGTATGCAAAAGTGCTCGGATATGGTCCTGTGTCTAACGCCGTCAGACTCTCACCTGTTAAATCCCACATGTGCCTTGCACATGAGGGCATTTTAGTCATTTAACTTATCTTTTTTGTTTTTCATTAAAATAATAGACCATAGGGACCGAACTTGTAATTCACTCTATCTAATATTATATATATATATATATATATATGACCGAACTTGTAATTCACTCTATCTAATATTATATATATATATATATATATATATATATATATATATATATATATATATATATATATATATATATATATATATATAGACTAGTGGTGTACCCGCGCAATGCAGCGCGGGTGAATCACAATTCCGAAACATTAGTTTAGTCCCGAATCATGTTTCACTTTCGATTTTATTTCATGAGTTTGTGTGGTTAATTTGCAAGTCAACCGATACATAAAGTAGAAGGTTAATATGGTGTATTAGCAAGATATATTGTAAAAATTATTGCATAAGTATTAAGCTTCTAAACCCATATACTCAAAACTCATTACAAAATTTGAAATTCTTGACTGAACAAAGAAATCCAATGATTTGTAAATAATGTTCATCCATATATCCAGAATGTATTAACTTGTGTCCATCTAAGAGTCAATCTCCTTGCAGTTGGGTGGTGATCGACCCTCGTTCGGTAGCTTTTCGGTTCATTGGACGGAGCCTGCAGCAAGGCGATGCTTACGGCTTGGTAGCTGCTCAGGTGTTGATCGCTCGACAGCGGTTCGGTGAAGTGAAAAGAGGTCCCCAGGTGCTCTTTTGCTACTACTTACATTTGAAGTCTTTGGCATCGTGGGTTCCGTCTTCTTGTCTCAAAAGTGTGGGGTGATCGTGTTTGTTGGATGTTTTGTTTGGGTTTGCCTCCAGCAAGCTGTGTTGGGCACGTTTATGTTCGTTTTTTCTGGGTTGGGTGCCTCTCGGCTGAATTTCTGTTGTATTTGCAGTTGTCTTGGTGTTATAAAAAGCTTGTCTTTCAAAAAAAATCTCCTTGAAGTTGCTTGAATTTGGTACTACAAAATACTTGAAACAAAATTTCATTAAGAAACTTGAATTTGGGCAGGTACTTGGTAAAGCACTTGGTAAAGTACTTGCATGGAATACAATGAGCTTTATGCAACGAACCTAACAAACACTTGCTTCTTAACTTCAAAATGCGAAATTTTACCTGACATGTGCTAAGATTGAAAGTTATAATATTGACAATGTGGCTACTTTACTTACCCGGTAAACGTTTACCCATAATATTAAACGTTCTAACTTAGGGACCATTTACCAAGTCACGTTACCTTACCGGATGAATATGACAAGGACCAAAATTCTTACCCGGTAAAAGCAAAGGCAAGGACCGAGATTCTTACCCGATAAGTGAGGGCGACAACTCTTACCATGATTAGCGCTTACCGGGTAAATTTTTGCATTCGATACCGTTTTGCTGGACTAAAATCTTACCTGGTAAGTGATAGTGTTGAATTTTGTTGGTAACCACTTACCCGAGTAACCGTTTGGTAAACAACCCCTTACTTTATCGGGTATGATTGTAGTCTACAAAAATGGTCCCCTATGCAATAATTTATCAGGTAAGCGCTTACCGGGTAAGATACGTCACTCTCACTTACCAAGTAAGACTCTCCATCCTTGTTATCACTCTTACCGGAAGATTCTACGCCCTTATCATGTTCATCCACGACAAAAACTAATGATTTCTAAATTTTAAAAAACGATAATAACCAAAAAAAATAACAATAAATGACAACTAAACCTTGTGGTAGGGCTTTTATATAAACAGTAGGATTCTATAGAGCTAAGCTCAAGAATAGCTTAGACCATTCACCTCAAGCCGATGTTAAACAAAAATAGATAATTCAAATCTTATGATACTACTCGAAAACAAATGAAAAATAAAACATTTAAAGATGAAATGTACAACTAATAATCGAGGCCAAGTTACCACTAAATTAAATCAAGATCAGTAGTTCAACAAAAAAGAGAGAAAAAAAATCACATATTGAGTCATAAGAGAGAGCAAAAGAAAGAAACCTGTTTGGAGTAAGAGGCCACATGATTGAGTTACAAACCTATTTGCAGCTTCTTGTTTGCAGTTCTAGTAAGCCAAGACTCAAGAATTTTCTCATTCTTGAGAAGCCCATTAATGCATATGAATCCAGCATACAAAATCCTTTGGTTGATCAAGTTTAAACACCACAAGCTTCTTTGAATGAGTCCATGACTGCTTGTAGAAGCATTTCCTCGAACCCCTGGTGTGCGTCTAAAAGTAGGACACATTTTCCATAAACCCTAGAATCTTCAAATACACCTATAAGACATAAATCAAGATAAAGAATTACTGAATGAGCATTTCATCAAACACTTGCTTTGTACCTGATATTGGGCCACATTTTCCATACAATGATCAAGATAAAGAATAAATAAATCTTGTACTTTTACTGCAATCTCTAGAACTCCATTATACAAAAAATTAGTAGTTGTTACTGTTAGAAAACATAAAAGAGGGAAAGAAGAATGCAAACTTGAATTTCGGCTCATGTGAAGTTGAAATGCAGAAACGTGGTGGAACCCCCAATGAAAGAACCAAATCTGAAACTTTCTTCAACAAGTATCTGATTGTGGTAGTGAACGGGTTTAAAATTTTGAATTTGAAATTCGAACCCAAGCTGGAGAATTTTTGCAGCGGGATCTCGAACAGGCAAGGAGAAACTCTGACTTCATGAAAGATAGGTCTAAACTAACCCAATTAAGTGGTGGTTGTGGGTGTACTAAGGGCTTGTACCTTATGCATATGAAGTTGTAATTCATAGTTTTTTTGACTTTCTGCATAAAATGGTAGTACCTTTATGCATTGTCACTTGTCTTTAAGAGTTTTCTTTAAATGCATAATAAGGTAGTAATAGATTTTTACGACGCCCATTGATGTGTATTATATGTGTGTGTTTCATTGTTTTGCTGACAATTTGGTTTGGTGAGAGAGAGGGAGAGAGACGGGCCAAAGATCATTAGGTTTAAATTTCAAAATTACGAATTTGGTTAAAAATGTTAATATAATAACATAATAAATCCTCTTTTATTTGGCAGGATAAATGTGTACCTGTTGAAGACTTAATAATTAAGTGGTTGCTTACCAAACGTTAAATGAAGAAGTACTTATCGGTTCACTTACCTTACCCAGTGAATATGAACGGTACAGATAACCTTAATTGATAAGATGCATGACAAGAATCAACAATCTTACCCAATAAGTGGTGGTGAATCTTAATTGGTTAGTGTTTCCAGAAAACCACTTTTGAACTATTAGTTACAAGGTATGAAAATTTCATGGTAGATGAAAAATGAAAAGATTTCAAACATGTAGCTTAACTAGTAAAAGGGTTGAACAACTTTGCTCACACACACAAACTGTTGAAGTTCAAATCCACAATTAAGTTTATAAAGTACACTTTTGACTTGTGGGTGCAGTTATTTTAAGAAGTTTTACGAGTGAAATTGATATTATATTTAATTCATATAACATAAAATGTTGATATGTATTCGGTGGGCTAAGATTGATTGAGTCACCGTTGAGGATACTTTTAAAATTCCATTTTCTTGTGATGCAACCATAATTGTGTCGAGTGTTCAGTTAGTTACCACAACTTCATGCATAGTTGCATACTAGCTATACAATCTCCACTATCCAGCCATGCACATCACCGTGAACCTTTATTATAGATCTATCTGACATTGGTCCAATACAAAATATACAATATTACCCTCAGGACCCAATTTAAACAACTTTGGAAAACTGTTCATTGATTTCTAACTACAGACCTCAAGCAAATTCTTGAATTGAACAACTACCCGAAACAATTTGTAACCCAAATTTGAACATGCATAACAAATTTAATGTGACCATTAAATTTAAGATGGATGTTCATATTAACTTGTGATTACCATGCTGCTCTAGCAACAAAAAAACCAACACTTTCGGTTTACATCCCAAGTGACTTCAAGCAATTCAACATCAGCTAGATTACCAACATCCATCAGTTGAAAAAAAGACCCTAGTAGAGTCATGCGTAGTCGAGACCAATTCTTGACAAGCACCACCTGCTAGATTATCAAAATATGGTAATTAGTACAACCCCATCCATTGACGGTATAAATCCAAAAACAATTAAACATAAGTGGATATATAGGCTTCACATGTGGTATCAGCAACAAAGTAACAAAGTAAACAAAGCAAATATTCCTACCTAGTCATTTACTTGCTACAATACAATTTTTTTACTAATGCATAGATTTCTGATCTTCCCGTGAACTTGTATTCCACTAATTTATTGGCTTCATCATACACCAAAACCAAGATATACAAAACAACAAACACAGACCAAAAATACACTTCAAACAATCACAAGCAAAAAACCTAAGAACCCAAAGAAGATGAATAAATTTTGCTATAAATCCATAAGAATTAGAAAATAACTGCATTCATCATACAACAAGGTAGCATCTATCTAGTTCCCAAATTCACCTTATGAAAACATATCATTAGCTTCATGGAGAATTGTAAACATAAGAATACTCATTAAAGGCCATTGAGAGAAGTCCTATTGTGAATTTCCAATGAAGCATTTTAACTTCTGCTCTTCAGGGCCGTGCTTTAGGATGTTTCGGGTGGTGTCGCCGCACAGGGCCTCCGATCTTCGGGGGCCTCGGAATTTATTTAGAATTTTTAATTATAGTATGATTAGATATAAGAAAGAAAAAGTATTTCCTTAGCACAAGTTGCTCTTGGGTTAGATGGTTAGCGCCCCTTCATTTTTAAGAGAAGTCCAAGGTTCGAATCCTGCAGCACGGGAAAGTATACATTTTATAATTTCAACTACTTTTTTTTATCTAAAATAAATTATTTCTTATTTCTATTAACATCACATAATTTTTTCCTAACTTTATTATAAATTAAAAGAAAAAGTAAAATAATTATATAAAAAAATTGTAAACCTTTAATATAATTTAATTATATAAAACGTTTAATTAGCTTTTTATTTCTTATTTATCTATCCATTTTTGTGATGTCTTTACCTAAATTGTCTTTAAAAAACTAAAATTTCCAATTTTTTCTCTCGTTTTACCTAAATTATCTTTAAGAAACTAAAATTCACAATTTTTTCTTTCTTTTTTTTTATTGTCGTCATCATAAAAAAAAAATCGTAATGTTTTTCTTTAGTTTCTTCTATCTTTGAGGTACAAATTATATTCTCCATTTTCACCTTTAAAATACAAATTTCAATCTATAAGTATATATTAAATGTTTTTCTTTCTTTATTTTATTTTTTCAATGATTTTCTTCTATATTTCTTATTTGATTATTTCTATATTTTACTTAATTATGTTCAAAATTGAAAATTCATTTGCAATTGACTGTCTCAAGAGTCAAGATATAAATGTTTTGAGATCGATTTCGATTGGAAATGAGTTCCTGACAAATTTTGATTATAAAGAATATAAAATTATAATATATGATTTTGCTTTTATTAGTGATAGAAAATCTATCTTCAAAACATAATAATGTCTAGTTATTTGTCTTCTTTTTGAAAAATGTATATTGTAAGTTGTACTTATTGTGTCATCACATTTAAATATGACTCATATCACCGGATTAATCGTATTAGATTTAAGAGCATTAATTTAACAATATAAATGTCATTTTGATTTTTTATTGGTTTATAATTATTTTATACTTCCATGTATATTCTACACTCAAAGAATTTATTTTCGAATTTAGTAATAAAAAAAATTAATAAAAAATTAATTGGAAAAAATATAAGGTTAGGGTTTGACACAGGTCAGGAACGGCCTGCTCTTCCTTAGCATACGGGAGTTTAGTAGTGGGACTTCTTTGAACTGGTGTTGCTACCCCTTAGATGCTTCATTTACCTAAATACCATCTTTGGAACATCTAATTTTCTTTTATAAAAAGGTATTTTACTTGATCAGTTAGTTTTACCGCAAATCTTGATGCTCTTTGGTGATAAGCTTGAAACAACAAGACTTATTTGATATTCACTATATTAAAAATTGCAGAAACTTTTATACTTGTTTCGAGGAATTAAATACCATCCCAAACATAGCAATTACCTGTTGATCAGAATATTAAAGTGCAGTTGATGGTAGAGCTTCAAATGGAAGCTTTAATGGTAGTTCCAAATGATTGTGAAACCATAAAAAGGAAAGAATTCCCTTTTAATCAAATTATTCTTTATTTTGGTACTCAAAAGCAAATGCACCTTCAAAACAAAAAAGCAAATTTGTGAAAAACATAAAAGCAACGGGTGAAAGCTTTAAGCACAACTTCTTGAAATATTTTGGGTTGATGACAGATACCTTTGTGCAAGTCAAGGGTCTTCAGAGAAACAAACTCTCTATCCATTATGGGTAGAAGGTAGATTTCCAAGATCCCACCCACCCGAGGCCCTGCTTTCAAGAAGGATATACTAAATTATTAGTTGATTAAGCAGTGTAATAGTTACACATTCATAAAATTTTGTTTTTTCATTGTGGACATTTATTTTGAGAAGAAAGAAATAATATGTTGCAGACCTTTTGTATTTTTTCATCTGCTGAACCAACCACGTCAATGGACTGGATTATTCTAGCACTCTTGTTAACAAAATTTTCTCATGAAAATTTGCACACTAGGGGTGGCAGAAGACTTGACACAACGGGTAAACATGCTTTACTTAAGTCACTGCAGAAAACAACAATATATGGGTCAACATAAATACATTGTCCAATAGAGTTGATGCTATCAAGGTAAGCATCTCCTGAAGAAGATTCTAGTCCACTAAAAATATGTTGCAATAGCAAGCAAAAATCTGTAGGTCTTTAAAATTCATGTTCTTTACTTGCACAAATAGTGTGTCTCATTGGTTAAGAATTACCAAAAAAAAAAAAAAAAATCTAAAAATGATAACCAACATGATGTTCGAATAGCCTTTCTTTGAGGCTTCACAGATTGCATTGCCATCAAAGATTCCACCTACATTGCAGTTACAAAATATTTATGCCACCATTTGAAAAGAAAATTTTGGTCTGTTTTAGAGTTGCAAAGGTATTGATTTTAATGAAAATAATTATGAGACTACAACACCTTTCAGCTTAACTCCCAATGTTCAAAAAGGTTCCATTAAGAATGAAAAGCTCACAATTGATATGTAATCTTACATAGATTAAACAAAAAATTGGAAACTTACTCTTCTGCATCCCTCTAGGTGCCAAATTCTGCATAACAGACAAGATTGAAACCGTGTGAAATTGATGTTTTACGAAAACGCAGGTGCCAAATTCTGCCTTACGAAATAGGTAAAAGCCAAATTGTTAATAACAACAAAAAGAACTACAATACAAAAATGTCAAAAACAATTACTAAACTACCTGAAATCAAAGGTCAGAGATGATATCTAGATTGACTATGTGATTGTTGACACTTGGCACTACACAAAAGGTTTATAAACAAATATTGAAGCATAAATGAGATCTATAAATCAAATCATACCAGAAAAATGAAGAGTTACAAATCAAACCATGATTTAAATCGAGCCATACCAAAAACAAAGGAAAAGGAAGCATAAATCAAACCATAAAAAGATTTTCAAGGAAACAAAGAAAAAGGAACAGTGGGGAAAAGAAAAAGGAACAGTGGGAAGAAAAAAGCATAAATCAAACCATACCAGAAGGGGGCGGAGACGGTGATGAGAGATGTAACCATGTAGAAAATGGTTTCAAGGGGCATCGATCGTTTTAAGTTTTTCTAGAATTACAACGATGGAACAAGGAGAAATGGGAAGCAACACTCAAAATTTTTAAATTTGAAATCTACCTCAAGATGGGATTTATTGGAAGCCTGTATCAGTTTTTGAAAGTTTTGAAATCTTGTGAATAGGCGGGATAAAGCAAGCTTGAGTATACAAATGAACAGATTGGTAGCAGGTAGCATGAATGGGAGATCTAGAGGAAGAAATACATGAAATAGGAAAAAAGAAACATGTGAGGGAAGAAAGGAAGGTTTGAAGCCACCATTTTTTGTGGTGGCGTGGTTTTAAAATTTGAATATTAAGAGAATAAAATGGAAAGTGGGTTTTCAAGATGGGAAAGAAGGAAAGTCAGAATCATAAAAGGAGTAAAGTTAAAGGTATGCTTTAAAGAACTTATACATTATGCTTAAATACTTGCGATTCATAGTTTTTTAAAAATAATGCTTTAAAATGTTGTACTTCATGCTTTAAGAGTTGTATTTAAGAGTTTAGATGTATATGTATTATAAGGTAGTAATAGATAGATAGAGAGTATATGATATATATCGTCTCCGGCCACCTATCCCGCTCCCCCCCCTTAAAACCTGTCGGCCACCTCTCCCACCCCATTGTGCATCGAACCATACCATCTTCTCCTACCAAAAAAACCAACTCTGGTCATTTTTTCCGACCAAAATCTTAACTCCGGTCAACTTCTCCAGCTAAAATATCATCTCTACCACCACATACAAACTCAATAGACCACCTTCGGCCACCACATACAAACACAATCGACCACGATAAACTCAAATAACTCAACCGCTGACTAAAACTCATCCATCTATGAAGTTAAACTCAAACTCAAATCAACATCAAACTCAGACTCAAATCAAAATGAAAGCTCAAACTTATAATCAAAATCAAAACCAAAACTAAAACTCAGACTCAAATCAAAATCAAATACAAACCCAACAGCCACTACCATCAAGCTCTAACCACCTACCCACCACAACTAACCGATTGAACCACTTACTACCCCACACCCAACTGGAGATTCCAGTGAACCATATATACATAAACTAATTAATAAAAAATAATAAGCAAGATGAATTTGAGGATAAAAAATAATAAGCAGATGTGTTTAATCAATCAGAGGAGCACAAATACGCCACCACCATGGCTGCAACCCCTTCTCGGTCTACAATGTCCGACAAGATGATCAAAATTTATTTCAATCAATTTCTCATCATAGCCTCCCCGTAGCGTGTTGCCCCACCAAGATACGGCGGACGTCCGCCGCTTGATTGACTCAAATAATATCATCGTCACAGCCATAGTCCCATTGTTTTCACCAAAAGGGGAGGGTGGGTTTTTGTCGCCAGGAACTTAAGGGGTTGTGTGAATAAATTGCATTTTGGTCCCTGTGATTTGTTATTTTTTTTATTAAATTGCTTTTTTAATAGAAAATTAAATTAAACAACAAAATGACCATAATACCCTCGTGTGCTATGCACGTGAAGGCACTTAATGGACCTGAAGTAACAGGCGTTAGACACAGGGACCAAATCCGAGAAATTTTGCATACCACAGGGAGTTTCTTGCAATAAAAATTTTGTAGGGACCAAATGTGAGAAAAACAACAAACCACAAGGACCAAATTTGCAGTTCACTCTTAATTATATTATAATATATATATAAACACACACACACATACATAATATATATATATATATGTAGATATATACATACCTAAACAAACCACATACCTTCTCCGTCCCAACCACCGTTCATCTCATCGTCGGCGACCCAATCACCGGTCATCATCGTCGGCGGTTCCAACTCTCTCCCTCTCAAGGTCGACGTTCATGAGTGAGATCGACGTGGATATCGATGGAGTTACATAAGGTGATCTCTGGAGTTACAAAGATTAAATCACGGGAACGAAGCACATGAAAATGGTGGAGAGCAATGGAAATCGAACCACAGGGACCAAGCATAAGGATCAAACCACAGGGACAAGCATTAGGTCCCTCTACCATCGTTTCCCCTCTTTTCTTCTCGAGACATAGGGATCACCTCATCACTTCTGTTGCTCAAATGGATTACCGGAAGGACCACCATTGGTTTGAGATGAAGGAGATGAAGCATCACAGTTAAATAATCAAATGACATCGTCCTTGTGCATCAAGTTTTCATTTATGAGAATTCACTGTCGAAAACCGAACACTATGCATCATGTTTTCGTCCATGTGTTGTGGATCACCATTGTTTGTCCAAATCACCATTGTATGGTTGTTATGACCTGAGTTTCGTCTTTGTACATCACATTTTCGTTTTCAGTTCTGAAAGAGATGGGTATGGGGAGAGGGGGAGGTCAGCGGGTGGGAAAGAAAACAACGAAAATGGTGTCTGGCGCAGGGGAGAAGTCGACGGGAAGAGAAGAGGTCGCCAGAGATGGTTGCGCAGAAGGGGGGGAGGAGGCCTGGAATGGAGGAATTCGTTGGAGATGATAACTTAACCAACAACGATACGTGTATCCTAGAATAATTTCTCAAAAATAGGTGGTTACTAAAATTAAATAAACTAATTAAAATAAATAAAAGATTAATAATTAATCCAAATGTCCTTAATACCCTTTATAGAAAAAATAAGAAATAAATCAAAATTAAATTCAAGTGGAGGGTGTATATATATATGGGAGGAATCAATTGGAAACCAGTATTACATTGGAAACTTTGGAAACCGAAATCAACCAATCATTGAATTTCTTTTTTTTTAATTTTATTTTTAATTGATAAGGTTATTTTAGTCTTTTACATAATTTCATAATATATATGGTAATTGTTATTATTATTATATTAATAATTATTTATTTTTAATTTATTTTATATATGGTAATGTTAGTCATTTATTAATGTAAAAATGAGATATTTAATTTAGGAAAACAAATTTTAATCATACGGATCCTCTATTTTTGATTCTTTATGAATCATTGATTGTTTAAAATATTAATATAAAAAATAAATATTTAATTTTTCAAGTATTAATATGAAATTACCTCCAGGTACAAAATATTAATATAGTGAAACATAATGGATTTGATATAGTGAAACAAAATATTAATATAGTGAAACCTGATAAACATAAAATGTTAATATAGTGAAACCTGATGAAACAGATTTGATATAGTGAAACATAATGGAAAGGTAATGAAATAAAATATTAATATAGTGAAACAAAATATTAATATAGTGAAACCTGATGAAACAGATTTGATATAGTGAAACATATTTGATATAGTGAAACATAATGAAAAGGTAATGAAACAATAATGATAATGAAACTTAATTGGGTTTTTACAAACTGCATATTGATGAACAAGTAATAAAAAGGTAGTCTTGATATATTGTTATTATCTTTTATTAATAAATTAATTAATTTATTACCATATATAATTATTATCTTTTATTAATAAATTAATTAATTTATTACCATATATAATTCAAATGAATCTTAACCATTGATTAAAAAGATCAATTGTTGAAATTTGGTTTCCGGAGTTTACAATTGAAACCACCCCTATATATATATATATATATAACAATAAATTGTGATTTTTGTCCCTGTGATTTGTGGTTCTTAGTTAAAAAAAAGTAAGCAAAATTACCGATATACCCTCATGTGCCTTTAACGATAGGGAATCTAACAGAGTTACTGAAGGATCAAATCCGAGCACTTTTGTATACCATAGGGATTTTCTTGTAATAAAAATTTTATAGGGATCAAATGTGAGAAAAACAACAAACCACTGGACCAAATTTGTAATTCACTCTTAAAAGAATAAACTAAAAATAAACACATCAAAGAAAACTCTTCTTATTTTTGTTTTTTTTTATAAAGAAAAAAACTAACAGTAAGCACGACAAAGAAAACACACAAAAAAATACTGAAAACACAGAAAAGAAAACCAACTTGACCAACGAGAGATCAAACAAGCAAACTGAAAAACACCATTAGCATGTATCGAATAGCAATTTAATCAAAATATAATGCAAACAGAAAAATTAACACAAACCAATTAAACCAAGCGCACAACTCCCTGGCAACAGCGCCAAAAAATTGATACACGCGTCGTTAAATGCACAACAAGGATTAAATTTATAAACCTAACTAATATCAGTAAAGATGGTAACACTACAAGATTATTGCTTATTACCGACCAAGATTACCGACGGATAATAACCGTCGGTAATTACCGACGGATCACCGACGGAAATGTAAACTTTGCGACGGACACACTATCCGTCGGTAATCAGTCGGTAAATTATTAAATTTACCGACGGATATTAATTAATTTTATTTTATTTTTATTTTTATTTTTAAATCCGTCGGTAATCCGTCGGTAAATTTAATAATTTAATAAATATTTATTTTTTCTTTGATCATGTATGTGTGTATATATATTTATATATGTATGTATGTACATGTACATATGTGTTCATGTATGTATATACACATTTACGTATGTGATCATGAATTAATGTATATGTACACCATGTATAGTATGTATGTATCATGTACATGTATAGTACGTGTATGTGATCATGTATGTATATACAAGTACGTATGTGATCATGTATAGTATGTATGTGATCATGTATGTGTGTATATATATATGTATATATGTATGTATGCATGTACATGTACATATGTGTTCATGTATCATGTATATACATATATACGTATGTGATCATGTATGTATATGTACACCATGTATAGTATGTATGTACATGTACATATGTGTTCATGTATGTATATACACATGTATGTATGTACACCATGTATAGTATGTATGTGATCATGTATGTAATATGTATGTGTGTACATATGTGATCATCTGGATTCGTTTAAAGCCCAACTAAATCCATTAAAGCCCAACCGGATTCGTTTAAAGGCCAACTGGGTACGTTAAAAGCCTAACTGGGTACGTTAAAGCCCAACTGGATTCATTAAAGCCCAACTGTGTACGTTGAAGCCCAATTGGATACGTTAAAGCCCCACTGAATCCATTAAAGCCCAACTGGTAACGTTAAATCCTAACTAAATCCATTAAAGCCCAACCAGATCCATTAACGCCCAACCGGATTCGTTTAAAGCCCAACCGGGTACGTTAAAACCTAACTGATCACATTTGGTCTCTAATCTAACCGGATTCATTTAAAGCCCAGTTACTTCAGGGGTATTTTAGTCAATTTATATACAATTTGATAAATTAATTAATAATTTTAAATATAATTTGATAAACTAATTAATTAATAATTTATTTATTAGTTTTAATATTAAATAATAAATTAATTAATAATTTATTTAATAATTATAGTTTTAAATGTAATTTTAATTTAAAAATAATTTATTTAATTAAAAACAATTATCCGTCGGAAATCACCGACGGATATAATCCGTCGGTAAATACCGACGGAAATTCCGTCGGAAATCCGTCGGTGAATGTCCGAAAATTCTTAAAAAAAATAGCGGGCTGAAAGCCCTAATTTTATCAGTTCCCTCTTTCGTCTCTCACTCTCGTCTCTGTCTCCCTCTCATCTCCCGTCTCTCACTCTCGTCTCCCTCTCACTCTCGATCACTCTCACTCTCACTCTCGTCTCCCTCTCAATCTCGATCCCTCTCACTCTCGTTTCACTGTCGACATCCACACCGGCGACCTCACCTCCACCGGCGACCCCCATCCCCTCCGGCGACGGCCATCCCCTCCGGTGACCTCCTGATTTGGGTATGAATCTGTGTGTGTATGTTTGTTTGTGTATGAATATATGTGTTTCAACAACTTATATATCAATTTCTATTTAAACCCATATATATCTTTATATCTTGATTTGTGTGTGTGTATGTATGAATCTGTGTGTGTGTGTTTGTTTGTGTATGAATATATGTGTTTCAACAACTTATATATCAATTTCTATTTAAACCCATATCTTTATATCTTTATTTATGTGTGTGTGTATGTATGAATTTGTGTGTGTGTGTGTGTATGTAATGAATATGTTGTGTTTTTTGTTAATGAATCTGTGTTTTTGTGTGTGTAGATTGAAATTGAGTGAAATTTGGTGTCGCTTCAGAGACATACACATACACACGATTTACTCATGTCTTCTTGACGTGATTTAAGGTACCAAAATAATTTTAGACGTTATTCCTTAATTAATTTATGTTGTCATTTAATAGGAAAATTTGAGTATAGTAGTAATGGAATTATTTGATATTTGTTATGCTTGTAAACCCAAACCTTTTCGTTACGTTTGTTTCTTGTTATGTCTGTTTTTGGGATATATGACAACTATGGATAATTATAATTATGAGAGTTTATTGTAGATTGAAATTGATATGAGTATATTGTAGATTGAAATTGATATGGGTATATATTGTAGATTGAAATTGATATGAGTTCTTTTAGCTTATGAAAACAATTGTTATGAGCACGAATATATCAAATGTTTTGGTATGATTTGGTTTGATAAACTTGTGATATTAATTAGTTGGGTTGTCATTTATTGGACAAACATTAGGTTGATAAATGGAGACATTTGGTATGATTTAGGATTTGATTATACTTGATTTTATTTATTTATTTTAGTTGGGTTGCCAATTGTTAGGCAAACATTAGGTTGATATATGGAAATATTCATTTTATAGCCGTTATGCTGCCAAAATTTTAAAAAACATATGTTTGACTTTCCAATAGTCAAACCATTACACTTAGAGTTTTAGAGTCATCCAAAACTCCTCTAAACCAATGGTTTTACTTTCAAGAAGGCAAACCATTATACATGTAGTGTTCAATAGACTTCTAACTTCATTGACACCTACGGTTTGACTTTTAAATAGTCAAACCATTACACGTAGGGTTTTTAAACTTTTCAAAACACCTTTCTTTGATTGTAACCTACGCTTTGACTTTCCAATAGTCAAACCATTACACTTAGAGTTTTAGAGTCATCCAAAACTCCTCTAAACCAATGGTTTGACTTTCAAGAAAGCAAACCATTACATGTAGTGTTCAATAGACTTCTAACTTCATTGACACCTACGGTTTGACTTTTAAATAGTCAAACCATTATGTAACACCCCGAAATTTCCATTTGTTAAATTAAATATTTGATTTTTGGGCTTGAATCTTTAATTTTATAGTTTGAATGGATGAATGATTCAATTACGAGTCCAACGGTTCTTTTCGTAGCGAAAAAGAAGCTATAACAAAGAAGTTATGACCAAAACGGGAATTGACCAAATGAGAAGAAGTTTGATGTGCTTCTGTGTGCGGCGCACGACCCGTGCGCCATCCTTCATTAAAAACGCACGGGCCGTGCGCATGTGACAGTAGCCCAGTGCGGGGTTAAATGAATATTTCCCCAAATCTTATCCATTTCTCATTCTCTATCTTCCAAATTTCTCTCTCAAACCCTCCACATTCATTTACTTCACCTAGGGCTTCTTCAACCACCAAACCAACACCATTGATTGCTAGAGTCAAGATTATCATTCTAGGTTTCGGTTTGAAAACTTCACCACCATCTTCATCTTCTCCAAGTGTTCAAGTCAGATTTTGGGTCTTCATCTCCTACCTCTTTTCTTAAGGTTTTGGGTTGGTGAAAGCATTAAACCTTCATCAAAGGTTCATCCCGGTAATTTCTCCAAGGTGTTCTTCAAGATCTTCATCTTCTTCAAGTCTCACCTTCTTCAAGCTAGGGTTTCATCTTTTCTAGGTTTTGGTCAAAAACCTAGATTGTGAGTTTACTAACCTTTTGTTAAAACTAGATACACATCATTATCTTCTATTTGTTGATGTCAATGCATATCTCAAATATTCATATTTAATGTTTCAAGTATTTTGAGTGTTTTTACCATGGATTAATTTATGTGAAAGTCACCATGTTTTATGTGAGTATACTTTGGTATGTTGATAATTCCTTCTTGGAATGCCTCTTTGGCGACCTTATATTCTCACGAAGTATTTGGATGGATATTATGTTATATATTGGATTTACATGAGTAGGATGGTGATAGTGTGTTTCTAGTGGATATCCGAAATGTTACGGATGGAATTACATCTTGAGACCTCCTAAATGCATTACGTGGATGAACCAAGTCTGTGATTCACTATAGGAATGTAGGTGGGTGACATTTGGAGAATTTCCTAAGGCGGTAGTCTCCTATGTACCTAGACCTCCGCCGTCGGGGAATTTCCAAGGGCGGTAGTCCCCGGTGCGTGTCGGACCTTTGGGTTGCCAGAGAAAGTGGCTTCAAGGTGCATTGCCTCTTTGGGTGAACCGAATTGGAGATATGGGTCGCTCCCTTTGACTCCACATCTACGTGATTATTTGTTAACTGCTGATAAGCACTGTAACTATTTCCGGCATGATTTTACTTGTTCAACTCACTAGGCTTTTTGGCCTAACACTTGTTTGGTGTCGATGTGTATCTCAGGTGTTAGCAGCGCGACTCCTAGGCAGGTATAGACGCTTTGGGCGAGAGCTTGGGGATACAACATTTGGACTATTTTGAGAAGCCTTGGGTTTATAGATGACACCCCTTTTTGTAATCTCTTTTCTAGATGTAGAAATTAGATTAGTTGGTTGTTGTTTATTTATCCGTTAAATTACAATTGTGATTAAACAGGTTTATTTGTATTATTCCCCTTTTTGGGAGGCTCTTGCTATGGCAATCTATATACCGCTTCTCCTCTTTTGGAAAGTTTTGTTATCCCTATTTTTAGGGTGTTACACATTACATGTAGGGTTTTTAAACTTTCCAAAACACCTTTCTTTGATTGTAACCTACGTTTTGACTTTCCAATAGTCAAACCATTACACTTAGAGTTTTAAAGTCATCCAAAACTCCTCTAAACCAATGGTTTGACTTTCAAGAAGGCAAACCATTACATGTAGTGTTCAATAGACTTCTAACTTCATTGACACCTACGGTTTGACTTTTAAATAGTCAAACCATTACACGTAGGGTTTTAAAACTTTCCATGGGTACAGTCGATTCGTTTCAGTTAAGAAATGGAGGTAAATCTTGTTGGTTTGACTGTCATCGGAGATGGTTACCTAGTGCACACCCCTTCCGACGTGATCGAACAGGGTTTCTGGATGGATCTAGGGTGTTAGCTGGTCCACCACCCGAGTTAACCGGCGAAGAAATATGGGAACAGGTCCGTCATCTTCCAACTGTTTACGATGGCTCCCCGTTTCGACGGACCAATAGAAAAATTACCGGTTTCGGAATCACTCATAATTGGGTGAAGAGAAGCATCTTTTGGGAGCTGCCATATTGGAAGACGTTGTTAATCCGACACAACCTGGATGTCATGCACATTGAGAAGAACGTCTTTGAGAATCTCTTTAACACTGTCATGGACACATCAAAGACGAAAGACAATATAAAAGCAAGGAGGGATGTAGAGATGTATTGCAACCGACCGCAGTTGCACATTGCCACGTCAGGCAATAAAGTAGTGAAGCCGAAGTCGTCGTACACTTTGACAAAACAACAAGTAAAACAAGTATGTGAATGGTTGAAGAGACTGAAGTTTCCGGACGGGTATGCTTCGAATATTGGGGGTTGTGTAAACATGGCAGATTACAGCTTTTATAGCTTCAAGAGTCATGATTGTCATGTGTTTATGCAACGATTGCTTCCTATTGCGTTACGAGGGATGATACCGACTCCCATATGGGATGCGATAACGGAGTTATGCACATTCTTTCGTGTAATCTGCTCAAGGGTGTTACACTTAGAAGACTTGATTCCATTGCAAACAAGTATCGTTCAAACAATTTGTAAGTTGGAAAAAGTCTTCCCGCCCGGATTCTTTGATTCTATGGAACACTTAGTGATACATTTGACACGAGAAGCCATAAATGGTGGGCCGGTCCAATATAGGTCGATGTATCTCTATGAGAGGTATATGAACTTTGCCATTCAAATACTTTTCATTCAAATACTTACCCATTTATTTTCTAACACGTATTTCAATCGTTGTTTAGGAAACTTGGGTCGTTGAAGAGGACTGTTAGAAACAAAGCAAGGGTGGAGGGGTCTATCGTTGAGGCATATCTAGTAAATGAGCTCTCCACCTATTGCTCCCTGTATTTTGATCCACAGATAGAAACTCGACATAATCGCGAGTCAAGAAACTTTGCCCCAAATATTCCTAGTTCTTCAGGAATAGACGATCGCTTGAGCATATTCAAGGTTCCATCTCGTAGATTATTCAAGAAGGGGGGGGGGGGGGAAAGACCATTTTGACTCAAGCCGAAATTCACAAGATCCACACATATGTGTTGTTTAATTGTGAAGAAGTTCGACCTTTTCAATGGACCTTCGATGAGTGGATACGACAAAGAGAACCTCATCTTGATGCAGTTGCACGAGATAAAGCTCGGGATGAAAGGTTTTCTACTTGGTTCGAACAACACGTGAGTACAAACATATGAAATTTACGTATGTAATGTTACACATATGTAATTTATTTCTTATTTGCGGTTTTATAGGTCATGCTCGGATCAGGCGATTTCTCCGACCATTTGAAATCCCTAGCACGTGGACCAGGCCGATATGCTTGGTCGTATAAGGGATATTTTGTCAATGGTTACAAGTTTCATACGGTAACACATGCTGCTGGGCATGTCACACATAATAGTGGCGTATGTGTGAGAGGATCTTGTTATGACGACTCCGAGTTTGACTATTACGGATTGTTGGACGACGTGTTAGAGGTGGAGTACTACGGTGTGGGCTATTGTGCTGTAGTTTTGTTCAAGTGTACATGGTTTGATAGTCCAGATGGAGTTAGAGTCGACCCTAAATATGGGTTGGTTGATATCAAATACAAGTCTAGACTCAGAGGTGAGGACTATTACGTCCTAGCATCACAAGCGGAACAAGTGTATTACACACCCTATCCTTCAGGAAGTAAGGATTTAAAGGACTGGTGGGCAGTTGTGAAGACCAAAGCCCGTGGAATATATGAAGTTGCAGAAAGGGCTATCGATGTGTTGGATGATGATAATGTGTATGGAGAACCGTTCTTTCAAACCAACGAACGGGTAACTCATCATACAAGCCACTGAATAAATGAGGACCTCGATCCCATCCCTCTTGTCACTGGGGAGCTCAACTTAGTCGCCACAAATGACGAAGATGCATTAAATCACGAAGCTAGCGACGAGGAAGAAGAATTTGAAGATATGGATGATGATGAAGATAACGAAGACGAACTTATGTTATCTGATAACTAGTGTGTCTTTCATATGTAGACATTTTCGTGTTAAACATTCTCTATTTTCATGTTAAACATTCTCTATTTTTGGGTCTTATGATTTATGTACACTTATATCATTTTGTGTTAACCATTCTCTATTTTTAGATGTCTGGACACCCTTTTAGGGGTAGTAGGAGTGGTAGGGGTAGGGGCAGTAGCAGCTCCGCTGGGTGTGGTGACCCCCAGGCCGATGAGTTCACCGGCGACGGCCTAGATCAGATCCAGTCTGATGACAGAGCAGCGGGCTCGAGGGTTAGAGGCCCGAATGTGGCATCACAGACGCCCCAGCCTAGTCAACGACCGCCACTTTTGTTGTCTGATGCGGGAGGGTAAGTAGATGTGATCTATTATTTATTCTAGTACATAATAAACCGATCCTAATGTTTTTTATGTTGTATATTTTACAATTGTGAAGGTTTAAGGACAAGTCGGCAGTCCGGAGGGCCATTGCCGTCTTTAAGTCCATGTTTGATGGTCCTTGGGCTCATTTTAAGGATGTCCCTAATGAGAACTATCCACGGTTTTTGGATCGATTTCGGGTAGGTATTTTACTCTATTTAACTTATTGAGTGGATTTATGTTTACTTAATCCAAACAATGTGTTTGCAGTTGTATTATAGTTGGCCTCCTGAGATGGACGCCGATGTATTAGCTGCATATCGGCGTCACCTACATAATAGGTACTCCGACATGATGAGAGATGCACGTGTCTTCGCCTAGGAAAGGTCTTTAGCCATTGATGGTGTCCAGTTCGATGGACAAGACTACAGGATTCTTGCGCCACACCCTCCAGAGTGGATCCGGAGTGAGTTTTGGGTCCAGATGATTGAGAAGGTTTGTATTGTTTTGAATAATTGTATCTGGTTGTACTAGGATTTATATTGATTTATGTCTTCTTTTTAACAGGTATGGAACACCGACGCGTTCCGGCGTGTAGTTTCGGCCAATACAGCCAATCGGGCCACCGAGTATGAGGGGATGACATCCAGACACTGTACTGGATCTATTAGTATCCCTATGCATCGGGACCGCTTGGTAATTTATCATACACTAGACTAAATGTATATAATTGATGAATATATGTACTATATACATGATTTTATTACCTACTAACAATTTAAGTTGTGTATTGTAGAGAGATGCATGGGGCCGTGAGCCTACCAGCGACGAGGTTTGGGAGGCTACACACTACACCAACAGGAAGCTTGTTCCGACTGCGACTAGTCCGAGCACGGATCCTCCGATCTACGTTTATCCAAAGGCGGCTCATATAATGGTAAGTTCAATTATGCATGACTAGATATTTGTTTGTTTTATAAGATAGATAGAAATTATAGCAAACTTAGTTTGGGCTGCCAATTGTTGGGCAGACGATAGGATTGTTTTGATAAAAGCAGGTCACGGATATGTTCAAATCACAGTTGAAATGCTGCCGAATTTTCTATAGGTTAGTTGACTTGACAATGTCTAATTTGGTAAACTGTAGGATGCCTACCATCAGAATAGGGAGGAGGAGTACCCGGACTTACCTCCCGGCACTGTACCTCCCAATGACGCCGAGTTGTGGGAGCGTAGTGTCGGAGGACGGCGTAAGGGCCGTCTTTTTGGATGGGGGACCAGTCAGGATCCCTATTATGCTATGACCGGTGATTCAGGTGCCAGTTTGAGCGGGAGCACGCGCGGCCGTCGCGATGAGGAGGTATGCTTGTCAAATGCTGTTTAACATTGTTAATCATATCTTTGTTAAATGTTGTCTGACATTGTTCTATATATGTTTGTCAAACGTTGAATTTCAGTTGGAGGAGCTGAGGCAGAGGTTAGAGAGAGAGGAAACAGAGAGGATCCAATTGCAGGAGCGACTACAGAGAGAAGAAGTAGAGAGGATCCAGTTGCAGGAGCGACTACAGAGATAAGAAGCAGAGAGGATCGGGATTCAGGAGCGAATGGATAGAGAGGAAGTAGAGAAGAGACAGATGCGAGAACGAATGGCTCAGTTTGACGCGTTCATGATCAAGTTTAACAGTCAACACCCCGTTCCCCCTCCGTAGGATTATGTTTATGTATTTATAGATATTTTGTACACTTTAAGAATTAGTAATATTTAAAAATTGGCAGGTTTTGTATGGGATAAAAAACTGGAAAATTTTAATTTTTAATTATTTTTTTTTAAAAAAAATTTAAATTACCGACGGATTATCCGTCGGTAATCCGTCGGAAAGTATTTTTTAATTTAATTTTTATTTAACAAATATACGTCGGAAATCCGTCGCTAAATTCGTCGGAAAGAATCTGTCGGAAATAATCCGTCGGTAATCCGTCGCTAAAGGAAGACCGTCGGTGATCCGTCGGAAATAACCTCGCCGTCGGTATCCGTCGGAAAACATAACCGTCGGTGATCCGTCGGTAATATCCGTCGGTGATCCGTCGGTAATTTGAACGCCGACCACCTCTTTACCGACGGCTATGTACCGACGGATCACCGACGGATTTCCATGTTACCGATGGATCACCGACGGATTCATCCGTCGGTGATAAGCCTCTGTTTTGTAGTGTAAGTCGGGTATCGTTCTTCTCAGGGAGTCAGTGGTTAAGCCAGTTAATTGTGTTAAACTGATTTGCACGTGTGTCACTTAGATACGCTACTCAATTAAAATAATTAAGCTCAAAGCATCCTAACTAAAAACCAAAATCTAATTATCACAAATCACAGTACTTCAAAAGATTTGGAATGAGAGTTGTATTAAATTATTAAATGAATAAGAAAAACTTTATAACTAAGCATCAACTAACGAATATGAAATTTGCATTCAGATCTAACGACATCTATCACATATCGTTCTCATTGAAAAAAATCATATTTTTACAATGTAAACCGTAAATAAAATTGAATCAAAATAACATGAATACGAAATCAACATTCAAAGCCAACGATTAATGAAACTAGCAACAACAAATCCTTGTAAGTTTGTATGAGTTCAAGGCATGTTTGACCCATATAAATAGTTTCCTTGTTTTCATTTCCTTGGAAAAAACTTTCATTGTAAGAACTTTCATTGCAAGCTTGTAAACTTTTCAAGAGATATATGACATCAAACTTGTGACTACTTTCTCTCTCTACAATTCTTGATTTGATTCTTGTTTAGATTCTTAATCTTAGATTGTTAATTGCTTGAATCTGGAATCACAATTGGTATCAGAGCTACACGAATCATTCAGACAGATTGGATTTGCAAGATATGATCATGATTTTGAAGAATTTGAAGAGCTCGCATCTATATTTGGAAAGTTTACTGTTTCATTGAATTACTACTCAATTCTTGGAATTCTGATTGAAAGATCAATGGAATGATGATCGATTGAGTATTTGGAATACTTCTTGTATAGATTGTTTGGTCAAATTCACACAATTTGTGATTGAATTTGTAGATTTTTGGATTTTTGAGAACACATTTCAATCGCACTGTATTTTCAATCAAGATTGATTGTAAAATGTTCAATGAACAAAATTGATGTTTAGGGTTTGTTCTCGATCACTTTGCGAGCATAAGTGCAGAGTTTTAAGTCCTAATGCATTGATTTGAAGAATTTGGCAGATTTGGTCAAACCAAAATGAAGAACTCGCAAGATCTATGCATTTCGCATGAAGAACTCGCATGTCACGTGGATCTTTGATTTGTTAAGTGAAGATTTTGCATACTATTGTGTGAGAAAAGTGAAGATTTGGCATAAGGAAGCATACGAAAAGTCAGATTTCGCATCTCAAGGCCTGCGAATTTCTACATTTCGCATCAAGTATTCTGCGAATTGTTGATTTCTTACTCAAGGGTTGTGCGAATTTCTTTGCTCTGCGAAAAGTTCAAGTGTTGATTTTTGACTAAGTCCAGAATTTGCACAATATTCTGCGAATTCTAGGCTTGCGCGAATTCTATACTTGTACGAATTTTGAAATTGATCATTTGAGAATCTATGTTCCATTGGTCTGCGGAATTTTTACCTTAGAAGAATTTCTTCAAGTTTTTCAAGAGTTTATCAAGGTTGACTTTTCAAGTCAAAGTTTATCTGAATTTTTCGGATATATATATATCGTCTCGGGCCACCTATCCCGCTTCCCCCTCTGAAAACCTGTCGGCCACCTCTCCCACCCCATTGTGCATCGAACCATACCATCTTCTCCGACCAAAAAACCCAACTCCGGTCATTTTTTTGGACTAAAATCTCAACTCCGGTCATCTTTTCCGGCAAAAATATCATCTCTACCACCACATACAAACTCAATAGACCACCTTCGGCCACCACATACAAACACAATCGACCACGATAAATTCAAATAACTCAACCGCTGACTAAAACTCATCCATATATGAAGTTAAACTCAAACTCAAATCAACATCAAACTCAGACTCAGACTCAGACTCAAATCAAAATGAAAACTCAAACTTATAATCAAAATCAAAACCAAAACTAAAACTCAGACTCAAATCAATTACAAACCCAACAGCCACCACCATCGATGTAACGCCCTAAAATTCAGAGTAAATTAAAACCTGGAAAACCTGGCAACATGACATTCGTATTGATATAAACCTCCCATAAAGGGGATCAATCTTTAAGACTTTACAAAACCTGTACAGATATAGGGTTTATCAACAAACTAATCTAGACACCTATATCAAGATTTCATCAGTTGACAATCCATAATTCACCAAAAGAATGGGACTTAACAATGCCCAGATACAATACTAGTCATCTCAAAATGGCTCGAGACCAAACCTGTCTCTCAAAACCCCGGCAACCCACCGCTAAGAGAAACCTGTTATACATATCATTTGAGAAAAAGTGTTAGGCTTAAAGCCTAGTGAGAACATACAGTTCATAAATCTCAAGAGATATAATCACATGCATCAAAGTAAATCTTTCCAAAGGTTTAGTTATGCAAAATACAGTTCTTTGATAATATACGGACAATCGGTCCAAAACACATTTTCCGATGACGGGGATTACCCGATTTACCAAGGATTATAGTGGAACACAAATTAAGCCACAAATCCGAGTTATGAGCTAAATACATGGAACCATGGCCACGAACGCTTCGGTCCGTACTATGATGTGAGGGAGGACCCCAAGGAACCAGTCATACTCTTTCGTTAGACTACATTTGACCCATGGCTAGTAACCGGTCTCACATAACCGTACCAAGTGCCCCCGAAGATCAAATGTATCTAACTACAACAGAAGGGGCACAACCTTCCCAGCCATAAGCCGACTCGATACCTAGGGATCCACTAGTATAGTTATGACTTGTCACAATATTTCATGTGACCAACAAAGCTAGATAAATAGCTTTCAACACATTTTTATTTCAAAATGCCGTTTTCAAAATCAACTGGTGGTAAGAAAGATAATCATAAACCATATTATATGCATTCTTTCAAATAAGCCCCACAACTGGGAAAGTAAAACATTCCTTTACTTCAACAAGATGGAACCCATCATTTTAGTCAAAAGTGTTCGGGAACCCTAAGATATCTCAAAAACCCCAAGTTACGTCAAAATGCATTAAACAGAAAATCCGAAACCGTAGAGATATATAGGAGTTAAAAATACAATCTTTGATATACATAACAGTTTAGAAAAGTTAGTAGGAAATCACCTCAGATTCCTTCTTCCTAACGAATGCTACCTATGACAACACCGAATAAATCGGTAAGTCGAAACATAGATAACTTTCTCACTTCCTGACTAAAACTTAAAGATAACAGAAGCTAACATCGAGCAAACCCTAGTCTGGTCGAATACGAATTCCGGTTGAGGCATACCTGTCGAATGCACACTACTAGTCGAAAGCATCTTCCGGTCGAAAGCACACCGGTCGAATGCATCCTACCGGTCGAATACATCTTCGGTCGACAACATCCTACCGATCGAATACACATCGGTCGAATGCATCCTACCGGTCGAATACATACCGGCCGAAGGCATCTTCCGGTCGTCTTGTTCACCAAGAACACGCCGGAGATACAGAACCCAAATCCAAACCAAAACACTCAAATCTCGAAATGGAACGGTTAAAAACCTTAACAACGAGATTCTACACGGCTAGAAACATTCAGATCAAAGCATTAAGCTAGATTCGTACCTTGATTTGTCTGAATCGATCGAACCCTTTTTTCTCCTGCTTTACTCTCTCTCTCTCTTCAAGAACTGAAAATATCTGAGATCTGTGATATCTCAAAATATCTAATCTTGATTTGTATATATATAACCCAAGTTACATTTAACCCCCCTGAACTTTGGGTAACGGTCAACTTTTCACCCAACCCCAAAATTCAGGGTGTTACAATCCTCCCCAACTTGGGAATGATTTCGCCCCCGAAATCCATCTATACAAAAAGATGAGGATATCTACGCTTCATATCCCCTTCCGCTTCCCAAGTCACATTTGCTCCCCGGTGATGCTTCCACTGCACCTTGACCAAAGTGACTTCTTTATGACGCAACTTCTTAGACTTTCTCTCTAAGATGGCGTCGGGTTCTTCCACACAATGGTTACCTTCGTCTACCCTTAACTATGAAAGGGGAATGACGTTGTCTTCTATCGCCAAACATTTCCGGAGGTAGCAAACATGAAACGTGTTGTGTATTTTGCTTAACTCCGGTGGCAGTTCCAACTGGTAGGCTTGTAAACCCACCCGTTTAAGCACTTTGAAAGGTCCGAGGAAACGGGGACTCAGCTTCCCACGTTTTCCAAACCGTATAATGCCCTTCCACGGCGACACCTTAAGCATAACGCGGTCGCCCACTTGGAATTCATCGGTCGTCTCTTCTTATCGGCATAGCTTTTCTGCCGATCTTCAGCCACTTTCATTCTTTCACGTATGCACTTGACCTTATCGGCAGTCTCTTGCACGATTTCAGGTCTGGCGAACTGCTTTTCTCCCGCTTCAAGCCAGCACACGGGAGTCCGACACTTTCGCCCATACAATGCCTAAAAAGGTGTCATTCCAATACTCGAGTGGTATCTATTGTTGTAAGCAAACTCCACCAAAGGCAGGTGAGAGTCCCAACTACCCCCGAAATCGATGACACAAGACCTCAACATGTCTTCCAAAGTTTGGATTGTTCGCTCGCTCTGCCCGTCGGTTTGCGGATGGTACGCCGTACTCAACTTCACTCGAGTTCCAAGTTCTTTCTGAAACCCATCCCAGAAGTTCGAAGTGAACCGACTGTCGTGATCCGACACGATCGACAATGGTATGCCGTGCCTCGAGACCACCTCATCGATATAAATCTTTACCAACTTATCCATCGGTAAAGTCTCGCGCATAGGCAAGAAATGAGCGCTCTTTGTCAATCTATCAACTATCACCCAAATGGTATCGTGACCTCGAAGAGTTTTAGGCAACTTCGTCACGAAGTCCATGGTGATATGCTCCCACTTCCACTCAGGAATCTCTGAAGACTGAAGACTCCCATACGGTCGCTGATGTTCGGCCTTAACTTGCGAACACGTCACACAACGCTCAACGTAACGCGCCACGTCAAGTTTCATTACCGGCCACCAATAGTGCAGCTTCAAGTCCTTGTACATCTTTGTAATCCCCGTATGAATGGAATACTTGTACTTGTGTGCATCTTCTAGCAACATCTCATGGTTACCCTTAAGCTTGGGTACCCACACACGACCGCTGAACAGTTTTACTCCACGACTATCTTCCGTTAAGAGTAAACGCTGCTTTGTCATTACTTCATCTTTTAGATTCTCTTCTAACAGTGCTTCCACCTGTGATGTCTTGATCTTTTCAACAAGACTAGACACTAGCTCGATTCTCGAATGGGTAGTCCAAATACTTCCGCTGTAGTTTTTCCGACTCAACGCATCGGCCACCACGTTCGCCTTACCGGGATGGTAAAGCAATTCACATTCGTAATCTTTAAGCAACTCGAGCCACCGCCTTTGCCTCATATTCAAATCTTTCTGATCAAAAACATATTTCAGGCTCTTGTGATCCGTGTATAGAGTGCATTTCGTGCCGTAGAGGTAATGTCGCCAAAGTTTCAAAGCGAACACCACCGCCGCTAACTCCAGATCATGGGTTGGATAATTCTTCTCGTGTATTTTAAGCTGCCTCGAGGCATAAGTGATGACCTTGCCTCGTTGCATCAACATACAACCCAGCCCATCTTGGAAGCGTCACTGTAAACCACGAAATCTTCCGACCCTTCAGGTAACGTCAAAATCGGAGCTTCACACAACTTCTTTTGAAGGATCCGAAACGCCTTCTCTTGGGTTTCGGTCCATTCAAACTTCACATTCTTCCGAGTCAGAACTGTCAAGGAAGAAGCGATCTTTGAAAAGTCTTGGATAAATCTCCGGTAGTATCCCGCCAGACCCAAGAAACTTCGGATCTCGGACGGACTCTTAGGAGGCTCCCAATTCATCATAGCTTCAATCTTCGAGGGGTATACTTTCACTCCGTCCTGAGTGACTACGTGACCCAGAAACTGTACTTCTTTAAGCCAAAACTCGCACTTGGAAAACTTGGCGTACAACCTTTCTTTTCTCAACACTTCCAGAACTTCACGTAAATGTTGCTCGTGCTCTGCCTCACTCTTGGAGTATACGAGTATGTCATCAATGAATACAATGACCGACTTGTCGAGGAATGGTCGGTACACTCTATTCATCAAGTCCATAAACACTGCTGGTGCGTTCGTTAGACCAAAAGGCATCACGAGAAACTCGTCCGTAACGCGTTCTGAAAGTGGTCTTCGGAACATCTTCTTCTCTTACCTTCACTTGGTGATAACCCGAACGTAAGTCGATCTTAGAAAAACAACCCGCTCCTTGAAGTTGATCGAACAAGTCGTCTATTCTCGGAAGCGGATATCTGTTCTTTACTGTCGCTTTGTTCAACTCACGATAGTAAATGCACATTCTCATCGTGCCATCTTTCTTCTTTACAAACAAGACCGGAGCTCCCCAGCATGACGAACTCGATCTTATAAAGCCCTTCTCCAAAAGCTCTTAGAGTTGTGCCATCATTTCTTCCATCTCTGACGGCTCCAAACGGTAAGGAGCTTTAGCAATTGGTGTTGCTCCAGGCACAAGATCAATCCGAAACTCTACCTGACGATCGGGTGGTAACCCGGGCAAGTCGTCCGGAAAGACATTTGGAAACTCACGCACAATCTTCACATCTTCCAGCTATGATTTCTCTAACTTGGCATCGATCACATAGGCTAGGAAAGACGAACATCCTTTTACTAAGCACTTGCGTGCCTTTGCCATTGTGAGTATTGCCACTTCACCTTTTCTCTTTTCACCATAGATGACAACGACTTCACCAGAGGGGTTGGGAAGTCGAATCAAATTCTTGGAACATACGATCTCGGCATAATTGTTTGACAACCAATCCATGCCGACCACAACATCAAAACCCCCGATTAACATCGGCAGTAGATCGATCGAGAATTCTCTCCCTTCGATACTAAGAGTACATTGTTTCAGAACATCGTGGATCAGAACTTGACTACCATCGGCTATTTCTACCACTAATGCATCCTCAAGACTAGTAGTGGGCATAGAAATTTTCTGACGGAACAATTCAGATACGAAAGAGAAACTGGCACCTGTATCGAATAAAATACGAGCAGGTACATAGTTTATAAGAAAAGTACCCGATACCACATCAGCGGATGCCTTGGCCTCGTCGGCCATCATCTGAAATGCTCGACCCGGAACCCTCGGAGGGTTCTCCTTCTTTGTCTCCACGCTACCCGTCTTGAGCTTCGGGCAATCTCTCTTCACATACCCTGGTGCCTTACACTCGAAGCAGACCATCCCCACGACAGAACAGTCGTGGACTGTGTGATCATTCTTACCACACTTGAAGCAGAATCTAGAAGTGGGGTTACAGTTACCATGGTGCTTGGTTCGACATTTCGGGCACCATCTTGCTTCTTGATAACCGTTGAAGCTGCGGTTTCCGACAAAAGGTCGGGTTCGCTTGGGAGGTACAGAACTGCTCTCCCACTTTCTCTTATCAGCCACCACCACTGATTTCTCAGTTTTGCTTCTCGCGAACATCTCTTCCATGAACTGAGCTTCCTCGACCATCTCACGGAGGTTAGAAGCTTTGGAATTGTGGACCATAGATTGCATGTCCGCGGGTAAGCCATTGAGATATGCCTTCATCTTGTCTTTCTCTGTTGGGGCAGCGTGCCCCACCAATCCAAGCTTTTCGATGAATTGACGGGTATACTCCCTCACCGTCAGGCTTCCCTTTACCAGAGACCGGAATTCTTTCTCGATTCGGTCCATTGTTCTTTCATTGCAGAACTCTTCTAACAACTTTTTCTTGAACGCGACCCAAGACAACTGATCCAACACAGCAGGAGATAGGGTGGATTGAATGACATTCCACCAAATGAGCGCAGTATCCTTTAGCAGTTGGGTACCGAACCGCACTCTCTGATCATCTCCGCATTCGGAAGAGCCAAAAGCTTGCTCGACCGCTCGAATCCACTTCACACACATGATTGGGTCATCAGAACCAGAGAACTCTGGTGGTCCGCACCCCAGAAAAGATTTGTAGGAACAACTTTTCCCACTTCCTGGAGCATTAGCAATCCTGCGTTCCTCAGCCCTGACCCCTGTACCAGCGCCTCCAGAACCCACTACAATGTTTTCCACAACCGTCTCACTCCTCTGATTGTTCACATCGCGGTCCTCAATCACTTTCAGCAGAAACTCTTGCTGCTTTGCCATCTCTTCCCTCATTGCCAACATCATGCTAGCCATCATTTCAGACGGGGAACTAGCATCCCTGATGACTAGGTGGGACGAAGCCAGGTCTACTCGCGGAATGACCTCTGGCCCCCCATCTAGCCCTTGTTGAACAGGTGATCGCACAACAACCTCAACTCCCTCCGGCTAACCAGCGGTAGAGGCTGTCGCTTCTAGACCATCAACACGCGTACGCGGTCTTCCGCGCGTACCTACCATACTGAACTGCTACACAGAGCAGAGAAAGAGATAAGAGAGAGGTAGGAAAACATGAAGGAAAACGTACTACCACATTACCAATTGTCATATTAACAGCAATAAAGCACTCTTACGTACAATATCCTCATAATAACATTAGCTAAGTGAAATTATGAACATATAAAACATAACGGTTCTTGTCACCACCACTACAACGCCTGATAAACGTACTTTCCGTCGACTCTAAGACTAACCCAACTTAGAAGCTCTACCCAATCTCGCGGATTAATTCTTAGCATACTCAGTCTAAGTCTAGACATCTTACATACATGCCTAGTACGCTTAAAGTAGGGCTCTGATACCAACTTGTAACGCCCTAAAATTCAGAGTAAATTAAAACCTGGAAAACCTGGCAACATGACATTCGTATTGATATAAACCTCCCATAAAGGGGATCAATCTTTAAGACTTTACAAAACCTGTACAGATATAGGGTTTATCAACAAACTAATCTAGACACCTATATCAAGATTTCATCAGTTGACAATCCATAATTCACCAAAAGAATGGGACTTAACAATGCCTAGATACAATACTAGTCATCTCAAAATGGCTCGAGACCAAACCCGTCTCTCAAAACCCTGACAACCCACCGCTAAGGGAAACCTGTTATACACATCATTTGAGAAAAAGTGTTAGGCTTAAAGCCTAGTGAGAACATATAGTTCATAAATCTCAAGAGATATAACCACATGCATCAAAGTAAATCTTTCCAAAGGTTTAGTTATGCAAAATACAGTTCTTTGATAATATACGGACAACCGGTCCAAAACACATCTTCCGGTGACGGGGATTACCCGATTTACCAAGGATTATAGTGGAACACAAAGTAAGCCACAAATCCGAGTTATGAGCTAAATACATGGAACCATGGCCACAAACGCTTCGGTCCGTACTACGATGTGAGGGAGGCCCCCAAGGAACCAGTCATACTCTTTCGTTAGACTACATTTGACCCATGGCTAGTAACCGGTCTCACATAACCGTACCAAGTGCCCCCGAAGATCAAATGTATCTAACTACAACAGAAGGGGCACAACCTTCCCAGCCATAAGCCGACTCGATACCTAGGGATCCACTAGTATAGTCATGACTTGTCACAATATTTCATGTGACCAACAAAGCTAGATAAATAGCTTTCAACACATTTTTTATTTCAAAATGCCGTTTTCAAAATCAACTGCTGGTAAGAAAGATAATCATAAACCAGATTATATGCATTCTTTCAAATAAGCCCCACAACTGGGCAAGTAAAACATTCCTTTACTTTAAGAAGATGGAACCCATCATTTTAGTCAAAAGTGTTCGGGAACCCTAAGATATCTCAAAAACCCCAAGTTACGTCAAAATGCATTAAACAGAAAATCCGAAACCGTAGAGATATATAGGAGTTAAAAATACAATCTTTGATATACATAACAGTTTAGAAAAGTTAGTAGGAACTCACCTCAGATTCCTTCTTCCTAACGAATGCTACCTATGACAACACCGAAAGAATCGGTAAGTCGAAACATAGATAACTTTCTCACTTCCTGACTAAAACTTAAAGATAACAGAAGCTAACATCGAGCAAACCCTAGTTCGGTTGAATACGAATTCTGGTCGAGGCATACCGGTCGAATGCACACTACTAGTCGAAAGCATCTTCCGGTCGAAAGCACACCGGTCGAATGCATCCTACCGGTCGAATACATCTTCGGTCGACAGCATCCTACCGGTCGAATACACACCGGTCGAATGCATCCTACCGGTCGAATACATACCGACCGAAGGCATCTTCCGGTCGTCTTGTTCACCAAGAACACACCGGAGATACAGAACCCAGAGCCAAACCAAAACACTCAAATCTCGAAATGGAACGGTTAAAAACCTTAACAACGAGATTCTACACGGCTAGAAACATTCAGATCAAAGCATTAAGCTAGATTCGTACCTTGATTTGTCCGAATCGATCGAACCCTTTTTCTCCTGCTTTACTCTCTCTCTCTCTCTTCAAGAACTGAAAATATCTGAGATCTGTGATATCTCAAAATATCTAATCTTGATTTGTATATATATAACCCAAGTTACATTTAACCCCCCTGAACTTTGGGTAACGGTCAACTTTTCACCCAATCCCAAAATTCAGGGTGTTACAATCGAGCTCTAACCACCTACCCACCACAGCTAACCGATCGAACCACCTACTACCCCACACCCAACTGGATTCCAGTGAACCATATATATATAAACTAATTAATAAAAAATAATAAGCAAGATGAATTTCAGGAAAATAAGTGTAAGGCTCAGATGTGTTTAATGACTTTAATCAATCAGAGGAGCACAAATATGCCACCGCCATGGCTGCAACCCCTTCTCGGTCTGCAATGTCCGACAAGATGATCGAAATTTATTTCAATCAATTTCTCATTATAGCCTCCCGTAGCAGGGTTGCCCCGTCAAGATTCGGCGGATGTCCGCCGCTTGATTGGCTCAAATAATATCATCGTCACAGCCACAGTCTCATTGTTTTTACCGAAAGGGGAGGGTGGGTTTTTGTCGCCAGGAACTTAAGGGGTTGTGTGAATAAATTTCATTTTGGTCCAGGTGATTTGTTATTTTTTTATTAAATTGCCCTTTTAATAGAAAATTAAATTAAACAGTAAAATGACCATAATACCCTCGTGTGCTATGCACGTGAAGGCACTTAACGGACCTGAAGTAAGAAGTAACAGGTGTTAGACACATGGACAAAATCCGAGCACTTTTGCATACCACATGTTGTTTCTTGCAATAAAACTTTTGTAGGGACCAAATGTGAGAAAAACAACAAACCACAAGAACCAAATTTGCAATTCACTCTTAATTATATTATAATATATATATATATATATATATATATAAACACACACATAATATATATATATATATATATATATATATATGTATATATATACATACCTAAACAAACCACATACCTTCTTCGTCCCAACCACCGTTCATCTAATCGTCGGCGACCCAATCACTGGTCATCATTGTCGGCGTACCAACTCTTTCCCTCTCAAGGTCGACGTTCATGGGTGAGATCGACGTGGATATCGATGGAGTTACATAAGGTGATCTCTGGAGTTACAAAGATTAAATCACGGGAACGAAGCACATGAAAATGGTGAAGAGCAATAAAGATCGAACCACAAGGACCAAGCATAAGGATCAAACCACAGGGACAAGCATTAGGTCCCCCACCATCGTTTCCCCTCTTTTCTTCTCAAGACATAGGGACCACCTCATCACTTCTGTTGCTCAAACGGATTACCGAAAGGACCACCGTTAGTTGGAGATGAAGGAGATGAAGCATCACAGTTAAATAATCAAATTACATCGTCCTTGTGCATCAAGTTTTCATTTATGAGAATTCACTGTCGAAAATCGAACACTATGCATCATGTTTTCGTCCATGTGCTGTGGATCACCATTGTTTGTCCAAATCACCATTGTATCGTTGTTACGACCTGAGTTTCGTCTTTGTACATCACATTTTCGTTTTCAATTCTGAAAGAGATGGGTATGGGGAAAGGGGGAGACCAGCGGGTGGGAAAGAAAACAACGAAAATTGTGTCTGGCGGAGGGGAGAAGTCGACGGGAAGAGAGGAGGTCGCCGGAGATGGTTGCGTAGAAGGGGGAGGGAGGGAGGAGGCCGGGAATGGAGGATTTCGATGGAGACAATAACTTAACCGACAACGATACGTGTATCCTAGAATAATTCCTCAAAAATAGGTGGTTACTAAAAATTAATAAACTAATTAAAATAAATCAAAAATTAAATACTTAATCCAAATGTCCTTAATACCCTTTATAGAAAAAATAAAAAATAAATCAAAATTAAATTCAAATGGAGGGTCTTTATATATATATATATAGGGAGAGGTTCATTTGAGAAATGGTAAATATATGAGAAATAGAGAAGTAATCTTAGCCATTCATCTGGTCAACATTTGCGGCTTTGACCGCAAAGCACCGGTTAATTCTTTGTGTGGTCTATAGAAGGTAGAGGGGTAGTTTCATAAAATACGCGAGATGAGTTCATATATGAACCTGTATGATTCACATATGAACTATACGTTCCTATGTGAATCAGTTAATTAGTTCATATATGAATCAGAAAGGTTCATATATGAATCTGTTAATTAGTTTAACTGATTCATATATGAACCTAGAGTTAATTAGTTCATATGTGAATCAGTTAA
Source organism: Arctium minus (assembly GCA_954870635.1). Taxonomy (NCBI): domain Eukaryota; kingdom Viridiplantae; phylum Streptophyta; class Magnoliopsida; order Asterales; family Asteraceae; genus Arctium; species Arctium minus. The sequence continues at coordinate 8,323,331 of OX941096.1, read as the reverse complement.
TTGGTTCATATATGAATCACAAAGGTTCATATATGAATCAGTTAAAAGAGTTCAGATGTGAATTACACTAGTTCATATATGAACTTATAATTCATATGTGAGTTATACAGGTTCATATATGAACACAACTCGTGTATTTTGTAAAAATTACGAAAGTGTCCTTCTATTTTTGGAATAGCCGCAACTTTTGACCAGTCAAAGCCACAACTTTTGACCAGTCAAAGCCGATCTTGGCCGTATGAATGGCTAGGATTACTTCTTTATTTCTCATATATTTACTATTTCTCAAATGAACCTAAGACTATATATATATATATATATATATATATATATATATATATATATATAGGGTCAGGTTCACGTGAGACCAAGCTGTTTCCGTGAGACCGCGTGAGACCAAGCCTTAAAACATGAAAATTCACACCGAAACACTATGAAGGTAAAAAACATTCGAACCTTCATATTGTAATCACACTATGAAGGTAAAAAATCCTAAACCAAGTTAAAAAAAAATCAAACCTTCACGGATAAAAGACTGTGAAGGTATATCCGAACCTTCACAGTGAAGACGTTGTGAAGGTAAAAAAAACGAACATTCACAGCGAAAAAAGACCGTGAACGTAACATTTACGGTGTTTTCTCTATGAAAAGTTCGATTTTTTTTACCTTCACAGTTTTTTGGTGTGAAGTTTCATACTTTAATGCTTGGTCTCACCGGTCTCACGGAAACTGTTTGGTCTCACGCGAACTTAAGTATATATATATATATATATATATATATATATATATATAGTCCCTATGATTTTTGGTTCTTAGTTAAAAAAAAGTAAGCAAAATGACCAATATACTCTCATGTGCCTTTAACGACAGGGAATCTAACAGAGTTAGTCTGAGGGACCAAATCCGAGCACTTTTGTATACCATAGGGATTTTCTTGCAATAAAAATTTTGTAGGGACCAAATGTGAGAAAAACAACAAACCACAGGACCAAATTTGTAATTCACTCTTAAAAGAATAAACTAAAAATAAACACATCAAAGAAAACTCTTCTTATTTTTATTTTATTTTTGTTTTTTTATAAAGAAAAAAACTAACTCTAAGCACGACAAAGAAAACACACAAAAATACTCAAAACACAGAAAAGAAAACCTACATGACCAATGAGAGATCAAACAAGCAAACTTAAAAACACCATTAGCATGTATTGAATAGCAATCTAATCAAAATATAATGCAAACAGAAAAATTAACACAAACCAATTAACCAAAACACACAACTCCCTAGCAATGGCACCGAAAACTTGATACACGCGTCATTAAACGCACAACAATGTTTAAATTTATAAACCTAACTTATATCAGTAAAGATGGTAAGTCGGGTATCGTTCTTCTCAGGGAGTCAGTGGTTAAGCCATTTAATTGTGTTAAATTGATTTGCACGTGTGTCACTTAGATACGCTACTCAATTAAATCGAATTAAGCTCAAAGCAACCTAACTAAAAACCAAAATCTAATTATCACAAATAACACTACTTCAAAAGATTTGGAATGAGAGTTGTATTAAATTATTAAACGGATAAGAAAAACTTTATAACTAAGCATCAACTAACGAATATGAAATTTGCATTCAGATCTAACGACATCTGTCACATATCGTTCTCAATGAAAAATTCATATTTTTACAATGTAAACCGTTAATAAAATTGAATCAAAATAACATGAATACGAAATCAACATTCAAAGCCAACGATTAATGAAACTAGCAACAACAAATCCTTGTAAGTTTGTATGAGGTCAAGGCATGTTTGACCCATATAAATAGTTTCCTTGTTTTCATTTCCCTGGAAAAAACTTTCATTGTAAGAACTTCCATTGCAAGCTTGTAAACTTTTCAAGAGATATATGACATCAAACTTGTGACTACTTTCTCTCTCTACAATTCTTGATTTGATTCTTAATCTTTGATTGTTAATTGCTTGAATCTGGAATCACAATTGGTATCAGAGCTACACGAATCATTCAGAAAGATTGGATTTGCAAGATTTGATCATGATTTTGAAGAATCTGAAGAACTCGCATCTATATTTGGAAAGATTACTGTTTCATTGAATTACTACTCAATTCTTAGAATTTTGATTGAAAGATCAATGGAATGATGATCGATTGAGTATTTGGAATACTTCTTGTATAGATTGTTTGGTCAAATTCACACAATTTGTGATTGAATTTGTAGATTTTTGGATTTTTGAGAACACATTTCAATCGCACTGTATTTTGAATCAAGATTGATTGTAAAGTGTTCAATGCACAAATTTGATGTTTAGGGTTTGTTCTCGATCACTTTGTGAGCATAAGTGCAGAGTTTCAAGTCCTAATTCATTGATTTGAAGAATTGGCAGATTTGATCAAGCCAAAATGAAGAACTCGCAAGATCTACGCATTTCACATGAAGAACTCGCATGTCATATGGATCTTGGATTTGCTAAGTGAAGATTTCGCATGCTATTGTGTGAGAAAAGTGAAGATTTGACATAAGGAAGCATACGAAAAGTCAGATTTCGCATCTCAAGGCCTGCGAATTTCTATATTTCGCATCAAGTATTCTGCGAATTGTTGATTTCTTACTCAAGGGTTGTGCGAATTTCTTTGCTCTGCGAAAAGCTCAAGTGTTGATTTTTGACTAAGTCTAGAATTTGCACAATATTCTGCGAATTATAGGCTTGCGCGAATTCTATACTTGTACAAATTTTGAAATTGATCATTTGAGAATCTTTGTTCCTTTGGTCTGCAAAATTTTTACCTTAGAAGAATTTCTTCAAGTTTTTCAAGAGTTTATCAAGGTTGACTTTTCAAGTCAAAGTTTATTCAAATTTTTCGGAACGATCATTTCAAGCATATTGTCAGAATCTATTCAAGATACCTTACATTGATGAGAAAAGGGAATACTGTGCTGACAAAGAGAGACTATGTTGTAGCATATATGCCAGAAATACCTTTTATAGAAGCTGAAAATGAACAGCTTAAGCTTTAGAACACAAAATTATAAGTTGAGAATGTTGATTTGCAAGTCAAACTGAAGAAAGCTGATATCCAGTTATCAATCAAAAGGAGCTGAGTGGATAAAGAAATATGAAGAGAAACACAAGATTGAGAAAGTTGATCCGGAGAAAACTTTTAATCAGAAATTGTCTGATCTTTCTAAAAAGCTGAGCATGAAAAGAAAGATTTAGAATTCAGATGCTTAAAACTTTCAAAGCAAGTCTCTGACTTTGAAAAGATTTTAACTACTGAAAGAGACATGTTTTCAAAACAAAAACAAGTTCTTGAAAATCAGTCTGTTGAACTTCCCAAACAGATAATTTTTTTACATTTAGAGAAGGAAAGAAAATTATTTCAGGAAAAGAAAAACTCTTTTGATTCTGAAAAGAAAAATTCTGAAAAGACAAATGTTGTGATTTTAAAAGAGATTTATAAAAAGAACAAGAACTTGGAAAAGGATTTTGAACAAGAAAGAAAAATTTTTGAGTCTGAAATTTCCAAGCTAACTAGAAATCTTGCTACTCTATCTTCAAATATTTTGAATGAACAAAGAGGTAAATCTGATCTACAAAGTAAGTTTGACAAGCTTTGTAATGAAAAATCCAAATTATCTGATAAAATCAAACAAATGGAAGCAACAAATGCGGATTTATTTAAGAAAATGTCAACTGATACAATTGATTTGTCTTCTTATGATGATGAATCAACTGAAGCAGTTTGTTCTTTTCTATCTGTTTCTAGTTTATTTCAGAAAATGGTTTTCAAGAAGAAAAGTGTCAAACCAAATGTTTTAAAAATAGATCAGATTAAACTTCAAGTTCATTCTATGTTAAATCTGTTGATAGACAAGCTAGCTATTTTTCAAAATCTGGAAAGAAAGCATCTAAGGGAGATCAGATGATTTGGGTTGTAAAGGGATCTCTTGAAGCAGAAGCATACCAGAAATCAAGTGCACTCAATTCAAAGGTACAAAAGAAGAAGTCTGTAAAAGGTAAATCTTTTGCTAGATTTGATTTCACTTATTCTGTAAACCATTTAATCAGATTAGCCAAAAAGAAAAATTGTTGTTCTTACTATGGCACAAATGATTTTGTTCACAAAGATAATACTACACACTGGTATGGAACTTATAGAGTTACTTCAAAAGATTCTGCATATCACAGAAATGGAAACCACTCTAGAAAGTTTCCAAGTACTAACACTGATGGACCCAAGTTCATATGGGTACCAAAACCTGTTCAACCTGTGATGATGCAGGAATCTGATGTATAAGGGAAGTAAGGACTATGGCTTCTGGATAATTCAGTTCAGAACCCGTACTTCAATGTTCAAGAAAGTTGACTTCTAATCACATCATATTAGGACTCATACTTCAAAGATCAGAACTGAAGGATACTTTGAATGTCACATCTTTCAAAGGGAGTATTTCTATATTTGTATATTTGAAAAATTGTTAGATTCATATTTGGGGAAGAATGTAAAATTCAAGAACACTTAATGAATTGTTTGAATGTGTGCAGATATGAAGGGGGAACATATCTGATTCAAATCAACAAGTCTAGCTTACATCAAGGGGGAGTAAGTCACTAATCAATATTCAAGGGGGTGTATCTTAAAAGAGAGAATATCTGAAAAGTCTATAAGTGTGTTGTGTGTGTCAAAAGATTTTCAAAAAAGGTTTTGTGCTTAAAATTTTCCATTTTTGGAAAGTTTCCTTCTTGGGAAAGTTTCTATTTTTGGAAAATTTCATTTTTTGGCAAATTTTCAAGTTTGAAATGTTTTGAAATTGTCAAAATGCCGTTTTTGGAAAGTTGGAAGTTTTGCTAAGTCTAAATTTCACACATAGTGTCATGCAAAAAAGCAAGTTTTCGCATCATATGTCATGTGAAATGTTGGATTTTGCATCCTATGGTATGCGAAAATCATCTTTTCGTACCCTTTGGTATGCGAAAAGTAGCAATTCGCACATAGGATCATGGGAATTCTTCCATAGGCACAACATTTCGCATCTTGCTTCATTCGAAATGTTCACACACTTGTCAACTTTTTCAAGACAAGTCTGATTTCAAGGGTCATGCGAAAAATGAGCGACAAATCATATCGTGCCATGTGTCACCCATACTCTCGAGTATATATACTAGTTTTTCTCTCAATTCATTCACTTTTCATCTCAGACTCTGTTTGTGTGAGTTTTATACTTAGATTTCTCTCTAAAACCCTCTCTTATATATTTTACTTCCAGACTTCAATTTCCTTACATCAAGGGTAGGTTTTTTTTGTTGGTTGTTTAATTTTTATTTATGTTTGATTGTTCTTGTTATTGTATCGATTCTATTGCAGGATTCCTTGACTTGGATTTAGGGTAGTTAGATTGACTGTTCATCTTCGAACTAGTTTTGAACCGAACCTTTGATTTTGGACACAAAATCTAAAATTTGGACTGAGTTTATGAAATTAAACTTGATAATAATGATTTGTGGATGATTTCGAACCCTGATGTTGGTTATTATTGGCTGATTTTGGACTTGTGGAAAGATTTGAACTTTGTGACCTTTCAGACACTTAACTATTCTTCGACATATTCTTGGTGTTCTTGAACTAAATTTCAAAATTAATGGATATAATGAACTTTAATGGTTAATCTAAAGTTGATTTTATGTTTTGTAAATGAAATTTGTAACGCCCTAAAATTTATTGATTTCAAAAACTTGAAATTTTCACAATATAACGTTTATATATTGAAGGGAATTTAAACCTGGAACATTTTTTATGAAGTAAAGTTTCACAAATGACATCACCCCGGGAATGGGGGAGAGTATATGCGTTTACAATACACAAACGAAATGGAATGAGGACCGACAACCTACTTAATCTAAAATATTATAGTGCAGATTATAATTGGATGTCGTCATCAATTCCCAAAATACCGACAAGTAAAATGCACGCTCTATATCTCGTCAAATGCTATGTCACCAAAAATGTTGACCTAACTCTCCGCTCAAGGATTAGCCACCCTTCCACTAACGGGACCTGATAAGTAATGTTGTTCCAGATTCAAGCACACATAAATATTATCAGAGTAATAATCAATATGAATCACAGGAAGGAAGAAGATGAATGAGAATTTACTGATGTCATATATCTCACAAGGAATAATGACGGCTATAATGATTGAACATTCTATTGTGTAGCATCTAACCTAAAAAGGAAAAACAAAGTACTATATATAGGGTCAAATAACTTGACTCCTACATAAGTCAAACATAACATAAAACTTAACAAAAGATAGCCAGGGACTAAATAATACAACTTGATTAAACTATGATCTAACAATCTCCCCCTTTTAATCAACGTTGTAATCATGAACGGTTCCATCGACTAAAATTGGTTTTCCTCATCCCCAAGAAGTTTTCAAACCTTCTGATGCATTTTTTGAATCTGATCCTTTCTTTGATAGCTTGTATCATCTTCTCCATTGCAATTATGTCGGATTTTGGCATGTGATCACCCATTTCTAGTCTTTTCATCTCAGAGTGTTTGTGCCGATCTTCAAGCTCTTTCAGCACCATTTTCAAGGTTCCATCAGAGAACTTGGCAACCTCATTGGCTCGCATGAACTGCTTCTTGTGAGTATTAGTATTGACATATATAACACCCAGTTTCGGAGTTACAACAGGCTTGAAGAAGTCCAAGTCTCTCATCAAATAATGATTGAAGTTAGGGGCAGTCAGTTTTATAATGTTCTGATTAGTCTCCGCTCCCAATTGGAAATCAAGAATGTATGCGTTGTTGACTTGACACCTCATAAATTTCTTCACACCTTCAAGGGCAAACTCTACATCTCTCAGTCTAACTGCTCTGCTTCTGAATTCATGGTATATGAACTCCAGGTCTGCTACGTTAAAATTTTCAAAGTCAGCTTCGCTAAAGGTAGATTCCAGTAGATCTCTTCTTTGAACATCAAACTCTGGATACCAGACAGCAAAATAGTTGTTCATTCTGACTTCCTTAATTTGAAGGATTTCTGCTATGTGAGTGTAGCCTTTTGTTCAGGAGAAGTTCTCAATGAACTTCAAGTAGTTTCTCTGATAATCAAGAGGTCGGTAAATTATGCCATACAACTTGTAGGGGTCAATCACTACCTGTTCTTTCACAAAGATTCTGATGGATTCCTCAAGAAATGGAACCCTGAGAGACTTTCGGATCAGTCGGATAAGCTCTAGAGATGTACCATGTTCATCGTACCTTGTGAAAGGTGTAGATCCAACTCTGACTGGAGCAGAGGGACCTTCATCTGTATCATGATGTCTTTTCGCAAGAGTTCTGCTTCCATGGGAGTAACGAATACAGGTTTGGGTCGTTCAGCTCCACTCAGAATTCTTGGACTGTTTGGGTTCCTGATATAAGGTAGGACTTCAGCTTTGGTTCTTTCTCTTTCAGCTCTTTCTTTCTCTTCTCTTTCTTTTGGTTCCCTTTTCCTTCTTCTCTCTTCTTTCTCCATCCTTCTCCTTTCTCTTCTTAGAGATTTTCTCAGCTTCTCCATATCAATTACAATTAGAGCAGTAGGATCTGAGACGTTTGATTTCAAAACTCTTTCAACTGATTTGTGCAAAGGTAAAGCAACATTTTGAGTAGAGGGAATTGAGGCTTCACTGGTTGATGGAAAAACACAGTTTTTGTCCGGTGAAACTATCGGAATTGCAGTCGGAATGTAGGGCTCATCTTCTTGAGCTGCTACATTTACCTGTACCTGTTCAGCAACCTGTACTGGTTCATCTTCTATATCTTCTTCCTGATCGTCCCTTCCAAAATCATCTCCAAAAATATCTTCAAAGATACTTTCGTTCAGAAGACTACCGGGAACTTCTGTGTCTGATGCATGTTTGACAAAATCTTCAACGTTCACAGAGTTCTCAGGTTGTGTTGGACTTTGAAGACCAAAATCCATCTCTCTTTCTCCTTCCTCTTTCATTCTCCAGAACATCTTATATTTTGCTTCAGCTTGTTCGTCAGTGTCAAGATCATCAACATCAATGATATTGTAAGCTAAGATGCCCATTTCCTCCATAACCTCTTCACAAGTAGCAGCCTTAGGATTTTCAACCCTTGACTCATTATCAACAGAATAGATAATTAAGCTTCGTGATTCTCCTTGTTCTTGACTAGTACTTGCACCTTGATTGCTGGAACTTTGTTTTCCGAGCACAGTACTTATTGGTACAACACTTTCAACCACAACTAGCTCTCTTCCTGCAGCAGACCGTTCTTCCCTGGTCTCCCCCTCATGATCATGATCAGAATCATGGTCATTCCTTGTAGACAGTTGCTTGAGTCTGGCAATACAACTGGAAAGCTTGATTGAGCAGATTATAAGCTTTCAGTACATCTGCCTCTGATGGTTGTTGCTGCTGTTGTTGTTGATGATGATGATGATGAGAATACAGAAGAGTGAAGAGATATACATCCTGCTGGTTTTCAGGAGCTTGTTATAGAAGTTTGGCGAGAAGCAATGATTTGATCTCGTCTATGGACAGATTTGAAGGATTAGGAGTGATTGGTGGTGGAGTTGGTGGTACTGGGGCTCTCCTTTCAGGCTCTGGTTCAGCAACTTGCTTCCCCTTTAATAATCTTTTGATATCTCCCAGTTCTTTCTCAATTCGATCATACTTCTCCGACCACCTGGTTTCAATATCCTTTAGGGCGCCATTGAGATATTCCCTTGACACAAAGTCGGGTAAACTAACTCCGGGGTCACTTAGACTTCCCGTTTGCACAACAGTCGAAGATTCAACTGTGTAGCCTGTACTCAGAGCTGGCATAGTGTTAGCAGTGACAGGACTTCCATCCGGTCCTCGTAGTCCGGATTGCGGAGCTACTCTGGATGTTCCGCTCAGGTCACGAAGACGACTGAGATCTAGACCTGCAAAAAGTGTCCTATCAACAAATATTGGTTGACTAACAATAGGCTCTAGGACTTGTGCACTGAAGGGAATGGAGATCTGGGGCAACTGATCTCTGGTTTCAATATCAGATGTCTCCGAGTGACACATTGATAGATTGTGTGCTTGATCCCCGTGTGAAAATGAAACTAATTCCTGTTAAGAGGAATCAGAGTGGGTGGCTTGGGTGTGCATATGCATGAGTGATCGGCTCATGTCAACATCTTCACGCAACAAATGCACTGAAGTGTGAGATTTGGTTGATCTTTTGGTGTAGTGGGTTGAAGATCTCTCTCTCTCTCTCCTCTTGTTCTTTTATTTCCCTTTCTTTCACAGTCTCATTAACATCTTCAACTATTTCTCCCTCGAATATCCTTATTTCTCCACTAGCACTAACAGTAACTGCATCCATAGTTGTAGCAATAAGCTATGGAGTACTGGTATCCATATCCATACCATGGAAATCATCATCATCTGCATCATTGCCATCATTTTCTTCTCTGATCTCAGTGTTTGTCTTTTCAGAATCTAAACTATCACTGCCCAAATCAACATTTTCAGTTATCAAGCCTATAAATTGGATCTTCCGCCTGAAATGGACAACATCCACCCCACATTTCATGTTTGTTACTTGAGAAAGTGTCTGGCCGAAGAAGAAGGCGTTATTCCTTTGTCCGAGATAAGAGTGGATAACGACCGATGCATAAAAGAGCCCGAATCTATTTTAGAAAAGAAGACGAAGTAGCTGTGGCACAAGAAAGTGGTGATGGTGAAGGTTCAGTGGAAACACCATAGGGGAGCCAACATCACTTGGGAGTCGGAAGAGGATATGTTGAGGCGTTATCCCCACTTGTTCGGATAGTTGAGATTTCGAGGACGAAATCTTTTCTAAGGGGTGGAGGATTGTAACACCCCAAAATTTTGGTGACTTGCGCTTTTATTCACGTATCGAAAGAATGCCTTGTACGATCTCTTCACAACGGATTCTTTTTCATTGTTTTTAGAGCTGGGTAGAATTGGGTCAAATCGTCGGGATTCGGAAGCTGGAAGGGAGAGTTGGCGACTGTGCCCGTGATAGTGTCAATGTCACTATCGCATGGGCAATGTCGCGGTGGTGCTCGAGGCTACGACACATATGGTGCGATTGTGACCGGCGATAGTGCCATGGTCACAATCGTGAAGTCACTGTCGCGAGGTTGAGGTGGTCGCGGTACAATTCGTGCGACTATGCCCGCGATTGTGCCAAGGGCACTATCTCATGGGCACTATTATGTGCGGATCCAGTCGACCGTTTCCTCATTTAATGCCATTTTTGAGTTTAGAACCCTTGTTTGGAACCTGCAGCTTCTAGAGACGATTTCACACACTTAAGGTGTGATTTTCACACACTCTCTTCTCTACCTCTCTTCATTAATTAGTAAGTGGGTGAATCATTAATGGTTGGTGGTTTTTAGGGTTCTAAGTTCATAGAATCTTTATTCCTTCAAGTTCAAAGGATCCAAGTCTCAATTCCACCTACTCCTCATTCTAGGGTTTGTTCATTTAGGTGCCGTTTTTTTATGAGGTCTAAAGTCTGAAGTCTTATTTTAGTTATGATCAATAAGAGGTGGTGTATAAAATAGTTTGAATGATTCAGACTTAAGAGCCATTAAGAGGTTTTTAATAAATAAATAAAAAACAACCCCTTAATCTTTATGTAAGTTTCCTTAACTTACAAACATTCATACTTGCACTATTACTTATTCATGTGAGATTTATGATATGTTGTATGTTAACCTAAAATCTAGAGTTTTATATGTTTCCCACGTTCACTACTTTGGAGTGAGTGTAAGGGTATAAACACCTTGTGAGGTTCATTTATGCAAGTTTCATGAATGGGAGGTAGATTATCATAAGTGACTAATCTTCTAAATGTTAAAACCAAATACAGAAATTCTCGTCACCCCAGATGGTAACGGGTCACTCCGTTTTTCTTGGGAGCTTTCTTTGTTATATTTGTACAGGACGTAACAATGTCCCGTTTGGGAGGTTTCGGCATTGATTTCAATGCATGGGTTTCGGTAACATTTAATTATTGTTCATATCTACATTATAAACTGTCCTGGTATGTTAACCATCAGACTTCGTCCTAACACTTGTGTTTATGTTTAATGGTTCACAGGTTCCACTAGTGGTGCGAGTAGGGCACCTTGATTCGCCGGGATCGCATCTAGGATTCCTCTTTGGACCGGGCCTTTTTAGGAAAATGAGAGAGAGTGTTTTGAAGTCATAGTGACACCCATCTTAATCTAGTTATTAATTGCTCTAGATTAAGTAGGTTGTCATGTATATGTCTTATTTATTCCGCTACTGTAAATTGTAGAATTACCCCAATTCAAATGGGTTATAGTCGCCACGTTTGCAGGTTATGGATTCCTCTTAATTTAGACGTTATATTGCCGAAATTTTGAGTTTTATTTTACCCAATTTTTAGGGTGTTACATTACTTGAGCAATCTGGGATTCACAAACCACTTCTTATTTCTTGTCACATGATTGTTTCACCGCGAATCCAGGAACAAGATTGCTAATGGCTGAGAACTTTGAAGATCAACTTGATCCATCAACAACAATATGTCCTTATCTTCTTCAGCCTTTGCATAATGAGCTTCTTTTTCCCTACTAAGACATTCATACTGAAAATGTCCCAATTTGTGGCATTTGTAACATTCCACAAATGATTTGTAGAAGCCATGCCTACCCCCGCCTCTTCCACGTCCTCGGAATGCACCTCAACCACTTCTGCCTCGTCCAACTCCTTCATACAATACATTCAAAGCCTGTTCATTGCCTCTGTAATGATTGTTCATTCGTTGTTCATGAACAAGTTGTTAGCTCCAATAGTCATTCATAGAAGTATTGAAAAATAGGCTGAGTATAAGAACCTTAGAAGACATATGCCGCATAAACCAAGTCTCAACAGAAGCACAAGATCAGAGCCTCTGTCGACTACGTTTCGAGAAGAACTCAACCTGAAGATCATCATCAGACTACAAAGCCTCTGTGATCCTTCACAGAATCTTTGTGCTGGCAACTGCTGGAAGTAGAAGACTTGTGCAATTCTTGGAGATTAAAGATCATGTGCCTCTCACGTGCCCCTGTTGTACGAAGATCCTCAAGATCAAAATAGTATACCACGATGGATTAATTTCCAGGTGTCATTCCTTTTATGGAATGGCAGTCTTGTTTTGTACTATTGTGTGCTCTTTGTTTTCTATAAGTAGGGAGCATTTCCTGCCATTGTTGGCACCACTACACACCACCACTAACGAGCACACAATTTGTAGACACGCTTAGAGAGAAAAATAGTTGAGAGCATTTTTGCACACAACAATGTGTGTTATTGGTGTATCCAAAAGCTATTGAAGATGAACTATTGATAAATCCTTTGTTATTATTTCTGTTATCTTCATTGCTTATGTGTGTGTGATTCTACCAAACCACTTAAACCTTTATATGCACGAAAACGCTTCCACACCATATAATTTGTTACTGCATCTTTGGTTTCATCATTGTTGAGTAAATTGGGATCAACACAAGAAAACTGCTTTGAAGCTCATCTATGGTATGTTGACTTAGGTGTTGTTTGGCAGTTGTTGAATCGTTTGGTGCAAAATGATTAAGTGGTCATAATGATTAAGAGGCTCTTATGATATAGTTGCAAAAAAATATGGTTGTTTGGTAATTGTTTACAGTGAAATCAGGGCGCTTAATGGTTAAGGGAGACCCATGATACAAAATCATTCAGAGGGTTTTGGAACCATTAAGATGCAGACTTTTTTTTGCCAAACATGAGTCACCTCTTAGCAATTCAGATGTTGCCTCCTAATGGAAACATTAAGAGGTAAACAAACAACCCCTTAAATCATTTGATTCCTCCACTGAACATACCACATAATCGAATCTCAAAGTCATTGACCGTAAGATATTTTCAATGATGGTTACATGCTCTACCTTTTCTCCATGAACCTTCATCTTGTTCATAATAGTCAACACTTCACACTTGGTGATGTTAGCCCCTACACTTCAATATTTTTGGAATACCATTTAGTGGCCACTATTTTTTGGTCACTAAGACTTACAATTAAATAACTATCTATTTTTGGTCATTAACACCCTCAATTTAGTGACCACCTTTTTTGGTCACTAACCCATCCAACTTAATTACAAGTTCACAACTAAAGAATCCCAATCAGTGACCACTATTTTTTGGTCACTAACACATTTAATTTAGTGAATACCATATTTTGGTCACTAACCTTCCAACTCTATGATTAATAAACACCATTAAGTGACTACCTTTTGTTGGTCATTAACACTTCAATTTAATGACCACCTTTTTTTGGTCACTAACTAGGCATGGAAATGGGCCCCGACCCGTCGGGGAACCCGGTCCACCCGCCCCGATCGGAGATGGGGATTCCCCGCTAAACCGGGGATGGGGATGGGGACGGGGATCCCCGTTTGTCTCAAACCGGGGATGGGGACGGGGACGGGTATCGCACTCCCCGCCCCGCCCCGTCCCCGTTATATATTTTAATTAATATTTAATATATATTATTTATTTAAACTAAATTGGTAATTCATAATTTCCTATTTCCTAACTAGGTTTATAATATAAAATTGTTATTTTTTGGATGTTAGTATGTATTTTGGATGTCAATCAAAATACAATTACTCGATATGGTTTTGAATATTACTCAATATCTTTTGGTACGTGTGAAGTTAAGTTTTTTTTTTCCGAATTCGGTTGAATTTCTTTTGGTTTTAAGTTATTAATTATTATATGATGTTGTGATTTTTTATACTAAATTAAATTTCTTTCGATTTTAGGTTTATTGAAAATATGTTATATTTAAACATGTGTGGTGTCTCATATATTTGATTTAAATAGCTTACGTAAACGGAAAAAAAATCCCCGTTTCCCCGTTGGGGATGGGGATGGGGATGTGATCATATTCCCCCGGCGGGGACGGGGATGGGGACGGGGATGAAGATGAGGGATTGGGGACGGGGATGGGGATTGAGGTCCCCGCCCCATTTCCATGCCTATCACTAACTCATCCAACTCAATTACAACTAATGACTCATGCTTAGGGACCACTATTTTTTTGTTACTATCACATTTAATTTAGTGACTACCATTTTTTGGTCACTAACACATTTAATTTAATGACTAACAGTTTTGAGTTACTTACCCTTTTAACTCTTTGATTAATTTAGTGACTACCATTTTTTGGTCACTAACCACTCCACTATTATTAATAAAAACATTTTTTTCAATTTAGTGACCATCTTTTTTTGTCACTAACCCATCCAACTCAATTACAACTAATAAATCACGTTTAGTGACCATTATTTTTTAGTCACTAATATTTTCAATGTAATAACCACTACTTTTTGTGACCAAACAGTCGTAAAAGAAATTCAATGAAAATTAGTGACCACTTAGTGACCAAATTTATTTTTTGTCACTAATATTCATATTAGTGACCAAAAATTAACAATGACCTTTGTTATCGTCACTAAAGTCATAGTTTGTGGCCAAAATATAAGTAGTCACTAAAATTTTGGTCACTAGCTAAGCTTTTTCTTGTAGTGTAAGAATATGGTTAAAATGTTTCGATGATTGATCCAAAATATCCTTGGATGAAACCAAACCAATTTAATCACATGGTATTGATCGAATGTGCCATTTTAGTTGGATAAACTGATATACCTAAACAGTTGAACTATATTAACTCCATTTGAGGGGTCGCTTATAAAATGCTTACCTGGTAAATGCTTTTTGGTCATTTACCTTCCTGAATGAAGGTGACAAGGACCGAGAATCTTACTCGGTAAAAGCGATGATAAGAATGGAAAGTCTTTTCTGGTAACTCAACCTATTTCAGTCCTTTCATAACTCAATTTGGTATAACATACACTACTTAGGTAAACGACTCCACAAATGAAGTTTAATCCATTAAAGAGTAAGACAACAAAACCTTAAAGTTTAAATACAAATCATTCGACACTGACAAGCAGTCAACAAGCCACCCCTCTCATTAAGCTTTCAAGGAGATTTATCGGTTGAAACTTGAAATTTCTCATAATCTATTTCCATGGCGTTTAAAATGGGTACTTCCACATGAACAAACTCTCGGTTATCATAACAGATGCCGCCTAGAAAAATCAAAAGCCAGTTGTGAGGAATAGAGGGAGTTTCAAGTGGAAACATAAAAAACGTTGGAAACCTAAAAATAAATATCAACCTTTAGATGAATTTAAAAACAAATATCAACCTCTAGCTGGTTACTACTTTATTTTTAAACCAAAAATAGATCCAACCTCACCCCCTCTTTTTTGATCAATAATGCTAAAGTGGATGATCTCTCAACAAGGGGTTCATCGTCAAATCAGCTCATCTATGGTCTCTGTACTTTAATTCAGAAGCAAATTCCAACACTTGTCACCAAGCCCAATTGTTGAGTGATATTTTAACCGCAAGCGTACGGGTTGTGTAGCATACGGGTCGATCACAGGGAGTAATGGTTTAAGTACTAATTCTGCTATAAATCATGAACTAGCTATGGGAACACAACTTGATTGGATTTTTCTAAACTAATGATTAATCTATAAATCAAAATACAAGTATAAAACATAAACATATACAAGAGATTTAGACTATCTACAACAATGATGTACAAAATTACAGTAAATGAGTAGTTAGGATATGTACCGAACTAAGACATAAAGACGAGATGGAAGTGCTGACACCCAATATTTATATCGAGGTAGGGGTTTATCTTTCTAAAAACGTTTAAGACCCTCTTCCGAGGTGAAGTAAACCTTCCTGGTTAAGCGGTTGACTACTTCCGTGACATCCGACTTAGCTAGAAGCATTAAGTTTTGATAAAACAATTTCCCCGATTCCTACTTTTATCTATTTCCATGATAATTTTTGAATCGTCGGTTAATCAACCAAAAGCCAAATTCAAACTTCCGTTTATAATTTGATTTGTTGAATAAAGGTTATCGAATAGTCGGTCTCCGATCACAACCCAACTTCCGTTGGTGATGAACCGTAAAACTAACATAAAACAACCGTATCGTTTAACTTCGAGTTAACCAATTTCTCAATATAACTGTTGATTATCACCACACAATCTTATATGTGAAAAGAACTAAAAACGACTTTTATCGATTAAGAAAACTAAACAAAATATATAGAAATATTAGATACTAATATATAACAGAAAATATAAAGGAAATCATCAAACAACATTTCTACATATACTTATGAAATATCTAAACATGTGCAATAAGTAAAACCATTCTTGTTAACATACATAATTATAATCTAGAAAGTATCATTTATGTTGGTTGAATTATAGAACAAAGATAAATCAAGGTGTATGTAAACATGTATAAGATAACAAGAATTTATTAAACAAGAGGAATAACATAAAATAGAAAAGAGATACAATACTAGATTGATGAACACAAGGTAGGATCCTTCAAGAGAAGAGTGATCCAGGGAAAATAAGAACTAGAGAGAGTTTACTTCAAACAAGGGATGATCATTTAGGAGAGGGGAGGCACTCTACTTATACTACTAAACAACCAAAATATCCAAAATATCTAAACAAATATCTTAAAAATATCAAGACAAATATCATAGAAAGATCTAAACTAAGCTGCAGAAAACTTGCATGAAGAAGAAAAGCCTCTGGACACAGTGCACGACCCGTGCGTTTTTTGGCCTGCGATGCGCACGGGTCGTGCGCATCAACAGTGGGTGCGGTGGCTTGTTTATTTTATAAATCTTCTCCATTTTCCACTATGCTTCCTTCGTCTTACTTGGCATCCTTTGTAACCGAACCGAGCGTTATTAAATCAACCTGAAACTTGAATAAACGCGTAAGTTTCCCGAATATGAACCGAGCACGGAATGAATGATGGATGCAATGCGATTTAAGCTAAAAATGCATAATTTAAGCTAAACTAAGATGCAAAACATATTAGATTAATAGAGAAAATATGGACAAAATGACTAGCTAACACCAATGAAAGATCAATAACTGTAGGGGAGTTCAATTTGTTCAAAGATTAGATGACTCAAATGATTACAGTAACCAGAGCTCCATCTGCTGAGTTTGTTTAGAAATTAAATCTAAATGACTTTAAAAGGGCTATACTATCCAAATTTACAAAGATCTCTGCAAAGTTTCTTCAAATTTATAACCACAACTTATTACAAGAAATATTAGAAACTAATATGACCTATTCATCTTCAAAAGGTTTAAAGATGAAAACTCTAAACAATGGAACCCTAATTTTATAGAGAGAATGAGAGAAAACTCAAATGACATAAAATATTGAAAATGAATTTATCTGTCGCTTCAAGTGTAAACGAGTTGTTTATATAGTTCTTCCGATATTGCACATTAGCCCTTCAACCTTCAAAGAATTCCTCCGCTACCCTTTATGATTCTTCAAGTGTGAAGCGCAGTCCTCTTGACCTCCAAGTTTCATCAATAATACATGTTAGTCCTTGAAATCCTACAAATACCATAATAACCAAAATAAGTTAGTAAGATGACAAGATTGGTTAAATTTAAACTTACCTTTTAACACCCTCCCTCAATTTTGACATCGAAAAAGATCTAACATGTTTAACCTAGAAATGAGATAGTTATCCTGATTTATACCAAGAGATTTAGTAAAAATATCATCTGGATTTTCTGAAGACAAAACCGTTACAGTTTTCCACATTCCGGTTGCAATTTTATTTCTCACTTGATGAGCATCTATCTCAATGTGTTTAGTTCTTTCATGAAAAACAAGATTATTAGCAATCTGAATAGCAAACTTATTATCACAATTTAAACTCACAGGAAGCAAGTTATCTATTTTCAAATCTGCTAAAATACTAAGAACCCATATGATTTCACAAAGAGCAGAGGTTATAGCCATGTACTCTGACTTAGCCAAGGGGCATGAAACAGTGGACTGTTTCTTGCTTCTCCACGACACCATGCAATTACCCAGGAAAAGACACTATCCAATAACATAATGCCTTGTTGATAAACACTTGCCCCAGTCAGCATCAACAAAGGCAGAAAGCTTAAAATCATAAGTAGAACAAGAAGAGAAATTGACACCCTTACCAGGAGAAACCTTCAAATACCTTAAAACCCGAAGAGCCAGTTTCAAATGAGACTAACGTGGAGAGTTCATGAATTGACTTAAACAGTGAATTGCAAAAGCAATATCAGGCTTGGTAGCTAATAGGTAAATAAGCCTACCAATTAACTTTTGATACCCAGTAAAATCATTTAGAAGATGATCCCTTGATTCAGACAGAGTCAGTAACAATCAAATTCATGTCCATAGGAGTATTAATAGGCATACACCCTAAATATCCAAAATCATTTAACAGTTCAAGATAGTATTTCCTTTGTGACATACACACTCCTTTACACGTTTCTAAAATTTCAATACCTAAAAAGAATTTCAACAGTCCAAGATCTTTGATTTTGAAATTAGATTGCAAATGATCTTTAACCCTTTGAATTTCAGAATCACAATTACCAGTAAGCATAATGTCATCTACATATACAAGAAGAACAAGAAACACATCACCAGTGCTTTTAGTAAACAAAAAATAATCACTTGTACTTTGACAAAAACCAGGATCAAGCAGACAAGTAGATAACTTTTCATACCACTATCATGGTGCTTGTTTTAGTCCATTAAGAGACTTGAAAAACTTGCAAACACGTTTATCATTAGCAGAAAAATATCCATGAGGTAAACTCATATAAACATCTTCTACTAAATCACCGTAAAGAAAAACATTGTTCACATCAAGCTGGCACAAAGGCCAACGATTTTGAATGGCTAAAGCAATTACACACCTAACGCTCACCAATTTTACAACAGGTGAAAAAGTTTCCTCATAATCTACACGTTCACGTTGACTATAGCCTTTGGCTACAAGACGTGCCTTATACCTTTCAATTTCACCTGGGATTTATATTTAATCTTATAAATCAAACGACACGTCCAAGACACGTCAAAAATTGTGAAAATAATTGTAGAGCTAGAAAAGAGTAAGAGACATGCAACATCATGCTCTGTAGAAGCCTCCCAAAGAGCCAAAATGTTTGATGATTCGGACCATGACGGTCGTGATCATCAAAAAGGGGAGAAAGAGGCATCCCCTTCTAAAAGGAGACAAACGGTGGACATCCTAAGTACAAATCCAGAGTAACAACCACAAATCCATCAATCAGAGATTCATCAACCAAAAGAACAACAATAACAACAAATCGCTAAATCTCCTACTTAAATCTCTCAAGCTCAACCTACTCAACCTTTATTAGATGTAATGTCTGAATTTACAAGTGATTCTAAAGTAAGAGGGGTGGGACCATTGTTTATGATGTAGAAGCACTCAAGACAATCCTGCCCATCTCTAAAGTTCAATCTCAAGATCCTCCTTAAACAGAAAATCAAGAGACATATTTCAACGCAAATTAGAGATCATCTTCAGTATTCGTTGGTGCACTAGGAAGATCCTGTAATTTACCTTCTGTTCCCATCTTTATTTATTGGTCCTTCAAAGAGACAGAGAACAGAGGTAAATTCTTCTCAAACAAAGAACCCATAGACCACACCTGACAGAGTTCAAGAGATAGTCACCTAGCTTGATTCTCTTACAATACCCACTGAAACCTCCAGAGCTGGTACTTCTACTTATCAACACCAAAAGGAACCAATATTTATGGAAAACATCCATAAATATCTTTATCAATAAGAAGAACAAGATTCAAAATATTTATACCATCAATCGAGGAGTACTAGAGGGAATTCAAGCTCAATATGCTCAACTAATACAACCCCTAGAGAGAGTACGGTCAAATGAAGGGATTAGAAAAGTTCATCAGCTCAAGACTATATCCTTCACTTACAATGCTATCACCGATTTTGAGTACACCATGGAACGAGCTCAGAACCAAATCTATGTCTTCTGTGATAATGATTTGGTAAATCTTAATGTAACACCCGGAAAATTAGAAGGTAAGTTTTCGTTCCCTTAAATTCGTTAAATGTGTTTATTTTCAGTTTGGGCGTAATTATCATTTTTGGTTGTACTTGGATGGTATGGATCACCCTTAGTGAAACAGGGAGTTACGCGACTTACGCCGTGGGTGTAATTTGCGGTGCAAACCGCGTAACCCACTAGAGTTCGCGGTGTTGTGCACACGGGCGACTTATGTCGCGGGTGCAAACCGCGGCATAAGCCGTGGGGCGACCTGCAGCCTCCAAAACCCCTTTTCATCCGAATTTCTCTCATAATTCTCATATCTCTCTCTCATTTTGGCGATTTTGCTCCCAAGGAAATCAGTATCCTCCCTCACAAACCCTAACCCTCATAAATACAACATCTTTGGTGGTTGGAGCTTGATTTCTAGCATTTATTACTTTCAAGGAAGCTTCTAGGGTTTCTCAATACTTCAAGCTTCATCTTCAAGTCTCATCTCTTCAAACTAGGGTTTCATCTTTTCTAGGTTTTGGTCAAAAACCTAGATTGTGAGTTTACTAATCTTTTGTTAAAACTAGATACACATCATTATCTTCTACTTGTTAATGTCAAAGCATATCTCAATCGTTCATATTTAATGTTTCAAGTATTTTGGGGGGTTTTACCCATGGATTATGTATGTGAAAGCTACCCTGTTTTATATTAGCATAACTTGGTATGTTGATGATTCCTTCTTGGAATGCCTTCTTGGCGACCTTATGTTCTCACGAAGTATTTGGATGGATATTATGTTATATGTTGGATTTACATGAGTAGGATGGTAATAGTGTGTTCCTAGTGGATATCCGAAATGTTACGGATGGAATTACATCTTGAGACCTCCTAAATCCATTATGTGGACGAACCAAGTCTGTGATTCACTATAGGAATGTAGGTGGGTGACATTTGGAGAATTTCCTAAGGCGGTAGTCTCCTATGTACCTAGACCTCCGCCGTCGGGGAATTTCCAAAGGCGGTAGTCCCCGGTGCGTGTCGGACCTTTGGGTTGCCAGAGAAAGTGGCTTCAAGGTGCATTGCCTCTTTGGGTGAACCGGATTGGAGATATGGGTCTCTCCCGTTGACTCCACATCTACGTGATTATTTGTTAACTGCTGATAAGAACTGTAACTGTTTCTGGCATGATTTTACTTGTTCAACTCACTAGGCTTTTTGGCCTAACACTTGTTTGGTGTCGATGTGTACCTCAGGTGTTAACAGCGCGGCTCCTAGGCAGGTATAGATGCTTTGGGCGAGAGCTTGGGGATACGGCACTTGGACTATTTTGGGAAGCCTTGGGTTTATAAATGACATCCCTTTTTGTAATCTCTTTTCTAGATGTAGAATTTAGATTAGTTGGTTGTTGTTTATTTATCCGTTAAATTACAATTGTGATTAAACAGGTTTAATTGTATTATTCCCCTTTTTGGGAGGCTCTTGCTATGGCAATTCATATACCACTTCTCCTCTTTTGGAAAGTTTTTGTTATCCCTATTTTTAGGGTGTTACAAGTTGGTATCAGAGCTTTAGTTTAAGTGAACTAGGTATTGTTTTAGCATATCTAGACTTAAGCTTTAGACTTTTGACTTCATTGTCCACTTGGGGTAGGAATCCTAGGTGGGGAGAGCGTTAGGATTAGGGAATTACTTTAATTGAAAGTTGTGATGATGGTGACAAGAATTCTTGTGTATGGTTCGTTCATAATTTCTCTTAGCTACTGCTATTATGAATGCATTGTTACGTGAGCATACTTGACTTGCTATTATTATCATAATTGATGAAGGTAATAGTACGTACAATGAGTTCAACTCGTTTAGTCTTTTCTCAACCCATTTCTCGCATGTGTGTGGCAGATCGAGATGGTTAATACTCGGAGCAGATTACCGGGTACGCCGGATGGTCATTTGGAAATTGAATCTACCGCCGAACAACCTGGTTTGGGGGTGAATGTTCGAAGGCCACCACCGAACGAACCTTTGGGAGGGGGACCCGAGTTTATCCCTCGCAGAAACATTGTGGTGGGCGATGCTGTTCTGGAGGAGGTAACCATGGAAACTAGGATTCGGGATAGCATGATGCTGGCTATGAATTATGCCATGGCCCAACAACAAATCCAACAACAAGAGTTTTTCATGAATCTCCTAAAAGATCGAGATGCTAGTAACCGCCAACCTGAGACTATGGCGGAAAATGTCATAGTTGGGTCGGGTGGCAGACCTGAAGTGGTGATGACCGAAGAGCAACTGAGCAACGTGAATCGAGAGAGGACTAAGGGATGCTCCTACAAGGCTTTTATGGGGTGCAACCCTAAAGAGTTTGCGGGTTCCGATAACCCGGTTGCGTGCATGTACTGGCTCAAGGAAGTGGAGATGGCCTTTGAGTCGAGCGAGTGCAACGTCTCGCAACGGGTGAAGTTTGCTTCTCAATTACTCCGGGGAGAGGCATTAATATGGTGGAATCTCACCCGGTCCGCCCTCACCCCCGAGTTTTTAGCAAAGCTGACCTGGACAGTCTTCAAGAAGAAGATCATGGACAAGTATTGCAGCGAGCGTTCGTTGGACAAACTGGAAGCCGAGTTCCGGAATCTGAAGAAAGGTAATTTTTCCGTAGCCAACTACTCCAAGCTGTTTCTGGAGAAGTTGAACTTGGTGGGATATCTGGTCCCAGATGAGAGATCTAAAACTAAGGCCTTCTGTCTTGGCCTACCGGCCGATATGCGGACTGACGTGCGCAATGCCGGAGGGTCGACTCTTCAAGAAGTCATTGAAGAGGCCTTGCTTGTGGAAGATGATAGGTTGGCTGAGAAGGAGGAAAGAAGTGTTGCAGGTGAGAAGAGGAAGTGGTAAGGGCCATCTGGGCCCGTTCGTCAGTCGAAGCCTTTTGTTAGCGGGAGAGCTGGCGACGCTCGTAAAAGTGATCAGTAGTTCCAAAGGTCTAGAACCAAACACTCGGGCGCTTGCGCTCCTAAAACCTACGCAGGTCCGGTAGGTTGTACCAAGTGTGGCAGGAAGGGCCATGTGGCTCGGGATTGCGCTACTCATCCGACGATTTGTTTTAAGTGCCAGGAGCCGGGGCACGTGAGGAGGAATTGTTCAAAGTTGTCGGAGTTTAATTAAAGCAGGTCTGTTGGGTCGACGGCTAGAGTCGACCAATCGCCGAGGGTGCCAAGTTGAGCTTTTCGGATGACTACCGAGGAGGCAAAGGAGACCGCCGACGTTGTTTCGGGTACGTTCCTAGTAAACTCCTTGCCTGCTCATGTTTTGTTTGATTCGGGTGCTACGTGTTCGTTTGTATCGGATATTTTCTGTAAGCGTTTCGTCACTCCTATTAGTGTCCTTCCCGATGCACTAGTAGTAGAGATTGCTAGCGGTGACCAAGTAATTATCCGAGGCCGTTATTGTGATTGCACCATAGAGATCAATGGGAGTCTTTTTGGGGTGGATTTACTACCTATGACCATCTGAGGATTCGACGTGGTCATAGGCATGGATTGGTTGTCAAGGCACAAGGCTGACATCTTTTGTTCTAAGAAGATGATCCAAGTGCCTTTGACGGAAGGCGGCGTGGTCATCATATGTGGGGAGAAAGGAAAGGGGCGCAACCCCATTATTTCCTCCCTCAAAGCGCGGAAGTTTCTAGCGAAGGGTTACCCTTCGTATCTAGCGTACGTTGTGGACGCGAAGAATGATAAGAAGACGGTGGAAGGGGTGAGGATCGTGCGGGATTATCCGGATGTCTTTCCGGAAGACCTTCCCAAATTACCACCGGAACGTCAAGTGGAGTTTCAAATTGACCTCACTCCGGGAGCGGCTCCGATAGCCCGAGCTCCCTATCGTCTGGCCCCGACGGAGATGAAGGAGATGATGACGCAACTTCAAGAGTTGTTAGAGAAGGGTTTTATCCGACCGCGTTCTTCACCTTGGGGAGCGCCGGTGTTGTTCGTGAAGAAGAAGGACGGATCGATGAGGATGTGTATTGACTACCGTGAGTTGAATAAAGTCACGGTAAAGAACAAGTATCCTCTACCTCGCATCGACGGTCTCTTCGATCAACTTCAAGGTGCGGAATGTTTCTCAAAGATA
Source organism: Arctium minus (assembly GCA_954870635.1). Classification (NCBI taxonomy): domain Eukaryota; kingdom Viridiplantae; phylum Streptophyta; class Magnoliopsida; order Asterales; family Asteraceae; genus Arctium; species Arctium minus. The sequence goes on along the minus strand of OX941096.1, from coordinate 8,299,165 downwards.
GATCTCCGATCCGGTTATCATCAAGTGAGAGTGAAGAATGATGATATCCCGAAGACAGCCTTCCGAACGTGTTACGGTCACTATGAATTCTTGGTGATGCCTTTTGGGTTGACCAATGCGCCGGCCGTATTTATGGACTTGATGAACCGCGTGTGTCGCCCATTCTTGGATATATCCGTGATCGTCTTTATCGACGATATTTTAATTTATTCCAAGGACGAATCCGAACATGGGAAACATTTGCGGGAAGTCTTGGAAGTCCTGAGGAGAGAGAAGTTGTTCACAAAGTTCTCTAAGTGCGAGTTCTGGCTTCGAGAAGTGCAATTCTTGGGGCACGTGGTGTCAAGGGACGGTGTTCAGGTGGACCCGGCGAAGATTGAAGCGATGATGAGTTGGGAGCCGCCGACGAACCCGTCGGAGATACGGAGTTTCTTGGGCTTAGCGGGCTACTATAGACGCTTCATTCAAGACTTTTCCAAGGTAGCTACACCACTCACATCCCTCACAAGAAAGAACATCAAGTTTCTTTGGACCGATGTTCAAGACCAAGCCTTTCAAACGCTCAAGAACAAATTGTGCAAAGCTCTGATCTTATCCTTGCCTGAAGGATCGGAAGACTTCGTAGTGTATAGTGACGCTTCTAAGATGGGGCTTGGATGTGTACTTATGCAACGAGGTAAATTCATTGCCTACGCGTCAAGGCAATTAAAGGACCATGAGAAGAACTACCCGACGCATGACTTAGAGTTGGTGGCAGTAGTTTTTGCTTTGAAGTTGTGGCGGCATTATTTGTACGGGACCAAGTGTACTCTCTTCACGGATCACAAGAGTCTCAAGTACATCTTCGATCAAAAGGAACTCAACATGCGGCAAAGAAGATGACTTGAACTTCTAAAGTTTATGATTGTGATCTACTCTACCATCCCGGTAAGGCCAATGTGGTGGCAAATGCATTAAGCCGGAGAAGCCATGATGGTGGCGTTAAATTGTCCCTTACAAGAATCGACGTGGTATCAAGTTTGGTGGAAAGCATCAAGACGTGGCAAGTGGAAGCGCTCAAGGAGAAAAACCTCAAATCCGAGATCATGGTAAAGCAAAGTGGACTCTTGATGGAAGATAGTCGCGGGCTTAAACTCTTCCAAGGTCGAATTTGGGTGCCGAAATTGGGTGGAAATCGGGAGTTACTTCTAGGAGACGCGCACAAGTCGAAGTATTCTATACATCCCGGTAGTACCAAGATGTATAGAGACTTAAAATTAAATTATTGGTGGCAGGTGATGAAGTTGGATGTGGCTAACTACGTGGAGAAATGTGTCACGTGCCTTCAAGTCAAGGCAGAGAATCAAAGGCCGTATGGGAGTTTGCAACCATTGTCCATTCCCGAGTGGAAATGGGACAATATCACTATGGATTTCGTGACGAAGCTACCGAAGACCTTGCGAGGCCACGATACAATTTGGGTAGTCATCGATCGACTAACCAAGAGTGCGCACTTTCTTGCAATGAGGGAGACTTTGCCAATGGAGAAATTGGTCAAGCTTTACATCGATTAGGTTGTATCCAGGCATGGGGTTCTACAATCTATCGTGTCGGATCGAGATAGTCGTTTCACGTCGAACTTTTGGACAAGCTTGCAAAAGGAGTTGGGTACCCGATTGAATTTGAGCACGGCATATCATCCTCAAACGGATGGTCAAAGTGAAAGGACGATTCAAACACTCGAAGACATGTTAAGGTCATGTGTTATAGACTTTGGAGGTAGTTGGGACTCACACCTGCCGTTAGTGGAGTTCACATATAATAATAGCTACCACTCTAGCATTGGCATGGCACCATTTGAGGCGTTGTACGGGCGAAAGTGCCGAACTCCAGTCTATTGGTTAGAAGCGGGAAAAAAGCAATTCACCGGGCCGGAAATAGTGCAAGAGATGGCGGACAAGGTGAAAGAGATCCGAGAAAGGCTAATAGTGGCACAAGACCGTCAGAAAAGTTATGCGGACAAGAAAAGGAGGCCATTCGAGTTTCAAGTGGGTGACCGCGTCATGCTAAAGGTGTCGCCGTGGAAGGGGATTATCCGTTTCGGGAAACGCGGGAAGCTTAGTACTCGTTTCCTTGGACCCTTCGTTATTCTGGAAAGAATTGGACTACAAGCCTACCGTTTGGACTTACCACCAGAAATGGATGGGATACATCCTACTTTTCATGTGTGCTATCTTCGGAAGTGCCTAGCCGAGGAGGAAAGCGTGATTCCCTTGTCAGAGATACGGGTGGACAATGGAAATCGTTGTGTGGAAGAACCGGAGTCGATTTTGGAATCGAAAGTAAAGAAATTACGGCATAAAGATGTGGTGATGGTAAAGGTTCAATGGAAGCACCATCGGGGTGCTAACATTACGTGGGAGTCCGAGGATGATATGAAAAGGCGATATCCTCACCTGTTTGTTGTAGAATGAGATTTCGGGACGAAATCCTAATTAGGTGGGGAGGATTGTAACACCCGGAAAATTAAAAAGTAAGTTTTCGTTCCCTTAAATTCGTTAAATGTGTTTATTTTCAGTTTGGGCGTAATTATCATTTTTGGTTGTACTTGGATGGTATGGATCACCCTTAGTGAAACAGGGAGTTACGCGACTTACGTCGCGGGTGTAAGTCGCGGTGCAAGCCGCGTAACCCACTGGAGTTCGCGGTGTTGCGCACACAGGCGACTTATGCCGCGGGTGCAAACCGCGGCATAAGCCGCGGGGCGACCTGCAGCCCCCAAAACCTCTTTTCATCTGAATTTCTCTCATAATTCTCATATCTCTCTCTCATTTTGGCGATTTTGCTCCCAAGGAAATCAGTATCCTCCCTCACCAAACCCTAACCCTCATAAATACAACATCTTTGGTGGTTGGAGCTTGATTTCTAGCATTTATTACTTTCAAGGAAACTTCTAGGGTTTCTCAATACTTCAAGCTTCATCTTCAAGTCTCATCTCTTCAAACTAAGGTTTCATCTTTTCTAGGTTTTGGTCAAAAACCTAGATTGTGAGTTTACTAATCTTTTGTTAAAACTAGATACACATCATTATCTTCTACTTGTTAATGTCAAAGCATATCTCAATCGTTCATATTTAATGTTTCAAGTATTTTGGGGGGTTTTACCCATGGATTATGTATGTGAAAGCTACCCTGTTTTATATTAGCATAACTTGGTATGTTGATGATTCCTTCTTGGAATGCCTTCTTGGCGACCTTATGTTCTCACGAAGTATTTGGATGGATATTATGTTATATGTTGGATTTACATGAGTAGGATGGTGATAGTGTGTTCCTAGTGGATATCCGAAATGTTACGAATGGAATTACATCTTGAGACCTCCTAAATGCATTATGTGGACGAACCAAGTCTGTGATTCACTATAGGAATGTAGGTGGGTGACATTTGGAGAATTTCCTAAGGCGGTAGTCTCCTATGTACCTAGACCTCCGCCGTCGAGGAATTTCCAAAGGCGGTAGTCCCCGGTGTGTGTCGAACCTTTGGGTTGCCAGAGAAAGTGGCTTCAAGGTGCATTGCCTCTTTGGGTGAACCGGATTGGAGATATGGGTCTCTCCCGTTGACTCCACATCTACGTGATTATTTGTTAACTGCTGATAAGAACTGTAACTGTTTCTGGCATGATTTTACTTGTTCAACTCACTAGGCTTTTTGGCCTAACACTTGTTTGGTGTCGATATGTACCTCAGGTGTTAACAGCGCGGCTCCTAGGTAGGTATTGATGCTTTGGGCGAGAGCTTGGGGATACGGCACTTGGACTATTTTGGGAAGCCTTGGGTTTATAAATGACACCCCTTTTTGTAATCTCTTTTCTAGATGTAGAATTTAGATTAGTTGGTTGTTGTTTATTTATCCGTTAAATTACAATTGTGATTAAACAGGTTTAATTGTATTATTCCCCTTTTTGGGAGGCTCTTGCTATGGCAATTCATATACCACTTCTCCTCTTTTGGAAAGTTTTTGTTATCCCTATTTTTAGGGTGTTACACTTAACCCATGGGATCTTCTTAATCTACTTGCCTTTGCCATCAACTATGCTGATAAAGAGAGAAAATACGACATGGTCGTTGGAAAGATCAAATAGGCAATGGGTGAAATTGTGAAGAAAAAAACTAAGGTTTTCAGATTACTCTACAGCTTAGATTCGAGAAACTCTCGGTGGGTACTCCAAATGAAACTCTTGTGAAAAAGACGTTCCCTCTACCATGATTCTTGATGTACCATAATTTGGATTGGTCTACAGAAATGAGTTCAAGGAAATAAATTCTTCATAATAAACTCTGATGATACTCCCAATTGGTTGCATATTCAAGTCGAGAAAAGGGTCAAGAGTGGAAAGATTATGAAAGAAACAGGTGAAAGGTTTCTAAATGGAAGATATACATTGATGCTCTTGATGCTGAAATGTAATGTAATTTATTCTCTGGTGTAATTTTTGTTAAATGAATGAAATTGCTTTTCATAGCAACATGTTATCCTCTTGCTTTACTTAGTATAGTTCCTTATTTGTTTTTAATACTTGAGGGAAGATTGTTAGTCCCACTTCTATAGATATAAAAGCATTGTAAAAGAAACCTGAGAAGTTTTGAAGTGTTGAGTCTTTGAACAATCATTCCAGAGATGCTTCAGAGCTCTGGTTAGCCTTTCCAGAGAACCCGACTAGCTCTGAAGATCTCCCTCTAGACATAACACATCTTTGTTCAAGGAATTTAAGACCAAAGCTACAACCGTTCCCGCCTAAAATTTGTTAAAACACCTTTACACATGGAAGTTTTCTATTCGATGGTGCTTTGACTTAAAGCTATAGGGCCTATAAATAGTTCTTCATAAGAATCATGAATCATGTTCATAGAAAACACTTTGAGTAGATCAATCCTTTTGATTCTTCAACTATAATTTTTCCCAAGTGTAATCTTCAAATTCAACTCAATACACAAACGACATGAATTCATGGTGAGATCTTATTGATTCTATTATTGATTAATTGTCAATTGATCTTAAGCTTCCGCTATATTGTTCTTATTTGATCTAAATTATAGGATTCTCTCATTACTACATATATTATAACCGTCTAACAGGAGTTATTAGCTTCATAAATGACAAGCAATATCAGTTTCACATATGAAAGAAAAAAAGTAACGGTCTCTTTGAGCAATGATATAAATAAGAAGATCAACTCAACGACGGAGGACATCTTACTGATCTATAGAAATACTAGCATAGAAGAAATTCATATTCCATTATTGTACTCGAACATACAAAGTAAAGACACATTGTATTAGTGATATTGACAATAAAATGAGGACCTCCCTTATTGACGTCTATAGTGCATCGACGATATAACCGACTGTCCGTGATTTTTACCTTCCACAGGTTTTCATGTCTATCAAAACTTTTGTGTTGTTTATTTTAATTGTCTCCAAGGATTATTCTTGTTGCCTCACAATTCAGCCTTAATTTATTTTGTGCATTTTGTTGACGAAAACAGTTTACGATGACAAAGAATATCCACTCCAATATAATTTAGCAATAATCTAAGGATTATTTAATAGTTCGTTGTTACTTTTTGAAACAAAACAAAATCAATAATTTCAGTATTCTTATAACAAAATAAAGATTTCAATTCGTTTTTTGTTATATCATCATCTGATTTATTTATTTTTAACTATCATTACTAAGAACAATCAATATATATATTTAACTTAGGAGATGTTTGGTTCGTTTTCCATTAAGACCTGTATGGATAAAGTTGACTGTATTGATAAAGTTGTCTGTGTGATAACAAATAAATTGTTGTCCGGCTGTCATGCTGAATAAACAATCTGAAAGACAAAAATGACTATATTACCCTGTTAGCTCCACTCTCATTGTATAGAAGTATTGAAAAATAGGCTAAGTATGTGAATTGCAGAAGCCTGCCGCTGTACACTCAAGTACACCACAGAAGGTGCAAAGCTCAGAGGTTACTCCACAGAAGATCTACCAGAAGTCAAACCTGATAATAATTCTTGGATCACAGAGCCTCTGTGATCACTTACAGAGCCTCTGTGAAGGCCAACCTCTTGAGATCAATGTTGAAGCTTTTCTAAGAATTCAAGACAAGACCACGTGCAGAACACGTGAGACCTGTTGTACGAAGATCCTCAAGATCAAAGTAATGGGCGTCCCACGATGTTTACTTTCCAGGTGGCGTTCCGTTTATGGAATGTCAGTTTTTGTCTTGTACTAAGGGGTACATCCCTCTTGTATATTAAGGGAGCACCACCTTAGAGCAAAAAAAAACACACGAAAATAGCAGTTTGTATAATCCTTGAGCACATTTTGCACATACCAGTGCGTGTTCTTGGTGCTCTTGAGTAATCAATGAAACAGTTCTTTGAGTAACTTTCTTGTGATACTTTACTTCCTGTTCATTAATTACTTGTGTGTTTACTACCTTGCATGTTCAACCTTTTATACACGTATTAAACGCTTCTGCACTCTATTTATTTAATCTGTGTGTAGTAAAAGGTTAAATCAAGTTAAAGAACATCACAACTGGGATCAACAATTGGTATCAAAGCAAACTTTGATTTTCAATATCAAAGGATCATGTTCTATACTTGTTTCCAGTATTCAAGGTAGTAGTTTGAGTCTGTTCTTCGTCCCAAACTCCATTTACAGTCACACTCTGTTTTCTGGAGCTATATCAACCTGTTTGGTATAGAAACAGGTACAAGTGTGTCCTTCATTCAAAGACAGATTCAAAGCTAGTTGGTTGGTCATCTTTTCTTACTGATTCATACACTCATCATTTCTAAAACCATTACTGTTATACCCTTTCTGGTTCGTGCCATACTCTGTTTTTCCTCTCTAAACTAAAATGGCAAACACTGTCAACTACTTCAGTGCTGGATCTCAGTCCAAACCTCCCACTCTTCTAAGGGATGAATATCCGCAGTGGAAGATCAGGATGGTGCACTTTCTTGAAGGTGTGGATCCTGGTCTGGTTGAGTTTCTTCACAATCCTCCTTTCATTCCAATGACAATTGTTCCTCGTGTTCCTGCCACTGCCAATACTCCTGAAATTCCTGAATATCAACACCCCAAACCTGTCCTTGAATGGAGTGAAGAAGAAAAGGCACAACATGAACTTGCAAAGAAAGCCAAAAGACTAATCATAATGGCTATCCCAAATGATATCTTTCAATCTCTTGATTCATGTGAAACTTCAAAGGACCTATGGTTAGAGCTGGAGAAACAACTTGAGGGTGGTGCCAAAACCCTCAAGAACAACAGAGCCTTATGCATAAATGAGTATTTTGCATTCAAAGCTCTGCCGGGTGAATCCATTCAAAGCACTTACAATAGATACAATTCTTTGATAAACAAGTGTAAGAGGTATGGGATCCACATAACCTCCGAAGAAAACAACGTCAGATTTCTACAGAGCCTAAATGATGAATGGCTTCATTTAACCATGTCCATGCAAGCCACATTGGATCTTGATGTTTGGTCCATATCTGATCTCTTTGGAACACTGATTAGCCAAGAGAACATAATTTCCAAACTATCAACCTCTGTCGGAGGTCCTCTGGCTCTTGTGGGAAGTGCCTCAGAAGGCAAAGACAAGGGAAAGAAGGATAAGGCAGCTGAGGAGGCATAGAAGAAGAAGAAGAAGAAGGTACTTGTAGCAGAGAGTGAAAGTGAAGAAAACTCTGAGGAGGAGATTGACATGGCTGCTCTGGCCAAAACTCTTGCACTAATGACCCGACAGTTCAATCGTGGTCTCAAGAAGAAGTCGGAGTACAAAGGAAGAGAAGAAAGAGATGACAGAAGCAGAGGATATGGTGAGGCAAAGAGAAAGGAGTGGTCTGAAGAACCAAGGCAAGAAGAGAGAAATGGACAGAAGTCAGACGGCAGAGCTGGTGACAAATTCCCGAAGCAAACTGAAGGCTGCTTCAAATGCGGGAAACCAGGACACTATGCAGCAGAGTGCAGGTCCTCTGCCAACACAGGGAAACCCACAAGGGACACTGCCTTCTATAAAAAGAAAGCAGAGTACTACACTCAGAAATCCCTAATGGCAAAACAAGAGAACCTTGTAACCTATGAATCATCTGATGAAGAAAATAACGCACTCTTCTGTGGAATGGCAGAAGTCCACTCTTCTGACAACGAAAGTGAGGTATCCACTTCTAACTCTTGCAAAGACATTGAAAACAAGCTTCTTGAAATACAAAATGATCTTCTAGCTTACAAACATACATGCTCAGATCTTGAGAAAAAGCTTGCCTTCTTTGAAAGAGAAACTAGGCTTCTCACAGAGGAGAAGGATAAGCTTTACCTTCAAAACAAAACTCTCACCTCTGAGCATATTTCAACAAAAAGGGATTTCAAGGATAAAATCACAAATCTCGACAGAGCTTTGAAAGAAAAGGTCAAAGATCTTAAGAAATGTGAGAGTGATCGTTTAAATGCCATTTATTTGAAAAACTTCTTTCAAAAGAAAAGAGAAGCTCTTCATCGAGATCTGTTCGACAGAGATCTCAAAATCAAAAGGTACCAGGATGCTCAAAAAGTCACTGAAAAGGTCAACACCCAAATTGGCAGAAGAGGCATAGGGTTCAATGATGTCGATCCCTATACTGGAAACAAAAGAAACAAATCTTTAGCAAACATCTTCTGCGTTGGAAAATCATTAAAACCAAGTCTTCCAAACCTTCTATCCACATTTAAAAGGCGAAAAACATCCGAAGAACCACATCTGAGAAATCCTCTGTTGATGGTAGATACATGGTATGAAAACAATAATCTACCTTCTTCACTCTCATCAAAGAGAAATTATATTCCAAAGAAATATCTGTCTCAAAAACATATAGGAATCTTCAGATTCGGTCATCCAGAAACACAAACTCAAATGGCTTTTGTATGCATGATGACTCCTGAAAAGGAATTGTCCTCTGAAGCTCCAGAGTTTGTTCCGGCCTCTGTGGAAGAAAAACTTTTTAAAAGATTTCTAGAAAATGACTTGAGAAAGACCTATGAAAACCATTTTCTTAATCATCCTGATATTATCTCTGATGTAAGAGAAATCTTTGAGCAAGATCTACAAAACTGTCTTAACGTTCCTATGGTCATTCCGTGTATTTCAAAAACTCTAAATACTTCAGAGGACACCAATGAACAAAGCAAGGAACTTGCGGAAGGTCAAGATCTCATTCACAAAGACTTCCTCGATTCAGACTCTGAGTCAGAATCAGAGTCCTCTGTTGAAAATGAGACAAGCTCTGTGGAACTTGAGATACTCCCCTGTGGTCCAGAGAAGAGTAAACTTACCTCTGGCATTCTTAATAGAACAGTTCTTCCCAAAAGGAAAACCACAGGTGTACCTATCTGTCCTGATTTCCTGGGCATGTGCTTGCAAGCAAAGACTTCTCTTGAGCTTGAAAGATCTAAAAAGAACAAGATCCCTCATGATTCAAAAACTCCAAGACCATTAAAACCTTTTCAAGAAAAACTCACTTGGCAACAAAAGAATAAATGGCCCAAAATTGATAAATTTGATGCTTCTGTTGCAGTGAAAGCAAGGAAAGAAGATCAAGGGAGAGTACAACCAAAGAGCCACTCAAGAAGAGTTTTTGAAAAAACTCAACCTAGATTAGACAAAGCTTTCTGTAAAAGGAAACCCAAATCTAAAATGGGTTGTAGTAAAATTTGCTCTGTACCCTCCTTTGACAAATTTAATGAAATTTTCAAGAAGTTTGCTTCAAATGTTCCTTATTGTAAATGCTTTGATCTTATGCATTCTTTGAATCAACATTTCTCGAGGCCCCCCTGTCTTATATCTCACCCCAAGCCCAAGAATGCAAAATTCAAGGGTGAGAAGAGACAAACTGGTACCTCTGCAAATGAGGATAAATCCAAAACCAAAGATGTTAAGGCATCTTCAAAGTCTCCTAACAAAAATGGACCCATTTGGAAATGGGTACCTAAATCTCTCTAATCTGTTCACAGGAGAAACAGCATGTGCCTATCTGGTACCTAGACTCCGGGTGCTCAAGACACATGACTGGTGACAGAGGGTTGCTTTCCTCCTACAAAGAAAAACATGGAGGAGGATCTGTGACTTTTGGAGATAACAAAAAGGGACAAATAAAAGGTTATGGAGTCATTGCCAAAGGAGACATCGATGTCAACAGAGTTGCCTATGTGGATGGCCTCAAGCACAATCTTCTGAGTGTAAGTCAATTCTGTGACAATGAACTCGATGTGATGTTCAAAAGACAGTACTGCTCTCTGTTGAAGGAAGATACAACCACAGAGCTTCTGCGAGCCAAAAGACGAGGTGATTTATACCTCATGGACTTTAAATCAACTAACAGAGAAGAAAAGCTCTGCTTAGTCTCAAGTAAGAATGAAGAAGATTGGCTCTGGCACAACAGGTTCTGTCATCTAAACTTTCACACACTTAACAAACTTGTGAAATTAGAACTAGTAAGTGGTCTACCAAGTATTAGATTCGACAAGGATCATCTATGCTCAGCTTGTGAGATGGGAAAACTCAAGAGGGCTGCCCACAAAACCAAGTCCGACATATCTTGCACCAGACCTCTGCAGATGCTTCATGTTGACCTCTGTGGTCCCATTTCTGTGCAGAGTCTTGGTGGCAAGAAGTACATCCTTGTACTCATAGATGAATTCTCCAGATATACTTGGGTTGAATTTGTTCGAAAGAAATCAGATGTTCCTGAAGTACTAATCAATCTTATCAAGAGAATACAAGTTCTTTATGACTGCAGAGTACAGAGGATCCGAAGTGACAATGGAACAGAGTTTAAGAATTCAACCATTGAAGCCTATCTTTCGACAGAAGGCATATCACAGAACTTCTCTGCTGCAAGGACTCCACAACAAAACGGTGTTGTTGACGAAAGAACAAAACACTAGTGGAAGCCGCAAGGACTATACTCACTGCTTCAGGGCTCTCTATTTCTTTCTGGGCAGAAGCCATTTCAACCGCATGCTTCACCCAAAATCGATCCTTGATCGTGAAGAGACATGCAAAGACACCATATCACTTACTACACCAGAGGAAGCCAAACATTAAGTACTTCCATGTCTTTGGTTGCAGATGTTTCGTACTGAACGACAGAGACCAAATAGGGAAATTTAGTCCCAAAGCCGATGAAGCCAAATTTATTGGCTATTCATCAAACTCCAAGGCATACAGAATCTATGTACTCAAATCCAAGCATATACTAGAAAGTATTAATGTTTCATTTGATGATTCTTTTCAGGTGACTTCTGAGCAAATCAGCTCAGGACTCAAACTTCAGGATGAAAATTCTGGTGGATCATCACGAACAAATGATCTTCATCATCTATTTGAAGATATGTTCAATGATGATGAACCCTCTGATGGTGACCACAGAGCCTCTGAAGCCGAAGTCTCTGAGGACCAAACAGGTATTTCTCTAACTGGTCCTAACAATACTTCACCCTCTTTCAGTAATGCTGCAGATGCAACCATCGAGGGGGAGCACTCAGAGGACAATACAACTCAAGTCCCCAAGCTTAATCAAGATCATGATCATCTTCAAAACCTCTCAGAAGGGTCAACACCAGATCAAGGCTCTGCAGAGCTCTCTACCTCCACTCATGATGAACAACCAAGTCCTGTGGAAAGTACAAATGATCAATTTCTTTCAACAGAAGATGATCTACATCAAAACGAATGTGCTCCTGAACTAACCACTGAAGTTTCCAATGATCACCTACCCCGCATGATAAAGTGGACCAAGAGTCACCCACAGAGCCAAATCATTGGTAATGCCTCTGATAAGGTCCAAACTCGATCGAGTACTGCTAATTTTTGTTACTATACAAATTTTGTAAGTATCATCGAACCCAAAAAGATATCTGAAGCTCTTGAAGACCCAAACTGGGTAGAAGCTATGCAAGAGGAGCTTCTGCAGTTTGAAAGAAACGAAGTATGGACCCTAGTGCCTCTGCCGAAAGGCAAAACCGCAATAGGGACCAAATGGGTCTTCAGGAACCAAAAGGACGAGGATGGTGTGGTGATCAGGAACAAAGCAAGACTGGTGGCCAAGGGATATTGCCAAGAAGAAGGCATTGACTACGAAGAAACCTTTGCCCCTGTGGCAAGACTCGAAGCAATAAGAATCTTTCTTGCCTTCGCAGCCCACAGAGGTTTCAAAGTATATCAAATGGATGTCAAGTCAGCCTTTCTGAATGGGCAGATTCAAGAAGAAGTATATGTCCAACAACCACCAGGGTTTGAGAACTCTAAGTACCCAAATCATGTCTACTTCTTGGACAAGGCTCTGTATGGACTGAAACAAGCTCCCAGAGCCTGGTACGACAGACTTTCAAACTTCCTCCTTGCAAATGGTTTCGAAAGAGGTACAACTGATACTACTTTATTCTATAAGAAGAGAAAAGGTGAGATTCTACTTGTACAGATCTATGTTGATGACATTATTTTTGGGTGATGAAGAGTGAGTTTGAGATGAGCATGATGGGAGAACTCACATTCTTCTTAGGATTGCAAGTCAAACAAACCACAGAGAGTATTTTCATAAACCAATCAAAATATGTCTCTGACATACTTGAAAAATACAAGCTCTCTGACTCTTCACCAATGAAGACTCCTATGGCCACTGGATCCAAACTTCATGCAGATCCAGAAGGCAAGCCTGTGGAGTGTAAACTCTACAGAGGTATGATAGGGTCTCTGCTATATTTAACCGCAAGTAGACCCGATATATTGTTTGCCACATGTCTCTGTGCAAGATTTCAAGCTAACCCCAAAGAATCTCATCTTTATGCTGTCAAGAGGATCTTCAGATACCTAAAAGGGACCAAAAATCTTGGTCTCTGGTATCCGGAGAGCTCTGGCTTTGATCTCATGGCTTATACAGATTCAGATTACGGAGGATGCAAGCTCGACAGGAAAAGTACCTCTGGAAGTTGCCAATTCCTAGGAGGGAAACTAGTAAGTTGGACTTCCAAGAAACAGAACTGTGTTTCGACCTCTACGGCAGAAGCAGAATATGTTGCTGCTGCAAGTTGTTGCTCACAAGTTCTGTGGATGAGGACCCAACTTAGAGACTATGGATTTGATATCGAAAAAATCCCCATCCTCTGTGACTCCAAAAGTGCCATTGCGATCTCTGCCAATCCAGTGCAGCACTCTAAGACCAAGCATATCGATACCAGGTATCACTTTCTGAAACATCATGTGGAACATGGAACAATAGAGATGTACTTTGTGCCCACAGACTACCAACTTGCCGACCTTTTCACGAAGGCATTGGATGAGAAAAGATTCACTTTTCTAGTTGGCAAGATTGGTATGCTCAACATGAGTTGACCACAGAGCCTCTGTACCCGTGCACAGAGACTCTGTTGTACATATTTGTATATAACATATTCCTTGTTTGTAAATAATCTCTTTGACTTTCTTTATATTACATTGTTTTTGCAAATCTATGTCTTGTGCAAATCTTATCTTTATATGATCCAAGCATAGTTGAAGGGGGAGCAGAACGAACCATCAAAAACCAATCATGACTATTCAAGGGGGAGCAAGACAGTTCTGCGCAACAGACTACAGAGTGAGGTTAGTCCATCTGAACCAAGGGTCAAAACTCTTTCTCGAGCACTATGTCCTCAGAAAGATCCCTCTTTGTACTAATTTTACAGTCAAAACTTTGAAATGATCAAATCTTTGAAAATCTTTCCTAAAAAGGAAATTTTTGGTCTCAGAACCTCTGAGGTCGACCACAGAGCCTCTGTGATCTATCACAGAGTCTTTGCACCTCTAAACTGAGGGTGATTGAGCAAATGCACTTTAAAAGGAACTCGATCATTTCATCGCACTTTTCTCCCTCTTAACCTTGCCTATGACCTCAGAAGCCTCTTATCCCCAGAGCTTCTGTCATTCTCATCACTTGAGAAAATCAGGTCATGTGCTGAGGGTTATTTTTGAAACTCACTGTCACGTGAGAATAGAAAATGCCAGGCGCGTGAGAATAGGGTGGCGCACGTCCTAGATCGTGCACCGCCATCATCTGACGTGGCAATATTTGATTGGATCGTAACCTGTACCGTCGTTTTTCTGAAACGTCTTCTTATCCGTTACCACTCATCACGGATTTGAAAATCTTATCTTTTACCGCTCACTCTTTCTACCCTCTCTCTTCATATATAAACCCCTCTCATACTCCAAATTTCTTTTTACCTGCTATTTTCTCTCCTTCAAGAATCCCCTTGCAAAAGATTTCTCATTCTCCATTTTTTTCCATGGCATCTCATTCTGCTTCTTCCAAGAACTCCAAGGGATCTTCTGCATCAAACCACTCGATGCATTCTGAAGCTAAAAAGGACGATTCCCAGTCTGTTGAACAAGAACATGTCCTAACAAGCAGAATGCTCTCCTTCACACACCATGACTATCACTCCAGGCAACTGAACCTCAAGCCAAACAATCATTTTGCTGTCTTGGAACCCAAGGGATATCCTGAGGAAGCTGCTCCTTTAATCCAAATCCTAAAGAATCACATTCTAACAAAAGCCCTAACTCTTAAAAGAACAGATATTCCTGAAACTTACATTCAACAATTCTGGTTGAGTGCTAAGCATGAGAAACTGGACCGTTATGGCTACTGTGTCATGGGATATGCCACCCATCCCTCCACCACTCAAATTCTGGACCTTGGAATAAACCGCAGAAGGGTCGCAGATGTCTTCGAGCTTCCCACTAAGACCCAGCTAAATCTAACAAGATACTCTGACGAGCCCTCTGATGATGAGATTCTGGAGTTCCTTCGGTTCATAGGGTACGCTGCACCAATTTCCAAAAGAACCGACTTTAGACGTCAGAACCTTCCACCTCTGTGGAACGTTCTCTTCTCTATCCTAAATCGCTTCTTGACCTGCAAGGTAGGCAGCCCTGACCAATCTAGCCATACCATACTCGCAATAATGTATGGTGTGTACTACGATTTGCCTCTGGACTATGCAACTCTAATATTCAGGGAAATTAGAAACGCGGTCATAGCTAAGCAAGAGGACCAAGCTCGAGGCACAGAACCCAAAAATCTTGTCTTCAACAGATTCTTTGCCATTCTGCTAGGAGACGCTCTGATAGGCGAAGGGAAGTTACCTACAGAGAGTAAGATGATCAAGGTCTACGACATGAAGTCGCACAAGCCCACAGTTCTCCAATCTGGGTATCCTGGAGCAAGACCTCTGCCAGCCCGAATCTTGGCCTACCTGAACAGTGAAGATGGGGTAAGAACTTACATTCGTGGGCACAGGACTCCTGCACCGAGTCCTGCAACCCCCCACGTGTAGTATTCCAAGTGGGTGAGATAGCAATCTAACTTAGGACAGAGATAGGTGAGGGAGCTGTTGTTAGAACAGAGGATGATGAAGGAGCTGAAGTACAGACAGAAGTTGTGGGTGAGAAATGAGAAAAGAAGCTTAAAAAGAAAAGTACTCCTAAAAAGAGAGTCGCAGAAGAAGAGGCTCCAAAATCCCCAACAGAGGTTACCAAGCCAAAGAAGAAGGCTAAGAAATTGACCAAGGCAACAACCTCTGAACCTATTCCCTCTCCAGCCGTGAGTGAACCTGCAGAGTCAGAACAACCTCTGCAGAGGAGAAGAAGAAAAGCCCAAGTCATTGAAAGATCTGAGGAAAGTCCATCCAGCCCTCTCCGAGTCGCAATGGCCATAGCTGAGGAGATACAGAAGCTGCACTCGTGAACCTTAGGAGAATTCGCAGATTTTGCAGTGACAGACGTTACGGGGCTGTCAAGCTCTGACGATGAGGGTAAAAGAATCACGGAGAAGATAGGAGAAAAAGATGCCCTTGGCACACCACCAAAACCAACTCCCAGTGCAACCCACACTTCTACCCCTGCAGTTCTAGTGCAGAGGGGTATTGAAACAGGACCGCACAGTCCGCACCCCGCCCAAACCATCCGGACAGAGGATATTCCTTCATCCTCTGTGCCACCATCCGGGGAAACTAAAACCACCTCACCCTCTCAAAAGGGTGAGAGTGTTGCTCTGCGTGTCCATTTGCCCCAGGACACATCTCCTTCACACACAGATGTATTCGTTACCTCTGTCACACACAAGAGTGACACCCAAACCACCTCAGAGTTGGTGGTGCGAGAACACGATGATTCTGTGGCTCTAGAACAACCACAGGATCCATTCAACTTCGATCTTAAGGGAGTCTCTGAACCCTCCCCCAAAGAACGTGTTGACAGAACTTCCATAGGTGCTTCCTCTGTGGAACATCGAGGATTGGAAGGAAATCCTGCAGAGCTCATCATAAAAACAGGCTCTGAATGTGCCAAAGACTCGTTGGCCAAATCTGGAACATGTGTTGTTCCAGAGGTTACCTATGACACCTTTGTCACAAAGGCCGAGTTTAAAGCCTTTGCTGACATGGTGCTCAAAAAACTTGACGAGTTGCAAAGCTCGATCTCCAGAGAGTCCCAAGCCAACTCTCAAATCCTTGCAGAGGCCCTAAAAGCTAATACTGAAGCTCTACAAGCACTCAGTACAAACTGCGCAAAAAGGGCTGATCTTCAAGCTTGTGGAAATGCCATCATTGCACACTCCCATCAGATTCAAGTTCTGGGGGACCTTTGCATAGAGGAATTTCCAAAATATGCTAAGAATGGAGTTCAGACCGGAGTGGTCGAAATGGCCAGGCTCAGAGAGCAAATAAAGGACATAACTCGCAGTGTTATGGTCCCGGCTCACACACAGGCATCAACCTCTGCCCCAGACCCCTCTGCGTTTGCAACAAAAGCCGACTTGGAAACCATGGGCAATCAGTTTCTGCAAAACCAAAACCTCCTTCGATCCGACTTCAACGACCAAGGAAAGAAGGTGGCAGCAGACTTGAAGAAAACCGTAGCCACATTTCGATTCAAGTCTGATGTGGAAATCAACGACCTATCTTTGGCTGCAGAAGACGCCCTACAGAAGATCAACCAACATGCTGAAGACCACCTCTGCAAAAGGAAGAAGGGAAAGGCCCCTGCCACTTGCCAAGCGGAGGCCTCACAGAAGAGGGCTCACGATGATGATCAGGAACCAGATGCCTCTGGCCCTGGCCATCATGAGGGGGAGAAGGCCTTAATACCAAAAGCACATGTCATCTCTGCCACTCCTCTCCAAACCCTGCCCTTACAAAAAACATCTTCAGAGGCACACAAATCACAGAATCTCATGCCTAGTGCCTCTGCAGACCCAATACCGTCTTCAACTGTCCAAGGAACAACCTCTGAAGGGTCTCAGAAAGGGAAGGTCAGTGTGGGCTCTGAACAGATCGCAGAAGAACTCACAAAGTTCGTTGAACCCTCAATTCCTGAACTCATGCCTACTGCACCCACACCTACTGTACAGTTTCAAAGTCTTGATCCAGCAAACGCTGCAGATACTTCAGAGACCTCTCCACGGAAGAAAGATCAAAAGGATAGAGTCAAAGAGATTGTTCAATCGATGGACGCCATGAGAGTTCCAATCCCAAGGCCTCCACCGAAAGAACTTAAATTTCAAGAAAACATTCATACCTATCTTTACAGCGCAGAGCCCGAAGCTGTCTTCTTAGCACCAAATCTACATCCCTTAATCAAAGAAGACATCAGAAGACGCTTCGAGCAAATTGCATTAGAAAGGGATGAAGTATTTTCCACATAAGATATCAAAACCGTGATGAGGATCTCTCTGCACTCCTTCGCCAACAAGTCAATCATGTATGCAAAATACTTAGTTGAGAGAAAAGATGGGAAGCAATACACGTTCACAGATGCAGACTTGAAGAACCTCTGTGCCTACGATCTTCCTCAACTACATGCCTTCACAGAGCAAAGACTTGAAAAGCGTAAGGAGTATATGATAGCGAATGGCAGGATCAAGGAGGTGATGCGCGAACATGTAAAATATCACAGCAAAATGGACTTCGAGGTAGCTCTACAACTCGGAGTCAAGAAGTTGTCGATCACCAAACCACATGACCAATTCCCCGGAATCGAGAACGTTCCTTCCAACTCCTTAATCACAGAGCTTGAGTTCGGATTCATCTACAGAGACGATGATGGGCTTAAAAAGATGTATCGGCCAAATCAAAGTCACAAGTATTCGAACAATACTCTGCAGAAGATAAAGAATACGATTCTGAGGAAGAATGGCTCTGAGACTGTGCAAGCGGGACCTGCAGAGACAATGATCGGACAGATTGATGCACAACTGAAGTACAGGGAACTCATTCTATCGATGAGAAAAACACTAGCTGAAAGCTTTACCAACCCGATAAATGATTTTCTCCAATGACTTCTGTAATCTTTTGTTGTTCATTCATGTATTTCAATGCTTAATGTAATTGCCTTCTGGAATTTTTTTCTTTTACGAATGAATATCATTTTTCAGAGGTTGAGTTCCTTTCACCTCTTTTGTTTCTAGCTTAGCCATCGCTCCAAATTCCATTTTTTTTATTTTTCAATACTTAGGGGGAGATTGTTAGCTCCACTCTCGTTGTATAGAAGTATTGAAAAATAGGCTAAGTATGTGAACTGCAGAAGCCTGCCGCTGTACACTCAAGTACACCACAGAAGGTGCAAAGCTCAGAGGTTACTCCACAGAAGATCTACCAGAAGTCAAACCTGATAATAATTCTTGGATCACAGAGCCTCTGTGATCACTTACAGAGCCTCTGTGAAGGCCAACCTCTGGAGATCAATGTTGAAGCTTTTCTAAGAATTCAAGACAAGACCACGTGCAGAACACGTGAGACCTGCTGTACGAAGATCCTCAAGATCAAAGTAATGGGCGTCCCACGATGTTTACTTTCCAGGTGGCATTCCGTTTATGGAATGTCAGTTTTTGTCTTGTACTAAGGGGTACATCCCTCTTGTATATTAAGGGAGCACCACCTTAGGGCAAAAAAAAAACACACGAAAATAGCAGTCTGTATAATCCTTGAGCACATTTTGCACATACCAGTGCGTGTTCTTGGTGCTCTTGAGTAATCAATGAAACAGTTCTTTGAGTAACTTTCTTGTGATACTTTACTTCCTGTTCATTAATTACTTGTGTGTTTACTACCTTGCATGTTCAACCTTTTCTACACGTATTAAACGCTTCCGCACTCTATTTATTTAATCTGTGTGTAGTAAAAGGTTAAATCAAGTTAAAGAACATCACAACGGGGATCAACATACCCCCTTACTGTTTGTTTTCTGTTTTTACCCCTAAATCTTGGTGATATAACTGATAAAAAAGCATGAAATCCTTAAAATTAATTAACCAATAATTACAATAAAACCTTAAATTACTACTAAATTGTCTTGAAATAGTTAATTATAAAATTATTGCCCACTAAATACCGCCAAGATTTACCCATTTGTTTTCTTCCTCAACTTTGACTCAAGTGTGTCCATTTTAATGGATAAAGGAAAATTGGACGAATCAAGGAACATGCTGATAATGTAGTAGATACATAAGCAAAGGAGGGAGGAAGAATATGAAGGTTGGAAGACAAAAACAAACCAGAAAATCGATATCTTGAAATAAAAATCGGTATCATGAAATAATAGGAGACAAAATTGATATACCTGTGGGGTTGATGGATGGAAGAGTGTCTTTGAACAACAGCTCGATGGAGAAGCTGTGAGGAATGTCTTCTCTTTTAGGGATTTTCTTTAATTTGGGTAGTTGGGGAGGAAAATAAAATGGTTGAGTGGTAAGGACTAATGTTTTCTAGCATACCGATTAAGCCACTAGTTGAGCGAATTAGCCACAACAGAATAGCGTTTTATAGCTGAGCGAATAAGTCATATCTTTTATATAGCACATTAAACTTCTACCGAACAACCCCTTAATCATTAGAAAATCCAAAAAAATCAAGTAAGAATCACAATTCATAATTTAAAAAAAAGAATATAAAAACAATGGGTGACTTTGACCAATTCGTACGTTAGAAAAAACTCACACATATAATGCCGTTTTTGATAGTCAACGCCATTATATAAAGTCAACCACCTTACCTTCACTCTCCTCACATGGGTACTTGCCTAGTTGGTTTTTAAAACTATTCGGGAAGGAAACCGATGCATAGACACATTTCCATCGTCGTTTTGTTAAATGTCAACATTTTTTTGAATTTTTGACCATGTACTAATTTATGTACATGATGTACAACTCCCCCAAATATTGATTTTATTTATACTAGAAGTGTACTCGCGCAATGCAGCGAGATATATCACGATTTGTCGATTTACAGTACGATTTTGGATGGTTTTGAGAAAGTGATAATGTTTTTTTTTATAAATTTGTTTAATTTAGGCTTAATAATGTAAAAAAAATTAAGTATTTTATTATAATTCAATGATTATCTTATATATTTTAATGATATCTAGAAAAAATAACCAATTACATATTTAATAAAATAATTAAAACAAATTTATAGTAATAAAATATATTAATTAATAGTGATACATGGAAATATCTGCATAAAAGGAAGGTCCTACACATACCAAATTAATGGGTGTTAAAAGCCTGCAGTAGTAATATGTATCTTGTGCTTTGATACTTGTAAATTAAGAGATTTTCAAAGTCTTGCATAAAATGATGGTACCTTGTGCCTAATAAGTTGTATTTAAGATTTTTTTATCCCTGCTTTATAATATAGTATAGATAAGAGTAAATTATAAATTTGGTTCATGTGGTTTGTCAAAAGTAACATTTTTTTATTGTAACAACCCAATTCGTGACATAAAGCAAAACTAATTTTAATAACCAACAACGCCAAACGGTCTAAAATCAACATCTACATTTCAAGGTTTGCGAAAAGACAACCTAATACACAACTGAGATTACAAGGAGTGGAAACTAAAATGAAGGTCTTCTAACCCAGCTCCGGCTCACACCTTCTCCTTACCCTTGCTCGATCCTCCTACCTGACGCCTGCCTGAAAAGGTTTTAGTTTGAAAGAGCGAGGGTTAGACTGAAAGGTCTACTGAGTTCCCTCTAATAATGGTTCACAACCCCAGCATCAAATAAAAGATTTATAAGCAAATATAAACCAATTCAGTTTTTATAAAAATAACCACATTCATAAACTCGCTTTCGGCACACACTACCGTCACTCGAAAGTAACAGCGTGTCTGACTTATACTGCCTTAATCTGGAACACCCCCCCCCCCCAATTGGCATAAACGGGACACACCCCCTGGTACGAGCGCAGGCGGGACACCCCCCCCCCCCCCCCGACTTAGGCCATACTCACCAACTACTATGTATGCATACATTTAACCAACGACAAAAATGTAAAACCACATTTAAGGTAAAGCTCGCATATATATACATATATATATATATATATATATATATATATAAAGCATACATAAATAAATAAAATGCTTTAAATGACTTCTACATGCTTTTAACCACTTTATCATCGAAAATCATTTAGTTTAGAAAACTCACCTGTTGTCCTTCGCTAAGTCCTCATGTTTACTTTTAAGGTCGGGAACGAATCCTACTGCATAAAGTGATAAATATCGATAAGTCTCTCGCTTACTCCTTATTAAAACATTACGGAAACTCTCTCGATAAAGCATCCTATTCCTTGCAAGGAATCTAGGGAATCTGAATATTCCACCACACCTACCCTCTCGGCCCAACAACACGGAATAGCCTGGCCCAAACCTAGCTACGGGTTGTCGGCTTGGCTTAGATAGAACCCCGGGGTGGCCCAGCTCAAAGTTTCCTGGGGTCGCCCGACTTGAAGCTGCCCGGGGTCGCCCGGTATGGCTAGCGCCCGGGTCCCCCGATGGAGGACTCCTGGTTTCTCCCCGGTTGAGGACTCTCGGGCCCGGGTCCCCCTTCGACGATCGACACAGACGTCGCCCGCGATGGCACCGCTGGCTCGGCCACACCCCAATGGGGATTGCAATTTCTGATGATGATTAACACTACAAAGATCCGAAACGAAAAGAAACTTCGGGGAGTAAAGATTGTATCCACTTAGACTACGATTTATAATCCAAAGCCCCAAATCTGAAACTATCACACCCTTACCAAAACCATAAATAGATTATTTGATTGCTAGAACTCTCTTAAATAGAAAGCATTTATCAAAAGGGAACTTACCTTGGGTGACGATTAGCTACACCCCCTTAGCTGCTCTTCTTCTTCTTCAATTTCTTTCGATCTTGAATCCACCTTCCAACTTCTTTCTTGATTTTCTCCCAGCCGCCACTCTCTAAAATCAATAGAAAGCAATAAAGGTGTGGGGTTTTAACCCCTTTTTACTCCATTTTGCAACTAGGCCCCCTCAACTTTGGCTTAGAGCAAAACCTTACCCAACTCCCATCTTTAATAATTGGACATAGTTGTTACAATACCTCCCCCTCAAAAGAATTATGTCCTCGGAATTCCATCGTTGAACAAACTGGGGTATTGGATCCTCATCTTCGATTCCACCTCTCACATTGCCTCTTGCCTTTTGGGATATCACCAACTCACCTTCACAGGGTGGATCTCTTTTGATCCTTAACTTTTTAACCTTACGGTCAATGACTTCCTTAGAACTCATGATAATAGTAAACTCTTCTTTGCTTGCCTACCTTGTAAAGGTATTGCCGCTCCAACTTCCAACAAGTGCTCTCAAATAGAGGTATGACGTCCGAAACGGATTTTCCTCGCATACTTCCAGATCACGCACTATCTCTCCAACTTTTTTCATAAATTCAATGGATTCCAAAACGTGGCCCAACATGAGCTCTCCCTCGAATGCGCCATTTCACTCTATGGGAACGACTTCCGTATCAAGGTGCACCCTCTCAACTTGAGATTCACAAGTCTCGCGTCCTTTTAATCATATCAACTCAACTTCACTCTGTTGTCCGAGATACTTTGCCAAAATCAAAGTCATACCAATTGACAGGCTAACCGTACTAGATATTGTCCGCTTTGTCCACACACCTGGTCTCACGGTTTTTACAACATGTCCCTTTAAGGTTTCACATACCACTTCACTTCTTTCCACTAATGAACTTCACCGGAGATAGCGCCACCACCCGGACTCACGGTTTTAAAACACATCTCTTTAGGGTTTCACATACCACTTCACTTCTTTACCTGAACAAACTTAACCGGGGACAATGCCACAATAGCATGTATTTCTGACTCAGATAATAATCTCTCAAATTTCCAACTTAACACGATGTCAACCTTAGACATCACGCTGAACCCACCGTTATGATTTTCTTCATCAAGTATCCCATCATAGCAGAACAGCTTCCCTCAACACTACATACGCCTAGTACGAAAAGCACCTTATTTCCGAACCACAATGGTCACAGCTCATCAATGTTGCACAACTCGTACGTATAAAACATATGTCGTGCCAAACGTCATCACCCCAACTTCTTACCTGAAGAACAGAAAACGTCCATCACTCGCCACACTCATAGTCCACTAGATCCAATTGACCAAATTAATATGGCACATACTTCAATTTCTCATCACCTCCAGCAACCGTCCGACCAATTTGCAATGAGTCCGAGCATCATCCGTTCAAATCCGAACTGATCATGTCGACCCCAAACCATTCCGAAAAGCTTAATACTGGAAGACGGTCCCACATGAAACCTTTTCCACGCAGTACTAAGTTTGACACTTTGGTCCTTCACTCTAAGCATTACATCCAACCATCACTTCTAAAGACCGGCGCACAGATTTTGCGGTGCAAGCTTTAGGCCAACCGCACAATCTAGTTCACTCAACACCCAAACCGTAATGTACGCCATAATATTCTTCTCACACCCACGCTTGGGATTCATAAACTTTCTAATGGAAAATCTGAAAACATAATTCCACCTTTTTGCACCACTTACCAAACTTCATCCTCTCATAATACTTACCTTTCGAACATAATAACTTCACTCTCTTCTCGTTGAATGGAACATTGTTTACTCCAATCCTTGATGATTCCCCAAATGTGTCGAATACACACTTACATTCTATACCCAACCAATTGATCACCCACAATTCCTATGCGAGATAATCCACCAAGCTCTTCCAGAATATCACCCACTACTCACAAGCACCGCCCAACTCTCGCTCTCCAAACAGGATTGCCCAATCCTGTTAAAATCCTCTCACACCCCAAAGAATACTTCGACATGCCCACGAATTTCCTATCTACTATACAACCTCCTGAATTAAGTAGTTCGACACTTACAACAATATTCTAGGGATATAAGATAAACCTGCCCAAAACTTGCCATAACTCAGAACACATGGTTCCTCTCTTAGATAACCGCCTACTATCATTCGAAAACTATCCTCAACTTAGTAATACCCCAATACCAACCAAACATCCACACGTCCCATCCATATACTCACCACTTACAAATCATTCTCCAGAAATCTCCGGACGAGAACGCTCATCCTATATCAATAACACCAACCTTCTACATATCCTCAAGGAAGCTCCTTACCCCTTTAGTGACTTGCACGTCTAGATATGCCATAAAACATATCCATCTCATAGATACAACCATCACCCTACTGCCTCATCATAGAACAACCAAAATCTCCACGACCACTTTGCACACATACATATACCGTCCTCTTCTCACTGATCAAAATACTAATATCTGAATTCAAAGCATTTCACGACCTTGTCTATCTCGAATCTGAATAAATTGCAAAACCCTGATCCTCTAAACCACTCAACAAGATATCACTCATTTTCGGCTCATCGCGACCTGCTAGAAACAAATTCCAGCAGCCTGAAAGATTAAACGTACTACCTCGTAGACTTAAATGCTCGAAATGCGACCCCTCCGGTTGAGCTATATAAACTTCACTCCCACATAAACCATCAAAATCTCATTGAAAAAGAATCTCCGGACCGAACTAGCAGTCTTCCATTTTCGTAGGATTCGCACAAGGTGGTCCAACATCACACCGGGTACACACCTTTTTCTGAATAACTCATCGCTTCCCCACGAAATCTCCAAAAAACTACCCATATCTACTTCTTCATTTTCAGCATCCCGCCATTAACCACGAAAATGGTTTCTGACTTCAACATCAATAGTCGGCATTGTGATACTTCCACTATGTCTCCGACCAACAAGGATTCCCAATGAAAAGTATCTCTTCCAATGCAACAACTTAATGCTATAAAAGTATCTTGACGACTTCAAATTCCACCACAGACACAACTATATGCCTACATTCTCATCTCAGTCACTAAGCAAACGGGTAAGCCACTATAATGCAATCATCCTTAACGTCAAAGTTCAAGACCTCCATTAACCCCTCCGCTATTCACCACCCTTCCTTAAAATAATACCATACTCATGAGTCGACCACCCACTGTTCGAGCGCCCTACTTCCACTCTAAAAAAAAACTTCCTCAAGACCTAGAGAGTTCATAGCCTTCATAGTCCAAAAATTTTAAACTTTTGAGACATTTGAAAGTTTAGTGCGTACCACAATATGAAACAAACTTGAGTGTACACTACACTACACCGACATCATTAATTAACCATACACAACGATCTCGAGGATCGTTCATTCTCAACTCTTCGACAAATTACGCCTCACCCCATCCCAAAATCGATGTTGACACAATTGAATTTATTTTCACTAGACATTACCCACGCGATTTATAAAAATGCTATACATTGCTTACACTAACTTTAATAACCAACAACAAACGGCCTAAAATCAACATCTATATTTCAAGGTTTGCGAAAAGACAACCTAATACATAACTGAGATTACAAGGAGCGGAAACTAAAATGAAGGTCTTCTAACCCAGCTCCGACTCACACCTTCTCCTTACCCTTGTTCGATCCTCCTACCTGACGCCTGCCTGAAAAGGTTTTAGTTCGAAAGAGCGAGGTTAGACCGAAAGGTCTAGTGAGTTTCCTCTAATAACGGTTCACAACCCCAACATCAAATAAAAGATTTATAAGCAAATATAAATCAATTCAGTTTTTATAAAAATAACCACATTTATAAACTCGCTTTCGGCACACACTACCGTCACTCTAAAGTAAAAGCGTGTCTGACTCATATTGCCTTAAGCTGGGACACCCCCCCCCCCCCGGACTTAGGCCATACTCGCCAACTACAATGTATGCATACATTTAACCAACGACAAAAATGTAAAACCACATTTAAAGTAAAGCTCGCATATATATATATATATATATATATATATATATACATATATAAAGCATACATAAATAAATAAAATGCTTTAAATGACTTTCACATGCTTTTAACCACTTTATCATCGAAAAGCATTTAGTTTAGAAAACTCACCTGCTGTCCTTCGCTAAGTCCTCATGTTTACTTTTAAGGTCGGGAACGAATCCTACTGCATAAAGTGATAAAGATCGATATGTCTCTCGCTTACTCCTTATTAAAACATTACGGAAACTTTCTCGATAAAGCACCCTATTCCTTGCAAGGAATCTAGGGAATCTGAATATTCCGTCACACCTACCCTCTCGGCCCAACAGTACGGAATAGCCCGGCCCAAACCTAGCTACGGGCTGCCGGCTTGGCTCCAATAGAACCCCAGGGTGGCCCAGCTCAAAGTTGCTCGGGGTCGCCCGACTTGATGTTGCCCGGGGTCGCCCGACTTGAAGCTGCTCGGGGGTCACCCGGTATGGCCAGCGCCCGGGTCCCCCGATGGAGGACTCCCGGTTTCTCCCCGGTTGAGGACTCTCGGGCCCGGGTCCCCCTTCGGCGATCGACACAGACACCGCCCGTGATGGCAGCGCCGACTCGACCACACCCCAATGGGGATTGCGACTTCCGGCGATGATTAACGACACAAAGATCTGAAACGAAAAGAAACTTTGGGGAGTAAAGATTGTATCCACTTAGACTACGATTTATACTCCAAAGCCCCAAATCTCAAACTATCAGACCCTTACCAAAGCCATAAATAGATTATTTGATTTCTAGAACTCTCTTAAATATAAGGCATTTATCAAAAGGGAACTTACCTTGGGTGACAATTAGCTACACCCCATTAGCTGCTCTTCTTCTTCTTCAATTTCTTTCAATCTCGAATCCACCTTCCAACTTCTTTCTTGATTTTCTCCCACCCGCTACTCTCTAAAATCAATAGATAGCAATAAAGGTGTAGGGGTTTAACCCCTTTTTACTCCATTTTGCAACTAGCCCCCTCAACTTTGGCTTAGAGCAAAACCTTACCCAACTACCATATTTAATAATTGGACATAGCTGTTACATTTATCCCTCTAGTTTTGAAATTATGGTTTAATTATCGTGGTTTGCAAAAACAACACGATTTGATATCTCCTTCTAACTTTGTTATCAATCCTATCGTTAAGCCCATCATATGGTGTGATATTAGTGGCAAGATTGCTAACAGAGTTAGTGGAAGGGACCAAATTCGGTCGTTTTTGCAAACCATGATAACTAAACTATAATTTTAAAACTGAAAGACAAAAACTGTTATTTTCGACAAACTATGAGCACCAAATTTGTAGTTTACTCTCTATTTTACAAGACTATACTAACGAAGTTTACTTTTACCTTTTAATAATTCAATTAAGAAACAACCTCTAAATCGTTAAGAGATGAATTTTGTTTGGCAAAAATAACAATTTGCCTCATAATAGTTCCAAAACCCTCTGAATGATTTTATATCTTGGTCCTCCCTTAACCATTCAGCGTTTTAATTTCATTTTGAACAATTACGAAATAACTATATTTCATTTTGCACTATATCATAAAAGACTCTTAATCATTCTAATCACTTAATCATTCTGCACCAAACCATTCAATAACTGTCAAACAACCTCTTAGTATACATAATTATCCTTTTTTAATTAATGTATCAAATGCTCCATTTTTATAGACGAAATTTTTTCAATAAATGGTTTTTAGCCATCATAGTATTAAGTGATTCTGATGTAACGTTTTTACTCATAATCAATAATTACAATATAATTTGACACTTCGATACCCACTTTATCAATGGATATAAGATCTATTAGTTAGCGGTTAAAATTTTTATTATATGAAAAATTGGATGTCAATTACATTAGTTAAGAACAAAAATGGTATCATATACATAATTTATCTGGTAAGCGTTTACCTGGTTAAGAGTCGTCATCCTCACTTTTGGGTAAGTTTCTTCATCCTTATCATTGCTTTTACCGGGTAAAATTCTTTTTTTTTTTTGGCCTTTGCCATAAAAAAAATTAGTTGATAAGTACTTACCAGTTAAATGTTTGGTAAATGATCCCTAAATTATTATCGCAAGAATCAGAAAAATAAAATTTTAAACATTTTAATTTGTTCAAAATAAAAAATCTTAGATTTATTAAAGGAAACATTTCAAGACTCTCAATTTGATCCTCACAAACATCAAAACATGCTTCTAATCTTTATAGTCCTGTATCTATCCTATCTCCCATCCTCGCCGGCGGCAGCCACCGGCAACAACATATCAATTCCCGGCTGCCCAACTAAATGCGGCAACCTCACCGTACCATACCCGTTCGGCATCGGATCGAATTCAGGTTGCTCCATTGGCCCTTGGTTTGACATAACCTGCAACACATCCTTCAATCCCCCCAAAGCCTTCCTACCAGAAAATCTATTTTCTTACACCGGAAACAGTAATATTCAGCGGGTAGAAGTAGTGGATATCTCCGATGAGCACTTGAGAGTCAAAACCACCGTGGCTTTCAAGTGCTACAATCAGATTGGTGAGATTATTTCTGAAAGACCCACGGGGCTAGTGGTTGCGAGCTCCTACTTCACGTTGTCGGAACTTAACAAACTGATAGCGGTTGGGTGCGACGACTACTCGTTCATATCTCCGGTGGCGGGGATCGAAGGCAAGAATTTCAGCAGTGGATGCGTGAGTGTATGCGCTAATGTTCAAGATGTTCCTGTGGGTTCATGTTCAGGTTTTCATCTCATTTCCTTTTATTTCTTCGTATATAATTAAGGGGTCGTTTATCAACGCTTATTTGGGTGATTAGCACTATCACTAATAGACAAACCAACCACCGGAAAAAGGGATTTTTGGCGGATTTGACTGTCGGAAAAGCACTTTTCTAGCGGATCCATATTTTATCCACTGGAAATCCGTCAAAGCTTTTTTTTTTGTTAATTAACATATAAGTTAATTAAATAATTAATTACGAAAAATGTTTCCGACGAATTTCTGGCGGATATATCTGCCGAAAAATTTATTTCATTTCTTAATAAAAAAATAAAATGAATAAAAATGGTATTGCATGCATTAACCGTGGTAAGAGATGACGGCAACTTATTACCCGGTAAGATTCTTGGTCGTTGCCATATACATCTGGTAAGGTAATATGGCTTGGTAAGCGGTTTCCCAGATAAGTGTTTGGTAAACAGCCCCTAAAATTCAAAGATTTAGCTCAAATGAAACCGCGGTTCAGGTATAGGGTGTTGTGTGACGAGCTTGCCGACGGGCTTAACAACCTATGTTGCACAAGCATTCACACTCAAAAGACACACCGATGTTTGGTCTTTCAACAAATGCGGGTATACTTTCCTCTGCGAGGAAAGCGCATTCACATTCCGGGGTGCTTCAGATTTCACCGATCCCGATTTTATCAACCGGGTGGCCGATACTGTTCCCGTGGTTCTTAATTGGGTTATCGGGAGTAGGAGTTGTAACGAATACAAGAACACAAGCGATTATTATTGTCAAACAAATAGTGTTTGTGTGGATTTTGAGGGGGGAAATGGAGGTTATAGGTGCTCCTGCAACAATGGTTATCAAGGGAATCCTTATCTTTCTCCTGGCTGCATTGGTCAGTGACACTTTGCAACAATTTTTCATCTATTCTTATAGGTTCCAGTGAGAAGTTGAGTTAACGGTAAGAAACGTGAGAAGTGGCTATCAACCGTTGGATGAGAAATGGACACATATTAGGATGAGATGCCCCGAGATGCACCAGATCAATTCTCTTCTAAGCCGCAATTCATGGGAGGCTTGAGATTAAAACAGATCAACGTTTCAGATCCACTTCTCATACTACTCACTATTAACTCAACTTCTCACCCAATCATTCTCCCTATTCTGATATGGATTTGAGGGTTTTTAATTTTTCTTTACCTCTTATGTTTTGAATTTATAGATATTGATGAGTGTGCGGATCCTAACCGCAATCCGTGCGACGGAATTTGTACTAATCTCCCCGGCAGTTTCGACTGTTCGTGTCCTCATGGATACGAAGGAGATGGGAGAAAGGATGGGAATGGTTGTAGGGCTCGGGATTCGAAATCACCGGCCCTCAAGTTGTCTGTTGGTGAGTAAATTCAGTTTTTCGTGATGAATAAGTACTTTGTAAAATCGAGTTTTTTCAGCGAATTATGAAGAATGACTTGTGTATATGCAGGAATGGGGGTCGGATTTTTGTCGGTACTGATCGGAATGGGATGGTTGTATTTCAGCCACCAGAGAAGAAAGGTTATTAAACTGAGGGAGAAGTTCTTCTTGAAAAATGGTGGATTGTTGATGAAGCAACAAATTGATTCGAATGAGGGTGGCGGTGTCAATCAGTCGACAAAAATTTTCACTACTGACGAGCTAAAAAAAGCGACGAATAACTTTTCTAAAGATAGGATTCTTGGTCGTGGTGGCTATGGGACGGTATATAAAGGGATCTTGCCCGATGGAAGTATTGTCGCAATAAAGAAATCACGAGTAATGGATGAGAGTCAAATCGAGCAGTTTATCAATGAGGTTGTCATTCTTACTCAAATTAACCACCGGAACGTTGTGAAGCTCTTAGGTTGTTGCTTAGAAAGCGAAGTACCGTTACTTGTCTACGAATGTGTTTCCAACGGCACTCTCTTCCATCATATCCACAACAACGGTGGAATGGCTTGGTTATCTTTGGATAATCGTTTAAGGATAGCCGTTGAGTCCGCTGGTGCACTTGCTTACCTCCACTCGGCTGCTTCAAAGCCCATTATCCATCGAGATGTGAAATCCGCCAACATATTATTAGATGAGAATTTGGTCACTAAAATTTCCGATTTTGGGGCCTCAAGATTGATTCCCTTGAATCAAACACAAGTGACGACATTAGTTCAAGGGACGTTAGGGTATCTTGATCCTGAATACTTTCACACAAGCCAGCTAACGGATAAGAGTGATGTTTATAGCTTCGGAGTTGTGCTTCTGGAGCTTCTAACGGGTAAGAAGCCACTTTGCATGGAACGAAGTCAAGAGCAAAGAAACTTAGCGACCTATTTCCTAGTTTCTTTGAAAACGAATAAGTTATTTCAAATGCTTGATCGTCGAGTGGTTAGAGAGGGCTCGCTCGAGCAACTCCAAGCAATAGCGATGCTAGTGAAGCGATGCCTCAACATGAACGGCTACGATAGACCAACGATGAAGGAAGTGGCTATGGAACTAGAGGGCTTGAGGAAATTCACGACACAACGACCATGGGTTAATCAACGTGGTAACGAAGATGGTTTGACCCGAATGAGTGAGGGCGAACACTCAGACCTCTATAACGTCTCGTTAAATCCTTATATGGACTCGATAGAGTTATCGAGTCCCAATAATTCGGATCACGTTGGTTTGTTGTATCCCGTGGATGAACCTAGATGATCAACCATTGGTGTGCATTTGAAAATAAGGTAATCTTATCATGTTGTCCAATTGTCAACTATTTTGTTTTAACATGTAATTGTTGCTTCTTATATATGCTATTGTGCTTAAAAGAAACAAGGTTGAATACTTCGATTAATTTCTTGTTTGTTGTAGGATTATGTGCTATCATCAAAAGGAAGTGATTGATATAATATTTTTCTAGTATTAGAATTTACCATAATAAATGTTTTCTTTTCTTTGTAAACTCCTCCCTATTTAAAGGGCCTATGATTAATGAGAATTACAGACTTCTTCTATCTGTCTTATTGTTATTCTCTCTATATTGTTGTTCTATTTGTTTTTCCCTTTAACACGTTATCAGCACGTAGCTCGTTTGCGTTGTCGCTCCCTCAAATCGTTTTTGCCGCTTTTAAACGGTTGTTTTATTCGCAATCTACCACCATTAGAAGGTCTGTTTTTCCAATATTGCAACTCAAATAAGTATTTCTACAAAAACTTTCAATTTTTTTGTCTATGAATTATGATTAATCGTGATTAACCTTTTAGCCATGATCATGCTTATATGCTTTAGTTTTTATGTTTTTTTCTTATTCTTATTAGTTTGTGGTCGCCGATCAATTTTAATAAACATAAAAATGGTTCTGGCAATTTGCAAGGTTGTAACCAATTATTTTCAAAATCCTTCTATTTTTTTATTGGTAATATGATTTTTTTGATAATAGTAATTGATCGTTATTTAATTTGATTTGAAATCAATAACTTTTTTGGGGACTATGCAACTATAGAATTGTTGTTAAAAAAAACAATTAGTAAAAAAAATCGTATTCTTGAATTAAATTTTCATGGATGTAGCTCACTGTATGTACTTGAAATATGGTTTGTATTTAGCTTCTATTAAATTGGTTTTATTTATCTATTTTATTAAATATTTATTATATTAATTTATTGTGTTTTAATGCGGAATGATAGCTTTTATGTATATGATATATTTATAATTTTGAATTTATTTTTTATTTATGATTATTCAATTAGTTTAAACATGTTTAGATGGTTAGTTTCATTATATAATGTTATGTATTTATTTATGTCTATAATTTGATAGTATCTTTTAAATTAGACTAATATATTATTGTGGGATATGCTAATTAATTATTATTTGAATATGATAGTTAATTTATTTAACTTGGCTTGCTATTTTTAATTTAATTATATGGGCAATAAATATTTATAAACTTGATTATGGATTTTTAATACCATTATTATCTCTTTTGAAAACTTCTATATGTATGTCAATTTATAAATTCATTATTATTTTATTTTGGTTGATCAAAAAATTTATATATTTGTTTAAATATTTCTAAAATATACACTTTTATCATATATGTTTGTTTTATAACAAGTTAATTTAAGATATTATAATTTATTTAATTCAATGATATGGTTTATTTAATATTCTAGTTGCTATTTTAAACCAACTATATATGGATATGTAAATACGTTCCTATTATTTATATTGTAATATTCAAATATTATATTAGTATTTAAGTATACTAGAAGTGTACTCGCACAATGCAGCGAGATACATCACGATTTTAATGTTTAATTTTATTTTTTGTTTTTTTGTTGATTTACAGTACGATTTTGGATGGTTTTGAGAAAGTGATAATGATTTTTTATAAATTTGTTTAATTTAGACTTAATAATATAATGTTTTATATATAAAAAAATTCAATATTTTGTTAAAATTCAATGATAATCTTATATATTTTTAATGACATATAAAAAAAATAACCAATTACATATTTAATAATATAATTAAAACAAATTTATAGTAATATAATATATTAATTAATAGTGATACATGGAAAGTTCTGCATAAAAGGAATGTCTTGCACATACCAAATTGGTGGGTTTTGAAGTCTGCAGTAATAATATGTATCTTGTGCTATGAAACTTGTAAATTAAGAGATTTTTAAAATCTTGCATAAAATGATGGTAACTTATGCTTTATGACTTGTTTTAAAGAGTTTTTTTATGTCTACTTTATAATATAGTATAGATTTAAAGTCTCTTGAATTCTTAGTAGTCATATTTGCGATTGAGGATCATATAATTGTTAAAATGTTTTGTAGTTTATTCATTTTGACATTGAATGATTTATAAAATTTAATATATAAATTTAAATGTTTATCTTGAGTTTCTACTCATAATTCTTAATTTTGTAATTAAATTTTAGAAGTTATACTTCTAACCCCCATATTTTGGTATCTTACCA
Organism: Arctium minus; assembly: GCA_954870635.1. Taxonomy (NCBI): domain Eukaryota; kingdom Viridiplantae; phylum Streptophyta; class Magnoliopsida; order Asterales; family Asteraceae; genus Arctium; species Arctium minus. Next base: position 8,265,147 of record OX941096.1, on the reverse strand, counting down.
AAAGCTCCAAAAAATACTATTAAGGTATTAAAATTGGCTTTATATGTCAAACTCATAGTCATTTTGGCCCCATGCCAAATGTTCTATAATTAATAATTTTATATTTAAATTAAATAAATCTCAAAATATCGATTGGATTTTGTCAAACGGGTGTAAATAGCCCTAAGGTTTGTAGGGACTTAAGAAATCCATGTGATTCCCCTACTACCTGAAAATCCAATAGATTGAGTGATTTGTTTTCGCAAATTGAAATATTGATGAAGTATTATCAAAAAAATTAAAGCATACAAAAATTTAATATAGTTATGATAATGAAATTTCATACATAAAATAATAATTATAACCACAATCCACTGTCTTATATAAAAAAAATCATATATTATCTCTTATATACGTAAATGGTTGAATCAACTTATCCCAAAATCAACGTCGTAAACTCAAAAGAATCTGAGTATCATAAATGAGTATATAAACCTCCTTTTGAAAAGGTACAAGAAAATACCTGAAGTCCATCAACTCCTCAATTGGCTCTAAAACCAACCTCTTGAAAAGATACAAGCAAATACCCTCATGTTTTGAGACGGCATATAAATCCTAAGTTTCATAGGAATACCTTTACTAGAAACCCCCAAAGAAATGTGAGATGTCCCAAAAGGGATAATAGGGAGTAATCATGAATATGTACTTCCCGAACTAATCATACAGTGGGATGAAACCTACTTACTCGATTATAAAAAGGTAATTGATTTCAACAAAGAAATGTTATATCCAAAATGCGTCTCAATCTCTGTGGCAAGGAACTCACCGAAGATGACATGATTCGTAACATTATTTCCACCTTTCATACATCAAAAATATTAATGAACTAATATTAGTTGGAAAGTAACATTTAGACAAACTCATCAACCTACTGCAAGTGGTTGAGAGACATAACAAGGTTCTTTCGAATAACAACACCACATATGTCGAGACAGAAAATTCTCGGGATCAATAATGAAAGCATTAAAGGTGGAAACAACTCCAAAGAACAGAGAGTTAAAAAACAATTTCACACATGTGACATTTATGCACTATGTGGACGAAAACCTAGAACGGGGTTAGGGTCTCGGTAAGAGTCGGGAGTGATTTTTCAACATCTGGAGTAGAGATACAACTACCGCCCCAGGTGAAAATGGACAATCAAATAAGAAATGCACTAAAGAGTGTTCCTGTCGAAAAGAGAACAAGTTGATAATGAACTATAACATATTAATTTAATATTTAATATTGATTAAGCATATGTTTCTTTGAAAATTAATTTTAAGTATCAAAATTAATTTCTCTGCTAAGTAATCGAATATGTAACCATTATAGATGTAAAGAAATACATCGTAACAAATGCAAAAATTTCAATATTCTCCGTTCCGTATAGGAATGCATCGAGGAGAATTGATTTTTTTTTACCTCTCACACAATCTAAAATGATAGACAAATACTTATTTTATAATTCATTCAACCGAAATACTTAGACGATGAACTGTCATTTTCTTGTTGGTACAAGATCAATAGGAACCTTGTAAAGATATTCGTATCAAATGGAAATTATAATGAGCATGTATACATAAGTTCTAATGAATTTGAAAGTAAACATATATCATGGAAACTATGTGTCAAACTAGGGGTGAACATGGTACGGTACCATGTTTTTTTTTCTCAATACCGTGTACCAACCAATTATAATTGGTACACTAAAAATTATACTGTGTACCAACCAACTCTACTTGTTACCAACATTTTTCGGTTGGTACATGTTGGTACGGTTTTGTACCAACATATCAAACTTTGAAGTTACAATTACTAACCTGTTGTTCAAAGTTGTTGCACAAAATTTGAAGTTACAATCTGTTGTTCAAAGTTGTTGTTGTTCAAAGCTCATGTTCAAAGTTGCTGCTCAATTTTTGAAGTTACAATTACAAATCTGTTGTTCAAAATTTGTACCAACATCCCAAACTGATAATACAAATATTCAAAGCTTCAAATTGATAATACAAACTACCAAGTTCAAACATGTTGTCCAAATTGATAACACAAATGACAAAGTAACAATTAAAACAGTAATTAGATAATCTAAGCATGTTCATTAACCAACCTAAACTAAATAGACAAAGTAAGAAACATAAGTGAATAGAATCTAACAGAAATGAACTTCATCTAATAAAGTAGGAAACAGAAGTGAACAATTACTTGTATTGCTTGACACTCTCTTTCAACGATGGCAATAATAGAAGAGAGGATACAGGGAGTTAGGGTTCATATTCATATTTCAGTTATGGCAATAATAGAAGAGACGAGACCTATCAATTGAAAATACAAACCTGGAGTGTCGATTGCAAAGAGAGGAGCAGACTGGAGGCGTGAGATAGAGACATAGGGTTCGAAACTCTTAAGTAGACTGAACTCTAAAGAGAAGAAAAGAAAAACTAAAAAAGGGTTTTGTATTCGTTGACTCACACTGTTATGTGAAGACGTTAATTTAGTCGGCAAACATATCCAAATTCTAAAGTCTCAGTCCACTAACTACTAACTAATTAGGCCCACTAAAGTCCACTCACTATATATGGGCCATTAAAAGAAAAACAATCAGATGATTTAAAATTTAAAATTATAAGAATTAAATATATATTATTTCACTTTCTATTTAATAATTTATAAAAAATAATATATATATATATAAGTCGGTACGGTACGGTATTACCGTGGTACACGATTTTCAATACCACGTACCGACCAAGTTATTGAAGTTGGTACGGTAGTACCAACCAATTTAATTGGTACCAATTTAGTTGGTACCAATTTAGTTGGTACCAATTTAGTTGGTACCAATTTAGTTGGTACCAATTGAATTGGTATGGTTGGTAAAGAGTTGGTTGGTTTGTCATGGTACAAATTTGACACCCCTATGTCAAACTAGCTAGTAGATTATTGAGTCATCAAAACATTTTTGTCACTAATAAAGAACTTTGGGGAAATGACACATATATGTTTCGACATGACCATGTGGGACACCATGGTTATGACATAGTGATCCGTGTATTGCAAAATACACATAGACACATTCTCTTTCGAGTGATAGGCAAAACAAGGCAAATTTCAACTGTTGACTTCTACAGCATAAGAAACAACATTGCCATCATAATATGCCTCTCGAATACCTAGAACTTTTGTATATACCCTAATCCTTAGTCAAGACAGGAATGGGATCATCCTAAAGCTAAGGACATAATACAAAAATATTCCATTGTTACAATGAATACAAGGTGATATTTATGGACATAAACATCCAGAATGCGGGCCATTAAAACTTTATGGTTCTGGTTTCGACACGATGAACGCATGTCGTATTATTGTCCAAATGAAATACTGCACTCCTAGCACTAGCTATACGTTTAAGGGCTCACACCCTGATTATTTCATCAAGTCTACATGACTTGGAATGCTGGAGAATTTACATCATAAGGATTTGATGTTAATTGCATATGTATGAGGATCAATGTAGAGTTTCCTATACCCCATGTGTATATATAAAATGGTCTCATAGAAGTTGTTATCAAAAGAATATGAGGACATCTAGGGTATTAGTAATGCGCACCAATTTACCCACATCTATCTGGGGTTATGCAATTATTATATGCAGTTTTTTTTCGTTTTTTGACCCACTACTTGCTAACCAACCTCATGCGTACCAGTTGCTAACTGGATATAAGTTTGATACTTTACATTTACGCATGTTTGATTATATGTGCCAATTGCGCCCCCACAGCGCATCGAAATGGGTCCTTAAAGACGATTTGGTATATGTTGGATATGAATCCCCAACAATTATCCGTTAATCAGAATATTTGACTAGTGATATCTTTACCGCTAGATTTGCGGGTTGTCACTTTCATGAGACAATCTTCCCGTCGTTAGGGGGAGATAGGAAAAAGGATTTTCCATGGGAACGACAGGAAGTGTCATTAAATATTCCCACTCTGTCTCATTTTTCACAACGTAATGTTGAAGTCAAACAAATCAGACTCGATACCTGATACGTTTAATTTTATTCCAGAAGTGACAAGATCACATATACGAGCTGCAAATATACTCGCAAGGTTAAAGTCCCCAAACAAGGGCACAACGTCGCTGGAAAGTGCGTTGCAATCACACATGGTGGAGGTGTGGTTGAGGTCGTAGCTCCCGACGGAAATGGGGGAAGCTACTTGGTTCGATAGATACTCATCTAAAGGAAGAGAAGAGTAAGGCACAACTATTTGTTATCAATACATAAACCTCTCATGAGATTGCCTCTGATTAAACTATGTCTATGAATCATTACCGGAGGACGCTCCAAAGTTAATATTGATTCCAGAGATTAAAGAAATTTCAAATGAATTATGAGAGTACATATGAGTCGATGGATAAATCATACATACTCATTGATGATATATTTCACATATATTGTTGCTTATGAGATGATAGAGCACATTGACATCGAACCATGCTCAGTTAAAAAATATCAACAAAGAGCAAATTGGCCTAAATAAACAATCCAGGAGAATCATATTATTTGACAAATGAACAGGTATTTGGTTTGGTAGTGCTAACCCACCAAGTGTAAAGCCTGTAAGACATAGATAAATCATTTGTCGTAAAGCGTAATGAGAATAATCAAGTCATAATGTATGAGACTCTCCTTTGGCGCAAAGTTTCTCACAACGCCCTGGATTGACCACAAGAAGACTTACTCTCCCGTGATGGACATTATAACGTTATGCTAATTAATTAGCCTATTAGTTTCCGAAGGACTGGAAATGCAGCTCATGGATGTGGTTAATACATATCTCTATGGGGATCTAGATTCAGAGATATAAAAGTGCTTGATGGCATTACATTACCAAAATCAAGTAACTCTAAACCACGAAGTGCGTTTGCAATAAAATTGAAACGCTCACTTTATAGATTAAAACAATCTATGCGCATGTGGTATAACCCCCTAAGTGAACACTTGATTGGGAAATGATATATAAGAACTATGAATTGTGCCCTTGCGTATTTATGTAGAAAAACAAGTTCTAGATTTTCAAAGTAGCTTTATATGTCGATGTTATGAACATAATAGGCACTCTTGATGAAATAAGAGAAACCACAAGCAACTTGAAATCTAAATTTGAGATAAAAATCTTGGGAAAACTTGGGTTTGTCTAGCTATTTGAGCCAGGACACCGAGTTTGTGAAATATTCACCGATCGCATATGTCTAGAAAATAATCACACAATTTAATATGGACAAAGCGCATCCGGTTAGCACTCCCATGATTGGTCAAAGTGTTGGATATAAGGAATTGCCCATTTCGTCTAAAGGATGGTGACGAAAAAGTGTTGGGAGCTAGAATTCCCTATCTAAGTACAATATAAGTGTTATCGTATTTAGCACAATACACTTGACTGTATATTCTATTTCTCAGTGAACTTGTTAGCTAGATTTAGCTCAGCGCCAACGCAACGTCATTTGGAATGATATCAAGTCAATCTTTTAGAACCATTGACATGGGCTTATACTTTCCCTGTAGAAATAAAAATGAGATTGATAATGAAATTTCAATACCTACTTAGAATGTAAGCAGCAAAAGTACTAGCTCTTATAGAAAAACACCAAACAACCTCTTGGTATGTCTTTGCTGATATTAGGTATATGTCTGACCCATACAAAGATTGTTCTCAAATTGGATAAGGAATTACCACATGGAATACGCCGATTGCTTGGAAGTAAGCTAAGCAAACCCTTGTAACTACCTCCTTGAACTAATCCAATAATATTACTCTCCATGAGATAATGTATATGATTAAGGACTATCATTACATATATTAGGGGAGTTAGTAATTTTGGGTTCAACCAGTATCCTATTTGCATATATGGAAATAATGCATCATGTATTGAAGAAATGAACATAAGATACATCAAGAGTGATAACACAAAGGATATTCTGCTTAAGTCTTATACAATCAGCAATAAGAAAACTCTCCTCGAGATTCAATTGAATCAAGTAAGATGCCAGGAGAATATTACATATTTTACCAAATCATTACCTAAATCCATATATTGGGAAACATGTAGAAAGTAAACGCAAATGTTTTCCAAACTCCCTAGATTAATGCACGAATCAGGGGGAGTCTACTATATTTGTGATATTGGTATGTTGTGCTCTTTCCTTAACCAAGGTTATATTTTTCCCATTGGGTTTTGTTCCTTGGTGTAAGGTTTTAGTGAGGCATCTGTTTATATACCATCATATTTTCCTAACTCTCTCGATTAATGTACGAATCTAAGAGAAAACTAGATTGAAGGAAAAGTTTATATATTGCAAAAAAAAAACTGGTGCGTTGTACTCTTTCCTTCGTCAGACTTTTATTTTTTCCCACTGGGTTTTTATTTTGGCGTAAGGTTTTAACGAGGCAACAATTGTGCACCATCACTCATTTGACTCGGCACAAGGTGGAGTGTTGTAGGATTATGTGCCATCATCAAAAGAAAGTGATTGATATAATATTTTCCTAGTATTAGAATTTACCATAATGAATGTTTCCTTTTCTTTGTAAACTCCTCCCTATTTAAAGGGCTTATGATTAATGAGAATTACAGACTTCTTCTCTCTGTCTTATTATTATTCTCTCCATATTGTTGTTCTATTTGTTTTTCCCTTTAACATTGTTTACTATATTTGATTAATTTTGAGTTTTATCTTTTGGACAATTTGCATGAAAATATAAATTATTTGTATTTATTTCTTTTTGAGTAATATATTTTAAGGGGCTTAATCCTTTGATAACTCCACAGATCCGTGAAAATTCATCCTAAGCCACTAGTTTAAGCTTAAAGGAAAAAATTCAAATTCTATAAATCTCTCTCTCTCTCTCTTCTCTCTTCTCTCTTGTAACATACATGCACATACATTCAAAATTAAATACGTACACAAGGTAAACATATTATGAACACAATAAAAACAACCTTAATAAATTTCGTACTAGGGTGTTCACATTATGATCAGAAGTGATAGGTGTAGATTTAACTTTGTTGTTTTAGTTGATGTTCACTAGGCATGGCAACGGGGCGAGTTTGGGGTAGGTTTCACAATCCCTGGGCCCGGTTTTTGGTAAAGGGCCTCGGCCCCGGTCCCCGGTGGGTACGGGGATCCTAATTTCGGCCCCGGTTTCTAATGTGGTCAAACCCGGTCAACACCGTCCACTCCCTGTTCCCCATCCTCGGTTCATACCCGGTCCCTAGCTAATTGGGAAATAAAATAATTAATTAATAAATAAATAAAATTTACTATTAATATATATATGGGGTACACGCGGGTCAGGGAGGTGTGTTACCCGGCCCCGGTTTCATACAAACGGCGATCCTCGGACCCGGTACCCGTTTTAGCGGGAATCCCCAGCCCCGTTCGGGTCGAGTGAACCGGGTCCCCATCGGGCTGTGGCGAATTACCATCCCTAATGTTCACAATATATATTCAAAAACTATATTATTTGGGTCAAAATTCATGACCATGACGAGAAGTATTAATGATGCACTTTATGTATGATTAATCTTGTATTAAAATAAGGTCATGTCGATCATACATATTTACGACACTCGTCGACGCTTTTGTGGACGTAGGTCGGGTGTTAGTCGCACGACCATCGCAAGATTCCTTTCGACTACGATTATATTAACAGACGACCAAAACGTTCTTTGTTCGATTAATGCAGGTTTAATGCTCTTAAAGACCAACGACAATAACCGATCAGAGGCATTAAGGTCATTAAAAATCTTCGACCGTTATTCATGAATTCAATGATACATTTATGACGATCAAGATTATAAATATCAAGGATCCATACCTCACAAGGGGACAGAGACTCAGAGATTACGAAGCTACACGAAGAATTCTTACAACTTTCTTTCTTTAAACACACGATCATATTATTACACACACGACCGAAGTGTTTTGCACTCGACACACGATTGTTATTAGTTCAGATTATTGTTCTTGTTACATTTATTGTGAAACATTGTAATACGTAAGGACATCGCCCCTGTTTGGCGATCATAGTGCTTTGATGACTCTTCTTTGTCATCTACGGTTTTTTCCTCGTTGAGGTTTTTCCGCGTCACCAAATTATTTGTCTCTTTATTTTTTCCCTTGTTGTACGTATTGTCGCCTGGTTACTTTCTTTAATTGGTAAAAGCTCCACATCAACCTTAAGTCATTCTAAAGGGTGTTTTTTGGCATTAACAGTTTCGCGTCCACCGTGGGGCCTCATCAAAAGAAAATCCACGACAAACGTGCGTCTTACTAATAGTTTCCTCGAGTTTCTTTTACTTACAGGACAATGGCCAACCCTCAAGGCACCCTTGAACACATCATTGCTCAAATGAATATGGAATTGACAGTTGCACGCTCCCGTATTGATGAATTGGCTACCTAGAACGTAAGGGTGGCTGAAGCAATCGCATCCTTGAGAAATCAGAGTCTGAACAATTCAGTAGGATCACAAAATGGTCTTGGGCCATTCAACATGCCTTGGTCAGGACCTCCATATCCTGGTCAACCTATACCAACGATGCCACCACCGCCACCAACTTTTTTCAATACGACGATGCCAATTCCCACGATGCCGCCTGCGACGTCAATTCCTACGATGCCAATGCCGACCTTCCACCACAATGGAGATACTTCTGATTCCTCGCAGCTAAATGGCTTTTAGACCTCTAGGTACGTCTCTATGGCGACCTAAGGGATTAATCAAGATGATCCCGTCGCTTAGCGACTGAAAATGCTGGAGGAACATAATGAACATGTACTGTCGTTACTTGCTAAACTACAAGGGGCAGTAGTACCTGTTGGCATCGAGCCTCATACTAGATTTCAAGCGTCACCTTTCGTTGACGAGATAGCCATGGTCGACGTCCCTAAGAAGTACAACATCCCGACATTCACGCCTAAATACTTTGGCATCTCAAACCCAACAGAACACATTGCGTAGTACAAGCAATTGATGTGGAATGTGTCGATCCCGCATCAATATCAAGAGGTTTGTATGTGCAAGAGTTTTGGGGCGGCCCTCACAGGTGTTGCCCTCCAATGGCTGATCAATCTCAAGCCCAAGTCCATTAGTCCATTCGTTGAACTGGTGAACCAATTCTCCCAACAATTTGCAAGCAGTCGTAAGATGGAGAAGCAGACTAGCGACCTGTATTACGACGTGCAGAAGGTTGGGGAATCCATCTGAATATACTTTAACCGTTTTAACGTAGAGATGATCAGTGTCTACAACTGTGATGTCAAGACCGCGATTGAGGCTTACAAACGTGGTCTAGACGAAAGTTCTGGTCTCTACACTGATTTGACAAAGTACCTCGCTGAAAATTTTGAAGACGTTCGAGCAAGAACTTTGGCCTACATGAGGGTCGAGGATGATGCTTCCTTTCGACGTAAGCACTCCAGCGACAAGAAATCGTTAAGCGTGAAAATCCGGATTTCAAGACCAAAGCGACACTCAAACCGGAACCATCACGACAAATCTCGAATGTCCTATTCGATAAAAAGAAGACCTTGACCACGACCAAGCTCCCTCAATACCCTAAGATTTCCTCTTATGGAATCAAAGGGACTTCCAAGGACTTGGTCGAGGCTTTGAGAAGTGTACAGGTGACTATCTGATGGCCGAGAAAAAGTGACAAAGGCGATGACAAGAAGGACAAGACCAAATGGTGCGACTTTCATAGCGATCATGGTCATGTGACAGATGATTGTATTGCTCTAAAAAAGAAGCTCACTTGGCACGTTCCGAAAGGCAATCTCAAAGAAATAATCAATGAACCAAAAATGCCCATCAATGACGTTCGACCACCGTCTCCTTTTCATGAAAAAATCGTGAACTGCGTTACGGGGGGTTATGACGTCTGTGGTTTGACCTATTCTACAACAAAGAGGCATGCTAGTCGAGGAGCAAATGATCAACCGATTCCTCGATTTTCACGACCAAAAGAAGAATTGGAGTTGGAATCAATGAAGATAACGCTCGACCAAGATGACTTGGGCGGCTTACATCAGAAACATCACGACGGGTTGATTATTCAGCTCAAGATCGGCAATTGCTTAACCCGGAGGGTGTTGGTCGATAGAGGCAGCTCAACGAACATAATCTTTCTCGACACCATCAAAGCCATGGGACTCGATAAGTTAGAGATCACTCGACATTCGACGACGTTGGTAGGTTTTAATGGAGATGCGACGAACACCTTTGGAGAAATCACTCTGCCAGTCTACGCTAAAGGGATCAACAAGCAGACCAGATTCAGCGTCATCGATTGCTCGTCAGCATATAATGTTATTCTTGGTCGACCGTGGATCCACGACATGAAGGCAGTACCTTCAACGTTCCACCAGATGATGAAATTTCCCACGTCATGGGGAATCCAGGAGATCAAAATCGAACCAAAGGCTGCTCATGATTGCTATAAGACAACGATGAAGCCGCGAAAGCAATCCATTTAGCAATTACAGGACCAGGATGCTCCCGACACTATCGACGACTATCGTTTAGAGGAAGTCATCCTGGACCAAAACAAGCCCGATCAAGTCGTCTTTGTTGGTTCGTCCCTCGATCCTTCCATTAAAAAACAACCAATCTCTTTTTCGCAGAAGCATGCTGACTGTTTCGCCTGGATGCACGATGACATGGCCGACATCGACCCCGACATTATCTCACACAAATTAAATGTGGACCCATCATTTAAAGCGATCAACAGAAATGTCGAAAGTTCGCTCCAGAACGAAACAAAGTAATCAATGACGAGGTCGACAACCTCCTCAAGACCGAGAAGATTCGAGAAGTTAAGTACCCCGGTTGGCTAACCAACGTCGTGGTCATACAAAAGAAAAACGGCAAGTGGAGAGTGTGCATAGATTTCACTTATTTAAACAAAGCATGTCCGAAGGATTCGTTTCCTTAGCCACACATCGATGCTCTAGTCGACGCGACCGCTGGGTACAATCTCTTGACGTTCATGGATGCATACTCAAGCTACAACCAAATACTTATGCACGTAGACAATCAGGAGAAAACTGCCTTTATGACAGATAAAGGTATTTATTGTTATAAGGTCATGCCTTTTGGTTTAAAAAATGCAGGATCTACATACCAGCGCTTGGTCAACAAAATGTTCAAAGAACGACTTGGTGACACCATGGAAGTATATATTGACGACATGCTCGTCAAGTCAAGACAAGTTGTCAACCACGTCGGACATCTTTGACAGTTGTTCGACATTCTCAGAAAATACCATATGAAGTTAAACCCGACAAAGTGTTCCTTTGGTGTAAGTGCTGGGAAGTTTCTGGGATATATGGTGACCAGACGAGGAATCAAAGCTAATCCTGACCAGATCAAAGCCATAATCGAGATCAAGTTCCCAAGGAATTTCAAAGAAGTCCAGCGTCTGACTGGTCAAGTAGCAGTTTTGAGTAGATTAATCTCACGATCATCAGAGAAGTGTCATCTATTCTACAACGTTCTGTGAAAAAATAAGGGCTTCCATTGGACGGACGACCATGAGCAAGCATTGCAAAGTTTAAAAGAGTACATGGCGTCTCCCCCATTACTATCAAAACTAAAAGACGATGAGGTCTTACAACTCTACCTTGTCGTTAGTCCCAATGCAGTAAGTGCAGCCCTGGTAAGAGAGGATGACAAACATCAGTTGCCTATTTATTACGTAAGTAAATCTCTGCTCGATGCTGAGAAAAGGTACTCCTCTATGGAGAAGTTATTATTATCGTTAGTCACAGCCGCTAAAAAGTTGCAACACTATTTTGAGTTGCATCCCATAACTGTCGTTACTAACTTTCCACTTAAGCCTGTCTTGAGAAAACCAGAATTAATAGGTCGACTAGCGAAATGGAGTATATATCTCAATGGCTACGACATCGAATTCAAGCAAAGGAGCGTGATCAAATCACAGGTCTTGGCAGACTTTGTCACCGACTTTAGTCCTGAACTAGCAAAAGAAGTGCAAGACGAGACTTATTCTGTGGCGACTCTCGACGACAAACCTTGGACTCTACATGTCGACGGATCGTCCAACGCTAGAGGAACATGATTGTGTGTCGTCTTAAAGTCGCCACAGGGGGGCAAAATGGTGTACTCCATACGATGTGATTTCAAAGCAACCAACAATGATGTAACACCCCAAATTTCGTAAGTATTCTATTTCAAACCTTCTTGGTAACTAAATGGTTCAATTTGATAAAGGTTGGTTTGACTATCAGATAACCATTTATTTCGCTCCTCTTCCGTGTATGTTAGTAATTTTAAGTTGGGTTTGATCCGTTAGAGTTGAATTGGGTTGAAATCGGAAGAAGGTCGAGCGAGGAGACCACTCGGCGAGAATGCCCATGGCATTCTCGCGGTTTCATAGTCGCGAACCCTCCAGGACGCTTGGTACAATTGGGGCGATAATGACCGGCGATTGTGCCCGGGTCACTATCGCGTGGCACTCTCGCGGGCTTTGTACCGAGAGTCCACTTTATCGGGCGATTATGCCCAAGCAATTATGCCCTGAGCATAATCGTGAGTTACTCTCGCGGTCGGGGTCTTAGAGATTAAATGGCCGATTTTGAACCCTATCTCATTTACCACTCTCACTAACTCTCATTTATCTCTCTCAAGAAAACCTCCCTACGTTAAATTCGAACCTAGGGTTACTCAAGGCTTCCATCCTTCATTTATTGCAAGAAGTTAACGTTTATCAACCAAGGAATCAAGCTAGGAATCTTCTTCCATCTTCTCTACCTTCTTCTCCAAACCTTCTTCTCCAAGAAGAAAATCTAAGGTTTTGGGTTTTTCATCAAAACCAACTTTGTGAGTCCTTCGTTCATAATACATGTTCTTAAATGCTATGAAAACCCTTTTTCCTTTACTTTCCCTAAAATACTAACATTTTTCTCCATTTTTACACCCTTGGATCTATTGGGTCAAAATCTAGGGTTTTGACATTTGTATGAACATGTGGAGTTATGTCTCGTGAAGTAGGTGAAAGTCTATCTACATACAACCTCCTAAAAGTATTAAGAAATGTGGAAGCCAAAATGTGCATTATGAATAATTTAGGAATTACGAGTGGGATGGTGATATTGGTTATATATTATATATATAGATGTTGTGTTTATATGTCGCTATGGAAATTATGTCATACCTTTTGGGTAAATATGACTTAGATGAATGTGATGGTATATTATAATGGTTAAAATTGTCTATGATGGTATAATGTTTAAAGTTATGATTATGTTGGGTTGGGTCGTCAAGAACACCATGATAAAGTGTCATGCCTTAAAGAATGAAGAATGGTGAGAGTCCAAGGTAAAGATCTGGATAGGGTTGAATTTGGATATATTTAGGGTAAAGATTTGGATAGAGTTGAACCCATGTTTACATGGAACTAAAGACTTGGATAGAGTTGATGTTCTAACGGCTAAAGACTTGGATAGAGTAAATATGTGTAACGTATGTGTTGTAGTCTACCATTGTGTTCTGTCACATCCTATGGTGGGACGGGTCTCCCCCGTTTTACATAAAGAACTTAAATGTTGAATAGTTAACCGACTACCTTATTCTAAGTGGACCTTAAATATTGTTATGCATCAATTAATCTTATTACTATTGTGAAATGGTCTCATTAGGCTTCTAGCCTAACACTTGTTTACTTTGATGTGTATTCCAGGTTCTCTTAGCGGCGGTGTAGCAAAGTCTTGAGCGGAGTGTTGGGCCCCGTCGGGGACAATCTTTTGGGAACATAGCATTGGATGAGACATAGAGCGTACACATTACTTGTCAATATTTTGGGGAAATGATGACGACACCCGATTCATAATCTAATTTAGAATGTTTAGATTAGTAGGTTGTCGGTCCTTGTTTCCATTACTTTCAAAATTGTAATCGCTTATACTCTCCCCTTTTTGGGATGATGTCTTGTGAAGTTTATTTCATTTTAATTGTTCCAGGTTCAATTTTCCCTTCCATTTATAAATGGATTATTGCGAAAATTTGAAGTTTTAAATTTACCCAGTTTTTAGGGTGTTACAAGTTGGTATCAGAGCTTTAGTTTAAGTGAACTAGGCATAAGCGTAAGATGTCTAGACTTAAGCTGAATTTATTAAGTTATGATTGGTGAGGAATAAGTATAAATACTAAGATAGGATGGTCTTAGAGTCGACGGAATTGCATGAATTACGAATTATGGTCATGGTAACGAGAATCCTTGATGTGTTCATAATTGCACTTAGCTAATGCCATTATGAATATATTTCTACGTAAGCATGCTTGATCTACTAATGTCATGATGATTGATGAATGTATTAGTACGTTTTCTTTATGTTTTGATCAAATCACTTATCGTCTCTCATGCTTGTGTGACAACCTTTACTTATCATGATGAATACTCGGAGTCGACCGATGGTCGAAGAGGGAGTGAATGAAGATAGCTCATCCCATCCGAATCCCGTGGCTAGAGCGGTGAATGTGGTTCCTCCCAATATGTCGTCGATATTTACCGGAGAGGTAGAGCACATGCCTAGAGTGGAGTTGGCATCCACAAATCCAGTTATTTGCGAGGCCAACCCTCAAGCCGATATGATGGCCAATGTCATGCAGATGGTGACGTCGTCTATGGAGAAGCAACAAGAGGCTTTTCTGAAGATGTTGGAGGATAGGGATGCAAGTCTTCGGAGGCCGGAAGTGGTAGCCGAGAATGCGGTAGCTGGTTCGGGCGGCACTGGAAATAGGATCAGGACGGAGGAACACGGGGTTGTCGGTGCTTATAGGGGCGGAAAGAGTTACTCCTATAAAACTTTCCTTTGTAGTAAACCGTCTGAATTCTCTGGATCCGATGACCCAGTTGAGTGTATGAACTGGATCCAGGAGATTGAACAAGCTTTCGGTTCCAGTGAGTGCGGGGAAGATCAGAAGGTAAGATTCACCTCCCAAATGCTTAGAGGCCCGGTGCATTGATGGTGGAGCGTCACTATGTCCACTCTGGATGCTGCCATCCTCGCTTAGTTATCGTGGAGTGCTTTCAAGAATAAGGTCATGGAGAAATATTGCAATGATAAGGCAATGGATTGAATTGTGGATTAATTCTGAGCTCTCAAGAAGGGAAATATGACCGTGAGGGACTATTCAAGAAAGTTTGTCGAAAAGCTTGATTTGGTGGGGCATGTGGCCCCAACTGAGAATGAAAAGGTGAAAGCGTTCCTGAAGGGGTTGCCGGCGGACATGAAGTCCATGGTTCGCAACGCCAAGCCCTCTACTCTTCGTGAGGCCATTGAAGATGCCAAGGTCATGGAGGATGTTTATTCCCATAGTCGCGAGGAAAGGTCCGGGGAAACCGAGAAGAGAAAGTGGGAGGGCAATCCTTTACCCTCTAAGAAACCGCGAACCTTCAGCAACAACATCAACAGGGGAAACGAGCCTAGGCGGGAAGCTAAGTGGTGCCCCAAGTGTAGAAGAAAACATTTCGGCCCGTGCAACTCTAGCGAGAAGAATTGTTTTAAATGTGGCAAAGCGGGGCACGTTCGTGAAAATTGCCCGATCCGAGAGGTCACGTGCTATGAGTGCAAGGAACTGGGTCACTTCCGTAATGAGTGCCCGAAGTTAAAGGTGGGCGGACCATAAGGCAAGAAGGAGAACCCTCCGAGGGTGATGGGGTGAGCATTCCAGATGACTGCCGACGAGGCAAAAGCTTCATTGGATGTTGTTTCGAGTACGTTTCTTGTCAACTCAGTACCCGCTCTCGTATTGTTTGACTCTGGTGCCAGTTTTTCTTGTGTCGACCTTGTTTTGCCAAAATCTTTCGTTGGCCACTAATACCTTAGATGATGCTCTAGTTGTCGAGATAGCTAATGGTTGTCAAGTTGTGGTCCGCAAGTCATTGAAGGGATGCACCTTGGAAATAGAAGGGAGGGGTTTCTCGATCGATCTCTTGCCCATGGCCATTGGAGGATTCGACGTGGTGGTTGGAATGGACTGGTTAGCAGAAAACCAAGCGGAGATTCTGTGTGCCAAGAAGTTGATTCGACTTCCTACGACCGAGGGGAATGATGTGATCGTTTACGGCGAGAGGAGGAAGGACGACGTACCGATCATCACCATGGCAAAGTCGCATAGGTGTTTAAGGAAGAAGTGCTCCTTTTTTCTAGCTTATGTGTTGGATGCCAAGCTTGAAAAGAAGAAACTCGGTGACGTAAAGGTAGTTCAGGAGTTCCCCGATGTTTTCCCAGACAATTTGTCGGGTCTGCCACCGGAAATGCAAGTGGAATTCCGGATTGATCTGGTCCCGGGAGAGGCTCTAATTGCTAGAGCTCCCTACTGATTGGCTCCTTCCGAAATGCAAGAGATGTTGTCTCAACTCCAAGATCTGCTCGAGAAAGGTTTTGTGAGGCCGAGTTCCTCACCGTGGGGAGCCCCGGTATTATTCGTCAAGAAGAAAGATGGCACAATCAAAATGTGCATCGATTACCGAGAATTGAACAAGGCAACTGTGAAGAACAAATACCCTCTTTCGAGGATCGACGACTTATTTGATCAACTGCAAGGAGCGGGATGCTTCTCGAAAATCGATCTTCGATCCGGGTACCACCAGGTGAGGGTGAGGGACGAAGACGTTCCAAAGACGGTGTTTAGGACCCGGTACGGGCACTATGAATTCTTGGTCATGCCTTTTGGGTTGACCAACGCGCCAGCAGTATTCATGGACCTGATAAACCGTGTGTGCAAACCATTCCTCGATAAACCGGTGATAGTATTCATCGACGATATCCTAGTCTATTCTAAAGATGAACTCGAACACGAACGACACCTCCGCGAGGTACTCGAAGTATTGAGAAAGGAACAACTCTATGCCAAATTCTAGAAATGCGATTTTTGGCTAAGAGAGGTCCAATTCTTAGGGCACGTTGTCACCCGAGATGGGTGAAGGTGGACCCTTCCAAGATCGAGGCCATGATGAGTTGGGAACCACCAAAGAGTTCGTCCGAGATTCGAAGCTTCTTGGGTCTAGCGGGTTATTACCAGCAATTCATCCAGGATTTTTCTAAGATCGCTTCTTCCTTGACATCTCTTACTCGGAAGAATGTCAAGTTTGTTTGGACGGATACCCAAGAAAGAGCTTTCCGCACTCTCCAAAAGAAACTTTGTGAGGCACCGATCTTATCCTTACCCGAAGGAACCGAAGATTTCGTAGTCTTTAGCGACGCCTCGAAGATAGGATTGGGTTGTGTCTTGATGCAACGTGGGAAGGTGATTGCCTATGCATCGAGACAACTCAAGGTGCACGAAAAGAATTACTCTACTCACGACTTAGAGTTGGCGGCGGTAGTTTTTGTGCTAAAGTTATGGCGACACTACCTCTATGGCACTAAGTGCACCCTCTATACTGACCACAAAAGTCTAAAGCACATCTTTGACCAGAAAGAGCTGAATATGAGGCAAAGAATGTGGCTTGAATTCCTAAAAGACTACGACTGCAAACTTCTTTATCACCCCGGTAAAGAAAACATGGTGGCGGACGCTTTAAGTCGAAAAGAGTATAACGGGAGCTTACAAGCTTCCCTATCTCGAATTGAACTAGTATCAAGCTTGATCGAGAAAATCAAGGAGTCTTAAACCGAAGCTTTTCGGGAAGAGAACCTTAAAATCGAAGTGATGTTAAAGCAATGTCTTCTTTAAGGGGCGAGTTTGGGTGCCCAAAGTCAGGGGCAATCAGGAATTGCTACTCGAAGACGCCCATAAGTCCAAGTATTCTATCCACCCAAGAAGTTCAAAGATGTACCGGGATTTGAAACTAAATTATTGGTGGCCCGTCATGAAGTTAGACGTGGAAAAATACGTGGAACGATGTGTGACCTACCTTCAAGTAAAAGCCGAACACCAATGACCTTACGGAAGTATCCAATCGTTAGAAATTCCGGAATGGAAGTGGGAACACATCACCATGGATTTTGTGACCAAGCTACCAAAGACTCTTAGAGGGCACGACACCATATGGGTGGTGGTGGACCGCCTAACCAAGAGCGCTCATTTTCTGGCTATGAGGGAAACTCTCCCGATGGACAAGTTGACTAAACTTTACATTGGCGAGGTGGTCTCAAGACATGGTGTGCCTTTGTTATTTAATTTTAAGAGTAAACTATAATTTTGGTTCCTGTGGTTTACCAAAAAATACGAAAGTGGTCCCTAAACTTCAATAAATGCAGATTTCATCCCTGAGGTTTCAATTTTGCTATGAAAATGGTCCCTCTGGCGTTAGCTCCGTTAAATTGTCCGTTAAGTCAGGGGCAATTAGGTCTTTTTACACAATTTTTTGTCTTTACTTGTTTTTGTCCTATTATTATCTCTCTCTCTCTTTCTTGTACATAATAACACACACACACACATATATATACATATCACACACACATATAATCATATATATTACACACACATATATATACTCAGATATATATACACACACAGATGTACATAATCACACACACACACACACACACATATATATATATATATATATATATATAATCACACACATATATATAATCACGAGACCGACGCAAGAAAATGAGAGGGTGGGTGACGCCGACGAAGAAAAGGGGAGAGGTTGGGGGTCGCCGGTCACCATCTCCGACGACCTCACCTGTATATATATTTAAAAAAAGCTTTCATTTTCACCTCCTTTCAACATCTATCTTCTTCCCCAACCTCTATCTTTTTCCCCAAAATTAATAACTCTGGTGAACCTCAATGCTCCGATCACCATCTCCGGCGATCTCAATGCATACACACACACACACACATATATATATATATATATATATTATGTGTGTGAGTGTGTGTGTATATATATATTGTGTGTGTGAGTGTATGTATATATATATGTATATACACGCAGGTAATTTCGATGATTCCACCTACAAAAATTAAATTGATTAGAAATTCACTCACCATTTTTTAAGTTGAGATTGAAAAAATAACCCACCATTTTTTTTCGAAAAAATTAAAACATATATATATATATATATGTCTGTGTATATGATTATATATGTGTATATATATGTGTGTATGATTATATATATATATATGTGTGTGTGTGTATGATTAATTTTGAGGAAGAAGATAGAAGTTGGGGAAGAAGATGAGAGGTTGATGCATTAATGAGTTGTACACATGCTTAAAGCATGTGTACTCTAAAAACAATTTAATAAAAAATGAAAAAACCTTAAAAGACGGATTTACCCCTGAACTTAACGGATGATTTAACGGAACTAATGCCAGAGGGACCACTTTCATAGCAAAATCGAAACCTCAAGGATGAAATTTGCACTTATTGAAGTTCAGGGACCACTTTCGTATTTTTTGGCAAACCACAGGGACCAAAATTGTAGTTTACTCTTAAAATTAAATAACAATGCATAAGTAAAATTAATTAATAATTTTTAATTAATTTTTAATTCCTAATGTTTATAAATAATTAATAGTTATTTATTAATAATTAATATTTATTTATTAATAATTAATAATTATTTATTATTAATAAATAAAATTAATCAGGTTATAATTAGAAAAAAATATCAAAAAATTCCTCATAATCTACTCCAAGTATTTCATCAATAAGCTAACTTATAAATTAATTTATATAAATAGCTTATTTTTTGCCAAATAAAGCCAAATGTTATACTAGTTATGGTTATACTACTAAAGAGTGCCTTCAGGCTTCATTAGCAATGTATCAATAGGGCTTATTTTAACATAATAATCTTCTGATGTTTTTTTTTTTTAAATAAACGACTTTTTGGGAGGCATTATGTAAGCATTTTGTTTATTAGGCAAATGCGTTCATAAAATTTATAACATCATGCATTTATAAAATTATCAGAAGTTTATCCCCTTAAATAGGGGTGTAAACTAGTGAAGCTCGAGCTCGTTTATCTCAATCTCAAGTCGATCTCGAACATAAGCTCGATTAACTTAACGAGTCGAGTTCCATAACACCACTTGACTCATTCGAAAGCTCGATTAAACTTTACAAGTCGAGTCGAGCCATTCGAGCATGCACTTTTTCAAGCAAACATATTTAGATGTATACAAATTATATAATCAAAATATAAAAATCATCGAGCTAAAGTAAATAAACGAGTTAATCGATCTTAAGTTCGAGCTCATAAATGAGCATTGACCTCAAGCCCAAACATTGAAAAAATATTCGAGCTCGAGCTCAAGCCCGACTTTGAAAATGTTAATAAAGCTCGAGCCTGATATTAGTTTTTCGAGCCGTGCTCGTATAACCTGCTACTCAAGTCGACTCGGCTAAGCTCGTTTACACCTCTACTCCTAAATAACCATATATTATTATCAATGATCCTGTACTATCAACGAAAAAAGATAAAAACAAAAACAAAATTTCCCATGCTTTTGTTTCATCTATAACACTACTATATTCACAGAATAATAGTTACAAAAGAATGTTCCGAAAAGCCAAAGCCTTTATAGGTACCTCGCGTTTTCACGGTTTGGAAAGCATAGAGGCACAAGATCCTGGTTGTTTAAAGTTGTCTTCACCCGTTCACAGTAGTCACAAGAAATGCAAAATCCATTGATCAAAAGAGAGCTCGGACTTGATCTTGCAATTTACTCTGGCTACTGCATCATGTAAAGGTTTTTATTCATTAATATCATTTTCCAATTGTTTTCGTTTCTTTATTTTGGGCACTTCCTGTAACAACTCCTCCCACATGGATAGAAAATGGGATTTTTGGGTTTCTTATAAGCCTCAAGTGTGGGCTACCAATAACTTCCACCATGGTTTTAAGTTGGATTCGAAATTACTGGTCAGCCCGTTGCTTTTGGCTTTGAAGTGTTACAGTTGCATCCCCATATATCCATCATTTCCCCTCCCTTGCACCATACCCAGCAATACAAAATGCAACAAAGGTTAGTTTCGTGTAACAAAAGACATTTTTTTTTATCGTATAACAGAGTTTTAAATTTTCCTATTTTGTATCAATTTTGACCGATAACCTAATGATCCTGTAACATTTGATAACGCACTACCCGTTTATGCAATGTTTACAAAAGGGTTACTGCAAAGGGAATGATAAAATTGACATCCATATCATCAAATGTTACATGATCAAACCAACCAAACGGTTACGTATAGAAAATTTTAAAACTTTGTCATATTGAGGGAGAGAAAATTTATTTGTTACATTAAATAGATACCAAGACAAACTTCATTGTCTACTGATGCATTTTGGTCCAAACAAAATATCAAATGATCGCAAGGAATAGAGCCTAAACCACAGAAGAGTTTGAGTTTGGTTTCCTCTCATTAGAAGGTTAAGAGGCATATAATCTCTTGATTAGGATAATTACCCATAAACAGAGAAAAGGGAAAGTAAACCCTTACGGCTGGCTCAACTAGTAAGACCACGGGTTTTCCCCCTATGGCCACTGGTAAGTCCCTTAGGCCATATTTGCCTGGCTGTTGACTTCATGGCCCCATGGGATTAGTCGAGATGCGCTCAAGCTAGTCTTGACAACCACAATTATCCAAAAAAAGAAAGAAAAGTGCATGCTGTATACACAAACTTTTAGCAACAGTCATTGGTTGATTGCTGCCATAAGTTCATAATTATGCTAGTAGCATTGTGATGGTAGTTTAAAATAAGCATGGGCGAAAAGAGGCTATACCTTTCTGGCAACAATAGATGATATTTTTCTCTTTAGCTTCTCAATCGTCTGCATTTGGAATATATTACAATAAGATACACATAAAATAATGCAATTATGATGTGGAACACAAAAGTTTTGAAATGTTGCATACCAGGTTAGAGGTTTTTGCCCATCGATCAGCAGAAGCAGCTGCAGTTTTTAAGTGTTGGGAATTAGCAGAATCATAACTTAGAAAGTATGTAGAGTTTTCTGTCGCTTCAGCCACCCATATATGATTCGTTTGGTCCTTGGTGCTCTTGATGAGATTACAAAAGCCAACCTGCAGCAAAAATTGGTAAGAGTTGCTTAAAAGTATGCCCTCAGTTGCAAAACAAGACGACATACCGTGGATCCTACAAGATTGTAGTTGATTGACACAGCGGAATCACAGTCAACAGATGGTGAACAGAAGCTAATGGCAAGCAAAGCATCTGACAGCTCGTGTGGATGAGAAATACTACTGCCGTCTGCCACGAAAACCCATTGCCTCTTCTGATAAGCTGATGTATGCACCTCACCCACATAGATAACAAATGCAGCAACATCAAATTCACTGAAAAATCATGAGAATTGAGTTTAGACTTTATTTGCTTGTAGATTCCATGATCCTTGGCGAAATTTACCTGGAGAAAGGAACTCCACCCATTTTTGACAATGACACTGGTTTCCGAGGACTAAAGAATGGCCTGAAAAAACAATTTTGTTAGATGGATAACATGACGAAGAAAGATGACGGCTGCCTTTGGTCCTCGGAAATGTAGTGGGGACTTACAGAAACTGGGCGATTGTGGACAGAGACAATGGCTGCCATTTGGTTGTAGAACCTCTAGCACGCAAATAAATAGTATCTGAATCAGAGTTAATTGGTGTAAGACCGGCAACAGCATATGCTTGCCCCTCGACCAACTCTGATTGCTGCAACAACAATGAGGTAAATCTACTTAAGAAATTCCAAGCTACGACTAAAATGAACAAGTAACTCGAAGACTATGTTCGACGTATATTCTATTCATTTATCCAACCACAAATTTCTCTTAATGGGACTCCCTACTAGTCTTTAGAAGAACACTTTGGTTGTGGTTTGCAGACTGCTTAAATATGCCTTCTGCAAGATGGATTCTTTCCTGCTATTTTCGTTAATATCTTGAAATTTTAGAAAAAGGCAGGTTTACCTGCTATCTGTTAAAACATGCCTAAAGACTTAGATTGGAAGGCATAGAACTAGATAACATGATTCACCTGTTTCTCAGTTGGGTTCCAGATTGTTATCAAGCCCTGCTGTGGGAAGCTCTTCTGAATGTAGCTTTTACTAGTTAAACCAACCACTCTCACCCTTATAAGCGTGTTGACTTCCCTCCTACTTAGTCCAGCTTCCTCTAACGCCTTTTCAATTGATTTTTGCATCTCTGACTGTCTAGTTGCCTACAAAAGAACAAAATTCCTTAAACTCATTTGTATTTAGACAGTCTATTAAGCAAAGCCAGAGAGGGTTACCTCAATTTTAGCTTGATAAGTAGCGAATGAAGTCAGTTGTTCTGAACTCATCTCAGCCATCATAACTTCTGGTTCAGCAGCTTTTTCTAGTAGCTGTGCAATCTTTTTCCCCTCATCACCAGTATTTTGCTCATCTTCGGTTTGGAAGCTTTTGAGTTCCCTTTGAAACTCAGACATAACACCTTCCACAATGCTTGAACGCCTGTCGAGCATAAAACTGTCAACATTGCTATTTTGCGGGCATGAATCCAAAACTTGAATGACCACAATATCCTCAAAATGTGTGAATAGATGTATTTTCTTATCAAATCCATGCTAGCCCTTTTAAGGATGCAAAGCATGTCCCTATGCAAACATTTATCGCAAAACCAAAACCTGAAGTGAGTTGGAAACATAGAAATTAGGAATTAATACGAGAAAGTCTGGTTGTCTTCTGAAAATGGAAACTTAATCATGGGTAAATTTTCCATTTTGTTTCTGTAAATGTTGATCCCAATATATCATTGAGATCTTGTTCAATCCCAGGATTGAGAATCAGAGTAGAGCTCGTTCAGCGGTCAGAAGTTAGAAACATGTAAGCCTTTCTCTATTTAAATTGCTGGAATTCAGGCAATTGTTCAACATTTTTTGGGGTCAGATAAAGAAAGCAGTCAAACAAAGTGAATAGATGTACATTTCTACTACAGTAGAGTGGAATTTTGAAATCTTCCCAGTCGGTGTTCCCACATAAATGCACATTTGAATGTCTAAATGACGAAACCCGAAAAGCATATCTATGTCATTCATCAAGAAAGAAATAAAATGATATGTAAACGTGGGCTTCAAATACAAATTCTAGTGAAGACTTTTAGAAAAACATATTGCAGAACGACTTGTCCAGTATATCTAAAATACTAATCAACAAGAAGTGTATACTTTGCAAATGGTCACATACCCACACAAATACAATGACAGGAAAGGTAGCCTTTTAGTATATTAGCATTTTGCATAGAATTTTGGAAAAGATAGAGAAACTGTCGCCCTGTCATGTCAACTGTCAACAATCTCCCACTTGGAAGCTGATTCGACAACCAAGAAATCAGCATGCTGCCCATCTTAGCAGACACCCCAAATGAAAAAAACTAGCAACAATAAGTTTAGTGAACATTTGACTGGATTATTAGTACCCATAATTTCTCCAAACACAGGGCACCTTCTTCCAATAAGCTGAGGTAAAATGATAGTTGTGCAGTATGTGCTTGGTCCTGGGATAAAATATTGGATATTTTGCAAGCTGAATTGCACTGAGTACTGACCATCATAGAAGAGTATGTTGTGCTGTTTCTACTTGCCTATTTGCTCCAGAAAATTCTTAAAGGAAACTAATATAAAATAATCTCCATATCTCAAAAGGATACAGAACCGAACAATATATAGGGGAACAAGTTACATATACACCCCTTAAAGAATAAAGAATAATGACTAACAACATTAATTATATTAGTCTAATATCCCCCCTCAAGCGAAATGGTGGCGGTCCAAGGCGCAACATGTACCGAAAATGCTCAAATTGTTGGCGAGGAAGACTCTTAGTGAAGATGTCCGCAACTTGAAGCTTGGATGGAACGAACATGGTGAGAAGTTTGCCAGACGCGACAAGCTCACGAACGAAGTGATAATCAAGATCAATGTACTTGACTCGCTTGTGAGATACAGGATTCTGTGTGAGAAAAAGAGCACTTTGATTGTCACAAAGGAGAGTCGGTCGACCGGATGGTAAGGCATGAAGCTCTCGTAAGAGATGTGTGATCCAGATAATCTCAGCAGCCGTGTTAGCCATGGCTCGATATTCAGATTCACAACTAGAGCGAGAAACAGTTGGTTGCTTCTTGGCGCTCCAAGATACAAGATTACCCCCCAGGAATATCGAGTATCCATAGGTGGAGCTGCATGTGTCAAGACACCGAGCCCAATCAGCATCAGAATACCCAACAATGGTGGTGGTTTTGGGCCTGGAAAACGTGAGACCAAAGGAGATGGTACCCTTGACATATCGAATAAGGCGCTTCACAGCCTGAAAGTGTGCTACAGTTGGGGTCGATAAAAACTGACTAACTTGGTTCACAGCATACGCGATATATGGTCAAGTGATGGTTAAGTACTGAAGAGCACCCACTAGCGAGCGATAACGAGTGGGATCCTCGTAAGGAGTACCACCACTAACAAGCGAAACATTAGAGGAAAGGGGGGTGGCGGCTGGCTTAGCCTCAAGGAGACCCGCACGGGAGATGATGTCATGAGGGTACTTAGCCTGACTGATAAACAGACCGGAAGGCAGATGTGTCGCCTCAAGCCCAAGAAAATAATTCAAACGGCCAAGATCTTTAATTTTAAACTTAGCATGGAGTTTAGCAATAAAGGAACGAATGATGGATTCATCAGAGCCCGTGAGGATCAAGTCATCCACATAAACCAATAAGTAAATGATGCACGCATCACGTTGAAAAACAAACAGTGAGGGATCAGCCTGACTGCATGAGAAACCACTGGAGACTAAAAAAACACTGAGATGATGGAACCACGCCCTAGGGGCTTGCTTCAAGCCATAGATAGATAGTTTTGCGAAGTTTACAAACGTGATCCGGGTACCGGGAATCCAAGAAGCCAGGCGACTGCTGCATATAGACGGTGTCACTTAATGTGCCATGAAGAAAGGCATTATTCACATCAAGTTGGTGTAAATGCCACCCATTAATAACGGCAAGTGTGAGAACCACCCGAATCGTGGCCGCCTTTACAACGGGGCTAAAAGTGTGAGAAAAATCAAGGCCTGGAACTTGACTGAAGCCTTGAGCAACGAGGCGAGCCTTATGCCGTTCAATCGAGCCATCAGCCCGGTATTTGGTGCGAAACAACCATTTGCACCCCACCACGTTTGTATCGGGAGGACGAGGAACCAACGCCCAAGTGCGGTTATGATGGAGAGCATGCATTTTGGAGCGCATGGCATCATACCATTTGGAATCACGCATAGCATCGAAGTAGGAGGTAGGATCCCGAGTAGCAAACAGTGCCGAAAAAAAAACTATGGTCCTGAAAATGAGATAAATCAGCCCGATAGCGTGGTTTAAATATGCCTGCCCTGGCCCGAGTGACCATGGGGTGCCGGGTTTGAGATGGTGTCGGATCCGGTGGTGGTGTGGCATCGGGTTCATCAACCGGGGGATCCGTATGCGGCATAGGAACCAGATTAACAGGTGGGGTGGTAGAATCATCGCAAAACCCACAAACGGATGGTGGTGGTGGCGGTGATGAAGGAACGGGTGCCGGGGAAGCGACCGGCAGTAGGGGAATGTCCGCCAAAAAGGAGTGCAAAGGTAAGGTGGTGAGGGGTGCATCCTTGGTAGAAGCACTAAATGGAAAACACGCCTCATCAAACCGGGCATGGCGAGTGATAAAAATTCGAGATGACACCGGATCAAGGCATTGATAGCCTTTGTATTGGGAGTTGTACCCGATAAAAACACACGGAATGCTCCGTCGAGATAACTTATGCTCCGAGTAATCACGTAAATATGGGTATACCCGACACCCAAAAGGTCGAAAATTGTCATAGGATGGCACCCGTGCAAACAGAATTTCAAATGGGGACTTCATGGAGAGTACCTTTGTGGGAAGGCGATTAATGATGTGAACCGCAGAGCTGAAAGCATGAACCCAATAAGAGGCAGGAATGTGTCCATGAAACATCATGGCAAGCCCGGTTTCAACAATGTGACGATGCTTGCGTTCAACCCGCCATTTTGTTGCGGGGTATATGGGCAAGAAATTTGATGAAAAATGCCATGCTTGGTTAATAATGTCTTAACATTGTGATTTAAAAATTCCGTACCCCCATCACTTTGAAAAAACTTAATTTTGGAGGAAAATTGATTCTGCACAAACGTAATAAACATGGAAATCCGACTTGGACTTGAGCGGGTATAGCCATGTGAATCGAGAAAAATCATCCACAAATGTCACATAATATCGATATGAGTCAACCGAGGAAACCGGTGACGGACCCCAAAGGTCACAATGGACCAAATCCAAAACATGTAAGGCACGTTTGTTATTATCATCAAATGGCAACCGGTGTGATTTAGCAAGTTGACAAGGTGAGCAAGTAACTGGTTTTGGTAAAATAGAAGAAACCAACAAATGTCCAAGTTTATTCAAAACAGAAATAGTGTCAAATGACACATGCCCCAATCTAGAGTGCCAAAGTTCAAACGACGCCTTGGATTTGGTCCTAGCAAAAAACGCATAAGCCTTCGGTGAGGAGGATAGCACATAAAGTCCACGATCACATTTTCCTTGAGCTAGAACTCGCTTACTTACAGCTGTACCGCCAATAGTGCCCTTAGAATATCACAACCATTTAACAGCTTCATGAAGTAAGCTGCTGGGATTGGATATGTACCTGCTCATACAGCTTCTACTGCATGTGCTATGTTAAACCATAGCATACATCAAACAGCTGATTGCAAAGGCATATGGTACTTCTAACATGTACTCTTGTTCCTCAATTGTCTTTGGGGTTGCTGAAAAGACAATTTGAGATGACTAGCCAATGAAGTATTCCACTGCTTAACATCTTGGATGTTGCGATCATAGCTGATTCTGGGGATGCTTAGAGGTTGATGTTAGGACTGATTATATGCTGATTTTTGGGGTGATTAGAGCTGATTTTAGTTTGACTCTTGTGATTATTGTAACTGTAAAGTCTAGTGATATTAGGCTAGTTATTAGTTCCTTCCTATTGTGTATATTTCTTATCCTATAAATGTACGAGTAATATTCTAAGTCACGGACAAACGAGTTGAATCCTAATGCAAATAGACCCGATACAACAAACGAGAAAAACGAGAACCGGATGAGTGCTATAAACGAACCATCAACAATATCAAACCCACAATAGTTGGAAATGAAATGTATAAGTTCAAACACACAAAACACCAAATGGCGTGAAAATCGAGACAACATATTTAACGTGGTTCACTATCAGTGTGATAGTGTACACACAATGGGAGAGAGATATCGATTGTATTAATCAAATGGAGATTACAATGTACTTACATGATCGAAAACAATCCAAATCAGCAAGATTGAGCTCCTATTTTCAAAGTTCTTTAAACTGAAAAAATAACTGAAAGAAGATGGGAGGCCAATGAGATATGACCTAACTTTTCCCTTTTGTCTGACCAGGTCATGTGACCTTCGGTTGCATGAAAAAGTCACCTGGTTCCATATTTATTTCTATGCTAACAGGAACTTGCATTGTGTACCATAAATATATAGAGAGAAGCATAGTTTAGGACTATAATGTGAGGAAAAAAATTGTTGAGGTTTTTTATAAGGACTGAATTTTTTGGACTTTGGATAGAAGCCTATTAATCAAATAGACAGAGGTAACAACTTTGGCCCAAAAAGAGTAAGGCATATGATTATCGAACATAATTGTCTTGTCTGTGACATTTCAAGAGGATGAATTTTGCTCAAAGCTATCCCGATTTCCATCGAACAACCACATTCCAGTGACCCGCAATATATATTAATAACAAAGAAAATATCCTTTTAATGTCAAATCTCCTACTTATGCAATATGTACGAAAAATAAACAATGATAGCAATAATTGCAGGAGTAACAAACAGTACTAGTTCACAAGACAATCGCATAATCAACATATTATAGCGTACCAAATGATGGATACACCATATAGTAAGCATACTCTTGTTCACATCACAACATAATTAACATGGATTGACAGCCACCGAAAAGTAGACGAGGTAAGGCTAGACGAAATGGTATTTTCATTGGCAATCACAAGGTGGAGGACAAAAGATGGAATACAATCCATCAAGGCGACAGGGCAATGGTGCTAACAACAAAGATTCACAGAAGGCTTTACCAGGCTTTGGTACCATGTAAAAGATGGGACCACAAAGTGTATATTTCATTAGACATGACAATAGTAAAGGATGTATAAAGTGGGTCAATTGACTAAGCAAATAGAAATTTTGTTTATGAGCTTATAGGTAACTGAATAGCAAAATGACATGACTGACCCATATATCTAAGAATATGGATTTGTTTATAGCCCTAGAAAGTTCCACGATAGTCATTCGTGTTGGATCATATGCTTCATTGTTATTATTGTGTCATTATGTCAAGCAACATGAAAATAAAGGGTAAGTTGATATCCATCCGTTTAGTAGAAGTACCTCCAATAGTTTGATGATAAAAGTTTATATTTTGTCATGCAATACTGTTGCAAGATATCTAAATGCATCATGTCATTGGTCATTAATAGCATCAACCTCTTACTTATTTTACAAAGACTTTGTATTTCCAAATTTGCTTGTTTTCTTCTCCATCATACTTGTCATCTACATTGTTCAAGGGCAGGACATCTTTTTGACTTCCATACCATTCAGCATGAGGATCGATAATCACATATCACATGCTAATTGAACTTAAGTTGATTACTACAATCCATATTTTTTTATTATCACATGTTCACCATAGCTTGGCAATTATATACACATAACATATTTGCTCACATATTAGCAATGGATTCCTTGGCTTTCCAACCAGTATCACTCCTCATGACTTGAGAATTTCCTTGTAGGATCATAAACATACATATATGAAGAAGGCATGATTTAACTAAAATCAAAAAATCTTCAGCAGCGTCATATTTTAAATTAACTTTTGCTTCTGAAGATTGGATTCAATGCAGCACGGGAAGCAAAAAACATATAGTTCACAAGAGCTAGAATATCCAAGCACAATAGACATGCACTACAAACCCAATAAAGTAAAAGATACAATGTAACTAATGGCCTAGATTTACCTCTGATCATACAATTGCATCCTTTTGCTTTCCATCCTCTCTGATCTCACCACAAAACCCCCATCAGTTAACCTGGAAGTGAAAAACAACAAAAGCTAGCACAGTCAAAAACTAGAGCAGGTTTTAAAGTATCTTATATTAGCTTCAGCATACCTTTCCCTGTACAGAACAGGGTATATACGGGTGACTCCAACTAATGTGCTGGGAACTACCCCTCCAGAACCTTTAATGCACTTAAATGCTAATGGAATACAACCACTTTTACCTAGAAATGCAGCAAAAACGACCATGCATGAGAACAGAAGAGAAAACAGCAAATATTGTGAAAATAGACAGCTCATTTAAGCAATATATAATAAATTCTTACAGAATCCCAAACGGTCAGCCCAATGAGCTCTATATGTCCCATTGATGTGCAAGCATAAGCTAATCATCGTTGATGCCTAGTTGAAGAAATTATAATAGAATCCTATTGGTTACAACAATTATTAACATGGTTAGAGTTCAAAGATTAATTTGGCACTGACCTCAAGGGGTGAAACAGGTGCATTCCAACCACATAAACCAGCTCCACAGATCTTCAAAAGATGATCAATAAGTTAGCAATAAGGAATCTTAAGAAGAGAATTGTGATTGAACAAGAAAACTTTGTTTAGTGAATGGCGAAGTACCCTTAGTTTTTGTCCTACAAACAATTTTCCAGCAACAAGTTGCTTTAAGAGTAATCCATCCAAGAGACCTTTCACTGAGTACCTAAAAGACAAGGAACTCAAACATCCACAAGAAGGGCATATTCAAATCTAAAATAAGAATTTCTCTTTACCATCCATCCGTTAGTTCTATGCTTGTAACTGTAGAACTGTCAATGGCATTTGACGTAGAAATAACCTTCGGATCTAGTTCTGCATTACGCTTTAATTGTATAGATGCTATGCAGAGTACCAAAGGTGAAGAAGGGAGAGCATCTCCCTCCAGAATTCTCTTCAACGCTGATCTGTGACCATTGTTAACTTCTCTCTCATATCTATACAAGAGCATTAACAGCATATCAGAGGCAATAGCATTTTAACTAAAGAAAAGCCTCCGATTGTTTACACTCCTATTCCCTGAAAGGTTCTTAAGGTCTGACTTACAAGTCAGATAGTTCCTAACCCCTTCTCATAATATACCTGTTTCTAATAAGACAGTCGATAAAAAATTCTAATCAGAGAAATTGCAAGTACCTATATTTCAATTCCTCAAACACATTGGAAGCAGTCAAAAGTTTCCCAGATGATTTAGCAGGATAGCATCTCTCATAGCATGCAAGTTTCCAGACTATCCATCTGTAATGATTTGCAACCCACCTACAGTAAAATAAAATAGAAAATTTACACTCGCGACAGTTATAGCAATGCACATCCGAATCAGATACATTGATGGATGATAAAACCTCTCTTTTTCTGTAAACGAAGCAACTGTATTTAGTAAAAGAATTAATCAGTAAGTGATATTGTATATCTGTAATATAATGCAGAACCCTTGAGACCATAGAACTAGAGATGAATAATTATGTACACACAAAATCCATATCCTTTTGGGAGCATCCCTGTTCACACTTTTGGGAGCATCCCTGTTCACACTTTTTCATACAATCCACTTACTGAAAATGTTCATCAGCATGTGTATGCCTATGTTTTACCTCCATGTCCCAATTTTGACAAGGATGAAGTTATTAAGGAAGTATTTGTTACTTACTCTTTTGAAAGAGTTGAAGATCCTGATGGAGCCAACATGTGAAAGAAGTAATCCACTCCAATGCATTTTAAACCAGATTCATCCTCAAACATGTGTTTGTCTGCATTCTCTGGATTTATCTTTCGTAACCATTCAGGCAAGTTCTGAAGCTATTGACGTTAATGCATTACAAGTTGTGTCAAGAGCTGAAATGAAAACCTGCATCTAAATTGCAAGGATGTGGTTATGGTCTACTTACTGCGTTCTCAAAGGATGGAGGCTCTCCGAAGTACTCCTTGATGTACTTGCGAGGGAACGGAAATGGGTATAGAGTGGAAACCCTTCTTTTGCCGCATGATCCATCAGGTATTTTGGGCATTGTACCTAATGCAAACAAATGCTTCATATGCAGAAGGAAACTTATGAAGCAAAGTTGTAAGAATTTCTAAACTGTATTAAAAATTACCATTAGGAACTAGTGTTGACTTATTCTTCAATGGAGCAATAAATTTGGAATTCCGGGGCCTCTTGAATGGAGATGTATATTTTCGACTTGACACTTTCCTCTTTTCTCCTGCGACTTGTTTATTGTCAGCGTTATGCAAACCAATAGTATTTGAAATATCCACCAATGGCCCACTCAAAGACTTTCTTGCAGAGGAAACACCTAAAGTAGTACTATTGTCAACCAAGGCCCCTCTTACTCCCTCAACTGCATGAAGTGTATTTGTTGTTAAAGGCACCAAGGAACATGGTATATCATTATATTGCTTGATTGTCATATCATGTTCCACTGCATCAAATTCTTTGATCAAATTACTTCTCAGACCTACAGTTTCTAACCTGACTGTGGTCTTCTTATCAGATAAAGTTGATCTTAGTGGGGAAATGAAGTTATTAGACATATGCTTCGCTTTTGGTGTATCATCACTAAAAAAGGTACACACATTATTTTCTTTGTTCAACATGTTATCCCCAAAGTTACTGTTCTTATTAGATAAAAATACAGGAGATCCTGCATCCCCTTCCTTCAAGAAATTCCCCAAGTCAGGATCTCCTAGAAGGCTCCTTGCTCGTTTCAAGGCATCACCAGAAACTTTCACAGATCTTCCACCAGCTGTATGAAACTTGATAGATGGTGGTCTAGAAGCAGAACAAACAGAACCTTGAGCAACTTCCTTGATTTCACCTCCATATACACCGGACTGAAATTTAAATTTTGAAACCGGAACAGACCTAGTATCTTGAAACAGGAACTTAGTTCCAGCACTTGTCATCTGGAGACTCGAAGAAGATGGACACATGAAAAATTCACCCACATTTGCATGTTTTCTTGATTGTTCAAGGCCTTTGGAAGTCTCATCATGATCAGAATTTTCTTCCAATCCTAACAATGTTCTCGCTTTGTTGAGACCCATTGAACATATGTTTACGGCTTTCCCTGACCCTGTTTGGAACATGGAATTCATGCAACTGGTTCCATCATCTCGGCCAACCGATCCACCTGCCCAATCTATCATATTAAGACCATATCTATAACAAAAATACAAGTGCAAACAATATAAGCAGGGTGGATCGCTAGTGTCAAATATGTGAAGGTTCCAAGTGGACAAACAAAAATGAAAAGACGTGCAACACTCCATTAAAAGAAGAAAGAAAAACTGTGTTAAATTGTATAAGAAGTGATACAAACAGAAAAACTGTGATGTTGAATATGCAAAAGCTCCAATATTCAAAATGTATTCTGTTTGCCCACCAACAGTGTGAAACTCGCAGTAGAATCTTTTCCAGAATGGAGGAGTATAAAGCAGTGGACCTTTGAGATAAGAATAAGTACTCCTTCAGATCAGTTTCAGGCACTGCCATTTCAAGCCAAATGAATCATATATAGATTGTTTCCTTTTACTAAGGTTCTCAAATAGCTATAAAACATGTAGGTTGTAACACCCGCAATTTTGGAGTGTTCGTTTATGGGTTATACGTGGCCATTTGGCATTCAAGATGGTAATTTAATGATGTTTTTATATATTAATCTTATTATGTTGCGTGGGAATCAAATCGGACCAAAAAAACGAAGTAGCGTGCGGTCCAGGGGCTTGGCCCGCAGCCTAAGTCATGGCCGAAGCCGTGTGAGTCACCGTGTGAGAGTAGGGTCATAGCAGGCGACCCCTACCATGCGACCTTGCCCCGCGACCTAGGGTCACGGGCAAGGTCCCGTAGACCATCTGAGGACACAAAAAAACACAATTTTTCGGGTTTCTCCTCATTTTTCTCCTCACATATCTTCCTCCTCACTCGTTTCTCTCTACCTTGAATATTCTTGGAGCCTAGGGTCTGGTTTTTGGGGCTTTTGAAGACATTTTTTGGTGGTTTCAAGATCCTAGAAGTTGAAGGTAAGATCTAAGCTACCATCTTATGAACTAGGGTTTGGTCACTTTTGCATCCTTAACCCCTCTTCTTCTTGAGGTGCTTTTGTGAGAGATTGAGATTAGAGAAGATATTCTTGAGAGCTTTGCATCATAGATTTAAGAGTCTAGCTTGAAGATCTCAAGTCTTCACCAAAGAAAGCTCAAGTTCTGGTTTGGAACCTAAAGAAAGCTCAAGTTCTGGTTTGGAACCTAGATTTAGCATAAATCGAGCAAGGTGAGTTCTAGTTGCTTTAAAAACCTATATACATATCAAAATATGTTTATCTTCAGTATTGGATGCATTCTATGGGTTTATTACAAGTACATCGAGTTTTGTGATTAGTTGTATATTTGGGTGCATTTGGGTCTCATAAATTGTGAAAAAATGTTTTGTGGAGTTTATTGAGTAATTTGAGATTTAAATCATAAGGATTTACTCATAAGATGATTTATTGCACCAAATGAAGTTTTATTGAATGTTATTATACTTTGAGTAAGAAAAAGGTATAAACTCTTTGAAAATGTTTTTGTGGGCTCATATTGACTTTTATTAAAATAGGCAAACAAAGTTGAAGTGTTTGTAACTTGGTTTCTGGGTCAAATGTTGTTTTGGTATTTTACCCAACTTATGAGCTATTAGCGGTGGCACTTGAACCGTTATTGGTCATAAGGGTATAAATCTTTGATAAATGTCTACCATTGATTTTATGGGAGTTTTGTGAATACAAACCATGTGGTTTTGGATCTTTTGCCATTTTACTTCAACAAAATGATGGTTGATGGGCCTATTCATGTTATAGGTGTCATGGGTTGCTTAAACGTTTGGAAAACACGCTTTTTTGGCTTACATTGGTTTTGATAAGATAACTCATGAGTTGTGGATTTTTGAGGAATCAAATTATGCTCATTGGAGCTTTGGGAGCTTGCCCAACTAAAAGTGTTAAATGTGGTTATTTGAATAAGAAATGTATTTATTACATATGGATAGATAGATAGATAGATAGATAGATAGATATATATATATATATTTACATGTTTTGAGTGCAATGGTCATTCAACTAGAGTCATTAATTAGACTGTAATGCATTGGATACATAGGAATATGAGTTTGTTGTTGTTTAAGTGTGGAGTTTTGATGTCCTTACTTAAGTATAAAGAGTGGTCACCAAGTCATGGTTTGGAAGCTTGCGGTGGTACTTAATTGAGTCGTATATGGAGCTTGGATCTTGCGGTGGTACTCAGTAGAGTCATATATGAAAACCGTTAAGAGTTTTGGTGGTGCTCATCTAGAGGTCGAGTAGACACTAGGTTCATTTTCAGAATCTTGGGGGTGGAACTCAAAAGAGTTGTATTCGGGGATCCATGATTCGAGGTGAAGCTCGATAACTGTAAGATCCCACATTGGTTGGGGAGGGGAACGAAAGTTACTTTATAAGGGACTGAATACCTCCTCTATTAGACGCGTTTTAAAACCGTGAGTCCAGGTGTGTGGACAAAGCGGACAATATCTGGTACGGTTGGCCCAGGATGTTACAAATGGTATCCGGGAACCGGACTGGTGTGCCAGCGAGGACGTTGGGCTCCCAAGGGGGTGGATTGTAAGATCCCACATTGTTTGGGGATGGGAACGAAAGCTGCCTTATATGGGACTGGATACCTATTAGACGCGTTTTAAAACCGTGAGTCCAAGTGTGAACAAAACGCACAATATCTGGTACAGTTGGCCCGGGATGTTACAATGCCCCTCTTTCCAACGTTCCTGATGAAATACCCTGGGCCATTTCATCAATGGGCTGAAATCCGCTTTAAGGGTTGAGGTCAGGGTTTTGGGCCCTAGGACGCTGGATCAGGTTATGAGCCTTCCCTTAAAATCAAAGAGAAATTATGACTAGGTTCCGATAGACGAAAGAACAATCGTTCGCCTCTACCAACCTCGATAAAGGGCACCCCAGTGCAATCACTATACCACCAGGCTCTCAATCTCGACCCCAAACCACCAATAACACACGAGTAACCACGGTTCCAACTGGAATCGAGGGAATCGTGAACCCAAGAAAACCCCTTTGAGAAGTTCAAATTTTATCAAACAAGGAACTGCAAAACAAAAGAGAAAAGGGGCTATATTTTCGATTCATGAGAAATGAAACAGTAGGCACCATTGTCGTTGTCATGAATAAGTCTTCTTCTCACATATGAAGGGGGTGAAATTAAAGAAGGGAAGGGGTCTAAGACTGACGATTCAATTGAAATCATGACTACTGAAATTTGTCTCAAACTCTCAATTCTGTGTTAGGTAATGAAAATCCAAAACGTTGAAGTTAAAAGAGATCTTGTCCGGCAAAAAGATAGTAGTCATGATTGACCCACGGGCCACACATAATTTCCTCTCTTTGTCCACCATCCAGAGGTGGGGTATTCCGTTAACCGAGGTTGGAGTTTTCTTAAAAAACAGGTGAAAAGGTGAAGGGTCAAAGAGAATGCCAAGGAGTTCAACTACAAATCCAGGGTCTAGAAGTGCTGGAACATTTCTTTCCACTAACACTCGATAATTTTGATTCAATTCAATGGCCGTAGAAATTGGTAACCTTATCTATGAATCGGAAAACCCAGCTCATGAAGTTCAATGTTAATGGAATCCCTATGACTTTAACCGTTTTATGTTGTGATCTCGAAACTTATTTTACAAAGGAAAGGAAATGAAAGGGAGGGAAAGGGGAAGAAAGTAAAAAAAATGTCGTAGTTCTCGAAACTTTTTTAAGAGAGAAAGGAAAGGAAAGAAATTAAAATCCCTTTAAAAATTAAAATTACAAAATTACCAAACGTTTCATTTTTAATGATATATTTTTAAGGGTATATTTGTAAAAGTGACACATTTCCTTTCCTTTCTCTCCTATTCAAGAAGATAAAAAAATAACTTTCTTTCTTTCCTTTTCCTACCCTTTCGAGAACACAAATAAAAAACTTATTTTCCTTTCCTTTTGCTTTCCCTCCATTTATTTTCCTTCCATTTCTTTCCTTTTCTTCTTTCCTAATTCGAGAACCTAGCATAAGGGGAGATCCTTCTTTGGACCTCTCGCATATCACGTTAAAGAACATGTTGCTAACAATCGTTAAAGAGAAAGGGAAAACCTAGTGCAATTCAACCAAGTGGAAGGGATCCCCCTATGTTCTAAAGGTTCCACTGTTCTTGAAACATGTGATACAAGCACACCAACGAGTAGTCGAGTGGCCCAACAAACTACCACCATGGAGAAATAAAGAACAAGTCATCACCTCGAAAGAAGGGGTTAATCCTGTATCGGTACGACCTTATTGGTACCCCATGCCCAAAAACCGAAATTGAGTTGGTGCAAGACATGCTCCAAGCCACAATAATTCAACTTTCCAGTAGCTCGTTTTCCGGCGCGCACCTCTTGATAAATATAAAAGGCGGATCATGGAGGTTTTGCATGACTTATCATGCTTTAAACAAGGTGACTGTCCCAGATAAGTACCTGATTCCGGTGATTGACGAGCTGCTTGACGAGCTTCATGGATCCCGAATGTTTTCTAAACTTGATTTAAATCTAGTTATCATAAGATTCGTGTCAAAAAGGACGATATAGCAAAGACCGCTTTCCGGAAGCACAACGGTTATTACATATTTCTTGTAATGTCATTCGTTCTTACAAATGCACTAGCCACCTTCCAATCGGTAAAGAATAACATATTCCATCCTTATCTACGAAAGTTTATTTTAGTGATTTTTGATGATATATTGGTGTATAGTCGTGATGAACAACAACATTAAAAACACTTGGCAATAGTGTTGAAACAACTATTGTAGCACCAATTTTATGCTAATCCAAACATTGTGAAATGGGTAAACACAAAGTGGCTTAATTTAGAGCACGTGATATCGCAAGATGGGTAGCTATGGATACTGATAAAATCAAAGTTGTTGTGGAATGGCCGGAACCAGAAGGAAGAAACTTGCGTGAATTACATGGGTTTTTGGGACTCTTCAGATGCTATAGAAGATTCATCGTTGAGTTCGCTCAGTTGGCTATGACTGCTCAACTCAAGAAAGATAATTTTGGGTGGTATACAACAACCACATAGTCATTCCAGAACCTGAAAACAACCCTCACTAATGCACTTGTCCTGTAAATGCCAGATTTCACTCAGACATTCATTTTGAAGGTCGTTGCATCATGGTATAGGGTCGGGGTTGTCTTGCTGCAAAATGCACACTGCATCGCTTATTACAGCAGGTCTTGGGAATCAAAAATCGTCTTAAGTCCAGATCTGTTGTCCAGAACCTCATCCTTGTCCAGAACTGTCGCTGCCTTTGCCTTCCAGATCTGCCGCTGCCGCTACCGTCCAGATTAGCCACCGTCGTCCAGATCTAATCTCCGTAGCCGGAATTTGTCTCCGGCCACCATTGGTAGTATTTTTCAGTCCGAAGGTATTCTTTTATCATACTCTTCTGCCCCGCTTTAATCCTCAGTTTGTTTTAAACCTGTAATTGTCCAATGGGAGACGAAAAGAAGACTGAATCTGCTCTAGGAAGTCAAATTGCTCCTGGTATAATCAACTTTGCTTCGGTTTTACGCATTCCTGTGAAACTTGACTCTAGTAATTGGAGTTCTTGGAGTCTATTCGTTCAAAAAGGTCTTGCAAGCGTAGACAAATCAGATCATCTGACTAAACAGCCTCCTGATCCGATTCTCCGGGAATGGTATATTGATGACAGTGGAATTTAGATGGCCTTGTGGAATGCTATGGGAACCACAGATACTTACCATTGCTCAAAACTTTCCCACTATGAAAGAAATGTGGGATCATCTTTCCTCATCCTTCTCAGCAAAGGAATCTCTATCTCATCCATATTCTGTGGTCCAAGCCTATAGCAGAGCCGAGCAAGGTGACTCTTCATTCACCGACTATTTTACCCGATTCTCAAAACTTCGGGATGAACTACGGACCATGTTTCCACCCACTACTGATTTGAAGATTCAGGAGGAGCGGAACGACAAGATGGATGTAATAATGTTTATTGTTGGTCTGTCACCTAAATACTCTAATGCTCGCCCCTTATTGTTGAACAACCCTACCGCTACATCCTCTGTTGCATCCACGTATCATCTGTTACAGGAAATGTATGGTCCGGATGCAGTCACTACTGACACATCTGCCATGCATACTTCTACTGGTAGGGGTACTGGCCGAGGTTCTCATGTGTTTCCAAAGAAGGGTATTGGACGTGGAAGTGGTATTCAGTGTAACTATTGCAAGGAATTCGGACACACGAAGTGGAATTGTCCGAATCGTCCTCCTCGATCTCAACCACCTCGTCCCAAAGCTCGAATTGCCACTACTGGTGAGCTTACTGATCAAACTCTAGCATACACTCTTAATGAGGAGGACTATCACCGACTCCAGCAACTCCTAGTCTCCCAGTCGATCTCCCCTACTCCGCACGCCAACTCAGCCAATTCAGGTACGTTTTCCAGTCTTGATTCATCTTGGGTTATTGATTCTGGAGCTACTCATCACATGACTGGGAATCAAGGTATCCTTTCTAGCCTACATAAAGCTTTCCATCCACCCGTTCGTATTTCTGATGGATCTTCATGCCCAGTTCAGGGCATTGGATCCATTAACAATTCGACAAACCTACTCCTCTCCTCTATTTTGTTTGTTCCTAACTTTCCTGATAATCTTTGTTCAGTAAGTCAAATTACAAAACAAAATAACTGCTCTGTAACCTTTTTTCCTACTCACTGTATTTTTCAGGAACTGGGGACGAACCGACTAATTGGCACAGGCTTTGAATCAAGAGGTCTCTACCGTTTATCCTTACCTCCACGTCCTACAGCAAACATATGTGATTCTAGTATAAGGGAGGCTCACTGCCGGCTAGGCCATCCCTCTGCAGCAGTTCTGAGACAACTGAGACCGGACTTTCCACTTTCGTCTATTAATTTTCATTGTGAGTCATGTCAGCTTGGTAAACACACCAGACGACCTTGTCCCCCTAGAGTGTCTAGTAGAGTCAATTTTTCCTTTGAACTCGTGCATTCCGATGTATGGGGTCCTTGCCCTACAACATCCACTTTGGGCTTTCAGTACTTTATTACTTTTATTGATGATTATTCTCGTGCTACTTGGGTTTATTTATTAAAATCTCGTCGTGAAGTATTTACCATTTTTCGCGAATTTCATTCATATATTCAAAACCAATTTAACTCATCAATCAAAACTTTACGATCCGATAATGCAAAGGAATACTTCTCTACTGACTTCTCTTCGTATTTGAAAACACACGGCATTGTTCATGAATCTTCGTGCGTATATACATCCCAACAAAATGGTGTTGCTGAACGCAAGAATCGTCATTTGTTGGATGTTGCTCGAACAATCATGTTTCAATCCCGTGTCCCTAAACAATTCTGGGGGACGCGATTCTTACTGCCGCGTATCTGATTAACCGCATGCCTACACCTGTCCTTCATGGTAAATCCCCCTTTTCTGTACTCTTTCCTAACGGAACTCCCTTTCCTCTTGCACCCAAAAATTTTGGATGCGTAGCCTATGTTCATGATCATCGTCCACAACTCACTAAACTTGATCCACGAACCATTCGTTGTGTCTTTCTTGGTTACTCACGAGTCCAGAAAGGGTATCGGTGTTATAGTTCCTCTCTTCACCCCTACTTTACTAGTGCCGATGTCACCTTCCATGAGTCTTGCCCTTACTTCCTCGAACATTCCCATCCCATTTCCGATCCGTTCCCTGATCTTGACATACCCGACTCTCACCTTATTCCCACTTTTCCTGTGTCCGCTGTACCCTCTGTTCCTCCGGTCTCAGACGCTCCGACTCCTGCTACCACGGACCTACCGGCAGCACCTCCGCCGTTACTTTTCACATATGCCCGACGACATAAGGATCAAACAACAGAGCCTCTTAATTCACAACCGAACCATGACTCTGGTCCATCCTCAGTTCCACTTCCCACAAATGAGCCTGACACACCGTTACCAGATACACCCTTACCAGCAACAACCATACCTAATACCACCTCTCCTACACCTGATGTTCCTATCTATGATCCTCCTGGAGCACCATTTCCCGATATACCTATTGTCTTTCGCAAAGAACCTCGACACTACACCCGTTATCCTATTCAGGATTATGTTGCTTACTCTCACCTATCCCCCGAGTCTAAAGCCTATACCAGCACCCTGGATTCCTACCCAATTCCCAGAGACGTGACGACTGCTCTAGCTCACCCAGGATGGCGACAGGCTATGGAAGACGAGTTAGGGGATCTCCGGGCTAATCATACCTGGGATCTTGAAACACTTCCTCCCGGAAAACGTATTGTTGGTTGTCGTTGGGTATTTACAGTTAAATTACACCCGGATGGCTCCCTACATCGCCTGAAGGCTCGGTTAGTTGCTAAAGGGTATTCTCAGGCATACGGCATTGATTATGATGAAACTTTCTCACCGGTTGCTAAAATGTCGTCTAATCGTATTTGTATTGCCCTTGTTGCCATTCATCATTGGCCGCTCCATAGCTTGATGTCAAGAACGCCTTTCTTAATGGTGTTCTTGAGGAGGAGGTATATATGAAGCAACCACCTAGGTTCATTGTCGAGGAGGAGGCCTCGAAAGTTTGCAGATTACGCCGTTCTTTATATGGTCTTAAGCAGTCTCCCAGGGCATGGTTTGGTCGATTTTCTAGTGTTATGGGAGAATTTGGGATGGTTCGCAGGGCATCTGATCATTCTGTGTTCTTTAGACACCAGCAGGGCAAAAGGATTATTGTAGTGGTTTATGTTGATGAAATCATAATTACAGGGGATGATGAGGTCGGGATTGCCAAA
Organism: Arctium minus; assembly: GCA_954870635.1. Classification (NCBI taxonomy): domain Eukaryota; kingdom Viridiplantae; phylum Streptophyta; class Magnoliopsida; order Asterales; family Asteraceae; genus Arctium; species Arctium minus. The sequence continues at coordinate 8,222,957 of OX941096.1, read as the reverse complement.
CTCAAACAATTTCTTCAGTCGCAGTTTCAGATAAGCGACTTAGGTCGACTTCGGTACTTCCTTGGCATAGAGGTATCTCGCTCTCCACAAGGAATACTTCTCTCTCAACAGAAATATGTCCTTGATTTGTTGACCGAATATGGCTTACTGGGTTGCAAGCCCGTTGATACTCCAATACTTCCTACAAGGAAGCTCCTTCCAGAGGACGGAAATCCGATGAAGGATCCTGAGCGCTACAGACGATTGGTCGGGAAGCTTAATTATTTAACAGTCACACGACCAGATATTTCCTTTACCGTCAGTGTCCTGAGCCAATTCATGGTTGCTCATACACTGGACACTGGGATGTTGCTCTTCGTGTCTTGAGATATCTCAAGACCACACCAGGTCTTGGCATCTTATATTCTGATCAGGGGCATTATCGTGTGGATGCTTTTACAGAAGAAGGAGATGGTCGGATATCTGGTTTTTCATATGCAGATTGGGCAGGTTGCCCGATCTCTCGACGGTCTACTACCGGGTATTGTGTATTTGTTGGAGGAAATCTTGTATCGTGGAAGAGTAAGAAGCAACACACAGTATCTAGATCTAGTGTTGAATCAGAATATAGAGCCATGGCAGATGTTACATCAGAAATGATATGGGTTCGTCGTCTTCTCATAGAGCTCGGTGTAGTTTCTAATAACTTGATGTGGTTATACTGCGATAGTCAATCAGCTATTCATATAGCAAAAAATCAAGTATTTCATGAGCGGACGAAGCACATTGAGGTTGACTGTCATCTTATCAGAGATCGAGTTGTAGGCACACATGCAGACCCTCCATCCATTCAACCAATTCACATTAAGACAGACTTTTAGCTTGCGGACATCCTCACTAAACCTCTCCGGAAAACTCAAATAGATTTTATTTGTAACAAGTTGGGCATGATTAACATTTATGCTCCAACTTGAGGAGTGTTAATTGTATATTTAGTGTATATTGGTCTACGGCCCATGGGCCTTGTCTAGGTGTCCTTTAGGGTTTCTGTCTTGTATATATAGAGGGTTCACCCTCCTAGTTTTATACATAAAAAAAGGAGTACTAGTTATTCTTACATAATCAAACTGCTCTTATTATAGATATCAATTTTCATGCATTATCTTAATAAAAGCCACGGTAAGAAACCTAAAACAAAAGAGAAAAGTGAAGGATTACCTAAAAATGCATCATCATCTTTGTCTCCAAGAATAGATGATGCCTTTTCCAAGGAAGACTTTCTTGCTGCAACCAATTTCCCTGATCCAGTCTGAAATGTCAAAGGAGTCTTAGCTTTATCATTGTCATCCTCACTTACCTTCAAACATCCTATTCCGAAACAAACAATACTCCAGCACTCAGTATATTTTTATGAGTATTCATATTTATCAAATGATACATTTATGTTGTTGGACTTGAACCATCTTAGTTAGACTCGATCAGTTTATACTTTCAACTACCCAGATCGGAACCAAGTATCAGTATACTAGTACTTGACTCTTTCATCAAACTTGTAGATAGTAAGTAGTAACATATAACCAAGTTTATGCATATTTATCAAATAAATATATGTTTTACTATACTAGTAAAACTAATGAAATATATGCATACCGAAAACTTCATCAAAATTGCCAAAATCTCAACAATAAATATGGAACTCTTTGAGACCAAATTCAGATACTTTCATTTCGAATCCTTTGAATTTGAAGCAACAAATATATAGTCCATCCCCCTTTTCCGTAATGCAAAAGAGATCGGGGAACCTTTAGACCATAAGTCCAACATTATGTGAACAAAAATGCAAAATAATGAATCGAACATACAAGGTATACTAAGGTACCAAAATAACTTGTAAGAATAAATGGAACCCCATTAGATTACTCTCCAAAAGAGCCCTTGAGGATAGAAAGGAGGTTTCGTCATATACGGGAGAGAAACGGTCCCAAGTCTAGCCGATGTAGAACTCCAACACGCCCCCTCCAGCGAAGGCTAGACGGGCACAAATTGTCCCATAGTGTCGAGAGGGGAGTAGATGGGCACAGATTGTGTGTTGAGTCCCTAAAGTGCTAGACTTTGGCTCTGGATTACTCTCCAAAAGAGCCCTTGATGGGAGAAGGAAGGTTCCAACATAGATTGAGAATACATGGTTCAAGTCTAGCAGATGTGGACTCCAACATGACTTTATGCTCACAACATGCCATAACCAAATGCCACTTCACATCTATTTCTTGGAATGATAACAAAGAACAAAATAGAAACCACAATCCTGAGGTAAGTCTCATATCGATTTAGTCTCATATCGATTTTCATTACCTCTTTTAGAGGAGACAATTGTTAACCTTAGTTGAAATATTATAAAGAATTAAAAAGATACAATCCAAATGCACCAAGAATCATCAGCTTCAGAAGCATCGGGTGAAGCTTATGTAATGTTATTTGAAAACTTAAATAAGTAAGCAATGACCTGTGTCTAGAAAAGCATCATCGTCTTGGCCTCCGAACATAGATAGTGCTTTTGCCATGGAAGACTGCTTTATAGCAACCGACTTCCCTAATCCGGTCCGAAATGTGAAAGAGGTGCCAACTATTTTTGACTTATCCTCTAGCTCTGAATATCCTGCTTCAAAACAATAATACTCCATCACTTAATATTGAAATTCATTTAATATACAATTCTTACTGAGAAGATAAGCAAACCGGTGTTATAATTAATACTAATAAATCTTCTTTCGTCAAAGTATATTCACTAACATAACACTGATCGACCTTACAAGAAGATTACAAACAAAAGAACCTGTATCTGCAGTGGCTCCGTCATCTCGATCTCCAAGAATAGATGCTGCTTTAGCTAAGGAAGATTGCTTCACAACAACCGGTTTCCCCAATCCATTTTGGAATGTTGGATGGGTCTCAATTTCATCACTTCGATTCTCATATAGCTTTGAATACCCTGTTTTGGAAACAAACAATACTACAGCAGTCAACAGTCTACTATTTTTGTTTCATTCCATTATTTTACACCTTCAACTACTCAGCTCAATACTCGGTATCTAAGTTTTAAATAAGCAATCCCAATATATACAAATACTCTAATCGGTTCTCAGATTGAACTCGTATGGACCAATTTACGAATATATATGTTTTTGTTTTTCGGTTTCATATGTATCAATTCAGTGTTTTAAATTCACCCTACTCTTATGAAAAATATCGCACATTAAACTCTCATTTTCGTCTTGTTTTATATTAGGCCAGCAAACTACAATCAATAGATATTCGATTTTTGAGATGTGAATTTGATATTTACGAAGATAATACCTTGAATTAAGAGATCAGCGATAGAAGGGAGATGGTGAGGAGAGCTAGGGTTCTCAATTGGAGATTTTTGTGATTCATTTGAGAGCTTTGTGTGGGAACATTGCCACCGGAAATTACTTCCGGCGTCGGAGAAGACTTGCCACGTAGACATTTACAGGTGAACGGCCGATTCGTGATTCTCCGGAGGGTATGCTTATCGAAGGAGACGATATGCTCTTGTTCTTCGAATTTTGAGCTGAAAGTTGAGAGAGCAATTAAAAAAGCGGGAAATTTCATTTAATGAAGTTTCAGATATAACCCTCATTTATCATTTTATTACATTTTTCCGTTTGATTTTGAATGAATTTCGGTTTTTGTCCCTGTACTTTATCCATTTTAACTAACTTGTATTTAAACTTCATTTATTCCAAGTTTGTTCCTGAACTTTGCAATATCTCTTGGTTTTTGTCCCTCCATCTAATGATCGTTGATATTTTCTGTTAAATGAGGGATGTTTTAATCATTTTTCATTTTTTCCCTCTATGAAATAAATAAAAAAATATATTATATTATAAAAAAATTATAATACCCCAAAAATTCGTCATTCAGATTATATACAAATACGTGCATAATTAATTTGTACTTTATGCATTGTTGACTTGTACTTTGGACTCTAGATTTAAAGATGACCAATTGACCATGTTGAGGGCCAAACCTAGTCAATAGAAATTAATATTTAAACTTGCAATTTAAGAAATTTTATGGCTAAGGTAAATTTTGAAACTTTTAGAAGTTTGATGGGACCAAATTAAACAAATGGTTAAACTTATTATCTGATATTAAAAAAAAAGATCATACAAGGTTATTTCATTTTCTTCATATTCATCGTATACACACGCGTGCACACACACACAAAGAGAGAGAGAGAGAGAGAGAGAGAGAGAGAGAGAGAGAGTTAGAAAAAGGAAGAAATCACAATTTCTTGAAGAATTAGACAATATTAAGAGCATCTCCAACAGCTTCTCCAAAATGGAGAAAATGGAGATTTTAGACATTTTTGTGCTCCAACAGATTCTCCAAATCTTTCTCCAAAATGGAGAAAGTATGAGAAATAGTGTAATTTTCTCCAAATATGGAGAAATCTCCAAAAATGATTATCATAAGAGAGAAATTGTTTTTTTATTATATTCTACCAATAAGATTTTTTCAAATGAGATGGGTATGAGAGATAAATAATATTTTATTAGATTTATACAATATTTTAATATTATAAGTAATGATTTCATCTCCAAAATAGAGAATCTGTTGGAGATGGATGTAAATTTTTATGTAGATTTTGACTTTTAATTCTCCATTTTAGAGAAATTTTGAAGATGCTGTTGGAGATGCTCTAAGGCCCTATTTGGAACTGACTTAATGGGCTTAATAAGGGCTCCATCTTATTCGCTAAGCTATATTGGTGTGTTTGGAAATACTTTAAAATTTTAAAAGCCAATTTATTCCCTCAACTTATTCCCAACCATACCCTCATTTTCTTGTCTTGGACAAAAACCTCTCCATCGCACCAAAACCCTCTCCCTCGCTCGCACATAACCCTCAACCGCAACCCTCTCTCTCGTCGGAGCATCTCATCGTCGTCCTCTCTTCTCCTCCCATTGCTGTTGTAAAAATCAAACACTGTTTTGTGGGATTAATTTTGTTTCTGATTTTGTTGTTGTGAAAGTCAAACCATTCTTCTTCTCGATCGTTTTTTCTAATTTTTGTGGGATTAATTTCCTTTCTAATGCATATTTCACTGTGGATTTTTCTGGGTTTCTTGTTAAATCCCAAAATATGGATTTTTCTAAGTGTTTTGATAGAGAAGACAAAGGTTTGGGAAGATCGAAATCACTTGCTAGACTACAAGCTCAAAAGGAATTCCTAGAAGCAATTTCTCTTGTTGTTGATAGAACATTCGAAGATAAAGACTCCATTTTTGAATTTTGTGATGGTGGAATATTGTTCCAGAAGCTATTGTAAGAAGAGGGCTGAAGAATCAATAAAACAAAAAAAATATACAAAGGGTAAAATAGTAATTTTTATGATTCAGTTAGTTTATTCAATACAATAAACAAACAAGATTTTTATTTATCCATACAGTCAGCTTTATCCATACATGACTTAATGAAAACCCAACAAAACAGCCCCTAAGTGTAATATTGAAGATTTGGAGTCAAAAACACTAAGGTAATCTTTTGATAACTTCAATTTTTGTTTTTTATGATAGCACACACAATAAGTATGTGCATTATCTTTGTTTAAATAACTTAGGGGTTGTTTGGCAGTTGCTGAATGGTTTAGTTCAGAATGATTAAGTGGTCTGAATGATTAAGAAGTTTTTATGATATAGTGTAAAATGAAATATGGTTGTTTGTTAATTGTTCATAATGAAATCAAGGCTCTTAATGGTTAAGGGAGGGTCAGGATACAAAATCATTAAGAGAATTTTGGAACCATTAAGAGGCATCACTTTTTTTTGCCAAACAAAATTTACCTCTTAGCGATTCAGAGGTTGCCTCTTAATGGAACCATTAAGAGGTAAACAAACAGCCCCTTAGGTGGTTAAAAGTGGATGGATTCACTTACTTTGACTAGTTTTTTCATAAATTGAAGTTATGTTTTCATTTGGATCTTTAATGTTGAAATTAGAATCTGCTAGTAGTTCTATGTTAAGATTATGATTAAACTATGCTAAATTGGTTGAAACTGTTCAAGGATTGGTATTTGGAACTATTGATATGGTTATGAGCTCTAATGTGTAGTTGTGCCCCCCAATGTGTTTGATGAAATGAGTAAATGGAAATTACATGTAAAACAGGTTTTGTCCAATGAGTTCAAAAATTCATTTAAACTGAATAGCTAATCCAAATGAGGTGTAAGATACACCTTTAGAAATGTTAGCGTGTTTATTACAACTTTATAGTTCACACCATGATCAAATTCTGACTTTAAGTGGCTCAAAATAGTGAGTTTTTGAGACTGGTCACAATGTACTCGGGATCAGCATATTGTTTTTGTAAAGTTTGTATAAAATCGATGGATGCTCTAAATTAGGTGATTTGAGCCTTAAGAGACTAAACTACAACTTTCATTTAGATGAGAACATCTGTATTGGCTTCTAAGTATGATCAAAATACAGAAATTTGAGACATCAAGAAGCCGATAACTCACTATTGGAATTTCCAGAATCAATTTTCTTTCAAAATGAAATATATTTTTATAAAAGGCATATAATTTATGTTTATTATGTATAAAGTTCCCTAAGGATATTATTAGCACTTTAGAAGGCTCTTAGGCAATTTTAGGACCCTTGTGGCTTGTGTGAGTTTAGAATTATGAATTTAGTTTATCGAAAATTCAAAGAATTCATGTTGGATATGCAAGAGATCAAAAAGATAGGAAGGGAACCAACTCAGGTACGGATTCAATCTTTTTTGATACAGGGATGACCTATTTATGTGGTCATTCCATCCACGATATTTAATATGATTCAAAATATCCACAAAAGTGGGTATGTTGGTTATCCGAAACATTGTTTTAAATTCTTGATTTGTTTGTTTTAATTGTTGTGTTATGACTACTGAACATGTTCTTCGACCTGTTTGTGATTCCTATTATGGATTTAGCCGGATAACCTTTATCTTTTTAGAACCGAACTTCTATCGGATATGAGTTTATGTGTCTTAATCCAATTGTTCATTTTATGAACTTTTATGTGACTTTCTGAAACTGAAATAGGTTGAGAAACTAGAAATCCCGTTTGGAATATGATTTGATTTAATAATATTGGATTTCATGACTTGGACTTTGTTTTCCGAACACCCGGGTTGGGGGCACCTTTATCTAGGATGCTACCATAGTGGCTACAAAGACTATGACATCTTCAACAAACCATACTTTGTACCTGGTCTTTACGGAACAGGCTAACCGATAGCGTATGGATTGATCCTAGAACTAGTTCCAGAACTTGAGGTCGTGGCTAAATCCATGGTGGGACTTAGGCAGTGTTTGCACGTATCCCTATTTCCCAATCGTTTGAATGGTTTGGCCAACCATCAAACATGTCCTTGTTGCAAGAAATGCAAATTTAAATGATTTGATACTTGGTTTTGGACTTTTGAGACTTCGTTGTTGATTTCCTTTGTTTTGGACTTGTGACTGTTTCGAGTTAATTTTTGGATCATTATTATTTATGATTATTTAATCATTGAATATATATATATATATATATATATATATTGTAACACCCTTAAATCTGAAAGAGTAACTAATTTAAAATTTTCCAATAATGCCTCAAGGGAATATAAAATCTTTACAACAACTCCATACTTGAAGTATTAATCTAGGTTTAACCATCAACAGAACAAGTAAAGTCTTACACAACGATAGATTAAAGGTTGGGTGTTACTAAACCCCAATTGCAAGTTGCTATTCCAAAAAATAAATGCGGAAGACTTCTCCAAACCAATCTCACTCGTGCATACAACTAGCACTCATCTCTTCACAAAAACGCTAGTGTTATTCCCCAACCTGAACCTGATCCACATGCCGACAAATAAAAAGGTTAGGCTAACGCCTAGTGAGTTCAAGAGTTTTCAACATGAACAAGTATATTTGTTAAAAGGAAAGAATACAGTTTAAATGATTATCTTTCAAAATGATTTATTTTAAATATTAAACGACTCATGTTTCAATAACACACACTTTTTAAAGACAAGTGTCCCAACATAGGCATTCCTCTATAAGGCAACTTCAACCCCAAACTCACCTAAAACATGAAAAGTAATTGGACTCCCAATTTATAAAAACAAGGATAAAAATTTATTTCCCGGAACACCCAAAACACGGACAGGGCATAATACTCAACCCATAAATCTTGAATAACAATCCATAAATGTAAAAAATCATCAAAAACATTGATAATAAAATAATACAATTTAATACCCAAATAACACCTTCCGGTGACGGGGGAGAGCCGATTTCGTTGTACATGGCAGAACACAAATTTAAGCCACATAGCCACGTTGTCGAACTACACCTCAAATCGTAACTGTATTGTCTGCTCTGTCGAGCTACACCTCCGGTCAGACTGTATTTCAAGTCCTAAAAACACCGTATCCCCCATTGCCTGCTCCGTCGAGCTACACCTCAAAGATACGCGATCTTATTGTCTGTTCGTTCTCTAGTGGAGTTTCATCCTCAGGGTACTCATTCGACCCCTAGTGCCTACTCACTAACATTAAAGATAGGAGCCTCAGCTCCTTACTTGATAACTCATGATGTCTAACCCTTGTGCACAAGAATTAGAACATCAAATCACAAAACCCATGGTCCCGAAGTACAACCCATATAGATTCTTCTCCGCAAAAAACCGGGACGACAACAATGCCAACATGACATAATTCCCAAGGTGAGAATATTAAGACTCCTCACCCTTAAATATGACTGACTTACATGCCTATGGATCAAATGCATTACAGTCTAAACACATAACTCCAAATACATGACACACACACTCAAAACATGTATTCTCCAAAATAAATGCAACTCACACTAAAGCGCCGCATTAAGTTATTAAAGTTGGAAAAATGTTCTCAAGACCCGACACAGACGAAAACCGAGCTTTAAGTCCAAAATCAAATGACCATATGTTAAAATCTACGAAATGCAATGTAATGCTACGCACGTTTACGTAGACACATGCTCCAAAATACATGAATACATTCCAACACAGTTTAGATTGAGACAAATCATTTTCCAGACAAGTTTATAATCCCATTGACTCTTTCAAAATGTCCTATAACACAAATCAAACATTTCCCATAACACACATTAAAATGCAATTACTCCAAGGGATATACACTCGTATGATAAATCATTAAAATATCAGTATCGCAGGTTTACTCAATAAAATACTTGAGTTACATCATTTCCCCAAAACCAAAAGTTTTACAACTTTTGAAATGTTTGCAAGGTTAGGAATGACCAAATTTCACTGACTCACACGTTGGTAATTTTTAAAACATTTCACGACACAAAATACACGTAATACCAACAACCATAAAAATGCATTTTTACCAAATAATATAAACTTATGCAAATAAGTCATCGAAACCTTTTCATTTTGATATATTTATCAAAATACCCAAAAAATCCAAAAATGGGTGTTTTACGAGTTTATAAAGTTAAACACTTCAGATAATCAAAACTTATCAAATAATTCAACAGTTGATAATTTCATATAAAACATATAAACATTTAAAATTTGTCATTTTGGCATGTACACCATTTTCACAAATCAACTTGAACTCACCTTGCTAGATTTAGGCTAAATCTAGATTTTCCCCAACTTGAGCTCTTTTGAATGAATTCGAATCTTCAAGCCAAAACTCTCAAAACCTAGATCCATAAATTTTCGACCATAAATATTCATTTTCAATCATATAAAATTGTTCCCCAAACATTATACATGAAAATCTTAACTTATACTACAACCCTAATTTTCCATACATGAAGAAGGAGAAGATTACCTTAACCAATAGCTTGAATCCACTACCAACACACCTCTAAGTCACCAACATAGACCACAAACTCCAAATCTTCAAATGATGAAAATGGTTGGATTAAACCCCAAGAAACTTGGTGAGGAAGATGAAGATGAAGGATCATGGTTCTAACCTTCAAACTTGCTAAATGATGAAGAATCATGTGATTTTAGGGGGGAAACCCTCAAAATGGGTTAGGGTTCGTTTTAGAGGTTGGGGTCGGTTTGGGAGAGAAAGGGGGAAGAGATTTAGGATTTTGGTGAGAAATGAGGTTTTGGTGGCCGGTTCCCCTCTTTTAAGTGCGCACAGTGCACGCGCGCGAGTGGTGGCGCGACCCGACTAGCGCGGGTAGTAGCGCAGAGCTCTGGACAGGGTCTCGCACAGGTCGACCCGCGCGAGCAGTAGCGCGGAGCACTGTCGCCATTTTCGTATTCTTTTCGACCAAAGATTTCGGGGTATTAAATATATCAATTGACTTGATTTAATTGTTTAATAATTATTTTCACTGCACTCAATTTTATTGATTTATTCTTAAAATTGCTATTGTTTTTGTCATCCGTTCATTGAGTGTGTCGCTCAGCTGTGCGTTATTTTTATACACGACAGGTATATGATATGTTGGGATTTATTTAATAAATCCAATAATTATTGTGGGCTTACATATTATTAAGAGTTAATTACACTGGTGGTCCTTGTGGTTTGTCTAAATTTTGGATTTGATCCCTAAAGTACACTATCTACGGTGGTGGTCCTTAACTTTATAATTTCATTTCACTCATCGTCCCTCTTACTTAACGTTGTTTGTTTCATCCATCACATTGTTTAAAGTAAGGGGCAAATCAGTCTTTTAATAAAAAAATCAATTCGGTATTTTAAAACACTTCAAGGTGAATTCAACGAACTTCATCATCACGTTGAATTCACAATTAAGAAATTAAGCACATTAATGGCAAATAAATTGCATTGCATAAGAAACTATCAACAACAAGAATAGAACATTTCAGAACCCCCAAAATACCTACTCTTTGTGTGCAACGAAATTAAAAACACAAAACCCTAAAATCTTGCAGAAAATCTAAGCCCTCTCACCTCTAATCCTCCTTGCCAATTGAATATCTCTGGGCATAATTGTAACCCTCTTGGCATGAATAGCACACAAATTGGTATCTTCAAACAATCCTACCAAATAAGCCTTTGCCGCCTCCTGAAGCGCAGCCACCGCATTGCTCTTAAACCTTTAGAGCCGTTTTGAAATCCTGAGCAATTTCTCGAACTAGCCTTTGAAAGGGAAGCTTGCGGATAAGTAACTCGATACTCTTCTGGTACTTACGAATTTCCCTCAGTGGCACCGTCCCTGGTCGGAATCTGTGTGGCTTCTTCACTCCTCCGGTTGCCGGAGTTGATTTCCTAGCCGCCTTCGTTGACAGCTGCTTCCATGGTGCCTTTCCACCGGTCGATTTGCGAGCAGTTTGCTTTGTTCTTGCTATCTCTTTGTAGGAATTCGGAGAAACTGAGATGGACGATCAACGGATTTGAAGACGAGAGGGACGGTGGGTGAAAGTCGAGATCTTGAAGATGAAGTACCTTGAATTCACGTTGAAGTGTTTTAACATAAAGAATTGATTTTTTTTTAAATAAAAGTCTGATTTGCCCCTTAATTTAAATAGTGTGATGGATGAAACAAACGGCGTTAAGTAAGAGGGACTATGAGTGAAACAAAATTATAAAGGTAGGGACCACCACCGTAGATAGCTTACTTTAGGGACCAAATCCAAAATTTAGACAAATCATAGGGACCACCGATGTAATTCACTCTATTATTAATCTAATTATGTTAAGGCTATTTAGTAATGGGCCAATTAAGTGATTAATTAATTATGGAAGCTCGATTAGAACTAAAAGGATGGTATGGGCCTCAATGAGAGGAAGCCCGTTAGGTTTAATTAGAGTTTAATGGGAACCCTAATTGCAACTTATATAAGGACGACTAGGGTTACGGTTCCCGACACACCAAAATCATAAGGTTCGATCTCTCCCCATTGGAAGAACATCCGGGATTTTGCGTTGAGGAAAACCGTAACCGGGAATCTGCGAATCAAGCCAAACTAATGGAGACGGGTATGCACGTTCTTATTCCTATTTGTTTAATAATTCGATGCTTTCTGGATAGATTCTAACAAGTGGTATCAGAGCCACGGTTTTTTCGCATTGAATTATTTATCTTTTCTTTTCCACTCGATCGTGGTTGTTCATATTTGGAGAGAATTATATTGCTTTAAGGTTTCGTTTTTTTTTCTTGAGTTTTCGAACCTCGCGACGCGAATGGTTAAACTCGCGACGTGAGTCTGCTTTATTAGGGTTTCTGGATTTCGTTTTGCTAACTTCGCGACGTAGGGATTAGGCTCGCGACACGAGATTGGTTCTGTTCTTGGGACATCTCGCTACGCGAATAAATGACCTTGTTGCATTAAGCTTTCACTGTTTTTTTGTGTTTGGCGATTCTTGCGACGCGACGAGCCACTCTCTGATGGTTTTCAGGCTTTGGCACGAAAATTTTTGCGACGCGAATTTGGGTTCCTCGCTACGCGAGACACACTCTGGATTATAACCTTCATTCCTTGCGACGTGAGAACTCTGGCTCGAGACGCGAGATAGTCGAAACTTAGGTTTTTATTTTGACTCTTGCATCATTAGGTAATATTCGGAGAATTATGTTAGTTGGGCTAAAGTGAAATTGACATTTCCCATTGAAATTAAGTGTTGTTCGATTAAGACCTTGTTTTTGATCAATTAGGAATAACGTAAAGTTTGTGGTTGTTCCGTTAGGTTTACACTTAATTGTCTTGTATTTTTAAATAGATTGATTGACACAACATAGTTGCCAATGCAACCTTTGTTGTGAAGATTGATATATTTGAAATATAAACATGAGTCAATTTTTGTTCATGCAAAATAATGATTGGCCCAAAGGAAAGTCGTTATTTTGGCCGGATAATTGATATACATGCAGTAATGAATATGTGATTATTATAAAGTTTTCCATGTGAGCAATAACGGGCCCAAAGGACGGCTGTTGTTTGACAGGATTTATTTTCAGTATTTGATTACCGCATTGAGAGTACCAATTATGAGTCAATAGTTAGTCCAAAGATTAATTATTAATGTTGTACTAGGTATCTTGTTAATGGGCCCACCAGTAGGTTTCGAATTGTTTATGTCATTATTTTATTCTCCGCTATGATATAAATGTTGAGCATGTTATGTTTTGATATATACAGTTGCTAATGCTAATAACGTATCTGCCCAACTTGCTGGTATCCCTACTTTGAACGGAACGAACTATGCCATGTGGAAAGAAAGCGTTGAAATCGTTCTCGGTTGCATGGATTTGGACCATGCGCTTCGGATGGAGCGACCCGTTTCCACTACGGAAAATCCAAACACAAATAAAATTGAGAAATGGGATCGCTCTAATCGCATGTGTCTGATGATCATGAAGCGCTCGATTCCGAGCACATTCAGGGGCTCTATCACTGAGAGCACTAATGCCAAGAAGTTCCTTAAGAAAATTGAGAAATTCTTTGCCAATAATGCTAAAGCGGAAGCGAGTAACATCCTAATGAAACTCGTTACCATGAGATATAAAGAAAAGGGGAACATAGGGGAGTACATTATGGAAATGTTCAATCTCAATGGGAAACTCAAGGAACTAAAGTTAGAGCTTTCGGATGACATGCTTGTTCACTTGATTCTCATATCTCTTCCTGCACAATTTGGTCAATTTGTGTTGAGTTACAATACTCAAAAGGATACATGGACTCTTAATGAGCTCATGTTACATCTTGTGCAAGAGGAAGAGAGACTAAAGCGAGATAAGGTAGAAAGTGCTCACTTGGCATCAACCTCTCGGGATAATAAAAAGAAGAGAGCTAAAAGAACTGCAGAAAGTGGACCAAAGCAGAAAAAGCATAAGAAACAGAATAAGGAATTCACCTGTTTCTTTTGCAAGAAGGCGGGATACATGAAGAAGGAGTGTCCCAAGTATGCTGCTTGGCGAGAGAAACATGGTAAGACTCTCACTTTTGTTTGTTCTGAAGTTAATTTAGCTTTTGTACCTGAGAATACTTGGTGGGTAGATTCTGGTGCTACTGCTCACATAAGTATGTGTATGCAGGGTTGCTTGTTGAGCCGACTGCCGATTGATAATGAAAGATTTATATATGTGGGCGACGACACTAAAGTTAAAGTTCAAGCTATCGGGACTTTTAGATTACTATTAAAAACGGGTGTTTATTTGGATTTGGTTGAAACTTTTATTGTACCATCATTTAGGCGGAATTTAATTTCTGTTTCCTGTTTGGACAAATTTGGTTATAATTATTCTTTTGGAAATAATAAGGTTAGTTTCTACTTAAATTCAAATTTGGTTGGCACTGGTTCTTTAATTGATAAACTATATCTGCTTGAAAATGTTGCTTTAGATAATGAAATTTTGCACTCTGCTGCTAAAGGTACTAAGCGAAAATTAAATGAGGATTCTGCCATCCTATGGCACAAGCGTTTAGGACATATCTCTAAACATAGAATTCAGAGGCTTGTTGATGAAAGAATCCTCAATTCTATAGATTTAACCAACTTTCAAGTTTGTGTTGAATGTATAAAAGGAAAACAAACAAATTCAAGAAAGTTAGGTTCCAATAGAGCTACAGACGTCTTAGAATTGATTCATACTGATATATGTGGACCGTTCCCTACGGCTTCTTGGAATGGTCAACAGTATTTTATCACATTCATAAACGATTACTCTAGATATGGATACCTACATTTGATGCATGAGAAGTCTCAATCCTTCGACGTATTTAAGGATTTCAAACCCGAAGTTGAACTTCAACTAGGCAAGAAAATAAAGGCTGTCAAATTTGATCGTGGTTGTGAATATTACAACAGATATGGCGGATCAGGAGAACAACGTCCAAAACCATTTGCCCTCTACCTAAAGGAGTGCGGAATTGTCCCACAATACACCATGCCAGGAAAACCTAGCATGAACGGTGTTGCTGAAAGACGAAACCGAACTCTTAAAGACATGGTTAGAAGTATGATTAGTCATACCTCTTTACCGGAACCACTTTGGGGAGAGACACTAAAGACTGAAGTCTATATCCTTAATAGAGTTCCATCAAAAGCAGTAACTAAAACCCCGTATGAGTTTTGGACAGGCAAGAAACCTAGTCTAAAGCATTTGCATGTTTGGGGATGTCCAGTTGAGGCAAGGGCTTACAAGCCACATGAAAAGAAACTGGACTCAAGAACAATTAGTTGCTATTTTGTTGGATATGCAGAACGCTCTCAGGGCTTTAAGTTTTACAATCCCACTACCAAATCCTTCTTTGTGATAGGAAACACAAAGTTTCTTGAGGATGTTGAGTTTGGGGGGGGGGGGGGAAGATAAATTAAGGAATGTTGTCTTTGAGGAAAATGAAGCTCAGGATCAAAATACTTCTATTCCCAACACTGTTATTGACAATGATCAGGTCTTTATACCAATCATTGTTCAAGATGCAACTATAGTTCAAAATATTGCCAACACTGTTATTGACAATGATCAGGTCTTTATACCTATCATTGTTCAAGATACAACTCCAGTTCAAAACACCAGTGAAGGTGTACCTCTAGTACAAGACAACAATGAAGTTCCTCCACCTGTTGAACAAACTCAACAAACTCAAGAAGTGCCATTAAGGAGATCCAATAGAGAAAGAAGAAGTGTGATTCCGAATGATTATATCGTCTTTCTTCAAGAACATGAGACATAAATAGGCATAAGGGAAGATGATCCAATTAACTTGAATCAAGCCTTGTCTAGTTCTAATTCTCGAAAATGGATCAATGCCATGGAAGATGAATTAAAATCCATGAAGGACAATGACGTTTGGGATCTTGTCGAGTTATCGAAGGATGCGAAACCCATTGGTTGTAAATGGATATTTAAAACCAAGAAGGATTCAAAAGGTAACATCAAAAGATATAAAGCTCGTCTTGTCGCAAAAGGATTCACTCAAAAGGAAGACATTGACTATAAAGAGTCTTTCTCTCCGGTTTCATCGAAAGACTCCTTTAGAACCATTATGGCACTAGTAGCTCATTTTAATTTAGAGCTACACCAGATGGACGTAAAGACGACATTTCTCAATGGTAACATTGATGAAACAATTTACATGACGCAACCTGAAAACTTTGTATTAGGTGATTCGAAGTCTATGGTGTGCAAATTAAAGAAGTCCTTCTATGGTCTCAAACAGGCTTCTCGTCAATGGTATCTCAAATTTCATCATGTAATCACCTCTTTCGGTCATGAGGTAAATTTGGTGGAAGATTGTGTATATCATAAGTTCAGTGGGAGTAAAGTCATCTTTCTGATATTGTATGTTGATGACATACTAATTGCCACTAATGACTTGGCTTTATTGCATGATACCAAGAAATTTCTCACTAAGAATTTTGAGATGAAGGATCTTGGTGATGCCTCTTTTGTATTAGGAATTCAAATACTACGAGATCATTCTCGTGGGATTTTAAGGTTATCACAAAAGAGTTACATTGATAAAGTCCGTGATAGATTTGGCATGCTGGATAGTAGATCAGGCGATACGCCCATAACTAAAGGAGACAAGTTTAGTCTCAAACAGTTCCCCAAGAATAAACTTGAGATAAAGGAAATGCAGAAGATTCCCTATGCCTCGGTTGTGGGTAGTCTTATGTATGCTCAGGTTTGTACTCGTCCCGATATACCTTTCATAGTGGGAGTTTTGGGCAGATACCTAAGTAACCCGAGAATGGATCATTGGAGAGCAGCCAAACGGGTCATGCGGTACTTAAAGAAAACAAGGGATTACATGCTCACTTACAGAAAATCGGACTCACTAGAGATCATTGGGTATTCAGACTCTGATTTTGGTAGATGCCAAGACACCGGTCGATTCACATCAGGCTATGTATATGTGCTACCTGGAGGGGCTATTTCCTGGAAAAGTGTCAAGCAGACGCTCGTAGCTTCTTCAACTATGGCGGCGGAATTCATAGCTTGTTATGAGGCATCCAATCATGGAATTGGCTGCGAAATTTTGTCATGAGGTTGCGTATAGTTGAGGGTGTCGAAAGACCTCTAAAATTATTTTGTGACAATAATTCGGTCGTGCTGTATTCAAATAACAATAGAACCTCCATAAAGTCGAAACATATAGATATAAAGTTTCTGGTTGTTAAAGAAAGGATTCAAAATGGTTAGATTGCGATAGAACACATTAGGACAAACTCGATGCTTGCAAATCCGCTAACCAAAACCTTGGTGCATAAAGTCTTTCACGAGCACACTATGAATATGGGTGTTATTTTGGATGACACATCGGTTTAGTAGGAGTTTGTATTTTGGTGTTTTATACCATGAACAATAATTAGTTTATTTTCTGCAGACTTCGGATTACTGTTTATTGACTATTTATGAATATATAATTTCTGATTTTGGTTTGCATTAGAAATTTGTATTTGACCTCATAAGGTTAAAGTTGAACCAGTTGGAAATAGGCATGATTTTAATCACATTCCATGTAATTTCCATGCCTCTCATCCATACTTGATCTATGTCATTGAAATATGTTGGTATGGTGACCATGGAAGGTTTAGTCACATTATTGAGGTGACAAAAGCCTCCATGATCCTTACTGATGTACAAGATGGACCAGATTGTACCTAAGGAAGTTCTAAGTAAATAAATAGCGTAAGGTTGAGCTATAAGGAAATTTTTTATATAATTGATCAAGAATAACATGTAGCCCAAGTGGGAGATTGTTGGGATTTATTTAATAAATCCAATAATTATTGTGGGCTTACATATTATTAATCCATTTATGTTAAGGCTATTTAGTAATAAGCCAATTAAGTGATTAATTAATTATGGAAGCCCGATTAGAACTAAAAGGATGGTATGGACCTCAATGAGAGGAAGCCCGTTAGGTTTAATTAGAGTTTAATGGGAACCCTAATTGCAACTTATATAAGGATAACTAGGTTTATGGTTCCCGACACACCAAAATCACAAGGTTCGATCTCTCCCCATTGGAAGAACATCCGGGATTTTGCGTTGAGGAAAATCGTAGCCGGGAATCTGCGAATCAAGAATCAAGCCTAACTAATGGAGACGGGTACGCACGTTCTTATTCCTATTTGTTTAATAATTCGATGCTTTCTGGATAGATTCTAACATGATATACACTTGGGAACGGGATAAAGTGACGAGAGTGATAGAAGTAAAACTTTGGAATAATCCTGCCTAGTGACGATTTCTCTTTTCGTTATTAACTCGTAGCTATGTTAACCTTTTGGATTTACATATTTAATGTACATAATACTTAGCATGCTCTGTATGTTTTCCAACCTCCTTCTACGAATGAAGTTCTTTTGAATTTATGCATATATATATATATATATATATGTAAGTGTGTGTGTGTGTGTGTGTGAACATGTCCTAAATCACACGAGACAGAGGTCGTTACACACACACGCGCACGCACACACACACACGAATGAAGTTCTTAGTAGCTTGATTTTTAATATGTTATAATTAACACATGTTTATGTTATTTGACCTTTGTAGACGAAAGCAAAACAAGGCATTTCACCGAGCGCTTTGGAGCTCTTCAATCATATCCATAAGAAGAGGTCGGCTTCAGATACCTCCTCTTCGGATAACGGAGAGTAAGTGACTTCTAGATCTAGTCAGGTTGCGGTAAGTATTTTGTATAATTGTTATACTGTAAAACTTTTGAATATCTATATAGTTTGTGTTTAACTTTAAACTTTATAATTGGGTAACTATATATCTTAGTGTATGTATATATATATATATATACTAGTGTTGGGCCCGTGCATTGCACGGGAGGATAAATTTTTTGTTGGAATATTGAACCGAGTTAAAATGAAACGTAATTTATCTGTTAACATTTAATGAAATACAATGTGAAAAACGAATGTATTTTCATAAGTGGTTAACTTGCATATATTCTTAATCGTTTGTTGTTATGACTTTGTGCAATAATATTGGTAATAGTTTTGTATTATATTATTTAAAATTCAAACGACATGTCTCACAACATATTTATCTGACTATTGACTTCAAGACCTCATAGTATTAGTCGATAAAAATAAAGATATGTATATATATCTTATTCCCCTACTTCGAAAAATATGATTGTGGGTTTTGAAAAATATAAACAAATCCTCAGTAAATAAAATAAAATATAAAAAAGTAGTTTTTCAAAGAAACAACAATATAGTGGAATACCTTTTGTTCAGTTGCAGGTTCCGTCATTGACACCCGACCGTTCGTCTTCTTCTTGTACTCGGATGATACATAGAGAAACTATTTATAGTGAATGTAGAGAATATTTTAAAATCTTTTATTTTTATTTTCGATTTTACATTTAAATGTAAATATATTAAAAATATGGAAGAATATTTTTATATCTACATCGTTTCTATTTTATATTTTCTTTACACTTGGTTAATTTGAAAAATATTGCGGAATATTTTTATTTTAAAGAATACGATAATTTATTAGTGTATCTCGTTATTTTTTATTTTTAACTCATATCAATCTTCTTTTTTCTTCTGTTAATGCTCGTGAAAAAAAAATACGTGTAAATTTTATATTATCAAAAAAAATACGTGTAGATTTTATATTATGCTAATATAAAATACGTGTAGATTTTATAAAATAAAATAGATTTTATATTAGCAAAAAAAAATACGGAAGAAAAAAGAGTTTATATTACATTTCATTATGTAAAAAGATTTTATAAAATAAAATATGGAAAAAGATTTTATAAAATAAAATATGGAAAAATCATTATGAGATGTAATATAAAAAAATACGGAAGAAAAAAGATTTTATATTACATCTCATTAATATAGATTTAAATGTAAAATCTACATTTAAAATAAATTATGCTAATATAAAATCTATTTTATAAAATCCTCCAACAAAAAAACAAATAGTTATATTAATAAATGAGTATTCATTCCACAAATAGATGATTATGTGATATACTACGCTTGGAAATGTTGTACCAAAGCATTAAGAAATTGTAAATTAAGTAATTGACTTTAATTAGTTGTAATTTGTGCTTAAAATGTTGTAATTAAGAGTTTTTTATGTCGTTTTTATAATATAGTATATATATATATATATATATATATATATTTAGTTTGGGTTGCCATTTGTTGGACAAACATTAGGATTATTTAAGATAGAAATTTCATATATATATATATATATATATATATATATATATATATATATATATATATGTAGTTTGGGTTGCCATTTGTTGGGCAAACATCACTACTAACATAAATCGTATTACCGATGGCTGAAACAGTCGGTAAACCGTCGGAAAAAGGCTTTAGCGACGGTTTTGTGACGGGAATGATCGTTGGTAAAAAGCTGGTCGGTAATATTCAGCGACGGTTTTCCGACGACAACTACCGACGGTTCCAGTTACCGACGATTTTCCTACGGTATTTACTTATTAAAAATAAATATAAAATAAAATGAAAAAAACAATCGTCGGTAAGCCGTCGGTATTTCACTAATTTTCCGACGGTTTTCCGACGACTTATTAAAAATAAATAAAAAATAAAATAAAAAAGATACCGTTGGTAGGCCGTCGGTAAATACCGACTGTTTTTTGCCGTCGGTATTTCACATTTTTCTAGTAGTGCATTAGGATTGTTTAAGTTAGAATTTCGTATATATCTCTATCTATCTATCTAGTTTGTGTTTCCATTAGTTGGGAAAATGTTAAGATTGTTTAAGCTGGTTTGAAACGTCCCATTTACAGTCGTTATGCTATCAAAATTGACTTGTAGTATTTTGTAAACCAAATGGTGACTATACGACAAATCTCACCCAAAAGTACAACGATGATGCCAACCAGTATCCCCTAGTTGATACAGAGTTGTGGCATCATGTTGTTGGGGGAACCAAGAAAGGTCGTCTATTTGGGTTTGGGTACCACCAAGATCCCAATTTGGTCTTGACCATGATATACACACAGGGTGGTGCGTCTTCTTCTTCTACCCAGGTGTGTACCTCTTTTCCTTTTGATGATGTTTATCTGTTTTAACTTTCATATTAAATATTCTAACGTGCTCTTTATTTTTTAGGAATAGAAGCCTTAAGGTCCGAAATTCAATAATTGGAGGAAAACGCGCACCGGTGGGCGGAAGATGAGAGACAACATAAACATTATGAGGAGATGCGTAATTTGGTCAAACAAATCAGTCAATCTCAGCAGTTTTAGCCGTAAACGTAGCCAGAGTTCTGAATATCGATCTGTTTGTTTTGGAACAAATATAATTTGATTTGGAATAATTGGATCATGTATTGGAATATTTTAGTTTGTGTTTGGAATAATTGTGTGTTATTTCTTCTCGGACAATTTTATCGGGCATTTAATTAATGTATGATATTTTAGTAGTATTTTTCATATTTACAGGCTTTAAATGAGATAACAACATTTTTTTTGGAACTGCACATTTTACGGCGGATTACATTATCCGCCAGATACTATTTAATATTTTTTTTGTTTTATAAATATTTTTTTATTTATAAATTAAATAAAACCGGCAGACTTTCTCGGCAGCTATCCACCGGTAACTTTATTTGAATATTAAATTTATTTTCATAATTTTTTTAAATTTATTTAAATTTCCAGCGGACTGTCCGTTGGAAATCCGTCGGAAAAATTAACCAAAATCATTAATTAGTCTCATAAACTTTTAAGAAAAACAAAAATTTCAAAAATTGGTTATGTCGGATTTCCGGCAGCCAGAAGGATCCGCCGGAAATGTCATATCCGCCGGTATTTCCACCAGAAATTGACTTTTCCGGCGACAAAATCCGTCGAAAACCATCATTTCCGACGGATTTCCAATGATTTTGCCTTTGCCGCAAAAAAGCTGTTGTTTTTAGTAATGCAATTACTAGTCGTATAAGAGCTTTATTAAATGATAAAACACAACCAAATCAGGTTCATTGTGAAGCTTATGTCGTCAACCTAACTAACCTATAAAATCAATACAAAATACATGAAATTAAAATAACAAAATTTAGGTTTGTTTTTGGTACGTAGTCAAAATCCTATAATGGGTGTAAATCTTGTGATCAGCCTAACTAGTCTATATATAGATAGATAGAATCAATGCAAAGAACATGAAAAGAACCAACAAATTAAGTATAGCTATTTCATTAATAACCCATATCATATCACATGCCACTTCTCTGCATTTTAATCCTCATAAGAACATTCCCTTTGTGGCATAACATTTAATCTCTTCAAAAATGGAAGATGGATACAGAACAGGAATCTTGATTTTGGCATGTTCAATCTTTACATGGATCTTCCTTCACAGATGGAACCAAAGAACCAACAAAGGCCCAAAAACTTGGCCGCTTGTTGGAGCCGCTATTGAGCAGCTAATGAACTACGATCGAATGCATGATTGGCTTGTCAACTACCTAACCAAGTCAAGCACAGTTGCGGTTCCAATGCCCTTCATCACTTATACTTACATAGCCGATCCAGCTAACGTGGAACATGTTCTTAAAACCAACTTTGCCAACTATCCAAAGGTTTCTATTTCTATGCACCAAGAACTACAACTTACCGCAATCACTATCAAGATTTTTCATATATATTATATATACTAGGCTATGCCTAGACTAATCCCTTGGAAAATTATAACTGTAAGACATTAGCCCTGATTAAATCTTAGTGGCTACAATTGTTGTGTACGCCTGGATTCAAGATTTTCCATATATGATGTAGGCATGATTTTTTTTTTTTGGGTTTTTGAAGGGTGAAGTGTATCATTCATATATGGAGGTATTGCTTGGAGATGGCATCTTCAATTCAGATGGTGAGAACTGGAGGAAACAAAGGAAAACATCAAGCTTTGAGTTTGCATCTAAGAACTTACGGGACTTTAGCACAGTGGTTTTCAGAGAGTATAGCCTCAAGCTCTCTTATATTCTAAGCCAAGCAGCTTTTCATCACCAACAACTAGACATTCAGGTAACTTATTTAAAGGGCTTATTGACTTATTCCGTTTTGTCACCGCTTATAAGCATTATCAGTTTTCAGTGTTTGGAAGGGAGAAAAAAAATGCTTATAGCTTGTCACCACTGATGAAGAGTTTTTAATAAGTCGTTCCAATCTAACTTATTAACTTATTGAAACAACTTATGAGCTTTTTGGTTATTTTACATGTATAAGCAATCTCAAACAACCCCTAAATAACAACTTATTAGCTTATTACGTTTTGGTACCACCATAAGCTAATCCAAACACTTTTTATAAAACTAAGGTTTGACACCACATAAGCTAATAAACACTTTTATATAAAAGCATAATTAAGTTGTTTTAAATAAGCAATCCCAAACACCCCCTAAATCAAATATGAAGTCCCTATCTAGTTATAGATCCTTCCCATTAGGTGTATCCTATTGAGTAAATCCTACAGGATGTACATAGACCTTGTCTTTAACCCGAGGGTAGAAACCCAATTGAGTGAACCACGTAAAAAATTGTGCGTGATTGTTTAGTTATACGCTAAAATTAATGTTTTTTTGTTGTAGGAACTATTGATGAGGATGACTTTGGACTCTATATGTAAGGTGGGATTTGGAGTAGAGATAGGGACATTGGCTCCCAACTTACCCCACAATCGGTTTGCCAAAGCGTTTGATGCTGCAAACATTATAGTCACTCTCCGATTCATTGATCCGCTATGGAAAATAAAGAAGTTCCTAAGGGTGGGTTCTGAAGCTGTTCTTGATCAAAGTATCAAGATGATTGACGATTTTACATATTCGGTCATCCGTAGAAGAAAGGCAGAGATAGAAGAAGCTCAAGAGGTTTCAAATAATAATAAGGTAAATATAAGTACTTTACTAATGGTTTTTGTTGTTAGACATGGAGACAAAAAATGTAAATAAGGTGTTGTGTAAACACAAATTGGGTAAGAGTCACTCGTATACCTCAGATACCTTACCAGTTCTCGGTCATCAAAAT
The DNA here is from genome assembly GCA_954870635.1 of Arctium minus. Classification (NCBI taxonomy): domain Eukaryota; kingdom Viridiplantae; phylum Streptophyta; class Magnoliopsida; order Asterales; family Asteraceae; genus Arctium; species Arctium minus. The sequence goes on along the minus strand of OX941096.1, from coordinate 8,198,929 downwards.
GGCATAGTAAGTTCTTTAGTAAACACCATCATCTATATCCAGGTAAGCATTTTTTACATGGTAAGTGTTGAACGGGTAAGAGCAGTGGTGGATCCATGATTTTTTCCTGGTAGGGACACCTTTAAGGTAGATTAAAGCCCCTGTCCGATGTGTTTTTAGCATAATTTCACAGTTTCGAGAGATTTTTAAAGTTTTTTGGTTGATTTCAAGGGATTTTTAAGTTTTTTGTCGATGTCGAGAGACTTTTTAGGGTTTTTTGGTTGATTTCGAGAGTTTTTTTTTCGTTTTTTTGTTGATTTCGAGGTACTTCTTTTGGTTTTTTTGTTTGGTGAGGGACGAGATGATAAATTACTGGGGGAACTAGGGTAGAAAGTTAAAAAAAATTGTTTTTAACCTATTTTTTTTAATTCTAATGGGGGCCATCCCCCACTATTTATTATCTAAATTCGCCTTGGTTAAAAGTCATCACCCTCACTTACTGTGTAGAATTCTTGGTAAGCAAAAATGATACGATAAGAATGTTGGTAAAGACCATCATCTAGTAAACATCTCTTACCTGATAAGAGGAGTGTGTAGTTCATTGGTAAAAGGCTGGCATTTAATCTTATTTCATGTATTTATCAGATGAAGCATGATATATTATCACGATTTATCGAGTTAGGAAAAGACCCTGAAAACAACATCAACGACAAAAGTCTAAGAGATGTTGTATTGAACTTTGTTATTGCCGGACGAGACACCACGGCGACGACCCTTTCTTGGGCAATTTACATGATCATGGTTCACGATCATGTTGCAGAGAAGCTGTATACCGAGCTCAAAGCTTTTGAGCAAGAACGTGCAGAAGAGGAGAATGTTTCTTTGAAACCTTGCGAAACAGAAGATCCCGAATCTTTCGACCTGAGAACAAAACAATTTGCTGAACTTATGAGTTACGATTCGCTGGGAAAATTGTATTATTTGCATGCTGTCATCACAGAAACACTTCGGTTATATCCTGCTGTACCTCAGGTAAGTTGCTATACATTTTAAGGGAAAATCACAAAACTAGCCATTTTTGGTTCAAAATTTAATCCAATAGCAGTTGTTTATAAGGACATTTTAATACGAAGCGTTGCATTAAATATTTTATAGGACTTGAGAAAGTATCCTACAAACCCATCTTTTTATGGACGTCTGTTTTTATAGGAAACTTTTGAGAAAGTTTCCTACAAACCCAATTTTTTTATAGGACATTTGTTTTTATAGAACACTTTTTCAAACAATGTTTTATAAAAGAACTAATAAAAAAAACTTGTTACGAAGTCCACAAACGTCCTATAAACTTATTACAACGCCTTTAGATAGAACACTTAATTTTTTTTGGTCCTATAAATTTAGTCTTATAAAGCGGTCACTAAGAAATTTTTGGTGTCGTATAAACCCAATTTTGTTGTAGTATGTCATATGTGTGTGGTAAAATTTTAGGCAAAATTGGCTAGTTTGGTGATTAACCCATATTTTAATCTAATTAATTAAATAAAAGAAACTGAACTCCTAAAGATTTGATGTATTTGATGTTAAAAAGGACCCAAAAGGAATCTTAAATGATGATATTTTGCCTGATGGAACAAAAGTAAAAGCAGGAGGTATGGTGACATATGTACCTTACTCAATGGGACGAATGGAGTACAACTGGGGTCCCGATGCAAATGAATTTAAGCCCGAAAGATGGCTTAAAGACGGTTTCTTCCAAAACGCGTCTCCGTTCAAGTTTACTGCATTCCAGGTAACTAAAAAAATACCGATAAAAACAATAAAACCCATGCATGATTTTGTGTGACAGTTAGTTTTGTTGTATTGAATGCAGGCCGGACCAAGAATATGCCTTGGCAAAGACTCGGCATACCTGCAAATGAAGATGGCTCTCGCCATTTTGTGTCGATTTTTCAAGTTCGAATTGGTGGAAGGGCATGTGGTGAAGTATAGAATGATGACAATTCTGTCGATGGCAAATGGATTAAAGATTACAGTTTCAACACGTTCATAAGCAAAAGGGTCATATCTCTCTTTTTTGAGTCATTGCAGCACCGTTCTTTAGCATGTTAAATGTGAGATTTTGAACAATTTTACATGTGTTTATGGTATTTTATCAACCTCTTTAAAAGGATGTTTTATTTGTGTAAATGAGGTTCAGATAATCAAATTGTTAATTGTTTAGGTTTTAACCCTTTTTCTATGCTTAACATATATGTAGCCATGTTATCTCATTTTACAGTATAATCTAAAGCTTTGTGTATAACAAAAACTTTACTACTCTTAATGGTGCTACCACTATGATTTGTTTTGTGCTATTCGTGTTACATAAATTCTTAAATCCACCAAAGCCTACAATAGTTTCATCCCTATATTATGAACTTAGCCCGCCCTAAATAATCCCTTTTTAGCCGGATGAAATATGATAAACATGATTGTTCGGGCCAATTTACCGCACCTTAACTAATTCCATGGGGCCCTAAAGTTAAAAGCTAAAGCCTACACAAACTCCAGTAGCCTTGAGAGGACTCAAACTGGTGACCACCGAAAGCAAACTCAAGGCCTTGTTAGTTGAACTATCCCTAAGCGTTAGCCCGATGAACAAAGACTTTATTTTAACCTAGGCTAGAGCCATACCTATGCCACGCTAAAACGGAAAAAAAAATGTTTGTTATCAATAATATAATGGATGCAGTTAGGGATGGTGATTTGACCCGACCTGTTGGGAACACGGTTCACCCGACCCGGCCGGGGCCGGGGAATACCTGCAAAAACGGGTCCAGGGACCGGGCCCGGGGATACCCGATACTCTCAAACCGGGGCCGGGGCCGGGTAGCCTACCCCCGACCCGCCCGGTACCCGGATATATTATATAAGTATTTTTAAATATATATATATATATTAATAATTCTACATTCCTATTAGTTTTCCCAAATTACTGTTAATGTTTTGTAATTGTTCGTTCATGGGAAAACCTCAAAAAAACGGAAAACTGAGGAACACCCTGGTAGCCTTTAATCTGGACAGTATGCACTTGTGCATACAAGTAATTAATTTGTTTTTTGGTTTTTATGTACAAGTGCATATTATGCACGTGTGCATGTTCTAAATTACTTGTATGCACAAGTGCATACCGTCCAGATTAAAGGCTACCAGGGTGTTCCTCGTTCCTCAGTATTCCGTTTTTTTGAGGTTTTCCCTTGAACCTCCCCCCCTCCCCCCCCCCCCTCTCTCTCTCTCTATATATATATATATTGTATATAAACTCAATAAATTATATTTCATCATATAAAAAATGTAAAAAAAAACGGGTCTAAATTAGGCCGGGTAAACGGGTTCCAACCGGGTATTGACCGGGGTCGGGTAGTCAATCCCCATACCCGCCGGGACCGGGGCCATGCTTACTAAACCGGGTTCGGGACCGGGTAAGGGGATACCCGCCCCAAACCCGCCCCGTTGCCATCCCTAGATGCAGTCAGTCCTTATAGTTGGGGTGGGAGGTGGGGCCCCTCACATCAGGTTTTCGAGAAGGAAGAAATAATAAGAATTGTTGTTTTAGCTGTCTACCGGCCAGCTAGAGGTAAATCAACGGTCCCCTCAGTGCCTTTGAGGGATTTCTTCTCGTTTGTCGTGAAGATCTAGGAGTGTGAGCAGTACGAGCTGAAAGACTCCCATACTGTTTGGAGTTACTTTAGGAGGTCACTTGACATCCATAAAGTTTTAAATTTTGTTTTTTTATTGATATATACCTTTTTTGACCCTTGAAAAAAATAAGGTTTGACCCTAAATTACCACAAGGAAGTTTGTTTCTTATATTTTCTATTATGTTATTTAAATCTGACACCTATCGCCAAAATTTCTAGATTCGTCATTGCCTTATAAATTGATCCAAACCATTATCTAAATGATTTTTTTTAAAAGTGATGGGTGTTTGGGATGTTTAGAACTCATCTCCTTTTGAATGGGAACTTCGTTGATGATCTTCCTTTTCTGCACCAAGCTAATGTTATATGAAATGGTTTGAAACTTTATCTTACGTCTATTTTCCGAGCAATCCAAAAACCTAATCCGGTATACTACTCCTTCCATCCCAAAATAAATGTACAAACATAAGTGTCCAATTTTGAAAATAAATGCATACTTTCTCATTCTACCGTTAATTATGAGATGAGGAAATCAATTATGTCTTCTATTATGTAAGGTAAAACTATCATTTAATTCAACAAACGTGAAATAATTACACTTTCTAAAATTATATGCCTTCTTTATTGTAGATGCTTATTTTAGGATAGAGATAATACTCTTTTAGGTATCAAGTAAACAACCTAACAGAATCACACAAAATGGTAACTCATGTAGCTTTCTAAAGCACAAAAATAGTTCTTACAATTAAAATAAGATGTTAAGTGGTAGATGTGGACCTGGATGGTTCACCAAGTATATATATATATAATTTGGATCATATATTAATTATTTGAGTAAACTACACTTTTGGTCCCTGTGGTTTCCTGAAAGTAACACCTTTCGTCCCTACAGTTTCGAAAATACAACTTCACCATCGTGGTATGCAAAAACGACCGGATTAGGTCCCTCCCACTAACAGTCGTTAAAAAAGATCGTTAAATCAAGGGTATTTTAGTCTTTTTAGGTTTTATCTAAATTTTCTTTAACAAATAAATAATAATGTAGAATGTAGGGACCAAAAACGTAGCTCTCTAATTTATAAGCAAATGCTCGCCTGAACAATTACCCACAATCCTCCACCGGCGACCTCATCCCCCTTCGATACAGACGTGCACCACAACATCTCCCCCTCTTCTCCCCCGTTCTCGCTTCACCTTATCGTCCGATGACCATCGGAACCCGATCTAATCATCGACATCTTCTTCGGTGCTTTAACACCATCCAGTGGCCATTGCAGGTGCAGAAGATTTAGCTTTAATCTCGAATCTTACTGCCATATTCAAACCCAGATTCAGTGCAACAAAAATCGAACCCATATGTAGATTAAACCTTCAGATTCCTCGATGTTAAACCTTGAAATAACATGGGTTTCTTTTCATTTTGCTTCTGATATGGATTTGGGTCCAACCATTAAGTTTAGATTAGTGTTCAGTGGAGAGGAGTTCACAGAAACACAACCTCATGAAAGCTAGAAATAGGTGTAGAATTGTGGTTATCATCTGAGAAAACAAATTATTTGGTATGCTCATCATCCAAGTAAATCATCCGATGAAACTTTTCATCAATTTGAAAATCAAAATTACTTAGTAAGGCTTGCCATCTTGCAAAAATTTGTTTTGATATTATATTTTTAACATCATTTTCTAAAATGGGTTTTGCAGATTGACAATCTATTCGTAATAAAAATGGTTTCATGTACAAATCATCTTCAAATTTTTTGATACATAAAACTATTGATAAAATCTCCTTTTTACTGTTGAATAATTTCTTTGAGTATCATTCCATGAACCTGAGAAAAATCTAACTAATTCTTCCTTTGCTTGGTTATTAATTTTTTGCTTTAGAATGCCTCCGAAACCTAGATCACTAGCATCGGTTTCAACTATTATTTGAGCTTTTGGTTGAGGTATATGAAGACATGGTAAATATTTTATTTTTTGTTTGATATGTTGTACAATTTTAGTATGTTCTTGAGTCCATGGTTCTGGATTCTTTTTGAGTCTTTGATAAAGAGGTTTACATATGATTCCTAAATCTTGGAAAAAGTCATGAACATAATTTAAACATCCTAAAAATCTTTGAAGTTGAGTTTTATCTTTGATTTCATCTGGAAATTTATTTGAAAACTCAAGGCTTCTTTGAATTGGTTTTATTGTTCCTTGAACAATATCATGTCCTAAAAATATGACATTTGTTTGAAAAAGATGCATCTTTGGAGCAGATACAACTAATCCATTTTTATATATTAAATCATAAAATATATTTAAATGTTTGAAATGTTGATCAATAGATTTTGAAAAGATTAAGACATCATCAATATAAACAATAGCAAAATTGCTTATTGGCATTATGATGTCATTCATGATATTTTGAAATTCGGATGGAGCATTTTTAAGTCCAAAGGGCATAACATTCCATTCATAATGACCAAAGGGAACATTAAAACCTGTTTTATATTTATCATCTTCATGAATTTGTATTTGCCAGAATCCTGACTTCATATCAAATTTTGAAAATATATTTGAATTATATAATTTTTTGAGTAAATCTCTTTTATTTGGGATTGGATATCTTATCCATTCTAAAACCTTATTTAGAGGTTTATAATTAATGACTAGTCTTGGACATCCTCGTTCTATCTCAGCTGCATTCATAACATAGAAGGCTGAGCAAGACCAAGGGGATTTTGAGGGTTATGAGTTTTTTATCTAAAAGTTCTTGAATCTCTTTTTTACAATGTTCTTGTAACTCGTTTGACATATGAATAGCTCTTGATCTTGAAGGGATATCTCTTTCATTGAATTCTTTAATATAGGGTAATTTGACTATGTGTTGTTTTCTTTTCCAAAAGGCATTTGGAATATTTGAGCAAACATTGTTTTCAAAATTTTCTTTTATATGTTTTATTTTATTCTGATTAGTTTGATTATGAATTTGATCAGAAATTTTTAAGCTATTAATTTCATTTCTTAAATATTTTGCTTGATTAATCTTATTTTCTAAATGATTTAATTTTGTAGAAGTAATTGGATTATCAAATTTGAAAAATACTTCTTTACCTAATACTTTTGCAGAAATTCCATCTTCTGATATAGAAATGGGGTATAATTGAGAAATAAATGGAGTTCCTAGAATTAACGTTGAAGTTAAATTCTTTGCCAGTATTAATGAAGTTTTGAGACAATAACCATTGTTACATATATGAACTTTTGAAACTTTGTATTCTATATTTAGAGAAGATCCGCTAGCAGTTGACAACCTATTAGCCGTTTTCTCATAATATTTGGTAGGTATGGTTCCTTCTTGAATACAATTCATGTCAGCACCACTATCAATTAGTGCTAGAACCGTTACTTTGAATTCATTTTTTATACATAATTCAATATATGTGTTCCATCTTTGAAAAGTTATTCTTTTTGGTATTTTCTTGATTTCTTTGATTTCTATATTGCTTTCTTCTAAATCATTTTTAATAATTGCTTTATTTTTCTCAACGTTTGATAATTTTTCTTTGATTAGTCCTATTTCTGTTTTAACATTCTCTTTGATTAGTTTTATTTCTGTTTTGACATTATTAAGTTCTTCTTGTAAATCTTGAACAGTTATTGATGTATTTGGCTTAGAAAATCTTTTGAAAACTTCGTGAAGATTAAACATCTCAGTTGGATTTGAATTTAAAATTATAGGGTCCTTTTTATTATAATTGATAAACTTATTTAAAGCTTGTTCTTTAATTGTTTGATCTGGAATTTGATCTAATAATTCTATCATTTCTCTATCTTTATCTGTAATTACATTGATTTGATTGCAAGTGCAGTTTCTATACATTCACAACTTGCTTCTGAATCTGATGTTGAATAGTTTTTAACATTGTATAAATCATTTTCTTTAAAGTCAGATAGACTAGATGATTCACTAGAACTATCATTATTGAGCATTAATTTACACATTTGAGCTTTTAACTTATCTGATATGTCTAATTGATTAATTTTTCTTTTGACATAACAGTCTTTTGCCATATGACTTGTTTTGCCACATTTGTAACATATGATTATATCTTTGGATACTTTTTTATTATTTTTATGAAAATTTGGTTTCTTTGTATACTTCTTATGATATTTTTTTCTTTTTATTATCATTATATTCTTCAACTTTATTATATTTAGAAGTATATCTCTTATTTGCAAATCTTTTCTTTGGAAAATGCTTTTTTGGTTTTGAAGAAGGAGTTGAAATAGGTTGATAACCATATTGTTGACAAAAGTCTCCTAATTCATTTTTACTAGTGATTCTGTCTTTTTTGAGTTTAGCTTTGAATTTTAGGTCTGAACAATTTGTCAAACCTTCTCTATTAACATGATTAATTAACTCTCCATAAGTTAAATCTCTATAAGGGATTTGATTATTATATTTTTCTCTTAGATTATTTTTAATCTTTTCAGCGAATAAGTTTGGTAATTCTGCAATGAATCTTTCTTTCCAGTAAGCTTCTTTGCAGTATGGTCTTAACATGACTTTTGTTAAGAACATGTCTTTGTACCATCTAAAATCTTGTAATTTTCTACAAGTTAGGTTGAGGAGTATTTCTGCATTTCTTTCTTGGAACATTGTTGGATCTCTTATATAATTCTTCATTATAGCATAAATAAGAGTAGGAATTATATCTAATTCTTGATTTTGAATCTGTTGATTATTTTCTGTTTTGATTATGGTTTTGGTGGCATTTAAGATAGTAGCTTTTTCATCAGGTGTAACATATTGTTCCCACCACCCCCTTAAATTGCTAGTAAAACCTGAAATTAATAATTCAGCGATTTGCCTTTGACCATTGCCTTTAATGGTGTAAGCATTAGCAACCATATTGAATTCTTGGAGTAAATTTATAATTTGATGTTCTGATAATCCATCTAGATTCCACTCATAAACTGATGTACCATCAAATTGACTTCTAACAAAAGAAAGGTCTTTTGCCTCATATTGAACATCTGGGAAAGTGGGTCTTGAATAATAATTTAGAGTTTGAGGTCTACTTGTTGAAGCAAAATTGTCACTAAATTTTATTTTATTAATATTATCAATTTGTGGATTATTTGAAAATAGTTCCTGAATTTGAGAAATGTTATCTTCATTTGATTCACTATCAGAATAGTTTTGAGATGAATTGTCTGAATCTTGATTAATAACATTGACTTTCATATTATTTAATTTTTCACTTAATTCATCCATTATTTTCTTATTATATCCAAGATTTATTTTTGAATCCGTTATCTGTTGAGGTATAAAAATTGGATTCTCGATTTTTATAGGTGCTTTTGATTCTTGTTTTTCTTCAATTATTATTTTATTTAGAATTATTTTCAATTCTATTTAATTGTTGACTAATTGTATATAATATCTCATTTGAATAATTATTTTGATATATTATATCTTGAATTAATTCTTCTTTTTTCTCTACTTTTTTAATCGTTATATGGGGAGTAGCTATATATTGATTTTGTATTAATATATGTTCTTTAGGTGGATGAATAGCTATGATTTCTTTTTGATCTATTATTGTTTTATATGTTTGAGTCAATTTTGGGGTGTTATAAATATTTAAAAAAGGATTTGGAATATTGTTTTGTTTGCAAAATACTTGTTCATACCATTCAAAGAATGAGATATGAACTTCTCTTTTGATAACATATATTCTCCATTGGATTTGATGTCTCAATTCTTCATCACTATCATTGACAAATTTGTAATACCATTTTCTTTTATTTTTATTATGATCAGCATAAAATTCTTTTTTAAGATATTCCATATTTATTGTTGATTCTACCATATTAATAAATTATTGATTTAACAAATTATTAATTCGGATCTGGCTTCTTGAATCCATTGAAACATTATTTTGATTCTTTCTTCAAGTTGTTTTATTCTTATAATAATTTTTCCTAAATGTATTATTTGAGTAGGTGTTAATTTATTATAAAGATTCCATTCTTTATTTTGATTTTGGTTTTTAATTTGTAATATTTTTGCCTTTTTAAGTATAGCTAATTCTCTTGAATCCATTTGTATAATTTGCCAACAAGAAGTTATAAGGAGTTTTTGAATTTTATTTTGATTACACAAAATTTGAGTTTTATTACTCATATTGAAGCTTTGAATCTATTTATTTCTGATGATAACATGTCTGAATGAGTTGGGCTAGGTAACCCTTCAGATTCACTTTTGTTGTCTTCTTGATATATTGGTTTTGGAATATTTTGATTAAAATCTACATATCTTAATGATTTAGATTTTTGAAAACCTCCTAAATTAATAGTGCTACTTGTTGAACCTGTAGAAAATCTTGATGAAACAGATTGAATAGTATTAAAGTTAATATCAACAGAACCATCTTCATGTTCTATAATATTTGATATTTGATTAGTAGTATCTCCTGGTTTAGGTAGACTTATATCTTGGAGATTCCAGTTACAAGATTGAGTAATTTCATCCCATTTGAGTCTTTTTGGAGTTTGTACTTTTGTATGTTGAGGATTTGATTCAAATATGATAGTTTCATTTTTTGAACTAGTTAATCTTGTTACCAAAAGGGTGTTAGCCTAGTGGTAAGGCATGTGGACTAGCTAGTAGCGGTCTCATGTTCGAACCCTGGGGGACGCATCCTGGAGGTACGGGGGCTTCGACCCCGGGCTGCATGCTTTAGCAGTCGGGCTTCGGCCCATATTGCCAGGGATTAGTCTGGGCCCAATGTGGTTTGGGATACCCTCTATGCCTAATCTGAATAAAGGTTTGATTGCTATTTGAACTAAACCAACATGTAAGAACTTAAATTTCTTTCTATGTTGTATGATTGCAGATTTTGATAAAAGATTTAGACTATCATAGTCTTTATTGATTGAAACAGTTTGTTCTGTTTCTTTAATTGAATATCCATGTAAAAAATCGAAAGCTCCGATTTTCTATATTGTATTAAAACTTTGTTTTGGAATTGTCCAATTTGATAAACTCTGTTCGATGTCAGAAATATGAATTTCAGTAGAATTCATATGAAGATCATTTTCTTAGTTGTATTTTATTGTCTTAATGAAGATTTTTATAAAATGAAATCTAATCTTATTTATTTAAATCAAAGTTACTTAGAAATAAAAATGATTTATCAGAAAATGAAGTCTTTTCATGATAATTGGATATTAGCGTTGGTTTTAACTCAGCGTTGGTTCAGCCTTGGCCGTTGGAGTAGCATAAGTGACGCAATGAGTAGTAAGACGTCCAGCCGTACCAGATCAGTGATAGGTGGTCCCGTTGTCGTGGTCCAGTTAATAGTCCAATAATCATAAGAATTCTTAACTTTCAATAAATCAAATTTATATCTAAAGACACTTTTATTTAAACAAAAGATGTTGAATTTATATATATATATATATATATATATATATATATATTCAAAACTCTTCATAACAAGAAGAGTGACATGGTTGGGGATATGTTCTTTTGGGTTATAATTTATAAATAAAATAAACACAAAATTATTATCGATGCATCTCAAACTTTTCGTAACAACAAATATATATATATATACTATATTATAAAGCATTTGAGACAATATAAAAAAAATCTAACTTTTATGAATCAAATATTGTTTATTGATTCATATTACTTAAAATTCAAGATTATAAGTAAATGGTCCATGAGTATAACTTTTTAAAGTTGAATGTTTTATGAACTGACTAGAAGCGTACTCGCGCAATGCAGCGAGATACATCACGATTTTAATGTTTCCTTTTATTTTTTGTTTTTTTGTCGATTTACAGTACAAAATTGGATGATTTTGAGAAAGTGATAATGTTTTTGGATGGTTTTTATCATGTTTTGATTATGTTTATTGGTTAGTTATGAATTCAAACATACAACTTTAGAAATTTGTACTCATGCATCATGACTTGTAATTTTGAATTTTAAGTAATGTGTATCAATAAACACTACTTGATGCATAAAAGTTTGTTTTAAGAGTTTCTTCGATAGTTTAATAGTAATGTAATTTATTTTAGGTTTAATAAAATAATGTTTTTTATAAAATAAACATTAAATATTCTGTTAGATTTTTTTAATTATATTTTAGATTTTAGATTTTTTATATTTAAAATTTGATTTTTATCCTGTATTTAATTATGCAGGGAGTGATTTTAGGGTAGTTGAAGTGAGGAGTGATTTTAGGGAAGTTAAACTTGTTAGAGATAAGGATTAAATAGGAAAAGATTTTAAGTTTTCATTTTTTATTTAAGTTTTATGTAATTATCATTAAATAGGGGTACATCAAGCTTTAATAATTGTTTTTAAGAGTTTTTTATCCGTGTTTTATAATATAGTATAGATAAATGACAAATCTATATATATTAAAGGAAAATCATGGTTGATGAGGTGGCACAATGAGGATGAAGTACTTGTCAAATGGTGAATTGTGGTGAAATCTTGATTGTCCCACATTGGTGAGAAGGTGAAAAGTTTAGAAGAGAAAATGATTATATAAAGGAGTAGATGACAACATAGAATGTTGATCCAATTTTGGGTTAAATAATTATTTAATTTACATGACAAAACATTTCATGTAATAGTTAAAATTTTCATTTTCATTTTATATGAACTAAATTTATATAATTGAATCTCGATTTGTCTCTATTATTTCTATTTTATTATTTTAACATATGTTTTCCTTTAATTTTTACATAATCAAAATCAACATATATATTAAAGGAGAAATCAAGGTTGATGACACCGGTAGTCCGGTACAATGAAGAATGAAATATTTGTCAAATGATGAAATCTTGATTACCCCCCATTTATATATCTTTAAGTAAGATCCACGAGTAATGATGTGACATCCTAAAAGTTTAGTATTCTATATTTCTTGAATGGAGGTTGAGGTTTGTCTATCCCACATTGATGGATAGATGAAAGATTGACAATTGATGGTAGGTATATAAAAGGAGGTTGAGATGTCTTTGTTTCAACTCATGGATTTGATCATCTTAGCTAATCCTTTAAACTCATGTTATTGGCTCATGTTGACTAACCTTCCAAACTATAGGGTTTTGGTTTCATTTTGGTCAACCCTCTTTTTGCAAAATAATCAACCTATATAAAAGAATCAATACATCACTATAAAATAATGAGGTGGTACCATTAAAATTAAGTATTATAAAATTATTACATTGTCGTTAAATTTTAGGTATCCCATATTGATGATAAATTGATGTGTCAATAGAGGAAGATGGGTATATAAGAGAAGGACGAGTGGACAACTTTATCCATATAAGACTTAATAGAAAACGAACCAAACAACCGGTAATGTGGCACCCTAATAATTGAACATTCCCAATTTTGAACTATTGTTCGATTTGGTTACCCCATATTGATAAGGAGATGAAAAATTAACAAATGACGTGTCACACTAAGAATTAAGTATTATCCAATCTTCAACTATTTTCTATACAAATCTTTATATATGTAAAAGTAACAACCAAGAAAAATGATGTGACACTTTAGGAATTGTGTACTATTCATTTCTGGAATTGTGTTTGAATTTTGTCTATCCCACATTGGTAGAGATATGAAAGATTGACAATGGAGAGTGGATATATGAAAGGAGGTTGAGATGTATTTGTGGAAACTCATGGGGTTGGCTCCTCTTGGCCGATCCTCTAAACTCACGTCGTTTGCTTATTTTGGTTAGTCATTCGAACTCATTGGTTGACTCATTTGTCCAACTCTCTTTTTTGAAAAAAAAAAATCCATATAAAATTCATTATCTTTATATCTATCTTTATATATATATATATATTTATATATATATATATATATATATATATATAAGTAACAACCAAGAGCAATGATGTGACACTATAAGAATTGTGTATTATTCATTTCTTGAATTCTGGTTGAGTTTTGTCTATCCTACATTAATGGAGAGATAAAAGAGTGACAATGGATGGTGGGTGTATGAAAGAAGGTTGAGATTATTTGTGACAACTCATGGGGTTGAATCCTCTTGACTGATCTTCTAAACCTACGTCGTTGGCACATTTTGGCCGATCCTTCGAACTCATTGGTTTACTTATTTTGTCCAACCTTTTTTTTTCAAAAAAAAAAAAACAAATCTATATAAAAAATTTTATTTCATAAAAGCAACAACCAAAAACCAATAATGTTCCAGCATGAGATTTGAATCTCAAATATATAAGTTTAGTGTTATTAGATTATCCCACATCGGTAGAAAGACGCTAGCTTGGAAGAAGGGGGTGAGTATATAAAAGAAGTATGAGATGTTTTACAAGTTTAAATGAGTATGTAGCAACATATGGCATTGGTTTTTTTTGGCTGATCTCTTTTTGCAACAAATCATCTTATATCTTATATTTTTTATAATTATAAAATACACAACCACAACCAATGAAGTGGCACCATAAGATTATATTTGAGTATTCATAAATCTTGAAAAAAAGGTTTATTGGCGGGGACCTCCGGCCCCGTGGCCCATTTTGGACCCTACAGACCCTAGCTCCATAGGCCCATACCGGAAAAGACATCCTGTCCTCCCCCTGATTCGAACCCTGGTACGGAGGACCACAGGTAGGAGGCGTTTACATCGGTGGATAGACGATTGATTGTAAGAAGGGGTTTAATAAATAAAAGGAAGATGTGATGTCTTAATGACAACTTATTGTATTGACTTCTTTTACACGACCTATTTTACAGTAAATCAATTATTATAAAATATTAATATAAAATTGACATAAAGTTGACACATAAACTTTTATATGTTTATATCATAAAAGAACAAACAATCACAACCACACCGATGGAAAGACGATAGATTAGAAGAAGGCGTTGAGTATAAGAGTGATATAAATGACATAGCTAAAAAATATATTTTATATTATAAAATCAACAACCACAAAAATATAATGTGACACATTAGATTTGAGTATTCTCAAATATTGAATTGTGTGTTATTTGGTTATTCCACATCGGAGGGAAAATGCTAGATGAAGTAAGAGTCGAGTATATAGAAAGAGGGTCAGATTACCATGATATTTAAGAATTCTTAAATTTTTAATTATAGTAATATTTGGTTATCTCACATCGGTGCAAAGACGATAGATTGGAAGAAGGGGGTGGATATATAAAAAGAGATGAGATGTCTTTCAAAGGTATCCCCTCCCCTTTTTATACCTACTACCACTTCCATTATTTCATTTTCTTATTAATGTGAGATAACTAACTACAATGAAAAATTTGAGAATATTCAAATCTCATGACGTCACATCAAATTTCATTGGTTGTTCCTTTAATATTTAGTGGTCTATGCTTATAACAATTAGTTGCGTAATTATTTTTTGTTATTGTTTACTAAGCAAGCTTAATCATACTTCATCTCCTGAATATATCACAGTTATTGCTTATAATTACACCATATTTCTTCATATTTAATGAATAATACATTATGTCAAAACAATTAATAATATACTCTTATTTCATTTCATGTTGTTTAATTATAGTACGACTTTTACTATTTAACTACACTTCTCATCATTATCGTGACAATATGACTCATAATTTATAAACAACATTTGGTTATAATATATTATTTTTTCAATGTCAATAATCTTTTCTATTTATTTATTTATGCTACATTTAATTAGTTGTCAATTAACAAAATATTTTTTAACTTTTATTTATATAGACAATGTACAAATTACTATCCTAATTGTTCACGCTACCACACAACGTGCGGTTCCCACACTAATATAATAAAAAACAAGATAATCATCTCATTACTTATTATTCTTAACTCTTGGACTCAGGAATTCCTATCTTGTTAAATCTGGGCCCATGCATCCTACCAAGAACTCGAACTGCCAACTTTCGCGAATTAACTTTGGACCTTTCCTACGTAGCTAAGTAGCTTAGGTGGAAGGCATAGAAGGCCTCCTTCCGGGGGTTAAAGTATAAAGATTTAACAATAAATTAGGATACATTGAGTTCTAACATAAATCTTTATTATCTTTATAAAAAAACATTAAATTATTAAACCTAAAATAAATTACGTCGTTATTAAGTCTAAATTAAATTATAAAAAATGAGAACTCTTAAATTGTTAATTTGATAATAATATCAACATGTTGAAAGATTATGTGTCATCATCAAAAGGAAGTGATTGAAAGAATATTTTTTTAGTATTAGAAATTACCATCATGAATGTTTCATTTTCATTGTAAACTCCTCCTTATTTAAATGACTTATGATTAATGAGAATTACATATTTCATTCTCTCTATTTACTGTTTTTCCTATAACACATTATCAACACGAAGTAATCGCGAAATCAAGTAAAAATTCGATATTTGAGGTAAATTTTATATGCTTAAGATTTAAAACTTCACCATATTATGTTTTATGCTATGAACAAATATGATAATTTCTAAGAATATGGTTTTTCTCTATATGTTTAAACTATGTTATCATTCTAATGTACTTTATGTTATAGACACAAATTATGATTTGCCAATCTCATGAAATCCTAATTCACATATTGTTTTTTTATGCTTATAAAAATTGCATAATATTTGATATCATGATGCATTCAATTTAAAAACAAAATACATGGAATTGTTCATATATATGTATATGTTGTTGTTTTTTGGAGACTTAATACTATAGATTGTTATCAGCAATTTTCGTTTTTCTTCTTTTATCACTTATTGGTAGATAGATTGGTTAATATGGTATTTCTTTATTACTGCTAAAAAAAATAAATAAATAAAACCTAGGCTTTAATATGTGAAATTTATCCTTAATTGTTTGTTTTACGCTTACGAGTAATTTGAATTGATGGACTATTTTGTTTTTATTTAATATTATGTTCATTAATTGAATGTTTCATTATTCGTAAAAAAAATATAATTATTGATATGAGTAATCATTTTATATAATTTTTTTAATTTGTTGTAAATCTACTTATTAATATAAATAATAATTATATTTATTAGTTTGATATAAATTTACTTCTTTATTGATAACTAGTTTATAGTTCTTGCTGTTTTTTTTTCTTCATGAAATTGATTTTCTTTCCATAACAAATAGTACTATAATATGGTTATATTTTATAATCAATAGATCTCCTCAATAACATACACATATATTTTGATAATAATTTTTCAATTATACCTTAATTATAAGTTCATACTTATAATTCCAATCATATAATTAAGCTTTTAGAAGTTACACTTCCAACCCCCATATATTTTGGTGTTTTACCAAAAGCTCCAAAAATATTATTAATATGTTAAAAGTTTGAATTTGACTTTATGTCAAAACCAATATTTATTTGTCTAATGACAAAATCTCCTAAAATATTATTAAGGTATTAAACACTGAAATTGGCTTCATATGCCAAACTCATATTCATTATGACCTCATGCCAAAAGCTCTATAATTAAAAATGTCATCTTCAAATTAAATAAATCACAAAATATCAATTGGTTTTGTCAAATGGGTGTAAATAGCCCTAAGGTTTGTAGGGACTTAAGAAATTCATGTGATTTCTTTTCGTAAATTGAAATATTGATGAAGTATTATCAACAAAATGTAAGCATACAGTAATCCAATAGTATTATGAATAATAAAATTTCATACATAATATAATGATTATAGACTGTGATTCATTGTTTTAGAAAATCATACATTATCCCTTATATACGTAAATGGTTGAAACAACCCATCCGTGATTCAATGTCCTAAACTCAAAAGAACTTGAGTACAAATATGAATATTCAATGTAAAAGAAACTTTTGTCGGTAGAGTACAAGAATATACCTAAAGTCCATCAACTCCCTATTGACCCTAAAACCAACCTTGTAACACCCTAAAAATAGGGCTAACAAAAATCTCCGTAAAATGGAAACATGGTATAAATTTTGCTATAGCAAGAGCCTCCCAAAAACGGGAAAATATTCAAACCTGTTTAATTACAGTAGTAATTTAACGAACAAATAAATAACAACCAACCAATCTAATTTCTATATCTAGAAAAGAGATTATAAAAAGGGTGTCATCTATAAACCCAAACGTCTTCTCCAAAATCTATGTCCAAGTGCAAATCCCCCAAGCTCTCACCCAAAGCAACTATGCCTGCTTAGAACCGGCACCGCTAGAACCTGAGATACACATCGACACCAAACAAGTGTTAGGCCAAAAAGCCTAGTGAGTTGAACAAGAAATAGCATATAAGATCAATTACAATTCTTATCAGCAGTTAACCAAAGTTCAATAAATGTGGAGTCAATAGGGGAGACCCATAGCACCAATCAAGTTCCACCCAAAGAGTCGATATACCTTGATCCCTACTAACAAGTGACATCCGAAAGGCCCGACACACCCGAGGACTACAACCATGGCATTGCCCCGAATGGCGGAGGTCTAGGCATATACCATTACGGTGGCGCCCAAGACTATATCCTCCTAGTGTCTACTGACTTGGTTCGTCCAACATAATTTATAAGAGGTCTCAAGGCACAAATAACCAAGAATATTTCAATACCAACCATGGGTACAATATTACCATCCAAATCCATATAAAGCCCTATATAAGACTAGCATGACCCAACTATTCATCATATAAAAGTATTACCACCAAATGGTTTTCCAAGTAAGGAAACATCCAAATAACAAATCATGTATTTCATCCATGGCAAGACATATATATAGACATGTATACATAAATGAAACTCCAAATACTTGAACAATAAAAATGAGCATTTCAAGATAAGAATCAAGATGGTAACAAGTAATAGATTTTGATGTGTATCTAGTTTTAACAAAGTTTAGTAAACTCACAATCTAGGTTTTTGATTAAAACCTAGAAAACACTAGATGAAGAGGTTGAGACTTGAAGATGAGAAGTTGAACTTGAAGAATCCTATTAAATGCTTCCTTGAGAAGAGTAATGGCAACAATCAATGATCCAACTACCAAATAGGGTTTGTATTTATGAGGGTTAGGGTTTAGAAATGTATGGAACTGACTTGGAAGCTCCAAAATCGCCAAAGAGAAAAGAGGGAAATGTTGAAGTGAGGTTAAAATCGGCAAAGGAACCTATTTAAGTCAAATAGCCCGTCAGCGACAGTGCCCGACGACAATGCCATGGGCATTGTCGCGTGTCACAATCGCGCGAAGCCTCCAGGCCGCGGTACACTCCCCGCGAGAGTGACTCGGCGATAGTGACCATGTCACAATCACACCCCGCACACCACTCGCGGTACATCCCCTGCGAGAGTGACCTGCACAATCGC
Source organism: Arctium minus (assembly GCA_954870635.1). NCBI lineage: Eukaryota > Viridiplantae > Streptophyta > Magnoliopsida > Asterales > Asteraceae > Arctium > Arctium minus. The sequence goes on along the minus strand of OX941096.1, from coordinate 8,179,890 downwards.
GTGTCACAGTCGCGCCACACCCCAAAAGCCCCGAAAGTTGACCAAATTCGATAACGAGCGCATATAAAGGGCTCATATTCTCAAATAATCACAATTAATGAAGTAAGGGAAACAATTACTTACCTTATAAATTTCCGGGTGTTACAAACCTCCTGAAAAAGGTACAAACAAATACCATCATATTTTGAGAAACATATAAATCCTAACTTTCATAGGAATACCTTTACTGAAAATGTATGATCCTAGTTTCAAGCACAATTCAAACAAGATTCAAGATTTGACTTTGAAGTTCTAGAGAGAGAGAGAGAGTAGTGAGAGAAAGTCACAAGTCGTATGTATTTCAATATGACAATTACAATGCTTGACTACTTACAACTCTCAAGACATGGAAACTCTCACAACCTTACATACTTTGACTTAGACCGACTTAGACTTTTTTACAATAAATCTTGGATACAACTTTATACACTAACATTCTCCCCCTTTGTATTCAAGATTTAAAAAAAAAATGACACTAGTCTTTCACTAAGTCTTTGAACTTTTGTTTCAAATCAGTTCTAGCCATCTGTTCTTTCTGAATGTCTGAGGATAGAACAAATATCTTGGATGTGAGCTTAGATATTTCAGATTCAAAAATTTGACGTTCTTGCTCAAAATCTTTTTCTAAGTTCTTGTTCTGTTCAGAAATATCTTTGAAAATCCCAACATTTCTCTTTTCAACATTTTTATTTTCAATCTCAAAATACTTTTTCTTTTCTTGAAAAGTTTTTCTTTCTTTTTCAAGTAAGTCTTGCAAAACTGAGATTTGTTTGGGAAGTTCAATAGTTTTGTCTTCAAGAACTTTTCTCTCTTTAGCAAATGTGTCTCTTTCAGTAATTAAAATCTTTTCAAACTCTGACACTTGCGTCGAGAGTTTAATGCATCTAAGCTCCAAATCTTTCTTCTCTTGGATAGCTTTCTTGGAAAGGTTAGACAACTTTTGAGTAAAATCTTTCTCCAGATTTGTTTTGTCTTTATCTGCTTGGAGGCTTTTCTTTAGATCAACATTCTTTGACTCCAAAGCAAATATCTTATCTTCAAAAGCCTTAAACTTCTGTTGAAGCTCAATTGATTCAGCTTGCAGTTCTGATGATTTTTGTTCAGTTGTCTTCAGTTGACTTTGAAGATTGATTATCTTTCTCTCTTTCAGCTTTAGTTCTTTCTCACATGTCTCAATGATATTTTCTTTTAAAACAATACTTTTCTCCTTCTCTTTGATTTTTATCTCTCTGGCTCTGATGATTTAACATTATTAGCACATTTTACACAATCAGAAGTTTTATCAGAATTTGACAACTTAGATTTCAACTCCTGAATTTGTTTAAGAATAACTGAATTCTGATTTTTCAGTTTATCCCGTTCAGCTTCTATGGCAGGTATCTCAGGCATATACATGATTGCAACATCTCTTCCTGCTAAAATATCTTTAGGCATCTTGATATCTGAAAAATTTACTTCAAAATGATCGTTAAAAATCAGAAAATTATGATCACTATCAGAAATATGTCCCCTTCCGCAGACTTAACACGGGAGTCCCGCTACCCGGTTAGCGGGTGGGGTCAAGGGGCAACGCCCCTAGTGAAAAAATGTTGACATTTAAAGGCCATATTACAACTTTTAAAAAAAAATTCTCAGAAAATATTCTAAGTATAAAACTCGCAGGACAAAGGATATAGACTTCGTGCAAAAACAGTATTATGCGAGTTTTGTAAGTTCGCGCAATCCGTGTCGTGCGTGTTTATACTTTGCGCAAACCAAAGGATACGAGAACTGCACTTCACGCAAGCAGAGATGTGTGAGTTTCTGGTTCGCTCTCACTGAAGCTTGCGCGTTCCTCTTACTGAAGCTTGCGCGTTCTTGATACTTCGCGCACACACTTCGCGCAAATTAGTCTGCGCGTTCTAGACTTAGAAATTTTTTGAAATTTTACTTCGCGCTAAATGTAAACTCGCAACCCAACTTCTCGCAGAACCTCTTCACGCACGCCAAAGAGTTTGAACAGTAGAAACTCGCACACAGGGTTATGCGCGTTTCTACTTCTCGTACGTCATAGCTTGCGAGTTCTTCATATTTTTGCGACTTTCTGCCTTGTACGTGTTCTTCCTTTGCGTGTTTTGTGGATCTTGCGTGTTCTTCACTTATTCGAACAAAAACTTGACTTTTCAACTTAAAATCGATCTAATCTTTTACTAATAAGTTTGAAACTTCATAGGAATCTACTAGAGCACATCTCGAATCAATTACAACCAATTGATTTCAGATTAAAACAACAAAAGAATACAATTTCGATCTATTGACAGTTCGTTTACATTTTCGAACTTGAATCCAACTAAAATCCAAAAATCACACTTAGACAATGTGAATTAGGTAACACGATACAATCGAAAAGTATTCTAGATATGAAATAGAGTATTAAAACACCAATTTCAGATCCAAAACACTACTCTAGCCCAAAATTCGAATCTCCACAGTTCGTTTTCAAGTTCTTGAAAATCGGCCCAAAAATCTTCAAATCAATCAAGATTTCTGAATTTCTGTCTGCTCTGATACCAATTGAAAATGTATGATCCCAGTTTCAAGCACAATTCAAACAAGATTCAAGATTTGACTTTGAAGTTCTAGAGAGAGTAGTGAGAGAAAGTCACAAGTCGTATGTATTTCAATATGACAATTACAATGCTTGACTACTTACAAATCTCAAGACATAGAAACTCTCACAACCTTACATACTTTGACTTAGACTGACTTAGAATTTTCTACAATAAATCTTGGATACAACTTTATACACTAACATTTACAAGAAACCCCCAAAGAACTATGGGGTGCTCCGAAAGGGAGAATCAGGATTACTCATGAATATGTACTTCCAGAACTAATCGTACAGCGGAATGAAACCCACTTACTCGATAACAAAGAGGTAACCGATCTCAACAAGAAAATGTTATATCCAAAATGCGTCTCAATCTCTGTGGCAAGAAACTCACAAAAGATGATATGATTTATAATTGTATTTCCACCTTTCATATATCAGTAAATATTAATGAACCAATATAAGTTGGAACACAACCTTTAGACAAACTCATCAACCTATTGTAAGTGGTTGTTGAGAGACACAACAAGTTTATAACAACACCAAATATGTCGGAACAAAGAAAATTCCCAAGATCAATAATGAAAGTGTTAGAGGTGGAAACAACTCCAAGGAATAGTGAGTGAAAGACAATTTCTCACACGTGGCATCTATGTACCACGTGGACAAAACCGTGGAAAGGGTTAGGGTAATGACAATAGTTTGAAGGATTTTCCAATCCTCGGAGCAGAGATGCAACTACTGCCCAGTTGAGATTGGATAGTCAAAGAAGAAATACATTAATCACTAGTTTTTTTCGAAAAAGGAACAAATTGAAAATAAACTATATCATATTAATTAAGCATATGTTTTCTTGAAATTTATGTTAAACATATAATTAATATACACATTCAAATCGATAACCATTATAGTTGTAAAGAAATACATTAAAAAAATACAAAACTCTCAATATTCTCTGTTCCGTGTAGAAATGTATCGAGGAGAACTTGAGTTTTTTGTATGACATTTTACACAATCTAAAGAAATTGATTAATATTTATTTCATAATTTATCCAACCAAAACACTTAGACGATGTACTGTCATTTTCTTGTTGGTACAAGATTAATAGTCACTAAAGCAATATATTAATGAAAACCTTCTTAAGATATTTGTATCAACTGGAAATCATATTATAAGGATGAAAATGAGTATATGTAGATCAACTCTAATGATATGAAGGGAACATATATTAGAAAAAATAACGTGTCAAATTAATGGATTATCTAGGTCACTAAATCACATTTTGTCATCAATAAAGAATTTTTGGACAATGAAACATATATGTTTTGACATGACGACATGGGACACCATGGTCATGACATAGTGATCCGTGTATTGCAAAATACACATAGACACATTCTCTTTCGAATGAAAGGCAAATTGCAACTGTTGACTTCTGCAGCATAAAAAGCAACACCATTATCATAATATACCCTCTCGAATACCTAAAACTTTTGTAACCTGATCCTTAGCCAAGACATGAATGAGACCATCCTAAGCTAAGTACATAATACAAAAATATTCCATTCTTACAACGAATACAAGGTGATATTTATGGACAAAAACATCCAGAATGCAGGCCATTAAAGTACTTTATCGTTTTGGTTTCGACATGATGAACGCATGTCGTATTATTTTCCACATGAAATGTTGCACTTCTAGCACTAGCTATACGTTTAAGGGCTTACCACACGGATTATCTCAATCAAGTCCACATGACTTGGAATGCAAGAGAATTTACATCATAAGGATTTGATGATCTTTGCAGTTGTATTGGGATCAATGTAGAGCATCCTTTACCCCCATGTGTATACAGTGGTCTCACAAAAGATGTCATCAAAAGGACATAGATAGTAACTATGGAGTTGGTTATGCATACCAATTTACCCATATCTACTTGGGGTTATGCAAATTTTCATGCAACTTTACTTATTTATTTTTAGACCCACTACTAGCCAACCAATATCATGCATACCAGTTGGAAACTGGATATAAGCCTAATCTTTTAAATTTACGCATATTTAGTTGTATAGTATATGTGGCAATTGCGCCCCCACAGCGCACTAAAATGGGTCATTAAAAACAATTAAGTATATATCTTGGATATGAATCTCCAACAATTATACACTATTTAGAGACTTTTACGGGTGATCCTTATATTGCATGATTTGCGAATTGTCACTTGGATGACATTCTTCCCGTTATTAGGGCGAGATAGGAAAATGTATTTTCCAAGGGAACAACAGGAACTATCATGTAATGTTCCCACTCTGTCCCATTTTGATCCCCAAACTTCACAATGTAAAGTTGAAGTCAAACAAATCAGACTCAATACCTGATACATTAAAATTTATTCTGAAAGTGACAAGATCACACATACGAGCTGCTAATATACCCGTAAGGTTAAAAGTCCCCAACAGGGGCACAACACCATTGGAAAGTGTGTTGCAATAACACATAGTGGAGGTGTGGTTGAGGTCGTACCTACTAGATGGAAGTGGTGGAAGCTACTTGGTTTGATAGATACTATTCTAAAGGAAGAGAATAGTGAGGCACATCTATTTACCATCAATACATAAAACTCTCATGAGATTATATCTAATTATAATTATGTCCATGAATCATCACTGGAGGACGCTCCGAAGTTAATATTGATTCTAGAGATGAAGAAAATCTCAAATGAACTATGAGAGTACATATGAGTCGATGGACAGTTTATATATACTCATTGATGACTTATTCTCATATACTATTGCTCATAAGATGATAGAGCACAACGACATCGAACCACGCTCAGTTGAATAATATCAACAAAGAACAATTGACCTAAATGTAAAGAAACAATCCAGAAAGAATTCTATTCTTTAACAAAGGATTAGATATTTGGTCTGGTAGTGCTAACCCACCAAGTGTAAACCCCGTAGGACATAACTAAGTCTTTTTCATAAAGCCTAATGAGAATAATGAAGTCCTAATATCTAAGGCTCTCCTTTGGTGCAAGGTTTCTCACAACGCCCTGGATTGACCACAATGAGACTTACTCTCTCATGATGGATGTTATGACGTATGAATAATTTATTAGCCTAGTAGTTTTCAAAGGACTGGAAATGCAGCTCATGAATGTGGTTACTGCATATCTTTATGGGAATCTAGATTCAGAGATATATAAAAGTGCTTGATGACATTACATTACCAAAATCAAGTAACTCTAAACCACAAAATGCTTTTGCAATAAAAGTGAAACACTCATTTTATATAGTGAAGCAATCTATACGAATGTTGTATAACCACATAATTGGATACTTGATTGGGAAAGTATATAAGAACGATGAATTGTGCCCTTTCGTATTTATTTAGGAAAACAAGTTCCAAATTTTAAGTGTAGCTTTATATGTCGATGTTATGAACATAATAGGTGTAACACCTGCATTTCGGTAAGCCTTTAACCCTTTTCTTACCTCTAATTCCTTATGTTAAGTTGGCATTATGTAATGGGGTGCACCATCTAAGTAACCTTTCGTATTGGAACTTTATCGTATCTGGAAATCAAAGTGATCAAAGCTCGGGAGGTGTTTAGTGACTGTGCCAGGCGATTGTGACAATGTCACTCTCGACGTGGCACTGTCGTAGGGAGACGGGAGCTCTCGGTACAGTGTGGGCGACTATACCCGGCGATTATGACATTGTCACTCTCGTCGTGGCAATGTCGTCGGGGCCCTTGTGGTCTCGGTAGACTTTTAGCGAGAATGAATCGCGACTATGCCAAGGGCATAGTCACCGGGCAAGGCCGCGGTCGACCCCAGAGTCTCTTAAAATCCGATTTTTGGCAGCCTCTTCTCATTTGTTACCAATTCCTTCACACTCCTTCCTCTCTCAAACGAACCCTCTCGGTCACTTAGGGTTTTGTGCATTTTGGAGCCCCAAATCCTTGATTTTCATAGAGGTCTTTCACCACCAAGTTAGAGATGGAATGCAAAGGTTGAAGTCTTCATTTCACACCCGTTTTCTAGGCCTTTAAGTTTCTAGGGTTCCACCAAACCCTTTTTCCATTCTTTTGGTGATTTGGGAATTTGAAGTCATATTGGTGACCTAGAAGAGTATTGCTGGTGGATTCAAGTTGTGGTAAAGGTAATCTACTCTTCGCTTCAACTATGGAAATTATGGTTTTGAGATAAGATGAGATATTTATATAAATGTTTGGGGAACAATTCCACATGGTTGAATGTGTATATTTATGATTGAAAACTTGTGGATCAAGGTTTTTGGAAGGTTTTGCTTGTGGATTCAAGTTTCTTCAAGGAAGCTCAAGTTGGGGAAAATCTAGATTTAGCCTAAATCTAGCGAGGTGAGTTCAAGTTGATTAGTGAAAACGGTGTACATGCCAAAATGTCCATTTTTAAAGGTTTATATGTTTTACATTAAATTATCAACTGTTGAGTTAATTGGTGTTATTTGAAGTGTTTAATTTTATAAACTGTGTAAAACACCCACATTTGAGATTTTGGGCATTTTGATAAATAAATCATACATATTGGCATTTTAACCATTTATTTTATGGAAGTAGATTTTTTAGTATAAATGTATTTTATTGTGTGTTATGGGACGTTTTGAAAGGATAAAAGGTATAAACTCATTTGGAAAATAATTTGTCTCAATCTAAACTATGTTGGAGTTATTTATATATTTTGGAGCATGGGTTTGCATAAATGCGGGTTGTTTATGTTTGATTTCATTTTTTGATTTTTAACAATTGGTCTTTTGATTTGTTGAGCCTACGGCTCGGTTTGGACTTCGTTGGGTCTTGGGGACAAATGTCCGATTTTAATAGCTCAATGTAGAGCATTTGGTTATGATTTGCAGTTACTGCATCTTATTTGGGAATTACATGTTTTGAATGCACTAGTTCATTCGTTTGGATTGTCATGTAAGGTTTTTTTTACTAATGTAATGGATCCATAGGCACTTGAGTCGTTACGATCAATGTTGGGACGAGTAGTTTCCCTCATTGTAGCACGCATAGGCATCAGGATTCATGGTAAGTAAGATGTGGACCCGCGGGGTCGGGCATTGTCCCATGAGCAGTAAGGTGTAACCCAAATGTGCTTGTATGTTTGGTATGGATTTGGTTATCTCAAAGTATAGACCTAGAGGGATTGAATTTGAGTTTCCACGGGCAAAAGATCTAGAGGGGTTGAGCTCGATATGAATTATGAGTATAATCCATACGTTTTGGTTTTATTACATAGTTATGTGACCTACTTTTGTGTTCAGTCACGTACAATGTAATCGGGTCACCCCCGTCACTGAGAGGTGTTGTTTTGGGTATGGGGTTTTATAATTCATGTTTTCGGTGACATTTTGAGTATGGGTTGTTACCCATGTTCTAAGGTTTTGAATATTGAACCTTATCCATGTTCTTGGACGTTTTGGATGAAAAAGTTTATCTGTAACACCCGTAATGTTTGGTAGTTAAAGGTCACCCAGACGTTTTTGCAACTTGTAAATGGTGGGATTCATGTTGGGAAAACATTATCTAAGTCCCCAAGAGTGTCGAGGGTCTTGGTGTTGAAAACGTCAAATTTCGGAGCTCGGGGGAGGCAGGGCGATAATGCCCGCGACAGTGACAATTGTCACTGTCAGGTGGTACCACATGCAGTACACTCCAAGCGAGAGTTCCCTAGGCACAATCGCCGGGCACAATCGCTGACGGCCCCCTAGTCACTTTAAAACCCGATTTTGAGCAGCCTCTTCTCATTCTTACAACCCCTTTCACCCTCTTCTCTCTAAAAATCGACCCTCAAACCCTAACTTCGGATTTTATGCATCCAAGACACTAAATCTAACGCGTTCCAAGTGTTTCTCCACCATCCAACAAGGATTGGAAGCTAGGATCAAGAGGCTCCATCTTCATCTTCAACCTCAAGATCCATTTTAGAGTTTTCTAGGTTTCATCAAAACCTAAGTGGTAAGTGTATCCTTCCCATTTCTAAACCTTATTATAAGATATAAATGCTCTCTTGATGATTTCCTAGTGTTTGGTTTCTCAAATTTTGGGTTTGATGGTTTGGAGAAATTAGGTCAAAATTAGGGTTTTGGTCAAGTTGGGGATTTTGATGTAAAATGTTTGGGGGCCGATTCTTAATGGTTGAATTAGTATATTCATGGTTGGAAACTTGTGAATATAGGTTTTTGGAAGGTTTTGCTTGTGGATTCAAGTTTCTTCAAGGAGCTCAAGTTGGGGAAAATCTAGATTTAGCCTAAATCTAGCAAGGTGAGTTCAAGTTGATTTATGAAAACGTTGTACATGCCAAAATGTTCATTTTAAAGCGTTAATATGTTTTGCATGGAATTAAAATTTGTTGGGACATTTGGTGAGTTGATTATTTGATGTATTTGACTTTATAAACTTTGCAAAACACCCACGTTTGGGATTTTTGGGTATCTTGATAAATAAGTCATTTTAAAGTGTTTAGACGACTTATTGCATAAATGAAAATTGTTTGGTGAAAATACACTTTGTGTTTGTTTGGGTATAAGGTTTGATTTTTGTGTCATGGGATGTTTTGAAAGAACCAAGAGTATAAATCCATTTGGAAAACCATTTGTCCCAATCTAAGCTGTATTGGAGTCTACACACGTATTTTGGAGTGTGTTTGCATGACGTGGGTCGATTGCGTTATTTAATTGGGCAATTGTTAATCGTTGGTCAAAAAAGGGTTTTGAGTGTTTTAGCTCGATGTTGACTTAAAAGAGTCTTGAGGACACTTTTCCGGTTTTACTGGTTCAGTATAGAATCCGGTTATGGTTTACATAATAATGCATCGTGTTGCATATTGATATTTATTACATGCTCGAGTGCGTTGGTCATTCTGGTGTAGTCATGTACTGTTAGACCGTGTTGCATTGGATCCATAGGCATGTAAGTCAGTCTTTTTTGGATGGTCAATTAGGTATTGCAGGGTTGAACTCCGGTACCCATGTTTTACGACCGAAAACTTTACAAGTAGGCACTGGAGGGTTGAGTCTGGAGGTGCTACCTGGGAGGTAGGCACTAGGATCTCCACCGCTTGAAGTAATGCCTAGGAGGTAGTCTTTAAGTGTGTCGGGCCTTCGGGATGGATTTCTTTGTAATGTTCATCAAGGTCAACCGTCTCTTAAGGTGTAACTTGTTAAGAAGTTTTAGGGACACTTGGCTTTTAGGTCGTGAGGTGTCATGCGATTAACGTTGCAAGAGTGGCATACTTTTGTGTTCCTCCACTCTCAACGGATATGGGTCTCCCCCGTCGTCGGCCAAATGTGGTCGACAGTAGATGAGGGCCTTCATATTGGATCTTCCTCCACGTATGTTAAGGTTTGAATGATGTATGTCACCCCCATATTTTGATACTTGGTTTCCTTTCGTTTTATGTTTGCGTGAGTATTGGGCCTAGTGTCCATGTTTTCGGACGTATTGCATATGTGGGTTTTGACAATGACTTAGGGGTTGTGTATCTTGCCCCACCCGCGCTTGGGTGTTTTGGGATGCAGTGCTTTATCCACGCATCTTAAATTGGGAGTCGATTATATTCACGTTTTGAGTGAGTTTTTGGTTGCATCATTTTATAAAGAATGTTTTGCATTGGAGTGTTGTCTTTAAAGATGCATGTTTTTGGAAAAACGAGTCGCTTCTATATTTAAAGTAAATCATTTTGAAAGATCATGATTTGAATTGAATTATTTCCTCTTAACGATTTATTTATTCATGCTAAAAACTCTTGAACTCAATAGGGGTTAGCCTAACCTTTTTATTTGTCGGCATGTGCAACAGGCTTCGTTTGGGAATAGTTCTTGTGGCACTATGAAGAGATAAGTGCTAGTTGTGTGCTCGTGATTGCGACTTCTTCCGCGTAGGTTTTGTGAAGAGCGACTTGTATTGGGGTTATGTAGCACCCTACTCCATTTTAGTTCTTGAATATTATTGGAGTTTCTAGTTGTTGAGATTAATTATAGGACGTTATGTTTATAAAAAGGGGATTTTGTAACACCCTAAATTTTAGAGAAATAAAAATTCGAAAATTTTGCAATAAGACGACTATAAATTGGTAAACCTGGGTATATCAAACCTGTTATAAGCAATCCCAAAGTATCATCCCGATAAAACGGGGAAACAAGTTATGACCTTTACAATTGACCAAATGAAGAATACACTAAGTACCTAATAATCTAACTTAAATAAGAAAGATTAGTATCGGGTGTTGCTATTCTCCCAAAAATGTGTCCGCTATCCAAAATACCAGTCTATACATCTCCCAAAAAGACCGCTCTTAACCTCAAGGCCATCCACTTAGTCCCGACGAATCCCACCGGAACCCTGACCTGTTATACATGTCATTTTCAGAAAAAGTGTTAGGCTAAAGCCTAGTGAGATCAAACATTTGCAGTTAAATAATCGAACTTAAAGGTAAGTAAAAGAGTTTCATTTGTGACAACAATAACAATAGTAATATTAATAATGCTCTTGAAATATAGCAAGTACCTCTTGGGTTAACGGGGGAGACCCGCTTACTAACACAAATGACGGAACACAAAAGTAAGCAATTTGATGAGTCAGTAAAGCCAATACACAAATAAAGTACACGCAAGGAATGTCAAGCTCAGTGGCTTTAAACGTACACCCACGGAAACTCAAGTTTAACCCCGAGGGGTCCTTACGTCGAGCTCCTCATCCAATATCGTAATATTTGAGCACGAAGGACTTATAACCCAAATTCGATGCCTAACGTGCCTCGACGTAGGAAACTAGTCGTCCCAACGCCGGAACAACAATATAACAAACTACGGGGTCATGACTCCCAAATGCAACAATTAATCCAAATAATGCTCATAAGGCCCAACGAATATTCCCAACAATGGATATTATGCATAAATGACATGAAGGGTGATTTCCACCAAAACCATTTCCCATTGTTTACCAAAAGATCACAAGTCAAAATATAAATGACCCCTTTGTATTTCTCAAATCCCAAAATATGATGTAAGCTAATATGCAAACTTATCAGCAGTTAATTAACCACAAGTTCAATATTCCCAAATCCATAAATCTTACATAGTAAATGCCATACATTTAAATGTATGTCCTAAGTATGAATAATCTAAAGAACAGTATTGGGGTTCATAAACCCCCATTTTCCAAAAGTTATCATAAACCCTAATATCTCCAAAAGTTAGGTTTAGCACAAATTTCATAAATCGAATATATGAAAGAGGAGATGTTTAGGTATTCAAAATCTACATTTGACATGTACAAGGTTTTGTAAAGAGTGTATGAAGTCACCATGTGGGTTTTGAAGAAAACCCAAAACCCTAAGTTTTGACTCTTGGAGAAGATGAAGATGGAGATGGAGATGAAGCTTCAAATAACGAATCCTTGGATGGTGCACTTACACTAGCAATAAATGGTGAGGAAGATGGTTGGAACAAACCCTAAATGGAGTAAATGAAGAGGGAGGGTTTTGAGAGAGAAGAATTGGGAGATAGAAATGAGAAGTTATGAATTTTGGGGAAAAAAACTCATTTAACCCGTGCTGATGCTTCTGCTGTCAAAGGGCACGACCCGTGCCACTTTTGTGAAGGAAATGGCACGACCCGTGCCAACTCTTCTGTGGCCCAGCACGACCCGTGCCATTTTTGTGAAGAAATGAGCACGACCCGTGCGCCCTGCAGACCAGAATACATGTCTATTTCTTCCTTTCTTCTTTTTCCTCGATTTCTCTCAAAGAACCCTAATCCCCAACATAAGAATATAGAGAGATACAAGGGGTTTTTCATAAGATTGAAAATTCAAGGTGTTACAATCCTCCCCTTCTTAGAAATGATTTCGTCCTCGAAATCTCAACTACATGAACAAATGAGGATATCTCCGCTTCAAATCCTCCTCAGCTTCCCATGTCACGTTGGCGCCACGGTGATGCTTCCATTGAACCTTTACCATCGTTACCTCCTTACGTCGGAGCTTTTTGATTACCCTTTCCAAAATGGCCTCGGTCTCTTCGATACAACGATTATCATCCACTCGAATTTCGGACAAGGGTATAACACTTTCTTCTTCCGCTAAGCACTTCCGTAAATAACACACGTCGAAAGTGGGGTGAATCTCGTCCATCTCCGGCGGTAAATCCAATTTGTAAGCTCGGAGTCCGATGCGCTCGAGAATAGTAAACGGTCCAAGGAAACGGGGACTTAGCTTTCCACGCTTCCCAAAACCGATCAATCCTTTCCAAGGAGACACCTTTAACATTACCCGATCCCCCACTTGAAACTCCACCGGTCTTCTCTTTTTGTCGGTGTAACTTTTCTGACGATCTTGTGCCGCTTTCAACCGTTCTCGAATTGATTTGACTTTGTCGGCCGTCTTTTGCACAATTTACAGGCCGGTAAATTGCTTCTCCCCGCCTCTAACCAACACATGGGGGTTCTACACTTCCGCCCATACAAGGCTTCAAATGGCGCCATCCCGAGACTAGAATGGTAACTATTGTTGTACGCAAATTCCACCAGAGGTAGATGTGTATCCCAACTACCGCCAAAGTCGATCACACATGACCTAAGCATGTCCTCTAGGGTTTGAATCATCCTTTCGCTTTGTCCGTCCATTTATGGGTGGTATGACGTGCTCAAATTCACCCGCGTGCCCAACTCTTGATGCAAGGCTCCCCAAAATCTCGACGTAAACCGGTTATCACGATCGGAAACTATCGACAAGGGTATACCGTGTCTAGAGACGATTTCATCTATATAAAGCTTTGCCAACTTATCCATTGGCAAGGTTTCCCGCATCGCTAGAAAATGTGCACTCTTTGTCAATCGATCGACAATAACCCAAATAGTATCGTTCCCTCTCACAGTCTTCGGTAGTTTGGTCACGAAGTCCATGGTAATCTTATCCCATTTCCACTCGGGTATTTCAAGCGATTGAAGGCTCCCATAGGGTCGTTGATGCTCGACCTTCACTTGCGAACAAGTTACGCATCGCTCTACATAATGTGTTACATCCAACTTCATAATTGGCCACCAAAAATGCAGTTTCAAATCTCGGTACATCTTGGTGCTTCCCGGGTGGATAGAATACTTGGACTTATGCGCGTCCTCTAAAAGTAGCTCTTGGCAGCCACCAACCTTTGGCACCCAAACTCGCCCATTGAAGCATTTTATTCCTCGGCTACCTTCGGTCAAAAGTAACCGTTGCTTGGTCATCACCTCATCCTTGAGATTCTCTTCTTTCAATGCCTCGGTTTGCGACCCTTTAATCTTTTCCATAAGACTTGACACCAATTCGATCCTTGCAAGTTTTTTTGGGTCTGAAATGTGCTAAGGATGGTTAATACTGCTAGACATGACTATTACTACTGTCTGAGGAAGTTAGTACTGCTAGATCACAATTACTACTACTTGAAGGAGTTAATAATGCTGAGACAAAATTAATACTGCTTGCTGAGATTAATACTGCTAGTTCAGAATTAATACTGCTCATGAAGTTAGTGCTGCTTATGAGATGAAGACTCCGTATGGGAATGAAGACAACTGTATAGATTGAAGCTAAAGTAAAGGAGATAATTATGGACTAAAGATCAATTTTATTTTGATAATTATCTTGTAATCAGTCTTGTATATATAGTATAGAAGTATTTGATAGATTAATTAAATATGTTTTGTTAGAGAGAATTAACCTCAAGATAAATAGAATCCTTTCTATAGAGAAGTATATAACGTCTGTTGAGCCTGTTCAACAGATTGAGGTTTTGTGTGTAATCCTCAAGTTGAATCAATATAAACTTGTGATTTGAGTTTTATATACTGTTCCATTGATTGTTAGTGTTAAAGTGTTTTTCCGCAACTTCTTTAGCATTGATTCTGAGTGTGTGTGAATTAAATTCTTGTTTGAGTTACGATCCTGACAAGTGGTATCAGAGCTTTGTTAAACTCATAAAAACAACAATCATCATGGACGGTTCAAGTGATAGTGTTCTGGTCTCAAAGGTTCCAATGCTCAGATCTAATGAGTTTGACATGTGGAAGATTAGGATTAGGCAATACATTCTTCTCACAGATTACTCCATGTGGGACATCATTGAGAATGGACCATCTAATGAAGGAAAGATTGGTGAAGATGGAAAAAGAATCCCACCAAAGACGGATGGAGAGAGGAAGATAAGGCAGACAGAGATGAAAGCGTTGAGCACACTGCTCTTGGCTATTCCTAATGAGTATCAACACCAATTCTGCAACTGCACTGATGCTCAGATGCTTTGGAATGCTCTAGAGAAGAGATTCTCTGGTACCAAAAGTACCAAGAGAAATCAGAAGGCAATATTGAAGCAACTGTATGAAAACTTCATGTCAACTAAGAATGAGTCCATGATTCAAACTTTTGACAGGTTTAACAAGCTGATTGGTGAACTAGCTACTGTTGGAGTGCAGATTGATCAAGATGATGTAAACAGAAAGTTCTTAAGGTCCCTTGGAGATGAATGGACCATGTATACTGTCTCCTTCAGACAGAATGACAAGCTGGAAGACAAAGAACTAGACGATCTTTATAATGACTTAAGGTTGTTTGAGGCTGAAGTTGAAGCCAAGAAGAGACCATCTGGATACACTCATAATGCTGCTCTTTTATCATCTTCTTCTTCTACTGATTCTGCTGCTAATACAGAATCAGTTAGTACTGCTTATGTATCTAAGCAGGATGTATCTAAGCAGGATGTATCTAATGACTCTGTATTAGAAGCTTTTCTTGCTAGTCATGCTAATTCTGGTTTAATTAATGATGATCTTGAACAAATTAATGCAGATGACCTTGAGGAGATGGATATAAAGTGGCAGATGGCCATGCTAACTATGAGGGTCAAGAGATTCATAAAGAGGACTGAAAGGAACAACTTTTCTCAGAGGAGAGAAGAGGGTGCTGGGTTTGACAAGTCAAAGGTGGAGTGCTACAAGTGTCACAAAATGGGACACTTTGCAAAAGAATGCAGAGGAGGAATTCCTCAACAACATGGCAACAACCATCAACAAGCACATTCCTCAAGCTTCCAAAACAACAGAAACTCCACTCAAGCTCTTGTTTCTCAAGAAGGAATGGGATTTGATTGGAGTGATCAAGCAGAAGAAGCTGTTCAGAATCAAGGCCTGATGGCAGAAGTCTCAGAATCTTCAAGCACAGATATTCCAACAGAGGTAAAAACTAAACTGTGCACTAAAGAGTGTCTTCAGACTGTACAAAAGTACAGGGATCATAACCAAAGCATGTGTGATGATCTTAAAAGGTTAGAGAGAGATATAAGAGAGTATAAAGTGATTGTTGAGAAGTTTGAAGATCAAATCAAGGCTTACAAGGCCAATGAACTTCAGTACTACTATGACGCAAATTACTGGAAGTGGGAGAAAAATCAATTAGAGATTCAAATAGAAAAGTCTAAAGAGGAGTGTGAGAAGATAAAGAGTGAGTATGAGAAAGCTAAGATTGACATTGAGAAGTTTTCTTATGCTTCCAAAGCAATGGACTCTTTGCTTAAAGCTCAAGTTCATGATAAGATCAAGAGTGGTATAGGATACAATGCAACACCTCCACCTTATAACAATAATTACATCCCTCCCTCTTCAGATCTCTTAGAAAACCAAAATAAGGAGGACTTACCTATAAGAGCAACAAAAGTAGATCCTATAGATAGTGTGGTGGTTGAAGAAGAGAATGAGGAAGAGAATTCTGAGAGTAAGAATGCAGAAGAGATTCCTGTAGAAAATCATATTCTTACCAATGAAGGGGGGGGGGGTAAACCATTCATCAAGAGTGAAAAGGTGGATAACTCAAAGAAAGAAAAGGGAAAGGTACAGGGAGTCCACTATATGCAGACCACAGTTGTGAATCCCTGTACATGTAAACAGCATCAGCCCCAAAAACATGATAAAACAAGGGGTAATCAAAGAAACTGGAATAATCAGTGGACACAAAAACAAGGGGTTGATCTGAGTAAAATCAATAGACCAAAACCTTGTTTTATTTGTGGAAAGCTTAATCATATTGCCAAACACTGTTATTTCAATCCTATGAACCAAAGGATAAATTTTCAAAATCCTGTTATACAAAATTCTATTGGTTATAGGAATCAAAGAAGGAATCATATGACTGAAAATGTAAAAAGAGCACCTATAAAATCTCATGTTCAAAACAAGTTTGCAAAATCAAAGAAAAATACTCCAAATAAGTCAAGGAGTAACTTAATGAAGAAGAAAGCAAACAACTTTGTCCAGGTATGGGTTCCAAAAATAAAGAAAGCTGTTAGTACTGCTACTTCAAATAGTACTGCTGACAGAAATAATGCTGCTGTAAGCAATAGTACTGCTAACCCAATTAGTACTGCTAATGATGTTAGTACTGCTAACAAAGTTAGTACTGCCAATCAAGTTAGTACTGCTTCCAGTAACAGACCCATTATTGTGACAAAGTATTCAAGCCATAAGATTCCCCAGTCTGAAAAGCTTATCAAAACTGATTGTGAATATGTTGATGAGAATGGGAAACCCAAGACCACTTTGGCTTGGGTTCCTATTAAAAACTCACTGTTCTAGTTTATGTGCAGGGCAACCAACAGCTAAAAGGGAAGAGCATTTGGCATGTTGATAGTGGTTGCTCTAGGCACATGACAGGCAACAAGTCCTGCCTACAAAACTAAAAAGAATTGATGGAGGACATGTTGCATTTAGTGATAATCCATCTGGAGGAAAGATTAGTGGAAAAGGTATTGTGTCAAAGGGTAAGATGACATTTGAGGATGTATACTATGTTGAGCAATTGAGATACAACCTGTTAAGTGTATCACAGGTTTGTGACAAGAAACATAGTATATTGTTTAATGATACTGAATGTATTATCCTTGCTAAAGGTTTCAAGGTAATTGATGAAAGTATGATACTACTGAGAACACCAAGAAAGGACAATGTTTATTGCTTGGATTTAGAGAATGTATCTAATGATTCATCATTTAATTGTCTATTTTCAAAAGCTTCTGTTGATGAATCATCTCTTTGGCACAGAAGGATGTGTCACATGAACTTTAAAACAATGAATAAACTTGTGAAAAACAACCTTGTAAGAGGTTTGCCACAAAAGGTATTTTCATGTGATGATCATTGTATTGCTTGTCTTAAAGGCAAACAACACAAATCTTCTCATAAGTCCAAAGAGATAAATACAATCTCTACATCTCTCCAATTATTGCATATGGATCTGTTTGGTCCTACTAATGTGATGAGTATTGGCAAGAAATCTTACTGTTTAGTTATTGTTGATGATTTCTCTAGATTCACTTAGGTCTATTTTCTGAGGACAAAGGATGAGACAAATGGATTGATCAAATCCTTTATTCTCAGAGTTGAAAACCAAACAAATCAAAGAGTTAAAATCATCAGGTCTGATAATGGAACTGAATTTAAAAACCATGATCTAAACAACTTCTGTGAGGAAAAAGGTATTGAGAGACAATACAGTGCTCCTAGGACCCCTCAACATAATGGAGTTGCTGAGAGGAGAAATAGGACACTGATTGAAGCTGCAAGATCCCTGTTGGCAGATTCAAAACTGCCAGTTACATTTTGGGCAGAAGCAGTTAATACTGCTTGTTATGTTCAAAACAGGGTTCTAATAGTTAAATCTCAAGGCAAGACACCATATGAACTTTTTAACAAGAAGAAACCTTTTATTGGATTTTTCAAACCATTTGGGTGTCCTTGCACAATTCTTAATACCAAAACTCACTTAGGCAAGTTTGATAGCAAAACAGATGATGGATTTCTGGTTGGTTACTCATCCCAAAGTAAGGCTTACAAAGTATTTAATACCTCTTCTAGAATAATTGAGGAAAGTGACAATGTCAAATGCAATGAGAGCACACCAAATAAACTTGGTACAAGCCCTGATTGGATTTTTGACATTGATTCACTAACTAATTCTTTGGGTTTCAGTTATGAGAATAATGCAGGAACAGGGACAGAATCAGTACAAGACAAAAGACAAGAGTTTGTGTTGTTCCCAATCTCTACAGCAGATCCTATTGAACTATGTGTTCAAGAGAAGAAAGATGCTTCAGATTCAAAGGATACTGAAACTGCTCAGAATGAAGAGGAGAGAGGTGAAAAGGAGGATCAACTTTTGACTTCAGAACATCTAGAACCTGAGATGCCTACATTGGCAGAAGATGACACTGATGATGAGAACTCCTCAGTGTTTGGTGGTAGATCTCCTGAAAAGAATGACTCTAATCTGGATGCAGAGATTAATGAAGAGACTATTCATCAAACAAAAGTGCATAAAGATCATCCTCCTCAATTGGTGATTGGAGACATCAATTCTCCAATCATCACAAGGAATCAGAGTAAGTTGGGAGGATTAAAAGACATACAATCAGGCTTACTATCTTGCTTTCTATCTCAGGTTGAGCCCAAAAAGGCACATGATGCAATGAAAGATCCAAGCTGGATAGAAGCAATGCAAGAGGAGCTGCTGCAGTTTGTACTGTAAAATGAATGGGATTTGGTAGAACTGCCTAAAGGACACAGAGCTATAGGGACAAAATGGATTTTCATAAACAAGAAGGATGAGAGAGGGATAGTGATTAAGAATAAGGATAGATTGGTAGCATAGGGGTACACTCAAGAAGAAGGAATTGATTATGAAGAGGTTTTTGCTCCAGTGGCTAGGATTGAGGCAATTAGGCTGTTTTTAGCCTATGCTTCTTTCATGAAGTTCAAAGTCTACCAAATGGATGTGAAAAGTGCTTTTCTATATGGCAAAATTGAAGAAGAAGTATATGTCTGTCAGCCTCCAGGGTTTGAAAATCCCAAGTACCCTGACAGAGTATACAAATTGAAGAAAGCACTATATGGACTACATCAAGCACCAAAAGCTTGGTATGACACATTGTCTACCTATCTCTTGGAAAATGGTTTTAAGAGAGGAATCATTGACAAGACTCTGTTCATTCAAAGGAAGAAGAAGGACATCATGTTAGTGCAAATCTATGTGGATGACATCATCTTTGGATCCACAAAAGATCAACTGTGCAGAGATTTTGAAGGATTAATGCATAAGAGATTCAAGATGAGTTCTATGGGTGAACGTACTTTCTTCCTTGGGCTACAGGTTAAGCAGAAACAATATGGAATCTTCATAAGCCAATCCAAGTATGTGCAGGATATTCTTAATAAGTTTGGATTCTCAGACTCAAAGCCTGCAAGCACACCCATGGAGACACACAAACAGATCACTGCAGATCTTGAGGGGGAGGATGTGGATGTTCATTATTACAGATCCATGATTGGCTCTCTCATGTATCTCACAGCTTCTAGACTAGATATCATGTTCCCTGTTTGTGTGTGTGCAAGATTTCAAGTTAGACCAAAGCAATCACATTTTCAAGCAGTCAAGAGGATATTCAGATATCTCAAAGGTCAACCCAGATTAGGCCTTTGGTATCCTCATGACTCACCATTTGACCTACTTGCATATTCAGATAGTGATTTGGGTGGAGCTAACTTGGACAGAAAGTCTACAACTGGAGGATGTCAGTTTTTGGGTGCAAGACTAGTATCATGGCAGTGTAAGAAGCAAACCACAGTGTCCACTTCAACAACAGAAGTAGAATACATAGTTGCTGCAAGCTGCTGCTCACAAGTGCTATGGATTCAGAATCAAATGATGGACTATGGTATGACATTTCTTCACACTCCTATTTTCATAGACAATAGCAGTGCTATTAGCATTGTCAATAATCCTTTCAAGCATTAAAAAACAAAGCATATAGAAATAAGGTACCATTTTATCAGAGACTGTAATTAGAAGAAGCTAATTCAGGTTCAGAAAGTACACACAAGTAACCAGTTTGCTGATCTATTCACAAGAGCTTTTGATGTGGGTAGATTCACATTCTTGATCACAAGTGTGGGCATGATGAACAATGAATAAGTATATTCTCATTCTCTTTATGTACCTATATAGATTCCTCCTTATTTACTTTCATTAAATTGGTGCTATTAACCCCCGTGTGTTTAAGTGTTTCAGGTTGTTTTGATTGGCTACTTGGTACTTCTAGTTCAGTTAATATTGCTCACTATATTACTCATGATTTTTTTTTTCAAAAATGGTTAAGTATGATTACGACTGCTAGGTGGTTTATACTGCCAGTATGTGTTACTACTGCTAATATGAGTTAATACTGCGAGTTAGTTAATACTGCTAGTGTACTTACTACTGCTTCAAAGAATTACTACTGCGGGGGTCAGTTACTACTGCTAATGTAAATTAGTACTGCTCTTAACTGTTTTATTGGTTGTATAAATACCCCCTTAGTCCGCCAAAAATCAAAACGGCTCTTTGAATTTCTTGCACCTAGTTATCTTCTTTCTCTCTCGCTCTCACTAACGTTCTTACTCTTCAAGCTCTTAACCCTAGTTCGCAGTCGAATCTCTCTCAAATGGCAGGTCTTGTATTTTTCGATGACCACAATGAGTTGGCAATGTTGAATAAGCCCAACCAAGCCGAAGGATTTCATCAGATTGTGGACTTCCTAAAATCCACACATATCGCCCACGCTTTAACGGTCAATCCCACAATCTATGTGGAGCATCAAAGACAGTTCTGGGCAAATGCCACCATCCATAATGAAGAGAGTACTCAGGTTATCAAGTCAAGGGCTTGTGATAAACCCCTGACCATATCGGAGGAGACCATTCGCATTCATCTACTTTTAGATGATGCCTCAGGTATAACATCTCTACCCAAGGAAGATCTTTTTGAAAATGTAAGCAGAATGGGATATGGAGGTCCCACTGAGGTATATAAGTTCTTCAAGAACAAATTTTCTCCTTAGTGGAGATTTTTTGTTCATACCCTCCAGCACTGCATTTCAAAGAAAACAACTGGCTGGAGTGAGTTCAGCAGTACCATTGCTTATGCTATGGTCTGCTTAGCAACCTCCAGGAAGTTCAATTTTTCGCAAATGATCTTAAATGACTTACTGTCAAACCTGGATACCAAAACAAAATCTTTTTATATGTATCCCAGGTTTGTGCAAGCTATACTGAATAAGGAAATGACGGATTTACCTCATTTTAATGAGGTATATGTACCAAAGGTCCCAAAAGGGAAGGTGTTTTCTAATATGAGGAGGACTAGTAAGGACTCCTCAGGTATTGACACACCATTGTTCTCTAAAATGATGGGTGTGTCTCCTTCCCATGGTGAGGCATCAGTGTCAAAGCCCTCATCTGACAACCAAACTGATGACCTACCACCACCACTCATTTTTATTATCATCCCTCAGTCCCTTCTTAAAAAGCCAACTTCACCCATCACCAAAATATATATAAGGAAAAAGGTAAAGAAGGTTCCTTCCCTTCTTGTACCTTCACCCCCACAGCCTTCAAGCCCTCTAATGGAGCATTCTCCATTAGAGAATATCGATAGGGAAACCACAGGGGTGTCTCCAAACCCCAATAAGGTGCTCACTAAGGAGCAGGTTAAGCATATGGGCTGTAAGGCTTACACTACTGACTTTGCACAAAGTGCAGGGCAGGATAGAGTGAACATATCTAAGACCTTCCTCATGGCAACTTTGGGTGAGCAATCATCCAGAGGTCCCCGGTGCCAAGAAACCAAGGGGGTAGAAGGTGCCTCTGCTAGGCAGAGGATCCCTACTAAAAGTTCCAGTGATCCTCCAAGGGTGGTAAACACACCTAAAGGTGGTGAGGATAGATATACCTATGATGAATTGATGGAAACGTTGGCAAATATAAATAATGATGTCCTATCTCAGGGCAAACTCATAGAGGAGATGCAATAGATAATCCTCTCCCAACAGGTACAGATCAGCAACCTCAAGAAATTGGTTCTAAAGCAAGTGCAAAAGAAGAAAAGAACCAAGTTTATACTGAAGAAGAGGAGTATCCCTCATGATGCTTCCAAAAAGGGGGAGAATAAGGGGGAGTCAAGAACTGGATCTGACAAGCAAAGGCCTGATGGGATGAAGTCTACTTTTGAGGGGGAGAAGGGCAAAGAAGCAGAAACTAGTAAAGAAGCAGAAACTAGTAAAGAAGTAGAAACAGAGGCAGCAGCAGTAACAGGGCTTTCTGTTGAATAAATAGAGATAGCAGAAACCCTTCTAAAGGCCAAAAAAGACACTCCCAAAGCCACTCAAAAGGCTAAGGGAGTGGAAATCAAAGAGGGAGGCTCTGAGCTAAAAAGGAAAGAAATCAGTGAGGTTGAACTGAAGAGGAAAGGAAAGGCAAAGGTGGATGAGTCTGCAAATTCACCAAAGAAGCTAAAACAGATTGAACTAGATGAGGAACTGGCTAAGAAGCTACAGGCTGAGATACAACAAGAAGAAGAAACTCAGAAGGACAAAGATAGGCAGATTGCTCTAGATCTGTCCACTAAGCTGAATGAGGAATATCAAACGAGCTTGAAAGCTGCAGCTGAGGCCAAGAAAAGTACAGTGAAAGCATCCAAGCACACACTGCCAGCAAAGATTCAGAAAATACAACCTTCTAAGACCTATTTGGCCAATCAAGAAAGGAGAAAAATGATAAACTTTCTGAAAGGCTCAATTGGTGTAAAAGAAGAGATGTTTGCTAACATATCATACAGCAGAGTTGAAGAGCTATATAAAAGGGAAATGGCAAAGATTCAAGGGGACTTCACTCAAAGGGTTGAGTTTGAAAGACAAATGAAAGAGAGACATGATCTCAATATCCAACAACCCTTCCCTGAGAGTGAGGAAACCACTCCTTCAAAAGAAAAGGCTGAAGAAAAGAAGGAAGAACATGTTGTTGTGGAAGTCAAATCTGCCAAGAGAGTGAAAACTATAGCTTCCAAGAAACTGTCTAAGAAGCCAAGGGTTGCAGAAGCTGAGAAAGATACAGAACCAGCTGTTACAGGTCAAGCTGAGCAATCAAGTCAAAGTGCACAGCAACCAAGTCAATCTAATGTGCATTTTGAACTTTACATGACTGTAACAGATAATGATCCAGTGAAGGCAGATATTATTTCAGTCCAAGCCCCTGAAATCATCCACTGGGATATTCTTAAAGATCAAGGCAAAGAATATTTCAGAATCAAAAGAATGGGTGATCATTTTGAAGTATATTCTACTTGGGGGAAGATAGTCAGATGTTGTTCAAGGTCAGACTTGGAAGAAATGTTTAAAGTGGGAATGAATCTGTATGGGGATGTGCTGAAGACTCCAGGGATGAACATCAAGAAACTAGCAATGAAGTATTTATGCATGATGTTCAGTCCAGATCTTGTCAAGCATGTCATTAAAGATGTCTTCAAGTCTGTGGACAACTGGATGCTTATTGAAAGGTGTGGGGTGTATATCTTGACCATAGATAAAAGCTTTCATGAATATTATCTGGTGGATAAGATATATGACCATAGCCTAGCCAAGCTACAGGGGATGCTGAAAGACAAACTAATCTGTCCTTAAGGCTCAGAAATGGCAAGGATTGTGGTTAGCAGGATCATCAATCAAAGTTTGGGTTTGGATCCTAATCTAGGGGTGTAAACTTAGGTTTTGAAAGCATCATGAAGACCAGTTTTTGAAGAACTTAACTTCTCAATTTGAAAAGTTAAGTTAGGGAGAGATTGTTGGGTCTGAAATGTGCTAAGGATGGTTAATACTGCTAGACATGACTATTACTACTGCCTGAGGAAGTTAGTACTGCTAGATCACAATTACTACTACTTGAAGGAGTTAATACTGCTGAGACAAAATTAATACTGCTTGCTGAGATTAATACTGCTAGTTCAGAATTAATACTGCTCATGAAGTTAGTGCTGCTTATGAGATGAAGACTCCGTATGGGAATGAAGACAGTTGTATAGATTGAAGCTAAAGTAAAGGAGATAATTATGGACTGAAGATCAATTTTATTTTGATAATTATCTTGTAATCAGTCTTGTATATATAGTATAGAAGTATTTGATAGATTAATTCATTATGTTTTGTTAGAGAGAATTAACCTCAAGATAAATAGAATCCTTTCTATAGAGAAGTATAGAACGTCTGTTGAGCCTGTTCAACAGATTGAGGTTTTGTGTGTAATCCTCAAGTTGAATCAATATAAACTTGTGATTTGATTTTTATATACTGTTCCATTGATTGTTAGTGTTAAAGTGTTTTTCCGCAACTTCTTTAGCATTGATTCTGAGTGTGTGTGAATTAAATTCTTGTTTGAGTTACGATCCTGACAAGTTTGGCTTGAAGCCTCCCACTATACTCCTTTCGACTCAAGGCATCGGCCACTACATTTGCTTTACCCGGGTGGTAGAGTAGTTCACTGTCGTAGTCCTTAAGTAGTTTCAACCACCTTCTTTGCCTCATGTTAAGTTCCTTCTGATCAAAGACATACTTCAATCTCTTGTGATCCGTGTACAAGGTACACTTTGTGCCATAGAGATAATGTCGCCATAACTTTAAAGCGAACACTACCGCCGCCAACTCTAAGTCGTGAGTGGGGTAGTTCTTCTCATGCACCTTCAATTGTCTAGATGCGTACGCGATCACTTTTCCTCTTTGCATGAGTACACATCCAAGCCCCATTTTGGACGCATCGCTATAGACCACAAAATCCTCTGATCCCTCTGGTAAGGATAATATCGGAACCTCGCATAACTTCCTTTGTAATGTCCGAAACGCCCTTTCTTGCTCTTCAGTCCATACGAACTTTACATTCTTCTTGGTCAACCTCGTCAACGATGAAGCAACCTTGGAGAAGTCTTATATGAACCTCCGATAATACCCCGCCAAGCCTAGGAAGCTTCGGATCTCTGATAGACTTTTGGGAGGTTCCCAATTCATCATAGCTTCAATCTTGGTCGGATCCACCTTCACTCCGTCTTTCGTAACTACGTGCCCCAAGAACTGCACTTCCTTCAACCAAAACTCGCACTTAGAAAACTTTGCATAAAGTTTCTCCTTCCTCAAGATTTCCAAGACGTCCCGAAGGTGACGCGCATGATCGACTTCATCCCTCGAGTAGATGAGAATGTCGTCAATGAACACGATGACCGACTTGTCTAGGAAGGGTCGGCACATGCAGTTCATTAAGTCCATAAACACCGCTGGAGCGTTCGTCAACCCGAAGGGCATCACTAAGAATTCGTAGTGACCATAACATGTCCTAAAAGCGGTTTTCAGAATGTCTTCCTCCTTGACTTTCACTTGATGATAACCCGAACGGAGATCGATCTTCAAAAAGCAACCCGCTCCTTGAAGTTGGTCGAATAAATCATCAATTCTAGGGAGTGGGTATTTGTTCTTCATGGTCACCTTATTCAATTCCCTATAATCGATACACATTCGCATGGTACCGTCTTTCTTCTTCACAAATAAGACCGGAGCTCCCCAAGGTGAGGAACTTGGTCTTACAAACCCCTTCTCCAAAAGATCTTGCAATTGGCCCATCATTTCCTTCATCTCTGACGGGGCCAAGAGATATGGAGCTCGGGCTATAGGAGTCGCTCCCGGTGTCAGATCAATCTTGAATTATACTTGACGGTCGGGTGGTAAACCAGGCAAGTCGTCCGGGAATACGTCGGGAAACTCCCTTACTACCTCGACATCTTCTAGATTCTTCTTTTCGAGCTTGGCATCTATAACATATGCCAAAAAGGATGAGCATCCCTTCGACAAGCACTTTTGTGCCTTCGCCATGCTAATGATTGCAACTTCACCCTTCCACCTCTCACCATACACGGTCACCACATCACCATCCCCAAACGGAATTTGGATCAACTTTTTAGCACATAGGATCTCCGCGTGGTTAGTCGACAACCAATCCATACCGACAACAACATCAAATCCCCCGATGATCATAGGCATTAGATCAATCGAGAGTTCTCTCCCTTCGATTTCAAGCTTGCAACTTCTTATAACGTTCCGAACCACCACTTGATCACCATCTGCTAGTTCTACCACTAACGCATCTTCTAAACTAGTAGTGGGTATGGATAGTTTTGGGCAAAACGAACTTGACACAAACGAAAAACTAGCTCCCGAGTCAAATAACACACGTGTAGGTACGGAGTTTAGGAGAAACATACCCGACACTACATCCGTCGACGCTTTCGCCTCCTCGGTGGTCATCTGAAAGGCTCTCCCTGTCGCTTTAGGAGTGTCCACCTTTTTGCTTCCGCTAAAGTTCGCCTTTGCCTTTGGGCATTCACTTCTGATATGGCCCGACTCTTTACACTCGAAACAAATTCGCCCCTTGACTGGACAGTCATGGAAACTGTGGTCGGGCTTACCACATTTGAAACACGGTTCAGACCCCGAATTGCAAGGGCCGGTGTGCTTGCTTCGGCACCTAGAACACCACTGAGGATCCCGTCTAGGACCATTTCCTCTTTTATTGTTGTTGAAGTTCTTTGACCTCTTTGAAGGTGTGGGACCCCCTTCCCACCTTCTCTTCTCGACTACACCGCTCCTCTCCACCTTACCCGAGCCATAAGAGTCTTCCAACAGTTGCGCTTCTTCTATTGCCTCTCGAAGAGTAGAGGCCTTTGACACCCGAACCATATTCATCATCTCAGTAGGTAAAACTTTGATATATGCCTTGATCTTCTCTCTTTCGGTGGGGACCAGATGTCCCACCAAGCCCAGCTTGTCTATAAATAACTTGTTGTACTCCTTTACCGACAAATTCCTCTTCTTCAAACTCTGGAACTCGTCAATAATCCGATCCATAGCTCGCTCGTTACAGAATTATTCCATAACCTTCTTCTTGAAAGTCTCCCAACTCAGTTTGTCCAATACGGTGGCCTCGATGGAAGTGGAGTATACATTCCACCATGTGAGGGTCGCCCCTCTAAGCATTTGAGATCCGAAAACGGCTTTCTGGCTATCCCCACACTCGCTTGATCGGAAATCCTGCTCCATCTCCCTGATCCAGTTCATGCATGCCACCGGGTCGTCTGTGCCCTTGAATTCCGGTGGTCGGCATCCGAGGAATGCCTTGAAGGTACAAGCTTTAGGTGCTTGCCTCACTTCGGGGGTTGGGGTTTCATTAGAAGGAACTACGGGTCCCGTACCCCCGTATCCCGCCACGACAACATTCTCCGCCACCGTCTCATGCCTACGGTGGTTAGCATCTCGGTCATTCAAAAGTTTCAGAAATACTTCTTGTTGCTGAGCCATAGCTGCATTCATTGCCTGCATCATCCGCTCCATCATTCTTGTTTCCGGAGTTACCTCCTCCATAATCGGATGAGTTGCAGCTATGTTACGTTGGGGTATGTGTTCCGGTCCTCCACCCAAAACATTTATAAAAGGTGGGGGCAAATCAACATTCGTCATTCTTGGTTGATCAGCCGTAGATGCCGCCATATCCTGCCCTTCTGGCCGGTTACGCGTATTTACCATAGTCTGCCACACACGCGAGAATATAGGTGAGATAGAACTATACAGATAATAAACAAGGAAACGTACTACCACATTCATTAATTATCATAACAATGGAAAACAAGCATAATCACGTACAACATCCTCATAATAACGTTAGTTAGGCGAAATTATGAACATGTGATACATAAGAATTTTCATTCCCATTATCACAACTCTCAATTTGTGTAGTCTCCGTCGACTTTAAGACCATCCTACCTTAAGAGTTCTACCCAATCTCACACAATCATAGCCTAATTTCACAGCTTAAATCTAGGCATCCTACATCCATACCTAGTTCACTTAAACTAATGCTCTGATACCAACTTGTAACACCCTAAATTTTAGAGAAATAAAAATTCGAAAATTTTGCAATAAGACGACTATAAATTGGTAAGCCTGGGTATATCAAACCTGTTATAAGCAATCCCAAAGTATCATCCATATAAAACGGGGAAACAAGTTATGACCTTTACAATTGACCAAATGAAGAATACACTAATAACCTAATAATCTAACTTAAATAAGAAAGATTAGTATCGGGTGTTGCTATTCTCCCAAAAATGTGTCCGCTATCCAAAATACCAGTCTATACATCTCCCAAAAAGACCGCTCTTGACCTCAAGGCCATCCACTCAGTCCCGACGAATCCCACCGGAACCCTGACCTGTTATACATGTCATTTTAAGAAAAAGTGTTAGGCTAAAGCCTAGTGAGATCAAACATTTGCAGTTAAATAATAGAACTTAAAGGTGAGTAAAAGAGTTTCATTTGTGACAACAATAACAATAGTAATATTAATAATGCTCTTGAAATATAGCAAGTACCTCTTGGGTTAACGGGGGAGACCCGCTTACTAACAAATGACGGAACACAAAAGTAAGCCATTTGATGAGTCAGTAAAGCCAATACACAAATAAAGTACACGCAAGGGATGTCAGGCTCAGTGGCTTTAAACGTACACCCACGGAAACTCAAGTTCAACCCCGAGGGGTTCTTACGTTGAGCTCCTCATCCAATATCGTAATACTTGAGCACGAAGTACTTATAACCCAAATCCGATGCCTAACGTGCCTCGACGAGGGAAACTAGTCGTCCCAACGCCGGAACAACAATATAACAAACTACGGGGTCATGACTCCCAAATGCAACAATTAAGCCAAATAATGCTCAAAAGGCCCAATGAATATTCCCAACAATGGATATTATGCATAAATGACATGAAGGGTGATTTCCACCAAAACCATTTTCCATTATTTACCAAAAAGATCACTAGTCAAAATATAAATGACCCCTTTGTATTTCTCAAATCCCAAAATATGATGTAAGCTAATATGAAAACTTATCAGCAGTTAGTTAACCACAAGTTCAATATTCCCAAATCCATAAATCTTACATAGTAAATTCCATCCATTTAAATGTATGTCCCAAGTATGAATAAGCTAAAGAACAGTATTGGGGTTCATAAACCCCCATTTTCCAAAAGTTATCATAAACCCTAATATCTCCAAAAGTTAGGTTTAGCACAATTTCATAAATCGAATATATGAAAGAGGAGATGTTTAGGTATTCAAAATCTACATTTGACATGTATAAGGTTTTGTAAAGAGTGTATGAACTCACCATGTGGGTTTTGAAGAAAACCCAAAACCCTAAGTTTTGACTCTTGGAGAAGAGGAAGATGGAGATAGAGATGAAGCTTCAAATACCGAATCCTTGGATGGTGCACTTACACTAGCAATAAATGGTCAGGAAGATGGTTGGACCAAACCCTAAATGGAGTAAATGAAGAGGGAGGGTTTTGAGAGAGAAGAATTGGGAGATAGAAATAAGAAGTTATGAATTTTTGGGAAAAAAACTCATTTAACCTGTGTTGATGCTTCTGTTGTCAAAGGGCACGACCCGTGCCACTTTTGTGAAGGAAATGGCACGACCCGTGCCAACTCTTCTGTGGCCCAGAACGACCCGTGCCATTTTTGTGAAGAAATGAGCACGGCCTGTGCGCCCTGCAGACCAGAATACATGTCCATTTCTTCCTTTCTTCTTTTTCCTCGATTTCTCTCAAAAAACCCTAATCCCCAACATAAGAATATAGAGAGATACGAGGGTTTTTTCATAATATTGAAAATTCAGGGTGTTACAGATTTTTATCCTTCTCGTGATGTATTGATGAAAATTTAAATTAGTTGCTCTTACCAAATTCGAGGGTGTTACATTATCCACGTTTTCGGTATTTGGTTATTAAAGTATAAGTTATGTTTTGCTTGAGTTTTGGGTTTTGGATTTATATTCGAAGGAACATTTTGTATCGTGGTTTTAATCACGAAGATGGTGAATGTTGGAAAAGAGATTGCTTTCAGACTTAATGTATTTTATTTTAGGAAATCACGTTTTAAATAACAATCTTAAAGTTTATTGTTTCACATATTTATGATGAAAACTCTTGAGCTCACTAGGTGTTAAGCCTAACCTTTTATTTGTCGGCATGTGCATCAGGTTCCGGTTGGGGAATGGTTCTAGCAATACTATGAAGAGATGAGCACTAGTTTTACACGAGGGTAAGTAGCTTGGTGAAGTCTTCCACTTTGGTTTTGTGAAGAGCAGCTTGTATTGGGGTTAAGTAGCACCAGACTTCGGTTTAGTCCTTGTTTAATGTTGGAGTTATAATTGTTGAGGTTAATTAGAGGATTTTATATTTGAGGTATAATGAATTTTGATTTGTATTGATATTATATCGAGATTTTTAATTAGTTGCTCTTACCAAATTTGAGGATGTTGCAAGTTGGTATCAGAGCTTAAGTTTGAGAGATTTAGGTGTGGATTTTGAATACCTAGACTCAAACTAGCGTTCTTTTAAGTGAATGAGAGAGAAATTTGCACCAATAGGCACTTTAAGATAAGATGTTTTAAAATTGATGAAGTTACTAGAAACGGGAATCACATCAAGGGTAGCAAGGATGATCATGTGTTGTACGTTTATAATTGCACCTGGCCAGTGTTATGGTGAACCTACAGGTTACATGTGTATACTTGGACTACTTTGATGTAACGACCGTTGGGGTAGTGGAGAAGTTTCTAAATGGGTAGTCGTCAAGAGAGGTTGATGATTCTAACATTCGTCACTTGGAGTGACAGTAAGCATGATGATTACTTTAAGTGCTCTGTGTCGGGTCAGAGTTAGTGGTTGGATTAGAACCATAGACTTATGGAATCGACAATATTCGAGGAGAAATTGTAAGGTTAACCGATTTAGTTGACTATCGTCACCTTAAGATGTGAGCATCCGGATGTCGGTAGTGAGATCGTTGGACTTGGGGAGCCAGCCATAAGATTTTAGGTCATGCACGAAAATTATTTTTAAAATAATTTGCATAAAGTATTTCATACTTTCCCAAATTATCATGCAGGTCGTTTTTTAGATCAGTGGAAAGACGTTTACCACGCACGGGATTTTAAACCATGAATTTAAACATGCATAAAATTGTTTTATTGCACATGGTTGCAAACCTTGTTGAGATTTTTTTTATCCCTGTTTTTGTCGGATGTTACTTTCGGATATCGTGATGTCCGTATTTTGATTTTGTTTAGTGTCTTGGACAAGTAACTGCGGATTTATGACTTTAACATTGGATCTCCTCCGCATATGTTAAGGTTTTGGATGAAGGTTACCTTCCATTATTTTCGGTGTTTGGATTTTATTGGAATCTTCTCCCGTGCGAGTTTTTGTTTAAATGTGTCACTTTATATCACAATGCGATAAAAGGGAAATTTTTGGAATTATGACATCTTAGTCATAACCTTGTATTATGTTTTTTGATTATTGGGAACGAAAATCTTGGCACCACTTGATTTTTGGGTGCCATTGAGCTTGATTGAATTTTATGGAAATTTTGTTGGGTCTTATGGATCTCTATTTTATGACATTTTGGCGTCACAGAGATGAACTTTGAAATGCGTATACTTGAATTATTGTGTGCGTTAACTTATGAGTTTTTGTTTAACATTTTTTTCTCATGCGAGTCTTGCACATGTCTTTTCGCAACCGTAAGAAACGTCTTAAGAGTCTTGATATCACATGATTGTACTTTTGAGTTTTACGCAAGTATATTTCATTGTACACTATTTGGTATTTGAATTGATTTACACTTTTGTGTGAGAATGCATGTGAAGAACCTATGACGGTTCGAACTGAACTTTTGCTTTATACCTTCTTCGGTTGTTGATTTTACTATTATAGTTTTACGCAATCCATTATATTGGTTTATTGGTATGCATGGCATTATAGCCACTATTTTAGAACAAAGAGCATGTTGGTTGTCCGACTTAAAGCTTGAAGTCGATCTAAATTGTCTTATGTTTCGACCAATCGCATGCATATATTGTTTTGCTAACCTTTTATTTGTCGGCATGCGCATCAGGCTCCGGTTGGGGAATGGTTCTAGCAATACTATGAAGAGATGAGCACTAGTTTTACACGAGGGTAAGTAGCTTGGTGAAGTCTTCCGCTATGGTTTTGTGAAGAGCAACTTGTATTGGGGTTAAGTAGCACTCGACTTCGGTTTAGTCCTTGTTTAATGTTGGAGTTATAATTGTTGAGGTTAATTAGAAGATTTTCTGTTTGAGGTATGATGAATTTTGATTTGTATTGATATTATATCGAAATTTTTAATTAGTTGCTCTTAACAAATTTGAGGGTATTACAATAGGCACTCTTGATGAAATAAGAGAAACAACAAGTTACTTGAAATCTGAATCTGAGAGGAAAGATCTTGGAAAAACTTGGTTTTGTCTAGCTATTTGAGCTAGAACATCAAGTTTATGGAATATTAATCCACCGATCCACGTATGTCCAGAAAATGATCAGACGACTTAATATGGACAAAGCGCATCTGGTTAGCATTCCCATGATCGGTCGAAGTGTTGGATATAAAAAGGTCTATTTTCGTCTAAAGGATGATGATGAATTTGGGAGCTGGAATTCCCTGTTTAAGTTCAATATGGGCATTATTGTTCTTAACACAATACATTTGACCGTATATTATTTCTCAGTGAACTTGTTGGCTAGATTTAACTCAGCGTCATTGAAATGTTATCAAATTAATCTTCCGGAACCATTGACGTGGGCTTATACTTTCCCCACGGAGAAAACGAATGGATTGATAATGGAATTTTAATACCTACTTAAATAGTGATCGACAAAAGTATCGATCCTTGTAGAAAAACACCAATTAATGTATTGGTATGTATTTGTTGATATTAGGTATATGCCTAACCCATACGAAGGTCATTCCCAAACTAGATAAAGAATTACCACAAGGGACACACTGACTACTTGGAAGTAAAACTAAGCACACCCTTGTATCTACCTCCTCGAACTATTTTAAGAATATTACTCTACATTATTCAAAGTGTATATGGTTAAGGACTATCATTATACATATCAGATGAACTAGTGGTTTGAGTTCAACCACTATCCTACCTGCATATATGGGAATAATGCATCATGTATTGAAGAAATGAAAGTAAAATACATCAAGGGTTATAACATAAATCATACTCCACTTAAGTTTTTATACAATCAACAATAACAAACTCTCCTCGAGATTCAAATGAGTATACAAAGGATGAGAGGCGAATATAACATATTTGGGAAACATGTGAAAGTATTAAAATGCAATGTATTCCGAACTCTCTTGATTAAAGTACGAATTAGGGGGAGTAGTAGCTAGACAAAATGGGGAGTCTACTATATATGTAATATTGGTATGTTGTGCTCTTTTCTTCATTCATTGTTTTATTTTTCCCATCGGGTTTTGTTCCTTGGTGCAAGGTTTTAGTGAGGCAACGATTTATAAATCATCTTGTTTTCTAAACCTCTTGATTGATGTACGAATCAAGAAAGATAGTAAACTAAAGGAATTGTTTATTGGTGTCTTGTACTCTTTCCTTCGTCTAAAGTTTTTATTTTTTCCACTGGGTTTTGTTTCTTTGGCGGAAGGTTTTAATGAGACAAGAACTATGGCATCATCACTCATTTGACTCGGCACAAGGGGGAGTGTTGAAGGATTATGTGTCATCATCAAAATGAAGTGATTGAAAGAATATTTTCCTAGTATAAGAAATTACCATAGTGAATGTTTCATTTTCATTGTAAACTCCTCCCTATTTAAAGGGCTTATGATTAATGAGAATTACATATTTCATTCTCTCTATTTACTGTTTTTCCTATAACACAATATGCTTTTTTTTTAAAAATTTATGGAGTCTACAAGTTTATATTTATATTTAAACATAAAAACATTATCGCTTTCTTAAAACCACACAAAACTGTATTATAAAATCGACAAAAGCAACAAATAAAAGTAAACATTAAACTCGAGATGCATCACGTTGTATTGCGCGAGTACACTTCTAATGATTATAAATAATGCAAATTAACCACTTGTAAAAATAATACATTTATTGTTTTAGATTGTATCTCATTAATTGTTAATCGATAATTACTTTTTGTCCTAATTCGATAAGTATTTCCTTAAAAAATTTATTACTACCGTACAATGCAGGGAACAACACTAGTTATAATAATGAAACCGACCTAAAAACATAATACTTGTACTCGTGTAGCCATTTTATAACTATTAACGTTGTCCACTTAAATAATACTTGCAGACAATTAAATTGCTTATAGAACTATTAGAAGAAAAAAGATTGTTACATAAAAACCAAGGTTTTAAATGATATGAAACGTGACATGGTGATGAGATCAAGTTACATAAAAACCAAGGTTTTAAGTCTTACAAGTTACGGTGAGGTTACTATATTGTTCAAGACGTATACCCTAAGCAGGGACGGATCCATAAATTTTTTCATACGGTAACACCATATAATACAGACAAAAAACTAATTACCAAAATAACGGTGTTTATCGACGTGTTCATCTTTTTACCGACGTTCAATATTGTCCGATGTGTTTTTAGCCTAATTTCATAATTTTGAGGGATTTTTAAAGCTATTTGCTTGATTTTGAGAGATTTTTAAGTTTTTTTTTATCGATTTCGAGAGATTTTTTCGGTTTTTTGGTTGATTTCGATAGTTTCTTTTGGTTTTTTGATTTGATTATGAGGTACGGTTGCACCTTCTTGAAGTTTCCAAAATAATACGGTAGCACCTTTCAAAACGATACGGTTGCACCTTTCACAAACCCAAATTTTTTTACCCTTCGTCGGAGAAATAATACGGTGGCACGTGCCACCGTATTCAACACACTACATCCGTCCCTGACCCTAAGGAGACATATACTTACATATATGTATGCATATATATTTAAATCCTTATAAAGTTACAAAACTAAAAAGAAAAAGGAATCATTTATATCAAATAATCGAGTTTATGTTAAAATGATATCAAGAGTGCAAAATCGGTATTAAATCTCAACTCTCTACTCACAACTATCTTCTATGCTAGAAAAATTCATATTCAACTCTCTGTATACGGGAACGAGACT
The DNA here is from genome assembly GCA_954870635.1 of Arctium minus. Classification (NCBI taxonomy): domain Eukaryota; kingdom Viridiplantae; phylum Streptophyta; class Magnoliopsida; order Asterales; family Asteraceae; genus Arctium; species Arctium minus. The sequence continues at coordinate 8,144,245 of OX941096.1, read as the reverse complement.
AAGGATTTACCTATTTAAGGTTTTAGTTTTTATGTTTTCTTTTACTGTTTATGTAATCAAGTCTTAGATATCGTATATAATTATCATCTATCGCCCAAATATAAAACCCATAACACATCATAAAATAACGCATCATAACATGCCACAATTCACCGTAACACATCATAACGCGTTACAACGACAGTCAAGCCTTTAAAGTAGAGCCAAAGAGGTTTAACATGAAGACAAAGTCAAGCGAGGCCATAACGAATAATTCAACCATAAAATGAAAAAGGCAAGAAAGTGATGGACCATCCTTCATAAATGGTATCTTATTATATTTGAATAAGATATATATGCGTTTCTTATTACAAAAAGAATCAACAATATAAACACATCTACACACTTTAAAGCTTATACAATAAATCGTATCTATCTATATATATATTACAAAAGAATGATGTGTTTTTTACCATATCAATCAAGCAAGCAATAAATCGTTTTAGTCACTTTTTGATGCAACTCCAGTAGCCTCTGTAGCTTCTGCAGCCACACCGTGGGCATCATCCGAACTCTGCGCTACCTCCGGCTTAATTTCCTCGAGCTTTTCAATCACTTGCTGAGCTTCCGGCCTTTCTTCCGGTGAAGGATCCACACAATGCATAGCCAGTTTCAGAGTACTAAGCAGCTCATCGCTACCAACATTCGCCGGATCGCCCATAAGTTCCAAGTCAAAAACTTCGTTTGTCCACTCTTCCTTCACAATTGACGCCACCCACTGTGGCAAATCCAATCCATCTGCCGCCTCGCTAGGCGATTTCCCGGTCAACAGCTCCAACATAATCACACCAAGGCTATAAACATCGGTCTTTGTGTTTGCATTCTTGAGCTTTGAGAATTCTGGAGCTCTGTAACCTAAAGTCCCTGCGGTTGCAATCACATTCGTGTTGGCTGCATTCGTCATGAGCCTGGATAGACCCACGTCTGCAATGGCAGGGTTCTTCTGCTCGTCGAGTAACACGTTGCTTGAAGTCAGGTTCCCATGGACTATGCTCTCTTGGGTATGAAGGAAAACAAGGCCTCTAGCTATACCCACAATTATGTTCAATCTTGTTGGCCAATTTATCACAGTTTCGGGGCCACGGGCTGTAAAATAGATTCCAAAACAAACAAAAAACATATCAGATACTCATGACTTTTTTTGAAGGGTGTCCCACCAGAATCGTTGTGTGAATTGAACCCTACTCATGATGATTGAGCTAAAAGAGCTAAAGGGTATTTCAAAATGTAATCAAAAGTTTTTAAAGCAAATAATATACCATGGAGGAAGGAAGCAAGACTGCCATGAGGCATGTAATCGAACACGAGAAGCTTCTCTCCTTTAGGTCCCAAGTAATACGCTCGAAGAGCCAAGATGTTTGCGTGTCGAATCTTTCCCAGCTCAGAAACTTCAGCTTCAAATTCTTTCTGGGACTTTGTGACTTTTTCTCTTAGTCTTTTGACTGCAACCATGCTACCATCTTCTAATGTGGCCTTATATGAGGTTCCATATGTACTCTTTCCCATTATTTCAGCAGTTGCACATAACAAATCATCAGCAGTGAACACAGAAGTGCCTGAAAAATGTACCAATTTCCCACCAGTTTCTCCTGATTCAACAACTTCACCCCCTGCTGCTGCTGGTATCGGCATGGAAATGTCGGTTTTCGCCGTCTTAGACTTCGATCTCGCTGATCTCTTTCGGATTAAACAGCAGAGAAGTAAACAACACAAAAGAAGCAGAACTAGCAAAAGGGCTCCAGCTGCTATTAGGATAATATCTTTCGTACTAAGTTTTCGGTTTTCTTGTTTCTTGTTTTGTGAAGGAATAACAACTTGAGAAGGAGAAGGCGAAGGCGAAATAGAAGATGGGCATGGAGTCGAAATGCTGTATCCACACAACTGAACATTACCCACAAAAGAGCTTAAATTGAACTTCTTCAGAAGGGAGGAAGGAACACTCCCCCAAAGGGCATTATAGGAAACATTCAAAAAAACAAGATTCTTCAAATCAGAAACTGTTTCAGGAATCTCACCACTGAAATTGTTGTGGGATAAGCCGAGTCGTGTGAGAGATGATAGATTCGCAACCGAATCAGGAATTGGGCCAGTCAATCTGTTGTTATCCAACATCAGAACCGAAAGATTAGAAGTAAAAGAAGGAAAGCTCCCATTGATGCCATTGTTCGACAAATCCAAGACTTGAAGCTTAGAGAGACTAGCAAATTCGTCCGGAATGACGCCATCGATATGATTATGGCCAAGATCAATCTTTTCAAGATTACCCATCTTGCTCAAAGAAGTTGGAATCCTTCCAGTGAGAAAATTATGATCAAGAGTCAAAGATGTGAGTTGATAAGTGTGATTACCGTCAACTCTACCCAAACCCCATGTGTTTGGTATAGAACCCGAGAGATTGTTGTGTTGTAGAGCTAGAAATGTGAGTGAAGGTAAAAGGGTAAGACTTGGTGGTATGAAACCAGAAAAGGCATTGTGGCTAAGGTTAAATCTATAAATCTTACTGGAATTCGAAAGAATGTGAGGGATGCTACCATTGAGGTGATTGTTGCTTAGATCGAGGCTTTGTAAAGATGGGCATTGGGAAATAGATGGCGGGATCGAACCTGAGAGCCGGTTGTTGAAGAGATAAACACCTCTTAGATTAGGTAATAACCATATCGAATGTGGAACTGGACCGGAGAGTAGGTTGTTGTGGAGGCTGATTCGTCTGAGCGATTGGAGATTCCCCATCTTCGATGAGATCTTTCCACCTAATCCTTTCCATGGAAGCTGTATCGCGATGACTTGACCTTGATCACACTTGATCCCTACCCACCCGCCTGAACAAACACCATTTCTGTCCTTCCAGGTCTTCAAGACTCCTCTGAAATCAACAAGCTCTTGCTTGATTGCCTGGAGAGATGAATAATCTGAAAGTGTGACGGCAATCGCGGCCTCGTCGGATGCGTTAACTGAAACAAGATGAGAACACAGAATCAAAAGAATGGTAAGCAAAAAGAATGCACCGTGAAAAGAATAAACCCTTGGTTCTTCTCTATTGTTGGCTGAATTCCTGCAGAAACAAAAACATTTTAGCTTATTTATGCACTCCAACTGTTTGTGAAAATGACTCAAAGAGCCAATTTGAATTTCCATGAAGAGAACCACCAAAAATCAAACACCAAGACTCTGGGTGATCGTTATATGTATAAAATAAATATGAAAATTAATTTCTTGACAATGTTCACTTTTTCCTTCACAAATCGTAACCCAATAGTTGAAACTTGAAAGAGAAATTGATGAGAAACTATAAGTGAAGTATAATTATCGATCAAAAAGAAGATTGGGAAACATCTAAGACATGAATCTTTGAAGCCGGAGTGAGAAGATGGAAAGTTGAAGAATGAAAGAGGGGGATATTTAATAGAGAGAAAGAGGCGATCGTGAGTATTATGTTTGGTAGGGGGTGTAGAGGAGGTGAGGTGGTTGAAGACAAAGATGCCTTCCTTGGTTTACGTTGAGGACTGAAGGGCAACGGCTAGTGAGAAATTATGGTCACATCACATGAGAATGAATATAAAACTCATGGTCACTGATTAGGGTTTTGACCACACCCATTCTCCAACGGCTATATTTTTTATATATATCATTCACATTATTATTATTATTATTATTATTATTATTATTATTATTATTATTATTATTATTATTATTATTATGCCTTTCTTCTTTATCCCTCTTCAGTGACTTCACCCCCATTTTTTAACCTTAAAGAGTAAATTACGTTTTTATTCCATGTGGCTTATTAAAAATTGTTCATTATGTTTTTATGTTTTGAAATTATGATTTATGTTCTTACGATTTGCATTTTCTTTTTATTTTCACCTTTTAAGATTAATCACTACTTTTAAATATGACACATTAAGGTGTCGTTTGTTTTTTAAGAGATCTAAAGTCTGAAATCTTATTTTACTTACGATTAATAAGAAGTGGTGTGTAAAAAGATCTGAACGATTCAGGCTTAAAAGCCATTAAGGTGTCGTTTGTTTTTTAAGATGTTTAAAGTCTGAAGTCTTAATTTAGTTATGACTAATAAGAGGTGGTGTGTAAAAAGATTTGAACGATTCAGACTTGAGATGATATTAAGGGATTTTTTTTAAAAAAACCAAACAACCCCTTAGAGATTTAAAAAACAAACAAACAACCCCTAAAATAGAAATAAATTATAAATCACATCGTCGAAAAAAGCAATAAAGTTTAAATCAAAAGAATAAGACAATAATTAATTATAGGGTTAATCACTAATCAACCTTTTTCACTAATCACTTTAATGCTTTTGCCTCTAATTAACAAGAAGAAAAAAATAACCGGATTTTTAGTGAGGTGACTCTTTAAAAACCTTTTTTTAGGAGTTCATCACAGCGTGACACGTGTTCGACAAAAGTGCACTTTTCTAACACCTCTCTAAAAATCATTGTAGCTCTTTAAATATCTATTTTTTGCGAGTTCATCTTTGCTTGACACATGTCCCAGAGAAAATACATTTTGTCTTTACTAGCTGACAACTCTCTAAAAAATCACTATAGCTCTCTAAAAACGTTGTAACTATCTAAACGCTAGAGTTTTGCGAGTTCATTTTCTTCTCATTTATTGTAAATTTGATATAAGATTCAAAAATAGAAGCATGAAGTTGATATAAAATTTATAGGAACATTGAACATTGATCTTAATATGAAATTCAAATACAACTATGAGAAGTAATTCAGATAAAGCGCTTTAAGCTCGTCTATATATTTGATGTTCCTTTCAATTTCCTCTTTAATGTACCCGAATCGTGCTATGCATCGTCGCAGTGGAAATTGGTTCTATGAATCCACGTTTGGTTCTCTTTAATTTTCAGTTTTGCATCAGCAATCCAATTGTGCTTCTGCTTAATTTGTAGTCTTTTGTCCACTAGTATTTTTCTTCTATCATCAGAAGTGTTTGTTCAACTTCAGTGTCCATTAGTATCGTAGGAACCAGCACAGAAGTGGATCTCGTCATCCAGCGAGTTGACTGACGAAATTTGCATTTGTAGCATCAAGTAAACAAGAAGTAGATCTTTGTTATCCAACTAGGGACCAAAAACAATGGCCTGAAACATATTCCACCTAGTCTCCGATAATATTAGCTTCTCTGTAATCTTGCCAAAAATAGTTATCCTTGCCTTCAATGTAAGGCAAGCTTTATAGCACGTAGGACCCTGATAATAAAATTGAAATATGTTATTCTTGTACAAAGCATAAAAATATAAAAACTCAACTCTCTAAAAATGTAAAAAAAAAAATGTAAAATCCCAACTGTATATCACTACAAAGCACAAAAATGTAAAAAAGAACACAGAAAACTGACAAAAACCTAACTCTCTAAACATGAATATCATATTTTGAGAGTTCGGTTTTTCTACCAAAACATGTTTAAATTTCCAATGGTATAAGATCTATCACTATAAAGAATAAAAGTGTAAAAAAATCACAGAAAATAGACAAAAACCCAACTCTCTAAATATGAATATGAATCTCATATTTAGAGAGTTCGATTTTTCCATGAAAACATGTTTAAATTTTAGATGCTACAAGATATATCACTACAAAGCACAAAAATGTAGAAAAAAACACAGAAAACATACAAAAACCCAACTCTATTAATATGAGTATCATATTTAGAGAGTTTGATTTTTCCACTAAGGGGTCGTTTACCCAAATGCTTACCCGGTAAGCGTTTACCAATAAAACTCGACACACTAACTTGCTTTACCGGGTAAGATTTTAATCATCTTGATGGTATCTTATACAACAATTTACCCGGTAAGCGCTAACTTGTTACGCCCCCAAATCTGGAAATATCAACTAATTTAAAATCTTCTAAATACATCAATAAATGATTCACCTACAAATACAATTTAAGATTTAACCTCAATACACACATTCATTCTATACATACAGTCTATAATAAGGACGGATGCTACTAAAACCCAATATTAGTCACTATCTCCAAACTGCGGAAGACTTCGCCAAATACTTACACTTGTGATAAACTAAGCACAACTCTTCGTAGCACTGCTAGAACCAAACCCCCATCGGAACCTGATGCACATGCCGATAAATAAAAAAATGTTAGGTTTAACGCCTAATGAGCTCAAGAGTTTTCAACATATATAAATTAACCGTTTAAAAAAAGGAAGAATACAACTGAAATCATAATCTTTCAAAATAATGTGCTTCAAATGTGAAACGACTCGTTTTCCAATAATATGCATTTTAGACGAATGAGGCACCATAATAAACGTTTTCTAAACCAAACGGTTTTAAGAACTAAGACCCCAAAATAACACGTTCCCTCGTAAATTAATTTCAACACATAACTCACTCAAAAAGAGAAGAGGAAGCAGACTCCCAATTTATGAAACGTGGATAAAACTATGCATCCCGAAACACCCAAAAACACGGGAGGCCATAATACTCAACTCATGGAAAACAATCCATAAAATAAAAGATATACCATCGGAAACATGGGATTAAAATTCAATACTCACGCGACCATAAAATGGGATGAACCCCAATGTTAAAACATGGACAATTAAATATCCAAAATACTACGGGCCGACAGCGGGGGATACCTGCATCCGTTGAGAGTGGAGGAACACAAAAGTATGCCACTCATACAACGTTAATCGTATGACACTTCACGACACGCAAGCCCAAGTGTCCCTACGACTCCCTTCAAGCTACACCAAAAGAGACAGTTGACCTTAGCGAATATTACCAAGAATACCACCAAAGGCTCGGCACAAGGGGGATACAACCATGGCATTGCCCCGACATGGCGGAGGTCCCAAACGCCCATCATGAACTACCCACCGTCACAATAGTACAACCGGACTCAGTCCTCCTAGTGTACACTTGAAAGGACAAGGTCATAAAACATGAGTCCAGGAGTCCAACCCCGTACCACCCACTTGACCATCAAATAAGACTGACGTACGTGCCTATGGATCCAATGCAACACAATCTAATATTACATGACTACACATGAATGACTAACACACCCGCATGTAAATACCATTAATATGCAATAAGATGCATTAAGATGTAAATCGTATATGGGACTCTACATTGAGCCACTAAAACTGGACAAATGTCCTCGATACTCTTTTAAATCAAAATCGAGCTAAAATGCTCTAAATACCGTTTGGCCAACAAATAACGATTCCCAAATAATAAAACACATTTAAATAGCGTTTATGCAGACGCATACCTCAAAGAGGTGATTAACCCAAAACTCGACCCGAATTGGGACATATCATTTTCCAAATGGTTTATGAACTCAAATACTTCAAAATGTCGTACGTCATAAATTAGACTTCACATGTACAAAAATCGTCGAAGATGCATAAATCATATAATAGACTTTACTTGTACAAAATCACCAAGAATACGTAAATCATGCTATTTACCAAATATGAAAACTTATCAAAATACTCACACTTTGACGATTACCAAGTAAAACATATTTTTACTTCAAAATACATATTTTGGCATGTACATAGTTTTTACAAAGCATATTGAACTCACCTTGCTAGATTTAGGCTAAATCTAGATTTTACCCCAACTTGAGCTTCCTTGAAGAAATCTGAACCTTCAAGCCAAATCTTCCAAAAACCTAGATCCACAAGTTTCAACCATAATTATACTTATTCCACCATAAATAATTGTTCCCCAAACATATTACCCCAAGATCTCAACATAACACCAAAACCCTAACTTTGGTCTAATTCCTCCAAAATCATTAAGTCCAAAATTGAGAGGTGCAACCACTAGGAGATCATCAAAAGAACATTTATAATCCATATAAATGTTTAGAAAAAGGATAATGAACTTACCAAGTGAGTATTGTGTAAAACCTCAAGAACTCCAAAAATCTCAAGGGTTGAAGATGAAAGCTTTGCCTTGAATCAAGAGGTGTACCCACTAGCATAGATGATGAAGAACTTCATGATTTTAGGAGAAGTATCTCAAAATAAGCTAGGGTTCATGAGAGGGTGTGAGGGGTCGATTTTAGAGAGAGAGAGAGAGAGAGAGAGGAAGAAGAAGAGTTGGAAATGAGAAATAGAGTGAAAAGGGCTGAAACTCGCATTTTTAATCTAACAGACCCCGGCGGCGATTTTGCCACGCGATAGTGACAATGTCACTATCGCGAGGGCACTCTCGCAGGGATTGTACCGCGGGTGGTACTCCCCCAGCAATTGTGCCACGCGATAGTGACACATGTCACTATCGCGAGTCACTCTCACGCCACACGTACCGAGCCCGGAAAAAGGTCAAAACTCGAGATTCTCGCATGGGTCGATTTAAGGATCGAAAGTAAAACTTATTCCACCCAAAAAGATAAACGGAAGATGAAGAGATGACTAAAGATGAACGAAAACTTACTGAGCGAAAATTCGGGTGTTACAATCCTCCCAACCTTAAAAGAGATTTCGTCCTCGAAATCTAGATTCCCATGAAACGTTGACCACGTGATAGATTGTCTCTACACCGCTTGCCAGAACTACCACTATAACCTTATGCTGGTCCTTACGATAAATGTCCCCTTGGGCACATCCTACTTATATCTGAATGAATAATACTCTTACTAACGTGGCCTTTAACCATGAGACTGCGGTTGTCTCCCAACCTTGGGTGACACATACTACCTCAAGGGTAGTTTGTGATCTCAACTTCTCACCGGCCCATTCATATCAGACCCACATGTTTCTAAACCCAAAACCAACGATTGACATCAAATCCTAAAGAATTCTTAATTTTCTTAATGATCCATTCTTGATTTTGATAAAAGTCGTCCTTCCAAGGGCGCACCAATACGCTCTCCGAGTAGTTGGTTAATGGAGATCCGGATAACATCCAACTCCGTTCTACTCCCAACCTCAAACATTCCCTTGATAAATCCTTCACCACAATGGGAAAACTAATACACATCGATACTGAATCACCAACATCTAACCTTCTTTTAAATTCCACCACCGAGAGGTCAACATTCTCTTGACCTAATTGGGATACTTCCAAACCTTCCAACGATTTGTTGACTTCAAAAGGGCAAGTCGACGCCTAAACCAAATGGTAGTACCGAAAACGTGGACATCCCGCCCAACATTTCCATCTCAGATGCATTGTCGTATTGAGGTTGACACCTAACAGGGTACTAAGATTCCCAATCTTACATTTCTAACCGACGGACCACAATATTCCCCTTGCTCACGCAAGCCCATCAAGACGATACGCTAGCAACGTATAATATGATGTCTAACGTACCATCGACCCGTCGAATTCAATCAAACCATACCCAGAGTCATACCAGACCTTATCCCGCAGGTTTGCCCAAGCATAAAAATCATCTTTTAATTAACTGGGGGACAAAATCTAATACCTCCACTATTTATGCATGGCCCGATTTAAAAGTCGAAACCCAAAATCAAGGTTGACCACAAGTTGGATCATCCGACGCTTCAAATCCCAATGACTCCTTTAGTCCCTCAATTGCATCTCCTTTCATGATAGGGGTTTTAAATCTATAGCCCTAATGAGTTCAAGGTTTTTTTTTCAACCAGTATGCTAATTTGAAATTTATAAAACTTTCAAATACACAAGTTTTATAACAATTAATCGTGCGGTAAAATACACTACCGTTCATCCGATAGGTTTCAAAATTGATCACCAACACTACGCATATAAAACCATTTCCAAAACTCATTTGATCAGTACTTACGTTAATATGGATAATAATGAAAGATGCACAACAAAATTTTAAATGTACTACCATGGTCCTAACATACATCAGATTATACCATATATGTGAAAACAATTTTTCTGCACCAAAACACATGCAATAAATGTTTGTATGACTCCAAAAAGGGAACTTCACAATTTTGACTTTAAATTCGTTCCTTTTAACCGCAAAACATCGCGGAATAATTTTTTTTTTCAACAAAGCCTATATACACCAGTTTATTCCCCAAAACTCAGTAAAAAGATAGGGACGTACATAAATATCAAATCAAGTTTAACTTTGGGTTGCACAGATAAAACGCACCTGTACAAAATAGTAACTACAACGACATGTAAACTAATACTCGTTTAATTCATTGCGGAAAATTTCTAGCAGTAAAATCAATAACTGAAATGTGTTCAGAACAAAAGTTCTACCTGAAATAACATAAATCTTTTATACGTTTAATCACACCAATAGTATAATTTAATCCAAATATAACACGTGGGATGACATCTATTAACAAAACATATAAATTAACGCAGACAATAATGCATGTACACACGTTCCCAATGCATGTACACACGTTCCCAAAATTTATCTAGGCGACGCAAAAGTCGTATGGTAAAACACTATGAACCCAACTGAATTTTCATAAAACTCATTAGCGCTAAAATCATGCGGTATCAAAATTTTCATTGTCCCATAAATAAGTATAAGACGACGATAAGTCTAAAAATGTCAAAGTTCTAAAAACCACAACGTACGATAAAGTGACCATTTTCAGTAAAACTTTAATGAGACACAACGCCCAACAAACTCGTAAACTTACACATAATAAAATTAAAACCCACGCGACTCAAAATACACTCACGAGCCCAAAAACGTCGCCAAAACAGTGCCCATAAAAATTCAACACGACTCATGCAGACTAAAATTCCGAAGAAATTTCTGGCTTAAAACATGGGAACAACTCTTCCTTTAAAACCTTAACATACGTGGATGAGATCCAATGTCAAGGTTAAAAATTCTACAGTTACTTGCCCAATGCCCCATATGACATTAAAACACGGATCTTATGATGTTCCAAAAATAGCGTTAAACACAAAACAGGGACGGAGAGATTTCCAATATAAAATTGCAATCACATGCAACAAAACCATTCCATGCATGCTTAAGCTCACGGTTTAAAATATGAAGAGTGTTAAATGTTTTACCAAGACTTCATAGTATAACTCACCTTATGCTTTGAAAACATGAGAAACAATTGATGCAACTTAGTTTAGAAATAAATTTCGTGCATGTCTTTGGTCGGCACTCAACATCTTAGAACTATGCTTCTCAATTTTCATACTATTGTCATCCGAATGCTCAACATCTTAAAGCGATACTCGAATATTTCATCGGTTCACCTTATAATTTCTTCTCGAATATCATCAATTCCATAATTCTAAGGTTCTACTCCAACTAATTGTCCTGACCCACAATGGTCAACTTCCAACATTCATCATGTCTTAATTGTCACTACAAGTGACAGCGCTATAAACATTAACTTCTTCGAGCCACTACTCCTCGGAAACTCATCCACTACCCCATTGATCTTCACACAAGGGCGGTTCAAGCACACACATGTAACATGTAAGTTCACTACGACGCTGACCAGGCGCAATTATGAACGTACTGTACAAGATTATCCTTGCTACCCTCGTCATGATTCCCGATTCTAGTGACTCCATCAACTTCAAGATATCTTATCTTAGAGTGTCTAGTAGTGCAATCTCACTTTTTCATACTTAGAAGAATACTAGCTTGAGTCTAGGCATCAGAAATCAACACCTTATAAATCTCTCAAACTTAAGCTCTGATACCAACTTGTTACGCCCTCAAATATGGAAATAGAAACTAATTTAAAATCTTCTAAATACACCAATAAATGATTCACCTACAAATACAACTTAAGATTTAACCTCAATACACACATTCATTCTATACAAGCAGTCTATAATAAGGACAGATGCTACTAAAACCCAATATTAGTCACTATCTCCAAACTGCGGAAGACTTCGCCAAATACTTACACTTGTGACAAACTAAGCACAACTCTTCGTAGCACTACTAGAACCAAACCCCCATCGGAACCTGATGCACATGCCGACAAATAAAAAGGTTAGGTTTAACGCCTAGTGAGCTCAAGAGTTTTTAACATATATGAATTAACCGTTTAAAAAAAGAAAGAATGCAACTGAAATCATAATCTTTCAAAATAATGTGCTTCAAATGTGAAACGACTCGTTTTCCAATAATATGCATTTTAGACGAAGGAGGCACCATAATAAACGTTTTCTAAACCAAACGGTTTTAAGAACTAAGACCCCAAAATAACACGTTCCCTCGTAAATTAATTTCAACACATAACTCACTCAAAAAGAGAAGAGGAAGCAGACTCCCAATTTATGAAACGTGGATAAAACTCTGCATCCTGAAACACCCAAAAACACGGGAGGCCATAATACTCAACTCATGACTCATGGAAAACAATCCATAAAATAAAAGATATACCATCGGAAACATGGGATTAAAATTCAATACTCACGCGACCATAAAATGGGATGAAACCCAATGTTAAAACATGGACAATTAAATATCCAAAATACTACGGGCCGACAGCGGGGGATACCCGCATCCGTTGAGAGTGGAGGAAAAGAAAAGTATGTCACTCATACAACGTTAATCGTATGACACTTCACGACACGCAAGCCCAAGTGTCCCTACGACTCCCTTCAAGCTACACCAAAAGAGACAGTTGACCTTAGCGAATATTACCAAGAATACCACCAAAGGCTCGGCACAAGGGGGATACAACCATGGCATTGCCCCGACATGGCGAAGGCCCTAAACGCCCATCATGAACTACCTACCGTCACAATAGCACAACCGGACTCAGTCCTCCTAGTGTACACTTGAAAGGACAAGGTCATAAAACATGAGTCCCGGAGTCCAACCCCGTACCACCCACTTGACCATCAAATAAGACTGGCGTACGTGCCTATGGATCCAATGCAACACAATCTAATATTACATGACTACACATGAATGACTAACACACCCGCATGTAAATACCATTAATATGCAATAAGATGCATTAAGATGTAAATCGTATATGGGACTCTACATTGAGCCACTAAAACTGGACAAATGTCCTCGATACTCTTTTAAATCAAAATCGAGCTAAAATGCTCTAAATACCGTTTGGCCAACAAATAACGATTCCCAAATAACAAAACACATTTAAATAGCGTTTATGCAGACGCATACCTCAAAGAGGTGATTAACCCAAAACTCGACCCGAATTGGGACATATCATTTTCTAAATGGTTTATGAACTAAAATACTTCAAAATGTCGTACGTCATAAATTAGACTTCACATGTACAAAAATCGTCGAAGATGCATAAATCATAGAATAGACTTTACTTGTACAAAATCACCAAGAATACGTAAATCATGCTATTTACCAAATATGAAAACTTATCAAAATACTCACACTTTGACGATTACCAAGTAAAACATATTTTTACTTCAAAATACACATTTTGGCATGTACATAGTTTTCACAAAGCATCTTGAACTCACCTTGCTAGATTTAGGCTAAATCTAGATTTTACTCCAACTTGAGCTTCCTTGAAGAAATCTGAACCTTCAAGCCAAATCTTCCAAAAACCTAGATCCACAAGTTTCAACCATAATTATACTTATTCCACCATAAATAATTGTTCCCCAAACATATTACCCCAAGATCTCAACATAACACCAAAACCCTAACTTTGGTCTAATTCCTCCAAAATCATTAAGTCCAAAATTGAGAGGTGCAACCACTAGGAGATCATCAAAAGAACATTTATAATCCATATAAATGTTTAGAAAAAGGATAATGAACTTACCAAGTGGGTATTGTGTAAAACCTCAAGAACTCCAAAAATGTCAAGGGTTGAAGATGAAAGCTTTGCCTTGAATCAAGAGGTGTACCCACTAGCATAGATGATGAAGAACTTCATGATTTTAGGAGAAGTATCTCAAAATAAGCTAGGGTTCATGAGAGGGTGTGAGGGGTCGATTTTAGAGAGAGAGAGAGAGGAAGAAGAGTTAGAAATGAGAAATAGAGTGAAAAGGGCTGAAAATCGCATTTTTAATCTAACAGACCCCGGCGGCGACTTTGCCACGCGATAGTGACAATGTCACTATCGTGAGGGCACTCTCGCGGGGATTGTACCGCAGGTGGTACTCCCCCAGCGATTGTGCCACGCGATAGTGACACATGTCACTATCGCGAGTCACTCTCGCACCACACGTATCGAGCACGGAAATAGGTCAAAACTCGAGATTCTCGCATAGGTCGATTTAAGGATCGAAAGTACAACTTATTCCACCCAAAAGGTAAACGGGAGATGAAGAGATGACTAAAGATGAACGGAAACTTACTGAGCGAAAATTCGGGTGTTACATTACTCGAGTAAGAGTTGTCACTCTCTCTTACCGGGTAACACTTTTCATCCTTATCCTCGCTCTTACCGGGTAAGATCATATCCTCTTGTCATGTTCATCCGCTATGGTAAATTCCCCGGTAAGCACTTATCGGATAAGCATTTTGTAAACGGCCCCTAAGTGATCAAATTTTAGATGCTACTATACTATCACTACAAATCATAAAAATATAAAAAAACACAGAAATCACCAATATAAAAAACTCGTAAAATATGAAACTCATAAGATAGTTCGGTTTTTCCACCAAAACATGTTTAAATTTTAGATGCTACTATATCTATCACTTGAAAGAATAAAAATGTAAACAAAACATATAAATCACCACTATCTAGAACTCGCAAAATATGAAACTTGAAAAAGAACACGTTTTTTTAATCTGCATTTTGGGGATAGAATAGTGATGCTTGCCTGGTTATTTGCCATCCAATGTGTAGATTTTTTGTTGAAATCACTGATTCCCTAACTGAAATCACCGACTTTTGAGAGAACTATATGTTAAAGAGAAGTTGGAAAGAAAGAGGTATGACCATTTTTGAAAAATTTTGATTTTTTTCTGAGTGTATATAGTGGAAACCACCTCTCTGAAAATAAGGGTTTCTAGATAGTTACCTCTCCAAAAATACGAGTGTGTGTCCCTGATTCAAGTTTCTAATCACAAATCAATTAACAAAAACAAGATTGATTAACTACATGTTTAATTTCAATTCCAAATTCAAATGAATACAAACTGTTTATCTCTTTCTCTCTCTATAAACTCTTTCTCTCTCTACAAACTCTCTCAGAATGCGTATTCAATCCTTCTAGTCACCTATCTATTAAAACAAAACAAAACTATTTATACCTAGCAACTAAAACAAGGAAACAAAACAATACAATGAAAGTGACTTTGACTTTTATTACAAAATGACTTTGACTTGCTTGAGAGTTGACTTCAGATCTTGACTTCTTGACTTTGACTTCTAATCTTCATGATCTTGTATCCAACATATTTCTGCTCTAACAATCTCCCCCTTTGGATTCAAGATCATCTTTGAAAGGTTTTGCAGTTCAGTCTTCTCTTTAAGCTCAAACATTGCAATCTCCCCTTTTCTTTGATAAACACAGTATCTTCAACAACTTTTAGCAATCTTCCAAAAGTTTGTTCTTCAAAAGTAAAAACATTCTCCCCAAATATGGTATAAACCTCTTTCAGACATTGAAAAGAAATTATCTTCAGATTTAGCTCGGACAACTTCAGCAATTAATCTTCAAAGAAAATTTCAGTAAAATCAGCACATCTTCAGACATCTTTGACTTCGCTTGTACAATCTTTCAAACTTTATCTTCTTAATCTGACATTTCTGTAATTCATCTCCCCCTTTTTGATGAATAGAGCATCTATAACATCAAAACTTTTTCCAAGAAATGTCTTTGACCATTCTGATATGTCCAAGAGCCACTGATTCGTTGATTCGTAACCATGGATTTATCTAGATATTTTCAAATCCAGACAAAATATTTGTGTAACACCTGAATCAACAAATGAATCAGTTAATATGCCTGTCAGTAACACAAAGTTACTGTGTGTAACGAATACACATTGTAAAGGAGCTTTTGTTATGTTCACTCCCCCAGGGCTTCCATCCAATCATCAAAACACCACAAAGGAAATTTCTATGAATGTTATGACAAGAAAACAAATTCCTTGTGTGTTCGTGCAAGTGTAGAAAGAATTAAGCATATGATGATTGGTTTTATAAAAGGCTCAACATTGTGTAAACCACTAAGACAACAGTAGATAAACACAGACTCAATGTGCATGATTGAAGTGCAAAGGTGGGGCAGACTTCCTTCTATTTCAATATCCAGATTTTCCAAATGAAAACCAGATATATTATGTGTTGCGTCCCCAAAAAAATATGAAACATTTTCTTTTTAAGAAGAAAATGAGTGGCTGGTGGGGTTTTTATCAAGAGTTAGCATGGGCTAGTTGCCTGTTTCAATAACGTTCACCAAAGAATTGTGAAACATTAGTAATGTGGTTGCCCAACTCAAAAAGTAGTTGGTGCAGAGTTTGATATTCTTTTACTCTGATCTCACACCCTCTTTCTTTTAATCATTAAGCTCACATCTAACCAAACTCTCTTTTTCATTTTACCTCAACGCACAACCCACACTCATTTCTTTTCGACTCCTCACACTCAATCACTATGGATTAACTTCTTGGGTAGGAGACACTGGTAATCGTGAATCCATAGAAGTTTTATTTAAGTCCTAGCACAAATAACCCGTATTGTCCTAGAAAGCATATGTTGCTCAAGATAGTTTAACTTGAACAATTTAAGACATGGAAAACATGGGTCAGATATGTGTATGCTCATAGATGTAATCATGACAATTTGAGCATTTGAAACGATGAAGTATTTTCAAACTAGTAAATTGAATGAATGAATATGAATGCAAGAGACTTGTTTGAAAATCTGACATAGTATGAAAAATGATCAGATAAGAAATGATATATCAGTTAAGGCTTATGGTCAAGAATAATGGATATTGTCCATATGAATCAAAATATAGACATTCTTGAAAGAACGTTTCGAAATGAATTAACGCTCAAAATTCATTGAAATGCAAGTGGGGTGTCTTACCATCGAAAAATATGTTTCAAATTTGAGACATGGTAAGAACATTTTGAACAAAAAGTCAAACCGGTGTGTGTGAATACTTGAAAGTATATAGAAAAGACAATACGCAAGTATTTATCTTTGGAAACACACAGTTTATAATCATGTAAGCACAAGTAAATCTTGAAAACATTTAAAAATCACACTTCCAATTCATGAAATTTGTTTAAGAATCGGGAAGTGGTTTGAACATTTAAGAACATGTTTTCTATGATTGAAAGTTGTCCTTCTTTCAACCATATATGAGATTAAGATAAGAAATAAACCTTTCTTTGCAGTCTTAAATCTCATCAAGTCAAGCTGAAAATCATAATGATATGTTCTTGATAGCTTCTCTCAATCTGCAACGTCTCAAAGTCATGTCAAAGCAACTTTATTCACAAATTTATTGAAAAGTAAACAACATAAAGCAGTAAGTGAAAGCAGTAAAACAATGAGTGAACGAGTTCTGATCTGAAGTAATCAGAAATCATATCCTTACTCCTTTTATTGTACTCATAGACTCCCCCTGTAGTCATGCATCACAAAGATTTAGCAGTTAAATAAATGCAAAAATTATATAAACTTCCCCTCAAAATAATGTTGATCATCTTAACATCTTGTCTCACTCCCCCTGAGATCATGAACAAACATGTTAAAGTGCAGATATCCTTTCAGAATTAATGATAAAGAAATGATGAAAAATGACAATAAAATAAACTTTAATAGGTAATCACTGATTAGACCTTGAGATTTAGCATACCAAGCTTAGATACAAGAAAATTGAATCTCTTTTCATCTAAAGGTTTGGTAAATAAATCTGCAAGTTGATAATCAGTTTTTACAAAGTAAAGTTCTATTGTACCTTTTTCTACATTATCTTTAATAAAATGATACCTGACATCAATGTGCTTTGTTTTAGTATGCTGCACAGGATTAGCTGATATTGCGATAGTGCTCTTCGAGTCACAATAGATCGGTATTTTGTCAAACTTGAATCCATAGTCTCACAGCTGTGTCCTCATCCACAAGACCTGAGAGCAGCAACTGGCAGCAGCTACATACTCTGCTTCAGCAGTCGAAGTGGAAACACAAAGTTGTTTCTTTGATGCCCAGCTAACGAACTTGTCTCCAAGAAATTGAATATGACCCGATGTGCTCTTCCTATCTAACATACATCCAGCATGATCTGCGTCTGAATATGCAGTTAGTTCAAACCCTGTATCCTTAGGATACCACATATCAAGATCTGCAGTCCCCTTCAGATATCTAAAAATCCGTTTGACAGCAGCCAAATGGGATTCTTTAGGGTCAACCTGATATCTTACACACAAGCATGTTGAAAACATTATATCTGGCCTACTTGAAGTAAGATACATTAAAGAACCTATCATTCCTCTATAAGTCCTATCATCAACACTTTTACCCGAAGGAACAGTGCCAATCTTAGTACCTGGTGCCATCGGGGTTCCAATTGGTTTGCAATTTTCCATTTTGAATTTCTGAAGAATATCAAAAATGTACTTAGATTGATTAATGAAAATCCCCGTTGAAAATTGTTTTACTTGTAATCCGAGAAAGAAATTCATCTCTCCCATCATACTCATTTGAAATCTAGACACCATGATGTTTGAAAAATTCTTAGAGTATTTAGGATTAGTTGAGCCAAATATAATATCATCGGCATATATCTGAATAAGAATGATATCGACTTTCTCCTTTTTGATAAAAAGAGTGGTATCGAGTTTACCTTTTGAGAAGCCTAACTTAACCAAGAATTGAGATAAAACATCATACCAGGCGCGAGGTGCTTGTTTCAGACCATAAAGAGCTTTATCCAAGATGTAGACGTGATTTGGCTTTTCTGGATTTACAAACCCTTCTGGCTGAGAGACGTAGACTTCCTCCTTAAGAATGTCGTTCAGAAAGGCAGTCTTCACGTCCATTTGATAGACAGTGAAGTTTTTATGAGCAGCATACGCTAGAAACATGCGAATGGCTTCTATACGTGCTACTGGAGCATAAGTCTCGTCATAATCTATGCCTTCCTCTTGCCGGTAACCTTTGGCAACAAGTCTTGCTTTGTTTCGAATGACAATACCATCTTCATCCTTCTTGTTCTTGAATACCCATTTAGTGCCGATAACGGTCTTTCCTTCCGGTTTTGGCACTAATCTCCAAACCTTCAGGGCTTCGAACTGATTTAACTCTTCTTGCATAACAGACACCCAATCCGAATAAACAAGAGCTTCTGATACTCGAGTAGGCTCTATCTTGCTTAGGAATGAGTCATGCATACATTGATTTAAGGTTTTTTTTTTGGAAAGGGTATCATGGGCCTATGGCCCAGATTAATCCCTGGCAATTAGGGCCTTTGGCCCAGCTGCTAAAGTGTGCAGCCCTGAGTTTATCCTCAGTGGCCACAAGTGCTGCTAGTGGGGCTCGAACCCGGGTTGAGCGCTATGAACTCCCCAAGCCTTTACCACCACACCACAGCCCTTGTGGTTACATTGATTTAAGGTTGCTGACCTAGTTTGCACCGGCTTGTGTAGATCTCCAATAATTTGGTGTAAAGGATGCTCTTTGGTCCAGCGATGTTCATGAGGGAGTGGATTAGATGAAGGTTGATCATGATTATCATCTAAGAGTCCACTATCAACTTCTTCAGTTTGTACATCATGAGGGAGTGATTCAGTTGAAGTAATTGGTGCAGAAGTTTCAGTAGTTACAGCGTGTTCAGTCTGTCGATCTGTCCTTACAGCACATCCTACTGATTCAGCAACTTCTGGCTCTTCGTTAGTAGTTACAACTTCAACTATCGGAGTAGGCATATGAAATGGAATTTCTTGCTGAACCAGGGAATTTGATTCAGTAGAAACATCTGAAGTGGTTGGATGATTAGTCGTTGAATCTTCCATCTTGTCAACCACAACAGGTTTAGTCAAGTTAGATCCAAGAAATTCATCATAAAATAGTTCAAATAAAAGATCTAAATCAGATAAATGAGTAGTAGACGATGATGCTTCATCTGATTTGTTCTTTTCAGGTACATGTTCTGGACTGAGTTGCCCAGAAGCTAGCACTCCGGTTATCACGGGTTCTGAACTGACTTATTCAGAAGCCATTTCCTCATCGAATGTGACATTTACGCTCTTGATAACAGTCTTTGACTTCTTCAAGTAAACTCGATATGCAACAGATGTAGAAGAATATCCAATGAAGATGCCCTCATCTGCCTTAGCACTGAACTTGTTGAGGTTCTCTCTGTCGTTTAGCACAAAACACTTACAACCAAAAATATGAAAATATTTGATGGTTGGTGTTCGGTTGTTGATCAAATCATACGGAGTCTTTTGAAATATGCGGTGTATCATGGAACGGTTTTGAGTGTAGCACGCAGTCGAAATAACTTCTGCCCACAAAAATAGAGGTAGGTCTGATTGGCTGAGCATAGTGCGAACGGCCTCGACTAGCGTTCGATTTCGTCTTTCGACTACTCCATTCTGTTCGGGCATACGAGCAGTAGAGTATTGATGTGATATCCCGACCGATTCAAGATACTCTTCGACAATTCTGTTTTTGAACTCTGTGCCATTATCAGTTCTGAGAAGCTTTACTGGTTTCTACAGATTCACCTGGGTCGTCTTCAGAAATGTAATGAGTACTTCGGGCGTCTCATCTTTTGATCGTAGAAATTTGACCCACGTGTATCGCGAATAGTCGTCCACGATAACTAAAACATATTTCTTTCCGCCTAAGCTTTGTGTTCGCATCGGACCATAAAGATCCATATGCAATAACTCTAATGGAGAACTAGTACTTGGTTCAGGCTTCGGTTTATGTGGAGCTCTCTTCATCTTCCCTTTTTCACATGCTGCACACAAGTGTTCTTTCTCGTATCTCAGCTCAGGAAGACCATGCACTAATCTGCCTTTGACCAGTTTGTTGATATAACGAAAATTCAGGTGTGACAGCCGTCGGTGCCAAAGCCAACTTTTCTGCATCGAAGCTTTTGTCAGTAAGCAAACCTGATTGTCAGTCTGTACCTTTGCAAGATTGATGGTGTAGAGGTTTGACTTGCGAGTACCAACTAAGAGTTTTTTGTCGTCTTTAGTACACACCGAGCAACTCTTAGCCTTGAAATTTACCTCTAATCCTTTGTCGCAGAACTGGCCAATACTAAATAGGTTGCGCCCTAATCCTTCGACATAGCTCACCTTCGTTATCGTTACTTTGTCGTGTACCACATCACCATATCCCAGAATTGGTGAAAATTGATCATTGCCAAAACGAACATTGCCACTGAATTTCTCTATATAATTAGACAATAAAGCTTTTTGTCCGGTCATATGCTTGGAACAGCCGCTATCCAAGTACCACATATGCCGGGTCTGCAAGAGAAATCAGGGAACAATAGATTTAGGTACCCATTTAAAAACGGTCCTAATAGATTAGCACAAGATTTTGGTATCCATTTGAATATGGATCCTCTTTTCCTTTGAAAACTTTTGAAAACATTTGGTTTAGAAGAATAAACATGATAAGATCAAAACCAATCATTAGAATAATGACGATAAGCAAAATCATTCCACCGATAAGTATAAAATTTAGTAGTAGTAGGAGATAATTGGAACAATTGCTTTATAGAATACCTCTTGTAAGAAGTTACAAGGTTTTTATTAGTAGAAGCAACAGAACCAATTACATCACACACACTACTATTTGATCTATTACAAGAATTATCAGGAATTGATTCTGCCTTGTCATCAATCTTCCTTTTAGGTCGCCATTCAGTTCTTGCTTCAGATCTTTTCTTTTTCACTGAAACATTAGATTTAGATCTGTTAGGAAAATCAGATTTCTGAGATTGATTTTTCTTGTGTTTACCAGTGTTGTTCCATTTCTGTGAGCGCTATTTCTTATGTTTCTTACCCTTAGCATAGTAATCCGCATTCACAGAAACTGATTCACCAACCTTAGTTGATGATTCACCTTTTTCATAAACACTTGGTAAAGCTTCTCCATTAATAACAAAAGTAGAATGATTTGGAAGTGGAGCATTGAAGTCAAACATATCAATTTCCTCTATACACCCATCATCAGAATTAAGAAAATCATTTGCAGACGCAAATAAGTCATCAAAATTATCAGTTGAAGTTTGAGGAGCTTTTGAAAAATTAGAACACTTTGTAGATTTATTTTGAAAAACAGTGTTCTTTAACACAGTTGAAAATACACTTTGTTCTATATCTACCAAAAGTCTTTCATTAGATAAAACGTTTTCAAGTTCAATTATTTTGCTTTCTAAAATGAGTGGAGAAACATAAATTTTTGTAGTTACAGGTTTTGCCTCCATCTCTGAAACAGAATAGCTAGCAAAATAATCATTTGAAAGAACTTT
Organism: Arctium minus; assembly: GCA_954870635.1. Taxonomy (NCBI): domain Eukaryota; kingdom Viridiplantae; phylum Streptophyta; class Magnoliopsida; order Asterales; family Asteraceae; genus Arctium; species Arctium minus. Next base: position 8,121,839 of record OX941096.1, on the reverse strand, counting down.
TGGTGTTTTAGAAAGATAACTATCATTCAGCTTTTCATAGCTAAATGGTAGTTGCATTTTCTTAACATTCTTTCTATTTTCAGTTTCTTTGGCCTCAACTTCATCTGGTAATTTGGTAACAAATTTGGGTTTTAAATGAGGATATTTACCAGCAGCAACAAGAAAATCAAAGTTATATAATGCTGGTTGTTTTCTGATGGCTTTCTTTAAGTAATGGGGGTTATCATAATCGAGTCCCCATTTCTCTTTAATATCAGCCTCTTCAATGGGTGTATTTAGAAAAATAGTTTGATCTGTTTGGCCTATAGAATGAAGTTTGGCTTCCAAACCATTTACCTTTTTCATCAAGCACTTGTTTTCAGCCTGCAATTTAAGAGCTTTTAGTACAGATTCTTTATTTTCTAAATCAGAATTAGAAAGTTTAGACTCAAAATCATAAATCTTATTTTCAAAACAATCTTTTTCAAGTTTAAAATCAGAAGCAGATTTGCGTAGAGAATCAATTAAATCTTTGTTCCCAATAACTGATTTATTAAGCTCAAAGATCTTTTGATTTCTCCTAGCAACTCTGTCTTTTTCCTTTTTCAGTTTTGATTGAAAGTCTTGAAGTTCGACCATCATGACTTCTATTTTGGTCATAAAATCATTTTCAGTTAAGTGCATTACCTCATCAGGTGTCTCATCTTCAGAATCATCATGCTTATCTTCTTTACCCATTAAGCATAAATGAGCAGTTTCTTCTTTCTCTTCCTCGATATCAGAATGATCTAACCAATATTCGTCTTCAGCCATTAATGCCTTGCCAGCTTCCTATTGCTTGTCCAAGAGCATTTTATTCTTGTAATACTCTGAATTCTGAGCCTTCGGCTTCCGACAGTCTTTTGCATAATGTCCAACCTTGACACAGTTGTAGCATTTGATCAGATCATCAGCTTTCTTTTCAGTGCTGGCGTAGTCATTCACATACTTCTTCTTCTCATCTGGCTTCTTCTCCATGTACTTTTTCTCTTCATATTTCTTTCCTTCTATTCTCTCACGATGCTCATAATTCTTTGATCCCGATGATGAATATCTCTGAGAGTTTGACCCTGGTTTCTTGTAAAACTTTTTCTGGAAAGCTCGGGTCAGTAAAAGCATTGCCTGCTTGAGATTCTCCCCATCATCACCATCTGATTCAGAATCAGACTCTGAGCTAGAAATTACTATCTTCTTCTTGTTCTTCTTCTCTTTCTTTTCTTTCTCCTTTTCTCCAGCTACAAGTGCTATGGGATCGGGCACTTTCTCAGACGTCTTTTTCTCCTCTCTTTTCTCCTCAACCTCTTCCTCATTCTGTCGCAACGTCTCGTAGACCTCATGCAGTGGAATATCACTCAAGTCTTTCATCTGTTTCATCCTGCGTGTATGTTTCTTCCATTTTGGTTGCAGGATGCTGAGGAACTTCACGTTATTCTCAATATGGTTCTTCTTAACCTTGTTCTTTGATAGGTCATTTAAAAGAAGAACAAACCATTCATACATGTCCTCCAAACTTTCATTATCCTTCGCTTTGAACTCTTCGTAGCTGTTTATACAGTTAGCCACCTTCATTTGATTTCCAACTTTGGAACCTAACATCATCTTGCTTAGCTGATCCCACAATGATTTGGCAGTTGCATTGTAGCTGTCTATTTTCACATAGATCTCATTTGTCATGCTTTGTAAAAGTAAAGATCTGGCTTGTTTATCAACATTAAACCGATTCTTCTGTTCATCAGTGAATTGATCAAAATCTTTATCAACTCTCTTTGTTTTCTGAACTCCATCTAAGTCATTACCTTCAGCAGGAATCTCCTAAGTAGGTTTATTCATTGGGCCATCTTCGATTGATGATAGAATATTCTTTCCATTTGTTTGCCGATCAACAAAGTCAAGAAAGCGATCCTTCCATTGTTCATATTCCCCTTTAAACAAAACCCGTGGCTTGACATCAGTGCCAATTGAGAGAGCGTCTCTGGAAGTCATCCTGTTTAGAAATATAAGCAATAAGAAACTTGAAATTAACCGTTAGTCCAATAGAAATCAAGTAAAATATTGAATAACACTGAAATGAACTAGACAAAGAAATTCTGAAAAACACTAAGTCTAGAATTCGCAGGCTTTAATTGAAATACAAAGAATTCGCAAGAAATACTGTGAATCACAAGAAATTCGCAACTTTTAGAAACAAACACATAATTCGTAAGAAATGAATTCAAGAATTCGTAAGCTTCCAGAATTCGCATGTACAAACAATTCAATCTCAAAATTCGTAACCAAGAGATATCCACTTAGAATTCGCAAGTTTCAACTAGAATCCGCAGAGAAGACTCTTACGAATTCTACACTTTTCGCAGACTAGAGATCTGCGAATCCTTAGCTTTTCTCAAGTTTTAAGACTACGAATTCTATCCTTGGTAAAATTCTCTCGAAAATCTGCGAATTCTGAGCAAATCTCAAAAACAGAGTAATACGAATTCTGAACTACGAATTCTATACTTAAAGCTTTTCATGATAAACTCTGCGAAATCTATGAAATTCGCAAGTGACACAAAAGCGAATTCTCTGATTTTCGTAAACCACTTGATCTGCGAATCCTATACTTATGTTTTTCAGAAAAATTCAACTTTGCGAATAATAAAGAATTCTACGAATTCTTAAAACTTTCTGTGAAAACTATGAACTCTACGAGTTCTTAAGATGATCTTGCGAGTTCTTCAAATCTGCTTGCAAGTTCTTCAGCTGTTAGCGAGTTCTTCAGTTCTGAGTTGAAAAACGTCTCTGATCTGTCTGAAAACCTAACTAGACTTTGAATTACAACTCGAAAATTTGACAATTCAATTAACAACACTTCTGAAACCTATTTCTACCAACGAATTTCAACAACAATTACACAAAATTACACATTGACCCTTTTTCAGTGCGATGAACTCGTATATGTGAAAACTCGACAGAATCAAAATTCAATCTCAATTACAGTACAAAATACAAATCAAACTATACACACTCAATCGAATACAATAAACGAACTGATTCCTATCAGTTACAGACTCAAATTCGACCAAGAACTCAAAATTCGAATCTAAACTTCAATGAAACAGTGTCGAACCCTTTTCTTGACATGATTTCAATCTGGATCTGCTCTGATACCAATTGTGTGTCCCTGATTCAAGTTTCTAATCACAAATCAATTAACAAAAACAAGATTGATTAACTACCTGTTCAATTTCAATTCCAAATTCAAATGAATACAAAATGTTTATCTCTTTCTCTCTCTACAAACTCTTTCTCTCTCTACAAACTCTCTCAGAATGCGTATTCAATCCTTCTAGTCACCTATCTATTAAAACAAAACAAAACTATTTATACCTAGCAACTAAAACAAGGAAACAAAACAATACAATTGAAAGTGACTTTTACTTTTATTACAAAATGACTTTAACTTGCTTGGGAGTTGACTTCAGCTCTTGACTTCTTGCCTTTGACTTCTAATCTTCATGATCTTGTATCCAACATATTTCTGCTTTAACAACGAGTACTTTTTCTTTTGTGTTAATTAGGGGAAAAACATTAAAGTGATTAGTGATTAACCTCTCCAAAACCCTTACTTTTTCTTTTCTGTTAATTGAGAGAATTCTATGGTAGATTAATGATTAACCCTTAACTATAAATTATGAGGATGAAAATCATAATTTTATAATTATAAAGACGAAAAATATAAATATTCAACAAAAAACATAGGGACTAAAAACGTAATTTTCTGTAATTCAGGGATTATTTTTGTTTCGCTTTTAAATGAAAATAGAAATATTCAATAAACAACCAAGTTCTCCCTTCAGTTATCCCTTACACACACACACACACACACACATATATATATATATATAGAGAGAGAGAGAGAGAGAGAGATAATATATATATATATATATATATATATATATATATATATATATATATTTAGGACGCACAGTATGATTTTATGTAAACCACAGGGACCAAGAATGTAATTTACTCTATACATTATATTAATTAATAAACTATAATTATTTATTTTTTTAAAAGCAAATGGTAGAACATTAGAAAATGGCCAAAAAAACCCTTCATTTAACGGATTTAAGTTAACAAATGTTAGTGAGAAAGGACAAAAATTGAGCAAAAATCATACTTCCTCCGTCCCAAATTTTTTTTTGAACGACAAGTTAACACACACACACGTTCCCGGGGTATCCGGGCTCCCACTTAAGGGTGTCACCCAACTAATCCCCGTCGATCACGACCCAACCCAATCAAGGGTACCACTATGTGACAGACCCATTATCATGGATGTCACAGGATGCTCACCACGGGGTTCAAACCTGGGTAGTCAGGGATACCATCCACTGACCCCCCAGGATGTTACCTTACTACTGGGCTACAACATGAAGGACTTCCTCCGTCCCAAAATAAGTGTCCACATTACTATTTTAGTTTGTCCCAAAATAAGTGTCCATTTTTAAAAGTAAATGTATATTTTCCCATTCTACCCTTAATTTTGTGAAGGAGAATATTTCTCTCTCTATAATTAAGGGGTAAAATTGTACTTTAGTTAATTAAAAAGTGTAATAATTACACACTCCTAAAACTGTGTGCCTTTTTCATTGTGGACATTTATTTTGGGACGGAGGGAGTACAAATTTGCAATAGAAAAAAGAGTAAATTACGTTTTTGGTCCTTATGGTTTGTTAAAGTTTCTATTTTTGTCCTTGTGGTTTTGAAATTATAAAGAACATGTGACTTTATTAGTGTTAAACCGTCAAGAAAATGAACAAATCGAGAAGCAGCTGCAGTCGGCGACAATGCCAACGACTATAACATCCTGTCATTATCGTCGGGGCAATGTCGCAAGGGGGTTTGGAGTTGCCGTACATCTCGGGTGAGAGTGACCACGATTGTGCCAGGGGCACTCTCGCAGGTCACAATCGCTGAGATTGTAACGCGAGAGGGTTCAGCTCGGGGATTGTGCCTAGCGACAATGCCTAGTGGCATTGTCGTCTGTCACTCTCGCGGTCCGGGGGGGTGGAGGTATAAAAAACCCTCTAAGCCGATTTTTACACCACATTTCACACAAATCAAATTCGGGTTCGTTTGGAGAGCTTCTAGGACGATTTTCTCTTCTTCTTGGCCACTATCCTCATTTATTGCTCTAGGGTTTTGGTTGATGCATTAAAATCACTCCAACGAACATCTAGGGAGCATTAAAGACACTTAACCAAGCTTGGAAGCTTCATCTACCTCACTTCTAAGGTTCTACCATCTTTTCTAGGTTTTTGAGTTTGCTAACCTTTGTAAAAACTAGATACTTACCAATGAGTCATACTTGCTTACATTTCTACTTCTCTTGTAAAATCTCATATTTTTACTAATGTGCTCATATTGGGGTTGAGTTGGAAAATGTCATGAATATTGAAAGGGACCACTAGAATGCCCTAAATATAATGGGGTTTTGTCTTTGGTCACCTTGAAGGAAGGATGAAACTACCATTTGGATTTTGACCTAGCTTGGGTATTTGTTCTAAACGGCTTATGAAGGATTTTGATATAACATAGTTAATTGTGGTTGTACAAGTGAAATGGTTAATCCTATTGTTATTGTATGAATGCAATTTATGTACATTGCGTGTAACATGTTGATGACACATTATGTGAGGGCATGGTGTAAGACCCTTTGTGACGCATCCAATGTTTATGTCATCTTATCATTAAGGATTGGAATTATGTATGTCCTCGAGAGGATGAAATGCATTGAAACCAAGATTATTAAACAATTGGACGAACCAAGTCAGTATACACTAGGAGGATATTGTCTTGGGTGTCACCGTGTGGGTATGTACCTAGATCTCAGCCGTTCGGAGTAATGCCATGGTTGTAGTCTTCGAATGTGTCGGGTCTTTCGGATGTCACTCATAGTAGTTGACATCAAGGTGTATCGACTCTTTGGGTGGAACTTGATTGGTGCTATGAGTCTTCCCCATTGACTCCAATATGTGAATTCCCTTGATAAATATTATGCGTATGCTTCAATGTGATAAATTGTTATTACTTGTTCAAACTCGCTAGACTTTTTGGCCTAACACTTGTTTGGTGTTGGTATGTATCTCAGATTCTAGCGGTGCCGACGTTAAGAAGGTTTAGCCGGATTTTAGAGTGAGCGTGGGGAAGATTTTTGGGCACCGTTTCATAGAAGACTTTCATTTTGGGGAATCCCGGATAACACCCGAATTGTAATCTTGTTTCACATGAAATTAGATTATTAGGTTGTCATTCCTGTTCTTAGAATTATAACTTGTATTTAACATATGATTATTGGGAGGCTCAATGCTTTGGCATTTTAAATACCATATTTCCGTTTTTAGAAGGTTTTTGTTATTCTCTAGTTTTGGGGAGTTACAATAGGGACTAAAAACGTAATTTACTCTAGAAAAAATGTAAGGCCAAGAAAAATGACATATAGCAAGAACCAAAATAGCAATTTAGTCTAAGTTATGGCCACATTGAGAATTTAAGAAAATTACAAGGGCAAATATGAAAGAGTAATGAAGTTGAGGTAGGTAGAGAGCAAAAAGTTTCAATCGGATGAGAGTACTTGATTGCTTGCTAGTACTAGTTGGATGAGTAGCATCTCATTTCGTTGGTCTCTGTTTTCTAGGGTATTACCATTTGCAATTTGTGAAGAAAAATCGAGAATCTCGCAAAATGCCGTGCCTCAATCTGTCAACAAATGTCAACTTGGAAGGTGTTGATACCTCTTCCATCCTCTCTGAAGCCACCTCCACCGTCGCCAAACTCATCGGCAAACCCGAAGCAGTATAATTTCTCTTTCTCTACGTCTCTGTGTTTTCAATTTCTGTGCTTTGTTTAAATCTGAATGTTCTTCGATAGTATTAGTATGGCTCTTAAATTATTTGTGAATTTCATGTTCCAGCTAGTACAATTAGATTGCTGGTTTGATTTTGATTCTTGTGGTTTTAGGTATATTTTGTTAATACTACTAATTTACTGTAATATTGTCGGATTTTTGTGCTTACTCTTTTGAAATTCTTTTGTGTAGTGTAGAATAGCGATTCAAGGTTTTTTTGAATAAGCTAAACGGAGTGTGCTGGAAGTGCTGTAGGTTTTGCCACATGCTCCCATATGTTTGCATTTTGGCTCCTATGCATTTTGGTTCCTACATATGGATATAACTATTTCCTCTATAATAGTAACAAAAGTTTGTAATATGTATTGTTGTATTCTTTATTCTATTAGAGTATAGAAAACTCAACAAATGTTTTTGTTTTTTTTGGGAAGGGTGTTATAGGCTATGCACTAGACTAATCCTTTGGCAAATTATGACCGTAAGACATCAGTATTGTTGTGTGAGTCTGGATTCGAACCCTGGAAACATGAGATATTTCACCATATTCCCGAGGGCATTAACCAGTACGCCACAACCCTTGTGGTTAACTCAACAAATGTTATTGCTGGCTACTTGTTTCAAGATGTCCTATTTCATAGAAAGATGCACATTGGCGATGGTTTAAATTTATTAAGAGGTATGGAAACAAGATATTTTAAACTCAGCAATCCAATTAATTGAAGACGGTTTTTGTCAATCCAGTGATGTTGTGCGATGATCTGCTTGTGTAAATCTTAATTACAATACCAATTTACACAATCAATTATCTGATACTTGTATTCAGGTGTATGCAGGGTTGATGATCGTCATTCATATTTCTTCCTCAATAAACATAAATTTTGTGCTTTTTAGTAATATTAGTTCTCTTTCCAAAAGACTTGCAAGAGTTTTATGTAAAAGATATGTTTTGTCTCCAATGATTTCAACTACAGGTTTTATGTCGTAGTCTGATGTCGTGCCAGACGTGGCAAGTTTTTGTTTTGTCGTGTCTCGTCTTATAGCGCATACGAGATGCGCACTTGCAGTTGAAAAACCAACTTTTTCCTACTCATGGAAGTCTGACATGCTGATTGTGTTGCTAGCAAATTTGTTATTTACATACATATGAGATCTGCAAATATTATGATAAGAGAACTTTTAGCTTAAGGTGTTGTTTCACATGATATTTTCCGTCCAAGGTTACTATTTAATGTATTGAGTAACATATATTTGTTTCGCAATGTGTTTGCTTCATATGTATTCAGTTCATAATGCTAAACTTTTTTACGTGTAACTTGTGTTTCACAAACAGGTACAAAAGGTTCAGATTGTGAAACAAATATATTCTAACTCCTAGCCTTAGATTAGAATAATTGTGTGAAATAGCAAATGATGCACATGTGGGTTCTTACAATTCCATGGGTTCTCGTTTGATTAGACCCCTTACATATCATTTATTCACTGCTGTGGTTATGTTGTCACTTTTCTTCTCCATTTATTAATGAAAACCTTCATTCAACTATGCTGCACAGTATGTGATGATTGTGTTGAAGGGATCTGTACCCATGGCTTTTGGAGGTACCGAGCAGCCAGCAGCATATGGTGAGCTAGTGTCCATCGGGGGCTTGAATGCCGATGTAAACAAGAAACTGAGTGCTGCAGTTGCCGACATTCTTGCCACCAAGTTGTCTGTTCCCAAGTCACGATTCTTCCTCAAGTTTTTTGATGCAAAGGCAAGTTATTCTCAGCTCCTGGGTGTAATTGGGTCGGTTTATTTGGCTTTCAATTTATTCGGTTTCAACATTCTTCAACTAACCGATAACATAATCGAGTAAGTTCGGTTTTATCAGTTTTGGTTTATTGATTCAGTTATCAAGTAAACCGAAGGTTTTTTTTTTTTTTTTTTTTTTTTTTTTTTTAATTTTAAGATAATTTATAATAGGGGCAGGTTCTTTTAAAGGAACCTAAAATTGATTAGAAACCCAGGCCGTCCAGCATAACACGTGACATTTTCATCGTGAATATGAACGTGTTATTCATCATGGGTGTAACACATGATGAATATTCATCGTGAAGAGGGTTTCTAACCAATTTTGGATTCCTAACGGAACTTCCTTCCTTCATTTATAGTATAATATAATTAATATTTTAACTATAGACTTGGAATTTGAAACCAAGGAGGCAAGGAAAAAAATTCCATATATAATAATTCTTTTTTTAAATTTTAAGATAATTTACAAATAAAAAAAGAATTAATAATAGTATAATTCCTTTTTCGGTTTAAACCAAAACCGTACAAATGTTTTACATAAAATTCGTTCGGTTGAGGTTTGTTATTTGATTTTGTTTTTTTTTTCTAACACCCCTACCCAGATGTTTTGAGAATGGACCATTCTCTTTTTATGTATTCTCATATTTTGCTGTGTCTTTAGGCCTGTCAAAGTCAAGAACATGCACAGTGTATGCATTCTTTACACCAGTCCTAGATCATGTAATTCACTCCCAACATTTTAGAATCAATATTCTAAAATTTCTCCAGTTTGATTCTCACTATGTTCTTTAAAACCAGAGTCAGAAAACCTACCCGGCCCATCTTTAACCGTGGTTTTAAATAAATGAGAACCAGAAATCGTTGACAATCATGAGAACCAGTTTCCCGTGTCATGTTTCACATGTGAAACAATATAGATGCAACATATAGAATTGTTTCACATGTGAAACAAAAAGTGTCTATACGATATGAAATATACACACATGCACAAACAATAATATCAAATTGAGTCCTAGCCTAAACTTAGGGGTCGTTTACCCAACGATGGCCTAGTCGGCGCTTACCGACAATAGTTAACACTTTTACTTAACTTACCGGGTAAGATTTTAGTCTATTAAAATGACATCGTATGCAACATTTTTATCCGGTAAGCGCTTACCTGGTAGGATTCGTCACCTTTCACTTACCTCATCGCTCTTACCGGGTAAGATTATCTGTCATGTTCATCCGATGAGCCGGAAAGCACTTACTGGGCAAGTGTTTAGTAAACGGCCCCTTAAATTCATTGAGTGGTTGGGATTGTTTTCTCGCGGCTCTCTATAACATTTTTGCACGCACCCACGCATGGGTGTTTGTATTTGTATCTTTATTTCCTCTTCAAAATGTGAGTCCTTCCATGGTTGGGGGCTTTTACTAACAAAGATTATTTCTTTCTTTAACAGGGCTCTTTCTTTGGATGGAATGGGTCAACTTTTTAGGCTTTCTGGTTTGTTTGTGGCTTGGAAGCAGGCATATAATTGCGACTGTTAATTGAACCTTAAACTATGGGCTGAACAATGGATATTAAAACATTGACAGCATGTCTAGGTATGTTTCAAAGTTGATTGTGGTTCTCATCTTTCTAGTGTTGAAGAGTAATTAATACACATTGATTACTCAAGATTGTGTGTGTGGATTGCAACTGCTTTATTTCATTTCACAAAAAAGCTTATTGAACAAGTATTCGTCTCATGGTTCTAAGGAACTTGTAAGGCATATTTTTTCTTTTTACTTTTTGAACACTTAGCTTAGAGGATAAATTATAATTATCTAAAGCAAGACTTAAATAAACATTACAAGAAAAGTTTAAAAACTAAATAGGTAAATTACTCGTTTCATTCTCATACTTTGAAATTTGAAAAAAAAAGTAATTAATATAGACTTAAAAGATTTAATCTCGATTGTGCACTTTTGAAATCATTTTCTTATAAATTCAATACAAAAGGTTTTTCTTTCACTTTTAGTTTTATAACTTTATATGAATTAAAAAAACTCTATGGTGTTGTTATCCCTCCCCACTCCCATATCTCACTCACATACCCCTCCTTCTACACATACCACCTCCTATAGAAGGTATGTGAGTGAGGTAGGAGGGGTATGAATATAATTAATCTATTTAAAATACTAACACACACACACACAAGTATATATATATATATATATAGGGGTGGTTTATTTTGCAACCCGGTAAAAGGTTAACAACCTTGTGCAACCCTCATCTAAACCATTCATTATGAATTGTATCAATGATTATTGGTTTCATGCAATAATCTTATCTCAAATGCATAGTATTTCATTAAATGCAAACACTAACATGGAATACATGTTGTTTCATGTAAGTACTACCTTCATCCGATACATCGCATGAACCGTTATGTGCATCGACATCTTCTGCAGAAATTCGATGAAAACATGTAAATTCATTTAGAGAATCAATGAGAATCCAAATGCAATGGGCTAAATGAATGGTTTAGATGAGGGTTGCACGAGATTGTAACCTTTTGTTACGTTGCAAAATAACCGTGGCCTCTATATATATATGTTGTTTTCTTGTTTTCTTAAATCATTTTTGTTTGTGGCTTTTGAATCTCTCTCTCTCTCTCTCTCTCTCTCTCTCTCTCTATATATATATATATATATATATATATATATTTATATATATGTGTGTGCGCATATATCCCTTCTAGGGCATGCCTAATAAAAAGTCGCGGTCTCACAGTAACTCGTAAGGCTTAAACTTGCCGTCACGTCACGTCTCACTGTCATTTAGAATCTTAATTCGTCTGTTTATCCAATTTATCATGATACCAAAGCAGGGAATGTGGAATTGTATTTGTTTGTTTGGACCATATCCTTATTATTTGAGCTAGTTTTTGGGAGAGTTTTACCCAAATCCATTGACCATGGTATTAAATCAGGTTTTTGTAGCGGTAGTCACCTGGGGAGTTCATAGAGCTCAACCCGGGTTCGATTCCCTGCATTCGCAACTTTGTGGCCACTGGGTTTAACCTCAGGGCTGCATGCTTTCGCAGTCGGTTTCTTTGCCAAGGGATTAGTCTGGGCCAAAGGCCCATGATACCCTTTCCCAAAAATCAGGTTTTTGTAGACGATGTGGGAATTGTGCTTGTTTGTTTGGTCCCTGGCCTGCACGTTACATGTGAAGGAGTGTATTTATGTAGAATTTACCCCATATCAACATCCTGTCAAGATCAGTGTACCGATCGATACATGTGGTTTGCACATCCTCCTTTCGGTAGAAAGTTCTACCCAAGCCCATTTATCAGCTGCTCGAGGTCGAACCTAACCTTGGCATATTTCATATTGCATTATTCATGTTTGGATGATATTGAGAACGATGGAGAGATAACAAATCCAAAATTCCAAAAGTTAACCATTTTACACTTTCGCAAAACATACAAGTCAAATGAATGAAGCCGATCAAACTAGTGAAACCAGTTGGTCGGTTTGGCTTACACATGTACACCTGCTAACCATCACGAGCTCATCGTCTAGTAGAATTTTACGGCTAACCAATCGATCACCATAGTTATTCTACCGACCAGAATGTCTACAAGAAAGAAGTACCTACAAAGATTGGTTCAATCAATTTAGTTAACATAAAGGGTACAAGACGAAACATACATCTTTAGTACAGAGTTGTCTGACCCTAAGGACCCTTCTTCCAAGTGGGATACTCTGAGTTCGTTGGATTTGATATTTAGATCAAGTCAAGGGAAACAACTATTTTTACTCTTTAGGATAGAAAACAAGCATGTCTATCTTCTCACCCCAAAGACCCTAATTCCAAGTGGGATACTGATTTGATATCAAGTTAAAGAAACAACTATTCTACACCTAAGCAGTTAACACAGTCTATTGCGGAAATTGCGGTCAGGACCTAGAATTGCGATTGCGGTTATTGCGGTGAAATATCGGTAAAAAAATAGGTTCATAAATTAATAGGAATATATATATATATATATATATATATATATATATATATATATATATATATATATATATATATATATATATATATATATATATATAGGCAGGTTCAAACGAGAAGTTAAACATTTTACGAGAAGACGAGAAGTGTTTAATCATATATGATTAAATACATGTTATATTGGCAATACATAGACGTTTAATCATATATGATTAAACACACTTACAGACCGTGTAATCATATATGATATCACACTTCTCGTCTTCTCGCAAAATGTTTAACTTCTCGTATGATCCTTCCTCTCTCTCTCTCTCTCTCTTTCTCTCTCTCTCTCTCTATATATATATATATATAGGGGAACGATCAAATGGAAACCACTCTACTTTTGAAAACCGTGAAAACCCTCGATTTCATTGGTTAAGGGGGTGTTTGGTTGGGGGTATTGAGGGGTAAGGAATGGGAATGATAATGAAAACTGGTGTTTGGTTTGATATAATATAATGGATTCATTACCCCAAACTCATTAATTTCCATTCCTGACCATATTGGGGGGAATGGAAATTTTATTCCCGCTTAGTCATCTTTTCTCATGCGTTCCTTCATTTGTCGATATTGAAAGTAAAATAATTTTTATTTTCATGTTGGATGTCACATATTTATATTAAAAATATTATATAAAACATTTTTTATTAATTATTTTGGTTTAACCAAACAACATCAATGCAATGCCCATTCCAATTCTCATTCTCCTACATTCCCATTTTCATTTTCATTTTCATTCCTTTTAATGAACCAAACGCCCCCTAAGTTAATGAAATTGTTTCATGAAATTGTTTCATATAATTCTTTTATTGATGAAATCGTTGCATATATTTGTGTTTTTTATGCAAAAATGAAAAAGTTTCATCAGACTACGAAAATACATAAAACAATTTCATCAGAATGAGAAAAATAGATGAAACTACATAAAAAACACAAATATATGAAACAATTTCATTAACAAAAGAATTATATGAAACAACTTTATGAATCATTTTCATTAATTTAACCAATGAAATTGACGGTTTCCAAAGTTTCCAATCTAATATGGTTTACAATTGAAACCACTTCTATATCTATATCTATATATATATAACTTAATAATTAATATATTGTATTCCTAACACATATCAAGTCAAATAATTCATTAATTCAAAAAAAAATTCAAACCACACGAGCAACATAGTAATAGTAATAGAGTTTATAAATCACGTAGATGATTAAATGAACTAATTGCAATCCACTGGCTCGACATCTGAATCAACATCATTTAGTACATCGATTGTTTCATTTATGTCATCATTCCTTCCCCCCCCCCCCCCCTTTTCTTCCTCTTCATCTCCAACTCCAATCGAGTGAACTGATGTCTGATGGTCGATGGAATCGAGAGTAGGAGCCGATTAGGAGAAGTCTTGAAGGGAATCGAGTGGACTGATCATGAAAAAAGTCGACTGCAGTGCTGGACTGATAAGTTAAGTCGTTGAAATTGTGCGACCTTTTTTAGAATAAGGGTTTGAAGATGAGATTGAGATGAGAGAAGTGGACCTTTTTTAGACTAGGTTAGTCAAATGTCCAAGTCTAGAAATAAAAAAACCCACAAATAAAAAAGCCCAAACACATAGTCTAGGAAAATTGCTATTTCGGACCGCAATTTTTTACCAAATTTCGGTGAATAGCGCCACAATTTGCGGTACCGCTATAATCGACCGCTATTTGGTACCGCAATTTTTCTACAGACCGAAAACCATGCAATTTCGCCGAAATTGCGGCGCAATTAACTGCTTAGTTTTACACTTAAAAGAATATAAAACAGGTATGCCAATATTGGTCTCTCACCCTACTTTCAAGTGGGTTTGTTTGGTTTGATATAAAATCAAATTAACATTTCCACTCTTTTCTATCCTAAAGAGGTATACCTACGTTTCACCCAACACCCTACTTTAACGTGGAATATACATAGCTTATTTCGTTTTATTTACGGAAACAACTATTCAACTCTCTTTAGGGTGATACATTCGTCTCACCCCCACACTCTATTTCCATGTGGTTTGATATAAAGATCAACCGAAACAACTACTCTACTCTTCAAGATAGAAAATCAAGTTAACATGGGACCTTTTATAGTGGGTATATAGCCATTTTTTAGATCATGGATTTAATTAAAATCTCGGCATTACATAACAAAGAATGAGATTCCAAAGTAAATATAAGCCAAATTAGTAATCAAAACTACAAAGAAATATTATGAATAGATGATGATCGACTGCTGCACAATCTATTGTTTCGATTATACCCTTTTTTCAAATTGACAAAGCAAAAACACAGATCGGATCAAACCGAATTGGGGATCTCAACCACGAGCAGCAGCAACAACCGGGGCGGCGGAAGCGGCGGCGTTAGAGGCGGCGCCGCTAAGGAAAGACAGAAATCCAGTTGAAGCACCGGTTTCTTGTTCATCAAGAAACAAATCCTCCGGAGTCCTGAAAGCACCATGAGCAGAAACGACCGCAGTTCCAAGAAGCAAAGCGGAGATCAACACAGATCCAACACTCGTTAGAAAGATCACGACGATGCTTGAGACAATCAACAGGCCTAGGGTTTCACGCTCGGAGAACGTACGGCCGAAGATCACGAGCGGCGGATCGGAGGGACGGAAGAGGTAGAGGAAGAGCCAAGCGGCGAGGAGACCGACGAGGATGATGAGAGAGAAAGGGTTTGTGAGGAGAGAGAAACCGAGGACGGCGGCGATGACGGTGATGTAGTTGACGCGGAAGTAGGAGTAGTTCTTGCGGATCCGGGCTGCGGCGTCGGTTATGGAGTCAGGTTTGGTGAATGCTGAGCGGTCGACGAGTTCGGACCATGGACGGCGTTTGGAGAGGCCGGATCGGACGGTTTCGGTGATGTTGTTGATGAAAGCGCGGAAGGCAGGGGTGGCGACGGGTGGCTGAGATTCACCGGTGGAGAGGGTTTGTGGGTTTGAGATGGGGAGGACCGCCGGTGATGAGGCCATTGTTGCCGGAGATTTAGAGAGAGGATTTGTTGGGAGAAATGAATTTGGTTTGTAGGCGATCGACTTGCTTGAAAAGAGGGTATGGCGTCGGTGGATCTGATTTCAAGAATTAGATCATCCGACTCTTTATATTTGTTTTCTAGGAAAAAAAGAAAAAAATCTTGAGTATATATTACACCATTGATCCTTCCCTACCGTGAGCAAAGGCAGATACCCGACCAAAATTTTTGCAATCGGTCTCGAAATCGAAACCGATTACACCGGTTTTTTATATTTAGGAATCGGTTCTTTCAAGTCATTAAAATTAGTTGATGTTAATAAATACTATAAATAGTGCTTCTCTAAAAGGTAGTTATTATATTTTTATAAATAAACGAAATATACTTTATTAAAAATATAGCGGATACCCGTCGCTTCTGGTTCTGGGTACCCAGCGGGACCGGATACCCAGTCCCGACGGGTACTCAACGGTTCCAAAAAAATGAGAACCGGAACCGGTCCCAATCGGTTCCATATTTTAGGAATCGGAACTGGAACCAATCACATTGGTTCCGGTTTCGGAACCGGTAGTTACGAAACCGGTTCCAGTTCCAAAGACGGGTACCCGCTTCCGATGCTCACCCTTAACAGTTCATATTTCAAAATAGTTACATTGAACGTCGCATGGTTTGTATTTTGTTTCGAGTTGGTCCGTGTCTCAGACATCGTTAAATCAAATCCGTTTAACTCCATGGTATTTTGATGAATTTACGTATATATTAAAGATTATTCTTAAAACACCATCAATATGATGTATATGTCCCGAGGTTCCCTCCTATTTAACCCATCCCTCTCTCCCTCTCTCTGTTTTTCCATCTTCTTCCTACCACTGGAGTGTTCTGAATTTGGCTTTCTTAGGTTAAGAGACTAAAAACTTTAGTACCTTGGGCAGATGAGTGACTAACACCTTTGGCTTGGAATGACCACCAAATGAGAGAACCTTCATGGTATGACTCTTGATTATTGAGGGTTGGCTTGAAGGATTCAGTCATTGGTATAAATGATATAGGATCGTCATCAACTATTATTGGTCCATTAAAGGTAGCATCGTCAGAGGATTTGACAGAATCAGTAGAATCAAAAGCAGTTGGTTTAGAATTTTTGGCTCCAGATATTTGAACAACATTTGTAGTAGTTTTAGAATTAAAGAGTTTAGCAGGAATAGGTACTTGGACATTTTGAGCAAGGACCTAGACAATTTGAGCAAGGACTTCATGCTCAAAGGTAGTAGGCAAAGGTGTTGAACTCAGTGAAGTAGAACCTGAAGTGGGCATAGCAGGCACCAAATGCAATGAGACAATAATTGAAGAAGAGCAATAAGCAATAGGTTTAACAATCATGTTTGCTTCAAAATTTGTTTGTACTTGTTTGGAAATGTCAACAACAAATTTGGAACCATCAAAGATACTCTTCTGTTTCTTGGATACATGTATCGATATCCTTGTTGAACTTCTTGCACTTTCCTTCTCCCCTTTTTCGTGATATGATCTGCCACTCGGATCAGAGTCATCAAATCGTCTTGACGGGTGTCGAGCCCGACAAATAATAAAGTCTTATTACCTCGTATTACAACCTAAATTGCAATAGTGGTAAACAGGGTCGAATCCACAGGGATTGGTCGTGAGCGGTGTCAAACTTCTACGCTTTATTTAAAAAGGGGGGGGGGGTTGGATTGGTAAACTAAATATATAAAATTAAAGTGTAAAACAAATAATTAAAAAACTTAGCAATGAGCGTAAATCATTGACCGGACTGTGTATCATAGACTTGTTCATAAAAAGATTTTTCTCATTTTATTCCAGAAAGGCTATGCGTATCGATACGCATCGACACTCTGTTTGTCCGTAAAATTAAACTAGCATGAGACGCTCAATAAACTAGTTCCTAATCAACTAATTAAGTCTAGTTACGAACATAGACTCAACTGCTAATTGCATTAGGTTTAGACAAACGCTATTCCTAGTCAATGAACGAACGTCGTCCATTTAGACTAGATTAAGGAAACCCACAACATTAAAATTAATCAGACGCCCTATCAATTAAAGTATCGTTTGCTACTAAAATAGAATTGAGAACAATTACGGATTCAAAACTCTATCTAGCAATTCACAATTAGACTAAATTATTCAAGGGTACCTACTTAAATAAATAACCCAACAATGATAAACGATTAATTCAAGGTTTGCATAAATGAAAATCAAATTATATGAAATGGTTCAACAAGTCTCAACACAATCCAAATCAAATATTTACAAACCCATTGCTAAAATGTAAAGACTAACTATGAAATCAAAGATTAAACCTAAAATTACCTAATGGATTGAACCAACAAAAGTTTCCCCAAAAGTCGTCTCCTTCTCCTTTTCTTCAATTCTTCCTCGATCTCAAAGTCGGTTTCCAAACGATGTCCTGCCCACGATCGAAAAAAAAATCCATTGGGCGTTCGCTGCTGGTGGACTTAGACCTCCCACTTGGCGACTTCCTTTCTTTTGCTTTTAATTGTGGCCTACGATTTGGGCTACAAATGGTGGGCCTGAACATGTGTTGGACTGAAATTTCCCCCTTTTTTTTGATCTCTTTCTAGCCCACGTGAAGCCATAACCACATCCACATGTGAGAGATGTTTCTATATATATATATAGAGAGAGAGGGGTGTTCAAATGTGAGAGATGTTTCTATATATATATATAGAGAGAGAGGGGTGTTCAAATGCAAACTTTTTAATGGTGCAAACCCATGTAACCCACTTATCTACCACATATTTTATTTTTCCATTTTTTTTATTAAAAAGGTAAAAACAAAATATGTGGTAGATAAGTGGGTTGCATGGTTTGCACCATTAAAAAGTTTGTATTTGAAGGTGTCTCTCTCTCTCTCTCTATATATATATATATAATTCTTTTCCTTTCCTTGTTTCAATTGTTTGCTGTTTGATTTCCAGCATCTAACAAAAAGGAAAACCAAAGTAAACCAAGTTAAAAATATTATAAGCTATGGATTCTAATTAGCATCATTTAATTTTGCATGCTCATTCCATGTCCTATTTGAAAAATATGCTCCATCTTAGAATACTTCGAAACATCTCTCTTTTTGTACTTAAATCCATCATTTTTACAATTATCAATTACCAATCAACAACCAAGATCAATCGGAGGTTAATAGCTATTCAAACATGATTAAATGCAAGGGATTCAATATAAAAATAGGTTCGAATAAGCGTTTATCACGTCTCTTCTTAGTAGCAGCAGTAGAGCATGACTCAAAATATCATCTTATCTTTTTGTAGCTCTTCTTAAGAGAATCTATGAATTTCACATTCTCATCCAGATAATTCTAGATGACATCTAAGAGCTTGGTCAGGTGGTGCTCATCCACGACCATAGTAAGAGGGATGGGTTTATCAACGAAAGTCTTCATCTGATCACCAATGGAGTTATGTTTGTCTTCAAAATGTACATTAGTGATCGTTTTCTCCTTGGGAAATAACCTTTGTATTTCAGAGAGAGATCTAGAGGCTTTCTGAACTTCGTATATGAACTGTGCAAATATATTCGAGAAAGAGACTTAATCATGTTGTCTTTAAACTCAACAAAATCAACCTTCATCACAACTTTTGGAGGATAAGCAAGTTATACATTTTTGTGTACCTCCCCGAACAAATTGTTTCTATGTCTTTGGAAACTTCAAAAACACCAACTAAAACTGGCCTCTTTTTGACAAATTTAGAAGTAGATGGAGGGGTTGGAAGACGACTATTGAGAAGGACAACTCAAAAGAAGATTAGCATGTTGTTGATACTCCACTAACTTGAGTGACCTTAGCAGTTAGAGAGTTAATGTCTTTAAAGGGTACCTATACTAAGGAAGACAATCTATGGTTCAGCGTCTCTTGAAGCTCTGTCATCTTAGAAGAGTTGGAAAAAGTAGCTTGCTAGATTGAATCCACAAATGCTCTGATTTGAGAAATTGCTTCTGAGTAGGTTGTTCATAAATCATTAGAAGTTGTGACAATTGGCATTTAAGCTCATCCAAGGAGCTCTAAACAATAACAACAAAGGTAAGAAATCTTCTTTCATTACTAAGTTCATACAAGGAAACTTTTCAGAAGCAATAAATGATTCATGTTGAAATCATGGTTGCCTAGGAGCGCATGCATTCATAGTTGCATTGATGTTGTCTCTAGAAGGACTTCTTTTTTATCCTCGAACATCATCAAATTGTTATCGAGAAGTTTTTATCTCAGTTTTTGAGTCATAGGACTTGAAGTGAGATTGTTTGCCTTTAGGAAAATCCATAATGCATAGACTAACGTCATGTATGCAGAGTGTGAAATATTCCTTCTTAAAAAAGATAGTCAGAAGCTACATGTTTTTCAGAAGCAACAGATGTTTCAGTGTGCTCAGTAAAAAAAGTACCCCAAGGCAGCTAGGTACTTTTTCCAATACATCTCTGTCTTCACGAAGAACGAGATAGAGTATGTGTTAAATCCCTGTGGGAATGTGAGACAAATCCTTATTAAGAAGGACTTGAATGGTTAGGTTAGGTTCTACAACAAATGGCCTGTTTTGAGGGCCTTTTTCAATGTCTACCGACTTTCAAGAGTCAGAGATAACAGTCGTGGTTTTCCATGGTGGACTAAGAGATGGAAGTCGCTCTGATGTTCCTTCTTGGGTTTTTTTTCTCTCAGTCTCAGGCTCTCATCATTTTTCCACTCAGTTGGTTCATAAAGCTCAACAGGTTCTCTCTTTTTCTTTTCCTCCCCTCACATATGATGACCTCCTAGAAGACATGGGTGATTGGCCTTAGGCAGGAGTTCTCGGCTCTAAGCCCTCCATGGCCTTTAAGTAAGAGAGGAATATGGGTGAATTTTTAAGGAAGTAAGATAACATACCTCTTGGTAGACACCTCTTATCTGGATATCCCAGCTATAGATTGGTGTGAGTTCATGATGAACTTCATGATTGGAGGGACATCTTTAGAAGCTACCAAATTGTTCTCTAACATAGCCTTCTTGAGAAAGAGGCCATAGACCGGTGATGAACAATGAACTTTAGCCTTCCCTTTTGCTTAACCATGTGGTTGTTGGTCATGGTGTTCCAGATAAGTTAAGTATAGTCCAAAAAAAAGATCATGGTATAGACCATGAAATAGTGACATCATGTTGATGTTATCTTGATCGAAACTCGTCTTTTTACTAGTTAAACATCTATTCATAACGCTAAGTAGAAGGTTCCAAACAGGAGGTAAGTTCATTCTCTTGAACTTGCTAAAAAAGTGAGTTTGTCACTATAACACATGTCCTTTAGACTATCAATTATCTCTTCTGAAGTAGGCACATATGCCCGGAGTGCAGGTTCGAACTGAGAGAGTTTTGGTAGTATAAGAATCCTTCTTAATCTACTAATTGAAAGTTTAAGTAGAATGTTCCGTTAAAATGACTTGTGATTATTTGTTTTTTAAGATCCATAGTAGAAGAATCTAAAAAATGTTGAAGATACAACTCAGCGACATTTTCATGGGTAATGGGAACATAGTTCAGATAATGATTGCTGAGATACTCCAGTATAATGTGATATTGGTCTTCAAAATGATTGATATTTAATGTTAGAGAGAAGTTATTAGTAGGAACTTCAGGAACTTCTCGGAATACTCCAGTTTGTGATTCAACTTTAGTTTAAGAATGGGTAACATTGATTGTCTTCTTAGAATTGTTGGAATTTCCAGAATTTGCAAGAGTGGCCATTTTTTTTTGTAGGTTTAATGAAAAGGATAAGCTCAAGAAGGAGATGAGCAACAGTAAAGATGATCTAAATGTCTAAGTAGCACATTTATAAGGTATTTACTCGAGTAATGAACCGTTTAGGAGTGTGATGAATAGTTAAATCGAGTAATGATGTAAGAGACCACCTATGTTGACACGTGGCAATCTAGTTCCAAGAAAATATGGGTTGTCATGTAACACTCGAATTTTTTGGTAAGTAAAAGTCACCCTTTACGTTTCTATAGATTCTAAGTTATAGATTTTGTGTTAGGAAATCACTACTTTTAGCACCTAAGAGAATTGAGGGTGTTTTGTGTGAGAAAAGTCGGGTTTTGGGCTCGGTACAGGTCCAACTACAATACTCGGCGACTATGATAAGTGTCATTGTCGTCTATCAAAGTATCAAGGTAGGGGCATCTTCTAGATGTTTGGTGCGACATTGACCTATTGTATCATGGCAATGTCGCCCAAAAGGGGCATACCTGTATTAAGTTCGTTTTTTCAGCTTTTTCCTCATTTTTCACTTCTCATATCCTTCCTTCTTTACCCATTCTCTCTTAAGAAAGAACCTACCACATTTATTGCTAAGTTTTGAGCACTTAAGGCTTGAAAACTTGTGATTCTAAATCTATCCTTCACAATTAAGCTAGAGTTTGGAAGCTACACACTAAGGGCGCATTTGGTTTGCGGGATTGGAATGGAATGGATTGGATTTCAAGAAGGGATTTGGATTTGGGGGGATTTGAAATCCCTTCATGTGTTTGGTTTGTAGGATTTTGAATAGATTTCAAATCCATTCCTTTACAAGTCTTGTTTGTGTCAGGATCGAATTCTCAACAAGAATTAATTCTCAGAAACAATATCAAAGAAGTTTGCGAAATAACACTTTGATATTTAATGAAACAGAAAACCAAAACAGAATATAATCAACAAACTGTAAACTTTTATTGAATGCTTTGAAGTTACAAGATTACTCACTCAACCTCAATGTTGATGAACAGGCTCACCAATACGAATTCTACTTCTCTAGAATTAGGATCTATGCCTTGAGGTTGATTTTCTCTCTAAAAGAATAAAACCAAAAGTTAACTCATTATTCTAAACTATACAATATATATATACTGAATACAAAGATAATTACAATAAATAAAATATCTTCAGTATATCTTCCATGTATATCTATAAGCTTCCATAATCTTCAGATTATCCAGCTGTCATTCTTTCCATCCGAATCTCTTTAGCAGCACTAACCATGATCAGCAGCATTAACTTCTTCTAGCAGCATTAACTACTTCTAGCAGCATTAACTACTAGCAGTACTAACTAGCTAAGCAGTACTAACTTTGTTCAAGCAGCACTAACTATGACTAGCAGTATTAATAGTACTAGCAGTAGTAACACTCAGCAGTATTAACCTTTAAGTCTTCTAGCAGTAGTAACTTTGAACCAGCAGCATTAACCATACTTGACAAATTCTTCAGTTCCCAACAATCTCCCCCTAACTTGACTTTTAGGAAGAGAAGTCAAGTTCTTCAGAATTAATCTTCAAGATGCTCCCAAAACTCTATCATGGCCTAAATCCCAGTGTTTGCATCCAATCCCAAACTCTGATTGATGGTTCTTTGAATCAAGTATTTAGCCATTTCTGAATCTGGAACACACCTTAACTTTTTCTTCAGCATGGCATGTAGCTTCAATCTGCTATGATTATACACTCTATCCACTAGGAAGTATTCAGTGTGATTTAAATCCAAAGTCACTGTATATACTCCACTAATTTCATATAGAGTCCAACTGTTTACTGATTTGAAGACATCCTTGATCAAGTGCTCTACTTCTTCAGGTTTGAACATCATACACAGATACTCCATTACCAGTTTTGTAATTGAAATTCCTGGAGCCTTTAGAATATCTGCATACAACTTCATTCCTATCTCAAACATCTCTTCAAGATCTGATCTAGAACATGTTCTGACAATTTTTGCCCATGTGTTGAACACTTCATATTTTTCATCCTTTCTTTTCAGCCTTATGTATTCCTTTCCATCCACTGTCAATGTATCCCAGAAAATGACCTCAGGAGGCTTAACTCCTACAGGTTCTGCTGAAATTGGTTCAGGCACTTTGTCCATCACTACCATATACAAATTTACATCATCAGTGTTAGCTGACTCTTTCTGTTTAGATGACTCAGGTGCCCCTTCTTCTTCAGCAACCTTCTCAGCCTCTTCTTCAGATACTCTAGGCTTCTTGATTGGCTTTCTTCTTGCCATCATCTTTGTTCTCTTTAAAGTCCTTAGACTTTTTCCCAGAGTGGACTCTTTCTTGGGAGGTGTTTCTTGCTCATCTGGAAATGGCTTTTGACAATCAAAGTCATTACTTTCTTTTATCCTCTTCTCCATCTCCACCCTAGCAGTTTCATTTCCCTGAAGATTTAACATCTCTGATTCATACAGCTCTTTGATCTTCTCAAAAGACATTTTGGAGAACATTTCCTTTTTGACTCCTACAGCACCTTTGAGAAATATAATCATCTTGTTTCTCTCTTGGGTACCTAGGAATGTCCTTGAGGGTTTTCTCTTCTTTGTAGCTGCTTCTACTACCAATGCTTTGATCATAGTTGCAGCTTTCTTCTGTGCAATTTCAGTTGCCAGACTCTTTTGATAAGCTTCATTCAGTTCAGCAGCTAGAGCTTTTGCCATTTCCCTGTCCTTTTCCATCTGAACTCTTTCTTCTTTTTCAAAATCCTCCTGCATCTTTTTAGCTAGGGCTTCATCTGATTCAACCAACCTTTGCTTTTTGATTGGTTGATCAGATTCTACCATCTTTGCTTTTCCTTTGTCTCTGCTCATTGCCTTCTTGCTATTATCTTTCTTGATCACTTCACCTTGTTCTTTGATGATTACTCCTTTGGTCTTTGAAGTGACCTTGGGAGTATCATTCTTGGCTTTTAGTAAGGTTTCTGCAATCTCAAGATCTGTTAAAACTTCTTTCACAGTTTCTGCTGCTTTATTAATGTCTGCAGTAGTAACTGTTTCTGCTTGCTGCTCCCCCTCAACATCAAGTTTCTCTCCATCAATCTCCTCCTTTCTTGTGACTTCTTCCATGTTGATCTCCCCCTTTTTGGGAGCATCATTCTCAGTGGTCCTTCTCCTTAGTTGGAATTGCTTTCTCTTCTTCCTCTGTACCAGACTTAGCACCATCTTCTTCAGCTTAGCAATCTGTACTTGTTGAGACAGAATGACTAGCTTCATTTCTTCAATTTCTTTGCCTTGTTTGAGAACATCTTGATTGATGTTCCCCATTGTTTCCATCAATTCATAGTACGTATATCTGTCCTCACCCTTTCTAGAAGTGTTACCCTCCTTTGAAGGATCATTGGATCTTTTATTAGTGGAAGTCTTCTGCCTAGCAGAAGCCCTGTCCACCCCTGTGGTTTCTTGGCACCAGGGACCTTCAAATGATTTCTCATTCAAAGTTGCCATGGGGGAGGTCTTATTGATGTTACCACTTTCCTCCTCTGTGCTAGCAGGAGTAGTGGCAGCCTCATCACCCATATGCTCTACCTTCTCCTCAGAGAGCACCTCCTTTGGGTTGGGAGACACCCTTGTGGTTTCCCTTTGAATATGCTCTAGGGGAGAATTCTCCCTTAGAGGGCTTAAAGGCTGAGAGGGTAATGGTACAAGAAGGAAAGGAGCCTTCTTTACCTGTTTTCTCTTGTAAGTTTGGGTGATAGGAGAGGTTGGTTTTTCAAGAAGGGACTGGGGAATTGATTTTGAGAGGGAAGGTTGGGCTTGGCTAGCAGTGGGTTGGTCTAATGGGGGCCTTGACCCTGCTGCCATACCTTCATTGGTTTGGGACACCACCATCATTGTAGAGAACAATGGGGTGTCAACTCCTTCAGAGTCCCCAACAGATCTTCTCATATTTGAGAAAACCTTGCCTTTGGGGGGTTTAGGTACATATACCCCAACAGGTTGAGGTATATCCGTCAATTCATGAGTAATGAC
Organism: Arctium minus; assembly: GCA_954870635.1. Lineage (NCBI taxonomy): Eukaryota > Viridiplantae > Streptophyta > Magnoliopsida > Asterales > Asteraceae > Arctium > Arctium minus. The sequence continues at coordinate 8,096,294 of OX941096.1, read as the reverse complement.
TTCTTGAACAAACCTGGGATACATAAAGAAGCTCTTTTTGTTTCCCATGTTTGAGACAAGATCACTGAAAATCATTTTAGAAAAATTATACTTTCTGGCAGTGGCCAAGCACACCAAAGCATAAGCAATAGTGCTGCTGAACTCACTCCATCCAGTAGTCTTTTTGGATATACAATGCATAAGAGTATGGACTAAGAAACGCCATTGGGGTGAAAATTTTGCTTTAGAGAATTTGAAAACTCCCAATGGGCCTCCATACCCCATTCTTGTAAGATTTGAAAACAGTTCATCATTGGGGATAGAGGTTATACCAGAGGCATCGTCTAGACGTAGACTGATGCGAATAACCTCTTCAGTAACCGTTAGTGATTGATCACAGATTCTTGTCTTGATCATCTGCACACCATTCTCAACAACAATGGTTGCATTAGCCCAGAACTGCCTTTGATGCTCGATATAGATTGTAGGGGATACAATAAGAGCGTGAGCAATGTGGCTTGACTTGAGAAAATCCACAATCTGATGAAATCCTGCAGCTTGCTTTGGCTTTTGTAGCATTGCAATCTCGTTGTGCTCGTCGATAAAAGTCATGGATGCCATTGATCTTAGTGAAAAGCTTGCCTGAAAACTTCGAACTTGAGAGAGAAAAGGTTTTGAGCGCAAGAGAACAGTATGCAAAGAGTCGTTATGAACTTTTAGGCGGGCAAAGAGTATTTATAGTATTCGGAACATAAGCAGTATTAACCTAGAGCAGTATTAACTACTAGCAGTATTAACCAACTAGCAGTATTAACTGAAAGCAGTATTAACTACTAGCAGTATTAACTAACTAGCAGTATTAACCACTAGCAGTATTAACTAACTAGCAGTATTAACTACGAGCAGTATTAACTAACTAGCAGTATTAACTGAAAGCAGTATTAACCACTAGCAGTATTAACCACTGAAAGCAGTATTAACTAGCTAGCAGTATTAACTGAAATACTCCTTTTAAACCTGCTAAACACTGAGTACTGCTATGCATATCCTGAAACAAAAGATTAGTAACTCCAAGAATAATATACAGATATAAAACCACTTTTTGAGAAGGGGATTATTCAGAGTTGATCATTCCCACACTTGTTACCAAGAAAGTGAATCTACCCACATCAAAAGCTTTAGTGAATAGATCAGCAAACTGATTATCAGTGTGAACTTTGACAACTTGAATAAGCTTCTTTTCATTACAATCTCTTATAAAGTGATACATGATCTCAATGTGCTTTGTTTTTGAGTGCTTGACTGGATTATTCACAATGCTAATAGCACTGCTGTTGTCAATAAAGATTGGAGTGTGTAGAAAGGTTACCCCATAATCCAACATTTGATTCTGAATCCATAAGACTTAAGAACAGCAACTTGCAGCTGCTATGTACTCTGCCTCTGTTGTAGAAGTGGATACTGTGGTTTGTTTCTTGCACTGCCATGAGACTAGTCTAGCACCCAAAAACTGACATCCTCCAGAAGTAGATTTTCTGTCCAAGTTTGCCCCACCTAGATCACTGTCTGAGTATGCTATTAGGTCAAAAGGTGAGTTATGAGGATACCAAAGTCCCAATCTGGGTTGCCCTTTGAGATATCTGAATATCCTCTTAACAGCTTGAAAGTGAGATTGCTTTGGCCTAACTTGAAATCTTGCACACACACAGACTGGAAACATTATATCTGGCCTTGATGCTGTGAGATACATGAGAGAGCCAATCATGGATCTATAATGATGCACATCCATATCCTCCCCCTCAAGATCTGCTGTGATCTGCTTGTGTGTTTCCATAGGTGTGCTGGCAGGTTTTGATTCTGAGAAACCAAACTTGGTTAGAATATCCTGCACATACTTGGATTGACAGATGAAAATGCCATCTGACTTCTGTTGAACTTGGAGTCCAAGGAAGAAAGTAAGTTCCCCCATGGAACTCATTTTGAACCTTTGATGCATTAAATCCTCAAACTCCTTGCACATGTTGTTTCTTGTGGATCCAAAGATAATGTCATCAACATAGATTTGGACCAGCAAGATATCCTTTTTCTTTCTCTTGATAAATAGAGTCTTATCAATGATTCCTCTTTCAAAGTCATTTTCCAAGAGATAGGATGACAGAGTGTCATACCATGCTCTTGGAGCTTGATGTAGTCCATAAAGTGCTTTCTTTAATTTGTATACCCTGTCTGGATAGCTTGGGTTTTCAAACCCTGGTGGTTGACAGACATATACTTCTTCTTCAATTGACCCATAGAGAAAGGCACTTTTTACATCCATTTGATAGACTTTGAAGTTCATGTAAGAAGCAAAGGCTAGGAATAGTCTGATTGCTTCTATTCTAGCCACAGGGGCAAACACTTCTTCATAATCTATACCCTCTTCTTGAGTATATCCCTGAGCCACCAGCCTTGCTTTGTTCCTTATGACAATTCCTCTTTCATCCCTCTTGTTTCTGAAAATCCACTTTGTGCCAATTGCTCTGTGACCTTTAGGAAGGTCTACCAGATCCCATACATCTTGTAGCTTGAACTGTAGCAGTTCCTCTTGCATTGCTTCTATCCAGCTAGATTCTTTCATAGCATCATGTGCCTTTTTAGGCTCAAGCTGTGATAGAAAACAAGTAAGCACTGTATGCTGTTGATCTTGCATTTCCTGAAGCCTGCTTTGATGTCTAGTCATCATAGGAGAAGAAATATCTCCTATTACCAGCTGTGGAGGATGATTCTTTTGAACTCTGGTGTTATGACTAGGTTCTTCATTCAGTCCAGCCTCAAGATTAGATTCATGCAACTCAACTGAAGTGTTTTCAGATGTCACTTCATTATTTTCTTGAGTCTCCTTATCTCTAGTGTCTTCTTCACTCTGGCTTGGTCCAGTAAATGATTCCTTTTCACAGTCTTCAACAGAATTTACTGTGGGTATGGGAAAAATCACAGATTTAGATAGACTTTCTTGAACTTGTGTGATCCCTGATCCTCCACTTCCTGTTCCTGTATACTCATTACTGAAACCAAAGGAGTTAGTTAGTGAATCAATGTCAAATAGCCACTGAGGTCCAGACCCAACAGGATTTGGTGTGTTCTCATTGCATTTGACATTGTCACTTTCTTGAATTATTCTAGAAGAAGAGTTAAAAACTCTGTAAGCCTTACTCTGAGATGAATATCCAACAAGAAATCCATCATCTGCTTTGTTATCAAACTTACCTAAGTGAGATTTGGTATTTAGAATTGTACAAGGACACCCAAAAGGTTTGAAGAAACCAATAAAAGGTTTTCTTTTATTTAAAAGCTCATATGGGGTCTTGTTCTTTTGCTTGACCACTAGAACTCTGTTTTGGACATAACAAGCAGTATTAACTGCTTCAGCCCAGAAGGTAATTGGCAATTTGGAATCAGCCAACAGAGATCTAGCAGCCTCTATTAGTGTTCTATTCCTCCTTTCAGCAACACCATTCTGTTGAGGAGTCCTAGGAGCACTATATTGCCTCTCAATACCTTTTTCTTCACAAAAGGTGTTTAGATCATGATGTTTAAACTCAGATCCATTATCTGATCTAATGACTTTTACTCTTTGATTAGTTTGGTTTTCAATTCTTAGAATAAAGGATTTGATAAGACCACTTGTTTCATCCTTAGTTCTTAGAAAATATACCCAAGTAAATCTGGAGTAATCATCAACAATAACCAAGCAGTAAGATTTCTTGCCTATACTCATAACATTTGTAGGACCAAACAGATCCATATGCAGTAATTGGAGACAAGAAGAAACAGAATTTAACTCTTTGGTCTTATGAGAAGTTTTGTGTTGTTTGCCTTTAAGACAAGCAACACAATGATCATCACATGAAAAGACTTTTGAAGGTAAACCTCTTACAAGGTTATTTTTAACAAGATTGTTCATAGTCTTGAAATTCATGTGACACATCCTTCTGTGCCATAGAGAGGATTCATCTATAGAAGCTTTTGAAACAAGACAATTTAGAGATGAATCACTATCAACATTGTCCAAATCCAGACAGTAAACATTGTCCTTTCTTGGAGTTCTAAGTAGTATCATGCTTTCATCAACTACCTTGAACCCTGGAGCAAGGATCATACATTCAGTATTAGTAAATAATATACTATGTTGTTTGTCACAAACCTGTGATACACTTAACAGGTTGTACTTTAATTGATCAACATAGTAGACATCCTCAAATGTCATCTTACCTTTGGTGACATTACCTTTTCCACTTATCTTACCACCAGTAAGATTATCTCCAAATGCAACATGTCCTCCATTGATATGCTTGAAATCCTGAAGGCATGACATGTTGCCTGTCATATGCCTAGAGCAACCACTATCAACATGCCAAATGCTCTTTCCCTTGAGCTGTTGGTTGCCCTGCACATTAGATAAATCAATTAGTATGAATTAGGAACCCAAGCCAAAGTGGTCTTGGGTACCCCTTTCTCATCAAAATACTTGCATTCTTTCTTGACAAGATTTTTGAACTTTAATTCCTCATTATTGGAGTACTTTGTTACAATAATAGGCTTGGAAATGTTTTTGCTAGAATCAGTACTGGTTTTAGAAATACTAACTGCCTTGGCAGCACTTGCATGCTTAGCAGTACTAACCTTGTTAGCAGTAGTAACCGTGTTAGCAGCAGTAACTGTGTTGGCAGTATTAACCTTTGAAGAGGTATTAACAGTATTAGCAGCATTAATATTTGCAGCAGTACTAACACTGTTAGCAGTAGTAACTGTGTTAGCAGTACTAATATTGTTAGCAGTACTAACACTGTTAGTACTTCTAGGTACCCACATTTTGACACTTTCTTTTAAAATCTTTTTCTTTAAAGTGCCTTTACTTTCAACATATTTCTTTATCACATGTTTCTTTCCAGCCTTCCTATAACCAACAGGTTTTTGCACAAATCTTTTAAAGTTCATCTGTTGGTTAATTGGGTTGAAGTAACAATACTTAGCCAAATGATTCAACTTGCCACATATAAAACAAGGTTTTGGTCTATTGATTTTATTCAGATCAACTCCTTGTTTCTGAGCCCATTGATTATTCCAGTTTCTTTGATTTCCTCTTTTTAAACCAGAATTTAGGCTCTTGGCTTTATTGCAATCACACTGTTTACAAGATCCAGGATTCACAACCGTGGTTTGTTTGTAATGGACCTTGTTATCATTTCCTTTAGTCTTCTCTATCTCCTTGGACTTGACCCAGATTTTCCCACATCCCTCATTGGTGATAATATTGTTTTCTAATGGTATCTTTTTACTCACATTATTATCCCTGTTCTCACTGGCTCCTTTCTCAGTCAAATCCTTAACTACTACCTCATCCAAAGGATCTATCTTAAAAGCTTCTTCAGACAAGTCCTTTTTCTCTTTAGTTTCTAACAAATCTGATGTAGGAGAAATATAGTTGTTATTGTAAGGAGGGGGTGTATTGTTGTATCCAATACCAGGCTTCATCTTATCATGTATCTGAGCCTTTAGAAGAGAGTCCATTGCTTTTGAAGCATAAGAAAACTTGTCTATGTCAAGCTTAACTTTTGACAGTTCCTCTTTCAGTCTATCATTCTCTTCTAAGGATTTAGACAGTTTGGTTTCTAACTCATTCTTTTCCCACTTCCAATAGTTTGTGTCATAAGAGTGTTGAAGTTCATTAGCTTGAAAGCCTTTGATTTGCTCTTCAAATCTCTCTACTATCAACACATAATCTCTTCTGTCCTTTTCTAATCTTTTGAGGTCATCACACATACTTTGATTGTGATCCCTGTATCTTGTAACAGTGTCAATGCAAGATTTAGTGCAAAGATTAGAACTTACCTCAGTGGGGAGATCAGACACTTCTGCCATAAGAGCTTGGTTCTGAATGGCTTCCTCTGCTTGATCACTCCAATCAAATCCCATTCCTTGTTGAGAAACAAGGGCTTGAGCAGGATTCTTGTTCAGATTGTATCCTCCATTCTGAGCTTGTTGATGGTTGTTGTTTGGAACAGCACTCCTGCATTCTCTAGCAAAGTGTCCTTTCTTGTGACACTTAAAACATTCCACCTTGGTTTTGTCAAAACCAGCTCCATCTTCTCTTCTTTGAGAGAAGTTATTTCTTCCAGTTCTTTTAATGAACTTCTTCACCCTCATGGATAACATGGCCATCTGCCATTTAATATCCATCTCCTCCAGATCATCAGGGTGAATTTGATCCAGATCATCATTAATCAAAGAATTGTTGCTATGACTGGACAAAAAGGCTTCAAAGATAGTTTCAGTGCCTTTTTCTGAACTTACTCCACTGGCAGTACTAACTGCTTCAGGGTTGGCAGTAGTATCAGTGGATGCTGAAAGAAGAGCAGCATTGTGAATATAACCAGAGGGCTTCTTCTTGGTTTCTACCTCAGTTTCAAAAACTCTTAGATCATTGTATAGATCATCAAGTTCTTTCTCTTCCAGATTGTCACTCTGTCTATATGAGATAGTGTACATAGTCCATTCATCCCCAAGAGATCTGAGGAACTTTCTGTTGATATCATCTTGTTCCATCTTCACCCCTACAGTAGCCAGTTCACCTATGAGTTTATTGAACCTATCAAAAGTTTGAGTCATAGACTCATTCTTTGTGGAAGTGAAGTTCTCATACTGCTGCTTTAGAACATCTCTTTGATTTCTTTTGATGCTCTTAGTTCCAGCAAATATTTTCTCTAGAGCATTCCAGAGAATCTGAGCATCAGTGCAGTTGCAAAATTGATGCTGATATTCATTGGGAATGGCCAAGAGCAGAGTGCTCAAGGCCTTTATCTCTGTCTGTCTGATCTTCATCTCACCATCTGTCTTTGGTGGAGGTCTTTTCCCATCTGGTCCTATTCTTCCAGCTTCAGAAGGACCATTCTCAATGATATCCCACATTGAGTAGTCAGTGAGAAGAATATATTGTCTGATTCTGATCTTCCACATGTCAAACTCACTTGGTTTGAGCATTGGAACCTTAGAAACCAAAGTACTGCTTGATTCTGTAAGATTTTCCATGATGAGTAACTGTTTCTGAGAGAGTTAGGCTCTGATACCACTTGTCAGGATCGAATTCTCAATAAGAATTAATTCTCAGAAACAATATCAAAGAAGTTTGCGAAATAACACTTTGATATTTAATGAAACAGAAAACCAAAACAGAATATAATCAACAAACTGTAAACTTGTATTGAATGCTTTGAAGTTACAAGATTACTCACTCAACCTCAATGTTGATGAACATGCTCACCAATACGAATTCTACTTCTCTAGAATTAGGATCTATGCCTTGAGGTTGATTTTCTCTCTAAAAGAATAAAACCAAAAGTTAACTCATTATTCTAAACTATACAATATATATATACTGAATACAAAGATAATTACAATAAATAAAATATCTTCAGTATATCTTCCATGTATATCTATAAGCTTCCATAATCTTCAGATTATCCAGCTGTCATTCTTTCCATCCGAATCTCTTTAGCAGCACTAACCATGATCAACAGCATTAACTTCTTCTAGCAGAATTAACTACTTCTAGCAGCATTAACTACTAGCAGTACTAACTAGCTAAGCAGTACTAACTTTGTTCAAGCAGCACTAACTATGACTAGCAGTATTAATAGTACTAGCAGTAGTAACACTCAGCAGTATTAACCTTTAAGTCTTCTAGCAGTAGTAACTTTGAACCAGCAGCATTAACCATACTTGACAAATTCTTCAGTTCCCAACAGTTTGGTTTGTAGGATTTGGATTTGGATTGAGTTTTTTTTAATTTTATTATTTGTTTGTTTTATAAAGAATTTATTTTTATTGGTAAACGTCGGATTTGGATCGATACAATTTGAAGTCTGGATCACGTTTTAGAATCCATTGGATTTGGATTTCAAATCTAGGCCCAATGCCAAGGATTTCCAAATCCATCATATGAGGGATTTTAAAATGGTCTACGGATTTGAAATCCGGTCAACAAAATCATTTCCTGCAAACCAAACGCAGGATTGGAATGGATTTGAAATCCAAATCCCTCCAAATCCATTACAATCCCGTTTGGTTTGTGGGATTGGAATGGATTTGGAGGGATTTGGATTTCAAATCCATTCCAATCCTGCGTTTGGTTTGCAGGAGTGGATTTCGTTGACCGGATTTGAAATCCGTTGACCATTTAAAAATCCCTTACATGATGGATTTCAAAATCCGTTGCAATGAGTCTGGATTTGAAATCCAAATCTGATGGATTCTAAAGCCTGATGGATTTCAAATTCTTATCCAAACACATGAAGGGATTTCAAATTCCCCCAAATCCAAATCCAAATCCCCCCAAATCCAAATCCCTCCAAATCCAAATCCTTAGGGTGCGTTTGGTTTGCGGGAATGGATTGGATTTCAAGTAAGGATTTGGATTTGGAGGGATTTGGATTTGGGGGGATTTGAATTTGGATTTGGGGGGATTTGAAATCCTTTCATGTGTTTGGATAAGAATTTGAAATCCATCAGGCTTTAGAATCCATTAGGATTTGGATTTCAAATCCAGGCTCATTGCAAAGGATTTTGAAATCCATCAGGTAAGGGATTTTTAAATGGTCAACGGATTTCAAATCCGGTCAACGAAATCCATTCCTGCAAACCAAACACGGGATTGGAATGGATTTGAAATCCAAATCCCTCCAAATCCATTCCAATCCCACAAACCAAACGCGACCTAAGGGTTTACTATCTCATCTTCATCTTCAAGGAAATTTCTAGGGATTCTAGGTTTTCACCCAAAACCTAAGGGTTAGTTCATTCTAACCTTTTTAAACTTATACATGTCATAACTTTATATTTTGAACTCCTAAACATCTCCTTATGTACATTTTCTTGTTGGAAGGATTTTGACCTAACTTTGGTATTTTGGAGATTTTAGGTTTTTTTTATCATTTTCAAGCAAAATGAAGGGTTTTATTTTGTGTGATGTAAAATGTGGTTTTATATGCATATTTATGGTGGAATACTTGAATGAACACATTTTTGTCACATTTATGGTTTTCATTATATTGTGAGGTTTACTTTGATAAAAGTAAGTTTTTGGGAAGGAAACAAAAGGATTTTTGTTATTGTTGACTATGACCATTCTAAAGTGGTATGACTCTTGGAAAGTCTATTTTGTAAACAATTTATGTTGGAAATGGGAAATGGTCATAATTTGACCTTACATGGATTTAGTTTTACATGATGTTATTTATATAAGGAAATGCATTCTTTGGAAAGGTTTGTGTTATTCCCATTTAGATCAAGATAACAAAGAATCACAAGTCTATGTTTATTGATCTTGCGAGAAAGATACAAAGATTAGATTGAAAGATCTATTTTTTCTCTCTACTTTCTCTCTCTACATAATTCTCTCTCAAAAGTATGAATGAAAATCCTTCTAGAATTATAAGGAACAAAATCTATTTATACCAACATGTATGTAACACCCTCGAAAATGGAAAGAGCAACTAATTTAAAACTTTCAAATATACATTAGTTAAGGATATAATCTATTCTTCAAAACATCACTAGTCACCATGAATAGTAATCTAGGTTAAACTTCAATAATTAATAGGCCGAGTCTGGTGTAGAGGCTAATTAAAGTCGGGTGTTACTAAAACCCAACAACAGTTGCTCTTCTCAAAGACTAAAGCGGAAGACTTCATCAAGCCAATCACCCTTGCACATACTCCTAGCACTCAACACTTCACCAAAACGCTAGAACCATTTCCCCCATCCAGAGCCCGATGCACATGCCGACAAATAAAAAGATTAGGCTAACGCCTAGTGAGTTCAAGAGTTTACAACATGAAATAAATATATTTGTTAAAGGGAAAGAATGCAGTTTAAATCATAGACCTACAAAAAGATTTATTTTAAATATTAAATGACATAATTTTCCAACAACATACCTTTAAAACAAGGAACCCAACATGAACCTTGTTTCATAAAACCACTTTAATCCCAAACTCACCCAAAACGTGAATAGTAAGCAAACTCCCAAATTTATAATAATACGAATAAAACTTTACTTCTCAAAACACTCAAACATGGGCGGGGCATGGTACAAAACTCATAAATCTTGAGTAACCAAATCCGCATATGCAAAACGTCACCAAAAACATGGATAATAAAATGATACAATTTAATACCCAAATAACACATTCCGGTGACAGGGGAGACCCAATTCCATTATACGTGGCGGAACACAAAGTTAAGCCACATAACCATGTTGTTGAACAACACTTCAGATCGTGACTGTATTGCCTGCACCGCCAAGCTACACCTCCAGTCAGACTTTATTTCAAGTCCCAACCACCGTATCCCCCATTGCCTGCTCTATCGAGCTACACCTCAAGGATACACGATCTTATTGCATATTCGGTCTCTAGCGGATTTTCATCCTTAGGGTACTCATTCGACCCCTAGTGCCTACTCCCTAGCATTCAAGATAGGGGTCTCAACTCCTTACTTGATAACTCCCGATGTCTAACCCTCGTGCACAAGAATTAGACACCCAATCACAAGACCCATGGTCCCGAAGTACAACCCATAAAGGTTCCTCTTCGCCAAACAACCTGGACGACATTAATGCCAACACGACATCATTTCCCAAAGTGAGAATCCCAAGAGTCCTCACCATTAATTACGACTGACTTACATGCCTCTAGATCCAATGTATTACAGTCTAAGATACATGACTCCAAATGAATGACACATACACTCAAACATGTATTCTCCAAATTAAAGCGCAATAAATGTAGCACTCACCCAAAGCTCCTCTTTAAGCTATTAAACCGGACAAACGTCCCCAAGACTCGGTGATTACAAAAACTGAGCCTTAAGCCCAACCAACAAATGACCATATGCTAAAATCCACAAAATGCAATAAAATGCAACCGACCATGACTATGCAACCACATACTCCAAAAATGTATGAATACAATCCAATATCATTTAGACTTGAACAAATCATTTTCTAAACAAGTTTATGACCACATAGGTTTACAATATCCAAAATATTCACAAGGTTGGGAATGTCCAAACTCCAATGACTCATACGCTGGTATTTTCAAACCATTTTACAACCCGAAATTAGGGGTGCTCAAATTTTTGACCAACCCCGCCAACCCAACCCGAAAAAAAGCAAAAAATCTCAAACCGAGGTACCGATACATAATCGATACAAATTTTGTCCAAATCGCATCTATTGGGTTGAAAACGGGTTAAGCCCGAAGTTACCCGACCAACCCGTCAATCTGACCAAAACTTGTACGTTTTTACTATTTTTAATGATTTTAGATGTTAGCTCCAACTCATATGTATAGAAGTATTGAAAAATAAGCTAAGTATAGGAACCTCAGAAAACTGCTCAAATCACCAAGTTCCACAGAATATGCAAGCTTAGAAGACCACGTCGACCATCTACCCGAGAACCTAACCTGAAGACCAATCTCAGATCACAGAGCCTCTGTGATCATTCATAGAGCCTCTGTGATGACTCACAGAGCCTCTGTGATGACTCACAGAGCCTCTGTGATGGCTAACCTCTGGAGATGAAAGACGGAAGATTTCATGACAATGGTTCAAGACAAGATCACGTGCAGAACACGTGAGCCTGTTGTACGAAGATTCTGAAGATCATTTGTGCGCGTCCCACGTTGTTTAACTTTTCAGGTGGCATTCCTTTTATTGAATGTCAACCATTGTCTTGTACTATTGTGTGCTCCTCGTCTTATATGAGGGGAGCACCTTCTGTTTTGTAAATCACGCGAGCACACACTAACTTGAGAGCAGATTGTATTTTCTTTGAGCATTTTAGCACACACAAGTGCGTGTTCTTGGTGTATTTTGCAAGTTAATGAAGCAGATTCTTCAGTAATCATCTCGATACATTTCATGTTTCTGTTTATTACCTGCTAGTGTGTTTACTACCATTTAAGATCTATTTTCTTCACTTCAAAGACGCTTCTGCACTCTTATTCACTTGTTTTTGTATAGTTAATAGAAAATCAAGTTTAGAACACCATATTTGGGATCAACAATTGGTATCAAAGTTGACTTTGATCTTTAATATCAAAGGATCCTGTTCTATACTTGAGTCCTGTGTTCTTGGTAGTAGTTTGAGTATGTTCTTCACTTCGTATCTCATTCAAAGGCTACACTCTGTTTTCCGGATTTATTTCAACCTGTTTGATCTAAATCCAAAAGCAAGCGTGCTCAAATCTTTAGAACAGATTCGAAGCTTGTGTGTTGGTTATTAGTTTCTCTCTCACTCAATATCCATCTTTAACGAGTGAATCTTCATATCCATCTACAATTCATCCTACACTCTGTTTCTTGGTTCTACTCTTCCCACACGAAAATGGCTAATGCTATCAACTTCTTCAGCTCAGGATCTCAATCAAAACCTCCAACTTTACTCAGGGATGAATATCCTCAGTGGAAAATCAGGATGGTACACTTTCTTGAAGGTGTGGATCCTGGACTGTTGAGTTTCTTCATAATCCTCCATACATCCCAATGACCAATGTTCCTCGTGTCCCTGCTACTGCAAACACACCTGAAATCCCTGAATATCAACATCCCAAGCCTGTTGCTGAATGGATTGAACAAGAGAGTGTCTTGCATGAACTTGCAAAGAAAGCTAAAAGGCTACTCATTATGGCCATTCCAAATGATATCTTTCAGTCCTTGGATTCCTGTGAAACCTCAAAGGATCTGTGGTTAGAGCTTGAAAAACAGCTCGTGGGTGGTGCTAAAACCATAAAGAACAATAGGGCCTTATGTATAAACGAATAATTTTCTTTTAAGGCTCTGCCGGGTGAATCCATTCAGAGCACCTACAACAGATACAACTCCCTGATCAACAAGTGCAAAAGATATGGAGTTAACAGAACCTCTGAGGAAAACAATGTCAGGTTCCTTCAGAGTCTCAATGATGAATGGCTCCATCTAACCATGTCCATGTAGGTTACCCTTGATCTTGATGTGTGGTCCATCTCTGACCTTTTTGGGACTCTAATCAGCCAAGAGAACCGAATCTCCAAGTTAATGACTCCTGTCGGTGGACCTCTGGTATTGGTTGGAAATGCCACAGAGGTACAAGACAAGGGTAAGAAAGAGAAGGCGACAGAGGATGTTAAGAAGAAGAAGAAGGTGCTTGTGGTAGAAAGTGACAGTGAAGAGAGCTCTGAGGAAGAAATCGACATGGTTGCTCTAGCAAAAACGCTTGCTCTTATGACCCGATAATTCAACAGAGGTCTTAAGAAAAAGCCTGCTTATAGAGGAAGAGAGGAAAGAGAAGACAAGGGTAGAGGATATGGTGAAACGAGGAAGCTTGGGAGAGAGGAATCAGGTGATCAAAGGCAGGATGAGAGAAGAGTCGGACAGAAGATGGACGACAGAGGTGGAGACAAGGCTCCACAAAAAAATGAAGGGTGCTTCAAGTGTGGGAACCCGGGACATTTTGTAGCAGAGTACAGATCCAATGCCAACAGAGGGAAACCTGTTTGAGATACTGCTTTCTTTAAAAAGAAAGCAAAGTACGACACTCAAAGGTTCCTGATGGCTGAGCAAGAAAATCTTGTCACCGATGAATCTTCTGATGAAGGGGACAACAATGCACTCTTCTGTGGAATGGCATATGTCAACCCCTCTGACAGCGACAGTGAGGTATCCACTTCTGACTCATCTTCCACTGACTCTGAAAACAAATTTCTTGAACTACAAAGTGAATTTCTCTCTTGCAACAACACGTGCTCAGAACTAGAGAAAAAGCTAGCCTTCTTTGAGAGAGAAACTAGACTTCTCACTCAAGAGAAGGATAAACTCTATTTTGAAAGAAAATCGTTTGTCTCTGAGCACATCTCTCAAAAGAAAGGTTTAAAAGAGAAAGTTTCCAAACTTGAGCATGCCTTGAAAGAAAAAGTTAAGGAGCTAAAGAATAGTGAGAGTGATCGATTAAACGCCATCTCTCTGGAAATTTTTTTTCAAAAGAAGAGAGAAATCCTTTATCAAGACCTACTCGACATAGATTTGTTAATTAGGAAATATCAGGATGCACAAAAAGTGCATGAAAAGGTAAGTACCCAGATTGGCAGAAGAGGTTTAGGGTTCGATGATACAGACCCCTATACTGGAAATAAAAGAAACAAATCTCTTGCAAACATATTCTGCCCTGGACAATTTTTAAAACCAAGTCTTCCTAATCTAATATCCACATTTAAAAGGCGTAGAACCTCTGAAGGACCACATCTGAGGAAACCTCTGCAAATGGCAAATGTATGGTATGAAAACAATGATTTGTCATCATCACTCTCTGAAAAGAGAAAATCCATTCCAAGGAAATATCTGTCTAAAAAACAGATAGGAATCTTCAGATTTGGTCATCTAGAATCACAAACTCAAATGGCATTTGTGTGCATGATGATTCCTGAAAAGGAAAAGTCCTCTGATGTACCAGAGTTTGTCCCTGCCTCTGTGGAAGAAAAGCTTTTTAAAAGATTTTTGGAAAGTGACTTGAGAAAAACATATGAGAATCACTTTCTAAATCATCCTGATATAGCCTCTGAAGTACAAGAAATCTTTGAGCAAGATCTACTCAAGTGTCTAAGCATCCCTAACGTGATCCCATGCATTCTCAAAATCCTAAACATTTCAAAGGACACTGTTAGTGGACAAAGCAATACATATCCAGAAAGTCATGCCCTCATCCACAAAGACTTTCTTGATTTGGACTCTGAGTCAGAGTCTGAGTCATCCTCTGTCGATGAAGAGACTAGTTCTGTGGAACAAGAGATAGTTCCCAGTAGTCTAGAGGAAAATAAGCTTCCCTCTGGCATTCTTAACCGAATAATCTCTCCCAAAAGGAGAACTACAGGGGTACCCATCTGCCCTGACTTTATGGATATGTGTCTGCAAGCTAAAACCTCTCTTGAGCTTGAGAAATTAAGCAAAGAAAAAATCCAGATCTTTCAAGAAACCAAAGCTCCAAAACCCATAACACCATTTGAAGAAAAACTCACTTGGCAACAGAAGGGAAAATGGCCTAAATTTGATAAATTTGATGCTTCTGTCACAGTGAACGCAAGAAGAGGAAGTCACCAAGGGAGAGTACAATCAAAGAGCCATACAAGAGGAGTTTTTGATAAAACTCAACCTAGATTAGACAAAGTTTTCTGTGAAAAGAAACCCAAATCTAAAAAGGGTTGTTGTAAACAAAGCTCTGTACCCTCCTTTGATAAATTTAATGAAATGTTTAAGAAATTTGCTTCTGGAGTCTCTCACTGTAAATGATTTGATCTCGTGCATGCTCTTAAGCAACATTTCCCTAGGCCTACCTGTCTTATATCTCACCCCAATCCCAAGAATGCCAAATTCAAGGGTGAGAAAGGACAATCTGGTACCTCTGTTAAAGAGGATAAAGCCAAAACCAAAGGTGCTAAGGCATCTTTAAAGACTCTTAACAAAGCTGGACCCATTTGGAAATGGGTACCTAAATCCTCTTGATATGTCCGCAGAAGAAACAACATGTGCCCATTTGGTACCTAGACTCCGGGTGCTCAAGGCACATGACTGGCGACAAAGGGTTGCTCTCCTCATACAAAGAAAAACATGGAGGTGGTTCTGTGACCTTTGGAGACAACAAAAAGGGGAAGATTAAAGGCTATGGAGTCATTGCTAAAGGAGACATCGATGTCAACAGAGTGACTTATGTGGATGGCCTCAAGCACAACTTACTAAGTGTTAGCCAACTCTGTGATAATGGACTAGATGTGATGTTTAAAAAACAATATTGTTCTCTGTTAAAAGAAGACACATCCACAGAGCTTCTACGAGCCAAGAGAAGAGGTGATCTATACATCATAGACTTCAAGTCGATCAACAAAGAAGAAAAGCTTTGTTTGGTCTCAAGTAAAAACGAGGAGGCTTGGCTTTGGCATAACAGGTTATGTCACTTAAATTTTCATACTCTTGACAAACTTGCAAAATTAGAACTGGTGAGTGGGTTACCAAGTATCAAATTTGACAGAGATCATTTATGATCTGCTTGTGAAATGGGCAAACTCAAAATAGTTGCCCATAAGAGCAAGACAGACATCTCTTGCACTAGACCTCTGCAAATGCTTCATGTGGACCTCTGTGGTCCTATATCTGTGCAGAGCCTAGGTGGCAAGAAGTACATTCTTGTACTCATAGATGAATTCTCCAAATACATTTGGGTGAAGTTTGTTCAAAAGAAATCTGATGTTCCTGTGGTACTAATCAATATTCTTAAGAGAATACAAGTTCTTCATGATTGCGTGCAGAGAATTTGAAGTGACAATGGCACAGAGTTTAAGAACTCAACCATTGAAGCTTATCTTACGACAGAGGGCATCTCACATAACTTCTCGACTGCAAGGACTCCACAACAAAATGGTGTTGTTGAACGCAAGAACAGAACACTAGTGGACGCCGCCAGAACTATGCTCACTGCCTCAGGACTATCTATTTTTTGGGCAGAATCCATTTCAACTGCATGCTTCAGTCAAAACCGATCATTAATAGTGAAGAGGTATGCAAAGACCCCATATCACTTGCTTAACCAGAGGAAGCAAAACATCAAATATTTCCACGTTTTTTGTTGTAGATGTTTCGTGTTAAATGACAGAGAACAAATAGGGAAATTTAGCCCAAAAGATGATGAAGCCAAATTTGTTGGCTATTCATCAACCTCCAAAGCATATAGAGTCTATGTGCTCAAATCCAAACATATACTTGAAAGTAGTAATGTTTCGTTTGATGACTCATTTCAGATGACTTCTGAGCAAATTAGCTCGGGACTCAAGCTTCAAGATGAAGACTCTGGTAATTCAACAAGAATAAATGATCTTCATCACCTCTTTGAAGAGATGTTCAATGATGATGGACCCTCTGAGGATGACCACAGAGCCTTTAGAGCTGAGGCCTCTGAAGACCAAACAGGTACTTCTTTAACTGGTCCAAACAATACTTCACCCTCCTCTGCTACTTTTACAGGTACAAATGTTGAGGGAGAATTCACAGAGGCCCACACCGAACAAGGCTCCATGCTCAACCTAGGTCAAGGTCATCTTCCTACCATATCTGAAGGATCATCACCAGAGGAAACACATAACTCTGAACAAGGCACCACAGATCTCCAAACATCAACTCAAAGTGATCAATCAAGCCCTGTGGCAAGTACAAACGATCAACCTTCTTCGACAGAGGTTGATCAACATCAAGAACGAGAATGTGCTCCTGACATGCATCCTGATAGTTCTAATGATCATCTACCTCGCATGACCAAATGGATCATAAGTCACCCACAAAGTCAAATCATTGGTGACCCCTCTGACAGAGTAAAAACTCGCTCGAGTACTGCCAACTTTTGTTACTTTACAAATTTTGTAAGTATTATCGAGCCCAAAAAGATTACTGAAGCTCTTGAAGACCCAAACTGGGTAGAATCCATGCAAGAAGAACTTCTGCAGTTTGAAAGAAATGAAGTATGGACCCTGGTGCCTCTACCGAAAGGCAAGATTGGAATAGGGACCAAATGGGTCTTCAGGAACAAGAAAGATGAGGATGGTGTGGTGATCAGGAACAAGGCAAGACTGGTGGCCAGGGATACTGCCAAGATGAAGGAATTGACTATGAAGAAACCTTTGCCCCTGTGGCAAGGCTTGAGGCAATAAGAATATTTCTTGCCTTTGCAGCCCACAAAGGTTTTAAGGTATTCCAGATGGACGTAAAGTCAACCTTCTTAAACGGTCAGATTCAAGAAGAAGTATATGTCCAGCAACCACCAGGATTTGAAAGTTCTAAATACACAGATCATGTATACTTCTTAGACAAGGCTCTGTATGGTCTAAAGCAAGCCCCCAGAGTCTGGTATGATAGACTTTCAAATTTCCTTCTTGCAAATGGTTTCTAAAGAGGTACAACTGATACTACATTATTTTACAAAAAGAGAAAAGGTGAGATTCTACTTGTGCCGATTTATGTTGATGACATTATTTTTGGGTCTACTAATGATTCTTATTGTAAAAAGTTGAAGTCATTGATGAAAAGTGAATTTGAGATAAGCATGATGGGAGAACTCACATTCTTCCTAGGATTGCAAGTCAAACAAACCAAAGAGGGAATTTTCCTAAGTCAAACAAAATATGTCTCTGGCATACTTGAAAAATACAAGCTCTCTGACTCTTCACCAATGAAAACTCCTATGGCCACTGGATCTAAGCTCTATGCAAACCTAGAGGGCAAATATGTGGAGTGCAAACTCTATAGAGGAATGATAGGGTCTCTGTTGTACTTAACTGCAAGTAGACCTGATATAATGTTTGTCACATGCCTCTGTGCAAGATTTCAAGCCAACCCCAAAGAATCTCATCTTCATGTTGTGAAGAGGATCTTTAGATACCTAAAGGGGACCAAGAATCTTGGCCTCTGGTATCCAGAGAACTCTGGCTTTGATCTTGTAGCTTATTCAGATTCAGATTACGGAGGATGTAAACTCGACAGAAAGAGTACCTCTGGGAGTTGTTAATTCCTTGGAGGTAAATTAGTCAATTGGACTTCTAAGAAACAAAATTGTGTTTCAACCTCTACGACAGAAGCAGAATATGTTGCTGTTGCTAGTTGTTGTTCACAAGTTCTGTAGATGAGAACTCAACTCAGGGACTATGGCTTTGACATTGAGAAAATTCCCATCCTCTGTGACTCCAAAAGTGCCATTGCGATCTCTGCCAACCCCGTTCATCACTCTAAAACAAAACACATCGATATCAGGTACCACTTTCTGAAGCATCATGTCGAGCATGACACTATTGAGATGTACTTTGTTCCCACAGATTACCAGTTTGCTGACCTTTTCACAAAGGCGTTAGAGGAGAAAAGGTTTACTTTTCTTGTTGGTAAGATTGGTATGCTTAACATGAGTTGACTCACAGAGCCTCTGTACCTTGGCACAGAACCTCTGTTGTAAATAATTTTTTTGTTTTGTTTTTGTTGTCTGCACAGTTCATTTCTCGTAAATATTTTTGTCTTACTTTTCCATTTTGAGTCCACTTGATTCTGTGTCTTGCCCAAGGCTTATCTTTTATGAACCAAGCATAGATCAAGGGGGAGCCAAATAATACCCAAAGGTGACCTTGACAATTCAAGGGGGAGCAAAGAAGTTTATACGTTCTCTTCTTGGAAGATCAAATTCCAGGTATGTCCCTCTCTGCCCTTCAAATCTTTTCAAAACTTTGGGTGGTCAATACTTTCAAATCTTTCCCAGATTGAGAAACTTTAGGCCTAAGAGCCTCTAAGGTCTTCCACAGAGCCTCTGTGACCAATCACAGAGCCTCTGCACCTCACAAGAGGATCTCTTACCTCCTGAACTTTTATTTGAATAGTATTCGATCATCTCTTTGTTCTTTCAAGATTGTTTTGGTCAACCTTGTGCTCAAAACTTTGCTTATGACCTCAGAAGCTCTCAACCCATAGAGCTTCTGCCATTTTCATCTCTTATAGATTTTTACTGAATGGTCATTCGATGCGGGTTATTTATGAATGTCACTGTCATTTGGGTATAGCAAATGCCACGTGCGTGAGAATAGGAGGAGGCGCACGTACTCGATCGTGCACCGCCCATTCTGACGTGGCAAAATTTCTTTGGTTCATATCTGTACCGTCGTTTTTTCAGAAACGGATCCTTATCCATATGTAATGATTACGGATTTCAAATTTTTATTATTTACCGCCTAAACCTTTCACCCCCTCTCAGTATATAAATCTATTTCCTTCAGTTTACCCATTTTCTTCTACCTGCAATTTATCTCTCAAGAACCCTAAAAGCAAGAACTTCTCTCTTATTCTCCTATTTTCTGCAATGGCTTCTCCTGTTTCATCCAAGAACAACTCCCAAGGATCTAAGGCCTCAAACCATTCTCAACACTCCGTAGCACAAAAGACCGATTCTCACTCCGTTGAACAAGAACAAGTCTTAACAAGTCGAATGCTCTCCTTCACCAGACACGATTACCATCTCAGTAACATGAACATCAAGCCCAAAAATCATTTCGTCACCCTAGAACCAACTGGATTTCCTGCTAAAGTTGAACCCCTAATCAAAATCCTGAACAATCACTTTCTCACCAAGGCTCTCATTATGAAAAGGTCTGACATCCCTGAATCATACATTCAGCAATTCTGGTTGAGTGCCAGACATGTAAAAATGGACAGATATGGATATTGCATTATGGGTTATGCAACTCATCCATCCACTAAGAAAATTCTAGACTTAGGAATTAATAGAAGACGATTATCTGACATCTTTGAACTGCCTACCAAGGATGACCTAAACCTACAAAAGTTCTCAGAAGAATCAACCGAGGACGAACTCTTAGAATTTCTAAGGTTCATAGGATATGCCATCCCCATTTCCATGAGGACAGACTTCAGAAGGCAGAACCTTCCCCCTCTGTGGAACGTTCTGTTCTCCATCCTCAATAGGTGCCTCACGTGCAACGTAGGTAGTCCTGATCAATCCAGCCACACCATTTTGGCCATCATGTACGGGATCTACTACGATCTCCCTATGGACTGATCTTCAAGGAAATAAGGAATGTTGTCATTGCCAAACAGCAAGATCAGGACAAGGGCATAGAGCCGAAGAATTTGGTCTTCGGTAGATTTTTTGCAATACTACTCGGAAATGACCTGATCGGAGAAGGAAAGCTTCCCACAGAGGGGAAGACTATCAAGCTCCATGAGATGAAGTCTCACAAGCCAACCACTCTGAAGACAGGATACCCAAATGCTCGACCTCTACCAGAAAGACTTCTGCAGTACCTGGGTAGTGAAGAGGGTGTTAGGGGATACATTCATGGGCACAGGACTCCTGCACCGAGTCCTGCAACCCCCTCGGTGTAGGTTTCCAAGTGGGTGAGATAGTTGTGTATCTTAGAGATAATTTCACAAAGGGTGTAGAGGTGAATGTGGCTGAAGCGGCACAAGTAAGGACAAAGAGTAGAGCCCGAGTGTGGGGTGGGGAGTGAAAAACCCAAGAAAGAGAAAAAGAAAAATAAAACCGAAAAGAGGGTTGTAGTTGAAGAGACTCCAAAATCCACTGCAGAGGTTGCTAAAAACTCTAAGCCAAAGAAGAAAAAAAGCTAAGACAGTCTCTGAGGGGGCAGTGATCGAAACTACAGAGGCTACAACCACAAAGATCCCTCAGAAGCCTACAAAGAGAAGGCTAGTGAAGATGGCAAGTTCTGAAGCCCTTGGCCGGATGACAAGGGAAGAACCTGTAGAGGTCGCAGAGGAACCTCTGCAAAGGCGAAAGAGAAAGGCCTAGATTGTGGAGAGCTCTGAGGAAAACCCCCCTAGTTCTCTGCAAGTAGCCACAGAGATAGCTAAAGAGGTGTCAAAGCTATACTCGGTGGACCTAGGAGAAAGGGTGGATATAGATATAGAGGTAGCATGGATCTCTAGCTCAGATGATGAGAGGGTAGGAGAGAGAGAAAAATAGTTGGAGGAGACTAGAGAAAAAGATGTCGTTGGCACATCCTTTAACCCCCTTCCCAATGCAACCCACATTACTACCTCTGCAGTTCTAGTGCAGCAAGGTATTGAAGAAGGACGGCATGGTCCGAACCAAACCTAAACTGACCGGACAGAGGATATTCCTTCATCCTCTGTACCACAATTATCCGGGGAAGCCAAATCCACCCCATCCTCTCAAAAGGATGAAGGTGCAGCTATAAGTGTCCATTTGCCCCAGGACACGACACCAACCCTCATAGAGGCATTTGTTGCCTCTGTCACGCGCACGAGTGAACCTAAAACCGCTTCAGAGTTGGCAGTGAGAGAGCACGATACTTCTGTGAATCTAGAAAATCCACATACTTCAATCGACAGAACTCTTGAGAGAGCCTCTGAACCCTCTCCCAATAAATCTGTTGACATAACTTCTATAGATGATTCCTTCGTGGAACATCGAGGATTAGAAGGAAATCCTCCAGAGTTCAACATCCCTACAGGCTCTGAAGGTGCCAAACACTCCTTGGCTAAATCTGGATCATATGTTGATCCAGAGGTTACCCCAAACATCTATGTCACAAAGGAGGAGTTTCAAGCCTTTGTTGACAGAGTGTTCAAAAAGCTCGAAACCTTGGATGCTCATATCTCAATCATCTCCTACCTCACCATCAATGAAATCAAGGATGATGGTATGACATCCAAAAATGTCTCCTTGGCGAATGCACTGGAACTCAAGAAGCTTAAGGAATCTTCTATCGCCAAGGATGACTTCTGTAAACTCATCTCTGCGGTGGAAGCACAGACAGAAGCTCTGAAGGCACTTCAACAGATTTCAAATTAGAATTTTGCCAACATCAAAAAATTGTTGGAAGCCTCATCTTCAAATTCCACAAAGAACGACTTCGACAACTGTGCAAAGTCCATCAATATCCAAACAGACGCCATTAAACAACTAAGGGATATTTCCATGAAAGAGATGGGAAAATTCGCAGCAGAAGTAATGGTCTCTGGGGTGGATGATCTCACCAAGCTCAAAGAGGACATTAAAGACATGACTCGAAGTGTCATGGTCCCAATTCAGGTTTCAGCCTCATCCTCTGCACCCCCACCCCCCTCTGCGGCAAACATACATGCTCTGGCTAACAAAGAAGAACTTCAAGCCATGGGTCGTATGCTTCTGAAGACTCTGAACCTTCTAGGGTCTGACATCACCAAGGAAGAAAAGTCAGTCGCAGAAGAGCTCAAGAAGACAGTGGCCACACTTAAATTCAAGTCTGATTATGAGGTCAATAAGCTGTCTCTTGCTACAGAGGATGTGATGGCCAAAATATCAAAGCACACTGAAACCCATCTCTGCAAACGAAAAAGGAAGGAACATGTGTCTTGACAAGCAGAGGCAACACAGAAGAAAGTCAAACATGATGATCAGGACCCAGATGCTTCTGGCCCTGGCCATCATGAGGGGGAGAAGGCCACAACTCCAAAAAGCTCTGCACCTATTATTGCCACTCCTCTTCAGGCCTTACCTTTACAAAAAGAACCTTTAGAGGCACACAGAACTCAAAACAGAACTTAATGTTACAAATCCTGTGCCTCTGAGGAAAGAAACAAGGAAGCTGCAATCACCCAAATAATCACCTCTACAGAACCACAGAAGGCAAAGGTCAGTGTTGGCTCTGAAGAAATCGCAAAGGTACTTGCAAAGTTCGTGGAAAAGGCCAGTTTCAGAGCCTTGATCCAGTGAATGCCACAGAAATTGCAGAAACCCATCCACAGAGCTCAGTGAAAAAATCCTCCGAACTAAAGAAAAAGACACCCTCTGAGCAAACAGAGAAAGAGGACAGGGTGAAACAAATCGTTCAATCGATCGACGCTATGAGGATTCCCATCCCAAGGCCACCATCGAAAGAACTAAAATTCGATGAAAACATTCACACCTACCTCTATAGCGCAGAACCCAAAGTCGTCTTCATTGCACCAAATTTGCATCTGCTAATAAAAGAAGACATCAAGAGAAGGTTCGAGCAAACGGCCCAAGAAAGGACAGAGGTATTTTCTACAGAGGATATAAAGACTGTGATGAGGATCTCTCTGCACTCCTTTGCAAACAAATCAATAATGTATGCTAATTATTTAGTCGAGAGAAAATATGGGCGACAATATTCCTTCACAGATGTTGATTTAAAGAACCTCTGCACCTATGATCTTCCTCAACTTCATGCTTTTACAGAGCAACGCCTGGAGAAAAGGAAGGAGTACATGATCACAAATGGCAGGATAAAGGAAGTCATGCGTGAACACGTCAAATATCATAGCAAAATGGACTTCGAGGTGGCTTTACAGCTCAGAGTCGAAAAACTATCGATAACCAAACCAGATGACAAATTCTCTGGAATCGAAGATGTACCATCAAACTCACTGATCACAGAGCCTGAATTTGGGTTTATCTACAGAGACGATGATGGGTGCAAAAAGATGTTCAAGCCTAATCAGAGTCACAAATACTCAAACAGTACTCTGTTGAAGATCAAGTACACGATTCTAAAGAAAAGGGGGACAAAGACTGTACAAGAGGGACCTGCAGAGAGGATGATTGAGATGATTGATGCGCAGATCAAATACAGGGAACTCATTTAATCGATGAAGAAGACCTTAGCAGAAAGCTTTACCAATCCGATAAATGACTTCCCTCAGTAATCCTTGTAATAGTTTAGTTTTTCATTCAATATATTTTACAGAACATGTACTTGCCTTCTGGCATTTCCTTTTTGAATGAAAGATTTAGTCTTCAGAGGTTGAGTTCCTTTCACCTATTTTTGTTTCTAACTTAGCCAAACACTTATCATTCAAATCTTTTATTTTTCAATACTTAGGGGGAGATTGTTAGCTCTAACTCATATGTAAAGAAGTATTGAAAAATAGGCTAAGTGTAGGAACCTCAGAAGACTGCTCAAATCACCAAGTTCCACATAAGATGCAAGCTCATAAGACCACGTCGACCATCTACCCGAGAACATAACCTGAAGATCAATCTCAGATCACAGAGCCTCTGTGATCACTCACAGAGCCTCTGTGATGGCTAACCTCTGGAGATGAAAGACGGAAGATTTCATGACAATGGTTCAAGACAAGATCACGTGCAGAACACGTGAGCCTGTTGTACGAAGATTCTAAAGATCATTTGTGCGCGTCCCACGTTGTTTAACTTTCTAGGTGGCATTCCTTTTATGGAATGTCAACCATTATCTTGTACTATTGTGTGCTCATCGTCCTATATGAGGGGAGCACCTTCTGTTTTGTAAATCACGCGAGCACACACTAACCTAAGAGCATATTGTATTTTCTTTGAGCATTTTAGCACACACAAGTGCATGTTCTTGGTGTATTTTGCAAGTTAATGAAGCTGATTCTTCAGTAATCATCTCGATACATTTCATGTTTCTGTTTATTACCTGCTAGTGTGTTTACTACCATTTAAGATCTATTTCTCTACACTTCAAAAAAGCTTCCGCACTCTTATTCACTTGTTTTTGTGTAGTTAATAGAAAATCAAGTTTAGAACACCATATTTGGGATCAACATTAGACTTTTAGCGGCTCTTCTTTCTATCTTCAAATCTTCCTATCTTAGTCGTAGTTTAGACCTGTCTATGAGACCATGCCGATTGAAATCATATGAATCTAACCTTCATGTCTTAAAAAATCTTCAATATCGATAGAATCAAGAGGCAAAAGATATTGTTCTCTTCTCATATTAGTCTTATTTTTATACTTCCATTTTGATTTTAGTTTTTTTAAATGGAATCACTTAGTTAGATTGTAAAGATGTATTAAAGTTTCAATCCGACCAACACGACTAACCCAACCCAACCCGCACGGTTTGGGTTGGGTTGCACTTTTGATCGGGTTGGGTTGGGCTGAGATTTTTCAAACCGCAAACATTGGGTTGGGTTGTTCAAGTGCCTTCAACCCGGCCAACCCAACCCGTGAGCACCCCTACCCGAAATACACCTATTACCCATAACCAAAAAAAATATTTTTACCAAATACCCTCCATTTATGAAAATGGTTATCAAATCATTTTTCATTATGATACATTTATTAGCAATCCCAAGAATCCCAAAGATGGGTGTTTTACAAGTTCATGAAGTCAAACGTTTCCAAATAACCAACACTTATCAGATAATCAATAGTTAACAAATTCATGTAAAACATATAAACACTTTAAAATAAACATTTTGGCATGTACATCGTTTTCACAAATCAACTTGAACTCACCTTGCTAGATTTAGACTAAATCTAGATTTTACCCCACTTTGAGCTTCCTTGAAGAGTCTTGAATCTTCAAATCAAAAACCTCTAAAAAACCTAGATCCATAAATTTCCAACCATTAATAATCATATTCAACCTTTTAGAATAATTCCCCAAACATTTTACATCAAAATCCACAACTTGACCAAAACCCTAATTTTTGACCTAATTTCCCTTAAACCATCAAACCCGAAATTTGAGAAGCCAATCACTAGGAAATCATCAAGAGAAAATTTATTTCTTATAATGAGGTTTAGAAATAGGAGGGATACACTTACCACTTGGGTTTTGATGAAAATCTAGAAATCCTAGCCATAACCTTGGAGAAATGGGTGAAGATGATGAACCCTTGCCTCTAGCTTCCAATCTTTACCACTTGATGATGGAATACCTTGAGAACTCAAGGAATGGACCCAAAATGAGTTAGGGTTTGAGAGGAAAGAGGGAGAAACGATTTGGGAGAGAATGAGAAAAGTTTGGAGAAGAGAAATGAGGAAGAAGGCTGAATTTTCGCACTTAACAACAGTCTGTCCCCTTTGTGCGACATTGACCAACATTGCCTGGAAATGCTGCCAACTCCCCCTTGGATTCTGACTTTAGCTGCGGCATTGACAGGTGCGACTATGACACTGTCATAGTCGCCGGGCATTGTAGTTGTCCCCGTACCAAACCCCGAAACTCAACTTTTTCAACGGCAATATCCCCGATACTCTAAGGGACTTTAAATAATGGTTTACCACCAAAAATCAAACCATTAACAAGATACAAAAACATCCAGGTGGCCTTTACTTACCGAAAATTACGGGTGTTACAATGTATTACAACAGAACTAACACAACATTGACTTTCTAATTAAAACGAGTTGACTTTGACTTTATCTCTTTCATCTTTGACTTTGACTTCAATGTAGAATCTCCATTCTATGATCTCGGATCAACAATATTTGATCTAACAATTTCCCCCTTTGTATTCGAGATCATTCTTCAAACGACTTCAGCTTTAATAGTCTTTTCTTTCTTGAAGTCAAACAATCTTTATCAACCAAAATAATCTTCAGCAAAACAATCTCCCCTTTTTAAAAAACATTATCTTCAGCTTGAAAACTTCATATTGAAATCATCTTCAGAAAACTTATTAGAAATTCTTCTCTTTGACATATCTTAATCTTTATCATAAATCTTGTCCTCTTCAACAGTATCCTTCAGCAAACTTTATTTCAACTCATCTTGAACTTTGTCATCTTGTATATATATATATATGTCTCCCCATAACTAGAAATTGAAACTTTAGAATTATCTCATCTCTTCTTTCTATGTCTCTCCTTTTTCTTTCTTTGTGTCTCCCTCTTTTTGATGATTGTGAGCATCATGATCATCAAAACTTCACAAGAAAAACATTCTTTCAATTTCTGATATGCACCAACTGATCTTTCCCTTTTTGAATATAAGAACCATCAGTCAATTCCAAAAATATAATTCCGAATCTTTTCAAATTCAGAAATAAATTGTAACCCTGAATCAACGAATGAAACATTTAATATGCCTGTAACTAGCACGAAACCACTTAGTACAATGGATGTACTTTGGAAAGGAGTTTTATTGATTTTCATTCCCCCCATGGATTCCATTCAATCATTGAAAAAACACAAGGAATTTCTATGAACGTTGTGACAGAAAAACATATTCTATGTGTGAATGTGCTTGTGTATGAAAGAATTTAAGCAGAATGTGCTTTATCAGGCTCAAATTGTGTAAACTATTGAGGCACAACAAGTTTTCCACGAACTCAATGTGCATGATTGAAGTACGAAGGTGGGGCAAACTTCCTTCTTTTTCAATATCCAAATCTTCTGAGTGAAGATTAGATAGCATATGTGTTGCATCCCCATGAAAATTTTGAAACATTTCCTTGTTAGGAAAGAAATGAGTAGCTGGTGGGGTTTAAATCAAGAGTTGGCATGGGCTCACTGCCTGTTTCAATGATGGTCACCAAAGAGTTGTGAACCAATCAGTAAAGGTGGATGCCCGACTCAGAAGTGGTTGATGCAGAGTTCTCTTATTCTTTTAACTCTGTTCTCACACCCTTTCTCTGTTTTCAATATGCTCACTTTTAACCAAGCTCTCATTTTCATTTTTCCGCTCAGCACAATGAGGTTGTTCAACTGGATGTACTTCCTCCCCCACTCTTTGATGGAGACCCTTTACCTATCAATCACTCAAGGATAACTTCTTGGGCAGGAAACACTAGTTGACGTAAATCCATAGAAGTATGTTTAAGCTCTCACACTGATCCCATGAAATTTTGTCCTAAAAGCATGGTGTTGTTCAACAGTTTAACTTGAACAAATAAGAATCTCAGAATATGAATCACATTGTTAAATGAATGTATGCTCTACAAAAAATATCATCATTATTTGAGCATTTGAACTTCGAAGATTTCTCACAACAAGAATGTTGAATGAATGGAATTAATTCGTAAGACTTGTTTGAGAATATGACAATGTATCAGAAAGATCAAATAATATGAATGATAAGCATGAAAGGCTTATGTCATGAAATAATTGAAATTTTCTTTATATGAACAAATATAAACAGTCATGAAAGAGTCGCTTAAATTGAAAGAATTTATGATGCTCAACAACAATGAATACAAACGGGAGTATTACCATCGAAAATTTGTTCCATTTTGAGACATGGTAATAACAAAGACCAATAAGAAGCTGAACCGGTTTGTAAGAATACATGAAAGTATGGAAAAGATAATACACAAGTATTAATCTTTGGAAACACACGGTTAGAAAATCAATAAAAATCATGTATGAAAACATTTAAAATCCGACTTCTAAATTCATAAAATCTGTTTGAGAATAGAGAAGTGGTTTGAACATTTTAGAAAATAGTTTTCATACTTAAAAGTTGTTCTTTTAAGTAATCTGAGTTTAAGATCAAAAAATATTTACATTCAACATAGATCTCATAGCCCCCCCCCCCCCCCCTTTCAAATTATGAGAAATTAAATTAAAATCAGTTAAGCTCCCCCTTAACTTGTGCAAAATATCTTTATCTTGAGAAAATCAGAAGTCAAAATCTCTGAAGAACGAGTTCTAAACTGATGTGTTTAGAAGTCATAAGCTCTTGCTCCCCCTGCAAATATGCATACAAGAAATATTATCAGTAAGCACAAATGATATCCAAAAATATGAAAATTTTCCCCTGAAAATATGAATAAAGTTCACTGGTAGATAAAACATTGAAAGCACTGGTACTCCTCTTCAAATTCTGCACACTTATCTTCTATTTTCCAGTCATGTGATCTGTAAAAATTTATGGATATCAACACTACACATGATGATCCTGCAAAACAGATTAAGTAGATTTTGGTACCCAACAGAACTTGGGTCCTGGCTTGTTAGATGCAGAAACATTTGAATGAATTTGATAAGTACAATACCAATTATGAACTTGAAATTTGTTTACAATTTCATTTGTCCCACAGTAAGACCAACAAATTTTCTTTTGAGTTAATCTGATCAAATGATTTGTAGAATAAACTACATCAGGTTTCACAAAAGAATTTGCATGAAAAACATTGTTCTTTTTAACATTTGGTTTGGGAACAAATGACTTTGAAACATTCTTTTCAGTTGAAGATCCTTTTACCTTCCATTCCATTTTGGCATGCTTAAAGATTGGAATGTTACCTGTACCATCAACAGATTTATCATAGAAAATGTTAGAAGTATGAATCTGAGCATTAGATTTAATTGACCTTTTTGAAGAAACATCTTTATGATGTGAATTTGAAGTTGTCTTGAAAGAACACTCAGAGTTAGATGAATCATCCAAAGGTGATTGAATAATAGTATCTGGACTCTTTCGTTCAGTCAATTCCACTTTGATGGTGATTTCTTCAAGTTCTTTGACCTTTTTAGTCAAACTGTCTCTTTCTGCAATGAGTAGATCAATCTTCTTCTGAAATTCAGACTTTGTAACTTGATCTGTCATAACATCTATTGATAAGTCAGACAATTTTCTTGAAAGCTTCTGTATCTCTGTCTCAAATATCTCTCTTTCATTCTCAAACTCCTTCTCTACGTTCTTTCGTTTATCGAATATTTCTTTGAAAAATCCAGCATTCTTCTGGTCAGTCATCTTCTTTTCTTTCTCAAACCTGTCTCTTTCAAGAATTAAAACTTTCTCAAAATCTGAAACTTGTTTTGAAAGTTTTAAGCATTTGACCTCAACAACTTTCTTCTCTTCAAAAGATTTTCCTAGAAAAATCAGAAATTTTATGTGCAAAGACTTTTCTTTCATTTGCAAATAAAACCTTTTCCTTTTCAAACATTTCTCTTTCTCTGGCAATCTGCTTTTCTAAATTTGAAACTTTCTTTGTCAGCTCACATTCTTTTGTTCTATTGTGATCAATAAATTTTATTTCAAAACAAGATCACTCTTCTGACTATTAGTATCTTTCTCCATCTCAGAAATCTTCTTCTTTAGTTCAAAGTACATTGTTTCCAATGCCTCTTTTTTTTTCTTTATCCATCTTGATATCATCCTTGTGCTTCAACTCAGAAAACTGTTGCTTGAGATCTTGATTGGTTTTCTTTAAAATATTGATCTCCTCTTTCAGCAATTTTTCAGACTATTTTCTTTTCTTTATGAGCTGAACCTTTTCTTCTTTCAAATATGTGATGATTTGCAGATGTTCATTCTCTTTATGAAAAAGGTTGAACGAACTTGTGGTTGAGGTTTCTTTATCAATGTTTGATCTTCACTACCTCTTTTAGATCTTTAACTTGAATTGCATTATGGATGTTGTGGCAACTCCTTTTCTTTTCAATATTTGATATTCATTGCCTCTGATTTTTTTGTTTTTGAAGTTGATTCTCTTGCCATATTCATTTATATAACTTAGTAGAAACATTACTGATCAATTTGCTTTATCCGGTACCTTTATAACTATGACATCATGGGTTCTCATATATGGTTGTATGGGGTGTTTTTTGCAACCATTTAAATTAAAAGATCGTTTGCCAAATATTTACTGACAAGATACATTACCTTTACGTACCTTATTGTGTAAAATTCTCGACCATTAAAATTGATTGAATAGTCTTTATTGTCCTTTTTGATCCTTGAAGAAGGTATAGCAGGAGTATCAAGAGTGGCTGGTACAACAGGAATATCGATGAAACTTTCATAGGGTCCTTCAATTATTGATCTCATCAGATCTTCATCAATATTTTTAAGAAATTGTACCATTCTAATCTGCCACTGATGATAATCACCATAGAATAGTGCTGGAGGTTGTCTCAGATCCAATACTAACGACTTCTTTAGACATTTTCTTTAGATGTGTAAACATTGATCCGATCAAATTGGTAAGAATTCAAAAAATTAATCAAGATGATCAAAAAATAGATCACAATAATCTTTTCAACATATTCATCAAGATTGATCAAATTCAGAACAAAATCTTCAAAATTTGAGATTTTCTCAAAAGTAGATGTATGTCTTGAATTAATCACCAAACATCTTCCAAATCTTCAATCGACTGGCTCTGATACCAATTGTGAGTCCCAAATGATCCAAAGAACAATGTAAATCAAACTAGAATAGTAGAAATCAGAGTAAAACACACAATTTAGGGTTGAGAAGTCATTTGTCATTGATTGTCAAATGGTTACAAGCTTGAGAAAATCTAGAGAGAGAAATTTACAATACTAAATTAAAGAAATTTTGTTCTGACAAAATTTAAAAGATTGACTAACTTTGTAGACTATATATACAAGTATAGAAGACTATAAAGATACATGACAGTAAATGAATAACCTATGATAACATGACACATATTCTAATATGTACAAGTCTTCTAAACTCCTTAGCATTGATGAGTACATAGTTGATCTCAATAAGTCCCAAAGTCTGATAAGGAAAATCAGACTTTCTAGCCGAACTCTGACTCTAAAGGATCAGACATCTGAATTCTTTATGACTTAGTAAATTCTCCGAACTATGAAGTCTATCCGAACTCTGAGTCGATTTCATCCGAACTCTAATTATTCATACTCAGAGATTCACACATGGAATTATTCGGCTAACTTAACTTCGATCATACTAAACTTTGAACTAATACTTCTCTGGTTCATTATATGAACTTACACATATTCATATACGACCAGATATCCAGTCATCCATGTCAAACTTGCTAGCGACAAAAGGACTTCCAACCCATGTCTTTGCCCATTCCACCTTTTGCCTTTTGCTACAATTTTTTTTGTACAAAAGAAGACTTTTTGGCTTCTTTTTGTTATCCATCTTCCATTTTATGCAACAAGATATTAAACCCTATTAGTAGATCCAATAACACATATATAGCACTCTAAAAATACAGGATTAAAGAGAGTTAGAAAGGTATATGTAACACCCTCGAAATTGGAAAGAGCAACTAATTTAAAATTTTCAATAATGTCTCAAAGAAAGATAAAATCTCTTACAACAAGTCATTTCTTGAAATACTATTCTAGATTTAACCATCAACAAAATGGATAGAGTCTAGCATAAAGACTAATAAGAAGGTCGGGTGCTACTAAACCTAAATACATGTTGCTATTCCCAAGATAATTGCGGAAGGCTTCACCAAGCTACTCACCCTCGTGCATATAACTAGTACTCATCTCTTCACAGGGTCGTTAGTACCCTTTCCTAACCGGGACCTGATGCACATGCCGACAAATAAAAAGGTTAGGCTAACACCTAGTGTGTTCAAGAGTTTTCAACATGATTAAATATATCGTAAAAAGGCAATAATGCAATTTAAATCATAATCTTTCAAAATGATCTACTTTGATATGAAAACGACCCATTTTCCAATAATATGTATTTTAGGCGAATGAGACACCAATATAAACGTTTTTCAATCCACACAATTTTAAAGACGAAGATCCCATTATAAAACATTCTTTCATAAAGTAAATCCAACCTAAAACTCACTCAAAACGAGAATAGAAATCGAACTCCAATTTATGAAACGAAGATATAATTTTATATCCCGAAACACCCAAAACATGGGTGGGGCATAATACTCAACCCATAAATCATGGATAAAATCCATATATATAAAACGTCACCGAAAACATGGATACTAAAACTCAATACCCAAAACAACACCTTTCGGTGACGGGGGAGACCCGATTCCATCGAATGTGGCGGGTACACAAAATCAAACCACTTATCAACGTTCTCAAGATTCACATAGGGCCATGGATCCCCGTATACGGATCCTCTGAGCCAAAAGCTACACCAATTAATTGACCATTGATCAAAAGTCATAAAATGTGATAAACACAATTGACACGTTTATGCAAGCACACACTCCAAAATACATGAATAAACTCCAACTCAAAATTAGACCGATACAAGTCATTTTCCAATGAGTTTATACCCTTTATTCTTTCCAAAACGTCTCATAACCTACGAACAAGTATTTCCCAAAACACACGTTAAAAATGCATTTATACTCAAAATATCTCATTTCATAACACAAATCCTCAAAATACCATTACTTATGATTTATTCATCAAAATGCCCAAAATCCCAAATGTGGGTGTTTTACAAAGCTTATAAAGTTAAACACTTCAAATAATCAGAATTCGCCAAATAGCCCAACAGTTGATAATTTCATGTAAAACATATAAACATTTAAAAATGGACATTTTGGCATGTACACCGTTTTCATAATTCAACTTCAACTCATCTTGCTAGATTTAGGCTAAATCTAGATTTTACCCCACTTTGAGCTTCCTTGAAGAAACTTGAATCATCAAGCCAAAACCTCCAAAGACCTAGATTCATAAATTTCCAACCATAAATATACATATTCAACCATATAAAATCGTTCCCCTAACATTTTACATGAAGATCTCATCTTATCTCAAAACCCTAATTTGACCTAACTTCCCTAAAATCATCCAAACCAAAATTTGAGAAATATAAACACTAGAGAGACATCATTAGAGAATTTATAACTCATAATAAGGTTTAGAAACTAGGAGGATGAACTCACCACTTAGGTTTTGGTGAAAACCTAGAAAACCCCAAATTCCTTGAAGATGGAGGTGATGATAATGAGCTCTTGACCTTGCTTCCAATCCACTACCAAATACTCTTGAATCTTCCCAAAACTAACAATCTAACCTTGAAAATCTCTCTCAAAAAAAAGCATAGCATTTTGAATCGCCCAAAACGGAGTAGAAATGAGCAAGATATGACCAAATGAAGAAAATCCCGATTTTATGCACTGCAGGTCTAGCGCGACTCTGACATGCGACAGTGCCATTTGTCACTGTAGCGGGCATTGTCTCCCGGGATGTACCGAGGGCCTATTGCCTCTTGCGACCCTGCCATGCTACAATGCCCTATGGCACTGTCGTTGGGCACTGTAGCCAAACTTGTACTGAGAGTTTTTTCGACCGTTTTCTCGACGGCTTTCCCGACCGTTTTACCGGTCGTTCCTCGACCGTTCCCTCGGAACATTTGATGCTTTCATGCCAGTTATCGTGCCATTGTCATAGTTTTATGCGACATTCGTTGGGACGACCAAACACTCGGTAACGCCGGTGCTATTGTGACATATGTCACAACTGCATGGCACTATAGCCGAGACTACCACACTTTCAGTGTCATTGTGTTATTGTGACAGATGTCACAACCGCATGGCCATATAGCCAAGACTACCATATTTGATTCTTCATTACCGATTCACCCAATTCAATACTTTTCCTCCATTAGGATTAAAATCAGGATGTTACAGTATACCCTCAAATAAAGTAGAAAGTTGAATCTTGAGCATTTGAATCCAAATAAGGACTCCTCCTTAGACTTCCACCCTTGATTCCAAGCTCCAATATACTGCTAGCTATGAAACCCCTCTTGTTCTTGTATGTATATGTATCAATGATCAATAAAGTTGCAAACTTTATTGATATTTTTTTCTTCTTCTCTAGAAAATCGATTTTTGGGTGTTTAGGAGGCCAAAGATTGTTCAGAATGAAAGGAGGGGGAGCAGAGTTATTTAGGTTTAGGGTTTGTGAAGAAAATATGCTTAAAATATCATTTCCAAAATTGGCTTAAAACTTTTTATCATAAAAAGCCTTTTAATTAGATTATTTTAGGCTTTTAATGAATTAAATAAATCCATCAATAATTAATTAATTAAACTCATCACAAGCCCATACAATTGATTAATTTTATTATAATAAAGTTGTATAATTGTAAAACCTCCGTAATTACCATAATTATAATTTTAAATATGCATACTAATTTTTATTCTACTCGAATAATAAGTATATAATTATAAACATACAATTATTCATATAACATATTATAAACATATAATATACATATCGGGATTCCCGATCATCCAATGATCATATTGAAGCATAAGGATTCAATTTTTGCGACTCTAAAGGTTCGTGTGAATTTGGTATTATGATATTATGATGTGAGCACATAAAACTTGCACACGGCACAATATAACACAGATGGTGGTAAGCGTATACCAACACATCACTGTCTCTAAAGTTCTGCGAAGTGTGCTCTTCTAAAGGAATCCATTGATTCAATCAACGGAATGGTATAATCATCTAAAGCCTCTTTATATCTAAGGTTGAACTCAAGACATAAATCTGAATCATCCTTTTATGTTCAATAATTATGTTTCTCGATCCCAACTTGATTTGAGTGTATAAGTATTATTGGTCCCACTAATCTATTTGTGCATGGTCATGCCATTTTCTCAAATCATGTCGTCGAGGGGCCCATAGATATCTCTCTCAATTTGAGAGGAGCAAATCCCATATTACATATACACGACTCTTACATAGCTCATGTCATACCCAATGCAGTCCTTATAATCAACCGGTAAGGCTAACGTTAGAATACACCAAAGCATAACACTCCCCATGTATGAGGTCCCAATGCATATCTCAGGTCTAACGACTAAAGATGGTACCATTTCAAGATTCACTTTATGACACCGATCAATGAAGTGATCCTGAATGTGGGTCGTGCGAAACTTTTGTACACCGACAAAAACATGTGACCTTGGGACCATAACTAGACTTCACAATGGTCTTAGTTTGCTACCACTTCCCAGCAATAATCGACCACAGACAATTTAGAATAATATGATCATCATGTCATTCAAGGATTTAAACATGCTAATATAGAACACAGTAATGCAAATGTAAGTACTCATATCTAGTATGTCATTAACGTATATATAACAAAACTGCTTAATGTTCCAAAGTTTAAAATCAAACAACAGGGCCATAAAATCTGAAACCTATAGAACTAATGTAAGCATCGTGCTTGTTCTGACTAATAGGTTTGGTAAAAGGATTTGCTGGATTAGCTTCCAAAACTTTGCACATCTTCACATCACATCAATCTTTAATCTCATGAATCAGGTGATATCGTCTAAGAATATGCTTAGAACGTTGAAGAGACCTTGCTTCCTTCGCGTCAGCTATTGCACCTTCATTGTCACAATAAATTTCGATAAGGTCGCATATGCTAAGAACTACTATGAGGTATGTGATGAATTTTTCATCCATACAACTTTGCAGCACTGATGCTGCAATATACCCAACTTCTGTAGTAGAATCTGCAGTTGTGCTCTGCTTGTAGCTCTTCCAGCTTACCGCACCACCATTTAAAACAATCACATAACCTGACTGCGATTTCAAATCATCATGGTCGGTTTAGAAGCTAACATATGTTATCCTCGGACACACAAATCTCCTTCCATACCACCATACAGTAAAAACATATGATTGAACTCCAGTAATTTCCAAGGTTCAAAATCTTATCGTATTCCCTCCTTTACAAAATAAATGTACATTACTATTTTAGTTTGTCCCGAAATAAGTGTCAACTTTCAAAATTATAAGTCTTTTTTCTCATTCTACACTTGATTATGAGATGGATGAAATTTATCTTTCTATGATTAAGGGTAAAATTGTCATGTTGTTAATTAAAAAGTATAATAATTACAAATTCCTAAAACTTTGCTTTATTTTGGGATGGAGGTAGTATCTTTTGTCGGTGTCTAACTATACTACTACATCTCGACTGAATGGTGATACAATCTTAAGAATAAGTAGGCCTTAAAGGACAGACACCAACGACTATCCAAGTCCAAGGCCAACAATTACAATTAGAGGTGGCCAAACCGGCTCGTCCCGATCCGTAACCGACAGTTAACCGAGGCCCGGCCAGATTCTTGATCGATCCGAACCGGGACCAGTAGTAACCGGTTGAAGGCCCAAAATCTGTAATCGGTTAAGGTTTTGGAGCGATTCAAAGGCCCGGCCCGAGATCGATTATGTAACCGGTTAAGGGCCCGACCCCGGCCCGATCCGATTGTTTTAAGTTTTGTGACCGTTTTATAGCCGTTGGGTAACGGTCATATGACCGTTTTTGACATTTTTTGACCTTTGGATACAGGACTCTTCAATACAATCCATGGGATGAGGGGAATATGAATCTTTAATAAGTGTATTTATTTTTATAATTGATGTAATTAACTTGAAAGTATAATAAAACGTATTTTTAAAGTGTATTTGAGTGACCTACATTTATTTTTTAAAGTTTAATTAATTATTTTAAAAAAATTTAAATAAAATTAAGCCTTAACCGATTTTGGGCCCGGCCCGTAACCGAACCGGGACCGATTACCTTTAACCGGGACCGATTACCTTTAACCGCATAATATTAACCTTAACCGGTTACTCACCTGGACCCCCTTAACCGGGACCTGTTACGCCTTAACCGGTTAGGCCTGACCACTGTTTCGGCCCGTGACCGATTGGGCCCGGTCCGGACCGAATCCGGTTTTTGGCCACCTCTAATTACAACTGACAGACTTCCACCCAAAAAAATCAGTAGTCGATAACTCCCTGTCGATATGTTTCCTAAAATGAGCACGCAATCGTAACCACTATTTATATGTTCATATCTGATATATAAAACTTACATCGTGCTCTTGTTTCTTCGAAAGTATAATCCGAACATGTCATCACAGGCCGGTTGGTATTGTTGTTTCAGTTTCAATTCAAGGCCAAGCCTATTTCAGCGCTAAAACGATCAAATCCAAAGCCAAATACTACGAACAAACCATTGTAGCATTATACCTCTATATTTATTCATTCTAGCTCTGAGAAAAAAGGATTTATCTTTGTTTAATGGTCAAAGAAAGTTTGATTTTTATTCCTATCTTGTTTTATATTGTTTTTCGACAAAGTTTCTTATTTTGTACCCATTTTGACGGGTAACCTACTAACTTTTGTAACATAAAGTAAATACCCAGTTACGAAATGTTTATGGTGGATAAACTTTACATCCCCGTCAAATATTATACAATCAGCATGTTAAATGTCAAAATGGATCAAAATGGAAAATTTAGAAAATTTGTTACAATGATTTGAAGAAAAAAAAGTTATGTTTAAAGTGTTATTACAAAGCTATGAATACACAAATGCACAAAAAGTTTGCCAATAATGAAGAAAGAAAACACCACCTACATTCGATACAAAATGCACACCGAATAATTAGGTCCCGTTTGGTTTTGCAAGATTGGATAGGATTTGTAGGGATTTAAAATTGAATTCCATTTCAATTCTATAAAGATATGAAAATCCCAGATTTCATTGAAATCCCATAAATATAGGATATTGAAATCACATGGGGATGGTTGGTATTCGTATTCCACATGATTTCATAGGATTTGTATGTAATAAAATTTTAAAATATGTTCAAAAAACACTTGTTTTGTAATATCAATTAATAAAAAAAATAATTTAATTTTTTTTATAGATTATTTATTAAAAATGAAATTCACGTTTATTCCAAATCCTACAAACTGAACACACCAAAGATTCAAAATCCCTCCGAATCCAAATCCCTCTAATTCCAAATCCCTCAAAATCCTACAAACTGAACACACCAAAGATTCAAAATCCCTCTAATTCCAAATCCCTCAAAATCATTCTATCAAACCAAACACCCCCTTAAGACATGTTTGTTAAAAGTTTAATCGGAGTCACGGCTTACTTGACCAGCTATACATGATTGTCTGTCAATTAGAGGTGCTCACGGATTAGGTTGATCAGGTTGAAGGCACTTGAACAACTCAACCCATTACCCATGCTTGCGGTTTGAAAAATCTCAATTCAAGCCATTCCAAACCGTACGGTTGGTCGGTTAGTCGAGTTGATACTTTGGTACATCAAAATATTATTGTAACTTTTTTTCTCTAATCTACTCATAATTTCTTTTTCATCATCAACCATTTGATACAACTTATTCATATTTCTTAAATTTTAAGTATATCGCATTCAATTAATTTTTTTCAATTTGCACACACACATACACACATATATATATATATATATATGTGTGTTCTCACAATTATTGAATATATATACAAAGGAGTTAATAGAGATGAGGAATAGATTGAAAATATATGTATATGAAGAGGGTACGTGATGGTGTAATTGTCTAATGTACATATTAATAGAGACTCAACAATCATATTAAATACAAGAAATAAAAAGATATCTGGTTCATCGGGTTTGGTTCAAATAAAAGTAACACAATATCAACCCAATACCTAGGGTTTGGAGATTTTACAACTCGATTAGACATCGGCTTGCTTTGGGTTAAGTTATTTCGTGTTGGGTTGGGTTGGGTTGAGCGGGTTGATGGGGTTTTTGAGCACCCCTACTATTAGTGGCTTGATAGTATAGAGTGTGACTTATTCAGGGAGCTTTTTGTAGAAAACCATGTTTTTTTTCCAAACTTGTCCCCTCCCAGTCAAAAAACACGCTCCTTTCATCTATGAAAAAACCTTCACAATCTATATTGACAAAGTAATCCGCACAGACATTTTTATCCATACAGAAAACAACCAAACAGCCACTTAGGTGCCGTTTGTTTTTTAAGAGGTCTAAAGTCTGAAATCTTATTTTAGTTATGATTAATAAGAGGTGGTGTGTAAAAAGGTCTGAACGATTCAGATTTGAGAGCCATTAAGAGGTTTTTTTTTAAAACAAACAACCCCTTACTCTACAAGAATGTACTGAAGCCCTAAAAGATCCTTTAAGGATAACATGTGGTAAACAGGCAAAAGTTGGGGAAACATGGAAGTAGTATAAAGGCCAGAACCAATATGGCTAACACAAACTTGGAACATGTGGAAGAGGTAATAATGAAATCTAACCAAACATAAACCCATAATTACAAAAGAAATCTCAAACCAACCTTACTCGCTACTCCCCAAGTTCAGAGAACCGTCTTTCATCAGCTTCACGCTCAGGCTGTTAAATCTTCCTCTCGAGTAGTGTCGAGAAGCCTTTCTCCAGTCGGTTCCTGTTTTCATCATCGCAGCAAACTCCTCGTAGCTAATTTTGCCATCCTGCATCATGAAAATGACAAATACAACTGAGACCCAAGATTTTAATATCTGTTTCTCTCTATACCACACTTTTCACAAGCTAATTTTGCCATCCTGTTATTCCCCCCCCCCCCCCCCCCCCCCAAACACCCCACCCAGGACCCGAACCCCACGTCCGGGCTCCGGGTGGGATTGTTGGGCTCTTTGGTAACTATTTGGGTGTGGAAAATGTTTATGAAGTTAGCCTCAACCTTATCTGTGTCGACTTCTTGGAAGATATCATTTGCAACATTTGCACAATCTGCATCTCCGTCTTCCATGAGGGCATCCTGAAGCTCCTCAGGCTCTATATAGCCGTTACTATCTTTGTCAAAGTACGAAAAGGCCTTATGTAGATGCTCATCGTTTGCCATCTTTTTGAGGTGGAGTGAAATGGCAACAAATTCCCCATAATCCAGGCTACCTTTCCCATTAGTGTCTACCTGTAAGCAATAGATACCATCAGATTAAGTGAATGGAACAATCAAACGTAAAGATTCCACAAAAACAACGGATTTCAAAATCCCACGAGTGTGGTTGGTATTTCACGAGATTTCGTAGGATTCTTATGTAATAATGTTTTAAAATATGTTAAAAAC
This sequence comes from Arctium minus, assembly GCA_954870635.1. NCBI lineage: Eukaryota > Viridiplantae > Streptophyta > Magnoliopsida > Asterales > Asteraceae > Arctium > Arctium minus. Next base: position 8,055,309 of record OX941096.1, on the reverse strand, counting down.
ATTTGTTTTGTAATAATCAATTAATAAAAATATAATTTAATTATTATTTTAATTTTTTTAATAAATTATTTATAAAGAATGGAACTGAAATCCTACAAACCAAACACACCAAAAATTCTAAAAGTCCAAATCCCTCCAATTCGATCATTCCACGAAATCCAATCCCTCCAAACCATCAAACCGAACGCCCCCTTAGGCTATGTTTGTCAAACTAAGCTCATAAGTTAAGCTGCTAGTTGAACAGCTAACTGCTGGCAAATAACTAGCTGTTAACCGATAAACTAGTTACGTTTGGTAAATTAGGTAATAAGTAAGATGGCAATATAAAACTAATGTGAACTTTAGAAGCACCAAATTTGTATTTGATCTTAAGCTAATAGAGGCATCAATCATCCACAATCAATGGAATTCTTTTTACTCGGCCAATAAAACATGTATAATCAAATGTCGTATGTTATCAAGTCCCAATAATTAACATCAGGGATTTAGCCGCATCAAGATGCTTTTCTGCGAGTTCTTAATCAAAACTAAAAAAAAAAAGATGAAGAAAGAAGAAAGTGATTACGAAGGTATTTTGTTCGTGAAGTAGTGATGCTTGTAGGTTGATTGCATTACTAGAAAAGAAGTTTCACCAATAAATTGTATTGCACAACAGTACATGAATACAGCAAGAGCACCTAATATGCAATGTTCTCTTGTGAATCAGATTGTAAAGACTAGTAATGATACAGACAGCAATTAACCGAAAAAATAGATGAATAATACGAAAACAATCACACTTACAGCTTCAATAAGCAGCTGAGCTTCAGACTCTGCAAGCTGTGTATTCAACTTTTGTAGTCCGGCTTTAAGTTCTTCAATTGTAACAATACCGTCATCATCAGTGTCTATCTTTTTGAACGTTTCCTTAATGTCTTCAACTTCTTCATTGGACAAGAAATCAGCAATAACCTAGCAAAAGGAACCATCACAGATACTGGTTGATTAATAATCAATATGTGCGTATCTAGCATTTAAAAAGAACACGTAAAATAGCCAATTAACCAACCCTCAAAGCCTTTCTCTTGAACCGATTCATCAATGAGAACTGCTTTAGTCTTGCCTTGACAACATCACCAAGGGGAACATTTGGAGCCTTTTTAGCATTTTGGAGCCAAGTATGTTCTGTAAGCACATAAAATCTTCAATCAGACAAACGACTATAAATAGTACCCATAATCATTCAGTCTCTATGAATCACATTCCTTATCTAGTAATACTCACAAAAATATTCAAATGTAGTTTTTATACAAATTGAAACAGACAGCATCAGCAGTTATCCTATATATGCCAAAAAGTTACCTATGGACTTATGAGCATACATACATTAATAGAATACTTACTTTCTGAACATGTAACTCCACTGAAGTTGAACCATAAGGTTTATAGGGCAACAAAAAGAGTCGTTATACTTTTATTGGGCAAAAAGTCAAATTCTATTGATTTGAATCGCAAAGAGATGTATTGTGATTGCAACTTGCAAGAATACTTGTGGGCCATCTTTTGGGCCACCAATAGCCAACATGCTGATAAGATCCAAGACAATTCTTTTTATAGAAAATTGACAATAAAAAGAGGGCCTGACAACTCTGATAGAAATCATAGAATTCATACAAAATTCAATTGCAAATAAACATCCTAACAAAATGGCGAACAAAACAAATACATTAACTCACTGTGCGAAAAATGAAAATGACAGTTACATTCCTCAGCAGCCTTTTATAGACTAACTAGCTTGTAGAAGTACCAAAACTACCCTCTACTAACTAATTTAGGCCTAACACGTGTCCATAAGATTAGTTAAGAGAATATGCAAGTAGGAAAGAGAAAGTCTGATCACATAAGCAAGAATATAGTCAGAGATGAGAATATCTGGGACAAAAAGTGGATGGCATGAAACGAAAAAGAATATGATCGAACACTAATTTGGAGTGTTTGATCTCTGCTAAGCCTCTGAAAGAACCAGCAAGATGACACTTGTTTGTACAAAACAATCAATAAGATAGGGGTGGACCAGATTTAACACAGGTGCAATTATTAAAATCTAAAACACTTCGCTAAAAACAAAGGAAATGGCAAGACTACCAATGCAATCTCCTCATCCAAACTTTTAACAAAAGAAGATGATCCATTAAGAACTTTCCATATCAGGAATTAATCAAGGCATTCGAACATAAGATTCTAGATTAATTCAGCTCTGGCTTGAACAAGTGCACCAATTTGCACAAGGGTTCTAAAAAACCACAGGCCGTGAACCAAACTGAACGTAACCGAAGAAAAAGGTTGTGCAACATGGTTCTATTTTGGTTCGACACTCTACAACATGTGGTTAACCAAACCATACCTCAAATAGGTATATTCTTTTCAATGTAAGAAACATATTTTATATTAATGATAAATTAAAGTATTTCAATCTACCCTCACAGAAGTGAAAATCCCTAATGAACTAAATAAAATATCATAACCCTTCTTCATGACTTGAGTTCAGACTCCTTGCACTGAAATACCAAAGCTTGCACTGCCCATTCACCGTGTGCTAGCCGTCACTTGCCTGCTGCCAGAGAAATTTTCCACTTATCTTCTCTTAGTTGGATTTAATTCAATTGCCAGAGAAATTTTGCAATGCTTTGTGTTTAAAAAAAATTATATTCTTTCGAAATTTTCATTTTAAAATTGAAAATTATTTTTATAATATCAGATATTTTATATTTATTAAACATAATCTTTTTTATTCAAACAAATACATATGGTGTCACATAAATCAATAATTAAACACTTCAAACACAACTTCTACAGCTTACAACAAATTCTGACGGTAAATTTGGCCAGTTAATCCTATTTTGTGGTCAACCACTTTTTTCTCTCAAACACAATATATGTTACGTGACTCAGATTCGACTGTTCAAGTTATTTACATCAGAATCTTCTGTTTGTTATTTGGTTTCAAAATTGTTCTACAAGCTTGAGAATACGTACAAATTTTTGCTGGCCAACTTTTGCGAGTGTAATTGATTATTGTTTGAATCTTAACCCTCTAATAAACATTTTTAATAAAACACATTGGTAAATCGATTAGTAATGGTGAAAATGGATCATTTTATGATATAAAAATATTTTTGTATAAGCATCAGGCTGCAGCATCCGCGTTGGGTGTGTATTTGATTCAACACGAACCAGATGTATGCCATACACATGTGCTATATTTCTTTAAACTCTTTATATAATGAACCAAATTAAAGGCCATATTTTTAGTGATGGTTTTGGTGATGTTGGTGATGAAGACCGGTTTTTCTTTATGCCTATGTTTTATTTCTAATAAATATTGATTCGTGGTTATTAATTTTTCTATGTTTCCTGTTCCTTGTCATTACTATGCTATAATCCAAACACACAGCACGTATAGCACCCGACATCAGACACATTCCCAGCTTTCTACCCAGTGATATTTATAATTTATCGTTCAAGATATTCGTTGGCTGCTAACTAAAGATGCCACATTTTGATCATCAGAAACAGAAGGAAAAATAAAACATGATTCACTCAATACTAATGACCATATACAAACAAATTGTAACAGAAACATATCCATCATGATTGACAAGCAGCTATAATCAAACCTTCAAAAAGAAAATGCAAGACATTAACAGCTGACATCTTTTACCGACAAACAGAGTTATAGCAGTTAACCTATCTACTGCAGTCTGCAGAGATCCAATGCCATAAATGTAACACCCCATTTTTGGACAGTAAGGGGCCGTTTACAAAACGCTTACCCGGTAAGCGCTTACCGGGGCACTTACCTTACCCAATGAACATGGCAAGAGCAAAGAATCTTACCCGGTAAGAGTGATGATAAGGATGGAGAGTCTTACCCGGTAAGTGAGAGTGACAACTCTTACCCGGGTAAGAGCTTACCGGGTAAACTGTTGCATATGATACCATTGTGATGATTACAATCTTACCCGGTAAAGTAAGTTAGTGTGTCGAGTTTTATCGGTAAGCGCTTACCGGGTAAGCATTTGGGTAAACGGCCCCTAAGTGATTATAATTTTGTCAAGGGCTAGATATGTCAAGAGATGGAAATTGGTAGATTGAAAAGCAAAATTTTAAGTTTAAGAAAATGAAGAAGAAAAAATAGAAAGATATTATAGATCTCATCGATATATATGGCATATATATGCATTGCCTTCAAAATTCAAAAATGCACATAACAAAGGAAAGGTAAGATTTTGGGGTATATCTTTGGAAAGAGTATCATTTCATGAGTGGGAAGAAAATCAATATAAGTAGGTCTCTTCATTAGGATTTTTGGTTAGCAAATTTGAAATCAAAGAGGAGAAAGAGGGAAAGAAATAGCTTTGGTGTGTGTGTTTCTTGGTGTTCTTGGAACAACATTAAAGATTTAGCATTGAAGTTAAGAGGAGAATCACTCAACATGAGGTATAATCCTTCCCTAAAACTTGTGATTTTCATGATGTATTAGTGACATAATGTTCTAACTTCTATGAGTGTTTCATATCATTTTTATATTGATAAAGAAGCAAAATTACTTGAGAAATCGAAAGAAAACGTGTAGGGTGCTGTTGGAAAAGAACAAAGAAAACAGAAACATACATGCTGTTTGGAAAATTCATATTAAACCGCTCGTTTATCATAAAAAGACGTTCTATATATTTCTGGAAAGCCTGAGACGTATACTACAAATCTCTATAAGACGCTAGAATCTAAATTTGGTTCGAAATAGGTTGAAATTGAGGGTTTTTGAATCTGGACGGATTTTTGACAGAAACAGCGTACTGATTTTACAAAATTTGTATAAAATCGATCATAACTCCGATTGAGGTAATTTTTGAATATCTAGAATCATAAGAGATTTATCTATAATATTTGTTTAAATATTAAATTTGAAAACCCTTGGAGGTATGATAAATAATCAGATTTTGTAAGGTGTTCAATACTGAAATAATTATGTTGCAGTTTAGTCAACTTGGTACATGTTAAGGTGCATGTTTAGGGGTGTATGTAAGAATGTAACAATTGGTAATTGACATAGTGGTATGATATGACATGTAGGTGTTCGCCTTGAGTGCACAATTCGTGTCGGATTTTTTGTAGCAAGCATTCAGGTGAGTTTCATGTGCTTTAAATGGGATGTATGCCTATGTATAACTGATAGTTTGGCATAGAGTATTATGTGATATGCGCTATCAGTAAAAGAACAAGATGGACATCTGTAAAGGAATAGTATGGAGTATTATGTGATATGTGATGTTAGTAAAGGAACATTATGTGGTATGTGATGTTAGTAAAGAAACATTATGTGCATGAATGCTATGTTATTTGTTTACAATAAAGGAATAGTATGGTTACGTATGATATGATATGTTCCATGTATGAGGTAGATGCAGAGATATCCATGCTATGTGATTTATATCGCTTTCAAATAATGAGCATACACATAAGGATTAGATGAACATGTTTTAAGAGCATCTCCAACAACTATGCTAAAATAGAGAAAAGTGAGATTTTAGCAGCTTTTTTCTCCAACAACTATGATATACCATATGCTAAAATAGAGAAAAGAAGAGAGAGAAGGTAAAAATCTCCAAATTTGGAGAAATCTCTAAAACTCAATATTTAAGAGAGAGAAATACTATTTAATTCTTTCTCACCAATAGGAGACATTGACGTTGTGTGTTTAGGAGATAGAAATAATATTTTATTAAATATATTGAATATTTTAATAACATAGTTACGGGTAGAATTGCTAAAATAGAGTAGTTGTTGAAGTTGGATGTAAATTTTTTTAGAGATTTTAGCTTTTCATACCCTATTTTAGAAAAATTATAGCATAGCTTTACAAGATGCTCTAAAGAAATGGTTTTAAAGTATGTATGGTTTCACTACCCGAGCGACGAGATTAGGCAGACGAGGGCGAGCTACGAGGACCATAGCAACAAGGGTCAGGTAGCTCCCACCCAAACCATGGGACAGAATGGTGAACCATATGATATGAAATGTTTTGAGATCTCAACTATTATTTTTAAGGAGGCTTTCGTTTAAAATATGAGCAAGTATTTAGTATGTGGTTATAGGGACGACAGTAAATAAGGAGAAACTATTACTCAATATGTGCTTGTATGTTGCACGAAACCATGAACTCACTAAGCTTATTAGCTGACTAGTCACATACAACTCAGGGGCAGAAGTATCTGGAGTAGACAAAGGGAAGATATATGTCTAGGCCAACTAGACTATACTTAATTTCAGTAAGTACGTTTGTAGTAGCATCTTCAAGTAATGTCTTAAGACTCTTAGTTCGATATGGGACAACTATGTATGATAACATTTAGTATTTCAGTTGTAAAAGACTTATTTGTGAGTTGTAATTTGGTGTTTTAGTTTTGGAGTTTTAATTACCTTGTGATGTAATTAAATAAAAAATATAGGGTGTTAAAATAAAAAATAGAAAACAGTGTTGACTATTTCAATGCTTATTTACACAATAGCTTATCAGCTAACCATGTTATCTCACCTTAAGGAGTACACATGGTTTAAAAAGCGTGTGAGGCGTATGCCTCGAGGCGGTCCAAAATCGCACCTCGGTCGTTTGAGGTGGTGATTGAGGCGGTGAGGCGGTAGAGAGGCGTACGCCTCAATAATGAGGCTAAATTATTTTAAAAAATGACTAAAACCTTCTCTATTTCTTTTTTGAAAACCTTGTTTTTCTCCGGTTCTTCTAAGCCCTATCTGCTACTCGTTTATTGTCCTTCATGAATTCCAGTTTTCTTTGCATTTTCTTCTTCGATTCTCTTCGGTTCACAGAAGTATCATGTATATGTATCTACTGGATACACTTCTTTTATATTTAGTCTCTACTACGTGTGAGGGTCATAGTCACACTTCTACTCACACTTTGTTGATATTTAATATTTTTTCTTTATGAGCTATGAGCATATTAATATATACATATATATATATATATGTTATGAATAGATCAATAATTTTTTTTCTTTGTTGGTACATGTGCATCTATATTTCGTTATTGAAAAAAGTATATGTAAATTCTTTTAGTAATTTAGTATAATATATATATATATATTGTGTCTACTGTCTAGTACTCAAGTGTCAAGTGTGTGTGTATATATATATATATATATTGCATATATTTTCTGAGCAAAAGTAGTGGAATGCAGATTGGTGTGTGTGTGTATATATATATATATATTAATATATATATATATATATATATATTAATATATATATATATTGTGTAGTGTATATATTTCCGCCTCGGGACTTGCGCCTCGAGGCTTACGCCTCGCCTCATTGAGGGAAAACGCCTTGAGGCACGATTCCGCTTTTTAAAACCTTGGGCGTACATGGTAGTAACACAAAAACCTTAAGGTGAACAGGAATTTCTATATACAATACTCTAAGAATTTGGTTTGCATATGATGCTATTGACAACACATGTGAAGTGCATAAAAGGTTAATATTTAAAAAGACACAAGCATCAACAGAGTGGGGGATAAGCTACTCAAAGGTACTAGCTCAAACAATCTGCTAAATAGACACAAGACCAATGTGTAAGCTGATGGTACATACAGTGAATGAGCACCTAGATATCAACACCTTAGTCAATGTTGTTCTCACCAACAGTTAATCTCAGTGGGAACTGATGGAGCGAAAATCAAGCACTATGAGTAATCACTCCTCTTGCATCAATAATGAATTTGACGATAGAATATTAATTACTGAAGTGGCCAGTCCAATATTTTTATGGTCTTAGACAGCAAAGGAAGACTGCAGTCATTACTCAGATTGCATTATCACAATGCTATTGTAAGACCAGTGAGAGATGCTATGAAGTCGAATGGATATTAGCGGTTAATATGCTGCTACTGTTAGTTGATCCTTTCATTGAAGTTAATTGATGATCCCTAATTGAATGCTTCTGCATCTTTATATAGTACTATTAATGTCAACTGATGTTAATAACGATCACATATTTGAAATCGCTTATGCCTGTTATAAATAAAGATTTGGCAAGTGGTGTATTATTGGTCTGCAGATTGAGTTGCTGCTCGTGGATATAAAGTTGATGTTTGAACAGCAATTGTTGGTAGAGCAGGCTGCTCGATTGATGGTCGAAGAGAATGCTGAAGCTGCAAGAAAGAATGCAGAGAATGATATTGGTAGGTAGATAAAGATCTAGAAGAAGCCAAGAGGATAGTGGAGGATGCTGAAGTTGCAACAATGAAAGCAGAGGAGGACATAGCTAGGTTGAGGAAAGAACTAAAGGAAGCCACGATGATGAACTACAACAAGAATGCAAGTTCAAGTCCTGTATATTCTCCGAGGCCCGAAGCCTGAAGTTGACCTGGGAAAAAGTCAATTGTGTCGATTTGAGCAAATAAATTACACTTTTTCAAGTGGCATAAACCAATGGAGCAACATGCGATACGTCTATTCACGGTACCTAAGCACTCAAGCAGAATCATTGCTTGATGGGGTGGGAAGTGGACTAATAAAAGAACATATTCTCAGAAATGAAATATGTACCATGATATAGACCATGCATTTATGTTTGAACAATAAGCATACCAAGCACTTGTTTAGCTGTAAGGCGTAGCTTTGGATCTGGCTCCAGCATTTGACGTACAAGACTCTTGGCACCTTCAGAAACACTAGGCCATGGTTCACGTTTGAAATCTATTAGCCCACGAAGAATGGCTTGTGCAACCCCTTGTTCCGACTCTGCATTAGAGAACCCACTTTAAGCAGAATTTTTTTACTTGAATGCTTTAATAGCATTTGGGTGAGCAATGTAACATATTTGCAGTATTGGACACCAATAATAAATTGTATGCAGATGGCTACTCTTGTCCGACATCTCTTAGCGCATAGGCAAACACTTAACCCATCCACACGTACCCACAACAATAGACTGAAAATGATACAATACTTACATACACTGCAAACATGAAACAACTCATCAATCCTCTAGGAAAAATAAATTACCTGCCCAAAATGGAGGTACGCCACATAATAATATGTAAAGAATGACCCCTGCGCTCCATATATCAATCTCTGGTCCATAGTTACGCTTAAGCACCTCTGGAGCCATGTAATATGGGCTTCCAACAATTTCAGAGAACCTCTCCCCTATATATATTCAAGAAGTTAGTCATTACAAAAAAAAATCAATTCAAGCAAAATATGAATGATCTACGTGGTCAAATAATATAATCAATAAACCGAGATATTGATGCTCATGGTTAAAATAGTTGTAGGCAGAAGTATTTTCCAACTTTCCAGTGAAATCTAAATAACCAACTCTGGTCTTTGAGGTCACGACAGCCCAGAATTCCAAGTGGACAGAAATAAAATTCTTATACAATATTGCACGATTAAGAAATTAGGTTGACCTCATGTCTAGCATCCATCATTCAAACATTCTAAATTCTTAAACTTCGATTTTGATCCAAAAGTTCTCTATTTTGTTCTTTTGGATATTTAATCAATAGTCAAAACATTTTTATTAGACTATGTTCAAATCAAGAGTTGCATGTTTAGAACAGAATACAATATTTATTAGGATTTTTTATTAAATAGCAAATACTAAATTCCAAATAGTAGTAATTCGTATATAAATGATAAATTACACAAATTATTATTAAATGGTATATCATTTAAAGTAGTACATATTAAATTCTTTTTAAGAGAATTGCAATCCATTTTCACTCACTTCAATTGATTAGCATGTGAATTGTAAAGGTTTATCACTGAATCTTGATTCTGTAGTTATGGTGTATTATTATTTAAGGTATCAATGGTATTTGTATACACTAAACAAAACCACCTAGTGCGTCCGCTTAATCGATTAAGCGGTAGGTGGTCAACCACCTACATTTACCTAGCACTTTCCAGAACACGCTTCATTGTGCCTAATAATCTTTTAAGGAGGAGAACATGGTTAGTGGAATGCAACACCTTTGACAGAGGGAGGGAGGTCTCTGACAAAAATTTCAGAGGAGACAAGAAACAACTGATCAGTACTTCACAAGAAATCATGTTGACATGAATCATCTGACTGAAGGTTATCGAACGAGGTTTAGTGTCAAGGGATGTTTTGGCCTCTAGTCCAAAGTCGTCGATTTGCAGATTCCTTTGAAGGACAAAAGAGTCTTCTAAAGAGAACTGAATATGCCTAGATAAATTGTATTATTATAAATTCTTACATACCATGCTAACATTATTTATAAGTTTGTCATAATATTGCTACTTTTAGAGGCAAAAGATGAAATTTATAATACAATCCAAAAGCCTTAAACTTTCCAGAATTTTAAACCATATGACTATACAAGGTAACAGTCTGAAACGAAAGGCACTGCCTGCTTATCCAAGATCAATCCATAACCAAACTGATCGAAAAACACAGATTCTGACGCAGTAGAAAGTGCGGAAGGATCGACAATCATCTAAATCCTTTAATTATTGAGAATTACAGATTGTCAAACTCAAGAAAACTCAGAGAATACTCTCAAAAGTAGAACTTTATTAATAATTGATAATCTGAAAATTAATGAAAGCAATAAATCCTATTGAAAGACTAAACTAATTTAAAAGATAACTATGGAATCAAAACTCAATCCAAATTCTAATCCAACTATGAAACTTGATAAAACAACTAACTAAAATTAAGATAAGCATTAACTAAATAAGAAAAAAGAAAGTGCTGGATGGGAAACCGTCTGAGAGGCGCGGGCGGTTAGCCGAGCGATTTTAGCCGTGTGGAGATTCGCAGGAAACGAACAGTGGGTTAGGCAGGTTTTGGCGCGGGTTTAGTCGCGTGAAGAGCCGCCGAGCCGCGGAAGACACTGTTTCCGAGTCTATTGTTTGGCGTGGCTTTCCAGGCGAATTGGGTCGCGGAGAAAGTCATGGGGGCCTCTGTTTGGTCTTTTTCCCGGTTTTGATCTGTTCCTCGATCTTGTTTGCTAGCCTCTCTATATCAGATTCAGTCAAAGATAAATGACTATGGTTAGTTAACACCAAGTCCCTTAAGACCCAAGCAATCAACATGCCCATAAAGACGTTCTCCAAATGGCCAAGATGCCTTCCAACTTTCTGATGCTCAAGATGATTCACAATTACAATTCTGCCAGCAGCTTCTGCCTCACCCTTTTCTAATTTATATTCTGTAGAAACTCTATAGCAGTTCTACTCTTTTTCCTAAAGGCTTCTTGTAACGAGTATCGGTTTCTATTACAAAACTGTATAAATTATCTAGAGATCAAACCTATGAGTCAACTAAGATGCTGGGAAATTAATTTGGTTTATGTCTGGGAGATCAACGACATGGCTTCTTTACTTGATTACACAACTTATGGAGAGATATAGGGGGCACAAAAAGAATTTGTATATGATGTTCATTGAACTTAAAACACATACGAACGGATGCCAACATGGGTGATGTATCCACTTAAGAGATAAAATGGGCCCCATAGAAGAAGGTCCCAACAATGTATGTAACATGATTAAGGATACATATGATGTAACAAGGTTCCAGATTAAGCTAAAAGGTTCTCATGATATAGGGATGCAGAATAAGGTAGAAGAAATCTAATTTTTGAACCACCAAATTCCAACGTGTAAAGAATGCAAAGCATAGAAAATGTAGTTGTTGAAATGGATATGTGATCGAACAACAACAAATAGGATTCGGAATAAGGTTGGATGGTACCAAACAACCAGGGAGAAGTCGAGGTACTCCAGTTGAGATGGTTTACTCACCTCTAATAAGACATTTGAATGTGTGAGCTAGAAGATGAGAATTGTACAAAGAACAGGTTATTAGGAGATGCAGAGGTTGGTCATCATTGATTTGGTAAAGCAATGAACAGAGATTTACATGAGTGAACTGTGAAGCATACAACTGAAGCCGGTCTTAGATTGGTAAGGGGGAAGATTACGTTCCTATCCAAGAAATCTAAACAGGTTCAACACTTGATAATTTTTTGTTTCAGTTTTAGTTAACCCCAGTCGGTTTTTGAGAAAGTAATTGTTCTTGTTTCTTGTTCTTGTAATCTCTTGTATCAATTATTCAATCAGAGGACCCTGTCAACCAAATCATACCATGGTTGGTTGAGTTTCCACAACTTCAATTATAGAATAGAATTTATCTTAACACGTCCAAGTGGAAAGTAAGATCAATCACTTACTAAATCCATGAAACCGAATCGTTACTAAAAGTTTAAGCCTTGGTTCTGGGCTACTGGCAATTCTAGAAATTATTTACCTGGCTTGAAGAAGATAGACAGGCCAAAGTCAATAGCTTTGAGAGGCGAATTCTCCTTTTTGTTTGCAAACAAGAAATTCTCCGGCTTTAAGTCTCTATGAATCACTCCATGCTTATGACACAGCTGCACAACCTCCACTATTGTCCTAGTCACTGCCGCAGCTGCACGCTCCGTGTAATGCCCACGCGCAACAATCCGATCAAACAGCTCACCGCCCTCGCACAGCTCCATCACCAAATGCACCGCACTCTCGTCCTCACAAGCCTCTCTCAACGTCACAATACTCGAGTTTTCTGGCAAGTGTTTCATGATAGCCACTTCTCTCCTCACATCCTCAACATCCACCGCCGTCCGTAGTTTCCGCTTCGAAATCGACTTGCAGGCCAACAATTCCCTCGAGCTCCGATCTATACACAAGTAGGTCACTCCGAATTCTCCGCGTCCAAGCTCCCTATCCAACATATACTTGTCTTCGATATTTTCCTTGGACACGTCAGTCAGGACAGTGATCGGCGCCTTCTTACCATTTCCAGCGTTAGCCTTGTCCTTCTTGTTGTTATGATCGTGACCAGAGTAGTTCGAAGACTTGACATCTTCTCTCGCAACAGCCGCTGGAGATCTGCAACAATTCCCCATCTAAATCCAGAGATACTCAAACAGAATTGAGTTGAGAGTACAAATACGAAAACCCTAACCCGTAGCTTACCGAGGCTAGGGTTTCACATCATAATACCGGTCAAAATCAATAAGCCATATTCCTACAGTAATCGAAGAAGTGTAGTAGTCTGTAGAAAGACAATGCTGACGAGAGAGAGAAAGTTGAAGCAGGTGTGTGAATAGCAGTGTATTTTAGTGTGTGTTTTGGTTGTGCTGAAGAGAGAGAAAAGAGATGCTGTGTGTTTCGTCGGTTAAAACTGGAAAATGGGGGGTCGGAACGGCACGGAGAATATGAAGAAGGATGGGGCCATGGGGTGGTAAAACAAATGGAAATTTGGCAAAATACTTTGAATGCAGTTTTTATATTCCTTCTCCACATATAACAACATTTTTCAATGACTTAACTACAATTTTGGTCCATGTTATTTACTACAAACCATGAATACCCCCCTTAAATTTCAATAAGTACATAATAGTTATTGTGGTTTGTATTTTGTTTTAAAAGTGATCAACTGGTTTAACACCGTTAAAAGTTATCAGTTAAGGGGCTGTTTGGTTGGTTTTCCATTAATATGTGTCTTTTTACCCTTTTTGTCTTTTAGAGCAACTCCAACCATTCTGTAAAAATGGTGATTTGCAGTATGATGGATTCCAACCATACTCCAAAATGAAATTCTTTTTGTCAGCCCATTCTTTGTTTAGGAAAAAGACACCAAATTTGGTGTTAACTATTCACCCTACATAAATCAAAAAGCCCACCACTAATTGTGTATTTTAGGTTTTTTTTTTAATAATATCAATATTAGTTATATGATAATTATTTATAAATTATAGATATTGTATTTAAAAATATTTAATAACAATGAAAAATGGTTTTTTTACATAGTCCCATCAATTTGGTTTTCTTTTTTGAAGTATGGTTGGAGTTACTTTTACACATTAATCCACCTCACCCCTCCCCTACCTCCGTCAGATCTGTCGCCTTTGGACCGTAGTTATTTTTAACGTCCTCTCAACTCCCAAAAACCAAACACCACCTTCTTTAAACACCACCACCATCCACCTTAAGCTGAATCCCAAGTGCACCCCTTCCCTTCCGGTAATCTTCTTTGACAAACCCAAAAATGTTGGAAAATTAAAGAAAGAATATAAGTATAATAAGTATAATAAAGAATAATCGTAAAAATAAAAGGAAGAAAATGGGAAAACAAATAAGAAAACCTTATAGTTTGTTGAAAGATACTTGAAGTAACTTTAAAAAAAATAGTGTATGGCTAACTAAATAGTACATATGCCTAGACATGGTGATTTGTCCTGACCCCGTGGGGAACCCGATTCAACCAACACGATCGGGGCCGGGGATTCCCCACTAAACCGGGTACTGGATCCGGGTTCGGGGATCCCCGTTTGACAGAAACGGGGGTCGGGGCTGGGTAACACATCCTTCGACCCGTCCCGTACCTGGTATATATTAATATTGATTAGTTCAAGAGCAAACTGCTAAGGATGGGAAGACATCTTTGTTGAGTAATTATGCCTTTAGTGCTGAAACGGCTAGAGACGATTTAGCTAAGATGATCATTATTTATGATTATCCACTTTCTATTGTTGAGCATTATGGATTTTGAAAGTATTCAAATAGTCTTCAAACTATATTTAAGGTGCCTTGTAGAGATACAATCAAGACTGACATTATGAAGCTATACGAAATAAAAAAAAGGGTTATACATTACGTTGTTTGGAAGAGAATGGAAGTAGGATTGCTCTTATTTGATATGTGGACAACATGTAACCAAAAGAAAGGTTACATGGCACTAACAACACACCACATAGATGCCAACCGAAGGTTACAAAATCGGATTATCAGGTTATTTCTCGTTTTATTATTCTTTAAATCTTTATAATTCAATATTAATATCTATAATGTTAATTTTTAATATATTCTTTGATGCAACTTCATACATGTGCCACCTCCCCACACGGCTGATGCATTGTCCCACGTTATTATGGAATGCTTTACAGATTGGAACATTGGCAACAAGTTGTCAACATTGACACTTGACAATTGTTCAAGAAGTGATGCTTTGGTCGACAAGTTGTTAGGTACTCTTACTCCTTCCTCATTAATTTTAAAGCGTAGGTTGTTTCACATGAGATGTTGTGTACATATCGTTAATCTCATTGTGCAATATGGGTTTTCTGTTATTAAGAGCGCAATCAAGAATGTTAAGGATATTGTCTCATTTTGGTCATGTTCTCCTA
This sequence comes from Arctium minus, assembly GCA_954870635.1. NCBI lineage: Eukaryota > Viridiplantae > Streptophyta > Magnoliopsida > Asterales > Asteraceae > Arctium > Arctium minus. The sequence continues at coordinate 8,040,049 of OX941096.1, read as the reverse complement.
AAAGGGCCCAAGACTTTAGAATCGTTGCACGACAACTCGGTGTAGATTGTGAAAGAGAATTAGTGATTGATTGCAAGACTAAATGGAGTTATGTTTATACAATGTTGAATGTTTCCTTAGAGTATAAAGATGTTTTTACTCGCTTGAGCAAGAAAGAGAAACATTATGTTAGTTTACCTAGTGAAGAGGAATGGACAATCGCGGCTGATGTTTGTGATAAATTGAAGTTGTTTTATCGTGTGACCGAGACATTCTCTGGGAGCAAGTATCCCACTTCAAACATGTTCTTCCTTTTGATTTGTGACATGAAAGTATCTATTAGGAGTTGGCAAAACGCTCAGAATGTTGTTACTAGGAACATGGCATCAAGTATGTTGCATAAATTTGATAAATATCGGGGAGTCATACATGTGTCATGAGTGTTGCCATTGTTTTAAATCCTAGGTATAAGCTAAAGTTGATCAATTATTTCTTTCCAAAGATTTATGGTATTGACTCAAAAGATGAGGTTATGAGGATATGTAACCTATGTAGTGATTTATTTGAGGAGTACAAAAAAAAGCATGATCACAACAAAAGGGAAAGGACAATCTGGCACTACTCACTCAGATGGGGGGGGATATCTTCTTCGTACAAGAATTCATGAGAATTGAATTTTGAGAATATGATCTCTGAGGATGATATGTTTGAAACGATTGAGTTGGATGACTATTTGATAGAGAAATTGTTACCAAATGAAAAAGGATTTGATATATTGGTGTGGTGGAAGTGCAATGGTGTTAAGTTTCCTATCTCGTAGAGGATTGTGAGGGATTATTAGTCATTCCAATTTCTATAGTAGCATCAAAATCGACTTTTAGAATAAGCGGGAACTAGACAACAAAACAACATAGTTGGCTACCATCGCAACAAGTTGGTGCATTGATGTGCAACAAAAGTTGGTTGAGGAAATAACTTGAAGGTAATAATTATATAAATTGTTATATGATACGTGTATATACAAATTTTTCTAACTTGTATTATTTTAATTTCACATAAAAAACAGGGAGAACCGCAAGGATTTGATCAAACAGGTGCATACGATGAGGAAGTTGAGTGACCTAGATGCTAGAAGAGAGGGGGGGGGGAGAGGAAGTTTTTGGTTTTGGTTTTGGTTTTGGTTTTGGTTAGAGAAAACAAATGAAACAGAAGGGATGGAGGTTCTGGTTCAATAAAATGATAGTGAGTTATATGGGTTTTGCTTGTGTCTGTGTTTTACATGTTCATCAAAGTGGGTTTTGCGGGTATGGATGTGTGTGTTTTAATTATTCATTAAAGGTGGGGTTTAAATGTTCATCGAGATAGTTTTGTGTGTGTTTCATCAGAAGTGACACCGAAGATAGAGGAAGAGGGGTTTTACAGGTGAAAAAGGGGTAGGCGCCAACGGTATACACAATCACATATGTGTGTGTCTATATATATATATATATATATATAGGTTTCCCTTCTTTTGTTAACCAAGTCATTAGTGTTAACCATGTTAACACATCTAAACCATTTATTATTGAGATCAATGGACAAAGATTTTTTTAATATTTTTAATAAATGAATTAATTACATACACGCGGTTTTAAAATTGTGTATATGCGAATAGGGGTAAATTGGTAAAATTAGCTATTTGATTAAAGAAGGAAATCGATTCTTGAAGAGATAACCGAAAGACGTGGTAAATTTCCAAATTTGTATTGGTTCATATATGGAGAATGTGCTCTGGACGTTCCAAAATTGGTTAATTGGAAAATTCCAAATTAGCATTGAGTTGATTTATGGAGAATTCCAGAAATTATGTTCATTATGCATAAGGGCACATTACTGTGCATTGGGTATTATGCATAAGGGCACATTAGTGTGAATTATGGACACAGTTGTGTGCATTGTGCATTATGCATAAGGGCTCAGTTTTGTGAATTGTTCATAATGGCACATGTATGATAATTGTGCATAAGGGCACATTTATCAGCATTATGGACAATTCCACAAGTATTTGGATTGTGCATTAGGGCACAGTTATGTGTATGGTTAACAATGACCAACATACACATATATCAGCATTTTGAGAATCTGCAGTTTACCATAGTGGCCCAGTTTACCAAAATTACAATGTATATCAAGTTAAAACATGTGCACATATGCATAAGATATGTATTGTGCATATATGCACAATATATATATATATATAGAGAGAGAGAGAGAGACTTAAGATCATGTGAGACGAGGCTATTTCCGTGAGACCACAAAAATAACACTAAACCTTCACAACAAAAGACTGCGACGGTATTGTAAAGGTAAACCTTCACAGTGTTTTTGTTGTGAAGGTTTGCTGTTTTTCGTTCCTTCACAATGAATCACTGTGAAGTTTTAGTGTTGTTTTCTAGTCTCACCGGTCTCACGAAAACAGGTTGGTCTCACGTGAACCCAACCCTATATATATATATATATATATATATATATATATATAATACTCTTACGTGGTCATCAATAACTTGTCCAAAAGTGAAAGTCAATTATGGTGGCATAATTTCTTAACAAATTCAAACGCATAATAATATAATTCCTTCCACTTATTGTTAATAAATTATGTAACACCCCGAATTTTCGGTACGTTTATTCTTTTCCTCGTTCTATTTTCGTGTTGGTTTTCGGTGTTTATCCGTAAGTTTGGAGTTGCCTCGAAGCCCAGTTGTGGCATGAGGATTTCGGGAGTGTTTGTCTAGTTTTTTCGGCCTGGCACCGCTGGGGCGACATTGCCCGGCGACAATGCCATAGGGCAAAGTCGCGGGGAGAACGACCCATGTGGTACCTTCTTAGCGACTTTCACCGGCGATTGCGACATGGTCATTCTCGCCGTGTCACTATCGCCGAAGTTGAGGACCCCACGGTATAGGTGTGGCGACAATGCCCCGCGAGAATGACAAGGGCATAGTCGCCGAGTCATTCTCGTCGGCGGGCAACTGAGGGTTTAAAGACTCTTTATCCTCATTCATTTCTCATAACTCTCTTCACCAACCTCTAGACTCTCTCTCATTTGGCGATTTTTAGGGCATTTATTGTTACTTCAAGATTCTTCAAGGCAATCAATCTTGTTTTCCAAGTGTTCCTTCATTATTTATCTAAGGGTTCAAGTAGGGAGCTTCAAATCATCTCCTCCATTGTTATCTTCTCCAAAGGATTAACTAGGGTTTTGGGTTTTCTTCAAAAACCCACTTGGTGAGTTCCTACTACCATTTTCTAAACCTTATATATGTCAAAACATATATTTTAAACTCCTATAAATCTCCTTGGTTTTGGATTCATATTTATTACATTTTGACCTAACTTGAGTTTTGGGAGATTTTAGGGTTTTTACTACATTTTTCTTAAAGGAAGGGTTCCATTTTATATGTAGTAAATTATTTTACCTACTTGCACACTTCGGTGAAATACTTGGAGGAATGCATATAATCTCATTTTTATGATTTTCATTCTTATCAGCAGTTAAACTTGGAAATGTTTATTTTGAAATAATTGATATTGGAAGCTATATGTTTAACTTTGGTTAGTCACAAATGAAATTGTGACGAGTCTAGACTATTACTAGTGGATCCCTAGGTATTGAGTCAGATTATATATTTTGGGATGTTTTTCCCTATTGTAGCTATGGATGCATTTGATCCTTGGAGGCCCTTTGGTACGGTTATGTGGGACCGGTTACTAGCCATGGATCATAATGTAGTCTTAGTGAACGAGTATGACTTGGTTTCCTCGGGTGCCCTCCCCCACATCTTAGTACAGATCGGCGTTGTTCGTGGTCATGGATTCCAAATATTTAGTTCATAACTCGGATTGTGGCTTACTCGGTGTTCCACCACAATCCTTGGCAAAACGGGTATCCCCTGTCATCGCAAGATGAATTTTGGACCGAACAGTCCTTATGTGACAAAGATTTCAATTGTAAATTTAACTCTCTTGCAAAGATTTCCTTTTATTTTAATTGACTTTATTTCTTCGAATTATAAATTGTATGTTCTCACTAGGCTTTAAGCCTAACACTTTTTTTCTCAAATGATGTGTATAACAGGTTCCCTTAGCGGTGGGTTGCCAAGGGTTTGGGTGACGAGCATGGACTCGAGGCATTTTGAGATGATTAGTTTATGGCGTTGGGCATTTGTTTAGTTCCCTTCTTTTGGTGATATTGGGTTGACAACCAATGTAATCTAGATAGTATATGTTTAGATTAGTTTGTTGTCGATTTATATATTTGTTCGCAGGTTTTTGTAAATGCCTTAACATTTGTCCTTCTTGGGTGGTTTATGCCAAATACAAACGTCATATTGCCAAATTTTCGAATTTTAATTTACTCTAATTTTTAGGGTGTTACAAGTTGGTATCAGAGCTCTAGTTTAAATGAACTAGGCATGAATGTAAGATGTCTAGACTTAGACTGAGTATGTTAAGTATTGATTGTGAGTTTGGGTAGAACTTCTAAGATGGGTTAGTCTTAGAGTTGACGGAAATTATGGTTATCAAGCGTTGTGGCGATGGTAACGAGAACCTTTATGTATTATATGTTCATAATCTCACATAGCTAATGTTATTATGAGGATGTTTTACATGAATGTGCTTGAAATGCCGTTACTATGACAATTGGTGATATGGTAGTACGTTTTCCTTCGTGTTTTATTCTATCTCTCTCTTACTCTTCCTCGTGCTTGTGTTGCAGCCATTATTCCTTATGGTGAACACTCGTAGTCGTCAGTTAGGCGACGGAGACCTTCGCGATTTTAGTTCACCCGATCGAAACCCGATGGTAAGGGCACCGATTGTCGTTCCTCCTGGTATGCCACCGATATTCACTGGGAAGTGGAACAGGTGCCTAGAGTGGAATTGGCATCCACGAACTCAGTTATTCAAGAGGCAAACCCTCAAGCTGATATGTTAGCCAGCGTCATGCAGTTGGTGACGTCGGTTATGGAGAAGCAGCAAGAGACGTTTCTGAAGATGATGGAAGACCGGGATGCGAGCCTCAGAAGGCATGAGGCAGTGGAAGAGATTGTGTTGGTTGGTTCTGGAGGCACCGGGAACATAATCAGAATTGAAGATCACAGAGTTGTTGGTGCTCCGGGAAGTGGGAAGAGTTTCTTCTACAAATCTTTTCTCGGTTGTGGACCACCAGAGTTCTCGGGTTCTGAAGACCCGATTGCGTGCGTTAAGTAGATCCAAGCGGTCGAGCAGGCTTTCGGCTCCTCCGAGTGTGGGGACGGTCAGAAAGCGAGATTCGGTTCTCAATTACTCCGAGATACGACACTATCATGGTGGATTGTCACTCAGGCCACCCTCTCTTCTACTGTGATAGCTCAACTATCTTGGGCTGAGTTCAAGAAGAAGCTTATGGAGGAGTACTGCAGTAAGAGAGCCATGGATCGAATCGAAGCGGAGTTTCAGTCGCTTGAGAAAGGGAACTTGACGGTGAGGGAGTACACCCGTCAATTTATGGAGAAGTTGGGGTTAGTGGGGCATGTGGCCCCAACTGAAAAGGAGAAGATAAAGGCCTATCTGAAGGGTCTGCCAGCGGACATGATGTCTATGGTCCGCAACTCGAAGGCTTCTAACCTTCGTGAGACGATCGAGGAGGCGCGATTCATGGAAGAGGTTTACGCGAGGGGTAAACCGGAGAAAGTTGTGGTGGCTGTTGACAAGAGAAAGTGGGAGAGCAATTCTGCACCTCCCAAAAGAACCCGACCTTTTTGTCGGGAACCGAAGCTTCAATGGTTATCATGGCGCAGTTCATGGAAGTCGATGCTTACTTTCAGGAAAGACAATCGGAATAGCCTGCTTCATCGCCGCACACTGATCAGTCATAACAAACTGAGGTTGCCGACCATGAGCTTTCAAGAAAGCCTTCAAAACCCACGTAAAGTTCGGAACATTCTCATTGCGAATCAAGGTTGCCCCGACAACAACGGTCTTCTTATGATTATCAATCGCGACGAATGGCACAAAAATCATCGCATGCCTAAAAATCACAACAAACACATGAATACGAACAAATAAATATAATCAAATAATTTAATTAATAACACTTCTTACTAGTTGGTTCGAAAGGTAGTGTCAAAGGAAATAGCATCACCAAACTCCCTATAATTCATCCTTGTCGTTTCGTCCGCCCAGAAAATCGCTTGTAACTCTTTACCATCACACTTGTACTCGAAGAAATAATCTAAGCATATTTTCTACCTATTGGACATAGTGTTGATCAACATCTGAGCATCTTTCCTACCGACAAAAGTATTAATATCTCGCCTATAGTTCTGATAATCACTAACCATTCAACCAGAACGTCGAACACCACCTTTTAAGGCACTACGAATCCTATGCCCTTTAGTGAGTCCTACCTTATGACTACAAGAATGGAAAACATTTTTTTGCTCGGCGTAATTAAGTTGCCGACTAGACCTAGAAAACATCATCTCCTCATCATTAAATAATATATGACTGTGCCACTCAACAAAGCTATATACCTCATATCAGTTTCTTTCCTTAACAAAGTGGACTTTAAAACATGCTTTGCACCTGGTTCGTTTGAGGTTGGTGTTTCGGCGCTTCCGAGAACCAGATGCAACTTCTAATGAATCAAACGATTTTTTGGATGGAATTCCCTGTTTGCTACACACTAGATACCTAGTAGTTAAGACCCCATACCTATTAATCTTCTTGTTCGATAGTCGAACATCAAACCCACCACGCTCAACATACTTCCTATAAAACGATTCAACCATTTCAACGCTAGCAAAAGAATCACCAATCTTCGGGATGAACTCACCTTGAACCCTTGGGATAAAATACTTTGTACCATCCATCGATTCCTCCATATCTTGAGATACTGAATCTGTTATTAAAGTAACACAAATTAATGGTTAAATCAACTTTATAAACAACAATCCATTGAAACTGGCTATGGAAAAAACATATTTACTGATGAATGAATCAACTAATACATCACAATTGACATTCACAAAAACAATTACATAAAAAACATGATGTATCCAATGAATATCCCTAAACCCGATACACATGAACACACTGGGAAAAAAATGGATTGTACTACTAATCTAAATCAAACATTTTTATTATTCATAAAAATAATAAAAATCAAACAAAATACAAAAACATATGGGTTTGTTCAAACAACATTACGATGAGAAAAACAAAAAACATACCCCGTGAATTTTGCACCAAAAAAAAAAAACTTACCCAGATCATAACAATCAATGATAAACATTAAGAAAAAAAAATTCAATCAAACAAAAAAATATATAGAAAAACATTAACATAAACGACTCATTCAAACAAGATAAAACATTACCATCTTCATCGCATGATTCCGGCAAGCCATTGCAAACCGACTTCTCCTTGTCGACATTCACAGCAGAGAACCCAGTCAGCGTTTCATTATCAACATGCATTTTGTTATTCGCTGAATTCAAGACCGAGAACACAGAAGGGGGTTCATCAACAACGACAGAAGGAAGTTCCAAGGTGGAAACATTGTCCGAAGCAACAACGTCGTTAACGAAAAACTCATTCATGGCGTAAAGGTTCTCCATCGATGAACAAACAAAGTCAGTATAAAAAAGAAACAAACTCGGTGTAAATAAGAAAAAAACTCAGTGTAAAGAAACAAACTCAAAACAGTAATATATATATATATATATATATATATATATATATATGAAAATGGAGAGGATATTGTAACACCCTAAAAATAGGGATAACAAAAACTTTCTCAAAGAAGAGAAGTGGTATATAAATTGCCATACCAAAAGCCTCCCAAAAATGGGGAAATATAAACAAACATGTTTAATCACAGTTGTAATTTAACGGACAATAAATAACAACCAACTAATCTAATTTCTATATTTAGAAAAGAGATTACAAAAAGGGTGTCATCTATAAACCCAAATGCCTTCACCAAAATATACGTCCAAGTGCAAATTCCCCAAGCTCTCACCCCAAGCAACTACGCCAACTTAGAAGCGGCGCCACTAGAACCTGAGATACACGTCGACACCAAACAAGTGTTAGGCCAAAAAGCCTAGTGAGTTGAACAAGAAAATAGCATGTTAAAACATTTACAATTCTTATTAGCAGTTAACCAAATTTCATTAAATGTGGAGTCAACGGGGGATACCCATAGCACCAATCAAGTTCCACCCAAAGAGCCAATATACCTTGATGCCAACTACTACGAGTGACATCCAAAAGGCCCGACACATCCGAGGACTACAACCATGGCATTACCCCGAATGGCGGAGGTCTAGGCACATACCCACACGGTGGCACCCAATACTACATCCTCCTAGTGTCTACTGACTTGGTTCGTCCAACATAATTTATTAATAGGCCTCAAGGCACAATATGACCAAGAATATTATCCATACCAACCATGGGTACAATATTACAAGCCATTTAATATGTAGTCTATAACAAGACAAATATGACCACATTTTAATCATGTGGTTTTGACCCATAAAATGGGGTCCCAAATAATATACCATCTCCATATCAAGATACACATATACATATCCCAATAACTCAAGGCATGACATAAATGAACATGGCTCATAAATAAATCACCCAAATACTTGAGCATATACAATGAGTATTTCAAGTAGGATACAAGATAATAACAAGTAATAGATTATGATGTGTATCTAGTTTTAACAAAGGATTAGTAAACTCACAATCTAGGTTTTTGACCAAAACCTAGAAAAGATAAAACCCTTAATGAAGATGAGACTTGAAGATGGGAGGTAGCACTTGAGAACCCTAGAAATCTTCCTTGAGGATAATAAATGCAAGAAGCTAAGATCCAACCACCAATGGATGAAGTATTTATGAGGGTTAGGGTTTTGGTGAGGGAGAGAACTGATTTCTTGGGAGCAAAATCGCCAAAATGAGAGATAGATATGAAAGTTATGAGAGAAAATCGGATGAAAAGGGGATTTGGGGAGTGCAGGCCGCCCCGCGACTTTTGCCACGACTTACACCCGCGGCATAAGTCGCACGCTTGCTCAACCAAGTGAACTCCAGTGGGTTACGCGGCTTGTGCCGCGACTTCCACCCACGACGTAAGTTGCGTAGTTCCCTGCCAACCAAAGGCTGGTCTAAAACTTCCAAATCAAAACCAGATAACCATTTTAAACAAACATATCAATTAAACAGATAATTTCTACCTCGATAAACACATAATCATAAGATTAACAAAACCTTATACTTACCTGAAATTCCGGATGTTACAATCCTCCCCACCTAATTTGGATTTCATCCCCGAAATCACATTTATACGAACAAATGAGGATAACGCTTCTTCAAGTCCTCCTCGGACTCCCAAGTGACATTAGCACCACGATGGTGCTTCCATTGGACCTTGACCATGACTACGTCCTTATGCCGTAACTTCTTCACTTTCGATTCCAAAATCACTTCAGGCTCTTCCACACATCGGTTTCCATTATCTATTTGGATTTCCGTTAAGGGAATCACACTTTCCTCCTCGGCTATGCACTTCCGAAGATAACATACGTGAAATGTAGGATGTATTCCATCCATCTCCGGTGGCAAGTCCAACCGGTACGCTTGTAGTCCAACTTTTTCTAAGATAGCAAAGGGTCCGAGGAAACGAGAACTAAACTTCCCGCGCTTTCCGAACCGAATAATCCCCTTCCAAGGAGATACTTTTAACATGACACGATCGCCCACTTGGAAATCGACCGGTCTTCTCTTCTTATCCGCGTAACTTTTCTGACGGTCTTGGGCCGCCTTCAATCGCTCTCGAATTTATTTCACTTTGTCTGCCGTCTCTTGAACGATTTCCGGTCCGGCGAATTGCTTCTCACCCGCTTCAAGCAAACAAACTGGGGTTCGACACTTTCGTCCGTATAACGCCTCGAACGGTGCCATTCCAATAGTCGAATGGTAACTATTATTATAAGCAAACTCCACCAGAGGTAGGTGTAAGTCCCAACTCCCGCCAAAATCTATGACACACGATCTCAACATGTCTTCGAGCGTCTGAATTGTCCTCTCGCTTTGACCATCCGTTTGAGGATGATAGGTCGTGCTCAGATTTAATCTAGTGCCCAATTCTTTCTGCAAGCTAGCCCAAAAATTTGAGGTGAACCGACTGTCCCGATCAGACACGATAGATTGTGGAACTCCGTGCCTTGACACCACCTCATCGATATAAAGCTTAGCCAAATTCTCCATTGGCAAGGTCTCTCGCATAGCCAGAAAATGCACACTTTTGGTCAAACGATCCACGACCACCCAAATAGTATCATGACCTCGTAAGGTCTTTAGTAGCTTTGTCACAAAATCCATAGTGATGTTGTCCCACTTTCACTCAGGAATGGACAACGGTTGTAAGCTCCCGTACGGTTTTTGGTGTTCTGCCTTGACTTGAAGACACGTGACACACCTCTCCACATAATTTGCCACGTCCAGTTTCATCACGGGCCACCAATAGTTCAACTTTAAATCCCTATACATCTTGGTGCTACCGGGATGTATAGAATATTTCGACTTATGCGCTTCTTCGATAAGTAATTCCCGATTTCCACCAAACTTTGGCACCCAAATTCGCCCTTGGAAGAGTTTAAGTCCTTGACCATCTTCGGTCAAAAGTCCACTTTGTTTCACCATGACTTCCGATTTTAGATTTTCTTCTTTGAGCGCTTCTAACTGACTCGCCTTGATGTTTTCCAAAAGACTCGATACCACATCGATTCTCGTAAGGGATACCTTAACATTACCATCATGGCTCCTTCGGCTCAACGCATCCGCCACCACGTTAGCCTTACCGGGATGGTAGAGTAGATCACAATCATAGTCCTTTAGCAACTCAAGCCACCTTCTTTGTCGCATATTGAGTTCCTTTTGATCGAATATGTACTTGAGACTCTTGTGATCGGTAAAAAGAGTACATTTTGTTCCGTACAAATAGTGCCGCCATAACTTCAATGCAAAGACCACCGCCGCTAATTCCAAGTCATGAGTCGGGTAGTTCTTCTCGTGGTCTTCTAGTTGTCATGACGCATAAGCTATCACCTTTCCCCGTTGCATCAACACGCACCCGAGACCCATCTTGGAAGCATTACTATAAACAACGAAGTCATACGATCCATCGGGCAAGGATAGAATAGGAGCTTCGCATAATCTCTTCTTGAGCGTATGAAAGGCTTGCTCTTGCAAGTCAGTCCACAGCAAACTGACATTCTTCCTTGTGAGAGAAGTGAGTGGCGAAGCTATCTTAGAGAAATCTTGAATGAAGCGTATGTAGTAACCCGCCAATCCCAAGAAACTCTGGATTTCCGTCGGACTCGTTGGTGGTTCCCAACTCATCATCGCCTCTATCTTCGCCGGGTCTACCTTCACCCCGTCTTTCGACACCACTGACCCAAGAATTAAACTTCTTTGAGCCAAAACTCGCACTTTGAGAACTTCGCATACAACTTCTCTTTTCGGAGAACTTCTAGCACTTCGCGCAAGTGCTTCTCATGCTCAACCTCGTCTTTTGAGTAGATCAGGATGTCGTCGATAAAGACAATCACAAACTTGTCCAAGAATGGGAGACACACGCGGTTCATTATATCCATGAATATGGCCGGAGCATTGGTCAAGCCAAAGGGCATCACCAAAAACTCGTAATGACCATATCTCGTCCGAAAATCCGTTTTCGGTATATCCTCCTTCTTCACTCTGACGTGATGATATCCGGATCTAAGGTCGATCTTTGAAAAGCATCATGCGCCTTGCAATTGATCGAAAAGATCGTTGATGCGTGGTAGAGGATATTTGTTCTTCACCGTGACCTTATTCAATTATCGATAGTCGATGCACATCCGCATGGACCCGTCTTTCTTCTTTACAAATAAGACCGGAGCTCCCCAAGGAGACGAGCTCGGTCGGATGAACCCTTTCTCAAGAAGCTCTTGAAGTTGCATCATCATCTCCCACATTTCTGTCGGAGCCAAACGATAGGGTGCACGAGCTATCGGAGCCGCTCCTGGAGTGAGGTCGCTTTGGAACTCCACTTGGCGTTCCGGCGGTAACCTGGGTAATTCTTCCGGGAAGACATCCGGGAAGTCTTGCACGATCTTCACGTCCCCATCAGACTTCTTCTCATTCTTTACGTCCACTACGTAAGCCAGATATGAAAGGCAACCTTTCGCTAGTAACTTACGCGCCTTAAGGGAGGAGATAATAGGGTTGCTTCTCTTCCCTTTCTCCCCGTAGATGGTGACTACACCGCTTCCCGCCAAAGGCACTTGGATCATCTTTTTAGAGCAAAAGATGTCAGCCTTATGTCTCACCAACCAATCCATGCCTATGACTACGTCGAAACCCCCTATAGCCATAGGTAACAAATCTACAACGAAAGAACTCCCATCAATCTCTAGAGTACAACCACAGAAACATTCTCGGACGATCACTTGATTTCCATTAGATACTTCTACTACTAATGCATCAGAAAGGACACTAATAGGAGTGAAGAATTGATTACAGAAATTAACCGATACGAAAGAACACGTAGCACCCGAATCAAACAACACACGAGCGGGCAAGGAGTTTACTAGAAACGTACCCGAAACAACATCGACGGTCTCCCTCTCCTCTTCGGTAGTCATTCGGAATGCTCGGCTTGGCGCCCTTGACGGTTGCTCGACCCGTGCCGTCGATCCAAAAGAGTTTCCTCGGTTTCCGCCCACCAGCTTTGGCCAATCCTTCTTCATGTGTCCCGGTTCCCAACACTCAAAACAACCGGCCCTCGAATAGGGCAATCCCGAATTGCATGACCTTTCTTGTCGCACTTGGCACATTCTACGGGACCCGAATAAGGTTTTGGGTCGCATGGGCCAGAGTGCTTGACTTTGCACTTATGGCACCATCGTGCCTCACGACGATTATCACCAACTCTCCCGCCCGCGAATGGCTTAGACTGATGAATGGGCCTAGACGGACCTTCCCACTTCCTCTTCTCTCCTACTGCAACTCTTTCATCTTTCTCTGCCTCCATATCATCTTCTATCAGATACGACTCCTCAATCACATCCTGAAGAGTCAGCCCTCTAGCATTCCTTAATGTCGTCTTCATCCTGGCCGACAACCCTTGCTGATAAGCCTTGATCTTTGATCTCTCATCTGGGACGAGATGTCCCACCAAATTCAACTTCTCCAAGAAAAGTTTGGAGTAGTCGGTGATGGATAGAGCCCCCTTCTTCAGGTTCTTGAACTCTTCTTCCAGCTTGTCCACCGACCGCTCGCTGCAGTACTTATCCATGATCTTCCGCTTGAAAACTGGCCAAGTTAACTTGGCCAAAACTTCGGGAGTAAGGGAGGACCGTGTGAGATTCCACCAAATCAAGGCCTCACCCCTCAAAAGTTGAGAAGCGAACTTCACCCGTTGCGAGACATTGCATTCACTAGATTCGAAAGCCATCTCGACTTCCATCAGCCAATACATACAAACGACTGGATTTGCGGAGCCCGAAAACTCCTTTGGGTTGCACCCCAGAAAAGCCTTGTTGGTGTATCCTTTGACCTTCCCTTTATTTCCGTTCTCGGTTTGCTCCTCAGTTAACACAACGACCAGTCCACCACCCGATCCCATCACGATATTCTCGGTCATCGTCTCGAGTTGGCGGTTACTGCATCTCGATCTTCCAGAAGTTTCATAAAGAATTCTTGCTGTTGAGCCATTGCCGAGTTCATGGCCAACATCATGTTGTCTCTGATTCTTGTCTCCATCGTCACTTCCTCCAAGATAACATTGTTAGATGCAATGTGCGTGCGTGGAATCTGTTCGGGTCCTCCTTCCAAGAGATTGGGCATGGGAGGTACCACGGAGGTATCGACCACATGGGGTTGGTCTGCAGTAGATTCTACTTCTACGCGCCTCTCTGGCGTGCTCGGTAACCTGCTCCGAGTGTTTACCATCACTATCTGCCAAACATGATCGAGAAAAGAGATTGAGAATAGACTAAGCGAGTTGAACTCATTGTACGTACTAATACCTCCATCAATTATTATAATAACAGTAAATCAAGTATGCTCACGTAACAATGCATTCATAATAGCAATAGCTAAGTGAAATTATGAACGAATCATACACAAGAATTCTTGTCACCATCATCACAACTCTCAATTAGTGTAATTCCGTATATCCTAATACTCTCCCCACCTAGGATTTCTACCCCAAATGGACAGTGAAACAATACAGTCTAAAGCTTAAGTCTAGATATGCTAAAACAATACCTAGTTCACTTAAACCAAAGCTCTGATACCAACTTGTAACACCCTAAAAATAGGGATAACAAAAACTTTCTCAAAGAAGAGAAGTGGTATATAAATTGCCATAGCAAGAGCCTCCCAAAAATGGGGAAATATAAACAAACATGTTTAATCACAGTTGTAATTTAACGGACAATAAATAACAACCAACTAATCTAATTTCTATATCTAGAAAATAGGTTACAAAAAGGGTGTCATCTATAAACCCAAATGCCTTCACCAAAATATACGTCCAAGTGCAAATTCCCCAAGCTCTCACCCCAAGAAACTACGCCAACTTAGAAGCGGTGCCACTAGAACCTGAGATACACATCGACACCAAACAAGTGTTAGGCCAAAAAGCCTAGTGAGTTGAACAAGAAAATAACATGTTAAAACATTTACAATTCTTATCAGCAGTTAACTAAATTTCATTAAATGTGGAGTCAACGGGGGATACCCATAGCACCAATCAAGTTCCACCCAAAGAGCTGATATACCTTGATGCCAATTACTACGAGTGACATCCGAAAGGCCCGACACATCCGAGGACTACAACCATGGCATTACCCCGAATGGCGGAGGTCTAGGCACATACCCACACGGTGGCACCTAAGACTACATCCTCCTAGTGTCTATTGACTTGGTTCGTCCAACATAATTTATTAATAGGCCTCAAGGCACAATATGACCAAGAATATTATCCATACCAACCATGGGTACAATATTACAAGCCATTTAATATGTAGTCTATAACAAGACAAATATGACCACATTTTAATCATGTGGTTTTGACCCATAAAATGGGGTCCCAAATAATATACCATCTCCATATCAAGATACACATATACATATCCCAATAACTCAAGGCATGACATAAATGAACATGGCTCATAAATAAATCACCCAAATACTTGAGCATATACAATGAATATTTCAAGTAGGATACAAGATAATAACAAGTAATAGATTATGATGTGTATCTAGTTTTAACAAAGGATTATTAAACTCACAATCTAGGTTTTTGACCAAAACCTAGAAAAGATAAAACCCTAGATGAAGATGAGACTTGAAGATGGGAGGTAGCACTTGAGAACCCTAGAAATCTTCCTTGAGGATAATAAATGCAAAAAGCCAAGATCCAACCACCAATGGATGAAGTATTTATGAGGGTTAGGGTTTTGGTGAGGGAGAGAACTGATTTCTTGGAAGCAAAATCGCCAAAATGAGAGATAGATATGAAAGTTATGAGAGAAAATCGGATGAAAAGGGGGTTTTGGGGAGTGCAGGCCGCCCCGCGACTTGTGCCGCGACTTACACCCGCGACATAAGTCGCCCGCTTGCTCAACCAAGTGAACTCCAGTGGGTTACGCGGCTTGTGCCGTGACTTCCACCCGCGACGTAAGTCGCGTAGTTCCCTGCCAACCAAAGGCTGGTCTAAAACTTCCAAGTCAAAACCAGATAACCATTTTAAACAAACATAGCAATTAAACAGATAATTTCTACCTCGATAAACACATAATCATAAGATTAACAAAACCTTATACTTACCTGAAATTCCGGATGTTACAAATATTCATCAAAAAAAGATAATCGTTTCATATAGCTGAAAAAGGGGAGAATCCCTACAAATCAGTAACTGCATTGTTTAATAGTTTACATAATTACAAAATTATAAAAATAATTCAATAGACAATTACTTAATTGCCCTTCCACGATTATTTTTATTAAAATTAAATTAATTATGATCTAATCAAAATGGATGGTTTATATGGGTTTACATGGTTTGTTAGAAAGATCAAGTTTGCATTTGAAACGTGTCCAATATATATATATATATATATATATATATATATATATATATATATAATACTCTTACGTGGTCATCACTAACTTGTGCAAAAGTGAAAGTCAGTTATGGTGACATAATTTCTTAACAAATTCAAACGCATAATAATATGATTCCTTCCACTTATTGTTAATAAATTATTAACAAAAGAATAATTACAAAAAAATAGAATTAGATAACTACCAAAAAAAATAAAAAATAAAATTAAGGATGATATATGCATGAGGATCTTCATTTGAAATACCAAATTTACCCCCAATTAAAAAGAAGGTGTATAATTTAACATAAAGAAATGGTGGATTGTGATTGGCTAATATTTAGTTAAATGGTTAACACTAATGAAGTGGTAGGTGGAACCATAAGAACGATAATAAATACAAAAAGATTAAAAGGAAACAAAACAGACAAAAAAAAGGGAAAAAGACCAGTTTGCTCCCAAACTAACAATTTCTTTTAACAACCATTAAGTAGAGGGATCAAAATCGAGCAAAAATACAAACAGTAGTGATAAATCTATACTTTTTAAACTCTAGGGACCAACACCAAGATATTTGACAAACCAGTGACCAAAATTGAGGTTTACTCTAAATTTTACAATAAAAGTTGATAACTTGATATAATGCACTGTTCTAAAAAAACTCGCCGCACAGCCGCCATGGCGCGCCACGTTATCATAATGAGATATTTGATTTTTCTTTACGTTTTTAATGTCTTATTTGCAAGTTTTTAATATATAACCTAATTTAACTTGGTTATATTACTATTGACTCATTGAATAACACTACAAAACATATGTTTTTATATATAATATTATATATGAATTAAAAATTTGACGCCATAAGTCACGCCTTGAAAACGTCATGGCTTCGCCGTGGCTCCTAAGGCTTGAGGCTTGGCCTCGCCGCCACGCCACGCCTCACGCCATTTAGAACCTTGATATAATGTCATTAAATATTACAAGCTCTGATATGTACGAAATATGAAAATTTGTTAAATTGAATAAAAAACAATATTCGTATTAATTAGAAATAAAGATAAACTTTATTGCAATTTTTTATACATTTTACTCTATATAACATTATTACCTTGCCATTTTTAGATGTAGTAGATAATAAAACTAGTATGGTATTTTGCTTACAAATTTGATATGTTTATTAACTTATAAAATAATGTGTAATATTCAAACAAGACATATATTTGCTTAATTATTATCAATTTGTCATTGATTTGTAGTTTTTAATTGTCAATCTAGTATTAAAACGATGTTTTACATGATCATTTATTTATTATTTAAAGGTAAACTACAATACAATTGAAAATATTATGTGTTAGTTCTTTTTTTTTTTTTTTAAGTAAACTATAATTTTGGTCCCTGTGACAAAAACAACGAACATCGTCTACAAACTTCAATAAATACAAAAAATGGTTGTTATAGTTTTGCTTTGAAAAGGGTCATTCTAACCTTTTACCATTTTTCTAATCTCTAGTGAACCCTCAATCACCGTCTATCGTCTCCGCCCTCCTCCGCCACAAAATGCGGTTTAGAACTTTCGCAGTGCGGTTTGCAGTTTTGAGTCATTGAACCGCGGTTCAAATCGCACCGCATATTTTTTTTAAATATATATTTATACATGTTATCATTTTTCAAAATGAAAATAGTTAATACATTATTAGTTATTTATTATTTTTTAGTTTTCCTTTTAAGTTCAAATTTTATGTTACAAATTCCTTATTTAAGTTATTTTCATTTGTCTTTTGTCAAACATCGTGGTCGAAATTATTTTTTCGTTAACTCTTTAGATGTATTTGGGTTAATTACCAGACGATTTAGTTTGCATTACACCTTTTTTAATACGCATTTCGTACATATTGGAAGTTTTTATCATATGGAATATAGGAGGATCGTCGTCAGGGGCGGATGGTAATTGGGGCAGTGGGGGGCAAGGCCCCCCTGATTTTGTTTCTGCTTAATAAGCATCTCCATCCTTCAAATGTATATTTCTTTTTAGTTTTACTAATGGTTCCTTCCAAGTTATTCTCCAATCGAGGTGGCCATTAGCAATTAACTGTAATAACCTGGTTCAAGTATGAATTTGTAGAGTTCGGGTGACTAATTGTACAAAGTGCAAAGTTGGAGGGGATAGTTGGAACTTTGAATAAAAAGAGATTTAACCCTAACAACCTACTCTTATTTGATACTGGCGGCTGAAATTTTGATGTTTGAGGGAGAGAACGTAAGGCGACCGGGAGTCGAGAAGAGAAAAAGGAAACATTTGAAGAGAAATCAGACCTGCAATAATCTTCTTCAAGGTAAGCTTTCTTTTGATTGTTACTTGCTAGTGTTGAAAGGTTTTATTTTCGTCTAAAGCCTGAGTAGTTAAGGGAGGGGAGTAATATGTTATTTGCCTTCGGGTGTTGGAAGTTTTAGCCAGGTAGAATCGATAATTGTTGGGGTTTTTGGGACTATGTGAAGTCTCAGTTTTGTTATGTTAGTGTGCCGATTTCTGGTGCTGAAAATCGTCGCCTGCGGTATGTTGTGCAAGCGTCGTCGCCGCTTAGGCCGAGGCCGGGAGTTTCACCCACTGGGCGACCCCGGGAGCTCTCAACCGGGGAAGCCCGGGCGCTGTTTTGACCGGGGTGATCCCGGGAGATCCCGGGTTTATGTTAACCGGGTGATCCCGGGAGAGGTGTGCACCGGGTGACCCCGGGTTTTTCCTTAACCAGGTGATTCCGGGTTTGGAGGATCGGGCGACCCCGGAGTCTAGCAACCGGGTAGTCCCGCGTAGTCATCGACCGAGCGAACTGGGTTAGTATCTAGTTGTGAACCTGGTAAGTTAACCACCCAGTAACCGCATGTATGTACGGCCCGAAACCCGTTGAGAGTTAGGGAAAATCCCGTAATCGAGTCTCGTGTGTGATTCGAAAGAAAGTTGTCACCTTTGAGAGGAATTGTCGAGTTAGGACCGTTTATCAAAGAGTAGTTGGAGGACTCACAATTATTATTTTACGCCGTAGGGGCCGTTACCGGTTTCTAGCGTGATCGAGGGGATTTAAGCGAGAAGTACCTGGTGAGTTTTTCTGAACTAAAACCTCGTATGAGTTTGATGCGATATTTTACACATGTGAGTTTTCTAACTAAAGTTTCATTCAGATATTTATGTTATCGAACGCATGCGAAGTTTGCTTACTTACAAATGTTATTTATGATATTGTTGTGCATGCAAGAATTATTGAAGATGAGTTATGCTTAAATGTGTTATTGCTGTAAAATATATGCATACGTTGTTGCTAGCAAGTTATGGCCTAAGTCAGGGGGTGGGTCCCGCCTGCGATCGTACCGGGGTGTGTGTCCCGTATATGCCATTGGGGGGTGTGTCCCAAATGAGGCAGTGCGAGTCAGACACGCTGTTACTTCGTCTGACGGTAGTGTGTGCTGGAAGAGCATGATGCACAAGTCGGGGGGTGTGGCCCGCCTGTGCTCATACCGGGGGGTGTGTCCCGTTTATGTCATTAGGGTGTGTGTCCCAAGTAAGGCAGTATGAGCCAGACACGCCGTTGCCTTCGGTGACGGTAGTGTGTGCAGAAGCATGATTTGTGAGTATATGTGTTATGTTTCTAATAACTTATATGGTTTATAATTGCTTATAAATCTTTTATAAGATGCTCTGGCTTATGAATTGTTCTAGAGGGAACTCACTAGACCTTTCGGTCTAACCCTCACTCTTTCAAAACTAAAAACCTTTTCAGGTAAATTGTGAAATAGGAGGAGCGGATAAGGCTAAAGAGAAGGTGCGAGCTGGAGCTGAATTAGAGGACCTCTATTGTAGATTCTTATCCTTGTATTCTCAGTTGTGTACTAGGTTGTCTTTCCGCAAACCTTGTATTTTAGATGTTGTATTGGGCCGTTTGGCGTTATTAATTAATAAAGTTGGTTTTGTCTTATGTCGTGAGTCTAGGTTGTTACAATTGGTATCAGAGCCAGGTTTAAGGGATTTAGGTGACCGGATGGGTCTAAACTTAAACTGTGGGGTAGAGGAACACAACTGAGAAGTTAGGAAGCCCTTAAGGAAGATCTTGATTGTCGAGAGTTGTGACAACGGTAGGGAGGACTCTCATGTAAGGTAAATTCAGAATTGCATCTGACCAATGCCATTATGAATTTACAGGTGCATGGGTACACTCGATGACTACCGATGAGACGATCGATGGGAGTAGTATGGGTAGGGAGACCTATCTTTGGATTTTATAGCAGTGATTGTGGTGTGTTGTTTGAGCTCGTTTATGGTATTAAGGTTAGTCCTTTAGGGTAAGTATTGTGCGAAGGTAGATAATTTGAATTGAGGAAGAACTTCAAGAGAGAAGAATGACTGTTTGGGGGTGGATTCCTAGTTTTTAGTGAGTCTCCGTTATGGTAGTTGTTAAGTCGATCAATGGGAGGATCAGGAGAGTGTTAACCTAAGAATCGAAGGATAGAAATGAGGCTTTTAAATATGTAATTATTTGAAGGGTGGGTGAGTGACGATATCGTTGTTACTGATAAAATGGAGTGAGGACCGGGTGGAAATGAAATATTGTTGGTAAGTTTGTTTGGGTCAAAGTGAGGGCGCATGATTTGCAAATCAGTAGTCGCGATAGAAATCGGTAGTTGGACATTCAAGGATGTTGGGAAGCGTTGGTACCGGAGGTTGTGGCAATGTGAGGACCCCGACTGGTTGGTCGGAAGTAGGGAGTCTGGGATAATTTATAGTGGGTGCAAACAATTGACCTTGTTATAGTAAATAGCCTTCAATGTAAAGTGAGTCTCATGTAGTATGTTTTGAACAAATTGTTGGAGTCCTTCATATCAGATATCTTGGCATGTGTGTGCCTTGCGAGGTATTCGTTTTAAAAACGTGGCGATGCGTGTAAACGTGTGTTTGTTTTGAAAAGACAAGTTTTTGGCGTTGAGTGATAAATTTCGATTTTGATTATAGGAGAATTATTTCACATCTTTTTATAAATGAGTTAACTTTTGTTGTGAAAATCATAACAACATTTGATCACATGATTTTATAAGTGAATTTGGTTCGGACATGTGTTGTCATATCGATGAGAGTGAGAGTCGTCAGACTCGCTCAGTGTAAGCAATTATGTAGTATTTTTACAAATCGCATGGGTAAAGTTCATAGAAAATAATTTCAATTGTGCCAACACCGATTTTGGGGTGGGTTGAGGCGTAATTTATCATGGGGTTGAGGTTGAAGGATCCTTGGGATCGTTGTGCATGGCTAACCAATGATGCCGGTGTAGTGTCGTGTACACTCAAACTTGTTTCATAATGTCGTACCTACTAAATTTTCAAATGTGTCAAAAGTTTAAATTTATGGTGTGTCATGCATGAAGGCTATGAACTCTCTAGGTCGTGTAAAGGTTGCAACTTAGAATGAGGAAGGTTTTGAGAGTGGAAGTAGGGCGCTTGAGCAGTGGGTGGTAGGTCCAGGACTTTGGTGTGTTTGTTAAGGAAGGGTGGTGAACAACGGAGGTGATTAATCGAGGCCTTGATGTTAAGGATGTTTGCATTATAATGGCTTACCCTCTTGTTTAGTGACTTGAGATGAGGATGTTAGCAGATGGTTGTGTCAGAGGTGGAATTCAAAGTCGTTAAAATTCTGTTTATAGTAGTAGGTTGCTGCTTTGGAAGAAGTAGGTTCCATTGGAAATCCCTGTTGGTCGGATACATGGTTGAAGTATCACCATGTCGACGGTTGATGTTGCAGTCAACGACCATTGTTAAGGTCAATGACGGGACGCTGAAAATGAAGAAATAACAATGGATAGTTTCGTTAAGTTTTCGTGGGGAACAAAAAGTTATTCGGAGAAGTTGTGTACCTGGCGTGATGCTGGACCACCTTGTGGGGGTATTAAGAAAAAGGAAGACCGCTAGTTCGGTCAGGTGATTTTGATGAGGTTTTGTTTGTTTGTTTAGATGTGAGGGTTATATATAGCACAACCGGAGGGGTTGTGCTTCGAGCATTTAGGTCAGCGGGGTAGTACACTTAACTATAATTTAATATATAAAATAAGTAACTTCAAAACACTATCATGATTCATATACATCATTACAAGAAAATCGATTTTTATCGAAGTTTATTGCCAACATAAGCTTTTTATTGGTCATTATCAACGATTTTAGACGTAATAGGGACGCACGCAAAACCCAAAAATAGTAATGAAATATCGACAGACTAACGAGGGATTAATAACAAAAAAGACTTTCTCACTAATCTGTTGTTAAAACGCCACCATTGTTGGTTGGTTAGTAAAAATAATTAAGTTCGGCCCCTCGAGTTTTAAGGTATGTGTTCCGCCCCTGATCATCATCGAATTTATTTTAAAGATGTGATTTTATAATTATTGAATTGAAGTGCATTAGGTTCAAACTGCATAAACACCACCACATGCGGTGCGGTTTTTTTACGGTTTGAGGCATATGTGGTGCAATTTACGGTTTTGGAAAAATCTTCAAATCGCATATGCGGTGCAGTTTGCGGTTTGACCCTAAATCATACCAAACTACACCGCGAACACCTCTAACCATAGCTTTGTCTTCTTTTCACGCCCCTGCATGTTTCAGATTTTGTGGCCTTCCCACCCTTTGGCCATCTTCATCACCGTAGCCCAAAATCGAGACCACATCTTACTCCGATAGCCACTTCCATATCCAACCAACTTAGAGACCCACGTCCATCTTCGAGACCCACTTACATCTACGATCGTACAAAATCCAGTTTCTTTCTTGTCGTGAATTTTGAATCTAGATAAAATTTCTTCAAATTGAGGAAACAATTTGACGGAGGCAAGCTTTTGTTCTAAAATTACTTCAGTTGTTCTTTTATTTCAACGAGTTTACTCTTAATTGAAGATCATAAAATGCTATTGAATTGTAACCAAGGTTCTAAATAGCGTGAGATGTGGTGTGGCGGCGAGGTCAAGCCTCAAGCCTTACGAGTTACGACGAGGTCATGGCGTTTTCCAAGGCATTACTTGAGGCGGCTATATTGAACCTTGGACATATAATAGTTCCGAATTGAATCTCTTTAGAAACAAGATATTTTTACAGGCATTCCTACCCGTTTTAGTGGAAGGGCGTGCTATTTGTATTGTATCAGTAAATGAAAAAACGTCTATCTCTAAAGTTATAAAAAACATTGAGCAACTTGAAAAAAAGTTAAACAAAGTCCACCAACAATATTTGAATTTTGGACAAAAATTGAGCAAATCGAAGGACGATTTGGAATTTTGGATTTGATTTTTTAACCTATTTCAGAATTTGGCTAATTTAGATAACATAGTCAATTGAGACATGAAAACTAAAAACATAATGTTTTAGATGATTTTTTTTAATTGGGCTATAAAGATTGCCTACCACATGAAAACTAAACGTAATTAATACATGTGTATTTTTGACGGTCAGTTTGGCCCAGACCGAGTAAAAAAATGCTCAAATCGTAGATCGGACCGGACCAAGTGGTATGACTATTTTTTAAACCAGATCGGAACACTAGACCGCTTAAGACACCAAAAATGGTCCGCTTTGAATTTATTCGACCGGTTTGAACGGTCCAACGATTTTTTTGAACACCCCAACATACTTTATTCAAATTCTTATTTTAAGGAACATACTTTCAAAACTTTTATTCAAGAGTCTATTTGTTATACAAATGTTGTCGAGATCGCTTTTCTATTATTTTGTTATTATTATTACCATTATTTTCACTTTTTAAATAAAACTCTCGTTTTTAAATATATTAGAAAATTCATATTTAAGATTAGATGCAATTTAAAGTTGTCGAGCTACCTTATTTTCGGAGTACATGTTTGAATGACCATAAGCTAGCTTTTTGATAAGCTACCTGGAGTAACTTATGAGAAGCTTTTTGTAAATATTCCAATTATGTCCCTCATTAATATTCATTATTATATATTAACTTTTAATTATAAATAAATAATTAATGTTATTTTTGGTAATTTAAATGATTATAAGTTAGTTTTTGCCAAACGTGACTTTTTCATCAGCTAGCTTATCAGCTACCAGCTAGCTTATTAGCTACTAGGTAACTTATCAGTCATAAGCTAGTTTGCCAAACTGATGGAAAAAGTGAGAGAGAATGAGAGTTTGGGAGGAAAGATGCCATGCGTTGTCTCTTCTGACTTTCATACAATCAAGTTCATAGGGGTTGAGTTGTCATTTTCCATTTTATTCTACTCATAAAAATCAAACATTTTACAATATTGGACAAACTTTAGAAACTTGCGTATTTTAAACAATGTATGTTAAAAAGAGTAAATTATAATTTCAGTCTCTATAGTTTGTTAATAATTTTGATTTTTATTCCTATGGTTTAAAAATTGCAATTCTCATCCTCATAGTTTGCAACTTAATGCTATTTTTATCCTTGAACTAATTCCTACCTTTAACTAGTACAAGGGACTAAAGCAGTAAAGAATTATAAACCATAGGGGCCGAAACAACAAAAAATTTATAAGGACAAAATTAGCAATGAATTACAAACCATAGGGATGAAAACCGTAATTTCTAAACCATAGAGACGAAAATCATAATTTTTAACAAACCATATTAAAATTGTAATTTACTCTTGAGTAAACATCAATTTTGGTCTTTGTGGTTTGGCAAAAATCCCGGTTTTGGTCCAAATTTGTCATTGCAGTTTACATTTTTGTTTGATTCTTGCCTCTCCTACTAACGACCATTTAACTTTCATCCATTAAATGGAGGGCATATATGTCTTTTAACATATTTTTTCATTTTACTATTAAATGTTTTTTTAGTTTTTTGTGTTGTTATGTTCAACATTTATTATATTTTAGTATTATATATATACATATAATATATACATACATATAATACACATTCACATATATATATATATATATAGGGAGAGGTTCATTTGAAAAATGCTAAATGTATGAGAAATAGAGAAATGATCATAGCCTTTTATCTGGTCAACATTTGCGGCTTTGACCGTGAAGCACTGGATAATTTCTTGTGTGGTCTGTAGAAAATAGAGAGGTAGTTTAGTAAAATACGCGGGATGAGTTCATATGTGAACCTATGTGATTCATATATGAACTATATGTTCATATGTGAATTAGTTAATATGAGAATCAGCTAATTAGTTCATATGTGAATCACAAAGGTTCATATATGAATTTGTTAATTAGTTCAACTGATTCACATATGAACCTACAATTAATTAGTTTATATGAGAATCAGTTAATTAGTTCATATATGAATCAGTTAAAAGAGTTCATATGTGAATTGCACTGGTTCACATATGAATATATAGTTCATATGTGAATCATATAAGTTAATATATGAACTCGTCCCGTGTATTGGTAAAAATTACGAAACTGTCATTCTATTTTTGGAATAGCCGCAACTTTTGACCAGTCAAAACTGCAATTGTTGACCAGTCAAATCCGATCTTGACCATATGAAAGGCTATGAGTACTTCTCTATTTCTCATACATTTACCATTTCTCAAATGAACCAAAGGCTATATATATATATATATATATATATATATGGCCATAGGTTCAAATGAGAAGTGATGAATATATGAGAAATAAAGAAGTAATCATAACCCTTTATATGGTCAAGATCAGATTTGACTGGTTAAAAATTGCGGCTATGCCAAAAATAGAGGGGTAGTTTCAAAAACTTTTACAAATAGGCTGCAAACGGATTCATATGTGAACCCATGTGATTCACATATGAACTATTTTAACCGATTCACGTATGAACCTTGTGATTCACATATGAACCCTTGTGATTCACATATGAACTAATTAACTGCTTCTCATATGAACTAATCAATGGGTTCACATATGAACATGTAGTTTATATCTAAATCACACAGGTTCACATATAAACTTGTTTGTAGTTTATTTGTAAAAGTTACGAAACTACCCTTCTATTTTCTGCAGACCATGCGATGAATTATCCGGTGCTTCACAGTCAAAGCCATAAATGTTGACCAGATGAAGGGTTAGGATCATTTCTCTCCCTGATCTTCCTTCCAATCATCGTGAAATCATCACCATCCTCCACATATCTTTGTGTCTATCGATCTGCTCCAGCCAGGGGCGGAACACAAGCCTTTTAACGCCGGGGGCCAAACATAATCCCTTATACAAATGTATTACATAAATGAGTTTATTGAAGGTGTTGAGAAAAACTAACATATTTAGAAAAAACCATGAATAGTATTTCAACACTACAATACAACTGGATTTATAGGAACTTGAAAATGTTTAAATCTCTAAATAGATTGTTTTGTAGGACTTTAGTTATAGGACAAAACATGTAATTTTTATTTTTAATACTTTGGGGGAGATTGTTAGTTCCATTCATTCACTTGTAAAAGCATTGAAAAGTTAACAAGACCAAAGGACTAGAATTGCCTTTGATGAGAAAGCCCGTTGAATCGGAGCTTGTGCCAGAAGCAAGACAAACCAGAGGGTGCTTAACCAGAAGATGATCAAGCGAGCTAGAGCCATCCAGGACACCTTTGTTCCTAACTCTGTGTTCAACCAATACTCAAAACTCTCAAGTGTGATCTTCATATAGCCTGACAGATGTCCCTAGAAGCGGTTATTGCACTTTACACATGTAGCTCTTCTATTGGATACTACATTGACTTTATCTGAGATTTAGGCTATATATTGAAGATAGGTTTATTGTGTACTAGAACGATCCTTTTACGCACTATCAAATTTGTACCTTTTTAAGAGAATATTCTAGCAAAACTCTTGAGAGAGAATTTGAGAGATTTCTTATACACACCACTACGTGTTCTTGGCGTTCATCCTTATTGTAAATTTTCTCAAATCATCAATACGTATGACAATGGAGTTTCTCAAAACTGGTTCGGTTTCTATTCCATTGTTTACTGCTTTGCCTATTGATTATATTGTTTGCTTCCGTTCATATCTACTCAATATAAATCATTCAAAAGAGAATCTAGGATCCAACAATTGATATCAGAGCCGATTGAAGTCAATCTACTTCAATTCGGTCATCTATGGCAACTTTTGAAGATTAATTTCAAGATTTGGATGTTCAAGAATGATCAATCAAATGTGCTACAACTCAAGGTATCAATTATGTGAATTTTTTTCTCAATTTGAAGGTTGATTTAAGTTTTGTGGGATTCAATCATGATCTTGACGATTTATGGAGAAGATTTGAGGTTAGATGCTCTTGATCTCTACACAATCTGGTTATGCACTCTATATGCTCGATGAAATGCATGGGAAAGATTTGATTCTGAATTTTCATGTTCAAAGTCAGATGTGGAAAGGATTTTAGATGTTTGAGTGCTTATAATCAATTTTCTGACCTGATCAATCTGAAATATGAGAATTTGCAGTCTTTGTTCTGAAAATATATTGGAGATTGACTTATCTTCTATATCAAATCAATTTTTGAGCATTAGTGAAGATGGTTTGTTTAACTATAGTGACTACAAGGTAGTCTATGTGGCATCAATGAAAACTTTGTGTTACTATGATGGAGTTTAGTGAAGATATGTCTTTAACCCAACAACAGATCGAGGAAACGCAAACATAGTCACGACACCAGAAAAGTGGGATATTATGTCTAGAAAGTCAGGAGACTGCACTTATACTCAACTCTTGAAGTTCTTAATTATTGATGAAATTCGTCTTCTCCATGATAATAGAGAACTTGTTCTGGAGAGAATTGTGACAAGGACTGTTAGCTAAATTGATTAATTCGGTTCTAGATGTGGTTAGGACAGAGGCCGGCAATTGTCATTACTTGGTGGAACAAGACCTCGAATAAGAACAATTTTGATTTCAAAGATCAGGGAGAAGTATCTTGATAAAATGATGATGATTTTCTCTGTATTCCCATCTCCACAAATCTCAGATAAAGAAATTTCAACCAAAAGGATTTTGACAGGTTCTGCTGAACCATTTCAATTTGCAATATTTTGGAAACAGAGAAATGTGTGTAAGACAGATCATTGTCTAATTTCTTTCTGAAAAAACTAATTCCATTTCTTACTCTTGATATGAGGAGTGATCAAGTAACAGTTGGTTGTGCAATTGATCTACCTGTGTATTCTGGAAATACTTGTAGTCGAAACTTTCTGCATAAAATTGGAGTTGAAAGATGACGGATGCCGAGTCCACCACTAACATTAAAATTGTAATCGTGGTAAGTTGGGTCGAATCCAGAGAGACTTGGTTCTAACATATTCTATGCCAAATAAACAAGTACAAGGTTTGTTTACTTAAAAGTAACTACTAAAGGAGGGGGGTGTGTTTGTTTGTGCAAGAACTTAACATATGAAATTTAAAAATGGACTTAAACAATCGAAATAGAAATAAATTCAACTTTGGATAACAAATGCAATTCTATTCATGAGATGTTATCATTGACGATGTAAATGACTATCACACCTACTTTCATTAACCCGATTCTAATTGTTAAAAAGCTCTAACAACAAATTCTAACATACATAACATTTGAGAGGAATAAGCTCTCCTATCAAACCTTAATATGCAATTAGCCTCAAACAAGCTCTTGAAGACTTAATTGATACTAGCGTGAAAAATTGATGGAACCCGGGTCCGGATAAATTAACACATAAGCTCGACTAATCTAATTTTTCCGTTGCATCCAATTCACAACAAAAAATAGGAATCTTTGACAAAACCCACTTTGTTGTTTGTCACCAACAATCGTTTGCTAAATAATTACGGGTTTAGAAAACCAATTTGACCATAATCAATTCCTACACGATTGATCAGAAAGTATAAAACTAATTTTATGAACCATAAACTTAGAAATTTGATGAATAATCAAAATAAGATTGAATTACATCATCTCAAACAACTACATGAAATGGAAATTGCAAATGCTAGATAATCCAAAGTTGAATTCTTAAAGGAATTTGCCACACATGGCTAATTGAAATCGCAAATTAAGAGAAATTCAAAAGAAATTGACCTAATTATGAAATTGATGAACTTGACTTGAATGATTCTCCCAATCGCTTTCTTTCTTCCCTTCTTTTTTCAAAATCGAATTCGTGAGAGAGTGATTGAACAGTTGCAATCGACCCCTATTTACTTACTTCCAAAACCACAAAAAAACGTGTGAAGACCACGATTTAGGGGCATCACAACTTGGGGTGCGGGTTAAACCCGTAGGAAAAGTCGCCCAGACTAATTTGAGACATCGTACAGTTACTAGCGGGAGTTTGGTCATGAGTTTAACTCACCAGAAAAGTCGCGGGGTTGAGTTTTTGCTCCCGAACACAGTAGCCATCGCAGGTTTGGCGTGAGTTGGCTGCTGGAAGAAGTTTCTCGGTGATGGAGACATGCTTCACTTTTGTTCTGGACGTGGGCTTCTTTTTCTGCTTCTTATTTGGGCTGTAGTTCATAGGCTTAGCATATCATCTCCTCCACAAATATATATCTATCTCCTTTTTTTTTCTTTTTCTTCCAGCCCACGTAAAAGTGAGACCAAAGTCACCAAACCATAAATCACAAATATAATTCTTTTTTTCTTTTTATTCTTTCCTTTTTAAGCTTTCTTGTATCCACCACCTACAAAAGAAAGAGACCACAATACCTAAATTAAAAATAAATAAAAGGTGGCCTACTTTTATAATCATTTGATTCTTATGTCCGGTCCATACCCTATTTCAAAAATATGCTCAACCTTATAATTCTTCAAAATATACGCTTTGTTGGTACTTAAATCCATCCTTTTCGCATCAATCAATAACCAAAATTAATGGGTGCTATTAACTATTAAAACACGAATAAATGCAAGAGTTTCGATATAAAAATAAGTTCAAATATGCATTTATCAAATACCCCACACTTAAAATCATTGTCCGTCCCGACAATGACTTATGTTGGCATGTAGCAATAAAAATGAATCAAATGAGAATGTCTATACGTATAACATATCGTGAACCTGAGATTTGCATCTTAGCATCAAAAAGTGAGTAAACACACAATCAAGTAGACACAAGCTAATCTCAAGAACTCTCATAAATAGGAAAATAGAACAACCTCAATTCGCTCTTGGGTTAAAATATATCGTTCAAACCGTCACCACACTAGCATGTATCTATTATAAGCTTGAAAAACCTCTCACCCTCCACTACTCGGATAAAATACATCATATAAATAAAAAGGTCTTTTATGGGTGTAATGAAAATCAAGGCTTTGGGTAAGGTAGGGATATATTGTGGGAAGAGTGGCTAACGATCGTACACCAAATGGGGAACCCGATTACTTACTCATGAAAATTTCTCTCCACAAGGGATTTTTATATCTATCTTTGAAGTACATTTCCCTTTTTGATGATAGGGGATACCGATTAATCGCTTATAATTAACCTTATCATCATTTTTCGTCGTCTTAGTTTATTTCTTTCTCGACAACAAATTTCCTTTTTTTTATAATAGATTTTTTTCAATGCTTCCTTATATTTCCCAACATACAAGTTATACTTTCGAGCACAAAGGGATACCGAGATCACTCCATTGGTGATTGGTCGGGTAAGTTGTGTTTGGATTGGTTCATGATGTGGGTGACAAAGTAAAATAGGCTAAGGCTCAAAGTGGTGTGCAAAAATGGTAGTAATAACATAACGTAGGTAGGCTTAAGGCTAATGGGTTAACAAAATGAGCAAATGATGGCCTTTATCATATTTATCAGCATGTAAATATCATGTAATCTTAAGGATAGACAAATCAAGTTCTAGAAGCACATGTCTAGGCACGACATAATCATACAAGAACTGAAATTGAGACTAATATCAACTGTTTAGTCTAATAGGCTCAAAGTCTCATGATGTTAAAGTTGTTCAAGAGATTAGCAATAGTTTAACTTTAACCGATATACTACCACTAGTCGACTCTAAGCGCTATCAATCAAATTCAATCATGCTATACATGCATCCAAACTCATCATCATCAACAGTTTAAGCCATAAAAACATGCTAACACATTGTCAAAACGGATAAAAATCCACATTTAAGCACATAATTTTTCAAAAAATTACCCCTAAAAACATTTATCTACCCAAATTATGCAAACTCAAAATTTACATCCCAACCCCACACTTAGACCATACATTGTCCTCAATGTATTCGATAACATAAAGGACATTCAAAGCAATAAAAGAATGAGGGGAAACAGTAAACTCCCCTGATTTGGAGAATAGTCCTTTAATGTATGGGTCCGTGAAGGTAGATGCGTCCTTTTAGCTCCAAATTCCAGGGTGAAACCTGAGAATAACCAAGGGAAGTTGTAACACCCGTAATTTTGGAAATTCCCTTGATGGTAATAGAGGAGTCATTTGACTCTTGGAATGTAAAGATATTAAGAAATCAAGTAAGTTTTATAATGGAACCATCGGGAATTGAATCGGATGCGAAAAACGCGAGAAACGGGGGATTTCGGAGGTCACGCGGGTTGGTAGGTGACCCTAGGTCGCAGACTAGGGTACGTAACTCGCTGGAGTGATGTTGAGGAAGCGCGTAGTTTACACCGTGACTTCCAAGCCATGGGCCAAACCATGGGGACGACCTGAGCGTTTTAAACTCGATTTTTGGGGATCTAACTTCATTTTCTCATAACTTTCTCCTCCTAAATCCAATTTTGGTGATTCTTGGACCTAAAGTCTTGTCTTTTGAAGCATTTCAAGTATAGATAGAAAGGGATTGAAGATATTGGGTGGATCTAAGGGTTTTTGATCAAGGTAACCTACTCATCTTTTCATATAAAAAGTTAGGGTTTGGTGTTCTTCATCTTCTTTTGTATTCTTAAGGTTTGGTAAATCTTTGTGAATGTTGTGGTAAGGAAACCTTGTGGAAACCTTGGAGCTAGTGGAAGGATTCAAGATCTCACCGAAGGAACTCAAGTTTGTGGGTAAAACCTAGATTTAACCTAAATCTAGTAAGGTGAGTTCAAGTTGCTTTGTGAAAACTATGTACATGCCAAAAACGTCTATTTTGAAGCATTGAAATTTTTCTTAACATTTATCAAAACGTGATTGTTATTTGTTGAGGTTTGCATTTGGTACCATGGGTTTATCAAACATGAGAAATGCCCATACTTAGAGTTTTAGACATTTTGATAACTAAATCATATTTACGGATTCTTTGGACGATTTCTCTTATAAATAGGGATTATCTTGGTAGTAATGCATTTTGGTGTATTTGGATTTGAAAATGCATATTGTTATGATTGGGACATTTTGGAAATGTAAATGAAACGATTTCTATTGGAAAATGGTTTGTCCCAACCAATGAAGGATTTTGAGTTAATCATGTTTTAGAGCATGTTTTTGTATGAACGTTGGTTAAATACGTTTTATCGCTTATGATGACTTTTATTGAATGGTACTTGAGTTGTTGAGTTCTTTGGCTCAGTTTCAACCCTGTTGAGTCTTGGGGGCATTCGTCTATAGCTCGATGTAGAGCTTTGAGTATAATTTACATTTATTGCTTTCTATTTGAGAACTATAGATTTTGAATGCGTAGGTCATTCAATTTGGAGTCATGTGATCTAGATTACAATGCAATGGATCCATAGGCCTAGAAGTCGGCCTTATTATGTAAATGTTGGATAGAATTCCCATGTTGTAATTTGGAATAAACATTGGTTACATGATATAATTTCTAAATGAACAAACTTGTCGTGGATGGTGAGATCGTAATGACTAAAGACCTGGATAGGGTTGATGTCCGCAATGACTAAAGACTCATTTTGAGTTGATGTCTGTAATGACTAAAGACTTGGATAGGGTTGATGTCCGATATGACTAAAGACTCAGTTTGAGTTGATGTCCGATATGACTAAAGACTCAGTTTGAGTTGATGTCCATAATGACTAAAGACCTGGATAGGGTTGATGTCCGATATGACTAAAGATTCGGTTTGGGTTGATGTCCGTAATGACTAAAGACCTGGATAGGGTTGATGTCCGATATGACTAAAGACTCAGTTTGAGTTGATGTCCGTATTGACTAAAGACCTGGATAAGGTTGATATCCGATATGGCTAAAGACTTTGTTTGAGTTGATGTCCAATATGACTAAAGACTCGGTTTGAGTTGATGTCCAATATGACTAAAGTCTCGGTTTGAGTTGATGTCCGTAATGACTAAAGACCTGGATAGGGTTGATGTCCGATATGACTAAAGACTCGGTTTGAGTTGATGTCCAATATGACTAAAGACTCGGTTTGAGTTGATGTCCGATATGACTAAAGACTCTGTTGATCCAAACTCTCTCAGTGATTTGATAAAGACTCACTTCTATACTTGGTGAAAATTACGTTTAAACAATATGTATTAGTGTTTCATCATCAACGATCAGACTGAGTATGTTCAGTTATCACTGATGATCTTTCTTGTAAACATTCATATGTATTAGTGTTTCACTATCAACGATTCAATACTGAGTATGTTCAGTATCGCTGATAATTTCTGATGTAAACAGTTAGACGTAATCCCTGAAGACAAGTTTCGCGTCAACAGATGTTCATAGCTGAATCGAAGACGAAGCTGCTGAACAAAGACAAGTCTACTAATGACCTGATGCGGATATCAGTGAAGCAAGACAAATCTACACATGCGAAGAAACCTGAGGAAAAGCTTCAGCGATAGCTGAACTCCTTTGTATCTATGAAGGAAGAGATATTCAGCGATCAATTATCACTTAGCTTATGCCTCAAGTCTCTTTTGTCTTTCCCTTGCACACCCAGTACGATGTGTCAGAATGGACATACCTCTGCCACAAATCGTACAACAACTCTGTCAACTACACTGTTCATGATACAGCCGAAAGCATGCCTCCCAAAGTCAGACCCTCTCTGCCAATCAATGAAGGACACGTGTAAAGTGCCCTGCCATGCATTTAATGCATAGGGTATTAATAGAAAGATTTCCTCTCCATCTGAAGTCTGTCTCTTCTGAAGCCTTCATCTTTCTAAAATATAGAAACCCTTATTCTCTATATCTCTCATCTCCCTTTCTCTATATTCTTGTGCAACCATCTTAGTGTTTTCTTAAGTTTGTTTAGATTGAGTTATACTTAATCTTATTCCGCAACAGACTTGTAAATTGTATTTGATTTATCAATAAACAATTTATTAAACTTTAAATTATGTGTTTGTATTCATCCCCCCCCTTCTACAAACTTGTAAGCACCTTCGGGACCAACAAGTGGTATTAGAGCAGACAGTTTAATTAATAAACAAGATCTTGCTTTATTCTCTTCCTTGCTATTTTAAATGGCACTTAACACAAACACAAACTACTATGATAATGGTTCACTCTCTAAACCTCCTCGATTTAGCAGAGATAACTTTGCTCTCTGGAAGAATCGAATGATGCTATTTCTAGAAGGTGTAGACCCTACTATACCTGATTATGTAGCAAATGGACCCTATGAACCTTTCACAATCATAGCTGCCGTTCCTGCTACTACCTCCACTCCTTCTGTCCCTGAGCGTTATGCTCTTAAGGAAATAAGACAATGGAGTGATGAAGACAAAAAGAAAGTAGGTCTAGATGCAAAGACAAAAACCATTATCTCTATGGCTCTGCCTGATGAAGCTTTCCATTCCATCATGCATCTTAAAACTTCCAAGGAAATGTGGGACACTATATGTGTTCAATATGAAGGCACCACTGAAGTCCAAGAAACTCGAAAGATTAACTTGGTACGTCAGTATGAAAGTTTCATCTCTGGTAAGAACGAATCTCTTTCCGATGTTCACCAGAGGTTTAACTGCTTAATTATTGATCTAAGAACTGCTGGAATGACCTATTCTAATTCTGAGGTCTTGACTAAATTCTTAGAATGTCTACCTGAAAGCTGGAACAGTTATTCAATGTGTCTCAAGCTGACAAAAGACTTAAATTCTCTCTCCCTTAGCACCTTGTATGGAATATTGCTCAACTATGAGCAATCAAATATACTGAAGAAAAATCTTGTAAAAGATTCTAAAGACTCCAAAAGCACTCCTATTGTTTTAGTCTCTTCAGAGATAATTCCATCTCAACGATCTACTCTCACTATCACTGAGTTAGATTCTGAATCTGAGGAACTATCAGAAAATGATCTTTCAGAGTTTGATGAGTCCTTAGCACTCTTGACAAACTCTTTTTAAGAGATTTACATGAAAGAGCAATTTCAGAAGAAATAAGTCTCTCTCTCTCACTGACAAGCCAAAATCAACCCCTGCTGATAAGGATACTGCTATTTGCTTTAATTGCGAAAAAATTGGACACTTTGCAAGTGAGTGCAAGTCAAAGAAAGTCTTCAAACCTTCTACCTCAAGAAGATCCAGCGATGACAAATACCTTAAACTGAAAGAAAAATATCAAAAGTTGAAAAACTATAAGCGAAAAGGTAAAGGTCTCATCGATGAAGAACATGACTGGGCTGAATCAGAAGAATCAAGTTCTGATGAAGAAGTCACTAATCTCTGTCTCATGGCCGAGATTAAAGAAGAAGTGGAAGAATCTCAAGAAACTTCCATGAGCTATATATCATCTCAGGTATCTATATCTACTAATCTCTCTCTATCTGAAGCAGAGAGAAGTCGCGTTGTTGATGTGCTGACGATTGATCTATACAATGCTTTAAACGGCAAAACTCTAGCTGAGAACAAAAACATTGATTTGACTGAACAACTAGAGAAATGTCATGAAAAGATCAGAGAACTGACTCTCATAGAGGAAAGTTTGAAAGATCAAGTTATTGTTAATGAAATCATCAGCATAGAACGCGAACAAGCCATCGCTGCTCTAAAAGCAGAGAAGGCTACTGTTGAAGGATGGTGTAAATCCTCAACAAAGATCACTGAGATTATAAGTGCTTAGATCCCTGCCAGTGATAGAACTAGTCTTAGTTTTTGAAAACCACAGGATGAGCCTAAAGAAGATAGTTCCATGCTTAAGTTTGGAACGTTCGTCTCTTCTATCCCTGACACTTCTTATGCTCAGTGATCTTCTTCATCCTCTGCTAATTCCATCCCTGAGGAAATATCTAAAGGCTTTAAGCATGCAGATAAAGGAAAATCCATTTTCCATCCTCAGAAGGCCACCAAGAAAGCAAAGCTGAAAGTTCCTTCAAAACCTTCAGTAAATCGATCCTCTAGCTCTAAGATAGAAATCTTTGATCTCTGTCCTCCAAAGCTGAAGATTGATCTTAAGGCTAAGAGATCTGAGGAAATAAAAATTCCTCCCAGCTCTCATGCTAAAGGCATTCTTGGAGTTGGCCCTGCTCATCTAAAATTCTAAAAACCTGCTACTAATGGTCCTAAAACTACCTTCAAATATAGAAAATGCTATCATTGTGGATTTACTGATCATATTGCTAGCAAATGTCCAACTGCCACTAAAGCTGATAAAATAGCTAAAGTGAAGATGAATGCCTCCAAGGCTGAGAAGGTCACCAAAGCTGAGAAATCGACCAAGGTGAATAATACCACTAAGGTTAAGAAATTAACCAATGTAAAGGTTACCACTGAAGCTGAATCTTCATATGCTGTGAAGATTGCTGAACCTTCCATCTCCACTAACCCTAAAGGACCCATTGAAAAGTGGGTACCAAACAAAGCTTAATCTTCCTTATATTTGCAGGGATCAAAGGGCATCTGGTATCTTGATAGTGGATGCTCCTGACATATGACAGGACAAAAAGACCTGCTCACTGAATACAAGGAAGAGAAAGGTCCATCAGTGACTTTTGGTGGAAATGGAAAAGGATATACCCGAGGGTTTGGTGTCCTCAGCAATGGGACAACCACCTTCAGAAGAGTCGCGTACGTAGATGGACTGAAGCACAATCTTCTAAGCATCAGTCAGCTATATGACAAAGACTATGAAGTACGCTTTTCCAAGAAAGCATGTTCAGTGGTCAATGAGAATGGGAAACTTGCTCTCAGTGGTCATCATAAGGAAAATGTCTATGTAATAGATATGGACTCTTCTACTACTGAGAACATATATTTTCTTTCTAAAGCCTCCTCTGATGTCAAATGGCTATGGCACAAAAGGCTCTCTCATCTAAAATTCAAAACCCTGAATTCTCTATCACCTAAGGAACTGGTTTCTGGTCTTCCTCAACACTCATATGCTAAGGAATCTCTATGTTCAGCATGTGAAAAAGGAAAACAGACAAAAGCTAGTTTCAAATCTAAATAAGTCTCCTCAGTGACAAGTCCGCTTCAACTCTTGCATATGGATTTATTTGGCCCTGTCAACATACAATCTATAGCTGGAAAGAAATATACACTTGTCATTGTAGATGAATACTCTCGCTACACCTGGGTTATCTTTCTTCGCTGCAAGAGTGATACTCCAGAAGAACTAATATCTTTCGTTAAGAAGATGGAAGTGCTGAATAATATTACTGTTCGTTCAATAAGGAGTGATCATGGAACTGAATTCAAAAACAGTTCTCTGAACAATTTCTTTTAGAACAAAGGAATTTCTCACAATTTCTCCTCAGTAAGAACACCTCAGTAAAATGGAGTCGCTGAAAGAAGAAGCAGAACGATCATTGAAGCTGCTAGATCAATGCTCAATGATTCTCACCTCCCAACTCAATTTTGGGCTGAAGCTGTGAATACTACATGCTTTATTCAAAACAGATCGCTGATAGTAAAGCGATTTGGAAAGACAACTTATGAACTATTTCATAGAAGAAAACCCTCTATCAGTTTTCTTCATATGTTTGGTTGTCAGTGCTTCATTCTAAATAACAAAGATGTACTTTTTGATCCAAAAGCTGATGATGGAATATTTTTTGGATATTCCTCTATCTCCAAAGCCTATAGAGTTCTCAATAAACGAAGACAGACTGTAGAAGAAACAATTCATGTCACATTTGATAAAACTCGCTCAGCGAACTCGAAGCCAATTGATGAAAATGAAGAGCTAAATGCTTGGATGTTTTCTCATTACAGAGAAACATAACCTTTCTTCTCAAACCATTAGCACTCAGATCCTCCAGCTGCTGATGATGATCTAAAGATCATACCTCCCAATGCTGAATCCACCTCCTGGGTTTCAGCTGAGCCTCTAAACACACTCCCTCCATCAGATCTTCATTTGTCTGAAAATCTCTTAGAAAACAATGAACTGTCTAACACTCAACAGTTAATAGCTGATGAACCTCAAGCTTCTTCATTAGTGAACATTCCTATTGTTGATCCAACTCCTGAAGTGAGCGATCATACTCCTGCTCAGCGATGGACCAAAGATCACCCCATAGATCAAATTCTTGGTGATCCCGATGCAGGTATTCAGACTCGGCGAAGTAAAGGTAATATATGTCTATTTGTCAACTTTATTTCTTTAATAGAGCTAAAGAAGACTGATGATGCCCTCAGAGATCCAAACTGGGTCAGCGCTATGCAAGAAGAGCTAACTGAGTTTACTCGTAACAAAGTTTGGAATCTTGTTCCTAGACCATCTGATAAAACTGTTATATGCACAAAATGGGTGTTTAGAAACAAGTTAGATGAACATGGAACTGTAACCCGTAACAAGGCTAGACTTGTTGCTCAGGGATACAAACAAGAGGAAGGCATAGACTATGATGAAACCTTTGCCCCTGTGGCTAGGCTCAAAGCAATTCGACTCTTCTTAGCTTATGTAGTTTACAAAAACTTTATTGTATATCAAATGGATGTAAAATCAGCATTCCTAAATGGAAAGTTGAATGAAGAAGTCTATGTAGAACAACCTACAGGGTTCTATGATCCTAAGCATCCAAATTATGTTTATAAATTGGATAAGGCTCTCTATGGTCTAAAACAAGCCCTCATGCTTGGTATGACACTCTCTCATCTTTTCTTATCTCTGAAAATTTTGAACGTGGTAAGATCGATAATACCTTGTTTTTCAGAAAGATAAAAGGTCATATTATTCTTGTACAAATATATGTCGATGACATAATATTTGGTTCTACCAACCCATCTCTATGTACTCGTTTTGCTGAAAGAATGAAGAAAGAATACAAGATGAGTATGATCGGTGAGCTAACGTACTTTCTTGGTCTTCAGATTAAACAAACTGAAAAAGGTACTTTTATCAGCCAAGGTAAGTATGTTAAAGATATGCTGAAGAAGTTTGATCTAACTCAAACTTCAGCGATTAAAACTCCTATGGCACCTCCTCTGACATTAAACAAGGATCCATCTGGAAACCTGTAAATGTCACTGCCTATAGAGGAATGATAGGCTCTCTGCTGTATCTTACAGCGAGCCGACCTGACATCATGTACTCTACCTGTTTATGTGCACGCTATCAATCCGAACCCAAGGAATCCCATCTGATCGCTGTCAAGCGAATCTTCAGATATCTGAAAGGAACTCCTAACCTCGGTCTTTGGTATCCCAAAGACTCAGGGTTCGATCTAATTGGATATTCAGATAGTGATTTTACAGGTTGTAAACTCGATAGAAAGAGCACCACTGGGGGATGTCAACTCTAGGAGGAAAGCTGGTTAGCTGGACAAGAAAAAAGCAAAATTCAGTGTCCACTTCCACAGCTGAAGCTGAATACGTAGCCGCTGGAAGCTGTTGTGCTCAGGTCTTATGGATGAGAAATCAACTATTAGACTATGATCTTCAGCTATCAAAAATTCCAATCTATTGCGACAGCACTAGTGCCATCGCTATAGCAAATAATCCTGTGCTACATTCAAAGACAAAACACATAGAGATCATATATCATTTTATCAGAAATCATGTGATGAATGGTGATATTGAAATTCAATTTATCCCCACTGACTATCAACTAGCTGATTTATTCACCAAACCTCTTGATGAGACAAGGTTCAACTTTCTCATTAGTGAGCTTGGAATGCTGAATCTTGAAGAGTGATTCTTCATCTTTCACGCATTATGTCAGTGATTCTAAGTCCCCCTTTATCACTTAATCTCTGAACAAATCTTTGACTCTCAGGTATGTTCTCGCACTCTCAATAACTGAATGTGAAATCAGTAAGACATTTTTTTTTCAAAATCAAGACTTTAATCACTGATTTTTCTTCAAATGATTAAAAGCTTTTTGATAAACAAAATCTAACACTGACATTTCCCATCAGTGATTCTTTTTGAAAAGAAAAACAATCTCTGACTTTTATCAGAGGTTCTTTAAAAAAGAAAACCTATCTCTGACTTTTCTTCAGAGATAATTTCAAAAAGGACAAATAAAACGTTTTTTTCTCTCTCCTATGACGTCATTTGAACCGACAATCCACGACATGCCTTTTTCTCTGTTACGTTCTTCCGTTGCCCTTCTATCCAATCAACTTCGTAAAACGTGTCCATGTCATGATGAGCATTTGTTTTCCCGCCTCACTCATTCTCTCTCTCTCTCTCTCTCTCTTTCATATAAAAGAAATGCCTTTTCATTCTTATCTTTTTTACGCTTTCTAAAGAACTTCTCAAAGCAAGAAAAATTCTCAAGGCATTCAAGCAATCAAAAACTCTTTCAAGTAGTTGATTCTTCATCTTCTCAAGATCAACAGGTTTTTGTTTCTCAGATTCTTAACTTATTCTTAAAATCCTGCATATTTCTTTATCATGGATTTTTCACATCTTCTCAAACATTAAAATCATTTCTTTTGATTTTATCTTGTTTAAAAACTTTTGGTTTTCTTCATGTTCTTTATTTTTCAAAGAACAGTACTTTAATCTAAAAATAACTTGGTTTTTCTATGTTTCTTTCTAAATACAGAAATTGGTAAAAACTTTCTTTATTTTTGGACTCTAAACCTTTCCTTTTATTCTATTCTCCTTTCTAAATTCAGAAATAGCCCAAGCTTCGCTTATTGCTTCAAAGAATGTCAAGTTCAACATCTCTGAATTTGAAGTCCCAAAGAACAACCATCTCGCAAGGTTGGACTTTGAAGCTGACAAATACCCACACCTGGTGGAAGCTGCTGCATTTCTGAAGCAGTCTTGCCTATGCTCTAAATGTGGACCCAAAACCTTCCAAGACACTTCTGCAACAGTTTTGGTTCACAGCTGATGAAGCCACCATCACCAACAAGAAGGGTGACGTGGTTCCCGCTATCTCATTCACTACTGAACTAGGTTCAGGCATGCTATCTGCCTATGGCCTCGGGAAGGCACTCAGACTCCCTAAGAAGACAAAAGTTGGATTCGATGCCCTCCCTACTGATGTTGAACTCATTAAGTTCCTAGATGACATGGAGTACTGCTGAGACAACAAGCCTCGCTCCACCATCCCCAACAAGCACCTGACAAAGATTCAGAAGCCAAACATGCCCTCTCAACTGAACTACATCTTCTCATACATCATTCAAAGCATGAATGGGAAGATTGGCTCCCTGGATCAGGCTAGCAAAGTTCAGCTCCAGATGGGCTATTCAGTAATCGCTGGCAAGCATTTTGGTTACGCTGGCACTATCTTTGACGATCTCAAGTCAAAGATAGAGAAGACGGAGAGGGATCCCAAGATCCCATATGTACGTTTTATCTGCACGTACCTACATTTTCTCTACCCTACCACGTACCCAACTACTCCTGATGGTACGTTCTCCAAGATAGGTCAGAGATCACTGGAGATCAAGTCGATCGCCAACGAGGTATCTCTCTTAACTCTATGCACTCGTCTTTCTCTCCACTCTTTGATTTCAGCGGTCATGCAGGGGGTTCCTTCTCCTGCTAACCCTGCCGCTACCACCTCTCACAAACGACCATCAGCTAGTCTTCATGGTCCTTCTAAGAAGGCCAAAAAGACTAAGAAGATCGCCACTACTGGTTCAATGCCTGAAGTAGTTTCTCAACAAACTACTTTGGATGCTTTTGTGGGTATCTCCTCCACAACTTCAGCAGCCACCATATCATCCGTGCCAGCGATGACAATCGTTGTCATAACAACAATAACGCCACCCATCACCTCAGTTCTTCAACAACCTTCTGAGCAACCTCATGCTGCAACCATAGGACCTGGACATCAAAATTTTGAAGGAGATTTGCACTTCTTCAACATATTTGATAATTTAAGTCCTATTTTGGCTACTGTTGACGCTCACGTCAACACGCTTGCTGAAAAGGTGGAGTCTCTCACCATCTCGGTCAACGAATCCACTGGCGCTGTCATTCTAATTGGTACTGAGCTAAAGAAGTTTACTGATGCCTCCTCCTCCAAAGCTGACTCTTCTCAGCTCACAACTGTTCAGGGGGACATTGTCAAGATCAAGGGCGACCTTGGTGGAACTCATCAACAGGTCCAACTCCTTCAGGGACTCTACGACAACCTCCAAAATGATGTCTGAGACCTGACCAAGAAAGTTGACACCTGTACCTCAATGCTTCAACAAGTGCTTGTGAAAATGAGTGTACCAGCTCCAACGCCAACGCCTTCCTTTACAGAGAATGATCGCACATCTCTGAACATAGTCGTTGAATTTATTCATCAGGATACTTCAGACATTCCTGTCCTTGAGGGCCGTCTCGAACGTTTGGACGCTGAAGTCCGATCTCTGGCAACTGTAAAAGCTACTTCTTCCAACGCTGAAATCCCCCACGCTGATAATGACAAAGAGGGGGAGAAAGAGCTTCATGAAGAAAATATGGAGGAAGCTGCTGCCGAAGTCCAGACGGAAGAACCTCCCTCTCATGTTGAGGGGGAGAAGGTTGCTGACAAAGCCCCTCCATCTTCAGTGCTTGATCAAATTCTTGAAGAAGAGGAGGACGAAGAAGATGATGAAGATATTGATATTCAAGATCAAGAGAAAGAGCAACAAGCTGATGACGATGATGACGATGAAGAGGACCAATCTCTTTGGTTCTCAGCAGCGAACGTCTCTTCAGCGACAACTTTGAAAGAAGTTGTCACAGCAGGGGGAGAAGTGGAACTTCTTCAGGTACTTCTACCCAAGGCAAGCAGAAGGGTATTGCTGCCGAGGAAAACCTGAACATAGTCTCACAATCTAAGGGGGAGCTTCCTTCTCAGGTATGTATTTCTATTGTACCCATATCTTTCTATACCTACCACTCCCCTGTCTCTTTCTAAGCCTTTATCTGTCTCTTCCCTAAATATACACTAACTCCTTTCACTTCT
Source organism: Arctium minus (assembly GCA_954870635.1). Taxonomy (NCBI): domain Eukaryota; kingdom Viridiplantae; phylum Streptophyta; class Magnoliopsida; order Asterales; family Asteraceae; genus Arctium; species Arctium minus. The sequence continues at coordinate 7,996,684 of OX941096.1, read as the reverse complement.
TAACCAGACAGTTCTCTCCTCTGCTTAAGGAAACAGAACTCCAAATAATCCCAGCCTCTAGAGCTGAATATCAAATAATCCCAATCTCATTCAGTAAGATTGATGAACAAGAAGAAGCCCTACTCCACCCAGGAATGCCCTTCAGACCAGCTCATTGGTCAGAGGAAGAACTGAACAGAAGAATAAAGATGATCTCTCATCTGGAGAGTCAACGGCTAAAGATCCCTCTTCAAACTCCATCTACAGAGCTTGACTTCCTAACTAAAGCTGAAATTGAAGAATCTGTCAGAGGTGAGAAACTGATCGCTGAATGTCAAAAAGATGCAAATCTAGCTCTCAAGATTCAGTCCTCTCAGGTCAAAGACAAGAAACTAAAGAAAAATCAAGTGGAAGATCAGTCTGCTCTACTCAAAAAAATTGAAGAAAAATGCTCAAAAGAACAAAAGGTCAACGATAACACTGTCGATTGGTGTAAGCATAAAGTCGACTATTGCTCCGACCCATTGAAGATAACAACCGTTGTCATCTCTGGAAGAAAGAAGAAAGTCCGAATTTCTGTCACCATGGAGGTAATCAGAGAGGATGCAAGCTCAAAGGCTATGTTCGTTTCAAAGCTTGAAAGTTTCGGCTACATGGAATGGCTAGAGTTCAAAGATGCACTGAAGAAATCCAAGTCAACCTACAGAGGCTATGTCGAAGGTATCCTAGAATCCCTCATCAACAGAGTCTCTGCAGTTTTAAACGTGCCATCTGCTCTTCCTTCTAAGCCAATACAAATCAAAAGAAAGCCTACTTCTTCCTCCTCTGAAAATGTCGCTGCTATCAGAAACGACACCTCCATCAAATTTTCAAAGGAAGCATTGCTCGGACCTCCTTCTGATCTCTCAGTTATAAACCTATCACCGCCTCTTGGTGGATCATATATTCCCGGGCAAGTACTCAACAATCCTCATGGAATCTTCTTCATAGATGATGAAGGGGTACTCATATTTCAAAGAGTCTCTGAGATTCCCATCTGTCCCTTGAGTCATCTCAAAGATCTTTTGTGTCTTTGGTGCGACTTCTCTACATTAGTTGAATCGATCAAGACAATCATTCGTCAAGAATCAGCAGATCGAAGGCAAAGAGGAGAAGTAGTACCTGACTATATGATAAAGGTTCTAAAATCCTATCTAGATAGCTAATAGATTAGTCTCTTACTTCTTGTAATCTATTAGTTAGACTTACAGTAGTTAGTCCTTCAATTATACTTTGGATTTTCATCTCTTGTAATTCTTTCATTGAATTAATGAAAATTTCAGAGAAGTACTTAACCCTATCAGTACTGTAAAAGATCCCTCAAAATAGTAATTGGGACATGTATGTTATGAGTCCTTATTATTCCTTATTTTGAATTAAAGTAATTTTCTTCAGTTACTTTGTCATTATCAAATAGGGGGGGAGATTGTTGATCCAAACTCTCTCAGTGATTTGATAAAGACCCACTTCTATACTTAGTGAAAATTACGTTTAAACAATATGTATTACTGTTTCATCATCAACGATCAGACTGAGTATATTCAGTTATCACTGATGATCTTTCTTTTAAACATTCATATGTATTAGTGTTTCACTATCAGCGATTAAATACTGAGTATGTTCAGTATCGCTGATAATTTCGGATGTAAACAGTTAGACGTAATCCCTGAAGACAAGTTTCGCGTCAACAGATGTTCATAGCTGAATCGAAGACGAAGCTGCTGAATAAAGATAAGTCTACTAATGACCTGATGCAGATATCAGTGAAGCAAGACAAATCTACACACGCAAAGAAACCTCAGGAAAAGCTTCAGCGATAGCTGAACTCCTTTGTATATATGAAGGAAGAGATATTCAGCGATCAGTTATCACTTAGCTTATGCCTCAAGTCTCTTTTGTCTTTCCCTTGCACACCCAGAACGATGTGTCAGAACAGACATACCTCTGCTACAAATCGTACAACTCTGTCAACTACACTGTTCATGATACGACCGAAAGCATGTCTCCCAAAGTCAGACCCTTTCTGCCAATCAATGAAGGACACGTGTAAAGTGCCCTGCCATGCATTTAATGCATAGGATATAAATAGAAAGATTTCCTCTCCATCTGAAGTCTGTCTCTTCTGAAGCCTTCATCTTTCTAAAATATAGAAACCCTTGTTCTCTATATCTCTCATCTCCCTTTCTCTATATTCTTGTGCAACCATCTTAGTGTTTTCTTAAGTTTGTTTAGATTAAGTTATACTTAATCTTATTCTGCAACAGACTTGTAAATTGTATTTAATTTATCAATAAACAATTTATTAAACTTTAAATTATGTGTTTGTATTCATCCCCCCTTCTACAAACTTGTTAAGCACCTTCGGGACCAACAAACTCAGTTTGAGTTGATGTCCGATATGATTAAATACTCGATTTGAGTCGATGTTGATAATGACTAAAGATCTAGATGGGGTTTATGTCATATGCTTTTCCATCCTCGAGACATGTTCGTAACATAGATATGTGGCTTAGCTTGGTATGCCCGTCACGTTCAATGGAGACGGGTCTCCCTCGTCACCAAAAGACTTTGTCTTAGATATTGAGCATCGTCATGTTTTGGTGACATTTTGTATAAGGATTGTTACCCATGAATTGTGGTTTTAACTATTAAACCTTATCATGTTTTTGGATATTTTCGATAAGAGTTTGTCCAGGTTTTTAGTATTGAATATAGATTCTTATTTGGGTTTTGGGTGAGTATTGGGTTTTCGAAGTCATCTTTGAAAGAATGTTTGGTATTGGTATTTTCATCATGAAAATTTCGGGCTTTAAGAAACATGTTGACTTTATACTTTTATATTTACCACTTTAGAAATCATGATTTAAATTCAGTTAACGATTTACATGCTTGTGATGGAAACTCTTGAACTCACTAGGTGTTAGCCTAACCTTTTTATTTGTCCGCATGTGCATCAGGTTCTGGCTGGGGTTTAGTACTAGCGACACTATGAAGAAAGGAGTGCTAGATGTGTGTTCGAGGAGTGAATAGCCTGGTGAAGTCTTCCTCTTTTGCATTGGGAAGAGCAATTTGTATTTGGCTTAAGTAACACCCAACTCCGGTTTAGTACTTGTATGTTAATGGAGTTTATAATTGTTGAGGTTAATTATAGAATTTTACCTTTAGGTATTTTGAGTTTTGATTTGTAGGAGGAAGTTTAGGTTCCTCACTTGATGTTATATCAAAATTTTAAATTAGTTGCTCTTACCCAATTTGAGGGTGTTACAAGTTGGTATCAGAGCCAGGTTTGAGAGATTTAGGTGTTGATTTTGGATGCCTAGACTCAAACTAGTGTTCTTTTAAGTGATCGAGAGAGATAATTTCACCAATAGGCACTTTAAGTTTGGATGTTTTGAGGTTGATGGAGACACTAGGGACGGGAATCACATCGAGAGTAGCAAGAATGATCATGTATAGTACGTTCATAATTACACCTGGCCAGTGTTATGGTGAACCTACGAGTTACATGTGTATGCTTGGACTACTTTGATGTGACGACTGTTGGGGTAGTGAATAAGTTTCTAAGTGGGTAGCCATTAGGAGAGGCTGATGATTTTAGCGTTCGTCACTTGGAGTGACAATAAGCATGGTGATTGCATTAAGTGGACCCTTTCGGGTTGGAATAATTGGTTCGATTAGAACCGTAGACTTTTGGAATCGATATTATTCGAGGAGAAATTGTAAGGTGAACATATGGAACCCTTGAATCATTTTCCTAAGATGTTTGAGTATTTGGATGACAATAGTCTGCCTGGAAATTGAGGATCTTTGGTCTGGGGAAAATGAGGCGCATGGTTTCGAGACGTTGAGTGCCGATCAAATTCATGCACGAAATTTATTTCTAAAATATATTGCATCAATTATTCTCCAAAATCATCATGTGGATTATATTACAAACTCTTGGAAAAATGTTTAGCACACACAAGGTTTTGAACCATGATTTTAAATATGCATAAAACTACTTGATTGCATAAGGTTGCAAATTTTGTTGAGACTTTCGTTGTTCTCATTGTTGTCCAACACTATTTTCGGATATTGTGATGTTCGTATTTTGATGTTGTTTAGGGTCTTGGACAAGTAACTGTAACCTATGACTTTAACATTGGATCTCCTCCACATATGTTAAGGTTTGGGATAGAAAGTTATTTCCATGTTTTGGTGTTTGAGTTCTGTTGGGAATTTTATTCCGTATGGGTTTCGTTGAGTATTTATGGAGTCCTATTTTTGCGAAGTTTTGCGATGCGTGAGTGAACCTGGAACTGCGTAGGCTAAGTTCTTTGTGTGTGTTGGTTTATGGGTTATTGAGAAATTTATTTCATAAGAGTTTTGTTGGTGGATGTCACCCATATGTTATTTTGGGAAGCTCAATGGCGTGTGATTTCTCTTTTGAGTTTTATACGAGCATATTTCGCTGCACACTACTTAGTACTATAAATGATTTATGCTTTTGGTGTGAGTGAACATATGGAAGATTTATGATGGTTTGTGTTAAACTTTTGCTTTTAACATCCTTGGGTTGTTGATTTTACTGTTATAGTCTCACGCAATGCATTATAGTGATTTACTCGTGTGCATGGCATTATAGCCACCATATTGGGTCAAAGAGCGTTTTACCCGTGCAGTTAAAAAGTTGAAGTCAATTTAAATTATTTTATGTTTGACCAAATTAGTTTTACTTATCGTTTTACTAAATTCGGGAAATAAACCGATGTATGTGGGTATTTTTGGAAATTTTATCCCATGTCATTATATGGTTAAATAAGAAACTTTTGGGATATGATTATGTGAATTTCCTTTTGGGGTTTTGTACAAACGTCTTGTTATACACTATCTTAGTATGTAAAAGTGTTTTTCATTCATGGCATAAAAGAGATGCATGTTGGGTCCATAGCGGTTCCTTTGAAAGGTTGTCGAATGTCTTTCATTGTCAACATTATTAGCTTGAATAATAATTAAACGATTTTCGAAAGGATTTTATACGTGAGACGTTTGTGACCACTTTATACACCTATCGAGTAAACGGTAGTGGACTTAATTTGTGCGATTAATTGTTATAAAACTTTGCAATTAGGAGTTTTACAAAGTTTCAAATTGGCATATTAGTTTGAAAAACCTTGAACTCAATCGTGGCTATAGGATTAAACCCTTCTGTAGAGCGAGTAGTGAGTAAGGATTAGAGGGGTCCTTGGGAAGTTAAGTGTTGGTGGACTGGCTGGTGGTTAGTTTTGGAATTTTTGGTTTTCGGTTGTGAATAGGTGCACGCATGAATGCTTGGTATATTAGAAGTATGCAATCTACCAGCTATTTGAATGGTAATCTTGCCTTGTCGGGAAATCTTCGGGTTAAATCATTGGGTGGTTGCTTGATTTCGGTGGGATATGAGCCGATGGGTCGGATGTGTACCATCCGGGTGAGTCTTCCGGAATAAAGAAATTATGGCGATCTGTTTGTCGGAATTTAGTACCATGATAGGTGTCAATTTTAATTTGTCAGTGCAAAATTTGGGAGGAATTTTATGGTGGTATATCCACGGCTGAGGTGCAACCATTTTGAGGATAAGTGTCGACACTCGATTGAGTATAGTGACCGTTGGGGTGCTTCCGTGCACTTTCGTTGATTTTGGTGGAACTGCAAGTTAAGTGGTAACCTTAAGGATACTAGGAGCTGGCAATTAGAGGTCGATCATTGGTAATTCTATAATCAACAAGGTTTCCGCTGATTTGCCAGTCGATGTTTGAATGCATTACGAGAGTTGTGTAACCGTGGAGTTTGGGGTAATCTGGTATCTACACATGTTGTGTTTGTGTCAGTTTGAGGAAACAATTTATTGAAGATCGGATTGGACCAATCTAGTGATGGGAATTTCGTCAAGGAAAGGACGATAAACCTTTATGGTATTGATTATTGGAGGAAGTAGTGAGACCATCGAAGTAGACCTTAAGTAGAAATCTATTATTGAGGATATCGTGATGTGTCGGAATTAGAAGTATTTAAGGATAATGTTCGCCTTGGGGTGACCTTGGTGGAAGTGGTTAATTAAGATCGTAAGTTACTTTTGAGGTAATATGTATAATCTAAGGTTGGGAGGCAACTGAAATTTTATGATAGGAAAATGATTTGATAAGAACTCGATGTTCATTCCATCATCGGTAAGGTACATTGAACCTTGGAAATTAGGTTTGTGACGACTCGTTATGAGAAATACAGTGACAACCTTAAATGGGAGGTAATCGGTTTCGTATAGGAGGCAAGGTGTCGTGAAGGCATCCCTTTTGGATAGAGAACCAAATGGTCTCGCTAAATACGACATTTGGGTGTTTGGTCGGTGCCAAATTTCGAGGACGAAATCTCTTTTAAGGTTGGGAGGATAGTAACACCCGTAATTTTGGAAATTCCCTTGATGGTAATACGGGAGTCGTTTGACTCTTGGAATGTAAAGATATTGAGAAATCAAGTAAGTTTTATAATGGAACCATCGGGAATTGAATCGGACGTGAAAAACGTGAGAAATGGGGGATTCAGAGGTCCCATAGGTTGGTAGGTGACCCTAGGTCGCGGACTAGGGTGCGTAACTCGCTGGAGTGATGTTGAGGAAGCGCGCAGTTTACCCCGCGACTTCCAAGCCACGGGCCAAACCGTGGGGACGACCAGAGGGTTTTAAACTCGATTTTTGGGGATCTAACTTCATTTTCTCATAACTTTCTCCTCCTAATTCCGATTTTGGAGATTCTTGGACCTAGAGTCTCGTCTTTTGAAGCCTTTCAAGTAGAGGTAGAAAGGGATTGAAGATATTGGGTGGATACAAGGGTTTTTATCAAGGTAACCTACTCATCTTTTCATCTAAAAAGTTAGGGTTTGGTGTTCTTCATCTTCTTTTGTATTCTTAAGGTTTGGTAAATCTTTGTGAATGTTGTGGTAAGAAAACCTTGTAGAAACCTTGGAGCTAGTGGAAGGATTCAAGATCTCACGTAAGGAACTCAAGTTTGTGGGTAAAACCTAGATTTAACCTAAATCTAGCAAGGTGAGTTCAAGTTACTTTGTGAAAACTATGTACATGCCAAAAACGTCTATTTTGATGCATTGAAATGATTTTTTAACATTTATCAAAACGTGATTGTTATTTGTTGAGGTTTGCATTTGGTACCATGGGTTTATCAATCATGAGAAATGCCCATACTTGGAGTTTTAGACATTTTGATAACTAAATCATATTTACGGATTCTTTGGACAATTTCTCTTATAAATGGGGATTATCTTGGTAGTAATGCATTTTGGTGTATTTGGATTTGAAAATGCATATTGTTATAATTGGGACATTTTGGAAATGTAAATGATACAATTTCTATTGTAACATGGTTTGCCCCAACCAATGAAGGATTTTGAGTTAATCATGTTTTAGAGCATGTTTTTGTATGAACGTTGGTTAAATACGTTTTATCGCTTATGATGACTTTTATTGAATGGTACTTGAGTTGTTGAGTTCTTTGGCTCGGTTTCAACCCTGTTGGGTCTTGGGGGCATTTGTCCGGTTTTGATAGCTCGATGTAGAGCTTTGAGTATAATTTACATTTATTGCTTTCTATTTGAGAACTATATGTTTTGAATGCTTAGGTCATTCAATTTGGAGTTATGTGATCTAGATTACAATGCAATGGATCCATAGGCCTAGAAGTCGGCCTTATGTAAATGTGGGATAGAACTCCCAAGTTGTAATTTGGAATAGGCATTGGTTACATGATATAATTTCTAAATGAACAAACTTGTCGTGGATGGTGAGATCGTAATGACTAAAGACCTGTGTTGGGTCTGAAATATGCCAAGGATGGTTACTACTTCTAGTTCAACATGGTTACTACTTCTAGTTCAACATGGTTACTACTTCTGAAGTTAATGCTGCTAGAAGAACTTGGTTAATACTTCTGAGGTTACTACTTCTGTGGTTAATGTTGCTAGTTCTAGTTAATGCTGCTAGAAGAAAACAGTTAATACTTCTAGTTGTTAATACTTCTAGTTAGTACTTCTGTTATTAATGCTGCTAGTTGATGGTTAATGTTGCTCAACAAGATTAGTACTGCTAGTTCAAAGTTAGTACTGCTTGAAGAGATTAATGCTGCTGAGCATGGTTAGTACTGCTAGTAGTTAGTACTGCTTGAAGTTAATGCTGCTAGATGAAGTTAATGCTGCTGAGCATTATTAGTGCTGCTAGTAGTTAGTACTGCTTGAAGTTAATGCTGCTAGATGAAGTTAATGCTGCTGAGCATTATTAGTGCTGCTAAAGAGATCCGGATGGAAAGTACTACAGCTGGATATACTGAAGATATACTTAGAAGATATACATGGAAGATATACTGAAGATTTGTTTATTCTTTGTAATTATCTTTTTATCAGTATATGTATAGAATGTTTAGAATAGATAACTAGTAACTTTTGATTTTTATCAGTATATGTATAGAATGTTTAGAATAGATAACTAATAACTGTTGATAATTGTTTTTCAAGAGAAAAATCAACCTCAAGGCATAGATCCTAATTCTAGAGAAGTAGAATTCGTATTGGTGAGCCTGTTCATCAATATTGAGGTTGAGTGTGTAATCTTGTAGTTTTAAGCATTCAATACAAGTTTACTGTTTGATAATTATATACTGTGTTTGATTACTGTTTTATCAAATATCAAAGTGTTTTTCCGCAACTCCTTTGATATTAGTTTCTGAGTATTAATTCTTGTTAAGAATTCGATCCTGACAAGTGGTATCAGAGCGAGTATTCTCAGAAACCTACATTCAAAATCACATCATCATGGCTAAAGGTTCAGAGTCTTCAAGCTCAGAAATTCCTACAGAGGTAACATCTAATCTTTGTTCCAAATCCTGTATTGAAACTGTTAAAAGGTACAGGGATCACAACCAGAAAATGAGTGATGATCTGAAGAGATTAGAAAAGGACATAAAAGACTATGTTAGGATTGTTGAGAGGTTTGAAGAGCAGATTAAGAGCTTTCAAGCCAATGAGCTTCAACATTCTTATGACACAAACTACTGGAAGTGGGAGAAAGATCAGTATGAATTTAAGCTAAAACAGAAAGAAGAGGAGAATGAGAAGATAAAGAGGGAGTTTGAGAAAGCCAAACTGGATATTGAGAAATTTTCCAATGCTTCTAAAGCAATGGACTCTTTACTCCAAACTCAAATCCATGACAAACTTAGAAGAGGAATAGGCTATAACACCACCCCACCACCATACAACAACAATTACATTCCTCCTATATCAAACTTACTAGAGACAAAGGATAGGAAGGAATTGCCTGTTGGAGCCACTAAGGTAGATCCTATAGACAAAGTGGTGGTTGAAACAGACTCTGAAGTAGAGAACTCTAGTGAAAAGAGTAATGAGAACACTGTGAGTGGTGAGATTCCTCTAGAAAATAACATTATCACCAATGAGGGATGTGGAAAGGCTTGGATCAAGTCTAAGGACATAGAAAAGACTGAGGGAAAGTCTGAGAAGGTCCATTATAAGCAAACCACAGTTGTGAATCCTGTCCCTTGTAAACAGTGTTCTTGCAATAAATCTGAGCCCCAAAAACATGATAAACCAAGGGGAAATCAGAGAAACTGGAATAATCAGTGGGCACAAAAACAAGGAGTTGATTTGAGTAAAATCAATAGACCAAAACCTTGTTTTATCTGTGGCAAATTGAATCATCTTGCCAAACACTGTTATTTCAACCCTATCAACCAAAGAGTCACTTTTCAAAGAAAACCACAAAACTCTTTTGGTTATAGGAATCAGAGAAGGAATCATATGGCTGAGAACAGAGCACCTATAAGATCACATGCTCAGAACAAGTTTGCTAAACCAAAGAAAAATACTCCAAATAAGCCAAGGAGTAATTTAAAGACAAAGAAAGCAAACAACTTTGTTCAAGTTTGGGTTCCAATTGTAAAGAAACCTGTTAGTACTGCTATCCCAGATAGTACTGCTAACAGAAATAGTGTTGCTGCAACCAATACTAGTGCTAACAAGAATAGTGCTTCTACTAGTATTAATGTTGCAAAGCCTATAATCTTGACAAAGTATTCCAGCCATGAGATTCCTAAACAACTCATTCAGACCAAACTGACAGATTATATAAATGAGAAAGGACAACCCAAGACCACTTTGGCTTGGGTTCCCTCAAAGACTAACTGATTTATCAAGTGTGCAGGGCAATCAAAAGCTCAAGAGGAAGAGCATTTTGGAATGAAGATAATGATTGCTCTTGGCACATAACAAGGAACATGGATTGCCTTCAAATTCTTTAAAAAGATTTGATGGAGGACATGTTACTTTTGATCCAGCAGAAGGTAAGAAAAGTGAAAAAGGTATAGTTTCAAAAGATAAAGTAACTTTTGAAAATCTTATGATATATGGTACTACTAACCTTGTGTCTGTAAGTGTTTCAGGTTGCTAATACTGAAAGGTAGTTAGTACTTCTAGTTCAGTGAAAACTGTCAGACTGTGTTAATGCTGCTGGTATGTGTTACTACTGCCAGTCTGTGTTAATGCTGCTGATATGTGTTACTACTGCTAATGTAAGTTTTCTATACCTAAAAATGATCTTCAATGATTTAATGTCAAACCTGGATATCAATCAAAAAGCTTTTATCTGTATCCAAGGTTTGTACAAGAAGTACTTAATAAGGAATTGACGGATTAACCTCATTTTAATGAGATATATGTACCTAAACCCCCTAAAGGCAAGGTTTTCTCAAACATGAGAAGATCTGCTAGGGACTCGGAAGGAGTTGATATACCATTGTTCTCTACAATGATGGTGATGTCCCACAATCAAGAAGGTAAGGCATCAGGGTCAAAGCCCTCATTAGACCAACCCACTGATGACCTATCCACACCTTCCACTACCAAGCATAAATCTTCAGATTCCTTTTGTCAAACCAACATTCCCCATTACTATATTATATAAGAAAAGATACTGAAGGTTCCTTCCCTTCTTGTATCCTCAACCTCAAAACCTACAAGCCCTCTGATGGAGCATTTTTCATCAGAGAATATCCAAAGGGAAACCATAGAGGTGTCTCCCAACCTCAAGAAGGTGCTCAATAAGGAGATGCAAGAGCATATGGGTTGTAAGGCTCACACTACTGACTTTGCACAAAGTGCATGACAGGACAGTGTGACCATATCTAAGACCTTCCCCATGGCAACTTTAGATGAGTAATTATCTAAAGGTCCCAGGTGCCAAGAAACCAAGGAAGTAGAAGGTGCTTCTGCTAGGCAGAAGATCTCTACTAAAAGATCCAAGGATCCTTCAAAGGTGGTAAACACACCTAAAGAAGGTGAGGACAGATTTAACTACAAAGAATTGATGGATACACTTGGTACAATTAGTCTGAAAGTTCACAATAAAATTCTGGAGATAAAAGAGATGAAAAGGAGCACATATCATGATTATTTCAAAAAGGGGGAGACTTAAACAACTGAACTTGAGAAGACATGAGAAGGAGAATCAAGTTGATATGAAATCTTATTTTGAGGGGGAGATAAGTGAAGAAGATGAAACAAAGCAGTAACTACAACAGAAACAGAAAAGAAGATAACAGCAGAAACTGAATCAAGAAGAACTAGTAATTGCAGAAAGTTTTGAAATTATCATAAAGACCCTATACTGAAGAACTTAACTTCTCAGTTTTGAAAAGTTAAGTTAGGGGGAGATTGTTGGGTCTGAAATATGCCAAGGATGGTTACTACTTCTAGTTCAACATGGTTACTACTTCTAGTTCAACATGGTTACTACTTCTGAAGTTAATGCTGCTAGAAGAACTTGGTTAATACTTCTGAGGTTACTACTTCTGTGGTTAATGTTGCTAGTTCTAGTTAATGCTGCTAGAAGAAAACAGTTAATACTTCTAGTTGTTAATACTTCTAGTTAGTACTTCTGTTATTAATGCTGCTAGTTGATGGTTAATGTTGCTCAACAAGATTAGTACTGCTAGTTCAAAGTTAGTACTGCTTGAAGAGATTAATGCTGCTGAGCATGGTTAGTACTGCTAGTAGTTAGTACTGCTTGAAGTTAATGCTGCTAGATGAAGTTAATGCTGCTGAGCATTATTAGTGCTGCTAGTAGTTAGTACTGCTTGAAGTTAATGCTGCTAGATGAAGTTAATGCTGCTGAGCATTATTAGTGCTGCTAAAGAGATCCGGATGGAAAGTACTACAGCTGGATATACTGAAGATATACTTAGAAGATATACATGGAAGATATACTGAAGATTTGTTTATTCTTTGTAATTATCTTTTTATCAGTATATGTATAGAATGTTTAGAATAGATAACTAGTAACTTTTGATTTTTATCAGTATATGTATAGAATGTTTAGAATAGATAACTAATAACTGTTGATAATTGTTTTTCAAGAGAAAAATCAACCTCAAGGCATAGATCCTAATTCTAGAGAAGTAGAATTCGTATTGGTGAGCCTGTTCATCAATATTGAGGTTGAGTGTGTAATCTTGTAGTTTTAAGCATTCAATACAAGTTTACTGTTTGATAATTATATACTGTGTTTGATTACTGTTTTATCAAATATCAAAGTGTTTTTCCGCAACTCCTTTGATATTAGTTTCTGAGTATTAATTCTTGTTAAGAATTCGATCCTGACAACCTGGATAGGGTTGATGTCCGCAATGACTAAAGACTCGGTTTGAGTTGATGTCCGTAATGACTAAAGACCTAGATAGGGTGGATGTCCGATATGACTAAATACTTGGTTTGAGTTGTTGTCCGTAATGACTAAAGACCTGGATAGAGTTGATGTCCGATATGACTAAAGACTCGGTTTGGGTTGATGTCCGTAATAACTAAAGACCTGGATAGGGTTGATGTCCGATATGACTAAAGACTCGGTTTGAGTTGATGTCCGATATGACTAAAGACTCGGTTTGTGTTGATGTCCGATATGACTAAAACTCGGTTTGAGTTGATGTCCGTAATGACTAAAGACCTGGATAGGGTTGATGTCCGATATGACTAAAGACTCGGTTTGAGTTGATGTCCGATATGACTAAAGACTCGGTTTGAGTTGATGTCCGATATGACTAAAGACTCGGTTTGAGTTGATGTCCGATATGACTAAAGACTCAGTTTGAGTTGATGTCCGGTATGATTAAATACTCGGTTTGAGTCGATGTTAATAATGACTAAAGATCTAGATTAGGTTGATGTCATAGGCTTTTCCTTCCTCGAGACATGTTCATAACATAGATATGTGGCTTTGCTTGGTGTGCCCGCCACATTTAATGAAGATGGGCCTCCTCCGTCACCGAAAGACGTTGTCTTGGATATTGAGCATCATCATGTTTTGGTGACATTTTGTATAAGGATTGTTACCCATGAATTGTGGTTTTAACTATTAAACCTTATCATGTTTTTGGATATTTTGGATAATAGAGTTTGTCCAGGTTTTCAGTATTGAATATAGATTCTTATTTGGGTTTTGGGTGAGTATTGGTTTTCGAAGTCATCTTTGAAAGAATGTTTGGTATTGGTATTTTCATCATGAAAATGTCTAGCTTTAAGAATCATGTTTACTTTATACTTTTATATTTACCACTTTAGAAATCATGATTTAAATTCAGTTAACGATTTACATGCTTGTGATGGAAACTCTTGAACTCACTTGGCGTTAGCCTAACCTTTTTATTTGTTGGCATGTGCATCAGGTTCTGGCTAGGGATTAGTACTAGCGACACTATGAAGAAAGGAGTGCTAGATGTGTGTTCGAAGAGTGAATAGCCTGGTGAATTCTTCCGCTTTTGTATTGGGAAGAGCAATTTGTATTTGGGTTAAGTAACACCCGACTCCGGTTTAGTCCTTGTATGTTAATGGAGTTTATAATTGTTGAGGTTAATTATAGAATTTTACCTTGAGGTATTTTGAGTTTTGATTTGTAGGAGGAAGTTTTGGTTCCTCACTTGATGTAATAAAACCCAAAAGAACATGAAAAAGGGCCCATGAAATCGATTACCCAAATGTCAAAAATCTCGCAAGCATGAATGGGAGTCAAAGGAATTTGATCCCTACGGCTAAGATTTCCGGTATGTTGACAACAAGGACAAGCTTTACAAAACATATATGCATCTCGATGAATATGTGGCCAAAAGAGGCCAATCTCGAGAACCTTACGTGTTGTCCTTGTTGGGCCAAAATGGCCACCACATGTATGAGAAATATTTGGAATCACTCTTTATCTTGTCTCTCTTTCGATATTGGTAGCTCCATAGGTGTGGTCCCGGTGACTAAGTAGTTGACTATGTCGGCATACCAAGCAACCGCGGTCTTCACCTCAAAAAGACTCTTTCATCCGGGAACTTATCCTTTTGTGGTAACAGCTCTTCATTGGAAACAATTCAACTCAAGTGATCCGCCACTAAATTTTGTGCTCCACTTTTGTCTCTAATCTCCTAGTCGAATTCTTGAGTCAACAAAATCCATCGGATAAGCCTTGGCGTAGCATCCTTCTTTGTCATCAAATACCACAACGCCGCATGATCTGTAAAAACAATAACTTTAGTACCCAAGAGATATTGATGATATTTTTCCAAAGCAAAGACAACTGCAAGCAATTCCTTTTCCCTGTTGGAGTAGTTTGCTTGCGCGCTATTGAGGGTTCTTGAGGCATAATAAATAACATGTGGGTCCCTTCCAACCCTTTGCCCAAGTACCGCTCCAATAGCATAATTGCTTGCATCACACATAATCTCAAAGGAAAGTTCCCAAGTTGGTGGTTTCATGATTGGGGCGGATGTGAGCATCTCTTTAAGCCTATCAAAAGCTTCCTTGCACTTCTCATCAAACTTGATCACCACATCCTTTTGAAGTAGAATGCATCGGTCGGGTAACGCGTGAGAAATCCTTGATGAATCGCCTATAGAAACCTGCATGACCCAAAAATGACCGGACTTCCCTCACCGAATTGGGGTAGGGTAAGCTTTTAATCACATCTATTTTGGCTTTATATACTTCAATCCCTTTATATGTCCAAAAATCAACCTTTAGTTTACCATAAAGTGACATTTTTTCATAATTCAAAACCAAGTTGGTCTTTATGCATTTTTGAAGGATTTTAGTGAGATTTTCTAAACAGTCATCAAAGGAGTTTCCATAGATAGTAAATCGTCCATAAAAACTTCAATGATATTTTCAACAAACTCAGAAAAAATACTTATCATACACCGCTGAAAAGTAGCTGGTGCATTACATAGGCCAAAGGGCATTCAACGATAAGCAAAAGTGCCGAAAGGATTTGATGAAACCAGAATTTGATGAAAACCATAAAAACCATCTATACAACAATAATGAGACTACATGCCAGTCTCTTGAGCATATGATCGATAAAAGGTAGAGGGAAGTGATCCTTTCGGGTTGAACCGTTCAACCGCCGGTAATCGATGCATACTCTCCAACCACTTTGTACTGTCGTTGGAATCATCACTCCCTCGGCATTCTCTACTACCGTCACTCCTGCTTTCTTTGGAACAAATTGCACCGCGCTCACCCATTTGCTATCGAAAATAGCAAAGATCATATCCGCATCTAGTAACTTCTGAATCTCTTTCTTTAAAACCTCCATCATGGGTGGATTCAACCGCCTTTGAGCCTCATGAAATGACTTGAAATCATCCTCCATCAATATCTTATGCATGCAAGTTGATGGATTCAAACCTTTTATGTCGACTATTGTTCACCCAATGGCTTCTTTATATCGTTTGAGCACAAATATAAGCTTCTTCTCCTCGGATGTGTCTAGGCTACTTGAAATTATCATCGGTAGCGTCTCTCCTTCTCCTAAATATGCATACTTGAGATGACCGGGAAGTTTCTTTAGCTCTAGTTCTGGTACCTGTAAAACAGAAGGAAGTAGTTTTTTGTTAGATGGTGGTAAAGAAACTTGAGCAATATCATACCTTGCAGTCTTCTTTTGATCCATAGAAGCTACTAGATCGTGAAACTCGGGTTCGAGCTCAATCATCTTCATGAGTTTAGTCACTCCTGCTTCATCTAAAGACCTACTCAAGGTTGTGTCTAAAGCATCAAAATGTGTTAGTTCAAACAACTCTTGAAAAATAGGTTCAATAATGTCAATGGCACAAAGAGAGGATACATCACATGGAAAACGCATGGCTTCATTGATATTAAAATGAATGGTATTACCATAAAATTCCATAGAAAGTGTGCCATTGTGAACATTTATCTTTGTTTCTGAAGTTTTCAAAAAGGGCCTCCCTAACAAAATGGATGTGGATTTAGGATGAGAATCCTCCTCCATATTAATGACATAAAAATCAGCGGGGAAAACAAGCTCATTCACTTGAACCAATAAGTCCTCTAATACCCCTTTAGGGTGTACCACGGATCTATCGGCCAATTGAATGACCACCCCGGTTTCTTGTAAGGGGCCTACATTTAAAGTCTTAAAGATAGAGTATGGCATCACATTGATAGATGCCCCAAATCAAGCATAGCCCTATTTACCATAACATTCCCCAATTTGCAAGGAATGGAGAAAACACCAGGATCTTTGCACTTTGGGGGTAGCTTCTTTTGAAGCACGACCGACACATTTTCACTCATATTGATCGTCTCGTTACCCCTAAGTTTTCTTTTATTAGTGCTCAATTCTTTTAAAAACTTGGCGTAACGAGGGATTTGCTTGATTGCATCTAAAAGAAGGATATTCACCTCAACCTTCCTAAAAGTTTCTAAAATTTCTTTTTCTTCTCTATCCTTGCTAGACATTTGAAAACGTGTAGGAAAGGGTGGTGGAGTTACCTTTGCTTTTTCACTTACATCAACAATGGATTCCGGTAGTTTATCACTTTGAACCGGTTTTGGACTTATATCATTTTCTTTCTCTACTTCTCTACTCTTTGCCAACTTTGGTTCTTCTAGCTCTTTTCCACTCCTCAAGAAGATTGCACTTACATTTTGTTTCAGGTTTGTTTCCGTTTGGGAAGGTAATTTTCCTTGAGATTCCAGTCGACTCATGGAAGTGGGAAGTTGTGTCATTTGAGCTCCCAAACTTTGAATACTTGATTCCATTTTCTGTTGGAATTGAAGAGTGTTAGTATCTAAAGTCTTGACAATGTATCCAAGAGACATACCTGGGCCACTAAAAGTAGCTTGATTTGGATTTAAGGTGCTCTTTGCTGAAATAGTTGTTGTGGCGGCCTTTGCACAAAATTCTGAAATTGAGGGGGTCTTTGGTTGCTAAAGTTGTTGAAATACCTTTATAGTTGTGGCTGACCTTGAAAACCTCCTATAGCATTCACATCTTTGGCCGTCACCAACACATCTTCTTGAAGTTGTGGACACACATCAGTTGGATGGATTGCCGCTAAACATATCCCGCAAGCTTTCACCTGTTCTTTTCCTACTACAAGCTGTTTCACCAGGTTAGTAAGATCATACAAACGACTCTCAATACTCGCAACATTTACCTCATTGGCTTTTAGTGGCACTCTCCTCATGTCACTCCTCACACTAAAATGTTGGGAATTTTCGGCCATAGTAGTGATTAGAGCTCTAACCTCGGTTGGGGTCTTGTTAAACATGGCACCACCACTTGCGGCGTCAACCATTTTTCTATCCATCGGAAGGAGTCTTTTATAAAAGTATTGCAAAAGCAACTGTTCCGAGATTGCATGTTGTGGAAAACTCACACAGAGATGTTTGAATCTCTCCCAATATTCATGGAGAGTTTCAACATCTCTTTGCTTAATACTACAGATCTCTCTATGAAGGTTAGCAGCTCGGGAGGCGGGAAAGAATTTGTCTAAAAATAGCCTTGCCATTTGGTTCCACGTCGTTACCGAATCGAAGGGTAACGAGTATAACCAATATGTAGCACAATCCTTTAAAGAAAAAAGGAAAAGCCTTTAACTTTATAAGGTCCTCCGTAACCTCAGTTGGTTTCATGCTAAGATAAGCTATGTGGAATTGCTTCAAATGCTTATTAGGGTCCTCAATCTCTAACCCGTGATAGGTGGGTAAGAGGTGGACCAATCTAGCCTTAAGAACAAAATTTTGGTTAACTGTCGGATACCTGATACAAATTGGAGTTTGAGCAATATCCTGGGTTGCCAATTGACGTAGTGTCCGCTCTTCCCCCTCAGCCATCTTGACCTTTGACTTTTTCTCCTCCTCTTCCTCAGATTCCGTCTTTAGTTCCGCTTCTCTTTTTGGATTTTCTTCTTTTTCTTTTTCTTCGCCCGAATCGCTCGATAGGTCAATATCTTGCCAAATATTTACCCCTGGTGACGAAGTTCCCTCACCTAACTTCTTTTGAAGCATGGCTTGTTTCCTCAGTCGTTTCGCGGTCCGTTTGATTTCTAAATCAAGTGACAAAGGTGAACCTGGATGGGAAGATTTTGGCATAAACGGTTAAATGCACTGAGTCCCCGGATTGCAAGTCCACCAAATAATATTTATCCAACCAGTCCTATATTAACAATTAAAATTACAATCGTGGTAAGTTGGGTTGAATTCACAGAGACTCGGTTCTAACCTATTATATGCGAAATAAATAAGTACAAGGTTTGTTTACTTAAAAGTAACTATTAAAAGGGGGGGGGGGAGGTGTTGTTTGTGCAATAATTTAACATATGAAATTTAAAAACGGACTTAAACAATCGAAATGGAAATAAAGTAAACTTTAGATAACAAATGCAATTCTATTCATGAATGTTATCATTGACGATGTTAATGACTATCACACCTACTTTGATTAACCTGGTTCTAATTGTTAAAAAGCTCTAACAACAAATTCCAACATACATAGCATTTGAGAGGAATAAGCTCTCCTATCAAACCTTAATATGCAATTTGCCTCAAACAAGATCTTGAAGACTTAATTGATACTAGCATGAAAAATTGATGGAACCCGGGTCCGGATAAATTTGTTAGGTCCATTGAGATCAAATGATTGGATTGATTGAATGATAAACAAGGAATCAAAGGGATAGAAATTTGTAGTTTATTCAATACTGAAAAGTAAAACTACAACTACTTAGAACAGTAACCGTATGTCTACATTGTGTAGGATGCGAGGATTACAAAATGAAAGGTTACAAATGGTTAACCCTAAACTAACACTACATGATTCCTATTTATACCCCCAAGCCCTTGTATACATTTAAGCCCAAACCCATATACAAGGCCCAATACAATATATGTTGATTACTTTACTAAACTTCTAAAGTGAACATATTTTATGTTCTAACATTCTCCCCCTAAGTTTTGTAAAGTAATCATTCTCTGATCAGCTCCAGCTTCAACTCCTTTCCCCCTTGATTTCTTTATAAAACTTAGCATTGCATAAACTTCAAAGCTCCTTTAGCTCCCCCTTGAAAGTAGCTCTTATCCTTGAAGTATCAACTGAAATATCAGATCTGATGTAGACCATAACCTCGACTGAGTGCACATAAAGACAACTTTTGACTCTTGTAAACCCAACACATTCCTTAACGCCCAAAAGAATGATATGTGTGGATTATGGAATGACATCCAAGTGCATCTTCAGTATATAAAATCTGATCTGTCTTTGAACCATGAGTTGAAATAAGAATTCAACTTAAGAACTTCATCTGATCAGCTTACGGGCGGTAGCATCCGGTAGCAACACTACAAGGCAAGGGTAGAAGGCAAGCTCTGTTCAATAACTGATTAAATAAGCTCATTTTCTAACATCTTTCCAGAATACTGAACAATCAAATCCAGAACTCCTTTCTTCACGAATCAGCTGGATGATTATAAGCACTCAGGATTCTGAATTACAACTCAAGCATCAGAACAATGATTGCAGTCGCTCACACTATTGAGTGATCAAGTCAGAAGAATGATAAAGTGCTCTCAACGGTCTAACAACAAAAGAAGCTTTCCAGACTGATGATTGCAGATGCTCAGGCAGCTAACTCAATCCAAGCAGAGACCAAATCATCAAATCCAGAATCTGAAAATCTTGAAAGGCATGAGCACTCATGAAATGTAGATCAGTTGCTAAATATATGTGACCAACATATGATAAGAGTGATGTCACATATGCATTCCGCGTAAAAATCTTAGGAACAGGGCAAACTTGTATCAGAATGGGTTCAGAACAGTCAGAATTCTCAAAAATATCAAATTTTTCGCAAAACACCATCAATTCGCAGATCACTGTTGACTTTGGAGCACAATTCGCAAGATGGACTAAGCCTAGTTACCAAAATTCGCAAAGGCTTTCCTGCGAATCCTCACTTTTCGCAAGCCTTATATCTGCGAATCCTCGCCTTTCACAGACCACATACCTGCGAACCCTCAGAATTCGTATCACACATGCTTGCGAATTCTCAACTTTCACAACACTCTAGCTTGCGAATCCTTGACTTAGAACATTTTTCATATTTGGAAGCCACTTTTCGCATAGACAACTTCTGCGAAATCTTAACATTTCATATCTGGTGTCCTGCGAATTCCTAAGAACTCGCACAGAATTAATGCACAGTAGTTTGCGAATTCTTCACAATTCGCACATAACTACTTGCGAATTCTTCACTTGTAAAAATTTGTTGTGTCCAAATGTTCCCTGCGAATTCTGAACCTTGCGAATTCTTCAAAAATTCTTCTTTCTGCGAATTCTTTCAAACATCTTTGCGAATTCTTCCACTTCTTCGAGTTCTTCAACTGAATCTTGCGAATTTCTTGGATCCGGAACGATTTTCACATATCTTCCAACAAACTTTCAATACATCGAGTTTTGAGTTGAACTTTTGACAATAGGTTCGAAAACACCTTTTGAGCACAATTGTAGTTGATCACCTTGTCTAATTTCGACTCTAAAGTACAAATCAATCTAACCACAGTGACTGAAAGTTTTCGAACAAAAGAACTCAAAATCGACCAATCTGACTGTCTGGAATGAAATTGGAACTTGTTATTGATTCAATAATGATAAACTATAACCATTGAATCAATTTATCATCAAAGAACAACCAATTTCACAACAAATCACAGAAATAAAAAAAATTCACATTGACTGTTCTATCAAAACCAATCGATCTCGATCGTTCGTAGATTAATATCTTCGTTAGGCTCTGATACCACTTGTTAGGTCCATTTGAGATCAATGATTGGATTGATTGAATGATAAACAAGGAATCAAAGGGATATAAATCTGTAGTTTATTCAATACTGAAAAATAAAACTACAACTACTTAGAACAGTAGCCGTATGTCTACATTGTGAAGGATGAAAGGTTACAGAATGAAAAGTTAACCTAAACAAAGCTACATGATTCCTATTTATACCCCCAAGCCATTGTATACATTTAAGCCCAAACCCATATACAAGGCCCAATACAATATATGTTGATTACTTTACTAAACTTCTAAAGTGAACATATTTTATGTTCTAACAAAATTAACACATAAGCTCGGCTAATCTAATTTTTCCGTTTCATCCAATTTCACAACAAAACAATACGAATCTTTGACAAAACCCACTTTGTTGTTTGTCACCAACAATCGTTTGCTAAATAATTAAAGGTTTAGAAAACCAATTTGACCATAATCAATTCCTACACGATTGATCAGAAAGTATAAAAACTAATTTTATGAACCATAAACTTAGAAATTGGATGAATAATCAAAATAAGATTGAATTACATCATCTAAAACAACTACATGAAATGGAAATTACAAATGCTAGATAACCCAACGTTGAATTCTTAAAGGAACTAGCCACACATGGCTAATTGAAATCGAAAATTAAGTGAAATTGACCTAATTATGAAATTGATGAACTTGACTTGAATGATTCTCCCAATCGCCTTCTTTCTTCCATTCTTTCTTCAAAATCGAATTCGGGAGAGAGTGATTGAACAGTTGCAATCGACCCCTATTTGCTTGCTTCCAAAACCTCTAAAAAAATGCGTGAAGACCACGATTTAGGGCATTGCGACTTGGGGTGCAGATTAAAACCGCGGGAAAAGTCGCCCAGACTGATTTGAAACATCAGGCAGTGGCTAGAGGGAGTTTAGTCGCGAATTTAACTCACAGGAGAAGTCGCGGGGTTGAGTTTTTGCTCCCGAACACAATAGCCATCGCAGGTTTGGCGTGAGTTGGCTGCTGGAAGAAGTTGCTCGACGATGGAGACGACAAGCTTCACTTTTGTTCTGGACGTGGGCTTCTTTTTCTGCTTCTTATTTGGGTTGCAGTTCATGGGATTAGCATATCATCTCCTCCACAAATATATATCTATCTCCTCTTTTTTTTTTCTTTTTCTTCTAGCCCACGTAAAAGTGAGACCAAAGTCACCAAACCATAAATCACAAATATAATTCTTTTTTTTTCTTTTTATTCTTTCCTTTTTAAGCTTTCTTGCTTCCACCGCCTACAAAAGAAAGAGACCACAATACCTAAACTAAAAACAAATAAAACGTGGCCTACTTTTATAAACATTTGATTCTTATGTCCGATCCATACCTTATTTCAAAAATATGCTCAATCTTATAATTCTTTGAAATATACGCTTTGTTGGTACTTACATCCATCCTTTTCGCATCAATCAATAACCAAAATTAATGGGCGCTATTAGCTATTAAAACACGAATAAATGTAAGAGTTTCGATATAAAAATAAGTTCAAATATGCATTTATCAAAAGAATTTGTAATACAAATATTAACAATGGAGCAAGAACTATGTTAGAGAGAGGATAAAGAGTTTTGCAAATTCGAGACTCTGCATAAACGATGACAAAGTTGTTGTGATTGAATTAAACAAGAATTAACGTTGGATGGAGAATCACTTGGTCTTGATGATGTATTCTATGTGTTGTCCAGTAACACTGATGAATGCATAATACGTTTCATGTTAATCCAGAATTTGATCAAGGCATATAGAGTCTAATCAATTGCATTCAGAGTTATGTTATAGTGTAATCAGGGTTATAGCAGATTTTTAACCGTTCATGTATAGAGTTTCAACAGTGCAATCAGAGTTTGGGATCTGCACTTTCAGATAAATGAAACTTCGAAAAACTGATGCTCTATGAGTGATCTCATTGAATCTATAATTCTAGACTTCTGTTGATATGATCTTGAAAGAATTTCATGATGATATCTAAACTTGTCCATTTGCATATTGTGCCTACAGACGCCTGTTCGTGATGATCCAGAGTTTGATAAGTTTGAACCAATGCAGATTTATAAGTATGTGTTTTCAAAGTAATGGATATGTTCTTCCAGAGTACATTCTTAGTTCAATACAAAGTTATGGTTAATGCATTCAGAGTTACAAAATCTGTATATTCAGAGTTATGGTCGTTCACACAGATTTTGGACAACGTTTATAGATTTCAAGCTTAATGTGTTCAGAGCTATTTCATGATGTTTCCAGAGTTATAAGGCATTATATACAGAGTTATGGATACGTTCATACATATTTTTATCAGTGTTTCCAGAATTCAATCTTGTGTTATTCAGAGTTTCAGCTCAGTGTATCCAAATTTCAAGCTTAGTGTATCCAGATTTTGGCCTAGTACATTTAGAGTTATGCTTTAGTGTTTTCAGAGTTATGAATTGATTTTTCTGATTACAAAGGTTTCTCATCTCAGGCTTTAAAGGGATACATAACTCTAATAATAAAGGTGTATTTCTCTGATTTGCTGTCAGATTTGCACAATTGTGGCATATTGATCATAACTCACTTATTATAGCTCCAAAATGATGAGTTCAAATTATTTAAAAGGATAAGATAGAGTTTTACAACTTTGATGATTTGAGTTTTCTCAAAATCATGTTGCACATCTGTCATAAACTGTGTTAAACTATGTTGATAGAAGTTGGACATAAAGTGTTGAATTTCATGTTAATCCTTCTGATTTCAAGTTAAGGTGTTCCCTTATGATTTTTATGAATCCAAGATCTAAGAATGAAGTATTATGAACCTCTCTGATCTTAAAGATATAAGCTCTAAGTTTAAAGATCACTCAACTCGGTTTGCAAAGACAAATTCTTTGATTTGATCACTGATTTGTGCAACTATGGAAAAATGTACACAACTCACTCAATTTTTATCCTAAAATGATGAATCAAGGCTTGATGGAAATTTAAGATTCTGAAATACAATGTTTGTGCTTGGATTTTCTCAAAATAGAGTTGCTTGATGGTCAAAACCAATGACGAAGATGGCACATTGAATATGGACATAAAGTTGAAAGTTATCAGTTTTTCAAAAATAAGAGCTTAACACAAGTGTCTAATTAGATGAAAGTTTTATCAAGTGTCTTGGGCTTATTAGGTTGTTAATGGGCTTGGGCTTTTCATTTATAGTTCGACCCTTTAAATAGGTGTCTTGGGCTTATTTTGTATTTGAGAATTTGGAGATTACATACACACACACACATCCACGAGAGCTTATGAGAGTCGTGTAAATTCCTTGATTGTTCAAATCTCCTATTCCTTTCATTGTAATCCAAGCATATAAGTGGTGATCATTAATAAAAGTGTTCTTCATGTCTATCTCTACTCAATTTTGTTGGTCCCAAAGGTGCTAAACAAGTTTGTAGAAGAAGGGGGGGTTGAATACAAACACAAATTTTCAGTTTAATAAATTGTTTATTGATGAATCAAATCACAATTTACAGTTTGTTGCAGAACAAGATTAAGTAAAACCTAATCTAAATAAACTTGAGAAACACATAAATGTTTGTGTAACACCCGTAATTTTCGGTAAGTAAAGGACACCCGGACGTTTTTGGAACTTATGAACGGCGGGACTTTTGTTGGGAAATCATTGTTTGAAGTTCCTTGGAGTATCGGGGGTATTGTCGTTGAAAAAGTCGAGTTTCGGAGCTTGGTACGGGCTTGGCTACAATGCCCGGGGACTATGACAGTGTCATAGTCGCACCGGGCAAAGTCGCAACATGAAACAGAAGCAGTGGGGCATCCAGCGACAATGCCCTGGCAATGTCGCACATGAGGGACAGAGGGCTGTTGAGTACGGGTTTCAACTCATTTCTCCATTTCTTCACTTCCACATCTTCCCAAACACTCTCTAGAACTAACCTAAATCATATATGTCGATTTTGGGTCATCCTTAGCTCAAATGCTTGGGTATTATGAAGGTAAAACATCATCAAGTGGTAGGATTGGAAGCTATGATCAAGGGTTCACCATTTCCATCTTCATCTTCAACCTCAAGCTCCATTTTTAGGGCTGGCAATGGGTAAGGGTAAACCCGTTACCCGTTATGTTTCGACCCATTGGATAAGGGTATGGATAAAGAATTTTTTATCCATTTATCCACTTATCCATTACCCGTTTACCCGAAATTTTAGTGGGTAGGGTATGGATAAACGGTTTTTCGTTATCTATTACCCGTTACCTGTTACGATATAATATATATGTATGCATAATTATATAAAACTAAATATTAGTGTATATGCACATAATTATATTAAGTTAATTATTAATATTTTTTTTATAATGTTGTGTACTTTAATTTATTTTTTATATTTATCGAGTAAAAGGTTTCATGCTGATTAAATGAGAAACAAGACGGATTTATAAAAATAAATAAAACGAAAAGTGTTAGTCTTACAATTTTCATAAAAATATTATACTATGATGATATTTAGAGTAATAAAATGTTTATTACAACAAATTAGATATAAAATTATAACTATATTTATGAGCTTACATTTTACTTACATGTTTGAGGTTTAACAATATCAATTGTAGTCCAAAATAAAGTTTTATTTTACCATTTATCCATTACCTATTTCGTTACCCGCAACTTTTAATGGGTAGGGTAGGATACAGATAAGGGTTTTATGAGATGGATAATTACCCGTTTCGTTACCCGATATTTTAAATGGATTGGATAACGGATTAACCCTTACCCTACCCATACCCTATCCGTTGCCAGTCCTATCCATTTTAGGGTTTTCTAGGTTTTCACCAAAACCTAAGTGGTAAGTCCATCTCCTCCATTTCTAAACTTATTTAAGGGTTGTAAATGCTTCATTGATGATTTCCTAGTGTTTTATTACTCCAATTTTGGTTTGGAAGATTTTGAGAAAAGTTAGGTCAATTAGGGTTTTCGGCCAAAACGGAGATTTTGATATAAGATGTTTGGGGAATGATTCTAAACATTTCGATATAGTTATTCATGGTTGGAAACTTGTGAATCTAGGTTTTTGAAAGTTTGGCTTGAAGATTCAAGTTTCTCCAAAGGAGCTCAAGTTGGGGGAAAATCTAGATTTAGCCTAAATCTAGCAAGGTGAGTTCAAGTTGATTTGTGAAAACGGTGTACATGCCAAAATGTTTATTTTAAAGTGTTTTGTGTTTTACATTAAATTGTTAACTGTTGATAAGTTTTGAGTATTTTGAAGTGAAAATATGCCTTACTTGGTATTTGTCAATGTGTTGGGTATTTTGATAAGTTTTCATATTTGATAAACTTGGGTTGTTTTAGCCTCACAAAATGCCCCTATTTAGGACTTGGATGTCTTGATAAGTATTAGCATGGTTTATGCATTATTGGTGATTTTGTGCAAATAAAGTCCATTTTATAATTTATACATCTTTGGTGATTTTGTACAAATGAAGTCTAATCTATGATTTATGCATTTTGGTGTATTTGATTTCATAAATCATTTGGAAAATCTTTTGTCCCAATCCGTGATGAGTTTTGGGTTAATCACATCTTTGAGGTATGTGTCTACATAAACGCCATTGTTAATCATAAAATCCCAATCACAACAAGCAATTACTCAAGATATGAACATTATGCACAAGAACTAGAGAGAGAAAGTCTAGAGAGAGAAAGTAGATCTTGAATTAGTCACAAATCTGATCTTACAATACAATGCACTCTAGTTCGTTACAACATGATTACAAAGGCAAACCCTTATATACAAACAATCTAAAACAAAGCCTTAAAGGCTAAGGAAACTAAACTCGCTTAGACTCACTATTACAAGATCAATGTTGAATTTTACACACTTGACTTTCTTATTAAATCTTGGATACAATATTTAGACTTAACAATCTCCCCCTTTGTATTCAAGATTTAATAAAAATTTGATGCAGATCTTCAGCTCTTGATCCTTAATCTTTCATCTCTTGAAACTTTCAAACACTTTGCTCTTTTGCAGCTTTTGAAGAATCTTGGAAAGTCTTTTTAATCTTTGACGCTTTGGAAAGTCAACATGCCTTGAACAAAACAGGAAATTCTTGAAACTTCTTTGAAACTTGAAACTTCATTTCTGAAAAATCTTTCGTCTTCAAACAAAATTGTATCTTCACCACTTTGATCTCTGAATTATCTTTGGAAGAAACAAACTTTCTTGAATCATCAAATTTTCTTTGAACATTCTTCCTTCAGAATCTTTTGGCATTGAATTTCTTTATCAGACTTGAACTTTAAATCAACGGAAGCAATTAGAAATTCTGACTTGAACTTTGACAAACTTGAACTCTGAAATTGAATCTTTATAATTCTCCCCCTTTTTGATGATGTGAGCATCATTATCATCAAAATATCATCAATTTCAGCATAGGCTTTGATTTCCCCCTTTGTGAACAACAAACTATCTCCCCTTGATATTGCCGTACTTTTGATCTGAAGAGCCGAATCATGAACATTATATATCCGAATCTTTTCAAATTCAGATATAATGAGCGTGTAACCCTGATTCAACAAATGAAACAGTTATGAAAGCCTGCCAGTAACACAAAGTTACTGTGTACAACGAATGTACATTTTAAGGAGCTGGCTTGATGATGACTCCCCAGGACTTCCATTCAATCATTGAAAAACACAAGGTTTATCTATGAATGTTCTGACAGAAAAACAGAGTTTCTGTGTGCTCGTGCTTGTGTTTTGAAAGAATTATCACAATGATTGTGTTTCATAAGGCTCAAAGTATGTAAATCACTGAGACAGCAATGATTGTACATGGACTCAATGTGCAAGAGAAAGGGTCGAAGGTGGGGCAACTTTCCTTCTTTTTCAATATCAGTATCTTCCAAAAGAAGATCCGATAGATTATATGCTGCTTCCCCAGAAAATGTGAAACATTCTCTTTTTAAGAAAAGAATGAGTAGCTGGTGGGGTTGTATACAAGAGATGGCATGGGCTATTTGCCTATTTCAATGATGGTCACCAAAGAAATGTGAACCAATCAGTAATGTGGCTGCCCGGCTCAGAAAGTGGTAGGTGCAAAGTTCTGATATTCTTTTAACTCTGATCTCACACCCTCTTTCTTTTAATCATATAAGCTCACATCTAACCAATCTCTCATTTCCATTTTACCTCTGCTCACTCCCACACTCAATTCTTTTAGACCCCTCTCCCCTTAATCACTCAAAGGATTTCTTTCGGGGTAGGAAATACTAGTTATCGTGAATCCATGGAAGATCTATTAAGCACTCACACTGAATCCCATGTTCCTAAAAGTACATGCTGGTCAATGATTTTTCTTGACATGTAAAGCACAATAAATCATATGTCAGAGTATGTATGCTCATTGAAAAATATGAATGAAATTTGAGCATTTGTTCTTTGAAGATTTCTCAAAACAAGAATATTGAATGAATGAATATGAAGTCAAGAGAATTGTTTTGAGAATCTGACAATGAATCAATCAGATCAAATCAAATGGTTAGGGTATCAAAGAATTGGATATTTTGTTTATATGAACAAATATAAACAATTTATCAATGAAAGCACAAATATGAAAAAGATGAATGACGCTCAACAAATGTGAAATTGCAAACGGGAGTATTACCATCGAAAAATTGGTTCGAATTTGAGACATGGTAATAACAATTTCAAAGAAAATACTGAACCGGTGTGTATGAATACTTGACAGTATATGGACAAGATAATACACAAGTATTGATCTTTGGAAACACACGGTCATTTAAACAATTAAGCGCAAAAAAATTAAAAACATTTTAAAAATCACACTTCTATATTCATGAAATCGTTTGAGAATAAGAAGTGGTTTGAACATTTAAGAAAAGGTTTTTCATGTTCAAAAGTTGTCCTTCTTTCAAACAATCAGAGATCTAGGATCAAAAGATTTTTACCTTTTCGGCTCCCCCTCAAATCATGATCAAATGATATATATCTTTTGAGTTCCCTATGGATATTAGCACAATATCCGTCTTTAAACGTTGAAAAACGGGTCCTGATCTGTCATGTGATCAGAAGCCACCTTATTCATATTATTTATTGAAAAATAAAAGACAGAAAGCAGTAAAACAGTTTATAGAATGAGTTCTGATCTGAAGTAATCAGAAGTCATCACCTTTACTCCCCCTTAAATTAAGCATCTGAAATATGTCAGTTAAAACAGGATAGAGATCAAACACTCCCTTTGAATTGTTAGACCATCAATATCAGAAAAATTTAGCAAAGAAAAAATATAGGATAGAGATCAGATCAATTCACTCGGGATGAAGACCATCAATATCCATCGGATGCAAAAACACAGGAGTAAGGTCTTTTTAATCGCTGAGGTCCGAGTCCTAAACTGTTGTGTTTAGAAGTCATAGTCTTTCAGCATTGAAGTCCGGGTTTTGAACTGCTGTGTTCAAAAGCCATTGTCTTTCTTACTCTCCCTTGGATTGAGGTGCCTGCAACACAGTATCAATTTTCTTCTTTGGTACCCACTGGTATTTGGGTCCAGAAATGTTAGTTGCAGTGTGTGTGGGGGATATGGAGTAAGAACCATACCAGTAATGATCAGTTGATTTATGAAAATGATCATGTGTACAACAAATAGAACAATAAAATTTCTTACCATTAAGTGCTTTGTTCTTCTTTGCTTTGTGCACAGTTACACATGATTTCTTCTCTTTCAACTCATTTTCCTTATCATCTTTGACTGGTTTCTTTTTCCACACCAGTTTCTCTTTCTTGAAACTTGTTCTCCTTGGAAAAGTATCTGAACCATCTAAAAATTCATCGTAGAAAAGGTTAGTGCAACGAATCTGATTAAAGGATTTGACTGACCTGTTTGAAGAGATGAATTTCTGATTTGAACTTGAAACAGATTTTTCAAGTTCTTTGATCTTTGATGCAAAATTATCTCTTTCTTTCACAAGCTGGTCAATCTTTGTTGTGAATTCAGACTTCGTCCTTTGCTCTTTCAGCGCAGCTGCAGACAATTCAGACAACTTAGAAGTTAGCTTCTTGATTTCAGATTCAAAAATTGATCTTTCTTCCTCAAATCCTTTTTCTGACTCATTTCGCTGGCCAGATAATTCTTTAAAGAATCCCACATTTTTCTGTTCTATGGCCTTCTTTTCTTTATCAAACTTCTCTCTTTCCAAAATCAGTACTTTCTCAAAATCTGAGATTTGTTGAGAAAGTTTTATGCATTTCAGCTCCACTGACTTCTTTTCCTCAAAACACTTCTTTGAAAAATCTGAAAACTTCTTTGAAAAATTTTTCTTTTCATTTTCAAAATCAGCTTTATTATCATAAAGCTGTTTTTCCAAAACAGATAAATTCTTTTTAAGCTCAGTGTTTTCAGATTCCAAAACAGATATATTCTCTTCGAAAGCCTTCAACTTGTTTTGAAGCTCAACTGATTCTGCTTGTAGCTCAGGTGATTTCTGTTCAGTTGGCTTCAGTTGGCTTTGAAGAGTTATAATCTCTCTCTCTTTCTCCTTTATCTCTTTATCCCTCTCATAAATGATACCTGAAAAATTAGAACTATTTTTAGTACAATTTATACATTCAGGAGTTTTAACACAATTGTACAATTTAATTTGCAACTCCTGAATCTTTTTGAGGTATTCTGAATTTTTCAATTTTAGATCATTTCGCTCAGCTTCAATATCAGATATATCAGATCTGTAGTAAATTGACATCTTGAAAAAGCTTGATAGGAAAGATTGTTCCCAAACTATATATCAGAAAAACAAAAATCAGATCAAATTGAAATCTTAAAAAAAATATTTCGTGAAAAATGAAATTTGAACAATACTTGTTATTTCGCAATGTAGAAAAAAATATTTCCAAAGATGACCAAAAAAATTTTCCAGCTCTGATCAATACTTGTTAATGTCAAGTGAGGAACGCAAACCACACTGTGCGGTTGTAATGAGAAACGCACACCTTGATTGTGCGTTTGTAGTGTGGAACTCAAACTATTTTCTAGTGACCCTTAGTATGCGTTTGTCGAGTGACCTGCATTCTTTAGTATGCGTTTGTCGAGTGACCCGCATTCCTTAGTATGCGTTTGTCGAGTGACCCGCATTCCTTAGTATGCGTTTGTCAAGAGACCCGCATTCCTTAACAATGCGTTTGTGCCGTGAATCACAAGACCCATTGTGCGTTTGTGTCGTAAAACGCAAGACTCAGAATGCGTTTGTGTCGTGATACGCACAATACAAATCAAGAACCAAGATGAACACCCGCACACTCTGATGATCACACACAAACCTGGATGAATGAAACGCACACCTCAGATGAATGAAACGCATATCTGATGAAGAACACGCATATCTGATGAATGAAACGCATATCTATAAAATCAACAAATTTGCACCAAAAACACATCTAGACTTCGAATTTCGATCTGAAAAATTGACAATTCACTCACCTACACAATTCGAACACAATTCTAGCAAGCAAATTCGATTAAAAAAACACAGAAATCAACAAATTTGATTCAAGAACAGTAACCGAACGATATTAAAAAAAAATCTCAAAAATCGAAAATTGACAAAGATTTAGATTGAATTACGATATGGAATCAACACAAGACTCAATCACCAACATAAATCGAACACAATGAATCTATTTTCTTACATTAAAACCAATTTTTCACAAAAAATTCGAATGAAACAGTAAAGTACACGTTTTCTTGAAAAATTTTCGAAAATAATGATTTTCAGTCCAAATCACACAAAATTCAATTCAAATCATGATCAAATCAATTCTGAAAAGTTTGGTATGGCTCTGATACCAATTGTTAATCATAAAATCCCAATCACAACAAGCAATTACTCAAGATATGAACATTATGCACAAGAACTAGAGAGAGAAAGTCTAGAGAGAGAAAGTAGATCTTGAATTAGTCACAAATCTGATCTTACAATACAATGCACTCTAGTTCGTTACAACATGATTACAAAGGCAAACCCTTATATACAAACAATCTAAAACAAAGCCTTAAAGGCTAAGGAAACTAAACTTGCTTAGACTCACTATTACAAGGTCAATGTTGACTTTTACACACTTGACTTTCTTATTAAATCTTGGATACACTATTTAGACTTAACAGCCATTTAAATGCATTACGTTATTTGGGGGACCGTTATTTGTTGATCAAATGGATTTTTAGCATTCTAGCTCGGTGTTGACTTAAAAGAGTCTTGAGTACATTTGTCCGGTTTTAATGGCTCGATGTAGAGTCCGTTTATGAATTACATACTAACGCACTGTGTTGTATTTTGATGATACTTACATGCTTGGGTGCGTGGTCACTCTTGTGTAGTCATGTAATATTAGACTGTGTTGCATTTGATCCATAGGCACGTAAGTCAGTCTTTAGTTGATGGTCAACTGGGTATTTCAGGGTTGGACTCCAGAACTTATGTCATATGACCTTAACTTTTCAAGTGTACACTAGGAGGGCTAAGTCCGGTTGTGCTATTATGATGATGGGCGTTTCATGATGGGCGTTTTGGACCTCCGCCATTCGGGGTAATGCCATGGCTGTAGTCCTCGAATGTTGTCGGGCCTTTGGTGGTATTCATGGTAATATTCGCTAAGGTTAGTTGTCTCTTTTGGTGTAGCTTGAAGGGTGTCGTAGGGGCACTTGGGCTTGCGTTTCGTGAAGTGTCATATGACTAACGTTGTATAAGTGGCATACTTTTGTGTTCCTCCACTCTCAATGGATACGGGTCTCCCCAGTTGTCGGCCAGTAGTATTTTGGATATTTAATTGTCCATGCTTTAATATTTGGATTTCATTCCATTTTATGGTCGCACGAGTATTGAATTTCAGTTCCATGTTTTCGATCGCATATTATATTTATACGGATTGTTTTCCATTATGTAAGGGTCGAGTATTATGTCCCATCCGTGTTTTTGGGTGTTTTGGGATATGAAGTGTTATTCACATTTTCCCAAATTGGGTGTCAAATTATAATCACGTTTTGAGTGACTTATGGGTTGCATCGTTTTATAAAGAATGTTTGTATTGGATCGTTGTCTTTAAAGATACATATTATGGAAAACGAGTCGTTTCCCTTTTCTAAAGTAAACCATTTTGAAAGATCTTGATTCGAACTGAATTCCTTTCTTTAAAGATATATTCTTTCATGTTGAAACTCTTGAGCTCACTAGGCGTTAAGCCTAACCTTTTTATTTGTCGGCATGTGCATCAGGTTCCAGTTGGGATTTGGTTCTAGCGGTGCTTGAGGAGATGAGCTCTAGATTTACACGAGCGTAAGTTGTTTGATGAAGTCTTTCGCAGTTGGAGATAGTGATTGTATTTGGGTTGTAGTAACATGCGTACCTATTATAGATCGTGTATAGGAATTGAATGGTGTTTATTGAGGTTAAACCTTAATTGTTGTTGTAGTTGATTTAGATATCGTCGTACTTGGAAAATTTTAATTAGTCGCTATTTCTATATTTGAGGGTGTTACAGTTTGCACTAAGAACTAGAGATATAAGTTTGAGAGGATATAGAAATCATGGGTTTCTATACTTGGTTCACTAAGAGAAAGGATAGAAGGTTACACTCTAGAGAGTGTCTCAACCTTTCTATTTATACCCTATGCATTAAATTCTTGGCAAGATACTTTACATGTGTCACCCTTTGGTTGGTTGCATGCCTCTAACTTTTGGAGACATGCTTTTAGGCACATGATGAACAACGTAGTCTTCAGAGTTGTTGTACGATTTGTCGCAGAGGTATGTCTCTTCTGACAGATGTACTACTTGTGCAAGGATAAGACAAAAGAAACTTGGAGCATAAGCTTTGTGATCATCAATCGCTGAATATCTCTTCCTTTAGAGAGATCAAAGGAAGTGCAGCGATCGCTGAAGCTTTTCTTCAAAGTTCTTCACATGTTGTAGACTTGTCTTGGTTTCACTGATGTCCGCATCAGATCATGAGTAGACTTGTCGTTTTTTCAACAACTTTGTTATCGAGTCAGCAGTGAACATCTTTGTCGCGAAACTTGTCTTCAGAGATTACATTTAACAGTATACATTAGAAACTATCAGTGATACTGAACAGACTCAGTATGCTATCGCTGATGGTGAAACACTAATACATACAGATGTTAAACATAATTTCCACTAAGTATATATAAAGGATCATCATCAAATCACTAAGTGAGTTTGGATCAACAATCTCCTATTTGATGATGACAAAGCAATAGAAGATAATTACTTTAATTCAAAATATAAGGATAGTCAGGACTCATAACATACATGTCCCAATTACTATTTTGAGGGATCTTTTACAGTACTGACGATGTAAAGTACTTCACTGAATTTTTCATTGATTCGTAAATAGTGATTACAAAGAGAATGTGAAAATTTACAAGTACAAGTGAAGTCCTACACTACTGTAAGTCTAACTAATAGATTACAAGAGAAAAGGGTAACCTATCAGCTAAGGTGGTTCTTCCTTGACAGGGAACTCTTATACTACAATCATGTGTTCAGGTACCTCTTCTCCTCTCTGTCTTCGATCAGTTGCTTCTTTTTGAATAAGATTCTTGATGAGGGTCCCTGATGTTGAATCATCGCACCATACATAGAGAAGATCCTTCAGGTGTCCAAGAGGGCAGATAGGAATTTCTGAAGCCCTTTGAAACCTGATGTTTTCCTCGTCATCACGGAAGAAAATACCAAGGGGCTCATTTATCACTTTCCCAGGTCTGAGAGATTTACCATGGGGCAGTGATAAGTCGAGAGCTAAGAGATCAAGAGAAATTCCAACCACTGCTTCCTTGGAGAATTTGATGCTTGTCTCATTCCTGATTACAGTATCATTATCAGAGAGAGCGACATTTTTCTTTCTGGAAAATCTTGGCTTCTGTGGAAGAGCTGAGGGCATACTCATTCTTGCAGTGACTCTATTGATAAGAGCATTGAGAAGTTCTTCAACATTGCCTCTGAATTTGGACTCTGATTTCTTCAGTGCTTCCTTAAACTCCAGCCATTCATGAAATCCAAAAGTCTCCACTTTTGAAAGGAACATGGCTTTTGCAGTACCATCTCTTCTGAATATCTCCATGGTGATAGTCTGTTGGTTGTACCTTTTTCCCCTGAGATGGTCACGACAGAGATCTTTGAAGGGTCAGACCTATGAAGATGCTTATTTCTGCACCAAGCAAGTTCACTATCGTTGATTTCCTTTGCTTTTCTGTTCATCTCCTCTATCTCCTTAAGAAGTGTTGCTTGTACTTTCACCAGGTTCTTTTTCAACTTCTTGTCTTTAACCAGGGTTGATTGTACCTTGAGAGCTAGAGAGTCATCCTCTTGGCATTTAACTATTAAACGTTCAACCCTTATCGACTCTTCTATTTCT
Source organism: Arctium minus (assembly GCA_954870635.1). NCBI lineage: Eukaryota > Viridiplantae > Streptophyta > Magnoliopsida > Asterales > Asteraceae > Arctium > Arctium minus. The sequence goes on along the minus strand of OX941096.1, from coordinate 7,961,016 downwards.
TCCGGTGTTAGAAAAGTAAGCTCTTCAGTGGAGGATTGAGAAGGGATCTCCAGATGAGAGATCATCTCTGAGCGTCTTTTAATTTCATCCTCTGACCTTATGAGAAGCCGAGAGGGTCTTGTTGGATGGCTCAATTACTCTTCTTTTTCATCAGTCTCTCTGACAGACTGGGATTATTTGTTCATCAGCTGGGGAAGCTGGGATTATTTACAGAGAAGCTCCCTTAAGCAGGGGAGAGAACTGTATGAGTAAAAAGAAAGATGAGTTAGTGTTTATTTTGAGGGAGGAGAAAGATAAAGGCTAGAAAGACAGGGGTGAAAGGTGGGAAAAGAAGGAGATGGTAACAATGGAGAGACATACCTGAGAAGGTAGCTCCCCCTCAGATGCTGACAGCAATTTCAGATTCCCTTCAGCAGAATCCCCTTTTGCTTGCCATGGGAGGTGGAATCTGAAGGCTTGTCTTGTCTCTCCCCTGCTTCATTTATTATGACTCCTTTCATCGCTGGGCTGGAGCAATGATTGGCGCAGGGATGAAGCATAAGGATGGATCCTCCTCGTCATCATCATCATCAGCGATGACATCCTTGGAACGTTGATCTTCCAAATCAAGTTCCTATTCATCATCTTCTTCTTCATTATCTCTTCTTCCATGATCACTAGAGAAGAGAAAGGAGGTGTTACAGCTGATTCTTCAACTGTCTTCTACCCCTCAACATGATGAGGAGGTTCATTTGTAACAACCTCTATGTTGACCACTGTATTTTCTTCTTCAAGGCCCTTCTCCCCCTCTTTATCATGATCAACGGGGGAGGTATTAACAGCAGCAACAACAGAGTCATCAGCAGAAGTTTTCCAGGCATCATCCTCCAACGCCTTGAGGCGATCTTCAATCTCTGGAATCAGAGAGGTGGCCCCAATGACGAAATCAGCAGTAAGCGTCAGGGACATCCTATCATCATCAGTGAAAGAAGGCTCGGGTTCTGGAGCTGGTGCCTTCAACTTTGCTAAAATTTCAGCTAGCAACTGATTGGAAGAATCAATCTTCCCACTGAGAGCTTTTGCCTCTCTAGTGAGATTGTCGACATGGCCATTGAGAGATTAGAGTTGTGTAGAATTGGCATCCACGTTGGTCTTTAGCGACATTTCTTCTTCCTCTAACGCTGAGAGCTGGGAAGCTTCAGCTTTGGTGGAGACGGCAGAGGAGAGAGTCTTCAGTTCCGCACCAGCAGTGTTAACTACTGATCTGTTGGTGTTGAGAGAAGTGGATAGAGATTCCACCTACTGGATGACCTTGTTGAGGGAGGCATCCACCGTGGCCAAACTAGGACCTGTAAAAATAAGTTAGTTGTTGAGCAAAGGATGGCTCATGCTTATTTACTAGGGTGGGAGAAGTGTTTAAGGATGGAGAAATACCTGATGTATCATACAAATTAAAAAATGCCATGTCCTTTTCAAATAAAGAGGAGGGAAAAGTTGTTTGACGAAAACCTCCGAGAGGGAGGCCATCAGGTCCTAGATTTGCAGCTTAAAAAGCTGACTGCTGTAAATGTGAAAAGCTAGAGATAAAAGAAGGAGGAGATAGAAGGGTTAAGAGTGAAATAATAGGACTGGTGACTTTAGTAATTACCTATGCAATGCTTGAGGGCACTGAGAGTATTGGGGTTCACACCAATACTGAATCAGTGGTGAGAGCCACTGAAGTGGTTGAGGGTGCAGCTGTGGAAGAGCGATCCACGAAACTATCCAGAGTGGTCTATTGAGAGACGACCTCGGTTGTTGGTTGCTGAGAGGCTTGCTCGTTAGTCTTCCTAGTCTTTTTAGAGGAACCAGGGATAGCTGAGGATTTGCGTTTGTTGGAAGTGGTGGTAGCAGCGGGGATAGCCGAGGAAGGAATCGTCGACGTAGTTGCTGAAGTCGATAAAAATGGAGAGAATAGGGAGAGTAGGGTAAGAAGACTTACCTTGTTGTCAGCAGGGATGACGTTAAGGACCGTACGTAAGGGATTTTGAGTTCCCTCTCAGCCTTCTCGACCTTTGAGAGTAGGTCCTCGAAGATAATGGTGGCGTAGTCAATGTGCCTTCCAGGGACGACTGAGAATCCCATTTGCAGTTGAACTTTGCTGGCTTGATCCAGCGATCCCATCTTCCCAGTCAAGCATTGGATGATGTGGGTGAGGATGTAGTTGAGTTCAGAAGGCATTTTTTCCTTCAAGATCTTAGTGAGCTTTTTGTCAAGGTTGTTGGTGCGGGGCTTGAAGTCCCATTGATATCCCATCAGGTCTAGAAACCTGATCAGCTCTTCGTCAGTTGGGAGAGCCTCAAAACCTTCATCGCCCTTGGAAGGAAATCACATAACAGTGCGTAGGGCAGTAGCAGTGATGGTGGCAGCGCCATGTTGGGTTTGGAAGGAGATGGCAGTCACTTTGTTTCCCTACCTGGTGGTGACTTGGCTTTTCTCAGCAGTATACCAGAACAGCTGAAGGAGAGTCCTGGATGCAGGTGGAGCAACCTTCAGTGCATAAGCAATAGAGGAGTCCTTCAGAAAGTCATCAGCATACTGAAGGTGTGGGGAAGGTTTCTTGTTAGAGAAGTCCACCAGTTCCAGGTAGTTGTTTGGGGTGAGTTGAGAGGCAGCAATGTCGAACTTGACGTTCTTCAATTTGATGAGAGTTGTTTGGGAGGCCATTTCTGAAATGGTAGAGAGTAGTAGAATGCAGAGTTTTTAGAAACAAAGTATTATTAAAAGAAATTTACCAGTTTCCTTTTTAAGAAGGAAACTTGTAAAGGAAGTTTTTAGGCAATATTTGAGAAGAAGTAGAAAAATGTTTAGTTTCATTTTTAAGAAGGCGATATGAACAGTCTTACAAACCAAAAGGTTGTGCATAAAAATCATGAAGAAAACATGATTTTAATAAAGAAAAACAGTTTTTAATCTGAAAGACACAAGGTTTAGGATTAAAAAAGAGGTTTTTGAGGTAAAGGAAAGAAGAACAAGAATTTGTATTTCTTGAATATTTGAATATTCAAATTTGAGTTCTTAAGTTCTTAGGTTGCTTGAATGCCGAGAGTAATTTTTGCCTTTTGAGAATATGAGAGTGTAAAAGGTAAAATTATGAAATGACAAGGTTTTTATATGTGAGAGTGAGGAGAGAGAAATAATTTAGAGTGGGAAAAGCTACTCATCATGACACGGACACGTCCCACGAATTTGATTGGTCATGAAATGCAACGGACGAATGTGTTAGAAAAAGGCGTGCCATGGATTATCGATTCGTATGATGTCACAGGAGAAAGAGTGTCGTTTCACTTTTTAGAGTATCTCTGATAGAAAGTCAGGGATACGTTTTTCCTTTTTAAAGAATCACTGATGAGAAATATGAGTGATAAATTTTATTTTCAAAAAGCTTTTAACCATTTGAAGAAAGTCAGTGATTATTTGTTAATTTTTGAAAAACATCTCGCTGAATAAAATTCCTTGAGGAAAGAGAAGAGATGAGAATACATACCTGAATGTCAGATACATTTTTTTCAGGGATTATGAGATGAATATGATTGAATTTTATTTCTGACTTGATGCATGAACGTTGAAGAGTTTATTCTTCAAGGTTCAGCATACCAAGCTCACTGATGAGAAAGTTAAATCTTGTCTCATCAAGAGGTTTGGTGAAAAGATCAGCAAACTGATAGTCAATTGGGATAAAATGAAGTTTGATGTCTCCATTCATCACATGATCTCTGATAAAATGATCTCTGATTTCAATGTGTTTCGTCTTTGAGTGTAGCCCTGGATTGTTTGCTATAGCGATGACACTAGTGTTGTCGCAATAGATTGGAATTTTGGATAGCTGAAGGTCATAATCTATTAGTTTTCTCATCCATAAGATCTGAGCACAACATCTTCCAGCGGCTACATACTCAGCTTCAGTTGTGGAAGTGGACACTGAGTTTTGCTTTTTGTTTGTCCAACTTACCTGCTTTCCACCTAGGAGTTGACATCCTCCAGTTGTGCTTTTTCTATCTAGGTTGCAACCTGCAAAATCACTATCTGAATAGGTAGTGAGATTGAACCCTGAGTTTTTGGGGTACCAAAGACCGAGGTTAGGAATTCCCTTAATATATCTGAAAATTCGTTTTACAGCGATCAGATGGGATTCCTTGGGTTCTGATTGATATCGTGCACAGAGACAAGTAGTATACATGATATCAGGTCGGCTCACTGTAAGTTACAGGGAGCCTATCATTCCCCTATAGGCAGTGACATTAACAATTTTCCAGAAGGATCCTTATTTAATGGTATCGGAGATGCCATAGGAGTTTTCATCGCTGAAGATTGAGTAAGATCAAACTTTTTCATCATATCTTTAACATACTTACCTTGATGAATAAACGTGCATTTATCAAATTGCTTGATCTGAAGTCCAAGGAAGTAAGTTAGTTTACCCATCATACTCATTTTATATTCTTTCTTCATTCTTTCAGTGAATCGAGTACACATAGATGGGTTAGTATAACCAAATATAATGTCATCAACATATATTTGAACAAGAATAATATGACCTTTTATCTTTATGAAGAATAGAGTGTTTTTTATTTTGCCATGCTCAAATTTTTCAGAGATAATAAAGCATGAGAGAGTATCATACCAAGCGTGAGGAGCTTGTTTTAACCCATAGAGAGCCTTATCCAACTTATAGACAAAGTGTGGATGTTTAGGGTCAGAGAACCCTGGGGGTTGTTCAACATAGACTTCTTCACTCAACTTTCCATTTAGGAATGCTGACTTGACATCCATTTGATATACCTTGAAGTCATTGTGAACTGCATAGGCTAAGAATAATCGAATTGATTCAAGCCTAGCCATAGGGGAAAAGGTTTCATCATAGTCTATGCCTTCCTCTTGTATGTATCCCTGATTCATCTAACTTGTTTCGATACACCTATTTGGTGCCTATAACAGTTTTGTCAGATGGTCGGGGAACGAGATTCCAAACTTTGTTTCTTTCAAACTCAGTCAGCTCTTATTGCATAGCGCTGACCTAGGTTGGATCTCTGAGGGCATCATCAGTCTTCTTTGGCTCAATTAGAGAGAGAAAATTAACGAAGAGATAGATATTACCTGAACTTCGTCGAGTTTGAATACCTACATCTGGATCACCAAGGATTTGATCTATTGGGTGATTTTTGGTGCGTCTCTGAGCTGGAGCATGATCGCTTGATTCAGTCATTGGATCAGCAGTAGGAATGTTTACTGATGAAGAAGCTTCAGCTTGAGGTTCATCAACTATTAGTTGTTGTGGTTCAGATTGAACATCATTCACTGAGAGATCTTTAGAGATGGTAGGTGTTTCAGAGGTTGAAATATCTGATGGAGGGAATGTGTTTAAAGGAACAGTTGACACCCATGAGGTGGATTCAGTGTTAGGAGGTATGATGTATGGAACATCATCAGCATTGGTAGGGTGTGCATGATGATGTGAGTTGAAGAGAAGTTCAGTTTCCCCATAGTGTGAAAACATCCAGGCATTGAGTTCTTCATTATCAGCGATAGGTTTAGAATTCGATGACCTGGATTCATCAAAGGTGACATGAATTGTTTCTTCTACTGTTTGTCTTCCCTTGTTGAAGACCATGTAGGCTTTGGAGATTGAGGAGTATCCGAGAAAAATTCCTTCATTAGCCTTTGGATCAAATTTTCCAAAGGTATCTCTGTTGTTTAAAATAAAGCATTGACAACCAAAGATATGAAGAAAGTTGATAGAAGGCTTTCTTCCATGGAAAAGTTCATAGGCAGTCTTGTTGAATCGTTTAACAATCAGCGACCTATTTTGAGTGAAACAGGCCGTATTGATAGCTTCTGGCCAAAATTGAGCTGGAAGATGAGAATCGTTGAGCATTGATCTGGCGGCTTCAATGATCGTTCGGTTTCTTCTTTTAGTGACTCCATTTTACTGAGGAGTTCTCGCAGATGAGAAGTTATGAGAAATTCCCTTGTTCTCAAAGAAGTTATTCATGGAACTATTTTTGAATTAAGTTCCATGATCGCTTCTTATTGAACGAACAGTTAAGTTATTAAGTACTTCCATTTTTCTAACAAAATATATAAGTTCTTCTGGGGATATCACTCTTACAACGGAGGAATATCACCCAGGTGTAGCGAGAGTATTCATTTACTACGACAAGAGTGTACTTCTTTCCAGTTATGGATTGAATGTTGACAGGGCCAAACAAATCCATATGCAATAGTTGAAGAGGACTTCTCACTGATGAAACTTGCTTAGATTTCAAACTAGCTTTTGTCTGCTTTCCCTTTTCACATGCTGAACAGAGAGATTCCTTGGCATATGAATGTCGAGGTAGACCGGAGACTAGTTCTTTTGAAGAGAGAGTGTTCAGTGTTTTGAAGTTTATATGAGAGAGCCTCTTATACCATAGCCAAATGACATCTGATGAGGCTTTGGACAGAAAACATACATTCTCAGTGGTTGTAGAGTTCATGTTTATTACATAAACATTTTCCATACGATAATCGCTAAGAGCAAGTTTTCCATGTTTGTCCATCACTGAACATGCTTTCTTAGAAAAGCATACTTCAAAGTCTTTATCGCATAGCTGACTAATGTTGAGAAGATTGTGCTTCAATCCGTCTACATAAGCGACTCTTCGGAAGGTAGTTGTACCATTGATGAGTACACCAAACCCCTGGTATATCCTTTTCCATTTCCACCAAAGGTCACTGAGGGACCTTTCTCTTCCCTGTATTCAGTGAGCAGGTCTTTTTGGCCAGTCATGTGTCGAGAGCATCCACTATCAAGATACCAGATACCCTTCGATCCCTGCAAACATAAGAAAAATTAAGTTTTGATTGGTACCCACTTCTCAATGGGTCCAGTTGGGTTAGTGGAGATGGAAGGTTCAACAATCTTCACAATGTTTGTGGATTTAGCGTCAGTGGTAACCTTCACTTCAGTTAATTTCTTAACTTTAGTGGTATTTTTTACCTTGGCAGATTTTTCAGCCTTGGTGACCTTCTTAACCTTGGGGGCATTCATTCTCACTTTGGATATCTTTTCAGCCTTAGTGGCGTTTGGACATTTACTGGCAATATGGTTAGTAAGTCCACAGTGATAGAACTTTCTATAGCTGAAAGTGGTTTTAACACCAAAAGCATTAGAAAACTTGAGATGAGTCGGGCCAGCTCCAAGAATGCCCTTAGCATTAGATCTCGTAGAAACTTTCAGTTCTTCTGATTTCTTAGGCTTGATGCCAATCTTTAGTTTTGGAATAGATCTCTGAATATTAGAGGTCTTGGATCCATAACTAGAAGATTGACTCGCTGAAGGTTTAAAAACAACCTTTAGCTGTGCTACCTTTGTATCCTTCTGAGGATGATAGGAAATGGATTTTCCTTTATCAATGACTTTAGAAATCTTAGATGAATCCATAGGGATAGGATTCGAAGATGAGGAACATTGAGATGAAGAAGTGTCAGGGATAAAAGAGACAAACATTCCAAACTTAAGCATGGAACAGTATCCTTATCAAAATTATAACCAAGACCGGTTGTAACACCCGTAAATTCCTGTCTATGAAAGCCAATCCTTTGAGAAATCCTTGATTCTGATCATAGAATTTCATCCCTTACGCCTTACCTTTTAAGCCTTATCGCATCATGGGTGCTCCGGATGAAAATGGAAGAAATCAGGGCTTGGGACACTCTGGGCGATAGTGCCCTGGCGATAGTGCCCTGGGCACAATCGCCGGGCACAATCGCCAACAGGGTGATGTCCACGGTACAATTTGGGCGATAGTGCCCTGGCGAGAGTGCCTTGGGCACAATCGCCGGGTACAATCGCCGACGGCCCTGGTCGTTTTTAATCAGCCTTGAACAGCCCCTCTTCATTTATCTCAACCCCCTTTCACCCTTTTTCTCTCTAGAAACCGAACCCCAAAACCTAAAATCAGTTTTATGCATCAAAGGCACCAAATCTTTTATGTTCCAAGTGTTCCTCCTTCCACCCATCAAAGATTGAAATTTATGGTCAAGAAGCTTCATCTTCACCTTCAACCTCAAGTTCATTTCGGGTTTTCTAGGTTTTCATCAAAACCTAAGTGGTAAGTATATTCTTTCCATTTCCAAACCTTGTAATAAGTTATGAATGCTCCATTGATGTTTCCCTAGTATTTGGCTTATCAAATCTCGGACTTGATAGTTTTGGGAGAAACTAGGGTTTGGATCTCGTTAGGGATTTTGGTGTATTATGTTTGGGGAATATCTCTATATGGTTGGATGTGGTTATTTATGGTTGAAGTTGTGTGGATCTAGGTTTTTGGAGGATTTCGGCTTGAGGATTCAAGTGGTCGTCAAGAGAGCTCGTTGGGTGAAATCTAGATTTAGCCTAAATCTAGCAAGGTGAGTTCAAGTTGATTTGTGAAAACGGTGTACATGCCAAAATGGTTATTTTAAAGTGTTTTACATGAAATGGTTAACTGCTGATAAGTTTGGAGTATTTTGAAGTAAAAATGTATTTTACTTGGTATTTGTCAAAGTGTGAGTATTTTAATGAGTTTTCATATTTGATGAACTTGGTTTATCTTAGTTCCATAAAATGCTCATATTTGGGATTTGGACATCTTAATAAGTAATAGCATGGTTTGTGCCTTTTGGGGATTTGGTACAAATAGAGTCCATTTCATTACTTATGCCTCCTTGGTGATTTTGTACAAATGAGGTCTTATTCATGACATACGTAAATTGGTGTATTTGGGTTCACAAGTCTATTTTGGAAAACCTTTTTGCCCCGACTTAAACTGTGTTGGAATCCATCCAAGCATTTTGGAAGCGTGTAATTTCACGGTATGGGTCGAGTGTGTTTATTATATTGAAAAATGTGATCGTGGGTCAAAAGATGTTTTGAGCATTTTGGCTCGATATCGTTTAAAGGATTTTTTAGGACACTTGTCCGGTTTTATATGGCTCAATGTAGAGTCCGTTTATGACGTACGTACTAATGCGTTGTGTTGCGTATTGAGGTTGGTTACGGGCTTGGGTGCTTTGGTCATTCATGTGTAGTCCGGTAACATTAGACAGTATGTAATGGATCCATAGGCACGTGAGTCAGTCTGTTTTGGGATGGTCAATTGGGTATGGCGGGGTTGAACTTCGGTACCCATGTTTTATGACCGGAAACTTTACAAGTGATCGCTAGGAGGGTTCAGTCGGCTAGTGCTACCGGAGTAGTAGGTGCTAGGACCTCCGCCGCTCGAAGTAATGCTTGGGAGGTAGTCTTTAAGTGTGCCGGGCCTTCGGGATGAAGTTTTTCGGAATGATCCATCAAGGTCAACTGACTTGGGGTGACACTTGTAAAGAAGTCGTAGGGACACCGGGCTGGGATGTCGGGAGGTGTCATGCGATTAACGTTGTTTGGGTGGTATACTTTTGTGTTCCCTCCACCCTCAACGGATACGGGTTTCCCCCGTTGTTGGCCATCAGTATTTTAAATATAATAACGTCTTATTTTATTGTCATTGGTTCCTTACGGTCGCGTGAGTATTGGACCAAGTGTCCATGTTTTCGGACGTACGGTATATGTGGTTTTGATAGCGATTTATGGGTCGAGCACTCTGTCCCGCCCGTGTTTTGGGTACTTTGGGTTATAAATGGTTATTCATGTTTTTACCAAAATAAGTGTCAAACTATGATCCCGTTTGGGTGAGTTATGCGTTGCACCATTTTATAAGAAACGTGTGTTTTAGGAGCATTATCTTTAAAAGTGTATATTATGGGAAAATGTGTCTTTTCCATTTCGAAGTATAATAATTTCGAAGGATCTTGACTTTAACTGATTTCCTTTCTTTTAAAGATATATTCGTTCATGATAACACTCTTGAGCTCACTAGGCGTTAAGCCTAATCTTTTTATTTGTCGGCATGTACATCAGGTTCCTAGCGGGTGGTTCAGTTCTAGCGGTGCTATGAAGAGTTGAGCCTTAGCCTTACAAAAGTAAGTAATTGGTGAAGTCTTCCGCGAGTTGGAGATAGTGACATGTTTTGGGTTTTAGTAGCACCCGTCCTTATGGTTTACTGTATGTATAGATAGAAGGTGTGCTTTGTAACTAAATCTGAATTCGTGGTTATAGATGATTCATTTATTGATGTATTTAGAAAATTTTAAATAAGTTGCTATTTCCAGATTTGAGGGTGTTACACCGGTTTTATCATGATCAGGGATTTGAGCACTTAATATCTCAGTCACATTAGTTGAGGATTTACACCATCCTTCAACTATTTCATTTTCAGCTCTGAGAGCAGCGATAGTTTGTTCGCGTTCGATGTTGATGATTTCATTAACGATGACTTGATCTTTTAAACTTTCCTCTAAAAGAGTTAGTTCCTTGATCCTTAAATGACATTTTTCTAGTTGTTTAGTTAAATCAATATTTTTGTTTTCAGCTAATGTTTTGCCATTTAGAGCGTTGTATAAGTCAATCGTAGTACATCAACAGCACGACGTCTCTCAGCTTCAGGAAGAGAGGGGTTAGTAGAGATTAATACCTGAGAGGAGATGAAGGTGGTGGTTGATCCTGAAGGTTCTTCCACTTCTTCTTTAATCTCAGCCATGAGGCAAAGATTAGCAGCTTCCTCTTCATCAGAACTTGATTCTTCTGATTCGGCCCAATCGTGTTCTTCAGCGATAAGACCCTTACCTTTTCGCTTGTAGCTTTTCAGCTTATCTTGTTTTTCTTTTAGCTTAAGGTAATTGTTATCGCTGGTCTTCTTAGATGAAGAATGTCTGAAAACTTTCTTTGACCTGCACTCGCTGGCAAAATGGCCAATTTTCTCGCAGTTGAAGCAAGTAGCAGTTGCCTTATTAACAGGGGTTGATCTAGGATTGCCAGGTAGGGAGAGAGGCTTTTTTCTTCTGAAACTGCTCTTTCTTGCAAATCTCTTAAAAGAGTTTGTCAAGAGTGTTAGAGAATCATCAAACTCTGAAAGGTTAGCGTCTGATAGAGTCTCTGAGTCAGAATCTAACTCAGTGATAGTGAGAGTAGATCGCTGAGATGGGACGATCTCTGAAGAGACTAAAGCAACATGAGTGCTTTTGGAGTCTTTAGAATCTTTAACAAGATTTTTCTTCAGAAAATTTGATTGCTCATAATTGAGCAAGATCCCATATAGAGTACTAAGAGAGAGATGATTTAAGTCTTTGGTCAGCTTGAGACACATTGAATAGTTGTCCCAGCTTTCAGGAAGACATTCCAAGAATTTAGTTAGGACCTCAAAATTAGAATAGGTCATACCAACAGTCCTTAGATCAATGATTAAACAGTTAAATCTCTGGTGAACATCAGATAGAGACTCATTCTTACCACAGATGAAACGTTCATACTGCCTTACCAAGTTGATCTTCCGGATTTCTTGGATTTCAGTGGTACCTTCATACTGAACACATATAGTGTCCCACATTTCCTTAGAAGTTTTAAGATGCATGACGGATTGGAAGGCTTCATCAGGAAAGGCCATAGAGATAATGGTTTTTGCCTTTGCATCTAAACCAACTTTCTTTTTATCTTCATCACTCCACTGTCTTATTTCTTTGGGAGTGTATCTTTTAGGAACAGCGGGTGTGGTTGCAGTGGCAGGAACTGCAGTTATGATTAGAAATGGCTCATAGGGTCCATTTGCAACGTACTCAAGTATAGTAGGATCTACACCTTCTAGAAATAACATCTTTCGATTTTTCCAGAGAGCAAAATTGTCTCTGCTAAATCGAGGTAGTTTAGAGAGTGAACCATTATCATAATAATTTGAGCTTGTGTTCAGTGCCATTTTTTAGAATAGTAAGGAAGAAAGTAAAGCAAGATCTTGTTTATGAGATTAAACAATTTGCTCTGATACCACTTGTTGGTCCCAAATGTGCTAAACAAGTTTGTAGATGGGGGGGGGGGGTTGAATACAAACACAAAATTTCAATTTAGTAAATTTTTTATTGATGAATCAGATCATAATTTGCAGTTTGTTGCGGAACAAGATTAAGTAAAACCTAATCTAAACAAACTTGAGAAACATACAGATGTTTGCACTAAGAACTAGAGATATAAGATTGAGAGGATATAGAAATTGGAGGTTTCTATACTTGGTTCACTAAGAGAAAGGATAGAAGGTTACACTCTAGAGAGTTTCTCAACCTTTTTATTTATACCCTATGCATTAAATTCATGGTAGGATACTTTACACGTGCCACCCTTTGGTTGGTTGCATGCCTCTGACTTTTGGAGACATGCTTTTAGCCGCATGATGAACAGCGTAGTCTTCAGAGTTGTTGTACGATTTGTCACAGAGGTATGTCTCTTTTGACATATGTACTTCTTGTGCAAGGATAAGACAAAAGAAACTTGGAGCATAAGCTTTGTGATCATCAATCGCTGAATATCTCTTCCTTTAGAGAGATCAAAGGAAGTTCAGTGATCGCTGAAGCTTTTCTTCAAAGTTCTTCGCGTGTTGTAGACTTGCCTTGGTTTCATTGATGTCGGCATCAGATCATGAGTAGACTTGTCATTTGTTCAACAGCTTTTTCTTCGAGTCAACGGTGAACATCTTTGTCGCGAAACTTGTCTTCAAAGATTACATTTAATAGAATACATTAGAAACTATCAGCGATACTGAACAGACTTTATGTGCTATCGCTGATGGTGAAACACTAATACATACATATGGTAAAGATAATTTTCATTAAGTATATTTAAAGGATCATCATCAAATCACTGAGAGAGTTTGGATCAACAAATTTCTATGGAGTTTATGTATTGTTGCCTAAATATAGGATCTATAGCTTATATCTTCGTATATGTTGATGACATTATTATTACATGAAGCTTATCTCTGTTTATTGATGACCTGACTCAAAACCTCTATGCACAATTTGCTTTGAAAGATTTGGAAACATTGAGTTACTTTTTGAGAGTTCATGACATTTTCACCAATCATGGTCTCCATTTAACACAAGAGAGTTATCTTCTATATTTACTTTAGTGAACTAGGATGACTCAACGTAAGCCGATGTAACACCCCAAAAATTGGGATAAACAAAAAATTTCCAAAAAAGAGAAAGTGGTATATAATGTCAAAACATGAGCCCTCCCAAAATGGGAAACAATACACGTATGTTTAATTATAAGTTTGTAATTCAGCGGTAAAAGATAACAACCTCATAATCTAATCTCTAACAAGAAATAAGATTACAATTGGGTGTCATCTGTAACCTAAAAATATAAATCTTCAACTAACCCAAGCAAAGCCTTGTTAGGGATCGCGCCGCTATAACCTGAGATGCACGTTGACACCAAACAAGTGTTAGACCAAAAATCCTAGTGAGTTAAACAAGTAATATATATAACATGTAATAATTAAAATTAATCAGCATGATCGTTTAGTTTAATTCCTTGGAATCGACGGGGGAGACCTATTGCATCAAACAAGTTTCACCTTAAAAGTCGATATACCTTAGCATCTACTCTCATGAGTAATATCGTAAGGCCCGACACATCAAGGACTATGTTAGTGCACAAATACGTTGGATCCAAGATCATGGGAATTAAAAGTCAAAGCCCAAATCAAAGCCTCTCATTGCAAAGTCAAGTCAAAGAGTTTAAAGAGGAAAGTCAAAGTCAATTGTAAAAAGTCAACTAGTTTAGTTTGTTTAATTGTCTTTGTAACTTGTTGGTATAAAAACCTTTTGTTCTTTTGTATTTTCGTGTAGTACTTTGAGAAAATTACATTGTAGAGAGAGAAATATTCCACTATGAGAGATAATGTAATCTATGTGATTTGTGATTCAATAATATGGCATCTTGAATTGTAATTGTTGTTCATCTTGATCTTATTGCACATATTGGAATAACATACTACCTCCAAGGCATTACATCAAATGTCAGAGGTCTAGGTACATACCTCCAAGGTGGAACCCAAGACTATATCATCCTAGCGTCTACTTGATGATTCATCCAAATTCCACATATATTATAACACATATTTACTCCAAGCAAAATGTGTACCATGTCAATAACTGTAAGCTTATGGTCCACCTATTATATTTAACATAAGGAAACTTAACCATAATAATCCAATCCTCCAAACAGGCCAAATAGGCATACAATCCCACATACGTGTTATCAAATGTTAAAGTTACATATTATGCACATAAAAGCACAAGAACAAAAACAACTTGTATATAAGCACCAAAGATACCTCTTATAGGACCAAAGCCTCAAGTTTAGTTGAAACCCTAAAATATGAGGTTAGAATGGAAATGCATAATACCAATGAGTTTCCATAAAACCCTTTCAAGATAGACTTCAAACCATGTATTATGCTTATAAAGTGTCCAAATGGGGTGACTTGTACCAAGGACTCCATATATCTCTAAAATGGGTAAATCACCAACATTTCTCAAAAATAGAGTATAATACAAGTAAGATGTGAAGAGATGATAAAATGCATTTGACATGTATCTAGTTTTTTTACAAAGAATTTAAAACTCACTTGTTAGGTTTTTGGAAGGAAACTACAAACTTACAAAAACCCTAGAAGAGTGGAGGGGATGAGTTGTGGTTTGGTCTTGCTTGAAATCTACCACTTGATGACCCAAAGGGAGTTAGATGAGATCACATAATGCTCTCAACAAACCCTAAGCTAAAATTTAATGAGGAGGAAGGTAGAGTAGAGAGAAATCGCTCCTAAGGCTCCCAAAATCGCTCTCCAAATCTGAAAGTTGTAATAAATGGGAAAAACATAGGCTGGAAGGGCTTTAAGCCCGTCTGACTGGGCGGGCGATTGTGCTCTGCGATTATGCCATATGGCACTTTCGCCGAAGATGTACCGAGAGGGGGAGGCCCGGGGCGATTGTGACAAGCGGATGTGCCCTTGGGCACAATCGCTGTCACTCTCGCCAAGATTGTACTAAGGGTGACACAACCCGACGACAGTGACACGCGGTTGTGCCCTATGGCACTCTCGTGGTCACTATCGCACACTCACACCTAATGATTTACAACTTTTAATTTTTGAAGTGATATTCCGATGTGATTGAAAACAAGGTTTATCACTTAATTAATTTTCGAAAAAATGCATATATAAACGTAAGTTAACACATAAACGTCTTAGAGCCTAATGAGAGATTATCTTACTTAAGAAATTGCGGGTGTTACAACCGATATCGTCTTCGGTTTCACCGTGTCGTCAGTTATCTTGATTTCCTGGTGTTCTGTTGGATGATCCCTCTCTTTATTGTAGCACTGTGGGTGCTTTATAGTATTTGGTATGAACCACACTTGAGATTGCATATACAGTTAGTAAAGTCTCTTATGTTCTTTAACGTCCAATGGATAGACATTGGATTGTTGCCAAGCGTATTTTACGTTACTTAAAGAATACTAGTATACATGAATTGGTACTTCAAGATTCTTCTACCACAACATTTCATGTTTATGATGACGCTGACTAGGTAGGTTTCCCAATGACCGTAGATCCACTACTGGGTACTGTGTGTTTCTTGGACCCAATTTGATTAGGTGGAGCTCTAAGAAACATCACATTGTTGCTCGCTTAAGTATCGAGGTTGAATACCGAGCTTTTGCACATGTTGCTGCCAAATTAAATTGAATTTGTTCTCTTATTGGTGAACTTCATGTTATTCTTCCTAATGCTCAAACTCTATGGTGTTATAATCCTTGTGCTACCTTTTTTGCAACTAATCCAGCATTTCATTAACGTACCAAGCATCTTGAGATTGAACTGCACATAATTTTGACTCAAATGCTTTGTCTTAGATATGTTCCCACAACTAATCAGATTGTTGATATTCTTTGAAAAGAACCCACATCTGAATGATTTACTCAGTTATGATCCGAGCTTCACGTTGTTCCCATGTTAAGCTAGACAAGAGGTGTTAGAGTTATAAAGTGACGTGCTCAAATAGAAAAGTCTAAAAGTGTGTAGAAAATAAGTTTGTAAGTTTTCTGTTAGTATTTGTTATTTTCTATTGAGAGTTATAAATAGATGGTATCCCTCTTTGTATTCATTCAACGACATACATACAAAATATAGTGAGTCACATCTCTCTCTCTTTCCTTTTCTCTTTCTCTCTTTACTTTCTGTTTTTAGTGAGTCAACTTGTTGACCATCATGCCCTTTGCATCAGGGGCCGTATCTGATGTGATTATTTGTGATTTTAGAGGCTTGATTAGGATTTTATTTAGGTTTTGATTGTATTTTAATTAAGGTTTTGTGTTGTTAATGTTCATACCTAACATTTCGCCTTTATTTTAGATAAAATTTGGTCTTTTTTCCCTTTTATTTGTCAATGATCTATGTTTCGGTTTAAACCTATTGTGTGAAAAACAAAGAAACAAAACCTAAAGAGAAATAGGAGAACAACAAAATATTAATAATAAATAGATATTAATTATTCATGGATATTAATTTATAGTAATTAAAAGTTATTAGTTAATTTTAATTATACATTATTAATTAATTTTAATTATACAAGAGATATTAATAATAATTATTAATTATTTATAAATGTTATTAACTATATCAATTATTTTTTAATTATTATTCAACATATTTAGATATCAAAAACAAATATAACAATTTTGTAAATGTTTGTATAAGTTACATAAAAATTAAAGTTATACTTATTTTATTTCTTAGATAATTACAATATGCTAAATAGTTTTAATAATATATTTAATTTAATTATTAGTTATATTTTTAAAAAATATTAATTAATTAGGTTATGTGAGTTTGACCAATTTATTGTTATTCATATTATATGTAATGTTATTTCAAATCATAGATTAATTTTAGATTTTTTCTAAATTTTGTTTTAACAAATTCAAAATTTATAGTATATATATAATAATCAATTTTAAATTATTTTAATTCACATATTATATTATTTGATTTTTTTTTACTATTTTGTTTGTATTAATTAAGTATTATATTATTAGAAAATTGATTTAATTATATTATTATAAATTTTATAATAATTTTTCTAAAATAGAGTATAAAAATTTAAAATCTCTAAAAAAATTACATCCAACTTGAACAGTTACTTTATTTTAACAATTTTATCATCAATTATATTAATAAAATATTATTTATCTATCCTAAACGTACAAATTCAATGTTTCCTATTGGTGAAAAATAATTAAATTTTATTTCTCCTCTTCAATAAGAAGTTTTTGAGATTTCTCCAAATTTGGGGATTTTTATCTTCTCTCTGTTTTTTTCTCTATTTTAGCATATGATATAGCATAGCTGTTGGAGCAAAAATTGCTAAAATGTCATTTTTTTTCTATTTTAGCATAGCTCTTGGAGATGCTCTTACATGCTTATAAGAGCATCTCCAATATATATGCTATAATTTTTCTAAGATAGAGTATAAAAAATTAAAATCTCCAAAAAATTTCATCCAACTCCAACAATTACTCTATTTTAGCAATTATATTAATAAAATATTATTTTTCTCTTCTAAATACACAACTTATAAGTTAGTTTTGTCAAACATAATTTGTTCATCAACTAGTTTATCAGCTACTAGTTAACTTATCACTTATCAGCTAGTTTATCAAACATAACCTAAGATTATGCCTCATCATTCAACTAAATGAAATAAAAAAAGATGATTCCATAAATATGCTTAGAAAATCTTGATTGGTTTGGTGATTGTTATAAAAAAAGGCTAATTTTTGAATTTTTGTATCGAGTTTAAATTTAAAAATGAATGAAAATGTAATATACTTTGGTACAACTTTTTTTTTTCTTTTTTGTATAATATATTTTTGTTCCTAATTTTTGAAATATCTAACTCTAAAAATACCAAAGTAAAGATTTTAAAATAGGGGGAAAATCACGAACTTTCCCATTTTAAATGATTAAATTTCTGAACTATTTTTTTGATTGAAAAAAAGTATTGAACTTTTAAAGTTTGAATGATTACGTCATTGAATTATTTTTAATAAATAAACCCTTGAACTTTTAAAAATTGGTTACTTATATATTATTTTAACCCAAAAAAGTTACCTAAAACCGATTAGAAATATTTAAAAAAAAACTTAATTCAGTTTTATCGTTCTCAAGCCCTATGTCCTTCAAACCCTTCGTAGCCTCATCGTCTCCGCTCTCTATCACCGTCCATCACCATCGTTGGCCCTACCATCGATCTCCCTCTTTTTAATCTTTCCAATGGTTTGAATGGGGCGGTGTTAGGGTACGGTAAAACTAACTTAAGTTTTTTTTTTTACTTGCAAACCTTTCTAACTGCTTACAGGTAGCTTTTTTTGTATTATAATGTTATATATAACCAAATTTTAAAAAGTTTGGTGGTTTATTTATTCAAATAAAATGTTTGATACTTAATCGTTCAAAATGAGAAGTTCAATGGTTTTTCATTCAAACAAACAATTCAGGAACTTAATTATTCAATATGACAAAGTTCTTTGAGTTATTCTAAACTTTTCCCTTTATAATATATATAAAAACAAAGGGAAAATGCATAAAAATTAAAATTTCAACAAACTTTCTCATTTTAAATGGTTAAGTCCCTAAACTAATTTTTTTTTTTATAATTAATAAACCATTAAATTTCTCATTTTAAATGATTAAGTCTCTCAAAAATTTTATGAATTATTTAAACTATCAAGCTTTTAGAAATAGTTTACCTACATCCTTTTAATCTAAAAAGCTACCGGTTCGCGTCTTGGAAGGTTTAAAAGTAAAAGAAAATAAATTTTATTATTCTCAAACCCTTTGTCATTCAAATCTCTCACATGCAACGACAACGCTCTCCCTCGACACCCCCATCGTCGTCTGTTCTCCATACCGCCTATCCCCGACTTTGACCCCTGTCATCAATCATCCCCTTTTTGATTTTATATTTATCTTCAATTCACCTTTTTTACAACAATTTAATAAAATGCATATATACAGATAAAAAAAATGAAGAATCGAAACAACAAAAAGAGATCAAAAGGTTTAGGAGATCGATGACAAGGGCCAACAGTAGTGATTGGTAGGGGATAAAGAGCGGACGACAACGGAGTGGGTGGAGAGAGCAATGGTATGAGGGGTTTGAATGACATAAGATTTGAGAACATTAAACTTATATATATATATATATATATATATATATAAGATTTGAGAACATTAAACTTTTATATATATATATATATATATATATATATATATTTGTTTTTACTTTAAAATCTTCGTAGCCGGTTAAATCTACCTTTTTTAGTTAAAATAATATGGGATGCCAATTTATAAAATTTAGATAGTTTATTTCTTAAAAAAATTCAATAACTTAATTATTCAAAATAAGAAAAATGATTTACAAAGAAAACTTCAAAAAAGTTCCGAAAATTAATTATTCAAATAGAAAATTTATTGTATTTTTCTCAATTTAAAAAAAAATAAAATTTAATAATAAATTTTTTATGCGATTTACCTTTCAAAACATTTCCTCCCAAGATTAAAACAGTGTTGAAACATCAAGGTAACCTTTTGAGTTAAAAAATTGAAAATAAGATGTTGGAAGGCCAGGGGACAATACTCCACTA
The DNA here is from genome assembly GCA_954870635.1 of Arctium minus. Taxonomy (NCBI): domain Eukaryota; kingdom Viridiplantae; phylum Streptophyta; class Magnoliopsida; order Asterales; family Asteraceae; genus Arctium; species Arctium minus. Next base: position 7,941,401 of record OX941096.1, on the reverse strand, counting down.
TTGTCCAAACCTACCGTCATCAAAAGTCAACCTTCACCGCGTCCACATCACAAAATTTTCCCTTTTTCAACGTTTTCACATTCACATTCTTCTCGTGTTGGTCGGCACATCACTCCAAATTACTCTGCAAAAAATTCACTCTAATTGTCCTTTTTTTTTTTTTTTTACTCTCATACGTTAGAGTAGGGTTGCTCATGGGTTGGGTTAGTCGGATTGAAGACAGTTGAATAATCCAACTCAATGTTTATAGTTTGGAAAATCTCTACCCCAGTGGCGGAACACGATCATTTTAGGCACGGGGGCCGAAAAAAAAATTATATTATTTAAAAACTAATTTGTACATATAATTTAATATGTATTATATGAGAAGGAAAAAAATGACAAAAATGGGTAAATGCAAGGGACAAGTCTCAAACTTGTGACCTAGAGGAGAAGGATACCAAGCAATAACCAGTAGAGCTACCTTCTCACATGTGTTGTAAGACACCATATATGATATTTGACTCAAAATTTTGTTCTTCAAACTCCTTTCTGTCGATTGGAGAGTATTGCATTGGTTTGACTTTTATGACCTTGTCTTGATCAATAAGTTTAACTTCTGCACGTAATGTTCCTTTGTTGATCTGTGGATCTAAAGGTGTTTGGCTACAAACCTGTGTTAAAAGGTTAGTAATGTCTTGTAATGAGCAAATGTTAGAGAAATATGTACTTGGCCCCCACAGGCCCCTATGGGGTTCCGCCACTGCTCTACCCAATCCAACTCAATTAAAAGTGCAACCTAACCCAACCTAAATCGTGCGGGTTGGGTTGGGTTGGTCGGGTTGGTCCGTTTAAAAAAACTAAAATCAAAATGAAAATATAAAAACAAGGCTAATAAGAGAAGAGAAGAGTAGAAGAAAAGTACATTTGCCTCTTGATTCTATCGATGTTGAAGATTTTTGAAAACTTAAAGGTTAGATTCGTACGATTTTAATCGGCATGGTCTTGTAGACAGATTCAAACTACGACTAAGATAGGAAGACTTGAGAATTAATAGAAAGAAGAGTCGCTAGAACTCTAAAACCATAAATAAATAAAAGAACGTATAAGTTTTGGTCGGGTTACTTTGGGTCCAACCTGTTTCCAACCCAATAGATGCGGTTTGGGTAAAATTTGTATCGATTATGTATCGGATTACCTCGATTTGAGTTTTTTTGCGTTTTTTCGGGTTGAGTTGGTCGGATTGGTCGGGTTGGTCGGAAATTTGAGCACCCCTACGTCATAGGGGTGGTTTATTTTGCAGCTTAGTGAAAGGTTACAATCTATGTAACCCTCATATAAACAATTCTTTTAACTCGTTCATTATGTATACAATGGATTGATTACTATATTGTATCAATGATTATTGGTTTCATACAATAATATAACCTACAATGCATAGTATTTCATTAAAAGCCATGGAATGCATAATGTTTCATTAATGTAACATTTCATCCGATATATCACATGAATCGTTATGTGCATTGACATATTTTGCATAAATTCAACAAAATTTGATGGAATCAGGTAAAATCATTTAGAGAATCAATGAGAATCCAAATGCAATGGAGGTTTAGATGAAAGTTGCACGAGTTTTAACCTTTTACTGGATTGCAAAATAACAGTGGCCGACCGTTGTATTCATATATATATATATATAGAGAGAGAGAGAGAGAGAGAAAGAGAGAGAGAGAGAGAGAGAGAGAGAGGAAAGTTTAAATGAAAACTCATTTTTCATTGTGCACGTGAGCACAAATCTTAGTCATTCGATCTCTTTTGATCCAACAACTCATATTAAATAAAGTTTTTAATTTTAAAATGCATAGGGGTAAAAATAGAATAAAATTTAAACACACGCCTACCATATTTGACTTCTTATTTTATTTTTTAATTAAAAACTTTTTACCCAATTAAAGTTTAAAATAAATTATCTTAAAAATTACTAATATTTTAATCAAACAAATTACATCAAAAAAACGAGAATTTAGTGCTCTTCGAAATGACATCCATCTCGATATAGTTTTTTTTTGTCGTTTTAATCGTTTTTTACGTGAAATGTTATATATGTGTTATATTCATTATGAATATTTATGTACGTTCAAGTTTGTACAACACCTCGACACTGTAAGTATATAACTCGACATCACCTTCTTCAACACTTTCTTCAACGTCGTAACGCATCATGTTTCTTCAACACCGTAACCCAACACCCATCAAGACGAATCGAGAACCTATCGAGTAATTTTGTTGTGAATCAGGGAACAAAAGAGAGCGTGTCACGTCTCCACATCTTCACAGGTCATTCATGTGTTATTCATCATGAATAATGTATCATTCATGATGAATAATACAACATTCAAGGTGAATAATTTACGATTCATGAATTCGTGTATTATTCGTCATGAATGATGTGTAATTCATCCTAAATACTATATTATTCATCATGAATAATGAATGAACGTTCACATTTGTTATTCATAAATGTGGGACATCCGGGGATGCACATATATATTCATAATGGATTAAACCAAAATTCGGTTATGAATTGGGAAACAAAAGAGAGTGCGCCATTCATATATTATTCATCATGAATAATGTATCATTCAGGATGAATAATAGAACATTCAGGGTGAATAATACATGATTCATGATAAATAATACATGAATCATGGATTCGTGTATTATTCATCCTGAATATTGTATTATTCATCATGAATAGTGAATGAACGTTCACCTTTGTTATTCATACTGAATGTCGACACCCGAGGACGTGCATGCATATTCATAATGAATATAACACATATAGAATTTCACGTAAAAAACGGTTAAAACGAAAAAAAATCCTGAATATTGTATTATTCATCTTGCATACGGTATTATTCATCATAAATAGTGAATGAATGTTCACCTTTGTTATTCATACTGAATGTGGACACCTGAAGACATGTATGCATATTTATAATGAATATAACACGTATATAGAATTTCACGTAAAAACGGTTAAAACGAAGAAAAAAAAAACTATATCGAGATGAATTTCATATCGAAGAGCACGAAACTCTCGTTTTTTTGATGTAATTTGTTTGATTAAAATATTAGTAATTTTTAAGATAAATTATTTTAAAGTTTAAAGGGTAAATTTTTTTAATTAAAAATAAAAAGTCAAAGAAAATAGGTGTTGATTCAAAATTACAATTTTGTCTTTAATCACTTCCCAATTAAACTTAGAGTAAATTACGTTTTTAGTCCCTATGGTTTGTTGAAAAATTCTATTTTCGTCCTTATGGTTTTAAAATTACGATTTTCATCCTATGGTTTATAATTCATTACTTTTTTCATTCTTATTATTTAATTTTTATTGCTTTTTTCATCCCTATGGTTTACATTTAATTTCTATTTTAGTCCTTCACTCCTAAAAGTGGTATTTTGGGCTCAGGGACGAAAATAGAAATGAATTGCAAACTATAAGGACGAAAAATGAAATTTTAAAACCACAGGGACGAAATTCGCAACTTATAACAAACCATAGGGACGAAAAACGTAATTTACTCTTAAACTTATTATGTATTAATCATTGATTGGTTTTCTAAGTTTTGATCAATGGTTAAGATTTGTCCTTATATGCACAATGAAAGATGAGTTTTTCATTTGAACCCACCCCTATATATATATATATATATATATATATATATATATATATATATATATATATATATATATATATATATATAGGGTCAGGTTCACGTGAGACCAAGCTGTTTCCGTGAGACCGCGTGAGACCAAGCCTTAAAACATGAAACTTCACACCGAAACATTGTGAAGGTAAAAAACATTCGAAGCTTCATAATGTAATCACACTATGAAGGTAAAAAAACCTAAACCAAGTTAAAAAAAATCAAACCTTCACAGATAAAAGACTGTGAAGGTATATCCGAACCTTCACAGTGAAGACGCTGTGAAGGTAAAAAAAACGAACATTCACAGCGAAAAACACCGTGAACGTAACATTTACGGTGTTTTCCCTATGAAAAGTTCGATTTTTTTACCTTCACAGTTTTTTGGTGTTAAGTTTCATACTTTAAAGCTTGGTCTCACCGGTCTCACGGAAACTGTTTGGTCTCACGCGAACATAAGTATATATATATATGTGATTTTATTTAAGAAATTTTTAACCGATCTTTTAGAATAAAAATAATCAAGATTTTGGAAAAAAAAACTTTGGTTCAACAGATTTCAAACTTTCTTCAGAATAGAGAAAATGGGAAATTCTCCAGATTTTGATAATTCTTCAAAAATAATTAGTATGAGAAAGAAATATTTTTTTATTATATTTAATCAATAAGAAGCATTGATGTTAAATGTTTGTGAGAGAAAATTAATATTTTTTTACATATATAATGTAACGCTCTAAAATTCAGAGTAAATTAAAACCTGGAAATATGGCAACACGACATTCATATTTGGTATAAACCTGTGTTCGGTTATGGAAATTGACAACAAACTAATCTATGTATAACTATCTAGATTACATCAGTTGTCAATCCATAATCACCAAAAGATGGGGCTTAAACAATGCCCAACACTAAATAATAGTCATCTCAAAATGCCTCGAGTCCACGCTCGACTCTCAAAACCCTGTGCAACCCACCGCTAAGGGAAACCTGTTATACACATTATTTGAGAAAAAGTGTTAGGCTTAAAGCCTAGTGAGAACATACAGTTTATAAATTTCAAAGAGATATAAACAATTGTATCAAATTAAATCCTTCCAAAGGTTTAGTTATACAAATGGAGTTCTTTGGTACAAAAGGACAACCGGTCTGAAACACATCTTCCGATGACGGGGATTACCCGATTTACCGAGGATTGTAGTGGAACACAAAGTAAGCCACAAATCCGAGTTATGAGCTAAGACATGGAACCATGGGCACGAACGCTTCGGTCCGTACTACGATGTGAGGGAGGCCCCCAAGGAACCAGTCATACTAGTTCACTAGACTGCATTTGACCCATGGCTAGTAACCGGTCTCACATAACCGTACCAAATGCCCCCGAAGATCAAATGCATCTAGCTACATACAATGGGGTACAAACATCCCAACAATAAGCCGACTCGATACCTAGGGATCCACTAGTATAGTCATGACTCGTCACAATATTTCATGTGACCATCAAAGCTAGATAAATAGCTATCAAAACATTTATATTTCAAAATGCCATTTTCAAGATCAACTGCTGGTAAGAAAGATAATCATAAAACAAGATTATATGCATTCTTTCAAATAACCACACTACTAGGCAAGTAAAACATTCTTTTACTTCAACAAGATGGAACCCACCATTTTAGTCAAAAGTGTTTGAGAACCCTAAACTATCTCAAAACTCCAAGTTACATTAAAATGTAATAAACGGACAATCCGAAACCGTAGAGATATATAGGAGTTAAAAACACAATCTTTGACATGTATAACAGTTTAGAAAAGTTAGTAGGAACTCACCTCAGAATTCTTCTTCTTAACGCTTGCTACCTACGACAACACCGAAAGAATCGGTAAGTCGAAACGCAGATAACTCTCCTACTTACTGCCTAAAACTCAGACAACAGAAGCTAACTTCGCGCTAACAGGTGGCGGGAAAGAGGAGTTTGCGCGACAAGAGGGTGGAGCAAAAGAGACCTGGCGCAAAGAAGCTTTGCGCTACTAAGGGGTGGCGCAAAGGAAATTTCGCGCGACCAACGGGTGGCGCAAACCTCACTTTGCGCGACCAACGGGTGATGCAAACCTCACTTTGCGCGACCCCGGGTCTCCTTGTCCGGCGGTTCTGTTCACCCAGATCTCGCCGGAGATCGAACCCAGATTCCGACCAACTTATAAAAACGGTAAAACAGAGATTTTAAACGGTTGGAAAGCTTCATAACGAGAATATATACCGCCAAAACACAACGAAACTAAAGATTAAACTAAAAACATACCTTAAAAAGCCAAGAAAGATTACCCACTTCAAAAGCTTTCTCTCAAGCTTTTTTCCAAACTTTCAACACACTGGATCAAATAAATATCAATATGAGATATTTGTAAAATATCTCAAAATTTGATATATATTTAAAATCCAAGTTACATTTAACCCCCCGAACTTTGGGAAATGATTAACTTTTCACCCGACGATAAAATTGCGGGTGTTACAATCCTCCCCAACTTGGGAATGATTTCGTCCCCGAAATCTAACTATACAAAAAGATGAGGATATCTTCGCTTCATATCCTCTTCCGCTTCCCAAGTCACATTTGCTCCCCGGTGATGCTTCCACTGCACCTTGACCAAAGTGACTTCTTTGTGACGCAACTTCTTAGACTTTCTCTCTAAGATGGCATCGGGTTCTTCCACACAACGGTTACCTTCGTCTACCCTTAACTCTGAAAGGGGAATGACGCTGTCTTCTACCGCCAAATATTTCCGGAGGTAGCAAACATGAAACGTGTTGTGTATTCTGCTCAATTCTGGTGGCAGTTCCAACTGGTAAGCTTGCAAACCCACCCGTTTAATCACTTTTATAGGTCCGAGGAAACGGGGACTCAGCTTCCCACGTTTTTCGAACCGAATAATGCCCTTCCATGGCGACACCTTAAGCATAACGCGGTCGCCCTCTTGGAATTTCATCGGTCGTCTCTTCTTATCAGCATAACTTTTCTGCTGATCCTGAGCCGCTTTCATTCTTTCACGAATGACCTTGACCTTATCGGCCGTCTCTTGCACGATCTCAGGCCCGGCGAACTACTTCTCTCCCGCTTCAAGCCAGCACACGGGAGTTCGACACTTTCGCCCGTACAATGCCTCAAAAGGTGCCATTCCAATACTCGAGTGGTAGCTATTGTTGTAAGCAAACTCCACCAAAGGTAGGTGAGAGTCCCAACTACCCCCGAAGTCGATGACACAAGACCTCAACATGTCTTCCAAAGTTTGGATCGTTCTCTCGCTTTGCCCGTCGGTTTGCGGATGGTAAGCCGTACTCAACTTAACTCGAGTACCAAGATCTTTCTGAAATCCATCCCAGAAGTTCGAAGTAAACCGACTGTCGCGATTTGACACGATCGATAATGGTATTCCATGCCTCGAGACCACCTCATCGATATAAAGTTTAGCTAACTTATCCATCGGTAAGGTCTCGCGCATAGAAAAGAAGTGAGCACTCTTTGTCAATCTATCAACTATCACCCAAATGGTATCGTGACCTCGAAGAGTTTTAGGAAACTTCGTCACGAAGTCCATGGTGATATGCTCCCGCTTCCACTCGGAAATCTCTAAAGACTGAAAACTCCCATATGGTCGCTGATGTTCGGCCTTAACTTGCGAACACGTCACACAATGCTCAACGTAACGCGCCACATCAAGCTTCATTACCGGCCACCAGTAGTGCAACTTCAAGTCCCTGTACATCTTTGTACTTCCCGGATGAATGGAATACTTGGACTTGTGTGCATCTTCAAGCAACAGATCACAGTTACCCCCAATCTTGGGTACCAATACCCGACCGCTGAACAGTTTTACCCCACGGCTATCTTCCGTTAAGAGTAAACGCTGCTTCGTCATGACTTCATCTTTTAGATTCTCTTCTAACAGTGCTTCCACATGTGATGACTTGATCTTTTCAACATGACTAGACACTAGCTCGATTCTCGAATGGGTAGCCCGAATACTCCTGCTGTAGTCTTTCCGACTCAATGCATCGGCCACCACATTCGCCTTACCGGGATGGTAAAGCAACTCACAGTCGTAATCTTTAAGCAACTCGAGCCACCGTCTTTGACTCATATTCAGCTCTTTCTGATCAAAGACATATTTTAGGCTCTTGTGATCCGTGTATAGAGTGCATTTCGTGCCGTAGAGGTAATGTCGCCAAAGTTTCAAAGCGAACACCACCGCCGCTAACTCCAGATCATGGGTAGGATAATTCTTCTCGTGTATTTTAAGCTGCCTCGAGGCGTAAGCGATTACCTTGCCTCGTTGCATCAACACACAACCCAGCCCCATATTCGAAGCGTCGCTGTAAACCACGAAATCTTCCGACCCTTCAGGTAACGAAAAGATCGGAGCTTCACATAACTTCTTTTGAAGGATCCGAAACGCCTTCTCTTGTGTTTCGGTCCATTCAAACTTCACATTCTTCCGAGTCAAAACTGTCAAGGAAGAAGCGATCTTTGAGAAGTCTTGGATAAATCTCCGGTAGTATCCCGCCAGACCCAAGAAACTTCGGATCTCGGACGAACTCTTAGGAGACTCCCAATTCATCATAGCTTCAATTTTGGAGGGGTCCACTTTCACTCCGTCTCGAGTGACTACGTGACCCAGAAACTGTACTTCTTTAAGCCAAAAGTCGCACATGGAAAACTTGGCGTACAACCTTTCTTTTTTCAGCACTTCCAGAACCTCACGTAAATGTTGCTCGTGTTCTGACTCACTCTTGGAGTACACGAGTATTTCATCAATGAATACAATGACCGACTTATCGAGGAATGGTCTGCCATTCATCAAGTCCATAAATATTGCTGGTGCGTTCGTTAGACGAAAAGGCATCACGAGAAACTCGTAATGACCGTAACGCGTTCTGAAAGCTGTCTTCGGAACATCTTCTTCTCTTACCTTCACTTGGTGATAACCTGAACGTAAGTCGATTTTGGAAAAACAACCCGCTCCTTGAAGTTGATCAAACAAATCGTCAATTCTCGGAAGCGGATACTTGTTCTTCACTGTAGCTTTGTTTAACTCACGATAATCGATGCACATTCTCATTGTGCCATCCTTCTTTTTGACAAAGAAGACCGGAGCTCCCCAAGGTGACGAACTCGGTCTTATAAAACCTTTCTCCAATAGCTCTTGGAGCTGTGCCATCATCTCTTGCATCTCTGATGGCGCTAAACGGTAAGGTGCTTTATCGATTGGTGTTGCTCCAGGCACAAGATCAATCCGAAACTCTACCTGACGATCGGGTGGTAACCTAGGCAAGTCGTCCGGAAAGACATCTGGAAACTCACGCACAATCTTCACATCTTCCAGCTTTGATTTCTCTAACTTGGCATCGATCACATAGGCTAGGAAGGACGAACATCCTTTTACTAAGCACTTGTGTGCCTTCGCCATTGTGATTATTGCCACTTCACCTTTTCTCTTTTCACCATAGACGACAACGACTTCGCCAGATAGGTTGGGAAGTCGAATCAATTTCTTGGAACATACGATCTCGGCATGATTGTTTGGCAACCAATCCATGCCAATCACAACATCAAAACCCCCGATTAACATCGACAGTAAATCGATTGAGAATTCTCTCCCTTCGATTCCGAGAGTACACTTTTTCAGAACATGACGGATCAGAACATGACTACCATCAACTATTTCTACCACTAATGCATCCTCAAGACTAGTAGTGGCCATAGAAATATTTTGACGGAACAATTCAGATATAAAAGAGAAACTGGCACCCGTATCGAATAAAACTCGAGCAGGTATAGAGTTTATAAGAAAAGTACCCGATACCACATCAGCGGATGCCTTGGCCTCATCAGCCGTCATCTGAAACGCTCGACCCGGAACCCTAGATGGGTTTTCTCTTCTGTTCGGTGCGCTACCCGACTTGAGCTTCGGGCAATCTCTCTTCACATGCCCCGGTGCCTTACACTCGAAGCAGACCATCCCCGCGATAGAACAGTCGAGGGCGATGTGATCATTCTTACCACACTTGAAGCAGAATCTAGGAGTGGGGTTACAGTTACCATGGTGTTTGGTTCGACATTTCGGGCACCATCTTGCTTCTTGATAACCGCTGAAACTGCAATTTCCGACAAAAGGTCGGGTTCGCTTGGGAGGTACAGAACTGCTCTCCCACTTTCTCTTATCAGACACCACCACTATTTTCTCAGTTTTGCTTCTCGCGAACATCTCTTCCATGAACTGAGCTTCCTCGACCATCTCACGGAGGTTAGAAGCTTTAGAATTGTGGACCATGGATTGCATGCCCGCTGGTAGGCCGTTGAGATAAGCCTTCATCTTTTCTTTTTCTGTTGGGGCAGCGTGCCCCACCAGACCAAGCTTCTCCATGAACTGACGAGTGTATTCCCTCACCGTCAGGCTTCCCTTCACCAGATATCGGAACTCTTTCTCGATTCGGTCCATTGTTCTTTCATTGCAGAACTCCTCCAACAACTTCTTCTTAAACTCGGCCCATGACAACTGAGCCAACACAGTAGGAGATAGGGTGGATTGAATAATATTCCACCAAATGAGTGCAGTGTCCCTAAGCAATTGGGTACCGAACCGCACTCTCTGATCATCTTCGCATTCGGAAGAGCCAAAAGCTTGCTCGACCGCTCGGATCCATTTCATACACATTGTTGGGTCGTCAGAACCAGAGAACTCTGGCGGCCCGCAACCCAGAAATGACTTGTAGGAACAACTCCTCCCAATTTTCGGAGCATTAACAACAATGGGCTCCTCAGTCCTGATTCCAGTACCTATGCCTCCAGATCCAACCACATTGCGATCTTTTATCACTTTCAGCAGAAACTCCTGCTGTTTAGCCATTTCTTCCTTCATTGCCGACATCATGCTGGCCATCAACTCTGACTGGGAATTAGCATTCCCTATGACTGGGTGAGTCGACGCCAGGTCTACTTGTGGAATGACCTCTGGGCCCTCACCTAGTCCTTGCTGAACAGAAGCACGTTCAATAACCTCAACGCCTTCCGGCTGACCCGTGGTAGAGGCCGTTGCCTCCACACCATCAACAATCGTATGCGGTCTACCACGCGTATTCACCATTCTAAACTGCTTCATAGAAAAGAGAAAGAGATAAGAAAGAGATAGGATAGACACACAGGAAACGTACTACCACATTGCCAATTGTCATATTAACAACAGTTCAAGCACATTTACGTACAATATCCTCATAATAACATTAGCTAAGTGAAATTATGAACATATAACACATAAAGGTTCTCGTCACCATCGCCACAACGCCTGATAAACGTACTTTCCGTTAACTCTAAGACTTACCCATCTTAGAACTTATACCCAAACTCGCGAATCAATTCTTAACATACTCAGTCTAAGTCTAGACATCTTACATTCATGCCTAGTTCGCTTAAACTAGGGCTCTGATACCAACTTGTAACGCTCTAAAATTTAGAGTAAATTAAAACCTGGAAATATGGCAACACGACATTCATATTTGGTATAAACCTGTGTTCGGTTATGGAAATTGACAACAAACTAATCTAAGCATAACTATCTAGATTACATCAGTTGTCAATCCATAATCACCAAAAGATGGGGCTTAAACAATGCCCAACACCAAATAATAGTCATCTCAAAATGCCTCGAGTCCACGCTCGACTCTCAAAACCCTGTGCAACCCACCGCTAAGGGAAACCTGTTATACACATTATTTGAGAAAAAGTGTTAGGCTTAAAGCCTAGTGAGAACATACAGTTTATAAATTTCAAAGAGATATAAACAACTGTATCAAATTAAATCCTTCCTAAGGTTTAGTTATACAAATGGAGTTCTTTGGTATAAAAGGACAACTGGTCCGAAACACATCTTCCGATGACGGGGATTACCCGATTTACCGAGGATTGTAGTGGAACACAAAGTAAGCCACAAATCCGAGTTATGAGCTAAGACATGGAACCATGGGCACGAACGCTTCGGTCCGTACTACGATGTGAGGGAGGCCCCCAAGGAACCAGTCATACTAGTTCACTAGACTGCATTTGACCCATGGCTAGTAACCGGTCTCACATAACCGTACCAAATGCCCCCGAAGATCAAATGCATCTAGCTACATACAATAGGGTACAAACATCCCAACAATAAGCTGGCTCGATACCTAGGGATCCACTAGTATAGTCATGACTTGTCACAATATTTCATGTGACCATCAAAGCTAGATAAATAGCTATCAAAACATTTATATTTCAAAATGCCATTTTCAAGATCAACTGCTGGTAAGAAAGATAATCATAAAACAAGATTATATGCATTCTTTCAAATAAGCCACACTACTAGGCAAGTAAAACATTCTTTTGCTTCAACAAGATGGAACCCACCATTTTAGTCAAAAGTGTTCGAGAACCCTAAACTATCTCAAAACTCCAAGTTACATTAAAATGTAATAAACGGACAACCCGAAACCGTAGAGATATATAGGAGTTAAAAACACAATATTTGACATGTATAACAGTTTAGAAAAGTTAGTAGGAACTCACCTCAGAATTCTTCTTCTTAACGCTTGCTACCTACGACAACACCGAAAGAATCGGTAAGTCGAAACGCAGATAACTCTCCTACTTACTGCCTAAAACTCAGACAACAGAAGCTAACTTCGCGCTAACAGGTGGCGCGAAAGAGGAGTTTGCGCGACAAGAGAGTGGAGCAAAAGAGACCTGGCGCAAAGAAGCTTTGCGCTACTAAGGGGTGGCGCAAAGGACATTTCACGCGACCAACGGGTGGCGCAAACCTCACTTTGCGCGACCAACGGGTGACGCAAAGCTCACTTTGCGCGACCCCGGGTCTCCTTATCCGGCGGTCCTGTTCACCCAGATCTCGCCGGAGATCGAACCCAGATTCCGACCAACTTATAAAAACGGTAAAACAGAGATTTTAAACGGTTGGAAAGCTTCATAACGAGAATCTATACCGCCAAAACACAACGAAACTAAAGATTAAACTAAAAACATACCTTAAAAAGCCAAGAAAGATTACCCACTTCAAAAGCTTTCTCTCAAGCTTTTTTCCAAACTTTCAACACACTGGATCAAATAAATATCAATATGAGATATTTGTAAAATATCTCAAAATTTGATATATATTTAAAATCCAAGTTACATTTAACCCCCCGAACTTTGGGAAATGATTAACTTTTCACCCGACGATAAAATTGCGGGTGTTACATATAGAATATATTTATAATATAACTAATGTTGTAATCTAAAGAATGAAAAATATGTTAGAGTTAAATGTATTTTTTTAATGTAAATTTTGGAGAATCTCTTGAAGATGCTCTTAATATCGCCCTCCTACACATCAACATAAGTAGTTATTTTTTATATTTTTAATGTACGATTTAACTTGATTTTGACCTATACGGGGATAACACCCTTTATTTGTTGAAATTTTAATTTTAAAAGCCAAATACATACGACATTCTTTATTTTTGTTAGTCATGGGTGTCCAGGCCAGTTTATGCGCAACTCCACTAATCCTAGGGGTCCTAAAGAATACTAAGAAAAATCTCTAGTGACCTCTAAATTAGAACCCAAAAACCCAAATTTTATTATTAGTTAAGCTTAACCCAATAAAGTTTGCATGCATTATTCATACAATGTGCTTGAGTCGTTTTGTCCAAGAGTTCCGTTTCATAAGACGGATAAATTTATTTGTATCGTGTGAAACTTTCTTTTGGAACCATAACAGCCGGAAAATTGTCGAAAATAGCCAATCCATCAAGTGGATTTCATCTTTTAGCCAATCTAAGAAAGAGTTTCCATTAATAGCCAAAGTTTGCACAAAAACCTTGACGCAAATTGGTTTTGTGTGTAAGGTTTCAATTTTGGACGAAAAAAATTAAAAGGAAAGAAAATCTTTAGGCATATTCCATTTTATAGGTAAACTCTCTTGTTATGCACCCTTATACTTGGTTATTTAATTTACTTTACATCTCTTACTTTTTCATTTTATATATTTATTATATTAATACATATAATTATATATTAACTAAAATACATTAAAAATGATATTTTTTTTAACAAATTACATCATTATAACCATCTCGTAAATATGTTCAAAATGAGCTAAATATTCAATATTTTTTGATTTAATCTTAGATTATTAAATATAATAAATAATTACTAATTATTTTTAATTCTTACACTTTATAACCTTATAGTCTATACTATATTATAAAAGAGACATAAAAACTCTTAATTACAACATTTTAAGCACAAAATACAACTAATTAAAGCCAATTACTTAATTTACAATTTCATAATGCCTTGGTACAACTTATCCAAGCACAATATCTCACACCATCATCTATTTGTGGAATGGATACCCATTTATTAATATAAATATTTGTTTTTTATATCTAATTGACGATTTGATCAATATTATCTACTATTATCAATATTTATTTTTTATATTTATTGGACGATTTGATCAATATTACTATTATCAATATTTATTTTTTATTTTATGATTTGCTCTTAATATATCTATATCTATATTAGTTATAATCTCATAACTAATATATCTATACTATATTATAAAAACATGCATTGATCTAATAAATATATTTTAATAAAAAATAAAACAGGTAGTTTATCTCATAGTGTTTATCCTGTATTTAATATGTTTATTTGCAGTTAGTTATACTAAAAACATGAGACTTTAATAAGTTATAATTATGTTTCATTAACTTCTAATTTTGAATTTTAACTAATATATCTATACTATATTATAAAGCATTTAAGCTAAACTCTTAAAAACTAATTTTTATGCATTAGGTACCACTTATTAATGCATATTACTTAAAATCCATTAACTATTGTTATAATTAACCGATAAATATAAGAAAATTCGAGATAAAACACCTTATTTTTATTTTTTTATTGAAGTATGTTATCTTTTTAATTTTAAATATAAAATATCTTAAATATAGTTATCATTTAAATTAAACATTTTTTGACCCGTAACAAAATACTTTATTATTATTTTTTATAAAAAACCATAATTAAACTAAACTAAAATATATTTTTGTTTTAAATCTAAGTTTCTCAAAATCGTAAAATAAAATCAAAAAAGACTAACAAAAAGTATGAATAATGATCGAGGGTTCGAGTTCTAGATTTCAGAAACTCGTTGTATTGCGAGGGTACATTTCTAGTTATTTAGTATAAGGGTATAAAGTTTACTGTTTATATGACAAATCAAATGCAAACCATATAAATGTTGCAAATCAAATAAACCAATTAATTAAGATAGAAATAATGAAGATTCATTTATTATGATTTTAATATTTAAGGAAGATGATTTGAGTTTATTAATTGTGATTAATACTTTATATTAGGAAATAATTGATTATTTATGAAATCAGATATTTGTTAGGCTAGATGAACGGTAATATTGGCTTGCATGGTTTGTAACATTTGGTTGGTTTTGTTAGGGCTACTTTGTTAGTTAAATAGAAGTTCAGGGTAGATTATGACAAGTTATTAAAGTTGTAAGCTTGTTGGGCCTTAAAGCCCATAAGCCCATTAGGCCTGCGAGCCCATGTATTTAAAGTTATTTCTGTTTTCATTTATCAGTCTAGAGATTCATTATTCAGTTTACTAGTTGTTAGGTTTACATACTATTATCAGAAATTCTCTCTGTAAACCTTAGCCCTTTGAAGTTTATATTAATCATATAACTAGTTGCTGTGGCCAATATCTTGTTCATCATTATTCATATATTTGTTGATTGCACTGAAACTGGGATCTACAATTGGTATCAGAGCAGATAGGCAAAAGGTTTGATCCAGAAAAAGTGCTCTTAAGTTAAGAAGTAAAGATTAACTCAAGGGATGCTCTAGCCATCGGTTCTGACCAAAAGCCCCCGGTGCTCTTTCGGGGAGAGTACCCTCAGTGGCATGACCGATTTATGAATTTCATAGAAGCAAAATCCAACTATGAAGATATATACAAATGTCTGACTGAGGGTCCACAAGATTGGCCAATGAAAGTGGTACCGGGAAACCCAGCTGAAGGAAGGCCAGAGCGTCAGATTCGGAAATCTGTTGGTGATTTTACTAAGGAAGAAAAGGATATGTACGAGGCAGAAAAGCTGGCAAAATCGTACCTTCTTCAAAGTCTACCGAATGACATCTATGCTTGTATAGATAGTTTCAAGGACTCATCGAAAAAGATGTGGGACCAAATAGAGAAGATGATGATGGGAAGCCACATCAATAACCAGCTAAAGGTGACAAACTGTATCACCAGATATGATGGGTTTAAAGCACGAAAGGGTGAAACGCTGACGGAAACCTACGAAAGGTTTAATATGCTTCTAAATGATCTTTAGAAAAATAAGATCACAAAGACGAACACGGAAAACAACATAAAGTTTATGAACAACTTACAGTCTGAGTGGAAACCGTTCGTCTCCCATATTCGCCATACTCAAACCTTGGAGAAGTTGTACCTTCACGAACTGTATGAAATGCTGCTCCAAGACGAAGAGGAAGTGATGGAACTTATTGGGAAAGCAGAAGAAAAGCCAGCAACTGATCAAATAGCACTCGTATCTGAGAGAAGAGGCAAATCCGTCAGTCGATCATCTGGAAAAGAACATGTGCTGAGTGATTCTGAACCTGAAGATCCCGATAGCGATTCGGATCCAGAACTTGCCAAGATGAAAGAAGCAATGGTGTTTCTCACTCAAGCATTTCAAAAGAGGAAGTTTTTCTCCAAGACTTCCAATAAGCAAAGAGTTTCTACTCATCGTGATCATCGTGATAAGTCTGAAGGTAACAGTCGCTTTGAAGCTGGTAAGAAGCCTGACAAGAGACATGAAGAAAAGCCTAAAGACGAACCGATCAAATGTTACAATTGTGGTCGGTTAGGTCATTTCGCCAGAGATTGTCGCAAGCCAATTGTGCGCAACGCGGACTACTACCGAGCCAAGCTGCTTCTTGCCAAAGAAAAGGCAGCTGGTAAAGCTCTAATGGCTGAAGACGATTACTGGCTACAAGTGTCGGATGAAGAACCCGAGGATGCTGAAGCTCATCTGTGCTTCATGGGCAACCATTCATCACCATCTGATACTGATGAAGACGATAAAAATGCTCCTTGCCAGGTATGTACCCCTTTTCATGAAGCTTTACTTGATCAGATGCAACTATCTATGAACAAACTTGACTCTTACAAGCTTCTGTTAAAAGAAAAAGAACAACTTATCTCTTCTCTGGAAAACCGTGTCACTAAGCAATCTGACTTTATGGAAAATCAAAGCTTAGAAATCTCTAGCTACATGTGCACTATTTCTAATCTAAGAGAAGAAAATGTGAGGTGTTCAACAGAGTCACAAAATCTAATGACCAAAGTAGATGACCTGACCGATAAGCTCCGTATGTCTGAGTCCGAGAAAATTGATTTGTTAAATCAAAACGTGGCTTACAAAAATGAGAACATAAGGTTATCCAATCAGCTAGAAGAGCTTGAAAAGAAACTTTATAAATTTGGTCAATCTGATCAAACGCTAAAGCTAATCGCACCAAAAGAACCAAAGTACGGAAATGCGGGTATCGGGTACGATAACCCTAATTATTTAAACAAGGCTTTATCCAAAGTTCCTACTTTATATGCATCTGAATTTTTTGGATTAGACAAAATCTTTCCTGAATATAAGATACATTGGACCACACCCACTGAGGAGGAAGACCTTGAAGATAAGTTGAGAAGAGAAAACTCTGTTCTTTCTAAAAGGACATTTCCTTTTGTTTATGATACTTTAAATGCTTCTTATAATACTGACAAACCCCGTTTCCTGTCATCCGATTTTTTCCATAGTTACTCTCAAGCTGAACTAGATACTAAAACCGTTAAAACTGAGGAGGAACCTCTAGATCCCAAGGTTTATGTTCCAACTCTGCTTTTAGAAAAGAAACTTGTTCAGCTAGAAGAATCGTATGCACTAGAAAAGGAAAATTTTCAAAAGGAAAAGCAAAGTCTTTTATCTCAAATTGAGTGTCTCAGTTCCAACAAAAAGGAGACTATGTCGAAAGAAGAAAAAGACTATTACCAGACAGAAATAAAGAAGTTGCACTCACAACTGACTGCTATGGCAGCAGATAATCTGAAAGTGCAACTTCACAAGGTTGACTCTCATGCTCAGCCTTCCATTCTCCAAAGAGAGTTATCGTCTCTGTCTGAAAACTCTTATCCTTCTTCTGACTCATCTTCCTTCAAAGCTTTTATGGGTGACTCGTCACCGATCATTTCAAATAAAGGAAAAGAGCCTCAAAGTCTTAAATCAGATCAGTGTTCTGATTGTAAAAATGCTTCCGCATATGATCTGCACTCAACAAACTCTTCAAATGCTCTGAAGTCCTCATGTGATAAGGTCCTTTCTGATGAGGAACTTGAATTTTCCGCATTCTTGAATTCTGAGGTGTGTTTAGATAGCACTTTGAGCCAATTTGATTTTAATCCTTCTCTACCTAGCCATGTTGATTTTTTAAATGAGTCATGTGAGCCTCCGGTTAAATTTTATAAAGGTGAATGTTCTACATTTGCCTCGAGAAAACCTTCTGTGAACAATTCTTCAAAACCTTACAAGTCTAAATCTAAAAGGCGTTCACAGAAGAAGAAAAAGACCGGTCGCTCTCAAATGTCACAATCGTCAAATTTCAAATCCTCTGACTATGGGTTTAACGGCATTTCAGATACGTTTGGTCGGCGGAAAGAAGTGAAATATGCTTGGGTAGCTAAGAAGTCAAAAGAGAGCTCGGCAACATCAGAATTAGTTGATCCTGTGTTAAAGTCTAGAAAGAACAATAACAATCATAATGTTTTTATTTCTAAACCTCTAGTTGAGTGTAATGGAACTTTTCCTTTAAAAGTTTATTCAATTCCGCAATTACTTCAACTGTCGCATGATTGTTTGTGTTGTTCTCATTGTGGATCAAATGATTTTGTTGATAGCCGTTATGCATCTGATTGGTTTGGTTCATATCATATTGCTACTAATAATTCTCATAGTCATGTTTCCCGTGAAAGACAAAGACCCAACTCTAAACGGGTCTCTAAGTCGGGTGTTACATCTAACCCCAAAGGACCCATTTACGAATGGGTACCTAAAAAGAAATAACCTGTTTTGCAGGAAGGTCATGTGTGGTATCTAGATTCAGGCTGCTCCAAACACATGACCGGAAGAAGGGAGCTTCTCACAAACTTCACCGAGAGGTTCTGTGGGAATGTACGTTTCGGGAATGATCACTCCTCTCCCATCAGGGGTTACGGCGATATTGTCAAAGATAACATCACGATCAAGAAAGTCTCCTATGTCGAAGGTCTCGGTCACAATCTTTTCAGTATCGGTCAATTCTGCGACAAGAATCTCGAGGTTACTTTCAAGGCTAAAAAGTGTAGCGTTCGAACTGAGGATGGTAAAGAAATACTTGCTGGCACGCGACAAACCAACCTCTACACGATCGACCTCTCATCCTTGAAACCCGATAAGGAAGTCTGTTTGTTGTCAAAAGCATCTACTGAACAAAGTTGGTTATGGCATCGTCGTCTCTCGCACTTGAATTTCAAGAACATCAACAAGTTGGTGCTCGGGGGACATGTCAAAGGTATGCCAGATCTCAAGTTTGCAAAAGATCATCTGTGCGCTGCCTGCGAAAAGGGCAAGATGAAAAAGGCGCCTCACAAGCCTAAAGCCGTTCCGAGTACTTCTCGGTCCCTTGAGCTAATCCACATGGACTTATGTGGACCGATGCGCGTTCAAAGCATAAATCACAAGAAGTATGTTCTGGTGATGGTTGACGATTTCTCTCGTTACACTTGGGTCCGATTTCTCCGTTCCAAGGATGAAACTCCCGACTTGATAATCTCTCTTCTGAAAAGTATTCAAGTCAGTCTCAACCAAGTAGTTCAAACCATCAGGACGGACAATGGTACTGAGTTCAAGAATCAGTTACTCACCACTTATCTCACTTCAGTGGGTATCTCGCATACTTGCTCCGCTGCTCGTACTCCTCAGCAGAATGGAGTGGTAGAACGTCGAAACAGAACTCTAGTCGAAGCAGCACGCACGATGTTATCTCATTCCAAGCTACCACTATTTCTTTGGGCAGAAGCTGTTGCTACCGCTTGCTATACTCAAAATCGGTCTATCATTAACAAGCGGTTTAACAAGACTCCGTACGAGATCATCAATAAGCGTATCCCGAACATCAACTACTTTCATGCTTTCGGATGCACCTGTTTTGTCTTAAATGATAAGGATGATCTTGGCAAATTCAGTCCCAAAGCGGATGAAGGAGTGTTTATCGGCTACTCTCAACAAGCAAAAGCCTACCGTGTCTACAACAAAAGGACGAAGACCGTCATTGAGAGCGTAAATGTGACTTTTGACGAGGCCCCTGACATGGTTTCTGAACATCTCAGTTCAGAACCCGCGCTTACTGGTGTGTTAGCTTCTGGACAATTCCGAACGGAGGCTACACAATCTCCAGTGGATCCACATCATGCGTCAAGAGCACATCTTTCTGATTTGGATTTACTGTTTGAATTCTTTTATACTGACTTATTTAATGTTAAGTCTAATACTACGTCATGTGACAGGAATAATGCTCAAGCACCAGAAGTGACACAAGTCACGGGCCCTACCGACTCCGGTGGTCCATCCTCGCCTGGTGCTCCATCCTCTACTGCCAATGATCAAGCTTCCCCGAGCTCAAGTGATAGACACCCTCTTGCTCAAGCTCTTGATAACGGTGCTACTGAACCAACTCATGTTTCCGTTCAACTTCCTGCACCGACTTCTGTCGAAGGTGCTCTCGAAGCTTCCTCTCCGGCAATCCCAGAACATTCCATAGTTTCATCTCCAGCTGAGTCGTCCTCTACTCCTAGTTCGACTCCCACTACGAAGCTTACACCTCACAAGCCATCATCCCTCGAGGCAGTTCAGGATTTACCTCCAGGTGGTCATGTGGATTCCGATACCTCCCATCAGACATATCAACCACATCCACACACTACCAAATGGACTCGAGCACATCCTCTTCATCAGATCATTGGTGATCCCTTCACACCAGTTCAAACTCGATCCACCACCGCCAATGACTGCTTATTTTCCTCGTTCCTAAGCCGTATCGAACCTTCCACTGTCTCTGACGCACTGACTGATCCGGACTGGGTAATTGCTATGCAGGAGGAACTCAACCAGTTTGAGACCCTCAAAGTATGGCGCCTAGTTCCCCGTCCTAAGAACAAGACGGTGATCGGGACTAAATGGATTTTTAAGAACAAGAAGGACGAAAACGGCATCATTGTTCGGAACAAGGCGCGTCTCGTGGCTAAAGGATATCGCCAGCAAGAAGGAATTGATTACGATGAGACGTTTGCACCGGTGGCCCGCATTGAAGCGATCCGCATGTTCCTCGCCTACGCCGCTCACAAGAATTTCATCGTCTTTCAAATGGACGTGAAATCCGCGTTCCTCAATGGCGTGCTCAAGGAGGAAGTTTATGTCTCGCAACCCGAAGGCTTCGTGAGTACTGAAAATCCGCATTACGTCTACTTTCTTGACAAGGCCCTCTACGGTCTTAAGCAAGCGCCACGAGCCTGGTATGATGCACTCTCATCCTTCTTAGTCAAGTCTGGCTTCTCTAAAGGTAAAATTGATACTACCTTATTTATTAAAAGAGAAAAGAATGATATCATTCTTGTACAAATTTATGTTGATGATATAATCTTTGGCTCCACGAACCCCAAGTACTGTCAGAACTTTTCTGCCTTAATGAGTAAACATTTTCAAATGAGCATGATGGGGCAAATGAATTTTTTCCTGGGTCTCCAAGTAAAACAATTACAATCAGGAATTTTCATTAATCAATCTAAGTACATCTCGGATATTCTTCGGAAATACCAGATGGAACAATCTTCATCTATGAAAACCCCCATGTCCACTACTCTAAAGCTTCACTCTGATCCTGACGGTAAGGATGTGAATGCTACTATTTATAGAGGTATGATTGGCTCTCTGATGTACTTGACGGCTAGTCGGCCTGACATTATGTTTTCGACATTCTTGTGTGCAAGATTTCAGTCGAAACCTAAAGAGTCTCACTTAGCTGCGGTTAAGCGAATTTTTCGATATTTAAAAGGTACTGCTGATCTTGGTTTGTGGTATCCAAAAGAGACAGGTTTTGAATTGACAGCCTACTCGGACGCTGACCACGCTGGAAACATGCTGGACCGGAAGAGCACGTCGGGTCATGTTCAGTTCTTGGGCGATCGTCTTGTAAGTTGGGCTTCCAAGAAGCAAAACTGCGTGTCCACCTCCACCGCCGAGGCGGAGTATGTAGCAGCCGCCAGTTGCTGCTCGCAAGTCATCTGGATGCGCACCCAGCTCAAAGATTATGGATTTAATTACTCCAGGATTCCCATCTACTGCGACTCGAAGAGCGCTATTGCTATATCAAGCAATCCCGTCCAGCACACGAAAACGAAGCACATTGATGTGCGCTATCACTTTATAAAAGATCACGTGGAAAAAGGTACTATCGAACTCTATTTTGTTAATTCAGAGCATCAGTTAGCAGACCTATTTACCAAAGCTTTGGACGAAAAACAATTTAATTACCTTGTGTCCAAGCTAGGTATGCTAAATTTGAAAGTTTGATCCGTTCGCAGCTCTCTACGAGTTTCATTCAATAACGACTGACTGTGACAACTGCCCCAGTGACGTGTCTCTAGTTGCTATTTTCCACACTCCTTGGTTATTGCATTTTACTCGTTCAGCTCTGTGTCCGTTACGAACTTCTGTATTAACAAAGTAGATTTCTTTGTGTGTTCGTGTGTCTGTTTTTCGTGATTGTGTGTGCAGTTCATTCCTTTGTTCCTTGAAGAGTAAGTTGTTAGTGACAGATCTACAACCCGATACTGTGTTCAGGGGGACCACTAGCGTCAGATGGTTGGTAAGTTTCACGGGTCCTCCTTTCGAGGGGGAGCAGGTAAGAGGGTTCTGTGGTTGGACCTCCTCATGGTAATCATTCGAGGGGGAGCTAGGTCTCTTGTCTGCGTTTTTTATTTAAGCCCTTTATCTTTAATTTTAATTTTGTTTCTTCTTCTCTCCGTAGTTTTTTTTCCCTTTAAGTTTTTTTTTGAGTTAATTTTTTATTTTATTTATATCTCCGAAAATTCCACAAAGTTTTTTTTAGGTTTGGTTTATTTTTTGTGTTTGGTTTGAGGTGTTTGTTTGATTTGCCTAGGCCCAAAGTTTCGGCCCATAACCTACCCGCCCCCCCCCCCCCCACCGGCCCAAGCCCAACACCCTCCGGGGTATAAGAACCCCGGTCGAATCCATCCTCTTCATTCGATCGATAATATCTTCTCGCCCGGACCTCTCATTCGACCGCATTCTTCGACCCTATACGACGTTTTCATCGCCTTCAATCGACAAGGTATGTGTTTAGACTATATCGATCGATCATAATCGATCGAGTTAATAGTGGGAGTTGATCTCGATGGTCCCCGGCGATGAATCAGTGTCGATTTATCTTCTCCGGGGGAATACTCCGATCTAGGGTTTCGCCCCGGTCGAAGGCTTCCCCGGTCAATCGATCCCTCCGGTCGACCACATATCCGGTGGTTTAAATCACCGGTCGTTTGAAACCTCCGGTCGAATATCACCTCCGGTCTTCCTACCCTCCGGTCTTAATTTACCCCCGGTCTTAATGACCTCCGGTCGTAGACCGTATCCGGTCGCAGACCCTATCCGGTCGAAGACCTCATCCGATCCAACATCTATCCGGTCTTATGAGACCTTCGGTCGAATGCCTCGTCCGGTCTTGCTTTTATCCGGTCGAATCCAAGGTGTTGGTGCTTATAGTCATACTTGGACTTATGTGTGTTTATGAGGAAGTGGTGCAAGTCTGCGCGCCTTGGTGACTGACCCTAATTCACGAGCAGGGTTTGCTCTTCCAATTTTTTGGAGTTACTAACCGGTGTGATCTAAATCATGACTGTGTAACTCCAACGGCTATTACCTTATTCCAAACCTGCGTACTAATAGATTCATTCTTCACAGGTACAATGGCACAAAACCAGCCACCAGCGATTGATCCAATCGCAGATGCAGAACTGATTCCCGAGGATCAGTTCCTTCCTCTTACAGCCAATAACTACCATCTCGATGTAACCCAACCTGCTATTCAACATCAAGTCATCATCGAGATACTCAGGGGCCATCCGATCGCCTATGCTCTAACGGAAACTGCAACCGTACCAATTCTATACTTACAGCAGTTCTGGCATTCTCTCCATGCGTTAGAGGCCGATGGAGGATTTCATCTTGAAGGACGAATATATCACACTCCAGTTCTTCTCACATGTGATCTTTTCCGTCAATTTCTTCGGTTACCGACCGCCGGATCCGTAGCCGGCCGCGAAACCTTTGACCCCATGGTCACTGATGCTACACTGTGCGCTGATCTTCTCTCCTTGGGTTACGGCGCAGAACTTCGCATTCCATCAACTTTCAACCGCAAACATCTATCAACAATATGGTATACGTTGTTCACATACATCAATCGGTGCCTTTCGTCTATAACGAAGGGCATTGATCAGACGAGCGCCCCGATTCTTCGCATCTTTCACGCGGTGGCTTTCAATCGCCACGTGGACTTTGCCGACTTTCTCTGGTTTGAACTCAGTCAAAGAGTTCGTTCTACTGCATCTCGCCGGTCAAACTTCATTCCATTCATGCGGTTCCTACAGATCATTATCCGGAACTACATGAACCTGTATCCCGAGATACAGCGCCGCTCTACCCACCCGACGTGCCCACAACATCCAACTCGCAAGATTCCTTCCCGTGCTGATCCGGAAGGTGTTGTCGCCCGACAAATCCCAGTCGGGGTACTAGACCATGCTCGTCCCACGGCACTGAGTGTGATAGCTTATAGGCACACACACAACATTCTAGCTCCTATGGTCCGGCCAGGACCGGCAGGACCTGCCCAGGGAGCAAGACCTGAGCGACGTGAGGGTCCGCGTCCACAAACGAGAGGCAGGAGCGTCCGGACAGCTGGGGCTTCCGGACAGGGTGTGTCGAGAGCTATTATTGTGAGGGGATCTGGCGTGGGCAGTGCCGTTGGAACGAGCCAACCTAGTTCTTCAAGACAACCACCGTCACCACCACCAACCGAGACTCAAATGGCAGAAGAGGCCACAGATTCTGAAACCATTCATGTTCAGTCCTCTTCTGTCGCTGCTACTAAAGACACGTCAGCCAATTCCGACTCTGAAGAAACTCATTTTGAATCATCGCCATCAAATGAAGAGTCTTCTGACTCTGATGGTGACGATAATCAGCCCCCATCCGGAGAGATAAGGAGAACGGAGGGAGTATTAGTTGAATATCAAGAGGTGAGTTGTGTGAGGGAAAGGCGGAGTAAGCTACATTCTGAGAGTACACGAGTGATGGGACAACCATCTTCGGTTGTATCCCCCCCAGCCACATCTAGCCAGGTAGCCACATCTGCTATCCAGTCTCATGTGTTGGGACTGGGTATTGAAGAAGCCGCCGTGGACCTAGCGGCGCACTCGCACGCCCCACCAAGCCACTCCACCATCTCTCAACAGATGGTGGTTTCACAAACTCACGGGGATTTAGCACATACGCTATCGGGCTCTCACTTGGAGGGTGCCGATATTGAAACAAGAGAACAGCTGCCCCCGTTCTCGCCTTCTTTGCATGCACGGAGTCTAGAGCCACTTGTTATTCATGCCATTCCTAGGACACAGATTCCTTTTTCGGCTATCGCCGGTAGCCTAAGTGGCCCGGCCGGAACATCCATAGTAAACCCACCTTCGGGTAGGTTACAAGGATTGGGTGGAATTCCTACCACGGCTATCATCACGCCAACCGTGAACGTAGGCGGCTCGACTTCAACAGTCGTAGCTACAACGGGAAGTCTAAGTGACCCCGGAGTTACCCCACATGAGTTTGTCTCAAGGGAATACATGGACGGCGCCCTAAAGGCTGTCCAATCTATGATGAGGGAGGAGGTGGACAACATCAAACGAATGGTCAAAGGCAAAGGTCCTGCGATTGAGCCGGAGACCACACCTATTCCACCTTCTCTATCAGCCACGGATCTTTCCATACCTGAACTCAAATCTATCCTTCTCGCCAAACTTATAGCCCAATCTCAAACCGAACCCACCCAAGATGCCGATTTGCTATCTCTACTTCGTTCTCAAGCATCCACACCTACTCCACCTACACCCCAGCCTACTGTCTCTACCGAAGCCTTCCAGATCCAGCAAGCTATGCTTCAGTCACTTCAGCAAACCGTAGCTGTTTTGACGGAACGCCTTTCAGCAGTGGAGGATACCTGCCGTAACCAGGCAGAACGGCTCAAGCGCCGACATGATGATCAGGATGATCCTGATCACCATGAGGGGGAGAAGCGCCAACGTCTATCTGAGCCGGAGACACATGTAGTGGAGTCAGAACAGGTTGAACAGGGTACGGGTTCGAGTACAAGAACAGAGGGACAGAGACAGGAACAGGAACGGGAACCGGTGACAGACTTGATACTATACGATTATCCGACGGTTGAAAAGCCTGAGGAATTTGAAGATGGTTCTCCGATAGTTCCTGAAGATTGGGCAATAATACTAGATCCGTATGAAGTGACAGACACGACAGAAGAATGTGCCAATACTGAAAGAGCTCTGGTGGTTATGCAAGAAGAAATTGATGAAATACTGAATCCAGATGATCAGTCTTCTGCCGTGATTCCTTTATTGACCTATCCAGTTAATCACCCTGATTTTTCTTCTACAGTTTTTCCCGAGAGATCTCCTCCAGCTTCACCAGTTAGAGAACCAGTTAGTACTACTCCAGTTCGTCCATCCAAGTGGGAAAGAGTCCGAATCAAAGTTCCTTTCCTCGAAGAAAGTCAGAAAAAGATCTTTGCCCACTGGATCAGAAAGTATGATGAAGTCGTTATCCATGGTCTACAGTCAGTGAAAAATAAAGAAAACAGCGTGAACTTGTGTTCGTGTACAGAAAGTTCCAGCACAAGTACTCCAAGACAAAGCTCAGGATTGTATCAGTTGATAAGATTATACCTGCCTACTTCATGA
Organism: Arctium minus; assembly: GCA_954870635.1. Taxonomy (NCBI): domain Eukaryota; kingdom Viridiplantae; phylum Streptophyta; class Magnoliopsida; order Asterales; family Asteraceae; genus Arctium; species Arctium minus. Next base: position 7,914,466 of record OX941096.1, on the reverse strand, counting down.
AGGTTAAGTATACGGACTTTATGGTTACTAGAGAAGATGGTCAACAATACTGCTTTTCTGATGCTGATTTTCCATGTCTGGAGCCACAAGATCTGCTGTACATATTACGTGACCTAAAGACCAGAACCGTCAGACCCGGAGAAGTCATTGATGCACTAGAAACAGTGAAAAGATACATGAAGTGCGCAATGAAACTTGCTTCGGTGGAAGATTTTCAGATTGGGTTAGAAAGTGATCAACCGAAGATTAATCTGTTCAAGCTCTAAATGTACCTGCATTCACAGTTATAAAGTTTCCAGAGTTTGGTATGTCATATGTGAACAATAACGGTGTTCTACGCTTTATCCGTTTTGATCAGATTGCCAGATTTTGTGATGGTACGTTGATGTTTTTGAAAGACAAGTTGAAGCGTGCGCTGAGTCAAGATGAAAAAGGAGTTCAATTACTGGATTTTTCATACAAAGCACTTGTTCTTAAAGCACTGAATGTTATTGAAAACGACTGGAATATAGAATGCAAATCAGATATTTCGAGATCAGCTTTGGTTTCCGGAAAATTTTTGTTTCTAACTGGCGTGACTATCAACTTCTATTTAAAGGGGGAGATTGTTAGGGCTACTTTGTTAGTTAAATAGAAGTTCAGGGTAGATTATGACAAGTTATTAAAGTTGTAAGCTTGTTGGGCCTTAAAGCCCATAAGCCCATTAGGCCTGCGAGCCCATGTATTTAAAGTTATTTCTGTTTTCATTTATCAGTCTAGAGATTCATTATTCAGTTTACTAGTTGTTAGGTTTACATACTATTATCAGAAATTCTCTCTGTAAACCTTAGCCCTTTGAAGTTTATATTAATCATATAACTAGTTGCTGTGGCCAATATCTTGTTCATCATTATTCATATATTTGTTGATTGCACTGAAACTGGGATCTACAGGTTTGCATTTGATGGGGCCTCATAAAGTTTAAGTATTAAAAATAATTAGCAAGTATTTATAATATTCAATAATATAAGATTAAATAAAAAAATTATTCAATATTGGACTCATTTTGAATGTATTTACGAGACGATTTTAATGTTGTAATTTGTTAAAAAAATATTATTTTTAATATATTTTAGTTAATATACGATTATGTGTGTTAATATAATAAATGTGTAAAATGAAAAATAGAAAAGTAGGAGAAATAAAGTAAATTAGGGGCTGTTTGTTTACCTCTTAATGGTTCTATTAAGAGGCAACCTCTGAATCGTTAAGAGGTAAATCTTGTTTGGCAAAAAAAAGGTCTGCCTCTTAATGGTTCCAAAACCCTCTGAATGATTTAGTGTCTTGACCCTGTCTTAATTATTCAGAGCCCTGATTTCATCTTGAACAATTAGCAAACAACCATATTTCATTTCGCATTATATCATAAGAGCCTCTTAATCATTCTGACCACTTAATCATTCTGCACCTAACCATTCAACAACTGCCAAACAACCCCTTAGATAAGTAAGTATAAGGATATAGTGTAATAAAAGTTTACCCATGGAATATGCCTAAAGATTCTTTTTCCTTTTATTTTGGGGCCAAATTCAAAGCACAAAACCAATTTGGCGTAAGGTTTCTATGCAAATTGCAAACTTTAGCTTTTAAGAAAACTTCTTCCTAGATCGGTTAAAAAGTGAAAATCACTTGATGGATCTACTATTTCCATCAATTTCTCATAACAGCCCCGTACAAAAAAGTGATGGAACTTAAATCACTTCAATAAAAGGGGGGTTTTAGAGTGTTAATTCATCATCGTGGGGTTTTAGAGTGTCAATTCATCATCGTATATTACAGTAATTGATGAGACTATAATTTTTATCCAAACCTAATTAAATGAATTAACAAGTTCTATTGGGCAGATTAACAGAACATAAAAGATAAATCATCTGTAACACCCGAAAACTTATATTTAATCCTTGCGTTTATTTGGTATTTCATTTTGGTTTTAATAGATTCGTTCGAAATATAATGCCTTAGCTTATTCCTTTTTCTTGATTTGAGCTCGTGGGGTTTTGTTCGAGAAAAGTCGAGGGTCGGTACACAGCCAGCGACTATGCCCGCGACTGTGACACCAGGTCACTATCGCGGGGCAATGTCGCACGGTATGTACCGTGAGCTTTGGGTAGTCGCCGACTATGCCCGCAACTGTTACATCTGGTCACTGTCGCAGGGCAATGTTGAGAGGTCTGTACCGAAGGGTGGTGACCACGGGCGACTATGACCAGCGACTATGCCCTGGGCATAGTCGCATGACAATGTCGCGGTCGGGCTCCAAGGCCTATTTAAGTGTACATCTCGATTTTGTTTGACATATTACTGATTTGAGGATTTGCTAAGCTCGTTTCTCTCTCAAGGAACCTGGTAAGTTCTCCCTCCTACACCCTCTTACCATCAATGCTTTCCATCTACCACCAATCCTTAATCATTTATGATATCTTAGGTTTCTTTGAGCATTTATTGAGCAAGTCCAAGTCTCCTCAAGATCTCATCTCATTAGTTACTTGGATTTTTAGGGTTTTTAAGCTACAACCCTATAAGGTGAGTTTATTCTCTTTTATAAACTTTATACATGTTAAAATGCAGATTTTAACCTTCTAAACATCTCCATTTAATTTACTTGATTTGGGTGAGTTTTCACCAAAACCTAACTTTGGAGATTAGGGTTTATGTGAAAGAGTATGGTTTTAAGGTTAAGAGCTTATATCTTGCACTAATTGTGGACTTGTATATGAGAACCATGTTTTCCTCTAGTCTCATGTTTAAATGTTTTGAAATCCAAAAACTAGGGTTTTGAGATATTGATGTGTATTTATTAAATGAGTACTTGGGTAACTTGATTTAATTTGTGGAAATACTATCCAAGGTAATATATTGGAACCTCTTGGAAATTTCGTGAGTAATTATATGGAATCTTGATTTTAGCACAATTGTTGGTATTCTAATTGTTGGAATTATTGTTTGGTCATATTTGGCATTGGTTTGACATATTTGGTTGCATTTGGGCGTCATGACCCCATAACTGTTTAAATCACTTTGTCCGATGATGGAACGCTAGTCTTCCACTTCGAGGTACAATTAGGCATCGGATGTGGTATAAGTCATACATGCTAGTACACGATATTTGTAACAACCTGTCACTACATATATAATAAATTAACATTTATTACTAAACACTGTCCCAAGCTTACAATACAGAGTACAAGGTTCTTTACTATCAACTATTACACAACTGAGTTTCTAAAAAAGATAGCTATGGCAGGAAGTCTTCTATCTCCTGCTAAAAGCTCACACCTTCTCTTTACCTTTATCTGCTACTTTTCGATAACCTGAAACAGGATTAAAATTTCGAAATAGCGAGGGTTAGACCAAAGGTCTAGTGAGTCCCCTCCAATCACTACTACAACAGTTCAAATATTAATTAAAACATTTAAACAAAACTGTGTATCTCAACACATAACTTGCTCTTTAAATCACTTTAAAACATATTATGCTTCGCAGGCACAATAAGACTACTGGCCATCACTGACCACTTTCTACGCTCCCAAGCGTACTTTAAACTACTGACCAACATTCCCGTCAAAGACGGTATGTCTGTCTCGCACTGCCTTATTTTAGGGACACACCCTAATGGCATAAACGGGCCACACTCCCCGGTACGAGCAGGCGGGTCACACTTCCCGACTTAGGTCAAACTTCTGACTCAAAGGTATGCATACACTGAGTCCTGCCAGTATATAAAACAAGTTTATATACCCTGAGCATAAACATGCCCAACTAATTAAATCAATCATTTGAAATAATTCTACTAACTTTCAATATTATAAATGCGCAGTATATAAAAACTCACATTTATAAAATAACTGCTCAAATCATAAAAGATTTAATTGAAAGACTCACCTTTAATTTCTCTGAATTAAACTCTGACTTCTATCGATTAACACCACCTACGATGGTATTAAAACAAAGATAAGCTAATTTGCAACTCTTTCTTTTAAAAGACTCATCAATTGAAATCTAATGTTTTTAACCCGGTCAAAACCAATCTGATTAAAAACCTTTTAGACCAGATATCAAAATACCGGTCTAACAACACTGCCGGTTGAACAACACTTCCGGTCTTACACACTACCGGTCTTACACACTACCGGTCTTACACACCTCCGGTTTTACACACTACCGGTCTTACACACCTCCGGTCGAATACACTATATCGGTCTTTAGCATAAGACCGATACCTCATCTTCCGGTCTTTATCAAGAACATAAGTCGGCTAAACACAGTTCAACCCAGAAAACTTTTGATCGATTAAATCGATTAAATACACGGTTAAAAGCTTGATTAACAAGTCTATTTACCGACTATAACATGCAGATAGAAGTATGAAGCTAAAAACATACCTCTATTTGACCAAAACGGATCAATCCTTCAAGATCACTTCTCTTCTTTCTCTCTGCTTTCATTCTTTTTCTCTTAGAAAATAAGTTGTCTGATATTTGAGATATGAATCTCAAATATCTGATAGATTTGATTATAAAAAAAACAAATTTCCACTTTACTCCCCTAAACTTTGGGTCTCGCTTCACTTTTTCCCCCAACTTCCAAAATTAACAAAATTTCGAAACTGGTTATTACAATATTGGATGAGGATCTCAACGTAAGGATCCTATGTGGCCGAAGTTGACTTTCCGTGGGTATACGTTTAAAGCTACTGAGCCTAGCATCCCTTGCGTGTATTTTATTATGTGTTTGGTTTTACTAACATGTCAAGTAACTTACTTTTGTGTTCCGTCACTTATGTTAGTAAGCGGGTCTCCCCCGTCAACCCAAGAGGTATTTGTATGCAAGCTACGATTTATTTATATTTATTCCACCGACTTTTCTTAAATTATCTCATTTAGAATTTACTGATTTCTCAATATAAATGTTTGATCTCACTAGGCTTTAGCCTAACATTTTTTCTTAAAATGACATGTGTAACAAGTCATTCTAGCGGTGGGACTCCTCGGGTTTGAGTGGAGGGTCAAGAAGAGATGTAGCATTTTTTATGGCATATAGAGGCCTACATTTGGTATAGTTATAGTGTATTTTTGGAAGTGAAATGGCAACATCCGATCTTAATCTAGATATAGTTGGTCTAGATTAGTAGGTTGTTGGGTTCCTTTTTTCTTGTTCTTGTAATGTAAACGCCATATAATTATTCCCCTTTTTGGGTGATTTGTTTATGACAGTCTTGATTATTCCCCATTTATTCAGGTTTAAATTAACCCCTATTTTTAGGGTGTTACATCATCGTATTAGGTTTTGCTATGACAATTTTGAAAAGTGTATCATATGAAAGGCTAATAAAAACATTTTAAAAAAATGACTTGTAAAAAGATTAATATTATGACTTACTTTTGTGTCCTATTACGTTGTCCTTGATATGATCAATTAGGTCGTCCAACTTTATCTTCAAAATTATGTGTTTCATAGCTATAGCAATACTTTGATTTTTATCCGTTCTCCCACTCTATATAAAAGGGTTTCAAATATGTATCTATACTATATTATAAAAACGACATAAAAAACTCTTAATTACAATATTTTAAGCACAAGTTACAACTAATTAAAGCCAATTACTTAATTTACAATTTCTTAATGCTTTGGTACAGCCTTTCCAAGCACAGTATCTCACATAATCATCTATTTGTGGAATATATACTCATTTATTAATATAACTATTTGTTTTTTTTTTGTGGAGGATTTTATAAAATAGATTTTATATTAACATATAATTTATTTTAAATGTAGATTTTACATTTAAATCTATATTAATGAGATGTAATGTAAAATATTTTTTTTCTTCCGTATTTTTTTATATTATATCTCATAATGATTTTTCCATATTTTATTTTATAAAATCTTTTTCCATATTTAATTTTATAAAATCTTTTTATATAATGAGATGTAATATAAACTCTTTTTTCTTCCGTATTTTTTTTGCTAATATAAAATCTATTTTATTTTATAAAATCTACACGTATTTTATATTAGCATAATATAAAATCTACACGTTTTTTTTTTGATAATATAAAATCTACACGTATTTTATATTAGCATAATATAAAATCTACACGTATTTTTTTGATAATATAAAATCTACACGTATTTTTTTTCACGACCATTAAAAGAAGAAAAAAGAAGGTTGATATGAATAAAAAATAAAAAATAACGAGATACACTAATAAATTATCGTATTCCTTAAAACAAAAATATTTCGCAATACTTTCCAAATTAACCAAGTGTAAAGAAAATAAAATAGAAACGATGTAGATATAAAAATATTCTTCCATATTTTTAATATATTTACATTTAAATGTAAAATCGAAAATGAAAATAAAAGATTTTAAAATATTCTATACATTCACTATAAATATATATAGCTTATCTATGTATCATCCGAGTACAAGAAGAAGACGAACGGTCGGGTGTCAATGGCGGAACCTGCAACTGAACAAAAGGTATTCCACTATATTTTTGTTTCTTTGAAAAACTACTTTTTTATATTTTATTTTATTTACTGAGGATTTGTTTATATTTTTCAAAACCCACAATCATATTTTTCGAAGTAGGGGAATAAGATATATATACATATCTTTATTTTTATCGACTAATACTATGAGGTCTTGAAGTCAATAGTCAGATAAATATGTTGTGAGACATGTCGTTTGAGTTTTAAATAATATAATACAAAACTATTACCAATATTATTGTACAAACTCATAACAACAAACGATTAAGAATATATGCAATTTAAACACTTATGAAAATACCTTCGTTTTTCACATTGTATTTCATTAACTGTTAACAGAGAAATTACGTTTGATTTTAACTCGGTTCAATATTCCAACAAAAAATTTATTCTTCCGTGCAATGCACGGGCCGAACACTAGTTCTATTTGATAACAATATATTTGTACTTTGCAATTTTGCTTATAGTTATTTGAATTTACATCCCGCAGTAGTGTGCGGATACACAACTAGTATATATATATATATATATATATATATACATATATATATATATATAGAGAGAGAGAGAGAGAGAGAGAGAGAGAAATGATCAAACAAAAATGCTAGTTATTTAAGAAAATAAGAAAAAGGTCAAATCAAGTGTAAAATCAAATGTGATTTTACATTATCAGTAAAAAAAAGGTGTGCTGATGACTTTGGCCGCGTCTTCAAGTCGCGAGGCAAAGTCGTGTGAACGGTGAATCACATGTGATTTTGTACATGATGTTAACGATTCAACCGTAATCTTATTCTCTTAAATAAGCAACGTAACTCTATATACATATACATAATAACCAAATATAACTTTTAGAAAAAAATTAGATTGATTAATCTATACTATATTATAAAGATGACATAAAAAACTCTTAAAAACAAGTCTTAAAGCTTAATGTACCGTTATTTAATGCTAATTATTTAAAAAACAATCATAAAAACTGTATGTACTACATTTAATGTTATTCATTAATTTTCAATCATTATCTCTAACCATTTTAACTCTCCTAAAATCATTTCTCACTTTAACTCCCCTAAAATAACTCTCAGCATATTTTAGATATAAAAAATCTAAAATATAATTAAAAAATCTTACATAATATTTTATAAAAAAAATTATATTATTAAACCAAAATAAATTACATTATATTATTAAGTATAAATTAAACAAATTTATATAAAAAAAATCATTATCACTCTCTCACAACCATCCAAAATCGTAATGTAAATCGACAAAAAACAGAAAATAAAATAAAACATTAAAATCATGATGTATCTAATTGCATTGCACGAGTGAAGTGATTTTAAATAAAAACAAACAACACTACTATATCAACACTACAAATTTAAAAAATAAATACTTGTTTTTCACATGATACGATATGGAAATAACCATTGGATGAACAAAAGAGCCTTTTCTTCCTCCTTTGGAAATGGTCTCTTTACTGTTTCTTTACCATTTCTAAATTTAACTAACTCCAAATGAAATTTACTGAATTCATTTGGTATGGTTTCATAAAGAGTTAATCTTCCTACCAAGAGCTGCATAATTCATCAACCATTTCGTACAGAAGTAATTGAAGGATTTCTTGGCCAACCTCATAGCTTATTTCTTGTAGATTATTATCCACTTTTGCATCCACCCAAACACCCCCATTTATTTCCTCCATTGTTAACCTGCAAACATTCACCAACACCTTCATGCAATACTCTTCACTGTACTCACTTTCTCTCCTCTTCAACATCATCAACTGCTTCTTGGCTTTTCTATCATGTTTGACCATTTTTGGCAGTGTGTGGTTGTACGTTCTCTTTCTTGATTTGTACTTGTGAAATCCATCATCATCAACAACTTTCTTTTTACCACCATTCTCTCTCCTCTTCCTTCTGTTCAACACTTCAACTTTCTTGTTCGTCATCTTCTTCTCTCGTTCTTGTTCTCTTCCGGTTCCCTTTTTCAAATTCTTTGACTTTTCTTGTTTTGGAGTCAAACCCATCTCAGATATTATATGATCATCAAGTTTTCCATGATCATGGTTATGTGAGGCTTCCAAGAACGTAGGGAATTCACGGAAAGAGACCGAAGTTCTAACACGACGATGATGTTGGAAACTATGATAATGGGGTTGTTTTTTAATCTCAAAATTTGGTAAGAAATCGACAGAACCAGCTGACCTGCTTCTCATGATTGTACCTAAGGTAACTTTTGTGGATGGAGTGGTGGTGGGAAAGGAGTCGAGGCCCATAAGCCTTGCTACTACACCAGCTGGGATTGTGGTGGTTCTTGTGGGTGATGGTGATTGGAGTTTGAAAGATGAATCGGTTTTGAAAAGGAGGTGATGGGTGGTTTGGTCATTTGGGTTGTCGGTGGAGGGATGGGTGGGGAGGCCGCCGGCGCATAAGAGACGGCGGAAAACGGAGGAGAAACAGTTTGTTGGTGTTGCATCCTGGGAAGTGGTCATGTGTGTGTGTGAGGTGGATGGAGTGATGGGAGTCGGTTGTAGTGGGAGGATTAAGTAGGGAAGCTTATGAAAGAATAGAGAAGGAAGGAGACTGGCATTGACCAATGTTTGATATATAATATATATACATATATATTTTGGGGGGCTTGGGGTAGGGTAGGGTAGGGTAGGGTAGGTGGGTGATGCTTTCAGACTTGAGAATGACCGCGTCCTTTTGACCAAAGAGACCGCGTAGGAAATAGGTATACCGGTTACTATTATTTTTTTGATGTTGTTATCTCTACCCCTTCCCATTCACATACCCCCATATCTCACTCACATACTCTCTCTTACCTTATTCACATACTCCCTAGGGGTGTTCATCGATTGACATCCAATGAATGTGACGAGAACCAAACCGATCCAATCATCCATTGGATGTTGGATTTTCCCAACCGAACCGATCCAATCATTCGTTGGATGTTTGATTTTTCCAATCCAATGGATGATTGGATCGGTTCGGTTCCCCTCACATCCATTGAATGTTCTTATTGGATATCCATTGGATCAGATTGGATATCCATTGGATCGGATTGGATCCATCCGACATCCACTGGATGATCAGATCGGATCCATCCAACGTGTTAATTTAATGCAATGTTCTAATTAATTACTTTTAGTTTGTGTTAAAACCAACATAAGTGAGACAAAAAATCCAAAAACCAACACAAAACAAATTTAGATTTAAGCAAATTGCAAAAAAAATAATTGGATGATAGTTGGATGATAATCGGATGGGTAATTGGATGTTGGTCGGTTCGGTTCGGTCGGTTTTGGTCGGTTCTGGACTGCCATCCAAGAACCGACCGATCCAAATTGGATGTTGAGATTTTCAATCCGATCCGATCCAATTACAATTGGATATCCAATTATGGCCGGTCTGTTCTAATTGGATCGGACGGTTCCTATTGGATCGGTTGAATTTCTGCACACCCCTAATTACCCCATATCACTACAAAACAGAGGCTTATCACCGACGGATGAATCTGTCGGTGATCCGTCGGTAAAATGGAAATCCGTCGGTGATCCGTCGGTAAATAGCCGTCGGTAAAGAGGTGGTTGGCATTCAAATTACCGATGGATATTACCGACGGATCACCGACGGTTATGTTTTCCGATGGATCTCCGACGGTTAGGTTATTTCCGACGGATCACCGACGATCTTCCTTTAGCGACGGATTACCAACGGATTATTTCCGACGAATTTAGCGACGGATTTCCGACGGATATTTATTAAATAAAAATTAAATTAAAAAATACGTTCCGACGGATTACCGACGGATAATCCGTCGGTAATTTAATTTTTTTTTTTAAATAATTAAAAATTAAAATTTTCTAGTTTTTTATCCCATAAAAAACCTGCCAATTTTTAAATATTACTAATTCTTAAAGTGTACAAAATATCTATAAATACATAAACATAATCCTACATAGGGGGAAAGGGGGGAAAGGGGTGCTGACTGTTAAACTTGATCATGAACGCGTCAAACTGAGCCATTCGTTCCCGCATCTGTCTCTTCTCTACTTCATCTCTATCCATTCGCTCCTGCAACTGGATCCTCTCTGCTTCTTCTCTCTGTAGTCGCTCCTGCAACTGGATCCTCTCTGCTTCTTCTCTCTATAGTCGCTCCTGCAACTGGATCCTCTCTGTTTCGTCTCTCTCTAACCTCTGCCTCAGCTCCTCCAACTGAAATTCAACATTTGACAAACATATATAGAACAATGTCAGACAACATTTAACAAACATATGATTAACAATGTTAAACAGCATTTGACAAGCATACCTCCTCATCGCGATGGCCGTGCATGCTCCTGCTCGAACTGGCACCTGAATCACCGGTCATAGCATAATAGGGATCCTGACTGGTCCCCCATCCAAAAAGACGGCCCTTACGCCGTCCTCCGACACTACGCTCCCACAACTCGGCGTCATTGGGAGGTACAGTGCCGGGAGGTAAGTCCGGGTACTCCTCCTCCCTATTCCGATGGTAAGCATCCTACAGTTTACCAAATTAGACATTGTCAAGCCAACTAACATATAGAAAATTCGGCAGCATTTCAACTGTGATTTGAACATATATCCATGACCTGCTTTTATCAAAACAATCCTATCGTCTGCCCAACAATTGGCAGCCCAAACTAAGTTTGCTATAATTTCTATCTATCTTATAAAACAAACAAATATCTAGTCATGCATAATTGAACTTACCATCATATGAGCCGCCTTTGGATAAACGTAGATCGGAGGATCCGTGGTCGGACCAGTCGCACCCGGAACAAGCTTCCTGTTGGTGCAGTGTGTAGCCTCCCAAACCTCGTTGCTGGTAGGCTCACGGCCCCATGCATCTCTCTACAATACACAACTTAAATTATCAGTAGGTAATAAAATCATGTATATAGTACATATATTCATCAATTATATACATTTAGTCTAGTGTATGATAAATTACCAAGCGGTCCCGATACATAGGGATACTAATAGATCCAGTACAGTGTCTGGATGTCATCCCCTCATACTCGGTGGCCCGATTGGCTGTATTGGCCGAAACTACACGCCGGAACGTGTCGGTGTTCCATACCTGTTAAAAAGAAGACATAAATCAATATAAATCCTAGTACAACCAGATACAAGTATTCAAAACAAAACAAACCTGCTCAATCATCTGGACCCAAAACTCACTCCGGATCCACTCTGGAGGGTGTGGCGCAAGAATCCTGTAGTCACGTCCGTCGAAATGGACACCATCAATGGCTAAAGACCTTTCCTCGGCGAAGAAACGTGCATCTATCATCATGTCGGCGTACCTATTATTTAGGTGACGCGATATGCAGCTAATACATCGGCGTCCATCTCAGGAGGCCAACTATAATACAACTGCAAACATATTGTTTGGATTAAGTAAAAATAAATCCACTCAATAAGTTAAATAGAGTAAAATACCTACCCGAAATCGATCCAGCAACCGTGGATAGTGCTCATTAGGGACATCCCTAAAATGAGCCCAAGGACCATCAACCATGGACTTAAAGACGGCAATGGCCCTCCGGACTGTCGACTTGTCCTTAAACCTTCACAATTGTAAAATATACAACATAAAAAACATTAGGATCGGTTTATTATGTACTAGAATAAATAATAGATCACATCTACTTACCCGCCCGAATCAGACAACAAAAGTGGCGGTCGCTGACTAGGCTGGGGCGTCTGTGATGCCACATTCGGGCCTCTTACCCTCGAGCCCGCTGCTATGTCATCAGACTGGATCTGATCTAGGCCGTCACCGGTGAACTCATCGGCCTGGGGGTCACCACACCCAACGGAGCTGCTACTGCCCCTACCCCTACCACTCCTACTACCCCTAAAAGGGTGTCCAGACATCTAAAAATAGAGAATGGTTAACACAAAATGATATAAGTGTACATAAATCATAAGACCCAAAAATGTCTACATAAGAACGGAAAAATAGAGAAGGTTTAACACGAAAATGTCTACATATGAAAGACACACTAGTTATCAGACGAGTGATCAGATAACATAAGTTCGTCTTCGTTATCTTCATCATCATCCATATCTTCAAATTCTTCTTCCTCGTCGCTAGCTTCGTGATCTGATGCAGCTTCCTCGCTAGCTTCGTCATTTGTGGCGACTACGTTGAGCTCCCCAGTGACAAGAGGGACGGAATCGAGGTCCTCATTTACCCAGTTGTTTGTATGATGAGTTACTCGTTCGTTGGTTTGAAAGAACGGTTCTCCATCCACGTTATCATCATCCAACACATCGATAGCCCTTTCTGCAACTTCATATATTCCACGGACTTTGGTCTTCACAACTGCCCACCAGTCCTTTAAATCCTTACTTCCTGAAGGATAGGGTGTGTAATACACTTGTTCCGCTTGTGATGCTAGGACGTAATAGTCCTCACCTCTGAGTCTAGACTTGTATTTGATATCAACCAACCCATGTTTAGGGTCAACTCTAACTCCATCTGGACTATCAAACCACGTACACTTGAACAAAACTACATCACAATAGCCCACACCATAGTACTCCACCTCTAACACGTCGTCCAACAATCCGTAATACTCAAACTCGGAGTCGTCATAACAAGATCCTCTCACACATACGCCACTATTATGTGTGACACGCCCAGCAGCATGTGTTACCATATGAAACTTGTAACCATTGACAAAATATCTCTTATGCGACCAAGCATATCGGCCTGGTCCACGTGCTAGGGATTTCAAATGGTCGGAGAAATCGCCTGATCCGAGCATGACCTATAAAACCGCAAATAAGAAATAAATTACATATGTGTAACATTACATACATAAATTTCATATGTTTGTACTCACGTGTTGTTCGAACCAAGTAGAAAACCTTTCTTCCCGAGCTTTATCTCGTGCAACTGCATCAAGATGAGGTTCTCTTTGTCGTATCCACTCATCGAAGGTCCATTGAAAAGGTCGAACTTCTTCACAATTCAACAACATAACCTTCATTATGATTAGGGGTTTCTTCTTCCCATGTCATCCCATCATGTATCATGTGATCGTTCACCATTTCAACATAACCTTCATTATGATCTACTACCGGAGTAGAAGATTGACCCACGTCTTGATGCCCTTCATTATGGTAATAAGTTTCACCATGTGCCCACCATGTGGTATAATCAGGCATGAAACTATGCTTCATCAAATGCAGCCTCACGTCAGTCCTTTCTTTATAGCGTAAGTTTTGACACTTCTTACAAGGGCATCTAATACGAAGCACTATCCCAACACGTGTAGGTTTCCTTTCAACAATCCTTTCATCGGCATAAGCATAGTCCAAAAAACTGTCCATTGCAACAATATAGTCGACGCTAAGAAACCCCCGACTGTCGTTCTTTCTATACATCCATCCTCTATCTGTCGACATATTCAACCACTACAACGAAGAAATAAGTAGTTAATCGACATAATCAAGATAGAGGTGGTGTAATGGTTTGACTATTGAAAAGTCACACCGTAGGTTTAGATGAGTTGTGGATGACTTTAAAACCCTACGTGTAAAGGTTTGACTATTGGAAAGTCAAACCGTAGGTTACAATAACAGAAAGGTGTTTTGGAAAGTTTAAAAACCCTACGTGTAATGGTTTGACTATTTAAAAGTCAAACCGTAGGTGTCAATGAAGTTAGAAGTCTAATGAACACTACATGTAATGGTTTGCCTTCTTGAAAATCAAACCATAGGTTTAGAGGAGTTTTGGATGACTCTAAAACTCTAAGTGTAATGGTTTGACTATTGGAAAGTCAAACCGTAGGTTACAATCACAGAAAGGTGTTTTGGAAAGTTTAAAAACCCTACGTGTAATGGTTTGACTATTTAAAAGTCAAACCGTAGGTGTCAATGAAGTTAGAAGTCTAATGAACACTACATGTAATGGTTTGCCTTCTTGAAAGTCAAACCATAGGTTTAGAGGAGTTTTGGATGACTCTAAAACTCTAAGTGTAATGGTTTGACTATTGGAAAGTCAAACCGTAGGTTACAATCACAGAAAGATGTTTTGGAAAGTTTAAAAACCCTACGTGTAATGGTTTGACTATTTAAAAGTCAAACTGTAGGTGTCAACGAAGTTAAATGTCTATTGAACACTACATGTAATGGTTTGTCTCCTTGAAAGTCAAACCATAGGTTTAGAGGAGTTTTGGATGATTCTAAAACTCTAAATGTAATTGTTTGATTATTGGAAAGTCAAACATATATTTTTTAAAATTTCGTCGGCATAACGGCTATAAAATGAATATTTCCATATATCAACCTAATGTATAGCATAACGGCTATACATATGTTTGATTGTTTGATTTATAGCATAACGTCTATAAATGTAATTGTTTGATTTAAAATTTATAGCATAACGGCTATAAATGTAATTGTTTGATTATTGGAAAGTCAAACATATGTTTTTTAAAATTTCGTCGGCATAACGGCTATAAAATGAATATTTCCATATATCAACCTAATGTTTGCCCAACAATTGGCAACCCAACTAAAATAAATAAATAAAATCAAGTATAATCAAATCCTAAATCATACCCCAAAAGACTAATAAAAGATATTCCTAATAATTGTGCTAGCTGATTGGTAGGCAGGAAATACCCCAAAAGTAAGCATCTTTTTTGTGGATCTAGTTGTCTGCTTTCTTACTTGGTACCCATTTGGGGACCTAATACTACTTCTAAATACCCCAAAACACATATACTGTTTGTTTTTCGAGGTCAAGCAAACTAATTTTTCAACAAAATGTTTATGACTACATTCATCCTATCTTACATACCAGTTAACAATAACAAAATTATTTGGCGATACATACATACATACATACATACATACATACATACATACATACATACATACACTTTGTTCATTTTGACGTGTAGTCATAGCAATAAACCATTTGCACACATACATCAAATATGGAAAGATTCATTTATTTATTCACATACACATACACATATACATTTATTTCATTGCACACATACAAAACCAGGGATACCTGTAAATCGCTGCTGTGGCGAGATCGAGAGCGAGAGTGAGATGGAGGTCGAGATAGGGAGAGAGGTCGCCGAGAGAGAGAGAGAGAGAGAGAGGTCGCCGAGGAAATCGCCGACGGCTGTGGAGGTAAGGTCGTCGCCGGTGAATCGAGAGATTGTGAGGGAGATAGTCGAGAGAGAGATGGAGGTCGAGAGAGACGTGAGGGAAATTGCCGGCGGCTGTGGAGGTGAGGTCGTCGCCGGTGGTGGTGAGGTTGTCGCCGGTGAATCGAGAGATTGTGAGGGAGAGAGTCGAGAGAGTCAAGAGATCACAAGGATTTAGAGGGAGAGAGGTGAATCGAGAGATTGAGAGGGAGAGACTGAGTTAGGGCTTTAAGCCCGCGTATTATTTCGGAAATTCACCGACGGATAAATTAATTAATTAATAATTTATTTATTAATTTTAATATTAAATAATATATTAATTAATAGTTTATTTAATAATTATAATTTTAAATATAATTTTAATTTAAAAGATTTTATTTAATAAAAAACAATTATCCGTCGGAAAGTCCGTCGGTAATTACCGACGGATAATATCCCTGACGTAACTGGGCTTTAAACGAATCCGGTTAGATCAGGGTTAGTATGTGATCAGTTAGGCTTTAACGTACCCAGTTGGGCTTTAAACGAATCTGGTTGGGCTTTAACGTACCCAGTTGGGTTTTAATGGATTTAGTTGGGCTTTAACGTTACCAGTTGGGCTTTAATGGATTCAGTGGGGATTTAACGTTCCTAGCTGGGCTTTAACGTATCCAATTGGGCTTTAACGTACACAGTGCTTTAATGAATCCAGTTGGGCTTTAATGGACCCGGTTGGGCTTTAACGTTACCAGTTGGGCTTTAACAGATCCAGTTGGGCTTTAATGGATTCAGTGGGGCTTTAACGTTCCCAACTGGGCTTTAACGTATCCAATTGGGCTTTAACGTACACAATTGGGCTTTAATGAATCCAGTTGGGCTGTAATGGACTCGGTTGGGCTTTAATATATCCAGTTGCTTTTAATGGATCCAGTTAGGCTTTAACGTACCTAGTTGGGCTTTAATGGATTTAGTTGGGCTTTAAACGAATCTGGTTGGGCTTTAACGTACCCAGTTGGGCTTTAATGGATTTAGTTGGGCTTTAACGTTACCAGTTGGGCTTTAATGGATTCAGTGGGGCTTTAACATTCCCAGCTAGGCTTTAACGTATCCAATTGGGCTTTAACGTACACAGTTGGGCTTTAATGAATCCAGTTGGGCTTTAATGGACCCAGTTGGGCTTTAATATATCAAGTTGCTTTTAATGGATCCAGTTAGGCTTTAACGTTACCGGTTGGGCTTTAACAGATCCAGTTGGGCTTTAACATATCCAGTTGGGCTTTAATGGATTTAGTTGGGCTTTAACGTTACCAGTTGGGTTTTAATAGATCCAGTTGGGCTTTAATGGATTCAGTGGGGCTTTAACGTTCCCAGCTGGGCTTTAACATATCCAATTGGGCTTTAACATACACAGTTGGGCTTTAACATACATACTATACATGATCACATACGTATTTGTATATACATGATCACATACGTACTTGTATATACATACATGATCACATACGTACTATACATATACATGATGTACATACATACTATACATATACATGATGTACATACATACTTTATATATACATGGTGTACATACATTCATGATCACATACGTACTTGTGTATATACATACATGATCACATACATACAAACATACATATAAATATATATACATACATGATCACAGAAAAAATAAATATTTATTAAATTATTAAACTTACCGACGGATTCTTAATCCGTCTGTAATTACCGACGGTTTACCGACGGACGTAAAAAAAAAAAAATATTTATTAAATTATATAAATTACCGACGGTTTACCGACAGATTTAAAAATAAAAAAAAAATAAAAAAAATTAATATCCGTCGGTAATCCGTCGGTAATTTGTACATCCGTCGCAAAATTTTCTTTACCGTCTGTGATCCGTCGGTAATTACCGACGGATTAAATCCGTCGGTAAATGTGGTCGGAAATAAGCAATTTTCCAGTAGTGTATAGGAGGGGGTATGAATATAATTCACCTTATTTTTATTTATCTTTTTGATAAATTGTGATTTAGAAGGACGGGTCAGGTTTAGAAGAAAAAACTCAAAAAAATGAAAAATTAAGGAACACCCTGGTAGTCATTTATCTAGACAATATGCACTTGTGAATACAAGTAATTTGTAACATGCATGTTGATAGTCCAAGATCAATGAATCCTAGAGAGAGAAAGTAGAGAGAGAGAGCAATATGTTCAAAACAGAGAATGTGATTAATGAGCCGTGAAGTTTTTTTACAAAGACAAAGATCAAAGGGACTTAAATACCCTTGGTCAATACAACACATAATGGGACACTAAACACAGTATTTGACCAAGCCTATAAATACAATGATTACTATAAAATCAGACTTAACAATCTCCCCCTTAGTAATCATTGGCGCTTTGGTCTTCAAAAATCATCTTCTAAATCAGCACTGACCATTAAAGCGACTTTAAGAAGCTTTCTGACTTTTAAAGAAAAAATTCTTCTCAGCATCTTTCAGTTTGATTTGTCTTTGCTGCCTTTGACAAGTCTGGACCAGATTGGAATAAACTTGAACGAACAGTTGATTCATCAGCTTGTGCTCTAGACGACACACCTCTTTTGAAAGACCTTGAATGAACTGTGGTGGTCGGAGCAGAAACAACAAAAGAAAAAAAATTAAGTTGAGAGAATAGAATCTTTGAGCGAATCTTGATCAACAGATAAACTTTTGAGCTCTTAGTCTCTTTATCATCTCCTTGACTTCTCTGATTTCTCCCCCTCATGACCTTGATGAACTGGTTCAACTAGGTCATGCCAATGTTGGAGACGAGACAACTTAAGATCTGCAAAATCATAGAAACAGAGAAAACAGGGGAGGTTTGCGCTTCACGTTGGTTGCGCAAACAGAGGTTTGCGTTACACCAAGGTGGCGCAAAGCAAGGTTTGCGCGAAGCGAAGGTGGCGCAAAGCAAGGTTTGCACGACCAACTGATGGCGCAAAGCTGACTTAAACTCAGATTTTTTTTTTTACCTCTTTAAGCTCTTTGACTCCCCCTACACAAATGCACTAGATATGACAATTCAAATTAGCATTCATATAAAGAAAATCAGATACTCCCCCTCAAAAACAGATATGATCATTAAGAAAATTCTCCTTTTTCACTCCCCTTGAATAATGCTCAAACCCATTTGAAATATATTTATGAGAACACAATGAATGTAAACATCAATGTAGAAAGAAAAATATACTGAATATGTATTTTGAAACGACTAAATATATAAAAATTTAAACATAAACAAATAAAGTTCTACTTAGTAAAATATCACAATAAAATCCATCAAATAAAATCAAATGTATGTGTTTAGATACATAAACAAGTTTTATTGCATATCAAGTTAAGACATGTTCAGTTTCAAAAACTTTCATCAATCTATTCAGTGTGCTCGCATGTGAACTTCGATTAGCTTCAAGAAAATGCAATTCTAAAAATATAATAGAGAACTTTGCATGTAATCACACTAAGCCATCAAAACTTCAGACTTTCATAAATTTACAGGTTTATTGCAACTTAGAAATTTATAACCAAGTATCAGGAGATGTGTGCTCATTGACATCTTTTAGCATTGTGCACTATGGCATCTTTATATGAGTGTGCTCTTTGGCATCTTTTAAGCATGTGCACTTTGGCATCTTTTGAATCAAAAAGTTTATTAAGTAAAGAACATACCGTAAACGTAACTTTCTATCTGACCCTATTGCAGGATTTGGGTCAGCCGCTCCCAGACCAGTTGGCCTTAGGGGACTAGGTGTCAAGCACCCCTTGGAACTTACTTTCCCGGATCAGAAAGGCTACATCGACACATCCTAAACCCATTCATACCAGTAGAACATGACTTTCGATCTGATTCTATAGAAGGATTTGGGTTCGATCACTCCCAGATCAAATGACCTTAGGGGACCAGATGACAAGCATCCCACAGAATTTACTTTCCCAAACCAGAAAGGTCACAGGTACAAACTTTTAAACTTAGAGATTTCTGAATTTTAAGAATTTAATAATCATCTCAAACACAAGGTTTAACGTCTAAGTGCTTAGCCCATATTTTCATTACAATCCAAAATTCCGACTTTTTAGGTTTTCTAAGCATTGTAAACTATAAATATTCCGAATCACACAACTTTAAAGCAGTATCAAAAGCTACAAACATGTTGCTGACTTTTCGAAATTTGTTAGAGTTGAAATTTGAACATATAATAACTTCAATATAAACAAACAACTTGAAAATTTATCCTAGACACACATTTTATTCAAAAGAAAGAAAATTGTAAAACTTTTACTTGATAGAATAAAATTTGTAAAGATTTAAACTTTTAAAACTGAAAAGATTTTTTTTTATAACAAGTGTCTCAAAAGAAATATTGGAATGAACAAAATCCAAATGAGATTGAAAATACTCAGATTCATGAATTTTTTTTTGAGAAAACTAAACATACATCACAGAGATAAAATGCAGCGGAATAGAATAGATGTACTCATAATATCTCATTAGTAAGAAGCTTACCAACATTGAAGAACGAGTCCTAGACTGATATGTCTAGAAGTCGTAGTCGTTGAAGCACGGGTTCTGAGCTGAATTACTCAGAAGCCAACATCTTAACATTGAGGTGCGGGTCTTGAACTGTGTTATTCAAGAGCCATAATCTTGACATTGAAGTCCGGGTTTTGAACTGCTATGTTCAAAAGCCATTGTTCTCTTACTCCCCCTTGGCTTGTGGTGCCTGCAACTTTGAATCAGATTGAGACTTGGGTACCCACTTGTATTTGGGCCCGTGTTTGTTAGTTGCAGTTCGTATGGGGAAATAATTAGAAGAATTGATACGAGAAGCATGAGAAACATTATCAGAATAATAAGCACAGTCATCAGATGAGAAAGCATAATCATCAGAACTAGAATCTGAGGAAGAACATGAGACATGTTTTGAAATTCGAATCATTTGTTTTATAGAGTACTTTGAAATTTTATTACAAGAAACAAATGAATCGCTTTTATAGAATTTGTCTACACATTTATCCCCATCAAAAGTAGATTCATCAGATGTCCGCTTTGCTTTCCAAATCCGCTTCTTTGATGACTTGCTCAAAGTCCTATCTGTAAGAGTTGAATCGGAAGAATTAGAACTGTCAGAAAGAACTTTATCTTGTTTCTTTGACTTCTTTGACCGTCTTCTTTTACGCTTAGGTTTATAATATTGATCATTTAGCGTAAAAGAATCATCAAGAATTTTAGAGGAAATATTTAAATCAGAAGAAATAAATTTATCTAAGCAACCAATCTGATCAACTAATAAATCTGAATTAGCCTCGGAGTCTGAAGTAATTTGAGAAAATATTTTAAAACTTGAAACTTCCTTTTTATTTTCCTTAGAATCAGAAGATAGGCTAGAAATAGAATCTGATTTTCGAGAAATTAAATTTTCTTCAAGACTAGACGTCATGAAAGAAAGAATAATATCAGATTCAATTTTCTTCAAAATATTTTGATCTTCTATCTTGTCTTCAAGATCGATGATTTTGCCTTCTAATACTAAAGGAGGAGTATATTTCTTCGAATCATAAATGATAGGAGAAATATTTTCCTTATCAGAATTAGGGGCATAAGAAGAAACAAAATCATTAGATACTGAAGATTTAATAGAAGATATATCATTTAAAATTCTTCTGCCTCTCCTTGATTTTTCAGGGAAATATTTTGCATTTTCACTTGTATAAACAAAAGGAATTTCATTTTTCTTATTATTCATCCTTTTCTCATTTTCGATTTCTAACACTTGTTTCTCATTCATCCAATCAATTTTAAATTGAGGAGCATAATGAGCAAGAGTCAGATAATCGTATTTATATAAAGTTGGAGATTTTTCAATCGCATTGTTTAAACAATGAGGATTTTCAAAACTAAGACCCCACCTTTGTTTTAAAGCTTCTTCACTCCTTGGTTTGTTCATAAAAATTGTTTGTTCAGATTGATTTCTTCGATAAAGCTTTTCTTCTAATTTGTTTATTTTATCTGAAAATTCATCTTTTAAATTAGTCATG
This sequence comes from Arctium minus, assembly GCA_954870635.1. Classification (NCBI taxonomy): domain Eukaryota; kingdom Viridiplantae; phylum Streptophyta; class Magnoliopsida; order Asterales; family Asteraceae; genus Arctium; species Arctium minus. Next base: position 7,892,646 of record OX941096.1, on the reverse strand, counting down.
ACCGTCAAAGATTCAAGATAAGTCTTGTTTGAATTTTCCAAATCATCCAATTTCTCTTGAAAGATGTCTTTTGTATTTTCCAAAATAGATTTTTCATCTTTCAAAGAAAATTTCAATTTGTCAATCAAATCTGACTTTTCAGAATTTAAATTCTTTTCAGAAATAAACTTAGAGCGAAAATCAGATAAAGCAGTAATTATGATATTCATCTGAGAGGTAATGAAATTATAATCAAATTCAGAATATACCTCATCTTCATCAGAATCAGAATCGTCTGACTGGTCATCTCCAACCAAGCATATCTGAGCGATCTCGACGTTTGCAACTTCATTGTCAGAGTGGTCCAGCCAGAATTCTTCTTCTGCTAGCAAAGCAGTTCTTTTCTCTCTTTTCTCGGCCAGTTCCAATTTCTTTCTGTAATAAGCTGAGTCCTTTACCTTCTTTGCTCGACACTCCTTTGAAATGTGTCCCGACTTTCCACAGTTGTAGCAGGTAGCAGTCTTTGGCTCGGGCACTTTGGTTCTAGTCACAGAAGTGAAGCGAGAAGAGTTGGAACCAGTTCTTGGTTGGAACTTTTTCTGGTAATGCTGAGAGATAAGGATCATAGCTTTCTGCAGTGCCTCACCATCATCATCAGTTGACCCGTTGTAAGCGTTATCAGACAACGCTTGTTGAGATAATTGCTTTGTGAGTAGGGCAAATGGGTCTACTGACTTCTTCTTTTTCCCATCCAGTTTGGCCTTCTTCTCAAGTACCAAGTTCTCATCAGTCATTAGAATCTCATATAATTCCTGGATCTGCATTGTGGAAATCCGAACATCGTTCCTCAGTCTATGACAAGTTTTGTTCCATTAAGGCTGAAGAGCATTAAGGAATTTCAGATTCGTCTCAAGCTCTGTCTTGTTCACATTTATCTTTCGCAGATCATTCAGCACTGCACAGAATCTGTCGAAAACACTCTTTATAGTCTCACTTTCTTTGGCCTTGAACTCCTCAAAGTTGTTCATGAACCGAGTATGTCGGAGCTGAGTTGCTACTGAAGAACCAAGCATGATCTTTTCCAATTGTCCCCACAACAGATTTGGATAATCCTTGCAATGATCAACCCGGTTGTAGACAGAGTTTGGTAAAGCTAGCATCAGATTAGTTTTCAGCTCTCGATCAGCTTTCATTCGTGAAGCCTCTTCAAATGTTGGAGGAGTCTCTTTATTAGGCTTTACGAAAGGTCCTTCAGTTAGAGACTTCATCATGTTCTCTCCATTAGCTTGACGCTCGATGAAGTTCAGAAATCGATCTTGCCATTGAGTGAATTCGTTTTCATCGACAAGAACTGGAGGACGAGTTTCAGATCCCAAGGACATCATCAGATCGCTTGAGTAGAACTTAGCTTGAAAGGCAAACTTTGCAGAATCCATAGCAGACAAACTTTAAAAAAAAAAAATTCCAGACTCTTTTTTTTTTATGTTTGGACAGATATGGCGCAAACTAGAGGTTTGCGTGAGAGGCAGGAGACGCAAACTGAAGGTTCTCGCGAGTAGCTAGAGACGCAAAGCAACTTTGCGTGAGTAGTGGGAGACGCAAACTGAGCTTTGCGTTAGATGAAAGAGACGCAAACTACACTTTGCGTGAGGCACTGGAGACGCAAACTTAGCTTTGCTTGATCCAAGGGAGACGCAAAGTTGCACTTTGCGTGATGAACTGGTTTCTGAATTTGATAAAAAACCTGAAATACACTAAGACAAGATTAGGTACTCGTACAAACTAGATGATGAACTCGCGCAAACTACTATGAACTAGCGCAAAGTTCAGATCTAGCGCAAGACGAAGGAAAATCAAGAAAACTGCCAAAAAATCGATTTCAAAACTTAATTTGATAAAACTTTCTTATACAAACACGTTCGAAAACAACTTTTAACACTTTTCAATTAACAAATTTGATTAAAAACCATGAAATCAAGATTTCGTAAATCACACAGTACGTAAAAACTCGAGTTCTTGAAAACACGAAATTTCTCAAAATTAACCTTCAAAACTTGAATTTCTTGAAAAACAATGTGAATCAAAAGTTTTCTTCTATCAAAATCGAATCCAACAAACTGATTTTCAATAAAATTCGTTCAAAAACACATCCGAATTTGATAAAAAATCAAGAAAACGAGATTTTCTTGAAAAAATTCAAGAAAATCGATCAAATTTTCGATTTAATTCACAAATTCAGATTCGAAAATACAATCTCTCAATCCTCTCAAGATTCAGATGACTCTGATACTAATTGATAGTCCAAGATCAATGAATCATAGAGAGAGAAAGTAGAGAGAGAGAGAGCAATATGTGCAAAACAGAGAATGTGATTAATGAGCCGTGAAGTTTTTTTACAAAGACAAAGATCAAAGGGACTTAAATACCCTTGGTCAATACAACACATAATGGGACACTAAACACAGTATTTGACCAAGCCTATAAATACAATGATTACTATAAAATCAGACTTAACACATGTGCATATGCACAAGTGCATAATGTACACGTGCATAATGTACACGTGCATAATGTACACGTGCATAAAAACCACAAGATAACTTAATTTACTTGTATGCACAAGTGTATACATCCATATCAAAGGCTACCAGGGTGATCCTTAGATTCGTGCAATTTCAATCAGTGTGGTCTCATGGACAAATCTAAATTAGGGCTAAAATAGTAAGACTTGAGAATTAAGAGAATGAAGAGCCGCAAAAAGTATAAAACCATTAAATAAAAATAAAATAAATAACGTATAAGTTTTGGTCGTGTTATCGAGTTGGCCGGGTTAGTTTGGGCCTAACCCGTTTCCAACCCAATAAATGCAGATTGGACAAAATTTGTATCGACTATGTATCGGGTTACCTCGATTTGAGTTTTTTTTACGTTTTTTCCGGTTTGTCAGAAATTTAAGCACCCCTAATTGAAAAGGTGACGATAAATTGAAGTGAGGTGGAATGATTGGTTATTTTGATCAATTTCTCCTACATTATAGCACAACTTTATTTGGCACTTTCGGGCTTCAATTGTTCAATTAGTGATCTCTAAACAAATAAATTCAGCGTTTGGTTTGTGGGATTTGTTGAGATTTGAAATTAGATTTTATTCCAATTCTATGTTTAATTTAAAGGAAAGTTTGGAATTGAGATTATGAGACTTCAATGAAATCCTACAAACATTGGGTTTTGAAATCTCGTGAAGGTAGTTGGTAATTTGTGAGATTTTATAGAACTTGTTTGAAATAACGTTTTAAAATATGTTTAAAACACTTGTTTCTATAAATTATTTATAAAGAAGTGAATTCAATTTAATGTCAAATCCTACAAACAAAACACATCAAAGATTTCAAACCTTTTAAATTCGAAAACTTCTAATTCAAATACTTCAACAAAATCTAAATCCCTCAAAAACATTGTATCAAACCAAACGTATCCTTAAAAATTTACTATTTAAGTTTTTTTTGTTGAAAGAAGGGGAAAGCTAACGGTTACCGGCTGGGCCGTTCACCGAAGAGGTCCCCTCAATGATATTAGAAATGTCACAAGGACAATAATCATTAATACAATGCACCATAAATGGCGGAACAGAATGAAAGAAAACAGGACAAGATAAAGAACGAGAGTGACGAGCCAATAAGTGGGTCGCCTCGTTAGCTTGTCTCCCAATGACGGTGATCTTGAAGTTGTCGTTAATCTGTAGAAGGGATTGAATTTTGTCGATGATATCACCAAACTCCGATAAGTTCCTCGCCGACTCTTGAATTGCATCGTCAACAAGGGCTGCGTCGATTTCGAAATCCATGTTAGTGAAGCCAAGCGTGGTGACCCAAGTGATAGCATCGAGGAGAGCCAACGCCTCGCACTCTGGCACCGGGGGGAGAAAACTGAGCGGGGAAGATTTTGCTAAGACCATCTCTCCTCCGCTATTTCTAATAATTGCACCAAAACCCGCCGATCTAGAAGCTGAAAACGTGGCCGCATCAACGTTGCATTTGTAGGACCCCGATTTAGGGCGATGCCATTTGGAAGAGCAAGTTGGGGTAGATCCAGACGAATTCGGTTTGGAGAGAGTCCGATATACCATCCAGTCCGAAAGAGAATTCAAGGCATGGTGGATAACATTGCTCGGGTCACGAGTCCCATAATTCCAAACAATGTCATTCCTTCGGTGCCATAAACTCCATAATATCATGAGGAACCGGTCACCTAAAAGCCGCGAGTTATTCTTAAGAAAAGCGAAGACTAATTCCTCGAGAGAGTTCACCACATAAGCTAAGGAGTCAATCTTGCACCAAAGATCAACCTCTTTCCAAACTGGGATTACTGAAGGGCATCCCACAAACACATGCCAAAGGTTTTCCTCATTGTGATTGCAAATAGGACATTATGGGGGTGCATGTATTCCACGCTTTTGAAGGGAGTACCTGGTTGGAAGGATATTCCTAAGCACTCGCCACATGAAGAACTTGACTTTGGAGGGGATGTCAGCTTTCCAAACTCGGTTCCAGTCAGCATCAATGTGGAGCTGAGAATTGTGGGTGAGCCTTTCCATGATCAGTTTGTAGCTAGATTTTACCAAGTAAATACCGTTGTTCGACCAATGCCAAACAATCCTATCCGTTCCGGTATCCGTAGGGGGGGACAAGTTTAAAATACATAAACAGTCCCGAGCTGAAAACGTTCGGGATATCAGTCAGTATTCCAAGAAGGGGAGTTTGGATCCTTCAAGTCCCGAACCCGTAGAACCGAATCTGTGGTAGTCAGAAGGGTTTCCAATCTGAAGTTTAAGTCGTCTCGTAGCCAAGGGTTAGACCAAACTTTAATATCTCTTCCATCACCGATTTTCCATCTAAGGCCGTGTTTGAGAACCATCTGCGAGTGCCAGATACTTCTCCAAATAAAACTAGGGGAGTTTCCCAAACGGGCCTCCATAAAGTCCCCCCGCGGGTAATATTTTGCTTTGAGAATCCTGTTTACTAGAGAAGTAGGATTTGACACAAGACGCCAACCTTGTTTTCCTAACATGGCGATATTGAAATCCGTAAAATCCCGGAATCCTAGACCCCCGAATTTTTGCGGAACACCAAGCTTTTCCCACGAGAGCCAGTTTAACATGCATGGAGAGTTAGATTTCTTCCCCCACCAAAAGGAGTTGAGGAGTCTCTCCAGATCTTTAATGGTGGAATCCGGGATGAGGAAGACGTTCATGTAATACACCGGGATTGCCTGGGCCACATCTTTTATAAGAGTAGATCGACCCGCGTTAGAAATAGGTCGTTTTCCCCAGTTGTTTAGTTTTCCCCAAAGCTTGTCGCATATATGTCTGAAAATGCAACTTTTTTTACTAGTTTTTATTGTTTGTATAAACTCGTAATGTAGTTTTTATATCATTTTCATAAATTTGCAGTATTTTTAAATATAAAAACCCTGCTTCATGAGTTTGCGTAATATTTGTGTACATCTTATCCTTCAAACAATATCCAATTGTCTTTGTTTGTTTATTTAAGTTCTGTTTCCACCTGTTGTGATCAAACTTTAATTTATTAATGTAAAAATAATTTAATATATATTATATTTTTATTAATAATAGATGAAATTTTCTTCGTTTGTTTATTTAATTTCAGTTTCCCTTCTTGATGACTAGTGTTGTTCAAACTGGGTTTGAGGGTTTAGGTTCAAATGTTTCAAATATGGGTTTGAGGGGTTTGATTCAAAGATTTCATATTTAGATTTAAGGGGTTTGGATTTAAAGGTTTATGTTGGGTCTGATTATGCTAAGTATAGTTTATGCTGCTGATTAATGTTGCTAAGTAATTACTACTGCCAGACTATCAAAATTACTACTGCTAGTAGAATTAATACTACTTGAAGAGTTAGTGCTGCTAATTGAATAGTTAGTACTGCTTGGAGAGTTATTACTGCTAGTAGTTAGGATTGCTGAAGATTAATACTGCTGAAGATGGTTAATACTTCTGAAGATAATTAGTGCTGCTTCTAAAGATAAAGATGATTTGGAGATAAAGACAAGCTGGAGATAAGACTGAAGATAATTATGGTATTGATGCTGAAGATCAATTGTATTTTGATAATTATCGTGTATTCAGTTTTGTATATATAGTATAGAAGTATTTGATAGTAATTTTTTTTTTCATTCATAAGTTTTTGTTTTAGAGAGAATTAACCTCAAGACTAGTTTAGATCCTTTCTATAGAGAAGTATAGAACGTCTGTTGTGCCTGTTCAACAGATTGAGGTTTTGTGTGTAATCATCAAGTTGAATCAATATAAACTTGTGATTTGAGTTTGATATACTGTTTCATTGATTGTTAGTGTTAAAGTGTTTTTCCGCAACTTCTTTAGCATTGTTTCTGAGTGTGTGTGAATTTCGATCCTGACAAGTGGTATCAAAGCATTGTTAAACTCAGAAAAACAACAATCACCATGGACAGTTCAAGTGATAGTGTTTTGGTCTCAAAGGTTCCAATGCTCAGATCTAATGAGTTTGACATGTGGAAGATTAGGATCAGGCAATACATCCTTCTCACAGATTACTCTATGTGGGATATCATTGAGAATGGCCCATCTAATGAAGGAAAGATTGGAGCAGATGGAAAAAGAATCCCACCAAAGACAGATGGAGAGAGGAAGATAAGGCAGACAGAGATGAAAGCCTTGAGCACACTGCTCTTGGCTATTCCTAATGAGTATCAACACCAATTCTGCAACTGCACTGATGCACAGATGCTTTGGAATGCTCTAGAGAAGAGATTCTATGGTACCAAAAGTACCAAGAGAAATCAGAAGGCAATACTGAAGCAACAGTATGAAAACTTCATGTCAACTAAGAATGAGTCCATGACTCAAACTTTTGACAGGTTTAACAAGCTGATTGGTGAACTAGCTAATGTTGGAGTGCAGATTGATCAAGATGATGTAAACAGAAAGTTCTTAAGGTCCCTTGGAGATGAATGGACCATGTATACTGTCTCCTTCAGACAGGATGACAAGCTGGAGGACAAAGAACTAGACGATCTTTATAATGACTTAAGGGTGTTTGAGGCTGAAGTTGAAGCCAAGAAAAGACCATCTGGATACACGCATAATGCTGCTCTTTTATCATCATCTTCTTCTACTGTTTCTGCTGCTAATACAGAATCAGTTAGTATTGCTTATGTATCTAAGCAGGATGTATCTAATGACTCTTTATTATAAGCTTTTCTTGCTAGTTATGCTAATTCTGGTTTAATTAATGATGATCTTGAACAAATTAATGCAGATGACCTTGAGGAGATGGATATAAAGTGGCAGATGGCCATGCTAACTATGAGGGTAAAGAGATTCATAAAAAGGACTGGAAGGAACAACTTTTCTCAGAGGAGAGAAGATGGTGCTGGGTTTGACAAGTCAAAAGTGGAGTGCTACAAGTGTCACAAGATGGGACACTTTGCAAAAGAATGCAGAGGAGGAACTCCTCAACACTATGGCAGCAACCACCAGCAAGCACATTCCTCAAGCTTCCAAAATAACAGAAACTCCACTCAAGCTCTTGTTTCTCAAGAAGGAATGGGATTTGATTGGAGTGATCAAGCAGAAGAAGCTGTTCAGAATCAAGCCCTGATGGCAGAAGTCTCAGAATCTTCAAGCACAGATATTCCAACAGAGGTAAAAACTAAACTGTTCACTAAAGAGTGTCTTCAGACTGTTCAAAAGTACAGGGATCATAACCAAAGCATGTGTGATGACCTTAAAAGGTTAGAGAGAGATATAAGAGAGTATAAAGTGATTGTGGAAAAGTTTGAAGATCAAATCAAGGCTTACAAGGCCAATGAACTTCAGCATTACTATGACACAAATTACTGGAAGTGGGAGAAAGATCAATTAGAGATCCAAATAGAAAAATCTAAAGAGGAGTGTGAGAAGATAAAGAGTGAGTATGAGAAAGCTAAGCTTGACATTGAGAAGTTTTCTTATGCTTCAAAAGCAATGGACTCTTTGCTTAAAGCTCAAGTTCATGATAAGATCAAGAGTGGTATAGGATACAATGCAACACCTCCACATTATAACAATAATTATATCCCTCCCTCTTCAGATCTCTTAGAAAACCAAAATAAGAAGGACTTACCTATAGGAGCAACAGAAGTAGATCCTATAGATAGTGTGGTGGTTGAAGAAGAGAATGAGAAAGAGAATTCTGAGAATAAGAATGCAGAAGAGATTCCTGTAGAAAATCATATCCTTACCAATAAAGGGGAAGGTAAACCATTCATCAAGAGTGAAAGGTGGATAGCTCAAAGAGTGAAAAGGTGGATAGCTCAAAGAGTGAAAAGGTGGAAAGCTTAAAGAGTGAAAAGGGAAAGGTACAGGGAGTCCACTATATGCAGACCACAGTTGTGAATCCCTGTACATGTAAACAACATCAGCCCCAAAAACATGATAAAACAAGGGGTAATCAAAGAAACTGGAATAATCAGTGGGCACAAAAACAAGGGGTTGATCTGAGTAAAATCAATAGACCAAAACCTTGTTTTATTTGTGGAAAGCTTAATCATATTACCAAATACTGTTATTTCAATCCTATGAACTAGAGGATAATCTTTCAAAGACATATACAAAATTTTGTTGGTTATAGGAATCAAAGAAGGAATCATATGGCTGAAAATGTAAAAAGAGCACCTTTATAAGCTCATGCTCAAAACAAGTTTGCAAAATCAAAGAAAAATACTCCAAATATGTCAAGGAGTAACTTAAAGAAAAATAAAGCAAACAATTTTGTTCAGGTTTGGGTTCCAATAGTAAAGGAATCTGTTAGTACTGCTACTTCAAATAGTACTGCTGACAGAAATAACGCTGCTGCAAGCAATACTACTGCTAATCCAATTAGTACTGCTAACAAAATTAGTACTGCTAATGATGTTAGTACTGCTAACAAAGTTAGTATTACCAATCAAGTTAGTACTACTTCTAGTAACAAACCCATTATTGTGACAAAGTATTCAAGCCATAAGATTCCCCAGTCTGAAAAGCTCATCAAAACTGATTGTGAATATGTTGATAAGAATGGGAAACCCAAGACCACTTTGGCTTGGGTTCCTACTAAAAACTAACTGTTCCACTTTATGTGCAGGGCAACCAACAGCAAAAAGGGAAGAGAATTTGGCATATTGATAGTGGTTACTCTAGGCACATGACAGGCAACAAGTCCTGCCTACAAAACTTCAAAAGAATTGATGGAGGACATGTTGCATTTGGTGATAATCCATCTGGAGGAAAGATTAGTGGAAAAGGTAATGTGTCAAAGGGTAAGATGACCTTTGAGGATGTCTACTATGTTGAGCAATTGAGATACAACCTGTTAAGTGTATCACAGGTTTGTGACAAGAAACATAGTATATTGTTTACTGATACTGAATGTATTATCCTTGCTAAAGGGTTCAAGGTAGTTGATGAAAGTATGATACTACTGAGAACACCAAGAAAGGACAATGTTTATTGCTTGGATTTAGAGAATGTATCTAATGATTCATCATTTAATTGTCTATTTTCAAAAGCTTCTGTTGATGAATCATCTCTATGGCACAGAAGGATGTGTTACATGAACTTTAAAACAATGAATAATCTTGTGAAAAACAACCTTGTAAGAGGTTTACCACAAAAAGTATTTTCATGTGATGATCATTGTCTTGCATGTCTTAAAGGCAAACAACACAAAACTTCTCATAAGTCCAAAGAGATAAATACAATCTATTCACCTCTTATCTTACTGCATATGGATCTGTTTGGCCCTACAAATGTGATGAGTATTGGCAAGAAATCTTACTGCTTAGTTATTGTTGATGATTTCTCTAGATTCACTTGGGTCTATTTTCTGAGGACAAAGGATGAGACAAATGGACTGATCAAATCCTTTATTCTCAGAGTTGAAAACCAAACAAATCAAAGAGTTAAAATCATTAGGACTGATAATGGAACTGAATTAAAAAACCTTGATCTAAACAGCTTCTGTGAGGAAAAAGGTATTGAGAGACAATACAGTGCTCCTAGGACCCCTCAACAGAATGGAGTTGCTGAGAGGAGAAATAGGACACTGATTGAAGCTGCAAGATCCTTGTTGGCAAATTCAAAACTGCCAGTTACATTTTGGGCAGAAGCAGTTAATACTGCTTGTTATGTTCAAAACAGGGTTCTAATAGTTAAATCTCAAGGCAAGACACCATATGAACTTTTTAACAAGAAGAAACCTTTTATTGGATTTTTCAAACCATTTGGGTGTCCTTGTACAATTCTTAATACCAAAACTCACTTAGACAAGTTTGATAGCAAAGCAGATGATGGATTTCTGGTTGGTTACTCATCCCATAGTAAGGCTTACAGAGTATTTAATACCTCTTCTAGAATAATTGAGGAAAGTAACAATGTCAAATGCAATGAGAGCACACCAAATAAACTTAGTACAGGCCCTGAGTGGCTTTTTGACATTGATTCACTAACTAATTCTTTGGGTTTCAGTTATGAGAATAATGCAGGAAAAGGGACAGAATCAGTACAAGTCAAAAGACAAGAGTTTGTGCTATTTCCAATTCCTACAACAGATTCTATTGAACTCTGTGTTCAAGAGAAGAAAGATGCTTCAGATTCAAAGGATACTGAAACTGCTCAGAATGAAGAGGAGAGAGGTGAAAAGGAGGATCAACTTTTGACTTCAGAACAGCTAGAACCTGAGATGCCTGCATTGGCAGAAGATGACAGTGATGAGGAGAACTCCTCAGTGTTTGGTGGCAGCTATCCTAAAAAGAATGACTCTAATTTGGATGCAGACATTAATGAAGAGGCTATTCATCAAAAAAAAGTGCATAAAGATCATCCTCCTCAGTTGGTGATTGGTGACATCAATTCTCCAATCATCACAAGGAATCAGAGTAAGTTGGGAGGATTAAAAGACATACAATCAGGCTTACTATCTCGCTTTCTATCTCTGGTTGAGCCCAAAAAGGCACATGATGCAATGAAAGATCCAAGCTGGATAGAAGCAATGCAAGAGGAGTTGCTGCAGTTTGTACTGCAAAATGTATGAGATTTGGTAGAACTGCCTAAAGGACACAGAGCAATAGGGACAAAATGGATTTTCAGAAACAAGAAGGATGAGAGAGGAATAGTGATCAAGAACAAGGCTTGATTGGTAGCACAAGGGTACACTCAAGAAGAAGGAATTGATTATGAAGAGGTTTTTGCACCAGTGGCTAGGATTGAGGCAATTAGGCTGTTTTTAGCCTATGCTTCCTTCATGAAGTTCAAAGTCTACCAAATGGATGTGAAGAGTGCTTTTCTATATGGAAAAATTGAAGAAGAAGTATATGTCTGTTAGCCCCTAGGGTTTGAAAATCCCAAGTACCCTGACAGAGTATACAAATTGAAGAAAGCACTATATGGACTACATCAAGCACCAAGAGCTTGGTATGACACATTGTCTACCTATCTCTTGGAAAATGGTTTTGAGAGAGGAATCATTGACAAGACTCTGTTCATTCAAAGGAAGAAGAAGGACATCCTGTTAGTGCAAATCTATGTGGATGACATCATCTTTGGATCCACAAAAGATCAATTGTGCAGAGATTTTGAAGAGTTAATGCATAAGAGATTCAAGATGAGTTCTATGGGTGAACTTACTTTCTTCCTTGGGCTACAGGTTAAGCAGAAACAAGATGGAATCTTCATAAGCCAAACCAAGTATGTGCAGGACATTTTAACCAAGTTTGGGTTCTCAGATTCCAAGCCTGCAAGCACACCCATGGAGACACACAAATAGATTACTGCAGATCTTGAGGGGGAGGATGTGGATGTTCATTATTACAGATCCATGATTGGCTCTCTCATGTATCTCATAGCTTCTAGACCAGATATCATGTTCCCTGTTTGTGTATGTGCAAGATTTCAAGTTAGGCCAAAGCAATCACATTTTCAAGCAGTCAAGAGGATATTCAGATATCTCAAAGGTCAACCCATATTAGGACTGTGGTATCCTCATGACTCACCATTTGACCTACTTGCATATTCAGATAGTGATTTGGGTGGAGCTAACTTGGACAGAAAGTCTACAACTGGAGGATGTCAGTTTTTGGGTGCAAGACTCGTATCATGGCAGTGTAAGAAGTAAACCACAATGTCCACTTCAATAACAGAAGCAGAATGCATAGCTGCTGCTCACAAGTGCTATGGATTCAGAATCAAATGATGGACTATGGTATGACATTTCTTCACACTCCTATTTTCATAGACAACAACAGTGCTATTAGCATTGTTAATAATCCTGTCAAGCATTCAAAAACAAAGCATATAGAAATAAGGTACCATTTTATCAGAGACTGTAATGAGAAGAAGCTAATTCAGGTTCAGAAAGTACACACAAGTAACCAGTTTGCTGATCTATTCACAAAAGCTTTTGATGTGGGTAGATTCACATTCTTGGTCACAAGTGTGGGCATGATGAACAATGAATAAGTATATTCTCATTCTCTCTGTGTACATATATAGATTCCTCCTTAGTTACTTTCATTAAATTGGTGCTATTAACCCCTGTGTGCTTAAGTGTTTCAGATTGTTTGGATTGGATACTTGGTACTTCTCGTTCAGTTAATACGGCTCACTGCATTACTCATAATAATAGTTCAAAAATGGTTAAGTATGGTTACTACTGCTAGGTGGTTTATACTGCCAGTGCAAAGTTACTACTGCTTGCCTTATTTATACTGCTAATCATTGTTACTACTGCTGGTACATGTTAATACTGTTAGTATGTGTTAATACTACTAGTCTGTGTTAGTACTGCTAGTTTGTGTTAATACTGGTAGTCTGTGTTAGTACTGCCAGTATGTGTTACTATTGTTGTTATGAGTTAATACTGCGAGTTCGTTAATACTGCTAAGGTAATTAGTACTGCTTCTAACGTACTCCCTTCACCTATATATACCCCGTGTGATCGCCAAAATTACAAACGGCTCTTTGAATTTCCTACTAGTGTACTCTCTCTCTCTTGTTCTCTTGAATTCTCTCTTACCAATGCATAACCCTAACTTCGACCAATCGCTCAAGAAGATGGCTGAACTGATGTTTGTCGATGAACACAATGAATTGGCAATGCTACTCAAACCAAAGCAAGCAGAGGGATTTCATCAGATTGTGGATTTCCTAAGATCCTCACACATAGCCCACGCATTAACTGTCAATCCCACAATCTGTGTGGAACACCAAAGGCAATTTTGGGCCAATGCTGCTATTCATACTGAAGATGGCAATCAGGTCATCCAAACAAGGGTGTGTGATAAACCCCCGACAATCACAGAAGGAGCTATTCGCATTCATCTACAACTAGATGATGCCTCAGGTATAACCTCTTTACCCAAGGAAGATCTCTTCCAAGCTCTTAGTAATATGGGGTATGAAGGTCCCACTGATGTCTTCAAATTTTTCAAGAACAGATTCTCACCACAGTGGAGATTCTTTGTTCATACCCTTCAGCACTGTATTTCAAGGAAAACAACTGGCTAGAGTGAGTTCAACAGTACCATTGCTTATGCTATGGTCTGCTTAGCAACGTCCAGGAAGTTCAATTTTTCACAAATGATCTTAAATGACGTACTGTCAAACCTGGATACCAAAAAAAAATCTTTTTATATGTATCCCAGGTTTGTGCAAGCTTTACTGAATAAAGAATTGACGGATTTACCTCATTTTAATGAGGTATATGTACCAAAGGTCCCGAAAGGGAAGGTGTTTTCTAAAATGAGGAGGCCTAGTAAGGACTTCTCAGGTATTGACACACCATTGTTCTCTACAATGATGGGTGTGTCTCCTTCCCATGGTGAGGCATCAGTGTCAAAGCCCTCATCTGACAACCAAAATGATGACCTACCCACACCACTCATTTCTATTAACATCCCTCCGTCCCTTCTTCAAAAGCCAACATCACCCATCACTCACACTTATATAAGGAAAAAGGTAAAGAAGGTTCCTTCCCTTCTTGTACCTTCACCCCCACAGCCTTCAAGCCCTCTAATGGAGCATTCTCCATTAGAGAATATCCAAAGGGAAATCACAGGGGTGTCTCCCAACCCCACGAAGGTGCTCAATAAGGAGAAGGAAGAGCATATGGGCTGTAAGGATCACACTACTGACTTTGCACAAAGTGCAGGGTAGGACAGTGTGAACATATCTAAGACCTTCCCCATGGCAACTTTGGGTGAGCAATCATCCAAAGGTCCCAGGTGCCAAGAAACCAAGGGGGCAGAGGGTGCTTCTGCTAGGCAGGTGACCTCTACTACTAAAAGATCCAAGGATCCTTCAAGGGTGGTAAACACACCCAAAGGAGGTGAGGACAGATATAACTACTAGGAATTGATTGATACTATGGGAAACATTAATCTTGATGTCATCAAGCAAGGCTCAGATATAGAGGAGATGAAATTGGTAATTCTGTCTCAACAAGTGCAGATTACCAAATTGAAGAAGATGGTGATGAAGTTGGTACAGAAAAAGAAAAGAAAGCAATATGTCTTGAAGAAGAGGGGAGATGCTTTCAACAAGGGGGAGAAACAAGATGAAGGGGAGAAACACAGTCCTATTGGTCTGGAAGCTCAGTTTGAGGGGGAGCTGAATAAGGAAACAGTAACTGAGAAAGAAGCAGAAACTGAACCAGCATCAGTAACTAAGAAAGAAGTAGAAACAGAACCAGCAGCAGAAACATCATTATCCAGAGAGGAAATGGAGATTGCAGAAACCTTGGTCAAAGCTAAGAATGACACTCCCAAAGCCACTCAAAAGGCTAAGGGAGTAATAATCAAAGAAGGAGGTTTAGAAAAGAAAGAAAAAGAGGTCAGCATGGAGGATGCAAAGAAGAAGGGAAAGGAGAAGATGGTTGAATCTGATCAATCTTTAAAGAACAAGAATCAGATAGAGTTAGATGAAGAAGTAGCCAAACAGCTTCAAGCAGAGTTGGCAAAGGAAGAAGAAATACAATCTGCCAAAGACAGAGAGCTTGCACTAGATATGGCTAAAAAGCTCAATGAAGAATATCAAAAGAGTTTGAAGGATGCGGCTGATGCCAAGATAGTTACAAAGAAGGCTTCAAGGCAAAGGCTGGCATTAAAGCAAAGACACTGACAACCCTCAAAGACCTTCCTAGCTAATCAAGAAAGGAGGAAAATGATAAACTTTTTGAAAGGAGCTCTTGGAGTTCTTGAAGGAATGTTTACTAACATGGCCTATGGTAGGATAGAGGAGTTGTATACAAAGGAGATGTCAAATCTGAAAGGGGACTCCACTCAAAGGGAAGAAGCTGAAAGGAGGATGAAAGAGAGGCATGATCTCAACATACAACAACCCTTCCCTGAAAGTAAAGAAGGCACTCCTGTCAAGGAAAAGAAAGAAGAAAAGAAAGAAGAGACTTTGGCTCAGCAAATTGGAGTCATCAAAAGAAAGAAATCCATTGCCACCAAGCCACAGGCAAAAAGGGCAAGAATTGAAGAAGAAAGAGCAGAAACAGAAGCAGAACCTAATGTTACACCTTCAGCAGAACTAGAGCAGACTCCAGAGCAGTCCAATCAGCAACCAAATGAGCAGTTTGACTTGTATATGACTGTGACAGATAACGATCCTGTACAAGCTGATCCAATTTCTGTCCAAGCCCCTGAGATTATCTTTTGGGACATCCTGGAAGATCAAAGGAAGAAATATTTCAGGATTAAAAGGATGGGAGATCAGTATGAGGTTTACTCTACTTGGGGAAAAATCATCAGAAGTTGTTCCAGATCAGATTTAGAACAAATGTTCAAAGTTGGAATGAGCCTGTATGAAATGGTTTTGACAGGAGAAGAAAGGAACTTAATCAGATTAGCCTTGGAGTACTTATGCATGATGTTTGATCCCAGCAAAGTTCAACATGTGATCAGAGATTTGCATCTGAAGAATAAATTCCAAAGAATAGCTTGTTAGTTGGTTGGAAGAAAAGATGGCCGAAGCAGGGTGAAAAGATGACCGGAGTAGTTGGAGAAACGAATGGTGGTTAGAAGGTTTTAATATATATTTTTTCTCCTTGGCATAACACTTGTACATACACTACAAAACAAATGACTTTCACCGACGGAAAAATCCGTCGGTGAAAGTCGGATCCATCGGTAATCCTTCAGTAACCTTTGTCGGATTAAATATCTTCGGTGATGGTATCACCGAAGGATCACCGACGGATTTCGACAGTCGGTAATATCTCGTGGGATTTGCTCATTTTTCTTTTAGTGATATTGCATCGAAGCATTTTACAATAAAAGATTTATCAAAAAATGGCTAAAATGACCAAAGCGTCTCTTATATGAGGGACGCATAACTGACTTAACAGAACTTAGACTAAGGGGGTGTTTGGGATTGCTTTTTAAAACAACTTATGTCTTTTTTAAAAATGTTTATCAACTTATGTGGTGACAAAAAAAGTTTTATAAAAAGTGTTTGGATTAGCTTATTGTGGTAGCAAAACGTAATAAACTAATAAGTTGTTATTTAGGGGTGTTTGGGATTGCTTATACATGTAAAATAACAAAAAAAAAAAAAATCATAAGTTGTTTCAAATAAGTTGACAAGTCAGAATGGTTTAAATTGTCAAAAACTCCTTATTGGCGGTGTGAAAAAGCTATAAGCAATTTTTTAACCCAAATACTAAAAATAGCTTGGTAGCGGTGAGGAAAAACTATAAGTCAATAAGGAGTATAAATAATCAATCCCAAACACCCTCTAACTCATCAAAAACTCCTTATTAGCGGTGTGGAAAAACTATAAACACTTTTCCCCCAACCAAACACTAAAAATAAGTTATTAGCGGTGAGGAAAAGTTATAAGTCAATAACGAGTTTAAGGGTCTGTTTGGCAGTTACTATATGATTAAGTGCAACATGATTAAGTGGCTAGAATGGTTAAGAGAGTCTGTATGATTTAGTGTCAGATAAAAAATGATTGTTTGGAAACTGCTCTGAATGAACAGTCTGAATGGTATAAAATAACCATTTTACCCCTAATTTTGTGTTTAATGAAAAATAACGTTTAACAAAGGTTCTGACTGAAATTTCTAAATGAAAATTAGAAAATAATTAATGGTCAAAGCCAATATATGATTCTTATCAATCTAAACAAACATAACAATGCATGTTCAAGTTTTGGCATAACAAAAAATACATGAAACGCAAGTTCAAACACAACATCCATACCTTACAATTTGAAAAGAAACATTCCTTCAATAATGGATTTGAGAAGGAAGATTGGCTTATGGATTGAGAATAAGAAACTGGCAACAAGAAAATTTAGGGGTCTGGGTGCTAGCCTACTCAATTTTGATAGGCTAAAAACACATTTTTTGGACTATAACACACGATACCAACTATCTAAACTTGGTTGTCCCATAACCCATTCCTAACATATAAATATTTGCAGCGTTGAGTTTGGTGAAAATTGTCATGCCAAAATATGGGAAGAGTTACAACACATAAGACAAGCTTAAAAAATAACCAAGCTAATAATTCTAATCCATCAAGCTTAAAAATCCAAGAGGATATCACAAAAATGAACTTCGCCCACTTTGATGAATCACAATATCTTTATACATAGAGAAGTACATATCAAAGTCATGTGATGTCACATTTTGTGATGAATCACATTGTCTATACAAATCACAGTAGTGGGTTTATGCAAATCACAGTAGTGGCTCAATTTGAAATGCATCACAACAATAATGGTCAAAATGATGAAGTTAGGAGACAATAGAAAGATTAGAAAGTGGGTCATTGTTCAACAAAAAAATAAGGGGTGCAAGGCAATTACTTGAAGACTATCACAGATTTATAGTAGTTGAACAAACATGTTTACACAAATCAGTTGAACAAAACTACAATTGCAGGTTCAAATGGAGAAATTGGATCGATGGTCAACAAGAAAATCGGTCCAAAAACACATAGCTTTTTCATCGATTTCTTATCAGAAAATATAGAGAAATGGTTACCTCCTTCAAATCGGCAAAGACAGGGGTTGGAGGAGGAGAAATCGATGCTCTCGTCCTCGTCTGGTGCGAAATCGAATGGGAAGAAATGGGTCAATGGTGAGGTCGAGGGTTTTGATGAGTGAATCGCGAGTTCTGATGCAGATTGATGAGTGAATCGAGAGTTTTGAGGAGGAAACCGAGAGTGTTGTGAATGAAGCATCGTTGGGAGAAGGGAAAAGTGGGGAAAGAGGGTAGTCTGAATCGTACGAGCGATGGATTTGGGATGGAGCGAATCAGACCTAATTGTATCATTTAGAAGTATTAAAAATGCTTGCCAAACAACCCTACATCTGACCGATTCAGACAAATACCTCTTAATGGTATCATTAAGAGGTAAACAAACAACCCCTAAATTAGTAATCCCAAACATCCTCTAAAGATGTTAATTTGATATACTATTTTGGTCATTAAAAGATAAAATACAAATCATTAATTTGCTTTATGAATTTTAGATACAAAACTAAAAAACAAACATAAAAAATAAGAACAAAGAATGTAATTCACTCAATAATTAATTAATAAATCCGGATTAAAAAAAAGACCATCAACTTGTACCACGATGGATAAGTGCACCTCTAAATTCAACATTGATTGATTTTATTTTATTAAACTATTGATGTGATAATTAAAATTGTAATAAATATTTATTTAATTTGACTTTTAGCTCCGACACAAATGTGACCTGTAAAAGTAAATCTATTGATATTTTATATGTGATACGAAATCAACAATGTTAAGTTGTTAAAGTATTCTTAGTGCTTGAGAGGATAACATGTTTTTATCATATTATCATCTCATAGCATCTTCAATCACATTCTCTATATTTAAATTATTAGAAGGAAGTAATTTTTATAATAATTAATGTATAGAGTATTTTTTTAAAGGAAAATTGTCTCATATAGCGAAAATGTTGGGGAGGGGTGCAAAATATCGAGGGAGAAAAAGAGTAATTAGAACTTGGATAAAGAATATGAGATCGCGTGAGAGCTTGCTTTCTTTAAGTGATATTTCGACCCTATTCTGCCTGGGTATCACGAAGTTCACTCGAGAATAATCTCAATTCTCGGTATCGATTTAGGTAGAAATCGATCCTATTTAAATACTTGAGAATCGTAACCGACCCCATATTAATACTGATAATAATAACCCATTGAATGAGATTGATTGTTGGACATTAATAGTGGATGTTACACAATTTTACATAAGTTACAAAACTAAAGAAACCGCACGACCCGTGCCAATTTCAAGAAGAAAAACACACGTGTCGTGCAAAACCTTCTGACGACAACACACGACCCGTGCCATTTTCAAGAGGAAAAACGTACCGGTCGTTCAAAACTTTCTGTCGACAAACGTACGACCCGTGCTATTTACAAGAGAAAAAACGCACAGATCGTGCACAACCTTTTTCCACTTGGTAACTCGCCAAACATAACCATCCAACGATCTCGGGTTCTAGTTAGCTTACACGAGTGTGCACTCCACACCTCCTAGCTCATGTTATAGCTTAGCTTTCAACCCCATTATTATCTTGTGAATCCAATTACCTAAAATGAACCAATGATTTCACTAAAATCACCAACATAAAATAAGGTAATCCATAATAAAATACTCATGTCAGGAAACTTATTTCTAAAACAATCACTCATTCAGCCAATACAATTTTGCCAATGGTGAACTAAAATATGTCGATCCCACCAAAAAATGTGGACCAATTAGATAAAGCCACATATTTAAATTGAGAATAGTGGACAAAATTCTAGACCCACCTCAGTCAACAACTAACTTCGAGAACACATTGATGTTTAAGGGTGGGAACAACGGTGACAGGTGAGGGTGGTGGTGCTTCTTGGTAGGCACTGTAGTGGTGATGTGCTTACAGGGAAGAGAAAGTGGAAGGGGAAGAGGAGAAGGAGAGCTAGGGTTGTCGCCTGGAGTCGAAGAAGGGTTGGTCGGAGTTGTAGGTTAGGGCGAGGGGAGTTGGTCGGAGTTGCAGGTTGGGACGGTATACTCGTCGGAAAGAGATAATCCAATTATAAAATGGTCGGTTGATGAGTTGCTGCAGATTTTGTAAAAAAGGGTGACAAACTAAACTTTAAAATATGTTTTAAATATGTGGCTTTATCTGACTGGTCCATTTTTGGTGGGGTCCACATAATTTACTATCAAACTTTGCTCCAAATCATTAAATTGAGAAATCTGAAACCAACAATTGGTATCAGAGCAGATTGATTTGGATCTTATCACATCGATCTAATCTGTGTGATTAATTTCTTAATTTATGTCAATATTTCTTTAATTATGCTTGAAATAGTTCACACGTCCTGTGTTCATCATTTTTTTGCATAAAGTGTTCAATTCAGTGAGGTAATTGATAAACTGAAGAACATATCCACAACTTACAGTAGAAGCGATGTCTACTTCTAATTGGAATTCTACGTATAATGTTGGTTCTCTCACAAAACCGCCTACACTCGTAAGAGATGAATATCCTTAATGGAAGATCCGAATGATAAATTTTCTGGAAGGTTTGGATAGTAAAATGGTTAAATCTCTTCAAACTAAACCTTTTGTTCCTTTTATCACCATTCCAAAGGTACCTGGAATTGCTACAACACCTAAAATTGTTGCTTTCAAAACACCGAAAGATGAATTTCATTTTGTTAAAGAATATTGGGCTACGGTGGAAGTTGATCACACATCCAAATGTTACTCATAAGAGATATTTACGAAGAATTAGCCAACCAACTTGAAGGTGGAACTAAGACAAGGAAGAACATAAGTATTTAATGTATAAATGAGTATAACTCATTCTGTGCTATACAAGAAGAAAGTCGTCATAATACCTATGATTGCTTCTATACCTTAATCAACAAGTACAAATGTAATGGTATTGTCAAAACTAATGAGGAAAACAATCTTTTGTTTCTTTAAAGCTTGAGTGATGAATGGACACAATTATCCATGTCTCTTCAAGCAAATAAAGACTTAGAAGGTTGGACTCTTCATGATATATATACATACTTACAGCCTAAGAAACTAAGATCAACAAAAGCAAAATGGTTATAGGAGGCCTTCTAGCCCTAGTTTCAGAGGAAAGGAAAATAAGATTAAGAAAACTACCTCTAAAGATCATGGGAAGAAAGGTGGTAAAACCAAGGTTGTTTTGATACCTTCTAATGACTCAGAGCCAAGAAGAGAATTCAGATTCTGATGATGATTTAAGTGCTTTTGCATTATCTCTGGCCTTGATCACTAAGGAATTCTCTAGAAAATTCAGCAAGAGGCCTTTTGATAAAAGCTACAAGAACATGAGAGAACTCAGAGATGAAAGACATAGCAACACCATTTCTGATCATAAACCATACATGCAGAATGTTTAGCAGAGGGATGTAAGAAAGGAGGAAAAAAGAGATGCTAAAAAGGTAGTAGAAAGATCTAGAATCTACAAATGTGGAAAAGTCGGTATTGATCCACGCCCTCTCGCTGATTTGATGATGACCTTATCACTGAGTTTGTTCAATGATCCTTAGATAAGTTCTGTTTTTATGATATTCAACAACTGAGTCTGTTCAGTGATCGCTGAGATATTGTTGTACTTAAAAGCACTTAGAACTTAAGTTTTTCTGTAAGACAAACTCATATCAAAGGAACTTCGATGTCGAAGAAGTAGCTAAAGATAAAGATAGTCTAAGCGTGATCTAAAGCGACATTCAGTGATACAATGCTATCTGAAAAAAATGTGAACTTGAACCAAGATATCAACTAGACCAGAACCTGCGCTCAACGGCTACTTCAATATTCGATCAATATCTTACACATCAAGATTAAGTTTTTTCTTATCCTCTTGCACTAAAATATACCCACATGCTTCACTCTGACAATTCATACAAGTACAAATTACTTTATGGTTTTCTCTATGCTTACCAACTATCTGAAGCACTGTTAACACACGACTAAACACTATTTTACCTAAAAGACAGAGGACATGCATTCCACTCATTTTCTTCCACGTGGATTATACTTTCTAAGTTGCATTAAATTCTTAGGGTATAAATAGCCGAGAAGACTCTCTCTTCACTAACGAAACATCTCTCTTCAAAACTATCTTTTTTCTTATCTCTATTCTCTTCAAAGCAAGAAATCTTGTTCTTTTTACCTTGATCTTCTGAGATTCTTAATTGCTCTAAGATCAAAGTAAGATTGTTTAGATTAGGATCCTACCTTGTCTTCTTCCACAACAATCTGTAAATTCTTATGTATTGATTTTTCTATTATACTCAATAAATAGAATTCAAAAAGTAAAATTTGTGTTAGTATTCATCCCTCCTTTCTACAAACTGTTAGCCTTGCTGACCGCTTTGGTACCAACAAGTGGTATCAAAGAAATTTTATCCTTACTTAAATTGATCCTAAAATTACAAACAACTATAATGACAATGATTCTCTTGTAAAACCACCTAGATTTAATAGAGATAAATTTCTTCTCTGGAAAAATTCAATGTCTCTTTTTATTGAAAGTGTGAATCCTGAGATTCCATATTATATCAAGAATGGACGGTGACCATTAAGGTCGTACCATCCACTGCTACTCATACTGCAGTCCCTGAACGAACAATTGCAAAACAAGTTCATCAATGGACTGATGATGATATAAAGAAGATGGCTATTGATATTAAAGCTAAAACTATAATTGTTATGGATCTTCCAGATGAAGTCTATCATTATGTGATGAATCACAAAACCTCCAAAGAAATGTGGGACACTCTCTGTGTTCAATATGAAGGTACAACCAGGTTCAAGAATCAAGAAAGATAAATCTAGTAAGACAATATGAGATGTTCACTTGTAGCAAAAATAAATCCTTATCTGAGGTACATCAACGCTTTAACTAGTTACTCATTGATCTTAGAACTGTTGGTAGAGAATATTCCAACTCTAAAACTCTAACAAAGTTTTTGGAATGTCTGCCTGAATCTTGGGACAATTATTCAATGTGTCTCAATATTTCCATGGACTTTAAAGATCTCCCTCTCTCTCTATGTACTCTATTTGGCATATTGCTGACTCGTGAGCAGTGTAGACTTCTGAAGAAGAATCTCGTAAGAGATACCGAAAGCTCTCCTTTAGCATTACTCTCCTCAGAATGTGTTCATTTAGAGGATACTTCTTCTTCTTTCACTATATTTGAACCTCCTCTTCAGATATGTGCATCTAATGACATCATAGACTCTAACCTCACAGAGTTTGATGAGCCACCGACCCTTCTAACTATCTCTTTCAGAAGGTTTGCCTAGAAAGAGTAACTTTTGTGGAAACACAAGTTACGCTCTTACTGATAAGTCTAAGTCAACCCCTGTTGACAAGGCTACTTCCACATGCTATAACTGTGAAAAGAAAGAACACTTTGCTAGTGAGTGTAGGTCAAAGAAAGTCATTAAACCTTATTCTCATTTATCTAGAGATGACAAATATTGAAAGCTGAAGAAAAACTACTGAAAGGTCAAAAATACTCACCGAAAAGGCAAAATTCTGGTCGCTGAAGAGCATGACTGGGGAGAATCTTCCCTAGACTCTTCTCTATCTGACGAAGAAGATGTTGCTCATCTGTGCTTGAAGGCAAAAATCAAAGAAGTAGAAGATGAAGTAGAAGATGATGTATCTTTACGCGTTTAAGTGAGCGTAAAGAAGCCTTCGCTAATCAGGTGAGTTTTCTAACTGAAACTTTATCGTTAACGAGATTACGATTATCTGTATATGCGAGATTTCATTAAATACAAGTTATGCTTTACCATTAATGCGAGTTGTATAATTTATCTTTTTATATGTCGTTATGTATGCATACATTGAGTCGAGCAAGATCCACAAGTCGGGGGGTATGACCCACCTGTGTTCATACCGGGGGGGTGTCCTGTTTATGCCATTGGGGGGGGGGGGTGTCCTAAGTAAGGCTGTATGAGCCAGACACGCCGTTGCCTTCGGTGACGGTAGTGTGTGCCGGAAGTTAAAGTTGTTGAAGTGAAATTTTACTTCTTGGAAGTTAATTTTAAAGCATGTTATTATTGTGTGAGTTTTATACATGCGAAATTTATTATAAACATGGTTATTACTTTGTTGTTGATTAAACGTATGCATACATTATGGTGAGCAAGTATGGCCAAAGTCGGGGGGTGTGTCCCGCCTGAACTCATACCGGTGGGGGGGGGGGTGTCCCGTTTATGCCATTGGGGGGTGTGTCCCAGTTAAGGCAGTATGAGTCAGAGACGCTGCCACCTTCGGGTGACAATAGTGTGTGCCAGAAGCATGGATGTAAGTGTTGAAATGTTTATACTGAATTGGTTTATGTTATTATAAATCTTTTCTATATTTCTGTTGTTGAACTGTTGTAAAAGGGGACTCACTAGACCTTCGGTCTAACCCTCGCTCTTTCAAAACTAAAAACCTTTTCAGGAAGGCGTGAGGTAGGAGGATCGAGCAAGGGTAAGATGAAGGTGAGCCGGTGATGGGTTAGAAGACCTCTATTTTAGTTTTAGTTCCTTGTATTCTCAGTTGTGTATTAGGTTATCTTTCCGCAAACCTTGAATTTTAGATGTTGTTTTGGGCCATTTGGTGTTGTTATTTATTAAAGTTGGTTTTGCTTTATGTTGTAAGTTTGGGTGGTTACAATTGGTATTAGAGCCATAGTTTAAGGGATTTAGGTGACTAGATGGGCCTAAACTTAAACTGTGGAGTAGGGGACACAACTGAGAATTTAGGAAGCCTTTAAGGAAGACCTTGATCATCGAAAGTCGTGACAACGATAGTGAGGACTCTCATGTAAGGTAAATTCAGATTTGCATCTGGCCAATACCATTATGAATTTACAGGTGCATGGGAATACTCAATTTCTATTGTTGAGTTATTTGATGGGTGTAGTTTTGGGTAGAGAGTGTTATCATTGAAATGATAGTGTTGGTCTGGCGTGCTGTGTAAGTTCGCTTATGGTTTTAAGGTTAATACCATTTGGGATGAGCATTGTGCGGGAGGTAGATATTTCATCTTGAGGAAGAACTTCTTGTGTTCGAAAAGGGAAGAATAACAATTGGAGGGGAGCTCTTTGCTCGAGGGAGTCTCCTGTTTGGTAGTATGTTATGTCGATCAATAGGAATCAGGAGAGTTTCAGCCTAAGAGTCGAATGTTAGAAGCTAGCCTTTTGAATCTGTGGTTATTTGAAATGTGGTGAGGGTGGTTGAGAGACGATATCAGTGTTGACTGATAGAATGGAGTAAGGACATGATGGAAATGAGCTAATATTGGTAAGTTTATTTGGGTCAAAGTGAGGACGCATGATTTGCGAATTAGTAGTTGCAGTGGTAACTGGTAGTTGGACATACAAGGGTGTTGGGAAGCGTTGGTGCCGGAGGTTGTGGCAAAGAAGAGGGTCCTGACTAGTTGGTCGGAAGTAGGGAGTTTGGGATAAATTGTGGTGAGTGCAAACAGTTGACCTTGTTAGAGTAAATAGCCTTCAATGTCAAATTAGTCTCATGCATTGTGTTTCGAACAAATTGCTGGAGTTCTTTAAATCATTCATATCAGATATTTTGGCGTGTGTGTGCCTTGAGAAGTATGTTTGAAAATGCGATGATGCGTGTAAACGTATGTTTGTATTGAAAAGACAAGTTTATTGCGCTGAATGATAAATTTTGATTTTTGGTTGTGTGAGAATTATTTTATATCTCTTTATAAATGAGTTATCTTTTGTTGTAAAAATCAAAACAACGTTTGACTACATGAATTTATAAGTGAATGTGATACGAACACGTGGTGTCATGTCAATGAGGGTGAGAGTCGTCTGACTCGCTCAGTGTAAGCCATTTTGTAGTATTTTTAATAAATCGTGTGGGTAATAATCAGCAAAAATAATTTCAATTGTGCCAACATCGATTTTGGGGTGGGGGTGAGGCGTAATTTGTCGTGGAGTTAAGAATGAACGATCCTCGAGATCGTTGTGCATGGTTAAACAATGATGTCGGTGTAGTGTGGTGTACACTCAAGCTTGTTTCATAATGTGGTACACACTAAATTTTCAAATGTGTCAAAAGTTTGAATTTATGGTGTGTCATGCATGAGGGTTATGAACTCGCTAGGTCGTGAGGAAGGTTTTGAGAGTGGAAGTGGGGCGCTCGAATAGTGGGTGGTTGACCCATGACTTTGGTATTCCTTTTAGGGAAGGGTGGTAAATCGTGGAGGTGGTTAATGGAGGCCTTGACCCTTATCGTTAAGGATGTTTGTATTATAATGGCTTACCCATTTGTTCAGTGACTTGAGATGTGGATGTCGGCAAATGGTTGTGACCGGGTGGAATCCGAAGTCGTTAAGTTGCTTTTTATAGCAGTAGGTTGCTGCAATTGAAGAAGTAGGTTCCATTGTGAATCCTTGTTGGTCGGAGACATGGTGGGAGTATCACAATGTTGACTGTTGATGTTGAAGCCAACGACCATTTTTGAGGTTAATGACGGGACGCCGAAATTGAAGAAGTAGCTATGGATAGTTTCGTTGAGTTTTCATGAGGAAGCAAGAGTTAATCGGAAAAGGTGTGTATCCGATGTGTTGTTGGACTACCTTGTGCGAGTATTACAAAAATGGAAGACCGCTAGTTTGGTCAGGTAATTTTTTGATCAGGTTTTGATGGTTTATATATAGCACAACTGGAGGGGTTGCACTTCGAGCATTTAAGTTTGCGAGGTAGTACGCTTAATCTTTCAGGCTGCCGGAATTTATTTCCAGCTGGTTACGATGAGCCGATAAGGAGCGACATCTTGTTGAGTAGTTTAGAGGATCATGATTTTGCGATTTATTTAGATTCGAGAAAGAAAAGGTCGTGAAATTCCTTGAATTCAGATATTAGTGTTATGATCAGTATGAAAAGGACGGTATTTATATGTGTTCAAAGCGGTCGCGGAGATTTTGATTGTTCTGTGATGAGGTGGTAGGGTGATGGTTGGTATCGGGGTATTACTAAGTTGAGGATAATTTCGAATGATAGTTGGCGGCTATCTAAGCGGGAACCATGTGTTATGGGTCGCAGCGAGTTATGGGCAAGTTTATCTTTTACCCCTAGAATGTTGATGGAAGTGTCGAACTGCTTAGTTCAGGATGTTGTGTAGTAGATAGGAAATCCGTGAGCATGTCGAAGTATTCTTTAGGGTGTGAAGGGATTCTAACAGATTGGGCAATCTTGTTTGGAGAACGAGAATTGTGCGGTGCTTTCGAATAGTGAGTAATGTTTTGGAAGAAGCTCGGTTGATTACCTCGCGTAATAATTGCGGGTAATCGGTTGACTAAGTATAGTAATGTAAATGTGCTTTTGACACTGGGATCATGAATGGAGAAGGCAATGTTGGGTGAGTAGTGTTTCTTGCATCGAGAAGAGAGTGAAAATATTATGTCGGAAAGGCGGGTAATCTGAAAGTAAGAAGTTTGACAAGTGATACAAAATGTCGAAATATATTTTCCGAATTTTCCGTTAGTAAGTTTATGAACCCCTAGCGTGGGTGTGAGAAAGAGATTATGGCGTACGTTGCGGTTTGGGTGTTGAGTAATATAAATCATGCGGTTGGCCTAAAGCTTGCACCATAAATCAATGAGTCGGTCTTCAGAAGTGGGTTTGAAGTCTTCAAGAAGGAAGGGAGGAGGTGGTTGGATGTAGTGCTCTTAGTAAAGGACCATAGTGACAGACATGGTATTGTGTGGAAGAATTCCAAGTGAGTCGGTCGTCCAGTATTAAATTATTTGGAATAGTTTGTGTGAGCATGGTCACTCCGTTTTGAGCGGGCGAAGTTTGGTTTTTATTGCACATATGGTTGTACAATTGTGGATGCAATGAGAAATTTACATATGCATCATATTAATCCGGTCTATTGGAACTAGTGGACTATGAAAGTTACGAGAGGTGGAAGTTTTCTATTCTTCAGGTAAGAAGTTGGGGAGATGGCGTTTGGCGTGACGTATGTTTAATATGTATGAGTTGTGCAACATCGGTGAGTTGTGACCATTATGGTTCGGGAAAGAAGGTGCCTTTCGCACTAGGCGTATGTAGTGTTGAGAGAAGCTGTTTTGCTATGACGGGATACTTGATGAAGAAAATCATAACGGTGGGTTCATGGTGATGTCTAAGGTTGACATCGTGTTAATTTGACAATTTGAGAGGTTATTATCTTAGTCTGGGATGCATGCTATTGAGGCGCTATCTCCGGTGAAGTTCGTTAGTGAAGAGAAGTAAAGTGATACGTGAAACCTTAAAGGGACGCGTTGTAAAAACTGTGAGTTCAGGTGTATGGACAAAGCGGACGGTATCCGGTATGGGTAGCCTGTCAATTGGTATGGCTTTGGTTCTGGCATAATATCTCAGGCAACAGAGTGAAGTTAAGTTGATGTGATTAAAAGAACGTGAGAGTTATAAATCTTAAGTTGAGAGGGCGTAACTTGATACGGAAGTTGTTCCCATAGAGTGAAATGGCGCATTTGAGGGAGAGCTCGTGTTGGACCACGTTTTGGAATCCGTTGAATTTATGAAAAGAGTTGGAGAGATAGAGTGTAATATGGATGCGTTCGATGAAAATCCGTTTCGGGCGTCACGCCTCTAGTTAATAGAATTTATTGGAAGTTGGGCGACAATTCCTTCTAAAGGTATACAAGCAAATAATAGGTTAGGATCAAAAGAGATCCGTCATACGAAAGTGCAATGGCGATTTGATAAAAAGGGCAAGAGGCAACGTGGGAAGTGGAGGCGGACATGAGGTCCTAGTACCCTAGTTTGTTCAGCGATGGAATTCTGGGGACGAAATTCTTGTGAAGAGGGGATATTGTAATATCCAGGTTTTTGTAAATATTGGAAGTTGGGGGGGGGGGGGATTAATGCTTAAAACCAATTTAGAAGGGGGTTAGTGTAAGAGTGTGTAATAAAGTGGCTACGTCTCTTACCCTAATTCATTTTTGGGGGTGTGTGTGTTGTGGCTAGAAGGAGAGAGCAGGCTTGGGCGATTTTGGGGAAGAGCAAGAAAGGGAACAACTCTTGGATTTTCAAGCCTACACTAGATTTCTTCAAGGTAAGATCGTTATCTATTTTAGTGTTAGAGTGGATAAGAAAATCTTATGGTTAATGTTGATTGAAAGGGTTGAGTATTAGAGTGTCTGGGTTTTGATCAGACCTCAAACCCTTGGTTGCGGAATAGTCTTCTTTAGTTTATGACTTGGGATTGTTTTATGTTGGAATGCATCACTAAATCGCCATCGAATCGGAGACCCCAAGCTTTGCGCCGTTGGGGTCGGCGGTGACTTGATCGCAAACGAGGTTGTGGCAGTAGGGCGTTTGGGGAAGAAAACTCTCGCCTGGGGTGACCGGGGAGTCTCCACTCGGGGGCGAGCCGGGTGAGTGTAGAAGGGGCCGAGCTTCGACACCACCCCGGGGGGACCGGGGGGTAAGGGATTGTGAACCCCGGTAGTCGGGGGTGTGGTGTCCCGGGCCATGACCCCGGGAGAGAGGAAGCCCGGGAGAGGGGGAACAGACCCAGGGGTCGGGAGTGTAACAAGGCATGGACCCCGGGAGTTGGGGCGCCCGTGAGAGTTTTTAACCCGGGAGGCGAGATTTACCGGGGCAGACCGGGAGACGGTGACCCGGGTAAGGTTCGGTTGGTTTTCTCAGACCTAAAACCTGTATCTTTAATAGGTGGGAAGTTTAAGTGTGGGAGCGCGTTTAAGTGAGCGTAAAGAAGCCTTCGCTAATCAGGTGAGTTTTCTAACTGAAACTTTATCGTTAACGAGATTACGATTATCTGTATATGCGAGATTTCATTAAATACAAGTTATGATTTACCATTAATGCGAGTTGTATAATTTATCTTTTTATATGTCGTTATGTATGCATACATTGAGTCGAGCAAGATCCACAAGTCGGGGGGTATGACCCACCTGTGTTCATACCGGGGGGGTGTCCTGTTTATGCCATTGGGGGGGGGGGGTGTCCTAAGTAAGGCTGTATGAGCCAGGCACGCCGTTGCCTTCGGTGACGGTAGTGTGTGCCGGAAGTTAAAGTTGTTGAAGTGACGTTTTACTTCTTGGAAGTTAATTTTAAAGCATGTTATTATTGTGTGAGTTTTATACATGCGAAATTTATTATAAATGTGGTTATTACTTTGTTGTTGATTAAATGTATGCATACATTATGGTGAGCAAGTATGGCCAAAGTCGGGGGGGGGGTGTCCCACCTGAACTCATACCGGGTGGTGTGTCCCAATTAAGGCAGTAAGAGTCAGACACGCTGCCATTTTCGGGTGATAGTAGTGTGTGCCAGAAGCAAGGATGTAAGTGTTGAAATGTTTATATCTGAATTGGTTTATGTTATTATAAATCTTTTCTATATTTCTGTTGTTGAACTGTTGTTAGAGGGGACTCACTAGACCTTCGATCTAACCCTCGCTCTTTCAAAACTAAAAACCTTTTCAGGTAGGCGTGAGGTAGGAGGATCGAGCAAGGGTAAGAAGAAGGTGAGCCGGTGCTGGGTTAGAAGACCTCTATTTTAGTTTTAGTTCCTTGTATTCTCAGTTGTGTATTTGGTTGTCTTTCCGCAAACCTTGAATTTTAGATGTTGTTTTAGTCCATTTGGCATTGTTATTTATTAAAGTTGGTTTTACTTTATGATGTGAGTTTGGGTGGTTACAGAGTAGGCACCACAACTTACACTATCCCGACGCTGCCTATGTCGTCGACAGTATTTCCTTCGATTCCTATACCATCAGTGCACGTGCCGATCTACGGCGAAGCTGGTGAATCGTCAAATCACAATGGATTCTTCGCGACGACAGGTATAGCATCTCAGGATTTAGGATTTGTACCGGCACTGCTCCCGACGAGCAATGGATTCAATTCCGACGACCCAGTCGCATGACGACTGAAGCTTTTGGAAGAATAGAACGAAAAGATGTTATCGTTACTTTCCACACTTCCTAGAGCTGCTGTACCAGTCGACGTCGAACCTTGCACTGGGTTCCAGGCATCACCTTTTGTCGACAATATTGCTATGATCGACATCCCTAAGAAGTACAACATCCCAACGTTCACCCTGAAATACTCTAGAGTGACCGACCCAACAGAACATATCGCACAGTATAAGCAACTTAAGTAGATTGTGTTGATACTGCACCAATATCAAGAGGTATGCATGTGCAAGAGTTTTGGTGCGACTCTCATAGGTGTTGCTCTCCAATGACTAATCAACCTCAAGCCCAAATCCATCGGCAGCTTCGCAGAATTCGTCAACCAATTCTTCCAGCAGTTTTCTAGTAGTCGCAAGATGGAAAAACAAACTAGCGACCTCTATTATGTAACTCAAAAGGCTGGAGAATCGGTCGGAAGTTACTTCAAGCGCTTCAATTCTGAGATGATCAACGTGTTTAACTGCGACATTAGGATTGCATTCGAGGCTTACAAGCGAGGTCTCGACGACAGTTCAGATTTGTACCTGGATCTAACAAAATACCCTCCTGAAAACTTCGAAGACGTTCGAGCCAGGACGTTAGCATATATGCGGGTCGAAGAGCCTTTCGATGCAAGCATTCCAACGACAAGAAATTATTGAGCGTTAAGAAGTCGGACTTCAAGACTAGGTCGACCTCCAGGGTCGAGCCATCCAAGCATATTTTTAACGTAAGGTTCGATAAAAAGAAGAACGTCATGACGACAAAGCGTCCTCAATATCCTAAGATCTCATGTTACGGATTCAAGGGATTCTCAAAAAAGGTGGTTGAAGCTTTGAAAAACGTGTAGACGAACGTCAAATGGCCAGTGAAAAGCGAGAAAGATGACGCCAAGAAAGACAAGTCAAAATGGTGCGACTTTCACGGCGATCACGGGCATATGACGGACAATTGCATTGCTCTACGACGAGAGTTGGCCTGGTTGGTACCTAAAGGTCATATACAAGATCTAATGGGCACTAACAAACGACCAGCCTCGCCAAAGCGCACAAAAGTCGTCAATTGTATGACCGGAGGATCAGACATCTACGGACTAACCTACTCTGTAGCTAAAAGACATGCTAGTCGAGGTCCTGAAGAACTTCCAATCTCACAATCATCGCGACCAAAACCCGAGTTGGAGCTGGAATCGATGCAATTAATGTTTAAACAGGATGACCTCAACGACACATGGCAGAAGCATCATGATGGATTGATCATACAACTAATGATCGGGAATTGCTCGACCAAGAGAATCCTAATCGATAGAGGAAGTTCTGCGAACATCATTTTCCTTAGCATGATTAAAGCTATGGGAATCGATAGAGTGAAGATACGACGTTCAATAGTTCTCGTGGCTTCAATGGCGATATGGCCAACACCATCGGGGAGATTACTCTTGCAGTGTATGCCAAAGGGATCAACAAGCAAACACATTTCAATGTCATCAACTGCTCGTCTGCATACAACGTCATCCTAAGGAGAACCTGGATTCACAACATGAAAGTTGTCTCCTCGACATATCATCACACGGTCAAGTTTCCAACACCTTGGGGTGTCTAGGAGATCAAGAGTGAGCAGAAGATCGCAAGAGAATGTTACAAATTCACGATGAAGCCTAGAAAGCATAACATTTAACAATTACAGATCCAGGATGATCCTAATACCGTCGACGACTATTGTCTAGAAGAAGTCGTCTTAGATCAGGACAAGCCTGACACAGTCGTCATCGTTGGTACATCTCTCGACCCTACTATGAAAGAATCACTAATTTCTTTTCTGCAGGAACATGCCGATTGTTTTGCTTGGACACATGAAGACATGGTCGACATCGACTCTGATGTCATTTCACATAGACTCAACGTTGATCCTTCATTTAAACCTATTAAACAGAGAGAAACAAAGTACTCAACGACGAGGTCGACAACCTACTCAAAACGGGAAACATCTAAGAAGTAAGATATCCTGACTGGCTGGATAATGTCGTGGTCGTGCAAAAGAAGAATGGGAAATGGAGAGTCTGCATAGACTTCACTGATC
Organism: Arctium minus; assembly: GCA_954870635.1. Taxonomy (NCBI): domain Eukaryota; kingdom Viridiplantae; phylum Streptophyta; class Magnoliopsida; order Asterales; family Asteraceae; genus Arctium; species Arctium minus. The sequence goes on along the minus strand of OX941096.1, from coordinate 7,859,525 downwards.
TTAACAAAGCCTATCCTAAAGACTCATTCCCACTACCACATATCGATGCTATGGTCGACGCGACTGCTGGTCATGAACTTCTCACGTTCATGGATGCCTACTCAGGCTACAATAAGATATTGATGCATCGTGACGATCAAGAGAAAATTGCGTTTATGACAGACAAAGGTATTTATTGTTACAAAGTTATGCCTTTTGGTCTTTAAAATGTAGGTTCAACATACTAGCGATTGGTCAACAGGATGTTCAAAGAACATCTAGGAGACACAATGGAAGTTTACATCGACGACATGTTGGTCAAGTCAAAACGAGCGATCGATCTTATCGATCACTTGAAACAATTGTTTGACATCCTTAGATAGTACCATATCAAATTAAACCCAACCAAATGCTCCTTTGGAGTAAGTGCGGGAAAATTTCTGGGGTACATGGTTACTCGTCGTGGGATCGAAGCTAATCCCGACCAAATTAAGGTGATCATGGATATTAAGTCCCCTCGCAATGTCAAAGAAGTCCAATGACTTACGGGAAGAGTCGCAGCATTAAACAGGTTCATCTCACGATCCTCAGATAAGTGTCATTTATTTTACAATGGCTTAAGAAAAAACAGGGCTTCGAGTGGACGGACGACCATGAAAAAAATGCTTCAACGGTTAAAAGAATACATGGCGTCGCCACCTTTACTATCGAAACCTAAGGACCACGAAGTCCTACATCTCTATCTAGCTGTCAGTTCAAACGTTGTAAGTGTCGTCTTAACTAGAGAGGATGAAAAGCAGCAACTTCCGATTTACTATTGAAACCACATATTCCTCTATGGAAAAATTACTATTGTCGCTAGTCACTGCGGCTAAAAAGTTACGACACTACTTTGAGTCACATCCTATAACTGTCGTGACTAACTTTCCTCTATAGTTTGTCTTGAGAAAACCTGAGCTGGCAGGTCGACTAACGAAATAAAGTATCTACCTTAGTGGTTACAACATTTACTTCAAACCAAGGACAACTATCAAATCACAAGCACTAGAAGACTTCGTCGCTGATTTCAGTCTAGAATTGGAAGTACAAGTGGAATTAGTGGCGACTCTCGACGACACAACTTGGACTTTACATGTCGACGGATCCTTAAATGCCTGGGGGCAGGTCTTGGCGGTGTCCTCAAGTCGCCATAGGGGGCAAGATGGTGTACTCCATACAATGCGACTTCAGAGCCTTAAACAATGAAGCAGAATACGAAGAATTGATCCAATAATGAGTATGGCTCATGACTTGGGGGCAACATGACTTCACGTCAAAAGTCACTCCCTCCTGGTCGTAAATCAAATGAATGGAGAATTTACAGCTAAGGATTCCAAGATGACATCCTACCTCAAAGTGGCCAAAGAAAAATCCAAAGTTTTTCAACATTTCTCCATCACAGAGATCCCGAGGGATCAAAATACCCAGGTTGATGCATTAGCTAACCTTGGGTCGGCACTTGGCTAGTCCTCGTTTGTTGTCGTCCCAATAATTCACTTGGAGAAATCATCCATCGAAAGTGAAGGCCACATCCACGTGGTAGAAGTGGAAGATAACTGGTCGAGCGACATCAAAAAATTCTTAACGAATGACCAACTTCCTGAAGACAAAATGGAAGCTCGAAAGATCAGATTTAAAGCGTCCAGATACGCTTTGATCAAAGGACAACTCTATCGACGATCGTCGACAGGACTAAACCTACGATGCGTCGTCGGTAAGGATCAAGTCCAAAGCATTTTACAAGAAATGCACGACGGAGAATGCAACAACCACTCAGGTGGTCGCAGTCTAGCAAATAGAATCTCTCGACAGGGATACTATTAGCCGACCTTACGACAAGACGTCATACGGTACGTCCAAAGTTGCGACGCATATCAATGGCATTTAGGTATGTCTCATAAACCCTCTGAACCTTTACATTCGACTCTAACTTCAGCCCTTCATGAGATTGGGAATGGATATCGTCGGTAAATTACCTCCAGCCCCTGGGCAAAAGGTATTTCTAATAGTTCTTACAAATTATTTTTCCATGTAGATAGAAGTTGTTGTCTTCTCCCAGGTCAAGGACAAAGAGGTCATCTTATTTATTCATACTAACATTATTTGCAGATTTAGAATCCCATCCAAAATCGTATGTGACAACGGGATGCAATTCATAATCGACATAACTCAACAGTTCTGTGAAGATCGTAATATCAAACTTATGATTTCAACACCGCGCTATCCTCAATCGAATGGCCTTGCCGAGTCGAGCAATAAAACGATCATCAACTCGATCAAGAAAAGACTCAAAGTAGCTAAAGGCAAATGGATCGAAGAGCTTCCAACGGTTCTTTGGGCCAATCGTACGACACCTCGTACGTCCACAGGATAAAGCCCTTTCTCTTTGGTCTATGGTTGCGAAGCGGTCTTGCCGGTCGAGACTCAACTGCCAACCTCATGACACATGTCGGTCGATCACAACTTAGTCGACCTAAGTTCTGACCTCGATGCATTGGAGGAATTAAGCGAGTCCGAATTGATTAAAATGGCGTCTCAAAGACAAACGGTCGAACGACATTTCAAGAAAAAAGTCAAGACTATGATATTTCAAGAGGCGATTATGTCTTACGGTGAGTGTTCTAGAACACTTAAGAGCCAAACTCAGGTAAAGTATCCACCAAGCGGGAAGGTCCATATTATATAACCGAAGTCGTTGGATAAGGAGCCTACCGGTTACAAATGCTCGACAATCGAGACATCCCTCGAAGTTGGAATGCGGTACACTTAAAAAAATACTTCTTTTAAACTCATTCCTTTTTTCCTTTCGATTATCTTATTGTAACAACTACTGACTTAAGCATCGGAGAGACGTTGGGCTAGCCAACGACCCCCTCTAATGTTGCTTCATCACAGGTTCACATGAACGTATTGGTCGAAACATCCGACTTCACTTACAATTATATGATCGATCGCGACCAGACCGTACGATCTATGAACTATCGACCATTGGTCGAAATCTATCTTGGTCATAAGATCCATGATCTTACTTTTCAAACAAATTTATGATAGTACTGGCTTGCCCTTAGGGCAAATCTCTCGATTTAGGATTGATCTAATCGCTCGATAGGTCTATTTTTTTTTTGCCTTAATCGCAAGTTCCTTGGTTTAATTGCTTGATAGATTCTATGCTTTCCCGGATCACAAGTTTCTTAATTGTTTGTGATCTCGCGTGTAACGCCCTAAAAATCAGGGTGAATTTAAAAATTCGAAGTTCGGTAATATGACGTCTATAAATGGAGTAAACCTGAACACCCTAACGATAGGGGACATTCAAACCTGTATTATGGTATAGACTAAACATGCCAAAGTGTAACATCCCAAAGCGGGGAATAAAGTATGGTATTACAAGCCCAATAAATTGAAGAATTTAATCGACAACCTAATAATCAAAACTTGCCAAATAGATTACGGTCGGGTGTCGCTATCCTTCCAAAATGTGTATCCATCAATTTGTATAAGTCGGTCTATAGATCTCCCAAAAGGACCGCTCTCAGCCACACGATCAACCACTCATTCCTGATGGTCCCCGCCACTAGGATGCCCTGTCATACATGAAAACCAAAGAAACAAGTGTTAGGCTATGCCTAATGAGAACATATAATCAAAATGTAAAATAATGTAATGAAGTTACAACATATGTATATCCCAATATTTATAGTCTCCCAACCGAATTGTTCGGCTACTCACCGCACATGGAATGCCATACACCCCTTGGCAATATACTTCCAATTCCATTCAAGCCATTTGGTTTCATGACATCAACCCAAACCGAGTCTTTAGCCATTCAAGACATCAACCCAAACCGGGTGTTTAGCCTATACGAGACATCAACCCAAACTGGGTCTTTAGCCTATACGAGACATCAATCCAAACCGGGTCTTTAGCCTATTCGAGACATCAACCTAAACCGGGTCTTTAGCCATTTGAAACATGTATCAATATGACCAACATAAAACTCTCTAACTCTCTACAAACCCATGTTACTTGATACATTCAATCATCCATTCCAAACTCAACTCATCAACCTAGAACATCTTCAAAATTAGGATATTAGGTCAAACTTTATACCTCCAAATAAAGATATAATAAGACATATATGTAGAGATTAAACCCTTGTTAAACATATATATATGAGTAGGATAGACAAGAATGCACTCACCTTGGTGATTTCTTAGAAGAAATCAAACCCTAGAGATGGTAGGTAGAGGAATGAGGACTTAAGAGTTGCCACTAGCTAAGTTCTTCCCAAAGATCACACCTAGAGATGCATTAACCACCATAAATGCTTATGGAAGCTCATTGAATGAGGTAGGTGGAATTAGGGCAAGAGTTCTTACCAAAATCGCAGGAGAAAATCCCTCAATCAGCTGCCAAGATCAGTACCAAGTGACAAAATCCCGTAAGTTGGGAATTTATACCATCAGCACCCCGTCAGCGACTATGACCGGCGACAATGCCTTGGTCATAGTCGTCGGGGCAATGTCGCACCCCAAATTCACCCCGCTGATTTTTGTCCCGAAACCACACCCATCACAGCGACAATGACATGCGAATATGCTCTGGTGGCATAGTCGCCCCAGGCCTTTTGGGGCGACTTTGACCTGAACTGATCCGTTATCGACGTAGGAAGGTTGACCAAGTTTCAAAACTTAATAACAAACAATGAGGTATTAACAAACAAACGTTTAAATCCTAGAACGTCACAGAAAAAAGGAAAATCTACCCGAAAACACGGGTGTTACAATCCTCCCCAACTTGGGAATGATTTCGTCCTCGAAATCCAACTATGCAAACAATAGAGGGTATCGACGTCTCATTTCCTCCTCCGCTTCCCATGTTACATTGGCACCGCGATGGTGTTTCCATTGTACTTTTACCATTTCTACCTCTTTGTGTTGGAGTTTCTTGGTCACTCTTTCCAAAATAGCTTCGGGTTCTTCAACACATAGATTGTCGTCCACTCGAATTTCTGATAGCGATATGACGCTCTCTTTCTCCGCTAAGCAATTCCGTAGATAACATACATGGAACGTAGGGTGGATTCCGTCCATTTATGGCGGTAAGTCTAACTTGTAAGCCTATAGTCCAATACGTTCCATAATAGTAAACGGTCCAAGGAAACGGGGACTTAACTTCCCCGCTTTCCAAACCGAATCAAACCCTTCCAAGGGGACACCTTCAACATCACACTGTCCCCCAATTGAAACTCAACTGGTCGCCTCTTCTTGTCGGCATAGCTCTTTTATCGATCTTGCGCCGCCTTCAAGCGTTCTCGAATTGCTTTGACTTTTTCGGCCATCTCTTGCACAATTTCTGATCCGGAGAATATCTTCTCGCCCGCCTCTAACCAACACACGGGGGTTCTACACTTCCTTCCGTACAAGACTTCAAATTACCACTAAAGGTAGATGAGTGTCCCAATTACCACCGAAATCAATCACGCACGATCTAAGCATGTCTTCCAAGGTATGAATTGTCCTTTCTCTTTGTCCGTTCGTCTGTGGGTGGTATGTCGTACTCAGATTCACTCGAGTACTTAATTCTTGATGCAAAGCCCCCTAAAATCTCGAAGTAAAACAACTATAATGATCAGATACTATAGACAAGGGTATACCGTGTCTAGAGATCACTTCATCAATATAGAGCTTTTCTAGCTTATCCATCGGCAAGGTTTCCCGCAGTGCGAGAAAGTGAGCACTCTTGGTCAAGCAATCAACAATCACCCAAATGGTGTCGTTGCCCCGCAACATCTTTGGTAACTTGGTCACGAAGTCCATGGTGATCTTTTCCCACTTCCACTCGGGGATCTCCACCGATTGTAAGCTCCCATAGGGTCTTTGGTGCTCGGCCTTCACTTGAGAACAAGTCACGCATCGCTCTACATAGTGTGCCACATCTAACTTCATAACTGGCCACCAATAGTGCAACTTTAAGTCTCTATACATCTTGGTACTTCCCGGGTGGATGGAGTATTTGGATTTATGCGCGTCCTCCAAGAGTAGCTCTCGGTTCCCTCCAATCTTTGGCATCTAAATGCGTCCATTGAAACATTTGATCCCTCGGCTATCTTCGGTCAGAAGTAGTCGTTGCTTGGTCATCACTTCGTCCTTGCATGTTTGGCTCAGAGCTTCCCACTATATTCCTTCCGGCTCAAAGCGTCGACCATCATATTTTCTTTTCCAGGGTGGTAAAGTAGCTCGTAATCGTAGTCCTTGAGTAGTTCCAACCATCTTCTTTGTCTCATATTTAGCTCCTTTTGATCGAAGACATATTTCAAACTTTTGTGATCCGTGTACAAGGTACACTTCGTGTCGTAAAGATAATGGTGCCACAATTTCAACGTGAACACCACCGCCGCTAGTTCCAAATCATGAGTGGGGTAATTCTTCTCGTGCACTTTCAGTTGTCTTGACGCGTAGGTGATCACTTTCCCCCTTTGCATGAGCACCCACCCAAGACCCATCTTAGAGGCATCACTATAAACCACGAAATCTTTTGACCCTTTCGACAAGGATAAGATCGGAGCTTCACAAAGATTCTTTTCCAATGTCCGGAAAGAATTCTCTTGAGACTCGCTCCACACAAACTTCACATTCTTCTTGGTCAAAGCCGTCAACGCTGAAGCAATCTTGGAGAAATCTTGAATAAATCTGCGGTAATAACACGCTAACCCTAAAAAGCTTCTGATCTCGGATGGACTCTTAGGAGGTTCCTAACTCATCATGACTTCTATCTTCACGAGGTCTACCTTCACACCGTCTTTCAAGACTACATGCCCCAAAAACTGCACTTCCTTCAACCAAAATTCACACTTGGAGAATTTTGCATAAAGCTTCTCCTTCCTCAAGACTTCCAACACGTCCTGAAGGTGGTGCACGTGATCGGATTCATCCTTGGAGTAAATCAAAATGTCGTCGACGAACACGATAACAGACTTTTCAAGAAAAGGTCGACACACACGGTTCATTAAATCTACGAACACCGCCGGGGCGTTCGTCAAACCGAAAGCCATCACCAAGAACTCATAGTGCCCATAGCGCGTCCTAAATGCAGTCTTTGGAATGTCGTCCCCCTTGAATTTCACTTGGTGATAGCCCGAACGGAGGTCCATCTTTGAAAAGCATCCCGCTCCTTCCAGTTGGTCGAATAAATCATCGATTCTAGGGAGTGGGTACTTATTCTTCACGGTTACCTTATTCAACTCCCTATAGTCTATGCACATTCGCATGGTGCCATCCTTCTTCTTCACGAACAAGACCGGCGCTCCCCACGGTGACGAGCTCGGTCTCACAAATCCCTTCTCTAGAAGGTTTTGTAGTTGTCCCATCATCTCTTTCATCTCTGACGGGGCCAAACGGTACGGAGCTCTAGCTATCAGAGACGCTCCCGGAGTTAGGTCTATCTTGAACTCTACCTAGTGATCGGGTGGTAGTACAGGCAAGTCGTCTGGGAATACGTCGGGGAATTCCTTTACCACCTCCACTTCTTCAAGCCTTTTCTTCTCGAGCTTGGCTTCTATAACATACGACAAAAAGGACGGGCACCCTTTCGATAAACACTTTTGTGCCTTCGCCATGCTGATAATCGCCAGCTCGCCCTTCCGTCTTTCGCCATACACGGTTACCGACTCATCATCTGAGATTGGAATTCGTATCAACTTCTTCGCGCAAAGGATCTCGACAAGGTTATCCTCTAACCAATCCATTCCAATAACAACATCAAACCCTCCGATGACCATCGGTATTAGATCAACCGGAAATTCTTTTCCTTCAATCTCCAATTTGCAACCCCTAAGAATATCCCGAACTACTACTTGGTCACCATCCGCTAGCTCTACCACTAAAGCATCCTCTAAGCTATTAGTGGGCATGGTTAACTTTTGACAGAAAGCATTCAACATAAACGAAAAACTTGCGCCAGAATCAAACAATATACGCGTAGGTACGAAGTTTAGGAGAAACGTACCCGACACCACATCAGTCGAAACCTTTAATGACAAATTCTCCTTTTTCAACCCACGGAACTCATCGATGATTCGGTCCATGGCTCGCTCGTTACAGAATTCCTCCATCACTTTCTTCTTGAAAGCCACCCAACTCAGTTTGGCCAACACCGTGGTATCCACTGAAGCGGGGTAAACATTCCACCAGGTGAGAGCCGCCCATCTAATCATTTGAGAACCGGATGTCACTTTCTGACCCTCGCCGCATTCGCTCAATCTAAAGGCTTGTTCCATTTCCCGGATCTAATCCATGCATGTCGCCGGGTCGTCTGATCCTTTGAATTCCGGTGGTCGGCAACCAAGTAAGGCCTTGAAAGTACACGTCTTCGCCACTTGCCTTGCTTCTGGGGCCGCGGTCCCATCAGTAGGAATTTCGGGTCCGATACCCTCGGATCCGGCCACTAGTATATTTTCTGCAACTGCCTCGTGCCTACGGTTGTTAGCATCTCGGTCTTCCTAGTAGCTTTAGAAACATTTCTTGCTGTTGAGCCATCACTGCGTTCATGGCTTGCATCATCCGATCCATCATCCTTGACTCCGGGGTCACTTCTTCCATGATAGGCTCCTCCGTTTCCAGATTACGTCGGGGAATGTGTTCGGGTCCCCTGCCCAACACATTGACCAAACGAGAGGGTTCTTCCACTAAGGTCACTCGTGGATGATCAGTTGTGGATGCCGTTGCTTCTTGACCTTCCGGCCTGTTCCTAGTGGTAACCATTGTCTGCCACACATATATGCAAGAAATAGGATAAGAGATGGGCTTCAAGAATGACACAAGGAAACGTACCACTACATTCATCAATTATAATAACAACAGTAGATCAAGTATGCTCACATAAAACATCTTCATAATAACATTAGCTAAGTGGAATTATGAACACATGATACGTAAGACTTCTCGTTACCATCACTACAACTTTCAATTCGTGTAGATTCCGTCGACTCTAAGACCATCCTATCTTAAGAGTTCTACCCATCTCACAAGTCATAACTTAATAATCTCAGCTTAAGTCTAGGTATCTTACCACCATACCTAGTTCCCTTAAACTAATGCTCTGATACCAACTTGTAACGCCATAAAAATCAGGGTGAATTTAAAAATTCAAAGTCCGGCAATATGACGTTTATAAATGGAGTAAACCTGAACACCCTAACGATAGGGGACATTCTAACCTGTATTACGGTATAGACCAAACATTCCAAAGTGTAACATCCCAAAGTCGGGAATAAAGTATGGTATTACAATCCCAATAAAATGAAGAATTTAATCGATAACCTAATAATCTAAATTTTCCAAATAGATTACGGTCGGGTGTCTCTATCCTTCCAAAATGTGTATCTAATAATTTGTATAAGCCGGTCTATAGATCTCCCAAAAGGACCGCTCTCAGCCACACGATCAACCACTCATTCCCGACGGTCCCCGCCACTAGGATCCCTGTCATACATGACAACCAAAGAAACAAGTGTTAGGCTAAGCCTAGTGAGAACATATAATCACAATGTAAAATAATGTAATGAAGTTACAACATATGTATATCCCTATATTTATAATCTCCCAACCGAATTGCTCGGCTAGTCATCGCACATGGAATGCCATACACCCCTTCGCAATGTACTCCCAATTCCATTCAAGCCATTTGGTTTCATGACATAAACTCAAACCGAGTCTTTAGCTATTCAAGACATCAAACCAAACCGGGTCTTTAACCTATTTGAGACATCAACCCAAACCGGGTCTTTAGACTATACGAGACATCAACCCAAACCGGGTCTTTACCCTATTCGAGACATCAACCCAAACTGGGTCTTTAGCCTATACGAGACATCAACCTAAACTGGGTCTTTAGTCTATTCGAGACATCAATCCAAACCGGTTCTTTAGCCTATACAAGACATCAATCCAAACCGGGTCTTTAGCCTATTCGAGACATCAACCCAAACCGGGTCTTTAGCCTATTCGAGACATCAACCCAAAACGGGTCTTTAGCCATTTGAGACATGTATCAATATGACCAACATAAAACTCTCTAACTCTCTACAAACCCATGTTACTTGATACATTCAACCATCCATTCCAAACTCAACTCATCAACCTAGAACATCTTCAAAATTAGGATATTAGGTCAAACTTTATACCACCAAATAAAGATATAATAAGACATATATGTAGAGATTAAACCATTTTTAAACATATATATATATATATATATATATATATATATATGAGTAGGATAGACAAGAATGCACTCACCTTGGGTATTTCTTAGAAGAAACCAAACCCTGGAGATGGTAGGTAGAAGAATGAGGACTTGAGAGTTGCTACTAGCTAAGTTCTTCCCAAAGATCACACCTAGAGATGAATTAACCACCATAAATGCTTATGGAAGCTCATTGAATGTGGTAGGTGGAATTAGGGCAAGAGTTCTTACCAAAATTGCAAGAGAAAATCCCTCAATCAGCTGCCAAGATGAGTACCAAGTGACAAAATCCCGTAAGTTGGGAATTTATACCATCAGCACCCCGTCGGCGACTATGACCGGCGACAATGCCCTGGTCATAGTCGTCGGGGCAATGTCGCACCCCAGATTCACCTCGCTGATTTTTGTCCCGAAACCACACGCATCACAGCGACAATGATATGCGACTATGCCTTGATGGCATAAGCGCCGGGCATAGTCGCCCCTGGCCTTTTGGGTGCGACTTTGACTCTAACTGATCCGTTACCGATGTAGGAAGGTTGACCAAGTTTCAAAACTCAATAACGAACAATGAGGCATTAACAAACAAACGTTTAAATCATAGAATGTCAAAAAAAATGAAAATCTACCCGAAAACACGGGTGTTACATCGTGAGTTACTTGGAAAATTTTATCCTTTTCTATTTTCTTTCGTCATCTCTCTTATGGTTGTCGCGAATGACTTGTGCGATTGTTATATATATTTTATTGATTGTTACGACGATCAGAAGTTACGACAATTCAAATTGTTCAAAATTTTCCTTGTATTGAAAATTCAAAAGTTACAAGGAAAAGGCACGACCACTAACGCTCGCCCGATCAAAAGAAAAAAACAAAAATTTACATAACTAAACTAAGGAGCCTTCGGCTGCTCCTGCTGGGTCGCGATCCCATCATCTCCACCCTGGGAGGCTTCCTCCCCCAGCTCGAGCTTCTGCTCGTCTTCAGAGTCGAGGTCTCTCTCGACCCCAATCGACTCCAGAAAGAAGTCCAACTCGCCTTCCACCAACGACAGGGGATTGAGTCCCCTCATATGGCGCCTCATTAAGGCTGCCCGAACCTTACGACGAGTGAACGCCTCAATGGACGTCACTTTTTCTTTGAGGTCGGCGACCTGCTCCTTGGTCGCGACCACCTCCGACCTAAGGGCCTCAACTTCTTTTTTAGTTCGAGCCGAGACTACCCTAGTCGCATCGAGCTTCGCCTCCTCCGTGGACGCCCGCTCAAGAGCCTCCTTCAGACGCCTCTGAAGGTCCTCCTTCTCACGAATCGCCTGTTCCAGATGGTTGAGGGCTTCGTCGAGACGCACCAAATACTCTTCCCTCTTGGACTCCGTTTCCTTAGCTTTGTCCAACGCCTCCTTTTCCTACGCGATGGCGGTGGGAACCAACCTCTTCACATCGTTGAGATGTGAGTTCAGCACCAGCGATGCCTCGAGCTCCTGCAAAACACACAACAAGATAAACAAGTTAGATCATACGATTGAATTCAGAATAAAAAAAATAATATATAAATAATAAAAAAGTAGCAACCAAAGTTGCTTACCATGAAGGAGAGCCCCGCAACATGGGCCCCCATGTCGTCGACCGATACTTGTATCGATCGCAAACGTCGGCAGAAGAAATCTATTCCGGTGAGGGAACATCGTCTTCCTACTTTAACTTTACGAACGACATAAAGTCGACTGGTAAAGAAAAGTTCACCGACATCTGGCTGGGTTCCTCCTTCACCCAAGGACCCTTTCCCTTGTCCATCGACAAGGAAGCTTCAGCCTCCAACCCCGACGGAGGAGCCTGGAAAATAGGCATGGCCTCCACTAGTGGCAGCCTCACCTTTTCAGTAACAATGGCCTCTGGGCCACTGCTCTTCGAAGACGTTTCCCTCCAGACCATCTTTTGTTTTTTGACCCCGACCCGGATGTCGGGGGAGCCTTCCTTTTGATATCTCGCCCTTTTCGGGCGATTTGAGCCAGTGCCTCCTTCCTGGAGAGGTCGGTCGATGGTTTGGCAGGGGTCGATCTTCCTGAAAGCAGAAAACAACGCATAAATAAGTTACGACTAAACTTTCCAGTAAGTGACGTCTAAAAAAGACTAGACCTCACGTCCCGTGGGTGACGTCTCATGACTAAACCCCATGTGGTCTCACAACCCGTGGGTATCGTCTCATGACTAAACCCCACGTGGTGTCACAACCCGTGGGTGACGTCTTACGACTAAACCCCACGTGGTCTCATGACCCGTGGGTGACGTCTCACGAGTAAACCTTATGAGGTCATATGACTAGTACGTAATGTCCTACGACTTGATCCTACGACTAAACAGTAAAAAAGTTTTTACCAAAAAACTTACCTGTCATCGGTTCCTCAGAGGTCTCCTCGTCAGATTCCTCCTTCTCTTCAACTTTCAAGGCAACAGAAGTCCCGAAGAACTCTACGTCTTTGTCCTCGTCCTCTTCGACGAGAGGGTGAGTAAAAATGAACGTTCCTCGACACTAAATTCGAGGAACTTCTCGACCTTGGTTGTCGATGTAACACCCTTAAATTTGGTAAGAGCAACTAATTTAAAATTTCAATAATACCTCAAGGAAATATAAAATCTCTTACGATAAGTACAAACCTGATATATGATTCTAAACTTAACCATCATCAAAATAAATGAATCCTTACACAAATACTAATTAAAGGTCGGGTGCTACTAAACCCAATTCATGTTGCCATTCCCAAAGTGTGGAAGACTTCACCAAGCTACTTACCCTCGTGTAAAACTAGTGCTCATCTCTTCATAGTATTGCTAGAACCCTTCCCCAATTGAACGTGATGCACATGCCGATAAATAAAAAGGGTTAGGCTTAACGCCTATTGAGCTCAAGAGTTTTCACCATAAATATGTAAGACAATAAACTTTACGAGTGCTATTTAAAACGTGATTTCCAAAATAAAATACATTAAGTCTGAAAGCAATCTCTTTTCCAAATTCCAACCTTCACCTTCTTCGTGATTAAAACCATGATACCAAACGTTCTTTCGAATATAAATCCAAAATCCAAAACTCACGCAAAATATAACTTATACTTTAATAACCAAATACTGAAACGTGGATAAACTCTATCATCCAAAACATTCAAGAACATGGATAAAATTTAATATTCAAAACCTTAAAACGGATAACAACCCATACCCAAAACGTCACCGAAAACATGGATTATAAAATTCCATACCCAAAACAACACCTTTCGATGACGGGGGAGACCCGATTACATTGCACGTGACAGAACACAAAAGTAGGTCACATAACTATGTAGAAAACCAAAACGTATGGATTATACTAATAAAGACATATCAAGCTCAACCCCTCTGGATCTTTTGCCCGTGGAGACTCAAATTCAACCCCTCTGGATCTATACTTTGAGATGTCCAAATCCACACAAAACAAATAAGCACATTTGGAATTACACCTTACAGCCCATGGGACGTTGCCCGACTATATAGGACCACACCTTACTTACCACGGTGACCCGATGCCTATTCTGTGCCAAAGTGGTGAACTTGTCCAAAACGGGACATTAAGAACACTGTGCCTATGGATCCATTGCACTAGTTAAAAGCATTACATGACTCCAAACGAATGAACCAGCGCATTCAGAACATGTAATTTACAAATAAGATGCAATAACTACACATCATAACCAAATGCTCCACATTGAACTACTAAAATCGGACAATCGTCCCCAAGACTCAATAAAGTCCAGACCGAGCCATAGGCTCAACAAATCAAAAGATCAACTGTTAGAAATCATAAAATGAACCAAACATAAACAACCCGCATTTATGCAAACCCATGCTCCAAAATATAGAGATAAATCCAACATAGTTTAGATTGGGACAAAACATTTTCCAAGTGAGTTTATAACCTTTATGTTAGGACTGAAAGTCCTAGTGCGTGGAAAGTTATATAAAGCATTTATATAGTTTAATTGTTAATTATTAAATGCGTTGTAAAAGCCTTTTATTTAACATTGGGCTTGTTTGGTTTGTTGGGCCTTGGGCCTATAGGGTTTTAGGCCTGACTGTTTAATGTTTGTTTTCTAAGCATTAGATTTAAAGAAATAGATTTGTACGCTTATCAGGTTTAGAAAGAGAGTTTGCTTTTCAATCCTATGTTTGTAACTCTCTCAATCATTTAATACAATTAATCTTTCAATTATTCATTGTTACTTGAGCAATCTGGGATTCAAAATTGGTATCAGAGCAAAGAGACGAAGATTTGATTCGAAAAAGGTAAAAAATTTCTCTTCTCTCTCTCTGTCGATCGATTTTTTGTCTGAGGTTATTTGGGCTTGTTGATTTTTGCTAAATCTTTGAGTCTAGTTGCTCCAAATCTTTTTAGTCTAGTTAGATTAAGTGGTTGGTAAAGTTTCATCTTTTGATTCGGAGTATTGATCTTGAATTTTTGGTTTTTATAGATCTAAAGTTTTTAGTCTATGTTATTGAGTTTTTTTTTGGTTGAAAATCAGTGTTTTGGTTGAAAATCAAGTGAAAAAGAGTGTTAGAATTCTGGATTTAATCGTTAAATATTGCTAAAGTTCATTAGTTTTCGATTAGATTATTTTAATTTTGTGTTTGGGGTCGACTATAAGGTCTGCGCCGCCAAACCCTGTCTTAATACCCTACCCGGGCCTCACGTACCTTGGTCAAAACCCTGTTGTTTCCCAAACCCGGTTCCAATCCCAATCTAGGTTCCGAAGCCAAGTTGTCCCCAGGACAAATTGCCAACCGGGTTTTGGCTTGAAGTCCCCTGGGCTTCGGTCAATTGCCAACCGGGTTTTGGCTTGAAGTCTCCCGGGCTTCGGCCAATTGCCAACCGGGTTTCGGCTTGAAGTCCCCCGGACTTCGGCCAATTGCCAACCGGGTTTTGGCTTGAAGTCTCCCGGGCTTCGGCCAATTGACAATTGAGTCTCGGCATTAAAGCCACCCAGGCTTCGGCCAATTATCATTAGGGTCTCGAAGCGACCTGGGTTTCGGCTTAATAGCCACCTCACGCTTTCTTGACCCCCGCATGTGGATTGTTTGATTTGGATATGTTTTTGTTGAATGAATATCAATTTCGGGTTAATTGCTTTTGATTCGATTGGTTTGATTTTGTGTTAAATCGATTTCGGGATTCTAATCTTGTCAATCGAGTGCCCTACAGTTCGGTTTGGTTAATTTGCTAATTCGATTTCGACAAGGGTTAATCTACTTTCCATTGGGTGTTTGAGTTTAGATTTTAATTTCAAGTCGATTTGGGATTGTTCATAAGTTCGGTTTCATTTTCTACTAGATTCGTTTTGGAATCAAGTGTGTAATCGATTTTACTCGTTCAAGGTAATTTGGTTTAGGGATATTTGTCTTTTGCGTTTTCTGTGTATTACTATATTTAACTTCACTTTATCAAATCGTGATCGTCTTACGATCACTTTGTTCAAGTAACAATGGGAAAACATATATGTATGTGAATGGTAAATTCGTAAAATCATATGAAGATCCCGAACCTGCAAAAGATCTTAAAAATCTTGAAAATAAAAGCAAAGATTCAGATGATTCGTTAAAAAATGAGATCAGTGCTTTAAAGAATAACAATCTCGAACTGAAAGAAAAGAATTGCTGATCTTAAAAAGGAGATTGAGAAGGAGAAAAAAGATTTTGAGAAGGAAATGAGTGGTTTCTCTAGTTTGAACGAAAAATTCTTGACCTTTCAAAGAAGATTTTCGAGAAAAGAAAGACTTTTGAGTTTCAAAATGCTAAACTTTCAAAACAAATTTCTGATTTTGAAAAGATTTTGATAGTTGAGCAAAATAATTTTGAGATAGAAAGAAAATCTTTTGAGAATAAAAAGAAAGAGCTTGAAAAGAAAATTGTTGTTGTTTTCAAAGAAATATCTGATAAACGCAACAGTATTGAAAAAGACTTTGAGAATGAGAGGATGTTTTTCGAAACAAAAATTCGTACACTTTCACAGAAACTGTCTGAATTAATGACAGAGATTTTGAAAGAACAGAAGGTAAAATCCGATTTACAAAAACAATTTGATTCAATTCTCAAAGAAAGAAATGGTTTATCCGTATAAGTCAAGAAACTTGAAGAACTCAATTTCAAAGCCGATTTATCTGAACAAGCCAGTCCCGATACTGTTGTTCAGTCTCCTTATTCTTCAAGTTCAACTTCCACAAGTAGTTCTTCGAAAAGTTGTGTCAAATCAAATGAGTTTTCAAAAGATCGGATTCCGCCCTTCAAATCTTTTCTATAATTCTCTTATTGATAATACAGATAATCAAGTCTTTCGAAAAGTGAAAATGGTTTGGAAAAAGAAATCAACTACATAAGACATTGATGGAAACACGTCATACAAATCCCCTGTAGTTGATCTAAAGTCACCGACTCATGTCTATTCCACAACTAAGTTGATCAGTCTAAACCGATCAAATATTTGTTGCACTTATTGTGGAAATAGTGACTTTGTGGATTCCAGGTATGTCAATAGTTGGTATGGTACTTACAACATCCCCAATCCTCAGTTTCATAGCTTCAAAGCTAAGGCAACTAACCATCAAGGATCCATCAAAACATGGATACCAAAACCAAAATCTGTCTAATCTGTTTTGTAGGAATGTCATGTGGGATTTAATTCAGATTATTCACGTCATATGACTACAATCAAGGGTTATGCCATCTTTTGATGGGGAGTACTAGGTTTTTCTTTAAACTTTCATATCGACTTCTGAACACTTCAGTTCAGGACACGCTCTTAAATGTTTTTGACTTCTGACTATCTCTAATCAGAAATTGTACTCCAATGCTCTATCTGGTAAGTTAAAGGAGTGTTAGGGCTCAAAAAGTTTCTATGGTTAATCCAGAACCAGAAGGACCTACCCAAGAAACACATCTCATTCTTAGATATCAGTGAGGGGTCTAGCTTCATAGATGAGTTCGGAGCGAAAAGAATATGGTGAGGATGTGACAAGACTTAAAAGAAATATTGGTCCTTACCAAACCGAGTCAGTTATCCGGGTCACCACATAATCTATTCATTCTCGTTCCTTGGAGATGGATATTGAAATAGACATGGACCCATTATCGATAACTTGTGTCACCCCACCTAGCCACTCAAGTATCTCACAAAAGATACTTGCTTCATATATTCATGGAGATTTAGCATATAATCTATCTATTCCTCACTCGGAGGCCTTAGATATTGAAAAAGGAAGACACCAGCTCCGGTCTTCAAACTTCATATTCATTTCACTGTGTCTATTGATTTATAACTTGTGTCCCAGGTTGAATCAATCTTTGAGCCGAAGAGATACATATTTATTGAAAGTCCAAGATCTCTAAATCTTAGTGAGAGAAAGTAGAGAGAGAAAGTAGAGAGCGCCAAATGTAACAGTGTATTCAATATGAGTTCAAAAGTTACAAAACAAAAGCACCAAGGGGACTTAAATACCCCAAGGCCTAAACAGAACAGATAAACCAACTAAACACAGTTTAGACCACAGATAATAAATACATTGATTACTATTCAAAATAGACTTAACAATCTCCCCCTTAGTAATCAATGAAGCTCTTCTCTTTGACGAAGTCTATTAAGTCCAAGCAATACTTCTAGGCGTCTTAGAGTTGAGCGGAAAATCAACTTCTCACCAATAATATTCAATGTCTTCTTGAGAAGTTGAATTCATCATTTTCAAGCTGGAATGCATTTCTTCTTGTCTCAAAAAATCTTCTTTCAGCTACTTTTAAACGTTGCTCCAACTGTAGCTTGATCACCTTCAAGGTTCCATCTGAGTAATGACTTATCTCTTCAAATCCGAGGAAGCATTTTTGACTTAAACCATTCCTGTAGATAACTCCAAATGGATCTTGAAGAATGGTGAATAGAGGATAAGAATCTAAGTTCGGCAAGCTACGATTGGGCCTTAGAAGATTAACCACTGGCTGAAAGCTTTCAGCAGCCATTTGAAAATCAAACACTCTATAAGATCTGATTTAGCGCCGAATAAACCTTTTGATCACAAACAGTGCTTGAGAGATATCTTGTGTTCTATGATAAAGATCCCTGAAATGATTATATAGAAATTCAATGTCATCAATAGATAGATCACTAAAATCTGCCTCCGAGAAAGTATATAACTTGCAATCTCTTCTTTCCACTTCAAAGTCCGGATACCAGATATTAACAAACTTATTTATCGTGACGCTCATAACTCGGACAATCAGATGCGGAGAAGAAACGAGATTCTTTCCACGGCGCTGTCACTTGATGAACATTAAGTATTTATACTAATAATCAGCAGACTCCTTTTCAACCCCAAGAATTGCATGAATATTGATCTGCCTTCTTCTAGAAACAAAAATATTACTCTGAGAGTCTTCTAGAAAAGCAGATCTTAGCCTTGAAGCCATATGCCGTAGTTGCAAACTTCTTTGTCTCTGCTGTCTAGACAAAGCTGGTCCTTCTTCTAGGATAGTCGGTGGAATCACAGGTTCAGAAGGAGGAACATCAGTTTGTGCTCTGGACGACTGACCAACTTCAAATGTTCTTGAAGGAGCAGTGGTAGTCGGAGCTATACCATCAACAGGAGTAGAAGAAGCTGGAGCAGTTTCAGGACCTTGAGAAGCTTCAGGAATCTCATCTTGTGAAATAAGATCTCCGTACAGCGTGTTTGAAATTTCTTCATCCTTAGCATCCATAAAAACAGTATCATCTTCAGTATAAGAAATGATGATTATGTCATCGCAATCCTCTTCTTTAACTTTGCAAAGCTTCTCATATCTGATGTCATCGTCATCATCTGAGTTGATTTCTATGAAGTTTGCGAAGAAGGATCTCATATCATTAGCTACTTCAGAATCATCTAGCTCATGTGCTCTTGTTGCAGTGTCTGGATCAATGTAAACGACAATCTGCAAATTATTCTCAATATTCTGCTCAGAAATGTTCAAAGAATTAGACATTACAGACAAATCTACATTTTCTTGGACATTGTCAGCACTCTTTTCTTTGTCAGCTGCCTCTTCTTGTGTTTGATCTTCTCTAACTGAAGAATCCTCCACCCTCTGTCTCTTAGTCATCTCCCCCTCATGACCTTGATGATCTGGATCATCCTGGTCATGTTTTCGTTTAAGAGACGGACCTGCTTCAGTTCTGCAGTCCAGTTCATGACGATCAAATCGGTCAGAGAGAGCGGTTAGAGCTTTGAGTCATGAGAGATATGCCTTCCTTGATCTCCGAAAAATTCGTCCGAGCTTCAGTACGGAAAGAAGTGAATTCCTCGTATAGCGCGGAAACCCTGTCATGTGCAGAAGTAGAAGCTGGAGTTAGAGTCGGAGGCAGATTCGGTTGAAAAGTCCTTAACAAAGAGATCAAATATTGATTTTGCTGTTCTGGCGGCGACATAGAAAGAATACGAGCATAGAGCAAATCAGTCAATTCTATAATCGGAAGATCTTGAACAGAAGAGCGTGAAGTAGAAACAGGAGGAACTGAAGTGGATACGCCAACAAATTGTGTAAATGATGGAGGAAGCGGAATAGAAACAATCGCAGGTGCAGTAGTAGAAATAGTAGAAGACGGTTCTCGGATAACTACCCCAGATGGTCTTCTGAAAGGAATCTCTTGTGGAATCGAAGTAGCATCAATCTCTGGCATCTTACCTTTGAAGAGAGCCTGCAACTTCTGAATTTCTGCATTATTTTGTTCTTCAAATTGTTCGCTCATCTGTCGGATGACCTCATTCAGAGTTGTAAATTTATCCGACGTATCACGTACTGCAACTGAATAAGTATCGACAGTAGAAGTAAGCTCAGGTGAAGAATGAGAACATGTTGTACCTTGAACCCGATGGTGAGTTGTAGCATTGGCAAAAGCTAGATCAAGCTCATCAACTTTAATATCAGCCACTTTAGGATTCATAGATACAGATTCTTCTTTAGACAAAACATCTTCTTGAACTTGCACTTCTAGTTCCCTTGACTTCCTTTCATAAACAAGAATACGAGGTTGGTCACTATCATTACCACCATTACCATCAGTGTCATCATCATCCCCATCTTCATCTCCAGCAATATCATCACCAGCAGCATCATCATCATCAATATCATTACCAGCAGGGTCAATGTCGATAGCAGGAAGAACATTACCTATTTGTTGATTGGCAACAACTGCCTCAACCTCTTGATCGGCAACAGCTACTTCAACCTCATGATCGGCATGAAAAGATGCAACTTGTTCATCATGAGACGGTTCAGCTTGGTCAGCTTCCAAAGAGAGATCATTTTCCAGATAATATTGAATTATGCTATCATCAGAAGGATCATCATAATTCACAACGAGCTCATGAGGAATCGGCATGGAATAGTTGAAAGACTGCTTCGGTTTCTGAATGTATGTCATCTCAGTATCCGGAACTTGAGGCCAAGTCAACCGACGAGGAATAGCAGGATTACTTCTGAGCATACTGCGAACAGTCAGCTTCATATATCGGACAAACGGAATAAACTTGCGCTTCTTATGCGTCAGTTTGTCTTGCACTCTCTCTGAAAGTTCGGTCCAGAAGATATACGTGTAGTCGACATGCAGGTCATAGACAACTGCATGGAACAATCTGAGATAGTGAAGACTCGCATTGTCCGTGCCAGAATGTTTCGATGTAAGGCACCTGTTGAGAACATAAAACAATGCATACCAGAACGGAGGTAGATTGGATTTGTCAAAGTCACTTACTCTATTCAAAGCACCAAGATATCCAAGATTGAGAATACCCTCTAATACGTCCAATTCAGAAGGAAAGTTGTCGTAAGATGTACGTCCTGGTCTGGAAGTAGGATCGGGAAAAAGAATCGAACTGATCGATTTGCAAGTCGAATTTATGAGGAAGAACGAGCTCAATCTTAGATATAGAGTTCCATGCCTGTTGAAGATAGACCTCAGGAACATCTGCGCAATAAGTGAGAGCCGGAGCTAGAGGATGTTCTTTGAGAATGGATCGTATTACTGGATTGATCTTGATCATGTCAAAATCCACGAAGTTGTTGTTGGGCTTGTACGACAAGATATACATCATCGTGGGAAACACGTCATTCGGTGTTCGGCGTGAAGCAGAAAGATTCGCCCCAACAGAAGGTACAGACGGCATAGGCGTCTCATGAGAAGCACGATCAGGATGGGTCATCAAGAATAATATTATCGTCTTGAATCACGGGATCTGTGTTAGTTTGAGAAGCCATTGTATTACCTGGAAAACAGAAAAGAAATTAGACAAGGAAAGAGAAAATGAAAAACACAAAAAGAAATGAAAAAATTTCTAAGTCTGGTTTGCATGACAAGAGTGAGACGCAAACTGAGGTTTGCGCGATGACCTTGATGCGCAAAGGAAGATTTGCGTGACATACGAGTGGCGCAAAGCAAAGTTTGCGTAGCAAGTACATGGCGCAAAGCAAAGTTTGCGTGATGTACTTGTGACGTAAACTGAACTTAGTAAAATTTTCATTCATAAGAGAAAACACTAAGGTTTGCGTGACACAGAGGTAACGCAAAGGTAACTTTGCGTGACCAACAGGTAACGCAAAGTAAACTTTACGCGACCAACGTGTTGTGCAAACTATACTAGAAATAAAAACACAAGAAACACAAAGTTTGTGTGAAAAGGATGTAACGCAAAGTCAGGTTTGCGTGAGCAACATATAACGCAAACTTAGGTTTGCGTGACCAACAGGTAACGCAAACTTAGATTTTCGTGACCTAAGTGAAACACAAACTGAACTTCGCGTTACTTAAGGGTAACGCAAAGTAAACTTTGCGTGACCTAAGGATAACGCAAAGAAAACTTTGCGTAGCCAACTTAATACGCAAAACCCTAGAAAAGACAGTTTGCGTGAGTTAATCTTTTGAGTTCGAAAAATTCAAATAAACCGGGTTAAAAGTAAAATGGGTGATTCGAAAAACATATAGAAACATTTATAAACAAATTTCGACCAAAGAAATACTGATTAACAGCAGTATGCAACCCAAAATGTTGAAAATTTTCGAAACCAAAAGATGAACAGACGCAAAGTCGTATAAACCCAAAATCAAAGCAACTAAACAACAAAACAAAATTAGAAAACACATACCTGAGAATCGAATTAGGGAACTAAGACAAACCCAAGAAGCAATTTCAGCAAATAAAGTCGATCTGATGAAGGAGACGATGAACAGTAGAAATAAATCGCACAATAAGAAAATCGTAAAATGAAATCAAAAACATATAAGAACAAAGAAATACAAATCATAACCACAAATCAAAGAGTAGAAGAAATAGAAAAACTTACCAATCCGAAGAACAAGACTGAAATCACAGAGAAAAATCGCACAGAGAGAGAATAATGAACAGTCAAAGTTCAAATGAGAAAGAGAGCGAGAAAAAGAAACAGGAACTAAACAAACACTATTTATACTAAAAAAAATAAAGAACACTAAAAAATAATAACACGTAAAAAAATAACAATCTTAAAAAAATAAAAGTACATAACATTGAAATTTTACCTGCCAAGCTTCTTTACTCCCCCTATACAGATGCACGAATTTTAACAAGTCAGTATATCATTTGTATAGGAAAACCAAAAATACATACATGATGAAATATTGATCAGAACGTTTAAACACTGTACCAGATAAGTACCTGACCACTTTATTTACTCCCCCTCAAAATCAGAAGATATCAGATTTCATTCAGATATTCTCTCCCCCTCGAAATAAACACAAACTAATTTGACAAAAATATGGATACTCAAATATGAAGACATCAGTGTAAAAAGAAAATTATATTGAATATAAATTTTGAAAACAACTGAACATATAAAATTTTAAACACTAAACAAATTAAATTCTACTCAGTAAAATATCACAAATTTATCAATCAGTTGAAATCAAGTATATGTTGTTGGATACAGAGACAAGTTTCATTGCATATCAAGTTAAGATATGTTCAGTTTCAAACACTTCAGCAATCTATTCAGTGTGCTCACATGCGAACTTTGATTAGCTTCAAGAAAATGCAATTATGAAAATACAATAGAGAACTTTGCATGTATTCACACAAAGCCATCAAGAATTAAGACTTTCACAAATTTATAGGTTTATCGCAACTCAAACATATCACCAAGTATAGCCTGACCACCTGTTTTGAGAACAAGTAAGCTCCAATGCATGCTTCCTTAGTCAAACTATCATGAGTTATAAGGATCATACGGTTTAAGTATGACCTTGAAACCCAAAAATCTTCCAATGTCGGTACTAATGCTACAGTTGCTATCGGTTGCTAGCCTCAAAAAAATCTTTGTACCCTCATAGATACGGTCCTGAGGTTTCTGAATTATAGAATTAGAGGGTCCCTTTCGGACGTGCAGATTGAGGTTGGTAGGATATAGGCGTTAGGCTCTTTTGATGGCACTGAAAGGCCTGTTATCGTACTATTTCGTATATAGTTGTCAAAGACACTGGAGAGAACTAGTCTCTCGGGCTAGGGACTCTCTATCTATATACTATCAACTGGATTTATAACGAGCTTGTACTATTAGAACAAGGGCATAGTTTTAGGGACACTCACGTCTTTTTTTACAAGTCAAACTTGTCTCTATATTCAAGGGACTCACGATTGTGCAACGAAGTCTCCTATTCGGCGATATTCACATTGATTATGGAATAACCTATCATATGCGGCCTTTGCTGCTGTTCACAAGTACAAGATGAGGATCAGCAATAGGTATTACCAGAGTATCATAGCTTATTTGACAGAGACGACGTTTAACCTTTTCCGCGGTGTGAACCTTGTGGGAAGTGTTGTATACTTTAAGAAGAGAGATCTATTCTACTTCTTTATTCTATCAAACCTGAAAACGAGGCATCTGGTAAACAAGCTATAAAAGATGAATATCGCTCTCTCTAGCTAACCTGGAAAAAGTCTACCTTTGTGGAACTGGAGCCGAAGCTCCTTCCTTTCTTCCTCCCTTGTTCTATTACCCCAGGGCCTCCTCGGTCTTCTTGGACTTGGTTTCTGTCTGATTTCACCCGCACTGCTAATGTAGGCTTTTCGGGGCTCACTTTGCGGGTCAGAACTATTGGAAGACGAAAGAGAACTTATTTAGACGAATAGAAACTCAAGACACTCCCCGAGCTCTAAAATAAAGAAACTAACCTATGGAAAAAATTATTGAAATTAGATTACGATTACAAAGGCTAAAAATAATCCAAGTTTCTACGTAATCAAAAAGATCCTAAGGATTAACCGAAACTAAGCACATACTAAGCCTAATAAGACACATTGGCCTAGATATACATGAGGCCAACTGAAAAACAGGTATACACATCAAATAAACTAGGATGAAACATAGGATTATGTGGATGATTCGGCATCCTTTATTAATTGCGTATGTATACAACGGTAGCCCTTCCTTAATAGTTTTTGAGTAGGCTAGGAAAGAAAGAAGAAATGATAGAGCGAAATGGGTTGGTTGCCCAAAGGGCTATCTGATCTGATCATGGGGGGATAGCACAAGGGCTTAAGGCATTGGTTTGCTAAATCGACATACAAGAAGATTGCATCATGCATGGGTTCGAATCCCATTTCTTCCAGTCTTTTCCTACTGAACACTTTCCTGCTCAAGATAGGGTACTAGAAAGGGATCATACGAAGGCTATGTTCTTTTTTTAGATCTAGCCTGAATGACTCCTAAACTAAAGTTTTTCATTATATCTAAAGTGTGCAGTGAGGGTTATATTATAGGTAGCCAGTCTTTACTTCACTCGACCCAAGCAATGCCCAAAGAGTCCCATGCCTTTCTTGGTCGGACCAAGCCAACTGGCGATTTCCGACAAGTCTTTCCTAATTTTTAGAGCAAGAAGCGGAACTAGAAGAAAGCTTTCTTTATCTTTATGGATAACCAATTCATTTTCAAATATAGTTGGGTGACTTTACCCAAGAAATGGGTAAAAAAAATAGAAAGATCGGAACATGGGAATAGCCTTGATACCAATACGGATTGCCCATTTCAATTGTTGTGCTTTCTTAAATTGCATACCTATACAAGGGTTCAAGTTTCGATCGATATTTGCGGAGTTGATCATCCCTCTCGAAAACGAAGATTTGAAGTGGTCTATAATTTACTGAGTACTCGGAATAACTCACGCATTCGTGTACAAACCAGTGCAGACGAAGTAACACGAATATCCAAGGTAGTCAGTCCATTTCCATCAGCCGACCGGTGGGAGCAAGAAGTTTGGGATATGTTTGGTGTTTCTTCCATCAATCATCCAGATCTACGTCGTATATCAACAGATTATGAGGATTTGCGGAACACATGTGAGGCTAACATTAAGAAACTATATGTGTTAATCAAATACACTGGAGTGGATTTAGCTTGGGAATAGACTGCTTCAGAATCCAATATAATCGTCGGATTCGAAACTGTAAGTGAAGTGATAAGCCAATACACAGGTGTGGATTTAGTTGGTAATTTACCTGGTTCAAACGTTGCTGATTTGGTTAACACAATAAAATATAGATTAAGGATAGCTGGAAGCCCACCCATACTCATCCCCGAAAACAAGATCTGAGTCAACCTCAGAGTCGGAAGGTGCGCCAAATGGAAAATGCCCGAACAAAACGACCGAGACCACTGGCCGATATGCCTAGGATAGCGGGCAAGTAAGTACAGGAACATACCTGGAGTAAAAGGGAAAGCTGCAAGTAGGGTCAAATGCCTAAACCAAGGGGTCACCAACGCCAGAGGACACATTCTTGGTGGCAACAGTTCCATAAATGCCGACTTTTACAGCGGAGCAGACCAGCAATTCTATCAGAAATCGGGTGTCAATTGGGACCTGAGAGTTGTGAACGAGTCGTACGAGTGGGTTGAGAAGGCAGTTGTCTTTAGGCCGGAGCTTAGGAACTGGCAATCATTGGTTAGAGCCGATGTTCCTTTCCTTGGTTGTCGAGCTCCTTCGGATCCTTTTAGAAGGGCAGAATCGAAGTATAGTGTTGAACAAGTAGGTGCTACTGTTGAGTTCTACGGCGGCGAACTCAATGGAGTGAGTTATAGCGATCCTGCTACTGTGAAAAAAGATGCTATACGTGCTCAATTGGGTGACATTTGCGAATTAGATCGTGCTACTTTTCAATCCTATGGTGTTTTTCGTAGCAGTCTAAGGGGTTGGTTTACTTTTGGACATACTTCATTTGCTTTTCTTATTCGGACACATTTGGCATGGTGCTATAATCTTGTTCAGAGATGTTTTTGCCGGTAGTGACCCAGATTTAGATGCTCAAGTAGAATTTTTAGCATTCCAAAAAAAATATGGATTGAAAGGATTCAAAGAGGCCTGTAGAGAAAAAACATTTTTTTTTCAAAAAGATTTATTCATTACTACTACATAAAGCACTACATTACATAAACAACCACATATGCCTTTACTAGAGCTTTAAAAGCATTATGCTAACTACATTAATTATTTAAAAACCATAAGTTTGGTTCTATTTAACTTTTCTGTTTTTTCCTAGATAATTTGATCTTATTGTATGACAAAACCATGGATTGGGCTTAATATTCAAGGCCCAGAAAAGATGGGTTGAATCCATAAACCGCTCCGTGGGGTCCAATGACTCTCAGAATGGCTTAGAATTTCACACAATTGCTATAACTTGGGTCTAGTCATAATCCTTATGGGCTCAAGTCGTATTGGATCTTAAGTCTCACAAACCGGGCTTAATTCACCTTCCCTATTTATTCTAAAGGTCCATCATAGGGACCAGAAACACAGCCTATAAGTAAATTTTCCTAAGGTGAAAAAGAGTGGGCCCAACATAGAACCCCAAGCAATCTAAAAAGCACACGCAGTCACACAAGACAGGGTGAACCTATGGGAAATTTCTAAGCTCTCTAGTGTGGCTAAGTGTCTCCTTATAACTCCGGTAAGGCTTGGGGGTAAGAAGCTCCCATTGTGCCTCTCAAGATGGGTTATTTAAGGTGGCCTACCTTGGTCATCAGCGCGGTTGCTCCCCTTGACGTATCTCATGGTCTGGAGTGGACCATGGGTACTGGTCCGTGGGGTGGAGGAAATTGGTCGCGGTCACAGCACAGGCCGAGTGGGCCAGGCGCCCAAAACTAGAATCTGCCGGGTTATAGGGCGAAAAAAGTGCAAGTGTGTGTTGGTCAAGCTCATTGAATTGGGTCTTTGTTTGGAAATAGCCATGGACACATTGGAGTATTTTCTACCCCCGGTGGAGTCGCCACTGTGGGCACCCACACTTTCATCTCTCCACATCACTCTTAGGGATTCGAGTGAAGTAGAGGTAGATGAGAATAAGAAATTTATTTTCCTATTCTGCTAATTCTCTTCTTGTTGCACCATGTCCAGACGATAGCAGTGGAAACATGAGATGTGTGCTCATTGGCATCTTTTAGCATTTTGCACATTGGCATCTTCACATGAGTGTGCTCTTTGGCATCTTTTAAGCTTGTGCACTTTTGACATCTTTTTAATCAAAAAGTTCATTAAGTAAAGAACATGCCGTAAACGTAACTTTCTATCTGACCCTATTGCAGGATTTGGATCAGCCACTCCCAAACTAGTTGGCCTTAGGGGACTAGGTGTCAAGCACCCCTTAGAACTTACTTTCCCAGATCAGAAAGGCTACATCGACACATCCTAAACCCATTCATACCAGTAGAACATGACTTTCGATCTGGTTCTATAGAAGGATTTGGGTTCGATCACTCCCAGACCAATTGACCTTAGGGGACCAGATGACAAGCATCCCACGGAACTTACTTTCCCAAACTAGAAAGGTCACAGGTACAAACTTTTAAACTTAGAGATTTCTGTATTTTAGATATATAATATTCATCTCAATCACTCAGTTTTACATATAAGTGCTTAGCCCATATTTTCATTACGATCCATAATTCTGACTTTTTAGGTTTTCTAAGCATTGTAAACTATAAATATTCCGATTCACATATCTTTAAAGCATTTTCAAAAGCTTCAAACATGTTGCTGACCTTTCAATTTTTGTAAGACTTGAAATTTGACCATATAAAACTTTAATATAACAAAGCAACTTGAAAATTTATCCTAGACACACATTTTATTCAAAAGAAAGAAAAAAAACTGTAAAGCTTTTACTTTATAGAATAAAATTTGTAAAGATTTAAACTTTTAAATTCAACATGCCGAGTTTTGAAAGCAGAAAATTAAAACGTTTTTCATCTAAAGCTTTTGTAAAGATATCAGCAAGTTGATATTCAGTTGGGACAAAATATAATTCAATAGTACCTTCTTCCACATGATGCTTTATGAAATGGTACCTCATATCTATGTGTTTGGTATTTGTGTGCTGGACCGGATTGACTGATATCGCGATTGCGGATTTTCTGTCACAATAGATAAGAACAGTTTTGTACAGCATCCCGTAGTCACGAAGTTGTGTCTTCATCTAAAGCACTTGAGCACAACAACTAGCTGTGGCGACGTATTCTGCCTCTGCAGTTGAGATAGAAACACAATTCTGCTTCTTCGACGCCCAGCTTATCAGTCTATCACCAAGAAATTGAAGGTGACCTGATGTGTTTTTCCGGTCTAACTGATTTCTACCAAAATCTGCATCAGAATAAGCAGTTAGTTTATAATCAGAACTCTTAGGATACCACAAACCTAAATATGGAGTTCCTTTGATGTATCGAAATATGCGCTTGACTGCCAACAGATGCGATTCCTTTGGTTTGGCTTGAAATCTGGCACATAGGCAAGTAGAAAACATTATATCCGGGTGACTTGCTGTTAAGTACATCAGTGATCCAATCATCCCTCGATAAGTTTTGACGTCCACAACTTTTCCATCCAGATCCAGACCAATCTTTGCACCATGAGCCATAGGCGTGCCAATTGAAGAAGATTGAATTTCATTTTGAAATCGATGGTGGAAACAAATTTGAATGGCCGACTGCTGAAATTTTCATAACATGATTGTTGATTAATCTTGTGACCAACGGTTGCTATTGCAAATTGAATTTAAATCGGTGGAGTCAAGGTTGATTGGAGGCTGTTGATTTGTTGACCAACGACTGTTTGAATTTCAATCCGTGTAACAAATCGCTAATTGTCATCAATTGATGCCGTTTGAATTTTTGGATTTGTTGGTGTTTGAGTGTTCACCCGGGAGTGATTTCTTGGACCCGGGATTGTTTAATTACTATCCGGGAGTTTCCATATGATCCGGGAATAAAACACCCGGGTTTGAAAAAAAAAATTATCCGGATTGAATTGTTAACCTTGTTCCAAGTTTGAAAGTTGCATACAGGTTCATATCAAAGAGTTTCGAAAATTGATCATAACAAATTTCGGAGTTTTCGATCATTTTTCTGAAAAATGTTTCGGTTGATTCGGTTTTAATCGTGGGTTGGTTCTTTGGCACATAAACTATTGAGACGTGTTCACGAAGCCTAAACGATCGTTTTTGGTCGAAAATTTTTAACCCATGCTGAGTTTTTAAGGTTTCGATCGTTTTTCGAAAAGCTTTCGGTTGGTTTGTTTGTGATCGTGGGTTGACCATTTGAGTTTTAATTTGTTATGGAGGCTTTAACGATCGATTTGCATTGAATATTTCTAATCGTTTTGAAGTTTTGCAGGTGCGTCTCAACGAAGGAGATGATGAATAGTGATTTCGTTAAGTTGTCGTTAAGTTGCCGTTAAATTTCTTAGATTTTTGTCCTTTTCCGTTAAGTCTCCGTTAGTCCTGTTAGTTTGGTTAGTTTTATTTCAATTTTAGTCCTTTTTCCGTTAGTTTTCAGTTAAGTCCGTTAAAAGTTTTAAATTTTACACTTTTAATCCCTCTAGTTAGTCGTTTTATTTTATGTCATTTTTGGTCCTTCTACCTTTAAGTTTTACTTTCTATCTTTTTTTGTCCCTCTAGTTTTAAGTTTCAGTTAGTGTCACTTTTGGTCCTCGTACTTCAAAGGTTTCAAAGTTTGTCAAGTTTAATCCTTAAACTTTCAAGTTTCACTCTTTGTCACTTTTGGTCCTTGCACTTTAAAGTTTCATCTATCATCAAGTTTAATCCCTGGACATCAAGTTTTGCAAGTAACAATGCCTTATGTACCCAGGTCTGAACACAAAGCAATGATTGAAGCTCTCGAAAAGAAATTGGAAAACATGTTAAAGACCATTAATACACTGTTGGAAGAGAAAGCTTTTCTTCATTTAGATTTGGACAATCTGAGATCAGAAAGCCAGACGTATAAAGAGATATGTTGCTTACAGTCAAGCAATGACTGGCTCAAGCGCAGGAATTATGAACTTGAAAAGGCAGCAGAAAATAGTTCATATCACAGTGTGTTTAATGACCAGCTAAATTATCTTAAAAGAAAGATTTTAGATCTTGAAAACGAAGCTTACATGAAGAAAAGTGATCCGACAACTGCTGAAAGTTCAAAGAAAATGTCTGAACTTGAAAGAAAAGTTGTTGATTTTGAAGCCAAAGAAGAGAAGAACCTGGTGCTTGAAGAAAGAGGAAATGTGTTGGAGAGTGAAAATCTCGACCTGAAGAAAAGATTTGCTGGTTTTGAAAAAGAAAAAGTCAATTTCTCAAATGAAAGGAAGAATCTTGAAAGAAAGATTCTCGAGCTTTCAAAGAAAGTTTTCGATGAAAGAAAGGTTTTTGAGCCTCAAAATGCGAAACTTTCAAAACAAATTTCTGAGAGAGATTTTTTGATAATTGAGAGAGATTTTTTGAGAAAGAGAGAAAAAGTTTTGAGAGTGAAAAGAAAATGCTTGAAAGGAAGAATGTTGCGGTTTTTAAAGAAATATCTGATAAATGCAACAGTATAGAAAAGGATTTTGAAAGTGAAAGAAAGATTTTCGAAACTGAGATTCATGAGCTTTCAAAGAAATTATCTGGATTAGCAACAGAGATTTTGAATGAACAGAAGGTAAAATCTGATTTACAAAAACAACTTGACTTGATTCTAGACGAAAGAAATGTTTTATCTGCAAAAGTCAAGAAACTTGAAGAAACAAATCCTAAAGTTGATTTATCTGAACAAGCTAGTCCCGATACTGTTGTCCAGTCTCCTTATTCTTCAAGTTCACCTTCTACATCTAATTCTTTGAAGAAGCTTGTCAAATCAAATGAATTTTCAAAAGATCAGATTCGTCCTTCAAATATTTTCTATAATTCTCTTGTTGATGATTCAAATAATCAAGTGTTTCAAAATTTCAAGATGGTTTGAAGAAAGAAACCAACCACAGAAAGTAGTGATGGAAACAAGTCTCATGATTTTCTAGTAGTTGATACAACATCATTTATTTCCATGATTGATTCACCTACTTATGTCTATTCTATAGGAAAGTTGATCAGTCTGCGCCGACAAACGATCTGTTGCACTTACTGTGGAAAGAGTGAGTTTGTGCATCCAAGGTACGTTAATAGTTGGTATGGTACTTATAGCATCCCCAATCATCAGTTTAATATCTTCAAAGGCAAGGCAACTAACCATCAAGGATCCATCACAGCATGGATACCAAAACCAAAATCTTCCTAATCTGTTTTGCAGGAATGTCATGTGCGATTTAATTCAGATTATTCATGTCACATGACTACAATCAAGGGTTATGCCATCTTTTGAGGGGGAGTACCAGCTTTTTCTTTAAACTTTCATATCGACTTCTGAACACTTCAGTTCAGGACTCGTTCTTAAATGTTTTTGACTTCTGATTATCTATAATCAGAAATTGTACTTCAATGTTCTATCTGGTAAGTTAAAGGAGTGTTAGGGCTCATAAAGTTTCTATGGTCAATCCAGAACCAGAAGGACCTACCCAAGAAATGCATCCCATTCTTAGATATCAGTGAGGGGTCTAGCTTGATAGATGTGTTCGAAGCGAAAAGAATATGGTGAGGATGTGACAGGATTTAAAAGAATTA
This sequence comes from Arctium minus, assembly GCA_954870635.1. Classification (NCBI taxonomy): domain Eukaryota; kingdom Viridiplantae; phylum Streptophyta; class Magnoliopsida; order Asterales; family Asteraceae; genus Arctium; species Arctium minus. The sequence continues at coordinate 7,827,233 of OX941096.1, read as the reverse complement.
TTGGTCCTTACCAAACCGAGTCAGTTATCCGGGTTACCACACAATTTATTCATTCTTGTTCCTTGGAGATGGATATTGCAACAGACATGGACCTAGTGTCGATAACTCGTGTCACCCCACCTAGCCACTCAAGTATCTCACAAAAGATACTTGTTTCATATATTCACGAAGATTTAGCATATAATCTATCTATTCCTCACTCGGAGGCCTTAGATATTGAAAAAGGAAGACACCAGCTCCGGTCTCCGAACTTCATATTCATTTCACTTTGTCTATTGATTTATGAAACTGCGTCCCAGGTTAAATCAATATTTGATACTAACAGATACATATTTATATTTCTTTCACACACGTACGAATCTTTGTGATTCCCCTTGCATATCTTCGTGATATCGCAGAAACAGTTTGAGAAGCATAAATGTTAAATTTTTACTTCAGTGATAACTGGAAGTCCTATCAGAGATACCCCCTTGCCAACTCTGAAAATAGGCCACACAATTATTTTAATTGTTGTGATAACAGTTACTTATGTGTTTCTGTGTTAGTTGATTACCCCATCTTGATTACTAAATGTTTTATCTTATCTTTTGCTACTCATTTGGTTAGTCTTTGAACATACATGATGCTAAGGATTCTCCTAATCATCATGAGGGGGAGAATGCAATAACAAAGACACAAGTTTCAAAGACAGATTATCATGTTGAGGGGGAGTTAGCAAATATGAGGTTGAAAAACCATGGATTTCAATATTGCATTGGTTCTTCTATCCCTTATCAAGTGGTGTTTGCTACAAGTTGATTCCTCCTACGAGCATATTGGTTATACAAGTTCTTAAGCTTAAATTCAATTCAACTCGTGGTTTAAAGACAGATTCTTTGTTTTTAAACTGAAGATGCACTTTGGAATGTCACGTAACTCGCACATTATCTTTCTTGTGTGCTGATCCGATGTGTTGACTTTCTACAGTTGAAAGCTCCTCAATTATGCATTCAGTCGAGACTATGGTACATTGAATCTGGTTACAAAGTTGAATCTTTGAAGACCAAGAGCTTTATTCAAGGGGGAGTCTGGGAAAGTCATGAAGACAAGCAACACCAAAGTTTTTCAAAGATTCAAGAAGGAGAGAAGATCAATACCTGAAGATTTCAAGAAGATAAATCCTTTATACAACTTTAGGGGGAGTTTTTTAGGACTGAAAGTCCTAGTGCGTGGAAAGTTATATAAAGTATTTTATTTATTTGTTTATTAATTGCGTTGTAAAAGCCTTTATATTTTATTATTGGGCTTAGTTTTGCTTGTTGGGCCTTGGGCCTTTAGGGTTTTTAGGCCTGAGTATTTAAAGTTTGTTTTCTAAGCATTAGACTTGATGAAATAGATTTGTGCGCTTATCAGGTTTAGAGAGAAACTTTGCTTTTCAATCCTATGTTTGTAACTCTATCAATCATTCAATACAATTAATCTTTCAATTATTCATTGTTACTTGAGCAATCTGGGATTTACACTTTATCCTTCCAAAACATCCCATAACACAAAATCAAGCATTTCTCCAAAACACGCGATAAAACACATTTATACTCAAAATCTACTTCTATGAAATAAATCATTAAGATACCAAAATATATGTGACTTATTTATCAAAATCCCAAAAGTGGTGTTTTACAAAGTTTAAAAAGTTAAACACTTCAAATAATCAAAACCCACCTCATAGTTCAACATTTGATAATTTCATGCAAAACTCATAAATACTTTAAATGGACGTTTTTGGCATGTACAACGTTTTCACAAATCAACTTGAACTCACCTCTCTAGATTTAGGCTAAATCTAGATTTTACCCCAACTTGAGCTTCCTTGGAGAAATCTGAATCCTCAAGCCAAATCTTCCAAAAACCTAGATCCAAAAGTTTCTAACCATAAATATTTATATACAACCATTTAGAATCGTTCCTCAAACATCTTATAAAAAAAATTCATTTTGGCCAAAACCCTAATTTGACCTAACTTCTCTAAAATCATCAAATCCGAAATTTGAGAAACCAATCACTAGGAGATCATCAATAGGGCATTTACAACTCATAATAAGGTTTAGAAATGGAGAGGATAAACTTACCACTTAGGTTTTGGTGAAAACCTAGAAAACCCTAAAATAGAGCTTGGGGATGAAGATGGAGGCTGTTGATGTCTAGTTTTTACACTTGAGCTTGATGACGATTTACCACCATGATATGCAAAGACTTGAGCCAAATATGCCCCAAGATGACAAAGAGGGGTGTTGGGTCGTTCTTGGGAGGTTTGAGAGAGTTTAGAACTGATTTGGGTGAAAAAGGAATGAGAAAGACAGAAAAATCGTGACTTTATGGAGGCCTGGCACACCTGGCGACATTTCTAGGCCACAATGCCAGTGGCAAAGTCGCTGGTCATTGTCGATGGGGTGTACCAGCCTTCGGTACAATCTCAGCGATTGTGACAGTGCGACTATGACACTGTGATAGTCGCCGGACATTGTCACGGAACCCTTCCTGAGCCCCGAAACTTAACTTTTTCAATGCCAACACTCTCGATACTCTAAGGGACTTTAAATAATTTTTCCCAACAAAATCCCACCATTTAAGTTCCAAAAACGTTCGGGTGACCTTTACTTATCGAAAATTACGGGTGGTCCAGTCGAGTCTTCAGCGGGCGTGACTACCGAGAAGCCAATCATTGAAAAAGCAAAAAACACAAAAACCGATTACAAAAACTGGCGACCAAAGCCAAAAATTAACGATTATGTACTAAAACAAAACAAAAACCTCACCCTCAGTGTTCCACCCGGTGGTGAGCCACTGGATGTCGTTATCGACTGACGACAAGCGACCGAAGACATACCTTGTCTTCCATTTGCGGTCATTTACCGCGGTCGCTTAAACCAGGGTATGAAGCCCTCTGTAATTAGAGAAGAGGTTATACCAATGGTTCGCCTCCACCTTGACCGAATAGGCCAAGAGGAGGTCGTAGACAGTAAATGGCGACTCCATTTAACCGTCAATCGTTCAATCACTTAAACGATTCGTCAGAATTGGGGCATTATATGCCCCGACGATAGGTCGGAGATCCTCTCGACAGTGGCGAATAGGGCCACGTGAACCCTATTTTGAACGGATACTCGTATATGATGAAGTATTCGTTCGGGCATTACTCCGGTCGCAACAGGCCCGGAGGACAAAGCCTCACCGCGTCAGGAATTCCGGCCAAAAGCCAAAATGCCTCAACGTCATCTTCTTCGTTAATGGTGCTAATAAGGTTCGGCGACATCATAAAGTCAGGGTTGACAACCGTAGCAGCGTAATAGCCAAAAGCTTCCAAATTCTTCCTAGGCTTTCTAACTATGGTTTTAAAACGCATACAGGGTTATAGAAAATCGTACCTTATATGGGGCTCTAAACCTCGATCGATTTTGGGCAAGGATTCGATTTCTTTTTGCAGGTTTTGGCAAAGATTACACGGAGATATGAAGCTCTCACTCTAAGAAAATCACAGAAGCGTAAAAAGGAAAAGATTTGATCAAGGTCGCTATTTATACGCGATTCGATATCAAGTCGAGTCGACGGATTGTCGACACCTGTTAGAGCAATATTTGTTGTCTTAAAGATAATTGAAGATGAATGCCAAAGTCCAAGTCAAAGCCTCATGAGCAAAGTCAAAGTCAAGCAAGCTTTAATGACAAAGTCAAGCTTTGTTAGTTTATTAGTTAGTTTGTATTTCCTTGTAATAGATATATGGTATAAATAGTTATTTCTTCCTTGTAATTCTTTGCTTGCTCCTTGTAATCTCTCTCTATCCGTATATAGAGAGAGAAATATTGTAATAGAGAGAGATTTTAATCTGTGGTATTTGAAATCAATAATATGGTAGTTGGTATCGAATCTTGTTGTTCATCTTGATTGTTTGCACACATTTGGGACACTCAATTGGTATCAGAGCAAGCAAAGATCATAATCATGTTTAAGATTTGAAAGATTTGGTCAATATTTCAAGAACTCGCAGACTTATCTGTTCAAATTTGAATATGCTGATTTTGTATTGTTTTTGGATTGTAATTGGTAGTTTTGTATTCGTTTTGTGATTTAGAACAAGATTCATTTGAATTGTATTGCCTAATTCACAACTTTTATATAGTATGAATTTTGGTTTTTTGTGAAATTCTTTTTCGAAGTCTGTACGCACTGTTTCTTGATCGATTCTTGTAATCTTGTTGTTTTAAGTGAAATCATGTATTAGTTTTATGTTCGTATTGTAATAGTGATCAAATTGGTGAAGTTTGGTGATCTATTTCAAGGTTTTGAATTGATTTTGGCTGGAAAAGTTGTACTCAGACTCGAAAAATTCAAGAACTCGCAAGATCCAAAGAATCCACAAGATTCGTCATCAAGAACTCGTAGGGTGCATAATTCTCTTTGTTTGTGTTTGGTGAAATTGTTCAAGTCAAGAACTCGCAGATCTTGGTCTACGAAAAGTTGAGAACTCATAGACGACAGTGTACGTAAAGTGAAGAATCCGCAGAACTTTGTCTGCGAAAAGCTAGAATTCGCAAGCCTCTTCTTGCGCAAAGTTACTGTTCACCTTCTTTGGTCTGCGGAAAGTTACTGTTTATCTTATTTGATCTGCGGAAAGTTCCAGAATCCGCAAAGAGAGGTCTACGAAAAGTTGATCAATTTTTCTTGGTTTATGTTCTAAGTCAAGAATCCGCATGACTCATCTTGCGAAAAGTTCAGTTGATACTTTGAAATTTTTTCTAATGCAAGAATCCGTAAAATTCGATCTGCGAGAAGTAAACATTTCGCAACCTTTAGTTTGCGAAAAGTTGGAATTTGTACTCTTCGATTTGCGGAAAGTGAAAATCCGCAAGCTATAGCCTGTGAATTCATCACTTCTTGGGTATTGTTCTCTGCGGAAAGTGGTTTTACAGTACTTTGCGGGAAGTAACTTTCATTGGTCTGCGAATTCCATACTTAGTCATTTTTGGCTAATTTTCAGAAATTTGAAAATTTCTGATTTTTGTGAACGATTAGTGCAAGTGTTATCAAAATGAGATATTTTGAATATGAAAAAGAAAATATTAAACTCAAAGAAGAGAATGAAAAACTTAATACATCAGTTGATTATTACTCACAGAGATCTAAGAAATATATTTGTGAAAAGAAGTTGCTACGCGAAAAGGTAAGTGTGTTAGAGAAAACAAATGAAGATCTTTAGAAACAAATTTCTGTTTTTCAGCAAGAACAAGATTGCAAAAAGGAAGAATAAAAGGTACACAGTCTGGAAAGTGAAAATACTGAGTTGAAAAGGAAGATATCAGACGTGCAAGCTCAGATTGTCAGCAATAATGAAGGTTCTATCAAGAAAAGTGAAGAGAAATCAAAGGTTTTGGACAATAAAACTGCTGAGTTGATAAAGAAGATTTCAGATTTAGAACAAAAGATTTCCAAAGACAGAGCTGAGTTTGGAAAAGAAAAGACAAAATTTGAGAAGGAAAGAAAATCTTTTGCACAGAAGTTCTCTTATTTTTCAAGAAAATCATTTGAAGAAAAGAAAGTTGTTGATAAAGAGTGTGGAAAAGGATTTTGAAGAAGAAAGAAAGGTTTTTGAGACAGAGATCAAGAAGCTTGCAAAGAAATTGTCTAGACTATCAACAACAACGATGAAAGAAAAGATTGTGAAGTCTGAATTTCAGAAGAAGATTGATCTCCTCACAAAAGAAAGAAACATTCTGTCTACAAAGATAACAGAACTTGAAAAGATTGTTTTCAAGGTGAATTTGACTGAGCAAAAGACTCGAGATTCAATTCTTCAATCACCTAGAGATGATCCAGCTGACTCCGAATGCTCATTCAAGACAACTTCAAGTTCATACCATACTCACGTTTCTTCTAAAAGGTCAGTCAATTCCAAAGATCAGATTCGTTCTACTAACCTTTTCTATGATAAAAATGTTGATGGTTCAGGTACATTTAGAAAAGAAATGTTAAAGAAAAAGATGGTTTAGAGAGTGAAAGTTTCTTCTGATGAGAAGAATGTGCAGAAATCATTTGTGCACACAATTAAAAAATGCCAAAAAGAACAATACTCATCAAGGTAAATCTTTTGGTAAACCTGATCTTGTTTACAATATAAATCAATTAATCAAGTTAGCTCAAAAGAAAATCAGTTGTTCTTACTGTGGTGCAAATGATTTTTTTCATAAAGACTATGCACATAATTGGTATGGATCTTATAATATTACTTCCAAAAGAACTGCAACTAACAGACATGGACCCAAGTTACAATGGGTACCAAAACCAAAAGCTCCATCTGTGTTGCAGGAAACATAGGGGGAGTAAAAATAATGGTTTCTGAATAGAACAGTTCAGGACCCGGTCTTCAATGACAAAGAATGATGGCTTCTGAATACTACAGTTCAGAACCCGTACCTCAAAGATCAAAAGAGTTTGTGTACTTCGATGCATAAAATGAGATGATCAACCTTCAAGGGGGAGTACATATTATTCCTATTGATAAATATTGTGAATGCATAATTTCAGGGGGAGTAAATGACTTCTAGATAATTCAGTCTTTAAAGAGTAATTGACTTCTGATTACTTCTGATCAGGACTCATTATTTAATGTTATCCTTATCTTGAGAGGGTGTATTACTATCACATTTTTCTGATTTTTCAAGGGGAGATGTAGATAATGAAATGTTGATGTCTTACTTTGATACTTTGACGACTTTGTGACTTTTTACAGAATTTGAGGAGGAGCTTCCAAGATTTATATCAATCTTGACTTTGAGGCGACTTTATGAGATTTAAGCTAAATGTAAGTATTTTCTAACCTTAATCTCAAAATGTTTGAAAGATGGAGGACTTTCAGGCATGAAAACATATTTTCCAAAACGTTCAAACCACTTCTTGATTATCAAAAGATTTCATAAATCTTGAAGTGTGATTTTATATGTTTTCATTTTATGAGCTTTCATGATTAACTAACCGTGTGTTTCCAAAGATAAATATTTGTGTATTATCTTTTCCATATACTGTCAAGTATTCATACACATCGGTTCAGTATTTCTTATTGATTTTGTTATTACCATGTCTCAAATTGAAACAATTTTTCGATGGTAATAAACCTCGTTTGAATTTCAAAATTGTTGAGCATCATATTCATTCAAACATAAGCGGTTTTTTCATGATTGTCTATATTTGTTCCTATAGACAAATTCCAATTATTTCATGACCTAAGCTTTCAACGTTTATCATTCATATTTGATCTTTTCGATACATTGTCAGATTCTTAAACAAGTTTCTTGTATTATTTTCATTCCTTCAATATACTTGTTGTGAGATATCTTCAACGTTCAAAATGCTCAAATCTTCATGATACTTTTGATGAGCATACATATATCTAACATATGTACTTCATATTTTTTAGCTTTAACATATCAAGTTAAGTTGTTAAGCATTATGCTTTTAGGATATATTTCATGGCATCAGTGTGAGAGCTTAATATAACTTCTATGGATTCACATTAACTAGTGTTTCCTACCCAAGAAGTTATCCTTGAGTGATCGAGAGGCGATGGGTCATAAATCAGAGAGTGGGGAGATAACTCAAAGGGTTGAGTTTTTCTCATTGAGTTGAGATAAAATGCAAAAGAGAGTTTGATTAGATGTGAGCTAAATGATATAAAGAAAGAGGGTGTGAGAACAGAGTTAAAAGAATATCAGAACTCTGCACCAACTTTTTTCTGAGCTGGGCAACCACATTATTGTTGTTTCACAATTCTTTCGTGGACATCATTGAAATAGGCACTAGCCCATGCTAACTCTTGTTTTAACCCCACCAGCTACTCATCTTTTTCTCAATAAAAAATGTTTCAATTTTCAATGGGGACGCAACATATAATCTATCTGATCTTCACTCAGAAGATTTGGATATTGAAAAAGAAGGAAAGTTGCCCCACCTTCAACCTTCGATCATGTACATTGAGTCTGTGAAATACTGTTGTTGTATCAACAATTTACACACTTTGAGCCTAAATAGCTTAAGTAGCTTCAATCATTCTACATTTGCACGTACACACAAGGAATAAGTTTTCTTGTCATAACGTTCATAGAAAATTCCTTTTTGGTTTTTCGATGATTGAATAGAAGCCCTGGGGAAGTGAACATCAATAAAACTCCTTTCAAAAGTGCATTTGTTGTACTAAGTGGCTTTGTGCTACTTATAAGCATTTTAGCTGATTCATTTGTTGATTCAAGGTTACACTTAATTCTGAATTTGAAAAGATTCAGAATCATTTTTATGAATTGATTGATGTTATTCTATCAGTGGAAAGATCAAATGAGAATGTTGGTCAGAAATTGGATGCATACTTTTTCATGCAAAGTTTTGATGATGTTGATGCTCGCATTCATCAAAAAGGGGGAGAAAATGTTACATGAAAAAGCAGTTTATGGGAGAAATTATCAAGAAATGATAGTTTGTGAAGATTCAGTTTCAAGTTTGTGGGGAGAAAATCAAGAATGAAAAGGCAGTTTTGAAGAAAGATCAAGAAAGTAAATGGGAGATGATAGTGAGAAATGATTTATGGGAGAACATATAGAAAGTTAAAGTAGTCTCAAAGGAAGAAAGACAGTTCAGAATATGTTGAGTCATATATTTCTGAAAGAACATTGAAGATTTCAGAAATTTTCTTTGAAGATTGTTTGAAAAAGCAAAGAGAGCTAAATCTGAAGACAAATTCTTTTCTGAAGACTGTTTCAGTTAAGAAATGAGGAGATTATGTTTTTGATGAAGACGATTTGAAAGGAAATATTATTACAGACTTTGGGGGAGATTGTTAAAAATCTGAAGACATTCCAAAGAAAGGGGAGATTGATTTACAAAGGAAGAATATCAATTTTCATCTAAAAAAAAGGGAGAATGTTAGTTCATGAGAAGAGCATATTATGTTTCTAAAGGGGGAGAATGTTTGACAAATCTAAAAAAGGGGGGGTATTCTTAAAGGAGAATATTTCACAAAAGCTGATGAAGGGGGAGAATGTGCTTTAAAGATGAAATTCTTTTTGAAAATGATCTTAAATCTAAAGGGGAGAATGTTAGAGCAATATTTGTTGTCATCAAGATCATTGAAGATGAATGCCAAAGTCCAAGTCAAAGCCTCATGAGCAAAGTCAAAGTCAAGCTTTGTTAGTTTAGTTAGTTTGTATTTCCTTGTAATAGATAGATGGTATAAATAGTTTTTGTTCCTTGTAATTCTTGTAGCACAATATTGAAGAAGTGCTTTCATAGAGAATCTGTATAAAGAGCAAAATATTGTAATAGAGAGAAATTGTAAATTGTGGTATTTGAAATCAATAATATGGCATTTGGCATCGAATCTTGTTGTTCATCTTGATTGTTTGCACACATTTGGGACACACAACACCTGTCATCTCCTTTTCGAGCTCCTCGTCGGATGGACGACACCTGTTCCTACTCCTGACACCACGCGCCCCACGTCGCCATGACGTCATGTCCGTTATTCGGCTGCACGTTTTCCCTCGCAAACGCTTCAGTTTTCGAGGAACCGATTCAGTTACATTAGTCTACACGTTTCGAATCCGGTTACAAAAATTCTAAAAGTCGACTTGTCGCCTAATTTTCGAATTTTGGGGTCAAACTGTTTGGGAAAAAATTCACAAGTCACGACTGACGCAAGAAAACCAAACGTTTCCAATCTTAAGACAGTTCTTGTATTAAGATAAGGTCTTGAAGAGCACACACATCGACGACTCTGGTCGCAACTTATGACAGCGACTTACAACCACGACCATAGAATCTCTCGACAACTAAATATCTTACGACCCTTATAACATAACTAACTATTACATATTGTTGGGAACTGAAGAATAACTCAAGTGATTAATGCTGCTGGTTGAGATTTACTACTGCTAGAAGATTTCAAAGTTAATACTGCTGAGTATTACTACTGCTAGTAGAATTAATACTGCTAGTCAAAGTTAGTGCTGCTTGAACAAAGTTAGTACTGCTTAGCTAGTTAGTACTGCTAGTGGTTAGTGCTGCTTAGTAGTCAATGCTGTCAAGACTTAATGCTGCTTATAAGGTAATGTGAAGATAATGATGAAGAGATCGTGATTAAAGATAAACAAGGATATTCTGAAGATATTCATGGAAGATATACTGAAGATATTTTATTTATTTGTAATTATCTTTTAGTTCAGTATATGTATAGATTTACAGATTTAATTCTAAAGCTTTTTTTAGAGAATCAACCTCAAGGCATAGTTCCTAATTCTAGAGAAGTAGAATTCGTCTTGAAAGAGCTTGTTCTTCAAGATTGAGGTTGAGTGTGTAATCTTGTGATTTTAATACAAGTTTGCAAAGTGTTTATCATATACTGTTTGTTTACTGTTTTATTGAATATCAAAGTGTTATTCCGCAACTTCTTTGATATTGTTTCTGAGTATTCATAATTCTTGTTGAGAATTCGATCCTGACAAGTGGTATCAGAGCCTGTTCTCTCAGAAACATCTATTCATTCATCATGGAAAACTTTGCAGAATCAAACAGTACTCTAGTCTCAAAGGTTCCAATGCTCAGACCCAATGAATTCGATATGTGGAAGATCAGAATCAAGCAGTACATACTCCTCACTGACTATTCTATGTGGGACATCATTGAGAATGGCCCTTCTGAAGCAGGAAAAATTGGTGCAGATGGAAAGAGAACTCCACCAAAAACTGATGCTGAAAGAAAGACTAGACAGACAGAGATGAAAGCCTTGAGCACTTTGCTCTTGGCTATCCCCAATGAATACCAACATCAGTTCTGCAACTGTACTGATGCAGAGATGCTCTGGAATGCTCTAGAGAAAAGATTCTCAGGTACCAAAAGTACCAAGAGAAATCAAAAAGCCATTCTGAAGCAACAATATGAGAACTTTATGTCAACCAAGAATGAGTCCATGACTCAAACTTTTGACAGGTTCAATAAACTCATTGGTGAACTTGCTACAGTGGGAGTACAAATTGATCAAGATGATCTGAACAGAAAGTTTCTAAGGTCCCTGAGTGATGAATGGACTATGTATACTGTGTCTTTAAGACAGAATGATCAACTGGAAGAAAAGGAACTTGATGATCTGTATAATGATCTAAGAGTTTTTGAAACTGAGGTAGAGGCTAAGAAGAGGCCTTCTGGGTATGTTCACAATGCTGCACTCCTTTCAGCATCAACAGATTCTACTTTCATCCCTGAATCAGTTAGTGCTGCCAATGGAGCACCTCAAGAGAAAGGCACTGAAACTGTATTTGAAGCCTTTCTAGCAAGTCATGGAAACTCTTCCCTCATTAATGATGACTTGGAACAACTCCATCCAGATGATCTTGAAGAGATGGACATTAAATGGCAGATGGCCATGCTCTCTATGAGAGTTAAGAAGTTCATCAAAAGAACTGGAAGGAACAACTTCTCACAAAGAAGAGAAGATGGAGCAGGTTTTGACAAGTCAAAGGTGGAATGCTATAAATGCCATTAGAAGGGACACTTTGCTAGAGAATGCAGAAGTGGAATGCCTCAAAATAATAACCACCAACAAGCTCAATCTGGAAGCTTCAATAATAACAGAAACTCTGCACAAGCCCTTGTCTCTCAACAAGGCATGGGGTTTGATTGGAGTGATCAAGCTGAAGAGGCCATTCAGAACCAAGCTCTAATGGCAGAGGTGTCTGATCTCCCAACAGAGGTAACTTCCAATCTTTGTTCTCAAAATTGCATTAACACTGTTAAGAGGTATAGGGATCACAATCAGAACATGAGTGATAACCTTAAGAGATTGGAAAAGGACATAAAAGATTATGTCAGGATAGTTGAGAGATTTGAAGAGCAGATTAAGGGTTTTCAAGCCAATGAGCTTCAACACTCTTATGACACAAACTACTGGAAGTGGGAGAAGAATGACTTAGAACTCCAACTGACCAGATCCAAAGAGGAGAATGAGAAGATAAAAAGAGAGTTTGAGAAAGCCAAGCTGGATATTGAGAAATTTTCCAATGCTTCTAAAGCAATGGACTCTTTGCTCCAAACTCAAATCCATGACAAACTTAGAAGAGGAATAGGGTACAATACCACTCCACCACCCTATAACAACAACTACATCCCTCCTAGTTCAGATTTGTTAGAAACAAAGGATAGGAAGGACCTACCTAAGGGAGCCACTGAGATAGATCCCTTAGATGAAGTAGTTGTTAAGGATAAAACTGAGAAAGAAGGTGTCAAGGAAAAAGACAACACTGTGAGTGGTGAGATTCCTATAGAAAACCACATAATCACCAATGAGGGATGTGGAAAGCATTGGATCAAGTCCAAAGAAATAGAGAAGACTGAGGAAGAGAACAAGAAGGTTCACTATAAGCAAACCACTGTTGTGAACCCTATCCCTTGCAAACAGTGTGCATGCAATAAATTTAAGCCCCAAAAACATGATAAACCAAGGGGAAACCAGAGAAACTGGAACAACCAATGGGCACAAAAACAAGGCATTGATTTGAGTAAAATTAATAGACCAAAGCCTTGTTTCATATGTGGAAAGTTAAACCATTTGGCTAAGTACTGTTACTTTAACCCTATTAACCAACAGATGAACTTTCAAAGATTTGTGCAAAAACCTGTTGGTTATAGGAAGGCTGGAAAGAAATATGTGGTGAAGAAATCTGTTGAAAATAAAGGCCCCATGAAGAAAAAGATTTTGAATGTAAGTATTAAAATGTGGGTGCCTAGAAGCACTAAAACTGTTAGTGCTGCTGACAGAGATAGTGCTGCTAGAAGCATTACTGCTGCTATCAGTGTTAGTACTGCTGAAAGTTTTAATGCTGCTAATACTGTTAGTACTTCTTCAAAGATAAATACTGCTAACACAGTTATTGCTGCTAAAACAGTTACTACTTCTAATAAGGTTAGTACTGCTAAGCATGCAAGCACTGCTAATGCAGTTAGTACTTCTAAAACCAGTACTACTTCTAGCAAATGTGTTTCCAAGCCTATCATTGTGACAAAGTACTCCATAAATGAGGAGTTAAAGTTTCAAAATCTTGTCAAGAAAGAATGCAAGTATTTTGATGAGAAAGGGATACCCAAGACCATTTTGGCTTGGGTTCCTAATTCAAACTAACTGATTTATCTTATGTGCAGGGCAACCAACAGCTCAAGGGAAAGAGCATTTGGCATGTTGATAGTGGTTGCTCTAGGCACATGACAGGCAACATGTCATGCCTTCAGGATTTCAAGCATATCAATGGAGGACATGTTGCTTTTGGAAATAATCTTACTGGTGGTAAAATAAATGGCAAAGGAAATGTCACAAAAGGTAAGATGACATTTGAGGATGTCTACTATGTTAATCAATTAAAGTACAACCTGTTAAGTGTATCACAGGTTTGTGACAAACAACATAGCATATTATTTACAAACACAGAGTGTATGATCCTTGCTCCAGGGTTCAAGGTAGTTGATGAAAGCATGATACTACTTAGAACTCCAAGAAAGGACAATGTTTATTGTCTAGATATGGACAATGTTGATAGTGATTCATCCCTGAACTGTCTTGTTTCAAAAGCTTCTGTGGATGAATCCTCTCTTTGGCACAGAAGGATGTGTCACATGAATTTCAAGACTATGAACAAACTTGTTAAAAACAACCTTGTAAGAGGTTTACCATCAAAAGTCTTTTCATGTGATGATCATTGTGTTGCTTGTCTTAAAGGCAAACAGCACAAAACTTCTCATAAGACCAAAGAGTTAAATTCTATTTCTTCTTGTCTCAAATTACTGCATATGGATCTGTTTGGTCCTACAAATGTTATGAGTATAGGCAAGAAATCTTACTGCTTGGTTATTGTTGATGATTACTCCAAATTTACTTGGGTATATTTTCTAAGGACTAAGGATGAGACAAGTGGACTGATCAAATCCTTTATCCTAAGAATTGAAAACCAAACTAATCAAAAAGTAAAAGTCATTAGATCAGATAATGGGACTGAATTTAAAAATCTTGATCTAAACACCTTTTGTGAAGAGAAAGGCATTGAGAGACAATATAGTGCCCCTAGGACTCCTCAACAGAATGGAGTTGCTGAGAGGAGAAATAGGACACTAATAGAGGCTGCTAGATCTCTGTTGGCTGATTCAAAATTGACAATTACCTTCTGGGCTGAAGCAGTTAATACTGCTTGTTATGTCCAAAACAGAGTTCTAGTAGTCAAGCCAAAGAACAAGACTCCATATGAGCTTTTAAATAAAAGAAAACCATTTATTGGATTTTTCAAACCTTTTGGGTGTCCTTGTACTATTCTCAAAACCAAATCTCACTTAGGTAAGTTTGATAGCAAAGCAGATGATGGATTTCTTGTTGGTTACTCATCTCAGAGTAAGGCTTACAGAGTCTTTAACTCTTCTTCTAGAATAATTGAAGAAAGTGACAATGTCAAATGCAATGAGAACACACCAAATCCAATTGGGTCTGGTCCTCAGTGGCTATTTGACATTGATTCACTAACTAACTCTTTTGGTGTCAGTAGTGATGATTATGCAGGTTTAGGGAGTGGAGGATCAGGAACTACACAAGTTCAAGACAGCTTATCTCAATCTGTGATCTTTCCCATACCCACAGTGGATCCTGTTGAAGACTGTGAAAAGGAACCATCTACTGAACCAAGTCAGAGTGAAGAAGAAAGTAGAGATGAGGAGACTCAAGACAATAAAAAATCAGAAGTAGCTGCTGAAAACACCTCAGTTGAGTTGAATGACTCCAATCTAGAGGTGGGACTTAATGAAGAATCTAATCATCACACCAGAATTCAAAAGAATCATCCTCCACAACTGGTAATAGGAGATATATCCTCTCCTATGATGACTAGAAATCAAAGCAGGCTGCAAGAATTGCAAGATCAACAGCATACAGTGCTTTCTTGCTTTTTATCCCAGCTTGAGCCTAAGAAGGCACATGATGCTATGAAAGAATCCAGTTGGATAGAAGCAATGCAAGAAGAGCTACTGCAATTCAAGCTGCAAGATGTTTGGGATATGGTAGACCTTCCTAAAGGCCAAAGAGCAATAGGAACAAAATGGGTCTTCAGGAATAAGAGAGATGAAAGAGGTATTGTGATAAGGAATAAAGCAAGGTTGGTGGCTCAAGGGTATACACAAGAAGAGGGAATAGACTATGATGAAGTATTTGCACCTATGGCCAGGATAGAAGCAATTAGACTATTCCTGGCTTATGCTTCTTATATGAAATTCAAAGTCTATCAAATGGATGTGAAAAGTGCATTTCTTTATGGCTCAATTGAAGAAGAAGTATATGTCTATCAACCACCAGGGTTTGAAAACCCAAGCTATCCAGACAGGGTATACAAATTGAAGAAAGCACTTTATGGATTGCATCAAGCTCCAAGAGCATGGTATGACACTCTGTCATCCTATCTCTTGGAAAATGGTTTTGAAAGAGGAGTCATTGATAAGACTCTATTTATCAAAAGAAAGAAGAAGGATATATTGCTGGTCCAAATCTATGTTGATGATATCATTTTTGGATCCACAAGAGACAACATGTGCAAGGAGTTTGAGGAACTAATGCATCAAAGGTTCAAAATGAGTTCCATGGGGGAACTTACCTTTTTCCTTGGACTCCAAGTTCAACAGAAGTCAGATGGAATCTTTATCTGTCAGTCCAAGTATGTGCAGGACATTCTAACCAAGTTTGGTTTCTCAGATTCAAAACCTGCCAGCACACCTATGGAGACACACAAGCAGATAACAGCAGATCTTGAGGGGGAGGATATGGATGTTCATCATTATAGATCCATGATTGGCTCTCTCATGTATCTTACAGCCTCTAGGCCAGATATAATGTTTCCAGTCTGTGTATGTGCAAGATTTCAAGTTAGGCCAAAGCAATCTCACTATCAAGCTGTAAAGAGGATATTCAGATATCTCAAAGGGCAACCCAGATTGGGACTTTGGTATCCTCATGCCTCATCCTTTGACCTACTTGCATACTCAGATAGTGATCTAGGTGGAGCAAACTTGGACAGAAAATCTACTTCTGGAGGATGTCAGTTTTTGGGTGCAAGACTAGTGTCTTGGCAGTGCAAGAAACAAACCACAGTGTCCACATCTACAACAGAGGCAGAGTACATAGCAGCTGCAAGTTGTTGTTCTCAAGTTTTATGGATTCAAAATCAAATGCTGGACTATGGGGTAACCTTTCTACACACTCCAATTTTTATTGATAACAGCAGTGCTATTAGCATTGTGAATAATCCAGTCAAGCACTCAAAAACAAAGCACATTGAAATCAGATATCACTTCATAAGAGACTGTAATGAAAAGAAACTTATTCAAGTCGTAAAGGTTCATACCGACAACCAGTTTGCTGATCTATTCACCAAAGCCTTTGATGTGGGTAGATTCACTTTCTTGGTAACAAGTGTGGGAATGATCAACTCTGAATAAACTCCTTCTCAAAAAGTGGTTCAATACCTGTATATTATGTATTCTTGGTGGTCCTAATCTTTCTTTTCAGGGACTTCATAGTAGTCCTCAGTTCATCATAAGTTGAAAAGAGTAAGTATTATTAATACTGCAAGTGCATTATTAATATTGCCCGTGCATTATTAATACTGCCAGTGCATTATTAATACTGCCAGTGTATTATTAATAATGCCAGTGTATTATTAATACTGCTAGTAGTTAATACTGCTTTTAGTTAATACTGCTAGTGGTTAATACTGCTAGTGGTTAATACTGCTTTCAGTTAATACTGCTAGTGGTTAATACTGCTTTCAGTTAATACTGCTAGTGGTTAATACTGCTTTCAGTTAATACTGCTAGTAGTTAATACTGCTAGTAGTTAATACTGCTTTCCGTTACCATTCTCTTTTGTGGTTCTTTATTGCAGGATTGAAAGCGCATTTTTGAGCAAACGACTATAACAGAAAAGCCTCATCAAGATCAATCATTGTCAAGACCATTGGACATTGAATGCTCATTAATGACGACCCAAGATATATATATATATACAAGCTCGAAGAATTATTTGAGAGATTTGAATTCATCTCGAACACGCATAGCACTCAAGCATAGGCACATCTCTCAAGTTATTCCCTTAGTCAAGAACTCTCGACAAAGTGCTCCATCGCATGATGAACATCATAATTTTACGATTTGTTTACTTTTACTTGTAATATTGTTAATTGTACCCTCGATCGCTCCTTGTAAAGGACGACGTCCCTGTTTGACTTTCATAGTGCACTTGACGAACTCTGCTATCGTACGCGGTTTTTACCCTCGACGGGGTTTTCCGCGTCACTAAATTCCTTATGTCTCATCTTTATTTACTTTTGTCGTACAATTTTTCGCTCGATCCTTACTTTAGTTGTTAAAAGCTCCACACCGACCTTAGGTCATCCTTTAGACGATTTTTGGCATTATTAGCAGTCAGTAAGCTTTTATTTTCATTCATATGCCTTTAGCATAAAGAATTCTAAGTACCATATCTACACATGTTGGCCCTTCAAGGCAATTAAAGATATTTAGGTACCCATTTCGACATGGGTCCTTGCTTGTTAGTTTTAATATTGGATAGGTGTTGAAGGTTGAGAACCCTATGATTTATGTTCAGAAAAAACTTTGGCTCTCGCATTCTTGATCACCTTAATTGGCCTATTATGTATATGAATTTCTAGGCGTAACTTCATTGTAACCACCACTATTACAGCAAAAGTACTTCTGCATCAATGTAAAAAGTTTAGAACATTTCTATTGATATGAAAATTGAGCTAAGATAGGTTCTGAAACTTTTCTGACTTCAGATTTGATAAATTTTATATGATTAAGAGTAGCACACTTTTTATTCAAATTAATCTTTGAAACAAAATAATAAGAACATATGTCTCTCCTATCTATTACAAAAGACATATTCTTAATAGTACTAGTGATCTTCTCCTGATGGACTCTCTCCTTCTCTTTTCTTTTTCCTCCTTTGCTCACAGCCATATTGGAAGGTAAGTTAGGATCGAGATGAAGGATTCAAGAAAACTTTGCCTTATTTCAGTAGTAGTAAACTAGGGTTTCCACATAGTTTGTTTCTTAGCCTTAAGAGATGTACATTTCTTTGCAGACTTTCACTTAATCTTCAAAAAAAAAATCTTTTTGTAGCTCAATAGATGTTTTTTCCTTTAAGTACATATCAGCAAAACTTGATGTTTTTGCTTTAAGTTCAGAATCACCTTAGTAAGTTATGTCTTGCCATATTCTTGTTTCACAACCGGTGGAAATGACTCATGATAAAATTCATCATCAGAAGAATCCAAAAAGGTCTTTTGTTTGTTCACTTCCAGAAGATAAAACATCACTTGTTGCTTTATAAACACAATATCCTCATTATCCTTTACCAGTATCATTGGGATTACCAGTATCATTGGGATCGTTTTAACATTTACAAGAGATGAATTAAAAGAAGTTTCAGAAGAAGAATTAGAATGGATTTCTTCTTTGATGTTTTCACTTCTG
This sequence comes from Arctium minus, assembly GCA_954870635.1. Lineage (NCBI taxonomy): Eukaryota > Viridiplantae > Streptophyta > Magnoliopsida > Asterales > Asteraceae > Arctium > Arctium minus. The sequence goes on along the minus strand of OX941096.1, from coordinate 7,808,645 downwards.
AGTACCACTTTCAAATAAAGTTCATTTTTTCAGGATCAAACATTTTGTTGCCAAATATTGATAACTCAGATTCAACATTGCTTATAGGATACATCTAGGTTTAGATTATGAGCTTTTGACTTAGCATCTTTTGAAATAGATTCATAAGAAGCTATATATCTCTTCATTAGAAGAAACCTTTCTTGGTTTAGAATTATATCTATTCACTATCTCTTTTTGTTCTGTATTTTGAAAAGATCATAGTTAAAAATTAAACTTATATTCTTTTTTTTTTTTTGCTTAGTTGTAGGCTTATGACAGATCAAAGACTTGCTCAGAAATATGCTAGCAAATTAATATGAGCATTTTTCTTTTATTTTGTTTCTTCTTTTTCAAGGCTTGAAACTACAACGAAAGCAAGCTCATAAACAAATTTTCTATAATGAAGTCTTCTGGGTTGGGCTTTAGTGTTTCCAAAAAATAGAAAAAATGGATTATTCAAAATATCATATAGAAAAGGGAATTTAATTAAAATGCCCTAACATGAAAAATTGGTACCCAATATGCCCCAAATCTTGTCATTTTTGCCAAAATACCCCATATGTCCGCGTTTTTAGTCCTCGTTTTTGAAAAAACGCGGGGTTAGTGCATTTTGGTCTGCGTATGGCTTGAAACGCGGACATACCCCTCATCCAACCCAAAAAACGGGGACATACCCCGCGTTCCACACAAAAAACGCGGACATACCCATTGAATTGTTGATTTTATTATATATTTACAGTTTATACCTCTATAATTATTTAGTTAGTTTACTTTATACCTTCTACTTTTCTATTTTTTATTTTATATTTTTATTATATTAACACATATAATCGTATATTAACTCAAATACGTTAAAAAAATACGTTTTAATTTTAACAAGTTATACCATTATAATCGTCTCTTCGATACCTTCGAAATGAGCTCAATATTGAATATTTTTAGATTTAATTATTTTATTATATATATATATATTAAAAATACGTTTTTATATATCATAAAATTATTTAACGTATTTTAGTTAATATACGATTATATGTGTTAATATAATAAAAGTATAAAATGAAAAATAGAAAAGTAGAAGGTGTAAAGTAAAGTAACTAAATAATTATAGGGATATAAACTGTAAATATATAATAAAATCAACAATTCAATGGGTATGTCCACGTTTTTTGTGTGGGACGCCAATGTCCCCGTTTTTTGGGTTGGACGAGGGATATGTCCGCGTTTTTTGGGTTGGACGAGGGGTATGTCCGCGTTTCAAGCCATGCGCGGACCAAAATGCACTAACCCCGCGTTTTTTTCAAAAACGAGGACTGAAAACGCGGACATATGGGGTATTTTGACAAAAATGACAAGATTTGGACATATTGGGTACCGATTTTTCATGTTAGGGCATTTTAATTAAATTCCCTATAGAAAATATGCTTGTTTTTTATTTCCAATAAAAGGATCAATATTAATTCTCAAGGCCTTCTTGTCTTTTTCACTATTAATTTTGGTGTATTTCTTGATCATTATGATATTTCTTTATCAGCATCTCCTTGAAGTTTAAGTCTTTTGTGAAGTATAACCCTCTCATTTTGAAGAATACCCTTTAAGATCTTCAGTAGCAAATCAAGATGGATATATGGGGAAAAAATGGAATGTTCGTTTTTTGATGTAATTATATTGTTTGATTAAAGTATTTGTTATTTTGTTAAGATAATTTAATATAAAAATTAAGGGGGTAAAAGTAATCAATTAAAAATGAAAAGAAAAAAATAAATAAATAGTTAGGCACATGTAATTGAATATTGAAATTAATTCCATTTTTGCTACTAATCACCAATTACTTAACCAATATAAAAAAAAATGTTATAAAAAAAGGAGATAAGTTAGGATACTTGATTTTTCTATAGTTGTGAAAAAACACATGGAAATCAAAAATTTAAACTTGTAGTTGAGATTGTTTTTCTCATTTTCTTAAAATTTTGAGACTTCTCATTTGAACCACATACTTTATATATACATGGTTGGGTTCACGTGGGACCAACTTGTTTACATGAGACCTATAAGACCACAAAATAACACTGAACCTTCACAACAAAACATTGTGAAGGTACAAAAAAACCAAACCTTCAATGCAAAAACACTGTGATCAAGGTTTACCTTCACAATTTCTTGTTGTGAATGTTTAGTGCTATTTATGTGGTTTCACGAGTCTGACGAAAACGGTCTGATCTCACATGATCCCAAGTCTCTCTCTCTCTCTCTCTATATATATATATATTCTAAAATTATGGCTTCATTTAGAAAATTGATCTCTATTGGTAAGTATTTTGAAGAAGTTTTAGATGATCTTGAAACTATAAACCTTGAGATCTAAGCTTCTCTAAAAGTGCCCTAATAAGACCATCATGTTTTTCATTTCTAGCTTCCTCTCGCATCCTTCTCTCTTCTTCTCTTTGTCTCCATCTCTCATCAAGCATTATTCTCTCTTTCCCTAATGCTTCCATTGTTTTCCTCCATTCCATCTCTTTCATCCTTCTCTCCTCCTCTTTTGCCTCATACCTCTTCATCCATTGCATTTCTACATCCATTTGTCTTTTCATATACTCATCTAATACCTCCTTTAAGTTATTAATAATCATATCATTGTTTCTATTGTCTAATGTTCCTATACTACTTGTACTACTCTCTATACCCTTTTGTTTCTTCTTGCTAATGTAACTTGCCTTCTCTACCAACCTATCTTCATTTTCATCTTCTTCTTCTGATGAAAATTTCATCTCTCTTTTTTTGGATCCACTTGGAATGCCTTCTGCTTCCATCCACAATAGTCGTTGCATTCGGTTTGTGAAAATCGCTTGCAACTCGTTGTAGAATGGGAACTCATGCCTCATACCTTCTTGTTCAATCGTCTCATATCCCTAGTTGTTTACCAACAAAAAACCGTATTACTTTTCTTCGATTATACAAGTGAAACCATATTCGAATGTAGAAAAGACCACCCAACCGTAACATTAATTCTTACTTTAGCTTTGCAAATGTTGATCTTGTTTTTCTTCTAAAAGATTTCGTTTGCGGATCGAAAACAACTCACACACATATGTATTAATATAGGGTTCAAAATGTGAAGACTAAAAAGGTTGAGATGGTAAGAAAGGGAAGTTTACATGTGAATCATTGGTAAAGAAATATGAATTAACATGTGCATCTTCATATGTGAATAATAAGTTATATTGCACGTAAGTAAACGTGGGTTTACATATGCATCTTAAAATGGATTTGTTTAGTTTACCAATGATTCACATACGATGCTTTTCATTGGCACATTCTCAACCTTTATGGATATATATATATAGAGAGAGAGAGAGAAGGAGGTTCAAAAGAAAACCTCAAAAAACGGAAAACTGAAGAACACTCTGATAGCCCTTCATTTGGACGGTATGCACATGTGCATTTTACAAATTACTTGTATGCACAAGTGCATACCGTCTGGATGAAGGGCTACCAGAGTGTTTTTTAGTTTTCCGTTTTTTTAAGATTTTCCCTTGAACCTGACCCTATATATATATATATATATATATATATATATATATCCTAAAAGGAAAAGTTACAGAAACAAGAGAAACCTTATAACGAGTAAGAATATTCTTCCACTTGCTTTTGCACTGCTCAGCACTGCGATTATAACCCCTCTCTTTCATCTTTGCAGAGACAACTTCCCAAAGAGGCTTGTTTCGCTTCGTCTCCATGAACGTCGAATCGAGTTCCCCTCTTATCGTCAACAAATCCCTCGTTTCTTCTATACTCCATTGCGAAAACCTATCACCACCACCACCTTCACTCATATGATGGAGACTAGGGTCCATACATTACATATATATATATATATATATAGATCAAACACAAAGGGTTTCTTGAAGTATTAGACTCGATATATATCATACAAGTGATGGGATCTTGTAATAAGATGGTTTGAATGAGGGAAAAGAAAAACAAGTTGAACAAGAATTTGCAAGGTTTATATATACATATATATATATATATATAATGTTTCTGTTGTGTGTGAATTGAAGCTCTGAATTGGTCAAAGTTTAGAGAAAAAGAAAAGAAAAAATGTATTTCTTTTGTGTTTGCATGACAAATAAAAGCATGTAGTAGGTTATTGGTTGTGAAGGAATAAGATTTGGTCCTAGCGATTGAACAGGTCAGGTGTTTTTAATGTGGAGGTTATGGAGGTCTTGTTTCTTGTGAACACACTATAACAAAATTAAGTTCATACAAAGTCAAAATATATAATTATACTTATAGATACCTTTATAAATTTTTTATTTATATGTTTGACCGATTTGTTGATACTCTTTGGCATAATATTGTTTAGAGGTTAGTTTGGTAATTTGGCCGTTTACTTAAGCACTTACCGGTTAAATTCAATGTTATCACTTACCTTATCGAGTAAAATTTTAATTTATTAAAACGGTATCATAGGCAAAAGTTTACACGGTAAGCGCTGACCAGATAAGAGTCGTCGCCCTCACTTACCGGGTAAAACTCTCGACCATTCTTTCGTTTTTATCGGGTAAAATTATTGGTTATTACCATATTCATCGGTTAAGATAACATAACTTAGTAATTTTAATAAATGTTTAACCGGATAAACGTTTAGGAAACCGCCTCTTACTTTTCAATCAATTCTTTTTTTCTTTCCCAAGTCAAAGGGTGGTTGTTATCATGGTTGACTAAGAGGACAGGGGAATGTGACCTTGTGCTTGGTCAATGAAGATTTGTTAGTTAAAGGTCAAATATTTTGACTATTGTAAGTAGTATTAATTAATGGTATTCCTAACCATATTTGGGTATACATTTATTATTGCGACATTAAAAATTAAGATAGTTATGGGATCCAGTATATTTATCTAATTAATTTACACAATATAATTATTTAAGGAATTAATATACAAGGGTGATTGCAAGTGTTCGAATGAACTTTTATATAGGGGTTGTTTAATTTGCAACCCTTAAAAAGGTTGCAAACCTTACAACCCACATCTTAACCGTCGGATTCATGATCGACGGTTACAATAAATATGGGGCCCAATATTTTTAATTAAAAAAATAGAAAAATAAAAATAAAATAACCGTCGATCATAAATCCAACGGTTAAGATGTGGGTTGCAAGAGTTGCAACCTTTTTCAGGGTTGCAAAATATCCTTCCAATATATATATATATATATATATATATATATATATATATATATATGGAGAGGTTTATTTAAGAAATGGTAAATATATGAGAAATAGAGAAGTAATCTTAGTCATTTATCTGGTCAACATTTGCGGCTTTGACCGCGAAGCACCGGATAATTTCTTGCATGGTCTATAGAAGATAGAGGGGTAGTTTCGTAAAATACGCAGGATGAGATCATATATGAACCTAAATGATTTACATATGAACTATACGTTCATATATGAATCAGTTAATTAATTCATACATGAATCACAAAAGTTCATATATGAATATGTTAATTAGTTCAACTGATTCATATATGAACTTACAGTTAATTAATTCATATGTGAATCAGTTAATTAGTTCATATATGAATCACAAAGGTTCATATATGAATAAGTTAAAAGAGTTCAGATGTGAATTACATTGATTCATATATAAACATATAGTTCATATGTGAATTATACATGTTCATATATGAACACAACCCGTGTATTTTGTAAAAATTACGAAAGTGTCCTTCTATTTTTGGAATAGCCGTAACTTTTGACCAGTCAAAGCCGCAATATTTGATTAGTCAAATCCGATCTTGACCATATGAATGGCTAAGATTACTTTTCTATTTCTCATATATTTACCATTTCTCAAATGAACCTAAGGCTATATATATATATATATATTAAATTTAAGAAAATAGCAAAAAACAGCAGATCATGTTCAAAATCATATGTGATTTTACATTAACCCGAAAAACGGAAGCATGCGACTTTGGGCGCGACCTAAAGTCACGTGTAAAGTCGCGTGAATCATATATGATTTTATATGTACGCGGTTGTTCTCGTTTTTTCTTAAATAGATGTTGTTCTCGTATAAACTCATCTCGTCTTAAAGTTAATAAGTAGACAAATCTTTCAGTGACCTTAGTTGGACATGCATTGAGTTTTTGGTAGCAAACAAAGGTTTTACCAGTTGAACTACAATTCAACGTTTCTTCTATCTGAATCTTATACGATTTAAATTGCTTGATCCACAAATTACACCTGGTGGTCAGTGAAATAGGTGAGTCGAATCAAAACGAATTCATACAAAAGAATTTGAATTACTTCTTGTACAAGTCAAATCAAGTTGGGTTAATCCGCCAACACTTTTTCTTTTTTTTTTTTAATTTTTTCAAATAATCATATAGTTTTTTTTTTTTTTAAAGATAAAGTGATTTATGATTCTGTAAACATTTAAATTAACTTGTCTTTTTCAATCCATTTGACCGAGTTTCTTTTGAACTAATATTAAAATTTAATAAAAATCGGTTAACAATAAAATATAATTTAATTATTTTTGACAGTTTTACATTAATGAGTCAAAATTGTCAAATATAGATACAACTCTTTATAGATTATATAACAAGTAGTTTATTCCTGTTTTGCTTAACCATCTTTCAAAACCACGAGAATTGGTTCCTGTTAGTAGATGAATATGATTGAAGGAGACGATGAATATGCTAAAGGTTTGAAACCTCGATATATTGATTTAGAGAAAACGTACAATATGAAAAGTAAAATAAGGAGAATAATAAACCTAGACTACAAGATACAATGTATTTATACATGGACTATATGGGCTTGGGTCTTATACTGACATGGGCCTGGGCCCTCTACACATATACATTAACATCCCCCCTCAAACTCAATCGGGAGAAGAATGAGTCAGATGGAGTTTGGAAACTAGATCACGAAACCGTCCTGGTAGATGAGCTTTAGTGAAAATGTCGGCCGGTTGATCAAGAGTTGAAATAGGAAGAAGCTGAATAGTCTTACGAGTCACATGTTGACGAACAAAGTGACAGTCAATTTCAATATGCTTCGTTTGCTCGTGAAAGACATCATTGTGAGCAATCTGAATCGCACTGTTGTTGTCACACCACAATGGAGTTGGAGACTGTTGAGGAGCCCCCATGTCAGAGAGTAGCCAGCGTAACCACACAAGTTCTTGAGCCGTGTCAGCTAGTGCTCGATACTCAGCTTCAGTACTGGATCGACTTGTGAGAGATTGTTTCTTGCTCCGCCAAGATATAAGAGAGTCTCCAAGAAAGAAACAGTAGCCGGTAGTGGAGCGACGATCAGTCATGTCACTGTCCCAATCAGCATCAGAAAAACCTCGCAAAGTCAATGATGTTGTGGATGGAAAATGAAGACCATGAAACATGGTCCCTTTTAAATATCGAAGAATGCGCATGACAGCAGCATAGTGATCAGAACAGGGTGCAGACATGAACTGACTGACAGTATGAACAGCATAGGCAATGTCAGGTCGAGTCATTGTCAGGTAGACAAGTGACCCCACTAACTGGCGATATAAAGTAGGATCACGCAGAGGAGGTCCAGTATTCGAAGCCAAATGAAGGTTGTGCTCAAGCGGAGTGGATGCAGTTTTGTTGTCAGTAATCCCAACTTTTGACAAAAGATCTGAGGTGTATTTGGCTTGACAAAGATAAATTCCCGATGGATCTGAGAGCACCTCAAGATCAAGAAAATAGTGTAAAGAGCCAAAATCCTTCATCTCAAAACAGGAGCTGAGAGATGTCTTGAGATTAGCTATGCCTGTAGAGTCACTGCCAGTAATAATCATATCATCCACATACAGGAGAAGTAAGATTGTGCCAGCCTCAGTGGTCCGAGTAAACAGTCCTGAATCATAGTTGCTGGGTGAGAAGCCCAGAGAGGTGACTGTGGAACTGAACTTCTCAAACCAAGCTCGCGGAGCTTGCTTGAGTCCATAAAGAGTCTCCCGAAGACGACAAACATGACCTTGTGGAAGTCGAACGCCTGGAGGAGGTGTCATGTAGACTTCCTCAGATAATTCACCGTTCAAGAAGGCATTCTTAACATCCATCTGAAAGAGAGGCCATTGTTTTATAGTTGCGATGGCTAGGAGACTGCGAACAGAAGTGACTCGATCAACAGGTGCAAATGTCTCCTCATAATCAATACCGTACTCTTGATTGAAGCATTTGGCCACAAGACGAGCTTTGTACCGATCAATAGATCCATCAGATTTTGTCTTGATTTTGTACACCCATTTGGAGCCAATGGGTGACTTGCCTGGTGGAAGAGGGACATATTCCCATGTCTGAGCTTTGTCAAGAGCCTGAAGTTCCTCATCCATAGCTTTCTGCCAATCAGGGTTAGAGGAGGCTTCCTTGTAGGAAGTAGGTTCGTGATTTGACAGTAGAGTAGCATAAACATGATAATCACGGAGATGAGAAGGAACTTGTCTTACCCGATCTGATCGTCTAACATTTTGAGATTGAGAAGTTCCAGGAGCCAAAGACTCAGCAGACACCTCAGATGTTGGATGTGCGGATGGAGCAGATGATTGATGTTGATCAGGAAAACTAGAAGAGGCATGTTGTGTAGGGGCAGGAGACTCTGAAGGAGAGGCAGACTCAGAAGGAGTTGGAACAACAGGTGGAGGTGATATGATGTCAGATTGGAGTGATTCCAATGAGACGGAAGCATCAGTGAAGAACGGAGTGGTAAAGTTAGGAGACTCACGAAACTTGGATATAGAAGAAAAAGGAACATGTTCCCAGAAGGTAACATGACGAGATATACGAAGACGCTGGGAGATAGGATCCCAGCAGCGATAACCCTTGTGCTCAACACCATATCCAAGGAAGCAGCAAAGTCTGTAGCGAGGTTCAAGTTTGGTATGTTCATGAGATTGTAGTTGAACAAAACAAGCACTACCCCAAACTTTTAGAAGTTCATAGGTAGGGGTGACCTCATGAAGAGCCTCATAAGAAGACTTATTATTAAGGATGAGAGTAGGATGACGATTGATAGTATAAACTGCAGTGAAAGCAGCTTCACCCCAAAAACGTTCTGGACATTTAGCAGAGATGAGAAGAGTGCGAACCGTATCAAGAATATGACGGTGTTTACGTTCGGTACGACCATTTTGAAGAGATGTGCCGGGATAGGAGTACTGAGAGAGAGTCCCCGGAGATTGAAGAAAGGAGAGAAAAGATGACTCTTTGTATTCCATAGCATTGTCAGCTCTAAAAATCTTTATAGATTTTGAGAATTGGGTGTGAATCATCCGGGCGAACATAATATAAATTTTGGGTAGTTCCGAACGATGTTTCATGAGATATATCCATGTGAAACGTGTATTATCATCAATAAAAATAAAAAAATATCGAGCACCCCCCATATATGGATGTGGTGCTGGTCTCCATACAACAGAATGAATAAGATCAAAAGAAGAAGTAGAACTAAACTCATTCATTTCAAAAGGTAAAGCATGATGTTTGCCAAGTTTGCATGATAAACAAGAAATATTGTCAGTTGATACACAATTTCCTAACACCCCTAAATGAGCTAATGATTTTATTCTGGCTAGAGATAAGTGACCTAGCCGGGCATGCCACAACTCAAAAGAAGAAGTGCTGGAAACTGAGGCAACAAGACTTGGAGAGGGTAATGGAAGACGAAGGTAGACCACTTCAATCATCCGTCCAACTTTACGGCCGAGTCCAAGGATCTGCTTGGTCTTTGGATCCTATACAACACAACCAGAAGAATGAAATAAAATGATCAAATTAGATTCGAGAAGCTGCGCAATCGAAACTAAGCTCAGAGATAGTTTCGGAACATTTAGAACATCCGATAATTGTATATGAGGAGTGGAGACATTTCCACTAAAGGATACCGGTAGGCCAGTGTTGTCAGCAGTTCTTACTGACGTAAAATGCTGAGGTGGTTTCTTAGAAACGAAACCATCAGTGCAAGGTATCATATGATTGCAACACCCAGAGTCAAAAAGCCATAAGTTACCTGATGCAGCTGAGTGTGGAGAATTCATACCCATAGCACCAGACATGATCTGCTCCATGAGTTCCTGATTGCGACGCATCAGTTCCATTAGATCAGGTGGGGAGACTGGAGAAACCTCATTATTAGCAATAGTAGACCCAACAACAGCGTGAGTCCGGTTCTGAGGGCCAGTGTGCTTTGAGGTCTTCGGGCAGTCAGACTCATAATGGCACGGATGAGTGATGCCACACCTACGGCACTTGCGAATAGGACAATCAAGAAGAATATGAGCAGTAGAATGGCAAAAGGCACACTCAGATGTGTTCGTCTTTCCCATAGGTTTGGAATGGTTGCTGTTGGTCCATTTGCCTTTGGACTTGGGATGAGACGTGTAAAGAACGCTATCAGTAGTTGACATCGGTGATCGCATGTGAAGACGAGTTTCTTCACTTAGCAATTCGGATATGGCTTCTTCAAGAGTAGGTAGTGGCTGCCTATGAAGAAGAGAAGAACGAACATTCTCAAATTTATCAGTAAGACTCATCAGAATGGTGATCAAGTGTAACTAGTTGAAGTAGGCAGTGAATTGTTGAGTTGTGTCATCAAAGATTTGTGGAGCTCCAAGACTTATATGATCTCTGAGAGACTGCATTTCAGAGATATAAGAGTTGACAGATTGATCAGGAAGCTGACGTTTGTTCTGAAAGGTGGTCCACAGTTGATACTGATGAGATAGACCCGATGACATGTATCGCTTGGCAAGAAAATCCCAGAGACTTTTGGCAGTGACATAGCCAAGAAACTGTTGGTTGATCTCAGGAGTAGTGGAGGCATTAATGAAACCCAGAATACAAGCATTATTAATGTCCCACTCATTCATGCGTTTAGCAAAATCAACAACATTCTCAGTTGCTTCCTGAATTGGAAGTTTGGATGCACCAGTAACATAGGTGTACAGCCCATGAGATTTTAGCAGAATTGTCATATGATGATGCCACAGGATGTAGTTGCTACCATTGAAAACAACCGAGATGGGATTTGAGTGACTGAGATTGGCAGCCATGGGAGTGACGAGAAACAGTTCAAATTTGCACTAGAGTGACTGGTGTCGACCGGTATGAAGGTTCGACCGGTATGGACCGGGAGATGCGATCGGTATAGACCGGTAAAGAGATGCGACCGGTAGAGTGCTTCGATCGGTAGAATGTTTCGACCGGTAAAGGTTTTGACCGGTAAACTTCCGGTTCTGCGGCAAGGGTTTCAGAAAACAAACAGCGGCGACTTGATTCAAAATCGATTCAAAACAAACAGATCGATCGATGTCGGTGATCGATGTCGGCTTGATTCAAAATTGATTCAAAGGCGACGACGAGAGGCGATGGCAAGCAAGAAACAGCGGCGGCGACGAGAGACGGCGAGAGGCAGAAGCGGCGGCGAGAGTCGACTATGGTTCGGATAAACAGTGAACTGATGAACAGTGACGATGAACAGTAAAATCGAAGAATAAACCTACAGCTCTGATACCATGTTAGTAGATGAATATGATTGAAGGAGACGATGAATATGTTGAAGGTTTGAAACCTCGTTATATTGATTGAGAGAAAACGTACAATATGAAAAGTAAAATAATGAGAATAATAAACCTAGACTACAAGATACAATGTATTTATACATGGACTATATGGGCTTGGGCCTTATACTGACATGGGCCTGGGCCCTCTACACATATACATTAACAGTTCCCAAGATACAAATAAACCCAAGAATTGGTTCATGCAATTTTTCAGAAGATTAATACAACATCAATGTAAAGTTTCTTTTACTGCCAACGGTCAAGTCTGCAAGGAGTTTTGTTGATATCTCATTTGACTAGAGCTTCATGTTTTCAAAGTTAAAGGTTTTCACCATAAATATTGAAATAGTTTTTATGGAAGTTTTAATGTTAAAATCTTTAATTACATGATACCCATTAAATATATAATATGTTTATGAGACACTATAATAAAATTTGGTTTATAGGAGCATCATTTTCTAAGCGTAATAGACTGCATTATAAGACAATTTATAGGATAAAAAAGGTCTTATCTAAAGGCGTTGTAATGTGTTTATAAGACGCTTTTGAGCATCTTAACAAGTTTTTAGGACACTTTTGGTATAAAACGTCGCATTAGCTATTTCATAGGATAGTTTTGAGAAAGTGTCCTATATACCCATCTTTTTATATGACACTGGTTTTTATTAGACCTTTTTTTTCAAATAGTGTCGAATAAAATAACTAATAGGACAATTTTGTTTTTTTTTTATAAAAATGTCCTAAAAAAACTTGTTACAAGTGCACCGACGACTTTCACGATAGGAACAAGATATACTCCCTCGTAGACTCTTGACAGCAACAGTTTAATTCACAAGTTCATTACTTTTTATTCATATATGTAATCAATTGTACTCTTGATCCTTGTTACTAAAGGATGACGTCCCTGTTTGACATCACAAGTGCACTAACGACTTTCACTGTCGTCCGCGGTTTTTACCCTCGACGGGGGTTTTCCGCGTTACCAATTCTTTGTGTCTCATTTACTTTTTATGTTCGACGTGCGTTTATCGAAGAAAACCATCTTTAGTTGTTAAAGCTCCTCACCGACCTTAAATTATTCTTAAAGGTAATTTTTGGCATTAACAATTTGGTGGTCACTATGGGACCCTAGCTAGAGAAATTCTTCGAAAACACTAGGGAGCTAATCGAGATCACATCAACATGTTGAAAGAACATAGTCGAAAAGCAAATCAAGAAATTTCTCATTTGAGGAATCATTTCTCTGGGACGTTCAATGGGAATCTTGGGTCATCAGCCAGACCCCAATTTCATCCAGTGAATCCGATAAGTCAACCCATGATGAGCAACATCCATTTGCCTCTTCCGCCACCTGTAACCCAAAATATGACATTTCTTCCTCGTCCCCCACAAGGAGATCCTTCAATGCAGGGACCTTCGACATTAACCACTTCTTTCCCCATACCATCGCTACCAATATCGTCGCTACCCATTCTGTTGTTGTCTATACCTTCATTTTCTATGCCTACGACATTTCCTGGCACAAATATCCTTATTTCTATCGATGACATTGAGTCATCTTTACGACATAATCTTCATGCAACAATACGTCGTATGACTCAGGCTTCTGATGTTATTCCTCCTATAATGTCGATCCCAGTAATGACTAACGACGATGATCCTGTCGCACGACGCTTAAAACTATTAGAACAGCAAAATGAAAAGATGTTGTCACTACTATCTAAATTACCAGAAGTTGTCATCCCTGTCGACGTAGAGCCCCCAACAGGTTTTTCGACGTCACCTTTTCCCGACGCTATTACCTTAGTCGACGTCCCAAAGGAATATAACATCCCTGCCTTCACCTCTAAACATTCGGGAGTGACAGATGCAAACGAACATGTTCCCCAATATAAACAACTCATGTGGATTATGTCGATCCCACAACCTTATAAAGAGGTTTGTATGTGCAAAAGTTTTGGCTCAACATTTATAAATGGGGAAACTCTCCAATGGTTGATCAATCTAAAATCCAAGTCGATTAATTCATTTGTTGAGCTTGTCAATCAATTTTTTCAACAATTTGTCAGTAGTCGCAAGATGGAAAAACAAACTAGCAATATGTACTATATTACCCAAAAAAGCGGTGAATCGGTGAGAAATTATTTCAATCGATTCAATTATGAAATGATTAGCATAAAGAACTGTGACATTCGAACAACAATCAAGGCTTATAAGCAGGGCCCTATATGATAGTTCAGAGTTATATATGGATTTAACCAAATATCCAGCAGAGACCTTCGAAGATGTAAGAGCTAGAATGTTAGCTCACATGTGTGTCGAAGACGATGCTACATTTCGACATAAGCATCTTCACGACAAACGGTCTCTCAGTGTAAAAAAGCCAGAGTTTAAGGTTAAAATTATTCTGATGCATGAACAGTCTCGACATATATCAAACATTCAGTTCGACATATGGAAATATTTTATGACATCCTCCAAATTTCCTTAACAGCCCGAAATCTCAACTTACGGGTTCAATGGATCGTCGAAAGGCCTGATTGGCGTTCTTAAAAATGTCCAGTCGATGATCAGATGGCCAAAAAAGAATGATAAACCTGACGACAAGAAGGACAAATCAAAACGGTGCAATTTTCATGAAGACTATGGTCATCTAACAAACGATTATTTGGCCCTACGTCAGGAAATTGCCTGGTCGATCTCGAAAGGTCATCTACATGATCTGATGACTAAGTAAGTCGTTAAAAATAATGACATTTGGCCTCTATCGCCAGTTCACGTAAAGGTCGTAAATTTCATAACAGAGGGTCGGATATATTTGGACTCACCTATTATGCGACTAAAAGACATGTTGGTCAGCGACCATATGAGTCTCCAATTCCTAAGTCGCATCGGTCAAAAGCAAAACTTGAATTGGAAGCAATGTCTATATCTTTCGATGAAGATGATCTATGCGATCCATGGCAGAAATGTCACGGCGGGTTGATTATTCAACACACAATCGGCAATTATTCCACCAAAAGAATCTCGATCGATGGTGGAAGCTCGGCTAACATCATATTCCTCACCACGATCAAGGCCATAGGGATAAGTGAGACCAAAATTGTATGAAGAACAACCTTATTAGTTGGTTTTAATGGCGATAAGACCAATACCATTGGCAAAATAATTCTCCCAGTATATATGAAAGGAAACAACAAGCATACCAAATTCAACGTTGTTGATTATTCTGCAGCATACAACGTGATCCTCGGGCGACCTTATATCCACGATATGGAAGTTGTTCCTTCAACGTATCACAAGACAATTAAGTTCCCGAAGCCTTGGGGTGTTTAAGAGATCAAGAGTGAACAAAAGACAACCCGAGAATGTTATAAGACGACTTTAAAACCATTAAAGCACAACGTTTAGCAATTATGTAGCACCCCGATTTTTTAGATAAGCACCTCTCTTGAACCTTATGTAATTTTGTGTCTCAAGAAACCTTGGATGATCTCCTTCTCTTTTTATGTATATGCTAATATATTCATGTTTCTAGTTATAAGATCATTGGGTCTAAGTATAGGGTCTTATCGGGTTAAATCGGTGAGGTTTAGGGCTCGGGCCACACTCGGCGATTATGTCGTGGTCATAATCGCGGGAGGCACAATCGTCAGAGGGCCTTGGTTGCAGTACAGGTTCAGCGGGAATGCCCAACGATAGGGCCAAGGGTCACTCTCACATGTCATATTCACTGAGACCAGTCTACCCTCGGTACACACTCAGCGAGAGTGTCCGACGAGAATGCTAGGGGCACTCTTGTATGTAACTTTCGTTGCGCATCTACGGGGTTTTAGACCCTGATCTGTTTTTCTTGGAAAAGAAGAGTAAAATTAAAAATCTGAAGGGAACTCATTTTCTCTCCTCCTTATGGGCGATTTTCACTCTCTTCCACGCTCTAACATTAACTGCAAGATCCAAGTGCATTCAAGACATTGAATACTTAACCCTAAGGTTTCACCTATCTCAAGAGTAAGTCTTCAAGGGTTTTGAGTTTCAAGCCATCCCTCACTTATTAGGCTTTTCTCCATATTTAGGTTTTCTCATCAAAAACCTAAAAATATGAGTCTTACACAATAATATCTTTAGAAATATGATGGTTTATGTTACTTCTTGTCATATATGTTGACTTGGTGATTTTGACCTAAAAGACAACTTTGGGTTTTGAAAGGTGTTTAACCTAAAATGAAGTATTATGGACTTTGGAATGTATATAACTCTAAATGCTTTCCAAAACATGAGTATATCAATTTCTTGCCTCATTTGAGTGATTGGGTACTTAGGAAGTCTAATCTCCATGAAGTGATCATAATGGGATATATATTGCTAGTAACTTGTGAATCATGAGTATTGAACCATGTGCTATGTGAAATAAAATATTTATGTGATGGGAACTAAATGTGCGTTATCTATTTATATATGAGTATTTGAGGTGTTTGTACCCAAATCCTTATGCATGAAGAATTGGGAAGAATCTAGATAGAATATATGTGATGTCCATCTATGGGTTCTAGAGAGTAGACACTAAAGAACCATGGATCCATGAGGTGGAACTCGTCTAGCATGGGTATGTACTAAGGTTCAATGAGTCCTTGAGGTGTAACTCCTCGGAATAGGCACTAAAGGTAAATATGTGGGTTTGAGGTGATGCTAAATCGACATGTGCATTAAAACAGGAATCTAAGGTATAGTCCCACTAACATCATTTGGTGACTCCACTTACGTGTTCTTGTCACCTTGGTGGAAACGGGTCTCCCTAGTGTATCAAGTGTAGTATCTTGTGTTTATGTTCAGGTGTGGAACATCACGTGAAATTATGTACTACCATAATGTGTTAATACGTGAGCATGATTGACTTCAATATTATTGTGGTGATTGATGAATGTAGTAGTACGTGTATTATTTTATGTACATTCGTATTCAATCTCTCACCCTCATTTTGCATGTGTGGCAGACTGAGATGGTTAACACATGGGGTAGACCCCGAGCTCGAGTGGATGGTCAAGAAGCTACCACATCCACGGTCGGTCAAATAGAGAGAGTGGAGACAGTTGCAATTCGTCATGTACCAGACCTCCTAGGAGAGGGTCCTGAGCTTGTACCAAGGGTTAATTTGGCATCCCCAAATCCAGTTATACAAGAAGTGAACCAACAGGCCGAGATGCTAGCCGGTGTAATGTAGATAGTTAATAGCTTTAGAGAAGCAACAAGAAACTTTTATGAAGATGTTAGAGGACAGGGACAATAGCCACCGTAGGCACGAGGCAGTGGCTAAGAATGTAGTGGCGGGTTCCGGGGGGGACTGAAAACGTCACAAGATTAGAAGACCATGTCAACCCAGTTACTCGGAGGGGTGAGAGAGCCTACTCCCTTAAGACCTTCCTATGCAACAAGCCACCGGAATTATCAGGCTCGGACAATTTGGTGGATTGCATGAACTGGATACGGGAGACGGACCAAGCTTTTAGATCGAGTGAATACGGGGAGGGTATAAAGGTGAGGTTCGCCTCTCAGATGCTGAGGGGCCCAGCCCTTCAAGGGTGGAATGTTACCACCCATTCTGGAATACTTTGTGCTAGCCCATTTGTCTTGGGCTTCTATAACACCCTAAAAATTGGGACAAACAAAAATATTTTAAAAAAACGAAAATCTGGTATATAAATGCCAAAGCATGAGCCTCCCAAAAAGGGGAATAATAAACACCTATTAATTACAAGTTTGTAATTAAGAGAAGACTGAAAAAACAACCTAATAATCTAATCCATTAAAAGAAATAAGATTACAAATCGGGTGTCGAACAATCAACCAAAAGAATCCTCTTCTAAAATAATGGTGTCTCAAAATGGTCTTTCCTCCAAGCTCCCTCTAACACTCCATCTAGCACTTCTTAGAACATGTGCCACTAGAACCTGAGATACACATCGACACCATACAAGTGTTAGGCCAAAAATTCTAGTGAGTTAAACAAATAATAAATGCCAGAAATAAGGTTAACAATGGGGGAGACCGATAGCACCAAACCAAGTTTCACCTCAAGATTCAATATACGTTGGTATTTACTCTCATGAGTATTGCCCCAAGGGCCAGAAACAATGAGGACTACTTCCAAGACATTACCCCAATTGCCAGAGGTCTAGGTACATACATCCAAGATGGCACCCAAGACTATATCCTCCTAGTGCCTACTTGACGATTCATCCATTTTCACAATATAATGCTCCACATGTTTTCTCCAAGAAAAATGTGTATAATACCATAATACGGAAGCTTGTGGTCTAACCACTATATTCAACGAGAGAAATTTAACCATAGTCTCTCAAACCCTTTAAGTTGATTATGAAACATATAATCTACTTAATATTCCCAAGTGGCCAACCCACCATCAAGTTTGTAAAACATTTAATCATGGCATAGAACACACATATATAATAGGATGCCTCTTAATATGACAAGTGTTCAAGTTAGGTCAAATATAAGATAACATAGCATATCCATGAGAAAGTCACAATGTCAGTTAAGTTCACAAGTTCTCTTTGACATAGTTGGAATGCAAGTTAGATGTATAAAAATTGAGCTAAATGATATGTTACCAAAAATGAACCATTACACTCATACTTTACCATTATATGAGATTTTCACTTCATGAGAGTAATGTACCCAACACACATATATATGAGAGAATGATAAAATGCACAAAGATGTGTTTCTAGTTTTACAAAAGATCAGAAACTCACTATCTAAGTTTTTAAAGAAAACCCAGAAAACTTGGTGAACCCTAGATTGAAGAAAATGAGAAGAAAGGCTTGAATCTAGGATGTAAGGCTTCAATAAATTCTCCACCAAGCGATTTAAATGCCCCCAATAGAAACCCTGGGTTGAATTTAATGAGGGGAAAGAGTTTTGGAATGGGGAAATCGCTTCTAAGCTAAAGAAAATCGCTAAGGATTTGAGTTTGGGTGAAAAGTGAGCTGAAATTCGGTGAAGGGGGGCTTTTATACCGCCAGGGGTATTCGGGCGATAGTTCCCAGCAACATTTCCCTATGGCATAGTCACGGACCTCCTCCAGCCCACGGTACTTATTGAGCGAGAGTGACATACGAGTTTCCCCAAGGGCATTCTCGTTGTCACAATCGCGCCTTATGTACCGAGAGTGGTACACTCTCGGAGAGAGTGACCCGCAAGTTTGCCCAATGGCATTCTCGCTGTCACAATCGCACCCGACCCCAACTCTCGAGATTTTTCGACAAAGAGATTAATCTAAAACTGTAAGGTTTTTAACTATACAATATCCAACCTTTATTTACTACTAATGGTTAAGGTTACCTATTATAAAGGAAGACTTAGAATTAACGTACCGAATTCTACGGGTGTTTTAATTCTCCCCACCTTGAGAAAGATTTCATCCCCGAAATGTCGTTCTACATAAACAAATGTGGATATCGCCATTAAGGTCTACTTCGGCTTCCTATGTGACATTCTCACCTCGGTGGTGCCTCATTTGAACGTTGACCATGGTCACATATTTATGACGGAGTTTCTTTGTCTTTTTCTCTAATATGGCTTCTTGTTCGTTGTCTACTTGAATTTCCATCAAAGGTATGACGCTTTCTTCTTCGTCCAAACACTTTCAGAGGTATCATACGTGAAATGTAGGGTGGATTCCATCCATTTCCGGGGGCAAGTCTAGCTTGTAGGCTTGAAGTCTAATCCGCTCCAAAATGGTGAAAGGCCCAAGGAAACAAGGACTAAGTTTCCCATGCTTCCCAAAGCGGATAACACCCTTCCATGGCGACACTTTTAACATAACTCGATCACCCACTTGGAATTCTATTGGCCTTTGTTTCTTGTCGGCGTAGCTATTTTGTCGATCTTGAGCCGCTTACAATCGTTCTCGGATGTTCTTCACTTTATCCGTTGTCTCTTGCACGATCTCCGACATGGCAAATTGTTTCTTCCCCGCCTCTAACCAACATACTGAGGTCCTACACTTCCAGCCGTATAAGGCCTCAAAAGGTGCCATCCCGATGTTGGAATGGTACATGTTATTAATAGCGAACTCCACTAAAGGTAAGTGGGAATCCCAAATTCCTCCAAAACACACGATCTCAATATGTCTTCAAGAGTTTGATTTGTTCTCTCACTTTGACCGTCCGTTTGAGGATGGTAGGTCGTGCTCAACCTGACCTTTGTGACTAACTCTTTCTGTAGGACATCCCAAAGTCTAGAAGTAAACCGACTATATCTATCGGTTACAATAGATAGTGGCACGCTGTGTCTTGACACTACTTCGTCTATGTAGAGTTTGGATAATTGTCCATTGGCAACGTCTCTCGCATCGCCACAAAATGTGCACTTTTAGTGAGTCAGTCCATAACCACCCAAATCGTATCATGACCTTGGAAGGTCTTTGGTAGCTTCGTCACGAAGTTCATTGTGATGTGTTCCTACTTTCATTCTGTAATAGTCAAAGATTGCAAAATTCCATACGGATTTTGATGTTCCGCTTTGACTTGAAGGCAAGTGACACATCTCTCCATATAGTTGGCCATATCAAGTTTCATCATCGGCCACCAATAGATTAACTTCAAATTTCTATACATTTTCGTGTTGCCGGGATGTATGGAGTATTTGGACTTGTAGGCGGTTTCCTCCAAATTTTGGCACCTAGATTCGATCTTGGAAAAGTTTGAGGCCATGACTATCTTCCGTTAGTAGTTCGCGTTACTTCACCATGACTTCGGCTTTGAGATGTGCTTCTTGGAGTACCTAGACTTGACATGCCTTGATTGTAACATTCTAAAAATCAGAATAAAAAAAAACCTGGAGACATGGCAACCTGACATTCGTATTGATATAAACTCCTCAAAAAGTGTATCAGTCCATTAGACTTTACAAAAACCTGTACGGATTTAGAATTCATCAACAAACTAATCTAAACATAACTATCTAGATTACATCAGTTGACAATCCAAAATTCATCAAAAGAATGGGACTTAACAATGCCCAACTATCAACACACTTTAGTCATCTCAAAAATGCCTCGAGACCAAACTCGTCTCTCAAAACCCTGTGCATCCCACCGCTAAGGGAAACCGGTTATACATATAATTTGAGAAAAAGTGTTAGGCTTAAAGCCTAGTGAGAACATACAGTTTATAAATCTCAAGAGATATAATCAAATGCATCAAAGTAAATCCTTCCAAAGGTTTAGTTATGCAAAATACAGTTCTTTGATAATATACAGACAACCGGTCCAAAACACATCTTCCGATGACGGGGATTACCCGATTTACCAAGGATTATAGTGGAACACAAAGTAAGCCACAAATCCGAGTTATGAGCTAAATACATGGAACCATGGCCACGAACGTTTCGGTCCGTACTACGATGTGAGGGAGGCCCCTAAGGAACCAGTCATACTCTTTCGTTAGACTACATTTGACCCATGGCTAGTAACTGGTCTCACATAACCGTACCAAGTGCCCCCGAAGATCAAATGTACCCAACTACAACAGAAGGGGTACAAACATCCCAACAATAAGCCGACTCGATACATAGGGATCCACTAGTATAGTCATGACTTGTCACAATATTTCATGTGACCACTTTAAAGCTAGATAAACAACTTTCAACACATTTATATTTCCAGACCAAATGCTGGTAAGAAAGATAATCATAAAACCGGTTTATATACATTCTTTCAATAAGTCACAAACATTGGGAAGTAAAACATCATTTTACTTTTAATAAGGCGGAATCAGTCATTTTAGTCAAAACTGATCGAGAACCCCGAAAATCACCAAAAACTTCATTTATATCAAAATGTAGAGAACATGAAATCATACCGTAGAAATACTTCGGATTTCGCAAATAAGAGTTTTAACATGTATAAAGTTTGTAAAATGGTAGTAGGAACTCACCAGTAGGTTTTAGAATAAAACCCGAAAAACCAGATAACGATCACGACGTAGAGGTGAAGCTTAAAACACCGAAACCTCGGATCGAACACCAAATATTAACTACCAAACTCTAGAGAGATAAATGAATATTTAGAGAGAGAATAGAGAGAGTTAGAGATTGAGAGAATGAGATCCCAAGAGATATTTGGAAACTGAAACCCTTAAGTCGGTCAAGGGGAAATCGCGAGTTATGCCGCGACTTCAAGTTGCGGTGCAACTCGCCCGTGTCTTCAAACCCTAAAACCAACAGAGTCTTTCGCGACTTATGCCGCGACTACAAGTCGCGAGCAAGTCGCGAAACTTACTGGAATTTCACAAATAATCGAAAACCACGTATTCGAACGATATACTAAACGGGGTGTTAACGACAACGGTTAAACACAAGATTACAACGATATATGTATAATGAAAATCCAGGGTGTTACAATCCTCCCTAACTTGGGAATGATTTCGTCCCCGAAATCCAAACTATACAAAAAGATGAGGATATCTTCGCTTCATACCCTCTTCGGGTTCCGACGTCACATTTGCTCCCCGGTGATGCTTCCACTGCACCTTGACTAACGTGACTTCTTTGTGACGCAACTTCTTAGATTTTCTCTCCAAGATAGCGTCGGGTTCTTCCACACAACGGTTACCCTCGTCAACTGTTAATTCGGAGAGAGGAATAACGCTTTCCTCTTCCGCCAAACACTTTCGAAGATAACAAATATGAAACGTGTTTTGGATTCTGCTCAACTCTGGCGGTAGTTCCAATTGGTACGCTTGAAAACCTACCCGTTTGAGCACTTTGAAAGGTCAGAGGAAACGGGGACTCAGCTTCCCACGCTTTCCGAACCGTATAATACCTTTCCACGACGATACCTTAAGCAACACACGATCGCCCACTTGGAATTCCATCGGCCGCTTCTTCTTATCGGCATAACTCTTCTGCCGATCCTGAGCCGCTTTCAATATTTCACGAATACATTTGACCTTATCGGCCGTCTCTTGCACAATTTCAGGTCCGGCGAACTGCTTTTCTCCCGCTTCAAGCCAACACACGGGAGTTCGGCACTTTCGTTCGTACAATGCTTCAAAAGGTGCCATTCCAATACTCGAGTGGTAGCTATTGTTGTAAGCAAACTCCACCAAAGGTAAGTGAGAGTCCCAGCTACCCCCGAAATCGATGACATAAGACCTCAACATGTTTTCCAATGTCTGGATCGTTCTCTCGCTTTGCCCGTCGGTTTGTGGATGGTAAGTCGTACTCAACTTAACTCGTGTACCAAGCTCTTTCTGAAACCCATCCCAAAAGTTCGAAGTGAACCGACTGTCGCGATCCAACACGATCGACAATGGTATGCCGTGCCTCGAGACCACCTCATCGATGTACAGTTTTGCTAGTTTGTCCATCGGTAATGTCTCGCGCATGGCCAAGAAGTGAGCGCTCTTTGTCAATCTATCAACTATCACCCAAATGGTATCGTGACCTCGAAGAGTTTTAGGTAACTTTGTCACGAAGTCCATAGTGATATGCTCCAACTTCCACTCGGGAATCTCTAGAGACTGAAGACTCCCATACGGTCGATGATGTTCGGCCTTAACTTGCGAACACGTCACACAACGCTCAACGTAACGCGCCACGTCAAGTTTCATTACCGGCAACCAATAGTGCAGCTTCAAGTCCCTGTACATCTTTGTACTCCCCGGATGAATGGAATACTTGGACTTGTGTGCATCTTCCAGCAACAGATCATGGTTACCCCCAAGCTTGGGTACCCACACGTGACCGTTGAACAGTTTTACCCCACGACTATCTTCCGTTAAGAGCAAACGTTGCTTTGTCATGACTTCCTCTTTGAGATTCTCTTCTAACAATGTTTCAACTTGCGATGCTTTGATCTTATCAACAAGACTAGACACCAACTCGATTCTCGAATGGGTAGCCTGAATACAACCGTTATAGTCCTTCCGACTCAACGCATCGACTACCACGTTTGCGTTACCAGGATGGTAAAGCAGCTCGCAATCGTAATCCTTTAGCAGCTCGAGCCACCGCCGTTACCTCATATTCAACTCCTTTTGATCAAAGACATACTTTAGACTCTTGTGATCAGTATAGAGTGTACATTTGGTTCCATAGAGGTAATGTCGCCAAAGTTTCAGGGCGAACACCACCGCTGCTAGCACCAAATCGTGGGTAGGGTAGTTCTTCTCGTGTATCTTAAGCTGCCTCAAGGCGTAAGCGATTACCTTGCCTCGCTGCATCAACACACAACCTAAACCCATCTTCGAAGCGTCGCTATAGACCACAAAGTCTTCTGACCCTTTAGGTAACGACAAGATCGGAGCTTCACACAACTTCTTTTGAAGTATTCGGAACGCCTTCTCTTGTGTTTCGGTCCTTTCAAACTTCACATTCTTCCGAGTCAAAACTGTCAAGTAAGAAGCGATTTTCGAAAAGTCTTGGATAAATCTCCGGTAGTACCCTGCCAGACCCAAGAAACTTCGGATCTCTGACGGACTCTTGGGAGATTCCCAATTCATCATAGCTTCAATCTTGGAGGGATCCACTTTCACTCCGTCTCGAGTGACAACGTGACCCAGAAATTGTACCTCTTTAAGCCAAAAGTCACACTTGGAAAACTTGGCGTACAATCTTTCCTTTCTCAATACTTCAAGCACTTCCTGCAGATGTTGTTCGTGTTCTGACTCGCTCTTGGAGTACACGAGTAGGTCATCAATGAATACAATGACCGACTGGTCGAGGAATGGTTGGCACACTCTATTCATCAAGTCCATAAATATCGTCGGTGCGTTCGTTAGATCAAAAGGCATTGCAAGAAACTCGTAATGGTCGTAACGCGTTCTAAAAGTTGTCTTCGGAACATATTCTTCTCTCACCTTCACTTGGTGATAACCCGAACGTAAGTCGATTTTGGAAAAACAACCCGCTCCTTGAAGTTGATCGAACAAGTCGTCTATTCTCGGAAGCGGATATCTGTTCTTTACTGTAGCTTTGTTCAACTCCCGATAGTCAATTCACATTCTCATCGTGCCATCTTTCTTCTTTACAAACAATACCGGAGCTCCCCAGGGTGACGAACTCGGTCTTATAAAGCCCTTCTTCAAAATCTCTTGGAGTTGTGCCATCATTTCTTGCATCTCTGACGGCGCTAAACGGTAAGGAGCTTTAGCAATTGGTTCTGCTCCAGGCACAAGATCAATCCGAAACTCTACCTAATGATCGGGTGGTAACCCGGGCAAGTCGTCTGGAAAGACATCTGGAAACTCACGCACAATCTTCACATCTTTCAGCTTTGATTTCTCTAACTTGGCATCGATCACATAGGCTAGGAAGGACGAACATCCTTTTACTAAGCACTTGCGTGCCTTTGCCATTGTGATTATTGCCACTTCACCTTTTCTCTTTTCACCATAGATGACAACGACTTCGCCAGAGGGGTTGGGAAGTCGAATCAACTTCTTGGAACATACGATCTCGGCATGATTGTTTGACAACCAATCCATGCCGACCACAACATCAAAACCCCCGATTAACATCGGCAGTAGATCGATCGAGAATTCTTTCCCTTCGATACTAAGAGTACACTGCTTCAGAACATCGTGGATCAGAACTTGACTACCATCAGCTATTTCTACCACTAATGCATCCTCAAGACTAGTAGTGGGCATAGAAATCTTCTGACAGAACAATTCAGATACGAAAGAGAAACTGGCACCTGTATCAAACAAAATACGAGCAGGTACAGAGTTTATAAGAAAAGTACCCGATACCACATCAGCGGATGCCTTGGCCTCATCGGCCGTCATCTGAAATGCTTGACCCGAAACCCTCGGAGGGTTCTCCTTCTTTGCCGCCACGCTACCCGTCTTGAGTTTCAGGCAATCTCTCTTCACATGCCCCGGTGCCTTATACTCGAAGCAGACCATCCCCGCGACAGAACAGTCGCGGGCGGTGTGATCATTCTTACCACACTTGAAGCAGAATCTAGAAGTGGGGTTACAGTTACCGTGGTGCTTTGTTCGACACTTCGAGCACCATCTGGCTTCTTGATAACTGTCGAAACTGCGGTTTCCGACAAAAGGTCGGCTCTCTTGGGAGGTACAGAACTGCTCTCCCACTTTCTCTTATCAGTCACCACCACAACTTTCTCAGCTTTGTTCCTCGCGAACATCTCTTCCATGTATTGAGATTCTTCGACCATCTCGCGGAGGTTAGAAGCTTTAGAATTGTGGACCATAGATTGCATGTCCGCGGGTAGACCATTCAGATAGGCCTTCATCTTATCCTTCTATGTTGGGGCAACGTACCCCACCAGATCAAGCTTCTCCATGAACTGACGGGTGTACTCCCTCACCGTCAAGCTTCCTTTTACCAGAGACCGGAATTCTTTCTCGATTCGGTCCATTGTTCTTTCATTACAGAACTCTTCTAACAACTTTTTCTTGAACTCGGTCTAAGACAACTGAGCCAACACAGCAGGAGGTAGGGTGGATTGAATGACATTTCACCAAATGAGCGCAGTATCCCTTAGCAGTTGGGTACCGAACCGCACTCTCTGATCATCTCCGCATTCGGAAGAGCCAAAAGCTTGCTCGACCGCTCGAATCCACTTCACACACCAGATTGGGTCGTCGGAACCAGAGAACTCTGGAGGTCCGCAACACAGAAAGGACTTGTAGGAACAACTTTTCCTATTTCCCGGAGCACCAACAATCCCGTGCTCCTCAACCCTGACCCCTGCACCAGTGCCTCCAGGACCCGCTACAATGTTTTCTACAACCGTTTCACTCCTCCGATTGTTCACATTGCGGTCCTCAATCACTTTCAGCAGAAACTCTTGCGGCTTTGCCATCTCTTCCCTCATTGCCAACATCATGCTGTCCATCAACTCAGACGGGGAACTAGCATCCCTGATGACTGCGTGAGACGAAGCCAGGTCTACTCGCGGAATGACCTCTGGCCGCCCACCTATCCCTTGCTGAACAGGTGGTCGCACAACAACCTCAACTCCCTCCGGCTGACCAGCGGTGGAGGCTGTCGCTTCCAGACCATCAACACGCATACGCGGTCTACCACGCGTATTCACCATACCAAACTGCTTCACAGAACAGAGAAATAGATTAGAGAGAGTTGGAATAAACACAAAGGAAACGTACTACCACATTACCAATCGTCATAGCAATAGAAATTCAAGTACACTTACGTACGATATCCTCATAATAACATTAGCTAAGTGAGATTATGAATATATAACACATAAAGGTTCTCCTCACGATCGCCACAACGCCTGATAAACGTATTTTCCGTTGACTCTAAGACTAACCCATCTTAGAAGCTCTACCCAATCTTACGGATCAATTCTTATCATACTCGGTCTAAGTCTAGACATCTTACATTTATGCCTAGTTCACTTAAACTAGAGCTCTAATACCAACTTGTAACATTCTAAAAATCAGAATAAAAATAAAACCTGGAGACATGGCAACCTGACATTCGTATTGATATAAAGTCCTCAAAAAGTGTATCAGTCCATTAGACTTTACAAAAACCTGTACGGATTTAGAATTCATCAACAAACTAATCTAAACATAACTATCTAGATTACATCAGTTGACAATCCAAAATTCATCAAAAGAATGGGACTTAACAATGCCCAACTATCAACACACTTTAGTCATCTCAAAAATGCCTCGAGACCAAACTCGTCTCTCAAAACCCTGTGCATCCCACCGCTAAGGGAAACCTGTTATACATATAATTTGAGAACATACAGTTCATAAATCTCAAGAGATATAATCAAATGCATCAAAGTAAATCCTTCCAAAGGTTTAGTTATGCAAAATACAGTTCTTTGATAATATACGGACAACCGGTCCAAAACACATCTTCCGATGACGGGGATTACCCGATTTACCAAGGATTATTGTGGAACACAAAGTAAGCCACAAATCCGAGTTATGAGCTAAATACATGGAACCATGGCCACGAACGCTTCGGTCCGTACTATGATGTGAGGGAGGCCCCCAAGGAACCAGTCATACTCTTTCGTTAGACTACATTTGACCCATGGCTAGTAACTGGTCTCACATAACCGTACCAAGTGTCCCCGAAGATCAAATGTATCCAACTACAACAGAAGGGGTACAAACATCCCAACAATAAGCCGACTCGATACTTAGGGATCCACTAGTATAGTCATGACTTGTCACAATATTTCATGTGACCACTTTAAATCTAGATAAACAGCTTTCAACACATTTATATTTCAAAATGTCATTTTCCAGACCAACTGTTGGTAAGAAAGATAATCATAAAACCGGTTTATATACATTCTTTCAATAAGTCACAAACATAGGCAAGTGAAACATCATTTTACTTTTAATAAGGCAGAATCAGTCATTTTAGTCAAAACTGATCGGGAACCCCGAAAATGACCAAAAACTTCATTTATATCAAAATGTAGAGAACATGAAATCATACCGTAGAAATACTTCGGATTTCGCAAATAAGAGTTTTAACATGTATAAAGTTTGTAAAATGGTAGTAGGAACTCACCAGTAGATTTTAGAATAAAACCCGGAAACCAGATAACGATCACGACGTAGAGGTGAAGCTTAAAACACCGAAACCTCGGATCGAACACCAAATATTAACTACCAAACTATAGAGAGAGAAATGAATATTTAGAGAGAGAATAGAGAGAGTTAGAGATTGAGAGAATGAGATCCCAAGAGATATTTGGAAACTGAAACCCTTAAGTTGGTCCAGGGGAAATCGCGAGTTATGCCGCGACCTCAAGTCGCGGTGCAACTCGCCCGTGTCTTCAAACCCTAAAACCAACAGAGGCTTTCGCGACTTATGCTGCGACTACAAGTCGCGAGCAAGTCGCAAAACTTACTGGAGTTTCACAAATAACCGAAAACCACGCATTCGAACGATATACTAAACGGGGTGTTATCGACAACAGTTAAACACAAGATTACAACGATATATATATAATGAAAACCCAGGGTGTTACATTGATGTTCTCCACTAGGCTTGATACTACATCAATCCTAGCAAGAGACAATTTGACTCCCCCTCCATGACTCTTTCGGCTCAACGCATTCGCCACCACATTGGCTTTACTAGGGTGGTAAAGCAACCCACAATCATAATATTTCAGCAATTCTAGCCACCTTCTTTGACGCATGTTGATATCCTTCTGGTCAAATATATATTTTATACTCTTATGATTTGTGAAGAGGGTGCACTTTGTCCCATAGAGTTAGTGTCGCCACAATTTCAATGTGAAAACCACCGCCGCCAATTCCAAGTCATAGGTAGGATAATTCTTCTTGTGGTCCTTGAGTTGTCATGACGGATACGCTATCACCTTTCACCTTTGCATTAATACACACCCTATACCCATCTTGGAGACGTCACTATAGATCACGAAGTTATCCTACCCCTCGCGTAGGGACAGAATTGGCGTTTCACACAACTTCTTCTTAAGTGTCCTAAACACTTGATCTTGTGTCTCTAACCATAAGAATTTGACATTATTCCAAGTCAATGCCGTAAGCGGAGAACCGATCTTCAAAAAGTCTGGGATGAATCTTTGGTAGTAGCCGGCTAAACCCAAGAATCTCCTAATTTCTGTCGGACTCGTTGGCGGTTCCCAATTAATCATTGTTTCGATCTTTGTCGGGTCCACCTTCACTCCATCCTTGGATACTACGTGACCCAATAATTGAACTTCTTGTAGCCAGAACTCGTACTTGGAGAACTTTGCAAACAATCTATCCCTCCAAAGAAACTCTAGCACTTCCCACAGATGCTAACCATGATTGGCCCCATTTCTCGAATAGACCAAAATATCGTCGATAAAGATTATTATACCAACTTGTCCAAAAAAGGAAGGCACACCCGATTCATCAAATCCATAAACATGGTTGGGGCATTTTTCAACCCAAATGGCATCACCAAGAACTTATAGTGTCCATACCTTGTCCGGAAGGTCGTCTTCGGGATGTCGTCCTCTTTCACTCTCACTTAATAATAGTCGAACCGCAAGTCGATTTTGGAGAAGCACCCCGTGCCTTGCAATTGGTCGAAGAGGTCCTCAATTCGGGGAAGTGGGTACTTGTTCTTCACCGTAACCTTGTTTAGTTCCCAGTAGTTTATATACATTCTAATAGATCTGTCCTTCTTCTTAACAAATAAAACTGGAGCTCCCCACGGTGACAAACTCGGCCTTGTAAACCCCTTTCTAATAATTCTTGGAGTTACGTTATCATCTCTTGCATCTCCGACGATGCTAGACGATAAGGGGAACGGGCAATCGGAGCCGCTCCCGGGGTGAGGTCGATGTGGAACTCTACTTGACGTGCCGGCGATAAACCGGATAGATCCTCCGGGAAATCCATACCACGTCCATATCTTCAACCTTTTTCTATTCTAATTTTTCATCTACAACGTAGGCCAGATACGTAGAGAATCCTTTGGCTAAGCACCTACGTGCCTTTAGTGATGAAATGATTGAAGTGGACCTCTTGCCCTTCTCTCTATAAATGGTCACCGCTCTACCATTTTCCAAGGTTACTCCAATCATCTTTTTAGAGCAAAAGATAGTCACACTATTTTTACTCAACCAGTTCATGCCTACCACTATTTCAAATCCTCCTATAGCCATAGGCAATAAATTCACTTCAAAGGTCTCTCCATATATATCTAAAGTGCAAAAATCAAAGCATTCTCGAATTATCACTTGTTCTCCTTTAGCTACTTCCACTATCAGGGCATCGGAGAGGGTACTAACGGGAGTAACAAATTGTTTGTAGAAAGTAGTGAACACGATGAACGATTTGCACCTAAATCGAATAAAACACGTGCATGAAAGGAGTTTACTAGAAACGTACCCGATACTACATCTGCGGTCTCTCCTGTTTCTTCAACAGTCATCTGAAAGGCCCGACTCAGCACCTTGGGTGGATTCTCTTTCCTTGACGCTACCCCGCTTGAAGCCCCTCGCCCTCCCGCCATAAGTGTTACGTGTTCTCTCTTTATGTGCCCCGACTCTCGGCTCTCAAAACAAACTGGCCCTCGAATGGGGCAATCCCAGCTCACGTGGTCCTTCTTTTCACACTATAAGCTTTCAGACGGGTTGGAGAACGGTCTTGGGTTACACGGGTCGTAGTGCTTACTCTTGCATTTATGACACCACCTAGCCTTGCGTCGAGGTTCCATGTTTCTTCCTCCAAAGAAGGATTTAAATTGTAGTGTGGGCTCCGTTGTCCCTTCCCACTTCCTTTTCTCTCTGGCTTGACTCCTTTCTTATTTCTCTTGGACGATGTCATCCTCCACCAGTTGAGACTCTTCGATGCCCTCTTGTAATGTGGTGACCTTGGCATTTCTCACTTCAGTCTTCATCTCGGCCGGCAAGCCTCGCTGGTAGGCCTTGATCTTCATTTTCTCATATGTGGCTAAATGCTCCACCAAACTTAATTTCTCAACAAATTTCCTAGAGTAATTGGCAATAGATTAGTTCCCCTTCTTCAAGTTCCTGAACTCTTCGGCAATTTGGTCCAGGACACGCTCGTTACAGTACTTATCCATCACTTTTCTCTTGAAAGTTGGCCAAGTAAGTTTGGCCAGAACTCTAGGTAAGAGCCGTCCGGGTGAGGTTACACCAGCTCAAAGCTGACGCCATAGCTAACCTTAGGTCGGCACTATGAAAATCTCCCTTTGATATCGTTCCATTAGTCCATTTGTCGTCCCCATCCATTGGAGATGAAGAACAAATACACGTCTTAGTTGAAGGCGATGACTGGTCGAAAGAAATAAAATATTATCTAATACATGACCAGCTTCCTGAAGACAAACTAGAGGCTCGACGGATTTGGTTTAAAGCATCCAGATATGTCATAATTAATGGAAAACTTTATAGACAATCATCGATAGGCTTGAACCTACGATGTGTCGTCAATAACCAAGTAGAAGAAGTCCTCCGAGAAATGCACGACGGATAATGTGGCAATCATTTTGGAGGACGAAGTATCGCAAATAGGGTGTCACGACCAGGCTATTATTGGCCAACTTATAACAAGACACCATCAGGTATTTGCATAGTTGTGAGCATGTCAACGACACTCAGGTATGATTCATCAACCCTCAGAACCATTACACATGACACTAGTGCCATGGCCTTTTATGTGATGGGGCATGGACATAGTCGGTAAATTACCCCAACTCCGGGACAAAAATTATTATTATTAGTTCTTACCGCTTATTTCTCAAAATGGATAGAAGTTACTGTAACACCCTCGAATTTGGTAAGAGCAACTAATTAATTTTTTTTAAACATAACATCAAAATAAGGGATAAAACTTCCCCTTACGATCCAAAACCCTATATGCCTCAAATACTAATTTTATAATTAACCTTGACAGCTAATAAACTCCAATAATATAAACAGACTAAATTGACGTTGGGTGTTACTTAACCCAAGTGCAAGTTGCTCTCCTTAACCTAGCGCGGAAGTTACTCACTCCTCGGGCGCACAAAAGGCACTCCTCTCTTCACTGTGATTCTAGAACTATTCCCAACTGGAACCTGTTGCACATGCTGACAAATAAAAAGGGTTAGGCTAACGCCTAGTGAGTTCAAGAGTTTTACAAGAGTAAATATATCTTTAAAATAATGAACTTCACTTAAAATCATGACCTTTCAGTTGATGTACCTTAAAACTTGGAAATTATTCTTTTCCAATATTATGCACTTTTAAAGATAGACACCTCATTACAAACAGTCTTTATAAATTGATGCAACTTAAACTTACTCGAAACGATAATATGAATTAACTCTCATTTAAGAAACGTAGATAAAAGTTGCACCCTAAAACACCCAAGCGCGGGTGAGGCAAAATACACAACCCATAAATCATTATCAAAATCCACATATACAATACGTCTAGAAACATGGACACTAGGCCCAATACTCACGCGACCATAAATGAAAAGAAATCAAATATCCAAACATGGGGATGACATACTTCATTCAAACCTTAATATACATGGAGGAGATCCAATATTAAGGTCCTCATTTACGGTCAACCACATAAGCCCAATGACAATAAAGTAAAACGTCTTTATATTTAAAATGTTGTTAGCCGACAACAGGGGAGACCCGTATCCGTTGAGAGTGGAGGAACACAAAAGTATGTCACTCTTGAAACGTTAACCGCATGACACCTCACGACATACCAGCCCAAGTGTCCCTATGACTTATTAACAAGTTACACCATAAGAGACGGTTGACCTTGATGAACATTACAACGAACTCCATCCCGAAGGCCCGACACACTTAAAGACTACCTCCCAGACATTACTTCGAGCGGCTGAGATCCTAGTGCCTACCTCTCAGGTAGCACCTCTAGACTTAACCCTCTAGTGCCTACTTGTAAGTTTCCGGTCGTATAACATGGATACCGGGTTCAACCCCGCAATACCCAATTGACCATCCAAAACAGACTAACTTACATGCCTATGGATCCAATGCAATACAGTCTAACATTACATGACTACACAGGAATGACTAACGCACTCGAGCATGTAATAAACATCAACATGCAACACAATGCATTAGTATGTAAACCATAATCGGGTTCTACATTGAACCAGTAAAACTGGACAAGTGTCCTCAAGACTATTTTAAGTCAACACCGATCTAAAATTTCCAAAACCCTTTTTGACCAACGATTGACAATCTCCAATTAAATAACGCAATAGACTCATATCATGCAAACACACTCCAAAATACGTGTGTAAACTCCAATACAGTTTAGATTGGGACAAATGGTTTTCCAAATGAATTTATACTCTTGATTCTTTCAAAACGTCCCATGACACAAAAATCAAACCTTATACCAAAACAAACACTAAAAGTATACTTTCACCAAACAATTTCCATTTATGCAATAAATCGTCTAAACACTTTAAAATGACTTATTTATCAAGATATCCAAAAATCCCAAATGTGGGTGTTTTGTAAAGTTTATAAAGTCAAATACTTCAAATAATCAACTCACTGAATGTCCCAACAAATGTTAATTTCATGCAAAACATATAAACGCTTTAAAATGAACATTTTTGCATTCACAAATCAACTTGAACTCACCTTGCTAGATTTAGGCTAAATCTAGATTTTACCCCAACTTGAGCTTACTTGAAGAACTTTAAATCCACCAACCGGATCTTCAAAACCTAGATCCACAAGTTTCCAACCATAAATATACATAACCAACCATTTAAAATCGATCCCTAAACATCTTATATCAAAGTCCCCAAATTTGGCCAAAAACCTAATTTTGACCTAACTTTCCCAAAGTCAACCAAACCGAAAATGGAGAAACGTAATACTAGGAAATCATCTATGGTGTGATTATAACACATAAAGAAGCTTAGAAATGGAGGGGATGAACTTACAATTAGGTTTTTGAGCAAAAATCCCAAAACTTAGAAATCTTCAATAAATGGTGATGAACACTTGAATCTTGCTCAAGAGGTTGAGGTTACAAGTATAGATGATTAGAGAGTACAAGGTTGTAGGGGAAAAAAACCCCAAAATGTGTTAGGGTTCAAAGGGGAGGGTGGAAAATCGTCTAGGGGAAGAAAATGAAGGAGCATGAGAGGTAAAAAGGAGGAAATGGTTGAAAACCCGAAATTTAAAGGGGCCTGGTACTCGTCGGCGAGAGTGCCCCCCGAGAGTGACCCCTTGTCACAATCACCCGCTTTTCCCAACTCTTAGTACAAGGGCCACGAGAGTGCCCCGCGAGAGTGACACTCTATCACAATCGCGGGCACAATCGCCCAAGACGTACCGAGCTCCAAGACGTATCACAAGGGTTTATAATTAAGGGTTTTCGATTAGAAACTAGAAAAGAAGGGCAAGACAAGGCGTATCAAAAATACGGATGTTACAATCCTCCCAACCTTAGTATGATTTCGTCCTCGAAATCTATCTCTCACACAAGGTATCTCAAGACCGCTCTTAGCACTTATTGGGTTCCCTCGGTTCCCAAAGGTGATAAACCCGACATAGGTCTGGATGACGACATTCTCCCAAACAATCGTCTCCCTTCTCAAAGGATTGTCTCTAATCTACTTCGATGTATTACTCACATACAAGAGTGAACGTCGACCCTTACTAGAGCAATTCCTAACCATAGGATTTCGGTCGCCTCCCAAATTTATGCGACACGCACTACTTTCAGGGTAGTTGTGACCTTAACTTCTTATCGGTCAGCCTAATCTAGCTCTACATAAACCTGAATCGGTGTTCCAATGACCAACGTCAACCCAAAGAATTCCCAAAATTTACCACATCAAGAAAATCATAAAAATCAATAATTAGTTACCAACACCTAACTTCCTTTAAGTTCCACCACCGAGAAGCTAACATTTCTTGTAATCCAATGGGGACACTTCCAACATTCAAAGGATTACTGACCTCATAAGGACAAGTCGGCTTGCACTGAGTCGATCCTTAAAAGATTTAAAGTTAACACCTAATATGGAAATGAGAACTCCGATCATACCCCTTTACGACCAAACCATAACGTCCTCAATATTCCCAAATACCCGTAAAGGTAGTACACCACCAACACATATCATGCTGTCAATATCAACCCATCAATTCAAAACCAACCGCACTCAAGCAATTGCACAAGGTTCAACCCAAAGATTTACCGAAGAGAAAGATCACCGCTTATATATAGGGGTAACATATAAATCTGATACCTCAATTATTCATACGTGCACAGGTCCAAAACTGAAACCCAACATTCAAAGTTGACCACAAGTCGGATCATCTGACGCTTCAAATCCCAAGGACTCCTCTAATCCCTAATTACTACTCTTTTCCAGATAGGGTTTTAAACCTGTAGCCCTAATGAGTTCAATGTTTTTCAACTAGTATGTCAATTTGAAATTTATAAAACTTTAAAATATACAAGCTTTACAACTATTAATCGTGCGGTAAAAATCCACTACCGTTCACTCGAAAGGTGTGCAAAATGGTCACCAATGTCGTGCATATGAAACCCTTTCAATATTTGTTTGATCAACATTTACGTTAATAAAAATAGTAACAAAAGATGCACAACAAAATTTTCAAACAGACTACCATGGTCCTAGCATGCATCAATTTATAATATGTATATGAAAATAATTTTCAGCACGATAACATACGCAACAAAAGTTTGTACAACTCCAAAAGAGAATTTCACAATTTCAACTTTAAAATCTTTTCCTTTAGATCACAAACGTCGGAGGCTAAAATTCCCCACAAGGCCCCTATACATCAGTTTATTTCCCCAAATTTAGTAAAACAACAAAAACGTAAATAAATTTTAAATCGAGTTCAAACTTTGGGTCGCACAGATAAAGCGCACTTGTCCAAAAATAGTAGTTACAACGACAATGAAATATGTTCCAAAAATTTATAACAGTAAAATCAACAACTGAAATATGTTCCAAGAGAAGTCCAACACGAAACGACATAAATTTTCATATGCTTACTCACATCAATAGTATAAATTAATTCAATTACTACATTGCATGTTGTTAGTGCACATATTTGTTGGATACAAGATCATGAAGACTAAAGACTGAAAGTCAAAGCTCAAGTCAACTCTCTTTGTAAAGTCAAAGTCAATTGTAATAATTGTTAAAGTCAAAGCTAGTGTTGTGAGTATTTGTGTCTTTGTTTAAATAGGGATAGGACTAGATTTTAGTGTTGTGAGTGTTCTAGAGAGTATCACATTGTACTCATATCATTCTAGAGATAGAAATATTTGAGAGAACTTCTTTGTAATCAAATTGAGAAGAAATTGAAATAAGTTGTTGAGTTTAATTGTTGTCATCTTGATTTACACTGATTATGGGACACACAATTGGTATCAGAGCCAAGAAAGAAATCGGAAACGTGGTTTAATTCAAGGATTTATTGATCGACATTTCAAGAACTCGCAAGACGTCAGTGGAGAATTGATTTACGAGCTACAGTGTTGATTTTGATATGTATTTGGTGTTTTTGTATTCGATTTAATGTTTAGTTCAAGTTTGGTTTGAGTAGCTTAGTCCAATTCACGTCCTTTCGGTGTGAATTTTGGATTTTTTAAAGATTTTTGTTCGAATTTTGATATCGCACTGTTATAAGATCAAATTTGTAATTTTGTTGTCTTAGAGTGTAATCAATTGTTTGTAATACATTTGATTGATGGATTAGAATATTCGTGCAAAGTTTCAGATCAATTGGCAAAGTATTGAATCAAATTCAGTGTGAAAGATCGAATTTTTATTCGATAAGTCAAGAACACGCAAGATCTGAGAAACGCGCAGAGGAAGAACACGCACAGGGCAAGAACTCGCAAAACATAAGAATTCGCAAATCATGTAGAACTCGCAAGCTGTGACCTGCGAGAAGTAGAAACGCGCAAGACACAGCGTGCGTGTTTCTACTGTTCATCTTCTTTGTTGTGCACAAACAGTGATCTGTGAGAAGTGTATCGTGCGTGAAGTAATAAGTTTGTGAGTTTGCATTTAGCACGAAGTGGAGTTTCAAAATTTTTTCTAAGTCTCGAACACGCAACCTCAAGAACTCGCACGAAGTGTGTGTGTGTGCGAAGTGGCAAGAACGTGCAAGCTTTAGTGTGCACGAACCAGAAACTCGCATGTCCTTGTTTGCGTGAAGTTTCAGTTCTCGTATCGTTTGATCTGGGCAAAGTAAAAATGCGCAAGTTACTGTGTTTGCGAGAAGTATATATCTAGTGTTCTGCGAGTTCCATACTTAGAACTTTTCTGAGTTTTTCCAGTTTGACCAATTTTGACTTTTGCAGTTCAAGTTTATTTCTGAATTTTTTTGAAGATCAATTTACGGTGTTTTTCAAAGATGACTTCTAGATAAGCTCTCGCAATCGGTACAGATGTGAAACCTCCGGTACTTTTCAAAGGAGAGTACGAATAGTGGAAGGATCGCTTCCTTGATTTTATAGACAGACATGACTTGGGTGACTACATCCGGCTATCTCTCATGGAAGAAGTGATGAAACTTCCTATGAAGGTTCATGTGATTGAAATTGGAGGAGCAGAAGATGATCAGAAGGAATACCCACTGCCTCTTGAAGAATACACTGATGAGAAAAGGAAAAGGGCTAAAGCTGACAGACTGGCTAGATCATTCATCTTACAAGTAATCTTTCAAATCTCACAGTTCTAACTTTAAAAGTTCAAATATTTCAGATGTCAATAAAAGAAAGATTGGAGTTAAATCAGAGTGGTGATTGATGAGACGGCAAAATCATCTTCTAATACTTTTTGTAATAGAAAAACCGATAGTAAACATGATGTAATTGAGAATGTTGCTTTTAATAAACCAAAACTTGTAACTTCTTACAAGAAATATTCAATGAAGCAATTATTCCAATTATCTCAGTCGGCTAGAAAGTTTTCTACTTATCGTAGAAATGATTTTGCTTCTCGACAATATTCTGATGTTTGGTTTGGAACATATCATGTCTATTCATATTATTCTCATGCTTCAAAAGAGTTTCAAAAGACCAAAGGGTCCAAACTCATTTGGATGCCAAAATCTTGTGCTAACACTGTAGGATCCATCTATAAATAGGTACTTAAACCAATTGTTTCGTGATTTCTCCTGTGCAGACCTGCCATATGTGGTACTTGGATTTTGGTTGCTCCAAGCATATGACCGGGCAGAAAGATTTATTATCTAATTATACAGAGAAATATTGCGGAACAGTTCGATTTGGTAATGACTAGTTTTCACCTATTATGGGATATGGTGATGTGATTCAAGAGCACATAACGATCAAGAAGGTGAGCTATGTTGAAGGTTTAGGACATAACCTATTCAGCATTGGACAGTTTTGTGATAAAGACTTAGAGGTTAATTTCAAGGCCAAGAAGTGTTCTGTGCGTACTGAAGACGGTAAAGAACTCTTGGTCGGGACGAGAAAGTCAAACCTCTATACAATCAACTTGTCAAAAGTCAAGACTAACAATGAGGTGTGTCTACTGTCAAAAGATTCGTTGCAACAGAGTTAGTTATGGCATCGAAGGTTTTCTCACCTAAATTTTCGCTACATCAACAAGATGGGCACGGTAAATTTGATAAAAGGACTTCCAGAGCTCAAGTATGTTAAAGAACATCTCTATGCAGCGTGTGAGAAAGGCAAGATGAAAAGAACCGCTCATAAGCCAAAGCCTGAGTCGAGTACAAGTTCTTCCTTGGAGTTACTGCATATGGATCTCTGTGGTCCGATGCGTACTCAAAGCATAAACGGCAAGAAATACATGCTAGTGATTGTAGACGATTACTTGCGATACACTTGGGTTAAATTTTTGAGATCAAAAGATGAGATGCCCGAAGTCATCATCACATTTCTAAAGACCACTCAAGTGAATCTGCAGAAGACAGTAAAGCTTCTTAGAATGGATAACGACACATAATTCAAGAACAAAATTGTTGAAGATTGTCTCGAATCGGTCGGGATAACACATCAGTTTTCTACTGCCAGAATGCCTGAACAGAATGGAGTCATAGAAAGACGAAACAGGAAGCTAGTCGAGGCCGCTCGAAATATGTTTAGTCAATTAGATCTACCTCTATTTCTATGGGCTGAAGTTGTGTCGACTACTTGCTACACGCAAAATCGCTCTATTATCCACAGCTGGTTCGGTAAAACACCGTATTCTTTAATAAACAATAGAATACCTAGCATTAAACACTTTCATATTTTTGGATGCAGGTGTTTCGTATTGAATGACAAGGAGAACCTGAACAAGTTCAGTCCAGAAGCTGACGAAGGCATTTTTATCGGTTATTCTCAAACATCTGCAGCTTACAGAGTATACTTGAAGAAGTCAAAGATGGTAGTTGAAAGCGTTAATGTCACATTCGATGAGGAAATGGCTTCTAATCAAAGCAGTTCAGAACCCGTTCTTACTGGTGTATTAGCTTATCGACAAATCAGTCCAGTACCTGTAATTAGTGACAATAAATTGGATAAAGCGTCATCGTCAACATCTCACTTATCTGATTTAGATTTGCTGTTTGAATTGTTTTATGATGAATTTCTTGGTACTAAAGTGACTAAAACTGTTGTGGTTGACAGATTGGAAGATTCAAGGAATAATCCAACCATTTCAGATATATCAACTGAATCCAATTCCCCGATTCAACAAGAAGTTCCAATTCAAACGCCTACTCCATCAGTTGAAGATATACATGAAAGTTTCGAGCCAAAAGTTGTTGAATCAGTTGGATGCACGGTAACAAATAATCAACAGACAGAAAATGTCCCACCAATTGAAGCTTCTGCACATAATACTTCAACAGAACCCCTACCTAATCCTGAACAAAATGTATAAGCTGCAAGTGAATTTTAGATGAGCATTATGATCAATCAACATCTAATCCACTCCCTCATGAACATAAGTGGACCAAAGAGCACCTGATAAGTCAAATCATTGGAGATCCATCCAAACCGGTGCAAACTAGGTCTACTACATTAAACATGTGCATGCATGATTCATTCATGAGCAAGATAGAGCCAACTCGAGTATCTGAAGCTCTAGCTGACTCAGACTGGGTGACCGCGATGCAAGAAGAGCTGAATCAGTTTGAAGCGCTTAAGGTCTGGAGATTAGTACCTAAACCTAAAGGAAAGACTATAATCGGTACTAAATGGGTGTTCAAGAACAAGAAAGACGAAGATGGTATCGTTATCAGAAATAAAGCAAGACTTGTGGCTAAGGGATATAGGCAAGAGGAAGGTATTGAATATGACGAGACTTATACTTCATTTGTGCACATAGAAGCAATCTGCATGTTTCTAGCATATGCCACACACAAGAACTTGACTGTCTATCAAATGGACGTGAAGACTGTTCAACGACATATTAAAGGACGAAGTCTACGTCTCTCAGCCTAAAGGTTTTGTCAATCCAGAGAAACCAAATCACGTTTACATTATGGACAAAGCTCTTTATGGTCTGAAGCAAGCTCCTCGAGCCTGGTATGAAGTGTTATCAAAATTCTTAGTCAAGTCGGGCTTTTCGAAAGGTAAAATCGATACTACTCTTTTTATAAAAAGGAAAAAGTTGATATCATTTTAATTCAAATATATGTGGACGATATCATATTTGGTTCAACTAATGTTAAGTACTGTAAGAATTTTTCTAACCTTATGGTGTCAAGATTTCAGATGAGTATGATGGGAGATGAATTTCTTTCTCGGATTACAAGTCAAACAATTTTCCATAGGGATTTTTATTAATCAAGCAAAGTACATTTTCGATATTCCTAGAAAATTTAAAATGGAAAATTGTACTCCTATTGGAACCCCAATGGCACCGAGAACTAAGATTGGCACTGATCCTTCGGGAAAAGTTGTCGATGTTAGAATCTACCGAGGTATGATTGGTTCTTTAATGTATTTGACATCTAGTAGGCCAGACATAATGTTCTCTACATGCCTTTGTGCAAGATATCAGGCTAATCCTAAAGAATCTCATCTCTCCGTTGTAAAGCGTATATTTAGATATCTGAAGGGGACTACAGATCTTGGTTTGTGGTATCATAAGGATACGGGATTTGAGCTCACGGCATATTCAGATGCAAATCATGCAGGTTGCATGCTGGACAGGAAAAGTACGTCGGGGGATATACAATTTTTGGGCGATAAACTTGTGAGTTGGGCTTCAAAGAAACAACTCTGTGTATCTACTTCAACAGCCGAGGCAGAGTACGTCGTTGCGGCGAGCTGTTGTTCTCAAGTGTTGTGGATGAGAACACAACTCCGAGATTATGGCTTTAAGTACGACAAGAT
Organism: Arctium minus; assembly: GCA_954870635.1. NCBI lineage: Eukaryota > Viridiplantae > Streptophyta > Magnoliopsida > Asterales > Asteraceae > Arctium > Arctium minus. The sequence goes on along the minus strand of OX941096.1, from coordinate 7,767,125 downwards.
CCCGATATACTGTGTTTCGAAGAATGTTATTGCAATATCTGCGAATCCTGTTCAACATACTAAGACCAAGCATATAGACGTAAGATATCACTTTATCAAAGATAATGTGGAAAAAGGTACAATAGAACTTTACTTTGTAAACACAGATTATCAGCTTGCAGATTTGTTTACCAAACCGCTTGATGAAAAGAGATTTATTTTTATCATATCAAAACTTGGTATGCTAAATCTAAAGACTTAATCTGTTGTTGCCTGTTAAAGTTTAGTTTTTGTTATTTTTCTTCATTTATTCTGAAAGATATCTGCACTGGAAGGTATTCATGATTTCAGGGGGAGTGAGAGATGAGGATAAGATGATCTACTTACATTTGAGGGGGAGTTCATAACTTATTGCATATATTTTTCACTGGCAGATTTTCTAGTACATAATTTCAGGGGGAGTAAGAGATAAAGAGTAAGGAATATGAATTTTGATTACATCTGATCAGAACTCGTAATTTCAAAGTTTTACTACTTTATGTCATTTTATTTTCAATAAATGTTGTGAATAAAGCTTTGTACTTTGACAGACTTTGTAACTGTTGCAGATTTGAGAGGAAGTTTAAACGATCATATCTAATATGACTTTGGAACTGACTTCATGAGAGTTAAACTGAGCATAAGGTTCATTCTACACTTAATCTCATACATGGTTGAAAGAAGGACGACTTTCAATCATAGAAAATATGTTCTTAAAATGTTCAAACCACTTCTTATTCTCAAAACGATTTCATGAATCTAGAAGTGTGATTTTAAATGTTTTCATTTATATGTGCTTACATGTTAATGAACCGTGTGTTTCCAAAGATAAATACTTATGTATTATCTTTTCCATATACTTTCAAGTATTCACACACACCGGTTTAATATTTTCTTACAATGTTATCACCATGTCTCAAACTGAACAAAATTTTCGATGGTGATACACCCCGATTGAAATTCAAAGTTTGAGCGTTGATTTCATTTCAAAACTTTTCTTTCAAGACTTGTCTGTAATTGTTCTTATAGACAATATCCATTTTTTTCTTGATCTAAGTTTTTCATGATAAATCATTCATATTTGATCTTTTTCATACAATGTCAGATTTTCAAACAAGTTTCTTATCTTCATTTCATTCATTCAATATACTTGTTTTGAAAATTCTTCAATGTTTAAAATTCTCAAATCTTCATGATTATTGTTATGAGCATACAAACATCTGACTTGTATCTGTGTGCCTTAACTGCAAAGTTAAACCAGTTGAGCAACATGTTCTTTTAGGATTACATGGGTTCATTGTGTGAGAACTTAACTTAACTTCTATGGATTCACGTTAACCAGTGTTTCCTACCCAAGAAGTTAATCTTTGAGTGATCGAGAGGCGAGGAGTCAAAAACAACTGAAAGTGGGTTGAGTGATGAGGTAAAATGAAAAGAGAGTTTGGTTAGAAGCGAGCTAAATGATAAAAAGAAAGAGGGTGTGAGATCAGAGTAAAAAAATATCAAACTCTGCACCAACTTTTTCTGAGTCGGGCAGCCACATTTCTGATTGTTTCACAATTTTTTGGTGAACATCATTGAAACTAGGACTGAGCATCGGGCGGGTCGGGTCTGGGACAACAACCCTAAACCCGATCGGATATCGGGTGATGGGTAGGAGCCCCAAAATCTGACCGAAAAGGATTCGGGTATTTCGGATATCGGGTGTTCGGGTTCCGGGTGAGTTCGGGTCGGGTTCGGATGTTAGGGTTTACGTCGTCTGAAATCAAAACTCAAACACATATCAAATCGAAACCCAGACCGCCATAAACAGATCTCTCATCATCATCAAATGAACAATAAAAGTGTTAATAGGTGTAGAAACTTACCAATCGACGATGGCGGTGGTGGATTGGTGCGGAGGTGCGGTCACTACCTCATTGGTCGGTGGTGGTCTTGTTGGTGGTTGGCGATGGAGTGAGGGGCTGAGCCGCCCAGGGACGAGAAGCTCGTCGGAGTCAGCGGTGGTGGGAGAGAAAACGTCACGAGGTCTGGTCGATGATCGTCGGAGTCGGCGGTGGTGGGACTTGGGAGAACCATTGAGGTCGACGGTGGAGAAGGACTTGAGAGTTGGGTCTTGTATTGTAAGCTCACAGAAGTCAGATCTCAGATGTATTGTAAGCTTTATCAGTATTTTAAATTTTAGATTAGAAAATAGAAATATATATATATATATATATATCTTTTTATGAATTTTCGGATATTCGGACGGGTTCGGGTGGGTGATTTGGATACCCAACCCGATCCTACTTATCCGAAAGAAATCACGGGTATCGGGTCTTCGGTTTTCGGGTTTTCGAGTGACGGGTTTTGGGCACCAATTCGGGTCGGGTCGGGTTTATCGGGTCGGTCGGGTTATGCTCACCCCTAATTAAAACAGGCAACTAGCCCATGCCAACTCTTGTTTAAAACCCCACCAGCTACTCATATTTTTCTCAAATTCATATTTTCAAGGGGACGCAACACATAATCTATCTGGTTTTCATTTGGAAAATCTGGATATTGAAATAGAAGGAAGTCTACCCCACCTTCGCACTTCGATCATGCACAATTGAGTTTGTGTTTTAACTATTGTTGTCTCAATGGTTTACACAATTTTGAGCCTATATTAACATCAATCATTTGATTTAATTCTTTCATACACAAGCATGAACACACAGGAAATTCGTTTTTCTGTCTAAACGTTCATAGAGAGTATCACATTGTACGCATATCATTCTAGAGAAAGAAATATCTTGAGAGAACTTCTTTGTAATCAAATTGAGAAGAAATTGAAATCCGTTGTTGAGTTTAATTGTTGTCATCTTGATTTACACTAATTGTGGGACCCACAAATGCATCGAATAACACTTGCATAAAACTCAAAAGAGAAATCACATAACCTTGAAACTTCCAAAATAACATATGGGGTAATTCACACTAACAAAACTCTCGCGACGTCTCTTATGGTTGCGAAATACCGGAGCAAAACCCACATGAGAAAAAAATATTAAACAATACTCACAGGTTAATGCACACAATAATGCAATTATACGTGTTCCAAAATTTATCTACGCGACGCAAAATGTCATAAGATGAGATGCCATAAAACCCAACTGAACTTTCATAAAACTCATTAACGCTAAAATCAAGCGGTGTTAAAATTTTCATTTCCCAACATAAAAAGCATAAGACGACAATAAGTCTAAAAATGTTAAAATTCTACGATCACAACGTAAGATAAGGTGACCCTTTTCAACAAAATTTACATAGGACACGACGCCCAAATAAGCTCATAAATTTACATGCAATAAAATAAAAACCCACGCGTCTCAAAGTACATTCATGTGCCCAAAAACGTCGCAAAACAATACCCATAAAATTCAACACGACTCGTACAGACTAAAATTCCCAAGAAAAATCCGACTCAAGAACATGGGAACAACTCTTCCTTTAAAACCTTAACATACGTGGAGGAGATCCAATGTCAAGGTTAAAAATTCCACAGTTATTTGCCCAATACCCCAAATGACATTAAAACAAGGATCTTATAATATCCAAAAATAACGTTAGACATGAAATGGGGACGAAGAGATTTTCAATATAAATTTGCAACCGTGTGCAGCAAGACAGTTTCATGCATGCTTAAACTCACGGTTTAAAATTTGATGAGTGCTAAATGTCTTACGAAGACTTTATAGTATAACTCACTTTAGGCTTCGAAAACATGAGAAACAAATTATGTAAACTTATTTAAAAAAAAATAGATTTCGTGCATGAATTTGGTCGGCTCTCGGCATCCTAGGACCACGCTTCTCAATTTCCTAGCCATGTTATCGTCATCCGGATGCATCGAACATCTTAAAGCAATAATCACACCAATTGATTAACTTACAATTTCTCCACCTTCAATCATCCGGATGCAGCTCTTCCTTCGCACGACCTTCAATATCCATATGAGCTAAGGTGTCGTTGAGAGGAGCGAAGAGGAAATCGGATTTGGTCGTCGTCGCCCGTTCTTTAGCAATGGCTTCCTGCCCCTTCTCCAAGGCCTTCGGCACCAACCTCCTAATATCATCCATCTTTGAGACATAGTGAGGCTTGGAACGCCTGTAAACAAAGGAAAGCGTCAATTTACATAAAGAAAAACAATAGAAAACTTACGACAATGGACAAAACTACTTAACATAAAAGAGAGCCCTGTAACTTGGGTCTCCAGATGGTCGATCGAGATGTTCTTGTGACTTGGGTCTCCAGACAAAGAGTAGAATCAGAGTATGGTGTTTTCAAAGAATCAGAGTTCATAGTTGTTGAAGAAAACTTGGGTGATCAGAGTAATTCATATAAACAGTGTGATGTTGAATAGATTGGTGGAGGTTCAAAGGAAATAGAGAAAGGCTCAGATGAAACAGAAAAGGTGGATTTTGATGAATTAATGAATGATGTTGTATTTGATGAGGAAGAATTGGAAGATACTGAGGAGTTGGTAAGCGAAAATGAAAATGATGGTGAGGTGTTTTCTAATATGGGAAAAAGATTAAACTTTGATGATGTTTTAGATGAGGAAATGATGGAAACAGTTTTTTCGGAGTTTTCAGAGTTTGTATCAAAGAACAAGTGTCAGATCTGATAGTGCATCCTACATATGCTCATTCAGAGAAAGTGTGTAATCTGGAGAAAGCATTTTTTTCAGAAATTTTTTGTTCCTGAATTGTCAGATTGTGAAGACATTTCTGCTAAGTTGTCTCTATTTCAAAAGTTTTTAATGATTTTGCAAAGACATTTGAGAACCAGAAGATGAAGAGGATGGTGGAAGTTTGAATAGAATGTTGTTTGGACATTTATCTGGTCTTAAATAAGATCAAAATTAGTTTATTATTAGAGATCCAATTATAATTTGAAAATTGATACTCCCATCCTTGATGAGCCATTGTTATCAGATCATCTATGATAAGGAATTTTTGAAAGAAAGGTATGAAGTTATGTATGAAAATATTTTTCCTGAAGGTACTTATGCACAGCTATATATGGAAGATGATGTGACAGTTGTGTACTACTGGAACATGAGATTGATGGATCTTAACCTGGAGAATATCAGATGTTGCATATAGTGTTTCTTTCGAGATTTAGACAAAGTGATGAAAGATTAAATTGTTCAAGCCTAATTGTTAAGGTGGATGGGTATGAAAGAAAGATCTTCACCATAATTGATTTGTTATAATATTTAATTATATTATACATTGGATGCTACATGTGACTAAAGCCAAACTTGGACCAACTTGGCATAACTCAAATTTGGACCACATATTTTACATTGGAAGACTTGGCATATGTCATCCTCCATATGTCATCCTCCATATGCTTGGTTGTCATCCTCCACTTCCATCCTATAAATACCCCTTCCCCTCCAACCATTTTCTTCATCCCTTTCTTGAGTTTTCTCTAGATAACCACCAAACATTCTCCCTAATATATTCTTAAGGTTGAGAGTGTTCTTGATATTCGGTGGTATTCGGGAAAGTTTCGTTAGGTGATCGTGGATCTTAAGATCCTTGTACAAGCACTTTGTAATCTCCTTGGTTGGTAATAATATTCTTGCTCTCTCTCTTTGGTGGATGTACACTATCACACCGATAGTGGAACCACGTTAAATCACGGTGTTATTTGTTTTGAACTTGCTATAATTATAGATAATAACGTATTTATTATTATCTATATTTCGTGGGTTTATTTTTCTACGTTAGAGAATTATTGTGCAACATCTAGATTATTGTTATCCACATTTGTTGTTGGGTTAATAGTGCACTTGGATTTCTACTCGTTTGGGACCTTAGAAATCACTCGCTAGCTTTTGAATTTGTGAGGAACAATTTTTCCTAACAATTGGTATCAGAGCTTCGGATCTAGATTTGGGTTTGTGTAGAAAATATACATAAACCAGTTTGCACATTTTTTTTCTCTATGGCTGACGTAGAAAATCCATTTGGTGTCGGTTCCTCAAACCAGTCCCAAAAACCGTACCAAGAAGGTACATTTAATTTGTCCGGGGTTGGGATTCGTATACAGACTTGGAATGGGGACGGTGACTTTGGTAAATGGCAGTTCACAACATCTGTTGCACTTAGGAAAAATGGAGTCCATCCCGTAGTATTTGCTAAAGACGAGTTAGACCCTAACATGTCTGAACTTAAGGCTAAAGAAATGGAAGCATGGGCATTTACTACTTTGCAGATGGCTATGGGAGAAAATGTTATATATGAGATTGTGTCTGAAAAGACAGCTGCAGGTATTTGGAGCAAGCTTGAGAATTTATATCTCAAGAAAACTTTGACCAATAGATTGTTACTGATGCGGTCGTGTCTCTTCTTCAAAATGAAGGAAGGCACAACCATTAAAGCTCACATGACCGAATTTAAAGATATCATCATGAAGTTGAAGGCAACGGATGCGCTTCTTGCGAAAGATGAAGAAGCACTTGCTATGATCCTGTTGTATTCACTTCCCGAGAAATATTCTCAATTCACTAACAGTTTTATATATGGAAGAGAAACTCTTTCTTTGTCTGATGTGAAAACAGGAATGATTTCTGAAGATCAAAGAATTCAAATGAGGATCGGTAACAATCCCAGGGAGAACAATTGCAGTCAAGGCCTATTTGCTGACAGAGGCCGAGACGATCAACAGTCTTCAAGAGGAAGAAATTGTGGGCGCTCTCAGTCCCGTCGGCCTGGCTCTCGTGGGAAATCAAAGACACGTGGCAATTGTAACTATTGCCACAAGCCAGGTCATTGGGTGAAAGATTGTCCGAGTCTTAAAAACAAAGACAAAGACAACGCCGAATCATCAGCTGTTGCAGCCGAAGAGGAGCAAAATGGCTTCTCTGCCACAGTTACACCACCGCAAGGTGACAGGCGATGGGTGTTAGATACCGGGGCATCTTGCCATATGACACCATTCCGGGACTGTTTCTCTACCTTCGAAAAAGTTGAAGGTAACAGTATTTTTATGGGAAACAGTACTTCGTGTGTTACTAAGGGTATCGGTACTGTGCAGATCAAGATGTTCGATGGGTGTATTCGGACATTGAATAATGTCAAGTTTGTTCCATCCATGACTCGTTCCTTGATCTCTGTTGGACAACTGTCCAAACTAGGTTGCAAGATTCGGATTGACGACGGGAGTTTGCGCATCTCCCGAGGGAGTATCATTGTGATGAAAGGCGAACGGGCGGAAAATAATCTTTTCCATTTGATTGGCGAAACTATTTCTTCTGAATCGTGTGTGGCTGATATTTCTCAGAATCTCGATGTTGCTCGCTTAAGGCATCTTCGTTTGGGCCACACATCCGAGAAGAACTTGGAGATTTTGCGCAAGCGAAAGCTCATTAAAATCGCCGTACCTTCCATCCTGGAGTTTTGTTCGGGATGTGTCAAAGGAAAGCAGACGCGTGTTTCTTTTGGTGTTGGAAAACACAACACTAAAGGAATCCTCGATTATGTTCATACAGACATCTGGGGACCATCAAGTACTCCATTCCTTAGTGGAGGTAAATACTTTGTTTCGTTTATTGATGATTTCTCACATAAGCTTTGGGTGTATGTGTTGAAGCTAAAGTCCGATGTCTTCGATACGTTCAAGACTTAGTTGGCACGAGTAGAGATCGAGACTGGCAAGAAGTTGAAAGTGCTGAGATCTGATAACGGTGGAGAATTTACTAGTGGTAACTTCAAAGACTTTTGTTTGCGTAAAGGTATCCACCGTCACTACACCACACCTGGAGACCCTCAATCTAATGGGGTTGCAGAGCGGATGAATAGGACTTTGCTTGAGAAGGTCCGATGTATGTTGTCGACATCGGGCTTCCCCAAATCTTTCTGGGCCGAAGCACTTTACACCGCGGTGCACATTATTAATAGGTTACTTTGATCGGCCATCGGGGGAAAGATTCCGGAAGAGGCTTGGAGAGGTAAAAGAAACATCTGTCTGAAATACATACGTGTATTTGGTTGTCCTGTTTATTTTCATGTTTCAGGCCAGGACAAGTTGAATCCTAAAGCCACCAAAGGATTCTTGCTCGGCTATACAGGTGGTATCAAGGGTTACCGAATCTGGAACCCCTTGACTCGTAAAGTGATTCATTCTCGACATGTCACATTTGATGAATCAGTCATGTTGAAGTCACAGGATCCTCAGTTCTCTCAAGATCCGGAAGTCACTACTACTGTTGCTCCTACTGCCGATGATGTGGAGACAGTAGACAGTCCTTGTATTCCCAGTTCATCCACTCCTGATATTAGCTCAGAATCACCCGTTAATGTTGAAGAAGTCATTCCGCTAGTGACTTCTACTAGTGATTCTGAAGAAGAGATTCTGAATAATGATGGAGAGATGGCGATACAATCCCAGTTATTGCGCCTACCAGGCATAATCAAAGAACTATTCGTCCACCTAACAGGTATAGAGATTGGGATTTTGCTAACATGAGTTTTACAGATCAACTGGAGTTTGCTTTGCATATAGGGCAAGATGAGCCGCTTGATATAAAGGAGGCGTTGGCCTCAAACCACAGTTCTAAATGGCTTGGAGCCATGCAAGAAGATATGGAAGCTCTCTCGAAGAACAGCACTTAGGACTTATGTCCATTGCCGAATGGCAGTCATGCTATTGGTTGCAAGTGGGTTTTCAAAGTCAAAGATGACAATCGGTACAAGGCTCGTCTCGTTGCTAAAGTCTTTGCACAACGAAAAGGTATCGAGTATGATGATATTTTTTCTCCCGTTGTACGTCATACATCTATCTGTGTTCTTTTAGCGATCGTGGCTATTCACGATTTGGAGATAGAACAATTAGATGTAAAGACAGCCTTCCTACACGAAGACTTGGAGGAAACTATCTATATGAAGCAACCTGATGGTTTCGTTTCCGAAAGCAAGCCAGAATATGTATGTAAACTCAAGAAGTCCCTTTATGGACTTAAACAATCGCCTCGTCAGTGGTATAAGAAGTTTGATTTGTTCATGCTCAATATGGGATTTGAGCGAAGTGAAAAGGACGCTTGTGTCTATCATAGACAAAGTGGTGGCGTTTTCACTTACTTACTTCTTTATGCAGATGACATGCTTATAGCCTGCAGGGACCGGTCAGAGATCAAACGTCTGAAAGATAAGTTGAGTTCAGAATTTTAAATGAAAGATCTTGGCGCGGCGCAGAAGATTTTGGGCATGGAAATCGTGCGGGACAGAAAGTCCCGAACACTTAGATTGACACAACGGGCGTATATCCAAAAGATATTGAAGCGGCTCAATCTTGATGGTGCCAAGACGTCTAGCACTCCGCTACCGAAGCATATCAAGATTACACATGAAGATTGTCCAAAGGATGACAAGGGAAAGGCCGAAATGTCAAAAGTTCCATATGCTAGTGCGGTCGGGAGTCTCATGTACGCCATGGTGTGTACTCGTCCCGATCTTGCACATTGTGTCAGAGTGGTGAGTCGGTTTCTCGCGAATCCGGGTCGATCACATTGGACAGCCGTTAAAACGGCATTCCGATATTTGAAGGGAACTGAGACACATGGTCTTATATTTGGTTTGTACAATGACTGTGAAATTGTTGGATTTTGTGATTCTGACTATGCAGGTGATCGAGTTGGTTGGAGATCCACATCCGGTTATGTGTTTACCTTAGGTGGAACAGCCGTCAGTTGGAGATCACGTTTACAGTCCATTGTTGCATTGTCAACCACAGAAGCTGAACTTGTTGCAGCGGTTGAGTCTGCAAAGGAAGCGGTCCATTTGAAAGAATTGATGAGTGGCTTAGGCTTCGAGCAACCTTCCGTGCGCATTTTCTGTGATAATCAGAGTGCCATACATTTGGCTACTAATTTGGCTTTCAGCTCCCGGACAAAGCACATAAATGTGCGTGATGCATATCTTGTGAGATTACATGAAGCGAAGATTGTCTATTTGAAGAAAGTCCTGACAGACGACAATGCCACTGATATGTTCACTAAGTCGCTACCGCCAGCTAAGTTTGAGCATTGCTCAAACTTGATCCAGCTCCGTTTGTGTTAGTGCAGTTGGGCACTTTGCTCGAGAGAGAGAAGATATTACCACAGGTGACAAAATGACATCTATGAAGGAATTACTTTGTTAAGTGCTTAGAGCTTTGCTTATGCTCTACCTTGTTTAGTAGATTAATTGTGCATTTGAGGTTATTTGTTTGCTTGTAACTTTGACAGGTGATGGCCATGCCGAAGCTCGTCAAGGTTGGAATGCGTTTTGCTACCTCGTGCCAATTTACTTTGCTGTCTACTTGCTATGATCAACCGTTGGAAGAACTCGTATTGGTTGGATTGGGATTCGTTTCGCTATCGAGGATCACATGCATCATGGTGGAGTGTTATAATATTTAATTATATTATACATTGGATGCTACATGTGACTAAAGCCAAACTTGGACCAACTTGGCATAACTCAAATTTGGACCACATATTTTACATTGGAAGACTTGGCATATGTCATCCTCCATATGTCATCCTCCATATGTTTGGTTGTCATCCTCCACTTCCATCCTATAAATACCCCTTCCCCTCCAACCATTTTCTTCATCCCTTTCTTGAGTTTTCTCTAGATAACCACCAAACACTCTCCCTAATATATTCTTGAGGTTGAGAGTGTTCTTGATATTCGGTGGTATTCGGGAAAGTTTCGTTAGGTGATCGTGGATCTTAAGATCCTTGTACAAGCACTTTGTAATCTTCTTGGTTGGTAATAATATTCTTGCTCTCTCTCTTTGGTGGATGTACACTATCACACCGATAGTGGAACCACGTTAAATCACGGTGTTATTTGTTTTGAACTTGCTATAATTATAGATAATAACGTATTTATTATTATCTATATTTCGTGGGTTTATTTTTCTACGTTAGAGAATTATTGTGCAACATCTAGATTATTGTTATCCGCATTTGTTGTTGGGTTAATTGTGCACTTGGATTTCTACTCGTTTGGGACCTTAGAAATCACTCGCTAGCTTTTGCATTTGTGAGGCACAATTTTTACCTAACATGATTATTATGTTGTGAATGTGGTTAGAGAAGATGAAACTTGTTGTGTGATTACTAATTCAGATTTGTACAAGCTAAGATTAAAAGATAAGTTGTTATTGCTAAAATTCTTTCAAATAGTGGATAAACTTGTATTAGAAATTGAGTAGGGAGAATTTTGGGTGTATATATGAGAAACATGGCTTTGTATGATTTTCAGTTCGCCATTGAATTCATATTAAAGAAGATCAATTTGTGTATGCTAGTTACCAGTTACGATGTGGAAGGAGTTGATGTTGAAAACTTTATTGCTTGTCCATAGATTGGATTTATCTACATAGATACAAGTGTAACTTGGGTATATATTTTCAGAATAACAGATATTCCAAAGTACTCTATAGCAACATTGAATTGGTTTTTTAAGTTTATCAGAATTGTTGTTGATGATCATGTTTTGAAGTCTGAGTTTCTATATGAGATAGAAAAGAGATTAAGTCTTAGAAGTCTTGCAGAGGAATGTTTGAAAGAATTCTTTTCTAAGAAGAATTACAAGATTGCATTTCCTTAGGATGTGTATATTCCTGATGAATTTTTCACATTTCCAAACAAAGAGAGGATTGTTGCTAAGAAATAAGAGATTAAGTTGAAGGAAGAAGAAGAACTTCTGAGATTAAAAGAAGAAGAAAAATCTCAGATATTATTGGAAGAAAAATCTGCTATGCTTCTTGAGGAAGTTCAGACTGAGATTCATGAGGAAATGGAAGTTGATATTAAGTTGTTCAAGAAAGTGTTGTTCCCATGGAAATTGGTACTGAACCTAAGAAAGAACAAGTTCAAACTAAAGTTCAAACCCAAAGATAGTAAGTCTGATAGATGTCTATATAGTACTTTTCAAGGAAAATATTACTCTGAATTTGAAGTTAAAGAGAAGGATAACAGAAGTTACAAGTTCTTAGAAGCAGATTTTCCTAACCTTTATTAGTTTAACTTATGGGAGTTTAGGAGTTTGTTGATACCCAGAGAAGATAGGCATCTTAAATATAGGAGATCATTGGTAGTTGTTATAAATGGAATGAATGGTGAGAACTATCAGACTGGCACACTCATTGATTTTCAAGTTGCTGTTGAGGTGCAAGGACCAAAAGTTAACTTGACAGCTTCTGTGATGTTTTTGAAAGATATTGATAGAGTGAGTATAAGGTTCGTGATTAATAATCTTGAAGATGGTATGGTATTCAAGTTGAGGAGGGTGGTGAAAAGTACTTTTTCAGAGCCAATGAATGTGCAAAATACTCCTCTCAAGTCATTGAGGCTATTCAGAAAAGGAATAAATAAAGAGAAGATTATAAAGAGATATCTCAACACTTGTGCTAAAATTAAGAAGATGATTAATGCACAGTTGAATCTCATACAACTTTCCTGATAAAGTTTCTACTTGTTGTAGCCGGGTATCTTGGGATACAAAGGGGGAGATTGAAAGTCCCATCTGCAGTTGGTTAAAAGATATTTTACTAAGTATAGAAGTCTAGATAGGTGATCCAAATATCAGAAGACATAGAGATAAGAGTATCAGAATATCGGGTAAGTGTTGAAGTCTTAATTGTAGGTTCAAAAATATGGAGAAGATTATTCAGGGTTCAACTAAGAAAGTCTGAACTGCATGTTCAAACTTTGGTAGTTAAAGACATTCTTCAGATCATCAACAAAAGACCTTGAAGATACTAGAATACATGGCTCAATCTTACTTGTTTGAGTCATAAAATCATGTAACTTTAAAATAATCCTTTGTATTGTATAAAAACTTTCTAGAGAATCTGTTTGTAATAACGTTTTCGGTAATTAATCAGTAGTGCCTAACTAAATGTTTCTCTCTCTGGATATTCTCTTTGTAACTTGTAATCTTGTAACATGTGATCGTCAATGACAAATCATCTTTTCAGCCCCAATCTGTGTTCATATTTTGATTGTATTTATAACATTGCTTGTTTAGATATGTTTGGGAACTCACAGTGGCCTTGGTTGTGGCCGAGGTCGAGGACTCGGGTGGTAATCACGTAGTGGCGCGAGGAGGCTCACTTTGCACTTCTCACCATGCATGGAGTTGAGAAGTCTCGTCCCGAGCTCTCGAGCGTTCTTTATATTGAAAGTTTTAGAGAGAAACAGAAATTTACTAATGAAATAAATTTGATTTTTATCCAGTACTTATAATTAAGCAAGCATTCGGTTTTAGTAGTTTTATTTTCGAAAACAATGATATAAAATTAAAACGTTTTCTTTAGAACTTATGAGTTGGAGACTTGGTCTCCAACTTGAAATGTGATCCCTAATCTTGGGGAAGAAGCAACTGAATTTTAGGCCATCTGATCACATCTCTAATACAAACAGGGTTGCATCCCTCGAGGAATAACACACAGAAAAAAATATATGAATCATTTACTCTGTCTCTCTCTTCTACTATTCTCTCTACGTCTGCGGTTGTATTCTGCCCTACCATCGATTTTTCTACATCTGACATGCTTCCATTTTATTGTCATTATTGTTGACAATTGAATATTGATTGTATCAAAACATGGGGCTTTATGACTGTTATACTCACAACTTCAAGAGTAGTCATATAAAATGTTTAAGGTAAGGATTTTATTCGTGCATTTTGCTTTATTTCATCTACAATTACTAGTTCGGATTTAATTTTGTTAGCGCACAGATCTATTGGATTCAAGATCATCCAATATGAAGATCGCAATCTGAAGCTAAAGCTGAAAGTCGACTCTTAATATAAGTCTAATGTCAGTTTGTAATAAATGTCAAAGTTAGTTTTTAGTATTTTATTATTATCCTAAATATCTAGATATCATTATTTAGATATTAGTTTAGGATATTAGTTTAGTTTAATATTATTAGTTTTGCAAGTTGTAGGAAGTGTGTCTTAGAAGCTAACAAGAGAAGAAATCAGATCATACACACAACACACAACCAAGAACTTACTATTCACAGAGAGAACATCGAGAGCTTAAACAGAGAAATCATCAACCTTGTAATCCATTGATTATTAATCAAACAGGTTGGTAATCGTATATGTTGTTGTTTTTGATAAGAACTTGATATATTGTGGACCGAAAATTGGTATCAGAGCCTTAAAAAAAACAGATTCAAATCAAGTTTATAGAAAAACGACTCTGTGTTCTTCATTTCAAATTCATTTTCGAGTTTTAGAGTGTTATTGGGTTTGAAATCGATCAGGTTGTGATCGATTAGGGTGCTAGATCAATTTGGTGTTGTTTAATTTCAGTATAACACATCAATTGAATTCCATTTTGTGATTTTAGTGTCAAAACAGTATTCGACCTTACGTCACTGTTCCATAGATCAAATCTTTGAAAAGTGATTTTTATTGAGATCAAAGGGTTGTAATCTATTCTCAACCTGTTAGTGGTCAATTTGTTAGAGTTTGGTACTGCTAATAGAAGTCGAAACAGGTTTATTGTGAATTTCTGTCGAGTTTCTCAGTTGCAGGGACGAACTCGCGCAAAGTTCACATTTGCGCCAGTTCATAGTCAATTTTTGCGCCATCAACACGTCGCGCAAAACGTTCTTTCACGCGATCAACTGTTCGCGCAAAATTCCCTTCACGCTACCAACGAATCGCGCAACCCCCTGTTTATGCCACCCACAACTCGCGCAAACCTTCATTGCGCCATTCACACAACAGACGAACATCTCCACTTTGCGCCAACAACTTTTCACGCAAAGTTCACTTTTGCGCCATCAACATCTCGCGCAAAAGTTATTTCGCGCAACCTTTGACTCACGCAAAACTAAGTTTGCGCCATCAATATCTCGTGCAAATCTCTATCATCAAAAGTTTGCGCCATCAGCTTATTGTGCAAAGTTCAAATTTGCGCCACTAACGTCTAGCGCAAAACTCCATCTGCCAGACTATCTAAAGTTTGCGCTACCTTCACTTCGCGCAAAGTTTTGTTTCGCGCCACCTTCTCTTCACACAAAACTCTTTTGCGCCAGGCACTTTTAGCGCAAAGTTTGCCTTTTCTCCTGTACCAGACTTAGTCTTTTTCAGAATGACTTCAAGAGAAGCTCTAGCTATCAGAACTGACTCAAATCCACCAGTACTCTTCAGGGGAGAGTATGAACAGTGGAAAGATCGGTTCATGGACTTCATTGAAATACATGAGTTGGGTGAATTCATCAGGAAATCGATAGAAGAGGGAGTTATGGCACCAGTTTATGAGACTCGTACGGAAGGAACTGTGGCAACAGAGTTTGAACTTAAGTATCATGAACTAGAAGGTGATAACCTTAGAAGAGCAAAAGGTGATAGATTAGCAAAGTCTTATATTCTTCGAGGCATTCTAAATGAAATATACGTGAAGATAGACAGCTATAAGGCCTCAGGCAAACAGATGTGGGATCAGCTAGAGAAGATGATGCTAGGATCAAAAATTGGGAACCAGCTCAAGATATCCAACTGCCTAAACAACTATGAAGAATTCAAAGCCAGAGTTGGAGAAACACTAGCAGAAACTTATGACAGGTTTGTGACCTTGCTAAATGAACTAAGCAAGAACAAGGTCAATAAATCGCAAATAGAGCTGAATGTCAAATTCCTCAGCATTCCCCAGCCTGAATGGAAGAGGTTTGCCAGACAAATGAAGCAAATCAAAGATCTAAACGATATTCCACTTCATGAGGTGTATGAAACCCTCAAACAAAATGAAGAAGAGGTGGATGAAATACTGGATGAAAAGAGGCAGACTGGGAAGACAGTTGATGATACAGTTGCTCTTGTTGTGAAAAAGAAGAAAAAGAAGATAATTTTGTCTGAATCAGAAGAGGTTGAAGCTGAAGCAAACTCTGACTCGGACGACTGTGAACAACTGAAGCAGGCTATGCTTATGCTGAAAAAGGCTTTTCAGAAGAAGTTCTACAAGAAGCCAAGTTCAAACAGTTAGAGGTATTCTTCTGGTCCGAGAAACTATGTTCACAAGGAAAGGGTTGAAGGAAAGAGGTTTGAAGGAAAGAGAATAGAGGAAAGGAAGTCGGAAGTGTTAGACTGAAATTGTATTCAAGATTAAATGAGGGTCATTGTTGTAATTAGTGTTTGTGTGTGTGTTGTAAATAAGCTTAGAAGGTTTGACCTTGCTTGGTCATGTTGACCTATATATAAGCAAGTCATAGTGTTGTTTAGATGTGTGCAAGAGGCGTGCAAGTGGCTAAGTGTGTGAAAGCGTGGTATTGATTGAGAGAGTAAGAACACATAGTTGCACATCTTGAGAACACACACAAACACTCTATCCTGAAAGATTAATCACAAATAGGTATATGGATTGATGTAATCTTTGTGATTAATAAACAAAAGTGTTTTGTGATAATCTGTATGTGTTTATGCTAGTAAATCTTGGGCCACAATTGGTATCAAAGCCAAATCCATTTCAAAATCAAGAAAATTTTTTTTGAGTCGACACTGTTCACGTTACTGTTCACGAAGTCAAAATCAATTTTGATTTTTAGTGGAAATTTTGAGTTGAATTTGATCAGGTTATGTTCGTTGAGTGAAATAGATAGAGTCTGTATCGTTTATTTTGGTAATTGCACTATAATTGATCATCAATTTGATGATTTTGTGTGTTTTTGAGTTTACGAGTTCATGCACTGTATACACATCGATTTGTATAGATTTGTGTTTTTAGATCGAAATTAGTTGTTTGTATTGTGTTCAAGTTGTATAGGTGATCAAATTGTCAAAGTTTCAAGTCAATTGGACAAGGTTTGGATCGAAATCAGTGAGAAAAGTTGGTTTTTGGTCGACTTTCTGAAGAACACGCAAGGAGCCTAAAGAACGCGCTAGATCTGTAAAACGCGCAAGTTCTTCGATAGAACACGCAAGCTGAAGAATCTCAATTTTTGGCCAAAACGCGCAAGGCGTTGTTAGCGAGTTCTAGAAACTCGTTGGTCGAAGTCTGCGAGTTTGGAGAATTGAAAATTTTTTCTAAGGACCAAAACGCGCACGTAGTGATTAGCGAGTTTTACAAACGCGCTAGTCGAAGTGTGCGAGTTTTATCAGAACAGGGTTTTGCGAGTTCAGTTATCTGCGAGTTTGAAATTCTAAGAAATTTTTCTAAGTGTTGGAACGCGCAAGCATAGTTAGCGAGTTTGCTCAAACGCGCAAGTATTGACTAGCGAGTTTTGGAAACGCGCACATCTCTATTAGCGCGTTTCAACGTGAATAGTAACTTGCGTGTTTAGGCATTAGCGAGTTTTGTCGAGAATAGTCTCTTGCGAGTTTTACAGTGCTTTGCGAGTTTCCATACTTAGAATTTTTTTTGAGAAATTTTCAAAATTTCTGCGGAGGGGGAACAAAGTTTCTTTGTGATCAAAATTTCTGAATTTCTACCGATCATATTTCAAGTTTCTTTGAAACAGATATTCAAGATACAGTGTTATGCTTGAATTTTTTATCAGAAAGTTTTCTTGATTTGTTGGATTTAAAGATCTTTACTAGCTAATTTTTTTTCATCTTGTGTAGGTTTATACATCTTTCAATCATGGCAAATGAATTACTTTCTATGGGATCTCATCTGAAGCATCCGGTCTTGTCTATTGGAGATTATTCACAATGGAAGAAAAGGATGACTCAGTTCTTGAATCTAAAGAACAGAGATTATATGGATTCCATCCTCCATGGTCCAACTGAGCCACAAACGCATGTACCTGGACAAGCAGCAACAGCTACATCTCCAGAAATCCCAGATCGATATGTGCCGAAACCTTATCAATTCTTTAGTGATGCAGAAAAGGCAAGACACAAGATAGATGAAGAGGCACTTATCTATCTCACTATGGCAATCCTTAATAATATCTACAATCGCATAGATAGTAGGGAATCTGCAAAAGCTTTATGGGATGAACTGGAAAGATAGTTTCAGGGAACAAAGAAGTTAATTCAGACAAAGTTGAATCAAAGTATAAATGCGTATGAAGGCTTCCGTGCGAAAGAAGGAGAGACTTTGTTGGAGACATACAACCGTTTTAATGTGATATTGAATGATCTAAGGAGAAATGGAATGAACAAGTCAGAATCAGAGATCAATTATAAGTTCATTAAGAATTTGAACCCAGAATGGAAAAGCTATGCTATCAACATTCAGATGACTAAAGACATGGCTCAAGAAGACGTCAATGATATCTTCACAACTCTGTCTCAGCATGAGGATGAAGTAAAGGAGCTGAGTGCTGAAAAGAAGATAGTCAAAGATTCTCTAGCCTTAATGTCTGAACGTAAGAAAGGGTCAAGCTTCAAGTCCAATTCTTCTTACAAGACAAAGTCAAGGAAATCCAGAGCTCTCCTTACTGAAGTTACTGATTCAAGTACTGATAAATCTTCTACTGAAAGTGAAGAAAATTCAGATGAGGATATTCAACGTTTTGCTGAAAATCTGACTCTCCTCACAAAGCAGTTCAAGAAAAGTTTTGGAAAGAACAGATACAAGCCGAAATATGAGAGTTACAAGAAAGACAAGTACAAACCGAGATCTGAAAAGAAGTATGAGAAAAGAGGAGAGAAAAGAGATGAAAAGCGAGAAGAGAAACGAGAAGAGAAGAGAGAAGGAAAGAAAGAAGAGACTGAGCCGAAATATGAACGATGCTATAACTGTGGAAAACCAGGTCATTTTTCCAAAGATTGCAAGTTCAAGCGTACAAAGAATTCAAAATATTATGCTCGGAAAACACTGATACCAAAGAAGGTGGAAGATGGTCAGAACTTAATGGCGGAAGAAGAAAATTGGTTCTTCAAGAGTTTTGATGATGAATCTGCACACTTTACTCAGGTGTGTATGATGGCCAAAGTGGATGAGGACATTGGATCATCTTCTGATCATTCCGACTGTGGTTCTGAGGTACGTATTCAATCCTTAAAGGCTCAAGTTAAATTCATGAAAGAAGAGTTTAAAACTTTGAAAGTCAAACTTAGTCATGAAAGACAAACAATGTTGAATTTTCGTGATGAAAATGCAATGTTGAAAGATGTTGTTAAGGAAAAAGAATCTGAAAAAGATTTTTTGAAAAAGGACAAAGATGTTTTAAATTCAAAAATATCTGAGCTTGAAAGAGATCTTGTAAATTTAAATGCTGAAAAAGGTGATTTTAAAATAAAGTTTGAAGCGTGTTTTCAAGAAAGAAACGAGGCATATTGTAAAATCAAGCAATTGTAGGATTTAAATCTGAAAAGAGGACAGACTGAGCAAACATTAAATCTTTTAACAAACAAACTCCAAGATGTCCGATTTTATAATGTTAAAAAAGGTTTAGGTTTTGAACCAAATAATGTTTTGAAAAGAGCACTAGAAAATTTGTATAATTTTGATAAAATGGGCTCTACTCCTACAAAACCTGATATTCATGATACTTTTGTAAAAGGTAAAGTCGTGAATGATGATGACACTTCATCTTGTGCTGATTCAATTTCAAGTTTAAAGTATGTTGGTTTTGCTTATAACGATTTAAATGAAAGTTACAAAACAAGAAAGATGGAATTTAGTGAATTTACGTCGCTATTTTCTCCTTGTTTACCAACAGAGTCAGCCAAGGTTTAAGTAAATAGTACTGAATCTCAGTGTCAGTATGATGAATCTGATTCAGAAACTGATGTTGATAATCAAATTCTTTTATCGATTCATTTACTTCTAATTCCTCAAAAGAATCAAAAGATGAAAATATCATGAATCAAAACCTTAATTCTGATTTTTCAAAAATCATGATTGAGGAGATCTTTACAGAAATGATGAATGCTCCAGATCCTGTTCCTATAATAGAAAAGATGGAATCAAACTCTGAGGTGAATCAAGCATCTAATTTTGAGAAACAAATCACAGATCTTCAAAAGACAATTGAAGAGTTAGAAGATAAGAACATTGATCTCAAATTCAAACTTGATGAGTCTTCTGAAGAAAACAAAGAACTCTCTAGAGAGTTAAATATTTTAAAAGATGATTTGTTCAAACAAAATCTAAAGGAGAAAAAGATGTTTGAGTCTCCAAACTGGAATGTTCATTCTAATCCAGAGTTTGATACTATTATTTCTAAAACTTCAGTTGTTTATACTACTACTCCTGAATATCCTCCAAGTATTTTTGAAAAAGGAGAAGCTTCTTCTAATTCAAAGCCAAAATCATCTTCTTCAAAGAAAGCTAACAAGATTCTTTTTCCTGTTTCAGATATAAAAAGGCAGAATGGTAAAGGAGAATGGATGAAGAATGTGAAGGAAAATAAAGTTGTTAAAAATAAATGTAATATCAGTGATAGTGGTAGTTTGATGTGTAAAAATTCAAACGTTTCCAAATGTCAAAGTTGTATGAATGTTTGTACTTCATTGGATAAATCTAAACTTTTGACATTTGCACGTAAGAATTTTATCTGCAAACATTGTCATGATAATGCATTTATCATTCCTTCCATTTTTTCTAAATCTAAAGATGCCAGAAAAACATCTCGTGTCAAATCTGTTTCCAAATCCTTAACACATCAGGCTAAAAATTTTCATGCTAAGATTGATCATTTTTCGAAAAAGAAAACATTTCATGAGCTTAATGTTAAAAAGATATGGAAATGGGTACCTAAGCCTCGCTATGAGTGGCGAATTAAGGCTAAGGTAAATGATGTTGATGTATTGCAAAAAGCTAACAAGGAAGGACCCATATGGATATGGGTACCTAAGCAGAAGTAATTTGATCTTTTTGCAGGCCTCACATACATGGTATATAGATTCAGGATGCTCGCGCCATATGACAAGATTTAAGCATCTACTTCATAATTATGTTGAGGAACCTGCCGGTACTGTAAGTTATGCAAATTCTGAGGTTACTGGATACATTCGAGGACACGGATCTTTAACAAATGGCATCGTGACGATCAAAAGAGTACTATACGTAGAAGGACTTGATCATAATCTTTTCAGTACAAGTCAGTTCTGCGATAGTCAATTCCAAGTTCGGTTTACTGATAAATGCTGTTATATTGAAGATAAAGATGGTCGTGTAGTTTTTAAAGCTAAGCGGAATGCAAATCTTTATTCTATGGATTTTCCAACACTTTTTGCATCAAGACCTGTTTGTCTGATTGCAAAAGCTTCACGAGCTGAAAGTTGGGTATGGCATCGGCGTCTGTCTCATCAAAACTTTGATGCGATTAATCAGTTGGCGAGACAAGGTATTGTCAAAGGTCTACCAGAACTAAGGTTTGAGAAGAATTCTCTTTGTCCCGCTTGTGAAATGGGAAAGATGAAGCGAACATCTCATAAAGCAAAGACAGAATTCTCATCTTCAACACCTCTTGAATTGATACATATGGATCTTTGCGGCCCGATTAGGACTCAGTCTATCAACGGTAAGAAATATATTTTGGTCATGATAGATGAGTACTCCAGATATACTTGGCTGGAATTTTTAAAGAACAAATCAGATGCAGCAGAGCTGATCATTGAGTTTATAAAGAAAATCCAGGTTAGACTACAATTGTCGGTTATATCTTTGAGAAGTGACAATGGCACAAAATTCAAGAATGAAAAGCTTCAGAGTTATCTCATATCTGTTGGGATTTCTCACAACTTTTCTTCTGCCTACACTCCTCAGCAAAACGGCGTAGTTGAAAGGAAGAATCGAACACTGGTGGAAGCTGCGAGGACAATGTTAGCGTATTCTGAGTTGCCAATGTTTCTGTGGGATGAAGTCGTAGCCACTGCGTATTTCACACAAAACCGCACGATTGTCATCAAAAGACATAAAAAGACAGCGTATGAACTTATTAATCGTCGCAAACCGAATATTAAATTTTTTCGTACTTTTGGTTGCAGGTGTTATATTCTCAATGATCGAGACAATCTTGGTAAATTTGACAAGAAGACTGACGAAGGTTATTTCATTGGTTATTCGTTAACGTCTAAAGCCTATCGCATCTACAATAGGAGCACCAAGACGATCATGGAGAGCATTAATGTGTCATTCGACGAATCATCAACGTTGACTTCTGATCACAACAGTTCAGAACTCAAGCTTAAGCAGAAGGTTTCTATTCAAGACGAAATAGAACCCGAAGTCAAACAGAATAAGTCTTCTAATTCAAATAAAATTACAGTTGAATTAGACTTATTATTTTTTGATGCTTTTATGGATATCTGTGCAGATTTTGAAAAATCAAGCATATCCGCATCAACTTCAGAGGTTCCAATTATAATAGCAGATATTTCAGGGCCTTCTGAAAATGTCTCAATATCAACCACATCAGGTACATCTACACATATACATTCTGAAGGTACTAATGTTGATTCTGTGAATGCAGATCCAAATTCTGCAACAGAAGTTCCGAGTGATTCTTCTATTGCTCCGGAAATTTTTACTTCAGAAGAGGCTGTACAAGATGTCCCGAGTACATCTAGGGTTGATCAAGACTTACCTGCAGTATATGATGAATATGAGGAAGCTAATACTCAAGCTGACATTCATCCGATTCTAAGTACCATGAAATGGACACGAGCTCACCCACTTCATAATATTATTGGTGATGCACAGTCTGGTGTACAAACGCGTGCAGCATCAGCTAATTTTTGTCTATATTCAAGTTTTTTAAGTTCTCTCGATCCGAAGAAAGCTTCAGAAGCCTTGCGCGATCCAGATTGGATACTGGCGATGCAAGATGAACTTCTGCAATTTGAGAGGAACAAAGTTTGGCGACTTATACCACTTCCAGAAGGAAAATCTGTTATTGGAACAAAGTGGGTTTTCAGAAATAAGAGAGATGAATCTGGAGTTGTAGTTCGAAACAAAGCTCGCCTTGTTGCAAAGGGTTATTGTCAACAGGAGGGGACTGATTATGAAGAAACGTTTGCTCCTGTGGCACGACTGGAAGTTATACGAATCTTCTTATCATATGCAACTCATAAAAATTTAACGGTCTTTCAAATGGACGTTAAATCTGCATTCTTGAATGGGATAATGCATGAAGAAGTATACGTTGCTCAACCAGAAGGATTCATTGATCCGAAGAACCCTGATCATGTCTAAGTCTTAGACAAAGCCTTGTATGGACTCAAACAGGAACCAAGAGCTTGGTACGAAACTCTAACTAATTTCTTACTTGCTTCAGGATTCAAGAAAGGTACAATTGATACTACTCTCCTTCTGAAAAAGCAAGGTGATGATATGATTCTAATACAGATTTATGTAGATGACATAATTTTCGGTTCTACAAATCCAAAGTTTTGTAAAAACTTTTCAAGAATCATGGAATCTCGTTTTGAAATGTCAATGATGGGCGAACTGAATTTTTTCCTTGGTCTTCAAGTGAAACAGTTACCCGAAGGCATTTTCATTAATCAGTCAAAATATATTCGAGATATTTTAAAGAAATTTAACATGAGTGACAGTTCAGTGATGAAAACACCAATGGCAACGGGCACACTTTTAGATGCAGATCTTTCTGGCAAATCAGTAGATCAAAAAGTGTACCGTAGCATGATTGGTTCACTGCTGTATTTAACTGCGAGTAGACCGGATATTATGTTTGCTACATGTTTATGTGCTAGATATAAGGCCAATCCGAAGGAATCACACTTGATCGCTGTTAAATGGATTCTTAGGTATCTTAAAGGTACTACTGAGTTAGGCCTTTGGTATCCTAAGGGTTCGTCTTTTGATTTAACTGTTTATACTGATGCTGATCATGCAGGATGCAAACTGGATAGAAAGAGCACCTCTGGTTCTTGTCAGTTCTTAGGTGATAAGTTGGTTAGTTGGACATCTAAGAAACAAAATTGTGTTTCTACATCCACTGCCGAGGCTGAATACGTAGCTGCCGCAAGCTGCTGTTCACAAGTCCTCTGGATGAAAACACAGTTAAAAGATTTCGGATATACTTACCAACGAGTCCCTATCTACTGTGATTCTAAGAGTGCGATTGCGATAACAGCCAATCCAGTGCAGCATTCCAAGACGAAACACATCGACGTGCGTTATCATTTTATAAAGGATCATGTTGAGAATGGCGATATCGACATGCACTTCGTGACTACAGACTACCAGTTGGTTGACCTTTTCACCAAGCCGTTGGATGAAAAGAGGTTTAACTTTTTAGTTAGCAAACTTGGTATGTTAAACGCCACTTCATGATTCTAGGGGGAGTTTTCTAATCTTGTGTGTTATTTGCATATATTTTGGATATTTCATCATATGTTGACTGACTAAAGCGGAATCATTTGTATATTGATTACCAAAATCTTTTTCTTGCAGGATATTTTATGTGACAATGGCTTTTGGACAATTCAGTTCAAAACCCGTATTCAAATGTTTTCTTCTGAAGGATGCTTTCATGATTATATCTTTTCAGGAAGTTTTTTGTTTGAAAGGGAGTTTAGATATAATATTGCTATATCTTTTATAATAATAATTCTAAAAAGATTGACGTTTTACAGATATCAAGGGGGAGGATATCTAGTCAAGGATACTTTAATTGTGATATTCATTCCAGGGGGAGTTAAGGATTCTAATCCACAGGTATAACATTCTAATCCTTATACTCTAACACTTGTGAAAGAAGAACAACTTTCACTTGTGAAAAATGGTTTTAAAATGTTCAAACCACTTCACGATCTTAACATGTTTTTATGATTTGAGAAGTGTGAATTTTAAATGATTTTTGGATACTTGTGAATTTTATTGTTTATCTGGCCGTGTGTTCTTTAAAGAATAATACTTGTGTATTTTCTTTTCTACATACTTTGTCAAGTATTCATACACACGCTGGTTCAGTATTTTCAAATTGTCTTTGTTATTACCATGTATCAAATGATATATCTTTCTATGGTAATACTCCCGTCATTTGGTATTCATTGTTGTTTGAATCAAACGTCATTTCACTTTTAATGTGCTTTCATTGATAATATGTTTATATATTGTTCATATAAACAACATACGTCTTTGAATTCCCAAATATTTTTCTTCATGATAATTTGATCTAATGTTAATCATTGTCAGATTCTCAAAACATTTCTATTCTTTCATGATTATTCATTCTTATAAAGTTTTGAGAAATCTTAAATGCTTAAAATGCTCAAATTTCATTTATGATTTTTGATGAGCATACATACACTGACATGTGATTTCTTGTGCTTAAAATGTCAAGAAAATCATTGACCAGCATGTACTTTTAGGAACATGGGATTCAGTGTGAGTGCTTAATAGATCTTCCATGGATTCACGATAACCAGTGTTTCCTACCCCGGAAGAAATCCTTTGAGTGATTGAGGGGAGAGGGGTCTAAAAGAATTGAGTGTGGGAGTGAGTTGAGGAAAAATGGAAATGAGAGATTGGTTAGATGTGAGCTTATATGTTTAAAAGAAAGAGGGTGAGAGAACAGAGTTAAAAGAATATTAGAACTCTGCACCAAACATATTTCTGAGTCGGGCAGCCACATTACTGATTGGTTCACATTTCTTTGGTGATCATCATTGAAATAGGCAAACAGCCCATGCCATCTCTTGTATACAACCCCACTAGCTACTCATTCTTTTCTTAAAAAGAAAATGTTTGAAAACATTTTCTGGGGAAGCAACACATAATCTATCGGATCTTCACTTAGAAGATACTGATATTGAAAAAGAAGGAAAGTTGCCCCACCTTCGACCCTTTCTCATGCATGTTGAGTCCATTTATAATCATTGTTGTCTCAGTGATTTACATATGTTGATCCTTATGAAACACAATCATTGTGCTAATTCTTTCAAAACACAACCACGAGCACGCAGAGAATTTGTTTTTCTGTCAGAACATTCATAGAATTACCTTTGTGTTTTTCAATGATTGAATGGAAGTCCTGGGGAGTCAATATCAAACAAGCTCCTTAAATTGTACATTTGTTGTACACAGTAACTTTGTGTTACTGACATGCATTTCTAATTGTTTCATATGTTGATTCAGGGTTACAACTCTTAATTCGTTTGAATTTGAAAAGATTCAGATGAATACATTCATGGTTCAACGGCTCTTTCAGATCAGACGACAGATTTTATCACATCATGTATTGGGGAAATTAATGATTTTCCTATATCGGGGAGATTGTCTATTATCATAAGGGGGAGATGAAAGTTCATGAAGAATGTGCTTATCAGATGGTGGGAAGTTCATTCAATGACAGATCTGACCTTGAAGTGTTTTAATGATTTTGATTCTTACAAATCATTAAAAAGGGGGAGATTAATCAAAAGTTCAAGATCAGATTGAAGTTTTAAAGATTTCAGAGGTGATAAAGTTTTCAGATGATTATAGTCAAAGGTTAAAGAAAGCTTGTCAAAGAGAAAGTGAAAGAAAGTCAGAGTTTGAAAGAAAGGTTGTCTAGTCAGAGTTTAGTCAAAAGCTAATTCAAAGGAAGAGACAAGTTTAAAGAATTGTCAAAGATCATACAAAGTGTAAAAAGACTTAAAGATATCAAAGTTATGAAAAAGCAAAAGCTGAAAGCTGAAGACAATTCTGAAGATATGAAGACCTGAAGATTATTGCCAAAAAAAATTTAATCTTGAATCCAAAGGGGGAGATTGTTAGACTGAAATTGTATTCAAGATTAAATGAGGGTCATTGTTGTAATTAGTGTTTGTGTGTGTGTTGTAAATAAGCTTAGAAGGTTTGACCTTGCTTGGTCATGTTGACCTATATATAAGCAAGTCATAGTGTTGTTTAGATGTGTGCAAGAGGCGTGCAAGTGGCTAAGTGTGTGAAAGTAAAGGTGTAATCGTGGTATTGATTGAGAGAGTAAGAACACATAGTTGCACATCTTGAGAACACACACAAACACTCTATCTTGAAAGGTTAATCACAAATAGGTATATGGCTTGATGTAATCTTTGTGATTAATAAACAAAAGTGTTTTGTGATAATCTGTATGTGTTTATGCTAGTAAATCTTGGGCCACAGGAAGAGAGACGGTATCAAGCTGAAGGATCCAGTCAGTCAGAACCTCCAACGTGCTACAACTGTGGCAAAATAGGTCACTTTGCCAGAGATTGCCGAAGACCCAAAGTCAGAAACTTAGACTACTACAAGAATAAAATGCTTCTAGCCAAGCATCAGGAGGCTGGAAAGGCATTGATGGCAGAAGATGAGTACTGGCTTGATCAATCAGATGATGAGAATGAAGAGAAGGATGAAACAGCTCACATATGCTTAATGGGCAAGCAGGAATCAGAAGCTGAAGCTGATTCTGATGATGAGAAAAATGAGGTATGTGATTTAACTCATTCAGATTTCTTAAATCAAATGCATGTCATGTTGACCAAACTCGAAGAGTTAGAGTCAAAGCTTAAGCGAGAAAAAGGTGTTATCAATGACAAAAACAAATCAATACAGAAACTTAGCGAGGATATTGCTGAGAAGAATGTATTGATTGAGACAATGCATAAAAACTTTGATAACTGCGCTAAAGAAAAGACAATAATTCTCAAAGAAATAACTGAAACAAATTCTAAATTGAGAAAAAGTGAGTTTGATTTCAGAGAGCTTACGAAAATGTATTCTTCGTGTTCCAAAGAGAATGAATATTTACTTGCAAAATTAAAAGCTTTGGAAGAGAAGTTATACAAAATGGTTCAAACTGAACAAACCATTCATCTGAACAAACCCAAAGAGGAAATAGAGAGTTGGGGACTCGGATACGAGAATCCTCATTACCTTAAAAATGCTAAATCTGAAGTGCCTGCACTTTATGATTTTACTTTTATGAAACTAGCTCGTCGAATCCCTGAGCTTAAAGTTTTCTGGACTGGACTGTCAAAAGAGGATGAAGCCAAGGAAACAGAAAAACGAAAGAACACATATAATGTTCAACTTCCATTTCGTTATGCGAAGTTGAATAATAGTTATAATGATGATCCAATATATCAAAAGAAATCTCTTTCAAATGACTTCTTTCGGAGTTATTCTGTCAAAGAAATGGAGGCGAAGCCTATTCAAGGTAAACTATATGTCATTCCTCTCGTGTTGGAAAGTAAAATTTCTGAACTTGAGACTTCTTTAACAGATGAAAGACTTTTGATTGATATTGAACAAAAAGTTTTTTCAACTGTGCTTAAGAGTTCTGTTCTTTCTAAATCTTCAAAGGCTTCAAAATCTGATGATCTGTTTGGTTTAGATAATGGAGGGTTTGATTTTCTAAACTCTGATGGTGTTTTAGATGAGTGTATTGATCAATTTGATTTTAATGCGAAACATCCTAACCATTTATCTTTTGTTGTAAAATCCTTTGGATCAACCAGTATGTCTGAAAAAGGTAAATCATCAACGAAAGTTGATAAATCAGCTTCTGTGAAAGCTAAGAATGCGAAAGGTAAGAAGAAATCTCAGCATTCACAGAAACCGATCACTACTGGTAACCCAAAGAAGATGCATTTATTTGTTGCTCAAAAGTCTAACTCACAAGTTTCAAATGTTTCAGATTTGAGCCAGAAAAGGCAGGGAGTTAAGTCTGAATGGAAACCAAAACAGAAGATAGACGAGAATGCAAAATCTTTTTCAAGTGTTAATTGTAATAAGACTATGCCTAGTAAAGATGTTTTGAATGCGAATGTTGCTACTATTTTGAAACCAAAACTTGTCGTATATTGCAAGAAATATTCTATGAAGCAATTATTCGAGTTATCTTTATCTGCTAGAAAGTCTTCATACTATGATAAACATGTTTATGCTTCTCGTAAAGATTCTGATGTTTGGTTTGGAACTTATCATGTGCACTCTTATCATTCTAATGCTTCCAATGAATTTCAAATGAAAAACGGACCCAAATTTCAATGGGTACCAAAATCTAAATCTGTGTTGCAGGAACTCAAAGTTTAAAAGGGAGCATAGAACTTAGGCTTTTGAACAAATCAGTTCAAAACCCGGACTTAAATGTCAAGATGGACGCTTCTAAGCAATTCAGCTTAGAACCCGTACTTCAACGAAGTATGACTTCTAGACAAAACAGTCTAGGACTCGTACCTCAAAGAACAATGGCTCTTGAATACAACAGTTCAAGACCCGCACTTCAATGCTCAAAAGTCTTTACTTCAAATTTTGTTTTATGGATATCTAAATCTCTTGTTTCGTAATTTCTCTTGTGCAGATCCGTCATATGTGGTACTTGGATAGCGGATGTTCCAAGCATATGACTGGACAAAAAGGTATGTTGACCAACTTTACAGAGAAGTATTGCGGAACAGTTATATTCGGCAACGATCAGTTTTCACCAATACTAGGATATGGTGATATGGTACATGACAAAGTCACGATCAAGAAGGTGAGCTATGTTGAAGGCTTAGGACACAACCTGTTCAGTATAGGCCAGTTCTGTGACAAAGGCTTAGAGGTCAATTTCAAAGCCAAGAGGTGTTCTGTTCGCACTGAAGAAGGCGAGGAACTCTTGGTCGGCACGAGAAAGTCCGACCTCTACACAATCAATTTGTCAAACATCCAGACTGACAAGCAGGTTTGTCTACTATCTAAAGCCTCGATGCAGCAAAGTTGGCTATGGCATCGACAGCTCTCTCACCTCAACTTTAGATACATGAACAAGCTGGTCAGTGGGAAGTTAGTGAAAGGACTTCCAGAGCTCAAGTATGAAAAAGAACATCTTTGTGCAGCGTGTGAAAAGGGAAAGATGAAGAGAGCTCCACATAAACCAAAGCCTGAACCGAGTACAAGCTCTCCGTTAGAGTTGTTGCATATGGATCTCTGTGGTCCGATGCGAACGCAAAGTCTAGGCGGAAAGAAGTACATACTAGTTATTGTGGACGATTACTCGCGATACACTTGGGTCAAATTTCTACGTTCAAAGGATGAGACACCAGATGTTTTCATTACATTCCTGAAGATGACCCAGGTAAATCTGCAGAAACCGGTCAAGCTTCTAAGAACAGACAACGGCACAGAGTTCAAGAACAAAAAAGTTCAAGAATATCTCGAATCGGTCGGGATATCACATCAATACTCTGCTGCTCGTACGCCTCAACAGAATGGAGTGGTCGAAAGAAGAAATCGTACGCTAGTCGAGGCTGCTCGTACTATGCTAAGTCAATTTGCCTTACCTCTATTCTTGTGGGATGAAGCTATATCGACTGCGTGCTACACTCAGAGTCGCTCCATGATACACCGCAGATTCAAGAAGACTCCTTATGCGTTAATCAACAACCGAACACCGACAATCAAATATTTCCATATATTTGGGTGTAAGTGTTTTGTTCTAAACGATAGAGAGAGTTTGAACAAGTTCAGTGCCAAGGCGGACGAAGGCATCTTCATTGGTTATTCATCTACATCAACTACAAACCGTGTATATCTGAAGAAGTCAAAGACAGTTATTGAAAGCGTCAACGTTACGTTTGATGAAGAAATGGCTTCTGAACAACACAGTTCAGAACCTGTGATAATCGGAGTACTAGCTTCTGGGCAAATCAGTCCAGAACCTGCGTCTCAAGAGATCAAATCAGATGAAGTATCAACGTCTACTAATCATTTATCTGATTTAGATTTATTATTTGAACTGTTTTATGATGAATTTCTTGGATCTAATGTGAAGAAATCTGTTGTGGTTGACAGGATGGAAGACTCCACGACTACTCATCCAACCAGTTCAGATATCTCTATTGAAATTCCAGTTCAAATGCCGACTCCAACAGTTGAAGTTGTGGTCAATAATGAAGAGACAGAAGTTGCTGAACAAGTTGAACCTGCTAAGACTTCTGCACCTACTACTTCAACTGCAACCATAATTCCTCTTGAACTACCAGAATAAGGTACCAGTGGATTCATAGATGATAATATTGATATATATTCATATAATCCACTACCTCATGAACATAAATGGACCAAAGAGCACCTGATAAGCCAGATCATTGGCGATCCATCAAAACCGGTGCAAACTAGGTTAGCGTCAATGAATATGTGTATGCATGAATCCTTTCTGAGCAAGATCGAGCCTACTCGCATATCAGAGGCTCTTGCCGATTCAGACTGGGTAACTGCAATGTAAGAAGAGCTGAATCAGTTCGACGCACTTAAAGTCTGGAGACTCATACCCAAACCTCAAGGTAAAACAATTATAGGTACGAAATGGGTTTTCAAGATCAAGAAAGATGAAGATGGTACCGTTATCAGAAACAAAGCAAGACTTGTAGCCAAAGGATACAGACAAGAGGAAGGAATAGACTACAACGAGACTTATGCTCCTGTGGCACTTATAGAGGCAATTCGAATGTTTCTAGCCTACGCTGCTCACAAGAACTTCACTGTCTTTCAAATGGATGTGAAGACCGCATTTCTGAATGGCATTCTAAAGGAAGAAGTCTACGTCTCGTAGCCAGAAGTCTTTATCAATCAAGAGAAACCGACTCATGTTTACATTCTCGACAAAGCACTCTATGGACTGAAACAAGCTCCTCGCGCCTGGTATGATGTCCTATCTCAATTTTTAGTCAAGTCTGGTTTTACAAAAGGTACGGTAGATACCACTTTGTTTATTAAAAATGAAAAATCCAATATCATTCTTATTCAAATCTATGTGGATGATATTATTTTTGGCTCTACAAATCCTAAGTACTGTAAGAATTTTTCAAACCTTATGGTGTCAAGATTTTAGATGAATATGATGGGAGAGATGAATTTCTTTCTCGAATTATAATTCAAACAATTTTCATCGGGGATTTTTATCAATCAATCAAAATACATTTTTGATATTCTTCGGAAGTTCAAAATGGAAAATTCTAAACCGATTGGTACCCCAATGGCACCAGGTACTAAGATCGGCACCGATCCTTCTGGAAAGGTTGTTGATGTTAGGACTTACAGAGGAATGATAGGTTCTTTGATGTATCTTACTTCTAGTAGACCAGATATAATGTTTTCAACATGCTTATGTGCAAGATATCAGGCCAATCCCAAAGAATCCCATGTGTCTGCAGTTAAGCGCATTTTTAGGTATCTGAAGGGGACTGCAGATCTTGGTCTGTGGTATCCTAAAGATACTAGCTTTGAACTAACAGCATATACAGATGCATATCATGTTGGTTGTATGTTAGGATAGGAAGAGCACATCAGGTCATATACAGTTCATCGATGATAAACTCGTAAGTTGGGCATCGAAGAAGCAACTTTGTGTATCAACTTCAATGGCCGAAGCAGAATATGTAGCTGTTGCTAGCTGTTGTTCTCAGGTCTTATGAATGAGAACACAACTGCGTGACTACGGTTTTCACTTCAACCATATCCCGATATACTATGACTCGAAGAGCGCAATCGTGATAACAGCTAATCCTGTTCAGCATACAAAGACCTAACACATCGATGTCAGGTATCACTTTATAAAAGATCATGTTGAAAAAGGAACAATTGAACTTTACTTTGTAAAAACTGATTATCAGCTTGCAGATTTGTTTACCAAACCCTTAGACGAAAAGAGATTCAATTTTCTTGTCTCTAAGCTTGGTATGCTAAATCTTAAGACCTAATTAGTGGTTACCTATTAAAGTTTCTTATTGTAAATTTTTCTTCATTTCTTCATTTCCGCAAGATATCTGCACTTCAATATTTTGTTCATGATTTTAGGGGGAGTTTTACAAATCAAAGGAGTTAGGATATGACTTCTGATTATTTCTGATCAGAACTCGTACTTTCATTGTTTTTCTGCTTTTTGTCATTTTAATTTAAGTGAATAAATTTGCTTTGACTATGACATAAGACTTTTGCAGTTTTTGAGAGATGCTTACAAGATCATATCTTTATGACTTTAAGCTTAGCTTCATGA
Organism: Arctium minus; assembly: GCA_954870635.1. Lineage (NCBI taxonomy): Eukaryota > Viridiplantae > Streptophyta > Magnoliopsida > Asterales > Asteraceae > Arctium > Arctium minus. The sequence goes on along the minus strand of OX941096.1, from coordinate 7,734,214 downwards.
GATGTAAGATCGCACGTAAAGGTATAATCCTTTATCTTAATCTCATATATGATTGAAAGAAGGATAACTTTCAATCATAGAAAACATTGTTCTTAAAAGTTCAAACCACTTCCCGAATCTCAAACCGATTTCATGAATTGGAAGTGTGACTTTAAATGTTTTCAAGATTTATTTGTGCTTTAACTGAAATAGTTAAACCAATCTGAGCATCACATGCTTTCTAGGAAAAACATAATTTCATTGTGCTAGGACTTAACACAACTTCAATGGAATCACCTTAACCAGTGATTTCTACCCACGAAGTTAATCCATAAGTGATTGAGTGTGAGAAGTCAAAAGAAATGAGTGTGGTTAGAGTGAGCTTAATGTTTAAAAGAAAGAGGGTGTGAGAACAGAGTTAAAAGAATATCAGAACTCTGCACCAACTACTTTCTGAGTCGGGCAGCCACAATTCTAATTGTTAAGACACAGTCTCATTGGATTCAAGATCATCCAATACGAAGATCGCAATCTGAAGTTAATGCTGAAAGTCACTCTCAACCATAGTCTAGGGTCTAAATTGTAATAAGTGTCAAAGTTATAATATCTAGATATTATTTAGATATTATGTTTTAGTTTAATATTAGTTTAAGTTTTGATAATATCTTTAACAGATATTATCTCTCTCTCTCTTTTACAATCAATCAGATCAGATCACAAAAAAACACAACACATACTTTCAACGTGTAAAAGAGAGAGCTTAAACCGATCAAGAACATCAACCCGTGTAATCCGCGTTTATAATCTAAACAGGTTGGTATTCGTATATTGTTTGTTGTTTGATTATCTGGTAACGATCACGGACTTACAATTGGTATCAGAGCTGATCCAGATTCAAAATCAAAATTTTCAACTCTCTGTGTTCTTCATTTTTGAAGAACACTGATCAATCATCAAAAACTTGATTTTGCGGTTATTTTCGAAATCAAAGTGTTGTGTATTGTTGTTATTGATAAGGAGAAGATACTGTCAAATTTTGGTGTAGTAAAACGACCTCTAGTTGGGTTAATTTTAGAGTTACAGGTCGATTTAATCGGAGAAGACGACGTACCGGTCCTTTGTAATATATCGGTCTAAGCCAATTGACCGATAATATTTTTTTACCGGTCGAACCTTAGTTTAAACACTCTATCGGTCTTAAGCATTCGACCGGACTCTTGCAAATACCGGTCATTTTAATATCGGTCGAACTATTTTAATATCGGTCAAACACCTTCACAATATCGGTCTTAGAAGTTTCCTGGTCAAACACTTCCCTTTCCCGGTCAAAGACATCACAAACCAATTCCCGGTCTAAACTCACTTCGGGTCTAAAACCCAATCCCGGTCAAACCTTTCCTTTCTCGGTCAAACCCTCCACTATCGGTCTTTGATATATATACTATCGGTCAAACCCACAATTGGTCTTCTCTCTCGGTCTTCACTTTCCCGGTCAAAGATTTTTAAAACCAAATCCCGGTCTTATTTTGCAAACTTTCGGTCCACTCCACTCACACACTCCACTCACACACTCATACACTCGGTCAAATCCAAATCACTCCCGTGTCTATCTTTTTTTTTTTTCTTTCCATGCAAAAATCCTAATTCCACTTTCAATTAACTCTTTCACGTGGAAATCAAATAACTCTCTTTCCATGCATTAATTTGGAAATCAAAGAATATATTTTCGAAATTAATTTTCGAAATCCAAGAAAGTTCACGTGGCATTTAATTGGAATACTATTTTTTCTACCGGTCGCAACATTTTACCGGTCGAAAATTTTACCGGTCTTTACATCTTACCGGTCCAATATTTTATCCGTTCTAACAATTTGAATCAGGTTTTTATTTCTCTAAATCAGAAACAGAATGAATAACAGCGAAGCTAAAATCCAGAAACAAGGAGAGAAGAAAGAGACAGCAAACTTGTGCCTGATGAGTCAGATGAAGATAAAAAACGAAGATGATTCTAATGAAGAGGTATGTGATCAAATGCATGCCATGAAGTTAAAACTCCAAGAGTTAGAGTCGAATCTTAAGCGAGAAAATGGTGTTATAACTGACAAAAACCAATTGATACAGAAGCTTAGCAATGAAATTGCTGAGAAGAAAGTATTGGTTGAGGTTTTACATACAAACTTTGACACCAACGCAAAAGAACAGACTATAATTCTAAAAGAGAATTCTGAACTCAAGTCTAAACTAAGAAAGAGTGAGCTTGATTTATATGAGCTTACGAAAATGCATTTTTCATGTACTAAAGAAAACAAGACTTTAATTGAAAAATTAGATGCTTTGGAAAAGAAGTTATACTCATTAGGTCAAAGTGAGCAAACCATTCATCTTAACAAACCGAAAAAGAATAAAGAACATTGGGGAATCGGTTATGTGAAACCTCATTGCCTTAAAAAGGGGATAACTGAAGTGCCTGCACTTTATGATTATACCTCTATGCTAGTTTCTCACCGAATCTCTAAACTTCAAGTTTTTAATACTAAACTATCAAAGGAGGATGAAGCCAATGAAATTGAAAAACGAAAGAAGTCATCTAAAGTTCACCTTCCATTTTATTATGCGAAGTTGAATAATAGTTATGACTATCCAAATAATGAAAAGAAATCTCTTTCAACTGACTACTTTCAAAGTTATTCTGTAAAAGAGATGGAGGCGAAGCCTATTATAGGTAAAATTTATGTCCCTTCTCTCGTGTTAGAAAGTAAAATTTCTGAACTCAAGAACTCTTTATCAGATGAAAGACTTTTGATTGAGATTCAACAAAAAGTTTTTTCAACCGTTATGAAAAATGTTGTTTTTACAAAGGCTTCTACTTCTGATGACATGTTTGGTTCATCAAACGAAGGGTTTAATTTTCTTAACTCTGACGTTGGTTTAGATGGTTGTTTTGAACAATTTGATTTTAATGCGAAACTTCCTAACCATTCATCTTTTATTAAGAAATCTTTGGGAAAAACCAGTATGCCTGTGAACAGTGCAAAATCAACAAAAGTTGATAAGCCAGTCTCTATGAAAGCAAAGAATGCTAAAGGTAAGAATATATCTCAGCATTCACAGAAACCGAACACTACTGGTAAGCCAAAGAAGGTGCATTCGTTTGTTGCTCAAAAGTCTAACTCACAAGTTTCAAATGTTTCAGCAATGAGCAAGAAAAGACTTGAAGTTAAGTCTGAATGGTAACCAAAACAGGAGTTTGACGAGACTGCTATATCATATTCTAGTGCTGACTGTAATAAGATTACTACTAGTAAAGATGATATAATTGTGGATGTTGCTTTTTCTAAACCAAATCTTGTCGTTTCATGCAAGAAATATTCTATGACGCAATTATTCCAGTTACGTCAGTCTGCTAGAAAGTTTTCAAATTATGATAGATATGATCATGCTTCTCGAAAAGATCCTGATGTTTGGTTTAGATCATATCATGTTCCCTCTTATCATTCAAATTCTTTATCTGATTCTAAAAAGCAAAGCGGACCCAAATTTCACTGGGTGCCAAAATCGTTTGCTAACACTGTTGGATCCAATTGGAAATGGATACCAAAGAAAAGGGATGATTCTGTGTTACAGGTACCTACTGTCTAGGGGGAGTAGGAGAGACATGGTTCTTGAGTAAAACAGCTCAAGACCCGGACATCAATATCAAAATGGCTTCTAAGTACATCAGCTTAGAACCCGTACTTCAACGAATTATGGCTCTTGAATACATCAGTTCAAGACCCGCACTTCAAAGATCAAAAGACCTTACTCCGTGCTGAACATGAAGTTTGTACTCCGATACTCGAATGAGGAAATCAACCATCAAGGGGGAGTACATATTTGTCTGAAAGTTTATGCATATGTTTTACATTGATAATTTTTCTAATGCATAAATTCAGGGGGAGTAAAAAGGTGATGACTTCTGATTATTTCTGATCAGAACTCGTACTTTAAAAAGTTTTACTGCTTTTTGTCTTTTCAATTTAAGTGAATAAATTTTACTTTGACTTGACTTAGGACTTTTGCAGAATTTTTGAGAGAAGCTTACAAGTTCATATGTTTATGACTTAAAGCTTAGCTTCATGAGATGTAAGATCGCACGTTAAGGTATAATCCTTTATCTTAATCTCATATATGGTTGAAAGAAGGACAACTTTCAATCATAGAAAACATTGTTTTTAATGTTCAAACCACTTCCCGATTTTTTCAACATATTTTATATTATGGAAGTGTGATTTTAAATGTTTTCAAAGATCAATATTGTGCTTTAACTGAAATAGTTAAACCAATCTGAGCATCACGTGCATCATAGGAAAACAAGGAATCATTGTGCTAGGACTTAACACAACTTCTATGGAATCACGTTAACCAGTGATTTCTACCCAAGAAGTTAATCTATAGTGATTGAGTGTGAGAAGTCAAAAGAAATGAGTGTGTCAAACAAAGAACTAAGTTTGATTAGAGTGAGCTAAATGTTTAAAAAGAAAGAGCGTGTGAGAACAGAGTTAAAAGAATATCACAACTCTGCACCAACTTTTTCTGAGCCGGGTAGCCACATTTCTAGTGTTTCACAACTCTTTTGTGATCATTATTGAAACAGGCAACTAGCCCATGCCAACTCTTGAAATTATCCCACCAGCTACTCATTTTCTTCTCAACAAGGAAAATGTTTCGTTTTCAAAGGGGAAGCAACACATTTGCTATCTGATTTTCATTTGGAAAATCTGGATATTGAAAAGAAGGAAGTCTGCCCCACCTTCGCACTTCACTCATGCACATTGAGTCTGTGTTTAACTTACTGTTGTCTCAGTGGTTTACACAAATTTTGAGCCTATAAGCAATCATCAAGTGCTTAATTCTTTCTAACACAAGCACGAACACACAAGGAATTAGTTTCTTTGTCATAACGTTTATAGAAATTACCTATGTGGTGTTTCGATGATTAAATGGAAGCCCTGGGGGAGTCAACATCAAACAACTCCTTTCCAATGTATATTTGTTACACACAGTGACTTAGTGTTACTGACAGGCATGATAACTGATTCATTAGTTGATTCAGGTGTTACAGGATTATTTTGTCTAGATTTGCAAAGATCAGGATGAATAACTATTGAATTGACGGATCAGAGACTCCAAGTGGTTGACATTTCTTACTCAAAGTTTTGATGAAGTCGTTGCACTTTCCATCAAAAAGGGGGAGAATGTAAAGCTTGAAGAAATGTTCATTACAAGAAAAGCTAATCAAGAACTGCGAGATCAAAGTATTCTGAAGACATGCTGATTTCAGATAAATTTTCTTTGAAGATACTTTGCTAAAGCATTCTGAGTTAGAGAAAGAGATTGCATCTTCTGAGCTGAAAGAGAAGATCGTATTGTCAAATCATTTTCGTAATGATCTTGATCCAAAGGGGGAGATTGTTAAGACACAGTCTCATTGGATTCAAGATCATCCAATACGAAGATCGCAATCTGAAGTTAATGCTGAAAGTCACTCTCAACCATAGTCTAGGGTCTAAATTGTAATAAGTGTCAAAGTTATAATATCTAGATATTATTTAGATATTATGTTTTAGTTTAATATTAGTTTAAGTTTTGATAATATCTTTAACAGATATTATCTCTCTCTCTCTTTTACAATCAATCAGATCAGATCACAAAAAAACACAACACATACTTTCAACGTGTAAAAGAGAGAGCTTAAACCGATCAAGAACATCAACCCGTGTAATCCGCATTTATAATCTAAACAGGTTGGTATTCGTATATTGTTTGTTGTTTGATTATCTGGTAACGATCACGGACTCACACTAATGTTTCACAATTCTTTGGTGATCATTATTGAAACAGGAAACTAGCCCATGCCAACTCTTGATTAACCCCACTAGCTACTCATTTTCTTCTTAACAGGAAAGTGTTTCACATTTTCAAAAGGGAATGTAGCATATTTACTATCTGATTTTCATTTGGAAAATCTGGATATTGAAAAGAAGGAAGTTTACCCCACCTTCGCACTTCAATCAAGCACATTGAGTTTGTGTTTAACTTACTGTTGTCTCAGTGGTTTACACAATATTGAGCCTTAAAAGCAATCATCAAAGTGCTAAATTCTTTCTATCACAAGCACGAACACACAAGGAATTTGTTTCTTTGTCATAACGTTTATAGAAATTACCTTTGTGGTGTTTCGATGATTGAATGGAAGCCCTGGGGGAGTGAACATCACAAAGCTCCTTTCCAATGTGTATTCGTTACACACAGTGACTTAGTGTTACTGACAGGCATTTTAACTGATTCATTTGTTGATTCAGGTGTTACACGACTATTTTGTTTGGATTTGAAAAGATCTGGATGAATATGTTTTGAATTGAAGGATCAGAGGCTCTGTAAGAAAGACATTTCTTGACATAAAAGTTTTGATGAAGTCGTTGCACTTTTCATCAAAAAGGGGGAGAAGAGCTACACAATAAATGGTGAACAACACAAGTTTAGAGCGAGTATTCTGAAGACATGCTGATTTGAGAGAAATTTTCTTTGAAGATACTTTGCTACAACATTTTGAGCTAAATATGAAGATAATTTCTTCCCATCATCTGAAAGAGAGTTTATCTACGTCTTTTGGGGAGATTGCTACTTGTTGAAGACTAAGAGGGAGATTGCATCTTCTGAGCTGAAAGAGAAGACTGAATTGCTAAATCATTTTAGTAATGATCTTGATCCAAAGGGGGAGATTGTTAGCGCACAGATCTATTGGATTCAAGATCATCCAATCTGAAGATCGCAATCTGAAGCTAAAGCTGGAAAGTCGACTCTTAATATAAGTCTAATGTCAGTTTGTAATAAATGTCAAAGTTAGTTTTTAGTATTTTATTATTATCCTAAATATCTAGATATCATTATTTAGATATTAGTTTAGGATATTAGTTTAGTTTAATATTATTAGTTTTGCAAGTTGTAGGAAGTGTGTCTTAGAAGCTAACAAGAGAAGAAATCAGATCACACACACAACACACAACCAAGAACTTACTATTCACAGAGAGAACATCGAGAGCTTAAACAGAGGAATCATCAACCTTGTAATCCATTGATTATTAATCAAAGAGGTTGGTAATCGTATATGTTGTTGTTGTTTTTGATAAGAACTTGATATATTGTGGATTGACAAACTTTATGCACTGTATTTATATTTCATTCACTTTGTGAAAATTCTGCTTCTACGATTTTCTTTATGTTGAATCTGTCGCGGAGGACAGATTCAACTAGTGCGACATAAGTTACGGTTGCATTGGGTTTTTTTCTGACTTATCAAAGGTTTAATCTTCATTGATAAAGTTTTCATCTTTATTAATAAAATTTCTTTTTTGTTAAATTATTGATTTTTATTAATAAAACTTCAATATTTATTAATGCAGTTTATTAGGCATCGTTTGGCAAAAATAAGTTAGCTTATTTTTTGGGTACATGTTTGGATGGACATAATGTCACGGAGTTGTCTTCACAAGCTCGCGTGCGGCCTTAGTTCTCGAACTAAGTCAGCCAAACTACAAGAATACCGGACAATGATTAGCAAACAAGAATGTTAAGAAGATTGGGAGAACTCTATGCTTCTATTACTCAAGTTGTGAAAATGTGGAGTGTGATTTACAAATGAAAGACTACCCCTATTTATATCACACTATGGATCTATCTAGAACTTCATCTAGAATATTTTACTAGCTATTACAAGGAAGGATCTAGAGACATAATCCCTTGAAAGATATGGATCCTTATAAAGTATGCTTGGATCATCTTGATCTTTGTTTATCCATCCTTGATCCTTCTCCAAGCTTCCTCTAATCTCTTTATTGATCCGGAATGTTTTGGATTTCTGTAGAACCTTCTAGCGGGACGTGACATCCTCCCCAACCTCATCTCGCGACGCCCTAGTCGCATTCTTGTTGTGCCTCGGTCGGGTGTCTTCTTTCTCCCTTAGTCTTGTTATCTTGGTTCTTTGGATGCCTCGTTGCATCCTTCCTCGAACCTTTACTTTTTCTTCGTCTTCTCTTAGGACTCTTTCCCTTGCGACTCTTTGCTCCAACATCAAAACTCTTGGATTTTTGAGTAGTGTTGCTTCGTTCCAAGGCCTCATGCCTCTTATCTTCCTTGCGATCGTCCACGAGGTTAAAGGATCTTGACTCCTCCACGAGTTGTATGGTTGAAATCGACCTGGCCTTGCGACATTTGATGGTATTCACCAAACATGTCTGACCTCCATCTACAATGAATGAGACTAAGGTATGGGAAAGACGTGTACCTCATCAAAGAAATCCATCCCAAGAACGAGTTGGAAGTCGTCTATTGGGATAATGGTTAGATCCACGGTACCACTCCAACTACCGATCTCAATCCTTGCTCCCCTCGCGATTCCTCGGATAGGTTGAGCCAACGAGTTGACCGCCTTTATGGATCCACCTTCCTTCGTAATACGGACTCCATGTCTCTTGGCTTCCCTCTTGGCAATGAAATTGTGGGTGGCACCCGTGTCGACAAGGGCTTGAACATCTGATCCCCTTATCTTCATGTTAACGAATTGTAAGAATGGTCTCGACGTTGGTGGTTCCACTTTCGTCTCGACCGTGTTCAAGAAACTCAAGGAACCCATTCTCGTATCTCACGGGTCCATGGCATGGAAGTCGGTGTTCTTCGGACACTCTCGTACTCGATGTGGGCCATCACATTGAAACACTTCACCGATGATTTCGGTGATCCTTCAATCTCTTTTCCCTTCCACTTCTTCGAAGAGGGCTTATTGACTTCGTGGGTTCTTTTCTCTCCCCCACCTCTTCCTTCGTACTTCTCTTTGTGCCTTGCTTCCTCGTGAAGCTCAGCAATCGACTCATCTTCCGCAATTGCACCAGCAAGGCCACGACCTCGCATCTTCATCTTTGCCCATTGAGAGAACCCATCCAAAAAGTAGAACAAGGCATCGTCATCCAAAAGATCCGAGATCTCAAGTGTGAGGCTAGTGAACTCTTTCACGTAGTCACGGATCGATCCCGATTGCTTTAGTCTTCGGAGTCGACTCTTTGCCTCATGGATGGCATTCTCCGGGTAGAATTGCCTCTTGAATTCGGAAAGAAACTCATTATAAGTTTGCATAGTACACGTACCTCTCTCGATGTCTCCATGTCGCCTACGCTACCATAAAGTCGCGGTATCCTTTAAGTACATCGTGGTGGTGTGAATCTTTGTGGCGTCATCCTCGATCCCCATAGCTTCGAGATATCTCGTGACCTCCCAAAGAAAATCATCGATCACTCTAGCTTCTCTATTGCCATCAAAGGTTGTAGGCTTCGAGACCTCGACCCTTGGTGTAGGTGCACTAATGCTTATCCCGTTCGCCACAACTCGCTTGCAGATGCCCATGTCGGTTCGAACTTCTTCAAGTTGGTCACGAGTGATGGCTTGCTCTCTTTCCACCCTCTCGACTTGTGCATGCAAGGTAGATAGCTTATTCCGAATGATGCCTCGAAGATCCTCAACTTCTCGGTGAAACTCCAACTTCAAGATATCAAAGGTGGCCTTGACATCTTCTCGAACTTCTGAGTCTTCCACTTCCAAGACTCCAAGTTGTTGTTGGACATCTTCAAGGTGATGATCAAGATCATCGATCCTTACCTTCAAATCTCCGGTGGACTTCTCCATATCAACGACTCTAGCATTCAGGCTGGCCATCAACTCCTTTGATTACCCCTAACATCTGCTTCGAGTCTTGACTCCTTCATGATGAGACTCTTCCCGTCCTCGAGTTGCCTCCTCAACCGTAACATCCAACTCCACGTTGTTTGTCATCGCCTCGAACCTTCGCTCTGATACCACTTGTCACGGAGTTGTCTTTATAAGCTCGCGTGCGACCTTAGTTCTCGATCTAAGTCAGCAAAACTACAAGAATACCGGACAATGATGAGCAAACAAGAATGTTAAGAAGAATGGGAGAACTCTATGCTTCTATTACTCAAGTTGTGAAAATGTGGAGTGTGATTTACAAATGAAAGACTATCCCTATTTATACTACTCTATGGATCTATCTAGAACGTCATCTAGATTATTCTATTAGTTATTACAAGGAAGGATCTAGAGACATAATCCCTTTAAAGATATGGATCCTTGTAGAGTATGTTTGGATCATCTTGATCTTTGTTTATCCATCTTTGATCCTTCTCCAAGCTTCCTCCAATCTCTTGATTGATCCGAAATGTTCCAGATTTCCGGAGCACCTTCTAGTGAGAAGTGACAATAAGCTAACTTTTTGATAAGCTACTTACAGTAGCTTATGAGGAGCTTTTTGTGATTATTCCAATTATGCCCTCATTAATATTGATTATTATTTATTAACTATTAATTATAAATAAATATTAATTATTAAAATTTAATTACTATTAATTAATATTAACTGAAAATTATAAGTCAATTTTTAATTATACATTGATATTAATTTTTAATTATTTATAATTACTGATAATTATATAAATTTATTAAATATTAATCAACATATTTTTGTTATCAATTATTATTATTTTTAATTATTATTTGATTACTTTTTTCATATTATATGTAACTGTTATTCAAAATTATAAGTTAATATAGATTTTTTTTTATAAATTGGTCTAACAAATTAAAATTTTATAATATATATAATAATAAATTTCAAATTCTTTTAATTAATATATTATATTACTATCTTGTTTGTATTAATTAACATATTATATTATTATAAATTTGTTTTAATTATATCATTAAATATTGTAATTGATTATTTTTTAGATTTCATTTTTAGTAATTTTACATGTTTATAAACTAGTTTTTGCCAAACGTGACTTTTTCATCAGCTAACTTATCAGTTACCAACTAGCTTATAAGCTAGTTTGACAAACATAACCTTAAACTTTTATGAATAAAGTTTTAATCAAGATTAAACTTTGATCTTAACTATCCATTAATTGCTGTTTGGTTGGGGACTATTCATTGTAAGCTTTTACAGATATTTGTTGTGGGTTTTTGCAATCGCCAGAGAAGAGAAACGATGGAGGGTTGCAGTCGCCGGAGAAGAAGGAAGTGGTGGCACCATATTTTTTCATACTATTTTTATCGACGTGTCTTCATTTTTTACCAACGTTCAATATCGCCTTATGTGTTTTTAGCCTAATTCCGCCATTTCGAGAGATTTTTAAACTTTTTTGCTTGATTTTTGAGGGATTTTTAAGTTTTTTTATTGATTTCGAGTGAGTTTTTCGCCATTTTGTGTTGATTTTAACAGATTTTTTCGGGTTTTTTGGTTTATTTCAAGAGTATTTTTTGGTTGATTACGAGGTACGGTTGCGCTTCTAAAATAATAAGATTGCACCTTCTAGAACGATACGGTTGCACCTTTCACAAACCTAAATTTTTTTACCTTATGGTGGAGAAACAATACCGTGGCACATGCCACCGTCGGCACCACTATAGGTCCATCCCTGTTGGAGGTGGTGGTTAGAGATGTCGCTAGAAGGGATAAAAATCCGGTCCTAATCATACGTCTTATTTCTATCCTACCAATGAAATTAAGCCACATCATATTTTTTGTTATTTTAAAATATTTAATTAATGTTTACATTCTTTCTTTGATTATATATATTTATATGACCGGTGGACGTGAATTTTGGGAGAGACAATTCTTATCCATACCGAAGGGATAAAAAATCATCTATCTTAAAGGAGGATGAGAGAAGAAAATGTTTTTTTTTTGTATATTTAAAATGTTGATTACACTTGTACCCTATCTTATAAAAACTTGTTCACAATTTTTTTAATAAAAAATACGGAAAATGATATCGCCCCTCACTTAGCGGTCTCTCCATTACGGATAGTTAGGGCAAAGGACCCCTTTCGGATGCAAATGTAAATAGCGGAGACAATATTTCGATTTATTGAAGCCCTTCCTTTTACTAAACCATGGGGAGCCCCTAGTAGTTTACCGGACAAATTGAGTTGTCGTGACGAGATCTTTCTTAGTGGAAGATAGGAATTATCTTCATTACGAGGATGCGCCTTAAACCATATTTTGCAAGTTCTATAGGTGTTATGATAAAAACATCAGTTTTTAAAAAAAATGTATATTAGACTTTGTCCCATCGTCTCTAAACAAATTTTGTATTTTTGAACATGAAGAAATAAAGAAACCATACAAAATAGAAAAATGGATGTTTTTAAGATTTTCGAAGTAATTTGGATGATTTTTAGATTTTCGAAGCACACAAATGTGTGCAACCAAATAATATATAATTATATAAATACATATATAGGGAGAGGTTCATTTGAGAAATGGTAAATATATGAAAAATAGAGAAGTAATCTTAGTCATTCATCTAGTCAACATTTGCGGCTTTGACCACGAAGCACCGGATAATTCCTTGTGTGGTCTATAGAAGGTAGAGGGGTAATTTCATAAAATACACGGGATGAGTTCATATATGAATCTGTATGAATCACAAAGATTCATATATGAATCTGTTAATTAGTTCAACTGATTCATATATGAATCTTTGTGATTCACAAAGGTTCATATATGAATCTGTTAGTTAGTTCAACTGATTCATATATGAATCTTTGTGATTCATACAGATTCATATATGAATCACAAAGGTTCATATATGAATCTGTTAGTTAGTTCAACTGATTCATATATGAATCTGTTAGTTAGTTCATATATGAATCAGTTAAAAGAGTTCAGTTGTGAATTGCACTGGTTCATATATGAACATATAGTTCATATGTGAATTATACATGTTCATATATGAACACAGCCCGTGTGTTTTGTAAAATTTACGAAATTGTCCTTCTATTTTTTGGATAGCCGCAACTTTTGACCGGTCAAAGCCGCAATATTTGACTAGTCAAATCCGATCTTGACCATATGAATGTCTAGGATTACTTTTCTATTTCTCATATATTTACCTTTTCTCAAATGAACCAAACACTATATATATATATATAGAGAGAGAGAGAGAGGGGGGAGGATATTTTGCAACCCATTAAAAGGTTGAAACCCTTGCAACCTTGATCTCAACCGTTGATCTTGTTTGATAGTATTTTCTTTTTTTGATTTTTTTTAAATGCCACAGAAGGGTAATTTTGTCAAAACGTATATTTTGTTTTTTTTTCTATTTATTAATTACTAGATAATAATGAATCCCGATTTTATTGGAGTATGATTTTAAATTTTACAAGGTAGTTAAATCTTTCCAAATCTTCAATTATTCTTTTCTCTTTCTTTCCTTTCTCCCGTAATTTCTTCAATTTCCCATTTTTTTTTTCTCTTTCTCAAGTGTTTAATCTGAAGATTTGGTGTTTGTTTAGGTTGAAAAACAAGAAATCATGGAATATGTTGAAGAAGAAATCATGGAATATGTTGAAGCAACTGCTTTGAAAAGTAGTTTTATTGGGGTTAAACCCAACAACCATCATCACCCACAGTCGTTTTCCGACGATTTCTTCGCCGGAAATGGTGTCACCGGGATGATTTCTTTGATGACGGTCTTCTTGACTTCTCCGATGACGGTGACTTCGAGGAAGAAAACGATGATGTCCAAAATCCACATGACGCTAACAACGAAAAAACCCTTTTCGATTTGACTGTAAATCCTATGTTTTCAAATATGGCGGATGAACTTTCATGAAATGCTATTGTCGGGCTTGTTTGTTTATGAGTAATTTGCGGTCTAACACAGGAACTGACGAAGGTTCTTAGTTGATTAACTTGGTGTCCAACCCTATATTGACTCTTAAAGGTGGATCCGTTCTAAGTGAAACAAACGGGTTGTTTGCGATGGCCGGAGAAGATGATGAATACGATTGGCAGAGAAGACCTAATATTATGTAATATGTTTATGGCGTTTATTTTGTTTTTTTGCTCTCAGCAAAGAATCATGTAATGGTTTTCATGAACTGTAATTCATGTTCGAGAATTCTGTGGTTGTTTGTCGGTGAATTGTTGTTCATGAATGCAAAAAGTTGGATGCAATCTGTATGTAGTATTTGGTTGTTTGTTTTGTTGCGAATCTGTTTTCATGCATTGTAAATCATGTGTCATGTGGGACCAATTTTTGATTTGTAGAAAGTTAAAAGAATTAAGTATTACTTTTCATGAATTGGGTAGCATCTTTGACAAAGTGTGCCGGTGAATAGTATTTCATGAATGTACCTACATATATATGGCCTGTTAAGCATGTGTTATTCTATGTTACGTGGGAAATATTGGGTTTCAAAAGTTGGTGTCTGTATATTACGTAAGTTGGGTTTGGTGTGGTAGTAAGTTTGAACAATTGATTTGTGGAAGGAGTTCGTTGTCGGAGGAGATGGTGGAGGATATGGGGTTGGAATGTGGTGGGGTTATGAAGTTTCAATAAGATCCGTAGCACATGTTCCTTAATGTGGTGAATAATTTAAAGCTGGGATAACTGCTAGAGATTTACATCAGCATCTTGAACTTTGAACTTTCATACAGGTGTTGCATACTCTAAGCACATCGTGCAGATATACTCTTACCTCAAATTTATAGACTTCTATGCTTTAAATGCTACAAAAAAGTAGCTTAGAGTTTACAGGTGCTTGATTAATATTGCAATTGACAAACTGTAGCATAACGATATCGATAACTTGGAGATAAAATTCCTTTATAGTCTTTTCTTTTTCTCGGAAGATGCAGTTTAAATGCTTAATGCATCTGCTACCTTTGAAAATGTGGCACCCTTGCTGTTCCATCCGATAAACAATATGCAGTCCTCAGATATCGAGTGGTGTTACGACGTTAATGGCGGCGGTGATGAGGAGGAGGTGGAGGAAGTGGTGATGACGGAATTCTTTTTGGGTGTAAAGGAATCGGAGAAACAGAAGTTGATGACGGCCATGGTTGATGATGAATCGCAGGTTTTGAATGAGTGAATCAATGGAGATTTGTTGACGATTTGTTTGATGATAAATTGCAGGTTTTGAATGAGTGAATCAACGGAGAGATTTGTTGACGATTTGTTGATGAATAGTAGGTTTTGATATGATTACGTGAAATTAATTAAATAATTAAAATACAAAAACTACTTTCCAAAAAATGGGGTCACGTTTCCATTATTAGGTTTGAATCTTTTTTTTTTATTCTTCCAAATTTGCCCTTCACTGGGTGATATTTCGTTAAAAAATAAAATGTTAAAATGAAATTAGAAAATATATATTAGATGAATTAATCTTGTCCGTTGGATGTGTGGAGATCTATGGTATAGGAGTAGGTTGCAACAATTTGTTAGGGTTTTATAATAAACCACCCCTATATATATATATATGTATATATATCGGTTGGGTAAAGACAACAAAAATGAGTGTCAATATGTAAACATATTTCCATCTTTTACAAGCGCAATTTGTTTGTTTTTATGTACTTGGATATTAATAATTCAATATTACCTATTTTGTTATATGTACAAGGATTAAATCTGTCAAGTCACCAAATTCGAAAACACATAATTGTGTAAGAGAACGATGACAACCAACCCAACCCGCAAGTGTTGGGTTAGGTTACACTCTGTAAAGGGCTAGGTTGAATTGGGATTTTTTTAGAGTGCCGTAGTTTGAATGGATTGTTTAAATGCCTCAAACCGCCCTATCCAAACCACATAACACCCATACAACTAATAAGAATTCAAGCAAAAAATATAACAAGCAACATCATCACCATCTTATTAATTTGAAGTTTTAGTTAATATTTTCTGAAGCCTAACCAAGTGTAACCAACACATGAAGTAACCCGAATGATCACTAAGACCAAAGTGATCCATCGACGCCATCTACGACTCGTGAATTTGCAATCTTTTTCGCAACAAGATCTCGCAACTCTATTTCTCCAGGGAATCTCTTAATCCTCAGCTTAGAGTAAACCTACATTCCATACAACATAAAACATACAAAAGTTCAAATTCAGCACCAGGGTTTGAACACTAATATAAACCAAATCAAATGAACTCGGTGTATCGCACACAAAAGTAGGGTCTTGGAATTTAAATTAAATCAAACGAATTCAGTATATCCTAAACGAACATAGGGTCTGAGAATTTAAACCAAATCAAAAAAATTTAGTATATCCCACACAAACGTAACCACTACCCAAAGGGGTAGAGAAGTGGATTGATTTGGGAAACTCCCTATTTGTCACCTCACCAAAGGGTATTTGAGACATTTCCCCTTGTTCTTTTGTTGATGTTTCACAAGTCGGGGGTCCTCAAGGAAACCTCCTCTCCACCTAGGGGCAAGGTCTGCGTATATCCTACCCTCCATACCCTACCTCTGTGTATATAGAGTTCGTTCGGTTTGCTTATATTCAAACGCTTCTTTCAAACCATGTGTTCGGCCAAAAAGCGGAAAGTACGAGTTACATAACGTATTAGCACAAGAAGAGTACTTTTACCTGTTCACCATTACATGAAACTTCAAAAGCACCAGAACTTTGTAGGAAACCTTGAAGGAAATTTCCAAGTAGCCAAGTTGAAGAAATTGTCCCAAATCTATTTGCCCGCAAGGAATAGTACCATGGAGGAGGTGCTGCGAATCCCAATCTCGGGAAAATATGCTCGCCGGCCATCACAACGCCTATGACGCCAAATTGAACCACCGGTACCACTTTGGCAACCAAGCGCTTTGGAAGCGGAGGTGGGTAGTTAGATAGAACGACATTGAGTCCTGGAAAATTGGATTCCAACATGTTCTTCATTGTCTCAGCATTCCCTCTGTCCAAGATTAACCAAATTTACATCTTTCAAATGGATAAAGAAAAAGAGATCATTAAGTATGGATAGAAAAAATGGAGCAACATAAAATGTCAAGAAGTGAATGCAAAATATCCATCAGAACAACTTCAAATCTATTTTTGTCACCTTTATTTAAAAGATCATCATGGAAACAGCTTGTCTAATCCTTTAGGGTGCGTTTGGTACGCAGACAGGACAGGACAAGATGGAACAGAACAGGACAGTTGTCCAGCGTTTGGCAAGACATGACAGAACTGGACAGAACAGGACTTGACCGGTTAAATGACGAATTTACCCCAGATGAAAAATCATAGATTACATCACATAAAACTAATTGATATCACTAATACATAGTGCAATGGATTATCAAAAACATAAAACTAATTTATCACGATTGGATTTTGGATATAGAAATCAAAACCCAAATTTTAAGTTTCGGATTTTAGGTTGTTTAGGGTTTGGGTTGGTCGGGTTTCGGATTGATGTCGGTCGGGTTTGGGTATTATATAATGCAAAAGTTATATATAAATTCAATCGTTTTTTAGGATGAATACAATTGATTGAAAGATTGATGAAATCGATAGCAAGTTTAAAATTTATAAAATATTTCAACAGACTATAATTTACGATTTTCAAAAAATAATTAGATAAATATATATATTTATGTTATTTCGGGTTTTCTAACGGGTTGGGTGGCCAACGATAAAACCCAATCCGAACCCGGATATCCTCCCAAATGTCGGGTTTCGGATTATCGGATTTCGGGGTATTCGAGTTTTGCAAAAACACCTTATCTTCGGTTCGGATTCGGATTTCGGACTATTCGGGTTTTGCACACCCCTAGCTTGGAGGCGTGGATGATGAGAAGACATGTTTTATGTTTTTAACAAAGGGTATATTAGTCAAAGTATTGCTGTTCTACTTAGTTCCAGGGGGTTGGAGTGGGACAAGTGTGTCCCATGCTTGTTCCACTTAGTTCTAGCGTGTCCCACATATGGTCACACCAAACATGAGACAAGTCTGTTCTGTTCTGTCCTGTTCCACTCTGTTCTGCATACCAAACGCACCCTTAGGGTAGAGGTATTGTGTGCGTACATTCTCCCCTCCCTAGACCCTACTTCGCACGGGATTTATTGAATTAGTTTGATTCGGTTCTTTATTTTACATAAAATCATGAACACAACCTCTCTACTCCTCTAGAATAGATGTAAGGTGTGCATACATCCTACCCTCAACAAACCCTACTCTGTGTGGGAATTACTAAATTCATACTATTTGGTTCTTTATTTAAAAAAAATCACGAACACAACTAATCTACTCCTTTAGGGTAGATGTAAGGTCCGCGTACATCCTTCCCTACCCAAACCCTACTCCGTGCGGGCTTTACTATATTCGTTTGGTTTGATTCTTTATTTCAATGAAATAATAAAAAGATTGCACGAGAGGAAGACAGAGGCTATGACCATGGTAGTTATGGTCCATGACACAAGCCATGTCACCAACACAAAAGTGAGCCATGTCACCAACGCAAAATTGGTATATTGCATGAAAATGCAACATGTTCTAATTCCATACCTATTTAATGTAACATACTTCAAAACCTTCATTTGGTACCTCAAATGTGCATCACAAATGTTTAGGTACCTAGAGAATGCATGAAAAAGCGATGTACTTTGGTCCAATCCTATTTTGTGTAACGTACTTTAGCCTAAATGTTTAAGATATCACATTTGAGGTACCAAAATAAAGGTTTTGAAATTACGTTACAAAAAAAAAAAAAAAAAAAAAAAAAAAAAAAAAAAAAAAAAACTGACCAAAATACATGAGATACCAAAATAAAGGTTTTGAAAGTACATTAACCAAATGCTTATCGGGTAAGCTCTTACCCACAAGAGTCACTACCTTCACTTATCTTAATCGGGTACCTTTCTTGGCCATCAAAATGGATTATTGGTAAGCATCTTTTACCCGGTAAGCGCTAACTTGGTAAGAGTCTTCTCCATAATTGTTAAAGGTGCAAGGCGTACTTAGGCTCAAAGGGGTCCTGGGGCCTAGGCGTGAGGCACGGGCCTCACGAGCGCGAGGCGCATCGAATAATAAAAAAAAAATATATATATATATATATATAGAGAGAGAGAGAGAAAGAGAGACACACAATTATGTAGCAACAGATACAAGCCTCCAATGCAGTAAATACAAGCCTCCAATGCAACAAGTCAGCAACTAAAAAGATGTTTAACGACGTACAAGAAAGAGGTTTTGGGCTTAAAGCCGTGAGAGAGAAGAATGAGATATGGGATGTATTTATAGGGCTTAAAGCCGTGAGGGAGAAGAATAGATATGGATTGTATTTATAGGGGGACTTATCTAGTTACTCTTTTTTATAGGAGATAAGAATGGAATAGATCATAGACTTATCACTTTCCTCATAACTCCTTTTTGTAGAAGCCTAGGAGGTTAAAAGGCATCATTAATATTAAAGTTGATTTAATTATTAACTTTTTTTCTGCAGAATTCTAAGAGGCAAAGTAAGTATTTTTTTTTAAATATAAATATTCATGAAGCGCACTTAAGCCCAAAATGCGCCTCGGCCCAAGGTGCAGCGCCTTGGTGCGCCTCTGTAACACGCCTCGCCTTGACCTCTAAAAATCCCAGAGCTTTGCGCCTTATGCGCGCCTTTTCACAACTATGGTCTTCTCCCTCACGTACAAGGTAAGATTGTCGATCCTTGCTATGCCTCTTACCGAGTAACATTCTCGGTTCTTGTCATGCTAATCCAATAAGGTAAATGACACCCGAAGCGCTTACATGGTAAGTGTAAGGTAAACGACCCCTAAGTTTGAACAATACTATACATTCAGATAATAAGAATGCATGACATCAAGAAGCAAAAATAATAAAAGTAGAGGAACTACAAGTTTAATTTTATAAAACAGAAGGCACAAGCACTCAATAAGAAACATGATACAAGATAGGTTGATTTAGCACATTTAAGGGCATGTATGACTAGTATCAATGTTAGTTCATAAACATACGTCTTTCCCCAATGTGTTGAATCTCATTTTTAAGATCCAAGTCAATAGAGACAAAAGATAAAGATGGTGTTCATATTGGGGTGGAATGAATTTTAACCCAATTAATATAATCATTGATTAACATTATATAAAACCAAACATCATTATTCATTATCATCCCCATTACCTATGTGAACCAAACACCATTAATCATTATCATTCCCATTCCCCACCTTCTAATACCCCCAACCAAACGCCCCCTTTGTATGGCCCTTCCAATCTTCATCGTTGGCAAAAGAAGCCAACTTTTATTATTATTTAACTATGGATTTGCGATTACGTGTCATATATCTTTTCACAAGATTTGTGATCACGTGTCATATATCTTTTCACGAGAAACATAAGGATGTGTCCTTGACTTAGGGGCCGTTCACCAAACGCTTACCGGGTCACTTACTTTACCAGGTGAACATGGCAAGGACCAAGAATCTTATAAAAGGCAGGACAACAATTGAGGTTCTTACCTGGTTAGTAAGGGAGAAGACTCATACCCGGTTAGCACTTATCGGATAAGAAACGCTTGCAAAAATTCCATTTTTGTACCCGAGAATGTTACCGGACAAGGGAAGTGACGGTGGTAACTATTGCCGGTAAACGTTTACCTAGCAAGCATTTAGTAAACGGCCTCTTACTCTCATGTGTAACAACAAAAACCTGTACAAGATGTGTTATGTTGCATTTCAGAATTCTTCTTGCATAAATCCTCTTCTAAAATTCTAAATGGAAATTTTCACACCGCAAAGGTAAGATCCAGATTTTGATTACTTCCACCATAAGGGGACTAATACACAATAACCCCCAATTTCCAAATAGATGGTGTCAGATTTTGCCAAAAAATCTCATTGTTTTATGTTCCTTTCCCCGCTTGCAAATTATAATCACATATGTAGACTCACGAAACACATCAACTCACTCAAAACTTAGTACCAAAGACGATAAAATGCAAGTCTATGTATGGTTTGAAATCATGAAAGCTTAAAACAAGACGAGTAAATAAAATTGAACACCGTATTATTGACTTCAACCAAGTAAACAATAACTATCTACAAAGGGGGGAAATAGATTGAAACCTGTAAGAACATGAGGCGCAGAAATCAATATTGACCGTGTTGCCTAATCCGATCGCTCCACCAAAACCACTCGCTTTCTGTGAAATTACAAATAAAGAAGAATACACAATCAGATCAAACTCAGATTAAGCTTTTGATGAATAATTTAGAAAATAGATAGTAACCTGCGTGGGGAAATCGAGAGGTTGTTGGATCGAGGAGGTCTGAAAATGTTGTGGCCGAACATGGTGGTGAGGGGCGGCGTCTTTGGCAGGTGCAGGAGCGAAGAGATTGAAGACGTCTGAACAAAAGAGAAAAAGAGGTAATCCTACAAGAAGAAGCTGAGCTCTATCCACTGCCATCTTCAAACTCGATTCACTACAGAAAGGGGGAGATCGTAATTATGAAGATGTGAAGGTTTACAAATTTGTTAAAAAACATAACCTAATTCGTCTGCCATTGGAAATTAATTTTTGAGTAAAGTACAAATATCATCCTTGTGGTTATATGAAAATTGCATATTGGGTCCCTCCCTCACATTTTTTAATGAATTGGATACATGTAGTTTCATTATTGTTGGTATGGAAACGGGATGGGTATTGAGCAGAAATGCATCTCCCTTCCCTGACCCAGCCTTGACTAATCCCTGACAGGTTCAGGGGGACGGAATCCCGGCGGGTTTTGGAAACCCATTGGGTACCCATTTAGTAAAAAACAATATATTTTAAAATTAGAATTATAATTAATTGTCACTACTTTAATTAGCAATGTTGAAAATCAAACTATATTTGTCATTTAATAATAAATGTATGCATATATACACATATTTTATTTATACACACTGTATAAATATATTAAATAAAGTAAAAAAAATTAACCGAGTTCGGACTAGGGGCGAATAGTGCCATCCCCGATTCTGCTTCTAGTATGAAAGTAAGTCCCCGTCCCCGTCCCCGCCCCGTTACCCACCAAACGGGGGAATCCCTGCCCGTGGGGTACTCGCCTCTATGGTAAAATTTCCATCTCCAATTATTGTATCGGTTCACGTCATTACCATCAACCCCTCGTTAAAACCACTATGTTAAGCCCCCTTACCTGCAGTTTTGTTATTTGAGTTGGTTCCCTCCAATAAAAACCCCCGCAGTGACCTCCCTTCACTACCTTATGGAACTTCGTCATCTTCTCCTCTTTACTCAAGATTTTTCTCCTTTACTGAGTTTCCTCCTTTCTCCCATTGAAGGTTCATCGCGATTGTGCTTCACTTGCAATCACTCACACATATTGGACATCCATAAGTCCATGTTGTAGGGTTCCATTGTTGCGAAAGGAAGTTTTCATTTAAACTGTAGCACCCTGTTTCCATAATGGGTGTCGTTACTTTATTTTGATACAACTAAGCCTTGTATGTGAACTGAATTCAACTTTATTTCTTTCATAACTTATGATTACATCATAATTCAAACATTAGCGGAAATGTATCTCAATAGTTTATAATACAATAAATTTTGCTATTGATTAGAATAATACTACTTCCTGTTATTCATCTTTACTCTTTCCCTGAGATACATACATGAAATACGTAAGTTAAAAGATTTAGTGAGTAGTTGGTTTCATTAATAAACAATTTTCATGATACTTACCGATTAGTGAATGATAATTCACTAAAACTCTTTATCATGCATAAAAAATGCTATAGATATCACTTGTGATATAAGTATGCTACAGTTGTCTTGAGGTCTGCTAACCTGGGGGTCTATAAAGGTTGCCCTATAAGATCCGCTTGCAAGACGTCCCTTCTTGTAATATCCCGTACATTGGATATTTATGGTCATACATAACATGCATAAACTTTCATGCCTTATATGTGAAACACATCATAACATACCATATATCTTGGCTATATAAATGTATCATCATTTCATGTAAACCAAACATGCCAAAACATCTCATCAAATTCTTCATAATGCATAAAATACACTTATATAGCATGTATGTATCTCATAAATCTCATAACGTACACACCTTTATTACTTCAAACTTTTATTACTTCAAACTTGGTAATGTATTGAGTGATTTCTTATTTTGGTGTGGAAATAATGGATCATTTCAACTACTATTTATAGGTGATAGAACAAGGCTAAAGCACTAAAAGTGTTGTGCGCAAGACTGTATGAGATGGAGAGATAGATCTGAACGTATACGTACATACAACTTTCCGCAAGGCCGAGTTACAGATCACCACAGGATAGGCTTCACTCATCATTCAATCAGTGATGTGATGCAGGGAGAGAGTTTGGACTACTTTATCGATGCCCTTCTTTTGTAGCAAGAAATGGATGCAGTTGCAGCCTTCACCGCCAGCTGAATCCTTCCTTACCACCGACAAAATTCCCATTTTGTTTCAGAAACTGCAGTTTGCTATTTTAGCTAGCATTTTTCTTCTTTCAATGACAGATCAACAAGGTTGTAAAAGAGAATACATTACCAGATGGTTCAAACATCATTATAAGAATAAAATACTATTGTCGATGGATGATTTTCAATTTGATTCAACCTATGAAAACGCATCTGGAATTTTCAGTGAAACCAAAAGCCATTAAAAAGTCTTTCTGCACAAAAAGTGTTATACTAAAAACATATATCTATCTAATCATCATCACTTTCGTCACTGTATGAAACAAGGCCTCCAGTAGCAACATTGTAGATAGACCCCTCATCCAACCCTGAGGGTCTCTCTGTGTTAGTACCAGCATCGTGTCTCGTCAAAATGCCACATTCTTCAGAGTTCCTCCATGCTTTCTTTGTTTGAGGCTTCACTACTCCTAATGATCGTTTGTGTGTCTTCTCCCTATGTGATGGTTGTTCCTACAAACCAAATGCATATAAAATTATTCAACAAACTGCTAGTTCATAGAGGAATACCGGGAAAAACACAAACAACAGAGTTCAAATTCAGACACTATTCCCAGGTTTAATAGGTCACTTGCTATGCAATCCCAGGAGATGAAAAAGTTTGAAGACCCAAAACCCATCACGGAGAGTTACATACACTGTTCCATGTTGACTTGGTAATACTGTCATTTTGTGGAACTTGTGTGCATAGAGATCGGAAACATGTAAAAACCAAATCTAACCTCAAGTTTAGGAACCACAGGTGTTTCCTTTAGCTCATGTATAATGGCAGATTGTGCAACCACTGCTTCCTGCATTAATGCATCATAAAATGGTTTGGTAAAAACTAACAATTTTAAAAAGCACAGTGCATTTAACTTTGTTCTAACAAAACAAGATCAAGAAAGACAGTTATTATCCTTGATGGCAACTGGAAACCATACTTCACATCCGAACAAAAAGAAAAAGGAACATTTGGAGGAGATAAACCTAGCTTTAATAGACTACATGATACATTCCTAGGAACGATAATCAACAGAAGGTCCATTTCTAGTGGCAATGAACATAGGTATTAGGTGGACGGCAAATCAGACTGAAATCCAGATAAGGATCCGTCCAATTCTATAACTTAGGTAAAAAGTCGATGATCCACAAAAGGAGGGAGACGGTGTTTTTCTGTGCAGCTTTAATCAAAGCTACTATCCTTCACATCTGCCGTTTTGTCAAAGGCACTCTTCCGGTCAGATATATGGGTGTTTCTATCATCTCTACAAAGCAGGTCCATTAGAGATTGCAAGGTGCTTGTGAAAAAGGTCAAGAACGGAATTGGAAACTAGAAGTGCAAGTCCCTATCATCCATGGGATGCCTCCAGCTTGTAATCTTAGTTTCAACAGCAATTCCTGTGACTACAACCAAGGAGATTGAAAACCTAATGTGTGAATTTCTTTGGTGCAAGGTGAAGTCAAACCCAAAAAGGCAAAAGTTGCATGGACCACAGCGTGCTTACCTAAAAATAATGAGGCCTAGGCATAAAGAGCTTGGATGAATGCAATGTTGCTTTGATGTCCACGCACATATAGAGCATTCTGGTTAAAAGCAGTCTCTTTGGGTGCAGTGATACACTCATATCGTCTTGGTAATCATAGCTTATGGGATGTGCCGATTCCCAAGTATGCCTCACCGGGTTGGAGGAAACTCCTCCAGATCCATCCAGATCTAGGAGAATACTAGACCGTTCATAATACACAAGGTGGGTAATGGGGCTTTCACGTCTGCTTGGTTCGATAACTGGCATCCGGCTGGACCTTAATGCCACTTGCTAACTAAAGGCAAATTTCTTAGGCGGACTTCAATCTGGATGACACGGTGGCAGATGTGATTGATGATGGAGATTCAAAAATGGCCGCTAGATTGGGTGCATAGACATGTGCAACTCAATAATGTCGTCCCTGATCTCCAAGATGATGAGTGGACCATATCCCGTGGAAGGATAGCCAAGGTAACTTGCCATCTTTTTTGGTGGGTGAGGTTTGGAGGAGCATAAGGTTGGAAGGCCGGTAGTCCCATGGTATAGACCTTTATGGTATAGAAAATGCATCCCTCGACATGTATTCAACCTATGGCAGGCTATGGGTAAGTGGTTGCAGACTCAAGACAAGCTTAGCATGTGGAAAGAGTTGTCTCCTGATATGGTGTGTGCATCATGTAAGGCACAACTCAACTCACATAAACATTTTGTTCCCTTTGCCCTTTCTCTAAAGAAATGTAATACATTGAAAAATCTGGTGAATCTTGTTTCTTCCTAGGAAGAATGGGACCATATCCTTGGATCTAAGGTACCTTCAGCCCACGCTAACTCTGCTTGGAATATTATCCAATGCTTGGTACTTGATGCTGTTGTATACTTTATTTGGAAGGAATGAAATAAATGTATTTTCGGAAAGACCGAGTGTACTGCACGAGGTGTAATTCAAGCAGTGGTTCGGTTAAGAACGAGTCATGCTTCGGAATCGGAAGACTGCTACTGTGATGGAAGATCCCTTGGAATGCATCTGCTGCTGCTAGTAGTTAGTTTCTACCCCTTGTTTTGTGTTAGTTTGCTTTGCTGGCTTGGAGCTTGTTCCTGCTGGGTTGTTTGTTTTGGTTTTGCTTAGTGCACTCTATCTTGACCAAGGGGTCTGTCGCAACGGTTAAGAGGACATGTGTGTTGGTGGGATCTTACTAATAAAGAAAGCGCCAAGACAGAACTAAATTAAATTAGTCCAAAGCAAACTTTAGTTTCGTAACTTAACCTGAAACCGCTGCTATGACTGCTGCACAGGTTTTCTCCATAGCTGAAATATCATTGAACAACTTAGCTAAATTAAATTAGTCCAAAGCTCTCTTCTTACCATCATCATTTCCTTTTTTAATATATCTTTGACTAAGGTTCCACCCTCCTTCCAAAAAGAACAGTAGAATGAACTTCTTTGATGTTAATGATCCACTACAGATCACAACAACAAACAAATGATTCAAAATGAGCAAACAAAAATATAGCAAGGGAAGAACCAGGATCATAAGTGACAAAAATGCAATGGAGAAGAAATCAAACTTAACTTGTGTTGGGTCTGAAATGTGCTAAGGATGGTTAATACTGCTAGACATGACTATTACTACTGGCTGAGGAAGTTAGTACTGCCAGATCACAATTACTACTGCTTGAAGAAGTTAATACTGCTGAGACAAAATTAATACTGCTTGCTGAGATTAATACTGCTAGTTCAGAAATAATACTGCTCATGAAGATAGTGCTGCTTCTGAGATGAAGACTCCGTATGGGAATGAAGACAGCTGTATAGATTGAAGCCAAAGTAAAGGAGATAATTATGGACTGAAGATCAATTTTATTTTGATTATTATCTTGTAATCAGTCTTGTATATATAGTATAGAAGTATTTGATAGATTAATTCAATATGTTTTGTTAGAGAGAATTAACATCAAGATAAATAGAATCCTTTCTATAGAGAAGTATAGAACGTTTGTTGAGCCTGTTCAACAGATTGAGGTTTTGTGTGTAATCATCAAGTTGAATCAATATAAACTTGTGATTTGAGTTTTATATACTGTTCCATTGATTGTTAGTGTTAAAGTGTTTTTCCGCAACTTCTTTAGCATTGATTCTGAGTGTGTGTGAATTAAATTCTTGTTTGAGTTACGATCCTGACAAGTGGTATCAGAGCTTTGTTAAACTCAGAAAAACAACAATCATCATGGACGGTTCAAGTGATAGCGTTCTGGTCTCAAAGGTTCCAATGCTCAGATCTAATGAGTTTGACATGTGGAAGATTAGGATCAGGTAATACATTCTTCTCACAGATTACTCCATGTGGGACATCATTGAGAATGGTCCATCTAATGAAGGAAAGATTGGTGAAGATGGAAAAAGAATCCCACCAAAGACGGATGGAGAGAGGAAGATAAGGCAGACAGAGATGAAAGCCTTGAGCACACTGCTCTTGGCTATTCCTAATGAGTATCAACACCAAATCTGCAACTGCACTGATGCCCAGATGCTTTGGAATGCTCTAGAGAAGAGATTCTCTGGTACCAAAAGTACCAAGAGAAATCAGAAGGCAATATTGAAGCAACTGTATGAAAACTTCATGTCAACTAAGAATGAGTCCATGACTCAAACTTTTGACAGGTTTAACAAGCTGATTGGTGAACTAGCTACTGTTGGAGTGCAGATTGATCAAGATGATGTAAACAGAAAGTTCTTAAGGTCCCTTGGAGATGAATGGACTGTTGGGAACTGAAGATTCTACTAAGTGTAGTTACTACTGCTAGTACAAGTGTAGTTACTACTGCCAGAACAAGTTGAAGATTAATACTGCTAAGTGTTACTACTGCTAGTAGAATTACTACTGCTAGTTAAAGTTAGTACTGCTTGAACAAAGTTAGTACTGCTTAGCTAGTTAGTACTGCTAGTAGTTAATACTGCTAGTAGTTAATGCTGCTACTTGAAGTTAATGCTGCTGAGCATTATTAGTGCTGCTAAAGAGATACGGATGGAAAATACTACAGCTGGATATACTGAAGATATACTTAGAAGATATACATGGAAGATATACTGAAGATTTGTTTATTCTTTGTAATTATCTTTTTATCAGTATATGTATAGAATGTGTAGAATAGATAGAAATAACTTTTGATAATTGTTTTTCAAGAGAGAAATCAACCTCAAGGCATAGATCCTAATTCTAGAGAAGTAGAATTCGTATTGGTGAGCCTGTTCATCAATATTGAGGTTGAGTGTGTAATCTTGTAACTTTAAGCATTCAATACAAGTTTACTGTTTGATCATTATATACTGTGTTTGATTACTGTTTTATTAAATATCAAAGTGTTTTTCCGCAACTTCTTTGATATTAGTTTCTGAGTATTAATTCTTGTTAAGAATTCGATCCTGACAAGTGGTATCAGAGCCAAATTCTCTCAGAAACAGTTATTCATCATGGAAAATCTTACAGAATCAAGCAGTACTTTGGTCTCAAAAGTTCCAATGCTCAGATCCAATGAATTTGACATGTGGAAAATCAGAATCAAGCAATATATTCTCCTCACAGATTACTCTATGTGGGACATCATTGAGAATGGCCCATCTGATGGAGGAAAGATTGGTGAAGATGGCAAAAGAACTCCTCCAAAGACAGATACAGACAGGAAATCAAGACAGACAGAGATGAAAGCCTTGAGCACACTGCTCTTGGCCATTCCAAATGAGTATCAACACCAATTCTGCAATTGTACTGATGCACAGATGCTCTGGAATGCTCTAGAGAAGAGATTCTCAGGTACTAAAAGTACCAAGAGAAATCAAAAGGCAATCTTAAAACAACAGTATGAAAACTTCATCTCAACTAAGAATGAGTCCATGACTCAAACTTTTGACAGGTTTAATAAACTAATTGGTGAACTAGCTACTATGGGAGTACAGATTGATCAAGATGATGTGAACAGAAAGTTCTTAAGGTCCCTTGGAGATGAATGGATCATGTACACTGTGTCATTCAGACAGAATGATCAGTTGGAAGACAAAGAACTTGATGATCTGTACAATGATCTTAGAGTATTTGAAGCTGAGGTGGAGGCAAAGAAGAAGCCTTCTGGATATGTTCATAATGCTGCACTCCTATCAGCATCAATTGATTCTACTGCTAACCCTGAATCAGTTAATGCTGCTAATGGATCAAATTTAGATAAAGGCACTGATTATGTATTTGAAGCTCTTCTTTCTAATCATGGAAATTCTTCTTTGATCAATGATGACTTAGAACAACTGCATCCTGATGATCTGGAAGAGATGGATATTAAATGGCAGATGGCCATGCTCTCCATGAGGGTTAAAAAGTTTATAAAGAGGACTGGAAGAAACAACTTCTCACAAAGAAGAGAAGATGGAGCAGGGTTTGATAAATCAAAGGTAGAATGCTACAAATGTCATCTGAAGGGACATTTTGCTAGAGAATGCAGAAGTGGAATGTCTCACAACAACAACCATCAACAAGTTCAATCTGGAAGCTTCAATAACAACAGAAACTCTGCTCAAGCCCTTGTTTCTCAACAAGGAATGGGGTTTGATTGGAGTGATCAAGCAGAAGAAGCTACTCAGAATCAAGCTCTTATGGCTAAAGTATCTGATCTTCCATCTGAGGTAAGTTCTAATCTCTGCAATAAAACTTGCATAGACACTGTTAAAAGGTACAGGGATCACAATCAGAAGATGAGTGATGACCTGAAGAGACTAGAAAAGGATATAAAAGACTATGTGAGGATAGTAGAGAGATTTGAAGATCAAATCAAAGGTTTTCAAGCCAATGAACTACAACACTCATATGACACTAATTACTGGAAGTGGGAGAAAAAGGATTTAGAACTTAAACTGACTAAATCTAAAGAGGAGAGTGAAAAACTGAAAGAGGAGTTAACCAAGGTTAAGCTTGATGTAGAAAAGTTTTCCAATGCTTCTAAAGCAATGGACTCCTTACTGCAAAATCAGATTCATGATAAGTTGAGAAGAGGAATTGGGTATAATGCCACACCTCCACCATATAACAACAATTACATTCCTCCTACTTCAGACCTATTAGACACCAAAGATAGGAAGGAATTGCATGAGGGAGCCACTGAAATAGATCCCTTAGATGAGGTAATTGTTGAGGATAAGACTGAGAAAGAGGTTGGCAAGAGTAAGGAGAACAAGGTGAGTGGTGAGATTTCTATAGAAAACAACATTATCACCAATGAGGATTGTGGAAGGGCTTGGATCAAATCCAAGAACATAGAGAAGACAGAGGAAAAGTTTGGTAAGGTCCATTATAAACAGACCACAGTTGTGAATCCAGGTCCTTGCAAACAGTGTACTTGCAATAAATCTGAGCCCCAAAAACATGATAAAAGGAGGGGAAATCAGAGAAATTGGAATAATCAGTGGGCACAAAAACAAGGGGTTGATCTAAGTAAAATCAATAGACCAAAACCTTGTTTTATCTGTGGCAAATTGAATCATCTTGCAAAATTCTGTTATTTCAATCCTATAAACCAAAGAATGAATTTCCAAAGATCCATGCAAAAACCCTTTGGTTATAAGAAAATTGAAAAGAATCATGTGGCTAAGAAAACTGTTAAAACTAAAAGCCACATGAAGAAAAAGTATTCTGTTAAAGAAAGTGTCAATATGTGGATTCCTAAAAGCACTAAAACTGTTAGTACTGCTATTGCAAGTAGTGCTGCTGACAATGATAGTGCTGCTAGAAGTAATACTACTGCTAACTCTGTTAGTACTTCTAAGGTTAGTACTGCTTCTAATGTTGATTCTGCTAAGCCAACCATATTGACAAAGTACTCTAATAAAGAGTGCTCTGAGTTTAAAAACCTCATTAAAAAGGAATGTAAATACTTTGATGAGAAAGGAAGACCCAAGATCACTTTGGCTTGGGTCCCCAATCATACTAATTGATTTATTTAATGTGCAGGGCAACCAACAGCTCAAGGGAAAGAGCATATGGCATGTTGATAGTGGTTGCTCTAGGCACATGACTGGCAACATGTCATGCCTTCAGGATTTCAAGCAAATTAATGGAGGACATGTTGCATTTGGAGACAATCTTATTGGTGGTAAGATAAGTGGAAAAGGTAATGTCACCAAAGGTAAGATGACATTTGAGGATGTCTACTATGTTGATCAATTAAAGTACAACCTGTTAAGTGTATCACAGGTTTGTGACAAACAACATAGTATATTATTTACTAACACTGAGTGTATGATTCTTGCTCCAGGGTTCAAAGTAGTTGATGAAAACATGATACTACTTAGAACTCCAAGAAAAGACAATGTTTACTGTCTTGATTTGGACAATGTCAATAGTGATTCATCTTTAAATTGTCTTGTTTCAAAAGCTTCTATAGATGAATCCTCCCTTTGGCACAGAAGGATGTGTCACATGAATTTCAAGACTATGAACAATCTTGTTAAAAATAACCTTGTAAGAGGTTTACCTTCAAAAGTCTTTTCATGTGATGATCATTGTGTTGCTTGTCTTAAAGGCAAACAACACAAAACTTCTCATAAGACCAAAGAGTTAAATTCTGTTTCTTCTTGTCTCCAGTTATTGCATATGGACCTGTTTGGTCCTACAAATGTTATGAGTATAGGAAAGAAATCTTACTGCTTGGTTATTGTTGATGATTACTCCAGATTTACTTGGGTATATTTTCTAAGGACTAAGGATGAAACAAGTGGTCTTATCAAATCCTTTATTCTAAGAATTGAAAACCAAACTAATCAAAGAGTAAAAGTCATTAGATCAGATAATGGAACTGAATTTAAAAATCATGATCTAAACACCTTTTGTGAAGGAAAAGGTATTGAGAGACAATATAGTGCTCCTAGGACTCCTCAACAGAATGGTGTTGCTGAAAGGAGAAATAGGACACTAATAGAGGCTGCTAGATCTCTGTTGGCTGATTCAAAATTGCCAATTACATTCTGGGCTGAAGCAGTTAATACTGCTTGTTATGTCCAAAACAGAGTTCTAGTGGTCAAGCAGAAGAACAAGACCCCATATGAGCTTTTAAATCAAAGAAAACCTTTTATTGGTTTCTTCAAACCTTTTGGGTGTCCTTGTACAATTCTAAATACCAAATCTCACTTAGGTAAGTTTGATAGCAAAGCAGATGATGGATTTCTTGTTGGATATTCATCTCAGAGTAGGGCCTACAGAGTTTTTAACTCTTCTTCTAGAATAATTGAAGAAAGTGACAATGTCAAATGCAATGAGAACACACCAAATCCTGTTGGGTCTGGACCTCAATGGCTATTTGACATTGATTCACTAACTAACTCTTTTGGTTTCAGTAATGAGTATACAGGAACAGATGGTGGAGAATCAGAGATCACACAAGTTCAAGAAAGTATATCTAAATCTGTGATTTTTCCCATACCCACAGTAAATGAAGACTGTGAAAAGGAATCATTTACTGAACCAAGTCAGAGTGAAGAAGACACTAGAGATGAGGAGACTCAAGAATCAGAAGTGACATCTGAAACCACTTCAGTTGAGTTGCATGACTCTAATCTAGAGGATGGACTGAATGAAGAACCTAGTCATAACACAAGAGTTCAAAAGAATCATCCTCCACAGCTGGTAATAGGAGATATCTCTTCTCCTATGATGACTAGACATCAAAGCAGGCTTCAAGAAATGAAAGATCAACAGCATACAGTCCTTTCTTGTTTTCTATCCCAGCTTGAGCCTAAAAAGGCACATGATGCTATGAAAGAATCTAGCTGGATAGAAGCAATGCAAGAAGAACTGTTACAATTCAAGCTACAAGATGTATGGGATCTAGTAGACCTTCCTAAAGGTCACAGAGCAATTGGCACAAAGTGGATTTTCAGAAACAAGAGAGATGAAAGAGGTATTGTTATAAGAAACAAAGCAAGGCTGGTAGCTCAAGGCTACACTCAAGAAGAGGGCATAGATTATGAAGAAGTTTTTGCACCTGTAGCTAGGATAGAAGCAATCAGACTATTCCTAGCCTATGCTTCTTACATGAACTTCAAAGTCTACCAAATGGATGTAAAAAGTGCTTTTCTCTATGGGTCAATTGAAGAAGAAGTATATGTCTGCCAACCACCAGGGTTTGAAAACCCAAGCTATCCAGACAGAGTATACAAATTAAAGAAAGCACTTTATGGACTACATCAAGCCCCAAGAGCATGGTATGACACCCTGTCATCCTATCTCTTGGAAAATGACTTTGAAAGAGGAGTCATTGATAAGACTCTATTTATCAAAAGAAAGAAGAAGGATATCTTGCTGGTCCAAATATATGTTGATGACATTATTTTTGGTTCTACAAGAAACAACATGTGCAAGGAGTTTGAGGATTTAATGCATCAAAGGTTCAAAATGAGTTCCATGGGGGAACTTACTTTCTTCCTTGGACTCCAAGTTCAACAGAAGTCAGATGGCATTTTTATATGTCAATCCAAGTATGTGCAGGATATTCTAAACAAGTTTGGTTTCTCAGAATCAAAACCTGCCAGCACACCTATGGAAACACACAAGCAGATCACAGCAGATCTTGAGGGGGAGGATATGGATGTGCATCTTTATAGATCCATGATTGGCTCTCTCATGTATCTCACAGCATCAAGGCCAGATATTATGTTTCCAGTCTGTGTATGTGCAAGATTTCAAGTTAGGCCAAAACAATCTCACTTTCAAGCTGTTAAGAGGATATTCAGATATCTCAAAGGGCACCCCAGATTGGGACTTTGGTATCCTCATAACTCACCTTTTGACCTAATAGCATACTCAGACAGTGATCTAGGTGGGGCAAACTTGGACAGAAAATCTACTTCTGGAGGATGTCAGTTTTTGGGTGCTAGACTAGTCTCATGGCAGTGCAAGAAACAAACCACAGTATCCACATCTACAACAGAGGCAGAGTACATAGCAGCTGCAAGTTGCTGTTCTCAAGTCTTATGGATTCAGAATCAAATGCTGGATTATGGGGTAACCTTTCTACACACTCCAATCTTTATTGACAACAGCAGTGCTATTAGCATTGTAAATAATCCAGTCAAGCACTCAAAGACAAAGCACATTGAAATCAGGTATCACTTTATAAGAGATTGTAATGAAAAGAAACTTATTCAAGTTGTCAAAGTTCACACTGATAATCAGTTTGCTGATCTATTCACTAAAGCTTTTGATGTGGGTAGATTCACTTTCTTGGTAACAAGTGTGGGGATGATAAACTCTGAATAATCTTCTTCTCAAAAAGTGGTTTTATACCTGTATATTTTTATTCTTGGTGTTACTAATCTTCTTTTCAGGATATGCATAGCAGTACTCAGTATTTAGCAAGTTTAAAAGGAGTAAGTATAGTTAATACTGCTAGTTCAGTTAATACTGCTCGCGGTTAATACTGCTAGTTCAGTTAATACTGCTCGTGGTTAATACTGCTCGCGGTTAATACTGCTAGTTCAGTTAATACTGCTCGCGGTTAATACTGCTAGTTCAGATTAATACTGCTCGTGGTTAATACTGCTCGCGGTTAATACTGCTAGTTCAGTTAATACTGCTCATGGTTAATACTGCTCGCAGTTAATACTGCTAGTTAGTTAATACTGCTCTAGGTTAATACTGCTTATATTCCGAATACTATAAATACGTTTTGCCCGCCTAAAAGTTCATAACGACTCTTTGCATACTGTTCTCTTGCGCTCAAAACCTTTTCTCTCTCAAGTTCGTAGTTTTCAGGCAAGTTTTCACTAAAACCAATGGCATCCATGACATTCATCGACGAGCACAACGAGATTGCGATGCTACAAAAGCCAAAGCAAGCTTCAGGTTTTCATCAGATAGTCGACTTTCTGAAGTCGAGCCACATTGCTCATGCTCTTACTGTATCACCTACAATCTACATTGAGCACCAAAGGCAGTTCTGGGCTAATGCAACCATTGTTGTGGAAAATGGGGTGCAAATGATCAAGACAAGAATCTGTGATCACTCACTTACAGTTACTGAAGAAGTCATTCGCATCAGTCTACGTCTAGACGATGCCTCTGGTATAATGTCTATCTCTAATGATGAACTGTTTTCTAATCTTACTAGAATGGGGTATGGAGGCCCATTGGGTGTTTTCAAATTCTCAAAAGCAAAGTTTTCACCCCAATGGCGTTTTCTTGTTCATACCCTGATGCATTGCATCTCCAAAAAGACCACTGGATGGAGTGAGTTCAGCAGTCCAATTGCATATGCTTTGGTATGCTTGGCTACATCCAGAAGGTACAATTTCTCAAAGATGATTTTCAATGATCTTGTATCAAATATGGGAAACAAAAAGAGTTTCTTTATGTATCCCAGATTTGTTCAGGAAGTAATTAACCATGAATTGACGGATATCCCTCAACCTGTTGGGGTATATGTACCTAAACCCCCAAAAGGCAAGGTTTTCTCAAATATGAGAAGATCTGCTGGGGACTCGGAAGGAGTTGACACCCCATTGTTCTCTACAATGATGGTGGTGTCCCAAACCACTGAAGGTATGGCAGCAGGGTCAAGGCCCTCATTAGACCATCCCACTGCTAGCCAAGCCCAACCTTCTCACTCAAAAACAATTCCCCAGTCCATTCTTACAAAACCAACCTCTCCAATTACCCAAACTTATCAAAGAAAACAGGTAAAGAAGGCTCCTTCCCTTCTTGTACCAACACCCACACAGCCTTTAAGCCCTCTAAGGGAGAATTTTCCCCTAGAGAATATCCAAAGGGAAACCACAAGGGTGTCTCCCAACCCAAAGGAGGTGCTCTCTGAGGAGGAGGTAGAGCATATGGGCGATGAGGCTGCCACTACTCCTGCTAACACAGAGGAGGAAAGTGGTAACATCAATAAGACCTCCCCCATGGCAACTTTGAATGAGCAATCATTTGAAGGTCCCTGGTGCCAAGAAACCACAGGGGTGGATAGTGCTTCTGCTAGGCAGAAGACTTCCACTACTAAAAGATCCAATGATCCTTCAATAGGGGGTAACACTCCTGGAGAAGGTGAGGACAGATATAACTATGATGACTTGATGGAGACAATGGGCAACATCAACATGGATGTACTCAAACAGGGCAAAGACATAGAAGAGCTAAAACTCATAGTACTGTCACAACAAGAACAAATCATCAAGTTGAAGCAAATGGTAAGGAAACTGATTTTGCAAAAGAAGAAGAAACAATTTGTGCTCAGAAGGAGGAAACCAGAGACTGATGCTCCCAAAAAGGGGGAGATCAACATGGAAGAAGCATCAAGGGAAGGGGAGATTGATAAAGAAAGAGTAGAAGTTGAGGGGGAGAAGGAAGCAGAAACTGTTAATGCTGCTGAAACCTCACAAGCAGCAGTAACAGAGTTAACACCAACAGAAATTGAAGTAGCTGAAGTGCTAATCAAAGCTAAGAATGACACTCCCAAAGCAAAGGGAGTGGTCATAAATGAAGGGAGAGACAAGAAATCAGAAAAGAAAGACATGGCTGCAGATATAAAAAGAAAAGGGAAAGAAAAGATGATAGAATCTGATCAACCATCTAAAAAGCAAAAGATGATTGAGTCAGATGAAGCATTAGCAAAGAAAGTGCAAGAAGAGTTAGATCTAGCAGAAAAGGAACAGGTTGAAAAAGACAGAGAAATGGCCAGAGCACTAGCAAATGAGTTAAATGAAGCATTCCAGAAAGGGTTGGAAACAGAGAAAGCCAAGCAAAGAGCAATAACCTTGAGAAAGGCTATGATGGCCAGATCAAGTGCAAAGAAGAGAAGACCTTCACAAACTTACCTTGCCACTCAGGAAAGAAACAAAATGATAACTTTCTTGAAAAGTGCAATTGGGGTAAAGAAAGAAATGTTTGTGAAGATGAATTTTGATCAAATCAAGGATCTATATGAGAAAGAAATGGAGAAGCTGAAGAGCAATGAAAAGGATAGAGTGGAGTTTGAAAAGAAGGCAAAGGAGAGACATGATATAGATATGAATCAACCATTCCCTGAAAGTGAAGAGGGAACTCCTATAAAAGAAATGGAAAGGGAAAAGGAAGAAAAGAAGAAGGAAGCTACTCTAGTACAGGTTCAAAAGACTTTGAAAAGAACCAAGATGATGGCCAAAAGAAAGAAAGATAAGAAGTCTAGAATAGAAGAAGAACAAAATGTTGCTGAAGAAGAAGTGGCACCTGAGTCATCAAGCCAGCAAGGGTCATCAATCAAAGATGATGTAAGCTTATATATGGTAGTGATGGACAAAGTGCCTGAACCAATTTCTGCAGAACCTGTTGGAGTTAAGCCACCAGAGATCATTCACTGGGATGTTCTGAAAATGGATGGAAAAGATTACATCAGACTAAAGAGGAAGGGTGATAAGTATGAAATATTCAATACTTGGATCAAAATTGTCAAAACATGCTCTAGATCTGATATAGAAGAGATGTTTGACATAGGAATTAAGCTGTATGCAGACCATCTGAATACTCCAGGAATTTCTCTTACAAAACTGGTGATGGAGTATCTATGCATGATGTTCAAACCTGAAGAAGTGAACCAGGTCATCAAGAGTGTGTTTAAAGAAGTCACAAGTTGGACTCTATATGAAACTAGTGGAGTATATGCAGTGACTTTGGATAGAAATCACACAGAATACTTCCTAGTGGATAGAGTATATAATCACACCAGACTAAAGGTCCATGCCATGCTAAAGAAGAAGTTGGGTTGTGCACCAAATTCAGAAATGGCCAAGTATCTCATTCAGAGGATAATCAATCAGAGTTTGGGACTGAATCCAGACTTAGCAGCGTGATCTTGGAAGTTTTGGGAGCATTAAAAAGAGCATCTGGAAGAATATCTGAAGAACTTGACTTCTCTTCTAAAAGTCAAGTTAGGGGAGATTGTTGGGAACTGAAGATTCTACTAAGTGTAGTTACTACTGCTAGTACAAGTGTAGTTACTACTGCCAGAACAAGTTGAAGATTAATACTGCTAAGTGTTACTACTGCTAGTAGAATTACTACTGCTAGTTAAAGTTAGTACTGCTTGAACAAAGTTAGTACTGCTTAGCTAGTTAGTACTGCTAGTAGTTAATACTGCTAGTAGTTAATGCTGCTACTTGAAGTTAATGCTGCTGAGCATTATTAGTGTTGCTAAAGAGATACGGATGGAAAATACTACAGCTGGATATACTGAAGATATACTTAGAAGATATACATGGAAGATATACTGAAGATTTGTTTATTCTTTGTAATTATCTTTTTATCAGTATATGTATAGAATGTGTAGAATAGATAGAAATAACTTTTGATAATTGTTTTTCAAGAGAGAAATCAACCTCAAGGCATAGATCCTAATTCTAGAGAAGTAGAATTCGTATTGGTGAGCCTGTTCATCAATATTGAGGTTGAGTGTGTAATCTTGTAACTTTAAGCATTCAATACAAGTTTACTGTTTGATCATTATATACTGTGTTTGATTACTGTTTTATTAAATATCAAAGTGTTTTTCCGCAACTTCTTTGATATTAGTTTCTGAGTATTAATTCTTGTTAAGAATTCGATCCTGACATGGACCATGTATATTGT
The DNA here is from genome assembly GCA_954870635.1 of Arctium minus. Classification (NCBI taxonomy): domain Eukaryota; kingdom Viridiplantae; phylum Streptophyta; class Magnoliopsida; order Asterales; family Asteraceae; genus Arctium; species Arctium minus. The sequence continues at coordinate 7,695,723 of OX941096.1, read as the reverse complement.
CTCCTTCAGACAGAATGACAAGCTGGAAGACAAAGAACTAGATGATCTTTATAATGACTTAAGGGTGTTTGAGGCTGAAGTTGAAGCCAAGAAGAGACCATCTGGATACACTCATAATCCTGCTCTTTTATCATCTTCTTCTTCTACTGATTCTGCTGCTAATACAGAATCAGTTAGTACTGCTTATGTATCTAAGCAGGATGTATCTAATGACTCTGTATTAGAAGCTTTTCTTTCTAGCCATGCTAATTCTGGTTTAATTAATGATGATCTTGAACAAATTAATGCAGATGACCTTGAGGAGATGGATATAAAGTGGCAGATGGCCATGCTAACTATGATGGTCAAGAGATTCATAAAGAGGACTGGAAGGAACAAATTTTCTCAGAGGAGAGAAGATGGTGCTGGGTTTGACAAATTAAAGGTGGAGTGCTACAAGTGTCACAAAATGGGACACTTTGCAAAAGAATGCAGAGGAGGAATTCCTCAACAACATGGCAGCAACCATCAGCAAGCACATTCCTCAAGCTTCCAAAACAACAGAAACTCCACTCAAGCTCTTGTTTCTCAAGAAGGAATGGGATTTGATTGGAGTGATCAAGCAGAAGAAGTTGTTTAGAATCAAGCCCTGATGGCAGAAGTCTCAGAATCTTCAAGCACAGATATTCCAACAGAGGTAAAAACTAAACTGTGCACTAAAGAGTGTCTTCAGACTGTACAAAAGTACAGGGATCATAACCAAAGCATGTGTGACGATCTTAAAAGGTTAGAGAGAGATATAAGAGAGTATAAAGTGATTGTTGAGAAGTTTGAAGATCAAATCAAGGCTTACAAGGCCAATGAACTTCAGCACTACTATGACACAAATTACTGGAAGTGGGAGAAAAATCAATTAGAGATTCAAATAGAAAAGTCTAAAGAGGAGTGTGAGAAGATAAAGAGTGAGTATGAGAAAGCTAAGCTTGACATTGAAAAGTTTTCTTATGCTTCCAAAGCAATGGACTATTTGCTTAAAGCTCAAGTTCATGATAAGATCAAGAGTGGTATAGGATACAATGCAACACCTCCACCTTATAACAATAATTACATCCCTCCCTCTTCAGATCTCTTAGAAAACCAAAATAAGGAGGACTTACCTATAAGAGCAACAGAAGTAGATCCTATAGATAGTGTGGTGGTTGAAGAAGAGAATGAGGAAGAGAATTCTGAGAGTAAGAATGCAGAAGAGATTCCTGTAGAAAATCATATTCTTACCAATGAAGGGGGGGGGTAAATTATTCATCAAGAGTGAAAAGGTGGATAGCTCAAAGAGAGAAAAGGGAAAGGTACAGGGAGTCCACTATATGTAGACCACAGTTGTGAATCCCTGTACATGTAAACAGCATCAGCCCCAAAAACATGATAAAACAAGGGGTAATCAAAGAAACTGGAATAATCAGTGGGCACAAAAACAAGGGGTTGATCTGAGTAAAATCAATAGACCAAAACCTTGTTTTATTTGTGGAAAGCTTAATCATATTGCCAAATACTGTTATTTCAATCCTATGAACCAAAGGATAAATTTTCAAAATCCTGTTGGTTATAGGAATCAAAGAAGGAATCATATGACTGAAAATGTAAAAAGAGCACCTATAAAATCTCATGCTCAAAACAAGTTTGCAAAATCAAAGAAAAATACTCCAAATAAGTCAAGGAGTAACTTAATGAAAAAGAAAGCAAATAACTTTGTCCAGGTATGGGTTCCAAAAATAAAGAAAGCTGTTAGTACTGCTACTTCAAATAGTACTGCTGACAGAAATAATGCTGCTAACCCAATTAGTACTGCTAATGATGTTAGTACTGCTAACAAAGTTAGTACTGCCAATCAAGTTAGTACTGCTTCCAGTAACAGACCCATTATTGTGACAAAATATTCAAGCCATAAGATTCCCCAGTCTGAAAAGCTCATCAAAACTGATTATGAATATGTTGATGAGAATGGGAAACCCAAGACCACTTTGGCTTGGGTTCCTATTAAAAACTAACTGTTTTACTTTATGTGCAGGGCAACCAACAGCTAAAAGGGAAGAGCATTTGGCATGTTGATAGTGGTTGCTCTAGGCACATGACAGGCAACAAGTCCTGCCTACAAAACTTCAAAAGAATTGATGGAGGACATGTTGCATTTGGTGATAATCCATCTGGAGGAAAGATTAGTGGAAAAGGTATTGTGTCAAAGGGTAAGATGAAATTTGAGGATGTCTACTATGTTGAGCAATTGAGATACAACCTGTTAAGTGTATCACAGGTTTGTGACAAGAAACATAGTATATTGTTTAATGATACTGAATGTATTATCCTTGCTAAAGGGTTCAAGGTAGTTGATGAAAGTATGATACTACTGAGAACACCAAGAAAGGACAATGTTTATTGCTTGGATTTAGAGAATGTATCTAATGATTCATCTTTTAATTGTCTATTTTCAAAAGCTTCTGTTGATGAATCATCTCTTTGGCACAGAAGGATGTGTCACATGAACTTTAAAACAATGAATAAACTTGTGAAAAACAACCTTGTAAGAGGTTTGCCACAAAAGGTATTTTCATGTGATGATCACTGTATTGCTTGTCTTAAAGGCAAACAGCACAAATCGTCTCATAAGTCCAAAGAGATAAATACAATCTCTACACCTATCCAATTATTGCATATGGATATGTTTGGTCCTACTAATGTGATGAGTATTGGCAAGAAATCTTACTGCTTAGTTATTGTTGATGATTTCTCTAGATTCACTTGGGTCTATTTTATGAGGACAAAAGATGAGACAAATGGACTGATCAAATCCTTTATTCTCAGAGTTGAAAACCAAACAAATCAAAGAGTTAAAATCATCAGGTCTGATAATGGAACTGAATTTAAAAACCATGATCTAAACAGCTTCTGTGAGGAAAAAGGTATTGAGAGACAATACAGTGCTCCTAAGACCCCTCAACAGAATGGAGTTGCTGAGAGGAGAGATAGGACACTGATTGAAGCTGCAAGATCCCTGTTGGCAGATTCAAAACTGCCAGTTACATTTTGGGCAGAAGCAGTTAATACTGCTTGTTATGTTCAAAATAGGGTTCTAATAGTTCAATCTCAAGGCAAGACACCATATGAACTTTTTAACAAGAAGAAACCTTTTATTGGATTTTTCAAACCATTTGGGTGTCCTTGCACAATTCTTAATACCAAAACTCACTTAGGCAAGTTTGATAGCAAAGCAGATGATGGATTTCTGGTTGGTTACTCATCCCAAAGTAAGGCTTACAGAGTATTTAATACCTCTTCTAGAATAATTGAGGAAAGTGACAATGTCAAATGCAATGAGAGCACACCAAATAAACTTGGTACAGGCCCTGATTGGCTTTTTGACATTGATTCACTAACTAATTCTTTGGGTTTCAGTTATGAGAATAATGCAGGAATAGGGACAAAATCAGTACAAGACAAAAGACAAGAGTTTGTGTTGTTCCCAATCTCTACAGCAGATCCTATTGAACTCTGTGTTCAAGAGAAGAAAGATGCTTCAGATTCATAGGATACTGAAACTGCTCAGAATGAAGAGGAGAGAGGTGAAAAGGAGGATCAGCTTTTGACTTCAGAACATCTAGAACCTGAGATGCCTGCATTGGCAGAAGATGATACTGATGATGAGAACTCCTCAGTGTTTGGTGGCAGATCTCCTGAAAAGAATGACTCTAATCTGGATGCAGAGATTAATGAAGAGACTATTCATCAAACAAAGGTGCATAAAGATCATCCTCCTCAGTTGGTGATTGGAGACATCAATTCTCCAATCATCACAAGGAATCAGAGTAAGTTGGGAGGATTAAAAGACATACAATCAGGCTTACTATCTTTCTTTCTATCTCAGGTTGAGCCCAAAAAGGCACATGATGCAATGAAAGATCCAAGCTGGATAGAAGCAATGCAAGAGGAGCTGCTGCAGTTTGTACTGCAAAATGTATGGGATTTGGTAGAACTGCCTAAAGGACACAGAGCTATAGGGACAAAATGGATTTTCAGAAACAAGAAGGATGAGAGAGGGATAGTGATCAAGAACAAGGCTAGATTGGTAGCATAGGGGTACACTCAAGAAGAAGGAATTGATTATGAAGAGGTTTTTGCTCCAGTGGCTAGGATTGAGGCAATTAGGCTGCTTTTAGCCTATGCTTCTTTTATGAAGTTCAAAGTCTACCAAATGGATGTGAAAAGTGCTTTTCTATATGGCAAAATTGAAGAAGAAGTATATGTCTGTCAGCCTCCAGGGTTTGAAAATCCCAAGTACCCTGACAGAGTATACAAATTGAAGAAAACACTGTATGGACTACATCAAGCACCAAGAGCTTGGTAAGACACATTGTCTACCTATCTCTTGGAAAATGGTTTTGAGAGAGGAATCATTGACAAGACTCAGTTCATTCAAAGGAAGAAGAAGTACATCCTGTTAGTGCAAATCTATGTGGATGACATCATCTTTGGATCCACAAAAGATCAAATGTGCAGAGATTTTGAAGGATTAATGCATAAGAGATTCAAGATGAGTTCTATGGGTGAACTTACTTTCTTCCTTGGGCTACAGGTTAAGCAGAAACAAGATGGAATCTTCATAAGCCAATCCAAGTATGTGCATGATATTCTTAATAAGTTTGGATTCTCAGACTCAAAGCCTGCAAGCACACCCATGGAGACACACAAACAGATCACTGCAGATCTTGAGGAGGAGGATGTGGATGTTCATTATTACAGATCCATGATTGGCTCTCTCATGTATCTCACAGCTTCTAGACCAGATATCATGTTCCCTGTTTGTGTGTGTGCAAGATTTTAAGTTAGACCAAAGCAATCACATTTTCAAGCAGTCAAGAGGATATTCAGATATCTCAAAGGTCAACCCAGATTAGGCCTTTGGTATCCTCATGACTCACCATTTGACCTACTTGCATATTCAGATAGTGATTTGGGTGGAGCTAACTTGGACAGAAAGTCTACAACTGGAGGATGCCAGTTTTTGGGTGCAAGACTAGTATCATGGCAGTGTAAGAAGCAAACCACAATGTCCACTTCAACAACAGAAGCAGAATACATAGCTGCTGCAAGCTGCTGCTCATAAGTGTTATGGATTCAGAATCAAATGATGGACTATGGTATGACATTTCTTCACACTCCTATTTTCATAGACAACAGCAGTGCTATTAGCATTGTCAATAATCCTGTCAAGCATTCAAAAACAAAGCATATAGAAATAAGGTACCATTTTATCAGAGACTGTAATGAGAAGAAGCTAATTCAGGTTCAGAAAGTACACACAAGTAACCAGTTTGCTGATTTATTCACAAAAGCTTTTGATGTGGGTAGATTCACATTCTTGGTCACAAGTGTGGGCATGATGAACAATGAATAAGTATATTCTCATTCTCTTTATGTACCTATATAGATTCCTCCTTATTTACTTTCATTAAATTTGTGCTATTAACCCCCATGTGTTTAAGTGTTTCAGGTTGTTTTGATTGGATACTTGGTACTTCTAGTTCAGTTAATATTGCTCACTATATTACTCATGAATTTTTTTCAAAAATGGTTAAGTATGGTTACGACTGCTAGGTTGTTTATACTGCCAGTGTAAAGTTACTACTGCTTGACTTATTTAATACTGCTAATCAGGGTTACTACTGCTGGTCTGTGTTAATACTGCTAGTCTGTGTTAGTACTGCCAGTATGTGTTACTACTGCTAATATGAGTTAATACTGCGAGTTAGTTAATACTGCTAGTGTACTTACTATTGCTTCAAAGAATTACTACTGCGGGTGTCAGTTACTACTGCTAATGTAAATTAGTACTGCTCTTAACTGTTTTATTGGTTGTATAAATACCCCCTTAGTCCGCCAAAAATCAAAACGGCTCTTTGAATTTCTTGCACTTATTTATCTTCTTTCTCTCTCGCTCTCGCTAACGTTCTTGCTCTTCAAGCTCTTAACCCTAGTTCGCAGTCGAATCTCTCTCAAATGGCAGGTCTTGTATTTGTCGATGACCACAATGAGTTGGCAATGCTGAATAAGCCCAACCAAGCCGAAGGATTTCATCAGATTGTGGACTTCCTAAAATCCACACATATCACCCACGCTTTAACGGTCAATTCCACAATCTATGTGGAGCATCAAAGACAGTTCTGGGCAAATGCCACCATCCATAATGAAGAGGGTACTCAGGTTATCAAGTCAAGGGTTTGTGATAAACCCCTGACCATCTCGGAGGAGACCATTCGCATTCATCTACTTTTAGATGATGCCTCAGGTATAACATCTCTACCCAAGGAAGACCTTTTTGAAAATGTAAGCAGAATGGGATATGGAGGTCCCACTGAGGTATATAAGTTCTTCAAGAACAAATTTTCTCCTCAGTGGAGATTTTTGTTCATACCCTCCAGCACTGCATTTCAAAGAAAACAACTGGCTGGAGTGAGTTCAGCAGTACCATTGCTTATGCTATGGTCTGCTTAGCAACCTCCAGGAAGTTCAATTTTTCGCAAATGATCTTAAATGACTTACTGTCAAACCTGGATACCAAAACAAAATCTTTTTATATGTATCCCAGGTTTGTGCAAGCTATATTGAATAAGGAATTGACGGATTTACCTTATTTTAATGAGGTATATGTACCAAAGGTCCCAAAAGGGAAGGTGTTTTCTAATATGAGGAGGACTAGTAAGGACTCCTCAGGTATTGACACACCATTGTTCTCTACAATGATGGGTGTGTCTCCTTCCCATGGTGAGGCATCAGTGTCAAAGCCCTCATCTGACAACCAAACTGATGACTTACCAACACCACTCATTTCTATTACCATCCCTCAGTCCCTTCTTAAAAAGCCAACTTCACCCATCACCAAAATATATATAAGGAAAAAGGTAAAGAAGGTTCCTTCCCTTCTTGTACCTTCACCCCCATAGCCTTCAAGCCCTCTAATGGAGCATTCTCCATTAGAGAATATCGATAGGGAAACCACAGGGGTGTCTCCCAACCCCAACAAGGTGCTCACTAAGGAGCAGGTTGAGCATATGGGATGTAAGGCTCACACTACTGACTTTGCACAAAGTGCAGGGCAAGATAGTGTGAACATATCTAAGACCTTCCCCATGGCAACTTTGGGTGAGCAATCATCCAGAGGTCCCAGATGCCAAGAAACCAAGGGGGTAGAAGGTGCCTCTGCTAAGTAGAGGACCCCTACTAAAAGTTCCAGTGATCCTCCAAGGGTGGTAAACACACCTAAAGGTGGTGAGGATAGATATACCTATGATGAACTGATGGAAACGTTGGCAAATATAAATAAGGATGTCCTATCTCAGGGCAAACTCATAGAGGAGATGCAACAGATAATCCTCTCCCAACAGGTACAGATCAGCAACCTCAAGAAATTGGTTCTAAAGCAAGTGCAAAAGAAGAAAAGAACCAAGTTTATACTGAAGAAGAGGAGCATCCCTCATGATGCTTCCAAAAAGGGGGATAATAAGGGAGAGTCAAGAACTGGATCTGACAAGCAAAGGCCTGATGGGATGAAGTCTACTTTTGAGGGGGAGAAGGGAAAGAAGCAGAAACTAATAAAGAAGTAGAAACAGAGCCAGCAGTAGAAACGTTCAAGAAAGCAACATCAATTGGCTTAGCAGCAGTAACAGGGCTTTCTGTTGAAGAAATAAAGATAGCAGAAACCCTTCTAAAGGCCAAAACAGACACTCCCAAAGCCACTCAAAAGGCCAAGGGAGTGGAAATCAAAGAGGGAGGCCCTGAGCTAATGTCAGGATCGAATTCTCAACAAGAATTAATTCTCAGAAACAATATCAAAGAAGTTTGCGGAATAACACTTTGATATTTAATCAAACAGAAAATCAAAACAGAATATAATCAACAAATTGTAAGCTTGTATTGAATGCTTTGAAGTTACAAGATTACACACTCAACCTCAATATTGATGAACAGGCTCACCAATACGAATTCTACTTCTCTAGAATTAGGATCTATACCTTGAGGTTGATTTTCTCTTTAAAAGAATGAAAACCAAAAGTTAATTCATTATTCTAAGCTATACAATATATATACTGAATACAAAGATAATTACAATAAATAAAATATCTTCAGTATATCTTCCATGTATATCTATAAGCTTCCATAATCTTCAGATTATCTAGCTGTCATTCTTTCCATCTGAATCTCTTTAGCAGCACTAACCATGATCAGCAGCATTAACTTCTTCTAGCAGCATTAACTACTAAGCAGTACTAACTATTAGCAGTACTAACTAGCTAAGCAGTACTAACTTTGTTTAAGCAGCACTAACTTTAACTAGCAGTATTAATAGTACTAGCAGTAGTAACACTCAGCAGTATTAACCTTTAAGTCTTCTAGCAGTAGTAACTTTGAACCAGCAGCATTAACCATACTTGATGAATTCTTCAATTCCCAACAATCTCCCCCTAACTTGACTTTTAAGAAGAGAAGTCAAGTTCTTCAGAATTAATCTTCAAGATGCTCCCAAAACTCTATCATGGCCTAAATTCCAGTGTTTGCATCCAATCCCAAACTCTGATTGATGGTTCTTTGAATCAAGTATTTAGCCATTTCTGAATCTGGAACACACCTTAACTTTTTCTTCAACATGGCATGTAGCTTCAATCTGCTATGATTATACACTCTATCCACTAGGAAGTATTCAGTGTGATTTAAATCCAAAGTCACTGTATATACTCCACTAATTTCATATAGAGTCCAACTGTTTACTGATTTGAAGACATCCTTGATCAAGTGCTCTACTTCTTCAGGTTTGAACATCATACACAGATACTCCATTACCAGTTTTGTAATTGAAATTCCTGGAGCCTTTAGAATATCTGCATACAACTTCATTCCTATCTCAAACATCTCTTCAAGATCTGATCTAGAGCATGTTCTGACAATTTTTGCCCATGTGTTGAACACTTCATATTTTTCATCCTTTCTTTTCAGCCTTATGTATTCCTTTCCATCCACTGTCAATGTATCCCAGAGAATGACCTCAGGAGGCTTAACTCCTACAGGTTCTGCTGAAATTGGTTCAGGTACTTTATCCATCACTACCATATACAAATTTACATCATCAGTGTTAGATAGCTCTGTCTGTTTAGATGACTCAGGTGCCCCTTCTTCTTCAGCAACTTTATCAGTCTCTTCTTCAGATACTCTAGGCTTTTTGATTGACTTTCTCCTTGCCATCATTTTTGTTCTCTTTAAAGTCCTTAGACTTTCTCCCAGGGTGGACTCTTTCTTAGGAGGTGTTTCTTGCTCATCTGGAAATGGCTTTTGACAATCAAAGTCATTACTTTCTTTTATTCTCTTCTCTATCTCCACCCTAGCAGTTTCACTTCCCTGAAGCTTTAACATTTCTGAATCATAGAGTTCTTTGATCTTCTCAAAAGACATTTTGGAGAACATCTCCTTTTTGACTCCTACAGCACCTTTGAGAAATATGATCATCTTGTTTCTCTCTTGGGTACCTAGGAATGTCTTTGAGGGTCTTCTCTTCTTTGCAACTGTTTTCACCACATATTTCTTCATACTTGCAGCTTTCTTCTGTGCAATTTCAGTTGCCATACTCTGTTGATAAGCTTCATTCAGTTCAGCAGCTAGAGCTTTTGCCATTTCTCTGTCCTTTTCCATCTGAATTCTTTCTTCTTTTTCAATATCCTCCTGCATCTTTTTAGCTAGGGCTTCATCTGATTCAACCAACCTCTGCTTTTTGATTGGTTGATCAGATTCTACCATCTTTGCTTTTCCTTTGTCTTTGCTCATTGCCTTCTTACTGTTATCTTTCTTGATCACTTCACCTTGTTCTTTTATGATTACACCTTTGGTCTTTGAAGTGACCTTGGGAGTATCATTCTTGGCTTTTAGTAAGGTTTCTGCAATCTCAAGATCTGTTAACACTTCTTTCACAGTTTCTGCTGCTTTATTAATGTCAGCAGTGGTAACTGTTTCTTCTTGCTGCTCCCCCTGAACATCAACTTTCTCTCCATCAAGCTCCCCCTTTCTTGTGGCTTCTTCCATGTTGATCTCCCCCTTTTTGGGAGCATCATCCTCAGTTGGCCGTCTCCTTAATTGGAATTGCTTTCTCTTCTTCCTTTGTACCAGACTAACCACCATCCTCTTCAGCTTAGCAATCTGTTCTTGTTGTGACAGAATTACTAGCTTCATTTCTTCAATTTCTTTGCCTTGTTTGAGAACATCTTGATTGATGTTCCCCATTGTTTCCATCAATTCATCGTACGTATATCTGTTCTCACCCTCTCCAGAAGTGTTACCCTCCTTTGAAGGATCATTGGATCTTTTATTTGTGGAAGTCTTCTGCCTTGCAGAGGCACTATCCACCCCTGTGGTTTCTTGGCACCAGGGACCTTCAAATGATTGCTCATTCAAAGTTGCCATGGGGGAGGTCTTATTGATGTTGCCACTTTCCTCCTCTGTACTAGCAGGAGTAGTGGCAGCCTCATCACCCATATGCTCTACCTCCTCCTCAGAGAGCACCTCCTTTGGGTTGGGAGACACCCTTGTGTTGTCCCTTTGGATATTCTTTAGGGGAGAATTCTACCTTAGAGGGCTTATAGGCTTAGTGGGTAATGGTACAAGAAGGGAAGGAGCCTTCTTTACCTGTTTTCTCTTGTAAGTGTGTGTGATTGGAGAGGTTGGTTTTTCAAGAAGGGACTGGGGAATTGATTTTGAGAGTGAAGGTTGGGCTTGGCTAGCAGTGGGTTGGTCTAATGGGGGCATTGACCCTGCTGCCATACCTTCATTGGTTTGGGACACCACCATCATTGTAGAGAATAATGGGGTGTCAACTCCTTCAGAGTCCCCAGCAGATCTTCTCATATTTGAGAAAACCTTGCCTTTGGGGGGTTTAGGTACATATACCCCAACAGGTTGAGGTATATCCGTCAATTCATGAGTAATGACTTCTTGAACAAACCTGGGATACAGAAAGAAGCTCTTTTTGTTTCCCATGTTTGAGACAAGATCACTGAAAATCATTTTAGAAAAATTATACTTTCTGGCAGTGGCCAAGCACACCAAAGCATAAGCAATAGTGCTGCTGAACTCACTCCATCCAGTAGTCTTTTTGGATATACAATGCATAAGAGTATGGACTAAGAAACGCCATTGGGGTGAAAATTTTGCTTTAGAGAATTTGAAAACTCCCAATGGGCCTCCATACCCCATTCTTGTAAGATTTGAAAACAGTTCATCATTTGGGATAGAGGTTATACCAGAGGCATCGTCTAGACGTAGACTGATGCGAATAACCTCTTCAGTAACCGTTAGTGATTGATCACAGATTCTTGTCTTGATCATCTGCACACCATTCTCAACAACAATGGTTGCATTCGCCCAGAACTGCCTTTGATGCTCTATATAGATTGTAGGGGATACAATAAGAGCATGAGCAATGTGGCTTGACTTGAGAAAATCCACAATCTGATGAAATCCTGCAGCTTGCTTTGGCTTTTGTAGCATTGCAATCTCGTTGTGCTCGTCGATAAAAGTCATGGATGCCATTGATCTTAGAGAAAAGCTTGCCTGAAAACTTCGAACTTGAGAGAGAAAAGGTTTTGAGCGCAAGAGAACAGTATGCAAAGAGTCGTTATGAACTTTTAGGCGGGCAAAGAGTATTTATAGTATTCGGAACATAAGCAGTATTAACCTAGAGCAGCATTAACTGCTAGCAGTATTAACTGAAAGCAGTATTAACCACTTAGCAGTATTAACTGAAAGCAGTATTAACCACTAGCAGTATTAACTGAAAGCAGTATTAACCACTAGCAGTATTAACTGAAAGCAGTATTAACCACTAGCAGTATTAACTGAAAGCAGTATTAACCACTTAGCAGTATTAACTGAAAGCAGTATTAACCACTAGCAGTATTAACTGAAATACTCCTTTTAAACTTGCTAAACACTGAGTACTGCTATGCATATCCTGAAGAAGAAGATTAGTAACTCCAAGAATAATATACAGGTATAAAACCACTTTTTGAGAAGGGGATTATTCAGAGTTTATCATTCCCACACTTGTTACCAAGAAAGTGAATCTACCCACATCAAAAGCTTTAGTGAATAGATCAGCAAACTGATTATCAGTGTGAACTTTGACAACTTGAATAAGTTTCTTTTCATTACAATCTCTTATAAAGTGATACCTGATCTCAATGTGCTTTGTTTTTGAGTGCTTGACTGGATTATTCACAATGCTAATAGCACTGCTGTTGTCAATAAAGATTGGAGTGTGTAGAAAGGTTACCCCATAATCCAACATTTGATTCTGAATCCATAAGACTTGAGAACAGCAACTTGCAGCTGCTATGTACTCTGCCTCTGTTGTAGATGTGGATACTGTGGTTTGTTTCTTGCACTGCCATGAGACTAGTCTATCACCCAAAAACTGACATCCTCCAGAAGTAGATTTTCTGTCCAAGTTTGCCCCACCTAGATCACTGTCTGAGTATGCTATTAGGTCAAAAGGTGAGTTATGAGGATACCAAAGTCCCAATCTGGGTTGCCCTTTGAGATATCTGAATATCCTCTTAACAACTTGAAAGTGAGATTGCTTTGGCCTAACTTGAAATCTTGCACATACACAGACTGGAAACATTATATCTGGCCTTGATGCTGTGAGATACATGAGAGAGCCAATCATGGATCTATAATGATGCACATCCATATCCTCCCCCTCAAGATCTGCTGTGATCTGCTTGTGTGTTTCCATAGGTGTGCTGGCAGGTTTTGATTCTGAGAAACCAAACTTGGTTAGAATATCCTGCACATACTTGGATTGACAGATGAAAATGCCATCTGACTTCTGTTGAACTTGGAGTCCAAGGAAGAAAGTAAGTTCTCCCATGGAACTCATTTTGAACCTTTGATGCATTAAATCCTCAAACTCCTTGCACAGGTTGTTTCTTGTAGATCCAAAGATAATGTCATCAACATAGATTTGGACCAGCAAAATATCCTTCTTCGTTCTTTTGATAAATAGAGTCTTATCAATGACTCCTCTTTCAAAATCATTTTCCAAGAGATAGGATGACAGTGTATCATACCATGCTCTTGGGGCTTGATGTAGTCCATAAAGTGCTTTCTTTAATTTGTATACCCTGTCTGGATAGCTTGGGTTTTCAAACCCTGGTGGTTGACAGACATATACTTCTTCTTCAATTGATCCATAGAGAAAAGCACTTTTTACATCCATTTGATAGACTTTGAAGTTCATGTAAGAAGCATAGGCTAGGAATAATCTAATTGCTTCTATCCTAGCCACAGGTGCAAAGACTTCTTCATAATCTATACCCTCTTCTTGAGTATATCCCTGAGCCACCAGCCTTGCTTTGTTCCTTATGACAATACCTCTTTCATCTCTCTTGTTTCTGAAAATCCACTTAGTGCCAATTGCTCTGTGACCTTTAGGAAGGTCTACCAGATCCCATACATCTTGTAGCTTGAATTGTAACAGTTCCTCTTGCATTGCTTCTATCCAGCTAGATTCTTTCATAGCATCATGTGCCTTTTTAGGCTCAAGCTGTGATAGGAAACAGGACAACACTGTATGCTGTTGATCTTGCATTTCCTGAAGCCTGCTTTGATGTCTAGTCATGATAGGAGAAGAGATATCTCCTATTACCAGCTGTGGAGGATGATTCTTTTGAACTCTGGTGTTATGACTAGGTTCTTCATTCAGTCCAGCCTCAAGATTAGATTCATGTAACTCAACTGAAGTGTTTTCAGATGCCACTTCATTATTTTCTTGAGTCTCCTTATCTCTAGTGTCTTCTTCACTCTGGCTTGGTCCAGTAAAAGATTCCTTTTCACAGTCTTCAACAGAATTCACTGTGTATATGGGAAAAATCACAGATTTAGATAGACTTTCTTGAACTTGTGTGATCCCTGATCCTCCACTTCCTGTTCCTGTATACTCATTACTGAAACCAAAGGAGTTAGTTAGTGAATCAATGTCAAATAGCCACTGAGGTCCAGACCCAACAGGATTAGGTGTGTTCTCATTGCATTTGACATTGTCACTTTCTTCAATTATTCTAGAAGAAGAGTTAAAAACTCTGTAAGCCTTACTCTGAGATGAATATCCAACAAGAAACCCATCATCTGCTTTGTTATCAAACTTACCTAAGTGAGTTTTGGTATTTAGAATTGTACAAGGACACCCAAAAGGTTTGAAGAAACCAATAAAAGGTTTTCTTTTATTTAAAAGCTCATATGGGGTCTTGTTCTTTTGCTTGACCACTAGAACTCTGTTTTGGACATAACAAGCAGTATTAACTGCTTCAGCCCAGAAGGTAATTGGCAATTTGGAATCAGCCAACAGAGATCTAGCAGCCTCTATTAGTGTTCTATTCCTCCTTTCAGCAACACCATTCTGTTGAGGAGTTCTAGGAGCACTATATTGCCTCTCAATACCTTTTTCTTCACAAAAGGTGTTTAGATCATGATTTTTAAACTCAGTTCCATTATCTGATCTAATGACTTTTACTCTTTGATTAGTTTGGTTTTCAATTCTTAGAATAAAGGATTTGATAAGACCACTTGTTTCATCCTTAGTCCTTAGAAAATATACCCAAGTAAATCTGGAGTAATCATCAACAATAACCAAGCAGTAAGATTTCTTGCCTATACTCATAACATTTGTAGGACCAAACAGATCCATATGCAGTAATTGGAGACAAGAAGAAACAGAATTTAACTCTTTGGTCTTATGAGAAGTTTTGTGTTGTTTGCCTTTAAGACAAGCAACACAATGATCATCACATGAAAAGACTTTTGAAGGTAACCCTCTTACAAGGTTATTTTTAACAAGATTGTTCATAGTCTTAAAATTCATGTGACACATCCTTCTGTGCCATAGAGAGGATTCATCTACAGAAGCTTTTGAAACAAAACAATTTAGAGATGAATCACTATCAACATTGTCCAAATCAAGACAGTAAACATTGTCCTTTCTTGGAGTTCTAAGTAGTATCATGCTTTCATCAACTACCTTGAACCCTGGAGCAAGAATCATACACTCAGTATCAGTAAATAATATACTATGTTGTTTGTCACAAACCTGTGATACACTTAACAGGTTGTACTTTAATTGATCAACATAATAGACATCCTCAAATGTCATCTTACCTTTGGTGACATTACCTTTTCCACTTATCTTACCACCAGTGAGATTGTCTCCAAATGCAACATGTCCTCCATTGATATGCTTGAAATCCTGAAGGCATGACATGTTGCCTGTCATGTGCCTAGAGCAACCACTATCAACATGCCAAATGCTCTTTCCCTTGAGCTGTTGGTTGCCCTGCACATTAGATAAATCAATTAGTATGAATTAGGAACCCAAGCCAAAGTGGTCTTGGGTATCCCTTTCTCATCAAAATACTTGCATTCTTTCTTGACAAGATTTTTAAACTTTAATTCCTCATTCTTGGAGAACTTTGTTACAATAATAGGCTTGGAAATGTTTTTGCTAGATTCAGTACTTGTTTTAGAAGTACTAACTGCCTTGGCAGCACTTGCATGCTTAGCAGTACTAACCTTTGAAGAGGTATTAACAGTATTAGCAGCATTAATATTTTTAGCAGTACTAACACTGTTAGCAGTAGTAACTGTGTTAGCAGTACTAATATTGTTAGCAGTACTAACACTGTTAGTACTTCTAGGCACCCACATTTTGACACTTTCTTTTAAAATCTTTTTCTTTAAAGTGCCTTTACTTTCAACATATTTCTTTATCACATGTTTCTTTCCAGCCTTCCTATAACCCACAGATTTTTGCACAAATCTTTGAAAGTTCATCTGTTGGTTAATAGGGTTAAAGTAACAATACTTAGCCAAATGATTCAACTTGCCACATATAAAACAAGGTTTTGGTCTATTGATTTTATTCAGATCAACTCCTTGTTTCTGAGCCCATTGATTATTCCAGTTTCTTTGATTTCCTCTTTTTAAACCAGAATTTAGGCTCTTGGCTTTATTGCAATCACACTGTTTACAAGATCCAGGATTTACAACTGTGGTTTGTTTGTAATGGACCTTGTTATCATTTCCTTTAGTCTTCTCTATCTCCTTGGACTTGACCCAGATTTTCCCACATCCCTCATTTGTGATAATATTGTTTTCTAATGGTATTTTTTTACTCTCATTATTATCACTGTTCTCACTGGCTCCTTTCTCAGTCAAATCCTTAACTATTACCTCATCCAAAGGATCTATCTTAAAAGCTACTTCAGACAAGTCCTTTTTCTCTTTAGTTTCTAACAAGTCTGATGAAGGAGAAATATAGTTGTTATTGTAAGGAGGGGGTGTATTGTTGTATCCAATACCAGGCTTCATCTTATCATGTATCTGAGCCTTTAGAAGAGAGTCCATTGCTTTTGAAGCATAAGAAAACTTGTCTATGTCAAGCTTAACTTTTGACAGTTCCTCTTTCAGTCTATCATTCTCTTCTAAGGACTTAGACAGTTTGGTTTCTAACTCATTCTTTTCCCACTTCCAATAGTTTGTGTCATAAGAGTGTTGAAGTTCATTAGCTTGAAAGCCTTTGATTTGCTCTTCAAATCTCTCTACTATCAACACATAATCTCTTCTGTCCTTTTCTAATCTTTTGAGGTCATCACACATACTTTGATTGTGATCCCTGTATCTTGTAACAGTGTCAATGCAAGATTTAGTGCAAAGATTGGAACTTACCTCAGTGGGGATATCAGACACTTCTGCCATAAGAGCTTGGTTCTGAATGGCTTCCTCAGCTTGATCACTCCAGTCAAATCCCATTCCTTGTTGAGAAACAAGGGATTGAGCAGGATTCTTGTTCAGATTGTATCCTCCATTCTGAGCTTGTTGATGGTTGTTGTTGTTTGGAACAGTACTCCTGCATTCTTTAGCAAAGTGTCCTTTCTTCTGACACTTATAACATTCCACCTTGGTTTTGTCAAAACCAGCTCCATCTTCTCTTCTTTGAGAGAAGTTATTTCTTCCAGTTCTTTTAATGAACTTCTTCACCCTCATGGATAACATGGCCATCTGCCATTTAATATCCATCTCCTCCAGATCATCAGGGTGAATTTGATCCAGATCATCATTAATCAAAGAATTGCTGCTATGACTGGACAAAAAGGCTTCAAAGATAGTTTCAGTGCCTTTTTCTGAACTTACTCCACTGGCAGTACTAACTGCTTCAGGGTTGGCAGTAGTATCAGTGGATGCTGAAAGAAGAGCAGCATTGTGAATATAACCAGAGGGCTTCTTCTTGGTTTCTACCTCAGTTTCAAAAACTCTTAGATCATTGTATAGATCATCAAGTTATTTCTCTTCCAGATTGTCACTCTGTCTATACGAGACAGTGTACATAGTCCATTCATCCCCAAGAGATCTGAGAAACTTTCTGTTGATATCATCTTGTTCCATCTTCACCCCTACAGTAGCCAGTTCACCTATGAGTTTATTGAACCTATCAAAAGTTTGAGTCATAGACTCATTCTTTGTGGAAGTGAAGTTCTCATACTGCTGCTTTAGAACATCTCTTTGATTTCTTTTGATGCTCTTAGTTCCAGCAAATCTTTTCTCTAGAGCATTCCAGAGAATCTGAGCATCAGTGCAGTTGCAAAATTGATGCTGATATTCATTGGGAATGGCCAAGAGCAGAGTGCTCAAGGCCTTCATCTCTGTCTGTCTGATCTTCCTCTCACCATCTGTCTTTGGTGGAGGTCTTTTCCCATCTGGTCCTATCCTTCCAGCTTCAGAAGGACCATTCTCAATGATATCCCACATTGAGTAGTCAGTGAGAAGAATATATTGTCTGATTCTGATCTTCCACATGTCAAACTCACTTGGTTTGAGCATTGGAACCTTAGAAACCAAAGTACTGCTTGATTCTGTAAGATTTTCCATGATGAATAACTGTTTCTGAGAGAGTTTGGGTCTGATACCACTTGTCAGGATCGAATTCTCAACAAGAATTAATTCTCAGAAACAATATCAAAGAAGTTTGCGGAATAACACTTTGATATTTAATCAAACAGAAAATCAAAACAGAATATAATCAACAAATTGTAAGCTTGTATTGAATGTTTTGAAGTTACAAGATTACACACTCAACCTCAATATTGATGAACAGGCTCACCAATACGAATTCTACTTCTCTAGAATTAGGATCTATACCTTGAGGTTGATTTTCTCTTTAAAAGAATGAAAACCAAAAGTTAATTCATTATTCTAAGCTATACAATATATATACTGAATACAAAGATAATTACAATAAATAAAATATCTTCAGTATATCTTCCATGTATATCTATAAGCTTCCATAATCTTCAGATTATCTAGCTGTCATTCTTTCCATCTGAATCTCTTTAGCAGCACTAACCATGATCAGCAGCATTAACTTCTTCTAGCAGCATTAACTACTAAGCAGTACTAACTATTAGCAGTACTAACTAGCTAAGCAGTACTAACTTTGTTTAAGCAGCACTAACTTTAACTAGCAGTATTAATAGTACTAGCAGTAGTAACACTCAGCAGTATTAACCTTTAAGTCTTCTAGCAGTAGTAACTTTGAACCAGCAGCATTAACCATACTTGATGAATTCTTCAGTTCCCAACAGCTAAAAAGGAAAGAAATCAGTGAGGCTGAACTGAAGAGGAAAGGAAAGGCAAAGGTGGATGAATCTGCAAAGCCACCAAAGAAGCTAAAACAGATTGAACTAGATGAGGAACTGGCTAAAAAGCTGCAGGCTGAGCTACAACAAGAAGAAGAAACTCAGAAGGCCAAAGATAGGCAGATTGCTCTAGATCTGTCCACTAAGCTGAATGAGGAATATCAAAAGAGCTTGAAAGCTGCAGCTGAGGCCAAGAAAAGTACAGTGAAAGCATCCAAGCACAGACTGCCAGCAAAGATTCAGAAAAGACAACCTTCTAAGACCTATTTGGCCAATCAAGAAAGGAGAAAAATGATAAACTTTCTGAAAGGCTCAATTGGTGTAAAAGAAGAGATGTTTGCTAACATGTCATACAGCAGAGTTGAAGAGCTATATAAAAGGGAAATGGCAAAGCTTCAAGGGGACTTCACTCAAAGGGTTGAGTTTTAAAGACAAATGAAAGAGAGACATGATCTTAATATCCAACAACTCTTCCCTGAGAGTGAGGAAACCACTCCTTCAAAAGAAAAGGCTGAAGAAAAGAAGGAAGAACATGTTGTTGTGGAAGTCAAATCTGCCAAGAGAGTGAAAACTATAGCTTCCAAGAAACTGTCTAAGAAGCCAAGGGTTGCAGAAGTTGAGAAAGATACAGAACCAGCTATTACAGGTCAAGCTGAGCAATCAAGTCAAAGTGCACAACAACCAAGTCAATCTAATGTGCATTTTGAACTTTACATGACTGTAACAGATAATGATCCAGTGAAGGCAAATCCCATTTCAGTCCAAGCCCCTGAAATCATCCACTGGGATATTCTTGAAGATCAAGGCAAAGAATATTTCAGAATCAAAAGAATGGGTGATCATTTTGAAGTATATTCTACTTGGGGGAAGATAGTCAGATGTTGTTCAAGGTCAGACTTGGAAGAAATGTTTAAAGTGGGAATGAATCTGTATGGGGATGTGCTGAAGACTCCAGGGATGAACATCAAGAAACTAGCAATGAAGTATTTATGCATGATGTTTGGTCCAGATCTTCTCAAGCATGTCATCAAAGATGTCTTCAAGTCTGTGGACAACTGGATGCTTATTGAAAGGTGTGGGGTGTATATCTTGACCATAGATAAAAGCTTTCATGAATATTATCTGGTGGATAAGATATATGACCATAGCCTAGCCAAGCTACAGGGGATGCTGAAAGCCAAAATAATCTGTCCTCAAGGCTCAGAAATGGCAAGGATTATGGTTAGCAGGATCATTAATCAAAGCTTGGGTTTGGATCCTAATCTAGGGGTGTAAACTTAGGTTTTGAAAGCATCATGAAGACCAGTTTTTGAAGAACTTAACTTCTCAATTTGAAAAGTTAAGTTAGGGGGAGATTGTTGGGTCTGAAATGTGCTAAGGATGGTTAATACTGCTAGACATGACTATTACTACTGGCTGAGGAAGTTAGTACTGCCAGATCACAATTACTACTGCTTGAAGAAGTTAATATTGCTGAGACAAAATTAATACTGCTTGCTGAGATTAATACTGCTAGTTCAGAATTAATACTGCTCATGAAGATAGTGCTGCTTATGAGATGAAGACTCCGTATGGGAATGAAGACAGCTGTATAGATTGAAGCCAAAGTAAAGGAGATAATTATGGACTGAAGATCAATTTTATTTTGATTATTATCTTGTAATCAGTCTTGTATATATAGTATAGAAGTATTTGATAGATTAATTCAATATGTTTTGTTAGAGAGAATTAACCTCAAGATAAATAGAATCCTTTCTATAGAGAAGTATAGAACGTCTGTTGAGTCTGTTCAACAGTTTGAGGTTTTGTGTGTAATCATCAAGTTGAATCAATATAAACTTGTGATTTGAGTTTTATATACTGTTCCATTGATTGTTAGTGTTAAAGTGTTTTTCCGCAACTTCTTTAGCATTGATTCTGAGTGTGTGTGAATTAAATTCTTGTTTGAGTTACGATCCTGACAACTTGATAACATCATTGAAATTAGACAAAAGAAAAAAGTGAACTACCATCCAATAAGCTCACACGAAAAGCATATGCTCTCGTTTGCCAGCGCCTCTGTCATTAAAATTAAAAAGCATGCCCTACTTGATTTTTCTAGCTCCCCTTCTTGGCAGGCTTAGCTAATTTAAATAATATCTGTGTTTTCGTGAGCAACTTAACACCCTCTATGTTTGCTTAAAGAAAGTCCAACATCAAGCATCTCTTTTTGTTGATTGTCCCGACCTAACTACATGGTAGTGGTCTAGGGAGCACAATTGCTACTTTGCTAGAGCACGGGAGAGTTAGAAGCTTCGTCGGAAGCAAGCAAGACGAGGTCGCTCTGCTTCGTAGATAAGGCGGATCCTATTTCAATCTGTGCTCGACCGGTTGATATACCAATAATCAAGTAAGATCTAACACATGCTTGTGTGAAAAATATAAAATCGAGAATGCAATCATGAGTAATTAAAATGTGCATCAGACATCACACATGAAAGGCTAGGCCACACTTAAAAGGAAAGATGGTGATAAGAGAACATATTGTGAAC
The DNA here is from genome assembly GCA_954870635.1 of Arctium minus. Taxonomy (NCBI): domain Eukaryota; kingdom Viridiplantae; phylum Streptophyta; class Magnoliopsida; order Asterales; family Asteraceae; genus Arctium; species Arctium minus. Next base: position 7,674,437 of record OX941096.1, on the reverse strand, counting down.
TTACTTGAAAACTCCACAGTTGTTGGGCTTCATCATCTGCCAATTGCTGCTCATATTCTCTCCTTAACTAGACAAATAAATGAATTTTCAGAAAATAAGTCAATCTGAAGAAGAAAAAAATAACTGACCAGAATGAGTTCTTATTTTGGAATCATTTAGAACCCACATAAATTTCATTTGCCAAACAAAATAAATAATGATAGTGGTAATCATAGTAAGGCAGTCAAGCATAGCCCAATCATACAAACAATAGTCTGCCGAAAAGGCAGTAAAAAAGCAGTTAATCCACTCGAATGAAATAAACTCCAAAAATGTAACATGAGAATGAACAACTATATGACTATAGAACGCCTAGGCTCAAATCATAACCCACATAAGAACTAGATTTACTAGTGTTTGCTTGGACCTGGGTATGTGTTTAAAGCTGGCACGGGATATCATACGATGGTGTATGAAAGGATTGTATCCAAATTCTAGAAAAACCATGAAGACCAAGAGTGTAATTTACTCTATTAAATTATTATTGATTTTTAAAAAAGAGGATCAACCGTAAAGATGGTTTTCTTCCGAAACCAATTTTACCTTTTTTCGAAGTTTTTTTTTAAGTTTACTAGTTTCTTAAAAGTCTTTTAATAAATGATTTATAAAAGAGCATAATACAATAATATGGATGCAAGCTCAACACAATAAAAAAAATGATAGGTTGTTTGGTTATTTTTAATGTATCTTATGTGGCGGGAAAATAATGGGTGAATCTTTAATCACGATAAAAGTAAGGTTTGGATCGAATGGACTCAAAATTTGCATCACAAACAACGGTTTTGGGACGGGCTGTCCGAGTAGAGTACAGCAAGTCCCTTTATGAACCCCTCATATGAGACTGCCTCAATAACCGAGAAGTGAGAGAGTGGACGAGACATATCATGTAAGACATAGAAGCTTTGCTTTGGGGGCTTCATACACTTGAATTCTTCATTACACAAGTTGCACAAGGGGAGGATCATCAACAACTTTTGATACATTATTTGGGGTTTTTGTCACTACATTATTATCTGCAAGCTTAAGATTTGAAAGGCTCTTACTCAGTGATTCCTGTTCCCTTATGCCACCATCTGCTACAGACTTTCCACTTTCTTCCAACTTTAGTTTATCCAACTCATCTTCAATATCTTCATCAAATTCTGCATAAGATGAAACTGACCCTGGAAGCCACATAAACTCATGTTAGGAAGAAGATATTAAAAACCATAAACTATCACCATTAACTGTAAGTTGTAATGAGAAGTGATGCAATGCAAATTCAAAAGAAATGGTAACTACTTTGGTAGAGTGAAAGATGCTTGTGAAATGGAATCAAGTTGCCACCTCATAAACGTGAAAGGAACTTCACTTGAGGTTAACATGTTCATCTACAATTTGTTAATGTTATACTAAGATGACCTGATGAACATACACTATGTTATTCTTGATATAACATCAAATGTGATTCTTGAAATAGAATCACATGTCAGGTTTGCGCTTTGAAGTGAGATTTACTGGGTCGATTTGGTTTGCTTTATAATCACATGTGATAGAAACCAAGTAAAATGCACAAGTACCTATGAGTTTTTCTTCTTGCTTCTGTGAATTGATTGTCTCATCAAGTTCATCCAAGAAGAGTTGAACTTCTTCTATGGTGATCTGCCTATCCTTTCCTTTATTGCATTTGTGCCACTTTGAATGGCTTCAAAAAACTGCCATCGGATAGCAACACAACACATGAGTAGCTGAAGATGCCCATATTAGTAAGCACTGATGAGAGCATTATCTCCTTATTGCAAATCCCAAAAAAGTATTGGTTTATTTAAGTGCATCGCCACCCTTTTCAACTGGTAGGCCTCACTTGTATATACAAGTGCTAGAAACTGTTATCATATTAAGTGGGTGTTGTGATTCCCATGATTGATTTACTACCAAACCAATTCTTAGATTTAGTTTTACTATTATCCCATAAAAGACTGGACAAACCTCTTTCGAATCTTCAGCATCTGCTATGGCTCGGAGAACTTCCTCCACTCACCTTAAAAGCACATTACATTTTTCTCTGCTTTCAGAGGCCAACTTCATTTCTCTTGCTTGTCTCAGTGCACTTATTTTGTTCCAAGACTTTAGAGAAGGCACAGCCAACATTTTTGACCTACACAATGACACATTTCATTATGGAGAAAAAAACCTACTTAACACCGGTATAATTTGTTTCCAAGGCCAAAAGTCATAGGAATCCACTCTTCTGGCTGTTGAATGAATTTGGGGAGGAAGATTTCTAGAACTGTCACCGTTGTAAAACAATATGAAGGTGCTGCAAACTTATATTTGTCATCATTTAGATGATTTTTTTTATCAACTCATGTAATCAATTGTTTTGATTAAAGTTACAAGATTGTCAAAGAAGTTTAATTGATGTAAACCACATGCCAGGCCCAAACAGTTGTGGTTCGTAGAACTCAAAGAGAACCATTTATAGTAAGTAATGTTTCTTTTTACTTCTTTGCTATACTCCAAAAATTGCAGCTTATGCTTACTTGTCCCGACGTCGATCGATCATATCAAGTTGTAGCTGGAGCTTCTCTGCTGTCCAAGTCAAGTGCAGAACATCATAATCTGGACTAGTAGTACCAGAGACCGTTTGGAGAGAGAGAGATTTTGACACCCTGTTATAGGAAATCTCATAGTGTAAGTAATCACTGCTTCAAGTACAGTTCAAACTGATCTCATGGTTAACAAACCAAAACAAAACAAACTAGCCAGACCCCAAAGGTGCGTTCTGGGTGTATGATGTATGCAAAAGAGTTCACGGTAGACAAAGGTGGGAATAACATGCTTCACATGTGCAACGTAGCAACCTTCAACAGGCCACTCGATTTGGCACCTTTGATAGGTAGTGGTGGTGATTGTAATAATAACAATATAAAAGGAATAGAAGAACTTCAACTTAATCTACAGGAGTACCTCTATAAGTTCTTTCCGTTTGACGGAGAGGTACTTTGCTTTCCCACATTCGGACAAATGGCTCAAGATCACCGATGCTTCTTTTGGCCCTCCACAAATCACTTGGAATTTGCTCATCGAGACAATGCACGAAGAAGTCCAGTGAAGTTCACATAAAACTTTGACAACTTCCATAGATTTCTCCAATACATGGAGAAAGAAGAGTTGAGTAGAATCTAATCAATACATGTTTTTTCTTTATAGATAAAGATAATGGAATTCAAGACATGTTCTACCTACGGGTATTTATAGTTTTCCTCTAAAAGCGTAGAAATGATAAACTCTTCTTCGGATGGAATTGGTGATTTAGACAAGGGGAGCATATGTCTTTGTCAGGATCGAATTCTCAACAAGAATTATGAATACTCAGAAACAATATCAAAGAAGTTTGCGGAATAACACTTTGATATTCAATGTAACAGTAAACAAACAGTGAGTATGATTAACAACTTGTAAACTTGTATTGAATGATTAAAATCACAAGATTACACACTCAACCTCAATCTTGAAGAACAAACTATTTCAAGACGAATTCTACTTCTCTAGAATTAGGAACTATGCCTTGAGGTTGATTTTTCTCTCTAGAACTAAAAACTTAGAATGAATAATAATATCAAAAGTTATCTTACTATTCTAAACAATACAATATATATACTGAAGATAAAAGATAATTACAATTTATACAATATCTCCAGAATATCTTCCATCATTATCTCTAAGCTTCCATGAATATCTTCAGTTTATCCAGCTGTCATCCTTTCCATACAGATCTCCATCTTATAAGCAGTATTAATCATAAGCAGCATTAATACTCTGAGCAGTATTAATCTCTTAGCAGTAGTAACTCCAGCAGTACTAATCTTGAAGAGCAGCATTAACTTTGTTCCAGCAGCATTAACTACAACTGGCAGCATTAACCTCAGAAGTATTAACCTCAGAAGTATTAACCTCAGAAGTATTAACCTCAGAAGTATTAACCAAGTTCTTCTAGCAGCATTAACTTCAGAAGTAGTACCCATGTTGAACTAGCAATATTAACACATTCAACAGTAGTATCCATCCTTGACATCTTTCAGACCCAACAGTCTTACTTTGTGGAATATCTGGGTGAGGTGACCACTTTTTGGATCAATAAGATCGCTGCTACATGAGAGGTCGCCGGCGTTAAACATTTGAAGCTGCAAAACAAAACTGTTGAAAAATACTATATATAGTTCACCAGAAAAACAATCCAAAGAGAGAAGATAGAAAGAAACTAACTAACCAAGGTCAAGGGTCAAGCCTCCCTGTTGTGAACCAGACATTTTTAACCTTAAGAAAAAGCAAAAACCAACATGAATTAAGGAGGATAGGATTTGGTTTCCCCTAAAACCCTAGGTTAACAATGAGAAGTAGGAATTGCACCACTAAACGACTAATAATGAAGATGCGAAGATGTCGAGCAATCTTGATGATCAATTCCCTAAACCCTAAACCCTAATGGTATATGAGGAAAAAACCTAAAGAATTTCTCTTTTGCCAAATTTGCATTTATGTTTCTTGACAAGGAGAGAGGAAGACACAAAAAGAAAAGATAAAAACGTAAAAGAATCCATTTAAACTTTCATTTAAACCGGTAGAAGTCAGCAAATTTTGCATATTATCAAAATTAGACATCAAGATAATGACAACGAATAGTTTTCATAAAACTTCATTTCAACACAACAAAGGACACTAGCCCGTCAAAAGATGAAAGCTCACCTCGAATCTCGTACACCAAGTCTTCTTAGCTTTGCTTGCAAACAAAAGCAATTCTACATAGTTATTTGCTTGTACTTTGTAAAGGGGTTGATCCGTTATTTGCATCAGATTCACTCACATCTAGATATCAATGTTTCTCAGCCTCATACAACAAATGAGGATGCGAAAGAAATTTCTTACTCATAATTTTTCTTTTGTATGTTGTAAAAATATTGTTAAGGGACTTCACAACTTTCCTGCTAAAAAAATGTTACCACTTCTACATCAAGCAAGTGATGAAAATAACAGCCTTTGTATAGACTCTCTTTTAAAATGTACCTTATAAAAATATTGTTTCCATGAATTAAACTAACAGACTTCTCTTCTCATTAAACGGTAAGCCTACTGGTTGCTTCAAATTCACCTATCTGTCCAAAATTTCTACTCTTCATCTATGCTGTATGGTGAATAGTGATATATCTTTTCCACTAACAAACATTTCCCCCCTTGAAGACAATAACCCCAATATGCTATATATATCTTCCCATTGAGGATGTGAATGATCTCCTGCTGCAAATGCAAACACACAATCCTTAACCTTAATCCAAGACCACCCAGGTTCCTTTATAACACCTTTTGTTCTCATCAATGTCCTCACCTCCGCAGCTTCTCTCCATTTACCTTTAGCAGAATACAAATTTGCCAACGTGATGTGTGTCGACGGACAATTTGGATCCATTTCAAGAATTTTGTCGGCGGCATGCCTTCCAAATTCAACATCTCCATGTAATCTACAAGCTCTCAGCACAGTTGACCAGACAACATCATCACCACTATATGGCATGTTAGTTATCATGTCTTCAGCTTCACGCAATCGCCCAGCTCTACAAAGGAGATCGATCATACAACCATAATGTTCTTTAGATAAACCAAGCCCATACTTTCTGATCTGGTTGAAATAGAGAAAACCAAGGTCAACCAGACCAACATGGCTACAAGCGGTCAGAACACCGATGAAGGTCACTGTGTCTGGCCTTAGACCAACCTCAATAAGCCTCTCGAACATATCTATAGCTTGTTGACTCAACCCATGTTCAGCATATCCATTAATCATCGCTGTCCATGACACAATATCATTATATTCAGCCTCTTTGAATATCTTGAATGCTTCTGGTATGCTCCCACATTTTGAGTACATATTGATCAAACTGCTTCGTACCATAGATGTATGATCTAGACCGACACATAGGCAATGAGCATGAAGCTGCTTACCTTGCTCAAGAATTGCCATAGTTCCACACACGCTCATCACACTAGCGAAAGCAAACTCAGTTGGCTTTGGTCCTTTATTTCTCATCAACGAGAGGTACTGAAAAGCTTCCTCCCAAAACCTCCTTGAGCATACCCCCCAATTATAGTGCTCCATGAAACAACGTCTCTTCGAGTCATCTCCTCAAAAACTACCGAGGATAAGTCTAATTTTCCACATTTTGAATACATCGTCATGATTGAATTAGCCACCGACATACAACCCAGGAGATCTGTATGTAAAACATGAGCATGAAATTGTTGACCCAAATCGATTTGTGCAGTATTTGCACAACCAGATATGATTGCTGCAAGAGTGAACTCATTAGGACTCACCTCTGATTCTCGCATACGCAAAAATGCTTGGATTGCCTGTTGCTCTTGACTGGTTTGAACATATGTTGTGATGATTGTTGTCCAGGAAACCACGTCTTTTGTCCTCATTTTCTCAAACAAGTACAAGGCATATTCTCCTTTCCCACACTTGTTGTACATGGTAGTAAGAGTATTAGCCACGAATGAGGTCGTATCAAAACCTTTCTTCAATGCTTGGGTATGAATTTCCTTGCCAGTACGTAACAAACAAGCATCAGCACACGCCTTCAATGCAATAGCTAAGGTGTACGAATCATATGACATACCATCTCTACATAAATTAGCAAAATAAGACATACCCTCCATGTTAAAAGCAACATGCACCAACCCAGTAATAATCGCAGTCCAAGAAACCACATTCCTTATTGGCATCTCATCAAATACTCTACAACCTTCATAAACCTTCCCAGTTTTCATATACATGTCCAAAAGAGCACTGCCCACAAAAACAGAACTCACAAAATCAGTTTTTATACAGTACCCATGTAATGATTCCCCTTGTTTAGCACTGAAACTGAGAGAACATGCCTTGAGTGCTAAACTAAGTAAGAAAGGATCCATTTGTTGAGCATGATCGGCCCACAAGTTGGAAAACAGAGACAAAGCCTCGGCTGAATTGAAGGCCTTCACATACCCAGAAATCACGATGGTCCATGTGACTTCATCTCTATGAGGTAATTTATCAAACATCTGGCGCGCGTCATTCAATCTACCTGATTTCACAAGCTCCTTAAGTTTAGAATTGACTTGGAGCATGTCGAATCGAGTGGCATTGTGCATTTCTTTAAGTGATGGGGATTTGACTATTTGAGCATAAACAATGCATGAGGTTGCATACAATCTCCCAATACAAGTTCTGACTGATATAACCATGATTCGTCAACTCATCTACCATACATAATCAGATACTAAATGAATGACGCATTGACCACATGTCTTTTGGATGTTGATGGTTTAATCTGTTGTTTGCACCTACAAAAAAGTTACAGCAACCATCATCTATTACTCCCTTATAATGCATTCATGTCAAAACTCTTAAGTACTACCCACAAAGCACATGGTACAATCATTTTATACATACATTAAGAAAAACTATGAATTACAACTTTTTAAGTGTAAGGTACAACTTGTTGAAGTACTTAATTTTTTCGAGACTATCTACTATCACCAACAATCAATTCAAGAATACTTTCAAACTATCTTTCTTAAATAAAAAAGTCAATGTACAAAAACCTTATTTGTTTTGTGAATGTTTTTACCCAATACCCTTTAACCTTGCAGCCACCACCAAACTAGATGCTACAGTGATATCTTTCTAACAAGCAAAGTTTTTTTCTCAGCTTTTTCATACTCCAACCTGCAAAAAGGACAGATTCTCCAAAATTGGTTTCTATGTCCTTGTTGAATGAAAAGATTGCTCTCATAAAACCTGGTTTATAATTGTAGTATATAAAAAGATCCCAAACACTCACCATTGAAGCTCCATTTTTCTCTCATCAGTTGCTAGCTCCAAACGAGAACCTCACCATTCTGCTCCAACTCCATTTTGCGTTGTGCAATAAGGTAAGAAACCCCCTGGTTACAACCTATCTTTGCTTATTTTCTTACAACATATCAAGTGGTTGCTTTAGCAACAGATCTTGTAGGTACGAAACAAAACCTCAGGTTTGAATCTATATTCTTTCTCTACTCCATTTTGCTCCGTGCAGTAAGGTACAACACCCCCTTCACCACATCCAGCTCCAACAGAAATGAGATAAGATCTACTGAATCCACACCTCTATCACGTGCATAAGTAGTTCAAATATATGGTAAAATCATCCAAAGCAACACATCATTTCTAATTTGCTGAGTTCACATTATTCACATAGGAAATGAGGTGTTTAGAAAAGAGAAGAGTGATAAATACTCCATGGAATTGAAGATCCACTTAAGGTGAAGTCAGTAACCAACACTCTTAACCATGATTTATGTGGTGTTTTTAAAACCATGATATCTATTTTGATGGTTGTTTATTGAGATTTTTCAGTTTAACATAAAGTATTATTAAAGAAAAATAAGTGATGTTGAACCAAAGAAATTATAAGAGCTACAACCTTGGCACCAAATAAAACACCAAATTTGGTGGGTCCATCAACACAAAAAAAAAAAAAAAAACCTCAACACCAACCATACTCTAAAAAAAACACCAAATTTGTAGACCCCACATTAAAATAACATATTTTATTCACAATTACAATTTATTTTTAATAACCATAAAGAAAAAGGAATAAAGAAAGAGGAATACAGTGTTGAGATGTGGGCCCCGAGAAAAATGCCGGTCAACAAAACCCCGGCATATTTGCCATTCATATCTCTTGGCCGACAAAAGTTTTTCAAAAATAGCGACCGGTTGGAGGGCAATCTCCGGCATATATGGCACTTTGCCGGACGATTGGAGATGCTCTAAAATAGGTTACCTGAAGTTTCATGGGATCAGGGTTTGACCCATCAATGACATAAACTGTATCAATTATTCGAGAAGTAAAACCAATCAAGAAGCAGTGTAGGGAAAAGGTTCAAGAATTTAAGTAGATCATAATTCCAGGGTTCTTTTTTTGAATCAAGAATTTAAGCAAATATCATAAATCCACATAGAAAAAACAGATTGAAAACCTATCCGGAATTGAAAGAAAAGATAAAAGACCCTCAAAATATTAAAACAAAAAGAACCCTAATCTTGATCTGAAACCCAATCCCCAATTGCCCAATAACTGGTCCAATATATAAATTGATTCAACTTCCAGAAAAGTTATCTGCTTTACCTCAAGAACAGCTAGAAACCCAGAAATCAAGATGGTGAGAAAATAGAGGAAAACGAGAGAAGCAGGGATGAAAATACACAAGGGACGATGGTTGTACCTGATCGATTCGAAGAATAACGTTGATGGAGTTGATGAGAGGATGGAGGCGATAACCTGCAACATCATATAGATATAAAAAACAAGAGCAATGTGGGCAAAAAAATGAGTGGAAAATGAACCACCAAAACCCTACCCATCTAACAATTTAGATTTTCAAAAACACACAAGAAGCCATCATTTCCTGCGGCTCTAAACCTAGCAGCAGCTTAAGCCCAAACACTTGGTGCATTTGTGTATTTTGACTTCTATATTTTGTATTTCCTTTAAAAACACACACACACACATAAAAGGACCGCTAACCTGAAGCAGTTAGGGGAAGAGTGACAGTGACGGAGAAGAAGAAGCGGAGAGAGGCGGTAGACGGTGACCGGCCGGATGAATTGATTTTCAGGGGGTGTTTGGGATTGCTTATTTGAGGGGCTTTTTAGATTTGGCACCGCAAATAAGTCATTTTGAGTGTTTGGATGGAACAAAATGAGAAGAGCTTGTAGCGGTGCCAAACCGCTGAAAAGCCATTTTTTATAAGTCATTTTGTTCTGACTTATCAACTTATTTGAAAAGTGCTTATTACTTTTTTGGTTATTTTGTATGTATAAGCAATCCCAAACACTTTTAAATAACAACTTATTAGCTTATTACGTTTTGGTACCACAATAAGCTAATCCAAACACTTTTTTAAAAACTCCGGTTTGACACCGCATAAGTTAATAAGCACTTTTCAAAATAAGCATAAGTTGTTTTAAATAAGCAATCCCAAATACCCCCTCAATCTTATCACTATTATATGGTTTTTGGAACCATTTTTTGTCCCCAACTTCCATCCCTCTACGATTACATTAAAATTTTCACACTTTTTTATGCCACCTAATTTCCAACTCATCAATTAAAAACCTCATGTCAACATCAATAATTATTATATATTAATAAATAAATATCAAATATTTAATTTAACTACCAATAAAAATGAGAAAATTGTCATTTCACACAAACTTTATGGTAAGAACCAAGAGGACTTTAGGTTTTTATAAGAACTCTTCACAATGCTAGTTCTTATAAGCCATTGCACTTTTTGCTTATAAGAACCTTGCATTAGAGATGTTCTTACAATTAATTATTTAATTTACTTTATATCTTTTGCTTTTTTATTTTTCATTTAACACCATTATCTTGTTAACACAAATAATCATATATGAACAAAAATGCAATGAAAAAATACGTTTCTTTTTTTATAAATCATACAGTTATAATCGTCTCGTCAATACCTTCAAAACGAACCCAATATTAAATATTTTTTTAATTTAACCGTACTATAAAATATAATGAATATCTACGAATTAATTTATTTTCTATCCATACGTTTATTTTTTTTCACCGTTAGCATATTAAAATACATAATCATAGATCAACTAAAATGTATTAAAAATACGTTTCATTATTATTATAATTTATAACATTATAATTTTTTCGTCAATAATTTTAATATAAGCTAATTATTGAATATTTTTATGCACATAAATGTATAACATTATATATATATATACACTACCTTATAAAGCATATTTCAAAATCTCTTAAAACAACTTTTTGTTGCACAATGTACTGTTGTTTAATGCACAATCTCTTAAAATCTCTTAATCACAAGTTAACAAGCACATTTTACAACTTGATAAAGCATGCACTCTTCCTCAAGTTTCTCACTGCAGATTGAGTTTCGAGGTGACTTTTCAGCTTTCAAGGGGAACGATTGATGCTCTCGAGGTGTTATTCACGCTCAACAAATGGGTTTCCCAATCTTCCTCACCGCTACAAACTAACATCCCTATAATCTCTCAGCAGATGAAAGTAGCTCCGTGCGCACCGTTATCGCAACCATCTTCCACAACCTTAGTGTGGTGATTCCCTCCTCCCTCCGAGATCAGATCCTCCATTAGACCTCCAACGTCTCTGATTTCCTTCTCCCTCCTCCGTCCGTGCTGGCTCCATTTCTAGGGTTTTTATTCGTGGGTTTTGCTTCTTCTTTTTTAAACTGTTATTTTGGGGTTTCAATTTTGCTTATATGTTTTTATACAATTCAATTTTTGCAGGGAGTCACAACCGTGTGGCAGTTGCGGTTTGTTTTCACCATGTTCCTGCTACAAATCGAACTTGTACATACACAAGTAAATATCATTCGGTTTGGTGATACTTTCCTTGATTTTTTAAATTAAATGGAGCAATTTTTTTTGTTTTTTTGCTTTGTCTTGCTAGATATTTACATGAACTTGATTTGCAGTAGAAATTAGGTACTAAACCACAACAGAAATGAGATATTGGAGATGATAATGGATGGTTTGTTGGTCAATGTTTGAGGCTCGCCCTTACTCACAACTCATAGAGCAGATTTGAGACTCAACATCTCAAGTATGTAGTCATTTTCTTTTCTTTTCTATATCTCCTTGTTGTTGCTACTTCATAACTTTTGTTTTTTTGTTTCTCTTTTGCAGGTAAAGTAGTCAATTTGGAGTGTGCAATTTCTTGCTGGATATTGGAACCAATTTTGGTCTTCTCCAAGATTTCAAGTAGGTAATCTTTTTTGTGTCTATATATCCTTGTTGTTGTTACTTCATATTGATTTTACTGCATTTTTCTTTTATTTCCACTTAATGCTTGCTTTCTCTTTGTGCTTCATTTTCACTATTTTTTATAAGCCATAACTCATAAAGTAGAGCCTGGTAAAGAATACCACATGGTGACCATGGTCATTAAATTTCTCTAGTCAACGACATGATAAGAAACAACAACAGTGAGCCTTTTTTCATACAAATATCAGTTGGGATTTGGTTTGGTTCTTGTTGTAACTCTATAGGTTGAATAATCTTTCCTCATCCCTATAAATAGAAATTTAAATGGGGTGAGGATTAAATCCATTAAATGTGGAGAGGAATATAAAAACTGGGCAATAAGATACTTTTAGTTATTTATTTGCAGCAACTATAGGTGAAGCAATGTAAAAAAGGCAGCAACCAAAAAGGGCAGCAACTGTAGGTGAAGAGAATCCATGATTCTGGGTATGTGCTTAATTTTTGTTTGTGTTGTAATATGGTGTTTGTCATCCGTGGACGAAGTAAAGAAAGTCTTGGCAAATGTTTTGCCCCATGTAAGAAACTAGGCCTCGCAGCCAAGCATGGTTACTTTATGAGGTATAAGTATCGTTTTTATGCACACATAAACTGCAAGCACACATATATTTGTTCATAAATACTTAAAAACAATCATGTGATACCAGGTGGCCGGCCGATAAAGAATGGAAAACGTGTGGGCAAAACATCAATTTTACGTGGATGCAGATGGTTGAGCCTCTTATGAAATTATATACAGAAGCCACCGATGGTTCTTATATCGAAATGAAAGAAAGTGCACTGGTTTGGCACCATCAGGATGTCGATCCAAGTTTTGGCTCAGCTCTGGCTAAGGAAATGTTAGACCATCTTGAAAGTGTACTTGCTAATGAACCTGTTGTCGTAAAAAGTGGTCAATACATCGTATAAGTTAAACCACATGTATTGCATACATGCTCTTGCTTTGATGTATTTACGTTTAAAAAATCCAAGAATCGTATGGTTTGACTAAAGATTTGCCTGGCATTGTATGGTGTGACTAAAGGTTTAGTTGCAGAAAAGATCTTTTTATGATGTTTTGGAATGAAAGCCGGGCTGATACCACACTTTCAGGAAACCACAAAATACCACACTTTCATCTTTAAGAAATTCTTTGAAATAAAAAAACCAAAGGTTAAAAAAATTACATTTAATTGTATTAGGTTCATCATTTTAAAGATTAGAGCATTTATTATAGTATCAAAATATTCAACGTATTTACCCTGTAAAATTTTAATTATAGTATTCTCTCTGTACAATAAGAAACACATACGTATTTTGATATGCATGCTCGAGTCAAACTAACTTTTCGATGTTGACATATTTAATATTTGGAATCTATCTGTATTATTGATCATTCAGTTATTGGTCTTTTTATTGAAAACTATTTTAGATTTTTTCTTGTGTGATTAGTTCTTTGTATTTATAGGTTGTTAGAATTTTTATATTTTCACGTTTTTTAGATAAAGATTTCATTCATACAACTAAATTACAACTAGGTATTTTTTTCTCACTCTTTGAATATCTCATGATAGCTTTCTCTTATTGATTATGTCTAGGAAGGCAACCCATTGTTTTGAGAACATTAAGTCAAAAATTAAGCAAATAGTTTCCAATTTCTTTTCGATATATTGTTTATGTAGGTATATTCATGCTTATTATGGTAATTTAAATTCTACCCTTTGTTTCCAAGTAGAGAAGCTTCGACAATGCCATGGTTCAATGATGATAGTTGGTTGCCTTTGAATTTTATGCACATGTGTATTTAAATAATATTTGCATTCCATGTTTTTAATTAGGATTATGTTGTAAGATTATGTGTCATCATCAAAAGGAAGTGATTGATATAATATTTTCCTAGTATTATAATTTACCATAATGAATGTTTCATTTTCTTTGTAAACTTCTTCCTATTTAAAAGGCTTATGATTAATGAGAATTACATATTTCATTGTCTCTATTTTGTTGTTATTTTGTTTCGTTTTTCTTTTAACACGTTATCAGCACGTAAGCTCAATCATTCGGCTTATCGTTGACTTTCAAGCTTCTAACTTCATCAAGCAACTCAAGGAGAGGACGAGCTTTTGTTAAGAATAACTTGGTAATACCACCCAACCATTACGGTATGTAGGTATTTGAACCTATTTTAGTTTTAATAAATATATAATTATTATTGTTATGCTACCGTCCTGAACCCATGGAATATTTATGCTAGTTGTATTTTTTCTCCAAACTTTTTCTTGCTTATATGCATACATGTAGGTAGTATCTAATGAGACCACGCATCTGCTTTGTTTCTGAAACCATATGCTAAATTGCACTTCTTTTTAGTAGTTTTTTTTCTTGAAAAAAAAAATCATCATATCTTTAATCTTGCTTGGATATCATAATCTATTTTAATTGCTATGCAATAACATATATGTAAATCTCATAGTTGCATTTGGATTCAAAATGGAGTTTTTTCCCTAATAAACTTTTAGATACCATTAATGTTGGGTCATTGACCAGCATCTTCCTAAATCGAAACGTGGCGCTGGCTGCTACGCTATAAGGAAATAAAGTTGCGCCTTCTCCATCAGCAATTGCTTTTGGCGTAGTGGTAAGCGCTTGATCCTAACATGTGGTATCAGAGCAGGTCACGGGTTCAAATCCCATGGAGTGCATTTAAATGTCAAAGGCATGTTGTGCAGCCATTGACTTCTAGCGAAGATCTTGTTAGTGTTGGCAGATGTTGGGAGGGGGGGGGATTGTTGGGTCATTGACCAGCATCTTCCTAAATCGAAAGGTGGCGCTGGCTGCTACGTTATAAGGAAATAAAGTTGTGTCTTCTCCATCAGCAATTGCTTTTGGCGTAGTGGTAAGCGCTTGATCCTAACAATTAATTTTTGTTAATTGATATGGAAGCCTTCTCGAGTGGGTTTGTTATGTTTTTCTTCTTTTTTGAATTAACTTATGTTTTGTATATGAATGAAACCTATCTTTTAATATGAGAAATGTATTTTTTTAATTGTTCTTTATTATTATTTAGATATTAAAACAAAACTTCAAAATAAAAATCACGTAATGGGAAGTTTTTTTTGATAAAAATATGGTTTTTGAAAGAAAAAAAGGGTTTATGTTATTAATTAAGTTACCATTATTATTGTCAATTAGTTTAATTAGTATTTTTAGTGCTTACGGTTATTATGCATTAATGGTTTAAGTTATTATTTAATTATTCAGCTCATGATTATTATATAACTAATTGTTTATTATTTCGTAAAGATCTAGTTATTAATATGAACTATCTTTTTAACTTTTTATTATTTCTTGTAAATATAGTACCTAATAATATATCAAATAATATTGTTTTTGTGATATTGATTTTCCTTCCATAACAACAAATACCATAAGAATCATATTTTATAAATAATGTATTTCCTTATCTATCTATACATATAATAAATAAGTAACTAGAAGTACACGTGTCGCCTTCTGGTGAACCTATTTTTTCATTTTCCCGCCTAAACATGTATCTGGACGCATTTTACATTATAAGTTCATTTAGCAGATCCATATTCATTCCTCTTTAAATCTTTCCTTAATTCAATTTTTTTAATTTATACCTTACATTTACTACCCTTATAATTAGGTATGTAGTTTACTTTTAATCTCTTACTTTTTTATTTTTTATTTTAGACTTTTATCATATAAACATAAATAATGTATATGAACTAAAATGCATTAAAAAACATTTTTATTTTTTACAAATTATACCGTTGTAAGCGTTTCGTCAATACCTTCGAAATGAGTCCAATATTGAATATTTTTGGATTAAATATCATAAATATATACGAATTAATGTGTCGTGATTAGTATGAGATTTGATACAAATAATCACTAAATTGTCTTAATTTTCTTTTGGCTATTTCATATCAATTTTTACTTCAAGAGTTTTTTTTATAAAAACTTCATCCTCTTTAAATTTTTATACAAGAATTTTGATTTTTATCATGAAGTTTTATAAAATAACATTTTTTATTTTATTTTTTTTGACATTATGATATTTAGTATATATTACTTATATATTAGCAATAGAACAAAGAATGTTGTATATAAAGAAGTATTTGATAATTTATGATACATGGTTCTTATTTTATTAATATTTTAACTATGTACTTTTCCATAATTTCATTTACATTCTATTATTGTTTTATAAATTCTTAATATTTATTCATATTTTTTATTAATTTTTTGTAAAACATTCTTTGTGAAAACTGCCTAAAACAAGGACATTTTGTAACAAGTTGCAAAAAAAAAGTTTTGAAGGGAAAAAAGCTTGGAAAAGTAGTATCGTACTTAGTATAATAATAAATTACCCCGTGTAATTTTTTTAAATTACCCCGGTTTAAATTTGTAAGATAAGTTTCTGCATGATTTAATTTTTTTAAATTACCCCGTGTAATACACGGGGTCGAACCTAGTATAATAATAAACAAGGAATTTGAGATAAATTCCCATAAAAATTTATCAAGATTTATGTTTTAATATTTGCCAATTATTTTATAAGATTTTTCACAATCTTATAAATAATTATTGGAAGTTACATTTCCACCTCTTATATATTTTCATCTTTTATCAAAAGCTCCCAAATACTATTAATATGTTAAAAGTTTGACGTCGACTTTATGTCAAAATCAATATTTATTTGTCTAATGACAAAATCTCCTAAAATACTATTAAGGCATTAAAACACTAAAATTGGCTTCATTTACCAAACTCATATTCATTTTTTGTCTCATGCCAAAAACTCTATAATTAACAATGTTATCTTCAAATTAAATAAATTGCAAAATATCGATTGGATTTTGTCAAACGGGTGTAAATAGCCCTAAGGTTTGTAGGGACTTAAGAAATCCATGTGATTCTCCTACTACTTGGAAATCCAATAGATTGAGTGATTTCTTTTTCGTAAATTAAAATATTGATGAAGTATTATCAACAAAATATAAGCATACAAAAATCCAATATTGTTATGATAATGAAATTTCATAACCAAAATCCATTTCCTTATCAAAAATAAAATCATATATTATCCTTTATATATGTAAATGGTTGAAACAACTCATCCCAAAATCAACGTCGTAAACTCAAAAGAATCTGAGTATCATAAATGAGTATATAAACCTCCTTTTGAAAAGGTACAAGAAAATACCTAAAGTCCATCAACTCCCCAATTGACTCTAAAACCAACCTCTTAAAAAGGTACAAGCAAATACCCTCATGTTTTAAGACGTCATATAAATCATAAGTTTCATAGGAATACCTTTACTAGAAACCCCAAAGAAATGTGGGATGTCCCGAAAGGGATAATCAGGAGTACTCATGAATATGTACTTCCCGAACTAATCGTACAGTGGAATGAAACCCACTTACTCGATTACAAAAAGGTAATTGATTTCAACAAAGAAATGTTATATCCAAAACGCGTCTCAATCTCTGTGGCAAGGAACTCACAGAAGATGACATGATTCTTAACATTATTTCCACCTTTCATATATCAAAAATATTAATGAACAATATAAGTTGGAAATTAACCTTTAGACAAACTCAGCAACCTACTGCAAATGGTTGAGAGACATAACAAGATTCTTTCGAATAACACCACCACATATGTCAAGACAAAGAAAATTCTCGAGATCAATAATGAAAGTATTAAAGTTGGAAACAACTCCAAAGAACAGAGAGTTAAAAACAATTTCACACATGTGACATTTATGCACTATGTGGACGAAACCCTAAAACGGGGTCAGGGTCTTGGTAAGAGTCGGAAATGATTTTTCAACATATGGAGTAGAGATACAACTACCATCCCAGGTGAAAATGGACAGTAAAAAAAAGTGCTCCTGTCGAAAAGGGAACAGGTTAAAAATGGACTATATCATTTTAATTTAAGTAAAATCGAATATGTAACCATTATAGATGTAAAGAAATACATCTAAATAAATAAATAACAAAACTATCAATATTCTCCATTCCATATAGGAATGTATCGAGAAGAACTTGAGTTTTTGTAGAATATTCCACACAATCTAAAATGATAGACAAATACTTATTTTATAATGCATTCAACCGAAATACTTAGACGATGAACTGTCATTTTCTTGTTGGTATAAGATCAATAGGAACCTTGTAAAGATATTCGTATCAAATGAAAATTATAATGGAAATGAGTATATATACACAAGTTCTAATGAATATGAAAGTAAACATATATCATGGAAACTATGTGTCAAACTAGCTAGTAGATTATTGAGTCATCGAAACATTTTTGTCACCAATAAAGAACTTTAGGGAAATGGCACATATATGTTTCTACATGACCATGTGAGACTCCATTGTTATGACATAGTGATCCGTGTATTGCAAAATACACATAGGCACATTCTCTTTCGAGTGATAGGCAAAACGAGGCAAATTGCAACTGTTGACTTCTGCAGTATAAGAAACAACATTGTCATCATAATATGTCCTCTCGAATACCAAAAACTTTTGTATATACCCTAATCCTTAGCCAAGACAGGAATGAGATCATCCTAAAGCTAAGGACATAATACAAAAAATATTCCATTGTCACAACGAATACAAGGTGATATTTATGGACATAAACATCCAGAATGCGGGCCATTAAAACTTTATGGTTCTGGTTTCGACACGATGAACGCATGTCGTATTATTGTCCACATGAAATACTGCACTTCTAGCACTAGTTATACATTTAAGGGCTCACCACCCTGATTATTTCATCAAGTCTACATGACTTTGAGTGCTGGAGAATTTACATCATAAGAATTTGATGTTAATTGAATATGTATGAGGATCAATGTAGAGTTTCCTATACCCCATGTGTATATATAAAATGGTCGTATAGAAGTTGTTATCAAAAAAATATGATGACATATAGGGTATTAGTAATGTGCACCAATTTACCCACATCTACCTGGGGTTATGTAATTATTATCTGCAGTTTTTTTTTTCGTTTTTAGACCCACTACTAGCTAACCAGCCTCATGCGTACCAGTTGGTAACTGGATATAAGCCTGATATTTTACATTTACGTATGTTTGGTTGTGTAGTATATGTGCCAATTGTGCCTCCACAGCGCATCGAAATGGGTCCTTAAAGACGATTTGGTACATGTTGGATATGAATCCCCAACAATTATCCGCTAATTAGAGTATTTGACTAGTGATCTCTTTACCACTAGATTTACGGGTTGTCACTTTCATGAGACAATCTTCCCGTCGTTAGGGGGAGATAGGAAAAAAGATTTTCCATGGGAACGACAGGAAGTGTCATTGAATATTCCCACTCTGTCTCATTTTGATCCCCAAAACTTCACAATGCAATGTTGAAGTCAAACGAATCAGACTCGATACCTGATACGTTTAATGTTATTCCAGAAGTGACAAGATCACATATACGAGCTGCAAATATACTTGCAAGGTTAAAAATTCCCCAACAGGGGCACAACGCCATCGGAAAGTGCCTTGCAATCACACATAGTGGAGGTGTGGTTGAGTCGTAGCTACCAAATGGAAGTGGTGGAAGCTACTTGGTTCGATGGATACTATTCTAAAGGAAGAGAATAGTTAGGCACATCCATTTATCATCAATACACAAAACTCTCATGAGTTTGTCTCTAATTATAATTATGTCCATGAATCAACACTGGAGGACGCTCCGAAGTTAATATTGATTCTAGAGATGAATATTAATCTCAAATGAACTATGAGAGTACATATGAGTTGATGGACGGATGATATATAATCATTGATGATTTATTTGCATATACGATGGCTCATAAGATGATCGAGCACGACGACATCGAACCAGACTCAGTTGAATAATATCAACAAAGAGCATATTGGCCTAAATGTAAAGAAACAATCCAAAAAGAATTATATTCTTTGACAAAGGATTGGGTATTTGGTCAAGGAGTGCTAACCTACCAAGTGTAAAGCCCATGGGACATAACTGAGTCTTTGTCAGAAAGCGTAATGAGAATAATGAAGTACTAATATGTAAGGCTCTCCTTTGGCGCAATGTTTCTCACAACGCCCTGGATTGACCACGAGGAGACTTACTCTCTCATGATGGATGTTATGACATCAGAATAATTTGTTAGCCTAGTAGTTTCCGAAGGACTGGAAATGCAACTCATAAATGTGGTTACCACATATCTCTACGGGGATCTAGATTTAGAGATATATAAAAGTGCTTGATGATATTACATTACCAAAATCAAGTAACTCTAAACCACGAAATGTGTTTGCTATAAAATTGAAACGCCCACTTTATAGATTAAAGCAATCTAATCTATAAAGAATATATAAGAACTAATGGAATACTTGATTAGGAAAGGATATATAAGAATGATGAACTGTTCCCTTGCGTATTTATTATGGAAAACAAGTTCCAGATTTTCAAAGTAGCTCTATATGTCAATGTTGTGAACATAATAGGCACTCCTGATAAAATAAGAGGAACCACAAGCTACTTGAAATATGATTTTGAGAGGAAAGATCTTGGGAAAACTTGGTTTTGTCTAGATATTTGAGCTAGGACACCTAGTTTGTGAAATATTAATTCACCGATCGCATATGTCCATAAAATAATCAGACGGTTTAATATGGACAAAGCGCATCCGGTTAGCACTCCCATGATCGGTCGAAGTGTCAGATATAAGGAGAGATCCATTTCGTCTAAAGGATGATGACTAAAAATGCTGGGAGTTGGAATTCCCTATCTAAGTACAATATGTGCATTATCGTACTTAGCATAATACACTTGATCATATATTATATTTCTCAATGAACTTGTTAGCTAGATTTAGCTCAGCGCCAACGCAACGTCATTGGAACCATTGACATAGGCTTATACTTTCCCTATAGAAAGAAAAATGAGATTGATAATGGAACTTCAATACCTACTTAAAATGTAAGCATCAAAAGTACTAGCTCTTATAGAAAAACACCAAACAATGTCTTGGTATGTCTTAGCTGATATTAAGTATATGTCTGACCCATACAAAGGTTGTTCCCAAACTGGATAAAGAATTACCACAAAGAACACGCCGATTGCTTGGAAGTGAATTAAACAATCATTTGTAACTACCCTCTTGAACTAATCCAAGAATATTACTCCCCATGATAATTAAATAATGTATATGATTAAGGACTATCATTGCATATATTAGAGAAGCTAGTAATTTTGGGTTCAACCAATATCCTACTTGCATAAATGGAAATAATGCATCATGTATCGAAGAAATGAACATAAGATACATCAAATATTTTGCTTAAGTCTTATACAATCAGCAATAAGAAAACTCTCATCGATATTCAATTGAATCAAGTAAGATGTCAGGAGAACATGACACATTTTACCAAATCATTACCTAAAATCATATAATGGAAAACATGTAGAAAGCAAGTGCAAATGTTTTCCAAACTCCCTTGATTAATGCATGAATCAGGGGGGTAATAGACAAAAGGGGGAGTCTACTATATTTGTGATATTGGTATGTTGTGCTCTTTCCTTCAACCAAGGTTTTATTTTTTCCATTGGGTTTTGTTCATTGGTGTAAGGTTTTAGTGAGGCAACTGTTTATATATCATCATGCTTTCCTAACTCTCATGATTAATGTACGAATCTAAGAGGAAACTAGACTGAAGGAAAAGTCTATATATTGCAAAGAAACCGGTGCGTTGTACTCTTTCCTTCGTTCTATTTTTTTATCCCACTGGTTTTTATTTTGGCGTAAGGTTTTAACGAGGCAACAATTGTGCACCATCACTCATTTGACTCGGCACAAGGGGGAGTGTTGTAAGATTATGTGCCATCATCAAAAGGAAGTGATTGATATAATATTTTCCTAGTATTAGAATTTATCATAATGAATGTTTCTTTTTCTTTGTAAACTTCTCCCTATTTAAAGGGCTTATGATTAATGAGAATTACATATTTCATTGTCTCTCTATTCTGTTGTTATTCTGTTTCGTTTTTCCTTTAACAAATTACTTATTTTGAAGCATTTTTGGGGTGGTTTCTTCATCATCCAAATTCTAGACTATGTTCAACTTCAATTCTTTATTTATTATAGCATGAAGAAAGGTATAAATGACTGAAAATGTGATAATATATGTTTAAGAACCTACCAATCAAGTGGATTATTCATGATTTCATATGGTATTATTGTTTTGGTTGTTTTTAAAGTTGAATGCCAAATCAAAAATTCACTTCCAGAAGTTTGATTTGCTTTTTTTTCTAACAAATATCGATTTGATTGTTGGGTATTGAATTATAAGAATAACATAGTT
The DNA here is from genome assembly GCA_954870635.1 of Arctium minus. NCBI lineage: Eukaryota > Viridiplantae > Streptophyta > Magnoliopsida > Asterales > Asteraceae > Arctium > Arctium minus. The sequence goes on along the minus strand of OX941096.1, from coordinate 7,652,108 downwards.
TGAAATAAATAGGGTAGGGATAACGGGTTAAAATTTTGAACTTGGTCTTATTATTTTCATAAATGACCGTTTACCCAAACGTTTACCGGGGAGGTGCTTAAATGCAAGAGTCAATACTCTCACTTAACTTACTATGTAAGATTCTTATCCATGAAAACGGTATCGTATGCAACTTTGTTGCACTTGTATTTCTTTAACCTTTGGCATATGAATGTTTTCATTCGAATGTTTGCATTGTACCAACAACCATACATCTAACCACGTCCGTTTCTGACATTTTTTAGGCCCTGAGCGAGATGTAAAAATGGGTCCTCGGTAACTACAAAACTATTCTCAATATATTATTTATATCTTCAAAAATAACATTGAATTCAATAAATACTATTAATTCATATAAAACCATTTTCCCGGTATTCCTAAAGCAAGATCAATCAATAATTATTTCTAAATTAATATTATCTACTATATCATTTTTACATAACATCGTCAATCAATTTCACCATCAAAGGCGTTTTATGATATACATTTAATATATAGATTGAAATCATTTGACGTCACTATGTTGACCATTCGGAGTAACACTTTAAATAAATCAACATAAATCAGTTGATATTCCACATGTTACCTGATGTTAATGTTTTTCATTATCACTTTACACTTTTACGGTTATATTTTTTTAAGAACCATCAATCTTAGAATCAAAAGTCCATATTGGTTATAGTTTGAAAACTTATTCTTTTTTAGAGATATGAGAGTACTTAAGATTCATGCACCCAATATTAGATAACAAGGAGTCGATAATGTATGAAGAAAGAAGTCTTTGAAATCCTAAATATAGATATATGTTGTTATCTCATATAGTTTGGTAATTATTTTCAAAAGTAAGAGTTTTTTTAGTTAATAATAAGAAAGCTATTATATTCTAACACAATAATAAAATTTATGTGGATGAAATAATGAAAAGAGTATGTGGAAGAAAAGTAATATATGGAGTACTATATAAAAAAAATTTAGAGAAACAATAATCAATACTATAAAATGAAAGACTAAATAACTTTTTACAAATTTTCTTGTCCCCTGTTATTAATTAATACATGTTTGGGCCCTTAATATAATGTTAAATTCTTTTTAGATCCTATTATATACTAAATTTTTTCTGTCTTTTTTATTTATAAATTTTTAAATTACTAATATATAGTATATACTGAAAAATTTGGGCCCCTGTTTCCATTGGGCCTGGGCGTACGCCCGACCCGCCCTCCCCCAGGGACGACCCTGCATCTAACAAGCATCACATGTAAGAAAATATGTTTTTTAATGTCCGTTGGACTTGTATCATTTTTCCTCTATTTATGTTAGAACATCATTTCTCTCCTCAGTACTATTTTGAAAAGTAATTTTATGGATTTCGTATATCCTCAAAGTTTTTTTTGCATCAATGGAACAAATTTTCATGTAAAGGCGTATTCGTATTTTGCATTTTTGTTCACATATGTTCATTTTTAATTTCCGCCACATTGCGCGGGTACACTACTAGTATATATATCATGTTTATATCTATATCGGTTATTTTCAAGATTCAATATAACATTTAACACCCTTACAATTAGTTATTTAATTTAATTTATATCCCTTGCTTTTTCATTTTTCATTTTACACCTTTGTCATATTAACACAAATAATCGTATATGAACAAAATGCAATGAAAAAATATGTTTCTATTTTTACAAATTATACCATTGTAATCGTCTTGTCAATACCTTCAAAACGAGCCAAATATTGAATATTTTTTAATTTAACCATACTATTAAATATCTACGAATTAATTTATTTCTATCCATACGTTTTATTTTTTTCACCGTTAGCATATTAAAAATACATAATCGTAGATCAACTAAAATATATTCAAAATACGTTTCATTCTTATTATAAATTATATCACTATAATTTTTTCGTCAATAATTTTAATATAACCTAATTATTGAATATTTTTGGGTTTTATCTCTACTATATTATTAAAACTAGGTTCGACCCCGTGTATTACACGGTGTAATTTAAAAAATTAAATCATGCTAGAAAACTGATCTTACAGATATGAATGATCATCGAAAGTATGATACTATTTTTTCAAGTCTTTTTTCCCTTCAGAGTTTTTTTTTTGCAGTTGGTTACAAAATGTCCTTGTTTTAGGCAATTTTCATAAAGGATGTTTTGCAAAAAAATAATAAAAAACAATAAAAAATTGGAATAAATATTAAGAATTTATAAAACAAAATTTATAATAGAACGTAAATGAAATTATGGAAAAGTACATAGTTAAAATTGATATGAAATTGCAAAACGAAAATCACGACAATTTAGTGATTATTTGTATCAAATTCATATTAATTTTAACAAATCTCATACTAATCACGACACATTAATTCGTATATATTTATGATATTTAATAATATAATTAAATCCAAAAGTATTCAATATTAGACTCATTTCGAAGGTATTGACGAATCGATTACAATGGTATAATTTGTAAAAAATAAAAATGTTTTTTAATGCATCATATATATTATTTATATTTATGTGATAAGAGTCTAAAATGAAAAATAAAAAAGTAAGAGATTAAAAGTAAACTACATACCTAATTATAAGGGTAGTAAATATAAGATATAAATTAAAAAAATTGAATTAAGGAAAGATTTAAGGATGAATGAATGTGAATGTGCTAAATGAACTTATAATGTAAAATACGTCTAGATACATGTTTAGGCGGAAAAATGAAAAATGGGCTCACCAGAAGGTGACACGTGTCCTTCTAGTTACTTATTTATTATATGTATAGATTCTAATAGGGTTAATTAGTTTTTTTGGAAAGTTTTGAAAGCCAAAATTTTAGCTCCACTTTTCTTCCATTTTTATGATTCAAAGTTACATTTAGCACTCTTATAATTAGTTATTTAATTTACTTTATATCCCTTTGCTTTTTCATTTTCATTTTACACCTTTATCATGTTAACAAAAATAATCTAACATGAACAAAAATGTAATGAAAAGATATGTTTCTTTTTTTCTTCTTCAATTTATACCATTATAATCATCTCGCCAATACCTTCAAAACGAGTCCAATATTGAATATTTTTAATTTAACCGTACTATTAAATATAATGAATATCTATAAATTAATTTATTTTTTATCCATACGCTTTATTTTTATTTTTCATTTTTAGCATATTAAAAACTCATAATAATAGACCACCTAAAATATTTAAAAAAATGCGTTTCATTTTTTTTATAAATTACATCACTATTATTTGTTTGTCAATATTTTCAAATTAAGTTTAATTCTGAATATTTATTGATTTGGTACTATTACAAAATAGAATAAATACGTATCAATTTACTATATATATATATATGGGTTCAAATGAAAACTCATATTTCATTGTGCAAATGAGGACAAATATTAACCATTGATCAAAACTTATAAACCTAATCAATGGTTAATACATAATAAAGTTAATTGTGAAGTGATTAAGGACAAAATTGTAATTTTGAATCAACGCCTACCTTCTTTGACTTTTTATTTTTATTTTTAATTAAAAAAAATTACCCCCTTATACTTTAAAATAATTTATCTTAAAAATTACTAATATTTTAATTAAACATATTACATAAAAAAACGAGAATTTCGTGCTCTTCGATATGATATCCATCTCGATATAGTTTTTTTTTTCGTTTTAACCGTTTTTTACGTGAAATTCTATATACATGTTATATTCATTATGAATATGCATGCACGTTTTCGGATGTCCACATTCAGTGTGAATAACAAAGGTGAACGTTCATTCACTATTCATGATGAATAATACCGTATGCTGGATGAATAATACAATATTCAGGATTTTTTCGTTTTAATCGTTTTTTACGTGAAATTCTATATATGTGTTATATTCATTATGAATATGCATACACGTCCTCGGGTGTCCACATTCAGTATGAATAACAAAGGTGAACGTTCATTCACTATTCATGACGAATAATACGGTATTCAGGATGAATAATACAATATTCAGGATGAATAATACACGAATCAATGATTCATGTATTATTTATCATGAATCGTGTATTATTCACCCTGAATGTTATATTATTTATCCTGAATAATACATTATTCATGATGAATAATATATGAATGACTCGCGAAGGTGTAGACACATGACACACTCTCTTTTGTTTTCCAATTCACAACCAAAAAATGGTTTAATTCATTATGAATATGTATGTGCATCCCCGGATGTCCCACATTCAGTATGAATAACAAATGTGAACATTCATTCATTATTCATGATGAATTACACAACATTCATGACGAATAATACACGAATTCATGAATCGTGAATTATTCACCCTGAATGTTGTATTATTCATCCTGAATGATACGTTATTCATGATGAATAACACATGAATGACCTGTGAAGATGTGGAGACGTGACGCGCTCTCTTTTGTTCCCCGATTCACAACAAAATTACTCAATAGGTTCTCGATTCATCTTGATGGGTGTTGGGTTACGGTGTCGAAGAAACGTGATGCCTTACGAAGTTGAAGAAAATGTTGAAGAAAGTGATGTCGAGTTACATACTTACGGTGTCGAGACGTTGTACAAACTTGAACATACATAAATATTCATAGTGAATATAACATGTATATAGCATTTCACGTAAAAAAAGGGTTAAAACGACAAAAAAACTATATCGAGATAGATGTCATATCGAAGAGCACGGAATTCTCGTTTTTTTGATGTAATTTGTTTGATTAAAATATTAGTAATTTTTAAGATAATTTATTTTAAACTTTAATTGGGTAAAAAGTTTTTAATTAAAAAAGAAAATAAAAAGTCAAATATGGTAGGCGTATATTTAAATTTTCTCCCATTTTTACCCCTAAGCATTTTAAAATTAAAATCTCTATTTAATATGAGTTGTTGGATCAAAAGAGATCGAGTGACTGAGATTTGTCCTCATGTGCACAATGAAAAATGAGTTTTCATTTGAACTTTTTTTTTTCTCTCTCTCTCTCTCTCTCTATATATATATATATATATATATACAAGATAGCATACCGATAAATATTTGTAACTGTTATTGTAAAAAAAACGAGGTATACAAATCTATACATATCTATATTAGGTTTTTTTATTGAATTAATTAAAAATTTATAATCAGGTAAATTATAAATGTATACAACTAACATCAATATGGACAAAAATAAAACAAAATGAAATATGATTGAAAATGCATAACAAAGTATTTCAGAGTTAATGCATGATTCACATATAAGTGCACCAAACGACTCAAACATAGTGTTTTCATAGACTAAAGTATCGATAAGGACGAATAATACAAACTTACAATGAAACGTTGTTGTCATTTTGATTTCGAGATGTTTCGCGAGCGGATGCATACCTTTGTTAATTGTTCCTTCGATTTCACGATCTTTAGCGCCGCATCGTGCACGAGTATATGACTAGTTAATCAATAATAATGCTCTTGATTCTATCCTCCCTAATACAATAAATAGTTGTTAGCGGGTCATACCCAGGAAAAACTTCAAAAGACCTCACCATATGAGCAACGTGATATAAAATAAAACTAAAAATAATTATTAAAAAGTACGGTTTCAATAAGTGAGCTTCAAATGGCACCAACTGACCAACAAAATGGAACTAAAAATTTACAAACTATCAACTTTATCCAATTTCCAGCTGAAGTTTGAAAGACAAAATGGGTATGGATGGGATTTAGTGAAACCCTATTGGAAATCGAATAATTGGATGGGGTGGTATGGCAGATATGATCAGTTCGACTCCCGCGGGTTAAGTATACGATTAAAGTCGCCAGAGCTTCTGTTGGATCACATGATGGATGGTTCAGGCGGCGGCTTGGTTCTTACTGGGCCATGTCGAGTATGGTGAATTGGTGATCCTTTATTATTGGTGATGTTGATTTGAAGAGATTTATGATTACATATTGGGTTTAAAGACCATTGGGCTGCACACTTTTTGGTTGGGCCACATTGATGAAGCTACAAGGCTCAAAGAGCAATTTTTTTTATGTCTATGCAAAGGACTTATTATCGAACGCTTACCAAGTAAGTGTTTACCAAGGTTCTAAAAAACATGTGCCATGTCGTTGAGGTGTGGCCTTGCAACCACGTTTTACCCCTTGGCATTGAGATAAGACGTTGAGCTCATTATGGCGCACCATGGCGCGTTATGACGTTAAAACATTGTGTACTTTAGATTTTTCGAATTTGTGTACTTCGTAACTTGATTGGAATATGCCCATTAGTATCAACTAGAAGCGTACTCGCACAATGAAACCCTAAGGAATAGAAGAACTTCAACTTAATCTGTAGGAGTACCTCTATAAGTTCTTTCCGTTTGACGGCAAGGTACTTTGCTTTCCCACATTCGGACAAATGGCTCAAGATCACCGATGCTTCTTTTGGCCCTCCACAAATCACTTGGAATTTGCTCATCGAGACAATGCATGAAGAAGTCCAGTGATGTTCCATAGATTTCTCCTATACATGGAGAAAGAATTGTTGAGTAGAATCTAATCAATACATGTTTTTTTCTTTATAGATAAAGATAATGGAATTCAAGACATGTTCTACCTGTAGGTATTTATAGTTTTCCTCTAAAAGCGTAGAAATGATAAACTCGTCTTTGGATGGAATTGGTGATTTAGACTAGGGGAGCATATGTCTTACTTTGTGGAATATCTGGGTGAGGTGACCACTTTTTGGATCGATAAGATCACTACTACAAGAGAGGTCACCGGCGTTATACATTTGAAACTGCAAAACAAAACTGATGAATAATACTATATATAGTTCACCAGAAAAACAGTCCAAAGAGAGAAGAAAGAAAGAAACTAACTAACCAATACATGGTCAAGGCATAAAGGGGTCAAGCCTCCCTGTTGTGAACCAGACATTTTTAACCCTGAGAAAAAGCAAGAACCAACATGAATTAAGGAGGATAGGATTGGACTGAAAGTCCTGTGCGTTGAAAGTTGATTAAAGCATTTATAAGGGGGTAAATTGTAATTCTTTGATAGTTGTTAGTTAGTTGGGCCTAAAGCCCATAAGCCCATTATCTTGTAAGCGCCAAGTATATAAGGTCTATTCTAGTTCTTTTATCAGTTTAGTCACATTTTTCATAATCCTTTAGTCAATAGGTTTACTCTGCTTATCAGATTATTTCTCTGTAAACCTAAACCTTTCTTGAATATTAATCATATGACTAGAGGTTGTGGCACAATTGTTTTTCATTGATTGATTATTTTTGTTCGTGATTGCACTGTACTGGGATCTACAATTGGTATCAGAGAAAAGAGACAGAAGGTTTGATCCAAAAAGGTTTGTCTAAAACCCTTTAATCGATTATTTGCTTTAATAGTGTTTATATGCTATAGATTGCTTTCTGGATTGTTATCTGTTTATCGTTAGATTTTCTGTTTTTTTTCCTGCCATATGATTCTGTCGTTTTCTGGTTCAGTGAGTTTGAGTTAAGCTTTCTGCAAAAATCGATTACATATCTGTTTCTGGGTTTTAGTTCGGTCGATTTTTTTTTCTAGAAAATCAGTCCATTCGGTCGACTGATTGATAAATTGGTTTCTGGGTTGTATTTCGGTCGACTCTGTGTGTTTCTTAAAAATCAAAAAAAAAATTTGGTTTGAGTTTCTGTGTTAAGGTCGATCAATTGATTTTCTGGGTTGTTTAAAACTTGATTTTCTGTAAAAATCATATCTAGATTTTGGGGTCGAGCGATTGATTTTTCTGGGTCGATCGTTCGTCAAATTCATCGAGTTTATCGGTCTTTAATCTTATCTGTTATAGTTCTGTGGTTATCTGTTATTGATTTCGACCGGATCGCTTTGGCGACCGGTGTTTTGTTGACCGGATTTGTGACTCGACCGGTATCCAGTTGATCGGTACCCAGCTGACCGATACTTTGCGCCCGGTGCCTTGTCGACCGGACCTTCTCTCGATCGGACCCTTGCTCGACCGGGTCCCTGCTCGACCGGGTCCTTGCTCGACCGGGTTCGACCGGGTCCTTGCTCGACCGGGTTCGACCGGGTCCTTGTTTCGACCGGGTTCGACCGTGTTCTTGATCGACCGGGTCCTTGTCGTGTTTATTTATTTATTGTTTTTGGATCAATTTGTTTGTCTCACGATCGCTACAGTGCAGCTAAGATTAATGTTCAAAACCGTTCAAGTTTCATCTCTTGTCAAGTTCAGTCCTTAGATATCAAGATTTTCAGAGCCGGATCGAATTAATTCTATTCGATACGATCAAAAGGATGAAGGCACATTTGCTGTTCAAAGGAAAATATGAAGAGTGGAAAGTAAATTTTTTGACTTATGTGGATGAACATGAGTTGGGTTACTATATCATATTATCATTGACTGAAGGAGAGATGCAATCCCAAATTCCAACAGAAGTTTCTTCTGAGGAACAGGAGAAAAGACAGATGGCTAATAATATGGCTCGAAATTTTATGATAGATAGTATTTCTTGTGAACTTTTTCGTGACATTTTTTGTGAAATTTCTGATCAAATAAATTATTACAAAATGACAGGAAAAGAGTTGTGGGATTGTGCTGAATGGTTGATGTTAGGGCCAAAGGTAGTATTAAAAGGAAGAGAATTGGAATCTGAGAACTCTGAGCTGAAAAGAAAGATCTCTGACGTTGAATATCAGATTGTGCAAATCCAGCAAGCAGTATCTGTTGAAAAGTATGATGAGAAGACTAAAAGTCTGGAGGATACTAATGCTAAGTTTCAAAAGAAAATATCTGATTTGGAGCAAAAGATTGCAAAAGACAAATCCGATTTTGAGACTAAAGAGAAGGCATTTGCAAAGAAGTTCTCAGATTTTTCAAGAAAATGTGCTGATGAGAAGAAAGCAGTTGAGCTAAAATGTATCAAGCTTTCTCAGAAAGTCTCTGATTTTGAGAAAATAGTAATCTTGGAAAGAGAAAAGTTTTTCAAGGAGAAGAAGGAGATTGAAAAGAAGAATGTTGGATTCTTTAAAGAAATACCCGGCCAAATAAAGGATGTTGAGGAGGGATTTGAAGAAGAAAGAAGCATTTTTGAGGCTGAGATCAAAAAGCTTACTGAGAAGCTATCTGAACTATCTGAAAGTGTGCTGAAAGAGAAGAAAACGAAGTCTGAATGTGAGACGAAGATTGACCTCCTTGTCAAAGAGAGAGACAGATTTGCGTCAAAGATTAAAGAGCTTGAAAAGTCAGCATCAAGCATAAATCAGAAAACTGTTTCTTCAAAAAGGTCAGTTAAATCTTCTGGTAGTACTAACCTTTTCTATGATAGAAATATAGATGGTTCAGATACATATCGACGAAGAAGGAGATACAAGGAAGAGGAACTGTCTGGAAGAAGAAACCAGTTGAAGATGAGAAGAAAGATGGGAAGAAAGAGCTGAAAGAAAAGACATCATGTGTACATACACACAAAGCCAAAAAGAACAATGCGCGTAAAGGTAAACCTGATCATATCTACTCGAGAGATCAATTAATCAAGTTGTCAGGTAAGAAATACTATTGTTCTTGTTGTCGTACACATGATCCTATTCACAAGACTAGTGATCATTACTGGTATGGTTCTTATTCCATTACTCCCATTCGAACTACAACTAACATTCATGGACCCAAATACCAGTGGGTACCAAAGCCTAAAATTGATTCTGTGTTGCAGGCACCTACTGTCAAGGGGGAGTAGAAGAACAAAGGCTTCTAAGTAAATCAACTTATAACCCGTACTTCAACGGAGTTTGACTTCTAAACACAACAGTTTAGGACTCATACCTCAGCGATCAAAAGACCTTACTCCTGTACTTTGTATCCGATAAGATATGACGGTCTACAATTCACAAGGGAGTTGTATTGATCTCTATCCTGTGCTTTTTAATTGACTATATACTTATGATATGATGGTCCACAATTCAAAAGGGAGTTGTATTGATCTCTATCTTGTGTTTTAACTGACATATTCCAGATGTATAATTTAAGGGGGAGTACAGGTGATGGCTTCTGATCACATGACAGATCAGGACCCGTTCTTCAACGTTCAGACTTGGATATTTTGCAAATATCCAGGGGGAGCTTAAATGACTTAAATCATTTTATCATGATTTGAGGGGGAGCTTAAAGGTCCACCTTGGCATCTCTACACGACCTTGGTGATGACTCGGGTACCTCCAATTTTTGAGGTCCTTCTTCTCCTCCGTATGCTCACGAACTATCATCCGAGATTGATAATCTCAATGACATTGAACAGGTCGATGACACTTCAGCTACGGTCGTAGATGAGATCCCTTTTTCTACATTATCTGCTTCTAGATGTGAGTGGTGAGCCATACTAGCCCACTGACTCTATTCAGATGATAATCAATGACCAACCTCTCGTGGGCATTGATGATACATACATTGAGCCTCATGATGATGTTGTTGATACAAACATTGAGCCTCATGTTGATGTCCTTGATACAGATGTCTGGCCTCATGCCGACATTGGTGATAATCCCCTTTGGTGACTCTTAGGGTGCCAATGGTATAGTGAATGGTGTGATTCTATTTAAGGATAGGTCAATGAGCCCAACCAAAGCTTGTTCGTCTACTCCTCTTCCCATATCTCTTAGTGATTTATCTGCAGGTAAGCGCAAACGTTCTCCCTCTCTAACTAGATCTAGATGTACTAAGACAACAAGCATTCACATAACATTTTGATATGTGTTGTACCACTTATCCCTACATATATAAGCGTTCAAATAAAGTTCATATAATACATGCATTCACTAATAATCTAATACAAGCGGCCATTGATGAGTGGTGATAGACCATGGAGGTGCGGATGAGTTATTAAGGTTGTTAGTGTTAAGCAAATGAATTCAATAAAGTTCTGTATAATTTAGCAATTGAAAATAAGGTAATTAATTTTTTTAAGAAGCAAAGCATATATTAATGATCATCATTAGTACACATAGAGTTCATCGAGTCATCTAAGAAACTCAGTAAATCGAAAAACATAATGGGGCATGGTAAGAACCATGCTATCTTCGCAAGATCATGAGCAACCCCATTTGCATGTATCCTAATAAACTTAATAGAGTAAGAATTGTTACGGAGGAGGAAAGTCTAGCAACGAGAGATAATATCACAAAATTCCGAATCGTCGCCTTGGGTGGAGTAGATGGCATCGACCACCTGTTTCGCGTCCGTTTCAAAGATTACTCGTTGCAAGCCTAAATCGGTAGTCCAAAGCATAACATTAGCAAGAGCTAACGCCTCGCATTCCTTCACCAACGGGGTATCGTATCTGGTCATCGTATGAGTAGCATAGAAAGCCCCCCAATCATCTATGAGAATAGTGCCAAAACCCGATTGAAGTAAGCATGGCAACATCGTTGTTGCATTTCATGAATCCTTTCGGTGGCTTGTGACACAACAGACATTGGTCAACTCTCGACCCGTGCTCATGTTGCATTCGGAGTTCCATCGCCACTTGCCAATCATTCAAAACCTCCATAACCCTTCGCTTAACATGTGTCATTGGTTTTAAAGTGTTGTTCCACAAGACATCGTTCCTGTGGTTCCAAATGCTCCAAAGCATCATCAAGAACTTTTTTAAATTTAGAGTGGAGTAGTCATCAATGATAGCGTAAAGGCAACTAAAGAAATCATTGGGTTGGTTCACCTTCACATCGATAAGGTTCCAAAGGTCGGCCTCCATGCGAACCTCTTTGGTGAGCGGGCAATCGATGAACAAGTGCCAATTATATCTGGGTTAGCACCACAAAGGACGCATATATGAGGGGCATTAACACCGTGATTTTGGAGGTTCACACGGTGTGGGAGGACATCTCTAACCGCTCACCAGACGAAGCTTCAGACCTTGTACGGGATGTTGGCATTCCACACTTTAAACCAGTTTCCTTCCACAAACAGATGGGTTTTAGGTGCAAGTCTTTCCGACACCAAACGATACCCACTTTTGACCAATTAAACACCATTAGAAGTCCAATGCCATATTAAATTGTAGGGGCCATTTCTCAATCTAGGGGCAGATTGAGGATTTTCGCACAATCCCGACCGGAGAACTCCTGGAGGAAACGGCTATGATGCCACTCGAGAGAGTTAGGCAAAATGAGGTCACACACATGGAGTTTGCCTAAATTAATGGGGGCCGAAGTTTCCATCCTAAAGTTACGGTTGTAATGTAGCCAATGATCTTTCCAAACATTAATAGAAGTCTCAGAACCCACCTTCCATCTATAACCTTCCTTTAAAATAAGTTGAGAATTCCAGATGCTTCGTCAAATGAAGCTTGGGGCATGACCCAAACGCTCTTCAAGAAATCCCGCCTATTGGCTAATATTTGGCCCTGAAAACTCTGTTAACCAAAGTATCTGGGTTGGATAAAAGTGTTAGGTTACGGGATCTCAAGCACAACGGAAAATAAAACCGTAACCCTCCAAGGACCCATACGAACCAGAATAAATCGGGTGTTTCGAAATTATACCTCACAACTAACGAGACTTTAAATCACAGCAACAAAGCAAGCTTGATGCCTCCACGGTATCCACACGAACAATCCGAATCCTTTGCCTTCTCGTGATGCTAGTCACAGTTTCAAAACTTAGAAAGGAAAGAGAGCATATAGTTGTAGGTGATTTTAGAGAGAATTGCAAGAACCACAATTGCATACAATGTAATACATTATATATGGTGATGGAAGTATGGCCTAAAAGATCACCATCATCTCCACACCCTTACTTGAGTGTAAGAGTGGTCATGCACCATCACTTTCTTACATAACCATACCTAGTCAACTTATTTAATGTCCAACAAAATAATATCTGATTTTTATTTAATCAGATTAAATCAATACAAATCAGATATAATAATTAAACATTTTAATTATTGAAACTCCTTATTCAAATATGTTCAATGCGTGTGACCCAATGGGTTCTCGACATATTGGTAATAAAATATAAATATCGTATTTATAGTTATAAATAATGAGCGGTATCTAGCAATACATCATCATCACCCAAATGACGAGAATTGGTGATACAACAAATTACCGGTATGTAGTCAATTTTAGTGTACATATTTAATTCTTTTGTCCTTGATGTCAAGATTGAACACGAGACATTGAATGTGTCATTCTCGTTATGTCCAATCTCTAGTTTCTTGATTCCCTAATATACTAATAAAAACATAAATTGATATCTCATATCATTTATCTGAGCATGCATGCATTTCCTTAGTATATATTTATCAAGGGGCCCAGAGACATCACTCCTGTCATAAAGGAGGGACAAATCCTATCTCGATATATGTTAGTTCTACCATGTGATTTATAACATATTCAACAATAATTCTTTCACCCAGCTACGGAATGATTAGAACAAATGTCAAATATATTACTCACACATAACAAACTCCATATTTCTCAAGTCAAAGAATTACATGTACATTGACCACATGAGAAACACTTATGACACTCACATGACATCCAATGAAGTGTTCTCATAGCGAGTCACGTCCGATACACAAAATCTCCATTTTGTACCCATATGGAGATTCAATATCTCTATATGAATCCCTACATATGCTAGTCATTATCATATTACTTCAACCTTAAAACCCAAAATAATATTTAACTAGGGACATTTAGGATACATTATTCTAAGGTTATTTATTATGAATAATTAAAAACACAGAATATAACATAGACATAATAAATTGGGCAATGCCTTTTATTTATTTATTAATTTCATGAAACAAAACTCAAAATTACAATCATTGTATGATTAGCTTTTGGGCATTCACTAACAATCTCCCACTTGCACTAAATCCAACCATCCATGAATCGTATACCAATGGACCTACAGTAGCCATCATGCTTCTGCTGCGTTAACGGCTTGGTTAGTGGATCAACAACATTGCTGTGAGTTGACACTCTGCTTATACTAACATCGCCTCTTTCAATAATCTCTCTAATGAGATGATATCTTCTAAGAATATGTTTGGATCTTTGGTGAGATCTAGGTTCCTTGGCCTGTGCTATAGCTCCATTGTTGTCGCATAACAACTCTATAGGACAATCACTGCTAGGAACAACTCCAAGTTGAGAAATAAATTTCTTGATCCAAACGGCTTCCTTGGCTGCATCTGATGCTGCGATGTACTCAGCTTCCGTTGTAGAATCAGCTACTGTTGCTTGCTTAGAACTCTTCCAGCTCACAACACCACCATTATGACAAAACACAAAACCCGACTACGATCGAAAATCATCTTTATCCGTTTGGAAACTTGCATCAGTGTAACCCTTTACACTTAACCCTTCTTCACCACCATATACCAAGAATGGATCCTTTGTTCTTCTTAAGTATTTTAGGATATTCTTGACGGCAATCCAGTGACCATCACCTGGATTGGATTGGTATCTACTCGTTATGCTTAAAGCATACGATACATCAGGTCGAGTACATATCATGGCATACATGATAGATCCAATTGCCGAAGCATATGGAATCTTACTCATTTGTTCACTCTCTTGAGATGAAGTAGGGCACTGCATCTTAGAAAGTGATATGCCATGAGACATAGGTAAGAACCCTTTCTTGCTATCAGACATGTTGAACCGTTTCAACACTTTGTCTATATATGTACTCTGACTTAAGCCAAGTAATTTCCGCGATCTATCTCTATACATTCGAACGCCTAATACATAGGAAACTTCACCTAAGTCTTTCATTGAAAAACATTTTCCTAACCAAGCCTTTACAGACTCAAGTATCGGAACATCATTTCCTATGAGTAGTATGTCATCTACATACAATAAAAGAAACGATACGGTGCTCCCACTAACCTTTTTGTAGACACAAGGTTCATCCTCATTTTTTTGAGAAGCCAAACACTTTAATCGCTTCATCAAAACGATGATTCCAACTCCTTGAAGCTTGCTTTAATCCATAAATAGATCGTTGCAACTTGCATACCTTATGAGATTTTTTAGGAGCGACAAAACCTTCGGGTCGTATCATATATACGTCCTTAAGTAACTTTCCGTTAAGGAAAGCTGTTTTGACATCCATTTGTCAAATATCATAATCGTGATATGCTGTAATGGCTAGTAAAATTCTAATAGACTTGATCATTGCGACCGGAGAGAAAGTTTCATCATAATCAACACCTTGAACTTGTTTGAAACCTTTTGCAACCAATCATGCTTTATAGGTAATCACATTACCATCCATGTCGGTCTTTTTCTTGAATACCCATTTGCACCCTATAGGTCGTACCTCGTTGGGTGGGTCAATTAAGTTCCAAACTTGGTTTTCATACATGGAGTCCATTTCTATACTCATAGCATCTAGCCATTTCTCAGAGTCAGTTCTTGCCATAGCATTTTGGTAACTAGTGGGCTCATCGTCCATGAGCATCACATCCTCGGTATGAGTGATAAGAAATCCATATCTCTCAGGCTCATTCCGTTTTCTACTAGATCTACGAGCACTTTGTGTTACGACATCAGACTATGTTTCCACATCACTTTGTAGATCCATAATTACTTGTGGTGTATGTGTTGGTTCCATCTGTGTTGACATATTTTGATCTTGAATAATTTCAAGTTCTACATTCCTCCCACTGATACCTTTGGAAATAAATTCCCTTTCCATATTGAAGACACCAGTACGCCCAACAAACACTTTATTGTCGTGAGGATGATAGAAGTAGTTTCCCATAGTTTCTTTGGGATATCCTACAAATATGCATTTATCAGATTTTGGTTCTAATTTAGTTGTGATTAGATGTCGTACGTAAACCTCACAACCCCAAATCTTCATAAAAGATATTTAGGACTCTTCCCAGTCCATATCTCATATGGTGTCTTTTCAACAGATTTTGATGGAACTCGGTTTAGTGTGAAAGCCATTGTCTCTAGAGCATATCCTCAAAAGGATGTTGGAAGGTCAGCTTGACTCATCATAGATCGTACCATGTCCAACAGTGTACGATTCCTCCTTTCGGAGACACCATTCCATTGTGGTGTTCCAGGTGGAGTGAGTTGTGATACAATACCACAATTTCTAAGATGATCAAGAACAGCATGGTCTAAGTATTCGCCACCTCGATCAGATCGAATAATCTTAATACTCTTTCCAAGTTGGTTTTGTACTTCATTTTGAAATTCTTTGAACATTTCAAAGGACTTGGACTTATGTCGCATTAAATATACATAGCCGAACCTACTGAGATCATCAGTAAATGTAATGAAGTATCTATAACCACCTCTAGCATGTATGTTCATTGGACCACATACATCACTATGCATGATTCCCAATACATCACTTGCTCTCTCACTTTGTCCAGCAAAAGGAGCCTTTGTCATCTTTCCAATTAAACAAGCTTCACACGTCCCCTATGTTTCAAAATCTAATTTGTTCAATAATCCATCTTTATGGAGTTTGGAAATACGAGTTTCATTTATATGGACAAGACGACAATGCCAGAGATAGGTTAAATTTGAACTATTCGATTTGACCTCCCTTTTATCTATGTTACAAATCAGATTATCCATATTAAGAACATAAAGACCATTAATCAAACTTGCATCACCATGATATATATTACCAAAATAGAATGAACAACATTTGTTCCCAATATTAAAGGTAAAACCTTTCTTGTCCAAACAAGATACAGAAATCAAATTTCTAGAAATAGATGGTACGCAATAACAGTCATCAAGTTCTAATAATAATCCGGTCGGTAAAGTTAACAAAATAGATTCTACGGCTATAGCAGCAACCTTTGCCCCATTTCCAACACGCAGATCAACTTCACCTTTGCTCAACCTTCTAGTCCTTTTTAGTTCCTGCACGTTTCTACAAATATGAGAACCACATCCAGTATCTAATACCCATGATGTATAAGAAGTAGAAAGATTAGCTTCTATCACATAGATACCTGAAGTGGATGTTACACTTCCTTTCTTCTTTTCCTGAAGGTAAAGAGGACAGTTCCTCTTCCAATGCCCGAGTTTGTTGCAATGAAAGCACTCACCCTCCTTAGGTACAGTTACCTTGGGTTTTTTAATGCCTCATTTTGGCTTCAAAGATTTAGAAGTGGGTTTGGCAACGGACTTTCCTTTGCTTTTCCCTCTTTTGTCCTTACGGACCATCAAAATGGTGGACTTGTTCTTTGCAAGCTCTTGCTCGGCTGTTCTTAACATATTGAGCAATTCTGGAAGGGATTTTTCAAAGTCATGCATGTTTTAGTTTATCACGAATTGACTGTAGCTATTTGGCAACGATTGCAAAACTACATCAATGGCCAACTCCTTTCGTAAAGAAAAGTCTAGCCCTTCAAGACGCTCAATATGCCCAATCATTTTAAGCATATGAGTGCCAACAGGACTACTTTCGGACATTCTACAATGGAACAGTTCCTTGGATGTTTCGTACCTCTCATGTCTAGCTTGCTCTTGAATAGCAATTTTAGGTGTTCGATCATATCGAAAGCCCCCATGTTTCCATGTTGCTTCAGAAGCTCAGGTTCCATGGTTATTAGCATTAGACATGAGACGTCCAAAGCATCTTCATCATGTTTTTTAAAAGT
This sequence comes from Arctium minus, assembly GCA_954870635.1. Taxonomy (NCBI): domain Eukaryota; kingdom Viridiplantae; phylum Streptophyta; class Magnoliopsida; order Asterales; family Asteraceae; genus Arctium; species Arctium minus. The sequence goes on along the minus strand of OX941096.1, from coordinate 7,634,401 downwards.
GTCCCTTTCAGTTCTAGAAGCACTAGAATTAGGTTCTTCAGAGATTTGTTGCTCCAAGACATACAGTTTCTTTTCAGCTTTGAGGTAATTCTCAAATTACGATACCAGTTGATGAAATTCGTTCCATTTAGTTTTTCTTTCTCAAGAATCGATTGCAAAGTGTTTTTGTTTCCATTGTTGGTTTGTGCCATTGGTAATCTACAATAGAGAAGCAGAGTTCTTAGTGTCATGAAATTTTATTGTTTAATAAGGACTTTCATCAAACAAGCTCCCACTATTTTAATCAAAACAACAACCATCTTTTATTGTTTCGGAAAACGTCATAAGCTTTCTAGCGGGCCAAAATCCATATTCTCATTATCGATCAATTTAACTTTAGCTAACCGATCAACCAATAATGTTTTAGGTAAGCAACAACATTGCTAATTACATCTCTATGTAACTCTTGGATAGTTAGGTAAATAACTTTTATTTAAACTCATTATATGAATGTTCCCAACACATGTCTCCAAATCCCCAATCCTATTAGGCTTAATTTGGTTAAGTCCGACCCAAAATGGCTTGTAGGAATCCTATGCTTACCTTATCTTACTAAGATTAAAGAGAGTATCCAGCTTTAGCATGACCCACCCTCGATGATCAAAGTCTTGACAAGTGCCATGTTTGGAAGACATCTTAAACTTAATATTTTGGTGAGGGATTTTAGTTAGTTTGATATTTACCATTCTTTCTTTTGTAATAGATCGTTTCCTCATAGTTTGATTTAACCGGAATCCAGATTAGAGGAGGATCACGAGGATCACTTAAATACCTTCATTTCTTTGGCGGTTTAGGCCTTTGTGACAAAACCGGTTGAAATCTAACTATGATGTACTAAGACCTTATCACTCAAGATCGACGGTCCACTTTATATCTTATATAAATACCAATTTTTATTTTATCAAAACTCATTTTGATTTGTAAAACTCCTTTTACTTATATATTTTAAAATCATATTTTGTTGTAAAATGTTGTAACAAGTATCACATACATACAACCACGCATAATATATCACAATATATGTAAAGCGTAAAATAAAACATAAAAATAAATGTGAGATGGTTATAGCCCCCCTATGCGATATTCATAGAGCCAAGTATGAATACCATTACATAAAATAAACTCTTATGGTTCTAAGTCTTCTCATCTTCATCACTTCATAACGCCTCAATCTTTTGCTTTCTTTTATACAAAATATTTTACATTTCAAACAAAGAAACCTCGAGTTACATTCGAAGGGATTGGATGAGAGGAGAATGTACAAAGAGAGTATATAGAGAAAGGCACGACATGCAAGTCGTATTTATCAAATATAATACATCCATGAATAAGGGCTATAACCATTCACCAAGCAAATCACATTATACATATTCAATCACATTGAAACATAAAGCCGGTTTGCAACACCACCGTATAAAATTAATACAAAATTCATACGATATCGAAAAATGGTAATTAAAAGTTCTTTAGAAAACTAACAAAAAGATACACATTTTTTATGTTTTAGGATTTCAAAGATCCAGAAACCTTATGGGTCGAAAATCAAGTCAAACCCGTAGTGGGTTCGATTTTCGGACAGCATTGCAACACTGTCGTAAAAAAAATTATAAACAATTCATACGAAGTCGAAATGATGTGATTCAAAGGCCTATGGAACCCTAACAGAAAGATCCACGTTTTTCATGTTTTAAGTTTTCTCAGATTCAGAACATTTCTGGGACGAAAAAACCAAAACATTTACGAAACAAAAACATACAACAGTAAAACAGTTTTTAAAACTGCATGCATGCCACCAAAAACCGATCTAGAGGTTCGTAAGTAGCTCTGATACCACTGTTAGGTTACGGGATCTCAAGCACAGCGGAAAATAAAATCGTAACCCTCCAAGAACCCATACGAACCGGAATAAATCGGGTGTTTCGAAATTATACCTCATAGTTAACGAGACTTTGAATCACAGCAACAAAGCAAGCTTGATGCCTCAACGGTATCCACTCGAACAATTCAAATCTTGCCTTCTCATGATGCTAGTCACGGTTTCAAAACTTAGAAAGGAAAGAGAGCATATAGTTGTAGGTGATTTTAGAGAGAATTGCAAGAACCACAATTGCATACAATGTCATACATTATATATGGTGATGGAAGTATGGCCTAAAAGATCACCATCATCTCCACACCTTACTTGAGTGTAAGAGTGGTCATGCACCATCACTTTCTTACATAACCATACCTAGTCAACTTATTTAATGTCCAACAAAATGATATCTGATTTTTATTTAATCAGATTAAATCAATACAAATCAGATATAATAATTAAACATTTTAATTATTGAAACTCCTTATTAATATGTTCAAAGCGTGTGACCCAATGGGTTCTCGACATGTTGGTAATAAATATAAATATCGTATTTATAGTTATAAATAATGAGCGGTATCTAGAAATACATCATCATCACCCAAATAACGAGAATTGGTGATACAACAAATTACCGGTATGTAGTTAATTTTAGTGTACATATTTAATTCTTTTGTCCTTGATGTCAAGATTGAACACGAGACATTGAATGTGTCATTCTCGTTATGTCCAATCTCTAGTTTCTTGATTCCCTAATATACTAATAAAAACATAAATTGATATCTCATATCATTTATCTGAGCATGCATGCATTTCCTTAGTATATATTTATCAAGGGGCCCAGAGACATCACTCCTGTCATAAAGAAGGGACAAATCCTATCTCGATACATGTTAGTTCTACCATGTGATTTATAACATATCCAACAATAATTCTGTTACCCAACTACGGAATGATTGGAACAAATGTCAAAATACATTACTCACACATAACAAACTCCATATTTCTCAAGTCAAAGAATTACATGTACATTGACCACATGAGAAACACTTATGACACTCACATGACATCCAATGAAGTGTTCTCATAGCGAGTCACGTCCGATACACAAAATCTCCATTTTGTACCCATATGGAGATTCAATATCTCTATATGAATCCCTACATATGCTAGTCATTATCATATTACTTCAACCTTAAAACCCAAAATAATATTTAACTAGGGACATTTAGAATACATTATTCCAAGGGTATTTATTATGAATAATTAAAAACACAGAATATAACATAGACATAATAAATTGGGCAATGCCTTTTATTTATTTATTAATTTCATGAACCAAAACTCAAAATTACAATCATCGTATGATTAGCTTTTGGGCATTCACTAACAAAAAGACGTCAACCTTGCTTTCCCAACATTGCTAAATTAAAGGCCACAAAATCGAGGAAACTGAGACCCCCATACTTCTATGGAACAAAAAGACGTTCCCAAGTGAGCCAATTAATAGCCCGAGAACCATCGCGTTTCGAACTCCACCAAAAAGAATTGATCATTCGTTGCAAATCCTCGAGCATGGTACTAGGGAGCATGGAAACACTCATAAAGTACATCGGAATTGCTTGGGCAATGACTTTAATGAGAGTTAACCGCCCAACTTTTGATATTGGTTTTTGCCATCAACCAATTAATCTTTGTCAAACTAGTTAATCTTTGTCAAACTTTATCTTTAATGTGTCTAAAGATGGATCTTTTGTTCCTGTCAATCATTGATAGGGGTGTAAATGATGCGAGTCGAGCTCGAGTATCAGTAAACTCGACTCGAACTCGAAAAAAAATTCTCATGCTCAAACTCGACTCGAAAGCTCGCGAGTAATGAAAATCCAAGCTCAAACTCGACTCGATAACCAATTTCCGAGCTCGAACTCATTTCAAGCTCGTTTCAAAGCTCGAGCTCGAACTTGTTTCAAGCTCGAACTCAAACTTATTTTAAGCTCAAACTCAAACTAGTGTTCGTATTCAATCATTTAAAAATTCAATGTGTTCATGTTTGTTTGATTAAAATGGTAAACAAACATAACAAACTAGTTGCACCCACTTCCATAGGACCAACAAATTATTTTGCCTAACTTCAAGCCATCAGGCTCAAGCCACTAGGCACAATAGAAAGGCTATGCCACAAAGGCTATGGAATGGCAAGGGAAGGGAAGGGGGTGAGTCCTATTTATAGTTGAATGCAAAAGCCCTTGGATGGATTGTCCTACCAATGTGGGATGAGTTCTTAAGCAAAAGGAGGACAATCCTTATTTAAATAATGGTACCCACAAGTGTGTTATTACTTTTTTTTAAGAAAATGCTAGTAATTCTTTATTATTAATAATTATAATTATAATAAAAAAATAATATATAAATATAATAATAATTATATTATTATTTTAATGTTTATTTCTTTAATATATGTTCTTTGGATTACTATTATAAGTAAACAAACGTAAACAAACATTAACGAACGTATATATAATATATTCGAGTATCTCACGAGCTTATCGAGTTGAGTATCAGGTCGCTCGACTCGACTCATTAGTATGTCGAGTCGAACTCGAGTAGCTCGCGAGTTTTCTCGTCTCATTTACACCCCCTAATCATGGATAGAAGCCCCAAGTACTTTCCCGTATTAAGGGGGTTGAAGACCCCCAATACATGGGATACCGGCTCTTTGAGATCCGGAGCGATGTTGCTACTGCTCGTAATTCCCGATTTGTCAAAATTGATCGCTTGCCCTGAAGCTTTTTCAAAAGTAGCAAGGATGTGTTTAAGAGTCCTGCATTCATCGATAACAGCTCTACAAAAAAGAAAAGCGCCGTTAACGAAAAGAAGGTGGGAGATGACCGGCGCACTTCTGATAACTCGGCACCCATGTAACCGACCCCTAGTCATAGCATCATCGATAAGCGTGGAGAGACCCTCATTCAAATAACGAATAAATACGACATCATCAAAATATGTTGTATTATGATTAAATTTTAATTAATAAATAAAAAAAAATAAGTTGGTACGCTACGGTGTTACCGCGGTACACAACTTCTAATATTACGTACCAATCAAAGTTAGATAATTGGTACAATACTACCAACCAATGATATTAGTACCAACTAAGTTGGTATCAATTAAATTGGTACGGTTTATACGGAAATTGGTTGGTTTCTTCGTACAAATTTGACAACCTTTAAAAAAATAAAAAAAGAATTAGGTGAAAATGTATTTTATTGGTATCGAAATGAGGATATTAAAATGACTTTTTAGTGAAACAACAAAAGTTGTTTCCCAAAAAAGGTAAGAAATGGTTGGTAACTAGTGGCACTAATCACACTTTTTATTTTTATGGGAATGAGATGAGATATCTCTATTTCATCTATAGGGGTGTTAAAACTTAAAACTAGGGATGTTCTAAGTTCTAACTTCTACAATAAGAAGTAAATTGTATGAACAAAATTTATTTATTTTTATATTTTGAGAAATCATAAATTAATTTTTTTCTAAACTATAGGGCACGTTTGGTTTGCCGGAATGAATTGGAATTGGAGGGATTTGGATTTCAAATCCATTCCAATCTCATGTTTAGTTTGTAGGATTCTCTGGATTTGAAATACTAGGATTTCTTTGAAATCCCTCCAACATAGGATTTTTAAATCTCAAGGGCATGACTACGATTTCAAGGGATTTCGTAGGATTTATTTATAATAATGTTTAAAATGTGTTAAGAACACTTGTTTTCTAATAATCAGTTAAATAAAAGTAATTTAATTACTTTTATATTTTTTCATAATTTTTTAATGATTTTTTTTATAAATAATGGAATTCAAATCCATTCAAATTCTACAAAGCAAACACAAACGGGTTCCAAATCATCTCAAATCCAAATCCCTCCAAATCTAAATCCCTATATGAAATCCAATCCATTTCATTCCATTCCTACAAATCAAACGAACCCTAAGGGGGCGTTTAGTTCGCAAAATGTTTTTGGATGGAATGGAATCTGTCAAAGGAATTTGATTTTGAAGGAATTTGAATGGAATGTCATCAGGTTTGACCACCTGTTTGGTTGACAAATATTGGAATGAAATTTGTTAAAGGAATTGTAATCTGTCTGTTTGGTTCACATAGTGTAACTTTGGAATTGGAATGAAATATTAGTAAATGACCAAAATATCCTTTTTGAAAATTTTGAAACCAAAATCCAACTAACATTGTTCAGGTCAGTGGTTCAAATCAGTGGTGGTTTATATTGGTGGTCAATAGTGATTCAGATCGGTGGTCGGCGGTGGTGGTTGACAGTTGTCCATCGATTGTGGATAGCAGTTGTTCAGATCGATGGTGGCTGGCGATGGTTCAGATTGGTGGTGGTCGACAGTTGTGGTTGGCGGTTGTTCATATCGGTGGTGGCTGGCGGTGGTTCAGATTGGTGGTGGTCGACGGTGGTTCAGATCAGTGGTGGTCGACGGTGGTTCAGATCGGTGGTGGTCGACGGTGGTTCAGATCGGTGGTGGTCGACGGTGGTTCAGAACGGTGGTCGGCGGTGGTCGACGGTGGTTCAGAGCAGTGGTCGGTGGTGGTTCCGATCGGTGGTGGTCGGCGGTGGTTCAGAAGGGTGGTCGGCAGTGGTTCCGATCGGTGGTGGTCGGCGGTGGTTCAGAACGGTGGTCAACGGTGGTTCCGATCGGTGGTGGTCAGCGATGGTCGACGGTGGTTCAGAACGGTGGTCGGTGGTGGTCGGCGGAGGTTCATATGGATCTAGGTAAATGGGGAGAGTTTTGTCTTTTTGAGAAATGAGATGGAATGAAATTTGTTAGGATCAAGCGCTTACCACTACGCCAAAAGCAATTGGTGATGGAGAAGGCGCAACTTTATTTCCTTATAGCGTAGCAGTCAGCGCTACGTTTCAATTTAGGAAGATGCTGGTCAATGACAAGATATTCTCTAGAAGTCAATGGCTGCACAACATGCCTTTGGCATTTAAATGCACTCCATGGGGTTCGAACCCGTGACCTGCTCTGATACCACATGTTATTCCCTGTTTTTCTAGTTTCTAATCACAAACAAATCAAAAAACAAGATTCAATCAAATTACCTGTTTGATTCAAACTCCAAATCTCAAGATTACAAACTTTCTCTCTCTAGAACTCTCTCACTCTCTCATTCTCTATAGATCTCTCTCTAGAAAAATGTACAACTGAATTCTATGCTCCACTTCTATTAACTACTAATTACAAAGGAAAGGAAACTATTTATACCTACAACTAAAACAACAAGGAAACAAAACTAATACAAATGTTGACTTTGACTTTTATTACAAAGACTTTGACTTTTCACTTGAGAGTTGACTTTATTCAGCTTTGACTTCTTAAACCTTGACTTTTGTATTCTTGATCTTGTATCCAACATATTTATGCTCTAACAATCTCCCCCTTTGGATTCAAGATCACTGTTTAAAGATCTAGCAATTCAGTCTTCACTTTAAGCTCTGTCAGTACAATCTCCCCTTTTTCTTTGACGGTATTCTTTCCAAAACTTTCTTCAAACGATTAACAATCTCCCCAAAACTTTCACAATAATACTTTCAGACTTTGGAAAGAAATTATCTTCAGAATCAGCTCGAATTGCTTTAGCAAAAAAATCTTCAAAGAAAATTTCCTCAAATCTTCAAAAATTCTTTGATCTTCTTCAAATCTTCAAATCTTTACTTTGAACTTTTCTGACTTGGACAATTCTGAAAATCATCTCTCAAAACTTTATCATTTCTTGATACCATCTCCCCCTTTTTGATGATTTGAGCATCTATATCATCAAAACTTTTCTTCCAAGAAATGTCTTTGACCATTCTGATCTGTCAAACCGAGCCTCTGATTATGTGATCCATAACCAAGTATTCATCTAGATCTTTGCAAATCCAGACAAAATAAGAACATGTAACTCCGGAATCAACAGATGAATCAGTTAAAATGCCTGTCAGTAACACGAAGTTACTGTGTGTAACGAATACACAATATAAAGGAGCTTTTTGATGTTCACTCCCCCAGGGCTTCCATCCAATCATCGAAACACCACAAAGGCAATTTCTATGAATGTTACACACAAAGAAACGAATTCTTTGTGTGTTCGTGCAAGTGTAGAAAGAATTAAGCATGAATAATTGCTTTTAATAAGGCTCAACATTGTGTAAACCACTGAGACAACATAACAGATAAACACAGACTCAATGTGCATGATTGAAGTGCGAAGGTGGGGCAAACTTCCTTCTTTTTCAATATCCAGATTTTCCAAATGAAAACCAAATAGATTATATGCTGCATCCCCTTGAAAATATAAAACATTTTCTTGTTAAGAAGAAAATGAGTGGCTGGTGGGGTGAAAGTCAAGAGTTGGCATGGGCTAGTTGCCTGTTTCAATAACGTTCACCAAAGAATTGTGAAACGCTAGTAATGTGGCTGCCCGGCTCAGAAAGTATTTGGTGCATAGTTTGATATTCTTTTACTCTGATCGCACACCCTCTTTCTTTTAATCATTAAGCTCACTACTAACCAAACTCTCTTTTCCATTTTACCTCATCACACCCACACTCATTTCTTTTAGACTCCTCACACTCAATCTCTATGGATTAACTTCTTGGGTAGAAATCACTGGTTAACGTGATTTCATAGAAGTTCATGTAAGTCCTAGCACAAAGAACCCATATAATCCTATGAAAGCATAATGTTGCTCAAATGGTTTAACTTTATTAGTTAAAGCTCATATACAAATATCAGATGTATGCTCATAAAATATAATCATGAAGATTTGAGCATTTGAAACATTGAAGTGTTTTGAAACAAGTATATTGAATGAATGAACATGAATGCAAAAGATTTGTTTGAAAATCTGACATTGTATGAAAATGATCAGAAATGAATGATATAACAATCAAAGCTTAAGGTCAAGAATAATGGATATTGTCTATACGAAACAAAAATATAGACATTCTTGAAATGACGTTTCGAAATGAAATATCGCTCAAAATTCTTTAAAGTACAAGCGGGGTGTCTTACCATCGAAAAAATTGTATCAATTTAGAGACATGGTAAGAACTATTTGCACAAGAAATCAAACCAGTGTGTGTGAATACTTGAAAGTATGTGAAAAGACAATACGCAAGTATTTATCTTTGGAAACACACGGTTTGTTTATCAATTAAGCACAAAAAAAAAATGAAAACATTTAAAATCACACTTCCAAATTATAAAATCTGTTTAAGAATCGGGAAGTGGTTTGAACATTTCAGAACATGTTTTCTATATCTGAAAGTTGTCCTTCTTTCAGATATATTTGAGATTAAGATAAGAAATTTACCTTTTCGCGCAATCTTAAATCTCATGAAGTCAAGCTGAAGTCATTAAGATATGATCTTGTCAGCTTCTCTCATCCTGCAAAAATCTCAAAATCTAGTCAAAGCAACTTTATTCACAAAATTATAAAAATGCAGAAACTAGATATGCTCCCCCTGAAAAGAATAATGATTCATCTTTAATCTTCTCTTACTCCCCCTGATAACATGAGCAAACAATTAAAGTGCAGATATCGTTCAGACATAAATATAAAGAAAATGATGAAAAATAACAATACATAACTTTATTAGGTAATAACCGATTATGTCTTAAGATTTAACATACCAAGCTTAGAGACAAGAAAATTAAATCTCTTTTCATCTAAGGGTTTGGTAAATAAATCTGCAAGCTGATAATCTGTTTTTACAAAATAAAGTTCAATTGTTCATTTTTCAACATTATCTTTAATAAAATGATACCTGACGTCAATGTGTTTGGTTTTCGTATGCTGGACAGGATTAGCAGATATCGCGATTGCACTCTTTGAGTCACAATATATTGGAATTTTATTAAACATGAATCCATAGTCTCGCAGCTGTGTTCGCATCCACAGAACTTGAGAGCAGCAACCGGCAACAGCTACATACTCTGCTTTAGCAGTCGATGTGGAAACGCATAATTGTTTCTTTGATGCCCAACTAACGAGCTTGTCTCCAAGAAATTGAATGTGACCTGAAGTACTCTTTCTGTCCAACATGCAACCTGCATGATCTGCATCTGAATAGGCAGTCAGTTGAAAACCAGTATCCTTAGGATACCACAGACCAAGATCTGCAGTCCCCTTCAGATACCTAAAAATCCTTTTGACAACAGCCAAATGGGATTCTTTAGGAGCAGCCTGATATCTAGAACATAAGCATGTTGAAAACATAATATCTGGCCTACTTGAAGTAAGATACATTAACGATCCTATCATATCTCTATAAGTTCTAACATCAACACTTTTACCCGAAGGATCAGTGCTAATTTTAGTACCTGGTGCCATCGGGGTTCCAATTGGTTTACAATTTTCCATTTTGTACTTCCAAAGAATATCCAAAATGTACTTAGATTGGTTAATGAAAATCCCCGTTGAAAACTGTTTAACTTGTAATCCGAGAAAGAAATTCATCTCTCCCATCATACTCATTTGAAAACGTGACACCATGAGGTTAGAAAAGTTTTTGCAAAATTTTGGATTAGTAGAGCCAAATATTATATCATCAACATATATTTGAATAAGGATGATATCAACTTTTTCCTTTTTGATGAATAAAGTGGTATCAACTTTACCTTTAGAAAAACCGGACTTGACCAAGAATTTGGATAGAACGTCATACCATGCTCGAGGGGCTTGTTTTAAACCATACAGGGCTTTGTCCAAGATGTAGACGTGATCTGGCTTCTCTGGATTGACGAACCCTTCTGGTTGAGATACGTACACTTCCTCTTTAAGAATGCCATTCAGAAAGGCTGTTTTCACATCCATCTGAAAGACTGTGAAATTCTTATGAGCTGCGTAGGCTAGAAACATGCGGATTGCTTCTATACGCGCTACTGGAGCATACGTCTCATCGTAGTCTATGCCTTCCTCTTGCCGGTAACCTTTGGCAACAAGTCTAGCTTTGTTCCTTATGACGATACCATCTTCATCCTTCTTGTTTTTGAATACCCATTTAGTGCCAATCACGGACTTACCTTCCGGTTTTGGAACTAATCTCCAGACCTTCAGGGCTTCAAACTGATTTAATTCTTCTTGCATAGCAGATACCCAATCCGAATCAGCTAAAGCCTCTGATACTCGCGTGGGCTCTATCTTGCTGAGGAATGAGTCATGCATACATTGATTAAGAGTCGCTAACCTAGTTTGTACAGGCTTGTTGAGATCTCCAATTACTTGATGTAATGGATGCTATTTGGTCCAGCGATGCTCATGAGGGAGTGGAGTAGATGAAGTTTGAACATGATCATCATCTAAAAATCCACTATCAGACTCTTCAGTTTGAATAATAGGAGGGAGCTTTGCAGTTGAAGTTTCAGGTGCAGAAGCATCAATTGGAACAGCAGACTCTGGCTGTTGAGTAGACAATATATCACACTCAACTGAAATAGTTACTTCTGGCTCAACATTTACTTGTACATCTTCAACTGTAGGAGTATTCAATGGAACATGAGTTTCTGACTGATCGAGGGATACAGGTTCAGTTATAACTTCTGAAGTGACTGGATGATTGCAACTTGTGTCTTCAGACCTGTCAGTCACAACAGATTTAGGCAAATTAGATCCTAGAAACTCATCATAAAAGAATTCAAATAACAAATCTAAATCAGATACATGTGAAACTGAAGTAGAAGCGTTATCCGAATTTTTGTCTGTAGAAACAGGTTCTGGACTGATCTGTCCAGAAGCTAATACTCCAGTAATTACGGGTTCTGAACTGAGTTGTTCAGAAGCCATATCTTCATCAAATGTTACATTAACACTCTCGACGACTGTCTTTGACTTCTTCAGATAAACACGATATGCTGCCGATGTTGAAGAATAACCAATGAAGATATCCTCGTCCGCCTTAGCACTGAATTTATTCAGACTCTCTCTGTCGTTAAGCACGAAACACTTACACCCAAATATGTGAAAATACTTGATTGTCGGTGTTCTGTTATTGACATCAGGTACTTCAACAGTAAGTGGAATCATTGGACCTTCTGTGATTGACGGAAGAATATTTTCTCCATTTGAATGTTTGTCCACAAAGTCGAGAAATCTGTCTTTCCACTGTTCATATTCCCCTTTGAATAGAACTGGTGTCTTGACATCCGTGCCTATAGAAAGAGCGTCTTTGGAAGTCATCTTGTCTGAACCTGTTTGATTCAAACTCCAAATCTCAAGATTACAAACTTTCTCTCTCTATCACTCTCTCACTCTCTCTCTCTATAGATCTCTCTCTAGAAAAACGTACAACTGAATTCTATGCTCCACTTCTGTTAACTACTAATTACAAAGGAAAGAAAACTATTTATACCTACAACTAAAACAACAAGGAAACAAAACTAATACAAATGTTGACTTTGATTTTTATTACAAAGACTTTGACTTTTCACTTGAGAGTTGACTTTCTTCAGCTTTGACTTCTTAAACCTTGACTTTTGTATTCTTGATCTTGTATCCAACATATTTATGCTCTAACAAAATTGAATTCCTTCTCAAATGTGATGGAATGAACAAATCCATGAATGGTGGAATGTGTGGAATTCAATTCCATTCCATGGAAAACCACACGCCTGAAATGAATTTGGTCAACGAAATTTATCATTCCAATTCCTTCAGATTCCATCGGAATCCTGCGAACCAAACACCCCCTAAGTATTATTTATATACGATAAATAAACTTACACTCTCTCCTTATTTACACGCTCTCCTCCCCTTTAATGAGGTCTAATCCTTTACCTCCTAAGAGCCTTACTGGTGTCGCGGATACAGAGATAGGGTGGCAATTTTGTACCAAATCAAATCAACCAACATGTGTATCAATCATACCAATTTAATCGGTACTAATTATAGTTGGTTGGTAGTAACGTACCAAATATGAAAACTTGGTTGTTATACGGTATTGGAAGTCGCATACTACGATATTACAATGACTTTATTAATTATTTATTATTTTTTTACTTTTTATGTATTAAATATTAAACATTGTAATTGTTTGAACATTTGAACATTTGTTTTTTGGAATTAAGAACTCTTAAAACATCATGTGCTAGAAGCATACCCTAATTGGTATCAGAGTCATACCCTTATACCTAGAAACACAAAATTCCACTCAAAATTTAAATAAAATGACAAGTTTTCATATATGTAACTTGAAATTGGTATAAAACTGATATCAACCGAAAAAAGTTGGTATCATTTACAGTTGGTTGGTACACGGTATAAGATTTTGTATATCAATTACAATTGGTTGATACACTATGTTGAAGAAAAAAAACTTGATATTGTACCAAATTCGGTTCTATATAATGGATCATGATTCAAAAAGTTCATTTTGAATAACCATAATTCAAAAAGTTACGTCCTATAGCCCAGTGGTTTGGTAACATCCTGGGGGGTCAGTGGATGGTATCCCTGACTACCCGGGTTCGAACCCCATGGTGAGCATCCCGTGACATCCAGATCATGGGTCTGCCACTTAGTGGTACCCTTAATTGGGCTGGGTCGTGGTCGGCGGGGATTAGTCGGGTGACACCTTTAAGTGGAAGCCCAGATACCCCGAGAACGTGTGCCTGTGTTAACTTACCGTTCAAAAAAATAATAATTCAAAAGGTTACATTTTGTGAAACCATAATATAATTCAAAACTATAATATAATAAACTTTGCGTGAATTAAGGAAAACCTAAAAGTTAGTTATCGAGGTTTTTGTAGTGAGAAGTTTTTAAATAATAACTCTTGAAAACGTAGGTTTTAATTCATCGTTTCTCAAATAGAAATGAAAATAAAGTTTGCTCTTCCGCCATAATAACAAAAAATATATTAAAATAATTATTCAAGTATTTTGAATATAGCAACTTATAATTTACAAAGCACTTTGGTATACTTTAAACCGTTTTTAAACCATTCTAACTCGTTTTTGTTTACATTTCATATACTTTATCGTTCTTAAATAAATGTTCATAATAGAAAATGTATATCATTTTAATATATGTAATTATTATATTTTTTTAATTAACAAAATAACAATTTTATCCATAGTTATGGAGAGATAAATTTTAGGGAAATTGGCCCAAATGGCCAAAACACGGGCTTGGATTGGCCTCTTAGCCAAATCTCTCCCCGGTTTACTGAAATAGCCCTAAGGACGCAATGGAGTCCAGGGACACAGTGGAGTCCGGACGCAATTGCGCCCCAGGGCTCCATTGCGTCCCTGGGTACGTGTCAAGCCCAGGTGTTACCTATTACTGAAAACAAGTCATTTTTTTACTGAAAACAAGTAGGGGCACAATTGCGCCCTGGGCTCCATTGCGTCCCTGGGCTATATTGCGTCCCTTGGGACATTTTTGTAAGTCAGGGAGAGGGATGACTAAGAGACCAATCCCTCTTCGTGATTTGGCCACTTGAGTCAATTTCCCTAAATTTTATCAAATTCATAATTAAGGATAAAATGGGAAAATAACATTTACTTTTGAAAGTAGACTGTTATTTTGGAACAAACTAAAAAAGTAATATAGACACTTATTTTAGTTATTATTAAAGGTCATCATTTATTTGTTTGGGTCCTACAAGGGCCAGGCTAACCTATTGTTTTTTGTCTCAACGAGCTTAATACGACAAATCCAAGTACATTTTTTGTATGATTGATAACTTGTCGCCCTAAACACAAGCCTGGATTACCCACATGCTAACAAGTTTAAGAAGTTTTTTATTTACAAAAAAAAAAGATATATAAAATTAGAAGCTATGAAAAACCATTTAAGTTTCAAAATATTTTTTCTAACTTGAAACAAAACGTAGTCGATACATTGTGTAAAGAAAAAAACAATATTTCAAAATATAGAGTATGGATATATTTCTTTTTAACAATGTTTTAAAAACCGGTTTTATGGTTGACCCGGTGTGGTGACCGGGTCACGGTTTAACCATATATATATCCATATATATAAAACCAAAAATTTCATGTCTACAAGTTAAAATATTAAAAATACACATAACAACAAGTTTTACATCAATCCAAAAACATTAAATAAACACACATAAACATAAGTTTTTCATCAATCCAAATACATCAAAACGAAACATAACGATCAAACCAAATAATGGATCTTGAGACATTGGAGTGTTGGTTTTTAACGCTAATACGTATTGCCTATTGGACTATTGGTTTTTAACTTATGTTACCAGGTCAACCGGTTCAATACTGGTTCGTTATGACCAGTTCAACCGGTTTTTTAATAGAACCGGACGGTTCAATTCGGGTCATAAAATGACATCAACCCGGTCGCAATTGACCCGGTCTCTTCACCGGTTCCCGGTTCAACCGGCCAGGTCGACCCGATTTTTAAAACGTTGCTTTTTAACTTCTTTAAGAACTGAATATTTCATTAAAATAATAAAAATAACAATTTTTATAGTTGATAATAGGGTGTTCATCCAAACCGCCAAACCGTCCACATCACATCGCACCGCATCGCACCACAAAGCACGGTTTAGAACTTTCATGGTGCGGTTTGTGGTTTGCACTTTTAAGTTATCAAACCAAGGTTCGAATCACACCGCACCGCACCGCACATTATATATATATATATATATGATTTTATATATTACACACACATATATGTATATATAGAATAATTGTAATATTTATGTAATATGTATTTAGAAATTGGACGTGTTGAATATTTTTATTTTTTGGACTATGGTTACGTTATTGTTGATTTTAAAATGAAGTTTTAATGCTTTTAAAAAAAAAAACTTTAAAAAAAAAAATGAAGTCTTAGGAGCCGTTTACCCAAACACTTACCCGGTAAAAACTTACCGACAAATTCAACGCTATCACTTACCTCATCTGATAAGATTTTAGTCCATTAAGCGGATATCGTAGGCAAAAATTTACCCGGTAAGCACTAACCGGGTAAGAGTCGTCTCCCTCACTTACCGGGTAAGACTCTCAACATTGTTTTCGCTCTTACCGGGTAAGATTATTGGTCATTGCCATATTCTCAGTTAATGTAATATAACTTGGTAAGTTTGGTAAGCACTTACCCGGGTAAGCGTTTGGTAAACGGCCCCTTAATCTTATAATTATTAGATTGTAGATATTAATTGTGTTATGTACAAATCGCATCGCAAAGCGGTGCGGTTTGATGCGATTTGAGGTATATGCAATGCGGTTTGCGGTTTGAGAAAATGTTCAAACCACATATGCTTTGCGGATTTGCTCCAAAACGCACCGCGAACACCCCTAGTTAAGAATGTTTTAGAAAAAAAAACTCACTTTAATGTCTAAAACATAGTTTATATTCAATAGTGATAGGGCATGTTTGGTTTGTGAGATTGAATTGGATTTGGAGGGATTTGAAATTAAATTCCATTATAATCCCATGTTTGGTGTAACACCCCTAAAATAGGAGACAATTTAAACCGAAGAAATAAAACACAATTGAACTAAATGAAATATGATAAGCCAATTAACCAGAAATAGCTACAGAGTTTACAAATAGGGAATGGACGATAGCTAACAACCTACTAATCTAAACCAATTCTAGATTCATATTGCAACCTGGTGTCGCTAAATTCCCAAAAGAATCCTATCAAAGTAATTCCACAAATATCTTCCGAAAGGTGGTAACCTAAAAATGTATCTACCGGCAACATTGCTCCACTCAACCTTGGGAGCCTCAATGCTAAGCAATACTAATATACATGTCAATTAAGAAAACTGTTAGGCTTTACGCCTACTGAGTTCAACAGTTTATCCCAAGTTACAAACACATAAAGATTTAAAAGGTAAGAACGGTAGGCCTTTCTTGGGAAAGAGGTGACCATGAAACTAAAGCACAATACTTATCGAAATATCTTGTGATAACGGTGGAGACCCGATTCCATTAAGTGGCCAAACCACATAAAGATGTTGACGAGAAATTCACTCTAGGCATACAAGTTGTGAAATTTACTCTACTTGGGACTAAGGTAAGAACCTCAAAACTTCTTACCTAGTTGACCTCTAAGTTTACAAGATGAGAACCTCAAAACTCCTCACTTGTTTAATTTTAAGGGTCGTACGTTGAGAACATCAAAACTTCTTCCCTCGTCTCGGACCAATGACATCAAGAAAAGAACATCAAAATTTCTCCCTTGATATGAATACATGATGCATATGGATCCAATGCAATGACAGATGATTTATGCCATAAACAAGTTTGTACACATAATATATAATGTTACTTGGGTCATTCAAATGCCCAACCAAGTAAAATAGTAGACAAACATCAATTTCCAACCTAGAACATCAAAATGGTACATTATAGCTCAATAAGTGTAAATTGCTTAATAAAACTCAATGATGCACCAATAGATAAGAAAATACTTGAAATAACATTGAAGTAAACTTTATTTCATCATATACCCAATTCCTTCTAAAAATGAACAATCCCCCTTCCTTTTTCCCAAAATCCATAGAAAACGATCTAGAGGTTATCATAACTCAAATATTGGAGGGTTTTCATGGAGAGTTATTTGTAGCAAATAGATATAGCAAACGACATGTATAAAAGGTTTTGAAAAGGAAGGATTAACTCACCTTGGTGGATTTCTAGATAAAACTTAGAAAACAAGAGTTTAGATGGAGAAGATAGACTAGAACTCTTCAAGCAAGGTTGATATCCTATCTTTAATGCCTCCTAAACGCACTTCAAATCCGTAATGAAAACTCCAAAATCGCCTTCAATGAAGAGAGATGGAAGATGAGAACCCTAGCTCAAAATATGCTGTTTTAATTAGATCTGGTCGTCCCCGCGATTTTTATCACGACTTAAGTTGCGGTGAAAGTCGCCCTTGCCAACAATCATGTAACTCGACAGTGGGCACCACGAGTTTGACCGGTTGTTAAGTCTCGGTAAAAGTAGCACCGGTCATTGTCCAGGCCGCAAGATGCTTTGATTTTCCTTTTCCAAAATACTTTACTACAAGCATTTCTCTAAAAAAATAAGTGTTCTAAGCAAGTTATTCATTATACACTTCATACGAGGGACGTACCAAAATACAGGCGTGAACGATACAATGAAATGAGGTCCAAGCTTTCCACGCTTTCAATGCGGATGATTCCCTTCAAAGGATATACCTTTAGCATGACTTGGTATCCAACTTGAAACTATATTGGTCGGGTTTTCTTATCGGCATAAATTTTGTGGCAATCTTGTGCCGCCTTCAAACGTTCTCGGATAAACTTTACTTTATCTGTCGTCTCTATATGACCTCTTGACCTGTAAATTGTTTCTCTCCAGCTTCTAACCAGCAGACTGGAGTCCTGCACTTCTAACCATATAGTGCTTCAAACGGAGCCATTCTAATACTAGAATGATAACCGTTGTTATAGACGAACTCCACAAAGGGTAGTTGTAAATGCCAGCTCCCGCCAAAATCGATAACACACGATCGGAGAATATCTTCAAGGGTTTGGATGGTCCTCTCACTCCGGTCGTCCGTTTGAGGATGATAGGTCGTGCTTAACTTCACCCTTTGCGCCTAATTCTTTCTGTAATTCGCCCCAAAAGTTGGACATGAAGCGACTGTCCCGTTTGAGAAAATGGATAGAGGCACACCATGTCTCTAGATAACTTCATCTGTGTATAATTTTTCTAATTTATCCATCTGTAAGGTTTCTTGCATTATTAGGAAGTGAGCACTTTTGGTCAAGCGATAAACAACTACCCAAATTATGTCATGGCCTCTCAAAGTCTTTGGTAGCTCGGTGACAAAATTCATTTGATGTGCTCCCACTTCCATCCCGGAACCTCCATAGATTGAATCACGTATGGTCTTTGGTGCTCGGTTTTGACTTGAAAACATGTCACGCACCTTTCTACATATCTGGCCACATCAAGCTTCAAGACGGGCCACCAATAATTTAATTTCAAGTCTCAATACATTTTAGTGCTCCCGGGATAAATGGAGTATTTGGATTTATGGGATTTTTCCAACAACAACTCTAATTGTCGCCAACCTTAGGTACCTAAATTAGCCCTTGGAAAAGTTTCACTCCTTGGTTGTCCTCCGTCAACTGTTCCCGTTGCTTGGTCAATACTTCGTACTTGAGGTCTTTCTTCTTTTAATTCCTCAACTTGGGCTAACTTGATTTTCTCGATTGAACTTGAAACTATATCTATTATTGATAATGTGTCTTTCATGGTTCCACTGTATTCCTTCTGACTTAGGGCATATGCTACAACGTTAGCCTTACCCGGATGGTATTGAAGCTCACAATCATAGTAATTCTAACCATCTCCATTGTTGTTACGCAATTTCTTATCGGACACATACTTCAAGCTCTTGCGATTTGTGTATAAGGTTCACTTCATACCATATAATTAGTTATGCCATAACTTCAATGAAAAAACAACCGCCGATAGCTCTAAATCGTGAGTTGGCAATTTTCTCATGTTCCTTTAACAGCCTTGAAGCATAGGCAATTACTTTCCCACGTTGCATTGACATACAACCCAATCAAGATTTTGAGGCATCATTATACACTACGAAGTCTTCTGTTCCTTCTGGTAAGGTCAGAATCGACGGCTCACATAGCAACTTTTGCAATGTCTGCAACGAGTTCTCTTGAGTCTCTGTCCAAATGAATTTTACATCTTCCTTGTTAGAGCTGTCAATGGGGAGGTGATAATAGAGAAGTCCCGAATAAATCTTCGATAGTATCCCGCCAAACCCAAGAAGATCCAGATTTTTGTAGGGTTTCTTGGTTGTTCCCATGACAACATAGCCTCGACCTTTGCAGGGTACACCTTCACTCATTCCTGTGTCATGATGTGACCCATAAATTGCACTTCCTTTAGCCAGAAGTCTCCTTTGGAGAATTTAGCATATAACTTCTCCTTTCTCAAAACGGTCAATTTGTTAAGATGTTTCTCATGTTCCTCTTCATCCTTAGAGTAGGCGAGCTTGTCGTTGACAAATACGATCACAGGATTATCCAAGAAGGGATGACAAACTCGATTCATCAAGTCCATCAAGATCACGAATGCATTTGTTAACCCAAATGGCATCACCAGAAATTCATAATGACCGTAACGTGTCCTAAAGGCAGTCTTTGGGACGTCCTCCCCCTTCATTCTCACTTTGTAACACCCTAATTTTCTAGACAACATTTCTATGGAAAATTCAGCATGACCTATTCTTAAAGTCATCATAAACCTGTTTCATACGAAAAGAATAAAAATATCCATAAATATAAAACGACTTAAACCCTTAAAGGGAAAGTTCGCAAACCAAATACAATAATCAAGAATAAAAACATGAATAACAACCTAATAATCTAAGCTCAAGTAAACTAGATTACAGTCACTTTCACTCAAGTGCTCCCTAAAAATCTCTACCCTTGATGCTTCTAGTAGCACCAACCAAACCTTCAGGCAGTCTTAGATCTGCTACTAGTGAGAATTGAAAACCCCATCATTAAGAACAAGTGTTAGGCTAGATGCCTAGTGAGATCAAACAAAATAACTCATGATATAGAAAAAAGTGACCCAAAGTGTTACCCGAACTGCAATGATGGTAGAATGCAAGGCACCACAAAAATTTGTCCCAACCTAGACATTATATACAAGAAACATCTCTTGATGATGAGGGAGACCCGTTTCCATCAAAGAGGCGGGAACGCAAAAATATTGCCACATAATGATGTTATTGGATCTACACCTCAGGTTAATGGTTTTAGGGCACACCTCATTCATGGTGTCACCTCAAACTCTCATAAACCTTTAGTGTCTACTCCAAAGAGTTTCACCACAAGGACTCTTGAACCTTAGTGCCTACTCATTTCTCTAGCCAAGTTTCACCTCAAGAATCCCATTAGATATTTAGTGTCTACTTACCAGTAATTCAAAACTCGACATACACAATTGTCCCAATAAATGCACCTAATCCTCATGAATAAAGATTAGAGCCCAATATCACCATATATGCATATTATTAGCATTTATTCATCATAAGGATTCAAATATGTACCCATAACTCAATTAACCTTAAGCAACCCCCTTTTATACCAACATATATAAAGTTACCACATAAATGCTATTATCGATGTATTTAGCATAAAACCCCCACATACCACTTATATATATATATATATATAGTTATCATCAACATTTAAGGCTCAAAATCTTATTTAGGTCAAATAACACTCATAGGCCAAATGGAGTTAGGTTAAACTAGATAGTTCAAATTACAACTCTTCAATGGCTAAAATATCTAGATTAATCATAATAAAGCTAAGTAAAAGAAAGGTGAGCTCACATAATAGTTTTTCTCCTTAGTGAAAACCTAGAAAACAAAACAATACTCTCTAAAATGCAAGATGAAGGCTTGGAGCTCTATGTCCTACTTGAATCCTTAGTAGCTCAAAAGTATTAAATGTTCCCCTTTGATTTTTGCCTTGAAAATTCGTTCACCGATTAATGAAGAGAAAGTGGATCTTGGACTTAATTAAGAAAGAGAGGAAAGGTGAGAGAAAAAGAGAGACGATGAGAGAAAGGGGGGAGGGAAACAATGAAGTAAGAGGGGGAAACAATAAGTGAAAAAAAAGGAAATGGGGGATAGAGAGTAGGACTAAAGGAGCGATGGGGTGGGGGGTTAAGCCTCTTATTTAGGGGTATTCATCGGTTGACATCCAATGGATGTGAGGGGAACCGAACCGATCCAATCATCCATTGGATGTTGGATTTTTCCAATCCATTGGATGATTGGATCGGTTCGGTTCCATCCATTGGATGTTCTTATTGGATATCCATTGGATCAGATTGGATATCCATTGGATCAGATTAGATATCCATCGGATATTCTTATTGGATATCCATTGGATCAGATTGGATCCATCCGACATCCAATGGATGATCAAATCGGATCCATCCAATGTGTTAATTTAATTCAATGTTCTAATTAATTACTTTTAGTTTGTGTTAAAACCAACATAAGTGAGACTAAAAATTCAAAAACCAACACAAAACAAATTTAGATTTAAGAAAAATGCAAAAAAAATAATTGGATGATAGTTGGATGGAAAACTGGATGGTAATCGGATGGTTAATTGGATGGGTAATTGGATGTTGGTCGGTTCGGTTCGGTTCGGTTCGGTCGGTTTTGGTCGGTTCTGGACTGCCATCCAAGAACCGACTGATCCAAATTGGATGTTGAGATTTTCAATCCGATCCGATCCAATTACAATTGGATATCCAATTATGATCGGTCGGTTCTAATTGGATCGATCGGTTCCTATTGGATCGGTTGAATTTCTGCACACCCCTACTCTTATTATCATTATTTTTTTTATTTTTTTTTGTTGCCTACGGTTGCATCGTGGCTATCACCACCATTTACATGGCTTAGCCATTTCATCCAAAAAAAAAAAAGATATTTTTCCAACTCTTTTATTTATTTTCTAATAATTTACATAATTATGAACTAAATAAGATTTAAGCCATGGATATTAAAACCATAAATTATATATATATATATATATATATATATATATATATATATGTATATACAAAAGTTCAAGGATTTCTACATTCACAAAAGTAGGATAGAAAAAAATACGTGTGTTACAATCCACTCACCCTTGAATTAAATTTTGTCCCTGAAATTTCAAATTACACAAAGAGATGAGGTAATGCTTCCGCATGTATTCTTCGGCCTCTGGAGTATGTTGTGAACCAAGGTTATGTTTCCATTGCACTTTGACCATCACAATCTCTTTGTGACGAAGTTTCTTCGTTTTCCTCTCTAAAATAGTGTTTGATTCTTCCACGCAACGATTATTTTAATTTATCCACATGGATCTCGGATAGAGGGATTACGCTTTCTTCTTTTGCCAAGCATTTTTGCAAGTAAGATACGTGGAAAGTATTTTGGATTCCCTCTATCTCTGGTGGCAAATCCAATTTGTACGTTTGAAGTCCAACCCGACTCAAAATGGTAAAGGCCCAAGAAATTGGGGACTAAGCTTACCACGCTTTCTTAATCGAATAATTCCCTTCCATGAGGATACCTTCAACATAACCCGATCTCCTACTTGGAACTCGATCGGTCTTTTCTCTTATCGACCTAGCTCTTTTATCGATCTTGAGCCGCTTTTAAACGTTCAGGGATACCTTTCATCTTATCCTCCGTTTCTTGTATGATCTCGGGTCCGACAAATTGCTTTTCTTTTGCTTTGAGCCAACACACGGGAGTTCTACACTTTCGGCCATACAATACCTCAAATAGTGTCATCCCGATACTAGAGTGGTAACTAGGGGTGTTATTCGGCCGGTTAAATCGGTTTTCAGTTTATTCGGTTCGGGTTAATCAATTTCCAGTATTTTTAAAAACTAACCGATAACCAAACCAAATAAGGTTCGGTTTAATCGGTTTTGGGTTATTTGGTTTCGGGTTATTCGGTTCGGTAACCGGTTAAACCGAATAAGGATTTATATTTTTTTCGTTGGACATTTGCTCAAATAATGTTTTCAAATCAAGTGTATGTTACTTATAATATACAATTGTATCATACATTCATACTCAATAATTGACTTATATTAAGTAAAATACACCATCTATCAAAATCTATTTCTACCATATGACATTATTTTTCTTCATACGACGACGTAATTCAAGCATAAAATGTAATCTAATAAAATTATTATCTACTCTCAATAAAAAACATTATATATCAATAACATGTGTAAAATAATAATAATATAACATGCCTTAGGTTTATATTTTATAAACATGGAATATATAAAATATTAGTAGAATGTCTTATTCGGGTTATTCGGTTTAACCGAATTAGGAAAAAATTAACCGAAAAACAAACCGAATAAGGATCCTTATTCGGTTAACCGAACCGTTTAACCCGAAAACCGAATAATCCGAAACCGTTTAACCCAAATTTCATTCGGTTCGGGTGGGTTATTCGGTTTCGGTATGGGGTACCACCTTCACTAAAGGAAGATGAGAGTCCAAATTGCCACCAAAATCGATGATACACGATCACAACATGTCTTCCAGAGTTTGAATAGTCCTCTCACTTTGGTCGTCCGGGTGGTGGTGGTAAGTTGTGCTCAACTTGACTCTCGTGCCCAATTCTTTTTGTGGGCTACCCCAAAATTTAAAGTGAAATGACTATCTCGATCAGGTACAATGGACAATGGTACCCCATGCCTCGAGACTACTTCGTCAATATACAACTTTGCCAACTTTTCCATCGTCAAGGTTTTCCACATTGCTAAGAAAGGCACGCTCTTGGTCAAATGGTCCACCACCACCCATATAATGTCGTAACCCCTCAACTTCCTCGGCAACTTAGTCACAAAGTCCATAGTGATGTGTTACCGCTTTTATTTCGGGAATTCCAGAGATTGGAGACTATTGTATAGTCTTTTATGTTCCACTTTGAATTGAAGACACAATGTAACACCCATGATTTCGGTATGTCTTTAACCTGACCATAAATGCATTTATGGAACCTAACGTTGGACACGCATTTTATTCGGGTCAAATTAGGGTGAAAACGGACTTCAATACGTCCAGAGCGATAGTACCCGCTATTGTGACAGAGGTCACACTCGCGGGGCACTATCGCGGAGAGAGTACCGCAAGGGTGGTGGTCGGGGCGATTGTGACTAGCGATTGTGACATGTGTCACTTTCGCATGTCACAATCTCGGTGTTTGTACCGCGAGCCCCAAAGCTAGGGCGATTGTCACCAAGAAATTACGACAGTGTCATAATCGCGAGTCACTATCGCGGTCGGGCTCCAGGGCTTTAAATGTCATTTTGCCCGATTTTCTAGCTCATTTTCTCACTTGGGTGCTTTGGAGGTCCGATTTTGAAGAGAGAAAAAGGTAGGGTTTCATCCCTTTTAATTTATTAATCTAAGAGGAGATCCTCATATGTATTTATTGGGTTTTGATTAGGTTAGTGAAGGTGATTAAGAGTCTTGAGATTAAAGTATCAAGTCCTCTCCTATATTCTACTCTCAAGTGTTGTAACCTAGGATTTCTTTGTGACTTTCCAAGGTGAGTTTTCTACCCTTTTGCTCTTGTATAAATACTATGGTTTATGTATTATCACTCTCATCCATGTCTTTGATTCATATATTTGGTTTTGTTGTATTTTGTCCTAATCATGGGTTTTGAGAAGAATAGGGTTTTATAACCTAAGTAAGAATGTTGAGAAATGTGTTTTAAACTAGGATTATAGGTATTCTATGCTCATCTAGTTACTTAGTAGTCAACCCTTGTTCTATGGGATCTTGATATAATCCAAAGTGAAAATTAGGGTTTTGGTGAGATTCAAGCATTGGGTTAATTGATGATAATCTGAAGTTTATAATAGGATTTAAAGTATTACTGTTGATGGGTTTGTATTGTTAAGGTCTCCTCAATGATGGGGGTCAAGACCTCATGTTGGTAACCTTATATATATGATTTGTTTTTTTTTAGCCTTACATGCATGAATTGTAATGAATGTATTAGTGTGTTTTTGGTTTTTGGTCTTATTGCAATGGATCCATAGCCACGGTGTTCCTACGTCCCGTTTTGGAAACTTGGTTCACCACTTTGGCACGGAATAGGCATCGGGTTACCATGGTAAGTAAGGTGTGGACCTATATGGTCGGGCAGCGTCCCATGGACAATAATAGACTTAGAGGAGTTGAGCTCACTATGTGATTGGTGTTATTTGTACCATGTTTTATATCACTAATGGTTTACTTGATTGATTGACTTAGCTCATGGCTATGTTCACCGTGCGACGGCAGATGGGTTTAGTACTTCTAATTTTATTGATTTATTCTCACTAGGCTTTAGCCTAACACTTGTTCTTCGGTTATCACCTTTGACAGGTCATTCTAACGGTGGGACTCTTCGGGATTGAGAGGTCATCCTTGGGTTCGAGAGCAGTCTTTTTGAATATATAGTGACCAATACATTGAAGAATAGAGATTACACATTTTGGAAGAATAGCGATACCCGACCTTAATCTTACTTGACCAAGTTAGATTGTTAGGTTGTCGAGTTTATTCTTTATTTAATTTGGGTTTTGTAAATGTCATACTTTGTTCCCCGTGTAGGGTTGACATACTATGGGATAGACTATCATATCCGTATTATACAGGTCGTTGGGTCTCCCTTTTTGGGTGGACTGGTTTCCTCTACTTTTAGACGTCATATTGCCGAATTTTCAATTTTTAAATTCACCTCAAATTTTAGGATGTAACAAGTTGGTATCAGAGCATTAGTTTAAGTGAACTAGGTATATATGTAAGATGCCTAGACTTAAGCTGAGATTACTAAGTTAGGATTTGTTAGATGGGGTAGAACTCCTAAGATAGGATGGTCTTAGAGTCGACGGAAATTACATAAATTAAAAGTTGTAGTGATGGTAACGAGAACTCTTACGTATCATGTATTCATAATTCCACTTAGCTAACGTTATTATGAAGATGTTTTACATGAGCATACTTGATCTACTGTTGTTATGATAATTGATAAGTGTAGTAGTACGTTCCTTGTGTTATTTATGTAGCCTATTTCTTATTTTATTTCGTGCCTCGGTTCTTTGCATTTGAAACATATTTTCCCCTTGACGGGACAATATTTAAAGGTATGCCCCGGCTTTCCACATTTGTAGCAAGTCCCGGGAAAAAAATTGCATGGGACGCTTCGGAATTTGGAGCACCATTTAGCATCACGCCTAGGGTCGGCGCCACGTGGGTTGTTGTTGAAAAACCTTGGCTTCTTTGAGGACACTGAGTTCCCCTCCCATCTTCTCTTTTCTACCTAGCGGCTTCCTTCCTCCTTTCCGCGGTTATAAGCGTCCTCAATTAGTTGTGCCTATTCAATTGCCTCTCAAAGAGTGGAGGCTTTTGATACTCGGACCAGTGACATCATGTCCGATGGGAAGCCTTTGATGTACGCCTTGATCTTTTCTTTTTCTGTCGGGACCAGGTGTCCCACCAATCCCAATTTGTCCATGAATAGCCGGTTGTAATCTTTCACCGACAAATTGCCCTTCTTCAAATTTCGGAAATCTTCTTCAATCTGGTCCATCGACCTCTCGTTGTAGTATTCCTTTAGTAACTTCTCCTTGAATGTTGCCCAAGTCACCATGGCCAATACGGTAGCCTCGATAGAAGGGAAAATACGTTCCACCTAGTGACGGTCGCGCCCCTCAACATATGTGAGCCAAAGATTACCTTCTGTTCTTCTCCACACTTGCTCGATCGGAAAGCCTGTTCCATCTCCCGAATCCAACTCACATAAGCTATCGGATCGTCCGAACCCTTAAATTCCGGCGATCGGCAACTGAGAAAGGCCTTGAATGTGCACGTCTTCGCCGGTGGTCTGATTCATGGGGTTGCGGTCTCGTTAGTGGGAATTTCAGGTCTGGTACCCCTAGATCCCGCCACGATTATGTTCTCGTCAACCACTTCATGTCTACGGTTGTTGGTGTCTCGGTCCTCCAGGAATTTTAAGAGCATTTCTTGTTGTTGCGCCATGGCTATGTTCATGGCCAGCATCATGTGATCCATCATCCTTGTCTCTGCTGTCACTTCTTCCATAATGGGCTCTTCAGTTTTTAGATTGCGTTGGGGCATGTGCTCGGGACCCCGCCCAACACATTAACCTGCCACACATATACACAAAACAGAATAAGAAATGGGCTACAGGAATAACACAAGGAAACGTACTACTACACTTATCAATTATTATAACAACAGTAGATCAAGTATGCTCACTTAAAACATCTTCATAATAACGTTAGCTAAGTGAAATTATGAACACATGATACGTAAGAGTTCTCGTTACCATCACAACAACTTTTAATTTGTCTAAGTTCCGTCGACTCTAAGGCCATCATATCTTAAGAGTTCTACCCCATCTCACAAGTCATAGCTTAATAATCTCAGCTTAAGTCTAGGCATCTTACATTCATACCTAGTTCACTTAAACTAAAGTTATGATACGAACTTGTAACACTCTAAATTTTAAACGGAAATAAAATTCAAAATTTCGGCACTATAACGTTTGAAAATAGAGAAACATGTCGCCCTAAAGTTGGGAATAATTTAAACCTGAATAGCAAGGGTAAAACAAATCAAACCCAAGAGTATCATCCCAAAGAGGGAAATATGGTAAGGCATTTACAATCCAAAATAATGAAGCATAAAACAACAACCTAATAATCTAAATTTGGTTAACTAGATTATGGTTAGGTGTCGCAATACTTCCAAAATGTATATCTTCAAAAATCAAGGCATGATGGTCACTATGTCTCTCAAAAAGACCGCTCGCGACCCCAAGGTCGTTCACTCAGTCCCAATGTGCCCCACCGCTAGGATGACCTGCCAAACATGACAACCAAAGAACAAGTGTTAGGCTAAGGCCTAGTGAGGACAAGTCAATTAAGAATAGAAGTACTAAACCCATTTGAAGTCACACGGAGGATATATCCGTGAGCTAAACCAATAAATCAAATAAACCATTAGTGATTAAATATGGTACAAATAACACCAATCACATAATGAGCTCAACTCCTCTAAGTCTATTGCTCGAAAACATCAAGTCAACCCCTCTAGGTCTATTCTTGAGAGTTCCAAAACGGGAACTCTAGCACAAGGGAATTACACCTTACTGACCATGAGACGCTGCCCGACCATATAGGTCCACATCTTACTTATCATGGTTACCCGATGTCTATGCCATGGCAAAGTGGTGAACCTAATGTCCAAAAGACATAGGAACACCGTGCTTATGGTTCCTTTGCACTAAGACCAAATAGAAAGATTTTAACACAATTGACATTGATCAATTACACAAGTACCAAACCAAATTATTCATATATAATTTACCGACATGGATTCTTGGCTCCCCAACTTGGAGGAATTCTACTTCCACAATTCTACTAACATGATACCCTAAATCTCATTTTAAAAGATAGAATGTCTATAACCAACAATTACTTGAACCACAACCAAAACCCTAGTTCCTCTTGGAGTGTACCAAACCCCATAGAAACGATGGTGAGTCTCCAAATGTGTGGAGAGTTATAAGACACCATTATTCATGGTTTAACACAAATTCTAGTCATTTTCGTTTGGGAGTTCCAAAACCCTAATATTCTCAAAGTTCACTTTTAGGTCAAAATACTATAAAACCCAATGTATAGTTGAGAAGTTTAGATGAAAGATATACCACATAATCCAAGTAAATATGAAAGAATAAAGGTTAGAAAGCTCACCTTGAGAGGGTGATATGAAACCCTAGATTATAGTTGTAGAAGGGAACATAGTAGGAGATGAGCCTTGAAGCTTGAACCTCTAGAATTCACAATAAATGCAAGCAAATCCTACACCAACCATAACATTCATCTCATAAAGCTTCCTTCAAGAACATTGAATAAAGAGAGAGAGAGATGACTTACCTTTTCTCTCCAAAAATCGGACAAAACCAAGCTAAAATGAGAAAATGAGATGAAAAGGCCGATTTTGAGCATTTAAGGGTCTGACCCCCCCGTCCGCGACTATGCCCTGCGAGTTTGACATGGTCATTCTCGTTAGGCAATGTCACTCGATCCAAGTACCCTGCAGTACAGGCTCAGCGATTATGCCTCGCGAGTTTGACACATGTCTTTCTCGCTTGGCATAGTCGCACACTACCACCACCATTTAGTACGCTTTCCGCGGTTGTGCCCCGTGAGAGTGACCTCTGTCACAATCGTGGGCACAGTCGCCCCGGGCCTACCGGAGCTCGTTCTCATCCGTTTTTGACCCGAAACACTCACGATTCCAATGCTAACTTAATAATAAGTTTTATGACCAAAATAGGGATGTACCGAGATCGCGGGTGTTACAATCCTCCCCAACTTGGAGGAGATTTCGTCCTCGAAATCTTGGCTAAGTGAAGAGGTGATGATATATTCGCTTCATTTCCCAAGTCACATTTGCACCTCGATGGTTCTTCCATTGAACCTTCACCATAGTGACCTCCTTGTGACGAAGCTTCTTCGTCTTTTTATCCAAAATCGTGTCGGGTTCTTCGATACAACGGTTTCCCTTATCAACTCTAATCTCGGAGAGTGGGATAACACTCTCCTCCTACGCTAGACATTTATGAAGGTAACACACATGAAATGTGTTATGGATTCCACTCATTTTCGTAGGGAGTTCTAATTGATAGGGTTGAAGTCCTATCCGCTTAAACACGGTGAATGGTCCAAGGAAACGGGGACTCAATTTCCCGCGCTTTCCAAACCGTATAATGACCTTCCAAGGGGACACCTTCAATATAACACGGTCTCCCACTTGGAACTCCATCGGTCGACTCTTCTTATCGGCGTAACTTTTCTGTCGGTCTTGGGCCGCTTTTAAACGTTCACGAATACCCTTGACCTTGTTCGTCGTCTCTTGCACAATCTCGGGTCTGACAAACTGCTTCGCTCCCGCTTCGTGCCAACATACGGGAGTTCGGCACTTGCGACCATATAAGGCTTTAAATAGTGACATTCCAATACTTGAGTGGTAGCTATTGTTGTATGCGAACTCCACCAAAGGTAGGTGCAAGTCCCAACTATCCCCAAAATCGATAACGCAAGATCTTAACATTTCTTCAAGCGTCTGAATCATCCTCTCGCTTTGGCCATCGGTTTGGGGCTGGTAGGTCGTGCTCAACTTCACACGCGTGCCCAATTCCTTTTGCAATTTATCCCAAAAATGTGACGTAAACCGACTATCGCGATCCGAGACAATTGATAGGGCATGCCATGACGAGATATCACTTCATCGATATACAACTTTGCTAGCTTGTCCATAGGTAAAGTCTCCTGCATGGCTATGAAATGGGCGCTCTTGGTCAAATGGTCCACTATCACCCTAATAGTGTCATGACCTCGTAAGGTCTTTGGCATTTCGTCACAAAATCCATCGTGATGTGCTCCCATTTCCATTTCGGAATTTCCAAGGATTGCAAACTCCCATAAGGTCGTTGGTGCTCGTCCTTCACTTGCAAGCAAGTGACACATCGCTCTACGTAGCGTGCCACATCAAGTTTCATAACTGGCCACCAATAGAGTAATTTTAAATCCCGATACATCTTCGTGCTTCCCGGATGGATAGAATACTTTGATTTGTGGGCATCCTCGAGAAGAAGTTCTCGGTTGCCCCTGATCTTAGGCACCCAAACTTGCCCGTTGAAAAGCTTTACTCCCCGACTATCTTCCGTCAAGAGCAGGTGTTGCTTCGTCATGATCTCTCCCTTAAGGTTCTCTCCTAGCAAGGCTTCGACTTGCGACGCTTTAATTCGGTCAATGAGTATGGACGACAACTCGATTCGTGTTAAAAAAGATTTAGAGCTTTCCCCGTAGTCCTTTCGACTAAGAGCATCAGCGACGACGTTTGCCTTACCCGGATCGTAAAGCAACTCGCAATCGTAATCCTTCAATAACTCCAACCATCTCCTTTGCCTCATATTTAGCTCCTTTTGGTCAAAGATATTCCTCAAACTCTTATGGTTCGTGTAGAGAGTGCATTTTGTACCGTAGAGGTAGTGTCACCATAACTTTAATGCAAACACCACCGCCGTTAATTCCAAGTCATGGGTAGGGTAGTTCACTTCATGAACTTTGAGTTGCCTTGACGCGTAAGCAATTACTTTACCCCTTTGCATTAGGACACAACCTAAACCCATCTTCGACGCATCGCTATACACTACAAAGTCTTCCGTCCCATAAAGTAAAGATAAGATGGGAGCTTCGCAAAGTTTCCTTTGTAGGGTTCAAAATGCCTTCTCTTGACTCTCGTTCCAAACAAACCTCACGTTCTTTCGGGTTAGGGCCATCAACGATGAGGCTATCTTGGAAAAATCTTGGATGAATCTCTGATAGTATCACGCCAATCCTAGGAAACTTCGGATTTGTGACGGACTCTTGGGAGGTTCCCAATTCATCATAGCCTCGATCTTCGGGGGGTCCACTTTCACTCCTTCCTTCGTAACCACATGCCCCCAAAAACTGCAACTCTTGTAGCCAAAAGTCACACTTTGAAAACTTCGCATAGAGCTTTTCTCGCCCTACCACTTCCAACACTTCTCGGAGATGATACTCATGCTCCGTCTCGTCCTTGGAGTACACCAGAATATCATTGATGAACACTATTACCGACTTGTCAAGGAATGGTCGACACACTCGGTTCATCAAATCCATAAATATCGCCGGTGCGTTGGTTAGGCTGAACATCATTACTAGGAACTCGTAATGACCGTAACGTGTCTTAAACGCCGTCTTTGGAATGTCATCTTTCGCCACCTTCACTTGGTAGGTGGATCATCTTCTTGGAACACAAAATATCGGCTTAGTTCCCCGACAACCAATCCATCCCCACTACCACAACGAATCCGCCGATTTGCATAGGCATCAAGTTTATGGGGAATTTATTCCCCTCAAACTCAAAAGTGCAACCTCTCAAGATATCCCGGATCATTACTTGACTACCATTTTCTATTTCTACCACTATATCGTCCTCTAGACTATTCATAGACATGGCAAGCTTTTGACAAAATATATCGGATATGAATGAGTAGCTAGCACCCAAGTCAAATAACATACGAGTAGGTACGGAGTTCAGAAGAAACGTACCCGACACTACATCGGCCGATGCCTTAGCCTCCTCCACTGTCATTTGAAAGGACCTTTCGGCCGCTCGCGGAGGTTCCGCCTTCTTCCCACCATTTCCCCCAGTCTTGAGCTTCGGGCACTCCACCCTCACGTGCCCCGGTTCCTTGCACTCGAAGCATATTTTCCCTTTGACGGTACAATCTCTAAACGTATGCCCCGACTTTCCACATTTATAGCACGTTCCGAGAACAAAGTCGCATGGACCAAAATGTTTGCTTCGACATTTGGAGCACCATTTGGCATCATACCTAGGATCGGCTCCACAGTGATTGTTGTTGGCGAATCTAGGTTTCTATGAGGGCATTGAACTCCCCTTCCATCTCCTCTTCTCAACTTGCCGGCTACCTTCATCCTTGCCAAGGTTGTAGGCGTCTTCCACAACCTGCACCTCTTCAATCGCCTCCCGAATGGTGGAGGCTTTTGACACACGTACCATAGACATCATATCCGATGGAAGGCCTTTGATATACGCCTTGATCTTTTCTCTTTTTGTCGGGACCAGGTGTCCCACCAATCCCAATTTGTCCATGAATAGCCGGTTGTAATCTTTCACCGACAAATTGCCCTTCTTCAAATTTCAGAAATCTTCTTCAATCCGGTCCATCGACCTCTCGTTGCAGTATTCCTCTAGTAACTTCTCCTTGAATGTTACCCAAGTCAGCTTTGCAAAGACGGTCTCCTCGATGGAAGCGGAATATACGTTCCACCAAGTGAGCGCCGCACCCATCAACATTTGTGAGCCAAAGATTGACTTCTGTCCTTCTCCACAGTCGCTCGATCAGAAATCTTGTTCCATCTCCCGAATCCAGCTCACACAAACCATCGGATCAAATCGTCGCAAGCCGAGGCCTTGCTAGTAGAGAACCTCAAGGGAGAAGTCATGTCAAAGCAACACCTACTCTTGACAGAAGATAGCCAGGGAGTAAAGCTTTTCAATGGGAGAGTTTGGGTGCCTAAGATCGGGGGCAATCGAGAACTTCTTCTCAAGGATGCCCATAAATCAAAGTATTCTATTCATCCGGGAAGCACGAAAATGTACCAGGACTTAAAGTTACACTATTGGTGGCCGGTTATGAAGCTTGATGTGGCACGCTATGTGGAGCGATGTGTGATTTGCTTGCAAGTGAAGGCCGAGCACCAACGACCTTACGGAAGCTTACAATCTTTGGAGATCCCAGAATGGAAATGGGAGTAGATCACTATGGACTTCATGACGAAATTGCCGAAGACCTTGAGAGGTCACGACACCATTTGGGTGATAATGGACCGCTTGACCAAGAGCGCTCATTTCTTGGCCATGCGGGAGACTTTACCTATGGACAAGATAGTAAAGTTGTATGTTGATGAAGTGATATCTCATCATGGCGTGACTCTATCTATTGTCTCGGATCACGATAGTCGGTTTACGTCACACTTTTGGGATGGATTGCAAAAAGAATTGGGTACGCATGTGAAGTTGAGCACGACCTACCATCCTTAAACCGATGGCCAAAGCGAGAGGACGATTTTAGACACTTGAAGACATGTTGAGATCTTGTGTAATCGTGTAACACTCTAAATTTTAAACCGAAATAAAATTCAAAATTTCGACACTATAACGTTTGAAAATAGAGAAACATGTCGCCCTAAAATAGGGAATAATTTAAACCTGAATAGCAAGGGTAAAAAAAATCAAACCCAAGAGTATCATCCTAAAGCGGGGAATATGTTAAGGCATTTACAATCCAAAATAATGAAGCATGAAAAGACAACCTAATAATCTAAATTTGGTTAACTAGATCATGCGGTCCATCATCCTGGTCTCGGCCGTCACTTCTTCCATAATGAGCTCTTCCATTTCTAGATTGC
The DNA here is from genome assembly GCA_954870635.1 of Arctium minus. Classification (NCBI taxonomy): domain Eukaryota; kingdom Viridiplantae; phylum Streptophyta; class Magnoliopsida; order Asterales; family Asteraceae; genus Arctium; species Arctium minus. Next base: position 7,599,834 of record OX941096.1, on the reverse strand, counting down.
GTCAAGGAATGTGCTTGGGTCCCCCGCCCATCACATTAACCAGTCGCGAGGGTTCATCTACTATAGTCACTCGCGGATGATCAGTTGTGGATTCAGTGGCCTCTTGACCTTCCGGCCGATTTCTGGTGTTAACCATGAGTCTGCCACACATATACACGAAATAGAATAAGAAATGGGCTACAGGAATAACACAAGGAAACATACTACTACACATATCAATTATTATAACAACAGTAGATCAAGTATACTCAGGTAAAACATCTTCATAATAACGTTAGCTAAATGAAATTATGAACACATGATACGTAAGAGTTCTCGTTACCATCACTGCAACTTTTAATTTATGTAAGTTCCGTCGACTCTAAGACCATCCTATCTTAAGAGTTCTACCCCATCTCACAAGTCATAGCTTAATAATCTCAGCTTAAGTCTAGGCATCTTACATTCATACCTAGTTCACTTAAACTAAAGTTCTGATACCAAATTGTAATACTCTAAATTTTAAACGGAAATAAAATTTGAAATTTCGGCACTATAACGTTTGAAAATAGATAAACATGTCGCCCTAAAATAGGGAATAATTTAAACCTAAATAGCAAGGGTAAAACAAATCAAACCCAAGAGTATCATCGTAAAGGGGGGAATATGGTAAGGCATTTACAATCCAAAATAATGAAGCATGAAACGACAACCTAATATTCTAAATTTGGTTAACTAGATTATGGTCGGGTGTCGCAATACTTCCAAAATGTATATCTTCAAAAATCAAGGCATGATGGTCACTATGTCTCTCAAAAAGACCGCTCGCGACCCCAAGGTCGTTCACTCAGTCCCAATGTGCCCCACCGCTAGGATGACCTGCCAAACATGACAACCAAAGAACAAGTGTTAGGCTAAGGCCTAGTGAGAACAAGTCAATTAAGAATTGAAGTACTAAACCCATTTGAAGTCACGCGGAGGATATATTCGTCAGCTAAACCAATAAATCAAATAAACCATTAGTGATTAAATATGGTACAAATAACACCAATCACATAATGAGCTCAACTCCTCTAAGTCTATTGCTCGAAAATATCAAGTCAACCCCTTTAGGTCTATTCTTGAGAGTTCCAAAACGGGAACTCTAGCACAAGGGAATTACACCTTACTGCCCATGAGACGCTGCCCGACCATATAGGTCCACATCTTACTTATCATGGTGACCCGATGCCTATTTCGTGCCAAAGTGGTGAACCTAATGTCCAAAAGACATAGGGACACCGTGCCTATGGATCCTTTGCACTAAGACCAAATAGAAAGATTTTAACACAATTGACATTGATCAATTACACAAGTACCAAACCAAATTATTCATATATAATTTACCGACATGGATTCTTGGCTCCCCAACTTAGAGGAATTCTACTTCCACAATTCTACTAACATGATACCCTAAATCTCATTTTAAAAGATAGAATGTCCATAACCAACAATTACTTGAACCACAACCAAAACCCTAGTTCCTCTTGGAGTGTACCAACCCCATAGAAACGATGGTGAGTCTCCAAATGTGTGGAGAGTTATAAGACACCATTATTCATGGTTTAACCCAAATTCTAGTCATTTTCGTTTGGGAGTTCCAAAACCCTAATATTCTCAAAGTTCACTTTTAGGTCAAAATACTATAAAACCCAATGTATAGTTGAGAAGTTTAGATGAAAGATATACCACATAATCCAAGTAAATATGAAAGAATAAATTTTAGAAAGCTCACCTTGAGAGGGTGATATGAAACCCTAGATTATAGTTGTAGAAGGGAACAGAGTAGGATATGAGCCTTGAAGCTTGAACCTCTAGAATTCACAATAAATGCAAGCAAATCCTACACCAACCATAACAATCATCTCACAAAGCTTCCTTCAAGAACATTGAATAAAGAGAGAGAGAGATGACTTACCTTTTCTCTCCAAAAATCGGACAAAACCAAGATAAAATGAGAAAATGAGATGAAAAGGCCGATTTTGAGCATTTAAGGGTCTGACGCCCCGTCCGCGACTATGCCCTGCGAGTTTGACATGGTCATTCTCGCTGGGCAATGTCACCCGAGCCAAGTACCCAGCGGTACATGCTCAGCAATTATGCCTCGCGAGTTTGACCATGTCATTCTCGCATGGCATAGTCGCACAACACCACCACCATTCGGTACGCTTTCCGCGGTTGTGCCCTGCGAGAGTGACCTCTGTCACAATCGCGGGCACAGTCCCCCCGGTCGTACCAGAGCCCGTTATCATCTGTTTTCGACCCGAAACACTCATGATTCCAACGCTAACTTAATAATAAGTTTTATGACCAAAATAGGGACGCACCGAGACCGCGGGTGTTGCAAATCGACTCCGGGGGTTGTTGGAACTCACACCTACCTTTGGTGGATTTTGCGTACAACAATAGCTATCACTCGAGTATAGGGATGGCATCGTTTAAAGTTTTATATGGTCCCAAGTACCGAACTCCCGTATGTTGGCTTGAATCGGGAGAGAAGCAGTTCACTGGACCCGAAATTGTGCAAGAAACGGCGGACAAGGTTAAAGATATTCGCGAGCGTTTGAAGGTGGCTCAAGACCGGCAGAAAAGCTATGTCAACAAGAAGAGGCGGCCGATAGAGTTCCAAGTGGGAGACCGAGTTATGTTGAAGGTGTCCCCTTGGAAGGGGATTATTCGATTCGGAAAGCATGGGAAGTTAAGTCCACACTTCCTTGGACCATTCACAATGATAAAACGGGTAGGGCTTCAAGCCTACCAATTGGAACTCCCTCCGGAAATGAATGGGATCCACAACACATTTCATGTGTGCTACCTTCGTAAATGTCTAGCGGAGGAGAAGAGTGTTATCCCACTCTCCGAGATTAGAGTTGATGAAGGAAACCGCTGTGTAGAGGAACTCGAAGCGGTTTTGGAAAGAAAGACGAAAAATCTTCATCACAAAGAAGTCACAATGGTAAAGGTTCAATGGAAGCATCATCGCGGTGCAAATGTGACTTGGGAGGCAGAAGAGGATATGAAGCGGAGGTACCCACACCTCTTCACCTAGCCAAGATTTCGAGGACGAAATCTCTTCCAAGTTGGTAAGGACTGTAACACCCATGATTTTGGTATGTCTTTAACAATACCATCAATGCATTAATCGAACCTAACGTTGGACACACGTTTTATTCGAGTCAAATTCGGGTGAAAACGGACTTCGGTACGTTCGGGGCGACAGTCGCCGCGATTGTGACAAAGGTCACTCTCGCGGGGTACTATCGCGGAGAGTGTACCGTGAGGATGGTGGTCGGGGTGATTGTGACTAGAGTGGTAACTAGGGGTGTTATTCGGTCAGTTAAATCGGTTTTCAGTTTATTCGTTCGGGTTAATCGGTTTCCAATATTTTTAAAAACTAACCGATAACCAAACCAAATAAGGTTCGGTTTAATCGGTTTTCGGTTAGTTGGTTTCGGATTATTTGGTTCGGTAACCGGTTAAACCAAATAAGGATTTATATTTTTTTCGTTGGACATTTGCTCAAATAATGTTTTCAAATCAAGTGTATGTTACTTATAATATACAATTGTATCATACATTCATACTCAATAATTGACTTATATTAAGTAAAATACACCATCTATCAAAATCTATTTCTACCATATGACATTATTTTTCTTCATGTGACGATGTAATTCAAGCATAAAATGTAATCTAATAAAAAACATTATCTACTCTCAATAAAAAACATTATATATCAATAACATGTGTAAAATAATAATAGTATAACATGCCTTAGGTTTATATTTTATAAACATGGAATATATAAAATATTAGTAGAATGTCTTATTCGGGTTATTCGGTTTAATCGAATTAGGAAAAAATTAACCGAAAACCGAACCGAATAAGGATCCTTATTCGGTTAACCGAACTGTTTAACCCGAAAACCGAATAATCCGAAACCGTTTAACCCAAATTTCATCCGGTTTTGGTGGGTTATTCGGTTTCGGTATGGGGTACCACCTTCACCAAAGGAAGATGAGAGTCCAAATTGCCACCAAAATCGATGATACATGATCACAACATGTCTTCTAGAGTTTGAATAGTCCTCTCACTTTGGTCGTCCGGGTGGTGGTGGTAAGTTATGCTCAACTTGACTCTCGTGCCCAATTCTTTTTGTAGGCTACCCAAAATTTAAAGTGCAATATCTATCTCGATTAGGTACAATGGACAATGGTACCCCATGCCTCGAGACTACTTCGTCAATATACAACTTTGCCAACTTTTCCATCGCCAAGGTTTTCCACATTGCTAAGAAAGGCACTCTCTTGGTCAAATGGTCCATCACCACCCATATCATGTCGTAACCCCTCAACTTCCTCGACAACTTAGTCACAAAGTTCATAGTGATGTGTTCCCGCTTCTATTTCAGGATTTCCAAAGATTGGAGACTACTGTATAGTCTTTGATGTTCCACTTTGACTTGAAGACACACTGTAACACCCATGATTTCGGTATGTCTTTAACCTGACCATAAATGCATTTATCGAACCTAACGTTCGACACACGTTTTATTCGGGTCAAATTCGGGTGAAAACGGACTTCAGTACGTCCGGAACGACAGTGCCCGCGATTGTGACAGAGGTCATACTCGCGGGGCACTATCACGGAGAGAGTACCGCAAGGGTGGTGGCCGGGGTGATTGTGACTAGCGATTGTGACATGTGTCACTTTCGCGTGTCACGATCTCGGTGTTTGTACCGTGAGCCCCATAGCTAGGGCGATTGTCACCAAGCAATTATGACAAGGTCATAATCGCGAGTCACTATCGCGGTCGGCCTCCAGGACTTTAAATGCCATTTTGCCCGATTTTCTAGCTCCTTTTTTCACTTGGGTGCTTTGGAGGTCCGATTTTGAAGAGAGAAAAAGGTAGGGTTTCATCCCTTTTCATTTATTACTCTAAGAGGAGATCCTCATATGCATTTATTGGGTTTTGATTAGGTTGGTGAAGGTGATTAAGAGTCTTGAGATTGAAGTATCAAGTCCTCTCCTATATTCTAATCTCAAGTGTTGTAACCTAGGATTTCTATGTGACTTTCCAAGGTGAGTTTTCAACCCTTTTGCTCTTGTATAAATACTATGGTTTATGTATTATCACTCTCATCCATGTCTTTGATTCATATATTTGTTTTTGTTGTATTTTGACCAAATCATGGGTTTTGAGAAGAATAGGGTTTTATAACCTAAGTAAGAATGTTGAGAAATGTGCTTTAAACTAAGATTAAGGGTATTCTATGTTCATCTACTTACTTAGTAGTCAACCCTTGTTTTATGGGATCTTGATATAATCCAAAGTGAAAATTAGGGTTTTGGTGAGATTCAAGCATTGGGTTAATTGATGATAATCTGAATTTTATAATAGGATTTAAAGTATTACTGTTGATGGGTTTGTATTGTTAAGGTCTCCTCAATGATGGGGGTCAAGACCTCATGTTGGTAACCTTATATATATGATTTGGTTTTTTTAGCCTTACATGCATGAATTGTAATGAATGTATTAGTGTGTTTTTGGCTTTTGGCTTTTGGTCTTAGTGAAATGGATCCATAGGCACAGTGTTCCTATGTCCCGTTTTGGACACTAGGTTCACCATTTTGGCACGGAATAGGCATCGGGTCACCTTGGTAAGTAAGTTGTGGACCTATATGGTCGGGCAACGTCCCATGGACAGTAAGGTGTAATTCCCTTGTGATAGAGTTCCCCGTTTTGGAACTCTCAAGAATAGCCCTAGAGGGGTTGACTTGATGTTTTCGAGCAATAGACTTAGAGGAGTTGAGCTCACTATGTGATTGGTGTTATTTGTACTATGTTTTATATCACTAATGGTTTACTTGATTGATTGACTTAGCTCATGGCTATGTTCACCGTGCGACGACAAACTGGTTTAGTACTTCTAAATTTATTGATTTGTTCTCACTAGGCTTTAGCCTAATGCTTGTTCTTCGGTTGTCACCTTTGGCAGGTTATTCTAGCGGTGGGGCTCGTCGGGATTGAGAGGTCAGCCTTGGGTTCGAGAGCAGTCTTTTTGAATATATAGTGACCAATACATTGAAGAATACAGATTACACATTTTGGAATAGTAGCGACACCCGACCTTAATCTTACTTGACCAATTTAGATTATTAGGTTGTCGAGTTTATTCTTTATTTAATTTGGGTATGTAAATGTCATACTTTGTTCCCGGTGTAGGGTTGACATACTCTTGGGATAGACTGTCATATCCGTATTATACAGGTTGTTGGGTCTCCCTTTTTGGGTGGACTGGTTTCCTCTACTTTTAGACGTCATATTGCTGAATTTTCAATTTTTAAATTCACCTCAAATTTTAGGATGTAAGACACACTAACACACCTTTCCACATACTTGGACATGTCGATTTTCATGATTGGCCACCAATAGTTCAACTTAAGGTCTCTATACATTTTCGTGCTTCCGGGGTGGATAAAGCACTTTGACTTGTGAGCATCTTTCAATAGTAGTTCCCGTCATCCTCCAATCTTGGGTACCCACACTCGGCCTCGAAAAAGTTTCAACCCTCAACCGTCCTCCGTCAATTGTAAGTGTTTCTTTACCATGATTTCATCTTTGAGGTTAACCTCCAATAATGCTTCGTCTTGGGACACTTTGATTTTCTCAATTAAGTTCGAGACCACATCGATTCGAGGAATTGAAGCTTGGATACTCCCAATATACTCCTTCCGGATTAGCGCATCTGCTACCACGTTAGCTTTACCCGGATGGTAAAGCAACTCACAGTTATAATCCTTGAGTAATTCTAACCATCTCCTTTGGCGCATATTTAGTTCCCTATGCTCAAAGACATATTTCAAACTTTTGTGATTGGTGTAAAGTGTGCACTTTGTTCCATAAAGGCAATTATGCCACAACTTCAAAGAGAAAACTATTGCCGCCAACTCTAAATCATGTGTTGGGTAATTCCTCTCGTGTTCCATGAGTTGCCTAGAAGCATAAGCAATCACCCTTCCTCATTGAGAAAGGACACAAATCAAACCCAATTTAGAGGCATCACTATATACCACGAAGTCTTCGGTCCCTTCGGGTAGACATAAGATCGGTGCCTCCCATAACTTTCTTTGTAAGGTCTTGAATGTTAAGTATTGAGCTTTGATCCATAGAAATTTTGCATTTTTCTATGTTAAGGTTGTCAAAGGCGAAGATATCTTAGAAAAGTCTTGGTTGAATCTTCGGTAATAGGCGGCTAATCCCAAGAACCTCCGGATCTTAGTGGGTCTCTTAGGCGGTTCCCAATTCATCATAGCCTCGATTTTTTATGGGTCCACGTTCACTCCATCTCGGGTCACCACATGATTTAAAAATGAACCTCGTGCAACCAAAAGTCCCACTTGGAGAACTTAACATATCTCTTCTCGCAACACCTCTAACACTTCACGGAGATATCACTCGTGCTCCTGTTCATTCTTGGAATAGACAAGGATATCATCAATGAACAAAATAACGGATTTTTCTAATAAGGGACGAAAAATCCGGTTCATCAAGTCCATAAATGTGGACGACGCATTAGTTAGACCATATGGTATCATGAGAAATTCGTAGTAGTTATATCGCGTCCTAACTGTCGTCTTGGAGACATCATCTTCTCGCACTCGCACTTGATGATAAGAGAAACATCCCCCCCCCCTTGAAATTGATCAAATAAATCATCAATCCAGGGGAATGGATATTTATTCTTTATGGTCACTTTATTCAACTCTCAATAGTCGATGCACATCCGCATTGTGCCATCCTGAAGCATAACTTGTTCGTCGTTGGCCACTTCCATCATTAAGGCATCACAATAAATACTAGGAGATACATTCAACAACTTGCAGAAAGAATTTTCTAGAAAAGCAGTTTGCCCCCGAATTGATAAGTACACGAGCGAGTATGAAACTGAGTAAGAACGTACCTGACACCATGTCGACGGTTTCCTTTGCTTCCTCGGTTGTCATTTGAAAAGCTCTCCCCTAACTCTCGGAGTACTCTTCTTCCTTGGTTGACTTCCCATGCTAGTCCCTCTCTAACCGCCCTTCAATTTGGGGCAATCATTTCTAATGTTCCCCATTTATTTATATTCAAAACACACAGTCCCTTTAGTAGAGCATACACGACTCGAATGACCGACTTTTCCAAATTTAAAGCATGTCATTGGGTTGGGATTGCAAGAGCCAAAGTGCTTTCTCTTGCATTTGGGGCACCATCGTACATCCCTCCGAGCATCATGCCCATTTCCACCGGTAAGAGACTTTGACTTCTTAAAGGATCCTTGAGAGCTCTCCCACTTCTCTTTTCTACGACTATTGCCCGTTCTTCACTTGCTTGGGCGGGATCATCTTCCATCAGTTGAGGCTTTTCTATAGCCTCTTAAAGTGTGGTTACCTTAGCGTTTCATACTGGAGATTTCATCTCGGCGGAAAGGACTTTTGGACTTTTCATCCGGGACCAGGTGCTTCACCGATCTCAGTTTCTCAATAAACAGACTTGAATACGCGACAATGGACTCGTTCCCTTTCTTGAGAGTTATGAATTCGTCTTCAATCTTGTCCAAATCCATTTCATTTCAATACTTATCCATTACTTTCTCCTTCAATATTTTTCAAGTCAATAGTGCCATAATCCTCGACCTCAAAGTCGATCGTGTAACATTCCACCAATTGAGGGTCTTAGCCCTTAACACCTATGAAGCAAATTTGACTTTCTAAGACTCCCCACACTTGCTCGACTCGAAAGCCTGCTCAATTTCTTGGAGTCAATTCATACAGGATGTAGGCTCAAGGCAACCTGATTTTTTTTCTAGTTGGCTAGCCAAGAAGGTCTTGTATGAACACCCTTTCTCTCCTTGTACAACGCTGATCGGCCCCGCCATAATCGACCATGACATTTTCACCAACAGCCGCATGCCTCCGGTTACTTTGTGAACATCTCACACTGGTGATCTAGAGTTCGATCCATCATTTAGGTTAAGCTTTCCAACAACTCAATTTGTGGGTTAACATCTTGGATAATTGGGTTGGTGGATGCCAAATCCACTCTAGGTACAATTCCAATCCTACCGCCCAACAATGGCGGCAAAGGAGGGGTAGAGCATTGTCAGGTCCTCCACCTTGGCCCGAAGCAGTCACACTACCCTCTTGATCATCCTCCCATACATGTTGACGACTTTAGGTGTTGACCATTAGGACTGCCACACACACGATAAGGAACAAACAATTAATTATTTACAAGATTAACATTCGTAACGTACTACTATACACATTAATGATCATAGAAATAGTACACAATTATGCACACGTAACAATAGATTCATAATAAAATCGGCCAGAATGAAATTATGAACATATTCCACATGATAATTCTTGGTGACAACACTTCAAATCTCAATTAGTGTTAGGATCCAAGCGCTTACCACTACGCCAAAAGCAATTGATGATGGAGAAGGCGCAACTTATTTCCATATAGCGTAGCAGCCAGCGCCACATTTCTATAACAGTAGAATCAACAACCGAAGAAGGTATAAAGCAAGAGTTCTACACGGACCATCCTAGTTTTTTTAATAAGCTTACTCACACCAGAAGTTTAAATCAACTCAAATACCAAGTAGTGTACAAATAAATATATTTGTATAAAACTCAAAAGTGCATTTATGCAATATCGAGACTCTCAAGACGTCTCTTGCGGTTGCGAAAAGACATGTACAAAACCCACGTGAGACATGACGCTCAATAAAATTCTTACATTTACATACGACATAACTAAAGCCACGTATTTCAAAGTTCACTCATGCGTAGCAAAACGTCATAAAAATATAATTCATAAAACTCAACAAAACTCACACGGAATAAAGTTCCAGTAAAACTCAAACACCAAAATATGGGGATAACTTTTTCCTCTAAAACCTTAACATATGTGGAGGAGATCCAATGTGAAGGTCATAAATCGCAGTTACTCGCCCGAGACTCTAAACGAGGTTGAATCGCAAGTATCATAGTACCCGAAAATAGCGTTCGATAAAACATGGATAAAGAAAATTTCAACAAAGTTTGCAACCATGTGCAATAAAACAATTTTATGCATGTTTTAAAATCATGGTTTAAAATCTTGTGTGCTAATCATTTTCCCAAGATTTCGTAATGTAATCCACATGATAATTTGGAAACATAGGAAATAATTGATGCAATTTATTTTAGAAATAAATTGTGTGCATGAACTTGATTGGCACTCAACGTCTCGAAACCACGCTCCTCAGTTCCTGGTCACACTATCGTCGTCCGGATGCTCAAACATCTTAGGGCGATAAACGAAAATTTCATTGGTTCATCTTACAATTTCTCCTTAAATAATGTCGATTCTTTATGTATGGTTCTAATCCAACCAATAATTTCGACCCTAAAATGGTCCACTTAGTGTTATCATCATGCTTATTGTCACTCCGAGTGACGAATGTTAAAATCATCAATCTCTTCTACCGGCTATTCACTTAGAAACTTATTCACTACCCTAATGATCATCACATCCAAGTAGTTCAAGCATACACATGTATCATGTAGGTTCACCATAACACTGGCCAGGTGTAATTATGAATGCACCGTATATGATCATCCTTGCTACTCTCGACGTGCCTCCTGTTTCTAGCGACTCTATCAACTTTGAAATATCTTATCTTAAAGTGCCTAATGGTGCAATTTCACTTTCAATCACTTAAATGAACACTAGTTTGAGTCTAGGCATCCAAAATCAACACCTAATTCTCTCAAACTTAAGCTTTGATACCAACTTGTAACACCATCAAATTTGGTAAGAGCAACTAATTAAAATTTCGGTGTAATATCAATTACAAGGAACAAAACTTCCTCATACAATTCAAAACTCAGTATGTCTCAAGTTAAAATTCTATAAATAACATCAAATAAAACATAAACTCCAATAATATACAAGTACTAAACCGAAGTTGGATGTTACTTAACCCCAAACACAAGTTGCTCTTCCTAGAACAAATGCGAAAGACTTCAACAAGCTGATCACTCTCCGTGTACGCAACTAGCACTCCTCTCTTCACAATGTCACTGGAACTATTCCCAACGAAGCCTGTTGCACATGCCGAAAATAAAAAGGTTAGGCTAACGCCTAGTGAGTTCAAGAGTTTCAACATGAGCGAATATATTTGTTAAAAGGAAAGAATACAACTTAAATCATTATCTTTCAGAATGATTTACTTTAAATATTAAACGACTCATTTTGCCAATAACACACACCTTTTAAAGACAAGTATCCCAACATAGACATCCCTTTGTAAATCAACTTTAACACCAAACTCATCCAAAAACGTGAATAGTAATTGAACTCCCAATTGATAAAAACGCGGATAAAACTTATTTCCTGAAACACCCAAAACACGGATGGGGCATGATACTCAACCCATAAATAATGAATAAAATCCATATATATAAAACGTCACTGAAAACATGGATAATAAACCTAATACTCACGTGACCATCAAATGGAAAGAACCCAAATATCAAACGTGTGAATGACATATTTCGTTCAAACCTTAATATACGTGGAGGGAAATCCAATATTAAGGTCCTCATTTACAGTCACCCACGCAAGCCTAACGATAATAAAGTAAGGCGTTAATAATTACAATGTTATTGGTCGACGATGGGGGAGACCCGTATCCGTTGAGAGTGGAGGAACACAAAAGTATGTCACCCTTGCAACGTTCATTGCATGACACCTCACGACATAAAAGCCCAAGTGTCCCTACGACTTCTTAACAAGTTTCACCTCAAGAGTCGGTTGAACTTGGTAGACATTACAAAGAACTCCACCCCGAAGGCCCGGCACACTTAAAGACTACCTCCAAGGCATTACTTCAAGCGGCGGAGGTCCTAGTGCCTACCTCCCTAGTAACACTTCCAGACTCAACCCTCCTAGTGCGTACTTGGAAAGTTTCTGGTCGTAAAACATGGGTACTAGAGTCCAACCCCGAAATACCCAATTGACCACCCAAAACAAACTGACTTACGTGCCTATGGATCCAATGCAACACAGTCTAACATTACATGACTACCCAGGAATGACCAATGCACTCGAGCATGTAATTAACATCAATATGCAACAAAGTGCATTAATATGTAAAACATAACCAGGCTCTACACCGAGCCATTAAAACCGGACAAGTATCCCCAAGACTCGTTTAAGTCAACACTGAGCTAAAATGCTCAAAACCCCTTTTTGACCAACGATTAACGATCCCCAAATAATAAATGAAATCGACTCACGTCATGCAAAGACACTCCAAAATACATGTCTAGACTCCAATACAGTTGGATTGGGACAAATGGTTTTCCAAATGGATTTATTACTCTTATCCCTTTCAAAACGTCCTATAACCTAAACTAAGCCTTTCTCCCAGATAAACACTAAAACTGTCTTTTACCAAATAATTTCCATTCATGCAATAAATCATCAAAACATTTTTAAATGACTCATTAATCAAGATGCCCAAAAATCCCGAAGTGGGGGATCTCACAAGGATTAAAAAAACCAAACATTTCATATGATCAAAACTCACCAAATTACCCAACAAGTCATAATTTCATGTAAAACACGTTAAAATAAACATTTTGGCATGTACAACGTTTTCACAAATCAACTTGAACTCACCTTGCTAGATTTAAGCTAAATCTAGATTTAACCCAACTTGAGCTTCCTTGGAGAATCTTGAATCCACAAGCAAATCCTTCCAAAACCTAGATCCACAAGTTTCCAACCATAAATAATCATATTTAATCCATATAGAATCGTTCCCCAAACATTTTACATGAATATCTCATCTTATCCCAAAACCCTAATTTCCATAGTTGCAGGGAAGAGCAAGTTACCTTAGCCGAACTTGAATCCACCACCAATATACTTCTAGGGTCACTAAAATGACCTCAAACTTTAACTCTTCAAAATAAATGGAGAGGGTTTGGCGAAACCCTAAAACTTAAATATTCTTGAAATGGAGAAGAAGGTGAAGAACTCTAGGTATAGCTTCCAATCTCACCATTGATGAGGTCCAAACATGAAAGAGTAGGGAGATGGAGCCTTAGATGCAACCCAAACCGACATTTGTGAGGGTTGGAGAGTTGGGAGAGTTTAGGGTATAGAGGATGAGAAGTTATGAATAAGATCACCCAAAAATCAGGCTTAAAAGCCTCCTGGATCCCACGGGCGATAGTGCCACGCGATAGTGACAGTGTCACTATCACCAGTCACAATCGTCGGGTTTGTACCGCGGGTACTCCCCTTCCAACGACTATGCCCCGTGATAGTGACCACTGTCACAGTCGCGGGCATACTCGCACCAAGTGTACCGAGTGCCCCTTTAGGCCCGGAACTATGCCTGGCGATTATGCCCCTTGGCACTGTCATCGGGCACTGTCGCCCAATCTGTTGAGCGTTCCACGTAAAGCATTAACCCACATTTAACTACTAACCAATACCCTTTCTTGGGTCATGAGAACACCTTGTTTATCTTAGTCAAATTCTGGGTGTTACATGATCGCATGTATACAATAACTCTCTATATTTATATCAGTATGATATTTACATAAATATTAATTTTCACCATAATATTCATCATGCATATACATATTATTCATCATGAATATACTACAATTCAAATCTACATACCCTATTTTTCTTTATGTTTCTTTATTGGATTATCGATTGATCTCAATGAGTTTCCAATTTGCTCGATATATTTCCCAATCCATCTCGATAAAAGTTAAAAGTGGTAGGTTATGGTTTTTGTAACACCCTCAAATTTGGAAAGAGTGACTAGTTTAAAATTTTCAATAAAACATCAAATAAGGAATAAGTTCCTTTATTAAAAATCAACAATTGATTACCTATAACGACAATCTAAGATTTAACATCAACAATATTGCAAACTAAACCTTACACAAAAAGTATAGGCCAAGGTTGAGTGTTACTAAAATTCCATAATAGTCGAGTCTCCAAACTACAGAAGATGTTCTCGAATAGTTAAACTCTATTCGTGCATCTAACTAGCACTCCACTCTTCATGGTGTCGCTAGTACCATTCTCCAACAAGGACCTGATTATAACACCCCTAAAAATAGAGATAAGTTTGAACCTGAATAATGATGTGAATATGACATCTTTATAAATGTAATCACCCAAAATGGGGAAATAGTAATAACGTTTACAAAACTATGAATGGAAATTAGAAATGACAACTCACTAATCTAAACTATATTCGTCTAGATTAAAACAGTTGTCAACACAATCTCCCAAAAGGTGTCTATTCTTTTCTGTACGCCAACAATCCAAAAGACTATCTCCAAAAGTTGTCTTTATCGGCCAATCGCTCGACCATCAAATCTTGGGAGACCCACTGCTAACGGAACCTAATATACATGTTATTTAAGAAAAAGTGTTAGGCTTTACGCCTAGTGAGAACAAACATTTAATATATATAAAATGGAGAATGCATAAAATGTTAATAAATGTTTTTCAATAACATGAGATAATCTAATTTTCCAAGTGATCACATAAGAACCTTACAGTCCAAAAAGAATCTTGCGATGACAGGGGAGACCCGATTTCCATGGATCGTAGCAGAACATAAAAGTAAGCTACTTTCTAAGTTGTGAGCTCAATACTAGGATCCATGGCCACAAGTAACGCCGACATAACCGTACCAAGTTGTGGCCCATGGCTAGTATCAGGTCCCACATAACCGTACCAAGTTGCCTCCGAGGATCCAATGTCTCAACTAGTTACAAAGGGGGGACAACATCCCAAAATAAGCCGACTCCTATTCTTATGGATCCATTAGTAATAGTTTTAGCTTGTCACAATTACATTTGTGACAAATATATAATCACACATATAGTTTTCATAATTTATTCCCATAAAATGCATTCTTTGTATAATCAATGTCATGTGGAACTAAATCCATAAGAAGGTCAAACATAGACCATTTCCATTTCCAAATATAAATCATTCACAAGAGTAGATTTTCCATTTGTTGTAAAACTTTACAATGATCATTATTACTACAAATGACCATCCATATGTTCCATTTTCCACAAAAATCCATTTTTACCAAGTAACCTCCAATTTAGTGAAAACTCTAAATATAACGAACATGGCTTCATTTCAAGTATTGAACCACAAATATGTAAATATAATCACATTCTATATCACAAATTATACAACTCTTCATCTTATCTCAAAATGGTAAAAAAAAACCTAAAATTTCCAAAAATATCAAGTTAGGTCAAATCTTTCAAATAAGAAAACGTAAATAGGGAGATGTTTGGGAGTTCAGAATGTAGAGTTTTAACATGTATGAAGTTTATAAAAAGTAGGATGAACTCACTTGTTGGTTTTGGTCTCAAAACCTAAAACCAAAGAACCCTAGAAAGACGGGGAATGAAATCTTGCACTTGAACCACACTTGAAGGACTCCTCTTTATGAACTAACAACCCTAGAAAACAAAAATAAATGTTCTAGGTGACCTTATTTGAAGTAAATGAAGAGGGAAGGAAGGGTTGGGGAAACTCACCTTAAAGGAAGAGAGAGAATCGCACCTAAAAAGATCTGAAAATGAAGTATTCTGCCTAAAAATCGGACCTGAGCATTTAATACCCGATTGGGCTTTGGTGACAACGCCCATGCGATAGTGACAGAGTCACATTCGCAGGGCAAGGTCACCCCAAGTGTACCGCGGGCTCCCCAAGCGGTGCGATTGTGACACGACGATATGCTTGTGTCACTCACTCGGGTCACAGTCGTGCCGAGTGTACCGCGGGGTCCTCAATCCCGACGATTGCGACATCAACGATAGTGACCATGTCACTATCGCCTGGAACTGTCTCCCCACG
Organism: Arctium minus; assembly: GCA_954870635.1. Taxonomy (NCBI): domain Eukaryota; kingdom Viridiplantae; phylum Streptophyta; class Magnoliopsida; order Asterales; family Asteraceae; genus Arctium; species Arctium minus. The sequence continues at coordinate 7,583,858 of OX941096.1, read as the reverse complement.
CCTCTTGATCCCCAAAACTTCACTTTTTCCTACGAAATGCTCTTTATTCGCTTTAAGGTCAAACTTAAACCTTTTTCTATTGAATGAAACTCTAAGGAAGGATTATTAAAGGCATTAAAATCAACTTTCTTATTGAAAATTTTGGGCCTTACACTGATGCACATGGCGACAAATAAAAAGGTTAGGCTTGACGCCTAGTGAGTTCAATCAATATCCATCTTCAATATAAAATAGTAAAACTGGAAAAATGTTATTTAAATCACAATTCCAAAATGAAATGTATTTAATATAAAAGCAACATCTTTCTCAAAACCATCATTTTCTTGATGAAAACTTGGTGACTAAAGCATCCATTTTAACATGAAGTCAAAACCCAATATTCACCCAAAACATGAATAAGATTTAAGATTCAATTTCTGAAAACATTGATAAACTCTATTATTCAAGATATCCAAAGAACATGGAAAAGGTTCAATGCCGAAAGCATGATAAATTCCAATATACGAAGACAATGAAGTATGGATACATTATGTACCCAAAATAATATCGAAAACATGGATAATACACTATCCAAAATATAATACCTTCTGGTGTCAGGCGAACCCGTTTCCATCTTGTGGCAAAACATTAAGTAAGCTACATCGAGATGTTGATGAGTAAATCACCCCCAGCATACAAGCCTTGGTAATTACTTTTATTGGGGATAAGATAAGAACATCAAAACTCCTTACTTAGTCAGTCCCCAAGTTACAAGATCAGAACATCAAAACTCCGCACTTGCCTAAAATCAAAGGTTCTAAAGCGAGAACATCAAAACTCCTCACTTTGTCTCAAACCATTGATATCAAGAAGAGAACCTCAAAACTTATATCTTTTCATAAACCAAAAAGGGGCCAAGATGAGAACATCAAAACTCCTCACTTGACTAAACCCTATGACTCCAAAACTATAACATCAAAACTCCTCGTTTGGCAAAACATGACTGACACATATGCCTATGGATCCAATGTATTAAATTACATGACTCTAAATGAATGGCCAACGTACTTAATACATGTAATTCTCAAATAACAAGTTGCAATAAATGCATATCAATGTCTCAAACTCGACATAGAGCATATAAAACTAGACAAATGTCCTCAAGACTCATCTAAGTCAAAACCGAGCCAATAACCCTACAATTCAATTCACTATTCAATAAAAGTCAATATATACCAATAAAATACAATTACCCAAAGTTTATACAACTCATGCTCAAAAGATGTGGATACCCTTATTATCGATTCAAATGTTGGGAAAAATCCCAAAACACACCATAACTTCAAAAAAACATTTCCAAACAAGTAATGACACTCAAAATGTGCCTAACAACTCATCCATTTTCATTTCTCGAATTATTTATAAAATCAAAATACCAAAGGTGTATTAACCACAAATAATCCGATAAGAGGGATAAATCATCAAGAGAACACTATTATGATTTATTTATCAAAATACTCAAATATCCCAATTACATGCATATTTCAAGATTTATTAACCAAATGTACCAAATACGCAAAACTCGTCAAATAACCAACATATTTGATAAATATCTAGTAAAACACATTAATACTTCAAAATTGATATTTTTGGCATGTACATAGTTTTTACAAAGCAACTTTAACCCACCTTGCTATGTTAGGTTAAACCTAGGTTCCAAACCCGTCTCTAGCTTCCAAAATGGTGAAGGCTTTAGATCCATCAACACCCACGTCTTGAAACTTTATCTGGGTCACAACCAACGTTAGAGATGTACCAAACATAACCCCAAACGCAGATTCATAACAAACCTTAGTCAAATCCTCTAATCATCCAAAATACCCAAAATTGGTCAAAACTTCAAAATATGGATGATACCTCAAAATAAATTCTCTAGGAGGTTAAAATGAAAGGTTTTAACAAGGATAAAGATTTATAAGGTTAAGATGGTTAAGATGGACTTACAATTCGTTTTTAGGAAGAAGCCCCAAAACTAGGTCAACAATGGTGATTGGGGAAGATGAACTTTGAATCTTGGATAGACTTGGAATCTTGATGTTTGAGAGCTCTTAAATGCTTGGAGATGAGAAATAAAAACACTTTCAAGTCTTCTAATCGATTTCAAACGAAGTTAGGAGGTATGTATGAGAACTAATGAAGAAGGTGAATATGATCTTGAAGCTTTGATTTCCTCTTGATTTCTTGACTTAAAATGCTCCCAAGATCCTTGAAAATATGATCCAAGAGCTCTACCAATGATTTCAATGGTGAGAGAGAAGGGAATAAGAAGAAAGAGAAGAAATGAGGTTTTAGGGCAAAAAAAAACGTTTTAAAATGAGTTGATGGTCCACTGACTAGACCCAATTTTCTGCCCAAACTCCCTAGGCGTGAAGATTTCGCCCCGGGTGTGAAGATTTTACCCCGGGCATGAAAATTCTCTAGAAAAGTTAAATTGCATGATTTTCACCCAAAACATGGTACCAACTCAAAATTCATACCAAGAGCTATTCTAAGGTCGAAATTAAATATGGAGTTTGAGATAAACATATCGAAAATCTGGGTGTTACAGTTTTATACAAACAAACACACAATAAATAATCAATAGGATCTTAATCGGTCTCGATGAAAAATGAAGGTGTTAGGTTATGATTTTAACACACAGTCACACACCGAGTCAATGGTTGAGTTCTTGATTGGTCTCGGTGGGTTCTCGATTAGTCCTGATTGGTGTTGATCGGTCCCGATGGATATTCGATCGATCTCGATGTGTTCTTCATTGTTCTCAATAGGTTCACGATTCGTCTCGATAAAAATTGAAAGTGATAGGCTATGATTTTACACAAACAAACAAATAATAAATTAATCGGTAGGTTCTTGATGGAAACTGAAGGTGGTATGTTACGGTTTAACACACATAAACACACACTAAGTCAATGAATGGATTATCGACCTTTCTCGATAGGTTCTCGTTGGTCTCGATAGGTTCTCGATTGGTCTCGATGGTTGTTGGCTACGGTGATGAAGAACGTGGTGTCTTACGATGTTGAAGAAAATGTTAAAGAAGGTGATGTCGAGTTACGGACTTACAATGTCGAGTTGTTGTACACACTTGAACGTGCATAAATACTCATAATGAATATAACACATATATAGCATTTCACGTAAAATAATGGTTAAAACGAAAAGAAAAAAAACTACAGCGAGATGGATGTCATATCGAAAAGCGCGAAATTCTCTTTTTTTGATGTACTTTGTTTGATTAAAATATTACTAATTATTAAGATAATTTATTTTAAACTTTAAGTGAGTAAGAGTTTTAAAGTAAAAAAGAAAATATAATTGGCTATGTTTGGCAAACTAGCTGATAAGTTAGCTTATGAAAAAGTCACGTTTGTTAAAAACTAGTTTATGAGCATGTAAAATTACCAAAAAAGACATCTAGAAAAAATAATCAATTACACTATTTAATAATATAATCAAAACAAATTTATAGTAATATAATATATTAATTAATACAAATAAGGTAGTAAATAATATAATTTATTACTTAAAAGAATTTGAAATTTATTATTATATATATTATAAGTTTTGAACTTTAAACCAAGTTTTTAAAAGAAATTCTACATTAACTTATGATTTTAAATAACCGTTACATATAATATAGAAAAAATAATTACAAAAATAATAATAATTGATAACTAAAATATATTGATCAATATTAAAAAAAACTGATATAATTATCAATAATTTTAAGAAATTAAAAATTAATATCTTATAATTAAAAAAATTATAATTTTTAGATAATATTTATTAATTAATAATAATAAATTTTAATATTTTATATTTTATATAATTAATAGTTAATATATAATAATGAATATTAATAAGGGTATCATTGGAATAATCACAAAAAGTTTCTCATAAGCTACTTCAAGTAGCTTATCAAAAAACTAGTTTATGTTCATCCAAAGATGTACCTTCAAAATAAGCTAACTTATTTTTGTTAAACGATGCCAAAGTCAAATAAGGTAAGCATGGGATAGAAATGAACTCATTTTTAACCCCAGTCACCTTAATAAATAATTTTAATTAAAATATCTATTTAATGTAAGTTGTTGAATCAATAGAGATGAAAGATCGAGATCAGTCCTTACGTTCACAATAAAAATTGAGTTTTTAAATAAACTTTCCCTTCTCTCTCTATATATATAATTACAAGCTATATAAAATCCATTCAAAATCCGCATTATTATGTCTAACATAATTAAAATTGGCACTTACATTGTTTAAGAATGATATAATATTTCCATGTATAGAGTATGGACATTTTTCCTTCAAGATTTTGGACAATCAAATATTTTACTATCTTAACAATATTAAAATAATAAAAAATCACTATTTGTAGTAGAAAATATACAGAAAGATATCACTTTTATTTAATAGTAATCCGATTTACAAACCATGCCTACAAATATTTTTTATGAGAAATTTATTAGATATTAATTATCAAATATAAACAGTTGGGGAGGGCTCATCCAAAGTATATATAATATATGTATCAGCTATATCCATTCATTTATCTTAAGGGGTTGTTTGTTTTTAAAAAAAAAAACCCTCTTAATGACTCTTAAGTCTGAATCGTTCAGACCTTTTTACACACCACCTCTTAATAATCATAACTAAAATAAGACTTCAGACTTTAGACCTCTTAAAAAACAAACGGCACCTAAGTGATCAATCCAAGTGCAATCTTTTTAAAAAAAATAGTTGTCCAAACCCTTTTTTAGTCGACCGTGAACAACAAAACCAAACCAAGTTGAACCAAACAAACCTATATATCTCACCGTAAAGTAAGATCTAGAAGGAAAAAGATGTATGCATATCTTACTTTAACAAGTAGATCGAGAGTTTGTTTCCGTAAAGACCCTTTGGTTGATACAAAAGACAAAAATATAGGTAATAAAATCAAGGTAGGATCCAAGAGTGTATGTATGTAACAATATTGTACAAGCAGACAATGTAATCAGATAAAACACATAATTCAATTGGTAACTAACAGTAGGGGCCTATTCCCCTGATTTCTAACCTTTTAGTAATCTTCACTTCTTCCTCTTCTAGATCCTACTAAAAAGTTCGTCACTACAATTCATGTTGGTGATTTTAGTGAAATCATCGGTCATTTTGTGTAATTGGATTCACAAGATAATAATGGGGTTTGTAGCTAAGCTACAACACGAGTTAGGAGGTGTGGAGTGCACACTCGTGTAAGCCAACTATGACCCAGGATTGTTGGACGGTGGTTTGGTGGTTTGTTACTGAAACAGTGCATCGGGCGGGTTGTGCCGCGGGTTAACCCGCGCGGCTACCCGCACCGTGCACTGGTTTACGGGGTTAGAACAGTGCACCGGGCGGGTAATGCCGCGGGTGAACCCGCGCGGCTACCCGCGCCGTGCACTGTTGTGTGGGGACGAAACAGTGGCCCGGGCCGGTTGCGCCGCGGGCTAACTCGCGCGGCTACCCGCGCCGTGGCACTGTTGCAGATCTTGATTCTGTAACCCCCATTTTCATTTGTAACTCCCAAATCAGTTTTGTAACCTACACCATTATGACCAATTAACAATCAATACCATTAAATGAGTGATTATTATCATTAATAATATAGCATCGGTTACATTTCTCTATGTGTTTAAATAGGATCGTTTTCTGCCTAAAACGATACCGGTGAATTTGAGATTATCCTCAAGTGAATTTCGTGATACCCAGGCAGAATAGGGTCGAAATATAACTTAAGGAAAGTGATCTCTCACGCGATCTCACATTCTATCCAAGTCGATCACTCCTCTCCCTCTCTACCCATCGATTTCTGCACCCACTCCCCAACAATCTTAAGTGATATTTTGTTCGTGAGAGATGGCGAGTGATCAATCCGGGAGAGACATGACGACCAAGTTCACGAAGCTGGAGAAGTTCGAAGGCGTCGACTTTCGACGATGGCAAAAGAAGATGCACTTCTTATTGACCACGTTGAAGGTCGTGTACGTGTTGAGTACTCCGATGCCGGAAGTAATGGAGGACGAGACGTTGGAGATGACCCGGCATCGCGGCAAATGGGAAAATGACGACTACATATGTCGCGGTCACATCTTGAACGGTATGTGTAACTCCCTCTTCGATATTTATCAAAATGTTGAATCCGCTAAAGAGCTATGGGACTCTCTTGAGTCCAAATACATGGCGGAGGATGCTTCTAGTAAGAAGTTCCTCATGAGTAATTTTAATAATTACAAAATAGTAGATTCAAGGCCTGTGATGGAGCAATATAATGAGCTCCTACGCATTCTACGCCAATATGCTCAACATGATATGAAGATGGACGAATCCATCTCCGTATCGAGCATTATTGATAAATTGCCTCCCTCTTGGAAAGACTTCAAACATATGTTGAAACACAAGAAGGAAGAGTTGTCTCTTGTACAACTCGGTAGTCACTTGCGCATAGAGGAATCTCTTCGAAGGCAAGAGACTGAGAAACCCAAGATAAAAGAGGTTTCTGCACCTTCGGTGAACATGGTGGAAGAGGGAAGATCCAATAATTTCAAGGGAAAACGTAAGTTCAATGAAGCCAAGAAAGGTCCCAACAAAAAGGTTAAATTAACCTGTTGGACTTGTGGGATGACCGGCCATCTTAAGCGGGATTGTCGAGTTGTCAAGAATAAGAATGGAGAAAACTCAAGTGGTGGTGGGCAAAGATCCAATGATCAGAACCCACGGCAAGGTCAGTTTCTTGACTTTGGTGTTAATTCTAATTTGAATTATGTACCACTGATATCTGAATCATTTTATGTGCAGGATGATGATGATGCTTGGTGGATTGACACGGGTGCATCGAGTCATGTGTGCAAGGATCGACGATGGTTCTCCTCTTTGGAACCGGTTGAAGACGGATCCGTGCTACACATGGGGAACGAGTCAAATGCTCCCATTCTTGGACGTGGTTTAGTTAGACTAGAATTTAGCTCTAATAAAATTATTGAACTTGTTGACGTTTTGTTTGTACCACAAATTCGAAAGAATTTGGTTTCCGGTAGTACCTTGAATAAGTTAGGATATAGGCAAGTTTTTGAGTCCGGAAAGTTTACCTTGTCTAAAGGTGGCTCTTTTGTAGGATTCGGTTATTTGAATAATGATATGTTTATGTTGAGTTTAAATAAAAAGAATTTTGTTTCGAATTCCGTTTATATTGCAAATGAGAATTGTGTTGATTCTTTTTTATGGCATGCAAGGCTTGGTCATGTTAATTTTAAAAGAATGGTTGAAATGTCAAAAGACGGTCTTATTCCGGCTTTTGACGTTAAAACCGAAAAATGTAAAACTTGCATGTTGACAAAGATCACTAGACAACCTTTTCCTAACGTGAAAAGGGACTCTTCGGTGCTTGAATTAATTTATAGTGATCTTTGTGATTTGCATTCAACTCCGTCTTTTGGTAATAAAAAGTACGTTGTTACTTTTATTGACGACGCTTCACGGTTTTGTTATATTTATTTATTGCACTCAAAAAATGAAGCGTTGGATAAATTTAAAGTTTATAAAACGGAGGTTGAATTGCAAATGAACGGTTTAATTAAATGTTTACGCACCGATCGTGGTGGGGAATATTACGACCCCATGTTTTTCCAATCCGTAGGAATAATTCATGAAACTACGGCGCCTTATACACCTCAACAAAATGGTGTGGCGGAACGGAAAAATAGAGTTCTCAAAGAAATGGTGAACTCTATGTTATCCTACTCGGGTTTGAGTGGTGGATTTTGGGGTGAAGCCATGTTAACGGCTTGTTTTTTATTAAATTGAGTTCCCAATAAAAGGAACAAGATTACCCCATATGAACTTTGGTTCAAGAAAAGGCCTAACTTGAATTATATTCAAGTTTGGGGTTGTCGAGCAGTTGTTCGACTACCCGAACCCAAAAGGAAAACCTTGGCAGAAAAAGGTATTGAATGCATCTTTGTTGGATATGCCGAGCATTCCAAGGCATATAGGTTCTATGTTATTGAACCTAATGATTCTATAGCGATTCACACCGTTATAGAATCGAGAGATGCATTATTTGATGAGACTAGATTCTCTTCAGTACCAAGGCCGAAGGATCTTGTTCCAAATACTAGTGTAACTAGTGAGGTTGAAGAACAAGCAATTGTTCTAACCAAATCTCCGATGCTTCGAAGGAGCAAAAGATGAAGGATTGAAAAATCCTTTGGTCCCGATTTCCAAGTATACTTGGTAGAAGGATCAAGAGATGAAATTGGATCACAATTCTCTTACTATTATAGTATTTAGGAAGATCCAAAATCATTTGATGAGGCTATGAAGTCTCAAGATATTGCTTTCTGGAAAGAAACAATAAATGATGAGATGAATTCCATCATGGGGAATAATACTTGGGTATTATCGGACTTGCCACCGGGTTGTAAACCGTTGGGATGCAAGTGGATCTTCAAAAGGAAGATGAAAGCCGATGGATCAATCGACAAGTTCAAAGCTCGATTGGTAATCCAAGGCTTTAGGCAACGGGAAGGCATCGATTATTTTGATACCTATGCCCCGGTTGGAAGGATCTCCACGATTAGATTGTTGATAGCCTTAGGAGCTATACACAATTTAGTGATTCACCAAATGAATGTCAAAACGGCATTCTTAAATGGTGACTTGGAGGAAGAAGTTTACATGAAACAACCGGAAGGTTTTATTATGCCCGGTATGGAGCATAAGGTATGTAAACTTGTAAAATCATTGTATGGGTTGAAACAAGCACCCAAACAATGGCATCAAAATTTGATGAGGTTATCTTGTCCAACGGTTTTATGTTAAACCAAGCGGATAAGTGTGTATATAGCAAATTTGACACATCCGGTAACGGAGTAATAATTTGCTTATATGTTGATGACATGTTGATCTTTAGCACCGACCAAAATAAAGTTGATAAAACCAAAGAGTTCTTGTCATCAAAATTCTCCATGAAAGATATGGGAGAGGCGGAGGTGATCCTTGGAATAAGGATCAAGCGTGAGAACAAAGGGATTGCAATTACGCAATCTCATTACATTGAGAAAGTATTAAAGAAATTTAATTGCTTTGATTGTTTTCCGGTGAGTACTCCATTTGATCCGAGTTTGAAGCTTATGCCCAATTCGGGTGAAGCGGTGTCACAACTCAAGTACTCAAAGGCTATTGGATGCTTGATGTATGCCATGACAAGCACTAGGCCGGATATCGCTTTTGCCGTAGGCAAGTTGAGTAGGTATACTAATAATCCTAGTATACATCATTGGCAAGCGATAAGACGAGTATTTAAATACTTGAAGAAAACCATTGATTATGGTTTGTCATATGTCGGGTTTCCTTTGGTATTAGAGGGATATTCGGATGCAAGTTGGATTACCAACCTAGAAGATCACTCTTCCACGAGTGGTTGGGTATACTTGCTTGGGGGAGGTGCCATCTCATGGGCTTCTGTTAGGTCTAAATATTGTATCCAAGATTTAATAGGAAAATCAAATATGTAAAAGTCAACATTGACCTTGTAATAGTTAGTCAAAGCTTGTTTAGTTTTCTTAGCCATTAAGGCTTTGTATTAGTTAGTGAGTATATATACGTTTTGTTAGAAATCATGTAATAACGAACTAGAGCTTTTGCATTTATTGTAATTCTAGAGTTGTGATATTCAAGATCTACTTTCTCTCTCTAGATTCTCTCTCTAGTTCTTGAGCATATTAGATAAATCTTGTGTAATTAGCTTGATAGATTGGGATTTAATGATTAACAATTGGTATCAAAGTCATACCAAACTTTTCAGAAATGATTTGATTAGAGTTTGAATTGAAATTTGTGTGATTTGAATAGAAAAATCGATTTTTTTCAAAAGTTTTTCAAAAAATTGAGTTGGTTACTGTTTCATTCGAATTTTTGTGAAAATCATTTTTAATGCAAGAAAATGGATTTATTGTGTTCGTTTTATGTTTGTGATTGATTGTTGTTTTGATTCCATCTCGAAATTCGAACAAAATCGGTTTCAATTTTTGATTTTTGAGATTTTCGTGAAAATGTGTTCCGTCACTGTTCTTGATCAAGATTATTTGATTTGGAGTGTTTTAATCGATATTGTCAATTGAATTGTATTAAAAACTTGTTTTCGATCAAGTTTGTGCAATCTGTTTGGACTTAATTTCTTTGTTATAATCAAATTTGCAGATTTATAGTTGTTTGTTGAAATGCGGGTCATTCATCCTTAAATGCGGGTCATTCATCCTGAAATGCGGGTCTATCATAGATTTTGAAATGCAGGTCTTATAGTTTGCAACTTCAAATGTGGGTCTGCCTTAACACGCATTACTTCAAATGCGGGTCTGCCTTAACACGCATTACTTCAAATGCGGGTCTGCTTTAACACGCATTTCTTAAAGTGCGTGCCCCTCAGGACACGCATTTCTCTTGGACACGCATATCTCTGAACACGCATTCCTTGGGTGTGCGTATCATCAAAGACCCGAATTCCTCTGTGATCCGAATTCTTCTGTGACCCGAATACCTTGAGTTGTGCGGGTGTTCAAGACTTAGTTAAAAAAAAAAAAAAAAAAAAATTCTACATCGCGAAATAACAAGTATTGTTCAAATTTCAATTTTCACGAAATATTTTTTTTAAGATTTCAATTCAATCTGATTTCTGATTTCTGATTTTCTGATATACAGTTTGGAACGATCATTCATATCAAGCTGATGTACTCATTCAAGATGGGATATTTTGCTGAACTTGAAGAGAAGATTAGAAAGGTGGAATTAGAGAAGATTAATCTGAATTATGCTGTTGACTTTCACTCACAAAAGTCAAAAGAGCATTATGAAGAAAGCAACAGACTGAAAGAAGAACTCAGTACCTTAAAGAATATCAGTGCTGGGCAGAATGAAGAGAAGATAAAGAGATTGGAATCTGAGAACATTGAGCTGAGAAAGAATTTATCTGATTTGGAAAAACAGCTTGATGCAAATAAAGCTGATCTTGAAAATGAAAAGAAAAATTTTTCAAAGAAGTTCTCAGATTTCTCAAAGAAGAGTTATGAAGAAAAGAAGTCAGTGGAGATTAAATGCCTTAAGCTTTCTTAACAAATCTCAGATTTTGAGAAAGTACTGATATTGGAAAGAGAGAAATTTGCTCAGGAAAAGAAGGACATAGAAAAGAAGAATGTAGGATTCTTTAAAGAATTATCTGGCCAGAGAAATGAGTCAGAAAAAGGGTTTGAAGAAGAAAGGTTAATTTTTGAGAATGAAATCAAGAAACTGACTTCTAAGTTGTCTGAATTGTCTGCAGATGCGCTGAATGAACAAAGAACGAAGTCTGAATTCAAGACAAAGATTGATCAGCTTGTGAAAGAAAGAGACAACTTCGCATCAAAGATCAAAGAACTTGAAAAATCTGTTTCAAGTTCAAATCAGAAATTCATCTCGTCACAAAGGTCAGTCAAATCCTTTAATCAGATTCGTCACACTAACCTTTTCTACGATGAATTTTTAGATGGTTCAGATACTTATCCAAGAAAAAGTTTCAAGAAAGAGAAACTGGTTTGGCAAAAGAAACCAGTTCAAGATGATAAGGAAAATGATCTGAAAAAGAAGAAATCATGTGTACATGTACACAAAGCAAAGAAGAACAAAGCATCTAATGGTAAGAAATTTTATTGTTCTATTTGTTGTACACATGATAATTTTCACAAAACAAATGATCATTTCTGGTATGGTTCTTACTCCATAACACCCACAGGCACTGCAACTAACATTTCTGGACCCAAATACAAGTGGGTACCAAAACCGAAACCTGAATCTGTGTTGCAGGCACCTCACTCCAAGGGGGAGTAAGAAATACAATGGCTCTTGAGTAAATCAGCTCAAGACCCGGACTTCAATGTCAAAATGGTTTTTAAACACAACAGTTCAAAACCCGGACTTCAAAGCTGAAAGATTATGGCTTCTAAGCAAAACAGCTTATGACCCGTACCTCAGAGATCAAAAAGACCTTACTCCTGTATGATTGCATCCGATGGATATTGATGGTCTTCATCCCGAGTGAATTGATCTGATCTCTATCCTATACTTTTTCAATGCTAGATTTTTCTGATATTGATGGTCTAACAATTCAAAAGGGAGTGTTTGATCTCTATCCTGTTTTAACTGACATATTTCAGATGCTTAATTTAAGGGGGAGTAAAGGTGATGACTTCTGATTATTTCAGATCAGAACTCATTCTATAAACCGTTTTACTGCTTTCTGTCTTTTATTTTTGAATAAATAATATGAATAAAGTGGCTTCTGATCACATGACAGATCAGGACCCGTTCATCAATGATCAAAGATGGATATTATGCTAATATCCAAGGGGAGATTAAAAGATATAAATCATTTAATCATGATTTGAGGGGGAGCTGAAAAGGTAAAAATCTTCTGATCTAGATCTCAGATTGTTTGAAAGAAGGACAACTTTCGAACATGAAAAACAAATTCTGAAATGTTCAAACCACTTCTTATTCTCAAAAGTTTTATGAATTTAGAAGTGTGCTTTTAAATGTTTTTCTAAATTTTTTGAGCTTATTGTTTAACTGACCGTGTGTTTCCAAAGATCAATACTTGTGTATTATCTTGTCCATATACTGTCAAGTATTCATACACACCGGTTCAGTATTTTATTTGAACATGTTATTACCATGTCTCAAATTCAAACAGTTTTTCGATGGTAATACCCCCGTTTGAAGTTCAAAGTTGATGAGCATCATACATCTTTTTCATATTTGTACTTTCATTGATAAATTGTTTATATTTGTTCATATAAACAAATATCCAATTCTTTGATACCCTAACCATTTGATTTGATCTGATTGATTCATTGTCAGATTCTCAAAACAATTCTCTTGACTTCATATTCATTTATTCAATATCCTTGTTTTGAGAAATCTTCAAAGATCAAATGCTCAAATCTCATTCATATTTTTCAATGAGCATACATACACTGACATATGATTTCTTGTGCTTTACATGTCAAGAATAATCATTGACCAGCATGCACTTTTAGGAACATGGGATTCAGTGTGAGTGCTTAATAGATCTTCCATGGATTCACGATAACAAGTGTTTCCTACCCCGGAAGAAATCCTTTGAGTGATTGTGGGGAGAGGGGTTTAAAAGAATTGAGTGTGGGAGTGAGCAGAGGTAAAATGGAAATGAGAGATTGGTTAGACGTGAGCTTATATGTTTAAAAGAAAGAGGGTGTGAGAACAGAGTTAAAAGAATATCATAACTCTGCACCAAACATCTTTCTCAGCCGGGCAGCCACATTACTAATTGGTTCACATTTCTTTGGTGACCATCATTGAAATAGGCAAATAGCCCATGCCATCTCTTGCATACAACCCCACCAGCTACTCATTCTTTTCTTAAAAAGAGAATGTTTCACATTTTCTGGGGAAGCAGCACATAATCTATCGGATCTTCTCTTGGAAGATACTGATATTGAAAAAGAAGGAAAGTTGCCCCACCTTCGACCCTTTCTCATGCACATTGAGTCCATGTATAATCATTGTTGTCTCAGTGATTTACATACTTTGAGCTTTATGAAACACAATCATTGTGCTAATTCTTTCAAAACACAAGCACGAGCACACAGAGAATATGTTTTTCTGTCAGAACATTCATAGAATTACCTTGTGTCTTTCAATGATTGAATGGAAGTCCTGGGGAGTCAACATCAAACCAGCTCCTTACATTGTACATCCGTTGTACACAGTAACTTAGTGTTACTGACAGGCATTTCTAACTGTTTCATTTGTTGAATCAGGGTTACACGCTCATTATGTCTGAATTTGAAAAGATCCGGATATATACTGTTCATGATTCGGCTCTTTCAGATCAAAGTACGACATTTATCAAAGGGGAGATTGTTTCAAAGGGGTTATCAAAGTCTGAGCTGAAATTGAAGAAATTTTGATGATCTGATGCTCACATCATCAAAAAGGGGGAGAACGATATAAAGATTGAATTTCAGAGTTCGAGTTCAAAGTTCAAGTCTTAAATTCAAAATGTTTCCGCTGCTGTTTCAAAGACTGATTCAAAGTCAAAAGTTTCTGATAAAGAATTTCAAGTTTCAAGAAGGTTTGTTCTTTCGAAGACGATTCAGTGATCAAAGTGATGAAGATACAATTTTGTTTTAAGACGAAAGATTTTTCAGAAATGAAGTTTCAAGTTTCAAAGAAGTTTCAAGAATTTCCTGTTTTGTTCAAGGCATGTTGACTTTCCAAAGCGTCAAAGATTAAAAAGACTTTCCAAGATTCTTCAAAAGCTGCAAAAGAGCAAAGTTTGTGAAAGATTCAAGAGATGAAAGATGAAGAATCAAGAGCTGAAGATCTGCATCAAATTTTTATTAAATCTTGAATACAAAGGGGGAGATTGTTAGGTCTAAATATTGTATCCAAGATTTAATAGGAAAGTCAAATATGTAAAAGTCAACATTGACCTTGTAATAGTTAGTCAAAGCTTGTTTAGTTTTCTTAGCCATTAAGGCTTTGTATTAGTTAGTGAGTATATATAGGTTTTGTTAGAAATCATGTAATAACGAACTAGAGCTTTTGCATTTATTGTAATTCTAGAGTTGTGATATTCAAGATCTACTTTCTCTCTCTAGATTCTCTCTCTAGTTCTTGAGCATATTAGATAAATCTTGTGTAATTAGCTTGATAGATTGGGATTTAATGATTAACAGCTTCTAAGAAGCAAACTTGCATCACGAGTTCGACTATGGAGTCGGAATTTGTGGCATTAGCCGCTGCCGGTAAAGAGGCGGAGTGGCTAAGGAATTTAGTCCACGAAATTCCGTTATGGCCGAAACCAATATCACCCATTTCTATCTGTTGTGATAGTGCGACTACTTTGGCTAAAGCTTATAGTCAAGTATATAATGGCAAGTCTAGACACTTAGGTGTTAGACATAGCATGATTTGTCAATTAATCACGAATGGGGTGATTTCGGTTGAATTTGTTCGGTCGCAACAAAATCTAGCAGACCACTTGACAAAGGGGTTAGCTAGGGACTTGGTTCACAAGTCGGTAATCGGGATAGGTTTAAAGTCCATTTGAATCTCTAACGGTAAGATACCCAATTCCCTTCTAATACAACGTTAGAAGTTGAATTCAATGGGAAAACTCACTCTAAGGGATTGGAGCACAAGATACTCATCCCAAGGTATGTGCTCGGTACTACAAGCGAGGTGGTAATTGTTCTTTTGTAAAAATGCATGTGCAGGTGCATGATGAAAGGAACTACCTATATGAGTGCGAAGTGTGGCCGCTTCAAGAAGCTTGGACTCAGCTTTGATGCACTCACGAATGGATAAGGACATACGACCTGGATAGTGTCAAGTTTAAACTTTAGAGAATTTTAAATTCATGTGTATGTTATTTTCTGGTACTCAAATGCGTTGAAGGGTTCAATCCATAGGACACCCGGATTCTCGAGTATTTGAAATGTGTAATGTACTAAGATGGAAATTCAATCTTTTAAATATTTTCATTTATGCATGAGTTTGTTTGCTATTTTAATTTTGTTTGTGAATCAAGGATTACACTAAAATGGGGGAGGAATGTTGGTGATTTTAGTGAAATCATCGGTCATTTTGTGTAATTGGATTCACAAGATAATAATGGGGTTTGTAGCTAAGCTACAACACGAGTTAGGAGGTGTGGAGTGCACACTCGTGTAAGCCAACTATGACCCGGGATTGTTGGACGGTGGTTTGTTACTGAAACAATGCATCGGGCGGGTTGTGCCGCGGGTTAACCCGCGCGGCTACCCGCACCGTGCACTGGTTTACGGGGTTAGAACAGTGCACCGGGTGGGTAATGCAGCGGGTGAACCCGTGCGGCTACCCGCGCCGTGCACTGTTGTGTGGGGACGAAACAGTGGCCCGGGCCGGTTGCGCCGCGGGCTAACTTGCGCGACTACCCGCGCCGTGGCACTGTTGCAGATCTTGATTCTGTAACCCCCATTTTCATTTGTAACTCCCAAATCAGTTTTGTAACCTACACCATTATGACCAATTAACAATCAATACCATTAAATGAGTGATTATTATCATTAATAATATAGCATCGGTTACATTTCTCTATGTGTTTAAATAGGATCGTTTTCTGCCTAAAACTGTACCGGTGAATTTGAGATTATCCTCGAGTAAATTTCGTGATACCCAGGCAGAATATGGTCGAAATATCACTTAAGGAAAGTGAGCTCTCACGCGATCTCACATTCTATCCAAGTCGATCACTCCTCTCCCTCTCTACCCATCGATTTCTGCACCCACTCCCCAACAGTTCAATCCCTCCCACTTCTCAAATAAAAAAGTTTAATAATTTTTTTAATGAAAATATTCTTCATTTATAAAGTATTTTTATGTTCCAACTTTTTATTAATGAAATCATATATAATATGGTCACTTAATACATCAAAGATATTATCATACATACTTTTATTATGTCAGATACAATTTAATAGATAGACGCTTAATTATTTAAGAACTCTAAAATTTATGAGATTCGTAAAAATTTGTACCTTAAGATATTGTTTCATATATTTTTTTCTTATTTAACGCTGACATTTAATGTATTGATAAGCACATATTTGCTTCAAAATTTGTTTGCTTCATATGTATTCGATTCACAATGTGAAACTTTTGTTTCACAAACAAACTAAAAAGATTCAGAATGTGAAACAAATACATGTGAACCAAACATATTGTAAAACAAATATATATTAATCCATATTCTAAATTGTAGTCTTAGATGAAAAAAAAATACGTATGAAATAGCATATAATACACTAATTCTTAAGATTATCACAATTTTATGGGTACTAAAAGGAAGGTTCATTTTTTAAAATAAACTCTTAAAATAATATTCAATATAAAATACACTTTATTTTAATTCAATTTGTCAAAATTTTGCTTAAATAGTCGGTAACTAAGTTTGTTATTGACAGGACTCCTATAGATATGACTTCACCTTATTTTCACTTTCCCTTCCCTTTATTGGATTTAGCACATGATTCTTCTCTCCCTTCCCTGCGATAAATAATATGTATTTTTTTTTCCAGTTTTGAGGTTGATTTAAATAAAAGGGAAATTAATTAAAATGACCGTATTTGAAACCCGTATTACCAAAATGCCCTAAATCTCGATAACTTTACCGAAATACCCCTTTTGTCCGGGATATACGGCCGGGATGAGACCCATCCCGGGGTTAGGGTGATTCGGACCAAAAAAGGATCGATCCCGGGGTTATGGCCGGGATATACAGTGAAATCCCGGGGTTATGACCGGGATGGGAGGGTTTCCCGGGGTGATGGCCGGGATGGGTAACAAAGTGATTGATTTTATATTATTTTAATATATATATACATTTTATACCCCTAAAATTATTTAGTTAGTTTACTTTATACCTTTTACTTTTCTATTTTTCATTTTACACTTTCACCATATTAACACATATAATCGTATATTAACTAAAATACGTTAAAAAATACGTTTTAATTCTAACAAATTACACCATTATAATCGTCTCTTCGATACCTTGGAAATGAGCCCAATATTGAATATTTTTGGATTTAATTATTTTATTATATATCATATATATTACATAATTAATATTTTTGAATATCATTAAACCACTACCAAAAATCATGTAAAACTAACAAATAAGATGGGACTCCCATTAAGCATATTAAGATGCTAACAAACATGTCTTAAATTTGGTCAATCATTTCACCTTTTGTTTTTACCTGATTTTTTTTTTACCATTGACCCATTAAACATAAAAGTAAAATTCAAATATCCTCATTTTAAAAATAAATGTATTGAAATTGTCGTATCTTTATAATCGATAATTATTAAAAGTTTTTACAATAATAATGATATTAAAACTAAACTAAATATAATATATAATAAATAATTAAATCCAAAAACATTCAATATTGGGCTCATTTTGAAGATATCGAAGAGATGGTTATAATGATGTAATTTGTTAAAATTAAAACGTATCTTTTTAACGCGTTTTAGTTAATATACGATTATATGTGTTAATATGATCAAAATGTAAAATAAAAAATAGAAAAGTAAAAGGTATAAAGTAAACTAACTAAATAATTTTAGGGGTATAAAATGTAAATATATATTAAAATAATATAAAATAAATCATTTTGTTACCCATCTGGCCATCACCCCGGGAAACCCTCCCATCCCGGCCATAACCCCGGGATTTCACTGTACATACCGGCCATAACCCCGGGATCGATCCTTTTTTGGTCCGAATCACCCTAACCCCGGGATGGGTCTAATCCCGACCCTATATCCCGGACAAAAGGGGTATTTCGGCAAAGTTATCGAGATTTAGGCCATTTTGGTAATACGGGTTTCAAATACGGTCATTTTAATTAATTTCCCTAAATAAAAATACTAAATATAATTATGAAAAGGGTAAAATAAAAGTTTAAAGGAAGATTAATATGTGAATAATTGAAAATACTTAGAAAAAAATATATTTGAAGACTTATATGTGAATGACATTATAGATTATTCACATTAGTTTAATCTTCAAATGAATTTTTTCAGTAATTTAAATACGAATTTTCTTCTTACATTTTAATAATATTTAATATTCTTATTTTAAACTCCCCACCATTGGTTTTTATCAAGGTTCTAAAAAACGCGCCTTGGCTCCGCCATGGCATCGAGGCGTGGCCATGCCGCCACGTTTTACCCCTTGGCGTCAAGATAAGGCGTCGAGCTCGTTATGGCGCGCCATGACGCGTTATGGCGTTACAAATTTGTGTACTTTCGATTCTTCGAATTTGTCTACATCGAAATTCGATTGGAATTTACCCATTAGTATTGATTATAGTTTAGACATTCTTTTATTTATCGTTTTATATGAATTTAAATTGTTAATAACTCGTTCATTATTGTTCAAGACACTAATAAAAAACAATGTTCTAAAAAACTCGCCGCACAGCCGCCATGGCGCGCCATGGCACCAAGGCTTGTGTGTCACGCCACGTTAAGCCCATGGCACGCCATGGCCTAATGCGCAGTTATCGTAATGAGATATTTGATATTTCTTTACGTTTTTAATGTTTTATTTGCAAGTTTTAATATATAACCTAATTTAACTTGTTTATTACTATTGACTCATTGAGTAACAATAACGAAACATATGTTTTTATATATACTATTATATATTAATTAGAAATTTGACGTCATAAGTCACGCCTTGAAAACGTCATGGCTTCGCCATGGCTCCTAAGGCTTGAGGTTTGTCCTCGCCGCCACGCCACGCCTCACGCCATTTAGAACCTTGGTTTTTATATACAACTTCTAATAAAAAAAAAATTAAAATGTTTAACTTAATCCATCAACCATCATTACAACTAGCTTCCAAATTGTGTAACGTTTTATTTTTGAATGATATTTTTTTTAAGTATCTAATCGTTATCAAATATTTTTATTCAATTATATATTATAGATTATTCACATTAGTTCACATATGTATATTCAAATGATTTTTTTTCAGTAATTTATATACAAATTTTCTCTTCTTACATTTTAACAACATTTAGCATTCTTATTTTAAACACCCCACCATTGGTTTTTATATACAATTTCTAATATTGTTTTAAATGTTTAACTTTATCCATCAACCATCATTACAACTAACTTCCAAATTGTGTAACGTTTTATTTTTTAATGATATTTTTTAAGTATCTGATCGACTGATCGTTATCAAATATTTTTATTAAATTATATATTAAATTAAATATTATATTATATTATATTTTTTTAGAGCCGTACCATTTGATACCATTTGTAACATACCAACTGTAACATCCCAGGCCAACCGTACCTGATATTGTCCGCTTTGTCCACACACCCGGACTCATGGTTTTAAAGCATGTTTCTTTAAGGTTTTCACATACCACTTCACTTCTTTACACGAACGAACTTAACCGGAGATATTGCCACAATAACATGTATAACTCCTCAAATCACCAACTTAACACGATGTCAACCATAGACATCACCATGAACCCACCGTTATGAGTTTCCTCATCAAGTATCCCGTAATAGCAAAATAGCTTCCTTCAACACTACATACGCCAAGTGTGAAAATCACTTTCTTTCCCGAACCACAATGGTCACAACTCATCGGTACAGCACAACTCATACACATTATACATACGTCGCTCCAAACGTCATCACCCCAAATTCTTACATAAAGAAAAGAAAACTTCCACCATTCGTCACTTTCATAGTCCACCAGCTCCAATTGACCGAATTATATGACACATACTTCAATTTCTCATCACATCCAGCAACCGCTCGACCATATTTGCAATGAGCCCAAGCTTCATTCGTTCAAACACGGAGTGACCATGCTCACACCAACTATTCCAATTAGCTTAAAACTGGAAGACAGGCTCACTTGGAACCTTTTCCATGCAATACTAAGTCTGACTCAAAAAGTCTTTCATTCCGAGCACTACATCCAACCACTTTTTCCCACTTTCTTCTCAAAACAACAAACATGCTTCCAAAGGTTGGTTCACTTGTAGGCGCAAGCTTTCGACCAACCGCACGATCTAGATTCCACAACAACAGAGCCTTAACACCCACTATAATCTCCTTCTCACATCCTCACTAGGGGTTCATATACTCACCAACGACCAATCTAAAAACGTAGCACCATATTTCTCTGTCACTTGCCAAACTTCTTACTCTCAGTTACTTGTTTTTCCGACAATCCCAAATGTGCCAAAAGCACACTTGCATTACTATGTTTAGCTAAGCGATTTCCCACAATTCTCACTCAAGACATTCAACCAAGCCCTTCCAAAACGATACCCAATGCTCGAAGGCACCGCACATTTCTCGCTCTCCAAACAGGGTTGACCTGTCCGCTTGAATTCCTTCACGCTCAAGGACTACTTCGACAACTCCACGAATATTCATATCAACTACAAAATATCACGAACTTAGTCATTCGAAATTTCCATCAATATTTTAGCGGTATAAGATAAACCCATCCACAACTCACCGCAACCCAGAACACATAGTTCCTCTCTTAAATAGCCACTCACTATCATTCGAACATTAATCTCAACTTAGTAATACCACGATATCAACCATACACTCACACATCTCCACAACATACTTGCCACTATTGAATAGTTCCCCAAGAAATCTCAGAGCAAGGATTCCCACGTACGCTCACCCTATATCAATAGTACAAGCCCATTATTTAACCTCAAAGAAACTTCTTACCACCTTAATGACTTGCACAACCACTTTGACATAAAATAATACCAACTCATCCAAGCGTCCATTACCCTACCACATCATCACAATACCATCAAAATCTCCGCCATCACTTAGTAGGCATACCAGATACCATCATCTTCATGCCGATCATAACACCAATATTAGAGATAAAGTCGTTTCACGACTTTGCCTTTCTCGAATCTGGATAACCAACAAAATCATGATCATTTAAACCACTCAACATGATCTCGTTCTTGGCCGGCTCACCGCGATCTGTCAGATTCAAATTCAGGTAGTCTATAAGATTAAGTGTACCACCTCGTAGACCTAAATGCTCAAAGCACAACCACTTTAGTTGTGCTATAAATAATTCACTCCTAAACAAACCATCCAAACCTCATAGGAATTCACCTGACCAAACTAACGGTCTTCCATTTTCGTTACACCCACACGTGGTGGTCCAGCACCACGCCATGTACACATCTTTCCCGTACAACTCCTTGCTTTCTCACGAACACTCAGCAAAAAATAACCACGGGGACTTCTTCACTTTCCACATCCCGATAATGACCTCCACAATGGTCGTCATGATGATACCTCATTAATGTCTCCGACCAACAAGGATTCCTAATGGAACATACTTCTTCCAACGCATCATAACTAATTTTGTGCCCCACCGACTTCGCACGTTTAAGGCTCAAGACTTACTTGTTACATCGTCTAATAACAAGACCACCTCAAAACTCCGGCTCGACACTGATAACTCTCCATCAAAGTAACATAATGCTACTTACCAAAATGATGCTATAAGAAGTATCTTGTCGAATTTCGAATTTCGCCCTAGACATAACCACTCGCCAACAACCTCATTTCAAATTACCGAACAGGAGTGAAAGATGCCATAAATCGAACCTTCCTAATGTTAATGACCCAAACTTCTGTCAATCAATTCCGTTAATCACAGTCCTTCCCTAATGGGAAATACCAAGGTTGTGAATCGACCATCAACGGTTTGAGCGCCACATTTCCACTCTCAACCCCTTCCTCATCCTTAGTTGCAACATTTCCCACGACCTAGAGAGTTCATAGCCTTCATGCGTGACAACACAACAAATTTAGACTTTTGACACATTTGGAAACTTAGTAGGTACCACATTATGTAATACGCTTGAGTGTACACGACACTAAACTGACAAAATTTATTAGCCATGCACAATGACCTCGAGGATCGTTCACCCTCAAATCCAAGATAAAATAAGCCTTACTCAACCAAAATCGATGTTGACACATTTGAAAATATTTTCAATGAACTTTACCCCTGCGATTTGTAAAAATATAGAAAAATTGCTTACACCGAGCGAGTCAAACGACTCTCTCTCTCTCATTGGTATGACAACACGTGTTCGTACCAATTTCACTCACAAAATCATGAGCTCAAACGTTGTCATGATTCCCACAACTAAGGTTAACTCATTTATAAAAGAAGTGAAATACTTTTCCAATCATTAAATTCAAAATTTTCACACCACACAAATAAACTTGTCTTTTCGATCCGAACGCACGTTTGTACGTATCAACTCATTTTTCAAACGAGAACTCCCAAGGCACACACACATATGTATATTGCGACATGAAGGACCCAAGCAACTTGTTCGAAAACACCATGCATGATCCTCCTCTTACATTGAAGGCTATTCACTCTCGCAAGGTCGATTGCTTACACTCACAACAATTAACCACAGACTCCTTTATTCTAACCAACCGGTCAGGTCCCTCACAATTACCACAAATTTCGGCACCCGTTCTTCCCAACATAAGAGCATGTCCAATTACTCTGTTACCACCGCGACCAACGATTTGCAGATCCTGCGACTTCCCTTGATCTAAATAGGCTAACCAAATAATAGCTCTTTTTATTCTATCCTTACCCCAAATTACTACCAACACCGCTATCATTCCTCAACCATTGTTCCATTAACTAAATAGATAAATGGCCCATCTCTGCTACCTGATACTCGAGCTAAAACTCTCACGATCCCTATTGATCGACAAAACACACTACCATAATGGAGACTCACTAGAAAACTAGGAGCCCACCCCCAAGCGGATAATCTTTCCTCCTGAACCCAAGAAGTCCTTCCCCAAGTCGAAATATCTACATCTCGCACAATGCTCACCCCAAAAGGTGTTAACATTAATACTATAAGCGAGATCACAGTACACACCAAAATCAACGCTATCATCTCAGTGATAGATCTCTCTACCCATACTACCCCCATCGATCATCTTAATGTTAGTAATCGAGCATACCCATGCACCTGTAAATTCATAATGGCATTGGCCAGATGCAATTCTGAATTTACATTACATGACAGTCCTCACAACCGTTGTCATGACTCTCGATGATCAAGATCTCCCTTAAAGGCTTCCTATATCTCAGTTGTGTCCCCCTACTCCACAGTTTAAGATTAGGCCCATCCGGTCACCTAAATCCCTTAAACTATGGCTCTGATACCAATTGTAACATCCCAAAATTTCAGAAATAAGCATAATCAACCTTCAAAAGGATTCATGCCAGAACAATGTCAAATCAACAATTAGAACAACAAGGTTTGCGGAAACAATCTAGTACACAACTGAGAATTTAAAACGAAAGATAACTAAGTCTGGGATCTAGCGAACAGTCCTCTCCTAAGCCAAGCTCCTCGCCTAAACCTTCCCCTTGCGCTTGCTAGAACCCTCAATTGGGTACTTCCCTGAAAAGGTTTTTAGTTTTGAAAAACAAGGGTTAGACCATGAGGTCTAGTGAGGTCCCTCAGTAAAGAATTTAAGCATCATAGAAAAGATTTATAGTAAATAAACCAATTCAGTTTAAAGAAACAACATGCTTACAAAACACGCATCTAGGCCACCCTACCGTCACGCAAAGGTAACGGCATGTCTGGCTCATACTGCCTTAATTTGGGACACACCCCCCAATGGCATAAACGGGACACACACCCCGATGTGAGCACAGGCGAGACACACCCCGTCTTAGGCCATAACACGCTATCACAATGTATGCATACATTTCCACATATCATGAACGATAAAACATAATCCGCATTAAAAGATAAAACATGGCTCGTAGTTAACAACATCTCGCATGTATAAAAATATCAAGTCACCATCAATAAGGATTGGGTTAGAAAACTTACCTGGATCTCCCGCAGAGACTTCCTTACAACTGACCCAACCTTTTCGACCCACACCTACCAAAAGAACAGAACGGTAAGGAATCCGCACTCTAAAAAGATCACCCAAACCCGTCCCCCAAGGGTTGGGTTCGGCCACGGGCCTCCCCTCCCCCCCTTCTGGCTCGGCCCCTCTCCCTCCCGGTCCACTCTCCCTTACGCCGTCTCCTGGCCCTAGCCCGGGGTCACCAGACTCCCAGGCCCCCACTTCACATGCCGTCTCCCGGCTCTCTGCGTAACCTAGGCTCCCGAATCCCGGGTCCCGCCCGAGTCTCCCGTCTCTCGGGACTCCTCGGCGACCCTCGGGTCGCCCCCGAGTGGAAGGCTCACCGGTACCCCCGGTCTTACAGCTTCCCCGGGTACTCCCGGCTGGAGGTTTCCCCTGGTGGATGCTTCCTGGTTGCGACATCGGCCCCAAAACGACCCAACCGGTCGCCTCCATAGATCGATTTTTCGAACGGCGAAAGGATCGCAATACGTACACAAGTAAAAAGAAAACAAGCACAAAACCCCAAAATCAATCGAGACTAATCTCCAAGGGTTTACAACTTCGAACTAGACCAGGAACATGGTGGATTCTAATGAATCGCTTATTCCAAACAGATTCATAACCCAAAAAGGGGTTTCCCAATCAATCCATTACTAGAAGAGAATTAGGGATGAAACTTACCTTGAAGAAGACTACTAGAGACTTGATTTCCACACAATCTTTGCTTCCTTCTCCTTGCCTTCCCAAAATCGCCCATAGCCTGATCTCTCTCTTAGCCGCATCTCAAAATGAATTAGGGTAGAGGATATTAGGGCTTAACCCTTTTTCCAAAAACTTTTACAACTAGCCCCCTCCTACTTTAAGCTTTTGACAATTACTCACCCAAACTTCCATTATTAAACCAAATCGCGGTTATTACATTATGTCTAACATAAATAAAATTGGCACTTACATTGTTTAAGAATGATATAATATTTCCATGTATAGAGTGTGGACATTTTTCCTTCAAGATTTTGGACAATCAAATATTTTACTATCTTAACAATATTAAAATAATAAAAAAGTCACTATTTGTAGTAGAGAATATACAGAAAGATATCACTTTTATTTAATATTAATCGGGTTTTCAAACCATGCCTACAAATATTTTTTATGAGAAATTTATTAGATATTAATTATCAAATATAAACAGTTGGGGAGGGCTCATCCAAAGTATATATAATATATGTATGCATATCTTACTTTAACCAGATCGAGAGTTTGTTTTCGTGAAGACCCTTTACTTGATGCAAAAGACAAAAATATAGGTAATAAAAACAAGGTAGGATCGAAGAGTGTATGTATGTAACAATATTGTACAAGCAGACAATGTAATCAGATAAAACACATAATTCAATTAGTAACTAACAGTTGGGGCCTATTCCCCTCATTTCTACCCTCTTAGTAATCTTCACTTATTTGTCTTCTAGATCTTACTAAAAAGTTCGTCACTAGAGTACAATCTCTCCAACATCTCAAATAAGAAAGTTTAATAATCTATACTATATTATAAAGCACGGATAAAAAACTCTTAAATACAAATTATTAGGCACAAGATGTAACACCCTCAAATTTAGAAAGAGCGACTAAATAAAAACTTTCAGAAATACCTTAAAGGATAAAAAAATCTCTTACTAATAGTCCAAAATCGAAATACATTTCTAAATTGAACCATCAACAAATAATTAAAGTCTTACATAAAGACTAACTAGAGTCGAGTGTTACTAAATCCCAATGACAATCGCTATCTCCAAATATACGTGCGGAAGACTTCATCAAGCTAGACACCTCTTTGAGCACACAACTAGCACTCATCGCTTCTCAGTGCCGCTAGAACTAAACCCGGAATGAAACATGATGCACATGCCGACAAATAAAAAGGTTAGGCTAACGCCTAGTGAGTTCAAGAGTTTATATCATGATTATAAAGGAAAAACGTAAAAGGGAAATATCGTAACTTATAATCATGATCCTTTAAAAATGATTTAGTTAACAAATAAGAGAACAACTCATTTACTAATAATATGCATTTTATAAATGGATGCCTCAACGCCAAAATATTCTTTCATGAAATAATAAAATCTAACACTTATTCAAAACGAGAATAATGGTAATGCTCGAATAATGAAATTCGAGTAAGCTTTATAAAATAAACGACCAAAATATGAGTAAACTCAAGTTCTAAGATTATAGCATAAGAAAGATAATTCAGACTCAAAACGTGGATATAAATTGACTCCCAATTTATGATAATGCATATAATACTTCATATCCCAAAACACCCCAAAACACGGGTAGGGATTAATACTCAACCCATAAAACATGGAATGAACTCATGTATGCAAAATGTCACCGAAAACAAATGTATAAAAGACTCAGCCCAAAAACAACACCTTTCGGTGACGGGGAAAACCCGATTCCGCATAATGTGACGTGCACAAAGTAAGCCACACATTACGTTAAAGTGGTATAAGTATCGGGCTCAACATCTTTCAGAATACACCCATAGATACTAGCACGGAGGACTTACACCATACAAAAGAAGCCAACCGCGCCTCAATGGGGAAAACCAAACGTTCCCCCATCGGACAAAGCAATAAATGTATCGAGCTCAACATCTTTCAGCATACACCCATTTGATACGAGCACGAAGGACTTATAACCCAATCCGATGCCGAACGTGCCTCGATGTGGAAAACTAGTCGTCCCAACACCGGAATAAAATACAAAAGTGCTCATGGATCCATAGCAGACGGGGCTGAAACATTACATGACTCAAGACGAATGACCTAATGCATTCAAAACATGTAATTCCCAAATAAGATGCAATAAATGCAAATCATAACCAAGCGCTCTATAGTGAGCTATCAAATCCGGACAAGTGTCCCCAAGACCCAATAAAACCCAAGTCGAGACATACGCTCAACAAATCCAAAGACTCAACGTTAAAAATCATAAAATGAAATCAAACGTAAACGACCCGAAGTAATGCAACCCATGCTACAACACACCCAAATAACTTGACATGATTTAGATTGGGACAAAACATTTTCCAAAATGGGTTTATACCTTTTATTCTTTCAAACCATCCTATGACAGCCAATAAAACGCATTTATACTCAAAATTATGCTCCATGAAATAAATCATTTAAATACCCAAAATATATGATTTATTTATCAAAATTCCAAATCCTAAATGTGGGTGTTTTATAAGTTTATAAAACTGAATATTTCCAACTAACCAAAATTTATCAAATGATTAGCAGTTAACCATTTTCATACAAAACATGCAAACACTTTAAAATACACATTTTGGCATGTACACCGTTTTCACAAATCAACTTGAACTCACCTTGCTAGATTTAGGCTAAATCTATATTTTACCCACTTAGAGCTTCATTGAAGAAACTTGATTCTTCAAACCAATCTCCAAAAACCTATATCTATACATTTCAACCGTAAATAACCATATTCAACCATATAGAAACATTATCCAAACATTACACATCAAAATCTTCATTTTTTTCCAAACCCCAATTTCGACCTAGATTTCTCCAAAACCATCAAACCCAAAATTGATAAACCACACACTAGGATAATCATTAATGGAGCATTTATAACTTATTTTAAGGTTTAGAAATGGAAGGGATACACTTACCATTTAGGTTTTGATGAAAACCTAGAAAACCCAAAAATTCTTGAAGATGGAGGTGATGATGATGAACTCTTGACCTTTGCTTCCAATCCACCACCAAATACTCTTGAATCTTCCAAAAAATAACAATATAACCTTGAAAAGCTCTCAAATACGAAACCATGGCAACTTGAATCATCAAAATCGGAGTTGAAATGAGAGAGTTATGAAGAAATGAAGAATGAGGCTGAAAATCGCGACTTTTAACACTCTGGTACCCGTAGGCTATTGTGCCAGGCTATAGTGACAATGTCACAATCGCTGGGCACAATCGCCGAGATTGTACCGAGAGTGTTTGGACTCTGGCGATTGTGACAGGCTATAGTGACAGTGTCACAATCGCCGGGCACTATAGCCGAGCACGTACCGAACACTGTTTTGGCCATAACTTTTTCGTTTTAGCTCCGATTTCGCTCCGAAAAGAACCGTTGGACTCGTAATTTAATCCTTCGTCTATCAAGACTATAAAATCAAGGGTTCAATCCGAAAATTAAATATCTTATTTTTCCTTAATATATCGGTTCCTGTATTAAACTTGAATTGAGACCTCTCGAAAATCGGGGTGTTACAATCCTCCCAACCTTAAAAGAGATTTCGTCCTCGAAATCTGGAACCAGCAAGAACCTAACATCATACTTGGAAAGATCGATTGATTTCCTATCCAAAAGGAATGCCTTAATGAAACTTCACCTCATATACGGGCCAGATTACATTCCGGTTTAGGTTGTCGCTGCGTTTCTCATAACGTGTTGTTACAAACTAAATATCAACGATCAATATATTTCACCGACGTCAGGATGACCTCGGTTGCCTCCCAACGTTAGATTGCTCGTATTACCTCAAGAGTAATTTATGACCTTATTCAGTCATTTCCACCAAGAATACCCCAAAGCAAACCTTTCCTTTAGATACCTCTAATTGCAACGCGTCCAAGTCTCCTCGATAATCGATTTATACTTAAAGTCCACCTCGACATTCTCACCAAATGTATCTAATAAATATTACCACCAAACTCCCACCATGCACTCAAGCATCGAATTCCAAATCAGCGAAAGTCCTGACAATTACCAAAATACCAATGATCGATTCTTAATTATCAACATCTAATTTCCTTAAGCTTACCGCTCGTCCTGCAGACGCACCAGATCTAACGGAAATACACTGAAGCACACCAACAGTTATTGTCCTCAAAATAGAGTGTCGACACCTATCCTCGGAATGACCATTATGCAAACGTGGGTATACTACCAAATATTTCATTCCCGATTAGCAATGTCGATTCAACGGTTGACACCTACTCTTGGAAGTAGTCACCCAAATCCAACATCCTTACCGGTCAACCATAACATCATCATTATTCACGAATACCCAACAATATAGTACACCACCGACACATAGCATGTCGTCGTACCAAATTCCCACAATTCCAAAACCAACCATACCCAAACAACCGAACACGATTTTAATCCACAGGTTTAATAAAGCATAAAGATCGTTACTTAACTAACTGGGAGAAAGCACAATCCTAACAACCCCGTACTTCAGTGCGAGCCAATCCAAGAACCAAAATCCCAAAATTCGGACTGATCACCGGTCGCCTTATCCGACGCTTCAAAACCACAAGGACGCCTCCAGACCTTATTGACAAGTCCTTTCACAAAGAGGGTTTAAAGTTATGGTTCTAATAAGTTCAAGGGTTTTTCAAGCTACAATGCCAATCTATCATTTTATAAAGCTTCCAAGTTCATAAGCTTTATAATAATTAACCACGCGAGTAAAAATCAACTACCGTTTACTTGGTAGGTTTCAAAATTGATCATCAATACAGCGCATATGAAACCATTTCAAAAATCCATTTGTTCAATACTTAAGTTAATAAAGACAATAATAGAACATGCACAACAATTTACACTATACGTGAAAATAGGTTTCTGCACCATCATACGTGCCATAAATGTTTGTACAACTCTAAAAGAGAGATTCACAATTTTAACCTTAAAATTCTTCCTCTTTAACCAAAAGGCGTTGTGGCAAAAATAATTTTCAGTAACCCCATAAGCAACCGCTTAATCCCCACAGTTCGGTAAAATGGTGGAAATACAAATAAAATTTCAAATAGAGTTTAAAGCCTCCGGTCATAGAGGTAAACACACTTAACCCCAATAGAAATTATAGCAACACAAGTACTGCTAATTTGATAAATGCATAGCGTAAGTTTCTAACAATAAAAGTTAATGCTCGAAACATGCTCAGAAAAAAAAGCTCTGTTTGAAATAGCGTAGGTCTTTTATACAATTACTCACACTAACGTTATACCTTAATCTAAAAGCGGAAAGTATGCAACGATTGACATTTGTATAAAGCCCAAAGATAAATTTCATAATAATAAAATTTTCCAATACAACATGTGGGACGATATCGATTAACAGAATCATAAAATAATGTACTCCATAATGCATATGCACATGCTCCCAAAACTGTTTACGTGGCGCAAAATGACGTAAGATGAGACACCACAACCCAACTGAATTTTCATAAAACTCATTAACGCTAAAATCATGTGGTGTCAAAATTTTCATTTCTCAACAAATAGCATAAAACGATAATATGTCTAAAATGTTAAACTTTTAAGAGTTTCCTCTTTTTACTGCAATAAAAGGTAAAATGACACTTTTCAACAAAAATTACATTGGACACGACGCCGAATAACTCGCAAGTTTAGACGAAGCAAAAGTAAAACTCACGCATCAAAAGACATCGCAAAACAATACTCCCTGAAATTTAGCAAGACTAGTACGAACTAAAATTCTCAAGAAATTCCGACTCAAAACATGGGATTAACTTTTCCTTTAAAACCATTGACATACGTGGAGGTGATCCAATGTCTAGGTCAAAATCTCATAGTTACTTGCCCGATACCCAAATGACGTTAAACATGGACATTACAATATCCGGGAATAGCGTTAAACACAAAAGAGGGACGGAAAGATTTTCAATATAAATTGCAATCACATGTAACAAAGTCGTTCCATGCATGCTTAAGCTCACGGTTCAAAATCTGATGAGTGCTAAAGGTTTTACCAAAACTTTGCAACATAACTCACTTTATGTTTTGAAAACATGAGAAACAATTTATGCAAACTTATTTAGAAATAAGTCTTGGACATGGATTTAGTCGGCGTGCAACATCTTAGAACTATGCTTCTCAATTCATATTATTGTCATTCGGATGTATCAAAAATCTTAGAGTAACAAACCCACCAATTCGGTTAATCTACAATCTCTTCTCGAAATAGAATTGGTTCAACAACTTATAGTTCTATTCCAACCAATAACCCTGACCCAAGATGGTCAACTTAAGGCACTTATTGCACTTACTTATCATTCCCAAGTGACATTGCTATTAACATCAACCTTTCTTTAGATCACTCGTTTAGAAACTTTCTCGCTACCCCAACGGTCATCATGCCAAGGTAGTTCAAGTATACATATGTAGCACGTAGGTTCACCATAACACTGGCCAGGTGTCATTATGAACGTACAATACATAGTTATCCTTGCGACCCTCGATAAGTTTCCCATTTCTAGCGACTCGATCAATCCTCAAAATATCTTATCTTAGGGTACCTAATGTGAAACTTCACTTACAATAACTTATAAGAACTCTAGTTTGAGTCTAGGCATCCAAAGATCAATACCTAATTCTCTCAAACTTAAGCTCTGATACCAACTAGTAACACCCTCAAATTTGGAAAGAGGGACTAAAAATAAACTTTCAGAAATACCTTAAAGGATAATAAAATCTCTTACTAATAGTCCAAAATCGAAATACATTTCTAAATTGAACCATCAACAAATAATTAAAGTCTTACATAAAGACTAACTATAGTCGAGTGTTACTAAATCCCAATGACAATCGCTATCTCCAAATATACGTGCGGAAGACTTCATCAAGCTAGACACCTCTTTGAGCACACAACTAGCACTCATCGCTTCTCAGTGCCGCTAGAACTAAACCCGGAATGAAACATGATGCACATGCCGACAAATAAAAAGGTTAGGCTAACGCCTAGTGAGTTCAAGAGTTTATATCATGATTATAAAGGAAAAACGTAAAAGGGAAATATCGTAACTTATAATCATGATCCTTTAAAAATGATTTAGTTAACAAATAAGAGAACAACTCATTTACTAATAATATGCATTTTATAAATGGATGCCTCAACGCCAAAATATTCTTTCATGAAATAATAAAATCTAACACTTATTCAAAACGAGAATAATGGTAATACTCGAATAATGAAATTCGAGTAAGCTTTATAAAATAAACGACCAAAATATGAGTAAACTCAAGTTCTAAGATTATAGCATAAGAAAGATAATTCAGACTCAAAACGTGGATATAAATTGACTCCCAATTTATGATAATGCATATAATACTTCATATCCCAAAACACCCCGAAACACGGGTAGGGATTAATACTCAACCCATAAAACATGGAATGAACTCATGTATGCAAAATGTCACCGAAAACAAATGTATAAAAGACTCAGCCCAAAAACAACACCTTTCGGTGACGGGGAAAACCCGATTCCGCATAATGTGACGTGCACAAAGTAAGCCACACATTACGTTAAAGTGGTATAAGTATCGGGCTCAACATCTTTCAGAATACACCCATAGATACTAGCACGGAGGACTTACACCATACAAAAGAAGCCAACCGCGCCTCAATGGGGAAAACCAAACGTTCCCCCATCGGACAAAGCAATAAATGTATCGAGCTCAACATCTTTCAGCATACACCCATTTGATACGAGCACGAAGGACTTATAACCCAATCCGATGCCGAACGTGCCTCGATGTGGAAAACTAGTCGTCCCAACACCGGAATAAAATACAAAAGTGCTCATGGATCCATAGCAGACGGGGCTAAAACATTACATGACTCAAGACGAATGACCTAATGCATTCAAAACATGTAATTCCCAAATAAGATGCAATAAATGCAAATCATAACCAAGCGCTCTATAGTGAGCTATCAAATCCGGACAAGTGTCCCCAAGACCCAACAAAACCCAAGTCGAGACATA
This sequence comes from Arctium minus, assembly GCA_954870635.1. Classification (NCBI taxonomy): domain Eukaryota; kingdom Viridiplantae; phylum Streptophyta; class Magnoliopsida; order Asterales; family Asteraceae; genus Arctium; species Arctium minus. Next base: position 7,550,392 of record OX941096.1, on the reverse strand, counting down.
CGCTCAACAAATCCAAAGACTCAACGTTAAAAATCATAAAATGAAATCAAACGTAAACGACCCGAAGTAATGCAACCCATGCTACAACACACCCAAATAACTTGACATGATTTAGATTGGGACAAAACATTTTCCAAAATGGGTTTATACCTTTTATTCTTTCAAACCATCCCATGACAGCCAATAAAACGCATTTATACTCAAAATTATGCTCCATGAAATAAATCATTTAAATACCCAAAATATATGATTTATTTATCAAAATGCCCAAATCCTAAATGTGGGTGTTTTATAAGTTTACAAAACTGAATATTTCCAACTAACCAAAATTTATCAGATGATTAGCAGTTAACCATTTTCATACAAAACATGCAAACACTTTAAAATAGACATTTTGGCATGTACACCGTTTTCACAAATCAACTTGAACTCACCTTGCTAGATTTAGGCTAAATCTATATTTTACCCACTTAGAGCTTCATTGAAGAAACTTGATTCTTCAAACCAATCTCCAAAAACCTATATCCATACATTCCAACCGTAAATAACCACATTAAACCATATAGAAACATTATCCAAACATTACACATCAAAATCTCCATTTTTGTCCAAACCCCAATTTCGACCTAGATTTCTCCAAAACCATCAAACCCGAAATTGATAAACCACACACTAGGATAATCATCAATGGAGCATTTATAACTTATTTTAAGGTTTAGAAATGGAAAGGATACACTTAACATTTAGGTTTTGATGAAAACCTAGAAAACCCAAAAATTCTTGAAGATGGAGGTGATGATGATGAACTCTTGACCTTTGCTTCAAATCCACCACCAAATACTCTTGAATCTTCCCAAAACTAACAATATAACCTTGAAAATCTCTCAAATACGAAACCATGGCAACTTGAATCACTAAAATCGGAGTTGAAATGAGAGAGTTATGAAGAAATGAAGAATGAGGCTGAAAATCGCGACTTTTAACACTCTGGTACCGGTAGGTTATTGTGCCAGGCTATAGTGACAATGTCACAATCGCCGGGCATAATCTCCGAGATTGTACCGAGAGTGTTTGGACTCTGGCGATTGTGACAGGCTATAGTGACAGTGTCACAATCGCCGGGCACTATAGCCGAGCACGTACCGAACACTGTTTTGGCCATAACTTTTTCGTTTTAGTTCCGATTTCGCTCTGAAAAGAACCGTTGGACTCGTAATTGAATCCTTCATCTATAAAGACTATAAAATCAAGGGTTCAAACCCAAAATAAAATATCTTATTTTTCCTTAATATATCGGTTCCTGTATTAAACTTGAATTGATACCTTTCGAAAATCGGGGTGTTACACAAGGTACCATCATTTTTTGCAAGATTTTAAAAATCTTTTAATTTACAAGTATCAAAGCACAAGATATATATTACTACTGCAGGCTTCTAACACCCACCAATTTGGTATATGCAGTGCCTTCATTTTATGCAGACCTTTCCATGTATCACTATTAATTAATATATTATATTACTATATAATTTTGTTTTAATTATATTATTAAATATGTAACTGGTTATTTTTTCTATAAGTCATTAAAATATATAAGATAATCATTGAATTCTAACAAAATACTTAATTTTTTTATATAAAAACATTATATTATTAAGCTTAAATTAAACAAATTTATAAAAAAAAAAACATTATCATTTTCTCAAAACCATCCAAAATCGTACTGTAAATCGACAAAAAAATAAAATTAAACATTAAAATCGTGATGTATCTCACTGCATTGCGCGAGTACGTTTCTAGTTTTTTTAATGAAAATATTCTTCATTTACAAAGTATTTTTATGTTCGAACTTTTTATTTACGAAATCATATGAAATAACATATAATACACTAATATATTAAATATTATTTTAAAAGTATTTTTTATGTTCCAACTCTTAAAATAATATTCAATATAAAATACACTTTATTTTAATTCAATTTGTCAAAATTTTGCTTAAATAGTCGGTAACTAAATTTGTTATGTATATTGATAGGACTCCTATAGAATTGACTTCACCTTATTTTCACTTTCCCTTCCCTTATTGGATTTAACACATGATTCTTCTCTCCATCCATCAACCATCGTTACAACTCACTTCCAAATTGTGTAACGTTTTATTTTTGAATGATATTTTTTTAAGTATTTAATCGAATATTTTTATTCAATTATATATTATAAATTATTCACATTAGTTCACATATGTATATTCAAATGGTTTTTTTCAGTAATTTATATACAAATTTTCTCTTATTACATTTTTACAATATTTAGCATTCTTATTTTAAACTCCTCACCATTGGTTTTTATATACAATTTCTAATATTTTTTTTTAAATGTTTAACTTTATCCATCAACCATCATTATAACTAACTTCCAAATTGTGTAACGTTTTATTTTTGAATAATATTTTTTAAGTATCTGATCGTTATCAAATATTTTTATTAAATTATATATTAAATTAAATATTATATTTTTTTTGAAGTATAATATTTTTTTGTATATCAAATTAATAAGCTTAATGGATAAATCGTTGAGACGTTAAATAAGAATTGATTTTTAATTAATTTCTATACAACTACTAAAAATGTTTGAACCGGATAAATTACAATATAAGCACTAGAAAATAGTGGGCCTTCACTGACGAATGGACCCGCCAGTAAAATCAGTTAGCAGTAGATTACCGACAGATAGCTACTTTCGCTAATGTCTTGGTCGGTAATTGCTTTTACCGGCAGTGGGTGCATCACCGGTAGAAATCTGCCATCGCTAATTCCATCGCTAACCTTTTTTCAAAATTAGTTCGATAAAGTTAAGTAACTTAAATTATCGTGGAGGATTAAATCACTGACGGATTAGGTCGCAGGTAATCCGCGGATGAATTATTAATTGAATTTAATTATTTAGTTAATTAAATAATGGGGAAATTTTCAACGGTAACCTGACACTGATTACCGATGAATACATTTGTTTTCTTTTAAAATTTTGGAATTATTACAGGCGGAATTTCACACATTGATCCATCGGGAATTGTTCAATTCATAAAAAAATTAAATATTTATCATGAAAAATAGAAGTTTTCTTAAAAACTGTAAACGACAAATTTTAAAACTAAACGCAAATATTTTACATTCAAATTTAAAACTACGAATTATTTTGGTGACAAATTCAAATTATAATAAAAATAAAAAAAATCGTATGTTACATACTATGTCCAAAAACCTAATAAAACCCTGGATCACTCGATGAACACAAAAAGTGAGAATTTGTGAAATTGGCGACCTATGCCCACATCTTTTCCATCTTTTTTCCTAGTTGCCTTCACTCAGCGGAGACTAAAACCGGTACATGTAAACTACTACATATAAACATATACGGATATATGTATTCGAATTGATACACACACACACATATATATATATATATATATATATATATATATATCAATAGAGGAAGGTTCAAACGAGAATGCTAACTATTTAAGAAAAACAAAAAATCTTGTACAAAATCATATGTGATTTTACATTAACCCGAGAAAAACGGACATGAGCGACTTTGGCCGCGACCTAGAGTCACGTGCAAAGTCGCGTGAACATATATGATTTTGTACGTGAATCATATATGATTTTGTATGTATTCGACTGTTTTCGTGTTTTCTTAAATAGATATTATTCTCGTAAGAACTCACTTCTATATCAATATGTAGTATTTATATAAAACATTACATATTTACTTACATTTTGTTTACTATATTTAAATAGAATAGATCTAAATTTTAAAAAAATCCAAAAAAATTAATGTATTTGCCGACAGATTATATGAGTCCTTTCAGTAATCAATCCATAAATTTAATAATAATAATTTTTTTTGGGTAATATGTTGGTAGTTTAGTCAATATATTTTTAAATTTTCAATAAATTCACCAACGGATTACTGACGAAATTCATTTGGTTAAATTTCATCGGTAATTTTTATTTTTCTTAAATGAAAAATGTTACCGACGGATGTTAATTTAATTTTTAATTAAATAAATCTCGATTTGTAATCCTTCGGTAAATTTATTCAATTTAAAAAAATAAAAAATTTGAATAAATTTACTGACAAATTTAATTAATTAAAAATTAAATTTAAAAATCCGTCGATAATTTTATTGGATTAAGATTTTTTTTTAAAGTTAACCGATAGATTATCGATGGAAGTCGATGAATATGGGTCAAATTTTGACTCTAAACAACCTATCGATGGTTTGTTACTGATCTACTGATGATCACTAGCCAAAAAATCCGTCAATAAAGACCATATATTTAGGCTATGTTCGGCAAAAAAAGCTAACTTATCAGCTAGTTTTTTTTTCTGGTACACGTTCGGATGACCATAAGCTAGCTTATAAGGCTTTGTTTGGCAAACTAGCTTATAAGCTAGCTTGTAGCTGATAAACTAGCTTTTTAAAACGCTACTTTGAGTAGCGTTTCAATAAGTTAGCTTATGGTCATCCAAACATGTACACTAGCTTAATTATAAGCTATAAGCTAGCTTTTTTTTTTTTGCCAAACATAGCCTTAGTGAGAGCATCTCCAATAACTATGCTATAATTTTTCTAAAATATAGTATAAAAAGTTAAAATCTCTAAAATAAATTACATCCAACTCCAACAGCTACTCTATTTTAGCAATTCTACCATCAATTATATTATTAAAATATTCAATACATTTAATATAATATTATTTCTCTCTCCTAAACATACAACTTCAATTTCTCCTATTGGTGGAAAGAATTAAATATTATTTCTCTCTCTTAGAAATAGAGTTTTAGAGATTTCTCCAAATTTGGAGATTTTTATCTTCACTCTCTTCTTTTTTCTATTTTAGCATATGGTTTAGCATAGCTGTTGGAGCAAATAAAATCTTACTTTTTTCTATTTTAGCATAGCTGTTGGAGATGCTCTGAAGTGCTATTATACTTTTTATGAATTGTGCTAAAATATGCATTACACTTTTTAAAATTTCAATCAAAATTTATTTTTTTCCCTATAAATAATCATTCCTTGATATTTTTTATTATTACAATGCAACTTGTGGAAATTGTGTTAGGTTCAACCTCAGAATCTCTTCTATGATCATATTACTGTAGTTACAAGTTACAATAGATTGTGAGCTCCCACCTCAAAAAGGGGCAACAAAAAGACATTAATTTGTTTTTGTCATAAAGTGATAATTATATTTATAAGAAAATTATAATTTATAGAAAGTTATATTAGTTTAACTATAAAATATAACTTGAGAAAATTTACTATATTTTTTATAAATCATTATTTTTACTAGAAGCGTACTCGCGCAATGCAGCGAGATACATCACGATTTTAATGTTTCATTTTTTGTTTTTTTGTCGATTTATAGTACGATTTTTGATGGTTTTGAGAAAGTGATAATGATTTTTTTTATAAATTTGTTTAATTTAGGCTTAATAATATAATGTTTTATATATAAAAAAATTAAGTATTTTGTTATAATTCAATGATTATCTAATTATCTTATATATTTTAATAACATCTAGAAAAAATAATCAATTACATATTTAATAATATAATTAAAACAAATTTATAGTAATATAATATATTAATTAATAGTGATATATGGAAAGATCTGCATAAAAGGAAGACTCTGCACATACCAAATTGGTGGGTGTTAGAAGCCTGCAGTAGTAATATGTATATTATGCTTTGATACTTGTAAATTAAGAGATTTTTAAAATCTTGCATAAAATGATGGTACCTTATGCCTAATAATTTGTATTTAAGAGTTTTTATGTCTGCTTTATAATATAGTATAGATAATTTTTACAGAAACGAAAGTATGTTTGTAATAAACAGTATTTTTTTAAACAAACATTTACACGTAGATGACTAAAAAAATCAAATATTTTAGTTGAATCACACATTTTCTATTGTATGAAAGTCTTAACATCATATATACTTTTCGAATTTTATTATTATTACTCTTTATTATTTGAACTTAACGTACATGCACAAAATGGTGTATATACACCCGTTCACAACGCATGAACGTGCATTAATGACTTGTACTATTTGCGATAAGAGTTTTCCTAAAGATTTTATCATTAATTTCTAATATTTTATAATCAATTTTATTATATGATCTTTAAACACTGTTTTATTACTGATTTTTAAATTTTATAATGACTAAAAACGTACTCGCGCAATGCAGCGAGATACATCACGATTTTAATGTTTCATTTTATTTTTTTGTCGATTTACAGTACGATTTTGGATGGTTTTGAAAAATTGATAATGTTTTTTTTATAAATTTGTTTAATTTAGGCTTAATAATATAATGTTTTTTATATAAAAAATTAAGTATTTTGTTAGAATTCAATTATTATCTTATATATTTTAATGACATCTAGAAAAAATAATCAATTACATATTTAATAATATAATTAAAACAAAATTATAGTAATATAATATATTAATTAATAGTGATACATGGAAAGGTCTGCATAAAAGGAAGGTCATGCACATACCAAATTGGTGGGTGTTAGAAGCTTGTAGTAGTAATATGTATATTGTGCTTTGATACTTGTAAATTAAGAGATTTTTAAAATCTTGCATAAAATGATGGTACCTTATGCCTAACAATTTGTATTCAAGAGTTTTTTATTCGTGTTTTTTAATATAGTATAGATATAGATTAATTTGGAACTTTTATCAATATTATTATCGTTTCAATTACCAATTTACCACCAAAATGACTTTATTTTAAGAGTAAATTACAGATTTGGTCCCTGTGGTTCTTTGAAAATTTGGATCAGGTCCCCCTAAAGAATTAATTACAAACATGGTAATTGTGGTTTCACTTCTGTTTCGAATCAGGTCCCTCCATCAGTTACCGTTTAACCAAGGTCCGTTAAACCTCTCACGTGCCTCCCACGTGAGGGGCATTTATGTCATTCTAAATAACCCTTTATTTTTAACACTCTTTGCCGTGGAAAGGATCGAAAGTTGATGCGTATGAGCAGGTAACGATTTCGAGTTCGATTTCAGGAGTCGATTTCGATTTCAGGAGTCGATTACGATTTCACTGTCCTTTGTTAATTTAGTTCGTCGGAAAGGGGGAAGCCCATGTTTTTTTTTTCAATTTTGCTTTCGGTTGTAGGGCACTCGATCTAGAAAATTTGGTTTCAATGTTGTTTTTTTCAATTTTGATTTCAAATTCGTTCACCATTGGATCGAGAAAATTTGGTTTCAATTTCAATTTCAATTTAGTTCACCACTGGAATGAGAAATTTTGGTTTCAATTTTGGTTTTTCCAATTTTGATTTCATTTAGTTCACCACTGCATCTTTGATGTGGCTCTGCAATGGCCAACAATGAGCACAATATTGAGCTTAGAGATGATACACTTACGATGCACTCAACCCAAAACCAGATTACTCAACTTAATGCAAGATTAGCTCTATGGGTTGCCTGAGATTGATCTGATAGCTAGATTTACCCAAATTCAAGCTATCTATAGTAGGATGATAGGCTTGACAATTGACATAATGTACTCAATTTACAGAGATTTTGTATACTCTATCAGATGTCTATTGTTCTTACCAACTATTTGACATAATGTACTCAATTTACAGAGACTTTGTATACTCTACCAGATTTTTCTGTTAACTTCTCACAAGTACATGGTATTTTTGTTGTTCTACACCTTGCTAATGCCTGAAGCAACTTAAGGTTGCCTGTGTAAGTTTGCTCCCATCCTCTGATTGTGATTGCCTTGTGAGGTGACAACTTTCATTTGGTCCTTTTCACATGAACTGCAATCCTTGTTGTTCCTTAGTTCCACCAAGTCACTTTATTTCAAGAAGTTCTTCACCTGCAACATATAATTATATTCTTTTGGCACTGAAACCATGTCTCAAATATTAGTAGTATCTGAAACACGAGTATGATGCTGGTATACTTTATGCTTCCCCCTTTTTACCTCACAATTAAATGCAAACAATTCAAACTCATAATCTTCATTCAAAGTATGTCTAGCTAATGATGCAGATGTACACATATATTCTTCTGGTGTTGATAACGGGTCTGCTTCAAAATTGCTTGGAGATCTCTGTCTAGCTAATGATGCGGATGTACACTCAGAAGTTGTTGGAAGATAAAGTTATAGTGGCATTTAACTAGAAGAACTTGAAACATCCAAGCAAGAATTTGAGACATCAATCAAAGCAATGAATAATTTCTTTGTGATTGACAATCTTTGGGAATTATGTAATGTTAGGATTTATGTAATGTTGCTATATCTTGATTGTTCGTACATGACAATCTTTCCTTGGGAATTATGTACTCTTGATATTCCTTTATTGAAAATTCTTAGTTTGAATGTTTATACTCACTTTGTTCAATGTGGAATTATGGTTACACACCTGTCAAAACCAAAGTTAGCATGCTATTTTAGCAATTCATATTACATCCCACATATTTGCTACAACTCACATGTTTGTTCAATGTTAAGTTATGGAATCCTTTGGAATTATGGTTTACCCACAGTTCGCTCAATGTGGATTTATAGAATCTGTTTGGAATAAACTAAATGGAAAACCACATGACATGATGTAAACCACTTAAGGGAACACCACTTGGTAATTTGTTTATAAACATGTGAAAATTTTGCACATTGCAGACTTGCACATTGCATATTTTTATTTATATTTTTACATGGGATTCTTTTTGGTGATTTGTCTATTTGGGATACCACATTACAGACTTCACTTACAAAGACATTTGCACATTACAGAATTTCCAAATTGGTGTAAACCAGTTCACAAGCTTGAGAAGAACATTAGTGTTTGCAAAATCTGTGTTTTTTTTGTTTTTGCACATTCACAAATCTGTCCGGAATACCCATTTTTGCACCTGTTGCGCACCTTTTTGCACCCGTTCCATATAACACGGGCACAATTCATAAGAACTCACATGCACCTGTTTACAATATGTTTTCACTGCATCTAACTGGTTATACAAACCTGTTTTTTACAAATTGTTTTTTACTACCTATTACACAAACCATTTTTTACAAGTTGTTATACAAACCTGTTTTTTACAAGATGTTATATAAACATATTTTCACTCATTTTTACAAGTTGTTTTGCAATATGTTTAAACATAATAGTCAACCTGTTTCTACAAACCTGTTTTTACAATAGTCAGGTTTACGTCATCCATAAAAAATGATAGTTGGTTGAAATTTGGTTTAAATTTTGGACAGACATGTATCCAAATCTGTGATGCTTATCTGTACACACTTGGATCTGGATGTGCAAACATATGGATGGTCGTTATTGATTAGGAACTTGATGTCACATGAAATGATTAGGTGAATTCTGATCAAAAGGCAATAGGAAGTCCATATTTGTTTATGCGTATGTGCAATGCTCTCACTTCCAAACACTTATGATATCTATTACAAAATTTACCATATGGCTTGAGTCTATTAGTTGTAGATTGCATGAGTCGTGGATATAGAACAACACATATCCATTATATAATTGAGATCGATTTTAAACAGGTGCATAAGCAGATTGTGTATAAACTGATGCATAAACAAAGTGTATATACACAAATGCATAAGAAGATTGTGTAAAAACAAAAACAGGTATGCAAAACAGGTATGTGCAAACACATATTGTGTATGAACCTGATGTTGTTATGGTTCAAGATGCCATTAGTGAAAAGGTCCGATTTTTTTGACCTTTTGTTGTTGGATTTTATGTAGACTTAATTAGGAGATTATATAAATAAGGGTGTATTTAAGGTGTGGCAGTTAGGGAATTTTATACACTATATGGAAACATTTGAGCTAAATTCAGAAAAAAGCATCAATCTTTCTATGTTAGTTTTCTTTATTACTTTTCTTTCCCTTTGTGATCTCTGTTTGTTTTCTTTCCCTTTGTGTTCACATGTTTATTCATGCAGTTTTTCATTTCCATTTTGTATTATGTTATATCATTTACCTTTCCTGTATCCTATGGTGTTAGAATGACCAAATATGTTCTAGATTAGAACTGAAACTGTATTGTTCCCTATATTTGGTTTTAATTGTTTAGTTTGCAAGGAGTTACTTGTGGTACATAATTATGTTTCCATTTTAAGATTCTCTTAGGGGCCATTTACCCAATACTTACCCGGTAAGCGCATACAGGTAAGAGTGCACAATTTCACTTAATTTATCGGGTGAGATTTTAGTCCGTTAAAACGACATCGTATGCACAAAATCTATCCGTTAAGCTTTATCGGGTAAAAGTCGTCACTCTCACTTATTGGGTAAGACTCTCGGTACTTGTCATCGCTCTTACCAAGTAAGATTCTTAATTTAAGACTCTCGGTCATGTTCATTCAATAAGGTAAATTGAGTCGGTAAGCACTTACGAGGTAAGCGTTTAGTAAACGGCCCCTTAGTTTGCAAGGAGTTACCCCATTATTTTACTAGTCATTATGTAAATTCAACCTAGTAGGTTTCAAATTTAAATTTTACACAAAAAATATTGGCTTTTTGTAGCTCCAAGATCTTTCTTATGTTAATAAAAAATCTAACATTTAAAAGGTCATGCATTCTTTTGTTTAGCTATTGGACATTTCACCAGCCTTTATTCATAAATCACAGACTTGGAAACACATGAACATACGTACAATTTGGTTGTGTTGGTGCTCACTGAAGCCTCTTTGTGGTGGCCATCATCATGGTATTACCAATCAAGAGAGAAGTTCCAAATTCACTCACCAACAAACATCAAACCCAATTCAAAAAATCAGTCAATTGCAGTGTTATATGGATCAAAAAATCAACCAATTACATAAGGAATTTTATAATTCCACATTGAACAAACTGGTGTTTTTCTAGGAGATAGCAACATTCAAAATGAGAAATTTCATTATAGAAATAGCAACATTACATAATTCCCAAGGATTTTCATTAAACAAAAACTAACTTCAATTTTAAACACAAAATAACCTATTAAACCATTTTAGGTCAACTACGAGATAATAAAAATAACAAACAAAATCCAACTGAAACAAACAATAATCTTCCATGTACGAACTGGACGTAAGGGGTATAAGCAACAAAATCCTCATTCGATCGAGTTCCCAGCCCCTCGATCATTTGAAGAAGTCAGTCTGCACTAATCGCTGGAGTGATTTGTTTCTTGATTTTGCTACTTCTATACTCTCGAATGATAATCTTCGATGTACAAATTGGACGTAAGGACTTTGAAACCTGATTAATCAGTTTTGCAGGGAAAAGAAGATGAAAAATGGAAGGAGTTGTGGTCTCTGGATGTGTAATCAAAAGAATGAAGGAGGTTCTTGATTTGTAAGTCTGGGAAACACGATGTAATGTGGGTTTTAATTTAAAATTAAATTACAATAAATCAAAGTTTTTTGAAAATGACAGAAATGCCCCTCACATGGGAGGCACGTGAGGGGTTTAACAACCCACATTTTAACGAAGTTGGATGGAGGGACTTGATTTGCAACAAAATCGAAACCACGGTGATATTATCTGTAATTAATTCCTTAGGTGGACCCAATCCATAATTTCAAAAAACCACAGGGACCAAATCCGTAATTTACTCTTATTTTAATTTATCACCAAAATGACTTTATTTTGTTCTATTATGTAGGACAATTATGTGGGTTTGAGTTTTTTGTTATTTTTTGGCTAGTTGTTAACCGGAACTCGTACATTTCTTCATAATAAGTTGGTGATATTGATTTAAATTTGCATCTTCAACAATATATATAGGTTGGGTTTTAATAAATTTGTAACCGTTATACGCAGCGGAAATTAAAAGCAATTTTGGTTACAAATATTAAATAGATAGAAAACTTTTCTAAACAATTAAAACTCAATCGGATCCAATGATGCATTTAATTAAAATAAACCACACCATAGGGGATTTAGAATATGTACCTTTTGTAGATCTGTCGGGGTTACAATTGAAGCACCAATAAACCAAAGTAGGTTTCCTCTATTGGAATTCCACAAACGAACACGTTTCCCGCCTCCACCGGGTGCTAGCCCAATAACCCTAGATCTATATGTGTTTTACGGAAAAGAAAATGTTTCTTTTCTGTATTTCTCTGATAGGTTATTCTAATTCAATCGTATGAAAAATGGTTTAGCCTAACATCCTATTTATACTAGAAGAATTATAGTTAGACTATAATTCAAATAAGGTTTAATAATTATCTGTAATATTTAAATTTAAATTTAAATTCAAATATATATATATATATATATAATTATCATTTAAACTTTAAATATAATTATATATATAATTACAGATAACACCACCACGTAATTAACATAATTACGTTTTCACCCTGTAATTATCATAATTACAGTTTAACACATATTTTCATAAGTATCCTTCAAAAATAATTATTTCCTCAATCAACTTGATTTAATCCGGGTTTCTAAAGATGGAAACAAACGTATTCTTTGTGTACGACCCTATAGGTTTACATACTCCTTAGCAGTATCCCTGTGTGACATATAATAACTTACATTCTCCCACTTGCACACGATACACAGTAACACAGACGATGGTAAGCGTCTAGCAACACGTCACCGCCCCCAAGGCTATGTAAATGTGCTTTTACCTTCGAGCAATTTGATTGATCCAATCAATCATATAGTAGAATCATTCATTATCCTTTTGCTTCACGATATTTTGTATTGAATCTAAGGCATAGATCTATCTCATCCTTTATAGTTCAAGAATATGTTTCTCGATCCCAACATATTTGATTATACAAGTGCCATTAGTCTAACTAATCCACTTGTTCATGCATGTAAATCAAACTATGTAATAGAGGGCCCCAGAAATATCTCTCTCATCTTCAGAGGAGCAAATCCCATATTGCATGTACACGACTAACTATACAATATATGTTATACCTAACATAACCCTTATGATTACCCGGTCAAGGGTAACGTTAGACTATATCAAAGTATAACACTCCTTGTGCATTAGATCCCAATGCACATCTCAGGTATGAGGATAAAGAGTGTTTACTATTTCAGAACTCACCTTATGACGTCGATCTATGAGGTGATCCTGACTGTGGGTCTTGTCCAACGCCTTGTGTACCGACAAACTCATGTGACTCTGGTTGCACCTAGTGCACTTCCAACTTGGACTATGACCAGATTTCACAATGATTTTGATTTATTACTAGTCCCCTAGAAATAATCGATCAAGGACAATTCTAAATAATATGATCATCATATTTATTTAAGGATACTTAAACATGCTAATAAAGAAGACATAAATGTTTAATGTATATACTCATACCCAGTATGCCATATCAGATAAAAACATAATTGTTTTAATGTTCCAGAAAGTTTAAAGTTTACTAAAATTATTATTCAATATAAAAATCCTCAAGCCTGTAACATGAACATCATGTTTGTTTTGAGACATAGGCTTGACAAGTAGATTTTCATGTAAGCTCTTACAGCTCATTGTACCTCCATTCAATACATATATCCCTATTACAATTTAAGTCACTACAGTTGATTTGGAAACGAGCATCTATGTATCCTTTAACACACAGATCTCTTTCCTAACCGTTGTATAGTAAGAACATATCTTTAGTTCTTCTCAGATACTTCGGAATGTTCTTCACTGTTATACAGTGAGCATCACTTGGGTCTGACTAATATCTGCTCGTCATGCTCAGGGCATACTAGACGTCCGGTCTTAGTACATTAACATGGTGTACACAATTAAACCGTTGGCTGAAGCACAGGGAGCACCCTTCATATGGTTCATGTCCCCTTTGGAGCTAAGACTCTGAGTTTTGCTCAGATGTACACTATGTACTATTGGCAAGTTTCCTTTCTTGGAATCCTTCATCTTGAAGTGTTTCAAGATCTTGTCAATGTATGTATTTTTGCTTAATCTAATTAAGCACTTCGATCTATCATGATAGATCTTTATACCAGGGATTTTGTCTCTTCTAGATCCTATATCGTGAAATACTTACTTAACCAGGTTTTACACCTTCAAGCATTGAGGATGTCATTTCCGATAATCATATAGGATCTAGAATACTATTATGCTCCCACTGGCCTTCTTTTATATACAAGATTTCAATTACGAGATGATTGTCCTAGTCCATAAATGAACTTTTGCAACTTGCACTTTTAGGTTTAATGTTTTAAAACTTTTATACGTCCTCGCTTAAAATTACCTTTTAAGGAATGCAGTTTTAACATCAGTTTTTATGGCATCTTGCCATTTATCAGTAATCTGATCTTCGGATTGTTTTGTATCTCGTTTATTATCTTCAACAACTTGTTGAAGTTCAACATCTTGTTGAATGTCAGTGTCAACCATTGTCCCATCTTTGTCGTTCTTGAATTTCTTCAAGATCTACTGTGTCCCCATTGTGATTCATGACAGAAAATCTTTTCTTAAGAACTCACCAAGGTGCGTTAACAAAACTTTTGTTCTCGCTAGACCTGTAGAAATAATATCCAATTGGATATCACATAAAGATGTACTTTTCAGACCTTTAAATCATGCTTCCCATATTCTCAAATATGATAACTTTGGGTTTTTCCCAATTTATATTAAGAGTGGGTTTTATTGGTCCTTGTTGGTTGTTACATAAACTAGTATTTGTGCAACTGTTTCTAAGGCATAACCCCGGAAACGTTTAGGCAGAGTGGTGAGACTCATCATAGAGTGAACCATATTCTACAAGGTTCTATTTCTCCTCTTGGATACACCGTTGTAATGTGGTGTTCCAGGAGGAGTCAACTGGGATACAATCCAAAAAATCTCTAGGATGATCTATTGGCTTAGATATCCATAACTTCGATCTGACTGAAGCATCTTTACCTTTTGCCAAGTATACTCACTACTTCTTTCTAAAACTCTTTGAAAATCTCAAAGCTTTTATGTTTGTTCTATTAGGTAAACATACCAATAGGATGTAATGAAGTAGTGATGATCATATCGTGTGACATAACTATAAGGATCACATACATAAGTATGGTTAACTCCTAATAGTTCTTGTAGCCCGTAAAGGTTTACCTTTAGTAAGGCTCTTTTGTCATCTTTACTAACAAGATACACATGTATCATATGAATCATCATATGATTCCAACTCTCCATCCGCCTGGAGTTTGGCTATGTGTTTCTTATTTAAATGTCACAAATAGATTAGATTTAAGCCCTGCTTAATTCGTTATATTGATTTATAATTACAACTATTAATTTCATAAAACATTTATTAAGATAAAACGAAAATTTATTTCTGAAAACATAAATTCGGTTCGTTGTAATTGAGAAAATGAAACTAAATTCCTAGTAGCACTAGGTACATGAAGACACTTGCTAAGTGTTAATGTAAGACCATCTAGAAAGTTCATATCATATGTCCCTTTGAGCAACAACAACTAACTTAGCTCCATTTGGTCTGATTTCATATTCTCTTCACTTCTTATTTCCTGAAAAGTAGTACTAATAAGAGTATCATACTCAATATGTAACACTTAGTCAGAAGTGAATTAAATCAAATGGTAAACATACCTGAAGGTCCAGCTCTGGTAGCCTTCTGCTTCTTGATTTCTGCCAATCGGGTTGGACAAGTTCTCATTTGGTGCCCATGGTGAAAACAATTATACCATACTGCAACCTCAGGAATTTCTCCTTTGCCCTTATCTATGCTGGATCTTCCAACATGTGTTTTACCCTTGGTTATCTCCCCCTTTTTCTTGATTATCCCACTGTCAGGTTTGATCATCAAAGCCTGTATTGGTTTGGTTGAACCCAACTTGGATTTCATATCCCTCTCAGTATTTTTAAGTATGTTGTGAAGCCCTGTGAGAGTTTTATTCAAACCTTTCATATTATAGTCCTTTACGAACTGCTTATATGTTTTGGGTAGAGAGTTGAGAACCATATCGATTTCCAACTCTTGACCCAGTGAGAAACCAAATCCTTTCATTTTCAAAATGTGGGTACTAATTGACGAACGCTCAGGCATTTTACATGCACTCAATGCTTTAACTGTATCAAATCTCTCCCGCTTTATTTGTAACCGAAACATCGACTTTAGTGTGAAGATATCATATCCCAAGCGATCATGTTTTCATGATCCTGTAATAATTTGGGAGTCATGGTGGCTAACATTAGGCTACCAACAATCAGGGAGTCATTTTGGTACTTATCACAAGCAGTTTTGACTTCAGTTGGATCATTTCTAGCAGGAGCATTTGGAGGGGGGTTTTCAAGGACATAGAACTTCTTTTCATGCCTAAGTACTGCACTTAGGAAGCGAAACCATTCGATGAAGTTCGTTCCATCCAATTTTTCCTTATCTAGGATTGACCGTAGTGTGAATTGGGATAAATTGTTTGAGTTTGAATCTGAGATAGACATCTACAAAACATGATTTAATTTTAGTAACTTTAATATCTCAAATAAATGGATTAACCTTTCCAAAATCATTTGATTTGAGCTAAGATCCATATTTCACCTATTTCCATAAATGGCCAAGCAACTGTCTATGGAATTAGGCTATTTAGGTAGGCATCATCCAATTATGTTTAACATAACTCTTAGATGTTGTGGGATCCTATTCAATATATCATATATTGAAATTGGCACATTTAATCCCACTTCAATGACTTGAAAATACTCATAAATGGCCAAGCAACTGTCTATGATATTCTCAAGTAAACAAATCATACTAAGGTATCGTGATCCCACCTAAATACTGGACTTAGGATTTACTGGGATCAGTCGTCCAAAATACGACTATTTAAGTGAATGGGCAAGCAACTGTCCACTTAAATCTCAATATTTTGGCTCCTTGTCTAACACTACATTCAACCGGCATGATTGGTTAAACACTGACCACACCGGAATCCTGTATGCTTGACAAGTACCTTAAACAGGTGGCGTTACATTTACATTTTGTAAAAGGTTTAATTTTAGAAAACATTCTAGTTCCTTTTAAAACGTTTGATTTCATCTCTAAAATATTGTTTTAAAAGTTTTAAATCGGTTTGATTTTGATAAACATATCAATTTTAAAATATCATATTTTATTTACCGATTTAAAATTTGTTTTGCGTTTGATTTTATTTTAAAACGTTTGCAATTATTATAACAATAATAAAGCAATAAATAAAAGCAAGCACAAAATAAACAACCACAACAATAATATATGGATTTGCCCATAATGTGGTGTTGTGAGCCAACACAACAACCACGGTCAATATTAAGGACGTCTTTAAGCTCCCATTGGCCTCGCCATCTTGGTGAACTCCAGTGACTCTGTCTCGACCTCTTGGAACGCCGTCTTCAGATTTGAAAAATAGAAAATACAACATGTCTATTCTATTTACATTTGTCCCTATCTAGGAAATTTAAAATCGAAAAATACATCCCACGCAATTATTACATTTTAATTTTCCAAAACATAAATATAAATCAACCACGGGTCTTTGGGGCAAACCATTTATTATACATATTTTAAACATAAAATAAGACAATTTGGTCGAGATGATTTATAATAAATAAAGTGACCAAATTATACGAAACAAAATTTCATATGGCAAAAATTAATTGACTCATTTTAATCTGTAAGTTAACAAACCTAACCCAAAAAGAAAAATAACCCATTAAAAACGGGACATGGCCCATCCTACGGCCCAACCATCTAGGGCACAAGCCCAATACCCGAGAGACCACCTTATTGTCCGATGCACCACTAGGTTACAACCAGACCTGATTAAGAAAACAAAGGCCTTTTAGGCCTAAGACCAATAACCTAAAACAATTAGGGTAAATGGTAATAATCCAAAATGTGGCTCTATGTTGATCGAGGCCAAGACAACAACTGTTTTGGACCATAGCCCTAGCCATATTACGTATCACCAAATTGTGGCCAAAACACGTCACCAAAACATAGTCGGGACATGTTATGAAACATCATTCGATAGTGCATGACCCGAACGCCACTATCCGACAACCGTCCCTTATCCAACCGGCGATAACCAACAAAAACAGCCTTAGCCTGTTTAGCAGCCGGCGACCAAAACCTCATGTGATGTTTAACATGTTACAATCCAGTGGACATTTCAGTGGCATGCCATCTGAAGATCCTCATTTGCATCTCAAAACCTTTATGGAAATCACTGATTCTTTCCAACTCAGTGGAGTAACTGATGAAGCCTTACGACTGAAGTTATTTCTTTTTTCACTTAGAGATATAGCAAGATCATGGTATAATTCATTGCAGCCTAATTCTATTGAAACTTGGAATGACATGGCTGAAAGATTTGTAAACAAATATTTTCCACCAACACGGAATGCTAAGTCCAGAAATGAGATAAGCATGTTTAGACAAATGGACGATGAAGCTATTCTGGTTGCTTGGGAAAGGTTTAAAGAGTTGTTAAAGAAATTTCCTCACCATGGCATACCCTACTGTATACAGCTAGAGACATTCTACAATGGTTTAAATACCACTGCTAAACAGATGCTCGATGCTACAGCAGGAGGAACCTTCACCTCTAGTACCTATAATGATGGTTATGAGATTTTGGAAAAGATTTCTAGCAACAATGGTTATTGGTCTGATCCACGTGCACTAGTACCCAGAAAAACTGCAGGAATTCATGAAATAGATCCTTATACTGCACTTACTGCACAACCACATCAATGGCCAACATGATTAAAAACATGTCAGCTGCCACTAATGTGAATATTGTTGTTGCAGCATCTGTTCATAAACCTTTGCCCGTACAGTTTGCTGCCACTAATGTGAATATTGGATAGGACCCGAGGGTCAACTACTGGGTTACCGGGTTCTAGTCCATACCGGTTTACCCGTAGTTTGGTTTCTATGTCGGGTTTCCACGTCAGGTTCTGTGCTGGGTTCCCGGGTCAGGTTTCCCCATGTCGGGTTCCGATGTCGGTTTTCCTCGGTTTATCTGGTATTTCTCCCGGGTTTGGCAAATCCCAGGACTACATCCGGTTTACACTCCATACCGTGATTTTGTCCCTATCCGAGTTTCTCCACCAAGATATGGGCGATTCCCGGTTGATCGAAGGAATCCCCCAGAGTTTTCTTCCCAACACTGATGTAGCCCATCCTATGTCACTTTAACCCATTAATTGAGAGCTTAAGCATTCTTAATCCCATTCCCACAATACAAAAAACAAATTAACAATTTCAATACAAATCCCTAGTGTGAGATTACCTCTCACTAAGCTGTTGAAGACAACCCTAAAAATATGAGGTTTCCAGACTATACCATTCCCATGATCACACCAAAATCCTTAAAACAACAAAGGAATTTGTTAGAGCATAAATATGTTGGATGCAAGATCATAGAAGACTGAATGTCAAAGTTCAAGAAAGTCAAAGCTGAAAGTCAACTCTCATTGTGAAGTCAAAGTCAATGTAATAAAATGTCAAAGTCTTAGTTAGTAAGTTTTGTTTTAAGAATGTAGTTTAGCTTTTGGTTTAATAGTCTTGTAGTTGTCAGAAACTAAAGTGTAACAATTTTCAGAGAACATACGCAGAGATCATTGTAGAGAGAGAAAGCTAGAGAGAGAGAAAGTGTATTGTGAAGATTGTATACGAATTCATCTTTGAAATTGAATCAGGTTGAATAATCATTCTATTTATTGTTAATTGTTAGATTCAGTAAGAAATTGATAATCAGGGACAATAACAATTGGTATCAGAGTAGATCTGATTTGAAATCAAGAAAATTGGAAAGTTCGCACTGTGTTCTTGAGTCGAAGATCAATTTTGAATTTTTGAGCGAATTTGTGAGTTTAATTGATTAGAGTTGGTTCGTTTTATGGTTTAGATCAAAATTGTATATGTTAATTCAAGTTCTGCACTGTAATTTGTGTGAATTTGGTGAGATTTTAGAGTTTTTGAGTTCACGAGTTTTCATCACTGTATTTGATTCGATTTGTAATTGTTAGTGTGTCTTATCGAATTTCATTGGAAGAAACGGTTTCTAGAAGTATTGGTGATTGAATTGTCAAAATTTCAGTTTGTAATTCGAAGTATTGATAGGATTTTGAGTCGATCAGAGGCTATTTTTCTACGAGATCTCAAGAACTCGCAGATATTATCAAAAACTCGCAGATCTACTCAAGAACTCGCAGAGTGTTTGGATTTCGCAGAATTACATTAGTTTTCGCATAGTGTTGAATTCTGAAATTTCATAAATGTAGAATTCGCAAGTGTGTCTCTTCAAATTTCATAGAATTCGCAGTTCAGTGTGTTCAGAATTCGTATTGGTTTATTTGGTTTACTCCAAGGATAGAATTCGCAGGTGTCTGAAGTGCGAATTTCATAGAATTCGCATGTGTGTGTTCTGAGAATTTCATAGAATTCGCATTGTTGATTTGTGCGAATTTTCAGAATTCGCATAAGTATTCTACGAAAAGTTGTTTAGAAAATCGCCTAAGTGTTCTTTTCGCATAAGTCTTATATACGAATTCTTCAAAATTCGTATATAAGTATTTTACGAATTCTTAGGATTCGCACAACTCTATACCACGAATTCCTGAGTTTTCGCAAAAGATTATCTTACGAATTCTTTTGTATCTCATAAAAGTTTTTCATACTTTTCTAAGTATTGGATTCATGTATCTCTATCTTGCGAATTCTGAAGTTTGTCTCTCTATGCGAATTCTGAGTTTCTTTTGCTTACGAATTCTGAAGTTGGTATTTGTAATGTGCGAATTCTGAAGTTTGTTTTGTATGAATTCTGTGTGTATCTCATTGATTTGCGAATTCCTTGCATCTTCTGTGTAGTTTGTGAATTCTATACTTGTAGATTTTTGGAAATTTCATTTCTGATTTTCTTTCAAGTTTTTCTGTATTATTGTGATTTCAAATTGGACTAACGGTCCTTTTCAAGTTTCTTATTGAATATTTCTTAATCAGGATGACTTCTAAAGATGCTCTTTCGATTGGTACGGATGTAAAGCCTCCTGTTCTATTCAAAGGAGAATATGAACAGTGGAAGGATCACTTTCTCGATTTTGTTTACCGTCATACAAATGGGGAAAACATTTTGCTATCCATTACTGAAGGTCCTATGATTCCTCCCACAATGGAAATACCTGATGATGAATCTTCAGACAGTGAGGATGGAGACGAGGACAGAGTGAGAAAGACAAAGACTGTTGCTAAGGATTTTGCTCAGTACACTGACGAACAGAAGAGCAAATTCAAAGCTGATAAACAAGCCAGATCTCTTCTACTTCAGAGTATCCCAAATGAGATTTACACTAAGATCGACAGCTACAAAGAAAACGCGAAAAATATGTGGGATCAGTTACAGAAGATGATGATGGGCTCCAAGGTGGGAAATCAGATGAAAGTGGCCAATTGTATAAACAACTATGAAGAGTTTAAGGCCAAAGAAAATGAAATCCTGGAGGAAACATATGAGAGATTCGTGCTTCTACTAAATGAACTTTCAAAGAACAAAGTCAAGAAGAAGCAGATCGAGAACAATGTCAAGTTCCTAAGCATTCTGCAGCCCGAGTGGAAGAAGCACACTCGTAGAATGAAACAGATAAAGGATTTGAGTGACATTCCACTGCATGAGGTTTATGAGACACTAAGACAGAATGAAGAAGAGGTCGAAGAGAAAAGGGTTGAGAAGAAGAAAACTGAGAAAATGTCAGATCCTATTGCCTTAGTAGTTGGTGAGAAAGAGAAGGAAAAGAAAGAAAAGAAGAAAGAAGTGATTCCCAGTTCTGATTCTGAGTCTGAATTTGATAGTGACGACGGAGAGAACCTAAAGCAAGATATGCTTTTATTGACCCGAGCATTTCAAAAGAAGTTCTACAAGAAACCGGGTTCTAATTCTCAAAGGTATTCCTCGTCCGGATCAAAGAACCATGAACATCGGGAAAGAGTTGAAGGAAAAAGATTTGAGGAGAAAAGATATGTGGAAAGAAAGCCGGAAGAAAGAAAGAAGTTTGTGAATGATTATACTGGTGCTGAAAAGAAGACAGATGACCTGATAAAATGCTACAATTGTGGTAAAGTCGGTCACTACGCAAAGGACTGTCAGAAGCCCAAAGTTCGAAATTCAGACTATTTCAAGAACAAGATTCTCTTGGCCAAGCAACAAGAAATTTCAACTGTATCCCCAACAAATGCTAAACACGAAGAAACTGAAAGTGGATATCTAGATGAGAGTTATGATCAATCTACATCGAATCCACTCCCTCACGAACATAAGTGGACCAAAGAGCACCCGATAAGCCAAATCATTGGAGATCTATCAAAACCGGTGCAAACTAGGTCTGCAACTTTAAACATGTGTATGCATGACTCCTTTCTGAGTAAGATAGAGCCCACTCGCGTATCCGAAGCTCTAGCTGACTCGGATTGGGTGACTGCTATGCAAGAGGAGCTGAACCAGTTCGAAGCTTTAAAAGTCTGGAGACTTGTACCAAGACCTGAAGGTAAATCTGTAATTGGTACAAAATGGGTATTCAAGAATAAAAAGGACGAAGATGGTATCGTAATCAGAAACAAAGCACGACTTGTCGCAAAAGGCTACAGGCAAGAGGAAGGCATTGATTACAATGAGACTTACACTCCAGTGGCACGTATTGAAGCAATCAGAATGTTTCTTGCGTATGATGCTCACAAAAACTTCACAGTCTATCAGATGGGTGTGAATACTACCTTTCTGAACGACATTCTTAAGGAGGAAGTCTACGTCTCACAACCTGAAGGCTTTATGAAACCAGACAAACCAGATCACGTCTACATACTGGATAAAGCAATTTATGGTCTTAAACAAGCGCCTCGAGCCTGGTACGAGGTATTATCAAAGTTTTTGGTCAAGTCAGGCTTCACAAAAGGTAAAATCGATACTACTTTGTTCATTAAAAAGGAAAAGGCTGATATCATTCTTATTCAGATATATGTGGATCACATCATATTTGGATCTACAAATCCCAAATTCTGTAAGAATTTTTCTAACCTTATGGTGTCACATTTTCATATGAGTATGATGGGAGAGATGAATTTCTTTCTCGGATTACAAGTCAAGCAATTTTCAACGGGGATTTTTATAAACCAAGCTAAGTACATTTTTGATATTCTTTGGAAATTCAAAATGGAAACTTGTAAACCTATTGGAACCCCGATGGCACCGGGAACTAAGATTGGCATGGATCCTTTGGAAAACCTGTCGATGTTAGAACCTATAGAGGGATGATTGGTTCTTCAATGTATTTAACTTCAAGTAGGCCAGATATTATGTTCTCTACATGTCTATATGCAAGATATCAGGCTAATCCAAAAGAATCCCATATGTCTGCAATTAAGCGCATATTTAGATATCTGAAGGGGACTGCAGATCATGGTCTGTGGTATCCTAAAGATACTGGTTTTGAACTGACAGCTTACTCAGATGCAGATCATGCAGGCTGTATGTTAGACAGGAAGAGCACATCGGGTCATATACAGTTTCTTGGAGATAAACTCGTTAGTTGGGCATCAAAGAAACAACTGTGTGTTTCCACTTCAACGGCTGAGGCAGAGTATGTTGCTGCTGCAAGCTGCTGCTCTCAAGTGTTGTGGATGAGGATGCAACTACGAGATTATGGCTTCAAATTTGACAAGAACCCGATATACTGTGACTCAAAGAGCTCTATTGCCATATCAGCAAATCCTGTTCAGCATACAAAGACCAAACACATAGACGTACGATATCATTTTATCAAAGACAATGTCGAAAAAGGTACAATAGAACTTTATTTTGTAAACACTGATTATCAGCTTGCTGATTTTTTTACCAAGCCTTTCGACGAAAAGAGATTTAATTTTCTTATGTCGAAACTTGGTATGATTAATCTCAAGATATAATTTGTGATTACCTATTAAAGTTTTCTTATTGTTATTTGTATTCATTTCTTTATCATTATTCGGAAAAGATATCTGCACTTTAACGTGTGTTCATGATCTCAGGGGGAGTGGGAGATGTTTAAAAGATAATCTATATCCATTTGAGGGGGAGTTAACAATTTCTGCATATGATTAACTGATAAATTTTTATGATGCATACATGCAAGGGGAGTAAGCGTAAGAATAAGGAGTACTGAATATGATTTCTGATTACTTCAGATCAGAACTCATACATTCAATGTTTTACTGCTTTATGTCATTTTATTTTTTCAATAAAGTTTTGAATAAATTTTGTACTTTGACGGACTTTTTGACTGATGCAGATTGAGAGGATGCTTACATGATCATATCATTATGACTTTAAGTTGACTTCATGAGATTTAAGACCGTTCGAAAAGGTTTATTTCTATTCTTAATCTCATATATGGTTGAAAGAAGGACGACTTTAAATCATAGAAAACATGTTCTTAAATGTTCAAACCACTTCTGATTCTTAAACGATTTAATGAATTTAGAAGTGTGATTTTAAATGTTTTCATTTTATTTGTGCTTCAATGATCACCGAACCGTGTGTTTCCAAAGATAAATACTTGCATATTGTCTTTTCAATATACTGTCAAGTATTCACACACACCGATTTAATATTTTGTTGATTTTGTTCTTACCATGTCTCAAAATTTAAACAAAATTTTCGATGGTAAGACACCCCGATTGAACTTCAATGAATTTTGAGCGTGATTTCATTTCTAAACGTTCTTTCAAGAATGTCTATATCTTGTTTTGTATAGACAAAATCCAATTTTTGCTGACCTAAGCTTTATTTGTTAAATCATTCAGATTATGATCTTTATCATATAATGTCAGATTTTCAAACAAGTTTCTTGTATTCATTTCATTCATTCAATATACTTGTTTTGAAAAGTCTTCAATGTTTCAAATGCTCAAATCTTCATGATTATCTCATTGAGCATACAGATATCTGACTTGTATATTTTGTGCTTTAACTGATATATTTAAACCATTTGAGAAACATGTTCTATTAGGACAAGATGGGTTCGTTTTGTGAGATTTAGCTGAAACTTCTATGGATTCACGTTAACCAGTGTTTCCTACCCAAGAAGTTAATCCTATAGTGATTGATGTGTGAGGAGTCAAATACTGAATGTGGGTTGAGTGATGAGGTAAAATGAAAAAAGAGTTTGGTTAGAAGCGAGCTCAATGATTAAAAGAAAGAGGGTGTGAGAACAGAGTAAAATAATATCAAACTCTGCACCAACTTTTTCTGAGTCGGGCAGTCACATTACTAGTGCTTCACAATTCTTCGTGAGCATTGTTGAAACAGGCAACTAGCCCATGTCAACTCTTGATTAAAAACCTCACCAGCCACTCATTTTCTTCTTCACAAGAAAATGTTTCATATTTTCAAGGGGACGCAACACATATGCTATCTGATTTTCATTTGGAAAATCTGGATATTGAAAAAGAAGGAAGTTTGCCCCACCTTCGCACTTTGATCATGCACAATAGAGTATGTGTTTAATTATTGTTGTCTCAGTGGTTTACACAATTTTGAGCCTTATACAAAGCAATCATCATGTGCTTAATTCTTTCAAACACTTGCACAAACACACAAGGAAATTTGTTTTTCTTGTCATAACGTTCATAGAAATTCCTTTGTGGTGTTTCGATAATTGAATGGAAGACCTGGAGGAGTGAACATCACAAAAGCTCCTTTCCAATGTGTATTCGTTACACACAGTAACTTCGTGTTACTGATAGGCATCTTAACTAATTTATTTGTTGATTAAGGTGTTACACTCATATTTTGTTTGAATTTGCAAAGATTCGGATGCATATCTTTATGGATCAACAAATAATCAGAGGCTCTTGATAAGATCAGTGGTCAGAATAGATGAAGTGACATTTCTTGTTGAAAGTTTTGATGATCTCGATGCTGTAATCATCAAAAAAGGGGAGAAGACAAAGTTAAAGAAATGTATGGAAAGAAAAGTTTGTATCAGATATGGAGAAAGAATTCAAGAAATGTATGATTAAGAAATGTTATCGATGGGAAGAAGATAAAGAAAATTATTGGAAAGTATTCAATGTTAGAGCAAAAATATGTTGGATACAAGATCATGAAGACTAGAAGTCAAAGTTGAAAAGTCAAACTCTCATGGAAAGTCAAAGTCTAAGTGTAATAAAGTCAAAGTCAATGTTGTTTTGTAATTGTGTTTTTGTTTTCTTTGTAAATGTGTGAGGGTATAAATACCTTGTGTCTTTGTATTCTTTGTAAGATTGTAAGTCATTGAGTGAAGTGAGTAGATTAGAGTAGAGCATTATAGAAAATCATTCTAGAGAGAGAGAGTAGTGAGAGAAAGTGAAAGTTGTGAGATTTGTAATTGTTTGAATTGAATCAATGACATATGATTACGATTCTTCATCTTGATCTGTTTACGATTAGAACTTGATAAGATTTGGGAATAACAATTGGTATCAGAGCAGAAGAGATTCAGAAAACATGGATTAATTTCAAGATTTTGGTCGACTTTTGGAAGAACTCGCAAGTTACTATTCAAGATTCAAATTGGCTTGAGAAAGATTATTGGAAGTTGAAAGATAAAGTTCAAAGAATTCTTTGACGATGAGCTGATTTTCAAAAAAAAAATTAAAGATAATTTTGTCAAAGAAAACCGAGCTGAAACTGAAGATAATTTCTTTCTGAAGTCTGGAAAGAGGTTTTATAACCTTGGGGAGAATGCTACTTTGTTTGAAGAAAGATTTTGGAAAGAATACTGAAATTGTGAAGAATGTGTTGAGTACAAAGGGGAGATTGATCTTAGATGTCTGTTTTGCTAAAACTGTTAAAAGGGGCAGATTACATTTACTGAGCTTAAAGAGAGAAGATTATTCTACAAAATCTTGTTGATGATCTTGAATCCAATGGGGGAGAATGTTAGAGCATAAATATGTTGGATGCAAGATCATAGAAGACTGAATGTCAAAGTTCAAGAAAGTCAAAGTTGAAAGTCAAAGTTCAAGAAAGTCAAAGTTGAAAGTCAACTCTCATTGTGAAGTCAAAGTCAATTTAATAAAATGTCAAAGTCTTAGTTAGTAAGTTTTGTTTTAAGCATGTAGTTTAGCTTTTGGTTTAATAGTCTTGTAGTTGTCAGAAACTAAAGTGTAACAATTTTCAGAGAACATACGCAGAGATCCTTATAGAGAGAGAGAAAGTGTATTGTGAAGATTGAATATGAATTCATCTTTGAAATTGAATCAGGTTGAATAATCATTCTGTTTATTGTTAATTGTTAGATTCAGTAAGAAATTGATAATCAGGGACAATAGGAGATATGCTTACCTTGGCGTAGAAGGACACTACACCTTAATTGCCTTTCCAAACCTCTAGCCCTTGAATAAAAATCTTGCAAAGGTCGTCTACCCTCTTTGTAGTCACCGTCTATAAAAATGAAGGAGGAAAATAAGGGTTTTAGGGGATTTAGCCCTCTTTTCTCTTATTCTCACCCAGGCCCCCAAGCTTCTACTTTTCTCACAAAAGCCACTAAACCTTTTAATTGAAGGAAAGCAAACACGATTATTACAACATCCTCCCCTCAAAAGAATTATGTCCCCCGAATTCCATCATTGAACAATTGGGGGTATTGGGACTTCAGGTCCGCTTCTACTTCTCAAGTTGCCTCATGGCCCTTGTGATAACGCCACTGAACTTTCACAAGAGAGATTTCCTTGTTTCTCAACTTTCTGATCTTACGATCCACAATTGTTAACGGTTCTTCAATATAACTCAACCTTTCATCCACTCGAATATCCTCTAGCGGCACAGACATATCCACTTCGACCAAGCACTTCCTCATATTCGACACGTGAAAAGTAGGATGGATTCCTCGTAGCTCTTCGAGTAGTTCCAATTTATACACCACTTCACTCATACGTTCGGTTATGGCAAATGTCCTGACATGCCTGGGTCGTAACTTTCCTTTCTTTCCAAAACAGACCACACCCTTCCATGGTGAGACCTTCAACATCACATTGTCTCCCACATGGAAATCGATCAGTTTTCTTCTTTTGTTCGCATACGTGTTTTGATGGTCTTGAGCCACTCTTAACTTCTTGCTGGTTGATTTTGTCGGGGTTAATTGTACAATTTCAGGTCCCGCCAACTGTTTCTAACGGGTACGTCTCTTTGATAGGCAAAAAGTGAGCCGACTTGGTGAGATGATCCACTATAAACTAAATGACGTCATACCCCTTTAAAGTCCTTGGTAACTTAGTGACGAAGTCCATTGTAATATTATCCCACTTCCACACTAGTATCACTAAGGGTTGTAATTCCTCGTAGGGTCTCTGATGCTCCGCCTTGACCTTCAAACAAATCAGACACCTCTCTACAAAATGCGCGATATCTTTCTTCATTCCTGGACAATAAAATTGTCGTAGGTCCCGGTACATTTTATTGGTTCCCGGGTGTACCGAATAACGTGACCTATGCGTTTCTTCTAGAATACTCTCATGCAAGCCTCCCATCTTAGGAAACCATACTCGGTTCCCTAAACATTTCACCCCGCTACTATTATCCTCTAACGATGATGTAATTCGACCATCCTCTCGCTCTTCAAATCCTTCCCCAATAATACTTCCTCTTGGAACTTCTTAATTTCCTCTAAGAGATTGGAAGTTGCTTCAACCTGAAAGGCTAACACCTTAGTTGGTTCTCCTCTATCCTTTTGACTTAAAGTATCGGCTACCACATTCGCCTTACCAGGATGGTAAAGAATCTCACAATCATAATCACTCAACAACTCTACCCATCTCCTCTATCTCATATTCAACTCCTTCTGATCAAATAAGTGTTTGAGACTTTTATGGTCAGTATAGATCTGACACCTGACCCCTTATAGATAATGCCTCCATATCTTTAATGCGAAAACCACAACTGCTAACTCCATGTCGTGCGTAGGATAATTCTTCTCGTGGTCCTTCAAATGATGGGATGTATAAGCAATCACCCTGCCATTCTTCATCAATACACACCGTAACCCCAACTTGGATGCATCACCGTATATCACAAATCCCTTTGTCCCATTCGGTAAGGATAAGATCAGCGCACTACTCAACTTCTCTTTCAACTTATTAAAAGTTGCTTCTTGGGCCTCGCCCCACTCAAATTTAACACTCTTCTTGGTCAATGCAGTCAATGGCGTAGCTATCCGGGAAAAGTCCTGAATGAACTTCCGATAATAGCACGCTAGACCAAGGAAACTTCTCACCTCAGAAGGTGATTTCGGTGTGTTAGGTCACATTCAAGTCATATCAATAAAAATAACAAGATTATTCAAAGTCTAGAGAGAGAGAGAGTAGAGAGAGAAACTGTGAAGTTGTATATCTAACAATCACAATGTGTTCAATGTTACAAGAACTCTCAGACTATTATTACTCTCATATACCTTCTCACCACCCTACATACTATATTACAAACACTCATACTAAAGTCTATCTATACAAGGGTTGACTTATACAAGACTTGACTTTACATATATTGACTTTTCTACTTTAAATCTTGGATACAATTATACACTAACAATCTCCCCCTTTGTATTCAAGATTTAACAAAAATTTGACAATAGTCTTCACCTCTTGATTCTTCAAAACTTTATCTCTGAGGACGTTAAACTTTGAAGCTCTGATAATCTTTAAACTCTAATGCTTTTGAAGAATCTTGAAAAGTCATTCACAATGTCTTTGAACAGTCATCAAGTCTTGAACAAAACATTTGAAACTTCTTTGATCTTCTTTAAACTTTGAGAAATCTTTCAATTTTGAGGAATCTTTCAATGCTCATATTTTCATCTCTGTGATCTCTGACTATCTTTAAGCAAACAAACTTTCTTGAATCATCTGTCTGTCTTTTGACATGAAATTCCAGAAATGTATCCTCGATTTTTATAAACTTTCACCAATCTTTTCAATTGACTTTTATCTCCCCCATTTTCTTCAGAAGATCTTTCAAACTTCACTTAATCTTCATCTGACTTGAAAATCCAGAATTTCTCCCCCTTTTTGATGAGTTTTGAGCAAAATCATCAAAACCTTTTTCAAGTCAATGTCTTTGAAAATTTATCTTCCTCTTTATGATCTACTGACAGTCTCCCACTTTATGATACAATAACAATCTCCCCCTTTATAAAATGACAATCTTCGCACTTTTGATTTGTGTATCCGTCAATTCATAAGAAATGTATATACCTGAATCTTTTCAAATTCAGATATAATAAACGTGGTAACCCTGAATCAACAAATGATACAGTTAGAATGCATGTAAGTAGCACGGAGCCACTTTGTACAACGGATGTACATTAGAAAGGAGTTTTTGAGATGTTCATGTGACCCAGATTACTAGCATACTATTTCACAACACAGATTAAGAACACATTTATATTAGATCAAATCACATTATTACAATTAATCACAGATCTAACTCGTAGTTACAAGTCTCACGTATGTTCACTGTATGTATGCGAGTTCTTACCAATCTCTCTGAATGTATCTATGCGCGTGCGTGATTACAAATCTAACACAAAGTAAACCTATTTATACTAAGTCAACATTCGTTGACTTTACAACAAGATCACCTAGACTTTAGAACAATTACATAACAGACCCTCACTTTTAATCTTGAATACAATATACATCCAACAATCTCCCCCTTTGGATTCAAGATTAAAATTTTTTTTGACGATTATCTTTAGGTCTTCTTATCTTCAAACAATCTTTAGCAAACAGTCTTTATCAGCTTTGTATGAACTTTAATATCTTGAACATCTGAAGTGAATCTTCCCTCTTCTTTCAAACTTTTGACTTTGAAATCACTTGATTCAAACAACTATTTATCTGATTTGAATATCTTCCCCTTTCATTACATCTCCTTTGAAACAACTTTGAATAAACACCATTAATTTCAATCTCCCCCTTTGTTTCCAAAAGAATCAAATTTGAAACCTCGAGCTTTGTCAAACAACTTGTAACTTACTTGAACTTGAACAACTGAGACTTTTCTACAATTGTGTAAAGTGTAAACTGACTTTGAAACTTTTATATATCTCCCCCTTTTTGATGAATTGTGAGAATCAGAATCATCAAAACTTTTGCAAAGTCAGATCGGTATTTCAATGATGTATCCCAAATCATCTGTAAGCACAATCTACATGACTAACAAACTTCCCTTCTTGGTAAGATATAAACATTCTCCCCCAATATATGAACAGATCTGATAATGAGCCGTCAATTCATGAATGTATTTATCCGAATCTTTTCAAATTCAGACAAATTCTGAGTTGTAACCCTGAATCAACATATGAAACAGTTAGAAATGTCTGTCAGTAACACAAAGTTACTGTGTACAATGAATGTACAATGGAAGGAGCTTAAGATGATGTTCACTCCCCAGGACTTTCATTCAATCATTGAAAAACACAAGGTAATTCTATGAATGTTCTGATAGAAAAACAGATTTTTTGTGTGCTCATGCTTGTGTTATGAAAGAATTTGCACAATGATTGATGTTTAGGCTCAAAATTATGTAAACCAGTGAGACAACAAAGGTTATACATAGACTCAAATGTGCATGAGAAAGGGTCGAAGATGGGGCAACTTTCCTTCTTTTTCAATATCAGTATCTTCCAAGTGAAGAACCAATAGCGTATGTCCTGCTTCTCCATAAAATGTGAAACATTCTCTTTTTAAGAAAAGAATGAGTAGCTGGTGGGGTTGTATGCAAGAGATGGCATGGGCTAGCTAGCTTTTTCAATGATGATCACCAAAGAATGTGAACCAATCAGATTATGTGGCTGCCCGGCTCAGAAAGAATTTGGTGCAGAGTTTAATATTCTTTTACTCTGTTCTCTCACCCTCTTTCTTTTAAACATTGAAGCTCACTTCTAACCAATCTCTCTTTTCCATTTTATCTCATCACACACCACTCTCAATTCTTTTGAACCCTTTCCCCTTAATCACTCAAAAGATTACTTCCGGGGTAGGAAACACTGGTTATCGTGAACCCATGAAAGTTCTGTTAAGCTCACACATTGAATCCCATGTATTGTCCTAAAAGCATGTATTGCCTCAATGATTTTCTTGACATTTAAGCACAAGAAATCATTTGTCAGTATATATATGCTCATCAAAAATCAGAATGAAGGTTGAGCATTTTAAGCATTTGAGGTTTCTCAAAACTTTGTATGAATGAATAATCATGAAAGAATAGAAATGTTTTGAGAATCTGACAATGATAAAATCAGATCAAAAATATCATGAAGAATTAGAATAAGGGATATCAAAGACGAATATTGTTTATATGAACAATATATAAACATTTTAACAATGAAAGCACATATAATGATGAAATGACGTCTGATTCAAACAACAATGACTACAATCGGGAGTATTACCATAGAAAGATTTATCATTTGATACATGGTAATAACAAAGTAAAAAATATTGTACTGAACCGATGTTTATAAGAATACTTGAAAAAGTATATGAAAATAAAATATACAAGTATTTTTCTTTAAGAACACATGGTCAGATAATCATGAAAGTATCCAAGTAAAAATCATTTAAAATCGCACTTCGAAATTCATAAAACATTTTGAGAATGCGAAGTGGTTTGAACATTTTAAAAACCTGATTTTTACAAGTGAAAGTTGTTCATATTTCAACAAGTGTTAAAGATTAAGGCATAGAAAGATATACATGTAAGCTCCCCCTAAAATGAATATTCTCGTTTAAGCTTCCTCGAAATCTGTAACAATTCAAATTATTAGAAAAATATAACAATGAAAATATCTCCTCCCCCCAAAAGATATAGCAGTGTAATTCACTAACTCCCCCTCAAATTAAAAAACTTCTAGAAAAGATGTTATCTCTTAAGCATCCATCAGAAGAAAAACAATTTGAGATCGGATTCTGAACAGTAGTATTCAAAAGCCATGATTACATATTCTCCGGTGAGAATAGTAATATGCAATGTACCAATGAAGAACGGGTTCTGATATGATATAACTATAAACCATAGTTCTGAAACATTGATGAACAGGTCTTGAATTGTTTTATCCAAGAGCAATAGTTCTTTCTCCCCCTTAAACCTTGGGTGTCTGCAACACAGATTCAGTTTTTGGTACCCACTGGTATTTGGGTCCTGATTTGTTAGTTGCAGTTTTTTTGGAGGAAATGTAGTAAGAACCATACCAGCTATTTTCATAATTTTTGTTAACAAAATCATTTGAGACACAATAAGAACAATTAATTTTCTTTTGTGCTAACCTGGTCAATTGATTGATAGTGTAAACCAGATCAGGTTTGCCAAAAGTTTTACCTTTAGGAGTATTGTTCATTTGAGCATTGGATGCATGCACAAATGATTTTTCTTCTTTCTTCTTCTCCTCTGAAGATCCTTTAACTCTCCAAAACCAATTCTTTTTATCTTTCTCATCTTTCTTTCTCCAGGTCATTTTCTGCTGAGTTTTATTCTTCTTGATATTACCTGAACCATCAACATTTATGTCATAGAAAAGATTAGAAGGACGAATCTGATCATTTGATTTAGAAGTATGACTGTCAATTGAATCAAATAAAGGATTAATAGAAACATGTGTGAAAATTGAACTTGCAGTTGATTTGAATGAACATTCAGATGCAGCTAGATCATCTCATGGTGATTGAGCTATTGATTCAGGTGTCTTATGCTCAGTCAGCTTCACCTTGAACATGATCTCCTTAAGTTCTTTTATCTTTGTTGACAGACAGTTTCTTTCCTTTGACAGTATGTCAAACTTCTTATGCAACTCAAATTTTGCATTCTTCTCCTTCTGAATGTTTGTTGACAGCTCAGATAGCTTTCCATTCAGCTCCTTTATCTCAGCTTCAAATGCTTTCTTTTCTTCTCCAAAATCTTTCTTTACACACTTTTGCTCAGCTATCTTTTTTTCCTTATCAAACTTATCTCTCTCCATTATGATTACTTTCTCAAAGTCTGAAACTTGTTGAGAAAGCTTTACACATTTAAGCTCCACTGTTTTCTTCTCTTCAAAAGCTTTTCTTGAAAATTCTGAAAACTTTTAGCAAAATATTTTCTTTCTTTCTCAAAATCAATTCTTTCTTTCTTCTCTTTATCCATTTGAGCTTCTAATTCATATATTTTCTTCTTCGGCTCAGCATTATTTCTCTCAATTTCTTTTCTCTTCTTCTCAGTCTTCTTCAACTCATCTTGATCTGTTGAAATTTTATTTTCTTTAATCGCTTTCTCTTTCAGCATGTTTATTTCAATTTCCAAACTGAACACTTTATCTTTCAACTTATCTCTTTTAGCATAGAGTAGGGAATTTGACTTTCTAAGTGCTTCAGATGTCTCACTAGCAATGTTAGCTTTCCTTCTGTGATCATCAATCTCTCTTTGCATTTGTTCCTTTTTAGACCAAGTAGAGCTTGAATTAAGACTTTCAGACTTTTTCAGCTTGTCTTGAAGATTTAAGATCTCTTTCTTTTTAGATTCAATTATTCCTGCAAAATTAATTTGAGAGTTAGCTACACAATCTGAGCAAATAAAGTTTTTCTCTGAAAACTTTATTATCTTTCAATCTATTAATTTGATCATGAAGAGATTCATTTTGAATCTTCAGATTCTTTAATTCAGCTTCCATGGCCGGAATCTCTGGCATATATGCTAAAGCACAATCTCTTTTTGTAAGCACAATATTTCCTTTCTTATCAATGTATGGCATCTTGATATCTGCAAAAAAATATAAGCTTGAAATGATCGTTAACAAGAATCAGAAACCTTGATCACACTCAAAAATATGTACCCCTCCGCAGATTTAGCACGCGGGTCCCACTACCCGGTTAGCGGGTGGGGTCAAGGGGCAACACCCTTGCGGGGTCGAGGGGCAGCGTCCCTAGAGAATTTTTTTTGACAATTAAATCTCATATTGCAACTTGATATCAAAAAAAATTTGCTAGATATGATCGTTAGTCAGAAAATCAGAAAAATCAGCAGTAAAAATCTCAGAAAATCACTCAAAAATTTTAACAAGTATAGAATTCGTATACCACTCACAACACAAAATTCGCATACAAGAATTCGTATAACACTTACAATCAAGAATTCGTATAGACTAGGATTCGCATGAAAATAATACCAAAAGGATACGAAATCTGAGCTTTTCGCATAACTGAGTGTGCAAATTCTTCGAAATTCGTATAAGACTTAGATGCGAATTCCTTGAAATTCGTAAGTCTCTCAGATACGAATTCTTCTCAATTCGTAAGTGTCTCTTCTGCGAATTCTACACTTCTCGTAGATAGCTTTGTGCGAATCCTTGATTTCTCAAATAATACTCTGTGTGAATTCCTTGAACCCTGCGAATTCTATCCTTAACAATTTTAATTCTCTGTAATGTGCGAATTCTTCCATTAAGAACACTGAAATCAACTAATCTGCGAATTCCATGACTCTGCGAGTTCTACGTGCGAGTTCTTCGTCATATCTGCGAATTCTGTGGATCTTGAGATATTTTTCACTAATTTCCACTAATTTCCACCCAAATCTCAATGTTTAACTCTGAAATTTTGTACAAATGATCAGAGTAACATCGTGAACAACCCTGTGTAAGGAATTTCTCTAAGAATAACTATTGAAGTAGAAATCGATCCATGGCAGTCCTCGAACAAAAAGTTTCTGGAAATTGAAACTTTGATCAAATTATACTAATATGTTGTTCAATTGAACATTCAACCAAAACAAGAAATGATCCAGAACTATGAACGATCACTATGAACTCGATTTCACATCCAAAACATCACTATTTCACAAATTCGATTGATGGAACAGTAACGATGAACATTGACTTTTCTTGAAATAAAAAATCGATCTTTCTGAATATTCTGATCTAGCTCTGATACCAATTGTGATCCAGATTACTAGCATACTATTTCACAACACAGATTAAGAACACATTTGTATTAGATCAAATCACATTATTACAATTAATCATAGATCTAACTCGTAGTTACAAGTCTCACGTATGTTCACTGTATGTGTGCGAGTTCTTACCAATCTCTCTGAATGTATCTATGCACGTGCGTGATTACAAATCTAACACAAAGCAAACCTATTTATACTAAGTCAACATTCATTGACTTTACAACAAGATCACCTCGACTTTAGAACAATTACATAACAGACCCTCACTTTTAATCTTGAATACAATATACATCCAACAGTTCACTCCCCCAGGGCTTCCATTCAATCATCGAAAAACCACAAAGGAATTTTCTATGAATGTTATGACAAGAAAACATATTCCTTGTGTGTACGTGAAAGTGTAGAAACGATTGAAGCTACTTAAGATTTGTCAGGCTCAAATTGTATAAATTGTTGAGACAGCAACAAATATTACACGGACTCAATGTGCATGAAAGAGGTGTAAAGGTGGGGCAAATTTCCTTATTTTTCAATATCTAAATCTTCCGATTGAAGACCATATAGCATATGTGTTGTGTCCCCAAAGAAAATGAAACATTTCTTTGTTAAGAAAGAAACGAGTGGTTGGTGGAGTTAATGCAAGAGTTGGCATGGGCTCACTGCCTTTTTCAATGATGGTCACCAAAGAATGTGAACCAATCAGTAGATGTGGCTTCCCGGCTCAGAAAGTGGTTGGTGCAGATTTTTGATATTCTTTTAACTCTTTTCTCACATCATCTTTCTTTTGAACATTTAGCTCACTTCTAACCAAACTCTCTTTTACATTTTTCTGCACCACACACTGAGAAAAGCTCAATCGGATGAGTTATCTCCCCCACTCTTTGATTTAAGACCCCTCACCCCTCAATCACTCTAGGATTACTTCCGGGGTAGGAAACACTAGTTAACGTGAATCCATGGAAGTTTTGTTTAAGCTCTCACACGAATCCCATGTAAGTCCTAAAAAAATAGTTGCTCAACAATTTAACTTGAACAGTTAAGCACATGATATCATTGTCAAAATGTATACTCATCAAAAGATATGAATGATAATTGAGCATTTGAACTTTGAAGATCTCTCAAAATAAGGAAATTGAATGAATGAAATGAAATCCAGAGAATTGTTTTGAGAATCTGACAATGTATCAATCAGATCAATTATCACGAAATATGAACATGAAAGGTTAGGGTATCAAAGAACTTGATAGTTTGTTTATGAACGAATATAAACAATTTAACAATGAACGTACAAAGATTGAAATGATAATTGGTGCTCAACAACATTGAATTGCAAACGGGGGTATTACCATCGAAAAATGGTTTCGTTATGAGACATGGTAATAACAAATTCAAATGAAGTATTGAACCGGTGTGTGTGAATACTTGACGGTATATGGACAAGATAATACACAAGTATTGATATTTGAAAATACACGGTCAGTTAAACATTAGTGCTTAATTATGAAAAACAATTAAAAATCACACTTCTAAATTCATAAAATATTTTGAGAACCAGAAGTGGTTTGAACATTTCAGAAAACATTTTTCATGATCGAAAGTTGTTCTTCTTTCAAACAATCAAAGATCTAGATCAGAAGATACTTACAATTAAGCTCCCCTCAAATCATGATAAAATAATTTATATTCAGATAAGTTCCCCTTGGATATTTTCAAAATATCCTTGTCTTTAAACATTGAAGACCGAGTCCTAAACTGATGTGTTTAGAAGTCTAAGTCTTTTAACATTAAAGATCGGGTCTTGAACTGAAATATTCAAGAGCTATAATTCTTTGAGGTACGAGTCCTAGACTGTTTTGTCTAGAATTCAACAATCTTACTCCCCCTAAACCTGTGGTACATGCAAAAACAGATTTGACAGGTTTTGGTACCCACTGGTATTTGGGTCCTGGTAAGTTAGATTTAGGAATCCACTTCTCATTAGATTTAAAACTTTTAAGTTTACTTTTCTGAGAAGTTATTCTATAAGTTTCGTATCAGTTATGAGCAGATTCTCTCTGAACAAAATCATTCTCTCCACAGTAAGAACAACATATTTTCTTTTGAGCAATCCTGATCAAATGATTAACAGAATAATACATATCAGATTTACCAAAAGAATTACCTTGATGAACTCTGTTCTTGTTGACTTTGGATGTGGATGTTGATGATTTGTCCTTTTTGTCATCAAGAGAATCTTTCACTCTCCAGACCATCTTTCCTTTCTTAGAAAAGTTCTTCTCAAGAGATTTAATATAAAATCTCGTTGGACTATCAACAGATTTGTCATAAAACAGATTAGATGGATGAATCTGAATTGATTTGACAATGTTAGATTTGACACTTTTCTTTTTGAAAACATTCTCATGAATTGAACTGAAGCAGTTTTAAAAGAACAAATTGATTCAGTTGAATTACCATGAGGTGATTGATTTATCACATCAGCGCAAATCTTATCAGATAATTCAACATTCACAACTTCTAAGTCCTTTATCTTTTTAACCAAAATGTTTCTTTCATCAGAAAGTGTGTCAAACTTCTTTTTTAAATCAGATCTAGCCATCTGTTCTTTTTGAATGTCTGTTGAAAGAACAGATATCTTGGATGAGAGCTTAGATATTTCAGATTTAAAGATTAGATGTTCTTGCTCAAAATCTTTGTCCAAGTTCTTGTTTTTCTCAGATATTTCTTTGAAAATTCTAGTATTTTTCTTTTCAAAAATTTTCTTTTTCGCATCAAAAGACTTCTTTTCTTGGAAAGATTTTCTTTCTTTTTCAAGTAAGTCTTGTAGTGTAGAAATTTGCTTGGGAAGTTCAATAGATTTATTTTCAAGAAATTTTCTCTCTTTTGCAAATGTATCCCTTTCAGTTATAATAATCTTTTCAAATTCGGATACTTGCTTTGAGAGTTTTATGCATCTTAGATCTAAATCCTTCTTCTCTTGAGAAACTTTCTTTGAAAAGTCAGAAAGCTTTTGAGTAGAAACATTCTCCAAATTTGCTTTGTCTTTATCTGCTTGGAGGCTTTTCATCAGATCAGCATTTTTGGCTTCCAATGCAGAAATTTGATCTTCAAAAGCTTTAAACTTGATGTGTAGATCAACTGATTCAGCTTTAAGTTCTGATGTTTGTTGTTCAGTTGTCTTCAGCTTGCTTTGAAGATTGGTTATCTTTCTTTCTTTGAAATTGATTTCTTTCTCTCTTGCCTAAATGATATTCTCTTTCATAGCAATATCTTTCTCTCTTGTCTTAATGATATCTTCTTTCATTTTAATTTCATTCTTTCTTGCCTTAATGACACCTACAAAATCAGATTTAGAATGATTAATACATTTTGCTCATTCAGAAGTTTTATCAGAATTAACAAATTTAGCTTTCAACTCCTGAATCTGATTTAGAAGAACTGAATTCTGATTCTTCAGTTTATCTCGTTCAACTTCTATGACAGGTATCTCAGACATATACATGATGGCACAATCTCTCCCTGATAATACAGTAGCATCTTGATATCTGGGAAAAAAAATTTACTTCAAAATGATCGTTAACGAAAATCAGAAAAATTTTGATACTATCATAAATATGTCCCCCTAGAAAAAAAAATTATGACACCTTTACTTAATGAGAAGAAATACTGAATAATATGCTTGCTTGAAGTGATCGTCCCAAAATATTCAGATAAAAATTTGACTTGAAAATCAAACTTGAACAACACTTGAAAAGATCAGAAAAATTTCTAAGGCACAAACTTGTACAACAAAGAAACACGCAAAACACTGTGGATGACACTTCGCGCTAACAGGCTTGTGCGCATTTCTGGTTCGCGCAGAGCACTATGTGCGCATTTTAAGTTCTCGCTAGAAGGATGTGCGCGTTTTGAGCTTCTCGTAAATCAACACGTGTGCGTTCTATACATAGAAAAATTTGAACAAACAAAACTCGCAAAACACAAACTCGCAAAACACTAGAACTCGCAGATCAAGAACTCGCAAACAACTTCATGCACGTTTCTGCTTCTTGCATATCACGGTTTGCGCATTTCGGTCAAGAACTCGCATAAAACAAGGAAACACCAAAATTCTTCTTCGTGCGTGTTCTTTGATGCTTGCGCGGTTAGTATCGTGCGTGTTCTTCAGATGATTCTTGTGTAAAGTCTAGATCTTGCGTGTTCTTCAGTTGTGTTCACGGATTCGATCCAAAATCTTCAAAACCTGCAATTAATACATGAAAATGCACAAATATGATCGAATATTGATACTAAACACTTTCCTAATACATGATTTTGATTAAAAACAACAAAATTTGAGCAAATCGATTCCAATAGTGTTCGACTTTTTCAAAACCGAATCCCACAAAAATTCGAAATTGAATGCAATTCAGTATGAATTTCGTAAAACAATCTACACAAGAAAGTTTCTAATACTAGATTCGAACACTATGAACTCATTTCCATGCAATAAAATCAATTTTTTCATGAAATTTTTGATGTAACAGTGTTTTAAAAAACGTGCGAGTTTTTCAAAAAATATGAAATTCGATCAAATCAAATTTAATTCAATCCATCTGAATGATTTTGTCTACTCTGATACCAATTGTAAGTCCAAGATTTCAAGCACAACTAATCAAAATAAGATTTGACAATGAAATTCTAGAGAGAGAGTAGAGAGAGAAACTGTGAAGTCGTATATCTAACAATCACAATGTGTTCAATGTTACAAGAACTCTCAGACTATTATTACTCTCATATACCTTCTCACCACCCTACATACTATATTACAAACACTCATACTAAAGTCTATCTATACAAGGGTTGACTTATACAAGACTTGACTTTACATATATTGACTTTTCTACTTTAAATCTTGGATACAATTATACACTAACACGGTGGCTCCCACCCTTTAATGGCTTCCACCTTGGTCGGGTCCACCTGGATACCTTCTCTCGACACTATATGTCCTAGAAACTTATCCTCCCTCAACCAAAACTCACACTTTGAGAATTTGGCGTACAACTTCTCGCTTCGTAACAAATCTAACACTAGACGAAGATGCTCTTCGTGCTCACCTAGAGACCGGGAATAGATGAGAATATCATCTATGAATATAATTAAACACTTGTCTAAAAGCGAACTACACACTCGGTTCATTAGGTCCATGAACACTGTCGGGGCATTGGTCAAACCAAAAGGTAAGACCATGAATTCATTGTGCTCGTAGCTTGTGCAAAATGTTGTCTTGGGGACGTCTTATTCCCTTACCATCAAATGATGATATCCTGACCTCAAGTCTATCTTCGAAAAGAAACTTGCCCCTTGCAACTGATCAAACCGATCATCGATCCTCGGAAGCGGATACTTGTTATTGATTGTCACCTTATTGAGCTCGCGATAGTCGATGCACATTCGCATTGATCCATCATTCTTTTTGACAAAGAGTACCTGAGCTCCCCAGGATGACGACTAGGGCGTATGAAACCCTTGTCTAGCAATTCTTGCAACTGCGCCAATCGGTATAGTGCACGCGCCACTGGCGCTGCTCCAGGTACCAAATCTATCCTAAACTCGACTTGTCGGTCTGGGGGTAAACCCGTTAAGTCATCCGGAAACACCTCTGGGTATTCGCTTACTACCGGGATGTCCTCTACCCCTCTCTTCTCTTTCTTAGCGTCTAACATGTACGCTATGAACCCTCGACACCGCTTCCCTAAGCAACGCCTAGGCAAGACTTGCGCTCACGCCTATCACCATAGATTAGTACTTCAGACAAATCGGGTAAGGTGATGCGAATCATATTCTTATTGCACACAATGTTCGCATTATGGCTAGCCAACCAATCCATTCCCACAATAACGTCAAACTCTCCGATACCCATTGGATATAACCGCAAAAGAAAAAAGTGACCATCCACCTCAATACTACACCCCTCATACACCTTTCCCACCAAGACTCAACTATCATCAACAATCTCTCCATCAAACCTACACCCCAACCGCTTAGGTTTGACATGCAAACATCGCACAAAAGTCGGCGATACAAATGATTGGTTTGCTCCCGAGTCAAATAACACTAGCAAGGTTTGAATTTACAAGAAAAGTACATATCACCACATCAGGCATCTCCACCACCTCTTTGGCTGTCATGTGAAAAGCCCGTGCTTTAGCCCATACTGGCTCCACCCTCCTCTCTCCACCTCTTCCTCCTCGACCACCTCCAGTGTTACCTGATGACCCCTTTTTCAGTTGAGGGAAGTCAGGATTAATATGGTCTGGGGAACCACAAAGATAGCAAGCTCTCGGGTTAGAGCACTCCCGAGCTATATGTCCTAACTTTCTGCGCTTGAAACAACCATCCGGTTCAAAGGAACATTCCCCATGGTGCACCCGATTGCACCTTCCACACGACTTCTCTCCAAACTTAGGTCTCGTCCTTGACTCAGACCCTGAGACCTTAGAGCTTTTAGCATCACACACTAGTTCTTCCCATTTCCTCTTGTTGCCACCCTTTTCAGTCATTTGGCGGTTCTTTTCTTTCTCCGTAAGTTCCACCGCATCGACCGCCACTTGGAAAGTCGCGGGTTCTCTCGCCTGCACCAATTCTCTTATACTGTTCTTCAGTCCCTAGATGTATCTCTCGATGCGCCTTTCTCAGTAGGCGTATACAATTCCGTAAATCGTGCCTTCTCGATGAACTTAGAAGTGTATTGCTGCACTGTCATCACTCCCTGCTCGAGTCCCAAAAATTCTTCTTCCAGTTTCTTGACTACCGCCAACGGGCAAAACTGTGCTCTAAACCTTTCGTGAACGATTCCCAAGTAATTGTCTTAGCCACTTTTGACCCTTTCCCAAAATATAGCATCAGATTTCAACATTGCCATAGCAAACAACACTTTGTCCTCCTTGGCACACTTACTGGTATCAAAGGCCAGCTCCATTTCCCGGATTCACTTCAAGGCTAGAACCGGGCTACGTTCCCCTCTAAAGGTAGGAGGTTTACATGACGCAAAAGTTTTGAAGGTACACCCCTTATCCGGCTTTGAGCCGCTAGGCGCTAGCAGTGTAGCTGAGAGTGACCACCCACTTCAGTCGCTAGTAGGCTGGACACCTCAACGCGCGTCTTGTTTCCACTCTTAGTTCGACCATCCGACGCGGACTTGTTTTGCCGGTATAACAACGCTTGCAGAGTTTCATGCAGCTTATCCATCTCAGTTGCAAACGTCTCCTGGGTCACAAAGGCTTGTGCGGCCTCGTTCGCGGCCTCTGGATTGATCCCTCCCCCTCACTGTCGTCGAGCTCTCCTGCTGAGATACCTTAAGCTCACCCGGAACCTCCACGCTTCTTGACCAATGAGTAACACGAGTTTTCCCACGACCTCGTGTTCCCTAGGTGGCCTCCTTAACCTGAGTGGTAGCTCGTTAGGGTATTCTCCCTCTTCCTCTCCCGCGTCCCCTTCCTCTCTCTCTAGTGGTCGTTTGCCTTGGAGGGTCCGTTGGTCCATCCACTAGGACCTCATTCACCGGAACCGCCTGCACAACTGGCACAGACCTACTCCTCATTGATCGATCAGACATCTGACTTACTGGAATGACACACAAGAACAAAGCTTAACCAACAGTTCCAACATAATAAGGCAAAATAAGCATATACATGTAGCTGTAAATTCACAATTACATTGGCCAGCTGTAATTCTAAATTTACCTTACATGATAGTCCTCACTACCCTATTATTTATATCCTTGTTGAGATCTCTCCTAAGGCTTTCCTAGTTCTAATGTTGTACTTCATAACCCTACCGTTTAAGTTTAGACCCGACCGTTCACCTAAATCTTTTAAACTATGGTTCTGATACCAACTTTAACAACTAACAACCCACTCAAAAAGCGCACAGAAACTACTAAATTAAAATGATTAAACGCCAAGATAGCTCCAAA
Source organism: Arctium minus (assembly GCA_954870635.1). Taxonomy (NCBI): domain Eukaryota; kingdom Viridiplantae; phylum Streptophyta; class Magnoliopsida; order Asterales; family Asteraceae; genus Arctium; species Arctium minus. Next base: position 7,506,400 of record OX941096.1, on the reverse strand, counting down.
AGTAACAAGTCACTTGCACGAGCTGAATACCAAGGTTCGCGAAAATAAGCAAATTACAGCTGAGAAATTTAAAAGGATGAATCTAGCTAAGAATGTCTAATCATAAACTATCAAAAGTATAAAACTTCTCTTAATGTAAGCTCCACGCTCACGTCCTGCCCTTGCCCCTACTCGAGCCCTCATCTACCTGCTTACCTGAAAAGGTTTTAGTTTTGAAAAGCTAGGTTTAGACCATAAGGTCTAGTGAGATCCCTCTATTACCACGTCACACCACAACTATCAACGGAAAAAGGGTTTGCAAGCATTTAAAAACAACCACACTTAAAGCAAGGTAAGTACACACGCGATACATGTCGATGCCCAAGATTTGGTCACATACACACTTATGACGCCGTAGTATGGCACACACCCGCCCTTGTTGCAATTATATGAAACTAATTCATATGTATGGCATGGGATACACCCCCTTATACCTATGCGATACCATAGCAAGTTCGCAACACACAAAAACCACTTTTAAAACTACACATCTTTCACACATATTGGAATCAGAGTAAAACATGTATCACAACCTTCATTACGTAGAAATAAAGTTTATGCGTCAATAAATCATGTTTAGAAAGACTCACCTGGCATCCACATTAAGCTCCCTCCTTTACCGACTAGATTCCTCAAAGTCCGCACACCTATAATTCGAACTACACGCAAGGGAAATGAGTCGCCCGAATATCTCACAAAGGTCAAACTCTTTCCCAAAACTCGAAACTCCCTAACTAAGACTTCGGTTATTCTCTCGAAAGTGCCATCAAATGACCCAAAAAGTGAAAATAGGACCCGAGGGTCAACTACTGGGTTACCGGGTTCTGGACTACATCGGTTTACCCGTAGTTCGGTTCCCATGCCGGGTTTCCACGTCGGGTTCCTGTGGTCCGGGTTCCCGTGTCGGGTTCCTGTGATCTGGGTTCCCCTGTCGGGTTTCTTCCCGTGTCGGGTTTCCTTAACTCCCCAGTTTATCCGGTATTTCTCCCGGGTTTGGCAAATCCCAGGACTACATCCGGTTTACACTCCATAACGGGATTTCAGCCTTATCCGGGTTTCTCCACCCAGATATGGGCGATTCTCGGTTGATTGAAGGAATCCCCACTGAGATTTCTTTCCAACATTGATCTAGCCCATCCAGGTCTTTGTAACCCATTAAGTGAGAGCTTAAACATTCTTAATCCCATTCCCACAATACAAGCAACAAATTAACAATTCCAATATAAATCCCTCGTGTGAGATTACCTCTCACTAAGCTGTTGAAGACAACCTAAAAAATATGAGGTTTCCAGATCATACCATTCCCATGATCACACCAAAATCCTTAAAACTACAAAGGAATTAAAAGGAGATATGCTTACCTTGGAGTAGAAGGACATTGCACCTCAATTGCCTTTCCAAACCTCTGGCCCTTGAAGAAAAACCTTGCAAAGGTCGTCCACCCTTTTTGTAGTCGCCGTCTATAAAAATGAAAGAGGAGAATAAGGGTTTTAGGAGTTTTAGCCCTCTTTTCTCTTATTCTCATTCTCACCCAGGCCCCCAAGCTTCTACTTTTCTCACAAAACTCACTAAAACTTTTAATTGAAGGAAAGCAAACACGATTATTACATATATATAGAGGCAGGATCATACGAGAATGATATTTATTTAAAAGAATAAGACAATAATTGTAAGCCAATCATTTCATTAGATAATAACTTAAATAATTAATTTTAAAAATAAATAAATAAGGGTATAAAAGTAATTTAGTTATATAAAACTTATTTTAGGTATTTATTTAAAATTCTACTTTTACCATATTTGTGAATTTAATATGATTTATTTATTTTTAATAAATTTTTTATATTTAATTTATTTAAAAACAACGTATTTAATTTTCATTTAAATATTTCACTTTTTTATTTAAAAAAATTATAATTTTTATCAAAATTACATGTGATTCACAATGAATTTTTTTTTCAAAATATTTTTCTAATCATATATGATTTAAAATTTTAAAAAAATAATTTAAAATAAACATTGAAAAGAAAAATAATGAAAACAGAATCTTATGCGATTGTAGCAAAACACATAAAAAATGTATAAGATCACATATACTTCAAAACGTAATTCATAATTTTTTATCAAAATCACATGTGATTCATAAAGAATTAACTTTGTTTCAAAATGTTTTTCTAATCATATTTGATTTAAAATTTGAAAAACAATGATTCAAATTAACTATTGAAAAAGAAAAATAGTGACAACAGAATCATATGTAATGTGTAACAAAACAAATTTAAAATGTATAAGATCACATGTACTTCAAAATTTAATTCATAATTTACACATATCACTTATAATGTTGCAAATAACTTACATTTCTTTTCTACTATGATCAATATCACATATGATACATTGATAGCGATTTTTTTAGGAAAAAAATGTCGATTAATTGTGGATATCATATGTGATTTTTGACGAAAATTGTAGAACATTCTTAAATAAACTAATTCAATAAAAATAAATATTTGAAATGAAAAAACTAAATCACACTTATTTTAATGTTGTAAAAAATAATAAGTAAATAAATTAAAAATTAATCATACTTAAATCATGAAAATTTAAAAAATAATGAATAAATACCTTAATTAAATCTACTACATAATCTATCTAGAAATAAATAAGTTTCCATATATAATATATATACACAAATGACACATATGCCCTTTTGGACGATTTTTAAGAAACTTTTATTTAAGGTATTATTTAATGAAATGACCCAAAATTATTCCCTTATTCTTTGAAATAGGTATCATTCTTGTTTGAACCCGACTCTCTCTCTCTCTCTCTCTCTCTCTCTAAATATATATATATATATATATATATATATATATATATATATATATATATCGCGAATGATCGTGTGAGAAGTTGGGTTAACATGAGAAACGTCAGAAGTGGATATGAACCGTTGATCACTTTTAATCTCAAACCCACCATGAATTGCCCTTGATACGGGGATTGATCTGGTGCATTTCGATGTATCTCATCTTAATGTGCATCAAACGGACGATAATTATTTCTCACGTTAACTCAATTTCTCAACGGATTCCAAACCTATATTAGAGTCAAAAACCTTCAATTTCTTCCTATTTTGTAATAATGTTAAATGATATATTTTCAGTCTACATGACATCTGTTAATATATTTTGATGCGATTTTTTTCACACAATCAAGAATTACAATGTAAAATGACAATTACCATCAGTAGTTAGTTGGTTATATGATATATCAACAACCAATCAAAATATGTATGAATAGGAATAGTAGAACGTTTTGTTACATTAATTTAGAAAAAAACAAATCATTGTTACACTAGACAAGAATCAATACAAATTCGTCATACTTTGATACATGTTATAATTTTTAAATTTCATTAATAATTATTACAAAAACAATTTATTGATATAACTAGGCATATACCCACACGATGCAGCGGAATGTAAGTAAAGAACGAACCATTAATGTTACTTTCTTATAGACATGTCATCAATAATCAACCATGACCTAAAAATCACAATTTATAAAACCCTAAACCAATAAAGATGTTCAATAATTAGTTTACATTACAATTATTGACGGAAAATATTATAATGATATAATTTATAATAAGAATGAAACGTATTTTACGATTATGTATTTTTAATGTGCTAACAGTGGAAAAAAATAAAACGTATGGATAGAAAACAAATTAATTCGTAGATTTTTTTTTGGTAACTGTGGGTTTTTGGGTCAGCTTACGCACACCGACTAATCCTTGGGCGACCACGAATGGCCTGGAGTCATCGCAGGTGAACCTCCATGGCCACAAGGGCTTTAGCAGCGTCTGGATATTTAATATTACGGTTAAATTAAAAAATATTCAATATTGGGCTCGTTTTGAAAGTATTGACGAGACGATTATAATGGTATAATTTGTAAAAAAAGAAACGTATTTTTTCATTGCATTTTTGTTCATATACGATTATTTGTGTTAATATGATAATGGTGTAAATTGAAAAATGTAAAAACAGGGGATATAAAGTAAATTAAATAAGTAGGTGTAAAGGTGGTAAATGTAACATTGTACAAGAAACACTTTATATATATATATATATATATATATATATATATATATATATATATATATATATATATATATATATATATATATGAGAGATCAAATGGAAACCACTTTAATTTTGCAAACCGTGTAAATCATCTATTTCATTGGTTAAGTTAATGAAATTGTTTAATTTGATGAAATTGTGTTATATAATTCTTTTGTTGATGAAAATTGTTTCATATATTTGTGTTTTTATGTAAAAATGAAATTGTTTCATGCATTTTCTCAATCTGATGAAACTTTTTTCATTTTCACATAAAAAACACAAATATATGAAACAATTTTATCAAAAAAGATTATATAAAACAATTTATCAAGTTTTACAAATATATATATATATATATATATATATATATAGTTATATGTCCGCACAATGTGGCGGGTGTGAAAGTTTATTTTTATCTTTAAATTTATTTAAAAAGTTAAATAAAGGGCAAAAGAGGCCGTTGAAGATAAACGTAAATTCCAATAATTTCATGCTTACAGTATAATCAAATCAATGATAACAAATATCACTTCGCTATACGGAATTCGCTAGTTGGTGATTTATGTGAACTGTTTCAATAGTTTGTTACGTGTGTTACAATGTAACTTTTTTCAAAATAAAATGAATTGATGAAACGTGTTTTTAATATATTTTAGATGATTTACGTATTTTTAATATGCTAAAGGTGAAAATAAAATAAAGTGTAAGGATATAAAACAATCTTATTTGTAGATATTCATGATATTTAATAGTACGGTTAAATAAAAAAATATTCAATATTGGGCTTGTTCGTATACGATTATTTATGTTAACATGATAAAGGTATAAAATGGAAAATAAGAAAACAAGGGATATAAATAAATTAAATAACTAATTGTAAGGGTGATAAACGTAACATTTAATTGAATTAGGAAGTGGAACATAGGGGAGAAAATTTTGGCTTTCAAAGGTTTGTAAAAAACTGTATTAGAATTTTTATAATATAGTAGAGATTATAGTGATGTAATTTATAATAAGAATGAAACGTATTTTTAATATATTTTACGATTATGTATTTTTAATGTGCTAACAGTGAAAAAAAATAAAACGTATGGATATAAAACAATTTAATTCGTAGATATTCATGATATTTAATAGTACGGTTAAATTAAAAAATATTCAATATTGTGCTCGTTTTGAAAGTATTGACGAGACGATTATAATGATATAATTTGTAGAAAAATGAACGTATTTTTTCATTGCATTTTTGTTCATATACGATTATTTGTGTTAATATGATAATAGTGTAAAATGAAAAATGAAAAAGTAAGGGATATAAAGTAAATTAAATAAGTAATTGTAAGTGTGGTAAATGTTATTGTAAAAAGATTGTACAATAACCATTTTAGAATTTTTATATAGTAGTATAGATAAATCATTTTTTGAATGAATTGTAAACACCGGAATACATTTCCTGGTACTTTTGAACGGTTTTGATTGGTCTTATTTTCAGCTAAGCATTTGATTTTGGCAATGTTCGTTAAACTAACTAATAAGCTAGATATTGACTGCAAATCATGGCTAGCTTGAGTGGCAACCCGAAATTCGGTAACACCATGGGGGGGACTGTGGATGGTATCCCAGTCTACCCAGGTTCGAATCTAGGGGGAAGCTTTGGGCACATGAGGAGCATCCCAGACTCTGGGTCGGCCTTCGGGTCGGTTCGGGTCCAGGTATCCGGGCAACCAGTCTATGGGTTGCGGGTTCGGTCATTGGGTCGGGCTTAGTCGGATCCTGGACGGGTCTAGTCCAAAGGGCTGGGCCGAGTCGCCGCGGATTAGTCGGTGCTGCCCTCGGATGCCCGGATACCGCGAGAATGTGTGTGTGTGTTAAATGCCGTTCAAAAAAAAGCTAGATATTGACTGATAAATTAGTAGTTCGTTGATAGACTAGTTGTCAAGTCAAAAGTTAGTTGTCAGCTAAAAGCATATTCAACAACTATGTTGTTTTAGAAACTCTGGATATTTGAGAAAAGTTTGCTCCAACAGTTATGTTAAACTCTCCTATAAAATATAGGAAAAACGGAGAGAGAATGGAGAAACCTCTTAATTTGGAAGACGAGAAAGAAAATATAGTATACGTGGGAGATGTTCTACTAAGCTTAGTTGTTAGTTGATAAACTACTAGTTATTGATAGAAACTAGTTGATAAGTTATAAAAATGATCTAAAAATAATATGTTAAAAATCACTCAATTCAAACATACAAGGAGCATAACTTGAAAAAAATAAAAAATAAAAAACCTTGAAACTCACTTAAAAAGTATCTAAATAGTTTTTCAAAAAGTTAATTTATAACTTAAAGCATGTTTGTTAGTTGCTTAATAAGTTTCACAACTTATTCAGTCAGTTATACATGATTGTTTAGTAGTGGTTTAATGATATATAAATTGGTTTATTCAGTAAGTTTCTAAAAAGGGAGAATTACGTAGAAAGTCGAGTTTTTATCTAAAAAAACCCTCCCAAATAAGAGTTTTTCTAATCTATACAGAGAGGGTTAATTCACACAAGCACCTTTATTTATACACGATTTAATGAAAAACCAACCAAAATGTCCCTAACAAAAGAAATCTTTACTTGTTTGACCCTTGCTTTTGGAGGTATTCTCCTTAATTAATTACTACGTACAACTAACACAAAAGGAGTAGACGAAAATGGCCTTCCAACCGCTTTGTCATATACAAAAATGTGTTGTAAACCAAATAATATCAAATCCAATGCTTTAGCTTCACTCCTACTCCACAAAAGAATTAATAAAATAACATGCATAATCATTCCATTTGGATTATAAACATAAAATCATCATCTTCCATATAATAACTTCACTCAAAATTTTGAGCTTAATTCGACCAAGTTTTTAACACTTAAAACATATACCATACCACGGACGTCCTCATGGGCATCGTTGCAAAACCACCTCGTGTGAAGATCTCGCTTTCCATCATCACCGTCTTCGTTTTTTTATTCGTGTTTATAGTTTTGTTGTATACCGAGAGAATCAACTTGCTATCGTCAACTGTGTTCAAGTCCGAATCTTGTGCGAAAAGGGGTTATTCCAAGTACATTATAAAGAAGTCGATCGAAGGTACGATTATATCGTCCAATCATGTGTCGTTGGATCCAGAGGCGGATCTATGTCCAAGAGTTGGGAGTCACTCATAATTTCTCAAAACTTGATTTTTTAATAAATTATAATTTTGAAATTTTTTAATCATATTTCTACTTTTGACTCCAAAAATTTATAAATTTGAGATTGTTGACCATGGTTAAGTTTTTTAAACAGATGAAAAAAATAGTACGAAGGATGATAGATTTAAGTCGATTATAGATGATAGATTCATGTTTGACCCGGATGAATGTAACGTTGCTCAAGGGAAATGGGTCTACAATCGCACATTTAAGCCTTTGTACACCGACCTCTCTTGCCCGTATCTCGATCGGCAGGTGTCGTGTGTTAAGAACGGAAAGCCGGATTCCGATTACCGTCGGTGGGAATGGCAACTCGACGACTGCGTCCTTCCAAGGTTTAAACCTTTCCATTTATTTAATTAACCACCTTTTGGAGAATCTGTTGGAGCACAAAAATGCCTAAAATCTCTATTTTGGAGAAGCTGTTGGAGATGCTCTTAATAAAATGTAGAAGATCTTCCAAATGAATATATTGTAAAGTTATGAATACTTTATAATATAACAAGTTCATTTTATCAGATTCGATGCAAGACTCGCACTTGATAGAATCAGAGGAAAGAGGGTGATGTTCGTAGGAGACTCCTTACAAAGAGGGCAATGGCAATCTTTTGTTTGTTTGGTAGAATTTCTTGTACCGAATAATCAGAAATCAATGCGAAGAGGGCGAGTTCATTCGGTCTTCAAAATAAAGGTACAAACTTGACATAGGGAGAATTAAACGTTTGTTTCACTAATAACAATTGGTCGTTTTAAACAGGATCACAATGCAACGATCGAGTTCTATTGGGCACCATTTCTAATAGACTCAAATACAGATGAAAAGATTATAGGAGATCCAAAAAAGAGAATACTTCGTGTTGATTCCATCGAAAAACATGCCAAACATTGGGTAGGAGTCGATGTTCTCGTTTTCAATACTTATGTTTGGTGGATGACTGGTTCCAAGATCAGATCCTTGTAAGTTATCTTAATTAAATGGAAGAATAGTTTGCTAGATTAACATATACTAACATACTTTGGTTCTGTTTCGGCACACAGATGGGGGTCATTTGCAAATGGGGAAGATGGTTCAGAAGAATTAGATGCCGCGCTATCTTATAGAATAGCATTGAAGACGTGGGCAAACTGGGTCGATTCAAATGTCGATCAGAACAAAACACGCGTCTTCTTTACCACTATGTCCCCTACTCATCAAAGGTTAGGTCTTGTTCATGATGACGAGAAAAATTATGAATGTGATTATGTGTCTTGTTATATAAGTATCTAAAAGAGGTATTGAGGAGAGAAAGAATGTCCCAACATATGGTGAGGAAAACGGTCGAACACGCCCCCTTCAATGGACTCAAATAACACGATTCCCTTAAACAGATTCTCGTCGTCTGAACCATATGGTGAAAATGTATGCGAGGGAGAATTTTAGAGAATAGTGTGTCGTTCGTAATTCGATGTGTCGAGGAATGAACCGACTCCTTCTTTTTATACTCCCAAAAAAACCAAGCTGCGCGAGCACAAGTTTTCGTGTCCGCAAGTCGCACCCACACATAAGTTCACCGATTTTAGCCTTACGAAAGTCTCAATCGGCACCCCTTGCACGTAGGTAGGTGTTGAAGTAAAACCAAACAAAGGACTTATAAGTCTTTCTCACGTTCATGGCTATAAACCACAAAATGGTTTACTCCTCCTTCCTATTCCTATGTGGGACAACTTCCCACACCACTTGGTTTCCACCAAATTCATTCCAATCACCCAACTTTGAGCATCGATATCTCATTCATACATATTCCGTTTTAGACACATAATATATCGTTTCGAAGCTCCCATATAGGAGAACACAAACCCACAAAGAGTTAGATATGTACAATACATATACATGTATTTAAATGTGTCCAAAGTTAATAAAAACCCATATTTTTACTAAAATTTTCCAACCGTTCCAACATATATCAAGGAGAAATAAACAAAACCTAGTCTATGTGGGCTTCGCCATATGAAATAAAACCCACAAAAGTCAAATTAAAAACAAAGATATTTCATATGTTAGTTTTTTTATTTATTTATTTATAATAATGGTATTTGTGTTTTAACTAACCAAGTATATGCACAATAATGGTGCATTATTGTAGTATACCTATGTACTGACGTGACCAAAATTACGGAAATTGGGTAGGAGTGCAGACTGGAACAACAAGGGAGGCATCAAATGCTACAACGAAACGAAACCAGTCACAAAAAGAGGACATTGGGGTACTGGTTCTGACAAGAGGATAATGAGCGTGGTCGCAAGTGTTGTCGGAAAAATGAAAGTTCCAGTTACGTTCATCAATATAACACAACTATCGGAATACAGAGTAGAAGCCCATTCGTCAATTTACACAGAAATGCAAGGCAAATTGTTGACTGATGAGCAAAAAGCGGACCCCTTCAAATTCGCCGATTGCATACATTGGTGTTTACCGGGAGTTCCCGATACATGGAATCGAATATTTCTTGCATATTTGTAAAAGTAAAGCAAAAAATAATTGGATTAAAATATCAGCAGCAAATACTTAATATGCATATGGTAAAACATAATTGTTTACAACAGTTTTATGCATGAGTTAAGTAATTACTGCTCAATCTTTTTAAACAGACATGTTTGCCAAAAACACAAATGTTTCCTTTTGTTTTCTTAATTACTTTTTTTTTTTTTTTTTTTTTTTTTTTTTTTTTTTTTTTTTCATCATTTAATTGTTGGATTAGATCTAGATTGGTATTCTCAATGAGTAAAGGGTAGCAAAGAATTAATTGTGAATGTATCTGTTTTACATTTTTTTTTTTTGGAAAATATTGATCTGGTAATTTTGATTTGAACCAAATTATTATGTAATATAGTTGAAACTCCATTAATCAGTACTTGACTATTTAATAACTTTTTTAAATAATATTTTTGGATAACGTGCCAAATAAATAATTCTTTAAAATTATATCATAAATTAATGTTTAATTTCTCATATAGACCTCATATAAAATATGAATTAATAATTTCCTCTTAGATCCCATATTAGTAATTTCTTGTATATCAACTGTCAGATAAGAAATGGACGCACATTAGGATAAGATGTACTGACATAAGATGCACCATATCAATTCCCTTTTAAGTCGTAATTCATGGGAGGAGTTGAGATTAAAATAAATCAACGATTCAGATCCACTTCTCACGATTCTCACCGTTAACTCAACTTCTCACACGATCCTTCGTCTTCTTGTATATTAGTGTATATGTTAGAGCTATTTGTCAATCTATTTGGGCCAGCAGGCGAGTGTTTATCATTAACCCATTTTTATGAAGACCATGAGATTAAAATATCATGGCTAAGAACATTACCGAAGAAAAACTAGTCGTAGTGGAAAAAAATCTGCTCTACTATCCTTCTCTATGTCATTTATGTCCACCAATAACATTTTGACAACTCATCACTATTAAAATTAATTATTTACAATTAACAAATTAACTAACCGGCTCCGTTAGACACCCTTCCCATTTTATAACAAATATATCAAATAAAAATAATACTTTTTTATTCCTTATCACCTATCAATCACTCTATCTCTCTCTTTTTCTTTCTCTCTCTCTTTCTATATATATATATATATATATATACTACCTTAATATGCATTTACATCAAAAGTCTTAAAGACAACTTTTAAAGCACAAGGTACCACATTCTAAAGCATTAAAATCAAAAAACTCTTAATTAAAAGTTGAGAAGCATAATGTACAAGTAGAAACCTTTTTTTACACAACCGACCGACCCCTTCTACCATTTCAGTCTCGACCCATACCGTGAATACCACACACTTTCTACTTCTCCTCTTTCACGTCTCACACCATACTGAGAGTACAATCTGCTCTTGACAACGGGTAATCTGAAATCAAGATCTTCCATAATATCTACCCTCTCCATCTCAATCACTGATTTCAAATTTGAAATCTCTGCTTTGAGAGAAGAAAAGCCCTACTTTTCAAGAATTGCATTGCAAATATGTTATAGATTATCAGATGGAGTTATGTCGTTTCTCAGCTGCTATTTTGGTCCCTGACCAGCTTTAAAATCAGGTCCCACGACGACGATTCAGAAATAGATCCCCAAAAGTGACGATTCAAGCTCCTAGTTACTGATTCAAGATCATATATCCATATGGTTAGGGTTCTGATTACTCACTCTCTATCCATCGCTCCTTACTCTCGATTCCAATCGAAGAACAGGTTTGTAGCAAGTTTGTTTTTATTTCGATCAACATTGATTTGACCTTCTGGTTTCAATAATAGAGTTGTATGATTAACATTTATTTCGATTTTCAGGAGCACTCTCAATCCATCGCTCCTTACTAACTCTTGATTCCAATCGTTTAGGGTTTAACAGGTTTGTAGTCGATTGTTAGAGTTGTTCGATTTTCATTTATTTCAAAGAACCATTGTAGTCGATTTTCATTTATTTCAATTTTCAATTGTAGTTGATTAACAGGGGAAAGTTTCTCACGGAGTATGAAGGTTGGGAAGTTTTCACAATTGATTTCGAGTAACAGGTTTCATTACTGTCCAAGTTCCATCGTATTTTATTGATGTAGTTTTAGATTCCAATTGCCCCTAAAATGCACTTTCTTGATGATGAATTGATGGTTTGTTCACTGATCAAAATTATGATTGCATCATAAGTGACTATCTTGTAACCAATTTTGAAATCCATAGTAGAACCAGTCCTTGATAAATAGGTTACTTGCATTAGTGACGGTCTTCTAACTTTTTGCATAGATTATGCTTGATGAATAATTTTATGTTCTGTTTAACAAGTTTTATGTAAAGTCAATCATTTGATAACTAAATTCAATACAAGTAGATAAAGAAACTAAATTCCACACTCTTTTTTGAGTCTATACATTGTTGAGAAACCGATAGGTGATATAAGATATTTTCTGTAAAAATTGGTATATACTCATTTTTGTATAGGTGATATAAGATATTTTTTGTTATTTTTTTTGGGATTTCTGATTTATCAATTTTTGGCAGCCATTTGAGGCATGTACCAAGCAGATCTGTCCATTGATCTGAAAAAGATCATACTTCGACATCGTTCTTGGAAAAATTGGCATATATGACTGCTAAGCCTCTTCGATTCTCTATCGGTGTGTTCTTTGAGGTGGACCCACATGAACCCAATTCATTCCTACATTTTCTATTTGATGGCAATTTGCTTCAATAAAAGTGCTCTAATATTTCATACATGACATAGCCGAGAAGGCTCGTGAAGGAATGAATGCAAAGTTCCATGTAGGTAAACTATTATTCAAGTTCCAAAAACATTTGAAAGTTCTATACCAATTGTCTTTTGAGAGAGAGGTTTTTCTACTTGATTATCATTTTGGATATACTTGGTATATCTATACTTATCTAAATATTTAAGAAACATATTGTAGAACTGAAGGATTGTGTCCATGTGATCACTTCATCAGTTTTTCTATATTTATTTCATGTGATTAATCCAACATTAATAAGGTTATCTGAAATTGGGAAATCTGTTCAATTCAATTCAAATTTCTATGAACTTTTCATTTGAATGTCGTATTGATCATCAATTTCATTATTAATAATTGTTTATGATATGTGTGTCAGATGATAGAGTTGATATGTCAAAGTCGTTCAATTAGTATTTCTTTTATAGATGATTCATTTGAGATATTACAGATCTGCAGTGTACTAAACGCTTTTCCCCCTTTCTGAATCTCAATTATGTTTTGTTGTAGGCTTGCCGCTTAACAAAATGTGTAGTACCCATTAATGATGATAATTGTCAAGGCATTCTCATGTTAGATTGTTAACACTCCTTATTTTCTGTAGCTTAAAGATGTATAGTATTTTCTTGCTGATCCAATAAAGTTTTTACTTTAACTTTCCACTACTGTTCGGTGACCGACTGGGAAATCAAGTATCTTGAGAATGGAAAAGATGATGACAAGGAAACATTTTAGTGATAGCGATTAATTCCGACATTTTATCTCGAATTCTTATGTTGAGAAACAGAAATGGTGGTTCTATTCTTATTGCTTGATGTGCTTATTCTATAAATCTGTTGATGGAATTGAACCAAGAATTACTTCTGAAAGGATCATACTTCAAGATACAAAGGTTTCTGCTTTTAAGCTCCTCTTTACTTGGTTTGGCTTTTGTTAAATTGTGGTCTACACTTGGTACATTTTTTCTGTGACAGCCACTGACTAACTTTTGGTTCAAAGACGCAGATTTGGGTGATGCAATTTACCTTTCAGACAGTGCCTCAAGTCTATCTTGATTGTGGTGTTACAGAGATCATACATTGTTCCAATTCTTTCAATTATATTCTGCAATAAGGGAGAAGAAGAAACTTATGGCAAGAAAAAACGTTTGCAGCATCAGTTACACATTTACTGACAATCTACTGTAGCAATAGGTGACGGTGAAAGACTTGATTTCTCTTTCGTTGTGTGTTTTGTCATGTTTTGTAGAGATGCGATGGGTATTGTCATTTGAACCCATATCTTGTTTTCTTGTGGACAGGATTACATTGCTTTTGGGGACGGTTAGTTTCTTGTATTGCTCTCTTAGCTCTTTATGGAAACTTGATACTAGCTTAAAGGTATATATGCAAAATTACTTTTTTGTTTAGGTTAATTGGTCATTGATTATAATGGGTTGTTTTTTATTTGATTTGAATAGGTTTTTTCGAATCAAAAGTGTAGTTCTTGATTACAATATTTGAATAGGTTTTTTTGAATCAAAAGTGTAGTTCTTGATTACAATTGGTTGTCTTTTTTCAGTTTTATTTTTTATATGGAATGATATTGGTTGATGGTTACTAGGACTGAATATGGGATGGTGATTTGATATTTACATGGTCAATTTTGAAATTTATGTTCGAATGGAGACCAAAAGAACCCCTTTTATAGATATGTGTTGATCGACATTTCAGATAAGCATCAGACTCGCTGATAGCACTTACTGGTCAGCATCAAGCTTCAGTGACCCAACACTGAAGGCGAATATATGACCCAACACACTCGCATAAGGCAATGAAGGTAAGCATTGAAACTGAAGGCTATGAACAAAGCTATATGATATTTAAATCGGGTCTTTGAAAGATGACTTGTACCAAACCCTTGCTCTATGAGTTAAGTCCAGTTCTCATGAACAAATTGAACTGATGAGTTTATGTTGTTATAACATCTCCATGAGTCACGCCATGGTTGATGTTTCTTTCCAGATGACTTGCATCAAACCCTTGTTCTCTGTGAGTTAAGTTCGGTGCTCATGAACAGATTAAACTGATGAGGCTATATGGTTATAACATTAGGCCTCTATATATGACTATGAATTAATTTTTCAAAACACGAAGCAAACACAGAGGTGGATTGCCAATTGCCATCTATGAAATCAGATTGTTGGAGGGTCCTATCCAGCCTGTGCATATTCAAAGATAATATAAACCATTAAACTAATGGCTGAAAGAATATTATTTACCACAGTTAGAAAGAATATCGAACATTCTAATCATGAGGGTCGGATACAGAACGAAACAATAAACATATTGAGGGCTGAGTAATTGGTTTTAGAATTGTGATTCACCCGCGCTACATCGTGCGGGTACATAACTAGTATATATATATATATATATATATATATATATATATATATAAGGTTCTAAATGGCGTGGCGACGAGACCTAACCTCAAGCCTTAGGAGCCATGGCGTTTTCAAGGCGTGACTTATGGTGTCAAATTTCTAATTCATATATAATATTATAAATAAAAACGTATGTTTTATGGTGTTACTCAATGAGTCAATAGTAATAAGCAAGTTAAATTAGGTTATATATTAAAAACACGCAAATAAGACATTAAAAAGGTAAATGAAAACCAACTATCTCATTACAATAACTGCGCATTAGGCCATGGCGTGTCATGGGCTTAACGTGACGTGACACACAAGCCTTGGTATCATGGCGCGTCATGACGGTTGTGCGGCGAGTTTTTTAGAACATTGTATATGTATATTATTTATTTTTACTTTCTCACCTTTTAATATGATTTTCCCTTTGTTTTATATAAACTAATTTTACATTTTATATTTATAATTATCTTTTAAATTGTTTTCCTTTTCTATGATTTTTTTATTTATATTAACCCTAGAGCTAACAAGTAAAAGAAAAAAATATCTCTCTCTCTCTTAATTAACATCTATATATATTTTTTATTTCTCATTTGCTAATCCAAATTTTCTTTTTCTTTTATACGAATTAATTTTATAATTATTTTTTAAAATTATTTTCCATTTTTTATATTAATCCTAAAGTCAACTATTTTTAATCTCATTCAAAGTCGATTAATATTTTTATGTTTAATTTATATTTAATCTAATACTTTTAAAGTTAATGTCTAAGAAAACTACTATTAAAATTATATTTCTCTATTCTCAAACATAAAAAATTACTTATTTTTATAATAATTAATTAATTGAGTTGTAAGTTATGTCACAAATCCAGACTATAACCATAACCATAACCAATATGAAAAACCCAAAAAATAAAGAAAGAAAGAAAGAAAAGGTTCAAGAAATTTGAAAGAAAATATATATATATATATATATATATTTATTTTTGGGAAAAATATATATATATTAAATTTATACATATATAATTGGTCTATAGCCAATGTAAAATGTTGATTTATAGGTAAGAAAAGTAAATTACTAAATGTGGTAAAAGCAGGTGGGGGGCATGGAGTAAATGTCACAATGCTTATAGGGCCAAATGTAAAGTTTCTCAAAGCTGAGGGACCTGTTCCGACACAAGTACATTTATGTTTCATGTCTGATACGTTTGAGAACGACATCTCGACGGGCAGGGGGTAGGCATGTGATTGGCTTGAATTGTCAACTAATACGCCAAATATTTTACATATAAACGAAGAGCAAATCGTAAGGAACATTTTCATACTTCAAAATTTAAAAACAAGCGAGAATCAGAGAAGAAATCGGAGCTTAAAACGGAGGGTTGAGTTTCTCGATTTTTCGGAGATTAAAGGTAATATACTCAACCAATCTTCAAGTTATTTACATGATTGGCTTCGTCTTCAAGTTCTCTACAAAACCTCAGTAGCCTTGTTCCTTATATTTAAGTCAAGAGGGTTCGATTTTGATGTCTAAGGTTGTTAGGTTTTGTTTTAAAAAGAAAAGGGAAATTTAAAATCCAAAATTAGAGCTCAATACTTGAGGAGAGTTTATGTTCTTTATGTCAAAACGTAGGGAAGAGTTTGTTTGATAAAATGGTGCAAAAAGAACGAAGAAAAACGAGCCACAAATGAGTCTTTTTCGAGGTCAAAAATGGCAGTTTTCGACATATTTGCGTTCTGCTACTGGTTCATCTAAACCTACGTGAAAGAAGTTTTTTTTTTAAATAAAAGGAAAGAAAAAAAAAATTTTAAAAACAAATTATATAGTCTGTAGAGGCATGGGCTCGAACACATGACCCCTACGACACCTACAAAATGCTTAACAAGTTAACCAGCTTTGCTTTTGAGTTTCATATGGCCATAAATATTATTGATATTATATTTTGCCTTGGAAACATAACTAATATGTTCCATTAGTTGACCAACTTATTTTCCTTTCTTTTGTTTTATACAAACAAGTGTTTGAAAAGTCTCGTTAATATTTGAAAATATAGTTAATACATTTCTTTTGCACTTATGGAATGTATTAGTTTAGTAAAGAAATTAATATTATCAACATTTGTTTAAGAGGAATGTTAGTCTTATTTATTAATTTAATATATTGATTTAAATTATTATTTAATTAATATATTGAATTATTTAAAAAAAAAGAATCTATAATTAGAGTATTATTCTCTAATTAATGGTTATTAAATTATTTAATTGTAATTAATTTATTGACCGATTAATTCGTCATTTGGGTTAGAATTTAATGGGACGTTTTAACATTGGGCAATGTAGTTATTAAGTTATTTATCTATGTGATAGATGATTTAATAATCGTGTTTAAGTGTCGTTTTAAGATTTATAAATAGCGAGACACTTTAAGTTAGAACGAACGATTTCTATAATTATAAGTCGACGTAGGTAACAATATTAAGCATAGTTGACCAAGATTGATTGTAGTTGACTATAGTTGGCCGTAGTTGATTATAGTTGACCATAAGTTGACTTTTGGAGAGAATAGTCATTAATGGGTATGTGACCTATAAATTGTAGGTTATCAGTCAGCGGCTTTCACTAAGCAACATACACTATCAGGTGAGTCTTCATGAGACTAACACTGGGATGCGTACATATGTACAAATTTATTTTAAGCATTATATGATTTGTATGGCGATGTGTGCGTATGCACTATGTTTCAGTTTTCATACATGTTACAGTAAATTCTACATGTATGTTATTTATGACCAGTTGTATGCTTTATGTTTATTGTTTTCAAACAATTCTAACATGTCATGTTATATGACAGTTTTATGATTGGTTTTAACGGGTGGGCATTTAACCAGTAAGTCACGGACAGGTGGCACGACCCAATCAAGTGGGTGATCGAACAGAATAGAAAGTTCAACCCAGGGCATGTTAATGACAAAATGGCTCATACCCGACAAGACAGTATATGAGATCTCTTTATTTTCAGCGTCACGAGTTTTCATTTTCGAAAGTTGATGTTTTTTTATGAAGCATGCATATGATCATGATATGATTTTACTCACGCAAACCATGAACTCACTGAGCTTTATAAGCTGACTATAGTATGTATCTCAGGGCCAGGGAGTTCGAGGTTGGATAAGGGCAAGGGACATGCTTAGAGAGTACTGCCTTATTATTGTTTTATGTTTAGTCTTTTATGTATGAATCAGTTGTAACTTAACCTGGTATGAGACTGGTTAGTTCATAAGTTACGTGATTATGTATTTTGGAGACTTCTGATGCGAACAGTTTCGAATTTTGATTTAGCCCGTATCTTGGAGTAATTATGGAGAATTTGTTTTAAGTTGCGTAACGTCTCTAAAAAAATTGAGGGTGTTACACAATATTTGAGATAATAATCAAGTTCAAAACATGTCAACAAATAGCATAACTAATGTAATCAATATTCGACATAATAATTAAATTCCAAACATGTCAACCTATTTAGTTTTGAAAAATCACTGACTTCACTAAGCCCAATCTTTATAAATTCTTGAAAATTTGGCAACCTTCATATCCTTACTCAACTTGTAAGAGCAATCCGGTCATACTTGTTCTTCTAGTTGGATTTCAGGTGTCATGTCAATCTGTAAAATATATATATATATATCATGCATTTATTTATAAACATAACTCTTGATAAGAATTACTGAATAAAAAAAAATATAACACAGTATATGCCAAATCATTCCAATTGAAAATATGAATTCAAGAAGAAGAAAAAGTCGAACCTCTTGTCTAGACTCAGTTTGTAAGAGTGATCCAGTTGTACTCGTTCTTATGCTTGGATTTTCAGGTGTCATAACAGTCTGTAAAAAAGTTATATATACTTATATCATCCATTTATTAACGTAACTCTTGATAAAAATAACATTATCAAAAAACTAATGTATTACTTGGTCAAGATTAAGTAGTGTTGTAGAATATGACAAATCTGGTTGAGAAGATGACATATAATTATTGGCTTGATCCTTGCTAAAATCTTGTGAAACCTACAAAATTAAATATATAAATGTTGATATTGTCAAGACATTCTTATTAGAACATAAGTTTAAAAAAAAGTCAAACCTCTGGTGTGGACAAACTGTTTTTAGAAAATTTGTTTTTCTTACGAGTCTTCTCAAGAGCATTCTTTGGACGCGAAGAGCTATTGCACATTCTCTTGTTATTTATTTTTATTCCTTTTACTGTTGTATTGATTTCACTAGTAGCATTACTCTTCTCACCACCTTCAACTCTCTCTTCCCTCAAACATGCATTAACATCATCCCAAACTCTTTTGAAGCCTTCCCTAGCAACTTTGTAGGCTCTTTCAGTTTCTGATGCTCTTGTTACAATATGAGTGTAAGATTTGGACAAATATTGATAACGAAGTGCCAAACATGTTTTAGGATCATCGCCTTCTTTAATCTCATATGTACTACCTGTAGCTCCCATATTAGCATGTTTTGTCCACCTCTTTAAAATGTATTGAGAAGGTATTTTCACGACGTTACGAAATGAAAATACCTTAAGAATATGTGAGCACAATATTCCTGCAAACTGAAACTTTTTGCAACAACATATCACTGTATTGGTTGCTGAGTCATATTTAACTTTATGATGTAAATACTTACCGTTAGGAGTAAGCTTATACTCTTCCACTTCTGCTCCTAGACCGGTACAAGCTTCCATAACACAATTATAAGCCTTTGAAAACTCAACCTCAAACATTCTCAGCACTGCAGGGGTATACAAAGTTGTTGCATGGTTTAAAATTTCAATGGGAAGAGATGGCGATAAATTACGTTGGCTTACTCTGAAGTCCCCTTTTAGCTCTTCATAGCGACAGTCCACAATTAACCTCTCAAAATTTTCTAGAAAACGCAACATTGAGTGTTAATAACTAACATACTTTTTAAGATGATTATTCATGCTTTCACTTCGTTGAGTAGTAGTCATATTTTGCACAAAAAGTATCTCTTCCATAAACTAAAGCCCATTTCTCCTTCAACTTGAATTGTTGAGCCAACCAATCATTACTTTCAAGACTATATTTTCTAAGCATATTCCCCCAAGCATCAATGAATTCACATTCTTCATCATATTCATATATGCAATTTCCAAAATCAGTTGCAAATTCACGAAATCTTTCAAAAAAACTACTCAAGTGTTTTGCTGCATTTTGATACATATGCCAAATACATAACCGATGATAAGTTTTTGGCCATCGGGATCTTAATGTTTTTGCCATTGTTGCATCTTGATCAGTTATAAGTGTTTTTGGTTTTTTTTTCTCACATTGCTGCTACAAAAGTGTCAAATAACCACATAAATGTTTCACTAGTTTCATCATATAACAAAGCAACCCCGAATACAGTGGTTTGCTTGTGATGATTTACCCCAACAAACATAGCAAATGGCTGACAATCCTTATTTTTCCTATAAGTTGTGTCAAAGCAGACAACATCACCAAAGTTATAATAAGATGCCTCCATCTGTGCATCAACCCATAATATATTTGTTATCAGATCATCTTTATCAACTTGTAAAGCATAAAAAAAGTTAGGATCCTTTGACTTATTTTCTTGAAGATATTCAAGCACACCACCTGTATCCCCTACACACATTTGAACTGTTCTCTTGGTACGTAAATAATTTCTACAATCATCCAAAGTAAATCCAAGATTTGAATGTCCACCGACTCGTCTAATCATTAGTTCCACGCTAGCTTTAGGAGCAATTCTAGAATTCTCAGCCAATATAATTTCAGATGCCTAAGCTTGTGTTATTCTTTTTTTTTGGTAACCGTGGGTTTCTGAGCCAGCTAACGCGCACCGACTAAGTGACCTATGTAAGTGGCTCGTATATGGACTTGCAGCCACATGTGTATGCTCTGCGTTGAACTCAACTACTTTATATTTTCCACAATCATGAAGTTTTATTTTCATCATTGCTAAACAACCGAACCTTGTTGAGCACGATGACATTTCACATTATCATATCGTTTATCTTTTCCACGAAAGCTTTCAGATGAACAACAAAATATTCTACTTTTTGTTTTTCCATCTTTTTTGTCTTTATACCCTTTGCTTCTTCGTATGCTAAAGCCAACTTTATAAGCATAAAGATTATAAAAGTCATAAGCTTGCTCTTCGGTTTCAAATTCCATACTAACCTTTGGTATTTCTTCATCAACAATGTTGCAATGCATCTGTTTTATTTTCACTGCATCATCAACCGGAGCTTATTCGCCTTCCCTAAACATATCGTTGGATTGTCCTTCCACACCATTTTCATTATCTTAAATAAAAAAGAACAAGAAAAAAAAAGTTAGATGCTAATTTTTACAATATGGTCACATGGTTTACTATTTAATTAAACTTAAACTTACTCAATATGTTGTTTTCCAAGGAAATCATGAGCAAAAATAAAACAAATCTTTATATATATTAAAGCAACAACCAAGGTGAATGATGTGGTATCATGAGAATTGAGTATTGGGGTATTGGTGAATTGTGGTTGATTTGTGTTGGTCCCGAAGGTGCTTAAAAAGTTTATAGAAGGGGGGTTGAATACAAACACTGAATTTTAAAGTTTAATAAATTGTTTATTGATAAATCAAAACACAATTTACAAGTTTGTTGCAGAATAAGATTAAGTAAAACCTAATCTAAACAAACTTAAGAAACACTAAGATGGTTGCACTAGAAATAGAGAATAGGGGATTGGGAGACTATAGAAAACAAGGGTTTCTACGTATTTAGAAAGATGAAGGAAACTCTCAGATGGAGTGTTGATCTTTCTATTTATACCCTATGCATTAAATGCATGGCAGAGTACTTTACACGTGTCCTTCATTGTTTGGCTGCATGGGTCTGACTTTAGGAGACATGCTTTCGGTCGTATGATGAACAGTGTAGTTGACAGAGTTGTTGTACGAATTGCTGCAGAGGTATGTCCGTTCTGAGGCATAAGTTAAGTGATCATCGATCGCTGAATATCTCTTCCTTCAGAGATATAAAAAAGTTCAGCTATCGCTGAAGCTTTTCCTCAGGTTTCTTTGCGTGTATAGATTCGTCTTTTCTTCACTGATATCCGCATCAGGTCATGAGTAGACTTGTCTTTGTTCAGCAGCTTTGTCTTCGATTCAGCAGTGAACATCTTTTGACGCAAAACTTATCTTCAGGGATTACGTCTAACTGTTTACATGAGAAATCATCAGCGATACTAAACATACTCAGTATTTGATCGTTGATAGTGAAACACTTTTACATATGAATGTTTACAAGAGAGATCATCAGTGATAGCTGAACAAACTTAGCATGATCGTTGATGATGAAACACTAATACATAAAATTAAACGTAATTTTCACTAAGTATAGAAAAGGGTCGTTATCAAATCACTGAGAGAGTTTTGATCAACAATCTCCCCCTATTTGATAATGACAAAGTAACTAAGAAGAAAACTACTTTTAGTTCAAAATGAGGAATAATCAGGACTCATAACATACACGTCCTAATTACTATTTTGAGGGATATTTTACAGTACTGATAGAGTTAAGTAATTCACTGAATTTTCATTAATTCGTAGAAAGAATTACAAGATAGATGAAAATATAAAGTACAAGTGAAGAACTAACTATTGTAAGTCTAACTAATAGATTACAAGAAGTAAGAAAATAATCTATATCAGCTATCTAGATGAGATTGCAGGACCTTGATCATGTAATCAGGTACTTCTCCTTTTTGCCTTCGATCAGCTGATTCTTTTCTGATGATTGTTATGATTGGTTCAGCTAGAGGAGAGTAGGTACACCATAAGCACAAGAGATCCTTGAGATGATTGAGAGGACAGATAGGAATCTCATAGACTCTTTGGAATTTGAGTTGTCCTTCATCATCATTGAAGAAGACTTCAAAAGGATTTTTCAGCACTTGCCCTGGGAAGAATAGTCCACCAGGAGGCAGAGATAGATCCAGAACTGAGAGATCAGAAGGATAGTCGAACAGTGCTTCCTTTGAAAATTTGATAGAGGTGTCGTTTCTGATTGCAGCGACATTTTCAGAGGAGGAGGAGGCAGGCTTTCTTTTGATTTGCCTTGGCTTAGAAGGAAGAGCAGATGACACCTTTAATACAGCAGCAACTATGTTGATGAGAGCATCATTGATCCCTTCAACATAACCTCTTAAGTTAACTTTGATTTCTTCAGTGCATCCTTAAACTCTAACCATTCCATATAGCCGAAGCTTTCAAGTCTTGAGACGAACATTGCCTTTGAGCTTCCATCCTCTCTGGTTATCTCCATTGTTACAGATGTTCCGTCCTTCTTCTTTCTTACAGAGAAGACAACGACTATGATCTTCATCGGGTCAGAGCGATAGTCGATTTTTTGTTTACACCAATCAAGTGCTTTATCGTTGACCTCTTTTTCTTTTGAGCGTTCCTCTTCAATTTCTTTGAGTAGAGCAGCCTGAACTTCCACTGGATTTTTCTTTAGTTTCTTATCTTTGACCTGAGAAGACTGAACCTTGAGAGCTAGAGTTGCATCCTTTTGACATTCAGCGATCATCTTCTCAGCTCTGACAGATTCTTCAATTTCAGCTTCAGTCAGGAAGTCGAGCTCTGTAGATGGAGTTTAAAGAGGGATCTTTAGCCGTTGACTCTCCAGATGAGAGATCATTTATGTTCTTCTATTTAATTCCTCCTCTGACCATTGAGCTGGTCTAGAGGGCCTTCCTGGGTGGTGCAGGGCTTCTTCTTCTTCTTCTTGTTCATCAACCTCATTGAATGAGGTTGGGATTATTTGGTCTTCATCTGTTGAGGCTGGGATTATTTGGAGTTCAGTTCCCTTAAGCAGGGGAGAGAACTGGCTGATCAAAAAGAAGAAAAGAGTTAGTATTTATTTAGGAAGAAGATAGATAAAGGCTTAGAATGAGAGAGGGGTGTGGTAGGTATAGAAGGAGAGAGGTACAATGGAAAGGCATACCTGAGAAGGATTCTCCCCCTCAGATGATGAAACAATTTTCAGATTTCCCTCGACAGTTATTCCCTTCTACTTGCCTTGGGATGGAGCATCTGAAGGTGTTTCACTTCTCCCGCCTGCTTCACGAATGACAACTCCTTTTGAAGTTGTCGCTGATGAGACGTTTGCTGAGAACCAAAGAGATTGGTCATATTCATCATCATCCTCATCATCATCAGCAGGCAGGTATTTCTCTTGATCATGAAGATCAAGGTCTTCATCATCTTCCTCATCCTCCTCCTCTTCCTCTTCTTCATTGAGAATCTGAGCTAGCACAGAAGAGGGAGGGGCTTGATCAGCGACCTTCTCCCCCTCAACATGAGAGGGAGGTTCTTTCGTCTGAACCTCAGCTGCAGTTGCTTCAGTATTTTCTTCTTCGAGTATCTCCCTCTATTTGTCATTATCCACAAGAGGGAGTTCCGCAGAGGCTGGTGCAGCTTTAGTAGTGGCCAGAGAACGGACTTCAGCCTCCAAGCGTTCCAAAAGGCCTTCAATGACAGGGATATCTGAAGTAGCCTGATGAACAAATTCAACTGCTACAGTCAGTGATGTGCGGTCGTTCTCTGTGAAGGAAGGTGTTGGCGCTAGAGCTGGTTCATTTAGCTTTGTCAGGACTTGCTGAAGTATAGCAGTGCATGAGTCGATTTTTGAGGAGAGACCCCGTACTTCAGTGCTGAGGGAGCAAAAATGTCCCTGAAGGAGTTGAGTTTGTTGGTGGTTGACAACCAAGTCCTCCTTGACTTTGACGATCTCTTCTTGAAGAGTCGTGATTTGAGAGGCTTCAGATTTGGAGGTGGAGGCAGCTGTCAGCCTCTTCAGCTCCTCACCAGCTTGATTGACAGTGCTGGTGGTTTCCTTCAAGGAAGTGGATAGAGTGTCCACTTTGTCTGCAAGTTTGTTGACATGAGCGTCAACTGTTCCCAAATTAGGACCTGAAAGAAAAGATAGTGGTTGAGCAAAACGTTGCTCAGGCTTATATGGAGAGATGAGAGATGTGTATTTGGGTGGAGGAGTACCTGATATGTCAAACATGTTGAAGAATTGTATATCTCCTTCAAAATTTTGATTTGTATATCTCCTTCAAAATTTTGATTATCAGGTCCTACGGATGCAACATGAGGAGGTTGCTGCATAATAATGGGTGAGTTATTGACCAAAGAAATAGTGGAAGAAGGAATAATGGGGATATAAGAATTTGAGAGAGTAGTGGAAATTACCTCAGTTGATTGGTGTTGAGGAACTGAGGGAATTTGGGTTGTTACTGGTGCAGTGTCAGCAGTTGTCATCACTGACACGGTTGAAGTTGGAGCAACAGTTGTGGAGGAGATACCCAAGAAAGCATCCAAAGTAGTTTGTTGAGAAACTACTTCAGGTATAGTTCCCGATGGGGTTGACTCCTTGGTCTTTCTGGCCTTCTTAGAGGGACCAGAGAGAGCATTTGATTGTCGTTTTAGAGCGGTGGTAGCGGCAGGGATAGCAGAAGAAGGAACCTCATGTGTGGCCGCTGAAGAAGAAGAATGGAGAGAGAGGCGGGAACGTAGGGTTGAAAGACTTACCTCATTGTCGACAGGCTTGATCTCAAGCGTTCGTTGACCCACCTTTAAGAAGGTACCATCATTGGAAGTAGGGTACTTCTCAGGGTATAGGAAGTGTAGGTAGGCGCAGATGAAACGCACGTATGGGATCTTGGGATCCCTCTCCATCTTCTCAATCTTTGACTTCAGATCGTCAAAGATTGTGCCAGCATAGTCGTAGTGTTTACCGGCTCTCACTGAGTAAGCCATCTGGAGATGCATCTTGCTTGCCTGGTCCAGAGAGCCTATCTTCCCACTCATGCTCTGAATGATGTGGGTGAAGATATAGTTCAGCTAGGAAGGCATGTTCGCCTTCTGAATCTTGGTCAACTTTTTGTTTGGAATCTTGGAGCGAGGCTTGTTTTCCCATGAGTACTCCATGTCATCCAGAAACATGATCAGCTCAGCGTCAGTAGGAAGAGATTCGAAGCCAACATTGGTCTTTGCAGGGAATCTTAGAGCCTTCCTGAGACCAAAAGCAATGAGTAGTCCGGGACCAAGTTCAGTAGTGAAGGAGATGGCAGGGACTACTTCACCCTTTTTGTTTGTCACAGTGGTCTCATCAGCTGTGAACCAGAATTGTTGGAGAAGAGTCTTTGAAGGTTTTGGGTTCACAGAGAGAGCATAAGCAATGCAAGATTGCTTCAGAAATGCGGTTGCGTCCACCAGATGTGGGTACTTCTCAGCATCAAATTCCAACCTAGCAAGATGGTTGTTCTTTGGGACTTCGGATTCAGTGATGTAGAACTTCACGTTCTTGGAAGAAACTAGAGTAGCTTGGACCATTTCTGAATTTAGAAAAACGTAGAGTGGAATGAAAGGTTTAGAGTCTAAAAACAATTAAAAGGTTTCTTTCGAAACATAGAAAAAAAATTGTTTTTAGAGTAAAACAGTGTTCTTTGTGAAGAAGAAAGAACATGTTGAAAAAACAAATGTTTAGAGTTTAGATAAAATCAAAAGAAATGATTTTAGATTTAAGAAACATTTTAAAGTCCAAAATAATAGAATATTGAGGATTGTAAGAATAGGTTGAAGATGGGAAGAACAAAAACTTGTTAATCTTGAAGATATGAAGATTTGAAGATTATGATGTTCTTGTTCGTTTGAATGCCTTGGAAGCTTTTTACTTGCTTGGGAAGTTTTATGAGAGCGTAAAAAGATAAGAATGAAAAAGGCATTCTTTTTATATGAGGAGAGAGAGGAGAGAGAGAGAGAGAGATAATGAGGAGGGAAAACAAATGATCATCATGACATGGACACGTCTTACAAAGTTGATTGGATAGAAGGGCAACGGACGAACGCGTCAGAGAAAAAGGCATGTCGTGGATTGTCAGTTCAAATGACGTCATAGGAGAGAGAAAAAAACGTTTCATTTGTCCTTTTTGAAAGTATCTCTGAAGAAATATCAGAGATAGGTTTTCTTTTTGAAAGAATCTCTGATAAAAATTCAGAGATAGGTTTTCTTTTTGAAAGAGTCTCTGATGGAAATTCAGAGATAGTTTTTCTTTCCAAATGGTCACTGATGAGAAATATCAGTGATAAGAGTTGTTTATCAAAAAGCTTTTAATCATTTGAAGAAAATCGGTGATTGAAGATTTGATTTTTGAAAAACGTCTTACTGAATGAGATATTCAGTGATAGAAAAAGAGAGAACATACCTGAGAGTCAAAGATATTTGGACAAAGAGTAGGTGATGAAGGGGAACTTTGTATTACTGACATAATGCATGAAGGATGAAAAGTCAATCTTCAAGATTCAACATTCCAAGCTCACTGATGAGAAAGTTTAATCTTGTCTCATCAAGAGGTTTGGTGAAAAGATCAGCAAGCTGATAGTCAGTGGGGATAAAGTGGAGTTCAATATCACCATTCATCACATGATCTCTGATAAAATGATATCTGATCTCTATTTGTTTTGTCTTTGAATGTAGTACTAGATTGTTTGCTATAGCGATAGCACTAGTGTTGTCGCAATAGATTGGAATCTTTGATAGCTGAAGGTCATAGTCTAATAGTTGATTTCTCATCCATAAGACTTGAGCACAACAACTTCCAGCGGCTACATATTCAGCTTCAGTTGTGGAAGTGGACACTGAATTTTGCTTTTTACTTGTCCAACTTACTAGTTTTCCTCCTAGAAGTTGACATCCACCAGTGGTGTTCTTTCTATCGAGTTTACAACCTGCAAAATCACTATC
This sequence comes from Arctium minus, assembly GCA_954870635.1. Classification (NCBI taxonomy): domain Eukaryota; kingdom Viridiplantae; phylum Streptophyta; class Magnoliopsida; order Asterales; family Asteraceae; genus Arctium; species Arctium minus. The sequence goes on along the minus strand of OX941096.1, from coordinate 7,478,474 downwards.
TGAATATCCAATTAGATCGAACCCTGAGTCTTTGGGATACCAAAGACCGAGGTTTGGAGTTCCTTTCATATATCTGAAGATTCGCTTTACATCGATCAGATGGGATTCCTTTGGTTCAGATTGACAGCGTGCACACAGACATGTAGAGTACATGATGTCAGGTCGGCTAGCTGTTAGATACAGCAGGGAGCCTATCATTCCTCTATAGGCAGTAACATTAATAGGTTTTCTAGCTGGATCCTTGTTTAATATTAGAGGAGGTGCCATAGGAGTTTTCATCGCTGAAGTCTGAGTTAGATCAAACTTTTTCAGCATATCTTTAACATACTTACCTTGGTTGATAAAAGTACCTTTTTCGGTTTGCTTAATCTGAAGACCAAGAAAGTAAGTTAGCTCGCCCTTCATACTAATTTTGTATTCTTTCTTCATTCTTTCAGCGAAACGAGTACACAGAGATGGGTTAGTAGAACCAAATATTATGTCATCGACATATATTTGCACAAGAATAATGTGACCTTTTATCTTTCTGAAAAACAAGGTATTATCAATTTTACCCCGTTCAAAATTTTTAGAGATAAGAAAAGATGAGAGAGTGTCATACCAAGCACGAGGGGCTTGTTTTAGACCATAGAGAGCCTTATCCAATTTATATACATAATATGGATGCTTAGGGTCAGAGAACCCTGGGGGTTGTTCTACATAGACTTTTTCATTCAGCTTTCCATTCAGGAATGTTGATTTTACATCCATTTGATGTACAATGAAGTCTTTGTAAACTGCATAAGCTAAGAAGAGTCGAATTGCTTCGAGCCTAGCCATAGGGGCAAAGGTTTCATCATAGTCTATGTCTTCCTCTTGTCTGTATCCCTGAGCAACAAGTCTACCCTTGTTGCGGGTTACAGTTCCATGTTCATCTAACTTGTTTCTAAACACCCATTTGGTGCCTATAACAGTTTTATCAGATGGTTTAGGAACGAGATTCCAAACTTTGTTTCGAGTAAACTCAGTCAGCTCTTGTTGCATAGCGCTGACCCAATTTGGATCTCTGAGGGCATCATCAGTCTTCTTTGGCTCTATTAAAGAAATAAAGTTGACAAAGAGACAGATATTACATGAACTTCGTCGAGTTTGAATACCTGCATCGGGATCACCAAGAATTTGATATATGGGGTGATCTTTGGTCCATCGTTGAGCAGGAGCATGATCGCTCACTTCAGGAGTTGGATCAACAATAGGAATGTTCACTGATGAAAAAGCTTGAGGTTCATCAGCAATTAACTGTTGAGTGTCAGACAGACCATTGTTTTCTGAGAGGTTTTCAGACGAAGGCAGATCTGATGGAGGGAGTGTGTTTAGAGGCTCAGCTGAGACCCATGAGGTGGATTTAGCATTAGGTGGGATGATGTTTGGATCATCATCAGCAGTTGGATGATTTGTGTGCTGATGGTTTGAGAAGAAAGGTTCTATTTCTCTATAATGAGAAAACATCCAAGCATTTAGTTCTTCATTGTCAGCGATAGGTTTAGAGTTCGCTGAACGGGTTTTGTCAAAGGTGACATGAATTGTTTCTTCTTCAGTTTGTCTTCTCTTGTTGAAAACTTTGTAGGCTTTAGAGATAGAAGAATATCCAAGAAATATTCCATCATCAGCTTTTGGATCGAACTTTCCAAGAAAATCTTTGTTGTTTAGAATGAAGCACTGACAACCAAAGATATGAAGAAAACTGATAGAGTGTTTTCTTCCATGGAATAGTTCATAAGTTGTCTTTCCAAATCGCTTTACTATCAGCGATCTGTTATGAGTGAAACATGCAATGTTAACAGCTTCATCCCAAAATTGAGTAGGGAGATGAGAATCGTTGAGCATTGATCTGGCAGCTTCAATGAGTGTTTTGTTTCTTCTTTTAGCGACTCCATTCTGCTGAGGCGTTCTTACAGAGGAAAAGTTGTGAGAAATTCCCTTGCTCTCAAAGAAATTGTTCAGGGAACTATTTTTGAATTCAGTTCCATGATCACTTCTTATTGAGCGAACAATAAGATTATTCAGCACTTCCATCTTTCTAACATAAAATATCAGTTCTTCTGGAGTATCACTTTTGCAGCGAAGAAAGATAACCCAGGTATAGCGAGAGTATTCATCTACAATGACAAGTGTATATTTCTTTCCAGCTATGGATTGGATATTGACAGGGCCAAACAAATCCTTATGCAAGAGTTGAAGAGGATTTGCCACTGAGGAAACTTGTTTCGATTTGAAACTAGCCTTAGTTTGTTTTCCTTTTTCACATACTGAACATAGAGATTCCTTAGCATATGAGTGCTGAGGAAGACCAGAGACCAGTTCCTTAGAAGAGAGAGAATTCAGGGTTTTGAAATTTAGATGAGAAAGGATTTTATGCCATAGCCAGTTGACATGAGAGGAGGCTTTAGAAAGAAAACATATGTTTTCAGTGGTAGTAGACTCCATATCTATTACATAGACATTTTCCATACGATAACCACTGAGAGCAAGTTTTCCATTCTCATTTACCACTGAACATGCTTTCTAAGTAAAGCGAACTTCATAGTCTTTGTCATATAGCTGACTGATGCTTAGAAGATTGTGCTTCAGTCCGTCTACGTAAGCAACTCTTCTGAAGGTAGTTGTCCCATTGCTGAGGACACCAAACCCTCGGGTATATCATTTTCCATTTCCTCCAAAGGTCACTGAGGGACCTTTCTCTTCCTTGTATTCAGTAAGCATGTCTTTTTGTCCTGTCATGTGACGAGAGCATCCACTATCTAGATACCAGATGCCCTTTGATCCCTGCAAACATAAGGAAGATTAAGTTTTGTTTGGTACCCACTTCTCAATGGGTCCAGTAGGGTTAGTGGAGATGGAAGGGTCAGCAATCTTCACGGCAGATGAAGATTCAGCTTCAGTGGTAACCTTCACTCTGGTTAATTTTTAACCTTAGTGGTATTTTTCACCTTGGTCGATTTCTCAGCTTTGGTGACCTTCTCAGCCTTGGAGGCATTCATCTTCACCTTAGCTGTTTTATCAGCTTTTGTGGCAGTTAGACATTTACTAGCAATATGATCAATAAATCCACAATGATAGCATTTTCTATATTTGAAGGTGGTTTTAGGACCACGAGTAGTAAGATTAGAAAATTTGAGATGAGCAGGGCCAGCTCCAAGAATGACTTTAGCATAAGATTTGGGAGGAACTTTCAGTTCTTCAGATTTCTTAGGCTTAAGATCAATCTTCAGCTGTGGAGGACATATATCAAAGATTTCTGTCACAGAGTTAGGAGATCGATTCACTGAAGGTTTAGAAGGAACTTTCAGTTTTGCTTTCTTGGTAGCCTTCTGAGGATGGAAAATGGATTTTCCTTTATCTGCAGGCTTAGAGCCTTTTGATAATTCCTCAGGGATGGGATTGGAAGAAGAAGAAGAAGAGCACTGAGCATAAGAGTTGTTAGGGATAGAAGAGACAAACATTCTAAACTTAAGCATGGAACTGTCTTCATTAGGTTCATCCTGTTGTTTCCAAAAACCAAGACCAGTTCTATCACTGGCAGGGATTTGAGCACTTATAATATCAGTGATCTTTGTTGAGGATTTGCACCATCCTTAAACAGTTGCCTTTTCTGCTTTTAAAGCAGCTATGACTTGTTCGCGTTCAATGCTGATGATTTCATTGACAATGACTTGATCTTTCAAACTTTCCTTTAAAAGAGTCAGTTCTCTGATATTTTCATGATATTTTTCTAGTTGTTCAGTTAAATCAATATTTTTGTTTTCAGCTAGACTTTTGCCATTTAGTGCATGTGCATTGTATAGATCAAATGTCAACACATCAACAACGCGACTTCTCTCATCTTCAGATAGAGAGGGATTGGCAGAGATTGATACCTGAGAGGAGATATAGCTCATGGAAGTTTCTGGTGATTCTTCCACTTCTTCTTTAATCTCAGCCATAAGACAAAGATTAGCGACTTCCTCTTCATCAGAACTTGATTCTTCTGATTCATCCCAGTCATGCTCTTCAGCGATAAGACCTTTACCTTTTCTTTTAAAGTTTTTCAAGTTTTGATATTTTCTTTCAGCTTAAGGTATTTGCTATCGCTGGTTTTCCTTGAGGTAGAAGGTTTGAAGACTTTCTTTGACCTGCAAACACTTGCAAAGTGTCCAATCTTTTCACAGTTATAGCAAGTAGTAGTAGTCTTATCAACAGGGGTTGATTTTGGCTTGTCAATTAGAGAGAGAGGCTTATTTCTTCTGAAATTGCTCTTTCTTGCAAATCTCTTAAAAGAGTTTGTCAACAGTGCTAAGGATTCATCAAACTCTGAAATATCAGTGTCTGATAATTCCTCAGTGTCAGAATCTAACTTAGTGATAGTGAGAGTAGATCACTGAGATGGAATGATCTCTGAGGAGACTAAAGCAACAGGAGTGCTTTTGGAGTCTTTAGAATCTTTTATAAGATTTTTCTTCAGGATATTTGATTGCTCATAGTTGAGCAATATTCCATACAAGGTGCTAAGAGAGAGAGAATTTAAGTCTTTTGTCAGCTTGAGACACATTAAATAACTGTCCTAACTTTCAAGAAGACATTCTAATAATTTAGTTAAGACCTCAGAATTAGAATAGGTCCTACCAGCAGTTCTTAGATAAATGATTAAGCAGTTAAATATCTGGTGAACATCAGAGAGAGATTCGTTCTTACCAGCGATAAAACTTTCATACTGTCTTACCAAGTTAATCTTTTGAGTTTCTTGGACTTCAGTGGTGCCTTCATATTGAACACATATAGTGTCCCACATTTCTTTGGCAGTTTTAAGATGCATGATGGAATGGAAAGCTTCATCAGGCAGAGCCATAGAGATAATGGTTTTTGCATTTGCATCTAGACCAACCTTCTTTTTGTCTTCATCACTCCACTGTCTTATTTCCTTAATAGTATAACGTTCAGGAACAACAGGAGTGGTGGTAGTAGCTGGAACGACAGCTACGATTGTGAAAGGTTCATATGGGCCATTTGCTATGTATTCAGGTATAGTAGGATCTACACCTTCTAGAAATAGCATCATTTGATTTTTCCAGATAGCAAAGTTATCTCTGCTAAATCGAGGAGGTTTTGATAGTGAACCATTATCATAGTAGTTTGTGTTTGCATTAAGTGTCATATTTAGAATAGCAAGGAAGAGAATAAAGCAAGATCTTGTTTATTAGATTAACAGTCTACTCTGATACCACTTCTTGGTCCCGAAGGTGCTTAACAAGTTTGTAGAAGGGGGGGGTTGAATACAAACAAAAAATTTTAAAGTTTAATAAATTGTTTATTGATAAATCAAAACACAATTTACAAGTTTGTTGCGGAATAAGATTAAGTAAAACCTAATCTAAACAAACTTAAGAAACACTAAGATGGTTGCACTAGAAATAGAGAATAGGGGATTGGGAGACTATAGAAAACAAGGGTTTCTACGTATTTAGAAAGATGAAGGAAACTCTCAGATGGAGTGATCTTTCTATTTATACCTTATGCATTAAATGCATGGCAGAGTACTTTACACGTGTCCTTCATTGATTGGCTGCATGGGTTTGACTTTAGGAGACATGCTTTCGGTCGTATGATGAACAGTGTAGTTGATAGAGTTGTTGTACGAATTGCTACAGAGGTATGTCCGTTCTGACAGATCGTACAGGTGTGCAAGGGTAAGACAAAAGAGACTTGAGGCATTAGCTAAGTGATCATCGATCGCTGAATATCTCTTCCTTCAGAGATATAAAGAAGTTCAGCTATCGCTGAAACTTTTCCTCAGGTTTCTTTGCGTGTATAGATTCGTCTTTGTTTCACTGATATCTGCATCAGGTCATGAGTAGACTTGTCTTTGTTCAGCAACTTTGTTTTCGATTCAGCAGTTAACATCTTTTGTCACGAAACTTGTCTTCAGGGATTACGTCTAACTGTTTACATAAGAAATCATCAGCGATACTGAACATACTCATTATTTGATCGCTGATAGTGAAACACTTTTACATATGAATGTTTACAAGAGAGATCATCAGTGATAGCTGAATAGACTTAGCATGATCGATGATGATGAAACACTAATACATAAAATTAAATGTAATTTTCACTAAGTATAGAAAATGGTCGTTATCAAATCACTGAGAGAGTATGGATCAACAATTTGAGACATCCCACGTTAGTGAGAGATTGAAAGATTGAAATAGAGTGACATGTATAAAGAAAGAGGGATATGATGCTAATGTGTCAACTCATGGGTTTGAGTCATAAAGTTATCTTATTTGGATAACACTATTTTTACAAAACAAATCTTATTATATAAAATCAATCAATCATAAAACAAATCTTATTATATAAAATCAATCAATCATCAATATCTTTATCTATATATATATTAAAGCAACAACCAAAGCGAATGACGTCCCACATTGATGGAGAAAAGAAAGTTTGACAAATGTTAATGATTATATAAAAGGTGGAGATAATGAATACAAATGTGAAATGCTTAGGTTGGTTCAATATAAATTTCAACCACCATCATATTTCCAAAAAATATTTGTTTAAAAGTATATAGTTGGCTCATTTCGGCTATTTTATTTTAAAAAAAAAAGATTATTATTTATTATTATAATAACAAATGTTAGTGAGTATATTAAAGGAGAAAATAATGAATTGAAATCAATATATTTACCAATATCAAAGAAATGATAAAACATCAACCAAGGTGAATGATTTGATATAATGTGATTGAGAAATTTTCAAACCTTTGATTGCGAGTTTAAGTTGGTTGTCCCACATTGATCGAGTAAATAAAGTTTTGCAAATGTTAGTGAATATATAAAATGTGGAGATGACGAATCCAAATGTGAAATGCTTAGATTGGTTAAATGTAAATTTTAACCATCATCGTATTTCCAAAAATATTTGTTTAAAAATATATAGTTGGCTCATTGTGGCTGATTTTTTTTTTGTAAAACAAGGTTATTATTTATTATTATAATCTTAATCTTTATCTTTATCTTTATTAAATATTGGATTGTGAGTTAAGTTGATTGTCCCACATTGACGAAGGAGAGAAAGTTTGGCAAATATTAGTGAATATATAAAAGGTGGAGATTATGAATCCATATGTGAAATACTTAGGTTGGTTAAATAAATGTAAATTTTAACCACCATCTTATTTTCAAAAAACATATTTGCTTAAATCTTTATCAATATATATATATATATATATATATTAAAAGAGAAATCAAGAAAAATGACTTGAATCATGAGGTTTAAGTATTCCTCAAATCTTGAAATTTGGTTGAGTTTCATCATCCCACATTGGTGAGAAGATGAAAGTTTTGAAGTAGGAATAGATTATAAGAAACGAGGGATGAATGCTTTTGTATCAACTCATGTGGTTGGCTAAATATAGCTTACCCTATTTTTGTATCTCCCACATTGTTGAAAAGATGCAATTTTTGAAGTTTGAAGCGAGTATATAAGAAATGAGGGGTAAGTGTTTTTTGTGTCACTAATGTGGGTGACTCAATTTACCCTACCATATTTTAGCAAAAAAATTATATATATATATATATATAACAAATAATTAAAATAATGACTTTGTGATAACTAATAAAGTTAACTCATTTTACATTACCAACCAATATATCAATATCAATCATTAATCAATATATATATATATATATATATATATATATATATATATATATATATAAAGAGAAAACAAGGATAATGACTTGACATCATGAGGTTTGAGTATTCCTCAAATCTTGAAATGTGGTTGAGTTTCATTATCCCACATCGGTTAGAAGATGAAAGTTTTGAAGTAGGAAGTGATTATAAGAAAAGATGGATGGATGCTTTTGTGTCAACTCATATGGTTTGCTAAATCTAGCCTACCCTATTTTTGTATCATCCCGCATTGTTTAGAAGATGCAAATTTTGAAGTTTGAAGTGAGTATATAAGAAATGAGGGGTAAGTATTTTTGTGTCACTAATATGGGTGACTCAATATAGACCTATATATATATATATATAGATATATATATATATATATATATATATAACAAATAGTTAAAATAATAAATAATGACTTTGTGATAACTAATAAAGTTGACTCATTTTACATTACTCAACCAATATATCAATATCAATCATTAATATATATATATATATATATATATATATATATATATATATATATATATATATATATATATAAAAGGAACAACCAAGGGATAATGAGATAACTTAATGAGATTTGAGTATTCCTCAAAATTTGAAATGTGGTGTGTTTTGTTCATCCAACATTGGTGAGAAAATGATGGAATTGAAGAATGATGTGGGTATTTATTAGGAGGAGACTAGGTCTTTGTAGAAACTCATGGAATTAGCTTAATTTGGTTGACATTATGGCATTGTTTGGCAAAAATAAGCTAATTTATTTTCTGGGTATATGTTTGGATGACCATAAGCTAGCTTATAAGCTAGATTTTTGATAAGCTATTTGGAGTAGCTTATGAGGAGCTTTTTGTGATTATTCCAATTATGTCTTCATTCGTTGTTTTAGATTATATCTCATTAATTGTTTTTCTTGAAAATTACGTTTTATTTTAACTCAATTAAGTACTCCTTAAAAAAGAACTACAACCGCGCATCGCGTGGGTCGCACACTAGTTAGAAAGAATAAATGAAACTAAGCATAAAAATGATATAGATCAAAGAGAGAAATATGTCATTTAAGAAGTGGGATAGAGAAGATAAACCATTTGGAAGATAATTATAAATCAAATAAAATAGATTATTAAAATGAGATTATAAATTATTAGCTCTAGGGTTAACATAAACAAAAAAAATATAAAAAAACCATAAACATAATCATTTAAAAAAAATAGGAAAACAATTTAAAAGATAATTATAAATACAAAACGTAAAATTAGTTTATATAAAACAAAAGGAAAATTAGATTAAAAGGTGAGAAAGTAAAAACAAATAATATATATATATATATATATAGAGAGAGAGAGAGAGAGAGAGAGTGATTGATAGGTGATAAGGAATAAAAAATATTATTTTTATTTGATATATTTGTTATAAAATGGAAAAGGGTGTCTAACAGAGCCCTGTTAGTTAATTTGTTAATTGTAAATAATTAATTTTAATAGTGATGAGTTGTCAAAATGTTATTGGTGAACAAGAATGTCATAGAAAGGAGTAGTACAACAGATTTTTTTCAGAGTCGTAGTAGGGATTTTCATGGCAAAAAAAAACTACTTTATACGTGTCCAACCCTCATTGGAGAATGCATTTTCGACTTACTTCACCGCGTATTCAACATTTTGTCGCCGAGGGGGAACGGGCCGACGATGATAACGATGAAACATATGTGGCAGTTTGAATGGGCGTATGTGTGTGTATGATAGTACTTTTTACACACCTACAAACGTGTGCTAATTAAACCTCAAAGCAAGTATACAATGAGATATAATGTCGTCTTTCAAGTAATAAAATGGTAAGAATCAAGTATCGTATTCCACAGGGATAGGTATCTTAAGTTGCAAGATTTCGAGATGAAAACTAACTTCAGATGACGATTTTGAAGACTTTGTTTTGATTGGATTATCACTTTGATTAAGTTAACAGAGAATAAAGCAAGCACGGGTGTAAAACTTCCAGGTGGGATTTAAACACAAATTCTAGTGGGCCATGTTGTAGGGATGCTGCAGCATGTAGTTCTGCTACAACTAGATCCACCAACTATTTTGAGGGTATTCTTCTCGGACTTCAATATTCACACTACTGTTTAGATTCAACTAAACACATATCTGTGTAGTCTCCAACTATTTATAGTGTAGAATAGAGTCCTCAAAATATATGGATGCACAAATCTCTTTGCATAAAAACCGCTCTCTCGAGTCGATCCCATATCATTCAAGTTGACGTGTTCGAAGGGGCTTATCTCTAAGTCCTCTACACTTTAACACTAATGATTAGCGATCAACTTGTCGAGAATAAATCAGTTTAGAAAGATATAAATGATAACTGTCCTTATCAGTAACTCTCTCAAGTATACTTCTTATATCATTCAAACGGATGTGCTTTTCGTGGCTTATCTCTAAGTCCACTGCACTTTAACACTTTAGCAAGTGATCGGTTCGTCAAGAAGTATTATTGATATTTATAAAACTTGAATGAAATGGTGGATCATTGTTATTGCAAAACAATATCTAACTTTCTTTGGTTTAAAATCCCACCTTTCCGTCAAACACCCATACTAGTAAAATTAGCTACTCATACGGAAATTAAATGCATAAAATAAATGACATAAAATAAAAAACATAATTTAAATACAATAATGTAAATGACGTAAAGGTAAATGACAATAAAGTAAAGTGCGGTAAATAAATTACTGAAAGGCAAAAATTACAAAAATAAAATAAACTTGATAATATATTAATGTTCTTTACTTCAATAATCACACCAAGAGATTTGTCAAATCTCCCAACTATGGTTTTTAAAGTTCAAAAAGATATGATTCTAAATATCCATCCCAAGCTCCCTTTATATACTAGGAGGGAGAGGGGTAAAATAGACATTTAACACTAATAAAATAATAAAAGTACTTGAAATGATGACATAAGGAACAATGTTTTAGGTAAGAAGGAAAAAGGAGATACAAAAGATAAATATCCAGCCACAAAAATAGATCTAGAAGGTTCCTAAGTCAGTCCAAAAATCCAGCTCATGTCTTCCTACAATAGGCTCCCTTGTCTTGATGGATTAAGTTGTTCCTAGCGTGATGCTACAAGAATGCTGCAACATATGTCTGCACTATGAAATCTGCCCAAAAGTACCAAATCAACCCTCCAAAGTATATAAACAGGTAAATTACAACTTTCAGCTCCAAAAAATAAATAAATGAAAAATAAGTAAATAAATTACTCAAGATTGGGATATAAAAGGTAAAATAACCTATCTAAAAGAGAGAAAAAGAGTGATAATGCATTGATTTCTCAATGCATATCAGTGTACATTGTATATATATATATATATATTCACATACATTAATACATATACATATAGTATTAAATGATGTAAATTATGATATATTATTGTTATTTATTTCTAACAGAAAAATAGTAAAAATACCAAGATGTCCATTTATTTAACGGAATTTTTTACCATAGTTTAGGGCTGAGTATCGGTCGGGTCAGGGCCCAAATCCCATAACCCGATCGGATATCAGGTGGTGGATAAGAGCCTCGAAATCCGACCAAATGTCTTCGGGTAGATCTGGTAACGTGTTAGTTCGGGTCGGGTATTCGGGTAATTCGGATATTGGACAGGATTTACTGTCGACTTTTACAAGAAATGAAGCTACAAAACCATGGCATTCATATGATATGTGATTTGAAGGACACTAGGACAGTAACCTACTGTCCAATTGTAAGTTTTTGAACAGGAATTAAAAAGAATCCCATTTAAACATAAACATACACACAAAATCAATTGCATTCATAAGCTTATTTCTCAAGTAGAGAGTACTGAGTAGAGATATGCGATGGACTAAAAAAAACTTACAGAATGAGAGAGAGCCTGAGTAGTGATTGCGAATTGCGATGGGAGGCAGGCAGGGAGCCGTCAGCCATGGGTAGGTGCCACCAGTCAGCTGGTGCGATGGCCGCCAATGGGCGGTGGCTGGCTGGAGGCTGGCCGCTATAGCGTCACCGGTGGATAATCGGAGAGAGGCTGGGAGTTGACATCGGTAAAGCTGTAAATGTAATTAGGTTTAGAAATTAGGGGTATGTCATAGAATTATAAATCTATAATTTTATAAAACTGATGTTTTAAAAAAAATAATATGTAATTCGGATATTCGACGCGTCAGGTTTGGGATTTGTATATCTAACCCGACCCTACTTTATCCGAAAAATTAATTAGGTCGGGTTTCTCGGGTGTCAGGTACCTCGGGTTTCGGATATTTACCTTAAATTTGGGTCGGGTGGGATCGGGTAATTTAGATAATTCGGGTCTTGCTCACCCCTACCTTAGTTAGTTTGAGGGATGAAAAAAGCAATAGACTGCAAAAACTATAGGGACAAAAAAGAAGCAATTTTTAATGATCAAGTACAAAAATTGTTATAAACAACAAACCACATGGACGAAAATCGTAGTTTACTAAAAGAAAACAATTTACACCGATTATCGGCTTGTTACTCACGCAACGCATCATGGGCCGCAATGGTTAGCGGGCCAGTTTGCCACCACCTCTTCAAATCCTCGCTCTCTTCGTTGAAGCTCCAAACCACAAATTTGTTCCCAGTTCTCTCTCCACAATTGAAGATCTAATTGAGGTAAACAAAGTATCTGATTGATATTCCTCTTTCCATTCTTTTAACGATTCTGAACTTTTATTGTCCATATATTGTCGTGTATTTTGAACTTGTTGAATGGACCCTAGGTTTTTGTTTTCCCCTGAAATTGTAACACCTACTTCTAATTTATGTTTTGATTTCATTATGTCTTGAATTCGTCAGTTTTCTGGAATCGGCGCAACTGTGTAAGATCATGGCGGGAGGAAATTTTGTGCATCGTGTTGTGTCTTACCTTGTTAATGAGGTTCTCGTTGAAGGTCTTGCTAACAGGTCATCTCTCTTTTCATCTCATATTTTTGTAGGTCAATTATATCTTCGATTTTGTTTTGTGTAATTCGTGTTTTCGTCAAAGTACGAGCTAAACGAAATGTTTTTAATATAGTTCCAGAGGGTGATCATTTGCTAAAGTTGATTATTTGGTTTCAAGCAAGAATATGATTCTATTTTTGGCAGAATAAATGACTTTTTTAAGCAGATTAATGTTTGATTGAAAAATAGTATTTACATGCTTATGATAGGAACATCATATTCATTATGTTGTTCTAGGCAAGTTCGATCGAAATCTACTAAAATACAATTTGGGACAATATGATGGAAAAATGTTAACATCCACCACACCCTTATCCATGATTTTTGTTAATAATTTGATTGAAATTGGATGAAACTGGTAAATTAATATGATTAGAATGTATTGTAAGTTTATAACTGATGATTTCTTTTTGTTAAGTTAATTACGATCCCGTGGTGACACGTTTATCTTCTCTAATTATCATGTATCCGACACCTTTCGCCATCTACATGTAATGTCACATGTCATTAAAGGTGCGAAAGTTTAATAGCAAGACTTTATGATATTGTGCAAGAGGTTAATGGTTAGGACGATCAAGCGATATACAACTGTCAATCTAAGGCAAATTTAAGTCTGCAATGACTCAATGAGTACACATGTGATAGACCACTTGACAATGCAAGTGAATACTAAAACATAGATGCTTGATAGAAGAAGCAACGCAACGGACCAAAATCACTGCTGTGCAGCTGTCATTAGAGAGTATCGTGCCCAAAGGCAACCCGAATCCACTGTCAAAATAGAGCTACACATATTTGACATGCTTGACACAAAAACCTCATGGAGGTGAAAATGATAATCTGGGACAGCTGGAAACCAGTGAAGTACAAGGACTTGAACCATTCTCAAAGACAATCCGAACCATTGGAGTGGGCAGCCATCAAAAAAGCCTGGAAAAGCACGAAACGACCCCCTCAAGAGCTGTAAAAGGAGTGGAAAATGTGTAGAAGTTGTGCAAGTGTGGGAGTAGATATAAAACTGGAGTGCGAAGCCAAGTATAAAACTGGAACTCAGAGCCAAGCATAAAACCAACAAATACAACCAACTATAATGCTATGAACTAAGATGCAAACTATATACACTATGCAACCACTTTAATTGAATTACTAGAACACTAACCAAGTTATTGAAATGACCTGAACGCAAATTAAATTATAATTCTTTTGAAATGAACTCAATTTTAATGGATGATGAAACCATCCTAGACAACTAATCATGAGCACTTGTGTAATAAAAAATGTAAAACACAACTATTGCAATGAAAGAAAACACAATTGAAATCAATGCACCAACACTTGCACATAATATGTACCTATCTAAACTAATCATTAACGTCTTTACAATGACAAATAACCTATTGATGGATTATCCTATTGTTGCAAGTTCATCTCATTAACGCACACATATGACAAATAACCTTGAGTTATTTCAAAAAACCCAACCAATAGTATGTTTCATGCATCCTATTCTCAAAGTTTAAATGTCTTTACAATGGAGTAGTAGGCTACAATAATCTATACTATATTATAAAGCAGACATAAAAAAACTCTTAAAAACAAGTCATAAAGCATAAGTTACCATCATTTTATGCAAGATTTTAAAAATCTCTTAATTTACAAGTTTCAAAGCACAAGATACATATTACTACTGCATTCTAAACCCACCAATTTGGTATGTGCAGGACATTCCTTTTATGCAGAACTTTCCATGTATCACTATTAATTAATATATTATATTACTATAAATTTGTTTTAATTATATTATTAAATATGTAATTGGTTATTTTTTTTATATGTCATTAAAAATATATAAGATTATCATTGAATTTTAACAAAATATTTAATTTTTTTTATATATAAAACATTATATTATTAAGTTTAAATTAAACAAATTTATAAAAAATCATTATCACTTTCTCAAAACCATCCAAAATCTTACTGTAAATCAACAAAAAAACAAAAAATAAAATTAAACATTAAAATCGTGATGTATCTCGCTGCATTGCGCGAGTACACTTCTAGTGAAAACATGAAGCGGAAAAAGTGTGGTTCTTTTTTTGGGTTATTGCCAACCCTCCAAGCACGCACGGAGGCTTCAGAGACTGTTTCATTGTTGGGCAGCCCATTGATCTTCAAGAATCTTCAAAATTTCACTTGTCGGATGTGTGGCTGAATGTGGGGTCGAATGGTTGCCTTAATGCCTGGAAGAGATTGGGATTGAAGACCGTTGTAGCCCTCAACCTCCAGTGAGTGTGGAAGTAGAAAATCCGCATAAGAACATTGGAGAACAGGGGAGGATGGCTACTTTCAAGTTGTGTATGTTGGTGGTACCCTAAAATTGAGAAAACCTATGCCATGTACAGTCGCCATATGGAAAGAGCCCTAATGCGGTCTGAAATTTCAATTCCAGTTGCATTAAATCCCCTCCATAGTTATTCTGAATGAACTTTAACAATATTGCATGGAACTGGGATAACATTATGCGTGGATGCCTGGCATGGTGTCTTATGTGTAAGGTTACATTCACATATTAAAGCCCTAATATTGCGTTGTCTCACCTTAGTGTAATGTTGTGGCAGTTATGCTTTAGGTGTTTCATGTTGATTTCTTATGTTTTGCATCATTCAGCTTTGCTTGGTTGTTTTCTTTTGTTTGTACATAAACATCAACATCTACATCAAAACTAGACAAAAAAAGCATGTATTCCACTAGTAACAAGGTATTTGTGCATGTTTGATGATAAAAATGATACAAATTGTGAAGTTATCAATGGATCGGACAAACTTCAAACTTTTCAGCCAACTTGCATGGCCCCTAAGGAGTTGATATCATGAGATTCAAAATTTAGACTTCTTGAACCTAGGTGCCAAACCTTACCCATTAGGATAGCCCTTGAAGTTATGGTGGTGTGTGTATTTCCATCTTATCCTTGGTGCACATATTAGTTTTAGTTGGGAGATAAACAAATTCAATTGGGATATACTGGGTTTGTTTGGTATTGGGAGATAAACAAACACTATGGACTTTTATCTTTGTATTCTAAAAGATCTGTAAAAACCAACAAATCTGGTGTTTGATCCTCTGCTATGAAGTCTGAAGCATGCAGTATCATTTTTGGGTATATTAAGAATAAACCTACTTTTTACTGATAATTTACCTTTGTTTTCTGCATGAACTTATGGGTATTATATGTTCTTGGAAATACATGTGGTGGATAACTGTTATATTTGAGCTGATTAGCTCCTGTTAATCTTGTGTTGTTAGCATGATTACAACGTTACAATACTTGTATATGTAAATGGGTCTGGGTGATTTTGTTAGTTGGCAATTATTTGGTTCCAATTTAACTATGACAGCTATGTGTAAAGTTAATACTGGATAAAAATATGTTTAGTTATTGATACTGGGAACAAAGTGTTATTTCAATACAAGGGCTGTTACTAACCAAAGGTTCTAAAGATGATATGGGATAGCCTTTCTAAATTCTACCCTTTATGATAGAGTCTACATACATCCTACCTTCTTCAGACCAACCTCCGTGCGGCATATATACCGGGTTTGTTTGGTTTGCACTTGGTTTCGTTTGTTGGCTAAGTTATAGCCATTGCAAAATTCTTTAGTCATATTTTGGCATTCTTTCATGTGTTTAGCTATTCATCATTGTAACTTGGATAATTGAACTACTTCCTCTGTCACAGAATAAGTGTTCACATTTCTGTTTTAGTTTGTCCCAAATTAAGTGTCTACTTTCCAATTCTATCCATATTTAAGGGTAAAATTGTCATTTACTTGATTAAAAAGTGTAATAATTACACATTTCTAAAACTATGTGCCTTTTTCATTATGGATTTATTCTGGGACAGAGGGAGTATGATTCATGTTAGTACTCTTAGTCTCTTTTTGCCATGTCCCTCATGAAAGAGTTTGTTTGCTTGCATCGTTGGCAATGCAACTTTTGGGTGTTTGCTGGTGTTCTAAAGAGCAATAAATGGATCCTCGTGGTTGAATTACTTTCTAGCATGTAATTGTGTAAGCAGGTATTAAGTGCACGTTTAAACGGATAGTGGTTCATTTGATTGCATAAATATAATTATTATTATATTATGTGTAAATATGAGAATTAGGAATTGGATACAATGTTATTTTGGTACAATTACATTTCTAAATGACTAGTTTCATTGTTCTATCGATATAATTATGCATAAAGGATTATTAACATGACCTCTTAGTAGATAGAAGTTGATTTATGAACACAGCTGAGAAATGTCGATAAATTACCATATTTTTTTTTGGAATTCATAATCTAGCAATTAGTTGCTATTTAAAGCTGTGAAAGATGCTTAAAATTAGGCAGCCCATTAAATGACCCTAACTAATTGAAGCAGCTGGCAAATGCTTAAGTCGGGTATTTTAGAATTTGTCTTTACTGTATTATAATGCATTCACCATTGTTAATATCTCTTACAATTCAAGTTTACAACTTAAGGATGCTGTTTATTTGCAGCTTAATGAGCTTAATGGGACTCATAGCTTATTCGGTCAGCTATACATGACTCTGGTAGTGGCTTAATGATATAAAAAGTGGGAGCTTGTAGTGGGAGCTTTATGCAGAAAGCCAAGTGTTTTCCAAGCTTGCCCCTCCCAAATAAATTAAAAAACACTCTCCTTTTATCTATGAAAAACCTTCCGAAACAAAAACTTACCCAATCTATACAAACATTAATTCACATAGACAACTTTTTCCATACATGACCTTGGGGATGTTTACCAAATTTTCCATTAAGTCCTGTATGGATAAATTTGTCTGACTGTATTGTTGTTTACTCTTTGTCCTGAATCAACAGTCTGAATGATAGAAATGACTGTTTTGCCCTTCAGTTCATCAGATTCATGGTTTGCATCTGTCAATATCCATAAGATAAACTTGAATACGATTTTTTTTAACTCAATCACAATCAATTTTGTTATTGCTTGAAGCAATATTTGTTTACACCAATATTTTCTCTTCAGAATTGAGTTTCATGAATATGTTATTGGCTTCAATATCAAAAAACCCAAGCTACTGAAATTGTTGGTTCTTCAATATCAAAAAACCCAAGCTGCTGAAATTGTTGTTCTCGATTTTTGGGTTGGGAAGAGGGTACTGAAATGAAAAAAAACAAAGAAGAAAAATGAACAGAGGGTTTTTGGTGATGCAGCACTGGCGGTGAGATATTTGCGGTAAAAAGGGTTTCGAATAGGGAAGAGGGTTTCAATTAGGGTTGGGAAGAGGCTGACCTGAGGGTCGCGATGTCGTCAAGGAATAAAGGCTGACCTGAACTTTCCCGTCGGAGAGAAGAGAGGCCGATGCCGCCGGTTGTAGGAAAGAAGAGAGGCTGAACTTTCCTTTCGGAGAGGAGAGGATGATGTCGCCGGTTGTAGGAGAGAAGAGAGGCTGACCTGGGAAGAGGGTTTCTCTAGGGTTGTTTTGAGCGCGTTTAACCAAGGGGTAGGAGTTGTCATTTTGTTGGCTGAATCTGGACAAGTGAGGTTTTTGATCTTTGCGATTAAGTCACCTTCTATGCAAATAAGCCGCAAGTAAACATCCTAAAAGAGCTGTGCGAATAAGCCAATTAAACCGTTAAGGTCATTAAGCCGCAAGTAAACAGCCCCTTACTACTGAATATGTACAACTTTTCAGAACTCCATGTTTGAACTCCTATCTGATAACCAAGTGAACACCTTTAAATACGGGATAAAAGTTGACCGCTACTAACACGGCATAATACTTCATAAACCTGATAACCAACTGATAAATATATTCAAATTCCGCTTTTACAATAATTTTCCATTCTCTGTGTACCATAAAATTTTACATCACTCTGCAACGCATTTGTACCCAACTGGTTTCATAAAGGACGTGGAGATGCCTCTGTTCTTATTCTATAACAACTGTGACCCAAATCAGACAATGTGTTTTTAAATACGAGATCAAGTAGTTTATGATTAGACAATCCCTTATTTGTGATGTTTTGTGGTTTCTCAGCCGAACATTTCAAAGATTTGCTGTGAAGACTTCAAAATCAATGGAAGAAATTTCAAGCATGGGTACACACTTGCTTGCCATTCATGTTCCTTAGTTATTCTACATCATAAAACCACTTTTGTGCCTAAAAATTGGTCTCTGCAGCTGCAAAGAAGAGGCAGGAAATCGCTGAACAAGTGAAGGAAATGTCTAGGAACTTTGAGGTTCAAAGCTGTTCCGTATCATGATTTTTGAATTTGAACCTGTACATGCGAGTCTTGACTTTTGTTTGCGTGTGTTTCAGTCGAAGAATCATTGATGCCAACAATGGAGGTTATGGATGTTTTCGACTCAGCAGGGTGCCAAAACCATGAATCTGTGATTTTCTTCATTTGGTTAGTTGTTACAAATACTCTATGATTTTGTTATGATTTTACAATGTTTGAGATAACGTAGCTGGCTCTTTTGTTAATATTATTTTTTCTTTCAAAAGTGTTTTGTAATTTTTCCATCTTGGTGGATGGAATTTATGTATTATATGCTACCATGAATGCTAATATATCGATACAAAACTATCTTGGATTTAGAAGCAAGGAGTAATGGTTTACCAAACACTTGCCGGGTCGATTATGTTACTGGGTGTGCATAGCAAAGATCGAGACTTACCCGATAAGAGGAAAGGTAAGGATCGAGAGTTTTACCTAGTAAGTGAGGGTGGTGACTCTTACCTGAACGCTTACCATCAATCCATTTTGAGGACCGGGAATGTCACCTGATAAGGTATGTAAGCACTTACCGGCACCGGGTAAGCGTTTGGTAAATGACTCCTAAGTAATTGAAAAATGATAGGCTTGGCTTGCACTTGATCTGTATGTTTCTTTTTGGAAGTATTAGAGTAAAACTCACACATACTTTTGGTGAGGTTTGAACTCTTATCCGTTGACCTCCAAGATCAGTATGTTGCCCCAACAGTTGGGCCATTACTTGGGTTAACATCGATGTGGTTTAAAACTTTTTTTTTTCTTTTTCTTTTTCTTATTTGTGAAGACTAAAGCACCACCTTGTGATTAGGGTTGTAAAAAACCGAAACTGAATAACCTATCAAAATTTGCGTTATTCGATTTTTGGTATAAACTGTTATGTGAACCAAATAAGGAGTCTTATGTGGTTTGGTTTCGGTTATTTTTGCTTACAACTTAGGTTAAATCAATTTAACCGAATAAGCCAATACATGATTTGAACCAACTTTGTTTTGCTAACCAATTAATTAGTACCAACTTTACTGACTAAGCAAGACCACCATCTTGTTTTTATCATTCTAAAACATCACCTGCCATTTAATTAGAGTTGGGGGTAATCATGTCCTTTTTGTTATTAAAGTTAATATATATATATATATATATATATATATATATTTTGTGGCCTACCAAATAAAATCCCTAAATTTATGCGGTCATAATCTACTCAATAATTATTTTTATTGGGAAATTTTTATTGAGATGATAATTGCTTTTGTTTGGAACAATGTTTTTCTTTGAAGAAGATGAAGAATAGTAGTTAGGATTCAATGAGTATGAAGATGATTATTATCTGTTCGGCAACATTTGTTTGAACTTAATTACAAAGTAAACAATATTTCCTACATGAATCATACAAGTCATTAAAACATACTCCATGGTTCGACTTGGCTTCATAATCGAACCATGTTTCATAAATGAACACTTATGGGACTGGGTTCTTTTTATGAATTTATCAAATATGAATCCAAATTCCCAAAACACTCATAAGTGAACCATTTAGCAACTTGTTCATAAGGTAGCGTTTGGTACGCAGACATGATTGGACGGGACTGGACAGGACAAGACAGGGCTGGACAAGACAAATGTCTGTCTTATGTTTGGTACGACGAGGACTGGATAGGACAAGACTGAACAAATTTCCCTAAAAGTTGTTTGATGATTTTATATGTCATATAATATTTATAAATAACACAAATAAAGTATATCTTTAAATAATTTAATTAAAAAACATTTTTATTTGTTTACACAATTTTCATACATATAAACATACAAAAGTAATGGTAGGAAATTTGAATGGAGAATCTGAGATAATTGATGGTAGTTCAAAAAAATCCGATTTATATAAAGAAAATATAATATTTGATTCAATTTGGAAGATCTTAATGAATTGGTGGTTGTGGAGGTGGTGGAGGAAGTAGTTGTAGTAGTGGAGGAAGAGGTGGAAGAGGTCGACGATGGTTGGTGGTGGCTACCGGTGGCCATTGATGGTGGAGGCGGCCATAGGTGGTGGTGATCGGTGTTAGTGGAGGTGGTCGACGATGGTAATGGTGGTGGCGATGGTCGATGGTTGTGGAGGTGGTGAAGGAGGTTGTTATGGTGGAGAAATAGGTAGAGGTGGCCGACGGTGGTTGGCGGTGGCTACTGGTGGTCGTCGATGGTGGTAGTGGCGGCGATGGGTAGTGGTGACCCTTAAGACTAATACCATATTAGGATTATATATCAAATGACGGTAGATCAATGATTTTTAGTTTCTGTCTCACTTTTGTCCCATATTGTTCTACCTATTTTGGTGGAACAAGAAAATACCCTTTTTTGTCCCATCTTGTCCCACCCTGTCCGGTCTTTGTCCCTGTCCGGCTGTCCCATGTCGTGCCAAACGCGGGACAGTGATTTTTTGTCCTGTCTCATGTCACGCCAAACGTGGGACAGTGAGTTTTTGTCCCGTCCCATCCCACCCAGTCTGCAAACCAAACGCACCCTAAGCGAACTATGTTTCATTAAAAAAAAAAAAACTATTTAGCAACAGGGTTTATTTTATCATATTATATATAAATCCAAATTTCATCCATGTTCCATTTTCGCTTCTCTGTTAATGATTTCACTTGCGAAAACAATATTTTGCAAGAATCTCGGTTCACAGGAGAATCATTTAGCAGCTTGTTCATAAGTTAACCATGCCTCATAAAAGAACCATTTAGCAATTGCGTTCATTTTATCATGTCATATATAAATCCATATTCTCTCCTTGTTTTGTTTTTGTTTCTCTTGATGATTTCACCTACTGAGACAATGTTTGGCAAGAATCTCGGTGAATGTCTCCTTCGTGATCGTGGAAACATTACCGGGGATTGTATACAGTTTCCTAAATTCGGTTTCATAAAGACGTTACATTTTTACCCTCGGTTCACTTAGTTCATGTAAAATCCCAGGCCAACCGTACCAGATATTGTCCGCTTTATTCACACACCCGGACTCACGGTTTTAAAACGCGTCTGATAGATGAGGTATCCAGTCCCTTATAAGGCAACCTTCGTTCCCCTCCCCATCTTTTCCGGTTAGGGGTGCACATGAATGCAGTTGGACGGTTTAAGGCCATTCGAACAACCTGACTTATCTATTTCTGTTTGCAAAATCATCACCCATTCAATGCTCTTTAAATTTATAACCCAATCCATCCCTTTACATATCGAGTTGGTTTGGTACGATTTGAACATATGTCCAAAAGTATGATTATTTTATAATTTCAAACTAAAAAAAACAAATATTAGTGATTGATAACCACTCAAAAATATTACATACATCCAACTTTATGTCTAATTGTCTAAACATCAGCGTCAAGATACATATTAATACACATTATACAATAACATTGAATTAAAAAGGACATTATCAATAAAAAAACGACATTTTTCAACTTCTCCGACTCAGATGTTGTCATATCCTTGAGTGTGTTAATGTTGTTTACAGTTTCAAAACAAAAGTTATACTAATTGGAGTATTGGATTAGTGGGAGACTAGACTACTTAATTAGATAGAATGTTAAATTGTCAATGGACCGTCACTCAATATATTGCATACTCGTGTCTATCAGTAGTCATCCAATAATTAATAATATGCATTTTTAATATATAATTTTCTTTTACGGGTTTTGTGGGTTAATTTGGTTTGAAATGGACCTAATCGATAACCCATCCTACTATCATTGGTTTGTATATTTTATAGACCAATTAAACCTAGAGTTAGATTGGGTTGGGTTAGTCGCTCTATTTCTCGAGGAATTGGTGGTTTGGTTGGTTTTTCTTGGCTCCCCTATCTTGGGTGAAACCACCGAGATCATTGCCTCCATTCCAGGATCGATAAACTGAGAAAGATCAAACCCATGACGCATTCAACACCTCACCTTCTGCAACCAAGCTCGTTCCTGACAATTTTTGGGCCCGGGACATTTGTAAGAATATGTTCCCCGATAAGTACAAAAAAAGAATAGAGAAATATTCTTTTTTATAATATAAAATATGATGGGCTACATTAAACTCTAATAATTCATATAAAATAAATTTCAAGTATTACTAAATGCAAAACAATTAGTAATAATATTTAGATCAATATCATTTAGCAAATATATAACTAAGAGGTTGTTTGTTTACCTCTTAATGGTTCCATTAAGATGCAACCTCTGAATCACTAAGAGGTAAATCCTGTTTGACAAAAAAAAAAGTTGTCTCTTAATGGTTCCAAAATCCTCTTAATGATTTTGTATCATGACCCTCTCTTAACCATTAAGAGCCCTGATTTCATTGTTAACAATTATCAAACAACCATATTTTATTTTACAATATATCATAAAAACCTCTTAATCATTCAGACCACTTAATCATTCTGCATTAAACATTTAAACCATTCAGCAACTGTCAAACAACCCCTAAATTCATGTCAACAAACAACCAATTATCCATCCCACAAAGTTAAAACATGTTACTAACTATTGAAAAAAAAAAACTATTTTAACACCTAACCATAAAGAAAATTCTCTCATTATAGTATTTATATCATTTGAATATACAAAAAAATAACGTTCACAAATAACATTCTTTCAACAAAAAATTGGCCTCTTAATTTATTCACTTTCAAGTATCAAATGTTTAGACACCTTAAATGTTGGAGCCTCGGTTTATTCCCACAACCATTAATTGTACCATCAGAGATAGAATGGATGAATAGTATGAGTAAGGCATCTCACTTTATTCTAATATACAATTGGAACATACCTGAAATAAACTTTTTCTCTTAACCATTCAATATAATTTGTTTAAATCACGTCACATAAATAATGAAACCTAAAATTACACTACACAAGAAAACTAAAAGCATACTAAAATGCCTATATATAGATTAATATGAAATAAATCTTAGAAAGCAATAACTAGCTTTGGTACGAAGGAGAGAACTCAGAGAAAACAGAAACAAGTAAGATAGACGAAAATGAAGGATCGTTACATTGTGATTAAATTTCTTTGAAACAAGTAAGATAGACGAAAAAGAAGGATCATTACAAAATGATTAAATCAACATACTCCGTAATACATTTTTTGGACCCTTATTACCTACTAAACTTTTTTGGGTCATTTCTATCAACTTTTTTTTTTTTTTTTGAGATCTTGCTATATACTAAAACAAGTTTTACATATTTTTTATATATTAATTTTTTTGGACTCATACTATATACTAAAATGTTTTTCACATGGACCCCTATTTTTTCTGGCCGTGGGCGTACCCTCGTGCCGCCTTTCCCCAGAGACGACCCTGTCTGCAACCCTCTCCACCGAGCACCTTCCCTCTACAACCTTGTCCGGTACTTCTCCATCAAGCACCTTTTGCAACCCAAACAGAGTCTTGTTCCGCGCTTTCTGTTTTTGAGTTCCTTCACCATGTACTATCATTACAGCAACATGACAACCACCCTTCTTCCTTCGAATCCACCCTCGTCCCAACCCGTATTCTTCTTTTTTCCTTTCTCATGACCAACCCTACCTCTCTTCTCTTCTAAGTATCATTTGTGAAGGGTAAATGAGCGGTAGTCTGAAATCAAAGAATTGGAGGCCAGGGGCGTCTAATTCGGTGTGGCAGGGGAGGCCGGAGATGGCAGGGGCGGCTTCAATGGGACTTCACCGTTGAATGGTGTGGCCATGATTAAACTAGACGAGTTTAGTTATATGTCTCGTGTTTGATACGACTGAAACGTTACTGAAGTTGTTTATATATTTTTTGGTAAGTAGGGACAAAAATGCTTAAATGACCTGACTGCCATCAAATCAACTATTTACAATTACAACAATATGCTTGTACATGACCAAGTCAACGATTTATTTAAATAATTTTATATACAAACATTCATGTTCTTCATACATTATTTCTATACCATGTTTATAAGCATTAATATGTAATTTTTTACATTAGATTTTTTTAACAAGCATACAAAATTTTATATTATGTTTTTTTTTTGAACGACAAGTTAACACACACACGTTCCCAGGGTATCCGGACTCCCACTTAAGGGTGTCACTCGACTAATCCCCGTCGATCACGACCCAGCCCAATTAAGGGTACCACTATGTGGCAGACCCATGATCATGGATGTCACAGGATGCTCACCACGGGGTTCGAACCTGGGTAGTCAGGGATACCATCCACTGACCCCCCTAGGATGTTACCTTACTACTGGGCTACAACATGAAGGACAAACATTTACACAAAATTTTATATACGTTACGTAAAAACACACATGTTTAAACCGACAAATTCCAACAAAACCAATATTTTCCATCCAACCTAATCAATATCAAAAGTTTAATCCAACATATACCAAAATAACAATGAGCATCGATAGTTGGGTAAATGTAACACATTGATCGGTGACGGATGCCGAGCAGGTTCATCTTTATAGTGGATCGAAGGTCTGTAAAGTCGTCCGATATTTTTTTAGCCAAAATCCACAGTTTCAAGGGATTTTTTTAAAAGTTTTTTGGTTGATTTCGAGAAAATTTAGTCATATATCCAGTTGCTTCATTTTCCGTAACGTATGATGGAAATGCTTTGTCTGCATTGAGCTCTTGTTAGGATGTTTTTAACATAACAAACAAATAGTTATCAAAAAGGAATTACCAAAAACACTACTTACATAAAACAATGAATATATAATAAACCACTAGCCTTCAAATATTTTTCCACAATCTCTAAAGCATCAACTATTACAGATTGTTAATTTGCTTCGTCCCAACCAATTAAGCACACTCGTATTAAGTATATTCATATGTAGCTGAATAAAAAGCTTCTAGTTAGAACTTATCTTTATTTTCCATGATTATATTTTCAAACGAACTAGAAGCAGCTTTATCCATATTTTCAGTTGCTCGATCTTTCGGAACATAACCCTAGTCTCTCGGACGTTAGAAATGTTTTGTCACGAGTGTATATAGTCATTGATATTGGCATCTATCTATCTGCGATCATTTCTTCTCTGCATTGCCACTCACTTCAATCCATAACAAACAATAACAAATCCATAAACACAATCCAAAAACAACTATCACTAATTCATAACTATACATAGAAATCAATAACATTGCAATATCAAAAATTTAAATGTGATCAAATTTGTTTGACATCCAAGGTTCAAACATTTCTTGGACTAGATTGTAAGTTTTTCGTATGCCCATTTCACGTATAAATACTCTAAAGCCAGATGAACCTATGAGAGTGTCATACATAGAGTTTCTATGCACTGAACTTGATCATGATGATCATAAACCATATTATATTATATTGCATGTTGTGATACTAAAGTGTAATTATTATTGTAGTATAATAATAATAATTAATAACTTGTGCGTGCAAACTATAATTGTAATAATTACATTAAATAAAGATTTATTTAAGCATAATGAATAATTAATTATTAAGGTAATAATTAATTAGTTTTATTAAAAAGCCTTAAAGCCCAACTTCATTAAGAAATAGGGCTCAACTGAAATTAGGAAAGGAGGAGGTATCTAAACCTAATATTGATTAGGTTTAGGGTTAAGGAAAAGCATTCCTCCCTCTCCCTCTTCTTGGCCGATTCGACGACACACACACATACATAAGAGAAAAATCGTTTTCTCTTATCTGATTTTGGTTCAAGGGCTAGGACCTGTTTGAGCCTTTGAGGTTTGAAGCAATCTCACGTGTGGATACCACTAAAGGAGATCCATATTGGTCTCTCGTGCTTCAAAGATACCCTTAACAACCGTTGAGGTAGTAATCTAAAACCCCTATTTTTTTTTTGCTTTTATTACGTATGCATTGGATTCGGGTTGTATATGGTTTATGGACTCAATTTTATGTTTTATTTTATTTATTTTTCCGTTGCGTTTTTTTTAGTTCCTTGAATCCCTACAGTGGTATCTATAACACCCGCGATTTCCTAATGACGGGCGACGAGCGATCAAGGGAGCAGTCACCGGTCGGCCGAGAGAACAGGCAGGGAGACGACTTGACACGAGGCGTGAGCTGCAACACGTGCGGCTTGGCCCGCGGCCTCAAGCCGCGACCAAGGCCGCGTAAGTCACTGTGGTTTGCGGTCTAAGGACACGCGCGGCTTGGCCCGCAACATAGTCTGGTCGATTTATGCCGAGATTTCTAGGGTTTTCTCCTATTTCTACTCCCACACTCTCCATTCTTCCCTTGAGACGATTTTGGGAGCTCAAGAACCGATTTTGGAGCACCTTGGTGTGAATCTACCATAGGGAGATCAAAGAGATGGCGAATGAAGCTTGGTTGTGAAGAGGGTGAAAGATGTCATGGATGAAATTTTGGTGGGAAGACTTTAAGTTTTGTTTAAGGTAAGTTCTTGTATATTTCAAACTCTTGTATAAGAATCTTTGTAGATCTAAAGGGTTATACTTGTTGGTGGTTCATTTCTCTTAGATTTGGAGAAAAAAAAGGGTTATTTGGAAACCCTAAACCCATTGTTGAAGATGATGTGTTGATGATGGAAGCTTCATTCTTGGAGGCTAAGGATTTGAGTTTGAAATCTAGGTTTAACCTAACCTAGCGAGGTGAGTTCAAGTTGATTTGTGAAAACGGTGTACATGCCAAAATGTCTATTTTAAAGTGTTTATATGTTTTACATGAAATTATTAACTGTTGAGTTATTTGACGAATCTTGGTTAAATTGAAGTGTTTGGTTTTATAAACTTTGGAAAACACCCACGTTTGGAATTTTGAGCATTTTGACAACTAAATCATACACATTGGTATTTTGATGATTTATTTCTTGAAGTAAAGTTGGAGCATAAATGCATTTCATTGGGTGTTTTAGATAAGTGTTTGATTTAGTGTCATGAGACGTTTTTGAAGGAATAAATGATGGAAACTCACTTGGAAAAATGATTTGTCCCAAACTAAACTACGTCGGAGTTATTTATATAATTTGGAGTATGGATTTGCATAAAGGCGGATTGTGTACGTTTGGTTTCATTTTATGATTTTCAACGTTGAGTCTTTGTATTTGTTGAGCTTATGGCTCGGTTGGGTTTTGTTGGGTTTTGAGGACACTTGTCCGGGTTTTGATAGCTCAATATAGAGCGTTTGGTCATGATATGCATTTATTGCATCTTATTTGAGGATTACATGTTTTGAGTGCGTTAGTTCATTCGTTTTGAGTCATGTAATATTTTAGTTAGTGCAATGGATTCATAGGCACAATGTTCTTTTGTCCCGTTTTGGACAAGTTCACCATTTTGGCACAGAATAGGCATCGGGTCACCATGGTAAGTAAGGTGTGGACCTATACGGTCGGGCAACGTCCCATGGGCAGTAAGGTGTAATTCCCTTGTGCATAAATTCCTGTTTTGGAACTGGGTTCCCCTGTTTTGGAACTCTCAAGAATAGACCTAGAGGGGTTGACTTGATGTTTTCGAGCAATAGACTTAGAGGAGTTGAGCTCGGTATGTTTTATGGGTATAACCCATATGTTTTGGTCTCCTACATAGTTATGTGATCTACTTTTGTGTTCCGTCACATACTATGTAATCGGGCCTCCCCCGTCACCGAAAGGTATTGTTTTGGTTATGGAGTTTTATAATTCATGTTTTCGATGATGTTTTGGGTATGGATTGTTATCCATGTTTTTGGGTTTTGCATACTGAACTTTATCCATGCTTTTGGGATATTTTGGATGAGAGAGTTTATCCACGTTTTCAGTATTTGATTATTAAAGTGTTAGTTATGTATTACGCGAGTTTTGGGTTTTGGATTTATATTCGAAGAAACGTTTTGTTTTGTGATTTTAATCACGAAGAGGGTGAATGTTGAAAAAGAGATTGTTTCCAGATTTAACGTATTTCATTTTGGAAATCACGATTTAATTAACGTTCTTAAAGTTATTGTTTTATATATATCTAATGAAAACTCTTGAGCTCACTAGGCTTTAAACCTAACCTTTTTATTTGTCAACATGTGCATCAGGTTCCAATTAGGGTTTGGTTCTAGCGGTGCTATGAAGAGATGAACACTAGATTTACACGAGGGTGAGTAGTTTGGTGAAGTCTTCCGCGGTTGGAGATAGTAACTGTTATTGGGTTTTAGTAACATCCGTACCTTTTATAGATCGTGTATAAGGATTGAATTGTGTGTATTGAAGTTAAACTTAAATTGTCGTTGTAGATGATTCAGTTATCGATGTATTTAGAAAATTTTAAATTAGTTGTTATTTCCAGTTTTGAGGGTGTTACAGTATCAGAGCCCCTTTGCTATGTAATAGGTTTGGAAATTTGGGCAAAAACGGACATAACCTAAAGGGGAAAACGCCGCAACCATATGCTACCAAGAACGGGCAGTCGGGGTGCCATCCTAGGCGATGCTCAGTTCGACAAGCCTTGTAGTTGTTTGACTTCGACCTTTGGGCGGCGGCGTCTTTTCTAGGTCGGGTGCGGATTCGGCCGCCTTGGTTAGTAGTTCTTGGTTGTTATTCTGACCGATGGCTCGATCCACACCAAAAGAAATTCAAAATATTTGTAACACCCCGATTTCGAGAGGCACCATTTCAAGTTAATACCGAAACCAATATATTAGGGAAAAATAAGATAAATAATTTTGGACTTGAATCCTAGATTTTATAGTCTAGATGGATGAAGGATTCAATTACGAGTCCAACGGTTCTTTCCGGGGCGAAAACGGAGCTATAACGAAGAATTTACGGCCAAAACAGTGAATAATGAAGAAACCGGACAAGCAGTGCACGGGGCGAGTTGTGGCGCGACTTAGGCCGCCCCGTAACCTGCCCGGAGCTCTGTTTAAGCATAAAACCCATTCGGGCGACTTGTGGCGCGACCTAGGCTGCCCGGTAACCCGCGCGGAGCCCTGTTCGAGCTTAAAACCCGATTTTTCAGTCACCAAACTTCATTTCTTCATATCTTTTGCATCCCAACTCCGATTTCAGTGATTCAAGTTGCCTCGGTTTCTTTTTTGAGAGATCTTCAAGGATATAGCAAGAGATTTGAAGTCTATTGAAAGATCCAAGGGTATTTTGTGGTGGTAAGTTCCTCATCTCTCTTAATGTTAAGCTAGGGTTAAATGGTTTCACCATTTTTCCTTTCATCCTTCAACTTAGGTGTGTTTTTGGTGACTTGTATGTTGAAGGAACCTTGTAGATGTGTTGGATCTAAGATCTAGAGAAGTATCTTGGAGATTCAATCCTTCATCTTTAGAGATTCAAGTTTTGGGGATAAAATCTAGATTTAGCCTAAATCTAGCAAGGTGAGTTCAAGTTGGATTGTGAAAACGTTGTACATGCCAAAAATGTTCATTTTAAAGTATTTACATGTTTACATGAAGTTTATTAAAAGTTGGGTATTTGAAGAGTTTCACTCATTTGGAATATTTGGTTTTATAAAATTTGTGAACCACCCACATTTGGGATTCTTGAACATTTTGGTGAATAAATCATGTTAATATACTCCCTAGATGATTTTATATATAAATGGAGTTCCTTTGATGTAAATGTCCTTTTGTGCATACGATTTTATAAACCGTTTGGAAAATGCATATTATTGTGTTATGAGACATTTTGAAAATATAAGGGTATAAGTTCATTTGGAAAGTGGGTTGCCTCAACTAATGTTGAGTTTTGAACTAATCTTACTTTTGGTCGTTGTGTTTGCATATCCGTTGGTCAAACGTGTTTTAATGTTTACACTGACTTTCATTTGGAGATTGAAGTAAACTGATGAGCCTTGGCCCGATTTTGACTAAAATGAGTTTTAATACAATTGACCGGTTGACTAGCCCGGGATGGAAGCTTTTAGTATAATTGACCGGTTGACTAGCCCGGGATGGAAGCTTTTAGTACAATTGACCGGTTGACTAGCCCGGGGTGGAAGCTTTTAGTACAATGGCGTTTATTACGTGTCGTTTGAGAGTTACATGTTTTGAGTGTATTGGTCATTCATTTAGAGTCATGTAATGTTTTAGACTGTAATGCAGTGGATCCATAGGCATATGAGTCGGTCTTTATTATGTAAAAAGAAAATGGGCTATTATTTATATATTGGCCAGAATTAGTCTTGGGATCTCGAGGATAATACGGTGAGGGCTCGTGGAGTCCAATACCCGGACCTGCATCCGCGAGTTAATTTATGTGCCTGTTTTTATGGGATAGTTATTTCCCATTTGTAGCTAGTTGAGACATTGGGTCCTCGGGGGCCTTTTGGTACGGTTATGTGGGACCGGTTACTAGCCATGGACCGTAAATGTAATCCTAGCGAATGAGCATGATTGAGAATCCTCGAGGGCCCACCCCCACATCTTAGTGCGAGTCGGCGAGCTCGTGGCCATGGGTTCCTAATATGGTGAGCTCAATAACTTGGAATGTGGCCTACTCTGTGTTCCGCCACTAGCCATGGAATTCGGGTTTCTCCCGTCATCGAAAGGTGTTGTTTTTGGGTATTGAGTTTTATTATCCAAGTTTCGGTGACGTTTTGTTTAAATGGATCTTATCCATGATTTATGGGTTGAGTATTATGCCCCACCCGTGTTTTGGGCATTTCGGGATATTAAGTATTAACCGCATTTTCATAAATGTAGAGGTCGATTTCTATTCACGTTTTGAGTGAGTTTTGGGTTGGAGTTTATTTACGAAAGAACATTTTATATTGGGATCATGTCCCCGAAGTAGTTTGGATTTGAAAACGTTTATCTGGGTGTTTTGCCTAAAATGCATATTATTGGAAAACGAGTTATTTTCATATTCAAAGCATATCCTTTGAAATATTATGAATTAAACTGCATTACCTCTTTTTAAAGATATCTTTATTCATGTGGAAAACTCTTGAACTCACTAGGCGTTAGCCTAACCTTTTTATTTGTCGGCATGTACAACAGGTTCCGGTTGGGAATAGCTCTAGTGACATTGTGCATAGAGGAGTGCTAGTACTGTGCTCGAGAAAGTGGTTACCTTAGTAAAGTCTTCCGCAATTTTTTCGGGAAGAGCAACTTGTAGTTGGGATTAAGTAACACCCGACTTGGTCTAGTCCTTGTGTAAGACTGGAGTTTATATTTGTTGAGGTCAATAGAGAATTTTATTTTGAAAATTTATCTTTTACTTGATGTAATATCGAAATTTTAATTAGTTGCTCTTACCAAATTTGAGGGTGTTACAATATTCCCTCATGTCCCGTTGTGGCTAGGGTTTCATGGTGGGCTATGTGGGTATCCATGGGTTGTCCGGGTTTTGGGCCTAATTTTATGGGGGTGTTTATTTATGTTTATTAAACCTAAGCCCAAATTTTTGTTGCATGTGTGCTTTGTTTGGACTTGATACCAACCCATTTACCTACGGTTGTTTTTATTTTAATTTCGGAATTAAAATGTAATTCTTATCTGGGTTATGTTTTTGGTGTGATCTACGTATCATTTCTCTTCAAATGTAATGTAATAGATAGACTAGATGTTTTAGCCTAGAATATTTTTATTCATTTGAATATCTGTAACCGAAGAATCAAAGGAATCAAGATGGTTGTCTCAGAGTCCACCTCGATTGGTGGAGCTAGTGGTAGTCGAAGATGTCCTTAGGGTTTGACGCGGTTTTTGTGTGGGCTCACGGAAACCGCACTAGTGGGTTGCATCAAGTTCCGTTTGCATGTTTGTGTTGTTTATTTTTCGTTATTTTTTTTATAATTATGTGCATTAATTATTGCAAACTATTTCGAAAATCAAATGCAAACATCTTAAAGATCAGTCTTCAAGTAAATGTTTTTACAAGAGATTGATATGTTATCAAATCATACCGGTTTTGTGAATTTTACAAGAACAAAGAATGATTTCTAAGTTCATTACCGAGTTCAAAATGTTTTAGACAATTATTTTAAAGCTAGAATTAATTCTAAAGATCGGTAAAACCCTTAAAAAAAAAAATAAAAAAAAAAATGCAAGTTTTTCACCAACGATTTAAAACACTTATGTAAACATACAATTATCCGATTTTGGTATGAGCATTGGCAAAGTTAGATCGGGTGAGTGTAGTGCAAGATAAGCAGTCGGATCATGAGATCACAATATGTTGAGTGTTGTCCGCCTATTGTGATAGAGATAACTCCGACGACCAACTCATGATTTGTTACTCAAGTGGGAGTTGTGATGTTTTAGTATGGTTAGACTTGCTTGAGACCTTACGCAATGCCCGTCCATAAATGGCCTTAAGTTGAAGAAGTAAGATTAAACATGTCTTTTAATACAAGTAAGGAATCCCACGAAGGTCTAAGAGTTGCGATGTTCACCAATCGGAAGTTGCCTACCTAAATAGCTATTTTTCGCCATTAGCTATTGACCCACCAGGGGATTAAGTGAAATATGGATCTTAACTTTTTTTTTTTGAATTAAAAGGGTGATTCAAATTTTTAGAAACTATTACTAAAATGAACTTTATTTTTTGTAGATGTATGCTAATCAAGATTCTAATAACACAAACAATAACTCGAACATCACCCTTTTCACTTTTCGCTCGATCCTTGATAAGGAGAAATTGAATGGTCAGAATTTCCTGGAATGGTTTCACTTCCTGAAGGTCGTCCTTAGGCATGAAGAGAA
The DNA here is from genome assembly GCA_954870635.1 of Arctium minus. Lineage (NCBI taxonomy): Eukaryota > Viridiplantae > Streptophyta > Magnoliopsida > Asterales > Asteraceae > Arctium > Arctium minus. The sequence continues at coordinate 7,444,797 of OX941096.1, read as the reverse complement.
GTTCTATGTTCCTTAGAGACCCCCTCCAAATGCTCCTTCCAGAAATGCATCTGAGAGCGTTCGGGCTACTTATGATAGATATGTTCGAGACTCTCTAAACGTAGGATGTTTGATGTTGGCTTGTATGGCTCTCGAGTTGTTACGGGATCACGAGGAAATGTTGGCATGAGATATGATTACCTCCCTGAGGACCATGTTTGGTCAACAAGCCAAACATGAGAGGTTTGACACTGTGAGATCACTGTATACTGGCATGATGTAGGAAGGAACATCGGTTAGTATTCATGTGCTGAAAGGATACTTTAACTGTGTCTCATTGGGATTCCGTCTTGGGCAAGAATTGGGCGTCAACTAGGTACTCAATTCTTTGTCCTAGTCATATGATCATTTTGAGCTCAACTATCATATGAATGGCTTGGACAAAATACTCACGGAATTGCATGGAATGTTGAAAACTGCTAAAGAGAGATTACCTCCAAGTTGGAGAAACCCAAGCTTGTCCTGATGATCAAGGAAAAATGTGGGATAAACAAAAGGAAGAGCACAGGGAGTATGGTTGGTAAAGAAAAGGAAAAAGTTGGAAGCTCCAACAAGCCATAGAAGAATGAGGTAAAGATTCCCCCACATGTTGCTTGCTTTGAATGTTCTGAGAAAAGGCATTGGAAAAGGAATTATCCGGTTCTGATGGCGAAAGGAAGGAAAGAGAAGGCTCAAGGAGCCAAAACATCATGTGTGGTCACCATCAACTTGTTCATTTCTGATTATGATTCCTGGGTATTGGATACCAGGTGTGTGACTCATATTTGTTCCTCTTTCCGGGGACTAAAAAGTGAGCGACAACTGAGCCCAACCAATTGGACCTCAAGATAGGCAATAGGGCAAGAGTAGATTCTTTGTCTTAGTGATATTTTAATAGGATCCTTCCCAATGGTCTTGTTTTGATACTTTAGGATTGTCGTTATATTCTTAGTATCGTTAGAAACATTCTTTTTGTTGCTTGTTTAAGAGAAGATGGATTTATGTTTAAATTTCATAATGATGATTCTATTTTTGCTTGTTTGCAGCATGTTTTGTGGCTAAGCCACTTAATGGTATTTATGAAATAGATACTCGTAGTGGTTTTAATTCGAAATCGATGTATAATATGAGTGCAAAAAAGGCTTAAGCAAGACTTGAGCAAAACATACTTGTGGTATTGTTGTCTTGGCCATATAAACAAGAAACGCATTGTCAAGCTCCAAGTGGATGGGATCTTGAAATCATCTGATAATTCATTCCATAAATGTGAATCTTGTTTCTTAGGCAAGATGACTAAGACACCATTTAAAGGTAAGCCTGAAAGAGCAAGTGAGTTGCTGGGAGTAATACATACTGATGTATGAGGACCCTTCAACCGAGCCGCTAGAGATGGTTGCTACTACATCATATTTACTGATGACTTCGATAGATATGAATAATGTTTATCTAATGAAGCACAAATTTTTGAAACCTTCGAAATTTTCAAAGAGTTTCAGAATGAAGTAGAGAACCAACTAGGCAAAAAGATAAAAGCTCTTTAGTGTGAATGTGTGATCGAAATGGTGAATATCTGAGCCAAGAATTCACGAATCATCTTAAAGAGTGTGGGATTATCCCACAACTTACTCCTCCTAGAACACCACAACATAATGGTGTGTTTAAAAGGAAGAATCATACTTTTCTAGATATGGTTAGATCTATGATGAGTTATACCACATTGCCTAAAAGCTTTTGGGGGTATGCTTTGTAAGTTGCTGCCAAAATATCGAAGAAGGCCCATTACTTATGATAGGTGCTCAATTTTCTATTTTGGTCTTACAGATTCAAGTGTTTCACTCTTTGATGACGGTCTTTGCAAACGGATTTGATCCATGGATCCTCTCTCTCTCTCTCTCAACCTTTGGATTACAGATCGATTTCACCCCAAGTCGAGACCTGGTTTCTCAAATCTGAATTTCATGGACGGTTTGGTTTAATGTTTTTGATTTGGTTTAACGTTTTTGATAGAATGAAGTAACAAGAAGTTATGTTTGAGTTGATTTTATTTTTTATCTCGGGTTTGTTCACTCTTTTTTTGTTTGCTACAGAAATCGATAAGTCAGCTTTGTAACATATTTGGGGATTTTTGTTTCCCAAAAGGCCAAAATTCTATTTGATTTCATGTGGTGAAATAACATATAGAAGAAAATTGTGTTTGATTTCATGACTTGAAATAACATATAGACGAAAATTATGTGAGATTTCATGAGATGAAATAGATCATTGATGAAAATTGTATTTGATTTCATGTGGTGAAGTAACATATAGAAGAAAATCGTGTTTGATTTCATGAAGTGAAGTAACATATAGACAGAAATCGTGTATGATTTTATGAGATGAAATAGATCATTGATGAAAATTGTGTTTGATTTCATGTGGTGAAATAACATATATGTGTGTGTATATATATATATATGAAATTATGTTGGATTTCATGAGGTGAAATAACATATTTATGAAAATTGTGTTTTATTTCAAGAGGTAAAATAATAAGGTACATATGTGTTTCATTTGGTGCATCTCAGTTACCAAAATGACGATTATAACTTTCTTAATTAAAAAGCATAGAATCAAAATCAAATTAGAACTTGATCAATCCTCACAGTTCTTAATTTTTTGTGGTTTTGTGATTATCGTCCTCTCTCTCTCTCTCTCTCTCTCTCTCTATACATACATATATATACATACATATATATATATATACATACATATATATATATATATATATGGAATTGGGTGGTTTTTAAAAAATAATTGTATTTTTGGGTCATTTTGGTAAAGAAAAATACAAAAAGATTATTTATGTCAATCTGATGCATGCAACATATTCTCTAGTAAGTAGAAGACCAAAGATTCCATAAACCCCTTAGGATCCCTCCTTAGACTAGATTTGATGGAATGTTTTTGAGAGATTCAGATTTTATAGAAGGATTTTGATTTGCAAGATTTGGGATGTAATTGAATTTCATTTTTAATAATTAATAAATAATATAAAAAAATAATTATAATACTTTTTTATTAATTGATCATTACAAAATGAAATATATTTTAAAACAATATTACATTTAAATCCTATGAAATCCCACGAAATACCAAGTTAACCCTTGAGATTTCTAAATCCTGTGTTTATAGAATTTAAATGAAATCACAAGACTTGAGATCCACACATTCATTCCTTCAAACCAAATATAGGATTGGAACGGAATTCAATTCCAAATCCTCCCAAATCTCACACCAAATGGTACCTCGGGCGTACAATAACTTACAAATACTTGGCAAAAGAAACAATGCACCATAGAGCATCCAAAAGCGAAAACCATAGAAAACCGTAGATTTATGATCCAACAAAGAGGGCGATATGGTTAGTCGATTACAATTATATGCTGTTCCATATGTTCACATTATTGCAGAAACAGGTCAAAACTTAAGCAACCAAAACAATAATTATTCATGGGTGTACCAGGCTGGTCATCTTATGGTGTGTAAAAGTTGCTAAACCCTACATCCAGCACCAATTCTATTGCTGTTAATAGACTGCTATATATATTTTAGGTGGGACCATATCCAACATAAAATGGTAAACCCAATTACCTCTTATATATAAACTTGTATCGACTTTTTCATGAACGGAGTTCTACCTCTAACGCGTTTAGTCAACTCTCGAGTTGACCCAACTTAGCCCTTGACCTTTAGTGCATCAAGATGTCAGACACACGTCACCAACGGGAACTGCAAAGAGTTAACAATCTGCAGCTGGATTAAAGAGGGAAAGTGATGTCAACATTTCGGTTTTGATCAAAAGCGTAATCTCTGCCCTTTGAAATTGAAGATTAAAAACTTAAGCCTTGCCTTTCAAAACCAAAGATAAATGTTTTACAACCAAGACTTATGGGGGCAGGACTTTTTCACTGCAGGAATTGACAAATCCTTGGCAAGATACAACCTACATTGCACGAGGTACAAGTTACTGTAGCACTACAGCTCTTATTTGTCAATTAGTGCTCGGGAAAAACAATTTTCCTTCAACAGACAATATCATGTATAGAGAATGGGCATCGATAAGGGTGTGTTTGGTACGTGAAACAAGACAGGACTGAACAAAAACTTAGGTGCCGTTTGTTTTTTGTTTTTTAAGAGATCTGAAGTCTTATTTTACTTCTGATTAATAAGAGGTGGTGCTGAAGTCTGAAATCTGAATTGAATTAACAAGACTTTATGTTTCTATAACGTCTGGAGGCGTCTTGAGAGAAAGAAGAGCATATGAGCTGACTGAGGTGGCGATAAGAGGTTTTAAAAAGTTGGATCACTACTTATTTCAGATGTATTTAGAGTTAAGAGGTTCTGAAAACTAGAAAAAAGAAAACAAATGTAAAAAGGTCTGAACGATTTGGCAGGACATTAAACTGGGAGGGATGGGACTGAGCGACAATAATCATTTCTTTTTGTCCCACCAAAATAGGTGGAACAAGAATAATGGAGATACGATAAGATTGACAAATTACTAAAATACCTATGTCAAATTAAAACCCAAAAACCTTTCATAATTCTTTCACCTGCCTATCTCACTCTCACCCGTCCAGTCCGGTTCATGTACCAAACGAACCCCAGGGTTCAAATCTAGGCACCAACACTTACGGCTAATTCGCAGTGATTTATCTCCCCTATGACGGTTGTGTGATAGGTGCGGTTGGGGTGTTCCAAAGGATGGTGTCTATCATTTTGTAAACAGGATGGATATTATGGGGAAATATCTTTGCAATTCAATGCAACCGAAAGAATTTAAGATTTAATATACCTCCAGGTGATTATGGTGGCAAGATTGCATGAATAAAACTAGGTTTCAATGTATTCAGGAAAATTGGCCTTCCCCAGATAAACTTGTTGCATCTCCTCTCTCCATATCTGCATCAACAAAAATGATTCCAATCAAATGTGGTCTTAAAGATAACAGATGACATGAATAAAAACAAAAACAAAAAATAACTGAGATACAAACCACTTCTCGGAATTCAAGTCGGATATGTGGTACATTTGTCTTGTGAATATCGTTTCCATCCGGTCCTCTCCTGAAGTACTCATGCCCAATCCAATGAGACTGGAAAACGGAAATAAGTCAAGTTATGATAAGGGATGCATACCACCACCAAATTTTCTCCGTCCCATGAAAATCATAATGCTTTCTTTTCACAAAAATTGCAATGTTCCCCTTTTTAGAAAGTTTTCATGCCAAATTGCTTACCCCATCCGTCCCAAAATAAGTGTTTACGTTACTATTTTAGTTTGTTTCAAAATAAGTATCCACTTTCAATAGCAAATGTCTACTTTCCATTCTACCGTTAATTATGAGATGGATAAAATTTCTCTTGATATAATTAAAGGTAAAATTGTCCTTTTGTCAATTAAAAAGTACACATTCCTAAAAGTAAAACTGTTTACCTTTTTCATTGTGGACATCTATTTCTGGACGAAAGGAGTATTTGATTATCGTCATTACAGATAAATTGATGGTCCTGGTTTGGGTTCATAAGATTTCTCTATTCCGTACCATTGAAGTGTAATTTAGAAAATTTACAAGCAATTTCTTTGAATATTGCAATTTAATGGAGTAGAGGGAGTATTATTTTACGTTACATATCCACATAGCATATAAAAGATTGTTTAGTATCAGAAGATGCTCGATATGAAGATACAAGATCATAACTTTAACTAATCTTTTACCTTCAAAACATGCGAGAAACCTGATTGGTAAACGGAATTACGGGCGATCTCACAAAGATCACACGCACTCAACTTCCATACCTGTAAAAAGAATATAACCAATTTTAAGGCCCAATGACAGCACACACACACACACATTGCATAAGGAACTGGAGTGAGAATGCTTACGGAAGCGGCAATACTGTATTCTTCCACCAATGGTTCCTTTGTCAGGTGGATTTGTAATGGATCATCAGTAGATAGGGAAACATTAAGGCCTCGAAGAAAAAACATTGGAAAAGGGTTCCGATGGTAATCTAAAAATAAGGAGTTGTTGCTTAAAGGAGACATTGCAAGACCAATCTGGCCACCAAATAATATACACCATTAGTGTGTGTAATTTTAGTTAAAGGAATTCATCAGATCAATATGCACTAATCAGGAAAAGATGCTACCTGAGCAAGGTAGTATAGATATTGAAGCACGGGAGATTTTCTGAGATTGATTCCGTGTGCAATGTTATGAGTTGTAAGAAATGAGGCAGCTAGGTGGTCAATGTCACCAGCCTGATCAGTAACGCGTAAGTTAAGTTAGACAGTTTATAATAAAATAAATGAGAAGGGGTCTGTAATACATACCTCTCCACAATGAGGACGGAATCTGATGGTTGTCATTCCTTTAGATTCACGGAGCTGAGACATACCATTAACACGCTCAGATCTCATAGCATTCATTGGGTTGTAGGAAAACAACAAGGATTAACATTCGTATGCATAATTATAAAAATTCTTAACAAAACAAGATTTGTCCTGCTGTGAGGCTTTTCAAACATTTCCCTTCTCCCTTTATCATTTAGCCATCAGCATTTCTCCTTCTTAGCACTGTGTTCTTGCAACCTTTTTTTCGAGGGAGGGAAAGAAAATCTGAAAAAAGTCTGATCTTTTATGACGAAAATACCCTCATACAACGATGTGAGGAAAACAAATATAAAGGGTATGTTTGTAAAATTGACATCTTTCCTTTCCTTTCTCTCCGGTTCAGGAACTTGAAAATTTGTTTCCTTTCTCCTTCCTTTCCTTTCCCTTTCAAGAACACAACACAGTTGAAAGAAGAGAGAGATGAAGAGATGGATTGATGCCCTCTAGCATGCTTTTTATACGACACTGCTTGTGAACATACCTTATTTAGGGTATAGAGATTTGCATAACAATAATACACATAGTATGAGAAGGCAGGATTGAATATATTGGTCCATTGTGCAGGTGTTGGCATGTGTTTGGTAGGGCGTCTTTCAGGTTTGCTCTCATCATCCACCAAATCCAATCCTACAACCTGCAATTATTAGAATGTTAGGACATTTAACGTTACATAGATTTTTTTGTGAAATAAATCAAATTTAAGTCATTTGGGATTAACTTTTATCCACCCCCTCCCCCCTCTGATATCTAGCAAAACCAGGGCCCCTCCCATCTGGCCATTCATTTGGTTACCGATCTCACAACAAGCATAGTAAAAGGCAACCCTGCCAACAATTTGCAATGATCTTCACACATACTAACAATCAATTTAAGCATTGCTTTAGTCTACTTTAAAACATAGAAATACACCAAGAGCATGAATGAGAAACAGAGAGATGTCTTATTTGAGTCATACCTGTTTCAAGAAAATATGCAACTGAGGATGTGATTCTGGGTCCACGGTGACCTCGAAGAGAGGAAGGAAGATATTGTCCAGCATCATCTGAAATGATGTGACAATACCCATTTCCTTGTATATATTGTAAAGCCGGGGAAGCTGGGAAAAACAGGAGGTTCAGAAGTGAGCATTGATATTTATGATTTCAATGTCCATGTCTTCACAAAGAATGTTAGTCGGCACAGAAGTAGTGTTCATTAAAGAATATAGATTCCATGCTTTCAATGAAGGATAGAAAACATTTAGTTATACATGTCACAGGCCATAGCTTGCTGCATGATTCATTCAGCATAAGTTATTAAATCTCATATGTGAACTTTTGATTTCCATGCTTTAAACACCTGAGGGATATTCTGTTTCAGATTTAGCACAAACTAACTGACATAGAATTATCCAATCTCTCATCCGATAACTAGAGCAAATGGTAGCATCGCCATTAGAGGAATACACTTGGCTGTCAACGGGAACAATTAAGAAGGTAACATTAAAAATGTCAAATAGATTGAGATAACTTTAGGATTGACTCACGATCAGTTTTCTGTAGGCGACCTGAACAAATAACTTTCTATCTATCCACAAAGAAGGGTCATTTGATCTTACATAACTACTTAGATAACTGACTGACCACATGGAACAATACAACAATCACAGACAAATGGTTGCATGGACATTGGTAGCTGTAACTCACAAGAAGATAACATTAAAAATTTCAAATAGATTATACTAGTCTTGTAAGTAAATCACGATCAGATTATCTGACTGACCACAAAAAATGATACTATAATAGAATTTTAGTCGAACGGCTCATTCCACCTGATGCATACAGATTGTTATCTACACCTACTGAAATATCGAATTCTGTGAAACAACCCACTGAGCACTAGGCTGGCTCAACTCAGACAGGCTTGTCAGCCATTATATATGGAAAGTGCATTTGGTTTAACTGCTTGAAGGATGCCCGTCAACCTATCTCTGGGTTATTCCTACAGACATCTTCCCCCGACATTGTGATCGCTTATGATGATCGGGAAGAGATGAGGCTCTCCCACCCAATATAGGTCAAGAAGACCATCTACAATGCTGTGGTCATCTCTTGTTGCCCCTTGTCATAGAAGATATCAGTTAAAACATTGTCAGACTTTGGGGCTTGTCGTCATGATATGGCTTCTTGTTAAATACCAAGTAGCATGGGTTTTTGTCAACCACCAAGAGGCTCGAGAGTGGTTCCATCCCTGGTGATCCATGAAATGACATCTCTTAAGTGCTGAATATTTGACTTTAGGTAGCCGCTCTAAGGCACGAGCAACTATTTTTTAGTGATTGTGGCTAGGCTTTAGTTGCCTGATAAGGCATGAAAATATCCTTTTGTGTGTCGAGATCAGACATTAGTTGCTTGATCTGAGATACAAATGGCTTCTTTGAGTGCTGAGATCAGGTTCCCCGAGCCAGTTTTACTCATGAGATGCCATGTTTAGTGTGCTGAAATCAGGCTTTAGCTGATTGATCTCAAAACATGAACCAAGAACTTTGGGTGTTTAAATCGTGCAAATTAGCCTCAATCTCAAGCATGCAATGACACCTTCTTATGCTGATAGATAGTGGGCTTAGCTGACCGATTTCGGACCATGAAAGTGGCTCTAGCAAGACCACCACCAAGGCTTCCCATGTTAAAGGGCTAGCCTTGTATTTAAGTTCTTAGTGTGGCTAGTGTTTGGTTGTTAACTTGCGTCCCACAGTTGGAGCCAAACTAATGTGAAAAGAAATTGCTCTGTAGGGGTGCACAAAAACCCGACAAACGAGGAACGTCTGCCTATCTCTTAGCACTAGGTTGGTTCACTATGGTGGGGCATATTGATCTATCTCCTTGAAGAGTGCGTTTGAGTTTAAGCACTCGATTGAGAGTCATCGACCACATGTCTTTCAGGTTACTCCTATACACCTCATCATCTATATGATAGTACACATATATGATAGTACTCATCATCTATATAATATTCGCACCATAAAAACAATATAAAGAATCAGAAAAACTAAGAACAATAAATAATGTTATGTTAGAAGAACCTTTAATAAGGATTATAGTAGAAATTTGAGGGCAATGGAATGTTTACAGCAGCAACAACCCTTTGATCCAACCTAGTAGCAAACAGTGAGTGATATATTTCATTTGGGAAAAAGGCCACTCATTTTTGGATAACGCACAGAAAAGGGGGCATATTTGGGATACTAGGAGGTTGTGACTATAGAGAACATAGGGGAAAGACTTGTGGTTTAGAGGAAAATACTGAAAGCTCATTGTGCTTGCTTATTTATACCACTTGGGTTAAATCATGAGTCAAATTTTGTGAACCTATAGTGAACAATATCTCTAACGGCTCCTACCTACTACCTAGCCACAGAAAAATTATCTTTTTTCACTACAGTTCAGACCTCTAACTATTTGTTGCAAAGAGAAGAATTTTGACAAAAGCCAGCCTCAATATAATAATATAATTGTAGCAACCTTCTCAGTTCTTAAGACCTAGGACAGATAAACAAGTAATTCATTTGTAAAAAGATCATTCATGCATATATCATAGGTAATGGGACAGGTTAAACGCAGTACCTGAATCAACCAGACAACATTCTCACTGTACAATTCATTATTCACGATCCAACTCGCCAAATTGTCCCACTCGCTTTGTTTTCTCCCATATATAGATATTCTGTATTCAGCCATCTATCAAGGCAAAAGCTTTAAGTATCAAACATGAATCATCCATCAACGTCAGGCAACTCAGAAGACAGAAATGATGGGACTAAGATGAATGGGTATGGCATCAGATCAATACATGTCAGCAACTTAAAATGTGAACCATATCAGCAGCATGAATGACAATTATGCTAATAATAAGGACAGCACAAAGAAGATTATTAAAGATCATAGTGCCACAACACGGTTCAAAAGAAGACTTCCTGTTTAAGCATTTACCATGCTGATTATGAATCCATTCAAACAATTGCAGGTACATATACCAAACAAAGCTCAAAGATATAACCAGCTTAAATGCTTAATCAAATCATTTTCTCTATGATTACAAGAATGATAGAATCATGTACAACTACATTTGTAGCAGCGTAAAAGATATTCATAGAACATGAACTTTGTCAATAATGTTAGCATGCTAAGAAAAGAACAAATGTGTATTGCAATAACACCCTTGTATGCATCCTTCTTGAATGAATGGGATAAAACCGAAGGGCCTTTGGCCTAGCGGTATCCGGACCTTTGGCCTTCCAGGAGGTGTAGGGTTCAAACCTCACCAAAGGTGAGAAGAATGTGTGAGTTTATTTGCTGCATTGTCGTATATAAATATTATAGAGGGAGGTTCAGGGGAAAACCTCAAAAAAACGGAAAACTGAAGAACACCCTGGTAGCCCTTCATTTGTACGGTATGCACTTGTGCATACAGGTAAATTATGTTGTTTTTTTTGGTTTTTATGCACAAGTGCATATGCACTTATGCACAAGTGCATACCGTCCGGATGGAAGGCTACCAGGGTGTTCTTCAGTTTTCCGTTTTTTGAGGTTTTCCCCTGAACCTGACCCAAATATTATATACTTCAAAGAAGAATGAGATGAAACAAAAACAAAAAAATAACATGTAGTCAGAGCATATATTACAGTATCATCCACAAATGCAGACAGATTGGAATGGGGAAGATGAGGTTTTCAAATACTTCAAATCTTTTTTTCCAAAGAGGATGTCAAAACTCACTTGATATTTGCTTGCATCAAGATCTGCAAACACTTGTTTTGTCAGCTCAGCAAGGAAACGGCCTGAAAAAAAATAGCAAGAATGAGTGAATAGGATACAAGGAAATCCACAAGGCATACAGCTCAAGTGAACCGAGATCTTGGTAAAAACAAACTACATACAAACCATCTAACAATCAACCATTACTAAGATGTAAAATATGAAAGCGTTCGCCAAACACCAATTAGCTTATAGAGCATAAGATTTCTCTTTCAAAAGTGCAGCACTAGTTCCTCGCACCCATTCAAGTTTAAATAAGTGAACCTTACCCTGAATCAGATTATCCTGCTTCAAGAAAATCTCCCTAAGCCTACTCTGACCACATGGATTGTATTTCAGATTGAATTTATCAAAACGATGAAAAGTGCTCTTGTCTGCATGCACGTCTAATAGATCAACATTGAGGTCATACCTGCATGAAGAATTCTGATCAGCTAGTTGCCATGAAAGCAAAAGATTTCAAAGAACAACTAAAAATTATGCCACAAACAGCACAAAAACAATCATCAGCAGCTACCAATTGCATTAGATAATTAAGTTACCCAGTTAAATCCAGGCTCTCGAAAACCTCTTTTAAGGTCAGATATGTACCATCACGAAAGATTACAACCTGAAAAAATAAAAAGAAAGAAAAATCAATAAACAGCAAAAATCACCAACATGCTCTAGCCCCAAAATTATTTCAATTTTCACAACAATAAAATTTTGATTATTGCAGACAAGCTTGCTATGGGACTCTAAATGGTAAACTTGCAAATATTCCAAAATTCTAAACATGATACACAAGTTAATAAAAATGCTTGAATGTTTGATAGTCTCATCAAGCCCTCCACCTAATTTAGAAGAATCAGAACAGAAACACACATTTTACATAACCAGAAAAAAACAATCCAAATAATTACCTCATCTGGTTCCTTTCTTAATTTGGACTTAATGAACCTCAACAGATGCTTCTGGTTCATGCAGGCAGAGTGATGAACATGAGTGTCGACCTTACGGACATTATAGAAGTCGCGATGTGGTGCACTTTTCTGAGCTAGGAATTCTTTGTCCGCATTTAGCATCAAATGAAGGTTGAATTTCTTGATGGATTTCCCATGCATAAGCATATCATGTTACGAACTAATTGAATTTACAAATATAAAAACTTGGTAAATTTTAGTAGATAAAGAAACTCAGCACAACTTTATCTACCTGTTCCAGGAGACCAAGCCGATGATGACATACTGTTCGTGCATTCCCAGCAGCTATTATCTTAAGGATGTGATGCAGGTCAGTGAAAAATGTTGTTGCATCAGCAACTGGAAAAAGCTTCTCTTTTGCTGAAAGGAAAAAATACACTCAAAACCAATAACCAGAACCATCTCCACTCACACTAAAAGACAAAAGCACCACCACCAAGAATCATGGCATCTTACAATCTTTATCTGCATAAACATGAACCACTCCGTCTTCCATTTGAAAGTAATGCTGCAAGCAATTAAATATCAAGTCGAGAAAATAAACATCACCAACTCGACATGGATTAACAGCAAGTACAAACTTGTCTCGGAAAAAATGTGCTGCAAACTCACATCGGATTTTCTCTCAGGGAAATACTGAAAAGGATTTGGATTCCTCTTCGGAGTACTAGGATCAGTTATAACTTCCTTCTCCCATGGAGCAATGTTTTCTCTAAACACATAGCTCCTTCGCATTTCAAGACAAACTTGTAAGGCTCTGTAGACCTCAGCTTCATCAGAAGACGGTGTCTCTGCATTAAGCGCAGTAAAAAAATCAAGGTTTTAAACGACGTGAGGCATGGCATGGCGGTGAGGTCAAGCCTCAAGCCTTACGAGTTACGGCGAGGCCACGACATTTTTCAAGGCGTGCCCTAGGCGGCATATATACACACACACTTGTGTTAGTGTTTTGAATTATACCGTAGAACAAATTAAATTCATATAAAATAATAAAACAAAAAAACAAAGAAGACCGTTGATACCAAATATATAGAGCTTACAAAAAATGATATCAAGAGTGCAAAATCGGGACTAAATCTCTTGAATCTCTACTCCCTACTTTCTCCAATTTTCAAAGAATTCGTGTTCGACTCTTCGTGTACACGAATGGGAGTAAGTATTTATCTATTTAGGGTTTTTAGTTTTTAAGTTTCTTTTTATGTTTATACAAGTCTTAGGTCTGGTATACAATTATCATTTATTTCTCAAGTTATATATTAAAAACAACCCCATGGCCCATACCTTACAAAATAACACTTCTAACGCACCATATCGCGTCGTAACGAGTTATTTAGAACTATGCAAAAAATGAAGTTAAATAGAATTGCATGGGACTAAAAAGGATGTACCCCACTCAAACACATCCAAGGTTTGTACAATCAATCATTAGCATCAATCACCACACATATAACATAATCCAACGTATTCTCTTAGGTAACTCCATCCACCATGTCTTAGCCATAATATCAATCATTAAGCACCATCCTTGGTTATCTGTACTTACTTGATACATGGTTCTATCGTTCAGACAATCCAAATTGAAGTGAAGAATATTCAGCTAAAGGACCTTCAACAGCAGGCCGTACTTCTCTCACCTTATGTCTCTTAATCTAACCTTACCTTCTTCCCTCTAGATAAAAGATAATCAATTACCCCAAAGATATATATATATATATATATATATATATATGTATTGCAAAAGAGAGATGCCTACCAGATGGGGTGATTCTCAGCCGTACAAAAGTTTCATGCTCTGGTTCTTTTCTAAGAATATCAGCAGCTACAGGATCAGGTTGAACACCATGCAGGTCTCCAGATACACTATGTGACCGAATCATGCCAGATGAAGCTATGGGCAATTGCTCTCCATTTGGATTAACATGTTCTGGTAAATTTAGGCTTGTGCACTCCTAACCATATTAAGTAGATGACTAGATGTCAAACAGATTATGTATAAAATGCTTGTTTGTCAACCAAAACAAGATCCAAGGTCACTCGTAAACAAATACAAAGATCTAATAGTGCATCAAAAGCTTACAGCATTTCCATTGGTGTGAAGGTATGTTGTATCTAGTTTAGCATTGTCAGTCATATCAGCATCTTCTTCAGAGCCTTCCCCACTTTCTAGAGCACTTGCACTTGCAATTGGAGACTTGGGAGAAGTCGGTCTAAGTGGAACTCCGGTTCTCTTTGTTGACCCAGCAGCAGATTTCTCTACAACAATTGTAGAAACTTAGAAAACCTAACACTATACCCAAAGAATCAAGTATATTTGAAGCACTCAATAAAAAGAAAATGTAACGGCAAACAGAGCACCTTTCAATTTTGAATGCTTTAATAACAAGAGAGACAATTTTCATTTCAAGCAACTCTTTCATCATATTCTACATAGTCACAGCAACTTACAAGAAGTCGCCTTTATTTTGTGTGTATGAAGGAAGAAGGGGAATAACAAACAGTAAACATACATGTTTCTCATACCTATCTTAGATTGATTCAAACATTTAAATTGCATATATCAAGTCTCTGCTGAGGAGACATGTCCTGGTCCAGATATTAAAATATCAAGTGCTTTTGTACAACTACCATCCAAGTTTTTTCTGCCTATGGGTTGGCCTCATTCTCCTAGTACCCTTCTCCGATCACTCGACTCTAACCAGTCAACTACATACATGTCAATGAGAATCTTAAGTGCCTTAAAACACATAACCACGCCATTATTTACATTGTCATGTTTCAATAAAATTATGGTTGAAAGAAAAACAATGGGATTAGCACACAGGGAGTAAACGCTGCCCATTCCAACCCTTTTCCCTTATCTTAAGCTTTCCAGTCAACCTTGATGATGAAAATGAAATCAATATGAAATTCGCCACATAACTACAGGATGGTACAGGGCAGTATGAATAATGGCTGCCAAACAAGATGTGCATGTAGAGAATATGGATGCAGAAACTTTTTATTTTGCCGGGTACAAAGCCATGCAATTTTCTTGTATTGGGTGCAATACAGATTCAAATGGATATGAACACTACATAAGCACATTTACTGAGAATTAGATAATGTGTTACTAAAGATAATAAAAGAAGTATTATGTATTAAACAGTGAATTTAAATGAAACCACACTTTCCAGTGATCTATATACCAATAGGTGAGACCCTTAGCTACACTATAGGTTATCCAATTCGACTATACATGGCGGATAACTCAGACCCATTGACTTTGCTGGCCAAAGGTCCAATACCACTATCACAAAAAGAAATACGAGTAGGCACTTGATAACAGTCCACTGAGCTATTGCAGCCTAATAGCTTTGACACTCCTGATTCCATGTTTAAGACTTGTATACAAAATATACAAGTTATACCATCTGCTGAACATATGTAATCATTCTATCATTAATCACATATGGATCATCTTACATACATGATTATACATGACCATGCAATCGTGTTCATAATATTAGCTGGGCTTTTTAAAGTGATTATGGGATATTGACTAATGAGAATCATAATCAAATGTAATAGAACAGGCTTCAGGAGATAGTGTTTGAAGTGTTTATGATGTTTCTAGTTATAAACATCAGGTAAATAATAATTTGAGTGTTTGGCAAATTCTTATTATTTAAGGAACAAACAAAAACAATGACCATAAAAACATTGTTATAAAAAGATGAGTAAAAGTAGATGATATTCCAACACTAGTTGTTTGACTCCTAATAATTAGAAGCAGAATTTGTTTAGCAAAAATATTAAAATTAGTTCATATAATCAGCAAATATCCAAAAAGCTCCTATGTGGCAAATGCCTGCAACAACTTCAACAGCAAGTATACAATTCTATTCAGTCAAAGTTCATCCTTTGATGATATTCCAAGCAAAACAAGATTAGTTATTCAGGTAAAAGTTCCCACATTTTCCTACCTTTCGAAAGCGTGCGGAGTGTAGGCAACCCGAGCGGAATAACATCCGCATCAGCAGCACCTCCGCCACCAGAAATCGCCGTGACGTCAGGCAAGGAAGTCGAAGACCGACGATAATATCCATCATCTCCTCCTTTCCTCCGTCCTCCCTGGTTCGGCCTCTGATATTGCTGCTTCTCGGTACTAGCGTACTTCCTGTAATGCAGAGACGAATCATCGTCGTAGGCTCCACTCTCGTCTTCTCTCTCCTTCTCAACAGTCTTCGCAAACTCCAGTAATTGATCTAGGGTTTTACGGTGCATGTAGAAGGCCGAAACAGCGACGAACGAGGCTCCGACTAGTGCCGCCATAGCTAGATGCAACGCATAAACATCCATGTTTTCTGTCTTACAGGTATAAATAAATAAATTTGTATAAATAGCGATCGAAGAATGAATTGCAATGCGTGATGATGGAGCTCAAAACCCTAGTGACATGATAACCAGGGTTTGGGGTTTGTAAGGAAGATGGAAGTGGAGTATTTATAGGTGGGGAATGGGGGAGAATAAAGAATAAGAATAAATAAAGAGATTATTTATGCGTAACAGAGAGTAAATTACGTTCTTAGTCCCTGTGGTTTGTTAAGAGTTACGTATTTTGTCCCTGTGGTTTTGAAATTTCTATTTTGTTCCTTATTTTTTGTAATTCATTTCTACTTTCGTTTTGAGGTCAAAATACTACTTTTAAATATGAAGGGCTAAAAATAGAAATGAATTATAAACCATAAGGATAAAAAAGGCAATAAAATTTAAATCATAAAAACGAAAAATGTAATGAATTACAAACTCTAAGGACAAAATGATAATTTCAAAACCATAAGGACAAAAAAAAAATCAACAAACCACAGGGACTAAAAACGTAATTTACTCATGAGTCCCTTTCGCAGTCTCTTTCTATCTCTCATGCCTTTTGGTGGTGGGCGTGGTGGCGATTGGGGATAAGAAAATGGATATTATTCGATAACCATGATACTCTTGTAAGAATTGTTACTTTTTTTTATGGTATTTGTCTTACAAAATCTTTTATCACATGCATAAGATACAACTCTTGAACGCATCACCGTTAAATCCACCAAAGTTTGAAAAGATTCAAACTTTACGTTTTCACTTCCTTCCGTATTTAAGTTCTTTCCCTTCCATTTGGGGTTTCTCCCAAAGAAGACAAGTTATTTACTTGCTTAAATTAACACTCATTTCCTTTTATAAATTTGCTTTTTTGAGTCCAGGTTTCCAAGATCAATTTTGTCTTCCCAAAATGCTATCATTTATACTATATTACAAAGTACGGATAAAAAACTCTTAATTACTACTTATAAAAACACAAGGTACTACCATTTTATGCATACATTTCAAAATCTCTTAATCACAACTTGGTATGCATAAGGTACAACTCCTTAACGCACCACCCATTAAATCCACCAAAGTTGAAAAGATTCAAACTTTACTTTTTCACTTCCTTCCATATTCAAGTTCTTTCCCTGGGTTTTCTTCCAAATAAGACAAGTTATTTACTTGCTTAAATTAACACTCATTTTCTTTTATAAATTTTCCTTTTTGAGTCCAGATTTCCAAGACCAGCTTTGTCTTCCCAAAATGTTATCAAATTCAAAATTCAAATTAACAAAATCTCCCATATATAATGAAATCCCTTGCCACTGTCTCAATTTGGGTTTTGATTTGGTTTGTTGATAGGAAGAAGGTGATGGGTTTCACGGCTTCACGGTTTCTTCTCAAGGTTTCACCATCTCAGGTACGTTTGTGTTTAGGGTTTATTCCATTTGGGTTCTGTTTGCACGAAATTTCTTTCTCACATTGATTCAAGTTCAGCTCAGGGTTTCACTGCTTCACAGTTTCTTCTCAGGGTTTCACCATCTCATCTCAGGTACGTTGATTTGAGTTTCTTTGCACACAGTTCGTCACTTTTTTGTTTCTGTTTGGGTTCTGTTTCACGGTTTCAAATTTCCTTCTCACATCGAATCAAATCAGGAAATCGATTTGGGTTTTGTTTCTCTACTGTTTTATACCTCATTGTAGGGTTTGTTGTTCTTTGGAAATTTGGTGTGCCTTTTTGTAACCAAACGCAGAGATTGGAAAACCAGGTAATGCAATCCATTTGAAATATTGTATTGATTTTGTTTTTTCAAATCATTTTGTATGCAAGCAAAAAGACAACATTTTTCCATCAAGAATCCATTAAATGCCTTTGAAAACCTTATATTCTTTGATAATGTTCTAAAAATTCTATCAAAACCTATGTCATTCAATTCCATTTTCTTTTGTTTCTGTTTGCTCAATTCCTTTGAAAACCTTATTAGTTTTGTATAGATGGTGACTCTTATAATACAATGGTTGAGAATGTTACTCAGTAAGGTAAGCAAAATGGATTGTAAAGGGTTAATTATAGCATTAATGTATAAATAGGTCTGTTTGCAATTTAATGTTGTTTTGAGAGCATCTCCAACCTTCAATAATTGAGTTCAACCACCTTCTTCATATCTACAAACAATTTGCAAAAGAATGGATGCCTTTACAATCATCTGCTACTATTTCTTTTGGTCATCACCACCATAACCATACATATAAATGGAAATACTATTAAAATAGTGGTGTGATTTTGGATATGGAATCCATGGTTGGTAAGATAACCAGCACTTGCATTTCCATGGTTGGTAAGATAACCATCATCCTCCATAAATATCATATTTTGCATCAAAATGGTGTATCTTTTTGTGCAAACAACAATCCATTTCAATCACTTGTACCATTTTTTATATCAAATCGGGTATTATACATCAACCCAGATGGTTAAGTTTTTACCTCAAATTTTAAAGGATTTCTTTTGGTTGTAGTGAAAGATATGCTAGCTACATTAGTTTATGTATGTATGTATATGTCATTCTTGCTATAGAGTAAAATTGGTTTAAATCTTCGTAAAGGATTTTGGTTTTTTACTGTTTAGCTTGTTTTTGTTGATTTATTTTAATGTATGTGCATTTGATTCAGGAACTGGTGGTGAACTTATCCTAAGTGAGGAGTATGCTCATATGTTAGCACAAATTTGTTGGTGTTGATAGTCTGTTGTAATTGGTATTTGTTTAAAATTCTGTGCACCAGTGTCGCAATGATGTTTATAAATGATGTTAGAGATCGTTTTTGTTGCAAACTTTGATTTGCCAGGAAAATGGAATGAAGGTTAGTACTTTCAATCGACCTCCTAGAGGAACAGAGAAACATGATTAAAGGCTTATTTATTGCTTCAGAGTTGTGATTCACCCGCGCTGCATTGCACGGGTACACAACTAGTAATAGGTACTTTATGAAATTATTGAAAGGTAGTTCGAATGTAAATATGACATATATTCAAAAATTATTATTTATATGTGAGGTTAGTGACAAGGGAGATGGCCAAAAATTGGTTCCGTGTCGGATCTTGATTGGGTCTAAATCGGTCCCAATTTTAAATAGTGATTTTGTAACCGGTCCTGAGCCAGTCCAGACTTAAATACGAAGGCCCAGTTATGAGGACCGGTCTTGGTCCCGGTCTCGGGCCGGGCTCACTTAATTTTTTTATTTTAAATTGATTTTTAACATGCATTAAAATAATTTTTGAAGAATTTGTTCAATCAAATACATTTTTATTATAATTGGCTCAATCAAATATACTAAGAAATAAATTTTATTATAAATGGATCAATCAAATACACTAGCAAATACGCTATTATTATTATTAAGTCAATCAAATGCACTAACAAATAGATTTTTATTTAAAAATATACTTAAAAATAAATTTAAAAAAAACGGGCCGGTCCCATAACCGGTCTCGGGTCGAGCTTTATTTTTGGATGATACCTATAACCGGTTAAGAACCGGGGGGTCCCAAGTCGGTCTCGGGCCGGGTCGAGACCATTTGGCCATCTCTAGTGACAAGTAAGGTAACGCAGGTCATCTTATTTATTTAAAATAGCGGGTAATAATCCATTTTATAAAATTCTTATTCACATATATATAATACTAGAAGCGTACTCGCGCAATGCAGCTAGATACATCACGATTTTAATGTTTCATTTTATTTTCTGTTTTTTGTCAAGTTACATTACGATTTTGGATGGTTGTGAGAGAGTGATAATGATTTTTTTTTATATAAATTTGTTTAAAAAAAATAAGTATTTTGTTAGAATTCAATGATTATGAGTTAGTTATTAATTCAAATATATAGCTTTAGAAATTTGTACTCATGCATCATGACTTGTATTTTTTGAATTTTAGGTAATGTATATCAATAAACAGTACTCAATGCATAAAAGTACAAAAATGATGACCAAAAAATCAAATTGGTTCTAAAAATATAAAACCATAACTTATTACAATAAATTATAAATTTAAAAATAAATCAATAATAATCGAATAGGGATATATAAGATAGTAAAACATAATAATTGAACTCAATTACAAACTTAACTACAAAATATAATGTAATTTATTTTGGTTTAATAATATAATGTTTTTTTTATAAAATATCCTGTTAGATTTTTTATATTTAAAATTTGATTTGTATTATATATTTAATTATGATGAGAGTGATTTTAGGGGAGTTAAAGTGGAAAATGATTTTAGGGGAGTTAAAATGGTTAGAGATAATGATTGGAATTTAATAATAAACATTAAATGTAGTACATACGGCTTTAATGGTTGTCTTTTAAGTATTTAACATTAAATAGCGGTACATTAAGCTTTAAGACTTGTTTTTAAGAGTTTTTTATGTCTGCTTTATAATATATAGAAGCGTACTCGCGCAATGCACCGAGATACATCACGATTTTAATATTTCATTTTATTTTTTGTTTTTATATCGATTTAAAGTACGATTTTGGATGATTTTAAGAAAGTGATAATGTTTTTTTTTATAAATTTGTTTAATTTAGTCTTAATAATATAATGTTTTTTATATAAAAAAAATAAGTATTTTGTTAGAATTCAATGATTATCTTATATATTTTAATAACATCTAGAAAAAATAATCAGTTACATATTCAATAATATAATTAAAACAAATTTATAGTAATATAATATATTAATTAATAGTGATACATGGAAATGTCTACATAAAAGGAAGGCTCTGCACATATCAAATTGATGGGTGTTAGAAGTCTGTAGTAGTAATATGTATCTTGTGATTTGATACTTGTAAATTAAGAGATTTTTAAAATCTTGCATAAAATGATGGTACCTTATGCCTAATAAATTGTATTTAAAAGTTTTTTATCCGTGCTTTATAATATAGTATAGATATATAATATATATATATATAACCCGGGTTATTAACCCTTTAGTTTGTGACGATAGACTTGGTTATTAACCCTGGTTCCCGGACTAGGATTTGCCTTGGTCATGGTTTTTGAACCATTGACCGAATAACTCCAAGGAAATCGTGTTTTTGAAAGTACCCGAGTACTAACATGTTTATTCTTAACAGGTACAATGGCTCAAAATCCGAATCAGGATATTGACCCCATAGCTGACGCCGAACTGATTCATCCAGATCAGTTCCTTCCTCTCACGCCAAACAATTTCCATCTCGACGTCACTCAACCTGAGTGTCAATACCAAGTGATGATCGAGATCCTCCGTGGCCACCCTCTCTCTTATGCTCTAACGGAGACTGTTGACGTTCCCCACCTATACCTGCAACAATTATGGCGCTCACTTACTCTGTTTGAGGCCGACGATGGCTTTCATCTGGAGGGCCGAATCGACACAACAACCGTACTGCTCACGCGAGAACTCTTCCGCCAATTTCTCCACCTGCCGAACGCCAATTCATTTCCAGGGAGAAACAATTTCGATTCGATAGTACCTGACGCTATTCTTTGTTCTGACATTCAGTCACTGGGCTACAACTTGCCTCTCCGTCTTCCATCCACCTTCAACAGGAAGAATCTGACTACCATTTGGTACACGCTATTTACGTACCTCAATCGGTGTCTGTCGGCTATCACGAAAGGCATCGATCAGACTAGCATCAACATCCTCCGCCTGTTCCATGCCGTGGCATTCCACCGCCATGCCGACTACGCCGACATTCTCTGGTTCGAATTAGTTCAAAAAGTCCGAGACAACGCGACAAGACGACGGAAGTTCATTCCGTATATGCGCTTTCTCCAGATCTTCATCCGCAACTACATGGATCTACATCCAACCATCGCTCGCCGATCGTCACATCCGACGTGTCCGCATAACTAGACACATCGTATCCCAACCCGTCCTGATCCCGAAGGTATAGTCGCCCGACAGATTCCAAACGGGTTACTGGCCTATGCTAGTCCGACGACGCTGAGTGTGATAGATTATAGGCGCACACACAACCTACCAGCTCCTATGGTCCATCCAGATCCGGAAGGACCTCCCCAGGGAGCGATACCTGAGGGACGTGAGGGTCCACGTACGAGAGGCGGTAGAGTCCGGAGGGTTGGGGCTCCCGGACAGGGTGCGCAGAGAGAAAATATTGTGAGGGGTTCTGAAGCGGGCAACGCCGTTAGACAAAGCCAGGCCAATACTTCTCGCAGACCGCCTACACCATCACCGACAACCTCTCAGATGGTGGAAGAGGACATAACTATAGAAACCGC
The DNA here is from genome assembly GCA_954870635.1 of Arctium minus. Taxonomy (NCBI): domain Eukaryota; kingdom Viridiplantae; phylum Streptophyta; class Magnoliopsida; order Asterales; family Asteraceae; genus Arctium; species Arctium minus. The sequence continues at coordinate 7,421,964 of OX941096.1, read as the reverse complement.
TCAAGTTCATTTCTCTTCTGCCACCGAATCTGAGGAGACGACAGATACATCCGACACCCAGTCGGAATCAACCACTGAAGCATCAGAATCAAGTGATGAGTCATCTGACTCTGATGGTGACAATGATGAGCCCTCACCTGGAGAGACAAGGAGAGCGGAGGGAGTTATAGTTGAACATGAAATTGTGAGTAGAGAGAGGGAAAGGAAGAGTAAACATGACTCTGAGCGAACACGAGTGATGAGGCAACCCTCTACAGTTGACCTCTACCAAACCTCATCAAGCCAGGTAGCCACATCTGCTACCCAGTCTCATGTGTTGAGACAGGGTATTGAAGAAGCCGTCGTGTACCTAGAGACGCAATTGCACGCCCCCTAGCCACTCCGATATCTCTCAACAGATGTTGGTTTCAATTTCACACGGGGATTTAGCACAAACGCTACCGGTCTCTCACTTGGAGAGTACCGGTATTGAAACAAGAGGACAACAGCCCCCGTCCTCGCCTTCTTTGGGTGCACAGCGTCTAGAGCCATTTGATATTATATCTCCTTTGCCTAGGACACAGGTTCCTTTCTCGGCTACTGTTGGAGGCCTTAGTGGCCCGGCCGGAACACCCATAGTAATTCTAACTTCGGTTGGTTTACGAGGATTGGGTGGAAGTCCTACCACAACTATTATTACGCCAGATGTGAACGTAGGCGGTGCGACTTCTACAGTCGTCACCACAACTAGAAGTCTGAGTGACCCAGGAGTTAGTCACCCTAAGTTCGTCTCAAGGGAATTTTTGGACGGCGCCCTAAAGGTTGTCCACTCTATCATGCGTACGGAGATGAGGGAAGAGGTAGATGCCCTGAAACGTTTGATCAAAGGCAAAGGTCCAGCGACTGAGCCTGAACCACTACCTCCTACACCACAACCCTCTACTACTGCTTCTGATATGTCTATTGATGACCTTAAATCCATCCTCCTAGCCAAACTACTTGCCCAATCTCAAATCGAACCCACCCAAGATGCCGATCTACTTTCCTTACTACGTGTCCAAGCATCTACTCCAACACCACCACCCCCACCCACGATATCTCCTGAAGCCTTCCAGCACCAAACAACGCTCCTTCAGTCTTTGCAGCACACAATATCTGTATTGACTGAACGAGTATCATCCTTGGAAGACACCTGCAGAAGCCAGGCAGAACGGCTCAAGCGCAGACATGATGACCAGGATGATCCTGATCATCATGAGGGGGAGAAGCGCCAAAAACTATCCGAGCCAGAGACAGAACAAACAGTGGGAACAGTACAGGTGGAACACAAAAAGGGGTTCGGGTTCAGGTACTCAACCGAAAGGGCAAGAACAGGTCCAGGAGCAGATTATGGATTTGGTTTTATACGATATTCCAACGGTTGAAAAGCCTGAGGAACAATATGAGGGTTCATCGATAGATCCGGAAAAATGGGCTATAATAGTTGATCCATATTCAGATACTGACTCGACGGAAGAACCGATCAACATGGAAAGAGCACTGGTAGTCTTTCAAGCCGAGATTGATGAGCTTTTCAATTCTGAATTTACGGCTTAAGATTATCAGCCAGATGTACAACCTTCTGTCGAGGTACCGCTTTTGACCTATACAGCAGATCACCCTGATCTTCCATAATCAGACGTTCCTGAACGATCTCCTCCAGCATCGCCAGCATCACCAGTTTTGGAAACAGATCGTACTCCGCCAGTTCTACCGTCCAAATGGGAAAGATTCAGAATTAAAGTTCCATTTCTTGAAGAAAGTCAGAAGAAAATCTTTGCCCATTGGATTCGTAAGTATGATGAAGTCGTAGCTCATGGTCTTCAGTCGATGAAAAACAGGGAGAAGCAACGAGAGCTTCTATTCGTGTATAATTACTTCAAAGACAAATACAACAAGACAAAGCTGAGAATTCAATCAGTTGATCAGATTCACGCTTGCTACTTCAAAGGTGTAAAGTATTCATTCTTCGTGGTGACAAGAGAAGATGGTAAGCAGTGGAGTTTTTCTGAAGCTGATTTTGAACGTCTTGAACGACACGATCTTCTATTCCTGCTTAGAGACTTAAATACCAGAACTATCCGACCCGGGGAAGTTACAGATGCACTTGAAGCCATAAAGAGATACATGAAGTGTGCAATGAAGCTTGCCTCGGTAGAAGACTTTCAGATCGGGTTAGAAAGCAACCAACCGAAGATTAATCTGCTTAGACCTGATTTGAGTATTCTGTCAGATGCCCAGAATGTACCAGCTTTCACAGTTCTAAATTTTCCAGAATTAGGCATGACATACGCGAACGACAAAGGTGATATGCGTTTTATCCGATTCAGTCAGATTGCTAGATTCTGCGATGGTACTTTGATGCTGCTTAGAGACAAGTTGAGGAACTCTGTTGATCAAGATGATAAAGGTATTCAGCTACTGGATTCAAAATACAAGAATCTTGTTCTCGAAGCACTGGGTGTTATCATAGAGCGACTGGAGTACAGAACGTCAATGCGCTATTTCGAGATCAGTTTCGAGTTTCGAAAAATATATGTTCTGAACTGGCGTGATTATGAACTTCTATTTAAAGGGGGAGATTGTTAGGGTATTTATATGCTAAATAGAAGTTCAGGGTGCAAATTGTAATTATTCAATAGTTTATTTGTTAGTTGGGCCCAAAGCCCATTAAGCCCATTAATTTTGTAAGCGCTATATATATAAGGCGTATTCTAGTTCTTTATTCAGTTTAGATCTCATTCATAATTCTTCTAGTCAATAGGTTTACTTTTGCTTATCAGATATTCTCTCTGTAAACCTAAATCCTTTATTGAATATTAATCATATGACTAGAAGTTGTGACATTTTTGTTCTTCATTGATTGATTACTATTGTTCGTGATTGCACTGTACTGGGATCTACATATATTTATAAAAATAATGGATAACAAAATGGGTAATGAATAAATGGTAAAAAAATAATTTGAACTATCAAATGTAAATTCATAAATACAATGATTATTTTATATGGTAATTTATTTTAATAAACATTGTAACATTATTCTAAATATAATTATAATGCAATATTTCAAATAAAAACATTTTTCGTTGTACTTGATTTTCTGAACTTGTCTTATTTCTCATTTAATTATCATGAACATTTTTACTATATGAATATAAAAAGAAAATTAAATTACACATTAATGACATGTATTACAATATTATAGATAAAAAAAATACAATTTATATAATGATATATATATATATATATATATATATATATATATATATATATATAATGGGGAGCGATCAATTGGAAACCAGTATTACATTGGAAACTTTGAAAACCGAAATCAACCAATAATTGAATTTCCTTTTTTTATTTTTATTTTTAATTGATAAGATTATTTTAGTCTTTTACATAATTTCATAATATATATGGTAAGTGTTATTATTATTATAATATTAATTATTTAATTTTAATTTTTTTATATATGGTAATATTGATCCTTTATTAATTTAAACATGAAACATTTAATTTAGGTAAACACAAATTGATTAATACGCAAGCTACAAATCAAATTATTTTTTCTGATTCTGAATCAGTGATTGATTCATCCAATGAATAAAAGTTTATATTCATATGAAATCTTCAATATTACCTCCAGGCACAAAATATTAATATATTGAAACATAATGGATTTGATATAGTGAAACAAAATATTAATATAGTTGAACCTGATGAAACATAAAATGTTAATATAGTGAAACCTGATGAAACAGATTTGATATAGTGAAACATAATAGAAAGGTAATGAAACAAAATATTAATATAGTGAAACAAAATATTAATATAGTGAAATCTGATGAAACAGATTTGATATAGTGAAATATAATGGAAAGATAATGAAACAATAATGAAACTTAATTGAGTTTTTACATACTGCATATTGATTAACATGTAATAAAAATATAGTCTTGATATATTATTGTTATCTTTTATTAATAAATTAATTAATTTATTATCATATATAATTATTATCTTTTATTAATTAATTAATTTATTACCATATTTCATCTTTGTTGCCAAATTTGAAACACAAAAGAAAAAGACACATTTACCCTTTTGACATATTATTATTATCTTTTATTAATAAATTAATTAATTTATTACCATATATAATTCAAATGAATCTTGACCATTGATTAAAAAGATCAATGGTTGAAATTTGGTTTCCAAAGTTTCCAATGAAATTTGGTTTCCAATTGAAACCACCCCTATATATAATATTATTTTATTTTATATATAATTGTGTGTATATATATATATATATCTTAACGGGAATAAATAAATGTTTATTCATTCCCTACCCATTAAGATGTTGGGTGAACGGTGTAATATTATGAATAAGTAGATAAAGTGATAAAAAAATTTCTTTGTATGTATCATTATTTCAACGGGTCAAAATATAACTGGTAATAAGTTTACTATTATCCAACCCTGATTATAAGTAACGAGGCACGAGGCGGAGTTTTAAATACAAAACGTCTAGTTAGTATAAACTATACAAAAGAATTTCAATCATACATCTAATCTAATAAATATATGGTTTCATAAATATCTCAATTATTTCTTAATTTAAGAAATTAATAATAAGGAGTTAACTCTGATCATCTTTCATAAATATTTAGATCATAATAAATAAACTTTCATCATTACCATAAATATCTCATTTGCTTGGTTTTTATGGTATATATTAATTAGAGGTTTGTATTTGAAATTCCCTCACAAGTGACATCTTAAATATTTAAATATTTGATTTATATTTAAGAATTAATAAAAGTATATACACTTTATTCTGATTCCTATTTTATGTGAATGTATTTTGGTACAATGTTTGAGATATCAAATCTAATGTAACAAGATAAGGATTTTGTAAATATGTTACATATAACTAGAAATGTACTTGGTGCAATATAACGCGATACATTAAATTCTGAAGGCGACAACTCGAACCCCACAGTCCAAGTTCATGTTTCATTTTATTTTCTATCCCACATAATTTTATTTTATGGTTTTGTATACGTTGTTTTGAAAGAGTGATGAGGCATATGTTTTTTAAGAGGCCTGAAGTATGAAATCTTATTTCACTTCTGATAATATGATGTGGTGCTGAAATCTGAATCAATGAGACTGTTTGTTTTTGACTTTTTGTAACATCTGAAGTCTAGAATCTGAATCTAAATCTAAATCAATGAGACTATTTGTTTTTGTAACGTCTGAAGTCTGATGTAACACCTCGAAATTTATGAGTTTTATGAAATGCCTATTGCCTAATGTTGTTCAAGGATTATTGTGATTTTATTTGGTTGTTAATTTAAATCAACCCTTTATGATTAAACCTGTACGACTGTGAAGTTAATGGTCTTTAGGAAGTCTTGGTACAGGGCACGCAAGAGTGCCAGCGATTGTGACAAGGTGTCACTCTCGTTGGGCATAATCGCAAGGGGTTGAGACCCCGCGGTACAGTTGGGGCGAGAGTTCCCTGCGATTGTGACAGTGTTACTCTCGCCGAGGCACAATCGCGAAGGGAGCCGAAGGCTCGATACATTCTCGGCGAATATGCCCCGCGATAGTGACAATCGCGATAGTGACATTGTCACTATCGTCGGCGTGGGTCTGACCTATAAATTAAAGAACTCCAACTTTATGTCATTATATCTGATTTTGGGAGAGCATCTAGGGTGTTTTCTCTGCAGTTTATGGGTAAGTTCTTCCTCCAAATCACTCTCCCTCATTAATGCTCTTAGCTACCATCTCTCTTGAGCATTTATGATATTCCTTAGGTGTTTATAAGCATTAAGTGGAAGTGTTAAGTCAGATTTTATAGTAATCATTGTATTTATAGGCTTGGTCTAATACTGTGTTTAGAGTGCTTTTATATCTGGTTTTAGCCAAAGGTATTTAAGGATTAAAGTTTGTTCAACCTCAATCTACCATCTTCTTCATTCTAGGGTTTGGTTTTCTATTTGAAAACTACCAATGTGAGTTTCATTCTCTTTTTACAAACTTTATACATGTTAACTATGAATTTTAACCTTATAAACATCTCCAGTTTGTTTTCTCTTGATTTGGGTGAGTTTCACCAAAAACCTAATTTTGGAGATTTTATGGTCTTACTTGGATGAATATGGTTTCAAGATTGAGAGACTTATGTCTTGGATTAAATGTGGTTATTATACATGAAGAATATGTTTTCCTCAAACCTCACGTTTGTATACTTTGAATCAAAAATTAGGGTTTTGGGATATTGAAATATTTATTAAATTTAGAACTTTGATGATTGTGATTTAGTGTGTGGGAATACCATTCAAGGAATTATATTTGAATCTACTTGGAATTAGATGGGTAATTTGTGAACTCTTGGTTCCACCCTTTTGAGGGCACCATAATTGTTTAGACGATATTTGGTTGATTTTGTCGTATAGGAATTTGTTATTTGTTGCATTTAGGCGTCATGACCCCATAATTAATTGTATCATTATGTCTGATGATGGAACGCTAGTTTTCACATTGAAGTATGGTTAGGCATCGGATGTAGTATAAGTCTTACGTGCTAGTACACGATATTGGGTGAGGATCTCAACGTAAGGACCCTATGTGGTTGAAGTTGACTTTCCGTGGGTGTACGTTTAAAGCTACCGAGCCTAACATCCATTGCATGTATTTTTCTATGTGGTTGATTTTACTAACATGTCAAGGCTTACTTTTGTGTTCCATCACTTATGTTAGTAAGCGGGTCTCCCCCGTCAACCCAAGAGGTATCTGTATTAAAGTAAATATTATCTACATTTATTTTACCAACTTTTCTTTAATTACCTCCTTTACTATTTACTGATTCCTCAATATAAATGTTTGATCTCACTAGGCTTTAGCCTAACACTTTTTCTTAAAATAACATGTATTAACAGGTCATTCTAGCGGTGGGACTCCTTGGGCTTGAGTGGAGAGTCGTGATCGGAGAGTAGCATTTTTGGAAGTTATAGAGCCGTCCATTGGGTATAGTAATAGCCTATTTTTGGAAGTAAAATGTCAACACTCGTTCATAATCTGGATGTAGTTGGTCTAAATTAGTAGGTTGTTGGTTTATGTTTTATTTCATTCTTGTAATGTAAACGCCATACTATTATTTCCCCTTTTTGGGTGATTTAGTTATATTAGCCTTGTTATTTCCGCATTTATCCAGGTTTAAATAAACCCCTATCTTTAGGGTGTTACATCTGAAATATGAATCTGAATCAATAAGACTGTTTGTTTTTGTAAATCAATAAATATCTGAAATTTGAAATCTAAATCAAAAGACTGATTGTATTTGTAAACTAATAAATGCCTGAATATGTATAATTGTCTATTTTATCTTTTGAAATGTTGTACCGTTGAATATTTTGTAAAGTGTTAGTAAAAAAGATAATGTTTGTGACAAATTGAATACCATGGGGACCAAATCTAATTAAACATAATATAAGAACCCTAGTCATAATTAAAAATCCGACCAAGCACTTAGAAATACATTCTTACATCTTGCCATAAGATGAGTATATTTGATGAACTACATTCATTGGATATAACTCGAAGATTATATCACTCGAACCATTACTTTGTTCAGAAAAATCTTGAAAGGTTTCGAATATATTGTGTTCGTCGGAGTTTAGACTAAGAATACTTTTGAGTGATCAAATCATGGATTTGATCCCAGCAATATTCTGACAATGAATCCGGTAAGAAATATTCGTATACTTCATTGTATCGAATTCATAATTCATCCTCAAAATATTCAAAGTCTATTGTTATGTATCCGATAGATGTACTTCATAAAAAGTCTATAGTTGGAATATGTTATATAGCTTATATTTCAGAATAGATAAAGATAGGATTTTTACTTGTAAAAGTCTTCTAACAATTTGTATTGATTCAAGAGCAAAAGGCCTTCAAATAAATCGAAGGCTAGTTGAAGTGATGCCATCAAGTCACCACATTGCTTAAAGTCAAGTTGTAGTCTAACAAATACTACTATTGGCAAGCCGGATTTTGGAGTGCAAACATGTCAAACAGGGTTTGGCTCACCAACTCCCCCAAACTCTCATTCTAGTATGAGAACATGCAAAAGCAAGTTACTCGAAGTAAGTTCTAAAGCACTATTTTATTAGTGTAATACTTTCTTTACTGTACGTTCTCTCTACATACGAAAGGATGAGATGGGTTAACAAGTGTGTACATCAATGATAAAGGTTGAAGTGAAAAGTACAAGCATATATGAATCAACAAATCAGATGAAGACCCACGTTAAAGTTGGAAGAATGCATTTAATGCAGTGGTGGCTATAAAAAAGTTACCCTTGTCATTAGTTGCAACTCACTCGTTTTTTTTAGAGAACTTCTTGATGAAATCTTCTTAATCAAAATCAATGTCACCATCTGAAGGCTAGCATAGTTCTTTAGATCTGAAATAGAACCTTCTTTCTTCTCTTTTTCAGTGTTAGCAAGTTTATCACCGGTCAGATTGTTTAGAATCATGGGTCTTACCTTCCTAGCTTCTGCAACAAATCTATAATTTTATGTTTTAATAAAATATAAATTAAAAGTGAAAATTTGTTGTGTTTGTATTCAACTCCCCCTTCTACAAACACATTATATACAAGTCATTATATTCCAGGACTAGAACTATGTTTATAATGACTTTGGTCCATGTGATATGCTATTTGTTATGGCCACGGTCCTTGTGGTTTACGTCAATAAAAATTTGTTAACTCGGTTAAGTTAGATAGTATTTTTGGTCTTTTGACTCATATCGTCTTTCTCCTCATAAAATTATATATATATATATATATATATATATATATATATATAACATATACATAGATGCTTAATCAAATGAGAACCCTAAAATTTCTCAGATCTGTGAGATCCAATGCACTAGTGCAAAAATGACTTTTTGTGACGGTTTTGAAAAAATAGTTTTATAACGGTTTGGTAAAAAACTGTTATAAAAAGTCGGTGATAAATTAGATAGTCGCGTAACAGTTTCTATAGAAACCGTTACAATTACCAAAAACCTAGAAATGTAAAGTAATGGTTTAGACAAAAACGTTACTAACAGGTCCAATAGTAATGGTTTTAGACTATTTTGAAAAACATTGCTTTATGTTGTGTCAGTTTTTAATAACCGTTGCCATAAGGAACATTTTAGTAACATTTTCTTTTGTCTAAACTCTTGCCTTTATGTCAAAAACGTTTTTGAAAACTATTACCAAAACTAAAAACGTATAGAACAACGTTTATTTAAAAATCGTTTCCAAAAGTCATCGGGTTTTATGGCAACAAGTTTGAAAATTATGCGTCACCAAAAGTTAGCTTATAGAAACGGTTTTCAAAAATTTACGTCACCATATGTTATGCTACAGTAATGGTTTTGAATAAATAAATGTCACCTTATGTCATACTACGGTGACGGTTTGAAAAACTTATGTCACCGTAAGTCACACTAAGATGACGTTTTGATTACATCACCAAATGTCATATTACAGTAACGGTTTTAAAAAATAAATGTTACCGTATGTTAAACAAAGGTGACGATTTTGTAAATTAAATGTAACCATTTGTCATGCTCCAGTTACGGTTCTAACAAATAAATGTCACTGTAACACTAGTGACAGTTCTGAAAAATAAACGTCATCATATGTCATGCTATGGTGACGGTTCTGAAAAATAAGGGGGCGTTTGGTTCGCAGAATGTGTTTTGGATGGAATGGTATCTGTCAAAGGAATTTGACTTTGAAGGAATTTGAATGGAATGTTATCAGGTTTGACCACTTGTTTGGTTGACAGACATTGGAATGGAATTTGTTAATGGAATTGGAATCTGTCTGTTTGGTTCACATAATGTAGCTTTGGAATTGAAATGAAATATTAGTAAATGACCAAAATACCCTTTTTGAAACTTTTGAAATCGAAATCCAACTATTGTGGTTCAAATCGGTAGTGGTTGGTGGGGGTTCAGATTGGTGGTGGTCCGTGACGGTTCATATCGGTGGTGGTCATCAGCGGTTCAGAACGATGGTTTAGATCGGTGGTCGTTCAGAACGATGGTGGTCGACGACGGTTCAGATTAGTGGTGGTCAGCAGTGGTGGTCGGGCGGTTCAAATCGGTGAAGGTCGACAGCTGTTCAGAACGGTGAGGGTCGGCGGTGGTTCAGAATAGTGGTGGTCGGCGGAAGTTCAGATTGGTGGTGGTCGGCAGTTCAGATCGGTGATGGTTCAAAACGGCGGTTCAGATCGGTGGCGGTCGGCGGTTCAGATCGGTGGCCGTTCAGAACAGTAATGGTCGGCGGCGGTTCAGATCGGTGGTGGTCGGTGGCGGTTCAGAACGGTGGTGGTCAGGAAGTTCAGAACGGTGAGGGTCGGCGGCGGTTCAGAACGGTGGTGGTCGGCGGCGGTTCAGATCGGTGAGGGTCGGCGACAGTTCAGAATGGTGGTGACCGATTACGGTTTATATCGGTGGTAGTCGGCGGCAATTTAGAACGGTGGTGGTCGGCGGCGGTTCAGATCGGTGAGGGCCAACGGTGGTGGTCGGTGGCGGTTCAGACTGGTGGTGGTCGGTGGTCATTCAGACTGGTGGTGGTCGGCGGTCGTTCAGACCGGTGGTTATCGGCGGTGGTCGTTCAGATCGGTGGTGGTCGACGGTGGTTCAGATCGACGGTAGTCGGCATAGGTCATATAGGTTTGGGTAAATCAAGTAGGGAAGATGAGAGTAGTTTTGTCTTTTTGAGAAAATGGGATGGAATGAAATTAAATTCCTTCTCAATTGTGATGGAATGACCAAATCCATGAATGGTGGAATGTGTGGAATTCAATTCCATTCCATAGGTAACCAAACGTCTGAATGGAATTTGGTCAATGAAATTGATCATTCCAATTCCTTCAGATTCCATCAGAATCATGCGAACCAAACGCCCCCTAAATGTCTCCATATGTCATGCTATAGTGACAATTTTTAAAAATAAATGTCACTACATGTCAAGTTAAGTGACGATTTTGAAAAATAAACGTCATTGTATGTCATATTATGGTGATGATTTTGAGAAAAAAAAACGTTATTGAATCTTATTCTATGGTGATTGTTTTGAATAATAAATGTCACCATATTTCCTACTGCATTGACGGTTTTAAAAAAATAAACGTAATAGAATGTCATTTACGGTTATGGTTTTTAAAAATAAATGTGAATGCATGTTATGTTATGTTACCGTAACGATTTTGAAAAATAAGTATTACCATACGTCATGCTACAATAACGATTTTGAAAATATCTTTGACCATACGTCATTCAATGGTGACAATTTTGAATTAGAAAACATCACATTATGTTATATTACGTTCAGGGTTTAAAAAATAAATGTCACTTTATATCATGCTACGTTGCCGATTTTAAAAAATTAATGTTACTGTATGTCATGATAGTATGATACGGTGATGGTTAAAACATAAATGCCACTGCATGTCATGATACGATGATGGTTTTGAAAAACAAAAGTCACTGTATGTCATAATATGGTGATGTCTTTAGAAAGTAAACATCATTGTATGTCATGATACTATGACGACCTTGAAAAATATATGTTACCATATGTAATGATATAGTGATAGTTTTGAAAAGCAAAAGTTATTGTATGTCATGATACGATGATGGTCTAAACAAATAAATGTCAGCGTTTGTTATGATACGGTGACAACTTTAAAGAATAAACATCACTCTATGTTACAATATTGTGACGGAAAAATAAACGTCATTGTGTTGTATGTCAGGATACAATGACAGTTTTGAGATATTACGTCACTGTATGCTATGGTGGCGGAAGGTTTTGGAAAACTTACGTCATTGTATGTCATGATACCATGACGGTCTTGAGAAATTTATGTTAACATATGTCAATTTACGATGACGGTTTTGAGAAATTTACGTCATCATATGTCGTTCAATGACATTTTGAGAAATTTACATCACTGTATATGATTACGGTTTTGAGAAATTTACGTCACGGTATGTCGTTATACGGTTACAGTTTTGAGGTCCAAGCATCGTGTTGACATGTCATTTTGGAAATCGTTTTTCTAAACAAACCAATCTTTCAACTTTCTGTTTCTGATACATAGTTTTAAGGTTTATAATTTATTTTGGTCAACAACATAACTTACTAGAACAAGTCTGTCTACATAATTCTTCAAAGCACCCAGACTGTTTTTGCTGGGTATGGATAAATGTTGATCTTGAAATGGTCTTGCTCAAATATTATGATCTGTACACGGACCGTCGTTCGTCATTCTTTGCCTGGTACAGACTGAACCAAAAAAAATCGATTCAGGACTCTGTCTTGTAAAGGAGGACCTAGGATTTTTTTTGGTATTGCTCACAAAATCATCATCGGTATGTTGATTAGTTCCTTGTTTTTCATATCCTGTGTTTGAGTTTTTTATTGCAATTTATTTTTAGAAGCATAATAAATCTGAAACTAAAAGCTAAAACTAATAAAAATAACCCAAAAAAGATTCGAACCCATGACTGAGGTAGAAGAAAAGTTATGCAAACCAAGTCTACCAAGGGAAACTTGTGTCATTATTGCAGTTTCAAAATATATACAGTTGCACACAACAAAATGATATGATTTCATCTTTCACGACCCTATAATTTTTTGAGTAAATTACACCGTTGGTCCTGTGGTTTGCTCAAAATTTGGATATGGTCTCTATTTTAAAATAAGTACACCAGGGATCCCTCTACTTTGCATTCCGTTTCACCGTGGGTCCCTCTTTCAAAAATAAGTACACTGGTAGTCCCTATGACATTAACACCGTTAAATTCATTCCGTTAACTCAGAGGCGTTTTTGTCAATTTATCTATTAATTATAAGCAATTTTAAGACACCATTTAAATGATGACAAGTGTCCACTCCTTTGACATTTCTTTCACTTTGACTCCTCCCACCCTTCCCTCACAAGCCTACACCTCCCATTCCTGGATATATATATATATAGAGAGAGATCCCATTCCTGGATATATATATATATATATATATATATAGAGAGAGAGAGAGAGAGAGGTGGTTTCATTTGCAAACCACCATTATCCGGCAAACTATGAAACCCATCCTCTCACCATAGATTAAATTCATCAACGGTTAAGATACATTTGTTGTAATTATGGTAATAATTAAATTATTTTGATTTTTTAATGGAAAAGAAATTAATGAAAGGGCAAATTTGTCAATTAGCATCCAATCTCAATTTAGAAATTCTGATGAAAAACCATTTTACATGGAATAATTTTTATTTAAGGTATTTTAATTTTCAATTTACGGATAATAAAAATTCATAACCATTTTACATGGAAAAATAATTACTGTTTTTTTCAATGAAAATTGTTGATTCTATTGTTTATTATGGTAAAAAAAAAATTAAATTTTAACCATTTTTACATAGAGGATCAATTTTCAATTTTTTTCCAGAATTAAAGAACACTTTCATTATTCTAGATCGAGTAAAATTCCATAATGATTGACACAAAATAGGTCGTAAACGAAGTGAAAGACTGATGAAAACGGAGATGAAATCCTATGAAAACGGGGATGAAAGGAGATGAAACATTGATGAAAACGGAGATGAACAACGAGGAACAAAGATAAAATGGAGATGAACAACGATGAAACAGAGATGAATGGAGATGAAACGGAGATGAACGAAGATGAACCGGAGATGAAACGGAGATGAACGGATATGAAACAGAGATGATCAAAGATGAAGCGGAGACAAACGAAGATGAAATGGAAATGATTGGAGATCAATCTGTTTGGATTTTATGAAACGAAGATGAATCGAAATGACCTCCCTTTGATGTAGTTATCTTGACCATCGTCGGTGTTGGAAAAATTAGTAAAAATTTGTGTTTTTACTAGCTTTGGACACATTTAAATACATATATATATATATGTATTGTATATAATTAACTCTTAGTGCGTTTGTGTTCTTCTATATGAGGGCTTCGAAACGATATATCGTGTGTCCAAAACGGAATATGTGTGAATGAGATATTGATGCTCAAAGTTGAGTACTTGGGATAAAATTGATAAAAATCAAGAGGGTGTGGGAATGTGTCCCACATAGGAAGAAGGAGTAAACGTTCAATGTTTTATAACCATGAATGTGTGAGGGGCTTACAAGCTCCTTTGATTGGTTTTACTCCAACTCCTATCCGCGCCCAGGGGGGTGCCGATTGAGATTTTCGTAAGCTAAATCGGCGAACTTGTGCGTGGGCGCGACCTGCGGACACAAATTATAACATCCGGAATTTCAGGTAAGTATAAAGTTTTGTTAATCTTATAATTTTGTGTTTTAACGAAGTAAAAGTTATATGCTTAATTGCTAATTGGTTTATATGAGGTTATTTGGTTGGGTTTGGAAGCTTTAGAACCATCTTTGGGAAACAGTGAGCTGCGCGACTTACGCCGCGGGTGGAATTCGCGACACAAGCCGCGTAATTCACTAGAAGGTGCGTCTTTGAGGAAGCGAGCGACTTATGCCGCGGGTTCAAGTCGCGGTACAAGTCGCGGGGCGACCTGCAGATCCCCAAAACCCCCCTTTTTCTCGGTTCCAAATCATAAAACACACACACACACACACACACACACTGATTTGAGAGGCGATTTTCTAGGGTTTGGAGCTACTTTCTTCCTCTTACTACCTTAGAGCATTAATTTCAAAGGATTTGGGTGGTTACACCTCATTTATTGGGTTTCAACCTACCTTGGAGAGCATTGTTTGGAGTGGTTTTCAAGATTCAAGTCTCATCTTCTTCAACTAGGGTTTTCATCTTTTCTAGGTTTTGGTCAAAAACCTAGATTGTGAGTTTACTAATCCTTTTGTTAAAACTAGATACACATTACATTCTTCTACTTGCTATTGTCTTGCTTCATATTTGAAATGTTTATCTTAAGTGCAAGTATTTGGGGCTTTCTTTATGGAACCATGTATATTTGTATCATACTTGGAGATATTGGAATATGTATATGAGTATGTTGTTATGGAAATGATACCTTGTTTAGTACTCCATTGGTGGGGTCAAAGTTACACGATTAAATTTGTGGTTATATTGGTCTTGTTATGGACTTCATATTAAATGGCTTGTAATATTGTACCCATGGTTGGTATGGATAATATTCTTGGTCATATTGTGCCTTGAGGCCTATTAAATAATTATGTTGGACGAACCAAGTCAGTAGACACTAGAAGGATGTAGTCTTGGGTGCCACCGTGTGGGTATGTGCCTAGACCTCCGCCATTCGGGGTAATGCCATGGTTGTAGTCCTCGGATGTGCCGGACCTTTCGGATGTCACTCGTGGTAGTTGGCATCAAGGTATATAGACTCTTTGGGTGGAACTTGATTGGTGCTATGGGTATCCCCCGTTGACTCCACATTTAACGAAATTTGGTTAACTACTGATAAGAATTGTAAATGCTTTAACATGCTATTTTTTGTTCAACTCACTAGGCTTTTTGGCCTAACACTTGTTTGGTGTCAATGTGTATCTCAGGTTCTAGTGGCGCCGTTTCTAAGCAGGCGTAGTTGCTTGGGTGAGAGTTTGGGGAAACTGCACTTGGACATATATTTCTTGGAGAAGGAATTTGGGTCATAGATGACACCCTTTTTGTAATCTCTTTTCTAGATATAGAAATTAGATTAGTTGGTTGTTATTTATTGTCCGTTCATTTACATTGTGATTAAACAGGTTTTTTGTATTTCCCCATTTTTGGGAGGCTCTTGATAAGACAATTTATATACCATTTCTTCTCTTTGAGAAGGTTATTGTTATCCCTATTTTTAGGGTGTTACAAGTTGGTATCAGAACTTTAGTTTAAGTGAACTAGGTATTGTTTTAACATATCTAGACTTAAGCTTTAGACTTTACTGCTTCACTGTCCACTTGGGGTAGAAGTCCTAGGTGGGGAGAATGTTAGGACGTACGGAATAATGCAAATTAAGAGTCGTAATTGTGGTAACAAGAATCCTTGTGTATGATTTGTTCATAATTTCACTTAGTTACTGCTATTATGAATATATTGTTACGTAAGTATGCTTGCAAATGCGGTTATTATGATAATTGAAGTGTGTATTAGTACGTACAATGAGTTCAACTCACTCAATCTATTTTCTCGATCATGTTTGGCAGATTTCAATGGTAAACACTCGGAGTAGGTTACCGAGCACGCCAGAGGGCCACGTGGAGGTGGAATCTACCGCAGACCGACCTCCTTTGGGCGTAACCTCCGAGGGACTTCCCATACCCACAATCTTGGGAGGAGGACCCGAACAGATCCCACATGTTAATATTGCGGCTAGCAATGCTATCTGGGAGGAGGTGACGATGGAAACAAGAATCAGAGACAACATGATGTTGGCCATGAACTCGGCTATGGCTCAACAGCAAGAATTCTTTATGAAGCTTCTGGAAGATCGAGATGCCAGTAACCGCCAACCTGAGACGATGGCCGAGAATATCGTTATGGGATCGGGTGGTGGACCGACCGTTGTGGTAACTGAGGAGCAGACCGAGAACAGACACAAAGGGAAGGCCAAAGGATGTACCTACAAAGCTTTTCTTGGGTGCAATCCGAAGGAGTTTTCGGGTTCTGCAAATCCGGTTGTATGCATGTATTGGCTGAAGGAAGTGGAGATGGCCTTCGAGTCTAGCGAGTGTGATGTATCGCAACGGGTGAAGTTCTCTTCCTAACTACTTCGGGGTGAGGCCCTGATCTGGTGGAACCTTACGCGGTCCGCCCTTACTCCTAAAGTTTTGGCGAAGTTGACTTGGCCGGTTTTCAAGCGGAAGATCATGGACAAGTACTACAGTGAGAGGTCGTTGGACAAGCTGGAAGAAGAGTTCAAAAATCTGAAGAAAGGGGCTCTGTCCATTACTAACTATTCCAAGCATTTCTTGGAGAAGTTGAATTTGGTGGGACATCTCGTCCCTGATGAGAGAGCTAAGATCAAGGCATACCAGCAAGGGTTGCCGGCCAGGATGAAGACGACATTAAGGAATGCTAGGGGGCTGACTCTTCAGGATGTGATTGAGGATTTGTATCTGATAGAAGATGATATGGAGGCAGAGAAAGATGAAAGAGTTGCAGTGAGCGAGAAGAGGAAGTGGGAAGGGCCGTCTGGGCCCATTCGTCAGTCAAAACCATTCGTGAGCGGAAGAGTTGGTGATTATCGCCGTGAGGCACGGTGGTGGCATAAGTGCAAAGTCAATCACTTTGGCTCATGCGACCCAAAACCTCATTCGGGTCCCGTAGAATGTGCCAAGTGCGGCAAGAAAGGTCATACAATTCGGGATTGCCCTATCCGAGGGCCGGTTTGTTTTGAGTGTTGGGAACCGGGACACATGAAGAAGGATTGCCCAAAGCTTGTGGGCGGAAACCGAAGCAATTCTTTTGGATCAACGGCGCGGGTCGAGCAACCGTCAAGGGCGCCAAGCCGAGCATTCCGAATGACTACCGAAGAGGCGAAGGAGACCGCCGATGTTGTTTCGGGTACGTTTCTAGTAAACTCTTTGCCCGCTCGTGTGTTGTTTGATTCGGGTGCTACGTGTTCTTTCGTATCGGTTATCTTCTGTAAGCAATTTGTCACTCCTATTAGTGTCCTTCATGATGCACTAGTAGTAGAAGTAGCTAATGGAGATCAAGTGATTATTCGAGATTGTTTTCATGGTTGTACTTTAGGGATCGATGGGAGTCTCTTCGATGTAGACTTGTTACCTATGGCTATAGGGGGTTTCGACGTAGTCATAGGCATAGATTGGTTGGTAAGGAATAAGGCTGACATCTTTTGCTCCAAAAAGATGATCCAAGTTCCTTTGCCGGAAAATGGTGTGGTCACCATCTACGGGGAGAAAGGGAAGAGAAACAACCCTATTATCTCCTCCCTTAAAGCTCGTAAGCTTCTAGCAAAAGGTTACCCTTCGTATCTGGCTTATGTGGTGGACGCAAAGAAATAGAAGATGTCAGTAGAGGACGTGAAGATCGTGCAAGACTTCCCGGATGTCTTTCCGGAAGATTTACCCGGGTTACCGCCGGAACGCCAAGTGGAGTTCCAAATTGACCTCACACCGGGAGCGGCTCCGATAGCTCGTGCACCCTACCGTTTAGCTCCGACAGAAATGCGGGAGATGATGACGCAACTTCAAGAGCTGCTCGAGAAAGGATTCATTCGAACGAGCTCGTCGCCTTGGGGAGCACCGGTCTTATTTGTGAAGAAGAAAGATGGGTCCATGCGGATGTGCATCGACTATCGAGAATTGAATAAAGTCACGGTGAAGAACAAGTATCCTCTACCATGCATCGACGATCTCTTCGATCAATTTCAAGGTGCGGGTTTCTTTTCAAAGATCGATCTCTGATCCGGCTATCATCAGGTCAGAGTGAAGAAGGAAGATATACCGAAGACGGATTTTCGGACGAGATATGGTCATTATGAGTTTTTGGTGATGCCTTTTGGCTTGACCAATGCTCCGGCCATATTCATGGATTTAATGAACCGCGTGTGTCGTCCATTCTTGGACAAGTTCATGATTGTCTTTATTGACGACATCCTGATCTACTCAAAGGACGAGGTTGAACATGAGAAACACTTGCATGAAGTGTTAGAAGTTCTCCGAAAAGAGAAGTTGTTTGCGAAGTTCTCAAAGTGCGAATTTTGGCTCAAAGAACTTCAATTCTTGGGTCACGTAGTGTCGGAAGACGGGGTGAAGGTGGATCCAGCGAAGATAGAGGTGATGATGAGTTGGGAACCGCCAACGAGTCCGACGGAAATCCGAAGTTTCTTGGGTTTGGCGGGCTACTATCGACGCTTCATTCAAGATTTCTCTAAGATAGCTTCGCCACTCACATCCCTCACAAGAAAGAATGTCAATTTTCTTTGGACTGACGTGCAGGAGAAAGCCTTTCAGACGCTCAAGAAGAGGCTATGTGAAGCTCCTATTCTATCATTGCTCGATGGATCGGATGACTTCGTTGTTTATAGTGATGCTTCCAAGATGGGTCTTGGGTGTGTGTTGATGCAATGGGGAAAGGTGATAGCTTATGCGTCACGGCAACTAAAGGACCACGAGAAGAACTACCTGACTCATGACTTGGAATTGGCAGCGGTGGTCTTTGCTTTGAAGTTGTGGCGACATTATTTGTACGGAACCAAATGTACTATTTTCACCGATCACAAAAGTCTCAAGTACATCTTCGATCAAAAGGAACTCAATATGCGGCAACGGAGGTGGCTTGAGTTATTAAAGGACTATGATTGTGATTTGCTCTATCATCCCGGTAAGGCCAACGTGGTGGCGGATGCGTTGATTCAAAGGAGTCATGAAGGCGGTGTTAAGTTATCCCTCATAAGAATCGATGTAGTATCGAGCCTCTTGGAAAACATCAAGGCAAGCCAAATGGAAGCGCTCAAAGAAGAAAATCTCAAATCTGAGGTCATGGTAAAACAAAGTGGACTTTTAACGGAAGATGGTCGAGGACTTAAACTCTTTCAAGGGCGAATTTGGGTGCCAAAGTTTGGTGGAAATCGGGATCTACTACTCGAAGAGGCGCATAAGTCGAAATATTCTTTACATCCCGGTAGCACCAAGATGTATAGGGATTTAAAGTTGAACTATTGGTGGCCGGTGATGAAGTTAGACGTGGCAAATTATGTGGAAAGGTGTGTTACTTGCTTGCAAGTGAAGACGGAACATCAAAGACCGCATGGGAGCTTACAACCGTTGTCCATTCCCGAGTGGAAGTGGGACAATATCACCATGGATTTCGTAACAAAGCTACCGAAGACCTTGCGAGGTCATGATACTATATGGGTGGTCGTGGATCGTTTGACCAAGAGTGCACATTTCCTTGCTATGCGGGAGACCTTGCCAATGGAGAAATTGGCTAAGCTTTATATTGATGAGGTGGTGTCGAGACACGGAGTTCCGCAATCGATCGTGTTGGATCGGGACAGTCGGTTCACCTCAAATTTTTAGGCTAGCTTACAGAAAGAGTTGGGCACTAGATTAAATCTGAGTACGGCTTACCATCCTCAAACGGATGGTCAAAGCGAGAGGACAATTCAGACGCTCGAAGACATGTTGAGATCGTGTGTCATAGATTTCGGCGGAAGTTGGGACTCACACCTACCTCTGGTGTAGTTTGCCTATAATAACAGTTACCATTCTAGTATCGGAATGGCACCGTTCGAGGCGTTATACGGACGAAAGTGCCGAACCCCAGTTTGTTGGCTTGAGGCAGGCGAGAAGCAATTCGCCGGACCGGAAATCGTTCAGAAGACGGCAGACAAAGTAAAAGAAATTTGAGAACGATTGAAACCCAAGACAGGCAGAAAAGTTACGCAGATAAGAAGAGGAGACCGGTCGATTTCCAAGTGGGCGATCGTGTCGTGTTAAAAGTATCTCCTTGGAAGGGGATTATTCGGTTCGGAAAGCGCGGGAAGCTTAGTCCTCGTTTCCTTGGACCATTTGTCATCTTAGAAAAGATTGGTCTACAAGCATATCGGTTGGACTTACCACCGGAGATGGATGGAATACATCCTACCTTTCACATTTGTTATTTGCGGAAGTGCCTAGCCGATGAGGAAAGTGTGATTCCTTTGGCAGAAATTCGTATAGATAATGGAAACCGTTGTGTGGAGGAACCGGAAGCGATTTTGGAATCGAAAGTAAAGAAGTTGCGGCATAAAGACGTGGTCATGGTCAAGGTCCAATGGAAGCACCATCGTGGTGCTAATGTCACTTGGGAGTCCGAGGAGGACTTAAAGAAACGTTATCCTCATTTGTTCGTATAAATGTGATTTCGAGGACGAAATCCTAATTTAGGTGGGAAGGATTGTAACATCCGGAATTTCAGGTAAGTATAAAGTTTTGTTAATCTTATGATTTTGTGTTTTAACGAAGTAGAAGTTATATGCTTAATTGCTAATTGGTTTATATGAGGTTATTTGGTTGGGTTTGGAAGCTTTAGAACCATCTTTGGGAAACAGTGAACCGCGCGACTTACGCTGCGAGTGGAAGTCGTGGCACAAGCCGCGTAATTCACTGGAAGGTGCGTCTTTGAGGAAGCGCGCGACTTATGCCGCGGGTTCAAGTCGCGGTACAAGTTACAAGGCGACCTACAGATCCCCAAAACCCCCTTTCTCTCGGTTCCAAATCACAAAACACACACACACACTGATTTGAGAGGCGATTTTCTAGGGTTTGGAGCTGTTGGGAACTGAAGAAAAACTCAAGTGTGGTTAATGCTGCTAGTTCAGTGTTACTACTGCTAGAAGACTTAAAGGTTAGTACTGCTGAGTGTTACTACTGCTTTCAGTTAATACTGCTAGTCAAAGTTAGTGCTGCTTGAACAAAGTTAGTACTGCTTAGCTAGTTAGTACTGCTAGTGGTTAGTACTGCTTAGTAGTTAATGCTGCTAGAAGGAAGTTAATGCTGCTGAAGATTAATACTGCTTATATGATGAAGATTCGTATGAAAGGATATACATGGAAGCTTAGAGATATACATAGAAGATATACTGAAGATATTTTATTGTAATTATCTTTGTATTCAGTATATATATTGTATTGTTTAGAATAGTTAGATAATATATATAACTTTTGTTTATCATTCTTTAAGAGAAAAAAAATCAACCTCAAGGCATAGATCCTAATTCTAGAGAAGTAGAATTCGTATTGGTGAGCCTGTTCATCAATATTGAGGTTGAGTGTGTAATCTTGTAACTTCAAAGCATTCAATACAAGTTTATAATTTGTTCTTCATATTTACTGTGTTGATTTACTGTTTCATTGAATATCAAAGTGTTATTCCGCAAACTTCTTTGATATTGTTTCTGAGAATTAATTCTTGTTGAGAATTCGATCCTGACAAGTGGTATCAGAGCCAAACTCTCTCAGAAACAGTTATTCATCATGGAAAATCTTACAGAATCAAGCAGTACTTTGGTCTCAAAAGTTCCAATGCTTAGATCCAATGAATTTGACATGTGGAAGATCAGAATCAAGCAATATATTCTCCTCACAGATTACTCTATGTGGGACATCATTGAGAATGGCCCATCTGATGAAGGAAAGATTGGTGAAGATGGCAAAAGAACCCCTCCAAAGACAGATGCAGACAGGAAGACAAGGCAGACAGAGATGAAAGCCTTGAGCACACTGCTCTTGGCCATTCCAAATGAGTATCAACACCAATTCTGCAATTGCACTGATGCACAGATGCTCTGGAATGCCCTAGAGAAGAGATTCTCAGGTACCAAAAGTACCAAGAGAAATCAAAAGGCAATCTTAAAGCAACAGTATGGAAACTTCATCTCAACTAAGAATGAGTTCATGACTCAAACTTTTGACAGGTTTAATAAACTAATTGGTGAACTAGCTACTATGGGAGTACAGATTGATCAAGATGATGTGAACAGAAAGTTCTTAAGGTCTCTTGGAGATGAATGGACCATGTACACTGTGTCATTCAGACAGAATGATCAGTTGGAAGAAAAAGAACTTGATGATCTGTACAATGATCTTAGAGTATTTGAAGCTGAGGTGGAGACAAAGAAGAAGCCTTCTGGATATATTCATAATGCTGCACTCCTATCAGCATCAATTGATTCTACTGCTAACCCTGAATCAGTTAATGCTGCTAATGGAACAAATCAAGATAAAGGCACTGATTCTGTGTTTGAAGCTTTTCTTTCTAATCATGGAAATTCCTCTTTGATTAATGATGACTTAGAACAACTCCATCCTGATGATCTGGAAGAGATGGATATTAAATGGCAGATGGCCATGCTCTCCATGAGAGTTAAAAAGTTCATCAAAAGAACTGGGAGGAACAACTTCTCCCAAAGAAGAGAAGATGGAGCAGGATTTGACAAGTCCAAGGTGGAATGTTACAAATGCCATCAAAAGGGACACTTTGCTAGAGAATGCAGAAGTGGAATGTCTCAGAATAACAACCACCAACAAGCTCAATCTGGAAGCTTCAACAGAAACTCTGCACAAGCCCTTGTCTCTCAACAAGGTATGGGGTTTGATTGGAGTGATCAAGCTGAAGAGGCTATTCAGAATCAAGCTCTAATGGCAGAGGTGTCTGGTCTCACTACAGAGGTAACTTCCAATCTTTGCTCTCAAAATTGCATTAACACTGTTAAAAGGTACAGGGATCACAACCAGAACATGAGTGATGACCTTAAGAGATTGGAAAAAGACATAAAAGATTATGTGAGGATTGTTGAGAGATTTGAAGAACAGATTAAGGGTTTTCAAGCTAATGAGCTTCAACACTCTTATGACACAAATTACTGGAAGTGGGAGAAGAATGACTTAGAGCTTCAACTGACCAGATCTAAAGAAGAAAGTGAAAAGCTAAGAGGAGAGCTAGCTAAAGTTAAGCTTGATGTAGAAAAGTTTTCCAATGCTTCTAAAGCAATGGACTCTTTACTACAAAATCAGATTCATGATAAGCTAAGAAGAGGAATTGGGTACAATGCAACACCTCCACCATATAACAACAATTACATTCCTCCTACTTCAGACCTGTTAGACACCAAAGATAGGAAGGACTTGCCTGAGGGAGCCACTGAAATAGATCCCTTAGATAAGGTAGTTGTTGAGGATAAGACTGAGAAAGAGGTTGGCAAGAGTAAGGAGAACAAGGTGAGTGGTGAGATTCCTCTAGAGAATAACATTATCACCAATGATGATTGTGGAAGGGCTTGGATCAAATCCAAGGACATAGAGAAGACAGAGGGAAAGTCTGGTAAGGTCCATTACAAACAGACCACAGTTGTGAATCCAGGTCCTTGCAAACAGTGTGATTGCAATAAAGCCAAGAGCCTAAATTCTGGTTTAAAAAGAGGAAATCAAAGAAACTGGAATAATCAATGGGCTCAGAAACAAGGAGTTGATCTGAGTAAAATCAATAGACCAAAACCTTGTTTTATCTGTGGCAAATTAAATCATCTTGCAAAATTCTGTTATTTCAATCCTATGAAACAAAGGATGAATTTCCAAAGATCCATGCAAAAACCCTTTGGTTATAAGAAAATTGAAAAGAACCATGTGGCTAAGAAAACTGTTAAAACTAAAAGCCACTTGAAGAAAAAGTCTGTTAAAGAAAGTGTCAATATGTGGATTCCTAAAAGCATTAAAACTGTTAGTACTGCTACCACAAATAGTGTTGCTGACAATGATAGTGCTGCTAGAAGTAATACTACTGCTAACAATGTTAATGCTGCTAACAAGGTTAGTACTGCTAAACCTGTTAGTACTGCTAACTCTGTTAGTACTTCTAAGGTTAGTACTGCTTCTAGTGTTGGTTCTGCTAAGCCAATAATATTGACAAAGTACTCTAATAAAGAGTGCTCTGAGTTTAAAAACCTCATTAAAAAGGAATGTAAATACTTTGATGAGAAAGGGAGACCCAAGACAACTTTTGCTTGGGTCCCCAATCATACTAATTGATTTATCTAATGTGCAGGGCAACCAACAGCTCAAGGAAAAGAGCATTTGGCATGTCGATAGTGGTTGCTCTAGGCACATGACAGGCAACATGTCATGCCTTCAGGATTTCAAGAATATCAATGGAGGACATGTTGCATTTGGAGACAATCTTACTGGTGGTAAGATAAGTGGAAAAGGTAATGTCACCAAAGGTAAGATGACATTTGAGGATGTCTACTATGTTGATCAATTAAAGTACAACCTGTTAAGTGTATCACAGGTTTGTGACAAACAACATAGTATATTATTTACTAATACTGAGTGTATGATCCTTGCTCCAGGGTTCAAGGTAGTTGATGAAAGCATGATACTACTTAGAACTCCAAGGAAGGACAATGTTTACTGTCTTGATTTGGACAATGTTGATAGTGATTCATCTCTAAATTGTCTTGTTTCAAAAGCTTCTGTAAATGAATCCTCTCTATGGCACAGAAGGATGTGTCACATGAATTTCAAGACTATGAACAATCTTGTTAAAAATAACCTTGTAAGAGGTTTACCCTCAAAAGTCTTTTCATGTGATGATCATTGTGTTGCTTGTCTTAAAGGCAAACAACACAAAACTTCTCATAAGACCAAAGAGTTAAATTCTGTTTCTACTTGTCTCCAGTTATTGCATATGGATCTGTTTGGTCCTACAAATGTTATGAGTATAGGCAAGAAATCTTACTGCTTAGTTATTGTTGATGATTACTCCAGATTTACTTGGGTATATTTTCTAAGGACTAAGGATGAAACAAGTGGTCTTATCAAATCCTTTATTCTAAGAATTGAAAACCAAACTAATCAAAGAGTAAAAGTCATTAGATCAGATAATGGAACTGAGTTTAAAAATCATGATCTAAACACCTTTTGTGAAGAAAAAGGCATTGAGAGACAATATAGTGCTCCTAGGACTCCTCAACAGAATGGTGTTGCTGAAAGGAGAAATAGGACACTAATAGAGGCTGCTAGATCTCTGTTGGCTGATTCAAAATTGCCAATTACCTTCTGGGCTGAAGCAGTTAATACTGCTTGTTATGTCCAAAACAGAGTTCTAGCGGTCAAGCAAAAGAACAAGACCCCATATGAGCTTTTAAATAAAAGAAAACCTTTTATTGGTTTCTTCAAACCTTTTGGGTGTCCTTGTACAATTCTAAATTCCAAATCTCACTTAGGTAAGTTTGATAGCAAAGCAGATGATGGATTTCTTGTTGGATATTCATCTCAGAGTAAGGCCTACAGAGTTTTTAACTCTTCTTCTAGAATAATTGAAGAAAGTGACAATGTCAAATGCAATGAGAACACACCAAATCCTGTTGGATCTGGACCTCAGTGGCTATTTGACATTGACTCACTAACTAACTCTTTTGGTTTCAGTAATGAGTATACAGGAACAGGTAGTGGAGAATCAGAGATCACACAAGTTCAAGAAAGTATATCCAAATCTGTGATTTTTCCCATACCCACAGTAAATGAAGACTGTGAAAAGGAATCATTTACTGAACCAAGTCAGAGTGAAGAAGACACTAGAGATGAGGAGACTCAAGAATCAGAAGTGGCATTTGAAAACACTTCAGTTGAGTTGCATGACTCTAATCTAGAGGCTGGACTGAATGAAGAACCTAGTCATAACACAAGAGTTCAAAAGAATCATCCTCCACAGCTGGTAATAGGAGATATCTCTTCTCCTATGATGACTAGACATCAAAGCAGGCTTCAAGAAATGCAAGATCAACAGCATACAGTCCTTTCTTGTTTTCTATCCCAGCTTGAGCCTAAAAAGGCACATGATGCTATGAAAGAATCTAGCTGGATAGAAGCAATGCAAGAAGAACTGTTACAGTTCAAGCTACAAGATGTATGGGATCTAGTAGACCTTCCTAAAGGTCACAGAGCAATTGGCACAAAGTGGATTTTCAGAAACAAGAGAGATGAAAGAGGTATTGTCATAAGGAACAAAGCAAGGCTGGTGGCTCAAGGCTATACTCAAGAAGAGGGTATAGATTATGAAGAAGTTTTTGCACCTGTGGCTAGGATAGAAGCAATCAGACTATTCCTAGCCTATGCTTCTTACATGAACTTCAAAGTCTATCAAATGGATGTAAAAAGTGCTTTTCTCTATGGATCAATTGAAGAAGAAGTATATGTCTGTCAACCACCAGGGTTTGAAAACCCAAGCTATCCAGACAGGGTATACAAAATAAAGAAAGCACTTTATGGATTACATCAAGCCCCAAGAGCATGGTATGACACTCTGTCATCCTATCTCTTGGAAAATGACTTTGAAAGAGGAGTCATTGATAAGACTCTTTTTATCAAAAGAAAGAAGAAGGATATCTTGCTGGTCCAAATCTATGTTGATGACATTATCTTTGGATCTACAAGAAACATCATGTGCAAGGAGTTTGAGGATTTAATGCATCAAAGGTTCAAAATGAGTTCCATGGGGGAACTTACTTTCTTCCTTGGACTCCAAGTTCAACAGAAGTCAGATGGCATTTTCATATGTCAATCCAAGTATGTGCAGGATATTCTAACCAAGTTTGGTTTCTCAGAATCAAAACCTGCCAGCACACCTATGGAAACACACAAGCAGATCACAGCAGATCTTGAGGGGGAGGACATGGATGTGCATTATTATAGATCCATGATTGGCTCTCTCATGTATCTCACAGCATCAAGGCCAGATATAATGTTTCCAGTTTGTGTATGTGCAAGATTTCAAGTTAGGCCAAAGCAATCTCACTTTCAAGCTGTTAAGAGGATATTCAGATATCTCAAAGGGCAACCCAGATTGGGACTTTGGTATCCTCATAACTCACCTTTTGACCTAATAGCATACTCAGACAGTGATCTAGGTGGGGCAAACTTGGACAGAAAATCTACTTCTGGAGGATGTCAGTTTTTGGGTGCTAGACTAGTCTCATGGCAGTGCAAGAAACAAACCACAGTATCCACATCTACAACAGAGGCAGAGTACATAGCAGCTGCAAGTTGCTGTTCTCAAGTCTTATGGATTCAGAATCAAATGTTGGATTATGGGGTAACCTTTCTACACACTCCAATCTTTATTGACAACAACAGTGCTATTAGCATTGTAAATAATCCAGTCAAGCACTCAAAGACAAAGCACATTGAAATCAGGTATCACTTTATAAGAGATTGTAATGAAAAGAAACTTATTCAAGTTGTCAAAGTTCACACTGATAATCAGTTTGCTGATCTATTCACTAAAGCTTTTGATGTGGGTAGATTCACTTTCTTGGTAACAAGTGTGGGAATGATAAACTCTGAATAATCTTCTTCTCAAAAAGTGGTTTTATACCTGTATATTTTTATTCTTGGTGTTACTAATCTTCTTTTTCAGGATATGCATAGCAGTACTCAGAGTTTAGCAAGTTTAAAAGGAGTAAGTATAGTTAATACTGCTAGTAGTTAATACTGCTTTCAGTTAATACTGCTAGTGGTTAATACTGCTTTCAGTTAATACTGCTAGTGGTTAATACTGCTTTCAGTTAATACTGCTAGTGGTTAATACTGCTTTCAGTTAATACTGCTCGTGGTTAATACTGCTTTCAGTTAATACTGCTAGTGGTTAATACTGCTCTCAGTTAATACTGCTAGTCAGTTAATACTGCTAGCCGTTAATACTACTAGTTAGTTAATACTGCTAGCCGTTACTACTGCTAGTAGTTAATACTGCTCTAGGTTAATACTGCTTATATTCCGAATACTATAAATACTCTTTGCCCGCCTAAAAGTTCATAACGACTCTTTGCATACTGTTCTCTTGCGCTCAAAACCTTTTCTCTCTCAAGTTTGAAGTTTTCAGGCAAGTTTTCACTAAGATCAATGGCATCCATGACGTTCATCGACGAGCACAACGAGATTGCGATGCTACAAAAGCCAAAGCAAGCTTCAGGATTTCATCAGATTGTGGATTTCCTCAAGTCAAGCCACATTGCTCATGCTCTTACTGTATCCCCTACAATCTACATTGAGCATCAAAGACAGTTCTGGGCTAATGCAACCATTGTTGTGGAAAATGGTGTGCAAATGATCAAGACAAGAATCTGTGATCAATCACTTACAGTTACTGAAGAAGTTATTCGCATCAGTCTACGTCTAGACGATGCATCTGGTATAACTTCTATCCCAAATGATGAACTGTTTTCAAATTTTACAAGAATGGGGTATGGAGGCCCATTGGGTGTTTTCAAATTTTCTAAAGCAAAATTCTCACCCCAATGGCGTTTCTTTGTCCATACTCTTATGCATTGTATATCCAAAAAGACTACTGGATGGAGTGAGTTCAGCAGCACTATTGCTTATGCTTTGGTGTGCTTGGCCACTGCCAGAAAGTACAATTTTTCTAAAATGATTTTCAATGATCTTGTCTCAAACATGGGAAACAAAAAGAGCTTCTTTATGTATCCCAGGTTTGTTCAAGAAGTTATTACTAATCAATTGACGGATATACCTCAACCTGTTGGGGTATATGTACCTAAACCCCCCAAAGGCAAGGTTTTCTCAAATATGAGAAGATCTGCTGGGGACTCTGAAGGAGTTGACACCCCATTGTTCTCTACAATGATGGTGGTGTCCCAAACCAATGAAGGTATGGCAGCAGGGTCAAGGCCCCCATTAGACCAACCCACTGCTAGCCAAGCCCAACCTTCCCTCTCAAAATCAATTCCCCAGTCCCTTCTTGAAAAACCAACCTCTCCCATCACCCAAACCTACAAGAGAAAACAGGTAAAGAAGGCTCCTTCCCTTCTTGTACCATTACCCACTAAGCCTATAAGCCCTCTAAGAGAGAATTCTCCCCTAGAGAATATCCAAAGGGAAACCACAAGGGTGTCTCCCAACCCAAAGGAGGTGCTCTCTGAGGAGGAGGTAGAGCATATGGGTGATGAGGCTGCCACTACTCCTGCTAGCACAGAGGAGGAAAGTGGTAACATCAATAAGACCTCCCCCATGGCAACTTTGAATGAGCAATCATTTGAAGGTCCCTGGTGCCAAGAAACCACAGGGGTGGATAGTGCCTCTGCAAGGCAGAAGACTTCCACAAATAAAAGATCCAATGATCCTTCAAAGGAGGGTAACACTTCTGGAGAAGGTGAGGACAGATATAACTATGATGAATTGATGGAGGCAATGGGTAACATCAACCTAGATGTTCTAAAACAAGGAAAAGAAATAGAGGAGATGAAGCTGGTAATCCTGTCACAACAAGTTCAGATTGCCAAATTAAAGAAGATGGTGACAAAGCTTGTACAGAAGAAGAGAAGAAAACAGTTTGTTTTAAAGAAGAGGTCAACTAATAAAGATGCTTCCAACAAGGGGGAGAAAGAGGCTGAAAAAGAGAAAGCAAATCCAGCTGAGAGGGCATTTGAGGTTGAGGGGGAGAAAGAGGCAGAAAAAGAATCAGAATTTACTGAAGCAGAAGAAACTGTTAATACTGCTGAAGCAGCAGTAACAGAAGCAGCAGTAACAGGGCTTTCTGTTGAAGAAATGGAGATTGTAGAAACACTAGTCAAAGCAAAGAATGACACTCCTGAGGCTACTCAAAAGGCCAAGGGAGTAGTCATCAATGAAGGAAAAGTTCAACAAAAGGCAACAGAAAAGGCAAAGGAGACAAAAGGAAAAGGGAAGGAGAAAATGGTTGAAGCTGAACTGCCTGCCAAGAAAAAGAGTCAGATTGAGTTGGATGAAGAAATGGCAAAGCTACTTCAGGCTGAAATGGAAAAAGAAGAACAACTTCAATCAGAGAAGGATAGAGAGCTTGCAAAGATCATGGCTAGAAAGTTGAATGCAGAATATCAGAAAAGCATCAAAGAAGCAGCTCAAGCCAAGAAAAGTTCTGTGAAAGTTTTTAAGCAAAGAATGCCATTCAAAAAGCAAAAGAGACAACCCTCCAAAACATTTTTGGCCAATCAGGAAAGAAGAAAGATGATAAATTTCCTGAAAGGTGCAATTGGTGTTAAGGGGGAGATATTCACCAACATGGCATACACTCAGGTTAAGGAGTTGTATCATAAAGAGATGCTTAAGCTTCAAGGTGATTCAGTCCAAAGGGAAGAGGCTGAGAGAAGAATGAAGGAAAGGCATGACCTGAATATTCAAAAGCCATTCCCTGAGGACACCACACCTTCAAAAGATAAAACTGAAGAGATGAAGGAAGAACATGAAGGTGTTGGTATAGAAGCTACATCTATGAAGAGGGTGAAGTCAATTGCCTCCAAGAAGCAGAACAAAAGGCCAAGAGTTGAAGAAACGGAAGAAACAGCAGAACCTTCAGTTACTTCTACAACTGAATCTGTAAAGAACCCAGAACAATCCAATAAGCAATATAATCTTGATTTTTATATGACTACAACAGCTGATGAACCAGTTTCAGTTGATCCTATCTCTATGAAAGCTCCAGAAGTTATCTTTTGGGATATTTTGGAAGATCAAAGGAAGAAATACTTCAGGCTTAAGAGAATGGGAGATCTATATGAAGTGTACTCTACTTGGGGTAGACTCATAAGAAGTTGTTCAAGATCAGATTTAGAAGAGATGTTTAAAGTTGGGTTGGAGATATATGAAAAGGAACTGAAAGGAGAAGGAATGAGCTTAATCAGATTAGCTATGGAGTACTTATGCATGATGTTTGACCCTAGCAAAGTTCAACATGTGATCAGAGATTTGCATCTACAGAATAAATTCCAAAGAATAGAAAACTGGATGATATTTGAAAGGTGTGGAGTCTATGTCATCACTGTGGACAGAGCTTATCATGAGTACTACTTAGTTGATAAAATCTATGATCACAGCAAGGCCAAATTACAAGCAATGTTGAATGCAAAGCTTACATGTTCTCAAGATTCAGAAATGGCAAAGATTGTGGTTAGCAGAATCATTAATCAAAGTTTGGGTTTGGATCCTAATCTAGGAGTATGAATTGAGGTGTTGAAAGCATCTTGAAGAAAATTTGAAGAACTTGACTTCTCTTCCTAAAAGTCAAGTTAGGGGGAGATTGTTGGGAACTGAAGAAAAACTCAAGTGTGGTTAATGCTGCTAGTTCAGTGTTACTACTGCTAGAAGACTTAAAGGTTAGTACTGCTGAGTGTTACTACTGCTTTCAGTTAATACTGCTAGTCAAAGTTAGTGCTGCTTGAACAAAGTTAGTACTGCTTAGCTAGTTAGTACTGCTAGTGGTTAGTACTGCTTAGTAGTTAATGCTGCTAGAAGGAAGTTAATGCTGCTGAAGATTAATACTGCTTATATGATGAAGATTCGTATGAAAGGATATACATGGAAGCTTAGAGATATACATAGAAGATATACTGAAGATATTTTATTGTAATTATCTTTGTATTCAGTATATATATTGTATTGTTTAGAATAGTTAGATAATATATATAACTTTTGTTTATCATTCTTTAAGAGAAAAAAAATCAACCTCAAGGCATAGATCCTAATTCTAGAGAAGTAGAATTCGTATTGGTGAGCCTGTTCATCAATATTGAGGTTGAGTGTGTAATCTTGTAACTTCAAAGCATTCAATACAAGTTTATAATTTGTTCTTCATATTTACTGTGTTGATTTACTGTTTCATTGAATATCAAAGTGTTATTCCGCAAACTTCTTTGATATTGTTTCTGAGAATTAATTCTTGTTGAGAATTCGATCCTGACAAGTGGTATCAGAGCCAAACTCTCTCAGAAACAGTTATTCATCATGGAAAATCTTACAGAATCAAGCAGTACTTTGGTCTCAAAAGTTCCAATGCTTAGATCCAATGAATTTGACATGTGGAAGATCAGAATCAAGCAATATATTCTCCTCACAGATTACTCTATGTGGGACATCATTGAGAATGGCCCATCTGATGAAGGAAAGATTGGTGAAGATGGCAAAAGAACCCCTCCAAAGACAGATGCAGACAGGAAGACAAGGCAGACAGAGATGAAAGCCTTGAGCACACTGCTCTTGGCCATTCCAAATGAGTATCAACACCAATTCTGCAATTGCACTGATGCACAGATGCTCTGGAATGCCCTAGAGAAGAGATTCTCAGGTACCAAAAGTACCAAGAGAAATCAAAAGGCAATCTTAAAGCAACAGTATGGAAACTTCATCTCAACTAAGAATGAGTTCATGACTCAAACTTTTGACAGGTTTAATAAACTAATTGGTGAACTAGCTACTATGGGAGTACAGATTGATCAAGATGATGTGAACAGAAAGTTCTTAAGGTCTCTTGGAGATGAATGGACCATGTACACTGTGTCATTCAGACAGAATGATCAGTTGGAAGAAAAAGAACTTGATGATCTGTACAATGATCTTAGAGTATTTGAAGCTGAGGTGGAGACAAAGAAGAAGCCTTCTGGATATATTCATAATGCTGCACTCCTATCAGCATCAATTGATTCTACTGCTAACCCTGAATCAGTTAATGCTGCTAATGGAACAAATCAAGATAAAGGCACTGATTCTGTGTTTGAAGCTTTTCTTTCTAATCATGGAAATTCCTCTTTGATTAATGATGACTTAGAACAACTCCATCCTGATGATCTGGAAGAGATGGATATTAAATGGCAGATGGCCATGCTCTCCATGAGAGTTAAAAAGTTCATCAAAAGAACTGGGAGGAACAACTTCTCCCAAAGAAGAGAAGATGGAGCAGGATTTGACAAGTCCAAGGTGGAATGTTACAAATGCCATCAAAAGGGACACTTTGCTAGAGAATGCAGAAGTGGAATGTCTCAGAATAACAACCACCAACAAGCTCAATCTGGAAGCTTCAACAGAAACTCTGCACAAGCCCTTGTCTCTCAACAAGGTATGGGGTTTGATTGGAGTGATCAAGCTGAAGAGGCTATTCAGAATCAAGCTCTAATGGCAGAGGTGTCTGGTCTCACTACAGAGGTAACTTCCAATCTTTGCTCTCAAAATTGCATTAACACTGTTAAAAGGTACAGGGATCACAACCAGAACATGAGTGATGACCTTAAGAGATTGGAAAAAGACATAAAAGATTATGTGAGGATTGTTGAGAGATTTGAAGAACAGATTAAGGGTTTTCAAGCTAATGAGCTTCAACACTCTTATGACACAAATTACTGGAAGTGGGAGAAGAATGACTTAGAGCTTCAACTGACCAGATCTAAAGAAGAAAGTGAAAAGCTAAGAGGAGAGCTAGCTAAAGTTAAGCTTGATGTAGAAAAGTTTTCCAATGCTTCTAAAGCAATGGACTCTTTACTACAAAATCAGATTCATGATAAGCTAAGAAGAGGAATTGGGTACAATGCAACACCTCCACCATATAACAACAATTACATTCCTCCTACTTCAGACCTGTTAGACACCAAAGATAGGAAGGACTTGCCTGAGGGAGCCACTGAAATAGATCCCTTAGATAAGGTAGTTGTTGAGGATAAGACTGAGAAAGAGGTTGGCAAGAGTAAGGAGAACAAGGTGAGTGGTGAGATTCCTCTAGAGAATAACATTATCACCAATGATGATTGTGGAAGGGCTTGGATCAAATCCAAGGACATAGAGAAGACAGAGGGAAAGTCTGGTAAGGTCCATTACAAACAGACCACAGTTGTGAATCCAGGTCCTTGCAAACAGTGTGATTGCAATAAAGCCAAGAGCCTAAATTCTGGTTTAAAAAGAGGAAATCAAAGAAACTGGAATAATCAATGGGCTCAGAAACAAGGAGTTGATCTGAGTAAAATCAATAGACCAAAACCTTGTTTTATCTGTGGCAAATTAAATCATCTTGCAAAATTCTGTTATTTCAATCCTATGAAACAAAGGATGAATTTCCAAAGATCCATGCAAAAACCCTTTGGTTATAAGAAAATTGAAAAGAACCATGTGGCTAAGAAAACTGTTAAAACTAAAAGCCACTTGAAGAAAAAGTCTGTTAAAGAAAGTGTCAATATGTGGATTCCTAAAAGCATTAAAACTGTTAGTACTGCTACCACAAATAGTGTTGCTGACAATGATAGTGCTGCTAGAAGTAATACTACTGCTAACAATGTTAATGCTGCTAACAAGGTTAGTACTGCTAAACCTGTTAGTACTGCTAACTCTGTTAGTACTTCTAAGGTTAGTACTGCTTCTAGTGTTGGTTCTGCTAAGCCAATAATATTGACAAAGTACTCTAATAAAGAGTGCTCTGAGTTTAAAAACCTCATTAAAAAGGAATGTAAATACTTTGATGAGAAAGGGAGACCCAAGACAACTTTTGCTTGGGTCCCCAATCATACTAATTGATTTATCTAATGTGCAGGGCAACCAACAGCTCAAGGAAAAGAGCATTTGGCATGTCGATAGTGGTTGCTCTAGGCACATGACAGGCAACATGTCATGCCTTCAGGATTTCAAGAATATCAATGGAGGACATGTTGCATTTGGAGACAATCTTACTGGTGGTAAGATAAGTGGAAAAGGTAATGTCACCAAAGGTAAGATGACATTTGAGGATGTCTACTATGTTGATCAATTAAAGTACAACCTGTTAAGTGTATCACAGGTTTGTGACAAACAACATAGTATATTATTTACTAATACTGAGTGTATGATCCTTGCTCCAGGGTTCAAGGTAGTTGATGAAAGCATGATACTACTTAGAACTCCAAGGAAGGACAATGTTTACTGTCTTGATTTGGACAATGTTGATAGTGATTCATCTCTAAATTGTCTTGTTTCAAAAGCTTCTGTAAATGAATCCTCTCTATGGCACAGAAGGATGTGTCACATGAATTTCAAGACTATGAACAATCTTGTTAAAAATAACCTTGTAAGAGGTTTACCCTCAAAAGTCTTTTCATGTGATGATCATTGTGTTGCTTGTCTTAAAGGCAAACAACACAAAACTTCTCATAAGACCAAAGAGTTAAATTCTGTTTCTACTTGTCTCCAGTTATTGCATATGGATCTGTTTGGTCCTACAAATGTTATGAGTATAGGCAAGAAATCTTACTGCTTAGTTATTGTTGATGATTACTCCAGATTTACTTGGGTATATTTTCTAAGGACTAAGGATGAAACAAGTGGTCTTATCAAATCCTTTATTCTAAGAATTGAAAACCAAACTAATCAAAGAGTAAAAGTCATTAGATCAGATAATGGAACTGAGTTTAAAAATCATGATCTAAACACCTTTTGTGAAGAAAAAGGCATTGAGAGACAATATAGTGCTCCTAGGACTCCTCAACAGAATGGTGTTGCTGAAAGGAGAAATAGGACACTAATAGAGGCTGCTAGATCTCTGTTGGCTGATTCAAAATTGCCAATTACCTTCTGGGCTGAAGCAGTTAATACTGCTTGTTATGTCCAAAACAGAGTTCTAGCGGTCAAGCAAAAGAACAAGACCCCATATGAGCTTTTAAATAAAAGAAAACCTTTTATTGGTTTCTTCAAACCTTTTGGGTGTCCTTGTACAATTCTAAATTCCAAATCTCACTTAGGTAAGTTTGATAGCAAAGCAGATGATGGATTTCTTGTTGGATATTCATCTCAGAGTAAGGCCTACAGAGTTTTTAACTCTTCTTCTAGAATAATTGAAGAAAGTGACAATGTCAAATGCAATGAGAACACACCAAATCCTGTTGGATCTGGACCTCAGTGGCTATTTGACATTGACTCACTAACTAACTCTTTTGGTTTCAGTAATGAGTATACAGGAACAGGTAGTGGAGAATCAGAGATCACACAAGTTCAAGAAAGTATATCCAAATCTGTGATTTTTCCCATACCCACAGTAAATGAAGACTGTGAAAAGGAATCATTTACTGAACCAAGTCAGAGTGAAGAAGACACTAGAGATGAGGAGACTCAAGAATCAGAAGTGGCATTTGAAAACACTTCAGTTGAGTTGCATGACTCTAATCTAGAGGCTGGACTGAATGAAGAACCTAGTCATAACACAAGAGTTCAAAAGAATCATCCTCCACAGCTGGTAATAGGAGATATCTCTTCTCCTATGATGACTAGACATCAAAGCAGGCTTCAAGAAATGCAAGATCAACAGCATACAGTCCTTTCTTGTTTTCTATCCCAGCTTGAGCCTAAAAAGGCACATGATGCTATGAAAGAATCTAGCTGGATAGAAGCAATGCAAGAAGAACTGTTACAGTTCAAGCTACAAGATGTATGGGATCTAGTAGACCTTCCTAAAGGTCACAGAGCAATTGGCACAAAGTGGATTTTCAGAAACAAGAGAGATGAAAGAGGTATTGTCATAAGGAACAAAGCAAGGCTGGTGGCTCAAGGCTATACTCAAGAAGAGGGTATAGATTATGAAGAAGTTTTTGCACCTGTGGCTAGGATAGAAGCAATCAGACTATTCCTAGCCTATGCTTCTTACATGAACTTCAAAGTCTATCAAATGGATGTAAAAAGTGCTTTTCTCTATGGATCAATTGAAGAAGAAGTATATGTCTGTCAACCACCAGGGTTTGAAAACCCAAGCTATCCAGACAGGGTATACAAAATAAAGAAAGCACTTTATGGATTACATCAAGCCCCAAGAGCATGGTATGACACTCTGTCATCCTATCTCTTGGAAAATGACTTTGAAAGAGGAGTCATTGATAAGACTCTTTTTATCAAAAGAAAGAAGAAGGATATCTTGCTGGTCCAAATCTATGTTGATGACATTATCTTTGGATCTACAAGAAACATCATGTGCAAGGAGTTTGAGGATTTAATGCATCAAAGGTTCAAAATGAGTTCCATGGGGGAACTTACTTTCTTCCTTGGACTCCAAGTTCAACAGAAGTCAGATGGCATTTTCATATGTCAATCCAAGTATGTGCAGGATATTCTAACCAAGTTTGGTTTCTCAGAATCAAAACCTGCCAGCACACCTATGGAAACACACAAGCAGATCACAGCAGATCTTGAGGGGGAGGACATGGATGTGCATTATTATAGATCCATGATTGGCTCTCTCATGTATCTCACAGCATCAAGGCCAGATATAATGTTTCCAGTTTGTGTATGTGCAAGATTTCAAGTTAGGCCAAAGCAATCTCACTTTCAAGCTGTTAAGAGGATATTCAGATATCTCAAAGGGCAACCCAGATTGGGACTTTGGTATCCTCATAACTCACCTTTTGACCTAATAGCATACTCAGACAGTGATCTAGGTGGGGCAAACTTGGACAGAAAATCTACTTCTGGAGGATGTCAGTTTTTGGGTGCTAGACTAGTCTCATGGCAGTGCAAGAAACAAACCACAGTATCCACATCTACAACAGAGGCAGAGTACATAGCAGCTGCAAGTTGCTGTTCTCAAGTCTTATGGATTCAGAATCAAATGTTGGATTATGGGGTAACCTTTCTACACACTCCAATCTTTATTGACAACAACAGTGCTATTAGCATTGTAAATAATCCAGTCAAGCACTCAAAGACAAAGCACATTGAAATCAGGTATCACTTTATAAGAGATTGTAATGAAAAGAAACTTATTCAAGTTGTCAAAGTTCACACTGATAATCAGTTTGCTGATCTATTCACTAAAGCTTTTGATGTGGGTAGATTCACTTTCTTGGTAACAAGTGTGGGAATGATAAACTCTGAATAATCTTCTTCTCAAAAAGTGGTTTTATACCTGTATATTTTTATTCTTGGTGTTACTAATCTTCTTTTTCAGGATATGCATAGCAGTACTCAGAGTTTAGCAAGTTTAAAAGGAGTAAGTATAGTTAATACTGCTAGTAGTTAATACTGCTTTCAGTTAATACTGCTAGTGGTTAATACTGCTTTCAGTTAATACTGCTAGTGGTTAATACTGCTTTCAGTTAATACTGCTAGTGGTTAATACTGCTTTCAGTTAATACTGCTCGTGGTTAATACTGCTTTCAGTTAATACTGCTAGTGGTTAATACTGCTCTCAGTTAATACTGCTAGTCAGTTAATACTGCTAGCCGTTAATACTACTAGTTAGTTAATACTGCTAGCCGTTACTACTGCTAGTAGTTAATACTGCTCTAGGTTAATACTGCTTATATTCCGAATACTATAAATACTCTTTGCCCGCCTAAAAGTTCATAACGACTCTTTGCATACTGTTCTCTTGCGCTCAAAACCTTTTCTCTCTCAAGTTTGAAGTTTTCAGGCAAGTTTTCACTAAGATCAATGGCATCCATGACGTTCATCGACGAGCACAACGAGATTGCGATGCTACAAAAGCCAAAGCAAGCTTCAGGATTTCATCAGATTGTGGATTTCCTCAAGTCAAGCCACATTGCTCATGCTCTTACTGTATCCCCTACAATCTACATTGAGCATCAAAGACAGTTCTGGGCTAATGCAACCATTGTTGTGGAAAATGGTGTGCAAATGATCAAGACAAGAATCTGTGATCAATCACTTACAGTTACTGAAGAAGTTATTCGCATCAGTCTACGTCTAGACGATGCATCTGGTATAACTTCTATCCCAAATGATGAACTGTTTTCAAATTTTACAAGAATGGGGTATGGAGGCCCATTGGGTGTTTTCAAATTTTCTAAAGCAAAATTCTCACCCCAATGGCGTTTCTTTGTCCATACTCTTATGCATTGTATATCCAAAAAGACTACTGGATGGAGTGAGTTCAGCAGCACTATTGCTTATGCTTTGGTGTGCTTGGCCACTGCCAGAAAGTACAATTTTTCTAAAATGATTTTCAATGATCTTGTCTCAAACATGGGAAACAAAAAGAGCTTCTTTATGTATCCCAGGTTTGTTCAAGAAGTTATTACTAATCAATTGACGGATATACCTCAACCTGTTGGGGTATATGTACCTAAACCCCCCAAAGGCAAGGTTTTCTCAAATATGAGAAGATCTGCTGGGGACTCTGAAGGAGTTGACACCCCATTGTTCTCTACAATGATGGTGGTGTCCCAAACCAATGAAGGTATGGCAGCAGGGTCAAGGCCCCCATTAGACCAACCCACTGCTAGCCAAGCCCAACCTTCCCTCTCAAAATCAATTCCCCAGTCCCTTCTTGAAAAACCAACCTCTCCCATCACCCAAACCTACAAGAGAAAACAGGTAAAGAAGGCTCCTTCCCTTCTTGTACCATTACCCACTAAGCCTATAAGCCCTCTAAGAGAGAATTCTCCCCTAGAGAATATCCAAAGGGAAACCACAAGGGTGTCTCCCAACCCAAAGGAGGTGCTCTCTGAGGAGGAGGTAGAGCATATGGGTGATGAGGCTGCCACTACTCCTGCTAGCACAGAGGAGGAAAGTGGTAACATCAATAAGACCTCCCCCATGGCAACTTTGAATGAGCAATCATTTGAAGGTCCCTGGTGCCAAGAAACCACAGGGGTGGATAGTGCCTCTGCAAGGCAGAAGACTTCCACAAATAAAAGATCCAATGATCCTTCAAAGGAGGGTAACACTTCTGGAGAAGGTGAGGACAGATATAACTATGATGAATTGATGGAGGCAATGGGTAACATCAACCTAGATGTTCTAAAACAAGGAAAAGAAATAGAGGAGATGAAGCTGGTAATCCTGTCACAACAAGTTCAGATTGCCAAATTAAAGAAGATGGTGACAAAGCTTGTACAGAAGAAGAGAAGAAAACAGTTTGTTTTAAAGAAGAGGTCAACTAATAAAGATGCTTCCAACAAGGGGGAGAAAGAGGCTGAAAAAGAGAAAGCAAATCC
The DNA here is from genome assembly GCA_954870635.1 of Arctium minus. Lineage (NCBI taxonomy): Eukaryota > Viridiplantae > Streptophyta > Magnoliopsida > Asterales > Asteraceae > Arctium > Arctium minus. The sequence goes on along the minus strand of OX941096.1, from coordinate 7,381,662 downwards.
AGCTGAGAGGGCATTTGAGGTTGAGGGGGAGAAAGAGGCAGAAAAAGAATCAGAATTTACTGAAGCAGAAGAAACTGTTAATACTGCTGAAGCAGCAGTAACAGAAGCAGCAGTAACAGGGCTTTCTGTTGAAGAAATGGAGATTGTAGAAACACTAGTCAAAGCAAAGAATGACACTCCTGAGGCTACTCAAAAGGCCAAGGGAGTAGTCATCAATGAAGGAAAAGTTCAACAAAAGGCAACAGAAAAGGCAAAGGAGACAAAAGGAAAAGGGAAGGAGAAAATGGTTGAAGCTGAACTGCCTGCCAAGAAAAAGAGTCAGATTGAGTTGGATGAAGAAATGGCAAAGCTACTTCAGGCTGAAATGGAAAAAGAAGAACAACTTCAATCAGAGAAGGATAGAGAGCTTGCAAAGATCATGGCTAGAAAGTTGAATGCAGAATATCAGAAAAGCATCAAAGAAGCAGCTCAAGCCAAGAAAAGTTCTGTGAAAGTTTTTAAGCAAAGAATGCCATTCAAAAAGCAAAAGAGACAACCCTCCAAAACATTTTTGGCCAATCAGGAAAGAAGAAAGATGATAAATTTCCTGAAAGGTGCAATTGGTGTTAAGGGGGAGATATTCACCAACATGGCATACACTCAGGTTAAGGAGTTGTATCATAAAGAGATGCTTAAGCTTCAAGGTGATTCAGTCCAAAGGGAAGAGGCTGAGAGAAGAATGAAGGAAAGGCATGACCTGAATATTCAAAAGCCATTCCCTGAGGACACCACACCTTCAAAAGATAAAACTGAAGAGATGAAGGAAGAACATGAAGGTGTTGGTATAGAAGCTACATCTATGAAGAGGGTGAAGTCAATTGCCTCCAAGAAGCAGAACAAAAGGCCAAGAGTTGAAGAAACGGAAGAAACAGCAGAACCTTCAGTTACTTCTACAACTGAATCTGTAAAGAACCCAGAACAATCCAATAAGCAATATAATCTTGATTTTTATATGACTACAACAGCTGATGAACCAGTTTCAGTTGATCCTATCTCTATGAAAGCTCCAGAAGTTATCTTTTGGGATATTTTGGAAGATCAAAGGAAGAAATACTTCAGGCTTAAGAGAATGGGAGATCTATATGAAGTGTACTCTACTTGGGGTAGACTCATAAGAAGTTGTTCAAGATCAGATTTAGAAGAGATGTTTAAAGTTGGGTTGGAGATATATGAAAAGGAACTGAAAGGAGAAGGAATGAGCTTAATCAGATTAGCTATGGAGTACTTATGCATGATGTTTGACCCTAGCAAAGTTCAACATGTGATCAGAGATTTGCATCTACAGAATAAATTCCAAAGAATAGAAAACTGGATGATATTTGAAAGGTGTGGAGTCTATGTCATCACTGTGGACAGAGCTTATCATGAGTACTACTTAGTTGATAAAATCTATGATCACAGCAAGGCCAAATTACAAGCAATGTTGAATGCAAAGCTTACATGTTCTCAAGATTCAGAAATGGCAAAGATTGTGGTTAGCAGAATCATTAATCAAAGTTTGGGTTTGGATCCTAATCTAGGAGTATGAATTGAGGTGTTGAAAGCATCTTGAAGAAAATTTGAAGAACTTGACTTCTCTTCCTAAAAGTCAAGTTAGGGGGAGATTGTTGGGAACTGAAGAAAAACTCAAGTGTGGTTAATGCTGCTAGTTCAGTGTTACTACTGCTAGAAGACTTAAAGGTTAGTACTGCTGAGTGTTACTACTGCTTTCAGTTAATACTGCTAGTCAAAGTTAGTGCTGCTTGAACAAAGTTAGTACTGCTTAGCTAGTTAGTACTGCTAGTGGTTAGTACTGCTTAGTAGTTAATGCTGCTAGAAGGAAGTTAATGCTGCTGAAGATTAATACTGCTTATATGATGAAGATTCGTATGAAAGGATATACATGGAAGCTTAGAGATATACATAGAAGATATACTGAAGATATTTTATTGTAATTATCTTTGTATTCAGTATATATATTGTATTGTTTAGAATAGTTAGATAATATATATAACTTTTGTTTATCATTCTTTAAGAGAAAAAAAATCAACCTCAAGGCATAGATCCTAATTCTAGAGAAGTAGAATTCGTATTGGTGAGCCTGTTCATCAATATTGAGGTTGAGTGTGTAATCTTGTAACTTCAAAGCATTCAATACAAGTTTATAATTTGTTCTTCATATTTACTGTGTTGATTTACTGTTTCATTGAATATCAAAGTGTTATTCCGCAAACTTCTTTGATATTGTTTCTGAGAATTAATTCTTGTTGAGAATTCGATCCTGACAGGAGCTACTTTCTTCCTCTTACTACCTTAGAGCATTAATTTCAAAGGATTTGGGTGGTTACACCTCATTTATTGGGTTTCAACCTACCTTGGAGAACATTGTTTGGAGTGGTTTTCAAGATTCAAGTCTCATCTTCTTCAACTAGGGTTTTCATCTTTTCTAGGTTTTGGTCAAAAACCTAGACTGTGAGTTTACTAATCCTTTTGTTAAAACTAGATACACATTACATTCTTCTACTTGCTATTGTCTTGCTTCATATTTGAAATGTTTATCTTAAGTGCAAGTATTTGGGGCTTTCTTTATGGAACCATGTATATTTGTATCATACTTGGAGATATTGAAACATGTATATGAGTATGTTGTTATGGAAATGATACCTTATTTAGTACTCAATTGGTGGGGTCAAAGTTACACGATTAAATTTGTGGTTATATTGGTCTTGTTATGGACTTCATATTAAATGGCTTGTAATATTGTACCCATGGTTGGTATGGATAATATTCTTGGTCATATTGTGCCTTGAGTCCTATTAAATAATTATGTTGGACGAACCAAGTCAGTAGACTCGGGCGGGTTATGCCGCGGACTAAACCGTATGGCAACCCGCGCCGTGCACTGGAGTGAGTATGGACAAAAAACAGTGCACCGGGCGGGTTAGGACGCGGCCTAACTCACACCGTTATCCATGTCGTGCACTGACATGGGACCGAAAAACAGTACACCGTTATCCCGCGTCGCGCACTGTTGTTGATTCCGTTTGTAACTCCTGTTGATACTCATTGAGTATAAAAATTAATATGTTTTAATGATAAGATAATTACGTTTAATTACTGATTAATTACATATTAATTCTTTGGTTTCAATCTCAAGTATAAAAGGTGGAGTCCGGTTGCATTCCATATACCGAATACCGAATACAACACACAACTCTCTGAAAGCTACTGCATACGCTGATTTCCGGTGACTTTTCAGGTAAGTGGTCATCTTCGGCAGTACTACTGCTTACGCTGTTGTACCCTGGGAACAGACGACGAATCTGTTTAAGGGAATCGTGTTATACACGAGCCTCAACTTCCATTTTAAATCTTCTTCGGTTTATTCGTTTATTTTAATCATTAGTTGATTCCTTCTAATTTCTTTATATTCGAATCATTATTAATCATTCGTTGATTATTTGTATATTTAATTTACATACGTTGTAACATTATATGTATTATTAAAATACATAGAAAAATCTAACAATCTTAAACAGATTCTGATCGAGTTTGTTTCGATATAATTTCGTTTTTCTATTTTTAAACAGATTGATATTGTGATTCTAACTGTTCATGTGAAATTTGTTTTCAGAATGGTGAACACGTCAGGAACCCCAACTCCTGTGATACCGGTGCAAAACATTGCTACCATACCGGTGCAAAATACCATGGCAACTACTACCACACCAGCACCGAACACTATGGCCAATCACGCTGAAAATCCGGAAAAATTTTCTGGTTTGAATTTCAAGAGGTGGCAGCAGAAGATGTTTTTCTATTTGACCACTCTGAACCTGGCTCGGTTCCTCACTGAAACTGCTCCTCAAATTAGTGGAGGAGAGGCCGACGCTCAATCTGTGAGCGCGGTTGAGGCTTGGAAGCACTCGGAATTATTGTGCCGCAACTATGTGTTGAATGAGCTAGCCGATCCGCTTTACAATGTATATTGTAAAGTAACCACGGCTAAGGAACTTTAGGAGTCTTTGGATCGGAAATATAAGACTGAAGATGCAGGAACCAAGAAGCATGTTGTTGCTCGATTCTTGGACTTCAAAATGTTTGACTCGAAAATTGTGATGAGTCAAGTTCAAGATCTTCAAGTGATAGTGCATGATATACTTGTCGAAGGGATGATTATAAGTGAAACCTTCCAAGTTGTAGCGATGATTGAAAAGTTTCCTCCTGGTTGGATAGACTTCAAGAACTACCTTAAGCATAAGCGAAAGGAGATGTCTGTGGAGGATCTTGTGGTGCGTCTTCGTATTGAAGAAGACAACCGAATGGCCTTGAAGGGTGGTTATAATGTCGTCTATTCAAAAGCTAATGTGGTGGAAGTTGGTCAATCTTCCAAAACCAAGGCCAAAAAGATTGACAAAGGCAAACGGAAAGTGAAGAAACTTGGCCCTCAAAGAGGAACTTTCAAGAAGAAGTTCAAGTGTTATAATTGTGGCCAACCGGGTCACAAAGTTGCTGATTGCAATTTGCCTAAGAAGGACAATTCGCGTCAAACTAACATGGTGAATGATGACTTGGTGGCAATGATCACGGATTTTTCGGCCATGGGACTCACTACCATGGTCTCGGAGGAGAATGTGATTGATGCAAACTCTAGGGAGTGGTGGGTCGATACCGGAGCTACCCGTCATGTGTGTCATGACAAAAGCAATTTCATCTTCTACAAGGATGTTAATGATGGGCAAAAGCTCTTCATGGGGAATGCCGCCACCACCGATGTTAAAGGTGTTGGAGATGTGATCTTGAAGATGACTTTCGGGAAAGAGCTCAAGCTTAAGGACGTTTTGTACGCACCAGAGCTTCGGAAGAACCTCGTGTCGGGGTGGTTGCTTAATAAGTTTGGTTTTAAACTTGTATTTGAGTCGGACAAGTTTGTTTTATCCAAAAGTGGTATGTATGTGGGAAAAGGATATGCCTTGAATGGCATGTTCAAGTTGAATGTAATGGTGGTTAATGAAATGAATAAAGTAAGTACTAATTCTGCTTATATGCTTGAGTTTTCAAATGTTTGGCATGGCCGTTTAGGATATGTAAATTTTAATTCCATTCGACGTTTAATTAAGCTAAATTGCATACCTAAATTTGATATTGACTCAAATCACAAGTGTCCCACATATGTAGAAGCCAAACTTACTAGATCATTTTTCCAATCGGTTGAAAGAAAAACCGAACCCCTTGATTTAATTCACACTGATGTGTGTGATTTAAAATCGGTTCCGACTAGAGGTGGGAACAAATACTTTATCACGTTCATCGATGATAGCACGAAATATTGCTACATATTTTTACTTAAAAGTAAAGATGAAGCAATAGACAAGTTTGTCTTGTATAAAAATGAAGTTGAAAATCAACTTAATAAGAAAATCAAGGTAGTTAGGAGTGATAGGGGAGGTGAGTATGTTTCACCATTAGCTGAGTTTTGTTCTAACAATGGAATTCGACATGAATTCACAGCACCCTACTCACCACAACAAAATGGTATTGCTGAGAGAAAGAACCGTACATTGAAAGAGATGGTGAATGCCATGATTATTAGTTCTGGATTAAGTCAGAATATGTGGGGGGAAGCTATTTTGTCGGCTAACTATCTTTTGAATAAGATACCCGGCAAGAAACGAGATGAAACACCGTATTAACTTTGGATGGGTAGGAAACCATCTTACAAGTACTTACGAGTGTGGGGGTGCCTAGATAAAGTAGTTATACCTCCACCTAAGGTACAAAAGTTAGGACCTAAAACAGTGGATTGTGTATTCATTGGATATGCACAAAATAGTAGTGCTTATCGGTTTCTTGTGCATGAATCTAAAAATCCTGAGATACACAAGAATGCAATTATAGAATCAAGAAATGCTTCATTCTTCGAAGACGTATTTCCTTGCTTGAACAAGGAAGATCAAACCTCATCTTCTAAAGATAAAGAAATTGTTCGAGAGGATGAACAAGTTCTATCTGAGGAAGAAGTGGTGGAACCTAGAAGAAGCAAACGGGCTAGGGTTGAAAAATCGTATGGTCCCGACTTTCTCACCTACATGGTGGAAAGTGAACCCAAAACCTATCGTGAGGCGGTTACATCTTCAGAGGGACCTCAATGGAAAGAAGCCATCAAGAGTGAGATAAAATCTATCTTACAAAACCATACATGGGAACTAGTGGACCTACCTCTGGGATGTAAGCCACTAGGTTACCGTTGGATCTTTAAAAGAAAGATGAAAGCTGATGGCAGTATTGACAAATACAAGGCTATATTAGTGATCAAAGGATATAGACAAAAGGAAGGTCTAGATTATTTTGATACTTATTCACTGGTGACAAGAATAACATCTATTAGATTGGTGCTAGCTATTGCATCCATTAGAAATATGCAAATTCACCAAATGGATGTAAAAACTGCTTTTCTAAACGGAGATTTAGAAGAAGAAATCTATATGGAGCAGCCTGAGGGATTCGTTGCCTCGGGACAAGAGAACAAGGTTTGCAAACTTATTAAGGGGGTGTTTACTTGGGGCTTAATGAGCTTAATGACAAAATCGGCTTATTCGCGCAGACCTTTGGAGTGTTTACTTGGGGCTTAATGACAAAACCGGCTTATTCGCGCAGACATTTCCGGATTATTCACTAAGTAGGGGAAAGATGTGTTGTCCCCATTAAGACACATCTTTGACATTTCTACCCTTTAAAAATAAAGACATGCCTACTCTCCTACTCAATAATCACGTAATAAAAACCTAGCTGCTCGATTTCACCATCACTGCTTGTTCGATTTCGATTTCACCTTCACTGCTCGTTCGATTTTACTGCTTCGACTTCATTGCTGGTTCGATTACACTATTTCAATTCACTGCTGGTTCGATTTCAACCCTAGACAATAATTTCCTTTGGTCAATTTCTCCAAAGGTAATGATTTTACTGATTGTTCGATACTTGTTTCTTCTCCATACTCGATTGTTGTTCCATACTTATTTCTTAAGTCGATTGTTGTTCCATACTTGTTTTCTTCAGTCGATTGTTGTTCCTTACTTGTTTTTTCAGTCGATTTTTGTTCCATACTTGTTTCTTCTCCATAGTTGCTCGACATTTCTGCAATGTAGATTTTTGTAACCATGATTTCTACAATGTCGATTTCATACTTGTTTCATACTTGCTACTTTTTGTTTGAACTTGACTACATTGTGTTTGAACTTGGAAGTTTAAGTACTTAATTAATTTTTGTTTGATTTTTGGATTATATCAATGAATTGATGAATATATGGCTTAAAAAATAAACAACAATTTATAAAAACAACTTAAAATTCATATTCAGGGGTAAATTGGTTATTTCTGTTATTCAGACTGTTAATTCAGATAAAAAGTAAACAACAACATCAATTTATCCAGACAGACACATTTATCCATACAACACTTAATGGAAAATTTGGTAAACAACCCCTAAGTCTTTGTATGGCCTAAAGCAAGCTTCAAAGCAATGGCATCAAAAGTTTGATTAAGCCATGTTAGAAAACGGTTTTAAAATAAATGAGTGTGATAAATGTGTTTATATGAAAGACACTGTAATATCCATATCCGAAATTTTTATTAATTTTGGAAGTTGGGTGAAAAGTGAAGCAAGACCCAAAGTTCAGGGGGGTTTATTGAAACATTGGTTATATATAACCTAAGTCTCAGATATTTGTTTCATATCATACTGAATTTGTTGGTGTAAACGTCTTAGAGAGAAAGAGAGCAAATCTTGAGCAGAAGAGAAAACAGAGAAAAATTGTGAAGGATCGTTCAGTTTTTGTCAAATAGAGGTATGATTTTAGATTAATACTTCTATCTGCATGTTATAGTCGGTAAATAGTCTTGTTATTCAAGCTTTTAACCGTGTATTTGATCGATTTAATGATCAAAAAGTTTTCTGGGTTCGAACTGTTGAGTCGCCGACTTAAGTATAAACTCGACCGGGAAGATGATGTGAACCGGTAAAGGTATCGGTCGACCGGTAAAATGTAGTCGACCGATAGGTTGTTTGACCAGAATGTATCGCTCGACCGGTAAAGAGTTGTCGACCGGTAGAGTTGTCGACCGGTATAGCTATGGACCGGTATGTTGTTGGACCGGTATGTTGTTGGACCGGTATGTTGTTAGACCGGTATGTTGTTGAACCGATATGTTGTTGTGGACCGGTATAGTGGTTCGACCGGTATTTTGTTAATCGGTCCTAATAGGTTTTAATCAGAGTGGTTTCGACCGGGTTAAAAACAGTAGATTTCATTTGATGAGTCTTTAGAAAGAAAGAGTGTTAGTTGCAAGTTAGCTTACCTTTTGTTTTTAATACCATCGTAGGTGGTGTTAATCATTAGAAGTCAGAGTTAATCAAGAAGAATCAGAGGTGAGTCTTTCAAACTAAATCTTTTATGATTTGAGTAGTTAATTGATAATTGTGGGTTTTAATACTGCGCATTTATAGTATTGAAAGTATGCAAAATTATTGCAAAAGATTGATTTAATCAGTTTGGCATGTTTATGCTCAGTTTATATAAACTTGTTTTATATACAGTAAGGACTAGGTGTATGCATACATTTGAGTCAGAAGTCTGACCTAAGTCGGGAAGTGTGACCCGCCTACTCGTACCGGGGAGTGTGGCCCGTTTATGCCATTAGGGTGTGTCCCTAAAATAAGGCAGTGCGAGACAGACATACCGTCTTTGACGGAAATGTTGGTCAGTAGCTTAAGGTACGCTTGCGAAGCATAAAAAGTGGTCAGTGATGGCCAGTAGATTGAGTTATGCTTGCGAAGCATAAAGTGTTTTAAAGTTTGTTTAAAAGAGCAGGTTATGTTTTTGAAATATAAAGCTTTGTTTAAATGTTTTAATTAATATTTGAACTGTTGCAGTAGTGTTTAGAGGGGACTCACTAGACCGTTGGTCTAACCCTCACTCTTTCAAAAATTATAATCCTCTTTCAGGTTATCGCAAGATAGCAGGTACCGATGAGGGTAAGGAGAAGATGTGAGCTATTTCCAGGAGATAGAAGACTTCCTGCAATAGTTTACTTTTTGAACTCAGTTGTGTAGTAAGAGATAGTTGTAAAACTTGTACTCTGAAAATGTAAGCCTGGGGCAGTATTTAGTAAGAAATGTTATTTTATTGAATGTATAAATGTTCAGGTTGTGACAATTGGTATCAGAGCATTAGTTTAAGGGATCTAGGTGACCAGATGGGCCTAGACTTAAACTGAGATAGTAGAAGCACAACTGAGTAGTAGGAAGACCGTAGGAATATAACATTATGGTAGTAAGGACTAACATGTAAGGTAAATTTGGAATTTCATCTGTCCAGTGTAATTGTGAATTTACAAATACATGTTTGTGCTTAAACTGCCGTAATATGTAGCATGTTAGATTGAATATCTTATGTTTCTTTTTATCAAAAGTGTGTCTGAGCGAGTGACAAGGAGTAGATCTATATTGAATCCTGAAATGGAACCAGATAATGAAGTCATTGCCGAAGAGCGAATGACTGCTGTCAACCCGACTGCTATCCAAGGAAAGAGTCGCGGTCGACCTAGAGGTAAGACAGTTCAGAAAGAAGCTACTCAGGCAATAGTTTCCAATGTGGGAACTCGAGGTGGGAATACGAGTCGTGGTATTCGTCAGGATGAAAGTGTAGAGGTAAGATTTGAGCAAGAAAATTCTCATCAAGAAAGTTCGGCTTCTATGAGGGGTCGAAAACAGACAGGAAACCGTGGTGGAGGTAGAACGCAAGGTTTTGTTACTCAAGAAACCTTTACTGCAGAAATGGGAAAATTACAAGAAACGTTGAACGCTTTATTGGCTCAGCGTACTAATGAGGTTTCTTCAAGTAAAGAAAAGAGTGAAGATAAAGTAGTGACTGAGGTAGCAGAATCACCAGTAACTGGAGTGGGTAGTCACCCTCAGTCAAACCCCATTGTATGTCAGTTAAAGCTGTAGCTGGAAAAGGATGTAGTTTTAAGGAGTTTGCTGCTTGCAAGCCTCCTACTTATAAAGGGGAATGTGATCCTGTGATAGCGTTAAGATGGGTAAAACGTATGGAGCTAGCGTTTGATACTAGTAAGTGTGCGGAATAAGATAAAGTAGTCTATGCTTTGTCAATGTTGAAAGATGAAGCGGTAATATGGTGGGATGTGGAATCCGGAGGTCAAAGTTCGACTGTAGCTAAAGAAATGACTTGGGGTGAGTTTGTGAAAAGATTTAAAGCACAGTTCTGCCCTCTGGCGGCCGTTAAAAAGTTGGAAGAAGAGTTTCTGAGTTTAGAGCAGAAGGGTATGTCAGTTCGAGAATATACCACAAAGTTTATTGAAAAGTCTCGATTTGCAGGAATTTATGTGCCTAATGAAGAAAGACGAGTAGAACGTTTCGTCTTTGGATTGAGAAGTGATATTCGAGAATTTGTCTCGAATAAGGAACTGTCTACTTTTCAAGTGGCAGTAAATGCAACTGAAATGAGAGAGAAAGAAAAGAATAGACAAGCTACAGAAAGAAGCGAAGATAAAAGAAAATGGGAAGGAATAGTTCGTGACTCCAAACCGTTTAAGTCTGCAAAGTTTGATCAACGTTCTGTTAATAAGTTTGAAAATAAGCCCTGTAGCAAGTGTAACCGAAGACATAAGGGAGAATGTAAGATTGATCAAGAGGGCTGTTATAAATGTGGGAAGGTTGGGCATTTGGCTCAGGATTGCCAGAATTTGAGGTCTTGTTATCAGTGTGGATCTCCTGATCATATCAGAACCAATTGTCCACAGTTGAAAAAGGGATCGGTCGGAGGATATGTAGAAAAGGGAGGTGAGAAAAAGGTGGTGCCAGCTAAAGCGAGGGCTAGAGTTTTCAATATGTCAGCAGAAGAAGCGGCGGAGATACCTGATGTAGTGACAGGTACTTTCTTTATAGATTCGAATTATGCAAAAGTATTATTTGATTCAGGAGCAAATCGTTCGTTTGTGTCTCCTAATTTTGTGCATAAATTGAATGAGAAACCTAAGAAGCTTAAGCATGAATTGAAAGTAGAAGTGGCTGATAATAGTCAAATCTTAGTGGAGGAAGTTTATGATGGGAGTAGTATTGTAATCGATGGACATTCATTTCCACTTCGACTGTACCCGATGGGTATGGGAGAATTTGATGTTATTGTGGGAATGGACTGGTTGGCGTCTAATGATGCTCATATAGTATGCAATAAGAAATTGATTCGTATAGCGCAGCCAGGAAAAGAAGAGATAGTAGTGTTTGGAGATCGGAGGGATAGAAAGTCATGCTTGATTTCTATGATTAAGGCTAAGAAGTGTTTAGTAAAAGGGTGTGTGGGGTTCTTAGCTTATGTAATAGATGCTAAGAAGGAAAAGAAGGGATTAGATTCAGTTCCGGTAGTCAGTGAATATCCAGAAGTATTTCCGGAAGATTTAACCACTTTGCCTCCTGATTGGCAAGTGGAATTTCGTATTGATTTAGTACCCGGAGCAGCGCCGATTGCAAGAGCACCATATAGACTGGCACCGGCAGAAATGAAAGAAATGATGACTCAGCTGCAGGAGTTGTTAGACAAAGGGTTTATTCTCCCTAGTACCTCACCTTGGGGAGCGCCAGTATTGTTTGTTAAGAAGAAAGACGGGTCTATGAGAATGTGCATAGACTACCGTGAGCTCAATAAGTTGACTGTAAAAAATAAGTATCCGCTTCCCAGGATTGACGATCTTTTTGATCAACTTCAAGGAGCGAGTTACTTTTCGAAAATAGATTTACGATCTGGGTATCACCAGTTGAAGGTGAGGGAGGAGGATGTGCCTAAGACTGCATTTCGTACGAGGTACGGACATTATGAGTTTCTAGTCATGCCATTTGGTTTGACCAATGCGCCAACAGCTTTCATGGATCTGATGAATAGAGTGTGTAGTCCATTTTTAGATAATTATGTCATTGTCTTTATAGATGATATACTGATCTATTCACGTTCCAAAGAAGATCATGAAACTCATTTGAGAGTAATTTTAGAATTGCTTAAGCGTGAGAAATTGTACGCCAAGTTTTCAAAATGTGAATTTTGGCTGAAAGAAGTTCAGTTTTTAGGGCACGTGGTGTCAAAAGATGGGATTAAGGTTGATCCAGCTAAGATTGAAGCCATTAAAGGGTGGGAAGCACCGAAATCACTATCTGAAGTAAGAAGTTTTCTAGGATTGGCGGGTTATTATAGAAAGTTCATCCAGGACTTTTCAAGGATAGCTACGCCACTAACAGTGTTAACTAGAAAGAATGTCAAGTTTGTCTGGGCGGAGGCTCAGAAAGAAGCGTTCGGTAAATTGAAAGAGAGTTTAAGTAGTACTCCTGTCTTGTATCTACCCAACGGAACGGAAGGATTCGTAATTTATAGCGATGCTTCAAAGTTGGGTCTGGGATGTGTGTTAATGCAAGAAGGCAAGGTAATTGCTTATGCATCTCGACAGCTGAAAGAACATGAAAAGAATTACCCGACGCATGATTTAGAGTTGGCTGTGGTAGTCTTTGCTTTGAAAATTTGGAGGCATTACTTGTATGGGATCAAGTGTCAGATTTACACAGATCACAAGAGCCTTCAATATCTTTTCATTCAGAAGGAGCTTAATATGAGGCAGCGTAGGTGGATGGAGCTGTTAAGTGATTATGACTGTGATATTCTGTACCATCCCGGCAAGGCCAATGTGGTAGCAGATGCTCTAAGTCGTAAGGAGCATGGAGAAATAACAGAAGTTGTAGCATTTAGAATTGATGTTGTTTCTAATTTCTTAGAAGAAGTTATAAAGTATCAAGAAGAAGCAGCGTCAAAGGAAAATTTGAAAAGTGAAAGAATAGTTGGAATTGTTAACTCATTAGTAGTTGACAATCGCGGAGTAAAGTGTTTCAATAAGAGAGTATGGATTCCAAAAGCAGGAGATCTGCGGCAGAAAGTGTTGGAAGAAGCACATAGATCCCGTTATTCAGTACATCTGGGAATCAACAAGATGTATAGAGATCTGAAACAAAGTTATTGGTGGCCAGGTTTAAAGAAAGATATTGCTCACTTCGTTGAACGATGTCTGACATGTTTGAAAGTTAAAGCTGAGCATCAGAGACCTTATTGGGAACTTCAGTCGTTAGAAATTCCAGTTTGGAAGTGGGACGAGATTACGATGGATCTTGTTATTGGGTTACCGCGATCACCTAAGAGGCATGATGCCATTTGGGTGATAGTGGATAGACTCACAAAGTCAGCTCATTTCTTACCGATCAAGGAGACGTGCTCACTAGAGAAATTGGCTCGATTGTATATCGACGAGATAGTAACCAGACATGGAGTACCATCGTCAATTATGTCATACAGAGATGCTCGTTTTACATCAGCTTTCTGGAGAAGTTTGCAAAGGGAATTAGGCTCTCAACTTAAGCGGAGTACGACCTATCATCTGCAAACTGATGGCCAGAGTGAGAGAACTATTCAGACATTGGAAGATATGCTTCGTGCATGTGTTATCGATTTCAAAGGTTCGTGGGAAATTCATTTCCGTTGATTGAATTTTCCTACAACAATAGTTATCATGCTAGCATACAAGCAGCCCCGTTTGAAGCTTTGTATGGTCGTAAATGTAGAACACCTTTATGTTGGAATGAGGTGGGTGAAAGACAGCTAGCGGGACCAGAAATTGTGCAGGTGACCGCTGATAAAGTCGACCAGATTCGAGCAAGATTAAAGATTGCTCAAGATCGTCAGAAAATGTATGCTAATAAATGAAGGAAACCGATAGAGTTTCAGATAGGAGATAAGGTGATGTTGAAAATTTCGCCCTGGAAAGGGGTAGTCAGATTTGGAAAGAAAGGAAAGTTGAGATCAAGGTTTGTTGGACCATTCATCATCACGGGTCGTGTTGGTGAAGTAGCCTATGAACTTGATCTACCAGAAAGTTTGCGTGGGATTCATCCCACATTTCATGTGTCAAACCTGAAGAAGTGTTTGGCAGAAGCAGATATAGTTGTTCCTTTAGAAGATATTCAGATAGATGAAAAACTAAGTTATATTGAGGAGCCCGTAGCAATTACGGACCTCAAAATAAAGAAGTTGAGGAACAAGGAGATTCGTTTAGTGAAAGTTCAGTGGAAATTTCACCAAGGACAAGAGTTCACGTGGGAAGTAGAGGAAGATATGAAATCTCAGTATCCCCATTTGTTTAGCGATAGAATTCCGGGGACGAAATTCTCTTAAGGGGGGAAGATTGTAATATCCAGATCCGAAATTTTTATTAATTTTGGAAGTTGGGTGAAAAGTGAAGCGAGACCCAAAGTTCAGGGGGGTTTATTGAAACATTGGTTATATATAACCTAAGTCTCAGATATTTGTTTCATATCATACTAAATTTGTTGGTGTAAACGTCTTAGAGAGAAAGAGAGCAAAGCTTGAGCAGAAGAGAAAACAGAGAAAAGTTGTGAAGGACCGTTCAGTTTTTGTCAAATAGAGGTATGATTTTAGCTTAATACTTCTATATGCATGTTATAGTCGGTAAATAGTCTTGTTATTTAAGCTTTTAACCATGTATTTGATCGATTTAATGATCAAAAAGTTTTCTGGGTTCGAACTGTTGAGTCGCCGACTTAAGTATAAACTCGACCGGGAAGATGATGTGAACCGGTAAAGGTATCGGTTAACCGGTAAAATGCAGTCGACCGATAGGTTGTTTGACCGGAATGTATCGGTCGACCGGTAAAGAGTTGTCGACCGGTAGAGTTTTCGATCGGTATAGCTATGGACCGGTATGTTGTTGGACCGGTATGTTGTTAGACCGGTATGTTGTTGAACCGGTATGTTGTTGTGGACCGGTATAGTGGTTTGACCGGTATTTTGTTAATCGGTCCTAAGAGGTTTTAATCAGAGTGGTTTCGACCGGGTTAAAAACAGTAGATTTCATTTGATGAGTCTTTAGAAAGAAAGAGTGTTAGTTGCAAGTTAGCTTACCTTTTGTTTTTAATACCATCGTAGGTGGTGTTAATCAGTAGAAGTCAGAGTTAATCAAGAAGAATCAGAGGTGAGTGTTTCAAACTAAATCTTTTATGATTTGAGCAGTTAATTGATAAATGTGGGTTTTATATACTGCGCATTTATAGTATTGAAAGTATGCAAAATTATTGCAAAAAATTGATTTAATCAGTTTGGCATGTTTATGCTCAGTTTATATAAACTTGTTTTATATACAGTCAGGACAAGGTGTATGCATACATTTGAGTCAGAAGTCTGACCTAAGTCGGAAAGTGTGACCCGCCTACTCGTACCGAAGAGTGTGGCCCGTTTATGCCATTAGGGTGTGTCCCTAAAATAAGGCAGTACGAGATAGACATACCGTATTTGACGGAAATGTTGGTCAGTAGCTTAAGGTACGCTTGCGAAGCGTAAAAAGTGGTCAGTGATGGCCAGTAGATTGAGTTATGCTTGCGAAGCATAAAGTGTTTTAAAGTTTGTTTAAAAGAGCAGGTTATGTTTTTGAAATATAAAGCTTTGTTTAAATGTTTTAATTAATATTTGAACTGTTGCAGTAGTGTTTGGAGGGGACTCACTAGACCGTTGGTCTAACCCTCGCTCTTTCAAAAATTATAATCCTCTTTCAGGTTATCGCAAGATAGCAGGTACCGATGAAGGTAAGGAGAAGATGTGAGCTATTTTCAGGAGATAGAAGACTTCCTGCAATAGTTTACTTTTTGAACTCAGTTGTGTAGTAAGAGATAGTTGTAAAACTTGTACTCTGAAAATGTAAGCCTGGGGCAGTATTTAGTAAGAAATGTTATTTTATTGAATGTATAAATGTTCAGGTTGTGACAGACACCACTCATGGATATGTCATCTTGTGTTTATATGTTGATGATATGCTTATTGTTGGTAGTGATGACAAAATGATAAGGTCCACAAATGATATGTTGAAATCTAAGTTTGATATGAAAGACATGAGTGTAGCAGATGTGATCCTCGGAGTCAAAATCACAAGAACCCAAAATGGTCTAGTGTTAAATCAGACACATTACGTGGACACGATTCTTGAGAAATTTAATAAAGGAGATACTAGTATAGCTAGAACTTCGATTGACACTAGTCAACATCTATCTAAAAATAGAGGGGATAGTGTTGCACAAGTGGAATACTCAAGAATATATGATAGTCTGATGTATCTTATGAGTTGTACTAGACCTGACTTAACATATGTAGTGAGTAGGCTAAGCATTTGAACACTAGAAAAGTATTTCTAGATTGTTAAGATATTTGAGATACACACGTGAGTATGGACTGCATTATGGAAGATATCCAGTTGTAGTCGAAGGATATAACGATGTAAATTGGATATATGATATAATGGATTCCAGATCGACAAGTGGATATGTGTTTACACTTGGAAGTGCGGCTATATCTTGGAAATCGTCCAAGCAAACTGTTATAACCATATCTACGATGGAATCTGAATTTATCGCCTTGGATAAACGTGGTGAAGTGGCAGAGTGGCTACGTCAGTTCCTGGAAGATATTCCCAGTTGGCCTAAGTCGGTAACAGCCATATGTATACATTGTTATAGCCAATCGACAATTGGTTGAGCTCAAAGTACAATGTATAATGGGAAATCGAGACATATTAGACGTAGACATAATACGATTCGACAATTACTCTCTACTGGAGTTATCTCGATTGACTATGTGAAGTCAAAAGATAACATTGCGGATCCGCTTACGAAAGACCTAAGTAGAGATTTGGTTTATAAGTTGTCGAAAGGAATGGGACTAAATCCCTTGAATGAGTAATTCATACAAAGGAAACCTTACCCAGAAGACTGGAGATCCCAAGATCTGGGTTCAAAAGGACAACCTAGTTGTATGAATAAGGGAGGTCACTGTGGGGGAGTTAATAAACTTCCTAGTCTATTTCTGAAATCAGTGACAGTGAGGTTAAACGTATGGCTTTTAATGATTATTGAAAATCACCTATGTGAGAGAGAAGTGGGGTCGCTTCAAAGGGAATTGTGGGGGCACAATTCCTGATAGCTCTCACTGAACCAGGCTAGTGTTCATGATCATAACGAACACGACTATAAGGATATGACCTTGTTAGGAAGAGTCCTGTGTGAAATATATTGTCGTCTACATAAATGGTGGTTCAGTTCAAGGACATCGAGTTTACTGACCGCTAGGAGACTAAGTGTGTTTCACAAGGGAAGGTTCAAAGGGTAACACCTACCTATCCTATGCAGGATTCGACCATTTGAAATTTTGTAGGAAAAGATCGATTTCCATTCATGTGGGGGATTGTTGGAAAAATTAGTAAAAATTTGTGTTTTTACTAACTTTGGACACATTTAAATACATATATATGTATTGTATATAATTAACTCTTAGTGGGTTTATGTTCTCCTATATGAGGGCTTCGAAACGATATATCGTGTGTCCAAAACGGAATATGTGTGAATGAGATATCGATGCTCAAAGTTGAGTACTTGGGATGAAATTGATAAAAAGCAAGAGGGTGTGGGAATGTGTCCTACATAGGAAGAAGGACTAAACATTCAATGGTTTATAACCATGAATGTGTGAGGGGCTTACAAGCTCCTTTCATTGGTTTTACTCCAACTCCTACCCACGCATAAGGGGGTGCCGATTGAGATTTTCGTAAGCTAAATCGGCGAACTTGTGCGTGGGCGCGACCTGCGGACACAAATGCAACTCCGAAATCTTGTGCTTGCACAACTTGGTTTTTGCGAAATTTTTTGTTTTGATCCAGTGGCCCGGGCGGGTTATGCTGCGGACTAAACCGCACGACAACCCGCGTCGTGCACTGGAGTGAGTATGGACGAAAAACAGTGCACCGGGCGGGTGGCTAACTCACACCGTTATCCACGCCGTGCACTGACATGGGACCGAAAAACAGTACACCGGGTGGGTTGTGGCGCGGGTTGATTCCGTTTGTAACTCCTGTTGATACTCATTGAATATAAAAATTAATATGTTTTAATGATCAGATAATTACGTTTAATTACTGATTAATTACATATTAATTCTTCGATTTCAATCTCGAGTATAAAAGGTGGAGTTCGGTTGCATTTCATATACTGAATACCGTACACAACACATAACTCTCTGAAAGCTACTGCATACGTTGATTTCCGGTGACTTTTCAGGCAAGTGATCATCTCCGGCAGTACTACTGCTTACGCTGTTGTACCCTGAGAACAGACGGCGAATCTGTTTAAGGGAATCGTGCACGAGCCTCAGCTTCCATTTTAAATCTTCTTCGGTTTATTCTTTTATTTTAATCATTAGTTGATTCCTTCTAATTTCTTTATATTCGAATTATTATTAATCATTCGTTGATTATTTGTATATTTAATTTACATACGTTGTAACATTATATGTATTACTAAAATACATAGAAAAATTTAACAGTCGATTCTCGAAAAACCCATATGATTATGAATGTTGTTCGATTCGATGCGAGAAATTTCATCAAGAGGTCAAACAGAGGACAATAAAAAGACTTTATTACTGTCTAAAACATCTCGAACATGAATCTTATCATCCGAACTTGGATAAAAAAGCGACTCCTTCATGATGTCGACAATGTACAACTTATTTTCTTGAAAGGGATTATGAAACGGATGTTAATACAAAAAAAATCCAATAAATCAACAACATTAAATTCAGAATATTGGGTTAACTTAGTTAGAATATTTAATATTATAATATAGTTAATACAATAATATATTTAATGCATCCGAAAATAACTCATATACATCACTTCCATATATAATCGTCTATTTTTGAAATTACCTACACACTATTGTAATTAAAAAAAAACTAGGAAATTAATTGATTGGTTAAAACAATTTTGCAAAGTCTGTTGTATAAGGGAGGTTTTTAAAAGATCCCTCCCCCATATATATATATATATATAACACCTGTAAAACTAGAAAAAAAAACAAAAAAGCACACACACATTTTTGCACACCGAGAAAACACATACATACACTTACCTGTAGATCTGTAAAACAAACGCGTAAAACAAACGCACATACACACCACCATTTCTCAGTAAATTACTCACACATTTACCTCTCGAATCTGGATATAGTTTTGTTGGAAGTGTGTATTTTGCAGGTGTGTTTTTTTTGGGATAAATATGTGTTAGATCACAGATTTATTGGATTCAAGATCATCCAATCTGAATATCGCAATCTGAAGCTAACGTTGAAAAGTCGCTCTCGATATAAAGTCTAATGTCCTTTGTAATAAATGTTAAAGTTTATTGTATTTTACTATTAGTCCTAAATATCTAATTAATAGATATTTAGTTTAGATATTATATTAGTTTAATTAATATCTAGATATTATTATGTTTTAAATATTATTTTGAGATATTATGTTTGTGATATAAAAGGTTTTGAGATATTATAATCTCATAACTTTCAATATCTCAAAACATACATATCGATCCATCATCAAGAAGAACATCAGAGAGAAGTGAGTTTAAACAAAGAAAACATTAAACCTGTAATCCGTGTTTGTAATCTAAACAGGTTGGTTTATCATCTCTTTGTGTTGTTTGATTATCTGGTAACGATCGTGTTCAATCACACGGACTCACAATTGGTATCAGAGCTGAAACCAGATCAAAATCAAAAATTTAAAACTCTCTGTGTTCTTCATCGTAAACCCACTGTACCATCGATCAAATTCTCAAATAGTGGTTGTTTTCAAAATCAAAAGGTTGCAAGTTGTTGTAGTTGATAAGTCGATCATTGTGTCAAAGTATTGGGCTGTAACTCGATTTCTAGATTGGTGTATTTTGGGATAAACAGGGCCGATCATCGAGAAGCACATATCGGTCAATACCGGTTGCAGATACCGGTCCATACGAGGTACCGGTCGAATACTCCATAGTCGAAAATCCTAACCGGTCGAACAAAACACCGGTCGACACACCTTACCGGTCGAAAAAAAACTCAATATCGGTCGAAATATCCCGGCCACTGTTCATCGCGGTCACTATTCATCTGGTCACTATTCATCCGGTCACTATTCACTGTTCATCCGGTTTCACTATTCAAAACAGGTCGAAATATTCATGTCGGTCGAAAAAGCATAAAATTCCCGGTTGCTACAGTACCCCCTGGTCGATACAGTAACCCGGTCGCTACAGTACCGGTCGCTACAGTACGCCCGGTCGCTACAGTACCCCGGTTGCTACAGTACCGGTCGAAAAAAAAAATCTCAGTCGAAGGTATCTCCGGGCACAACAATTGTTCGGTCGAACATCATACCGGTCAAGGCCCCGGTCGAACACCACTTTTGCGCCATATACATCTCACGCAAACTTTGTTTCGCGCCAACTTTAACTCGCGCAAAGTTCCTGTTCTCGCGACCTTCCTCTCACGCAAACTTTGCTTTGCGCCATACACGTCTCACGCAAAACTTCCAGTTCGCGCGACCCTCTTCTCGCGCAAAACTATTGTGCGCCAGCTTCTACTAACGCAAAGTTTGACATTTGCGCCACCCTCCTTTAGCACAAACCTGTGCTTTTGCTCCATTTCCAGACTTGGTTAAATTTGGAAATTTTTATTTCTGAATTTTATCTGATTTTATTTGCATTAACGATCATATCTGTCAAGTTCTCTAATCTTAACAGGATGTCATCCAGAGAAATTCTAGCTATCGGAACTAAAACAAAGCCACCAATACTCTTCAAGGGAGAGTATGAGTTGTGGAAAGATCGCTTCATGGTCTTCATAGATAGACAAAAATTAGGGGATCTTATTAGAATATCTCTGAAGCAAGGGAGTATGACAGTCCCAAGGAGAGTTTTTAAAATGAGAATGGAGAATGGAAAAAATAAAGAAAAACTACTTAAAGTACCTCTTGATATGTACACAGACGAACAAAGAAAGAGATATGATGCTGACAACTTAGCTCGATCTTTCCTATTGGAAGGAATTTCAGATGAAATTTCTATCAATTTAGATATCAAAGAGGCTACAACAAATCAGTTGTAGGATCAGCTTGAAAATAAATCAAGAGCTAGGAATTGGGCAGCTGAGAACACTGCGCTAAGAAGAATGATTTATGACTTTGAAAATCAGATTGTGCAACTTCAGAAAGCAACATCTGTTGAAAGTTCGAAAGAGAAGATTAAGAATCTGGAGGATGCTGACACTGAGCTTCAAAAGAAAATATCAGAGTTTGAAAAGAAGTTCTCAGATCTTTCCAAGAAGAGTGCTGAAGAGAAGAAGGTGGTTGAGCTTAAATGTTTAAAGCTTTCTCAACAAGTTGGTAACTTTGAGAAAGTAATCATTTTAGAAAGAGATCAGTTTGCCAAGGAGAAGAAGGCATTTGATCAGAAAAATGTTGGATACTTAAAAGAAATATCAGATGAAAGAAAGGGTGCTAAGAAGGAATTTGAAGAAGAAAGAAGCACCTTTGAAGCTGCAATTAGAAAGCTTAATGCAAAGCTATCTGAACTTTCTAAATATGCACAGAAAGAGAAGAAAAAGAAGTCAGAGCTTGAGAAGAAGATTGACCTTCTTGTCAAAGAAAGAAACAATTATTCTTCAAAGGTTAATGAGCTTGAAAAGACTAACTCAATGGTGGTGGTGACTGAGCGCAAGACTCTAGAGTCAATTGTCCACTCACCTAGAGATGATTCAGCTGATTCGGAATGCTCATTCAAGTCATCTGCAAGTTCAACATTCAAACCTGTTTCTTTAAAAAGGCCAGTTCAATCTTCTAATCATATTCGTAGTTCTAACCTTTTCTATGATAGAAATATAGATGGTTCAGGTACACATCAAAGGAGAAGAAGCTACAAAGAAGAAGAACTAGTCTGGAACAGGAAACCAGTTGAAGCAAAGAAGAAATATGAGCTTAAAAGTAAAAAGTCATGTGTACATACGCAGAATGCCAAGAAGAACAATGCGCCTAAAGGTAAACCTGATTTTGTCTACACGAGAGATAAATTAATCAGTTTGTCAGGTAAGAAATTCTATTGTTCTTATTGTCGTACACATCATCCTGTTCACAAGACGAGTGACCATTACTGGTATGGTTCTTACTCAGTAACCCCCACAAGAACCGCAACTAACACTCATGGACCCAAATACCAGTGGGTACCAAAGAAGAATAATGATTCTGTGTTGCAGGCACCTACTGTCAAGGGGGAGTAGGAGAGAAGAAGGCTTCTGAATACTTCAGTTTAGAACCCGTACTTCAACGAAGTTTGACTTCTAAACACAACAGTTTAGAACTCGCACTTCAAAGATCAAAAGACCTTACTCTGTGCTGAAAAAGATATTGTACTCCGATACTCGAATGAGGAAATCAACCATCAAGGGGGAGTACATACATATTTGTCTGAAATTTTATGCATATCTTTTACAACTGATAATGTACTGATGCATAATTTCAGGGGGAGTAAAAAGGTGATGACTTCTGATTATTTCTGATCAGAACTCGTACTTTAATAGTTTTACTGCTTTTTGTCTTTTCAATTTAAGTGAATAAATTTGCTTTGACTTGACATAAGACTTTTGCAGAATTTTTGAGAGATGCTTATAAGATCATATTTTTATGACTTTAAGCTTTGCTTCATGAGATGTAAGATCGCACGTAAAGGTACAATTCCTTATCTTCATCTCACATATGGTTGAAAGGAGGGCAACTTTCAATCATAGAAAACATTGTTCTTAAATGTTCAAACCACTTCCCGAATCTTAAACCGATTTCATGAATTGGAAGTGTGACTTTAAATGTTTTCAAGATCTACATTGTTCTTTAACTGAAATAGTTAAACCATATTGAGCATCATGTGCATCATAGGAAAACATGACTTCATTGTGCTAGGAATTAACACAACTTCAATGGAATCACCTTAACCAGTGATTTCAACCCACGAAGTTAATCCATAGTGATTGAGTGTGAGAAGTCAAAAGAAATGAGTGTGTCAAACAGAGAAAGAAAGTTTGGTTAGAGTGAGCTTAACGTTTAAAAGAAAGAGGGTGTGAGAACAGAGTTAAAAGAATATCAGAACTCTGCACCAACTTTTTCTGAGTCGGGCAGCCACAATTCTAGTGTTTCACATTTCTTTGGTGAACATTATTGAAACAGGCAACTAGCCCATGCCAACTCTTGATCAAACCTCACCAACTACTCATTTTCTACTCAAATAGAAAGTGTTTCACATTTTCAAAGGGGACACAACACATTTGCTATCTGATTTTCTTTTGGAAAATCTGGATATTGAAAAGAAGGAAGTGTGCCCCACCTTCGCACTTCAATCATGCACATTGAGTCTGTGTTTAACTTATTGTTGTCTCAGTGGTTTACACAATTTTGAGCCAATAAGCAATCATCCGTGCTTAATTCTTTCTATCACAAGCACGGACACACAAGGAATTTGTTTCTTTGTCATAACGTTTATAGAAATTACCTTTGTGGTGTTTCGATGATTAAATGGAAGCCCTGGGGAGTGAACATCACAAAAGCTCCTTTCCAAAGTGTATTTGTTACACACAGTGACTTAGTGTTACTGACAGACATGTTAACTGATTCATTAGTTGATTCAGGTGATACACGATTATTTTGTCTGGATTTGCAAAGATCTGGATGAATATCTTTTGAATTGACGGATCAGAGGCTCCTGATGAAAGACATTTCTTGATATATGTTTTGATGAAGTCGTTGCACTTTTCATCAAAAAGGGGGAGAAGAGCCTACCAAGAAATGTGAAAGATCAAAGGTTTAGAGAACTCTTCCAACTATTCTGAAGATAGAGAAGAGAAGATCTAACCAAGAAAAGATTCTTCAAAGTGTTCTAAAGACATGCTGATCTAAGAGAAATTTTCTTTGAAGATACTTTGCTAAAACATTCTGAGCTAAACCTGGAGAATATTACAAATTGAAGAGAGAAAGAGATTGCATCTTCTGAGCTGAAAGAGAAGACCAAATTGCTAAATCATTTTAGTAATGATCTTGATCCAAAGGGGGAGATTGTTAGATCACAAATTTATTGGATTCAAGATCATCCAATCTGAAGATCGCAATCTGAAGCTAACGTTGAAAAGTCGCTCTTGATATAAAGTATAATGTCCTTTGTAATAAATGTTAAAGTTTATTGTATTTTACTATTAGTCCTAAATATCTAATTAATAGATATTTAGTTTAGATATTATATTAGTTTAATTAATATCTAGATATTATTATGTTTTAAATATTATTTTGAGATATTATGTTTGTGATATAAAAGGTTTTGAGATATTATAATCTCATAACTTTCAATATCTCAGAACATACATATCGATCCATCATCAAGAAGAACATCAGAGAGAAGTGAGCTTAAACAGAGAAAACATCATCCCTATAATCCGCGTTTGTAATCTAAACAGGTTAGTTTATCATCTCTTTGTGTTGTTTGATGATCCGGTAACGATCGTGTTCAATCACACGGACTCACAATATGTCATGTGGTTTTTTTTTGGATAAATATGTCGATTCAATATCACAAAACCTAGAAAGTAAACATGCCTTGTGGTTTGCTCGTTTTTTTTCTCGGTGATCGGAGTTGCAGATGGGTCGTTGTGTGTGTTGTGTGTATGAGAGAGAGATAGAGAGAGGTGAATCCGTTTAAAAATGTGTGATGTTGGGTTTAGAGGTGAGAGAGTAGGATGGAGAATGTGGCTGAAGATGGAAGACAAAGGGGAAAGGAAGTTGCAGCGGTGGTGGGGATGTGTGTGTGTGTGTGTGAAGTGGGTTTTATGGATGATAAGTGCGGAGAAGAAATATATATATATAGTGATATCGCGGACGACAAAACCATTAGGGATGCTAGTCGGTATTTGTGTTCATCGGAGGGGGGGGGGGTTTCAACGAAGAGGACATTCAACGGGAACCATTGGGTGTGGATCTCAACTCGTTCGACCCTAGTTGTAGATTTTGATTTTGTTAGTGGAGGGCGTGAATAGAGAAAGGGGTAGGGAGGTGAACGGAGGAAGGTTGCCGGTGGTGGGGGGTGAATTGGTTTCCCGTGGGGGTTGGGGGGGGGGGGGGGAAGAAGACGTTGTGTGTATGTATAAATAAAAATAAAAAATATAATAATACATCATCTTTTTAGGTTTTAATAAAAAATAGACAAAAAGTGAAATTGACCAACTTACCCTTGAGTTAACGGATGGATTTTAACGTGTTAGTGACAGACCAGAGTGAAACGAAATGCAAACCACAAGCATCCCTCTGGTGTACTTATTTCAAAATAGAGACCATATCCAGATTTTGAGCAAACCATAGGGACCAATGGTGTAATTTACTCTAATTTTTTATACTACTATGGAGGAACAAAGTGGTGGCCCTAACGCCTGACCTTTTTTCCCTCGTGTATTATGTAGCAAGAAATGCAAAATAAGGAAACCAATGATTTTGTCATTGGTTATCAATTTATGAAGTTCTAATGTAAGGTTTTAACCAAAATTTACATTTATAATAAAATTAATATATTTTCAATATTCGTTTATTTATATAAATAAGTGTAAATTAACCATGTAGATGATGCACATTGGTATGTATATACCCTTCCTTCTGTATGTAAACACATATCAAACTCACCCTTTTGGCTCATTGTCTATAGCCTTTGTTCATTTATCCTTCTTAGAACCTTGCTTGTAACAACATTACTTGATTATCAAACCACACATAGGTAGACATGGAAATTGGTCCCGACCCGTCGGGGAATCCGGTCCACCCGCCCCGATCGGGGATGGGGATTCCCCGCTAAACCGGGGATGGGGATGGGGACGGGGATCCCCGTTTGTCTCAAACCGGGGATGGGGACGGGGACGGGTATCACACTCCCCGCCCCACCCCGTCCCCGTTTTATATTTTAATTAATATTTGATATATTATTTATTTAAACTAAATCGGTAATTCATAATTTCCTATTTCCTAACTAGGTTTATAATATAAAATTGTTATTTTTTGGATGTTAGTATGTATTTTGGATGTCAATCAAAATACAATTACTCGATATGGTTTTGAATCTTACTCGATATCTTTTGGTACGTTTGAAGTTAAGTTTTTTTTCCCGAATTCGGTTGAATTTCTTTTGATTTTAAGTTATTAATTATTATATGATGTTGTGATTTTTATACTAAATTAAATTTCTTTCGATTTTAGGTTTATTGAAAATATGTGATATTTAAATATGTGTGGTGTCTCATATATTTGATTTAAATAGCTTACATAAACGGAAAAAGAAAATCTCCGTTTCCCCGTTGGGGATCCCCGTTCCCCGTTGGGGATGGGGATGTGATCATATTCCCCGACGGGGACGGGGATGAAGATGAGGGATTGGGGACGGGGATGGGGATTGAGGTCCCCGCCCCATCCCCGCCCCATTTCCATGCCTACACATAGGCATAAAAAAATACAATACCCTTCTTATTCATGTCAGCTTAACAATGACACCGTCCTCATTCTTCTTGTTTGAAAGAAGCTACATTTATGCTAAATCTTTGTACAACCCAACCTTTCTTTCCTTCGCCTTTAGCTACATTTATTCAATACTTTCCTCTTCTCTTCTAACACCTTCTCATACTCCTCGAGGGATCATTTCATGTTAGGTACATTCATAAGAAACTTACTTAAAAATCCAATAACCAAACTTTGTCAATGGCCATGTTTATCTGATATCAGCAAGGATAAAACCAAGAAAAAAGAGGAGAGAGAATGAATTTCAGGTTCAGTTTAATTTTGTTGCTAGGATCACCATGAAGAAGTTTGTATTCTGCCTCAACACCATCCCTGACATAGTACATATGAAAGTACTGACATCTAACAACAAAAAGAAGTCTTTTAATAAACAATAAAAAGAAGTCTTAATAAACATATATTTTGTGGGGTTGAGTGAAATGAAAGGAGGGACAAATAAACCTACCATCGGTCTCCAAGACCCTAGCAGCCTCCTAAAATGGAAAAACTCATGCTCAAAATAAAACAAACTGAATTAAGTCGCTGCAAGGTGATCACATATGAACATAATATTTAAGAATTCTATATTTTAAACAAGGCATATGCATCCCTAAACTTGATTGTTAAAGAGCCCATTGATTCATTAATAGCGTTTTACATACATATGTTTTTTCTAAATTTTCTTCCCTTGTCTATCTCTGTAACCATGCTACATTTGGTGGGATACATGGCATCATGCAAGAAAAACAAGGACATTGCATGGGTTGTATAAAGGACACATAGAAAACCTGCAACAATAATTCTGCCAATTTGATGGAAAGTGTTTGCAAAAACATATTTCCCAACAAGAGAAATAAGTTTTGCAATATTAAGAATACAATATAAACCTAACTAGGAGATGTTGATTAGCATAATGAATTTATGACATGACCCTTATCTAAAAGTAAGCACATCATTTTCCTTGTGTTGTGTCTTGCTTCAAAGGCTTTCCTTAATTAGCTTATCAAAATTTTGCATATGCACCTTTTATTGTAGTATGTATCTTGGATTTTATGTACATCTAACCCCAATTTGATGACATATCTCTCGAGTTTGTGCTAGGTATCTGATATTTATTTGATAAGGCTCTGATCATGTAGTGTACATGGCATCAAAGGCTGCCATGTTGCATAGTACATACCTCTGATAAATTGAAATGATACAAGCTAAAAATACGTAATGCATATGATTTAATGTGTTCATTTTTTCTTCTTCATGACGGAGGTTCTGATGAATAATGAGCATGACCTTATGGGAGTTGCACCTATAGCGCTTCAAGGAGATAATAGCTAAAGTTTTCGAGGAAATAAAAATGCCTCTTATATCATATCCCTTATTTGATCCATGTGATCTTAAACACACGGTTGCTCATTAGAAGGCAAAAACTCACGTGACATTTGGTTCATATAATGGAATTTGGTGGTATGATTCTCCATCATAGGAATTAGACTTGAAGAAACTAGAATGGAATTTGATGAATTTGACCATGTTTTTGGTTGGCAAAAATTGGAATGGAATCTCACAAAAGAACTGGAATTTGCATGTGTTGGGGGTAGGTAGTGGGATGGGAGTGGAGGCTACGATGAAGACAATAGTGGTATGATGGCGTTGGGGTTGGGGTGGTAGGAAGCAATTGTGACATAGACAATAGTTGTGGGGTGGTGGGTGGATGGGGGTAGGTTGTGGGGTGGGATTAGGGTAGTGGGTCGAGGGTTTGGCAATCATAGTGAGGCGGTGGTTGTGAGTGATTTGTAAGGATAGTGTGTGTTGGTAGTGTACTGAACCAATTTTCTTTTCTTCATACAAACTGGAAATATCAATGGCCTAAACGTATCGGTATATCAACGTTGGTCTTAATAAATTTCAGCAACTTCTTAAAACACTAGATGTGGGTCAACACGCGTTTTGCTATCGTCTACCATCCACAATTTTCAAATCTCAAAGAAACACAAAACATGTCGTCTCAAATCTTGATCAAGTAACAACACTTTTTGAACAATATTTAACATAAGATTCTCAAATTTAGCATTTTTCATCAAGTCCCACATATATATGTATATAGGAAGGTTTAGGAACAACCCCCAAAAATAAAAAATTGATGAACACTCTAGTAATCGTTATATATGCATAAAAGTAATTGAAGATGTTTTTGGTTTTTATGCATGTGTGCATGTTACAAATTACTTATAGACACGTGTTCCTACCTCCCAATTTGTACAAACTATGCAAACCTAACTCGAAATGCAATGATAGTTTCATCCAATAACTAACGGTTTCATCCAATAATAGTTATTTCATCCCATAACCAATGATTTCATCTAATAAATATTTCTTCCAAAAAATATTTCATTTGATAATGACTTCATCCAAAATATATTTCATCCAAAATATGCTTCACCCATTCTAGGAAAACTCTTTGAATTTTGGTAAATGATAACTCTCATTTTTTAGAGTTATTTGTTGATATTTTTATAGGTTTTTATTCATCTTTTTATCCGCTTTTGCTTCTATCTCTTTCATTTGGTTCACATTGTTTGCAAAATATGATAATTTAACCAATGTGTTCAATTTTGTAAGAATTGATACTGCAGATCAGTTTGTGGGCACTGGGGCACCCGGGAGTTTTATCCAGCAGATTATAAGGGCTGGAAGTGAGCTGAAAACACAGATTTTCTGAAGTGATCTTAGCCACACATTGAAGAGGAAATCAAGACCATTGGATGCTCAAGCCACCCTCCTATAAATACGAGACTTTGTGAAGCATTTATGGCACATCATTCACCAATAAACCTTCCATCCACCATTCTACATCAACATCCATCACTTTCTCCACATTCAAGTCTAAAATACCTTCAAGTATATATTTAGACTTGAAGTGGATTTAATTGGCGTCTTTCAATTCTCGTTTTTACTTTACGTCTTTTACATTCTGCACTTTTATTTCTTGTATTTAAATTCCGTACTTACTTTATTGTATTTAATTTTCGCATTTTTAAGTAATTAAATTATGTACTTTCCTTTTATAATTGTAGTTCATTTTTATTATGCAAGAAGTTAACAAGTATTTCTTTTATTAAATTATGTCTTTTATTATCTTTATGAGCTAAGCACCCTCTTGGGTGCGGATGAAAGCCAACGTGGGTCTAGTAGGCACACTTGGGTGTGACCATCGTTATTAACTCTTGACCTTGGTCATTTGAGCCAGGAGTTGGGACTCCAACTCAACGCAGATAAGCCGATCACTTTGATGTGTTAATATTAAATCTTGACTTCGAGAGGGGCGGATTCGAAATACGGCTTAAGTGATGCACAAAGATTTGAGAGAGTCTTTGATAACCACGTAGAGATACGGGTTATGTATGATTTACTAAGGTTCAAACGCCGGTCGAGATTTATATCACAAAGAGATTTGAGTATAAATCTCCATATTGGTAGAACTTGATTTTTTATCAACTTAGTTAAATCGGCAAGATCAAGAGTCGGTAAAAGTGGAAACTTTGTGAACACTTTGTAAGACCGGTCCATAAAAATCCACTTTCGAGAGATCGGACTTTTTATAGACATTCCGTACTACAAAGAGTCTAACCATCTTGTTGCTACGTTTTTCCCAAGAAAAGCTTACATCCGTACCCAACTTTTAATTATAAATTTCATTTCGCAGTTTCCGTCTAATCACCGTAAAAAACAATATTTTTCCCAACTTCGAAACTTGTGCAAGAAGTTCATAAAAATCGGCAATTCTCAGTAGTTCAGTCCCTGCGAGAACGATACTCGGTACTTGTACCATTATATTACTTGTAGCGATTCTAGTGAAAGTATATACTTGTGCTCTCACTAGGTATTACTGTGCCCCCGCTGTGCAGTACGAGATAATTAGCTACCAGTAAGATATATTGGATTTTGGTAACCATATTTTCGGTAATTGTATTTATGGTAATCATATTATTTTATTATCTATTTGCTTTGACAATTTTACCCTTTTAAGCCAATTGTAATGCAATTCTTATTAATTTATTAAATTGCTTAACATAAATAGCTTCAAGTCGATGAATGAAATCAATAGTATATAGTAGTATGCATAGTTTGTATAAATGGGGGAGGTTTGTAAATGATCCCTTCTTTATATATATATATATATATATAGTGTTTGGTTCATTTGAGAAATGGTAAATATATGAGAAATAGAGAAGTAATCCTAGCCATTCATATGGTCAAGATCGGATTTGACTAGTCAAATATTGCGGCTTTGACTGGTCAAAAGTTGCGGCTTTGACCGGTCAAAGCCGCAGTTGACGGCTATCCAAAAAATAGAAGGACAATTTCGTAAATTTTACAAAACACACGGGCTGTGTTCATATATGAACATGTATAATTCACATATGAACTATATGTTCATATATGAACTATATTCACAACTGAACTCTTTTAACTGATTCATATATGAACCTTTGTGATTCATATATGAATCAGTTGAACTAACTAACAGATTCATATATAAACCTTTGTGATTCATATATGATTCTGTATGAATCACAAAGATTCATATATGAATCAGTTGAACTAATTAACAGATTCATATATGAATCTTTGTGATTCATACAGATTCATATATGAACTCATCCCGTGTATTTTACGAAATTACCCCTCTACCTTCTATAGACCACACAAGGAATTATCCGGTGCTTCGCGGTCAAAGCTGCAAATGTTGACCAGATGAATGGCTAAGATTACTTCTCTATTTCTCATATATTTACCATTTCTCAAATGAACCTCTCCGTATATATATATATATATATATATATATATATATATATATATATATATATATATATATAGTCGGTTTCAAACGAGAACGGTACCTATTTAAAAGAACACGAGAACTAATAAAATCATTAGTAATTTTACATTAACACACGAAAAAAGGAATTTGGCCACGACGTC
This sequence comes from Arctium minus, assembly GCA_954870635.1. NCBI lineage: Eukaryota > Viridiplantae > Streptophyta > Magnoliopsida > Asterales > Asteraceae > Arctium > Arctium minus. The sequence continues at coordinate 7,350,115 of OX941096.1, read as the reverse complement.
AGGTCCACATGGCTTTTTTGCACGTTAATGTAAAATCACTAATGATTTTGTTAGTTCTCGTATTCTTTTAAATAGTTAATGTTCTCGTTTGATCCTCCCTCTATATATATATGGGCGGGTTTAAATGAAAACCGAGTTTCGGTTGTGAACATGAGGACAAAGGAGAGCGCATCACGTGTTCGCACCTTCACGAGTCGTTCATGTATTGTTCATCATGAATAATGTATTATTCACGATGAATAATACAACATTCATGATGAATAATACACAGATCAAGAATTTGTGTATTATTTGTTGTATTAATCATCATGAATATTGTATTATTCATCATGAATAGTCCATGAACGTTCACCTTCGTTATTCATACTAAATGTGGACACTCTGTGACACTTGTCGCACTCTCCTTTCTCCCCCGGCTCATTAGCAAAAACGTGGTTCACAATTGAACTTTTCCCCATATATATATATATATATATATATAGTGTTTGGTTCATTTGAGAAATGGTAAATATATGAGAAATAGAGAAGTAATCCTAGCCATTCATATGGTCAAGATCGGATTTGACTAGTCAAATATTGTGGTTTTGACTGGTCAAAAGTTGCGGCTTTGACTGGTCAAAAGTTGCGACTATCCCAAAAATAGAAGGACAATTTCATAAATTTTACAAAACACACGGGCTGTGTTCATATATGAACATGTATAATTCACATATGAACTATATGTTCATATATGAACCAGTGCAATTCACAACTGAACTCTTTTAACTGATTCATATATGAACCTTTGTGATTCATATATGAATCAGTTGAACTAACTAACAGATTCATATATGAACCTTTGTAATGCATATATGAATCTGTATGAATCACAAAGATTCATATATGAATCTTTGTGAATCACAAAGATTCATATATGAACCTTTGTATGAACCTTTGTGAATCACAAAGATTCATATATGAATCTGTATGAATCACAAAGATTCATATATCATACAGATTCATATATGAATCAGTTGAATTAATTAACAGATTCATATATGAATCTTTGTAATTAATACAGATTCATATATGAACTCATCCCGTGTATTTTACGAAATTACCCCTCTACCTTCTATAGACCACACAAGGAATTATCCGGTGTTTCGCGGTCAAAGCCGCAAATGTTGACTAGATGAATGGCTAAGATTACTTCTCTATTTCTCATATATTTACCATTTCTCAAATGAACCTCTCCCTATATATATATATATATATATATATATATATATATATAAGGATTGTTCCGATCTTTTTGGAGGCCCTAGTACATTTGTTTCGAAACTATAGATCGACCGAAATAGAAATAAATTGTAACACCCCTACCTACTAGACATAACAATGGGGCATGTCACAACCGTAAGCGGATCAAAAGTCTACAATACACAATACAGAGCTCTAACAGAACTCCAAAAAGATTACGTTACAACCATCAGTAATTATACGATTAACATATTTACATAACAAAAGCCCTAAATAAGCAACTAGTCCTTAAGCATCCTAAGCCATCTCGTCCGTTCGTCCTGGTTTAGATCCTGCCGAGGTAAAACAAAACAAGCCTCGGCTGAGCAAAAATTGCCCAGTGAACGAATAATAACACAAGGAAATACCAAATAAGAAGTATGTAACTGAAAGAAAACCTTATGATACAGAGTTGGAAGCGATTTAAGTGTAAATCTCAAGAACTGAAAACAATATAATTAAAGTTCAAAGCAAGATAAACATTCATATCATTAAGATATATTGTACCCGATGGATGATCAGTCCAAACAGGCGTCATAATGGAATGGAAGTGTTGGGCACTACACACGGTAACCAAAGGTATCTGGTATTCGGCTCTATCCGGTAACCAACATAATTGGTATTCGGTTCTATCCGGTAACCAACATAATTGGTATTCGGTTCTATCCGGTAACCAACACATAATTGGTATTCGGTTATATCAGGTAACCAACACATAATTGGTATTCGGTTATATCAGGTAACCAACACATAATTGGTATTCGGTTCTAAGGATGCATCCAACGTTCTCTATATGGCTTGGCCATAGCCTTCACGAGAACGCCATGACTATTTTAGCCATCATGGAGGCGTCTCAACACTTGTGCCCCGAGTGTTGAGCCTAATCAAAGTTAAGTTCAATAATATCAAAATTCAAATAATTAAATCAATATAAACATAGAATAGCAAGTCCAATAAAACTATTGAGGTTCCAAATCATAAATCGGCAACGGATCTTAAAACATACCGATGACGGATCGAAGTTCTCAAGGATTCAAATCATTAAACCAAAACATCAAATAGAACACAAAAGCATTCTGTATAACAACATGGTAATCTCCAATTTTGGAAGCGTATATCATGATTAAGATTTCACGGAATGGATAATCACTACAATTGATTACCCACATATTTGAACGAATTAGATATTCGTACCTTGGAGGTGTTTTAGAGACGATCACATGAAACTTGATGCCTATGAACGGTTTTCTCCTTCCGGTTTACCTACACTTATTAATAAAATGCTTTTAGATGGTTTTCGGTAACAATTCTTATGAACTTCAAGTTCCTACAAGCCCTTTCATTTTAGAAAGATTCTACGGACCTTCAAACATGCTTACAATACCCCTAGGACACTTAATAAACACTTAACACAATTCTTAGGGCCTTAAACCACATTTGCAAAAATCCAAATTTACACATTCAAACAGTAGCTAACAACTTATGTACACTTGAAGTTCAAGCATTTTTATCATTTTAGATGCTCAACCAAATTTTCTTGTAAACATGAAAGTTGTGCATAATCCTCTTAGGATTTCACATAAACTAGATTTACATCAATTGGAGCTCTGCTCTATTTTCTACAGAATTAATACCAACAATGCGCAATTTCGAGTGTGTGCAGAACAGTTCTGGAAAATAGATGATTTCGAGTCACTTAAACTCAGAACTAGACTTTGGTGTAAACTAAAAAGTTGAACTACATACATAGACCTTTCTGTAGATACAAAGAACACCTCATTTGGACAAATGGTTGATTTTATACGAATTTTTAAACTTACCACAATGAATCTGTCACTTCCAACAGAACCAAACTTGAAGAATTTCCACCTCAATTCCTCAATCTTCAACATATAATTCATAGATAAACTTAGGGTTTAACCCATTTTGTCCAAAATTGATGTAATCAACAAAATTAACCATGAACATACCTTATATTGAGCTCCTAGTTCCATTTTTAACAACCAATCTTCAAGAACACCAAGATTTAAAGGAGAATTTTTGAGGTTTTGATATGAAATGAGGGTTTTCTAGAGAGATGATGGAGAGATTGAGAGCTAGAGAGAGAAAAGAAAATCTGATTATGAAGTTATTAAATTTCAAAAATTAATTAAAATCATATATATATTTTCTACATTTACAAACTAACCCTTGATCTTTAACATATAACAATTTAACCCTTTCTTGACAATACCTTTACAATGTTGGTCCTAACCAAGATTGTTTCATCCAACATTAGTCCATAAATGAAAGCTATAAATATAGACTTGGACTAATGTACAACTCTTGAAGACTAAGATACAAGATACTATAGCACGGTTTCATATTTTAACACAATTTGGTTCTCGATCACGAAATTTGGTTTACTAAATACGGGGTATTATATAAATAAACAAAATATAATGTTTACACCATATTTTATATTAAAAAACTTACAAATTAAAACAACAAAGATGTCTTAAATGAAAAAGTAACATAGAAAATTCATTTAAATAGAGACACTCTTCTAACATTGTTGGAAGCAAAATCTTTATTCAGTTCTTTATAATCGACTTTCTTCCATAAGTCGTTAAATTTGAAAGATTAGCATATATGAGTTTATTGACTATGTTTATCTCAACCATTTGATTTGATAATAATACAAATACAACCGATCTAATACTTAGAAGAGTTCTTAGTCATAGCATCAACCTTATTAAATCTATTCGGATTATTGTATCCGACTTGATGGCAATTATTTTTCAGATTTGGCAACCAAATCAATATTCAGATTTGATCAAGTATCCGTATTTGATTCTTGACATTCAAATTTGATGTTTGGGTTTAGTCTTCAACATTATAACTAAATATTTAGTTTTCTTATCCAGATATAACATTCAACAGTCACTTTTCGAATCCAAATTATACATCTGTGACATCTAGTTCTAGTTCATAAAAACTAAAATAATTAAGTCTATTACAAAATATGAGTTGTATACTTCATAAATAGTCTTGTTGTGATCCGAAGTATATCTTATGTTTCATAAAGAAGAATAGATTAGGATTTTTCATTTGTACAAGTCTTTTGATTATCTGTATATGTCCAAGAACAAAAAGCCTTCAATAAAATCGAAGACTAGTTAAAGTGAGACCAACATAGTCACTAAAGCGGATTGGATTGTCATCTAGCCAAAAGAAACATTACAAGATTAAGTCAATAGTAGTCTGACAAGTGATACATCTGGCAAGCTGATTTTAGAGTGCAAACTTATCCATCAAGTTTGGCTCACCATCTCATGTACTCTTGTCCTTGTATGTGAACATGCATGGCTTGTTAGACAAAGTAAGTTCTAAAGTACTATTTTATTTAGTATTATACTTCCTTTATTGGTCCCTCTGTATACAAAAGAAAGGATTGGGTTAACAAATGTCTACATCACCTTAATGAGGAGTATACACATACACTGATTAGCAAATCAGATAAAGACATGTGTTAGAGCCGGACAACAACATTTAATGCATTGATAGAAATAAAAAAAAGTCATCTTTATCATTTGTTGCAATTCACCTAATTTGAAAAGAATTTGAAAGGATAGTTTCTTAGGCAAAATCAGCGTCAACCATTTGAAGGACTTTACAAGTAATTCAAATCTGAAAGGGTACATTCTTCTCTTATCCTTTCAGTCTGAAACAAACTTGTCGCAAGTCAGATCGATTAAAATCGGGTCTTAATTCCCTAGTTTTTGCAACAAATATGTAATTCTTTGTTATCAATAAACATACAAAACTAAGAAGTGAAAATAAGTTGTATTTGTATTCAAACCCCTCCCCCCTCTACACACACACACGCACGCACTAATTCATGGAAGTGTATTCAATAATTAAAAAAATATTGTTTTCATTTATGTCAAACTTATCCGTTGAAAAGTATTCAAATAATTATTTTTTTTTCATTTCCGTTGAAAATCCATAAATGTGTTCAGATAGTTAAAAATTAAAAAATTTCAATATAAAAATTGATTGGTATTGGTACTCAATATATATATATATATATAGGGAGAGATTCATTTGAGAAATGGTAAATATATGAGAAACAGAAAATAAATCTTAGCCATTCATCTTGGTCAACATTTGCGGCTTTGACCGCGAAGCACCGGATAATTCCTTGTGTGGTCTATACAAGGTAGAGGGGTAATTTCATAAAATACACGGGATGAGTTCATATATGAATCTGTATGAATCACAAAGATTCATATATGAATCTGTTAATTAGTTCAACTGATTCATATATGAATCTTTGTGATTCATAGTGATTCATATATGAATCACAAAGGTTCATATATGAATCAGTTAAAAAGAGTTCAGTTGTGAATTGCACTGAACATATAATTCATATGTGAATTATACATGTTCATATATGAACACAACCCGTGTGTTTTGTAAAATTTACGAAATTGTCCTTCTATTTTTGGGATAGCCGCAACTTTTGACCAGTCAAAGCCGTAACTTTTGACCGGTCAAAGCCGCAATATTTGACTAGTCAAATCCGATCTTGACCATATGAATGGCTAGGATTACTTATCTATTTCTCATATATTTACCTTTTCTCAAATGAACCACACACACTATATATATATATACACACATTAGGTTCGATCCCGTGTATTACATAGGGTAATTTATAAAAAATTAAATAATGCCAGAAAACTTATCATACATATATGAATGATCATCAAAGTACGATGCTACTTTTCCAAGCTTTTTTCCCTTCATGGTTGTTTTTTTTGCAGCTGGTTACAAAATGTTCTTGTTTTAGGCAGTTTTCCCAAATGATGTTTTGTAAAAAAATTTAATAAAAAATGTGAATAAATATTAAGATTTATAAAACAAAATTTATAATAGAACGTAAATGAAATTATGTAAAAGTACATAGTTAAAATTTTAATAAAATAAGAACCACGTATCATAAATTATCAAATACTTCTTTATATACAACATTCTTTGTTCTATTGCTAATTATACATTCATCATCTATAATTAATACTTTTAAACATTGTCTATTTTTTACTATAGTAAAGCAACATACAACTGACCATGGATGAATACTGATTGTCTCAGAAACAAACCAACCTTCGATAATGACCGTCCCTGGTTTTATTTATGGTCACGGCAAAACATACAGAAATTGGAAATTGCCTTCTTTGAAACTTGAATGGAATCCTTTTGCTTGTAGGTGTCAAAGACATTCTTGGAATAAATGTTCGGCTTCTAATATTGCTTCCAGATATGATCTCTGCTTCTATAACCCGATTTCCCAAAGATAACACCCGTAGTCTAGTTCCATTACATAACCCAGATTTCTGATCAATATTCCTTAATAACATAACTGGAACACCGACTTTTAGTACTATCTTATGGTTTGGCAAATCCGATATTTAAGACCATTTAAGACATCAGGTGAGTACAAAGTTTCATCAAACTGTTCGTGAAGATGCTCTGATTCACATAGACTATTTGAACTTAGGTACTCCTTTTCGTCTCCTGGAAACAATGATAACAAACGATCATTTATTTATTGAACGACTTCAGGCTTGGGTACAAGTGTTGCTCTTTCCTGAAAATATGATGAATTTTTTAAGAAAAGAGAATATATTTGTTGAATATGATGATTAATTGATTATATGTCAAGGTTTTTAAGTAACTATATGTAAAGATTTACTAAAAGACAATCATAAGAAAACAAAATACAAAATCTTGTGAGTTTTTAAGTCTTGAATCGATAATGTCGGTGTTTAATCTTGTGAGTTTTTTAATTCATATGAAATTGCAAAAAGAAAATCACAACAATTTAGTGATAATTTGTATCAAATCTTATACTAATTTCAACAAATCTCATACTAATCACGACACATTAATTCGTATATATTTATGATATTTAATAATAATTAAACCCAAAAATATTCAATATTGGGCTCATTTCAATGGTATTGATGAAGCGATTACAATGGTATAATTTGTAAAAAATAGAAATATTTTTAATGCATTTTAGTTCATATACATTATTTATGTTTATATGATAAGAGTCTAAAATGAAAAATAAAAAAGTAAGGGATTAAAAGTAAATTACATACCTAATTATAAGGGTAGTAAATGTAACATATAAATTAAAAAAATTAAATTGAGGAAAAATTTAAGGAGGAGTGAATGTGGGTGTGCTAATTGAACTTATAATGTACACTGCGTCCAGATACATGTTTAGGCGGAAAAATACTGAAATCGGCTCACCAGAAAACGACACGTGAGATGCTAGTTACTTATTTATTATATGTATAGATAAGTGATTTATTATACAATATGTCTGTCTGTATGTAATGGATCTATGTGTGTATACTGTAAATTAAGTTGTCTAAGTGTGTAATAAATGAAGTGTTATATTCACTTAGATCAAAATCGACTCATTTAGGCCTATCATGACCCGCATAGGCTCATTAATAATAATAAGACTCATTTAACCCACTTAGACCAAAAGCGACTCATTAACGAGGCACTAAGGACCACCATGACCATTTGAACATAATTTCGACCCGATAATGTATGTTCAGATTTATTTTGATCCATTTATGACCCCATTCATTGACTTGTTAAAGATAACAAGGTCCATTATACCTACTTAGACAAAAACGACATAATAAACTTACTGAAAGACCCTTGTGACCCATTATACCTCAATTAGACTGATTAAGGTCTAATAAGATTGATTATGGCCTTTTTAGACCCATCATGACTCACTTAGAGACTTGTTGAGGATAATACGACTCCATGGTGTTTTCAAGGCGTGACTTATGGAGTTATTTTTCTAATTCATATATATCATTATATATAAAAACATATGTTTTGTAGTGTTACTCGATGAGTCAATAATAATAAGCAAGCTAAATTATGATATATATATATATATATATATATATATATATATATTAAAAAAAAGCTTGCAAATAAGACATTAAAAACGTAAAGAAAAATCAAATATTGCATTACGAAATTGTGCATTAGGCGATGACGTGCCACAAGATTAACGTGACATGAGACACAAACCTTCGTGCCATAACAATCGTTGTGCATATCAATGTTTTTTAGACACAAACCTTTATGCTCAATTTGATCGTGATTGCAACATTTATTGTGCCAGGTTTGAATTTCCCTTTTTCCACCTCTTAATTTATTTATTTATAATTATTTAAAATTAGAAACCCTTCATTTCAAATTTTTAGTTTAATATGAAATTGTTTTAATCTATGTTTAATTTTATTACAGATGTGGCATTTGGATTTGTTACAAGTGTGGAAAAAAGCAGAATAACTTCCATTCGTGTAACCATCAGATTTTATTAGATTGTTTCTTGATTCTCTGTTTATTGTTTTCTTTATTTTATTTGATATTTTTTTTCTAGGATATTAAAAAAGAAAATAGAACTAATTATGAATCACAGTTTGGTTTTTTTAATCTTTCTTATTATTTGTTTATTAGTTTACTAGGTTCGAACCTGTGTATTACACAGAGTAATTAAAAAAAATTAAATCATGTCAGAAAACTTATCTTACAATCTTACATATATGAATGATCATCAAAGTACGATGCTACTTTTCCAAGCTTTTTTTTCTTCAGGGTTGTTTTTTTTTGCAGCTGTTTACAAAATGTCCTTGTTTTAGGCAGTTTTCACAAATGATGTTTTGCAAAAAAAATAAGAAAAAATGTGAATACATATTAAGATTTATAAAACAAAATTTATAATAGAACGTAAATGAAATTACGTAAAAGTACATAATTAAAATATTAATAAAATAAGAACCACGTATCATAAATTACCAAATACTTCTTTATATACACCATTCTTTGTTCTATTGCTAATTATACATTCATCATCTATAATTAATATTTTCAAACATTGCCTACATTTTACTATAGATAAAGCAACATACAACTGACCATGGGTGAAAACTGATTGTCTCAGAAACAAACCAACCTTCGATAATGACCGTCCCTGGTTTTATTTATGGTCATGGCAAAACATACAGAAATTGGAAATTGTCTTTTTTGAAACTTGAACGGAATCCTTTTGTCTGTAGGTGTCAAAGACATTCTTGGAATATATGTTTGGCTTCCAATATTGTTTCCAGATATGATCTCTGCTTCTATAACCCAACTTCCCAAATAAAATACAAAATATTGTTAGTTTTTAAGTCTTGAATCGATAAGGTCGGTATTTAATCATCCACAAATTAGCAAAAATACATAAAACCGTTTGATTAAGGTGTCGTTTACCCGAACACTTACCCGTTAAGCGTTTATCGATAAAATCCAACATCACTTACTTAACGGGTAAGATTTTAGTCCATCAAAACGACATTGTATGTACAATTTACCCGGTAAGTGCTAACCATGGTAAGATTCTAAGTTCTTTTATATTCATCCAATAAGATAATGTGATTTGGTAAGCGTGACGCCTAAAAAAAATTATATCAGTCGTATACTTATATTTTATAACTAGAAGCGTGATCGCGCAATGCAGCGAGATACATCACGATTTTAATGTTTCTTTTAATTTTTTATTTTTTTATCGATTTACAGTACGATTTTGGATGGTTTTAGAGAGTGATAATGTTTTTTTTAAATAAGTTTGTTTAATTTAGGCTTAATAATATAATGTTTTTTATATAAAAAAATTAAGTAGTTTGTTAAAATTCATTAATTATCTTATATATTTTAAATTTTTTATATTTAAATTGAGATATTTATCCTGTTTTGATTATGTATTTTTTTTTATTGATTTACAGTACGATTTTGGATGGTTTTAGAGAGTGATAATGTTTTTTTTTAAAATAAATTTGTTTAATTTAGGCTTAATAATATAATGTTTTTTATATAAAAAAATTAAGTAGTTTGTTAAAATTCATTAATTATCTTATATATTTTAAATTTTTTATATTTAAATTGAGATGTTTATCCTGTTTTGATTATGTTTATCATAATTCAAATTTCATAATTTTAGGGTTTGGGAATTAGAGATAATGATTTTGGGGGATAAAGATGGAATTTATTAATTAGGGTTAAAAGCATTTAAAAGTAGTACATATTGCTTTATTAGTTGTTTTTTAAGAGATTTTAAGTAGATTAACATTAAAGAATAGTACATAATGCTTAATGGGTAATTTAAGCTTAATAATATAATGTTTTTTTATATAAAAAATTAAGTAGTTTGTTAAAATTCATTAATTATCTTATATATTTTAAATTTTTTATATTTAAATTAAGATGTTTATCCTGTTTTAATTATGTTTATCAGAATTCAAATTTCATAATTTTAGAGTTTGGGGATTAGAGATAAAGATTTTGGGGGATAAGGATGGAATTTATTAATTAGGGCTAAAAGCATTTAAAAGTAGTACATATTTCTTAATTAGTTGTTTTTTTAAGAGATTTTAAGTAGATTAGCATTAAATAATAGTACATAATGCTTAATGAGTTGTTTTTAAGAGTTTTTTATACCTCTTTTATAATATAGTATAGATATAGATAATATCGATCAAAATATTTATATAATTATAACCAAATCAACTATTATGAAAGATTAATTTAAAGTAATTGACGGGAAGCATAACAAATTGACTTTGAAAATATCATTATCTAACCATCTGTTGATAACTGATATTATGTAGTTCGATTAAAATTAGAGAAATAATATAATCATGATTAAGAAAGTATAAATAATTAAATATACTATACTAAAATATTTGCATATTTATATTATTGAAAAAGGTTCGAACTCATAATCCCAAAGTCAGTTGATAAGTGATATTGTTTTTCCAAGTAATTAAATCTCTTATGATAATTCTAAGCGTGTTTCGTTGACAGAATGAAATTTGATAGAATTGTAATTCGTCGAAGGAATTCGACTTTGAAGTAAAAATTGATATGAAATTGCAAAAAGAAAACCACGACAATTTAGTGATTATTTGTATCAAATCTCATACTAATTTCAACAAATCTCATACTAATCATGACACATCAATACGTATATTTTATGATATTTAATAATATAATTAAACCAAAAAATATTCAATATTGAGCTCATTTTGAAGGTATTGACGAACCGATTACAATGGTATAATTTGTAAAAAAAATAGAAATGTTTTTTTAATGCATTTTAGTTCATATAAATTATTTATGTTTATATGATAAGAGTCTAAAATGAAAAATAAAAAAGTAAGGCTGGATTAAAAGTAAACTACATACCTAGTTATAAGGGTAGTAAATGTAACGTATAAATTAAAAAAGTTGAATTAAGGAGAGATTTAAGAAGCACCGAATGTGGGTGTGCTAATTGAACTAATAATGTAAACTGCATCCAGATACATGTTTAGACGAGAAAATACTGAAGTCGGCTCACGAGAAGACGACATGTGGCATGGTAGTTACTTATTTATTATAGAGTCAACTACGATTTTTCTCCTTGTGGTTTGTTGTCTATAACGATTTTCGTCCCTGGTTTTTGAAAATTGTTTTTTTGTCCTAGTGGTTTCTACTTTATTTCCTTTTTGGTCCCTTAACCTATCAACGTGAGAAAAAGTCATTTTAATCAAGGATAAGTTGGTCATTTCAGTTTTTTCTTTTATTTTTCCTTTTTCTTATTTCCCCATGATTAAACCATATTATAACGGTGCACTTTTAAGACATTTGTTTAAAAAAAGGAAGAAAAAAAAACACCTACCCTATCCTACCCTAAACCCACGTCACCAACTCCCATCCCCACCATAACCCATCTTCTTATCCCCTCCATGCCTTCACCCCATATCGATAACCCCTATTTTTTCCAGCAACCATCTATTTCCAACCCCTCCAATCCCTATTTTTAAAGGCAACTCCTCTCTTCTCCAATGTGAAGGCTTAGCATCAAAAAACAATAATCTAAAAACAAAATCAAAACCAGAAACATAACCCCTAAATCAATTGAAATCAAAACCCCAAACACACACAAATCATCAGGAAAGGAGACATGTTCATCATCTATCTAGGTAACTTCGAAATCTGTTGAATTTCTTGCTTACCAACACACAAAGATGTTTCGGAAGTGGTGGTTGGCTATTAGAGAAGAAGATAGAGAGAGAGAGAGAGAGAGGGTAGAGAATAAATTGGGTGGGGAAGAAGATTGATGGTACATAGGTGGTTTGGATGTGGCTAGAGGTGGTGTTCACCACAGATGGAGGGGGAGAAGGGACATCGTTGTCTGGTTGCTGGTCTGATGGTGGTCGTCGAACGGGAACTGGCAAGAGATGGTAATGAAGTTGGTGGGATGGGAAGGGACTGTCATGCATATACAAATTTCATATATTGTCTCTCTCTCTCTCTTTCACACACACACACACACATATTTATATATATATATATATATATATATATATATATATATATATATATATATATATATATATGGTGCGTTTCTTTTGCAAACCAAGCAATTTGTACAAACTATGCAAACCACTATATTAGGAAATAATAGATATATTTATGGATAATGATTATGATTCATTAATAATGATTGTGATATATATATATATGGAAAATGTTAAGTTTATTCATTATAATCATGATTTTAAATTAAGAAATGTTAAGTTTATTCATTATAATCATGATTTTAAATTAGGAAACATAATAAAATAATATATTGGTTTGCATAGTTTGTATAAATTGTTTGGTTTGCAAAAGAAACATAAATTGTTTGGTTTGCAAAAGAAACGCACCCTATATATTATATATATAATATGATATAAAAATAATGTAAGCTATTATAGAATATATTGTTATTTAATTTTTATGGAAAACTAGATAAAAATTTAAAAAGACCAAAATGCCCTTTAGTTAACAACTTAACATACCTTTTTTTAACAAAATTACTCTGAGGGACGAAAAAAGCAATGATTTGCAAACCATAATGACCAAAAAGGAATTATTAAAGATCAAGGACGAAAATCGTTATAAACATCAAACCATAGGGACGAAAATCAAAGTTTACTCTTTATTATATGTATAGATTGTAAAAATAAATTAATCATATATTTGAAAGATTTTATAAAGATTAGGGTGAATTGTAGATTTGGTCCCTATGGTGTTGTGATTTCTTTGATCATGGTTCTCATTTTATGTTTATTGTGGATATAGTCCATGTGGTATGCAATATATTATGACTAGGGTCCCTAAACACTAACACCGTTAACTTTTAAGGGTTAAGGGCATCATGTGTCTTGCACACAATGGGTATAATAGTCATTTTACTTTTCTCTTTCAATTTATTCTATATATCTTTAAAACAAACAATACTAAATTGTGGATTTGGTCCCTATGCATCACTCATCATCTTTAAAATACATTTATCATCTATTTTAATTTTTTTTTTCATCCAATCTTAATTGTCAAAGTACAAGAAAAATTAATTTGTTAAAGTGCAAAATTTTTTTTTTACTTGTATTTAAAAATAACAATTGTTTGAACCCAACACTACATCCTAAAAAATACAACCTATCAAAATAACAATTGTTTGAAACCAACATTACATCCCCAAAAAGACAACCCATCAAAATACAATTGTTTTATATCAACATTTATGTAGTAGTTGCTGGCAATGGTTTTGTTTATTTTTTCTTGATGACATCTAAGTGACTTGAATGGGAGGTACATTAATCCTTTTCATAAAATGTATAGAGCATTTGGTACCTGTCATTTACATAAAATTACATTGTACGTCCCTAAATCAAAATAAGTATGGAAAATGTCTCTGTAGTTTACATTTTCACACGCCTTCGGTTCCTTTGCCCTAACACCGTTAAAAGAATTTGTTAAATAGGTGAAATAGGAGGACAATTTAGTCATTTCATAATTCTTTTTATTTTCTATTAAAATTACGGGGACCAAGAATGTAATTTATTAACAATAAATATTTATTTATTTTCTTTTAGAGTGAATTGCAAATTTGGTCCCTGTGGTTGTTGTTTTTCTCACATTTGGTCCATACAAAATTTTTATTGCAAGAAATCTTTGTGGTATGCAAAAGTGCTCGGATTTTGTCCCTCATACTAACTAAGACTCGCTTTCGCTACAGCTCCGGTGGGTTCCCTTAACCAAGCCACTGTCTATGAGTCGCTGGCCTTAAGAACGCTGGTTTTAAGAATGAGTGATTGCCCTTCTCCGACCCCTGGATGCCGAAGGCGTCCTTGGGGCAATCTCGATCCCGGATATTACCCATCCGCCAGGAGAGTTTATAAACAAATACAGATCTTTCGCTCCACTTAGCCTTATCCCTCTCTAGGGGTATTTTAGTTCTGTTAGACTCCCTTCCGTTAAACCCCCTCATGTGAAACCCCCTCATGGGTCATTTTGCCTATTTTATTCATTTTCACTAAAAATAACAAACCACATGGACCAAAATTGCAATTTACTCTAAAAGATATATATATATATATATCTTCCTCATACCCTCGCCTTCCCCCCAATATCTTCACTACTTCCAAGAAATATGAGGAATTGTCGGAGCTCGTCACCCTTTGATACCCACATGGGTCCTGTTCTTTCTTCTCCAATCAACGTTTATCTCATCTGGTACGGTAAGTAGCTTCCAACTCAGAAGCTACCTATTAAAGACTTTTTACTATCAATCTCCACCACCAAACGTCGTGCCGCTCCTCCCCCTTTTGTTTCCTACTGGTTGCATACGGTATCACTCTACACCGACCAAACCAACGCCAACATCTCCCGCAACATCCTCATCGTCGGAGAATATTCCGATCGAAATACACCCATGGAACTCACCTCACTCGTCTCACCATACAAGACATCATTGCCTCATACGTCTGATCGGCTCCGTTCACCGTCGATCATAAAAATGGGGTTTACCTGGTCTTGACTTCCGGCGACGTCACCGTACAAATTGAGATATGGCACGATGAGAGTGTAGTCACCGATGATCGAGATTTATACGATGCCTTTTGAGTTGATCTCAGATCTCACACCATATCAATCGATACATCAAGTCTCTCCTCGGTTTTGCTAACGGAAAAAATAAAAAACATCGATTAGATGTTTTGCGGCTGAATTCTTGCAAATTCGTTGTTTACTTGATGGAGTTTTGTTTGTTTTTCTTCAAGGTTTTTTTATCTCGAAACTCCAAACAAGACTTGATCAATTGAAAGATAGAGGGGAGGGGGAGATAATAGGGAAGTAGTCACACCGGCAGGGAAGATATATATAGGGTCAGGTTCATGGGAAAACCTTAAAAAAACGAAAAACTGAGGAACACCCTGATAGCCATTCATCTGGACGGTATGCACTTGTGCATACAAGTAATTTATAACATGCACATGTGCATATGAACAAATGCATATAATGCACACGTGCATAAAACCAAAACATAACTTAATTTACTTGTATGCACAAGTACATACCGTCCAAATGAATGACTACCGCCTACCAGATGTTCCTTAATTTTCCATTTTTTTGAACTTTTCTTTGAACCTCCCTCGATATATATATATATATATATATATATATATATATATATATATATATATATATATATATATATATATATATTTTAGAGTAAATTGCAATTTTGGTCCCCGTGGTTTGTTGTGCTTAGTGAAAATGACTAAAATAGGCAAAATGACCCATATACCCTCATGTGCAAGGCACATGAGGGGGTTTAACGGAAGGGAGTCTAACAGAGTTAGCATGAGGGACCAAATCCGATCACTTTTGCATACCACAAAGATTTTATTGCAATAAAATTTTTATAGGAACCAAATGTGAGAAAAACAACAAACCACAGGACCAAATTTGCAATTCACTCTTTCTTTTAAAACTACTGGAACTAAGAATGTAATTTGATAATATCTATCTTTCTCTCTAATGTGAATCATAGACACAAACCATATATATATATATAGTCTTAGATTCATTTGAGAAATGGTAAATATATGAGAAATAGAGAAGTAATCCTAGCCATTCACACGGTCAAGATCGGATTTGACTGGTCAAAAGTTGCGGCTTTGACTGGTCAAAAGTTGCGGTTCTTCCAAAAATAGAAGGACAATTTCGTTATTTTTACAAAATACACGGGCTGTGTTCATATATGAACCTGTATAATTCACATATGAACTATATGTTCATATATGAACCAGTGCAATTCACATCTGAACTCTTTTAACTGATTCATATATGAACCTTTGTGATTCATATATGAATCAGTGGAACTAACTAACAGATTCATATATGAACCTTTGTGATTCATATATGAACCAATTAACTGATTCATATATGAATCTGTATGAATCACAAAGATTCATATATGAATCAGTTGAACTAATTAACAGATTCATATATGAATCTTTGTGATTCATACAGATTCATATATGAACTCATCCCGTGTATTTTAAGAAATTACCCCTCTACCTTCTATAGACCACGCAAGGAATTATCCTGTGCTTCGCGGTCAAAGCCGCAAATGTTGACCAGATGAATGACTAAAATTACTTCTCTATTTCTCATATTTTTACTATTTCTCAAATGAACCTCTCCCTATATATATATATATATATATATATATATATATATATATATATATATATATATATATATAGGGTTAGGTTCTTTTGTTAACCTTAGTTTTGTTGTTAACTATATGAACTAATCTAAACCATCAATCTTAACAATGGATGCTTGAGATTAAAACTAGATTTTTAATTAATAAAATAGGTTTTATTTATTAAATAGATATGTGAACATTTGTGGTTAAGGGTAGTTTGGGGATTAAAACATTCATTATTTAAAACCCATTAAAAAGACTCATTAATGTTTCCTTACACCACAATTTGTAACCGATAAACATTAATGGCGGAAGGGTAGAAATTCAAAATTAAAGATGAACATATGTGTTTTATGCAATGTTTTATGTTTGTAAGGTGTTCATTGATGTTCTCATCTATCAATGTTTGTAAGATGGTTAGCAATGTTTGTAAGGTGTTCATCGATGTTCCCATCTATTAATGTTTGTAAGATGAACATATGTGTTCATCTCATGGATGTTCATCTCTATCAGGGATGTTCATCTCTATCAGGGATATTCATCTCTATCGATGAACATTTGTGTTCATCTCTATCGATGTTCATCGTTGTTGCGTTCATTTCAAGGATGTTCATGTGTTTTCTGAATTAAAATGAATGCGAGATAATTTTTTTGAAAACAACGACTATATGATTTTAACAAACATATGAACCGGAAGACTTTGGTAATATTGATATGATTTCAAAAATATGTTGTACATGGAAAAAATAATGTAATCGTAACATACAATATAGTTATCACTACAAAAAAGATGCTTATCACCAGCCATATCCGTCGGTGATCTGTCGGTAAAAGTGAAATATGTCGGTGATCCGTCGGTAAACGGTCCTTGGTATTTCAGTGATCGGCGTTCAGATTACCGACGGATCACCAACGGAAATTACCGATGGATCACCGAGCCTTATATTTTCGACGGATCACCGACGGCGTGGATAATTTCTGACGGATCACCGACGGTCACCATTTTTCGACGGATTTCCGACGGAATGTCACCGACGGATCATTTCCGACGGTGTTAGCGACGGAATTCCTACGAATATTTAATAAATAAAAATTAAATTAAAAATCATTTACCGACGGATCATACATACATACATGATCATATACATACATATATACATGATCATATACATACACACAAGATAATATACATACACATACATACATACATACATGAGCATATACATACATACATACATACATACATATAATACATACATACATGAGGTTGGAAAAAAATAAATAAAGTAATTACAGACGGATTACCGACGGACATCAGAAAAAAATAATTATTTATTAAATTATTAAATTTACCGACGGATTACCAACGGGTTTAAATATTAAAAAAAATAATTTTATGTCTGCCTGTGATCCGTCGGAAATAGATATATTTACCGACGGATCACGACGGATAGTGTATCCGTCGCAAATGTTATTTTTCCGTCGGTGTTCCGTCGGAAATTACCGACGGATCTTGTCTGTCGGAAATCTTGGTCAAAAATAAGCAATTTTCTAGTAGTGTATGGAAGCTTCATTTTTGTAACCCCCAATAAAAATTAATGAAATATTGGTTACTTACAAAATAACGTTTATACCATTTTACAATAAATATATACACAAATTAAACAACAACCGACCTTGCATTTCTATTGGTTGAGCAAGGTTCATAAAGTTAACAAGAAATGATTGGTTAACAAATGATCATTGCTCTCTCTCTTTCTCTCTCTCTCTCTCTATATATATATATACACACGTGTGTGTAAACACGAAGACAATATATAATGAATAATATACACTATATATGCATACATGCACAAAATATATATGTAAGAGTGTATATATTAATATATATATATATATATATATATATATATATATATATATAATACACTGTAACGCCCGTAATTTCAGTACCTCCTTTGCGTGTACCCCTTTTTGCTTACCTGTAATCATAACCTCAATTAGGATTGGTTTAAAGAAATGGGCTTTCGTATTGGAAATGCTTCGGGTTAAAAGTTCGAATTTTTGGACGCCGTGTACCCCTGGGCGACTGTGCCTGCGATTGTGACAGAGGTCACTCTCGTGGGGCACAATCCCTGCCCCTGTACCGAGAGTTTTGACAGTCGGGCGACAATGCCCGCGATTGTGTCAGGATGTCACTATCGCGGGGCAATGTCGCGAGCCTTGTACCGCGGGTGGCTTGATTCCAGCGATAATGTCACGCGATTGTGCCATGGGCATAGTCGCCGGGCACAGTCGCGGTCAGCCCCAGACTTGTTTAAATCCCGAATTTTCAACCCTCTTCCATTTACTCTTCACCCATTCCTTCCCCTTCTCTCTCAAACGAACCCTTAGATCCAATTAGGGTTTTCTTGCTTTTGAAACCTCAAAACCTTGAATTTAAAGGAGGATCTTCCTCACCAAGCTAGGATTTGGATACGAAGGTTTGAAGCTCACCATCTCATCCTCATCTTCTAGAGTTTCATCAAAACCTTCCCCAAACCCTTTTCACCCTTTTTGAATACTTGAAGGTTGAGGTTTATATTTGGGGCCCTAGAAGCTTATTGTTGGTAGATACAAGTTGGGAGCAAGGTAATATTCTCTTTTCTTCATCTTTGAGAAATTAGGGTTTTGGTCTATGTGGAGATCTCCATGTAAAATGTTCGGGGAACTATTCTAAAGGGTTGGAGTTAAATATTGAGGGTTGAAATTTATGGATCTAGGTTTTGGAGATTTTGACTTGAGGATTCAAGTTTCGTCAAGGAAGCTCAAAGTGGGGTAAAATCTAGATTTAGCCTAAATCTAGCAAGGTGAGTTCAAGTTGATTTGTGAAAACGTTGTACATGCCAAAATATTTATTTTAAAGCATCTATGTGTTTTACATGAAATTATCAACTGTTGAGTTGTTTGGTAACTTTTGATTATTCGAAGTGTTTAGATTATTAAACCTTGTAAAACACCACATTTGGGATTTTGGGATATTTTGATAAATGTGTCACAAAGGAATGTGACTTGGTGATTTATTGCATAAATGGGTATTTGGTCAAAAATGCACTTTTAAGTGTTTGTCGGGTTTTATGCATCATTCATGAAATGAGATACTTTGAAAAATACGAAGGTGTGAGTCCTTTGGTTTTGGGTCGATCCCGACCTTGGGAACGCTTTAGAAAATGATAATCCTTTTTGGGTTTTGGGCCGAAGGCCAAATGTGACTTGAGAAACACAGTTTTGGGAAAGATGTATTTTGGTTTATGTAACCACTTTGGCTCTCGTATTTTAGCCGAACGTACATTATGCCTTTTGGGGCTTGGTTTGCACTCAAATGAGTCTTTAGAACATTTGTTCAGTTTTGGTAGCCTGTTAAGGAGCCTTGTCGTATGGTGTACCTAGTTGCATCTCATTTGTGAGTTACGTGTATTGGATGCGTTAGTTCATCCGTTGGAGTCATGTAACGTGTTAGGTTGTAATGCAATGGATCCATAGGCATAGAGGTTGGTTTTTATCGTGTAAATGGGATAAGATTCCTGTGTTTTAATCTGGAAATAGGCGTTGATGATATGATGTAAGTCCTACATAATCAAGTGTGTCAAGGACGGAGAGATCCCAAGGTAAAGATCTGGATATGATTGAACTTGGTGATTCTTTGGAACTAAAGACTTGGATTGAGTTGATGTTCAAATGACTAAAGACCAGGAGAGGGTTGATGTCTACCGTGACTAAAGACCTGGATAGGGTTGATGTCTACCGTGACTAAAGACCTAGATAGGGTTGATGTCAATGGTTGTTTATCCTTGAAGATACACTTATAACATACATCTGTGGCTTAACTTTGTGTACCCGCCACATTCAATGGAATCGGGTCTTCCCCGTCACCGAAAGGTGTTGTTTTGGGTACTGAGTCTGGTGTCCATGTCTTCGGTGACATATTTCATATGATATTTATTAACCATGATTTATGGGTTGAGTGTTATTCCCCACCCGTGCTTTGGGTGTTTTGGGATGTGAAGTGTTATTCACGGTATCACAATTGGGAGTCGATTTATATTCACGTTTTGAGTGAGTTTTGGATCACATCGTTTTATAAAGAATGGTTGTTTTGGAACGTTGTCTTTAATGGTGTAAACTGTGGAAAACGAGTCGTCTCTATTTCTAAAGTAAATTAGTTGAAAGATCTTGATTTGAATTGATTTCCTTTCTTTTAAAGATATATCTATTCATGTTAAAACTCTTGAACTCACTAGACGTTAGCCTAACTTTTTATTTGTCGGCATGTGCATCAGGTTTTAGTTGGGGTTGGTCCTAGTGGTGCTATGAAGAGATGAACACTAGCTTGCGTGAGAGTGAGTAGCTTGGCGAAGTCTTCCGCAGTTTGGAGATAGCGACACTTATTGGGTTTTAGTAACATCTGTCCTTATTATGGACTGTAGGTACAGAATGAATGTATGTATGGATGTTAAATCTTAAATTGTGGTTGTAGATGAATCTTTTATTGATGTATTTAGAAAATTTTTAATTAGTTGCTATTTTCAGAATTCGGGGTGTTACAGACACACACACATATATATATATACACACACAGAAAGAAGTACATCATCGGCGAGCGAGAAACGAAAAAGCTCTCATCTCCGGCAACTTTTCTGGTGAAAGCTACGACTGTGGCCATGTTTCCACCTCATCACACACATAATGCACACAGAAAACAAACAACAGACAGAGAACACAAACAAAACACATCCATAGGCGGAAGGCTTAAGGGGCTATGGGGAGCTGTGCTTTTGTTTCTCGCTATAGCATTTTATGCATAATGTAATAATAACATTATAATTCAAATTTTACTTTGGCCCTCACATAAACACCACCCAATACGATAGAAATCAAGTTTAAGCAAATACTTTAATTAACATTTACTTGGCCTATTCATTATTTAATGCTAAATATTGTTTACATTGTTAATTTGATTGTGCTAAATATTGCTTGTTTTATAGTTAGGGTTAAATAAACGATTACCCAAGACTATGTTTAACTACAAACTAATCCAACCCAATCTCTCTTAAAAAATTAATTTTTCTCTTTTCCACCTATCTAATTTTCAACCTCAATCCAATCTTACATATTTTATGGTTTATTAGTGATCCAACACAATCTCAAATATTTTTAAAATATGTATATATTTAATATTTTATTATATCTATAATACTCTTTTGAGTAAACTACACTTTTGGTCCCTGTGGTTTCCCGAAAGTAACACCTTTTGTCCCTACAGTTTCAAAAATATAGTTTCGCCATCGTGGTATGCAAAGACGACCGGGTTTGGTCCCTGTCACTAACGTTAAATGAAGAGTAGTTTGGTCTTTTTTCACTTTTAATCACATTTTTTTATAAAATAAATAAGTATGTTAATCAGAGGGACCAATTTTGTAACTTATATATATATATATATATATATATATATATATATACCCACACACACACACGTATGCCTAATCGTCCACCCCTTACCCCACCGGCCCTTCTTTGGCGATCCTCTCAGACGAACCCATCCACATACCGGCGAAATCGGAAGGTCTAATATATATAGGGGTTCGATTTTCGTTGCACTGAATCTGGAAGGTTTAAAAACCCAAATCCCTTCCAAATTTGTTTCTGCAACTCCGATTAACATCTAAAAATTGAAGAAGCCCGACGGTTACCCAGGAAGTCTTCGTCGGCCCTATCCTACCCCTATCCCTGTCGATGACCTTCAACAGACCTTTGATCGATCCCGTCACCAGATGAACACTTTGATCGATCCCGTCACTTCAAAAGTGATGACCTCCTCACCTGTTGGTCACTATCACCGACTCCCACACCGCTTTTCTCCTTCGACTGACCACTGCAACCTGTTTTGGATTCAAAAGACCTACAAATTTTTGGATTTCATTTTCCAACAACTATTTTGGATTCGAAAGACCTACAAATTTTCGGATTTCATTTTCCAGCATCTATTTTTTGAATTCCTTCTACTCCCACTTTTGTATTTTTTTTGGGAGGAAGTTGTAAAGGAGTTCATCTCATAGGGTTTGGTTTGGGTTTTATTTGGATTTTGATTTGGGATTTATTTTGGTTTTGGTTTTGTTTTGATTTAGGTTCATCGATTATTTGAATCACGGGTATTTGGTGTTTGGGCTTTATTTCGATGTTGCTGTTTGGATTTGAGTTTGACCGGAGTGACCAACAATAGAGAAGATGACCGGAAAATGTGATGGTAGTTTGCCTGGAAAAGATGGCCGGAAAGATGGTAAGGGGAAAGGGTGTCATTATTTTTGTGGAAGCGTGGATGACACTTGTCATTCTCTTAGTGGATGAAGATGATTCTTTTTAAAGTTTTAACAGAAAATAAATATAAAAACCTAAAAAGACGAAAGTACCCCTCATCTAACAGATTTTTTAATGGTCGTTAGTGACAGGGACCAAACCCGGTCGTTTTTGCATACCACGATGGCGAAACTGTATTTTTAAAATTGTAGGGACGAAAGGTGTTACTTTCGGAAAACCATAGGACCAAAAGTGTAGTTTACTCTATTCTTTTTAACTATTCTTGAATATAAAATATAGATAAAAAGCTATATTTTAAAACACAATTATAATAATAAAAAACTTACAATTGAAAATAAATAAAACAACTTACAAAAAAAGTATGGAATTAGTTATCTTTGTAATACGATAAGATTTATCAAAAAAAAAAAAAAAAACCAACCAATGAGTTAATGACAAGTGTCAATATCTATATCTATACTACTTTATTAAAATTCTAAAACAGATTATCGGTTTTTTGGAAAGCCTAATTTTTCTCCCCACGTCGTCTCCTTCCCGAAGTTTTCTGCAATCACTCCCTCTGACAACATTCTTGAAATCAATTCTTCTTCTCATGGAATCCGTAATCACTCCTTCCTTCTTGTTAACTTGTTGTAGATAAATGATTAATTTCTTATAATGTCTGCAAAAATGATAGATGTTTTGTTGAATTTTTTGATTTCAGGATTAGCAGGGGTGACGAATTTTGTTCACTCGTATGACGTTGTTGCTAAAAAATGGACCAGGTTTGATCCGATTCTTCATTGTTATTATGTTTAATTCGTTAATTTGCTTAGAAATCGAATGTTGATTTGCGAATTTTTTTCAGAATGCGATCGGCTGGGAAGGCACCTTTACTAAGGGCTGCTGATGCATCAGTGAGCAGCTGCTGATGCATCAACAGCTGCTCATGCATCATGATACTTAACCCCTAAAAATCATGAGGATGGATGATACTTAATTTGTTTGAGGAGTTAGGGTTGTGATTTTGTGATAAGGTTGATGCTGCACTGCTAGGGTGGCATAGTTCGTGCTGGACATTCGACTGATGATCTTTTTGTGCTAGATTTGACTAATGAAAAATACAAATGGCACCGATAAGCTTCTTCAATGAAAGTTTCGACTTATATCCTTATCTCTGATTGCAAATTGGAAGATTTCTAGCTGGTGAGTGTTTTCAAAAGCTTGAATTTTATAATGTCTTTAAATGGGTGTTTGAATTCGTATAGTTAAATTTGATTTGGGATCTTGTTCTTCAATTTACAAAATTAGGTTTCTGAATTTTGTTTTTTTTTTGTTCTCCTAACTACAAAATGCATGTGTATTTTTGCTCTCTCATTCTTTCAAACCTTCTATGTTCAGACTGATGGTAACGTTCCAAACACACTTTAGATAGCAAATTGTGAAATTGTTAAACCTAGCGTAGCAGTAGCAAAACACATATCACAGGTGAGTCCAAAATTTATCTGAAAATTGTTGGTTTCGGTTCCACATCATCATCATAAAATACCTCTTCTTTTCTGAATTCAATGTCTAATCTTATTTATAAATGTTGATGTTTGTTTAGTTCAATGAAAAAACACGATCACCCAATGTAAAGAAGTTTAAAACGGTCATACATCCTGTATTTCTCAGTGCCCCTGAACCCTTGTCTTTTCTTTTTCTCTGTTGATGACAATGTTGTTTATGGTCATGGTTGGTTTAATAGTCCATTTTTTGTTTTTTGCACTTCTATATCAAAGTGAAGCATCATCTTTTTTTCTCTACATGTTATATGATATGGACAACACAACCAATTAAATTTGTGTAAAGATTTTTGTTTCAACAATTGGATAACAAAAAGTAGCAAGAACGTCGACTAATATCGGTCAAAAGGCAAGCAAAACGGACACAATTGGTGGGGGATACGTACAAAAGACGGCCAACTGCACGGAGTGCTTCATTTTCTGTTGATTTTGAGCTAGATTTTGATCCTCACAGATGTGCATTGTTGATCTTTGCTCATGGTAAGTCGGAAAACTAATTTTTGTGTTGTTGAAATGTCCTTGAAATTTTATACTAAACTTGTCAAGACTCTTCTAATTAGAAATATGATGTCCTTTAAAAAATCAAAACTTCGTGTCTGGGATCAATTAAAAATGTTTTTGGGAGTTGCTTTTTAATTGGCTTTGCCATTCATCTGTATGCCCTCCCTCATCTAAGCAGGGCAGTCCTGGGGGTGTGCCGGTGCCGCCGCCGCACGGGGCCTCCGATCGTCGGGGGCCTCCGATTTTATTTAACCTTTTTTATATATTAATGTTATTAGATATAATAAAATAAAGTCATGCAATAATAGAAAAAAGGCCTTTGGTGGATTGGCAAGCACTTTGCCTGCAACACCCACAACCTAGGTTCAAATCTTCTACATGACAACATTTTTCATGTTCTTTTTTAATTTTAAATAGCCTTTTAGGATTTTTAATTCTTTTTAATGTTGTTTATTCCATAATTATATATTTCATCTTTAATTATTTTTCTATTGTTCCTTTAATATTATTTATTCCTTAATTATATATTCCTTCTTAATTTTTTTTGTGGTTCCTATAAGACTGTTTTTCCTTATCATTTTATTTTTGCATTTTTTTTTCTATAACATTTTTTTCTAATTAATTTTTTTTGAACGTCAAGTTAACACACGCACACGTTCCCGGGGTATCCGGACTCCTACTTAAGGGTGCCACCCGACTAATCCCCGTCGACCACGGCCCAACCCAATTAAGGGTACCAAGCCTATGATCTCGATGTCACAGGATGCTCACCACGGGGTTCGAACCTGTAGTCAGAGATACCATCCACTGACCCTCCCAGGATGTCACCACTATATGTTTTTTAGGACACTTTTTATTTTTTAGTATTAATGTTCTTTTAATAATAATAATTCAATAAAATTTTCTTGTTAATATGTGTTTTTTTAATTATATTGACTAATTTTATGTAAAATAGGATGTCTTCAACTAGAAAATTTAAATAAGGTTATTTTAAACATCAAAAAAAGATGGAACAATTTGTAATTATCAATAGTGTATATATGTGTTTTCGAAAAATGAACATAGTTGTATCAATTTCTTATTGAAAATGAAAGACAACTTATGTTCTCTACTAAGGTATAAACTATTTGTCTTATATATCATGCGTTGTACTTATTATGTAATTAATTTTAATTTTGTTATTAATTAACTTTCTATTCTTATCAACAAATTAGTTATTAGAGATTAATGACCATTGATTTAACGATGTAAATATCAGTTTTATTTTTAATTGAATCATGTTTATAATTATTTTATGCTTCCACACTTTAAGAATTTATTTTTAAATTTAAATAAATAATATAACTGGAAAAAAATTAATACGGACACATTCAAATCTTTGCACAAGGCCTCCAAAATGTCAGGGTCTATTTTCTTAAAAAATATTTTTACCTTTTATTTCTGTTGCGTAAATTAAAGCATGGATTTAGCTTTGTTACTGTTTTTTATACCCATTAGAATCAATGTTCAACGTAGATCGGTTTAACTTGGATCAGACCTTCTTACTGTGATTATTTTGTTTCATGGTAAATGAGAGAAGCAGATCTAAACACATATGAGATCTAAACACATAGGATTGTAATATGAGTTTTCTTTTTCTTGATCCGTTTTGTTATTAGATGAGTTTTATCCTTTATCTTTCTGTGTGAATAGATGGAGTTGTTCTTTCTAGAACATGAATACTTTTGGGGTTTCTTCGATCAATGAACCCTTTTTTTATTAGTTAATTTTCACTTTCGGGTATCTGTTCGATCAAATGGTTCAAGTGTAGCCAACTTGGGACTAACAATAATGTTCATATTAATATTTTGTTTGAGTCCCATTATATCAAATCTGTTTCATCAGGTTTCACTATATTAATATTTTGTTTCATTACCTTTCCATTATGTTTCACTATATCAAATTTGTTTCATCAGGTTTCACTATATTAACATTTTATGTTTCATCAAGTTTCACTATATTAATATTTTGTTTCACTATATCATATCCATTATGTTTCACTATATTAATATTTTGTGCCTGGAGGTAATATTGAAGATTCCATATGAATATAAACTTTCATTAATTGGATGATCAATCATTGATTCATAAGAATCAGAAAAAATTATTTGATTTGTACTTTGCGTATGAATCAATTTGTGTTTACCTAAATTAAATGTTTCATGTTTAAATTAATAAAGGATCAATATTACCATATATAAAATACATTAAAATTAAATAATTAAAACTATAATAATAATAACACTTGCCATATATATTATGAAATTATGTAAAAGACTAAAATAACCTTATCAATTAAAAATAAAAATAAAAAAATGAAATTCAATGATTGGTTAATTTCGGTTTCCAAAGTTTTCAATGTAATATTGGTTTCCAATTGATCCCGAGAGAGAGAGAGAGAGATAGGTTCATACGAGAATGGTAACGATTTAAAAGAATAAAGGGACAATTCTGGACCAATCATAATTATTAAACAAATAATTAATTTTTTAAATAAAGAAATAAATAAAAGGGTATTTTCGTCTTTTTTTATTCCTGATTATTTTAGGATAATCTTCAGCTACTAAATATAATTGATTTCCAAATTATTAACTCTCTCTCTCTCTATCTCTCGATTTAAACCTAATCCTTCTTCTGATGATCACGTATCCATAGGGCTGATTTGAGAGGGCCGGTTCCAGAGATGAAGAGGATCGATTTGAGAGGGTGTTTCAGGGATGGATCGATCGGGGGCAGCAAGTTTTTCTTCTCTCGATTATCACCGACAACACCATAATTTCTCAGCCCACTCTACTTTCCTCAGCCTATGCCGTCGTCACCACCACCACCACCGCCACCTCCACCGCTATCATTCATTTATTTCATCTCCGCTGCAGATGTATCACAACATCACCGGATTCAGTAATAATCGGCCGATGCGCACGAACGCGGAGTCGGTGGTGGAGCCGTCGGAATTGTCCGGTAGGAACGCTTACGACATCCTAGGGGTTTCTGAGTCTTGTACTTTTGCAGAAATCAAAGCTTCTTTCCGGAAATTGGAGAAGGAAACTCATCCCGATATTTCTCAATCGGCCGATGGATTTTATAATTCCAACCGATTCGTGCAAATTCACGCGGCTTATGAGGTGTGAAAATGTTTTGAATGATAATTCTCGTTATGTGCTTGTTCGACGCTTGCACCAATGGCAATGGGTAGCATATATATTGTTTGTGTTATGAATTAATAAAATTTACGAGTTTTATATGGATGAAATTTTCAGGAATTTTCAGGAAATTAATCATGGTCATTTGTTTTTTAGTTTTGATTATTTATGATATTATTTGGATGAGCACATATGATTTAAAGTTGCAAACCTAATAGAAACATTTTGTCTAAGTTATTTAGAACAAAATCACATATGATTTCAGTGTTAAGTATTATAGCCAAGTTATTTAGTACAAAATCATATATGATTTGGTGTCAAGTATGAATTTGGTGTTAAGTATTGTGATTTTGGTGTCAAGTATTATAGCCAAGTTATTTAGTACAAAATCATATATGATTTTGGTGTTAAGTATGAAATTGGTGTTAAGTATTTAAAACAAAATCACATGTGATTTAGGGTTGCAAACTAATAACATCATTTACTATAAGGTATAATCACATGTGATGCATACTACACTTAAGCAATCTGTCAAATTTATTTACAATATAATCATAAATGATTTTGGATTGCATATTGTACACTATATAATCATCTGTGATTTGGGTTACATATTCGGGATTTGCTTGAAAAAACAAACAGACCAGGTAAACTACCAAAATGGATTAACCGGATTTGATTTAATAAAGGAAAAGGATAAATACGTTTTTGATTTGAATTAAATATTATAATCCATGTTTTTTGGAAGTTAATACTATCCTAAATTATCCATAACATAATATGACTTTATTGCTCTTTTACTCTTAATTTTAGAAACTATTATTTTTGGAATTAATTTAAAAAATGATTGGCTGAGAATCGTCCCTTTATTTTTTTAAATACACTATGTTCTCGTTTGAACCCACCCCTATATATATATATATATATATATATATATATATATATATATATATATATATAAAACAAGTAGAATATGTAGAAATGGAGTACCATAAGTTCCCAGAGAACATTTTCTGCTCAGGTGGCAACACCGGAGGTCATGAAGAAGATGATGGTTGGGTGATCACCTTCACAATGAACATTTGAATATATCTCAGGTACATTTATATTTGTTTGAGTCCCATATTGGCTAGATACAACAGACCTTCAAAATGGTCTATATATATGTATATAACAATCTTCTCTTTGTAAAAGCTGTTTTTAGAAAGAAAAAAAAATTCAAAAAGTGTTCAATCGGAATCATACTAATTGTTCTTGGATCAATTGCCTTTCATACTTTGTTGTATTAGAGCAGTTTGATCTTTCGTTGCTGACTTTACACGTAAACATCAAAAAGCAAACTTGGAGAAAACTATCACTCATCAAAAAGGTAAATTGGAGAAAAGTATACAACGAACAACAAAACCAAACATCAAGCCAACCATAATTGAATGAGATAGAAAAAGTGTATGATGGAGAGAAAGAAAAAAGGTTTACGTTATCCAAGATTTTAGTAATTGCTACAAATAAAGTTATGTAAACTCAATCAGTGTATTATGAAGAGAAAGAAAAAAAGTTTACGTTATCCAAGATTTGAGTAATTGCTACATTTAAGTGTGAGTTTGAACATTTTTCTCAAGTGTAGAGTAACACTCTATGATAAATCTTCTTCCACATCCACTTTTGGCTATAAGTTTTCCATGGATCCTGCCAAGAAGATCATACCCATAATCATAGTCTTAAATGCAATTAGATTGTGGAACAGTTTGTGGAGCCACTGTTATAGCTTTAGGGAGTACTTTGTAGTGTGAATGTCATCCCTTTGTCTTCTTACTGGATTTCTTTTTATGTGGTCTATTTTCTGCATGGTATGGTTTAGCAATTGGATGGTTGATGTTAATTATGAAATATATTTAAGGTCTTATGATCCACAGGTTAAGAATGATATGGTAGTAGAACAGCTCACATCACATATACATACATAAATATGCATCTCTTTGGTATCATGACTGGTGCTATTTATGCTTCCCAAAAGAGGTTGTTGTTGATGTATCTGTTTGGAATTAAAGAGTAAACTACGATTTTCATCCTTGTGGTTTATTGTTTATAACCAATTTTGTTCTTGACTTTAAAAGTTGCTTTTTTGGTCATTGTGGTTTACAATTCCTTTCCCTTTTCGTCCATGAAACTAATATTCTCAAGGACTAAAAGCGAAAGGAGTTGTAAACCACAATGATCAAAAAATCAAGATCAAGGACGAAAATAGTTATTGTTAGAAGATGAATATGGTTGAAGGAGACGATGAATATACTGAAGGTTTGAAACCTCGATATATTGATTGAGAGAAAACGTACAATACGAAAAGTAAATAATGAGTTATCTAACCTAGACAATAAGATACAACATATTTATACATAGACTAAATGGGCTTGGGCCCTATACTAAATGGGCTTGGGCCCTCTACACATATACATTAACATCCCCCCTCAAACTCAATCGGGAGAAGAATGAGCTAGATGGAGTTTGGAACTAGATCACGAAACCGTCCTGGTAGATGAGCTTTAGTGAAAATATCAGCCGGTTGATCAAGAGTCGAAATAGGAAGAAGCTGAATCATCTTACGAGTCACATGTTGACGAACAAAGTGACAGTCAATTTCAATATGCTTTGTGCGCTCGTGAAAGACATCATTGTTAGCAATCTGAATCGCACTGTTGTTGTCACACCACAATGGAGTTGGAGACTGTTGAGGAACCCCCATGTCAGAGAGTAGACAGCGTAACCACACAAGTTCTTGAGTCGTGTCAGCTAGTGCTCGATACTCAGCTTCAGTACTGGATCGAGCTATGAGAGATTATTTCTTGCTCCGCCAAGATATAAGAGAGTCTCCAAGAAAGAAACAGTAGCCGGTAGTGGAGCGAAGATCATTCATGTCACTGTCCCAATCAGCATCAGAAAAACCTCGCAAAGTCAATGATGAGGTGGATGGAAAATGAAGACCATGAAACATGGTCCCTTTTAAATATCGAAGAATGCGTAGGACAACAGCGTAGTGATCAGAACAGGGTGCAGACATGAACTGACTGACAATATGAACAGCATAGGCAATGTCAGATCGAGTTACTGTCAGGTAGACAAGTGACCCCACTAACTGGCGATATAAAGTAGGATCACGTAGAGGAGGTCCAACATTCGGAGCCAAGTGAAGGTTGTGCTCAAGAGGAGTGGATGCAATTTTGTTGTCAGTAATCCCAGCTTTTGACAAAAGATCTGAGGTGTATTTGGCTTGACAAAGATAAATTCCCGATGGATTGGAGAGCACCTCAAGACCAAGAAAATAGTGTAAAGAGCCAAGATCCTTCATCTCAAAACAGGAGCTAAGAGATGTCTTGAGATTAGCTATGCCTGTAGAGTCACTGCCAGTAATAATCATATCATCCACATATAGAAGAAGTAAGATTGTACCAGCCTCAGTGGTCCGAGTAAACAGTCCTGAATCATAGTTGCTGGGTGAGAAGCCCAGAGAGGTGACTGTGGAACTGAATTTCTCAAACCAA
Organism: Arctium minus; assembly: GCA_954870635.1. Classification (NCBI taxonomy): domain Eukaryota; kingdom Viridiplantae; phylum Streptophyta; class Magnoliopsida; order Asterales; family Asteraceae; genus Arctium; species Arctium minus. Next base: position 7,318,071 of record OX941096.1, on the reverse strand, counting down.
GCTCGCGGAGCTTGCTTGAGTCCATAAAGAGCCTTCCGAAGACGACAAACATGACCTTGTGGAAGTCGAACGCCTGGAGGAGGTGTCATGTAGACTTCCTCAGAAAAGTCACCGTTCAAAAAGGCATTATTAACATCCATCTGAAAGAGAGGCCATTGTTTGGTAGCTGCGATGGCGAGAAGACTACGAACAGAAGTGACTCGAGCAACAGGTGCAAAATTCTCCTCATAATCAATACCGTACTCTTGATTGAAGCCCTTGGCCACAAGACGAGCTTTGTACCGATCAATAGAGCCATCAGATTTGGCGAAGGTAGACCACTTCAATCATCCGTCCAACTTTACGGCCGAGTCCAAGGATCTGCTTGGTCTTTGGATCCTGTACAACACAACCAGAAGAATGAAATAAAATGATCAAATTTGATTCAAGAAGCTGCGCAATCGAAACTAAGCTCAGAGATAGTTTCGGAACATTTAGAACATCCGGTAATTGTATATGAGGAGTGGAAATGTTTCCACTAAAGGATACCGGTAGGCCAGTGTTGTCAGCAGTTCTTACTGACGTAAATTGCTGAGGTGGTTTCTTAGAAACGAAACCATCAAGGCAAGGTGTCATATGATTGCAACACCCGGAGTCAAAAAGCCGTACGTTACCTGTTGCAGCTGAGTATGGAGAATTCATACCCATAGCACCAGACATGATCTACTCCATGAGTTCCTGATTTCGACGCATCAGTTCTATTAGGTCAGGCGAGGAGGCTGAAGAAATCTCGATATCAGCAATAGTAGACCCAACAACAGCGTGAGCCCGGTTGTGAGAACCAGTGTGCTTTAAGTTCTTCGGGCAGTCAGACTCATAATGACGCGAATGAGTGATGCCACACCTACGACACTTACGAATAGGACAATCAAGAAGAAGATGAGCAGGAGAATGGCAAAAGGCACACTCGGATGTGTTCGTCTTTCCCACAGATTTGGAATGATTTTTGTTGGTCCATTTGCCTTTGGACTTAGGATGAGACGTGTAGAGAACGCTATCAGTAGCGGGCATCGGTGATCGCATGTGAAGACAGGTTTCTTCACTTATCAATTCTGATATTGCTTCTTCAAGAGTAGGTAATGGCTGCCTATGTGTGAGTCCGTGATCATTACCAGATAATCAAATAACAAACAAATAGAAGATAAACCAACCTGTTTCAATAACAAACGATGATTACACGGTTGATTTCTTTGAGTTTGAGTTCTCTCTTTGTTTTCTCTCTGTTTTCACCTTTTTACTATGTGTGTTTTGTGTGTGATTGTTTAGAGACTTAGCTTATCAAACAAACTAACATAATATCTAGATATCTAATATCTAGATATTATAATTAAAACTAATATAATAATTAAACTAATTAATATCTAAATAATATAATATCTAGATATTATAACTTTGACACTTATTACAAATTGACCCTTAGACTTTGGTTGAGAGTAACTTTCAGCATTAACTTCAGATTGCGATCTTCGTATTGGATGATCTTGAATCCAATGAGACTGTGTCCTAACAATCTCCCCCTTTGGATGAAGATCATTACGAAAATGATTTAGCAATGCGATCTTCTTTTTCAGCATAGAAGATGCAATCTCTCTCTTAGTCTTCAAGATATAGTAAACTCCCCAAAAGATGTAGATTATCTTTCTTGGATGTTAGGAAGAAATTATCTTCAGTTTCAGCTCGAAATTATTTAGCAAAGTATCTTTAAAAGAAAATTTCTCTCTAATCAGCATATCTTCAGAATACTTGATCTTTGAAGAATTCAATCTTGGACGTGATTCTTGAAACATGTGATCTTTGCCATTTCTTGTGTAGTCATTCTCCCCCTTTTTGATGAAAAGTGCAACGACTGCATCAAAACTTTGAGTGAGAAATGTCTTTCTTATAGAGCTCCTGATTCGTCAATTCATAAGATATTCATCCAGATCTTTGCAAATCTAGACAAAGTAGTCATGTAACACCTGAATCAACCAATGAATCAGTTAACATGCCTGTCAGTAACACTAAGTCACTGTGTGTAACATATATACATTGGAAAGGATCTGTTTGATGTTGACTCCCCCAGGGCTTCCATTTAATTATCGAAACACCACAAAGATAATTTCTATAAACGTTATGACAAAGAAACTAATTCCTTGTGTGTTCGTGCTTGTGTTGAAAGAATTAAGCACTTGATGATTGATTATAAGGCTCGAATTTGTGTAAACCACTGAGGCAACAGTAAGTTAAACACAGACTCAATGTGCATGAGTGAAGTGCGAAGGTGGGGCAGACTTCCTTCTTTTCAATATCCAGATTTTCCAAATGAAAATCAGATAGCAAATGTGCTGCATCCCCTTTTGAAAATGTGAAACACTTTCTTTTTGAGAAGAAAATGAGTAGTTGGTGAGGTTTGATCAAGAGTTGCCATGGGCTAGTTGCCTGTTTCAATAATGATCACCAAAGAATTGTGAAACATTAGAAATGTGGCTGCCCGACTCAGAAAAAGTTGGTGCAGAGTTGTGATATTCTTTTAACTCTATTCTCACACGCTCTTTCTTCTAAACAGTTTGCTCACTCTAATCACACTCATTTCTTTTCGATTTCTCACACTCAATCTCTATGAATTAACTTCTTGGGTAGAAATCACTGGTTAAGGTGATTCCATAGAAGTTGTGTTAATCCTAGCACAATGAAATCCTTGTTTTCCTATGATGCACGTGATGCTCAGATTGGTTTAACTGTTTCAGTTAAAGCACAATTTAGATTTTGAAAACATTTAAATTCACACTTCCATAATATAAAATCTGTTGAAAAAATCGGGAAGTGGTTTGAACATTTAAAACAATGTTTTCCAATGATTGAAAGTTGTCCTTCTTTCAACCATATATGAGATGAAGATTTAGAATTATACCTTGACGTACGATCTTCCATCTCATGAAGCTAAGCTTTAAGTCATAAACATATGAACATGTAAGCTTCTCTCAAAAATTCTGCAAAAGTCTTATGTCAAGTCAAAGTAAAATGTATTCACTTAAATTAAAAAGACAAAAAGCAGTAAAACTTTTAAAGTACGAGTTCTGATCAGAAATAATCAGAAGTCATATCCGTACTCCCCTTTGTCTTGAAGAGCTCTCCCTAAAATCTTGCATTACAAAAAAAATTTGACATTAAAAGGTACATGCAAATATTTTATGAGCTCCCCCTCAAAATGATATTGACCACTATCAATTTCTTCTTCTACTCCCCCTTAGATCATGAACAGAATATAGAAGTGCAGATATCAATCAGAGTTAAGAATGAAGTAATGATGAAAACGTATACAATTATAAAACTTTGATAGGTAATTACTGGTTATACCTTGAGATTTAGCATACCAAGATTAGAGACAAGAAAGGTAAACCTCTTTTCGTCTAAAGGTTTGGTAAACAAATCGGCAAGTTGATAATCAGTCTTTACAAAGAAAAGTTCAATTGTTCCTTTCTCGACATTATCTTTGATAAAGTGATACCTGACATCTATGTGCTTGGTTTTTGTGTGTTGAACAGGATTCGCTGTTATTGCGATGGCGCTCTTGGAGTCACAGTATATCGGGATCTTGTTGAAGTGGAAATCGTAGTTGTGTAATTGTGTTCTCATCCATAAGACCTGAGAACAGCAGCTAGCAGCAGCTACATATTCTGCTTCGGCCGTGGAAGTTGAAACACAAAGTTGCTTCTTCGATGCCCAACTTACAAGTTTGTCACCGAGGAACTGTACGTGTCCTGACGTGCTCTTCCTGTCTAACATACAACCTGCATGATCTGCATCTGTGTACGCTGTTAGTTCAAAACTTGTATCTTTAGGATACCACATACCAAGATCTGCAGTCCCCTTTAAATATGCGCTTAACTGCAGACAAATGGATTTCTTTGGGATTGGCCTGATATCTTGCACATAAGCATGTTGAAAACATTATATCTGGCCTACTAGAAGTAAGATACATTAAAGAACCTATCATCCCTCGATAAGTCCTAACATCAACAGCCTTTCCCGAAGGATCGATGCCAATCTTAGTACCTGGTGCCATTGGGGTACCAATCGGTTTTGAATTTTCCATTTTGAACTTACGAAGAATTTCAAGAATGTATTTTGATTGATTGATAAAAATACCCGATGAAAATTGTTTTACTTGTAAACCGAGAAAGAAATTCATTTCTCCCATCATGTTCATCTGAAATCTAGACACCATAAGGTTTGCAAAATTCTTACAGTACTTAGTATTTGTAGAGCCAAAGATAATATCATCTACATAGATTTGTATTAAAATGATATCGGCTTTTTCCTTTTTGATAAACAAAGTGGTATCCACCGTACCTTTAGAAAAACCAGACTTGACTAGAAAATTGGAAAGGACATCATACCAGGCTCGGGGAGCTTGTTTCAGACCGTAGAGTGCTTTGTCGAGAATGTAGACGTGATTCAGCTTCGCTTGATTGACAAAACCCTTTGGCTGTGAGACGTAGACTTCCTCCTTCAGAATGCCATTCAGAAAGGCAGTTTTCACGTCCATTTGAAAGACCGTGAAGTTCTTGTGGGCTGCGTAGGCTAGAAACATTCTGATTGCCTCTAATCGCGCCACAGGAGCATATGTATCGTCGTAGTCGATTCCTTCCTCTTGTCTGTATCCTTTGGCTACTAGTATTGCCTTGTTTCGGATAACGGTACCATCTTCGTCCTTCTTTATCTTGAAAACCCATTTCGTACCTATTATTGTTTTACCTTGAGGTTTTGGTACGAGTCTCCAGACTTGAAGTGCATCGAATTGATTCAACTCTTCTTGCATGGAAATCACCCATTCTAGATCAGCAAGTGCCTCTGATACACGAGTTGGCTCAAACTTGCTCGGAAAGGAGTCATGAATGCACATATTTATTGATGCTGACCTAGTTTGCACCGGTTTGGATGGATCGCAGTGATCTGGCTTATCGGGTGCTCTTTGGTCCATTTATGTTCATGAGGCAGTGGATTATATGAATGTATATCAAATGTACCATCTATAAATCCACTTGTACCTTCTTCAGCTTGTTAAGGAGGAATGATGATTGCAGTTGAAGTAATTGATGGGAGTGGACTATATGTAGATAGATCAATATAAAAAGGAATGGGGGGTTTAGTTGAAGTAGATGGTAGAGAAGTCTCAGTAGGTACAGCTTGGTCCAGCTGTAGAGTAGTCTGTATAGAACAACCTACTGTTTCAGCTACTTCTGTTTCTTTTTGATTTGCCACATCTTCAACTGTTGGAGTCAACATTTGAATTGGAACTTCTTGTTGAATCGGGGTGTTGGATTCAATAGGAATATCTGAACTGGTTGGATGAGTAGTCGTTAAGTCTTCCATCCTGTCAACCACAACATATTTCTTTACATTAGATCCAAGAAATTCATTATAAAACAATTCAAATAATAATTCTAAATCAGATAAATGGTTAGTAGAAGTTGATGCTTCATCTGATTTATTCTGTTGAGATGCAGGTTCTGGACTGATCTGCCCAGAAGCTAGAATTCCTGTAACGGGTTCTGAACTGTGTTGTTCGGAAGCCATCTCTTCATCAAACGTGACGTTGATGCTTTCTATAATTGTCTTTGACTTCTTCAGATAAACACGGAATGTAGTTGATGTCGAGGAATAACCAATGAAGATTCCTTCGTCCGCCTTGGCACTGAACTTATTGAGATTCTCCCTATCGTTTAGAACGAAACACTTACACCCAAATATATGGAAATATTTGATTGTCGGTGTTCGGTTGTTGATTAACGCATAAGGAGTCTTCTTGAATCTGCGATGTTTCATGGAGCGATTTTGTGTGTAACACGCGGTCGATACGACTTCAGCCCACAAAAATAGAGGTAAGTCATATTGACTTAGCATAGTACGAGCAGCCTCGACTAGCGTTCGATTTCTTCTTTCGACCACTCCATTTTGTTGAGGCGTACGAGCAACAGAGTATTGATGGGAAATCCCGACAGATTCGAGATATTCTTCAACCTTGTTGTTCTTGAACTCTGTGCCGTTGTCTGTTCTTAGAAACTTTACCGGTTTCTGCAGATTTACCTGGGTCGTCTTCAGGAATGTGATGATAACATCTGGTGTCTCATCCTTTGAACGTAGAAACTTGACCCATGTGTATCGTGAGTAATCATCCACGATAACGAGTATGTACCTCTTTCCGCCTAGACTCTGAGTTCGCATCGGACCACAGAGATCCATATGCAATAACTCTAACGGAGCGCTTGCACTTGGTTCAGGATTTGGTTTATGTGGAGCCCTCTTCATTTTTCCCTTTTCACAGGCTGCACAAAGATGTTCTCTTTCATATTTGAGCTCTGGAAGTCCTTTGACGAGCTTTCCACTGACCAGATTGTTGATGTACCTGAAGTTGAGGTGAGAGAGCCTTCGATGCCATAACCAGCTTTGTTGCATCGAGGCTTTCGTCAGTAGACAAACCTGCTTGTCAGTCTAGACATTTGATAAATTGATTGTGTAGAGGTCTGATTCTCGAGTACCGACCAAGAGTTCTTCGCCTTCTTCATTGCGAACTGAACATCTCTTGGCTTTGAAGTTGACCTCTAAGTCTTTGTCACAGAACTGGCCTATACTGAACAAGTTGTGTCGTAAGCCTTCTACATAGCTCACCTTCTGGATTGTGACATTGTCATGTTGTACATCACCGTATCCCATTATTGGAGAAAACTGGTCGTTGCCGAATCTGACTGTTCCGCAATATTTCTCTTTAAAATTGGACAGCATCTCTTTTTGCCTTGTCATGTGCTTGGAACATCTGCTGTCCAAAAACCACGTATGACGAGTCTGCATAAAAGAAATTAGAAATTTAGATTTTCATACGACTACATTGGAATAAACACTTTGATCATCGAAGTGCGGGTCTTGAACTGATTTGTTTAAAATCCTATTTTTGACTTTGATGTTCGGGTCTTGAGCTGATTTAATCAAGAACCAATGTCTTGTCATTGAAGAACGAGTCCTGATCTGTACATAATCAGAAGTTGAAATTGACATTGAAGTACGAGTCCTAAACTGTTATGTCTAGAAATTATTTCCATTAGCTCCCTTAAATTTTGTTGCCTGCAACACAGAGTTAGCCTTTGGTACCCATTCGAATTTGGGTCCAACTGTGTTAGCATTTGATTTTGGTACCCATTTCAAATTGGGTCCTCTTTTCTTTTGAAATGCATTTGAATAATTAGAATGAGATGAATGCACATGATAATTGCCAAACCAATCTTCAGAATCTTGACAAGAAGTAGAAACATGTTTATCATAAATAGAAGACTTTCTATGTAACAACCCACCTTAAAACATAACATGTATCATATAATACATGCAAACATTTATATTATAAACACCCACATATTACATATAGGGTCCCGAAGTCTAGAATTACACTTACATAATACTATATTCAACAAAAAACATTGACATATAACATTGTTTAACTAGAAGTATTAACTCATAATAGCTTCCCACATACAAGACATTTCTTCACATTACATCATAGCTTATTGATATGCATTGAGAATTCAATGCATACGAGCGTTTTTTCCTTCTTTTTAGATAGATCATTTTGTTTAAATCCCGACTTTGAGTCCAATTTTCTTATCTTATTTTCCCTTTTCTATTATATGGAGCTAAGTTTGTGGTTTACTTGCTTTTACTTATTAGGTAGGCTAATTTTGTCTAAAAATGTGCAGGCTGCAATGCTGAAATCTGATGCCACAACATTCGATCGCAGATTTAGATTCGGGCTTTTTGCGTGCTTAAAAGAGAAAATCGGCCAAGACTCACAAGTGGATGCCAACTAAGCTACTCAAGTTAAGGATCAATTGCTCTTTTGTTTAAAATCAGATTGTAACTAAGGGTTATGTACTTCTAGTTAGCCTTTTGATTTATTAGTATTATATAAGTTGCTTTTGTACTTATTACTATTTACTTAGTCCTTTTTGTCCCCTTTTGGAACCTATAAAAAGGGGGGAGTGGGCTGGTCATGAAAGGAGGAGAATGATCAGATTTAATATATGATTGAATAGCTTGTGGTTGAAGATTCATATTTAAATATTAGTTTTGAATTTCTTTTTGGAATTCTTGTTCTTACACATGGGTTGCTACAACATTGCATGATAGATTCTTCTAGTTTTCTTTATTGCTTCATATCATTTACTTTATGCTCTTTACTTTCGGTCATTTATATTTAGTAATTTAAATTCAGGCATTTATTTTCCGTCATTTACTTTCCGTAATTTATTTTCCATCATTTACTTTCCGTAATTTATATTCCTTCATTTACATTATGTCTTTACTTTATGTCATTTACATTTCTTGCAATTTATTTTTACGTAATGAGTAGCTAATTTTATAGTTTGGGTGTGAGACAAAAAGGGAGGTTGTAAACCAAAAACTAGTGGACTTTGTTCTTCAATAACATTGTTCCACTATGTTATTTTAAGTTTTATAAATCCAAACGCACTTCTTGACGAATTGATCACTTCTTAAAGTGTGAAAGTGCCATGGACTTAGGAATAAGCCATGAAAAAGCACGTCAGTTTGAATGATATGGGAAGTATACTTGGAAGAGTTGCTAGCAAGGGAACTTGCTATCTTTGTTTTTCAAACCGATTGATTCTTGACGGGTTGATCACTAGTCAAAGTGTTAAAGTGTAGTGGACTCAGAAATGAGCCACTAAGAACACGTCAACTTGAATGATATGGAAATCGACTCGGAAGGGTGATTTTTAAAACAAAGGCATTTGTTTTTCCATATACTTTAAAGAAACCATTTGACACTCACACTGGTCCGGACATTTGCATAGGCATATGTTGATGGAAGGCTAAACAAAAGTTCAATGGTAGATATCCGGAAGGATACTCTTTAAAGTACATGGTGGAACTTGTTGTTGCTGAACTAATGCTATAGCATTCCTATAGCATTGGCCTCCTGAATTTGTGTTTACTCCTCACTTTAAGTCTTGCACCCATTCTATCTTTATATATCTTGTTAATCATCTAATTGTTAACCAACTCAAACCAAACAAAGTCTTCAAATCGCCATCTGAAATCTCTTCTTTTAGTACACTTTTATTGCACTTTTACAACAATCTTTGTGGGACGATATCTGGTATCCTACCATCTTATTACTTGAAAGACGATATTGGATCCTATTGTATACTTGCTTTAGAATTCAATTATCACATGTCGTAGAGGTGTGCAAACATTTCGTATCAAGTTTTTGGCGCCGTTGCCGGGGATTGTCTCGCTAAAAGTCTATAAAAGTTTGTTAAAAGATTTGATTTTTCTAACATCTCATTGATCTCATTTTAAAGTGGTTTATGCCCAGAATACCACGTGGGGAATTGTTCGAATTTGACCCGGACATTGAAAGAACGTTTCGTAATAGGAGGAGAGCGCGAAGAATTACATTGACCTTAGATCCTCCCATTATGGAACCACCTCCACCAGGTTTTGAAAATAGGGGACCTAGACAACCACCGCTTTTAGAGAATCAAGTAAGACAACTAATCTTTCATGATGCACCACCAATTTTTGGAAATCCACCCGAGCATCCTTTTCAACAACATGGGCCAAATCAAAATCATATAATGATGATGATGATACAGAATCTAACAACAATGAGCATAGGGATAAGATTCCAAACATAATTAATCTTGCAAATTCCAAAGAGGGAAGAATTATGGACTATGCTATACCTGATTTTGAGCAATTAAATTCAGGAATAGTTAGACCCCATATAAACACCCTCCATTTTGAACTCAAACCTATCATATTTCATATGTTGCAAACAAACGGACAATTTGTCGGAATGCCATCGGAAGATCCTCACTCTCATTTAAAATCATTTATGGAGATCACCGATGCATTCCTGATCCCTGGGGTATCTAACGATGCCTTGAGACTCACTCTATTTCCATTCTATCTAAGGGACCGGGCAAAGTCTTGGTTTAATTCTTTGGCACCTGGTTCTGACCATCGTGGAGCAATATGGCTGAGAGATTTTTGCGAAAATATTTTCCACCTACCCGTAATGCTAAGTCCAGAAACGAAATCTGCATGTTTAAACAAATGGACGATGAAGCAATTCCCGATGCTTGGGAAAGGTTTAAAGAGATGCTAAGGAAATGCCCTCACCATGGCATTCCCTACTGTATTCAACTCGAGACGTTTTACAATGGGTTAAACCCCATGGCAAAACAAATGCTCGACGCGACGTCAGGAGGGGCCTTTACAGCCAATACCTACAATAACGAGTATGAGATTCTTGAAAAAATTTCAACAAACAATGGACATTGGGCTGATCCACGTGCCCAACCTCAAAAGAAAACAGCTGGGATTCATGATGTGGATGCATATACAGCATTAACAGCACAACTGGCTTCCATGACCTCAATGCTTAAAAATTTATCTACGGGTCAAGGAGTACAACCAGTTGCTGCCGCATCCAATCAATCAATACTTTCTGTACAATGTGTTTGTTGTGGTGGGGAACATTCTTATGAACACTATTCTCAAAATTCTGAATCAGTAAACTATGTTCACAACAGGAATGCTCCCTATGGCAACACTTACAATGCCAGTTGGAGGCAACACCCAAATTTTTCTTGGAATAGTCCATGTCTAAATCAGCCAGCTCCTAAGCCACAAGAAACTTCAAATTTTCAGTCACAACATCATGCTAGTAGTTCACAACATCATCAAAACCAAGGTTCACATCATCAAAACCAAGGGTCTCAACACCAACAAAACCAAAGTTCACAGCATCATCAAAACCGGAATTTTCAAAATAACCAGCAGCATTTTCAAAAACCACCTCCACGGCTGAATCATCATCTTCCCTGGAAGCTATGATGAGGGGTTTCATGACCCAAACTCAGACTGCACTTCGGAACTTAGAAACTCAAGTCAGTCAAATTGCACAAAACCAGAACAATAGGGCTATAGGCACTTTGCCTAGTGATACAGAAATACCAAGGGCTCCCGGAAAAGAACATGTAAAAGATGTAACCCTTAGGAGTGGTAAGGAATTAACAGAGACAGTGCCAAAAGAATTTGGACCAATGACTAAATCAGAACTTGAAAAAACCATACAGTTAGAACCCAATGGTACAACATTGCCCCCTGTTGATAAGATACTTTCCAACCCACTTGGAGTCTAAGCGCCTGTTGTCACCAATAATATCCCTCTTAGAACTGATTATCCTACATTATTCCCAGAAGATGACACCAGGGAAAAGACAGTGGAGAGTAGTATTCCAACCATCCTACAAGAGAGTACAACAAAAGGCATAACAAAACCATCTTGTTCAACACTTGCAAACAAAGCTGTTATAAAACCAGTTCCTCCCTATGTACCTTACCCCCAAAGGTTGAGGAATCAAAAGGAGGAATTGCAATTTAAAAAATTCTTGGATGTGTTTAAAGAATTGCATATCAACATACCACTTGTTGAGGCAATTGAACAAATGCCTAGTTATGCCAAGTTCCTCAAGGACATCCTTAGTAAGAAAAAGAAGTTGAATGAATATGAGACTGTAGCTCTTACTGAAGGATGTAGTGCTCTCTTGACCAATAGAATACCACCTAAGCTGAAAGATCCTGGGAGTTTTACCATCCCATGTTCAATAGGTGGGAAGGAAGTTGGAAAAGCTCTTTGTGATTTAGGAGCCAGTATCAATCTGATGCCGCTATCTGTTTTCAACAACTTAGGGATAGGAGAAGCCAGACCTACCACATTCACACTCCAATTGGCTGACAAGACCATTGCCTACCCAAAAGGAAAAATAGAGGATGTCTTAGTTCAGGTTGACAAGTTCATCTTTCCGGCAGATTTTATTATCTTGGATTTTGAGGCTGATAAGGATATTCCCATCCTTTTGGGAATACCCTTTCTAGCCACCGGAAGAACTTTGATTGATGTTCAGAAAGGAGAGCTAACCATGAGAATCCAAGACCAAAAAGTCACATTTAATGTTTTTAACTCCTTAAGATACCCTGAAGATGTTGTGGAATGTTCAAACTTAAGTGTGACTGAATCATTGTGTCATGAGGATGGATTTAGAAAAGCCTGTGAGTTAGAGGAAGAGGATGATGATGATGTAGACCTAGCTGTCAGTGATGACCTTTCCCTAGGAGATGATGTTACTGTCCCAGTAAATGCTGTAGCATTTGAACCCTTGGAAAACAATGAACCAAAGCCTTTTATACCATCCATTGTATCACCACCTGACCTGGAGTTGAAACAACTCCCATCTCACCTAATGTATGCTTTTCTAGGAGAAGAAGGCAAATTGCCTGTCATCATCTCATCTACCTTAGAATTGCATCAGGAACAAAAGTTAGTGGATATGTTGAAATTACACACTAAAGCCATAGGATGGACCATTGCTGACCTTAGAGGGATTAGTACTTCTATTTGTCAACATAAGATCATCTTAGAAGACAAGAATTTCACATCCATTGAACCACAAAGAAGATTGAACCCTGTCATGAAAGAGGTAGTGAAAAAGAATATTTTGAAATGGTTAGATGCAGGAATTATTTTCCCAATAGCCAGTAGTTCTTGGGTAAGTCCAGTTCAGTGTGTTCCAAAGAAGGGAGGGTTTACAGTCATAGCCAATGATAAAAATGAACTCATCCCCACTAGAGTAGTCTCCGGATGGAGAATTTGCATGGACTACCGTAGACTGAACAAGGCTACCCAAAAGGACCATTTTCCATTACCTTTTGTTGACCAAATGTTAGACAGACTGGCCGGTAAAGATTATTATTGCTTTTTGGATGGATACTCCGAATATAATCAGATAGCCATATCACCAGAGGACCAAGAAAAAACCACATTTACCTGTCCCTATGGTACTTTTGCATTTAAAAGAATGCCATTTGGACTTTGTAATGCACCAGTAACCTTTCAAAGATGCATGATGTTCATATTTTCTGACATGTTGGAAACATCCATTGAAATCTTTATGGATGATTTTTCTATTTATGGCTCATCCTTTGATGATTGTTTGAAAAATTTGAAAAAAGGTCTTGAAAGATGTGAGGAAAATGATTTGGTCCTCAATTGGGAAAAGTGTCATTTCATGGTTACAGAGGGAATTGTTCTTGGGCATTTAATTTCAAAAAGAGGAGTGGAGGTAGACAAAGCCAAACTTGAAATAATTTCAAAACTACCTGAACCAACCACTGTTAAGGGAATCAGAAGCTTTCTCGGTCATACTGGATTCTACAGAAGATTCATTAAGGAATTTTCAAAAATCTCAAAACCCTTATGTCTTTTGTTACAACATGACCAAAAGTTCAATTTTAATGAGGATTGTAGAAATGCATTCCTTATTTTGAAAGAAGCTTTGGTAACTGCACCAGTGGTTGTTGCTCCAGATTGGAACAAACTCTTTGAAATCATGTGTGACGCAAGTGATTGGGCTGTAGGTGCAGTACTAGGTCAAAGGAAAGAAAAGATTTTTCATTCAATCTATTATGCAAGTAAAACATTGAATGAAGGACAAATCAACTACACAACAACAGAAAAAGAACTTTTGGCTGTGGTTTTTGCCTTTGAGAGATTTAGATCATATTTAATGGGGACAAAAATCATTGTGCATACTGATCATGCAGCCATTAAATACTTGGTCTCAAAAAAGGATGCTAAACCTAGGTTAATTAGATGGGTTCTGTTGTTACAAGAGTTTGACCTAGAGATTGTGGATAGGAAGGGAGTAGACAACCAGGTAGCAGATCACCTGTCCAGCCTAGAGAACCATGAAATAGAACAAAAACAAGGGGAAATCATTGAAACTTTCCCAGATGAGAGAATCCTAATGCTACAGCATTCAGTCATGCCTTGGTATGCTGATATTGCTAATTACTTAGCTTGTGGAATCAAACCATGTGATTACACCCACCATATGCTCAAGAAGTTCATCCATGATACCAAGTTTTACCTTTGGGATGACCCTTATCTGTTCAAAATTGGAACAGATCAGATATTGAGAAGATGCATTCCAGAAACTGAGGTGGCAACAATACTGCAACATTGCCACCAGTCACCTTATGGGGGTCACTTTGGTGGACAAAGAATAGCAGCAAAATTATTACAATCTGGTTTTTATTGGCCCACTCTTTTCCAAGAAGCCCACAATTTTTCAAAAAGGAGTAATGAATGTCAAAGAAGTGGTTCAATTTCTCAGAAAAATGAAATGCCTTTAAACGGGATCTTGGAAGTTGAGTTGTTTGATGTGTGGGGAATTGATTTCATGGGACCCTTCCCACCATCTAACAATTGTCAATATATACTTGTTGTTGTTGATTATGTTTCAAAATGGGTAGAAGCTTTGGCTTGTCCTGCAAATGATGCAAAGACTGTGGTTAAGTTCCTTCAAAAGAAATATTTACAAGGTTTGGTACCCCCAGGGCACTAATTAGTGATGAGGGTACCCACTTTGTGAACAATTTGTTACATGGAGTTTTGTCAAAATATAATATTAACCACAGAGTTGCAACTGCTTATCACCCACAGACAAATGGTCTTGCTGAATTATCAAACAGGGAAATAAAGGGAATTCTAGAGAAAATGGTAAAGCCAAACCGGAAGGATTAGGATTTTAAGCTAGACGATGCTTTATGGGCATACCGCACTGCCTTTAAAACACCAATTGGTATGTCCCCATATAAGCTAGTCTTTGGAAAGGCTTGCCATCTTCCTCTGTAACTTGAGCATAAGGCCTATTGGGCCATCAAAGAATTGAACATATCCTTGGATAGTGCAGGAAATAAAAGGAAATTACAACTCTGTGAGATGGAAGAACATAGAAATATTTCATATGAGAATTCCAAGCTCTATAAAGAGAAAACCAAAAAGTGGCATGACCAAAGAATCCATCACAGAGAACTCAAAGAAGGACAGCAGGTCTTATTGTTCAATTCAAGGCTTAGGCTATTCCCTGGAAAGTTGAAAACTAGATGGTCAGGACCTTTTCTAATCCACAAAGTGTACCCTTATGGAGTTGTTGACTTAGTGAACCCTGAGACAAATGGTACATTCAAGGTTAATGGCCAAAGGGTTAAACTTTACCATGATGCTGTAGCAATCCCAGAACATTGCTCTGTGGATCTGGCTACCACTCTCTGAAGCACCACCTTTTGGGATATGGGCTCCCTTTAAGTCCATGAATGTTTGTAAATACTCTTTCTACTTTGAGTTCACTTTGTTTAAATTTGTTTTTAGTGTCATTTTGCAGATCCCTAGGATGGAAGGTAAGAAGAAGGATGATGCTAGAGCATCCATTTCCAGCATAACAGTCCAGGGAATTTTGGGAGGGAAATAGTTGAGAGCAAATTCTCTTTTGAATTTCAAAAATAGAAAGGACACAATTTCTTTTTATCATCTGGTTGAATCTCAATTAGAAAAGGTACAATGATGTCATAAAACCAACCCTTTGTGTACCATGATAAGAAAAAAAAGATGAAAAAGCATGGGTCCTTTCTTCCTACCTTGTGCACACCATCACCTACTAGTTTGAATTGGTACAAGGTTGATGTCCTTTTCCCCTCTTTTTCAGCAGTATGGTTTTTCTCTTTTAGTATTATTTTTCCTTGTCCTTTTTTTTTTCTTAGTATTTAAAGTAGTTTTATTATATTTAAGATTTTCCTTATTAGATTTTAGTTTTGTTCTTATCTCCATAAAAGGAAACCACCTGACCTTTTTATTTCATAACCTTTTCAAACAAAGTCTTTTCCTTTTTTCCACCTTTTCGCCTTCCTCTCTCTCGAAAACCACCCTTCTCGAATCATTCTTTCTCTCACCGACGATATTCCGACAAACCACCGTCGAGCATACTTCTGTTTTCAATCGATGGCGAGCGTCAAGAGACCTGCAAGGCAGGATGATACTCCGCCTCGAAGGAGCGGCCGGCGACGAAACACAGAGAAACCACCGCCTAAAACCGCCAAACCGTCAAATGTGGTGGCAAATCCTCCATCCCCTGTTTCTAATACACCAACCATGGAAAACCCACCAAGCCCTACCACGAAAAAAGCCCTAGAGGCTGTGATTTCCTCATTGATGGTGGAAGAAAACCAAACCCAAAACCCTCATATGGTCGATTCTACCTCTGAAAATCCCTCTTCACCAAAGCCTATGGAGACCATCCAAACCCCTTTGGACTCTCCCAATCGAACCACGACTGACGAGGGGGATGTGATTGAAAAAACCCCTCTTAAAAAATCCCCTCTCGAAAACCCCTCTGTGATTGCTCCTTCTACTGTGGTTTCCCCTGAAGAACCAAACACCACAGTGGTTGCCCCTAAGTCTACTGAGGAGGAACGAGCAAAAGAGGGTGATGCCAAAAATAGTGAAGTCCCTGATCTCAACATCGATGCAGCCGAGGTATTTTCTAATCTTGATGTTTTGGTTGAGGATTATTTCTCCTCTAGTCCTGAGTCAAAAAGCGATTTTTCGTATGCACCAATATTATACTTAACTTGGCCTTGTGAATGTTCACATACTTTTCCTTCCAGTCAACCAAACCCTGTTTTGGATGACCTTGGAACCAAGGGAGTAGACCCTATGCAAAGGGTGGACAAGTTGCTAAGTGAGATGGGATTAGCAACTGAAGAGGATGCCAATGCTGTAGCATCATCACAGCATCCTGAGGCAGAGAACATTGGAACTGCAAGCACTAACCCAGAGTCTAACAGTGAGGACCCTGCCAGTGCCCCTACTTCCTCTAAAAAGAGGAAGGGATTGGGGAAGACACATGCTACCAAAAGTAAAACTGTAGGTCCTGAACCTAAGAAACAGAAGATGCATCCTAGAACAAAAACCATTGCAACAAAGCCTCCAAGGAAACCAAGAAAGGCAAAGACCAATGCTGGAGCATCCAAGCAGCATCATGCTGCAGCAGGGTCTCCCACTGGACTCATCTCAAGGCCTCAAGTGCCTTTTGATGGTTTCAGTTGTGATGAAGCCTTAAAGATGTTTGCAAAGTTCAGAAACAAGTTTGCCCTTATAGACAGAGGATTTAATAGCAAGAGCAGGGATGAGGTAGACATAGTCAGGGAGGTAATTGAGAACAGAGGATGGGACAGTTTCTGTGAGGTAAAATCTGCTTACAACCTCACACTCCTTAGGGAGTTTTATGCTGAAGTTTCAATAACCACCAGCACTTTTGTCACAGTTAGAGGCATTGAGGTATCTATCTCTGGAGAGGCCATCAACAGTTTGTTGGGCCTCTCAAATCCTGCACACACTGAGTTTGAAAGCCTTTTTGAGGAGGCTCCTTTATCCAGGTTAAATGAAATGATTGAAATTCTTGGGAAGCCTGGATCACATTGGGAGCCACACACTAATTACAATCTGAGATCATTCAAGGCTTGTAACCTCAATGCTAATGCCAATGTGTGGAACAATTTCATAAAGACCTCTTTGATGCCCACCACACATGATGGTTTTCTCTCATGTGAAAGGATGGTATTGCTCTACTGTGTATTGTCTGGGAAAAATATTAATGTGGGTGATATAGTCTATAAATCCATCAAATACTGTTCTGGTAGAAACCAGGGGAAACTGTTTTTCCCTGGGCTGTTGAGTAGGTTGTTGCTTGATCAGGATGTTCCTCAATACAAAGAGGACATCATTCAGAAGGAAGGCAATGAGAAGTGGGCCATTGACCTCAAGTCAGTGGCCAGAATGAGGCAACCTAAAACATCCAGCTCTGACATGATGGGATTGCTACAAGATTTGCTGTCTCAAAACAGCAGCCTTACAGACTGCATACTGGAGCAAAGGAGAGAATTCTTTGAGAAGATGGATAAGATGAAGGAAAGGTTGGAAGAGAAGCTGAAGAAGCAGAGAAAGGAAAACAGGGATGGGTTTGAAGCTATAAGAAAAGAGTTGGAAGAGAAATCTGGTGGAAAAGTCCAGAGGTTGAAGAAAAAGCTGAAGGCAAGGCATACTGAGATCAAGAAGCTCAGAATGGAGAATGGGGAGCTGAAAGCCAATGCTGCAGCATTGGCAGCCACTGCACAGATTTCACAGCCTACTCCTAAGGAGTAGGGCAGGTTCAAATCACTTCACTTAGTCTCCATCTTTTATTTATTTCTTTTGTTTTGTGTCTGGGATTAGTTTGCTGATTTATAGGTTTATTTTCATGTTAAGATCATCACATGTTACTTGCACATCTTTTGAATTCATAGCCTAAATAATTTTTTGGAACACATAATTGCACCTAGTCTATGTATGCCTTAGTGCTAGCTTTCACTTTCTTGGGACACTTTGGAATTGAACAATCTGTTTGGGACATGATTTAGGCCATCTTTTCACTCACCATGAACCACTTGTAGCCATTATACACCAAAGCACATTGTTTCCTCACAATGAGGACATTATGAATTTCAAAGTTTGAGGTTGTGAAATTTGGGGATATGGAAGTGCATAATGACAAAACAAGGCTTGAACGTCAATACAAAAGAGCATAGCTCTAATTTGAGGCCTTGACAAACACCCAAAAATACCCCATAGGGGTAAGGTGCACACAAATGTCCCATAGGGGCAAAGTGCACTAAAAGGGAAAAAGCAAAAAGAGCACAAAAGTGCCAAAAATTGAAAAAAATTCACAAAATTAGTTGGGAATTTGTGTGGAAAAAGGCTAGGTGAGACAAAAATTGCCAAAAATGAGTAACCCTACCAAAGCCCTTTTGATCCTAAATTTGATTGTGATAAGTTGAGAAAGAAGAAAGTGGATACTAACTTATAATTCATGCACATACTTAGGCTGATAATGGATGACTAGGAATTTATGAAAGGCTATGGATTTCATGTGGTATCTTTTCACGTTGTGTGTGCACTTAATGCCTTGATCTTACATAATTCTTAATTGAGTCATTTTCCTTCTTTTATTTTATTTGCTTGGGGACAAGCAAAATTTCAAGTTTGAGGTTGTGATATGCATTGAGAATTCAATGCATACGAGCGTTTTTTCCTTCTTTTTAGATAGATCATTTTGTTTAAATCCCGACTTTGAGTCCAATTTTCTTATCTTATTTTCCCTTTTCTATTATATGGAGCTAAGTTTGTGGTTTACTTGCTTTTACTTATTAGGTAGGCTAATTTTGTCTAAAAATGTGCAGGCTGCAATGCTGAAATCTGATGCCACAACATTCGATCGCAGATTTGGATTCGGGCTTTTTGCGTGCTTAAAAGAGAAAATCGGCCAAGACTCTCAAGTGGATGCCAACTAAGCTACTCAAGTTGAGGATCAATTGCTCTTTTGTTTAAAATCAGATTGTAACTAAGGGTTATCTACTTCTAGTTAGCTTTTTGATTTATTAGTATTATATAAGTTGCTTTTATACTTATTACTATTTACTTAGTCCTTTTTGTCCCCTCTTGGAACCTATAAAAAGGGGGGAGTGGGCTGGTCATGAAAGGAGGAGAATGTTCAGATTTAATATAGGATTGAATAGCTTGTGGTTGAAGATTCATATTTAAATATTAGTTTTGAATTTCTTTTTGGAATTCTTGTTCTTACATATGGGTTGCTACAGCATTGCATGATAGATTCTTCTAGTTTTCTTTATTGCTTCATATCATTTACTTTATGCTCTTTACTTTCGGTCATTTATATTTAGTAATTTAAATTCAGGCATTTATTTTCCGTCATTTACTTTCCGTAATTTATTTTCCGTCATTTACTTTCCGTAATTTATATTCCGTCATTTACATTTTGTCTTTACTTTATGTCATTTACATTTCTTGCAATTTATTTTTACGTAATGAGTAGCTAATTTTATAGTTTGGGTGTAAGACAAAAAGGAAGGTTGTAAACCAAAAACTAGTGGACTTTGTTCTTCAATAACATTGTTCCACTATGTCATTTTAAGTTTTATAAATCCAAACGCACTTCTTGACGAATTGATCACTTCTTAAAGTGTGAAAGTGCCATGGACTTAGGAATAAGCCATGAAAAAGCACGTCAGTTTGAATGATATGGGAAGTATACTTGGAAGAGTTGCTAGCAAGGGAACTTGCTATCTTTGTTTTTCAAACCGATTGATTCTTGACGGGTTGATCACTAGTCAAAGTGTTAAAGTATAGTGGACTCAGGAATGAGCCACTAAGAACACGTCAACTTGAATGATATGGAAATCGACTCGGAAGGGTGATTTTTAAAACAAAGGCATTTGTTTTTCCATATACTTTAAAGAAACCATTTGACACTCACACTGGTCCGGACATTTGCATAGGCATATGTTGATGGAAGGCTAAACAAAAGTGCAATGGTAGATATTCGGAAGGATACTCTTTAAAGTACATGGTGGAACTTGTTGTTGCTGAACTAATGCTATAGCATTCCTATAGCATTGGCCTCCAGAATTTGTGTTTACTCCTCACTTTAAGTCTTGCACCCATTCTATCTTTATATATCTTGTTAATCATCTAATTGTTAACCAACTCAAACCAAACAAAGTCTTCAAATCGCCATATGAAATCTATTCTTTTAGTACACTTTTATTGCACTTTTACAACAATCTCTGTGGGACGATATCTGGTATCCTACCATCTTATTACTTGAAAGACGATATTGGATCTTATTGTATACTTGCATTAGAATTCAATTATCACATGTTGTAGAGGTGTGCAAACATTTCGTATCACTTATCTTTTCCTTTTGCCTTACCAGTCATCTGTCCTGTAATACAGATTTGGAAAATAATGAGGGTTAGACCAATTGGTCTAAGTGAGAAAATCCCAAACATTTTAATAACAACATTATGAAAACATTGATATGAAACCGTTATCAACAAATCACAATTCAAATCTCATGCAATGTACACAACACACTCCGTTGGCCTATAACACCAACAACCCATGGCCATATCAGAATTAGTTGGCCGCTAAGCACAACTAATTAATTTACTCCGAAGTACCTTAAGTACAACCTACACCGTTGCCCCTTTCGGTACAACCAACACCGTTGCCCCTTTCGGTACAACCAACTCCATCCGGTCTCTACGTCCGGCCAAAATACAATAGTGTAATGCAATGCTCAAACATATGAGATTCATTTCAATAATCACATTCCATATAACTTACAATC
The DNA here is from genome assembly GCA_954870635.1 of Arctium minus. Classification (NCBI taxonomy): domain Eukaryota; kingdom Viridiplantae; phylum Streptophyta; class Magnoliopsida; order Asterales; family Asteraceae; genus Arctium; species Arctium minus. Next base: position 7,296,889 of record OX941096.1, on the reverse strand, counting down.
ATTACTACACATATCACATATAAACCATTTCTTAATATATAAGTATACCAGTTCGAAAATGGTTAAAAGAAAACTCACCTTATTAAGAGTTTGAAGTCACGCACGCACAAATGACACAACTGAACACCACTTATATCAAACTTCACTGACGAGTAACTGAGCCTTGATTATTCCTAGCTTTTCCTTGATCTCTTACTTTAAGCTTAGTAGAGTATTAAGGGAGATTGAGTGAATGATTTTGATATCAACCTAATAGCCTCACTTCATCCTCTATTTATAGGTAAACACAATGCATTAAGTACTTGTTCTTCTTGCTTTCAAGGTTGCACTCTTATAGGAACTCGACACCTCGTGCTTATAGGATAAGAGAATCTCGACACCTCGTGCTTATAGGATAAGACCGACACATCGTGCTTAAAGGATAAGACCGACACATCGTGCTTCTTTGGATAAGATCGACACCTCGTGCTTATTAGGATAAGATCGACACCTCGTGCTTCTTTGAATAAGATCGACACATCGTGCTTAAAAGGATAAGATCGACACCTCGTGCTTCTTTGGATAAGATCGACACATCGTGCTTAAAAGGATAAGATCGACACCTCGTGCTTCTTTGGATAAGATCGACACATCGTAAATAAAGTGACTCATCATAACTATGAATATTTTAATACTAAGGACCTCTAATTACTGATTAGTGACAATAAGACCCTTAAACATATAATACCTAACCAAAAAGTACCCTTTAACATTATAACATGACATGAAATAATAGACATAACTTACCGGGTTATAACATTCTAGCAGATAAAGATAACTGAAATAATTGCTTCATTGAATATTGTTTACGAGAAATAGCAAGTTTTGAGTTCAAAACAGCAACATCAGCAATTAGGACATCTTTACTAAGCGAAGTCTTATTACAATTAACACTACTAAATGATTTAACGGTCTTTTCAAGCTTCTGTTTCGGTTGCCACTGAGAATTAACTTCTGGCCTTTGCTTGCTCAGATCTGAAACATGTGAAACTGGTGAGTTAGACTTCTGAGCAACAAATGAATGCTTCTTCTTCGGATTACCAGTAGTGTTCGGTTTCTGTGAATGCTGAGATATATTCTTACCTTTAGCATTTTTAGCTTTCACAGAGACTGAGTTATCAACTTTCGTTGATTTTGCACTGTTAACAGGTTTTTTCCAAAGGTTTCACAACAAAAGCTGAATGGTTAGGAAGTTTAGCATTAAAATCAAATTGTTCAAAACAACCATCTAAACCACCGTCAGAGTTAAGAAAATCAAACCCTTCGTTTGTTAAACCAAACATGTCATCAGATTTTGAAGCCTTTGTAATAACAACATTTTTCATAACGGTTGAAAAAACTGTTTGTTGAATCTCAATCAAAAGTCTTTCATCTGATAAAGAGTTCTCGAGTTCAGAAATTTTACTTTCTAAAACGAGAGAAGGGACATAAATTTTACCTTTAACAGGATTCGCCTCCATCTCTTTTACAGAATAACTTTGAAAGTAGTTAGTTGAAAGAGATTTTTTTTCATTATTTGGATCATCATAACTATTATTCAACTTCGCATAATAAAATGGAAGGTGAACTTTAGATGATTTCTTCCGTTTTTCAATTTCATTGGCTTCATCCTCGTTTGATAGTTTAGTATTAAAAACTTGAAGTTTAGAGATTCGGTGAGAAACTAGCATAGAGGTATAATCATAAAGTGCAGGCACTTCAGATATACCCTTTTTAAGGCAATGAGGTTTCTCATAACCGATTCCCCAATGTTCTTTATTCTTTTTCGGTTTGTTAAGATGAATGGTTTGCTCACTTTGACCTAATGAGTATAACTTCTTTTCCAAAGCATCTAATTTTGCAATTAAAGTCTTGTTTTCTTCAGTACATGAAGAATGCATTTTCGTAAGCTCATATAAATCAAGCTCACTTTTTCTTAGTTTAGACTTGAGATCAGAATTCTCTTTAAGAATTATTGTATGTTCTTTCGCGTTGGTGTCATAGTTTGTATGTAAAACCTCAACCAATACTTTCTTCTCAGCAATTTCATTGCTAAGTTTCTGTATCAATTGGTTTTTGTTAGTTATAACACCATTTTCTCGCTTAAGCTTTGACTTTAATTCTTGGAGATTTATTTTCATGGCACGCATTTTATTTATGAAATCTGAAGAGGATAAATCACATACCTCTTCTTCTTCATCATCTGAATCAGCTTCAGCGTCTGATTCTTGCTTTCCCATCAAGCACATGTTGACGGCTTCATCTTTTTCTTCATCATCTTCTTCCTCGTCTGAATGATCGAGCCAGTATTCATCCTCAGCCATCAGTGCCTTGCCAGCCTCCTGTTGCTTTGCAAGAAGCATCTTGTTCTTTTAGTAATCGGAGTTTCTGACTTTTGATCTTCGACAATCCTTGGCAAAGTGACCTATTTTGCCACAGTTGTAGCACGTAGGTGGTTCGGACTGACTGGATCCTTCAGCTTTGAACTTTCTCTCTTCCGGTTTCCTTTCCTCTATTCTCTTCCCTTCAGCATGATACCTTCCCTCTTCCGGTTTCTTCCCTTCTTACCTACTTCCTTCAACCCTTTCCTTATGAGCATAGTTGTTGGGACCAGAAGAATACCTCTGACAATTTGAAGTTGGCTTCTTGTAGAACTTTTTCTGAAAAGCATTTGTCAGCATGAGCATTGCTTGCTTCAGTTGTTCATTTTCATCTGAGTCAGAGATGGCATCAGCTTCAACTTCTTCTGATTCATACACAATCGTCTTGTTGTTCTTCTTTTTGACAACAAGAGCAACTGTGTCTTCAACTGTTTTCACTTCCTTCCTCTTCTCATCTAGAACTTCATCAACCTCTTCTTCATTTTGTTTGAGGGTTTCATACACCTCATGAAGTGGAATCTCATTCAGATCCTTGATCTGCTTTATCTGCCTGGAAAATCTCTTCCATTCCGGTTGTAGAATACTCAGGAATTTTATATTCAGCTCGATTTGAGATTTGTTGACCTTGTTCTTACTCAGTTCGTTTAGCAAGGTCACGAATCTGTCATATGTTTCTTCTAGAGACTCTCCAGTTCTGCCTTTAAATTCTTCAAAACTGTTCAGGCAGTTGGAGATTTTAAGCTGATTCCCTACCTTCGAACCCAGCATCATCTTCTCTAGTTGATCCCACATTTGTTTGTCGGAGGCCTTGTAGCTGTCAATCTTTACATAGATTTCGTTTGGAATTCCTTGTAGAATGTATGACTTAGCTAATCTGTCTCCTTTTGCTCTTAACTTGTTATCACCTGTTAGTTCCTCATACGTAAGTTCAATTCTGTCTTCAACAGTTCCCTCTAGAGGTTCCCTATATTTTGTTTCCATAAGGCCTTCTTCTAAGGATTTTCTGATAAAGTTACCCAAATCTTGTCTTTCAATAAAGTTCAGGAACCGATCCTTCCACTGTTCGTATTCTCCTCTAAAGAGAACTGGTGGCTTGGTGTCAGTTCTGATTGCAAGGGCTTCTCTGGATGTCATTTTGAGGAAAAAGATTCAAGTCTTGTATTGGAGCAAAGATAGGTTTGCGTATCAAGTGGACACGTATCAAAGAAATAGTGGACACGTGATCTTGAAACAACAAACAAAGAAATGGATCGATATTCAAAGTGAGATTTGCAAATTAAAATGAAGTGTGAGTGGAAAGACCAATTTGGTGTGAGTGTGAGGTTTATGAAATTGTGGAAGTGTGAGTGAAGTGTAGATGAGAGATCAATTTGGTGTGTGATACGTGGAGATGAACGACCACGTGAGTGTTCAAAAAAAGGACACGTAGATTTTTTTTTTTTGCATGTACTTGGAGTTGCATGTGGAATTGGAGATGATAATATATCTCCACGCGTCCAAGTGAGTGGGTTGAACACGTGAAACTTTTTTAACCAAAGACCGATAGTGTGATACCAAAGACCGGTAATGGAGTGTGATACCAAAGGACCGATAATGGAGTGTTCTTTGACCGGTACAAAGACCGGGAAATGGGTTTGACCGGAAGTTGATTTGACCGGGATGTGGGATTCGACCGGGAAAAAGATTACTTCGACCGGTATTTTATGGATTCGACCAGCACGGGGTGAAGAGTTTGGATTCGACCGGTATTCAATTAAAGTAAAGACCGGGATCTGTTTTCAAGTTAGACCGGTATTTTATGGAGCAAGACCGATACTAGTAAGACCGATATTTCAGTAAGACCGGTACACTATCTTCTTCGTTAAAATCGGCCTGTAATCTCAAATCGAACAATCTAGAATTCGAATTAAAGCACCAAATTTTGACACAACGATCTCCTTACCAACAACAACAATATATAACACTTTGATTTCGAAAATAAACACACATATGAAGATTTGATTTATAGCACAGTGGATAAAAAAAATGAAGAACACCGAGTGATTGAAATTTGATTTTGAATCTGGTATCAGCTCTGATACCAATTGTGAGTCCGTGATCGTTACCAGATAATCAAATAACAAACAAATAGAAGATAAACCAACCTGTTTCAATAACAAACGATGATTACACGGTTGATTTCTTTGAGTTTGAGTTCTCTCTTTGTTTTCTCTTGTTTTCACCTTTTTACTATGTGTGTTTTGTGTGTGATTGTTTAGAGACTTAGCTTATCAAACAAACTAACATAATATCTAGATATCTAATATCTAGATATTATAATTAAAACTAATATAATAATTAAACTAATTAATATCTAAAACATAATATCTAAATAATATAACATCTAGATATTATAACTTTGACACTTATTACAAATTGACCCTTAGACTTTGGTTAAGAGTAACTTTCAGCATTAACTTCAGATTGCGATCTTCGTATTGGATGATCTTGAATCCAATGAGACTGTGTCCTAACACTATGAAGAAGAGAAGCACGAACATTCTCAAATTTGTCAGTAAGACCCATCAGAATAGTAATCAAATGTAGCTGGTTGAAGTAGGCAGTGAATTGTTGAGCTGTGTCATCAAAAATCTGTGGTGCTCCAAGACTTATATGATCTTTGAGAGACTGCATTTCAGAGATATAAGAGTTTATGGATTGATCAGGAAGCTGACGTTTGCTCTGAAAAGTGGTCCACAGTTGATACTGATGAGATAGGCTCGATGACGTGTACCGCTTGGCGAGAAAATCCCAGAGACTTTTGGCGGTAAGGTAACCAAGAAACTGTTGGTTGATCTCAGGAGTAGTGGAGGCATTAATGAATCCCAGAATACGAGCATTATTGATGTCCCACTCATTCATGCGTTTTGCAAAGTCAACAGCATTCTCAGTTGGTTCCTGAACTGGAACTTTGGATGCACCAGTAACATAAGTGTAAAGGCCATGGGATTTTAGCAGAATTGTCATATGATGATGCCAAATAACGTAGTTGCTACCATTGAAAACAACTGAGATGGGATTTGAGTGATTGAGATTGGCAGCCATGGGAGTGAGAAAACAGTTTAGACCGATATAGACCGGTAAAGAAGTGCGACCGGTATAGACCGGTAGAGAGATTCGACCGGTAGAGAGATTCGACCGGTAGTGCTTCGACCGGTAGAGGGCTTCGATCGGTAGGGTGATGTTTGACCGGGAGATGTGTTCGATCGGTAGGGTGATGTTCGACCGATAGATATTCGACTGATAGGGTTTCGACCGATAGGATTCGACCGGTAGAATGCTTCCACCGATAGGAGTTCGACCGGTAAAGGATTTGACCGATGAAAGGAGTTCGACCGATAGGCGTTCGACCGATAAAGGTTTCAGAAAACAACAGCGGAGGCGGCAATTCAAAACACACAGATCGATCGATTTCAGATCGATCGATGTTGACAATTCAAAAGAAAAATCGATTCTAACACATAATCGATTCAGGCGTTCGAAACAATAAAATCGATTCAAAACAAGAATCAATTCAAAGGCGATGGCAAGCAATCGATTCAAATCAAAATCGATTCGGATGAATAGTGATGAATAGTAAAACCGATTAGGATGAACAGTGATGATGAACAATAAAATCGAAGAATAAACCTACAGCTCTGATACCATGTTAGAAGATGAATATGGTTGAAAGTGACGATGAATATGCTGAAGGTTTGAAACCTCGATATATTGATTGAGAGAAAACGTACAATACGAAAAGTAAATAATGAGTTATCTAACCTAGACAATAAGATACAACATATTTATACATAGACTAAATGGGCTTGGGCCCTATACTAACATGGGCTTGGGCCCTCTACACATATACATTAACAGTTATAAACAATAAACCATAAGGACGAAAATAGTAGTTTATTATTAATTTTGGGATATGGACTTTAGTTGTTGTCATTCTGATTTATGGAATTTTTTTGTCTCTGATATGAATGTCTTGAGCTGCTGGTTTAGTTTTATTCAACAGTTGTTTCTATGGATGGCCCTAGAACTGTTGGATATGGATTTTTTTCTGTTGGAATTTTTTTTAAATTTTGTGGACAGAAACAAAAATGAAACAAAATTTGAGCATACGTGAAAATGTCGAAGGACAACAGTTTGCACATCAAATGATATTTACATGAGATAACATTAAATTAGTATAATTTATAATATATAATTTACCTATTTTGTGTTATTAGTTATATATGTATCTTTGAGTTGCTGATTGCTGCTATTTTGGTTGAAAATTTCCTTGTTATAGAACTATTATGTGCTACTGTTGAATGAATATTGCATTTGCTTTCAGAAGTACAAGGTTGATTAGGTGGTTTAAACTTTAAGTCTGATTTTTAAATGTAAATAGTATCCTTCCAAGTGAACACTGGTTGCATGGGATAAAGGGAGTTGTCAAGCCCAGATATGTTGTTGTATTTTGACAAGTTATAGCTCATAATTCTTATATGAGTCATCTTGAATGTCTGATTTTTGTGTTGAAATTTTCATCAGGCATGTGAGTTTCACTGATTTTCGATAAAAGAACATCTTTGATTTTGGATTTCCTTCTACAAATAAGTCGGTCTTAAAAAGCTATACGAACATTTGAGCTTTTGAAATCACACATTTTCCAAACACTTTCAAATCTTTGACCAATCAAACATATTAATCTTCAATTTATATACTACCGGGTTTGCGATTTAAAACTATAAAAATTAGTACCGAGAAGGACAAAGAATAGAACAAAATATGAACAGGTAGTCGTTACAAGTTCCTGACTTCAAAATCGAGATATTTCGCGCAGCATCGCACGCGGATTTGTAACTCTATTTAAATTAAATTTAAAAGTTTTTATAAACTTAATTTGTATGTATTCAACTTATTTAAAAAACTAATTACGTTTTAATAATGTAAAAAATCTTAACATATTAATTGTGGATCCAGGATTTTAGGTGAGTGGGTGCACAAACGAAAAGCTTAAGAAAATTGTTGTTGATGTGTTTTTAGCCGAATTCCCCTATTAGAGGACTTTTTATGTTTTTTGTTGATTTCGAGGAATTTTTTAAGCTTCTGTGTTGATTCGATGGACTTTTTTGGTTTTTTTGTGTTGATTCGAAGGATTTTTTGGGTTTTTTTTTATTGATTTCAAGAGATTTTTTCGACTTTTTGGTTTATTTCGAGAGTAAATTTTGGTTTTTTAGGACTTTTGCACCTTTCACCCCTCAAAAACGTATATATCATGGAGCACCCCCTGTAGTTGAGCGGATTATCTACCGAAAAAAAATTCGCCCTTTCAAAACAAACTTGAGCGAGTGCACGAGACCGCCCCTTAGGAAGGGTAGGTCCGCCCCTAATTAATTTTAACACGACACTAAATCATATTATATAATAATATAAGATAACCGGTGAATAAGATACATATACATAATGAGCACTGAAAAAGAATGTATAACTAAAATGAAATCTTGAATAATACAAATAGTAATATAATAATATGGTAAATCGGTTCAGATTCTTCAAGATCATTAAAATAATGTCCAAACAAAGCATACATATGCAAGAGGAGTTTGTTGAAATTATTGTTGTTCAACCACTTTGACATAATTATCATATACCAATATATAAGGACAGTTCTGTTGGAAACATAAACATAACCTAAAGTTAATTAAGAACCCGAAAACCACCCACAACATGAATGCAACATATTCATTAGAAATACATCTTGAAGAGGGATACATGACACACGCTGTTAATGGTTCCAAGGTTCCTAATCAATTTTGGGTTCTTGACGGAACTTCCCCCTACCAATTATAACACTTAAATGCATATGTATTTCTATTAGACATATGTTTGTAATATAACTTTTTATAAAAATAATGTTTGCTTTAGATAATGAGATAATTTAATTTAAAATTAAGGGCTAAATGTACAAAATATATAGCAATCTACTTTCACAATTTTTTTTTTATTATAGCATTTATTTTTATTTTTGCTTATTACAACAATATATTTTAAATTATTTTTTATTAAGAGTCTTTCAAAAATTTATCATTATAACAATGGATATAACCTTTTGATTTAACTAAACATGACATGTCAAAAGTTAATAGGTTATTATGTTATGCCATTGTACATGTGTCACATCCAAGTATAACATTTTGCTAAGATGACATTTTATTACAACCTTGTACTTTCAAAAAAGTTGACTATACATACTCTTTAATAATGTAACACCCTTACATTTGGAAAGATTAACTAATTAAAATTTTCAACAGTACCTCAAAGAAAGATAACAAGTCCATACTTGAAATACTATTCTAGGTTTGACCATCCACAAAATAAATAAAGTCTTACACATAGACTAATTAAAATCGGGTGTTACTAAACCGAAATACAAATCGCTATTCCCAAGATAACGGCGGAAAGCTTCACCAAACTACTCATTTATTTCTCATCTATTCACAGTGTCGCTAGTACCGTACCTAACCGGGACCTGATGCACATGCCGACAAATAAAAAGGTTAGGCTAACGCCTAGTGAGTTCAAAAGTTTTTTATGTGAATAAATATATCTTTAAAAGGAAAAGATGCACTTAAATCATAATCTTTTAACATGATATACTTTAAATATGAAAACAACTTGTTTTCTAACAACACCATTTTTAAAGACGAACGCCCCAATACAAAACATTCATTTATGAAGGGGTGCAACCCAAAACTCACTCAAAACGTGAAAACATATTAAACTTCCAAATAATGTAAATGGTAATGAACCTCTATTATGCAAGACATCTAAACACGGATGAGTCATCAAACACAATAGATCATGGAAAAATAATTCATATAAATATAATATGTCACCGAAAACGTGGAATTAAAACCCATTACTCACGTGACCATAAAATGAAATGAAATCCGAATGTTAAAGCATGGACAATTAAATATCCAAAATGTTGTTGGCGAACAACGGGAGACCCGTATCCATTGAGAGTGGAGGGACACAAAAGTATGCCACTCATACAACGTTAATCGCATGACATGTCCCGACATGAAGTCCAAATGTCCCTACGACTCCTCATCAAGTTTCACCCAAAGATTCGGTTGACCTTAGTCTCTATCCTCATGGATTTTCACCAAAAGGCTCGACAACATTCGAGGACTACAACCATTGCATTACCCCGAATGGCGGAGGTCCTAGTGCCTACCGACACGGGGTAGCACCACCCCGGACTTAACCCTCCTAGTGTCTACTTGAAAGGTTAAGGTCATAAAACATGGTCCCATAGTCAAATCCCGCAACACCTAGTTGACCATCAAATAAAGACTGGCTTACGTGTCTATGGATCCAATGCAACACAGTCTAGAATTACATGACTACACAGGAATGGCCAATGCACTCGAGCCTGTAATTATCATTAATATGTAACAAGATGCATTTAAGATGCAAATCATAAATGGGGCTCTACATTGAGCCATTAAAACTGGACAAATATTCTCAAGACTCTTTTAAGTCAAAACCGAGCTAAAATGCTCAAAATCCATTTGACCAACAAATAACGGTCCCCAAATAGAAAACACATTTAAACGACATTTATGCAATACATTCTTCAAATACACTATCAATTTTAAAACATGAAGTGGTTGGGACAAATCATTTTCCAAAATAGAATCCTCATTATATTTCCAAAGTATTCCATGACTTGATGACGTGTGATTTCCAAACGATTTATAAAACAAAAACACCAAAATCATGCTAACGTCAAATAACTTTCATTTATGCAACAAGTTACCAAAAGAATATATGCTTGATGTTTACACATCAAAATACCCGGAAACCAAAGATAGACATTTTATAAGGTTTAACAACCCAATTTACCAATTATGAAAACTTTGTCAAATACTCGACACATTTGATAAATATAAAGTAAACACCTCATTACTTAAAAATTCACATTTTGGCATGTACATAGTTTTCACAAAGCAACTTGAACTCACTTTGCTAGATTTAGGCTAAATCTAGATTTTTACCCCAAACTTGAGTTTTCTTGGTGAAAACTTGAATGTAGGGGTGTAAATAGGTTAGGTTGGGTTGGGTTCGGGTTCAACCCATTTATTAATTGGGTTGAAAATCTCAACCCAACCAAACCTGTTTAATTAAATGAGGTGAGATTTTCAACCCAACCCAACCTGTTGGGTTGATGGGTTGGTAGCGGGTTGACCTGTTTACGATTATCTCAACCCAACATGTTAAATAAATGGGTTGAACCTGGGTTGACCCATTTAATTTTAAAATTGTAAATGAAATAAAAATGCTTAAACTACTTCATTCCACGACAAATACACAACGATAAAGTCAAATAAATTGTTCGAAGTTTAGTAAAACACAACCATAAAGTAAAATAAATAGTTTAAAGTTTCCCACAACCACAAAGTTAAATGAATTATAGTTCCAAAAAAGTTTATAAGTAACTCAACTTGCACTTTCATCGACTCCACTTTCACTCTCGGTATTACTTTCCTCTCGATCTTCTATCTTCTCCGTCATGAACAATGGAACTGAAGTCGATCAAGTTAAGATTATAAATATATATAAGTAACAATGGAACAATGGAACTCGAGTCGATCAAGTTAAGATTATAAATATATATCAAGTTAAGAACTAAAGTCGAACAATGGAACTGAAGTCGATCAAGTTAAGATTACAAGTTTAACGTGAACAATGGAAGTGAACTCGTCGTGGACTGCTCGCCGTGAAGCTGTGGAACAGAGGGAGAGGAGTCATCGTGGAACAGAGGGAGAGGAGAGGAGTCACCAGTGAAGAGGGAGGAAGATCTACGCCGACGGCGTATGAAGGAAGAGGGAGGAGAGGAGGCTGGAGGCGTATGGCGTTTCAAATTAGGAATAATATTTACTGATTTAGTCGATTAGGATTTTCAACTTTCAAATTTCAATATAGAAATTATTTTTTAATCTTTAAGAATTATATTAAAATATTAATTGTATTAAATATTGATTAATAATTAAAAATAAAATATTAGGTAATATTATAAATGGGTTAGAAATAGGTTGTAAATGGGTTAGAAATAGGTTGTAAGTGGGTTAGAAACAAGTTATAAATGGGTCGAAATTAGGTTGTAAATGGGTCGAAATCAGGTTGAAAATCCAACCCAAACCCAATTAATAAATGGGTTAGGTGGGTTAACCCATTTAACTTAAATGGGTTGAAATTCTCAACCAAACCTGCTAATTTTGGGTTGGGTTCGGGTTGGGTTGGCGGGTTGGGTCACTTTTTGCCACCCCTACTTGAATGCACAAGAAATACCTCCTAACTTTTAGATCCAACACTTGAAAATGTTTCATTCACCTCCAAATCCTAAGACAAAATGGAAAGAAGAGGAGAAAAAAATGAAGAATACATCAAACCCTAGCTTAAAATCGAGAGAGATGGGGAGTTTACCACCACAAAATACTCTTGGATCTTTCAATATAATTCCATTATCTTGTTATAATCTTGAAAAGCTCTTAAAAATGAGTTCATAGCAAATAGAATCACAGAAATCGGAGTTGGGATGAAGAAGTTATGAGGAAATGAAGATGATTCAAGAAAAATCGAACTTTATGCAGACATCAGTGTCCAATGCGACTTACATGCGACCAAAGTCGCCCCAAAGTCGCTCGGACCTCCAAAACATCCCCAAAATCGCCCCTAAGTCGCCCCGAATACTTCTCGCTCTGGATCGCTATTTTGGCCATAACTTCTTCGTTTTAGCTCTGATTTTGCACCAGAAAGAACCGTTGGACTCGTATTTGAATCCTTCATCCAACAAGACTATAAAATCTAAGATACAAGACCAAAATATTATTTCTTCTATTTCTCTTAATATACTGATTTCTATACTAACTTGAAATCATACCTTCCTAAAATCGGGGTGTTACAAATAAGTATATTAAATTATTTAGTAATATAACAATATTACAAAAAGACTTGTGGATTTGTTAGCATTTAAAAAAATGTATTTTTTAAACGAGGAAAAATAAGAATTGATACATTTTTCTACAAACAAAATATTTAGCTTGAAAAAAATATAGGGAACTTGACCCAAATAGCCATTTCCCAAATTTATGACAAATAAAGGGGTTAAAAAAGAGGTTATTTTTCTTGGGTTTTGAAGTCTTTGATTGTTGTTATTTTCTCCTACTTCCGAATGATTCTTTCTGTGTTTTGCAACATATAGCACGTGATATAGCTTATGTGGATGGAGACAGATACAACGGAGCAAAAGCAACCATGAATGTCTGGACCGAAAATACAACAATCGAACAAGTTCAACTTTTTGCAGATTTGGATCTTAGGTGGAACTTTTGGCCAAGATCATAACAACATTGAAGCAGGATGTCACGTATTCTCACCGCTAGTAATTCTTCGTATCAAAGGAATTATAACAAAAGTGGGAGAAATTATTTTAAAGAACTAAATTCATTTTCTTTTCTATTCTTTTGTTGATAGCTTAAATCAATATCATGTGGAGCCCATATATTAAATTGAGATAAATGTATACTTCCATTACTGAGTCTTCTCTAAAAAATTGTCTAATGGTTTTGCAGGTCGAGATCTTTATGGAAATAACAACACTAGACTCTTCACTTATTGGACTGTAAGTACATCTATGAATGAATGCTTATGTAACTATTTGAGTAAATTATCTTGCAACAATAATGTATCAAATCCATATCATTAATTCTACATACACTTGTACCTTTTGTCATAAAACCTTGAATATGTTAATTTATATTATAGAAAATGGCTTATTTTGTCCAAATTTTAATGGGAATTTATCTTTCTTTTTAATCTTTTTTGGGTAGTGCGATGCATATCAAGCTACTGGCTGCTACAATTTACTATGCTCAGGGTTTATTCAGATCAACAATAACTTAGACATGGGTGCAAGCATATCCCCTGTTTCTGCATTTAGGAATTCACAATATGAGATCAGACTTATTGTTTGGAAGATGAGTTCCAAATTCAACTCACTAATATTCATTATGGGCTTAAATAGGCATTAGTATTTTCAGTCGTTCAAGGTTTTATTTTTCTTCCTGTTCTTCCTCTTTAGTGTTGCGTGGATAAACTTGATTAATATATCGTTTTTGTTGATTCATTATAGTGAAACTGGTCGGGAAATTCCAAGATGGAACCGTGTTTATGAATAGAGGACGTGATGAGGCGCCATTCAAGTTCGAAATAGATGAAGGTGAGCGCCACTTTCGTGTTTCAACTGTATCAATGATTGCCTTTTTTGAAACAAATGGAAACTGATGTGCTTTAAATTAACTGCATACGTATTGAAAATGTAGTATACGGGTTGATGACAAGGAGCAATGGTCTAAGTATGATTCCACTATAGATCATAAACTAGCTATGTGAATAACAAACAAAAATGGTAATCACCCAAATATGATATGAATGGTGGATGCGATCTAATTTTGAAACATGAAACATGGTTTCCATTTTGATTTTGAGATGTTTCGCGAGTTGATATATACTTTTGTCAATTGTTTTTCGATTTCAGGATGATTTGCGCCGCATCGCGCGCGGGAATATAACTAGTACTTTAATTAAGAAAAAGAAAAATACACGATCCAAGTTTGGATTGTGATCTAGATTGCACAATTAGATTGAAGGTAATTTATATTTGTTTTCTTTTTATTTGTTAATTTTGTCTTATAGCTAATTGAGATTGGACCGGTTCACCGATAAAGGTAGTCTAACAAGATTTATAATTATAAAAAGAGTAAATTGCAAATTTGGTCCCTGTGGTTTATTGTTTTTCTCACATTTGGTCCCTATAAAATTTTTATTGCAATAAACTCCCTGTGTTATGCAAAAGTGCTCGGATTTGGTCCCTATGACTAACGCCCCTTAGTTCAGGTCCGTTAAGTGGAATCACGTGTATAGCATACGAGGGCACATCCGTCTTTTTTCTTTTAACCAGATTTTTTCGTCACTTTTACCCCAAGTTAACAAAAAGTAACCCCCCACTTTTACCCCCTTTATATATATCCATCTCTCTTCCTAATTCTGAAAAAACCCTTTTTCTCTTTCCCTCCTTTTGAAGCTCGTTCGACAATGGTGGAATGCTACTATGGATCAAAAGCAATTGTAAGAATCTCATGGACAAATGCTAACCCAGGTCGAAGGTTTTTCTGTTGTCCAAACACGGTATGTTTAAAAACACAATTTTCTACATTTTCTAAATGGTTTATTTTTGCCCTAAACCTGTTTCCTCCATCAATCATCGATACAGGGATACAACTGTGGATTTTTCATGTGGGTTGACCCAACAATGATCCCTCGACCTGTGGATGTGATTCCTGGTTTATTGAAGTTGAAGAACAATCTTGAAGCAAGCTTGAAGGCAAAGAATGAATAAGCTCGTAGGTGGAAAATATTGATGTTGATTAGTTGGGTTTTCTTTGTAATATTTTTCTTTTTTACTTGACCTAATCTGTGTAAAGGTCAAGAAGTTGTGGAATATGATGCTTCTATGAAATGAAATGTTTATTAACAATACTGTTTTTAGGTTATCTTTTAACGTATGTTCATATTTGTCTTAATTCCAGTTACCAAAACTGTTAAAAGAAATGGTAGTTAGCAATACTGTTTTGTGGAATAGGTTGTACAACAATATTGTTTTGTGGAATATGAAGTAACATCCAGTAACCAAAACAACATAACATCCAAGTAACCAAAACAACATAACATCCAAGTTACCAAAACAACATAACATCCAAGCATTGTTAAAAGATTCATCCATTAATCTTGGTAACCAAAATAAGATAACATCCAATGACCAAAATAACATAACATCTAGTGATCATAGCAACCAAAATAACATAATATTCAGTGATCATAGTTACCAAAAGGACAAAATATGAAGTGATCATGGTTACCAAAAAGAAAAAACATGAAGTGATCATAGTTACCAAAAGGACAAAACATTTTGTGAACACAGTTACCAAAATAACAACACATCATAAATCAAGTGTGCTTTATATTTTTGGTGATTTTGTACGAATAAAGTCCTTTTTATGATTTATGCGTCTTTGGTGATTTTCGTACAAATGAGGTCTAATTCATGATATACGTATTTTGGTGTAATTGAGTTCATGAATATTTGGAAAATATTTGGTCCCCATACATGACGAGTTTTTGGGTTAATCACATCTTTGAAGTATGTGTTCGGATAAACATTGTTTAGATACGTTGTATTATTTGGGGAAAAGTTATTTGTTAGTCAAATGGGTTTTGAGCTTTTAAACTTGGTTTTGACTTAAAAGGGTATCGTGGACAATTATCCCAGTGTTAATGGTTCTTTGAAGGGCCCATGTTCGATATACCTCTTAATGCATTTTATTACACGATTATGATAATTACAGACTCGAGTGCTTTAGCCATTCATGAGTAGTTGTGTAATCTTAGACTGTGTTGCATTGGATCCATAGGCACATGAGTCGGTCTTATTTGATGGTCAATTGGGTGGTACGGGGTTGGACTCCGAGACTGATGTTTTATGACCGAAACTTGACAAGGAGGCACTAGGAGGGTTGAGTCTGGATAGTGCTGCCTGGGAGGTGAGCACTGTGACCTCCGCTTTTGGGGAATTTCCTTAGTTGTAGTCCCCAGTATGCTAGGACTTTTAGGGTATTTCCTTCGTTGTAGTCCTCGGGGTGTCGGGCCATTTGGGGAATTTCCTTAGTTGTAGTCCCCGGTGTGTCGGTCCTTTTGAGGTGGAGTTCTTCGTAACGGCCACCAAGGTCAACTGTCTCTTTTGGTGAACTTGTCAAGAGGTCGTAGGGGCACTTGGGCTTTCGTGTCGTGAAGTGTCATGCGATCAACGTTTGTTGAGTGGCATACTTTTGTGTTCCTCCGCTCTCCATGGATACGGGTACCCCCCGTTGTCAGCCCGCTGTATTTTGGATATTTAATTGTCCATGCTTTAATATTTTGGATTTCATTCCATTTTATGGTCGCGTGAGTATTAAGTTTCAGTTCCATGTTTTAAGGGCGTATCATATTTATATGGATTGTTTTCCGTTATTTAAGGGTCGAGTATTATGTCCCACCCGAGTTTTGGGTGTTTTGGGATATGAAGTATTATTTGCATTTTCACAAATTTGAGTATCGAACTATGACCCCGTTTGGGCGAGTTACGGGTTGCATCGTCTTATAAGAAATGTGTGCTTGGGAGCATGGTCTTTGAAAGTGCATATTATGGGAAAATGTGTCATTTCCATTTTGAAGTATAATATTTCGAATGATCTTGCTTTAAACTGAATTCCTTTCTTTTAATATATATTCATTCATGTTAAAACTCTTGAGCTCACTAGGCGTTAAGCCTAACCTTTTTATTTGTCGGCATGTGCATCAGGTTCTGTCGGGGGTTTGGTTCTAGCAAGTGCTATGAGGAGTTGAGCCTTAGATTTATACAAGAGTAAGTAGTTGGTGAAGTCTTCCGCAGGTTGGGGATAGTGATTGTTATTGGGTTTAGTAGCACCCGTCTCTTTTCATAGATAGTATGTCTAGGATGAATGTATGTATTGAGGTAAATTCTCAAATTGTGTATGTAGTGAAAGTAATTATTGATGTATTTAGAATTCTTTTTAATAAGTTGCTATCTTCAGATTTAAGGGTGTTATACTATGGGTTCTTCTACAAAGTTGAGTTTGTCGTCAACCGAGATTTCTTCAATTAGAACCACGACATCTTCTTTCACAAGGCATTTCTTCAAATTAGACACGTGGAAAGTATTGTGTATTCCCATTAGCTCTTTTGGAAATTAAAGTTGATAAGCTATTGCTCCCACCTTCTTTTCTATCTTGTAAGGTCCGATATATCGTGGTCGCAATTTACCTTTTTGCGAAAACGTAATACTCCTTTCCGCGGCGACACTTTTAGTAATTCTTATTTGAATTACTTTATCCGCAGTTTTTTGGATAATTTCAGGTCCAACTAATTGTTTCTTGCCGACTTCCATCCAACATACCAGTGTTCTGCATTTTCTCCCCTATAATACTTCAAATGGTGCAACTTGAATACTATTATGGTAGCTGTTATTGTAGGCAAATTCAATAAGGTGTAGCTGACTATCCCAATTTCCTTTCAAACCAATCGCACAAGTAAAACATATCTTCTAAAGTTTGGATCGTCCTTTCACTTTGGCCATTGGTTTGAAGATGGTATGTTGTGCTCATTTTAATTTGTGACCCTACCTCCTTCTGAAAACTTCTCCAAAAGTTTGATGTAAAACGACTATCTCGATCTGAGACAATTGATAGAGGTATTCCATGTCTTGAAACTATTTTGTTTATATAGATCTTGGCCAATTTCTTCAGTGCATATGTCTCCTTTATTGGTAGGAAATGTGTTGTTTTTGTAACCGACCAACAATCACCCATATGGCATCAGAACCTTTCAATGTTGTTGGTAATTTTGTTACAAAATCCATAGTAATATCTTCCCACTTCCAAATAGGAATATCTAACGTCCGTAATGGTCCGTATGGTCTTTGGTGCTCAATTTAAACCTTTGAACATGTAAGACATTTCTCAACGTAATTTGCCACAGACTTTTTCATTCCAGGCCACCAATATAAGGCTTTTAAGTCTTTATACATCTTATTGCTCCCAGGGTGGACATAATACTTAGATTTGTGTGCTTCATCAAGAATTATTTCTCTACATTTACCGACTTTTGGGACCCATGTTCTTCCATGAAATCTTTTAATTCCATGTTCGTCGTTTTCTAGAAGCTTGACTTGTCCAATAATTCTTTCCCCTTTTTGGTTCTCTTCCTTTAAAGCTTCTTGTTGTTATTGACCAATTTGCTCCAATATACTGGTTGTGGCCATCATATTGAATGCACATATCTTAATAGGTTTAATGGGTTCCTTTCAACTTAATGAATCTGCCACGACATTGGCTTTCCCCGGATGGTATTTGATTTCACAATCATAATCTTTTAATAATTCCATCCAACATCTTTGTCTCATGTTTAACTCTTTCTGGTCGAATAAGTACTTGAGACTTTTATGATCTGTATAGAGTACACATTTGGTACCATACAAATAATGCCTCTAGATTTTTAGGGCAAAAACTACAGCTGCTAATTCTAGATCATGTGTTGGGTAATGTGTCTCATGGTCCTTTAATTACCTTGATGCAAAAGCAATTACTTTATTTCTTTGCATGAGTACACATTCTAAGCCTTGCTTGGATGCATCACTGTAGACTACAAAGTCTTCAACCCCTTTTGGCAAACTTAAAATTGGTCCACTACTTAGTTTTCCCTTTAATGTCTGGAAGGCTTTTTCTTGCGAATATCCCCATTCAAACTTACTGGTTTTCTTTGCTGATTGCGGAGTTTTCCACTTCGTTGTACACTCGATTTTACTTGGGTCTACCATGATACCCCTTTCATTGATTACGTGACCTAGGAATTGAACTTCTAGAATCCAGAATTCACACTTTGAGAATTTTGCATAAAGCTTTTCTCGCTTTAATAGTTCTAATGTCATTCTCAAGTGTGTTGTCCATGTTCTTCTTGACTTTTAGAGTAGATGAGGATATCATATATGAACGCAATGATGAATTTATCCAGATATGACTTACATATCCGATTCATGAGATCCATAAACACGGTTGAGGCATTAGTTAGACCAAAAGGCATAACTAAAAATCCACAATGCCTATATTTGGTTCGGAATGCTGTCTTTGGGATATCTTTCTTTTGTATTTTTCATTGATGATATCCTGAGAGAAGATCTATTTTCGAAAAATAACTTGCTCCTTGCAACTGATCAAACAAATAATCTATTATGGGTAAGGGATATCTATTCTTGATTGTAACTTTTTTCAATTCCCGATAATCAACACACATTCTCATCGTCCGGTCTTTCTTTTTAACAAACAATACTAGTGCTCCCCATGGTGACGAACTTGGGCGTATGAATCCTTTATCAAGCAACTCCTGCAATTAACTCATAAGCTCTTGCATTTCAGAAGGTGCAAGTGTGTATGGTGTTCGTGCTATGGGCACTGCTCTGAGTACTAAATTGATATGAAATTCTACTTGTCTATATGGTAAATCATCAGGAAAAACTTCCGTATATTCATATACGACCGACATGTCTTCTTCTAATTTCTTTTCCTTCTTAGCATCCACTACATAAGCTAAATAGGTTTCACACCCTTTATGAATGCATTTTTTTGCTTTTAAGACTGAGATAAGGTTGAAGGGATACTCCTTGTGACTATCGTAAATAGTTAATTCCTTACCACCTTTATTCTTGACTTTTACCATCTTTTTGTTACAAACTATACGGGCTTGGTTTTCAGACAAACAACATACCTACCACAATATCAAAAGTGTTATGGAGCATTGGTAGAAGCTTAATGGTAAAATAGTTTCCATCTATATCCATTGAGCAACCTTTATATACTTTATCTACCTTTGTAATTCTACCATCTACTGTTTCTATTTCAATGGCCTGATCTAATTTCTTAGATGACTAATTTAAATTCATGCATAATTTTGTAGATACCATTGATTTATTTGCTCATGAATCAAATAATACTTGAGCAGGTTATTTATTGATTACAAAATACCTTCACCGCATCAGGTATCCCTTCGTTTCTTCGGCAGTAATTTGGAACATTCTTCTTTTAGCTTTTCCAGTTTCTAACTTGATTTCGCTACTCCCTGGAATTGCTCTTCGTGGTTGAACACCTTTGGGCATTGGGCAGTTATTTGCAAAATGCCCTATTGCTCCACAATTATAAAAATTACTTTCAGGACAATTCATACTCAGGTGACCATATTGATCACATTGATAGCGTACATTTATGCCAATCATACATTCTCCAAGGTGATGCTTTTTGCATTTAGGACAAATAGATCTATCAAATGTCCTTATACTATTATCTTTGAGTTTCTTAAATTGATTGTTAAAATTTTACCCTCAAACTTTCTTTTCTCTTGGGTCTTGTAATTGCTTGGTACATAACAATCTTATTCAGCTAGAGTTGCTAGTTCCACAACCTCTTGGAAAGTTTTTGGTTGAGACATATTTACAAATCTGCGTAAATCTTTCCTGAGGCTAAGTAGAAAACGGTTCACCTTTCGAGTTTCTGTAGCGACTAAGTAGGTAGCGAATCAAGATTTTTCTATGAAAGTTTCTACATAGTCTTCTACAGATTTGTTCCCTTGTTCTAACCTTACAGATTCTTCTTCCATCATTTTTATTCGAGTATTTGAACAATACCTTTTATAGACCAAATCCTTAAACTCATCCCATGACATTGTGGCTGCTTCTGCGATGCCTCTTGTGGATTGTATAGTTTTCCACCAATAAAGGGCATTTAACTTAAACTTAGTTGAAGCTAACCTTACTTGTTGAGTAGGAGCACATTGACATGTTTGAAAACAACTCTCCATGTCATCCAACCAGTTCATGGCAGCTACCGGTCCCCCTTTTCCTTCAAACGTGGATGGACTAGTATTTGTAAATGCCTTATAATTGCATTCATGAGTTTGATCATTATGTTGCTAATGGCTTGTCAGATTTTCTACCGCTTCATGTTCTGAGTTTTGATTCATAGCATTTTGAACTTGAGCTTTAATACTTGGCAAACTTTCTTGAATACCTTAAGAGATTTCTGTGGCTATGTCAATTCCTCCGGTAGATTCTTGTGGATTTGCCCTCATTCTATTTCCTTGACTTGGTGGTGTATTATTTTCTGATTCATCTCTAGTTATCCTTCGAGTATTCATCCTACAAAAAATGAACACATAAATATAATAACCTTCCGCTTTTATATATAGTACATGCATTATACAAAAATTTCGGGATATATTAGTTTTTCATTTCTATCCTGATATATCATAATTATGTAATTATGCTACTAAGATTAAACTAAAATTTAATGTCATTACTTAATGAGGGTAACGCCCCCTCGACATTCTTCAAGACGTGAAACCTCTCATGTAAGGATCTCCCAGAAGTTCACTAGTTAGAAAAGAAATTTCTTGGTAGCTTTTGGCTAATTTTTCCTGAGTATGGTTAAGCTGGATTTGAGTCTGATCTAGCATTTGGTCGGCTCTTTCAGTGTCTCTTTGTGCTAGCCTTAACTCATTTTCCAATTGCACAATGTACCTATGTTGTGTGTGCACCTCTTCTTGAGCTATTGTGATTTGACAATTACTTGTAGTTAGGTTATCTAGTAGCATGTTGATATCTTCTTGACTCAATCGTGATGGAATTAAGACTTCATTTGTTGTAGTAATTCCTGAGCTAGCATCTTCAAATGATTTGGCCATAGGCGGTATGAATTCTAGTACTTGCCACTCTGGTGCATCCCAAAAGAATGGAGGTTGAAACTCGAGGTGATAATGATCTTCTTCATTCAAATCTTCTATAACATTATTTTGGTTTCCCTCGAGCATCATTTATTCATCCGGATTTGGAACTTTAAGAATTGGAACTTCTAGTTGGACTGGTTGAGGGACTTGATTCGAATAGTTTATTGGTTCATAAGTGAGGATGTCTAATAAAAAAAAGGTTGATTGGCAGGGACCCATGGCCCCGTGGTCCCCTTTTGGAGACCCTACAGCCGTAGCTCCATAAGGTCGCACCGGAAATGACAACCTGTCTCCCCCCCCCCCCCCCCCCCGCCGGATTCGAACCCTGAATGGGAACCCCTGGAAGGAGCTTTTACGGAAGGGAGCTGGCCACTAGGCCAAAGACCTAGTGGACTATCATAAAGAAGTTCTTTGAGCCATTCATTTTTGTCTCTTTCATTCATCTAAAATATATATATATATATATATATATATATATATATATATCATGAATAATTTTCATATATGCATCGTATAAAATTTTGGAAAATATATTTTACAAAATTTCCCACCCATATCTAATAGTGCTTATATTCCAATCTTTGGTTGGAATCTATATCCCATTATTCCCATCGTAATTGGTTTTTTTGGTGGAGGAGTTTGGAGGAAATATATAAGTGGTAGGTGACTAAAGGAAGTAAAGGAAGTAGATTTTTTTAATTTGGATTGACTGTGATTTGCGTGTTCTACGAAATTGGGAATCTGATAGGATTAAAATGTTGGGCTATGGAAAAATAGTTGACGATATGATTATGGGCTTTTTATTTTCATTCATATAGGCTTATCAAATAAAAAGAGTGTTGGTGTGGGATGAGCCAAGATATATTTTCTGTGTTTGGGCATATTCATCATTGGAAATTATCAATAAGAGTTAGATTATGGGTCCAATATTTCAAGCAATTTGTTTTTTTTTTCAAGATTATCAGATTGGGCTTGCATGATGGGGCTTACTACCCTTCGTTGGATTGCATTGGTTATAATCTCCAGAAAGGCTTTTATTTTTTCAATGATTGGGCTGATCACTATCAAGACACGGTGGGCTTTGATGTTCAATTTGTTCGTGATTGCAACATTTATTGTGTTAGCTTTGAATTGCCCTTTTACCACCTCTTTATTTATTTATTTATAATTATCTAAAATTAGAAACCGTTCACGTCTAATTTTTAGTTTAATATGAAATTGTTTTAATCTATGTTTAGTTTTATTACAGATGTGGCATTTGGATTTGTTACAAGTGTGGAAAAAGCATAATCTTCCATTGGTGCAACCATCGTATTTTATTAGATTGTTTCCTAATTCTCTGTTTATTGTTTTCTTTATTTTATTTGACATATTTTTTCTAGGATATTAAAAAAGAAAATAAAACTAATTATGAATGCAAAAGCAGTTATAACTTACTACAAGCTTTTCAAAATTGCAGAGCCGCATTCATTATAATGATGTACTCCTTCCTTCGAGACCTAAAAAACAAAAATAATACAGATCAGATTTGAATATATTGTAATCAATCATTAAATCACCGTGATTAACAATAAACCAACAGTGGATTGAATATATTGTAATCAATCACTAAATCACAGTGATTAACAATAAACTTACAGTGGATTGAATATATTGTAATCAATCACTATATCACAATGATTAACAATACACTTACAGTGGATTGAAGCACATAGATTGCAAGCAGAGCCAAAAGCGTCATGGTTGTTTGTTGGAGAGAGGAAACAGGGAAGCGGGAAAGGTTCAATGGAAAAGCATAGGGTAAAATGGTATATATAAGAGTAAAGTTCAGTTTTAGTCATTTTTGCTATTTTCATAATTTTCTATTAAAATAAAAAACATATTATATTTTTAATTTTAAATCGTAAAAAAAATAATTGTTTAATTATAAAAATACCTATATTTTTAAAATCATTTCCTCGCAGGTATTTTGGATGCACAACTATTTTTAGTTTTTTTAATAACCTTGTTTAGTTTTTAACGAGCAATGTCACCACAGATCTCCAATGAAACCATCACCAACAACAGATTTACAAAACATAACCTAAAAATCTAGACCTCGATCATGTAAGATGAAGAAAATTTACTTGTGAATCTTTCCTCAAAGCTTTATGCCTAAAACTCTCTCTATCTTCGCCAAAACAATCTAATTCGGAACCGCTTTCCCGTTCTCGTACTCCTGAACTGTTGAAAAACAAAAAGGTGTTTCATTTTGGATGTTGTACAACTGACCAAGCAAATGGTACAAGTCCTTTATGCAAGATGGTGTGGATTAATGAAAATGTTGACAATTGTCTAACTTGGCATTTTTATCTTATATGGATGTGGTCCCTGATTGAAGAATTCAGGGAGGTGAAAAGAAAAAGGCATCAACGATGCCTATTCCATGATGGAGGGGGGGATCCACTTCATTTCTTTGTTGGTCTTTTGTCATAATGCCTACCTTTGGTCCCTGAAAAATTGAAGTTTTCTAAGGATATTGTTAAGGAATTTATCACGGATGTTGAAACACCCGTAATTTTCGGTAAAAAAAGCCAGCCAGACGTTTTTGTAATTTATAAATGGCAGTTGTTTTGTTGAGAAATAATTATTTATTGTCCCTTGGAGTATCAAGGGTATTGGCGTTGAAAAAGTCGAGTTTCGAGGCTTGTTTTTGGCACGACTACAATGCCCGACGACTATGACGGTGTTATAGTCGCACCTGTCATTGTCGTAACAAAAGTGAAAAGCCCAACGGTGCGAGGCGACATTGCGAGGCGACATTGCCAGGCGACGTTGCCCAAGAGAGGCAGGGCGCTGTTTAGTCGGATTTTTCAACCTTCTTTCCCATTTCACTCATCCAAACTTCCTCTATTCTATCCCAAATCATTTTCCTTCTTCCCCCTCAAACCCTAACTCATTTTGGATCCATTTCTTAAGTTCTTAAGGTATTCCATCATCAAGTGGTAGATTTGAAACTATGACAAAGAGTTCACCATTGTCATCTTCAACTAATATAGAAGTAGGGTGTTACAAGGTGTGATCAACACTAGAGGTGAAGCGGGTGGCGGGATGGTGAGGGCCGGAGGCAGTGGCAGAGTGGGGAGCGCAGGAGGTGGCGGCGGTATGTGGATCGTCGGAGGTGGCAGAAGAAGATCGGGAGCTGGAGCCAAATTAAGTAGAGACACCATATCAACGGGACAGACTACAGAAAAACATTTCACCATTCAATGACAAAGAGGGAGCGAGATTTCTGTTAGAGAGAAATGAGAAATGATGGATTTTTCTAGGCATGGGAATGGAGCGGGGACCTCAATCCCTATCCCCGTCCCTGATCTTTCATCTTCGTCCCCATGTCGAGTAATTTTATTTTTAACTTTACTACTTAAATAATTGAAAAATGAGACTATTCAGGAATACACATTGAATATTGGTCCTAACATCCAAATTTTTACTTTTGTGCACGTATTTTTACTTTCCAATGTTTTGTCAAGGGGGTTTTGTGGTTGGATTTTGGGATGAAGTTATAAGGGGGTAGTTATAAGGTGGTGTAGGGTAGTGGAGATAGGCATTTTGATTTTCATTTTGTTGTGAAGTGATAAGGAGGTTTATTGGGAGGTTTGGATGGTTGCCTGGAGATATACTAGTATGGTATACAGGGGATATTTTTTTGAGATGCCCAATATATTAGTTTTGGGGGGTGGGTTATTTTGGTTTCTTGTCTGTTCCAATACTGGGAAAGAATAATTTTTTGGTTCTTTCTTTGTATTGGGTTTCTTTCTTGGGATATGGGTCTTGATTATACATATTGGAAGGGGTTAGGTGTTGTGGATAATATTTAGTAAACCCAATCTGTTCCACAGGCAATTAGGGTATTATATGGAGCTATTGTTGATCTGGGATGTAAATAATCAGTTCTCTGACCCTTGTGTTCAATGTCTTTTTTTTCAGATAATTGGAAATGTGAGGAGACAACCGAGTTTATAGATTCTAATGATATGGGACGTGATTAGTTTCCAAGTATCATGGTCTATTTTATGTTTTGGAGGGATTAAGAATCAGATCCTTCCTCTTTCTGGGTTATGGTGTTTGTGGTTCTTAATTTCTGACTTGCACCTTTTATATTCAATTTGGGTGTGTGAGAATTTGTCCCCCCCCCCACTTTTGTTGTTCTTTAATTGGACTATCAATTGGGTGGTTGATCAATGATCCTGTCTTTTTTATACACTTGTTCCATGCTTTTTTAGCAAGATAGTACATTGGTTTTTTTTATCACTGATCAAAGCAATGTTGCTATCTATATGGAACCTTCTGGTATTTTCTTGTGTGCGCTCAGTGTTTCTATGTTTAAAGGAGTTATAAGGTTGTCTTTATGTTGGGTATTTTTTATTTTGCACAAATGTTGCTTCCTCCTTTTTCATTTTGGTCTAAAATATTGGTTTGCATCTTTTCTCTGGGACAAATTGGTATTTGTGAATAGGGGTTATAAGGTTGGTGTTGTTGTTATTCATGCAGTAACCATTTTGGGTGTTATAAATGATCGGTCAGAGTTTTACTATCCTATTTCTTGGGCTAACTTGGCTACTGTGGCTTATTTGAGACTTGGCAGCTTTGGCTTATTTGGTTATTTAAGGTTTGATATGAAGTTAATCTGGTATGGTGAATATGGCTCCTATATATTATGGCAACAATGTTGGTATCAATTTTGGAGGCCTATACCTAATGAGATTTGTATGACAGTTCCTGACTGTCTTCAGTAACCCAGCCTACTCCAGTATATGGTGGGAATTTGTGAATGGCTGGAAGCTTTTTGGAGATACCATCTTCTTCAAATTTGGCAATTTGACTTTCTTATTTTTGTCTCCATCTATTTTTCTTGGTCTTGAATTCTGCTCCACTAATTTTCTGGATCAAGATCTTCCCTATTTTGGATTTGATCATAGTCTAAACAGTTGGTGGCATAAGGGGGGTAATATTGTGTCAATGGCCTTGAGTCAAATTGACCATAATCTGTTGCTATTTTTTATCTACAAGTTCAATTGGTTGGAATCTATATCCCATTATTCCCATTGTAATTGGTTTTTTTTTGGTGGAGGATGGTTTATGGTGGAGTTTGGAGGAAATATATAAGTGGTTGGTGGCTAAAGGAAGTAAAGGAAGTAGATTTTTTTAATTTGGATTAACTATGATTTGCGTGTTCTACGAAATTAGGAATCTGATAGGATTAAAATGTTGGGCTATGGAAAAATAGTTGACGATATGATTATGGGCTTTTTATTTTCATTCATATAGGCTTATCAAATAATAAGAGTGTTGGTGTGGGATGAGCCAAGATATATTTCGTGTGCTTGGGAATATTCATCATTGGAATTATCAATAAGAGTTAGATTATGGGTCCAATATATCAAGCAATTTGAGTTTTTTTGAAGATTATCAGATTGGGCTTACTACCCTTCGTTGTATTGCATTGGTTATAATCTCCAGATGGGTTTTATTTTTTCAATGATTGGGCTGATCACTATCAAGACACGGTGGGCTTTGATGTTCAATTGTTCGTGATTGCAACATTTATTGTGTGTAGATCCCAGATACAGTGCAATCAACAACAATAGTAATCAATGAAGAATAATAAATAAACCACAACTGCTGGTCATATGATTAATAATCAATAAAGGGTTTAGGTTTACAAAGAGAATTTCTGATCAGGGAATGTAAACCTTACAACTAGAATTATTTTTTCTTTTTCTTCTTCTCTTATCCTAGAACTAGGTTTAGGAAACATATAAATATGGAACGTGTAAGCCTAATGGGCTTTGAGGCCCATTTACAAAACAACTATCAAACAATTACAATTCGACCCCTTATAAATGCGTTATACAACTTTCAACACACTAGGACTTTCAGTCCTAACAATCTCCCCCTAAAGTTGAATAAGACATTTATCTTCTTGAAAACTTCAGGCATTGATCTTCTTTCCCTCTTGAATCTTTGAATAACGTTGGTGTTGCATGTTTTCATGTCTTTCCAAACTCCCCCTTGAATAAACCTCTTGGTCTTCATAGTTTCAATTTTGT
Organism: Arctium minus; assembly: GCA_954870635.1. Classification (NCBI taxonomy): domain Eukaryota; kingdom Viridiplantae; phylum Streptophyta; class Magnoliopsida; order Asterales; family Asteraceae; genus Arctium; species Arctium minus. The sequence goes on along the minus strand of OX941096.1, from coordinate 7,268,931 downwards.
AACCAGATTCAATGTACAATAGCCTCGACTGAATGCACTATCAAGCAGGTTTCAACTATAGAAAGTCAACACATCAGATCAGCACACAAGAAAGATAATGTGCGAGTTACGTGACATTCCACAATGCAACCTCAGTGTAAAAACAAAGAATCTGTCTCTGAATCACGAGTTGAATATGCTTTCAGCTTAAGAACTTGTTTCAATCAACTCGTAAGAGGAAATGACCTAAAGCAGACACCACATGATACGGGATAGAATAAATGCAATAAAATCTTTTCTGCTTAGCTGCAATCTTTGAATCTAATGGCTTTTCAACCTCAGATTTAAGAAATTCTGTTGCTCCCCCTCAGATTTTGCTAACTCCCCCTCAACATGATAATTTGTGTCTTTGAATTGTGTGTCGTTCTCCCCCTCATGATGATTAGGAGAATCCTGAGCATCATGTAACTTCAAAGACTAACCGAATGAGTAGAAAAATATCAGATAAAGCGATTAGTAACCAAGGGTAACAGCTAACACAGAAACACAATAGTAACTGTTATCACAACAATTGAAATAATTTTGTGGCCTATTTTCAGAGTTGACAATGGGGTATCTCTGATAGGACTTCCAGTTATCACCAAAGTAAAATATTAAAAATTACTTCTCAAACTATTTCGGCAATATCACAAAGATATGCAAGGGGAATCACAAAGATTCATGCGTGTGTGAAAGAAGTATAACTCAAATCAATTAGGCACAAAGATTGATTCAACCTGGGACGCATGTTAGAAATCAATAGACTCAGCGAGATGAATATAAAGTTCGGAGACCGGAGCTGATGTCTTCCTTTTTCAATATCTAAGACCTCCGAGTGAGGAATAAATAGATTATGTGCTAAATCTCCGTGCAAATATGAAACAAGTATCTTTTGAGAGATACTTGAGTGGCTGGGTGGGGTGACACGAGTTATCGACACTAGGTCCATGTCTGTTTCAATATCCATTTCCAAAGAACGAGAATAAATAGATTATGTGGTAACCCGTATAACTGACTCGGTTTGGTAAACATCCTCACTTTTTTTAATCACTCCAAACTCATCTATCAATCTAGACCCCTCACTGATATCTATGAATTAGATGTGTTTCTTGGGTAGGTCCTTCTGGTTCTGGATGGACCATAGAAACATTATGAGCCCTAACACTCCTTTAACTCGCCAAAATAGAACATTGAAGTACAAGTCAAAACATTAAAGTACGAGTCCTGAACTGAAGTGTTCAGAAGTCGATATGAAAATTCAAACAAACAAACATGGTACTCTCCCTCAAAAGTGGCATAACCCTTGATTGTAGTCATGTGACATGAATAATCTGAATTAAATCACACATTACATTCCTGCAAAACAGATTAGGAAGATTTTGGTTTTGGCATCCATGCTGTGATGGATCCTTGTTGGATTAGGGATGCTATAAGTACCATACCAATTATTAACATACCTTGAATCCACAAAGTCACTATTTCTGTTGATCCAAACTCTCTCAGTGATTTGATAAAGACCCTCTACTATACTTAGTGAAAATTACGTTTTAATATGTATTAGTGTTTCACCATCAGCGATCAGACTGAGTCTGTTCAGTTATCGCTGATGACCTTTCTTGTAAACATTTCATATGTATTAGTGTTTCACTATCAGCGATCTGACTGAGTCTGTTCAGTTATCACTGATAGTTTCTGATGTAAACTAAAGACAAGTCTCGCGTCAACAGATGTTCATAGCTGAATCAAAGACAAAGCTGCTGAACAAATACCAGTCTACTAGTGACCTGATGTGGATATCAGTGAAGCAAAGACGAATCTACTTATACGCGAAGGAACATGAGGAAAACCTTCAGCGATAGCTGAACCTCTTTATATCTCTGAAGGAAGAGATATTCAACGATCAAACGATCAAACGATCACGAAGCTTATGCCTCAAGTCTCCTTTTGTCTTACCTTGCACAACCAGTACGATGTGTCAGAATGGACATATCTTTACCACAAATCGTACAACAACTCTGTCAACTACACTGTTCATGATACGGCCAAAATCATGTCTCCCAAAGTCAGACTCCCAAAGCCAATCACTGAACGCCATGTGTAAAGTGCCCTGCCATGCATTTAATGCAGAGGGTATAAATAGAAAGATTACCTCTCCATCTGAGAGTGTACTCACCTCTGCGTTCATCTTTCTATTTCATAGAAACCCTTGTTTTCTATACTCTCTAATCCCCCATTCTCTATATTCTTGTGCAACCATCTTAGTGTTTCTTAAGTTTGTTTAGATCGAGTCTGTCTTAATCTTATTCCGCAACAAACTTGTAAATTGTGTTTGAGTTATCAATAAAAAATTTATTAAACTTTAATTTCTGTGTTTGTATTCAACCCCCCCTTCTACAAACTTGTTAAGCACCTCCGGGACCAACAATTTCCACAATGAGTGCAACAGATATTTGCTTGGTTTAGATTGATCAACGTTCCTGTAGAATAAACATAAGTAGGTGAATCAGTCTTGAAAATAGATGACTTTGTATCAACTATAGGCGAATCATGAGACTTGTTTCTTTCACTGTCTTCTGTAGTTGGTTTGGTTTTTTTCTCCAAAGCATCTTTACTTTTCTGGAGAAATGATTGTCTGAAGAATCATTAAGCTTGCAATCAGAAGAACTGGAGTAGTAAGTATGTCTTTTGTTAGAGGTGCTGGTCTTTCTTTGTTTCTATGAATGTCTTTTAGATTTTTGCTTTGAAGATTTTTTCACATAAACCTTTTGAGAGGCAGATGTTGAACATTCGCGTTTATAAAAATTTGACCGGTGGCTCACCAGTTGAATCCAAAAAATCAACATGACTTGGAAGTTTTGGATCGAAATCAAATTGGTCTAGCTGATTGTCTGGACACAACACAGAATTCAGAAAGGCTGAGAATTCCATTTCCTCATCAGAAGGAGCCTTATCACTTGAAGGATTTAGGAACCGGAAGGATTTGTGCCTTGAAGCGGATCATTAGCGGAAGCATTTTGAAAATCAGAATGATGATCCGTTTCGAAATATTGAGGCTCTTTTCCTTTGTTTAAAGAATTTGGTGACGAGTCACCCAAAAAGGCTTTACAGGAAGATGTGTCTGAGGGTGGAGAAGAATGTTCTGATAGATTAATTTTCTCCCTTTTGAGTGAGTCAAGTTTAGCTTGAAACTCAGCTTTGTGAAGTTGCTCTTTCATCAGATCTGCTGCCAAAGCAGCCAGTTGTGAATTAAGTTTATTTATCTCTGTCAGAAGATATTCCTTTTCCTCCCTCGACCCAATTTCCTTTTTATCGGAATTGAGACACTCAAGTTTGGATAATAACTCTTGTTTTTCCTTTTGAAAAATGATCCTCTCCTGTGCAAATGACTCTTTTAGCTGAACAATTTTCTTTTCTAAAATCAGAGGTGGAACATACATTTTGTGGTCCATTGGTTACTTCTCAGTTTCAACGGTTTTTGAATCAAGTTCAACTTGAGAATAGCTTCGAAAATAGTCATTTGACAGAAAATAGGGTTTTTCGGTGTTGTATGACGCATTCAATGAGTCATAAACAAAAGGAAGTTGCATCGTGGTAGTTTTTTCCTTCTCAATGTTTCCAGTTCTGGATCCTCATCAACAAGTGGTTTGGTCCAATTGATTTTGTACTCTGGGTACGTTTTGTCTATTCCAAAAAATTCGAATGCATATAACGTGGGAACTTTGGTCAAGGCCTTTTTCCGATAATGTGGGTTATCGTAACCGAGACCCGTCTCTGAATATTTGAATTCTTTGGGTGCATTCAGATGCATCGTTTGTTTAGATTGACCAATTTTGTAAAGTTTCAGTTCGAGATCCTTTAATTGGGTAGATAACCTTTGATTTTCATTTTTATAAGCCACATTTTTAGTCACAATATCAATTTTCTCATATTCTGACATACAAAGCTTGTAAGTAAGATCATCTACTTTGGTCTTTAACTCTTTTGATTCTATTGAAAAACTTGAAGTATAGGGACTAAACTTGACAAAATATGAAAAAATCAATGTGGAAGGACCAAAAGTGACAACGTGTGAAACTTGAAAGCTTAGGGGTCAAAGGTAACAAACGATCGAAACTATGAAGTACGGGGACTAAAAGTGACACAAACTAAAACTTAAAACTGCAAGGAGACTTAACGAAAATGGACCAAAATTAAACTTAAACTTAAACTTAACGAAAATGGACCAAAATTAAACTTAAACTTAAACTAGAAGGACCAAAAATGACATAAAATGAAATCTCTAATTAGAAGGACTAAAAGTGCAAAATTTGAAAATTCTAACGAACTTAACTGGACACTAACTGAAAAAAGGACTAAAAATGAAATAAAACTAACCAAACTAACAAACTAACTAGACTAACAGAGACTTAATGAAAATGGACCAAAATGTAAGAAATTTAACCGTTACTTAACGGAAACACTATTCATCGTCTTCTTCGTTGAGCCAACCTGCAAAACTTCGAAACGATTAGTAATATTTAATGCAAAATGATCGTTAAAGCTCCTTGATCAGTCCTCAACAGATTAAAACTCAAACGGTCAACCCACGATCACAAACGAACCAACCGAAAACTTTTCGGAAAACAATCGAAAACTTAAAAATTCAGTATGGGTTAAAACTTTTCGACCAATATCGATCGATTATGTTCCCTTAAGCTCCCTCAACTGATTAGAACTTAAAACAATCTCTCAAACTCACGAATGAAGCAACCGAAAGTTTTTTTCGTAAACGAACGAAACCTTAAAAACTCAACATGGGTTGAAATTTTTTGATCAAAAATGTTCGTTTAAGCTTCATAAACAATCCTTAACGTTTTAAAATCCAAATACTTCGTCTACAAACTCAACCGAATCAACCGAAAAATTTCAAAAATCGATCGAAAATCGCTAAATTCGTTATGAATGACGAACCAAAAATCTACCGGGGCTAGACACCGGGAGACGCCGGGAACCGGGGTTTGGCTTGAGATTGGGAGACGCCGGGGACCGGGGTTTGGCTAAAGACCGGAGACGCCGGGGACCGGTATATTCACCCGGGACCGGGAGTGGATTGGCAAAGATTTTTTAATGTATAACCCAGGTACCAACAAAATCTAGCCTCAATCTAAATCCAGCCGCTATTATAATTTTTAATTCCACCGATACAATTTGAATTCCATCACCGACACATTAATTTTTCAACACCAATCAAAGTATCCAATCGAATTTGGATCACTCCATCGACCGATGTTGTCCAACCCCGGGGACCGGTGTCACTCGGGGACCGGGGTTTTCACCGGAACCGGTAGATTTGTGCGAGTGGGTTTGATGAACAACTTCGAGAAATACGGTTTATACCCGGAATCGATACAAATACTTTTCAAACTCAAAATTAATCGAATTTTTAACTTTGAAAAATACAAACCCAGATCTGATTTAACAGAATAACAATAAAACTCAAACTAATTCCTTGAATTTCTAATAACATAGGAAGCAGCCGAACAAAACAAAAAGTCGATAAAAAAATAGGGATTTAGATAAACCTTTTGATCGTATCGAATATAAATTAATTCGATCTCGCTCTGATACGAATTGTAGATCCCAGATACACTGCAATCAACAGATATAATCAATAACACACAATGATTGAGCCACAACTTCTAGTCATATGATTAATAATCAATAAAGGGTTTAGGTTTACAGAGATAATTTCTGATCAGAGAATGTAAACCTTACGACTAGAATTATTTTTTCTTTTTCTTCTTCTCTTAACCTAAAACTAGGTTTAGGAAACATATAAATATGGAACGTGTAAGCCTAATGGGCTTTGAGGCCCATTTACAAAACAACTATCAAACAATTACAATTCGACCCCTTATAAATGCGTTATACAACTTTCAACACACTAGGACTTTCAGTCCTAACATTGTGTTAGCTTTGAATTGCCCTTTTACCACCTCTTTATTTATTTATTTATAATTATCTAAAATTAGAAACCGTTCACTTCTAATTTTTAGTTTAATATGAAATTGTTTTAATCTATGTTCAGTTTTATTACAGATGTGGCATTCAGATTTGTTACAAGTGTGGAAAAAAGCAGAATCTTCCATTGGTGCAACCATCGAATTTTATTAGATTATTTCCTAATTCTCTGTTTATTGTTTTCTTTATTTTATTTGACATATTTTTTCTAGGATATTAAAAAAGAAAATAAAACTAATTATGAACGCAAAAGCAGTTATAACTTACTACAAGCTTTTCAAATTTGCCAAGTCGCATTCATTATAATGATGTCCCCCTTCCTTCGAGACCTAAAAAACAAAAATAATACAAATCAGATTTGAATATATTGTAATCAATCATTAAATCACCATGATTAACAATAAACCTACAGTGGATTGAATATATTGTAATCTATCACTAAATCACGGTGATTAACAATAAACTTAGAGTGGATTGAATATATTGTAATCAATCACTAAATCACGGTGATTAACAATAAACTTACAGTGGATTGAATATATTGTAATCAATCATTAAATCACAATGATTAACAATACACTTACAGTGGATTAAAGCACATAGATTGAAAGCAGAGCCAAAAGCGTCATGGTTGTTTGTTGGTGAGAGGAAACAAGGAAGCGGGAAAGGTTCAATGGAAAAGCATATGGTAAAGTGGTATATATAAGAGTAAAGTTCGTGGTATATATAAGAGTAAAGTTCAGTTTTAGTCATTTTTGCTATTTTCATAATTTTCTATTAAAATAAAAAACATATTATATTTTTAAATTTAAATCGTAAAAAAAATAATTGTTTAATAAAAAAATACCCATATTTTTAAAATCATTTCTCGCAGGTATTTTAGATGCACAACTTTTTTTAGTTTTTTTTAATAACTTTTTTTAGTTTTTAAGGAGCAATGTCACCACAGATCTCCAATGAAACCATCACCAACAACAAATTTACAAAACAGAACCTAAAAATCTAGACCTCGATCATGTAAGAAGAAGAAAATTTACTTGTGAATCTTTCCTCAAAGCTTTATGCCTAAAACTCTCTCCATCTTCGCCAAAACAGCCTGATTCGGAACCGCTTTCCCGTTCTCGTACTCCTGAACTGTTGAAAAACAAAAAAGGTTTTTCATTTTGGATGTTGTACAACTCACCAAGCAAAAAGTACAAGTCATTTATGCAAGATGGTGTGGATTAATGAAAATGTTGACAATTGCCTTAGTTGGCATTTTTGTCTTATATGGATGTGGTCTCTGATTGAAGAATTTAGGGAGGTGAAAAGAGAAAGGCATCAGCGATGCCTTTTCCATGGAGGGGGGACCACTTCATTTATTTGTTGGTCTTTTGTCATAATGCCTACTTTTGGTCTGTAAAATTGAAGTTTTCTAAGGATATTGTTAAGGAATTTATCAAGGATGTTGAAACACCCGTAATTTTCGTTAAAAAAAGGCCACGCAGACATTTTTGTAATTTATAAATGGCGGAGGTTTTCTTGAGAAATCATAAGTTAAAGTCCCTTAAAGTATTAGAGGTATTGGTGTTGAAATATTCGAGTTTCGAGGCTTGGTTTGGGCACGACTACAATGATTGTCATAGTCGCACCTGTCATTGTTGCAACACCAGGCGACATTGCCAGGCGACATTGCCAGGCGACATTGCCAGGCGACATTGCCAGGCGACATTGCCAGGCGACATTGCCAGGCGACATTGCCAGGCGACATTGCCAGGCGACATTGCCAGGCGACATTGCCAGGCGACATTGCCAGGCGACATTGCCAGGCGACATTGCCAGGCGACATTGCCAGGCGACATTGGTTAAGTCAGATTTTATAGTAATCATTGTATTTATAGGCTTGGTCTAATACTGTGTTTAGAGGTTTATTCTGTGTTGTATTAGCCAAGGGTATTTAAGTCCCTTGTGGCTTTGTGTTGTGAAAGGAACCTGTCGCATACATTCTATAGAATTCTACTTTGCGCTTTCAATATCTCTCTCTACTTTCTCTCTCTATGATTTAGTGATTTTGGGATTATCAATTGGTATCAGAGCAATTCTAAATCTGAGAAAATTTGATCGATTTTCTTGATTTTTTTCAAGAAAATCTCATTTTTTGATTTTTCATCAAATTTGGACTAGTTTTTGATTGAATTTCTTTGAATTTTGGTTTGTTGGATCCAATTTTACAAGAAGAACACTTTTGATTCACATCAAATTGCAAGAAAAACAGTTTTTGATCATCAATTTTAAGATTTTTCGAGTTTTTTGAAATTTCGTTGAAACGTACTGTTCAATTCTCAATTCATCGATTTTGTTGTTTTTAATCGATTTGTTTTATTCAAAGTTGTTAGAAACTTGTTTTCGAACGTTTTTGTGCATAAAAATCTCATCAATTTCGGTTTTGTAATCGTTTTTAGAAGGATTCTGAGTTTTTTCATCGTCTTTGCGCCAGATCCGAATTTTGCGTGAGTTCATCAGGTTTGCGCGTCTTCATCTGGAACTTTGCACCAGTTCATCCGGATTCTTCAAGTTTGCGTCAAGAACGTATCGCGCAAGTTAAACTTGCGCCACATCTTCCTCGCGCAAATCAAGTTTGCGCCACATTCGCTTCACGCAAAGTTTGGTTCATGCAACATTTGTTTCGCGCAAGTATAGTTTGCGTCTCTATTGCTTCACGCAAAGTCAGATTTTTGCGTCATCAGTACATCACGCAAAGTTTAAGTTTGCGCCATAAATTCTTCGCGCAAATTTAAGTTTGCGCCAGCTTCTTCTCACGCAAAAGAAAGTTTGCGCCATCCACTGTTAGCGCGAATCATAGTTTGCGCCAGATTCTCTGTGCTTCCAGACTTAGCATTTTTTCTAAAAATTTTCATTTATGGATTCTGCAAAGTTTGCGTTTCAAGCTCAGTTCTACAAGAATGATCTTATGATGCAATTGGGAACAGATACTCGTCCACCCGTTTTAATCAATGAAAATGAGTTCACACAGTGGCAAGATCGGTTCATTAACTTCATTAAGCGTCAAGCTAATGGAGAGAATATGATGAAGTCATTTACTGAAGGACCATTAATCAGACCTAAAAATGACACTCCCTTGACTGCTGAAGAGGTTAAACGCGAAAAAGCCGATCGAGAAGCAAAGTCCAATTTGATGCTAGCACTACCTAACTCCATTTACAATCGAATTGATTGTTTCAAGCATGATCCAAAGATGATGTGGACTCAATTAGAAAATATCATGCTTGGGTCATCAGTTGCTACACAAATACGCCAGACACGCTTCATGAATAATTTTGAGGAATTTAAGGCAAAGGACGATGAGTCTCTGAAGGTTATCTTTGACAAGTTTTGCACTGTGCTGAATGATCTACGCAAGATAAAAGTGGAAAAGACTGAGCTGGAGACAAATCTGAAATTCCTCAATGCACTTCAACCGGAATGGAACAAATCTTGTCATCGATTGAGAAATGATGTCAGGATATCTTCGATGCAAATCCAAGAGCTTTACGAAATTCTGATGACATATGAGTGCATAGTCATAGAGAAAAAGGCCAAACTTGACAAGAAGAATAAGAAAACAGTGGACCCGGTTGCACTTCTAACGAGCCGTCTGGCTGATCAAGCATTGTCTGATAATGCTTATGACGGGGCCACTGAAGATGATGGTGAGGCACTTCGGAAAGCAATGATTCTTCTCTCTCAACACTATCAGAAGAAGTTCCAACCTCATTCGAGTTCCAACACTATTCGCTTCACTTCTGGGTCCAAGAATGTTCAAATGCCCGAGGCTAAGAAACATGATGCATGATTCAACTGTGGAAAGTCGGGTCACATTGATAAAGAGTGTCGAGTGAAGAAGGTTCGGGATTCGGCATATTATCGGAAGAAATTGGAACTGGCCGAAAAGACGGAGAATGGAACCGCTCTAATTGCTGAAAAAGAATTTTGGCTGGATTACTCAAATGATGAAGCTGATAATGTGGAGACCGCTCATATGTGTTTCATCGGAGATGATCAGAGTGATGCTGATGATGCAGATTTCACTTATGAAGATGAGGTAATTTCTGTTTCTGATTTCACTTTCATTTCTTCACAGATGAACATTATTATAACTGCTTTACATGATTTACGCTTGAAGTTATTATCTGAAAAGAATTTAAATTCAGAAAAGTCAAATTTGATTGATAAATTACAAATTTCTTTGAAAGATGAAAAATCTATTTTGGCTCATACAAAAGACATCTTTCAAAACAAATTAGATGATTTAGAAAAATCAAATATGACTTATCTTGATTCTTTGACTGAAATGACCAAATTAAAAGATAATTTTTCAGATAAAATAAATGAGTTGGAAGAAAAATTATATCGAAGGAATCAATGTGAACAAACTAATTATTTGAACAAACCACGGAGTTATGAATCTATAAAAGAAAAATGGGTACTTGGTTTTGAAAATCCACATTGTTTAAACAATGCGATAGAAAAATCCCCTACTTTATATAAATATGATTATCTAACTATTGCTAAATATGCACCTCAATTTAAAATTGATTGGATGAATGAAAAACAAGTGTTAGATATCGAAAATTGGAAAATGATGAATAATAAGAAAAAGGAAATTTCTTTTGTTTATACAAGCGAAAATGTCAAATATTTTCCTGACAAATCAAAGAAAGGCAGAAAAAGTTTAAATGAAATATCTCCCATTAAGTCTTCAGTGTCTGATGATTATGTTGATATATATGCCACTAAATCTGATAAAGAAAATATCTCTCCAATCTTTTATGATTCTAAGAGATATACTACTCCATTAGTATTAGAAGGCAAAATTATTGACCTTAAAGATAAAATGGAAGATCAAAATATTTAAAAAGAAATTGAATCAGATGTATTTCTTTCTTTCATGACATCAAGTCTTGAAGAAAAATTATTTTCTCAAAAACAAGATTCTATTTTTGGCCTTTCTTCTGATTTTCAAGTAAACAAAAAGGAATTTCTAAAATCTGAAATCTTTTCTCAAAATTTTTCTGACTCCGAGGTAAGTTCAGATTTATTGGTTGATAAGTTGGTTCTCTTAGGTAAAATTGCTTCTTCTGATTCAAATATTAAATCGAAAATTCTTGATGAATCTTTTACGCTAAATGATGATTATTATAAACCAAAACGTAAAAGAAGAAGGTCAAAGAAGTCTAAGAAACAAGATACTGTTATTTCTGAAAATACTAATTCTTTTGATTCAAAATTTTCAGATAGGACTTTGAGCACACATTCAAAGCAGATATGGAGAGTCAAGCGGACATCAGATGATTCTACGACTGATGAGGATAGATATGTAGACAAACATTATAAAAGTGATTCATTTGCTTCTTGTAATAAAATTTCAAAATACTCAATAAAGCAAATGATTCAAATTTCAAAAGATGTCTAATATTCTACTTCTGATTCTAGTTCAGATGATTATGCTTTCTCTTCAACTGATTCTTATGTTCATTATTCTGATAATATTTCTAGTGCCGTTTATGTCAAATCTAACAAATATTTCCCCACAAGAACTGCAACTAACTTTCTTGGACCCAAATACAAGTGGGTACCAAAATCACAGATTAATTCTAAGTTGCAGGCATCTAATGTCAAGGGGGAGTAAGAGAAAGTTGGCTTCTGAGTACATCAGCTCATAACCCGTACTTCAATAGACTTCGAATTCTAAACATGTCAGTTTAGAACTCGTTCTTCAACGCTTTTAGCTTCTGACTAATGAGAAACTGTGAGTACATCTACTTTATTCCACTGCATTTATCTCTGATAATGATGTTGTTCCAGTTTTCTCTTGTTTTTTAAAAATCTGAGCAAGTTCAACTAACTCTTGAATTTGTACAACCGAAATTTTTTTTTCATATGAGACACAAATTTATTACACATTATGTGAAAGAAGGTTTTATTGAATATTATTTTGTTCCAACTAAATATCAATTTGCCGAATTCTTTACATTTGTCTTAAATGAAAATTTTCAAACTCGGCATTTGAATTTAAAAGTTTAAATCTTTACAAATTTTATTCTATAAAGTAAAAGTGTTACAGTTTTTCTTTATTTTGAATAAAATGTGTGTCTCGGATAAATTTTCAAGTTGCTTTGTTTATATTGAAGTTTAATATGTTCAATTTTCATGTCTTATAAAAGTCGAAAAGTCAGCAACATGTTTGAAGCTTTTGATTCTGCTTTAAAGTTATGTGATTCGGAATATGTATAGTTTACAATGCTTAGAAAACCTAAAAAGTCTGAATTTTGGATCGTAATGAAAATATGGGCTAAGCTCTTAGATGTAAAACTGGGTGATTGAGATGAATTATATATATAAAATACAGAAATCTCTAAGTTTAAAAGTTTTTACCTGTGACCTTTCTGGTTTGGGAAAGTAAGTTCCGTGGGATGCTTGTCATCTGGTCCCCTAAGGTCAATTGATCTGGGAGTGATCGAACCCAAATACTTCTATAGAACCAGATCGAAAGTCATGTTCTACTGGTATGAATGGGTTTAGGATGTGTCGATGTAGCCTTTCTGATCTGGGAGAGTAAGTTCCAAGGGGTGCTTGACACCTAGTCCCCTAAGGCCAACTGGTCTTGGAGTGGCTGACCCAAATCCTACAATAGGGTCAGATAGAAAGTTAAGTTTACGGCTTGTTTTTTACCTACCAAACTTCTTGATTAAAAATATGCCAAAGTGCACAAACTTAAAAGATGCCAAAGAGCACACTCATATGAAGACGCCAATGTGTACAATGCCAAAAGATGCCAATGAGCACACATCTCACGATACTTGGTGATATTTCTGAGTTGCAATAAACCTATAAACTTGTTAAAGTCTTAATTCGTGATGGATTAGTTTGAGTACATGCAAAGTTTTCTATTATATTCTTAGAATTGCATTTTCTTGAAGCTAATTGAAGTTCGCATGCTAGCACACTGAATAGATTGATGAAAGTTTTTGAAACTGAACATGTTTTAACTTGATATGCAATGACACTTGTATCTGTATCCAACAACATACATTTGACTTCATCTGATGGATTAATTTGTGATATTTTACTAAGTAGAATTTAATTTGTTTAGTGTTGAAAATTTTATATATTTAGTTGTTTCAAAATACATATTCAGTATATTTTTCTTTCTACTTTGATGTTTCAATTCTTGTTTTCTCATATATCTTTGTAAATGGGTTTGTGCATTATTCAAGGGGGAGTGAATAAGGAGATTTTTTTGAAAGATCTTATCCTATTTCAAGGGGGAGTATCTGATTCTCTATACAAATGCTAACTTGTATTGTCATATTTAGTGCATTTGTGTAGGGGGAGTCAAAGAGTTTAACAGGTGAAAATTTTAAGATTTCAAGTCATATTTGCACCAACAGTTGGTAGAGCAAAACTCAGATTTGCGCCAACAGTTTCTAGCGCAAAACAAGCTTTGTGCATCCTTCTTCCAGCGCAAAACTAACTTTGCGCCATATTAAGCTAGCGCAAAACTAAGTTTGCGCCACCAACGGTTAGCGCAAACCTCTCCTCTTTTTTCCTTTATTCTGATTTTGCAGATCTTAAGCTGTCTCGTCTCCAACATTTGCATGACCAAGTTGATCCAGATCATCAAGGTCATGAGGGGGAGAAGTTAAGGAGAAGTTAAAGAGACAAAGAGTTCAAACGTTTATCTACTGATCAAGATTCGCTCAAGATTCTATTCTTTCAGCTACTAATACTTTTGTTGTTCCAGCTCCGACCACCATAGTTCATTCAAGTATATTTTAAAAGAGGTGTGTCGTCTAGAGCATAAGCTGATGAATCGACTGTTCTTTCAAGTTTATTATATACTGGTCCAGTCTTGTCAACGCAGCAAAAGCAACTGAGATTAAAAAATCCTGAGAATAAATTTTTTTTTAGTCAAGAAGCTTCTTCGATAAGTCGCTTAGATGGTCCGAGTTGATTTAGAAGATGAATATTGAAGATCACAGCGCCAATGATTACTAAGGGGGGGATTGTTAAGTCAGATTTTACAGTAATCATTGTATTTATAGGCTTGGTCTAATACTGTGTTTAGAGGTTTATTCTATGTTGTATTAGCCAAGGGTATTTAAGTCCCTTGTGGCTTTGTGTTGTGAAAGAACCTGTCACATACATTCTATAGAATTCTACTTTGCGCTTTCAATCTCTCTTTCTACTTTCTCTCTCTATGATTTAGTGATTTTGGGATTATCGACATTGCCAGGCGACATTGCCAGGCGACATTGCCAGGCGACATTGCCAGGCGACATTGCCAGGCGACATTGCCCAAGAGAGGCAGGGCGCTATTAAGTCAGATTTTTAAACCTTCTTTCCCATTTCACGCATCCAAACTTTCTCTATTCTCTCCTAAATCATTTTCCTTCTTCCCCCTCAAACCCTAACTCATTTTGGATCCATTTCTTAAGTTCTTAAGGTGTTCCATCATCAAGTGGTGGATTAGAAGCTATGACAAAGAATTCACCATTGTCATCTTCAACTAATATAGAAGTAGGGTGTTACAAGGTGTGATCAGCACTAGAGGTGAAATAGGTGGCGAGGTGGAGAAGACCGGAGACGGTGGCAGAGTGGGGAGCGCCGGAGGTGGCAGCAGTATGTGAATCGTCGGAGGTGGCGGAAGAAGATCGGGAGATGGATCCAAATGAAGTAGCGACACCGTATCAACGGGACAGAGTACAGAAAAACATTTCATCATTCAATGATAAAGAGGGATCAAGATTTCTGTTAGAGAGAAATGAGAAATGATAGATTTATCTAGGCATGGGAATGGGGCGGGGACCTCAATCCCCTTCCCCGTCCCTAATATTTCATCTTCGTCCCCATATTGAGTAATTTTATTTTTAACTTTACGTCTTAAATAATTGAAAAATGAGACTATTCAGGAATACACATTGAATGTTGGTCCTAACATCCAAATTTTTACTTTTGTGCACGTATTTTTACTTTCCAATGTTTTGTCAAGGGGGTTTTGTGGTTGGATTTTGGGATGAAGTTATAAGGGGGTAGTTATAAGGTGGTGTAGGGTAGTGGAGATAGGCATTTTGATTTTGATTTTGTTGTGAAGTGATAAGGAGGTTTATTGGCAGGTTTGGATGGTTGCCTGGAGATATACTAGTTTGGTGTACAGGAGTATTTTTTTGAGATGCCCAATATATTAGTTTTGGGGGGTGGATTATTTTGGTTTCTTGTCTATTCCAATACTGGGAAAGAACAATTTTTTTGGTTCTTTCTTTGTATTGGGTTTCTTTCTTGGGATATGGTCTTGATTATACATATTGGAAGGGGTTAGGTGTTGTGGATAATTTTTAGTAAACCCAATCTATTCCACAGGCAATTAGGGTATTATATGAAGCTATTGTTGATCTGGGATGTAAATAATCAGTTTTCTGACCCTGTGTTCAATGTCATGTTTTTTGGATAATTGGAAATGTGAAGAGACAACCCAGTTTACGGATTCTAATGATATGGGACGCGATTTGTTTTCAAGTATCATGGTCTATTTTATGTTTTGGGGGGGTTAAGAATAAGACCCTTCCTCTTTCGGGGTTATGGTGCTTGTGGTTCGCAATTTCTAACGTGCAAATTTTATATTCAATTTGGTGCTTATGGTGCTTTGTTGGTCTTTGATTGGAGTATCAATTGGGTGGTTAATCAATGATCCTGACTTTTTGTATACTTCTATTCCATGCTTTTTTAGCAAGAAAGTACATTGGTTTTTTATCACTGATCAAACCAATGTTGCTATCTATATGGAACCTTCTAGTATTTTCTGGGTATTTTATGGTGTGCGCTCAATGTTTCTATGTTTAAAGGAGTTATAAGGTTGTCTTTATGTTGGGTATTTTTTATTTTGCACAACTGTTGCTTCCACCTTTTTCATTTTGGTCTAAAATATTGGTTTGCATCTTCTCTCTGGGACAAATTGGTATTTGTGAATAGGGGTTATAAGGTTGGTGTTGTTGTTATTCTTGCAGTAACCGTTTTGGGTGTTATAAATGACCGGTCAGAGTTTTACTATCCTATTTCTTGGGCGAACTTGGCTACTGTGGCTTATTTGAGACTTGGCAGCTTTGGCCAATTTGGTCATTTATGGTTTGATATGAAGTTAATCTGGTTTGGTGAATATGGATCCTATGTATCATGGCAACAATGTTGGTATCAATTTTGGAGGCCTATACCTAATGAGATTTGGATGACAGTTCCTGACTCTCTTCAGCAGCCCAGAGCTACTCCAGTATGTGGTGGGAATTTGTGAATGACTGCAAGCTCTTTGGAGGTATCATCTTCTTCAAATTGGTGCAACCATCGGATTTTATTAGATTGTTTCCTAATTCTCTGTTTATTGTTTTCTTTATTTTATTTGACATATTTTTTCTAGGATATTAAAAAAGAAAATAAAACTAATTATGAACGCAAAAGCAGTTATAACTTACTACAAGCTTTTCAAATTTGCAGAGCCGCATTCATTATAATGATGCCCCCTTCCTTTGAGACCTAAAAAACAAAAATAATACAGATCAGATTTGAATATATTGTAATCAATCATTAAATCACCGTGATTAACAATAAACCTACAGTGGATTGAATATATTGTAATCTATCACTAAATCACGGTGATTAACAATAAACTTAGAGTGGATTGAATTTATTGTAATCAATCACTAAATCACGGTGATTAACAATAAACTTACAGTGGATTGAATATATTGTAATCAATCACTAAATCACAATGATTAACAATACACTTATAGTGGATTGAAGCACATAGATTGCAAGGAGAGCCAAAAGCATCATGGTTGTTTGTTGGAGAGAGGAAACAAGGAAGCGGGAAAGGTTTAATGGAAAAAGCATAGGGTAAAGTGGTATATATAAGACTAAAGTTCAGTTTTAGTCATTTTTGCTATTTTCATAATTTTCTATTAAAATAAAAAACATATTATATTTTTAATTTTAAATCGTAAAAAAAATTAATTGTTTAATTATAAAAATACCTATATTTTTAAAATCATTTCCTCGCAGGTATTTTGGATGCACAACTTTTTTTAGTTTTTTTTAATAACGTTTTTTAGTTTTTAACGAGCAATGTCACCATAGATCTCCAACGAAACCATCACCAACAACAGATTTACAAAATAGAACCTAAAAATCTAGACCTCGATCATGTAAGAAGAAGAAAATTTACTTGTGAATCTTTCCTCAAAGCTTTATGCCTAAAACTCTCTCCATCTTCGCCAAAACAGCCTGATTCGGAACCGCTTTCCCGTTCTTGTACTCCTAAATTATTGAAAAACAAAAAGGGTTTTCATTTTGGATGTTGTACAACTCACCAACCAAATGGTACAAGTCCTTTATGCAAGATGGTGTGGATTAATGAAAATGTTGACAATTGCCTTACTTGGCATTTTTGTCTTATATGGATGTGGTCCCTTGTTGGGAACTGAAGAATTCATCAAGTATGGTTAATACTGCTGAGTGTTACTACTGCTAGTACTATTAATACTGCTAGTCATAGTTAGTGTTGCTTGAACAAAGTTAGTACTGCTTAGCTAGTTAGTACTGCTAGTAGTTAGTGCTGCTTAGTAGTTAATGCTGCTAGAAGAAGTTAATGCTGCTGATCATGGTTAGTGCTGCTAAAGAGATTCGGATGGAAAGAATGACAGCTGGATAATCTGAAGATTATGGAAGCTTAGAGATATACATGGAAGATATACTGAAGATATTTTATTTATTGTAATTATCTTTGTATTCAGTATATATATATTGTATAGTTTAGAATAATGAGTTAACTTTAGTTTTCATTCTTTTAGAGAGAAAATCAACCTCAAGGCATAGATCCTAATTCTAGAGAAGTAGAATTCGTATTGATGAGCCTGTTCATCAATATTGAGGTTGAGTGAGTAATCTTGTAACTTTAAAGCATTCAATACAAGTTTACAGTTTGTTGATTATATTCTGTTTTGATTTTCTGTTTGATAAAATATCAAAGTGTTATTCCGCAAACTTTTTTGATATTGTTTCTGAGAATTAATTCTTGTTGAGAATTCGATCCTGACAAGTGGTATCAGAGCCTAACTCTCTCAGAAACAGTTATTCATCATGGAAAATCTTACAGAATCAAGCAGTACTTTGGTTTCTAAGGTTCCAATGCTCAAACCAAGTGAGTTTGACATGTGGAAGATCAGAATCAGACAATATATTCTTCTCACTGACTACTCAATGTGGGATATCATTGAGAATGGTCCTTCTGAAGCTGGAAGGATAGGACCAGATGGGAAAAGACCTCCACCAAAGACAGATGGTGAGAGGAAGATCAGACAGACAGAGATGAAGGCCTTGAGCACTCTGCTCTTGGCCATTCCCAATGAATATCAGCATCAATTTTGCAACTGCACTGATGCTCAGATTCTCTGGAATGCTCTAGAGAAAATATTTGCTGGAACTAAGAGCATCAAAAGAAATCAAAGAGATGTTCTAAAGCAGCAGTATGAGAACTTCACTTCCACAAAGAATGAGTCTATGACTCAAACTTTTGATAGGTTCAATAAACTCATAGGTGAACTGGCTACTGTAGGGGTGAAGATGGAACAAGATGATATCAACAGAAAGTTTCTCAGATCTCTTGGGGATGAATGGACTATGTACACTGTCTCATATAGACAGAGTGACAATCTGGAAGAGAAAGAACTTGATGATCTATACAATGATCTAAGAGTTTTTGAAACTGAGGTAGAAACCAAGAAGAAGCCCTCTGGTTATATTCACAATGCTGCACTTCTTTCAGCATCCACTGATACTACTGCCAACCCTGAAGCAGTTAGTACTGCCAGTGGAGTAAGTTCAGAAAAAGGCACTGAAACTATATTTGAAGCCTTTTTGTCCAGTCATAGCAGCAATTCTCTGATTAATGATGATCTTGATCAAATTCACCCTGATGATCTGGAGGAGATGGATATTAAATGGCAGATAGCCATGTTATCTATGAGGGTGAAAAAGTTCATTAAAAGAACTGGAAGAAACAACTTCTCTCAAAGAAGAGAAGATGGAGCTGGTTTTGACAAAACCAAGGTGGAATGTTATAAGTGTCACAAGAAAGGACACTTTGCTAGAGAATGCAGGAGTGTTGTTCCAAACAATAACCACCAACAAGCTCAGAATGGAGGATACAATCAGAACAAGAATCCTGCTCAAGCCCTTGTTTCTCAACAAGGAATGGGATTTGACTGGAGTGATCAAGCTGAGGAAGCCATTCAGAACCAAGCTCTTATGGCAGAAGTGTCTGATCTCCCTACTGAGGTAAGTTCTAATCTTTGCACTAAATCTTGCATTGACACTGTTACAAGATACAGGGATCACAATCAAAGTATGTGTGATGACCTCAAAAGATTAGAAAAAGACAGAAGAGATTATGTGTTAATAGTAGAGAGATTTGAAGAGCAAATCAAAGGCTTTCAAGCTAATGAACTTCAACACTCTTATGACACAAACTATTGGAAGTGGGAAAAGAATGAGTTAGAAACCAAACTGTCTAAGTCCTTAGAAGAGAATGATAGACTGAAAGAGGAACTGTCAAAAGTTAAGCTTGACATAGACAAGTTTTCCTATGCTTCAAAAGCAATGGACTCTCTTCTAAAGGCTCAGATACATGATAAGATGAAGCCTGGTATTGGATACAACAATACACCCCCTCCTTACAATAACAACTATATTTCTCCTACATCAGACTTGTTAGAAACTAAGGAGAAAAAGGACTTGTCTAAAGAAGTTTTTAAGATAGATCCTTTGGATGAGGTAGTAGTTAAGGATTTGACTGAAAAAGGAGCCAGTGAGAACAGGGATAATAATGTGAGTAAAAAGATACCATTAGAAAACAATATTATCACCAATGAGGGATGTGGGAAAATCTGGGTCAAGTCCAAGGAGATAGAGAAGACTAACGGAAATGATAACAAGGTCCATTACAAACAAACCACAGTTGTGAATCCTGGATCTTGTAAACAGTGTGATTGCAATAAAGCCAAGAGCCTAAATTCTGGTTTAAAAAGAGGAAATCAAAGAAACTGGAATAATCAATGGGCTCAGAAACAAGGAGTTGATCTGAATAAAATCAATAGACCAAAACTTTGTTTTATATGTGGCAAGTTGAATCATTTGGCTAAGTATTGTTACTTCAACCCAATTGACCAACAGATGAACTTTAAAAGATTTGTGCAAAAACCTGTTGGTTATAGGAAGGCTGGAAAGAAACATGTGATAAAGAAATCTGTTGAAAGTAAAGGCACTTTAAAGAAAAAGATTTTAAAAGAAAGTATCAAAATGTGGGTACCTAGAAGTACTAACAGTGTTAGTACTGCTAACAATATTAGTACTGCTAACACAGTTACTACTGCTAACAGTGTTAGTACTGCTGAAAATATTAATGCTGCTAATACTGTTAATACCTCTTCAAAGGTTAATACTGCCAACACAGTTACTACTGCTAACACAGTTACTACTTCTAACAAGGTTAGTGCTGCTAAGCATGCAAGTGCTGCCAAGGCAGTTAGTACTTCTAAAACTAGTACTGATTCTAGCAAACATAGTTCCAAGCCTATTATTGTAACAAAGTACTCCAAGAATGAGGAGTTAAAGTTCAAAAATCTTGTCAAGAAAGAATGCAAATATTTTGATGAGAAAGGGGTACCCAAGACCACTTTGGCTTGGGTTCCTAATTCATACTAATTGATTTATCTAATGTGCAGGGCAACCAACAGCTCAAGGGAAAGAGCATTTGGCATGTTGATAGTGGTTGCTCTAGGCACATGACAGGCAACATGTCATGCCTTCAGGATTTCAAGCATATCAATGGAGGACATGTTGCATTTGGAGACAATCTTACTGGTGGTAAGATAAGTGGAAAAGGTAATGTCACCAAAGGTAAGATGACATTTGAGGATGTCTACTATGTTGATCAATTAAAGTACAACCTGTTAAGTGTATCACAGGTTTGTGACAAACAACATAGTATATTATTTACTAATACTGAGTGTATGATTCTTGCCCCAGGGTTCAAGGTAGTTGATGAAAGCATGATACTACTTAGAACTCCAAGAAAGGACAATGTTTACTGTCTTGATTTGGACAATGTTGATAGTGATTCATCTCTAAATTGTCTTGTTTCAAAAGCTTTTGTAGATGAATCCTCTCTTTGGCACAGAAGGATGTGTCACATGAATTTCAAGACTATGAACAATCTTGTTAAAAATAACCTTGTAAGAGGGTTACCTAGTCTCATGGCAGTGCAAGAAACAAACCACAGTATCCACATCTACAACAGAGGCAGAGTACATAGCAGCTGCAAGTTGCTGTTCTCAAGTCTTATGGATTCAGAATCAAATGTTGGATTATGGGGTAACCTTTCTACACACTCCAATCTTTATTGACAACAGCAGTGCTATTAGCATTGTGAATAATCCAGTCAAGCACTCAAAAACAAAGCACATTGAGATCAGGTATCACTTTATAAGAGATTGTAATGAAAAGAAACTTATTCAAGTTGTCAAAGTTCACACTGATAATCAGTTTGCTGATCTATTCACTAAAGCTTTTGATGTGGGTAGATTCACTTTCTTGGTAACAAGTGTGGGAATGATAAACTCTGAATAATCCCCTTCTCAAAAAGTGGTTTTATATCTGTATAGTATTCCTGGAGTTACTAATCGTCTGTTTCAGGATTTGCATAGCAGTACTCAGTGTTTAGCAAGTTTAAAAGGAGTAAGTTAGTGAATACTGCTTTCAGTTAATACTGCTAGTGGTTAATACTGCTTTCAGTTAATACTTCTAGTGGTTAATACTGCTTTCAGTTAATACTGCTAGTAGTTAATACTGCTTTCAGTTAATACTGCTAGTGGTTAATACTGCTTTCAGTTAATACTGCTAGTGGTTAATACTGCTTTCAGTTAATACTGCTAGCAGTTAATACTGCTAGTCAGTTAATACTGCTAGTCAGTTAATACTGCTAGTCAGTTAATACTGCTAGTCAGTTAATACTGCTAGTCAGTTAATACTGCTAGTCAGTTAATACTGCTAGTCAGTTAATACTGCTAGTCAGTTGCGCAGTTAATACTGCTAGCAGTTAATACTGCTAGCAGTTAATACTGCTAGCTAGTTAATACTGCTAGCTAGTTAATACTGCTAGCTAGTTAATACTGCTAGCTAGTTAATACTGCTAGCTAGTTAATACTGCTCTAGGTTAATACTGCTTATATTCCGAATACTATAAATACTTTTTGCCCGCCTAAAAGTTCATAACGACTCTTTGCATACTGTTCTCTTGCGCTCAAAACCTTTTCTCTCTCAAGTTCGAAGTTTTCAGGCAAGCTTTTCACTAAGATCAATGGCATCCATGACTTTCATCGACGAGCACAACGAGATTGCGATGCTACAAAAGCCAAAGCAAGCTTCAGGATTTCATCAGATTGTGGATTTCCTCAAGACAAGCCACATTGCTCATGCTCTTATTGTATCCCCTACAATCTATATTGAGCATCAAAGGCAGTTCTGGGCTAATGCAACCATTGTTGTTGAGAATGGTGTGCAGATGATCAAGACAAGAATCTGTGATCAATCACTCACGGTTACTGAAGAGGTTATTCGCATCAGTCTACGTCTAGACGATGCCTCTGGTATAACCTCTATCCCAAATGATGAACTGTTTTCAAACCTTACAAGAATGGGGTATGGAGGCCCATTGGGAGTGTTCAAATTTTCTAAAGCAAAATTCTCACCCCAATGGCGTTTCTTTGTCCATACTCTTATGCATTGTATCTCCAAAAAGACTACTGGATGGAGTGAGTTCAGCAGCACTATTGCTTATGCTTTGGTGTGCTTGGCCACTGCCAGAAAGTACAATTTTTCTAAAATGATTTTCAGTGATCTTGTCTCAAACATGGGAAACAAAAAGAGCTTCTTTATGTATCCCAGGTTTGTTCAAGAAATTATTACTCATGAATTGACGGATATACCTCAACCTGTTGGGGTATATGTACCTAAACCCCCCAAAGGCAAGGTGTTCTCAAATATGAGAAGATCTGCTGGGGACTCTGAAGGAGTTGACACCCCATTGTTTTCTACAATGATGGTGGTGTCCCAAACCAATGAAGGTATGGCAGCAGGGTCAAGGCCCCCATTAGACCAACCCACTGCTAGCCAAGCCCAACCTTCCCTCTCAAAATCAATTCCCCAGTCCCTTCTTGAAAAACCAACCTCTCCCATCACCCAAACTTACAAGAGAAAACAGGTAAAGAAGGCTCCTTCCCTTCTTGTACCATTACCCACTAAGCCTATAAGCCCTCTAAGGGAGAATTCTCCCCTAGAGAATATCCAAAGGGAAACCACACGGGTGTCTCCCAACCCAAAGGAGGTGCTCTCTGAGGAGGAGGTAGAGCATATGGGCGATGAGGCTGCCACTACTCCTGCTAGTACAGAGGAGGAAAGTGGTAACATCAATAAGACCTCCCCCATGGCAACTTTGAATGAGCAATCATTTGAAGGTCCCTGGTGCCAAGAAACCACAGGGGTGGATAGTGCCTCTGCAAGGCAGAAGACTTCCACAAATAAAAGATCCAATGATCCTTCAAAGGAGGGTAACACTTCTGGAGAGGGTGAGGACAGATATACGTACGATGAATTGATGGAAACAATGGGGAACATCAATCAAGATGTTCTCAAACAAGGCAAAGAAATTGAAGAAATGAAGCTAGTAATTCTGTCACAACAAGAACAGATTGCTAAGCTGAAGAGGATGGTGGTTAGTCTGGTACAAAGGAAGAAGAGAAAGCAATTCCAATTAAGGAGAAGGCCAACTGAGGATGATGCTCCCAAAAAGGGGGAGATCAACATGGAAGAAGCCACAAGAAAGGGGGAGCTTGATGGAGAGAAAGTTGATGTTCAGGGGGAGCAGCAAGAAGAAACAGTTACTACTGCTGACATTAATAAAGCAGCAGAAACTGTGAAAGAAGTGTTAACAGATCTTGAGATTGCAGAAACCTTACTAAAAGCCAAGAATGATACTCCCAAGGTCACTTCAAAGACCAAAGGTGTAATCATAAAAGAACAAGGTGAAGTGATCAAGAAAGATAACAGTAAGAAGGCAATGAGCAAAGACAAAGGAAAAGCAAAGATGGTAGAATCTGATCAACCAATCAAAAAGCAAAGGTTGGTTGAATCAGATGAAGCCCTAGCTAAAAAGATGCAGGAGGATATTGAAAAAGAAGAAAGAGTTCAGATGGAAAAGGACAGGGAAATGGCAAAAGCTCTAGCTGCTGAACTGAATGAAGCTTATCAACAGAGTATGGCAACTGAAATTGCACAGAAGAAAGCTGCAAGTATGAAGAAATCTGTGGTAAAAACAGTTGCAAAGAAGGGAAGACCCTCAAAGACATTCCTAGGTACCCAAGAGAGAAACAAGATGATCATATTTCTCAAAGGTGCTGTAGGAGTCAAAAAGGAGATGTTCTCCAAAATGTCTTTTGAGAAGATCAAAGAGCTCTATGATTTAGAGATGTTAAAGCTTCAGGGAAGTGAAACTGCTAGGGTGGAGATGGAGAAGAGAATAAAAGAAAGTAATGACTTTGATTGTCAAAAGCCATTTCCAGATGAGCAAGAAACACCTCCTAAGAAAGAGTCCACCCTGGGAGAAAGTCTAAGGACTTTAAAGAGAACAAAAATGATGGCAAGGAGAAAGCCAATCAAAAAGCCTAGAGTATCTGAAGAAGAGGCTGATAAGGTTGCTGAAGAAGAAGGGGCACCTGAGTCATCTAAACAGACAGAGCCTTCTAACACTGATGATGTAAATTTGTATATGGTAGTGATGGACAAAGTGCCTGAACCAATTTCAGCAGAACCTGTAGGAGTTAAGCCTCCTGAGGTCATTCTCTGGGATACATTGACAGTGGATGGAAAGGAATACATAAGGCTGAAAAGAAAGGATGAAAAGTATGAAGTGTTCAACACATGGGCAAAAATTGTCAGAACATGCTCTAGATCAGATCTTCAAGAGATGTTTGAGATAGGAATGAAGTTGTATGCAGATATTCTAAAGGCTCCAGGAATTTCAATTACAAAACTGGTAATGGAGTATCTGTGTATGATGTTCAAACCTGAAGAAGTAAAGTATATGATCAAGGATGTCTTCAAATCAGTAAACAGTTGGACTCTATATGAAATTAGTGGAGTATATACAGTGACTTTGGATTTAAATCACACTGAATACTTCCTAGTGGATAGAGTGTATAATCATAGCAGATTGAAGCTACATGCCATGCTGAAGAAAAAGTTAAGGTGTGTTCCAGATTCAGAAATGGCTAAATACTTGATTCAAAGAACCATCAATCAGAGTTTGGGATTGGATGCAAACACTGGAATTTAGGCCATAATAGAGTTTTGGGAGCATCTTGAAGATTAATTCTGAAGAACTTGACTTCTCTTCCTAAAATTCTGAAGAATTTGGTTGTACAACTCACCAACCAAATGGTACAAGTCCTTTATGCAAGATGGTGTGGATTAATGAAAATGTTGACAATTGCCTTACTTGGCATTTTTGTCTTATATGGATGTGGTCCCTTGTTGGGAACTGAAGAATTCATCAAGTATGGTTAATACTGCTGAGTGTTACTACTGCTAGTACTATTAATACTGCTAGTCATAGTTAGTGTTGCTTGAACAAAGTTAGTACTGCTTAGCTAGTTAGTACTGCTAGTAGTTAGTGCTGCTTAGTAGTTAATGCTGCTAGAAGAAGTTAATGCTGCTGATCATGGTTAGTGCTGCTAAAGAGATTCGGATGGAAAGAATGACAGCTGGATAATCTGAAGATTATGGAAGCTTAGAGATATACATGGAAGATATACTGAAGATATTTTATTTATTGTAATTATCTTTGTATTCAGTATATATATTGTATAGTTTAGAATAATGAGTTAACTTTAGTTTTCATTCTTTTAGAGAGAAATAGAATTCGTATTGATGAGCCTGTTCATCAATATTGAGGTTGAGTGAGTAATCTTGTAACTTTAAAGCATTCAATACAAGTTTACAGTTTGTTGATTATATTCTGTTTTGATTTTCTGTTTGATAAAATATCAAAGTGTTATTCCGCAAACTTCTTTGATATTGTTTCTGAGAATTAATTCTTGTTGAGAATTCGATCCTCACATCCCTGATTGAAGAATTCAGGGAGGTGAAAAGAGAAAGGCATCAACGATGCCTTTTCCATGGAGGGGGGACCCATTTCATTTCTTTGTTGGTATTTTGTCATAATGCCTATTTTTGGTCCTGAAAAATTGAAGTTTTCAAAGGATATTGTTAAGGAATTTATCAGGGATGTTGAAACACCTGTAATTTTCGGTAAAAAAAGGCCACCCAGACGTTTTGTAATTTATAAATGGCGGTTGTTTTGTTGAGAAATCATTATTTAATGTCCCTTAGAGTATCAGTGGTATTGGCGTTGAAAAAGTCGAGTTTCGAGGATTGGTTAGGGCACGACTACAATGCCCGGCGACTATGACAGTGTCATACTGTCATTGTCGTAACAAAAGTCAAAAGCCCAGGGGTGCCAGGCGACATTGTCAGGCGACATTGTCAGGCGACATTGTCAGGCGACAATTAAGTCAGATTTTTCAACCTTCTTTCCCATTTCACTCATCCAAACTTCCTCTATTTTCTCCCAAATCATTTTCCTTCTTCCCCATCAAACCCTGACTCATTTTGGATCCATTTATTAAGTTCTTAAGACGTTCCATCATCAAGCGGTAGATTGGAAGCTATGACAAAGCGTTCACCATTGTCATCTTCAACTAATATAGAAGTAGGGTGTTTCAAGGTGTGATAAGCACTAGAGGTGAAGCGGGTGGCGGGGTGGTGTGGGCCAGAGGCGGTGGCAGAGTGGGGAACGCCGGAGGTGGCGGCGGTATGTGGATGGTCGGAGGTGGCAGAAGAAGATCGGGAGATGGAGCCAAATGAAGTAGAGACACCATATCAACGGGACAGACTACAGAAAAACAATTCACCATTCAATGACAAAGAGGGAGCGGGATTTCTATTAGAGAGAAATGAGAAATGATAGATTTATCTTGGCATGGGAATGGGGTGGGGACCTCAATCGCCATCACCGTCCCTGATCTTTCATCTTCGTCCCCATTTCGAGTAATTTTATTTTAAACTTACGTCTTAAATAATTGAAGGATCCTTGGAAGTTTTAGTAGGAGTCTTCTGCCTAGCAGAAGCACCCTCTACCCCCTTGGTTTCTTGGCACCTGGGACCTTTTGATGATTGCTCACCCAAAGTTGCCGTGGGGAAGGTCTTAAAGATGTTCACACTGTCCTGCCCTGCACTTTGTGCAAAGTCAGTAGTGTGAGCCTTACTTCCCACATGCTCATCCTTCTCCTTATAGAGCACCTTCTGGGGGTTGGGAGACACCCCTATGGTTTCCCTTTCGATATTCTCTAATGGAGAATGCTCCATTAGAGGGCTTGAAGGCTTTGGGGGTGAAGATACAAGAAGGGAAGGAACCTTCTGTACCTTTTTCCTGATATATGTTTTGGTGATGGGGGATTTGGGCTTGACAATAGGGATCTGAGGAATATTAACAGAATGGAATGGTGTGGGTAGGTCATCAGTTGGGTGGTCAGATGTGGGCTGTGACCTTGATGCCTCACCATGGGAATGAGACACACCCATCATTGTAGAGAACAATGGAGTGTCTTGTCCAGAAAAGTCCTTGGAAGGCCTTTTCATGTTTGAGAACACCTTCCCTTTGAGAGGTTTTGGTAGATACACCTCTTCAAGAGAGGGTAGATCCGTCAATTCCTTTAGTAGAATCTCTTGTATAAACCTAGGATACATATAAAATCTCTTTGTTTTGGTTTTGGTATCCAGGTTTGACAGTAAATCATTTGAGAGAAATTAAACTTTCTAGAGGTCGCTAAGCAGACCAAAGCATAGGCTATGGTGCTGCTGAACTCACTCCAGCCAGTTGTTTTTCTTGAAATGCAGTGTTGTAGGGTATGAACAAAAAATCTCCACTGAGGTGAAAATCTGTTCTTGAAAAACTTATATACATCAGTGGGACCTTCATACCCCATACGACTAAGAACTTGGAAGAGATCTTCCTTAGGTAAAGAGGTTATACCTGAGGCATCATCTAAGCGTAGATGGATGCGAATACACTCTTCTGAGATGGTCAGGGGTTTATCACACACCCTTGTTTTGATGATCTGAGTGCCATCTTCATTGTGGATGGTAGCATTTGCCCAAAACTGTCGTAGATGTTCTACACAGATTGTAGGATTGATAGTGAGGGCATAGGCAATGTGAGACGATTTGAGGAAATCCACAATCTGATGAAAACCTTCAGCCTGTTTGGGTTTTTGCAGCATAGCAACCTCATTGTGTTCATCGAAGAATTCTAGTCCTGCCATCGTTCTGATTGATTCTAGGGTTCGAATCGCAACTAGGGTGTACACTGGTGAGCAAGAAATCAAGAGAGAGAGAGAGAGAAAGAGAAGCAATGGAAGTTCAAAGAGCCATTTGTATTTTGGCGGTCACAAAGGGGTATTTATAGGTGGAGGGTTTCAGTTAGAAGCAGTACTAAGTACCCTAGCAGTATTAATCAGCCCGTAGTATTAACTCAGAATAACAGTAGTAATAAATACTGGCAGTACTAACACAGAATAGCAGTATTAACACAGACTAGCAGTATTAACACCTACCAACAGTAGTAACACTGATTAGCAATATAAATAAAGCAAGCAGTAGTAACTTTGCACTGGCAGTATAAACTACCTAGTAGTAGTAACCATACTTGATCATATTGGAACTGACATCATGAGTAATAGACAGAGCAGTATTAACTGAACTAGAACTACTAAGTATTCAGTTGAAGCAATCTGAAACACTTAAACACACAAGGTTAGCAGCACCATGCACAATATAAAATGAGAAAGTAGACAGGAAGGAATCTATACATAAATGGTACATAAAGCAGATCAAAGGAGGCTTATTCAGTGTTTATCATGCCCACACTTGTGACCAAGAATGTGAATCTACTCACATCAAAAGCTTTGGTGAATAGATCAGCAAATTGGTTACTTGTATGGACTTTCACAACCTGAATTAGCTTCTTTTCATTACAGTATCTGATAAAGTGGTACCTGATTTCTATATGCTTTGTTTTGGAGTGCTTGACTGGATTATTAACAACGATAATGGCACTGTTATTGTCTATGAAGATTGGAGTGTGAAGAAAAGTCATACCATAGTCCAACATTTGATTCTGAATCCATAGTACTTGTGAACAGCAGCTTGCAGCATCTATATACTCTGCTTCTGTTGTAGAGGTGGACACTGTGGTTTGTTTCTTGCACTGCCATGACACTAGTCTTGCACCCAAAAACTGACATCCCCCTGAAGTTGACTTTCTATCCAAATTTGCACCACCCAAGTCACTGTCTGAATAAGCAAGTAGGTCAAATGGTGAGTCATGAGGATACCAAAGACCTAATCTAGGTTGGCCTTTGAGATATCTGAATATCCTCTTGACTGCTTGAAAGTGTGACTGCTTAGGCCTTACTTGAAATCTTGCACACACACAAACAAGAAACATGATATCTGGTCTTGAAGTAGTGGGATACATGAGGGATCCAATCATGGATCTATAGTGATGAACATCCACATCCTCCCCCTCAAGATTTGCAGTGATCTGTTTGTGTGTCTCCATGGGTGTGCTTGCAGGCTTTGAATATGAGAATCCAAACTTAGTAAGAATGTCCTACACATACTTGGATTGGCTTATAAATATCCCATCTTTCTTCTGCTTAACTTGTAGCCCAAGGAATAAGGTAAGTTCACCCATAGAACTCATTTTGAATCTCTTGTGCATCAAATTTTCAAAATCTCTGCACATTTGATCTTTTGTGGATCCAAAGATAATATCATCCACATAGATTTGCACTATAATGATGTCCTTCTTCTTCCTCTGAATGAACAGAGTCTTGTCTATGATTCCTCTTTGAAAACCATTTTCCAAGAGATAGGTAGACAAAGTGTCATACCATGCTCTTGGTGCTTGATGTAGTCCATAGAGTGCCTTCTTCAATTTGTATACTTTGTCAGGATAATTTGGATTTTCAAACCCTAGAGGCTGACAGACATACACTTCTTCTTCAATTCTCCCATACAGGAAAGCACTCTTTACATCCATCTGGTAGACCCTGAACTTCATGAAAGAAGCAAAGGCTAAAAATAGCCTGATTGCCTCAATCCTGGCCACTGGTGCAAATACCTCTTCATAATCAATTCCCTCTTCTTGAGTATACCCTTGTGCCACTAATCTGGCCTTGTTCTTTATTACTATTCCTCTCTCATCTTTCTTGTTCCTGAAGATCAATTTAGTGCCTATAGCTCTGTGTCCTTTTGGAAGGTCAACCAAATCCCATACATCCTGCAGTAGCTCCTCTTGCATTGCTTCTATCCATCTTGGATCCTTCATTGCATCAAATGCCTTTTTGGGTTCAACCTGTGATAAAAAGCAAGATAGTAGACCTGATTGTATATCTTTCAATCCTCCCAACTTACTTTGATTCCATGTGATTATAGGTGAATTGATGTCACCAATCACCAATTGAGGAGGATGATTTTTCTGAACTCTTGTTTGATGAACAACCTCTTCATTAATATCTGCTTCCAGATTAGAGTCATTTTTTCAGGAGTGCTTCCACCAAAAACTGAAGAGTTATCATTATCTGTGTCATCTTCTTCCAAACATGGCATCTCAAGACCTTTGATTCATGAATCTGAGGGTTGATCTTCCTTTTCACCTCTGTCCTCTTCATTCTGAGCTAGTTCAGTGTTCTTTGAATCTGAAGTATCTTTCTTATCTTAGTCACATAATTCAACAGGATCAGCAGTAGGTGTTGGGAACAACACAAACTCTTGTCTTTGTACTTGTACCTTTTCTGTCCCTGTTCTTGCATTATGCTCATTACTGAAACCCAAAGAATTAGACAGTGAATCAATGTCAAATAGCCAATCAGGACCTGAACCAAGTTGATTTGGTGTGTTCTCATTGCATTTGACATTGTCACTTTCCTCAATAATCCTAGAAGAGGTGTTGAAAACTCTGTAGGCCTTACTTTGAGATGAATATCCAACAAGAAACTCATCCTCAACTTTGCTATCAAACTTGCCTACGTGAGTTTTGGTATTGAGAATTGTGCAAGGACACCCAAATGGTTTGAAAAATCCAATAAAAGGTTTCTTCTTTTTAAACAGCTCATAAGGTGTCTTGTCTTGGGATTTCACTACTAGAACTCTGTTTTGAACATAGAAGGCAGTATTAACTGCTTCTGCCCAAAAAGTGATTGGAAGTTTTGAATCTGCCAACAGAGATCTAGCAGCTTCTATCAGAGTCCTATTTCTTCTTTCAGCAACACCATTCTGTTGAGGAGTCCTAGGAGCACTGTATTGTCTCTCAATGCCTTTTTCCTCACAGAAGCTGTTTAGGTCATTGTTTTTAAATTCAGTGCCATTATCAGACTTGATGACTTTAACTCTTAGATTTGTTTGGTTTTCAACTCTAAGAACAAAGGATTTGATCAGTCCACTTGTCTAATCCTTAGTCCTCAGAAAATAGACCCAAGTGAATCTAGAGAAATCATCAACAATTACCAAGCAGTAGGATTTCTTACCAGTACTCATCACATTTGTAGGTCCAAACAGATCCATATGCAGTAAATTAAGAGGTGAAGAGATTGTATTTATCTCTTTGGACTTATGAGAAGTTTTGTGCTGTTTGCCTTTAAGACATGCAACACAATGATCATCACATGAAAATACTTTTTGTGGCAAACCTCTTACAAGGTTGTTTTTCACAAGTTTGTTCATTGTTTTAAAGTTCATGTGACACATCCTTCTGTGCCAAAGAGATGATTCATCCAATGAAGCTTTTGAAAATAAACAATTTAAAGATGAATAAGAAGTTACACTCTCCAAGTCTAAGCAATAAACATTGTCCTTTCTAGGAGTTCTAAGTAGTATCATACTTTCATCAACTACCTTGAACCCTGGAGCAAGGATAATACATTAAGTATCATTGAATAATATGCTATGTTTCTTGTCACAAACCTGTGATACACTTAACAGGTTGTATCTCAATTGCTCAACATAGTATACATCCTCAAAGGTCATCTTACCTTTTGACACATTACTTTTTCCACTTATCTTTCCACCTGCTGGATTATCACCAAAAGCAACATGTCCTCCATCAATTCTTTTGAAGTTTTGAAGGCATGCCATGTTACCTGTC
Source organism: Arctium minus (assembly GCA_954870635.1). Lineage (NCBI taxonomy): Eukaryota > Viridiplantae > Streptophyta > Magnoliopsida > Asterales > Asteraceae > Arctium > Arctium minus. The sequence continues at coordinate 7,236,509 of OX941096.1, read as the reverse complement.
AAGTGCCTAGAACAACCACTATAAACATGCCAAATGCTTCTTCCCTTGAGCTGTTGGTTGCCCTACACATATAATAAAGCAGTTAGTTTTTAATAGGAACCCAAGCCAAAGTGGTCTTGGGTTTCCCATTCTCATCCACATATTCATATTCAGACTTGATGAGTTTATCAAACTGAGGAATCTTATTGATTGAATACTTTGTTAGAAGAATGGGCCTGTCACTGGAAGCAGTACTAACTTGATTGGCAGTACTAACTTTGTTAGCAGTACTAACATCATTAGCAGTACTAATTGGGTTAGCAGTACTAACTGGGTTAGCAGTAGTATTGCTTGCAGCAACACTATTCTTGTCAGCAATACTATTTGAAGTAGCAGTACTAACAGATTTCTTTACTTTTGGAACCCAAACCTGGACAAAGTTTTTTGCTTTCTTTTTCTTTAAGTTACTCCTTGGCTTATTTGGAGTATTTTTCTTTGAATTAGCAAACTTATTCTGAACATGAGATTTTATAGGTTCCCTTCTCACATTCTCAGCCATATGATTCCTTATTTGCTTCTTATAACCAACAGGATTTTGTATATTTCTTTGAAAAGTGATCCTTTGGTTAATAGGATTGAAATAACAATGTTTGGCTAGATGATTTAACTTGCTACAGATAAAACAAGGCTTTGGTCTGTTTATTTTCCTCAGATCAATTCCTTGTTTTAAAGCCCACTGATTATTTCTGTTTCTTTGATTTCCCCTTGTTTTATCATGTTGTTGGGGCTGATTCTGTTTACAAGTACAGGGATTAACAATCGTGGTTTGCATGTAATGGACTCCCTGTACCTTTCCCTTCCCTCTCTTAGAACTTTTTGCCTTCTCACTCTTTACAAAAGGTTTACCCCCCCTTTCATTAGTAAGGATATGATTTTCTAAAGGGATTTCTTTAAGGTCATCCTTATTCTTACCCTTAATGGTCTCTTCTTCAGCCTCTTCCTCAATCACTACACTGTCAAGAGGATCTACATCTGTGGCTCCTGCAGGTAAGTCTATTTTCTCTTGTCTTTCTAAGAGGTCTGAAGTGGGAGGGATATAGTTATTGTTATAGGGTGGAGGTGTACTGTTGTATCCTAAACCTCTTTTCAGGTTGTCATGGACTTGAGATTTTAGAAGTGAGTCCATTGCTTTAGAAGCATTGGAAAACTTCACAATGTGTAATTTGGCTTTCTCAAAATCACTCCTTATCTTCTCACATTCCTCTTCAGACTTTTTAAGCTTAATTTCGAACTGATTCTTTTCCCACTTCCAGTAGTTAGTATCATATATGTGTTGAAGTTCATTGGCTTGGTATGCCTTAATATGTTCTTCCAAATTCTAAACAATCACAACATACTCTCTTCTATCTTTTTCTAACCTTTTTAAGTCATCACACATGCTTTGATTGTGATCCCTGTAATTTTTAACAGTTTCTATGCAAGATTTTGAGCAAAGGTTAGATTTTACCTCTGTGGGAATATCAGTGCTTGCTGACTCTGAAACTTTAGCCATTAAAGCTTGATTCTGAACTGCTTCTTCTGCTTGGTCACTCCAATCAAATCCCATTCCTTCTTGGGAAACAAGAGCTTGAGAAGAGTTCCTGTTGTTGAAGCTAGTGGACTGTGATGGTTGATGGTTGCTAGTATGCTGTTGAGGCAATCCACTTCTGTATTCTCTTGCAAAGTGTCTGAAAGTCCAAGAATCACTAAATCTTCTAGAGAGAGAAACTTTACGCTCCAAGTAAACTGATATTCAAAAGTGTGTTCCAAAGTTACAAAACAAAGACTAGAAAGGGACTTAAATACCCCTAGTTTTAACACAACAGATAACCCACTAAACACAGTTTAGACAAGGGAAATAAATACAATGATTACTACAAAATTAGACTTAACAATCTCCCCCTTAGTAATCATTGGCGCAATGGTCTTAAAAAAAATCTTCTGAATCAACATTGACCAACTAAGAGACTTTGGTGAATCATTGACGCTCTTCTCTTTGACGAATTCTATTCAGTCCAATTAACACTTCCAAACGTCGCAGAGTAGAGCGGAAATTCAATCTCTCTTGAATAGTATCCAAAGTCTTCTTGAGGAGACGAATTTCATCATTATCAACCAGAAATGCATTATTTCTTGTTTCCAAAAATCTTCTTTTAGCCTCTTTCAGATGTTGCTCCAACCGAAGCTTGATCACCTTTAATGTTCCATCAGAGTAATGAGCAATTTCTTCAAATCTGAAAAAGCATTTTTCATTTGATCCATTTTTGTAGAAAATTCCATAAGGATCTTGAAAAATGGTGAGTAGAGGATAAGACTCTAAGTTTGGCAAGCTTCTATTTGGCCTTTGAAGATTTACAATCGGCTGAAAACTTTCAACGGCCATCTGGAAATCAAAAACTCTGAAGAATCGGATTTGCCGTCGAATGAATCTTTTTATAAAGAACAACGCCTGAGAAACATCCTGATTTCTATGATAGAGATTCCTGAAATGATCATATAAGAACTCAATATCATCAATGGAAAGATCAGAAAAATCTGCCTCTGAGAATTTGTTCCGCCTGCAATCTCTTCTTTCAACTTCAAAGTCAGGATACCAGATATTCAAAAACTTGTTGATCGTGACACTGATGACTCGAACAATCAAGGGTGGAGAAGAAACGGTATTATTCCTTTTGCGCTGGCACTTAATGAACATTAAGTATTCATACTGATAGGCATCTAACTCTTTCTCAACTCCAAGAATTGCATAAATGTTGATCGGTCTTCTTCTAGAAACATGGATGTTACTCTGAGTATCTTCTAGAAAAGGTGATCTTTGCCTGGAAGCCAAATATCTTCGTTGCAAACTTCTTTGTCTCTGTTGTCTAGACAAAGTTGGACCCTCTTCTAAGATAAATGGAGGAATGACAGGTTTAGAAGGAGTAGCATCAGCTTGAGCTCTAGACGACTGACCAACTTCAAATGAGCTTGAAGGAATAGTGGTAGTCGGAGCTGAACTAGTAGCAGGAGTAGATGTAGCTTTAGCAGTTTCAGGAACCTCACCATGAGCAGGAAGATCACTGTATAACAATTCTGCCTCTTCTTCATCTTTTGCATCCATAAACACTGAGTCATCTTCTGTATCAGAGATGATAATGATGTCATCACAATCTTCTTCTTTGACTTGGCAAATTTTCTCAAATCTGACATCTTCATCATCGTCTGAATTAATCTCTATGAAATTCGCAAAGAATGATCTCATGTCATTTGCCGCTTCTGAGTCTTCAATTTCATGAGCACTTGTAGAAACATCTGGATCCACATACACAACAATCTTCATGTTATTTTCAAGATAATGCTCATATATATTCAGTACATTAGGCATAGAAGACAAGTCAGCATTTTCTATCATAACATTCACAAGATCTTGAATGCTACAGTCTTGGACATTATCAGTACTCTTCTCTTTATCAGCTGCCTCTTCTTGTGACTGATCTTCTCTAGCAGACAAACCCTCCACCCGCTGTCTCTTACTCATCTCCCCCTCATGACCATGAGGATCGGGATCATCTTGGTCATGTCTGCGTTTAAGAGACGGACCGACCTCAGTTCTGCAACTCTGTTCATGAACATCAAACCTGTTAGATAGTTCAGAGAAAGCTTGAGACATGAAAGACTTAAGATCAGTGAAACTTGTTCGAACTTCAGATCTGAAAGCATGGAACTCGTCAGATAAAGCAGTAATTCTCTCGGAATCAGACGAAGGAACTGGAGGAGGTGTAGGCTGAAAATTCCTTAGAAGCGAGATCAAAACCTGATCTTGATGTTCTGGCGGTGACATCGAAAGAAGGCGAGCGTAGAGCTGATCTGTCAACTCTGTAACCGGAAGATCATGAAGAGAAGATCGTGAAGATGTACCAGAAGGAACTGAGGTAGAAATACCTGTAGACATAGTAAATAATGGAGGAATCGAAAGAGATACAATTCGTGGAGCAGAAGATGATACATGTGCAGAAGACTGTTCTCTAATAATAACCGAGATGGGCGTCTGAATGGAATCACTTCAGGGATAGAAGATGTAACAATTTCCGGCATTTTTCCCTTGAAGAAAGCACGTAATTTCTGAATTTCCACTTGCTTGTGCTCTTCAAACTGATCACTCATCTTTTGAATCAAGTCATTCAAAGTAGAGAATTTAGTAGAAGAAACCTGAGATTGGACAGAAGAAAGCTTTACAGCTGAAACGGTTGTAGACTGAATAGCTGCAAGAGAAGTTGATGGAGCTTGACTCTGTAACTGAGCTGAGGCTTGATCAAATGATAGATCCAATTCATCCACTTGAAGACGAGCAGCTGAAGGATTGATAGATACAGATTCATCTTCAGATACAACCTCTTCTGATACATGCACTTCAGGTTCCTTAAATTGCCATGAATATACTCGAAGACTTGGTTGATTAGCATCATTACCATCATCACCATCACCATCAGAATCATCATCATTCACATCTTCATCTCTAACAAAATCATCACCAATATCGACATATCTATCACCATCACCAGCAGAAGCATCAACAGCAGCATCAAAAGTATCAGAAATATCATGGACAGAAGCAGCAGGTTCATAATGAATAGAAGCAAGTACATCATCAATATGTTGAGTAGTAACAGCTGCTTGAACCTCTTGATCATCAACTTCTACTTCAACTTCTTGTTCAACAGCTTTGTTGACTTCAACCTCTTGATCAGCAGATTTTTCGATTTCATGAGCAGCAACATTTGTATCATGAGATGGTTCATCGTGTGTAGCTTCCACAAAGTCATTCTCCATGCAATACTCTATGATTCTATCATCAGTCATGTCGGCGTTGTTGGCGATTAGAGCATATGGGATAGTCATGGAGTAGTTGAATGACTGCTTCTGTTTCTGAATGTCGAGCATCTCTGTGTCTGGAACCTGCGGCCAAGATAATCTGCGAGGAATGGCTGGATTGCTTCCGAGTACACTTCTAACAATCATCTTCAAGAATCTGATGAATGGAATAAACTTGCACTTCTTGTTGGTAAGCTTGTCATGCACCACCTCCGAGAGTTCGGTCCAGAAAATAAATGTGAAGTCGGCATGCAAGTCATAGACGACTGCATGGAACAATCGGAGATAAAGTAGACTGGCACTGTCTGTGCCAGAATGTTTCGATGTAAGGCACCTGATAATAACAGAGAAGAGAGCATACCAAACTGGAGGAAGATTAGACTTATCAAAATCACGAACTCTGTTCAATGTACCAACATAGACAATATTTCTTATTCCTTAAAAAACTTACTCTTCAGACGGAAAGCTGTCATATGAAGTTCGGCCTGGTCTGGAGTTGGGCTCAGGAAGCTCCAGTATCAGTCGTAAACGCTTGTAGGAAAGAAATGATTCATATTGATCAATCTGCAAATCAAATATGTGTGGACGAGCCAGCTCATTCTTTGTAATAGTGTGCCAGGCCTGCTGAATATAAACCTCTAGAACTTCAGCACATGAGGTAAGAGCCTGTGCCAGTGGATGACCTCGGAGAATAGCACGTATGACTGGATGAATTTTGAATCTGTCAAAATCCACGTAGTAGTTATTCGGCTTGTAGGGCAAGATGTACATCAGTGATGGAAATACGTCGTTCGGAGTGCGACGTGAAGCAGACAGATTCGCCCCTACTAAAGGAACAGACGGCATCGGCGTCTCATGTGAAGCTTGATCAGATGGATCCTCGAGAATGACATTCTTGTTTTGGATCATGGGATCAGTATGGGTGTTAGAAGACATTTGAAGACCTGAAGAATTTCTGATCAGCACGAAAAGAAATTTATCAGCTATTCTCACTCCCCCTCAAAAACAGACTGCTGTTCAAATATTCTTTGCAGATTGGCTCTCCCCCTCGAAATATGCACATACCGTTTAACAAAAATATGGATACACAACCATATAAACATCAGTGTAAAAAGAAAAATAATACTGAATATAAATTTTGAAACCACTGAACATATAAAATTTTAAACACTAAACAAATTAAAGTCTACTCAGTAAAATTTCACAGATTTATCAATCAGTTGAAATCAAACGTATGTTGTTGGATACAAAAACATGTTTTATTGCATATCAAGTTAAGACATGTTCAGTTTCAAAAACTTCCAGCTATCTATTCAGTGTGCTCGCATGTGAACTTCGATTAGCTTCAAGAAAAATGCAATTCTAAATATATTATAGAGAACTTTGCATGTACTGACACTAAGTCATCAAAAATTAAGACTTCCACAAATTTACAGGTTTATCGCAACTCAAACATATCACCAAGTATCATGAGATGTGTGCTCATTGGCATCTTTTTAGCAGTGTGCACATTGGCATCTTTTAATCAAAACGTTCGGTAAGTAAAGAACATGTCGTAAACGTAACTTTCTATCTGACCCTATTGTAGGATTTGGGTCAGTCGCTCCCAGACCAGTTGGCCTTAGGGGACTAGGTGTCAAGCACCCCTTGGAACTTACTTTGCCGGATCAGAAAGGCTACATCGATATATCCTAAACCCATTCATACCAGTAGAACATGACTTTCGATCTGGTTCTATAGAAGGATTTGGGTTCGATCACTCCCAGACCAAATGACCTTAGGGGACCAGATGAGAAGCATCCCTCGGAACTTACTTTCCTAAACCAGAAAGGTCACTGGTACAAACTTTTAAATTCAGAGATTTCTATATTTTATGAAATTATAAATCATCCCAATCACTTAGGTCAACATCAAAGTGCTTAGCCCATATTTTCATTCCGATCTATAATTCTGATTATTTAGGTAGTTTAAGCAAAGTAAACTATAAAATTTCGACTCACATATCTTTAAAGCAGTATCAAAAGCTACAAACATATTGCTGACTTTTCGACTTTTGTAAGACTTGAAAGTTGAACATATAAAACTTTAATATAAACAAAGAACATGTAAAAGATCCTAGACACACATTTTATTCAAAAGAAAGAAAATCTGTAAAATTCTACTTTATTGAATAAAATTTGTAAAGATTTAAACTTTTAAATTCAACATGCCAAGTTTTGAAAGCAGAAATTTAAAACGTTTTTCATCTAAGGCTTTTGTAAAGATATCAGCAAGTTGATATTCAGTTGGTACAAAATATAAGTCAATAGTACCTTCTTCCACATGATGCTTTATGAAATGGTACCGCATATCTATGTGCTTGGTCTTGGTGTGCTGGACCGGATTGACTGAAATGGTAATTGCGGACTTGCTGTCACAATATATAGGTACGGTTTTGTACAGCATCCCGTAATCCCGTAGTTGTGTCTTCATCCAAAGAACTTGTGCGTAACAACTGGCTGCGGCGACGTACTCTGCCTTGGCAGTTGATATAGAAACACAATTTTGCTTTTTCGACGCCCAGCTTATCAGTCTGTCTCCCAAGAATTGAAGATGTCCTGAGGTACTCTTCCGGTCCAATTGATTACCGCCAAAATCTGCATCAGAATAAGCAATCAACTTATAGTCAGAACTCTTAGGATACCATAAACCTAAATAAGGAGTTCCTTTAATATATCTAAAAATGCGTTTGACTGCTAAAAGATGAGATTCTTTAGGCTTTGCTTGGAATCTGGCACACAGGCATGTAGAAAACATTATGTCCGGGCGACTGGCAGTTAGATACATCAGCGATCCGATCATCCCTCTATATGTCTTTTGATCCACAAATTTTCCATCTGGATCAAGTCCGATTTTGGCACCGTGAGCCATCGGCGTGCCGATTGAAGTAGATTTGTCCATCTTGAATTTCTTCAAAATGTCAAATACATACTTTGACTGATTGATGAAGATTCCATCTGGAAGCTGCTTCACTTGTAAGCCGAGGAAGAAATTGATTTCTCCCATCATGCTCATCTGAAATCTAGAAGTCATAATATCAGAAAACCAAGTACATAAGGATTTGTTAGTCGCACCAAAAATAATATCATCTACATATATTTGTACTAAGAAAATATCCAAGTTAGATCTATATATGAAAAGAGTAGTATCGATGGTTCCTTTGGTGAAGCCGAATTTGATCAAGAAGGCCGACAACTCATCATACCATGCACGCGGTGCTTGTTTTAGGCCGTAAAGTGCTTTATCGAGAAAATAGACATGATTTGGATGATCTTTATCAACAAACCCCTCTGGCTGAGAAATGTAGACTTCTTCTTTCAATTTCCCATTCAGAAAAGCTGTCTTCACATCAATCTGATATACGGTGAAGTTTCGATAAGCAGCAAACGTCAAAAACATACTAATAGCTTCAAGTCGAGCTACCGGCGCGAATGTCTCATTGTAGTCAATACCTTCTTGTTGTCTGTATCCTTTGGCTACCAGTCTTGCTTTGTTGCGAATCACGATACCATCTTTGTCTTTCTTATTCTTGAATATCGACTTGGTACCAATTATGCTCTTTCCTTTCGGCCTTGGTACAAGTCTCCAAACTTTGAGTGCGTCAAATTGATTGAGCTCCTCTTGCATTGCTATAATCCAGTCCGGGTCTTCCAACGCTTCAGAAACTTTTGTTGGTTCAATCTTGCTTAAGAAGCAAGTGAAGAGACATTCGTTGGATGTAGCCGTCCTGGAACATGTAGACACACTAGCTTGAGGATCTCCAATAATTTGATGAATTGGATGAGATCTTGTCCATTTGGTTGTATGTGAGAGAGGATCGATAGTTTATTGAACAACTTCTAATTGATGAGGGAGAGGTTCAGGAGCCTCTATTTCAGATGAAGATATGGATAATATCTCGACAGAAGGAGGGGGAAGTTCAACATCTTCAGAATCAGATTCTGGAAGTAATGATTGAACATTAGCAGTTTGATCTTCATTCTGAACTTGTTCTTCTTGAACAGATTGATCTTGAGCAGATTCTTCTTGAATAGGTTCAGTGTTCACAAGATCCGATTCTGATTGTTCATTTTCTGATTGTACGGGATGAGATGCAGAAATACTGGTTTGAATGACAGGAGTGACTTGAACAGCATCAGTGTCAGAGATAGTTGCAGCGGAATTGGAAGTAGATGCGCTCGCAGTATCCTGATTCAAAGCATTTGAAACATTATCAGAATTAGACTTAGGAATAAAATCATAAAAATTCTCAAAGAGAAAATCTAAATCAGAAAGATTAATAATAGAAGAAGAAGAATCCTGATTTGACTGTTGAAGTGCAGGTTCTGAACTGTGTTTTTCAGAAGCTGAATTTCCTGTAAGAACGGGTTCTGAGCCTGGTTGACCAGAAACCAAATCAGCAACTTCGTCAAATTTGACATTTAAGCTCTCTATCACTTTTCTTGCGGAGATCAGAAAGACTCTGTAAGCAGCAGAGTTAGAAGAATAACCCAGAAAGATACCCTCATCTGCCTTCGTACTAAACTTGTTCAGATTGTCTCTGTCATTTAGAACGTAGCATTTACATCCAAATGACTTGAAATATTTGACGTTCGGTTCGATACCGTTCATCAGCTCATATGGTGTTTTGTTGAAACGACGATGCAGAATTGATTGGTTCTGAGTATGACATGTAGTTGACACAGCTTCAACCCACTGAGACAAAGGAAGACCTGAATTAGCAAGCATTGATCTGGCAGCCTCTACAAGCGTTATGTTTCTTCTTTCAACAACCCCATTCTGTGGCGGTGTTCTGGCAGCAGAAAATTGTTGTTGTATACCTTGATCCTAGTAGAATGCTTGAAGAGTGTTGTTCTTGAATTCAGTACCATTGTCTGATCTGACAATCTTGACTTGCTTTTGCTTATTTGTCTGAATAGTTTTTATAAGGTTGATGAGAACTTCAGGAGTCTCGTCTTTTGACTTGAGAAACTTTACCCATGTATATCGAGAGTAATCAACAACAACAACCAAGAGATATCTTTTCTTACCAATGCTCTTTGTCTTCATCGGTCCGCATAAATCAACATGCAAAATATCAAGAATGTCCGACGTGCAGGGTTCAGGATTTGGTTTATGAGATGCTTTCTTCATCTTTCCTTTCTCACAATCCTGACAGAGGTGGTCTTTCTGAAAACGGAGAACTGGAAGACCTCTCACAGAATCAAGCTTGACAAGGCGATCCGTATATTTAAAGTTGAGGTGAGCTAGACGTCTGTGCCACATCCAACTTTCATGAACAGAAGCTTTAAAAAGCAAGCAAATATCTGATGGGATTTTGATCTTGGAAAGATCAATGGTATATAAGTTGGATCTTCTTTTTCCCACCAGTAAATCTCTACCACTATCATTCTTCACAACAACTCTTTTAGATTTGAAGCTAACTTCAAGATCTCTGTCACAGAACTGTCCGATGCTGAATAAGTTGTGACTTAGGCCTTCGACGTAGCTGACTCTCTTGACAGTTATATTACCTTGAACAAGATTACCATAACCAAGAATCGGAGCTGTCTCACAGTTTCAAAACTTAACACGACCGCAACATTTTTCTTTAAAATTGGAAAGTAATGATTTGTTGCCAGTCATGTGTTTAGAGCACCCCGAATCCAGATACCATAAATGACTAGGCTGCACATACAGAAACTACACAGATTTAGGTACCCATATGCTTATGGGTCCCTTCTTGTTAGATTTGTGTCTTTTACCTTTTGAAAATTTATTTTTATAATTCTCATGAAAGCAATCATCAATAGAGGAATAATCATAATCGTTAGAATCATAACTAGAAGAAGATGAAACATGCTTTGCAATGTGAATTATTTGCGGAATTGAATATTTTGTATTTTTATTACAAAAAGCAAATGTATCATTGTCACAAAGATTCACTACACAAGTATCTTCTAAAAACTCAGATTCTATAGATTTCTGCCTTATCCTCCATATCAGCTTTTGTGATCTCTTCACAGTCCGATCTGAAACAGAAGAATCAGAAGAATTAGAATTTTCAGACAAGACACTATTATGTTTCCTTGACTTCTTTGACCTTCTTCCTTTACGCTTTGTTTTTGTTTTATAATACTGATCATTTAGCGTTAAAGAATTATCAACAATTGTAGTAGAAGAAGAAACGTTATCTAAGAAATCAACCTGAGCATTTGACATAGATGAACTTGCTTTGGAGTGAGAATTTTCAGAAAAACACAAGTCAGGAAGAGGTTTGCGCATCCCATTGGTTGCGCAAACTGAACTTTGCGCGATCAACAGCTTGCGCAAAGTGTCGGTGTGCGTAACCAACTGGTTGTGCAAATGCACATTATTTTTAGAAACTTGAGTATTTTCCTTAGAATCTTTAGGAAAACCAGAAGAAATTTTGTCTTCAAAACTTGTTTTCATTATAAAAAGAAATAAATCGTTTTCTAAATCAGTTTGAAGACTTTGTTCTTCCAATTTATCTTCAAGATCAACTATCTTACCTTCTAACACTAATGGGGGAATGTATCTCTTAGTATCATAAGACACCGGAGATGCATTTTCCTTATTAGAGTTAGCATATATATCAACAAATTCAGTTGGTAATGAAGATTTATTGGAAGATTTTACATTTAAAACATTTTGAGATTTTCTGGATTTCCTTGATTGATCAGGAAAATACTTGGCATTTTCAGAAGTGTAAACAAATGGCATTTCCATCCTCTTGTTTTTCATTCTTTTCTCATTTTCATCTTCTAAAATTTGATTTTCAGTTGTCCAAAAGAATTTAATCTGAGGAGCATATCGTGCAAGACCAAGATGATCATACTCATATAAAGTAGGAACTTCTATTTTAGCATGATTTAAAAAATGTGGATTTTCAAAACCAAGTCCCCACTTTTCCTTTATAGCTTCTTCACTCCTTGGTTTATACATGTAAATGGTTTACTCAGATTGTTCTCTCTTATATAATTTCCTTTCTAGAACAATTATTTTATCAGAAAGATTTTGATATGAAGAAGTCAGTTCAGTCAACGAATCACGATAAGTCAGATTTGAATTTTCCAACTCATCCAACTGATTTTGAAATTTCTATTTTGTGTTAATTAAAATAGTCTTTTCATCTTTCAGAGAAATTCGCAGTTTATCAATTAAAACAGACTTTTCTTGATTTTCAAATTTTTCATATGAGAACTTTGAACGTAAATCATGTAAAGTAGTGATAATAACGTTCATTTGAGATAAGATGAAATTATAGTCAAACTCTGAAATTACCTCAGACTCATCTGTGGAGGTGTCCTCGTCTTCATCATCGCTCTTGTCATCCCCGATGAAGCACATAGCAGTTGTCTCCTCATTTTCAGCTTCATTATCTGAATGATCCAACCAATACTCCTCCTCAGCCAACAGAATAGTTCCATTTTCTCTCTTCTCAGCCAGTTCCAACTTCTTCCGATAAAAAGTTGAATCCTTAACCACCTTTACCCGACAATCTTTGGATATATGACCCGGTTTCCCACAGTTGTAGCAGTTCATAACCTTCTTGTCATCCTTTTTCTGTTCTACTATTTTTGCAGGCTCAAATTTCGGTACGTAAGGCTTTGATGGAGCACCAGGTTCAACCTTCTTAGAGCCAGAAGTGAAACGGAGATTGTTGGATCCTGTTTTACGCTGAAACTTTTTCTGATAGTGTTGCGAGAGAAGTATCATGGCCTTTTCTAAAGCTTCGCTATCATCATCCGTTGATCCATCATAAGCAGATTCAGTTAAAGCTTGCTCAGCCAGTTGGCTAGCCAGAAGAGCAATTGGATCTACTGACTTAGGCTTATTCTTCTTATCCAGCTTTGCCTTCTTTTCCAACACCATAGATTCATCTGTCATTAGAATTTCGTACAATTCATGAATGGGCATAGTGGATATCCTGACATCATTCCTCATCCGATGACAGGATTTGCTCCATTCAGGTTGGAGTGCATTCAGAAACTTCAGGTTGGCATCCAATTCAGTCTTGGTCACTTTGATCTTGTACAAATCATTAATCACAGCCCAAAATCTATCAAATACATTTTTCAGACTTTCTCCATCCTTAGCTTTGAACTTCTCAAAATTATTCATGTATCTGGTCTGACGCAGTTGAGTTGACACAACTGTACCAAACATGATCTTTTCCAATTGAGTCCACATAAGCATAGGATTTTGTTTGAAGCAATAAATTCTGTTGTAGATCGAATTTGGTAGAGCAACTATCAGGTTGGACTTTGCCTGACTGTCAGCTTGATATATCAATAATTCATCAGCATCATATTCTCTGATAGACTTCTCAACCCATGTAGCCTGTATATTTCCTATAGCTGGAATTTCTTTCATTGGCTTTATCATAGGACCTTCATTCAGAGACTTCAGCATGTTATCCCCATTTGGTTGTCTCTCTATAAAGTTAATGAATCGGTCCTGCCACTATTCAAATTCATTCTCGTTGATCAGTATAAGAGGACGTGTGTCAGACCCCAATGACATCATCAGGTCATTCTTGTACACTTGAGCTTGCAAAGACATCTTTGAGAAAATCAGAAAGTCAGAAAATTATGCTAAGTCTGGAACACACGCAAACTGATGGTTTGCGTAACAAGAGAGATCCGCAAATTGAGTTTTGCGTATGCAGGGTGATGCGAGAAACGAGGTTGTTGTTCAAACTGAACTTTTCGGAACACGAAGGATGCGCAAATTAAGCTTTACGGAAGACGAACGATACGAGAATCAAACTTTGCGTAAGTCGAACGATACGCAAATGGAAGTTCTCTCAAGCTGAAAAATACGCAAATGATACTTTGCGCAAAAAGCTTGAAACGTGAACTATACCTCGAACTGAGATACGAAGACTGAGCTTTTCAGATTCTTGATAATACGCGAACTGAGCTTTTCGGAAGGCACTTGATACGCAAAATGAGTTTTGCGTATATAGCTCGTTGCAAAAACCTGAAATACACTAACACAAAGATTAGAAGAACAATGAACTTGCGTAAAATTATATGAATCTTGCGCAAACCTGTATGAAACTTGCGCAAATCTACATGATCTTGCGCAAACCACAGAAAATCAAATAGAACTCGCAAGATCAAATGAAATCAAGAAATTTATGCAAGAAATACACACTCTTATTATCGAAAACAACTTTCTAACAACTTTCAACTAACAACATCGATTAAAAATCACTAAATCACAAATTCGAAAATGGAACAGTACGTGAAAATGAGTTTTCCAGAAAATCTTTAAAACTCAAAATTGAAGATCAAATCTTGGTTTTCTTGCAAAACAATCTGAAACAAAAATGATCGATAATCAACAACGAATCTAATAAATCCAAATTCAACCAAAATCGACCAGAAACCTATCCAAATTTGATGAATCAAGCAAAAAACGAGATTATCTTGAAAACTCAAGAAAATCAATCAAATTTTCCGCTTAATCTACAAATTCAGTATCGAAAAACGATTTCTCTCAATCCTCTCAAGATCTAAAAAGCTCTGATACCAATTGAAAGTCCAAGAATCACTAAATCTTCTAGAGAGAGAAAGTAGAGAGAGAAAGTATACGCTCCAAGTAAACTGATATTCAAAAGTGTGTTACAAAGTTACAAAACAAAGACTAGAAAGGGACTTAAATACCCCTAGTCTTAACACAACAGATAACCCACTAAACACAATTTAGACAAGGGAAATAAATACAATGATTACTACAAAATTAGACTTAACAGTGTCCCAGCTTGTGACAATTGTAACATTCAACCTTGGATTTATCAAATCCAACCCCATCTTTTATTTTCTGAGCAAAGTTGTTCCTTCCAGTCCTTTTGATGAACCTTTTTACCCTCATTGTGAGCATAGCCATCTGCCACTTGATATCCATCTCCTCCAGATCATCAACATTTATATATTCTAAGTCATCATTAATTAGAGTGGAATTAGCATGACTGGCTACAAAAGCTTCTAAAACTGAGTCATTAGATCCATCTTGCTTTGATCCATAGGCAGTACTAACTGATTTTGTATTAGCAGCAGAATCAGTAGAGGATGATAAAAGAGCATCAGTGTATGAGTATCCAGAGGGCCTCTTCTTTGCTTCTACCTCTGCTTCAAACACCTTAAGGTCATTATAGAGGTCATCCAGTTCCTTGTCTTCCAGTTGGTCATTCTGTCTGAAGGAGACAGTGTACATAGTCCCATTCATCACCAAGAGATCTTAGAAATTTTCTGTTGACATCATCTTGATCTATCTGGACACCAACAGTAGCCAATTCACCAATTAACTTATTAAATCTATCAAAAGTTTGAGTCATGGACTCATTCTTTGTAGACATGAAGTTTTCATATTGCTGCTTCAGGATGGCCTTCTGATTTCTCTTGGTACTTTTGGTACCAGAAAATCTTTTCTCCAGTGCATTCCATAAAATTTGTGCATCCATGCAGTTGTAGAATTGGTGTTGGTACTCATTAGGTATAGCCAAGAGCAGAGTGCTCAAGGCTTTTATCTCTGTCTGCCTCATCTTTTTTTCTCCATCAGTCTTTGGTGGAGGTCTCTTGCCATCTGCATCCATCTTTCCTCCATCAGAGGGACCATTATTAATGATATCCCACATTGAGAAGTCTGTGAGAAGAATGTATTTCTTGATTCTGATTTTCCACATGTCAAACTCATTGGGTTTGAGCATGGGAACCTTTGAGACCAGAACGTTATCGCTTGAACCGTCCATGATTATAGATTTCTGAGTTTTCTAGCTCTGATACCACTTGTCAAGATCGAAAAATTCTAATAAAGAATTTAATTAACACACTCAGAAACAATGTTAAAGAAGTTGCGGAAAAACACTCTAACAGTAAATCAATGGAACAGTACTTGAATGCAAATCACAAGTTATATTGATTAACTTAATGATTACGAACACAACCTCAATCTGTTGAACAGGCTCAACAGACGTTCAATACTTCTCTATTGAAAGGACTTCTAAGAACCTTGAGGTTAATTCTCTAAACAAACGTATATGAAAAACTTGTAAAACTTGTATATCTTATGCTAAACATCTAGACTATATATACATAGTTAATTACAAGATAATTATCAAAACAAAATTGATCTTTCATAATCCATTCCATAATTATATTTATCTCTATCTTCAGCTCCTATTCTTTCTCTTCAAGCAATATCTTCATAAGCAGTTTTAACTTCATTCTTATCCAGCAGCATTAACATCCTCAGCAGTATAAACATGCTTGCAGTATTAACCCTTCACTTGCAGTAGTAATCTTCAAGCAGTACTAACTACTAAAGTAGCAGCACTAACTCCTTAAGCAATATTAATTCTACTAGCAGTAGTAATATTTCTTCACCTAGCAGTACTAACCAGACTTGGTTATTTCTGATCCAACACATGCTTTTTGGAGGTATCATCTTCTTCAAATTTGGCAATTTGACTTTCCAATTTTTGGTTACTACATTGGCATTCCAATATTTGTCTCCATCTATTTTTCTTGGTCTTGAAATCTGCTCCACTAATTTTCTGGATCAAGATCTTCTCTATTTTGGATTTGATCATAGTCTAAACAGTTGGTGGCATAAGGGGGTTATACTGTGTCAATGGCCTTGGGCCAAATTGACCACAATCTGTTGCTATTTTTTATCTACAAGTTCAATTGGTTGGAATCTATATCCCATTATTCCCATCGTAATTGGTTTTTTCGGTGGAGGAGTTCAGAGGAAATATATAAGTGGTAGGTGGCTAAAGGAAGTAAAGGAAGTAGATTTTTTTTTTAATTTGGATTGACTGTGATGTGATTTGAGTGTTCTACAAAATTGGGAATCTGATAGGATTAAAACGTTGGGCTATGGAAAAATAGTTGACAATATGATTATGGCCTTTTTATTTTCATTCATATAGGCTTATCAAATGTTATTCCCAATATTCAAGATCTAATTGCTACACACAATCAAGATGAGAATCTAGTAATCATATGTCATTAATTCCAAACTCAAAGATTACAATTTCACAATTTTCTCTCTATACTCTCTCACTAGAATAATGTTCTAATTTGCTCTTCTTTCATATGCTCTCTCAATCTCACAAACTGAATTGTTACAAATGACATACACACTTACAACTGAATTCAAACAAAGACATCAAAGGTATTTATACCCACAACAAATACAAAGAAACAAAATACAATTACATTGACTTTGAATTTATTAACAAAAGACTTTGACTTTAAGTGAGAGTTGACTTTTAGCCTTTGACTTCTTGACTTTTGATCTTCAATCTTTATGATCTTGAATCCAACAAATATGTGCTCTAACAATCTCCCCCTTTGGATCAAGATCATTACTAAAAGATTTAGCAATGCGATCTTCTTTCTTTAAGCTCGATTTGATTAAGCTCCCCCTTTGATCAACCTTTATCTTCTCTTGTAATCTCCCCTTTTATACAAATATGATTTACAAACTCCCCCTTAACATAATGAAATTCTTCTTTGATAAGCTTTGTTCTTCAAAAACATTCAGCAATCTTCCCTACGTCTGATCTTCAAAAATAGTAACATTATCTCCCAAAGGTTGTAACGAAACCTCTTTTAGACATAGCACACTTTGCTCCAGCAAAAATTATCTTCAACAATTCTATTGCTTTCATCTTTCAACAATATTGAATATTTTCACCCAGCTTTAACACAAACTCTTGATTCGGACATTTCTTTTTCATTCAAACTCTTTCAAACATTTCTTGAACTCTTCTCCCCCTTTTTGATAATTTGAGCATATATATCATCAAAACTTCCTCCAAGAAATGTCTTTGAAAACTTTCTGACCACTGATCTTTCAAACTGAGCCTTTGATGCACCGTCAATCCGAACAATGTATTCATCCAGATCTTTTCAAATCTAGACAAAATAATCGTGTAACACTTGAATCAACAAATGAATCAGTTAATATGTCTGTTAGTAACACGAAGTCACTGTGTGTAACAAATACACAATATAAAGGAGCTTTTTGATGTTCACTCCCCCAGGGCTTCCATCCAATCATCGAAACACCACAAAGGCAATTTCTATGAATGTTTTGACAAAGAAACGAATTTCTTGTGTGTTCGTGCAAGTGTAGAAAAAATTAAGCACAAATGATTGCTTTTATAAAGGCTCAACATCGTGTAAACCACCGAGACAATAGTAGATAAACACAAACTCAATGTGCATGATTGAAGTGCGAAGGTGAGGCAGACTTCCTTCTTATTCAATATCCAGATTTTCCAAATAAAAATCAGATAGATTATATGTTGCGTCCCCTTGAAAATGTGAAACATTTTCTTTTTGAGAAGAAAATGAGTAGCTGGTGGGGTTTAGTCAAGAGTTGGCATGGGCTAGTTGCCTGTTCCAATAACGTTCACCAAAGAGTTGTGAAACACTAGTAATGTGGCTGCCTGGTTCAGAAAGTAGTTGGTGCAGAGTTTAATATTCTTTTACTCTGATCTCACACCCTCTTTCTTTTAATCATTAATCTCACTTCTAACCAAACTCTCATTTACATTTTACCTCATCACACAACCCACACTCATTTCTTTTAGACTCCTCACACTTAATCTCTATGGATTAACTTCTTGGGTAGGAAAGGTTAACGTGAATCAATAGAATTTCATTTAAGTTCTAGCACAAAGTATCCTAATAAGCACAAAGAACCCATAATATCCTAATAAGCATGTGTTGCTCAAGATGGTTTAACTTTATCAGTTAAAGCTCAAAATACAAGTCAGATGTTAATATGCTCAGAATATAATCATGAATATATGAGCATTTTGAAACATTGAAGTATTTTCAAACAAGTATATTGAAAAAAAAATGAAATGAATACAAGAAACTTGTTTGAAAAACTGACATTGTATTAAAAATGATCAGAAATGAATGATATAACAATCAAAGCTTAAGGTCAAGAATAATGGATATTGTCTATACGAAACAAAAATATAGACTTTCTTGAAATGAACGTTTCGAAATGAAATATCGCTCAAAATTCTTTAAAGTACAAGCGGGGTGTCTTACCATCGAAAAATTATGTTTCAATATGAGACATGGTAAGAACTATTTGAACAAGAAATCAAACCAGTGTGTGTGAATACTTGAAAGTATATGAAAATACAATACGCAAGTATTTATCTTTGGAAACACACAGTTTGTTAAACATGTAAGCACAAAATAAAAATGAAAACATTTAAAATCACACTTCCAAATTATAAAATCTATTTAAGAATCGGGAAGTGGTTTGAACATTTAAGCACATGTTTTCTATAACTGAAAGTTGTCATTCTTTCAGATATATTTGAGATTAAGATAAGAAATTTACTTTGTCGCTCAATCTTAATTCTCATAAAGTCAGCTGTAGACATTAAGATATGATCGTGTCATCCTCTCTCATCCTGGATAAGTCTCAAAGTCTAGTCAAAGCAACTTTATTCACAAAATTTATTCAAATGTAAAATACATAAAGCAGTAAAACGATTAAAGTACGAGTTCTGATCTGAATTAATCAGAAATCATATCCTTTACTCCCCCTGAAAATATGCATTTGAGATTTATCAGTGAAAAAGCACATGATAGAGATCTACAACTTCCTTTGAAGTGTAGTTTGTCATATCTTCCAAATACATATTTCCAGAAAAATTTATGTACTCCCCCTTGAAGGTTGATTTACTCTTCAGAGTATCTAAGTACACTCTCTTATCAGCCCGGGAGTAGCATCTCTTTTTCATCTTTGAAGTACGAGTCCTAAACTGTTATGTTTAGAAGTCAAACGTCGTTGACGTACGGGTTCTAAGCTGATGTACTTAGAAGCCTTGGTTTTCTTACTACCCCTTGACTGTAGGTGCCTGCAACACAGATTCACTTTTCGGCTTTGGTACCCGCTGGTATTTGGGTCCATAATTGTTAGTTGCAGTTCTTATGGGAGTAACGAAATAAGAACCATACCAGTAATGATCACTAGCTTTATGAACAAAATCATAAGTACAACAATAAGAACAATACCTCTTTTTAGATAACCTGATCAATTGATCTCTCAAATAAGCAAGATCAGGTTTACCTTTCAGCACTTTGTTCTTCTTTGCATTTGAGGCAGATACAAATGATTTGTTACCTGTCTTCTCTTCCTTCTTTCCTTTATTTTCTTCCTTCTTCTCATCTTCAACTGGTTTTACCTTCCAAACCAACTTCTCTTTTTCATATCTTTTTCTTCTCCTTCTATGTGTACCTGAACCATCTATTTTCCAATCATAGAAAATGTTAGTTGTACGAATCTGATCAAATGAATTAACTAACCTTCTTGAAGAAACAGTTTTCTGATGTGAGCTTGCAGCTGTCTTGAAAGAACCAACTGAACTATTTCTAGGTGAGTAAATTTTGGACTCTGGAGTCGTATGCTCAGTCACCACCACTTTTGAAACAATCTTTTCAAGCTCTTTTATCTTTAAAGATAAACTGTCTCTTTCTTCAATGAGTAGGTCAATCTTCTTCTTGAATTCAGACTTCATTATCTGCTCTTTCAGTGCACTCCCAGACAGTTCAGATAACTTCTTAGTAAGCTTCTTGATTTCTTCTTCAAATATATTTCTTTCTTCTTCAAAGTCCTTCTCCACATTGTTTCTCTGGCCGGATATTTCTTTGAAGATTCCAACATTCTTCTGTTCTACGACCTTTTTCTCTTTTGCAAACTTTTCCCTTTCCAAAATGATAACTTTCTCAAAATCTGAAACTTGTTGAGAAAGTTTAATGCATTTAAGCTCAACCGTCTTCTTCTCGTCAGCACATTTTCTGGAAAAGTCTGAGAACTTCTTTGCAAATGATTTTTTTCAAGTCTCAAAATCAGATCTTTCTTTGACCATTGTTTGTTCCAAATCAGATATTTTCATTCGAAGCTCAGCATTAGCATCTTCCAGACTCTTAATATTCTCCTCATAATGTTCAACAAATACTTGCTGCTGGATTTTGATTATCTGATCTTCTAAGTCAAAGATTTTTCTTGTCAGCTCTGTGTTCTCAGCTTCCAAACTCAGTATTTTCTCATCATTCAGCCCTGAAGTTTGTTTCAGAAGATCTTCATTTAACATCTTCAATGCACTAACTTCTTCTCTCAATAACTTTCTTTCATCATAATATCTCTTTGATCTCTTTAAGTAGTAGTCAACTGAGGAAGCAAGATTTTTGTTTTCTAATTCGAGCTTGTGAATCTTCTTTTCATCATCATTAGAAAGATATCCCATCTTGAATTATCTGTTACAAAAAGAACTTGAACTTGATCGTTAATCCAAATGAAATCTCAAAAATATAGAAATATTTGGAATAAAAAATTCAGAGATTTTGATCACAAAAAGAACTATGTCCCCCTTCGCAGACTTAGCAAATACTTGCGTGTTTTAATAAACTCGCTAGTTGCTGAAACTCGCTAATCGTTGAAACTCGCAAGATACTGTTCTCGATGAAACTCTCTAATGCCTAAACACTCAAGTAACTATTCACGTTGAAACGCGCTAATAGATATGTGCGCGTTCCCAAAACTCGCTAGGCACTACTTGCGCGTTTGAGCAAACTCGCTAACCATGGCTTGCGCGTTCCAACACTTAGAAAATTTTCCCAAATCTCCAAACTCGCAGACTTCAACCAGCGAGTTTCTAGAACTCGCTAATAACGCCTTGCGCATTTTGTCCAAAAATGAGATTCTTCAGCTTGCGCGTTCTATCGAAGAACTTGCGCGTTTCACAGATCTAGCGCGTTTCACAGATCTAGCGCGTTCTTCAGAAAGTCGATCAAAACTTCACTTTTTCCTCGAATTTCTACTCAAATCTTTTTCAATTGTCCCAAAACTTTGCAGACATCCTCGAATTCAACACAAGTACAGGTTACAATGCAAGAATTTCAAAAACAAACACTCAAAATACAAAACGATCGATGATACAGTGCGTATGAACTCGTGAACAAAAACTTCAACAAAATCCAAAATTACAAATCTATTACAGTGCAATACTGAAATTAAACCATACAGACTCGATCGAAATCACTAATCACACAAATTCTAATCATTTACAACTCAAAAATTGCACAAAAACTCATAAATCGATCTGGATATTCAAGAACACAGTGTCGAACATTTTCTTGAATTGATTTCACTTTTGGATCTGCTCTGATACCAATTGTTATTCCCAATATTAAAGTTCTAATTTCTACACACAATCAAGATGAGAATCTAGTAATCATATGTCATTAGTAATCATATGTCATTAATTCCAAACTCAAAGATTACAATTTCACAATTTTTTCTCTATACTCTCTCACTAGAATAATGTTCTAATTTGCTCTTCTCTCATATGCTCTCTCAATCTCACAAACTGAATTGTTACAAATGACATACACGCTTACAACTGAATTCAAACAAAGACATCAAAAGTATTTATACCCACAACAAATACAAAGAAACAAAATACAATTACATTGACTTTGAATTTATTAACAAAAGACTTTGACTTTAAGTGAGAGTTGACTTTTAGCCTTTGACTTCTTGACTTTTGATCTTCAATCTTTATGATCTTGAATCCAACAAATATGTGCTCTAACATCAAATAATAAGAGCGTTGGTGTGGGATGAGCCGAGATACATTTCCTGTGTTTGGGCATATTCATCATTGGAAATTATCAATAAGAGTTAGTCCAAGATATCAAGCAATTTGGGTTATTTTTGAAGATTATCAGCTAGCATGATGGGGCATATTACCCTTCGTTGGATTGCATTGGTTATAATCTCCAGATGGGCTTTTATTTTTTCAATAACCGGGCTGATCACTATCAAGACACGATGAGCTTTGATGTTCAATTTGTTCGTGATTGCAACATTTATTGTGTTAACTTTGAATTGCCCTTTTTTCCACTTCTTTATTTATTTATTTATTTATTTATAATTATCTAAAATTAGAAACCATTCACTTCTAATTTTTATTTTAATATGAAATTGTTTTAATCTATGTTTATTTTTATTACAGATGTGGCATTCGGATTTGTTACTAGTGTGGAAAAAAGCAGAATCTTCCATTGGTGCAACCATCGGAATTTATTAGATTGTTTCCTAATTCTCTGTTTATTGTCTTCTTTATTTTACTTGACATATTTTTTCTATGATATTAAAAAATAAAATAAAACTAATTATGAACGCAAAAGCAATTATAACTTACTACAAGCTTTTCAAATTTGCAGAGCCGCATTCATTATAATGATGTCCCTTTCCTTCGAGACCTAAAAAACAAAAACATTACACACCAGATTCGAATATATTGTAATCAATCATTAAATCACGGTGATTAACAATAAACTTATAGTGGATTGAATATATTGTAATCTATCATTAAATCACGGTGATTAACAATAAACTTACAGGGGATTGAATATATTGAAATCAATCACTAAATCACGATGATTAATAATAAACTTACAGTGGATTGAATATATTGTAATCAATCACTAAATTACGGTGATTAACAATTAACTTACAGTAGATTGAATATATTGTAATCAATCACTAAATCACAATGATTAACAATACACTTACAGTGGATTGCAACACATAGATTGCAACACATAGATTGCAAGCAGAGCCAAAAACGTCATGGTTGTTTCATGGTTGTTTGTTGGACAGAGGAAACAGGGAAGCGGGAAAGGTTTAGTGGAAAAGCACACGGTAAAGTGGTATATATAAGAGTAAAGTTCAGTTTTAGTCATTTTTGCTATTTTCATAATTTTCTATTAAAATAAAAAACATATTATATTTTTAATTTTAAATCGTAAAAAAATTTAATAGTTTAATTATAAAAATACCTATATTTTTAAAATCATTTCCTCGCTGGTATTTTGGATGCACAACTTTTTTTAGTTTTTTTTAATAACTTTTTTTAGTTTGTAACGAGCAATGTCACCACAGATCTCCCACGAAACCATCACCAACAACAGATTTACAAAACAGAACCTAAAAATCTAGACCTCGATCATGTAAGAAGAAGAAAATTTTCTTGTGAATCTTTCCTCAAAGCTCTATGCCTAAAACTATCTCCATCTTCGCCAAAACAGCGTGATTCAGAACCACTTTCCCATTCTTGTACTCCTGAACTGTTGAAAAAAAAAGGTTTTTCATTTTGGATGTTTTACAACTCACCAAGCAAAAAGTACAAGTCCTTTATGCAAGATGGTGTGGATAAATGAAAATTTTGACAATTGCCTTACTTGGCATTTTTTCTTAGTTGGATGTGGTCCCTAATTGAAGAATTCAGGGAGGTGAATAGAGAAAAGAATCAGCGATGTCTTTTCCATGGAGGGGGACCCACTTCATTTCTTTCTTGGTCTTTTGTCATAATGCCTACTTTTGGTCCCTGAAAAATTGAAGTTTTCAAGGGATATTGTTAACGCATTTATCAAGGGATATTGTTATGTGGAGAAATCATTATTTAAAGTGCCTTATAGTATCGGGGGTATTGGCGTTGAAAAAATCGAGTTTCGAGGCTTGGTTCGGGCACGACTACAATCCCGACGACTATGACAGTGTCATAGTCGCACCTGTCATTGTCACAACAAAAGTCAGAAGCCTAGGGGTGCCAGACGACATTGAGAGGCGACAAAGCCCTGGGCATTGTCGCTAGTCAATGTCGCACAAGAGAGGCAAGGCACTATTAAGTCAGATTTTTAAACCTTCTTTCCCATTTGACTCTTCCAAACTTCCTCTATTCTCTCCTAAACCATTTGCCTTCTTCCCCCTCATACTCTAACTCATTTGGGGTCCATTTCTTAAGTTCTTAAGGTGTTCCATCATCAAATGGTAGATTGGAAGCTATGGCAAAGAGTTCACCATTGTCATCTTCAACCTCAAGCTTCATTTTTGGGTTTTCTAGGTTTTCATCAAGACCTAAGTGGTAAGTTTATCCTCTCCATTTCTAAACCTTATTATCAGATATAAATGCTCTCTTGATGATTTCCTAGTCATTGGTTTCTCAAATTTTGGATTTGATGGTTTTGGAGAATTTAGGTCACAAATTAATGTTTTGGTCAAGTTGGGGATTTTGATGTAAAATGTTTGGGGTTCGATTCTTATTAGTTGAATGAGTATATTCATGGTTGGAAACTTGTGAATTAAAGTTTTGGAAAGTTTTGCTTGTGGATTCAAGTTTTCTTCAAGGAAGCTCAAGTTGGGGTAAAAATCTAGATTTAACCTAAATCTAGCAAGGTGGGTTCAAGTTGTTTTGTGAAAACGGTGTACATGCCAAAATGCCTATTTTAAAGTGTTTGTACGTTTTACATGAAAATTATCAACTGTTGAGTTATTTGGCGAATCTTGATTATTTGAAGTGTTTTATTTTATAAACTTTGTAAAACACCCACGTTAGGGATTTTGAGCATTTTGACAAATAAATCATATACATTGGTATTTTAAGGATTTATTTCACGAAGTCGAATTTGAGTATAAATACATTTTATTGTGCGTTTTAGATAAGTGTTTGATTTTGTTTTATGGGACGTTTTTGAAGGAATAAATTATATAAACTCACTTGGAAAATGATTTGTCCCAACCTAAACTACGTTGGAGTTGATAATATATATTTTGGAGTATGGGTTACACAGATGCAGGTTGTTTACGTTTGATTTCATTTTATGATTTTCGACGTTGGGTCTTTGGATTTGTTGAGCTTATGGCTTGGTTTGGATTTTGTTGGGTCTTGGGGACACTTGTCCAATTTCTATAGGAATCACTTCAACCCTCAAAAGGGTATCTACCCTCTTCTTTTGGCCAAATATGCGGCAAGATGTAATCACCCATATTTGGAACTGCATCATTTGCCAAAAATGCAAAACAAAAACTGTGGCCCAGGCGGGATTACTACAACTATTGCCTATTCCGGAGGCAATATGGGAAGATATAGCAATGGACTTCATTGAAGGTCTTCCAACGTCGCATGGTAAAGACATCATTTTGGTAGTTATTGATCGTTTAAGCAAGTACACCCACTTCATTTCCTTGAGTCATCCATTCTCTGCCATAGATGTTGCTAAAGTATTCATGGATAACATCTATAAGTTACATGGTTTTCCCAAATCCATTGTATCCGATCGAGATAAGATTTTCGTTAGTAATTTTTGGCAAGAATTGTTAGTATTGCAAGGCACATATCAGAACTTGTCCAACAGTTACCACCCTCAGACAGATGGCCAGTCTGAAGTGTTAAACAGATGCCTGGAAGGTTATTTAAGGTGCATGTTCCATGGAGAACCTAAGGAATGGGCCAAGTGGCTTCCTTAAGCTGAATTTTGGTACAATACGAATTTCTAATCAGCCATCAATTGCACCCCATTTGAAGTGGTCTATGAATGCGCTCCTCCTTTACATTTACCATATCTACCTAGTGAGAGTAAGGTGGATTCGGTGGATCAGAGTCTGACAGCTAGGGAAGAAGCCATCCAGTTGCTCAAGCATAACTTGCATAAGGCTCAAAACCGAATGAGACAAGCAACAAATAAACATAGATCGGAGAGAGAGTTTGAAGTGGGAACTTGGGTTTACCTCAAACTACAACCATATCGGCAGAATTCAGCAGCTCGCAAAAATAATCAAAAGTTAGCAGCTAAGTATTTTGGTCCCTATCAAGTTATTGCTAAGTTTGGGAAGGTAGCCTACACTCTTAAGCTCCCGACGGAAGCTAGCATTCATCCTACTTTCCATGTTTCTCTGTTGAAACAACACTATGGTCCATTACCTACTTCAGCTGCACCCTTGGTTGGAACAAGTAGTGTAATTGATAAAGTACTCGAAAGTGTTATTGATAAGAGGATGATTAAGAGGCAAAACAAGGCTGTCATTGAATGGCTTGTGAAATGGAAGAATAGGGACACTGAAGATACCACCTGGGAAAATGCTTACGAAATGGAGAGGTTGTATCTGCATATGATCCTTGACCCATCCTTGGGGTCAAGGATCGTCTCATGGGAAGGGCAATGATATGAATGAGGGGTAATACGATGGGATGCTATAACTGTTTGGTAGTAGGAAGATCAAGCGTTGGTTATTATTTTGATGGGGGATACTCAATAGTTGTCTTTTTCCTATATATAGATTGTATGGGTAAAATAATGGATATATAAAAAAGTATTACATCTCCTTCCTTTCAATCAAATTCCTTCCCAATCTGTCAATTTGTCTCTTTTAATTTCGGGATTCATTCCCCCCAATTGAATCTCCAGATTAATCGGTTTCTAACTGAAAGTTAGGTTCCTCTAACCTTAGTTGTTGTCAATGTCAATTTGAGGAAATTGAAACCCTAACAATGTATGAAGCCTGTCAATGTTGGTTTGCAGGGACTGATTTTATTTTCTTCTTCTCTTGTTCTTTGAAGACTGTCAAGATCTCTCTATATATATCTCCTTTTTTGCTGCTTTTTTCCTTCTCCGGTTCACTGCTTCAATCTCGTTCTCTGCCTCAATCTCTAGTTCACTTCGTTCACTCGTTCACTTCGTTCACTCGTGAACGAGCTAGTTCACTTCGTTCACTCGTTCACTCGTTCACTCGTTCACTGCCATCTACAATATCATGTACATAAATTTCTGATTTTCATTTATGTATTTAGGGTACACAAATTTTGATTTTGAGGCACATGATTTTGTTATTATATTGTGGGGTTATAACCTATAATTGTTAATTTGCCACAATATCATCCACAAATTCCGAATTTCATTTATTAATTTGCCACAATATCACCTACAATTGTTAATTTGCCACAATATCACCTACAATTGTTAATTTGCCACAATTTAGGGTTCTCGATTTGGGGTTATCACCTACACACTTTTTGATGCCCATGATTCTTGTTAGTATATTGCGGGGTGAATTCACCTACAATTGTTATAGAAATTGTGTTTTATCCATGAAAATTCACTCATGTGATAGAGGGAGTAGGTATTTTTTTTTTGTCATGAAAATCTTCAAAGGGAACCAAAGCCATACTAGTGTATGTCATATTCAACATTTCATAGATGGCAAAGCTAAAGAAACTTGAAACTTGACATGGTTGTAAATTAATGGGATGTAGGTAATAAGCACAATTGCAACTACCTAAAAACGAAATTCGTCCTTTGTATAGATCTTGATCTTTTTCCATCAATCAAGCATTTGTTACATCTTAACTCATTTTGGTAACTCATCACTCTAGCAACAAATAAAACTCATGGTGTTTGTATTTGAACAAAAATAAAAACAAAAAATGATCTTATATATTGAAACAGAGAAGGTTTTTGTTATAGCAATAAAATTCATGGCATTGTCACTTTAAGAATTGCAGGTTGAGTTTACCAACAATCAACTAGTATTAAAAGCATGTCTTTGTCGCTATAAGTGCTCTAGATGGAACCTGATGCATGTAGTTGTGCCTAGTGATCAACAAGCAAGGTAAAGAGGATGAGGGGAATACTATCAAAACGTTTTAGCAATTTGTGATTTTAACATGATATTCACGTTTGTTTGGATTGGATGGGAAGACATTGCACATGATTCTAGAGTCTTGAGAGAAGTTGCGTTTAACCCAACTTCGGGATTTCCGTTTCTTCCATCATGTAAATATTTCTTTTGCTTAACTTTACAAGATTATTATTTTTCTATATTTTTAAAGTTGTATATGTAATTGCAGATAAATATTATCTTTGTGATTCCACATATACTTGCACCCGAGGATTTATGACTCCATATCGCAATACAAGGTATTGGTTAGCAGATTTTCGACGTCAGCGTGCATTAACTAAGGAAGAAATGTTCAATCATGCTGATGCGCAACTTAGAAATGTTATCGAACGTGCATATCGTGTCCTAAAAGCAAGATTTCCTATTCTAAAGACGAGGGGCCATAATTGTAACTTGATTATTTTTATTTTTTGAATAAATTGAGTTTGTACTTCGTATATCACGATCAGGCCCAAAATTGTAAATATCTTTGAATTATGTTCCAAAGATGAGGGGTCATAATTGTAACTTGCTTATTTTTTTAATAAATTGAGTTCGTAATTCGTATATCACGATCAGGGGCCAAAATTGTAACTTCTAGGTTCGTATAACACAAGCCATTTCACGATCAGGCGCAAAACATGTAACTTCCGGTTCGTAATATATTGGAATTTCACGAACAGGGGCAAAAATCGTAATTTTTTTAAATCGTTGCATTTACCACGAACCATTTCATGAACTTGTGATTTTTTAATGAGTTTTTAAATTATATTCGATATACGAACATATATTACGAAGATGTATCAAATTTATCAGTTCTAAGGAGGTGTTCGTATATACGAACTCCTTTCACGAACGTAGGGGCTATTTTAATAAATTGAGGAAGAGAATGGTTAGGAGGTTGATGAACCAAGATCACAAGATCATAGAGAGAGAATCTAGAGAGAGAAAGTATGCTTCAATGTAATAGTGTGTTGTATTCAAACAGTGTACGGTTCCCTTACAAAACAAACAAGCCAAGGGGACTTAAATACCCCAAGGCACAAACTAAACAGATAACACTACTGAAAGCAGTAAAATAAATACAATGATTACTATAAAATCAGATCTAACAATCTCCCCCTTAGTAATCATTGGCGCCGAGGTCTTCAAAAACAACATTGACCATCTAGACGACTTTGAAAGATCATTGACGTTCTTCTCGTTGACGTAGTCTGTTCAGCCCAACTAACACTTCCAATCGTCGCCGAGTTGAATGGAGATTCAGTCTGTCTTGAATAGTGTCCAAAGATCTACGGATCAGACGAATTTCATAGTTTTCAAACATATATGACTCTCTTCTTGTTTCCAAAAACTTTCTTCTAGCCTCTTGCAAACGATGCTCCAACTGAAGTTTGATCACCTTTAGAGTTCCATCAGAGTAATATCCAACTTCATCAAATCGTAGAAAGCATTTTTCACTTGAGTTGTTCTTGTATACTATTCCGTATGGATCTTCGATAATGGTGAATAACGGATAAGATTCTAGATTCTGCAAACTCCGGTTGGGTCTTTCCAGATTAACCACAGGCTGAAAACTTTCGACGACCATCTGAAAATCAAAAACACGATAAAATCGGATCTGTCGTCGAATGAATCGTTTAAGAACATAAAGAGTTTGAGAAACATCCTTAGTCCGGTGATAAAGATTCCTGAAGTGATCATATAGGAATTCAACATCATCTATTGAAAGATCAACGAAATCTGCCTCTGAAAAGATTTACCGCTTGCAGTCTCTTCTTTCCACTTCAAGATTTGGATACCAAATATTCATAAACTTACAAATGGTGACACTGAGAACTCGAACTATTAGATGAGGAGAAGTAACAGTGTTATTCCTTCTGCGCTGGCATTTGATAAAAGTTAAGTATTCATGCTGATAAGCTTCTGATTCTTTCTCTACTCCAAGAATGGCAAATAAATTGAGTGTCCTTCTTCTAGAAACAAAGATGTTGCTTTGGATATCTTCCAGAAAAGCAGTTCTAAGTCTAGAAGCCATATATCTTTGCTGTAGATTTTGCTGCCTTTGCTGTCTAGTTAAAGCTTCTCTTTCTTCTAGAAGAGATGGAGGAATTACTGGTTCAGAAGAAGGAATAACTACTTGAGCTCTAGACGACTCACCAATTTCAAATGCACTTGATGGAATATTGGTTGTCGGAGCAGAACTAGTTACTGGAGTAGACGAAGGTTGATCAACTTCTGGAATCTCACATTGACTCGGAAGATCAGCATATAATAATTCAGCCTCTTTTGTATCTGTTGCATCCATGAAAACAGTATCATCCTCTGTATCAGATAAAATGATGATATTGTTGCAATCTTCTTCTTTAACTTGAGCAACTTTCTTAAATCTAACTTCTTCATCATCATCTGAATTTATCTCAATGAAGTTCGCGAAGAAAGATCTCATATCATTTGCTGCTTACGATTCTTCAACTTCATTAGCTCTACCTAAGACATCTGGATTCACATAAACTACAATTTGCATATTATTAAAATTTGCTTCAGACAAATTAAATTCATTATGCAAAGCAGTTATATCAGCATTGTCAATCATGATATCCATTAAGTCTTGAATACTGCAATCTTGAACTGTATCAGCAGTCTTTTCTCTATCTTTAGCCACTTCTTCTTGAACAACTTCTCGAGCTTCAGAAGACCCTTCTGTTCTTTGTCTCTTTGCCATCTCCCCCTCATGGCCTTGATGATCGGGATCATCTTGGTCATGTCTTCGTTTAAGAGACGGACCGGCCTCATTTCTGCAGCTTTGTTCATGAATATCAAGCCTGGAAGATAAATCAGAGAAAGTTTGAGATATAAACAATTTGAGATCAGCGAAACTTGATTGAACTTCCGATCTGAATGCTTGAAACTCAGTAGATGAAACATAGATCCTGTCAGATTCAGATGAAGAAACTGGAGGCGGCATAGGTTGGAAGTTCCGAAGCAGAGAAATAAGATCTTGATCCTGATGTTCTGGTGGCGACATAGAAAGAAGTCGAGCATAGAGCAAATCTGTCAACTCTGAAATAGGAAGATCTGATACTGGAATGCTAGAAGAGGACACAGGTATATGAGTAGATGAAGAAATTCCAGCTGACTGTGTAAACAACGGAAGTAAAGGAATAGACATGATCGCTGGAGCAGAAGATTGAACAGCAGAAGACGACTCTCTTAGAACAACCCCAGATGGACGTCTGAATGGAATTTCTGTAGGAATCACTGAAGTATCAATTTCAGGCATCTTCCCTTTGAATAAAGCTTTTAACTTCAGAATCTGTGCTTCCTTTTCAGCATCCATTCTCTCCGATAACTGCCGAATTACATCATTCAAAGTAGAGAATTTGTCGGTGGAAACCCTAGCTTGATCAGAAGTAAGCTCTACAGCTGATGAAGTAGACTGAATAACTGCAAGTGTAGTTGATGGAGCTTGACTTTGAATTGAAGCTGTGGCTTGATCAAAAGCTGTATCCAATTCATCTACTTGAAGATGTGCAACTGAAGGGTTAACTGGAACTGAATCATCATCAGAGATAACTTCTATTAAGATAACCACTTCCGGAGTTCTTACTTTCCGTTCATACACTTTCATGTTCGATTGATCAGCATCATCATCACCATCATCTGAATCACTTGTCGTATTTTCAACATCATCAGAAAACTCAGCATTTGTCTCATCATCATCAGCAACTCCAGTTTCATCAGGATTAGCATCTTTTCTAACATCAGTAGTTGCTTCAACTTCAATATCAGCAATGACAGATTCAACGCGATGAGTAGCAACATCTTGTGGTGTTGCAGAAAAATCAACATCTGTCTCTATTATCTGAGGATTTGCTTCAACTTGCTCTTCATGAGTAGTACCAGCTGGAGTGCCATGAGAAGGTTCTTCCTGTTCAGCCTCTTCAAATTCATTTTCTAAACAATAATCAATGACACTGGGATCGGTCATGTTAGCATAATTGGCAATAAGACCATAAGGAATGGTCATAGAAAATGTGAATGACTTCTTCTGTTTCTGAAGGAAAAGCATCTCAGTATCCTGAACTTGCGGCCAAGATAATCTTCGTGGAATTGCCGGATTACTTCGAAACATGCTTCTAACAATCATCTTGAGAAACCTGATAAAAGGAATGAACTTTCGTCGCTTGTTGGTTAACTTGTCTTGCACTATTTCAGATAGCTCGGTCAAGAAAATAATCGTGTAGTCGACATGCAGGTCATAGACTACTGCATAGAACAGTCGAAGATAGTGAAGACTAGAACTATCCGTCCCAGTATGTTTAGACGTTAAGCACCTATTGATGACAGAAAATAAAGAATACCAGACAGGAGGAAGATTAGACTTGTCAAAGTCTACAACCCTGTTCAGTGGACCAACATAGTCTAGTCGTTTGATGCCTTCAAACACTTCTTCTTCAGATGGAAACTGATCATATGTTGTCCGTCCATGTCTAGAATTAGGCTCAGGAAGCTCAAGAATCAACCTTAACCGCTTGTAAGACAGATATGAATCAAATTGATCAATTTGAAGATCAAATCGATGAGGACGTGCCAGTTCGTTCTTTGTGATGGTGTGCCAGACTTGCTGAACGTAGACTTCCGGAACATCGACAACTGAACATAGAGCTTGAGAGAGTGGATGTCCACGAAGAATAGTGCGTATGACAGGATGAATCTTGATGCGATCAAAGTCAACAAAGTAGTTGTTATGCTTATAAGGCATGTACATGATGTTCGGGAACACATCATTTGGATTTCGCCTTGATATGGAAAAATTAGCCCCAACAGATGGAACAGACGGCATAGGTGTATCATGAGATGCCTGATCAGTCGGATCCTGAAGAATGACATTCTCATCTTGAATCATTGGATCAGTATTTGTTTGAGAAGTCATGATAACCTGAAAGAAAAACACAGAAAAACATTTAACAGAAAACACTAAAAATATTCCAAGTATGAAATGCGGGTCCTGAAGGAAACACATATGAGGTATGCGTGTCCTGAAGGAAACGCATATGAGGTATGCGTGTCCTGAAGGAAACGCATATGAGAGAATGCGTGTCCTGAAGGAAACGCATATGAGGGAATGTGTGTCCTAAAGGGAACGCATATGAGGGAATGCGTATCATGAAGGAAACGCATAAGAGAGAATGCGTGTTATGAAGGAAACGCATTTCATACTAAGAATCAACGAAACACACCTATGCGTGTCACTAAGGATACGCACAAAAGACTATGCGTGTTCTTAGTGATACGAAAACTACACAAAGCAAAACAAAACAAACTATAAGAATACGGGTCTCGGGTGAACTTGACTATGCGGGTCACAAGTGAAACGCATAATTGACTATGCGAAAAAAACTTTCTTCTAGCCTCTTGCAAACGATGCTCCAACTGAAGTTTGATCACCTTTAGAGTTCCATCAGAGTAATATCCAACTTCATCAAATCGTAGAAAGCATTTTTCACTTGAGTTGTTCTTGTATACTATTCCGTATGGATCTTCGATAATGGTGAATAACGGATAAGATTCTAGATTCTGCAAACTCCGGTTGGGTCTTTCCAGATTAACCACAGGCTGAAAACTTTCGACAGCCATCTGAAAATAAAAAACACGATAAAATCGGATCTGTCGTCGAATGAATCGTTTAAGAACATAAAGAGTTTGAGAAACATCCTGAGTCCGGTGATAAAGATTCCTGAAGTGATCATATAGGAATTCAACATCATCTATTGAAAGATCAACGAAATCTGCCTCTGAAAAGATGTACCGCTTGCAGTCTCTTCTTTCCACTTCAAGATTTGGATACCAAATATTCATAAACTTACAAATAGTGACACTGAGAACTCGAACTATTAGATGAGGAGAAGTAACAGTGTTATTCCTTCTGCGCTGGCATTTGATAAAAGTTAAGTATTCATTTTATTTATTCAAAAATAAAAGACAGAAAGCAGTAAAACGGTTTATAGAATGAGTTCTGATCTGAAATAATCAGAAGTCATCACCTTTACTCCCCCTTAAATTAAGCATCTGAAATATGTCAGTTAAAACAGGATAGAGATCAAACACTCCCTTTTGAATTGTTAGACCATCAATATCAGAAAAATCTAGCAAAGAAAAAGTATAGGATAGAGATCAGATCAATTCTCTTGGGATGAAGACCATCAATATCCATCGGATGCAAGCATACAGGAGTAAGGTCTTTTTTATCACTGAGGTCCGAGTCCTAAACTGTTGTGTTTAGAAGTCAAACTCCTTTGAAGAACGGGTCCTAAGCTGATGTGCTTAGAAGCCATAATCTTTTATCCTTGAAGTCCGGGTTTTGAACTGTTGTGTTCAAAAGCCATAGTCTTTCTTACTCCCCCTTGGATTGAGGTGCCTGCAACACAGATTCAGGTTTCGATTTTGGTACCCACTGGTATTTGGGTCCAGAAATGTTAGTTGCAGTGCGTGTGGGGGATACAGAGTAAGATCCATACCAGTAATGATCATTTGTTTTATGAAAATGATCATGTGTACAACAAATAGAACAATAAAATTTCTTACCGTTAGGTGCTTTGTTCTTCTTTGCTTTGTGTACATGTACACATGATTTCTTCTCTTTCAGCTCATTTTCCTTATCATCTTGGACTGGTTTCTTTTGCCAAACCAGTTTCTTTTTCTTGAAACTTCTTCTCCTTGGATAAGTATCTGAACCATCTAAATAATCATCATAGAAAAGGTTAGTGCGACAAATCTGATTAAATGATTTAACTGACCTTTGTGAAAAGATAAAATTCTGACTTGAACTTGAAACAGATTTTTCAAGTTCTTTGATCTTTGATGCAAAGTTATCTCTTTCTTTCACAAGTTGTTCAATCTTTATTGTGAATTCAGACTTCGTCCTTTGTTCATTCAGCGCAGCTGCAGACAGTTCAGACAACTTAGAAGTTAGCTTCTTGATTTCAGATTCAAAAATGGATCTTTCTTCCTCAAATCCTTTTTCTGACTCTGTACTCTGGCCAGATAATTCTTTAAAGAACCCTACATTCTTCTTTTCTATGGCCTTCTTCTCTTTATCAAACTTCTCTCTTTCCAATATCAGTACTTTCTCAAAATCTGAGATTTGTTGAGAAAGCTTAAGGCATTTAAGCTCCACTGACTTCTTTTCTTCATAACTCTCTTTTGAGAAATCGGAGAACTTCTTTGAAAAATTTTTCTTTTCATTTTCAAGATCAGCTTTATTTGCATCAAGCTGTTTTTCCAAATCAGATAAATTCTTTCTCAGCTCAATGTTCTCAGATTCCAATCTCTTTATCTTCTCTTCATTCTGCCCAGCACTGATATTCTTTAAGGTACTGAGATCTTCTTTCAGTGATATGACTTCAGTAAAATACTCTCTTGACTTTTGTGAATGAAAGTCAACTGCAAGAGCCAGATTAATGTTCTATAGTTTCAGCTTGTTATTCTTCTCTTCAAGATCTGAAATAAATCCCATGATTAATGAGTAATTGGCTTAATATGAATGAGCGTTCCAAACTATGTATCAGAAAATCAGAAATCAGATTGAATTTAAATCTTAAAAAAAAATATTTCGTGAAAATTGAAATTTGAACAATACTTGTTATTTCGCAGTGTAGAAAAAAATATTTCCAAAGATGACCAAAAAGTTTTTCCAGACTTTTTTTTTTTTAAACTAAGACAGGGAGACCCGCAAACTTGAGGAATTCGAGTCAAAGAGGAATTCGGGTCACAGAGGAAACGCACAACAGGCTATGCGTATGTAGCCTGAACCGCACAATGAATTATGCGGGTGTAGAAGGAAACGCATAGTGAGGTATGCGGGTCCTTAAGGAAACGCATAGTATAGAATGCGGGTCCTTAAGGAAACGCATAGTATAGAATGCGTTTGAGTCGTGAAACGCACAACTCAGAATGCGTTTATGTCGTGAAACGCACAACTCAGAATGCGTTTGTGTCGTGAAACGCACAACTCAGAATGCGTTTGTGTCGTGAAACGCACAATACAAATTAAGCTCAAGTAAACTTTCGATATACAAACCAGTACGAATCACACGCAAACCAAGATCAATCAAACGCATATCTCAGATGAATGAAACGCATATCTGATGAATGAAACGCATATCTATAAAACCAACAAATTTGCACCAAAAACTTATCTAGACCTCGAATTTCGATCTGAAAATTTGACAATTCATTCACAAACACATTTCGAACACAATTCTAATACACTATTTCGATTAAAAACACAGAAATCAACAATTTTGATTCAAGAACAGTAACCGAACGATATTTCAAGAAAAATCTCAAAAATCGAAAATTGACAAAGATTTAGATCGAATTACGATATGGAATCAACATAAGACTCAATCACTACAACAAATCGAGCACAATGATTCCAATTTCAAGCAATAAAATCAACTTTTCACAAAAAATTTGATAAAACAGTAACAAACTCGTTTCTTGAAAATATTTTCGAAAAAACTCAAAAATTGATCCAAAAACACACAAATTTCAATTCAAACTCTGATCAAATCATTCTGAAAAGTTTGGTATGGCTCTGATACCAATTCTAGAATTACAATACAATGCACTCTAGTTCGTTTTTACAAGATTACAACACAAACCTATTTATACAACCATATATCTAACAAAGACTTAACTATTAAGAAAAGTAAACTTGCTTTGACTAACTATTACAAGGTCAAAGTTGACTTTTACACAGTTGACTTTCCTATTAAATCTTGGATACAATATTTAGACCTAACAGAGGTAAACCCGATTTTCTGAAATTGCTACTTTAATTAATTTCCCTTTAGAATAAGAGAATATGCCACATCATGCTTCTAGGGTGCTTTGTCAATATTTAGACTACCATGTCATGCATTTGTGGGATGTACTTGTTAGTAGTTTAGCTTTGCCAATTCATCATCTAGTCTTGCCATGTCATGCCTTTTAGCTTGTACTTGTTACAGTCTAGTCTTGCCATCTCATGCTTTTTAGCTTGTACTTGCTATAACTTATCCTTGCCATATCATGCTTCCTAGGATGTACTTTCTATTTCTTAGCTTTGGCAATTCATCAATTAACTCTGACAAGTCATCATGTAGCCTTACAATTCATCACTTAGGTTTGCTTTGTCATGCTCTCTAGGTTTGCTTTGTCATATTCTCTAGATTTTCTTTGTCATCAATTAGTTTTTCCACTTGTCATAGATAATATGTCTATATAGTAATTCCTACTGCTGTTGGCTGCTGCTTGCTGTTGGCTGCTACTGGAGTTTAATTAAGTCCTCAATTCCTGTAGTTTAAGGCTTAAGATTTTGAAAATTAAACTAATAAAGAAGTAGTATGTTACAAATCTTCCCTTCTTACAAGAATTTCGTCCTCGAAACTTTACTAAAAAAGATGTGGGTATTTATTTCTCATTTCTGATTCAACTTCCCATGTTGTTTCTGATCCATGACAACAGTCCCAGTGGACTAATACCGAGGATACCTCCTTGTTTCGAAGTTTCTTAACTTTATGTTCAGTGATGCTATGGGTTCTTCTACAAAGTTGAGTTTGTCGTCAACCGAGATTTCTTCAATTAGAACTACGACATCTTCTTTCACAAGGCATTTCCTCAAATTAGACACGTGGAAAGTATTGTGTATTCCCATTAGCTCTTTTGGAAATTAAAGTTGATAAGCTACTGCTCCCACCTTCTTTTCTATCTTGTAAGGTCCGATATATCGTGGTAGCAATTTACCTTTTTGCGAAAACGTAATACTCCTTTCCGCGACGACACTTTTAGTAATACTTTGTCTCCTACCTGAAATTCAATAGGTTTCCTTCTTTTGTCAGCGTAGTATTTCTGCCTATCTTGGGCGACTTTAAGTCTTTCTCTTATTTGAATTACTTTATCCGCAATTTTTTGGATAATTTTAGGTCCAACTAATTGTTTCCTGCCGACTTCCATCCAACATATCAGTGTTCTGCATTTTCTCCCATATAGTACTTCAAATGGTGCAACTTGAATACTATTATGGTAGCTGTTATTGTAGCCAAATTCAATAAGGTGTAGGTGACTATCCCAGTTTCCTTTCAAACCGATCGCACAAGTAAAACATATCTTCTAAAGTTTGGATCGTCCTTTCACTTTGGCCATCGGTTTGAGGATGGTATGTTGTGCTCATTTTAATTTGTGACCCTACCTCCTTCTGAAAAATTCTCCAAAAGTTTGATGTAAAACGACTATCTCGATCTGAGACAATTGATAGAGGTAGTCCATGTCTTGAAACTATTTCGTTTATATAGATCTTGGCCAATTTCTTCAGTGCATATGTCTCCTTTATTGGCAGGAAATGTGTTGTTTTTGTTAACCGATCAACAATCACCCATATGGCATCAGAACCTTTCAATGTTGTTGGCAATTTTGTTACAAAATCCCTAGTAATATCTTCCCACTTCTAAACAGGAATATCTAACGGCCGTAATGGTCCGTATGGTCTTTGGTGCTCAATTTTAACCTTTGAACATGTAAGACATTTCTCAACGTAATTTGCCACAAACTTTTTCATTCCAGGCCACCAATATAAGGCTTTTAAGTCTTTATACATCTTATTGCTCCCAGGGTGGACATAATACATAGATTTGTGTGCTTCATCAAGAATTATTTCTCTATATTTATCGACTTTTGGGACCCACGTTCTTCCATGAAATCTTTTAATTCCATGTTCGTCATTTTCTAGAAGCTTGACTTGTCCAATAATTCTTTCCCCTTTTTGGTTCTCTTCCTTTAAAGCTTCTTGTTGTTCTTGACCAATTTGCTCCAATATACTGGTTGTAGCCATCATATTGAATGCACATATCTTTATAGGTTTAATGGGTTCCTTTCAACTTAATGAATCTGCCACGACATTGGCTTTCCCCGGATGGTATTTGATTTCACAATCATAATCTTTTAATAATTCCATCCAACATCTTTGTCTCATGTTTAACTCTTTCTGGTCGAATAAGTACTTGAGACTTTTATGATCTGTATAGAGTACACATTTGGTACCATACAAATAATTCCTCCAGATTTTTAGGGCAAAAACTACAGCTGCTAATTCTAGATCATGTGTTGGGTAATGTGTCTCATGGTCCTTTAATTGCCTTGATGCAAAAGCAATTACTTTATTTCTTTGCATGAGTACACATCCTAAGCCTTGCTTGGATGCATCACTATAGACTACAAAGTCTTCAACCCCTTTTGGCAAACTTAAAATTGGTCCACTACTTAGTTTTCCTTTTAATGTCTGGAAGGCTTTTTCTTGCGAATATCCCCATTCAAACTTACTGGTTTTCTTTGTCAGTGTTGTAAGGGGAATTGCTATTTTAGAGAAATCTTGGATAAATTTTTGATAATATCCGGCTAATCCAAGAAAGCTCCAAATTTCAATTGCTGATTACGGAGTTTTCCACTTCGTTGTAAACTCGATTTTACTTGGGTCTACCATGATACCCCTTTCAATAGTTCTAATGTCATTCTCAAGTGTTGTCCATGTTCTTCTTGAATTTTAGAGTAGATGAGGATATCATCTATGAACGCAATAATGAATTTATCCATATATGACTTACATATCCGATTCATGAGATCCATAAACACGGTTGAGGAATTAGTTAGACCAAAAGGCACAACTAAAAATCCATAGTGCCCATATTTGGTTCGGAATGTTGTCTTTGGGACATCTTCATTTTGTATTTTTAATTGATGATATCCTGAGCGCAGATCTATTTTCGAAAAATAACTTGCTCCTTACAACTAATCAAACAAATCATCTATTATGGGTAAGGGATATCGATTCTTGATTGTAAATTTATTCAATTCCCGATAATCAATACACATTCTCATCGTCCGGTCTTTCTTTTTAACATACAATACTAGTGCTCCCCATGGTGACGAACTTGGGCGTATGAATCCTTTATCAAGCAACTTCTGCAATTGACTCATAAGCTCTTCCATTTCAGAAGGTGCAAGTCTGTATGGTGTTGGTGCTATGGGCACTGCTCTAGGTACTAAATTGATATGAAATTCTACTTGTCTATCTTGTAAATCATCAGGAAAAACTTCCGTATATTCATATACGACCGATATGTCTTCTTCTAATTTCTTTTCCTTCTTAGCATCCACTACATAAGATAAATAGGTTTCACACCCTTTATGAATGCATTTTTTTGCTTTTAAGACTGAGATAAGGTTGAAGGGATATTCCTTGTGACTATCGTAAATAGTTAATTCCTTACCACCTTTATTCTTGACTTTTACCATCTTTTTGTTACAAACTACACGGGGTTGGTTTTCATACAAACAATCCATACCTACCACAATATCAAAAGTGCTAAGGAGCATTGGTAGAAGCTTAATGGTAA
This sequence comes from Arctium minus, assembly GCA_954870635.1. NCBI lineage: Eukaryota > Viridiplantae > Streptophyta > Magnoliopsida > Asterales > Asteraceae > Arctium > Arctium minus. The sequence continues at coordinate 7,195,614 of OX941096.1, read as the reverse complement.
AATAGTTTCCATCTATATCCATTGAGCAACCTTCATATACTTTATCTACCTTTGTAATTCTACCATCTACTGTTTCTATTTCAATGGCCTGATCTAATTTCTTAGATGGATAATTTAAATTCATGTAGAATTTTTTAAATACCATTGATTTATTTGCTCCTGAATCGAATAATACTTGAGCAGGTTGTTTATTGATTACAAAAATACCTTCACCGCATCAGGTATTCCCTTCGTTTCTTCGGCAGTAATTTGGAATATTCTTCCTTTAGCTTTTCCAGTTTCTAACTTGATTTCGCTACTCCCTGGTGTTTCTCTTCGTGGTTGAACACCTTTAGGCTTTGAGCAGTTATTTGCAAAATGCCCTGTTGCTCCACAATTATAACAATTACTTTCAGGACAACTCATACTCAGGTGACCATATTGATCACATTGATAGCATACATTTATGCCAATCATACATTCTCCAAGGTGATGCTTTTTTCATTTAGGACAAATAAATCTATCAAATGTCCTTATACTATTATCTTTGAGTTTCTTAAATTGATTGTTAAAATTTTACCCTCAAACTTTCTTTACTCTTGGGTCTTGTAATTGCTTGGTACATAACAATCTTTTTCAGCTAGAGTTGCTAGTTCCACAACCTTTTGGAAAGTTTTTGGTTGAGACATATTTACAAATCTACGTAAATCTTTCGTGAGGCTAAGTGGAAAACGGTTCACCTTTCGAGTTTCTGTAGCGACTAAGTAGGTAGCGAATCGAGATTTTTCTATGAAAGTTTCTACATAGTCTTCTACAGATTTGTTCCCTTGTTCTAACCTTACGGATTCTTCTTCCATCATTTTTATTCGAGTATTTGAACAATACCTTTTATAGACCAAATCCTTAAACTCATCCCATGACATTGTGGCTGCTTCTACGATGCCTCTTGTGGATTGTATAGTTTTCCACCAATAGAGGGCATTTAACTTAAACTTAGTTGAAGCAAACCTTACTTGTTGAGTAGGAGCACATTGACATGTTTGAAAATAACTCACCATGTCATGCAACCAGTTCATGGTAGCTACCGGTCCCCCTTTTCCTTCAAACGTGGATGGACTAGTATTTGTAAATGCTTTATAATAGCATTCATGAGTTTGATCATTATGTTGCTCATGGCTTGTCTGATTTTCTACCGCTTCATGTTCTGAGTTTTGATTCATATCATTTTGAACTTGAGCTTTAATACTTGGCAAACTTTCTTGAATACCTCAAGAGATTTCTGTGGCTATGTCAATTCCTCCGGTAGATTCTTGTGGATTTGCCCTCATTCTATTTCCTTGCCTTGGTGGTGTATTATTTTCTGATTCATCTCTAGTTATCCTTCGAGTATTCATCCTACAAAAAATGAACACATAAATATAATAACCTTCCGCTTTTATATATAGTACATGCATTATACAAAAATTCCGGGATATATTAGTTTTTCATTTCTATCCCGATATATCATAATTATGTAATTATGCTACTAAGATTAAACTAATATTTAATGTCATTACATAATGAGGGTAACGCCCCCTCGACATTCTACAAGACGTGAAACCTCTCATGTAAGGATCTCCTAGAAGTTCACTAGTCAGACAAGAAGTTTCTTGGTAGCTTTTGGCTAATTCTTCCTGATTATGGTTAAGCTGGATTTTGTCTGATCTAGCATTTGGCAGGCTCTTTCAGTGTCTCTTTGTGCTAGCCTTAACTCATTTTTCAATTGCACAATGTACCTATGTTGTGTGTGCATCTCTTCTTGAGCTATTGTGATTTGACAATTACTTTCAGTTAGGTTATCTAGAAGCGTGTTGATATCTGCTTGACTCAATCGTGATGGATTTAAGGCTTCATTTGTTGTAGTAATTCGTGAGCTAGCATCTTCAAGTGATTCGGCCATAGGCGGTATGAATTCTAGTACTTGTCACTCTGGTGCATCCCAAAAGAATGGAGGTTAAAACTCGAGTTGATAATGATCATCTTCATTCAAGTCTTCTATAACATTATTTTGGTTTCCCTCGAGCATCATCTGTTCATCCGGATTTGGAACTTCAGGAATTGGAACTTCTAGTTGGACTGGTTGAGGGACTTGATTCGAATAGTTTATTGGTTCGTAAGTGAGGATGTCTAATAGTGGACTATCATAAAGAAGTTCTTTGAGCCATTCATTTTCGTGTCTTTCATTCATCTGAAATATATATATATATATAATCATGAATAATTTTCATATATGCATCGTACAAAATTTGGGAAAATATATTTTACAAAATTTCCCACCCATATCTAATAGTGCTTATATTCCGAAACTAGCTTTCTTAAATATCGAGAATTTCACACGGATATCTATGTTTTAGCCATGCTTTGTAAGATAGGGACTTGATCTTGTACTCTTTATTATGCACTATCTCGGTTTCATCCCATTCTTTTTCAACTTGAGTAGCCCTACATCCTTTAAAGACTTCTTTAACATGTGCAATTAGAAAAAGGCATCTATCCATTATCGTGGTAGTGAATGTCCGGGTCTTGAATTTTAACTCTTGGTTTAGGCGCGCATTTCTTTGTTGTAAGGTATTAATTATGATCCATCTCTCCCACTCCCTATTTATGTCTTCTTCCTCTTCGGCTTCTTCCTCGTCAACTTCTTCGTTTCCTTCCCATTCTTCAACATTGATTTCCATTGGTATAACATTATTTTCTTTATATTCTATTTCAATAACGGGTGGGTCGAAATCCGAATCCGAACCTGCCATATAAAGAAAATACAAATGAAATTAATAACTATTAAGTTCTAGACATAGCCGAATAATTTCTTAGTTTATATATATATGGATGTGTTGGTACAAAACATGGAGAAACAAGAAAATTTTCCCCTTTTTAATCCTTATTTTATCTATCTCATACATCTATATATCCTCTATTGTTACTTTACTAGGCAGAAAGAGAGCCCATTTCTTAGGTTTCCACCCTCGTGACGGTAGTTTAGTGAAGTTAAGCAGTTGGTTAAGATAGCTCAGTTCTTCTTGTTGGTGATTGATCCATGTTTGACTTTGGTTTAGGAGTTTGATAGTTTCTTCCAGTCTTCTTCTTGTTGCCTTAAATTCTTCTTCTAGGGATAAGATATAGCATTGTTGCTGATGTACCTCCGATTGTGCGATAGCGCATTGGTGGTTACTTTCAGTCACCCTGTTTAGAAGTTCATCTAAATCGGCCTAAGTCAAACCAACAGGAATTGGAGTTGGATGGTTTTCTCAAATTATACGTTATGCAACTAAATCTTTTAGTCGGGTCTGACAGAAAAGAGAAAACGGATACTTACTAATTGTTATATAGCAGATGGAAGTTATGCACCTTGACTGTTATTTTCCGAGTTTTATGTTAGTTGTCTTCATATAACGTGTGGAAGACTAGAATTTCAAGTTACATAAGGAAGAAATAGTTTGAAACTATAAATCCTCATGAACAAAACAAAATCATTATCAATCTCATTTATTTAGCTCAAGAATTACAAATCATGTTCAGCCATGTTAATCATGGTGTAAATTTTGGGGAAGTTCAATACCTTTGGGAACTTGCGAGGGACGTGGTTGGCCTCCATATATGAAACCAATGATATTTACATCCTCTATTGCTGCAAACTGTAACCAGACTAATTTGTTCTTTACTGAATCACGGTACCTCCAAACAAGAAGTGCAATTATCACTAAAATAAATGCTATGACAATGCTCCATTTCCAGTTATTATTTTGCCTATGGGGTGGAGGTGTGTAACGCCCCAATTTCCATATTCGAGTAACGTTACTCTAATTATACAAATCTTCCAACAGAAACAAAATTTTATTTATTACAAGTCTCATTTATTACATCAGAGTAAAACATAGCGAAAACTTAAATTTAAAAGCTTGTAATGAACATTTCCTTATTGATCTTTGAAGTCTTTCTTTACTCCTTCCCTGAGATGCATACACGAATTATATAATCTTTAAGCTTAGTAAGTAGTTATGGTTTCATGAATAAACAACTCTCATAATGCTTGAAAAAAATACATGTCATGCTTATGCATAAAACATTCTTTTGAGATCTCACTTCTCACATGTAAGTATGCCATACTTCTTTGAGGTTCAATAACGCCGGGGTGCATAAAAGGCTGCCCCATAAGGTTCGTTTGCAAGACGTCCGTTCATTCTATATCCCGTACCTTGGATATTATGGTCATACATAACATGTATAAAACTTTCATGCCTTGTATGCACAAATGCATATGCTTGTGTCATAACATGCCACCATATGATCATAAAAATGTATCATGATTTCATTGTATCATAATTTTATGTACAACAATCATATCAAAATATCTTTATCAAAACTTCCATAATGCATAAAATAGTTTCATATAGCATGTATGTATCTCATTAAATCACATAACATACCTACATTTATTTAGCTTAGTTTCTTCCTTGACCTTCTACTTTAAGCCTTATAGTATTTTAAGGGAGTGATTTGGTATGAATTCAAATGCTTGGTTTCTACTTCTATTTATTGTTAAACATAAGGCTTCAATCACTTGTTCCTTTTACTTTCAAGATTGTACTCTTATAAGGATTTGACGCCTCACCCTTTTAGGATAAGAGAACATGCCACATCATGTTTCTAGGGTGCTTTGTCAATTTTTAGACTACCATGTCATGCATTTGTAGGATGTACTTGTTAGTAGTTTAGCTTTGCCAATTCATCATCTAGTCTTGCCATGTCATGCCTTTTATCTTGTACTTGTTATAGTCTAGTCTTGCCATCTCATGCTTTTTGCCACCTCATGCTTTATAGCTTGTACTTCCTATAGCTTATCTTTGCCATCTTATGCTTCCTAGGATGTACTAATGATTTATTAGATTTGGAAATTCATTAATTAACTTTGACAACTCATCATGTAGCCTTGCAATTCATCTCTTAGGTTTGCTTTGTTATGCTCTTTAGGTTTGCTTTGTCATATTCTCTAGATTTGCTTTGTCATCAATTAGTTTTGCCACTTGTCATAGATAATATGTCTATATAGTACTTCCTACTGCTGTTGGCTGCTACTGGAGTTTAATTAAGTCTTCAAATCTTGTAGTTTAAGGCTTAAGATTTTGAAAAATAAACTAATATAGAAGTAGGGTGTTACAAGGTGTGATCAGCACCGGAGGTGAAGCGGGTGGCGGGGTGGGGAGGGTCGGAGGCGGTGGCAAAGTGGGGAGCACCGAAGGCGGCGGCAGTATGTGGATCATCGGAGGTGGCGGAAGAAGATCGGGAGCTAGAGCCAAATGAAGTAGAGACACCATATCAACGGGGCTGACAATAGAAAAACATTTCACCATTCAGTTACAAAGAGGGAGCGGGATTTCTGTTAAATAGAAATGAGAAATGATAGATTTATCTAGGCATGGGAATGGGGCGGGGACCTCAATCCCCATCCCCGTCCCTGATCTTTCATCTTCGTCCCCTAACTCATTTTGGATCCATTTCTTAAGTTCTTAAGGTGTTCCATCATCAAGTGGTAGATTGCAAGCAATGACAAAGAGTTCACCATTATCATCTTCAACTAATATAGAAGTAAGGTGTTACAAGGTGTGATCAGCACTAGAGGTGAAGCTGGTGGAGGGTGGTGAGGTCCGGAGGCGGTGACAGAGTGGGGAGCGCCGGAGGTGGCGGCGGTATGTGGATCGTCGGAGGTGGCGGAAGAAGATCGGGAGCTGGAGCCAAAAGAAGTAAAGACACCATATCAACGGGACAGACTACAGAAAAACATTTCACCATTCAATGACAAAGAGGGAGCGGGATTTCTGTTAAAGAGAAATGAGAAATGATAGATTTATTCTTGCAGTAACCATTTTTGATGTTATAAATGATCGGTCAGAGTTTTACTATCCTATTTCTTGGGCTAACTTGGCTATTGTGGCTTATTTGAGACTTAGCAGCTTTGGCCAATTTGGTTATTTATGGTTTGATATGAAGTTAATTTGGTATGGTGAATATGGCTCCTATGTATTATGGCAACAATGTTGGTATCAATTTTGGAGGCCTATACCTAATGAGATTTGGATGACAGTTTCTAATTGTCTTCAGCAACCCAGCCCTACACCGGCATGTGGTGGGAAATTGTGAATGACTGCAAGCTTCTTGGAGGTATCATCTTCTTCAAATTTGGAAATTTAACTTTCTTATTTTTGGTTACTACATTGGCATTCCAATATTTGTCTCCATCTATTTTTCTTGGTCTTGAAATATGCTCCACTAATTTTCTGGATCAAGATCTTCTCTATTTTGGATTTGATCATAGTCTAAATCGTTGGTGGCATAAGGGGGGTTATACCGTGTCAATGGCCTTGGGCCAAATTGACCACAATTTGTTGCTATTTTTATCTACAAGTTCAATTGGTTGGAATCTATATCCCATTATTCCCATCATAATTGGTTTTTTTGGAGGAGTTTGGAGAAAATATATAAGTGGTAGGTGGCTAAAGGAAGTAAAGGAAGTAGATTTTTTTAATTTTGATTGATTGTGATTTGAGTGTTCTACGAAATTGGGATTCTGATAGGATTAAAACGTTGGGCTATGGAAAAATAGTTGATGATATGATTATGGGCTTTTTATTTTCATTCATATAGGCTTATCAAATAATAAGAGTGTTGGTGTTGAATGAGTTGAGATATATTTCTTTTGTGTTTGGGCATATTCATAATTGGAAATTATCAATAAGAGTTAGTCCAAGATATCAAGCAATTTGATTTTTTTTTTGAAGATTATCAGATTGGGCTAGCATGATGGGGCTTATTACCCTTTGTTGGATTGCATTGGTTATAATCTCCAGATAGACTTTTATTTTTTCAATGATCGGGCTGATCACTATCAAGATACGGTAGGCTTTGATGTTCAATTTGTTCGTGATTGCAACATTTATTGTGTTAGCTTTGAATTGCCTTTTTCCACCTCTGTATTTATTTATTTATTTATTTATAATTATCTAAAATTAGAAACCGTTCACTTCTAATTTTTAGTTTAATATGAAATTGTTTTAATCTATGTTTAGTTTTATTACAGATGTGACATTCAGATTTGTTACTAGTGTGGAAAAAAGCAGAATCTTCCATTGGTGCAACTATCGGATTTTATTAGATTGTTTCCTAATTCTCTGTTTATTATTTTCTTTATTTTGTTTGACATATTTTTTCTAGGATATTAAAAAAGAAAATAAAACTAATTATGAACGCAAAAGCAGTTATAACTTACTACAAGCTTTTCAAATTTCCAGAGCCGCATTCATTATAATGATGTTGTAATCAAATTTTCAGATCAGATTCGAATATATTGTAATTAATCATTAAATCACGGTGATTAACAATAAACTTACAGTGGATTGAATATATTGTAATCTTTCATTAAATAACGGTGATTAACAATAAACTTAGAGGGGATTGAATATATTGTAATCAATCACTAAATCACGATGATTAACAATAAACTTACAGTGGATTGAATATATTGTAATTAATCACTAAATCACGGTCATTAACAATTAACTTACAGTGGATTGAATATATTGTAATCAATCACTAAATCACAATGATTAACAATACACTTACAGTGGATTGAAGCACATAGATTGCAAGCAGAGCCAAAAGCATCATGGTTGTTTGTTGGAGAAAGGAAACAGGGAAGCGGGAAAGGTTCAATGGAAAAGCACAGGGTAAAGTGGTATATATAAGAGTAAAGTTCAATTTTAGTCGTTTTTGCTATTTTCATAATTTTCTATTAAAATAAAAAACATATTATATTTTTAATTTTAAATCGTAAAAAAATTTAATTGTTTAATTATAAAAATACCTATATTTTTAAAATCATTTCCTCGTAGGTATTTTGGATGCACAACTTTTTTTAGTTTTTTATAATAAGTTTTTTAGTTTGTAACGAGCATTGTCACCACGAATCTCCCACGAAACCATCACCAACAACATATTTACAAAATAGAACCTAAAAATCTAGACCTCGTTCATGTAAGAAGAAGAAAATTTACTTGTGAATCTTTCCTCAAAGCTCTATGCCTAAAACTCTCTCCATCTTCGCCAAAACAGTGTGATTCGGAACCGCTTTCCCGTTCTCGTACTCCAAAACTGTTGAAAAAAAGGTTTTTCATTTTGGATGTTTTACAACTCACCAAGCAAAAGGTACAAGTCCTTTATGAAAGATGGTGTGGATAAATGAAAATGTTGACAATTGCCTTACTTGGCATTTTGTCTTATATGGATGTGGTCCCTGATTGAAGAATTCAGGGAGGTGAATAGAGAAAGGAATCAGCGATGCCTTTTCCATGTAGGGGGGACCCACTTCATTTCTTTCTTGGTCTTTTGTCATAATGCCTACTTTTGGTGCCTGAAAAATTGAAGTTTTCAAGGGATATTGTTAAGGCATTTATCACGGATGTTGTAACACCCGTAATTTTAGGTAAAAAAAGGCTACCCGGACGTTTTTGTAATTTATAAATGGCAGATGTTTTGTTAAGAAATCATTATTTAAAGTCCCTTATAGTATCGGGGGTATTGGCGTTGAAAAAGTCGAGTTTCGAGGCTTGGTTCGGGCACGGCTACAATGCCTGACGACTATGACAGTGTCATAGTCGCACCTGTCATTGTCGCAACATAAGTCAGAAGCCCAGGGGTGCTAGACGACATTGCGAGGTGACGTCCATTGTCGCTGGTCAATGTCACACAAGACACAAGAGAGGCAGCGACCTGCCTCTAAGAGAGGCATCGCTGTTAAGTCGGATTTTTGAACCTTCTTTCCCATTTCACTCTTCCAAACTTCCTCTATTCTCTCCCAAATCGTTTTCCTTCTTCCCCCTCATACCCTAACTCATTTGGGTCCATTTCTTAAGTTCTTAATGTGTTCCATCATCAAATGGTAGATTGGAAGCTATGGCAAAGAGTTCACCATTGTCATCTTCAACCTCAAGCTTCATTTTTGGGTTTTCTAGGTTTTCATCAAAACCTAAGTGGTAAGTTTATCCTCTCAATTTCTAAACCTTATTACAAGATATAAATGCTCTCTTGATTACTTTCTAGTCATTGGTTTCTCAAATTTCGGATTTGATGGTTTTGGATAATTTAGGTCAAAAATTTGGGTTTTGGTCAAGTTAGGGATTTTGATGTAAATTGTTTGGGGATCGATTCTTATTGGTTGAATGAGTATATTAATGGTTGGAAACTTGTGAATAAAGGTTTTGGAAGGTTTTGCTTGTGGATTCAAGTTTTCTTCAAGGAAACTCAAGTTGGGGTAAAAATCTAGATTTAACCTAAATCTAGCAAGGTGGGTTCAAGTTGCTTTGTGAAAATGGTGTACATGCCAAAATGCCTATTTTAAAGTGTTTGTACGTTTTACATGAAAATTATCAACTGTTGAGTTATTTGGCGAATCTTGATTATTTGAAGTGTTTTATTTTATAAACTTTGTAAAACACCCACGTTAGGGATTTTGAGCATTTTGACAAATAAATCATATACATTGGTATTTTAAGGATTTATTTCACGAAGTCGAATTTGAGTATAAATACATTTTATTGTGCGTTTTAGATAAGTGTTTGATTTTGTGTTATGGGACGTTTTTGAAGGAATAAACGATATAAACTCACTTGGAAAATGATTTGTCCCAACCTAAACTATGTTGGATTCGATAATATATATTTTGGAGTATGGGTAACACAGAGGTGGGTTGTTTACGTTTGATTTCATTTTATGATTTTCGACGTTGGGTCTTTGGATTTGTTGAGCTTATGGATCGGTTTGGATTTTGTTGGGTCTTGGGGACACTTGTCCAATATCTATAGCTCAATGTAGAGAGTTTGGTTATGATTTACATTTACAACATCTTACTTGAGAATTTCTAAATACTTTATAGTCGCATTCATGAGTTTGACCATTATGTTGCTCATGGTTTGTCTAATTTTCTATCGCTTCACGTTCTGAGTTTTGATTCTTAGCGTTTTGAACTTGAGCTATAATACTTGGCAAACTTTCTTGAATACCTCAAGAGATTTCTGTGGCTATATCAATTCCTCCGGTAGATTCTTGTGGATTTGCCCTCATTCTATTTCCTTGCCTTGGTGGTGTATTATTTTCTGATTCATCTCTAGTTATCCTTCGAGTATTCATCCTACAAAAAATGAACACATAAATATAATAACCTTCCTCTTTTATATATAGTACATGCATTATACAAGAATTTCGAGAGATATTAGTTTTCATTTCTATTCTGATATATCATAATTATGTAATTATGCTACTAAGATTAAACTAAAATTTAATGTCATTACTTAATGAGGGTAACGCCCCCTCGACATTCTACAAGACGTGAAACCTCTCATGTAAGGATCTCTCAGAAGTTCACTAGTTAGAAAAGAAATTTCTTGGTAACTTTTGGTTAATTCTTCCTGAGTATGGTTAAGCTGGATTTGAGTGTGATCTAGCATTTGGTCGGCTCTTTCAGTGTCTCTTTGTGCTATCCTGAACTAATTTTCAATTGCACAATGTACCTATGTTGTGTGTGCACCTCTTCTTGAGCTATTGTGATTTGACAATTACTTGTAGTTAGGTTATCTAGAAGCATGTTGATATCTGCTTGACTCAATCGTGATGGAATTAAGGCTTCATTTGTTGTAGTAATTCCTGAGCTAGCATCTTCAAGTGATTTGGCCATAGGAGGTATGAATTCTAGTACTTGTATCCCAAAAGAATGGAGGTTAAAACTCGAGGTGATAATGATCTTCTTCATTCAAGTCTTCTATAACTTTATTTTGGTTTCCCTCGAGCATCATCTGTTCATCCGGATTTGGAACTTCAAGAATTGGAACTTCAAGTTGGTCCGGTTGAGGGACTTGATTCGAATAGTTTATTGGTTCGTAAGTGAGGATGTCTAATAGTGGACTATCATAAAGAAGTTCTTTGATCCATTCATTTTCGTCTCTTTCATTCATCTGAAATATATATATATATATATATATATATAATCATGGATAATTTTCATATATGCATCGTATAAAATTTTGGAAAATATATTTTACAAAATTTCCCACCCATATCTAATAGTGCTTATATTCCAATCTTTGGTTGGAATCTATATCCCAATATTCCCATCGTAATTGGTTTTTTTGGTGGAGGAGTTTGGAGGAAATATATAAGTGGTAGGTGGATAAAGGTAGTAAAGGAAACATATTTTTTTAATTTGGATTGACTATGATTTGCGTGTTCTACGAAATTGGGAATCTGATAGGATTAAAATGTTGGGCTATGGAAAAATAGTTGACGATATGATTATGGGCTTTTTATTTTCATTCATATAGGCTTATCAAATAATAAGAGTGTTGGTGTGGGATGAGCCAAGATATATTTCCTGTGTTTGGGCATATTCATCAATGGAAATTATCAATAAGAGTTAGATTATGGGTCCAATATATCAACCAATTTGGGTTTTTTTTCAAGATTATCAGATTGGGCTTACTACCCTTCGTTGGATTGCATTGGTTATAATCTCTTGATGGGCTTTTATTTTTTCAATGATTGGGCTGATCACTATCAAGACACGGTGGGCTTTAATGTTCAATTTGTTTGTGATTGCAACATTTATTGTGGATCGTCGGAGGTGGCGGAAGAAGATCGGGAGCTGGAGCCAAATTAAGTAGAGATACCATATCAACGGGACAGACTACAGAAAAACATTTCACCATTCAATGACAAAAAGGGAGCGGGATTTCTGTTAGAGAGAAATGAGAAATGATAGATTTATCTAGGCATGGGAATGGGGCAGGGACCTCAATCCCCATCCCCGTCCCTGATCTTTCATCTTTGTCCCCATATCAAGTAATTTTATTTTTAACTTTACTACTTAAATAATTGAAAAAAGAGACTATTCAGGAATACACATTGAATGTTGGTCCTAACATCCAAATTTTTACTTTTGTGCATGTATTTTTACTTTCCAATGTTCTGTCAAGGGGGTTTTGTGGTTGGATTTTGGGATGAAGTTATAAGGGGGTAGTTATAAGGTGGTGTAGGGTAGTGGAGATAGGCATTTTGATTTTGATTTTGTTGTGAAGTGATAAGGAGGTTTATTGGGAGGTTTGGATGGTTGCCTGGAGATATACTAGTCTATATACTAGTCTGGTATACAGGGGATATTTTTTTGAGATGCCCAATATATTAATGTTGGGGGGTGGGTTATTTTGGTTTCTTGTCTGTTCCAATACTGGGAAAGAATAATTTTTTGGTTCTTTGTTTGTATTGGGTTTCTTTCTTGGGATATGGGTCTTGATTATACATATTGGAAGGGGTTAGGTGTTGTGGATAATATTTAGTAAACCCAATCTGTTCCACAGGCAATTAGGGTATTATATGGATCTATTGTTGATCTGGGATGTAAATAATCAGTTCTCTGACCCTTGTGTTCAATGTCTTGTTTTTGGGATAATTGGAAATTTGAGGAGACAACCGAGTTTATAAATTCTAATGATATGGGACGTGATTAGTTTTAAAGTATCATGGTCTACTTTATGTTTTAGAGGGATTAAGAATCAGATCCTTCCTCTTTCTGGGTTATGGTGTTTGTGGTTCTTAATTTCTGACGTGCACCTTTTATATTCAATTTGGATGTGTGAGTATTTGTCCCCCCCCCCCCTTTGTTGGTCTTTAATTGGAGTATCAATTGGGTGGTTAATCAATGATCCTGTCTTTTTGTATACATTTGTTCCATGTTTTTTTAGCAAGATGGTACATTGGTTTTTTATCACTGATCAAACCAATGTTGCTACCTATATGGAACCTTCTGGTATTTTCTTGTGTGCGCTCAGTGTTTCTACGTTTAAAGGAGTTATAAGGTTGTCTTTATGTTGGGTATTTTTTATTTTGCACAACTGTTGCTTCCTCCTTATTTATTTTGGTCTAAAATATTGGTTTGCATCTTCTCTCTGGGACAGATTGGTATTTATGAATAGGGGTTATAAGGTTGGTGTTGCTGTTATTCTTGTAGTAACCATTTTGGGTATTATAAATGATCGGTCAGAGTTTTACTATCCTATTTCTTGGGCTAACTTGGCTACTGTGGCTAATTTGAGACTTGGCAGCTTTGGCCAATTTGGTTATTTATGGTTTGATATGAAGTTCATCTGGTATGGTGAATATGGATCCTATGTATTATGGCAACAATGTTGGTATCAATTTTGGAGACCTATACCTAATGAGATTTGGATGATAGTTCCTGACTGTCTTCAGTAACCCAACCTACTCTAGTATAACCCAACCTACTCTAGTATATGGTGGGAATTTGTGAATGGCTGCAAGCTTTTTGGAGGTACCATCTTCTTCAAATTTGGCAATTTGACTTTCTTATTTTTGGTTTCTACATTGGCATTCCAATATTTGTCTCCATCTATTTTTCTTGGTCTTGAAATCTGCTCCACTAATTTTCTGGATTAAGATCTTCTCTATTTTGGATTTGATCATAGTCTAAATACTTGGTGGCATAAGGGGGGTAATATTGTGTCAATGGCCTTGGGCCAAATTGACCACAATCTGTTGCTATTTTTTATCTACAAGTTCAATTGGTTGGAATCTATATCCCATTATTCCCATCGTAATTGGTTTTTTTTGGTGGAGGATGGTTTATGGTGGAGTTTTGAGGAAATATATATGTGGTTGGTAGCAAAAGGAAGTAAAGGAAGTAGATTTTTTTAATTTGGATTGACTATGATTTGCATGTTCTACGAAATTGGGAATCTGATAGGATTAAAACGTTGGGCTATGGAAAAATAGTTGACGATATGATTATGGGCTTTTTATTTTCATTCATATAGGCTTATCAAATACTAAGAGTGTTGGTGTGGGATGAGCCAAGATATATTTCGTGTGTTTGGGCATATTCATCATTGGAAATTATCAATAAGAATTCGATTATGGGTCCAATATATCAATCAATTTGGGTTTTTTTGAAGATTATCAGATTGGGCTTGCATGATGGGGCTTACTACCCTTCGTTGGATTGCATTGGTTATATCTCCAGATGAGCTTTTATTTTTTCAATGATTGGGCTGATCACTATCAAGACACGGTGGGCTTTGATGTTCAATTGTTCGTGATTGCAACATTTATTGTGTGTAGATCCCAGATACAGTGCAATCAACAACAATAGTAATCAATGAAGAACAATAAATAAACCACAACTGTTGGTCATATGATTAATAATCAATAAAGGGTTTAGGTTTACAGAGAGAATTTCTGATCAGGGAATGTAAACCTTACGACTAGAATTATTTTTTCTTTTTCTTCTTCTCTTAACCTAAAACTAGGTTTAGCAAACATATAAATATGGAACGTGTAAGCCTAATGGGCTTTGAGGCCCATTTAAAAAACAACTATCAAACAATTACAATTCGACTCCTTATAAATGCGTTATACAACTTTCAACACACTAGGACTTTCAGTCCTAACAATCTCCCCCTAAAGTTGAATAAGACATTTATCTTCTTGAAAACTTCAGGTATTGATCTTCTTTCCCTCTTGAATCTTTGAATAACGTTGATGTTGCATGTCTTCATGTCTTTCCAAACTCCCCCTTGAATAAAGCTCTTGGTCTTCATAGTTTCAACTTTGTAACCAGATTCAATGTACAATAGCCTCGACTGAATGCACTATTAAGCAGGTTTCAACTGTAGAAATTGACACATCAGATCATCACACAAGAAAGATAATGTGCGAGTTACGTGACATTCCAAAGTCCAACCTTAGTGTAAAAACAAAGAATTTGTCTCTGAATCACGAGTTGAATATGCTTTCAGCTTAAGAACTTGTTTCAATGAGCTCGTAAGAGGAAATGACTTAAAGCATACACCACATGATACGAGATAGAATAAATGCAATAAAATCTTTTCTGCTTAGCTGCAATTTTTGAATCTAATGGCTTTTCAACCTCAGACTTAAGAAATTCTGTTGCTCCCCCTCAGATTTTGCTAACTCCCCCTCAACATGATAATATGTGTTTTTGAATTGTGTGTCGTTCTCCCCCTCATGATGATTAGGAGAATCCTGAGCATCATGTAACTTCAAAGACTAATCGGATGAGTAGCAAAATATCAGATAAAGCGATTACTAACCAAGGGTAACAGCTAACACAGAAACACAATAGTAACTGTTATCACAACAATTGAAATAATTTTGTGGCCTATTTTTAGAGTTGACAATGGGGTATCTTTGATAGGACTTCCAGTTATCACCGAAGTAAAATATTAAAAATTACTTCTCAAACTGTTCCGACAATATCACAAAGATATACAAGGGGAATCACAAAGATTCGTGTGTGTGTGAAAGAAGTATAACTCAAATCAATTAGGCCCAAAGATTGATTCAACCTGGGACGCAGGTTAGAAATCAATAGACTCAGTGAGATGAAGATAAAGTTCGGAGACCGGAGCTGATGTCTTCCTTTTTCAATATATAAGACCTCCGAGTGAGGAATAGATAGATTATGTGCTAAATCTCCGTGCAAATATGAAACAAGTATTTTTTGAGAGATACTTGAGATACTTGAGTGGTTGGGTGGGGTGACACGAGTTATCGACACTAGGTCTATGTCTGTTTCAATATCCATCTTCAAAGAACGAGAATGAATAGATTATGTGGTAACCCGGATAACTGACTCGGTTTGGTAAGGACCAATAATTCTTTTAAGTCCTGTCACATCCTCACTTTTTTTTAATCACTCCAAACTCGTCTATCAATCTAGACCCCTCACTGATATCTATGAATTAGATATGTTTCTTGGGTAGGTCCTTCTGGTTCTGGATGGACCATAGAAACTTTATGAGCCCTAACACTCCTTTAACTCGCCGAAATAGAACATTGAAGTACAAGTCAAAACATTAAAGTACGAGTCCTGAACTGAAATGTTCAGAAGTCGATATGAAAATTCAAACAAACAAACATGGTACTCCCCCTCAAAAGTGGCATAACCCTTGATTGTAGTCATGTGACATGAATAATCTGAATTAAATCACACATGACATTCCTGCAAAACAGATTAGGAAGATTTTGGTATTGGTATCCATGCTGTGATGGATCCTTGTTGGTTAGTTGCCTTAGCTTTTAAGCTATTAAACTGAGGATTAGGGATGCTATAAGTACCATACCAATTATTAACATACCTTGAATCCACAAAGTCACTATTTCCACAATGAGTGCAACAGATCTTTGCTCGGTTTAGACTGATCAACGTTCCTATAGAATAAACATAAGTAGGTGAATCAGTCTTGAAAATAGATGACTTTGTATCAACTACAGGCGAATCATGAGACTTGTTTCTTTCACTATCTTCTGTAGTTGGTTTGGTTTCTTTCTCCAAACCATCTTTACGTTTCTGGAGAAATGATTTTCTGAAGAATCATTAAGCTCGTAAGAAGAACTGGAGTAGTAAGTATGTCTTTTGTTAGAGGTGCTGGTCTTTCTTTGTTTCGGTGAATGTCTTTTAGATTTTTGCTTTGAAGATTTGTTCACAGAAACCTTTTGAGAGGCAGATGTTGAACATTCGCGTTTATAAAAATTTGACCGGTGGCTCACCAGTTGAATCCAAAAAATCAACATGACTTGGATGTTTTGGATCGAAATCAAATTGGTCTAGCTGATTGTCTGGACACAGCTCAGAATTCAGAAAGGCTGAGAATTCCATTTCCTCATCAGAAGGATCCTTATCACTTGAAGGATTTAGGAAACTGGAAGGATTTATGCCTTGAAGTGGATCAATAGCGGAAGCATTTTGAAAATCAGAATCATGATCCGTTTCGAAAGATTGAGGCTCTTTTCCTTTGTTTAAAGAATTTGGTGACGAGTCACCCAAAAAGGCTTTACAGGAAGAGGTGTCTGAGGGTGGAGAAGAATGTTCTGACAAATTAATTTTCTCCCCTTTGAGTAAGTCAAGTTTAGCTTGAAGCTCAGCTTTGTGAAGTTGCTCTTTCATCAGATTTGTTGCCAAAGCAGCCAGTTGTGAATTAAGTTTATTTATCTTTGTCAGAAGATATTCCTTTTCCTCCCTCGACCCAGTTTCCTTTTTATCGGAATTGAGACACTCAAGTTTGGATAACAACTCTTGTTTTTCCTTTAGAAAAATGATCCTCTCCTGTGCAAATGACTCTTCTAGCTGAACAATTTTCTTTTCTAAAATCAGAGGTGGAACATAGATTTTATGGTCCATTTGGTTCCTTCTTAGTTTCAACGGTTTTTGAATCAAGTTCAGCTTGAGAATAGCTTCGAAAATAGTCATTTGACAGAAAATAGGGTTTTTCGGTGTTGTATGACGCATTCAATGAGTCATAAACAAAAGGAAGTTGCATCGTGGTAGTATTTTTCCTTCTCAATGTTTCTATTTCCGGATCCTCATCAACAAGTTGTTTGGTCCAATTGATTTTGTACTCTGGGTACGTTTTGTCTATTCCAAAAAATTCGAACGCATATAACGTGGGAACTTTGGTCAAGGCCTTTTTCAGATAATGTAGGTTATCGTAACCGAGACCCGTCTCTGAATATTTGAATTCTTTGGGTGCATTCAGATGCATCGTTTGTTTAGATTGACCAATTTTGTAAAGTTTCAGTTCGAGATCATTTAATTGGGTAGATAACCTTTGATTTTCATTTTTATAAGTTGTTGGATCATAAATTGT
The DNA here is from genome assembly GCA_954870635.1 of Arctium minus. Classification (NCBI taxonomy): domain Eukaryota; kingdom Viridiplantae; phylum Streptophyta; class Magnoliopsida; order Asterales; family Asteraceae; genus Arctium; species Arctium minus. The sequence continues at coordinate 7,177,873 of OX941096.1, read as the reverse complement.
ATTCAAGATTAAAGTTAAAGTTAAGGGTTTAAACTGCAATTGTGCTAAAGTTAATTAGAGGGTTTAAAATGTAATAAGTTAATAGTTAATAGCTATTGGGCCTCAAGCCCGTTTAGCATTTAGTAAAGCCCAATAGGTATTAGGCCTGGGTATTTAATGTTTTGTTTATTTCAGTTTTAGGGTTAACTCTCATTATTATTACTTTCATAATTATTGTTTAGAGAGAGGTTGCTGTAATCCAAAGGTATCAAGAACACTCAAGGTTTAACAGTTTATACAAGGGATTGGTATGTTACTCTGATTTATATATCTCTTGATTATTATTGTGTTGCTTGATTACTTGATTGATTGTTTACCAACTAGATTAAACTGGGATAACAATTGGTATCAGAGCCTAAGAATCAATTTTTTATGATATTACTATTAATCGAAAAATACTGTTCATCGAAAAATACTATTCATGCGAAGGTAGTTCATCCTATTTCATGAATCTGTTATCGCATCCGGTCGATTAGTATTTGATTATTTGTGTTTTTGTGTTACATTCGATCGAAGGATTGCTTATTTGTTGGTTTAATTGTGTTCATCGGTCGATTAAAATTTCTGGGTTTGGTTTCGGTCGAATCCCAGATATTCATCGTGTTCTTCGGTCTATTCATCGTGATTATCGGTCTTATGAGTTAATTGATCATATATGTTACTGTGGTTATCAATATTATTGCTTTGACCGATAGTTATTCGACCTGAGTCTTCGACCGAGAGTTTGTAAACATCGGTCCTTACTTCGACCGGGTAGTTGTGATCTCCGGTCATTCCCTTCGACCGAACCTTAGCATTCCCCGGTCTTTGCTTCGACCGGGTAGGTGCATCGACCGGACCTTAGTGGTTTCCGGTCTAGTATTCGACCGATACTTTGTTACTTCGGTCTTCGCCTTTCGACCGGATACCTTGTTACTCCGGTCTTGCCATTCGACCGGACCCCCGTGCTAAGTCTGCGAAGGGGGACAAAGATTTGCTCTTGATCAAAATCTTCTTAATTTTTCAGTATTTTATTCATAGATATTAGTGCTTTATACTGTGTGCGAGGACTGCATTTGATTATTTTTGGAAATTTATTTTTTCTGAAAATTTTTTAGTGTAGTCTTTACTTTTGATTCTAACGATCTCATCTAGTTGGTTGTCTTGGTACAGAAAAGTCTATTTACTAACCGTACAGCTAAGATGTCGAATCAGCTTCTCTCGATGGGCTCTCAAGTCAAACCTCCTGTCCTCGTGGCTAATGAGTATCGACAATGGAAGACCAGAATGATTCAGTTTCTGAATCACAAGAACAGAGAATTCATGACAATAATCATTGAAGGTCCTAAAACTCCAATGATCACAGTAAAGGGTCAACCTGCTACAGATTCCTCTCCTGAAATCCCTGACAGAGAGATTCCTAAACCTGTTCAGTTCTTCACTGAAAAGCAGAAAGACCAGCTCAAGTTAGAAGAAGAGGCTCTAATCTATCTGACGATGGAAATTCCAAACGACATCTACAATCGTGTCGACAGTCAGAGCACTGCTAAAGGAATCTGGGATGAACTAGCAAGGCAGTTTGAAGGAAGTGAAGCTTCTATTCAAGCTAAGCAGAATCTGTGCATAAATGCTTACGAGGGATTTCATGCAAAAGAAGGAGAGCTGCTTTTAGATACCTACAATAGGTACAACATTATTCTCAATGACTTGCGGAGGAACAACATCGCCAAATCTGCTTCTGAGATAAACTACAAGTTCATCAAGAATCTGAATCCAGAATGGAAGAACTTTGCTATCAACCTCCAGATGTCGAAGAATATGGCTCGAGAAAATGTCACTGATATCTTCTCTACTCTTGCTCAACATGAGGATGAGGTGAGATCTATTAATAATGAGTCTAATCATCTGAAGGATTCTGTGGCTCTCATAGCCGGCAAAGGCTCTGTATCCTCTGCAAGGTCTAAGAAAAAGGCATCTAAAGCTCTAGTTACTGAAATTACTGACTCTGACTCTGATTCAAGTGATGAAGAACTGGAAGTTGATTTAGATCCTGATATTCAAAAGTTCTCTGAAGACTTGGCTCTCATTACGCGACAATTCAAGAAGAGCTTTGGAAAGAAAAGATTTTACTCAAAGCCAAAGTATGATGGATACAAGAAAGAGAAGTCTGAGATGCGATACAAGCCGAGGCATGGAAAGAGAGAGGAAGGACGAGAAGATCGGAAGGAAGATAGAAGAGAAGGAAAGAGAGAGGAGAAGCGAGAAGAGCTAAAGGATGAACCAGGAAGATGCTACAACTGTGGAAAATTTGGGCACTTCTCAAGAGACTGCAAATTCAAGAAAGTGAAGAACTCAGAGTACTACTCACGAAAGTCACTGATTGCCAAGAAAGCTGAAGAAGGAAAAGTACTAATGGCTGAAGAAGAGAACTGGTTGTTCCAAAGTTCTGATGACGAGGAGCAAGCACACTTCACCCAAGTTTCTTACATGGCAAAGCTGGAAGGTGACGATGAAGACTCTGAGACACAATCCGAAGAAGCAAACTCTGAGGTAAGTGAAAATTCTGAACTTATTGAATCTTTAATGGCCCAAATACATGGTATGAAAGATGAATTTGCTTTACTGAAAGGCAAACTTAGCTCTGCACATCAATCTGTTTTAAGCTTTCGTGATGAAAATGCTATTTTAAAAGTTGTTGTGGAAGAAAAGGAAAAGGAAAAAGATGATTTAAAAGCTGAAAAAGAGTATTTAAAAGAAAAAATATCTGGTTTAGAAACAGATCTTGTGAATCTTAATGCTGAAAAGGGTGAGTTTCAAATCAAATTTGAAGTTTGTTATAAAGAAAGAAATGAAGCTTACACCAAAATCAAGCAACTGGAGGACATTAATATGAAACGAGGTCAGATTGAACAGACATTAAATCTGTTGACCAATAAACTCCAAGACAAAAGGTTTTACAAACTTAAACCAGGTTTGGGTGTGCCAGTTAATGAAATTTTGAAAAAGGCACCGGAGCACCTATATAATTTTGATAAATTTGGCTCCGTAATAAAACCCATTCCTGACATTCGCGCTACTTTTGTTGAAGCAAGTTCTCCTAAACCTTCTAAAGAGACCAAAGGTCAAGAAGAAATGGGAAAGAACAAGTCTGGTGACACTGATTCTCAAAATCTTTTTAAATCTGTTGGTTTTACATATGGTGATTTGAACGAAAGCTATGCAACTCGAAAGATCGAATTTACTGAGTTTGAATCACTATTTATCACACCTTCTAAAGAATCAGTGAGCACCAACACAGTTCTACCTGAGACTGCATGTAAATATGATGAGTATGAATCGGATGTTGATCCATCTACTATACCATCAGTCTCAACTCCCATTGCTTCTAAACCTTTACTTCCTGAAGAGGTTGAAGAAGTTACTACTACCGCGGATGAATCTTGTGTTCAAAATGATAAAACGGAGTTTATTGAGTCCATGACTGAAGAGATATTCTCTGATATGATGAATGCATCAGACTCTGATCCTGTTTCTGATTTAAAGGGGTCAAATTCTGTGGATGGTAATACATCTGACTTGATGAAGCAAATTGATATGTTGCAACAATCTCTTGATGAGGTTGAAGATGAAAACTTTCATCTCAAACATAAACTTGAAAAGTCTTTAAAAATAAATCAAGAGCTTTGCACTGAGATCAATGATTTGAAAATTAATTTGTTTAAAAATGCTTCAAATGATAAACAGATGTTAAATGATCCAAGCCGGAAGGTAAGAACCAATCCAGAATTTGATGCCTCTACAAAACCTTCAGTTGTTTACTCTGATTGTCCTGAATATCCACCTAGTATTTTTGAAAAGGGTGAGGCTTCAAATAACACAAGAAAAGAACTACCTTCTAAGTTAGAGACTAACAAGATTCCTGTTTCTGTTTCAAATATAAGAGGAAATGGAGTTGGGAGGAGTAAGAAGAATAATGATAGTAGTTTGAATAAGAATGATAGGTTATCTAGTGACCTTTTTGCTTCAAATAGTTGTACTTCCGACAGTGTTATTTCTAAAAGTAATTCTTTTGATAAACATGAATGTAAGGTTTGTTCTGATAAATCTAAGTTTATGAATTTTGCTCGAAAGAATCTGTATTGTAAACACTGTTGGGATAACTCATTCAAATACTACTCCCCTCCAAAGTCCAAACAGAGTAAGAGAAAAGCTAAAATGCATTCTAATTCTAATTCTAATTCTAATTCTAATTCTTCCGCACAACCTAAAGTGTATCGAGCTAAGGTTGCGAATCCTACCTCTAAAAAGCACTTTCAGGAATTAGATGTTAAGATGGTTTGGAAATGGGTTCCAAAACCGCGTTATGAATGGCGAGTAAAAGTCAAACCTGAGGATATTCCTGAATTGCTTGATGCTAACCGCGAAGGACCCATCCTGATATGGGTGCCTAAGCAAAACTAATTGTCTCTTTTGCAGGCCTGTCGATTGTGGGTAATAGATTCCGGATGTTCACGCCACATGACAGGATTCAAGCACCTCTTGCATAACTATGTGGAGGAGCCTGCCGGAGCAGTTAGATTTGCCAATTCTGAAGCCGAAGGCCACGTCAGAGGATATGGAATGCTCGATAACGGTGTTGTGAAGATTCAAAAAGTGCTATATGTTGAAGGACTTGATCACAATCTGTTCAGTACCAGTCACTTTTGTGACATGCAATATTAAGTCCGCTTCACAACCACTCATTGCTATCTAGAAGATCACGATGGTTACGAAGTCTTCAAAGCTGAGCGCCATGGAAATCTATACTATGTAGATTTTCCTACACTGTCTGCCACACGTCTAGTATGCCTACTAGCTAAAGCTTCTAAAGCACAATCGTGGACGTGGCATCGACGCTTGTCTCATAAAAATTTCCGATCTATAGCGAAGCTACAAAGACAAGGTCTGGTCAAAGGTCTACCAGAAATGAGGTTCGAAAAAGACTCACTCTGTTCCGCATGTGAGTTGGGAAAAATGAAGCGAAGCTCCTTCAAGTCCAAAGCTGAATCATCGACCTCATCTGCACTGGAACTTCTTCATATGGACCTTTGTGGCCCAATGCGCACTGCATCTATCAACGGAAAGAAATATGTGTTGGTAATGATAGATGACTACTCAAGGTATACATGGCTCGAGTTTCTTCGCAACAAGTCAGATGCGCCAGAGTTGATTATCGCTTTCATCAAGCGTATTCAAGTACGTCTTCAACTGCCAGTAAGAACCATTCACAGTGATAATGGCACGGAGTTCAAAAATGACACCCTGAAGAGTTATCTTACTTCCGTGGGTATTTCACACAACTTCTCCGCAGCCTACACTCCACAGCAAAACGGCATTGTTGAACGGAAGAATCGCACTCTGGTTGAAGCAGCTCGTACTATGCTTGCTTACTCAGATCTACCCATGTACCTTTGGGCCGAGGCAGTCGCTACAACATGTTTTACACAGAACCGTACCATTGTGGTCAAGCGATTTAATAAAACAGCATATGAGTTAATCAACAATCGTACACCTAATATCAAATTTCTTCGTGTCTTTGGTTGCAGGTGCTACATTCTCAAAGAGCGTCAAGGATTATCAAAATTTGATAAGAAAACGGATGAAGGATATCTCGTTGGATACTCTCTGACATCCAAAGCTTATCGAATTTACATTATTCGAACAAAGACGGTTGTTGAGAGCATGAATGTCTCCTTTGATGAGAATTCAACAAGGACTTCTGGACACAACAGTTCAGAACTCGGTTTTAACGACAAAGCTTCTATTCAAGCAAGAATAGAACCAGCTATAACAGGATCATCTTCTTCAAACTCTAACTCTACTTCATCTGAGTTAGATTTATTGTTTATTGATGCCTTTGATGATATATGTGCAGATTTTGAAAAAGGCATATCAACATCAATAACAAGTGGTACAAACTCGGAGGTCCCTACTATCTCTGAAGACATGCCTGGACCTTCCGACGAAGTCACTGACACTTCAACTCCATCAGGTACAACTACACCGTTAGTTTTTGACTCTACTAATACTGAATCTGTCTCTACAGATAGTTCATCTGGAAACGAAGTCCCGAGCACTTCAACCGCTAGTCCAGAAGCTTCAGTGTCAGAAACACCAGTACAAGATGTCCCGAGTACATCTGTGGAGCAACCTGTCGTACAAGATGACAACGATGCATCAAATACGCAACAAGCAGTTGATGCACTACCAAGCACACATCGTTGGACTAAGGATCATCCCCTGGAAAACGTGATAGGTGACGTACAATCTGGTGTCACAACAAGATCTACAACAGCTAACTTCTGCATGTTTTCAAGATTCCTCAGTTCCTTAGAGCCAAAGAAAGCGGCTGAAGCTCTACGTGATCCTTTCTGGATTTCTGCTATGCAAGACGAGCTTCTACAATTCGAAAGGAACAAGGTATGGCGCTTGATCCCACTACCTAAAGGTAAATCCGTTATTGGAACAAAGTGGGTGTTCAGAAATAAGAAAGACGAAGCTGGAGTAGTCGTGAGAAACAAAGCTCGTTTGGTCGCCAAAGGGTATTGTCAACAAGAGGGCATTGACTATGATGAAACATTCGCCCCGGTTGCAAGGATCGAAGCCATCAGAATCTTTCTAGCCTATGCAGCGCACAAAAACTTTACAGTCTATCAGATGGATGTAAAGTCGGCTTTCCTGAACGGCGTTCTGCATGAGGAGGTCTACGTGGCTCAACCTGAAGGTTTCGTTGATCCTCATCACCCTGATCATGTCTATGTTTTAGACAAAGCGCTTTATGGTCTTAAACAAGCACCGCGAGCCTGGTATGAAACTGTCACTAAATTTCTACTTGCTTCTGGTTTCAAGAAAGGTACAGTAGATACAACCTTATTTCTTAAAAGGCAAGGTGATGACTTGATTCTTATTCAGATTTATGTTGACGACATAATATTTGGGTCGACAAATCCAAAATTTTGTAAGAACTTTTCAAAGATAATGGAAACAAAGTTTGAGATGTCGATGATGGGTGAATTAAATTTCTTTCTTGGTCTACAAGTAAAGCAATTACCCGAAGGCATATTTATTAATCAAGCTAAATATATAAAAGATATTTTGAAAAAGTTCAATATGTCAGATAGTTCAGTCATAAAAACACCAATGGCTACTGGTACACTCTTAGACGCGGATCCCTCCGGGAAGCCTGTTGATCAAAAGGTGTATCGTAGCATGATTGGATCTTTACTTTATCTGACTGACAGTCGCCCGGATATAATGTTTGCCACATGTTTTTGTGCGAGATATCAGTCTAATCCTAAAGAGTCGCACTTAACTCTGTTAAGTGAATCCTTAGATATCTCAAAGGTTCTCCTAATCTAGGCCTTTGGTATCCAAAGGATTCTCGTTTTGAACTAACTGCCTTTACAGATGCTGATCATGCAGGTTGTAAGCTAGACCGTAAAAGCACCTCTGGATCATGTCAATTCATAGGTGACAAACTTGTGAGTTGGACTTCAAAGAAACAAAACTGTGTTTCAACATCCACTGCCGAGGCTGAGTATGTAGCTGCTGCTAGCTGCTGTTCTCAAGTCCTCTGGATGACGACACAGTTAAGGGACTTTGGATACAACTACAAGCGCGTTCCGATTTATTGTGATTCCAAGAGTGCAATATCTATAACTGCTAATCCGGTACAGCACTCGAAGACCAAGCATATAGATGTACGCTATCATTTCATCAAGGATCATGTAGAAAAAGGTAATATTGAAATGCACTTTGTTCAAACTGACTTCCAGTTAGCTGATATTTTCACCAAGCCATTGGATGAAAAGCGATTTCAATTTCTAATCAGCAAACTTGGTATGTTGAACATGTCTTAAACCTTACTCATGATTCAAGGGGGAGTATTCCAAATCTTGATAGTGTGATTATTTTCCAACTGTTGTTAACGAGAAAGGAATCATTTTCATAAATGATTACCATTGTTTCTTTCACTTATGCAGGTTGGTTCAAGTGACTATGGCTTCTAATCACATCGGATTAGAACCCGCACTTCAGTGCTCTATCTATTTTTTATATGCTTTATTTCCTTATTTATTTATAAAATAAAAAAAAATAAAAAAAAACAATAGTGATTTAAGGGGGAGAATATCTGTGATATTAACAGATTTTTGGATACTTAAATGCTTATCTGACCGTGTGTTCTTAAAGATAAATACTTGCGTTTTATCTTGTCAATATACTTTGTCATGTATTCATACACATAACGGTTCAGAACATTCTATTTTGACTTTGTTATTACCATGTATCAAAAGTAAAATCTTTCTATGGTAATACTCACGTTATTTGTATTCACTGTTGATTGAATCAAACGTCATTTCATGTGCTTTCATTGAAAATATGTTTATATATTGTTCATATAAACAACATTCGTTTTTTATTCTCCAAAATCTTATTCTTCATGACAAAATGATATGAGCTTAATTGTCAAACTCTTTTAGTTTGAGGGGGAGAATTGCATCGTCATACATAACTGTTTTGACATCTCCGAAAGTCTTATTTCTCATGTAACAAGTGGTATTTGTGCTTACATGTACAATAGCCTGTTGAACAACATGTTTCTTTTAGGAAAATACATGGGATTCAGTGTGTGAGCTTAACAGAACTTCCATGGATTCACGATAACCAGTGTTTCCTACCCAGGAAGTATTCCCTGAGTGATTGAGGGGAGAAGGGTCAAAAGAATTGAGTGATGGTGTGTGAAGAGGTAAAATGAAAAAGAGAGATTGGTTAGACGTGAGCATTAAAAGAAAGAGGGTGAGAGATCAGAGTAAAAGAATATTAAACTCTGCACCAAACTTCTTTCTGAGCCGGGCAGCCACATAATCTGATTGGTTAACATTATTTGGTGACCATCATTGAAAAAGGCAACTAGCCCATGCCATCTCTTGCATACAACCCCACCAGCTACTCATTTTTTTCTCAAAAAGAGAATGTTTCACATTTTCTGGGGACGCAGCACATACGCTATTGGTTCTTCATTTGGAAGATACTAATATTGAAAAAGAAGGAAAGTTGCCCCACCTTCGCACCCTTTCTCATGCACATTGAGTCTTTGTACAATTTGTTGCTGTCTCAACAAGTTTACATACTTTGAGCCTATATTGAAAAGCAATCATCTATGCTTAATTTATTTCATACACATGCACGAGCACACAGAAATTTGTTTTCTGTCAGAACGTACATAGATAACCATGTGTTATTCGATGATTTAATGGAAGACCTGGGGAGTCTACATCAAACCAGCTCCTTATATAGTAACTTTGTGTTACTCAGTGACTTTGTGTCATTGACAGGCATTCTAACTGAGTCATTTGTTGATTCAGGGTTACACTTATTAACTGTTTGAATTTGAAAAGATTTGAATGGTTACTACTTTTTATTTGAATCTGAAAAGATTGAGATAATCACTCTTTCCATTTGGAGAGACTGCTCTTATTTCTAAACAGGGCTCGTTATATGATGAAGACTGTGCTTAAGTGATCATACACAATGGGGGAGATTGTTTTGCCAAGTTTTGATGATGTTGATTCTCACCACTCATCAAAAAGGGGGAGAAGATATAAAAAGGGGAGAAGCTACAAAAAGGGAGAATACAAACTGAAGATCTGAAGATATTCAAATTTTCAAAGATTTTAAAGATTTGAAGATTGTTTAAAGATATCAAGTTTTGAAGTTTTGAAGCTATCAACGTCATATCTGAAGATTCTCAAGAGAAAAGTGAAGACAAGAGAAGACCCGAAGACAATTGCAAAAAAAATTTTAATCTTGAATCCAAAGGGGGAGATTGTTGGATCATAAATTGTATTCAAGATTAAAGTTAAAGTTAAGGGTTTAAACTGCAATTGTGCTAAAGTTAATTAGAGGGTTTAAAATGTAATAAGCTAATAGTTAATAGCTATTGGGCCTCAAGCCCGTTTAGCATTTAGTAAAGCCCAATAGGTATTAGGCCTGGGTATTTAATGTTTTGTTTATTTCAGTTTTAGGGTTAACTCTCATTATTATTACTTTCATAATTATTGTTTAGAGAGAGGTTGCTGTAATCCAAAGGTATCAAGAACACTCAAGGTTTAACAGTTTATTAAAGGGATTGGTATGTTACTCTGATTTATATATCTCTTGATTATTATTGTGTTGCTTGATTACTTGATTGATTGTTTACCAACTAGATTAAACTGGGATAACATAAGCCACATTTTTAGTCACAGTATCAATTTTCTCATTTTCTGACATACGAAGCTTCTAAGTAAGATCATCTACTTTGGTCTTTAACTCTTTTGATTCTTTTGATAAACTTGCACACTCTTCCTTCAAGTAGTCTTTCAACTCTAGCTTCTAAACAAGAAACTTTCTCTTCTAGCTCAGAATAAGTTGGATGAGACATTGTTGCTTGAAAAACTTGAAGTATAGGGACTAAACTTGACAAAATATGAAAAAATCAATGTGGAAGGACCAAAAGTGACAACGTGTGAAACTTGAAAGCTTAGGGGTCAAAGATGACAAACGATCAAAACTATGAAGTACGGGGACTAAAAGTGACACAAACTAAAAATTAAAACTGCAAGGACTAAAAGTGACAAAAAATTAAACTCAAACTAGAAGGACCAAAAATGACATAAAATGAAATCTCTAATTAGAAGGACTAAAAGTGCAAAATTTGAAAATTCTAACGGACTTAACTGGACACTAACTGAAAAAAGGACTAGAAATGAAATAAAACTAACCAAACTAACAAACTAACTAGACTAACGGAGACTTAACAAAAAAGGACCAAAATGTAAGAAATTTAACGGTTACTTAACGGAAACACTATTCATCGTGTTCTTTGTTGAGCCAACCTGCAAAACTTTGAAACGGTTAGTAATATTTAATGCAAAATGATCGTTAAAGCTCCTTGATCAGTCCTCAATAGATTAAAACTTAAACGGTCAACCTACGATCACAAACGAACCAACCGAAAACTCTTCGAAAACGATCGAAAACTTAAAAATTCAGTATGGGTTAAAACTTTTCAACCAAAATCGATCGATTATGTTCCCTTAAGCTCCCTCAACTGATTAGAACTTGAAACAATCTCTCAAACTCACGAACGAAGCAACCGAAAGTTTTTTTTGAAAACGAACGAAACCTTAAAAACTCAACATGGGTTGAAAATTTTCGATCAAAAATGTTCGTTTAAGCTTCGTAAACAATCCTTAATGTTTTAAAATCCAAATACTTCGTCTACAAACTCAACCGAATCAACCGAAAATTTTCAAAAATCGATCGAAAATCACTAAATTCGTTATAAATGACGAACCAAAAATCTACCGACGCTAGACACCGGGAGACGCCGGGGACCGGGTTTGGCTAGAGACCGAGAGACGCCGGGGACTGGGGTTTCCCTAGAAACCGGAGACGCCGGGGACCAATATATTCACTTAGGACTAGGAGTGGATTGGCAAAGATTTTTAAATGTATAACCCAGGTACCAACAAAATCCAGCCTCAATCTAAATCCAGCCGCTATTATAATTTTTAATTCCACCGATACAATTTGAATTCCATCACTGACACATTAATTTTTCATCACCAATCAAAGTATCCAATCGAATTTGGATCACTCCACCGACCGATGTTGTCCAACCCCGGGGACCGGGGTTTTCACCGGAACCGGTAGATTTGTGCGAGTGGGTTTGATGAACAACTTCGAGAAATACGGTTTATACCCAGAATCGATACAAATACTTTTCAAACTCAAAATTAATCGAACTTTTAGCTTTGAAAAATACAAACCCATATCTGATTTAACATAATAACAATAAAACTCAAACTAATTCCTTGAATTTCTAAGAACATAGGAAGCGGCCGAACAAAACAATAAGTCGATAAAAAATTGGGATTTAGATAAACCTTTTGATCGTATCGAATATAAATTAATTCGATCTCGCTCTGATACCAATTGTAGATCCCAGATACACTGCAATCAACAGATATAATCAATAACACGCAATGATTGAGCCACAACTTCTAGTCATATGATTAATAATCAATAAAGGGTTTAGGTTTACAGAGAGAATTTCTGGTCAGGGAATGTAAACCTTACGACTAGAATTATTTTTTCTTTTTCTTTTTCTCTTAACCTTAAACCAGGTTTAGGAAACATATAAATATGGAACGTGTAAGCCTAATGGGCTTTGAGGCCCATTTACAAAACAACTATCAAACAATTACAATTCGACCCCTTATAAATGTGTTATACAACTTTCAACACACTAGGACTTTCAGTCCTAACATTGTGTTAGCTTTGAATTGCCCTTTTACCACCTCTTTATTTATTTATTTATAATTATCTAAAATTAGAAGTCGTTCACTTCTATTTTTAGTTTAATATGGAATTGTTTTAATCTATGTTTAGTTTTATTTCAGATGTGGCATTCGGATTTGTTACAAGTGTGGAAAAAAGGAGAATCTTCCATTGGTGCAACCATCGGATTTTATTAGATTGTTTCCTAATTATCTGTTTATTGTTTTCTTTATTTTATTTGACATATTTTTTCTAGGATATTAAAAAAGAAAATAAAACTAATTATGAACGCAAAAGCAGTTATAACTTACTATAAGCTTTTCAAATTTGCAGAGCCGCATTCATTATAATGATGTCCCCCTTCCTTCGAGACCTTAAAAACAAAAATAATACAAATTAGATTTGAATATATTGTAATCAATCATTAAATCACCGTGATTAACAATAAACCTACAGTTGATTGAATATATTCTAATCTATCACTAAATCACAGTGATTAACAATAAACTTACAGTGGATTGAATATGTTGTAATCAATCACTAAATCACGGTGATTAACAATAAATTTACAGTGGATTGAATATATTGTAATCAATCACTAAATCATAATGATTAACAATACACTTACAGTGGATTGAAGCACATAGATTGCAAGCAGAGACAAAAGCATCATGGTTGTTTGTTGGAGAGAGGAAACAGGGAAGCGGGAAAGGTTCAATGGAAAAAGCATAGGGTAAAGTGGTATATATAAGAGTAAAGTTTAGTTTTAGCCATTTATGTTATTTTCATAATTTTCTATTAAAATAAAAAAAACATTATATTTTTAATTTTAAATCGTAAAAAAAATAATTGTTTAATTATAAAAATACCGCTTTCCCGTTCTCGTACTCCTGAGCTGTTGAAAAACAAAAAGGTTTTTCATTTTGGATGTTGTACAACTCACCAAGCAAATGGTACAAGTCCTTTATGCAAGATGGTGTGGATTAATGAAACTGTTGACAATTGCCTTACTTGGCATTTTTGTCTTATATGGATGTGGTCCCTGATTGAAGAATTTAGGGAGGTGAAAAGAGAAAGGCATCAGCGATGCCTTTTCCATGGAGGGGGGACCCATTTCATTTCTTTGTTGGTATTTTGTCATAATGCCTATTTTTGGTCCTGAAAATTTGAAGTTTTCTAAGGATATTGTTAAGGAATTTATCAGGGATGTTGAAACACCCGTAATTTTCGGTAAAAAAAGGCCACCCAGACGTTTTTGTAATTTATAAATGGCGGCTGTTTTGTTGAGAAATCATTATTTAATGTCCCTTAGAGTATTAGGGGTATTGACATTGCAAAAGTCGAGTTTCAAGGATTGGTTAGGGCACGACTACAATGCCCGGCGATTATGACAGTGTCATAGTCGCACCTGTCATTGTCGTAACAAAAGGCGACATTGCCAGGCGACATTGCTAGGCGACATTGCCAGGAGACATTGCCCAAGAGAGGCAGGGCGTTGTTAAGTTTGATTTTTCAACCTTCTTTCCCATTTCACTCATCCAAACTACCTATATTCTCTCCCAAATCATTTTCCTTCTTCCCCCTCAAACCTTAACTCATTTTGGATCCATTTATTAAGTTCTTAAGGTGTTCCATCATCAAGCGGTAGATTGGAAGCTATGACAAAGCGTTCACCATTGTCATCTTCTACTAATATAGAAGTAGGGTGTTACAAGGTGTGATCAGCACTAGAGGTGAAGCGGGTGGCGGGGTGGTGAGGGCCGGAGGCGGTGGCAGAGTGGGGAGCGCCGGAGGTGGCGGCGGTATGTGGATCGTCGAAGGTGGCGGAAGAAGATCGGGAGATGGAGCCAAATGAAGTAGAGACACCATATCAACGGGACAGACTACAGAAAAACAATTCACCATTCAATGACAAAGAGGGAGCGGGATTTCTATTAGAGAGAAATGAGAAATGATAGATTTATCTAGGCATGGGAATGGGGCGGGGACCTCAATCGCCATCCCCGTCCCTGATCTTTCATCTTCGTCCCCATTTCGAGTAATTTTATTTTTAACTTACGTCTTAAATAATTGAAAAATGAGACTATTCAGGAATACACATTGAATGTTGGTCCTAACATCCAAATTTTTACTTTTGTGCTCGTATTTTTACTTTCCAATGTTCTGTCAAGGGGGTTTTGTGGTTGGATTTTGGGATGAAGTTATAAGGGGGTAGTTATAAGGGGATGTAGGGTAGTGGAGATAGGCATTTTGATTTTGATTTTGTTGTGAAGTGATAAGGAGGTTAATTGGGAGGTTTGGATGGTTGCCTGGAGATATACTAGTCTGGTATACAGGGGATATTGTTTTGAGATGCCCGATATATTAGTTTTGGGGGGTGGGTTATTTTGGTTTCTTGTCTATTCCAATACTGGGAAAGAACAATTTTTTGGTTCTTTCTTTGTATTGGGTTTCTGTAAGTCCAAGAATCACTAAATCTGTAGAGAGAGAAAGTAGAGAGAGAAAGTATACGCTCCAAATGTAAACTGATATTCAAATGTAAGGTTCCAAAGTTAAAAAACAAAGAGTAGAAAGGGACTTAAATACCCCTAGTCTTAACACAACAGATAACACCACTAAACACAATTTAGACAAGGGAAATAAATACAATGATTACTACAAAATTAGACTTAACAATCTCCCCCTTAGTAATCATTGGCACAGTGGTCTTCAAAAATAATCTTCTGAATCAGCATTGACCGACTAAGCGACTTTGGTGAATCATTGACGCTCTTCTCTTTGACGAAGTCTATTCAGTCCAATTAACACTTCCAAACGTCGCAGAGTAGAGTGGAAATTCAATCTCTCTTGAATAGTATCCAAAGTCTTCTTGAGGAGACGAATTTCATCATTATCAACCAAAAATCTATTACTTCTTGTTTCCAAAATCTTCTTTTAGCCTCTTTCAGATGTTGCTCCAACTGAAGCTTGATCACCTTTAATGTTCCATCAGAGTAATGATCAATTTCTTCAAATCTGAAAAAGCATTTTTCATTTGAGCCATTTTTGTAGACAATTCCATAAGGATCTTGAACAATGGTGAGTAGAGGATAAGACTCTAAGTTTGGTAAGCTTCGATTTGGCCTTTGAAGATTTACAACTGGCTGAAAACTTTCAACGGCCATCTGGAAATCAAAAACTCTGAAGAATTGGATTTGCCGTCGAATGAATCTTTTTATAACGAACAATGCCTGAGAAACATCCTGATTTCTATGATAGAGATTCCTAAAATGATCATATAAGAACTCAATATCATCAATGGAAAGATCAGTAAAATCTGCCTCTGAGAATTTATACCGCCTGCAATATCTTCTTTCAACTTCAAAATCAGGATACCAGATATTCACAAACTTGTTGATCGTGACACTGATGACTCGAACAATCAAGTGTGGAGAAGAAACGGTATTATTCCTTTTGCGCTGGCACTTAATGAACATTAAGTATTCATACTGATAGGCATCTGACTCTTTCTCAACTCCAAGAATTGCATAAATGTTGATCAGTCTTCTTCTAGAAACAAAGATGTTACTCTGAGTATCTTCTAGAAAAGCTGATCTTTGCCTGGAAGCCAAATATCTTCGTTGCAAACTTCTTTGTCTCTGTTGTCTGGTCAAAGTTGGTCCTTCTTCCAGTATAGTCGGTGGAATCATGGGTTCAGAGAGAGGAACATCAGCTTGTGCTCTAGATGACTGACCAACTTCAAATGAGCTTGAATGAACGGGGGTAGTCGGAGCTGAACTAACAACAGGAGTAGAAGTAGCTGCAGTTTCATGTACTTGAGTTGCTTGATTAACTGGAGATGATTCAGGAACCTCATCATGAGTAGGAAGATCACTGTACAACATGTCCGCAATTTCTTCATTCTTTGCATCCAAAAACACAGAATCATCTTCTGTATCAGAAATGAAGATTAAGTCATCACACTCCTTTTCTTTGACTTGGAAAATTTTCTCAAGTCTGACATCTTCATCATCGTCTGAATTTATTTCTATGAAATTAGCAAAGAATGATCTCATATCATTAGCTGTATCTGAATCTTCAATCTCTTGAGCCCTTGCTGAAACATCTGGATCCACATACACAACAATCTGCATATTATTTTCAATATTAAGCTCAGAAATATTCAGTACATTAGGCATAGAAGACAAGTCAGCATTTTCTATCATAAAATTCACTAGATCTTGAATGCTACAGTCTTGAATGTTATCAGTACTCTTCTCTTTATCAACTGCATCTTCTTGTGACTGGTCCTCTCTAGCAGACAAACCCTCCACCCGCTGTCTCTTATTCATCTCCCCCTCATGACCTTGAGGATCGGGATCATCCTGGTCATGTCGGTGTTTAAGAGACGTTCCAGCCTCAGTCCTGCAACCCTGTTCATGAATATCAAACCTTTTAGATAGTTTAGAAAAGGCTTGAACCATGAAACATTTAAGATCAACAAAGCTAGTTTGAACTTCAGATCTGAAAGCATGAAACTCGTCAGATAAAGCAGTAATTCTTTCAGAATCAGTCGAAGGAACTGGAGGCGGCGTAGGCTGGAAATTCCTTAGAAGAGAGATCAAATCTTGATCTTGATTTGCAGGCAGTGACATCGAAAGAAGGAGAGCATAGAGTAAGTCTGTGAACTCGGTAATTGGAAGATCATGAAGAGAAGATCGTGAAGATGAACCAGGAGGAACTGTAGTAGATCATTGAGGCATAGAAGTCGATGCAGAAATACTAGTTGTCTGAGTAAATGGTGGAGGCAGAGGAATAGACATGATTGCAGGAGATGTGGTGACAGTAGAAGATGGTTCTCGTAAAACTACCTCGGTTGGTCTTCTAAACGGAATCACTTCAGGAGTCGAAGAGGTATCAATTTCCGGCATTTTACCCTTGAAGAAAGCACGCAATTTCTGAATTTCCGCTTCCTTGTGCTCTTCAAACTGCTCATTCATCTTATGAATCAACTCATTCAAAGAAGAGAATTTTGCCGGTGTATCTCGTACCTCGACAGAAGAAGTCTCGACACTAGAAGTAAGAGATACTGATGTATCTTGAACTTGATGTGAAGTTGAAGCATTGACAAATGCTAAGTCAAGTTCATCAACATGAACATTTGCAATTGCCGCATTAATCGGAACAGACTCGTCATCAGACTCAACCTCTTCTTGAACAACCATTTCTGGTTCCCTGAATTTTCTTTCATAAACCTGAAGACTCGGTTGATCAACATCATCACCATCATCATCATCAGAATCATCATCATCTCTATTTTCATCTTTATCAGCAATAACATCATCATTAACAGCAGTATCAACATTATCACCATCTTCATCCTCAAAGTCAAGATCAGCTAGAACTTCATCAACTTGTTGAGTTGCAACTGCTTCTTGTTCTGCAGAGACTTCTGTTTCTTGCTCAACAGTTGTGTCTATTTCAATTTCTTTATCAGCAATAGCTCCTTCAACTTCAACCTCTTGAACAGCAGCAACTTGTGTGTCATGAGATGGCTCATCTTGTGTACAGCCTCCATAAATTCTTTCTCCATGCAGTATTCTATGACGTTATCATCAGTCATGTCGGCGTAGTTTGCAATTAAAGCATATGGGATAGTCATGGAGTAGTTGAATGACTGTTTTTGTTTCTAAATGTAGAGCATCTTTGTCTCTGGAACCTACGGCCAAGATAATCTGCGAGGAATGGCTGGATTGCTTCTGAGTACACTTCTAACAATCAGCTTCAAGAATCTGATAAAAGGAATGAATTTGCGCTTCTTGTTTGTAAGCTTGTCTTGTACCCTTTCCGAGAGTTCTGTCCAGAAAATGAAAGTGTAGTCGACATGCAAATCATAGATGATTGCATGGAACAATCGGAGATAGAGTAGACTGGCGCTGTCCGTTCCATAATGTTTGGCCGTAAGGCACCTGATAATAACAGAGAAGAGAGCATATCAAACTGGAGGAAGATTAGACTTATCAAAATCACGAACTCTGTTCAATGTACCAACATAGCCAAGATTTCTTATTCCTTCAAAAACTTCCTCTTCAGACGGAAAGCTGTCATATGAAATTCGGCCTGGTCTAGAGTTGGGCTCAGGAAGCTCCAGTATCAGTCGTAAACGCTTGTTGGAAAGAAATGATTCATATTGATCAATCTACAAATCAAATCTGTGTGGACGAGCCATATCATTCTTTGTAATAGTGTGCCAGGCCTGCTGAATATAAACCTATGGAACTTCAGCACAGAGGTAAGAGCCTGTGCAAGTGGATGACCTCTAAGAATCGCACGAATAACAGGATGTATCTTGATTCTGTCAAAATCAACGTAGTAATTATTCGGCTTGTAGGGAAAGATGTACATCAGTGATGGAAATACGTCATTCGGAGTGCGACGTGAAGCAGACAGATTCTCTCCAACCGAAGGAACGGACGGCATCGGCGTCTCATGTGAAGCTTGATCAGATGGATCATCGAGAATGACATTCTCGTCTTGGATCATGGGATCAAAATGGGTGTTAGAAGACTTTTAGGGACCTGAAAAAGAAAAACAAAGAAAAATTAGACAAAGGACGGTTTGCGCATCTAGTTAGAAACGCAAAGTGAGGTTTGCGCAATTAGCGTGATACGCAAAGGACGGTTTGCGGATCAAACATGATACGCAAACTGAAGTTTGCATATTTAGTTCATTACGCAAACTAAGGTTTGCGTGTTAAACATGTTACGAAAACTAGACCTGAAAATTTTTTCAACACAACACAAGGTTTACGGGACATGAAGGTTACGCAAAGTATACTTTGCGTGACCAACAGGTTACGCAAAGTAGACTTTGCGTATCCTAAGTGTTACGCAAACTAAACATAAAGCAAACAAACTAAAACAACAAGGTTTGCGGAACTAGAAGGTTACGCAAAGTACACTTTGCGTGTCCAACAGGCTACGCAAAGTAGACTTTGCGTATCCTAAGAGTTACGCAAACTTAACTAAACGAACAATCTCAAAAACAACAAGATTTGCGTATCAAGTAAGATACGCAAAGTACACTTTGCGTGTCCAACGGGATACGAAAACTGGACTTTGCGTGTCCTGTTGGTTGCGCAAAGTACACTTTGCGTACAACCACTTGATACGAAAATCCTTGGTTTTCGGGAGTTCGAAACGAAAAACACAAAAACTAAAAATTAAAGCTAAAAAACACAAAATCAAAGAAAGAAATCACATACCTGATAGTCGAATTAGAGAACTAAGACAAACCCAATGATCGATTCAAGCAAAAACAACAAATAAGAAATCTGAGAAGATGAACAGTTCAATATCGAGTAAGAACACAATAAAATCCAACTCATAACCAAGAACCTAATGCAATATAGAAATCGAAAACATACCTGATTGTAAGGAACAAAATCTGAAAGAAATCAGATTAGAGTCGGGCAGAGAGAGTTCGACAGAGAGAAAGAAGTTCTAAGGTCAGAGAGAAAAACTCAACAAGCGGGAAAAAGAGAGATGAAAGAGAAAACACTTTTTAAACCAAGAAGACTAAAACTAAACTAAAATTAAAAAAAAAATATCAGTAAACGAACCTATCAAGCTCTTTTACTCCCCCTACACAAATGCACAAAATTTATCGAATCAGATCAGCATTTGCATAGAAATCTCAGAAAATACTTACCTGAAGAATTTCTGATCAGCACGTTAAGAAATTTATCAGCTATTTTCACTCCCCCTCAAAAACAGACCGTTGTTCAAATATTCTTTACAGATTGGCTCTCCCCCTCAAAATATGCACAGACCATTTAACAACAATATGGATACACAACCATATAAACATCAATGTAAAAAGAAGAATAATATTGAATATAAATTGTGAAACAACTGAACATATAAAATTTTAAACACTAAACAAATTAAAGTCTACTCAGTAAAATTTCACAGATTTATCAATCAGTTGAAATCAAACGTATGTTGTTGGATACAAGAACATGTTTCATTGCATATCAAGTTAAGACATGTTCAGTTTCAAAAACATTCAGCTATCTATTCAGTGTGCTCGCATGTGAACTTCGATTGGCTTCAAGAAAAATGCAATTCTAAAAATATTATAGAGAACTTTGCATGTACTGACACTAATTCATCAAAAATTAAGACTTTCACAAATTTACTGGTTTATCGCAACTCAAACATATCACCAAGTATCATGAGATGTGTGCTCATTGGCATCTTTTTAGCAGTGTGTACATTGGCATCTTCACATGAGTGTGCTCTTTGGCATCTTTTAAGCATTGTGCACTTTGGCATCTTTTAATCAAAGAGTTCGGTAAGTAAAGAACATGTCGTAAACGTAACGTTCTATCTGACCCTATTGCAAGATTTGGGTCAGTCGCTCCCAGACCCAGACCAGTTGGTCTTAGGAGACTAGGTGTCAAGCACCCCTTGGAACTTACTTTCCCATATCAGAAAGGCTACATCGACATATCCTAAACCCATTCATACAAGTAGAACATGACTTTCGATATGGTTCTATAGAAGAATTTAGGTTCGATCACTCCCAGATCAATTGACCTTAGGGGACCAGATGACGAGCATCCCTCGGAACTTACTTTCCCAAACCAGAAAGGTCACAGGTACAAAATTTTAAACTCAGAGATTTCTGTATTTTAAGAATTTATTATTCATCTCAATCAATCAGATCAATGTCTAAATGCTTAGCCCATATTTTCATTCCGATCTATAATTCTGATCATTTAGGTAGTATAAGCAAAGTAACCTATAAATATTTCGACTCACATATCTTTAAAGCAGAATCAAAAGCTACAAACATGTTGCTGACTTTTCGACTTTTGTAAGACTTTGAAGTTGAACATATAAAATTTCAATATAAACAAAGAACTTGTAAAAGATCCTAGACACATATTTTATTCAAAAGAAAGAAAATCTGTAAAATTCTACTTTATAGAATAAAATTTGTAAAGATTTAAACTTTTAAATTCAACATGCCAAATTTTGAAAGCAGAAAATTAAAACGTTTTTCATCTAAAGCTTTTGTAAAGATATCAGCAAGTTGATATTCAGTTGGTATAAAATATAATTCAATAGTACCTTCTTCCACATGATGCTTTATGAAATGGTACCGCATAACTATGTGCTTGGTCTTAGTGTGATGGACCAGATTGACTTAAATGGCAATTGTGGACTTGCTGTCACAATAGATAGGCATTGTTTTGTATAGCATCCCGTAATCCCGTAGTTATGTCTTCATCCAAAGCACTTGAGCGCAACAACTGGCTGTGGCGACGTACTCTGCCTCGGCAGTTGATATAGAAACACAATTCTGCTTCTTCGATGCCCAGCTTATCAGTCTGTCTCCCAAGAATTGAAGATGTCCTGAGGTACTCTTCCGGTCCAATTGATTACCGCTAAAATCTGCATCTGAATAAGCAATCAATTTATAGTCAGAACTTTTAGGATACCATAAACCTAAATAAGGAGTTCCTTTAATATATCTAAAAATGCGCTTGACTGCTAGCAGATGAGATTCTTTCGGTTTGGCTTGGAATCTGGCACATAAGCATGTAGAGAACATTATGTCTGGGCGACTTGCTGTGAGATACATCAGCGATCCGATCATTCCTCTATATGTCTTTTGATCCATAGCTTTTCCATCTGGATCAAGTCGGATTTTGGCACCGTGATCCATCGGCGTGCCGATTGAAGTAGATTTGTCCATCTTGAATTTCTTCAAGATGTCAAATACACACTTTGACTGGTTGATGAATATTCCATCTGGAAGCTGCTTCACTTGTAAACCGAGGAAGAAATTGATTTCTCCCATCAGGCTCATCTGAAACCTAGAAGTCATTAGATCAGAAAACCAAGTACATAAAGATTTGTTAGTCGTACCAAAAATAATATCATCTACATATATTTGTACTAAGAAAATATCCAAGTTAGATCTATAAATGAAAAGAGTAGTATCAATTGTTCCTTTGGTGAAGCCGGATTTGATCAAGAAGGCTGACAGCTCATCATACCATGCGCGCGGTGCTTGTTTTAGGCCGTACAGTGCTTTATCGAGAAAATAAACATGATCCGGATGATCTTTATCAACAAACCCCTCTGGCTGAGAAACATATACTTCTTCTTTCAGTTTCCCATTCAGAAAAGTTGTCTTCACATCCATCTGATATACAGTGAAGTTCCGATAAGCAGCGAATGCCAGAAACATACGAATAGCTTCAAGTCTAGCTACTGGCGCGAATGTCTCGTCGTAGTCAATACCTTCTTGTTGTCTGTATCCTACTAGTCTTGCTTTGTTGCGAATCACGATACCATCTTTGTCTTTCTTATTCTTGAATATCCACTTGGTACCAATTATGCTCTTTCCTTTCGGCCGTGGTCAAGTCTCCAAACTTTGAGTGCGTCAAATTGATTAAGCTCCTCTTGCATTGCTATAATCCAATCTGGATCTTCCAACGCTTCAGAAACTTTTGTTGGTTCAATCTTGCTTAGGAAGCAAGTGAAGAGACATTCGTTGGAAGTAGTCGTCCTGGAACGTGTAGACACACTAGCTTGAGGATCTCCAATAATTTGATGAATTGGATGAGATCTTGTCCATTTGGTTGTATGAGGGAGAGGATCGATAGTTTCTTAAACAACTTCTAATTGATGAGGGGGAGATTCAGAAGCCTCTATATCAGATGAAGATATGGATACTGTCTCGACAGGAGGAGGGGGAAGTTCAACAACTTCAGAATCAGACTCTGGAAGTGTTGGTTGAACATTAATAGTTTGTTCTTCATTCTGAACTTGTTCTTCTTGAATAGATTGATCTTGAGAAAATTCTTCTTGAATTGGTTCAGTGATCACATGTTCCGATTCTGATTGCTCATTTTCTAATTGTACTTGATCAGATGCATAAATACTGGTTTGAATGACAGGAGGGACTTGAACAGCATCAATGTCAGAGATAGTTGCAGCGGAATTGGATGTAGATGCACTTGTAGTATCCTGATTCAAAGCATTTGAAACATTATCAGAATTAGACTTGGGAACATCATCATAAAAATTCTCAAAGAGAAAATTTAAATTAGAAAGATTAAGAATAGAAGAAGTAGAATCCTGATTTGTCTGTTGTCTGTTGAAGTGCAGGTTCTGAACTGTGTTGTTTAGAGGCTGAATTTCCTGTAAGAACGGGTTTTGAGCCTGGTTGACCAGAAACCAAATCGGCAGCTTCGTCAAATTTGACATTTACGCTCTCTATCACTTTTCTTGCGGAGATCAGAAAGACTCTGTAAGCAGCAGAGTTAGAAGAGTAACCCATAAAGATACCCTTATCTGCCTTTGGACTAAACTTGTTCAGATTATCTCTGCCATTTAGAACGTAGCATTTACACCCAAATGACTTGAAATATTTGACGTTCGGTTTGATACCGTTCATCAGCTCATATGGTGTTTTGTTGAAACGACGATGCAGAATTGAGCGATTCTGAGTATGACAGGCAGTTGACACGGCTTCAACCCAATGAGACAAAGGAAGACCTGAATAAGCAAGCATTGATTTGGCAGCCTCTACAAGCGTTCTGTTTCTTCTTTCAACAATCCCATTCTTTTGCGGTGTTCTGGCAGCAGAAAACTGTTGTTGTATACCTTGATCCTCGTAGAATGCTTGAAGAGTGCTGTTCTTGAATTCAGTACCATTGTCTGATCTGACAACCTTGACTTGCTTTTGCTTATTTGTCTGAATAGTTTTGATGAGGTTGATGAGGACTTCAGGAGTCTTGTCTTTTGACTTGAGAAACTTTACCCATGTATATCGAGAGTAATCATCAACAACCAAGACATATCTTTTCTTACCAATGCTCTTTGTCTTCATCGGACCGCATAAATCAACATGCAGTAAGTCAAGTATGTCTGAAGTACAGGGTTCAGGCTTTGGTTTGTGACAAGCTTTCTTCATCTTTCCTTTCTCACAATCCTGACAGAGGTGGTCTTTCTGGAAACGGAGAACTGGAAGACCTCTCACTGAATCATTCTTGACCAAGCGATCCATATACTTAAAGTTGAGATGTGCTAGTCGTCTATGCCAAATCCAACTTTCATGAACAGAAGCTTTAGAAAGCAAGCAGATATCTGAAGGAATTTTGATCTTGGAAAGATCAATGGTATATAAGTTGGATCTTCTTTTTCCCACCAGTAAATCTCTGCCACTCTCATTCTTCACAGCAACTCTTTTAGATTTGAAGCTAACTTCAAGATCTTTATCACAGAACTTCCCGATGCTGAATAAGTTGTGACTTAGGCCTTCAACGTAGCTGACTCTCTTGACAGTTATATTACCTTGAACAAGATCACCATAACCAAGAATTAGAGCAGTCTCACAGTTTCCAAACTTAACACGACCGCAACATTTTTCTTTATAATTGGAAAATAGTGATTTGTTGCCAGTCATGTGTTTGGAACACCCCGAGTCCAGATACCATAAATGACTAAGTTGCACATACAGAAACTACACAGATTTAGGTACCCATATGCTTATGGGTCCCTTCTTGTTAGATTTGTGTCTTTTACTTTTTGAAAAAAATATTTTTATAATTCTCATGAAAGCAATCATCAATAGAAGAATAAACATAATCACCAGAATCAGAACTAGAAGAAGATGAAACATTCTTTGCAATGTGAATCATTTGCGGAATTGAATATTTTGTATTTTTATTACAAAAAGCAAATGTATCATTGTCACAAAGATTCACTACACAAGTATCTTCTAACAATTCAGACTCTATAGATTTCTGCTTTATCCTCCATATCATCTTTTGTGATCTCTTCACAGTCCGATCTGAAACAGAAGAATCAGAAAATTTATAATTTTCAGACAAGACACTATCATATTTCCTTGACTTTTTTGACCTTCTTCTTTTACGATTTGTTTTTGTTTTATAATACTGAACATTTAGCGTTAAAGAATCATCAACAATTGAAGTAGAAGAAGAAACTTTATCTAAGAAATCAACCTGAGCATTCGACATAGATGAACTTGCTTTGGAGTGAAAATTTTCAGAAAAACACAAGTCAGGAAGAGGTTTGCGCATCCCATTGGTTGCGCAAACTGAACTTCGCGCGATCAACGGCTTGCGCAAAGTGTCGGTTTGCGTAACCAACTGGTTGCTCAAATGCACATTAATTTTAGAAACTTGAGTATTTTCTTTAGAATCTTTAGAAAAAGCAGAAGAAATTTTGTCCTCAAAACTTGTTTTCATTATAAAAAGAAATAAATTGTTTTCTAAATCAGTTTGAAGACTTTGTTCTTCCAATTTATCTTCAAGATCAACTATTTTGCTTCTAACACTAATGGGGGAATATATCTCCTAGAATCATATGACACCGGAGATGCATTTTCCCTATCAGTGTTAGCATATATATCAACAAAATCAGTTGATAATGAAGAATTATTGGAAGATTTGACATTTAAAGCATTTTTGAAATTTCTGGATTTCTTCATTTTCTCTGGAAAATACTTGGCATTTTCAGAAGTATAAACAAATGGCATTTCCATCTTCTTGTTATGCATCCTCTTATGATTTTCAATTTCTAAAACTTGCTTTTCATTCAACCAGTCAATTTTAAATTGAGGAGCATAATTCGCAAGAGTTAGATAATCAAAATTATATAAGGTTGTGGTTTTTGAAATAACATTGTTTAGACAATAAGGATTTTCAAAACCAAGTCCCCACCTTTCTTTTATAGCCTCGTCACTCCTAGGCTTATTCATATATATAGTTTGCTCAGTTTGATTTCTCTTATACAAATTTTCTTCTAACACAATTATTTTATCAGATAAACTTTTGTTCAAATCAGTCAATTCAGTCAAAGAATCACGATAAGTCTGATTTGAAAATTCTAAGTCATTCAAATTCTTTTGAAATTTCTTTTTTGTGTTGATCTTTTCATCTTTCAGAGAAATTTTCAACTTTTCAATCAAAACAGACTTTTCTTGATTATCAAGCTTTTCAGAAATGAACTTAGAACGAAAATCATGTAAAGCATTGACAATAACGTTCAATTGAGAAGAAATGAAATTGACATGAAACTCAGAAATTACCTCAGAATCATCAGTAGAAGTATCATCTTCTTCATCATCACTTTTGTCATCACCTATGAAGCACATTGCTGCAGTCTCTTCATTCTCAGCCTCGTTATCAGAATGATCCAACATATACTCTTCCTCAGCCATCAGAATAGTTCCGTTTTCTCTCTTCTCAGCCAGTTCCATCTTCTTTCTGTAGAAAGTTGAATCCTTTACCACTTTAACTCTACACTCCTTAGCTAAATATTCGGGCTTTCCACAGTTGTAGCAGTTCATAACCTTCTTTTCATCCTTTTTCGGTTCTACTACTTTTGCAAGCTCAAACTTTGGGACATAAGGCTTTGATGAAGCACCAGGTTCAATCTTCTTGGAGCTATAAGTGAAACGGAGATTGTTGGATCCTGTTCTACGCTGAAACGTTTTCTGATAGTGTTGCGATAGAAGTATCATTTCTTTCTCCAAAGCTTCACCATCATCTTCTGTGGAACCATCATAAGCATCATCTGTTAAAGCCTGTTCAGCTAACTGACTAGCCAATAGAGCAATCGGATCCACAGTCTTTGGCTTATTCTTTTTATCCAACTTTGCTTTCTTCTCCAGAACCATGGATTCATCAGTCATCAGAATTTCATACAATTCCTGAATGGGCATAGTAGAAATCCTGACATCATTTCGCATCCTATGACAGGACTTGCTCCATTCAGGTTGGAGTGCATTCAGGAACTTCAAGATGGCCTCCAATTCAGTCTTGGTAATTTTGATTTTGTACAGATCATTGATGACTGCCCAAAATCTGTCAAATATGCTCTTCAGACTTTCTCCGTCTTTTGCCTTGAATTCTTCAAAATTATTCATGTATTTGGTCTGACGCAGTTGAGTTGACACAGCTGTACCAAGCATGATCTTTTCCAATTGAGTCCACATAAGCCTAGGATTATGCTTGAAACAATTAATTCTGTTGTAAATGGAGTTTGGCACTGCATGAATCAGATTCAATTTTGCCTGACTATCAGCTTGATATCTTAAGAGCTCATCAGCTTCATACTCTCTTAAAGCTTTTTCAACTGTTGTAGCTGGAGTAGTAGCACTAGCTGGAATTTCTTTCATCAACCTCTCCATAGGACCCTCATTCAGAGATTTCATCATGTTATCCCCATTCGGTTGTCTTTCAATGAAGTTGATGAATCGGTCATGCCACTGTTCAAATTCATTTTCGTTGATTAATACAGGAGGACGTGTGTCAGACCCCAATGACATCATCAGGTCATTTTTGTAAACTTGAGCTTGCAAAGACATCTTGACAAAAGAGAGATCCGCAAAGTGAACTTTGCGTAAGCCGAACGATACGCAAACAGGACTTTGCGTAATACGAGAGATGCGAGAACCAGACTTTTTGGGTCAAGAAGGTTGCGCAAACTGCGCTTTGCGTAAGTAGAAGGATACGCAAACTAAGCTTTGCGTATGTCGAAAAATACGCAAACTAAGCTTTGCGTAATAAACTTGAACAGAGAAGTGAGCTTTTCGGAATCATGATGATACGAAAACTTTGTTTCTCGGATAACACTTGATACGCAAACAATGCTTTGCGTAATCAGCCTAATACGAAAACCTGAAACACTACACAAAAATTAGAACATTATATGAACTTTGCGCAATCCAATATGAATCTTGCGCAAACCTATATGAATGTTGCGCAAACCTATATGAACTTGCGCAAACTGCAGAAAATCAAATAGAACACGCAAGATCGATTATAACAATGAAATTAAGCCAAGAAAAACACACACTGATTATCGAAAACAACTTTTTAACACATTTCAAACAACAATTTCGATTAAAAACCTCTAAAACACAAATTCGTTGATGAAACAGTACAAGAACGCGTGTTTTTTAGAAAATCACAAAATCGCACAATCGGAGATCAAAAACTGAATTTTATGCAAAATAATGTGAAGAAATTATGATCGATTACTCAAAACGAATCTAACAAAACAAATTTCACACAAAATCGACAAGAAAACTATCTAAATTTGATGAAAAATCAAGAAAACTCGATTTTCTTGAGAAATTCAAGAAAATCGATCAAGTTTTCGATTAATCTACAAATTCAGTATCGAAAAACTATTTCTCTCAATCCTCTCAAGATCTAGAAAGCTCTGATACCAATTGTAAGTCCAAGAATCACTAAATCTATAGAGAGAGAAAGTAGAGAGAGAAAGTATACGCTCCAAATGTAAACTAATATTCAAATGTAAGGTTCCAAAGTTACAAAACAAAGACTAGCAAGGGATTTAAATACCCCTAGTCTTAACACAACAGATAACACCACTAAACACAGTTTAGACAAGGGAAATAAATACAATGATTACTACAAAATTAGACTTAACAGTTTCTTTCTTGGGATATGGGTCTTGATTATACATATTGGAACGGGTTAGGTGTTGTGGATAATTTTTAGTAAACCCAATATGTTCCACAGGCAATTAGGGTACTATATGGAGCTATTGTTGATCTGGGATGTAAATAATCAGTTCTCTGACCCTTGTGTTCAATGTCTTGTTTTTGGGATAATTGGAAATTTGAGGAGACAGCTGAGTTTATAAATTCTAATGATATGGGACGTGATTAGTTTTAAAGTATCATGGTCTATTTTATGTTTTGGAGGGATTAAGAATCAGACCCTTCCTCTTTCTTGGTAATGGTGTTTGTGGTTCTTAATTTCTGACGTGCACGTTTTATATTCAATTTCGGTGTGTGAGTATGTTAGATCTGATTTTATAGTAATCATTGTATTTATTTTACTGCTTTCAGTAGTGTTATCTGTTTTGTTAGTGCCTTGGGGTATTTAAGTCCCCTTGGCTTGTTAGTTTTGTAAGAACCGTACACTGTTTGAATACAAGTTACTGTTACATTTGGAGCGCACTTTCTCTCTCTAGATTCTCTCTCTACGATCTTGTGATCTTGGCTCATCAATTGGTATCAGAGCCTCCAAGATCTTGAGAGGATTGAGTTTAGTGTATAATTGTTTCTGATTTGGTTGGTTAATTCGAAAAATTTGATCGATTTTTCTTTTCAAGAAAAATCTCGTTTTCTGGATTTTCACCAATTTCAGACATTTTTGTGATCAAATTGCTATGAAATTGATGTTATTAGATGCGTTTTAGTTAGTCGATCGTGATTGATTCTTGTTGTTTTGCATAAAAACGTGATTTGATGCTTTGATTTTGAGTTTGAAAATATCCTGAAAAAGTCGTGTTCTGTATTCTGTTTCTTTTTTATTTTTGAGATTTGGAGTGATTTGATCGAATTTGTCAATTGAATTGTATTAAAATCTTGTTTTCTATCAATTGTGTGCATCTGTTTGAATTTAATTTCACTATTATGTTTGATATTGCAGAATTTTAAGTCGAGTGTTAGAATGCGTGTCATTCATGTTAGAATGTGTGTGATTCATCCTATTGTGCGTGTGATTCATCCTATTGTGCGTGTGATTCATATATTGTGCGGGTCAATATTATATTTTGCATGTTAGTCATAGATTTTGAAGTATGCGTGTGTTTAATGAAGTATGCGGGTTATTCATATTCATATTCATATTAGAATGCGCTTCCATCATATCTTCATTGTGAAACTAACGTTTGATTGTTAGTTTTTTCTCAGGTTGTTGGTTTTCTCTTGGAAATGCACATCTTCAAGTGCAGGTCACTCTGAACACGCACATCTTCAAGTGCGTGCCCTGTTGAACACGCACAACAGCAAGTGCGTGTACTTCTGAACTCTCTTATCTCTCTGAACCCGCATTTCTCTCTGGACACGCATATCTCTCTGAGGAAAGCATCGAGTGCGTATCTTTCTGGACACGCATTCCTTGGGTGTGCGTATCATCAAGGACCCGAATATTGTGATTCAAGCCAGACACGCATTCCTCAATTGTGCGGGTCTTCAAGACTTAGTTATTTTTCTGAATTCCAGATTTCATCAAAATATCTCTACAAGCTCAACTTTACAAGAACGACCTCATGATGTCGTTGGGGTCTGATACTCGTCCACCTGTGCTGATAAATGAGAACGAATTTGAACAATGGCAGGACCAGTTTATTAATTTCATCGAAAGACAATCAAATGGGGAAAATATGATGAAAGCTTTGACTGAAGGTCCCATGGTCAAGCCAAGGAAAGTGATACCAGCTGTTGGAAACACTCCAGCTACTAATGTAGAAAAAGCACTGATAGAATATGAGGCTGATGAACTTCTAAGATACCAAGATGACAATCAGGCCAAGTCGAATTTGATTCTTGCTCTACCAAATTCCATCTATAACAGAATTGATTGTTTCAAACACAATCCTATGCTGATGTAGACACAACTGGAGAAAATCATGCTTGGTACTGCAATGTCTACCCAGCTTCGTCAGACAAGATACATGAACAATTTTGAAGAGTTCAAAGCAAAGGATGGAGAAAGTCTGAAAAGTGTCTTCGACAGGTTCTGGACTGTTATTAATGATCTGTATAAGATCAAGGTTATAAAGAATGAGCTGGAAACAAATCTGAAGTTTCTTAATGCACTCAAACCTGAATGGAAAAAATCCTGTCATCGAATGAGGAATGATCCTAGAATTTCTAAAATGCCCATTCAGGAAATGTTTGAAATTCTGATGTCTGATGAAGCCATGGTAATGAAGAAGAAAGCTAAGCTGGATAAGCAGAAGCCAAAGACTGTGGATCCAATCGCTCTTTTAGCTAGCCAAATGGCTGAACAAGCCTTGACAGAGTCTGCTTACGATGGGTCAACAGATGACGATGGCGAAGCATTGGAAAAAGCCATGATTCTTCTAAGTCAGCACTATCAAAAGAAATATCAGAAACGGTCAAGTTCAAACAATCTTCGTTTCTCTTCTGGATCAAAGAAGGTAGAACCCAGTTCTGCATCAAAGCCTTTCTTTCCCAAATATGAGCCTGCTTCAGCAGCTGAACCAAAGAAAGAACATAAGAAGGCTATGACTTGCTACAACTGTGGCAAACCCGGGCATATTTCAAAGGAATGCAGAACGAAGATTGTGAAAGATGTTGATTTCTATAAGAAGAAGTTAGCTTTGGCTGAGAAGAAAGCAAGTGGAACAATTTTGTTGGCTGAGGAGGAATATTGGTTGGACCACTCAGGTAACGAAGCTGACAATGTTGAGACTGCTGCTACGTGTTTTATTGGAGACGAAAAAAGTGATGATGAGGATGAGGAGACTTCAACCGATGAATCTGAGGTACCATCTGAGTTTGATTTTAATTTCACTTCATCGCAAATGAAAGTCATCACAAATGCTTTACATGACTTTCGTTCAAAGCTTATATCCGAAAAACGCGAAAATCAAGAAAAGTCTGTTCAAATTGAAAAGTTGAAGATTTCTCTGAGAGATGAAAAAGCTTTTTTTAAATTTACAAAAGAGAAATTTCAAGAAAGAATAGAAGATTTAGAAATTGAAAAACAGACTTCTCATGATTCTTTGTCTGATTTGTCAATTTTAAATCAAGAGTTTTCGGATAAAATATTTGAATTAGAAGAAAAGTTATATAAACAAAATCAAACTGAACAAACAATTCATATGCATAAACCAAGGAGCTATGAGTCGTTAAAAGAAAATTGGGGTCTTGGATTTAAAAATCCTCAGTTTTTAAAGAAAGCTAAAATTGAGATTCCCAATTTCTATGATTACAACTGTCTTGGTCTTTCAAAATATGGTTCTCAATACAAACCTCTTTGGACAAGTGCTAAAGAGACTACAATTGAGGAAGATAAAAAACGGATAAACAACAAGAGAATGGAAGTTCCTTTCGTTTACACTCAAGAAAATGCAAAATATTTTCCTGAAAAAATAAAGAAGAAAAGACAAAAGTTAAACATTGTTTCTTCTACTAAATCTTCTAGATCGAATGACTTCTTTGATTTAAATGAAGCTAATCCTAATAAGGACAAAATATCTCCAGTACCTTATGATACTAAGAGATATATACCTCCTTTAGTTTTAGAATGCCAAATCTTTGATCTAGAAGAACAATTGGAAGAACAAGAGATTTTGAGAAAAATTGAAAACGATGTCATTTTTTCTTTTATGACATCGAGTTTTAAAGAAAATAATTCTGGTCTTATCAAATCTTCCATCAACTTGTGTTCATCTGATGTTTCTTGCTCTGAGGTTTATCCAAATAAACTAACTGATCAGTTTGATTTTATTGATAAAACTTCCTCTTCTAAATCAAATATCTTATCTAAAATTGTTGATGACACTTTTACGCTAAATGATCATTTCTATAAAACAAAGCGTAAAAGAAGAAGGTCAAAGAAGAAAGAGTTTGATATTTCTGAAAATTCTAATTTTCTGATTCATCTATTTCAGATAGGCCTTTGAAGAAGTCTGTGAAGTCTGTTTGGCAAAAGAAACAGAGATCTGAAGAAATTGTTTCTGTAGAGAATAAATGTGTAGATTTTCTTTGTAAACAAGACTCATTTGCCTTTTGTAATAAATCTACAAAATATTCTGTTGAGCAAATGTTTCAAATTTCAAAGAATATCTCATATTGTCTCTCTAGTTCTGATTCTGATTCTGATGATTGTGTTTCTTCTTTAATATGTGATGATGTTCATGCTTTATTTGATCAATCTCAGATGTTTTGGAAAAATAAATTTTTGAAAAAGAAAAAGGAAAGGACTAACAAGAAGGGACCCATATTTATATGGGTACCTAAATCTCAGTAATTGTTGATTGTGCAGCTAAATCAATTATGGCATCTGGATTCGGGGTGTTTCAAACATATGACTGGCAACAAATCTCTACTTACAAATTTTAAAGAAAAATGTTGCGGTCGTGTCAAATTTGGAAACTGCGAGACGGCTCCCATTCTTGGTTATGGTGATCTTGTTCAAGGTAACATAACTGTCAAAAGAGTAAGCTATGTCGAAGGTTTAAGTCACAATCTATTCAGCATCGGAAAGTTCTGCGATAAAGATCTTGAAGTCAGTTTCAAGTCTAAAAGAGTTGTTGTAAAGAATAATAGCGGCATGGACTTACTTGTTGGAAAGAGACGATCAAATCTTTATACCATTAATCTTTCCGAAGTAAAGGTTCCATCAGATATTTGTCTTCTATCAAAAGCCTCTATTCATGAAAGCTGGGTGTGGCACCGTCGACTAGCTCATCTCAATTTCAAATATATGGATCGCTTGGTCAAGAATGATTCCGTGAGAGGTCTTCCAATCCTCCGTTTCCAGAAAGACCATCTCTGTCAGGACTGCGAGAAAGGAAATATGAAGAAAGCATCTCATAAGCCAAAGCCTGAACATTGCACTGCGAACATTCTAGATCTAATTCACGTTGATTTGTGCGGACCAATGAAGACAAAGAGTATTGGGAAGAAGAAGTATGTTTTGGTTGTTGTTGATGATTACTCCAGATATACATGGGTGAAATTTCTCAAATCTAAAGACGAGACACCCGAAAATCTCATCAACCTCATCAAAACTATTCAGACATATAAGAAAAAGCACGTCAAAGTTGTAAGATCAGATAATGGCACAGAATTCAAGAATTCAACTCTTCAAGCATTCTATGATGATCAAGGTATACAACAATAGTTTTCTGCTGCAAGAACACCGCAACAGAATGGGGTTGTTGAAAGAAGAAACAGAACGCTTGTGGAAGCTGCTAGATCTATGCTTGCTTATTCAGGTCTTCCTTTGTCTCACTGGGCTGAAGCCATATCAACTGCATGTCATACTCAAAACAGATCAATTCTACACCGCCGGTTCAACAAGACTCCATATGAATTGATGAATGGTATTAAACCCAACATCAAATATTTCAAGTCTTTCGGGTGTAAATGCTATGTTTTGAATGACAGAGATAATCTGAACAAATTTAGTCCAAAGGCAGATGAAGGTGTATTTCTGGGCTATTCTTCTAACTCTGCGGCTTACAGAGTTTTTCTCCTCTCTGCAAGAAAAGTGATAGAGTCAGTGAATGTCAAATTTGATGAAGCTGCCGATTTGGCTTCTGGACAACACAGTTCAGAACCCGCTATTACTGGAAACTCAGCTTCTGAACATGCACTTCAGTCGACAAATCAGGATCCTTCTACTTCTCTGTCTAATCTTTCTGATCTTGATTTTTTGTTTGAAAATTTTTATGATGATGTTCCTAAACCAAACACTGATAATGTGTCAAATGTCTTGAATCAGGAATCTGTGAGTGCATCTAATCCTAATTCCGCTGCATCAACCTCTGAACCTGATGCTGCTTCAGTATCTCCTGAAATTCAAGACATACCTTCTGAACATCATCTTGATCAAGTCATCTCTGAACCAGAAATTGCTGAAACTGTCCATGAGGAATCTGTAAAAGATGAAGCTTTTCCAGAAGAAAATGTTCAACAAGAAGTACAAGCTACGTCTGGTCAACAAGAGCCTGAATCTGATGTCATGGAAATACCTCCTCCTCCAGTTGAAACCATATCTGCGTCATCTTCTGACATTATTTCTTCTGAAGATCCTCCTCAACAAATAGAAGTGGTTCAAGAAGTTATTGATCCTCTCCCTCATACAACAAAATGGACAAAATCTCATCCAATCCATCAAATTATTGGGGATCCTCAAGCAAGTGTTTCTACTCGCTCCAGAACAGCTTCTTCCAACGAATGTTTGTACACTTGATTCCTAAGCAAGATTGAACCTACCAAAGTTTCTGAAGCATTGGAAGATCCAGACTGGATTTTAGCAATGCAAGAGGAGCTCAATCAGTTTGACGCGCTCAAAGTGTGTAGACTTGTACCACGGTCAAAGGGTAAAAGCATCATTGGTACAAAGTGGATATTCAAGAATAAAAAGGACAAAGATGGTATCGTCGTTCGGAACAAAGCAAGGTTAGTAGCCAAAGGATATCGACAAGAAGAAGGTATTGACTATGACGAAACATTTGCACCTGTCGCCAGATTGGAAGCTATTCGGATGTTTCTGGCCTTCGCTGCTTATCGCAACTTCTCTGTATATCAAATGGATGTCAAGACAGCATTTCTCAATGGAAAATTGAAATAAGAAGTATATGTATCTCAGCCAGAGGGATTTGTTGACAAAGATCGTCCTGATTATGTTTATTTTCTCGATAAAGCTTTGTATGGTCTGAAACAAGCTCCACGGGCATGGTATGACGAGTTGTCAGCTTTCTTGGTCAAATCCGGCTTCACCAAAGGCTCGATCGATACTACTCTTTTCATTTATAGAACTAATCTTGATATCCGCTTAGTACAAATATACGTAGATGATATTATTTTCAGTGCGACTAACAAATCTCTGTGTAATTGGTTTTCTGATTTAATGACCTCTAGATTTCAGATGAGCATGATGGGAGAAATCAACTTCTTCCTCGGTTTACAAGTGAATCAGCTTCCAGATGGAATATTCATCAATCAGTCAAAGTACGTCTTTGACATTTTGAAGAAATTCAAAATGGATAAGTCTACCTCAATCGGCACGCCTATGGCTCACGGTGCCAAACTCGGACTGGATCCAGATGGAAAAGCTGTGGATCAAAAGACATACAGAGGGATGATCGGATCACTGATGTATCTTACTGCAAGTCGCCCGGACATAATGTTTTCAACGTGCCTGTGTGCCCGCTCTCAAGCAAAACCAAAAGAATCTCATCTTTTAGCAGTTAAACGCATCTTTAGATATATTAAAGGAACTCCTTATTTAGGATTATGGTATCCTAAAAGTTCTGATTATAGTTTGATTGCTTATTCTGATGCAGATTATGGTGGTAATCAATTGGATAGGAAAAGTACTTCTGGTCATCTCCAGTTTTTGGGTGACAGACTGATAAGTTGGGCGTCGAAAAAGCAAAACTGCGTTTCAATATCAACAGCCGAAGCTGAATACGTCACTGCAGCTAGTTGCTGTGCTCAAGTGCTCTGGATGAAAACGCAACTTCGCGATTACGGGATGCTATACAAGATTGTGCCAATATATTGTGATAGCAAGTCCGCGATTGCGATATCGGTCAATCCTGTCCAGCACACCAAGACCAAGCACGTAGACATGCGATGTCATTTTATAAAGCATCACGTGGAAGAAGGTAATATTGAGTTATATTTTGTACCAACTGAATATCAACTTGCTGATATATTTACAAAAGCTTTAGATGAAAAACGATTTAACTTTCTGCTTTCAAAACTTGGCATGTTGAATTTAAAAGTTTAAATCTTTCCAAATTTTATTCTATAAAGTTTAATATTTCAAATTTTCTTTCAGTTGAATAAAATGTGTGTCTAGGATCTTTGACAAGTTGCCTTGTTTATATTTAAAGTTTCATATGTTCAAAGTTCAAATCTTTCAAACATCGAAAAGTCAGCAACATGTTTGACGCTTTAGATACTGCTTTAAAGATATATGAGTCGACATATTTATGGTTTACTTTGCTTGAACAACCTAAGTGATCAAAATTGTAGATCGTAATGAAAATATGGGCTAAGCTATTCGGTATAGATCTGAGTTATTGAGATGATTTTATTTTTTAAGCATTTAAAATACAGAAATCCTTGAGTTTAAAAGTTTGTACCTGTGACTTTTCTGGTTTGGGAAAGTAAGTTCCGAGGGATGCTCGAAATCTGGTCCCCTAAGGTCAATTGATCTGGGAGTGATCGAACAGAAATCCTGCAATAGAACCAGATCGAAAGTCATGTTCTACTGGTATGAATGGGTTTAGGATATGTCGATGTAGCCTTTCTGATCCGGGAAAGTAAGTTCCAAGGGGTGCTTGACACCTAATCCCCTAAGGCCAACTGGTCTGGGAGCGGCTGACCCAAATCCTGCAATAGGGTCAGATAGAAAGTTACGTTTACGGCATGTTCTTTACTTAATGAACTCTTTGATTAAAAGATGCCAAAGTGCACATCACTTAAAAGATGCCAAAGAGCACACTCATGTGAAGATGCCAATGAGCACACAGCTAAAAGATGCCAATGAGCACACATCTCTTGATACCTGGTGATATATTTTGAGCTGCGATAAACCTGTAAATTTGTGAAAATCTTAATTCTTGATGACTTAGTGTCTGTACATGCAAAGTTCTTCATTTTATGTTTAGAATTACATTTTTCTTGAAGCTAATCAAAGATCACATGCGAGCACACTGAATAGATACCTGCAAGTGTTTGACACTAAACATGTCTTAACTTGATATACAAAGAAACATGTTTCTGTATCTAACAACTCCCGTTTGATTTCAACTGATTGATAAATCTGTGATATTCAACTGAGTAGACTTTAATTTGTTTAGTGTTTAAAAGTTTATATATTCAGTTGTTACAAAATTTATATTCAATATGATCATCTTTAATATTGATGTCTTTATGTTTGCTGTCTGTGTTTTTTTTTTTTTTGTCATATGGTTTGTGCATTTTTCGAGGGGGAGTGTATATCTGGTTTCTATTTCTGTGAATATTCTGTTTTTGAGGGGGAGTGAATATTGCTGATTAATTTCTTTCTGTGCTGATCAGAAATTCATAAGGTAAGTATTTCTGAATTTACTATGCAAATGCTAAACTAATTTGATAAATTTTGTGCATTTGTGTAGGGGGAGTAATGGGGGCTTATCAGGTATTTTTTTTAGTTGTTATTTTTTTTAAGTGTTTTGTTTTTAGAATTTATAGAAGTAAAATGTGTGTTTTTTCTTTTCTTTATTACCTTTGAACTTGTTTGACTATTCATCTTCCCTCCATTCTCTCTGAGTGTTTGTCTTCCTGCGTTCGTAATCTGATTCTTTTCAGATTGTGTTTTTGGAAATTTCAGGTATGTTTTTATTTTTCATTCTATGTTTGTAGTTTGTTTAGTGTTCTTTATCTTTGTTTTGATTTCTTTCTTGGTCTATTTTTGTGCGTTTTATCTGATATGCGATTATTTCACTGATCATCGATTTCTAAAACTCAGATTCAAGTTGATTTAGATCGATTTACGTATTGGGTTTTGTTTAGACCTTATAATCGACTATCAGGTATGTTTTCTTTTATTTTAATTTCGTGTTTTGTGCTTCTAATTTTAGTTTTTGTGGATTTCGGGTTCGAACAGCCGTGTTCTAGGGTTTTTGTTCAAAATAAGTGAACTATGCGTTTCACTTGTGACCCGCATAGTCAAGTATGCGTTTCACTTGTGACCCGCATAGTCAAGTATGCGTTTCACTTGTGACCCGCATAGTCAAGTATGCGTTTCACTTGTGACCTGCATAGTCAAGTATGAGTTTCACTTGTGACCCGCATAGTGAACTATGCGGTTCACCCGAGACCCGCATTCTTATAGTATGTTTCATTTTTCTGAGTAGTTTACGTCTCACTAAGAACACGCACAGTCTAGTGTGCGTATCCTTAGTGGCACGCAAACTCTGTTGTGTTTTTCTTTGTTTCGTTGATTCATAGTATGATATGCGTTTTCTTCATGACACGCATTCTCTCTTATGCGTTTCCTTCATGATACGCATTCCCTCATATGCGTTCCCTTCAGGACACGCATACCTCATATGCGTTTCCTTCAGGACCCGCATTTCATACTTGGAATATTTTTCGTGTTTTCTGTTAAATGTTTATCTGTGTTTTGTTTCAGGTTATCATGACTTCTCAAACAAATACTGATCCAATGATTCAAGATGAGAATGTCGTTCTTCAGGATCCGGCTGATCAGGCATCTCATGATACACCTATGCCGTCTGTTCCGTCTGTTGGGGCTGATCTTTCTATATCTAGGCGATCTCCAAATGATGTGTTTCCTAACGTCATGTACATGCCTTATAAGCGTAACAACTACTTTGTTGACTTTGATCGCATCAAGATTCATCCTGTCATACGCACTATTCTTCGTGGACATCCGCTCTCTCAAGCTCTCTGTTCAGTTGCCGATGTTCCGGAAGTCTACGTTCAGCAAGTTTGGCACACCATCACAAAGAACGAACTGGCACGTCCTCATCGATTTGATCTCTAAATTGATCAATTTGATTCATATCTTTCTTACAAGCGTTTACGGTTGATTCTTGAGCTTCCTGAGCCTACTTCTAGACCTGGAAGGACAACATATGATCAGTTTCCATCCGAAGAAGAAGTGTTTGAGGGCATCAAACGACTAGGCTATGTTGGTCCACTGAACAAGGTTGTAGACTTTGACAAGTCTAACCTTCCTCCTGTCTGGTATTCTTTATTTTCTGTCATCAACAGGTGTTTAACGTCTAAACATACCGGCACGGATAGTTCTAGTCTTCACTATCTTCGACTGTTCCATGCAGTAGTCTATGACCTGCATGTCGACTACACGATCATTTTCTGGACCGAGCTTTCCGAAATAGTGCAAGACAAGTTAACCAACAAGCGAAGAAAGTTCATTCCTTTTATCAGGTTTCTCAAGCTGATTATTATAAGCATGTTTCGAAGCAATCCGGCAATTCCACGAAGATTATCTTGGCCGCAAGTTCAGGATACTGAGATGCTTTTTCTTCAGACACAGAAGAAGTCTTTCACATTTTCTATGACCATTCCTTATGGTATTATTGCCAATTATGCTGACATGACCGATCTCAGTGTCATTGATTATTGTTTAGAAAATGAATTTGCAGAGGCTGAACAGGAAAAACCTTCTCATGGCACTCCAGCTGATAATACTCATGAAGAGCAAGTTGAGGCAGCTACTCAGGAAATAGTTACTGCTGTAGTAACTACCATAGCGACAGATGTTGATCCTTCTGCAGTTCCACAAGACGTTGCTACTCATCATGTGGAATCTGTAATTGCTGCTATTGAAACTGAAGCCATTATTGTTACTGATGATGTTAGAGAAGATGCTGATCCTGATGAAACTGTTATTAGAGAAGATGCTGATCTTGATGAAACTGGAGTTGCTGATGATGATGAGACAAATGCTAAGTTTTCTGATGATGGTGAAAATACGACAAGTGATTCAGATGATGGTGATGATGATGTTGATCAATCGAGCATGAAAGTGTATGAACGTAAAGTAAGAACACCGGAAGTGGTTGTTGTCCCAGAAGATGTTTCAGAAGATGATTCGGAACCTATTGATCCATCTGCTGCCCGTTTAAATGTTGATGAACTGGATATCTCATTTGCTCAAACATCCACTCAAGCACAGAGTCAAGTTCCTGCTTCTGTTACTGTTGATGTTACTGCTATCTCTGTTTCTGCTGAGCTTTCTATGGTTCTTGCACGTGTCTCTTCGGAGAAATTTACAACTCTGAATGAGTTAATTCGTCAGTTCTCAGAAAGGGTGGATGCTCAAAAGGAAGAACATATTAACAAGTTGAAGGAGTCTTTCAAAGGGAAAATGCCAGAGATAGATACTTCGGTTATTCCTCCAGAGATTCTTTTCCGTCGTCCTTCAGGGGTGATTCTTCGGGAACCTTCTTCTGCAGTGTCTTCATCTACATCTCAGATTGTATCTCTTCCTTTTCCGTCAATCTTCACTCAGTCTGCGGGTATTTCAATGTCTGCTCCGATTGATACTTCTTCCAGAGCTTCTATTCATGATACTCCGATTTCTGAGCTATCTGATCTTCTTTATGCGCGTCTTCTATCTATGTCTCCACCACAACATCAAGATCGAGATTTGATCTCTCTGCTGAGGAACTTTCAGCCAACGCCGCCTCTAGTTTCTACCTCTTCTGATTCTGATCGCATTAATGCTTTATCTCATGAATTTCAGGAATTCAAATCAGAAGTTAGATCAAGTTTATCTAATCTTCGTTCTTTTATGACACAAGCTTTCTCAGATCTATCTAACAAGATTGATCATCTAGAGCAATCATGCAGGACTGAGGCTGGCCCGTCTCTTAAACGCCGACATGACCAAGATGATCCCGATCATCAAGGCCATGAGGGGGAGATGGCAAAGAGACAAAGAACAGAAGGGTCTTCTGAAGCACGAGAAGTTGTTCAAGAAGAAGTGGCTGGAGATAGAGAAAAGACTGCTGATACAGTTCAAGATTGCAGTATCCAAGACTTAATGGATGTCATGATTGACAATGCTGATGTAACTGCTTTGCATAATGAATTTAATTTGTCTGAAGCAAATTTTAATAATATGCATATTGTAGTTTATGTGGATCCAGATGTCTCAGGTAGAGCTC
Source organism: Arctium minus (assembly GCA_954870635.1). Lineage (NCBI taxonomy): Eukaryota > Viridiplantae > Streptophyta > Magnoliopsida > Asterales > Asteraceae > Arctium > Arctium minus. The sequence continues at coordinate 7,136,225 of OX941096.1, read as the reverse complement.
ATGAGGTTGAAGAGTCGGAAGCAGCAAATGATATGAGATCTTTCTTCGCGAACTTCATTGAGATAAATTCAGATGATGATGAAGAAGTTAGATTTGAGAAAGTTTCTCAAGTTAAAGAAGAAGATTGCAACAATATCATCATCTTATCTGATACAGAGGATGATACTGTTTTCATGGATGCATCAGATACAAAAGAGGCTGAATTGTTATATGCTGATCTTCCGAGTCAAGGTGAGATTACAGAAGTTGATCAACCGTCGTCTACTCCGGTAACTAGTTCTGCTCCGACAACCAATATTCCGTCAAATGCATTTGAAGTTGGTGAGTCGTCTAGAGCTCAAGCAGTTATTCCTTCTTCTGAACCGGTAATTCCTCCATCTCTTCTAGAAGAAGGAGAAGCTTTATCTAGACAGCAAAGGCAGAGAAATCTACAGCAAAGATATATGTCTTCTAGACTCAGAACTGCTTTTCTTGAAGATATCCAAAGCAACATCTTTGTTTCTAGAAGAAGGACACTCAATATATATGCCATTCTTGGAGTAGAGAAAGAATCAGAAGCTTATCAGCGTGAGTACTTAGCGTTTATCAAATGCCAGCGTAAAAAGAATAACATCGTTGCTTCTCATCATCTAATAGTTCGAGTTCTCAGTGTCACAATTTGTAAGTTTATGAACATTTGGTATCCAAATCTTTAAGTGGAAAGAAGAGACTGCAAGCGATACATCTTTTCAGAGGCTGATTTCGTTGATCTTTCAATTAATGATGTTGAATTCCTATATGATCACTTCAGGAATCTTTATCACCGGACTCACGATGTTTCTCAAACTCTTTATGTTCTTAAATGATTCATTCGACGACAGATCCGATTTTATCGTGTTTTTGACTTCCAGATGGTCGTCGAAAGTTTTCAGCCTGTGGTTAATCTTGAAAGACCCAACGGGAGTTTGCAGAATCTAGAATCTTATCCGTTATTCACCATTATCAAAGATCCATACGGAGTAGTTTACAAGAACAACTCAAGTGAAAAATGCTTTCTACGATTTGATGAAGTTGGATATTACTCTGATGGAACTCTAAAGGTGATCAAACTTCAGTTGGAGCATCGTCTGCAAGAGGCTAGAAGAAAGTTTTTGGAAACAAGAAAAGAGTCATATATGTTTGAAAACGATGAAATTCGTCTGATCCGTAGATCTTTGGACACTATTCAAAATAGACTGAATCTTCGTTCAACTCTGCGATGATTGGAAGTGTTAGTTAGGCTGAACAGACTACGTCAACGAGAAGAACGTCAATGATCCTTCAAAGTCGCCTAGATGGTCAATGCTGTTTTTGAAGATTGTTTTTTTTAAGACCTCGGCGCCAATGATTACTAAGGGGAGATTGTTAGATCTGATTTTATAGTAATCATTGTATTTATTTTACTGCTTTCAGTAGTGTTATCTGTTTTGTTAGTGCCTTGTGGTATTTAAGTCCCCTTGGCTTGTTAGTTTTGTAAGAACCGTACACTGTTTGAATACAAGTTACTATTACATTTGGAGCGCACTTTCTCTCTCTAGATTCTCTCTCTACGATCTTGTGATCTTGGCTCATCAGAGTATTTGTCCCCCCCTTTTTGTTGGTCTTTAATTTGAGTATCAATTGGGTGGTTGATCAATGATCCTGCCTTTTTGTATACTTTTGTTCCATGCTTTTTTATCAAGATAGTACATTGGTTTTTTATCACCGATCAAACCAATGATGCTATCTATATGGAACCTTCTCGTATTTTCTACTCAGTGTTTCTATGTTTAAAGGAGTTATAAGGTTGTCTTTATGTTGGGTATTTTTTATTTTGCACAACTGTTGCTTCCTCCTTTTTCATTTTGGTCTAAAATATTGGCTTGCATCTTCTCTCTGGGACAGATTGGTATTTGTGAATAGGGGTTATAAGGTTGGTGTTGCTGTTATTCTTGTAGCAACCATTTTGGGTGTTATAAATGATCGGTCAGAGTTTTACTATCCTATTTCTTGGGCTAACTTGGCTACTGTGGCTTATTTGAGACTTGGCAACTTTGGCGAATTTGGTTATTTATGGTTTGATTTGAAGTTAATCTGGTATGGTGAATATGGCTCCTATGTATTATGGCAACAATGTTGGTATCAATTATGAAGGCCTATACCTAATGAGATTTGGATGACTGTTCCTTACTGTCTTCAGCAACCCAGCCTACTCCCATATATGGTGGGAATTTGTGAATGACTGCATGCTTTTTGGAGGTATCATCTTCTACAAATTTGGCAATTAGACTTTCTAATTTTTGGTTACTACATTGGTATTCCAATATTTGTCTCCATCTATTTTTCTTGGTCTTGAAATTTGTTCCACTAATTTTCTGGATCAAGAACTTCTCTATTTTTGATTTGATCATAGTCTAAACAGTTGGTGGCATAAGGGGGGTTATATTGTGTCAATGGCCTTGGGCTAAATTGACCACAATCTGTTGCTATTTTTTATCTACAAGTTCAATTGGTTGGAATCTATATCCCATTATTCCCATCGTAATTGGTTTTTTTGGTGGAGGAGTTCGGAGGAAATATATAAGTGGTAGGTGGCTAAAGGAAGTAAAGGAAGTAGATTTTTTTCATTTGCATTGACTGTGATTTGAGTGTTCTACAAAATTGGGGATCTGATAGGATTAAAACGTTGGGCTATGGAAAAATAGTTGACGATATGATTATGGCCTTTTTATTTTCATTCATATAGGCTTATCAAATAATAAGAGTGTTGGTGTGGGATGAGCCGAGATATATTTCCTGTGTTTGGGCATATTCATCATTGGAAATTATCAGTAAGAGTTAGTCCAAGATATCAAGCAATTTGGGTTTTTTTTGAAAATTATCAGATTGGGCTAGCATGATGGGGCTTATTACCCTTCTTTGGATTCCATTGGTTATAATCTCCAGATGGGCTTTTATTTTTTCAATGACCGGGCTGATCACTATCAAGACACGGTGGGCTTTGATGTTCAATTTGTTCGTGATTGCAACATTTATTGTGTTAACTTTGAATTGCCCTTTTTTCCACTTCTTTATTTATTTATTTATAATTATCTAAAATTAGAAACCATTCACTTCTAATTTTTATTTTAATATGAAATTGTTTTAATCTATGTTTAGTTTTATTACAGATGTGGCATTCGGATTTGTTACTAGTGTGGAAAAAAGCAGAATCTTCCATTGGTGCAACCATCGGATTTTATTAGATTATTTCCTAATTCTCTGTTTATTGTTTTCTTTATTTTACTTGACATATTTTTTCTATGATATTAAAAAAGAAAATAAAACTAATTATGAACGTAAAAGCAGTTATAACTTACTACAAGCTTTTCAAATTTGCAGAGCCGCATTCATTATAATGATGTCCCCCTTCCTTCGAGACCTAAAAAACAAAAACAATACAGATCAGATTCGAATATATTGTAATCAATCATTAAATCACGGTGATTAACAATAAACTTACAGTGGATTGAATATATTGTAATCCATCATTAAATCACGGTGATTTACAATAAACTTACAGGGGATTGAGTATATTGAAATCAATCACTAAATCACGATGATTAACAATAAACTAACAGTGGATTGAATATATTGTAATCAATCACTAAATTACGGTAACTAACAATTAACTTACAGTAGATTGAATATATTGTAATCAATCACTAAATCACAATGATTAACAATACACTTACAGTGGATTGAAACACATAGATTGCAAGTAGAGCCAAAAGCATCATGGTTGTTTGTTGGAGAGAGGAAACAGGGAAGCGGGAAAGGTTTAATGGAAAAACACAGGGTAAAGTGGTATATATAAGAGTAAAGTTCAGTTTTAGTCATTTTTGCTATTTTCATAATTTTCTATTAAAATAAAAAACATATTATATTTTTAATTTTAAATCGTAAAAAAATTTAATTGTTTAATTATAAAAATACCTATATTTTTAAAATCATTTCCTCGCTGGTATTTTGGATGCACAACTTTTTTTAGTTTTTTTTAATAATTTTGTTAGTTTGTAACGAGCAATGTCACCACAGATCTCCCACGAAACCATCACCAACAACAGATTTACAAAACAGATCCTAAAAATCTAGACCTCTATCATGTAAGAAGAAGAAAATTTACTTGTGAATCTTTCCTCAAAGCTCTATGCCTAAAACTCTCTCCATATTCGCCAAAACAACGTGATTCTGAACCGCTTTCTCGTTCTTGTACTCCTGAACTGTTGAAAAAAGGTTTTTCATTTTGCCAGAAAATTAAAGTTTTCAAGGGATATTGTTAAGGCATTTATCACCCGTAATTTTAGGTAAAAAAAGGCCACCCGGACGTTTTTGTTAATTATAAATGGCGACTGTTTTGTGGAGAAATCATTATTTAAAGTGCCTTATAGTATCGGGGGTATTGGCGTTGAAAAAATCGAGTTTCGAGGCTTGATTCGGGCACGACTACAATGCCCGACGACTATGACAGTGTCATAGTCGCACTTGTCATTGTCGCAACAAAAGTCAGAAGCCCAGGGTGCCAGACGACATTGCGAGGCGACAAGGCCCAAGGCTGGGCCTTGTCGCTGGTCAATGTCACACAAGAGAGGCAGGGCGCTGTTAAGTCAGATTTTTGAACCTTCTTTCCCATTGCACTCTTCCAAACTTCCTCTATTCTCTCCCAAACCATTTTCCTTCTTCCCCCTCATACCCTAACTCATTTGGGGTCCATTTCTTAAGTTCTTAAGGTGTTCCATCATCAAATGGTAGATTGGAAGCTATGGCAAAGAGCTCACCATTGTCATCTTCAACCTCAAGCTTCATTTTTGGGTTTTCTAGGTTTTCATCAAAACGTAAGTTTATCCTCTCTATTTCTAAACCTTATTATAAGATAAAAATGCTCTCTTGATGATTTCCTAGTCATTGGTTTCTCAAATTTTGGATTTGATGGTTTTGGAGAATTTAGGTCAAAAATTAATGTTTTGGTCAAGTTGGGGATTTTGATGTAAAATGTTTGGGGATCGATTCTTATTGGTTAAATGAGTATATTCATGGTTGGAAACTTGTGAATTAAGGTTTTGGAAGGTTTTTCTTGTGGATTCAAGTTTCTTCAAGGAAGCTCAAGTTGGGGAAAAAATCTAGATTTAACTTAAATCTAGCAAGGTGGGTTCAAGTTGCTTTGTGAAAACGGTGTACATGCCAAAATGCCTATTTTAAAGTGTTTGTACGTTTTACATGAAAATTATCAACTGTTGAGTTATTTGGCGAATCTTGATTATTTGAAGTGTTTTATTTTATAAACTTTGTAAAACACCCACGTTAGGGATTTTGAGCATTTTGACAAATAAATCATATACATTGGTATTTTAAGGATTTATTTCACGAAGTCGAATTTGAGTATAAATACATTTTATTGTGCGTTTTAGATAAGTGTTTGATTTTGTGTTATGGGACGTTTTTGAAGGAATAAACAATATAAACTCACTTGGAAAATGATTTGTCCCAACCTAAACTACGTTGGAGTCGATAATATATATTTTGGAGTATGGGTTACACAGATAAGGGTTGTTTACGTTTGATTTCATTTTATGATTTTCGACGTTGGGTCTTTGGATTTGTTGAGCTTATGGCTCGGTTTGGATTTTGTTGGGTCTTGGGGACACTTGTCCAATTTCTATAGGAATCACTTCAACCCTCAAAAGGGTATCTACCCTCTTCTTTTGGCCAAAGATGCGGCAAGATGTAATCACCCATATTTGGAATGGAATCATTTGCCAAAAATGCAAAACAGAAACTGTGGCCCAGCCGAGATTACTACAACCACTGCGTATTCCGGAGGCAATATCGGAAGATATAGCAATGGACTTCATTGAAGGTCTTCCAACGTCGCATGGTAAAGACATCATTTTGGTAATTATTGATCGTTTAAGCAAGTACGCCCACTTCATTGCCTTGAGTCATCCATTCTCTGCCATAGATGTTGCTAAACTATTCATGGATAACATCTATAAATTACATGGTTTTCCCAAATCCATTGTATCCGATCAAGATAAGATTTTCGTTAGTAATTTTTGGCAAGAATTGTTAGTATTGGAAGGCATATATCAGAACTTGTCCAACAGTTACCACCCTCAGACAGATGGTCAGTCTGAAGTGTTAAACAGATGCCTGGAAGGTTATTTAAGGTGCATGTTCCATGGAGAACCTAGGGAATGGGCCAAGTGGCTTCCTTAAGATGAATTTTGGTACAATACGAATTTCTAATCAGCCATCAATTGCACCCCATTTGAATTGGTCTATGGATGCGCTCCTCCTTTATATTTACCATATCTACCTGGTGAGAGTAAGGTGGATTCGGTATATCAGAGTCTGACAGCTAGGGAAGAAGCCATACAGTTGCTCAAGCATAACTTGCATAAGGCTCAAAACCGAATGAGACAAGCAGCAAACAAACATAGATCGGAGAGAGAGTTTGAAGTGGGAACTTGGGTTTACCTCAAACTACAACCTTATCGGCAGAATTCATTAGCTCGCAGAAATAATCAAAAGTTAGCAGCTAAGTATTTTGGTCCCTATCAAGTTATTGCTAAGGTTGGGAAGGTAGACTACACTCTTAAGCTCCCGGCGGAAGCTAGCATTCATCCTACTTTCCACGTTTCTCTGTTGAAACAACAATATGGTATAGTACATTACCTACTTCAGTTGCACCCTTGGTTGGAACAAGTAGTGTAATTGATAAAGTACCCGAAAGTGTTATTGATAAGAGGATGATTAAGAGGCAAAACAAGGCTGTCATTAAATGGCTTGTGAAATGGAAGAATAGGGCCACTAAGATACCACCTAGCAAAATGCTCACGAAATGGAGAGGTTGTATCCTGCATTTGATCCTTGGGGTCAAGGATCGTCTCATGGGAAGGGCAATGATATGAATGAGGGGTAATATGATGGGATGCTATAAGTATTTGGTAGTAGGAAGATCAAGCATCTGGTTATTATTTTGATGGGGGATACTCAATAGTTGTCTTTTTTCCTATATATAGATTGTATGGGTAAAATAATGGATATTGATAGTCCTAAAATCTAGTTTCTAATCACACACAAACAATCAAACAAACAACATATCACAATTACCTGTTTGATTCGATTCAATAAACCACAAGATTACACTTTCTCTCTCTAGAACTCTCTCTCTTCTACAGAATTTCAATTAGACAACTTAACTCTGTTAACTGACTCTATAAAACTGAAAAATAAAATCTATTTATACCAATTCCTAATACAAGGAAACTAAAATACAAAATACAAATACAAAGACACTTTGACTTTTATTACAAAAGACTTTGACTTTCACATGAGAGTTGACTTTCTCAGCTTTGACTTCTTGAACTTTGACCTTCAGTCTTCTTGATCTTGTATCCAACATATTTATGCTCTAACAGATATATAAAAAAGTATTACATCTCCTTCCTTTCAATCAAATTCCTTCCCAATCTGTCAATTTGTCTCTTTTAATTTCAGGATTCATTCCCCCAATTGAATCTCCAGATTAATCGGGTTCTGACTGAAAGTTAGGTTCCTCTATCCTTAGTTGGGTATTTTTTTGATCTGTATCATAAACAAAACCTTCATTGTTGGTTGTCAATGTCAATTTGAGGAAATTGAAACCCTAACAATGTATGAAGCCTGTCAACGTTGGTTTGCAGGAACTGATTTTGTTTTCTTCTTCTCTTGTTCTTTGAAGACTGTCAAGATCTCTCTGCATATATCTTCTTTTTTGCTACTTTTTTCCTTCTCCGGTTCACTGCTTCAATCTCGTTCTCTGCCTCAATCTATAGTTCACTTCGTTCACTCGTTCACTCGTTTACAATATCAGGTACATAAATTTCTGATTTTCATTTATGTATTTAGGGTACACAAATTCTGATTTTGAGGCACATGATTTTGTTATTATATTGTGGGGTTATCACCTATAATTGTTAATTTGCCACAATACCATCCACAAATTCCGATTTTCATTTATTAATTTGCCACAATATCACCTACAATTGTTAATTTGCCACAATTTAGGGTTCTCGATTTGGGGTTATCACCTACACACTTTTTGATGCCCATGATTTTTGTTAGTATATTGCAGTGAATTCACCTACAATTGTTATAGAAATTGTGTTTTATCCATGAAAATTCACTCATGTGATAGAGGGAGTAGGTTTTTTTTTGTCATGAAAAGCTTCAAAGGGAACCAAAGCCATACTAGTGTATGTCATATTCAACATTTCATAGATGGCAAAGCTAAAGAAACTTGAAACTTGACATGGCTGTAAATTAATGGGATGTAGGTAATAAGCACAATTGCAACTACCTAAAAACTAAAGTCGTCCTTTGTATAGATCTTGATCTTTTTCCATCAATCAAGCATTTGTTACATCTAAATTCATTTTGGTAACTCATCACTCTAGCAACAAATAAAACTAATGGTGTTTGTATTTGAACAAAAATAAAAACAAAAAATGATCTTATATATTGAAACAGAGAAGGTTTTTCTTATAGCAATAAAAGACATGGCATTGTCACTTTAAGAATTGTAGGTTGAGTTTACCAACAATCAACTAGTATTTAAAGCATGTCTTTGTCGCTATAGGTGCTCTAGATGGAACCCTAATGCATGTAGTTGTGCCTAGTGATCAACAAGCAAGGTAAAGAGGATGAGGGAATGTTACCAAAACGTTTTAGCAATTTATGATTTTAACATGATATTCACGTTTGTTTGGATTGGATGGGAAGACATTGCACATGATTCTAGAGTCTTGAGAGAACTTGCGTTTAACCCAACTTCGGGATTTCCGTTTCTTCCATCATGTAAATATTTCTTTTGCTTAACTTTAAAAGATTATTATTTTTCTATATTTTTAAAGTTGTATATGTAATTGCAGATAAATATTATCTTTGTGATTCCACATATACTTGCACCCGAGGATTTATGACTCCATATCGCAATACAAGGTATTGGTTAGCAGATTTTCGACGTCAGCGTGCATTAACCAAGGAAGAAATGTTCAATCATGCTGATGCGCAACTTAGAAATGTTATCGAACGTGCATATGGTGTCCTGAAAGCAAGATTTCCTATCCTAAAGCAAATGACTCCGTATCCTTTTTCAAGTATAGAAATATGTGGTGATTGTTCGTTTCGCGATTCATAACTTTATAAGGAAATGCAATATCCAACATCAATTACTTATGGAATATGACGAGAACACCATGTTTACCGCTGCTCAAGAACAACATGAAGGAAGCAATGAAATAGAAGTGGATGAAATGGAATGTATTTCTCAAGACAATGAATATATGACTAATTTGTGTAATCAGATTGCAAATCAATTAGTGTTCAATGCTTCAAATTAAGATTTGTACACAAACTGTTGAAGTTTAATTTATTTTCTTGGTAAAATATATTTTAGTTATGAAATTTGTAGTTTTCGTTCATTCAACAATTATTCAAACATAATATTTGAAAAATAGTTGTATTATATTTAGCATTTCACTATATATAGGGTTATAATGGTCATTTGTTCTCGATCAGCACCAAATCCGGAATATTTGGTAAACAAACATTTTCCATACATCACTTATTTTAGACAGAGTCACTTACTCTGGTCAGACCTGGTCAGATCTCTTTCAGACAACGCTTACCATTGTTGTTAAACAACCCCTTAGACCACAACGATCCATTAAGATCCATACGAATTGGTTCAGTTGTAGTGGATTAGAATTGGCTCGATTAGTAAACTGAATCGTTAAAAAGCATAAAAAATTGAGTTTAATTTGCATCCAAGATAAAATGTCTAAAAAAGATGCATATGAATTATGCATAAGATTAAATCTTGTTTTTAAATACATACATTTTTAGGCGAAATTTTGACGGAAGCATTATTCTCTAGTCGAAATTATGTCGAAAACGTATTTAATTATTTTCGATGGAAGCATCACGAGTCCATAAAAAATTCCTCGAATGTTACATTCCATTGAAAATCCCACAGAAGATAAAAATTCATGGAAAATCTCTCGAATAAATGAAGTCGTCGAAAATCCCTCGAAAGTTACGGAACGTTCAAAAATCTCTCAAAAGTTACAGAACGTTTAAAATCCCTCGAAAAGTTCACTCAACATTTCGTCAGAAATCCTACGAAAGGGTTGTCGAAAGTCGCTTGGAATTTTCATGTGTTTTTCGATGAAACTGTTTTGTCGAAAATTTCGTTGAAAACCTCCCAAAACCCCCCATTTTCGTCCACACTCTCATCGATGAGATATTCCTTCAAAAATTCACATTTTCGACAGATTTTTGACGGAAAATTTCATCTAAAATAACTCTCTGTTTTGTAGTGAAAAAGTTTGAAATCTCACATTGTAACCCCTCTGACAAGACCATATATATAATATACATCAATCATTGCAACGTGATAAATCTCTTCTTTCTTTTTTCTCCCAAACTTACACAAACAACCCTTGACCAATAACACAATGAAACATGATATATCTCGATTCGGATGTTTTATTTTATTTTTTGTCCTTGTCGATCTTAATAATACGGTTTTGTGTGGTTTTGAGAAACCGATAATATCTTTTTATGAATTTGTTTAATTTATTTTTTATATTAATTTAAGTTAGGTTCAATAATGATGTAATTTTTTCTCGATTTCTCAAAACAAGACAAAACTGTATTATAAAATCGACAAAGACAAAAAATAAAATGAAACACCAGATTGAGATACGTCGAGCTGCATTATACGAGTACACTTCTAGTTTAAATAAAATCAATAATTAAATGAGATGGACATTATCTTAATTAGAGAAACTTGAATAATGAAAAATAATCTTAATTGATATTTCCTAAGTAGATAAAGTTCTTGTAAAAGAAGTAAACAAGATTAAGCTCTTTTTGAATTGGGCTTATTTTCTATCTGTTTACGTTTATCCCACTAATCTATGAACGAGTCTATTAATTCTTGTACAGTTGTATTTGTTTAACGTCAATCCCATTCCTACAATAGTGATATGTTTGATTCATTATCCTTCAACTTACTCAAATTTGTTGGATTTTAAGTAGGTTTTATGTTTTTTGATTTAATTTTCACTACTAAGAATTCTTCACAAGGTATTGAAGCTTATACTCTTGCTCCCGTATATAAATAGAATTTATTCTCCTTTATTGATGACATTGACAAAATTTCTGCTTTATATCAGAGTTACATTTGGATTTTATACAAGATATTATTTTAGATTTTCAATTAAAAGCTAAAGATTATTTGTTATTCTAAATGATCGAACATTTCTATTTGAAATCGTTTGAATAGAACTATAACATTTTATAATAAAATATTTTTTACATAATTAAAATTAGAGTCCTTTAAAAAATTATATATATATATATAGATAGATAGATGGAGACGAGTCAACAGTTTGTTGATTCGATCTCCACCGTTTAAATTTATACAAGATTTGATCTTGTTTAAATTCATTTTAACTATCCAGCCCAACTCCTTTAACCCACTCACCATCCCATGCCATGATTTCTATCACACTTCTCTTCAACCCCAACGATCCTCCTCCAGCTTCCTCAAAACCGCCTAATTTGTCTCCCCCACTCCTCCAACCCAACGAACCATCTATCCCAACCATAAATGGTGACTGATAGTGATTCATTGAGCAACAAATCAATGGAGAAGATGCCAAATTGACTGGGGCAGCAAACGCGATATGCATTTCACATTACCCATGGAAAAATTAACACAAATTACTAGGGATTTGGAAAGCTCCGATTCTATCGATCAGAAGATGGAGAGGGAGAGAAAGAAAAAATAAACAAAAACAAAAGTGGGGCATGATCAAATTATCGTACAAAGTGAACCCATTGGAAAGTCCGTAATGTGAGTCTTCATCTCTTATTTCATCATCCTGCAATTTCACAAGTTATCTGCTGCTGGATTTTGTCTAAATCCCAAATTGGCTCCGTAATTTTCACATCTCCATTGTTTTCTATGAAAATCACGTCTTCAAAAACAAAAACTGTGAATTTTGAATTTCAAAAGTCAAAATAGACATGCAAATTAGACGAAATGTTGATACGAACATTAACAAATACGAAATTCTTATATGTTTATTTCTTCGTTCTCAAATTGATTGCATGTTCATCGTTTTCGGTGTTGAAAGTACGATTACTATAACATATCAGTTTCTGGGAAAATATCAATGTTTGAATTTTCAAGAATGCAATGATCATGAATGTTTGTATTTTACTGAAAACACCTCTACACATGTTAAACTATTCAGACTACTCGTGGGTATTTGATTAATCTCAAATTGATTCGATATTATCATGTTTTCATCACTTTTTGTGTGAGAATCATTAGTTTTCTCTAGCAATGTAGTTCTTTAAATAGTCAATATTTGACTTTTGTGGGTCAAAATAGACATGAATGTATCTTGGAGGAAGATATTGATTGTAACACCCGTGATTTTCGGTAATCAATGGTCACCCGGATGTTTCCGTGACCGGTAAATGGGGGGATTATTTTGGGATGACGCTATCAAAAGCCCCTTAGCGTATCGAGAGTGTTGCATGTCGAAATAAATCAAAATTCGAGCTTCGGGGAGTCTGGGCGAAAGTGACAGCGAAAGTGACATGTGTCACAATCGCGTGTCACACTCGCCGTCGGGATCGAGACCTCATTAAACCCATTTTCTCACCTTTCTCATTTAATTTCTTAACCCACACTCTTCTAAAATCTCTCTCAACCGAACCTCACCCTCTCATATGAACCCTAAACCATTTTTGGGAGTTTTTCCTGTAAAACCTTGTACTCTCTCATCATCTATACTTGTAACTTCAACATCTTGAGCAAGATTCAAGTGTTCATCACCATTTCTTGAAGATTTCTAAGTTTGGGGGTTTTTGCTCAAAAACCTAAGTATAAGTTCATTCCCTCCGTTTTTAAGCTTCTTTATGAGTTATAATCACTCCATGGATGATTTCCTAGTATTATGTTTCTCCAATTTCGGTTTGGAAGATTTTGGAGGAGTTAGGTCAAAATTAGGGTTTTGGCCAAATTTGGGGATTTAGATGTAAAATGTTGAGGGGACTATTCTAGATGGTTGAATAACTATATTCATGGTTGGAAACTTGTGAATATAGGTTTTGGAAGGTTTTGCTTGCGGATTCAAATTTCTTCAAGGAAGCTCAAGTTGGGTAAAATCTAGATTTAGCCTAAATCTAGCGAGGTGAGTTCAAGTTGATTTGTGAAAATGGTGTACATGCCAAAATGTTTATTTTAAAGTGTTTGTGTTATACCTCAAATTGTTAACTGCTGATAAGTTTTGGTTATTTGGATATATCTAACTTTATAAACTTATGTAACACGCAACTTTGTGATTTTTGGGCATTTTGACAAATAAATCATTTCGATATGTTTCTTTGATGATATAATATATAGATGGAGTCCATTTGATGTAAAGGTCATTTATATGAACTTGAACTTACAACTATTTGGAAAATGTATATAATTGTATTATGAGGCATTTTGGAAATATAAGGGTAAATAGTCCATTTGGAAAATGGCTTGCCTCAACCAATGTTGAGTTTGAGTTAATTATACTTTTGGTCGTTGTGTCTACATCACCGTCGGTTAAACGTGTTTTAATGTTTACAAATGCTTTCGTCGGAGATTTACGTAAACTATTGGGTCGTTGGCTCGGTTTTGACTAAATGGAGTCTTGAGGACATTTGTCCGGTTTAAAAATAGTTGTGGAGTTTTGGAGTATGATGGCGTTTAACTCATGCCATTTGTGAGTTACATGTTTTGGATGCTTTGGTCATTTAATTGGAGACATGTAATGTTAGACAATGTCGTATTGGATCCATAGGCACGTAAGTCTGTCTGTTTTTTAGGCCTGAGATTTTGGTTACAATTATTGACCGCTTGGGTTCACTAGCGAGTAGGCAATAGGTGGCGCAATGTTGCTGAGTTGAAATTCATCTAGACTGGATAGGCACCCATGTTCGTAAGTCCTTGAGGTGGAACTCAACGGAGTATAGCCAGAGGCATAAACGGGTTGAGGATTCTGATGTCTCACATGGCATGGGAACTAGGTTCGGGATATGTGGTGAAATCCAGTAACATCACGGGTGACCCCATTTACGTGTTCTCGTCACCCAAGATGGAAACGGGTCTCCCCTTCGTCGTCCATTAGCATTTTAAATATTAACGTCATACTTTATTATCGTTGGTTGTGTAGTCGACGGTAAATGATGGCCTTAATATTGGGTTTCCCCCACGTATATTAAGGTTTGAATGAAATATGTCATCTCCACGTTTCGGTATTTGATTTTGTCCCATTTTATGGTTGCGTGAGTTTTGGATCTAATGTCTGTGTTCATGGTGATATTTATTTATATGGATTTTCATCTATGGTTTTATGAGTTGTGCCCGTGTTGGGTATTTCGAGATATAAACTTTACCCGCGTTTTATAAAATTTGGAGTCCTCTCTCTATTTTCTTTTTAGCAAATTTTGGGTTGAACTTAAATTTACGAAAGAACGTTTTATATTGGGATCTTCGCCTTTAAAACAGTTTGGTTTGGTTAACGATTAACTCGGTGTCTCCTTCGTTTAAAATGCATAATTATTGATAAACGAGTCGTTTTCATAAGTAAAGCATATCATTTTGAAAGATTATGATTTAATTGCATTCTTTCTTTGTAAACGATTAATTTATATATGTTGAAAACTCTTGAGCTCACTAGGCGTTAAGTCTAACCTTTTTATTTGTCGGCATGTGCATCAGGTTCAGTTGGGGTTTTGGTTCTAGTAGTACTATGAAGAGATGTGGTGTGCTTTAGTTTTTCACAAGTGTAAGTAATTGGTGAAGTAGCACCCGTCCTTATATACTGTATGTAGAGAATAAATTGTGTGTGTTGAGGTTAAACCTTAAATTGTGATTGTTTATGAACCATTTATTGATGTATTTAGAAAATTTTTAATAAGTTGTTATTTCCATATTTGAGGGTGTTACATTGATGTATGTTAAAAGAATTGTCTTGTGGGTGTATCTCTCGAACTTATTTTGTAATCATCACATTCCAAATCATTTTTGTGAACATCATCGATATGCATTTTGTTTCCTCTTATCGAACAAAACCAAAAAATTGGAGAATTTCTAAATTTCGTGAACGTTGTTTATGTTAAATGAGCGACAAATCACATGAGAGACGATCATAAAGTTGTTTTGATGCTTATGTTTTTCAGAGATTCTGTTGCGGCGGTAGATTGGTGTTTGGTCCGGAAAAGAAACCTTGGTTGGTTTATAATTATGTTGAGTTCTTATATAACTTTTCTTATAGCTTTTGAAAGTTTGTACCTTACATAAGGCTTCAATTAGCAGGTTGACAGAGTTGTTGACAAACTCATAACAAGATAATTTTGTGGAATCAACATGTCCTCATTAAGGCCTTAATAATACAAAGCCCCGATGACGGCCAATTCGACTCTCACTTAAGCGAGCAAGGTGATAAGGACCTGCACATGGATGTACAATTCGCAAGGCCAATATATCTTGTGGATTTTTCAATTTGTTGGCAGATTGTAATCGAGTGTTGTGGTGGAGGAAGTGTTGCTGATTTAATGAATGTTACCGATGAGCCTTTAGAGGATTGCCAAATAGCATATATAATGTACGTTCAATTTAAATTCATTTAACCATTATATGAAATTTAGTTCTATTGTTACAGGTTAACTATAGATGGAACAATAGCCTAACGTTGTGTGATATCGTCTGATTCATCTTGATGATTACGAACCCAAAATCTTTACTCCCAAGGTAACCAAAACTCTTAAACGCTCTATTTTTTGCAATTATCTTGAATTATTTTACTGTTTGTTGCTAATTCGAAATTTAATTCATTGATTTTATCATCCAACGAGGGTAGAGTACTAGCTTGATTAGCTTTGATGTTTACAATCTTAAGGTTGTTCGTGCAAAAACGAGGCTAACTATAGCCAAAAAGAGACGATAAGCATTCAATATACATATTTTTGACATGATACAACTATTTCATACAAGATTTGAGAGATCCTAACTTAAAATTTGTGGGGTGATAATTTACCTTCTGAACAAGTTTGGCCTATTCTCTATAATTTTGTGTTGCTTGCTTTTTCTCTTATTTGTCATGTTTTAAGGTATCAAAGCGATTGGAGGAACTTAAGAAGGAGTATCCAGCTGCGTGAAAAGGAAAATCTTACTTTGTAAATACCTGGAATTCGATTCTTTCGGAGGATCATTTTTACACAAGTTTTTATTCAATTAGGCATTAGAATCTTGAAATGATTTTGACAAGTTTAGTTTCAGAAATCTTTAATATTGGGCTTCATGTTTGTAAGGGAATCATTATGTGATAAACGAGGTATGCGAACGCTTTAGATACCCATTTGCTTGATAGTCAAAAACTCATTAAACTACATGTCAAGTCAAATATTGCCTTCTTTTTGGTGTTTCTGCTGAGGTGCTTAAAATAGTTGTGATGATAGCTTTGATCTTCTATTGATATGCATCTAAAATTTAATGTAATGCAAATGCTTGGTGTGTAATTAAGTGTATTTTTGTTTTTGGTGACTTGTAAGTATGTCTTGTGTTGGTTAGTTTCAAGAATTGACATTTTTTCTGTTTACTTAGAATGACACTTAAGGATTTACACCTTAATTTATATTAAAGTCATGTCGTGTACCCAACTAATGATGCTAAGAAAAATAATTTAAAAAAAAAAAACTAAATTTCAAGGTGGGGGACTATATGCATCATTATTCATGTTTGTCCAATTTTTTCTTTGAGTTGACATATCACTCGAGCAAGGGATAATAAACCTGTAACAATTGACAATTGACAATTGAGCTTATTGATGCATAGATTAAAGTCATGTTGTGTACCCGACCAACGGACGGGTATAAAACTAGTTAATAATAGGGGTTGAAATTAAAACAAAGTGAAGAGGACGATACGGGTTTCAACCCGACTTGACCAGATATAATCCGACCGAAAACCTGAAAGCGTACGACGTCGCGATGCAACCCCAATTTCTGATATGGGAATTTTTCCATCCATAATCATTAGCAGACCAACGTGCTTTTCCGATCGTATAGTTTTCATATTGACCCAACAAATTAGTGTAGTTTATCATGATCGTTTCCGAAGACGAACATCTGGCTCACTTTTTAGAATCTGGGATACTTTAAGAGATCTCTGATCAGGTAACACGTAATTGGTTTGTTCAAGATGACCAATTATATTTTTTAATATCGTTATGTAGAATCGAGTTTTTTTTATGTATTTGTGTATGAATTAATATATTATATGACAAATTTTGGTCGGTTATATGAACCCTGGGGCTAAAATTGGATGTTGATTTGAGATTCAGGTGGTGCTACTGCTAATTACTCATATAAGTTTGAGAGTCAAACACGCTTATTTTAAAATACAAGTTGATGTAGATCTACTTGATTCCAGCAATAAACTTATAACTGAATTAAAGAATACAGAAGCATCACAAATTGATTAATTAAAAGGTGTTAATTTGTAAGTAAAATTAGTCAGGTCTGACTGAAAACAGAGAACAGATATTTACTAATTGTTATATAACAGATGGAAGTTATGCACCTTTACTGTTATTTTCCGATTTTTATGTTAGTTGTCTTCATATAACGTGTCGGAGACTAGAATTTTCAAGCTGCATATGGAAGAAATAGTTTGAAACTATATAGCCTCACGAACATAACAAAATCATTATCAATCTCATTTTTTTAGCTCAAGGATTACAAATCATATTCAGCCATGTTAATCATGGTGTAAATTTTGAAGTTGAATACCTTGAGGAACTTGTGAAGGACGTGGCTGTCGTCCATATATGAAGCCAGTGATATTCGCATCCTCTATTGTTGATAGCCTTAACCTGGACAATTTGTCCTTCACTGAATCACGGTACCTCCAAATGAGAAGTGTTATTATCACTAACACAAATGCTATGACAATGCTCCATTTCCAGTTACTATTATTTTGCCTACGAGGTGGAGGTGTGATCAGCGCTGGAGGTGATGCGTGTGGCGGAGGTCAGAGTTTTACTATCCTATTTCTAGGGCTAACTTGGCTACTGTGGCTTATTTGAGACTTGGAAGCTTTGGCCAATTTGGTTATTTATGGTTTGATATGAAGTTATTCTGCTATGGTGAATATGGCTCATATGTATTATGCCAACAATTTTGGAGGCCTATACCTAATGAGATTTGGATGACAGTTCCTGACTGTCTTCAGCCTTAGTCCAGTATGTGGTGGGAAGGAATTTGTGAATGAATGCAAGCTTTTTGGAGGTATCATCTTCTTCAAATTTGGCAATTTGACTTTCTTATTTTTGGTTGCTACATTGACATTCCAATATTTCTCTTCTGGATCATGATCTTCTCTATTTTGGATTTGATCATAGTCTAAATAGTTGGTGGGTGGCATAAGGGGGGTTATACCGTGTCAATGGCCTTGGGACAAATTGACCACAATCTGAACACAAAAGCAGTTATAACTTATTAGAACTTTTCAAATTTGCAGAGCCGCATTCATTATAATGATGTCCCCCTTCCTTCGAGACCTAAAAAACAAAAACAATACAGATTAGATTTGAATATATTGTAATCAATCACTAAATCACACTGATTAACAATAAACTTACAGTGGATTGAATATATTGTAATCAATCACTAAATCACACTGATTAACAATAAACTTACAGTGGATTAACAATACACATACAGTGGATTAACAATACACATACAGTGAGCATAGAGATTGCAAGCAGAGCCAAAAGCGCCATGGTTGTTTCTGTTTGTTGGAGAGAGGAAATAGGGAAGCAGGAAATGGGAAATAATTTTAGTCATTTTTGTTATTTCTTAATTTTATATTAAAATAAAAAATATATATTATATTTTAAATTTTAAATTGTAAAAAAAAATATTAATTGTTTAATTATAAAAATACCTATATTTTTAAAATCGTTTCTTTTCATGTATTTTGGATGCACAACTTTTTTTAGTTTTTTTTAAATAAATTTTTTTAGTTTTTTATAAGGGTGTTGCTTTCCCTACCCCCTATTAAACCCATACCCCCTCCTACAACTCTATCTCCCTCACACATCTACAACATACTTTCAAAAACATTACTTTTATTTGATTTTTAATATATAGTTATATTTTATACCCCTATAATTATTTATTTAATTTATTTTATACCTTTTACTTTTCTAATTATCATTTTACACTATTACCATATTAATACATATAATCGTATATTAACTAAAATACGTTTTAATTTTAACAAGTTACACCATTACAATCGTCTCTTCGATACCTTCGAAATGAGCCCAATATTGAATATTTTTGGAATAAATTATTTTATTATATGTTAAAAAATACGTTTTAAAATAAGTTAAGGAAATCGATATACATATAATGAAAACAAAATCATATGTGATCTGTAACAAACACAATTAAAATTAATATATAATATCACATGTACTGCAAAACGTAATTCATAATTTTCATCAAATCATATGTGATTCACAATGAATTAATTTTTTTTAAAAAAATGTTTTTCTAATCATATATGATTTAAAATTTGAAAAACAATTATTCAAATTAAACATTGAAAAAAAAATAATGAAAACAGAATCATATGTGATCTGTAGCAAATGTCGATTAATTGTGGATATCACATGTGATTAATTGTGGATATCACAAATGTCGATTATTTTGGGATATCACATGTCGATTAATGAAAACATAATCATTCGATAGATATATATATATATATATATATATATATATATATATATATATATATATATATATGATTTGAAATAAAGTAAAGTAATTGATTTGAAATAAAGTAAAGTTATTGATTTGAAATAAAATAAAACAATTCGATATATATATCGAACGAACGATTCATTCGATATATATAACATTCTTCCCCCCTTCCCCTCTCTTTATCTCTCTCTCTCTCTCTCTCTCTCTCTCTCTCTCTATATATATATATATATATATATATATATATATATATATCAAAGTTGCAGATGACAAACATGAGATAAGATTTGACACCAACATCAGAATTTGTGACCAACCAGGTACAATATTACGATAACTAACATTTATGTTAATTTTAACTTACGGGTACAAGTGAAAGTTATAACAAAATATAATAATTTCAGGTGTTCGAATCTCGAGAAGAAATAACTGACTGGGTGCGTAATGTGGGACTTTCGGTTGGTGTCGTTGTTACCAAAAGATCTAAGGTACAATATATTATAATAATATAATTAAATCAAAAAATATTCAATATTTGGCTCATTTCGAAGGTATTGACGAGACGATTATAATGGTGTAACTTGTTAAAATTAAAAATTACTTTTTTAACGTATTTTAGTTAATATACGCTTATATGTGTTAATATAATGAAAATGTAAAATGTAAAACTAAAAGGTATAAAATAAATCAATCAAAAGAGTTCAGGGACCAAAATTGTAATTATGAATTAAAAAACAAAAAAAGAACTATTGTGAGGGGGGAGGGGGTGGGCTTTTTTTGCAAGGGGGGTATACTTAGATTTTCCCTTTTTTAAATAACTTTTCTTAGTTGTTAACCAGCAATCTCGCCACAAATCTCCAAGGAAATCATCACCAACAACAAATTTACAAAGCAGAACCAAAAAATCTAGACCTCGAAGAAGAAAATTTACTTGTGAATATTTCCTCAAAGCTTTACACCTGAAACTCTTTCCATCTACGCCAAAACAGCGTGATTCGGAACCGCTTTCCCGTTGAACAACCTGAGGCTTCTCTTTGACCTGCTTCGCCAGATCTTCCTGACTAATCTTCTTATCAATCATCGATTTCTGAATCAACTTTCGGCGCCACCCTGTCGAGCGCCGCTGGCTCGACCGCCTCATCGAGCTTCCTAGCATAAACCGCGGTCGCCGGTGCTTTTTTGTTAGATCTGTCTTCGAATTTTTTCACCATCTAGACTTGAGCGTCGGATCGGAGGGCCTGTTTACGGCCTTGGGATCACGGAGGACTTGTGATTTTGGTCGGGATTTATGGATCACCACCGACTCCCAATCTTGCGACACCGCTCCGGTAGTTCTCGTCGGCATATCGTTACCTGAAAATGAAAATGAAAATGAAAATGAAAATGAAAATGAAAATGAAAATGAAAATGATGAGGGTTTGAGAGGTGGATAAGTAGTTATGAAGAAATGATATCAATGGCGTTAATGGCGGCCGGACGAGATTGAGTTTTTATATAGGGGACTGGATGGTCTCGAAAGTCCCTAATCTAAATGAAAATACAATTTGGAAAATTGTGAGTCTGGAATGTATTCTTTTTCCCCCACGACATTTAACTTTTTTTTAATAGAAAATGAGAGAGAAATTAGTTGTTTTAGCCATAGTTTGATGGTTTAACCTTCTAGCCACATTCTTTTTATTCTTACTGAAATAATTCATACATTCTTGAAAACCCTTCACATTTACGAACTCATGCAAAAAATAGAAAATATTTTATACTTTCAACCCCCTCTTCGTACACTAGGTTCGCAATTACGAACCTAGGTGTAAGGTGTAATATTTCAAATTTCAGATACATATTAAATTAAAAACAAAAGTTTAGGTTTGCATTTTGGTTCACTATAATTTAGGTTTCGCAACAGAAGTTTAGGGGTTGTTTGGCGATTGTTGAATGATTTAGTGCTCAAAATGATTAAGAGACTCTTATGATATAATGCAAAATGAAATATGTTTGTTTGGAAATTGTTCGGAATGAATTCAAGACACTTAATGGTTAAGGGAGACCCAAGATACAAAATTATTCAAAGGGTTTTAGAACCATTAAGAGACAGACTTTTTTTTGCCAAACATGATTCACCTCTTAGCGATTCAGAGGTTGCCTCTTAATCGAATCATTAAGAGGTTGCCTCTTAATGGAATCATTAAGAGGTTGTCTCGAGGTAAACAAACAACCCCTTAGGTTCACATTGACATTTAGGTAATGGGATTTCAATTTAATTAGTGTTCAACATCACGTGTTGCAAGGTGATTAAAACCCAAAACAATTTACATACCACTTTGTTCCAATCTTTCAACTTCCCACCAATATCAGACAACTCTAAATCAACCACAATTCACCATTTGAGAATACTCAATCCTCATGGTGCCACCTCAATACCCTAAGGTTTTCCATATATATATATATATATATATATATATATATATATATATATACTAGGCATATACCCGCGCACGATGTGGCGCGAAAAATCGTGAAATCGAAGGAACAATTGACAAAGGTATATATCAGCTCGCGAAACATCTCGAAATCAAAATGGAAACCATGTTTCATGTTAAGTTTGTATTCTTTGTCCGTATCGATACTTAGTCTATGAAGACATGGTGTTTGAGTCGCTCGATACACATATATAATATATGTGGATCATGCATCAATTCTAAAGTACTTTGGTATGCATTTTTATCTATTATGTATACTCTATAAATGTCATTAGTAGTTCAGTGCTTAATAAAAATGAATTGTGTGACCGGAGAATTGTAGACCTTCTATTATAAATCTATAATCAATCATATTTCATTTTTTTTTTGTCCATACTGATGTTAGTTGTATATCTTTACAATGTAGCTCGTTATAAATTTTGAATAAATGTAATTAAAAAAAACACAATATAAACATATATAGATTTGTAAACGTGGTTTTTCTTTTTCGCAATAACTGTTACAAATGTTTATCCATATACTATAGATGTATATAGTAAAATTGGTAAATATTTTATAATACTACTAAATCAAGAAATATTCAAAAATAAGCTTATTTGGAAAATATTGGCGAAAAAATAATAATGGTGTAATTTATAATAAAAATGGAACGTATTTTTAATGTAATTTAGTTGATCTATAATTATGTATTTTTAATATGCTAAAGATGAAAAAATAAAAACGTATGGATGAAAAAATTACACCAGGTTTTAATGTTTTAATTTGACAAACCCTAGTTGTGTACCCGCGTGATGTAATATTTTTCTAAACGGCGAGAGACGTGGCGATGAGGTCAAACCTCAAGCTTTAGAAGTCACGGCTAGGTTACGACGTTTTTTCAAGGCGTAACTTATTGAGACCTTTTTCTTTTCAAGGTGTAACTTATCCTGTCGACTTTCTAAAACAAGGGGTGGGAAAAGATATAACATGGAGGGAAGTGTGAAGAAAGATCAACCCGATGGTTTCTAATTGGTTTTCACATCTTCAACTTGCTTTCTCTTTTAACTCTTCGATCTCTATTTCTGCATTATTAAGCTTACTTAGAAGATCAAACTTCTTAGTTTTGACTTATCCATCTCTCTTTAACCCTTGAAGAAAAGCAATTAGGCTAGCACCACCATGAAACATATTATATTGTCTGTAATTCCCGTCCGTTTTCTCTTATCATCCAACCAGTTTCAAGGGAAAAGATCACTTGAAACATTAAAAAGCATACAATACAAGCTGGGAAACTGTCGAGTTATCAACGGAAAGAAAACGAAACATTCCTAATAAACTTAACAGGCGCTTTAAAATTTCAAATTTATTGTGCACTTAATTGGTACTTTTCTACATGTAATAGTGATTTGGTGAATAATCAAGAAATATTGAAGTATGATCATCATGGTACTCTTTAGAATAATTAAGAAATGTTGAAGTATGATCATCTTGGTACTACTTAAAATAATCAAGAAATGTCAAAATTTCAGCAAGAACTGCAACCTTATAATCAAAAAAAGCATTGCAAAACTCATCAATTTTTATGAAATTAATTCAGGTCAAGTAGCTTGAAGTTTAATATATTCTCCTAATGAGAGTGCATGATAGTTAAATAGGGATGATAAATCTCAAAACTATTCTTCAAAACAAACACAAACTAAGAGAACTCTACCTAAGTGGTGAGCTCCATGATGGCATTCACTATGACCCCATTGTCAGTTTTGAGAGCCTTGACCGCCTTAAGCCTCGAGACACTCGCTTGTGTCATCACCAGCTCGATGTCATGTGGTTCAACCCAGTCTCGTCCACTTCCTCGTCATTCGCCTGTGCAGCAGCGGCCGCAACGGAAATGTCGGATTTTCACATAACAGACCCCATATCAGGCATTCTGAACTGTTGGGCAACTTGAGTTTGCAATTATGAACTCAGATCATCAATATTTGCCTCCTTAAATATGACATAAGTTTCTGAGTTTGGGCTCTTGAATACGTCCGACTTTGAGATGAAAGACATGATATGTATCGTCATAAATAAAAAACCGTTTCAATGCTATATGAATAGAATCTTTTATAATTTAACAAGGAAAGAGATAAGTGGCTTACATTTTTGGCTCTTTTAATGGTGACCCCGCTAACACCAAGAACAGGTTTCTGTTAGAGCAAGATACACATAAAATAATTTGTTTTATTATTGAATCATCAGTACAACCAGATACAACATACACAAATATATATATATATATATATATATATATATATATATATATACACAGAAGGGTTGCCACACTTTCACCAAACGACACAATGCTTCACAGAATGACAGTTAATTAACTGTCAAATCTTAACCAACATAACTAACTAACAGATCACGTTAACACCAAAGCTAGCTTAATTTTAACACACCCCCTTAAGCTAGACACGGTTGAACCTTCAAATTTCCTTTTATAATTCTGAAACTTCCAGGTTGTAAGGCTTTAGTGAAACAATCTGCAAGTTGCTCTTTGGAATCATAAAGTTCAATCTTGACCTCTCCATTTGATACCAATTCTCTAATAAAATGAAATTTAATTCTGATATGCTTACTCTTACCATGAAACACAAGATTCTTGGAAAGAGCAATGGCTGACTTGTTATCGCAGAAAATAGTTGTAGGTCCTTCGTGAGTATGCTCTAACTCATCTAAAATATCCTTTAGCCAAAGTGCTTGGCACCCTGCAACAGAGAGAGACATGTATTCTGCCTCAGCAGAAGACAAAGCCACCACACTTTGTTTTTTAGACTGCCAAGACACGGCTCTTGATCCTAAATTAAACACGTATCCTCCTATACTTCTTCCATCATCAAAGTTACCTCCATAGTGACTGTCACTAAAACCTGTGAGTTTGAAAATATTTGTACTTGAGTATACAATCCCATGATTCAAAGTTCCCTTCACATACTTCAAGATCCTTTTTCCTGCCTCCCAATGACTCACCTTTGGGGATTCCATAAACCTACTTAGTATACTAACAGAAAATACTAAGTCATGCCTAGTTGCAGTCAAATACATAAGACTGCCCACCAAAATTCTGTACAAACTTGCATCTATATTCTCCTCCCTTCCATCCTTTGAGAGTTTAATCCCAAATTCCATAGGAGTAATAGCAGGATTCGATTGCCCCATATTAAATTTATCTACTAAACTTTGTGCATACCTTTCTTGAACAATTTTGATCCCATCTTTAGTTTGCTTTACTTTAATGCCCAAAAAGTGATGGAGTAAACCCATGTCTGTCATATCGAATTCTTTCCTCATGCTTTCTTTGAAATCCTCTATTAATTGATGTGAGTTGCCTGTAAACACTAAGTCATCAACATATATGCAAACTATAAAGATCATACCTTCAATTTTCTGAGTAAAGAGAGTATGCTCTTGATGACATTTGATGAAGCCATACAAGGCTTTCTTTAGATGACACACTTTAAATTCTTCACCCTTTTTGACATATCCCTCGGGTTGATCAATATAGACATCCTCTTCCAAGTTTCCATTTAGGAAAGCCGACTTCACATCCATTTGGTGCACTTTCCGCCTGTTTTGTGCAGCCAAGGCTAAAACCAATCTGACTGTTTCCAATCTAATCACAGGGGCAAACACTTCTTGATAATCAATTCCATGTTTTTGTTTATAACCCTTCACTACCAAACTTGCTTTGAACCTATCAATCTCGCCCTTTTCATTCAATTTAGTCTTATATATCCACTTAACTCCAATAGGTTTATGGCCACTAGGAAGACTTACCAATTCCCAAGTATTATTCTTCATATTGGCCTCGATTTCCTTGTCCATAGCATCTCTCCACTTTTCTTCCTTCCTAGCCTTCAAATGATATTGGGTCTACATCAGAAAACAAAACAAAATCTGTAGTGTCATTAAATTCCAAACTTTTTGGATCACTGTATATATCTCTTAGGCTTCTGTGTCTCCTTCTTGGAGAACTGTCAGTGGTCGCAATATGAGTGTTTGAACTTTCAGGGGTTTGATAAGCTATAGGACTCATAGGAGAATTCACTGAAATGTCAGACTCTTGATTCCCTTGATCCTGATGAGTTGCATTTTGTTCTTCGATGTGTTCTACACCCACGCCTGTAATCTGTGAAGTTGTATTTGCTTGTATCAATGGATCATTCCATCCTTTCCCCTCCTCAAATACAACATCTCTAGTAATAATAGTTTTCTTAGTGATAGGATTGTAAAGCTTATAGGCTTTAGACCTCTCACTATAACCAATAAAAATAGCCTTCTCAGATTTTTCATCAAGCTTATTCCTCTTTTGCTCAGGAATATGTGAATAAGCTATACAACCAAAAGTCCTAAAATGTCCCACAGTAGGCTTAAATCCAATCCATGCTTCTTGTGGAGTTATGTTTAAAAGGCCTTTTGTTGAAGTTCTATTCATTAAGTAACAAGCCTCTGCCTCTGCCTCTGCCTCTGCCTCTGCCTCTGCCTCTGCCTCTGCCCAATATGAATTATCTAAGTGTTTACTCTTCATCATGCTCCTTGCCTTTTCAATAAGAGTCCTATTAAGCCTTTCTGCCACCCCATTCTGTTGTGGGGTATACCTAGTGGTCATTTGATGATGAACTCCATTTTCCTTTAAGAAATCAAGAAAATGAGTGGAATTGTACTCCCCTCCACCATCAGATCTTACTGCCTTAATCATGTGACCACTTTGTTTCTCTACATAAGTCTTAAAAGCTTTAAATTTCTCAAATACCTCAGATTTCTCTTTTAGGAAATACACCCATAATTTTCTGCTAAAGTCATCTATAAACGTGAGTATTTACCTGTTACCACCAATAGATGGAGTCTTCATAGGCTCACACACGTCAGTGTGTATGAGTTCCAATGGTTTGGTGGCTCTCCAAGCCCCTTCTTGAGGAAATGGTTCTCTATGTTGCTTTCCCATCATCCAACCCTCACAAACATCTTCAATTTTGTTTATAGTTGGCAGTCCTTTTACAAGATTGTGTCTTTGCATATAATTCAAATATCCAAGATTTGTATGCCCAAATCTTTGATGCCATAACATCGACTGTTGTTTTGTAGATAGATTGAAAGAGAATAAGGTATTCTCCCTAAAATTCAGAGGGAACAATTTGTTACCTGTCATGCTGATCTTGCCCATTAGACTTCCACTTTGATCTTTTACTTCATAGGTTTCTCCTTTAAAATGCAGTTCATAACCTTTCTGCAAGAGTTGTCCCACACTAAGCAGGTTATGTTTCAAGTTGGAACATAATATACACCGGATACTTTCTTTTTCTGACCATCTTTGATGACTTCCTTTTTTGTGTTTCATCAATGTAAACAAATATGTCTTTGTTTCCTGACATGTGATTGCTGCATCCACTGTCGATATACCAATTATTGTTAACAGGAATCTCTTGTGTGCTAAGTATCATAAATATGGTGTCATCTTCCTCTTCTATGTTTATAAAATTGTTATCTCTCTCTTCTGCAATTCTTTTTCTGCAAAATTTGGCTATGTGACCAAATTTCTGACAATGGAAACATTGTACTGGACTGGTTGGTTTTTCCTCTACCCCTTCCTTTGAATTCCAGTTGATGTTCTCTTCCATAAAATCTACCCTTCTCTTGACTATTTGATGATTGTAGTTGAAAAGCCCTGTTCGTATGATGTGGAATCAAACTGTCTCATTCTCAATTCATGAGACTGCAAGGTTCCAAGCAAACTTTCCAGAGACATTGTTGATAGATCCTTAGATTCTTCGATTGCTACTACAACATACTCGAACTATCTGGTTAAACTTCTGAGTATCTTCTCAATTACCCTTCTATCTTCTAAAGGTTCACCATTCAATCTAAGTTGATTCAATAACAGGATCACCATATTATAGAATTCTTCAACTGTTTCTCCATCTTTCATTTTAAGACTGTCAAATTCACACCTAAGAGTCTGCAGTCTAACTATCTTCACTTTGTCTTCCCCACGATATGTTCTATAGAGCATATCCCATGCTTCCTTAGAAGTGATCGTTGAGGATATTCTTTCAAAGATGATCTCATCTACAGCCTGATAGATGATGTAAAGAGCCTTTTTGTCTTTCTTTCGTAAATCCCTTAGTTCATCCTCTTGTTCCTGTGTGAGTTCATCAATCTCCACAGGTTCATCGAAGCCTTGATCAACAATTTCCCATAATTCTTGTGATTCAAACAGAACCTTCATCTGTATGCTCCAGTGGTAATAATTTTCCCATTCAATTTGGGAAGTTGAGGATGCAAGATGGTGTTCAGATTCGATGCCATCTTCTGTGCTCTCTGATACCACAATGTTAGAGCAAGATACACATAAAATAATTTGTTTTATTGTTGAATCATCAGTACAACCAGATACAACATACACAAATATATATATACACAGAAGGGTTGCCACCCTTTCACCAAACGACACAATGCTTCACAGAATGACAGTTAATTACGGTCAAATCTTAACCAACATAACTAACTGACATATCACGTTAAACACCAAAGCTAGCATAATTTTAACATCATCCCCAGCTTCAACATTGCCTTTCGACTCTTCTTCTTACTCCTTCTTTGCTTTGAACATTGACTCCCACCTGAATTCCATTTCACAATGCATAAAGATCATGTTGATGAAAGAATATATATAGGGGCATTTGTTGTGTTTGTCTAAGTGAGAAACTTAGGATGTCTACCTTTTTAGTCCTAGAAAATATCCAATACAAGTTATCATGCTGTATTTAGATTTCCTTCATTTAATTGACAGGTAGAATACACTGAGTAAATTAATGTAGAATACACTGAGTAAATTAATGTATATACAGGCAACACAGTTCCATTGGTGGAAATTGGACATAAGGTCAATGGCCTGTTGTCATACATATATATATATATATATATATATATACTCTCACGCATGATGCGGCGCGAAGCATCTTGAATCCCTATTCTCTTATCTCCAACCGGTGATAGCCTCAATGCTACAAATATGAACGAGGTCAATTATATAGTGACTTCCTTAGCTAAGATAACATAAAAAGTATAGGTTTTTTTTAATGTAGAACACATACCAAATGAGCACAATACAATATAAACTAAAATTCCAAAAAACTTGAGAACCCGATGGTCTTACAAAGATGTCCAAAATATCTTTAAAAGATGACAAACACTCTGATCGAAAACAAGATTGATGATTCACTATCTAACGTACTTAATTATCGCCCTCCTATATCTTTGCCTTGTCACTAACAAAATTACCATTAAGAAACTTAGGGGGCATTTGGTTCGCTGGATTCCACCGGAATCTGATGGAATTGGAATGGTCAATTCCATTGACCAAATTCCATTCTGCTGTTTGGTTACCAAAGAAATGGAATTAAATTCCATGAAATCCTTTAATCATGGATTTGTTCATTCCTTCTTAAAATAGATGGAATTGAATTCCATTCCATCATATTTTTTCAAAATGACACAAATACCCTCCTAACCCCTCTCTCTCTCTCCTCTCTTTCCTCTCTCTCCTCTCTCTCTCCTCTCTCCTCTCTCCTCTCTCTCTCCTCTCCTCTCTCTCTCCTCTCTCTCTCTCTCTCCTCTCCCTCCTCTCTATCTCTCTCGGCATTTAAAAAAATATAAATAAAAAATAAAAATAAAAGAAAGGGTATTTTTGTCATTTTTCAGAATTCCATTCTAATTCCTTTGCAAACAGACAGATTCCAATTCATTTGACTGATTACATTTCATTCCTGTCAACCAAACACTTAGTCAAACCTGATAACATTCCATTCCAATTCCTTCCAGATTCCAATTCCTTAGACAGATTCCATTCCTTCAGAAATCATTCTGCGAACCAAACGCCCCCTTAAGAATATCCTTGTTCTTCACATGGCATTTCTGCACATTAAAAACACATCCAACCATCATCAGTCAAACCCAACATATATACTAAAGACAGAGCATATTGATGATATGAGCTAAAGACCCGAATGTATAAAAGAGATATGGTTTATTAGAGCACATGATCGAGAAGCAAGCTCAATGTCATTTCCATCCGGTGCCAATTCATCTTTGACCTTCTCGGATCTGACAACAGTCATGCCATCAAACATATCAACCTTCCTCACATGTTTAATGAAAATTGAAAAGATGATGCAAGAAGTAAAATGGTTACAAATGTTAATGATTAAATAGAATGAAAACATGAACCGTTATGATACTGCACAAAAATTGTGAGAATCCTAGAAAATATTGGCGGGAATCCACAAGCGACAAAGTAAAACGATCAGAAGACTAACAAAAATAAAATAGTTTAACAGAAAAAAATGAATGTTAAGACCCAACTCTCGATGCCAACAACTAAAGATATCATTAAACCATTGAAAAGCATATGTATTTTAAATTGTTATCAATAATGCCTAAGAAGGTTTCAGCGTAACTCAAAAAGACATGATTATATTTCCAAATGTCTATATTGGACATATTGTATCTCTTACATACACCTACTTGATAACACAAAGGCAACCATATAAACATAAAAAACCTACACTTTTATAATTGACCCTGTTCATGTAAAAAAAAAACTGAAACATTCATGTAGGATTCCAAGACATCCAAGACCAATAAGAAGTGAAAGAATTTCTATAACAGATAAAACAATGTTTCTAATTAGTTAAATACCAAACCTTTCATCATCAGATTCATCAATATCAACATCTAAATCAGCACATATAATTTGTAACATCGGGTTTAAGCTGAGCAGAATTAAGCAACGACATTCATGTAAGGGAGGAAATCCTTACCTAGGCATTTACAGATTCTTGTCCATGTCTGCAATACAAATTTACAACTATTAACTTCAATCCAAAGGAGTTTTGTATTTTAAGATAAAGTTACATAAAAAAGAAAAAGGCATACTTGCAACATGTAGCTTATTGTTGGATCATGTGTCTTCGGTTGGGAACCTCACATTGACATGAGGACATCCATAACCTTGAATCACATAATAAAATATTAGTCTCTACAACGAAAATATCTGTAATCTATCATAAGCAACATCTTGAATATAGCCTTTCAGAACCGGATGTCCAGTGAATTAAATCTATCTGCTTTGTCTTACATCACGGTCATACCTTTCTAAACTAACAATTCTAATTTATCGGCGCATCTTATTAGAATGCAGAAAGGCAAAATATTCTGCAATGTACAAAACACTTGGTAGGACAAAGCAGGTTTATCTTATTGAACTATACTCCATGTCTGGCTTTCTATACGAAGACTATAAAAACACCAAATACAAAATACACCTATAAACTATATTAGAGTTTGATGCAAACCAGTGAGTTCCATGGGGCAAATATATCCGATCAATGCAATCAAGGAGGCATTTAAGGTAACAAACAAATTCCCCATGAGACATAAACAAATAGGGTCTAGTAAAAGTAGATTCTAGAGGTAAGAATTTCCTTTACTCCTAACATCAAGAAGATTATAATGTTGTTTTTAAATCAGCATGATGGAAATGAAGGAAGAAGTATACCTGCTTAGCATCATCCTTGAACTTATCTTTTCTATCAGCCATTCCAACCAAACTAATAAACTTCATAGATTTGACACGTAGCATGCGATTAGCTATGTCAGATGCATTCACCGGTATAGTTTTCAAGTAAGGCATAACTACATCATAATACTTTTAAAAATGCTCCTGCATTTTCAAGTTATAAGAAAATAAGCAAGTTAAGTAGAAGAATGAATTTGCCTAATACCTGATGCACCATCTGCATGCCAAAAAAATTCATTACATAGCCTCCATTAGATAACTTTGGCATGTCAATATTGAAGGATCAATTAAAAAAATTGGTTAATGCAAATCATTTCCATGACTTGCTGCAATCAAGACAAAAGTATGAGTTTCGACCTTATTAGGCAAAAAGACATAATGACATACCTGCAACACAGAATAAGTAGTTTCCCAAAATCCCGTCCAAATAAGGCTTTGGAAGTTCTGTTGTACAATTTTCACTGAAGTTCAAAACTACTAAGCAACATGTGCTTGCAAAACATACATATGATAATCCATGAAGTGACTCATTGTCATGTGTAATAGAACATAAAGCATTGGTAAAAAGATCAAATCTTGAACAGATAAGCAACCCGTTGTGAGATATGTATCACCTAAATTGAAGATTAGTGTCCATTCTTATTGCAACCACATTCCTCTCCAAGGATACTCCAACATGCACCTGCACCAAAATTCTAACAAAATAAGAAATGTTGCTTCTTAACTAACTTTATTTCTATTAAACTGGATTTTACTGGCGATTTAGAACTGTCAGCTAAGACTGTTTTCAGTGGATTCAAGGTAGTAAGTAGTAACCAAAACATTATCCCACCTACAATTGTTCAAATAATTAAAACCAAAAAGATTTAACAAGTTTAAACATCAAAAGCTAGAAAACAGAGTCTTGAATGTATTGTCTTCATGTTAGAATTCGCAAACCGGCCAAAGTCTTTCAATTGAAAAAGTAGTAAGATTTCTACATGACAAGACTAATGTGTAATGACTCAACCTTTTGAAACACTACTTCGAAAACCCATTACTCTATAATTGCAATAGAAGTTTTTAATTCAAGCTCAACACTTTTAGAGCATTTGAGTTTTGTACTCCCCGTGTTCTAAAAATTCCCCGTAAGCACCGCATAATTGGTCAGTCTAGGAGTTAGGCATTCCCCACCATTCAATTAAGTAAGTCTTACCATCTCCAATGCCTTACTTAGCAACTAATCACTAAATTAAATGTTTCAAAAATTAAAATGCTAGCAACTAATCACTAAATTAAATGTTTCAAAAATTAATTTGCGATATATAAAACTTCTATGAACTCGGAGCTAATCTCCTTTTTGAGCAACTGTATGAACAATCGAATGAGGCATACAGAAAAGTAAATGTATAAAAAATGCAAGCATCAAGGTTTAACTATTCAGAAAATGCAAGAATAATTGTATTTTATAATTTATATATTCTGGACCAGCTAACCCCATTTAACGCATTTTGGGAAATTAACTATTGCCCAACGGAAAGAAAGTCAGCATCTTGGTTTTACCAACAATATTTTTGTATGAAGAATAGAAGGATTATCTTCTTTCAAGAACATCAACTAATGAGAACTTTTATTGGGTAACTGTAGAATTCTGGGCATTTTATGTGCACGGACTAATCCCCGGACGACCACAAATGGCCTAGAGTCATCGTAGGTGAACCTCCATGGCCACAAGGGTTTTGACAACACCTGAATTTGAATCTTGGTAGGTGAGAACTCAATTCTCATGGTGCCACCTCAATACTTCAAAATTTTCCTCTTATATATAAAGAACATATAAAGATAATAATTATTACTATATTTCTTTCTTTCTTTCTTTTTTTTTTTTACAAAAGATGGTCATCCAAAATAAGATAACCCTTGAATCAAACTAATTTTTTTTGCAAAAAAAAGGTCGTCCAAGATACACAACCCTATGAGTTAAACCACATTAATTTATACAATGCATCTCATCCACCTTTCTTATACACACCACTTTGTTCCAATCTTTCAACTTCTCACTAATGTGGGACAACTCCAGATCAACCACACTTTACCATTTGAGAATACACAATCTTCATGGTGTCACCTCAATACTCCAACATTTTCCTTTTATATATATAAAGTTTTTTTTGGTAACTGTGGGGATTTTTTTTGGTAACTGTGTGGTTTTCAGGCAGCTTATGCGCACCGACTACTTTTTCGGGTGGCAATGAACAGGCTGGAGTCATCGTAAATTCGCAGGTAAACCTCCATTGCCACAAGGGATTTGGCAACGCGTGGAATTGAACCAACTTTTTTTAAATTGTTACGAGAAAAGAATATATGATCATGTGAGAAGAAAAGTAATGTGAGAAGATAATAAGGGATTTAGATGTTTTATCACTTTTAATATCAAATGCACTCATGAATCGCGCTTGATACAAAAATTAATTTGATTCATCTCATGCTAATGTGTATTGGGGAGATCCCTTTTTACCTTCTCAGTTCTTACTATAACTTTCATTCTCACCATAACTCAACTCTATTGCTAGATAGGTTAAAAAATTTAAACATATATATAGAATGAATATATCAATATGAGTGTCAAATAAAAAAGAATAAAATACCTTATTTTTATATAATTGTTTAATTATAAAAATACTTATATTTAATGTAATTTAGTATATTCTTTAAAAATTAATCTTTGAGTTTAAACTTGATTTTCTCATATCGAAGAGGTACTATAAATTACAAACATATTTTAAACATTTATTTTTATTGTTTACAAAATTGGTAATATTAAAATATTATAAAAATATAATATTTTATCTAATTATTAATTTGCACATAATCTATACTGTATTATAAAGCATAGACCATGAAACTGAGCAATAAGTCCATCCGATAGTGGGTGGTGTAGTTTGAGATCAAAAAGTTCAGGGACATCAGATATTAAGTAGAAATCCCGGGAAAATGCAAAATTCAAAGATGGAAGTTATCCTATAGATCGTGTATTCATGCCTATTCAAAATGTGAATCATAGCATTCATTCTTATGAAAATGGTAACAAAGAGGTTTCCGCTATAAAGCAAGAGGCTTGGAAGCTCTCTTTTGTCGAAGATGTGCTACTGTCGAACGACCATAGGAGAGAGAATTTATAAAAAACTCTTAAAAACAATTATTAAAACTTAATGTACCCCTATTTAATGGTAATAACTTAAAATCTTAAAAACAATCATTAAAGTTTTATGTACTACGTTTAATGTTATTTATTAACTTTCAATTCTTATCTGTAATCACTTTAACTCCCTTAAAATCACTTATCGCATAATTAAATATAAGATAAAAATCAAAATTTAAATATAAAAAATCTAAAATATAATTAAAATATAACAGAATATTTGATGTTTATTTTATAAAAAAAATATATTATTAAACCTAAAATAAATTAAATTATTATTAAACTATCGAATAAACTGTTAAAAACAAGTTCTTACGCATTAAGTACTGTTTATTGATATACATTACTTAAAATTCAAGATTACAAGTCATGATGCATGAGTACAAATTACTAAAACTATATGTTTGAATTCATAACTAACTGATAAACATTACCAAAACACGATAAACATTCAACTTAAATATAAATAATTTAAAATATATAAGATAATCATTGAATTCTAACAAAATACTTCATTTTTTATATATAATACGCATTAGATTATTAAGCCTAAATTAATCAAATTTATATAAAAAAACCATTATCACTCTCGCAAAACCATCCGAATCGTGTAAATCGACAAAAACAAAAAATAAAATGAAACATTAAAATTGTTATGTATCTCATTGCATTGCGCAAGTACGTTTCTAATATTATTAGGCCTAAGTTAAACAAATTTATAAAAAAAATCATTATCATTCTCTCAAAGTCATCCAAAATCGTACTATAAATCGACAAAAAACATAGTGATAATGTTTTTTTGTCAATTTACAGTACGATTTTGGATGGTTTTGAGAAAGTGATAATGGTTTTTTTTATAAATTTGGATGGTTCATGTATCAAGAGGATCCGACAAGTTACAAGGAGGCTGCCAAAGAAGATAAATGGAGAAAGGCCATGGACGTGGAACTAGAAGCCATCGAGAGAAATAAAACATGGGAGTTAGTAGATTTACCAAATGGGCAAACAAAAATTAGAGTCAAATGGGTTTATCGGACAAAGATGAACGAAAAAGGAGAAGTGGATAAATATAAATCCATACTTGTGGTGAAAGGCTACTCCCAGAGGTTTGGAATGGACTATGACGAAGTATTTTCTCCGGTTGCCAGATGGGATGCAATTTGAATGTTGTTAGTTGTGGCTGCATGCACGAAACGGAGGGGAGGTATTTCAAATGGACGTTAAAAGCGTTTTTCTTCACAAAGAGCTAAAAGAGATTGTTTATGTAGAACAACCAGAAGGATACTCTCGAGTTGGGGAAGAACATAAAGTCTACAGATCAAAAAAGGCGTTGTACGGTCTCAAACAAGCCCCTCAGACTTGGACGCTTGGTATAGCCGAATTGAGGAATATTTCTTGAGCAATGGATTCTCAAAGTGCAGTCAGGAACACACTCTTTTCATCAAGTGTGACGAAAATGAAGACCTCGTGTTGGTAAGCCTCTACGTAGATGACTTAATTTTTAGCGGCAGTTGCTTAAAGTTATGTGACGAACTCAAATCTTCCATGAAGAAAGAGTTTGATATGACAGATTTGGGCAAGATTAAATATTTCTTGGGGTTGAAATACAACAAACTAATGGTGGAGTGTTTCTTGGCCAAAAGAAGTATGCACATGAGGTTGTCACAAGGTTTGGCATGGAAAATTGCAACGCCGTGAACAATCCGATAGTCCCTGGAACAAAGTTGTCCAAAGAAGAAGGAGGTGAAGTAGTTGATGCCATGTTGTATAAGCAACTAATCAGATTCTTAATGTATTTAACTGCTACAAGGCCCGATATTATGTATGTAGCATGTTTCTTGAGCAGGTTTATGGCACGCCCAAGAGAAGCTCACATGGTTGCAGCAAAACGAGTACTTCGTTATATTAAAGGAACGGTGGAACTAGGCTTGTTCTACAAGAATGGTTCAGATGGTGATCTCAAAGCGTATACCGATAGTGATTTTGCGGAGGACGCCGATGGTGCAAAAAGTACTTCAGATACGTGTTCTTGATGAGTGGTGCAACAGTAGCCTGGAGTTCGAGAAAGCAGCCTATCGTTACTCTTTCGATGATAGAGGCGGAATATGTAGCAGCCTGAGCCTGAGCCTGAGCCTGAGCCTGAGCCTGAGCCTGAGCGCCAAAGCATTTGGAAGAGAGGAGTTATGGAAAACTTTAATATTCAGTACATGTGTATTACCATCTTATGTGACAACGATTCATCAATTAAGCTGTCGAGAAATCCAGTTTTTCATGGAAGGTCGAAGCACTTAAGGTGAAATTTCACTTCTTGCATGAATTAGTCAAGGATGAAGAAGTTAAGCTTGAATATGTGACACCAAGAAGGAGCAGGTTGATGATATAATGACGAAGTCGGTGAAACTCGAGACGTTTATAAAGCTCCGTGAGATGTTGGGTGTTAGAAAAGTTGCAAACTGAATTGTCTTGTACAAGTTCAGTTTGAGGGAGGATTTGTTGGATTTATTGACTTGGTTACTGTATTTGACTTGGTAGCAAATAAGCTCCTGGATATAGGAGTATTCTCTGTAACTTTCTTTATTCAAAGGATTGACAAGTTCAATCCACGTAACTTTCTGTTATAGTTTCTTTAGCAGCTTTTTCTAATTTATGTTTTGTAACAACTCTATTTAAAGAGCCTCTATTTGTTCAATAAAGCATCAAAAGATGTTTGATCATTGTGTGTTTTGGATCCAAATTGTTTAGCTTCAACAGAAAGAGAGAGGAAGCAGGCACCATTTGAGAGAAGAAGGTTGGGTTTGAGACAGAGCATCGATCCTGTTTCTTGTTGGGTGAGGGCGAGAGAGGGAGAGATTAGGGGAAGGTGGATGATGAGGAGTGGAGAGAAATCACGGGAGTGGGAACATGGTTTGAATATTAGTGGTCAGGGATAAGGGAAGTGGGAGGGTTAATAGCTTTAAGAAAACCGTAAATCCTTAAAAATAACCATAATACCATTTTATTATGATAGTAGAACTAGATACGTACCCGTGCACGATGTGACACGAAAAATATGTTTTTTTTTTACAAATTATAACATTATAATCGTTTCATCAATATTTTCAACATAAATTTAAATGTTATGTGTTTGAAGACTGTACTATCGAGCAAATCTTTTTCAAATTCTTTTTACCAATTGACCATATTAACCTTTGACTTTATATACTATACCCGATATGTGATTTAAAAACACATAAAACCATAAAATTGACATAGTATGAAAAAATATGCATTTTAAAATGTATTGTAGTTAATATATGATTATCTATCTATATCTATACTACCTTGTAAAACAAATTTGTCAAAAGTCTTAAAAACAACTTTTGTTGTACTAAGTACTACATTCTAATACATAAAGTCTTAAGAGTCTTAAAAACAACTTTTATTATGGTAAGTACTACTAATTTATACACAAGTCTTAAAATCTTTTAATTACAACAAAATTTCTTGTACAACTACACTATGCAATACTCTCTCAAACGATTACATTCTCAAGGATCGCATACCTCTCAAACGATCATATTCCCAATACTCCATACACTCTCATCCCTCATCCCAAAATGACGATTCAGTCTCTCATCTCATCGATTTCTCAAAATGACGATTTAAGCTCTGATCACTGACATGTATATGGTTACGGTTCACTACCGTTTCATTATCCATCGATCGCTCACGTAATTTTTGTTTTCCGTCACTCTCCATCCATCGTTATCCATCATAGCTACCGATTTACTACTACAAATATGACTTTTATACGCACCTAATTATATACGGTTTTTGTTGTTTTTACAAAAACCGCGTATAAAGGACGAATCTGAAATTTTTTTACACGGTTCAAGTCGAACCGTTGCTAAAAATGTGGTTTTATACACGGTTCAGGATTAAAAACCGTGTAGAAATGGTACTCGACAATTACAAACGGTTGCATCGATAAAACTGCGTACAAATGTTACCTTTCATACGCGGTTGTGTATTAAAAACTGCGTACAAATGGGTTACTTTTATATGCCGTTATTGCTACAAAACCGTGTGTAAAATGTATCTTTACACACGGTTTTTAGTAAGAAACCGCGTATAAAAGTAACCCCTTTGTACGCGGTTTTTTAAACACAACCGCGTATAAAAGTAACCATTTTATACACGGTTTTTTACACACAACCGCGTATAAAAGTAACCTCTATATACGTGGTTTTTTACACATACCCGCGTATAAAATGTCATATCTAGGGTTTCCCTATAAATACAAATGGAAGACACAGTTTTTTCTATCCAATTCGGCTCCTTCTCGAAAACAACACTTTTTTGACTTTTTTTTGGCATTTTTAGAGTTTTTTGATGGTTTTTGACATTATTCTTCACAAAGAGTAAGGTATGATCATATTTTAAACAAATAGTTCGTCAATTAGTACTTTTATATGCATTAATATCATGTTTTTAAGTAATATTATGTGTATATAGTGAGAGAAAAAAGATAAAGAGTTTGACTGCACTTTTTGGGCAATTGCAGTCGCGCCGTTTCTTCTATTACTAGCGTTTGAACCGTCGGATCGTCATGAATTTTCGACAGTGGCTTCAAGACATATTGATCTACATTCTGAACGGTGGAGATCTGTTTTGGAGGTCTATAAGTCGTTCTTTTTCTGTTCGATAATCTGCAGTATTTTTTGTAGGTTTTCTGATTGTATTGAAGCGCAGCCACGCCGTTTCTTCTATTCCCGGCGTTTGAACCGTCGGATTGTCATGATTTTTGAACAGTTTCTTCAAGAGATATGTTTCTACATTCTGAACGGTGAAGATCTGTTTTTGAAGTCTAGAAGTCGTCCTTTTTCTATTCCACAATCTGCAGTATTTTTGGTATGTTTTCAGATTGTATTGGATTCGAGTTTTCATCAATCATGGTCGATCAACCGTGGAAGACAACGAGGAGGAACAATTGTGGAAGACAATGAGATCGTTTACTTTGAAGCTCGTGAAAGATGGTTAAATTAGGTAATGAATGAGTGGATTGTTTTAAGGATTATTAGGGGGCGTTTAGTTCGCAGAATGATTTCTGAAGAAATGAAATCTGTCTAAGGAATTGGAATCTGGAAAGAATTGAAATGGAATGTTCTGAGGTTTGACCAAGTGTTTGGTTGGTAGGAATGGAATGTAATCAGTCAAATTTATTGGAATCTGTCTGTTTGGTTTGCAAAGGAATTGAAATGGAATTCTAAAAAATGATAAAAATACCCTTTCTTTTATTTTATTTTTTATTTATATTTTTTTAAATGCTGAGAGAGAGAGGAGAGAGAGAGAGGGGGGAAAGAGAGAGGAGAGAGAGATTGTGAGAGAGAGAGAGGGAGAGGGAGCGGGTAGAGAGAGAGGGTAGAGTGAGAGTGGAGAGAGAGAGAGAGAGGAGAGAGAGGGAGGAGAGAGAGGAGAGAGGAGAGAGAGGAGACCAAATCCACATCTGATGAGTTTTAATTTTGTTAAGAAGGTATTTTTGTCATTTCCAAAATATTTGATGAAATGGAATTCAATTCCATCACTTTTGTGAATGAATGACCAAATACACATTTGAAAGAATTCATGGAATTCAATTCCATTCCATGGATAACCAAACATCATTATGGAATTTGGTCAATGGAATTGACCATTCCAGTTCTATCAGATTCCGGCGGAATCAAGCGAACCAAACGCCCCTTAGACTTGATTATACGATAAAAATTATTAGAATGTTTGGTTACTTTGATATGTTACATTTACGTTGACGATCTTTAAAGTTTAATGATTAATGGTTACGTTGAGATGCTACATTTACTTTGTCTAACTGATTTTTGTATTTGAACTTGTGTTTGAAA
The DNA here is from genome assembly GCA_954870635.1 of Arctium minus. Classification (NCBI taxonomy): domain Eukaryota; kingdom Viridiplantae; phylum Streptophyta; class Magnoliopsida; order Asterales; family Asteraceae; genus Arctium; species Arctium minus. Next base: position 7,095,188 of record OX941096.1, on the reverse strand, counting down.
TGTTCTATTAATCCAATTGGAATGGTATTTGGAAATGTAACTTATCAGATATAATGCAACTTCACCAACATTTGAAATAATGGATGGTAACAAAATCAATGAAAATATTAAAAATATAAATATAACTCATTATACACGGTTCTAGTAAAAAAACTGTGTAGAAATGTCTGCAATTTTTTTTTATAAACGGGTACATTTATACACGGTTTGTTTATGAAAACCGTGAAAAATTATTACAATTGTAAACGATTTTAACAAAAAACAGTGTAAGATAGATACTTTTATAAACGGTTAGTAGGACTTTTTTAAACGGGTTCATCTAAAAACCGTATAAGATACACACTTTTAAAAACGGTTAGCAGAACTTTTTTAAACGGTTTCATCTAAAAACCGTGTAAGATTGTGACTTTTATACACGGTTAATATTACTTTTCTAAACGGTTTTGAAACCGTGTATAAAAGTTGAGTTTTATACACGGTTTTTGAACCGCATATAAAAGCCCGATACTTTTACAAACACCGGCGATATACGCGGTTCCAAAACCGCGTATAAAACCCAAAACAACCGTTTATAAAAGCATAATTTGTACTAGATTTATTTTTGTTTTCCCTCGCACAATTCACTACTGTGTGTTCAATTCACTCTCCTTACACTGCAGAATTACTTTCTTCTAAACCCAGGTATTTTTTTTACTTCTTCCTGTCTGATGATTTTTATTTCTATTTGTTGTTTCTTCTTTCTGTCTCCTTATGTTTCTCCACACTTCTGTTTGTGTCTCATTTTTTGGGTTAATTTGTTTTTCTTTTTATCTCCTTCCGTGCATAGAAGGTGTTTGAGGAAATGTCTCAAATGCATTTATTTTTGTCTTCTACAGACAAAGCTTTCTGAATGTCCAAAATTGTGAGTTTTTTTTTACGGAGGTTGAGAAATAAAATGTGGTTCTCATTCAAGTGGTTTCATAAATTTAAAAACATTATGGGTTCTCTTATGTTGCTAGTGGTTTATATCACATTTTGTTAGATGGGATTGATTATATTATATTCACAGATTATTTGGGTGTTTAACAAAATTGTTTTCTCACCATAAGTCCATAACTACTTCAATGGAAACTTTACCTTTCAGTCAACCACAACGAGTATGCTTTTTTTTTTGTTTAAGAAAAGCATAAGATTCTTCAATACCATTATCCTCTGATCCCTATTAAAGCATTTCCATTTTGGTTGGTTTTTAGACCTCACATTAGCATTTATATATATATATATATATATATATATATATATATATTTATATATATATACATAAATATATATATATATATAAATTGTTTCCTACATTAGCACATTAGCTTATATATATATATACATATATATATATAAACACTATTTGTCGAACCCTCCAGAGACCCGCGCGGCTCGTGGCGCGGATGAAACCGCACCGTAGCCCGCGCCAAGCACTGTCAACCTAACCACTTAGTAACCCTCCAATCAGTAACCCTCCAATCATGATCATCCAACAATCTCGGGTGCTAGCTAGCTTACACGAGTGTGCACTCCACACCTTCTAACTCGTGTTATAGCTTAGCTACCAACCCCATTATTATCTTGTGAACCCAATTACATAAAATGAACCAATGATTTCACTAAAATCACCAACATCCCTCCCCCATTTTAGTGTAATCCTTGGTTCACAAACAATAGTTAATATAGGAAACAAACTCATGCATAAATGAAAATATCTAAAAGATTGAATTCTCATCTTAGTACATTACACAATTTCAAATACTCGAGAATCCGAGTGTCTTATGGATTGAACCCTTCAACCCATTTGAATGCCAGAAAATAACATACACATGAATTTAAAAGATTCTCTAAAGTTTAAACTTGACACTATACAAGCCGTGTGTCCTTATCCATTCGTGAGTGCATCAAAGACAAGTCCAAGCTTCTTGAAGCGGCCACACTTCGCACTCATATAGGTAGTTCCTTTCATCATGCACCTGCACATGCACATGCACTTTTACAAAAGAACAATTACCTCCTAGCTTGCAGTACCGAGCACATACCTTGGGATGATTATCTTGTGCTCCAATCCCTTTAGAGTGAGCTTTCCAATTGAATTCAACTTCTAACGTTGTTTAGAAGGGAATTGGATATCACACCGTTAGAGATTCAAATGGACTTTAATCCCATCTCGATCATTGACTTGTGAACCAAGTCCCTAGCTAACCCCTTCGTCAAGTGGTCTGCTAGATTTTGTTGCGACCGAACAAATTCAACCGAAATCACCTCATTCGTGATTATCTCACGAATCATGCTATGTCTAACACCTAAGTGTCTAGACTTTCCATTATATACTTGACTATAAGCTTTAGCCAAAGTAGCCGCACTATTACAACGGATATAAATTGGTGATATTGGTTTCGGCCTTAACGGAATTTCATGGACTAAATTTCTTAGCCACTCCGCCTCTTTACCGGCAGCGACTAATGCTACAAATTCCGACTCCATAGTCGAACTCGTGAAGAAAGTTTTCTCCTTGGAAGCTCATGAGATGGCACCTCCCCCAAGCAAGTATACCCAACCACTCGTGGAAGAGTGATCTTCTAAGTTGGTAATCCAACTTGCATCCGAATATCCCTCTAATACCGAAAGAAACCCGACATATGACAAACCATAATCTATGGTTTTCGTCAAGTATTTAAATACTCGTCTCATCGCTTGTCAATGATGTATACTAGGATTACTAGTATACCTACTCAACTTGCCTACGGCAAAAGCGATATCCGTCCTAGTGCTTGTCATGGCATACATCAAGCATCCTATAGCCTTTGAGTACTCAAGTTGTGACACCGCTTCACCCGAATTAGGCATAAGCTTCACACTTGGATCAAATGGAGTACTCACCGGAGAACAATCAAAACAATTAAATTTCTTTAATAATTTCTCAATGTAATGAGATTGCGTAATTGCAATCCCTTTGTTCTCACGCTTGATCCTTATTCCAAGTATCACCTCCGCCTCTCCCATATCTTTCACGGAGAAACTTGATGACAAAAACTCTTTGGTTTTATCAACTTGATTTTGGTCGGTGCCAAAGATCAACATGTCATCAACGTATAAGCAAATGATTATTCCGTTACCGGATGTGTCAAATTTGCTATACACACACTTGTTCGCTTGGTTTAGCATAAAGCCATTGGACAAGATAACCTCATCAAATTTTTGATGCCATTGTTTGGGTGCTTGTTTAAGCCCATACAATGATTTTACAAGTTTACATACCTTATGCTCCATCCCGGGCATAACAAAACCTTCCGGTTGTTTCATGTAAACTTTTTCCTCCAAGTCACCATTCAAGAATGTCGTTTTGACATCCATTTGGTGAATTACTAAATTGTGGATAGCACCTAAGGCTATCAACAATCTAATCGTGGAGATCCTTGCAATCGGGGCATAGGTATCAAAATAATCGATGCCTTCCCGTTGCCTAAAGCCTTGGATTACTAATCGAGCTTTGAACTTGTCGATTGATCCATCAACTTTCATCTTCCTTTTGAAGATCCACTTGCATCCCAATGGTTTGCAACCAGGTGGCAAGTCCGATAATACCCAAGTATTATTCCCCATGATGGAATCCATCTCATCATTTATTGCTTCTTTCTAGAAAGTAATATCTTGAGACTTCATAGCCTCATCAAATGATTTTGGATCTTCCTCAATACTATAACAGTAAGAGAATTGTGACCCAATCTCATCTCTTGATCCCTCTACCAAGTACACTTGGAAATTGGGACCAAAGGATTTTTCAATCCTTCCTCTTTTGCTCCTTCGAAGCATCGGAGTTTCGGTTGGAACAATTGCTTGTTCTTCAACCTCACTAGGTACACTAGTACTTGGAGCAAAGCCTTTCGACCTAGGTATTGAAGAGAATCTAGTCTCATCAAATAAAGCATCTCTCGATTCTATAATAGTGTGAATCGCTATAGAGTCATTAGGTTCAATAACATAGAACCTATATGCCTTGGAATGCTCGACATATCCAACAAAGATGCAATCAATACCCTTTTCACCCAAGGTTTTCCTTTTGGGTTCGGGTAGTCGAACAACCACTCGACAACCCCAAACTCGAATATAATTCAAGTTAGGCTTTTTCTTGAACCAAAGTTCATATGGGTTAATCTTGTTCCTTTTATTGGGAACTCGATTTAATAAATAACAAGTCATTAACATGACTTCACCCCAAAATCCATCACTCAATCCCGAGTAGGATAACATAGAGTTCACCATTTCTTTGAAAACTCTATTTTTCCGTTCCGCCACACCATTTTGTTATGGTGTATAAGGCGCCGTAGTCTCATGAATAATTCCTATGGATTGGAAAAACATGTGGTCGTAATTATACTTTTGGTCGTTGTGTCTACATCACCGTCGGTTAAACGTGTTTTAATGTTTACAAATGCTTTCGTCAGAGATTTACGTAAACTATTGGGTCGTTGGCTCGGTTTTGACTAAATGGAGTCTTGAGGACATTTGTCCGGTTTAAAAACGGTTGTGGAGTTTTGGAGTATGATGGCGTTTAATTTATGCCATTTGGGAGTTACATGTTTTGGGTGCTTTGGTCATTCAATTGGAGACATGTAATGTTAGACATTGTCGTCTTGGATCCATAGGCACGTAAGTCTGTCTGTTTTGTAGGGCCTGAGATTTTGGTTACAATTATTGACCTCTTGGGTTCGCTAGCGAGTAGGCAATAGGTGGCACAATGCTGCTGAGTTGAAACTCGTCTAGACTGGATAAGCACCCATGTCCGTAATTCCTTGGGGTGGAACTCGACGGAGTATGGCCAAAGGCATAAACGGGCTGAGGATTTTGATGTCTGGCATGGCATGGGAACTAGGTTCGGTATATGTGGTGAAATCAAGTAACATCACGGGTGACCCCATTTACGTGTTCTCGTCACCCAAGATGGAAACGGGTCTCCCCCGTCGTCGTCCATTATCATTTTAAATATTAATGTCATACTTTATTATCGTTGGTTGTGTGGTCGACGGTAAATGATGGCCTTAATATTGGATTATCCCCCATGTATATTAAGGTTTAAATGAAATACGTCATCTCCACGTTTCGGTATTTGATTTCGTCCAATTTTATGGTTGCGTGAGTTTTGGGTCTAATGTCCGTGTTCACGGCGATATTTATTTATTTGGGTTTTCATCTATGGTTTTATGAGTTGTGTGTCATGTTCCACCCGTGTTGGGTATTTCGAGATATAACATTTTACCCGCGTTTTATAAAACTTAGAGTCCTCTCTCTATTTTCTTTTTGGCAAGTTTTGGGTTGAACTTAAATTTACGAAAGAACGTTTTATATTGGGATCTTCGCCTTTAAAACAATTTGGTTTGGTTAACGATTAACTCGGTGTCTCCTTCGTTTAAAATGCATAATTATTGATAAACGACTCGTTTTCATAAGTAAAGCATATCATTTTGAAAGATTATGATTTAATTGTATTCTTTCTTTGTAAACGATTAATTTATATATGTTGAAAACTCTTGAGCTCACTAGGCGTTAAGCCTAACCTTTTTATTTATCGGCATGTGCATCAAGTTCCAGTTCGGGGTTTGGTTCTAGTAGTACTATGAAGAAATGTGTTGTGCTTTAGTTTTTCACAAGTGTAAGTAATTGGTGAAGTCTTCCGCAGTTTTGAGATAACGACTATTATTGGGTTTTAGTAGCACCCGTCCTTGTTATAGACTGTATGTAGAGAATAAATTGTGTGTGTTGAGGTTAAACCTTAAATTGTGATTGTTTATGAACCATTTATTGATGTATTTAGAAAATTTTAAATTAGTTGCTATTTCCATATTTGAGGGTGTTACATTGATGTATGTTAAAAGCATTGTCTTGGGGTGTATCTCTCGAACTGATTTTGTAATCATCACATTCCAAATCATTTTTGTGAACATCATCGATATGCATTTTGTTTCCTCTTATCGAACAAAACCAAAAAATTGGAGAATTTCTAAATTTCGTGAACGTTGTTTATGTTAAATGAGCGAAAATCACATGAGAGTCAATCATAATGTTGTTTTGATGCTTATGTTTTTCAGAGATTCCGTTGCGGCGGTAGATTGGTGTTTGGTCCGGAAAAGAAACCTTGGTTGGTTTATAATTATGTTGAGTTCTTATATAACTTTTCTTATAGCTTTTGAAAGTTTGTACCTTACATAAGGCTTCAATTAGCAGGTTGACAGAGTAGTTGACAAACTTATAACAAGATAATTTTGTGGAATCAACATGTCCTCATTAAGGCCTTAATAATACAAAGCCCCGATGACGGCCAATTCGACTCTCACTTAAGCGAGCAAGGTGACAAGGACCTGTACGTGGATGTACAATTCGCAAGGCCAATATATCCTGTGGATTTTTCAATTTGTTGGCAGATTGTAATGGAGTGTTGTGGTGGAGGAAGTGTTGCTGATTTGATGAATGTTACCGATGAGCCTTTAGAGGAGTGCCAAATAGCATATATAATGTACGTTCAATTTAAATTCATTTAAACATTGTATGAAATTTAGTTCTATTGTTACAGGTTTACTATAGATGGAACAATAGCCTAAAGTTATGTGATATCGTCTGATTCATCTCGATGATTACGAACCCAAAATCTTCACTCCCAAGGTAACCAAAACTCTTAAACGCTCTATTTTTTGCAATTATCTTGAATTATTTTACTGTTTGTTGTTAATTCGAAGTTTAATTCATTGATTTTATCATCCAACGAGGGTAGAGTACCGGCTTGATTAGCTTTGATGTTTACAATCTGAAGGTTGTTCGGTGTAACTTTTGAGAGAGAATTCTGGTTAACTTCAGCCTCAAGTATTATATTTCAGGATTGACGCTAACAAATGTAACAATTTAAATGCACAAAATCGAAGTACAAACTTCACACATGAAGTACTTCAATGGATCCTAATATGTATTTCAATTATTGGAGGAAAAACATAATGGAACCAGGTGTGTTGATCAACACTGCTAAAAATTTGCCACATAGTCTATATAAATAGACTCAACCCTTTCACATTTGATGGTTCATTTTAGATTATGCATGTACTTCTTAAGGCTAATGGGTCTAATGATTTGGACTTATTTTTGTTGTCAAATGCTTTTCCTGCGATCCTTTTTTGGCTCAAAAATCATTTGGTGTATTGGGGACTGTTGATTCAACTTTATGGTACTCGATCGAGTTGTTTAAATTAGTCTGTAATGGTGTTGGAATGGTGGTTGTTGGATCTGGATCAACAACAACTTAGGGGATGTTTTTCTATTCTTTTTGGATGTATTAATTTAGTGATGGAGTTATGTAGCTTCTGATTAGATGGAATCAATTTAGATTTGTCTTACAACTAATGTTGAGTAATTTAGCATTGTCATACCGGGTAAAACTCTTGGTCCTCGACATCACTCTTATCGGGTAAGATTCTCGGTCTTTGTCATGCTAATCTGGTAAAGTAATTGACTGGGTAAGCGTTTGGTAAACGACCCTAAGTTCTTTTTATTGATTAAACTATTCATTCAAAATATTGCCAAACAACCATTTTATTTCGCAGTAACTTTGAACTAAATTATTCAACGTCTACCAAACATCCCTAAGTAGTTTTGTGTGAATGTGTTTTCTACTTGGTTTATGGAAAATAACCATGAGGGATGTTTTTATGTACAAGGTTAGTGGCATATATGTAGGAACCATGAAGATATGGTTGCATGCAGAAAGATTCTTTATGTGATTTGCTATGGAAAAAACTATATAAAATGGACAGAAGGAAAAGAAATTTGCATACATAGTAACTCGCTTTCATATGTTCCGGGTGTGAAGTTTGTCTTTACAGTTGGTTTGGCTCTGCTGAAATATTGCTAGATGACTTGGTGATTTGGTTGTGACCCTTCTTGCTAAGCAGTAAATTGTATATTATTTATGCTAAAGATGGTGCTATTTGTATAGGTAAAATTACCGCTTGAGAAACTTATACATTTTCTTCATAACTTCCCGATGATGCAATGAATTCAGATTAATTACTCCTAATGGCCTACTCATTACTACAATCATGTGTGCTCACACAGACACACAAAAAACTGTTAATGACCATGAAACGAGAACTCTTTTCAATTAGAATTTTGTTCTTAGTGTTTAGTTTTTTGAAATGGTTAAAGATTGGGATGAAGAAGGAGATGATAGAAAAAAGTATAATTGCTCCGAGTTGGCAAGTGTTTGAACTAGCATCTCTTGCTTCATTGAAACTAAAATTATCAATTTGTCAGTCGCAAATTGTTTATGCTAATTGCTCCTAATCGAGAAGATTACCTTATTACATGGTTGTTTGTTAAGTATATATTTGATAGTTATAGTTCATAAATAATCAAACTGCATTCGTACAACGATTTGTTATGTGAAATGTTAAAATGTTTATAGAATAGTGGGAGTAGAAGGCATTCGTGCAAAAACGAGGCTAACTATAGCCAAAAAGAGACGATAAGCATTCTATATACATATTTTTGACATGGTACAACTATTTCATACAAGATTTGAGAGATCCTAACTTAAAATTTGTGGGGTGATAATTTACCTTATGAACAAGTTTGGCCTATTCTCTATAATTTTGTGTTGCTTGCTTTTTCTCTTATTTGTCATGTTTTAAGGTATCAAAGCGATTGGAGGAACTTAAGAAGGAGTATGAAAAGGAAAATGTGGAGGTAGGAGAAGCCCAGGTATAGCAAAAACAGTGCGTGAATAGGAAAATCTTACTTTTTTTAAATACCTGGAATTCGATTCTTTTGGAGGATCATTTTTACACAAGTTTTTAATCAATTTGGCATTAGAATCTTGAAATGATTTTTACACAAGTTTTTACACAAGTTTTCAAGTTGCATAGGGAAGAAATAGTTTGAAACTATATAGCCTCATGAACATAACAAAATCATTATCAATCTCATTTTTTTAGCTCAAGGATTACAAATCATATTCAGCCATGTTTATCATGGTGTAAATTTTGAAGTTGAATACCTAGAGGAACTTGTGAAGGACGTGGTTGGCGTCCATATATGAAGCCAGTGATATTCGCATCCTCTATTGCTGATAGCCTTAACCTGGCCAATTTGTCTTTCACTGAATCACGGTACCTCCAAACGAGAAGAGCTATTATCACTAACACAAATGCTATGACAATGCTCCATATCCAGTTACTATTATTTTGCTTACGAGGTGGAGGTGTGACAGCGCTGGAGGTGAAGCGTGTGGCGGAGGTCAGAGTTTTACTATCCTATTTCTTGGGCTAACTTGGCTACTGTGGCTTATTTGAGACTTGGAAGCTTTGGCCAATTTGGTTATTTATGGTTTGATATGAAGTTACTCTGGTATGGTGAATATGGCTCCTATGTATTATGCCAACAATTTTGGAGGCATATACCTAATGAGATTTGGATGACTATTCGTGACTGTCTTCAGCCCTAGTCTAGTATGTGGTGGGAAGGAATTTGTGAATGACATCAAGCTTTTTGGAGGTATGATCTTCTTCAAATTTAGCAATTTGACTTTCTTATTTTTGGTTGCTACATTGGCATTCCAATATTTCTCATTTTCTCTTGGTCTTGAAATCTACTCTAGTAGTAATTTTCTGGATCATGATCTTCTCTATTTTGGATTTGATCATAGTCTAAATAGTTGGTGGGTGGCATAAGGGGGGTTATACCGTGTCAATGGCCTTGGGACAAATTGACCACAATCTGAACACAAAAGCAGTTATAACTTATTAGAACTTTTCAAATTTGCAGAGTCGCATTCATTATAATGATGTCCCCCTTCCTTCGAGACCTAAAAAACAAAAACAATCCAGATTAGATTCAAATATATTGTAATCAATCACTAAATCACACTGATTAACAATAAACTTACAATAAACTTACAATAAACTTACAGTGGATTAACAATAACATAGAGATTAACAATACACTTACAGTGAGCATAGAGATTGCAAGCAGAGCCAAAAGCGTCATGGTTGTTTCTGTTTGTTGGAGAGAGGAAACAGGAAACGGGAAATGAGAAATGAGAAATAATTTTAGTCATTTTTGCTATTTCTTAATTTTCTATTAAAATAAAAAATATATATTATTTTTTTAATTTTAAATTGTAAAAAAAATATTAATTGTTTAATTATAAAAATACCTATATTTTTAAAATCATTTATTTGCAGGTATTTTGGATGCACAACTTTTTTTAGTTTTTTTTAAATAAATTTTTTTAGTTTTTTTTAAAGGTGTTGTTTTCCCTACCCCTATTAAACCCATACCCCCTCCTACAACTCTATCTCCCTCACACATCTGACAACATACTTTCAAAAACCTTACTTTTATTTGATTTTTAATATATAGTTACATTTTATACCCCTATAATTATTTAGTTAATTTACTTTATACCTTTTACTTTTCTAATTTTCATTTTACACCATTACTATATTAATACATATAATCGTATATTAACTAAAATACGTTTTAATTTTAACAAGTTACGCCATTACAATCGTCTCTTCGATACCTTCGAAATGAACCCAATATTGAATATTTTTGGAATAAATTATTTTATTATATGTTAAAAAATACGTTTTAAAATACGTTAAGGAAATCGATATATATATATATATATATATATATATATATATATAATGAAAAAAAATCATATGTGATCTGTAACAAAACACAATTAAAATTAATGTATAATATCACATGTACTGCAAAACGTAATTCATAATTTTCATCAAATCATATGTGATTTACAATTAATTAATTTTTTTTAAAATGTTTTCCTAATCATATATGATTTAAAATTTGAAAAATAATGATTCAAATTAAACATTGAAAAAAAAATATAATGAAAACAGAATCATATGTGATTTGTAGCAAATGTCGATTAATTGTGGATATCACATGTGATTAATTGTGAATATCACAAATGTCGATTATTTTGGGATATCACATGTCGATTAATGAAAACAGAATCATTCGATATATATATATATATATATATATATATATATATATATATATATATATATATATATATATATATATATATATAGACAGAGGTTCAAGGGAAAAGCTCAAATAAATGAAAAACTAAAAAACACCTTATCAACCGTTAGATTAGATGATCTGATGGATGTGATTAAATGGGCGGTTACAACAATATTTTTTGAATTAAAAAACTCTAGCCCCCTATTTTTTTATTCGAAAAAAGAGAAAAAATAAACAAAATTCGAGCGAAATAAATTACACCAAAAAAACAATCATATTTTTCTCGTTAATTTGACATCCATATTGATATACCTTTTCATCCATTTTTTCGTGGTTTTTCGGTTTTCTATTTATTTAGGATTTTCCCGTGAATGTGACCCTATATATATATATATATATATATATATATATATGATTTGAAATAAAGTAAAAACAATTCGATATATATATATATATATCGAACGAACGATTCATTCGATATATATAACATTCTTCCCCCCTCCCCCTCCTCCTCTCTTTATCTCTTTCTCTCTCTCTCTCTCTGTGGGAGAAGATTTGACACCAACATCAGAATTTGGTACAATATTATGATAACTAACATTTATGTTAATTTTAGTTACGGGTACAAGTGAAAGTTATAATAAAATATAATAATTTCAGATGTTCGAATCTCGAGAAGAAATAACTGATTGGGTCCGTAATGTGGTACTTTCGGTTGGTGTCGTTGTTGTTACCAAAAGATCCAAGGTACAATATATGACATATAATAATATAATTAAATCAAAAAATATTCAATATTGGGCTCATTTCGAAGGTATTGACGAGACGATTATAATGGTGTAACTTGTTAAAATTAAAAATTACTTTTTTAACGTATTTTAGTTAATATATGCTTATATGTGTTAATATAATGAAAATGTAAAATGTAAAATGTATAACCAAAAGGTATAAAGTAAATCATTCAAAAGAGTTCAGGGACCAAAATTGTAACTACGAATTAAAAAAACAAAAAAGGAACGATTGTGATTCATGGTACAAACAAAACGTCTAAAAGTTCAATAATTTTGCTAGAACTAAACTCTAGCCTAACTAAGCCATGTCCAAGAATGGGAGCATTTAACTCGTTCCCCATGTGTAGCACGGATCCGTCTTCAATCGGTTCTAAAGTGGTGAACCAACGCCGATCCTTGCACACATGACTCGAGGCACCCGTGTCAATCCACCAAGCATCATCATCATCCTGCACATAAAATGATTCGGATATTAGTGGTACATAATTCAAATTTAAATTAACACCAAAGTCAAGAAACTGACCTTGTCGTGGGTTTTAATCATTGGATCTTTGCCCACCACCACTTGAGTGAGCTTGATCCATTCTTATTCTTGACAACTCGACAATCCCGCTTGAGATGGTCGTTCATCCCACAAGTCCAACAAGTTAATTTAACCTTTTTGTTGGACCTTCATTGAACTTACGTTTTCCCTTGAAATTGTTGGATCTTCCCTCTTCCACCATGTTCACCGAAGGTGTATAAACCTCTTTCATCTTAAGTTTCTCAGCCTCTTGCGCCCGAAGAGATTCCTCTATGCGCAAGTGACTACCGAGTTGTACAAGAGACAACTCTTCCTTCTTGTGTTTCAACATGTGTTTGAAATCTTTCCAAGAGGGAGGCAATTTATCAATTATGCTCGATACGGATATGGATTCGTCCATCTTCATATCATGTTGAGCATATTGGCCTAGAATGTGTAGAAGCTCATTGTATTGCTCCATCACAGGCTTTGAGTCCACCATTTTGTAATTATTAAAATTACTAACAAGGAACTTCTTACTAGAAGCATCCTTCACCATGTATTTGGACTCAAGAGAGTCCCATAGCTTTTTAGCGGATTCAACGTTTTGATAAATATCGAAGAGGGAGTCACACATACCGTTTAAGATGTGCCCGCGACATATGTAGTCGTCGTTTTCCCATTTGCTGCGACGTTGGGTCATCTCCAACGTCTCGTCCTCCATCACTTTCGGCATCGGTGTGCTCAACACGTACACGACCTTCAACGTGGTCTTCAACGTGGTCAACAAGAAGTGCATCTTCTTTTGCCATCGCCGAAAGTCGATGCCTTCGAACTTCTCCAATTTCGTGAACTTGGTCGTCATGTCTCTCACGGATTGATCACTCGCCATCTCTCATGAAGGAAATATCACTTAAGATTGTTGGGGAGTGTGTGCAGAAAATCGATGGAGAGGCAGAGAAGAGAGAGTGATCGGAACTTGGATAAGAATTCGAGATCGCGTGAGAGCTCGTTTTCTTTAAGTGATATTTCGACCCTATTCTGCCTGGGTATCACGAAATTCACTCGAGGATAATCTCAATTCACCGGCATCGATTCTGGCAGAAATCGATCCTATTTAAACACCAAAAGAATCGTAACTGATCGTATATTATTAATGATAATAATTTCCCATTTAATGGGATTGATTGTTGGCATAATTAACCGGCGGTTACACAATGATTTGGGGGTTACAAACTTGATTATCAAAGAGATTGGCAGTTACAAGTCTGGAGGTCCGCGCGGTTGGCGGCGCGGGTGGACCTGCGCGGAAACCCGTAGCAAACACAGTTCGACAAACACTCCAGTGTCCCACGCGGCTCGTGGTGCGGATGAACCCGCGCCAAACACTGTTTTTCGAACCCTCCATAAACTCGTGCGGCTCGTGGCGTGGATGAACCCGCGCCGTAGCCCGCGCCAAGCACTGTCAACCTAACCACTTAGTAACCCTCCAATCATAAACAGCCAACAATCCCGGGTGCTAGATAGCTTACACGAGTGTGCACTACACACCTTCTAACTCATGTTATAGCTTAGCTGTCAACCTCATTATTATCTTATGAACCCAATTAAATAAAATGAACCGATGATTTCACTAAAATCACCAACATTCTACACGGTTAGAGCATACTTACTCACTCTGTTAGAGTATCTTTTGGTGGCCCCATATTTTTTAAACTTTTAGATACATGCGTACTAGAACTTACCGTTTAACTTTAATGGAATTTTTAAATCATCATTTCATCCACGTTTCTCTTATCAGTTATCATTTTGTTTGATAAAGTTTCTTTGGAAAATCATGAACTTTTTTGCTGTTTAAATATCTTTGATTAACAGCTTTGTTGTTTTATTAACATGTTTTTTTTCTATCTTGGTTTCCATGTCAAGGCTCCTTTATCAATAGGTTTCCATCTTCACTCTTCATCTCCAAATTGTTTTTACTATTGAAGTTTCTATGTAAATAAAACCTGTTTTTCTCTTCCTTTTTTTGTATGCTTAGAAGACACTATGCAGAATCCAAATAAGTCGATAGACCTATTGGACATTGTTCTACAATGGCTAATGCATAATGCGATCCTGTCTTCATCGTGATGCTAATGGTGCAAACATCTCCCGGTCGTTTTCTCCGTGATGCTAATGGTGCAAACATCTCCCGGTCGTTTTCTCATATCAATTTGAGCTCTCTCTTTTAAATTTGATTAATTGGCCCATCCTCTCAATGGATGAAGTTATTATTTAGAAATCACTCTATGCAATTTTGTTGGAATTTTAGATATTGTATTTGTTCTATGTGTACAAATTTAACAGGCTTTATGATATATTGAAAAAATTTGAGATTTCAAAATTGAATAAATCTTTTTGGGACTTTTACATCCCGCCGCATTGCACGGGTATACAACTAGTTACTATTAAATTTGAAGTGTTTTTTGCTTTGATTTGGTACTCTTCAGGTAGCATTTTTAAAAGAGAAATAGAAACCAACTAATTGTTTGCATCAAGAAAACTTGACAGTGTGTTTTTTATGGTGTAATCATGTGAAAAATGGTACAATTCATAGACATTAGTTTTTTTAGTGACAATATTATAGGTTCTTATACTGGGACAATGGAGTTTTTGTTGAACTTTTTAGTGGCTATATTGAATATTTTGTAGCTCCGCCGTATGCATTTGAGGGACACCAAATTGATCTAAGCCTAACTTGTCGCACTTGATTGACCATGAGGATGCATGTGAGCTGTTTACGTACGATTACATTTATAATCTAACAATTTGGTGGTTCAACTCATGATCACGAGGTTGATCTCTATTTTGACATACATCAATTTGCAAATTTACTGAATTTGAGAAGCGATGCATAAAACCATGAATTTTGGTCCATTAGCAAAAATTGCTTCGAATAACCTGGCTGCAAGCTTTCATAATGACATTCATCAATTTGAAAATTTAATTGAAAGCGATTTATAAACCATGTATTTTGGTGCATTAGTTGAAATTGCTTTGAATAAACCTGGTTGCAAGATTTCATAACAACATTCAAGTACCTGCTATAAAGAAACACATTTGCTCAACATGTGTAACCTCTGTTTGAAAGTATAGGTGTTAGAACATATTTTATGTTCTATTTTAGAAGTTTTATAAAGTAATCAATATATTGTAATGGGCCTTGTATTGGGTTTGGGCTTATAGTGTTTACAAGGGTTATGGGAGTATAAATAGAAATCATGTAATAGTTTTAGGTTAACTTTTCATTTGAGTAATTCCAAACCTTCAACAATGTATCCGCACACAGTGTTTGTTCTCTTAGTGTAGATTTTATTTTTTGCATAATAATTTACTGATTTCTACCCTTGAATCCTTGTTCATCTCCTAATCAAACCAATCATTGATCTCAATGGACCTCACAATAGGGAAGAATGCCTTCAACATCTTTCCTTTTACAATCTCTTCATGTTAATTTGTATGCAAACTGGGGATGGTTTCTTCCATGCCTTACATCCATGCTGTGTTGAAAATCATCACACATTTTAAGTTGCTCCATGTCACCATATTTTGCTAAAATTCACTTTCTAATCTTTAATAATTGTGTAATGGATCACTTTGTGCAGGCTGAGTTTTAAAAAGAGGATGTTATACAATTTGTGTGCTGATAGTGAGGCTAAATAAGCCAACTAAGTGGTTATCCGGGTAAGCGTATGGTAAATGGAGCCTTTGTATACTTAGGTGCCGTTTGTTTTTTAAGAGATCTAAAGTCTGAAGTCTTATTTTAGTTATGATTAATAAGAGGTGGTGTGTAAAAAGGTCTGAACGATTCAGACTTAAGAGCCATTAAGAGATTTTTTTTGTTTTTTAAGAGATCTAAAGTCTGAAGTCTTATTTTAGTTATGATTAATAAGAGGTGGTGTGTAAAAAGGTCTGAACGATTCAGACTTAAGAGCCATTAAGAGATTTTTTTTTAAAAACAAACAACCCCTTAATGTAAAATTCCACATGAGTTGGAGAAGGGAACTAAGGGGCTGTTTGATTTTTTATCTATTAAGCTCTGAATCTATTAGGTTATCTATAAGCATTAATTTATCCAGATAAATTAAGATAAGTTGTTGTATGATTTTTGTCCTGAATAATAGCCTGAACACCAAAAATTACCAATTTAACCTTATGTCTACATAAGTGTTGGAATTTAAAAAATTGTTTGATAAATACTTAAAATGACATAAAAGTTCAAATAATATGTATTATTTAAATTAACATAAATAATATGAATTAAATTAGTTCAAAACAATACTTAATAACTTAAAATATATTTAAAACAATAAAATATTAATGTTTGATTACAAGTTTTTTAATTTATACATGTTGGTGAACTATTTATTTTTTAATGAGATGTGTGATGAAAAATTATAGGACAAGGGTAATTTTGAAAAAATTCTAACTTAATTCATTAAGATAAAATGGGCTAACTTAACATGTTAAGTAAATCTCTTAGTATTAAGTTAAAATCAAACACCTTAATATAACTTAACCAATTAAGCTAACCACCCATTAAGCTCACTAAGTTGAAAACAAACACCCCCTAAGAGACTTAATTGCCCATAAATATAAGTTAGTAGATGACTTTGAGACTCATGTCCTTAGAGTGGAGAAGCATGAGCCACGTTTCTTTTAACTTTTCCCCCTAAGTATGATTTTGAACTTACTATAATTAAATGTTGTTTATTTAATATAAATTGTACGATACATTCTTGTTTACATTTATTTGGATATGGCAACTAGTTACTATCTAATTAAAATTCCATTTAAAGTTATTTTGAAAACTTTAAGACAATAGCAACGTACAACAACTATGTTAAGATTCCTTTAAGGACCTTCTTCTTCTTGTTTTCTTCTCCCGCACTGCTCCTCCCTGTTAAAGCATAAAACCCCCGAATGCATGTTTTACTTTTGCACTAATTGTGTTATATTTCTAATACTATTTTGGGCTCCTAGATGTACATCTAGCATCACATTCCAAGGTAAGCTTTAATTATTTCTTCATGAATTAAATGCAAAAGTACAGATAATTAATGTATATGTACAATTTAAGCTTCACTGTCTACTTCCACCAGGTTCAACCAACATCTTCGCCTTCCTCAAAAAAATTGCCCTAATTTCTATCACTCTCTTCTCCACAGTTTAAACTGGGCTAAATCTTTCCATTCATGATAGGGATGAAAATCATTTTCTCTTCTCTAGTCTTACAATACTCCAATTTCACAAAGTTGCAGTGGAGTGGCGCTGAGTCCATGGTTTGGTTAGTTTAGAGCCCACAAAGGTAAAAAAATTATGTTTCTTAGCAAAAGACAAAATGATTCTGATGCTTCTTTTTTCTTTGATGCTAACAGGAGGAATGCTTACAGAGGCTGCAAAACAGATTAGACATTGCCTATGATAGTTCAATTCTAGAACAGAACATCAGGTACATGCCATATACATGACTAATATACCTAATATATGATTTGAGAAGAATAAACACCCATTCGCGATGTTTTTTCTATCATTATTTGTCATACTTGTGAATGTACACTTTCACGGAAACAACTGCTCTACTTAGTGGGGATAGAGGTCAGATTTGCGTACATCTCACCGTCTAGACCCTTTGTTGTCACATGATTAATCAATTCTGACCAAGGGACATGAAATGGTCAAACCTGGTTCCCTTTATGTTGACACATGATTAATCTGTAACACCCCGTTTCTCAAGTAAGCTTTGAGTCTACTTTAGCTTTTCATTTTTATGTGCTAGTTGAATTATAATATATCTATTTATTATTTTGTATCTATGGTCTTTTATTTATATTAACCAAAACTTGACCGCGCGAAAAGTTAGGTCCAAGACAGAAGGCCAGGGGTGGCTGGCGACAATGACACCGTGTCAAAGTCGCCATGGCAATGTCGCCATGGGAGAAGTACCTACGGTACAACCCCAGCGACAATGACCCTGCAATTGTGACATTGGCATTCTAGCCTGTCACAATCGCTGATGTGGTACCGTAGGGTGGAGGGAAACGACGACTATGACCGCGACAATGTCCCTGAGCAAAGTCGCAGGGCAATGTCGCCCGCGAAAACCTACTGGTTGTTTTTAATTCGAAATCTGACCCTCATTTCCACACTTCACTTTGTAAAAATGGGAGAGCTCTTTGAGAGGAGATTTTGAGAGTAACCAAACACATTCCATACTATTTTCTAGGGTTTGGTTGGTAGGATCATTTATTGATCATCAAAGCATCATCCAAGGTTATTTATTGAAGGTTCTCATCAAGTTCATCACTCTTCTCCTTCAAGTCTTCCATTTGCAACTTCTAGGGTTTCTATTTTCTAGGTTTTAATCAAAAACCTAGATTGTGAGTTTACTAAACCTTTGTTAAAACTAGATACACATCATAATCTTCTACTTGCTAATATCTTGAATCTTTACTTGAAATGTTCATTTCTAAATGTCTATGTATTTGGGGTTTTCCTTATGAAATATGTTTATTTGTAACTTGCCATGATTTGATGCGTATATATGTACACCTTGGCATTTTGATGATCTCTTACTTGAGACACATTTGGTTGGTATCATATCTACATGATGAAAGTTGTAGTTATACTAGCTATATATCGGATTTTATGTTGTTTAGGATGGTAATATCGTACCCATGGTTGGTATTGAAATTTTCTTGGTTATAATGTACCTTGAGACCTCCTATGAATTATGTTGGACGAACCAAGTCAGTAGACACTAGAAGGATGTAGTGTTGGGTGCCACCGTGATGGTATGTACCTAGACCTCCGCCATTCGGGGTAATGTCATGGTTGTAGTCTTCGGATGTGTCGGGCCTTTCGGATGTCAATCGTGGTAGTTGGCATCAAGGTATATCTATCGACTCTTTGGGTGGAACTTGATTGGTGCTATGGGTCACCCCCATTGACTCCACATTTAATGAACCTTGGTTAACTACTGATAAGAATTGTATTTGATTTTCATATGCTATTTCTTGTTCAAACTCACTATGCTTTTTGGCCTAACACTTGTTTGGTGTCGATGTGTATCTCAGGTTCTATTGGCGTCGCTTCTAAGAAGGCCTAGTCGATCATTGGTGAGGGCTTGGGGAGTGTGCTTTGGGATGCATTTTTGTGAAGATATTGTTTGGACTTTAGGCAACACCCTTTTTGTAATCTTCTTTCTATTTTAGGAATTAGATTTGTTGGTTGTTGTTTATTTCCGTTACATTACAACTGTAATTAACAGGTTTAAATATTTCCCCATTTTTGGGAGGCTCTTGCTATGGCAATTTTTAGTATACCACATGTCCGTTTTTCGGATTTTTGTTATCCCTATTTTCAGGGTGTTACATAATCAACTATGATGCCATCTTAATTTACATCATACAAAATCTATTCCGTACGGTTTTGCTTCATGATAAGCTTGTTAGAAGGAAAAAAAACTCAAAAACTCAATATGTCTTTTTACAAAGCCCTAATCTGATTGGAGTTTCGTCGGCTTTGACTTCTCGCATTCCTCGCTTCACTTTTATTCGTACTTTCGGTGAGTATCCCAATTCATGGATTTTTTATTTTAAATACTCCTTATCTCTAAAAGTGTTCGTCAGATTTTGTGTGTTTTGTTCATTGATCTTACAATTGTTGCTATGGTTTTTGAAACTTGTATAAAATCCCATATTTTTCACCATTATAGAAGGATCTGGATTATTGTTTTTTTTTCGATTGAAGATTAAAAACGCTGCTTGTTCATAACATTCGGTTATTTAATTCCAAATACATGCATACCACGTTTAAATACCAAACTTGTTGTATATAGTTAGCAATTTGTTTCTCTAACAATGTTAAGTATTTCTAATTCTTGAACTTCACATGACCAGGCTCCGACGGTCCTGATATCTTGATCATGGGTGATGGTTCACCCAAAGCTTCTGTACCTACAAGCAAGCTTGAAACCCAAATACTCAATGCAACATTAAAGTGAGAATCTAAAGGAACTTCCGTAAAGTCATTTACTAAGATTATCTCAAAATTCCCAAAAACTGATGACAGCGTAAGAAGATGCAAAGTTATTTTTGAACAATTTGGTATGCATCAATACCCTGTAAATTATATGAAAAAGTTTGATTACCTTTTTCATCACGTTGTTCTCAACTTTGTGTTTTCTTAAATGTCAAGAGGTTGACAAGGCTCTTTTCCATCTTGTAGAAACAAATGCCTTTCCCTTATAACCGACATTATTGATGAAGAATGGATATTCTTTATTGATAATCATCATATGCACATGCACTTTCTTGAAGATGCAGTCTCCGACCATCCTTGAACAGAAAATAGGGTTAGATTCTATTTGTTTCAATCTTTCATCATTTCTAATTTGATCGAAATCGATCTAGGTTTCAAGCACCCCTAATTTCGTTCTCAATTGCACCTAGAAAACACCCTAATTTAGTTCAAGTTCAAGAATTAATTTTTCCAAACACACTAATGTCTGCAAACTTCATACAAATTGGCTTGTTATTGAAAGGCTCATCATAACAGAGATATCCATGTTGGTTGATAATAAAACTTTCTTACTTTGTGATGTAAATTCTGATTCATTTTTCTAAGGATCTATAAAAACTTGTCTTCTAAAATTTAGTTGTATTTATGTTCTTAATTTTACATCTGATGACTGAAATTTGTTTCTTATTGAAAGAAGTGTTTTCCAATCAATGGGTAAACAGTGTAATCACACACATTCTCTTACTAGAACTCGGATACTGATATCAAAGTTTGCTTTTGTTGTTTTCTTATTACAGATTTATAACCTTTAAAAATGAACATGATTGTTAGTAAATTGTATTCAGTTCAATTGACCTTCGGTTAAAAGGTGTGGGCTTCTTACGTCTTCATCGTCACTTATTCAGGTGATATTGTTGGCGAAATTATATTACTGAACCAACAGAAGTCGAAGACTAGGAGGTCAAGACACATAGTATGTTGCACACACATGTTTTACTAAAGGAGGTAATAAATAATACTTTGGATTTGAACAGTCAAAATTAAATGTTGTCATTTGGTTCAAGTAATATGACCAAAGAAACACCCTAACTAAAAAGTGAAACTTTTAACAAAGTTTTTTTTTGTTTAGCTCTTCTTTGTGTCATTTTCGTTTCTCTGTCTCTAGCTCATTATTTGTTCATTAGGAGTGCTTGGTTGTCTTTGTTCATACGTTTGAGAGATGCCTTGGATGTGGGTGGGATTGCTTTGGAAGCTACTGATCGAAATCTCTACCCATTAATTAGTTTTGGTTTTTGTTGGAAACTACTGATTTAAGGTTTGGATTGCAACTTTTGATCACTATGGAGTTTGGTGGTATAAGGTGGGTTCTGCTGGTATTTTGCCTTATCAGACATGTTGTTGGGCCTATCATGTTTATGCATGAAGAAAGTATTTTTCTAATGATTTGGTGGTGTCTTATGTGAGTTTGCGTTTTGGAGTGTTACTTTGTATGCCATCACCATAAAAACTTAAAATGTGTTAATTACACAGGTAACAACATCTTATCTTGAAATTTAAGCTATTATTGATTAAGAGAATGTTGTCCTAGGATGCTAAGAAATAGATTTTAGATAGGTATGCCTATTATTCTTTTCCAGTTCTCTATTTTTCTTAGTTTGTAATATAAATATAAAATATATGGATTCTCGTTTTCTTTTACAACCTCCCATGAAATCACCCACGTGCCAAAATGAGATTAAAAATCTTTTAATTTTTTAAATTACATTTTCAAACCTGTTCGTGACTACCCATGACATCACCCCAACTATTTTTAGGAGATATATGCTCCACTAGAGAAGAAAGGGTTAATTTGGTCTAAATGAGAGACACATGGCATCTGGTCATTTAAATTGTAATTTTAATTACTAGTAAATTGACTAAGGGGCTGTTTGGCAGTTGCTGAATGGTTGAGTGCGGAATAGTTAAGAGGTCAGAATGCTTAAGAGGCTCTGTATGATTTAGTGCAGAATTAAATATGATTGTTTGGTAACTGCTCTGAATGTCCAGTCTGAATGACAACAAATTACCATTTTAACCTTATGATGAATAACATCAACTATGGACTATCCATTACTATTTACAAAGAACCAGCAAAAAAAAATCAGATTCAACAACATTCAACATTCAAAGCAAAAAATTCATTACTAGAAAAGGAAAAAAAATCAACATTCAACATTACAAAAATTCAGATTCAACAACTTTCAAAGCAAAAAATTCAGATTCAAACAACATTCATCATTCAACAAGATCCATCAAATCATCAGATAAATAACAAAAAAATCGATAACAAATAAATAACATAAAAATCAAGATCCATTGAACAGTATGTAGCAATAAATCAATAAACAAAAAATCGAGGGGTATGACCTGCAACCGGAAGAAAAGAAGAAAAGAAGAAAAGAAGAAAAGAAGAAAAAATCAAGAGGGGTCGATGGATGACCTGCAACTGTGGAAGAGAAGAAGAAAAGAAGGAAAAAAGCGAGAGGGGTCGATGGATGTCCTGCAGCCGTGGAATAAAAGAAGAAAAAAATTGAGAGGGGTCGATAGATGACCTGCAACTGTGGAAGAGAAGAAGAAAAGAAGGAAAAAAGCGAGAGGGGTCGATGGATGTCCTGCAGCCGTGGAATAAAAGAAGAAAAAAATTGAGAGGGGTCGATGGATGACCTGCAACTGTGGAAGAGAAGAAGAAAAGAAGGAAAAAAGCGAGAGGGGTCGATGGATGTCCTGCAGCCGAGGAATAAAAGAAGAAAAAATTGAGAGGGGTCGATGGATACCTGCAGCCGAGAAGTGGAAGGGACGCCGGCGAGAGTTGGAAGGGACGCCGGCGAGAGGTGAGCTCTTATGAAGGGTGGAAGGATGCGGCTATGATAATGAAGGAGAGGGCAAATGTGGAAAAAGTGAGGGTCTGAACCATTTTTCATAACCCCATACACTCAATCGTTAAGAGGTTATTGTAATGGTTCAGAGGTGTTTTTTTTTGCCAAACAACCCTTGCCTCTGGCCGATTCAGAGGTGCGATCTTATTGTTACCATTAAGAGCTATTCAAACAGCCCCTAATTTGTCCCTGAGTTAACGGTGTGGATTTAACAGTGTTAGTGATAGGGACCCAGGCCGAAACAAAATGTAAACCACGGGGAAGTCCAGTGTACTTATTTTGAAATATGAACCATAACAGTTTAATTTACTAATAATAAATTAATAATATGATTAAATCCAAACATATTCAATATTGGGCTAATTTCGAAGGTATTGCCAAGACGATTACAATGATATAATTTGTAAAAAGAATAAATATATTTTCTAACGCATTTTAGTTCATATACGATTATTCATATTAAAATGATAAGGTTTTAAAATGAAAAATGAAAAAATAAGGGATTAAAAGTAAACCAAATAACTAACTCTAAGGGTGTGAAATGTAACCTTGAATCTTGAAAATAATCATTTTAACTTATAAAACATAAGTTTTAAAAATAATTCACTACATATTTATCATATCTAATAATAGGGTTAAATTAAAAAATATTCGATATTGGGTTCATTTTGAAGGTATTGATAAGTAGGGGTGTGCATCGGGCGGGTCGGGCAGGTTCGGGTAGGCAAAACAAAAACCCGATCGGATTTCGAATATGGAAATCAAGATCCGGATTTTAGGTTTCGGATTTCGGATTTTTTTCGGGTTCGGGTTGGTCGGGTTTCGGGTTGATGTCAGTCGGGTTTAGATATTATTAGAATGCAAAAAGAACATATAAATTCAATTGATTTTGAGGATGAATTCAATCGACTGAGAGATTGATGAAATCAATTGTAAGTTTATAAATTAGAAAACATTTCGACCGACTAGAATTTACGATTTTTAAAAGATAATTAGACAAATAAATATATCTATATAATATATAAAATATATATGTATATTATTTCGGGTTTTCGGACGGGTCGGGTGGCCAAAAATCAAACCCAACCCGAACCCAAATATCTCCACAAAAGTCGGGTTTTGCAAAAACACCTTATTTTCGGTTCGGGTTCGGATTTCGGATTATTCGGGTTTTGCACACCCCTTTTGATAAGACGATTACAATAGTATAATTTGTAAAAGTTGAAAAATATTTTTAAATGTATTTTAATTCATATACGATCATCTATGTTAATAGATAAGAGTGTAAAATTAAAAATGAAAACTTAAGGATATAAAATAAACTAAATAACTACTTATAAAGGTATGAAATATAATTAAGAAATTAAAAGTAATTTGATTTTGAAGAAGTCTGGGAAGTGGAGATTGTTAAAGCTTTAACAATTGTACATTCACAATAAAATCTTATACCTCTTAAAATTTTAATAATAACCGAAATAAAATTTTCATAAAGAAGTATAGATTATAGAAGTATAGATTTTAGTTAATTTATGATTGTGTATTTTTAATATGATAAGGTGTAAAATGAAAAATGAAAATATAAGGAATATAAAACAAATTAATTCGGACATGATATTTAATAATATGATTAAATAAAAAAATATTCAATATTGGGCCCATGTCGAAGATATTGACGAAACTATTACAATAGTATAATTTGTAAAAAAATGTATTTTTAATGTATTTTAGTTCATATACAGATTATTTATGTTAATATGATAAAAGTCTAAAACGAAAAATGAAAAAGTAAGGTATTAAAAGTAAACTAAATAAATAATTACAAATGTATTAAATGTAACTTATATATTTAAAAAAAATTGAGTCAATGAGAGATTTACGAAGGATTAAGAATGAGTGTGCTTTACAGATTGTATGCTATTATCTTAAATTTTTCGAAACAACCTTAATAGAATTTTAATAAGATAGTATAGATAAATATAGATATATCATTGATAAAAAAAAAATTAGAGTAAATTCCTTGTGGTCATTGAAAATTTTGGATTAGGTCCTCCAAATGAAATAATTACATCTATGGTCATTATGGTTTCACTTTTGTTATAGATTGGGTCCCTTAAACTAACTCCACTAAGGGGTCGTTTACCAAAATGTTTACCGAGTTAGCGTTTACCGACAATGATATTACCCTCACTTACCTTATCGTATAACATTCCTAACCATCAAAATTGTTATTGGTAAGCGTCTTAAACCCGATAAGCGCTTATCGAGTAAGAGTCATTTCCCTTACTTATCAGGTAAGACTCTCGATCCTTGTTATGGTTCTTACCGGGTAAGATTCTATGTAGTTTTCATGTTCCACAAGTAAGGAGCGTAAAGTAAGTAATAACGGTTAGCTATTACCCGGATAAGTATTTAATAAACAGTCCCTGACTATTGGTCCATTAAATTGGAGGTAATATTGTCATTTTATTTTTTCTTTAAAACCCTAAAATTCTATTAAGACACCTATCTATATTTAATCATTAATTAATTTTTTTTTGTTTTACTTATTTTATTTATTAATCATGATTACTTTTTGTTTTTGTTTTTGTTTTTGTTTTTGTTTTTTTCATTTATTTACTAGTCATCATTACTTATTATTTTTATATATTTCCTCTAATAATAAAAAATATTATTACTATTACTATTAAATAATATAATAATATTTATAATATTTTATTATTATTACCTTGACAAATTTTCTTTACAAATTACACATGTTTAGTTATTTAAATTTTAAAACATAAATATTATAAAAAAGAATAACAATCATAAGGGCATCTCCAACAGTTTCTCCAAAATTTATTCAAAATCTCTAAAAAAAACTTACATTCACCTCCAACAGATTTTCCATTTTCGAGAACCAAACATTGATTAAAATATTCTATTCATGTATTAAAATATTATTTCCCTCTCTACATATTTATTTTCAAAGTTTTTTATTGGTTATCTCACTTGGTAATCATTTTTGGGGTTATCTCCATATTTGGAGAAAAAACTCTTCTCTCTCCTACTTTCTTCATTTTGGAGATAGTTTAAGAGAAACTGTTAGAGCAAAATATTAGCTCAAAATCCTCATTTTCTCCATTTTCTCTAAAATGGAGAAGCTGTTAGAGATGCTCTAACATTTTAATTAATCAAAATATCTTACAATTTTAATCAAAATAATAAAATAAACAAATTACCAGCAAATCAACACATCTTAAATTAATCATGTTTCTTAAAAAATGTTACCGTTAATATAGAATCAAACATTACAAACTTGACATTAATGTCCAATCATCTAAAACAATATATTCTACTGTAGCTTTAGATTCTTGATAATCGGCGTACCGTTCAGTCATCTAAAACAATATATTACTCGCATCATACTATATAGAACAAAATATTTATATCCTTGCCACTTTAAAACTAGTTCATCCACAAAGTTCCTATATTTTCACTCACTTCTTATGTAACACAATATGCATTACATAATCACACTTTCTATATCCATATAGATGTTCCTGGTAGTACGTTCTTCACATTCATATAATACAAAACTATTTCAAGACACGTATCCATAATAATTTCAACAGTTGTTGAAAGACCTTCATGTTTATTTCAAGTCAGGTCTCCATTATTCATCAAGTTTCTTTTTAGTCTTCCTACTGTTTCACCAGAGATAGTAGCGTTCCTTGATTGTTCCACAACATATTAATATATTACATATTTGAATGAGATAATTTAAAGGAAATTGCCAGAATACAGAGCAAAAAAACCCAAATCGATTTGAGAGAAACAGAAACAAACCCTTGGTTTGTATCTGAGAAGAAATCGATTTGAGAGAAACATAAACAAACCCAATTGTGAAGAAACCATGAAGAAATCGTACTTGAGAAGAAACCGTGAACAAACCGCGAATACGACTTGAAGAAACAAAGAAACACTTGGTGCATATACAATTTGAATCGATTTACAGGGTATAAAAAGTCATGCATATTTCATCTTGGATCTAGGAGGGCAAATCGTCATCTTGAAAAAGGAATGCCAGATACCAGTGCTTGGATAAAGAGATAAAATAGATTGTTTTATTCGTATATTATGATGGGGCTATAGAGTATATGCATTAAAGGTCTTGTACTTTAGCAATGTAAAATTATAAAGTTGAAAACTAAATAAATAAGCATTAAGGAGTAGTACATAAAGCATAATGTGTTGTATTTAAGAGTTTTACATGCTTTTTAATCGTTTTTTTTTTTGTTTTTTTTCCGATTTATAGTACGATTTTGGATGGTTTTGAGAGAGTGATAATGATTTTTTTTTGGGAATTTAATTAAAATACCCTTTTTTGAAAAATCAGTACCCAAAATGCCATAAATCTTGTAATTTTTGCCAAAATACCCCCTAGGTCCGCGTTTTGGGTCAAAACGCGGGTTGGATCCGCGTTTCCACTGTTGAACGCGGACATGGGGTGGAGAACGCGGACATGTGACAAAAAACGCGGACATGGCTCAATTGAATTGTGAAATTTAATATATATTTACACTTTATACCCCTATAATTATTTAGTTAGTTTATTTATACCTTTTACTTTTCTATTTTTCATTTTTCATTTTTATCATGTTAACACATAAAATCGTATATTAACTAAAATACGTTAAAATAATACGTTTTAATTTTAAAAAGTTACACCATTATAATCGTCTCTTCGAAACCTTCGAAATGAGCCCAATATTGAATATTTTTGGATTTAATTATTTAATTATATATCATATGTACTACATAAAACGTATGAAACATATGCATATGCTATTTTTATTTTTACCATAAAACGCAAAACGTATTATATATCACATCTACTACATATTTTTGGACAAAGTATTTATAATTTATGTTATTCTTCTTTTTACCATTTACTAATAACGATATGTTTAGTCCAATGGTAGAATATCGTTATTTTTACTAAAATATCGTTATTTTTAATCCAATGGTAGAATATCGTTATTTTTAATAAAATATCGTTATTTTTAGTCCAATGGTATAATATCGTTATTTTTACTAAAATATCGTTATTTTTAGTCCAATGGTATAATATCGTTATTTTTACTAAAATATCGTTATTTTTAGTCCAATGGTATAATATCGTGATTTTTACTAAAATATCGTTATTTTTAGTCCAATGGTATAATATCGTTATTTTTACCATAAAACGTATTTGGACAAATTATTTATAATTTATGTTATTCTTCTTTTTACCATTTTACTAATAACGATATGTTAGTAAAAATAACGATATTCTACCATTGGACTAAAAATATCGTTATTCTACTAAAAATATCGCTATTCTACCATTTTAGTAAAAATAACGATATTATACCATTGGACTAAAAATAACGATATTTGAGTAAAAATAACGATATTCTACCATTTTACTAATAACGATATTTTAGTAAAAATAACGATATTCTACCATTGGACTAAAAATATCGTTATTCTACTAAAAATATCGCTATTCTACCATTTTAGTAAAAATAACGATATTATACCATTGGACTAAAAATAACGATATTTTAGTAAAAATAACGATATTATACCATTGGACTAAAAATAACGATATTTTAGTAAAAATAACGATATTATACCATTGGACTAAAAATAACGATATTTTACCATTGGACTAAAAATAACGATATTTTAGTAAAAATAACGATATTCTACCATTGGACTAAACATATCGTTATTAGTAAAATGGTAAAAAAAAGAATAACATAAATTATAAATACTTTGTCCAAAAATATGTAGTAGATGTGATATATAATACGTTTTGCGTTTTATGGTAAAAAGAAAAATAACATATGCATATGTTTCATACGTTTTATGTAGTACATATGATATATAATTAAATAATTAAATCAAAAAATATTCAATATTGGGCTCATTTCGAAGGTTTCGAAGAGACGATTATAATGGTGTAACTTTTTAAAATTAAAACGTATTATTTTAACGTATTTTAGTTAATATACGATTTTATGTGTTAATATGATAAAAATGAAAAATGAAAAATAGAAAAGTAAAAGGTATAAAATAAACTAACTAAATAATTATAGGGGTATAAAGTGTAAATATATATTAAATTTCACAATTCAATTGAGCCATGTCCGCGTTTTTTGTCCCATGTCCGCGTTCTCCACCCCATGTCCGCGTTCAACAGTGGAAACGCGGATCCAACCCGCGTTTTGACCCAAAACGCGGACCTAGGGGGTATTTTGGCAAAAATTACAAGATTTAGAGCATTTTGGGTACTGATTTTTCAAAAAAGGGTATTTTAATTAAATTCCCCTTTTTTTTTTATAATTGTGTTTTAATTTAAGCTTAATAATACAATGCTTTTTATAAAAAAAAAATAAGTATTTTATTAGAATTCAATGATTATCTTATATATTTTAAATTCTTTATCTTTAAATTGAAATGTTTATAATGTTTTGATTATGTTTATTATTTAATTATGAATTCAAACATTAGCTTTTGAAATTTGTACTCATTAATCATGACTTGTAATATAAAATTTTAAGTAATGTGTATCAATAAACAGTACTTAATGCATAAAAATTTGTTTTTAAAAGATTCTTCGATAGTTTAATAATAATGTAATTTATTTTAGGTTTAATAATATAATATTTTTTATAAAATAAACAATAAATATTATGTTAGATTTTCTTAATTATATTTAGATTTTTATATTTAAAATTTGATTTTTATCATGTATTTAGTTATGCGGTGAGTGATTTTAGGAAGTTGAAGTGAGGAGTGATTTTAGGGGAGTTAAAGTTGTTAGAGATAAAGATTGAAAGTTAATAAATAACATTAAATGTAGTACATAAAACTTTAATTGTTATTTTAAGAGATTTTAAGTAATTAACATTAAATAGCGGTACATTAAGCTTTACCAATTGTTTTTAAGAGTTTTTATAGATGCTTTAGAATATAGTATGGATATATATCGAGAGAGAGAGAGAGAGAGGGAGAGAGAGAGAGAGAGAGAGAAAAGTTCAAATGAAAACTCAATTTCCATTGTACACGCGAGGACAAATCTCAGCCACTCCATCTCTATTTATCCAGCAATTCATTCTAAATAGAGTTTTTAATTTTAAGATGTTTTTTAAACTCACGCTCACCATATTTGACCTTTTATTTTCTTTTTTAATTAAAAACCTTTACCCACTTAAAGTTTAAAATAAATTATCTTAAAAATTACTAATATTTTAATCAAGGTTCTAAATGGCGCGCGGCGTGGCGTGGCGGCGAGGTCAAGCCTCAAGCTTTACGAGTTACGGCGAGGCCATGGCGTTTTCCATGGCGGCGCCAAGGCGGCAAATATATATATATATATATATATAATTATATATATATATAGATATATATTATATAGTTATATATTTTTGAACGCTCTAAGTTCATAAATAAAAAAAATAAAAGAAGAACCATGGATTGATAATTTGATATCAAATATACAAAGTTTACAAAAATGATATCAAGAGATCATAACAAAAAGAACGATCTACTCATGGTTGATAATTATATACTTCTATAATCCAAAAAGCGTGTTATATTATATACTATCATTCCATGTTATCATCATCAATTATATCAAATAGTCTTTCGTCATCGGAGTTGAACTCAAACTCTTCGTCGCCTTCAACTTGTGGTTCTTCATCCGACTCAAAATCATCCTCATGAAGTTCTCTAGCCTCATGGTCTCTAGCCTCCGAATTACCACCTTCTTCCATTTCCTCCTCCTCCTCATCACTAATAGCAACGATCCATGATTGTGCTTTACTAGCATCAAGAGAACGTAACACATCCATATTTTGGTTCTTGACTTTTGCCCACTTGTTGATGAGTTTGGCATTAAATTGAACAAACACAAGATCATTCAATCTTTGACTATCAAGTCTATTCCTCTTCTTCGTATGTATCTAAAGTTAAACAACAAAAAAGTTAAATATAAATTTATCTACCAATATGTGTGCGTATTAAATATTTAAACTGTTAATACATCTATTGTTAATATTATTAAAATATAAAAATTCTTACCCCCTCAAAAGCACTCCAATTTCTTTCACATCCCGAAGAGCTAGTTGTCAACGAAAGAATTTTTATTGCCATCCTTTGCAAAGTCGGGGTGGCATTTCCATAAGTCATCCACCAAGTAACTACTCAAATAAAAATAAACACATATAAGAAATAAAAGAGTTTAAGATCTAACATCTAAGTCATCTAACATATGAAAACAAGATATGAATGTATAGTTGTATACCGGGATCATAAGTGCTATTATTTTCCGAACACCCCTTTGCGGCTAGCATTCTTCCAAAATCTCCTTCTTTTCTTTTGTACTTTGGAAGCTCCACATTCATCACTAGATCTTGCTTTTCAAATTCATCAACAAAGAACTTCTCTACACACGTGAAAACCGCATCCGAGATCATAAGATAATCTTGTATGGTTGGATCTTTGAAGAAGTAATAAGGATTCAATAGGTAACCCGTCATATGCAACGGACCATCAAGTCGACCTTTTGCTTTTGTTTCAATGATGTCTAAAATAGGATGGTAATTAATCTCCACATTGTTATAAGCCATCTTGATATCTTCCTTTACTTGCATAAGCTCTCCATACAAGAAACCCATTGATGGCTTTCGATCCCCATCAACAAGTCGAAGTACTTTCACTAAAGGAGAAATCACCTTTAAGCATAAGCTAATCCCATTCCAAAATGATACACTCATGACAATCGCATATGCTCCTTTTCCTTTGTTTGTTTTGGCCCAATTGGATTGTGTCCACTCATCACTAGTGAACATAAGCCTTAACTTCTCTTTTTTCTCCATCAAACTTTGCAAAGTTAGAAATGAGGTAGCAAATCTAGTGACTCCCGGCCTCACAATATCTCTAGACTTTGTGAACCTTCTCATCATCGCCAACGTCCTATGATGTGCGTAAATGTAAATAGTTAAAGTCTTTGCCTTGGCAATCACACCTTTAAATTTAGGCTCTTTACCAATTGCTTCAAGCATAAGGTCGATGGTATGTGCGGCACAAGAAGTCCAAAACATTTGCGGCCTCTTCTCTATCAACAATTGTGCGGCCGCCATATTATTAGAAGCGTTATCCGTAACAACTTGTATGACATTTTGTGGCCCAACCTTTTCAATACACTTGTCAACATAATCAAAGATGTACGCCCCAGTATGTGCATCTTTGGAACATTCAACCGAAGAAAGAAAAGTTGTACCTACTCTCGAGTTTACACAAAAATTCATTATGCTTCTTCGCTTTTGATCCGTCCAACCATCCGTCATAACCGAACAACCATTTTGTGCCCACTCTTTTTCTTGATTTTTGATAAGTCCTTTAGTTCTCTCAACTTCTTCCTTCAATAATGGTTCCCTAAGTTGATATTGGCTTGGAGGACGGTAACCTGGACCGAATTGTCCAACGGCTTCAACAAACTTCTTAAATCCATCATTATCGATGGCATGAAAAGGAATGCCTGATTCATAAACCCACCGTGCACAATATTGATGCACTTGATGTGTTCTTTCTTTGCAAATTGCGTCTACGATATTTTGTTGACGCGCGGTTGGAGCATCGGGATTAATAGGATTAGCAAACTTGTCGATTGGCCCTAAAGATGATGTTTTCTTTCTTTTTGAACCCACTATCACCTCATCTTCTTCATTTTCTATTTCAACTTCCGCCCTCATTTCTTCTTCGCGAATTCTATTCTCCTTTTTCTTCTCTCTTGGCTTCTCAAGTAACGCCGCACACACATCTTTGTCTTCTTTGCTAGCTTTCTTACATATGGCAACACCCTTACCTTTTATTCCCGCCACATGATACTTTAACCTTGTGATTCCCGCTCTACATACAAACCCGCATAAGTTACATTTGACCGCATCTTTATTTGTAGGATCACACAAAGTACCATAGTTCCATCCCACGTCACCCGAATTTCGTTTCAAGAATGTCTCTGTACAAGAACTTGCTTCAGTTGTTGTGGTCGGTTTGGCGGGAGCCCCACTACCACTAGACATTATCTAACTTCACTTATGTGGTCTGTAGTGTAAAACAATAAAAGAAAAAGTGTAAAACAGATACATGATTCACAATCATTGACACAGATACAAACTTCTTAGAGTTGCACCATTGACACAGATACATGATTCACAATCACAAGTGCCAAGACTTGGATAAATTGGAAAGTTGAAAAGTACACAGTATCCTAATTCCTACACCTACACCCATGTTTGTATGTTTAAGCCTACTGCCACACCCAATCCATTTCCCATTTTTCCATCAAAACCAAAATTAATATGCATAACAGAGCTTGTAAGATAAAGGGAACAACATTGACTAATAAAATGAAACAATTCAATAAAGCAAAAAAAAAAAAAAAATCATAGCCCTGTCGGTCCTAAGTCTTTAACATTAGAGTTCATATTTTGGAATTTTTCTTTAAATCTATACGACACAATGCCTTAAATATTAATATCGATTGACAATTTTGACTGTAATACAATAAATCGATTTGAATCATCGAATGTAACCAGAAGATGAGAAGAAGCGATTATGTAATACAGAAGATGAGAATAAGCGATGAATCATGAATGTAATAGTAATACAGAAGAAGGGATTTCAATGTAATACCGATTTGAATGTTGATTTTGATTTCTTTTTGACCTTGTCGTATTGAACCAAGAAGCGATTTTGACCTTGATGAACCAGATTTTGGATTTTACTTTTTAGGGTTTTTGTCTTCAGTCTTCACTATTCAACCGTAGGAAAAGGGGTTTCAACTTTGAACTTTTCACTTTTTATTAATACTATGATATTTACATTACTCCTATTCAAGTTTTGAAATTTTCAGTTTTCCCCCCACAACTTTTATAACGCCATATAACGCGCCATAACGTGTAACGGCATTAACTCCATAACGCGCCATGGCGTGCCATGGCGCGCCATGGCGAGCTCCACGCCTTATATGCACGCCAAGGGGTAAAACGTGGCGGCAAGACTGCGCCTCGACGCCATGGCGCGCCATGGCGCGTTTTTTAGAACCTTGATTTTAATCAAACAATTTACATAAAAAAAAGAGAATTTCGTCCTCTTCGATATGACATCCATCTCGATATAGTTTGTTTTGTAGTTTTAACCATTTTTACGTGAAATGCTATATGTGTGTTATATTCAGCATGAATATTTATGTACGTTTAAATCTGTACAACACCTCGACACCGTAAGTATGTAACTCGACATCACCTTCATACACCATTTTAGCCACTTGTAACATTTTTAAACACAATTTTGTGTGTTGATCCAAACTCTCTCAGTGATTTGATAAAGACCCTCTTCTATACTTAGTGAAAATTACGTTTATTAATATGTATTAGTGTTTCACCATCAGCGATCAGACTGAGTCTGTTCAGTTATCACTGATGATCTTTCTTATAAACATTCATATGTATTAGTGATTCACTATCAGCGATCAGACTGAGTCTGTTCAGTTACCGCTGATGATTTCTATGTAAAAGTAATCCCTGAAGACAAGTTTCGCGTCAACAGATGTTCATAGCTGAATCGAAGACGAAGCTGCTGAACAAAGACAAGTCTACTAGTGACCTGATGCGGAGATCAGTGAAGCAAAGACAACTCTACTCATACGCGAAGAAACCTGAGGAAAAGCTTCAACGATAACTGAACTTCTTTATATCTCTGAAGGAAGAGATATTCAGCGATTGATGATCACTTAGCTTATGCCTCAAGTCTCTTTTGTCTTTCCCTGCACACCCAGTATGATGTGTCAGAACGGACATACCTCTGCCATAATTCGTACAACAACTCTGTCAACTACGCTGTTCATGATGCGGCCGAAAGCATGTCTCCCAAAGTCAGACTCTCTCTACTAATCAAAGAAAGACACGTGTAAAGTTCCCTGCCATGCATTTAATGCATAGGGTATAAATATAAAGATTACCTCTCCATCTGGAGAGTATGCTCACCTCTAGCCTTCATCTTTCTAAAACATAGAAACCCTTGTTTTCTATACTCTCTAATCTACAATTCTCTATATTCTTGTGCAACCATCTTAGTGTTTTCTTAAGTTTGTTGAGATTGAGGTTTAATTAATCTTATTCAGCAACAGACTTGTAAATTGTGTTTGATATATCAATAAACAATTTATTAAACTTTAAATTCCGTGTTTGTATTCAACCCCCCCCCCCTCTACAAACTTGTTAAGCACCTTCGGGACCAACAAGTGGTATCAGAGCAGATTGTTTAATCTAGTAAACAAGATCTTGCTTTATTCTCTTCCTTGCTATTCTAAAATGGCACTTAACACAAACACAAACTACTATGATAATGGTTCACTTTCTAAACCTCCTCGATTTAGCAGAGATAACTTTTCTCTCTGGAAGAATCGAATGATGCTATTTCTTGAAGGTGCAGATCCCACTATATCTGATTACGTAGCAAATGGACCCTATGAACCTGTCCAAATCATAGCTGTCGTTCCTGCTACTACCACCACTCCTGCTATCCCTGAACGATATGTTGTTAAGGAAATGAGACAATGAAGTGATGAAGACAAAAAGAAGGTTGGTATAGATGCAAGGGCAAAAACCATTATCTCTATGGCTCTGCCTGATGAAGTTTTACATTCCATCATGCATCTTAAAACTTCTAAAGAAATGTGGGAAACCATATGTGTTCAATATGAAGGCACCACTGAAATCCAAGAGACTCGAAAGATTAACTTGGTAAGACAGTATGAAAGTTTTATCGCTGGTAAGAATGAATCTCTGTCTGATGTTCATCAGCGGTTTAACTGCTTAATCATTGATCTAAGAACTGTTGGTAGGACCTATTCTAATTCTGAGATACTAACAAAATTCTTAGAATGTCTTCCTGAATGCTGGACAGTTATTCAATATGTCTCAAGCTGACAAAAGACTTAAATTCTCTTTCTCTCAGCACCTTGTATGGAATATTTCTCAACTATAAGCAATCAAATCTCTTGAAGAAGAATCTTATAAAAGATTCTAAAGACTCCAAAAGCACTCCTGTTGCTTTAGTCTCTTCAGAGATAATTCCATCTCAGCGATCTACTCTCACTATCACTGAATTAAATTCTGATTCTGAGGATCTATCAGACACAGATCTTTCAAAGTTTGATGAGTCCTTAGCACTCTTGACAAACTCTTTTAAGAGATTTGCAAGAAAGAGCAATTTCCGAAGAAATAAGCCTCTCTCTCTTACTGACAAGCCAAAATCAACCCCTGTTGATAAGGCTACTGCTACTTGCTTCAACTGTGAAAAGATTGGACACTTTGCAAGCGAGTGCAGATCGAAGAAAGTCTTCAAACCTTCTACCTCGAGAAGATCCAGCGATGACAAATACCTTAAACTGAAAGAAAAATATCAAAAGTTGAAAAACTACAAGGGAAAAGGTAATGGTCTCATCGCTGAAGAACACGACTGGGATGAATCAGAAGAATCAAGTTCTGATGAAGAAGAAGTCGCTAATCTATGCCTCATGGCTTAGATTAAAGAAGAAGGGGAATAACCAACTGAAACTTCTATGAGCTATATATCATCTCAGGTATCTATCTCTACTAATCCCTCTCTACCTGAAGCAGAGAGAAGTTGCGCTGTTGATGTGCTGACGATTGATCTATACAATGCTCTAAACGACAAATCTCTAGCTGAAAGCAAAAACATTGATTTAACTAAACAACTAGAAAAATGCCATGAAAAGATCAGAGAACTGACTCTTTTAGAGGAAAGTTTGAAAGATCAAGTCATTGTTAATGAAATCATCAACATTGAACGCGAACAAGCCATCACTGCTCTAAAAACAGAGAAGGCTACTATTGAAGGATGGTGCAAGTACTCAACAAAGATCACTGAGATTATAAGTGCTCAGATCCCTACCAGTGATAGAACTGGTCTTGGTTTTTGGAAACCACAGGATGAGCCTAAAGAAGACAGTTCCATGCTTAAGTTTGGAACATTCGTATCTTCTATCTCTGACACTTCTTATGCTCAGTTCTATTCATCATCTTCTTCTAATCCTATACCTGAGGAAATATCTAAAGGCTCTAATCCTGTAGATAAAGGAAAATCTATTCTTTATCCTCAGAAGGCTTCCAAGAAAACAAAGCTGAAAGTTCCTTCTAAACCTTCAGAGAATCAATCGTCTAGCTATGTGATAGAAATCTTTGATCTCTGTCCTCCAAAGCTGAACATTGTTCTTAAGCCTAAGAGATCTGAAAAAATGAAAATTCCTCCCAGATCTCATGCTAAAGTCATTCTTGGAGCTGACCTTGCTCATCTTAAATTCACAAAACCCTACACTCATGGTCCCAAAACCACATTCAAATATAGAAAATGCTATCACTGTGGATTTACTGACCATATTGCTATCAAATGTCCAACTGCCACTAAAGCTGATAAAACAGCTAAAGTGAAGATGAATGCCTCCAAGGCTGAAGTTCTGAATAATCTTATTGTTCGTTCAATAAGAAGTGATCATGGAACTGAATTCAAAAATAGTTCTCTGAACAATTTCTTTGAGAACAAGGGAATTTCTCACAATTTCTCTTCAGTAAGAACGCCTCAGCAAAACGGAGTCACTGAAAGAAGAAACAAAACGACCATTGAAGCTGCTAGATCAATGCTCAGCGATTCTCACCTCTCGACTCAATTTTGGGCTAAAGCTGTAAACACTGCATGTTTTACTCAAAACAGATCACTGATAGTAAAGCGATTTGGAAAGACAACTTATGAACTTTTTCATGGAGGAAAACCATCTATCAATTTTCTTCATATCTTTGGTTGTCAGTGCTTTATCTTAAACAACAAAGATCATCTTGGAAAGTTCGATCCAAAAGCGGATGACGGAATATTTCTTGGATATTCTTCTATCTCCAAAGCCTACAGAGTTTTCAACAAAAGAAGACAATCTGTGGAAGAAACAATGTATGAGCGGGAAGAGTGGCTTACTGGATCAGCTGAGCAAAGTTCAACTCCAAATAGCTTACTCTGTGATCGCTGGCAAGAACTTTGACTATGCTACTGCTATCTTTGACGATCTCAAGTCAAAGATAGAGAAGACGGAGAGGGATCCCAAGATTCCCTATGTACGGTTCATCTGTGCATACCTGAAGTGTCTCTACCCTGACACTTACCCCACTACTCAAGATGGTTCTTTCGCAAAAGTGGGTCAACGATCGTTAGAGGTCAAGCCGGTCGACAACGAGGTAAGTATCTCAACTCTACGCTCCCATCTTTCTCTCCACTCTTCTTCTTCTTCAGCGGCCGCGCCGGAGGTTCCTTATCCAGCTAACCCTTCCGCTAAAACTGCTTCCAAAAGACCATCAACTAGTCTTTCTAGTCCTTCAAAGAAGGCCAAAACGACTAAGGAGACTATCACCCCTAGCTCAAGGCCTGAGGTAGTTTGTCAACAAACTACCTTGGATGGTTTTGTGGGTCTCTCCTCTACATCTTCAGCTGTCACCACAACAACCGTGCCAGTGATCTTGGTCGCTGGCACAACATCAGTGACATCACCAACCATCTCAGTTCAACAACAAATTGAGGTAACCACCCAAATCCCAACTTCTTCTATCCCCATTACTCTTCCTCCCATTTCTTTGGTCTCTAACCCTCCATCTCTCATGCAGCAACCTCAAGTTGCATTTATAGGACCTGATGCTCAAACCTTTGAAAGAGATATGCAATTTTTCAATATGTTTGAACCATCAGGTATACCTAAACCCACAAATAAAACTCCCATCTCTCCATATAAGCCTGTTTCTCAGAAGTTAACTTTTTCTTTCAGGTCCTAATATGGAAAATGTTGACTCTCATGTCAACAGTTTGGGTGTCAAGGTGGATTCTCTCACCACCTCCATCAAGGAAACCACCAGCGCTGTCAATAATGCTGGTGAAGAGCTGAAGAAACTGACGGCTGCTTGCTCCTCAAAATCTGAAGCCTCCCAAGTCTCAACTCTTCAGGGAGAGCTTGTCAAAGTCAAGGAGGACTTGGTCGTCAACAAACTCAACTCCATCAGGGACGTGTTGGTACTCTCAGTAAGGACATCCAAGATTTATCTAGCAAGATCGATTCCTGCACATCCATACTACAGCAGGTTCTGGATAAGCTGAATGCACCAGCTCCGACGCTCACACCTTCTTTCACGGATGCAGACCGAACCTCTCTGAATGTCGTTGTTTAATTTATTCATCAAGCTACTTCAGATATCCCTGTGATTGAAGGCCGTCTAGATCGTTTGGAGGCTGAAGTCCGTTTGTTGGCCACTGCAAAAACTACCTCTCGTGCTGATGATCTCTCTCTCAATGATAATGACAAAGAGGGGGAGAAAGATGTTGAAATAAATGCAGAGGAAGCAGCTGCTGAGGTTCACTTGAAAGAACCTCCCTCTCATGTTGAGGGGGAGAAGGTTACTGACAAAGCCCCTCCATCTTCTTTGTACGATCAAGTTTTATTAGAAGAAGAAGAGGAGGAGGAAGAAGAAGAGGATGAAGATCTTGATCTTCAGTATCAAGATAAAGAGCAACATCAAGATGATGATGACGACGATGAAGAAGACCAGTCTTTATGGTTTTCTGCAGCAAACGCATCATCAGTGATAGCTTCGAAAGAAGTTGTCACAGCAAGGGGGAGAAATGAAACTTCTTCAGGAACCCCTTCCCAAAGCAAACCAAAGGGTGCAGCTGCTGAGGGAAGCCTGACAAATGTTTCACTATCTGAGGGGGAGAATCCTTCTCAGGTATGCCTCTCACTTGTCCCTATATCATTCTATAAATTCCCAACCCCTGTTTCTTTCTAGCCTTTATCTTTCTTCTTCCCAACAAACACTAACTCTTTTTATCTATTTCTAACCAGACAGTTCTCTCCCCTGCTTAAGGGAAAGGAACTTCAAATAATCCCAGCTTCCATAGCTGATGAATCAATAATCCCAATCTCCTTAAATGAGATTAATGAACAAGAAGAAGAGGAAGAAGCCCTGCACCATCCAGGAAGGCCCTCTAGACCATCTCACTGGTCAGAGGAAGAGCTAAATAGAACAACAGAGATGATCTCTCATCTAGAGATTCAACGGCTGAAAGTCCCTCTTCAAATAACTTCTACAGAGCTTGATTTCCTGACTAAAGCAGAAATTGAAGAATCTGTCAGAGCTGAGAAACTGATTGCTGAATGTCAAAGAGATGTTTTTTTCTCTAGCTCTCAAGGTTCAGTCTTCTCAAGTAAAAGACAAGAAGCTAAAGAAGAGTCCAGTGGAAGTTCAGGCTGCTCTACTGAAAGAAATTGAAGAGGAGCGCTCAAAAGAACAAGCGATCAGCGATAATTCTGTCGAATGGTGTAAGCATAAAGTCGACTATCGCTCCGACCCATTAAAAATAATAACTGTTGTCATCTCTGGAAGAAA
Organism: Arctium minus; assembly: GCA_954870635.1. Taxonomy (NCBI): domain Eukaryota; kingdom Viridiplantae; phylum Streptophyta; class Magnoliopsida; order Asterales; family Asteraceae; genus Arctium; species Arctium minus. The sequence goes on along the minus strand of OX941096.1, from coordinate 7,054,321 downwards.
GAAGAAGGACCGAACTTCTGTAACAATGGAGATGACCAGAGAGGATGGAAGCTCAAAGGCTATGTTTGTTTCAAAGCTTGAGAGTTTCAGCTACATGGAATGACTAGAGTTCAAAGATGCACTGAAGAAATCCAAATCAACCTACAGAGGCTATGTTGAAGGCATCCTAGAAGCCCTCATCAACAGAGTCACTGCTGTGTTAAAGGTACCATCTGCTCTTCCTTCTAAGCCAAAGCAACTCAAAAGAAATCCTGTCTCCTCCTCATCTGGAAATGTCGCTGTTATCAGAAACGACACCTCCATCAAATTCTCAAAAGAAGATTTGTTTGGTCCTCCTCCTGATCTCTCAGTTTTAGATCTATCTCTGCCTCCTGGTGGTCCATATCTTGCCGGGCAAGTACTTAAAGATCCTTTTGGAATCTTCTTCAGAGATGATGAGGAACAACTCATATTCCAAAGAGTCTCCGAGATTCCCATCTGCCCCCTTAACCATCTCAAAGATCTTTTGTGTCTATGGTGCAACTTCTCTCCTTTAGCTGAAAAGATCAAGGAAATCATTAGTCAAGAATCTTCAGATCGAAGGCAAAGAGGAGAATAAATATCTGACTATATGATCAATCCTCCAAAGTCTTCTCTAGATAGCTGATAGATTAGTTTCTTAATTCTTGTAATCTATTAGTTAAACTTACAGTAGTTAGTTCTTCGCTTGTACTTTATATTTTCATGTCTTGTAAATCCTTCTTTGAATTAATGAAAATTTCAGTGAAGTACTTAACCCTATCAGTACTGTAAAAGATCCCTCAAAATAGTAATTGGGACATGTATGTTATGAGTCCTGATTATTCCTCATTTTGAACTATAAAGTAATTTTCTTCAGTTACTTTGTCATTATCAAATAGGGGGAGATTGTTGATCCAAACTCTCTCAGTGATTTGATAAAGACCCTCTTCTATACTTAGTGAAAATTATGATTATTAATATGTATTAGTGTTTCACCATCAGCGATCAGACTAAGTTTGTGCAATTATCACTGATGATCTTTCTTATAAACACTCATATGTATTAGTGATTCACTATCATCGATCAGACTGAGTCTGTTCAGTTATCGCTGATGATTTCTATGTAAACGTAATCCCGGAAGACAAGTTTCGCGTCAACAGATGTTCATAGCTGAATCGAAGACGAAGCTGCTGAACAAAGACAAGTCTACTTGTGACCTGATGTGGAGATTAGTGAAGCAAAGACAACTCTACTCATACGCGAAGAAACCTGAGGAAAAGCTTCAGCGATAGCTGAACTTCTTTATATCTCAGAAGGAAGAGATATTCAGCGATCGATAATCACTTAGCTTATGCCTCAAGTCTATTTTGTTTTTCCCTGCACACCCAGTACGATGTGTCAAAATGGACATACCTCTGCCATAATTCGTACAACAACTCTGTCAACTACACTGTTCATGATGCGGCCGAAAGCATGTCTCCCAAAGTCAGACTCTCTCTGCCAATCAAAGAAAGACACGTGTAAAGTGCCCTGCCATGCATTTAATGCATAGGGTATAAATAGAAAGATTACCTCTCCATCTGGAGAGTGTGCTCACCTTTAGCCTTCATCTTTCTAAAACATAGAAACCCTTGTTTTCTATACTCTCTAATCTCCAATTCTCTATATTCTTGTGCCACCATCTTAGTGTTTTCTTAAGTTTATTTAGATTGAGGTTTACTTAATCTTATTCCGCAACAGACTTGTAAATTGTTTGATTTATCAATAAACAATTTATTAAACTTTAAATTATGTGTTTGTATTCAACCCCCCCTTCTACAAACTTGTTAAGCACCTTCGGGACCAACACTGTGCATTCATCCTAAGACAATGAGGACATTGTCAACTTCTAAGTTTGAGGTTGAGGGGGTTACAAGTTACCCAAAATGGGAAATACATGTCAATACAAAAGAGCAAAGCTCTCACATGACAAGAACACCACAAATACCCCATAGGGGTAAAGGTGCACAAAAATTGAAAAAAATGCCCCATAGGGGTAAAAGAGCACAAAGTGCCAAAAATTGAAATTCTTTAAACATTATGATGAATATTGTTGTGAGAAAAGGCTTAGTGAGAAAAGATATGCCACAAAATGAGTAACCTACAAGCCCTAGTGATCCTAAATGGAGTTTGTGTGATGTTTGACAAAGAAAAGAGTTATGCTAGCATATGGTCCATACACACAACTAGGTTATGGAGGTCTCACTTTGGATTTATGAAAGGCTATGAATTGTATGTGATATACTTTACACATTGTGTGCACTTATTTCCATTATCTTGCAATCTTTTCAACTTTGAGTCATTTTCTTATTTTATTTTTATTGCTTGAGGACAAGCAAAACTTTAAGTTTGAGGTTGTGATATGTATTGAGAATTCAATACATATTGCATCTTTTTCTTATCTTTTAGGATTTCAAATTCTTTTTATCCCAACAATTGAGTCATTTTCTTATCTTATTTTCCACTTTTTCTTATTCATGGAGCTAAGTTTATGATTTACCTATTTGTTGTTATTTTGTGTAAACCAACTTAAAATCTTTTGTTTATTTTGATGCCAGATTGATGTTGTAGCATTGGGGGCTGTTTTGGGATGAAACTATGAAGATATTTTGATAAAGATTGCAATCCTGAATTTTTGGCCTTTCCAAATCTTTTTGGCAATAATAGAAGTAGTAGTTGGCTGGAGTAGGAAGAAGATGACATCTTTTGGACAAGTTTTTGGAAAACACTTTAGTTGGTGTCCTTTTATTATTATTAATTTTAAGATTTTTATTTACATGTTTACCATCCTTGTTTGGTATAAATAGGGGTGATGACTTTGTGTTTCTAATATGTAATGAATCAGTTTTAGAACTGATCTTGGGACTCTCTCTCTAGAAATTTTAATATCAAGTCTAATCTTTTAGAATTCTTGTTCTTTATTATTAGTTGCTATAGCATTACTTCAGCATTATCTGTCTTTAGATTTCTTTATTGCTTATTGTCTTTATTTTATGCACTTTACATTTCCATCATTTATATTTTCCTCCATTTACATTATGTCTTTACTTTATGTCATTTACATTTCTTGCAATTTATTTTACGTAATGAGTAGCTAGTTTTAATTATTAGCTTGGGTGTGAGGCAAATGGTGAGTTTTTAAACCAAAAGAAAGTGGACATCGTTTCTCAAAAATGATGTTCCACCATTTCCTTCTAAGTTTTATAAATCCAAACGCACTTATTGACGAATTGATCACTTTGAAAGTGGTAAAGTGTAGTGGACTCAGGCATGAGCCACATGAATACACGTCAATTTGAATGATATGGAAAGTATACTTGGAAGAGTTGCTAACAAGGGAACTTGTTATCTATGTTTTTCAAACAGATTGATTCTTGATGGGTTGATCACTAGTCAAAGTGTTAAAGTGTGGTGGCCTCAGGAATGAGCCACTTGGAATACGTCAACTTGGATGATATGGGAATCGACTCGGAAGAGTGATTTTTAACAAAGGAATTTGTTTATCCATATATACTTTGAAGACACCGTTGGCACTATCACTGGTTCTGATACTGCATAGGAATGTGTCTAGTAGAAGCTAAATACAAGTGTCACAGTGAGAATTCGGAAGGATCACTTTCAAAGTAGATGGTGGAACTAGTTGTTGAAAAACACAATGCTGTAGCATTCCTACAACATTGGTCCACAGAAACTTTTGTTTAATACTCACCAAAAGTCTTACACCCTTGCTTTCTCTATTCTCTGTTATTTTAATTAACTGTTCACTCAACCCAACAAAGTCTTCAAACTCGCCATCTGATGTTAGTTTTTCATCTCGAGATCTTGCAACATAAGATACCTATCCTTGTGGAATACGATACTTGGTTGTTACCATTTTATTACTTGAAAAAACGATATTGGAACTCATTGTATACTTGCTTTGAGGTTCAATTATCACATGTCTAGAGGTGTGCAAACATTCGTATCAGCAATCGACTCCCATCATGCAAACACACGCCCCAAAATACATGAATAAACTCCAACACAGTTTAGATTGGGACAAATTACTTTCGAAATGATTTTATACAATTTACTCCTTCAAAAGGTCCCATGACACAAAATTAAGCATTTCTCCAAAACAAACACTAAAAATGCCTTTTAACCAAATAATCTCATTTATGCAATAAATCACCAAAATCCTTTTATTTATGCCTTGTTTATCAAAATGCCTAAAATCCCAAATATGGTGTTTCCCAAGATTTATAAAATCTTACTTGTTCAAGTAGCAAAACTCATCATAGCTTTCATCATTTTATAATAATTATGTAAAACACATAAATACTCTAAAATAGACATTTTTGGCATGTACAAAATTTTCGCAAATCAACTTGAACCCACCTTGCTAGATTTAGGTTAAATCTAGGTTTACCCCAAATGCGAGTCTCCTTTGATGGAGACTTGGAATCTTCAAGGAATCTCTTATAGATGATAGATCCAACACTCCCACAAGGTTTCCTTTACCTCAAGCTACCAAAATCATACCAAAGTTGAAGAGTGTAAGGAAGATGATAAAAACACCAAACCCTAGTATCTAAGTGAGGAGGTGAGAAGATTACATTGACCATAAACCCTTAGATTAACTCAAGATCACCATTCCTCTTCTATTTCATCTTGAAACACTTCAAAAAACGAAACCCTAGGTCCAAGAATCACCCAAATCGGACCTAGGATGAAGGAGATGCAACCAAATGAAGAAAACCCCAAAAATCTCGATTCTTAAACGTCCACATCCTTCCCGCGGCTTGGCCCGCAGCTTGAGGCCGCGGGGAAGCCTGCGCATGTTCCCCTTTTGACCACAGTGACTTACGCGGTTTGTGCCGAGACTTCTAAGCCACGCACCAAACCACGAGAATCCATTTCCCCCGGTTCTCTCCCGTTTTCACGCCCGATTCGATCCCCGATGGCTCCACTACAAAAATGGAAATAAAACCTTACTAAACCTCGATCATAATGGTCATACGGTTATGATAGTATGGGTTAAGGGTCTCTAAAAATCACGGGTGTTACAATCCTCCCAACCTTAAAGAGATTTCGTCCTCGAAATCCGGCACCGACCAAATCCCCAACGTCGCATTTACAAGATTAATTAGTCCTCTATCCAAAAGGGACTCTTCCACAATACATTGCCTCATATACGAAACCGATTACGTCTCATTTAAGGTTGTCACTGAACTTCTCATAACTAGCCTCCACCAATCCAACCTCAACGTTCGATATATCATATTGATGGCGGGATGAACATCGAGTCCTTATTTGATCAATTTCCTATAATACATATTATTTCCCAGATTATCAAGTTCTCATCTAATTGTTATCACAAACAAGATCACAAACAAGTTGATTAACTACCTGATTTCAATTTCCCAATGAATTCGTATACAAAAGTTTCTCTTTCACACACTTTCTCTCTCTAGAATCTCAGAGTACAATGAATCTAGTTACAAGCTTCTTACCACACATACTAGCCACAAGTCTATTAAAGACAAAACAGAAACACACACTTACAACACTTACAAAAACACAAAGACTTTGACTTTGACTTTTATTACAAGGAACTTAGACTTTGATCTTCAATAAACATGATCTTGTATCCAACAAATATGCTCTAACAATCTCCCCATTTGGATTCAAGATCATCTTTAAAAGATTTTGCAATTCAATCTCCCCTTTTTCGTTGCATTGAAGATCTTTAAGAATTTATCACCCCTTTAAGCTCAATTTGTGTAAACTCCCTCTTTGCTTAGCAATCTTCAACCATTCTGTCTTCAGTAACCTTTTGTAACAATCTCCTCCCAGATTATAAATCTCTTTCAGACATAGGAAAGAAATTATCTTCAGGTTTCGCTCAATTTGAACTTTCTATTTCAGCTCTGAACAATCTTTAAGAATCTGAATCAAACACTTGCAATTAACTCTCTTCAAACTTTCTTTAACAACATTCTTTCACAATCAATTATTGACCATTTCTTCCATCTCTAACATTTCTTGAATGCTTCTCCCCCTTTTTGATGATTGGAGAATGAAATCATCAAAACTTTAACAAGAAATGTCATGGACAATATGATCTGACCACTGATCTTTTCAACACTGAGCCTCCGATTATTCATCGATCCAAAAAGATATTCATCCGAATCTTTGCAAATTCAGACAAATTATGAGTGTAACTCCTGAATCAAAAAATGAATAAGTTAGAAGTGACTGTCAGTAACACGAAGTCACTGTGTGTAACGAATACACATTGGAAATGAGATTTTGTGATGTTCACTCCCCCAGGTCTTCCATTCAATCATCGAATAAAACAAGTTTATTCTATGAACGTTTTGACAGAAAAACGAATTTAAGCACAGATGATTGCTTTTAATAGTCTCAAAATTGGGTAAACCATTGAGACAACAACAGTTAAACACATACTCAATTGTGCATGATCTAAGTGTGAAGGTGGGGCAGACTTCCTTCTTTTTCAATATCTAGATTTTCCAAATGAAAACCAAATAGATTATGTGCTGCATCCCCTTGAAATATTGAAACATTTTCTTGTTGAGAAGAAAATGAGTAGCTGGTAGGGTTTTTATCAAGAGTTGGCATGGGCTAGTTGCCTGTTTCAATAACGTTCACGAAGAATTGTAAAACACTAGTAATGTAGTTGCCTGGCTCAGAAAAAGTTGGTGCAGAGTTTGATATTCTTTTACTCTGTTCGCTCACCCTCTTTATTTTAATCATTGAGCTCGCTTCTAACCAAACTCTCATTTTCATTTTACCTCATCACTCAAACCCACACTCAATTATTTTGACTCCTCACTATTCGATCACTCAAGAATTAACTTCTTGGGAAGGAAACACTGGTTAACGTGAATCCATAGAAGTTTCAGTTAAGCTCACACAATGAACCCATGTAGTCCTATAAGAACATGTTGCTCAACAATGATTTAACTTTGTAATTAAAGCACATGTATACAAGTCAGATGTTTGTATGCTCTGTGAGATAATCATGAAGATTTGAGCATTTTAAACATTGAAGATATTCAAACAAGTATATTGAAATAATGAAATGAATACAAGAAACTTGTTTGAAAATCTGACATTGTATGATAAAGATCACAATCTGAATGATTTAGCAATTTAAGGCTTAGGTCAACAAAAATTGGATATGGTCTATACGAAACAAAATATAGACATTATTGAAAGAACGTTTCAAAATAAAATCAACGCTCAAAATTCATTGAAGTTCAATTGGGGTGTATCACCATCGAAAAATTTGTTCAATTTGAGACATGGTGATAACATTTTCAACAAAGAGTTAAACCGGTGTGTGTGAATACTTGAAAGTATATGGAAAAGATAATACACAAGTATTAATCTTTGGAAACACACGATTTATAGATCATTAAAGCACATGAAAACGAAAACATTTAAAATCACACTTCTATATTCATGAAATCTTTTTAAGAATCATAAGTGGCTTGAACATTTAAGAACATGTTTTCATATCTGAAAGTTGTCCGTCTTTCAGATACGTATCAGATTAAGATTAGAAATAAACCTTTTCTTTCAGTCTTAAATCTCATCAAGTCAGATCTAAGTCATAAAATATATGATCATGTAAGCTTTCTCTCAATTCTGCAAACAGTCAAAAAGTCGTCAAAGTACAAAGCTTTATTCACAAAAACTTTATTGAAAAGTAAATGACAGAAAGCAGTAAAACTTTGAATGTAAGAGGTCTGATCAGATATAATCAGAAGTCATAATCCATACTCCTTGTCTTTTAACTCCCCCTGCAAATATGCATCAACAAATTTAACAGTGATAAACATATGCAAATTCTATAACTCCCCCTCAAATGAATGTAGATCATCTAATCATCTTCTCACACTCCTCCTGAAATCACGAACAGACTTAAGTGTAGATATCTTTCAGAATAAAAATAAAGAAATAAAGAAAAATAACAATAACAAAAACTTTAGTAGGTAAACACAGATTTAGTCTTGAGATTTAACATACCAAGTTTTGAAACGAGAAAATTAAATCTCTTTTCATCGAGAGGCTTGGTAAATAAATCTGCAAGTTGGTAATCAGTGTTTACAAAATAAAGTTCGATTGTACCTTTTCCACATTGTCTTTGATGAAGTGATATCTAACATCGATGTGTTTGGTCTTTGTATATTGAACAGGATTCACAGATATGGCAATGACACTCTTAGAATCACAGTATATCAGGATCTTGTCAAATTTGAAGCCATAATCTCGTAGTTGCGTCCTCATCCACAACACTTGAGAACAACAACTTGCAGCATCGACGTATTCTGCCTCAGCTGTTGATGTGGATACACAGAGTTGTTTCTTTGATGCCCAACTCACGAGTTTATCGCCCAGAAATTGTATGTGACCCGTTGTACTTTTCCTGTCAAGCATACGACTTGCATGATCTGCATCTGAGTAGGCTGTCAGTTCAAAACTAGTATCCTTAGGATACCACAAACCAAGATCTGCAGTGCCCTTTAGATACCTAAAAATTATTTTTATTGCAGACATATGGGATTGTTTGGTATTAGCCTGATATCTAGCACATAGACATGTAGAGAACATAATATCTGGCCTACTAGACGTTACATACATCAAAGAACCAATCATCCCTCTATAGGTTCTAACATCGACAGCTTTTCCTGAAGGATCAGTGCCAATCTTAGATCCTGGTGCCATTGGGATTCCAATAGGTGTACAATTTTCTATTTTGAATTTTCTAAGAATATCAAAAATGTACTTTGATTGATTAATAAAGATCCCCGTTGAAAATTGTTTGACTTGTAATCCGAGAAAGAAATTCATCTCTCCCATCATACTCATCTGAAATCTTGACACCATGAGGTTAGAAAAATTCTTACAATATTTTGGATTTGTTGAGCCAAATATGATGTCATCCACATAAATCTGAATTAATATAATATCGGCTTTTCCTTTTTGATAAACAAAGTAGTATCGATCTTACCTTTCGTGAAGCCCGAATTGACTAGAAATTTAGATAACACTTCGTACCGGGCTCGAGGGGCTTGCTTCAATCCATAAAGAGCTTTATCCAAGATGTATACATGATGCGGTTTCTCTTGATTAACAAAGCCTTCAGGTTGTGCGACATAGACTTCCTCTTTTAGTATGCCATTACGAAAGGCAGTCTTCACGTCCATCTGGTAGACAGTAAAGTTCTTGTGGGCAACATATGCAAGAAACATTCTGATCGCTTTGATGCGTATCACTAGAGCGTAAGTCTCGTTGTAGTCAATACCTTCCTCTTGCCTATATCCCTTAGCAACAAGTCTTTCTTTGTTTCTGATTACGATACCATGTTCATCCTTTTTATTCTTGAATACCCATTTTGTACCAATTATTGATTTACCTTCAGGTTTAGGTACTAGTCTCCAGACTTTAAGTGCTTCGAACTGGTTCAACTTCTCTTGCATTGCAATTACCCAATCTGAGTCGGCTAGAGCTTCTGATACACGTGTTGGCTCTATTTTACTCAGAAATGAGTCATGCATACACATGTTTAATGTAGCAGACCTAGTTTGCACCGGTTTCGATGGATCTCCAATAATTTGGCTTATCGGGTGCTCTTTGGTCCACTTATGTTCATGAGGGAGTGTATTTGATGTAGATTGATCATGATTATCATCTAGATATCAACTGTGTGCTTCATTAGTTTGCTTAGGAATTAATAGAGGTGAAATTGAAGTATCTTGTGAAGAAGCTTCGGTTGGTACATCAGTATTTGGCTGTTGATTAGTCGTTACAGTGCATCCAACTGATTCAGCAACTTCTGTCTCTTCGTTAACATTCACATCTTCAACTGTTGGAGTAGGCATTTGAATTGGAATCTCTTGCTGAATCAGGGAATTTGATTCAGTAGATATATCTGAAGTGGTTGGTTGATTTCTTCGTGAATCTTCTGATCTGTCAACCACAACAGGTTTAGACACTTTAGTTCCAAGAAATTCATCATAAAACAATTCAAACAATAAATCTAAAAATGTGAAGTAGGCGATGACGCTTCATCTGATTTAGTAGCAATAGGCACAGGTTCTAGACTGATCTGCCCAGAAATTAGTACACCAGTGATAACTGGTTCTGAACTGTCTTGAATAGAATCCATCTCCTCATCGAATGTGACATTGACGCTCTCTACTACTATTTTTGATTTCTTCAAGTACACTCTGTATGTTGCAGACGTTTGAGAGTATCCAATGAAGATGCCTTCGTCAGCCTTTGGTCCGAACTTGTTTAAGCTCTCTCTGTCGTTTAGAACAAAGCACCTGCATCCAAAAACATGGAAGTGTTTAATGCTAGGTGTACGATTGTTTATTAAAGCATAAGGTGTTTTACCAAACCGGCGGTGTATTACGGAGCGATTCTGAGTGTAGCAAGCAGTCGATACAGCTTCGACCCATAGAAACAGAGGTAGATCGGATTAACTTAGCATAGTTCGAGCGACCTCGACTAGAATTCGGTTACGTCTTTCTACAACTCCGTTCTTTTCTGGCGTTCTGGCAGCAGAATATTGATGTGTTATCCCGACCGATTCGAGATAATGTTCTACAATTTTGTTCTTGAATTCTGTGCCGTTATCTGTACGAAGAAGCTTGACTTACTTATGCAGATTCACTTGGGTAGTCTTTAAGAATGTGATGATGACTTCGGGCGTCTCATCTTTTGACCTCAGAAATTTCACCCAAGTGTATCGCGAGTAATCGTCCACAATAACTAAGACGTATTTCTTGTCGTTTATGCTTTGCGTATGCATAGGACCACAGATATCCATATGCAGCAACTCAAGTGAAGAACTTGTACTCGGCTCAGGCTTTGGCTTATGAGGAGCTCTCTTCATCTTACCCTTCTCGCACGCTGTGCACATATGTTCTTTAATATATTTAAGCACAGGAAGTCCTTTTACCAATTTGCCCGTGACCAGTTTGTTGATGTAACGAAAATTCAGGTGAGAAAGCCTTCAGTGCCATAACCAGCTTTGTTGCAGCGAGGCTTTTGATAGTATACATACCTCATTGTTAGTCTGGACTTTTGACAGATTAATCGTGTAGAGGTTAGACTTTCTCGTGCCGACCAAGAGTTCCTTACCGTCTTCAGTACACACAGAACATCTATTGGCTTTGAAATTAACCTCTAAGTCTTTATCACATAACTGTACAATGCTGAATAGGTTATGTCCTAAACCTTCAACGTAGCTCACCTTCGTAATCGTCACGTTGTCTTGAATTACATCACCATAGCCTAAAATTGGTGAAAACAGATCATTTCCAAAGCGTATTGTTCTACAATATTTCTCTGTATAATTAGATAATAAATCTTTCCACCCGGTTATATGCTTGGAGAAACCAGAATCCAAGTACCACATATGACGGGTCTGCACATGAGAAATCAGGGAACAACAACTTTAGGTACCCATTTAAATCTGGGTCCTACAGAGTTAGCACAAAATTTTGGCATCCATTTATATATGGACCCTTTGACCTTTTGAAAAACATTTGAAGAATTAGAATGATAAGAAGATACATGATATGTGCCAAACCAAACATCAAAATATTTACGAGAAGCATAATCATTTCTTTTATAATTAGAAGACGTGATAGTAGACGGAGATAACTGGAACAATTCCTTTATTGAATAACGCTTGTAAGAAGTTACATGTTTTGAGTTTTGAAAAACAACATTCTCAATTACATCAGTTTTACTAGTGGGTCCTCTATTACACTCTGAATCAGAACATGATTTAGCATTCTTGTCAATCTTCTGTTTCGGTCGCCATTCTGATTTAGCTCCAGTCTTTTTCTTTCTCAGATCTGAAACATTTGAAACTTTAGAGTTAGAACTGTGAGATTTGAAAGATTGCTTTTTCTTTGACTTACCAGTGGTTTTCTGTTTCTGTGAATGCCTAGATTTTCTTTTCTTACCTCTAGCATTCTTGGGATTCACAGAAACTGATTCATCAACTTTCGTTGATGTTTCACCCTTCTCATACACACTGGGTAATCCAAAAGAATTTATAACAAACTGTGAATGATCAGGAAGTTTAGCATTAAAATCAAATTGACCAACACAGTCATCTAATTCACCTTCAGAGTTTAAGAAATCGAACTCTTCGTCAAGTAGATCAGAAATATCATTAGATTTTGAAGCTTTGGAATTTGTAGAAATAACAGAATTTTTAAGCACAATGGAAAACACATTTTGTTCTAAATCAATCAAATTCCTTTCTTCTGCTAGAGTATTCTCGTGTTCAGAAATTTTACTTTCTAACACGAGAGGAGGTACATAAATCTTACCTTCAATAGGCTTAGCCTCCAACTTTTTTGAAGAATAGCTTTCAAAATAATCATTAGAAAGAAATTTTGATTTATCAGAACTGTAACTATAATTCAACTTCTCATAACGAAATGGAAGTTGCATTTTAGTTGTGTTCTTTTGTTTCTCTTTTTCTTTAGCTTCATCCTCTTCAGACAATTAGGTCCACTTAATTTTGAGTTCAGGGTATTGTTGTGCCAGTTTTAAAAATCCAAAGTCATAAAGCGCATGCACTTTAGAAATACCCTTTTTGAGGTAGTGTGGGTTCTCGTAACCAAGTCCCCAACACTCACTACTCTCTTTAGGTTTGTTCAAATGAATGGTGTGTTCAGTTTGACCTAAACTGTAAAGTTTTTCCTGCAAAACATTCACCTTATCAGTTAAAGATTTGTTTTATTTGAAAGAAATGAACACTTTTTAGCTATCTCTTTGGAATCAAATTGACACAGTTTAAATTTAGAAGTAGTCTCAGATAGTTCATTGTGAATTATCGTCTTCTCTTTCGTGCTGGTATCAATATTTTTATGTAAGGCCTCAATCTATACGTTCTTCTCAGCAATATCCTTGCTAAGTTTCAATATTGATTGGTTGTTTTCTTTATTGATACCTCTTTCACGCTTAAGTTTAGACTCTAATTATTGGAGTTTAATCATCATGACATGCATTTCATTTAAAAATTTTGATTCAATCATATCACATACCTCTTCAGTTTCTTCTCCATCCGAATCAACTTCATCGTCAGTCACTTTCTTTCCCATAAAACAAAAGTGAGCTTTCTCATCTTTCTCTTCCTCATCTTCTGAATGGTCGAGCCAGAACTCATCCTCAGCCATAAGTGCCTTGCCAGCCTCCTGCTGCTTGGACAAGAGCATCTTATTCTTGTAGTACTCGGAGTTTCTGACTTTAGGCTTTCTGCAGTCCTTCGCAAAGTGTCTGAGCTTTCCACAGTTTTTGCACTTTGTCGGTTATGACTCTTTCTTCTCTTCAGTTCTATATCTCTTTTCCTCAGGCCTTTTTTCTTCCATTCTCTTTCCTTCTATGCTCTCCTTATGTTCGTAGTTTTTGGAACACGAAGAATATCTCTGACTGTTCGAGCCAGGATTTTTGTAGAACTTCTTCTGAAAGGCTTTTGTCAGCATGAGCATAGCCTGCTTCAAGTTCTCATAGTCATCAGAATCTGAGTTATCATCACTTTCCATTTCCTCGGATTCAGAAACTACTACTTTCTTCTTCTTCTTGAGGCTCACTGACTTCTTTTTCACAACCAGGGCAATCAGATCAGCAACCACCTTCTCAATCTTTTTCTTTTTCTCTTTGATCTCCTCCACCTCTTCCTCATTTTGCCTAAGAGTCTCGTAGACCTCATGCAGTGGAATCTCGTTCAGATATTTCATCTGTTTCATTTGCCTGGTAAATCTTTTCCACTCAGGCTGGAGGATGCTGAGGAATTTGACATTGAGTTCAATGTGTGACTTCTTTACTTTGTTCTTGCTGAGCTCGTTCAGCAAAGTCACAAATCTATCATAAGTAGCCTCCAGAGATTCACCCTCTTTAGCCTTGAACTCTTCGTAGTTATTGAGGCAGTTAGAGACTTTGAGTTGATTGCATATCTTTGATCCGAGCATCATTTTCTCTAATTGATCCCACATTTGTTTGCCCGTTGCGTTGTAACTGTCAATCTTGACATAGATCTCATTAGGAATGCCTTGAAGAATGAAAGATCTAGCTAATCTATCAGCTTTATGTCTTCTTCTTTGTTCATCAGTGTACTCCTCAAGTGGTAGAGGGTATTCTCTTTGTTCCTCTTCTCCAGTGTCTCCAACAACTGTGTGAGTCTTTGTTGGAGTTTTCATTAGCCCTTCCTTTAAAGATATTCTGATGTATTCTCCCAAGTCATTGCGGTCGATGAAGTCTAGGAAGCGATCTTTCCATTGCTCATACTCTCCTTTAAAGAGTACCGGTGGTTTTACGTCAGTTCCGATTGCAAGTGCTTCCCTTGATGTCATCCTGTTTTCAAATTATTCAATAAGAACTTGACAAGCGATCGTTAGTCCAAGTGATATCTAAAAATACAGAAAATCTCATAAAGAATTTTCAGAAAATGAATTTTCAAAAAGTCAAAAGTATGGAATTCGCAGATCACAGTGAACTACAAAGAATTCGCACAAAACAATGAATCACAGAGAATTCGTATGCTAGATAAACTCCAGAATTCGCAGGCTAGTACAAAACAGAACTTGCAAACAAACAAATTCATAATTCTCAAATAAGTACAAGTCAAGAATTCGTACACACAGAATTCACACGTATGTATATGCAAGTTCTAAGAATTCGCATACAACACTATGCGAGTTCTGAACAATTTTTTTTTTGAGAATTAGACTTTTCGCATGAACACAATTCGCAAAAACATATATATATACGAATTCAGAACTTAGAAAAATATTTGAAAAACAAGAATTCGTATCACTCACTTAGGCGAAATAAGAGGAATTCACATATAGTTAGATGCGAATTCTTAAGAATTCGTATCCTACTTTATACGAATTCTACACTTGAAAGATTTTTCCCAAAAACTTTTCGCAAAAGAGACTTATGCGAATTCTGAAGGCTATGCGAATTCTATCCTTTGACAAACTTTACAAAAACTTTTCGCACAGAAGGCTATACGAATTCAGAGGATTTCTCACAACTCACACGTACGAATTCTATGCAATTCGTACATGACACACATGCGAATTCTACACTTATGAGAATTTCAAACACAAAATTATGCAAGTTCTAGATGTTTGCGAGTTCTTAAAAGATCTGCAAGTTCTTCATATCTTCGATGAAAATACTCTCTGATCGACTGAAAAACCCATCTATCCTTTGAATTTCGATATGTAACTTCACCAAACTGACCACTAACACTTTTAGAACCAATTACAATGAAGGATTTTCTATAAAGAACACTAACACTTACAATTTGAACCAATTACAGTGCGTATGAACTCGTGAAACTTTGAATGACCAAAATTTCAAAATTCACGAAAATTACAGTGCAATTCAATACAAAACCTATACAAGATTGATTTATTTACTTATACGCACACAATGAACTCAATTACAACTCGAATTACACACAAAAAATCCAAACTCAAACAAGACTCGACGAAACAGTATCGAACTCCATATTTCTAATGATTTCAACTCAGATTTGCTCTGATACCAATTATTATTTCCCAGATTATCAAGTTATCATCTAATTGTTATCACAAACAAGATCACAAACGAGTTGATTAACTACCTGTTTTCAATTTCCCAATGAATTCGTATACAAAAGTTTCTCTTTCACACACTTTTTCTCTCTAGAATCTCAGAGTACAATGAATCTAGTTACAAGCTTCTTACCACACCTACTAGCCACAAGTCTATTAAAGATAAAACAGAAACACATGCTTACAACACTTACAAAAACACAAAGACTTTGACTTTGACTTTTATTACAAGGAACTTTGACTTTGCTTGAGAGTTGACTTTTGAGCTTTGACTTGTTTGAGTTTGATCTTCAGTAAACATGATCTTGTATCCAACAAATATGCTCTAACAATACAAATCTCGGTTGCCTCCCAACCTTAGGTTGTACGTAATATCTCAAGAGTAACTTACGACCTTGACCAACCGTTTCCCCTAAGGGTACCCAAAGTGAACTTTACCCTTAAATATTTATGAATTCAACAAGTCAAGGTCTTCTCAACATTCAATTTTTACTTAAGGTCCACCTTCACACCAATTTCTCCAAAAATAATACCATGAAGGATTTATCGTCCTTTCCTTGACGAAATTCTTAACGCTAGTTTGGTCCGATTCAACATAACGACAATTTCGTTCCTCTAACTGACACAAGCATAACATCTGTAAGGATTCTCTAACTTCCCTTACACAACGCATTGGTCTGGCGTTTCACCCAAAACGTACCATCACATTTTACAGACAGACAATTATCCCTAAACTCCAATGTCACACAACTCCCATAATGCATTCACGCGTCGGTTGACAAATCAACGAAAGACTTGCCACTTACCGGAATACCAATGATCGATCCCTTAATTACCAACGTCCAATCTCCTTAAAGTTACCACTTAAATCGCAACCGCACAGGATTCATCGGAAGTGCACCGAATCACTCCAACAGTTATTGTCCTAAAAAACGAATGTCAACACCTATCCTCCAAACAATTATATGCAATATGGATATAATACCAAATATTCCAATCCCGATTAGCAATGTCGATTCAAAGTTGACACCTACTCTTGGAAATAATGCCCCAAATCAAAAATCCTTACTAGCCAACTATAACATCATCATCTTTCACAAATACCCATTAAGGCGGTACACCATGGACACATAGAATGCTGCCGTACCATTAACCCACAAATTCAAAACCAACCACACATAAGCAACCGCATAAGGTCTTGTCCCAAGGGTTTATCGAAACGGAAAGATCATCACTTAATTAACTGGGAAAAACATGAATCTAACGCCTCAAATACTTCTGCGTGAACCAGTTCATGAAACTGAATCCAAAATTCGAAACTGGCCACAAGTTGTCTCATCCGATGCTTCAATTCCCAAGGACGTCTCTAGCCCTTATTAACAAGTCCTTTCACAAAGAGGGGTTTAAAACTATGGTTCTAATGAGTTCAAGGGTTTTTCAAGCTAATATGCCAATTTGGCCTTTTATAAAACTTTCAAATACACAAGCTTTATAACAATTAATCATGCGAGTAAAAATCCACTACCGTTTTCTCGATAGGTGTACAAAGGGGTCACAACGTCACATAGATAAGAAAACGTTTCAAAGACATTTGATCACTACTCACGCTAATAATGGCCATAATAGGAGGTGTGCAACAAAATTTTCAAATAGACCACTACGATACTAGTATTCATCAGATCATGTTATGTACGTAAAATAATTTTATGTACTAAAACAATGTGTGACAAATAATTACACAACTCCGGAAGAGGAACTTAATGATTTCAATCCTCAAAATTCTTTCTTTTAACCCATAAATTGATATGGAGTCAAATTTCCTACACGACCCATACACTCTAGTTTATTTCTCAAACTTAGTAAAACGATAAGTGCTTGCGATTTGGTCAAACATAAAACAATTTAAATTGACTTCAACTTTTAGCCGCACGGATAACACTCTTTGACCCAAAATGGTGGCTATTATGCCATGCATACGAGTAAATCAATATAATGCATTGCGTGAAACAATAATGATAAAACTGACAATCAAAGAATGCTCAATGCCTCAGTTCAACACGAACCATCCTAGGTTTTTCTTAAGATTGCTCATACCAAAAGTTTAAATCAACTCACCCACTAAGTTGTGCACGACGAGCTATACTTGTATGAAACTCAAAAGTGAACCCACACGACATTGAAATTCCCAAAATAGCACATGGAGGGGCCAAACACAGAATTTTAATATATTACTTTAATAAATTATAGCAACCATTTAGTAGTGAAAAAATTAGGGCGCCTTATCCCCCCATTGCCTCCTATGTCTTCCGCCCCTGGGTGCCTCCCTTCTTGGTGAGTCCCAAAATGCATGCAAGTTGTTATCTCCGAAGGACTCCATTCTTTGGCCTCCACATGTCATGCCTCCCTTCTTGGTGAGTCCCAAAATTCAGACCCATCTCTTTTCTTAGTGAACCCGTTCATCCTCCATGTTTCTACATCTTTTTTCTTTGTTTTTCCATTTATGCCATCTCTTTTCTCGTTACTCATCGTTGCAGTAAGGGGAGGAGACTTCTCACTGGTCGTTGGTCATCGTTATAGCAGGGGGGAATGATTTTTTTGGTCGGTCGATGGAATCAGTGGTCAATGCCTCCATATGTTTAAACAAAGTTGATGATCAATCAATCACTCCCAACAACAACCAGATTAAAAGAAGCAATCACTTCTCGTTGTTTTTTGTTTTCAACTTCTTAGATGTCTCACTGATGATGTTGATGCAATATACATTTCAGCATCAATCTTATTACCATATTTTATATTCCCAATTCCTTTGCTTTGCTCTGGAATAATATTAATGGGAAAAGGAGCCGGGAAAGGAGATGAGGGAGAGTCACCGTGGAGGTGGAATGGTTTATTAAAAAAAAGGGGGTTAGAAAATTTTGCACCTGGATGGGGTTACCATTTAACAAGTGATAATGAAGTATATTTCAACAAGAACCAACATTGAAATTTTTTTGGAAAGTACAATGAACAAAATTGTAATTAGTTTGAAATAGGGAATACTTTTGATAGTAAGTGACATCTACATGAACCAAAAATATAATTTATTCTTAAAAAAACATATGTATAATCAGGGACGTTTCAATATTTTTGGAGGTCCTGTTATACCTAAATCTTTTGATTATAATGCCAAGTCGGATAACAAATATACATATATACAAATTACCGAGACGATGATACGGTATATTATTTTTGTTTTATAATAGAAATTAGTGAGGTGTTACACTACTAGAAAATTGCTTATTTCCGACCAACTATTTTCAACGGACAACATTCGTCGGTAATTTCCGTCTGAACACCGAGGGATAAATAACATTTGCGACGAATACACTATCCGTCGGTGATCTGTTGGTAAATATATACATTTCTGACGGATCACCGACGGACATAAAACTATTTTATTTTTGTTTTTTTTAATATTTAAATCCGTCGGTAATCCGTCGGTAAATTTAATAATTTAATAAATAATTATTTTTTTCTGATATCCATCGGTAATCCGTCGCAAATTACCGACGGCATTAAGGAATTCCGTCGGTAATCCGTCGGTAATAACTTTATTTATTTTTTCCAACCTCATGTATGTATGTATGCATGTATGTGATCATGTATATATGTATGTATATATATATATATATGTATGTATGTATGTACGTATGTGATCATGTATGTATGTATGTATGTTTATGTATGTATGTATGTATGTATATATGTATGTATGTATATATATGTATGTATGTGTATATATATATGTATGTATGTATGTATGTATGTATGTATGTATGTATGTATGTATGTATGTATGTATGTATGTATGTATGTATGTATGTACGTATGTATGTATGTATGTATGTATGTATGTATATGATATGTAGTATGTATGTCTATATATCATGTCTATGTCATGTGTGTATGTATGTATATATGTCTATAGATCATGTCTATGTATGTGTCTATATATGTATGTATGCATGTATGTCTATAGATGTATTGTATACATATGTATTGCTTGTATGTATATAGAACATATACGTCTATATCATGCATGTGTATGTATATGTGTATGTATGTCTATAGATGTATTGTATAACAAGGACGGGTGCTACTAAAACCCAATAATAGTCACTATCTCCAAACTGCGGAAGACTTCACCAAATACTTACACTTGTGAAAAACTAAGCACATCTCTTCATAGTATCGCTAGAACCAAACCCCCAACTGGAACCTGATGCACATGCCGACAAATAAAAATGTTAGGATTAACGCCTAGTGAGCTCAAGAGTTTTCAACATATATAAATTAATCGTTTACAAAGAAATAATGCAATTAAATCATAATCTTTCAAAATGATATGCTTTACTTATGAAAACGACTCATTTATTAATAATTATGCATTTTAAACGAAAGAGACACGAGTTAATCGTTAATCGTTAACCAAACCAAACTGTTTTAAAGGCGAAAATCCCAATATACAACGTTCTTTCGTAAATTTAAGTTCAACCCAAAACTTGCTAAAAAGAAAATGGAGAGAGGACTCCAAATTTTATAAAACGCGGGTAAAATGTTATATCTCGAAATACCCAACACGGGTGTAACATGACACACAACTCATAAGACCATAGATGAAACCCATATAAATAAATATCGCCGTGAACACGGACATTAGACCCAAAACTCATGCAACCATAAAATGAGACAAATTCAAATACCGAAACGTGGAGATGATGTATTTCATTCAAACCTTAATATACGTGGGGTAACTCAATATTAATGCCATCATTTACCGTCGACCACACAACCAACGATAATAAAGTATGACGTTAATATTTAAAATGCTAATGGACGACGACAGGGGAGACCCGTTTCCATCTTGGGTGACGAGAACACATAAATGGGGTCACCCGTGATGTTACTGGATTTAACCACATATCCCGGACCTAGTTCCCATGCCATACCAGACATCACAATCCTCAACCCGTTTATGCCTCTCGCCATACTCCGTCGAGTTCCACCCCGAGGACTTACGGACATGGGTGCCTATCCAGTCTAGACGAGTTTCAACTCAGCAGCATCGCGCCACCTATTGCCTACTTGCTAGCGAACCCAAGCGGTCAATGATTGTAACCAAATC
Source organism: Arctium minus (assembly GCA_954870635.1). Classification (NCBI taxonomy): domain Eukaryota; kingdom Viridiplantae; phylum Streptophyta; class Magnoliopsida; order Asterales; family Asteraceae; genus Arctium; species Arctium minus. The sequence continues at coordinate 7,033,474 of OX941096.1, read as the reverse complement.
TCAGGCTTTACAAAACAGATAGACATACGTGCCTATGGATCCAATACAACACTTCTAAAATTACATGACTCCAATTGAATGACCAAAGCACCCAAATCATGTAACTCCCAAATGGCATGAATTAAATGCCATCATACTCCAAAATTCCAAACTGTTTTTAAACCGGAAGACTCTATTTAGTCAAAACCGATCCAACGACCCAACAATTAACGTAAATATCCAATGAAAGCCAGTAGAGACATCGAAATACGTTTGACCAACAATTATGCAAACACCACAACCAAAAAGGTAATTAACCCCAAAACTTTTCATTGGTTGAAACAAAACGTTCTCCAAATGAACTTGTTCTCTTCATGTTGCCAAAATGACTCATAGTACAATCATATGCATTTTCTAACGGTTTATAAAATCGTATACACCAAATGGACAGTTATATAAAATGACCTTCATTTATAAATTATATCATCAAGGAAACATATCAAAATGATTTATTTATCTAGTGCCCAAAAATCACAAAGTTGCGTGTTACATAAGTTTATAAAGTTAGATATATCAAAATAACCAAAACTTATCAGTAGTTAACAATTTGAGGTAAAACACAAACACTTTAAAATAAACATTTTGGCATGTACACCGTCTTCACAAATCAACTTGAACTCACCTCGCTAGATTTAGGCTAAATCTAGATTTTACCCAACTTGAGCTTCCTTGAAAAATAAGAATTCGCAAGCAAAACCTTCCAAAACCTATATTCACAAGTTTCCAACTATGAATATACTTATTCAACCATCTAGAATAGTCCCCCAAACATATTACATCAAAATCTCCATTTTGGTCCGAACCCTAATTTTTGACCCAAATCTCCCAAAATCTTACAAACCGAAATTGAAGGAATAGACTACTAGGATATAATCCATGAAGCATTTATATCTCTTACTAAAGTTTAGAAATGGAGAGGATAAGCTTACCACTTGGGTTTTGGGCAAAAACCCCAAAACTTAGAAATCTTCAAGAAATGAGGAGGAACACTTGGTCTAGCATTTGAGGTTGGGGTTGCAAGCTTGATGATGATGGAACACCTTAGAATCCATGGAATTGGCCTTAAAAAGGGTTAGGGTTGGTATTTGAAGGAGAAAAACGAGAGAGAAGGTGAGGGTTTTTGGTAGGTGAAAGTGGGAAATGAGAAAAGATTGGAAAAAGGCATTAAATCCTCCTGCATCTCGTCGGCGAGAGTGACATGGCGAGAGTGACATGTGTCACTTTTCCAGTTACTCTCGCAGAGAGTGTACCGCGGTCATAAAGCCCTCCACGAGAGTGACACGCGATTGTGACACATGTCACTTTCGCTGTCACTTTCGCCCAGACTCCCCGAAGCCCAAAAATCCGATCTTTTTCGACACTAAGGCCCTCGACACTCTTTGGAACTTTTAGTAGTGTTTTCCCAACATGAATCCCACCAAACACAAGATACAGAAACACCTGTGTGCCCCTATACTTACCGAAAATTACGGGTGTTACAATCCTCCCAACCTTAAAAGAGATTTCGTCCTCGAAATCTAGATTTCAACAAAACGTTGCCTGGAGGATAGATTGTCCTTAATCCATATTCCAGAACCACTACCATAATCCTTATGCCGATACTCACGAAAGTCGTCCCCTTGGGCACGTTACACTTATGTTCGAGTGAACACTTTACTCACTAAAGTAGTCTTTACACACAAGACTACGGTTGTCTCCCAACCTTGGGTGACACTTATTACCTCAAGAGTAGTTTGTGACCTCAGTCTCTCCCTGACAAGCTTTTACTAGTTCAACACAATTCTGAATTCGTATTCCGATGATCATACCAGCCCAAAGAATTCCCAAAATTCCTTATAATTGGTAAAGCGTTCCTTCCAAGGACGCACCGATACGCTTTCCGGGGGTTGGTCAATTCCAGTCCGATGTTTTCACGCCTTCCAAACCGAACATAACACCAATCATCTAGTCGATATACTCTTTACCAGTTAGGAAAATCATACAGATCAACACTTAATTGCCAACACCTAACCTCCTTTAAGTCCCACCACCGTGAGGCTAACATTTCCCGCTATCCAACTGGAATACTTCCAAACCCTCCAAGGACTTACTGTCCTCAAATTAACAAGTCGGCTTGCACTGAGCCGATCCCCAAAAGATTTAAAGTTGACACTTAACGTGGAAGTAAAACTCCAAACATAAAGTTTTACAACACACCATGCATCCTCAATATTCCTGAATGCCCACAAAGATGATACACCACCGATACGTAACATGCTACTGCATAGTTAACCCATCAGTTCAAATCCAACCATCCTTAAACAACCGCATAAGGTTTTAACCCGAAATTTTACCGAAAGGATAAGATCATAACTTACATGACTGGGAGAATGCATAATTATAATATCACAATTATTCATGCGTGCATCGATTCATAAACTGGAACCCAAAATACAAGGCTAACCACAAGTAGGACCTTCCGACGCTTCAAATCACAAGGAGTCCTCTAGTCTCTAAATACTACTCTTTTCACGACAGGGTTTTAAACCTATAGCCCTAATGAGTTCAAGATTTTCAGTTTAATATGCCAATTTGGAATTTTGTAAAACTTTTTGAAATTGTAAACCCAGTTTCAAATCAAGCAATTCAACTCTAGATTATAATATGACAGTGTTATATGTTGGGAACTGAAAGAATTTCTCAAGTACAGTTAATGCTGCTAGCACAACTTGGTTACTACTTCTGAAGTTAATGCTGCTGATACAGGTTAATGCTGCTAGTCAAGATTAGTACTGCTAGAAGAAATTACTACTGCTAAGCAATTTTAGTACTGCTAGTAGTTAGTACTGCTGAACTTAATACTGCTCAAAGTATTAATGCTGCTGAAGACTTAATGCTGATTAAGAGATAATCAAGATTCGTGGAGATCAAGACTGAAGATAATCATGGAAGGCTTGGAGATAAAGATGGAAGATTATTCTGAAGATCTTTTATTATTTGTAATTATCTTGTATCTTTTGTATAAGTATAGAATTAGGCAGAATTGTTTAATATATCTATTTTTAGAGAGAATCAACCTCAAGGCTTATAGTCCTAGTTCTAGAGAAGTAGAATTCGTATTGGTGAGCCTTTTCATCAATATTGAGGTTGAGTGTTGAAATCTTGTAGCTTTACAATCTTTCAATAAAAGTTTACAAGTTGTTATTCTGATTCACTGTTTCATTGATCTTTGAATATTAAAGTGTTATTCCGAAAACTTCTTTAATATTGTTTCTGAGTGTTTATTCTTGTTAAGAATTCAGATCCTGACAAGTGGTATCAGAGCAAGTATTCTCAGAAATCTTATTTATCATGGAAAACACAGTTGAATCAAACAGTACTCTGGTCTCAAAGGTTCCAATGCTCAGACCTAATGAATTTGACATGTGGAAGATTAGAATCAAGCAATAAATTCTCCTCACGGATTACTCCATGTGGGACATCATTGAGAATGGCCCATCTGATGCAGGAAAGATTGGTGAAGATGGAAAAAGAACCCCACCAAAGACGGATGCAAAAAGAAAGACAAGGCAGACAGAGATGAAAGCCTTGAGCACACTGCTCTTGGCTATTCCCAATGAGTATCAACACCAATTCTGTAATTGCACTGATGCACAGATGCTTTGGAATGCTCTAGAAAAGAGATTCTGTGGTACCAAAAGTACCAAGAGAAATCAGAAGGCAATTTTGAAGCAACAGTATGAAAACTTTATGTCAACTAAGAATGAGTCAATGACTCAAACTTTTGACAGGTTTAACAAGCTAATTGGTGAACTAGCCACTATGGGAGTACAGATTGATCAAGATGATGTAAACAGAAAGTTCTTAAGGTCCCTTGGAGATGAATGGACCATGTACACTGTTTCATTCAGACAGAATGAACAATTGGAAGAGAAAGAACTTGATGATCTGTACAATGATCTTAGAGTATTTGAAGCTGAGGTAGAGGCAAAGAAGAAACCTTCTGGATATATTCATAATGCTGCACTCCTATCAGCATCAATTAATTTTACTGCCAACCCTGAATTAGTTAATGCTGCTAAAGGAACAAATCAAGAAAAAGGCACTGAATATGTGTTTGAAGCCTTTCTTTCCAGCCATGGAAACTCCTATTTAATCAATGATGATTTGGAACAACTTCATCCTGATGATCTTGAAGAGATGAATATTAAATGGCAGATGGCTATGCTTTCCATGAGGGTGAAGAAGTTCATCAAGAGAACTGGGAGGAACAACTTCTCCCAAAGAAGAGAAGATGGAGCAGGCTTTGATAAATCAAAGGTGGAGTGCTATAAATGTCATCTGAAGGGACACTTTGCCAGGGAATGCAGAAGTGGAGTGTCTCACAACATCAACCACTAACAAGCACAGTCTGGAAACCTCAACCATAACAGAAACTCTGCTCAAGCTCTTGTTTCTCAACAAGGAATGGGGTTTGACTGGAGTGATTAAGCAGAAGAGGCTATCCAAAATCAAGCTCTTATGGCAGAAGTATCTGATCTCCCAACTAAGGTAAGTTCTAATCTCTGTTCTAAAACTTGCATAAACACTGTTAAAAGGTACATGGATCACAACCAGAAGATGAGTGATGACCTTAAGAGGTTAGCAAAAGATATAAAAGACTATGTGAGAATTGTTGAGAGGTTTGAGGAACAGATTAAAGGTTTTCAAGCCAATGAACTCCAACACTCATATGATACCAATTACTGGAAGTGGGAGAAAAAGATCTAGAACTCCAACTGACCAAATCTAAAGAAGAGAGTGAAAAGTTAAGAGAGGAGCTAACCAAGGTTAAGCTTGATGTGGAAAAGTTTACCAATGCTTCTAAAGCAATGGACTCTTTACTACAAACTCAGATTCATGACAAATTGAGAAGAGGAATTGGGTATAATACCACACCACCACCACCACCATACAACAACAACTACATTCCTCCTACCTCAGATTTGCTAGAAACCAAAGATAGGAAGGACTTGCCTGAGGGAGCCACTGAGATAGATCCCTTAGATGAGGTAGTTGTTGAGGATAAGACTGAGAAAGAGGTTGATAAGAGTAAGGAGAACAATGTGAGTGGTGAGATTCCCCTAGAGAATCACATCATTACCAATGAGGGGTGTGGAAAGATTTAGGTCAAATCAAAGGACATAGAGAAGACAGAGGGAAAAGTCTGGTAAGGTCCATTACAAATAGACCACAGTTGTGAATCCTGTTCCTTGCAAACAGTGTACATGCAAGAAATCTGAGCCCCTAAAACATGATAAAAAGAGGGGAAATCAAAGAAACTGGAATAATCAGTGGGCACAAAAACAAGGGGTTGATTTCAGTAAAATCAATAGACCAAAACCTTGTTTTATTTGTGGCAAATTGAATCATCTTGCCAAATACTGTTATTTCAATCCTATAAACCAAAGGATGAATTTTCAAAGATCTATGCAAAAACCCTTGGGTTATAGGAAGAAGGAAAGGAACCATGTGGCTAAGAAATCTGTTAAATCTAAAAGCCACATGAAGAAAAAGACTGTTAAAGAAAGTGTCAATATGTGGGTTCCTAAAAGCACTAAAACTGTTAGTACTGCTACCCCAAATAGTACTGCTGACAATGATAGTGCTGCTAGAAGCAATACTACTGCTACCAATGTTAGTACTGCTAAAACTAACATGGTTAGTACTTCCTCAAATGTTAATACTGCTAACTCTGTTAGTGCTTCTAACAAGGTTAGTACTGCTAAACCTGTTAGTGCTGCTAACTCAGTTAGTACTTCTAAAGTTAGTACTGCTCCTAGTGTTTGTGCTGCTAGACCAATCATATTGACAAAGTACTCCAATAAAGAGTGCTCTAATTTCAAAAATCTCATCAAAAAGGAATGTAAATACTTTGATGAGAAAGGGAGACCCAAGACCACTTTGGCTTGGGTTCCCATTCAATACTAATTGTTTAATCTTATGTGCAGTGCAACCAGCAGCTCAAGGGGAAGAGCATCTGGCATGTTGATAGTGGTTGCTCTAGGCACATGACAGGGAACATGTCATGCCTCAAGAATTTCAAGAAAATTGATGGTGGGCATGTTGCCTTTGGTAATACTCCAGATGGAGGTAAGATAAGTGGTAAGGGGGATGTAACCAAAGGTAAAATGACCTTTGAAGATGTATTCTATGTTGAACAGTTAAGGTACAACCTGTTAAGTGTATCACAGGTTTGTGACAAAAAGCATAGTATATTATTTACTGATTCTGAATGCATTATCCTTGCTCTTGGATTCAAGGTAGTTGATGAAAAGATGATACTACTAAGAACTCCCAGAAAGGATAATGTATATTGCTTAGATATGGAAAGTGTTTCAACTGATTCATCCCTAAACTGTCTTGTTTCAAAAGCTTCTTTGGATGAATCATCACTTTGGCACATAAGGATGTGTCACATGAACTTTAAAACAATGAATAAACTTGTTAAAAACAACCTTGTAAGAGGTTTACCTTCTAAAGTCTTTTCATGTGATGATCATTGTGTTGCCTGTCTTAAAGGCAAACAACACAAAACTTCTCATAAGTCCAAAGAGTTGAATACAATCTCTAATTCTCTTCAGTTGTTGCATATGGATCTGTTTGGTCCTACAAATGTTATGAGTATAGGTAAGAAATCATACTGCCTAGTTTTTGTTGATGATTACTCCAGATTTACTTGGGTATATTTTCTAAGGACTAAGGATGAGACAAATGGACTGATCAAATCCTTTATTCTAAGAATTGAAAACCAAACAAATCAAAAGGTAAAAGTCATTAGGTCAGACAATGGTACTGAATTTAAAAATCATGACCTAAACACCTTTTGTGAGGAAAAAGGAATTGAGAGGCAATACAGTGCTCCTAGGACTCCACAACAAAATGGTGTTTCTGAGAGAAGGAATAGGACACTGATTGAGGCTGCTAGATCTCTGTTAGCTGATTCCAAACTACCAATTACTTTCTGGGCTGAAGCAGTTAATACTGCTTGCTATGTCCAAAACAGGGTTCTAGTAGTCAAGCCTAAAAACAAGATACCATATGAGCTTTGAATTAAAAGAAAACCATTTATTGGATTTTTCAAACCTTTTGGGTGTCCATGCACAATTCTCAATACCAAAACTCACTTAGGAAAGTTTGATAGTAAGGCAGATGATGGTTTTCTTACAGAGTAAGGCTTACAGAGTTTTTAATTCTTCTTCTAGAATAATTGAGGAAAGTGACAATGTCAAATGCAATGAGAACACACCAAATCCTATTGGGTCTGGTCCTTAGTGGTTATTTGACATTGATTCACTAACTAACTCTTTGGGTTTCAGTAGTGATTATCATGCAGGTTCAGGAAGTGGAGGATCAGGGGATGAACAAGTACAAGTACAAGACATTATTCCTCAGTCTGTGATCTTTCCCATACCTACAATAGAGCCTGTTGATGTCTGTGCAAAGGAAATTATGACTGAACTGATTCAGAGTGAAGAAGAAGGAAGAGATGAGGAAAATCAAGTGCATGAAGAGCCAGAAGCAGCTGATGAGATCCCCTCAGCTGACTTAAATGATTCCAATCTAGATTTGGGAATCAATGAAGAACCTAGTCATCAGACTAGAACTTAAAAGAACCATCCTCCAGAGCTGGTCATAGGAGACATCTCTTCTCCTATGATAACAAGGAATCAAAGCAGACTTCAAGAGCTGCAGGATCAGCAACACACAGTACTTTATTGCTTTCTATCTCAGATTGAGCCTAAGAAGGTTTATGATGCAATGAAAGATCCCAGTTGGATAGAAGCTATGCAAGAAGAATTACTGCAGTTCAAATTGCAAGAAGTTTGGGACTTGGTGGACCTTCCAAAAGGTCATAAAGCTATTGGCACCAAGTGGATTTTCAGGAATAAAAAGGATGAGAGAGGAATTGTGATCAGGAACAAAGCAAGGCTTGTGGCACAAGGGTACACTCAAGAAGAAGGCATAGACTATGAAGAAGTGTTTGCTCCAGTGGCAAGGGTAGAAGCAATTAGGCTATTTCTAGCCTATGCCTCATACATGAAGTTCAAGGTATACCAAATGGATGTGAAGAGTGCCTTTCTTTATGGTACAATTGATGAAGAAGTATATATCTGCCAGCCCCCTGGATTTGAAAATCCATCATATCCAGACAGAGTATACAAACTGAAGAAAGCACTTTATGGTCTTCATCAAGCCCCAAGAGCATGGTATGATACTCTGTCTACCTATCTCTTGGAGAATGGGTTTGAAAGAGGAATAATTGACAAGACCCTCTTCATTAAAAGAAGTAAGAAGGACATCCTACTTGTTCAGATTTATGTGGATGATATCATCTTTGGATCCACAAAAGATCAGATGTGTAGAGACTTTGAAAAGTTGATGCACAAGAGCTTTAAAATGAGTTCATTGGGTGAACTTACCTTCTTCCTTGGGCTTCAAGTGAAACAGAAGAAAGATGGGATCTTCATTAGCCAATCAAAATATGTGAAAGACATCCTGGATAAGTATGGTTTAACAGACTCAAAGCCAGCAAGCACACCTATGGAGACTTGTAAAAAGATCACTGCTGATCTTGAGGGGGAGGATGTTGATGTCCATCTATATAGATCAATGATTGGATCTCTCATGTATCTCACAGCCTCAAGACCAGACATCATGTTTCCAGTGTGTTTGTGTGCTAGATTCCAAGTCAAGCCAAAGCAATCACATCTTCAAGCAGTTAAAAGGATTTTTAGATACTTAAGAGGTCAACCTAGATTAGGTCTTTGGTATCCTTATGAATCCAACTTTGATTTGATTGCTTATTCAGATAGTGACTTGGGAGGTGCTAACATGGACAGAAAGTCTACTTCAGGTGGATGTCAACTTTTGGGTGTAAGACTTGTATCTTGGCAGTGTAAGAAGCAAACCACAGTGTCCTTATCAACAACAGAAGCTGAGTATATTGCTGCTGCAAGTTGCTGCTCTCAGGTTCTATGGATTCAGAATCAGATGCTGGACTATGGGGTAACCTTTCTTCACACTCCAATCTTCATTGACAATAGCAGTGCTATAAGCATTGTTAACAATCCAGTCAAGCACTCCAAAACAAAGCACATTGAGATCAGGTATCACTTTATTAGAGATTGTAATGAAATAAAGCTAATTCAAGTTGCTAAAGTTAATAATGACAACCAGTTTGCTGATCTATTCACTAAAGCCTTTGATGTGGGTAGATTCACTTTCTTGGTCACAAGTGTGGGCATGATCAACTCTGAATGAGCTCATGTCTTAAAAAGTGTTTTCATACCTGTTATTGGTTTATTCTTTGGTGCTACTAACATCTTTTTCAGGAAGTTATTACCTTGCTCAGAGTACCTCAAGCTTCAAAAAGTGTAAGTATAGTTAATGCTGCCAGTGCAGTTTTAATACTGCCAGTGCAAAGTTAATACTGCTAGTTAGTTAATACTGCTAGGAGTTAATACTGCTCTCAGTTAATACTGCTAGTTAGTTAATACTGCTAGTAGTTAATACTACTCTCAGTTAATACTGCTCTCAGTTAATACTGCTCTCAGTTAATACTGCTATTTAGTTAATACTGCTAGGAGTTAATACTGCTCTCAGTTAATACTTCTAGTTCGTTAATACTGCTAGTAGTTAATACTGCTAGTAGTTAATACTGCTTATGTCCCGAATCGTATAAATACCCTTTTTGCCCGCCTAAAAGTTCATAACGACTCTTTGATTTCTATTCATCTACTCTCTAAACCTTTTTCTCTCAAGCTCCTAGTAAGTTTCAGGCAAGAACACTCAAGTTCAATGGCATCCATGGCATTCATTGATGAGCACAACGAGATTGCAGTGCTACAGAAGCCTAAACAAGATGCTGGTTCCATCAGATTGTGGATTTTCTCAAGTCCAGCCACATTGCCCATGCTCTTACAGTATCGCCAACAATCTACATAGAGCATCAAAGACAATTCTGGGCGAATGCCACCGTAGTCACAGAGAATGGTGTGCAGATAATCAAGACAAGGGTGTGTGACAAACCCTTGTCAGTTTCTGAAGAGGTGATTCGCATCTGTCTACGTCTAGACGATGCTGCAGGTATTACTTCTAATCCTAATGAGGACTTGTTCTCAAACCATTCAAGAATAGGGTATGGAGGCCAATTGGGTGGTTTAAAATTCTCAAAAGCTAAATTTTATACCCAATGGCGTTTTCTTGTTCATACCCTGATGCACTGTATTTCCAAAAAGACTACTGGATGGAGTGAGTTCAGCAGTACCATTGCTTATGCTTTGGTCTGCTTGGCCACTGCCAGAAAGTACAATTTTTCTAAAATGATTTTCAATGATCTTGTATCAAACTTGGGAAGCAAAAAGAGTTTTTATATGTACCCAAGATTTGTACAGGTAGTTATAACCCATGAATTGACGGATATGCCTCACTTTGATGAGGTATATGTACCCAAAATCCCCAAAGGTAAGGTCTTTTCAAATATGAAGAGATCTCCATTGGACTCGGAAGGAGTTGACACCCCATTGTTCTCTACAATGATGGTGGTGTCCCACAATGAAGAAGGTATGGCTTCAGGCTCAAGGCCCTCATTAGACCATCCCACTGAAAGCCTATCCCAACCTTCAATCACCATATCAATCCCTCAGTCTCTTGTTCAAAAACCAACTTCACCAATAACCAATACATACATCAGGAAAAAGGTAAAGAAGGCTCCTTCCCTTCTTGTACCTTCACCCATAGAGCCTTTAAGCCCTCTAATGGAGAATTCTCCATTAGAAAATATCTATAGGGAAACCACAGGGGTGTCTCCCAACCCCAAGGAGGTGCTCAATGAGAAGATGAATGAGCATATGGGTGCAAAGGCTGCCACTATTTCTTCTAGCACAGAGGAGGTCAGTGGTAACATCAATAAGACCTTCCCCATGGCAACTTTGGGTGAGCAATCATCCAAAGGTCCCAGGTGCCAAGAAACCATGGGGGTAGCAGGTGCTTCTGCTAGGCAGAAGACCTCTACTACAAAAAGATCCCATGATCCTTCAAAAGGGGGTCACACTCTTGGAGAAGGTGAGGACAGATATGACTATCTTGAATTGATGGAAACAATGGGCAACATCAACATGGATGTAATCAAGCAGGGAAAAGACATAGAGGAGCTGAAACTGATAATTCTGTCTCAACAAGTACAGATTACAAACCTGAAGAAAATGGTGAAGAAATTGGTCCAGAAAAAGAAGAAGAAACAGTTTATGCTCAGAAGAAGGAAACCAGTGACTGATGCTCCCAAAAAGGGGGAGTCAGAAGCTGATGAAAACATGGAAGATGCTAAAGACAAGGGGGAGAAAGTTGATTTTGAGGGGGAGCAAGAAACTAAAACAGAGTTTGTACAAGAAGCAGAAACAACAAGCATAGCAGCAGTAAAAGAGCAAGCAGTAGAAAAAGAATCAGTTTTTGTACAAGCAGTAGTAACAGTTAATGCTGCTGAATCAAGTAAAGCAGCAGAAACTGTTAATACCGCTGAATTGAATGAAGCAGTAGAAATGGTTCAAGAAGTATTAATTGATCTTCAAAGCAGAAATTTGGAAGAACTTGATATAGCTAAAGCCTTAATCAAAGCTAAAAATGATACTCCCAAGGTCACCTCAAAGGCCAAAGGAGTTGTCATCAAAGAAAGAGGTGAGGCTATCAAGAAAACAAGTGTTGAGAAGGTAGCATGCAAAGACAAAGGCAAAGCTAAAATGGTGGAATCTGATCAACCAATCAAAAAGCAAAAGTTGATTGAGTCAGATGAAGCATTGGCCAAGAAGATTCAGGCTGATCTTGAGCAAGAAGAAAGGGTTCAAGTGGAAAAAGACAGGGAGATGGCTAAGGCTCTAGCTGCAGAGTTAAATGAAGCTTATCAACAAAGTTTGGCAACTGAAATAGTACAGAAGAAAGCTGCAACTCTGAAGAAGTCTGTGTTGGTCAAAACGGATGCAAAGAAGAGACAACCCTCAAAGACTTACCTTGGTACTCAAGAGAGAAAGAAGATGATTACTTTTCTCAAAGGTGTTGTAGGAGTCAGAAAGGAGATGTTCTCAAAGATGTCTTTTGAACAGATTAAAGAGTTGTATAATTCAGAGATGACAAAGCTTCAAGGGAATGAAACAACAAGAGTTGAAATGGTAAAGAGAATGAAAGAAAGTAATGATTTTCTGATAGAAAAACCTTTCCCTGATGAGCAAGAAACACCAAAGAAAGAAGCCACACTAGGTGAAAGTCTGAGGACTTTAAAAAGAACTAAGATGATGGCAAGAAGAAAATCAACCAAGAAGCCTAGAGTGGATAAAGAAGAAGCTGATAAGGTTGCTGAAGAAGAAGGGGCACCTAAGACTGTTGAACAGAAAGAACCATCAAGTACTGATGATGTGAATCTGTACATGGTAGTGATGGACAAAGTGCCTGAACCTATTACAGCTGAACCTGTTGGTGTTAAGCCTCCTGAGGTCATTCTCTGGGATACAATCAAGGTTGATGGCAAAGAGTATATCAGGCTCAAAAGAAAAGATGAGAAGTATGAAGTGTATAATACTTGGGCCAAGATTGTCAGAACATGTTCCAGGTCTGATCTAGAGGAGATGTTTGAAATAGGAATGAAGTTGTATGCAAATCAATTGAAAGCTTCAGAGATTTCAATCAGAAAACTTGTGATGGAGTATCTTTGTATGTTGTTCAAGCCTGAAGAAGTGAAGGACATCATCAGAAATGTGTTTCAAAAAGTCACCAACTGGATTCTATATGAAACTAGTGGAGTATATGCTTTGACTATGGATTCAAATCACACAGAATACTTCCTAGTGGATAGAGTGTACAACCACAGTAGATTGAAGCTGCATGCAATGTTGAAAAAGAAGCTTAGATGTGTTCCAGATTCAGAAATGGCAAAGTATTTGATTCAAAGGACAATCAATCAGAGTTTGGGGTTGAATCCAAATACAGGTGTATGAGCTATGAAGTTTTGGGAGCATCTTAAAGACCATCTGAAGAACTTGACTTCTCTTCCTAAAAGTCATGTTACGGGGAGATTGTTGGGAACTGAAAGAATTTCTCAAGTACAGTTAATGCTCCTAGCACAACTTGGTTACTACTTCTGAAGTTAATGCTGCTGATACAGGTTAATGCTGCTAGTCAAGATTGATACTGCTAGAAGAAATTACTACTGCTAAGCAATTTTAGTACTGCTAGTAGTTAGTACTGCTGAACTTAATACTGCTCAAAGTATTAATGCTGCTGAAGCTTAATGCTGATTAAGAGATAATCAAGATTCGTGGAGATCAAGACTGAAGATAATCATGGAAGGCTTGGAGATAAAGATGGAAGATTATTCTGAAGATCTTTTATTATTTGTAATTATCTTTTATGTTTTGTATAAGTATAGAATTAGTCAGAATTGTTTAATATATCAATTTTTAGAGAGAATCAACCTCAAGGCTTATAGTCCTAGTTCTAGAGAAGTAGAATTCGTATTGGTGAGCCTGTTCATCAATATTGAGGTTGGGTGTTGAAATCTTGTAGCTTTACAATCTTTCAATAAAAGTTTACAAGTTGTTATTCTGATTCACTGTTTCATTGATCTGTGAATATTAAAGTGTTATTCCGCAAACTTATTTAATATTGTTTCTGAGTGTCTATTCTTGTTAAGAATTCAGATCCTGACATTATATTTCTAGATAGAGAGAGTAGAGAGAGAAATATTCTTCGTATTCATTAATCTGACAATGTAAGCTCTTACAAGAATTACAAGAATTAAACCTATTTATATGGACTATTAAACTCTCAAGTAATCCAACTAAACTCTCAAGTAACTTGAACAATGACCCACTCAAACTCTCAAGTACTTAAAACACTCTAAGGCTTATGTTGACTTTCTACATTTTGACTATCATTGACTTTCATTGATTATTCAAGAATAAAGGCTTTTACATGATTTTTCTCACTAAATCTTGGATACAATTTAATACACTAACATTCTCCCCCTTTGTATTCAAGATTTAAAAAAAAAAATTGACACTTGTCTTCAGCGCTAGATTCTTCAACTTTTATCTCTGACGGTCTTTAAAACTTTGAAGCTCTAACAATCTTCAGTCTTTCAGTCTATGAAGAATCTTGAAAAGTCTTTTGCACTTTGCATCTTTGTAAATCAACATGACTTGAACAAACCTTTGAAAACTTCTTTGAAAAATTTATCTTTGAACTTTGAAGTACGGGTCTTGAACTGAATCATTCAAGAGCCATAGTTCTATGCTCCCCCTTAAACGTTAGGTGCCTGCAACACAATTTTAGCTTTTGGTACCCACTGGTATTTGGGTCCTGATGTGTTAGTTGCAGTTCGTGTGGGGGTAACATAATAAGAACCATACCAGTAATTAACAAAATTTTTACTGGCAAAGTCATGTGCTCCACAGTAAGAACAACAAATCTTCTTTTGAGCAACCCTGATCAAATGATTAGTCGAGTAATTAATATCAGAATTACCAAAAGAGTTACCTTTATGCACACTGTTCTTGTTAGCATTGGTTGTGGATGCATATGCTTTGTCTTTCTTCTTCTCTTCTGAAGAATCCTTCACTCGCCAGACCATCTGATTTTTCTTAGATTGCTTTCCAAGAGATTTGACATAGAATTTCGCTGAACTATCAACAAATTTGTCATAGAATAGATTAGATGGTCTAATCTGATTTGATTTGACAGTTTTAGATTTGACACTTTTCTTTTTCAAAACATTTTTCTCATGAATGGAACTTGAAGCTGTTTTGAAAGAACAGACTGATTCTGTTGAGTTATCAACAGGTGATTGACTAATCACATCACCTGTTACTTTATCAGACAATTCAATGTTTGCAGCTTCCAAGTCATTTATCTTTTTAGTCAAAATGTTTCTTTCATCTGAAAGTGTGTCAAACTTTTGTTTCAAATCAGATTTGGCCTTCTGTTCTTTTTGGATATCTGATGATAGAACAGTTATTTTGGATTGAAGCTTAGATATTTCGGATTCAAAATGTAAACGTTCTTGCTCAAATCCTTTTCCCAAGTTCTTAGACTTTTCAGATATTTCCTTGAAAATCCCAGTATTTCTCTTTTCCGCGTTTTTCTTTTCAAGTTCATAAGACTGTTTGTTTTCTTTAAAAATCTTTCTTTCTTTTTTGAGAAAGTCTTGTAAAGTAGAAATCTGTGTGGGAAGTTCAGTTATTTTGTTTTCAAGAACTTGTCTTTCTTTCATAAAAGTGTCTCTTTCAGTGATTATTATCTTTTCAAATTCCGACACTTGTTTAGAAAGTTTTATGCATCTAAGCTCTAAATCCTTTTTCTTTTGGTTAGCTTTCTTTGAAAAATCAGACATCTGTTGAATGGAAGATGTCTCCACTTTTGATTTTTCTTTCTTTTCTTGGATACTTTTCAGTAGTTCAGCATTCTTGGCTTCCAATGCAGAGATTTTGTCTTCAAAAGCCGTAAACGTTTGTTGAAGCTTAACTGATTCAACTTGGAGATCTGATGATTTTCGTTCGGTTGTCTTCAGTTGGCTTTTGAGATATACAATCTTTTTCTCTTTCAACTTAATCTCTTTCTCACATGACTGAATAGTCTTTTCTTTTAAATCAATCATTTTCTCTCTTTCTTTAATCTCTTCCTCTTTCTCTCTTATGTCTTTCTCTTTCTCTCTTATCTCGTTCTCTTTTGCACTGATGATACCTGCACAATCGGATTTAGCATGATCAGTACATTTTGTACAAACAGGAATTTTATTAGAATTTGACAATTTAAATTTCAACTCCTGAATTTGCTTAAGAAGCTCTGAATTCTGATCTTTCAGTCTATCTTGTTCAGCTTCTTTTCTTGGTATCTCAGGCACAGTTTCATTGCCATCCACTATAATTGGACATGTAATTATGATTTCAGATGAATCAGAAACTAGTGATGTAGTTTTAGATTCATTTCCTGATGTCATTGAGGTAGTCCCTATCTCAATTATACGTGGAATTAAAACGATAGGCTCCAAATCTTTGTTGTTGATCATTCGCTTTCTCTCTGTAGAATGTTTACCTGTAGAAAACATCTTGAATGATTAGATTGATTAGGAAAGATCGTTCCCAAACAGTTCAGAAAATTTGACTGAAAGTCAAACTTATATCAGCACAAAAAAATAATCTCTGAAAAATTTTAACTCTGAAACTTTCAAAGCAATGGAACTCTTAGAATTCTCAGATTAACTGGACTTTAACTTGCAACCTTGAAAACTTACAGATTAGAACTTGCAGACTGTGTATTGAGAGTATTCAGTACTCACAGACTGTGTTTGATCTGAATGGCTGAATCATGAACTGTATATACCCGAATTTTTTTAAATTCAGGTATAATGAACTTGGTAACCCTGATTCAACAAATGAAACAGTTAGGAGTGCCTGTCAGTAACACGGAGTTACTGTGTACAACCAATGTACAATTTAAGGAGTTGGTTTGATGATGACTCCCCAGGACTTCCATTCAATCATTGAAAAACACAAGGTTTATCTATGAATGTTCTGACAGAAAAACAAATTTTTTGTGTGCTCGTGCTTATGTATGAAAGAATTTAGCACAATGATTGTGTTTCATAAGGCTCAAAATGTGTAAACTGTTGAGACAGCAACACGTATTACACGGACTCAATGTGCATGAAGGAGGTGCGAAGGTGGGGCAACTTTCCTTCTTTTTCAATATCTAAATCTTCCGAGTGAAGACCAGATAGCAGATATGCTTCGTCCCCAAAGAAAATGAAACATTTCTTTGTTAAGAAAGAAACGAGTGGCTGGTGGGGTAATTGCAAGAGTTGGCATGGGCTCACTGCCTTTTTCAATGATGGTCACCAAAGAATGTGAACCAATCAGAATATGTGGCTGCCCGGCTCAGAAAGTGGTTGGTGTAGAGTTTTCATATTCTTTTGACTCTGTTCTCACACCCTCTTTCTTTTTAACATTAAAACTCACTTCTAACCAAACTCTCATTTACATTTTACCGCTCCACATAACGAGAAAAACTCAACCGGATGAGTTATCTCCCCCTGTAGATCCCAGTGCAGTGCAATCACAAGTAAATATGATCAAAGATGAACAGTTTATAGGCCACAGCAACTAGTCATATGATTGATAATACTTCAAAGGTTTAGGTTTACAGAGAGAATTTCTGATCAGGGTTTGTAAACCTAATGACTAGAAAACTGAATAATGAAAATATGAACTTCTAACCTTACAAATGAAATAGAAAACAACTTTAAATACTTAGGCACGCAGGCCTGACGGGCTTAAGGGCTTTTAGGCCCAACAAGCTTACAACTTTGAATAATTGACAGTTTATACCCTGAACTTCTATTTAACATACAATTAGCCCTAACAATCTCCCCCTTTAAATAGAAGTTGAAACTCGCGCCAGTTAGGAACATATATCTTCCGAAACCCAAAACTGATCTCGAAATATCTGATTTGCGTTCTGTACTCCAGTCGTTCTTCGATAACTCTCAGTGCTTTAAGAACAAGCGATTTTTATGTAGAATCCAGTACCTGAACTCCTTTTTCATCTTGACTCAGCGCACGCTTCAACTTGTCTTTCAGCAGCATCAATGTACCATCACAGAATCTGGCAAACTGATCGAATCGGATAAATCGTAGAATACCTTTGTTGTTCACGTATGACATACCAAACTCTGGAATCTTTATAACTGTGAATGCAGGTACGCTTAGAGCATCAGACGGAACACTCAGATCAGGCTTGAGCAGATTAATCTTCGGCTGATCTCTTTCTAACCCAATCTGAAAATCTTCCACCGAAGCAAGTTTCATTGCGCACTTCATGTATCTCTTCACGGTTTCAAGTGCATCAATGACTTCCCCGGGTCTGACGGTTCTGGTCTTTAAGTCACGTAGTATGAACAGCAGATCTTGTGGCTCTAGACATGGAAAATCAGCATCAGAAAAACAGTACTGTTGACCATCTTCTCTTGTAACCATGAAGTCCGTATACTTAACTTTCATGAAGTAGGCAGGTATAATCCTATCAACTGATACAATCCTGAGCTTCGTCTTGGAGTACTTGCGCTGGAACTTTCTGTACACGAACACAAGCTCACGCTGTTTTTCTATGTTTTTCACTGACTGTAGACCATGGAGAACAACTTCATCATACTTTCTGATCCAGTGGGCAAAGATCTTCTTCTGGATTTCTTCGAGGAAAGGAACTTTTATTCTGACTCTTTCCCACTTGGATGGACGAACTGGAGGAGTACGTACTGGTTCTCTAACTGGTAAAGCTGGAGGAGATCTCTCGGGAAAAACTGTAGAAGAGAAGTCAGGGTGATTAGCCGGATAAGTCAACAATGGAACTACGACAGAAGACTGATCATCTGGATGCAGGATTTCATCAATTTCTTCTTGCATAACCACCAGAGCTCTTTCAGTATTAGCACATTCTTCTGTCGTGTCCGCTACTTCATACGGATCTAAGATTATTGCCCACTATTCAGGAACTATCGGAGAACCATCTTCAAATTCCTCAGGCTTTTCAACCGTCGGATAGTCGTATAGTACCAAGTCTGTCACCTGTTCCCGTTCCTGTTCCTGTCTTCAT
Organism: Arctium minus; assembly: GCA_954870635.1. Lineage (NCBI taxonomy): Eukaryota > Viridiplantae > Streptophyta > Magnoliopsida > Asterales > Asteraceae > Arctium > Arctium minus. The sequence continues at coordinate 7,014,781 of OX941096.1, read as the reverse complement.
CACTCTGTTCTTGTACCGGAACCCGAACCCTGTTCAACCTGAACTGATTCCACCATATGTGTCTCCGGCTCAGTTAGGCGTTGGAGCTTCTCCCCCTCATGGTGATCAGGATCATCCTGATCATCATGTCGGCGCTTGAGCCGTTCTGCCTGGCTTCGGCAGGTATCCTCCACTGCTGATAGACGTTCAGTCAAAACAGCTACGGTTTGCTAAAGTGACTGAATCATGGCTTGTTGGATCTGGAAGACTTCAGTAGAGACAAAAGGCTGGGGGGTTGATGGGGTAGGTGTGGATGTTTGACAACGAAGCAGTGATAACAAATCGGCATCCTGGGTGGGTTCTGTTAGAGATTGGGCCAGTAGTTTGGCAAGTAGAATGGATTTAAGCTCAGGGATAGAAAGATCCGTAGCTGGTAGGGAAGGTGAAATAGGTGTGGGCTCAGGCTCAGTCGCGGGACCTTTGCCTTTGATCATGCGTTTGAGGTTGTCCACCTCTTCCCTCATCATAGATTGGACAGCCTTTAGGGCGCCGTCCATGTATTCCCTTGAGACAGACTCAGAAGGGGTAACTCCTGGGTCACTTAGACTTCCAGTTTGAGCTACGACTGTTGAAGTCGAGCCGCCTACGTTCACAACTGGCGTAATGATAGCTGTGGTAGGACTTCCACCCAATCCTCGTAAACCTTCCGAAGACGGTATTACTATAGATGTTCCGGCCGGGCCACTTAGGCGACCGGCGATAGACGAAAATGGAATCTGTGTCCTAGGAATGGCAGGTATAGCAAAAGGCTCTAGACTCCGTGCATGCAAAGATGTCGAGAACGGGGGCAGCTGTTCTCTTGTTTCAATATCGGCACCCTCCAAGTGAGAGCCCGATAGCGTATGTGCTAAATCCCCGTGAGAATGTGAAACCACCATCTGTTGAGAGATGGTGGAGTGGCTTGGTGGGGTGTGCAAATGCGCCGCTAGGTCCACGGCGGCTTCTTCAATACCCTGTCCCAACACATGAGACTGGATAGTAGATGTGGCTACCTGGCTAGATGTGGCTAGGGGGGATACAACCGTTGATGATTGTCCCGTCACTCGTGTACGCTCATGACGAGTCTTCATTCGTCCTTCCCACACTCTGCTCACTACAACTTTTTCGACTGTTTCTCCCTCCGCTCTCCTTGTCTCTCCAATAGGTGGCTCATTGGGGGGTTGATCACCGTCACCATCAGAGTCAGATGACCCTTCTGATGCCGATGCGTCAGAGGCGGTAGCTTCAGATTCGGGTTGGCCCGAAGTTTCCTCCGAGGAGGAATGCTCTGTTGTGTCCTCAGTAGCAGCGACAGAAGAGGACTGAACATGAAGGGCTTCAGAATCGGTTGTCTCTTCTGCCGTTTGAGTCTCTATTTGCGTCGGCGAAGATGGTTGTCTAGAAGAACTAGCCTGGCTCGTTCCAACGGCATTGCCCACGCCTGTTCCCCTCACGATTATTTCTCTCGACACACCCTGTCCGGAAGCCCCAGCTATCCGGACGCTCCCGCCTCTTGATCGTGGACGCGGACCCTCACGTCGCTCAGGTCGTGCTCCCTGGACAGGTCCTGCCGGTCCTGGCCGGACCATAGGAGCTGGAATGTTGTGTGTGTGCCTATAAGCTATCACACTCAGTACCGTAGGACGAGCATAGTCTAGTAACCCGACTGGGATTTGTCGGGCGACAACACCTTCTGGATCAGCGCGGGAAGGTATCTTGCGTGTCGGATGATGTGGGCATGTCGGGTGCGTAGAACGGCGCTGTATCTCGGGATACAGGTTCATGAAGTTCCGGATGACAATCTGTAAGAACCTCAGGAATGGAATGAAATTCTGTCGTCGAGATGCTGTAGACCGAACTCTCTGAACGAGTTCAAACCAAAGGAAATCGGAAAAATCCATGTGGCGATTGAAGGCCACCGCGTGAAATATGCGAAGAATAGGGGCACTCGTCTGATCAATACCTTTCGTTATTGCCGAAAGGCACTGATTTATGTAAGTGAACATCGTGTACCATATAGTCAAGAGGTACTTGCGGTTGAAGGTTGATGGAATGCGAAGATCTGCGCCGTATCCTAAGGAGATGAGGTCGGTGCACAGTGTAGCATCAGAAACCATCGGGTCGAAGCTATTCCTGCCTGGAACGGATCCGGCGGTCGGTAAACGAAGGAATTGTCGGAAGAGATCACACGTGAGAAGCACTGGTGTATGATCTATCCGACCTTCAAGGTGGAATTCGCCATCGGCCTCTAAAGCACGGAGAGAGTGCCAAAACTGCTGTAAGTATAGGACTGGAACGGTCGCAGTCTCCTTAAGAGCATAAGAGATTGGATGCCCCATAAGTATCTCGATGATGACCTGATATTGAATAGCAGGTTGGGTTACATCGAGATGGTAGTTATTGGATGTATGAGGGAGGAACTGATCCTCGGGAATCAGTTCCGTATCGGCGATTGGATCAATCGCTGGTGGTTGGTTTTGTGCCATTGTACCTGTGAAGAAATAGTCGATTAGTACGCAGGTTTGGGAAAATATGATAGCCGTTGGAGTTATACAGTCATGATTTAAACCACAACGGATACTAACTCCAAAATAGTGGAAGAACAAACCCTCATTCGTGAATTAGAGTCAGTCACAAAGGCGCATAGAACTACACCCATTTAAGATAGTGAAAAACCAGCACAGAGAACCACCAAATTCACATCATAGACACACATATGAATATGTATAACTATAAGCTCATTAGAACCATAAACCAGGATTCGACCGGATAAGATCTTAGACCGGATATGGTTTCCACCGGGGGTCTCCTAAGACCGGATGTGGTCTTCGACCGGGGTTACCATTCGACCGGTGAGACCATTCGACCGGAGAAAGACATTTGACCGATACACATTTGACCGGATGAAGTATTCGACCGGTGGTTAAACCACCGGATAAGAGTTCGACCGGTTATGGTCTTCGACCGGAGGTCACCTAAGACCGGATAAAGTTTGATCGGATAAGACATATGACCGGAAGTCATTCGACCGGATTAAGCATTCGACCGGTTGAATCATTCGACCGGAGGTTCTTTCGACCGGGGAGTAACCCTAGATCGGAGGAAACCCCCGGAGAAGACGAACCGTCAACTACTCAAACCCCGGGGACACACAGATGTCGGAGTCGATGCCGATGGACACAAAATCGGCTATAATCGATGGCAAGTCGATCGATAGACGATGGAAACACCCAATAATCGATGAAAAACTACCTGGTCGATCGAAGAAGACGTCGATAAACTCGAGTTCGGTCGAATTGGAGATGAGTCGGTCGAAAGGATAGCGATGCGGTCGAAGGTGAGAGAGAGATATGGAATCGATCGAAGTGGTAAATGAGGGACGTGGTTTCGATCGGGGTATTTAAACCCCCGAATTAGGCTTGGGCTTGGGCCGGGGCCGGGCGAGAGTGGGCCGGGGTAACTTTGGGCCGGGACCAAACAAAAACAAATCAAACCAAAACAACAAAAAAAACTTTAAGAAAAAGAAATATTTTTGTATTTTTAATTTATGAAACAAATGACAAAATATTTTTGTACTTTTCGATAATAAAATAAACCTAAAAAAAATCCTAAGGGAAAAAAATTTAAGAAACCTATGGAATAAAAAAAACGAAGGAAAAAAATAAAAGCTCCCCCTCAAAAATTTGAAATATGCACGAGACTTAACTCCCCCTCGAATGATTACCATGAGGAGGTCCAAACACATAATCCACTTACCTGCTCCCCCTCGAATGGAGGACTCGTGAGACTTACCAACCATCTGACGATAGTGCTCCCCCTGAACACATTATCAGTGTGAAGATCCATCACAAACCACGTACTCCTTTCAGGGAACATCCGTATGAACTGCACAAAACTCACAAAAAACACCACGAAAACAAAAACCAGAACACAAGAGAAACGAGAAACACACGAAATCTACTTTGTTGATACAGAAGTTCGTAACTGACACAGAACTGAACGAGTAAAATGCAATAACCAAGGAGTGTGGATTATAGCAACCAGAGACAAGTCACTGGTGCAGTTGTCACAGTCATTCGTTATTGAAAGAAACTAGTAGAGAGCTGCGAACGGATCAAACTTTCAGATTTAGCATACCTAGATTGGACACAAGGTAATTAAATTGTTTTTCGTCCAAGGCTTTGGCTTGCTGGGAGTAGCCGATAAACACTCCTTCATCCGCTTTGGGGCTGAATTTTCCAAGATCATCCTTATCATTTAAGACAAAGCAGGTGCATCCGAAAGCATGAAAGTAGTTGATGTTCGGGACGCGCTTGTTGATGATCTCGTACGGTGTCTTGTTGAACCGCTTGTTGATGATAGACCGATTTTGAGTGTAGCAAGCGGTAGCAACGGCTTCTGCCCAAAGAAATAGTGGTAGCTTGGAGTGAGATAACATCGTGCGCGCTGCTTCAACAAGAGTTCTGTTCCGACGCTCTACCACCCCGTTCTGCTGAGGAGTACGAGCAGCTGAGAAAGTATGTGAGAGACCTACTGAAGTGAGATAACCGGTGAGCATTTGATTTTTGAACTCAGTGTCGTTGTCCATCCTGATGGTCTGAACTACTTGGTTGAGACTGACTTGAATGCTCTTCAGAAGTGAGATTATCAACTCGGGAGTTTCGTCCTTTGAACGGAGAAATCGGACCCAAGTGTAACGAGAAAATTCGTCAACCATCACCAGAACATACTTCTTGTGATTAATGCTTTGAACGCGCATCGGTCCACATAAGTCCATGTGGATTAGCTCAAGGGACCGAGAAGTACTAGGAACGGCTTTAGGCTTGTGGGACGCCTTCTTCATCTTGCCCTTTTCGCAGGCAGCGCATAGATGATCTTTTGCAAACTTTAGATCTGGCATACCCTTAACATGTCCACCGAGCACCAACTTGTTGATATTCTTGAAGTTCAAGTGCGAGAGACGACGATGCCATAGCCAACTTTGTTCAACAGATGCTTTGGACAACAAACAGACATCTTTGTCGGGTTTCAAGGACGAGAGGTCAATTGTATAGAGGTTAGTGCGTCGCGTTCCAGCAAGGATTTCTTTTCTATCTTCAGTCCGAACGCTGCACCTTTTAGCCTTGAAAGTAACCTCGAGATCCTTGTCGCAGAATTGACCGATGCTGAAGAGATTGTGACCAAGACCTTCGACATAGGAGACTTTCTTGATCGTGATGTTATCTTTGACAATATCCCCGTAACCCCTGATGGGAGAGTAGTGATCATTCCCGAACCGTACATTCCCACAAAACCTCTCGGTGAAGTTTGTGAGAAGCTCCCTTCTTCCGGTCATGTGCTTGGAGCAGCCTGAATCTAGATACCACACATGACCGTCCTGCAAAACAGGTTATTTCTTTTTAGGTACCCATTCGTAAATGGGTCCTTTGGGGTTAGATTTAACACCCGACTTAGAGACCCGTTTAGATTTGGGTCTTTGTCTATCATGGGAAACATCACAATGAGAATGATTATGAGCAATATGATATGAGCCAAACCAATCAGATGCATAACGACTATCAACAAAATCATTTGATCCACAATAAGAGCAACACAGACAATAATGAGACAGTTGAAGTAATTGCGGAATTGAATAAACTTTTAAAGGAAGAGTTCCATTACATTCAACTAAAGGTTTAGAAATAAAAACATCATGATTGTTATTGTTCTTTCTAGACTTTAAGACAGGATCAACTAATTCTGATGTTGTCGTGCTCTCTTTTGACTTCTTAGCTACCCAAGCATATTTCACTTCTTTCCGCCGACCACACGTATCTGAAATGCCGTTAAACCCATAGTCAGAGGATTTGAAAATTGAAGATTGTGACCTTTGAGAGCGACCGGTCTTTTTCTTCTTCTGTGAACGCTTTTTAGATTTAGATTTTAAAGATTTTGAAGAATTGTTCACAGAAGGTTTTTGTGGGGCAGGTGTGGAACATTCACCCTTATAAAATTTAACCGGAGGCTCACAGGACTCATTTATAAAATCAACATGGCTAGGTAGAGAAGAATTAAAATCAAATTGGCTCAAATCACTATCTAAACACACCTCAGAATTCAAGAATGCGGAAAATTCTAGTTCCTCATCTGAAAGGACCTTATCTCTTGAGGATTTCAGGACAACGGAAGAGTTTATTGAGAGCAGATCATATGCGGAAGCATTTTTACAATCAGAACACTGATCCGATTCAAAAACTTGAGGCTCTTTTCCTTTATTTGAAATGATTGGTGACGAGTCACCCATAAAAGCTTTGCAGGAAGATGTGTCAGAGGAAGGATAAGAGTTTTCAGACAGATGAGATTTCTCACTTTGGAGAATGGAAGGCTGAGCTTGAGGGTCAGCCTTGTGAAGTTGCTCTTTCAGATGATCTGCCGCCATAGCAGCCAGTTGTGAGTTTAACTTCTTTATTTCTGTCTGGAAATATTCTTTTTCCTCATCAGACATAGTTTCCTTTTTGTTGGAACTGAGACACTTAATTTGGGATAAAAGAACTTGTTTTTCCTTTTGAAAATTTTCCCTCTCTAGTGCAAACGATTCTTCTAGCTGAACAAGTTTCTTTTCTAAAATCAGAGTTGGAACATAAACTTTGTGAGCTAGAGGTTCCTCCTCAGTTTTAACAGTTTTAGCATCTAGTTCAGCTTGAGAGTAACTGTGAAAATAATCGGATGACAGAGAACTGGGTTTGTCATCATAATAAGTAGCATTCAAAGAATCATAGACAAAAGGAACTGTCCTTTTAGTAAGAACGGAGTTTTCCCTTCTCAACTTATCTTCCAAGTCTTCCTCCTCAGTGGGTATGGCCCATTGTATTTTATATTCTGGAAAGATTTTGTCTAATCCAAAGAATTCAGATGCATATAAAGTAGGAACTTTGGTTAAAGCCTTGTTCAAATAATTAGGGTTATCGTAACCGATACCCGCATTTCCATACTTGGGTTCTTTCGGTGCGATTAGCTTTAGCGTTTGATCAGATTGACCAAATTTATAGAGTTTCTTTTCAAGCTCTTCTAACTGATTAGATAACCTTATGTTCTCATTTTTGTAAGCCACGTTTTGAGTTATCAAATCAATTTTCTCGGTCTCAGACGTACGTAGCTCATCGGTCAGGTCATCTACTTTGGTCTTTAGCTTTTGTGACTCTGTTGAACAACTCTCATTCTCTTCTCTTAAATTAGAAATCGTGCACAGGTAGCTAGAAATTTCTAAGCTTTGTTTTTCCATAAATTCAGACTGTTTAGTGACACGGTTTTCTAGAGATGAGAGAAGTTGTTCTTTTTCTTTTAAGAGTAGCTTCTAAGAGTCAAGTTTGTGCATTAAAAGTTGCATCTGATCAAGTAAAGCTTCTTGATAAGGGGCACATACCTGGCATGGAGCATTGCGATCTTCATCATCAGTGTCAGACGGTGATGAATGTTTGCCCATGAAACACAAATGAGCTTCAGCATCTTCAGGTTCTTCATCCGACACTTGCAACCAGTAATCGTCTTCAGCCATTAGAGTTTTACCGACTTCCTTTTCTTTGGCAAGAAGCAGCTTGGCTCGGTAGTAGTCGGCGTTGCGCACAACTGGTTTGCAACAATCCTTGGCGAAATGACCTAACCGACCACAGTTGTAGCATTTGATCGGCTCGTCTTTCGGCTTTTCTTCATTTCTCTTGTCAGACTTCTTACCATCTTCAAAGCGTCTCTTACCTTCAGACTTTTCTCGATGATCACGGCGAGTAGAGAATCTTTGCTTGTTTGAGGACTTGTTAAAAAACTTCCTCTTCTGAAGTGGTTGAGTGAGAAACAACATCGCTTCTTTCATCTTGGTAAGTTCTGGATCCAAGTCACTATCGGGATCTTCAGGTTCAGAATCACTCAGCACGGGCTCTTTTCCAGATGATCGACTGACGGACTTGTCTCTTCTCTCAGATACGAGTGCTAATGGATCAGCTGCTGGCTTTTCCTCTGCTTTCTGATTCCCAATAAGCTCCATCACTTCCTCTTCGTTCTGGAGCAGCATTTCATAGAGTTCGTGAAGGTACAACTTCTCCAGGGTCTGAGTGTGGCGTATATGGGAGACGAACGGTTTCCACTCAGGCTATAAGTTGTTCATAAACTTTATATTGTTTTCCGTGTTCGTCTTTGTGATCTTATTCTTCTGAAGATCATTCAAAAGCATATTAAACCTCTCGTAGGTTTCCGTCAGCGTTTCACCTTTTCTTGCTTTAAACCCATCATATCTGGTGATACAGTTGGTCACCTTTAGCTGGTTGTTGATGTGGCTTCCCATCATCATCTTCTCTATTTGGTCCCACATCTTTTTCGATGAATCCTTGAAGCTATCTATACAAGCATAGATGTCATTTGGTAGACTTTGAAGAAGGTACGATTTTCCTAGCTTTTCTGCATCGTACATATCCTTTTCTTCCTTAGTAAAATCACCAAGAGATTTCCGAATCTGTCGCTCTTGCCTTCCTTCAGCTGGGTTTCCTGGTACCACTTTCATTGGCCAATCTGGTGGACTCTCAGTCAGGCATTTGTATATTGCTTCATAGGTGGATTTTGCTTCTATGAAGTTCATAAATCGGTCATGCCACTGAGGGTACTCTCCCCGAAAGAGCACTGGGGGCTTTTGGTCAGAACCGATGGCTAAAGCTTCCCTTGAGTTCATCTTTACTTCTTAACTTAAGAGCACTGTAATGATCGTTAGGCAAGCAGGATGATCCAAATATACTAATAAATTGAAGAAACACAGAAACACACGGACACGGTCTAACAGGATATCGATCAAACGTAAGGCCGGAGAATGAACCGTACCGGTCGAAGCAAAGACCGGAATATGCAAGATACCGGTCGAAGGAAATACCGGAGTAAGCAAGTACCCGGTCGAATGGTAAGACCGGAGTAACAAGTACCCGGTCGAATGGTAAGACCGGATTGAGCAAGTACCCGGTCAAAGGTGCAAGACCGGGGAATACAAGTATCCGGTCGAAGGCTCAGGTCGAATGACTATCAAATACAATAAACTGATAAGATCGAATAACTAATAGGGTCGATAAACACTAAGAATTGACCGAAGAACACGATGAATTTCTGGGATTCAACCAAGATCAAACCCAGAAACTTCAAACGACCGAAGAACACGATAAATTCAACAGAAAGCAATTCGATCGATGCGATCAAAAACCACACATAGACTTCGATCCTTCGATCGAAGGTAACACATATAATCAACCACTATTCGACCGGAAACACCTTTTTCAGAAAAAAATAGATCGAAAGCGATAAGATCATACAGATCGATAAACACAGTAAGCGAACCCTTAGACCGATAGCAAACAAAGAAAAGAAAAAAAAAACAATTTCCCAGATTCGATCGATAAGAACTTTAATTTTCCAGAAAAAAAATAATCGATCGAACACAGAAAAAACTTTAACTTTGCAGAAGTAGATTAAACAAATAATCAGATAATCACAATAAGCATATAAAGCAATTAATATCAATAATCGATTATAGGGTTTCAGACAAACCTTTTTGAGGATCAAACCTTTTTGCCTTTCTGCTTTGATACCAATTGTAGATCCCAGTGCAGTGCAATCACATGTAAATATGATCAAAGATGAACAGTTTATAGGCCACAGCAACTAGTCATATGATTGATAATACTTCAAAGGTTTAGGTTTACAGAGAGAATTTCTGATCAGGGTTTGTAAACCTAATGACTAGAAAACTGAATAATGAAATTATGAACTTCTAACCTTACAAATGAAATAGAAAACAACTTTAAATACTTAGGCACGCAGGCCTGACGGGCTTAAGTGCTTTTAGGCCCAATAAGCTTACAACTTTGATTAATTGACAGTTTATACCCTGAACTTCTATTTAACATACAATTAGACCTAACACCCCCACTCTTTGATTTTGACCCCTCACCCCTCAATCACTCAAGGATTACTTCCTGGGTAGGAAACACAGGTTTACGTGAATCCATGGAAGTTCTGTTTAAGCTCCTACACGAATCCCATGTAAGTCGTAAAAAGAATGGTTGCTCAACAATTTAACTTTAGCAGTTAAGCACAAATAAGATAACACTGTCAGAATGTATACTCATGAGATTTGAACAATTGAACTTTGAAGATTTCTCAAAACAAAGATATTGAATGAATGAAATGAAATCAAGAGAATTGTTTTGAGAATCTGACAATGTATCAATCAGATCAAATGAAATGGTTAGGGTATCAAAGAATTAGATAATTTGTTTATATGAACAAATATAGACAATGTAGCAATGAAAGCACAAATTTGAAATGATGAATGATGCTCAACAATAATTGAAAGCAAACAGGAGTATTACCATTGAAAAATAGATTCGTTTAGAGACATGGTAATAACAAATTAAAATGAAGTACTGAACCGATGTGTGTGAATTCTTTCAGTATATAGGAAAGATAATACACGAGTATTGATCTTTAGAAACACACGGTCAGTTAAACATTAAAGCTCAATATTGAAAAACATTTAAAATCACACTTCTTAATTCATGAAATCTTTTGAGAATAGAGAAGTGGTTTGAACATTTAAGAAATTGTTTTTCATGCTTGAAAGTTGTTCTTCTTTCAAACAATCAGAGATCTAGGATTAGAAGATATTTACCTTTAAGCTCCCCCTCAAATCAGTATAGATTGATTTAGGTTTATTAAGCTCCCCCTGGATATTTTGCATAATATCCTTATCTGAACATTGAAGAACGGGTCCTGATCTGTCATGTGATCAGAAGCCACAGTCTTGACACTTAAGTCCGGGTTTTGAACTGTTGTGTTCAAAAGCCTTACTCTTTGACTTTGAAGTCTGAGTCCTGAGTTGACTTACTCAGAAGTCATAATTTTGTACTTTGAAATACGAGTCCTGATCTGTACATGATCAGAAGTCAAACATCTTGCTCCCCCTATACCTGTGGTACCTGCGAAACAGATTTAACAGGCTTTGGTACCCACTGGTATTAGGGTCCTGGTATGTTAGATTTTGAAATCCACCTCTCATTAGATTTATATCTTTTAAAATCCGAAATCTGAGAAGTAATTCTGTAAGATCCGTACCAGTTATGAGCAAATTCTTGTTGGATGAAATCATTCTCTCCACAGTAAGAATAACATATTTTTCTTTGAGCAATTCTGATCAAATGATTAGTCGAGTAATATATATCAGAATTACCCAAAGATTTGCCTTTATGCGTACTGTTCTTTTTGGCATTGGTTGTGGATTTGAATGATCTGTCATGTGATCAGAATCCACAGTCTTTACATTAAGGTGCGGGTCTTGAACTATGTTATTCAAGAGACATAAACTTGTACTTTGAAGTACGAGTTGTAGACTGTTTTGTCTAGAAGTCAAACATCATGCTCCCCCTTAAACTTTGGGTGCATGCAACACAGTTTTAGCTTTTGGTACCCACTGGTATTTGGGTCCTGAAGTGTTAGTTGCAGTTCTTGTGGGGGTTACATTATATGAACCATATCAGTAATTAACAAAATTTTTACTTACAAAGTCATGTGCTCCACAGTAAGAACAACAGATTTTTTTCTGAGCAATCCTGATCAAATGATTAGTAGAATAATACATATCAAGATTATCAAAAGAGTTACCTTTATGCGTTCTGTTCTTTTTGGCATTGGTTGTGGACGCAGGTGCTTTGTCTTTCATCTTTTCATCATCTGAACAACTCTTCACTCTCCAGACCATCTGATTTTTCTTCTATTGCTTTCCAAGAGATTTAATATAAAAGTTTGCTGAACCATCAACATATTTGTCATAGAATAAATTTGATGGTCTTATCTGACTTGATTTGACAATGATTGGTTTGACAATTTAGATTTATTTAAAATTTGAGACTTGTCATTTCCATCTACTATAATAGGACATATATCTATTATTTCAGATGAACCATCTTTAATAATAGTTTTTGTTTCTATTTTAGTTGATGTATCTGAAATAGTCTCTGCTTTAACAGATGTGTCAATGATATGTGGAATTAAAATTAAATAACAATTTATCATGCGCGTACAACCCATTACTGTTTACTCGATAAATTCGTGAAGTGCCAATAAACCCCACACTTATAAAAAAACATTTAAAAAAACATCTAATCGTTACTCACGCTAACAATGATAGTAAACAAGGGTACACAACAAAACTTTTTCAAAGGGACCACCATGGTCCTAGCATGCATCAATTTATATTATGCATATGAAAATAATTTTCCGCACTATAACATGTGCAATAAAAGTTTGTACAATTCCCAAAAGAGAATTTCACCACTTCAACTTTAAAATCTTTTCTTTTAAAAACACAAAACGTCGGAAGATAAAACCCCCAACAAGGCCCATATACGTCCGTTTATTTCCCCAAATTTAGCAACACGATAGGAACGTAAATAAAATTTTAAATCGAGTTCAAATTTTGGGACGCACAGATAAAACGCACTTGACCCAAAGCGGTAACTACAACGACATGCAACCCGATACTCATTTAATGCATTGCGGGAAATTTCTAACAGTAAAATCAATAACTGAAATATGTTCAGAACAAAAGTTCTGTCTGAGATAACATATATATTTTATATGTTTACTCACACCAACAGTATAGTTTAATTCAAATACGAATTAGCATATAACGAGTAACAATTGTATAAAACCCGAAAGATAAAATAAACACAAGATTTTGAAACTTCCCAAAATAGCACATGGGATTACATTTATTAACAAAACTTATAAATTAACGCACACAATAATGCATGTATACACGTTCCAAAAATTTATCTACGCGACGCAAAATGTCGTAAGATAAGACACCATAAAACCCAACTGATTTTTTCATAAAATTCATTAACGCTAAAATCAAGCGGTGTCAAAATTTTCATTTCCCATCATAAACAAAGACATAATACTACAATAAGTCTAAAAATGTCAAAATTCTAAAACCACAACGTAAGATAAAATGACCCATTTTCAACAAAACTTTCATGAGACACTACGCCCAATAAGCTCGTAAATTTACACGCAATAAAATTAAAACCCACACATCTCAAAGTATACTCACGCAACCAAAACGTCGCAAAACTATACTTCATAAAATTAAACACGACTCATACGGACCAAAATTTCCAAGAAAATTCCGACTCAAAAACATGGGAACAACTCTTTCTTTAAAACCTTAACATACGTGGAGGAGATCCAATGTCAAGGTCAAAAATTCCACAGTTACTTGCCCAATACCCCAAATATTATTAAGACACGATATCACAATATTCAAAAATAACGTTAAACACGAGACGGGGATAAAGAGATTTTCGATAACAATTTGCAATTACGTGCAACAAAACAATTTCATGCATGCTTAAAATCGCGGTTTAAAATCCGATGAGTACTAAACGTTTTATCGAGACTTTATAGTATAGCTCACTTTATGTTTTGAAAACATGAGAAACAATTTATGCAAACTTATTTTAGAAATAAATTTAGTGCATGAATTTGGTCGGCACTCAACATCTTAGGACTACGTTTCTCAATTTCCCATCATACTATTGTCATCCGGAAGCATCAAACATCTTAAGACAACAATCACCCTAATTTGGCAAACTTACGATTTCTCCTTGAAATAAAGTCAATTCAATAAGCTTATGGTTGTAATTCAACCAATGACTTCGACCCAAAATGGTTACTAATTGCATCTGACATGCTTAACCATCATTCCAATATGACAATGCTATAAGCATCAACTCTTCTTTCGAATATTCGCCTAGAAACTTCCTCACTACCCCAACGGTCACCATACCAAGGCAGTTCAAGTATACACACGTAACATGTAGGTTCATCATAACACTGGCCATGTGCCATTATGAACGTACCGTACATGATCATCCTTGCGATCCTCGACAAGTTTCCCATTTCTAGTGACTCGGTTAATTCCAACATATCGTATCTTAAGGTACCTAATGTGCAATTTCATTTTCAATCACCTAAAAGAACGCTAGTTTGAGTCTAGGCATCAAAATCAATACCTAATTCTCTCAAACTTAAGCTCTGATACCAACTTGTAACACCCTCAAATTTGAAAATAGCAACTAATTTAAAATTTTCTAAATACACCAATAAATGATTCATACACAATCATAATTTAAGCTTTAACCTCAACACACACAATTTATTCTCTACATACAGTCTATAACAAGGACGGGTGCTACTAAAACCCAATAATAGCCTCCACATAGCTAGTTAGCAGGTTGAGGTCTCGTTCGTTAACGGAATTCCAATTACTAGACTCGTTTGAGCCGGGTATTGTTATTTATTGTCACCACCTCCCCGTGTCAGGATTGGGTAATTTGCGCGCCTGCTGCAAGGACGGGTGCTACTAAAACCCAATAATAGTCACTATCTCCAAACTGCGGAAGACTTCACCAAATACTTACACTTGTGAAAAACTAAGCACATCTCTTCATAGTATCGCTAGAACCAAACCCCCAACTGGAACCTGATGCACATGCCGACAAATAAAAAGGTTAGGCTTAACGCCTAGTGAGCTCAAGAGTTTTCAACATATATAAATTAATCGTTTACAAAGAAATAATGCAATTAAATCATAATCTTTCAAAATGATATGCTTTACTTATGAAAATGACTCATTTATCAATAATTATGCATTTTAAACGAAAGAGACACGAGTTAATCGTTAACCAAACCAAACTGTTTTAAAGACGAAGATCCCAATATACAACGTTCTTTCGTAAATTTCAGTTCAACCCAAAACTTGCTAAAAAGAAAATGGAGAGAGGACTCCAAATTTTATAAAACGCGGGTAAAATGTTATATCTCGAAATACCCAACATGGGTGTAACATGACACACAACTCATAAGACCATAGATGAAACCCATATAAATAAATATCGCCGTGAACACGGACATTAGACCCAAAACTCATGCAACCATAAAATGAGACAAATTCAAATACCGAAACGTGGAGATGATGTATTTCATTCAAACCTTAATATACGTGGGGGAACTCAATATTAATGCCATCATTTACCGTCGACCACACAACCAACGATAATAAAGTATGACGTTAATATTTAAAATGCTAATGGACGACGACAGGGGAGACCCGTTTCCATCTTGGGTGACGAGAACACATAAATGGGGTCACCCGTGATGTTACTGGATTTAACCACATATCCCGGACCTAGTTCCCATGCCATACCAGACATCACAATCCTCAACCCGTTTATGCCTCTCGCCATACTCCGTCGAGTTCCACCCCGAGGACTTACGGACATGGGTGCCTATCCAGTCTAGACGAGTTTCAACTCAGCAGCATCGCGCCACCTATTGCCTACTTGCTAGCGAACCCAAGCGGTCAATGATTGTAACCAAATCTCAGGCTTTACAAAACAGATAGACATACGTGCCTATGGATCCAATACAACACTTCTAAAATTACATGACTCCAATTGAATGACCAAAGCACCCAAATCATGTAACTCCCAAATGGCATGAATTAAATGCCATCATACTCCAAAATTCCAAACTGTTTTTAAACCGGAAGACTCCATTTAGTCAAAACCGATCCAACGACCCAACAGTTTACGTAAATATCCAATGAAAGCCAGTAGAGACATCGAAATACGTTTGACCAACAATTATGCAAACACCACAACTAAAAAGGTAATTAACCCCAAAACTTTTCATTGGTTGAAACAAAACGTTCTCCAAATGAACTTGTTCTCTTCATGTTGCCAAAATGACTCATAGTACAATCATATGCATTTTCTAACGGTTTATAAAATCGTATGTGTTAAGTCTGATTTTATAGTAATCATTGTATTTATAGGCTTGGTCTAATACTGTGTTTAGTGTCATATACTGTGTAGTATTGTCCAAGGGTATTTAATTCCCCTTTAGGCTTTGGTTGTTGTAAGACATTAACGCATTCCTTAATAGAATTCATACTTTGCGCTTAACTCTCTCTCTCTCTACTTTCTCTCTCTAAGATTTAGAGATCTTGGATTATCAATTGGTATCAGAGCCAATCTACATCTGAGAGGATTGAGAGAATCATTTTCGTTTACTGAATTTGTGATTTAATCAGAAAATTTGATCGATTTTCTTGATTTTTTTCAAGAAAATCATATTTTTTGATTTTTAATCAAATTTGGACTGTTTTGTGAACGAATTTTTCTGAAATTTGGTTTGTTGGATTTGATTTTAATTGTAAAACATATTTTATTCACATCATTTTTCAAGAAAATCAAGTTTGGTTGTTCGATTTTTGTGATTTTTCGAGTTTCTGGAAAACGGTTTTTCACGTACTGTTCATATAACGAATTTTCGAATTTGTGGTTTTTTAATCGAAATTATTTGTTACAAAGTGTTAAAATCATGTTTTCGATCATATGTGTGTTTGGAAATCCCATTAATTTTGTGTCTGTAATCGATTTTAGAAGGAATCTGAGTTTTGTTATCATCTTTGCGCCAGATCTGTGATTTGCGCGAGTTCATCTGATTTGCGCGAGTTCATCGTGAAAGGAAGGTGCTCTTTATCTGAAGTTTACGCAAAGTAAAGTTTGTGTTAGAATCGATTCCCACAAGTTACATCTTGCGTCATCTCTTACTCATTCAAAGTCAGCTTTGCATTATCTTCTGCTCAAGTATAAGTGAAAGTTCTCGTCTTCAGTTCATCACGCAAACTCAAGTTTGTTCCATTGTCTTCTCACGCAAATCATAGTTTGTGTTTCCAACTGCTCGCGAAAATATCCTGTGTCATCTGGTCTTCAAGCAAACTCAAGTTTGCGCCAATAGTGCTTAGCGCAAATCATAGTTTGCACCATATACAGCTCACGCAAAGTTTGGTTTACGTCTTCAACGCTTCACACAAAGTTTGTTTGCGCCATCAACTGCTCACGCAAATCTCATTTGCGCTACATACTCTCTCGCAAACCTCTAGTTTGCGCCAGTTCTGTCAAGACTTAGAATTTTCTCTGTTTTTCTGAAGATATGGATTCTGCAAAGTTTGCTTATCAAGCTCAGTTCTACAAAAATGATCTCATGATGTCATTGGGTATAGAAAATCGTCCTTCGGTTCTGATTGATGAAAACGAGTTTACTAAGTGGCAAGATAGATTTCTGAATTTTATCGAGCGTCAAAAGAACGGAAATGATATGATGAATATTCTATCTGAAGGACCTTTTGAAAAACCCATTCTGGCTTCTGGATTATATAAGCCTACCAAAGAATATACACCCGATAAGTTATCACAATATCAAGCCGATCGTGATATAAAGGCAAATCTGATGCTAGCCTTGCCAAATTCTATCTACAACAGGATTGATTGTTTCAAAAATCATCCTAATATTATGTGGAAACAGCTAGAAAATATTATGCTTGGATCTTCAGTTGCAACTCAACTTCGGCATACGCGCTACATGAACAACTTTGAAGAATTCAAAACCAAGGATGGGGAGTCACTGAAAATTGTTTATGACAGATTATGTGCTGTGATAAATGATTTGAGGAAGATAAAAGTGGAAAATACTGAGCTTGAGACAAATTTGAAATTCCTCAATGCACTTCAACCAGAATGGAATAAATCATGCCATCGCTTGAGGAATGATGTCAGAATATCTTCCATGCAGATCGAAGAGATGTACGAGATTTTGCTGACAAATGAATGCATTGTAACTGAGAAAAAGGCCAAACTCGAAAAGAAAAATAAGAAAACAGTGGACCCGGTTGCACTTCTAACGAGCCAACTGGCTAATAAAGCATTGTCTGATAATGCTTATGACGGGGCCACTGATGATGATGATGACGAGGCTCTTCAGAAAGCAATGATCCTTCTCTCACAACATTATCAGAAAAAGTTCCAAGCTCGGTCGGGTTCCAACAATCTTTGCTTCACTTCTGAGTCTAAAGTCAAAGTGACCAAGCCAAAGACAGCTGTTGCATGTTACAACTGTGGTAAGCCGGGTCACATCGCTAAGGAGTGTAGAGTGAAGAAGGTTCGGGATTCGGCATACTATCGGAAGAAAATGGAACTTGCCGAGAAAAGAGAGAACGGAACAGCTTTGCTCGTAGAAGAGGAGTACTGGCTTGATCACTCCGATGACGAAGCTGATTCTATAGAGACTGCTCATATGTGCTTAATCGGAGATGATCAGTCAGATGATGATGATGATACTGATGAAGATGAGGTAATTTCTGAGTTTGATTACAACTTCATTTCTTCTCAGATGACCATTATTATATTTGCTTTATCTGATCTTCGCTCGAAGTTAATATCTGAAAAGAATTTAAATTCAGAAAAGTCAGATTTGATTGACAAATTGAAAGTTTCTTTGAAAGATGAAAAATCTATTTTGGTTCATACTAAAGAAATCTTTCAAAAGAAATTGGATGATTTGGAAAATTCAAATAAGACTTATCTTGAGTCTTTGACTGAAATGACCAAGTTAAAAGATGATTTTTCGGATAAAATAAATAAGTTAGAAGAAAAGTTATATCGAAGGAATCAATCTGAGCAAACAATTTTCATGAATAAACCAAGGAGTGATGAGGCTTTAAAAGAAAAATGGGGACTTGGTTTTGAAAATCCACATTGTTTAAACAATGCGATAGAAAAATCCCCAACTTTATATAAATACGATTATCTAACACTTGCTCAATATGCTCTGCAATTTAAAATTGATTGGATGTATGAAAAGCAAGTATTAGAAATCTAAAATGAGAAAAGGATGAATAATAAGAAAAAGGAAATTTCTTTTGTTTATACAAGCGAAAATGCCAAATATTTTCCTGATAAATCAAATAAGGGCAGAAAAGGTTTAAATGACATATCTCCCATTAAGTCTGCAGTGTCTGATGATTTTGTTGATTTATTTGCCAATATATCTGATAAGGAAAATATATCTCCAATCTTTTATGATTCTAAGAGATATACTCCTCCTTTAATATTAGAAGGCAAAATCATTGACCTTGAAGATAAGATGGAAGATCAAAATATTCAAAAAGAAATTGAATCTAATGTTATTCTTTCTTTCATGGCGTCAAGTCTTGAAGAAAAATTAATTTCTCAAAACAAGATTCATTTTCTATTTCTAGCCTTTCTTCTTCCTTAAAAGAAAACAAAAAGGAAGTTTCCAATTCTAAAATCTTTCCTCAAAATTTTTATGACTCCGAGGTAAGTTCAGATTTATTGTCTGATCAGTTAGATTTCTTGGGTAAAATTGCTTCTTCTGATTCAAATCTTAATTCGAAAATTCTTGATGAATCTTTTACGCTAAATAATGATTATTATAAACCAAAGCGTAAAAGAAGAAGGTCAAAGAAGTCAAAGAAATAAGAGTCAGTCATTTCTGATAATTCTAATTCTTCTGATTCGAATATTTCAGATCAGACTTTGAACAAGTCTACAAAGCTGATATGGAGAATCAAGCGGACATCTGATGAACCTGCTTCTGAAGAGGATAGATATGTAGACAAAAATTATAAAAGTGATTCATTTGCTACTTGTAATAAAATTTTAAAATACTCAATAAAGCAAATGATTCGAATTTCAAAACATGTCTCATATTCTTCCTCTAATTCTAGTTCAGATGATAATGCTTTGTCTTCTTCTGATGGTTGTGCTTATTATTCTGATGATCTTTCTTGTGCTTTCAATGTTAAATCTAACAAATATTTCCCCACAAGAACTGCAACTAATTTTCATGGACCCAAATACAAGTGGGTACCAAAATCTCAGATTAATTCTAAGTTGCAGGCATCAAATGTCAAGGGGGAGTAAGAGAAATATGGTTCTTGAATAACACAGTTCAAGACCCGCATCTCAATGTCAAGACTTTGGCTTCTGAGTACTTCAGCTAAGAACCCGTACTTCAATGGACATCGACTTCTAAATATGTCAGTTTAGGACTCGTTCGTCAAAGATTCTAGCTTCTGACTAATGAGAAACTGTGAGTACATCTATTTTAATTCCGCTGCATTTATCTTTGATAATGATGTTGTTCCAGTTTTTCTCATGTTTTTAAGAATCTGAGCAAATTCATTCAAAACCTGAATTTGTACAAACCAAATTTTTTTTTGAGACACAAATTCATTTTACATTATGTGGAAGATAATATTATTGAATTTTATTTTGACTCAACTAAATATCAATTTGCTAAATTCTTTTCTTTTATCTTAATTTTTTAAATTTGGCATTTGAATTTAAAAGTTTAAATCTTTACAAATTTTATTCTATAAAGTAAAGTTTTACAATTTTCTTTCTGTTGAATAAAATGTGTGTTTAGGATAAATTTTCAAGTTGCTTTGTTAATATTAAAGTTTTATATGTTCAACTTTCAAGTCTTACAAAAGTCGAAAGGTCAGCAACATGTTTGTAACTTTTGTATGGGAAGGTGAGCTCTGAAGGAGAAACGAGCAGAGGAGAGATGGAATGAATGAAGCAGACACTTGAGGAAAAATATGAAGTGAAGTTGAGAAAGATGAGGAAGAGGGTGAGGACTGCTAAGAGAAAGATGGAGCTGCTGTCAAGGGAGAAAGCAGAAGTGGAATCAGAGTTGAAAGCATGCAAAAAACAGCTAACTGCTGCAGCATTGCCACCACAGAACACACAGCCTACTCCTGGAGAGTAGGACAGGTTTATTCACTTCCCCTTTAGCTCCAAGTTTATTTGTTATTTTACGATTTTTTTGAGTCTGGGATTGTTTTTGCATTTTTAGGTTTAGTTTTCTAGCATTATGAACATTGTTGATATACTCAAGCATGCATATATAGCCTAAGTAATTCCTTTAGTCATGATCTTGTTTGAAGTTCTCAACTAGAACTAGCACACCATTGCTTGGGCACACAATTTGGACCACATTTCACTTAAGATATGATCAAGGCCATTTTTCTTCATTCCAACCACTTGCACCCACTTACCATACATTCTCCATAAATTGTACAATGAGGACATTGCACCTCACTAATTTGGGGGTGGGTAAGTCCACCATGGCATAAGCAATCAATTGAAAAAGAGCATAGCTCTTCCAAATGCCATGTTTGGACTTAAGCATAAAAAAGTCCCATAGGGGCTAAGTGCTTGAAATGCATCAACAAAAGAGCGCAAAAAGTGCCAAATTTTTTTTAATGATGCAAAGAGTGAAAATAAAAGGCAAAAAGGAGTGAGGAAAGCAAAAGCCAAAGAGAGATCCATACTTAAAGTCCTTGTGATCTTAGATAAGAAATGTGGAGGCCATAACAAAGAGAATAGTGTGCTAGCCTATGGTCCATACTTTTGAATATCAATCTACTTGGGATTTATGAATGGCTATACATTGTATGCTTGGTTCTATCTTATGATGTGTGCACTCATTGCTTTCATGTGCTAATTTCTCATATTGAGTCATTTTATTTTGTGTCTTGGTTGCTTGGGGACAAGCAACAATTCTAATTTGGGGGTGTGATGTGCACTCATTAGTAGTGCCATCTAGACCTTTTTAGTAGTTTTTTATAGTCCTTTTTCTTCCATATCCCTACATTTGAGTCTTTTTGTTACTTATTTTACCATTTATCTGTTTCTTGGAGCTAGAGCTAGTGGATAATCTGTTTTATTACTTTGAATGGCTAATTTTGTGTGTTTTGGCAGCTTTTGAGTTAACAGACCCAATGCTGCAGCATTTCTGAAGCATCGGCTGCTGTTAACAAGCTTTTGGGAGATCGATTAAGAAGTTGGATGATTGATGACATTGGATTAGACTTTTGCTGACATTAGAAGCCTCCACTACAGTATTTGGAGAATTGACATCACCTTTTTGTTATTTTGTAACCCTTGGGTATTAACCGTTGGATATTATGCCTCTTTCGTACTAATTGTACTTTAAGTACTTTGTTTATGGTTTATTACTCTTTTTGCCACTCCCTTTTTGTATATAAAGTGTTGGAAATTTAAGTTTTGTTCAAGTATGGTTAATGCTGCTAGTATATCATGATTACTACTGCTAGTAGATTTAATACTGCTTGAAAAGTTAGTACTGCTACTTCAATAGTTAGTACTGCTTGGAGAGTTAGTACTGCTAGTAGTTAGTACTGCTAAGGGATTACTACTGCAAACATGATTAATGCTGCTGAGGTGTTTAATGCTGCTGAACATGGTTAATACTTCTGAAGAAGGTTAGTGCTGCTTATGAGATGAAGACTCAGTATGGAAGGAAGACAGCTGTATAGAAGACTTGCTAAAGTAAAGAAGATAATTATGGATTGAAGATCAATTGTATTTTGATAATTATCTTGTAATATGTCTTGTATAAATAGTATAGATAGAATAAACTTTTGATTAATACGATTTAGAGAGAATTAACCTCAAGGTTTATAATCCTAGTTCTAGAGAAGTAGAATTCGTCTTGGTGAGCCTGTTCATCAAGATTGAGGTTTTGTTTGAAATCTTGTAACTTTAATCATTCAATAAAGTTTACAAGTTGTGATTTCTGATTCACTGTTACATTGATAGTTGAATATTAAAGTGTTTTTCCGCAACTCCTTTAATATTGTTTTATGAGTGTTATTATTCTTGTTAAGAATTAGATCCTGACAAGTGGTATCAGAGATAGTTTTCTCAGAAACATTCATTCATCATGGACAACACAGGTGAATCAAACAGTACTTTTGTCTCAAAGGTTCCCATGCTCAAACCTAATGAGTTTGACATGTGGAAAATTTGAATCAAGCAGTACAACCTCCTTACAGACTGTTCTATGTGGGACATTGTTGGGAATGGTCCCTCTGCTGAAGGTAAAATTGGTCAAGATGGAAGAAGACCACCTCCAAAAACTGATGGTGAGAAGAAAGTCAGACAGTTGGAGATGAAAGCCTTAAGCACCCTGCTTTTGGCCATTCCCAATGAGTATCAACATCAGTTTCAAGACTGCACTGATGCTCAGATTCTATGGAATGCCCTAGAGAAGAGATTTGCTGGCACCAAGAGCACCAAGAGGAATCAAAGGGATATTCTCAAGCAGCAATATGAGAATTTTACATCCTCAAAGAATGAGTCTATGACTCAAACTTTTGACAGATTCAATAAGTTGATTGGTGAGTTGGCTACAGTTGGAGTCCAGATGGAACTATATGATGTCAATCGAAAGTTCGTCAGATCTCTTGGAGATGAATGGACCATGTACACTGTTTCATTCAGATAGAATGACTTATTGGAAGAAAAGGAACTGGATGATCTGTACAATGATCTAAGAGTGTTTGAATCTGAGGTGGAAGCAAAGAAGAAGCCTACTGGATATGTTCATAATGTTGCACTCCTATCAGCATCAATTGATTCTACTGCTAACCCTGAATCAGTTAATGCTGCTAATGGAGTAAATCAAGAAAAAGGCAATGAATATGTGTTTGAAGCCTTTCTTTCCAGCCATGGTACCTCTTCTTTAATCAATGATGACTTGGAACAACTTCATCCTGATGATCTTGAAGATATGGATATTAAATGGCAGATGGCCATGCTTTCTATAAGGGTGAAGAAGTTCATCAAGACAACTTCTCTCAAAGAAGAGAAGATGGAGCAGGCTTTGATAAGTCAAAGGTGGAGTGCTATAAGTGTCACCTGAAGGGACACTTTGCCAGGGAATGCAGAAGTGGAGTGTCTCACACAAATCACCAACAAGCTCAGACTGGAAGCTTCAATCAGAACAGAAACTCTGCTCAAGCCCTTGTTTCTCAACAAGGAATGGGGTTTGACTGGAGTGATCAAGAAGAAGATGCCATTAAAAATCAAGCTCTCATGGCAGAATTATCTGATCTCCCAACTAAGGTACTTTATAAACTCTGTTCTCAAACTTGCACAGAGACTGTTAAAAGGTATAGGGATCACAACCAAAGTATGTGTGATGACCTTAAAAGGTTAGAAAAAGATAGAAAAGACTATGTGAGAATTGTTGAGAGGTTTGAGGAACAGATTAAAGGTTTCCAAGCCAATGAACTTCAACACACATATGATACCAATTACTGGAAGTGGGAGAAGAATGATCTAGAAATCCAACTGACAAAGTCCAAGGAGGAGAATGAAAAGTTGAGAGGAGAACTAGACAAGGTTAAGCTAGATGTGGAAAAGTTTTCATATGCTTCTAAAGCAATGGATTTAATCCTAAAGGTTCAAATCCATGATAAGCTTAAACTAGGAATTGGGTACAATACCACACCACCACCATACAACAACAACTACATCCCTCCTACATCAGACTTGCTAGAGACCAAGGATAGGAAGGACTTGCATGAGGGAGCCACTAAGATAGATCTTTTAGATGAAGTAGTTGTTGAGGAAAAGACTGAGAAAGAAGCTCGAAAGGATAGGGATAATACTGTGAGTGGTGAGATTCCCTTAGAGAATAACATTATCACCAATGAGGATTGTGGAAGGGTTGGATCAAATCCAATGACATAGAGAAGACTGAGGGAAAGTCCAAAAAGGTTCATTACAAGCAGACTACAGTTGTGAATCCTGTTCCTTGCAAACAATGTGCATGTAATAAATCTGAGCCCCTAAAATAGGATAAAAGGAGGGGAAATCAAAGAAATTGGAATAATCAGTGGGCTCAGAAACAAGGAGTTGATTTGAGTAGAATCATCAGACCAAAACCTTGTTTCATATGTGGCAAATTGAATCATCTTGCCAAGCACTGTTATTTTAATCCAATTAACCAAAGGATAAATTTTCAAAGATCTATGCAAAAACCCTTTGGTTATAGGAAGAATGAAAGGAACCATGTGGCTAAGAAACATGTTAAATCTAAAAGCCATATGAAGAAAAAGACTGTAAAAGAGAGTGTCAAGATGTGGGTTCCCAAAAGCACTAAAACTGTTAGTACTGCTACCACAAATAGTGTTGCTGACAAAGATAGTGTTGCTAGAAGTAATACTACTTCTATCAATGTTAGTGCTGCTAACATTGTTAGTACTTCTTCAAATCTTAATACTGCTAACTCTGTTAGTGCTTCTAACAAGGTTAGTACTGCTAAGCCTGTTAGTACTGCTAACTCTGTTAGTACTTCTAAAATTAGTATTGCTTCTAGTGTTTGTGCTGCTAGACTTATTATCTTGACAAAGTACTCCAGTAAAGAGTGCTCTGTTTTTAAAAATCTCATCAAAAAGGAATGTAAATACTTTGATGAGAAAGGGAGACCCAAGACCACTTTGGCTTGGGTTTCCAATCAATACTAATTGATTTATCTTATGTGCAGGGCAATCAGCAGCTCAAGGGAAATAGCATCTGGCATGTTGATAGTGGTTCCTCTAGGCACATGACAGGGAACATGGCTTGCCTCAAGAATTTCAATAAAATTGATGGAGGACATGTTGCCTTTGGTAATACTCCAGATGGAGGTAAGATCAGTGGTAAGGGAGATGTAACAAAAGGTAAGATGACCTTTGAAGATGTTTTCTATATTGAGCAGTTAAGGTACAACCTGTTAAGTGTATCACAGGTTTGTGACAAAAAGCATAGTATATTATTCACTGATTCTGAATGCATTATCCTTGCTCCTAGATTCAAGGTAGTTGATGAAAAGATGATACTACTAAGAACTCCCAGAAAGGATAATGTATATTGTTTGGATATGGAAAATGTTTCAACTGATTCATCCCTAAACTGTCTTATTTCTAAAGCATCTTTGGATGAGTCATCTCTTTGGCACAGAAGGATGTGTCACATGAACTTTAAAACAATGAATAAACTTGTTAAAAACAACCTTGTAAGAGGTTTGTCTTCAAAAGTCTTTTCATGTGATGATCATTGTGTTGCTTGTCTCAAAGGCAAACAACACAAAACTTCTCATAAGTCAAAAGAAGTGAACACAATTTCTTCTTCTCTTCAGTTGTTGCATATGGATCTGTTTGGTCCTACAAATGTTATGAGTATAGGTAAGAAATCATACTGCTTAGTTATTGTTGATGATTACTCTAGATTTACTTGGGTATATTTTCTAAGGACTAAGGATGAGACAAGTGGACTGATCAAATCATTTATTCTAAGAATTGAAAACCAAACAAATCAAAAGGTAAAAGTCATTAGGTCAGACAATGGTACTGAATTTAAAAATCTTGACCTAAACACCTTTTGTGAGGGAAAAGGAATTGAGAGGCAATACAGTGCTCCTAGGACTCCACAACAAAATGGTGTTGCTGAGAGAAGGAATAGGACACTGATTGAGGCTGCTAGATCTCTGTTAGCTGATTCAAAACTTCCAATTACTTTCTGGGCTGAAGCAGTTAATACTGCTTGCTATGTCCAAAACAGAGTTCTAGTAGTCAAGCCTAAAAACAAGACACCATATGAGCTTTTAAATAAAAGAAAACCATTTATTGGATTTTTCAAACCTTTTGGGTGTCCTTGTACCATTCTCAATACCAAAACTCACTTAGGAAAGTTTGATAGTAAAGCAGATGATGGTTTTCTTGTTGGTTACTCATCTCAGAGTAAGGCCTACAGAGTATTTAATTGTTCTTCTAGAATAATTGAGGAAAGTGACAATGTCAAATGCAATGAGAACACACCAAACCCTATTGGTTCTGGTCCTCAGTGGTTGTTTGACATTGATTCACTAACTAACTCTTTTGGTTTCAGTAG
This sequence comes from Arctium minus, assembly GCA_954870635.1. Taxonomy (NCBI): domain Eukaryota; kingdom Viridiplantae; phylum Streptophyta; class Magnoliopsida; order Asterales; family Asteraceae; genus Arctium; species Arctium minus. The sequence goes on along the minus strand of OX941096.1, from coordinate 6,988,082 downwards.
TGATGATCATGCAGGTTCAGGAAGTAGAGGATTAGGGGAAGAACAAATACATAATAGTATTCCTCAGTCTGTGATCTTTCTCATACCTACAATGGACCCTGTTGAAATTTGTGAAAAGGAAATTGTTACTGAACCAATTCAGAGTGAAGAAGAAAGAAGAGATGAGGAGAATTCAGAGCATGAAGAGCCAGAAGTAGCTGATGAGACCCCCTCAGCCGACTTAAATGATTCCAATCTAGATGTTGGAGTTAATGAAGAACCTAGTCATCAGACAAGAACTCAAAAGAATCATCCTCCACAGCTGGTAATAGGAGACATCTCTTCTCCTATGGTAACTAGGAATCAAAGCAGACTTCAAGAGATGCAGGATCAGCAACATACAGTACTCTCTTTCTTTCTATCTCAGATTGAGCCTAAGAAGGCCTATGATGCAATGAAAGATTCAAGTTGGATAGAAGCCATGCAAAAAGAGGTGCTACAGTTTAAGTTGCAAGATGTTTGGGACTTGGTGGACCTTCCAAAAGGTCATAAAGCTATTAACATCAAGTGGATTTTCAGAAAAAAAAAAAGGATGAGAGAGGAATAGTAATCAGGAACAAAGCAAGGATAGTGGCACAAGGGTACACTCAGTAAGAAGGCATAGACTATGAGGAAGTTTTTGCTCCAGTTGCAAGGGTAGAGGCAATTAGGCTGTTTCTAGCCTATGCTTCATTTATGCAGTTCAAGGTATATCAAATGAATGTGAAGAGTGCCTTTCTCTATGGAACAATTGATGAAGAAGTATATGTCTGTCAGCCCCCTGGATTTGAAAATCCATCATATCCTGACAGAGTGTACAAACTTAAGAAAGCACTCTATGGTCTACATCAAGCCCCAAGAGCATGGTATGATACTCTGTCTACCTATCTCTTGGAAAATGGGTTTGAAAGAGGAATAATTGACAAAACCTTTTTCATCAAAAGAAGAAAGAAGGACATCCTACTTGTTCAGATCTATGTGGATGACATCATCTTTGGGTCCATAAAAGATCAAATGTGTAGAGACTTTGAAGAGTTGATGCACAAGAGCTTTAAAATGAGTTCAATGGGTGAACTTACTTTCTTCCTTGGGCTTCAAGTGAAACAGCAGAAAGATGGGATCTTCATAAGTCAATCAAAGTATGTGAAAGATATCCTGGACAAATATGGTTTATCAGACTCAAAGCCAGCAAGCACACCTATGGAAACACACAAACAGATCACTGCTGATCTTGAGGGGGAGGATGTTGATGTCCATCTTTATAGATCAATGATTGGATCTCTCATGTATCTCATAGCCTCAAGACCAGATATCATGTTTCCAGTGTGTGTTTGTGCCAGATTCCAAGTCAAGCCAAAGCAGTCACATCTTCAAGCAGTTAAAAGGATTTTTAGATACTTAAGAGGGCAACCTAGATTAGGTCTTTGGTATCCTTATGAATCCAACTTTGACTTGATTGCATATTCAGACAGTGACTTGGGTGGTGCTAATATGGATAGAAAGTCTACTTCAGGGGGATGTCAGCTTTTGGGTGCAAGACTAGTATCTTGGCAGTGTAAGAAACAAACCACAGTGTCCCTATCCACAACAGAAGCTGAGTACATTGCTGCTGCAAGTTGCTGCTCTCAGGTTCTATGGGTCCAGAATCAAATGCTGGACTATGGGGTAACCTTTCTGCACACTCCAATCTTCATTGACAATAGCAGTGCTATTAGCATTGTTAACAATCCAGTCAAGCACTCCAAAACAAAGCACATTGAAATCAGGTATCACTTTATTAGAGACTGCAATGAAAAAAAGCTTATTCAAGTTGCTAAAGTTCATACTGATAACCAATTTGCTGATCTATTCACTAAAGCTTTTGATGTGGGTAGATTCACTTTCTTGGTCACAAGTGTGGGCATGATCAACTTTGAATGAACTCATGTTTAAAAAGTGATTGTATACCTGTTATTTGGTTATTGTTGGGGCTTCTAATCATCTTTCTCAGGAAATGTATTGCCTTGATCAGACTATCACAAGCTTCAATAGTGTAAGTATAGTTAATGCTGTCAGTGCAGTTTTAATGCTGCCAGTGCAAAGTTACTACTTCAGGTATCAGTTAATACTGCTAGTAGTTAATACTGCTAGTAGTTAATACTGCTCTCAGTTAATACTGCTAGTTAGTTAATACTGCTAGTGGTTAATACTGCTCTCAGTTAATACTGCTAGTTAGTTAATACTGCTAGATGGTTAATACTGCTTCTTTCCCAAATCATATAAATACCCTTTTTGCCCGCCTAAAAGCTCCTAACGACTCTTTGAATACTATTCATCTTCTCTCTGACTCTTTTCTCTCAAGCACCTAGTGAGTTTCAGTCATGCCTACTCAAGCTCGATGGCATCAATGGCGTTTATTGATGAACACAACGAGATTGCGATGCTTCAAAAGCCTAAGCAAGCTGCTGGATTCCATCAGGTAGTAGATTTTCTCAAGACCAGCTATATCGCTCATGCTCTTACTGTGTCACCCTCAATCTACATCGAGCACCAGAAGCAATTCTGGGCCAATGCCACCATTATTACTGAAAATGATGTGCAGGTTATCAAGACAAGGGTGTGTGATAAACCCTTGACAGTTTCTGAAGAGGTAATTCGCATCAGTCTACGACTAGACGATGCCTCAGGTATCTCATCTATCTTTAATGATGATCTGTTTTCCACTCTCACTAGAATGGGGTGTGGAGGCCCATTGGGTGTTATCAAGTTCTCCAAAGCTAAATTTTCTCCCTAATGGCGTTACTTTGTCCATACCCTTATGCATTGAATTTCTAGAAAAACTACTGGATGGAGTGAGTTCAGTAGTACCATTGCTTATGCTTTGGTCTGCTTGGCCATTGCCAGAAAGTATAATTTCTCAAAAATGATTTTCAATGACCTTGTGTCAAACCTGGGGAATAAAAAGAGTTTCTTTATGTATCCAAGGTTTGTCCAGGCAGTTATCACAACTGAATTGATGGATATACCTTAATTTGATGAGGTATATGTACCTAAAATCCCCAAGGGCAAGGTCTTTTCAAATATGAAGAGATCTCCCATGGACTCGGAAGGAGTTGACACCCCATTGTTCTCTACAACGATGGTGGTGTCCCACAATCAAGAAGGTATGGCTTCAGGGTCAAGGCCCTCATTAGACCATCCCATTGAGAGCCAATCCCAACCTTCAATCACTATATCAATCCCTCAGTCCCTTCTTCAAAAACCAACTTCACCCATCACCAATACTTACATAAGGAAAAAGGTAAAGAAGGCTCCTTCCCTTCTTGTACCTTCACCCACAAAGCCTTTAAGTCCTCTAATGGAGAATTCTCCATTAGAGAATATCTATAGGGAAACCACAGGGGTGTCTCCCAACCCCAAGGAGGTGCTCACTGAGGAGATGCATGAGCATATGGGTGAGAAGGTTGCCACTACTCCTGCTAGCACAGAGGAGGACAGTGGTAACATCAATAAGACCTCCCCTATGGCAACTTTGGATGAGCAATCATCCAAAGGTCCCAGGTGCCAAGAAATCAAGGGGGTGGAGGGTACTTCTGCTAGGCAGAAGACTTCCACTACTAAATGTTCCAATGATCCTTCAAAAGGGGGTAACACTCCTGGAGTAGGTGAGGATAGATATAACTACCAAGAATTGATGGATACAATGGGAACATTAATCTGGATGTTATCAAACAGGGAGCTGATATAGAAGAGATGAAATTGGTAATTATATCTCAACAAGTGCAGATTACCAAACTGAAGAATCTAGTGAAGAAATTGGTGTAGAAAAGAAAAAGAAAACAGTTTGTCTTGAAGAAGAGGGTAGATGCTTTCAAAAAGGGGGAGAAACAGGATTAAAAGGAGAAACTCAGTCCCAGTAGTATGGAAGCGCAGGTTGAGGGGGAGCTGAATAGGGAAGCAGAAACTGATCAAGCAGCACAAACTGTTAAACAAGCAGCAGTAACAGAAAAAGATCAAGTAGCAGTAACAGGGTTATCTGTTGAAGAATTAGAAATTGCAGAAATTTTGGTCAAAGCCAGGAATGACACTTCTAAGGCTACTCAAAAGACCAAGGGAGTGGTCATTAAAGAAGGAGGTCTTGAGCAGAAAACAAGCAAAGAGATCAGTGAGGCAGATTTGAAGAAGAAAGGAAAGGCTAAGATGGTTGAACCTGAGCAACTTTTAAAGAAGAAGACTCAGATAGAGTTAGATGCAGAAGTGGCAAAACAACTTCAAGCAGAGATGGAAAAGGAGGAACAACTTCAATCAGAAAAAGACAGAGAGCTTGCACTGGACATGGCTAAAAAGCTCCATGAAGGGTATCAAAAGAGCATGCAAACTGCAGCTGAGGCCAAGAAAAGTATAGTAAAAGCAACCAAGCAAAGAATGACAGTCAAGAAGCAGAAAAGACAACCTTCCAAGACCTTTTTGGCCAATCAAGAAAGGAGAAAAATGATCAACTTTCTGAAAGGCTCAATTAGTGTAAAAGGGGAGATGTTTTCTAACATGGCATACAGCAAAGTTGAGGAGCTGTATAACAAGGAAATGGCAAAGCTTCAAGGGGATTCCTCTCAAAGGGAAGAAATAGAAAGGAGGATGAAAGAGAGGTATGATCTCAACATCCAACAACCCTTTCCTGAGGAAACCACTCCTTCAACCACTCCTTCAAAGGAGAAAGCTAAAGAAAAGAAGGAAGATCAAGTTGATGTAGAAGCCAAATCTGCAAAAAGAGTAAAGACTATAGCTTCCAAGAAACAGTCCAAAAGGCCAAGGATTGAAGAAGCAGAAAAGGAGGCAGAACCATATGTTGCAGATCATACAGAGCAAACAAGTCAAAGTGCACAACAACCAAATCAACCTGATGAGCATGTTGGTCTCTACATGACTTTAATAGAACCAGTAGAGGTTGTTCCCATTTCTGTGAAGGCACCAGAAGTCATCTTTTGGGATATTCTGAGAGACAACAGAAAAGAGTACTTCAGACTCAAAAGAGTTAGTGATATATTTAAAGTATATGCAACTTGGGGGAAAGTGATCAGAAGTTGTTCCAGGGCTGACTTAGAAGAAATGCATAAGGTGGGAATAAAGCTATATGAGCCAGTGATGAAAGGAACTGAAGAAAGTCTACTCAAGATTGTAATGGAATACTTGTGTATGATGTTTGAACTAGAAAAAGTGTTGTACAGGATCAAGGATTTGCATCATGAGTATGGGTTCAAAAGGATTGATAAGTGGATACACTTTGAAAACTGTGGTGTCTATATGATCACCATAGATAATTGTTATCATGAGTATTTTTTGGTGGACAAAGTGTATGATCATAGCAAGGAGAAGCTGGGAGGAATGATGAAAGCCAAGCTAGTGTGTGCAAAAGGATCTGAAATGGCCAGAATTGTGATTATAAGAACAATAAATCAAAGTCTGGGACTGGATCCAAATTTGGGCAACTAAGTTGAAGTGTTGAAAGCATCTTGAAGACAATATCTGAAGAACTTGACTTCTCTTCCTAAAAGTCAAGTTAGGGGGAGATTGTTGGGAATTTAAGTTTTGTTCAAGTATGGTTAATGCTGCTAGTATATCATGATTACTATTGCTAGTAGATTTAATACTGCTTGGAGAGTTAGTACTGCTAATTCAATAGTTAGTACTGCTTGGAGAGTTAGTACTGCTAGTAGTTAGTACTGCTAAGGGATTACTACTGCCAACATGATTAATGCTGCTAAGGTGTTTAATGCTGCTGAACATGGTTAATACTTCTGAAGAAGATTAGTGCTGCTTATGAGATGAAGACTCAGTATGGAAGGAAGACAGCTGTATAGAAGACTTGCTAAAGTAAAGAAGATAATTATGGATTGAAGATCAATTGTATTTTGATAATTATCTTGTAATATGTCTTGTATAAATAGTATAGATATAATTAACTTTTGATTAATACGGTTTAGAGAGAATTAACCTCAAGGTTTATAATCCTAGTTCTAGAGAAGTAGAATTCGTCTTGGTGAGCCTGTTCATCAAGATTGAGGTTTTGTTTGAAATCTTGTAACTTTAATCATTCAATAAAGTTTACAAGTTGTGATTTCTGATTCACTGTTACATTGATAGTTGAATATTAAAGTGTTTTTCCGCAACTCCTTTAATATTGTTTCTGAGTGTTATTATTCTTGTTAAGAATTAGATCCTGACATAAAGGGAGCTTGGGGTTTAGTTTAAATATCTAATTTCATCTCATCTTAGTGAAAATCAAAGGTTGGCACCAATAACCTTGTGATTTTAGTTTACTTTATAATTCCAAGTAATATTTTAAGTCATCATCTCTTGTCTTTTATGCTTTATTATTTCTCGTATTCTTTACTTAATTATTTACTTTCCTTGCAATTTACATTTAAGTCATTTATATTTATTGTAATTTACATTTCCGTCATTTTATTTCTTGTAATTTATAATTCCGTCATTTAAATTCATGTATTTAATTTATGTACTTTATCGCTTTATGTATTTACATTTTAGTATGAGTAGCTAAATCCTCTTAGCTTGGGTGTGAGATTGATAGGTGAGATTTCAAAGCAAAGAAAGGTGGGCGTTGTTTTGCAATAACAATGTTCCATCATTTCATTCAAATTTTTATAAAGCCAACGACACTTCTTGACGAGTTGATCACTTTAAAAGTGTGAAGGTGCTATGGCCTAGAGATAAGCCATAATATGCACGTCAACTTGAATGATATGAGAAGCCGACTTGAGAGAGTGACTAATAAAGAGATTTATCGCGTCTATTTTTCATCTTGATTTATTCTTGACGGGTTGGTCGCTTGTTAAAAGTGTTAAAGTGTAGAGGATTCAGAGATGAACCCCTTCGAACACTCCAACTTGGATGATATGGGAATTAACTCGAGAGAGTGGTTTTTTTTACGAAGAGATTTGTAAATCCATATATTTTGAGGACTCTACTTTTTACTATCAATAGTTGGAAACTGCATAGAGATATGTTCAGTTGAATCTAAAAAGTAGTGGGAGTATTGAAGTCCGAGAGGAATACCCTCAAAATAGATGGTGGATCTGGTTATGCGGAACTCATGCTGCAGCATACCTGCAACATAGTCTGCTGGAATTTGTGTTTGAGTCTCACCTAAAAGTCTTACACCCTTGCTACCTTTATTATTCTGTATCTTAATCTACTGTTAACAAACCAAACCAATTCAAGTCTTCAAATTCGCCATCTGAAATCATCTCTTTTCTTACACTTTTATTATACTTTTACGACAATCTCTGTGGGACGATATCCGGTACTTTACCATTTTATTACCGTTTTATTACTTGAAAGACGATATTAGATCTCATTGTATACTTGCTTTGAGGTTTAATTAGCACACATCTATAGGTGTATTCCACGCACTACCAAGTTTTTGGCGCCGTTGCCGGGGATTGGCACGTTAAAAGTTTATAAAAGTATTTTAAAAGATGTTCTTTACGTAATAAACTTCTTGATTCAAAAGATGCCAAAGTGCACAATCTTAAAAGATGCCAAAGAGCACACTCATGTAAAAGATGCCATAGTGCACAATGCTAAAAGATGCCAATGAGCACACATCTCATGATACTTGGTGATATGTTTGCATTGCGATAAACCTATAAATTTGTGAAAATCTTAAATTCTAATAGCTTAGTGTGAGTACATGCAAAGTTCTCTATTATATTCTTAGAATTACATTTTCTTGAAGCTAATCGAAGTTAGCATGCTACCACACTGAATAGATTGATGAAACTTTTTGAAACTGAACTTGTTTTAACTTGATATGCAATGAAACTTGTATCTGTATCCAACAACATATATTTGATTTCATTTGATTGATTAATCTGTGATATATTACTGAATAGAATTTAATTTGTTTAGTATTTAAAATTTTATATATTTAGTTGTTTCAAAATCCATATTCAGTATATTTTTCTTTCTATATTGATGTTTCGATTATTGTGTTCTCATTTTTTTTATAAATGGGTTTGTGCATTATTCGAGGGGGAGTGAAAAAGGAGAATTTTTCTAAAAGATGATATCTGTTTTCGAGGGGGAGTATCTGATTCTCTATATGAATGTTAACTTGAATTGTCATATTTAGTGCATTTGTGTAGGGGGAGTCAAAGAGCTTATCAGGTAAAATTTCTGAGTTTAAGTCAGCTTTGCGCCAACAGTTGGTAGTGCAAACCTCACTTTGCGCCACTGATGTGCACTCATTAGTAGTGCCATCTGGACCTTTTTAGTAGTTTTTTATAGTCCTTTTTCTTCCATATCCCTACATTTGAGTATTTTTGTTACTTATTTTACCATTTATCTGTTTCTTGGAGCTAGAGCTAGTGGATAATCTGTTTTATTACTTTGAATAGCTAATTTTGTGTGTTTTGGCAGCTTTTGAGTTAACAGACGCAATGCTGCAGCATTTCTGAAGCATCGGCTGCTGTTAACAAGCTTTTGGGAGATCGATTAAGAAGCTGGATGATTGATGACATTGGATTAGACTTTTGCTGACATTAGAAGCCTCCACTGCAGTATTTGGAGAATTGACATCACCTTTTTGTTATTTTGTAACCCTTGGGTATTAACCTTTGGATAGTAGGCCTCTTTTATACTAATTGTACTTTAAGTACTTTGTTTATGGTTTATTACTCTTTTTGCCAGTCCCTTTTTGTATATAAAGGGAGGTTGGGGTTTAGTTTAAATATCTAATTTCATCTCATCTTAGTGAGAATCAAAGGTTGGCACCAATAACCTTGTGATTTTAGTTTACTTTATAATTCCAAGTAATATTTTAAGTCATCATCTCTTGTCTTTTATGTTTATTATTTCTAGTATTCTTTACTTAATTATTTACTTTCTTTGCAATTTACATTTAAGTCATTTATATTTATTGTAATTTACATTTCCGTCATTTTATTTTTTGTAATTTATAATTCCGTCATTTAAATTCATGTATTTAAATTCATGTATTTAATTTATGTACTTTATCGCTTTATGTATTTACATTTTAGTATGAGTAGCTAAATCCTCTTAGCTTGGGTGTGAGATGGATAGGTGAGATTTCAAACCAAAGAAAGGTGGGCGTTGTTTCGCAATAACAATGTTCCATCATTTCATTCAAAGTTTTATAAAGCCAATGACACTTCTTGACGAGTTGATCACTTTAAAAGTGTGAAAGTGTTATGGCCTAGAGATAAGCCATAATATGCACGTCAACTTAAATGATATGAGAAGCCGACTTGAGAGAGTGACTGATAAAGAGATTTATCGCCTCTATTTTTCATCTTTGTCAGGATCAAAATTCAAACAAGAATTAAACACAAACTCAGAAACAATGTTAATGAAGTTGCGGAAAAACACTTTAACAGGAAATCAATGGAACAGTATATAAAAACTCAAATCACAAGTTTATATTGATTCAACTTGATGATTACACACAAAACCTCAATCTGTTTAACAGGCTAAACAGACGTTCTATATTTCTCTATAGAAAGGATGTAAACTATTCTTGAGGTTAATTCTCTCTAAACAAAACGTATGAATAAAAATGTTAATTCTAAAAAAAACTTCTATACTATATATACAAAGTTGATTACAAGATAATTATCAAAATACAATTGATCTTCCACCTTATCTCCAACTCATCTTTATCTTCAAGTCTTCTTTATCTTTAGAAGCAGCACTAACTTTTCAAGCAGTATTAATTCTACTAGCAGTATTAAAATTACAAGCAGTAGTAATACCTTTCAACTAGCAGTAGTATCCATCCTTAGCATATTCTGACCCAACAATCTCCCCCTAACTTAACTTTTCAGTATGAGAAGTTAAGTTCTTCAACTTAGAGTCTTCATGATGCTTTCAACACTTCAACTTAGTTCCCCAAATTAGGATCCAGACCCAGACTTTGATTAATGATCCTGCTAATCACAATCCTTGCCATTTCAGAACCTTGAGGACAGATTAGTTTGGCTTTCAGCATCCCCTGTAGCTTTGCTAGGCTATGGTCATATACCTTATCCACCAGGTAATATTCATGGAAGCTTTTGTCAATGGTTAAGATATACACCCCACACCTTTCTATGAGCATCCATTTGTCCACAGACTTGAAAACTTCCTTGATTACGTGCTTGACAAGGTCTGGACTGAACATCATGCATAAATACTCCATTGCTAGTTTCTTGATGTTCATCCCTGATGTCTTCAGCACATACCCATACAGAGTCATTCCAACTTTGAACATTTCTTCCAAGTCTGACCTTGAACAACTTCTGACTATCTTTCCCCAAGTAGAATAAACTTCAAAGTGATCACCCATCCTCTTGATTCTGAAATACTATTTTCCTTGATCTTCTAGTTTCAGGGGCTTGGACTGAAATGGGATCTGCTTTTACTGGTTCATCATCTGTTAAAGTCATGTAAAGACCAAAATGCTCATCAGATTAACTTGATTGTTGTGCACTTTGACTTGATTGCTCTGTATGACCTATAACAGATGGTTCTGTCTCTTTTTCTGCTCCTTCAACCCTTGGCTTTTTGGATTGTTTCTTAGAAGCTATAGTTTTCACTCTTTTGGCAGATTTGACTTCCACAGCAACATGTTCTTCCTTATTTTCTTTAGCCTTTTCTTTTGAAGGGGTGGTTTCGTCACTCTCAGGGAAGGGTTGTTGGATATTGAGATCATGTCTCTCTTTCATTTGTCTTTCAAACTCAACCCTTTGAGTGAAGTCCCCTTGAAGCTTTGCCATTTCCTTTTTATATAGCTCTTCAATCCTGTTGTATGACATGCTAGAAAACATCTCTTCTTTTACACCAATTGAGCCTTTCAGAAAGTTTATCATTTTTCTTCTTTCTTGATTGGCCAAATAGGTCTTAGAAGGTTGTCTTTTCTGAGTCTTTGCTGGCAGTCTGTGCTTGGATGCTTTCACTGTACTTTTCTTGGCCTCAGTTGCAGCTTTCAAGCTCTTTTGATATTCCTCATTCAGCTTAGTGGACAGATCTAGAGCAATCTGCCTATCTTTGGCCTTTTGAGTCTCTTCTTCTTGTTCTAGCTCAGCCTGCAGCTTCTTTGCCAATTCCTCATCAATCTCTATCTGTTTTAGCTTCTTGGGAGGTTGTACAGATTCATCCATTTTTGCCTTGCCTTTTCTTTTCATTTCTGCCTCACTGATTTCTTTTCTTTTCTGCTCAAGACCTCCTTCTTTAATTTCCACTCCCTTGGCCTTTTGAGTGGCTTTGGGAGTGTCTGTTTTGGCCTTTAGAAGAGTTTCTGCTATTTCTATCTCTTTAACAGATAGCCCTATTACTGCTGCTGGCTCTGTTACTGTTGCTAGCCCAATTTGTGCTGATAGCTTGAAAGTTTTTGCTGCTGGCCCTGTTTCATTACCCTGCTCCCCCTCAACTGTAGACTTCATCCCATCAGGACTTTGCTTGTCAGATCCAGCTCTTGACTCCCCCTTATTCTCCCCCTTTTTGAAAGCATCATGAAGGATGCTCCTCTTTTTCAGTATGAACTTGGTTCTTTTCTTCTTTTGCACTTGCTTGAGAACCAATTTCTTGAGATTGCTGATCTGTACCTGTTGGGAGAGGATTATATGTTGTATCTCCTCTATGAGTTTTCCCTGAGATAGGACATCCTCATTTATATTTGCCAACGTTGCCATCAATTCATCATAGGTATATCTATCCTCACCACCTTTAGGTGTGTTTACCACCCTTGGAGGATCACTGGAACTTTTAGTAGGGGTCCTCTGCCTAGCAGAGGCACCTTCTACCTCCTTGGTTTCTTGGCACCGGGGACCTCTGGATGATTGCTCACCCAAAGTTGCTGTGGGGAAGGTCTTAGGAATGTTCACACTGTCCTGCTCTGCACTTTGTGCAAAGTCAGTAGTGTGAGCCTCACTGCTCACATGCTCAACCTGCTCCTTAGTGAGCACCTTCTTGGGGTTGGGAGACACCCCTGTGGTTTCCCTATCGATATTCTCTAATGGAGAATGCTCCATTAGAGGGCTTGAAGGTTGTGGGGGTGAAGGTACAAGAAGGGAAGGAACCTTCTTTACCTTTTTCCTTATATAGATTTTGGTGTTGGGGGATGTGGGCTTTTCAATAGGATTCTGAGGAGGATTACTAGAAATGAGTGGTGTGGGTAGGTCATCAGTTTGGTTGTCATATGAGGGCTTTGACACTGATGCCTCACCATGGGAATGTGACACACCCATCATTGTAGAGAACAATGGGGTGTCTTGGCCAGAAAAGTCCTTGGAGGGCCTTTTCATGTTTGAGAATACCTTCCCTTTGGGAGGTTTTGGTACATACACCTCTTGAAAAGAGGGTAGATCCATCAATTCCTTCAGTATAATCTCTTGTACAAACCTGGGATACATATAAAAGCTTTTGGATTTGGTATCCAGGTTTGACATAAAATCATTGAAAATCATTTGAGAGATTGAACTTTCTAGAGGTAGCTAAGAAGAACAAAGCATAAGCTAAGGTACTGCTAAACTCACTCCATCCATTTTTTTTTCTTGAAATGCAATGTTGGAGGGTATGAACAAAAAATCTCCACTGTGGTGAAAATCTGTTCTTAAAAAACTTGAATACATCAGTGGGACCTTCATACCCCATAAGACTAAGAGTTTGGAAGAGATCTTCCTTAGGTAAGGAGGTTATACCTGAAGCATCATCTATGCATAGATGGATGCGAATACATTCCTCTGTGATGGTCAGGGGTTTATCACATACCCTTGTTTTGATGACCCGATTGCCCTCTTCAGATTGAATAGCAGCATTGGCCCAGAACTGTCTTTGATGTTCCACATAGATTGTGGGATTGACAGTTAGAGCGTGGGCGATGTGTGAGGATTTGAGAAAATCCACTATGGCATGGAAACCTTCAGCTTGCTTTGGTTTCTACAACATGGCGAGCTCGTTGTGTTCATCAAAGAATGCTCGTCCTGCCATCGTTCTGGTTAAACCTAGCGTTCGAATCGTGACTAGGGTTGACACTGGTAAGCAAGAAATCGAGAGAGAAAAGAAGAAGCAATGGAAGTTCAAAGAGTCGTTTGTATTTTGGCGGTCACACAGGGTATTTATATGTGGAGGGTTTCAGTTAGAAGCAGTACTAAGTACCCTAGCAGTATTAACTAACTCGCAGTATTAACTCATATTAGCAGTAGTAACTCCTACTGGCAGTACTAACATGGACTAGCAGTATTAACACTTACCAGCAGTAGTAACAATGATTAGCAGTATAAAAACAAAGGCAAGCAGTAGTAACTTTGCACTGGCAGTATAAACCACCTAGCAGTAGTAACCATACTTGACCATTTTTGAAAAGTTTTCATGAATAATATAGCGAGCAGTATTAACTGATTTAGAAGTACCAAATATCCATTTGAAACAATCTGAAACACTGAAACACACAAGGTTAGTAGCACCATGCACAATACAATGTGAGAAAGTAGACAGGAAGGAATCTATACAGGTACATGAGACAAAAGATAATAGGCTTATTCAGAGTTTATCATGCCCACACTTGTGACCAAAAATGTGAATCTACCCACATCAAAAGATTTAGTGAATAGATCAGCAAATTGGTTACTTGTATGAACTTTCACAACCTGAATTAGCTTCTTTTCATTACAGTCTCTGATAAAATGATACCTGATTTCTATATGTTTTGTTTTGGAGTGCTTGACTGGATTATTAACAATGCTAATAGCACTATTGTTATCTATGAAGATTGGATTGTGAAGAAAGGTCATACAATAGTCCAGCATTTGATTCTGAATCCAGAGTACTTGAGAACAGCAGGTTGCAGCAGCTATGTACTCTGCTTCTGTTGTAGATGTGGAAACTATGGTTTGTTTCTTGCACTGCCATGATACTAGTCTTGCACCCAAAAACTGACATCCCCCTGAAGTTGACTTAAATCCAGATTTGCACCACCCAAGTCACTGTCTGAATAAGCAAGTAGGTCAAATAGTGAGTCATGAGGATACCAAAGACCTAATCTAGGTTGGCCTTTGAGATATCTGAATATCCTCTTGACTGCTTAAAAGTGTGATTGCTTAGGCCTTACTTGAAATCTTGCACACACACAAACAGGAAACATGATATCTGGTCTTGAAGCAGTGAGATACATGAGGGAGCCAATCATGGATCTGTAGTGATGAACATCCACATCCTCCCCCTCAAGATCTGCAGTGATCTGTTTGTGTGTCTCCATGGGTGTGCTTGCAGACTTTGAGTCTGAGAAACCAAACTTATTAAGAATGTCCTGCACATATTTGGATTGACTTATAAATATTCCATCTTTCTTCTGCTTAACTTGTAGCCCTAGGAAGAAGGTAAGTTCACCCATAGAACTCATCTTGAATCTCTTGTGCATCAAATCTTCAAAATCTCTGCACATTTGATCTTTTGTGGATCCAAAGATAATATTATCCACGTAGATTTTCACTATTAGGATGACCTTCTTTTTCCTCTGAATGAACATAGTCTTGTCTATGATTCCTCTTTGAAAGCCATTTTCCAAGAGATAGGTAGACAGAGTGTCATACCATGCCCTTGGTGCTTGATGTAGCCCATAGAGTGCCTTCTTCAATTTGTATACTCTGTCAGGATAATTTGGATTCTCAAATCCTGGAGGCTGACATACATACACTTCTTCTTCAATTCTTCCATACAGAAAAGCACTCTTTACATCCATCTGGTAGACTTTGAACTTCATGAAAGAAGCATAGGCTAAAAATAGCCTGATTGCCTCTATCCTTGCCACTGGTGCAAATACCTCTTCATAGTCAATTCCTTCTTCTTGAGTATACCCTTGTGCCACTAATCTGGCTTTGTTCTTTATTACTATTCCTCTCTCATCTTTCTTGTTCCTGAAGATCCATCTTGTGCCAATTGCTCTGTGTCCTTTTGGAAGATCCACCAGATCCCATACATCTTGCAGTACAAACTGCAGTAGCTCCTCTTGCATTGCTTCTATCCATCTTGGGTCCTTCATTGCATCAAATGTCTTTTTGGGTTCAACCTGTGATAGAAAGAAAGATAATAAACCTGATTGTAGATCTTTCAATCCTCCTATCTTGCTTTGTTGCCTTGTGATCATTGGAGAATTGATGTCACCAATCACTAATTGAGGAGGATGATTCTTCTGAGTTCTTGTAGCATTGACAACTTCCTCATTAAGATTGACTTCAAGATTGGTGTCATTCTTTTCTGGAGTGCGTCCACCATACACTGAAGAATCATCATCTGTGTCATCCTCTTCCAAAACTGGCATCTCAGGACCTTTGATTCCTGAATCTGAGGTCTGATCTACCTTTTCACCTCTGTCCTCTTCATTATGAGCTGGTTCAGTGTCCTTTGATTCTGAAGTATCTTTCTTATCTTGGTCACAAAATTCAACAGGATCAGCAGTAGGTGTTGGGAACAGCACAAACTCCTGTCTTTGTACTTGTGCCTTTTCTGTCCCTGTTCCTGCATTATGCTCATCACTAAAACCCAAAGAATTAGTCAGTGAATCAATGTCAAATAGCTAATCAGGACCTGAACCAAGTTGATTTGGTGTGTTCTCATTGCATCTGACATTGTCACTTTCCTCAATAATCCTAGAAGAGGTGTTAAAAACTCTGTAGGCCTTACTTTGAGATGAATAACCAACAAGAAACCCATCATCAACTTTGCTATCAAACTTGCCTAGGTGAGTTTTGGTATTGAGAATTGTGCAAGGACACCCAAAAGGTTTGAAAAATCCAATAAAAGGTTTCTTCTTTTTAAAAAGCTCATAAGGTGTCTTGTCTTGGGATTTTACTACTAGAACTCTGTTTTGAACATAGCAGGCAGTATTAACTGCTTCTGCCCAAAAAGTAATTGAAAGTTTTGAATCTGCCAACAGAGATCTAGCAGCTTCTATCAGAGTCCTATTTCTCCTTTCAGCAACACCATTCTGTTGAGGAGTCCTAGGAGCACTGTATTGTTTCTCAATGCCTTTTTCCTCACAGAAGTTGTTTAGGTCATTATTTTTAAATTCAGTTCCATTATCAGACCTAATGACTTTAACTCTTATATTTGTTTGGTTTTCAACTCTAATAACAAAGGATTTGATCAGTCCACTTGTCTCATCCTTAGTCCTCAGAAAATAGACCCAAGTGAATCTAGAGAAATCATCAACAATAACTAAGCAGTAGGATTTCTTACCAATACTCATCACATTTGTAGGGCCAAACAGATCCATATGCAGTAAATTAAGAGGTGAAGATATTGTATTTATCTCTTTGGACTTATGAGAAGTTTTGTGCTGCTTGCCTTTAAGACATGCAACACAATGATCATCACATGAAAATACCTTTTGTGGCAAACCTCTTACAAGGTTGTTTTTCACAAGTTTGTTCATTGTTTTAAAGTTCATGTGACACATTTTTCTGTGCCAAAGAGATGATTCATCTACTGAAGCTTTTGAAAATAAACAATTTAAAGATGAATTAGAAGCTACACTCTCCAAGTCTAAGCAATAAACATTGTCCTTTCTAGGAGTTCTAAGTAGTATCATACTTTCATCAACTACCTTGAACCCTGGAGCAAGGATAATACATTCAGTATCAGTGAATAATATGCTATGTTTCTTGTCACAGACCTGTGATACACTTAACAGGTAGTATCTCAATTGCTCAACATAGTATACATCCTCAAAGATCATCTTACCTTTTGACACAATACCTTTTCCACTTATCTTACCACCTGCTGGATTATCACCAAAAGCAACATGTCCTCCATCAATTCTTTTAAAGTTTTGAAGACAGGCCATGTTACCTGTCATGTGCCTGGAACAACCACTATCAACATGCCAAATGCTCCTTCCCTTGAGCTGTTGGTTGCCCTGCACATTTAATAAAGCAGTTAGTTTTTAATAGGAACCCAAGCCAAAGTGGTCTTGGGTTTTCCATTCTCATCAACATATTCATATTCAGATTGGATGAGATTATCACACTGAGAAATCTTATTGCTTGAATACTTTGTCACAATAATGGGTCTGTTACTGGAAGCAGTACTAACTTGATTGGCAGTACTAACTTTGTTAGCATTACTAACATCATTAGCAGTACTAAATGGGTTAGTAGTACTAACATCATTAGCAGTACTAAATGGGTTAGCAGTACTAACTTTGTTAGCAGTACTATCTGGGTTAGCAGTAGTATTGCTTACAACAACATTATTTCTGTCAGCAGTACTATTTGAAGTAGCAGTACTAACAACTTTCTTTATTTTTGGAACCCAAACCTGGACAAAGTTGTTTGCTTTCTTTGTCTTTAATTTACTCCTTGGCTTATTTGGAGTATTTTTCTTAGAATTAGCAAACTTATTCTGAGCATGAGATTTTATAGGTGCCCTTCTCACATTCTCAGCCATATTATTTCTTATTTGCTTCCTATAATCAACAGGATTTTGTACATTTCTTTGAAAACCGATCCTTTGGTTAATAGGATTGAAATAACAGTGCTTGGCCAGATGATTTAACTTGCCACAGATAAAACAAAGCTTTGGTCTGTTAATTTTTCTCAGATCAATTCCTTGTTTTAAAGCCCACTGATTATTTCTATTTCTTTGATTTCCCCTTGTTTTATCATGTTTTTGGGGCTGATTCTGTTTACAAGTACAGGGATTAACACAGTAGTTTGCATGTAATGAACTCCCTATGCCTTTCCCTTCCCTCTCTCAGAGGTCTCAGCTTTTACATTCTTAAGAGTCTCTTCCCCAGACTTTACTTTCTCACTCTTGACAAAAGGTTTACCCCCTCTTTCATTTGTCAGTATGTGGTTTTCTAGGGGAATAACTTTGTGGTCTTTCTCCTTCTTACTCTCAGAGTCCTCTTCTTCAGAATCTGCCTCAATCACTACTTTGTCTAAAGGATCTACTTCAGTGGCTCCTTCAGGTAGTTCCTTCTTGTCCTGTCTTTCTAAGTGATCTGATGTAGGAGGGATATAGTTATTGTTGTATGGTGGAGGGGTGGTGTTATAGCCTATTCCTCTTCTAAGTTTGTCATGGACTTGAGTTTTTAAGAGAGAGTCCGTTGCTTTAGAAGCATTAGAATATTTCTCAATGTCCAGTTTCGCTTTCTCAAAATCACTCCTTATCTTCTCACATTCCTCTTCAGACTTTTCAAGCTTAACCTCTAACTGATTTTTCTCCCACTTCTAGTAGTTTGTATCATAGGAATGTTGAAGTTCATTAGCCTGGTAAGACTTAATTTGTTCTTCAAACCTCTCAACAATCAGAACATACTCTCTTCTATCTTTCTCTAACCTTTTAAGGTCATCACACATACCCTGATTGTGATCCCTGTACTTTTTAACAGTTTCAATATAGGTTTTAGAGCAAAGATTAGAAGTTACCTCTGTGGGAATATCAGTGCTTGCTGACTCTGAAACTTTAGCCATTAAAGCATGATTTTGAACTGCTTCTTCTGCTTGGTCACTCTAATCAAATCCCATTCCTTCTTGGGAAACAAGAGCTTGAGAAGAGTTCCTACTGTTGTAGCTAGTGGACTGTGAAGTTTGATGGTTGCTAGTATGCTGTTGAGGCATTCCACTTCTGCATTCTCTTGCAAAGTGCCCCAGCTTGTGACACTTGTAACATTCAACCTTGGATTTATCAAATCCAACCCCATCTTCTCTTTTCTGAGCAAAGTTGTTCCTTCTAGTCCTTTTGATGAATCTTTTTACCCTCATAGTCAGCATAGCCATCTGCCACTTTATATCCATCTCTTCCAGATCTTCAGCATTTATCTGTTCTAAGTCATCATTAATTAGAGTGGAATTAGCATGATTGGCTAGATAAGCTTCTAAGACTGAGTCATTGGATCCATCTTGCTTTGATCCATGGGCAGCATTAACTGATTCTGTGTTAGCAGCAGAATCAGTAGAGGATGATAAAAGAGCAGGATTATATGAGTACCCAGAGGGCCTCTTCTTTGCTTCCACCTCTGCTTCAAATACCCTAAGGTCATTATAGAGGTCATCCAATTCCTTGTCCTCCAATTGGTCATTCTGTCTGAATGAGACAGTGTACATAGTCCATTCATCACCAAGAGATCTTAGAAATTTTCTGTTAACATCATCTTGATCTATCTGGACACCAACAGTAGCCAATTCACCAATTAGCTTATTAAATCTATCAAAAGTTTGAGTCATGGACTCATTCTTTGTAGAAATGAAGTTTTCATACTGCTGCTTTAGGATGGCCTTCTGATTTCTCTTGGTACTTTTGGTACCAGAAAATCTTTTCTCCAGAGAATTCCAAAGAATTTGTGCATTAGAACAGTTGCAAAATTGATGTTGGTACTCATTGGGTATAGCCAAAAGCAGAGTGCTCAAGGCTTTCATCTCTGTCTGCCTCAATTTCCTCTCTCCATCTGTCTTTGGTGGAGGTCTCTTTCCTTATGCATCCATCTTTCCACCATCAGAAGGGTCATTCTCAATGATGTCCCACATTGAGAAGTCTGTAAGAAGAATGTACTGCTTGATTCTGATCTTCCACATGTCAAACTCATTGGGTTTGAGCATGGGAACCTTTGATACCAAAACACTGTCGCTTGAACTGTCCATGATTAAAGGTTTCTGAATTTTCTACCTCTGATACCACTTGTCAGGATCAAAATTCAAACAAGAATTAAACACAAACTCAGAAACAATGTTAAAGAAGTTGCGAAAAAACACTTTAACAGGAAATCAATGGAACAGTATATAAAAACTCAAATCACAAGTTTATATTGATTCAACTTGATGATTACACACAAAACCTCAATCTGTTTAACAGGCTAAACAGACGTTCTATACTTCTCTATAGAAAGGATCTAAACTATTCTTGAGGTTAATTCTCTCTAAACAAAACGTATGAATAAAAATGTTAATTCTAACAAAAACTTCTATACTATATATACAAAGTTGATTACAAGATAATTATCAAAATAAAATTGATCTTCAGCATCAATACCATAATTATCTTCAACCTTATCTACAACTCATCTTTATCTTCAAGTCTTCTTTATCTTTAGAAGCAGTACTAACCTTCTCTTCTTTTAGCAGTATTAACCATTGAGCAGTATTAACCATGCTTGCAGTAGTAATCTTCAACATTATTAACTACTAGCAGTACTAACTCTCCAAGCAGTACTAACTATTCAAGTAGCAGCACTAACTTTTCAAGCAGTATTAATTCTACTAGCAGTATTAAAATTACAAGCAGTAGTAATACCTTTCAACTAGCAGTAGTATCCATCCTTAGCATATTCTGACCCAACAATCTTGATTTATTCTTGACGGGTTGGTCGCTTGTTAAAAGTGTTAAAGTGTAGAGGATTCAGAGATGAACCCCTTCGAACACTCCAAGTTGGATGATATGTGAATTAACTTGAGAGAGTAGTTTTTTTTACGAAGAGATTTGTAAATCCATATATTTTGAGGACTCTACTTTTTACTATCAATAGTTGGAAACTGCATAGAGATATGTTCAGTTGAATCAAAATAGTAGTGGGAGTATTGAAGTCCGAGAGGAATACCCTCAAAATAGATGGTGGATCTGGTTATGCGGAACTCATGCTGCAGCATAGTCTGCTGGAATTTGTGTTTGAGTCTCACCTAAAAGTCTTACACCCTTGCTACCTTTATTATTTTGTATCTTAATCTATTGTTAACAAACCAAACTAATTCAAGTCTTCAAATTCGCCATATGAAATCATCTCTTTTCTTACACTTTTATTATACTTTTACGACAATCTCTGTGGGACGATATCCGGTACTTTACCGTTTTATTACTTGAAAGACGATATTAGATCTCATTGTATACTTGCTTTGAGGTTTAATTAGCACACGTCTATAGGTGTATTCCACGCACTATCAAGTTTTGGCGTCGTTGCCGGGGATTGGCATATTAAAAGTTTATAAAAGTATTTTAAAAGATGTTCTTTACTTAATAAACTTCTTGATTCAAAAGATGCCAAAGTGCACAATCTTAAAAGATGCCAAAGAGCACACTCATGTAAAAGATGCCATAGTGCACAATGCTAAAAGATGCCAATGAGCACACATCTCATGATACTTGGTGATATGTTTGCATTGCGATAAACCTATAAATTTGATGAAAGTTTTTGAAACTGAACATGTTTTAACTTGATATGCAATGAAACTTGTATCTGTATCCAACAACATATATTTGATTTCATTTGATTGATTAATCTGTGATATATTACTGAATAGAATTTAATTTGTTTAGTGTTTAAAATTTTATATATTTAGTTGTTTCAAAATCCATA
This sequence comes from Arctium minus, assembly GCA_954870635.1. Classification (NCBI taxonomy): domain Eukaryota; kingdom Viridiplantae; phylum Streptophyta; class Magnoliopsida; order Asterales; family Asteraceae; genus Arctium; species Arctium minus. Next base: position 6,966,724 of record OX941096.1, on the reverse strand, counting down.
TTCAGTATATTTTTCTTTCTACATTGAAGTTTCGATTATTGTGTTCTCATTTTTTTTATAAATGGGTTTGTGCATTATTCGAGGGGGAGTGAAAAAGGAGAATTTTTCTAAAAGATGATATCTGTTTTCGAGGGGGAGTATCTGATTCTCTATATGAATGTTAACTTGAATTGTCATATTTAGTGCATTTGTGTAGGGGGAGTCAAAGAGCTTATCAGGTAAAATTTCTGAGTTTAAGTCAGCTTTGCGCCAACAGTTGGTAGCGCAAACCTCACTTTGCGCCACTGATGTGCACTCATTAGTAGTGCCATCTAGACCTTTTTAGTAGTTTTTTATAGTCCTTTTTCTTCAATATCCCTACATTTGAGTCTTTTTGTTACTTATTTTACCATTTATCTGTTTCTTGGAGCTAGAGCTAGTGGATAATCTGTTTTATTACTTTGAATGGCTAATTTTGTGTGTTTTGGCAGCGTTTGAGTTAACAGACCCAATGCTGCAGCATTTCTGAAGCATCAACTGCTGTTAACAAGCTTTTGGGAGATCGATTAAGAAGCTGGATGATTGATGACATTGGATTAGACTTTTGCTGACATTACAAGCCTCCACTGCAGTATTTGGATAATTGACATCACCTTTTTGTTATTTTGTAACCCTTGGGTATTAACCATTGGATATTAGGCCTCTTTTGTACTAATTGTACTTTAAGTACTTTGTTTATGGTTTATTACTCTTTTTGCCACTCCCTTTTTGTATATAAAGGGAGCTTGGGGTTTAGTTTAAATATCTAATTTCATCTCATCTTAGTGAAAATCAAAGGTTGGCACCAATAACCTTGTGATTTTAGTTTACTTTATAATTCCAAGTAATATTTTAAGTCATCATCTCTTGTCTTTTATGCTTTATTATTTCTAGTATTCTTTACTTAATTATTTACTTTCCTTGCAATTTACATTTAAGTCATTTATATTTATTGTAATTTACATTTCCGTCATTTTATTTCTTGTAATTTATAATTCCGTCATTTAAATTCATGTATTTAATTTATGTACTTTATCGCTTTATGTATTTACATTTTAGTATGAGTAGCTAAATCCTCTTAGCTTGGGTGTGATATGGATAGGTGAGATTTCAAACCAAAGAAAGGTGGGCGTTGTTTCGCAATAACAATGTTCCATCATTTCATTCAAAGTTTTATAAAGCCAATGACACTTCTTGACGAGTTGATCACTTTAAAAGTGTGAAAGTGCTATGGCCTAGAGATAAGCCATAATATGCACGTCAACTTGAATGATATGAGAAGCCGACTTGAGAGAGTGACTGATAAAGAGATTTATCGCCTCTATTTTTCATCTTGATTTATTATTGACGGGTTGGTCGCTTGTTAAAAGTGTTAAAGTGTAGAGGATTCAGAGATGAACCCCTTCGAACACTCCAACTTGGATGATATGGGAATTAACTCGAGAGAGTAGTTTTTTTTACGAAGAGATTTGTAAATCCATATATTTTGAGGACTCTAATTTTTACTATCAATAGTTGGAAACTGCATAGAGATATGTTCAGTTGAATCTAAATAGTAGTGGGAGTATTGAAGTCCGAGAGGAATACCCTCAAAATAGATGGTGGATCTGGTTATGCGAAACTCATGCTGCAGCATACCTGCAGCATAGTCTGCTGGAATTTGTGTTTGAGTCTCACCTAAAAGTCTTACACCCTTGCTACCTTTATTATTATGTATCTTAATCTACTGTTAACAAACCAAACCAATTCAAGTCTTCAAATTCGCCATCTGAAATCATCTCTTTTCTTATACTTTTACGACAATCTCTGTGGGACGATATCCGGTACTTTACCGTTTTATTACTTGAAAGACGATATTAGATCTCATTGTATACTTGCTTTGAGGTTTAATTAGCATACGTCTATAGGTGTATTCCACGCACTATCAAGTTTTTGGCGCCGTTGCCGGGGATTGGCACGTTAAAAGTTTATAAAAGTATTTTAAAAGATTTGATTTTTCTTACACCTTTGGAATCTCGGAAGTATATGCCAAGAATACCACGTGGGGAATTGTTCACTCTTGACCCGGAAATTGAACAAACGTTTCGTAATAGGAGAAGAATGCAAAGAATCACATTAATCATTGAACCTCCAATTACGGAACCACCACCACCCAGATTTGAAAATAGAGGACCGAGACCACCACCGCTTTTGGAAAATCCACGGGGAGCACCAATATTTCATGATGCACCTCCAATTTTTGGAAACCCACCCGAGCACCCTTTTCACCAAAATCCGCCAAATCAAGGAAATAATCATAACCATGTTGATGATGATGTGGAATCTCAAGGCACCAATGAAATAAGAAATGAAGTTCCAAACATAATTAATCTTGCAAACTCCAAAGAGGGAAAAATTATGGACTACGTTATCCCCGATTTTGAGCAATTAAATTCAGGGATAATTAGACCCCATATACAAGCCCTCCATTTTGAGCTAAAACCCATCATGTTTCAAATGTTGCAAACGAACGGACAATTTTCCGGAATGCCATCGGAGGATCCACATTCTCATTTAAAATCTTTTATGGAGATCACTGATGCATTCCTGATCCCTGGGGTATCTAACAATGCCTTGAGACTCACTTTGTTTCCTTTTTGTCTAAGGGATCGGGCAAAGTCTTGGTTTAATTCTTTGCAACCTGGCTCTGTTCCATCATGGAGCAACATGGCTGAAAGATTTTTGAGAAAATATTTTCCACCTATCCGTAATGCTAAGTCCAGAAACGAAATTTGCATGTTTAAACAAATGGACGATGAGGCATTCCCGATGCTTGGGAAAGGTTTAAAGAGTTGTTAAGAAAATTCCCTCACCATGGCATTCCCTACTGTATTCAACTCGAGACGTTTTACAATGGATTAAACCCCATGGCAAAACAAATGCTCGATGCGACATCAGGAGGGGCCTTTACAGCTAATACCTACAATGACGGGTATGAAATTCTTGAAAACATTTCCACAAACAATGGACATTGGGCTGATCCACGTGCTCAACCTCAAAAGAAAACTCCTGGGATTCATGATGTGGATGCGTATACTGTATAACACAACTTGCTTCCATGGCTTCAATGCTTAAAAACTTATCTTCAAATCAAGGAACGCAACAAGTTGTTGCTACATCCACCCAGTCAGTCCTTTCTGTTGAATGTGTTTGTTGTGGTGGGGAACATTCCTATGAACATTTTCCTCAAAACTCTGAATCAGTAAACTATGTTCAAAACAGGAATGCTCCCTATGGCAACAATTACAATGCGAGTTGGAGGCAACATCCAAATTTTTCTTGGAACAGTCCATGTCTAAATCAGCCAGCTCCTAAGCCACAAGAAACTTCAAATTTTCAGTCGCAACATCATGCTAGTAGTTCACATCATCAAAACCAAGGTTCACATCATCAAAACCAAGGCTCTTAAAACCATCATAACCAAAGTTCACAGCATCATCAGAACAGGAATTTTCAAAATAACCAATAGCATTTTCAAAAACCTCCTCCACAGACTGAACCATAATCTTCTTTGGAAGCTATGATAAAAAGCCTTGTGGCTCAGTCACAAGCTCAACAACAACTCCTGAGCCAAAATCAGGATCTTTTTAATCAACAGAGTGCAGCCATCAGAAATTTGGAAACACAAGTGAGCCAAATTGCACTTAATCAGAATAATAGGGCTAATGGAATGTTACCGAGTAACACAGAAATCCCGAAGGCTCTTGGTAAAGAACATGTAAAAGCTGTGACCCTTAGGAGTGGTAGAGAACTGGATGAAACAGTGCAAAACAAGTTTGGACCAATGACTCAAACCGAATTTGAAAATAATAAAAAGTCAGAACTCGAGACTACTGTTTTAGCTCCTGTTCTTGAACCACAGCCTAAGCCCACAAAGAATCTAGAGCCCGGGGTAGCCAGTCCTGTCCAACCTATAGTGAATGAAATCCCACCCAGGAGAGTGAAACCAAGGGCACAAAAGACACATCTTGCTCCACACATCCAAGTAAAGCTTTCATAAAACCAATTCCTCCTTATGTTCCTTACCCTCAAAGGTTAAGGAATCAAAAAGAAGAACTGCAATTTAAAAAATTCTTGGATGTGTTCAAAGAATTGCACATCAACATACCTCTTGTTGAAGCAATCGAGCAAATGCCTAGTTATGCCAAATTCCTTAAAGACATCCTAAGCAAGAAGAAGAAGTTGAATGAATATGAGACAGTTGCTTTGACTGAAGGATGTAGTTCACTCCTGACCAATGGAATACCTCCTAAGTTGAAAGACCCAGGAAATTTTACCATTCCATGTTCAATAGGTGGGAAGAAAGTAGGAAAGGCTTTGTGTGATCTAGGAGCTAGTATCAACCTCATGCCCTTATCAGTATTCAACAACTTAGGGATAGGAGAGGCCAGACCTACCACAGTTACACTCCAGTTAGCTGAAAAAACCATTGCCTACCCTAAGGGAAAAATTGAGGATGTTCTAGTGCAAGTTGATAAGTTCATATTTCCGGCAGATTTTATTATCTTGGATTTTGAGGCTGATAAAGATATTCCTATTCTTTTAGGAAGACCCTTTTTGGCCACCGGAAGGACTTTGATAGATGTCCAAAAAGGAGAACTGACCATGAGACTTCAGGATCAAAAAGTCACATTTAATGTTTTCAATTCCTTGAAATACCCTGATGATTGTGAGGATTGTGCAACTTTAAATGTGATTGAATCAATATGCCATGAGGAAGAGGTTAGAAGGACCTGTAGGTTTGAAGAAGAAGATGATGAGGAGATAGCCCTAGGAGATGATTTTGAAAATTCAAGCTTGGAAGAAACTGTCTTAGCCATTGCTGCAGCATTTGAGCAGCTTGACAGTAGTGATCAGAAACCATTCACTCCATCCATAGTCTCACCACCCGACCTGGAGTTAAAGCAACTCCCATCTCACTTGAAATATGCCTTTCTAGGAGAAGAAGGCAAATTGCCTGTCATCATCTCATCTACCCTAGAATCACATCAAGAAAAGAAGTTGGTAGAGATGCTAATATTACACACCAAAGCCCTAGGATGGACCATGGATGACCTTAGGGGAATAAGTCTGTCCATTTGTCAACACAAAATCATCCTAGAGGACAAAAGCTTCACTTCCATTGAACCACAAAGAAGGCTAAATCCGGTCATGAAAGAGGTAGTGAAAAAGGAGATTTTAAAATGGTTAGATGCTGGAATTATTTTTCCAATAGCCAGTAGTTCTTGGGTTAGTCCGGTCCAATGTGTCCCAAAGAAGGGGGGAATGACAGTCATCACAAATGAGAAAAATGAACTCATCCCCACTAGAGTTGTCTCCGGATGGAGAATCTGCATGGACTACCGTAAGCTAAATCAAGCCACACAAAAAGACCATTTTCCATTACCTTTCATGGATAAAATGTTGGATAGGTTAGCCGGCAAGGAGTACTATTGTTTTTAGATGGTTACTCAGGATACAACCAGATTGCTATATCGCCCGAGGATCAGGAAAAGACCACATTCACTTGCCCCTATGGCACCTTTGCTTTCAAAAGGATGCCATTTGGACTTTGTAACGCTCCAGCAACTTTTCAAAGATGCATGATGTCCATATTCTCAGACATGCTTGAAAAATCCATTGAAATCTTTATGGATGATTTTTCAATTTATGGTTCATCTTTTGATAATTGCTTGGACAATCTTAAAAAGGGTCTTGAGAGATGTGAGGAAACTGGTTTAGTCCTAAATTGGGAAAAATATCATTTCATGGTAAAAGAGGGAATCGTTCTTGGACATTTAATTTCAAAAAGAGGAGTGGAGGTAGACAAAGCTAAGCTTGAAGCAATTGAAAAACTACCCGAACCAACCACTGTTAAAGGAATCAGAAGCTTTCTTGGGCATGCTGGATTTTATAGAAGGTTTATCAAAGACTTTTCAAAAATATCAAAACCTTTGTGTATATTATTACAGCATGACCACAAATTTGAATTCACTAAGGAGTGTAGAAATGCATTCCAAATTTTGAAGAAAGCTTTGGTGACTGCTCCAATGGTTGTTGCTCCTGATTGGGAAAAACCTTTTGAAATCATGTGTGACGCAAGTGATTGGGCGGTTGGTGCTGTGTTAGGTCAAAGAAAAGAAAAAGTGTTTCATTCAATCTATTACGCAAGTAAGACTTTGAATGAAGCACAAATCAACTACACAACAACAGAAAAAGAACTTTTGGCTGTAGTCTTTGCCTTTGAAAAGTTTAGGTCATATTTGATGAGAGCAAAAGTCATTGTACATACCGATCATGCCGCCATCAAGTATTTGATCTCAAAAAAATATGCTAAGCCCAGGTTAATAAGATGGGTTATGTTGTTGCAAGAGTTTGACTTAGAGATTGTGGATAGGAAGGGGGTAGATAACCAAGTTGCAGACCATTTGTCCAGATTAGAGAGACCTAGTGAAGACCTATGAGACATCAGTGGGACTTTCCCCGATGAAAAGATTCTCATGTTGCAGCATAAGGATTCTCCATGGTTTGCAGACATCGCAAACTACTTGGCCTGTGGCATAAAACCCGCTGGTTACACTAGCCAGATGTTTAAAAAATTTCTCCATGACACCAAAATGTATCTGTGGGATGACCCTTTCTTGTTCAAATTAGGTGCAGATCAGATATTAAGAAGGTGTGTTCCAGATATAGATGTTGCAACAATCCTGCAGCATTGTCACCAAGCACCTTATGGAGGACATTTTGGAGGACAAAGGACTGCGGCCAAAGCATTACAATCTGGATTCTATTGGCCAACTCTCTTTAAGGATTCCCACACATTTGCACAAAGATGCAATGAATGCCAAAGAAGTGGTTCCATTTCTCAAAGGAATGAAATGCCACTGAATGGGATCCTTGAAGTTGAGTTATTTAATGGTTGGGGAATCGACTTCATGGGACCATTCCCCCCATCAAACAAATGTCAATACATTTTAGTTGATGTAGACTATGTCTCAAAATGGGTGGAGGCAGTGGCATGTACTTCAAATGATGCAAAAACAGTGGTTAAATTTCTTCAGAAACAGATTTTTACAAGGTTTGATACCCCCAGGGCACTAATCAGTGATGAGGAAACTCATTTTGTAAACAATCTGTTACGTGAAGTTCTTGAAAAATACAACATTAATCACAGGATTGCCACTGCATACCACCCACAAACCAATGGGTTAGCAGAACTTTCAAACAGAGAAATTAAGGGAATTTTGGAGAAGGTGGTCAAGCCAAATAGGAAAGACTGGGCCTTTAAGTTAGATGACGCTTTATGGGCATACAGAACATCTTTCAAAACACCAATTGGTATGTCTCCATATAAGCTAGTCTTTGGCAAAGCTTGTCACCTCCCTTTGGAATTAGAACATAAGGCATATTGGGCAATCAAAGCTTTAAACATGCGCCCATATGCTGCTGGAATCAAAAGAAAACTCCAACTTTGTGAATTAGAAGAACATGGAACATGTCCTATGAGAATGCCAAGTTGTATAAGGAAAAGACAAAAAAATGGCATGATAAGAAAATACAACACCGAGAGTTAAAAGCAGGCCAAAAAGTCCTTTTGTTTAATTCTAGGTTGAAACTGTTTCCAGGAAAGCTAAAGTCCAGATGGTCAGGACCTTTCCTCATCCACCATGTCTATCCATATGGAGCAGTCGACTTAGTAAATCCTGAAGACAACATGGTGTTCAAAGTGAATGGCCAGAGAGTAAAATTGTATCATGAGCTTGTGACCATCCCAGAGTCGAGCTCTGTGGATTTGGTCACAATTTGTTGAAAGTCATTTCTCATTCTGTTTGTAAATAAATTTTCTTTATTTTAAATGCTTTCTAGATTAATCTCACGTTTGTTTGTTTCATTTTGTAGCTTAAATCTTAATTTGGGGGTCAGCAGAGCATGCTGCAGCAATCATGCAGTATCAAATCCCTAATTTTTGGAAATCTCAATCTTTAAGGTTTGAGCGGGAAAGGAGGGGATAAATTCAAAAGCAGTCCAAGGAAGGTACAAATGAGATCATTATGGAAACTTCTCAGGAAAAGTAGTTGTCTTGTCTCCTTTTTGAAAAACATCATTACTTGTACAACTCTTTTGCCTTCCCCATGTATTATCTCATTTGAATATTTTCTTTTCTAAAAACCCCTTGGACATCCAATCAACATCCCTGGTTAAAAAGAAACTGACCTTTCAGTCTCAACCCATCCCTTTCAAAAACTTTTCGATTACCATCACCATCATCATTTTCTATTCCAAGAACCTGTTCGTCTTCATCATTCCAATCACCGACGGTTTCTCTCTCTCGCTCAATCGCGCTCTCTGAAAATGGCAAGAATGAAGATCCCTGTCGAGAGGGACCCCGACGACTTCCCACCATCTCGTCGACGAAGCAACCGTCGAAACCTTCCTCCACCCGAACCGTCGATCAACGAGGGTGAAACCTCCCCAAATCTCGAGCCTGATCCTCCCCTCACCACCACCGCAGAAAACCCCATCGCAAACCCTTCAGCCGTTCGCCCTTTGCTTCACATCCTTATTCCCGCATCAACCCTAACAACAATCGAAGAATCCCGTGTCGCACCATCCTCTGCTAATCCTACGATCGAGTCTGCTCTCACCCACAGCGCACAGGAAGATGAAGTTCTCACTCCGATAGACTTTCCGATCAGCCCTCAGGTATACAATTTTTGCGACTATGACTACTTGGAGGGTCAACTCACCTCTGTCAGTGATGAAGAGGTCGATGTTTTGACAAATATTGGGGGAATACCCCTATACCTCACACCTGAGCACGTATTAGATTGGTCTATAGTCCCGTTTGTCTCAAAATCCGGTAATCACTCTTCACCAATGGAGTTTGATGACACTACTTCCATCCTCAGTGCTATGGGATTTTCGAATCCAAATGAGGACGAGGAAGTAGAACAAGCCCAAAATATGGACTCCAGTGCGCACAACAGGGATGAAATCCCCGACCTAAATGTTGCTTTTGAGCAATCATGTGGAGAAGAGTCCATAGGGGTTGGACAAGCTAACAAGTCATCACGGACTGAGAAAAAGAGGAAGAGAGGCAGTGGGGAGAGCGTGGGTAGAAAGAAAAGAAAACCTGCATTAAGGGGCATAAGACTGCATACTACAACATTCCTGCAGCATGGCAGAAAATCAAAAAAACCCAAAAAGACCCGAAAGTGAGTCAAGCCTGACTTGTGAATAGACCTGAAGAAGAGGAGTTTGGGGGTTGAGCGGTCAGCAAGCATTTGATTGGTTTGATAAGTTGAAGCTAAAAATGAGGCTGGTAGACAAAGGTTTTCGTAGCCAAAGTAGGAATGAATACCCCTTCATTAAGACAGTAATAGAGACCCATCATATTGACAAGCTCTGTGAGGTTCCTTCATGCTACAACCTCACTCTCCTGAGAGAATTCTATTCTGAGGTTGCAGCATCCAATACTCAGCTGCTACACATCCGAGGGAAGAAGTTTTTTCTAACTGCTAAGGCCATAAACAAGTTTCTTGGCCTTACCCCTCCCTCAAATACAGAGTATGAACTCATGCTTGCCTCAGCCACTCCAGAGTTGTTATTAGAAGTTTCTGATGAGTTAGGGTTGCTTGGAACCCAATGGAGCAACCACCAAAACTACATGCAGAGGTGTTTCAGAGCTAACCAGCTCAAACCGGATGCCAATGTCTGGGTTAACTTTTTGAGGCATTCCATCTCACCTACGACCCATCAAACTTATGTCTCTATAGACAGAATGTTGATCCTACAGATGTTTTACCATCGATTTTGGAGAAGTGGTCCTGAGAAGTGTGAGATCTTGTGCTAGAGCAAAAAGGGGAGGGATGTTCTTCCCTGGTCTGCTCACACAGATGATGGTGATAAAGGGAGTTCCCCAGTACAACTCTGATGAAATTATGAAAGAAGTCGGGGGAAAATGGAAGATCGACTTGAAGGTTGTGTCCAGACTCAGGGAAAGACGACAGGGTGGAGCTCATGCCTATGCTCCTACAATGCTGCAGAGCCTGATGGCTCAAAACAGCGAACTTTTGGAGCAGCTACGGGTTCAGAAAGATGAGTTTTTGGGCAGAATTGACAGTTTAAAGACTGACTTGGCTGGGAAGGTGAGCTCTGAAGGAGAAACGAGCAGAGGAGAGATGGAACGAATGAAGCAGACACTTGAGGAAAAATATGAAGTGAAGTTGAGAAAGATGAGGAAGAGGGTGAGGACTGCTAAGAGGAAGATGGAGCTGCTGTCAAAGGAGAAAGCAGAAGTGGAAGCAGAGTTGAAAGCATGCAAAAAACAGCTAACTGCTGCAGCATTGCCACCACAGAACACACAGCCTACTCCTGGAGAGTAGGACAAGTTTATTCACTTCCCTTTTAGCTCCAAGTTTATTTGTTATTTTACAATTTTTTTTAGTCTGGGATTGTTTTTGCATTTTTAAGTTTAGTTTTCTAGCATTATGAATTGTTGATATACTCAAGCATGCATATATAGCCTAAGTAATTCCTTTAGTCATGATCTTGTTTGAAGTTCTCAACTAGAACTAGCACACCATTGCTTGGGCACACAATTTGGACCACATTTCACTTAAGATATGATCAAGGACATTTTTCTTCATTCCAACCACTTGCACCCACTTACCATACATTCTCCATAATTTGTACAATGAGGACATTGCACCTCACTAATTTGGGGGTGGGGAAGTCCACCATGGCATAAGCAATCAATTGAAAAAGAGCATAGCTCTTCCAAATGCCATGTTTGGACTTAAGCATAAAAAAGTCCCATAGGGGCTAAGTGCTTGAAATGCATCAAGAAAAGAGCGCAAAAAGTGCCAAAAAAAATTTTAATGATGCAAAGAGTGAAAATAAAAGGCAAAAAGGAGTGAGGAAAGCAAAAGCCAAAGAGAGATCCATACTTAAAGTCCTTGTGATCTTAGATAAGAAATGTGGAGGCCATAACAAAGAGAATAGTGTGATAGCCTATGGTCCATACTTTTGAATATCAATCTACTTGGGATTTATGAATGGCTATACATTGTATGCTTGGTTCTATCTTATGATGTGTGCACTCATTGCTTTCATGTGCTAATTTCTCATATTGAGTCATTTTATTTTGTGTCTTGGTTGCTTGGGCACAAGCAACAATTCTAATTTGGGGGTGTGATGTGCACTCATTAGTAGTTCCATCTAGACCTTTTTAGTAGTTTTTTATAGTCCTTTTTCTTCCATATCCCTACATTTGAGTCTTTTTGTTACTTATTTTACCATTTATTTGTTTCTTGGAGCTAGAGCTAGTGGATAATCTGTTTTATTACTTTGAATGGCTAATTTTGTGTGTTTTGGCAGCTTTTGAGTTAACAGACCCAATGCTGCAGCATTTCTGAAGCATCGGCTGCTGTTAACAAGCTTTTGGGAGATCGATTAAGAAGTTGGATGATTGATGACATTGGATTAGACTTTTGCTGACGTTAGAAGCCTCCACTGCAGTATTTGGAGAATTGACATCACCTTTTTGTTATTTTGTAACCCTTGGGTATTAACCATCGGATATTAGGCCTCTTTTGTAATAACTGTACTTTAAGTACTTTGTTTATGGTTTATTACTCTTTTTGCCACTCCTTTTTTGTATATAAAGGGAGCTTGGGGTTTAGTTTAAATATCTAATTTCATCTCATCTTAGTGAAAATCAAAGGTTGGCACCAATAACCTTGTGATTTTAGTTTACTTTATAATTCCAAGTAATATTTTAAGTCATCATCTCTTGTCTTTTATGCTTTATTATTTCTAGTATTCTTTACTTAATTATTTACTTTCCTTGCAATTTACATTTAAGTCATTTATATTTATTGTAATTTACATTTCCGTCATTTTATTTCTTGAAATTTATAATTCCGTCATTTAAATTCATGTATTTAATTTATGTACTTTATCGCTTTATGTATTTACATTTTAGTATGAGTAGCTAAATCCTCTTAGCTTGGGTGTGAGATGGATAGGTGAGATTTCAAACCAAAGAAAGGTGGGCGTTGTTTCGCAATAACAATGTTCCATCATTTCATTCAAAGTTTTATAAAGCCAATGACACTTCTTGATGAGTTGATCACTTTAAAAGTGTAAAAGTGCTATGGCCTAGAGATAGGCCATAATATGCACGTCAACTTGAATGATATGAGAAGCCGACTTGAGAGAGTGACTGATAAAGAGTGACTGATAAAGAGATTTATTCTTGACGGGTTGGTCGCTTGTTAAAAGTGTTAAAGTGTAGAGGATTCAGAGATGAACCCCTTCGAACACTCCAACTTGGATGATATGGGAATTATCTCGAGAGAGTAGTTTTTTACGAAGAGATTTCTAAATCCATATATTTTGAGGACTCTACTTTTTACTATCAATAGTTGGAAACTGCATAGAGATATGTTCAGTTGAATCTAAATAGTAGTGGGAGTATTGAAGTCCGAGAGGAATACCCTCAAAATAGATGGTGGATCTGGTTATGCGGAACTCATGCTGCAGCATACCTGAAGCAAAGTCTGCTGGAATTTGTGTTTGAGTCTCACCTAAAAGTCTTACACCCTTGCTACCTTTATTATTCTGTATCTTAATCTACTGTTAACAAACCAAACCAATTCAAGTCTTCAAATTCACAATCTGAAATCATCTCTTTTCTTACAATTTTATTATACTTTTACGACAATCTCTGTGGGAAGATATCCGGTATTTTACCGTTTTATTACTTGAAAGACGATATTAGATCTCATTGTATACTTGCTTTGAGGTTTAATTAGCACACGTCTATAGGTGTATTCCACGCACTATCAAGTTTTTGGCGCCGTTGCCGGGGATTGGCACGTTAAAAGTTTATAAAAGTATTTTAAAAGATGTTCTTTACTTAATAAACTTCTTGATTCAAAAGATGCCAAAGTGCACAATCTTAAAAGATTCCAAAGAGCACACTCATGTAAAATATGCCAGAGTGCACAATGCTAAAAGATGCCAATGATCACACATCTCATGATAGTAGGTGATATTTTTGCATTGCGATAAACCTATAAATTTGTGAAAATCTTAAATTCTGATGGCTTAGTGTGAGTACATGCAAAGTTCTCTATTATATTCTTAGAATTACATTTTCTTGAAGCTAATCGAAGTTCGCATGCTAGCACACTGAATAGATTGATGAAAGTTTTTGAAACTGAACATGTTTTAACTTGATATGCAATGAAACTTGTATATGTATCCAACAACATATATTTGATTTCATTTGATTGATTAATCTGTGATATTTTACTGAATAGAATTTAATTTGTTTAGTGTTTAAAATTTTATATATTTAGTTGTTTCAAAATCCATATTCAGTATATTTTTCTTTCTACATTGATGTTTCGATTATTGTGTTCTCATTTTTTTTTATAAATGGGTTTGTGCATTATTCGAGGGGAGTGAAAAAGGAGAATTTTTCTAAAAGATGATATCTGTTTTCGAGGGGGAGTATCTGATTCTCTATATGAATGTTAACTTGAATTGTCATATTTAGTGCATTTGTGTAGGGGGAGTCAAAGAGCTTATCAGGTAAAATTTCTGAGTTTAAGTCAGCTTTGCGCCAACAGTTGGTAGCGCAAACCTCATTTTGCGCCACCTTCAGCTAGCGCAAAACGCACTTTGCGCCACCAACGTGTCACGCAAACCTCTTCTCTTTCTCCTTTATTTTGATTTTTGCAGATCTGAAGCTGTCTCGTCTCCAACATTTGCATGACCAAGTTGATCCAGATCATCAAGGTCATGAGGGGGAGAAGTTAAGGAGATGATAAAGAGACAAAGAGTTCAAAAGTTTATCTGCTAATCAAGATTCGCTCAAGTTTCAAATTTCTTCAACTATACTTGTCTATTTGTTGTTCAAGCTCCGACCACTACAGTTTCTTCAAGTACATTTAAAAGAGGTGTGTCGTCTAGAGCACAAGCTGATGAATCAATTGTTCGTTCAAGTTTATTACAAACTGGTCCAGTCTTGTCAAGGCAGCAAAGACAACAGAGCTTAAAAGATGCTGAGAAGATTTTTTTTTTAAGTCAAGAAGCTGCTTCGCAAAGTCGCTTAGATGGTCCATGTTGATTTAGAAGATGGATATTGAAGACCACAGCGCCAATGATTACTAAGGGGGAGATTGTTAAGTCTGATTTTATAGTAATCATTGTATTTATAGGCTTGGTCTAATATTGTGTTTAGTGTCATATACTGTGTAGTATTGTCCAAGGGTATTTAAGTCCCTTTAGGCTTTGGTTGTTGTAAGACATTAACGCATTCCTTAATAGAATTCATACTTTGCGCTTAACTCTCTCTCTCTCTACTTTCTCTCTCTAAGATTTAGAGATCTTGGATTATCAGTATGCACCAAATGGACAGTTATGTAAAATGACCTTCATTTATAAATTATATCATCAAGGAAACATATCAAAATGATTTATTTATCTAGTGCACAAAAATCACAAAGTTGCGTGTTACATAAGTTTATAAAGTTAGATATATCAAAATAACCAAAACTTATCAGCAGGTAACAATTTGAGGTAAAACACAAACACTTTAAAATAAACATTTTGGCATGTACACCGTCTTCACAAATCAACTTGAACTCACCTCGCTAGATTTAGGCTAAATCTAGATTTTACCCAACTTGAGCTTCCTTGAAGAAATTAGAATTCGCAAGCAAAACCTTCCAAAACCTATATTCACAAGTTTCCAACTATGAATATACTTATTCAACCATCTAGAATAGTCCCCCAAACATATTACATCAAAATCTCCATTTTGGTCCAAACCCTAATTTTTGACCCAAATCTTCCAAAATCTTACAAACCGAAATTGAAGGAACAGACTACTAGGATATAATCCATGAAGCATTTATATCTCTTACTAAAGTTTAGAAATGGAGAGGATAAGCTTACCACTTGGGTTTTGGGCAAAAACCCCAAAACTTAGAAATCTTCAAGAAATGAGGAGGAACACTTGGTCTAGCATTTGAGGTTGGGGTTGCAAGCATGATGATGATGGAACACCTTAGAATCCATGGAAATGGCCTTAAAAAGGGTTAGGGTTGGTATTTGAAGGGAGAAAAATGAGAGAGAATGTGAGGGTTTTTGGTAGGTGACAGTGGGAAATGAGAAAAGATTGGAAAAAGGCATTAAATCCTCCTGCATCTCGTCGGCGAGAGTGACATGGCGAGAGTGACATGTGTCACTTTCTCCGGTTACTCTCGCAGAGAGTGTACCGCGGTCATAAGGCCCTCCACGAGAGTGACACGCGATTGTGACACATGTCACTTTCGCTGTCACTTTCGCCCAGACTCCCCGAAGCCCAAAAATCCGATCTTTTTCGACACTAAGGCCCTCGACACTCTTTGGAAGTTTTAGTAGTGTTTTCCCAACATGAATCCCACCAAACACAAGATACAGAAACGCCTGTGAGCCCCTATACTTACCGAAAATTACGGGTGTTACAATCCTCCCAACCTTAAAAGAGATTTCGTCCTCGAAATCTAGATTTCAACAAAACGTTGCCCGCAGGATAGATTGTCCTTAATCCATATTCCAGAACCACTACCATAATCCTTATGCCGATACTCACGACAGTCGTCCCCTTGGGCACGTTACACTTATGTTCGAGTGAACACTTAACTCACTAAATTAGTCTTTACTCACAAGACTACGGTTGTCTCCCAACCTTGGGTGACACTTATTACCTCAAGAGTAGTTTGGGACCTCAGTCTCTCCCTGACAAGCTTGTAATAGTTCAACACAATTCTGAATTCGTATTCCGATGATCATACCAGCCCAAAGAATTCCCAAAATTCCTTATAATTGGTAAAGCGTTCCTTCCAAGGACGTAGCGATACGCTTTCCGGGGGTTGGTCAATTCCAGTCCGATTATTTCACGCCTTCCGAACCAAACATAACACCAATCATCTAGTCGATATACTCTTTACCAGTCAGGAAAATCATACAGATCAACGCTTAATTACCAACACCTTACCTCCTTTAAGTCCCACCACCGTGAGGCTAACATTTCCCGCAATCCAACTGGAATACTTCCAAACCCTCCAAGGACTTACTGTCCTCAAATTAACAAGTCGGCTTGCACTGAGCCGATCCCCAAAAGATTTAAAGTTGACACTTAACATGGAAGTAAAACTCCAAACATAAAGTTTTACAATACACCATGCATCATCAATATTCCCGAATGCCCACAAAGATGATACACCACCAACACATAACATGCTACTACATAGTTAACCCATCAGTTCAAATCCAACCATCCTTAAACAACCGCATAAGGTTTTAACCCGAAATTTTACCGAAAGGATAAGATCATAACTTACATGACTGGGAGAATGCATAATTATAATATCACAATTATTCATGCGTGCATCGATTCATAAACTGGAAGCCAAAATCCAAGGCTAACCACAAGTAGGACCTTCCGACGCTTCAAATCCCAAGGACTCCTCTAGTCTCTAAATACTACTCTTTTCACGACAGGGTTTTAAACCTATAGCCCTAATGAGTTCAAGGTTTTCAGTTTAATATGCCAATTTGGAATTTTGTAAAACTTTTAAACGCAAAAGTTTTATAACAATTTATCATGCGCGTACAACCCACTACTGTTTACTCGATAAATTCGTGAAGTGCCAATAAACCCCACACTTATAAAAAAAATATTTAAAAAAAACATTTAATCGTTACTAACGCTAACAATGATAGTAAACAAGGGTACACAACAAAACTTTTTCAAAGGGACCACCATGGTCCTAGCATGCATCAATTTATATTATGCATGTGAAAATAATTTTCCGCACTATAACATGTGCAATAAAAGTTTGTACAATTCCCAAAAGAGAATTTCACCACTTCAACTTTAAAATCTTTTCTTTTAAAAACACAAAACGTCGAAAAATAAAACCCCCAACAAGGCCCATATACATCTGTTTATTTCCCCAAATTTAGCAACACGATAGGAACGTAAATAAAATTTTAAATCGAGTTCAAATTTTGGGCCGCATAGATAAAACGCACTTGACCCAAAGCGGTAACTACAACGACATGCAACCCGATACTCATTTAATGCATTGCGGAAAAAATCTAACAGTAAAATCAATAACTGAAATATGTTCAAAACAAAAGTTTTGTCTGAAATAACATAAATCTTTTATATGTTTACTCAGACCAACAGTATAGTTTAATTCAAATACGAATTAGCATACAACGAGTAACAATTGTATAAAACCCGAAAGATAAAATAAACACAAGATTTTGAAACTTCCCAAAATAGCACATGGGATGACATTTATTAACAAAACTTATAAATTAACGCACACAATAATGCATGTATACACGTTCCAAAAATTTATCTACGCGACGCAAAATGTCGTAAGATAAGACACCATAAAACCCAACTGATTTTTTCATAAAATTCATTAACGCTAAAATCAAGCGGTGTCAAAATTTTCATTTCCCAACATAAACAAAGACATAATACTACAACAAGTCTAAAAATGTCAAAATTCTAAAACCACAACGTAAGATAAAGTGACCCATTTTCAACAAAACTTTCATGAGACACTACGCCCAATAATCTCGTAAATTTACACGCAATAAAATTAAAACCCACGCATCTCAAAGTATACTCACGCGCCCAAAACGTCGCAAAACTATACTTCATAAAATTAAACACGACTCATACGGACCAAAATTCCCAAGAAAATTCCGACTCAAAAACATGGGAATTAACAACTCTTCCTTTAAAACATTAACATACGTGGAGGAGATCCAATGTCAAGGTCAAAAATTCCACAGTTACTTGCCCAATACCCCAAATATTATTAAGACACGGATATCACAATATTCAAAAATAGCGTTAAACACGATACGGGGATAAAGAGATTTTCGATAACAATTTGCAATTACGTGCAACAAAAAAATTTCATGCATGCTTAAAATCGCGGTTTAAAATCCGATGAGTACTAAATGTTTTGTCGAGACTTTATAGTATAGCTCACTTTATGTTTTGAAAACATGAGAAACAATTTATGCAAACTTATTTTAGAAATAAATGTAGTGCATGAATTTGGTCGGCACTCAACATCTTAGGACTTCGCTTCTCAATTTCCCATCATACTATTGTCATTCGGAAGCATCAAACATCTTAAGACAGCAATCACCCTAATTTGGTCAACTTACGATTTCTCCTTGAAATAGAGTCAACTCAATAAGCTTATGGTTCTAATTCAACCAATGACTTCGACCCAAAATGGTTAACTAATTGCATCTGGCATGCTTAACCATCATTCCAATATGACAATGCTATAAGCATCAACTCTTCTTTCGAATACTCGCCTAGAAACTTCCTTACTACCCCAACGGTCACCATACCAAGGCAGTTCAAGTATACACACGTAACATGCAGGTTCATCATAACACTAGACAGGTGTCATTATGAACGTACCGTACATGATCATCCTTGCGATCCTCGACAAGTTTCCCGTTTCTAGCGACTCGGTCAATTCCAAAATATCGTATCTTAAGGTACCTAATGTGCAATTTCATTTTCAATCACCTAAAAGAACGCTAGTTTGATTCTAGGCATCCAAAAATCAATACCTAATTCTCTCAAACTTAAGCTCTGATACCAACTTGTAACACCCTCAAATCTGAAAATAACAACTAATTTAAAATTTTCTAAATACACCAATAAATGATTCATACACAATCATAATTTAAGGTTTAACCTCAACACACACAATTTATTCTCTACATACAGTCTATAACAAGGACGGGTGCTACTAAAACCCAATAATAGTCACTATCTCCAAACTGCGGAAAACTTCACCAAATACTTACACTTGTGAAAAACTAAGCACATCTCTTCATAGTATCGCTAGAACCAAACCCCCAACTGGAACCTGATGCACATTCCGACAAATAAAAAGGTTAGGCTTAACGTCTAGTGAGCTCAAGAGTTTTCAACATATATAAATTAATCGTTTACAAAGAAAGAATGAAATTAAATCACAATCTTTCAAAATGATATGCTTTACTTATGAACATGACTCGTTTATCATTTGCCTACTCGCTAGTGAACCCAAGCGGTCAATAATTGTAACCAAATCTCAGGCTTTACAAAACAGACAGACTTACGTGCCTATGGATCCAATACAATACTGTCTAAAATTACATGACTCCAACTGAATGACCAAAGCACCCAAATCATGTAACTCCTAAATGGCATGAATTAAATGCCATCATACTCCAAAATTCCACAACTGTTTTTAAACCGGAAGATTCCATTTAGTCAAAATCGAGCCAACGACCCAACAGTTTACGTTAATATCCAATGAAAGCCTGTAGAGACATTGAAATACGTTTGACCCACAATTATGCAAACACCACAACCAAAAAGGTAATTAACCCCAAAACTTTTCATTGGTTGAAACAAAACGTTCTCCAAATGAACTTGTTCTCTTCATGTTGCCAAAATGACTCATAGTACAATGATATGCATTTTCTAACGGTTTATAAAATCGTATGCACCAAATGAACAGTTATATAAAATGACCTTCATTTATAAATTATATCATCAAGGAAACATATCAAAATGATTTATTTATCTAATTCCCAAAAATCACAAAGTTGCGTGTTACATAAGTTTATAATGTTAGATATAGAAGATTGGTCTACGTTCGGGTTACCATCAAGTGAAGGTCAAGGAGGATGATATTCCGAAGACCGCCTTCAGGACGCGCTATGGCCACTACGAGTTCTTAGTGATGCCCTTTGGATTGACGAACGCACCGACGATGTTCATGGACTTAATAAACCGGGTGTGTCGACCCTTCCTTGATAAGTCGGTCATCGTGTTTATTGATGATATTCTGATTTACTCCAAGGACAAGTCCGATCACGCGCGTCATCTCCGTGATGTGCTGAAAGTCTTGAGGAAGGAGAATCTTTATGCAAAATTCTCCCAAGTGTGAGTTTTGGTTGAAGGAAGTACAGTTTTTGGGTCACGTGGTCACGAAAGACGGAGTGAAGGTAGATCCGGCAAAGATAGAAGCTATGATGAATTGGGAACCTCCCAAAAGCCCATCTGAAATCCAGAGCTTTTTGGGCTTGGGGGGTTATTACCGTAGATTCATTTAGAATTTCTCTAAGATTGCCTATTCATTGACAGTTTTGACCAAGAAGAATGTAAAGTTCGTATGGACCGAAGCACAAGAAAAAGCTTTCCAAACACTACAAAATAAGCTGTGCGAGGCCCCAATCTTATCCTTGCCGGAAAGATCAAAGGACTTTATAGTCTATTGCGATGCATCCAAGATGGGCTTGGGTGTGTGCTCCCGCAAAGGGGTAAGGTAATTGCCTATGCGTCAAGGCAACTAAAGGTACATGAGAAGAATTACCCCACTCATGACTTAGAGTTAGCAGCAGTAGTGTTCGCATTGAAATTGTGGCGACATTATCTCTATGGCACAAAGTGTACCTTGTACACAGACCACAAGAGCTTAAAGTATGTCTTTGATCAGAAGGAGCTCAACATGAGACAAAGAAGATGGTTGGAATTACTCAAGGACTACGATTGTGAACTACTTTACCACCCGGGGAAGGCAAATGTGGTGGCCGATGCCTTGAGTCAGAAGGAGTATAGTGGGAGACTTCAAGCCAAGCTTACGAGAATCGAGTTAGTGTCTAGTCTCATGGAAAGGATTAAAGCATCGCAAACCGAGGCCTTGTTTGAAGAGAATCTCAAAGATGAAGTAAAGGTTAAACAATACCTACTCTTGACCGAAGATATCCGTGGGATAAAATGTTTTGATGGTCGAGTTTGGGTGCCAAAGATTGGCGGGAACCGAGAACTACTTTTGGAAGACGCACACAAGTCCAAATACTCTATTCACCCGGGAAGTACAAAGATGTATAGGAACTTGAAGCTACACTATTGGTGGCCGGGTATGAAACTAGATGTGGTGCACTATGTGGAGCGATGCGTGAATTGTTCGCAAGTGAAAGCTGAGCACCAACGACCTTATGGGAGCCTTCAATAGTTAGAAATACCCGAGTGGAAGTGGGACAATATTACTATGGACTTCATAACCAAGCTACCAAAGACCTTGAGGGGCAACCACACCATTTGGGTGATCATCGACCGATTGACGAAGAGTGTTCATTTTCTAGCAATGCGGGAAACGTTACCAATGGATAAGTTGGCGAAACTATACATAGATGAAGTGGTCTCTAGACATGGTATACCATTGTCCATATTCTCCGATCGTGATAGCCGGTTTACATCAAGATTTTGGGGAGCCTTACACCAAGAGTTGGGTACGCGGGTGAATTTGAGCACGGCATACCACCCACAAACCGACGGACAAAGCGAAAGGACGATTCAAACTTTGGAAGATATGCTTAGGTCATGTGTGATCGATTTCGGTGGAAATTGGGATACCCATTTACCTTTGGTGGAGTGTTCTTACAACAACAATTACCACTCAAGCCTTGGAGCGGCACCATTTGAAGCCTTGTACGGGCGGAAGTGTAGAACCCCCGTGTGTTGGTAAGAGGTGGGTGAGAAGCAATTTTCCGGCCTAGAAATTGTACAAGAGACGGTCGATAAGGTCAAAGCTATCCGAGAATTTTGAAAGGGGCGCAAGATCGTCAGAAAAGTTACGCCGACAAGAAGAGGAGACCGGTGGAGTTTCAAGTGGGGGATTGGGTGATGTTAAAGGTGTCTCCTTGGAAAGGCTTGATCCGGTTTGGAAAGCGAGGGAAGCTAAACCCCCGTTTCCTTGGATCGTTCACTATCCTTGAGCGTGTTGGAATACAAGCTTACAAGTTAGATTTACCGCCGAAAATGGATGGAATTCACCCTACCTTTCATGTGTGGTATCTACGGAGGTGCTTAGCGGAAGAAGAGAGTGTCATACCTTTGTCCGAAATCCAAGTAGACAGCAACCGTTGTGTTGAATAACCCGAGGCCATTCTAGAAAAGGTGACTAAGAAACTCCGACACAAGGAAGTGGCAATGGTGAGAGTACAATGGAAGCACCATCGTGGTGCCAATGTGACATGGGAGGCGGAAGAGGACATGAAGCGTAGATATCCCAATTTGTTCGGATAGCCGGGATTTCGGGGACGAAATCCATTCCAAGGTGTGGAGGATTGTAATACCCTGAATTTTGAGTCTTAATGGTGTTACGATCTGAAATAGCCATCTCTTTCACTTGTTAGCCAAGGTAGTAGAAAGGAAGAAGATGAAAGTTTAGCAGTGTTTGGCGCGGCTCACCGCGCGAGTGGAACCGCGCGGGTCTCTGCCCAACCGCGACTCCAGTGCTCCGCGTGTCTCACCGCGCGAGTGGAACCGCATGAGAACTCGCGTGCGTGTGCATACCCCAAACAAAAGAGGGAAATCGGCCAAACCCTCATTTATTCTAATCTTAGCTTTTAGAACACTTGGTGGCTGCGATTTTCTCCCTAGGATCTGGTAAGTGCAATCCTCTTCTCTCCTTTGCCATTATTACTCTCATCTACCTCCTTCATTGATCATTTATGTCAACATTAGGGTCCTTGAACACTTATTGATCATGATTTGAACCTCTCAAATCTCTTTCTCATCTCTTCACTTGTGCTTGGATTTTAGGGTTCATATACAACCCTACAAGGTGAGTTCATCCATTTAAAAACTATATACATGTTAAAACCATACTTTTAACCTACTAGACATCTCCATTTTCATTTATGTAACTTGGGGTACATTTTCACCCAAAACCCTAATTTTGGAGATTTTAGGATTTATATGTGTGGAAAGGATTTCAAGAAAAGAAAGAGGGTATCTTGGATTTATATGTGAATAAAACTTGGCATTATACTATTCCATTTTCTAGCATCAAAGATTAATTAATGATGGGTTGATGACATTTTATATTGAACTGCTGATAAGTTTGTACATTGGAAACTTGTTTTACTATAACCTTGGGTTGAGTATTTGGGATCCTAAACTAAAATTTGAAATATTAAAGTGACCCAAATGGTTGGAATATGGGCATGTGATTCATACGTCAAATTGGAACCTCTTGGTAAGATTATGCAAGTATTATGCGAAAACCTTCCTTTGTCAATGTTTTGGACATTATATCTTAACGTCAAATCACCGGTTAGCTTTTTAGCTTTATATGACATATTTGGTTACATTGGGAGTCATGACCCCATATTTGATGATGCATTTTGTCCGACGTTGGGACATTAGTTTCTCACGCCGAGGCACGTCTAGGCATCAGATTGGGTTGTAAGTCCTACGTGCTATGTATTACGATATTGGATGAGGATCTTAACATAAGGGCCCTATGTGGTTGAATTTGACTTTCCGCGGGTGTACGTTCAAAGCCACCGAACCTAACACCCCTTGCGTGTACTTTTATGTGTTTTGGCTTTACTAACTTGTCAAGTAACCTACTTTTGTGTTCCGTCACTTGTGTTAGTAAGCGGGTCTCCCCCATTAAACAAATAGGTAACTTGTTAGAGCATAAATATGTTGGATTCAAGATCATAAAGATTGAAGACAAAAGATCAAGAAGTCAAAGCTGAGAAAGTCAACTCTCATCAAAGTCAAAGTCTTTTGTTAATAAATGTCAAAGTCAATGTATTTGTATTTTACTTTCCTTGTAATTGTTGTAGGTATAAATACCTTCTTATCTTTGTAAATCAGTGGTAAGTCATTGTAAGTGTGTAAGAGTGTGATTGAGAGAGCTTATGAGAGAAGAGCAAATTGAACATTATTCTAGTGAGAGAGTTTAGAGAGAGAAAGTTGTGAGATTGTATTCTTTGTAGTTTGGAATCAATGAATATGATTTGTGATTCTTATCTTGAGTATTTTGTTATTGATTAGAACTTGATGAAATAGGGAATAACAATTGGTATCAGAGCATATCCAAATCGAAAACCAAGAAAATCAGAATGTTCGTATCTGTGTTCTTCGATGTCCAGGTTGATTTTGAGTTTTAGTGTGTTTTTGAAGTTGTAAATGATTAGGTTTTGTTAGAAAAGTGTTATCGATCGAGTCTGTATAAGTTTTAGATCAATTTGCATTGTAATCGATCGTTAATTTTGATTTTAGTTGAGTTCAAAGTTCACGAGTCCTGTGCACTGTAATTGAGTCGATTTATACATTTTTGTGTATTTGATCGAAATTAGTTGTTAAGATTGTGTTCTAGATGATTAAACGATCAAATTGTCGAAGTTTCGAGTTAGATTTCGAGGTCTAGATGTCTTTTTGGTGAAAATTTGTTTGTTTTAGAGGTTTGCGTTTCATTCATCAAGGTTTGTGTTTCATTCATCAAGGTTCGCGTCTTCAATGAGAAACGCAAAGTAATGTTTGCGTCTTCAACAAGAAACGAGAAGAAAGATTTGCGTATTCAAAGTGAAATGAAAAGCTGAAAGTTGGAATCAGACAAGTATGCTTTACGTACACCTCTTGTAACGCAAAGTAAAAGTTTGCGCTTCGCACTTAAAACGCAAAGTAAAGGTTTGCGCATCGCACTTGAAACGCAAAGTAAAAGTTTACGCTTCGCACTTAAAACGCAAAGTAAAGGTTTGCGCATCACACTTGAAACGCAAAGTAAAAGTTTGCACATCGCACTTGAAGCGCAAAGTAAAGGTTTGTGCATCGCACTTGAAACGCAAAGTAAAAGTTTGTGCTTCGCACTTAAAACGCAAAGTAAAGGTTTGCGCATCGCACTTGAAACGCAAAGTAAAAGTTTGCGCATCGCACTTGAAGCGCAAAGTGTGGAGGACTTAGACAAATTTTTCAAAATAGTAATATGGCCTTTAATAGTGAATTTTTTTTTTCTAGGGGCGCTGCCCCTCGACCCCGCAAGGTGGTGGTGACTGAACATACGACTCCAGAGTCCAAAATCCACTCACCTAGAAATAGTTCGGTTGGTTCTTTCAAGACAGTTGCAAGCTCACATCAGAAAACTGTTTCTTCAAAAAGTTTAGTTAATTCATTTGATCAGATTCGTACAACTAACATTTTCTATGATTGGAAAATAGATGGTTCAGGTACACATAGAAGGAGAAGAAAAAGATATGAAAAAGAGAAGCTGGTTTGGAAGATAAAACCAGTTGAAGATGAGAAGAATGATGAGAAGAAGGAAGAAAAGAAAGGAAAGAAGGAAGAGAAGAAAAGTAACAAATCATTTGTATCTGTCTCAAATGCAAAGAAGAACAAAGTGCTGAAAGGTAAACCTGATCTTGTTTACTCGAGAGATCAAATGATCAGGTTATCTAAAAAGAGGTATTGCTCTTATTGTCATACATATGATTTTGTTCATAAAGCAAGTGATCATTACTGGTATGGTTCTTATTCAGTTACTCCCATTCGAACTGCAACTAACACACATGGACCCAAATACCAGTGGGTACCAAAGTCGAAAACTGATTCTATGTTGCAGGCACCACAAGTCAAGGGGGAGTAAAAGAACAAAGGCTTCTAAGTACATCAACTTAGAACCTGTACTTTAACGAAGTTTGACTTCTAAACATAACAGTTTAGGACTCGTACTTCAATGATGAAAAAGAGATGTTACTCCCGGGCTGATAAGAAGATGTACTCCGATACTCAGATGAGGAAATCAACCTTCAAGGGGGAGTATATATTTTTCTGGAAATATGTATTCGGAAGATATGATGAACTACACTTCAAATGGAGTTGTAGATCTTTATCATGTGCTTTTTCATTGATAAATCTCAGATGCATATTTTCAAGGGGAGTAAAGGATATGATTTCTGATTATTTTAGATCAGAACTCGTATTTTAATCGTTTTATTGCTTTATGTCATTTACATTTGAATAAATTTTGTGAATAAATTTGTTTTGACTAGACTTTGAGACTTATGCAGGATGAGAGAAGATGACACGATCATATCTTGATGACTACAGCTGACTTTATGAGAATTAAGATTGAGCGGAAAACGTAAATTTCTTATCTTAATCTCAAATGTATTTGAAAGAAGGACAACTTTCAGATATAGAAAACATGTTCTTAAATGTTCAAACCACTTCCCGATTTTTAAACAGATTTTATAATTTGGAAGTGTGATTTTAAATATTTTCATTTTAATTTTTGTGCTTAATTGATAAACAAACCGTGTGTTTCCAAAGATAAATACTTGCGTATTGTCTTTTCTATATATTTTCAAGTATTCACACACACTGGTTTGAGTTTTTGTTCTAAATGTTCTTACCATGTCTCATATTGAAACATATTTTTCGATGGTAAGACACCCCGCTTGTATTTCAAAGATTTTTGAGCGATATTTCATTTCGAAGCGTTTCATTCAAGAATGTCTATATTTTTGTTTCATATAGACTATACCGTTATTCTTGACCATAAGCCTTAGTTGCTATATCATTCATTTCTGATCATTTTCATACAATGTCAGATTTTCAAACAAGTCTTTTGCATTCATTTTCATTCATTTCAATATACTTGTTTGAAAATACTTCCATATTTCAAAATGCTCATATATTTATGATTATATCATCTGAGCATACATTTTATCTGACATTTGTATATGAGCTTTAACTGATAAAATTAGATCATCTGAGCAACACGTGCTTTACAGGAAATATGGGTTCTTTGTGCTAGGACTTAAATGAACTTCTATGATATCACGTTAACCAGTGATTTCTACCCAAGAAGTTAATCCTTTATTGATTGAGTGTGAGGAGTCAAAAAGAAATGAGTGTGGGTGTGATGAGGTAAAATGGAAAAGAGAGTTTGGTTAGATGTGAGCTTAATGATTAAAAGAAAGAGGGTGTGAGATCAGAGTAAAAGAATATCAAACTCTGCACCAACTACTTTCTGATTCAGGCAGCCACATTACTAATGTTTCACAATTCTTGGTGAACATTATTGAAACAGGCAAATAGCCCATGCCAACTCTTGCTTAAACCCCACCAACCACTCATTTTCTTCTCAAAAAGAAAATGTTTCATATCTTTCTGGGGACGCAGCATATAATCTATCTGGTTTTCATTTGGAAAATCTGGATATTGAAAAATAAGGAAGTTTGCCCCACCTTCGCACTTCAATCATGCACATTGAGTCTGTGTTTATCTACTGTTGTCTCAGTGGTTTACACAATGTTGAGCCTTTATAAAAGCAATCATTCGTGCTTAATTCTTTCTACACATGCACGAACACACAAAGAATTTGTTTCTTTGTCATAACATTCATAGAAATTGCCTTTGTGGTGTTTCGATGATTGGATGGAAGCCCTGGGGGAGTGAACATCAAAAGGCTCCTTTATATTATGTATTTGTTACACACATTGACTTTGTGTTACTGACAGGCATTTTAACTGATTCATTTGTTGATTCAGGTGTTACACTCATATTTTGTCTAGATTTGAAAAGATCTGGATGAATACTTTGTTCGAATTGGCAATGAATCAGAGGCTCATTATCAAAGATCAGTGGTCAGATAGACTTTCAACGACATTTCTTGGAGAGAGTTTTGATGATATAGATGCTCAAATCATCAAAAAGGGGGAGAAGATATCAAGAAATGTGTATTTCAAAGAAATGTTAAAGTTGAAAGAATTGTCCGGAAAGAAGTATTTGTATTGGATATAGAGAAAGATATTTCAGAATTGAAGTTTGTTCAAAGTTGATAAGCGAAAGTTCAAAGAATTTCGAAAGCAAGCAGATTTTGGAGAAATTTTATTTGAAGAAAGCTGGATAAATCATTCAGAGCTGAAAATGAAGATAATTTCTTTCAATGTCTTAAAGAGGTTTGCTTATAACCTTGGGGGAGATTGTTACTATTTTTGAAGATCAGACGTTGGGAAGATTGTTGAAAGTTTTTGAAGACAAAGCTAAAGAAGAATTTCATTGTGTTAAGGGGAGTTTGTATATCATGTTTGTTTCAAAAGGAGAGATTACAAGTGAAGATACAGATTGTTCAAAGGGGAGTTACTTTAATCGAGCTTAAAGAGAGAAGATCACATTGCTAAATATTTTTGTAATGATCTTGATCCAAAGGGGGAGATTGTTAGAGCATAAATATGTTGGATTCAAGATCATAAAGATTGAAGACAAAAGATCAAGAAGTCAAAGCTGAGAAAGTCAACTCTCATCAAAGTCAAAGTCTTTTGTTAATAAATGTCAAAGTCAATGTATTTGTATTTTACTTTCCTTGTAATTGTTGTAGGTATAAATACCTTCTTATCTTTGTAAATCAGTGGTAAGTCATTGTAAGTGTGTAAGAGTGTGATTGAGAGAGCTTATGAGAGAAGAGCAAATTGAACATTATTCTAGTGAGAGAGTTTAGAGAGAGAAAGTTGTGAAATTGTAATCTTTGTAGTTTGGAATCAATGAATATGATTTGTGATTCTTATCTTGAGTATTTTGTTATTGATTAGAACTTGATGAAGAAGGGAATAACATAACTGTTTATGGTAAAAAGCACTATTATCCTCATTATAACTTCATTTTCCTTATTTACGTTTATCTTTGATTATTTTTAAACGCAACTGTTTGATCTCACTAGTCTTTAGCCTAACACTTTTACTTAAAATGGCATGTATAGCAGGTCATTCTAGCGATGATATTCGTCGGGAATGAGCGGACGGCCTACAGTCGAGAGCGGTCTTTTTGGGTTGATATATTGACCAATACGATGGTGATAGTGGATACACATTTTGGAAGAATGACAGCACCCGATCTTAATCTTTCTTGTCTAAGTTAGATTATTAGGTTGTTGAGTAATATTCTTCATTTGACTCATTTGTAAAGGCTACAACTATATTTCCCCGTTCTCGGGATGATACCTTGGGATTGTTATGGCAGGTTTGGGTTACCCAGACTTACTCAGTTTATAGCCGTCATATTGCTGAAATTTTCGTTTTTATTTCCTCTAAATTTTAGGGTGTTACAATGTATATAATCGATAAATATATATATATATATATATATATATATATATATATATACACACACACATGATTTTGTTACCTACTAACAAGTTAAGTTGTCTATTGTAGAGAAGTGGATGGGGTCGTGAGCCTACTAGCGACGAGGTTTGGGAGGATACACACTGCACCAACATGAAGCTTGTTCCCGGTGCGACTGGTCCGCTCACAGATTCTCCGATCTACGTTTACCCAAAGGAAACTCGTATTGCGGTAAGTTCAATTATGTATGTCTAGATTTTTGTTTGTTTTATAAGACTAGAAGCGTACTCGCACAATGCAGCGAGATACATCACGATTTTAATGTTTCATTTTATTTTTTGTTTTTTTGTCGGTTTACAGTACGATTTTGGATGGTTTTGAGAAAGTGATAATGTTTTTTTTATAATTTTTTTTAATTTAGGCTTATAATATAATGTTTTTTATATAAAAAAATAAAGTATTTTGTTAGAATTCAATTATTATCTTATATATTTTAATGACATCTAAAAAAATGACCAATTATATATTTAATAACATAATTAAAACAAATTTATAGTAATATAATATATTAATTAATAATGATACATGGAAAAGTCTGCATAAAAGGAAGGCCCTGCACATACCAAATTGGTGGGTGTTAAAAGTCTGCAGTAGTAATATGTATTTTGTGTTTTGATACTTGTAAATTAAGAGATTTTTAAAAAATTGCATAAAATGATGATATCTTGTGTCTAATAATTTGTATTTAAGAGTTTTTTATCCGTGCTTTATAATATAGTATAGATAGATATAAATTATAGAAAACTTTGTTTGGGCTGCCATTGTTGGGCAGACGATAAGATTGTTTTGATAAAAGCAGGTCATGGATATATATGTTCAAATTACAGTTGAAATGCTGCTGAATTTTCTATAGGTTAGTTGACTTGACAATGTCTAATTTGGTAAACTGTACGATAACTACCATCGGATTAGGGAGGAGGAGTACCCGGACTTACCTCCGGGCACTGTACCTCCCAATGATGCCGAGTTGTGGGAGCGCAGTGTCGGATGACGGCGTAAAGGTCGTATTTTTGGATGGGACCAGTCAGGATCCCTATTATGATATGACCGGTGATTCAGGTGCCGGTTCGAGCGGGAGCTCGCGCGACCGTCGCAATGAGGAGGTATTCCTGTTAAATGTTGTTTAACATTGTTAATTATATGTTTGTTAAATGTTGTCTAACATTGTGATATATATGTTTGTCAAATGTTGAATTTCAGTTGGATGGGCTGAGACAGAGGGTGGAGAGAGAGGAAGCAGAGAGGATCCAGATGCAGGAGCGACTACAGAGAGAGGAAGCAGAAAAGATCCGGATGTAGGAGCGAATAGAGAGAGATGAAGCAGAGATGAGGCAGATGCAGGAGCGACTTGAGCAGTTTGAGGCGTTCATGAGGAAGTTTCAAGATCACCCCTTTCCCCCTCCGTATGATTACGTTTTGTATTTATAGATATTAAATTAAAGTTTTGTACAGTTTAAAACTTAATATTAAATAAAAATTGACAGGTTTTGTACAGGTTATAAACTGAAATTTTTTAATTTTTAATTATTTTTAAAAATATATATATTACCGACGGATAATCCGTCGGTAAATGATTTTTAATTTAATTTTTATTTATTAAATATCCATAAGAATTTCGTCGCTAAGTCCGTCGGAAATGATCCGTCGGAAAATTGTGTCCGTCGGTGATCCGTCGGAAATTAACCACGCCGTCGGCGATCCGTCGGGAAAGTAAGCCGTCGGTGATCCGTCGGTAATATGAACCCCGACCACTGAAATACCGAGGACCTTTTACCGACGGATCACCGACATATTTGACTTTTACCGACGGATCACTGACGGATTTGGCCGTCGGTGATAAGCTTCTTTTTTATAGTGTTAAGGTTGGCTGTAGTTTTACATTTGTTTATTAAAAACTTTAAAAACATAAAATTAAGCTCCAAATTTTTGAAGATCCTATTTAAAATTACACATTTAACATGCTAAAAAACGGTTCCACAAGATAGTTTTTTAGCAAGTGTAAATAATAGTGTTAATATTATCACCTTTTTTTAACTTCCAACGTATCCCTCTTTAACGGTGACAAACAAATTTACTAAGCCACAAAGATAGGATCGTTGCTACACAGTGACTAATCAAGTGCGTGTCTTTATCTAACAGCTTAAGCATCTCCCCGTTTGCCACATCACTTTACCTGGTCGTGTCACGTGTCAATCCTACATCTATCTATCTATCTGCTCTTCAGTTTTCAACTTATAAATAAGTACTCATCCTCAGTCTTCATTTAATCAGAACGTATCGTCAACTACAAAACTCAGCATTTAATTATTTAGTTTTCAAAAGAAAGAAAAAAATTAAGCAACTGAAAATATGGCATCAGGTCAAGAAAAGAGGTCAGATTTGGACGCTAGAGCCAAGCAAGGTGAAACCGTCGTCCCTGGTGGCACTGGTGGCAAAAGCTTGGAAGCTCAAGAACATCTTGCTGAAGGTTTCTATTTATTTAAAACTAACAATCGCATTTTGCAGAATAAAAATGGGTATATCGTAACAAACAGGGTTTTAGAAACCACAAAATATTTATATAAAAATAACATAGCATGTTGTCATCCTTAAAGTCCATTTATCTTGGTACTGCTAAACTCACTTTTCTTGATAATATGTTTTTTTTAATATGGTGAATTCTTGATTAGGTAGGAGCAAGGGTGGGCAGACTCGGAAGGACCAGCTGGGGACGGAAGGGTATCAGGAGATGGGCAGCAAGGGCGGGCAGACTCGAAAAGAGCAGCTGGGGACCGAAGGGTATCAAGAGATGGGCAGTAAGGGCGGGCAGACTCGAAAAGAGCAGCTGGGGACCGAAGGGTATCAAGATATGGGCAGCAAGGGTGGGCAGGCTCGAAAGGAGCAGATGGGAAGTGAAGGATACAAGGAGATGGGACGTAAAGGTGGTCTGAGCACTACTGATAAATCTGGTCAAGACCGTGTCCAGGAAGAAGGTATCGAAATCGACGAGTCCAAATATCGAACCAAGACCTGATAGTAACAGCAGATGACTATATATAAAGAAGATGGATAGCTAACAGTAGTTTATCCATGCGGATATATAGATATATATAGATAACATATGTATGTGTGAAGTTTTCAGTGTGGTTTGTTGGTGTAGGTTTCGTATGGTGCAACTTTTTGCTGTGGTAGTAATATGAAGATCGGCTATGTGTGTGTGTACATATATATATAATGTTTGCTTTAGTGATGCCAAATTTTGTCAACAAGTAATGTTGGTTGATGGGACTATATACGATACATGGTAAATATGATCATCGCAAATTCTTGACATAGCGAATGAACAGAAATTCTTCGTATTTATGTTCGTTAGTTGAAAATTGCGTTTATTTCTGTTCCGTGGAACGTTACAAGTAAACATAATGAACAGATGAACAAAGAACAAACCACCTATTACTCTTTTCATTACTCGGTCATAATTACTCATGGAGAAAACAAATTTAATGATGTTTGATAAAGTAGTAATCAAATGAAAATATCTCCAAATATAAAATGAAATAAGCTGGTCTTTTCATTCAGACGGAATTCTAAAAAAAAAATGTACCATAATGTTCGATAAAATTATCAAACAATAAATTGAATCACTGCTTTCATTTCCTTTTATATATCTGTATTTTAAATATTCAAATATGTAGATAATAATGGAAGGAATTAGTCCTTCTAATATGTTATAATTGATCCACCATTATCGCCTAATTTGTTGTAATTGATCCACCTTGATTGGATCTTCTCTTGTATATATATCTTTTGATTGCTCAATGAAAAAGTAACATTTGGTGATTAATCTTTATATGGTATCAGAGCAAACATCGATCACCATGACCACTAGTTCAAGCTCTTCCTCCACCGTCATCCCCACCCTTTCTCCCAACACACCCTCCATAACCTTGGTTCAATTCCTACCCTCTCTTAAACTCTCCTCCACAAACTATTTAAGCTAGAAAACCCAAATCGAATCCCTCCTTCATGGCTTGGATCTCTACTCCTTCATGGCTTGGATCTCTACAAATACATCGATGGCACTTGCCCTTCCCCGCAACCCACTGTCATATCTCTACTCCTCACGATGATTACCCTGCCTGATTTCGATAGGACAGGTTGCTATTTGGCGCCCTTGTTGGCACTCTTTCTCCACCCATAGTCCCTCTCGTCACCAACACATCTTCATCCTTGAAGCCTGGACTATTCTGTCCAACACCTATGCTAGTCCTTCTCGTGGTCACATTAAACAGCTCCAGCACCGCCTGAAAAACTCCACCAAAACCGCTGATCGAACTATCACCGACTACATGCAATCTGTCAAAACTCTTGTCGATGAACTCAACAGTTTAGGGAAGAAAATGGATGAAGAAGACATCACTGATGTTGTCTTAAATGGCCTTGATCCTAATTCTTACAAAACCATAATTGATGTTGTTCATGCTCGTGATACACCCATTTCCTTTCATGAAT
Source organism: Arctium minus (assembly GCA_954870635.1). Classification (NCBI taxonomy): domain Eukaryota; kingdom Viridiplantae; phylum Streptophyta; class Magnoliopsida; order Asterales; family Asteraceae; genus Arctium; species Arctium minus. Next base: position 6,933,112 of record OX941096.1, on the reverse strand, counting down.
TACATGAAAAACTTATAAATCACGAGCTATCTTTACTTCAGCAAACCCCTACAGTCACTATTCACCAACCGGTCACTGCTTTTGCAGCAAACAAACGACCACCAAACAAACCATGGAACAACCGGAATTCCAATCACTCATCTGCCCTCCTACCCACTCCTACAACCATCGCCCCGACTCGCCCGTTTCTTGGAAAATGCCAGTTTTGCTTCACCAAAAGTCACTCACTAACCTCCTGTTTTGCCTTTAAAAACAAATACCCTACGGTAGCTTTACCTTCATACCCGAAACCTACACACACCCAACCACAGGCTCATGCCATGACTTCCACGCAACCGGATCACAATCAAAGCTGGCTCTTCGACAGTAGTGCCTCTCACCATATCACTAATGATCTCAATGCATTGTCTCTCCATGCACCCTACGATGGTACTGATGAACTAATCATCGGTGATGGTTCGTCTCTTACTATTACTCATGTTGGCTCATTAATTCTTCGCTTTTCTGATACATCATTAATACTCACAAATGTTCTTTGTGTTCCTTCTATTTCCAAAAACATCATATCTATCTCTCGTTTATGTGTCGACAACCATATACTAATTGAATTCTTTTCCTTAAATTTTCTTATCAAGGACTTCAAAACCAAACAAACTCTACTCCGTGGGACAGCTAGTCATGGAGTTTATCAAGTTCGTTCCACAACTTCAGCCTCTGCTTTTCTTTCTTAACACAATAAGTCCATCTCTTGGCATCATCGACTTGGACATCCAAATTTTCAAGTTTTAAAGCATTTGTCTTTCTTTATTCCTACTATTACATCAACACAAACCAATTGTAATTCTTGTTGCATTAATAGAAGTCACAAACTTCCTTTTCATAACTCTTCTCTTACTTCAAATGCTCCATTACCATTGATATTTTCTGATGTATGGTCTTCTCCTATCACATCTTTTGATGGTCTCAAATACTATATTATTTTTGTGGATCATTTCACCAAATACATATGGTTATATCCATAGAAACACAAATCCGACTCCCTTATCACTTTCATACGTTTTCAACGTCTTGTAGAAAACTATTTTCAAACCAAAATCAAACAATTATTTTCCAACAATGGCGGAGAATACACCAAACTCACCTTTTGGCCTTACGCCATTACTACCGCCGCTTATCTCATAAATCGTCTACCAACACCCACCCTCAAAAACGAATCACCCTATTTTCGCCTCTTCCACAAAACACCAAACTATTCCAAACTACGTAATTTTGGTTGTCTTGCTTACCCTTGGCTCCGACCATACACAAAACACAAACTAGAATCTCGATCCAAGCCTTGCATTTTTGTAGGCTATTCTTCTTCCCAAAGTGTTTATCATTTACTTGACCCCACCACAAATAAAATATACACATCTAGACATGTTCAATTTATTGAACATGTGTACCCATATAACTCATTAACTCAATCTAGCACCTCTCCATCACCTGATCCAGATTCGTGGCTCCACATAAATACCATTCCTATACAATCTTCCCCCCCCCCTTCCTCAAACACCCAAAATAATACTTTGTTGCACAACCCCTCCACCAACTCAACTCCAAACAGCCCCATTAATGACTCTGTTCCTTCCCCAGTCATACCACCTTCAGTTCCCGATTCTATCCCCTCATCTCGTCCCACTAGAACTATCCGCAAACCCAACCTGAAATACCATAACAATGATTTTATTCTTTATCATTCTATCGCACAACCTTTTCCCGAACCACAAAACATCACTCAAGCTCTCAAACAACCTCATTGGCGTAAAGCCATGCAAGAAGAACATGATGCTTTAACTCGCAACAATACATGGTCTCTTGTTCCACCCGAATCCGCACCTAACCTAGTCGGATGCAAGTGGGATTTCCGAACCAAATTCAAACCCGATGGCACCGTTGAACGTCTTAAAGCACGCCTTGTTGCCAAAGGCTTCCATCAAAGACCCGGTCTTGATTATATTGAGACTTTTAGTCCCGTCGTCAAACCCGCCTCACTTCGCCTCATTCTCTCACTTGCTACCTCTCACAATTGGTGCCTTCGCCAACTTGATATCAACAATGCCTTCTTACAAGGCACTCTCACCGAAGATGTCTACATGTCTCAACCACCCGGCTTTACCGATTCATCTTTTCCACATCATGTATGCAAACTAAATAAAGCCATATATGGCCTTCGACAAGCGTCTCGTGCTTGGTATAATGAACTTAAATCTTTCCTTTTCTCCACTGGTTTCAAACCTACCATATCCGATCCTTCTTTATTCGTACACAAATCTACTTCATCTACCATTTACATTCTTGTCTATGTTGATGATATAATCATCACCGGTCCCAATCCTTCCAAAGTCTCTTCATTCATCACCTCACTTGCCAATCGTTTTTCTCTCAAAGACCTAGACAACCTATCTTACTTCCTTGGTGTTGAGGTACTACCTCATTCCAACGGTCTCTTCCTATCATAAGCAAAATATATTCTTGGTCTTCTCAATAGAGCTAACATGAGTGATTGTAAGCTGGCTTCCACACCATCGACCACATCACTTCATCTCACCACCAACGGCACTCCTTTAGCTAATCCTAAATATTATCGATCACTTGTTGGGGGTCTGCAATATTTATCACTCACTCGGCCCGATGTCGCATTTTCAGTGAATAAACTCTCCCAGTTTATGCACCGTCCCACGGTCAATCATTGGACTGCCTTAAAACGTTTATTACGTTACCTTCACGGGAGCATTCACCATGGAATATTTCTAAGACGTAACTCTTCATTACAACTTCATGCATTCACTGATGCTGATTGGGCGGACGACAAGCAAACCTATCGACGTACTACCGGTGATATTGTTTATCTTGGTTCATATCCAATAGCTTGGAGTTCAAAAAGACAACCTACTTTGGCGAGATTATCCACAGAAGCTGAATTCCGAGCCGTCGCTTCAACAACCACAGAAGTTCAATGGATCATTTCTTTATTATCGGAACTAGGTTTTAAATCCATTGTCACCCCAACAATCTTCTGCGACAATCTTAGTGCCATCCACTACTCCGCAAATCCAGTTTTTCACTAAAGGATGAAGCATTTAGCTCTCGATTTTCATTTTGTCCGTAAAAAGGTCCAAGAAGGCACCATCCGAGTTACTCACATCAAAGGCGATGATCAACTAGCCGATGCTCTCACAAAGCCCTTGCTAAAACATCGTCATCATGACTTACTTTCCAAGATTGGACTTGTCTCTAGATCGTCCATCTTGCGGGAGCATATCAAACTATAAATTGAATCACTGCTTTCATTTCCTTGTATATATCTGTATTTTAAATATTCAAATATGTAGATAATAATGGAAGGAATTAGTCCTCATAATTTGTTGTAATTGACCCACCTTGATTGGATCTTCTCTTGTATATATATCTTTTGATTGCTCAATGAAAACGTAACTTTTGGTGATTAATCTTTATAAACATTACCAAATAAAAAAATATCTACGTATAAAATGTGCTAAGCTCGTTTTCTATAAAAGAAGGAACTTAAAAAAATTTAATCTAACTAATAAATTTACATATATATATATAGGGAGAGGTTCATTTGAGAAATGGTAAATATATGAGAAATAGAGAATTAATCTTAGCCATTCATCTGGTCAACATTTGCGGCTTTGACCACGAAGCACCGGATAATTCCTTGTGTGGTCTATAGAAGGTAGAGGGGTAGTTTCGTAAAATACGCGGGATGAGTTCATATATGAATCTGTATGATTCACATATGAACTATACGTTCATATGTGAATCAGTTAATTAGTTCATATGAGAATCAGTTAGTTAGTTCATATATGAATCACAAAGGTTCATATATGAATCTGTTAATTAGTTCAACTGATTCATATATGAACCTACAGTTAATTAGTTCATATGTGAATCAGTTAATTGGTTCATATATGAATCACAAATGTTCATATATGAATCGGTTAAAAGAGTTCAAATGTGAATTACACTGGTTCATATATGAACATATATATAGTTCATATGTGAATTATACAGGTTCATATATGAACACAACCCGTTTATTTTGTAAAAATTACGAAAGTGTCATTCTATTTTTGGAATAGTCGCAACTTTTGACCAGTCAAAGCCGCAACTTTTGACTGGTCTGGTCAAAGCCGGAATATTTGACCAGTCAAATCCGATCTTGACCGTATGAATGACTAAGATTACTTCTCTATTTCTCATATATTTACCATTTCTCAAATGAACCTAAAGTTATATATATATCTATATATATATACATACTAGTGTACCCGCGCAATGCGATGCGATTGGAGTCTTTTAAATGTAAACGATTTTGAAGTTTTGGTAGTTTTGTTAGAGGAGATTTTAACGATAATATGATTTACATTTAGGGGATCGTTACTAAACGCTTACCCGGGTCATTTACTTTACCATATGAACTTGGTAATGGTCGTGACGTGAATCTTACCAAATAAAAGCAATGATAAGGATTTTGAACAAAAAAAAATTATCAATTCAAATGAATCTACAACATTCACCATTGTTCTCAAAATCCCAGACACGAGGAAAAAAAACAACAAAATGTCACAGAAGTTGGTCCTATAATTTAGAAATATGTTTGTGTTCAGAAGATGGCATCCTGATTGATGTTGTTCTAAAATTAAAGAACAGTAAATCCATGGCAAAAAGACTTCGTAAGACCTTGTTAATATGCAACAACATATGTTACAAAAGCATCCAAATTAAAAGCAACGCAATTTAACACATAAGTTGTAGCCCTAAAATGAGCAAAATTAGGAGCACTAAGCAATCTTATTTAATAGATATCGGGTAAGTCACCTTTCAAAGCAACTTCTTAGACATATTAGTAGTCACACGGGCTAATTGCATTACAAGTTAACATTTAACATTTGTTTTCAAACAAAGAGCTTTCATCCCATCAAGCTTTTAATGCTCTTCATTTTTAATTTAATGGGCAAAATGACAATAAAATAATTCTAAAAGATATTATTAAGCTTTTGCCCAGTGAGATATAAAACTTATACCATGTCATACATTGATAAGAGGATATATTCCAATAAAGCTTATTTTCTTAAAGAGGTGCTTTAGAACTATAGCAATTGTTTTCTTCATATAACTTAAACCAATGTCTTCCCTATTAATGGATAAATGTTTCATATTTTGATATGTATGAATTATGACACAATCCGAGGTCTAAACAACAAGTTTAAGGCGTCGTTTACCAAACGCTTACTTGGATAAGCGCTTACCAAGTTATATTATATGAACCGATGAATATGGCAATAACCAATAATATTACCTTACCTGGTAAGAGCGAAAGCAATGGTCGAGAGTTATTACCCGGTGAGTGAGGGCGACGGCTCTTACCCGGTTAACGCTTACGGGGTAAGTTTTTTTCCTACGATAACGTTTTAATGAACTAAAATCTTACCCGATAAGGTAAGTGATAGCGTCGAATTTATTCGGTAAGTGTTTACCAAGTAAATGTTTGGATAAACAGCCCCTAAGATAACATAACATCATATAAGGAAACAGAAATCAAGACAATCTACATAACATAACCAGGGCCGGTCCTAGGGTTCTTGATGCCTTGTGCGAAAATGTTAAAAAATGTCCCTATGTCTATTTTTTATGCAAATGAAAAAACAAAACATACGATTTTTTAAAGGGTTTGGAACCTAGTCAAATTAGGTGGCCCATCCTCATGTTGATTTTTGTTAATTATAAATTAAAAAAAACACAAAGGGGGAGATAAAAACCGAAACACCGAATTACAAAATATAGAATGATAAAAGGATAAACATGATTTAAGATCATACTTCCTTCTTTTCATGTTTTCCTTTTTCCAAATTGAAATTAGCATAATAGAACATTTACTTCAATATATGAAACTTTAAACTAAAAGATAAGGAAAACTATAGTTAGTTTTTAACTAATATAGTAAATTACATTGAAGTTAATGTCATAGTAAGTAAAGAGCAAAACTGTTAGATCAATTTTAGTTGTAACCTTTGTATTTATTTTACTTTGAAGGTATATAAACCCTTGTCTTAGTTGTTTTTAAAAAAACAGATTACTTTTGCATATCTTGGATACAATATTACTTTTGGCTCCACATTCATTTTCTCTCTCTAGCTTTCTCTCTCTAGAATCTTAAGATCTTAAGTTCACAATTGGTATCAGAGCAGGTTAGATTTTGAGAGATTTGAGAGTAGAGTACTAAATTTCGTGTTAATCAGTTCAATCGATTTTCTAATTCGTCAGAATTTTTTTTTTTAAGAAAATAGTTTTCTGGATTTTTTTTCTAGATCTATGTTGATTTTCTGAACGATTTTCAGTGAATTTGGATTCAATTGTTTCGGAATTCAGTGTAGAACATGTTTTGTTCTTGATTCGTGCAAAGATTTGATCATTTTGTAATCGAATTTGTCAATTTTGAATATTCCAGAAAAGTTCTCGAGTTTTTCTGTTCTTCACGAATTCTTGCTGATTTTTGGTGTTTGATCTATATTTGGATTAGTTTTGGATAATGAACCTGTTTCTAAGTGAATTCTGTGAGAGTGTTTTGAGAAATTTTGGACTTGTGTGATTTTCTTCGTTCGTAAAGTGGACAGAATCGATTTTCGGTTCATTCATAAGAGTTTTCGGGTTATTCATCAGGGTTTTCTGTTCTTTCTTCAAGTTTTTCGGTTCATTCATCTGGATTTTGTTCTTTTCGGCTAAGGTTTTCGAATAAGGTTTTTGGCTAAGGTTTTCGGCTAAGGGTTTCCGTTCTTTTCAGTATCATCTTCAACCGAGAAGCTAAGTTTTCGGTCACTTATATAACCGAAAAGTTTGGTTTTCGGTTTTCTCAACAACCGAAAAGCGTGGTTTTCGGTTCTTATTTTCTTCAGCCGAAAAGCTCTCTGCTACTATTCAGAATGTCTCTTCAATCTCAAGTCTATAAGAATGAGTTGATGATGTCTCTCGGGACAGATACACGTCCCCCTGTGCTTATTAATGAGAATGAGTATTCTCAATGGAGAGATCGATTTATTAATTTTCTTGAGAGACAACAAAATGGGGATTACATGGTTCGAGCTTTAACCAATCCTCCTTTTGAGAGACCTGTCAAGATCATTCCAGACACTGCTAATACTGAACAATCCACAATATTAAAGCCAGTTGATGAGTACAATGAAGAAGAATCTTTAAAGTACAACGGAGAAAGAATTGCTAAGTCTAATCTCATTCTTGCCTTGCCAAATCACATATATAATCGTGTAGATTGTTACAAGAACAATCTAATGCTCATGTGGACTCATTTGGAGAAAATCATGCTTGGATCAGTGGTGGCTACTCAACTTCGAAAAACAAGATATATGAACAGTTTTGAGGAGTTCAAAGCAAAGAGTGGGGAGGATTTGAAGACTGTCTTTGATAGATTCTGTGCAGTGATAAATGATTTATACAAGATTAGTGTGGAAAAGTCCCCGTTGGAAACAAACTTAAAGTTTCTGAATGCTCTTCAACCTGAATGGACAAAGGCATGTCATAGACTCCGTATTGATCCAAAGATTTCAATCATGCCAATTCAAGAAATGTTTGAAATACTCCTGAATGAAGAAAATCTGATTGTGGCAAAGAAAGAAAATCAAGAAAAGAAGAAGAAAGGAAAAGATGTAGATCCTATTGCTCTAATGACTGCAAAATTTACTGAGCAAGCTTTTGAGAATGCTTATGATGGGAATATTGATGATGAAGGAGAAGCTCTTCAAAGAGCAATGATCTTACTTTCTCAGCAGTTTGCACGAAAGTTTCCTAACCGGGCCAGCTCCAACAACAATCTTTGACTTTCATCTGGGTCAAGGAAGGTGGATTTTTCTGGGTCAAAGACTATCTATCCAAAGCCTGATCATCCAAAGCTTGTGGAAGAAAAGAGGGATGAGAAGAAACCTCCCACATGCTACAACTGTGGTAAAGTAGGTCATTACTCTAAAGAATGCCGAACAAAGGTGGTTCGTGATTCTACCTACTATCAAAAGAAGGCTGATATGTTGAAAAAGAAGGAAAATGGAGCTGTTCTCTTAGCTGAGGAAGAATCATTTATTGATTTCTCTGATAATGAAGAAGAAAAAGAGGAAACTGCAGCAATGTGCTTTATCGGTGATGATCAAACTGATGATGAAGATGATGATTCAACTGATGAGTCTGAGGTATATTCTGACTTAGAAATTAAATTCATTAACTCTCAGTTTGATATTATCATTTCTGCCTTGCAAAATTTTCGAAAAATGCTTAAATCTGAAAAGGAAGTGAATCAAGAAAAGTCTTATAAAATTGAAAAATTACAAATTTCTTTGGAAGATCAAAAATTGATTCTAAATGATACCAAAGAAAATTTGCAAAATAAAATAAATGAGTTGGAAAGTTCAAACAAGACTTATCTTGATTCATTGACTAGCTTGACCAATTCTAAAAATGAGCTTTCAAATAACATTGTTGATTTAGAAGAAAAATTATATATGAGAGCTCAATCTGAACAAACAATTAATATGAATAAACCTCGTAGTTATGAGTCCATTAAAGAAAAGTGGGGGCTTGGATATGAAAGTCCTAAATATTTAAATTTAGCCATTAACAAATCCCCCACTATATATCACTTTGAATATTTGAGACTTGCTCGTTATGCTCCCCAATTTATAATAGATTGGATGAATGAACAGCAAATCTTAGATATTGAGGCTAAGAGAAGAACGGAAAACACTAGAATGGAACTCCCATTTGTTTATTCGCGTGAAAATGCAAAATATTTTCCTGATCCTCAAAAGAAAAGGAAATCTGGAATATTCTTTAAATACAAACTCATCTAACAAAACAACTTTACCAAACGACTATTTTGATTCTTATATTGTAAACAAAAATGAGGATAGTGTTTCTAAAACATCTTATGATACTAAGAAATACGTTCCTCCTTTGATTTTAGAATCTAAAATTGTTGAGTTGGAAGATAAGATAGATGATGATTTTATTCAAAACAGTTTGGAAAAAGATATTTTTTTTACTGTTTTTAAATCTAGTTTTGAAGAGAATGTTATTTCTGAAAAACAAGTTTCTGGATTTTCTGAGGTTTCAGTTGAAAATAAAATGGGATTTTCATCAAGTGTTGGTTCTCGGTCCAAGCTAGAAACGAAAACTGGACTTTCTCGGTCTCAGTTAGAAACGAAAACATCAGTTTTCGGTTCATCCTTGGAACGAAAAACAGATTCTAACTCCTATCATTGTGATAATTTTATGACTTGTGCTACTGATGGTGAATCATATAAGTTGTCTGATCAATTGGATGATTCTTTGACTTTCAATGATTTTTATTTTTCAAAGAAAAGAAAAAGAAGACGGTCAAGAAAGTCTAAGAAGAAAGATAAGGTTAAGTCTGATAAATTTGATTCTGATTCTTTCTTTTCAGATCGGCCTTTGAGAAAGGAAATCAAGATGGAATGGCGGGTGAAGAATAGAAAATTAGATGATATACATGTATTAGATAAACGTGATGATACTTGTAATAAAAACACATTTACTAGTTTGAATAATGTTCAAAAATATTCTCGTGAGCAAATGTTGATTCTTCAACAGAATATCACATGTTTGTCTTCTCCATGTGATCTATCTTCTATTTCTTTACACATTTCATCTAAATGTACTAACTCTTCTTTGTTTCACTATGCAAAATCTTTTGTGAAAAGTACATTTTTCTTTAACAAACTCATGGAATGTTCTAATAAAAAGGGACCCATTCTGAAGTGGGTTCCTAAATCTTTGTGAGTTTTTCTACATGAATGCAGCCTAGTCATCTCTGGTATATGGACTCTGGATGTTCAAAACATATGACTGGCAATAAATCTTTATTGTCAAATTTTAAAGAACAGTCTGGAGGTCGTGTGAGATTCGGAAACAGAGACACTTCTTCTATTCTTGGCTATGGCGATCTTGTACAAGGCAACATAACGATTAAAAGAGTTAGCTATGTTGAAGGTCTCGACTTCAATCTCTTTAGTATTGGGCAATTATGTGATAAGAATTTGGGAGTCAATTTTAAATCAAAGAGAGTTACAGTCAAAGATGACAGTGGTAAGGAACTTCTTATTGGTAGAAGACGGTCAAATCTTTACACTATTGACTTCTCAACAGCCAAGTTCCCTTCCAAGACTTGTCTTCTTTCAAAGGCTTCAGTTCAAGAAAGCTGGTTGTGGCATAGACGACTAGCTCATCTCAATTTCAAGTACATTGATCGTCTTGCTAAAAACGACTCAGTTCGTGGTCTTTCGACTCTTCGATTTCAAACAGACAAACTTTGCCGAGATTGTGAGAAAGGCAAAATGAAGAAAGTTGCACACAAGCCAAAGCCTGATTTTTGCACAAAGGATATTCTAGAAATCCTTCATGTAGACTTGTGTGGCCCAATGAAGACAAAGAGTATTGGTAAGAAACGCTATGTATTGGTCGTTGTTGATGATTATTCAAGATACACTTGGGTTCGTTTTCTGAAATCCAAAGACGAAACCCCGGAGATACTCATCACTCTCATCAAAACTACTCAGACTAACAAGCAAAAGCCAGTCAAGATTGTCCGATCAGACAATGGTACAGAATTCAAGAACAACATTTTACAAGCTTTTTATAATGAACATGGCATCCAACAACAGTTTTCTGCCGCACGTACACCACAACAGAACGGAGTTGTTGAACGCCGCAATCGTACGCTTGTAGAAGCTGCTCGTTCCATGCTTGCTTACTCTGAACTTCCTATCTCTCTTTGGGCCGAGGCTATCTCTACTGCATGTTATACTCAGAACCATTCAATTCTTCATCGCAGATTCAATAAGACTCCATACGAATTGATGAATGGAATCAAGCCCAATATCAAATACTTCAAAGCGTTTGGGTCAAAATGTTATGTTCTGAACGATCGAGATAACCTCAACAAGTTTGCACCAAATGCTATGTTTGAAGACATGTTAAGCAAAGTAAATCTTCCAGAGACTGACATTTCTACAGAAAACAATTTACAGCTGGTACTTTATGTTGATCCAGATTCTGAGCCAGTTTCTTCTGTTATACCAAAATCTGTGAATATGACTGAGGCTGAAGCGTTTGAGAATTTCAGAGCATCTTACGAAAATATTATTGATGTGGATTCTGAAAATGAAATTGATGCCAAGTTTGAAAGCTTTTGGAAAGTCAAAGAAGAAGAAGAAGAAGATGATGATGATAGTGATGCTGATGTATTGTATGCAGATCTTTCATCTCAAGAAGTTAGATTTCCTTTTCAAGATGAACAGAATTCTCCACAAGATGATTTTTCTCAGATTCAGTCTGAAGCAGTTTCAAATCCTCTGTTTGTCTCTACAACTCTTATATCTTCTACATCAGTTGTCTCTGAGCCTCCAACAATTGTTTCTAATGTGTCTATTCCAGTCGTGATTCCACCTACCAAGATTCCTCATGCTCCAACAAGTAAATCTGATAAGTCAGTTGATCCTAATTATATGGCTCCTGATTTTATTCCAGAAAATCTTAGATCTTCAGGAATTCCTATTTCAAGGGAGCATAGACGACAAAGGTTTGAGGCTAGAGATATGAGACAGATGTTTCGAAATGTATACCTTGAAGACACTCACAGAAGTATTTTTGTGAAACACAAGACTTCTTTGAGTTTTGAGTTTTTCTTGGGCATTGAAAAAGAGTCTGATCTTGTTAAACAGAACTATTTGATGGCCATGAGGTATTTGAGACAAGGGAAAGAAACAGTATATTCTGAGAAGGGGATTGTACAAGTTAAATGTGTTTCCATGTTCAACATATTCAACATCTGGGTTTCTAATTTCACTGTTCAACGAAGAGACTGCAAAGACTATACCTTCACAGAAGCAGATTTTAATGAAGTTCATGTGGATGATATTGAGTTTTTATTCAATTTCTTCAGCTCTCTCAATGAACGATCAGATGATATGAATAGAGCCTTCAACACTGTCAGAAGACATATTATCAGAACAATTCGCTTTTATAGCTTATTTGATTTTCAGTTGGGTGTCGAAAATCATCAACCTACGGTCAACTTGCACAAGCCAAAACAGAAGCTCGACAACATTAAAAGTTTCTTATTATATACTGTTGTTGATGAACCGTATGGTGTGGTGTACAGAAATTTGAAGGGTCGTCATTGTTTTATGAGATTTGAAGAAGTCTGCAAGTATTCTGATGGAACTTTGAAGCTTATCAAGATGCATCTAGTTCAGAAGTTGAATTATGAAAAGCAGAATGTGGCAAACAGACAGAGATTCAATTTTTATCCACAAAAGGAAGGAAACAAGGAGTTACTGAGATTGGAGAAGGCAATTGATGTAATTCAAGACCGAATCAACTTTCGAAATGCTTTACGTCGCCTTGAAGCTCAAGTGGATATCAGAAGATTTTCTTGATTTTAGAGCTCGGTGCCAAAGGTTACAAAGGGGGAGATTGTTAGATCAATTTTAGTTGTAACCTTTGTATTTATTTTACTTTGAGGGTATATAAACCCTTGTCTTAGTTGTTTTTAAAAAAACAGATTACTTTTGCATATCTTGGATACAATATTACTTTTGGCTCCACATTCATTTTCTCTCTCTAGCTTTCTCTCTCTAGAATCTTAAGATCTTAAGTTCACAAAAACTAAGAAATTTACAAGTGTACACACTAAAGTCTAAATCTAATGTGGTAATGCCAAAACTTAAAGTAAACAAAAGTAAAAAAACAATGATTAGTTGTAAACACTACTACAGAAATGACTTTTTTAAACACACATTTTTTAAACGGTTTTTAAAAAAATTCAAAAAAACTGTTTAAAAAGGTGGCCGCGTTTTTTTAAGACTTTTTTTAAACGGTTCTACGGTTGTGGTACCATTTAAAAAAGTCATATGACATTTTTAAACGGTTGTTTTAAAAACCGTATAAAAAGGGATACATATTTCACACGGATAATTGAACAAAACCGTTTAAAAATCCGTCTAACTTTTTTACATGGTTTTTCATACAACCGTTTAAAATACATACATCTTTTTAAACGGTTCTCTAGAACAACCGTTTAAAAAAGGCCAAACAGTTTTTAAAACGCTTTCACTATCACAAAACCGTTTAAAAAAGCCTTTAAAAATTTCGGATAAAACCGAACTACATTAATGCGTTTTTATATTTTGATAGGTTCAGAACAATTTGGAGCGAAAAAGAACAAAACGATAATTTTTGACAGATTTGCGCAACTGTGGTGTTTTGATCATATCTCACTCGTCCGATCTCCGATTTGAGTTATTCAAGATGATCCGGAAACCCAACACACAGATCTACAATGTTCGTGTTTTGAGTTTTTTGTAATTTGGAGTAAATCTGGACCGAATCTGGAGTTGAAGTTGGGAGTACAAAGGTGGACAGAAAATGAATAAAAGAATTAAAGGTGCTTCTATAAACACAGAAGAAGATGTGGCAGAATGGTAAGTGTCGTGGGTTTGCATGGCTGTGGTTCTGAGATCGAGTCCTATGTGCAGCAGATGACCTTTTTAAACGGTTCAAAAACCGTTTAAAAAAGCCCCTGACTTTTTCAAACGGTGCCCTTTTAAACGGTTGTAAAACCGTTTAAAAATGTCCAAAACAACCGTTTAAAATACCTATTTCTGTAGTAGTGGAAATTCATAATCTATACTATTGCAAAGAAAAAAAAAGTGTCCAGTAAGGCAATATCACAATATGTTGTTATAGTTGTCCAATGTGCTCCAACTGTGCTAATACAGTAATGTGTTCATGTGCATTGCAAATTTCAATACGCAAAACAAACCGAACGAACATGAATGAGGGCTTGTTCGTGTTCCTTCATTTAACTTAACCGAACAAACAAACAAAGACGACGATAAATGAATGAAAATATTTGTGTTCTTGTTCATTTGTTTAACTTAACGGAATAAACGAACGGTAAACAAATGAAATTTTTTGTATTCTTGTTCATTCATAAAGAAAATGTGTTCGTTAATGTTTGTTTGTTAAGATGCTAAACGAACTAAACTTTTTGTGATCATATTCGTTCATTAAGAAAATTTGTTTGTTCATGTTTGTTCGTTAAGATGTAAATAAAAATCAGCTTGAGTTGTTGAAATGTTAACTTTCACCCATTCACGATGCGCATTTAGTATCCATCACTACCAGATCTTCGTCTGTTTTTATATTTAAAGTGTAGTCGTCTAATTCCCAACTTATTAAACCCTAAACTAGTAATAGATGACAACTTGATGCCCCCTTAGGTTGCACAGGTTGCACGTGGCCAGGGTCGTCCCTGAACATAATATAATTGAAGGTAAGATGAAGATAGTGTATTTCCATATTGTGGGTTGTTATAAACCATCGACTATTATACCTTTAAAAGATTAATGATCCCATATTAGTTACATTCTATCTCTTTTGTTGTCTTCCACTTGAATCAATAGTAGATCAATGTTTTCATTAAAAATCTAAGTCCCAAATGAGAGGTTTTAGATATTTTATCCTCTAGTCAAGCTTTTTCTTAGTCTTGAAAAGTCCAATATCATGAAGAATTGGCTTCAACTTCTGCACCCGAACTCAGAAGTTCCTAGAAGTTGCATACTGTCTATGAAATAATTGACTTCCGTTTCGAAAGAGCTTCTCTAACGGTCTGCACAACTTCTAGTTCCTAGAAGTTGCATAATTTCAAAATGGAGCCTTTGAAGTTGTTGATCATAGATGAAGTTGCCCACTTAAAAGAAGCAGAGTCCACCATTCCACTTCAACTTCCTGGAATAGAACAATTTTCTAAAAGCAGATGTGCAATGCATGTCTCTAATAGAATTAAAATAAGTTAACTCATCAACTTCTATAAGAATAAGATGAAACATACCAAAACACGTTTCTTTGATCCTCATTTAAGTCGAGTTCATCATAGAAACCGTCATAGTAGAACTTCAATTTCCAAATCCCGAACATAGTACATTGCCATAAATTAAATGGGTGCTTCCAAGTACATAATTAACAAAAATTTTCTTTTGACTATGGTTTTTTTATAATAACATCAAGATATGAAAGATTTTCATAGAAAAAGTTCCGAGCCAAGACTAAGGGGTCATTTACCCATTCCACGTAAACGCTTACCGATAAAACTCGATACACTAACTTACTGTATCGGGTAAAATTGTAATAATCACAATGGTATTGTATACAACAATTTACCCAATAAACGCGTACACGGGTAAGAGTTGTCACTCTCACTTACCGGGTAACGCTCTCAATCTTTAACATCGCTCTTACCGGGTAAGATTCTTTGCTCTTGCCATGTTCATCCGGTAAGATAAATGCCCCGGTAAGCGCTTACCGGGTAAGCGCTTACCGGCCCCTAAATGTCAATTTAATTTTGGCGTTAAAAAACACGAGGTTTTGACATTCTAAAATTTAAAAACAACTTCATTTTTGTGAGTGGGCAACGAAGCCATGATAGAAAAACACACCTTAGAGAATGAAGGGGAGAGAGAGGATATGTTATGTAGACATTAACTTTGAGAATGAACAATTTCAGGCATGTGTTTTGTGGAAAGAAGGCAAAGGGATGGAGTTCATAAATCCTTCATTGGATGATACATTTTCAAGATATAAACTAAGAAGATGCATGCAGGTCACCGTGCCATGTATCGAAGAAAAGTGGAAACAGAGGCCTTCGGTGTTGGAAGTTTTAGCTATGCAAAGAAATGAATATGCAAGTGTGCCTATACACAGAAGACCTGCTTTCTCAACAAATAAAATGACACCTGCTTTCTCAACAAGTTTTAACTACCACTTCCCAATTTTGACCTTGTTGAGTTGTATATATAACCATGTTATAAAACTCATTCTTAGATAATATTAGGATCCCTTCAATCTTCATTCCTATTTTTAATTAATGCAGTCAACACTATAACCACAAACAAACACATGAATAAACGGGATTTAAAAAAAACCTGATTCAAAGTGTAACGTATAAACAAATTATATTAGGTTCCATGGAAGAATAATACTCGCAAACAAGCGTACTGATCGAGTGATTTGAGAACGACGATGTTATATAAACATATAAATTTGGGGTTTCATGTAAGAAATATTCATAAAATGCAGTGGCAGTGGCAGTGGCAGTGGCAGTGGCAGTGGCAGTGGCAGTGGCAGTGGCAGTGGCAGTGGCAGTGGCAGTGGCAGTGGCAGTGGCAGTGGCATCTTAGACAATTAGACATCATCCACCTCTTTTCTCAGAAATAAAATTTTGCAATGGGTAAGGTAAGTGACCCGATAAGCGTTTGGTAAACGACCCCTAAATTGCTAATTAGGAACATAGAATACCGCTCAACGTCTAGGTGCCTAACTATGGTCGTAGGTCATGTCTGATTGAAATGCCATTTTAACAAGCAGGTGACCGCTTAAACATCCTAATGTTTAGCTCACTGTTCCAAACTAATTCACATTACAGTTCCAAACTGGTTTTACCATAACACTTCTAAGTATACTTTTTCTTCGTAAAACTACGGTTGGTGCAATGTCCATCTCCTGCTTAATATCCGAACTCAACCCGAATGATTTCCCCCAAAATTTTGATGTTGATTCCCAACAATTTCCAACTGGTAGGATATATGTTTTAACAATCATTAAGCTACAAAAAAAATTAAGAAAACTAATGAATATGTTTTAGCGGTCATCATATTATTGTTGGCATATCACTGGATGATTACATTTTAAATCAAACACCTTTATAGCAGCAGTACGTTACATTTGGATGGAGATGCTTAAATAAACCAACAATGTCGACGTTTTCAGTGGAATGAATGATCTGATCAAAGAGAGAAAAACACATTTATTGAGTTTTTTAACGTATAAACAGAGTATTTACTTACGTATAAGAGATTATGCATGTTAAAGAAAAAAAATCATCGCATATACAAAATTGCAAACAGATAATGATTCCTAAGTGGCCTTGTTTATTCATATGATCATCATGGCAAATATTAAATTCTTGATTATTTCTTTCAATAACATCAAATTTGGGTCTAACCTTGAAAGATGCAAGAGCATGCCACATTACTACCAGCAAAAGACACAGAGTATGTGCCATTTTATATTTGGAACATGATTCCGATAAGCCAATGGGAAGAACCTAAATTGTTACGATAAGAAAGATGGGCATGATAAACCTAGTCTACCAAACATCCTTATGAAATGATAGATCTATATTAATGCACCATGGTTAAAGAATTTACTCTTTCCAAGTATAATTAAATGTATATCTTGCCGCCACTTGCTCAAGGTAAACCCTTGGAAACAGAGGTATCTCCCAACAAGGTCATTGACAAAGTTTATCTCATTTAATAAAAGACAAATTGGTTGGCACCTTACACAAGTCTCTCTCTCTCTCTATATATATATATATAGAGAGAGAGAGATCTCTCTCTCTATATATATATATATAGAGAGAGAGAGAGAGATGCAAAAATGTGTGTATGTATAATAAAGAGTTGCTACAACTTAAATATCTAGCAGAAAACTCTAACCAACTACTTGCTTTGCTATAAAAGCATCAAGTGTTGTTAGCTTGTGTTTGAGAATTTCTTATACTTTTAACGTGCTACCATCTTTGCACATCATACCATTATGATAGAAAATCCATGTTTGGACTCCATTTTTCCTAAAAGAAAGCCAATCATACAAAATTCGGGAGATGTATCTAAATTGTCCAGTTTTCTAACACCATAACCGCCTAACACAATCCTCAATGTACAAATAGCTTAAAAACACATACACATAAAGTATTAGTCTCAGAAACAAACTTACAGGCTCAAAATTGAAACCCTTCCTGCTTCCCCTCGTTCCATATGCAACTAGTTATCATATCTAGGACGGGAGTTGGTCATAAACAGGTTGATATTTAGTCATTGCTCCAAAAAATTAGACCTTCGCAGTACATAATTTAGGGGAATTACTCCAAATACTTCAAATCAAAATCTACCAACTAATAAGGGGAAATTAGGGGAAGATTGATGAAAAACATACCCGAATTAGGCAGTGAGGAAGTGAAGGGGATTGGAGTAACAAATAAAGATCGGAGAAGCTATGGAGATTTAAAATAACTCTGATCTTCGGTGGTCTCACTCTTTCTCCATCTCACACCATTTATATACAACGAAGCAATGGAGAAGGAAGCGTATGAAAGCTTCCATTTCAGGAAGAAAGATAGAAGGGAAGTGTATGAAATCTTCCATTTCAGAAGAAAGGTATGGTATGAGGCGTGAAGGGTAGAAGGGAGAGGTCAGAAAGAATGGTTGCGTACTCTAGGTATTGGCCGGTCCTTTATGGTTGTGTAAAATAAAAGGGTTTTCACTTGTACATCATGCATATCAAGTTGTTTTTTAAGAGTTTTTGGCTTTTATGCATTAAATAGCAATACCTTATGGATTGTGAGTTGTATTTAAGACTTTTGCTTAAATGCATATTAAGGTAGTGTATATATATATATATATATATATATATATATATATATATATATATATGATTAGGTTCATTTGAGAAATGCTAAAATATATGAGAAATAAAGAAATGATTCTAGCCTTTTATCTGGTCAACATTTGCGCCTTTTGACCGTGAAGCACCGGATAATTTCTTGTGTAATCTATAGAAGATAGAGGGGTAGTTTCGTAAAATACGTGGGACGAGTTCATATATGAACCTGTATGATTCACATATGAATTATATGTTCATATATGAACCAATGTCATTCACATATGAATTCTTTTAACTGATTCATAGTTAATTAGTTCATATATGAATATGTTAATTAGTTCAACCAATTCACATATGAACCTACAGTTAATTGGTTCATATATGAATCACAAAGGTTCATATATGAATCAGTTAAAAAAGTTCATATGTCAATCATACATGTTCATATATGAACTCATCCCGTGTATTTGTAAAAATTACGAAACTGTCCTTCCATTTTTGGAAAAGACGCAATATTTGACCAGTCAAAGCCGATCTTGACCGAATGAAATCCTATGATTATTTCTCTATTTCTCATATATTTACCATTTCTCAAATGAACATCTCCATATATATATATATATATATAGATAGATAGATAGAGAGAGAGAGAGAGAGAGAGAGAGGTGGGTTCAAATGAAAACTCATCTTTCATTGTGCACATAGGAACAAATCTTAACCATTGATCAAAACTTAGAAAACTAATCAATGGCTAATACATAATAAGGTTAATTGAGAAGTGATTAAGAAGAAAATTGGAAATTTGAATCGGCGCCTACCTTGTTTGACTTTTTATTTTATTTTTTAATTAAAAAAATTTTACCCCCTTAAACTTTAAAATAAATTATCTTAAAAATTATTAATATTTTAATTAAACAAATTACACCAAAAAAACGAGAACTTTGTGTTCTTCGATACGACATCCATCTCGATATAGTTTTTTTTTTCATTTTAACCGTTTTTTACGTGAAATTCTATATATGTGTTATATTCATTATGAATATGCATGCACGTCCTCGGGTGTCCATATTCAATATGAATAACAAAGGTGAACGCTTATTCACTATTCATGATGAATAATACAATATTCAGAATGAATAATACACCATTTAGGATGAATAATATATGAATGACCTGTGAAGGTGTAAACACATGGCGCACTCTCTTTTGTTTCCCAATTCACAACCGAAATTTGGTTTAATTCAATATGAATATGTATGAGCATCCCCTGATGTCCCACATTCAGTATGAATAACAAATGTGAACGTTCATTCATTATTCATGATTAATAATACAACATTCATGATAAATAATACACGAATTCATGAATCGTGAATTATTCACCCTAAATGTTGTATTATTCATCCTAAATGATTTACATGAATGACCCGTGAAGATGTGGAGACGTGACACACTCTTTTTTGTTCCCTGGTTCACAACGGAATTACTCGATAGGTTCTCGATTTGTCTTGTTGGGTGTTGGGTTACGGTGCTGAAGAAACGCGATGCCTTACGACGTTGAAGAAAGTGTTGAAGAAGGTGATGTTGAGTTACATACTTACTGTGTCGAGGTGTTGTACAGACTTGAACGTACATAAAACTATATTGAGATGGATGTCATATCGAAGAGCATGAAATTCTCGTTTTTTTGATGTAATTTGTTTGATTAAAATATTAGTAAATTTTAAGATATTTTATTTTAAACTTTAATTGGATAAAAGCTTTTAATTAAAAAAGAAAATAAAAGGTCAAATATGGTAGGCGTGAGTTTAAATTATCTTCCATTTTTACACCTAAACATTTTAAAATTAAAAACTCTATTTAATATGAGTTGTTGGATCAATAGAGATGGAGTGGTTGGGATCTATGTCCACGTGCACAATGAAAATTAAGTTTTTATTTGAACTTTCTTCTCTCTCTCTCTCTCTCTCTCTCTATATATATATATATATATATAGTGGAAGGATATTTTGCAACCCTTAAAAAGGTTGCAACCTTTGCAACCCACATCTTAACTGTTGGATTCATGATCGACGGTTATTTTATTTTTATTTTTCTCTTTTTTTAATTAAAAATATTATGCCCCATATTTTTTATAACCGCCGATCATGAATCCGACGGTTAAGATGTGGGTTGCAAGGTTTGCAACCTTTTTAAGGGTTGCAAATGAACCTCTCCCTATATATATATATATATATATATATATATATATATATATATATATATATATATATATATATACGAGGAAGGATATTTTGCAACCCTTGAAAATGTTGCAACTTGTGCAATCTTCATCATCACCATCCATTTTTGGATTAGTTTTTTTTTTCATTTTTTTTTTCATTTAATCGAATAAAGGGTAAATATGTCAAATTGTGTTTACATTAATTTTTTAAATTTTTTTATTAATGATGCGTATCATTGTAATCCTGAATTTAAGGGGTTTGAATTTTAATGAGATAATGGAAGTTTTTTATGGTAGTTATTATTTTCCAAAATTTCAATCATCTTCTTCATCTTGATCTTCATCAGTTCTAAGCATTGCCGTCATTGTTTTTGTCTTCGTCGTCTTCCAGAATTGTTCATCAAGTATTCAATGGACCAGCATTCACCGAAGATGGTTTCGATGATGCCGAATATGGTTTCGATGATGCCGTAGATGGTTTCAATGATGTCGTAGATGGTTTCGATGATGTTGAATATGGTTTCGATTCAATGATGCCGAAGATGGTTTCGATGATGCCGAAGATGGTTTCGATCAATTAAACGAATTTATAGGCACATATAGGAGATTTATGATTATGTATGCATGACACTAGTTATTTACGATCAACTAGTCATGACACCCAATTCATATATAATACCTTTCATGATTAAATATGCATGACACACCCCTCATATACCATGAACTGTTGAAAGTTTTATGCAAAAATGAAAAATGTTTGGCTAACTATTGAAGCATATCCCATGAAATGGCTTTCATTGCCTTAATGAAATCTGTAAGTATTTTCCCAACTTTATGCAGTCACTTTCTTATAGTTTAATGAATATTGTTTGCATGAATTGTTATTCATGTACAGGTAATATATGATCAAGTTGGCATGACACACTATTCATATACCAATACATGTACATGCAAATTGTTTCGTGCATACATACACTTAAGTAATAATAGTTTCATGCATATGTTTCATGAATTTATATTCAGATATAGTATTTTGGTACTCATCAATTCCTGTTATTATGAATCTGCTTAAAATACTAGCACCACCTTGTATCTGTTGTAGATAGGTACACCTCTATGTACCTCCTTTGTATTCTACATACACCACCACCTTATTAATGATTACTTTTTTCAATTTAATAATAACAATATCAAAGAATAAATGGTTGATCTCTCTTCCAAGGCCTCCACTTAGTTATGCTCCGGCGAATTATCGACTTCAATGTCGTTGTTTTCTAGTGGTGACCGGAGGTTTGTCATCAAAATCTAGGAGAATTGGGGAAGAAGGAGTGTTCTTGAAGCGGGAGAAGGATTATTTGAGCATGATTCGCTTGCTTCTTTTTCGAAATGAAACCAAGAAAAACCCTAGATATGAATTAATCAGGGGTTTGGGGGTTGTATGAATATCGTATTTCTTAAACTCATCTCGATTTCCATCAGCCATCTTCAAGATTTGCCTCCCAAAATTGTTTGTGAATTGTTATTGAAGAGTAATTGGAAACTGAATAATTGAGGAGGAGGATTTTGTGGGATTTGATCGTGATGAAGATATGTTGATAAGATTACTCTATATTTTCCTTTTCCTATTCTTCCTATTTTACCCTTTGGCGCTAGTTTTTTTCATCAAAAATTAAATTATTATTATTATTGAAATTAATTATGATTGCTAATCATCTTGACCGTAGGTTTCTTAATCAAGGGCTAAGAGGAAGGTTGCAAAGGTTGCAACCTTTTTTAGGGTTGCAATTTAAAGCACCCCTCCATATTTATATATAAACTAATCTAAACAATGTTAGAAAATTGTCTTTTCTAATCAATGGTTGTATTATTTATACTAATAATTATATTAATCTTGTATTGGTGGTAAATGTTTATTCTAGTCCCTCAATTATGACTCAATTACAAACTCAATTACAAGCAGGTCGGAAGACGATATCGTCTCTGTAACCATGGGTAGCTAACTATAAATTTGTAGTTATCTCTTTCCTTAATTATCTTGATGCAAAAACTCGCCTCCTCTATTCTTTCATTGAATGCAACATTAATTGGAGATTTTAACACAAAACTCTAACTCCATCATAATTGCTTGGCATCAAAGAGATTATTGGAAGTATTCATGGCTTCATCTAGTAAGACAATCTCAAATGCTCCTACACGTTTGTTTTACTATTCATTTTGTAAATTAAAACCTTGGATGATTTCATAACGTTAGCCCCAAGTATTTTAGATGTAAAAGTATTGTAAAAGAAACCAAGTCAAAATACCAGAATTCTTCTGCAATAGAAGCATCATTGAACTAGAGCCAAGATCAGAAGACGTTAGCAAGTAGAGAGCGCCTAACAAGAAGATGATATCAGAGAGGCAGAGCCTCTGTCCACCTCTACTCCATTGCTCTAAGTTCAACATGATCAAACTTTCTAAGTGTATTCTGCCTATCGTAGCCCGAGACGATAGCTAGAAGTGATTATTTTACATTTACACATGGAGCTTCTACATTGGTCATTGGATAGTGCCTTGACTTTCCTTATTCTAGACTATATATAGGAGATTTGTTTGTTTCACAAGATACATTTTCCACGCATTCAATATGCATATTTCTAGCTAGTGATAACAATCGAGAGAGAGAGAGAGAGAGATTTTTACACACACTAGTGAGTGTTCTTGGTGTATTCTTCAAGTTCATGTAATCTCTGAATTCTAAATCAATATGATGAGATGGCTACTCAATTTGTTTATGTTTCAACTTTCATCTATTTACTGTTTTAGTCTACTTGTGATCATTACTTATTGCTTCCGTTCAAAACTTTGAAGTATTGATCATTAACAAAAGAGGATCCTATAATTGGTATGAAAATAGATTGAGTAGATTTAAGCAAAAGATCAATTCTCTAATGATTTATCCTCTTTTGGTAGACTATTTCTTCTACAAATTCGTTTTTCAAGCATAAATCCCTGTTGTAAAGTTTTCTTGACCTTGTTCATAATTCTGTGAAATTAGGTGATTATTCCTCGGTTTGAGAACAAAGAGTGTATTAGTTTCTTTATTTTAGTTTGACTCCCTATTAGTTTTAGCAGATCTAAATCATCAAATTCATCTTCAATTTTCAATCCCTGTTTTTTCTGTGAAAATGGCAAACTGGAATATAGCCTATATCTATATTTCTGGTTCTCAAACCAAACCTCCAACCCTTCTATGGGAAGAATATCCCCAATGGAAGATAAGGATGGTAAACTTCTTTGAAGGTATGGACAAAGAGCTTTACAAATCTATTGTGAATGGTCCTTACGTCCC
Organism: Arctium minus; assembly: GCA_954870635.1. NCBI lineage: Eukaryota > Viridiplantae > Streptophyta > Magnoliopsida > Asterales > Asteraceae > Arctium > Arctium minus. Next base: position 6,908,966 of record OX941096.1, on the reverse strand, counting down.
AATGGTAACAGTCCCTCGTGTTCAGCAACTACAACTGTTGATCCAAACTCTCAGTGATTTGATAATGACCCTTTAAAATACTTAGTGAAAATTACATCTAATATCTGTATGTATTAGTGTTTCACCATCATTGATCATATACTGAGTCTGTTCAGTATCGCTGATGAATCTCCAATGTATTTTGTTAAATGTAATCCCTGAAGACAAGTTTCACGACAAAGACGTTCATCACTGACATTGAAGACAAAGTTGATGAACAAGTGACGAGTCTACTCATTATTTGATGCAGACATCAGTGAAACCAAGACAAGTCCACAACACGCGAAGAAATACAAAGAAAAGGTTCAGCGATTGTTGGCCTTTATTCAGATTCCCTAAAGAAAGAATCCATCAGCGATCGATTATCACAAAGTTTACGCTCCAAGTTTCTTTTGTCTTATCTTTGCACACAAAGTACAATGTGTCGGTAGAGTCATACATCTGCAGCAGATAGTACAACAACTCTGAATACTACATTGTTCACCATTCGTCCAAAAGCATGTCGCTAAAAGACAGAGGCATGCAACCAACCAAATGATGACACGTGTAAAGTACCCCTGCCATGCATTTAATGCATAGGGTATAAATAGAAAGGTTAAGCCTCACTTTGAAGTGTCGCCTTCTATCCCTTATCTCTTGGTAAACCAAATAGAAACCCTTGCTTTCTATATTTCTCTTAACTTTTCTCTCAAGTTCTAAGTGCAAACCTCTTAGTGTTTCTTGAGTTTGTTTAGATTAGGTTTACTTAATCTTATTCTTCAACAAACTGTAAATTGTGATTTGAGTTATCAATAAACAATTTATTAAACCATAAAAATTTAAGTTTGTATTCACCCCCCCCCCCCCCACACACACACCTTCTACAAACTTGTTAAGCACCGTGGGGACCAACAACAACTACAGATGAAGTTCCTGCAGGAGTTGTTCCAAAAGATCTTGAGTCATGGTCTGAAGAAGATCCAGAAAAAATGGAGATAGACCACAAAGCCAAAAGGCTGTTGATCATGGTTATCCCAAATGACATTTTTCAATCCTTGGATGCATGTGAAACTGCAAAAGGAATATGGGATCAATTAGCCAATCAACTCAAAGGTGGGATCAAGACTAAGAAAAACATAAGGGCTCAGTGCATCAACAAGTACAACTGCTTCTCTACACTACTAGAGGAATCTCTGCAACAGATATATGACAGATTCAATACACCGGTAAACACATGCAGAAAGTGTAGAGTCCTTCGAACTCAAGAAGAGAACAACAAACTGTTTCAGAAGAGATTGAATGAAGAATGGTTGCAGTTGTCTATGTCACTACAGGTCATAGAAAATAAAATCAATACAAAATCTTTACACAAAGTCATAGAAAAATTAGAGAGTTGGTTCACTCTCTAAACCTCCTCGATTTAGCAGAGACAACTTTTCTCTCGGAAAAATCGAATGATTCTCTTTCTAGAAGGTGTAGATCCCACTATACCTGAATATGTAGCACATGGACCCTATGAACCATTTGTTATCATAGCTGCAGTCCCTGCCACTGCAACTACACCTGTTGTTCCTGAAAGACTCGCTCCCAAAGAAATAAGACAATGGAGTGATTAGGACAAGAAAAAAGTAGGACTAGATGCAAAGGCTAAAACCATTATCTCAATAGCCTTTCCTGATGAAGTCTTCCATTCCATCATGCATCTGAAAACTTCTAAAGACGTGTGGGACACTATATGTGTAACGCCCTCAATTCTGGAAATTGCAACCAATTTAAAATTTTCTAAATACATCGATAATTGCTTCATCTACAATCACAATTTAAGATTTAACCTCAATACACATATTCATTCTATACATACAATCTACTATAAGGACGGGTGCTACTAAAACCCAATAACAGTTACTATCTCCAACCTGCAGAAGACTTCACCAACTACTTACTCTTGTGAAAAGCTAAGGCTCAACTCTTCATAGAGCTGCTAGAATCCAAACCCCCAACTGAAACCTGATGCACATGCCGACAAATAAAAAGGTTAGGCTTAACGCCTAGTGAGCTCAAGAGTTTTAACATGAATGAATATATTCTTAAAAGAAAGGAATTCAATTCAAATCAAGATCTTTCGAAATGGTTTACTTTAGAAATGGAAACGACTCGCTTCCCCCATAATATGCTTCTTTAAAGACGACGCTCCCAGAACAAACGTTCTTTATAAACGATGCAACCCATAACTCACCCAAAATGGGATTATAATTCGACACCCAATTTGTGAAAACGTGAATAACACTTCATATTCCAAAACACCCAAAACACGGGTGGGGCATAATACTCGACACTTAAATGACGGAAAACAACCCATATAGATATGATACATCATCGAAAACATGGAACTGAAACTTAATACTCAGGCGACCATAGAATGGGATGAAATCCAAACATTAAAGCATGGACAATTAAAATATCCAAAATATTGTTGGCCGACAACGGGGGAGACCCGTATCCGTTGAGGGTGCAGGAACACAAAAGTATGTCACCCTTACAACGTTAATCACATGACACCTCATGACATAAAATGCCCAAGTGTCCCTACGACTTCTTGACAAGTTTCACCCAAAGAGACAGTTGACCTTGGTGACCGTTACAAAGAACTCCACCCCGGAGGCCCGGCACACTTAAAGACTACCTCTCAGGCATTACTTCAAGCGGCGGAGGTCCTAGTGCCTACCTCCCAGGTAGCACCTCCAGACTCAACCCTCCTAGTGCCTACATGTAAATTTCCTGTCGTAAAACATGGGTATCGGAGTCCAACCCCGAAATACCCAATTGACCATCTAAAACAGACCGACTTACGTGCCTATGGATCCAATGCAACACATTCTAATATTACATGACTACAGATGAATGACCAACGCACCCGCATGTAAAAATCATTAATATGCAATAAGATGCATTAAGATGTAAATCGTAGATGAGACTCTACATTGAGCCACTAAAACTAGACAAATGTCCTCGAGACTCTTTTAAGTCAAAACCGAGCTAAAATGCTCTAAATACCGTTTGGCCAACAAATAATGATTCCCAAATAATAAAACACATTTAAATAGCATTTATGCAGACGCATACCTCAAAGAGGTGATTAACCCAAAACTCGACCCGAATTGGGACATATCATTTTCCAAATGGTTTATGAACTTAAATACTTCACAATGTCGTACGTCATAAATTAGACTTCACAAGTACAAAAATCATCGAAGATGCATAAATCATAGAATAAACTTTACTTGTACAAAATCACCAAGAATACGTAAATCATGCTATTTACTCGTTGAAATATTCAAAACCCAATATGAGCATTCTATGAGATTAAAACAACCCAAGTCTACCAAATATGAAAACTTATCAAAATACTCACACTTTGACAATTACCAAGTAAATCATATTTTTACTTCAAAATACACATTTTGGCATGTACATAGTTTTCACAGAGCATCTTGAACTCACCTTGCTAGATTTAGGCTAAATCTAGATTTTACCCCAACTTGAGCTTCCTTGAAGAAATCCGAACCTTCAAGCCAAATCTTCCAAAAAACCTAGATCCACAAGGGTCCAACCATAAATAATCACATCCAACCATATAGAAACATTCCCCAAACATTTTACATCAAAACCTCCATTTTGGTCAAAGCCTTAATTTTGACCCAAAACTTCCAAAATCTTACAAACCGAAACTGAAGGAATCAAATACTAGGAAACCATCAATGGAGAATTTATATCACCTAATATGGTTTAGAAATGGAGAGGATAAACTTACCACTTAGGTTTTGGTGAAAACCTAGAAAACCTAAAAACGAGCTTGAGGTTGAAGATGAAGATGGAGATGGTGAATCCTTTACCATAGTTTTCAACTTTGCTACATGATGGTGTTTCCTCATCATAAAATACAAGGATTTGAGCCAAAGGTAATTTAGGGTTTGAAGGGGAAAGAAGGAAAACGATTTGGGAGAGAATAGGAGGAGTATGGATGAGAGGAAATGAGACAAAGGCTGAAAATCCCATCTTCACAGCAACCTGCACCCTTTGTGCGACATTGACCATGCGACATTGCCCTGGGCAATGTCGCTGGTCATAGTTGCTGGTATGTACCAGCTCACGGTACACCCCATATGACTGTGACAGTGCAACTGTGACTCGTCATAGTCGCCGGGCATTGTCGCGGGACCTTTCCGGAGCCCCGAAACTCGACTCTTTCACTGCCAAGACTCCCGATACTCCAAGGGACTTTAAACAATACATTTCCCAACAAAACCCCACTGTTAACAAGTCGTAGAAACGTTCGTGTGACAATTACTTACCGAAAACTACGGGTGTTACAATATGTGTTCAGTACGAAGGTACCACTAAAATCCAAGAAACCCGAAAGATCAACATGATAAGACGGCATGAAAGTTTCATTTGTGGTAAGAATGAATCCCTATATGATGTTTACCAGCGATTTAACTGTTTAATCATTGATCTAAGGACTGTTGGTAGGACATATTCTCATTCTGAGGTCCTCACCAAATTCTTGGAATGTCTTCCTAAAAGCCGAGACAGTTATTCAATGTCTCTCAAGCTGACCAAAGACTTAATCATCTTTCTCTCAGTACTCTTTATGGGATTTTGCTAAATTATGAGAAATCATATCATCTGAAGAAGAATCTTATTAAAGATTCCAAATAATCCAAAAGCACTCATGTTGCTTTAGTCTCTTTAGAGATTATCGCATCTCAGCGATCTACTCTTACTATCACTGAGTTGGATTCTGACTCAGAGAATCTATCAGACACTGACCTTTCAGAGTTTGATGAATCTCTAGCACTCTTGACAAACTCTTTTAAAGATTTGCAAGAAAGAGCAATTTCAGAAGAAATAAACCTCTCTCCCTATCTAACAAGCCTAAATCAACCTATGTTGATAAGGCAACTGCTACTTGCTATAACTGTGAGAAAGTTTGCCACTTTTCTAGCGAATGCAGGTCAAAGAAAGTCTTTAAACCTTCTTCGTCCAGAAAATCCAGCGATGACAAATATCTCATGTTGAAGGAAAAATATCAGAAGCTGAAAGGCTTCAAGCGAAAAGGTAAAGGTCTTATCGCTGAAGAACACGACTGGGTTGAATCAGAAGAATCAAGTTTTGATGAAGAAGATGTCGCTAATCTCTATCTCATGGCCGAGATTAAAGAAGAAGTGAAAGAACCATCAGGATCATCCACAAGCTTTATCTCCTCTCGGGTATCAATCTCTAATGATCCCTCACTTTCTGAAGCCGAGAGACGTCGCGTAGTTGATGTATTGACGATTGCTTTATGCAATGCACTAAATGGTAAAATAGTAGCTGAAAGCAAAAATATTGATTTAACTGAACAGCTTGAAAAATGCCATTTAAGGATCAAGTAACTAACTCTTTTAGAAGAAAGTTTAAAAGATCAAGTCATTGTTAATGAGACATCAGCATTGAACGCGAACAAGCTATCGCTTCTCTCAAAGCTGAAAAGGCTACAGTTGAAGGATGGTGTAAATACTCAACTAAGATCACTGAGATCATAAGTGTTCAAATTCCTGCTCATGATAAAATCGGTCTCGGTTACAAATCTGAAAAGGATGATTCTAGCAGAGGTTGTTTCATGATTAATTTTGGAATGATTATCTCTTCTATCCCTAACACTTCTTCATCTCAGTGTTCCTCTTCTTCAAACCTTATCCTTAAGGAATTATCAAATGGCTCTAATTAAGCTCGCTGATAAAGGGAAATCCATTTCCCATCACCCTCAAAAGGCTATAAAGGTAACAAAGCTGAAGAAGGTCACTTCTAAACCTTCAGCTAGTCAACCTTCTGGCTCTAGATCAAAGATCACTGGTAATATTCAGAGATCTACTCCAAAGTTGAAGATTGACATCAAGCCTAAGAAATCAGAAGAATTGAATGTTCCTTCGAGATCTAATGCTAAGGGCATTCTTGGAGTTGGCCTGGCTCATCTCAAGCTTTCTAATGCCAATGCTCCTAGTCTTAAAGCCACTTTCAGCGATAGAAAATGCTACCACTGTAGACTTACTGACCACATTGCCAGTAAATGTCCCAATGCCACAAAGGCTGAAAAGATAGCCAAAGTGAAGATGAATGCCTCCAAGGCTAAGAAGGTCACCAAAGCTGAGAAATCTGCCAAGGTGAAAAATACCACTAAAGTTAAGAAATTAACTAAAGTGAAGGTTACCACTAACGTTGAATCTTCAGATGCCGTGAAGATTGATGAACCTTCCATCTCCACTAACTCCTCTGGACCATTAAAAAGTGGGAAAAGTCTAAAAAAATCCAATGAACTTTAGTGTTTGGAGTGATTAAGTCATTGGACAATTTTTTGGAACAAATAAATCCTTAGACATTTCAAAACATGTTAAATAAATCATTGGATTTTTGGAAACCTGTTAAATACATCCTAATTACTTAAAAATGTAACATTCAACTTACATAGCATGTAAAACTAAAAATTGAAAAAACAAAACAAAAAAGATGTCACTTACTTTATTCGCTATAATTAAAAATGGGGAAATTAACTAAAATAGTCAATCTCAAATTCTCAATCAATCAAATTCATTTTTAGGCACTATTCAAAGTATCTTTCTAAAAGCTCAAGTTTACGCATAATGTTTTATTTTTTCGTGTGTAAGAACTGTTTTTGGCAATAAAAAGAAAAAAAAAATTAGAAAACATCTTTTTAGAAAGAAAAAAATACACTTTGTATCCTTATAATTTGTTATTTAAATTACTTTATATCTTATACTTTTTATTTTACTCATTTATTATATTAACATATTTAATCGTATCTATACTATATTATAAAACACAGATAAAAAACTCTTAAATACAAATTATTAGGCACAAGGTACCATCATTTTATGCAAGATTTTAAAAATCTCTTAATTTACAAGTTTCAAAGCACAAGATACATATTACTACTGCAGACTTCTAACACCCATCAATTTGGTATGTACAGGACCTTCCTTTTATGCAGACTTTTTCATGTATCACTATTAATTAATATATTATATTACTATAAATTTGTTTTAATTATATTATTAAATGTGTAATTGGTTATTTTTTCTAGATGTCATTAAAATATATAAGATAATCATTGAATTTTAACAAAATACTTAAATTTTTTTATATAAAAAACATTATATTATTAAGTCTAAATTAAACAAATTTATAAAAAAAAACAAAAAACAAAAAATAAAATGAAACATTAAAATCATGATATATCTTGCTGCATTGCGCGAGTACGCTTCTAGTATTAACTAAAATACATAAAAACTTACGTTTCTTTACAAATTACATCATTATAATTGTCTCGTCAATACGTTCAAAATAAGCTTAATATTGAATATTTTTTTTATTTAATCTTATATTATTAAATATCAAAAATACGTACGACTTATTTTTAATACTTACACTTTCTATCCTTTAAGGTTGTTTTTTTAGTGATATAAGATTCATCTGTAATTATAAAGGTATAAAATGCAAGTATTAAAAATAATTCTTACGTATTTATGATATTTAATAATATAAGATTAAATAAAAATATATTCAATATTGAACTCATTTTAAAAGTATTGACGAGACGATTATAACGATGTAATTTGTAAAAAATAAACATATTTTTTGATATATTTTAATTAATATACGATTATGTGTGTTAATATAATAAAAATGTAAAAAAATGAAAAAATGAATATAAAATAAATTAAATAACTGATTATCGGGATCCAAATTGTAAATTTTTCTAAAACTTTATGCATAAAATGGATTTTTACACATAAAATTTTCTGCTTAAGAATGCTTTTTTTTTTGAAAAAAATATCATGACATGGAAAAAAAACATTTTGCGTAAACTTTGACTATGTTAGTAAGAAGCTTCGAAAAATAGGTAAAAAATGAATTTGGCTGATGGGATCGACTATTTTAGTTAATTTTCCCATTTTTTATTTGTAGGCGGATAAAGAAGATGACATTTTTTTATAGTTTTACCTGCTATGTAGGTTGCAAGTTACATTTTTAGGTGATAATGATGTATTTAACACGTTTCCAAAAATCCAAGGATTTATTTAACAAGTCTTGAAATGTCCAAGGACTTATTTGTTTCAAAAAATTGTTCAATGACTTAATCACTCCAAACACTAAAGTCCATTGGGTTTTATTGGACTTTTCCCTTAAAAAGTAGGTACCAATCAAAGCTTGATCTTCCTTATGTTTGAAGGTCTCGAAAGGTATCTGGTATCTAGATAGTTGATGCTCTCGACACATGACTGGCCAAAAAGATCTGCTCACTGAATACAAGGAAGAGAAAGGTCCCTCAGTGACCTTTGGTGGAAATGGAAAAGGTTATACCAGAGGGTTTGGTGTACTCAGCAATGGTACAACTACCTTCCAAAAAGTCGCTTACATAAATGGACTGAAGCATACTCTTCTCAGCATCAGTCAACTATGTGATAAAGACTTTGAAGTTTACTTTTCCAAGAAAGCATGTTCAGTGATGGACAAAAATGGAAAACTTGCTTTCAGCGGTTATCGTATGAAAAATGTTTATGTAATAAACATGGACTCTACAACCACTGAAAGCATTTGTTTTCTGTCCAAAGCTTCATCTGATGTCAACTGGCTATGGCATAAGAGGCTCTCTCGTCTCAACTTCAAAACACTGAACACTTTATCCTCAAAGGAACTAGTCTCCGGTATACCTCAACATTCATATGCCAAGGAATCTCTCTGCTTGGCATGTGAAAAGGGAAAACAGACTAAAGCTAGTTTCAAGTCTAAGCAAGTTTCATTAGTGACAAGCCCTCTTCAACTCTTACATATGGATTTATTTGGCCCTGTAAATATTCAATCCATAGCTGGAAAGAAATATACTCTTGTCATAGTAGATGAGTACTCCCACTATACCTGGGTGATATTTCTCCGCTCTACGAGTGATACCCCAGATGAACTTATATCCTTTGTTAGAAAGATGGAAGTGTTGAATAACTTAACTGTTCGCTCAATAAGGAGTGATCATGGAACTGAATTCAAAAAAAGTTCCTTGGACAACTTCTTTGAGAGCAAGGGAATCTCTCACAATTTCTCAGTTGTGAGAACTCCTCATCAAAATGGAGTTGCTGAAAGAAGAAATCGAACGATCATTGAAGCCGCTAGATCAATGCTCAACGGTTCTTATCTTCCAATTCAATTTTAGGCCGAAGCTGTCAATACGGCTTGTTTCACTCAAAACAGGTCGTTGATTGTCAAAAGGTTTAACAAGACTACCTATAAACTTTTCCATGGGAGAAAGCCTTCTATCAGCTTTCTTCATATCATTGGTTGTCAGTGCTTTATCTTAAACAACATAGATAACCTTGGAAAATTTGATCCAAAGGATGATGAAGGAATTTTTCTTGCTCAATCTCGAAAGCCTACAGAGTCTTCAACAAGAGAAGACAAACTGTAGAAGAAACAATCCATGTCACCTTTGATGAATCCAGATCAGGGAACTCTAAGCCTATCACTGATAATGATGAACTTAATGCATGGATGTTTTCTCATTGTGGGGAAACTGAACCTATCTTCAACTCACACCATCATGCAAATCCCTCAAATGCTGATGATGATCCAGACATCATACCTCATAACACTAAATCCACCTCATGGGTTTCAGCTGTTCCCCTAAATACCTTACCACCATAAGATCTTCCAACCTCTGAATCACCTACAAACTCTGAAGATCTCTTAGTGAATGATATTCAACCTTAACCTCAACAGTTTATAATCAATGAACCTGAGAAGCTTCTCCTCAGTGAACACTCCCATTATTGATCAAATATCTGAAACGAACATTCACGTTCTTGCTCAGAGATGGACTAAGAATCACCCCATAGATCAAATCCTTGGTGATCTAGATGCAGGTATTCAGACTCGACGAAGCTCAGGTAACATCTGTGTCTTTGTCAACTTTCTCTCTCTTTTTGAGCCAAAGTAGAATGATGATGCCCTCAGAGATCCAAATTAAGTCAGTGTTATGCAAGAAGAGCTGATTGAGTTTGAAAGAAATAAAGTTTGGAATCTTGTTCCACGACCATCTGACAAAACTGTTAGAGGCACCAAATGGGTGTATTGAAACAAGTTAGATGAAAATGGGACTGTAACCCGCAACAAAGCTAGGCTAGTTGCTCAGGGATACAGACAAAAGCAAGGCATAGACTATGATGAAACCTTTGCCTCTGTAGCTAGGCTCGAAGCAATTCGATTATTCTTATCCTATGCAGTTCACAAAGACTTCATATTATATCAAATGGATGTTAAATCAGTGTTCCTAAATGGAAAGTTGACTGAAGAAGTCTATGTTGAATATCCCCCTGGGTTCTCTGACCCTAATCACCAACACTTTGTATATAAGTTAGATAAGGCTCTCTATGGGTTAAAACAAGCCCATCGTGCTTGGTATGACACTCTCTCATTCTTCCTTATGTCTGAAAAATTTGAGCGTGGTAAAATTGATAACACTCTATTTTTCAGAAAGATAAAAGGTTATATTATTCTTGTTCAAATATATGTTGAGGACATTATATTTGGTTCTACTAACCCATCTTTCTGTACTCGATTCGCTGAAAGAATGAAGAAAGAATATAAAATCAGTGTGACGGGTGAGCTAACTTACTTCCTTGGACTTCAGATCAAGCAATCAGATAAAGGCACATTTATTCATCAAGGTAAGTACGTTAAAAAAATGCTGAAGAAGTTTGATTGTACTCAAAATTCAGCGATGAAAACTCTTATGGCACCTCCGCTGACATTAAAAAAGGATCCCTCTGGAAAACAGTTAATGTCACAGCCTATAGAGGAATGATAGGCTCACTTATGTATCTTGCAGGGAGCCGACCTGATATCATGTATTCTACTTGTCTATGTGCACGATATCAATCAGAACCCAAGGAATCCCATCTGATCGCTATAAAGCAAATTTTCAGATAACTGAAAGGAACTCCTAACCTAGGTCTTTGGTATGCCAAAGACTCAGGGTTCGATCTAACTGGCTATTCAGATAGTGATTTTGCATGTTGCAAATTGGATAGAAAAAGCACCACAGGAGGCTGTCAGCTCCTTGGTGGAAAGCTGGTAAGTTAGACAAGTAAAAAGCAAAACACATTGTCCACTTCCACAATTGAAGTTGAGTATGTAGCAGCTGGAAGCTATTGTGATCATGTCTTATGGATGAGAAATCAGCTATTAGACTATGAGCTTCAGCTCTCCAAGATTCTAATCTATTGCGACAACACTAGTGCGATCGCTATAGTGAACAATCCAGTGTTACACTCAAAGATGAAACACATCGAAATCAGTATCATTTTATCAGAGATCATGTGATGAATGTGTTGGTCCCGAAGGTGCTTAACAAGTTTGTAGAAAGGGGGGTTGAATACAAACACAAATTTTTAAGTTTAATAAATTGTTTATTGATAAATCAAAATACAATTTACAAGTCTGTTGCGGAATAAGATTAAGTAAGACCCTAATCTAAACAAACTTAAGAAACACTAAGATGGTTGCACAAGAATTAGAGAAAGGGGATTAAGAGAATATAGAAAACAAGGGTTTCTATATTTTACAGAAAGATTGAAGGCTAAAGGCTTAAGGCAACTCTCAGATAGAGTTGCGATCTTTCTATTTATACCCTATGCATTAAATGCATGGCAGGGTAGTTTACATGTGTCCTTCTTTGGTTGGTTGCATGAGTCTGACTTTTGGAGACATGCTTTTGGCCGAATGATGAACAGTGTAGATATCAGAGTTGTTGTACGAATTGTTGCAGAGGTATGTTTTTTCTGACATTCGTACTATGTGTGCATAGATAAGACAAAAGAGACTTGAGGTATAAGCAAAGTGATCATCGATCGCTGAATATTTCTTCCTTCTCAGAGATAGAAAGAAGTTCAGCTATCACTGAAGCTTTTCCTCAGGTTTCTTCGCATGTGAGTAGACTTGTCTTGTTTTCACTGATATCCGCATCAGGCCATGAGTAGACTTGTCCTTTGTTCAGCAGCTTTGTCTTCGATTCAGCGGTGAACGTCTTTTGTCGCGAAACTTGTCTTCAGGGATTACGCCTAACTGTTTACATAAGAAATCATCAGTGATACTGAACATACTCAGTATTTAATCACTGATGGTGAAACACTTATACATACATAATTTAAACATAATTTTCACTAAGTATTATAAAGGGTTATTATCAAATCACTGAAAGATTTGGATCAATAATCTCCCCCTATTTGATGATGACAAAGTAACTATGAAGAAAATTACTTAAGTCAAAATAAAGGATAATCAGGACTCATAACATACACGTCCCAATTACTATTTTGAGGGATCTTTTACAGTACTGATAGAGTTAAGTACTTCACTGAAATTTTCATTAATTCAAGGAAATAATTACAAGAAGAGATATGAAAATTGTAAGTACAAGTGAAGATCTAACTACTATAAGTTTAACTAACAGATTACAAGAAAAATAAAATCTATCAGCTACCTAGATAAGATTTCAGGACCTTGATCATATAATCTGGTACTTCATCTCCTTTTTGTCTTCGATAAGCTGATTCTTGTCGAATGAGAGTCTTGATCGGTTCAGCTAAGGGAGAGTAGGTACACTATAAGCACATAAGGTCCTTAAGATGATTTAGAGGGCAGAGGGGAATTTTAGAGACTCTTTGAAACCTGAGTTAACCTTCATCATCTCTGAAGAAGATTCCAAAAGGGTTCTTCAAAACTTGCCCTGGGATGAATGGACCACCAGGAGGCAGAGATAGATCAAGAACTGAGAGATCAGGAGGAGGCCCGAACAGTGCTTCTTTTGAGAATTTTATGGAGGTGTCGTTCTTGATCACTACGACATTATCAGAGGAGGAGGAGGCAAGCTTTCTTTTGATTTGCTTTGGCTTTGGTGGAAGAGTTGAATGCACTTTCAATATCGCAGCGACTTTGTTGATTAGAAAACCAACAAGACCTTCAACATAGCCTTTATAAGGTGACTTTGATTTCTTCAGTGCTTCCTTGAACTCTAGCCATTCAACGTAACCAAAGTGTTCAAGCCTTGATACGAACATTGCTTTTGTGCTTCCATCCTCTCTGGTTATCTCCATAGTCACTAATGTTCGGTCCTTCTTCTTTCTCCCAGATATAGTAACAGCGACGATCTTCATTGGGTCAGAGCGATAGTCTATCTTTTGTTTGCACCATTCTAGACTTTTATCGCTGACCTCTTTTTCTGTCGAGTGCTCCTCTTCAATCTATTTCAATATAGAAGCTTGAACTACAACTGCATTCTCTTTCATCTTGTCGTCTTTAAACATGGACGCATGTACCTTGAGAGCTAAGTCATCATCTTTTCGGCATTCAGCGAGCAGTCTTTCATTTTTGACAGATTCTTTATATTCAGCTTCGGAGAGAAATTTGAGTTCTTCTGCTAGAGACTGAGGAGGGATCGTTAATCGCTGACTCTCTAGATGAGAAATCATCTCTGTTCTTATCTTTAGTTCATTCACTGACCATTGGGGTGGTCGAGAGGGCCTTCCTGGATGGTTCAGGGATTCATCTTCTTCTTCCTCTTGTTCGTCAGCCTCATTGAAGGAGGTTGGGATTATTTGTTCATCAGCTATGATAGCTGGGATTATTTGCAAAGATTTGGTTTCCTTAAGCAGGGGAGAGAACTGTCTGAGCAAAAATATCAAGGAGTTAGTGTATAATATAGGAAGAGAAAGATAAATGTTTATAATGAAAGGGGTGAGTGGTAGGAATAGAAGGAGAGAGGGACAATGGAGAGGCATACCTGAGAGGGTTGCTCCCCCTCAGATGGTGATAGTGATGGTCCAAGATCAACTAAATCCTAGAGATAGAAAGTAGAGAGAGAGACTATGAAGCGCAAAGTAACAGATTGTATTGAATGAGCGTGAAGTTCTTACAAGGAACAAAGACCAAAGGGACTTAAATACCCTTGGTCAAAACAACACAGTATTAGACACTAAACACAGTATTTGATCAAGCCTATAAATACAATGATTACTATAAAATCAGACTTAACAATCTCCCCCTTAGTAATCATTGGCGCTTTGGTCTTCAAAAATCATCTTCTAAATCAGAATGGACCATCTAAGCGACTTTGCGAAGCATTCTGACTTTTTTAAGAAATTTCTTCTCAGCATTTTTCAGTTTGAGTTATTTTTGCTGCCTTGACAAGACTGGACCAGATTGCAATAAACTTGAACAAACAGTTGATTCATCAACTTGTGCTCTAGACGACACACCTCTTTTAAATGATCTTGAAGAATCTGTGGTGATCGGAGCTTGAACAGCAAAGTTGAAGAAATTTTGAATCTTTGAGCGAATCTTGATCAGCAGATAAAATTTTGAGCTCTTTGTCTCTTTATCATCTCCTTAACTTCTTTTAACTTCTCCCCCTCATGACCTTGATGATCTGGATCAACTTGGTCATGCATATATTGGAGACAAGACAGCTTAAGATCTGCAAAATCAAAGAAACGGAGAAAACATGAGAGGTTTGCGCAACACGCAGGTGGCGCAAAGTGAGGTTTGCGCGAGCCGAAGGTGGCGCAAAGCGAGGTTTGCGCGACCAACTGTTGGCGCAAATCTGACTTAAACTCAGAAAATTTTACCTTTTTAAGCTCTTTGACTCCCCCTACACAAATGCACTAGATATGACAATTCAAGTTAGCATTCATATAAAGAAAATCAGATACTCCCCCTCGAAAACAGAAATGATCATTTAAGAAAAATTCTCCTTTTTCACTCCCCCTTGAATAATGTTCAAATCCATTAAGATATAAATGAGAACACAATGATTGAAACATCAATGTAGAAATAAAAAATATACTGAATATGTATTTTGAAACGACTAAATATATAAAAATTTAAACAGAAACAAATAAAATTCTTCTTAGTAAAAATCACAATAAAATCCATCAGATGAAATCAAATGTATGTGTTTGGATACAGAAACAAGTTTTATTGCATATCAAGTTAAGACATGTTCAGTTTCAAAAACTTTCATCAATCTATTCAGTGTGCTCGCATGTGAACATCGACTAGCTTCAAGAAAATGCAATTCTAAAAATATAATAGAGAACTTTGCAAATAATCACACTAATCCATCAAAAATTCATACTTTCACAAATTTACAGGTTTATTACAACTCAAACATATCACCAAGTAACATGAGATGTGTGCTCATTGGCATCTTTTAGCATTGTGCTCAATGGCATCTTTAAATGAGTGTGCTCTTTGGGCATCTTTTAAGCGTGTGCACTTTTGGCATCTTTTTAATCAAAAAGTTTATTAAGTAAAGAACATGTCGTAAACGTAACTTTCTATCTGACCCTATTGCAGGATTTGGGTCAGTCACTCCCAGACCAGTTGGCCTTAGGGGACTAGGTGTCAAGCACCCCTTGGAACTTACTTTCCCAGATCAGAAAGGCTACATCGACACATCCTAAACCCATTCATACCAGTATAACATGACTTTCGATCTGGTTCTATAGAAGGATTTGGGTTCGATCACTCCCAGACCAATTGACCTTAGGGGACCAGATGACAAGCATCCCACAGAACTTACTTTCCCAAACCAGAAAGGTCACATGTACAAACTTTTAAACTTAGAGATTTATGATTTATAAGAATTTAATAATCATCTCAAACACAAGGTTTTACGTCTAAGTGCTTAGACCATATTTTCATTACGATCCGAAATTCCGACTTTTTAGGTTTTCTAAGCATTGTAAACTATAAATATTCCGAATCACACAACTTTAAAGCAAAATCAAAAGTTACAAACATGTCGCTGACTTTTCGACTTTTGTTAGAATTGAAATTTGAACATATAAGAACTTTAATATAAACATAGCAACTTGAAAATTTATCCTAGACACACATTTTATTCAAAAGAAAGAAAAACTGTAAAACTTTTACTTTATAGAATAAAATTTGTAAAGGTTTAAACTTTTAAAAAACAACATGCCGAGATTTTAAAAATAGAAATATTTGAACGGCAAGTTTATATTCAGTTGAAACAAAATATAATTCAATAATATTATCTTTCACACAATGTAAAAAATGAAATGTGTGTCTCATTAGTAAAAATTTTGGGTTGAACAAAATCAAGAGTTGAATTGAATTGCTCAGATTCTTTTAAAACATTTTAAGAAAAACTGGAACAAAATCATTATCAGATATAAATGCAGCGGAAATTAAGTAGATGTACTCACAGTTTCTCATTAGTCAGAAGCTTAAAGCATTGAAGAATGAGTCCTAGACTGACATGTCTAGAAGTCATAGTTTGTGAAGCACGGGTTCTGAGCTGAATTACTCAGAAGCCATAGTCTTGACATTGAAGTCCGGGTTTTGAACTGCTGTGTTCAAAAACCATATTTTCTCTTACTCCCCCTTGACATGAGATGCCTGCAACTTTAAATCAGATTGAGACTTGGGTACCCACTTGTATTTGGGCCCGTGTTTGTTAGTTGCAATTCTTATGGGGAAATAATTAGAATATTTGATACGAGAAGCACGAGAAATATGATCAGAAAAATAAGTACAATCATCAGATGAATACAAAGCATAATCATCTGAACTAGAATCAGAGGAAGAACATGAGACATGTTTTGAAATTCGAATCATTTGCTTTATTGAATATTTTGAAATTTTATTACATGTAGAAAATGAATCACTTTTATAAAATCTGTCTACACATTTATCCTCATCAGTCATAGAATCAGTAGATGTCCGCTTCGCTCTCCAGATCTGCTTCGATGACTAGCTCAAAGTCCTATCAGAAAGATTAGAATCAGAAGAATTAGAACTGTCAGAAAGAACTTTATCTTGTTTCTTTGACTTCTTTGACCGTCTTATTTTACGCATAGGTTTATAATATTGATCATTTAGCGTAAAAGAATCATCAAGAATTTTAGACTTAATATCAGAATCAGAAGAAACAATTTTACCTAAGTTACCTAACTGATCAACCAATAAGTCTTCACTTACCTCGGAGTCTGAATTATTTTGAGAAAAGATATTAAATTTAGAAACTTCCATGTTGTTTATATGACAATCAGAAGAAAGACTAGAAATAGAATCTTGTTTTTGAAAAAATAATTTTTCTTCAAGACTAGACGTCATGAAAGAAAGAATAATATCAGATTCAATTTCTTTTAAAATATTTTGATCTTCCATCTTATCTTCAAGATCAATGATTTTGCCTTCTAATATTAAAGGAGGAGTATATTTCTTCGAATAATAAATGATTGGAGAAATATTTTCTTTATCAGAATCAGGGGCATAAAAAGAAACAAAATCATCAGACATTGAAGATTTGACAAGAGATATATCATTTAAAGCTTTTCTGCCTTTCCTTGATTTATCAGGAAAATATTTTGCATTTTCATACGTATAAACAAAAGGAATTTCATTTTTCTTGTTATTCATCCTTTTCTCATTTTCGACTTCTAACACTTGCTTTTCACTAGTCCAATGAAATTTGAATTGAGGAGCATAATGTGCAAGTGTTAGATAATCGTATTCATATATAGTGGGAACTTCCTTTTTAGCTTTATCTAAAAATTGAGGATTTTCAAAACCAAGTCCCCATCTTTCCTTTATAGATTTGTAACTCCTTGGTTTGTGCATAAATATGGTTTGATCAGTTTGATCTCTTCGGTATAACTTTTCTTCTAACTCTGTTATTTTATCTGAAAATTTATCCTTTAAATTGGTCATGTCAGTCAAAGACTCAAGATAAGTCTTATTTGAATTTTCCAAATCATCCAATTTCTTTTGAAAGATGTCTTTTGTATTTTTCAAAATAGATTTTTCATCTTTCAAAGAAATCTTCAATTTGTCAATCAAATATGACTTTTCAGCATTTAAATTCTTTTCAGATAATAACTTTAAGCGTGAATCATGTAAAGAAGTAATTATAATATCCATCTGAGAAGATATGAAATTAAAATCAAACTCAGAATATTCCTCGTCTTCATCAGTATCAGAATCATCTGACTGATCATTTCTAACCAAGCACATCTGAGCGATCTCAACATTTGTAGCTTCATTGTCGGAATGATCTAGCCAGAATTCCTCTTCAGCAAGTAAAGAAGTTTCGTTCTCTCTTTTCTCGGCCAGCTCCAATTTCTTTCGATAGTAGGCTAAGTCCCTAACCTTCTTTGCTCGACACTCCTTTGAAATGTGCCCCGGCTTTCCACAGTTGTAGCAAGCAACAGTCTTTGGCTCGGGTACTTTGACTTTAGACCCAGAAGTGAAGAGATAAGAGTTGGAACCCGACTTTGGTTGGAACTTTTTATGGTAATGCTGAGAGAAAAGGATCATAGCTTTCTCTAACGCCTCTCCATCATCTTCAGTTGACCCGTTGTAAGCATTATCAGACAATGCTTGTTCTGTCAGGTGTTTCGTAAGGAGAGCAACCGGGTCTACTGATTTCTTGTTCTTCTTCTCTAGTTTGGCTTTCTTCTCTATCACAATACACTCATCAGTCAGCAGAATCTCAAACATCTCTTGGATCTGCATTGTGGATATTCTGACATCATTCCTCAGTCTGTGGCAAGATTTGTTCCACTCTGGTTGAAGTGCATTGAGGAATTTCATATTTGTTTCAAGCTCAGTCTTTTCAACTTTTACCTTTCTCAGATCATTGATCACGGCACAGAATCGGTCATACACAGTCTTTAGTGGCTCCCCGTCCTTGGCTTTGAATTCTTCAAAATTATTCATGTAACGCGTATGCCTGAGTTGAGTTGTGACCGAAGATCCAAGCATAATTTTCTCAAGTTGTTGCCACATCAGATTAGGATGAGTTTTGAAACAGTAAATCATGTTGTATATAGAGTTTGGCAAGGCTAGCATCAGATTTGCCTTTATATCACGATCAGCTTGATATGCGGACAACTCTTCAGGTGAATATTCTTTAGTAGGCTTATATAATCCAGAAGCCAATTTGGGTTTTTCAAACGGTCCTTCAGATAGAATGATCATCATGTCATTTCCATTCTTTTGACGTTCAATGAAGTTCAGGAACCGATCTTGTCACTGTGTAAACTCATTTTCATCTATTAGCACTGGTGGACGATTTTATGTACCCAGAGATATCATAAGATCACTTTTGTAGAACTGAGCTTGATAAGAAAATTTGTCAGAATCCATGTTTCAGAGAATCCAGAAAAATTATAAGTCTGAGACTGGCGAAAAGTTGATGTTTGCGTGAGAGGCAGAATACGCAAACTGAGCTTTGCGTGATAAGACTGAAGCGCAAACTATGATTCTCATGAGCAATGAGAGACGCAAATAAGACTTTGCGTGAGAAGAGACTAGCTAGAACTTGACTTCTAGTGATCTATTGAAAATGCAAATCAACTTTGCGTGAGTAGCAGGAGACGCAAACTGAACTTTGCGTTAGAAGCTTGTGACGCAAACAAGCCTTCTCGTGAGCTGAAGGAGACGCAAAGTAGCTTTGCGTGATGGGAGGCTAACGCAAACTTGACTTCTCTTGATGCACGGGAGACGCAAAGTTCTCTTTGCGTGATCCACGAGAAACGCAAATTGTACTTTGCGTAAAGAACTGATTCTTTCTGCAAACAAATGAAGAACTCACGCAAAGCTAGATGAACTCGCGCAAACCACTATGAACTCGCGCAAAGTTGAGATCTAGCGCAAACCTGCAAAAAACCATGAAAAAAACAACACAATCGATTACAGATTAGCAAAATCAGACAATTTCTTGCACATATAAGATCGAAAAACACTATCTAACACATTTTAAACAAACTTTTCGATCAACAACCACAATTTCGAAAATTCGAAAACTGAACAGAATGTTTAAAACCGTTTTTCCAGAAAATTGAAAATCTTCAAAATTAACGATCAAAACATGATTTTCTTGAAATTCAATGTGAATTAAAAGTATTTATCAATCAAAATCGAATCCAACAAACCGAAAATCAAAGAAAATCGTTCAAAAACAAAGCCGAATTTGATGAAAAATCAAGAAAAAGAGATTTTCTTGAAAAATTCAAGAAAATCGATCAAATTTTCTGATTAATTCTACAAATTTAAAAACGAAAAACAATCTCTCAATTCTCTCAAGATCTAGAACAGCTCTGATACCAGTTGATAGTCCAAGATCAACTAAATCCTAGAGAGAGAAAGTAGAGAGAGAAAGACTATGAAGCGCAAAGTAACAGATTATATTGAATGAGCGTGAAGTTCTTACAAGGAACAAAGACCAAAGGGACTTAAATACCCTTGGTCAAAACAACACAGTATTAGACACTAAACACAGTATTTGATCAAGCATATAAACACAATGATTACTATAAAATCAGACTTAACAGATAGTAACTTCAAGTTTCCTTTGGCAGTGATCCCTTTCTACTTGCCTTGAGAAGAGGAAACTGGAGCACTATTCTTTTGTCTCCCTCCTGTTTCATTAATAACAACGCCTTTTGCTTGAGGCGTTGATGATGTAGTTATTGCTGAAAACCAGAGAGATGGGTCTTCATCTTCATCATCATCACCATCACCATCAACTACGTCATCATCTTCTTGATCTTGAAGATCAAGGTCTTCCTCGTCTTCTTCTTCTTCATCCTCTTCTTCATCTAAAGCTTGAGAAGGAGAAGGAGGGACCTGATCTTCAATGGTTGAAACTTCAGCTATCTTCTCCCCCTTAAATTGAGAAAGAGGTTCTTTCGCAGCTACCTGAGCCTCAACCGCTGTATTTTCTTCAGAATTCATCTATCCCTCTTTGTCATCATCATGGGGGAGGTCAGCACATGTAGGAGCAGCAGCATCAGTGACAGGTGTCCGGCGGGCATCAGCCTCCAGCTTGTCCAACCGTCCTTCAATATCAGGAATAGCTGAAGTTGCTTGATGAATGAAATCAACAACAACGGTCAGCAACATTCGATCGTCATGCGTAAAGGAAAGAGTGGGATCAGGAGCTGGTTCATTCAGTTTTGCCTGCAGCTAAGAGAGCAGCTGATTGGCAGAATCCATCTTGTTGTTGAGAGCCTGGACTTCGCCAGTCAAGTGATCAACATGGCATGTGAGAAACTAAAGTTGAGTTGTATTGCGGGCCATGTTGTCCTTTAGCTGAATAACCTCGTCTTGAAGCGAGCTCAACTGAAAAGCATTAGCTTTAGTGGCGGTTTTTGAAGTCAAAGTCTTCATCTCTTCACCTTCCTGATTAACGGCAGTGGTGTTGGTGTTGAGAAAGGCAGTGATATTGTCCACCTTCTCAGCAAGCTTGTTGATGTTGGTGTCAACCATTCCCAAAATAGGACCTGAAAAAGAAGTTAGAATTTGATAAAAATTATGCTCAGACTGATATAGAGAGGTGGTAGAAGTGTATATGGTTTGGGGTTTACCTGAAGTGTCAAACACGGGTGAATATAGTAATTACCTTAGTTTTTTGAGAGACTGGAGGAGTTGGGTTGATCACTGGTGGTGTATCAGCGATTGTAGTCACTAGTACGATTGTGGTGGTTGTTGATGTGGAGGAGCGAGCCACAAAATCATCTAAGGTAGTTTGTTGAGAGACTACCTCAGGTTCCTTAACCGAAGGGGTCGACTCCTTAGTCTTCTTGGCCTTTTTAGAAGGGCCAGGAAGAGTTGTAGAATGTCTCTTGAGAGGGGTGGTAGCGGTTGGGATAGCTGATGAATGAACCATCAGCGTGACCACTGAAGTAGAAGAAGTGGAGGAGAGACGGAGGTGTAGGTTCTGAAGACTTACCTCGTTTTCAGTAGACTTCACTTCGAGGAAACGGGGACCAAATTTTGAGAAGTTGTATTCACCTTCAGTGGGGTACTTCTGTCTGAGGAAGAAGTGAAGAATAGCAGAGATGAACCAAACGTATGTCCCATTCAGGTTTCTCAATCTTTGACATCAGATCATCAAAAATGGCTCCAGAATAGTCGAAGTGCTTGCCAGCTAGCACCGAGTATCCCATCTGAAGTTGGACTTTGCTGGCTTGGTCCAGCTTCCAATCTTTCCACTCATGCTTTGAATGATGTGAGTGAAAATGTAGTTTAGCTCTGAAGGCATGTTTGCCTCCAGGATCTTTGTCAGCTTCTTGTTGGGAATGTTGGTGCGAGGCTTGTTGTCCCATTGGTACTCCATGAGATCCAGAAACTGAATTAGTTCAGCGTCAGAGGGTAGAGGGTCGAAGCCATGAGTAGTCTTGGAAGGGAAACGCAACGCTGGGCGAACAGCCAGTGCAGTGATGTTCCCTGGGCCGTGTTGACTAGTGAAGGATATGACAGGGATGGATTCACCTTTCTTGTTGACCACTGATCCCTTGTCAACAGTGAACCAGAATTGCTGAAGAAGAGCCTTGTTGGGCTTGGGATCCACTTGCAGTGCATAGGAAAGGCAGGATTGCTTAAGAAAGTTGGCAGCTTCAACCAGATGAGGGAATTTTTCAGCATCAAAAGTCAACCTTGTCAGATGGTTGTTCTTAGATTGGGCCATTTCTGGAATAGAAAAAAGTAGAATGGAATAGAAAGTTTAGAGTCTAAAGACATTATTGAGTATTTTACCAGTTTCCTTTTGAGGGAAGAAACTTGAAAATAAGTTTGTTTTTAGAGTCGAATAATGTTCTTAATGAAAAGAAAGAAGAGGAACAGTCTTAAAAACCAAAGGTCTTTGCATAGAATAAAATCATAAAGAAAATGATTTTAAGAATGAAAAACACTTTGAATCAAAAACAATAGAAGTTTTTAGAATCAAACACGTGTTTTTATTAAGAAAAGGATGAAGAACAAAAACCTGCAAGTCTTGAGGAGTTGAAGATTAAGGAATTTGTTTGTTTGCTTGATTGCTTGAACATCGAGAGTACTTTTCTTGCCTTGGAAGTTTTTGAGAAGGTAAAAGGCAAAGAAAGAAATGGCATTCCTTTTATATGAGAGAGAAGAAATTTGAGGCGGGAAAAGGAGGTCATCACGACACGGACACGTCCCATGAGGTTGATTGGACATGAAGTGCAACGGACAAACGTGTCAGAAAAATGCGTGCCATGGATTATCGTTTAGAATGACGTCATACGAGAGAGAAAACATTTTGTTTGTAGAAAGTATCCATGATAGAAATTCAGAGATCATTTTTCTTTTCAATGAATCACTGACGAGAAATATCAATGATAACATTTGTTTATTAAAAAGCTTTTAACCACTTAAAGAAATTCAGTGATTAAAGTTTTTGAGTTTTAAAGGGGTTTTACTGAATAGGATTCAGTGATAGGGAATAAGAAAACATAACTGAGAGTTAGAAACATTCAGTCAGAGATGATATGATGAAGTGGAACTTATTATCACTGACATAATGCATGAAAGCTGAAGATTTAATCTTCAAGATTCAGCATTCCAAGCTCACTGATAAGAAAGTTAAACCTTCTCTCATCAAGAGGTTTGGTAAAAAGATTAGTGAGCTGATAGTCAGTTGGGATAAAGTGAAGTTCAATATCACCATTCATCACATGATCTCTGATAAAATGATATCTGATCTCTATGTGTTTCGTCTTTGAGTGTAGCACTGGATTGTTTGCTATAGCGATGTCACTAGTACTGTCGCAATAGATTGGAATTTTGGATAGTTGTAGCTCATAGTCTAATAGTTGATTTCTCGTCCATAAGACCTGAGCACAACAACTTCCAGCTGCTACATATTCAACTTCAGCTGTGGAAGTGGATATTGAATTTTGCTTTTTGCTTATCCAACTTACCAGCTTTCCTCAAAGAAGTTGACATCCTCCAGTGGTGCTTTTTCTATCAAGTTTGCAACCTACAAAATCACTATCTGAATAACCAGTGAGATCGAACCCTAAGTCTTTGGGATACCAAAGACCTAGGTTAGGAGTTCCCTTAAGATATCTGAAGATCCGCTTTCCAGCGATCAGATGGGATTCCTTGGGTTATGATTGATAGCGTGCACAGACACATGTAGAGTACATGATGTCAGGTCGGCTCACTGTAAGATACAGCAGGGAGCTTATCATTCCTCTGTAGGCAGTGACAATTACAGTTTTCCAGTTGGATCCTTGTTTAATGTCAGCGGAGGTGCCATAGGAGTTTTCATCGCTGAAGTTTGAGTGAGATCAAACTTCTTCAGCATATCTTTAACATACTTACCTTGATTAATAAATGTACCTTTATCAGTTTGCTTGATTTGAAGACCAAGGAAGTAAGTTAGTTCACCCATCATACTCATTTTTTATTCTTTCTTCATTCTTTCAGCGAAGTGAGTACACAGAGATGGGTTAGTAGAACCAAATATGATGTCATCAACATATATTTGTACAAGAATAATGTGACCTTTTATCTTTCTGAAAAACAAGGTATTATCAATTTTACCACGCTTAAATTTTTCAGATCTAAGAAAAGAAGATAGAGTGACATACCAAGCGCGAGGAGATTGTTTTAACCCATAGAGAGCCTTATCCAGCTTATATACATAATGTAAATGATTAGGGTCAAAGAACCCTGGGGGTTGTTCAACATAGACTTCTTCATTCAGCTTTTCATTTAGGAATGCTGATTTTACATCCATTTGATATACCTTGAAGTCTTTGAAAACTGCATAAGCTAAGAATAGTCGAATTGCTTCGAGCCTGGCCACAGGGGCAAAGGTTTCATCATAGTCTATGCGTTCCTCTTATCTCTATCCCTGAGCAACTAGTCTAGATTTGTTGCAGGTTACAGTCCCATGTTCATATAATTTGTTTCTAAACACCCATTTAGTTCCTATAACATATTTATCATATGGTCGGGGAACGAGATTCCAAACTTGGTTTCTAGTAAACTCAATCAGCTCTTCTTGCATGGCGCTGACCCAGTTTGGATCTCTGAGGGCATCATCAGTCTTCTTTAGCTCTGTAAGAGAAAGAAAGTTAACAAAGAGATAGACGTTACCTGAACTTCTTTGTGTCTGAATACCTGCATCTGGATCACCAAGAATTTGATCTATGGGGTGATCTCTGGTCCATCGTTGAGCTGGGACAAGATCGCTTACCTCAGGAGTTGGATCATCAATAGGAACGTTCACTAATGAAGAAACTTGAGGTTCTTCAGCTAAGAGATGTTGAGTGTCAGATAAACCGTTATTTACTGAGAGGTTTTCAGAAGAGGGAAGTTTAGATAGAGGAAGTGTGTTTAGAGGAACAGCTGAAACCCAAGAGGTGGATTCAGCATTAGGAGGTATGATGTTTGGATCTTCATCAGCATTAGGAGAGTTGGTATGCTGATGACTGTTGAAGAGAGGTTCTGTTTCTCTATAATTAAAGAGCATCCAAGCATTCAGTTCATCATTGTCAGCGATAGGTTTAGAGTTCGATGATTTGGATTCGTCGAAGGTGACATGAACTGTTTCTTCTATAGTTTGTCTTCTCTTGTTGAAGACTCTGTAGGCTTTTGAAATAAAGTAATAACCAAGAAAGATTCCATCATCATCTTTTGGGTCGAACTTTCCAAGAGCATCTTTGTTGTTTAAAATAAAGCACTTACAACCAAAGATGTGAAGAAAGCTAATAGAAGGTTTTCTTCCATGAAAGAGTTCGTAAGCTGTCTTGTTGAAACATTTTACCATCAGTGACCTGTTTTGAGTAAAATAGCCAGTATTGACAGCTTCTGCCCAAAGCTGAGTTGGAAGATGAGAATCGTTGAGCATTGATCTTGCAGCTTCAAAGATCGTTCGGTTTCTTCTTTCAGCGACACCATTTTGCTGAGGAGTTCTTATAGAAGAGAAATTATGAGAGATTCCCTTACTCTCAAAGAAATTGTTCAGAGAATTGTTTTTGAATTTAGTTCCATGGTCACTTCTTATTGAGCGAACAGTTAGATTATTCAGCACTTCCATCTTTCTAACAAAAGATATCAGTTCTTTTGGAGTGTCACTTTTACAACGAAGAAAAATTATCCAGGTGTAGCGAGAATATTCATCTACAATGACAAGTGTGTATTTCTTTCCAGCTATGGATTGAATATTGACAGGGCCAAATAAATCCATATGCAAGAGTTGAAGAGGACCTGTCACTGAGGAAACTTGTTTTGATTTGAAACTATCTTTAGTCTGCTTTCCCTTTTCACATGCTGAACAAAGAGATTCTTTGGCATATGAGTGTTGAGGAAGACCGGAGACTGGTTCCTTTGAGGAGAGAGAATTCAGTGTCTTGAAGTTAAGATGAGATAGCCTTTTGTGCCATAACCAATTGACATCTAAGGAGGCCTTAGAGAGAAAACAAATGTTTTCAGTGGTAGTAGAGTCTATATCTATTACATAGACATTTTCCATACGATAACCACTAAGAGCGAGCTTTCCTTTTTCATTCATCACTAAACATGCTTTCTTACAAAAGCGAACTTCGTAGTCTTTGTCACATAGCTGACTGATGCTTAGAAGCTTATGTTTCACTCCATCTACGTAAGCGACTCTTCTGAAGGTAGTTGTTCCATTGCTGAGAATACCAAACCCTCTGTTATAGCCTTTTACATTTCCACCAAAGGTCACTGAGGGACCTTTCTCTTCCTTGTATTCAGTGAGCAGGTCTTTTTGTCCAGTCATGTGTCTAGAACATCCGTTATCTAAATACCAGAAGCCCTTCGATCCCTGCAAACATAAGGAAGATTAATTTTTGATTGGTACCCACTTTTCAATGGGTCCAGCAGTCTTAGTGGAGATGGAAGGTTCAACAATCTTCATAGCATTTGAAGATTCAACTTCAGTGGTAACCTTCACTTTGGTTATTTGAATAACCTTAGTGGCATTTTTCACCTTAGCAGATTTCTCAGCTTTGGTGACCTTCTTAGCCTTGGAGGCAATCATCTTCACTTTAGCTGTCTTTTCAGCTTTTGTGGCAGTAGGACATTTACTAGCAATATGGTCAGTAAGTCCACAGTGATAGCATTTTCTATAGATGAATTTTGCCTTGTGACTATGAGTAGTAGAGTTAGAAAACTTGAGATGAGCAGGGCCAGCTCCAAGAATGCCCTTAGCATAAGATCTTGGAGGAACTTTCAGTTCTTCGGATTTCTTAGGCTTAATATCAATTTTCAGCTTTGGAGTTGATCTCTAAGAAATATCAGTAATTTTAGTTCCAGAGCTGGAAGATTGACTTACTGAAGGTTTGGAAAGGACTTTCAGTTTTGCTTTCTTGGTAACATTTCGAGGATGAGAAATGGATTTCCCTTTATCAAGGAGCTTAGAGCTTTTTGATAAGTCCTCAGAAATAGTATTGGAAGATGAAGAACAATGAGTAGAAGAGGTGTCATGGATAGAAGAGACAAACATTCCAAACTTGAGCATGGAACAGTCTCTGCTGGATTCATCCTTTTCAGGATGATAACCGAGACCAGTTTTGTCATTAGCAGGGATTTGAGCCCTGATGATTTTAGTGATCTTGGTTGAAGATTTACACCATCCCTCAACAGTTGCCTTTTCTGCTTTTAAAGCAGCGATGACTTATTCGCGTTCAATGTTGATAATTTCATGTACAATGACTTGATCTTTTAAACTTTCCTCTAGAAGAGTTAGTTCTTTGATCCTTTCGTGACATTTCTCTAGTTTTTCAATTAAGTCAATGTTTTTGTTTTCAGCTAGAGTTTTGCCATTGAGTGCATTGTATAAGTCTATTGTCAGCACATCTACAACGCGACTTCTCTCAGCTTCAGAAAGAGATGGATTAGTAGAGATTGATACCTGAGAGGATATATAGCTCATGGAAGTTCCTGTTGGTTCTTCCACTTCTTCTTTAATCTCAGCCATAAGACAGAGATTAGCAACTTCTTCTTCATCAAAACTAGATTCTTCTGATTCAGCCCAGTCTTGCTCTTCAGCGATAAGCCCTTTTCCTTTTCGCTTGAAGTTTTTAAGCTTTTGATATTTCTCTTTTAGCTTAAGGTATTTGCTATCGCTGGTTTTCCTGGAGGTAGAAGGTTTGAAAACTTTCTTTGACCTGCATTCACTTGCAAAATGTCAAACTTTTTCACAGTTAAAGCAAGTAGCAGTAGCCTTATCAATAGGGGTTGATTTTGGCTTGTCGGTTATAGAGAGAAGCTTATTTCTTCTGAAATTGCTCTTTCTTGCAAACCTTTTAAAAGAGTTTGTTAAGAGTGCTCAGGATTCATCAAACTCTGAAAGATCAGTGTCTGATAATTCCTCAGTGTCAGAATCTAACTCAGTGATGGTGAGAGTAGATCGCTGAGATGGAATGATATCTGAAGAGACTAAAGCGACATGAGTGCTTTTGGAGTCTTTAGAATATTTTATAAGATTCCTCTTCAAAAGATTTGATTGCTCATAGTTGAGCAATGTTCCATACAAGGTGCTAAGAGAGAGAGAGAGAATTTAAGTCTTTTGTCAGCTTAAGACACATTGAGTAACTGTCCCAGCTTTCAGGAAGACATTCCAATAATTTAGTTAAGACCTCAGAGTTAGAGTAGTTCCTACCAACAATCATTAGATCAATGACTAGACAGTTAAATCTCTGGTGAACATCAGATAGGGATTCATTCTTACCACAGATAAAACTTTCATATTGTCTTACCAAGTTAATCTTTCTGGTTTCTTGGATTTCAGTGGTACCTTCATATTGAACACATATAGTGTCCCACATCTCTTTAGCAGTTTTTAGATGCATGATGGAATGAAAGGCTTCATCAGGCAGACCCATAGAGATAATGGTTTTTGCTTTAGCATCTAAACCGACTTTCTTTTTATCTTCATCACTCCATTGTCTTATTTCCTTAATAGCATATCTTTCAGGGATAGCAGAAGTGGTGGCAGTAGCTGAAACTGCAGTTATGATGGTGAAGGGTTCATAAGGACCATTTGCTACGTATTCAGGTATAGTGAGATCTACACCTTCTAGAAATAGCATCATTTGATTTTTCCAGAGAGCAAAGTTATCTCTGCTAAATCGAGGAGGTTTTAAGAGAGAACCATTGTCATAGTAGTTAGTGTTTTTGTTTAGTGCCATATTGAGAATAGCAAGGAAGAGATGTTTTGGAGATTAAACCGTCTGCTCTGATACCACTTGTTGGTCCCGAAGGTGCTTAACAAGTTTGTAGAATGGGGGGGGGTGAATACAAACACAAATTTTTAAATTTAATAAATTGTTTATTGATAAATCAAAATACAATTTACAAGTCTGTTGTGGAATAAGATTAAGTAAGAACCTAATCTAAACAAACATAAGAAATACTAAGATGGTTGCACAAGAATTAGAGAAAGGGGATTAAGAGAATATAGAAAACAAGGGTTTCTATATTTTACAGAAAGATTGAAGGCTTAAGGCTTAAGGGAACTCTCAGATAGAGTTGTGATCTTTCTATTTATACCCTATGCATTAAATGCATGGCAGGGTACTTTACACGTGTCCTTCTCTGGTTGGTTGCATGAGTCTGACTTTTGGAGACATGCTTTTGGCCGAATAATGAACAGTGTAGATATCAGAGTTGTTGTACGAATTGTTGCAGAGGTATGTCTTTTCTGACATTCGTACTATGTGTGCATAGATAAGACAAAAGAGACTTGAGGTATAAGCAAAGTGATCATCGATCGTTGAATATCTCTTCCTTCTCAGAGATAGAAATAAGTTCAGCTATCGCTAAAGCTTTTCCTCAGGTTTCTTCGCGTGTAAGTAACATGTCTTGTTTTCGCTGATATCCGCATCAGGTCATGAGTAGACTTGTCCTTTGTTCAACAGCTTTGTCTTCGATTCAGCATTGAACGTCTTTTGTCGCGTAACTTGTCTTCAGGGATTACGTCTAACTGTTTACATAAGAAATCATCAGTGATACTGAACATACTCAGTATTTAATCGCTGATGGTTAAACACTTATACATACAGAATTTAAACATAATTTTCACTATGTATTATAAAGGGTCATTGTCAAATCACTGAGAGAGTTGGATCAACAAAATGGAGATATAGAACTTCACTTTATTCCAACTGACTATCAACTAGCTGATCTCTTTACCAAACCTCTTGATGATACAAGATTCAACTTTCTCATCAGCGCTTGCCATGCTGAACCTTGAAGATTAACTCTTCAGCGTTCATGCATTATGTCAGTCATAAAATTCTATTACGTTCATCCCATAATCTCTGACTAAAATATTTCTGATGTTCAGGTATGTCTTCTAACCTCTCCTCGCTAAATCTTATTCAGCGAAGAAGTTTTTCAAAAATCTCAAAACTCAATCACTGACATTCTTCAAGTGATTAAAAGCTTTTTGAAAATAAAACTCATCACTGATATTTCCCATCAGTGATTCTTTAAAAATAAGTTATCCCTGAATTTCTATCATAAATACTCTTAAAAATGATGAGCACCTTTTCCCGCTCAATATTCCTTCTCTCACCTCACTCTCTAGTATATAAACCTCTCACATTCATATTTTTACCTTTTACGCGCACTTTACTCTAAAAAGGCAAAAATTACTCTTGGCATTCAAGCATCTTAAGAACTCAAAGAACCCAAGCTTAATCCTTCAAATCTTCAAGCAAAAAGGTTCAACTTCTTATCTTTATTCCTTCTAAAAACTTGTGTTTGATCTTTAAAACTCTTTTTTTTATCAAACATTGTTTTTCTCTCTAAAATCAATTCTTTAATGATTTTCATTCAAAAGCCTTATGATTTTTAAGACTTGACCTTATTTTCTTTAAAAATTGTTCATGTTTCCTCTCTTAAATAGGAAACTGACCGTATTCTTATTACTTCTTTTTCAATCCTAAAATACTGGAAACTCTTATTTACAAGTTTCCTTCTTAAAAAGGAAATTGGTAAAACTTTCCATATTTTTCTCTCTCTAAAAATCTTTATCTCCACTCTTCTCTTCTCTTTCAGCAATGGCATCTCAAACAACTTTGATTCAATCAAACAATGTTAAGTTTGACCTTTCAGCGGTTCAGTTCTCCAGCAACAACCATCTTGCCCGACTAGAATTCCCAAAGAACAAGCCCTCTACTCATCTCCTTGAGGCGACTACTTTTCTGAAGGCCTCTCCATTGGCCTATGCCCTTAATATTTCCCCTCCTCCATGCAAAACTCTCCTTCAACAATTTTGGTCCACTGCTGAAACGGCAAAAATGACCACAAAGCAGGGAAACCCGCTGACGGTCATCTCCTTTCATATGCAACATGGCGCAGGGGTCATTACTCCCCTATTCATCCGCACCGCTCTCTGTTTTCCTACAAAATCTAGGGCTGGATTCGAAGCCCTCCCCACTGATGAAGAGCTGATAATATTCCTTGACTTGATGGAATATCAGTGGGACATGAAGCCAAGGTCAACAGTGCCTGACAAGAAGTTGACAAAGATTTTGAAGGCCAAGATGCCTTCCCAACTGAACTACGTCTTCTCGCATGTGATCCAATGCATGAGCAGGAAGACAGGATCGCTGGATAAAGCCAGCAAGATGCAACTACAGATGGCTTTCTCCCTCATCTCTGGGAGAAACGTGGACTATGCAAGGATGATCTTTGACGACCTGATGTCCAAAGTCGAGAAGCCTACAGGGAAACCAAAGTCCTGTATGTCCACTTTATATCGGCTCTAATGAAGTTTGTTTTGGGCGATCTCTACCCCAAAGAGGGAGATTGTCAGCTCTCCAAGAACGGGGTCCGAATCCTCAACATTGAGAACACTGAAAACGAGGTAAGTCGTTGACCTTCACGCTCGTCTCTCCACTCTTTCTTCGCCTTCAGCTGTCACGCCTGCAGTTTCTCCAAAGGCTACCCCTACCGCTACCACCTCATCAAAACGCAAGTCAATGGCTCTTCCTGGCCCATCTAAAAAGTCCAAGAAGACTACGGAGCAAGCCCCTCAACATACGTCATCAACAGGGATTGTCTCTTAACATAGAGCCCTGGACGCTTTCGTGGATTGCTCCTCCACAATCGCAGCTACTACTGCTTCAGTGCCCATCATCACTGAGTTAACCCTGGTGTCTACCCAAGTACTCTCAGTGCCTCAAAGCACTGTTGAGGTAATTTCGAGCAACACCAGTGCTCACTCTTAAAACTCTTATCTCTTACTTCTCCTTCCTTGGTCTCTAACTCAGTTCCTTTACAGCTACCTGATGTCTAACATCTCCGTAGGACCTGATGGCCTCCCTTTCAGAATGTCTCAGCAGATGAATATCCCCTAGTCTCTCTTTGAGAGAGACATGGATCTCTACAACCTTTTCCCTGCTTCATCAGGCATTACCCTTATCCCAAACACATCTCCCTCACTACTAAATAAGCCTGAGCAATCTTTTGCTAAAAAATTAACATGTTTTACAGGTCCTACTTTGGCAGCCATCGACACCTCTGTCAGTGAGGTCAGTCGAAAGGTGGACTCTTTCTCTGCCACCATCAGTACCAACACATTAGCGATTAACAACGCTGGTGAAGCATTGAAGACTCTCACCACTTCTCTCTCTTCCAAAGCTGAAGCTTCTCAACTGTCAGCTCTGGAAGATGAAGTGAAAGCTCTGAAGATCGACGTGGCCTCGAACACAACAGTGATTCAATCTATAAATGGCCACGTCGACAGTGAAAAAACGGATGTCACCAATCAGCTGTTGGGTGACATCCTCCAAATATTAAAGGACCAGCTCTTGTCTCTGAACCCGCCTTCATGGACGATGACAGGTTGTCCTTGAAAGTCACTGCATACTTCATATTCGAGGCGACCTCTATCCTCCCCAACATTGAAGCCCGGCTAAAGGCACTGGAGGTTGATGCTCCAAAGGTTGTTGCTGCTAGTACTGTTGATACCTCCTCCAATGATGATGAAAAAGAAGGGGAGATGAATGCTGACGATGCAGTCAATGCAGAGGTCAATGTGGAAGACCCTCCTCATGCTGAGGGGGAGAAGACCGCAGTTGACGACCAAGCCCCTCCCTTCTCTCCAGTGATCGAAGAAGAGATTAATGATGAAGAAGTGGATGAATAAGAGCTTGATCTCGAGGATCAAGGCTCTAAGGACACTGATGAAGATGACGATGACGAGGATGATCCATCGCTATGGTTCATCCGTACCAACATTAGTGTCCCTGCACAAAAAGGCATAGTCATCCAAGAAGCAGGGGCGAGAAAGGATACGACTTCAGGTCCTTCAACCCAAGGCAAGCAAAAGGGTATTGCTATCGAAGGAAACCTGAAGCTCCTATCACCATCTGAGGGGGAGAAACCTTCTCAGGTATGCCTCTCCATTGTTCACTTTTCCTTCCTTTATCACCTTAAATCCCTCTCTCATTTCTAGCCTTTATCTTTCTTCTTCCAATAAATAAACACTGACTTTCCTTTCTTTTTGATCAGCTAGTTCTCTCCCCTGCTTAAGGGAGCTACTCTTCAAATAATCCCAGCGACCCCAGCTGAAGACCTACTAATAATCTCAGTCTCTGTTCGAGAGACTGATGAAGAAGATGAAGAAGAAGAATCACTGAGTCATCCCAACAGACGCTTTCGACTTCTCAAAAGGTCAGAGGATGAAAACAAAAGGCGGTCAGAGATGATTCTTCATCTTGAAAGTCAAAGGATGAAGATTCGTCCTCAAGACACCTCTGAAGAACTTGTCTTTTTATCACCGGAAGAAATAGAAGAATCGATCAGAGCTGAACGTCTCTATGTTGATTGCCAAAAGGATGCTTCCCTAGCCCTTAAAGTGCAATCAACCCTGGTCAAAGATAAAAAGTTGAAGAAAAATCCGGTTAAAGTTCAAGAAGCACTTCTAAAGGAAATTGAGGAGGAGAACCGGAAAGCAAAAGAGGCCAGTGATCATGATTTAGCTTGGTGCAGAAAGAAGCTTCATCATCGATCTGGCCAATTAAGGATTTCAGCATTGACTATCTCAGGGAAGAGCAAGAAGAACCAACTCACTGTCACGATGGAGATTTTCAGAAGAGATGGCTCGTCAAAAGCTATGTATCTTTCAAAGTTGGAGAACTTTGGATTCTATGAATGGTTGGAGTTCAAGGAAGCACTGAAGAAATCAAAATCAAAGCACAGAGGCCATGTTGAAGAACTGCTCAAAGCTCTCCATCAACAGGGTCACTGCCAAAATGAGTGTGCCCTCTGCTCTACCACAGAAGCCAAGGACAGCCAGAAGGAAGCTTGCCTCCTCATTTGATAATGATTCAATGATCAGAAATGATTCAAGCATCAAATTCTCCAGAGATGCAGTGGTTGGACCTTCACCTGATCTCTCTGCTCTAGGCTTATCACTGCCTCCTGGTGGACCGTTTGTACCTGGACAGGTGATAAGTCATCCTTATGGAATAATCTTCCGTGACGACGATGAAATCATTAGATTGCAACGAGTTTCAGAAATTCCCCTCTGCCCTCTTGCACATCTGAAGGACCTTCTATACATCTGGTGCAATAATTCAACATCAAGGACCCTCATCAAATCTCTTATTCGAAACGAGGCAGCGAATCAAAGACAGAGAGGAGAAGAGATACCTGATCACATGATAAATGAAGAAGAATTCCCAGTCAAGGAAGAACCAACTTAGATGATAGATTGTTTTTCTTCTGGTAATCTATTAGTTAGGCTTACAGTATTAGTATAGGACATCACTTGTACTTGTAATTTTCATATTCCCTGTGTAATCTCCTTTTACAAATTAATGAAAATTTAAATAAAGCACTTTACTCCATCAGTACTGTAAAAGATCCCTTAAAATAGTAATTGGGACATGTATGCTATAAGTCCTTACTAACCTTTTATTTTGAAACAAAGTAATTTCTCTTTTTGCTTTGTCATCATCAAATAGGGGGAGATTGTTGATCCAAACTCTCTCAGTGATTTGATAATGACCATTTGAAATACTTAGTGAAAATCACATTTAATATTTGTATGTATTAGTGTTTCACCATCAGTGATCATATATTGAGTCAGTTCAATATCGTTGATGAATCTCTAATGTATTTTGTTAAATGTAATCCACGAAGATAAGTTTCCCGACAAAGACGTTCATCACTGACATCGAAGACAAAGCTGATGAACAAGTGACAAGTCTACTCATGATCTGATGCAGACATCAGTGAAACCAAGATAAATCCACAACACGCGAAGAAATACGAAGAAAAGCTTCAGCGATTACTGACCTTTATTTAGATTCCCTGAAGAAAGAATTCATCGGCGATCGATGATCACAAAGCTTACGCTTCAAGTTTCTTTTGTCTTGTCTTTGCACACAAGGTAGAATGTGTAAGTAGAGACATATCTCTGCTACAGATAGTACAACAACTCTGAAGACTACACTATTCACCATTCGGCCAAAAACATGTCGCTAAAAGTCAGAGGCATACAACCAACCAAATGATGACACGTGTAAAGTACCCCTGCCATGCATTTAATGCATAGGGTATAAATAGAAAAGTTAAGCCTCACTTTGAAGTGTTGCCTTCTATCCCTTCTCTCTTGGTAAACCAAATAGAAACCCTTGTTTTCTATATTTTTCTTAACCTTTTCTCTGTAGTTCTAAGTGTTATCCCAGTTTAATCTAGTTGGTAAATAATCACAGAAACAAGTAATCAAGCAACACAATAATAATCAAGAGATATATAAATCAGAGTAACATACCAATCCCTTGAATAAACAATGAAACCCTTGAGTGTTCTTGATACCCTTTGAATACAGAGAAAACTTGCTACCTCTCTCTAAACAATGATTATGAAAATATGAAAGGTTCTTACCTAAACCTAAACTAAACATAACTTTAAATACCCAGGCTTTTAGGCCTAATGGGCTTATGGGCTTGAGGCCCAATAGCTAATAACTATTTACTTATTACATAATAAACCCTCTAAATAACTTTGACACAATTGCAGTTTAAACCCTGAACTTTAACTTTAATCTTGAATACAATTATTTGATCCAACAATCTCCCCCTTTGGATTCAAGATTAAAATTTTTTTGCAATAGTCTTCAGGTCTTCACTTGTATTCTCTTTTCTTCAGATATGACATTGATAGCTTCAAAACTTAAAATATTCAAAACTTCAAAACTTTGATAATCTTTAGATTATATTCTCCCTCTTTGAGTATTCTCCCTTTTTGTATCTTCTCCCCCTTTTTGATGAATGGTGAGAAGCATCATCATCAAAACTTTGCAAAACAATCTCCCCCTTTTCAAGACAATCTCCCCTATTGTGTATGATCACGTAAGGACAATCTTCATCATGTAACGAGCCCTGTATGGAAATAAGAGCAGTCTTCCCAGATGGAAAGAGTGATTATTTCAATCTTTTCAGATTAAAATAGAAAGTAGTAACCATTCGAATCTTTTCAAATTCAAACAGTTTAATAGTTGTAACCCTGAATCAACAAATGACTCAGTTAAAATGCCTGTCAGTAACACAAAGTTACTATATAAGGAGCTGGTTTGATGTAGACTCCCCAGGTCTTCCATTCAATCATCGAATAACACATGGTTATCTATGAACGTTCTGACAGAAAACAAATTTCTGTGTGCTCGTGCATGTGTTAGAAAAAAAAATTAAGCATAGATGATTGCTTTTTTAATATAGGCTCAAAGTATGTAAACTTGTTGAGACAGCAACAAATTGTACAAAGACTCAATGTGCATGAGAAAGGGTTCGAAGGTGGGGCAACTTTCCTTCTTTTTCAATATTAGTATCTTCCAAATGAAGAACCAATAGCGTATGTGTTGCGTCCCCATAAAATGTGAAACATCCTCTTTTTGAGAAAAGAATGAGTAGCTGGTGGTGTTGTATGCAAGAGATGGCATGAGCTAGTTGCCTTTTTCAATGATGGTCACCAAAGAATGTGAACCAATCAGATTATGTGGCTGTCCGGCTCAGAAAGAAGTTTGGTGCAGAGTTTAATATTCTTTTACTCTGTTCTCTCACCCTCTTTCTTTTAATTCTCACTTCTAACCAATCTCTCTTTTCCATTTTACCTCTTCACACACCATCACTCAATTCTTTTGACCCCTCTCCCCTCAATCACTCAGGGAATACTTCCTGGGTAGGAAACACTGGTTATCGTGAATCCATGGAAGTTCTGTTAAGTACTCACACTGAATCCCATGTATTTTCCTAAAAGAACATGTTGTTCAACAGGCTTTTTGTACATGTAAGCACAAATACCACTTGTTACATGAAAAATAAGACTTTCGGAGATGTCAAAACAGAAGATGTTTGACGATGCAATTCTCCCCCTCAAACTAAAAGAGTTTGACAATTAAGCTCATATCATTTTGTCATGAAGAATAAGATTTTGGAGAATCAAAAACGAATGTTGTTTACATGAACAATATATAAACATATTTTCAATGAAAGCACATGAAATGACGTTTGATTCAATCAACAGTGAATACAAATAACGTGAGTATTACCATAGAAAGATTTAACTTTTGATACATGGTAATAACAAAGTCAAATAGAATGTTCTGAACCGTTATGTGTATGAATACTTGACAAAGTATATTGACAAGATAAAACACAAGTATTTATCTTTAAAGAACACACGGTCAGATAAGCATTTAAGTATCCAAAAATCTGTTAATATCACAGATATTCTCCCCCTTAACTGAAGATTTTTATTTTTTATTATTTTTTTTAATGCTTAAGAAAAAAAAAGAAAAAAAATAAGGCACTGAAGTGCGGGTTCTAATCCGATGTGATTAGAAGTCATTTTCCGTTGAGGTACGGGTTCTAAGCTGATTTACTTAGAAGCCATCTTTTTGACAATTAAGTCCGGGTTTTGAACTGATTTGTTCAAAAGCCATCGTTCTTCCTCCCCCTTAAACATTGGGTGCCTGCAACACAGATTTAGCTTTTGGTACCCACTGGTATTTGGGTCCTAATGGGTTAGTTGCAGTTCTTGTAGGAGATATGAAATAAGAACCATACCAGTTATTTACATAATTTTTTCTGACAAAATCATTTGAGCCACAGTAAGAACAACTAATTTTCTTTTGTGCTAACCTGATCAATTGATGGATTGTGTAAACCAAATCAGGTTTGCCAAAAGTTTTACCTTTTGTAGCATAGTTCCATTTAGCATTTGATGTATGCACAAATGATTCTTCTTTCTTCTTCTCCTCCGAGGATCCTTTAACTCTCCAGATCCAGTTTCCTCTTTCTTTCCCATCATCCCTTCTCCAGAAGCTTTTCTTTCGAGACTTAGTCTTCTTTAAGTTACCTGAACCATCAACATTTTTGTCATAGAAAAGGTTAGAAGGACGAATCTGATTAGTAGATTTAGAAGTAAGACTATCATCTAAATCATAGAAAGGATTATAGAAAACATTTGAAAAATGTGAACTTGAAGCTGTTTTTAATGAACTATCTGAATCAGCTAGATCGTCTCTCGGTGATTGAGCTATTGACTCTGGCGTCTTGTGCTCAGTCAGCTTCACCTTAAAAACGATCTCTTCAAGTTCCTTTATCTTTGAAGACAAGTTGTTTCTTTCCTTTTCAATCAGATCAAACTTCTTATGCAACTCAGATTTTGCATTCTTCTCCTTCATGATGTTTGTTGACAATTCAGATAGCTTTCTTGTCATTTTGGCTATCTCGGTCTCAAATATCTTCTTTTCTTCAGAAAAGTCTGTATTTGTATCCTTCAGCTCGGCTTTCTTCTTCTCATTCTCAGCCTTTTCTCTTTCAAGAATGATAACCTTCTCAAAGTCTGAAACTTGTTGAGAAAGCTTAACACATCTAAGCTCTAATGCTTTCTTCTCTTCAAAGGCTTTTCTGGAGAAATCAGAGAATTTCTTGGCAAAGTCTTTTCTTTCTTTCTCTATCTTCAGTATTTCATCTTGAGCTATTGTATTGTCTCTGTCTTGGGTTGCCATTTCTTTCATCGTTTTAATCTCAACCTCAAGACTGAGAACTTTATCTTTTAAAGAGTCTCTTTCAGCAAAGATTCGAGAGTTTGAATTTCTAAGCTCTTCAGATGTCTCACGAGCAATGTTTTCTCTTCTTCTCAATTCATCTAGCTCTTTTTGCATTAGTTCCTTCTTTGACCATGTTGAGCTAGATTCCGATCTTTTCAACTTTGCTTGAAGATCCAAGATCTCTTTTTCTTTAGACTCAATTATTCCTGCAAAGTCAATTAAAGAATCAGAATCTTTTGAATTTTCTTTTAAAGCATTGATCTGAATAAGAAGAGATGAGTTCTCAATCTGTAAAGCCTTGTTCTCAGCTTTGAGCATTTTGTCCTCTTTGTCATACTCATCAATCATGCGAGATGGTGTTGATAACCGTCCAGCAAGTTGTTTAGCCTTTGCTTTTACTTCAGAATGTGTCATCTTTTTAAAATCAAGGTTGTAACCTTCAGACATATTTAGCTGATTCGACATCCTGACTCTTTGGTTAGTAATCAAACTTTTCTGTATCTAGACAACCAACTAGATGAGATCGTTAGAATCAAAATAAAAAAAAATAAAAAAACTATACTAAAAAAAAAATTTAATTTTTTTTTTTAATTAAATGGAGATCTATTAACCATATAACACTAAGTGCAAACCTCTTATTGTTTCTTGAGTTTGTTTAAATTAGGTTTACTTAATCTTATTCTGCAACAAACTGTAAATTGTGATTTGAGTTATCAATAAACAATTTATTAAACCATAAAAATTTAAGTTTGTATTCACCCCCCACACACACACCTTCTACAAACTTGTTAAGCACCGTGGGGACCAACAACAACTACAGATGAAGTTCCTGCAGGAGTTGTTCCAAAAGATCTTGAGTCATGGTCTAAAGAAAATCGAGCAAAAATGGAAACAGACCACAAAGCTAAAAGGTTGTTGATCATGGTTATCCCAAATGACATCTTTCAATCCTTGGATGCATGTGAAACTGCAAAAGAAATATGGGATCAATTAGCCAATCAACTCGAAGATGGGATCAAGACTAAGAAAAACATAAGGGCTCAGTGCATCAACAAGTACAACTGCTTCTCTACACTACTAGAGGAATCTCTGCAACAGATATATGACATATTCAATACACCGGTAAACAAATGTAGAAAGTGTACAGTTCTTCGAACTCAAAAAGAGAACAACGTACTGTTTCAGAAGAGCTTGAATGAAGAATGGTTGCAGTTGTCTATGTCACTACAGGTCATAGAAAAAAAAATCATTACAAAATCTTTACACAAAGTCATAGAAAAATTAGAGAGTTGTATAAAAAAACGTCACCATTACCAAAAACCTAAATACATAAAGCAATGGTTTAGACAAAAATGTTACTAAAATGTCCCATATGGTAAAGGTTTTTGACAGTTTTAGAAAACCATTGCTTTATACTAAGACGGTTTTTAAAAACGGTGGCCATAGAGGACCATTTAGTAATGGTTTTTGTCTAAATCCTTGCTATATGTTGTAACGGTTTTAAAAAACTATTGTCAAAACAAAAAATATATATAGCAACATTTATTTGAAAATCGTTTCAAAAAGTCACCAAGTTCTATGGTAACAGTTTTCAAAAAGTTTCATCACCAAATGGTAGTTTATGGCAACGGTTTTGAAAATTTTATGTCACCATATGTCATGCTACGGTGACGGTATTAACACATTTACATCACTATATCCCAAGCGAAAGT
The DNA here is from genome assembly GCA_954870635.1 of Arctium minus. Classification (NCBI taxonomy): domain Eukaryota; kingdom Viridiplantae; phylum Streptophyta; class Magnoliopsida; order Asterales; family Asteraceae; genus Arctium; species Arctium minus. Next base: position 6,868,250 of record OX941096.1, on the reverse strand, counting down.
TACAGTTTTGAAAAATTCACGTCACCATATGTCATATTATGGTGACATTTTTATTACGTCATTATATGTCATGCTACAGTATGGGTTTTGAAAAATAAATGTCACCATATGTCATGCTATAGTATGAGTTTTGAAAAATTAAATGTCAGAGTATGTCATGTTACATTGATGGTTTTTAATAGGAAATGTCACAGCATGTCATGCCATTGTGACAATTTGAATAATCAATGTCACCGTATGTCACGGTACTGTGACAGTTTTATAATAAATATCAACGTACGTCATGATTCAGTAACGACTTTGTATGATAAACGCATGGTCGTTTTTTGAGGGAGGGCCCAAAATTTTTAGTATCTATAAGAGTAGTCCAAAACAATTTTTTAGATCCAAGAAACCCAATTTCTGTAAACATAATAATAAATCAAAAAGAATATAGTACTAACAGCGGCCTCAAATATATTAATTATTTACATTGGAGAAGAAAAAGTATAAAAGTTAAAGGATCCTTTATTTTCTATTGTAACTTATTGCTTTTTAAGTTTGATATTTAGTACCAAAATCCGTGATTATTGGCTATTATTATCTCTATCTACTGTTTTAGGAGACTGCTTATGTGCTTCAATAGTTCATTAGACAACCTAAAACTTTGATATTTAAGCTAGTGAGCTTGCTATTATCATCGTTTTTGGCCTAAAGCAGCTGCCTGCCTTGCCCCTCGGCCCCCTCCCCTAGTTCATCGGTTATAGAGACACTACTACACACCACGAGTCCCATTTAAGTATTCAACATGACCATGCATATGTTAAGTCTCATTCATTATTTGACTTCTTTTCCAGAAAACCTTTGATAATCTTTTCTCATTGACTCTTGATTATTGCCTCCACATAGGTTTTTTTGTATCTGAATAAAGCGAGGGTTTTTTTTGTTATAAACTGAGGGTTTTTTTACCTTTTATAAAATTAGCTTCCATAGTATATAGCCTAGAGTCATCGTAGGTGAACCTTCATGACCACAAGAGCTTTGACAATGCCTAGACTCTAACCCTCGGAAGATGAGAATGAAAATGAGGAAAACAAATACATAAAGCAATACAAAAGATTAGGCAGGTTCAAATAAGAATGTTAAATATCGTAAGAAGATAAGGAGGAAGGTTAATGGTTCATATGTGAATCTATTGAAACATCCAAAAAAATCTATTTCAAGATGTATATATGAACCAAATATATTATTCATCTAGGTTCACATATGCATCTTCAAATAGATTTTTATAGTGATTCATATATGTACTTTCACTTCTTATCTTCTTACGGCATTTAACTTTTTTATCTGAATCTTTCATTACAAAAGATTATAAGTAAAAAAAGAATATTAAGTAAAGAGAGGATTGATGTTTAGGGCAGGGAAAAGGGTGTTTAAAGTAATAAAAAAAAACTAAGGATTTTATAGGAGTGTTAAAAAGAAACGAAAAATCATGATAGCGGTCCAACGTTTTATCTGAAACCGAAAAATTCGGGAAAAAAAACTGAAAACTGAAAACCGGGTATTCACGTGTTGATTTCGGTTTTGAATTATAGGTATCAACGAGTACTCAGACTGAACCGGATATAGGCCTTGTTCGATAGCAGCTTAATGGGCTGAATAAGGGATATGGCTGATTCAGTCAGTCATATCTGAGTGTTCAGTAGCAGCTTAATGGGTCAGCTGGTGGTTGACCGAATCAGGTACAAAAATAATGTCTTCCACACTCAACCATTTAATATACTTTACTTTCCTCATCTACCCTTCCAACTTCCAACTCCCAACTACTCCCCTTTATTAAAAGTAACCTAACGTTTTTTCTTAAAACCCAGCTGACCTCAATCGATCTCTCCATCGCCATCCAAAAATTGAAGACTCTGTATTGGAACGAAGAAGCACAGGTACCTTTCTTTTACATTGATCTCTCTTTTCCTCTCCATCGATTTGAAATCATGACTGTAGACATCGATTTTTTGGGTTTAAACCCATCGATTTGGTGGTCACAGTGATTTACAACTTGTTTTTCCTTTCCATCGATCTGAAATCATGACTGTGTGTGTGTGTGTTTTTTTTGAAGCAGCAAACAAAATATATTACCACCAGAACAAAAACAAGAGATCAACCACAAAAGAAACCAACCATGACTTTTGGATTTCTTGGATGAGGGAGGTTGCTTGGGGAGTTGTTGAAGTGAGGAGAAATAGTCACAGTGGAAGAATAGAGATAGAGGAGAGAGGACGGTGGAACCGTGGAAGGATAGAGAGAGAAATGAAAAGGGTTTTATATTTAATTCAATTTTTTTTATAAATATGGTGTATAAATCAACTTGTTTTATTTAAAAACATTTAAATTGATTTTTTTTAATAATTAAATGTCATTTATTCAACATTTTTATCAAACAATTGTTTTATTAAGATAAAAACAAAGACTGAGGGTAAAATGGTCATTTCTAACATTCAGACTGTTTATTCAGTCCAACAACTTATCTGTTAACATACAGACAACTATATCTATACAGACAGTTATATCCATTCAGGTCTTACAGAGAATGAACCGAACAGCACCATAATGTATATATAATATATTTAAACATGTAATATTTAATATCAAATATTTATAGTTTGTCATTTATTTATTTATTAATCCAATGTTAAATGAGTAAAGGCCTTCTACGTCTTAATGTCAAGGATTACGGTGGATGATTAAATTTGCGATGCAAATTTGTGAAGGAATCAACATTAACCGGGATGTTTTTAAAAAAGTAAACTTATTTTAATTTGTAACGCTCAGATTAATTTTATTTAGTATTATGGTGCCAATTTTATATTGTTAGTGGTATCTTTTATAAGGGTAACCGTGAACCAAACCATTGGTAACCGCCTTTACTTCGGTTCGGTACGGTTTGGTTCAACATATGGTTCAGTTTCGGTTCGGTGCAGTTCGGTTCAACATATGGTTCAGTTTCGGTTCGGATAGTCAAGCATCCACATCATGCGATTCGATTCACCTTTTCTCTACTAACCAAACTATAAACACCCCTAGGATTTTATTGTAAGGTCCACATCTACCAAACTTGGTACAAAGAACCATATGAAAAAAGATTACATCTTACCAAACTTGGTTCAAATGCCAAAAAAGGTCCAAGTTGCATTCAAGTACAGCTCGGCCGCCCGACTCGTCAGAAGAACAGGCTTGGACAATCAACCTCAAAAAAACAATACGGGCCAAAGCTGGACCGTTAAAATTAATCGGCCCGTGACGCTCTGGCAGATAATTGCAAAATAAAAGGCCCAAGCATTCATTATTCATCTCATGATCTAAAGACCAAATATTAATGTGCATATTACACTTGTTTAACAACTAATGAAAACCCTCTCACATCCAAATTGCAACAAGGATGCCATAATCTAAAATTCATAATGCAATGCAACTTCTAAGGTTAGAATGGTAATTAACCTCATGCTTGTAAGGGAATATTGTGAATGTATTTCTTCTCGTAAAACCCGATCAATTGGTCCGCTACACCCCACATAATCGCCTGCCCAGGCGGGATACGCATTAAACGTGGAAGCAGACCTTTCCACAACGCAAATACCCCTTCTTCTGCGTATATTGTCGAGATTGCATGAAACATGCCTTTATAATACTTACCGCTTCGACTTTGTGCCATTAACCTCGTTTTCACAACATCAAAAGGACCCGTACATACTGGGCCAGCAGTTCCGGCTAGGAATCCAGAAATCATAGACTGCCATGGTAGGAGGACTTTTCCGTCACCTTCGTGTTTCCTCCATAATAGGCCATCAAAAGTGTTCTTGGCTGTGAACATGACCGCCTGGTTTGTGCCGTTGCGCATAACGGTTGGGGACGCCCCTGCCCATAGCCCAAGTAGGCCTTCTTCGCGAATGATCAAGCCAGCACAATGGATGGGACCCTTGTACTTTAGTAGCTCATGACTCAACCCCTTTTGTTGCTGCAGTCTTATTTTAACCACCTGCATTAAGGGTTTGTTTGTTAGTAGCTTAATGAGCTTAATGGGGCTCGCAGCTTATTCGGTCAGTTATATATGATTGTTTGGTAGTGGTTTAATAATATAGAAAGTGACTTATTCAATAAGCTTCTTTTGTTTAAGCATACCACGTATAGCATTGGTGGTATGAGAATCAAGCAGGTACACATGTTCTTTATTTATGTCCAACAGCAGTGTAGGAGGTAAAGACATCTATGTTTGCACAAATATGCATAGAACATGTTCTTACCCTCCACAGACCCTGCTCAAGGTTTTAAAGAACGGAAACGAGCCTCGAGGCGTTTTCCCCTTCTGGAAGGTGAGGCGTAAGCCCCAAAAAATAAAACAACAAAATTCATAAGTCTAAATAAACAAATTACTTCTAGTTATAACCAAACTATAAAGCCCATAATTCAGAAAAACTACTTGTTACAAGTCTTAGAAACATCAACTAAACTAATTAGTTCTAGTCATAAGATCATGAAATGTGATCAATCTGAAAGGCTCATACTCGATTTTGGACCGAACTGCCCTGAGGCACGCCTCTGGCGTTTTTTAAAACCATGCATAGAACAAATATGCCTGGTAGCATCAAAAACTACCACCAACCGCTTCATATTAGCCACGAGATAAGCATGAGCAATGATTATAGCAATTATGCTACCTCATATTGGTGAATGATGGCTCAGAACAATCATAACAAGTTTCTGTAATTTTGAATTTAGGGTTATTGACTCTAAAAGATTGTAATCATATTTCCTTATCGTAGACTTGTAGTTACTATATCGTCATAGCCCTTCTAGTGAGACTTTATGTGTTTTTATTGCAAATTTGTGCTCGTGTTTGTGTTTGAGTTGTTGACTGTAATCCCTCCATGACTATTTCTCATATTCAACGATCCTACAACAAACTCATCTTCCATTGTGAAATCTTCCTGCCTTTTTGTATTTGTTAGTTTGCACCTTCATACCATTATCTTCTGTCCCCTCCCCTGTAACAGTTATCAACAAAGAAAAACAGAAAAATCTTCCATGCAATCCAGAATCATTTTATTCCAAATTTGTTTCACTCCCATATACGAGAAATTTGTTTCAACATATGACTAATGGTTGTACGTCTACACACCTTGTTTAGCATGATCCATGCGCTCTATTTTTGGGTCTCCACATGTTAGTTTAAGGTCTGTGAGAGTATTGCCACACCATGCATGTCAATAGGCAATAAATTAGGAAACACTTTCATCAGCTTTTAAAATTCTGCCCTCCAAATATCTCAATTTTAATGAAATAGGTGGACCACATGAAAGAAGGTGTAACATCAACGGGAAGAGTAAGGTCAAAGTCGGCATCTAAATAGGCGGAAAGGAACAGGTGGCAAGAGTTTTCATCATAATCCCTGAAATTGTACTAAAGTAGCCATCGCACACTAGTCTATGACATGTTTATGAAGACTGTCCTAAAGAATTATTTCGTAACCCTCCAATATGTAATAGACTCCACCATGAACCAATCTAGGACACAAAGCAACAAAGAGTTATTGGCAAACAGAAAAACATCTTAGATGTGGAAGCAGAGAGTAGAAATATTCTTAAAACCAGAACTCTGAGCTGTACTTATAGGTACATGAAAACTAACCAATAATGTTCAGAAGAAATAACATGCAGAATGTAGTACAAAACAAGGGTTAGTGGGAAATGGTATATTATACTCTTGATGGATTTCAAATAAAATTCTTCTTTCCTGAACTTTTTTACTATATTGAAGTAAATTATCCTCCAATCTCATCTAATAACGAGAGAGATTTTCACGAGTCTATTTATGTAGATTACGTCATAGGGCCTATCCCAACTAGTAACTTAGTCCTCTACCAGCTATTTAATGGAACTTAGGGGTCATTTACCAAACGCTTCATAAGCACTTACCTACAAGAATCACCACTTATCAGCCAACATTTTCAGTCATCAAAATGGATATTGTTGGTAAGCATCTGTTACTCGGTAAGCGCTTACCAGGTAAGATTCTCGGTCCTCGACATGCTCACCCGGTAAGGTAAGTGACACCCGGTAAGCACTTACCTGGTAAACGGCCCCTTAGTCTTCTATATCAACATCATCTTCTCTTTACCCTATAAAATTAACTAATAGTCTACACTTCCTATCAATGGTATCATTTCTACTCGATCACTAACATTTCCCTTTACCTTGTGTAATGTATCTTCTCCACATTTATCATATATTTGTTCGAAAGGAAACCAGAGCCCTTTACATTAACAGCTCAGCACCCTTCTTTCTGATTCATTGTGCTTTTCAAGAAACTGGGGAATGGTTGATTGACACAGAATTTGGGTGGCGGACTTCACCAATATGAGTATCAACGTGCACATCGCCAACGTGACGTCCTTCTCTAACTGCTCTCAAGAACTTGAGATGTTCTTATTTACTGTATCTCTCCACAAAGGGCTTAAAAGGAAACACGATAATATCCTAATGTAAATGAGAACACGTACCATATAAATGAAAACACGAAGCAAACCATGGGCTAAAACTTTACAATCTGCCCATGGAAAAAGAATCAGGTTATGTTTATTATATATAAAGCGATTTGGTTCTTGGTAAAAGCTAAACATAATCAGTTTTTATGACGATTTGGACCAGTTTCCTGATTCTCCCAAACAGCTACATCTTTTTAACTTATCCCAGAGCATGAGATGACCCATTACAAGCTAATTCTACATCTTTTCCATTGTACTCAGGGCTACAATTTCCTTTCTTAGGACCACAATGTACTCTATGCTCAATATTTAGCCTCAATGATAGACACAATATTTCAACAGTAATTATTTCATAATTCAAAATCGATTAGTAGATATTGAATTAAAAGTAGGTGATTGAGTGGTTTTGCTTCCTTGATCATAATCTTAAATTTTAGATCCCACGGTTTCCAGCTTCAACAAAATCACCATAACAAGTGTGTGTTTATAACTGGTAGCATTGATCACTAAGGTGCCGTTTGTTTTTTAAGAGGTCTAAAGTCTGAAGTCTTATTTTAGTTATGATTAATAAGAGGTGGTGTGTAAAAAGGTCTGAACGATTCAGACTTAGGAGACATTAAGAGATTTTTTTAAAAAAACAAACAACCCCTAAGGCTCTTTATTAACGGGTTGGTTGAGAACTCCTTGCTTTAGCTCAAAACTGACATTCATACATACATCTAAATACAACCAACTTTTTGTACAACAAAGGGGCCGTTTACCAAAACGCTTACAGGGTAAGACTCTCGTTCCTTGCCTTGCCTCCTACCAAGTAAGATTCTCGGCCCTTGCCATGTTAATTAAGGGGATGTTAGTTTTTAAAAACAAAAAACCTCTTAATGGCTCTTAAGTCTGAATCGTTCAAACCTTTTTAGATTTAAAATGTTTGTTTTTTTTCCAGTTTTCAGAACCTCTTAATTCTTAAATACGTCTGAAATAAGAAGTGGTGACCTAACTTCTTAAAACCTCTTATCACCACCTCAGTTCATATGCTCTTATTTCTCTCAAGACGCCTTCAGACGTTACAGAAACATACAGTCTTGTTGATTCAGATTTCATATTTCAGCACAACCTCTTATTATTAAAAATTAAAATAAGACTTCAGACATCTTAAAAAACAAACGGCGCCTAAGAAGCTAGATTGATAGTTGAAGAATGTTTCAGTCAAATTGTTTGTTTGTGTGGTCTCAAAAGCATCCTCAGAAACAAACATATGCAGAATAGCTTCCATGGCATACAATTGCCTTGAATGTCCCACATAATGCTTCATGTTTCAGTTTTTCTTAAGGAGTAAAAAAGTAATACTTGACATTGATATTGTTCATTCAGCACAAAAAACAAAAACAACAATTGATCATATATCATATAGATGTCATTTCGAGTCAAAAGATGGAAATTAGACGCATCTCATTGCACTTGATCGGGGATGTTCATTTAAAACAATGTGGTAGAAAGCAACGTGAGACAGAAAGTCTCAATGTGAAAAAAACAAACAAACAGCCCCTATGATTACTACGATTCAGTCCACTTGATCTGTTTTACATGATAATTGATATGTTTACTAGCTTCAGACCCATGAACAGTGTGCACAAGTTCTATACTAGCAGCATAATAAATAAAAATAAAAACTTTATAAACGGAAATTAAAAGATGTATGAGTGGTAGCTGTGGGAATAGAGGTTGTTCTACAGTGGCTATAGTATGGGATTGAATTGGAGTTCTTGCACAAAATATGAAGATAAGACCGCTACTTTTGTCACTTTTATGCTATGCTACTCCAACAAAGGCAATCTTGAGAATTAATGGGTTCTCAGTGAACATAGTTTAGTACTATACAAGAATACCGATTTAGCATGAATAAGGAATACCCAAACCAAGAACTCATGCAACCATCCCAAGTTAAATAAATGCAACCTGTGGTGACAGAAAGAATAACTTCGATCACTACCACCCTCCATATACGGCTAGCAAATAAGAAAAGCCCAACTCAGCAAACTCAAGAACACATCTTAGAACGGTTAAAGGCACATAATAGAATGCAACTAGTATAACCAGAAAATGAGATGGCTGAAATCATCCACCACATAACTAAACTACTAAAGCAAATGTGAAGCAACTACAACTACAACTCCCTCACCCCCCCCCCCCCCCCCCCACCCCATTAAAAAAAAAAATCATAGTTGTCGATGTTTTGCCTAGATTTCGAGGCTTCATTGTCATAGATTACGATGATTATGGATTTCTAGGCTACACCTCTCACCTCGACTTCGAGGGTACATTGTCATAGAATTCTATGGATGTGGAGTTTTAATCAAAACAAGATCATTCGGATTAGAAACTCTCTTCCTTCTTAAACTTCTCGTCCTATATCTGTGTAATGACAGCCAAAATTTGTCACACCACAAACAGGGGCGGACCTATAATGGCCCGAGCGGATCACATGAAACCCATTTTTGAAAGTATAATTCTTTTTTTAATTGAAAGTTGCTCCCGCTTCCAGGATATTAGAAAATACAAGAAACATCAACCAAAAAACTAAAAAGTCACTTGATATCAACCAAAAAACCGAAAAATCACTTGATATCAACCAAAAAACTAAGAAAATCCCTCGAAATCAACCAAACAAACTTTAAAAAATCCCATGAAGCTGTGGAATTCAGCTAAAAGAATATCAGATGACTTTACAGCCTTTGATCCTGCTATGCAAAAATTCTGGGTCCACAGTAGGGGTGGGGTGTACGCGGGTTGGGTTGGGCGGTTTTTGACATTTTTACAACCCAACCCAATTACGGTGGTTTGAAAATTCTCAACCCAACCCAACCCATTCAAAAGTATAACCCAACCCTTGCGGGTTAGGGCGGGTTGGGTTGGGTTGGCGGGTTATAAATATTCATAAAGTTGACGATTGAAAGACTATAAATAAATGCTAAAAATGTAGCCAACAAAGTTATTAGTTATTACAAATGTTCGAGGATCTACATCCCCTTTTCTTAGACGTGTTTGATTCATCATTGTCTTCGATTTTTGGAGACTTAAGAGTATTTTCCATTGCTCGTATACATAGAAAATATGATATAAAAATACAAAGTTAGAACCTACAAAAAGAACATATGATATTTCTCTACGCAATAAAAATCAAATTTTAAAAACATCAATGCAATGAAAACAAAAATTCATGGTTCCAACTTCTATTTTAAAACATACCCCTTATATTCATTTATGTTTATACTGCTAATTTGAAATCTATTGTTCGAAACATACTTCATATGTTTATTTATGCAATGAAAACGTCGGTCTAGTTGTTTAAGTTGTTTAAGTGTACTCATGCATTCGTGCTTATTGAGACATATCGATCGACCTAGTTGAATTAATTCGGGCCTTGACGTAGTTCGATTAATTTTGGGCTTTGGGCTGTAAATTGGACTAATATTTGTATATATATATTTTGGGTTTTTAATTTGACTAATATATGTATATATTTTTTGGGTTGTGAATTATAATGGTTGTAAATATTATATATATATATATATAAATTTATCGAAATAATATATATTAGCGGCGGGTTGGCGGGTTGGGTTGAGTTATGATAACCCAATTTCAACCCTCCTAAATAGCGGGTTAGCGGTTTGGCGGTTTAGCGGGTTGGGTTTAATTGGGTTGTTAGCGGGTTGGGTTGGGCGGTTTCGTGGGTTGAGGATTTCTTGTACACCCCTAGTCCACAGCTTACCACAAGTGTCACTAAGGGGTCGTTTACTAAGCGCTTACCTATATCATTTACCTTATTGATTGAGCGTATTGATTGACCATGGTTAGGACCAAGAAGCTTACCCGTAAGAGACAAAGGAAAAACCGAGGGTCTTACCCATAAGTGTGGGAAATGATGTTACACGATAAGTTAAAGCGAAGGTGAATCTCTTGCCGGTAAGAGCTTATCTAGTAAGAATTTGGTAAAAGGCCCCTAAGTGATAACTTATACAGTTATACTAATTGGGTCGGTGGATCTAAGAAACATCAGCATAATTGTATCATATGGGAAAACCCCAATTGAAGCACACAGTTAAACACATCCAAAACCAATTAACAACAAACCTAAAAAAAAAATCTAACATTGCATGCATCAAACAAAACCGAGACTAACCTCACCTCAAATGGGGTAACAATAACCAGAGCTTCAATAACACCAGCACCAAATCCAGAAACAAACCTCCCTCCATCGCTAATCTTTCCAGTGTCAGCATCCTTCAACGCCGATTGAAAGACGGCATTGGACCCCATCCGTAGAGCATACTTCAAGGTCAAGTGGGTTGCAAATGGTGTCAAACCCTTCCAGAGAGCACGCACGCCTTCATTTTTTACAGTGGTAGTGCCGCAGTGGAGAATACCCTTGTATGAAGCAGTCCGATCGAGTTGTAAGCGGGTTTTGATGACATCGATGGGTTGGAGACAAGATGCTTCGACGATTCCACCGAGTGAACCTGATAAGGCTTTTACGTATGCAGGGATTACTGGTTTTTTTTGGGTTTGGGTTTGATCGAGTTTCTCCGCCATTGATGGAAAAGGAGATGCTGTTCCGGTATCTCCTTTCACGGCGGTTGGAAACAAAAAGTTTGGGGTTAGGTCGGTAGCCGAGTTCTAGTTCTAATTCCTTTGCCGTTGTCTAAAATAAAAAGTAATGAATTATTAAATTAGGACCATGGATCTTCACCTAACTAGTCTTTCTATTTTTCTATAAAAATAACTTAAAAATATATATTTTACAAAAAAAAAATCATGGTTGGCATCCATTATCAAGTTTGATCCCTCTTTCAAACTAATTACAATTTTGATCATTCTGTTTGCCATTTTGTTTCACTTTTGGTCCCTTTAACCAACTTTAGTTAAAAAGCTTGGGGGTTGTTTACTTGGAGCTTAATGAGCTTAATGACAAAACCGGCTTATTCGCGCAGACGTTTGGAGTGTTTACTTGTGGCTTAATGACAAAACCGGCTTATTCACGCAGACATTTCCGACTTAATCACTAGGTGGGGGAAAGATGTGTTGTCCTCATTAAGACACATCTTTGACATTTATACCCTTTAAAAATAAAGACATGTCTACCTTCCTACTCAATAATCACGCAATAAAAACCTAGGTGCTCGATTTCACCTTCACTACTTGTTCTATTTCGATTTCACCTTCACCGCTCATTCGATTTTACTGCTTCGAGTTCATTGTTGGTTCGATTACGCTATTTCAATTCACTGCTGGTTCGATTTCAACCCTAGACAATAATTTCCTTTGGTCAATTTCTCAAAAGGTAATGATTTTACTGATTGTTCGATACTTGTTTCTTCTTCATACTCGATTGTTGTTTCATACTTGTTTCTTCAGTCGATTGTTGTTACATACTTATTTCTTAAGTCGATTGTTGTTCCATACTTATTTTCTTCAGTCGATTGTTGTTTCTTATTTGTTTTTTCAGTTGATTTTTGTTCCATACTTGTTTCTTCTCCATAGTTGCTCGACATTTATGCAATGTAGATTTTTGTAACCATGATTTCTACAATGTCGATTTCATACTTGTTTCATACTTGCTACTTTTTGTTTGAACTTGACTACATTGTGTTTGAACTTGGAAGTTTAAGTATTTAATGAATTTTTGTTTGATTTTTGGATTATATCGATGAATTTATGAATATATGGCTTAAAAAATAAACAACAATTTATAAAACAGCTTAAAATTCATATTCAGGGTTAATTGGTCATTTCTGTTATTCAGACTGTTAATTCAGATAAAAATGTAAACAACAACATCAATTTATCCAGACAGACAAATTTATCCAGACAGACACATTTATCCATACAGGACTTAATGGAAAATTTGGTAATCAGCCCCTTAGTTAGATTAAAGGTATTTTGGTCATTTCACCTTTTCTTTGTCTTTTTTTTAAGATTATATCCAATTGCACCCTACTCTAATAAAGGTGCAAATAATGAATGCTTTTTTTCCGATCCCGCCTCAACCGTTCCTTTTTTTTTAATTATAGTTACAATTTTGGTCCTTGAACTCTTTTTATTGATTTACTTTATACCTTTTGGTTTTATATTTTACATTTTTATTATATTAACACATATAAGCGTATATTAACTAATATACGTTAAAAAAGTAATTTTTAATTTTAACAAGTTACACCATTATAATCGTCTTGTCAATACCTTCGAAATGAATCCAATATTGAATATTTTTTTATTTAATTGTTATAAGAAGAAAAATACATTTTACAAAGTCTAAAATCAATTTTTAAAAACTAATCCGCTATATTTACAAAAGTTTTTTGAGTTGGTTTGAGTTGCTTATAGAATCTAGACGTAACATATATATGGTTTGCCATCCAGCTGCTGACAGGATTTTGTTACGGGTCCATAATGCTGAAATGGGAGGCATTGGGTACTGTCTTTCTAACTGGACCATCACATAATGATTGTTGTTTACGTGTGAAATTGTAAGGACTCGATGGTATTGAAACTCTTCGGGACCTTTCCAGAGAGGAAAACAAGTCATACAACCTCCATTGGTTAAAAGTCATACAAATCATTCTATCACACTCATTTGATTTGTTTATCACACTCATTTTGGAAAAAGCTTGATTTGTCGCCTTTTATATCTGTGGAATATGGTGATCTTAATTGTGATCATGATATGCAAAGGTTTACAGAAATATTCAACAATCAACCGGATCATGGCAAATCCAGTTTTTTAAGAAAGTTGAGGGGGATAATGGATCCATCAAAAATCTTGATCGGTGAACCTTCGATCAAGAAGAACACTCGTGGACGCCCAATAGTGAAGCGTGTTCATCATCAAACTCAAGTTCCTCACAGATACAGTTGTTCAGACTTGGATCAAGAACTGCCTAGACATAGTTCATTCTTCATGGACTTGAACGAGGAACCACCTAGGCATAGCTCATCCTTCATGAACTTGAACGAGGAACCACCTAGGCATAGCTTCATGGACTTGAACGAGGAACCAATAAGCCAATGTTCACACCAGATTGACTTAAACGAGATACTGCTGGAGGGACATAGTTTATTATTGAAGCAAATTCCAGAAATCTTTCATCCATACATCACGAATATACAAGATGTAAGGGGTGATGGGAATTGTGGTTTCCGATCAATACTTGTTTGTCTCGGGTATGGCGAAGACCAATGGCCCTATGTTCGTCATGAATTATTAGATGAGTTAATGAGTTCACCTTTTAACCAATGGAGGCTGTATGACTTGTTTTCCTCTCTAGAAAGGTCCCGAAGAGTTTCAATACCATCGTGTCCTTACAATTTCACACGTAAACAACAATCATTATGTGATGGTCCAGTTAGAAAGAGAGTACCCAATGCCTCCAATTTCAGCATTATGGACCCATAACAAAATCCCGTTAGCAGCTGGATGGCAAACCATATATATGTCACGTCTAGAATTCTATAAGCAACTCAAACCAACTCAAAAAACTTTTGTAAATATAGTGGATTAGTTTTTAAAAATTAATTTTGGACTTTGTAAAATGTATTTTTCTTCTTATAACAATTAAATCAAAAAATATTCAATATTGGACTCATTTCGAAGGTATTGACAAGACATTATAATGGTGTAACATGTTAAAATTAAAAATTACTTTTTTAACGTATATTAGTTAATATACGCTTATATATGTTAGTATAATAAAAATATAAAATGTAAAATATAAAACCAAAAGATATAAAGTAAATCAATACAAAGAGTTCAGGGACCAAAATTGTAACTATAATTAAAAAAACAAAAAAAAAGGAACGGTTGTGAGGAGGGAACTTGGTTTTCCGATCCAATTAGGGTGCACATGGCAACACCCATTACAATTATAGTCTTTGTGATTTGTCTTTTTCTCTTTTTTTTCGGGAATTTAATTAAAATGCCCTCTATTGAAAAATCAGTACCCAATATGCCCCAAATCTTGTTATTTTTGCCAAAATACCCCCTAGGTCCGCGTTTTTCACTGTGGAACGCGGACCTGGTCCGCGTTTTGTCCGCGTTCACTATTACACGCGGACTCGGGCCGCGTTTTGTCCGCGTTTTTCACTGTTACACGCGGACCTGGTCCGCGTTTTGTCCGCGTTCACTATTACACGCGGACTCGGGCCGCGTTTTGTCCGCGTTTTTCACTGTTACACGCAGACCTGGTCCGCGTTTGGCTTCAATGCACGGGGACGAGTGTTTGGGCCGCGTTTTTCACTGTTACACGCGGGTTGGGGCCGCGTTTTTTGTTAAAAAACGAGGGTTAGGTCCGCATTTGATAGTGTAAAGCGTATTAGGGTTTGCAAAATTAGGGTTTCAGGCCTATGATTTCATGTGTGGTCAACTGTTTGTGACGTATTTTTTTGAATGATTTAACTGTTTTTTTCCACATTTTAGTCTGATTCTCATACAATAAGTGTACCATTGTCATTGAATATGTGGTTCACATTCATTTTCTCCATTCAATTTTTCCTATAAAGATTAGTAAGATTAGATGCAAAATCGTTCATCACATCCACTTGAATTGCTTCATTTTTCATACTACTGAAAAAATGAGTTCATCTGTTCAAAAAACTAGAGTCTTATTATGTTTCGATGGTCAATGGGTGCAAAACAACAATGGGTGGGATTATATTGGCTACACAAAGCGTGGTGTATATATTCCAATAATGGTTTCGTATAAGACGTTTATCGATTACGTCGTGGGAAAGTGTGGAATCGGAGATTCTGCTGCTTGCAAGTTGGTGTTCAGACGTGCAGATGGCTCACTGATGGAGATAACCAACGATGACGAAATCCTTGGTTTTATGCTACTTGCAGCCGATTCAGAAATACCTCCACAACTTTTTGTGTATGTCGCACCATTGATGGGCGATGACGAAGATGATGACGAAGGTGATGACGAAGATGATGACGAAATCCATGTCGGTGGTAGTCAACTGGAGCCTGACTCTCAATTTCAGGCATCCTACGACACCACACTTTATTCTGATCATGCATATCGTCCTAACGAATCTTATCCCGAAGTTGTTCCGGAGACGCAACTAGAAGAAGAAGAAGAAGAAGAAGAAGAAGAAGAAGACCCAAAAAGACGGTTTGTTGGAGTTGCTGATGACGAAACACATGTTTTCACAATTGGTATATCTGATCTAGACAGATCAGATACCGACAATGACGAGGACGAAGAAACATATACCCCTAGCAATAAATCATTTGGTGCGTTAAACGATTATTTTGATATGCCCCCTTCCCTTCCTAACCCGGAGACCCATATACCAGCCTACCAACCCGCACCTTACAATTGCAGTACAACTATACATGAAGGTCAAATATTTCATACGAAGGAGGAAATGACCGTACAGTTGGGAATGAAGTTCTTGCGAGAGGGTTTCGTGTTTAGAGCGAAGAAATCCGACAAACGCAGATACAAGGTTGTCTGTGACCAACAAAATTGTGAATGGAGTATGTCCGCGAAGTCCGTGGGCCCTAAAGGAGGGTTGTTTGTCGTTAGAAAGCTGAACGACGTACACACATGTTCGAGGACACAACTAAATGCCAGCCACCGGCAGGCCAACAAAAGGACTTTGGGCCACATACTGAAAGACAAGTTTCTTGACACTAGCAGGTCATTTCGGCCGAAGGACATCGTCAACGATATAAATCAGCAGTACGGGATCAACATTGGTTACCACCAAGGATGGCGTGCGCGATGCAAGGCACTACTAATGGTGAGAGGCACTCCCGAGGAGTCGTACGAACGACTCCTTGCGTATTTATATAACTTGGAGCTGAAGAATCCGGGTACACGCACCGGAATAAGGACGGATTCAAACGGATGTTTCGAATTGTGTTTCGCTGCACTTGGATGTGCGGTAAGTATATTAAATCGTCGTAGCTTTACATATTATGAATTTTAACATTTACAAATAATAACCACGTACGTTTATTGCAGATCCGGACGTTTTTGACAAATCTGCGTCCTGTCCTTGTAATAGACGCTGCCCATTTAAAGGGGCATTACCTGGGTATGATGTTCTTGGCGGTTGCCATGGACGGAAATAACAACATTGTGCCCTTGGCTTTCGGAGTAGGCAAGTCCGAGACGGGGGAGGAGTGGGGTTGGTTTCTGAACATGTTGCGGGAATGTATCGGAGCCCTGGAAGGGTTGGTGTTTATGTCTGACAGGGCTCCTTCCATAAGCGCGGCAATTTCTGCCGTGTACCCCTCCACCCCTCACGCCCTATGTTGTCGACATTTGGAGATGAACGTGAAAAGCGCGGACAAACGTATCACAACAAACAAGACCACCTACTGGAAGGCGTGCAAAGCATATACTATTAGGGAGTTCGAGACCTACATGAATGCACTACGATATGAAGTACCTCGTGGAGCACAAGTTATGGACGAGGCTGGTAAAGAGAGGTGGTCAAGGGCCCATTTCCCTGCACAACGGTATAACATAATGACCTCTAATAGTGTAGAGTCGGTGAATGCACTGTCCCGTTTTGCACGCAGGTTACCCATTGTCGGCCTTATAGAGTACTTCCGAGATTTTCAACAAGAGTGGTACCAACTTCGACGACGAAAGGGAGGTTGATAAACTCTAAAATTTTTAACTTATATGTTTGTTGCATTTTTCGTCTTCCGTATAAATCGTAACACAATTAACACATATTTGTAGATGAAATGCGTAATCATCTCACACCAATGGCGGAAGAGATAATTAGCAGAAGGTCGGGAAAGTCTGCGACATTGAGGGTAAGTCAGATTGGACATGGTAAGTTCAACGTTCGGGATATCCGTTATCACGCGACTGTCGATATGGTCAATGGTGTTTGTGAATGTAACCAATGGCAATATTCTGGTTTACCGTGCGGTCATGCCATCGCTGCTGCAAGGTCAATGAATAGTAGAGATTGCAGCGATCTGGCTATATCTTACTACACGTCCAGTACTTACCGGTCAACATATCATGAGTTGATCTATCCTGTTGGACCCCCTCAATCATGGGTTTTGACACACGTCCCCCTTCCGCCATGCTATCCACCGTTAATAACCAAGAGACGTGCGGGGAGACCAAGAAAGAACGATCGGCGTCCATCTCGTGGTGAGGATCCGATACAGAGAACGTGTACTAGGTGTGGAGCAGTAGGACATACTCGTGGTGAATGTCCAACTCCTGCCCTTTCAACCGTGCCCAGGAGAGCTTCTACTAGCCAAAGATTTCGCTCTCAAGGGTCATCGAACCTAGAACCACATGGAACTTTAAGGCATGATAGCATTGACCTTAACATTGACTTCCCTTGATTGTAACCACCTCATCTTCTATGCTAAGTGATATTGTTATTATGTTAATTGTTGATTTTATCTACCTTATCGTGGTTGTGAAATTATATTATGTGTAAATAAAAGTTAAAACATAAAAGCATCGTTTTATTGAAATTAAAGAAAACGAAATGGTGCATCCGTACAACATTCAAGCATCGATAAAGTAAAAATTAATGCATAAAATAAAACTTAGGTTAAACGTTAAAGTGCATCCATACAACAACCACCCTTTGAGAAACCTACTACGGGTAGATTTCCCGGCACTTCGTAACCCAGCCAGCCTTTGCCTTCATATGCTCCTCCATGACGGTGTAGTTTTCTTTTATGTCTACCAGTTCATCTTCTAACTTTCTAATCTCCTTTTGTTTCTCCCTGACATCGCGCTTCATATTCTCCAGGAGCTCCTTCTGCTCCGCAATAGTTGCTTCTTTCTCCTTCTGAAGTTCCATGTTTTGTAGCCACGTCCTGCCTGTATTTCGTATCTCTTCATTTGCCTCATCACAGGACCTTTTCAACCTGGTAGGCAGTACCTGAGACATTGGTAGACCTGGACCCTGGTTGGATTGATACGTAGGTGGGGGCATTCCTCCATGAGCAGCGTAGTATGCGGCTTGGGCATTGTTAAACTGTTCCCACTCCTGAGGCGTTATCGGTTCATCGTAAGCAGTTAACCCAAACTGCGCCCAATCCTCCGTTGTATCTGGTGCATTCCAGTCAATCCTTGAAGCTCCATCATTTAATTGGTCGATGTCCACGGAGCGTGAAGTGCCAGCCCCATTCGCTGACCTTTTCCCCCTACCGCATGAACCTCCAGCCATCAAGTAATGAAAATGTAGATAATGTATAGAATGTAGATAATATTTGTAAATGAAAGTGAGGGTAGAAAGGATAGATATGAAGTTGTGAAATACTACTTCACCCGAGCATCTACTTATAGTTCATGCGAAGATCGGTTCATGATAGTTTCAAAGGCATGGTCAAACGATTCCTCTGCAAAGCCTGAAATGATTTATTTTTTGTGCCATGGTCAAACGATTCCCCTGCAAAGCCTGAAACGCGGACTAACCCCGCGTTACACCACTAAAACGCGGACTAACCCCGCGTTTTGTTACTAAAACGCGGACTAACCCCGTGTTTTACCACTAAAACGCGGACTAACCCCGCGTTACACCACTAAAACGCGGACTAACCCCGCGTTTTGTTACCATATGCGGAGATAGGTTTGTGCACATGGTCAAACGATTCTTCTGCAAAGACTGAAATGATTCTTCTGCAAAGCCTGAAATGATTCCTCTGCAAATACTGAAATGATTCTTCTGGAAAGCCTGAAATGATTCCTCTGCAAATACTGAAATGATTCCTCTGCAAATACTGAAACGATTCATTTTTTTTAACAATTGTTCCTTGTGGCTATAAATACTCGTGTTATAGTAACTGTGAAATTCACAACACTAAAGAGTTGTCGGTTTGTACTTTTACTTTCTATGGTTTTGTTTCATTAATAAAATTGTCCAATGTATTTTGTGGTTTGATGCGTTTATATTTTTATACTACAAAATTATACCGTCATTGAAGTGTACAACAAGAAAGTTGAGCTTAACACTTCCAAAATTGTATCACCCGAGCATATAAGAAGTCGTTGGGGATTCCAGAAAAACCAAGTGTCGTGTAGCCATAGTTTGACATTTCAATGACCGACAATGTTACCTACTCACTTGGTAAGTTTAAATAATATTTTGTTTTTTATTTACCAAAAGAACTTTTTCATGTACTACCCTTTTCATATCAATTTGTGATCTTGGGAGTTAACGAATTCTATTTTTATATAAAATAAAACAACCGATCCAATATAGTTATCTAAGTAAAAAAGGGTTTTAATATTTAAAATGACTTTAAAAAAAAGAATCATAAAAAGTATCCCCAACCTAATCGTTTATTTGGACAGCCAACGAGAAAAGGGTCTCCGCCATGTAATTACGCCATTCCCTTGCCACATGCTCAGTTGCATCTGGTGCAACTGTTGGGTGCAGACCTTCAATAAACTTGGATATGTTACGACACACCCACACACCGCAATCCCCAAGGCCCCCTGTCTGTTGAGGTGCATCAGAATCATAGATAACCTCTAATTTCTTGCTGGCCTTGATACGATCCGGCGTGTCGTGTATCTTTTTTAACAACTTCGGCAATTGTTTTTTGAAGATCCCAAGGCGTTCTTCCAAGGGCAAAGTGTACCTTCTTGCTCGTAAACTGTCAAATAAGACCAGCCTCATTTCACAGAGGTACAGAACACCGAGCACCCAATGTTTGTCCACGACGCATATGGGGATGTATACCTGAGATTTTACAATAACACAATAATAGTTAGTAACAAAGAAGTTGAACAAAAATTATGTAAATCGATTTCCATACCTCGTCGATGTCCATCCAAGCTGGATGAGTTCTATGGCCCAGTCCATTGCATGTTTCGAACACATACCTGTATCCTTGGCCCGGCCGTGTAAGCCACTCAAAGAAGTTGGAGTCCATGACCGTCCATCTGGCATGTGGAGAGCGGGATTCTTGGATCATTCTAACCCAAGCGTCGATTTGCTATACACAAAACATAGATTGTTAGACCTGTCATTAGAAATGTAGTTGTTTATATGACTATATTTAAATACTAACCAGATCCTCGAAATCCCCACTACCACCTACACCCAACAGTAGCATGAAAAAACCGGCATTCATTTGAAGGCCGCCGTAAAATGGACACATCAGGTGGGGGAGCTGATCACTGATACATAATTCCCTGATCTGTGCCGCCGAAACAAACACCGATTGCCCCGCGTCAGTCATCGTAGTGTCTCCCCCAACCTTTACCTTGCCCTTTGCCTTCACCCTTGCCTTGGTTTTTTTCTTAGGTACTGCTGTGGTCGAAGGTTGTTGGACATATGGGGAACAAAGGGCTGGCCCCACAACAGCGACCCGTCTCGCCCTCTCATGTGCTGCCTGATCTGGCTCATGTATGGCCATGTCATCATCCTCGAAGTGGTCATCGATGATATTATCAGCCATCGGAGTACTCACCCGCACCTGGGTGGTGTCAACCCCCGACTCCGACCCCATCGAATAAGGGATGGAAGTTCCCAAAAAATCTTCCACCAACCCGCTTATGACGGACGGCCCCGGCTCCATCATCTGGGGTCTGTAAAAGTCCCCCGCTGGCATCCCAAACTGGTGACGTAGGTCATTATAAGAATCTTCAAACGTAATAACAAAAAAAGAACAACAATGAGCACTCGTCGTAACTTACAATTTGCTGGAATGATGGGGTCGAAAAAGGGTAGTTTCCTCCTGCTGCCGCCTGTGTGTACCCCGGTGACGTGTAGGATGACGTCATACTTGTCATCCCAACCTGGTGACATGGATTTTAATGAGCACTCTTAATAATTACTTTCAAACGTAATAACAAAAAAATAACCTACATTTTGCTGGGATGATGTGGTCGCATATGCCGCACCCGTGTACCCATGCATTTGCCCAGGTGACATGTAAGTGGGCGCCATGTTCGTCGACACCTAATACAATCATGGAACGCAATATCAATACACAAACCAATATTAAAGTATTGGGCGTAATATCCCCAAATTAAGTTAAACACTAACGTGAGTGTGGCGAAGGTGTGCGGTGAGGGCCTCGAGATCTCTTATGCGTCTGTCCATATCAAGGGCCTCGAGGTCTCTTACGCGTCTGTCCACGGAGGTCATGTACTCCCACTTATCTTGGTATGGGTCTATATCAGGCATCCTATGATGGGTGGGGCTAGGGGGAGCTTGATAGGTGGGGCTAGGAGGAGCCTGATAGCTAGAGCTAGGGGGAGCTTGATAGCTAGAGCTAGGGGGAGCCTGACGTCGCGTGCCATCATCGTCATCTTCATCATCATCGTCATCATCGTCATCATTGTCATCGGGATCAGGATCTCTACGTCGGGACCTCTTTGTCGGTCGCCTGCCCGCCGAACTTTCAAGAAAGGCGACGCTCCGTCGAAACCAACCCGACTGCTGCTCAGTCTGAGTAGGCCTCAGTTCCGCATATGGCGCATTTCCAACCTAAAAAAATTATAAGACATATAAATCACAAATAGTTTTTTAATTACTACAATTAAAAATATAGTAAGAGGGCGTACGCTCAAAGCTGTGTTGAAGATCCCAATGCATGCAGACTTACTAAGGACAACATCTCGATCCCATTTGGTTCCCCTAATCAACCTGTCGGAGCGCTTGGTGAAATTTTGCCGGCAAGCAGGAAACATCTCCAAGATCCATATCTGGAATTACATAAATTGAACAAGTACGTTAGAATAAATCCAAAATTAGAAAAATTAGTTAATGAATTGATATTTATGTTATTGTACTTATCTAACCTTTAGGGCGTGTGCAAACCCGTTCAACGTCATCTTGTTGTTTTGCTGGTTCTTCTGCTTGCGTCTGGCGATGGCACCGTGGAGTCCTTTGTATGAGTGACTCCAGATGTAGCTACCCCACGGATAGCGGTTAAACCTCTCCAAGTCATCGACAGCGATAAGTACAGTAGAGGAAACCGGCAGCCTTGGATCATGACCCATGAACATCAACTCCGCCATCACCACCAAGCAAACACGCACAGCATCCTCATCGGATATCGCACCCAAACCAGTTCTCATCGTCTGGAGGACGGTTCTCAGCGTCAAGATACCTGGTGCAAGGCCGGGCCAAACCCTACTAACGAAGGACTCATCTGTCAAGGTAGGAAGGTCGGGTATTTGTCCGAAAAGGAGTCCTGTTACAATACAGAACTCACGACGACCAAAGTGCATGCGAGTCCCACACACGTGGAAATACAATTCCTCCGGCTGTGGTCTCGCAACCTCGACCTCCATCTGTAAAAACATGTGTACTAGAAAGGGGTCCTGTACAATATTGGTAAGCTCGAGCCATGGCCCGAAAGATGTGCGGCTAAACATTTCGTGTAAACGTTGTGCCCGTTCAGGTGGACACGCTTCAAAAGCATCTCTAATTTCCTTTACCATGGAGATGCGGCATTTGAACGAAAGATCGACGTTATCAAAATCATCCTACATAGTAATGCAAGGATGTTGTCAACGCACCTAACTTATAACTAACGATGTACATTTTGTTGATTTCGTCTATTGGTTATTTTTATAAAAAATAAACCACTGAATCTATTGGATTTCCAGGTAGTAGGGGAATCACGTGGATTTCTTAAATCCCTAAAAACCTTAGGGCTATTTACACTCGTTTGACAAAATCTAAATCGATATGTTACGGTTTTTATTATTTCGGTTTTAGGCAACTAAAATTAACGCAATCTCTACAATAATTTTATACAATGAACGCAACCCCTAAAAAAAACGCAATCTCTACAATATTTTTATAAAAAAAACGCAATGTCTAAGATTAACGCAATCTCTACTATATTTTTATAAAATCAAGCCCAATCTCTAAAATTGACGCATAATCTACATTTTTTTTATTAAAAAAACGCAATCTCTAAAATTAACGCAATCTCTACAATAATTTTATACAATGAACGCAACCCCTAAAAAAAACGCAATCTCTACAATATTTTTATAAAAAAAACGCAATGTCTAAGATTAACGCAATCTCTACTATATTTTTATAAAATCAAGCCCAATCTCTAAAATTGACGCATAATCTACATTTTTTTATGAAAAAAACGCAATCTCTAAAATTAACGCAATCTCTACATTAATTTTATAAAATGAACGCAATCCCTAAAAAAAACGCAATCTCTAAAATTAACGCAATCTCTACAATAATTTTATACAATGAACACAACCCCTAAAAAAAACGCAATCTCTAAAATTAACGCAATCTATACATTAATTTTATAAAATGAATGCAATCCCTAAAACAAGCCCAATCTCTACAGTTTTTATACAAAAAAAAAACGCAATCTCTAAAATTAACGCAATCTCTACAATTATTTTATAAAATGAGCGCAATCCCTAAAACAAACCCAATTTCTACACTTTTTTATACAAAAAAAAAAACGCAATCTCTAAAATTAACGCAATCTCTACAATTATTTTATAAAATGAGCGCAATCCCTAAAACAAACCCAATCTCTACAGTTTTTATACAAAAAAAAAACGCAATCTCTAAAATTAACGCAATCTCTAAAACAAACCCAATCTCTACAGTTTTTTTATACAAAAAAAAAAAAAAAAAAACGCAATATCTAAAATTAACGCAATCTCTACAATTATTTTATAAAATGAGCGCAATCCCTAAAACAAACCCAATCTCTACACTTTTTTATACAAAAAAAAAACGCAATCTCCAAAATTAACGCAATCTCTACAATTATTTTATAAAATGAGCGCAATCCCTAAAACAAACCCAATCTCTACAGTTTTTATACAAAAAAAAAAACGCAATCTCTAAAATTAACGCAATCTCTAAAACAAACCCAACCTCTACAGTTTTTTTATAAAAAAAAAAAAAAACGCAATCTCTAAAATTAACGCAATCTCTACAATTATTTTATAAAATGAGCGCAATCCCTAAAACAAACCCAATCTCTACACTTTTTTATACAAAAAAAAAAACGCAATCTCCAAAATTAACGCAATCTCTACAATTATTTTATAAAATGAGCGCAATCCCTAAAACAAACCCAATCTCTACAGTTTTTATACAAAAAAAAAACGCAATCTCTAAAATTAACGCAATCTCTAAAACAAACCCAATCTCTACAGTTTTTTTATACAAAAAAAAAAAAAAAAACGCAATCTCTAAGATTAACGCAATCTCTACAATATTTTTATAAAATTAACGCAATCCTAAAATTAACGCAATCTCTAAAATCAACGTAATATGTAAAACTAAAATTAACGCAACCTCTAACATATTATCAACATAAACGCAACACTCTAAAATTAACACATAATCACTAAAATAAATATAAAATTATAACGCGGTTAAAGAAAACTTACCGAAGAAAGTGGTCGACCCATATCCGACTTTTATAAATGCTAACCAACCGAGCCGAGATCCGAGCGTGTGTAATACACGATATATTTGAGAGAGTGAAATAGATGGGATCCCTTTGAGAGTGATGGTGGTGGGGTTATGGGTGGGGGACCTCACTTATTTATAGGAGCCAAACCCTAACAAATGAAACAATCCACACCGTTGATCTCTAAACCCTAAACAATGCTATGGGCCGGCCCCCAAGTACGCGTTCCACAGTAAAAAACGCGGCCCAGATACGCGTTTCACAGTGGAAAACGCGAACCAAACGCGGACCAAACGCGGACTAAACGCGGACCAAACGCGGACCAAACGCGCATCGAAGCCAAACGCGTACCATGTCCGCGTGTAACTCTCGAAACGCGGCCAAAACGCGGCCCAAGTCCGCGTGTAATAGTGAACGCGGACAAAACGCGGACTAGGTCCGCGTGTAACAGTGAAAAACGCGGACCTAGGGGGTATTTTGGCAAAAATAACAAGATTTGGGGCATATTGGGTACTGATTTTTCAACTTAGGGCATTTTAATTAAATTCCCTATCCCTTATTTTTTTATTTTTCATTTTACATCATTATTATATTAACACAAATAATCGTATATGAACAAAAATGCAATAAAAAATACATTTCTTTTTATACAAATTATACTATTATAATCGTCTCGTCAATACCTTCAAAACGAGTCCAATATTGAATATTTTTTAATTTAACCATACTATTAAATATCATGAATATCTACAAATTAATTTGTTTTCTATCCATACGTTTTATTTTTTTCCACAATTAACACATTAAAAATGCATAATCGTAAAATACGTTTCATTCTTATTATAAATTATATCATTATAATTTTTTTCGTCAATAATTGTAATATAAACTAATTATTGAATATCTTTATATGTTTAGGGTTTCATAAGTTGTGATTCTTAGGTCATGGTTGATTTTTGATGACATGTCTATAAAGAAGTAGCATTAATTGTTCGTTCTTTACTTACATTCTGCTGCATCATGCGGGTATATGCCTAGTATTAGTTAATTAATGATAATTTTAACTAATAATACATTAAAAATACTTATTTTATTTTATAAATTACAACATTAGAAAAATCTTGTCGATAACTTCAAAATAAGTTAAGTATTGAATATTTTAACTTTTTATGTAATTTATTTGATACTAGAAGCGTACTCGCGCAATGCAGCGAGATACATCACGATTTTAATGTTTATTTTTATTTTTTGTTTTTTATTGCTTTACAGTACGATTTTGGATGATTTTTATTGAGTGATAATGGTTTTTTTATATATAAATTTGTTTAATTTAGGCTTAACAATATAATGTTTTTTATATAAAAAAAATTAAGTAGTTTGTTAAAATTCATTAATTATCTTATATATTTTAAATTTTTTATATTTAAATTGAGATGTTTATCTTGTTTTGATTATGTTTATCAGAATTCAAATTTCATAATTTTAGGATTTGGGGATTAGAGATAAGGATTTTGGGGATAAGAATGAAATTTATTAAGTAGAGTTAAAAGCATTTAAAAGTAGTACATATTGCTTCATTAATTGTTTTTTAAGTAGATTAACATTAAATAATAGTACATAATGCTTAATACATCACGATTTTAATGTTTATTTTTATTTTTTGTTTTTTATTGATTTACAGTACGATTTTGGATGATTTTTATTGAATGATAATGGTTTTTTTATATATAAATTTGTTTAATTTATGCTTAACAATATAATGTTTTTTATATAAAAAAAATTAAGTAGTTTGTTAAAATTCATTAATTATCTTATATATTTTAAATTTTTTATATTTAAATTGAGATGTTTATCCTGTTTTGATTATGTTTATCAGAATTCAAATTTCATAATTTTAGGGTTTGAGGATTAGAGATAAGGATTTTGGGGGATAAGGATGAAATATATTAATTAAGGTTAAAAGCTTTACAGGTAGTACATTAGGCTTTAGTAGTTATTTTTAAGAGATTTTAAGTAGATAGTTTTAAATGATAGTACATAAAGTTTAGTGAGTTGTAATTAAGAGTTTTTTATGTCATCTTTATAATATAGTATATATATATATCTAAAAATCCAACTACACTAATTCAAAAAAACACTTTTCTATTTTAAGTCATGTTTAAGAAATTTATTGTTTTCTTTTATTTATGTAAGAAAGGAATCGAAATTTATTTATGTCTGTTAATTAAAAAAATGTATCTTATTTAGATATTCTATTTAATTAAACGAACTATCTAAAAATGATACATTTTTTAATTAGTAGACATAGATAAATTTCAATATTTATATTATATAAATAAGAAAAAAATATAATTTTTTAAAGACAACTTAGAATAGAAATTTTTTTTTGGATTAGTGTAGATGGATTTACATATATATATATATATCAGATAAATTGCATAAAATTTTAAAAATATTTAATATTTAACTTATTTTAAAATTATCTACAAGACTTTATTAATGTGTAATTTACAAAATCGAATACTTATTTTTAATGTATCTTTAATTAAAATTATCATTAATTAATTAATATAACAAGGGTATAAAATGAAAAATGAAAAAAAGTAGGAAAGAAAATAAAAAAAGGCAAACCAAAAGGACTATAATTGTAATTACTATATAATCTAATAAAACAAAAAATAAAAAAATAAAAGACAAAGAAAAGATAAAATGTCCAAAACGCCTCTAATTTGACTAAGCTTTTTTACTAAAGTTGGTCATAGGGACCAAAAGGGAAATAAAATAACAACCACGGTGACCAAAATTGTAATTAGTTTAAAAAAAGGATCAAACTTGATAATGAATAGCAATCACAGGACCAAAAATGTAATTAACTCAACAAAATTTAATTCCTTTCATATATTATGAAATGTGAAAGGACCCACGAAAGATGACGTGGACCCCTTTTTATTGACCTGATGTCAATAAAAATGTGACGTGGGTTCCATCTGAGTAATGCAAACTCGAGTTTGTGCCTTCTAGCGCGTTTCATGATGAACTGTATGTGTATGTGTCACGAGTCTGACTTTGATTTGATCTATTTGATTTAACTTTTTGACCACTATTTTGTCTTATTATAAACACTAAACTAGAATCATATATGTATTTCACATAATTAATTAGATACTATCTCCCATGATTTTTCACCATTTTTTTTTTCACACAAACCTCATATTGAGAAACTCCCACGAAGAAACGACATACAAAAATTGAGAACATTCTGGTACGTGTTTGTATCTGTGGCAAGTAGTTAACGGGATATTGGATTATATTTAAGAAACTTAAAAGGTTGTCGTGTTGTTTCGATGCATGTAACACTTTTAAGTTTGATTATTTATTTAACGAGAAAATTAAACTTACCAGTTTCACATACTCGTTTTAGGTTAACGTACAAATCTCCATTGTCGAGTTATTTTATCAAGTTATTTGTCAACGACGATGTGAGAAATTTTATAGCTATTGATGTGGAAATTTCACTACATGCCTTAGATTGTATGTTTTGATTCTGATGTTGGAAGCAATCAACTGAACCAAAGCCAATAGCTAGTTCAAGTCACCCCGTATGAGGCGGACCATGTAACACCCCTAATAGGGGCTAATTTAAACCTTTATAAGTAAGACATAATAGAACCTGAAATGACATATAATCACATAAAATGGGGAAATAGTAAATGAGTTTACAGAATAAAATGATCAATAGCTAACAACCTACTAATCTAAACCATCTTCAAAGTCTAGATTATAATCGGGTTTTGCTATGATCACCAAAAGATTTTATCAAATCTATCCCAGTATCGTCCTAAAAGATTGACGCCTCCCAAAAGTTGCCTTTAATGGTAATGATCTCTCCACTCAAAGATTCATCGCCTCACTACCTTGAGGACCTGATATACATGTTATTTTTAGGAAAAAAATGTTAGGCTAACGCCTAGTGATATCAAACAGTTTATATTTAATAGGATAAAGGTATAAATCCGAAAATACAAACTTAACTTGGAAATCAATAACCAATTTCCTCTTTCAAGCAAAGCATATAACAAATACATTTTGCGATGACGAGGGAGACCCAATTTACCATTTAGGAACACAAAAGTAATCCACATTCTATGTTCAATGAGCCCCTCTACGGATCAATAGTCATCCAAATTCAACCTCTTAAGGTTCATGCCCGACTCAAAGAGCCCACATCTTATTATCCATGAAGACCCCATGCCTATTTCATGTTACAAAACGGGAATGTTCTTCCCACACACAAACCGACTCCTATGCCTATGGATCCATTGCATTTAGTCTAATTACACAAAACACGTTGATATGTTCATTCATAGCCAAAACCCATAACATTTATATCCAAATTGTAACTACATAATGAAATCATCATAGTTATCTTCCAAAACCCAAATATTTCTCAAAACCCTTGATTTTAAGTTTTACAAGTACATCTCATGAGTTTGATAAGCTATTTTTACAAAACCATACGAAATTCACATTTTCCTACACAACAAATTAAAATGCCTAAAATCCAAGTTTTTGACCTACATGGTCCAAATCTTCCCATGTTTATATAGTACATGAGGAGACACTTAAGTAGTTAAGATGAACACATTTTGGCATATATAAAGATTTAGAAAGGAAGAATGAACTCACAATACTAGGTTTTGGTTAAAACCTAGAAATCACCCAAAACCCTAGCAAGATGAAGAAAACACTTGAATCTTGAGACTCCAAGCAACCACACTTGAATCCTAGCTTTTAATCATCTTTAATGCCTTCAACCACCACCAAAGAGTGCAATAAATGACCTAGCTTCGAAAACCATTCGAGTTTGAGGAGAGCAAGGTGCTAGAAATGAGGAGTAAATGAGAAAGAGGGCTAAAAACTACATTTAATGATCTGGACACTAACTTCGACAGTCCTCGGTGACTGTGCCCATGGCACTATAGCATGGCATAGTCGCTCAGATTATACCATGGCCACACCTTCCTCTGTGATAATGACTTGTAGTTGTTCCCCCATTGCACTATCGCTTGTCACAACCGCGCCACATGTACTGTGCCTATTCTCTTTGTTGCGGCCTTGACAGAGCGATTATGCGAAGGGTGTGATCGCCTAAACTAAACCGCAAGTAAAAAGTGTAATTCACCCCCTTTAAGCCATTTCCTCAATATGGATGATACCTTAAGGCATTTACTACACTAAGTACTTGTGGGTCCAACAATACTATATCAAGTTCTTAGATTAACAACACAATAAGATTACCAATCTGTATTGATTATAACAAATGGTTACAAGGTTGATCTGATTCAAGCTATAGATGTGTGTTCTCTGTTTTCTCTCTATTACACCTTTTTGTGTGTGTTTTTGTGTGTTTATAATATCTGATATATTGAGAGAGTGAGAGATATCACCTAATATCTAATCTAGTGTGTATTACACACTTCCTAACAACTTGCAATATTAAACAATAAAACTAAATAATATCTAACATTTAGATATTATACCTAACTAACTAATATTATAACTAAACTAACTAAGTTAAACTAATATCTAACAAACTAGATATTAATTTAACTAGTACAATAATAAACAAATACATTGACATTTATTACAAACGACATAGACTTTAATATCGAGAGTCGACGTTTCGGCTTTAGCTTCAGATTGCGATCTTCAGTTTGGATGATCTTGAATCCAATGAGACTGTGTCTTAACAATCTCCCCCTTTGGATCAAGATCATTACGAAAATGATTTTAGCAATTCAGTCTTCTTGTTCAGCTCGGAAGATGCAATCTCTTTCTCTAGCTCTTAAATCAGCATGTCTTTTTCTAACAATCTCCCCCTTTGAAGAGTGGACGTGATTCTTGAAACATGTGATCTTTGCCATTTCTTTTGTAGTCATTCTCCCCCTTTTTGATGTTAAGTGCAACGACTTCATCAAAATTAATTGTACGAAATGTCTATCTTGCGGTTAGAGCCCCTGATCCGTCAATTCAAAAGATATTCATCTAGATCTTTTCAAATCCAGATAAAAATAGTCGTGTAACACCTGAATCAACTAATGAATCAGTTAACATGCCTGTCAGTAACACTAAGTCACTGTGTGTAACGAATACACATTAGAAATGAGCTGTTTGATGTTGACTCCCCCAGGGCTTCCATTTAATCATCGAAACACCACAAAGGTAATTTCTATAAACATTATGACAAAGAAACTAATTCCTTGTGTGTTCGTGCTTGTGTTGAAAGAATTAAGCACTTGATGATTGCTTATAGGCTCAAAACTGTGTAAACCACTGAGACAACAGTAAGTTAAACACAGACTCAATGTGCATGATTGAAGTGCGAAGGTGGGGCAGACTTCCTTCTTTTCAATATCTAGATTTTCCAAATGAAAATCAGATAGCATATGTGCTGCGTCCCCTTTGAAAATGTGAAACACTTTCTTGTTGAGAAGAAAATGAGTAGATAGTGAGGTTTGATCAAGAGTTGGCATGGGTTAGTTGCCTGTTTCAATAATGTTCACCACAGAATTGTGAAACACTAGTAATGTGGCTACCCGGCTCAGAAAAAGTTGGTGCAGAGTTGTGATATTCTTTGAACTCTGTTCTCACACGTTCTTTCTTTTAAACAGTTTGCTTACTCTAATCACACTCATTTCTTTTCGCTTCTCACACTCAATCACTAAGGATTAATTTCTTGGGTAGAAATCACTGGTTAAGGTGATTCCATAGAAGTTGTGTTAATTCCTAGTACAACGATTCTTGTTTTCCTATGATGCATGTGATGCTCAGATTGGTTTAACTATTTCAGTTAAAGCACAATTTAGATCATGAAAACATTTAAAATTACACTCCCAAAATATAAAATCTGTTGAAAAATCGGGAAGTGGTTTGAACATTAAAAACAATGTTTTCCAATGATTGAAAGTTGTCCTTCTTTCAATCATATATGAGATGAAGATTTAGAATTATACCTTGACGTACGATCTTCAATCTCATGAAGCTAAGCCTTAAGTCATAAACATATGAAGTTGTAAGCATCTCTCAAAATTTTTGCAAAAGTCTTATGTCAAGTCAAAGTAAAATTTATTCACTTAAAATGAAAAGACAAAAAGCAGTAAGACTTTTTAAAGTACGAGTTCTGATCAGAAATAATCAGAAGTCATATCCGTACTCCTTGACTTGAAGAGCTCCCCCTAAATTCTTGCATTACAAAAAAAATTTGGCATTAAAAGGTACATGCAAAATTTTATGAGCTCCCCCTCGAAGTAATATTGACCACTTGTCAATTTCTTCTCATTCTCCCCCTTGGATTATGAACATTATATAGAAGTGCAGATATCAATCAGAGTTAAGAACTTAGAAAACTTTTATAGGTAACTACTAATTAGATTTTAAGATTTAGCATACCAAGCTTAGAGATAAGAAAGTTGAACCTCTTTTCGTCTAAGGGATTGGTGAACAAATCGGCAAGTTGATAATCAGTTTTTACAAAGAAAAGTTCAATTGTTCCCTTTTCAACATGATCTTTAATAAAGTGATACCTGACGTCTATGTGCTTAGTCTTGGTGTGTTGAACAGGATTCGCTGATATTGCGATGGCGCTCTTGGAGTCACAGTATATCGGGATTTTGTTGAAGTGGAAACCGTAGTCGCGCAATTGAGTTCTCATCCATAAGACTTGAGAACAGCAGCTAGCAGCAGCTACATATTCTGCTTCGGCCGTGGAGGTTGAAACACAAAGTTGCTTCTTCGATGCCCAACTTACTAGTTTGTCACCGAGGAACTGTACATGTCCCGTCGTGCTCTTCCTGTCTAACATACAACATGCATGATCTGCATCTGTGTAGGCTGTTAGTTCAAAACTAGTATCTTTAGGATACCACAGACCAAGATCTGCAGTGCCCTTTAGATACCTAAATATGCGCTTTACAGCAGACATATGGATTTCTTTAGGATTGGCCTGATATCGTGCACATAAGCATGTTGAAAACATTATATCTGGCCTACTAGAAGTAAGATACATTAAAGAACCTATCATCCCTCGATAAGTCCTAACATCAACAGCCTTTCCCGAAGGATCGGTGCCAATTTTAGTACCTGGTGCCATTGGGGTACCAATCGGTTTTGAATTTTCCATTTGGAACTTCCGAAGAATATCCCTAATGTATTTTGATTGATTGATAAAAATACCCGATGAAAATTGTTTTACTTGTAAACCGAGGAAGAAATTCATCTCTCCCATCAAGTTCGTCTGAAATCTTGACACCATAAGGTTTGCAAAATTCTTACAGTACTTAGTATTTGTAGAACCAAAGATAATATCATCTACATAAATTTGAATTAAAATGATATCGCCTTTTTTCCTTTTTGATAAACAAAGTGGTATCCACCGTTCCTTTTGAAAACCCAGACTTGACTAGAAAAGTGGAAAGGACATCATACCAGGCTCGAGGTGCTTGTTTCAGACCGTAGAGTGCTTTGTTGAGAATGTAAACATGATTCGACTTCTCTTGATTGACAAAACCTTCGGGCTGAGAGACGTAGACTTCCTCCTTCAGAATTCCATTTAGGAATGTTGTCTTCACGTCCATTTGAAAGACAGTGAAGTTCTTGTGGGCTGCGTAGGCTAGAAACATTCTGATTGCCTCTAATCGCGCCACAGAAGCATATGTTTCGTCATAGTCTATTCCTTCCTCTTGTCTGTATCCTTTGGCTACTAGTCTTGCCTTGTTTCGGATAACGGTACCATCTTCGTCTTTCTTTATCTTGAAAACCCATTTCGTACCTATAATGGTTTTATCTTTAGGCTTTGGTACGAGTCTCCATACTTGAAGTGCATCGAATTGATTCAGCTCTTCTTGCATTGAGACCACCCATTATGGATCAGCAAGTGCCTCTGATACACGTGTTGGCTCGAACTTGCTCAGAAAGGAGTCATGCATGCATATGTTCATTGATGCTAACCTAGTTTGCACCGGTTTTGATGGATCGCCAATGATCTGGCTTAGCGGGTGCTCTTTGGTCTATTTATGTTCATGAGGCAGTGGATTAGATGATTGTATGTCGGTTGTATCATCTACAAATCCACTTGTACCTTCTTCTGATTGTTCAGGAGGATTGATGGTTTCAGTTGAAGTGGCAGGTTCAGAAGGCTCAGCAGGTACAACTTGTTCTGGTTGTAGATTAATCTGTATAGTATCTCCTACTGTTTCAGCTACTTCTGTCTTTTTATCAGTTGTCACTTCTTCAACTGTTGGAGTCAGCATTTGAATTGTAATCTCTTGTTGAATCGGGGCATTTGATTTAATAGGAATATCTGAACTGGTTGGATGAGTAGTCGTTAAGTCTTCCATCCTGTCAACCACAACAGATTTCTTTACATTAGATTCAAGAAATTCATCATAAAACAATTCAAATAATAAATCTAAATCAGATAAATGGTTAGTAGAAGTTGATGCTTCATCTGATTTATTCTGTTGAGACGTAGGTCCTGAACTGAGTTGCCCAGAAGCTAGTATTCCTGTTATAACGGGTTCTGAACGTTGTTGTTCGGAAGCCATTTCTTCATCAAACGAGACGTTGATGCTTTCAATCACCGTCTTTGACTTCTTTAGATAAACATGGAATGCAGTTGATGTCGAGGAATAGCCAATGAAGATTCCTTCATCCGCTTTAGCACTAAACTTATTTAGACTCTCCCTATCGTTTAGAACGAAACACTTACACCCAAATATATGGAAATATTTGATTGTCGGTGTTCGGTTGTTGATTAACGCATAAGGAGTCTTCTTGAATCTTCGATGTACCATGGAGCGATTCTGTGTGTAGCACGCGGCCGATACAACTTCTGCCCACAAAAATAGAGGTAAGTCTGATTGACTTAGCATAGTACAAGCAGCCTCGACTAGCGTCCGATTTCTTCTTTCAACCACTCCATTTTGTTGAGGCGTTCGAGCAACAGAGTATTGATGTGAAATCTCGATAGATTCGAGATATTCTTCAACTTTGTTGTTTTTGAACTCTGTGCCGTTGTCTGTTCGTAGAAACTTGACCGGTTTCTGTAGATTCACCTAGGTCGTATTTAGGAAAGTGATGAGTACATCTGGTGTCTCATCCTTTGAACGTAGAAACTTGACCCATGTGTATCGCGAGTAATCGTCCACGATCACGAGTATGTACTTCTTGGCCCCTAAACTCTGAGTTCGCATCGGACCGCATAGATCCATATGCAATAACTCTAACGGAGCGCTTGTACTTGGTTCAGGCTTTGGTTTATGAGGTGCCCTCTTCATCTTGCCCTTTTCACAAGCTGCACAAAGATGTTCTCTTTCATACTTGAGTTCTGGAAGTCCTTTGACGAGCTTTCCACTGACCAGATTGTTGATGTACCTGAAGTTGAGGTGAGAGAGCCTTCGATGCCATAACCAACTTTGTTGCATCGATGCTTTCGTCAGTAGACAAACTTGCTTGTCAGTCTGGACATTTGATAAATTGATTGTGTAGAGGTCGGATTCTCGAGTACCGACCAAGAGTTCTTCGCCTTCTTCATTGCGAACTGAACATCTCTTGGCTTTGAAGTTGACCTCTAAGTCTTTGTCATGAAACTGGCCTATACTGAACAAGTTGTGTCGTAAGCCTTCTACATAGCTCACCTTCTTGATCGTGACATTGTCATGTTGTACATCACCATATCCCATGATTGATGAAAACTGGTCGTTGCCGAATCTGACTGTTCCGCAATATTTGTCTTTAAAATTGGACAGTATCTCTTTTTGTCCTGTCATGTGCTTGGAACATCCGATGTCCAAGAACCATGTATGACTAGTCTGCATAAGAGAAATTACAAATTTAGAGATTTATACGACAACATTGGAATAATCACTTTGATTATCGAAGTGCGGGTCTTGAACTGATTTGTTCAAAAG
Source organism: Arctium minus (assembly GCA_954870635.1). Taxonomy (NCBI): domain Eukaryota; kingdom Viridiplantae; phylum Streptophyta; class Magnoliopsida; order Asterales; family Asteraceae; genus Arctium; species Arctium minus. The sequence goes on along the minus strand of OX941096.1, from coordinate 6,832,345 downwards.
CCTATTTTGACTTTGATGTTCGGGTTTTGAACTGCATTATCCAAAAACCTACTTTTTTATTGAAGAACGAGTCCTGATCTGTACATAATCAGAAATCGATTTCTCTCTAAGCTTTGTGTGCATGAAACACAGATTTAGCCTTAGGTACCCACTGGAATTTGGGTCCTGCTGTGTTAGCACAAGATTTTGGTACCCATTTCAAATTGGGTCCTCTTTTCTTTTGAAATGTATGAGAAGGATTAGTATGAGATGAATGCACATGGTAATTTTCAAACCAATCTCCAGAATCTTGACAAGAGATAGAAACATGTTTATCATAAATAGAAGACTTTCTAGCAGATAAAGATAACTGAAATAATTGCTTCATTGTATATTGTTTACGAGAAACAGCAAGTTTTGAGTTCAAAAGAGCAACATCAACAATTAAGACATCTTTACTAAGCGAAGTCTTACTACAATTAACACTATTAAACGATAAAACGGTCTTGTCAAGCTTCCGTTTGGGTTGCCATTGAGAATTTACTTCTGGCCTTTGCTTGCTCAGATCTGAAACATGTGAAACCGGGGAGTTAGACCTTTGAGCAACAAGCGAATGCTTCTTCTTAGAATTACCAGTAATGTTCGGTTTCTGTGAATGCTGAGATATATTCTTACCTTTAGCATTTTTAGCTTTCACAGAGACTGAGTTATCAACTTTCGTTGATTTTGCTCTGTTCACAGGCGTACTGGTTTTTCTTAAAGTTTTCTTAACAAAAGATGAATGGTTAGGAAGTTTTGCATTAAAGTCAAATTGTTCAGAACAATTATATAAACCACCATTAGAGTTCAGAAAATCAAATCCTTTACTTGATGAACCAAACATATCCTTTGAGTTTGAAGCCTTAGAAATAACAGAATTTGAAAACACAGTTGAAAAAACTTTTTGCTCAATATTCATCAAAAGTCTTTCATCTGATAAAGAATTCTCAAGTTTAGAAATTTTACTTTCTAAAACGAGAGGAGGGACATATAGTTTACCTAGAATAGGCTTCGCCTCCATTTCTTTTTCAGTATAACTTTGAAAGAAATCACTTGAAAGAGTTTTCTTCTTTTGATATATTGGATTTTCATCATAACTATTATTCAATTTCGCATAATAAAATGGAAGATGAACTTTAGATGATTTCAAATGTTTTTCAGTTTCGTTGGCTTCATCATTTTCAGATAGTTTAGTCCAGAAAGTTTTAAACTCAGGGATTCTGTGAGCTAATTGCATTGAAAGATGATCATAAAGTCCTGGCACTTCAGACATCCCTTTTTGTAGACAGTGAGGATTCTTATAACCGATTCCCCATCTCTCTATTTCCTCTTTGGGTTTGTTCAGAAAAATAGTCTGTTCAGTTTGACCCAATTTGTATAACTTCTCTTCCAAACTTTTTAATTTTCCCAATAAAGAAAAGTTTTCTTTGATACAAGAAGCATGCAAATTTTTAAGCTCATATAAATCAATCCCACCTTTTAGCAGTTGAGACTTGAGTTCAAAATTCTCTTTAAGAATTATTGTCTTTTCTTTTGCGTTGGTGTCATTATCTTTATGTAAAATCTCAATCAATACTTTCTTCTCAACAATTTTATTGCTAAGTTTCTGTATCAATTGGTTTTTGTCAGTTATGACACCATTTTCTTGCTCAAGATTAGATTCTAACTCTTTTTGTTTTAATCTCATGGCATGCATTTTATTCATGAAATCTGAATCTGATAAATTACATACCTCCTCGTCTTCATTATCTGAATCAGCGTCAGCATCTGATTCTATCTTGCCCATCAAACACATGTTGATGGCTTCTTCTTTCTCTTCATCCTCTTCTTCCTCGTCTGAGTGATCGAGCCAGTATTCATCCTCAGCCATCAGTGCCTTGCCTGCCTCCTGTTGCTTTGCAAGAAGCATCTTGTTCTTGTAGTAGTCTGAGTTCCTGACTTTTGGTCTTCGGCAGTCTCTGGCATAGTGACCTGTTTTGCCACAGTTGTAGCACGTTGGTGGTTCTAGCTGACTGGATCCTTCAGCTTTGAACTTTCTTTCTTCTGGTTTCCTCTCCTCTAATCTCTTCCCTTCATATTGATACCTTCTCTCTTCAGGTTTCCTCTCTTCTGTTCTCTTTCCTTCAAATCTCTTTCCTTCATATCTGCTTCCTTCAACCCTTTCCTTGTGGATGTAGTTGTTTGGACCAGAAGAATATCTCTGACTATTTGAACTTGGCTTTGTGTAGAACCTTTTCTAAAAATCACTTGTTAGCATAAGCATTGCTTGCTTCAGTTGGTCATTTTCATCCGTGTCAAAGTTTGCATAAGCTTCATCTTCTTCTGATTCATATACAATCGTCTTGTTCTTCTTCTTCCTGACTACAAGAGCGACTGTGTCTTCAACTGTCTTTCCTTTCTGTCTCTTATCTTCTAGAATTTCATCCACCTCTTCTTCATTTTTTCTGAGGGTTTCATACATCTCATGAAGTGGAATCTCATTCAGATCTTTTATCTGCTTCTTCTGCCTAGCAAATCTTTTCCATTCCGGTTGAAGAATACTCAGGAATTTGACGTTTAGCTCAATTTGAGATTTGTGGACTTTGTTCTTGCTAAGTTCGTTCAGCAAAGTCACAAACCTGTCATAGGTTTCTTCTAAAGTTTCTCCTACCCTGCCTCTAAATTCTTCATAATTATTTAGGCAGTTGGAGATTTTAAGCTGATTCCCAACCTTCGAACCCAACATCATCTTTTCAAGCTCATCCCACATTTCTTTGCCGAAGGCCTTGTAGCTGTCAATCTTTACATATATTTCATTTGGAATTCCTTGTAAAATGTATGACTTAGCTAATCTGTCGCCTTTGGCTCTTCCGAGGTTATCATCTCCTAGCTCATGAAACTTAAGTTCAACTTCAGTAGGCACATTTCCAACTACACGAGTCGTCATGACTGGTTTCATAACCCCTTCTTCTATAGATCTCCTGATGAAATCACCCAGCTCATGTCTGTCAATGAAGTTCAGAAACCGATCCTTCCACTGTTCGTATTCTCCTTTAAAGAGAACTGGTGGCTTGGTGTCAGTTCCTATAGCAAGGGCTTCTCTTGAGGTCATCCTGTATTGATTAAATATGCAATAAGAACTGTATTGACCGTTAGTCCAGATAAAATTTGATCACACAAGAAATTTTGTCCCCCTAGGCAGACTTAGCACGAGGGTCTCGCTACCCGGTTAGCGGGTGGGGTCAAGGGGCAACGCCCTTGCGGGGGTATGGGGGCAGCGCCCCTAGAGAAAAAATTTATGACAATTAAAGACCCTATTACAGTTTTGAAAAGTCTCAGGAAAAAAAAATTCTAAGTCTGGATTGGAGCAGAGAGGTTTGCGTGTCAAGCACAGTACGCAAAGTGAGGTTTGCGTTTCAAGTGGGAAGCGCAAAGTAAGGTTTGCGTCAAGTAAGGTTTGCGTTTCACGTGGGACGCGCAAAGTAAGGTTTGCGTTTCACGTTGGACACGCAAAGTAAGGTTTGTGTTTCACGTTGGACGCGCAAAGTAAGGTTTGCGGTTCTGAGGTTTGCGTTTCTTATTTGTTGTGAGAAGTAAGATAGAGGTTTGCGTACGCTTTTGGAACCGAGAAGTGGACTTTGCGTTTGGCTTGAGAGGCGCAAAGTTTGAGCTTTGCGTTTCTCTTTGAGGAGCGCAAAGTGAAGTTTGCGTTTCACTTAAGGAGCGCAAAGTTGGACTTTGCGTTTGTTGTTGGAGGCGCAAAGTTTGAAATTTGCGTGTGATCGTCTTCTGCTTTGCGCTTGTTCGTCCTGTACTTCGAAAAATCGTCTAAAATTTGTTCCTGAAACGATTTAGCAATACCAAACTCTACCCTTATGTCTAGAAACACTTCTAGAACTGAAAATAAGCACTCGATCTCAATAAAACACACTTTTTGAAGAAAGATTTGATAGCACAGTGACTTTTTGTTCTCGACTATTTTCTCACTAAAATCACAAAATGGAACTCGATTAAAGCTCTATACTGAAATTAATCACACACAAATCGATCTAGCATGCTAATCGATCACAACCTGATCGATTTTAACACCTAAAACAGTTTAAATCACTAAATCGATTTTCAATAAGAACACAGAGACGTTTTTCTGAAAAAATTGATTTGATCTTAATCAGGCTCTGATACCAATTGTGGGTCCAACAATACAATATCAAGTTCTTAGATTAACAACATAATAAGATTACCAACCTGTATTGATTATAACAAATGGTTACAAGGTTGATCTGATTCAAGCTATAGATGTGTGTTCTCTGTTTTCTCTCTATTACACCTTTTTGTGTGTGTTTTTGTGTGTTTATAATATCTGATATATTGAGAGAGTGAGAGATATCACCTAATATCTAATCTAGTGTGTATTACACACTTCCTAACAACTTGCAATATTAAACAATAAAACTAAATAATATCTAACATTTAGATATTATACCTAACTAACTAATATTATAACTAAACTAACTAAGTTAAACTAATATCTAACAAACTAGATATTAATTTAACTAGTACAATAATAAACAAATACATTGACATTTATTACAAACGACATAGACTTTAATATCGAGAGTCGACGTTTCGGCTTTAGCTTCAGATTGCGATCTTCAGTTTGGATGATCTTGAATCCAATGAGACTGTGTCTTAACAGTACTCCACAATTCAAAATAATATGCAAAACATATGACAAAGGCATAGAGGTTTACTTACCAATATTTCTAGGTGTTACAAGCCACAACCAATACATACTTCTAGTTATTCTGTGTCAACCGAACGAAAACCAAGAGTTAGTTCTAATTAGTCTATATGAGTAGGGACTAAGCCAAGAGCTAATTCCAGTCACTCTGTATCATCCAAGACACAATCAATACATATTTCTACTCATTCTGTATCAACCAAACCAAAGCCAAGAGATAGTTCCAATCACTCTGTATCAATATCATGACAACCAATACATATTGCCAGTCATTCCATACTAGTTGCTCCAAAATGATGAGGTAGTTTCAAGCATTCTATATCAATCATACCAAATCCAAGAGAGTCGCCAAACTTTGTATCAACCGTTTCAAAACCAAGGGAACTACCAAGCTCAATATCAGTCGTACCAAACTCTATATAAGTTGTATGAAAAGCAAAACATACCAAACATAAGAACTACTAGCAGATTATGGGATTTGTATTTCCAAAATTCTAGTCGAAACATAGGAGGTAGATTTAGATTAATACCAAAAATGCAGTTGAGAAATATAAGGTCGATTTATACCCTTATTATGGGATTGTTTGTATCATCCCAATATAGGATGAATATTTGGGGATAAGATCAGATTGTAGTGGTAGTGAGCCTTGACAAAGAGGTTGAAGGATTGATGGTGGGAATATTAGTGATCCAATGGGTTGCAATTTGTTTTTGGGCATGCCTCCCCCATTACCAACACTAGTCCCCATTTTAAAGCCTAAAGAACCGACTATCAGTTATTAACATTCTAAACGTGTCAAAGTTGGACAAATACTCAACTCTAAACAAGACTTGAAACTAGCCCTGGGATTGGAATGTTTTAAAGAGTGTTACCAAATGAAAATCGGTTGATCGACGTCATTTAGGTTCAAAACGCTATGTTTATCTGTAAGTGTGAATGGCGAATAAGAACGACCGTAAATGATGGTACAAAATTGTACCAGGTTCGGATGTTTAAGGGCATACACAGTTGTTCACAAACGCAAGTGTATCCCAATCGCTGCCAAGCGAACAATAAGGTGTTAGATCATATATTGAAAGATATAACGTGTAACACCCTAATTTTTAGAGGAATTTAAAAATTCGAAAATCCGGCAATATGACGGCTATAAATGGAGAAAATCTGAATAACCTGTTAATGACATTTTAACCAAAATATACCATTCCGAAAAACGAGGAACGAAGTACAACGCTTACAACCCAAAGAAATAATTGAAGTTAATTTCAACAACCTACTAATCTAGGTACAATTAGATCTAGATTAAATTCGTGTGTTGATACTTTACTACTCCAAAAGTATACCAAGACTAAGTTGGGTGTGCGTCTCTATATCCTAAAAAAATGTTACTATCCTTCGAACTCTCTCTCCGCTCAAGCCCGAGGAGTCCCACTGCTAGAATGACCTGTTATACATATCATTTTAAGAAAAAGTGTTAGGCTAAAGCCTAGTGAGATCAAACATTTGTATTTAGAAATAATCAATTATAAACAGGAGTAATAAAAGTGAATTCATAATAATAATAATGCAACTCTTCACCATAAACAATTACCTCTTGCATTAATGGGGGAGACCCACTTACTAACACAAGTGACGGAACAAAAGAGTAAGCTACTTGCAAGTTAGTAAAACCAATACGCATAATAAAGTATACGCAAGGGATGTTAGGCTCCATAGCTTTAAACGTACACCCACAGAAAGTCAACTTCAACCACATAGGGCCCTTACGTTGAGTTCCTCATCCAATATCATATATTAGCACGTAGTACTTATAATCCAAACCGATGCCTAAACGTGCCTCAATGTGGAAAACTAGAGTTCCATCATTGGACAAAATGATATAAACAAGTGTGGGGTCATGACGCCCAAATGCAACCAATTATGCATATATTACGTAGGAAATCAACTAACATTATCTAACAATTCGATCATCATCAAGATATGTAACCAATAGTCCATGCAACTTTTATTTATTTCATTCAAATCCTCATCAAGTAATTTATCATATCTCAACAACCCCATTTAATTCAATTCATAAAACTTGAAAGTAGAGGAAATAAGGTACCAATGGAATAATCACATGTAAATCCAAGATATAAGTTTCTTTCCTTGAAAACATACTAAATCATATAAACCCTAGAATCTCCAAAAATTAGGGTTTTGGTGAAACTTCACCCAAATCAAATAAATTCAAATGGAGGTATCTAGTAGGTTAAAATTCATATTTTAACATGTCTACAGTTTTTAAAAGTGGATGAACTCACCTTGGTAGTTTTCAAAGAGAAAACCCAACCCTAGAATCCAATAATTTAAATAAGAAGGAGATGGAGTAGAGATCTTGAGGAAGCTTCAAACTTGCACAATAAATGTTCAAAATGTCAAGGATAACATTAATGATCAAGAGTTTGATGTAGATGAGTAGTATTAATGGCAAGGGAAATACTAGGGTTAATACTTACTAGCCTTGGGAGAGAAAATCGCACCTTACAGCTTCCAAATATGATAAAAATGACTGAAAACGCGACTTGCTCTTTAAATACCCCTGCCCCTCGCCGGCGACAGTGACATCTGTCACTATCGCAGGTATATTCTCCCGAAAACACACCCTCTCAATATAAAGTTAGCGTTTGTGACACCGCGGCCTGGCACTATCGCGTGGGTCGTACCGAGAAGCCCAAACCTCCGGCGATTGTGCCTTCGTGATAGTGACACCATGTCACTATCGCTGGCACTATCGCGAGCATGGTACCAAAACCCAAAACTTGGCACACGAACTATTGAAACTCGCGATCACAATACTATCAATCATAAACTTGAAACTAGTTCCACTTATATAACAGACCCTAGACAAAAGCTTGAATCTTTACACAATTTCCCAAATTTCGGGATGTTACAATCCCGACTATACAAACAAATGGGGATATAGCCACTTCATGTCTTCTTCCGCCTCCCAAGTCACGTTGGCACCACGATGGTGCTTCCATTAGACTTTGACCATCGTGACCTCTTTGTGACGGAGTCTCTTGATCTCTTTCTCCATAATAGCTTTGGGCTCTTCAACGCATTGGTTGTCGTCCAACCGAATCTCCGATAATGGTATGACGTTTTCTTCCTCCGCCAAGAACTTCCGTAGATAACACACATGAAACGTAGGGTGTATTCCGTCCATCTCCGGTGGTAAATCTAGCTTGTAGGCTTGCATACCAATACGCTCAATGACAATAAACGGTCTAAGGAAATGGGGACTCAACTTACCACGTTTTCCAAACCGTATTAGGCTCTTCCGCCTGGAAACCTTCAACATCACACGGTCACCCACTTGAAATTCTACCGACCGCCTCTCCTTATCGGCATTGCTTTTCTGTCGTTCTTGCACCACCTTCAAACGTTCCTGGATTGATTTGACTTTGTCGGCCGTCTCTTGTACAATTTTTGGCCCAGGAAATTTCTTTTCACCCGCCTCTAACCAACACACGGGGGTTCTACATTTCCTCCCATACAAAGCGTCAAATGGTGCCGCTCCAAGGCTAGAGTGGTAACTGTTGTTGTATGCAAACTCCACCAAAGGTGAATAGGTATCCTAATTACCACCAAAATCGATCACAGAAGATCTAAGCATGTCCTCCAAAGTTTGTATTGTCCTCTCGCTTTGTCTGTCCATCTGTGGATGGTATGACGTACTTAGATTTACCTGAGTATCCAATTCTTATTGTAAAGCTCCCCAAAATCTTGATGTAAACCGGCTATCACGATCGGAGACTATTGACAAGGGTATGTCGTGTCTAGAGACCACTTCATCAATGTAGAGGTTTGCCAACTTATCCATTGGAAAGGTTTCCCGCATCGCTAGGAAATGTGCACTCTTCGTCAAACAGTCGACAATCACCCAAATAATGTTGTTGCTCCTCAAAGTCTTTGGTAGCTTGGTCACAAAATCCATAGTAATCTTGTCCCACTTCCACTTGGGTATTTCTAACGATTGAAGACTCCCATAAGGCTATTGGTGCTCGACCTTTACTTGTGAACAAGTCACACACCGCTCCACATAATGTGCCACATCTAACTTTATAACCGGCCACCAACAGTGCAACTTCAAGTCTCTATACATTTTTGTACTTCCCGGGTGGATGGAGTATTTAGACTTGTGTGCGTATTCCAAGAGTAATTCTCGGTTCCCTCCAATCTTTGGCACCCAAACACGCCCGTTGAAACATTTGATCCCTCGGCTATCATCGGTCAAAAGTAGTCGTTGCTTGGTCATCACTTCATCTTTGACATTCTTTTCCATCAAGGCTTCGACTTGTGATGCTTTAATCTTACCTATGAGGCTTGACACTAATTCTATTCTTGTAAGCTTGGCTCGGAGCTTCCTAATATATTCTTTCTGGCTTATGGCGTCGACCACCACGTTTGCTTTACCCGGATGGCAAAAGCAACTCGCAGTCGTAATCCTTGAGTAGCTCCAACCATCTTCTTTGTCTCATATTAAACTCCTTTTGATCGAAGACATACTTCAAACTCTTGTGGTCCGTGTACAAAGTGTACTTCGTGCCATAGAGACAGTGTCACCACAACTTCAACGCGAACACTACCGCCGCCAATTCCAAATCATGGGTGGGGTAGTTCTTCTCGTGTACCTTTAGTTGCCTCGACGCGTAGGCAATCACCTTTCCCCTTTGCATGAGCACGCACCCAAGACCCATATTAGATGTGTCGCTATAAACCACAAAATCCTCCGATCCTTCTGGCAAGGATAACTTCGCACAACTTTGCAATGTTTGGAAGGCCTTCTCTTGAGATTCGGTCCACACAAATTTCACATTCTTCTCTGTCAGGGCCGTCAATGAAGAAGCAATCTTGGAGAAATCTTGAATGAATCTTCGGTAGTAACCCGCCAATCCCAAAAAGCTTCGGATAGCGGATGGACTCTTGGGAGGTTCCCAATTCATCATGGATTCTATCTTCGTGGGGTCCACCTTCACACCGTCTTTTGTGACAATGTACCCCAGAAACTGCACCTCTTTCAACCAAAATTCACACTTGGAGAACTTCGCATAGAGCTTCTCCTTCCTCAAGACCTCCAAAACATCCCGAAGGTATTGCGCATGATCGGATTCGTCCTTGGAGTAAATTAGAATATCATCAATGAATACGATGACCCACTTGTCAAGAAACGGTCGACACAAATGGTTTATTAAATCCATGAACACCGCCTGGGCATTCGTCAAGCTAAAGGGCATCACCAAGAACTCGTAGTGCATGTAACACATCCTAAATGCGATCTTTGGAATGTCGTCTTCCTTGACTTTCACTTGATGGTAACCCGAACGTATATCGATCTTCAAGAAACATCCCGCTCCTTGAAGTTGGTCGAACAAATCATCGATCCTAAGGAGTGGGTATTTATTCTTCACGGTCACCTTATTCAACTCCCTATAATCAATGCACATCCGCATGGTTCCGTCTTTCTTCTTCATGAATAAGACCGGTGCTCCCCACGGTGACAAGCTCGGTCTCACAAATCCCTTCTCCATAAGGTCTTGTAGTTGTTCCATCATCTCTTTCATCTCCGACGGAGCCAAACGGTATGGAGCCTTAGCTATCAGGGCCGCTCCTAGTGCTAAGTCAATCTTGAACTCTACTTGACTGTCAGGTGGTAAACCAGGCAAGTCATCCAGGAATACGTCGGAGAATTCTCTTACCACTTCCACATCTTCAAGCTTTTTCTTCTCGAGTTTGGCGTCTATGACGTACGCCAAAAAGGATGAGCATCCTTTCGATAAACACTTTCGTGTTGTCATCATGCTGAAATTGCCACTTCGCCTTTCCGCCTCTCGCCGTATACGGTCACCGACTCGCCTTTCGAATCAACTTCTTTGCACAAAGAATCTCGGCATGGTTATTCGCTAACCAATCCATCCCAATGACAACATCAAATCCTCCGATGGTCATCGGCATCAGGTCGACCAGGAATTCCTTCCCCTCAATTTCTAACTTGCAACCTCTAAGGATATCCCGAACCACTACTTGATCGCCATTCGCTAGCTCTACCACTAAGGCATCCTCTAAACTAGTAGTGGGTACGGAAAGCTTTTGACAAAAAAATTTCGACACAAAAGAAAAACTTGCGCCCGAATCAAATAATATGCGTGTAGGTACGGAGTTTAGGAGAAACGTACCCGACACCACATCCGTAGAAGCCTTCGCCTCTTCAGTTGTCATCTAGAAAGTTATCCCCGTAGCTTTCGGAGGGTCCACTTTATTTCCTCCGCTAAATCCAGTCTTCGTATTCGGGCACTCGCTCCTAATGTGGCCCGACTCCTTGCACCCAAAAAAAATTGTCCTTTGATTGGATAATCTCGGTAGTGGTGGCCAGGCTTGCCACATTTAAAGCATGGCTCAGACCCCGAGTTACAAGGGCCAAGGTGCTTGCTCCGACACTTGGAGCACCATGGGACATCCCGTCTAGGGCCGACTCCCCGTTGATTGTTGTTGAATGGTCTCGGTCTTTTGGAGGGTACAAAATTTCCCTCCCATATTCTTTTCTAGACTACTCCGCTTCTCTCTACCTTGTTCGGACCATAGGAATCTTCCACTAACTATGCCTCTTCGATCGCCTCCCAAAGAGTATAGGCCTTAGACACCCCTACCATATTCATCATCTCGGTCGGTAATCCCTTGATGTAGGCTTTGATCTTCTCTCTTTCAGTTGGGACCAGATGTCCTACCAAACCCAGCTTATCCATGAACAGTTTGTTGTACTCTTTCACTGACAAATTCCCTTTCTCCAAGCCACGAAATTCGTCAATAATCCTTTCCATGGCCCGCTCATTACAGAATATCTCCATCATTTTCTTCTTGAAAGTTTCCCAACTTAGTTTGGCCAATACTGTGGCCTCTATAGAAGTGGAGTAAACATTCCACCATGTGAGGGTCGCCCCTCTGAGCATCTTAGAACCAAATATTGCCTTTTGACTTTCACCACATTCGCTTGATCGAAAGGCCTGCTCCATTTCTCGAATCCAGTTCATGCATGCCGCCGAATCGTTCGAGCCCTTGAACTCCGGTGGTTGGCATCCAACGAACGCCTTGAAGGTGCAAGCCTTCATCACTTGCCTCGCTTCCGGGGCCGCGGTCCCATCGGTGGGAATTTCGGGTCCGGTACCCCTAGATCCCGCCACTAGAACATTTTCCGCAACCGCTTCGTGCCTACGGTTGTTAGTTTTACAGTCTTCAAGTAGCTTTAAAAACATTTCTTGCTATTGAACCATTGATGCGTTCATAGCTTGCATCATCCGATCCATCATTCTCGATTCTGAGGTCACCTCTTCCATTAACGGATCAGATGTGACTAAGTTGCAACGGGGTACATGTTCGAGCCCTCCGCCCAAAACGTTTTGTAACGGTGGGGGCAAGTCCGTCGTTGTCACTCTAGGGTGGTCGACCGTGGATGCCGTTGCATCTTGACCATCCGGCCGATTACGAATGCTTACCATTGTCGGCCACACATATGAGAGAATATAGGTGAGAGATAGATCATAAGAGTGATAAACAAGGAAATGTACTACTACATTCATTAATCATCGTAACAATGAAAAACAAGCATACTCACGTAAAACATCTTCATAATAACGTTAGCTAAGTGAAATTATGAACATATGATATGTAAGAATTTTCATCACCATTATCATAATTCTCAATAAGCGTAATTTATGTCGACTCTAAGACCATCCTAACTTAAGGGTTCTATCCGTTCTCACAATACATAACTTAAAGTCACAACTTAAAGTCACAACTTAAGTGTAGGTATCCTACATTTATACCTAGTTCACTTAAACTACTGCTCTGATACCAACTTGTAACACCCTAATTTTTAGAGGAATTTAAAAATTCAAAAATTCAAAAATCCGACAATATGACGGCTATAAATGGAGAAAACTTGAATAACCTGTTAATGACATTTTAAACAAAATATACCATCCTGAAAAACGGGGAATGAAGTACGACGCTTACAACCCAAAGAAATAATTGAAGTTAATTTCAACAACCTACTAATCTACGTACAATTAGATCTAGATTAAATTCGGGTGTTGACACTTTACTACTCCAAAAGTATACCAAGACTAAGTTGGGTGTGCCTCTCTCTATATCCTCAAAAAAATGTTACTATCCTTCAAACTCTCTCTCTGCTCAAGCCAGAGGAGTCCCACCGCTAGAATGACATATTATACATGTCATTTTAAGAAAAAGTGTTAGGATAAATCATAGTGAGATCAAACATTTATATTTAGAAATGATCAATTATAAACAGGAGTAATAAAAGTGAATTCATAATAATAATGATGCAACTCTCCACCATAAACAATTACCTCTTAGGTTAACGGGGGAGACCCGCTTACTAACACAAGTGACGAAACACAAGAGTAAGCCACTTGACAAGTTATTAAAACTAATACACATAATAAAGTATACGCAAGGGATGTTAGGCTCGGTAGCTATAAACGTACACCCACGGAAAGTCAACTTCAACCACATAGAGCCCTTACGTTGAGATCCTCATCCAATATCGTATACTAGCACGTAGGACTTATAGCCCAAACTGATGCCTAAACATGCCTCAATGTGGAAAACTAGAGTTCCATCATTGGACAAAATGATATAAACAAGTGTGGGGTCATGACGCCCAAATGCAACCAATTATGCATATATTACGTAGGAAATCAACTAACATTATCTAACAATTCGATCATCATCAAGATATGTAACCAATAGTCCATGCAACTTTTATGTATTACGAAGGGATTCTCATAGAATTCTATTTATTTCATTCAAATCCTCATCAAGTAATTTATCATATCTCAACAACCCCACTTAGCTCAAATCATAAAACTTGAAAGTAAAGGAAATAGGGTACCAATGGAATAATCACATGTAAATCCAAGATATAAGTTTCTTTCCTTGAAAACATACTAAATCATATAAACCCTAGAATCTCCAAAAATTAGGGTTTTGGTGAAACTTCACCCAACTCAAAGAAATTCAAATGGAGGTATCTAGTAGGTTAAAATTCATATTTTAACATGTCTACAGTTTTTAAAGTGGATGAACTAACCTTGGTAGTTTTCAAAGAGAAAACCCAACCCTAGAATCCAATAATTTAAATAAGAAGGAGATGGAGTGGGGATCTTGAGGAAGCTTCAACTTGCACAATAAATGTTCAAAATGTCAAGGATAACATTAATGATCAAGAGGTTGATGTAGATGAGTAGTATTAATGGCAAGGGAAATACTAGGGTTAATACTTACTAGCCTTGGGAGAGAAAATCGCACCTTACAGCTTCCAAATATGATAAGAATGACTAAAAACGCGATTTGCTCTTTAAATACCCCTGCTCCTCGCCGGCGACAGTGACATAGCGATAGTGACATCTGTCATTATCACAGGTATATTCGCCCGAAAACACACCCTCTCGATACAAAGTTAGCGGTTGTGACAATGCGATAGTGACCAAGGCACTATCGCCTGGCACTATCGCGCGGGTCGTACCGAGAAGCCCAAACCTCCGGTGATTGTGCCTTCGCGATAGTGCTATCGCGGGCACTGTCGCGAGCATGGTACCGAAACCCAAAACTTGGCACACGAACTATTGAAGCTCGCGATCACAATACTATCAATCATAAACTTGAAACTATTTCCACTTATATAACAGACCCTAGACAAAAGCTTGAATATTTACACAATTTCCCAAATTTCATGGTGTTACATAATGAATGACACTGGAAGAGTATGATATCATCGTCAATATGAAGAACAACTAAAAAAATCTCAGTTAGCTACATGCAATATTGACATGAAAAGTGTTATGCCATTCTCCTTCTATGGGGTAACTTGGAGGAATCATTTTCCTTCCTCCTAGTGTACTACTACAATTTGGAGAAGGCTAATCCAGGGACCGTAATGTAACACCCGTAATTTTCGGTAAGTGAAAGTCAATCCGTACGCTATTGAAACTTGTAACTGATGGGATTTATGTTAAGAAATCACTACTTTAAGTTCCTAAGAGTTTCGGGAGTGTTGGCATAGAAAAAATTCGAGTTTCAGGGCCCGACTACAATGCCCGGCGACTATGACAATGTCATAGTCGCACTTGCAAAGTAACATCCAAGGGGGAGCACCTTGGACACCTTGTGAGACTATTCCATGCACAAATTCCATAGAAAAGTCGCATGGCAATGTAGCATAAATGTACCAGACAACTTAAAAGTCGGATTTTCAGCCTCATTCTTCATTTCTTCATAACTCTCTCATTTCTACTCCATTTTTGGCGATTCGAAGTGCTATGGTTTTGTTTTTGAGAGATTTTCAAGGATATATTGTTTGTTCTGGAAAAATCCAAGAGCATTTGATGGTGGTGTGGAAGCAAAAATCAAGAGCTCATCATTATCA
This sequence comes from Arctium minus, assembly GCA_954870635.1. Taxonomy (NCBI): domain Eukaryota; kingdom Viridiplantae; phylum Streptophyta; class Magnoliopsida; order Asterales; family Asteraceae; genus Arctium; species Arctium minus. The sequence continues at coordinate 6,817,123 of OX941096.1, read as the reverse complement.
CCTCCATCTTCAAGAAATTTAGGGGTTTCTAGGTTTTCACCAAAACCTAAATGGTGAGTTTATCCTCCTAGTTTCTAAACCTTATTATGATCTATAAATTCTCCATTTATGACTTCCTAGTGTTTATGTTTCTCAATTTTCGGTTTGGAGGATTTTGGGGAAGTTCGGCCAAAACTAGTGTTTTGGTCAAAACGGAGATTTTGATATAAGATGTTTGGGGGAATGATTCTAAGTGTTTGGATATGTATATTTATGTTTGAAAAACTTGTGAATCTAGGGTTTGTAGGAATTGCTTGTGGATTTAAGTTTCTTCAAGGAGCTCATATTGGGGTAAAATATAGATTTAGCCTAAATGTAGCAAGGTGAGTTCAAGTTGATTTGTGAAAATGTTGTACATGCCAAAAATGTCTATTTTAAGGTGATCATGTGTTTACCCGATTTTTATTAAAAGTTGGAATATTTGAAGACTTTTACTCATTTGGATTATTTGGTTTTATAAATCTTGTGAAACATCCATATTTGGGATTTTTGGACATTTTGATAAATAAATCATGTTGGTATGTTTCCTTGATGATTTAATATATAAATGGACGTCATTTGATGTAAATGTCCTTTTAGTGTATTTGATCTTATAAATCGTTTGGAAAATGCATATTATTGGGTTATGAGGCATTTTGGAAATATAAGGGTATGGGTTCATTTGGAAAATGGTTTGTCTCAACCAAATGAATTTTGGGTTAATCATACTTTTGGTCGTTGTGTTTGCATAACTGTTGGTTAAATGCGTTTTGTTGTTTACACTGACTTTTATTGTACGATAAAGTAAATTGTTGAGCTTTTGGCTCGCTTTTGACTAGGATGAGTCTTGGGGACATTTGTCCGGTTTTAATAGCCCATGGTGGAGTTTTGAGTATGATTGCGTTTATTGCGTATCATTTGAGAATTACATGTTTTGAGTGTTTTGATCATTCAATTAGAGTCATGCAATGTTACAGACTGTAATGCAGTGGATATATAGACATATAAGTCATTCTTTATTATTTTAAATGGGACGGTTGTTTCCATGTTGGGACCAGGATTAGTCGTGGGGTCATCGAGGGCCTTATGGTACGGGCTCCTGGTGTCAAACATCTACCATTGACCCTGTGATGTAATTTCTGAGTCAGTTTTTATAGGATAGTAATTTCCCATTTGTAACTAGTTGAGACATTGGGTCCTCGGAAGGCAACTTGGTACGGTTATGTGGGACCGGATACTAGCCATGGACCGTAAATGTAATCCTAGTGAATGAGTATGACTAGGATCATTGGGTGCCATCCCCCACACTTGAGTACAAGCTGGCGAGCTCATGGCCTTGATCCTAGTATGGTGAGCTCAATAACTTGGAAAGTGGCCTACTTTTGTGTTCCGCCACTAACCATGGAAATTGGGTCTCCCCCGTCACCGAAAGGTGTTGTTTTGGGTATTTAGTTTTATCCATGTGTTCGGTGATGTTTTGAGTATGGGGTGTTCTCCATAAGTTTTGGGGCTTGAGTCTTACTCATATTTCGGTAGTTTAGACAATAAAGTTTTATTCGAATTTCAATATTTGAGCATTTATCAATATTCACGTTTTGTGTGAGTATTGGGTTTTGAATTCATTTTTGAAAGAATGTTTTGTAATGGGGTTTTCATCACAAAAATAGTGGGTTTTAGGAAAGATTACTTTATATTTTTGTACATTCCTTTTTAGAAACTGTGATTTAAAAAGCATTATTCAGTTTACCGTTTCATATAAATGTTGAAAACTCTTGAACTCACTTGACGTTAAGTCTAATCCTTTTTATTTGTAGGCATGTGCATCAGGTCATTGTTGGGAGCGGTACTAGCGACACCGTGAAGAGTTGAGTACTAGTTAGATGCACGAGAAGGATATAGCTAATAGGTGATGTCTTCCGCACATTTGGAGATAGCAATTGTTGATAAATTTAGTAACACCCGACCTTTATTTAGTCTTTATATAAGACTTGATATATTATTTGTTGAGGTTAAATCTAGAATTCCATTTGAGGTATTTTAAGTATTGATTTGTAGAAAGAGATTTTATCCTTCAATTGATGTTTTATTGAAAATTTTAAATTAATTGCTCGTTCGAAATTTGAGGGTGTTACACGTAACGAAGTCAAGACGAATGAAAGTAGACGATTTGAGCAGTTCTTTGTCTTCATTGGTTGTGCGATATGAAAAATGTTCATTCTCGTATTTGAATTTATAGGTACATATTTATATTTATATGTAACCTCTCTTCTCGTTTTTGTAGATTCAGTCTGTTAGCCCACAGATCTATTGGATTCAAGATCATCCAATCTGAAGCTAAAGCCGGAAAGTCGACTCTCGAAATAAGTTTAATGTCAGTTTGTAATAAATGTCAAAGTATTGTTTTTAATATTTTATTAATATTCCTAAATATCTAGATATTAGTTTTAGTTTAATATTATTTTGTTTGCAAGTGGTTGGTGATAGTGTGTCATAGAAGCTAACTCAAGAAATCTGATCACAACAGCACACACACAAAAGGTGTAAAACACAGAGAGAGCTTTTAAAGAGAAATCTATCAACCATCTGTATTCCGTGATTATTAATCAAACAGGTTGGTAATCGTATATGTGTTGTTATTGATAAGAACTTGATAATATTGTGGACTGACAATTGGTATCAGAGCCTGAAAAATCAGATTCAAATCAAGTTTATAGAAAAACGACTCTGTGTTCTTCATTTCAAAATCATTTTCGTGATTGAGAGTATTTTAGGTGTTGAAATCGATCAGGTTGTGATCGATAGGTGTATTAGATCGAGTTGTTGTTGATTAATTTCCGTATAGAGCTTCAATCGATTCAAATTTGGTGATTTTGTTGCAAAACAGTTCACGAGCATATCTTACTGTTCCATCTATTAGTTTTTCAAAAAGTGATTTTTATTGAGATCTAAGGGTTGCAATCTGTTCTAAAACTGTTAGTGGTCATTTTGTTAGAGTTTAAAACTGCTAATCGAAGTCCAATCAGTTTTTAGATCGATTTTCGAAAAACAGGGACGAACTCGCGCAAAGTTCACATTTGCGCCAGTTCATAGTCATATTTGTGCCATCAACACGTCGCGCAAAACGTACTTTCGCGCGATCAACTGTTCGCGCAAAATTCCCTTCGCGCTACCAACAACTCGCGCAAACCCCTGTTTGCGCCACCCACGACTCGCGCAAACCTTCCTTGCGCCATACACACACCAGACGAGCATCTCCACTTTGCGCCAACAAATTTTTAGCGCAAAGTTCACTTTTGCGCCATCAACATCTCGCGTAAAAGTTATTACGTGCCATCAATATCTCACGCAAATCTCTATCATCAAAAGTTTGCGCCATCAGCTTATTGCGCAAAGTTTAAATTTGTGCCACTAACATCTAGCGCAAAACTCCATCTACCAGACTATCTAAAGTTTGCGCTACCTTCACTTCGAGCAAAGTGTTACTTCGCGCCACAGACATCTCGTGCAAAACTCTTTTGCGCCAGCCACTATTAGCGCAAAGTTTGCTTTTACTCCAGTACCAGACTTAGTCTTTTTCAGAATGACTTCAAGAGAAGCTCTAGCTATCGGAACTGACTCAAAGCCACCAGTACTCTTCAGGGGAGAGTATGAACAGTGGAAAGATCGGTTCATGGACTTCATTGAAAGACATGAGTTGGGTGAATTCATCAGGAAATCAATAGAAGAGGGAGTTATGGCACCAGTTTATGAGACTCGTACGGAAAGAACTGTGGCAACAAAGTTTGAACTTAAGTATCATGAACTAGAAGGTGATAACCTTAGAAAAGCAAAAGGTGATAGATTAGCAAAGTCTTATATTTTTCAAGGACCTCCAAATGAAATATACATGAAGATAGACAGCTATAAGGCTTCAGGCAAACAGATGTGGGATTAGCTAGAGAAGATGATGCTAGGATCAAAAGTTGGGAACCAACTCAAGATATCCAACTGCCTAAACAAATATGAAGAATTCAAAGGCAGAGTTGGAGAAACACTAGCAGAAACTTATGACAGGTTTGTGACCTTGCTGAATGAACTAAGCAAGAACAAGGTCAATAAATCACAGATAGAGCTGAATGTCAAATTCCTCAGCATTCTCCAGCCTGAATGGAAGAGGTTTGCCAGACAAATGAAGCAAATCAAAGATCTAAACGAGATTCCACTTCATGAGGTGTATGAAACCCTCAAACAAAATGAAGAAGAGGTGGATGAAATCTTGGATGAAAAGAGACAGGGTGAGAAGACAGTTGCTGACTCAACTGTTCTTGTTGTGAGAAAGAAAAAGAAGAAGATGCTTATGTCTGAACCAGAAGAGATTGAAAATGAAGCGAACTCTGACTCAGACGACTATGAACAACTGAAGCAGGCTATGCTTATGCTGACAAAGGCTTTTCATAAGAAGTTCTACAAGAAGCCAAGTTCAAACAGTCAGAGGTATTCTTCTGGTCCGAGCAACTACGTTCACAAGGAGAGGGTTGAAGGAAAGAGAATAGAGGAAAGGAAGCCGGAAGAGAGACAATATCAAGCTGAAGGATCCAGTCAGTCCGAACCTCCAACGTGCTACAACTGTGGCAAAATAGGTCACTTTGCCAGAGATTGCTGAAGACCCAAAGTCAGAAACTCAGACTACTACAAGAATAAAATGCTTCTAGCCAAGCAACAGGAGGCTGGAAAGGCATTAATGGCAGAAGATGAGTATTGGCTTGATCAATCAGATGATGAGAATGAAGAGAAGGATGAAACAGCTCACATGTGTTTAATGGGCAAACAGGAATCAGAAGCTGAAGCTGATTCTGATGATGAGGAAAATGAGGTATGTGATTTAACTCATTCAGATTTATTAAATCAAATGCATGCCATGTTGACTAAACTTGAAGAGTTAGAGTCAAAGCTTAAGCGAGAAAAAGGAGTTATCAATGACAAAAACCAATCAATACAGAAACTTAGCGAGGATATTGGTGAGAAGAAAGTATTGATTGAGACAATGCATAAAAACTTTGATAACTGCGCTAAAGAAAAGACAATAATTCTCAAAGAAATAACTGAAACAAATTCTAAATTGAGAAAAAGTGAGTTTGATTTCAGAGAGCTTACGAAAATGTATTCTTCGTGTTCCAAAGAGAATGAATCTTTACTTGAAAAATTAAAAGCTTTGGAAGATAAGTTATACAAAATGGGTCAAACTGAACAAACCATTCATCTGAACAAACCCAAAGAGGAAATAGAGAGTTGAGGACTCGGATACGAGAATCCTCATTACCTTAAAAATGTTAAATCTGAAGTGCCTGCACTTTATGATTTTACTTTTATGAAACTAGCTCGTCGAATCCCTGAGCTTAAAGTTTTCTGGACTGGACTGTCAAAAGAGGATGAAGCTAAGGAAACAGAAAAACGAAAGAACACATCTAATGTTCAACTTCCATTTCGTTATGCGAAGTTGAATAATAGTTATAATGATGATCCAATATATCAAAAGAAATCTCTTTCAAATGACTTCTTTCAGAGTTATTCTGTCAAAGAAATGGAGGCGAAGCCTATTAAAGGTAAACTATATGTCCCTCCTCTCGTTTTGGACTTGAGATTTCTTTAACAGATGAAAGACTTTTGATTGATATTGAACAAAAAGTTTTTTCAACTGTGCTTAAGAGTTCTGTTCTTTCTAAATCTTCAAAGGCTTTAAAATCTGATGATCTGTTTGGTTTAGCTAATGGAGGGTTTGATTTTCTAAACTCCGATGGTGTTTTAGATGAGTGTATTGATCAATTTGATTTTCATGCCAAACTTTCTAACCATTCATCTTTTGTTGTAAAATCCTTTGGTTCAACCAGTATGTCTGAAAAAGGTAAATCATCAACGAAAGTTGATAAATCAGCTTCTGTGAAAGCTAAGAATGCGAAAGGTAAGAAGAAATCTCAGCATTCACAGAAACCGATCACTACTGGTAACCCAAAGAAGATGCATTATGTTGTTGCTCAAAAGTCTAACTCACAAGTTTCAAATGTTTCAGATTTGAGCCAGAAAAGGCAGGAAATTAAGTCTGAATGGAAACCAAAACATAAGATAGACGAGAATGCAAAATCTTTTTCAAGCGTTAATTGTAATAAGACTATGCCTAGTAAAGATGTTTTGAATGCGAATGTTGCTACTGTTTTGAAACCAAAACTTGTCGTATATTGCAAGAAATATTCTATGAAGCAATTATTCGAGTTATCTTTATCTACTAGAAAGTCTTCATACTATGATAAACATGTTTATGCTTCTCGTAAAGATTCTGATGTTTGGTTTGGAACTTATCATGTGCACTCTTATAATTCTAATGCTTCCAAAGAATTTCAAACGAAAAACGGACCCAAATTTCTATGGGTACCAAAATCTTGTGCTAACACAGTTGGACCCAAATTCCAATGGGTACAAAAAGCTAAATCTGTGTTGCAGGAACTCAAAGTTTAAGAGGGAGCATAGAACTTAGGCTTTTGAACAAATCAGTTCAAGACCCGGACTTAAATGTCAATACGGAGGCTTCTAAGAAATTCAGCTTAGAACCCGTACTTCAACGAAGTATGACTTATAGACAAAACAGTCTAGGACTCGTACCTCAAAGAACAATGGCTCTTGAATACAACAGTTCAAGACTCGCACTTCAATGCTCAAAAGTCTTTACTTTAAAATTTTGTTTTATGGATATCTAAATCTCTTGTTTCGTAATTTCTCTTGTGCAGATCCGTCATATGTGGTACTTGGATAGCGGATGTTCCAAGCATATGACTGGACAAAAAGGTATGTTGACCAACTTTACAGAGAAGTATTGCGGAACAGTTAGATTCGACAACGATCAGTTTTCACCAATACTAGGATATGGTGATATGGTACATGACAAAGTCATGATCAAGAAGGTGAGCTATGTTGAAGGCTTAGGACACAACCTGTTCAGTATAGGCCAGTTCTGTGGCAAAGGCTTAGAGGTCAATTTCAAAGCCAAGAGGTGTTCTGTTTGCACTAAAGAAGGCGAGGAACTCTTGGTCGGCACGAGAAAGTCCGACCTCTACACAATCAATTTGTCAAACGTCCAGACTGACAAGCAGGTTTGTCTACTATCTAAAGCCTCGATGCAGCAAAGCTGGCTATGGCATCGATGACTCTCTCACCTCAACTTTCGGTACATCAATGAACTGGTCAGTGGGAAGTTAGTGAAAGGACTTCCATAGCTCAAGTATGAAAAAGAACACCTTTGTGCAGCATGTGAAAAGGGAAAGATGAAGAGAGCTCCACATAAACCAAAGCCTGAACCGAGTACAAGCTCTCCGTTAGAGTTGTTGCATATGGATCTCTGTGGTCCGATGCGAATGCAAAGTCTAGGCGAAAAGAAGTACGTACTCATTATCGTGGACGATTACTCGTGATACACTTGGGTCAAATTTCTACGTTCAAAAGATGAGACACCAGATGTTCTCATTACATTCCTGAAGACGACCCAGGTAAATCTGCAGAAACCAGTCAAGCTTCTAAGAACAGACAACGGGACAGAGTTCAAGAACAAAATAGTTCAAGAATATCTTGAATCAGTCGGGATATCACATCAATACTCTGCTGCTCGTATGCCTCAACAGAATGGAGTCGTCGAAAGAAGAAATCGTACGCTAGTCGAGGCTGCTCGTACTATGCTAAGTCAACCTGACTTACCTCTATTTCTGTGGGCTGAAGCTATATCGACTGCGTGCTACACTCAGAATCGCTCCATGATACATCGCAGATTCAAGAAGACTCCTTATGCATTAATCAACAACCGAACACCAACAATCAAATATTTCCATATAATTGGGTGTAAGTGTTTTGTTCTAAACGATAGAGAGAGTCTGAACAAGTTCAGTGCCAAGGCGGACGAAGGCATATTCATTGGTTATTCATCTACATCAACTTCATACCGTGTGTATCTGAAGAAGTCAAAGACAGTTATTGAAAGCGTCAACATTACGTTTGATGAAGAAATGGATTCTGAACAACACAGTTCAGAACCTGTGATAACCGGAGTACTAGCTTATGGGCAAATCAATCCAGAACCTGCGTCTCAAGCGATCAAATCAGATGAAGCATCAACGTCTACTAATCATTTTTCTGATTTAGATTTATTATTTGAACTATTTTATGATGAATTTCTTGGATCTAATGTTAAGAAATTTGTTGTGGTTGACAGGATGGAAGACTCAACGACTACTCATCCAACCAGTTCAGATATCTCTATTGAAATTCCAGTTCAAATGCCGACTCCAACAGTTGAAGTTGTGGCAAATAATGAAGAGACAGAAGTTGCTGAACAAGCTGAACCTGCTGAGACTTCTGCACCTACTACTTCAACTGCAACCATAATTCCTCCTGAACTACCAGAAGAAGGTACCAGTGGATTCATAGATGATAATATTGGTATATATTCATATAATCCACTACCTTATGAACATAAATGGACCAAAGAACACCCAATAAGCCAGATCATTGGTGATCCAACCAAACCGGTGCAAACTAGGTCAGTGCCAATGAATATGTGTATGCATGAATCCTTTCTGAGCAAGATCGAGCCTACTCGCGTATCAGAGGCTCTTGCCGATTCAGACTGGGTAACTGAAATGCAAGATGAGATGAATCAGTTCAACGCACTTAAAGTCTGGAGACTCGTATCCAAACCTCAAGGTAAAACCATTATAGGTACGAAATGGGTTTTCAAGATCAAGAAAGATGAAGATGGTACCGTTATCAGAAACAAAGCAAGACTTGTAGCCAAAGGATACAGACAAGAGGAAGGAATAGACTACGACGAGACTTATGCTCCTATGGCGCGTTTAGAGGCAATTCGAATGTTTCTAGCCTACGCTGCTCACAAGAACTTCACTGTCTTTCAAATGGACGTGAAGACCGCCTTTCATAATGGCATTCTAAAGGAAGAAGTCTACGTCTCACAGCCAGAAGTCTTTGTCAATCAAGAGAAACCGAATCATGTCTACATTCTCGACAAAGCACTCTATGGACTGAAACAAGCTCCTCACGCCTGGTATGATGTCCTATCTCAGTTTTTAGTCAAGTCTGGTTTTACAAAAGGTACGGTAGATACCACTTTGTTTATTAAAAAGGAAAAAGCCGATATCATTCTTATTCAAATCTATGTGGATGATATTATTTTTGGCTCTACAAATCCTAAGTACTGTAAGAATTTTTCAAACCTTATGGTGTCAAGATTTCAGATGAATATGATGGGAGAGATGAATTTCTTTCTTGGTTTACATGTCAAACAATTTTCATCGGGGATTTTTATCAATCAATCAAAATAAAATTTTGATATTCTTCGGAAGTTTAAAATGGAAAATTCTAAACCGATTGGTACCCCAATGGCACCAGGTACTAAGATTGGCACCGATCCTTCGGGAAAGGCTGTTGATGTTAGGACTTACAGATGAATGATAGGTTCTTTGATGTATCTTACTTCTAGTAGGCCAGATATAATGTTTTCAACATGCTTATGTGCAAGATATCAGGCTAATCCCAAAGAATCCCATGTGTCTGCAGTTAAGCGCATTTTTAGGTATCTGTAGGGGACTGCAGATCTTGGTCTGTGGTATCCTAAAGATACTAGCTTTGAACTAACAGCATATACAGATGCAGATCATGCTGGTTGTATGTTAGACAGGAAGAGCACATCAGGTCATATACAGTTCCTCGGTGATAAACTCGTAAGGTGGGCATTGAAGAAGCAACTTTGTGTTTCAACTTCAACGACCGAAGAAGAATATGTAGCTGCTGCTAGCTGCTGTTCTCATATCTTATGGATGAGAACACAACTGCATGACTACGGTTTTCACTTCAACCATATCCCGATATACTGTGACTCGAAGAGCGCAATCGCGATAACAGCTAATCATGTTCAACATACAAAGACCAAACACATCGATGTCAGGTATCACTTTATAAAAGATCATGTTGAAAAAGGAACAATTGAACTTTACTTTGTAAAAACTGATTATCAGCTTGCAGATTTGTTTACCAAACCCTTAGACGAAAAGAGATTCAATTTTCTTGTCTCTAAGCTTGGTATGCTAAATCTTAAGACCTAATCGGTGGTTACCTATTAAAGTTTCTTATTGTAAATTTTTCTTCATTTCTTCATTTCCACAAGATATCTACACTTCAATATTTTGTTCATGATCAAAGGGGGAGTATGTGAAGACATTGATAGATAATCATTGTTATTTTGAGGGGGAGCTCATAAAATTTTTGCATTTACCTTTTATGTCAAATTTTTGTAATGCATGATTTTAGGGGGACTTTTACAAATCAAAGGAGTTAGGATATGACTTCTGATTATTTCTGATCAGAACTCGTACTTTCATTGTTTTTCTGCTTTTTGTCATTTTAATTTAAGTAAATAAATTTGCTTTGACTATGACATAAGACTTTTGCAGTTTTTGAGAGATGCTGACAAGATCATATCTTTATGACTTTAAGCTTAACTTCATGAGATATAAGATCGCACGTAAAGGTATAATCCTTTATCTTAATCTCATATATGGATGAAAGAAGGATAACTTTCATTTATTGAAAACATTGTTCTTAAATGTTCAAACCACTTCCCGAGTCTTATTCTGATTTCATGATTTGGAAGTATAACTTTAAATGTTTTCAAGATCAACATTGTGCTTTAACTGGAATAGTTAAACCAATTTGAGCATCACATGCTTTATAGGAAAACATAATTTCATTGTGCTAGGACTTAACACAACTTCAATAGAATCACCTTAACCAGTGATTTCTACCCACGAAGTTAATCCATAGTGATTGAGTGTGAGAATTCGAAAAGAAATGAGTGTGGTTAGAGTGAGCTTAATGTTTAAAAGAAAGAGGGTGTGAGAACAGAGTTAAAAGAATATCAAAACTCTGCACCTACTACTTTCTGAGCCGGGCAGCCACAATTCTAATGTTTCACAATTCTTTGGTGATCATTATTGAAACAGGCAACTAGCCCATGCCAACTCTTGATTAACCCCACTAGCTACTCATTTTCTTCTTAACAAGAAAGTGTTTCACATTTTTTCAAAGGGGAAGCAACACATTTGCTATCTGATTTTCATTTGGAAAACCTGGATATTGAAAAGAAGGAAGTCTGCCCCATCTTCACACTTCAATCAAGCACATTGAGTCAGTGTTTAACTTACTGTTGTCTCAGTGGTTTACAGAATTTTGAGCCTATAAGCAATCATCCGTGCTAAATTCTTTCTATCACTTGCACGAACACACAAGGAATTTGTTTCTTTGTCATAACGTTCATAGAAATTGTCTTTGTGGTGTTTCGATGATTGAATGGAAGCCCTGGGGGAGTGAACATCATAAAAGCTCCTTTCCAATGTGTATTCGTTACACACAGTGACTTAGTGTTACTGACAGGCATTTTAACTGATTCATTTGTTGATTCAGGTGTTACACGATTATTTTGTCTGGATTTGCAAAGATCTGGATGAATATCTTTTGAATTGACGGATCAGAGGCTCCAAATGAAGGACAATTCTTACTCAGAGTTTTGATGAAATCGTTTCTCTATTCATCAAAAAGGGGGAGAACCTAAATCTTGAAGAAATGTTCATTCCATTACATTCCAAAGACATTGAAAAAGAGAAAAGCTAACAAAGAAATGCGAGAGATCAAAGTATTCTGAAGACATGCTGATTTTAGAGAAATTTTCTTTGAAGATACTGTGCTAAAGCATTCTGAGCTAAAACCTGGAGATTATTACATATGGAAGACAGAGAAGGAGATTGCATCTTCTGAGCTGAAAAAGAAGACTGAATTGCTAAAATCTTTTTCGTAATGATCTTGATCCAAAGGGGGAGATTGTTAGCGCACAGATCTATTGGATTCAAGATCATCCAATCTGAAGATCCAATCTGAAGCTAAAGCCGGAAAGTCGACTCTCGAAATAAGTTTAATGGCAGTTTGTAATAAATGTCAAAGTATTGTTTTTAGTATTTTATTAATATTCCTAAATATCTAGATATTAGTTTAGATATTAGTTTTAGTTTAATATTATTTTGTTTGCAAGTGGTTGGTGATAGTGTGTCTTAGAAGCTAACTCAAGAAATCTGATCACAACAGAACACACACACAAAAGGTGTAAAACACAGAGAGAGCTTTTAAAGAGAAATCTATCAACCATCTATATTCCGTGATTATTAATCAAACAGGTTGGTAATCGTATATGTGTTGTTATTGATAAGAACTTGATAATATTGTGGACCGACACAGTCATTCGTGAATCACTTACGATCGCTGATTGTAATAGACGGCGCCCATCTGTATGGTCCTTACTTGGGTACCATATTTTTAGCGGTTCACATGGATAGAAACAACCAAAATGTTCTATTGCTCAAGGGATGGGGGCAAGATAGAGAGTAGGGAGTCTTGGACATGGTTTTGTCCAGCTTGAGAGAATGCATCAAAGAGTAGGAAAATTTGATCATCATATCCGATCGGGCTACTTCCATTAACATGGCCATTAAGTGGTCTTCCTTACCGTGAAACACGGATTTTGTTGTTAACATCTCGAGAAGAATTTACGATTTATGGTGAAAAAGACTTATTGATCGAAAAGATATTCTGGAAGACTTGCAAAGCGTATAGGGTGGAAGACTTCGAAAAAAAGTTGGTCAAACTATGTCAAGCTTTATCTGTGAGCTCAAGGAAAACACTTGACAATGCAGACAAAATGAAATGGTCAAGAGCTCATTTCCCTGGCATACATTATAATCTATTGACTTCCAATAGTGTGGAGTCCTTGAACACGTTGTCAAGGTATGCACAACTCCTTGAACACATATGTTGCCCAGAAGCCGCCTGTTATGGGTTGTGAGAGCACCGACCAAGGCACAGGGAAAGGCGTCGGGTGATGTTGCTTGGTGCGGTCTATGTCGTCTGATATGTGGCAGGGGCTCGAGAACACCTTCGTTCGAAACATCTACAACGTGGCTTGGGGCCATGCCACTTAGGGCGTCCCAAATGTAGCCTATCTAACTTTTAGTCACCATGCTTCCTTTTCTTGTACTTTCTGCTTAGGTAAAGGAACTTTTGCATATGTCTTTGAATGATTTTTTTTCTGCCTTTCTTTGTTGTAGCAATTTATTTTGTGCTATAGTAACATCTATTTTCTTCTTTTTACTGAACTTTTGCATATAGATTCGCATGACTATAGCATATGCTCTGGTTACTCCCTCCCCCAAACTTAAATAACATGATTGTCCTTATTACGAGAATAGGTGGATAAGTAGAAGGGTTTGGTAGAAATGGTATCAAAAAGGAATAGTGTATAGGCGAGTGTATACAAAAGATGGCCTATGTCATTTCCAAGTCTGAATGGATGAATCAAGATTATGACCCAAGAATCCTTTGTTTAGCTCTAGAAGCAAACCGGTAAGAAAAAAAGGCTAGTTTTTGAATGTTTAACAATTTACTTAGGCTATAGAAACTTAGGCTAGCGTAAGAGGTAACTTCACATAATTATTGTGATGAGCAAAAGAAAAAAAATGCACAGATCATGATATTCAATTTTAGCAATGGTCTGCCATGCATACAAAGACTCAAGACAAAAACAGAATAAAATAAAAATTGGAGCTGAATGTAAAAGAAAACATCCTCCTCCGATGTCATATAGGATGTGATTCACCACCCTACATGTGCATTTTGAAAATAGGGGTGGTTTCAATATTAGGCCAACTTTCATCACATAGAGAGCTCTCACAAGTACCTCACCAACAATAGAAAATGATTCAATGGCATTTCCAAGTATTTGAAGTGACCACCACAACTGTTTGTTAAAATCGTTTTAGAATTTTCAGCATAACTTTGTTGAAGGGTTGCTACAGGATCATAAACAACCTCTTTTTTGTTTCTGGACAGTTGGAGTAAGTTATTGGACTGCTGCAACATGTTGCACAAATTCTATGTACGGGGTAATGACAATGTTGGCATTTTGTTTCACCTCTTCACTATTGTCAAGTTAAAAGGGGTTATTCAAATGCTCAGATGTTTGCTCGGTACACTCTAACTCTTGATTACTCACCAAAGTAATAACCTCACTCTTTTCTTTACCAACACGTTTATATTTTTCAATATCACTTGATAAAGGAACTTGAGATTATCTTTTAAGCTCATTAGTTATCACTCCAACATAAGTTGTGATGTTGTTAACAGATGTTAAACGTTAACACCCTCAAACTTGGAAAAAACAACTAATTAAAATTTTCCCATAATACGTCAAATAGAGATAAAATTTCCTTCTAATGAAATCAATACATGAATTTCCTCAAATAACAATTCTAGATTTAACCTCAACAATTATTAACCCAAGCCTTATACAAAGACTAAATAGGGTCGGGTGTTACTAAACCCAAACAAGTTGCTATTCCCAAAAGCGGAAGACGTCGTCAAGATAAATAGACCTTCTAGTGCATCTAACTAGCCATCGATTCTTCATGGTGTCGCTAGGACCATACCCTCCATCCAGGACTTGATGCACATGCCGACAAATAAAAAGGTTAGGCTTAACGCCTAGTGAGTTCAAGAGTTTCCATCATGATCATTTAAATCGTAAAACTGAATTTCAAATCATGATTTCTAAAGGGACATGAATAAAACATGAAGTCAACATATTTCTCAAAACCTACCATTTTCGTGATGAAAATCAACAACACCAAACATTCATTCAAATATGACTTCGAAAACTCAATACTCACCCAAAACACAAATACAAATTAATATTCAAATGTTGGAGATATGGACAAAACTCTATTATACAAAATATCCAATAGCATGGATAAGGTTTAATAATTAAACCACAAATCATGGATAACAATTCGTACTCAAAATGTCACCGAAAATATGGATAATACTCATTACCCAAACCAACACCCTTCGGTGACGGGGGAGACCCGTTCCCATTGAAGGTGGCGGGAACACAAAGGTATACCACGTATTTATGTTATTCGCATGTTTCAAGGATAGATAACCATTAACATCAACCCTATCCAGGTCTTTAGTCATTGTGGACATCAACCTTATCCAGGTCTTTAGTCATGGTAGACATCGACCTTATCCAGGTCTTTAGTCATTGTAGATATCAACCTTCTCCAGGTCTTTAGTCCAATACAATAATGAGCTCAACTCTATCCAAGTCTTTTACTCAAACAATCACCAAGTTCAACCTTATTCGGGTCTTTACCTTGGGATCTCACCATCCAAAAAAAACTTGTTCATTTAGAAATTACATCATATAACCAATGTCTATTTCCAAATTACAACTCGGTGGATCTTATCCCACCTTTACATAATAAATTCGACTTCTATGCCCATGGATCCATTCCATTGTAGTCTAAATTACATGACTCTAAATTGAATGACCTACGCATTCACAACATGTAATTCTCAAACAGAATGCAATAAAAGTAAATCATAACCGCAACCCC
Source organism: Arctium minus (assembly GCA_954870635.1). Lineage (NCBI taxonomy): Eukaryota > Viridiplantae > Streptophyta > Magnoliopsida > Asterales > Asteraceae > Arctium > Arctium minus. The sequence goes on along the minus strand of OX941096.1, from coordinate 6,801,575 downwards.
ACATCGAGCTATTAAAACCGGACAATTATCCCCAAGGATCATCGAAGTCAAAATCGAGCCAAAAACATCATAATTCAATGATTATTCAATGAAAGTCATCATAAGCGATAAAAACATATTTAACCAACGTTTATGCATCACATGCTCAAAAAGTGTGATTAACCAAAAAACTCATCATTGACCCTTTTTTCAAGTGAAAATTATACTATTTATATCTCCAAAATACATTATAACACAATAATGTGTATTTTCCAAATGGTTTATAGAACCAACGACACTAAGAGAGAATATACGCCAAATAATCTTCATTCATGAAATACACCGTCAAAATGACACTCTCTCAAGGTTCATTCATAAAAATGTCCAAAACTCCAAATGTGTGTATTCCACAAGTTTTATAAATCAAATGTACCAATTATGCAAAACTCATCAAATAATCCAACATTTACAGTTATCAAGTAAAAAGCATAAATACATCAAAATAGACATTTTGGCATGTACATAGTTTTCACAAAGCAACTTGAACTCAGCTTGCTAAGTTAAGTTAAACCTAGGTTCCAAACTAAACCATTGGCCTTTAATAGAGTAGAGTCCACCATTTCCAAGTCATCTTCAACAAAGGTTTAGGGTTTTCAAACAACCTATTTCTCCAAATCTAGGAGAAATGAACCACCAACATGTAAAACCTTTAGATCTACAAAGATTCTTATACTAAAGCCACCACAAGAAACATGGGTTTTAGCAACAACTTTTGTCGTCGCTAAAAGTCAATTTATCGTCAAAAATAGTTTATAGAGACGAGATGTCGTCGCAATAGCCTTTTGCTGAAACATATTGTCGCTAAAGGCCCATCGCTGAAACTCACTTTTCTAATAGTGAGCTAGGAATATACAAGATGCTTACCTCAAACAGAACTTGAAATCTTCCAACCACATTTCTCCCATGAAATCTTTCACCCTTCCCATACCCAAGCTTCAAACCACCAATTCTTTGACCTCCCTATGGTAGATTCATACCATGGTGCCCCAAAAATCGGTTCTTAAGCTCCCAAAATCGCCTCAAGGAATAGAGCAATGGAGAGTGGGAGTAAAATGTGAGAACACCCTAAATTTTGGGCATAAAACGACCAACTGCTCCTCGCGGCCTTGGCCGCGACCTCAAGTCGTAGGCCAAGTCGCGCATGTCGCTGGAACCCAAAAATCAGAGCTTTACACGGCCTGTGCCGTGGCCCTGAGTTGTGCGTCAGGTCGCGCAACTTGCTGCAGCTTTGTTTTGCCCGATTATTCGCGTCCGACTTGATCCTCGAGATTTCCACTGTGATAGAAAAGTAAACCTTAATAAACTTCCATGATAAGGGACAAACGGTTACACTAATATGAGTTAAGGGTTTCCAAATTTACGGGTGTTACAATCCTCCCAACCTAAAAAGAGATTTCATCCTTGAAATCTAGCACCGACCAAACTCCCGAATGTCATATTTAACGGGATTAACGGGTTCTTCATATTTCCGTCCTCCCTGGTAACCAAACTTCAACTCTAGATTCTCCCAAACATAAATATCTTACCATTTTCCTTTTCCATAAAGCACAAGAACTATAGGAGACGAACCTGACGGTACCGAATGTCGCCCAAGCCGGAAGACAAGTCTGATAGATGGATTTTCATCCACTCACTCCGAAGAAGCTAACAATCATGCGGTAGTGGCTTTAGAGGACATCAATTTACAAAATGACAGGTTCCCTATCCAAAAGGGATGCCTCAATCAATACTTTATCTCATATATGAACCCGATTACATCGAATTCAAGATTGCCACCGAGTTTCTCATAATGAGCCGCCACAAACCCAACCTCAACGTTTGATATATTATATTGATGACGGGATGAACATCGAGTCCTTATTTAATCATTTTCCTATCATTAAGATATCGGTTGCCTCCTAACCTTAGGTTGTTCACATCACGTCAAGAGCATCTTATGACCATAACTAACAATTTCCACCAAGGATACCCAAGCGAACATTACCCTTAAACACTTCTAAATTCGACGAATCAAGGTCTCCTCAATTAATCAATTTCTACTTAAGGTCCACCTCGACATTCACACTAAATTTCTCCAAAAATCAATACCATGAAGGATTTATCGTCCTTTCCTTGACGAAACTCCTAACAACTAGTTTGGTATGATTCGGCACAACAATAGATTCGTTCCCCAAGCTAATACAAAGCACCATATCTGTAAGGATTCCCAAAACTTCCCTAAATCAAAGTATTGGTCTGATGTTTCATCCAGAAACATACCATTACACTCTACATATAGTCGATCATCCTAACTCCATGGTTACTCAACTCCCATAATGCATTCAAGCATCGATTGACAAATCGGCGAAAGCCTTGTTGATTACATGAATACCAATGATCGATCCCTAACTATCAACATCTAATCTTCTTACAGTTACCACTTAATATTGCAAACACACAAGATTTAAAGGAAGTGCACTGAAGCACCCCAAGGGTTATTGTCCTCAAAATTGAGTGTTGACACCTATCCTCGAAACGACTATCCTGCAAACGTGGGTATACCACCATATATTTCATTACAGATTTGCATTGTTGAAATAAAGTTGACACCTAACATGGCACTAATGTTCCAACCTTACATCTCTAACAAATGAACCACAATATTTCATTTATTCCAGAAGACTCACCCAGATGGCACACCTCCAACACATACATGGTGTCAAAAAGTCAACCCATCAATTCATATCCAACCACATGCAAGCAACCACACAACTTTAACCCGAAGTTTTACCAAAACAGAAAGATCTCCACTTAAATAACTGGGTACATAAATCTAATACCTCAGTTATTCATGTGTGAGCCGATTCATAAACTGAAATCCAGAATTCAAATCTGACCACAGGTCAGATCATCCGCCGCTTCAATTCCCAAGGACTCCTCTAGTCCTTAATAACAAGTCATTTCACAAAAGGGTTTGATACTATAGCTCTAATGAGTTCAAGGTTTTTCAACTATAAGACTCAGCAAGCATGCCAAATTTTTTTAAAGATTTGCCAAACATAAAATCTTTATAATCAATCTTACGCACGCACAACAACTTCAACACAACTAGGAAATTACGTGGAGTGGCCGCAATTGCCACACACGTAAAACTAATCAATATAATGCATCTTTGTTGACTAATAGCAAAAACAACAAAAAACGAAGATGCACAAAATGAAACATGAACACGGACCATCTCAGTTCCATCATACGATTACTCGTGCTATGGGTATAAATTAATTAGTGCACTAAACAGTGTATAGCAAAATGTTTGCAGAAACTCAAAACAGACTTTACATGATATCAAACTTCCAAAGTTTTCTCTCTTTTAGTCACAACACGACACGGAATAGGATTTCACAACAAAACTTTCATGCATCAGTTTATTTCATAAAACTAGCAAAGTGACATGTGCATGCACTTTGGTTAACATATAAAATAATTTATGTCGGTTTCAGGTTCAAAGTCAAATTAACAATATGTTTTCATAGTTCAAAAATGTTGGCTAAAACACTATGACGGAAGTTCCAAATAAAATATGTATGCATACTATATGCAACCAAACCTCCTGCACAAAACTCAAGGGAAAACAATACAACTGGACGCCATTAAAGTCTCCACACCAAATCCGCAAAACCGCATGGAATAAATTCTCAATAAAACTCAAACACCAAAATAATGGAAGATAACTCTTCGTACAAAACCTTAACATATGTGGAGGAGATCCAATGTTAAAGTCATAAACCGCATTTACTTATCCAAGACCCTAAACAACCTCAAAATACGGAAATCACAATATTCGAAAATAGCGTTGGACAACAACGAGAATAAAGAAAGTCTCAACAAAGTTTGTAGCCACATGCCATAAAATAATTTTGTGCATGTTTAAAATCATGGTTTAAAACCTTGTGTGTGCTAAACATTTTTCCAAGATTTTGTAATATAATCCACATGATGATTTTGGAGACATGAGAAATAATTGGTGCAAGTTATTTTAGAAATAAATTATGTGCATGAATTTGATCGACACTCAACGTCTCAAAACTATGCTCCTCAATTTCCCAGTCACACTATCGTCATTCGAATGTTCAACATCTTAGGGCAACAATCGAAGATTTTATCGGTTCAACTGACAATTTCTCCTCGAACAATGTCGATTCAGTCTATGGTTCTAATCCAACCAATAATTCTGACCCGAAACGTTCCCCTTAATGCAATCATCATGCTTACTGTCACTCCAAGTGATGAATGTTAAAATCATCAACCACTTCTAACGGCTACCCACTTAGAAACTTATTCACTACCCAACAGTTGTCACATCACAGTAGTCCAAGTATACACATGTAACTTGTAGGTTCACCATCACACTAGCCAGGTGCAATTATGAACGTACTATACATGATCATCCTTGCTACCCTCAACGTGATTCTTGTTCCTAGTGACTCCATCAACCTCAAAACATCCAATCTTAAAGTGCCTATTGGTGCAATTTCTCTCTCATTTACTTAAAAGAACACTAGTTTGAGTCTAGGTATCCAAAATTCGCCCCTAAAACTCTCAAACTTAAGCTCTGATACCAAATTTTAACACCCTCAAACTTGGAAAGATCAACTAATTACAATTTTCCCATAATACGTCAAATAGAGATAAAATTTCCTTCTAATGAAATCAATACTTGATTTTCCTCAAATAACAATTCTAGATTTAACCACAACAATTATTAACCCAATCCTTATACAAAGACTAAATAGGGTCGGGTGTTACTAAACCCAAAAAACTTTATATTCCCAAAGGTGGAAGACGTCGTCAAGATAAATAGACCTTCTCGTGCATCTAACTAGCCATAGATTCTTCATGCTGTCGCTAGGACCATACCCCCCATCCAGGACCTGATGCACATGCTGATAAATAAAAAGGCTAGGCTTAACGTCTAGTGAGTTCAAGAGTGTCCACCATAATCATTTAAACCGTAAAACTGAATTTAAAATCAGGATTTCTAAAGTGACATGTATAAAATATGAAGTCAACATATTTCTCAAAACCTACCATTTTCATGGATAAAATTACCAACACCAAACATTCATTCAAATATGACTTCGAAAACCCAATACTCACCCAAAACACAAATACAAATTAATATTCAAATGCTGGAGACATGGACAAAACTCTATTATCCAAAATATCCAAAAGCATGGATAAGGTTTAATAACTAAAACCACAAATCATGGATAACAATCCGTACTCAAAATGTCACCGAAAATATGGATAATACTCAATACCCAAACCAACACCCTTCGGTGACGGGGGAGACCCGTTCCCATTGAACATGGCGGGAACACAAAAGTATACCACGTATGTATGTTATTTGAATGTTTCAAGGATGGACAACCATTGACATCAACCCTATTTAGGTCCTTACTCTTGGTAGACATCAACCTTATCCAGGTCTTTAGCACGGTAGACATCAACCTTATCTAGGTCTTTAGTCATGGTAGACATCAACCTTATTCAGGTCTTTAGTCATTGTAGACATCAACCTTATCCAGGTCTTTAGTCCAATACAATAATGAGCTCAACTTTATCCAAGTCTTTTACTCAAACGATCCCCATGTTCAACCTTATCCCGGTCTTTACCTTGGGACTCACCATCCAAGACAAACTTGTTCATTTAGAAATTACATCATATAACCAATGTGTAACACCCTGAATTCTGAGAATCTATGTATTGTTTTCTCATTTTGGAACCTTCTAAATTTTATGGATTTATCTGTTTAACTTTATTATCGAGCCTTTCGGATTTAATCATCGTGGGATTTAAGGTATAAAATTTGGGAAGTTTGGGCTGCTCGCGACAGAGCCCGCGAGAGTGACAGAGTGTCACTCTCGCGAAGCCACAATCGCCGGAGGAGGAGTTGAGTCTTGGTACGTTTTTCGCGATAGTGCTCGGCGATAGTGACAATGTCACTATCGCGTGTCATACTCGCCCCAAATGTACCGCGGGTCGGGGAGTCCTCGCGATTATGCCCGTGAGAGTGACAAATGTCACTCTCGCCGTGTCACTCTCACTGTGTCCCTCTCGCCGACAGTCACCAGGGTATAAAAAGATTAAGTCGCGATTTTTAGGTCATAATCTGATTTGGGAGGACTGCTCCAGCCGAGTTCTTTGAAGATTTTGGGTAGGTTCATCATATTAACTTCCCTCATCATTAATGCCTTCATCTACTTCCTTATTTGATCATTTATGAGTCATTCTAGGTATTGTGAAGCTTTAGAGCTCAAGTGATCATCTCCTAGGGTTTGGGTTTTTGGTAAAACCTAAGAAGGTGAGTTATTACCCTTTTTACTAAACTTTATACATGTCAAAAGGTCGATTTTGGATACCTAATATCTCCTCTTTTGTATATTTGATTTGGAGAATTTTGGACTAAACCTAACTTTTGGGGATATTAGTGTTCGTGATGATTTTTAGGGAAATGATGATTTATGAACTTTAATAATGTTCTTTAGCTTGTTTTTACTTGGGTTATACCTTTAAGTGAATGGCATTGCTATGCAAAACTTATGAACTTGGAAATATTGATATTGTGGTTAACTGCTGATAAGTTTGCATATTAACTCACTTCATATTTTGGAGATTTGAAATAAAAAGGAATCATCTATATTTTGACTAGTGGTCTCTTGGTAAACAATGGAAGTGGTTTTGGTGGGAAACACCCTTCATATCATTTATTGCATATTAACCATTGTTGGGATTACTTGTTGGGCCTTATGCGCATTATTTGGCTTATTTGATGCATTTGGGAGTCATGACCCCGTATTTGGTTTATTATTGTTCCGGCGTTGGGACGACTAGTTTTCCACGTCGAGGCACGTTTGGCATCGGATTGGGTTATAAGTCCTTCGTGCTCAAGTATTACGATATTGGATGAGGAGCTCGACGTAGGAACCCCTCGGGGTTGAACTTGAGTTTCCGTGGGTGTACGTTTAAAGCCACTGAGCCTGACATCCCTTGCGTGTACTTTATTTGTGTATTGGATTTACTGACTCATCGAATGACTTACTTTTGTGTTCCGTCAGTTGTGTTAGTAAGCGGGTCTCCCCCGTTAATCCAAGAGGTATTTGTAATATTTCAAAGAGCATTATTGTTATCACTACCATTATTGTTGTTGTACAAAAAGAAACTCTTTTACTTGTTTTTACGTTTGATTTATTTAACTACAAATGTTTGATCTCACTAGGCTTTAGCCTAACACTTTTTCTTAAAATGACATGTATAACAGGTCAGGTTTCCGGTGAGGTTCGTCAGGACTGAGCGGATAGCCTTGAGGTCAGGAACGGTCTTTTTGGGAGATGTATAGACCGGTGTTTTTGGATAGCAGTCATACTTTTTGGAAGAATAGCAACACCCGATGTTAATCTTTCTTATTTAAGTTAGATTATTAGGTTGTTAGTGTATTCTTCATTTAATCATTTGTAAAGATCATAACTTGTTTCCCCGTTTCATCGGGATGATACTATGGGTTTGATTATAGTAGGTTTTATACCCAGGTTTTATCAATTTATAGCCGTCATATTGCAGAAATTTCGAATTTTTATTTCTCTAAAATTTAGGGTGTTACACAATGTCTATTTCCAAATTACAACTCGGGGATCTTATCCCACCTTTACATAATAAAGTGGACTTCTATTCCCATGGATCCATTGCATTTTAGTCTAAATAACATGACTCTAAATTGAGTGACCTACGCATTCACAACATGTAATTCTCAAATAGGATGCAAACAAATGTAATCATAACCACAACCCCACATCGAGCTATGAAAACTGAACAACTGTCCCCAAGACTCATCAAAGTCAAAATCGAGACAAAAACTTCATAATTTAATGATTATTCAATGAAAGTCATCATAAGCGATAAAAACGTATTTAACCCACGTTTATTCATCACATGCTCCAAAAGTATGATTAACCCAAAAACTCATCATTGACCCGTTTTCCAACTGGAATCATACTATTTATATCTCCAAAATACGTTATAACACAATAACGTGTATTTTCCAAATGGTTTATATAACCAACGACACTAAGAGAGCATTTACACCAAATAATCTTCATACAAAATGACACTCTCTCAAGGTTCATTCATAAAAGTGTCCAAAACTCCAAATATGTGTATTCCACAAGTTTTATAACTCAAATATACCAAATATGCAAAACTCATCAAATAATCCAACATTTATAATTATCAAGTAAAACGCATGAATACATCAAAATAGACATTTTTGGCATGTACATAGTTTTCACAAAGCAACTTGAACTCACTTTGCTAGGTTATGTTAAACCTAGGTTCCAAATCCAACCATTAGCCTCCAATAGAGTAGAGTCCACGATTTCCAAGTCATCTTCAACAAAGGTCTAGGGTTTCCGAACAACCTATTTCTCCAAATCTAAGAGAAATAAACCACCAACAAGTTCTTTAGATCTATAAAGATCCTTACACTAAAGCTTGGAATGTACAAGATGCTTACCTTAAACGAAACTTGAAGTCTTCCAACCACATTTCTCCCATGAAATCTTTCACCCTTCCCATAACCAAGCTTCAAACCACCAACTCTTTGACCTCCTTATGGTAGATTTATACCAAGGTCCCCCAAAAATCGGTTTTTAAGCTCCCAAAATCTCCCCAAGGAAGTGAGCAATGGAGAGTGGGAGCAAAATGAGAGAAAACCCTAAATTTTGGGCATAAAACAACCAGATTGCTCCCCGCGGCCTTGGCCGTGACCTCAAGTTGTGGGTCAAGTCGCGCGTGTTGCTGGAACGTAAAACTCAGAGCCTTATGTAGCCTATGTCGCGGCCTTGAGTCACGTGACAGGTCGCGCAACTTGCTACAACTTTGTTTTGCCATATTCTTCGCATCCGAATCGATCCTCGAGATTTCCACTATGATAGAAAAGTGAACCTTAATAAACTTCCATCATGAGGGCCAAACGGTTACACTAATATGGGTTAAGGGTTTCCAAATTTACGGGTGTTACATAAACTTTGTGTGTAATCATTGAGAAAAGTTTCAAAAGAGATAATGGTTTCAATTAGTTCTAAAGGGGTGTAGAGGGTAAAAATGAGTTGTTCAAATCATCTCCTTGAAAACTACCACAAACTTCAGCACGTTCCTCCCAAGATTGGTCAAAAATATTTGTAAAAGTGACACCCAATGTTGGGAAGAAGGTATGGGCGATATGAAAGTGCCATCATCTTGAATATTTTGAAAAACAATTGGGATGCTTCTCCCATGATTGAGTGAAAGGATTAAAGTGTGAGGTATCCCAATTTCCATCTTCTAGGCAACAATGAGATTGGGGGTTCATAGCAGTAGCACAACTGTATGAGAAATGATTTCCGCCACAAATTTCACAAAAAACAAATCCATACAGCCCAAACGATTGACTCATTGATGAGTACATGTTCGCAAAAATATAAACTCAAAGATTTATTGCTAGTACACACATGGTCACGTATGACAAGAAACAAAGATGGTAGAGAAACAAGAACTCGATCTCTTCATAACGAAAGGTATACGCCTATCCTCGACAAAGGCACCAAAAAATTATTGGTCAGATTTATATAACCTCAAAAGGCTTTGGCAATTGAGTAAGCATGCAAGTATACATGTCCACCCAATAACGTCTTAAAACAAGTAATAAAATGGTAAAAACAAGTATTGTATTCCACAGAGATAGGTTTCTTAAGTTTTGAGATCTCAAGGTGAAAAAACTAATTTCAGAGGGCAAAGTTGAAGAAATTGGTTTGAGTGAGTTACAATTAACAGTAAGTAACAACAAGAAAGTAAAAGCATGGGTGTAAGATTTGGTTGGAGTTTCAGCGCAAGTGCAGCAGTTACTTGCTACAACAACTTTAAGGTTGTTGTAGCCATAGTTCTCAACATCATACTATTGGATTGAACGACCTTCTTTCGAAGTGCAGTTAGACACTTATTAGCAGTACCCGTATCGTATCAATAATTAGTACAAATCCAAGCATGTACTAGACTTATCCTTCTTTTCATATAGGTATGATTGTATCGATTGTTGCAGTGAGCTACAACATTCTACAACTCTTTACTTCTATTTGTTTATGTTGTCTTATTTATAAGCTCAACTCATCTTTGTAACACCCTCAAATCTGAAAATAACAACTAATTTAAAATTTTCTAAATACATCGATAATTGATTCATCAACAATAAAAATTTAAGGTTTAACCTCAATACACACCTTTCATTCCATGCATATAGTGTATAATAAGAACGGGTGCTACATAAAACCCAATAGCAAACACTATCTCCAAATGGCGGAAGACTTCACCAACTACTTACCCTTGTGTAAAGCTAAGGCTCATCTCTTCATAGCACTGCTAAGACCAAACCCCCAACTGAAACCTGATGCACATGCCAACAAATAAAAAAGATAGGCTAACGCCTAGTGAGTTCAAGAGTTTTGAAATGAATAAATATTTCATTACAGGGAAGAATGCAGTTTTAATCATGATCTTTCAAAGTGATTTAACTAAATTATGAAAATGACTCTTTTCCAATAACATACGTTTTAAGGACGAATGTCCCAATACAAAACATTCTTTATAAAATGACGTCGCCCAAGGCTCACTCAAACGTGAATAGAAAACAGACTCCCAATAATAAAACGCGGATAAAACTTCATATCCCGAAACACCCAAAACACGGGTGGGGCATAATACTCAACTCATAAATATCATGGGAAACCAACCCATATAATATAGTATGCCATTGAAAACATGTGGCTAAGATTAAATACTCACGCGGCCATAAAATGGGATGAAATCCAAATATTAAAGCATGGACAATTAAATATCCAAAATACTGGTGGCCGACAATGGGGGAGACCCGTATCCATTTAGAATGGAGGAACACAAAAGTATGTCACTCATACAATGTTAGTCGTATGATACTTCACGACACGCAAGCCCAAGTGCCCCTACGACACCCTTCAAGCTACACCAAAAGAGACAGCTGACCTTAGCGAATATTACCATGAATACCGCCAAAGGCCCGGCAACATCCGAGGACTACAACCATGGGATTACCCCGAATGGCGGAGGTCCCAAACGCCTATCATGAAACGCTCAACATGAAACGTCCATCATCATGATAACACAAACGGACTCAGCCCTCCTAGTGTACACTTGAAAGGTCAAGGTCATAAAACATGGGTCCCGGAGTCCAACCCCGTAATACTTAGTTGACCATCAAATAAAGACTGACTTACGTGCCTATGGATCCAATGCAACACAATCTAACATTACATGACTACACATGAATGACCAACACACTCGAGCAAGTAATTATCATAAATATGCAATAAAATGCATTAAGATGTATATCGAACATGGGCTCTTCAAAGAGCCAATAAAACTGGGACAAATGTCCACGAGACACTTTTAAGTCAAAACCGAGTTTAAATGCTCAAAGCCCATTTGACCAACAAATAACATTTCCCCAAATAATACAACGTATCTAAACAATGTTTATGCAGACACATACTTCAAATATGTGACTAACCCAAAACTCTACACGGATTGGGACATATCATTTCCCAAATGGTTTTATGAAATCAAGTACACTAAAGATTCATATATCATGAATTAGTCTTCATTTGTACAAAATCACAAAAGATGTATAAATCACACTATTACTTGTCAATATATGAAAATCCCAAATATGGGCATTTTATGAGATTAAAACAACCCAAGTTTATCAAATATAAAAACTTATTAAAATACCCAACACATTGACAATTACCAAGTAAAACATATTTTTTTACTTCAAAATACTCATTTTGGCATGTACATAGTTTTCACAAAGCAACTTGAACTCACCTTGCTAGATTTAGGCTAAATCTAGGTTTTACCCCCAAAACTTGAATCTCCTTTGATGAAGGATTCAATCTCCAAGAAATATCCCTAGATCTTAGATCCAACACATCTACAAGGTCACTTTCACTACACAAGTCATCAAAATCACACCCAAGTTGAAGGATGAAAGGGAAATGGATGAAATCATCAAACCCTAGCTTAACATTGAGAGAGATAAAGAGCTTACCACCACAAAATACTCTTGTATTCTCCAATAGACTTCAAGTCTCTTGCTATATCCTTGAAGAGCTCTCAAATAACAAAACCATGGCAACTTGAATCACCAAAAAAACAAAGTTGAGATGCAAAAGTTATGGAGAAATGAAGTTCTAGGGCTGAAAATTGGGTTTTATGCTCGAACAGGGCGTTTCGCGAGTTACCACACGGCCTTAAGTCGTGGCATAAGTCGCCCGCTTCCCCTAAGTCACGACACAAGTCGCGTAGTGCATTGTTCGCCCAGTTTTCTTCTCGTTCACTGTTTTGGCCATAACTTCTTCGTCATAGCTCCGATTTTGCTCCGGAAAGAACCGTTGGACTCGTAATTGAATCCTTCATCCACCAAGACTATAAAATCTAGGATTCAAGTCCAAAATCCTATATATTATTTTTCCCTTAAAATTACCGATTTTTATATTAACTTGAAATGATACTTTTCGAAATTCGGGGCGTTACAATCCTCCTAACCTTAAAAGCGATTTCGTCCTCAAAATCTGGCACCAACCAAGCACCCAACATCGCACTTGGAAAGATCAATTGATTCCCTATGCAATAAACAATACCATAAAATATTTCATAGTCCCTTCCTTGACGAAGTTCTTAACACTAGTTTGGTCTGATCCAAAACAACAATAATTTTTTTTCCCAAGGCACAACATCTGTAAGGGTTCTCAAACTTCCCTTGATCAAAGCATCGGTCTAACGTTTCACCCAGAAACGTACCATCACGCTCTACAGATAGTCGCTAATCCTAAACCCAAGGTTACAAGACTCCCATTATGCACTCAAGCATCGATTGCCAAATCAGCGAAAGTCTTGTCAATTATAGAAATACCAAAGATCGATCCCCAAATACCAACATCTAAGCTCCATAAGGTTACCACTTAAATTGCGAACACACCGGATCCATCAGGAGTGCACCAAAGCACCACAATGATTATTGGCCTCAAAATAGAGTGTCGACGCCTATCCTCAAAATGACTATACTGCAACGTGGGTGTACTGTCAAGTATTTCATTCCATATTTGCATTGTCAAATCAAAGTTGACACCTAACATGACACTAAAATTCAAATCTTATGCCACTAACAAGCGAACCACAATAGTTCCTTTATTCGCGAAGGTTCTTTAAGATGGTATACCACCAACACATAACATGATGTTTAACAACAACCCATTGATTCAAATACAACCATATGCAAACAACCACACAAGACTTTAACCCGAAGATTTACCGAAACAGGAAGATCACCACTTAAATAACTGGGAGAATACATAAATCTAATACTTCAATTATTCATGCGTGCACCGATTCATAAAACCGAAACCCAAAATTCAAAACTAACCAGAAGTCAGGTCTTCCGACATTTCAATCTCCGATGACTCCTTGATCACGACCTCTATCACAAGAGGGTTTGCATCTATAGCTCTCTTGAGTTCAAGGTTTTTCAAACTGCTATGCCAAATTGAAATTTTATAAAACTTCTAACCATTAATCATACGAATAAAAATCCACTACTGTTTACTCGGTAGGTGTGCAAAGTGGTAACAAACACCACACATATAAAACCATTTCAAAAAGCCTTTAACCATTACTTACGTTAATAATGACAATAATAAGGATATACAACAAGTTTTACAAATGGACCACTATGGTCCTAGCTTGCATCAATATACGCCACAAATAGGGAAATAATTTTGCGTATGAAAGCAATTTATAACGAGGCGTTTGAACAAAACTCCCAAGAGATAATTTACGTAATCGAGTTCCCAAAATTTATCATTTGACTACATAAGGATATGGAATAAAATTTCCAATAAGACCCGTATGCTGAGTCTGTTTCTCAAAACTTAGCAAGACAAAATATGCATGCGATTGGTCAACGTTAAATCAATTTTCTGAACTTTAGGCCGTACAATGAAATGATTTTGTCCAAAAATAGTGGCTACAATGACATGTATACCGATAATCCATTTAATGCATTGCAAAAGCTTATAATAGTAAAATCGACGACGGAAGCATGTTCAAGACAAAAGCTCAACACAAGACTGTATAAATCTTACGTACGTTTACTCACGCCAACAGTATGAATTAATTTAAATTTTTAAATAACGTGCAACGAGATGTACTCATATATACTAAGAGAAATCGCACAATATTGAAGCTTCCAAAAATAACATACGGAATAACACTTACTAACAAAATCTCAAGACGTCCCTCACGGTTGCGAAGAGACATGTACAAAACCCGCATGAGACGAAAACGTTAAAGAGGAACTTCAAACGCAAAAACATGGGAATAACTTCTTCTTTAAAACCTTAACATACGTGGAGGAGACCCAATGTCAAGGTTAAAATTTCGCAGTTACTTTCCCAATACCCCAAATAATATTAAGACACATATATTACAATATTCAAAAAGAAATAGCATTAGACCAGAACTGGGATGAAGAGATTTTCAATGAGAATTTGCAACCACGTACAACAAAATGATTTCATGCATGCTCAAATTCATAGTTTAAAATCTGATGAGTGTTAAATGCCTTACCAAGGCTTCATAACCCAACTTACTTTATAATTTGAAAACATGAGAAACAAATGATGCAAACTTAGTTTAGAAATGAATTTCGTGCATGAATTTTGGTCGGCTCTCGGCATCCTAGGTCCATGCTTCCCAATTTCTTGGCCACGCTATTGATAACCGGATGCATCAAACATCCCTAAACAATAATTACCCCAATTTGATTAATTTACAACCTCTTCTTGAAATAGAGTCTCTTTATCAAGCCTATGGTTCTAATTTCAACCAATAACGCCGACACCAAAATGGTTAACTTAATGCATTCATCGCGCTTAACCATCACTCCAAAGTAACAATGCTATAAACATCGACTCTTCCTTAGACTACTCGCTTAGAAACTTCTTTACTACCCAACGTCATCCCACCAAGGTAGTATAAGTATACACATGTAGTATGTAGGTTCACCATGACACTGTCCAGGTGCCATTATGAACGTACTGTACATGATCATCCTTGCTATCCTCGATAAGTTTCCCGTTTCTAGCGACCCAATCAACTCCCAAATATCTTATCTTAAGGTACCAAATGGTGCAATTCTCTCTCTCAATTACCTAACCAACGCTAGTTTGAGTCTAGGTATCCAAAATCAACACCTAATTCTCTCAAACTTATACTCTGATACCAACTTGTAACACCCTTAAATCTGAAATAACAACTAATTTAAAATTTTCTATATACATCGATAATTGATCAATCTACAATCACAACTTAAGGTTTAACCTCAATACACACCTTTTATTCCATGCATATAGTCTATAAAAACAATGGGTGCTACTAAAACCCAATAGCAAACACTATCTCCAAACGGCGGAAGACTTCACCAACTACTTACCCTTGTGTAAAGCTAAGGCTCATCACTTCATAGCACTGCTAGGACCAAACCCCCAACTGAAACCTGATGCACATGCCAACAAATAAAAAGGTTAGGCTAATGCCTAGTGAGTTCAAGAGTTTTAAACATGAATAAATATTTCATTACAGGGAAGAATGCAGTTTTAATCATGATCTTTCAAAGTGATTTAACTAAATTATGAAAATGACTCTTTTCCAATAACATACGTTTTAAGGACGAATGTCCCAATACAAAACATTCTTTATAAAATGATGTCGCCCAAGGCTCACTTAAACGTTAATAGAAAACGGACTCCCAATAATAAAACGCGGATAAAGCATCGTATCCCGAAACACCCAAAACACGGGCGGGGCATAATACTCAACTCATAAAAATCATGGGAAAACAACCCATATAATATAGTATGCCATTGAAAACATGTGACTAAGATTCAATACTCAGGCGACCATAAAATGGGATGAAATCCAAATATTAAAGCATGGACAATTAAATATCCAAAACACTGTTGGCCGACAACGGGGGAGACCCGTATCCATTGAGAGTGGAGGAACACAAAAGTATGTCACTCATACAATGTTAGTCGTATGACACTTCACGATGTATTAAGATGTATATCGAACAAAAGCACTCGAGCATGTAATTATCATAAATATGCAATAAAATGCATTAAGATGTATATTGAACATAGGCTCTTCAAAGAGCCAATAAAACTGGGACAAATGTCCACGAGACTCTTTTAATTCAAAATCGAGTTTAAATGCTCAAAGCCTATTTGACCAACAAATAACGTTTCCCCAAATAATACAACGTATCTAAACAACGTTTATGCAGACACATACTTCAAAGATATGATTAACCTAAAACTCTACACGGATTGGGACATATCATTTCCCAAATGGGTTTATGAAATCAAGTACACTAAAGATGCATATATCATGAATTATTCTTCATTTGTACAAAATCAATAAAGATGTATAAATCACACTATTACTTGTCAAGATATCAAAACCCCAAATATGGGCATTTTATGAGATTAAAGCAACCCAAGTTTATCAAATATGACACTATTACTTGTCAAGATATCAAAATCCCAAATATGGGCATTTTATGAGATTAAAGCAACCCAAGTTTATCAAATATGAAAAATATCAAAATACCCAACACATTGAAAATTACCAAGTAAAACATATTTTTTTACTTCAAAATACTAATTTTGGAATGTACATAGTTTTCACAAAGCAACTTGAACTCGCTTGCTAGATTTAGGCTAAATCTAGGTTTTACCCCCAAAACATGAATCTCCTTTGATAAAGGCTTCAATTTCCAAGAAATCTCCCTAGATCTTAGATCCAACACATCTACAAGGTCACCTTCACTACACAAGTCATCAAAATCACACCCAAGTTGAAGGATGAAAGGGAAAATGATGAAATCATCAAACCCTAGCTTAACATTGGGAGAGATAAGGAGCTTACCACCACAAAATACTCTTGTATTCTCCGATAGACTTCAAATATGTTTCTATATCCTTGAAGAGATCTCAAAAACGAAACCATGGCAACTTGAATCCCCGAAAACGGAGTTGAGATGCAAAAGTTATGGAGAAATGAAGTTCTAGGGCTGAAAATCAGGTTTTATGCTCGAACAGGGCGTTTCGCGACTTACCACACGGCCTTAAGTCTCGGCATAAGTCGACCGCTTCCCCTAAGTCGTTCGGGTGGCTCTAATTCGCGGCACAAGTCGCGTAGTGCACTTTTCACCCGGTTTTTTTCTCGTTCACTGTTTTGGCCGTAACTTCTTCGTTATAACTCCGATTTTGCTCCGAAAAGAACCGTTGGACTCGTAATTGAATCCTTCATCCCCCAAGACTATAAAATCTAGGATTCAAGTCCAAAATCCTATATCATATTTTTTCCTTAAAATTATCGATTTCTATATTAACTTGAAATGATACTTTTCGAAATTGGGGGCGTTATAATCTTAATGAAATAACATGTGTCAATTTGTCAAAAATCATTTAGATGAAACATCAAGAAGTGAAGTGAATAATGGAGTTGAGTATCGTGAAAGCAATTATCCACATTCACGGTTGGCAACATTAACGCTCTCGTCAAATGTCCCCCTACCCCTTAGGTCATTTATATATTAAGGACAAACTATTTTTTTAGTTGAATACAAAACCGAATTGTAATGAATTTAGGTTCCTGCTCTTTTGTTAAATATTTGTAATGCATATATAGAAAACTGCATCTTATATAGGAAAATAGCACACATTTAGTTTACTTTAAAAATATAGATTTAGCGATGGATTAGCTACGGCATGGAAAATCAAATCCTTTGGTAATCCTTAGTTAATCCGTAGCAATAAATTTCGTAGCTAATATGTCACTAATAAGGTTAGTAGCTAATCCGCAACTAATATGTTCACTAGTTAATTGTAGCTACTTCTGACCCTAGATGATCTATAGTTAATCCTTAAGTGATACATTTCCTAGCTAATCCATAAGTGATACATTTCCTAACTAATCCATAGCTAATTATCATCCTAGCTAATACGTTCACTAGGTAATCCGTAACTAATTGGTACCCTAGCTAATTCGTAGCTTATTCATCGTTTTTCGATGGATTTTAACTTAAAATGACGGAAATTATTAAATGTATAAACCACCTTTTTGCTATGGATGTGTTACACACTAGTCCTTCGCTAATAGTAACGTTCTATCGCTAAATCCGTAGCAACATATATTTTCGACCAATTGTTTAGCTATGACTTGTTTGCGATGGATTTGCTAGGCCTTTGATTTTCAGCTACGAATTTTCCCGTTGTTGTTGCCTTTGTTTCTTATAACAGATATGTAGGAAAAAGGGGGAGGTTACGTTTAGAAAGAGAGGGAGAGAGAAAATATGGAATGGAAAAAAAATAGTGATATTCTTTTTTTCCCAAATTTGCCCTCCAATCTAATTAAATCAGTAGTTAAATAACCTTACCATTTCTATTATTTACAAATATGTCATTCTAATTTAGATGTTTGATTTTTTTAACTAATGATTGTTAGGATGTTTCTTAGTTTTACCCCTAAACCTCCCCCCCTCCCTATCTCTCTCTCTCTCTCTCTCTATCTATCTCTCTATCTATTTATCTCTCATTCTAATGTACCCGCCGCAACGCAATGCGATTCATCTCAATTGCGAAACATAGAATCCAAACTTCCACTCGTGCTTTTTTTATGCGTTCTATTCTTTGTACCTTTCCATTTTACTTTTATGATTTTCTGTAGTTTTAAATTGAGAATTGCCTAATTTGTAAACTCAATGTATAAAGTTGGTGAACCAAAGATTTCGAAAGAGAGCAACAATATTACAGTGTGGTTCAGGGGATGCTATTATAGAACATGTTTGTGAAGAAGAAAAAAACTTGTTTGGGCTATTTGACTACGATGTGATCGAGGTTTTCAGTAAGAATAAGAACAAATTCTTAACTTCTTTGATATGTTCATTTTACTTTCGAAAAATATTTAATCTTGCAATTACATGTTTTGATTTTTCTTATCAAATAGAAATACAAACATTTTTTCACATCTGGCAAAAACCTTTTACAATTTACATGTAGCGTTGTGATTGGGCCAAAAAATATTCAACTTTTGACGGTCTTGTAATACTCGCAAAATTTTAATTTTCTAGCTAAATTCAAGTTTTAACATATTTGTCCATTGCCCCTGTTACACAATATCCATGGTCAAGATTTGTCTTATTCTATAACTATTAAATAGTATTTAAACATTTAACAAATGGTCAATCCCTTTAATGTATTTACGTGCAAAGTCAAGTTTCAACTTCATGAGGTGGGAGTAAATGGAACCGGCTATAATCATTGCATCTTTTGAAATAAATGCTTTATGAAGGTCTCAAAAGACACTTTTAATCAATGGTGTATATATATATATATATATATATATAGGATTAGGTTCATTTGATAAATGCTAAAAATGTGAGATATAAATAAATGATCCTAGCCCTTTATTTGGTCAACATTTGCGGCTTTGACCGTGAAACACCGGATAATTCCTTGTGTGATCTGTAGAAGATAGAAAGGTAATGTTATCCCCAGATTATGTGCAAATAAGGATGATAACAACAAGATGCAATCCAATTGTCATATTATTGATCTAAGAATTCAATGATTACAAGATGCTCTCAATGGAATCTTTCTCTCTATAAAAGATAACTCTCTGATAAGTGCTTCTTAGTGTCACATGATTCTACAAACGAAAAAGGCTATTTATACCTACAAGTTACAAAGACAAAACTAGTAAACTAAACTACTTGACTGTTGTAGACTTTGACAATTTATTCTTTGAGCTTTGACTTTGACTTTGCATTTGAAGGCTTTGACTTGGAACTTCGACTTTTAATTCCCATGATCTTGGATCCAACAGATTTGTGCACTAACAATCTCCCCCTTTGGATTCAAGATCATCTCTAAAAATATATGCATTGAAACTCCCCCTTTGGATTCAAATTAAATTTCAGCAACACGGAACAATCTTCCACTTGTTTGATCTTTAACGAATTCAATCTCCCCTTTTATAATGAAAGCAGATAATCTTCTTCTTTGAACAAATCAATCTCCTCCTTTATTCTGTTTAAGAATCTCGTCAAAAACTTTGACAATCTCCCCTTAAGTCTGTGATTATGTTCTTCAAGAACTTTGAAAATCTCCCCCAAGGTTATATCAACCTCTTTTAGATTTCAGAAAAAAATTATCTTCAGACTTAACTCGCTTTGTTTCAGCAAATATTCTTCAAAGAAATTTTCAGTAAACTTCAGCAAACTTGATATGTCCCAATTTTATCAAGTTCTTAAAGCTAAATCAATCACAAACAAAATTAGAAACAACTTAATCCATTAACCTATTTCAATTTATTCAATTGAAGATTTCGTATACAAAGACTCTGTCACTTTCTCTCTCTACAACTCAGCGTATTACAATCAACTTGCAACTGTCAACTGCTTGTTACAACCCCTAACTCTAGTCACAAGTCTATTAAAGAAAAACAACACACGCTTACAAAAACAACACAACACAAACAAGACTTTGACTTTTGACTTTATTACAATTGACTTTGACTTTGCTTTGAGAGTTGACTTTGAGCTTTGACTTTTGTATTCCATCTTCATGATCTTGTATCCAACAAATATGTGTACTAACAATCTCCCCCTTTGGATTCAAGATCATCTCTAAAAAGATTTTGCAATTCAATCTCCCTCTTTAAGCTCAATTTGTGCAATCTCCCTCTTTGTCAAAATATTATCAGCTCTTTTACTTAGCAATCTCCCCTTTCTTTTAAAATTCTGTCTACAAAAACTTTTGTAATCTCCCCAAAGTCTGTCTTCAAGAATAGTAACAATCTCCCCAAGGTTGTAAAACCTCTTTCAGACACTTGAAAGAAATTATCATCAGATTCAGCTCAGATTGCTTCAGTAAATTGACTTCAAAGAAAAATTCCAGTAAACTCTGCTCATATTCTGAAATCTTTGAACTTTCTCTTTCAACTTTCAACAAACTTCAACAAATTAACTGATTTCACAACCATTTCTTGATCATTACTTCCATAGTCATTTCTGATTCAAACATTTCTTGAACGTTTCTCTCCCCCTTTTTGATGATTGGAGCATTGAAATCATCAAAACTGTACAAGAAATGGCATTAAACAAATCTGATCTGGCCACTGATCTTTCATCACTGAGCCACTGATTATCAATTGATCCAAAAGATATTCATCCGAATCTTTGCAAATTCAAACAAATTATGAGTGTAACACCTGAATCAACAAATGAACCAGTTAAAGTGCATGTCAGTAACACGAAGTTACTGTGTGTAACGAATACACAATGGAAATGAGCTTTTGTGATGTTCACTCC